>CM034126.1:91483-5091483 GCA_019914995.1 Acanthochlamys bracteata
TTTAATTAATATATGTTAATTTTATTATAATAATATATATTTTTTAAATTTATTTAATTTTAATTGATTTTAGTTGGTAAAAAAAATAATAAAGTTATATGATAAAAAAATTAATTTATAATTTATTTAATTTAGTTTATTTATATCAAAATACTAATACAAATTTAAACTAATACAAAAAAAAATATTTAAATTTTTCATAAAAAATTTACTTTCGTTACTCATTTATTTATCTATCTATTCAAATATATTTAATTTATTACACTTATTATATATTCAAATATTATAAATTTAAATAGTTATTTTATTTAATTATTTTTTATTATTTTATTTTTATTTCTTAATCTATGTATCTAAATATACCACAACGGTCCAATATTGTATTTTCTAGTAGCATTCCTTTAGCTAACAATTATATAACCTTGTATCCTGTTCAAATCGTCTTATTCTTATGTGAGAGGAACAAGAAACGCATCGTAGCATGTGGTGTGACAACCTGTAATTATATTCTTTTGTTAACATGAAACTAAATGGATCGTGCAAATGCACAAACTGTTTGTTTATGCTTCTATTTTCTTCAGTGCGAGCGCAGAAAGATAAGCTTTTTACTTTTTACAACAGTTCTGGCATGTTTCATCATGAAATGAAGTTAATTGAAAAATGCTATCATCATATAGAGACTGGAAAGGAAGAAGAGCACGATAAGGTGGCCGAGTGTATGCGTACCATGAGAGGACCATGAGAAAGATGCCCAGCTTTTTGTTTCGCTTTTCTGATTTGTTTACTCCTCTTCTTGCGCAGAGTTTGATGCCGGCGGCGGAGTTCCCGGTGATGAGTGCTAGGAAAAGGCAGATGATAGCGGCTATGCCCAAACCAAAAGATCTGCTCCTTGGCAAAGAACACAGGTTCCCGTCCAACTTCATGTCGTTAGCCTGTAGCAGTAAATCAAGAAATTTATCCATCAATAATGACTGAATGGAGTTAAGTTAATTTGCATATAGGGTATAGAAAGACGGAATTACTAATTAATGAGAGGAAGGCCACCTTAAGTTTGTTGGATTCAGCTGCTAAGCAGCATGAGAAGGAAAAAAGACCAAGGAGCACAACTGTCAAAGAAATTATCAGAAACCCTCTGTCTTCGTTGACGACGGCAAGAGTGCTCGCCATAATTCTTGAATCTAAAAACGCTTAAAAAGTACTGGTGTTGTTGTTGCTGACTTGAAAAGAGAGCCAGGTCGATGCTGAGTAAAGAAGGAGAAGGGATTCTCTGTTTGCTTGATGGTTGAGAGAGAAGCAGGGAGGAGGATTCATTTTGTAACATCTGTCTACTGGAAGACATGAGAACTGGGAAGGGGTTGTCTTTTGGACTTCTAAACTTTGCAAGCAATCCATCCTTCGTGCCTTTTGGCCTTCTCACATCTTCAATCATTAATCAATTTAATCAAATATTACTTAGATCTGGTCAACTTCTGCAGATTGATTAACTTCAAGTGATGAAAGATGGGAATTGTTATAAGATAATAGGTACAGAACTCCGAAATTTAATTGTGATTGTAAAACTTTAGATGATGAGATGGAGGTGGTTTATTATATTAAAATAGATGAAATTGAATAAAGGGAAATGGATGCGGTCTTAGTAGTAGTAGCTATCGATGTGAATAACGTCAAAAACGCGGCAGTCGTGTGACCCCATCGATTGGTTGATTTGAAGGGAAGAAAGACGGATCATCTAAAATGCCAACCGCCCCCAATGTTGATGATTTTTTTAATTTTATTTATTATAAACAACTTTCGACGAAATTGTTTATATTCCTCAGGAATTTCTACCAATTCTTAAAACTGACTAGTGAAAGAATTATTCATAAATTTTCTAAAATAATATATATCGGTCTTCATGACTACTGCTTTTGATTTATCAGCTGCTTTTGCAATGACCTGGGTTCACGACTTGGCGAGTGGATTGGGCGGCCCATATTTTAAGCCTATCATCACTCTTACGGATTTATTTGAACTTGAAGCACAAAACCTGTCGTGTTAGCGGTTTTCTTCCAACTTTTTTGGAGATACTTCCTTATAAAGCATACACATCTGATTCATTACTTACTTTGGTGACTACGGCGTTGTAGCAGCACTCTCATAAGCAAATGCTAGCAGGCAGGCAGCATGTTCTTCTTCAGCTTCCTTTTCAGGTCATGTAAGACGGACTGGGCGGTACAGTATGCAATGGCTTGCACCGTCACCATCGGGTTAACTCCGACCGCTGTCGGCAACACGCTCGCATCAGCAACATACAACCCTTCCACCTCCCAGCTCTCCCCTCTTCCGTCCACCGCTCCTTCCCCTTCCTCCGACGCCATCCTGCAGCTCCCCATCTGATGCGCTGACCACAAGGGCATCCCCTCTGCAGGCGCTCTCATCGACGATCGCCTAACGAAATTCTCCCACTCCCTCAGACTCATCCTCCCCACCTCCGCTCTCTCTCCGTCACAGTTCGTCGTCCCCACCTCTTCTGCCCCTGCCGCTGCCATGAGTCTCAGCATCCTCTCTATCCCCTTCCGCAACACCGCCTCATCTCTTTTATCGAGTTTGTACGACACTGAACCTGAGGAGTTCACTGAGCCAGAGCCACGGTCACGAGACAAAGCAAACAAATGTGCCGTCCTATCAAACCTCGCCATTCGCGCCTTGAAGTCGGTACCGGAGACCCATGGCGTGACAACGGAGAAGAGTCCCGGGTGCAGCGACGGAGTCTGGATAATGCCTCCGTAGTTACTACTATCCAAGGGTTCAACCTTAGACATGGCTGTGATGATTCCGCCCTCGTAGCTTTTGCAATCCGTGAGTGCTTTGGCGGCTTTGTCCGGGAAGTATCCCCAGGCCATGACCACTGGGTGTAGGTGCAGGTTCTTCCCTATGTGTTTGTTCTTAAGCCCGCTCCTTCGGAGTAGTACCGGTGTGCCAAGAGCCCCGCATGCTACGATGGTTGCCTTCCCCTCAATCGTGCACACCTGTAGGTCCTCACCGAACTCCAACAGAACGCCAGACGCTACTCTATGGCGCCGCCCGGACTTCTGACCGTTTCGGCTGCTATGGAGCACGCGGACTGCTTTTGCATTCGGGATGATGACACCGTTGCCGGAGCGTGCCATGTCAACTAGCCACGTCTCTGAAACTGCTGCCTTTTTTCCATCTCGGCAGCCGAAGCAACACCACCCACAGTCATGATCCTGCGGAGCATTTCTCGGGACATCCTTGACAGGGTAGCCCATCTGTTCGCACCCTTTTCGCAAACCTGCATTGCCCAGACTCTCCTTCCGTGGGCAGGGTGAGCAGTGCTGCATGCCCATCCTCGTGATCACAGCTTCCAGAGCCTCTTCATAAGCGTCGCTGCCGAAGAGTTCCAGCCCGAGCTCTTCCCTCCACTCTTTCGTCACGTCTTCCGGCGTTGTCAATGCTGCCGCCCAGTTGATAGCAGAGCCGCCACCCACTGTGGAGCCGGAGAGTATCCCCAATCCCATGTCCTCGGTGCATACTAGACCACCGCCCTCATACATTTGATCAAGGGTAGGGCCTTCAAGGAGGTTCAGTCCGGCACGGGCAAAGTAGGCGCCTTTCTCAATGACCACGACCTTGTAGCCTGCCATGGCGAGAACTCCAGCGACGACGCCTCCACCGGAGCCAGATCCAACAATAACAGCGTCACAGTGGATGGTAGGGACGGGTTTGTCATGGCCTGGTATGCGGCGAGCAGAGAGGGGAATTCCGACAACAGCCAGGGCTGCAGATAGGGCAGAGCGAGGGACATCGACATGGACCAGGCAGCGGCGGAGTGGACCCATAAGGTGGTCGTCATCATCGTCGGTAGACTGCGGTTGTCGCTGGAGTTGAGGGTCAGGGCCGCAGTAGCCGAGGGCCTTCCAAGTAGGGTTCTCATTATTCTCGTCCAACTGAAGCGAAACCAGCAAAGTGAGAATCAAACTTGGCAAAAAACTGATCTATATTTGATCTAGCTAGGGAGCGTACGTTACGAAGTACGTCGACGGGTTACCTGGGTGAAGTAGAAGAGAGCAACGAGATACTTGATGGCGCGGTAAAGCATCCTAAGGTAGACGATGGAGCTCTTGGACCATGATAACAGGATCTCCTCGCGACGACGGAGTTCTATTTCGGAGAACTTGTGGAAGTAAGGGGAACGGTTCGAGAGGCTCTCGACGCCGCAGAGGAGGAAGGTGCCGTACCAAGTGGATAGCAGCCACAATGCCGTACGAAGTAACCACAACATAGCGTGCTGCAACCTTCCGGACATGTAGCTCCCAACCTGCGTGCGGTAGACATTGCAAATTCAGGAACTAGTAGTATACGCTCGTGCATCATGCAGAGGGTTTTATTTATTTTGAAGCGACCGCTTAACCAATTCTTTTCATATTCTTTTTACATAATAACAAATTTGGTTTTCTTTGTTGTCACGGGAGCTATCACAAACTTTGACAACAAAATCTTTTTTTTTTTTTGAATATAGTTATATTGATAAATAGTGAAACGTACACAACAACACACCGCATTCGTTTTCGTTTCTTGGAAAGGTTTAAAAGTACTTCAACTAAATAATTATTATAAAACTTTTCAAAAAATTAATTTTTGTTAATATAAATAATCTTATAACGAAGATTATTTGAACTTTTCTAATACTTAAAAAATTATAAAATTATAAAAAATTTATTAGAAAATTAGAATGAAGTTTTGACAAAAAATAATAAATACCTCAAAAAATACACTCCAAACTATCGAGATATATGTTTAACAGTAAACACACTACGCATGCATATAAGCCGGTAAAAATCTCGATGATAAAAAAAAAAAATTGATACAAGCTAGCTGATTGAGAAAGAACAAGAAGACGTCGATATAAAGGGATGTAAGAGTGATTCTGAAATTGAAATAGGGGTGACAGTGGGGTGTGCTTACTACTTGTGGGATTCCAAGCATGGATGCAGAGGTAAGGAACAAGGTGCCGAGCGATTGTGCGTCTCTTTCAATAATGCCTGCCGGAAGAACCTCAATGGACGGAAGCAAGGTATCGCTCAATGCGGTGATCGACTCCATCTCCTTCGCCGACAGCCTGTTCTCCAACGTAGTCCTCTCCAACGCTCCTCCTCTGCCGCCGCTCTTCGTCCTGGCAAAATTAACTACTTTACGATCATGATCGTGATCTTTCTTTTCATTTACATGCATGTCATTTTCTTCCAACTCCACGACCACCGTCGCTTCTGTTTTTTCGCCGCGGCCATGCCATCCTTTCTGCGAAGTCAAGTAGTAGGAGAGGGTGTGAGATTGAACAAACGGAATCGGAGACGAAGACATGGTAGCTAAGCTCAAGCTATATATATGTGGAACAGATTGGAGCGTGCAGCATGATGGTGGTGATCGTTTGTTTTGAATAAAAATTTGATTGATGAAATAATAAAAAGGGCGGAAAGAGGAAGGGATGGTGATCATCGAGGGATCGATCCATGAAAACTATTGCAGGTATATATGTATTTAATTAAGGTGCCCAAAAGAAAGAGAGTACATTGAATTCTTACCAACACGCATTGAATTCTCCCTGCACTTGAAACCTTCTTGAAAAAGAAATATTGCGCTTATACTATAGGCATTTAAGCACCAACTGTTGCTACTAGGTAGCGTTAGGTTTAACCTTCTTGAAAAAGAAATATTGCGCTTATACTATAGGCATTTAAGCACCAACTGTTGCTACTAGGTTTAACCTTCTTTTTTGTACGTGTTATTGAATATTGCAGGTTCCGTAGTTTTCAAACTTGGTCTCAGCAAAACTATGTCCTAATCAATTCGTGATTCCAGACCAGACTCATAAATGGTCTATAAGGGCGGGTTCTACTTTATTCATAATTCTTTTTTACTTTACTAAAGAATAAATATTGACAAGTAATTAAGCTGTTAATACTCCAAAAAAAAGTTGCTACTGTAGTCAAAGTTCTCATCTTCAAAATTAAATGATATGAAAGACCAGATTGACTGGAGAATCAATATGCAATCAACTCAGGAGCCAATTGAGGTTTTATTTTGGGTTGATTAATTCAATGTTTATATTTCTAACCGTTTGACCAACTTTCTAAAATTTAATTACGTTGGTCGTACATTTCACTATGTCCTTAATTTGTCATCCAATACTTTACAAATGGACGATCGATCCATCAAGATCAGACATATATAATCAAATAACCCCCTTTAAATAATAAGGTAATTAAGCCTACAGGCACAAGGTATCTCTTGTAGTTTCTTAAATCATACCCAAAATTAAATAATAATAAAAATAACATGAATATTATTTGTGGTGATAATAACATAAATGTTTCCCAATAACATCCCCTCAAAAACATAATCATCACAACCTCATGTTCACAACAACCTTCAGTCGATGCTCTTTATATGACACCAAACAAAGTTCTGTTCTGTCCTGTTTGTTAGCAAGTTGCAATCTTTTGTTTTCCTTGACGGAAACGTTTCAAGTAAATTACATAAAACTGAGAGATGATGAAGGGTTTCCAGTACAAAGCAACGACGAGAGTATTCGTCCAGAAAGAATTTAGGTTGGCGATTATTAATTTAGAGAGTAGGTGACAGTGAAAGCAAACCACCAGGTTGAATTGCAACGAACGAATGAAAATGAATATATATTATATTACCCTCAAACGAAGTTAGCGTACCATCGTTGAGGAAAGCCATATTTGATTCCTTCATCCGTTGATTTGTATCCATCTGCATTCAAGACTGGCTAATGAAAACATGAATGATGAACATAGTCTATTATAGTTATATAAGTAACTCCGTCCCTTGACATAGTTTGCTTCACTGCAACGCAAAAGTAATGATTCCATTCATTTGTCTTATCGTGCTTAACTACTAAAGAACTCATGTCATTTACATGTTCTAGAAATTTACTTCAGCCTTTAGTTTACCTAGTCAAGCAAACAAATTGTCAGGCACAAATATACGCTACAGAAATGAAACATACGCAAGGACAGTTTAGGTTCTTCAGAAAATATTCGTAGTTCAATTAACACAGAAATTCAGAAATTTTGTAGAACAGACTCTTCTTTTTCAGAATGAGAGTAGGCTTCTTTTTTTGTTTATTAAGATGCTTGGAACGAGCATGATACGTACGAAAGCGAAAAGCTAGGTAAGATAGTAAAATTATACTCTTTCCAAGAATCAAATTGATGAACGTATAGATACATATTTGTTATGGTACTATGTCATCCTTGCAGTTGATGTGGCGAAGTTGTTAGGTATTTCTCTACCTTCCCCCCTGTTTCTCGACCAACAGGAACTTAAAGAGGTTGTATCATACAACACTATGTTACAAACTAATTCTTGTATCAACTAAGTGATCAATCTTAAAAAACCAACAAACTTAACGTTGTTTATTTCAACTTTTAACTAGGCTCAACTTTTCCTTCCCATTCAGTATTACTCAGAAGCAACTAAACATACAACTTTCTATTTAGTCCTGACTGTTCATAAAACAACAACCTCGAGTCACCCGTCTCATCATTGCAATCTTGAAATGAACCCCTTCTAGAGTGCAGAAGATTAAGTTGCAGAGACAACTACTTATCTCAAGACGTTAATGAAGATATGCAATTTGTTACATGATGAAAGTGAACGACTCAGCATATATCGATGAGAGTAGGTTGCTCTGGACGCTAAATAATTTGGTCTTTTGATTTCCTTCTATGCAGGTCTTTCTTTACCCACATCAGTTATTTATGAAGCTAACTAGACTGACAGTGCTCTTTAACAGTATAGTCTGTATCGAATGAATGGTATATGTCATAATAAAAAATGCATGTATTAAGCATTATAGCAAAAGACTGTACTTCAGTACCGATGGGGACATATGCATACACTCTGTAGTCCAGGTGCTGTTCAGAAGGATATGTTGCCCCAAAGTCAGAGAAAATGACAACTACTCTTGGAACTTGTAGAGAACAAGGGTTTATGTGCCCAACACAGAATGAACGAGTCCTGCATAATATAGTAAGAGAAGAACTACCAAATGGAAGCTGCGATCTGCTCTACTACTACTTATTTTGGTCAGAAAGTGAAATGATGTCAGATGGAAATTATTTGGGTAGACCTATGATTCCTTTACAATAGTAATCAATTTTAAGTTCTATCAATAGAAGTGTCATGTCGTGATCAGGTTGCTTTATCCTCATCATTCCAGTTTCAAGCCACGTTAACATAGCAGGTATTGCATAATTACTTTCGAAAGGAAAAAAGAAAATAGATTAGAGCAATTGACATGCATACCTTATTTATACATCTTGCTAGCAGCATTCCATCCTCTTGTGAAGCTACTGGATAACTAACAGACGACCTGCGCATATTGATAAGTAGGCAACACTACTATTCCAACTCTACCAGGATTCCTCTCCCTGCATTCCAAATAACATCTAATTACAATTAATATACCAAAAAAACATAGTTCGAAGCAAACAGGACTTCATCATCATAACAAAATTTACCATAAGCGCTAAATGGATTTTGGAATCGCTTTTAGCATTCAAAAATAAGGAGCCTCAAGTTACATCAATAAACGTGATCTCCAACTGACAACAGTTGTTTAAACAAAGGTGGTCTCTGCACATTGCTAGCAGGTCAACTTGGAACCAGACACAAAGAGAAATAGGAACAGGACCTTCTATGCAAGGGTATGATGATGCATCTTTCCCTTTTTTGCAGATATACTACAACACAAGTTACAAAATGTTAGGAGTGACTTTTGTAAGTATAAACACAATCTACACCATCTCAACCCCTGCAGTGCTCCCATCTTGAGGCCAGTCAGCATCACTAGCGGTCCTGTCTGCATCACTAAGGGGCCTGTCTGCATCACTAACGGCTAACACAGGATCATCTGTTTTGCCTCCTGGGACTGCCGCATCAGGATTCTCAACAGGTAGAGGTGCTTCAACAGGAGGTTCCGTTACTTGTACAGTTGACACTTCATCGCTAAGTGGTTTTGCAGCAATATTAGTATTGCTGGACAAGCTCGGTGTGGATGAAGCTTTTGAGGACATCTGCATTGCTGCTCTAGAAGCTTGCAATATTTGAAGTCGGTAATCAGTTTCAGGGCGCCGGCAGATTTTCCTCAGTGGAACTATCTCCTACCATGAGGTGAAAGGAACCTCATTAAATTAGATAATGGGGCCTTTTTGTAGGATAAGATGCTGACGGCTAAAATGTAAACTGGAGTATTACTAAGCTAAATTATTATTACAAAAGCATAATAGAGCTGACATGATTGGAACCGTCATTTTGAACAATTTGGTGTTTAAGATTGGACACTATGCAGTGTGTTGTTTGGTAAATGTTGCTAAAACCATGGTTTAGTATTCCTAGAACCACTGATTCAGTGCTTCCTCAAAGTGGAAAACATTTGAACAAGCAAGTGAGAGGACTTGGATCTCCTTGATGACTCTTAGAAAGTCTCTTATAGAATCCATTTTATCCATAACAGAGAAAGGATATTGAATGTCTGTCATTGACTAATTACCAAAGATGTCTTCAAATTGCTGGAAGCCTTTCACGAACATTTTACATTCCATCAAGATGACAATTTTACCAGGATGGACAAGTTGAAGTAAGGATTTTGATTTTCCTCAGATATATCAGTCAAGTTATTCTAGGAGAGCGCATAGTTAACCATGCTATTAATAGGTAGAAAACACAGTACACACAGAGGAATACTGCTCCTTGCTGAGTACAATGAGAGGTTTCTATACAAAAGATTGGCAAGAGGAGGTAAAATGAAGGCGAAGAGAGCTGCAGCACAAAAGCACCCAGAACTTTGCTTATTCTTAAATTCTATGATCAAGATTAACGTATAGTCATAGAAGACCAATAAAAGCATTTACCAAAGACCAGACCAGGATACCTCACTGCAATGATACAGAAGCAAGAAGAGACGATACCTCAGACTCATCATGATCATAGCGGACTAGGAATCTGCAACGGCAGCCGCGTACATCATGTCTCCTTCTTTGAGCATCAATGACATGGGCATCAAAATATAGAGCTTGCTCTTTACCTTCCTGACCAATTGAAGAACAAAACTTCATAATAAGCAAGCATAGAGAGCTTCAAAATCGTTACACAAAAAGTAATGAAAACCCTCCATAGACATGGACAATGTCAAAACCTTTAGCAGTAGCATAAAGGAGCTTTCAAGAATTACTAAATCATCCTCATTTCCCACTTAGAATCTCATTCCACAACGATGAAAGATATCTTACTTAAAAATACCTGAAAACATAGTATGAGGTCTCCAGGCAGTACTACAACACATTCACCAGCTTCGCATGGAAGTGATCTTTGTCTCACGCATTTAACAACATTGACCCACTCATCTTCTTCTATTCCAAATCCCGCAAAATGCACTCGAACTTCCTAAGAAAGAATCAACATTAGCAGCATTAGAAAACACATGCAATGCATGTTCCACAACTTAATTCTGTTCAAGGATCTGAGAAAACCTCTAAGAGTACAGTCTGAAAACATGCTGTGAAGTGGTCTAAAATAATTCTTAAACCTCGCACATCTTCAATGTAACAACAACAACATCAACAAAGAACAACTAAACCCCATTCTACTAGGCACGACCAGCTACATGGATGATTTTTCATGCCATTGCTGTAGGGGGAGAAAAAGGGAATAATTTTCTAGACTATGCAACTTGCTGAGATAATGTCGAAAGTAGGTTTAACAGCAACAAACCTATAGGATTGACACTATTAGGTTCATACATGATAAACGGTTTTAGACTTTCAACAAATACCTGTGTTTACCTACTAACTCAATTATGAGGAATAAAAAAGAATATTCTTCACTAAAATACATGAAGGAGCAGTTGACGATAGACCCTCACCGGATCACCTGTTTCAAACATCCTGTGAGAAACAAATGCTGCCACGTCATACCTACAGACACAAGAATAGGGTTAGTAAAGATTTCAGCATATGAAAATGAATCCTGGCCGCTCCACATCCAAGTAACATGAGTAAACGGAGAACAATCACCCATCAGAAAACTACATATTAAGTTGTTACACAACTCAAGAATAAGCAGAACAACTAACAGAATGTCACAAACATTCCAAAAGATTAAGGAAGAGAAGTCCCATCATGCAGAAACTAAAGCACTTTTCTCCTCTTTAAACAAAGCAAACATGGCATTAAGTTAGACATTTTAACAACTCAAAGTAACTGTTAAAAAAATTCAGAGTTAGCTACTTTGCTCCTTCGTATGTTAATCCTAGACATCTCAAGCAACCATGAAAGTCTTTCAAAACATCATACAGTCTCAAAATTTAGCACACTCTGAGCTATTGGAATATATAAAAGAATGCAGAATACTTGACTTAGACATTAATTAATGTCAGCAGCCCCAACTCTAGAGACAATCCCGCCAGATTACGCTTTACAATTGTAAGTCCACCAAACTGGAAGGTAATAGAGTGATCAAAACCAATTTTTGGAAAAGGTGCTTTTTTGTCCAGTCAACCTGCCAGTCACTAGAGAGTCTTGAGAAAATCACCAACAATGTTAGTCGACCAGATTCCAAAGGATCTTTGTTCCAGCAATTTAAATGCCCATAATGTAAATCGAGGAACATAGCACATAGGATCATTGTTTCCAAAATTACAAGTGGACCCTACCAAATATATGTCGATTCTTGTGAATATTATCTCTGAGAGGGATAAATTAATAGAACAAATATATTTACTTGCAGTATACGTTAAGCTACTATATGACATCCGAAAACTATGACCAAACACTTCCAGACATATTAGTGGTGAAATAAAGGAAATATAACCTATACTGCCTCACATAGGGAAACCTTATCCTTGTACCATGGAACAAACAATAAAGTCATTTGGGAAGGAACTGACCGATGAAAAGGCACACTTATGTTATGAATAACCAGTAAAATGAAGCAAAAATACTTACCATGCCCCGTCTCTTGCTGATTTTGCTTCAAACTCAACCTGCGCATTCTCCAGAGAATTCCTTCCTACACAAACAAAGGAAGAAGGCACTCTTATCTAGTATAGACCAAATACTATGAAGATCAGATATACCATGGGAAACAATAAGACAAGTAAACAAAAGAGTGAAAGAGAAAGTTTAAGACATCCTAAATTGATAAAGATCACATTTCCAGTCTGTGATATGAGTTGAAAATGCATTCATTGATACACTTGACCCAACTAGAAGTTAAAGTTGAACACAACTAGCACATGTCCATAGTAATTAATTATTATAAGTCATTATGCCATGTGTGAGTTTGGCAATTTCTGTTTGCGTCAATCCTTGAGATACGCATGAGCATCCTATGTCTTATCATTTAGACATGGTGTCAAAAACTATATTGCTTAACCTATAGTGCTTCAATATGAAACATATCATAGATGGTAGACAATGTTTAAGTGTCACCCATATCTGTATCCACTACAAATTATAAATCTAGCTTTTGTGTGATAACATATAAAAACTTTATATAGCCGTTGAGACTGAAAGTGAAGACAAAAAAACACATCAAAAGATAAAGAAATGAGTGAAGAATATAAAGTGCATTGAATTATTGGTCATGCTATCCCCTCATTATCGTGATAACATTAATATGCCGTAGAAAGAAATAAACACAAAGACAATTTTATTTAGAAAACAAAACAAAACAAAACAAAATGAGGTTATCTATAATGAGAATCATAAGAAAGCTACCAGCATGAGTAGAAACAGGATTTGACACATTTCTGAATTGAGAAGATTGATCTCGTGGCATAGGAGTGACATTTAGTTTTGTGGTCGCTTTATTTGATTTTGCTCTCTGGGCATACCTTCTGTTTTGGAACCAGTTCCATACCTTAAGCATCCCCCAAAAAAATAATAAAATAAAATAAAATAAAAATAAAAAAGTACGAAGTTTGTAAAATGAAATACAGAAGAAGAGGTGAGTAAAGCATAAAGTAATTTACCTGCTTTGATTGTACAACAATCTTTCCAGCTCGCTCCGGAGATTGGCTTCCACAAGATCACACCGTATTAGTTCTATCCCTAAACTTCTCTTGGCATAGCAAATGAAGACATTATCCTTGGGAAAAACCTGACCATACCTAAACTTCTCCGCGAGAGAGTATATGACTTCACGAGGAGGTATTGCGTTGTTTATTTCTTGCAAGCACGATTCCATTTCCACAACCTTAATTAGGAGAACTAAGCAGTGTTACAAGAAAAGCTAACTAACTACAGCATACGATCAAGTGCATGTTTGGGATATCTATACACCTGCCTCCGACATTGGCATTTAAGACATACGGCTAGTACATAATACAACGTCTGAACATAAGAGACTTCAATTGAAAAAAAATGAAAACTCGTAAAAAGCAAGTATAATCAATAAAAATTCATAAACAGGAAGGTTTATAATTTATTATGCCTCAGTGGGTTTATAATCTATAAACTAAGTTGGTTCTAGTCAAACAAAAACGAAATCAAATCGATAATGATTAGGATTTTGAGAATGGTACCTCGCCGGGAGTGAATCGAAAGACAGGGCCGCCATTGCTCGGTGGACGACCCATCTCCTCCTCCTGCTCTCCTTCTTCGCTTTTCTTCTAATTCTGAACTCTCCTGTGTTTTTCTTAGAAACAAATATATATATAATATATTAAATTCGAAAATTTCCCCGAATTCTTTCTCCTTCCTTCTCCCAGCGGAGTTAACTATAGATTGATTTTCCTGTAAAATTCTGGAAGAACTCGGGGGTTCTAATGGTGGCGACAACTTGAGGGCAGTTTGCAGTGCGTCGGTGAAAAACAGCTTTTTTAATTGTTTATTTATACTTTTAATATTTTTTATAAATATTTAAGTAAAACATAAAATTTATTTTTTAATATAGTAAAAAATATTTTTAAAAATAAAATATTTTAAAATTACTTCTAAATACATATTTAGCTTCGGCAGAGCTCAATTAATTTATCCTCGTCAGCCCATTACATCCATCATCTTATAGCCCAAGCCCAAACCCGCATGGGCTATATGCATTTTTTTATATGTTTGAAAATGTTTATTAGCAAAAAAAATTTCTGAAATAAAATATGAGCTTTTTTTTATTTAAAAAATAATAATATAATTTATAATTTATAAATTTTCATGATGTAAATTTTTTTTATAATTTTTAAAATTTTTAAAAATTATAATATTCTAAAAATTTTAATAAAAATGTGAAATAAAAAATATTTCTTCCGCACATACACTTTTTTTTTAAGTATTTAAGACGAGTAATCTATGATATAAATAAAGCAATATCTTAGGAGCTGTAGCAAACCTATCGGTTTATCTATTTCTTATTTCGATTAATCTATAAAGAAAATTTAGTTATTATTATTTAAATAATTTTTAGTAAATATTGATAGATTTTTAGAAAGGTTGAATTTAAACAAAAAATAGTTCTATAGAATTCCGGGCAATCAAATTACTAAAAATTAATATTATAAAAAAAGATTAACATGATAATATTGTAAATTATATACTAATTTTCAACTTAAAACAACAGTTGAACCCTTAATATTATGCGATTGAAATCAATTGTTAAAAATCAAATTTAACTTCTGCTTTGTGTCATAATTGTAATTGGTTGGCTCTTAATTTCCGCTTTTGTGTTTTCGTCGAAGACTTGTTCACCGACAGATTGCATATTTGCATGAAAAACAAGATATTATTTTCTTCATGTGTAATAATAATAATAATAAATATCTCGTTGTCCGTTATCTTCCTGCTGCATGCCTATATAAATTTAATCCCCCCTCTGATTATCTGATCCAACGAGTCACAACTTCATATCAACTTAATTACAATTTTACACACGGCAATGACCTCCCTTACTAATTATTCGAAACCAACAACACTAGCAGCAGCGATCTGAACGTCGATCCTGTTGCTTCTGTTATTGCTAGACACCTGCGAAGGTACTTGCACTCCCAGTGGATCGCTTAAAGGGAAACAAGTACCCAGAAGCAAATGCGACCCTGCCACTGCTACCTGCTGCGAAGCCGGCCACTTCTATGAGACCTACACCTGCTCCCCGCCGGTGACAAAAATGACCTCGGCCATTCTCACCCTCAACGATTTCGAGAGAAACGGTGACGGCGGTGGGCCGTCAGAGTGCGACAACCGTTACCATTCCAACAAAACCTCTGTTGTGGCGTTATCTACAGGGTGGTTCGCTGGCAAGAAACGGTACCACAACTTCATTACCATCCACCACGGTGGAAAGAGTGTCAGGGCCATGGTCGTCGACGAGTGTGATTCTACTATGGGCTGCGACGATGAGCACGGGTATCAGGTACCGTGCAGGAACAATGTTGTAGATGGGTCCGCGGCAGTGTGGGACGCCCTTGGGCTCAACCAGGAGTTGGGTGAGGTCAGAGTCTTCTGGAGCGAATAAACTAGGACGTTGATCATACATATGGTGTGATTAATTATTCAGGGGATCTATGTATTCACAACTTTAGTTTACAAATAATCGGAGAATATTGTACTATGCATACGCCCATGCTGGATATATATGAAGAATAAAATCTCCATTCTTGTTCTGCTTATGAACTTTTTGGTTCAGATATATTTATTAATCGAAGCTCGCAAAACTAAGCCTTAATTAACTGAAACAATTCTTCAATGTCATAAACGCCACTCAAACATGTTTGGTTTGGTTTGAAGTCATATGTCTTGTTATATAAGCTTTAAAGATCATTGAATTTTTCTATATTCTTGATGTTTTTATAATTAGGCCGGAAGCACGCCGTCCTTTATTTAACGTATAGCTAGCTTTCTGCATGTTGCCTTTTGTATATATCATGATGCAAGAAGACAATAGGAACATAGCTTCTTTATAAGGGCGTGTAGGAACATAGCTTTTTTAATAAATAGTATTTCAAACGTACCAAATTTTAATTCTAATTTTATTATTTACATATTTTTAATATAATTATATTTTTAAATTTTTAAATTCTTTTAAAATCTATTATAATATAAATATTAAATTTTACTTTCTTTTTATTTTTTAAAAAATTTTATTTCGTATTTTTCATTTAAAAAAATTCAGTTACTTATTTAAAACACGACCCTAATTGTTGTTACTTACAGTTTTGAGGTTTTTTTTTGTTATAAATTAAGTTTTATCTCATTATTGCCTGGACGGTATCTACACCGTTGGTTTCATTGCAAGACCCAGACAGACGGAAGAATAATATCACAACAATCGTCGAGCAAACAAAATATAGAAAACCAAAAACCTTAGTTTAATATATAGTCGACGAATTAAAAGTGAGTCCATTTCTACTGGTCTTCTCCGTCTCCGATTCAAATTCCTATTTCTCGTCTATCTAAATTTTCTCTGGCAAACAAACAAACATTCTATCAATCTTCCTCTTGATTCTTCCTTCTTTATTTCGAATTTCTGTTCATCTTTTGTTTGTGATTTTTTCTCCGGCGGTGCTCTGCCTCTGCCGGAGAAGAAGAACCCAGAGAAATCCATAATCCCAATATCTAACTACTTGTGGTTGATTGCCTAGGAAATCTCGTTGAGAAATAATTTAAACAGCGGTACTTCTTTTGGAATATAATTAAGAAGAGATGAGTTTTGCGGATTTGGAAGCAGGGAGAGGTGGCCGGATGGTGGCGATGAACGGCGGAGGAGGCGGAAGTGCCTCGCAGGAGGTTGCTAAAGGTGTGTTCCAGATCACGACGGCTGTCTCCACGTTCCACAGACTCGTCAACACACTAGGCACACCCAAAGACACGCCCCAGCTACGAGAAAAGCTGTAAGATTTCTCAAATCACATCGTGTAAAAAAAACATTTTACACGATGTTTTAGTGTAGAATCACAAAGTAGAAACAAAAAACATTGCATATTGTACATAATCTTTGACAATATAGTGTCTATGTTTTAGTGTAGTATTCTATTTTAAATGTTTTTAGAAGAAATTAAATATCCATGGCAGTTTAGTGTCAGAAGAAGTATGTCTTCGATATATGAGAGTTTGTTTAATGTACCGAGTGAGTTTGTGGTATTGCTCCTGTTTAGTGGATGTTTATGCTTATTGTGTTTGTCCTAACTACTCTACTGGCAGGCACAAGACAAGGCTACATATCAGTCAACTGGTGAAGGATACTTCAGCCAAGCTGAAGCAAGCCTCTGAAGCAGCTTATAGCTCTGAAGCTAGTGTGAGTTCCCTGAGATTTTTATCTCTTGTTTTAACTTTTTTTGTTGAAAACACTTCAATTATTGAATGTGCATATGGAATACAATCCACAAGCTTTATTTGTTTATGCTGTTCCACTTGGAATTTGTTCGTGCGGAATGGGGGAACGCATTCATTTAGATCCAACATCGTCATTCTCGACTTGTTTTTTGTTGTTAACACCACTAGCTGACTAAAGCTGGACACGGGCTTGTTAGAGCTGCTTTAAGCTGGTAAAAAACTTTTGGGAGCTTGTATTGTTTCTCTGAAAAATCATATATTTTGCAGGATAGCAATACGATTGCTGATGCAAAACTTGCTAAGGAATTTCAAGCAGTACTGAAAGAGTTCCAGAAAGTCCAAAGAACTGCTGCGGAAAAAGAAACTGCTTACGCGCCATTTGTACCCTCATGCTGTCCTTCCTACGAGGTTTTTTTTAGATTCACTTACTTGCTTTACATCGTTAGAGTGTCCCGGTAGACAATTTTATAATAAATATTTGTGTGTGCGTTTATTTCATATCCGAGTATGTTGGCAATTTTACGGTAAATTCCATTAGCTTAGTAGTCAGTATGTACAGTTTCATGTAGAGTTCATGAGTTGATGTGTGATACTTTAGATAATTAATTTCAAATCCTCGAGTCCAGATACTCTTTTTATCTATATTTAACTTAATTTATTGCTAGGTTTCACTAGCAGTGGATGTGGTTGTGGAACTGCTACATCATTATACTACATGGCATATGCTATACCTGATTCCTAGCATGTACGATGGTACACTTGGATATATTATGGCAGAATTCTCTTAATATGAATAATATATGATACTCTAGATGCATCGCAATATCTATATGGTAATTATCTCTTACTACAATATGCACTTACGTGCATGTAGAGGGACCGGTCGAAGATAGATTTTAAATAATAAATTTAAAGGAAGAACAATGTTGTACTCACTGGTTAGTTTTTTTTTTCCACCCACTTTCTACTTTCATCTTTTTTCCAACTCTCTAATTCATTCTTATTATGGACCCTCTTCGTTGGATCTGTTATTTTCCTTTTTTTTTTGTCCTCCAATGTTAACTAACAATTGCTGTTTTTTCATTGTTGCAGCTATACAGTTAGTGAGACTAATGTAAGTCCCAATAAAACTCCTGAGGAGAGAACGCTGCTCATGGTAACGAATAGGTTGGAACTTTCTCTCTGTTCATATGTTGGATATTTTTTTCCCTGTATCTGCTTTATAACTTCCACAGTTTAATCTCATTAGTAGTATCGGCAACTCTGTTTTCGAGCTGTCAACTGATTGCGCTCCCTACAACTTAGGAGTGCCACAGATATAGGACTTGCTTTATCCTCTAGAGGGTGAAGAGACCATGACATGTTACATCTTTGAACCTATAGATGGGACTGATTGGCACATGTACACCAGAAAGCATACTAAATGGAATTAGAGTTTTGAGTTAGCTCATGTTGTTTTTCAAGTGATTCATTCATCTCATGTGTCAACAGGGGTGTGAGCAGGACACTCCCTTATCTTTGGGCAGGTTATAATTAATAAGAGATAATCATTTAATTCTTTGTGATTTGAAGCAGACAAGATGTCATACAATTAGAGAATGAGATTATGTTCAACGAGACCATTATTGAGGAGAGGGATCATGGCATTAGGGATATCCAAAATCAAATCGGAGAGGTGAATGAGATATTCAAGGATCTAGCTGTTCTTGTTCACAAGCAAGGGATTATGATTGGTAGGTCATTCCCTTTTGCAGGATTAAACTAATCTTCCTTTTCTGTATTTTGTTTGTTTCATCTTTGGTTGATGCCACTTTGTTCTTACAGATGACGTTGATGCCAACATTGACAACTCTGAGGCAGCAACCGCACAGGCTAAAAGCCAACTGGTGAAAGCGTCCAAACTGCAGAGGTCAAATTCTTCTCTGGTAAGTTCGTATCGACATACATTTGAATTTCTATTTGCTCTCTCTCTTTCTCTGAGGAGTGATCCTTTAATTTGGTCCCATGCAGTCATGCTTGCTGTTGGTTATTTTTGGGATTGTGCTACTTATTGTGACCATAGTCCTGACATCTTAAGCATAAGCAAGAAGGAGATGGTGCTTCGATCCACTCGATCTCTTCAATGGATGTTACACAAGGAATAAAGCTGGATCTTGAAATGAACTTCTCTTTTAAGTATGATGATGGCGAATTGTTGCTGCTGTCGATGATGATGATAATGATGAGAACTTCCCCTTTTGATAATCAGTGCATATAGTTGCTAGAGTTTTTCTGTTTTTTGGGGTTGGGGGGGGAGAAGGGGTTCGTGTTTTTTTGTGAAGTTATTCTTTTTGTGCTGGGCATGCGTGCTGGTTGGACTGAGAGGCTTGATTGTTACCTTTCCAGGAAGATTTGTTACATAGACAAACAGTTGGATTCGTGAGAGCTGTTGACATCAATAAAATCCATATTTGTTTGATAACTATTGTAGTATGTACGTATCTCGATAGATAACAAATGCATCAACCATTGTACTAGGCTCAAAAGTGAATGCAATCATAGTAACCTCTCTTAAAGAATGTGAGCGTTTCGATAGCAGGAGAAGCCATAATTTTAACTCGTCAAGTTTTTCTTACTTTTCGTTTTTTTATTTCGATTGTCGTTGCTGGACAGCCTGCTGCGCAACCAGAAATGAATAAGAAGCCAAAACAAACCGAGCAAGGAGGAAACGGATTAGCGCATGAAAATCGCGTGAGCTCAAAGACGTTTTCTTCTCCCGACACGTCTCCGATGGCCCACTGCCTTCGACCGCAACGTGCCCATTTTTTTTTTTCTACACTTCTCTCTCTTACTCAAGAAAACCATCCAAAAAAAAAAAGCAAAAAGAAGAAACAAGCAGAAAGAAACGCACATGAAACACGCCTGCTGGGCTGCTGCTTTCTCTCTCTCTCTATCATCGCGCTGCCGTTGCTGCTCTACTACTGATACTTTCGCTGCTAGGGACTAGTGAGTCGATACTTCAGTTAGTTTAAATGGTAAAGATTGGATTTTCATTTTTATTTTCGGTTTTCTTTTTTTTTTTTTTGTGGGTAATTCTTCACCATGTTTTTCGTGCTGTACTTCAGATTGATTACTACTGTGCGTCTGGTATTGGTCTCATGCCCGTTAAATTGATTGATCGTTTGTTCCCCATGGTAGAATTTTAGCAAGAACAAAAATGTTTGAACTTGAATTGCTACCTATCTGCAAGATTTTCTTTTCTTTTATCTTGATAATGATTTCATTGGTTTATTAGTGGTGCTTATTCTTTAGACAAGTGCATTGGTTCATTTAAGAAAAGATACTTCTTTTATGCCTCTCCTTTGAGTACAAACGAATCCTTAGCTGTTTCTTTTGCTTCTATACCCTGAGAACCTGGATTCATTCATAATTTCCTTATAGCCCGACGTTGTCTTGTTCTTTCAGAACTTATATTTTTCAAGTAAATATTCACTTTTTTCTTGTTGATTTTGCCTCTTGTTTCTACAATTTTCAAGCTGCTGACTGAATGCTTGCAATTGGGTAGCTATTGTTACTTAATGATCTCTGCCAACCTGCGTTTTGCAGATAGAATGCATGCAGCTGAGTAGCTCTCATTGAACATTCCATGGTTGAATTTACTGGATTCTGCTCCGAATTGATGGGTAACATGCTCTATTTGATCATAGTCCCTTTCAAATTCCCCGTTTTAGCCATCCAGCATGGTGCCAGAGCTGTTTCCACCTCTACCCTCTTGTGCATCTCTGTGGTGAAGGCTATTACTGATTTCCATGTAAATATATTCTGGAGTATTATGGTCTGGATCAGTGGCTGCATCTCTTTTCCTGTTCGCATTTTAATTGCCCTGCAGCGGGAGGAGATGGTTAGTTTTCTTGATGTGTATTTCCTGGTAGTAGACGATTTCCACACACACACACACTTACTCTTTTTGCATGTGCTGAATATCAGTAGGAAACTGCAATAATCTAGCTGCAACAAAATGGTAGGGTAGGATGAGAAAGTGGAAGATAGTCATAGTTTAGTTCTTAGGACTGTGGAGCTTGCTCTGTTTCTGCAATCAGTTGAAGCAAGTTAATGTCATAATTACCAAAATTGGTATTGTTCTAATTTCTAGATAATGGCTGATAAAACCAAAATGGTAGTGCTTATTCTCTTTAAAGTTTGTTCTTAATAAAATTTTCTTATTCTCGTGCCTCAATCCTGTTTCTTGATGGGAAGTTGTCAATGTCTGATTGCCTCTTCCTAATCTTTGGTGTTTAGATCTAAGGGTGCTTTTGGCATTACTTTCAAGCACTTTCCAACTTTCCAACTTCACTTTTTTCAATAAACTTTCTACAACTTTATACAAAATTTATTTTAAACTTAGAAAGTATAGAAAATCTACTTCGTGAGATCTTATTATTACTTATTTTTATTATTCTTTTGAGATAAAAAAAGTAGTGCTCATTTTTTGAAATAGAATAAAAATACTCCGCATTCTAGAAAAGCACTTTTTATAAGCACTTCCAAGCAACTCCTAACTAGTAAGCGATGATGAGATGCACTGCTTCCATCCCCAACTTGCCCCAGATCATTAGGTGTACTTATGCATACAGGTACATGTGAAGCAATCTCTAGCATATTCGAAATCCCACTCCGCACTGGACTAGGTGGAGTAGGACAAGTCTTAATTTCTATATGGATGGATTGTATGGGAAGGTCTATTCAAATAGATTTGTAGTTTTTTCGTGTTTTTTTTTTCTTTTCTTGGTGTAAGTTGTATTGAAATTTTCTGGCAGTGATAGCGGTCTTATCTACTTACTAACTTCTCTATGCTGGCACTGGGGTTGAATAAAGTTACTCCTTAAAATTCTTCAGCATTGATCTTTTTGTGGAGAATTGTTTGAAAGCTGATATATGAAATTAGTTAGTTTGTTCTAACATTAAGAAACATATTTTGCCGAGATGCAGCTAGAATTTCAGCTTCAAGATATGCAAAGCCAATTGGGGAACCTTCTGTGGGAAAATAAGGGACTTGAGGCACGGTTGCTGAATGAAATCAAGGAGCGGAAGGTTATTGAAACAGTGCTTGAAGATGTTGAAGAGGAGCATGAAAAGGCTCTTGAGAGGATTGAAATATTAGAGTCCGAGGTAATACTCATTCTCATCATAGTGGTGTTCCGGAAGGTCAAAGTCTTAAACGTAGAAAGTTGTTTAGTTATCAGTTATATTTTCTTCTTGCCTAATTCCACTAAAAAGATGATGTGGAGGATTTTCTGATGTTCGTCTATTATGCCAATTTTATCGTAACACTAATGTTTCGAAACAAGTCCGCTTTTAAAAGTTTGAGTCTTGACCTTCATTGCTTAAGTAGAAAAACATCGGCAGGTAGTCCAGGTTTCTGTTTTTTATTGTTCTCATCTATCCATTTACAGATTACCAGTCCAAAAGCACTTTGTGAATTAAAGTCTGTATTCTCTTAGTTGAGATGTTTACCTTTTGATTGAATTTGCTTCGTAATCTTAGTCTGCACACCCTTGGTCGCTCTCTCTCTACATCTTCTTTGTTATATCAATTTGGAAATGCAACCAGTTTTATTCATGTAGGAGGATTTTCTCTTTTGGTAGAAATTGCTTAGGGAAACTGGAAAGACCTCTTTCGAGAAAAGGGGAAGACTTGTATTTAAGTTGCTGCATTCTTTTTTGACCATTCTGACATGTTTCAAGGCACATTATGTCATCGTAATTTGCAATATATGTTTGGTTGCAGAGCTTTTGTTCATGTACATTAGCTTCATTTCTCAGTGACAGGAGTTAGCTGTGCATGACTTCTCTCAGAGAGATTATCTCTCTTCTTTGAGTTTGTTGCAGTGTAGAACGTCTCCAGTAAGTAATAGCTGAAGCTGCTCTTTGCGTATGTCATTAAATACAGTCATGCAGACATGAAGAGCAATGTACCAATGAAAACCATTTGACTTACTAAATATATCTTTGAGTTTCTTTCCTGTGTAACCTTCCACTAGATTTAGCATAGCGTAATCCTATTATTCTTATTACAGTTGCAGTGTCTCAAGGAAGAGCATCACAGGTTAAAAGAACTTCAAGGGAAGGCCATCACAGATCACAAAGTCAATGACGAAAAGGATGTTGTTGTCCATAATAGCAAAAGTCTAACGTCAAGCATATGCGGCACCTTGGAAGGCATCCCAGTGCATGGAACTCCTTGGAGTAAAATCGGTAATGATAGTGGAAAACACAAAGATATTGTAGAAGTTGCCAGTCATTGTCCTTTTTCTCCTGAAGTCATGGAGAACAGGATATTGGATGAGTTACTGGAGAAGGAAAAGGTTGTGGCGCTTTACAGGAGTTTGTTCAGTTCTCTTTTCTCACTGTTGGTTGGCATGATCATTTGGAAGGCGGAAGACTCATGCTTGCCTTTGTTAGTTGCTCTCTTTGCTGTTGTAGGAATGTCCTTGAGCAGTGTTGTTCAATTCTTCTCATCTATAAAGAATAAGCCGGCTTCTGATGCTGTTGCACTGCTGAGTATTAACTGGTTCATTCTCGGAACTTTAACCACTCCAACACTCCCTAGTATTGCACATGTTTTGTGGCCAAATGCTGTGCAACTCAGTTACCGGTTCTCGAGCTGGCTTGGTTTTTCTGCCTTGTGAGTATGCTTTTTACTGATTGCGAGTTCGTTTGAAGGAGATGTATGGCAGAGATACTTCTAGTAGAGGTTTGGTTTCAGTTACACGGGCAGTCTTCTTTTGGTTGTTCCTGTTGATTCACTTTTAGGAAGGGAAGATTGACTGTGTTATCTTTTGCTGTAACCAAGCAGAGGCCTCTAGATGTTATAAGGTACGCTGTTAGTCCGTCCTGCCTGAAATCATTTTATGTTCTTGGAATGCACACCGTATTTGCAAACCTTTGTCGATTGTAGTATGAATGAAGTGAGTTGATATCTGTCAACAATTGTTCTGTCAAAAATTGCTCCAAATTGTTATCTGTGTATCTGTCATGAACGAATGTTGCCAATATTGGATTTGGATATGATGAACAGGTTAGAGATACTCTTCGACCCCTGAACAAATAGCAGCTTCTGCTTGTGAGAAATGAACCAGTCTTTCCTGAACTGGCTTTTTTGTCCTACCCCGCTTCCTTTGTCGTGATGAGTTGGAGATTCTATTCCATTTTCCATTTCTATTACTCTCTAAAATTCTTCTCTACAAACAAAAGAAAGACAATTTGTTTATTCTCATAACAGCCGAGCAACCTTTCATTCGTTAGAAGAAGTTGGCTTTTTGTCTTACAGCCAGGAAAAAAACGAAAACGTACAATAATATGAGTGAACGTGTTTAGGTTAACGTGGAAAATGCTTGCTCCTGATATTAAATTGATAAATAATATTATTAAAAACGTAAAAGCAAGAAAGGGGCATCCCCAATTCGAGAATGTGGTTTATTCCTTTCTCTTGTGGCCACGCACGCGAATGAAACACTTTGAAGATGGAAAGAACGCCATCATGACACTTGAAATTTTCGG
Organism: Acanthochlamys bracteata; assembly: GCA_019914995.1. Lineage (NCBI taxonomy): Eukaryota > Viridiplantae > Streptophyta > Magnoliopsida > Pandanales > Velloziaceae > Acanthochlamys > Acanthochlamys bracteata. The sequence goes on from CM034126.1 coordinate 116,370, forward strand.
AGCATGCATGGCCTTTAGGAATTTTATTAAACAATTTTCACAAATCAATACTTAACACTACTAATGGTGATGAACAAAAGCTTCATTTAATTCTCATAATAATGTTTTGATAACTTTGGTCGTATTCTTTTAATTACCATATAAGTTTTACCATTATGTTTATAAACCTTGATGAATCAGATTACCTTTTTATTTATTATTTTACCACGAGTTTTATTATTTACCTGGCGGCACCACTATCTCTTTCTATCGATCTCCACGCCGCTGCTTAAAAATTCCAACGTCCTTTATTAAACGTATTACACGTGTCACAATCCTACGCGTTATTCTGCTGTATAAATAGTTCCATCCCCGGCGTTCCACTGCCTTGTAGAAATGCGAGCTCTCTTTCTTTCTTCTAATTTTTCTATTTCTTCCGTGTCTTTCTCGGTCAAAGTTGTTTTTTTGAATTAGTTTTTTGGGATCAATCGATGGATTGATTCATGGAGTTTGAATCTTTGATTAATTTGATCTGATTTGATTTGAATGAGAAAGAAAGAACGCACACCTCCTCGGATTCGCTTGGTGCAGGTCGGGAACCGGCTGACTGTAATCAAGTCAGATTTCGGAATCGATCCGATTGCGCCGGATCCCGCCTTGCATCAACTGAATCCGAGCCGGATCGCGCGCTGTAACCCACATCACCCAAATGCCATCGATCTCCTCGTCGGAGATGTTACCGTAATCTTTTTGTTGTCGCTCTTGTTGTTGATCTGCACAATCTGTCGCTAGTAGAATCTATTTGTTTGTTGTTTGCTACCGTCTATTTGTTTGTTGATTTAAGTTTGTAGCTGAGTAGCTGATTCGGAAGGAGTTGCTTCAGCTCGTCGTAGATCTGATCAGATCGATAGATAAGATTCAATTGCTCTTGCTACATGCGACATGATTGTTGAAGTAGTTCGAAAGATATCTCCTTTCACAAAAGATAAGAAATTTCCACTATCTAATGGTAATGGCGTCGCACACTGGATCCGTCATACAAGATTAGGTAACCTTATGTCTTAGTATCCATTGATCTGGAATTAGGTTAGTTATAGTACTGGTGGAGCAGTGATGCTCACCTTATTCTGAGTTTTAATTGTTATTTAGGGTGTTGTTTAATTAATGCTTTTTGAAGTCAGTGGATTTGAATATTAGATCAATTAAGAGTTTGTGATCATATCTATGATGGATACTCGATCTTTACCGCATTTTAATGCGATTCATTATTTTGGTCATGTAAAGTCAAATCTCTGTTGGGCTATATTAATAAATTCACATTTTTTGTTAGTACTTGCTAGTTTCGGTACATATTTACTGTCATGTGAATCCTTATTCATGTTTATAAATGCTACACAGCTTCACCAGCCATCACGTTCAATGTAAATCTGAATCGTAGTTTCTTTAATGGTGTTTTGAGTCCTTAGACCTGTTTGGAAAACTTAGGTTAGGTTTATGTCTCTTAAACAAAATTTAAAGAGTATCATTGGCTACCAAACCCTAGAACAAAGTCATCCTTTTGTATCTTTTGGTAATCAAGAAAACATAGGAAGTGCTTTCCTTTTGAAGGGATGACTTAGTTTTTTTATGTGTCAAATATGGAAGGCTGACCTTTGGAGTATATGCTTTGTGGGAAAAATTCCATTCAGCGAATAGCAAATTAGGGTCAGCTCTGAAAATTTCCATTCTCAAGTGATGTAAGGCAAATTGTTAACTTACAATCATTTTTTTCTTTCTTTTCGTTTTTCTCAAACAAAATCGATAGATATGTGTAAAGTCTGTAGATGTGTGTCTGGATGTATTCTTGGAAAATAGTGATTAGTCTTACATTTGCTTCCATCTTCTACCAAATTTATGCTAGGGTCTTATATGTTGCTACATTGATGTCAACTCTGAGGAATTCATAGGAGAAAAAACATGACTTCCTCATGAAGTCTTCAAACTTGTATAGTATGTGGCAAGGACTAGTGGTTAGCTTTAGCCTATAACTGTGTAGCTGCGATTTTAGCATATGTGTTACTTGGTTTGGTGGTGTTATTTTGCTCATAAATAGGTGGTGACATACCCGCCTCCCCTTCATGGAGAGCGATATCACAAACATTAAACATTTCTTGTCAAATTCTTAAGCTGGCACACACGAGACAAAGTTGCAGCGTGTGACGTGCTTCTGTAGAAGTGAAATCAATTAACAGCAGGTAACATGTAATTTGCTTGGAGCCTTTCCCTTGATGGTTTTGTTTAGTTGTGGTAATGTATGCTTTTGGATACTCTTATATTATTCTATAGGTGTAAGTAATTTGATACATTGCATGGGACTGCTTTAATCTTTTCTGACTTCTTGGTTTAGTAATATGCCTACTTAAATTTTTTATTGAAGTTTGAGTGGCATCTGTTATTCGCCTATCTGTGGACAAGGCATCTTCAAGTTCTCTATAGTAGCAAGCTTTTGAATGCCATGGTAAGCTGGTTCATTTTTTCCTCTTTTAAGATTTGGATGCCATATTGTTTTTGTTGCAGTCATCATTATTGTAATGCATCTCTAGCTTAGAGCATATGCTGTTGTCAGCCGCTAGTTTTACATTATTTCAATTTGTTGCTGTTTACGGTTCAGCTTAGGTGTCACCCAGGAACAAATACTGAACTGGAGGTGCGAAAAGCTCAAGGATTCCAAACAACTCACAGTATACGGATATTCTAGCAAGTGTGCTTCGTTGGGATTGGACCTAATGTGTAATAGGAGGATGAAAATGTTTTCAGTGCCCTATAATCGGAATACTTCTATTCTGTTGTATAGTGGTTGATTTTTTTTCAAGTGTAATTGATAACATTCTCTTAGAATTTGTCAGTTAATTTCCTCGTAGAAATTTCTTTATCCTACTAGGACGACATAATAGATGCGTTGATGCTGGCTTCTCTGCTTGGATTAATCAAAATGTTTGATGGTTGCTTTGATTTCTGGCAGAGCATCTTCAAAATGTTTCCTCATCTAGCAAACACCGTTTTTTACCTACGGTTTATCTGAATAACTATTTTGTTTTGAAATTTATCATGTTATTCGTGTAATTTTTGTTTACGTGAAAATCATTAAAGTCTTGCGGCAGAAGAGTAAGATCTCGTTTTGGGGTTGCTTAATTTTTTTTTTTTTTTTTTAAAAGCACATCTCTTTTTTGAAAACAAAATTACCAACTTTTTAAGCTTTAAAATTATACATATAATAACTATAACGTATATTTTATTATACTTTTCTAATTAAAAATAGTTTAAAGTTTTGAGTTTGAAAAAGAGATGTGCATTATGAGAACATAATTCTTGTTTACGAAAACTTTTCATTTCATTTTATTTTATTGAAGTTCTTTTATTTTAATAATATTTTTATAGTACTTAGAATTTTCTTTAAAAATTAAGAAATAAAATTTTTAATAGAAAAATCATATTTATTTTAGAAAAATCTAAGTAAATTTTGTATAAAAATATTTTATTTTAAACACACACCACTCGAACAATTTCTAATAAATATTTCAAAATTCTTCCCCAAGAAATGATAGAGAAGGGTAATTTTGTAAATAAAGGCACAACTCTTTGAGTTTGTTAAAACTGTCAAAAAAGGGTAAATTCGTCTTGTCCCCCGTGATCCGCTTTATCATAAAAACATTTCTTTCATTCTCCTTCGTTCAATTCGTCTAAAATTCATTCGTAGCGAAATTGAAATTCCCTCCAAACAAATTTCTTGTTTCGAAGTCAATCATCATCGATTTGTTTTGGTAATTTTTGGACCGATGGAGCCACCACTGAAATTCTTGGAGACAGCGGAGTGTGCTGCGGCGAGATCAGGGAAGCCATGGCTCGGGAAGTGGTACAGCTATCTTGCGGATCTTTACCGGCGACAGCTCTGGGACGAGCTTGCATTCGCCCTCCATCAATTCAGTACCACTTTCTTTTACAACGAGGTTAAAATTTTGCTTCTTTCATCAATTCTTTATTTTACTCTGATCGATTTGATCAACGAAGGTTTCTTTTTTATCACTGTCCTGAAGGTCTGTGATTAAAAAGGAAGGTCTTGTTGTTTTTTCTTGTTAAAGATTCATTGAAGGAAAAGATTATGACTTATTATGAAAGAACCTTCGATAATAATTAAGAAACAATGGAACAATGATTTTACAAAAAAGAAGACTATTCATTTTCTTTCATGCTTTTAGACAAAGAGGTATATATGTCCTGGATTTGTTTTTTTGGTTTTGATTATTGTGTAAGAAAGGGTTTCAACACATTCAACCTTTCTAATGTGACATAGCTGCCATACCTCTTCTGCTTTTGAGGAAAATAGTATTGGAGCAAACTGGAGTTATATGGTTCTTCTGAAAAAATGAAAGTGATTCAGAGGAGAAAGTTTTCTCTTTGCACTTGAGCTTCGGTAGCAGAAGGTGCTTTGGGAACTTATGTTCTGGTTAAACTAGGGTCATTACATTTAACAATCTCAAGAATGTTTAACTCTGAAGAATGGAATTCTAGAATACTCCCATATTTTGGAGTTGAAATGTTAACAGATATTAACAACTGAATTTGTGTCTATAGATTCTATAAGGAATTAAGCATTTTGTTCATGCTTCTGATATGACAATTAATCTTATTTCTGCAATAGGCATTGCTTTGCACTGTTTATTCATGAATCTGCTTTCAATGTGACAGCAAGGAGCCATCATACTGTTATATCACAACTTTATAGATCAATGTGCAACGAAAATTAATGTCAAAATGCTTGCTTATCTTGCAAGGAATATATCATTCCTATTTTCAGAAGCAGAAGCCATTACGTTTCTTGAATTGGTGGCTGACAAGATATGTTGCACAGGAGAGAGGCACATTTGGGGTGCTCTTTCTCTCATCAAAGTGACTGAGGCTGAGCATCTTTTTTATAAAGGGAAAGCAAAGGAATGTAAGGAGCTTTTAGATGATTGTGAACTAGGTGCCTTGGCTGATGATGATTCTTCTCTTCAAGCTGCCTTTTACTGGGTTTCATCTGTGTACTATAACTATTGCAGAGATTTTACCCAATTCTATAAGCACATGCTTCTCTACTTGGATTACGTCGAAGAGGAATATGTTCCAACGCATTACAGACTGGTAAGTTTGCAATTAATTTTGGAGGTTATTGTGTGAAAATCCATTACCGACTGGTAAGTGATGTATATATTACAAAGTTTGCATTACAAGGCCACAACAGCAGAAACTTATTTTCTTTCAAAGGCACTTTGATAGGGTCTTCAGGGAATCAATCAATTTAACATAAGAACATCTTAACTTTTGGTGAGGATACATGTGCATTTTGAAAACTGAGCAAGGAAGTCTCATGCTAGTGGTCGCTAATGGTGTATGGTGAGATGAGGTGTGGGAGTCCTCTAAAAGAGGAACACCAATAATTGTATGGATTTGTGTTTAGATTGTATAGTGATGAAGTGGAAAGTTTTATCCTGAAATAGGAAGTTCTAGTTTTAATGAGAAGCCTTATCCAAGGAGAATGAATGTTCAATGCTAAAGTGCGCTGCATTTGACTACCGAAAATGACAATGTTTTTGCGTATCTGGATTTTACTTTTTTGTTATATTTATTTATTTATGTATTTACTTATTATTATTATTATTATTATTATTATTATTATTCTTTTTTGTGATTGAATGTTTTTGATATAGTATCTGAGCTCTTCTCTTCCCAGGGTATCGCATTTGATCTTGCTATTGCAGCATTACTTGGAGAGAACGTATATGACTTTGCTGAACTGCTTTGCCATCCCATAGTAAGTAGTGCATCTCTTGTACAGATAAATTTTGTGCTTTTGCTTTAAATATTTTCTGATGCAGTGATAATCATTTCAAACATAAGCATATTTCTGTATAAACATTCACTTCACAAATTCAAATCACTTTCCATTATGCCTACTATAGTTTACCATTCCTGAAAAACTATAAACATGTGCATGTTTCATTATGCTTTTCATCTATATGCATTACATCCAACCTGCTTGCTGGAAGTAACTCGTCTACGTTGTTGATAGTTCATTGCTGCTGATCATATTGTCACTTATCTACTTGTGATCTGTTTTTCCCTAGGTAGATCTGATCTTACAACTATAACTGTTTAGTTGTTTGAATACCAAAATAATGATTAAACGGGTTTATGGTTGATTCATCTTCTGAGCACACTGGGAAATAGAAAGCTTATTTCTCAGAGATTGAAAATGTCTTTAAGGTCCTCTATATTGAGATTCCAGGTACTCATTAAACCCAATATCCTGATGTGTTTTGCAGATGAGTGACCTTTTGGCAACGGATCAGTTCTGGATTTACTATATACTTCAGACAGTTGACACAGGACATTTGGTTTTCTATGAAGAAATACGGAGCATGCACAGTGTAGCTTTCAATAGTCAATTGGATTTAGTAAAAAATGAGAAGAAGCTTCGAGAGAAGTTGAATATTCGTAAGATGCAGATCATATTCAGGTAAACATGGCCAGGAGCTCAGTGCGCAGATTAGTAACTATTACAGGCTGTTTTTGGTATTGTTGTAATTATTTCTGTTGTTTTGTCTTTTGGATTTGAGTTTAAATCAACAAAAACTCATACGGTTTTAATCATGCTTACCTATTGCAGCCGACCTTCTGAAAATCAAGTATTCTCTATTGAAGCTATTGCGAAAGAAACTAAACTTTCTGTTGAGGATGTTGAGATCCTTCTCATGAAAAGCCTTTCGGTAAGTGCTGTCAAACTTTCCGCTTTTATGTCTAATCTGGATACATAGAGTTTATAGTAGCTAATAGAGTTTATAGGATGGAACACAAACAATGGTATATTGCGTGTGCTCATGTTGACTGGTTTTGATTTAGCCATTTCTACTTGATCTTAACATCCTATATATGCTTTTTGACATGGTCTTAGAAGTCACTTGCTACTTGAATCCAATATCTGTAACTTAAGCTATTTTGTTTCTGGGCACTGCCAGCCTGCTGTTAACATTAAATTATGTTTGCAAAAAATGTAAATGCTAATGCAGCTTTCGTTTTGCTGAAATTGTAATTTTCATGTAGTTTATATGCATGTGCTCACATCTATTCTATAGGTCTTACATCTCATACACAAGTCTTTCTGCAGATTCATGTGATAGAAGGCACGATAGATCATGTTGAAGGTACAGTATACATCTCCTGGGTCCGCCCTAGAGCTTTGCAGAAATCAGAAGTAAGGAGACTTTGTGATGGCTTCACTAGTTGGCTCGACAAGGTGCATGCTCCCTTGCAGTCTCTTCAAGCATTTCATTGACGTTGCATCACAACCACTGTTATCTACTGTTATCTACAGGAGCCTGGCCTGCTTCATTTCTGCTCCAAGTTTCTTTTATTTTTGTGTATATACATTAAAGGGAACGTTGTCTTCATTCTTTCATTCTTTTAACACAGACAATTGAAGATTAGTAGTTACTTCAATATGTTGCGTGCGACGTAGTTAGCAACTGAATGGAAGCACTGTAGAACAGACATGTACACACTGTTTAGTGTTCAGTAACTTGAATTTTCGCATCGCACTCTGATAAATAATCAGGTGCGTGCTTCTTTTTGGCAGTTGATCAGTTTCTTAGCTACGTGTGTAAGGAGTTGGCACTTCAGCTACTGCTTTCTTTTTTCATGTAAACTTATTGCATGGTTCCCTCTATAAACGGAAGTTCAGATTTCAATTTATTGTGCTAACAAAAGCAACACTTTTTGTTTTAAATGACACAGTATAAAACTGTACGCTCAGTAAAAATGGTGGCAATGATTTTCTTGTGAGCAGCAAATTTGTACACCTGATAGCTATAGCACTGATGCAGCGAAATTTGCAAACCTGATAGCTATAGCACTGATGCTTGAAACCTTGAAGAATAAGCAGAAATGTAACTCTTAAAACTTTTTGCAGCTAAAAATTGTGGTCCCACACTTTGCCTGGAAAGGTTGTGTCAGTCGGCCTCTGGCTCATCAATGTCACTGTCCAAGTACATTTCTACTGCTTTGCTGCTAGCCATCTGTTCTTCATCCTGTTGCCTCCTTTCATCATCTCTTCTCCTAGCAGCCATCCCAGCTATCGCTTCCTCAAGTCTAGTGCTCACGACCTCCCAGGAAACCAGGTTTTCCAAAAATTTAGACACATAATCTGCGCGGCGGTTCTGCATAAATGTTTAAAAGGAAGCTGAGGTTAAATTACTCCAGGTACAAGATGGTAGCGAATAATCCCACAAAAATGTGAACTCTGGAATCTCACCGCATAGTCAAGGTAATATGCATGCTGCAAAGCCAGATCAACAATATGTTCAGAAATATGTTTCCAACATATCGAACATAAGAATTCAACTAATTACAACCTATTAGAGACATACCTCCCAGACATCAATGGCAAGAATTGGCTGCCACAATAGAAACAAAAAAAATGACTTAGATGTTATTGCTGTAAAGCAAAGAATCTTTTGGATGAACTTGCTTTAACACTCACAAGCTATAATAAGAAAAAAACTGTCTCCACAAGTAAAAGACTAGGGCCTTCAACCTCAAACAAGAATAAGAGAACTGTAGTACAGAAACTAAACCTTTGCATAGACTAAGGCAGGAGAAATTGTCGAAAGTAAGAGGAAAAGGTAAAGGAACAATGGCAACAGCAGGTGGGCAGAAGAGTGATCAGAGCATGTTGGAGTTTAGGAGCGCAGCAGCAGGTGGCTGGTTAGTGGAAGAAGCATGCAGGGTGAAGATGGAATTTCGTTGAGCCAGGCTTCCACGTTAGCAGATTCTGAGTTATGAACATCATGCAGTGCACCCCCTTTGGGCATGCACACCTTCTGCCAACCTTCTTGTTACAGCTGGGAAGTTGTTTCGAAAGGCAGGACATGCTTGATACAACCTTCAGTGGAGATAAGCTGCTGGGAGAAGTTCCTTGCACTCCACCTACCTTCGCCATTGTATAAAGTGGAGAGTTGTTCCGAGCTATGATGGAAAATTACAACATGATTTGCACAGTATGGATCACTACATTGCAGAGTTATGTGCTAGTGGATTTATTTCATTATGAACCTTTACAAAATAAAACAGGCAAGACCCATGACTTCTATGATTGCTTTAGAAGGCAACTTGATATGAATTGGGATAAGAGGTAAACAAGAATTACCTAGTCAACACTCACCGAATAATCCCAAACAAGTGGGTTTACTGCATTTGGAGTCTTTGTTATGACAAGCTTATTATCTTTCTCTGATGGGTAGGGATTTACAGCATTTCCTATATCCAGCTTGTTCGCTTTATCTAAATAAGGAAGGAATACATAAACATCAAATAAGCCAAATTCGATGCTCACATTCAAGCAGAGAAGCTATTGCCTAAATTTCAATCACAGAAGCTATTGTCATGATGAGGAAACTACTTACATGCGAGCCAAACCCACCCAGACCCAAATTGATTCAAAGCAGTTCCGTGCAGCTTCATCATCATTGTATCAAATGACCCAAAATCTCTCTCTATTAGATCTAAGAGAACCCCAGTAGGACGCCCTCCACCACCTGGCCTCATGGATTGCCAGAAGAACTCATTGTTCCATATCTGTCATATTAGATGACACCTTACCAGTAAGTGGACAGATGAATGTTGATGTTTCTAAGATTCACTTCGATAAAGTGAAACATCAGCAATTCAAACTATGTAAATGTAAATGCTAATATTGTAAAATAGCACAAACGTTGGGAGATATACTGCACTGTTCAAAAAAGATGATATTGATGTAGGATGGGGGATCAAGTTCTAACTCTAAGAGCCATGTGATGGTGTACTTTACTTCAGCCCTGATTTTTAGCGCAATATTGGTTAAGAGTTTCAGCTTGACCACATTTTTGAATTGAAGCAATCTACAAGTGGAGGTGGCAAAAAAAGTATTAGTTATACCTGAGCGGCATGGTCGAAGGTAGGGAGCCAGTTTCCCTTGTTATAGGAAGCCAGGATCATGTCCTCCAATTCCATCCCATCAAGTTCAGTGCCATCTATTATTGCATTGAGGGCCTCAACATGAGCCTTGTGGTGCCTTCCCCAGTGATGTTCAAGTGTCTCCCGGCTTATATAAGGTTCTAAAGCATCCTGACAAACCCAAAATCCAACATTATGGAACACCAATATCACAACGTATATAGGAGCACAAATCCATCTACTCAAAAACCAAGCATACAACATCATGACAGACCATACCAGAATCTTAAACAAGGAAAAAAAATATAGTAATAAAAGAAGCTTCACAATAAAAAGATCCAAGTGCCCTAGATTATGGAAACCCAAGAACAAACCTAAAACAGAGCTGATATCACCAGTCAAGAAACAGGCAACGGACGAGCAGCATGGTTTAAGAGAACATTATAATATAGAGCAAAAACCAAGTACTTAACAAAAAATAAAGAAAAACACCATCCAAATTCAAGCACCACAGATACGTTCAGCACCAAAAAAAAAGCCCTTTCCCCCGAGGTCATGAAATTATCAAAATACCAAGAAGGATAACATGGACAGAAGTAAAAAAGTCTAATGTGGGTGAGAGAGAGTGATACCAATTCGTATGGAGGTGGCTTGAGCTCCAGTTGGGCGGTGATTGATCTGGAGCTAGCTTTCCTTCTTGAAGGGCAAGCATTACTTCCTCTCTGAAACGCAATTCACAATAAGCACGCTGGTGTTGGTAATAGCAAAACAGAGACGCGCGCGCACACGCACACGCACGCACGCACGCAACAGAGGGAAGTAGAAAGGGACCTTGAGTGGAGACGGAAATGGTTGAAGGAGAGCTGTGGTGGTGTTGGTGATGATGGGAAAAGAGGAGAGAGAAATTCCAAGAACCATCTGTTCTTCTTCTTATCTTCTTTCTTGCGAATGCAAAACCCTGCTTATCCCCTTTTTCTCAGTACTGCTTTCTTTCGCTGGGACAGAGAGGGACGCACTGACTGGTGAAGAACTGCTGGACTTGGCCAAGATGCGATGAATGCAAATAGATTGAGCCCAATTGGCAACTGCTGGACCCAACTAACCAAGCCCCACTCAAAATCTTCAATAATTTTAAATCGAGAGGAAACCTTCCTGTTCTAGGGGGATTTGGATTTCTACCGTATGTTTGTTTTCTGAACAATAATACGACAATTATTCCCGAGCTCTCTCGAAACAAATGTTAATAGTAATAATAATAATAGTAATACCAAATTTACGTCCAAATTAGAGAGAGATACACATTTCTGAATTCTTCTTTCAACTATCATCTAAAATGCTGTAATCAATCAATGAAACTATTACACTGATTATAGAGAGCAACTTATATATAACAGCTATCATATTATTACTACTTTTCTTTTAGAGAGTAGACAAAATCAAAGGTTTTCCACTTGCCGTGGCTTTGCTTGTGATCCTCTCCATCTCTACAACAAACCTTTCCATCGCCTTCTCTGGCAACTTCACCGGCACCACAATCCTATCCTCTCCTTCTCTGTTCTTAAACCTTACGTAGTAACTCAGCGCCTTCGCCGGAAGACGATCCGTCCCGCAAGTCCCCGGCGCGCCGAATATAGCTTTCCCCCACCCGAAATCCACTTCATGGAACTTTGCCCGAGTCACGTCCGCCGCAATGTACGTGTTGTACTCCCCCACCATTGCCACCGCCGGCCTTCTTCGGGCATCTAAAACACCTGAGAGCGACTGCATGTACTCTCGAGTCACCGGAAATTTAGCTTTAAGGATAAGCTCCACCGCGTAGCTCAACTCCTCGTCGCAGAGTTTTCCGGCGCTCGTGTCCATGGCTGTGAACACGAAAGCGTTACCATAGAAGCCTGCAGGGATCCATGAGTTGAGCTTCGTGTAGGCCGTAAGAACGTTGAGGATTCGAACACTTTCTTTCGGATGAAATTCTAGAGCGATCGTTCTGCTACGCCACACTGCGGCCGCCAGTATATCGAATGTAGAGCATCGCCGGAGGATTTCAGGTGGTAGTTTGCTACGTAGCGCCGAGATCTCTCTATTGCCGAAGAAAAAAGATCGCTGAACGGCTCTAGTGCTTTCATTGTTGGCGTTGTTGTTCGGCGTTAGTGATGAATCTTGACCAGTTATGTACTCCGGGTGCATGTAGGTGATGCACGGGGGCTGGTGTTGGGAAACGAGAAGGTGTCGAGCCCACACAGGCGGTACGGAAGGGAAAGCGGCGCCACGAGCAATCTCGCCGACGGCGTTAAGGAACTGTACGAGACCAGGACCGTCGCAGAGGGTGTGATTGAACCGGACGGCGAAGATAAAGCCTCCGCAGGTTAGTCTGGTAACCTGCGCATATGCAATACCATAGAGCCCAGTTAACCAAATCGATTCGGTTATTAGTTTTTTCTATAAAATAATTGTCTATCGTGTGTGAAATGATCCGATGTTAATTAATTTATTTCTATTAACGATCACTTTGCAATACTTTTCATTCGTTTCTTGTCGTTATCCATGGAGAACTATATATACAGTAGCCAATCCGGTCCCAGCTATTAAAGACTTAAGTGGTACTCTTAAAAATATTTCCAAAACAAGTGTAGCTTTTGATGTAGATAGGAGATTGCTTGATTCCAAAAGATTTTAATTTTAGGGGTCTATTCTGTTCACGGAAATAATAAGATAAATCATTATCAATGTGAACGGGTTCATCGACTCTTTTCTTAATCCCTTCTATTTCTGTCGCTCTCTATATATATAAAAATTAACACATAATGAGAAAACCAAATCTTCAATCTCTCTTTATAACCAACTGTGCAAGGTGGAGTATGATCAGTTGAGCTGACCTTGACTGTCGTAGAAGGGAGACAAATACAACAAATAATGAATCACAATCTTCCAATATAAGAAGATCGAGAAACATATGTACAGCTATATATAGCTGAGCTGCTACTTCACATTATTTTTCATCAGTTGGCATGGGCAGCAAACATTTGACAATATGAGATGCATGCATGTGATAGTCTTCCTTTCCTTACTGCACTCGATCTGCTTGTTGATTTTATCAGTACCACCTTTCTCTCCACTCAACCAATCATGTCATTATTAATTGTTATTATAATAGTTTAATAGTTATAGTCTTATTGATATAGAATCTTACTATTACAAAAAATTAATTCTAATGAATGCTGATCGAGGACATATTCTTATCATCACATGATTGTTTGATAAACTGAGATTATGTACTGATGATTCATTTTGAACAACTAATTAAAGTAATCATGATCAGACTCACCAGACTAATTCCTAACTCCCAACCATTGATTGACTAATTAAAGCAAAATCTATCCAGAAATTAAATAAATAAAGAAAACATATATATCGTCATATATATACACTACCTGGAAGAGAAGCAAAGGGGAGCCGGTGATCCCGCCTGAGCCGGGAACCTCGAAGGCGAGCTCATCGACACAAGGAACAGGAGGCATTGGAACGTCCCTGAACTGCTCGATACGAACATCAGCTTCTGCCTCGATGAACACGACACCTTCACCAGTGCAATCAACAGCTAGCTTCCTTCCAGGACCGAGTGCAACAAGCCTGCCTGCGAGCGGGTAGTAATAAACCAACGCCTTCGCTATCGCGTCCGCAATAACTTTGGCCGGATCTTTTGTAACTATGTTGTTATTGGTCGAGTTAGCAGGGTAGAACATGATTATGGGTAGATGGAATAGGAGAGTTTCTTGGCTGTCCACGTCCGATAACAGCTTCAACTCTCGTGGCGTGTTAGCTGATGGACGGACAAGGAAAGGAGATTGTCGACGAACGGTGAAGACCGGAGGTGACGAAGAAGAAGAGAAGGAAGCCATAGGAAGGAAAGGAAAAATAAATGGTTTGATTGATTGAAGTGTTTAACAGGAGCTAGCTATATAGCTAGGCGTTGTGGGCTTGCTTATTATTTATCAAGGATGGGATCTTATGTATTTAAGGGTGGTTATGTATTACTATTTTTGGATCACGTTGTACGCGTTTTCATTTTTATATATTTTTTGGAAATTGGAAGTGCTTCTTTGAGTATTTCCGACTTGTATGAGACTCCACTTATTAGGTTTTTTCTGCTAGTAGTTTGCTTGCTTGCTTCGTTCGTTATTTTTGACTTCTTCATGCGTTGTGGTGGTGTGTCGAATACGGTTGAGATTTTGAAGGCGATTCTTTGGTTGCCAAACCCTTCCGCTACGGAATTGCGAAAATATAATACATCACAATTTTGTCTAAAAACGACTTCAGTGAACTGAAATTGTTAATGGGAAATTTACCGCAAAAGTGGACAGATTTGGTTAGGTGCCCGATCCAATAAGCAGCACCTAAATCTGAAGCGATTAGAAAAAGAAACAAGTTGGCGGTTCAGTTCGGTGTGCAGTCTAGTTGTAAGAATCGGATTGGACATCGAATCGAAAAACTGTTCGAATCACGGTTCTAAAATTGAACCGTCGGATCAATAATATTAAAATATTTTTAACTAATAATAATAATTATAGTAAGAAATTTATTACTAATGGTACTATCAATAATAATAGTCATAACAATTGTAACAAAAAATTAGAGTATTTTTATTATGTCATTACTATCGACAACAACAGTAATAATAATCACAGCAAAAATTGAAGTATTGTCACTATAATTGTCATCACCAATAATAATAATAACAACTAAAATTTATAAATAGAAATTTTTAAATAAATTAGGAGATTAGAAAAAAATAAAATCATAAAATAGATAAATTATAAAAGAGATATAACTAACTTTTTTAGGTATACATATTTAAGTCTAAATATTTTACAATATAAAATATTTAAAAATCACTAATAATTGATATTTATAAATAAAAAATAATTAATTATATTTTTTGTATTATCACATTCAAATACTAAGTCTAAACTATATATTATTTTCAACATATGACTATTAATAATTATTTTTATATTAAATATATCATCAATTTAAAAATTTTAAATTAATTTTTTAAATTTTTTTAATCTGATTTGATCCGGACGGACGAGTCGACCGGATTGAAACAGATCAAAATATGTTAAAGCGGGTTGAAACGGATCGATTACATAAATAGTCTTTTTATAAATTCGGACCGATTTATCATCCGAATCGATACGGATCTGACAACTATAATTTTAAATACTGATGAATTATATATAATATAAATAATAGTGGTCCATCTATTTATTATTCGTTGTCATCATACAAATTACATGCCCGAACAAAGTGGGAAAGCACGTATCTCTACGTCCAATCAAAATGTTAGCTATGTGGCAATTCTGGCACCGAACGCCTTCACAATCCAAACAGTGCCGACTTCAGCACGCGAGTCTGGCACCGCTTATAAATTTCTTTTAATTTCAATTTCTAAAAAATTTTAAAATATATCAAAATTATTTTATTTTATGAAATAAAATAATAAAATTATTTCAAAATATTAAAATATTTTTTATTTTTTAAAAAATTCGTTTTCTAATATTTAATTTTATTAAAATATTTGAAATATTTTAAAAATATTAAATATAAAAAACATGTTTTACAAATTACAATAAAGAATGAAATGAGCTTGTGCTACGGGGTCCTTGATCAGCAGGTGTCTTAGTGATCTTCTCCAACTCTTCCAAAAACCTTCCCATGTACTCTGAAGGTAAGCAAACGCTCACAAGGAAACCCTCCTCACCTTTGCTGTTCTTAGCCATGACATAGAAGCTGGACCTCTTTGCGAGAACCTGGCAAGCATATACCGGCTTTCCAAACCCAAAATCAACATTCTGGAACCCGACTCTGCTCGAGTCTGATGCAAAATAGGTGTGGACCAAACAGTGCTGCGGTCGCCCTTGTTGGACCATCAAGTCTGCCACTGATTGAAAATACTCAGCATCGACACTGTTTTTCGCCTGCCTAATGAGCTCAACTGCGTAGCCAAGCGGTTTACTGCATAGCTCTCCGGCGGTTGACACAGCAGTAGGCATCGAAAAAGAGTTACCGTAGTATCCTCTTGGCAGGTTGAGCTTGGACTTGCCATGGGCGGTGATTGTGAATGTGGCGCGAACTTCCTGAGCAGGATGGAGTGCAAGGGCAATGTTCCGGCAACGCCAATTGCACGCAGTGATTATCTCGAAAGATGAGCAGCTATTGCACAGATGAAGTGGAAGGCGAGAACGGAGATTTGACATTTCTGAATGGTTGAAGAAGATGTAGCGGCGTTCAAGCTCTTCGATTGGAGGGAGAGCACACCTTGGGTCGATGATGGGGACTGCATCATACTCATGGTGAGCGCGGGTGACATTTGGAGGATTTCTGGCAGATAGAAGCTCTCTGGCCCACACTGGGTGAATGGATGGAGATCGCAAGCCTTGGGCGAGTTCTCCAGCAACGGTGAGGAATTTTGCAACGCCTGAACCATCCGAGAAGGCATGATTAATGCGGATGCCCACCACGACACCGCCACATGACATCCTTGTGACCTGACATAATATTTGTTTTAATCAAAAGGAAGAAAACAGGACACATCATGCAGGAAAAGATAGAAACCAGGACATAGCATGCAGCGTTTCATTGATTCCTAGCTAGCGGCAAATGAAAAACAAAACCCTAACCCTCTGCCTCCTCCACTTTCTTGAAAAAGTTACTGCAATCCCGTACCTTATTCACATTATCAATCAACGTCCTATGTATATATATTCTTATCATTTGAGCCCTTCTCTAACGTTTCATTCAGATCTTTTTAATATGAATAGAGCATGCATAGCTTCAAGACACTCGAACTTTTACAGAGGATGGAGGAAAGATATTATCCTCCAAATGATAATAAGCTTGATTTATCAGAATCTGTTCATTTCTAAATTATCCTTAAAACATTTTGATTTCATGGATCCTTTTGCAGAAGCTCAACAGGAGTTCTGGTTGAAAAGTTCATTCAATCAAAGAGCATGTTAAACTGACTCTTCCAATACTTCGAACGAGTCGTCACGAAAGAAGTATTCAATCGGAATTATGACTCGGAGAATCAACTAGAATGCTTATTATATATGCACATCATAGTCGGGTCTTAATTTTGAACACTGATTGGAATATGTTTCTTTTCCTTTTAATTAAATTGAGCACTCTAATCATGAAACCAGAGTCATCGGAGATTCTTTCCAATTCTAGCTGGGTGGGTTTTCTTTATCAATTTCAGAAACCAAATTAAAAAGGCGTCAATAACGTCCGCAAACTGCTACTAATTAATAATGCTCCTAATAAAACAAGTCGGCGATGCTAGAGATCCAATTTTGAACCATGAATACTGTTTGCTGTTAATCAAACAGTTTGTACGCCCGTTATAACTGTATCTTGTTCCTAAAAGTATTAACCACTTACTTTACTGCAACTATTTAAGTTGAGGAGACGGAAATTTCATAGATTTAATTGATAATTATGAAAAATAATGATAAATAACATTGATTTTCAGGTGCTGTAAAATGCAAAATAGAATAAGTACTTGTATCAGTAACAGGGGCGTGCCCACGATCCCGTCGGTGCCTTGGATTTCGCGCAGAAGCTCCGCTGCGCACTCCGGCGGCGCCACAGGCGGCTCTCCGAAATCATCGATCCTTCCATTATCAGCATCCGCTTCGACAAACAACAAACCATCGCCGGTGCAGTCGACGGCGAGCTTACCTCCCTCAGCCATCTCACGAAGCCGTCCGGCGAACGGGTAGTAGTAAACCAAAGCTCTTGCTAGACCTTCCCTGATAACCGAAACCGGATCGCGGGAGAAGTTGCTGCGATTGCGGCGGAAGAATTGGAGTACGGAGATTTGGAATCGGTTGCCTTTCTGGTTATCGATGTCGGAGAGAAGCTTTAGTTCTCTAGGCGTCGGTGTTGCTGGTGTTATCAGCTCCGGTGATCGCGGACGTACGACGAATGCCGCCACCGGAGAAACCATTGATAGACAGATTTGTAAAAACTTGATTTGAATTGAACCGAAATGGAGATTTTTTAGTCGGCTTTTATTATTAGAAAACGTGACGATTTTTTCTTTTGCTTGTCTTAAAATCAAAACGTTTTATTCTGATACCGTAAACAATTCCACATGGCTATTAAATTAGCTCACAAACTTTGAATTTGTTTAGTAATAAAAAACATATATGCTTCTCAAATCTCTAATCTGAAAATGTCAAAGGAATTAGATTAGATAGACATGGAACAGTCTTATCATGACTATCCATCCGTTAACAACTCCGATTACAAAAGGTTGATGAAATAATTCCAAAAGAAGAAAGAAAGAAAAAAAATAGTGAAACAAAATCCTTATGTTTGCACGGTGTTTTAAAACTAGACGGGGCAGAGTTAGATGGTTGAAGGTTGGATCAAATAGGAAATATATAGTTCTGTCATGTAGGTAAGGTTTTCTCAATTAATAACAAAAAAATTTTAGAATGTTGATAACTTTTTTGTTATGTTGTGAAAGTGTCAATTTCTTAAATTTTTACTACTGGAATTTTAAAAAAAAGCGGTGTGGGCGTATTGGGCCCATCCCGAAGGCCCAAAAGAACTTGATATATAAATAATGTTTAAGCAAATACTACTAGTTGAATCGGGTCAAATTTGGATAGCTGAACCGACATTGATCGGATTTGTAAATAATAGTGAAAAGGGTTTAGAAACAATTTCTTGACACGAAAAACAAAAGACTGATGCCTGTACTGTGTGACGAGTAGTAGAAGGAATGCCACCATCTAAAATTATTCGAAATTAATTCTTGTTCAATCTCGTCGTGAATTCGTTCAATCTAACGCTTGCTGCTGCATGTATGAAGTAGTAGAAGAAGAATGGCATGTTTAGGATCGCTTATTTGGACTTATTAGTTCAAATAAATTTCCAAAAATATTTTCAAATGTTTGAGCGAAGTGCTTGTTCTGTTAAGTAGTAAGTTGCGATAGTTATCACTGATTTGAACGCCATCCTTCTTCTCAATCTCATCAGAACAAACTTCTGATTGAGTCCACTACTACAGCAGCAGCAGGGAGGAACCTTTGTCCCTACTTTGGACCACTTAATATATTTAAAGTATAATATATAGCCACTTAACCTGCTCAATAAAAATACAAATATGGACGAACCGACTCGTCCAGACCAAATGAATAATTGAGCCGAACTGGTCCTATCTAGTTTCAATATTTGAGCTCGATAGATTTGATTTGATTTCATTTTTTATAATCTAATTTAATATATAATAAATAAATAAATTTAAAAATAATTTTTAAAAATATATTAAATAAAAATTAAATATAAAATAATTTATTATTATTATTATTATTATTTAAAAATATTTTTTAATTAAAATTAGTTTACTTAATGTTTGACTGATCAATATTAGCGGTACCAAATGAGCGGACTGTTCGACGGGCTAATATTGTTGGTCTGATACAATCTGCAGAATTGGATTGATCTAATTCTATTAGAATCGATTAATTGAACTGCAGATTGGTGTGTTTAAATTGGCCTATATTTTTATATATACTGTTCAACTTCGAAACAAAGAAAAAACATTTTGTTTTCCTATTTTGAAATAGGTCTTTTCATCTTTATATTATTTCCTATATGGCAGTTACATTTTGACCACTTACATTTTCGTATATGGCAGTTACATCTCAGCGTAAGTAAAAATGTACGACGTGGTGCCTACTTGACATAGAATAGATTGCATTTCGAACGCTATTTTTTAATTTTTTTTATTTCATATTTTTAATATATATTTTATAAATATTTAAAAATTATTAAATAATATAAAAAAATTTTACGTAATAAATTATTTTAGTATATATTATTATTATTTTTTTAAAGATAAAAAAATAAAATTTATTTTAAAAAAATAAAAATATTTTTTATTTTAAAAAAATTTTACTTATAAACCATTCCAAATGCACTCTATATTGATTGAGCAAAAGTTTGTTTACCGGTACTTTAAACACATTTTTTTAAATTTTATTTTTTTTAAATTTATTTTAAAATTTAATAAATATAAAACTTAAATTAATTTTTTTCATCAAATTTTATTTTTAAAATTAATATATTACTTTCAAACTCATTTATAATACAAAATAAATATAAAATTTATTTAATTTATATTCAATTTTAAATTTATTTTATAAATTTATTTTATAAAAAATAGATTTAATATTAAATTAAATACGTTCTTAATGATTATATATATATATATCTATATAATATCGTTCTTAGGGAGCATGCAGTTCCTTCACAAATATTAATCAACCAACCATTAGACAAACAAGAAAACAAAGACGAAGAAGAACCAGCTCCACTTGCCACACAGAATACAAAGGCCCATAATATTTACGTATAATTGAAGACGAACAAGGTCAAAAACGAAGTTCTATCGAATTAGTGTAATTGTCAAGATAACATTATATATAACACTTTTTTGCTTCTATTTGCATTGGGATTTCCGATAACTTTATTAGAAATAAACATATACAATTTATTTAAATAACAAATGAAGTTCATCATCTTGTTGTTTCTTTCTGCTTGGCCGCTCTGCCACCGGGGAGTGGAGCGGCGCTGTGTCGCAATGTTCGATAGAAGAAGGAAACAAAAACAAACGAACCATCACTGCAAACGCATTGCAATACTGCTTCGAAAATTTTAATTCCAGTTGTGTTTTATTGAAATTTCACTAGTCCGGTATTGCAAATATTTCGTAAATAAAAATTGTTACCATTGACTTTTCCAGAATTTTACCCATTATTATTATTCTTGCTGGTAGCCTGCTAATGCTTCAGTATGGAGAGCATTCCATTAGAGGAACCTCTTCTTCTGCCCAACAACAAGTAGCACCTCTCTCTCTCTCTCTCTCTCTCTCTCTCTTTTTTCTTCTCTGCTGAGGGGGGAAAGAAAACAAAGGAAGAAAACAGAACATTTTCATTTGAAAATTTGTTTCTGCTTCTTTTTTTTTCTTTGTTGCTTTGCGTTTAACACCCGTCATGGCAGAGTCCTGAACATGAACACTACTCTTGTCTTTTTACCTCTCTCAATTTTGTTTCTCTTTCCTTTCATTTCCTGATTCAGAAGGAAAGAACACAGTGTGGGTAAGGGACTGAGCTAGCTCTCTTTCTTTCTTCCTAGCTTGTCATTCCATATTTGTTTTTGGTTTCTGATTGTTTTAGCTTGAAAATCAAAGCAATGCTGGAGGCTTTGGTTCACTGTTTGAAGAAATAATTGAGAGTGTTTTATTTTCTCCCCTCTCTTTTTGGAAATTCTTTGAGTTGAGGTGAAGCTGTTTGAGCTTGTGGCTTTGGTTTGCTTCTATTGGTTTTATTTTTTTATTCAACTAAAACACTTGAATTTTTTATTGTTACTTCTTCTCCCCTTCGCATTTTTCTCTAATTTCGAAGTCTAAACTATTGTTATTTTGTCTCCTTCAAAAGACTGGTTGTTTTCCTTAATAGTTTTAGAAACCTTCATTCATTTTTTTCTTTTCCTTCAAATTCGAACTTTTGGTTTCTGTCAACTTTCCAGAACACTTTCTGTAATTATTTTTCCAGGTTCATTACATAGAGTTCGAAAAGATACACTGAAAAAGTTTGTTCTTTGTTCGCAAGGAATTCAAAACATGCGTTCCATTTCAGAATATCTTCAGTTTTCAAAAGTTCAGAAGAAATTGAATAAAAGTTAAGAGCAGGAACTGAAGCCTTTTTTCACTATTCATAACTTGTTTCAAAATGCTAACTTATTCTCCATTCATCTATAGGAGGAATTAAAAAAAGTAAACTTTTTATTATTGATTGATCAGATCGATTCATAATGAGGAGATTGGTTTGTTGCCGCCGTCGAACAAAAGATTTCAGCGTCGATTTTGAGGAGAGCCAAAGTACGTATTATCAATTCAGTTCTGCATCACGAGTCTTTTTAGCTTCAGTGTTTCCTGCAAAGTTCGATTATTGTAATCTGTTCTTGCAAACATGTGATCATAATGTAGGTGCATTTAGTTAATTGCATTAAACTAATAGACTTGAGATTAAAGGAAGCTAATGCCTAAAACCAAGAAACAATACATGCACATTCTTTGTCGTGTGTCAGTTGGAACAAGGAATCCCCAGCTTCAGCGGATACATGGTCCTGTGTTCAGACTCCCGACTATAGAGCTGTTTGCTGGTCGAGATGTAGTGAAGTAAATGAGTGCTGAAGAATTCCTCAAGGAATTCTGAAGTTAGGTAGATGTAGTGGAGTAAATGCTTAGAATGAGTCTTTGCCACTTCTATTCAACTTGTCAGATGACATGTACAGGTGAAGTAATGGCGTGCGCAATGCTGCTGCCTTTGGACATTTTTTTGATCGCTGTTTGTGTCTAGATGTTACAGTGATGATGTAGCTTTGTTTTGTTAGTTAATCAAATTAACACTTTGTTCTTTGACCTTAAATACTAGCTGTCAGTACATTACCAAGATATTGCCATTGCATATGTTATATGATGTATTCACTCCTGTCTCATGCTAGTTGTGGGTACTACAAGAACAGTCCTTACTGCAATTGGGTCTAAATTGAGTGCAATATGATGCTTTTGCTTGCTGTCGCAATAGTTTTAATCATTTGGAGTTGCTGAAAAAAAGGACTTTTTAAAAAATCAGTTTTTGGTGATGCTTTTGGAAACAAGTTTGCTTTAAAAAAAAATAATAATTATACATATACTGATTTTATGATGTACAATTATTTGCATCTTCTAACTTTTAAAAGACATTAAAATACAAAAAAATATTTTGTTAGGACAGTGCAGGTGTGTTTTTGGAATAGGGATAAAACGCACTCCCAACATCCACTGAATATATGTACTAATGTGGCAGATTTTGGGACCATAGCAAAACCAAATTTGAAAGTCTGGCATCAGGAGTTACCTCTATTTGGAATACAATTTACCTAAATTCGGGTCTAGGTAGAAAAATGTGGGTGCATTAAATATCCTAGTGGAACTGATATCGTCAGCAGTAATGACTAAAGAAGTGGTCAGTTGGCTAAACCTGAGCAATAGTGAGATTTGGTGTGTCCTTAAAAGAGAATATCGGCTCCTTTCTTTTCTTTTTTCTTCTTGTTCTTCTTTTATCTGAGACTTCTCCTTTGGTAGTTCAATTTGGACAAGGTGTCTTTGGTTGCAAATTTGCAAGTGATACACAAAGCTGACAGTACAGATTTGAAATAATTTTTATCTTGTAATTCAAGCTGTGATTGTACATTTTAATAGCAAAAGACCATCGCAAGCTGTTATGTCCATCAGTTTGAGCTTCTGCGCATTTATTTAAACTCATAAGGTGATGTTTTTATATATGAGTATCCGGTTATCTATTTTCCTATAATAGACAAGAATATATTGACATACTTGATCTGAAAGTTTCTGGAATATTTACATTGCAAATATGGCATTGAAATTAAACACTTGGGCGGATGCTTTGATCTTGAGCTTCCATCAATGAATGAAGAGCATTTCAAGCCAGTGATTTTTCCTTCTAGGCTGTATGTCATGCAACATAAACAAGCACTGTTTCTCCTTTTGGTCCACTCAGGAATACATCATCTATATCAATAATGCAGGGATTGTGACATATAATGGTCTTGAGAGTCGTATGCTCGACAGCTGCTCTTACGAAACGGATAGTGGAATCAGCATAGGAGCCAATGGTTGTGCAGCCATCGAGTCCATGGAGGAAGATGCCTCAAGCTGTTCTTCATCTAGCAAAGATGCCTCCGGTTCTTCTTTTTCCTCCCAATGTATGGTGTCGAGCAAGCAGGAAGATGAACCACCACAGCTTCACAGATGGGAAACTCTGAACAGCCTTAGCCAGTTATGTGCAAAGGGCAAATCCCCAACCGTGTATACCATGGAAGCTTCTGACGTTGAGGCGATGAAAGAGAAATTTGCGAGATTGTTACTGGGGGATGATGCATCTGGGGGAGCCAGAGGGATGAGCACTGCTCTGGCATTGTCCAATGCCATCACAAACCTTTCTGGTAATATCTAAATTTTCTTCTTCTTTTCCCCTTGTTGGATCTTAGTAGAAATTTTGTTGTTGCGCAGCTGTTAGGCTTGATCACTACAGCCGTCTCCTCTTCTCATGCTAAATGCAAAAAAATTGCAACCACAATCTCAATAATATTGCCTTTCTTCATCTGAAAAGGCACATCTTTGATATAAATTAGAAAAGAACAAATACTTTTCATTGAGAAAGCGCTTCTATTCAAGCTTATTCTAATCAGAAATTTCCTTGTGCATGATAGACATGGTTTAGTTATTGTTACTTCATTTTGAGTTCAGGATCCATTTTTGGTGAGTTATGGAAGTTGGAGCCTTTGTCTGATGACAAGAAGAGCAGATGGCGCCGAGAGATGGACTGGCTTCTATCTCCTACAAATTACATGGTTGAGTTGGTGCCCATGAAACAAAGTGGTGAGAATGGTCGGACATTAGAGGTATAGATTGGCAATATAATCAGTCTATGGTTGGTAGTAGCATTCATTTGCTTCTTATTCATACCCCTTTTTCTTCCATTTTTTACAGATAATGACGCCTAAAGCCCGTTCTGATGTTCACACTATTCTTCCTGCACTTCAAAAGCTTGACATAATGCTTCTAGTAAGCTTTGTGTTTTCTATTCATTGCTAAAATTTCATGACTGCTTGCAGATGATAATAGGAATGAAATTGGTAACTGAAATGATTGCAGGAAGTATTAGATTCAATGGTAGACACAGAATTTTACTATGATGAAATTGGCAGCAGAGGTGAAGGCAGGAGTCGAGAAGGTCTGAGTTTAAGTATGAAATGGTGGCTCCCTTCTCCTTGTGTTCCTGATGCAGGTCTTTCTGCTGCCCAACGTAAAAGGCTCAGCTTGCGAGCAAGACTTGTTCATCAAGTTCTGAAGGCTGCAAAATCCATCAATGAACAAATTCTTCTCCAAATGCCGATACCACCAGCCGTAGAAGATGCTCTTCCAAAGGCAAGCAGCTATTCTTCCATCAATAATTATTGTTCTAGTTAATTGCAATTATTAGGCTATTATTGGTGGTTGCAGACAAGGAAGGCGAGCCTGAGCGAGGCAATGTACAATGCTTTAACTGCAGAATCCATATCGGTGGAGGAAATAATGCTCTCGCTTAATTTGAAAACTGAGCATTCTGTTCTCGAGATTGTCAATCGATTGGAGGGAGCAGTTTTTGCTTGGAAGCAGAAGTTAGCAGAGGAAAGCTACAACAGATCGCCGATTCGATATCCTTGGTACTTTGTGAGAGACCTAGGAGGTGATCTTGAGAGAACAGAATTTGCTTTGGAAAGGTCACAAGTTCTTTTACGGCTTCTAAAGTATAGGTTTCCAAACCTTCCACAGACATTTATTGATGTCACCAAAGTCCAATACAACAAGGTAAATTATATCCTATCATGGTATGATCTAGGTGATCTAGCAAAATTTTCTTTATCACCTTGGTATTATGGTGTTCATATTTTAATATTTGGATAAAGGATATCGGGCATTCAGTCGTGGAAGCGTATTCGAGAGTTCTTGTCAGCTTGGCATTCAGCATTCTGTCGAGGATAGGCGACGTTCTGCAAGAGGATGACTTGATTAAGGCTAGCATTCCGGCTACCAACATTAAGTTCGATTTTTCCTCAGAGGTGTATCTCGCAGGGATTACAGAGACTCCGCTGGGTCACACATCAAGCGCTCGCTCATCGACCAGAACGTGGTCGATGGCAGGTCTAGCAACTCTCATCCAAAACTGAGCAGCAGCATTGTAATGGCACAAGGATTGGCCAGTCGCCCTTTTAGACCCAGAAGAATTACGCTGTGGAAAAGAAGTCAGCGGAGTAGTCCTTGAAGGTTTCAAGTGCCACTGGCACCATATAGAGAACGCAACTGATATGAAAAAGTAGTTCTGTAATGGTTGTTCTTGGATCCTGTTGAGTTAGTGTAAGAAAGTTATCTTCACAAATATGAAAACACATTAATGCAGCTGGTATTAATGCAACTGGACAAATATTTTCACTTGGATATTTTGCGATTCTGTTGATATTCAAGAAAATTCTGTGACGAATAACTGATTACAGTTCCAAATAGTTAATGGTCAAATTCTAAACTTTCTAAAAAGTTCGCGAGAAATAGCCAGTACAACTTGAACAGAAACCTGGGGTATCAAGAAATTAGAAATTTTAGAAGAAACTAGACACTATACCAGAAAACGAATAGTGGAACTGATGAAATTGTAGTTCACAAATAATAACGAGTCAAACATTCAGACAATCACATCGCACGAGCAAGAGCTTCTGCATATTAGATTTCCTGTGACAAGAAACATATATATATAGCCACTTCGATGAAGAGCATTTAGGTCTTATAATAACACAAGTTCTGAAATCGGCAGTCTCTAAGGCTAAATAATGGCAATCCCAACATTATGCAATCTATGAGAGGTTCCAAACTTGCCAAGAATCCCATGCGCCAAACTATATGTAGCACAATACTACTACACTCACAAGACAGGTGCTTAGAGCCCCAATCTGATGGTTACCCGGAAGGGACTGAGGGTTCAAACATCAGCTACACTTCCACCAGGAAGACCTCTAACATAAAATTTCTGGATTATATCTGGAACGTAAATGCAAACCTGCCATCAATCTCTATTCCCAAATATAGATTATCATGTATTTAATAAAATCATATAACTCAGAATCACCAACTTGTACGTACTACCTACCAGTAAGTGTTCACGGCAATCCAAAATTTCCCAAGTTCCACCTTTAGTATATAAAAAAACTGCATGATAATACTTGAAGGATGTTAGGATATCTTAACATAATGAACCACAAACCTTCCGCAGGCATGGTGCTCTGAGCAACGACTCAAGAGGAATGAGCCTAATGACAACATATGGTATTAAAGATTAACACTGGCACAACAAGATGATGACACGCTCATCATAACTAGTGAGCGTAATCTATTAACATCCACATGCTGATTTTTGGAAAGAGCATAACCCAGTCGATCGGCTCCTTGTTGAATACAAATTTCCTTTCAAAGATAATGGGCTAACCCAATTATGCAGAAGGATGTGATTTCTGCTTATTGAATCCTCCCATATTCCTTCCTTGGATGGGAAGATGGTATGCTTGTCGCAATAGGATGCACGGCAGTCCGTCCTACAATCAAAACCAACCTGTGAGTGTGAGACACTTGTATTACTACAATAGAGTCCACATTAAATGAGAGCCTTTCCAATTCATGCCACTCCATGTTAATAACAGGACAACAAAACAATCTCCCTCTATAAACAGAGGAGAGTCGTCTATATTCAATCCAGGTGTACTTTTCATTGAAAATATGATGCATATGGAATTCCCTTTTAGGAAAATGAGTATCAGACTTCTCAAAGAGAACTCTTTCACTTTAAAAATAAAGTTAATGGAGTAATTTCCAGAAGAAATACAACAAGTAAACAACACAAAGACACTGGCTATTGTCTTAAGGAAATTATATAAAAAGAGAACATGTCAAATCAAATCAGAAAATTGTTAATCTTGAAGGCTTGTATTTACCCCATGAGACACCATTTCCCAAAAATATATTTGCAGAATGCGGATCTCCCTGACTATAATTGGCATGAAGTAGATGCATCTTCTGGTGATTGCTATCACTTTGGACGTGATTAGCATGCATATTACTGGAGCCATGAGTAGGATGCTGACCAAACCGACGAAGAGAGCTATAAGGAACATGAGGAGGACGACCATAACCCACTTGCAACTCATGGCCACTAGGAGAGCTGCCCTCCACAGGTATGTGTGCACGAGAAATTCCATCTATTCTGTAATTTCCAAAAAAAAAGGAGAGAGGAGGAGTTTTAGCAAAAGACTCAACTTACCATCCATAATATAAGCTGCTTGAACTATATAAATACAAAATACACATCAAAATTGAAAACAATGTCCTGAAAGGCTACTAGAGAAAGAATGCAGCAAAGTACAAGCATCAAATATTCAGAAAGCAAGTTCCTCTATGTCATATTATAATTCTCACAGGTAAAAGACCATATACTTATTTGAAGTCATCGGCACAGATATAAGCAAACCACATAACATCATACTCATAGGACACAGCTACAGTACTTCAATATTAACCACATATCTATGACCTGATGTAACCTTTGATGACAACTTAGTTAAATGAGTATCCATTTCCAAAGAAACATCAAATGCAACAATCGCAAACATTAACTACGATAAGATATTTGAATTGCAATTCACACTCAGAAATTTCTGGTTTACATGGGAATATTGTGCTGCTCCAATAATTCAAAGATGCACCTCCCATCTTCAATAAGATCCTCGTGAATACAGATCATGCAATCAAGAATTCATATTTTCATATCACAGAAGTAAAAATTTTAAAAGTTCATTTGCATCAGATGATATGGATAATTTCTCCTCTAAAAGCAGAAATTCAGATCCTACAATACAATATAAGAGGTTTGAAAAGAGCGTATTGATGTTCAAAACAACAGAGATCGATGATATAAACCTAAATGCTAGAAAGAAGGAAACATGTTGCTATAAGTTAAAGAATAAAATTACTTGTGATTTGATGGAGCAAGGCTTGAGCTTGTAGGAATTTGGTATCGCCCATGAGCATGTCTGCTAGCTCTATTTGTCTGCATTCTAGACTCGATGCCTCGACTAAGATTCAAGCCACTGGAAAGCGTAGAAGCTAGATTGCTTACTTCAGAATTGTCCTCCTCCAAAAGGAGCTCATCACTAGTGGAAATTTCAAGGTACAATCAGAAAAGTTATGTAAATAAGAAATGGCTAAAGCAAACGTCTTTAAAATATGCTCAAATGCTAATTACTACATCCATCAACTGACAAACAATCTTAAAACCATACTAAAGCTACGTATTTATTTCAAAATTTTATTAGTATCCACTAAGTATTACGGTAACATGGCAAAAGAGGATTTAAAGAAGAAATTATAGCAGTGGTTAAGGCACAAGCACAGTACACTTGTCTCACCTGTAATTGGGATCCCAATCCGCAGGGTCAGGGGCAGATGAGCTGCATTCAGGTTTATTGTTCAATCTCTCCGACGTATGAAAGGAATGAGTTGAATAATTAGCACTTGAAAATGGCAAGTTCTGATAGTCCACCATAGAATCAGAAGATGCACTGTTAATGCCAGACCTCTGTGATCTCCAGTTAGGATAATTAGAAGCTAAATGTGTGCTGCGGGGAGAAACACCATGTCCTCTAGAGAAACTATCTGGCTGGTTACAACTTAGTCCATCACTGTGATATGGATTATCTTGGGAATGCGCACGAAAATTTCCAGGACTCCCCCAATTTTTCCATCTGTTATATTGGCTACCTCCAGATGCTTTACCTAATGGTGATCCCTGCATACAACCCCTTGCAGGAGAAGTTCCACCATATATTCCAGGAGAAAGAGTTGGCATCTGCATATGTGTGCTAGGAGGGGTACACTGTGAGGGGCTAACTCCAAGAGACATTGGCCCAAAGCCTCCTCCAGAAGGGCTCAACCCAAGCCCAGTGCCATGAGGAGCCTGATGTCTACGCCTAGTATCAGGACTGGATCCAAGAATTGCTCCCCCAACATGTGCCTGCATATGCAGCCCAGATGGAGCTACTGGTGAATAATATGCATGTATGGTATTAACATCACCATAACTCCCATAGCTACTTCCAAGAGCTGTGTTATCATAGCTACCATAGCTTCCTATGCTGCCATAACTACTGCCATTAGGAAAAGATGCCATCTGATATTGCGAGCAACCCTGTGGCATACTCCTTTTGAAATTTGAAACCTATAATGTAAAACAGCCACACTTAGCACAACATCAACTTCGCACAGAAAAATTGCAAAGCAAGAATTGACACAATTTGACAGAGGTATTTTAAAGTCTCATGTAACTAAATTCAGACTGGTAGCAACGGACCTGGGGTGAGAGCCCGGCACCTAGCCAATGCCCCCCTCCTGGATTGTGTTCCACTGTAACAGGTTGGAAGTATTGCTTGAGAAAAATAAGAAAGCTACATGTGAGACAATTGATTTATACTATTTGGTCTCTAGAGACCACAGGATGCATCAAGATCTAGTATTTTTACAATGACACAAAGGATAGACCTTAGTCAGACTTAGTTACTACACATACTTGTCATAATACAAGTACTTACAACTGCAGAGGTCTCTGGATGAGGCTTGTAAGGGCATATAAAAGGTTCTCCAGTGATGAAGGGATGAAAAGAGGCCTAGAAAACACCAACTACAACTTAAGATTCACATTACATAAATAAGGGAAGATAAGTAAATAAACAGAATATAAACTACCATCACCAATTTCAACAACCTGCAAAGGTGACCACCGTTTCCCTGGATCGAACTCCACAAGTCCTCTTAAGAAGTCAGTCAAAGCCAAGCGAGTTATACTTTCTGCAACATGATTATAGTAATGGCAATCAGGAAAGGTGAATATACAGGGGTTATCATTTTCTGGTAACAACCTATTGGAGTGTAGCACTGACCTTTGGAGATTTCATCATCAGTCAAAGTTTTCCTGTACGGGTAGCTTTTTATAATATCTTCAAGAAGTTTGAAGTTAAAGTATCTCTTCCCAATTGTTGGCTTTTTAGATTCCTTCTGAAGAGAGTCACAATTTAAGGGAATAAAAATTGACGTAATATGAAGAATTTAACTATTAGGAAATACAAGTACTCACAACTTCGTACTCCTCTTCAGTTAGCATCTTATACGCACTTTGCCCTGCCTTATAGTATTCAAAATCATCTTGGCGATAAATGCTGCCAACGTGTTTGAAGAACTTGCTGGTGTTCTTTGCATCCCTAAGCAACTCATCTGGGGGCTGCCCACTGCAGAGTTATGAAGAACTCATTGCTAATCTTTCTTTATTCCAATCCATTTACATAGTAAGCAAACCTCAGTTAAGCATAATTTGCATAAGATATCCAATAGACGTATAAATATAGACCAGCTACAGTTGGAGAGAACAATATGGGGAAAAACAGAAGTAAAAGTGCATGTTCATGTATTAGAAAGTTAAGAGAAGAGTAATGAGTTTTACAAATTTGAAACTTCAGAAAGTTCAGATTCTATATATTCTGGTTTTGAATTCAAAGATTTTAAGGAATAAGGTGTCTCTTAATTGATAGATAAGATTTCTGGACTGGTGGATCTTTTGATCAGGTTATTGTGGAAGTGGAACCTTTAGAAGTGAATCCATAAAGCAAACTTTTACTGGAAGATTTTCCATTATGACATTTTTACGAGTATCTCATCTTTAAACAGCAGTACATATCATAACTGAGCTTCATTCTTATTATTCTAGAAATACTACACTAGCTCTCAACTGGAGCATGCACATATTTCGAGTCACATCCTTTAAGATTCATCTGCTGTAAACACACTTACTTAGTGTTTTGTCTATAAGCATCAAACATCTTACAACAACCGTATAAAACTTACAACAACCTATAAAGCTTTACTATCATAATGTAGTTACAGAATGCTTTCTTATGTTTACTCATCTATGCAGGATCTAATATAGCAGAAAACTGCTCACTTAAACAAACACATTTTCTAATTCTCTACCTCACAATCATTTGTTATATTCCACCATTCTAGGTTTGTCCAAGTTTAGCATTCATATTAAACTTGAGGTTGATACACAAGAACAGAAAACCATCTGCCGTGGTAGTATGTGCATCATCTTGCACATGGCAGATAAGTTCATTCAAAGAGGAATCTCAGGCTAAACCTATCACTGGAGTACTTATTTCCCCAAATGTCTTCACAAGTTACTACTTTAGTTTATACTTCTATATGCAAATTAGCCATCTATGCACACCCATCCAGGATGCCAGAAAACTGCCCACTTCAGTAAAACTCGTTATCTCCAGTTCTCACTGCTTCACCAGTTATTTCTTCTATTGCTAAACTTAAACTTCATGCACAAGAATAAAAATTATCTTTCATGGTAGGACAGTACATCATCATTTTGTGCCTGATTGATTCACATAAAAGAAATCTCTAGGTAAGCCTATCACATATTAGTGAAGTACGCAGTCATGAATTCAACGTTCCTGCAAGTTACTATTTGATTGTATATTTCTATAGGCAAATTACAAATCCAAATTGTTCAAGGGAAGATGCCTGATTGTTTCATTGAATTGATTAGGGACTGCACTTAATGTAGTTCCTTGCCAATGAAGAATATCACTTGTCATGTGTATTACCCGACCCACAAGCAAAATGGATCTGGCTAGGCTTGGTACTATTCATTTGCTCAAACAGTATCCTCCCCTCAAAGAGGACACGACGAGACAAGATCCTCTTCATAACATTGCTCCAAACGACAAAGATTGTAGCAAGCAGTGATATGGCAACCTTCTTCATGGAAGGTTATCTTTCAAACAAAATAAAAACACTACAATCTTAAGAATGAGCACTGCTAGCCTTTAGTTGTAGCATGCACTAACATAAAAAGAATCATCCAAATTTGTCTGAAAGACTAATAACAGTAGCAAAGGGAAACATGCATACCCAAGTATCTCAATCATCCGCTTGAGGAGGTCATATTCTGAAGCACCAGGAAATAGAGGCAGACCCAAAAACAATTCAGCAATAATGCATCCAAATGACCACATATCAATGGCGGTAGAATATCTGATGATATGACCATTAAGTAGAATCTTGAAAATTAAATAGCTTTGCAGAACAAGAGTAATACTACTCAAAAGGGAACTATCTCCAAGCTAAAAAGAAATTTCACACACAAAAAAAAGAGAAAAAACAAAAGGAAGAAGGTACATACTGGAATCAACAGTAACCAAGCAGTTTGCTTGATAGTGTTGGTGTCTTTTTGTCCGTAAAATATACACCAAGTTACAATGGACTAATAGCAAGACTCCTAGTGGAAACTACCAAAAAAGAAAAGAAAATCTATAATGATCAGACATCCCTGCTAAATTCCAAATCATGATAAGTCCCTAATACAAAAGAAAATTTTCAAGGATACGGATAACCAAGAAGAACCTCTGGAGATCTGTAATAACGGCTCTGCAATAGAAAGTAACAATTTAGACAGCTATAAGAATTACAACATCAACATATCCCGGATCCAGATAATTATTATTGTAATAAATTTAGGTAGTTGTACTATATAGGAGAACTAAAAAGCAGACCTGAATGTAGGAATAAACTGTCTGACCTTCCAGGCAAGCTGATCCAAAATCAATAACTTTTACTTGTGGCGGCTTCACACTGAAAACTTCCATATATTTTTAGTAAACTAATTTATTTAATGTATTTACTTACAATGATAACCGTGTGATACAAAAATCCGACCAACCTTGTGGTGATAAGTACATTTTCTGGTTTGAGATCACAATGTATAACACCAGCTTCTTTCATTATAACCAATGCTTCCAAGATCTAAGAATAACATAAATCACATACTGGTAAAGATAGAAAATGCTATAAACAAAATTGCCTATTAATAAAGATCCACTATTACCTGTTTTGAAAAGACTTGGACAATGCTTAGTGATAAGCCCTTAAAGTGATTATCTCTTATCAATTCATATCTGCAATTGCAAATCATCAGAAATGCAAATGAAGTAGTACAGAATTCAAAAAAGCATTTTTCGAGATGAAATTTTACAGATTTGAACCAAGTAATTCAAATGTAATGCACAGATGCCGCTGATATACGAAGTAGTCAAGGATGCGAACTATGTGATTCTTAACAGGATCAAACTTCCGATTAAGCTGCAAATAAAAAAAATATTCAGCATTTCAGATGCTGCAGAACAAAATTTTCCAATAACACTTGTCTAACACTTTGCAGAAAAGAACTGATTATGTACCATGGTGAGAAGAGAGACCTCTACCAGAGCCTGCTGATAATAAGCTGGGTGGTTTTTAATAATCTTAACGGCAACATACATGTTGGTTTCCACATCCCAACACTTGGCAACCTGCCCAAAAGTACCTTGGCCAAGAAGCTCTTTGACAACATACCTACAAGAGTGCAAAAAATGTCTACTACAAACTGTTGCACTAAGTAATAGCTAAACAAAATTATGATCAATACAAAGAGATTCTCTCTTTTTCCAGAAACCATGAAGGTTAGTTTCCCAAGACAGTATTCCTAACTATCAACTAATGTAACATGAAATCTATGAAATATCAGGTGCCGCTTAAAGTAATAACAGAGATTTGATTAGACATTTATTTCAGTCACTTATATAGTTTAACAATCATAACTACTAACCTTTAACTTGTTTGCTTTGTTTGTTACTAAATTTTGTTCCTTTCTAGAAATTCATATTAGCATATTCAGAAATCAAAGATTGCTTGAAGTTATCTGAGGCATAAAAATGTATTCTAAAAAATAAATATAGAACGCGCAACTCACAAAAGTTGATTTCTCGCATTTCATAGAAGAGATACAAATTAAGAACCTTCAATGTAGTTTTTCTTTAACAACAGAGGAACAAACAGCACCCAGGAATATGAGAACAAGAGATATCTCTAAGCTCAGAAGTTACCTTTCTCTAGGTGCGCCCAGAACAAGGTTCGTGTACAAGATGAGATCTGAATTTGCATTGTCATGACCGTCGTTTTGCACACCAGCAGATGGGTTAGTAAGATACACTTTAACAGCAGGAGATTCAGAATACTTGAAATCCTGGTTACATGTCTGATATGTCTCTACGATGTATTCTGTCAACCTTAAAACTAGCTGCATGAAGGACAAGTTCATAAAGACATGATATCAGGTTCAGGTACTTTAAGATATCGCAATAATCTACATAAGTTATACCTGATAAGTTTTAGATACACTGATTATTGGTTACATATGCATTCGATGTTAGCCTATTTACTTATGTTATTCAACCAGCAACCTATTTTGGAATTTCATCTGGTTCAAAATTGCAGAAACCAAAAAAATGTTAAGAGAGAATGAAGAAAGTCGCAAAAGAACCATGCTGCAAGACATCATTTTGTGGCATAAGACAAAGGTTATTTCATCAACCTTGTCGATATAACTAACACAAATAGGAAAGATATCATATTTTTTTTCAGCATTGTGAGTTCATGGTCGGACCTGTAAGAGTTTAATATACAATTCTACTTGCTCTACTTTGCCATAGAAGCAATCAGGCAGGATATAAGAAATTGCAGCATTATATGATGTCCATCTAAGTCGAATAGGACTTTCATTTAGGATATGTGACTTGTGTTTGCCTTCCAGATGTTGATTTGCGATTTTCAGAGGTGAAATTTCTGATTTTCTTTGTAAGATCCTCGTTATTTAGTTTGAGTTACTGATGTGTTCACTAATCCTTTCTTCAAATCGCTGAATGGACTTCAGATTTCCGTATCACTGGTTGATCAATAGAAGGTTGGAAGTTGACATAATACAAGCATGTTAGAGAAGTAAGCATTTGAATTACTAGACACATGGCAGTGGCAATATAAAAGAAGAAAATTCTGAAACAGAAGAGCTGACACAGTCAGGTGACCATGTTACAACCTGATATGTTTTAACTGATTAACGTGGACAGATTCGAGATTGTGAAATTAAAGGAATCATGCTTCTGCTGGACAATTTCAATGGAATCTTATAACAGAATAGGCATCTGGCACCTGAACCTTCAACGTGTTTCAAAGAACTAAGTAGTAAACTTTATATTATCTAAGCACGAAAAGAGAAAATTGCAGCGAATGTGCAACATGAAAGAAATATTTGCATGCAGAAACTCTAAACAACTGAAATCAATCTGGCATCTGGCACCTGAACCTTCAACTTGTTGTTTAATGCATTCTCACTTTTACTCAGACAAAATTTACTGGATTCTGAATCGGGTCCAGGCATCTTAAAGCTTAATGGTTTTGATGATAACTAAACTGGATAAATTTTATCTTATCCATCGAATTGCTAAAAGTGCAAAATTAGAAATCAGTGTGTACAAAGATGCTATCTTTAGACACATGCAGAAGCTCTAAACAACTAAGAAATCAATTCCTGTGGTTCCCTGTTCCAGAATTCTCAAAAAATTGCACCTATAGTATTATTCTTAGTATCATGATAAAACAAAACAAAATACAATCCGTACCGGTCGTCTGGCACCACCGGGAGCAGCTTTTCTTTCGGTGGAGGAGACGTAAGGCCTGAAAGCTCCGCCAGGGCAGGAAGCCCACTCCCTTCTTCCATCACCTCCGCCACCGCTGACGACGTCACGCGATCCGCAGTTTTCCTTCATCACCAGCACCACCACAAGCAATGGATGCCACGCACCTATTCGATCGTCGTCTACGCTCAATGCCAGCGGTTGGACCCGCCGGATGATTCCAGTCCCATCACCCCCAAAACGATGTTTATCTTGGGATCTCTACTATTCCGCTATGGAATCAATCAATCAAAATTCTTCCAAATTAAAAAAAAGGGGGAGAATCAAGAATTGGGAACTTTAGAAAACAATTCAATTCGATTCAATTTCAATTGAATCGTAATCGAATCGGAATTGAGAAGGAATCAATATCCAAGAAATCGAAACCAAATAGCTCCTTGATATCGCCTAGCTTCTTTCTCTCTCTCTCTCCCCTTCGCCTAGCTTCTTTCTCTCTCTCTCTAATATCTTGGCTGGGTTGAGCGGCTGAGAATATCAAAACGGGACTCAGAAAGTGACCAAAGGTCCAAAACTATGCACCAATAAATAGCGACACCACATGGGGTTCACTGCTAAACCGAGTCGGTTTTTTGGTCAGGTTCTGTTGTTTGAACTAATGTACAGCGAAGACGAAAAGAAAACCCCACGCAAGACTCGTATATCTTTCAATGGTTAATTTCCTGCCACCACATCTTCTTAGCAATTGTTTACCTACACTCTTAAGTCTCTAATTTATTTTTTAACTTAATTTTAATTTTAAAATATGTTTAAATTAAAATAAATTTAAAATTTCAACAAATCTTTACTTTTTTAAATTACACTTTTAAATTTTAATAGTTAAAAACTAAATTATATTTTTAAATTAACTTTTAATTATGAACTATAAATTTAGCTTTTATTAAATTTATTTTTGAACTTATTTTTTTAAATTTATAAAAATTAAATGTAATATCAAAGTAGAGATCATTTGAAATTACTCATAAAATAAAGCTTTTTTAAAATAAAAAATATTTTTATTTTTTTTCAAAAATAAATTCTATTTTTTTATATTTAAAAAAATAATAAAAATATCTTATTTTATAAAAATTTTTAAATTTTTAAATAAATTTTTTATATATTTATAAAATATATATTAAAAAATATAAAATAAAAAAAAATTGATAAGCTGCTTGCATAAACTGTGCCAAACACCTCCTAAATAGGTACGTAAAGAAACTCCCTTAATAAAGTAAATAGTTTCTTTCGCAAAGTTGTGGGACCCACGTACCGATTTGACCTCTTTGGTTGGTTACCGATTTGAGCTTTCTTCCGGAGTTGCCGAATCAAACATCCACCGCATCGGGTCGAGAAAGAAAGCGAGCTCCCTGCGCGTGAACCCGTAACGCTCACTTTGAGACTCACCCGAACGAAGTGGGACCAATATTAATTTAATTTTCAAGTTTTTTGTTCCGTAGTTCAATTTTCCTGAACAGATAGATATTCAAAGCATCTTCCCCATTTTCCGTTACCTACCTAACGCCGGTAAAAAAACTGGTCTATAATGAGAGTCGGATTTTAATATTTGGACTTCCGTATTTCGCCGGATCGGTCGAGGCAGCGTTAGTAAAAAAGTTTAGGAAATATTTGGCATTACTTTTTAAATACTAATTTTTTAATTTAGTTTTTATAATTATTTAAAAAATTTTAAAAATATAAAACAATTTTACATATTAATTTTTAATATTTTTTAAAATAAAAAACTTATTTTAAAAAATAATTAAAATATTTTTTATGTTTTATTTTAAAATACTTTCAAATACCTTCCTATCCGTTCAAATAACTTGCACAGAACTGCTAGAAAATCAGAGCCGTAGAAATTGTGCTTTCTATTATACAACATCCAATAGCCCAACTTCGTCGGCCCGTTAACTTCGTCTTCTTCCCCATTGCCTTCTCAGAAATCATTTACAGAGCAGATAACAGTTTTCCAAGATTTTCCAGGAATCTTTGTTATAATTAATCTTGTTTAGTTAGGTTTCAAACTTTTCGATTTCTTTTTCAATTCAGTTGGAAATCGTTGTTTCTTTCAAATTAATAAAGTTTTTTTTTTTCACTCATTTGTAGGTTCAAATTTGAACTATGACTCGACCAAAGTTTGAGCGCCCTAGGAATTTGGGAGGACTTGAAATCACTCCTAATTTGTATGTAGCAAATTGTGGCCCAGCTGTTGAAATTTCATTTGAAAAGATTGAATCTGAATTTGGGAAATTTGGGGAAGTGATTGGTGTTCATGCTGCTGATGAAAGCGGTGCTCGGGTAATTGTTTGCTTTCGTGAACTGAGTGCGGCTAAAGAAGCTTTCAAAAGATTAAACGGCTCCAGGTGTGTTGGACTTGGTGGAAGATCTCTTCATATACGTTACTCGGTTCCTCAGAAGACTCCTGAGGTTGAAAGAAAGAATCTTTATGCATCTTTTTATTCTTTATTATTCATATATTGTTTTTTAAAAAGAAAATTGCAAATTTGTTTTGCATGCTGTTATTTATTTTCCCTTTAGAAGTTGTAAAATGTTGTTCTGTGGTTGCTCTGGCTTTATTATGTTTACAAGTAATTTTGATGATGATGTTTGTTTTGCTTTAGATTGCATAGCTACGTTTTATGAAGTCTAGATTTCTTCATAGGTGAGGAAAGCACTTTCTGTATCTTTTTCAGCAACGGAGTTGGCTATTCCAGGCATTTTCTTGGTACATGATTTTATCACACCCGAGCAAGAAGAGGTAATGTAGCATGTGCCTTACACAGGGTTTGAGCATATAGTAAGTCAACTTGTTCAGGTTACTGGAACTTGGGATTTTTCTTAACCACTCGTCCTATGATAACTGCAGGACTTACTTGCATGTGTGGATAGTAGGCCCTGGAGAAATCTATCCAAAAGGAGAGTGCAACACTATGGCTATGAATTCTTGTATGAAGTAAGTTGCACTGAGTAAGTATCTCGCCTATATTCATATTATAAAGAATTTAGTGTTCTTTATTTATGATGATCATGTTCAAAGAAGGTCCATTTCACTTTTTGTTGGTTGTTTGTGCTTATCCCCGATCTGTTAAGTCAACCTGTTAAATATTACTTTCCTGATTTCTATCGTTTCAATTCGGAAGAATTTAGCTATCATTCCCATCCTGTCTTTGTTCTATGCCATTGTGCTCTTGTTTGGGTTGTGCCGTTGTGGTATATTTGACTGATATTTAGGGATACACCTCTGACAATATTTTAAGTTGAAAACTATCATATTTGCTATTGCCCTGTGGTAACAGAAAGCCTGCAATTTAATTATGAGGTCATGTTAAAACTTCAAATTTGATCATTTTAATGTCTCATAATGTGTTTTCACTGATTTGTGAGTTACAATTTAATACAAAATGCTCATCAAGCCTATCTATTTTTTCACTAGACGAGGAATGTTGATTCAAGACAGTTTCTGGGTGGTCTTCCATCCTTTGTCTCACTGGTGCTTGACAATATCTTATCATTTCCTGGCCTCAATGAGAGTACTAACAAAACAATGGATCAGCTTACGGTATGCAATAACTTGTTTTGTTAGTTTTACAAACTTGCTAGTTCTTGTTGCCGATCAGATGCTTCTGTCGTAAATGGTTCATATTTTTTTCAGTATTGCTACTGCTCAAGGTTAAAATGCTGCAAGCAACTAATAGAAACTTTCCCATTCAAGTTATTACCTCTGTAAAAGGACTTGAAATTTCTGCTGATACAATGGTTTTGTTAGGTGAAACCTCTGAATTCATCTGTCATAACTGTTACAGGTGAATGAGTATCCACCCGGAGTTGGCTTATCCCCTCATATAGACACGCACTCTGCATTTGAGGAGCTTATCTTTAGCCTCTCCTTAGCTGGACCTTGCATTATGGAATTCAGGAAGTATGTCGAAGGATATTGGCCTTCTTCACCTCCTAATTTCACTGATGAGGAAGAGAATAGCGCAGACTCAAATTTAATAAGGAAAGCTGTTTTCCTCCCACCTCGATCAATGCTTTTGATGTCTGGTGAAGGAAGGTATGCTTGGCAGCACTATATCCCACATCATAAGGTATGACGTGCCTGCACCTAGCTTAAGTTCTATTGTGCTTCTCTAAACTTCAATCTCTATTCCCCATGCTTGTGTTCATGATTTGTCTGTGTTCTGTAGCTGTTTATGTTGCAATACATTCTTGTTGCAGGTTGATCTTGTTGGCGAACAGGCAATAAGAAGATATTCCAGAAGAGTCTCTTTCACCTTTCGCAAGGTTTGGGAATGTTTCTAATTATCTAATCTCTTTAACAGTGACTGTTATCTATAGATATAAGATGTATTCTAAGCTTTTATACATGTTGGTGCTTACTGAAATTTATCTTTGAAGGAAAAAATTGACAGATAAGAAATTTTAACGCTATGCATTCTTTTTATACAATTATTGAACTTTGCAAGTATTCCAAGCCTTTTTATTTACAAATTATTAAACTTTTCAATTTTTTTCTCAAATTATTAAACTTTGAAGGCAAGAATTGATAGACAAGAACATACAATGCTATGCAATTCTTGTTTTCAAATTATGAAGCCTTTATACCTGCTGCGATTCTTGATGCAGGTAAGAAAGGCACCTTGCTGTTGTCAATACCTACAGTATTGTGATTCTCAAAATTCATCTCAAGCGAGAGAGACAGAGACAGTCAAGTCTGAGAAATGAAAAAATTTTGGTACTTCAAATTTTTCGTTGATTAAAATGATCCCTCTAGGAAAGAGGCACTGTTGTGTCTCCTGACCATGATTTCTGCTCCTCAACGCCATTTTTGTAATGAAATAGTGCATTTTATCCTCCACAATGTGGCTTCAGCTAATTGATTTTGTGTATAAAGTATTTATTTATTGGGTTTAAATTGCTGGTGATTTTCTTGCTGTTATTCTTATTAGTTGATACATATTGACGGTTCTATCAGTTGAAAATTTTCTTTCAACTGTCCCGTTAACAGCAACTCTACAGA
This sequence comes from Acanthochlamys bracteata, assembly GCA_019914995.1. Lineage (NCBI taxonomy): Eukaryota > Viridiplantae > Streptophyta > Magnoliopsida > Pandanales > Velloziaceae > Acanthochlamys > Acanthochlamys bracteata. The sequence continues at coordinate 157,696 of CM034126.1, forward strand.
TTATCTTATCTCCCTTTTCTTTTCAAACCAATAAAAAACATGCTCACAACAGAAACAACTGCCTCTCCCCCGCCATCGACACCACCATGTCCCACCTCCTTCAGCACAGCCACTCGATTGCCGCCGCCGCCGCCGTGCCTCTGCAGCAGCACTCTCGAGATTCTGTTGAACGTCATGAACTGTTGTCCCTTCGTTTTCGTCTCAGTGAGCTCTGCCGCTCTGGTCGTCTTGATGCTGCCCGCCGTCTTTTCGACTCATTGCCTCGCCCACAACCAACTCTATTATCCAATGCTCTCTTGATCGGCTTTGTTTCCAACTCCCTACCATTCCAAGCTCTCTCTTTTTTCTTCACAAATCCCACCTTTTTCCTTTCCCCTGATCATTACTCCTACTCCTCTGTCCTCACAGCTTGCTCTAACGCTTGTCAGCCTCTTCCCGGCCGATCAATCCATGCCCGGATCCTGCGCCGCTCTCCTCGATGGCCCAAGAATATAATCTTGAACAATTCTTTGCTCAATATGTATGCTTCTACTTCACAGCCACCGTTTGCGGATGCCGTCTGCAACGTGTTCAACAGAATGCCGAGTAGAAATGCCGTTTCTTGGAACATTATGATTGGTTGGTATGCCAAGTGGGAGCTCCGGGTTGAGGCTTTAGAGATGTTTATGCAGATGATGGAAAATGGGATTCGGCCCACCCCAGTCAGTTTTGTCAATGTATTCCCTGCCATTACGAATCAGGGTCTTGCTGATGCATTGTATGGATTGCTTGTGAAGTTTGGAGGAATTTACGTTGACGATTTGTTTGTCGTAAGTTCAGTTATTTCTGCTTATTCGGAAATGTCAGACTTGCAGACAGCTAGGCAGGTATTTGATTGCGCTACAGAGAAGAACATTGAGGTTTGGAATACTATGTTCAGTGGGTATGTCCAGAATGGTCATTGTAATGAGGGGCTTGCTCTTTTTAGACTAGTTTTGGGGTCTGATTTGGTTAGCGCTGATGCAGTGACCTTCCTGACCGCTTTAATGGCTGTTTCACAATTGCAGCATGTCAGGTTGGGCCAGCAGGTCCATGGCTATCTTCTGAAGCGGAATTTGAGAACATCAGCAGTCATATTATGGAATGCGCTTCTAGTGATGTACTCTAGGTGTGGCTATGTGAAGTTAGCATTTGAACTGTTCCATCGGATGCGAGATAGAGACGTGGTCTCGTGGAACACTATGATCTCTGCTTTTATTCAGAATGGTTTAGACTTCGAGGGTATTTTGTTGGTTCATGAGATGCAGAAAGAAGGGTTCTCAGCAGATTCAGTGACGGTGTTAGCTTTGCTCTCAGCAGCATCCAATTTGGCTGGCCTCAATATTGGCAGAGAAACTCATAGCTATCTCATCAGACATGGGATTCAGTTTGAAGGTATGCGGAGTTATTTGATAGATATGTACTCGAAGTCTGGATTGGTTGAGATTGCCTGGAAAATATTTGATTGTGACCAGTCAGAAGGGAGAGATCAAGTCACATGGAATGCAATGATTGCTGGCTATGTGCAAAACCGACAGAATGAACAGGCTATGTCCATATTCTGTGAAATGCTCGAGGACCACGAGCCCAATTCTGTGACTCTTGCATCAGTCCTCCCTACTTGTAACCAGGTTGGAGGCATAAAAACAGGAAAGGAGATTCATGGATTTGTGGTAAGGAGATGCCTAGATAATAATGTTTTTGTCGGTACTGCCTTAGTTGATATGTACTCCAAGCGTGGTGATATTCTCTCTGCTGAAAGAGTATTTGATAGAATGCTTGACAAGACTACTGTTAGTTATACTACCATGCTAGCAGGTTTTGGCCAGCATGGTCTTGGCAGGAGAGCTTTATCTCTGTTCCAGAGTATGAAAGAATCTGGCTTGGAACCGGATGATGTCACTTTTGTAGCAATGATTTCAGCATGCAGCTATTCTGGGTTAGTTGAAGAGGGACTCTCTGTTTTTAGATCAATGGATAAATTAGGGGTTCTTGCCACATTCGAGCATCATTGTTGTGTCGTAGACATGTTGGGTAGAGCAGGCAGGTTGCAGGAAGCGTATGAGTTTATTCAGGAATTAGGAGATTGCGGAAACTTTGTTGGAATATGGGGATCACTGCTTGCTGCCTGTAAAGTTCATGGAAATCTCGAGATGGCGAAGTTGGTTTCTGAAAGACTGTTTCAGATTGAAGAGGGAAATAAAGCTGCAGGATATCACGTTCTTCTATCTAATGCTTATGCAGCAGAGGGTAAATGGGTACTTGTTGATAGAGTAAGGAAAAAGATGAGGGAAAAAGGACTGAGAAAAGAGCCAGGGTTAAGTTGGATTGATCTTGGGGATTCAGCACATAAATTCATGTCTAGGGATCAGAACCACCCTGAACATGATCAAGTTTATGCAATGCTCGAAGAGCTAGCTGCAGAGATGAAGTTGGCGAGTCACAAGCGTCTCGACGTGAACCTTGAGGATGGAGATTTTGATGTAGACGAATAACTTATACAGTTGAGGTTACATGAGGTGAACTGTTAAAATCAGTTGTCCAGCATATTAAGCTTGGTTTATTGGTTGAAAGTTGGATTTTTGAAACCGATGGTATCCTTACATGTTGTCCAGCATAACTGATCTCTGATCTATCTCGCCACTGTCTTCGCGTTGCAGAACTCATTGAGGACTCTGTAAACTGAGAATGAGGACTCCGGAAACTGAGGTAGCTTGTGCTTCTCTTTTATGCCATCTTGCAAAGTTAGTTTCCCATTTAAGAGGATAGTTTCGTCATGCATATGTCTAATGATTTTTTATATGTTTTTGTTTGTCAGGAAATGATCATACTGTTGTTGATGCAAGAACCCTATCTCCGGCAATACTAGCAGGAAGTGATCGGTGCAATGATGTCCTTCCTTGATTGAAAATCAGAGTACTGTAGTCTGTATTTGTTCTTATCTTGGTTAATATAATCTGATTCTTGCACGATAGTCATTTCTTTCCCTCATAGCGTGACTCCGCTTCTCAAACTACAAGTCCTTGTTTCTGAATCAGCCTACGTACAGGTGTGTTATTTGTATTAGTTTCGTGGTGTTGTATTTGTTCTTGTCTTGGTTAATAACAATGATTCTTGCACGATTCTCATGCTTTCCCACATTAAGCAAGGACTTAAGTATCGTCTGAAATTACTTAAAATGAAATACGTTTTAAAATTTATGTTTTTCTAAAAGTAAATTTATATTTTTAGTTCTATACATGTATATATAAATATATATATATATATATATATATTGTCATTTTATGCACATATTATTCTATATAAAATGTATTGAAAGTTCGAAATTTAATTTTCACTATTATGTACAAAAAACTATGAATTAAAAATAAAATAATAAAATTTTATTTTAATTTAATTACGAATTAATCTTTATTTAATTTCTTAATTAAGATACTAGGAAAAAAAATTATAGTTTATAATTTTGTTAAATTATTTTTATCATATATCTTGATTAAAAAACGGATTGAAATTGATTCATAACTTTAAACTGAAATCTTATTAGCGGTGTTCAAGATTCAAAATTTTTTATATCAGTAGTAGGAATTAAAATTTAAGCTTTTTGAGGCACTTTTATATATATATATATAGATATAGATATATAATTATAAAATAGAAAAAGTTTTTTTTGAAAAAATTAGAACAAAGATGCAGAAAAACACAGTTAAGCATCACGTGAATGAACACGTCAGAATGTTGTTTCGGAGACATTTGGAGAATTATCGAAGAGTTGTATCTGTGTATTGTTATCGTTCTTATTAAATTGCAGATATTATGATTACTTAAAACTTCTAGAAGTCAATTTACATAACCACAGACACAACTTGGGATGGGAACCCCTTCACTCGTTGAAAATTCAAAGGGATACAAACAATGCCTTAAAAGTTACTGCTTGGATCGTTTGACAAGACAGTGCATTTTGTTAACTTCTGTCTTCAAACTACTTCATGCATCCATCTACGGCTATACCTGATCGTTTACATATATATATAAACCATAAAAGCAGAAAACATCAATCAATTGTAAAGTTTTTATATAGAACAATATGAATAACTCGGAGTTCGTTGGGTTTGCATTGGCTTCTTTTGTACTCTCCGCAATACAAATTGCAGCCATGCCAACCGGAGGAAACTTCTCAGCGATGTTCGTCTTTGGTGACTCCACGAGTGATACCGGAAACCTTCTCACGTATGTCGCTGGTGAGTTCACACATGTCGGGCAGTTCCCATATGGCGTGACCTACTTCCATCACCCTACCGGCCGGTTCTCTGATGGCCGCATCATCATCGACTTCCTGGGTACCTACCTTTCATCTTTACCTCCATTTAAGACATGCGAGGGCTACATGTACACCGAATCACATTATATATATTAATTGGTGCGATATGTCTATTTTACAGCGGAGGCTTTAAGATTGCCATTTCTGCCGCCGTTCTTAGCAGGACCAGCTGATCATGGTTTTCGACAGGGTGCGAACTTTGCATTTGCGGGTGCTATGGCTTTGGATGCAGACTTCTTCCTGGAGAGAGGGATGGATCATGTATTCACCAACTACTCACTGCGTGTGCAAACACAGTGGTTCAAGGAGCTTTTGCTCTCGCGTTTCTCAGAGACAGGTACTACTTTTTTGTAGATCAACAATGAAGTTCAATATTAAAATAAATTCTACTTTTACGTACTGCAGCTCTTTCTTTACAAAGAACTGGAACTAAAACACAGCTATAGATTTCTTCTTTTAATTATGCGAGCAACTCGATCGTTTTCTTCTTAACATATCAACCAGACATGCATGATGTGTTTCTTAATTAAGCTGAAAAGCAGCGCAGATAGATCAGCCCAAAATAATACGAACGATTATCGGGGAACAATGACTTCGTCTCTGTTGGTTTGCTTCTTATTATTTACATACATATATACATGCGTGTAAGTGTTAGTTGTAGCAGTAATAAAGAGCAGAAGCTAGCTAAAATCACACAGTAAAATCAGGTCATACTAATTTTTTACGAGCTTGCTACTAAGCCTGTTCACTTAATTTGCTGGATATATAGTAACCATGCATGCATGCAGAGCGGATGGAGCTCCTAGAAAACTCACTTTTTGTTGTCGGAGAAATTGGAGGGAATGACTACGGCCATCCGCTGGGAAACGGCATGCCTTTGAGCAAGGTCGAGACCTTCATGCCGCACGTTGTCCATTCCGTGATGGCAACTGTTAATGTATACACCTTTCTCTTTCAAGACGTATAAATCACTACTTAAATTTTCTCTACTAAATCTATGTATAACTTAATTTGTTCACCCAAACAAATCATGCGTTTGTAATAAATTAGTGGGTCATTTCAAGATGGTTGCAATTAATGAGTTCTCTCGACTTAATTATTATCTAGGAACTGATCGAGCTTGGAGCGAAGATGATCATGGTTCCAGGAACATTTCCATTGGGTTGCATGCCGGCGTTGCTCACAGAGTTACAAACCCCCCGGGAAGAAAATGATTATGATGAAACAGGTTGTATGAAGAAGGTGAACGAGCTCGCCAAACATCACAACAAATATTTGCAACAGCAGCTGCTTAGAGTTGATCAATTTGCGAACCCTGGAGTCACTATCGTCTACGCTGATTTCTACGAAGCTACGATGAGAATCTTGAGATCACCGGATAAATTCGGTGAGGTTTCGTAATTAGAAATTCTTTCAATATGTTAATAATCATGTTTATGCACTACTCTGGCATGGTACGTGCGTATTGAAGAAAAATGATTCGACAATGTGAATTAATATATAGGATTCAACGATGTTGCTCATCCGTATGCGTGTTGCGGCGGCGGAGGACCTTACAACTACAACTTATCGGCCGAGTGCGGGTGCGTTGGATCAAAAGCTTGCAGCGATCCATCCAAGTATGTTTACTGGGACGGACACCACTTAACGGAAGCTGCTTGTGAAATAGTTTCTGCAAGCATTCGAAGATATATTGCACGTACGCCTTTTTCCCCCGTGGATTAATTCTCGTACTACTTACTAGATAAGCTTGCTATTAGATATATTATTATATCTAGGGCTAGGCTCATTCATATTAATTATTTGTACAGTATTGTATATACGCATATTAATTTGTATGAACTCTAGCGATGATTTATTATAAAAATTCATTTTATTCTTCTTTCTTAGGTTAGTGATCAGTTTTTTTCTTTTGCAAATTAATGTACGCCGACTTTAATCATTAAAGATGTATTTCAAACGTCCGTAATTTTATTCTTTTAATCAAATTTAAAATTTTAAATAATTTATATATTTTATTTGTATAAAAAAATTAAAATATTACTTTTATATAGAACTCTAATTTTAATTTTTTTATTTACACACTTTCTAATTCTATTGTATTTTTCAATTTTTATTGATTCTTAAAAGCTATTGACATGTACATATTGAACTCTACTTTCAACTTATTTTTAAAAAAATTTTATTTTTTATTTGTTATTTTTACAAAATTTAATTATAAATATTTAAAATACGCGCTAAATTTTATATATATATATTTTTTTTCTTTCTCTCGTTCAAAAGAGCTGTAAAATAGAGGAAGCTAGGATATATGCATGAATACCGTTCTTTTAAAGTTTGCTAAGAATAAAAAGTGTGCACTCTTAATTTAAGAGTTGAGTGCAATCAATCGCATTATAACACGACTCATACTATATCTTCAAATGTAGCCTTCTTAATTCTTAGATTTCGCTAACTAATAATTAAGCTAACTGGTTATTTATTTTAACAGGGGAAATTCAAAATGACTTTTAACTTGAGATCATTAATTGATGAACAGCTTGTGTATGCGTTTGAGTTTTTCATATGAATAAAATTCAAAGTAACAAACTAATTTGGCGGTTGAACTTTTGCTGCAATAAGATGAAATTATTGTTTTAATAAGAAAGTCAAACCAAAGGAATCGTACAAGTTTTTCTAATAATAAACCATATATATCTTTAACGTTAGAAAATAACGAATAGAATACTTTTTAATGATTTCTGCTAATATGCTCTTAATTTAAACGAAACAACAATTTAATTATAATAATATATATGCTAACGAAAGAATTACATAAATCAATCTGTTTATCTGAGGACAACACGTACGGGTAGATCGAATATTAATTAATCTTGAAGTATTATTTTTTAAAATAATAAAAACTAACTACATATTAGTCTCTATTATTACTGCATTAGCAATCTGTTTTAGAAACTAAATCGGTATTGCTCTAGATAATAGCGACCAACCAACCGACCATCATCTTGTCGCTACTTTGATAACCTAGTGATTAACTGGTTGCTATTTGTTGAGCAACATGATCGTGCAGTTGACTGGTCGCTATACGTACAGCGACCGACCTCTGAGTCGGTCATCGTTACCCTCACATCAACGACTGGTATTTATTTTGCTCGCCTTTACCTAACTAATAGCGACCGGTGATTTTGTGTTGGCCAATTACTTCACATCAGACATTATACATTTTGTAAAACTTTTTACAGTATTTCATAACAACTTTTTAAAATTTAACAAATACAAAAAAATTATAGATCATTATTTTTTACGTGTATAATTTTTTTAATAAAAATATCAAACTTATTAGTTTAAAAAAAAAATTAATATTTTTTATTCAAAAAATTTTTAAATATTATTTATTCAAAAAATTTTTGTTTTATAAGTAATACCAAACTTTTGAATTGTCATTTATTCCTGCTAACTTTTTATCATCTCAATGCAAGTCTGCAACTAATAATTCGGCTACCCGTATGCTACCAACAAAACAACCATGAAGCTTGCACATGAATTTTCAAACAAATAAATAAATAAATGCTTCATGTAAGTTTCAAAACCAAAGAATTATATCTTAATAAATACAAAATATATACAAGAAAATTTTAGTTTTTATTCTAGAAGACATGAAATGAGACCAATATTTTAAAGTATTTTTTTATTATTTCTAATGACAGATAGACGCCCAAGGCCCACTTCTTCAGCCCACTCCTTCTCTAACAAGGAAACCTTTCTATTTTATCTATAAAAATTAAAAATAAAACCAGCGTTGGGGTTCTTCTGAAACATTTTCAAAAATTTTCAAACAAATCAAACTTTGTTCTTCTATACTTGATCATTTCAATCCCACCAGCGATAAACTATCGATCTATGGCGTCAGAAGGTGGGGGAATGAAGGCTTTCTATCGCCAGACTAAGAGGAAGAAGAACTCCTCTGATGACGGTGGCCTGAAACCCTCTGCTTCTGCCGGAAAGAAACCTTCCAGCAAGATCGCCGGAGGTGCGACTCACGGTGCCGCAGGTGGAGCATCTGTGGGTGCGGGAGGTCCTCCGCAGACGGCGGCGCTCCTTGTTCACGGGTCCCATTACGACCTTGAGAGTAAGCCTCTCTCCCTGTTTCCCGTTGCGATAGAAAGAAAAAGAAAATTTCGCTTGTTTTTTCAGAAACTTGTAGTTAATTTCGATTTTCGAAATGAATGATTGTTCTTTGTTCCGCAAAAGTTTGATTTTGAAAGTTGTTATTATATGGCTGTATTTATTCTGTGATTATGATAAGTTTGCTTATGTGATAACTTAAATTTGGGAATTAAATGCTTGCTGAAAAACCATGAATGGATGACATGAGGAAATTCGAAGATTCATGACATTAAAAGAATAGCAACTATTGTCAAGAATTGTGAAGGTCTTCTTATACCGATTGTTCGAATGTTAATACTGGTGTAGAGGATTGGGGTGAAAGGGTGAATTTTCTTTGCCTTAAAAAACGTTTGACTAATAAAGTTTGGATATGAGATCACAGCCTCAATTGATAATTTTGGGAAAGAACGGTTCCTCTTGTTGTTAGTTTACTTTGAATATGATGATCGAGATTCTCTGACAGACCTGTTTGTGGAAATGTTGGTAAATGGTGTAGACGAGTATGGGCCAGAAGAAGAAAAACTGAGGCAATTCGACATGGATATGCGATATGGTCCATGCCTTGGCATTTCACGCTTGAAGAGATGGGAGCGGGCCGAAGCCATGGGTCTTAAACCTCCTGCTGATATTGGCCAACTCTTGCACAACTATCCCTCCATGGAATGTCTCTGGGAAGGTCGGGTTTAGCAGTTTCATGCAATACTTCAATGTAGCAGTAGTTCTAAGCAATGTGGTGGTAGTAGTAGTACAGTTGCTGGCTGTAGGTGCTGCTGGTGCTGCTTTTGTTATTGTTTTTGTTGTTGTTGTGTTAAGTGTTTGTGGTGTACTGGTAGTGTAAGAAGCTTATGATATGACAATAATATAACGCCTCTTCTGCTACTGCTGTGTAATGCTTTTCTTGTGAATGCTGGATGAATGTCTTGTTTGGTTTCTGTATACTGTTAATATGTGAACTTGATGTTTCAATTTTCAAAGGTCGGATGTCTACTTTCACAGTTACACAGAGTTACTCTTTGTAATATGCAAAATGTAAAGTAGAAGGATTCCATGAAATTGAAATTTCAAATAGTGAAACTGAACATGCAAAACTACGGAACGCAAGTGCAAGTTGCATACTCAGAAAGCTTCCTGAAGATGCAGTTGAATTCAAATAGTGAAATTCAACGACAACAGAAGTGCAACGACCGCTTATACAGTACAATTATGTTGAAAACAAAAGCACTAGACCGACGGAGAAAAAAAAAGGAATCAGAATACATTTGGACTATAAGTCAGTATCCCGTCTGTTATGACTTACAAATACGATCCCAAGAGCTGGTAAAAGATGATACTAATGAGTGGTTGATTTTTGGGGAGTACCAACCTAGTTCACTTTTAAACCAACTAGCTCCTTCCTGCTAAGTCAGCTTTGCTGTTAATCAGATCTTCAATTCAAAATCTCATAAGAATTAAGAGAACTTTTTGATGCAGTGGTGGCTTATGATGCAGGTAAAGGGATTGGCCGCACAGCTGCTTGTATCCTTTTGAATGCTGTTTTAACTCTCTCCTTCAGATTCCCGTTCTCACACTCAACATCACCATTTTTACCATCAAGCTTGGCAACATCGCCATCGACAGTCACAACCAACTTCCCCTCTTCGCCGACTTTAACATCTCCAAACAAGGAGACTAGGAGGGCGTAGACAACCTTTTGTGCAATCCTTTCCGTCTCCTCTTCCGTTTTTGTGTCCTCAGTAACTGCTGTCACTTTTGGTCCTTCACGACTGATATTCAAAATCGTGGCGACAACAGAGTCTGAAACCATGTCACCTATTGGGTCAGATGACCACTGCAGAACAACATGACTCTCGGATTCCTGCCTTACAGTCACCCTGTCATGGACAACAAAAGCAGGAACATCAGACTCCTCCAGGGAAACTACACTCTCGTATATCTGCTTCAATCTGTGCTTTATGACTCCAAAGGCACCAGAATAAGGAATAGAGATTCTCTGGGTAATACTCGCTGTTGAAAGCTGCGTGAACACATGCAGATCCTCAGCGGACATAATTTGATGTGTGAATCCCTTCTTTACCAGCAAACCACTCACAGTCTCCCCAGGCTCAGGTGTCTTTTCAGCAAGCTTTCCTATAGCCTTGGCCATCTTTTCAGAGTTGAAGTACATTTCAACAGACTGACAATTCTTTGGAGAAAGGATCTTTGTGTTCTTGTCGGCAAACTGGGTGATCAACTTTTGCTTGAGCCTCCCCATTTCATTTGCTTCCCCATGGACAAGAACTATATTTGCTGGCATTAACTCCTTTAAGAATGTGCTAGTCTGTGCAAAGTCTGCGTGAGCCGAGAAGGAGATGTAGTATACCTGCATGTTGAGTGGTGCAGTGAGGCCATTCATGAGGGTGACCTCTTTGGGCTCGTTAATGATGGTCTTAGAAAGTGTTCCTTCCACAACATACCCAGGGATGACACAAGCATTTTTTTTATCCGAACACCACTTATCAAAAAGCTGCCTTGATAGCCCACTCTGCAAACTACCTGGGCTTGCCATCACCACTGAAGGGCCAACATCATTGAAATCCTCAATGCTCTTCAATGGAGATATAAATTTGAATTCAAATGGGTTTGAATTAGCAAACTGGTTCTTAATCCTGTCATTCATGGAATTGATGTAAGTCTGGTACACAGCCATGCACCTCTTGGCAAGAGGGGATGCGTAGAATATGGGATACTTTTGAAGCTCCTCATGCTTTTCCCAATACTCATCTAGAATCAAGAGAAGCTCTTGTGCACGGCCAAGGGCAAACGCTGGAATAAGTACACGACCTCCTTGCAGCAGGGTTGAGTGGATCACATCTGTGAAGCGCTTCTCACGGACAAGGCGGGGCTGATGCAGTTGAACTCCATAAGTTGATTCAATAATGCAAATATCTGGTGAGAATTGCGGAAGTTCTGCAGCATGAAGGTGGCGATCCTCCTCACGAGAGTAGTCACCAGTATAAAGGACCCGAACACCAGCAATATCAACCATGAACATTGCTGCACCAAGGACATGACCAGCAGTATAGCACCAGAAGCGAATACCATTCACTTCCAGAGTCTGATGGAAGTCAATGACCTACAAGCGGGTTCCAAACGTGGACTTTCAAGTTGAAAGGCAAAGAAATACATATAACCACAATGTGCAAAAGCACTATATTTTACAGAAAAAATGAAGCCATTGATATATATGACTTTTCTATCTCAAGAATTTGAAAATTTCAATAAAAGATCACATTCAGTGAAACCAAGGAATATATCACAAGCAAATAAACGAAAAGGTATTCAATACCCAAGTAAGTCCAGAAAGTAGGTAAAATAGACCAAATTGCCTGGATGCTCAAAATATCTGCCAAACTACAGACAACTTTGTAAATAATTGACTTCCAGATTAGAATGGGAAATGTAATTTTATGACACTAACCGATGTTTCTACCAAAGTAACTTTCTGCTATGATCCAACTTGTTGAAGGTATGCAAGGATAACGATTAGAACTCTACAGCAAATAGCAGATGGAACTGACAAACTTTAGTTTAAGAATTTAAAAGCCATATCTGGAACCGGTAAACCTACCTCGATCTTGTCCATGGAACGAAGTATGTCCTGCTCATCATACAGCATGTCCTCAACAGATACTTTGCTCACTTTCACATAATCAGATAGGACGAGCCTATATATAGCCTTCGTTGCGTGTGTCATAAAAACTCGCCCTTTAAATGTGGTCTATGAAAGAAGTAAATGTTAAGTTGCAGTTGATAGGCAAATAGGATAGGAATTAGTTCATCGAGTGGATAGAATATAAACCTAACCAGTAATATACCTTTTCAAGAAAATATGGTAGAGAAGCAGCATGATCAAGATGAAAGCTGCAGAACAGGTGTAAGCATGTCAATATCCTTTTGTCATGTAAACAGTCAGATACAAACTATTCTTCAGTATTGCATAACTCAAATCAAGTTTGCTCATGTTAATACAAATAGTTTCTTACAGTACATTTTTAAGTTTCTCAAGGAAGACGTTACTATAATCAGCAAACTTGGCCTTACACTACTCTGCTGTAGGACAGGAACAAACATGATTGATGTGGTTCTACATGTACATATACGTCTAGAAACAAATTAGATCATACAGAGCAAGTATTTCCTAAAGACCATTGTGCACATATTTCATAACCGAGGCAAAACAAAAAAAAAAGGTCTAGAAAACCAATCATGTAAGAGATAGTTAAGTAGACACAAACAAGAAACAAACTGGGATTCCTGACTTAACGAACATATTTACATTACAAATGAACTTTAGTCACACATCAATAGAATCAAATAAAATTTAGGGATGGCAATATATGACCCGACTCGAAAATTCAATCCGAAACCGATCCATTTACTTAAAGCTAGGGTTAAAAAATTTGATCCGTATAAATATAAGAGTTGGATTAGAGTTGACCGAATTTGACCCAATTATTAAATGGATCGACCCGAGTTAATCCGAAATTGATCCACCAATCCGAATTGCCATCTTTTGAAGAAATAACATATAATTTTTTTTTCGTTTATTAAAATATTAGCAATAAAAATAATCGATAATAGTAATTTATAAATTATTAAATTATATGATATTTATAATTAATCGTTATTTTTATATTTTAGTAAAATAATGTAAGATGAGAATTATAATATTATCGAAAGTATTACTATGTAGGTGTTTCTGTAACGACGAATTTGAATTTTGTATAAAATTTTTTATCAAAATTTGTTAGATAGCTATATTTATCAAAATTTTTATCGAAATTATTAATATGTATTTATAATCATAAAATTTCAGCTGTCACTACATATTTTCAAAAAATAAAAAAATATTTTGTTTGAATATATTTTAAACCGATGAAGATACTAAATAAAGCACATGGCGGATATTCACTATATCTTGTCACTAAAAACATCGTGCACTTTTATTACAACTGATATTATAAATTCGTTGAAGCTTAAAAATATAAATTACTAATTAATAATTTTAATTATTAAATAGGTCGACCCGAATTTGATCCGATTATTAATAGGTTAGATTAGAGTTAACAATTTTGATCTGTATAAATTTATAGGTTGGGTTATAGTTGAACGAGTTTAACCCGATTATTAAATAGGTTGATCCGAAACCGACTCACCAACCCAAATTGCCACCCCTAATTAAAAATGAGACTTTGGAGAGCACAACTTGAATAGCATCTTGCAACTCCTGTTGCCAACAAGCAAGACTAAATCAAATTTTCATGAAGATGGGACACTATCTTACTGTGTTACAAGGAGCACATCGATGGTAGAGGGGTCAATTTCATCAAAGTAAGGCAGCGCCGCCATTCCCGAGTATGCGGGATGTATTCCACAATCAAACTGCCAGCAATAAGTGACCGCAATTAGAAGCTATTTCCGATTAAAAAACCATGAGTGCACTAACTAAATCCCCAATTTCACAAAAAGTAAACCACTTAAAAATTCCAAAATAGTAAACACTAGAGGAATAAAAACCTATCTTTTCAAAAATACTGAGTCACTAACCAAATCCCCAAACCTCTGATAAGAAAATCCATCGTTTATTCAAGATAAGAGAGCACATTAACTAAATCCTCCAATACCTTGCAAAAGAAAACGTCACAAAATTCAGCAAAAAACAAAAAAATCGTTTGAAATCATTTGAGCAATCAAAATTCCATTTTTAAATAATTTAAACACACTGCGATACCGGACTAATCCGAAATAAAATCCAAATAGAAAAAGAGGGAGAGATCAAGATTCTGCATGAGAGAGAGAGAGATTACCATGACGGTTTTGCCCTTGAAAGACATGTAGCAGCAGGAGCGGCCGACTTCATTGCCTGCTCCGAGAGGTGTAATCACCAGCTGCTCTGCCGCCGTGGCCGGCGACGACGACGACTCCCGCCGCTTCATCGCTGTCTCTCTCTACAGTGTGGGAAGCTTTGAGCAGTTTGCGAATGGTGTTTTGGTAGTCCCAATCAAAGCACGAGATGATAATCTAGAAAACCAACGCGACCCAAAGTCTGATCTAGACAATTAATTTATTCTGCGGTCTTAAATTGCGTAATAAGTTGAATAAAGGTGTCTTTATGTAAACTCATAAAAAAGTAAAGAGTCAAATTATAAACACATCCGGGGCCTAATCTGCAATACAATATAACTATGGAATGAACATGTAGAACTGTTGCAGATAGCACGAACAAATAACATTAGGAATGTGTTAGTTTGAGCTTTTTGTGTCCATTTTTTTCATCAGTTGTAAAATATCACTTCTTTGATCGGGTGCAAACGCGAGAATGCCGTGGGCATAGGATCGTACAAGGAGGGGTAAGCCAAGAGTTTGGTGTAAAAACTGTAGACTAGTGCTTGGCCCAGCAGCTGCTGCAGATTGCTAGATAGAGAAGAGCCTCAGAGCAATTAGCTGGAGCGATGAATGCCTTTAAACGAATGGAACAGAGAGTATTGCTGGGGCGAAAGACTGGTAAGGCAGGACACGCCGCCGCCTCTTCTAATACCCTGGAGAATCAAGTCGCCGCCATTGCAAATAACATCACCCAAGCTCTCAAGCTCCCTGCACAGCAATGGAAATATGTCCGTAGATTACCTCATCGGAGTGCTTCCGCAGCAGCAGCACTAACTACTGCTGCGCCACTCCGGAATGATGAAAACAGTCTACGCATTCCAGTAACGGGAAAGTTTGAGCCACCACAAGCCAATTATAGTTAGATGGACTTCGTTCTAGTTTCAAGTCTGCATAGTCTTCACTCTTTAGCTGTTACTTGAATGAATGAAAATATACCCATTAGTTTTACATAAATAAAGCACCAGCATTTAAGTCTACTCCATACAACGCAATGAAAATTTCAGAAATGGAATCCTTCCAGCTAGAACATTAATAAGACTCAAAGTTTCAGTACATAAGCATTTTACTTTCGAAGTGAATAAAATACATATAATATAAAACTTCCGTCAGGCAAATATTCTTTATGCCAGGCTCTTATATTTTTATTATCGCATATTATAGCATTAAATGATAAATGATATCGCATTCTTCTATATGCGAAGCTTTAATTAATCACAGAATCATACATAACATGAATGAGACTATAGTGATCACAATGTGTGATTGATGAGCGTTTAATTGCTATGCTTGTGAACTGTCTTCGAATATACGGTTATGGCAAGATGAATCGCACGGGTAAGGACAGTCGATCTTCTGGAATGAGGCTCGATCGTAGTACCAATCTCCAACAGCCTTTGCGATCGGCTGTAAATGAGATGCAAAAAACGTTATTGTCAACAAAGGTTGCAAAATTTTCCTCATGGAGATAAGAAATGCATATATGTTATAACTGAACACTGTTCCCGTTGTTGCAAGTAACTCACAGTTTTATCGAGCACAGGAGAATTTGTTTGCAACCAAGTCTCCTGCATCTCGGACTGGCAATGGGCGTAGCAGGAGTTTACGAATAGTCCTCCAGATGATGAGGAACTGAGCCCCGATATTGCGTTTAGGAATTCAGTCCTGAAACCTGAACACAGAAATACCCGAGCCTTGTTCAAGCATTTTAATGATGAAAAACCCGGTGAACTGCTCAATATACATTTCTGCAGCAATAGATAAGAAATCCTGACCCTGTATGACCTGGAGTTGACTTGACGAACACTGCTTGATATCAAGCTTGCACTCATGCCAACTCCCATGAGGATCAGCGACACCCGGTGCCAAAATGTTCTTTATCTGCAATATTACACAAAAACAGATGATGCCCGACGGAAGTTTCAAACTTGCATGCTATGCATCATAGTAGTAACGATATTCAAGGAACTCCCAGTTCCAAAGAATGATTCACCTGCCATGAATCATATGCTGCATTCAATATAAACAGTGGCGTTTGAATTTGCTGCGCAATGTATTGAGGGAAGAAACACTGTGTTTCCAACAACGGTCGGAGGTTAGAACACAAGATTTACATGTAAATGCAGAAAGATCAGTTTGGCCTATGGAATTACTTACCATGCCTGGGCTCAGCCTTGAGGTGCACGACAATGGCAAATTCTTTGCCGAATTCTGAAAGATTATTGGGCACCAACCAAATTCAGAAAAGAGAAATATGCTTGTTATACCATAGAAGATAGAAGATGAAATTTTCTCAAAATCTGGAGGCTAAAGGCCATACGTACATGAGTTGCCACCACATCATTGTAAAAGGCCTTGATGTGTTCTGTTCCAGCAATATCCTTCCTGTTACACGTCATAAATAAATTGCTTAAGAATATGCAATCAGAAAAGGAGATAACAAGTGAAAACGCCGCATTAATCTATGCTTTATCTTACGCATTAATGAAATAACCAGCATCTGCAAGACATTTGACTCTAGCTCCTTCCGGTAAAAGTGAAACGAATTTATCACAGTGTAGAATTGATGTCAGGCCACCGGCGGAACAACCTGAAAGAAGAGCCTGCAACCAATTTTTTGTTACCTCATGATCTATATCAATAACTAAAATGACATTCTCTTAAGAAAATAATACATTTTGTGCTTTGTTCATCCCCTTTGCAAGAAGATCTTCTATGATGGCAAGCCAAACTCTTGCTCCTCTATAATGGAGATTGGTACCCTGTACAAGAAAAAGTAAAGGATCAGATTTATATTAAGATGTAGTACTCGATTTCATGTTGTCAGAGTCTTTTGCATAACAATCTCCTGCAAAGACTTCATTCGCGACTTGAATTATCATGTTCTAGTTGACTCACAGGGTCTACAGTGTCTACATCTCCGGTGAATGAGGAACCATCACAATACCGGACCTTGACCTTGTTCCAGTCGTAGAAATCTGGATAAAACATGAAAGAAGATAATTTAATGAAAATATTGATGACTGAAATCAGTAAGTACGATTGCGAGAATAGTCTTTCATAAACTGAGAAATGAAAGAATATCGGGTTAGAGCCAATAGTATATGAGAATGCTTATATCCAATCCATCGTCGTTTATATAAATGAACTAGCAATACCAAAGAACATGTTGTAGTTCCACATCTACAGGTTTCTTGCTACATCCAAATTACATCCACAATGTATCATAGCATATGGTTAGAACATCTCTGCTTTTTTATTCGGTAAACTAAAGCATCCTAGCAATACCTGGATTCGTCTGTTGCTTATTGCTTAAAATCCCAGAGAAAGCCAGCTGCTTCACCATCCGTTTGGAAGAGCCTAAACGCGTGTCTCTACGTGCAAGACAAGTTGTGGCGTTGTTGCACCAGCCTCCACCCTAATAGAGAAATGAAACTATCATATATAGGCCAGAGAAATATCAAAGCAATGAAATCAGATTTTCTGTATGCAGTAATAGCTATCTTGCTGCAAGATTAACGTACCAGTGTGACAGATGTATGTGGACTAGTAACACTATTGGCATAAAGAAAATTAAAGAGAGCTAAATGTAAATCATCGCGCAAGATCCAAGTCACTAGCAACACTGTACTGGTAGACAGGCATACATAAATCTACACGAGATACATAAACAAATTTCTGAAGGGATTGAGACACATTTCTCCTGGAAGGAACTTAATATAAAATATTTACCGACCTCGAACTGAACCAACCAGTTATTCACTCCTGAACCAAACCCAGGAGAAAAATGGTAAGCCGGGGGACTCCCATCCAAGCAAACTGTACAATAATATATCAAATAACATCATTTTTAGTTCAAAATAGACGATAGCGAAACATGTAATTTAGAAGTGTACAAAATTGATTGTGAATTTCTATTTTGCAATTGGAGAAAGTTTGTACCTGCTCCTTTAGCAACAGCATCTTGTAGATAAGTAATATCCACGAAGTAGCAATCCACCATTAACAAAAGCAATGCATATATGAAGGGACAAATCCACCTTAGCATTCTGTTGTTTTTCATCCTGCAGAAGCATCAACAAAAATATCCGATCTATTATGATTTATATGAAGATTACACTTATCAGTAATTGAAACAGTGTTATTAGTAAAAAGACCTGCACTATTCTTGTTGTAGGACATTCAAAACAGAGAGATGAAGAACAGAAAACTTTAGACCTGAAATAACTAGCGAGCCTTAAATATGTCCACATTCTCTAATCAAAAAACTTATGGTAGCCTTAACAGCAAACTGAAGCACAACTGTTTACAAGAAAAACACAATCATTCATAATTAAAACGAGAGTTCTTTCAAACCAAATTTTTTTTTTCAAATTTCGAACACCCAGATGGAAAGATTTTATATACTGATGGAAGAAAACAATGTTCATTCAATGAAACACCCAGATGGAAAGATTTTGTATACTGATGGAAGAAAACAATGTTCATTCAATGAAAGAACCAAAACTGAACTCAAAATAAACAAATCAAAGAAACTACTCGAACAGAAAAGAATACAGATTGAGTCTCTGTTAGAGCAATTCACCCACAGAGCTGCAATGATTGAGTAGTTAGAATCCAGAGAAACCAGAGGAGAAGAATGAGAAGAAAAGGAAACAACCTTCAATATATAGTCGAAGTCCAGCTTCTCTAACAACCAGCGATTCTACCAGGGAAATATAGACTGAATCAATATTTTTTGGTAAAGAAAGATAAAAATCCAATCTTTTTCGTTTCTGGGGACGGCGCACAAAAGATAGACGAGCGAAAGAAAGAGACGCGCAATGGAGTCTTGCGGAATGCGGGCGCAGACAGAGAGAGAGAGGGAACTAACAGTGCGATTCTGAGTGATTTGTTAAAACAAAGATAAAGAAAGTGAACAGATAGCAATGTTTGTCGCCGTCGTTTCTATTATTTAGATTATAATTTAACTAATTATTCGACAATGATTCTATTAGCAAGTTAGCATAGAACTCTGAGCTAACCAATCAATCAAACATTCTTTCCTTTTTTCTTTTTCTATTCTTTTTTATATTTGTAATTTTTAATTTCATTTTTTTTACTTCAACATGAGAGGTACTAATCTAGAGCAGCGCATTGCATATACCTCGTCTCTTGATTAGATTATTTTAATATATTTATTTCTGGTTGAAATTTGAGAGAGATAAGGAGTGTGTTTGGTTTGATAGCATTTAATTTATGGTTTGAATTTGATGGAAGGGTTGGTGTTATGATCCTGTCATGCGCTGCATGGGCAGGGGACTCTTCGTTTTGTCTTTTTTTGGGTCAAGTCAATTATAGCGCTATCAAATCGTAAGCACCGAAATTAAAATCCAGGGCCTTCTTAAAAGACATGAATAGTGTCACCATTAGAGGAGCTAATGAGATTTTGCAAAAATCGATTATTCAAATATCCTAAATTCCTAAGGTACATACGTGATGGAGCATGAAATCAAATAATAGAGTTACGGATGATCACAGCAAAATTTAATGATAATTACGAAATTGATTAATTATTAATCAGAACAAAGACCAGTTACTGCATCGGAGAGGTGCGTCGGTCAACACAACAGACCTTCGTTCATGATGTAGTTATTATATAATTATTAATTAATTAATAGTAATAGAAGTAAAAGTAAACTATATTAATATTAGGAGCCACCGACACATAAATACATAATTACAAAATCGCACTCGTCAATAATGCGCGAATTGTGCTTTCTTTTCGTTTTTTATTTCAGAGGCCCCACATCTTTTGTGAAAGAACGACCCCACACGCCTCGTCTATTAAATGGAAGATGGAGATAAGACGTAATTAGTCTTTTTCAGAAGTTCAAAGAAAGAGTTGACAGAATTCCCAAAAGCTAGCTTTATTTATATATATATATATATCTTATTAGTTCGGAGTATATTTAGTGCAAAGAGTCCGAAGAGCAGAATCTCATTTTTGCAAGAGGTAGCGTGCAGGGGATGTAGCTCAGATGGTAGAGCGCTCGCTTAGCATGCGAGAGGTACGGGGATCGATACCCCGCATCTCCAAATTATTATCTTTTTTCTTTTTTATCATGTATTTTTTATTTTAAATTATTTAATATTTATTTAGATAAAATAAAAGTAAAAACCATTATAATTTTCGGATCACCAGAGAAAAAGAAAACCAAAATCTAACCATCTGGGCGCAAATGCTAAAAGAGGCACTCTTCTTCTCCGGCAGCCTTCGCTCTCCCGCTTTCTCCTTCCCGGCGGCGGAGACATTCCACCGACGGTTACTTTCTCCCTCAACTAGCTTTTAGATACATATGTTTTAGTTCCTACAAGAATTTTCCTTTTATTCTAGTCGCTCTCCCCATCTCTTCTCTTTGATCACTGTTTCTTTAAACCGTTTAGTTTTTCTGTTTCCGCAGAAATTTCAGATTAATTTGATTGTTCTTGAAACTGCATTGTTCTCCGTAAGGTTTCGCTTCTTCTCTGCATAAGGAAGTTGAACAAAATCGGTCATTTAGGTTTTCCAATCAACTTCGATTTCGGTAGTCTAGAATTTGGTCTTCTTTTCGGAATTTAAGTGATTGTAGTGGTATATTCTTGTCTTTAGTAATTCTCTAGGTATTAGTAACACTATTTAACTACTTTTTTGCGTCGATCAGAGCATCCGCAAGCAATATGAGCAGACCGACCAAGCCAGCTTCTCCAGAATTCACGCCCTTGGAAGATGGAACGAGCCGAAGAAACATTATCTATTCAGGTAATACTTTTTGTTTACCACGCAATTATACTTAGTACATGAAGTGATTAAGTGCATATTGTTACGTGGAGGTAACCTCTTTGAATTCAGTGGTGCATCTCTGATGTTTTCAGTGATATATTATTGATACAGTATTTACCATGCATTACTTACAATTGATGTGCGAATTGAAACATAGACTAAGGATTAGGATAATCTTCGTCAAAATCTTTTAGTCAATTGATGTCATTCCCTGTGACTTAGGAGACATGTCCATTAATTTTGCATAACATTTGTAATGAGAGAATTTGCTGTCTAGATAAGGAGTCGTACGCATCTTTTATCATTGTTTAAGCATACTATCAGAAGCCTTCAAGGTTTATGGGATGATACTAATATTCAATTGACTTTCTAGCGAGGACCTAATTCATTACTTAGACTTAATCCTTTATGGCTTCAGCTTAGAAATTTTACTCTGTCTCCTGTATAACTGATTGCTCACTTAAATGGATATCCAGGTTACACATTCCGCCTTGTGTCATATAATATATTGGCCCAGGTATTTGACTTGTGTCATTATACATTCAATGTTGCTCTTCTGCAGTGTTACACTGCTCATAATTGGTTTTTGACGTGAACTGTTGGCTTCGAATTTCAGGTTTATGTGAAGAGTTCTTACTTTCCACATTCACCATCTTCCTGTCTAAAGTAAAACTTGTTTTCTCATTTTTGTGTCTTATTTATATTTAAAGACAACCCCCCATTGTCACAATGTCGTCCTAACTTATTCTTTTAGCAAGAGATTTGATATTGTGGGTATAACATTAACTGAAACCTTACTGCACTCCAGTATACTTCATATATGCATTCGGTCATATTTGCTTTAAATTCTGTGGACATATAGGTGTGGCAGAGTTCCTTTTGTTCATTTGTGCCATTATCTAATTGCTTGCCTACACTATTTAAATGGAAAGGTGGAAAGCTCGTTCTCAAGCAGTTTTGGCAGCTCTTAAGAGTTTGAATGCTGACGTCTTCTGTATACAGGTGTTCATTTTTTCATCTCCTAATACTGGAGATCTTTATATTTGCAATTTTTACTTTCTGTGGTTAATTCAAATTAAAATATGCTTATGTTTAGCTGCTTTATCCTGATTAGCCTTTTTCTTAAACTAGTTGATACATTAGAAAGTTGTGCTAGGATGTAGAAGTCATTTTGAGATAACGTTGCAACTTCCTTTTTCCCATTTATAAGTGCCGTTTCTTCCACTAGCATTGCTTATATCATTATGATGCCCTTGAGCTTGGAATTTTTCTGCTGCATAAAAAATTTAAAAGAAATGGTGCATAGTCTGTGTTTATGTTGAGGTAAAAAAAATTGTGTACCATTGAGAAAATGCACTCTAGCAGTTTATCATCACAATATGTTTTACATATGAAGTTCTTAGAGAAAGTATTTGATTTGAGTTTTTGTAACGCGACTTAAGACACGTAATTGTACATGGTATCTGTAATCAAAAGACAAAGCCTATGGAGATTGCAATCTGTCTACTTTATTGTGCTAGAAGATGACAGAAAGGAAGTGAATCTATGTGCTAAAAATTTTTTCAGGTTTGTTAGTTTGG
This sequence comes from Acanthochlamys bracteata, assembly GCA_019914995.1. NCBI lineage: Eukaryota > Viridiplantae > Streptophyta > Magnoliopsida > Pandanales > Velloziaceae > Acanthochlamys > Acanthochlamys bracteata. The sequence goes on from CM034126.1 coordinate 180,503, forward strand.
CCTCTGTAGTCTGTTATTCTGTGAATGTGCCTGAAGCTAATGCTGATAACATTAATTCAGATTGAGGGTCAAGTAAATTTGATGGGGCCTCATAGATGTGAAAGCAGTATGTTGCTTTTGTTGTAGAAGTAATTGTTCCTACCAGTTCTTAACTTACTCATTCCAAGCCTGACAAACACAATCAAGCTTTGATAAGTGGATCAGCACAGTGATTTTTATTTTCAATGCTAGCTTCTTTTCCTTTGCAGGAATTAGATGAGTATGACAGCTTCTATAAGAAAAACATGGTGGAATATGGCTATTCAAGCATTTATGTCAAGAGGAGTGGTGATAAACATGATGGATGTGGAATCTTTTATAAACCTCAATGGTATGTGGCCTTTATGTTATGGAGTACTGGGTATCGGAACTTGCCCAATTTGATAGAGCAAACTCAACACTATAATTCCAAACTAGGATATGGAGGTATCTGGAACTATGTAGGATAATCAAATATCTAAGCAATGCATTGAGAAAAGTGTAGATGTGTATATCTAAAGGAATGTACTTTTGGAGAAGCGTTTGTGCAAGGAACAATTTATCATCCGTTATTGATCTTCTGAATGTCTTTTGTTATTCTCTCTTTGGTTAACTTTTGTCTTGGTCCTTAGCTAATTGGTTATTCCTTCTTCTCAGTGTAGATTTGGTTTTAAAGGAGGAAATAGAGTACAATGATCTCTTGAACTCTATGGAATGCAATAGCAGTAGCAAAGGAACTAATGTTAGTAGCGGCAAGGATTTTGATTGTAAATCAGGTAGACTCCTGTAAGGTTGGATTTCCTTTTACTGTTTTGGTTCTTGTCTATGTGCGATCAGGAAAAGAAAGTAACAAAAGTAAAATTTTAAAAGAAAGCTGGACACAAGGACAATAGGTACTCTAATGTGCGAACTTGTTTATGTCTCCAACTACTTAATCTTTATGTGGTACATTCTCAACTACATATATAAACTATATAGTTCGTAAGCTGTAGTGAAAACTTTCAAACCTTTTTTGTGTGCTTGATTTCGGCGATTGTGAACCTGAACAAGGCTTGACTAGCTTCAGTTCAACCTTGGTCCACATTTAAGTCTTTCTTATTTATAAAACGTTTAGTTTCAGGAATTGATTAATCATGACTTCTTTTTCTTTACTTTTGTTTTAAATTTATTGATCGAGCAAAAACTGTTAGAAACTTATTTTTGCAAGTGTCACATGTATCCTTTGGTGAGTTTGGCCTGTGACATATGACTGTTACTGGCCACGCTCTTTAACACCTTGTAAGATGTCTGGATTGAAATCCACAATGCCTTTAGATTGCTTTTAATATTTTGATTTTTATGTGCTACCTTACAATTCTGTCCATTGTTTTAGAATCTTTAGTGGCATACTTCCTGACTGACTAAGCTAAAAATCTGTCACTCATATATTCCTTCAGATAATGGTAATGTCACGCATGTAGGATGCTTTTCCAGATTTTGGACCCTCTCAGTAACCTCTTTTTGGTTTCACATAGATACGAATAAGAAAAATGAACATGGTGATCCAAATGATCCACGCGTGAGACTTAAACGCGACTGTGTGGGCCTACTGTCTGCTTTTAGGCTTAAGGATCCTTCACAGCATCTGGTCATTGTGGCAAATACTCATATATACTGGTGAGCTGTTGTAACAATTTTCTTTTAATTGTTCTTGTAAAACTCTTGCAACCTGTTTAAGTCTAGATATGCAGGTGACATTGCTATCATATGCTATCTTGTCCACTTACACTTCTTTATGACTTATACTACATCCTTTATCTAATCATTGACTTACTCCAGGGATCCTGAGTGGATTGATGTGAAGCTTGCACAAGTTAAGTATCTGCTACGGAGACTTGCTCAGTTTAGAAGAGAGGTTTCATCTAAGTATAGTTGCTTACCTTCAGTTTTAGTTGCGGGCGATTTCAACTCTACTCCTGGAGACGAGGTTTGCCTTTTAAATTCCATGTCATTATCATAGAGAAATTATGTAAACGTTTGTTTCTCTTACATATCTGACAACTGTATAGCTTCTTTAGAGAAAGTTCCTAGGTATGTTTCCTAGAATGGCATTTTTCTAGATAACCTTTAGGTTGGCTTGTTTGACGCATACAAATAACTGACCCTTCTTCTACCAGGAATAGTTTGACTAATTTGATAAAAGAATTAATTTTTGGTATCCGATATTTAATTTCAAGAAGAAAATAGTTATTTGTGTATAGACATTTCAACTTTCCTAAAGCATTTATCTCTTAACATTACATTAAGGGTTGGTCATACAGTAGTAGCTTTTCTTCAGCATTCTAGCAATTGAAGGTAACAAATGTCCAAACTCCAAAGATATAATTAGCAAATCTCCAACCTGTCCCTCCACCACCAGCACCCCCAATCCCCACCCTAATGAAGCGTTGTTGTCCAAATATGTACTTCAGATTTGGTTTCTGAGTTTAGTACCACATACCGTAGCCCTCTCTCAGAACTTATATTTACTTTCTTTCAGGTTTACCGATGCCTCACATCAAATGACAGCACTATATATGATCTCGAAGGACTTCCAAAGCTCTGCAGTCTCTATGCAGAAAATGTTGGGGAGCCACCATTTACCAATTGCACCCCTGATTTTACAGGGACTTTGGATTATATCTTTGTGGCAAACAACAACTACTTGAGGCCTATCAGCTTACTTCAAGTTCCAAATCCTGCCTCACCTGAAGTACTTGGCGGACTGCCCAACCACTATCATCCTAGTGATCACCTACCTATTGGTTCTGATTTTGTAGTCATTGACCCCTCAAATACAAACATGGCTCCAAAGCTGCAAGACATTGGTGCTGATATTAGCAATTTAAAGGTTGAAGATTATCAACATGGAAACTAGATTTTAGATGAAATAAAGATAGAAATTAGATCCATTTCATAATGCTGCATTGTGAAACAACTTTTTTCCTGCAAAATATTTATCGAATTCTTTGTGTTTCTCCTTATCTTTTGCATCTTATGTTTTGCTCACGATTAATCTTTCACCTGAATCGCTATTTGCTCAGGGTAAAAATCACCGTGGCTCTTCGAAAGGTTTTGAAACTGGTGATGTTACTCTGTAAGTTTTACCTGCTTTCATTCTAAATTTTGTATTGTCAGATAGAGGCATTTCTTTTCCTCGATAGGGGAACAGGAAGCATCTTTATGCCGATGATATTTGCTACTGAGTACAGTCAACAAATAATTTAATTGAATGATCATGCTAATCTATAACTTTGTGATATATATATATATATGGACATTTAGGCTAAGTTGAAGGTTCTCTTTTCATAATTAAAACTGTTATTACAATTGAGTTACTCCTTGTAGAACCTTATTTACTCTTACATGAAAATGCTATTAGGCTCGTCAATGGGGTTTCTTTTGTATGCCTTCAAAAGAAAATTGGTGGTGGTTTCCGCTGTAGACATTTAAGTGCAACTTTGAATCCCACACAAAAGTGTGGCATTTTCTAGCGTCTACCAAAAGATGGCGGCACTTCATGAGTTTAATATTGTTTCTGTGTGCTTCTCATGAATACCAATGAACCGGAGTTTCACACCAATCAAATGGCAGTCGGCATGTCGTGATGTTTCCTTTGGACTGACGTCAATGTTGTGAACCATGCTGGTAAGCCATAAATTTCTGTCCCAGGCCTTGACATGAGATCCATAGTGATCTTAATAATGATGCAGGTTCTACAGAGGTCCATACTGCACTTAAATAACTTCTGTTCCTAGCCATATCGGCCTCTGTGGATTTCTTTCCCATTCATTGAATTGAATACGGCATATCAGACTGTTCTGAAGTGGTAAAATAAATACTTTCTTGATAGATAGAACAAGGAATCTTTGCTTTGGGTTACTGCAACACTCTTCTCTTGCCTTGGCTAACTTGGCCTTCTTCATTGTTTCTTCTTCAAGCAGTAATTAATTTCTTTAACCTGCCGCCCTTCTCTTGCCACTAATCAGTGCCTATTAAGTTCGTACTAAGCTAATAGTATGGATTGATGCAGTAGGATAGCATTATCAATCTCTGTCTAATTGAAATACAAAATTCTCTCAACATTTAATTAACTTTTTATATTCGCTATTTTGGTGAGCCAACATTATTTATACAGACGAGAGTGAACGTCGTCAGTTATTAGGCTCGTAGGGGATTCCCAAGTCGTTCATTCATATCCATGGCTGCAGTAGTCAAACGAGCAACGCGGCAATAAATAACAGCTGTTTCACTGACCGCCGAGAGCACAGCCTCTGATCGTCAGTCGAAAGGCAGTAAGTATTTTTAATGCTTTCTACATTATTGTCACTCCCAAGCATCGCAGATTAATTAATTCTTCGTTCAAGGAAGCATTAATTGTGATGATTTTTAAAGGTATCGACTGGCGCTCGATTTTTTAAAGAATTTTCTCGTTGCTTTTATTCACGACTTTTTTTTTTTTGTTGTGCTGCCTTGCCTCTGCTTGAAAATTTTGTTTTTGTTCTTCTTTGTGCTGATTTTAGTTTACTTTCTGTCGTTTTAAAAGTATCGACTTTAATCGTAAGAAGAAGAAATTTAATGTTAGTGACTCTAGCATCCATTAGTTGTTCTCTTATTAATGCTGCAATCTTGATTTGCCATCTCCAAAATGAAGCTTCTCATCGGCTGGGAATTTGTGTATACAGGTTGTATTTGTTTTATGCGTTGGTCGCAATTATTTTTTATTCGAATGATATTTGTTTTTTTCGCATATGAAATAGAATGTTCTTCGTTTTGTATCTACTTCCTCTTTAAAAAATATAAAAAAAAAAAGTAGGCAATATTCTTTTGCAAACTATGAAAATGACTTGAACCCTCCTCACTGAACTGGACAGAATCTGGTGGTGCTTGACTATTTACCGAATCAAAATTTCTGTTGCAAGGTTGATATATATATATATTTTTCTCTTTCCAGCGACATCATTCACATGAGGCATACAGATAGTTAGGGTTTGTTTATCAGCACAGCAAACTCATCTTTCTAAAAAATTTATGTCTAAATTAAAATAAATATAAATTTTAAATATAAAATATTTATTTTAAAATTTAAATTTAAAACTTATTTTTTAATATTAAATAAATAAAATTTTATTTTTATAATATATTTTTAATTTTATTTTAATTTAAATTTATTTTAAAAATAATTGATATCCACACTCTTAGACGCCCCATTCTGTGTTAGGTCACTATCTACGATTTGTTTAAGTTGGAGACACCTAGGAATATTTAAAATATTTTTTAACAAAAATAATTTTAAAATTTAAATATAAATTCAGTATTTTAAAAATTAAAGATATAAAAATTAGGTGTGGGAATTAATTAGAACTCATAATTGATATTAAAAGAAATATCTCAATTTTATATCAATTTCTTATGAAGAAAATTTTGAATTAAATTAAGATATTAAAAGAGCTTAGTTTATATATCTGTCATTGAGTTTTAAAATTATGACAAATAGTAAATATAGTTTTTTAAAAAATAAGTTGAAAGTGAATTTAAATTTTTTATTTTAAATATATTTTAAATGAGTTAAAATTAGAGTTCAAATATTTAAATTATTTTTAGAAATAAACATTTCTATTTTGAATAGCGTAAAAAAAAATGTAGAACTTAAAAAAAGAAGTCAAAATTTACTTGAAACTATAGTTAGAAGTAGGTGAACTCATCCAAATTCTAAATTTTAGAAAAAAAAAATAGAGTTCAAAAATGAATTTAAAGACGCTCTGAGGAATACCTCAAATTTATATCCTAGTGAAAGTTGACCGACAATAAAGCTGCAGCCGCTGCAGTTTGAAAGAAGCTATTTATTAAACTGAGTACTGTTATCTTGAAACAGGTTGCGAATCTCTTTCAAACTCAGTACTCATTTTTTAAACAGGTTGCAGTAAATCGTACTTGCATGTGCATTGAATAGAGTACATCAAAAATCTCTAGCTGACATGACCTGCTTCTTATGCGTTACTCCTATAAATAAAGGGTGTTCTGTTCTTGGGCCTCTCCGTTGTTTTCCTTCGGTCATCTTTTTGCAGTATCTAATTCTTCTCAACTCCAAATTACAATAACTCAACTTGTTAAATCATGAGTAATACTGTTGTTCTACTTCCTACTCCACTTTCTTTAACCCTCTCCTCTTCCTGGAAAACAAAGGCCAACTCATTCTTCAGGTAATCTTACTTAAAAATACAAACGACGACATTCGAGCTTAGCTTGTCGTAACATTTTTGTTTATTCTGTGTGCATGTATGCCTCTTTGAATGAAACAAGCAGAGATGTGGAGATCAAGAACAACCGGCTGGTTATCAGCATGCCTAAAATTTCAACCAAAAGATCAAAGTTGAAGAAAGCAGCCGCGGTGATGATCTCGATGCCACCAGCGAAGCTAGAAATCTTCAAGTCCCTGGAACCCTGGGCGGAAGAGAACATTCTGCCGTTGCTGAAGCCCGTAGAAGAGTCATGGCAGCCTCAGGACTTCCTCCCGGACCCGTCTATGAGGGACGAGGATGAGTACATAGAATCAGTGAGAGAGATACGCGAACGGTCTTCTTCACTGCCTGACGAGTTCTATGTCTGCCTTGCCGGAAACATGATCACGGAGGAGGCGCTGCCGACATATCAGAGCGTTTTCAACACGTTTGAAGGGGTGAGGGACGAAAGTGGGGCGAGCCCAACTCCATGGGCTCGCTGGATCCGGCAGTGGTCGGCAGAGGAGAACAGGCATGGGGATCTGCTGAACAAGTACCTCTGGCTTACTGGACGCGTTGATATGAGGCAGGTCGAGAAGACAGTGCAGTACCTCATCGGTGCAGGCATGGTACGTTTTGTGACTTCAGCTATAACCTTATTAAGCTATTTTCTCAAGTGAACCCAATATCTAATTTAAATTGAAAGGTTTTCATGCACTTGAATGATGTAATTCATTCCTAACAGGTTGGTTCGGCACTGTAGTTTTAATTTTTTATTTTTCCCTCATTCTGATTTTAGTGCTGGGCCTGCTGGCATTGTCGCCAAAGTTGACCTCGGGATAATGACGTTTTAATTGTTGTGGCCGTTTTATTAATAGGTTGTTGGGGTTCTTTAGTTCAATAATACAAAGATGGTTTCGTGATTAAACTACAGTTTAGTTCCTCTTATGTTATGTGTTTCGTTCGTGAGGTTCATTCTTTAAGTTAGTAAGTCAGATGATACTGCATAGCAAATATCGTTATTTAACTAAACTAGTTCACGAGGGAGGGTCATTCTTTAAATTAATCTTCACTATAAAAAAAAAAAAAAAAAGTTTATTATTGAATAGTTAAGAGTCTTTCTTTAGTTCGATGTTCACCTTTTGAGGCCGACTACCTTTTAGAGGCCTGATGAGATTGCATTGAAACGGCCCGTAGTGCAAACTCTTCAGCCGTTTATGTTGGGCCCAAGGAGAGCCCACCAGACCCAATTATTCTTTTTACTATTCGTAATATGGGAACCGGACACAATTGAAAGTTGTTTTTCTCTTTTTTCACCGTATGGTAAATATTTTTTTTTCTGAAGTTAAATTACTGATTGAATAAAACAATAACTAGTGTTTGGGGTTAATATTGTTTTGGGTCAGGACATTGGTACACAGAACAACCCTTACCTAGGCTTCATTTACACTTCATTCCAAGAGAGAGCAACGGCGATCGCCCATGGTAACACTGCTCGCCATGCCAAGCATCACGGTGACTCTTCCCTCGCTAGGATCTGTGGGACAATAGCAGCAGACGAGAAGCGTCACGAGGCCGCATACTCTGCAGTCGTTGCCAAACTCCTTGGTGTCGATCCAGACACGACCGTACTGTCCCTAGCAGACATGATGCAGAAACGCATAACAATGCCTGCTTTACTAATGTTCGACGGCGAAGACAGAAGCTTGTTCGTGCACTACTCTGCCGTAGCGCAGAAAGCAGGAGTTTATACGACTAAAGATTATGCGGATATTGTTGAACACTTCGTTAATAGATGGGAAATCGAGAAGCTCAGCTACGGTTTGTCCGGAGAGGGAAGGAGAGGTCAGGACTATGTCTGCAGTCTTCCTGAGAGGATCAGGAAAACGGAGGACAGAGTGCAGAGCTTGATGATGAAGAAGAAGAAGAAGAATGCAACTACTACTATGGTGCCTTTCAGTTGGGTGTTCAACAGGAATGTTAGCATTTAAATTTCGGCGTAGGTTTTAGAAATCAGTAGTTCTAGCTAGTTAACTAGTTCTGTAATGATATTATTACCAACATTTTATCTAAAGTTTCAAGGATAGTAATTTTGTAATTGTTATTTAGGAGTTGGAGGCCAATTAATGGTATGTGTTGGTAGTGTTATGCTGTGAGCTAGTTTGCTCCGTTTTATGATCGGCTTATTAGTGGGTAGTGAAAGAACAAGAGAGCTTGCGGTTTGGAAAGTCCTCATCTTTCAGTACTCTCACTAGAGAACTCATCTTAGATTCTCTATCATGCCTAAACTTTTGGTTAAATCCTTGGTATTAGATTTTGCAGATTGCCGATTTTTCACCAGTAAGGCAGCGACGGCCACAGAAAGAAAAAAGAAACAAATAATAAAGTCATTAAGATGATAAACAATTCTCAGTGAACTGCACGGCAGCAACATGATTGAACAATTAAGCAATCTGTATATGGTAAATCATCCAAATCAGGTAATTCATTACATGGAGAATTTGCAATTTACAAGTCCATTAGTTACATCTCTTCCTAAAAGAAACAAATTGGCCACAAACAAAAAAAAGGCAAGAACTAGAATGGAAAAGCTAATGGCAAGCAGTTAACTTCTGACAAAGATTGGTGATCAAAATTCAGCAGCAGTAGGCACAACAGGTAGAGAGAAGTAGGGCTCGATGCAAACAGCTGCGGCCTTCTTGTTCTTTCCTTGATGCTCTGTTTTAGCCTCTGTGATCAGGGTGTTGTTGCCTCTGTTTTTGAACCATCTCGCAACTTTTTGGACGAAATACGACGAGCATGATCGGCTCCGAGAACTGCTAGTGATCACAGCAGCTGACCTGCTCTTTCCTATTTTTGCATTCATTGATGTTCCTCTTCCGATGCAGTTATGCTCCTGATGATGATGATCATAAGTTTCAGTCTCTGAGTTGGAGTTCGCATTGATGCAGTGGTAGCCAAAGCTTCCACTACTATGATCAGAAGATGAAGATGAATCAGAAGAGATGAAGTTGTTGTAGTAGTAGGACATTAAGTTGGATTTGCTATGCATTCATGAAAAAGTTGAACTTGTGTCTCGAATGGTGGTAGTATTCATTTTCATTGCTGCATCTATATATAGCAGGAAATGAAAGCATACGCAAATGACCGTACAGACTATTGAGATAAGAAAGGCGAACATCAAAACAACAGGGGCAAAATTTGGCATTAGGTTATGTATGATGAAATGACGGAAACCGGAAGGAACTTCGTGATATGGACATTATGATTGTTTTAATAATTTTGGGTTTCAATATCCACAACCATGGAATCATCGTTACATTGAACATCGTTACTTCTTCAACCTTCTTCAAATGTCTAGAATCGTACAGCATGTTTTTTTCGTTGTTCAGATGTGAGTAGAACACATCCGTTACTTGCTAAGACATTCTATTTCTCATTTATGGAAGTGTGAACCCCCACCCTCTTAATCATCCGAAACAACACACAACCGCAAACAATTAATTCGTCCATGAATAAACAAGAATTCAACGAATATTCTCATTCATTAAACTAAAACATAAACGAAGAAAAACAAAATTCCTTTAAGAATTGAGATAACGAAAACCGCCTGCCGACAAGTTGCAAGAGTGTACGGTGCAGATTTCACTTTGATGCAATGAAATTAACAAAACAGCTTTACGTGCATTATGATCACTCAGGTGCTCGCTAGAAGTTAGTATAAGTTCGAAGGTGCTTCTTGACCACACGCGAAAAAACATCAACTTCGTTACATCCTTGCAACGAGCTCTGCTGTGGATGCTGTTTTTTGAAAATGTACATTATCAGGTTTTCATGAAATTAAGCAAGAAAACAGAGAAGAGCCATGACAGTTCTGCTATCTTAGAAAACGATAGCCAGACATTAAAAAAAAAAAAAAAGAAAAGTTTAGAAAGCATATGATTGGACAGAATTCTTTGAAACGTTTTCGTCACATTTATTCTGCTAGCAACAAGAATGAAAGCTTGTGTGATCGTATAAGTTATCCAGGTTTAACCAGCATGCTATAGAAAAAGGAAACATGAATATTCTACATTTCTTCATATGTGTTCTGGAAGTTGATGTAATGCATCCAAGAACAACTTATCCAAATTATTGATACAATGCACCATCATCGACTATAATGAGCAATGAACAATATGTATGCACAATATACTTGATCTTATACATATCCAGTTACAACATAATTGCATAGTAAATTTTTTATGACGACCGTTTCAACTCATGTACAACAAACGATAATCTCTCTGAATCTACCGCAAACGATAATCACTTAGCATCGCAGACATTCTACTCAAATTCTAGTAATAAGAGCACTCTTGCACGCATAGCATAAGTGGCAGAAAAGAGTATGAACATTTTGTTCAAGAATTACGTGGAATTGATGTGAAGGAAACAAGAATTGACATCTACATCATAGTGAAGATGATGCCTTCACCTCTCGTCGACATTCTGTTGCTACCCTGCAACTTACGTCTCGCTTATGCTTTCTTCTTTGCAGGCTTCTTTGCAGGCTTGACGGCATCAGGAATCCAGGAAGACCAGAACAAAGGTAAAACTGTGAATGCCGCCTGAATAAGAATTGCTGTTGGTAATTTTTCAAAGTTGCTTTCCGAAATGCCAACAGCCCGACTAAGAGCAACCCCGAAGTATGCGCTGATTATTGATGCAAGTGCAACTGCTGACATGACAAACGCCATGACTGAACCCTCGTAACCAGCTGGGCAGAGGTGAGCCATCAGGACAGTAAATGGCAGCATCTTGAACATGAACAATGCCTCCAGCAAGCCCGAGAATAAGATAACATATGCGGAGTCTGAAATTCCCATTCCTCTGTAAAAACCCTTTACGAACAACATATCAGAAACCATAAACAAAACGATAGTCACCTGGAGAGCTGACAAGATCTTCCTTACTGCAATTCCCTTTAGCGTACTGTTATAGGCCACACTCCAAACAAGTATAGACGCCTGACCAAAAACCTTGGATAGACCTATGACTGATGAATCAAGATTCAGTTGCTGGGTCTGGTAGAAAAACATTGTACCCAGCAGAATTGGTGTTACAGCATATGAAGCTGAAAACCATGCGATTGCATGGAGCATCTCTGGCTTATGGAGAGCAAAGGATACTTCAGAAAGTTGCCCTTGGATGCTTGAAGTCTTTGAAGACTCCTTAGGCCTTTTGGGAAGGTTGAGAGAGCTTTCAGGAACAGAGATGGTTGCTACTAACTGAAGAAGCAGGAGGAGGCCGAAGAGAAGAAACATCACTCTGGGAGAAAGACGACTAACAGCAAGACCCCCAATGAGATTACCAATAGCACCAGCGGAGGAAGAAGCCATCCAGACAAAAGACTGAAGTTGGCCCGATCCAGATGGTGATTGCGCATCTCTGCCTGCTTCAGCGACAATCGCATCATTAGCTACTTCTGCTACAGATGCTCCAAGGTTACTGAAGATGAGGAGGAGTGTGATGATCGGGATTGTGGTGAAGGAACTAGGTAAAAGAGCAATAGCGAACCATGAAACGGCTTGCAAGAGAGCTGCAGTAAGAGAAAAAAAAACTAGCTCATTATGTTGTTCTATCCACATTATGTAACAATCTAAGACTCTTAACTTCTGCAATGGGGTTCATTATTTATGTAGGTTTTAACAGATCATAAAACTTCTTAAGAGTTCATGAATAAACTTTTTTGCCCTGCAAATTTCTGATAACCCTTTCCTGAAAGACTTCAGATTTCGATTTGATTCATCCAGACCACATTCACCGCATTGTCACCTCACCTCTCAGAAATAGGTTCTCCAAGGTCTAGCTCAAAGCATTTAAATATTGTACTCTTCGACTTTAAAGGCCTAGCTCTCTGCTTATTGTTAGAAGGTGTGTGATATCAGACATTATATTGTTATTGTCAAATAATTCATCACTGAGTAAAATCTCAAAGACGTAGTCCTCAATTTTTTCACCTTTACAGAAACCGGTATCCTGTTTTACTGAAAGCAGAATGCCACTGATCTAGCTAATGCAGATGCCCTGACCTAACTAGATTTTCAATTAACTTCCTTGATAAGCACTACTTAGCATGTTTTTTGAACCATGCAATGTGTGCAACTGATGAATCACAGAGAAGTTCCTTTTCCCAAAATTTTTCCACGACAATGTCAGTGTTTATGATGGCAGTATTAACTGGATGCTAGCAGTTAGCTGTTGTCATCTCTCTTAGCTGATGTCATCTCTCTTACCTAGGAACAACTGACCATATTATAGTTTATGACCGAGCGGCAATAAAGGTCATAACTTAGTAAAACATACCACATCAAACTTTTTAGGCCCACTTTCTCACTTGCACCAACGTTCCTTCTTACATTAGCAGATGTGTTAAACAAACAAGAGATTTAATCTGACCTAAAATCAATCCAGAAATTTTCTAACACATTTTGCTTACGCACGATTGACATTTTCACCTTTATATATAAGCACTATCTAGGTTGCATGTCACACAGGGGGCCAATTAAGCATCATTGGCTATGCTGATGGAACCACTCCACCCACTCTGTAGAAGTCTCGAGATTCTACATAATTATTAATAGTGAACGAACCTAAAAGCAAAATTTCCATATATGTTGCTGGAGAAATCACCAACGTTTGATCTGAAAACTCCTTTAGAAGTTCCTAGAAGGATCAACAAAAGTATATTCTCTTGCCACCAGCAGAATTCAGGCGTCCATCGGGATATCATTTAAACCTCAAGAACAACTATCAATTTCACTTAAACACAACATTTGATTTCGAAATCATTCAATAAACATTTCAATAACATTTCACCAAAAATTAAGAGCTAAGAGTTCCACAAGAAATCTACTGAAACACAAAAGAAGAGCAAAATATCTCATTCTCACATGCGTACATAACAAATTCGACTCTTCAAACTCTAGAAATTTCTAAAGCTAAAATATTCACAAAAAGGGAAAATCCCAGAATAAGCAAGAACAACAACAGATTAAGAAATTTACCTCCGATGGCAAGGTAAGGAACACGGCGTTGTCCACGGAGAGGAAGGGCATCAGAGAGAAGGCCGAAGAAAGGTTTGCCGACCATTGGAATGTTTGCAGAGTTTTGAAGCAGCTGCAGAGAAGATGGAGGGACTCGTAGTCCGTCTTTCAAGAAGTAGCTCATTGCAAGCCACGGAAAGCAGCGGAATCCCTGTACCCAGTAGCCCAATCCAAGCAACAACTTCACCTTCTCCATCGCTATCCAATTCAATTCAAGGTTTTCAAAATTTGTTTGAATCGTTAAACAGAGAGTAAACTAATAACTCTCAGAGATTAATTTTTGGTTCTCTCTGTTAATATAGAGAGCAGTGAGACTGAGAACAAACGAGGAAATGGATACGTGTCAGATTTAGATTCTAAGAGATTAACAGCTATAAAATTTTCTCTAAAAACTAATTGTTTATTCTTAAAATTTTTAACTCTTGTTCGTAAGAAACGTTAAAAGAGAATATTTTTCTTATAGAAGTTTTTGATCAGATATGATAAGGGTGTGTTTACAAACACCCTCAAATCACTTTTTTTTTAACTCATTTTTAATATAAAATACATACAAAAATTAATATAAAATTTTTTTATTATAAAATTTATTATAAATATTACATTAATATATAATTTTATTTTTTATTAAATATTTTTAATTTAATTTCTTTAATTAATTTTTAAAAAATTTATTTCATTTACATTTTTATCAATATAAACACGCACTAAATGCTGCAATCATCATTAGAACCGAAGATATCAACTCATATCGACCGCATCTTTTTCCAATTTAATTTAACTAAAAAATTAATAATTATCGCAAAATTTTGAATTTAATTAAAATAAATTTGATAAAATATGAAAGTAAAGATGAAGTCAATACATTCAGTATAAATTAAAATAATTCAATTTAATTCAAAACTTTTTATCAGCTTCCTAAAGATGAAAGTCATGACAACGACATGCTTGTTAATAATATCGAGTTGACATCTGTCGACAAACAAGGCAGCACGTCAAAGTGAATTGCTACTAAATTAAACAAAGTTAGATAACACGTCGTTAGCAGGAATCAGTGCCGGGCATTCTGTAACACCCGCCGTTCATTTCTAAATTTAAGTCCCGCCGTTCATTTCTAAATTTAAGTCTCGCAGTCTTTTCATAATAATACACCACGCTTCAATTTTTGAATGACGAACACCAGGCCCATAAATATTTACGTTCCTAGAAAAACTAGTACTTGTTTTAAATACATATACCTGAGTCTCACCAAATTAAATTTTATAAAAATAAAATTTGATAAAAATAAAATTAGATAAAAAAGTTTGAGTGATATTTAAAAAAAATAAAATTAAATTTAAAATTAAATTTTAATAAAAATAAAATTTGATATAAAATTAAAAATGAAATTTAGAGTGTCAGTTAAAATAAGTGAAGTGATCCAAATTTAAATTTTAAACAGAAAAAGTAAAGTTTCGTTATTTTAAACAAACCCTTATGATAACTAATACTATGATCTAATTCACTCGGAGCTACAACATAATTTACAAAACTTGGAACTAACTCAAAAATAGTAGAGACACCATGATCAATTGAATATATATTCTCTCCCATTTTCCTAAGACACACTAAGTCATTGTTTCGGTTATAATGAATGATGATGAATGATAGTAATAGTGTAGCATTTCACCCTCTTAATTATATTTATTTATGTTTCATTAAAGAAAAGAAAGAGAATTGCTCCTCTTTTCTTACCATAAAATATAGTAAAATATGTATTTATTAATTTGGTGAATACACATAATAACAAAAAAAAAACAAATTTTCTTTTATTTTTATTCTTTTAATTTTAAATTATTTAATATTTATTTTAATTAGATATATTCATTTTAATTAACATGTGTTAATCTTTATTATAATATATATTCAAACATTATAAAATTAAGTATTTATTATTTTCTATCTTTTTTTATTATATTTTGATTTGTTTTTATTTTTATTTTTTAATTATGTCATACCGTAGAGGTTCTGATTTGCCGCCTTGGTGACCCACGTCTACGTCCTGAACCAAAAACTACCTCCTATTCCCTAAAATGCTGAAGCCATTTTTATGGAATTCCAGTTTTACAAAAATTTATTTCTAAAACTACTTCAAATACAAAGACTATACGTATCAATATTAGATTAAATTATTAGATAAACACCTGGACCAGAACTGCTGGTGGCTGAGTGCCACCACCTGTATCTTCTTTTTTTTTTAACCGGGAATTTGGAAAACGAGCGACTGCAAATTACTTTTTTTATGTATGTAATTTCGGGACATTATAAGATGCGTGAGAGTACTTATAAAATAGAATTTTTTTAAAATAAAAAATATTTTTTTTTTAAAAATAGAATTTTTTTAAAATAAAAAATATTTTTATTTTTTTAAAAAAATAAATTTTTTTATTTTAAAAATAATAAAAATATATAATAAAAATATTTTATTTCGTAAAATTTTTTATATTTTTTAAATTTTAAAATAAATTTTTAAATACTTATAAAATATGTATTAAAAAATATATGAAAAAAAAATTGAAAAATAATTCTTGAAAAGCCGTTCCGAACGCGCACTAGATTATTCGGAAGAGAAAAAAGTTTTAAGTTGGGCCTTGTTTTGAATTTTAGCCCATGAAAATATAATAAGCCCGATATTTTGGGGTGAGACTAAACGGGCGTAGATGTGCGAACAGGTTTTGAAACTCTTTTTGGTCCAAGTTTAATTTGTTGGCGTAGGAAGAAAGTCGATGCCAAAGTAAAACTGCTATTTAATAAGTTATTTTTTTTTATTTCACTATTTCCCTCTTGAAATATTAATAGTATATTATAAGATTTACAAGATTGTCCCACGTCTACGTTAAAAGAACAATATTTTGAGACACATTTTGTACTATGCTCGATATTCAATTTTTACTTTTTAGTAGTTAATATATGATCTGTTTTATATTTGTAATAAAAATTGTAGATAATAAATGGCACCTCGTAGGATTTAGTAAATTTGGTTTTACTTTTAATTATTTTTATTCTAATTCTTTTATTTTATATTTTAAATTAAAATTTTATTTTTTTAAATTATTAAAAATTCAAAAATATAAAAATATTATATATATATATATATATAGGAATAAGATAGAGACACATACTATTCTTATAGACACATTAGTGCACATGTCGACTAAAGATGGCCGGCAAGATTTTCAAATCTAATTTTCACCGTTAGATATGGAGAACAATGAGTTGCAAACATATTATTAAAATTTCAACTTAATCCGAATACAAATTGACTTTCATCAAAACTCTTAATCAAAATATATATATTTCGTTTTTGTGTCATTTTGATCAAGAGATCCGATAGAAGTCGATTTATATTCCGATTGAGATTAAATTTGAAGATCTCGCCGATCACTTTTGACCGGCATATACACAATATATTTATAAAAATATTATGTGCCTTTATCATATATATATATATATATATATATTTTTTTTTTTTCATATTTAAAAAAATATTATAGAGTCTGAGGGCTTTTTTAAAAAAAAAATATTATATATATTTTATAAAAGAATGTGTATATTTTAGAGCATGAGGGCTTTCTTTAAAACACGTACGTGTTTGGATTGAAATGGTCTTTGAGCTAAAGCCTGATTTGTCATTTCAAAGTTTTTATTTTATTTTCCATAAATTTGAATCTTTCTGTCGTTTTCTTCGAACGGCAAATTTGAACCAGCCAGTTTCTCCTCCACCAACCCTGCCGTTTTTTTTCCTAATTATTTTTCCAGACGTAAAATATTGTCGTCATTCTTTTACTTATAAGTGTAAAATATTGTCTCTAATTAAATACTAAATACACTTGGTTGTATGGATTGGTTTTGAATTGACTGAGTCCCCTTGAAAATGGAAGGGACTGAAAAATATCTTATCCCCATCTTTGCCAGAACGGAATAGCATGCATATAATTGTTATTTTTTAAAAACTGCACTCATAAAAGACTGAAACTAAAAAATATTTAAAAATACTTATTAAAAAGTTTTAAATATATTATTTATAAATACTTAAAAATATGATACATATAGTTATTATAATTTATATTTTATCCGTATTTTTTTAATTTTAAATATTTTAAAAAATTATATATCACTATATTGAAATTAAAATTTTTTTTATTAGTATTGATAAGTAATTCCAAATATGTCTTTAAAACTGATTGCCTTCCATGATTAGAAGAAAACAAAAAAACAAAAACTGACGGCGATTTGTTCTACGTTCTTCAGGTTAACTTAGGGCGTGTTTACCAATGGGGTAGGAAGTGGAGTTTTTAAAAAATAAAATTAAAAATTAAAAATATTTAATAAAAAATAAAATTCTATATTAATTATATATTTTTTGTAAATTTTAAATTTGAATTAAAAAAATTTTTTTATTGATAAAAAACTTTTATTTTAATTTTTATATGTATTTATGTAAAATTTGAGTTTAAGTGAAGTGGAGTTTAGGGGTGTTCGTAAACACGCCCTTATCATTTATAGCCAACCAAGTTTGAATTCTTCACCAAACTAACTAACTAATATTATCTTTTTTCATTCTTTGAACGAGCGTCTAGTAATAATTCAAACATTCCACTTCCTATAAAAACCACTTACTTCTTCATCCTGATTCAATCCACGCAGCTCAAGTTCTTCTTCTTCTACATTTCAAAAGCATTAATCCTAAAAAGGTTTATTTGGAGCTCCACTTCATCGATCTTACAACTGCAAGCCTTCCACGACGACAAGAAGAAGAAGAAGAACAACAACAACAACAAATGTCTCCAGAGCTCAGCTTGAAAGTTAACAGGAGAGTTTTCATCAAAGCATCTGATCCCTCCCTAACGCCCTACACACTCGTTCCGACCAACTTCGACACTTTCCCTGGCCCATTTCAGGCATGGGTTCACTTCATTTACCCAAAACCTCCTGCAGGCTCCGGCGGCTTCTCCTCTGTCGTCAATATTGTCAAACAAACTCTCCCGGAGCTCCTCAACTATTACTTTCCATTCACCGGTCGCGTTGTTAACAATCCGATCACTGGCGCCGTCGAGGTCGACTGCAATAACCAGGGAGCCGAGTTTGTGGAGGCCGAAGCGAACCTCCGGTTATGCGACATCGATTTCACTGACGTGACCAAATCTCTGAGCAGGATTTTCATTCCGTTCCCTAAGGACCTGAACTTGTGCGTGCAGGCGACGACGTACCCTTGCGGCGGCTTCTCGCTGATTTTCGCATCGAATCATCTGATGACCGACGCGAACACGATGCTCACCTTAGCTCGTACTTGGTTTGAGACCGCTCGTGTCGGAAAACCGTCGGTGATCCCCAACCATGATCGGAGTCTACTGAAGCCGAGATCCCCGTTATCTTGGGGTCCGGAGATCGAGAGGAGGTACCAGACGGTATCCCTCGACGCTATGGTAAATGTCATGTCGTGCGATCTCGTAGCTCGACGGCTCTACACTATCGAAGTTGCTGATATCGATCGCTTGCGTTTAGAAGCTGCCGATGCGAACGGAAAGCTCGCAACACGTACTGAAGCTTTCTCAGCGTACGTCTGGAAAGCTCTCGCACGCGCAACGGGCGACGAGGATCAGAACTGTCAGATGGGATGGCTCGTCGACGGCAGAGCAAGGTTACTGAAAGGACCAGGTTTGTCGAACTACGCAGGAAACGTCATCTCCATCGCTTCCGGCGAAGCTCCTGTCAAGGACATCAATGAACAGCCCTTAGCTAATGTTGTCAAAAGAGTCAACAAGGCGATTGCCGAAACAGCGAACGAAGAACATTTCCGGGACCTGAACGACTGGTTCGAAGCGCACAAGTCTAGCGTGAGGCTCGCCAAAGTTCAGCTAGGACTTGGCAGTCCTGCAGTGGTGATCTCTTCGTGCCACAACATGAGACTGAACGGTGACTTCGGGTTCGGAAGACCGGCGCTCGTTGTGCCGCATATCCCCTGGGAAAGGCTCGCTTCCTGCTTCATGTTGATCGCAAGGAACCCGAAAGACGACGGGTCGTGGACGGTGATAGCTTACGTATGGCCGAAGCTGGCGGCGGAGTTGGAAGCAGGGCCAAGAGCGCTGTTCCGTCCGACGACCGCCGAGAGTGTTGGCTTGGTTGACAACAACATGCACGTGGAGCTGCTCAGCAGACTTTGAACTTGATTAATAATCTTCTTTTTGTATATAGAATATGAATGTGAGCGTCAGCGACTAGCAATGCGAAAGAAAAATACGATTTATAATATTGTCTGTAGATTGTATTCTTGTGAATTATTCAAACTTCATCTTTTTATTTTTTTCAATAAGGATATACGTGTACTTGCATATAAGAATAATATTAATAAAATTTAATACGTCCTTGTGTGTATAGACTGGTCACGAAACTCCGTTCAGAATTCATTGGAGTCGCATCATATGACTGTCATTAACGTCAACTGATTAAATCGAAACATGTTCGAGTAGCGTTTATGACATTGAAGAATTAGTTAGTTAATAGGGCTTAGTTTGTGAACTTCAATTAATATATCTGAACCAAAAAGTTCATAAGCAAAAAAAGAATTGGAATTTTATTCTTCATATTCAGCATGCATATGCATAGATGTGTTCGGCTTCGCAGCAGGTACCTTGTTTCCCTTTAAAGCGATCCACTGGGAGTGCAAGTACCTTCACAGGTGTTGTTGGTCAGTTATATACTTTAAGGACCAGATTTTTCGAACTACGTTGGCAACGTCGTCTCCATTGCCTCCGGCGAAGCTCCCGTGAAAGAAATCATTGAAGAACCATTGGCTAATGACGCGAAAAGAGTCAACACAGAGATCGCTGAAACGGCGAAATAAGAACATTTTCCAGGACGTGAACGACTGGTTCGAAGCTCACAAGTCGAGCGTGAGACTCGCTAGACTTCAGTCGGGGCTTCTACTCCTGCAGTGTTTATATCTTCGTGGCCATGACATGTGAGTCAACGGCGACATCGGGTTCGGAAGACCAGCGCCGGATATGCCGCAAGTCCCCTGGTCAAGGTTAACGTCGTGCATGCTTCATGCATGGTGATCTCGAGGAACCCGAAAGAAGACGGGTCGTGAACGGTGATAGCTCTCGTCTGGCCGAAGCTGGCGGCAGAGTTGGAGGGAGGGCCGAGAGCGTTGTTTCGTCCGACGACCGCCGAGAGAGCCTTGGCTTTGTTGACAAGAAAAACATGCACCTGGAGCTGCTCAGCAGGCTTTGATCGAGGAATGCTGAATTTCACGATTCTTTTATTTGAAACAGCATGCATGTGTTGTTGAGCGGTGAGCTTTTGTTTTGAATCGTTTGTAGTGTCGCGAGTGATTTGGGTGTTTATCTATTTGTTATTTCTCTTTTTCACTTCTTATTATTTGTATAATGGACCGGGCCGGCCCATTTTCTATAATAGCCAGTTCTAAATTTCTAATGGGACATAACTTGGTAGTTTTCTCATGCCGAAGAAAGAACCAATGGCGCTCACACCACAACTCCAAATTTATTATTATTATTTTTTGTTTGCAATTTTAATTAAAAGTCAGAAGATGTAATCAGCAGGTTACCGAACTTATGAAAATGAAACCTTAGCTACTTCTGAAGTTCCCAAACTTTTTTGTTTTAAAAAGATAAATCAAGTTCCAAAACTCTAAGAAGTACTTCTTGCGCTGAAATTTAAATGGATTATTTTTTCTCCTTTGACAAAACTGATGTAACCATCTCAACACACTTGAACGTCTCAATAGTCAAAACGTCATTAGTTAATCTCAATCATTCTCACCTAACTCCCCCAGCTTATCTTCCTACTTTCGTAGCATAAAATAATATTAGTATTTTAACTTATTGATTTAAATTTGACCAAAATGAGAACTCTCTGAGAAACCTTCCGAGTTCCACCGCTATAAATAACCACCATTTCTCCACCACCTTCAAGCAGCAGCAAAAGCAGAAGCTCTTCTTCTTCTTCTTCGTTCTTCTTTCAACGTATCTATAGCTTCTGCCACTGTCGAGTTCAATCAACAATGGCCGAGCTCCACCTAAGTGTTACCAAGAGAACTCTTATCAAAGCATCCGACGCGTCCATGAAACCATACACACTCGCCCCTTCCAACTTTGATACTTTCCCCGGTCCATTCCCTGCTTGGTCTCACTTCATCTACCCTAACCCCTCCGGATCCGTCGCCGGTTTCTCTGCCGTCGTCGCTATTCTAAAGAAAACCCTTCCTCAACTCCTCAACTGCTACTTTCCTTTCGCCGGTCGATTAAACTTCAACCCTAACACCGGCTTTAAGATCCTATGCAACAACTCCGGAGCAGAGCTCGTCGAAGCAGAAGCTGATCTCCCGTTACGCGACGTTGACTTTTCAGACGTGACTAAATCGCTTGACAAAATTTTCATTCCGTTCCCTCCAGAGCTGTGTTTATCGGTGCAGCTAGCGAGGTACCCTTGCGGCGGATTCTCGCTAGTTTTCGCTTCGAATCATCTGATGGTCGACGCACACACGCTGCTTTCCATAGCTCGTACGTGGTCGGAGATCGCGAGGGTCGGAAAGCCGTCGTGGATCCCTAATCATGATCGAGGCATGTTCAAAACCAGGAACCCTTTGACGTATACTTCATCGATCGAGAAGCTTTTCAGAACTATAACGCCCGACGAAATGGTTAATGTCTTGGCTAGTCATGTGTTTGTTCGCCGGCTATACACCGTCGAACACTCTGACCTCGATAGTCTCCGTGCTGATGCCGCAAACTCTAACGGCAAACTCGCCACGCGCACCGAAGCTTTCTCTGCTTATATATGGAAAGCGCTTGCACGTACCGTCGGCGACGCTGATCCAAACTGTCAGATGGGTTGGCTCGTCGACGGACGTTCAAGATTGAGAAGAAAATTCGGTAACGTCGTCGAGAACTACGCCGGTAATCTGATCTCACTAGCATCTGGCGAGGCAGGAGTGAAGGAAATTGTAGAAGGATCGTTGTCTGATGTTGCAGAAAAGGTTAGCAAGTCGATAGCCGATACAGCGAATGAAGAACACTTCCATGATCTCAACGATTGGTTCGAAGCTAACAAGACGAGTATTAGAATCGCCAGAGTTCAGGTAGGAGTTGGTAGTCCTGCAGTGGTGATATCGTCGTGCCACAACGTTCGCGTCGACATGGACTTCGGTTGCGGCAGGCCTGGGATCGCGTTGCCGCAGATATCGTGGGGACGGCTGACGTCGAGCTTTATGTTGATCTCGAGGAACCCAAAGGACGACGGATCGTGGATCGTGCTGGCCTTCGTTTGGCCGAAACTCGCAGAGGAGTTCGAGTCGGATGCACGGAAAGTTCTCCGGCCGGCTACAGCCGAAATGCTTGGCTTCCTCGATCGGAGTACTGCTACTACTAGCGTCAATGTCGAATTGCTGAGCCGGATGTAGTTGGTTTTTGTTGCTGTTTCGTATTTGCAGATGGTTTGCTTTCTGTTTTATTATTTAATTCGGGGAATTGGAGGGAGTACTGCTTTCGTGCTGCGCTGTTCTACGAAATTGCATGGAAATTTGATGTCAAATTATAATGGCTCAAGTCTTCGTTGAAGTTATAAAATTGTGAATATGTTGCTTAGTTTCTTAAAAACTTAATTTTAAAATCGATCCTGGATTTAAAAGTGGTGGGTAGTTAGTTAGCATGTTATCTCCCCTCTCAAAAAAATAAAAACAACTAATATTATTTTATTTGGAACAGTTGTTGGCATATCAACTACATACTTGTCAAGTCTTAGCAAATGTTCAAAGGAATCTTACCTTATTTTTAAAATCGATATTGGATTTAAGGTCTTGTTTCAAAGCTTTTAATTTCATATTTTTTCATTAAATTTTAAATTTCAAATAATTTATATATTTTAATTATATAAAAATTTTAAAATTTTATTTTTACTTACAGAATTTTAATTTTAATTTTTTTATTTGCACACTTTTTAATATAATTATATATTTTAATTTTTAATATATTTTTACTTTCATTTTATTTTTTAAAAAATTTTATTTTTTATTTTTTTTATTTTTACGAAACTTAATTACTAATATTTGAAACACTCGCTAAATTTGGTAGGTACTTAGTTAGCATGTCATCCCCCCTCTAAAAAAAAAAAAACAACAACTAATATTATTTGATTTGGAACAGTTGTTGGCATATCAACTTCATACTCGGTCAAGTCTTAGCAAATGTTCGAGGAATCTCTTACCTTACTCTAACAACCGGTACCATTTCCTATACATGTCAGTTCTTATAATTGTTTTCAGGAAATGAATAATCTGAAAAAAAATCTTACTCTAAAAGTTATAATTACAAAATAACTTAATAAAAATACTTAACAGGAGATAGGAGATGTTTTATAGCATGGGCCAATAATTAGAGAGGCCATTTTGTTTATTTTCGGCTTATCTTTCTCATTTAGAGCCCATAATGCCTTTTAGCCGAATACAAACATGTTGTACTCCCCCAGCCAATCCAAAAGCCCATCACCTCTTTGCTTCTTTCTTTCTCGGAAGGTGTTTAGTAATGGTGATGGTTGTCTGCTGTAACGCTGCGCGCTGCTGCCTGTCGCTACCGCCGGTGCCGTTGAGACACCGCCGGATAACCTTGCCTGCAACCCTAAACTTTCCAGCAGGTAACATCTCTCTCTCTCTCTCTCTCTCTCTCTCTCACTCATCAATAATGAGAGAAAATTGATTTTTTTTTATACAAGATTTAAAGTGTTTGTGTGGTTGAAAAAGATAAGAAAAATTGAAGAGAAATGCTCATTAGTTGGTTTAATTGATTGAGATTCGGTTGCGCAATTGCCGGTTGTGGCTGAGATTAATGTATCAAGTGTCAGCTTAGCTACTGTACTGTTAAATCTTTTTCTACCGACTGAGTGTTCGGTGAACTCAATCAAAATCTTTCCTTATTGTGTTATAGTTTGAATATTTACGGATCTATAATTTTCAGTTGGAATGAGAAGCAAATATGCCCCACTGTGACTGAAGTTAATAAGTTCCAAATAACTTAATTTTGTATAAATCTGGAATTGCTTGATTGTTAGAAGTTTGTCTTTGTAATGAAGGTTATGTTAGGAACATTTTTCTATAAAAGTTCTTTTAGGGGCATCTCCTTTTTCGATTTATTCCAAGACCAGTGGAGAGATTAAGAATTTAAGCATCAGTCTTAACCAGTCTTCCTTATCATTTGTCATTGTAAGAAGAAGCGCTGTCAACTACGCTATCGGTATTGATACTAAGTTGTCATGATTACTGTTTCATGTTGGAAAAACAAGTTAATGATGACGTCTTACATGAAGAGGGGCAAAGGTATTTTCTAGGATAAAAGATTTTGCTGTGTGGTAATCCATTAATTTTGACTAGGACATAAGGAGATCAATATTGAATCTAATAAGATGCAAGATTATAGATGTTAGGGTATGGCGGGTTGAGAAAGTTTTGAGTTTTTTGTAAATGTCCATTAACTGGCATACTGTGTTGCTACTACGATATTTTAGGAGTGCTTTACCGGTTGATTCATGCTGCCAGAGAATTTCATTATACTGCATGGCCATATCTTGTCATGCCTTGGAGATGACCGAGACTAATACTGAAAGCTCAAATATTCTATGCAAGCATACTGTTTGATGCATAATATCAGATAGTAACACCTGTGTTGCTTTACACTTTTGTGTATGTTTGGTTTCTGTAGAAACCACAGAGGATTGATTGTCCTGTGACTTTGTTGTTCGTCTACAGGACCTTTCCTTTTAATGCTTATAAATTAGTTGTAACGTGGTTCTCGCATCTTCTCTTCCAGCAAAGCTCTACTGGTGACTCCTTTAATAATTTCTTGCTTTCTCAGTGCAGTATATCAACCGAGGAAGGCATTTGTTCATAAGCTGAAGCTACCTCGAGGAAAGAATGGGGAAGCTGAAGAAATTCCAATTGTTGAAAACTTGCTAATTGATGAGCAGAAGCTGCTGCATGACCTAGATATAGCCATCAAAGATGAAAACTACGCCTGGGCTGCTAAAATCAGAGATGATCTCCGAACTCTCCAAGAAGACAGCAAGGCTTCTGTTCTAGCGGCCAATACCCAGTTCTACAATGCCTTCAGAAACGGTGATCTGGCAGCAATGCAATCTCTTTGGGCTGAACATAAAAATGTTTATTGTATTCATCCTGGAGCAGGTAGGATATCTGGCTATGATCTTGTAATGGGGAGCTGGGAGATCGTCTTGGGTGCTGATCAGGACTTCCCACTACATATTGATCTCAAGGATGTTGATGTCCATATTAGAGGTGATACCGGTTATGTGACCTGTATGGAGGTAGTAAAAACTAAGGGCAGCAGCTGGGGTAAACAAGTTGCGACGAATGTGTTTGAGAGAATTGATGGCCGCTGGTTCATGTGCATCCATCACGCTTCCCATATTGATATGTGAAAAAAGCTTTTACATGTAAATTTTGGTAGTCCTGTTCTTAGTACAACTCTTTTTTTGGTTACCGGTACAAAAGTGAGTTTTTATATATGAAATATTTTATTTCCTGAAGGAGAGAAGTACAGTTGTGTTGAAAGTAGAACTAAACAAACTGCTAGATGTTAGTGAACTGATTGTATATCTTCGAAACTTTTTGGAAGAAATTCATTATTGTTAAAGAAGAAAGCCAACTAACTCTTCAGATATCTTTCTGCTTCTGGTTGCTGTTCGTGGCCATTGCAGTTGCCTGAGAGTATAAGAAAGTTCCAAGGATGGCAACAGCAGAACCCAGAGCATTCATAGGGCGCACTGGATTTCTGAACACCAGCACTGACGCAACTATGACGACGACCCTCTTCATCGTGTTTCCGACGGAGAACGTCAGCGGGCTTATTTGATCCAGTGCCTGGTAAGAAGTCTGGTTGTACAGATGGTAAAACACGCCGGATACAAGCATCCACAGGCACAACGTTTTTACGTCTCGAACTGCTGCGACCGCGTTCTTCATTCCGGCCATCCATCTTGGCCCTTCAATAAAAACAGCAACTGGAGCGAGGTAGACCAAAGAAACGATCGAAATGAATCCGTAAAGATTCAATCCGTCTATGTCTTTGAAATCTTTCAGGTTGTTTTTTGACGTAATGTTTCTGAAAACAAACGCAACGTTGCTTATGAGAGCACCCCAGAGTCCTGCAACATCAAAGGACATCTCGGTCACCGCTGCTAGAGCGCATCCCCCGACGATCGGAACGATCGAAAGCCACACTGGTAAAGGGTAGACACTCCCAAAAAGAGCAGAGATCGCAACGGAGAAAGCCGGCTCCGACGCTTTGATAACGTGAGTGAAGGAGACCGCAACCTTCGAGAAAGACACGCATGCAGATACATGGCCAATGGTGTGGAACAACGCCGGAGCTAAGAGGGCACCAATAAATCTTCTAGAGATTGCCGGTAGAGGATATAATTTGAATAACCAGAGACCAGACATGAATAAAGACCCAGCGAGGAGCTGGAAAGTTGCGAGAAACCACGGGTACGGGAACACGTTGAGGGTTTTCTTGTTGTAGATGTTGAACACAACGTTCTGAAAGTACCATAATCCGAAGATCAATGCTAGCTTCAGCTTTTCATTTCGATTCTTGTTCAGCAGCTGCTGTCGCTCGAAGTTCTGTTTTGGTTCTTCTTCAGTTTCTCCGCCGTTGGGGACTGACGATGATGAGGCGGCAGAAACGATGAGAATCGGAGTATGGCTGCCCGAGCGAAGCCGGCAGCGGCGGCAGGATGAGACATGAAGGTGTAGATGCTTTGGTTTAGTGTGGAGTTTGGTGAAGCTTGTTGTTGTTTGAGGGTTTCTCCGGAAGGGATTGGTTGATAGAGCAGCAGCAGCTGCTGCTGTTGTTGTTATTGAGGATAACATGTTGCTGTTGTTTCAGAAATGAACAATAGACAAGTAGTATGAAGAAGAAAAGCTTCCACTTCACTCATGTCTTATCAAGATTGAGAAGTTTCTGATCTTGAAGACTTGTTGTTTATTGTGTTAGTTTACCATGAGATAGGATCCAAGAAAAGGGAGCTGTTTGACTTGGTGAATGGTAGAGCAGATCTAACTGATAAACAAATTTGAATTTTCAGTTGCTTTTGTGTCAAGTATGTTAATGAATTTATCAATTTGAAAAAATTGGAAGGCTAGGATAGGTAGAACTCTTTTATGCCTTAAAAAAGAAATAAACAAGTCCACAAGAGGAATACCAAAACATCACAATCCAAAGATTTCAGTTAAACATTCAAGATGGCTCCACCAGAATGGATATGTTGTTGCTTCAGTTTTCCTTCAAACAAGTTGTCCAAGAACAAGAACACTACAGTTTCTGCTTCTGGCGATCATTACAGCACTGCAACTTCAGGTGCTGGACCTGAAGATGACAACGATGTTGATATTCTTACATATTTCTGTACAATCTCCTCGACGGATCAGCGTCAAATGCTCGGGAATGTCAAAAAGAGGAGAAAAAGCTATCAGAGAAACCGAGAAGGTTAGTAAATGGGTGAAGCAGGCATCTGCAAGACTTCATACTTCAGCCTTGATGCGGAAGAGAGGATTACAAAGTGACACTTCATTTCTTTTCTTGTTCACAATTGACAGCTCTTCATTTCTCGACTGAGTCTAAGAGTATCATGTATATTTCATAAAGCAGCTTCCCTGAGTATTCATATATATAGGTTACAAGCAAATAAATGATAAAGTTTCCGGTAGCTGCTATAGTAACATTAACTAGGCCTTTGAAGTTTGATGTTGTTACTTATTACAACTATCTTAGCAGCCTGGTGATGTTGTTATTGGGTAAAAGATATTGCAGCTGGAGAACTGGGCTGTGCCAGGTGAGATACGGTTCTCCACGAGATCACAGGAGATTCAAAATTGATGTAACCCAAGAAATCACGTCATGCGACTGAATTTATGATGACAATCGCTCCAGAGTTTAGAGTTTATGAACCTCTTGGCACAAGAGGTTCACAAGTCCAGTCATCAGTTTAGAGACAGCTTGAAGAAGTTTGGGGGCGGCTTACTTCAATGCTCAAAGAATAGATCTCTTAAGGATCTAAACGGCGTGTTGTATCCATATGCTACTGTATCTCTCCATAAGGCCATTCCTGACATTTAAAAAAAAAAAAAAAAAACTCACAGGTGTAATTCACTTTAACCAATTCCCTAGTCAGTAGCCAAATTAATTAGAAATTCACCAAATGGAGGAAATCATAAATCTTATGAGAATAATATGTTGAAGGAAGACTCTGTACCTATCCATAAAAATAAGCCAAGTGTTGCCGCCAAGATGAATTCCTTGCCAATACTCTTAAAACTGCTCATGACGGCAGACAAAGTACATTTTAAAAAAAAAAATCTGAGATCTCTAGGAAATCTTTCATCAGATTACATGTAAAATCAAGATTGATTACCAGTACATGCAAAGTAAGTTGCCCCAGCCATAAAATAAGGTTGCCCAAATGGAGCCACTAAACCTACACAGGACAGAGAATGTTGAATTATTAAATTTCTTGAATTCGGTATGTGTTCTTAACCAGCAGGCAGTCAATGACAAACTTGAACATAGAAAGGCAGATAGGAAAAAGAAAACGTTCGATAGCATGTCTGCTAATCTTTGAGAGGTAAGTACCACATGAGGTCACGAATGAATAAGGCACGCGGAATCATAAGACCATTTCCAATCATTGCAAGAACCATTGTGAATGCAGATAATCCTCTAATGTTCTCTGGATTAAGATAATTTGTCCACTGTCCAAAGAGAGGTAGCATGAGCATAGAGTTAAGAATGAAACTTACAGTAAAAAAGGTACAGAGGCGTACCATTTGAGCAACAGGCATCCACATAAAGAGAAGCGTCGCTGTCCATCCAGATATTGACCCAACAAATTTCATACCGTTGTCAGAGAACTTGCCAGTCCGTGCCTGCAATGTTTTCGTAACTGCAGAATCAAAAAGTGTCCATAAACTAATATATTTTACACGGAGGTTCTATTACCTAAATAAAACTAAGAAAAACATTTTACCAAAAGAATCATGACATTCTTGGATATCAGATAATAAAGCTGCAAAGTGAAACAAGCCTTGACGCTGTCAAGAACAAAAACTTCTTTGGTAGCCCTTCCAACCAAAAGCCAATAACTACTACGATAAACCTACGTAATGCAAGCCTGATAAAACCAGCTACATCATTTTTGTATCTATCTATAGTTTTATATAGTATCCAAATTATAACTAGGTGAAATACCAGATTTCTACAATCCAAATTCAAGAAACTTAAAAATATGAATGTAATGAAACATACCAAGATCACGGCAGCCACCGCAGTGACACAACAAATGATGCCCGGCAACATGCTTTTGGGAATATATGGAACAAATGTTGACCACATCACCTGAAAAACAGAAAGGCTAAAAGAGTAATGCAACACGCAGTTTACCAGTCCATACAACTCGAGATTTAAAACTTCAGAAATTTACCTGGGGGAGGACTGCTACACCTCCAATCATAATAAAGTCTTCCCATAGACGCCATAGCCTATCATGGAGATATCCAAAGTAATTCAAGAAGTTGAGGACCAGCCCTGCTGCTACAACAACTGACATCGCAATAAATTGGGGAGCCGGCATCGCCTCTGCCATTGCCAGTTGCAGAAGCACCATGTAGGTTGAAATTACCCCAAGTGTTTGCACCAACATTGCTTCTGTCTCCCTCTTTTTCGCGAAGTAGGACAGTAGTGATAGGTTTCCCAGCAACCCCGTCAGCATTCCCTACAATAAATTCCTTCAATTTGGTTAACTTTACCTATAATCTTATTTAAACTCATCATCATTTAGGTGCTCCATAAGAAACCTAGAAACTGCATTTCATTATTGACATGTGCATAAAAAAGAGCTAACAACTACAATCAGAGAATCAGCTAATGCAAGCCTATGGACTTAAAATTCAACCTATACTAGCATACCTCGAGTGAAAAATCACAAACTTCACAAACAAACTTACAAGCCATGGCACGGCTGTGAGAGCAGCTTTATTTCCAGAAAGGAGGTTTTGAGCATTGAGCACTATCTGCGGTAGCTGCAGCAGAAGAAAGGGAATGTTTGCGGTTCCTGCAAATTTTGCTGTTAGCGAGTCCCATTGCTCTAGCTTCTGTGATCCCTACAAGCCAACCAGCATCAAGCTAACCATCACTTACCCAGGAATCTTATCAGCCTAAAAGTCACTTCCTTCAGAAGCAGAGAAGCGAAAAATCTAATTCTTATCTACCTCCCGTGATTCGGCAGTAGCGAGAAGCGGAGTGCTGCATCGCCGACGGCGTAGTGGGTCGCAGTGCCAGAGGATCTTCGATCTCTTAACAAATCAATCGATGAAATCAATCAATCCCATGAAAACGAAAAGCAAATTAAGAATAAAAGTTTCTCTTTTCGGTGTTCTTGTTTACCGTAGAGCTGTTCCGGTAAGTTCTTGGGAGATCGAGATTCCGAGGAGAAGAAGAATAAAAGAAATAGTTCGAGTGCGGTGACCGTAAGCGATGAGAGGAACGAGATGACAAAGGAAGGCGAGTGGAAGAGGGAAGAAAGAACGGAGGTGAATTTAATCTGAGTACCATCGGTTGTGACGCCATCGTCGCCGGAGAAAGAGATCGAGTGAGAGTGGCCTGTGAACTGAAACTGTGAAATACAGTGCACGAGTGTTGTCGTTGAGAAAATAACAAAACAATCTTTTATCTGCCACGTGGACGGGTAGATGATAAAGAGGACGAGGAAGTGACACGCGTCGGTTAATGTGGTCCCAGTACCTGTTGACTCGAGTTAGAGGAGCTGGTAAAAGCTGTTTTCAGAAGTCAATTCTACAAATCAAATTATCGTAGCCGTAGTAATCGGACATTTAGTTTTTCCAAAATCCGAAGTCCATCAATTAATAATAGATCACGAGTTAGGGAGAGAGAGTATGCATGAGCTCACCGACCGCCGGCGGAAGACATCTGTAGAATTAATGGGAAGATAAGTTGATTCTTTCTCTCATCTTGCAAATGGGTTTCGTTATTTTATCATCACGCTGTTGGGTTTCGTTGAATCTCTAGAGATTTAATGAACTTTTTCTTTTCTTTTTGGGTTCTGTTTATCTAATGTTTTCTTGCATAATTGTACACCTATGGTCTCATGATATTTAATGGAAAATTTTGATTGTAAGTTCTATGACTTTGTCGGATAATTAATTGCGAGTTTTAGTTTTTAATGAATTGAAGGATTTAGTATTATGGTTATTGAGATGATTGATGTTTGAATGGCAGATTTCATAGAAGAGAGACTCACAGTTTAATTGCTTTGTTTAGTTGTCGTTGTAGGGAACCAGAGCAAGTGCCGTCCTTCAAAGGCGGAGTTTTCCAGGCGCATTGCAGAGCTTGCAGCATTTCGTCGGCTCACTTCATCCGAGCTGAGTAGTCCATCGTCTGCTAAACTAGCTGGTGACTGTCTTGCGCACTCATTCGGTTGAGGGCTATATGCATTTCAGCTGAATGAGCTCAGCGCAATCACTCATGACTTCTCTGGTAATTACTTGCTTGGAGAAGGGGGTTTTGGTACAGTGCATAAGTGATACATAGATGAGAAGATGCGGCCAGGACTCGAGGCCACATCCTGTAGCAGTCAAGCTCCTCCGACATTGAAGGGCTGCAGGGCCATCGGGAATGGCTAGTAAGAGATCACTACTACTTTCTGTACTTGACTGAAAACAGCTACTTATCCTATGTCCCAGTAACTGGTGTTCCCATTTTAAACGTTCCCTACTTTTAGTTTGGAAAGGTTTACTGACTAATTCAAATCGTAGATGATGTTTGCAGTGATGATGTTAGAAATCAATAAAACGAACTCTGTTTTTCATGTTATTGTAAGTCCCTAGTTTCTATTTGCAGGCAGAGGTAATATTTTTGGGGCAGCTGAGACATCGAAATCTGGTGAAACTCATCGGCTGCTGCTGAGAAGATGAGGAACGGCTGCTTGTTTACGAGTTCATGCCCCGTGGGAGTGTTGAAAACCGTCACTTCAAGAGTGAGTTCATAAGCATATCAATTTTAACTTGAAAAGCTTTTCAGAGTTTCTGAAGAACGGGTGTAATGAAATCATTGCTCGAAGAATTCATAAAATTGTTAGGAATGAGCTGAGGCTTGACAACTAAAGTGCATCTCTAGCTAGCCAGTAACATGCTCACCTTGTTATGTAGGGGGTATTTGTAAGTATTTGAAGACAACATTTATGATATGTTTCATTTCTGAAATGGCTTGATGATTTCTTCGATTTTACTAATGCTTAGGGAATGAAAGCTTCACATCCATTTATCTGTTCGTCATGTTAAGATCTTGTACTCCATATGGATGATTGTTTTTTAAGTAAGCTTGGAGCTTTCCATTCTTTCATTTATGTCATGGTCAGTAGGGAACTTATATCTGTATGGATGATTAATAGGGATATCCATAGCTCTTTCATGGGTGACACGTATAAAGATTGCCATCGGAGCAGCAAAGTGTCTTGCCGTTTTGCACGGTACAGAGAAACCGGTCATCTATCGTGACTTCAAGACTTAGAATATCCTTCTGGGTTCGGTTAGCGTTCCTTTTAAGAGAGCATACTTCAGTTTCCTTCGATTATTACATTGTTTTGAACCAGTTGTGGGCAAAGAAATAGTCAGAAAATTGAATCATAAGAATTAGTCCGTAATTCTTGTGACCCATCTTAAGGACTTCACAGCAAAACTTTCAGACTTCAGACTGGCCAAAATGGGACCTGAGGGCGAACACACTCACGTAACAACTCTAGTCGTGGAACTCAAGGCTATGCTGCATTGCAATGCCGTAAAGGGGTCGCGAGAATGTGCGGCCCTTGCATTGCAATGCATAAGCTCAAACGCTAAGGACAGGCCCCAAATGTCATCTGTAGTTGGGATAGTGGAACGTTTGCAGCATTACAAGGATATGGCAGTAAGCTGTGGAGCCCGGCCAGTGAAGCCAATTGCAGGCAGCAGAAATGCCGTCTCTGGCAGAGCCAAGGTCGATAACACTAGCATTCATTATTCCCGAAGCAGATTTGGATTGACAAAATTAGCTCGGTAAATTTGTCTATATGGCAATATTCTTGCAAATAATTGCCCCCGAGATATATTTGTAGAGATGTACGTTCGTGTATTGAAAACTCTGGAGGTTTTAATCACCCCAGGATTTGAGACGCAATCGTTCAATTCCGGCCGTCCGGTTTATCTTTGAATTTTAATCTTGAGGAAGAATTAATGGGCGTAAGTAATTAACTTATCAAGTTGATTTCGAGCAATGGATTTACATTCCCAAACAAATGTTGATATTAAAGTCAAACAAAATGAGCTGTATCCATTTGAGCAATAGATTGGTCTTATGAAATATATCCAGTGCTCTATTTACAGCAGTAAATTACCATATTTTTCTTACATTACCTAAAACAACAAATAACGTACTTAAATGAAGCGAAATAAATCTCCCACAGTCAAAATTCATCTTCTCCGCAATTCCATTCACATTCATTTCAAAGAAATCTCATCTTAATTATTTCCCAAACTCTTAATATTCATAAAATTAATTTCTTATAGCAAATAACAATCTGTCAATCTTCCCTCTCCCACGTTCATGCATGGAATGTTTTTATTGTTGTTGATTTTAACATCAATTATCTTCCCTTAATAATAATCAACAAAATTTAAAACGTTTATACATTTAATATTAATATTCCAATCGATCGACGTCTTCCCTCTCCCGCTATAAGTATCGCCTTCCACTTATCGATCCCTTCACTCCATTTTCCACTATAATCACAATCATATATGGCTTCTTCATCTTCTATCAGTAGTTCAATGCTTTCAGTTTCCATTTTAATTATTCTTTTCTCCGTCGTCGTCGTACCATCGTCAGCCGCCGGAGAAGGAGGAGGTTTCACGGTGGAATTAATTCACCGTGACTCGATCGCCTCTCCATTCTACAACCCATCACTGACTCACTCCGACCGTCTTCGAGAACGTATCAACCGTTCCATCACTCGAGCGAACCATCTCGCCTCACGAACATTTCATGCTGCTGTTAACACGAAGGAGACCACTGCTACTAGGGCTCCAACGCCGGAGCCGGAACAGTTATTCGATCTAATATCGGATGTGTACCCTAACAATTTCGAGTACTTGATGGCTCTCTCTGTAGGTACTCCGCCGACGCGAATGCTTGCCGTTGCTGATACCGGCAGTGATCTTATTTGGACGCAGTGCAAGCCGTGCAACCGGTGCTACAAGCAGCACGACCCGTTGTTCGATCCGTCTTCTTCGTCGAGTTACCGGATCCTTTCCTGCAATACCGATCTCTGCAGACTGCTCCCTGAAGGTTCTTGCAGCTCAAGATCGTTATGCGAGTACCGGTATTCTTATGGCGACGGCTCCAAGACTTCCGGCGTTTTATCAACAGAGACCATTACGTTCAATACTTCGCCTAGATCGTCTCGCCGTCCGGTTCCGATCAAAGGGATTGCGATCGGTTGCACTCACCAGAGCAAAGGAACGTTCGACGGTCGCGGTTCCGGGCTTGTTGGACTAGGCGGAGGGGAACTTTCTCTTGTTACACAGCTCGGCTCGAAGATTTCGAACAGATTTTCATACTGTTTAGTTCCGTTATCGCAGAATTTGTCTAGCTTGTTGAACTTCGGCGGCGACGCCGCTATGAGCGGTAACGAGAAAGCCGTGACGACTCCGCTCGCTGACGGTTCGCCGAACACATTTTATTACCTTAACCTTCAGAAAGTAATCATCGGTGAGACTTCGATTAATGTCGGACCGCTTAAAGGAAGCGGCAATGGAGACGGAGAAGGAAATATTATCATCGATTCCGGCACGACGGTGACATTCTTGCCAGACGACACACTGCGGGCAATCCAACAAACTATTGGGAAATCTGTAAGCTTACCGACAGCGAAGGACCCGCAATCGACGTTCTCGCACTGCTTCAGAGTTAAACAAGAGGATCCTCATTTTCCGGCGATCACGTTGCGGTTCGACGGTAACGCGGACGTGGAGCTGAAGCAAGAGAACACGTTCCTCCACACCGCAGACGACGTAGTTTGCCTTGCTTTCTTGCCGGCGTCGCTCACCGGAGACCTTCCGATACTCGGTAACATTGCCCAGCAGAATTTCCATATTGTTTATGATCTCGGGGGGAAAACGATCTCGTTCGCTCCGGCCAACTGTGCCCGGAAGTGAGCAGGGTATATCTGCTGGGAATAGGGTTTAATTGTTGTAGTAGGACTCGGAGGTTCTGGTTTGCTACGTTGGCTGCTCCGGGCCTATATATATATATATCTATATATGTTTTTGTATTTTAGTGGTTCTGAATTTTTTCTATCTGTGAAAAAATTTCAGAAAATGTTGTTTTTAACTTTTAATGTTTCATGTTTTTTTATTTATTAAATTAATGCTTTCTAATAATTAAAGACTAAAAAAATATATATTTTGATATATCCGAAACAAATTGATAATATATTCCATTAAGTAAACATGGAATACTTTAATTACGTTGACCATTTCATTCAATTTTCGTATTACTTAAGATAAAAGAACGTATTTATTAAATAAGTTTAAAATTCAAAAATAAAATTTTGTGTTTATTTTGTATTGAAAATAAATTTAAAAGTAAAATTCGTACTTTTAAATTTAATTTTTGGAAATACGTTTCTGGTTTAAATTTTGTGTTTAATTTAATTTAAAAATAAGTTAAAAAGATTATCTCTTCTAAGTTCTATTAATAAATTCTCTCATAGACTCTTAATTGCTTCAAACTGAAGAGATTAATACTTTTTTTCCTTTTTCTTTTTTACATTATAATTTTTATCATAAAATATAATTTTTTTTAACAAGTCTTTTAAAATAAAAATTTCTAACTTACTTTTGACTTACATTGACCAAACTATCCTTGAAGTTTTCGAACTTTTTTTTCCCAACTCTTTTCATCTCATTCCTTTTCAACTTGCTTCTACTTTAGCATCAAAAAATTTATTCACATGTTTTGGGAAAATTGGCACCAAAACTACGCAATAAATAGCCATGAAAAATCTTCACTGAGATAAAAAAATAAATAGAAAACAAGTATTTTCTCGAAACATCCCTATGATTGCTCTTCAATAATTTTTCGACCACTTATTAGTATCATTGAAGAGATTGTAGCAATCGCACAGAAGTATAAAATAATTTCTATTTTTATTTATTTTGTTTATCTATTTGAAATTTTTTTGTGCTGGATGTTATATGATTTGATGCTGATTGTTCTAAAACATATAAATAACTATTTACAGTATTTATATGGATTATTATTTTGCCACAATCTTGTACATAAGCTATCAGATATGAATTACAAAGCTAACTATTTTTTAAAAGAAAAAAAAAAAAAATTGAGAAATCATAAAGATGGTTTGGTCAGTTTAAATCAAATAGGTTAGTAAAACTTATTTTGGAAAGTCAGATTAAAAATTTATTGATCATTTAATCAAAAAACATTTCTCATTCATAATGTCTTAATATAACTCCTCTTCGATTCTGCTATATATGGGTAACAATCCTTCCCCCCATGTCCATACTCATTCAAGTACTTAATAAGATACAAACGATCTGTTTAATATCTTATTACAGCTATCAACCATATGTCAATCTCAGCTACTACTTCTTCGCCTGCTCTTCCATCCCTCTTCCTTTTTCTTCTCCTTCTTCAATCTCTCGCCGCGTTTTCGCAAGCATCAAATAATGTCTATATCATCTATGTAAGCTCCCCTCTGGCAAAGTATACTGGAGAGAATCTTTGGATTTTTTCCTCGCTTAGTTATGTTGCCAATGCTAAACCAGGTTTCAAGCCTGAATTGCTCTACATCTACCCTCAGGTTCCTGCCTTTGCTGCACGCCTTAGCCTCGAACAAGCGAACCAATTCAAGAAGGCGCCAAGAGTTATCCGCGTGCAGTTGGATCATAACCATCACATTGACATCTCTAACCGAGTCTCATGATAATAATTAAACTTTTTATTTCCATTCACCAAAAAATGAGAGATTGTGACATAATGTTGTCTTAGTAAATAATTTTTGTGAAATAAAATATATACGCATTTGGGGTTTAGCAAAAGAACTGCAATATCGCACTATTTGAGATCAATTGATTCGCATCATCATTTACTTACACTCACAGGGAGAAAAAGAATCATGAAATGGCATTTAGCGTATGGCCTCTTTAATCTGCTATAAATCGGCTACTGCAGAGAAAGTTCGATCAATTTGAATCGTTGAAGTCACTCGAACAAGGAGTCATTACCTCTGATTGTAACATCCGGACCACTCTATGCATTGTTAACCAATCCTCTGGGCTTGAATTGACGTATTGCTTGGCTATAGAAAGCAAAGCATCTAAGCTTCAATCTACACACCCTCGCGATGAGGATCAATAATTCGTGATACGATACGACTAGGCGAAGAGCTTTGGCATCACAATGCTTAGGAGAATTTGAGTTCAGAAGTTCTATTGTTAGTAGAATTCATGTAGTCTACTGGATCTACTAATAAGGTAAGAGTTCAAATATAAATATAAGTGCTTAACACCTTATGTAGGCATCGAAGAATTAAGTCATTCATTTAAAATTATTTTGTCTTCAGCTTTATTTAAAGCTTTACTTACCAATTCTATTTTATTAATTTATATAATTTACTTTCAAGTTACTAGTACGATTATTAGGAAATCGTTACATCTCTCTAGTGATCCTTAGCTACAAATATTTTGTCGAATTATTTAAAGTTTCGACAAGATTTTCTCTGAAGATTTAAGAGAGATACAGTGGCACACCACTGGCACATTATTCAGTATAAACACCTAATAATTAACCTTAGATATCACATATCAAATAAACATACACCAATAATTGATCATACATATAAATCATATTCTTGATCAAAATTTTAAAATTTCAACATGCGTTGGGTTTTGAGTTGAATTTGGATCTGTCTTACTAGGCTGGATTGAACTTCACTCTTATATGAGTTTGGTTTAGAGCAATTATGGTCTTAAGATATTACAAAACATAGGATGATCAAATTTGCTCACTTCATTTCGAGATTTTGCAATAACGTTAATATTCTCACTATGTTCGTGATGCCGTCGAGAGAGTGCCCAAATTATCCTTAAGGTGAACCTAATTATTCTATCTATTTTAAGGACTAAAGTTTGGTTGTTCTCTTTTCAAGCATAACTACTGCTTAAAATCTACTTGACTGATTGCGACGTTACTTATTTCTTTGTTATTATTGATATTATTGTTATCATTTCTCATTGTGTATGAGGTCTTCATTGGTTGAAGATCAACTTCTTATAGTTTGACTGTAGAGATTTCTTTTTATAAGTATAGATTTAATAATCAAGTTTAAAATATGATAGTTAATAAATTAGTGTTTTTGTTTGTTGAGGTGTATTATGTTATTAGAGTTCTTTGTTCTTGTGATTATGAGGTCATTTTTAGTAGTTTCAACTCTTAATATGCGAGCATTGCTTGCTTACTAAATTAGTAGCTTGTGGTCTTAATTAGTATTTGATGTATATTTGAATTTTGCATATGCAAATATCTCAATTTAGATGTCTCTGGTTTTCATGTTCTTTTCTTAAGATTCATAATATTGATGATCATTTTTTTTGGTTTTTTCTATTAAACTGTTGAGCTATTTTATAATTTTGGTATAACTCGATATTAATTTGCATAATGGATCTAGAAATAACTTGGCTAAACTATCCCAAATTATGCAAAAAAAATTTAGCAAGTTTTGAAGTTTTTTTTATCCTTAACTAAACAAGAAAATCCTCAAAGAAAAGTTTGGAATAAATTTGAGTAGAGTACAGTTTTTCTTAACTAAATCTCTAAAACGTTTCAACAAAAATGAATAACTTTTATATCAATGCAATATCAGTTAAAATTTTTGCATAAACTGAAGTGATTAATACTTTCTCATTCACTTTGCCTCAATGTAACTCCTCTTTCATTCTCCTATATATACATAACAAACTTTCTCCATCTCCACATATATTCTAAGTACTTGATAAAAATACAAACAAAATCGGTTCAGTAATTCTCCTATTATTCGTATACTATTCACCATATGGCAATCTCAACTGCCATTTCTTCTTCTTCACTTGCTCTTGCAACCCTCTTCCTTTCCCTTCTCTTTCTTCAACCTCTCCTCGCGCTTTCGCAAGCATCAAATGTCTATACCATCTAGGTCAGCTCCCCTTCGGCGAAGTTCAATGCAGACAACCTGTGGATTCATTCCTTGCTTAACCCTGTCGCCAAAACAACACCAAGTTTCAAGCCTCAGCTGGTCTACGTCTACCCTCAGCTTCATGGCTTTGCTGCACGCCTCAGCCTCGAACAAGCGAACCAATTGAAGAAGGCACCGGGAGTCATCAGCGTGCAACTGGATCATAAATATCATATGGATATCCCTAACCGATCTCACGATAATAACTAAAAATTTTATTTCTTTCTACCAAAATGAGAGATTATAATGTAATGCTATTTTATTCTTTTAATAAATAAATTTTGAGAAACGAAATATAACGCATTTGGAGTTTAGAAAAAGAATTGCAGAACCACATTACTTGAAATTAGTAGATTCGCATCATCATGTACATTCACTCGCAGAAGGTAAAAGAATCACAAAATAGAAAATGGCTTTTGGTGTCTAGCCTCTTTAATCTGTTGACTGCTGCAACCCGACTAGTGTAGAGAAGGTTCAGATCAATTTGAATTATAGAATTCTCTCGACAATGAGTTACTACCTTCAATTCTAACATTTCGACCATTCTATGCATTGCTAGCTGATCCTGTATACTTGAATTGACGTATTGCTATTGGCTATAGAAAGCAAAGCTCTAACCTTCCAATTTGCACACCCTCACGATGAGGATCAATAATTTCTTTTATGATACTACTAGTCAATGAGTTTGGACAGCAGAATAGTCTAATGACTCTAAAATAAGGTAAGAGTTCAAGTATAAATAAGAGTGCCTTGACACCTCATTAGGGTTAAAAAAATCAACTCATTTATTTCTTTTAATCTTGTCTTCAGATTTATTTACTACTTCATTTTTATTATTTTCTACAATTTACTTTGAAGCAACGAGTATATATATATTGAATTTTTAAAAATTTTGATCAAGAGTTTGGTTTAGAGAGAGGATGGTCTTAAAAGATCACAAAATATAGGATGGTTGGATTTGCATACTTTATTTCGAGATTCCGTGATAACGTTAATATTCTCGCAAGGTTCACGATGCAATGGAAAGAGTGCCGAATTATCCTTGTGGTGAACCTAATTATTCTCTTTAATCTAAAGATTAAATTTTGATAGTTATCATTTCAATTACAACTATTGTTTAGAATCTATTTGACTGTTTCCATTTTTACTTATTTATTTGTTATCATATCTCATTGTGTTGGGTCTTTATCGCGTTAAGAGCAACTCTTGGAGTGCTTAAATAAGAAAAGTTTGGAATAAATTTAAGTAGAGTACAGTTTTTCTTAACTAATCTCTAAAACGTTTCAACAAAAATGAATACCTTTTATATCAATGCAACATCAATTAAAATTTTTGCATAAACTGAAATGATTAATGCTTTCTCATTCACTTTGCCTCAATGTAACTCCTTTTCATTCTCCTATATATACATAACAAACATTCCCCATCTCCACACACGTTCAAGTATTTGATAAAATACAAACAAAACCGATTCAGTAATTTTCTTATTACTTATATATTATTCACCATATTGCAATCTTATCTGCTATTGTTTCTTCTTCACCTGCTATCGCACCCCTCTTCCTTTCCCTTTTGCTTCTTCAACCTCTCCTCGCACTTTTGCAAGCTTCAAATGTCTACATCGTTTACGTCAAATCCCCTCCGGCGAAGTTCAGTGCAGACAATATGTGGGTTCATTCCTTGCTCAACTCCATCGCTAAAGCTACGCCAAGTTTCAAACCTCAACTTGTTATATGTCTATCCTCAGATTAATGGCTTTGCTGCACGCCTCAGCCCTGAACAAGCGAACCAATTGAAGAAGGCATCGGGAGTCATCAGCGTGCAGTTGGATCGTAAATACCATATTGATATCCCTAACCGATCTCACGATAACAACTAAAAATTTTATTTCTTTCTACCAAAATGAGAGATTATAATGTAATGCTGTTTTATTCTTTTAATAAATAATTTTTGAGAAAAGAAATATAACGCATTTGGAGTTTAGAAAAAGAATTACAAAACCGCATTACTTGAAATTAGTAGATTCGCATCATCATGTACATACACTCGCAGAAGGTAAAAGAATTACAAAATAGAAAATGGCATTTGGTGTCTAGCCTCCTTAATGTTGACTGTTTCAACCCGACTGGTGTAGAGAAGGTTCAGATCAATCTGAATCGTAGTTGGTAACATTATTAGGAATTTAGTCGAGTTTAGATTTGTCTTATTAGGCTGGACTGAATTTAGCTCATATGTGAGTTTACTTTAGAGCGAATATGGTTTTAAAAGATCACAAAATATAGAATGATTAGATTTGTGTATTTATTTCGAGATTTCATGATAACGTTAATATTCTCGCTAGGTTAGTGATGCAATCGAAAGAATGCTGAATTATCCTTGTGGTGAACCTAATTATCTCGAGTTAGGTGTCTCAGGTTTAATGTTCTTTCTTTAAGATGTTTACTATTGATGATCATTTTCTTTGCCTCCTGATTTTAAGATTTGAGCTATTATAATAGTTGGTAACATTAGTACCCTGTTCATTGTCCTAGATTTTCAAGTTTGGCTCTGTTAAAGCTTTATCACTTAATAGAGTATTATTTGTGTAGCTGTATGCCTATATTTAACTATTTACGTTAGCCGAGTGTTTGGTATTGTGAAGACCTGATTGCCTACCGAAGTAGAGATGGCGTTATTCTTGGCGTAGTTAGGATTTTAGTACTTAAGTTTTTTATGCAATATTTTATTGTCGCTTTGTAAGCTGTAATTTTCATCTTCACTTCTCTAAAGCCCTTGTCTCAAATTTAATTCGATCGCTTTTGGGTTACTATACGTAGTTGAGCTTGAGCTTTATTTGGACTTGGTTTCGTCTAGTACAAGTTATGATCTAAAATCATTTCCTAACAATATGTATACGGGAAGAATAGTTAATATAGTTAATGTTATCAAAATCGTCATGCATAATTCCTTTTGTGCAACTGCGTGGGAATTTCTAATCTAAATGAAGAAATTGAAATCTTATTGTTTCTTTTTTACATTATAATTTTTAAAACAACACATACAATAACTTGTAAAAAGAGAAATTCAACTATATGTCACGATTAATATTTAGTATAAATTAATTTCTCTACTATGAACATAATTTTTTTATCTTAGTAAATTCATCGTTTAGCTTATTTATATTTTTTAATAATTGAGCTTTTGGTATAACTCTCTATTAATTTGCACAATGGATCTAGAAATAATTTGGATAAACTATCCCAAATTATGCAATAAAATTTTAGCAAGTTTTGAAAAAAAAAATTCTTATCCTCAACTAAAAAAGGAAATCCTCATTGGTGTAGAGAAGGTTTAGATCACATCTGAATCATAGAAATCACTCGGACAAGGAGTCATTACCTCTGATTCTAACATCCGGACCATTCCATGCGTTGTCGGTCGATCATCTGCACTTTAATTGATGAATTGCTATTGGTTATTAAAAGCAAAGCGTCTATTGGTTATTTTCACCTTAATATATTTACCACTTCTTTTTTTTAAAAATTTCTACAATTTACTTCGAATTTATTAAGTTTGATTCTTAGCGTAACAGCTCTATCTGGTGACCCTTAGCTACTAAAATATTTAGCTGTGTTCTTTTAAATTTCTACAAGAAAATTAAAATATTTGAAAAAATATAGGTTTAATTAATAACACACCACTGACATACTCACTATAAACACACGATAATTAACCTTAGACATCACATACCAGATAAACATATACCAATAACTTAACATATATATAGATCTTGATCAAAATTTTTAAAAGTTCAGCATGTGTTGGGTGGTTTGAATCGAGTTTGGGTCTATCTTATCTGGCTTGGCGGAGTTTGGCTCTTATATGCGTTTTGCTTACGGCGAGTATAGTCTTAAGAGATCATAAAATATAGGATGATTAGATTTGTGTACTTTATTTCGATATTCTGTGGTAAAGTTAATATTCTCGCTAGATTCGTAATGCAACCGAGAGGGTTTGCCGA
The DNA here is from genome assembly GCA_019914995.1 of Acanthochlamys bracteata. Taxonomy (NCBI): domain Eukaryota; kingdom Viridiplantae; phylum Streptophyta; class Magnoliopsida; order Pandanales; family Velloziaceae; genus Acanthochlamys; species Acanthochlamys bracteata. Next base: position 224,251 of record CM034126.1, read on the forward strand.
ATTATCCTCGTGGTGAACCTAATTATTCGCTTTGCCCTAAAGACTAAGTTTTGATTTTTAATCTTTTTAAGCAGAACTACTATTTAAAATCTATTTGACGGTTTGCAATTTTATTATTATTTGTTGTTATTGGTATTGTTATTATCATTTCTTATGGTGTGTGAGGTCTTTACTAAGTACAAATTCTAAGGGACGTCTTGGAGTGCTTAAAATAAAAAAAATTTAAACATTGAGCTTATTTTGAGTTATTTTAAAAAGCAAGCTTGATTTTTTTTTTTAACCTAAAAAAATGCAACTATAAAAACTGTACGACATACAATTCACAAGTACTTTAAAATTTTACAAAAAATTTTAAAATGCTTTAAAAGTTTTATTGAAAAACATAAAAAAACTTTTCTAAAATAAAAAGTAGCGCCATAAATATTGCTAGACACTCCCTTACTATTTAGCCGTGGATGTTTGTTTTATCTATATAGGTTTTTTAATCAAGTTTAAAGCAGCTATTTAATAAAATTAGTGATCAGCTTGTTGAGGTGTATTAACGTTCTGGTACTTGTGCTTATGAGGTCATTTTTAGTAGTTGGGCATATTTCATCCCTTAATATGTTAGCATAGCTTGCTTACTAAATTAGTGGTTTGTGATATTGGTTAGTATTTGATATACCTTCAAATTTTATATATGCAAATATTTATCTGGTTTCATTGTTCTTTCCTTAAGATATTTAATATTGATGATCATTTCTTTTGGCTCGTTATATTAAGCTTTTGTGCTATTATAATAATTGGTAAAATCAGTAATGTGTTCATTGTTCTAGATTTTCATGTTTGGCTTTGTTAAAGCCAACGCTATTAAAATTGGAATTTTAGATAGGATCGTTTCGTTGGAATATGTCGTGAAATCGGAATCTTAAAGTAAAATCATAAGATTTTATATACGATAAATTTTATAAAATTTTTTTCAATACCATTAATGATTTTTTATAAAAGTTTTTCTAATATTTTTCTAAAAAACATTTAGTACATTTAAAAAAAATTAAAATTCTTTTAGATTTTATAAAAGAAAATTTTCTATATTTTATAGAAAATTTTTCAAAATTATACTTCTTCAAAAAACATTTAAAATTTTATAAAAAATCCTTTCAAATATAGTTAATTATAATTTTTTTAAAAATTAAAATCATATAAAATCGTAAAAGATGGAAATCTTACCGATTTTAAGATTTAAATCAGGATCTAGGTGGAATTTTACTCAAAAAAATTTTACTTGAGATCAGAATCGTTTGTGTAAGGTAAAAACATAAAATCGTAGGATTTTAAGATTTAAATCGAATTTTGATAATTTTCGTTAAGACTTTATCACTTTACTTAATAGAGTATTCTTGCGGTGTTTTAGCTTTATGCCTCTATTTAACTGTTTATACCAGCTAACTATTTGGTATTGCGAAGGGCAGATTGCCTACCGAAATAAGTGGCATAATATTTGGTATAGTTTGGGCTTATTAATAGTTAGAATTCTTATGCAATGTTTATTTGTAGTGACACCTGGTGTTCCTCCGACGGCTTCCTTAGCTCTGAAATCCTTGCTCCGGCCGGTGGACACGGTGATGGATCTCGACGGATTCGGTATTTCAATCCTATCAAAATCGTAGTGCATAATTCCTTCGTGAAACTCCGAAGGCATTTCTAATCTAAATAAAAAGATTCAAACCCTTTCTTTTTGTTTTGCTTCTTCCTTCTTTACATTATAATTTTTAAGGCAAGACATATCAATAACTTGAAAAGAAAATTTCATCTATATCTCACGAATAGTAATTTTATTATAAATTAATTTCTCTACTATGAACATAAGCTTTTTATTTTAGAATTCCATCGTTTAGGGCATTTATATTATTTATAATAACTAAACTTTTGGTATAATTAGCTGTAATTTGCACAATGGATTTAGAAATAACTCGGCCAAATTATCCCAAATTTAGCAAGTTTTGAAAATAAATATTATCTTCAACAAAAAAAGAAATTTTAAAAAAAAAGTTTGGAATAAATTTGAGTGAAGTAAAGTTACGTTAATCTACAAAACGTTTGAACAAATTTAGTAGCATAAACTGAAATAATTAATGCTTTTCTCATTCACTTTAATGTAACTCCTCTTTCATTCTCCTATATAAACATAACAAACTTTCTCCATCTCCACACGCATTCTAAGTACTTGATAAAAACACAAACAAAACCGGTTCAGTAATTCTCTTATTACCCGTATACTATCCACCATATGGCAATCTCAGCTGCTATTTCTTCTTCTTCACCTGCTCTTGCAACCCTCTTCCTTTCCCTTCTCCTTCTTCAACCTCTCCTCGCGCTTTCGCAAGCATCAAATGTCTATATCATCTACGTCAGATCCCCTCCGGCGAAGTTCAATGCAGACAACCTATGGATTCATTCCTTGCTTAATTCTGTCGCCAAAACTACACCAAGTTTCAAGCCTCAGCTGGTCTACGTCTACCCTCAGCTTCATGGCTTTGCTGCACGCCTCAGCCCCGAACAAGCAAACCAATTGAAGAAGGCACCGGGAGTCATCAGCGTGCAGCTGGATCGTAAACACCACATCGATATCCCTAACCGATCTCACGATAACAATTAAAGTTTTTATACCGAAATGATAGACTGTGATGTAATGCTGTTTGAATAAATGCCTTTTGAGAAACAAATATATACACATTTGGAGTTTAGAAAAAGAATTGCAGTATATACTAAAATGTTCAGCTGAAATTTAAGAAGGAAAAATCCCTACTATTAGCAACGGATCCAAAAACTAAGAAGAGATAGTTCTTAAAGGAACACTGTCATACCCATCCAACTATGTTCAAGCCTTTCTCGGTGAATGAAGAATCAGTTGGACACTTCCCACTAATAACCTCAAGCACCAAAACACCAAAACTATAAACATCAGCCTTTTCTGTTGCTCGACCACTTTGCATATACTCTGCAGGGAAAGAGCAAATACTTCAGGAGTACCCAATAAACACATGAGATGTTTCTACATGCAGCTTGCATCCTTTATCCCGTATGGGAGACTTCCTACAGCTCTCCTGATTAGAACATCTGCTCTACCAGTTTCCCTTCATGAAATCAAATAATACATCGTAAGCATGATGAACTTGACATCCCATACCTGGTGCTAGGTAGCCAAATGTTCCAGCAACAACGGTGGTGATGTGAGTCTATTCGTCCTCCAGCAACTTCGCCAGCCCAAAGTCTGAAACACGAGCTTCAAATTTCCCATCAAGTAGAATGTTGCTCGACTTTATGTCTCAGTGTATGATCCTAGGTGAACAATCATGGTGCAAATACGCAAGCCCTTTTGCAGCACCAAGAATTATACTAAGGCGCGCATGCCAATCTATCTGTTCAGATCGTTCCGACAAACAGATTATCATAGACATTATGTTTCTATATCATATTTACAGAAATTTGTATAAATTCATGCATGACTGTAGCATATAGCTATCTTCTCGACAGAGAACATAAAAATTTTCTGACTAAAGGAGAAATACCGTACTCCAGAAAGATTCCCAAATTATAGAAAAAAGCAAGTAGTCTATATTCTCATTTTCTCAAATCTTTTTAAGAAATGGAGGCTATCAGCTAACCTTTTTGCTTTTCTGAAGAAACCTACTAGATATAAATGTGCTCTCAGCAAACGATAACAAGTATTCATGGTTCAGTGCTTTCGAGTGGATAAGTTAAGAGCACGTTTGAGAGTGCTTTCTTAAATAGAATTTTTCAGTAACCGAAAGTATTTTTATTTTTTTAAAAAATAAGTTATATTTTTTAATCTAAAATTTAATAAAATTATGTAATAAAAAAATTTCACTACGTAAAAATTATTCTATATTTTCTTAATTTTTAAATAAAATTTTCTAAATATTTTACAAAATTTAAATTAAAAATATAAAATTAAAAATTAAAAAATTATTTTTTAGGCAAGCAATGCCAAACGCCGCAAGTATGATAAAATAACTAGAATAAGCCGGTCAAAATTGATGGAGTTCAATTTAAGACACCAAAGGAAAGCCCTTAACAATAACCCAAGCTTAGCCTTCTTGAATATGAAGCCAATGAGATGTCAAGCATCCAAGAGAACTCATTTGATTGAAATGTATAAGCCAACATAACTACCACGAACAGCATTCCAGGTAACTTTTTAGAATCGTCCAAGTACGTGAAGGTAATGAAAACAATGTTGCTTAACTATTTCAAATTAAGTACAGCTGCTGTATAAATATGCACGAAGAGGCTCAGATGTCATAAAAAAGAATACAAAAATAGCAATGACTATGAAACATACCATGCAGCACCTCATCTAAGCTTCCACCAGGTAAGAAGTCATAAAGCAACAATTTAGAAGATGGTGAATTGCAATAACCACGTAGTTGACCAAATAGCGATGCTTGTTGCTCCCCAAAATTTCGAGTTCTCTATCAAAGAAGTGGCTAAAGACTTCATTTGCCTTCGCTAATCTTTTCAAGGCAAAAACATTGCCATCATCCATAACAAGTTTGTATACTGTTCCAAATGCTCCAGATCGTATAATGTTTTTATCGTTAGAAGTATTTGAGAGTACTTTTGAAATGAAGAAAGACGCATAAAAAACAGTAACATACATAAATATGTAATAGGAAACAGATGTTAACAATTTTCTGACAGTTCTAACGAAACTTTGCTCTTTGAACATAAGACAAACCAAGGATTGAATATTAGGCATTTCATCCATTTGTTGGTTACTTTAACCTAATAATTTCACCAACAATTCTACTAGCAGAAGAAAAAGCTTCTGATCACTTTAGCCAATAAATCAACAACCAACGATGGCCTTCACTATGTATCAACCAACTATCAACTACTGCCTGTTGAGCCCACAACTCCATCGGACCTTAGCTTACCAAAATTACAGCACATACTAGGACTTTGATTATCTATTATATATTGTGACGAATTTAGAATTTTTTTAAAAACCAATTGGCAATGAGAAGAGTGAGTTCAAATTTTTATAAATATCATTTCAAGATTATTGATAAGCAATGTGGGACTAAATCATTCTTTAACATCTGACTCCAGCAGAGCATTTTTTTTTTCTTTTTAAAATTGAATTGATGTGGACTACGTGTCCTGTAATGAATTAGATGAAGCGAGCGATCTGCCCTAAAATGAAATAGGCTACTTGTCCTATAATATAGCGGATAATTATTTTTTTAAATGAAACGAACTATCTGCCCTAAAATAAAGCTGACTACTTTTGCCCTAAAATAAACCGAATCATGAAAGTCCTAAATAGATATGAATAATAAATTAAATTTAGCCCATATTTTAAACCGATCCGGTCCAATTCGTTCTGATATTATGTGACGAATTTAAGATTTTTTTAAAAATCAATTGACAATGAAAAGTATGAATATTATTTCAGGATCATTGATAAGCAACGTGAAACTAAACTATTCTTTAACATATATAATAACTTTAGTAAAAATAAGAGTCAGTACAAATCACAATTTATATGTAGAGATTCATGATACATCAAAATAACTTTTCAAAATACAAAGAACACGACATCTGAACTTCAAATTTTTATCCACAACAAAATCGACAGCTCCAGAACTTTACATCAACAAGATTAGCCCTCTGTCAGATGGTACAAGAATCACATTTTTGCCCATCCCTTATACGGAAGGAGGTTCATACAAGCAAACAAGTTCAGATTTGAAAGGCAATCTAAAATAGGTAAACTACTGATTCAGGTAGATTCGAGCGTGCAGCTCGGGGATATTTTAAATACAGCTAAATTCTACTTTTTTAAATTTTAATTATATTTTAATTATTATTTCGAATTTTTATATCAAATTTTATCAAAAATTAATTTTAAATTTTACTTCAATTAAATATTATTTTAAATTCTATTTTTATCGAATTTTAGTTTTCAAATTCTATTTTTACCTTAATTTGATAAAAAAATATTTCAAATATTCTTAATTAAATTTTGTAAAAATAAAAAATAAAATTTTTTAAAAATAAGTTAAAAGTGAATTTTAATTTGTGTTTCAATAATTTTTGAAATAAATTAAAACTTAGAAAATAAATTATATAAAAAAACTATGCAAATAAAAAAATCAAAAATTAGATTTCTGTATATAGAAATGAAATTTTTTTTTTTATGCATAAAGGTTTCTAGTAGAGCTTGAACTCAGATCAGTCTTAGGGCGTATTTATCAACACCCCTAAACTCCACTTTTCTTAAACTCAAGTTTCACATAAATACATATAAAAATTAAAATAAAAATTTTTTATCAATAAAATTTTTTTTTAATTCAAATTTAAAACTTATTAAAAATATATAATTAATATAAAATTTTATTTTTTATTAAATATTTTTAATTTTTAATTTTATTTTTTAAATTTATTTTTTAAAAACTTCACTTCATCCAAAGCTCTACTTCCTACCTCCTTTGTAAACACGCCCTTAACGGACGTAAACCTTTGCTTTTATAGGATTCGGACACATAATAATGGGCTTCGGGTTTCGGTCAATTCCAACCCATTTGCTATTGTGTTGAAAAGACCCGTTTGCTCATAATAATTAAGCGTGTGTTTATCTTGGTATTAAATTTAATTTTTAAAAATAAGTTTGATTAAAAATAATTTTACATTTATTTTGTATTAAAAACTAAATTTTAAACTAAATTTTATAATTTTAATTTAAATAAACTTTTTACAAAAGTTTAATTTAAATTTTTATACTTATTTTAATTTAATAAATTTAATTAATAATAAGTTTAGAAGAATAAATTTGAAGTATAAATAAACAAACATTAAAAATCAGTTACGTATGAAAAAAATAATAGTTATTATGAAAATAAGTTAATTAAATTAATTTTATTTAAAATCAGTTGAAAAATTTATATTTTAATATGCTTATTAAAGGTGAAGGTTAATTACAATTTAATTTTTATTTTATTTTGTATTAAAATTGAATTGATAAACATACCGGTTGTTTAACTAATTAATTACTGTCTTTGAATAATTATTTATTTAGTTGCGCTGTTAATTGTAAAGTTTAGAGCGGTTCAATCATTAGCGGTCGTTTGAGATTGCTTATGAAAAAAAAATTTTTAAAATAGAATTTTTAGAAAAAAAAATTTTGAAAAAAAAATAAAACTTTTGTGGAATGATATTTGGTAGTACTTTTGAATAAAATATTTTTCAAACGAAAACATATAAAAATTATTGAATTATTTTTTAATACTTTGTATTAATTATTAAATATATTTGCTAAATTATTAATACTCTTTTAAATAAAATACTTATTTAAAAACTATTATATTTAATAAAGTAATTTTGTATTAATTTTTTTAAAATAGAAATACTTAAATTATATTTTATATAAATATCTATTTAAATTACTATTATTATTATTTTTTAAAAAATAATTTATTAAATAATTATTTAAAATATTTATTAAATAATTAATAATTAAATAATTTATTAAATATTGAATAAATTATTAAATATTTAATAATTAAATAATTTATTAAATATTGAATAAATTATTAAATATTTAATAATTTTTTAATAATTATTATTTATTCTCTTTATATAATTATTTTAAATAATATTTATTTTAAAAGTAAATTCGTAATTTAAATAAAATAATTTTTTAATTAAAAATAGTGGTTCGGATAAACAGCGATTTAAATAATTTAAATAAGATCTCTAAAATCCGTTTGGCAGTGCGTTTGATAAGCTACTTATCAATTTTTCTCAACTTTTCTTTATTTTATGTTTTTCAATACATATATAAAAAATTTATTTAAAAATTTAGAAAGTGTAAAAAATTTTACGAAATGAGATCTTTTTATTGCATACTTTTATTATTTTTTTAAAATAAAAAAATATAACTCATTTTCTAAAAAAGACAAAAATATTCTTCATTTTATAAAAGCTCTATTTCATAAGCAATCCGAAACACCTCTTAATCAATTACGTGGGCGTTGGGCCGACGCGTTCTCTAGCCGACATAAAACCAAAAGCTTCCTTCTCTCTCTCTCTCTCTCCCACCGTCCCACGACGACAGTTCCACTTTCTCTCTCCTACTCTCGCTTGATAGATAGATCCTCTCATTCATTGGTCAATGAAAAAGAAATTCTTAGATTAATTTTGGTAATTAATCTGTTTATCTTCTATCATAACATTTACTAGGAGAGAAGAATAATTTAGGAGAAAGCGAAGAAAAAATTAATTAATCAATCATGGAGGCGATCCGGAAGCACGCAAGCAAACTCAAAGAGCAGGTTTAACTTCAGCTCAATTTTGCTTCTCCTTGTTCTTGTAGATTATCAATACCACTGATTTTCATTTAGCTAGCAATAAAATGTTGTTATTCTACTGGTTCTATGAATTTGAATGTCTCGTTTGTTACTTTTTTCTGCTGGTTGAGAAATTGTTTCTTGGTGTTGTGCTTGACTATTAAATGAGTAATTCAGGTGTTCTTCTCCTCAATGGGAAACCAGAGTTTGATGGAATTTTTAATAAAAGCGATTCCAGAATGATCGTTGTTTCTATTCTGTCATTTTTTAAGGTTTTGAGATTTTGGAAATGGAGCTGGAATGCTCTCATCAACAATTAGATTGGGTTTATTAATTGATTTGAATTTGTAGTTGTTAAATGAAAGGAACTTGCATGAATCATGGTGATGAACTATGGATGTGGGACTTGCAGTGCGGGATTGCTATAAGAGAAGGATCACTTCTCTTAAGTCGGAATTATGAGCTTGTTCGTGTAGTGGTACTTTAATTTGAAGCATGTACCCTGCCAACACATGGCCTGTTCAGGTCACATGTTCTTTTTAGATTTCTTTGTGGCACAGAAAAATGGGCATTAGGTAAAACCTAATTATTTGCCTTCTCGTTCTACTCTGAATGGTTTAGTGGTTGGTTCACTTGCTATATAAGTAACGAGATGTTAATGACAAGTAAATTTCAAGTATTGTGAGATATTTTTCACTCATTTAATTTCTTAGGATAGTCAAAGCTTTACAAGTGATGGAATTTCAATAGTTTTCCATGGACTTAGCACATCTTTTGCTGAAAAGACTCAGGCGATGACCAATGCTCATTATGTTATATTAGGGAGGAGATTTTAAAAAAAACATTATTACCTATTTGACTGGTAGTATTTTCTTAGCTAAAGAAAGCAGTGTCAAGTCTTCTGCTCTTTATTGCTGGAGCTTCTTTTTACATTTCTGACATAGTTTTATTTTCTACATAGAGTAATTGCCTCTTAATTTCATTTAATGCTAAAGAATTCTCTACTGGCAGGTATTTCTTCGTCAATTTACTTCTCGGTTTGGTAATGATTCTATTGTGTCTGATGAGGTCGAACTTAGTTGCCATCAAAAGCTTCAAATGCTATATGGATCTACCAGAACAACAAAGGTACAACCAAATATGTGTGATGACAGAATACAGTTGTGGACATCTAAAGTGTTTGGTGCATTAAATATATTATATACTGACTTCACTTACACTTTTCATCTCCCTAGCATTTTCAAAGAGATATTGTAAGGAGCATTGAGAATTTCATATCTGTCAGTTCAAAGCAGATCGATATTGGTAATTTCTTCTCTGATCAGAATCTCCATTTGGTCTTTTTTGTTTGTGAATGTGATCTTGGAAGTTGTCTTTGTTTCTGCATTATCTTTTAGTAAAAAAATTTGCCGAAGATTGCTGCACATATGGAAATGCGTACAAGGATTCTGACCTTTGTCTTGCCGAGGCTTCCATTGACTTTGGCAACTCTCACAAATTGATGGAAAAGGAAAAAGAAACACTTCTCAGAGTATTAGGAGAGCAGGTGACAATTTGGGATTTTAGATTACGACTTAATAGTTAGAATCAATTTTTATTATGATTCTTGTTCTTGCATACTGTTGAAAAAACCAGTTGATCGAAAAGTTTAAAATTATTGGTGAGGGTTTCTAATATTAGATGTATTTATTCTAGCTTTCCCTTGCATGCGCAAACTCTTTTGGTTCCGCATAGGTATTTTTCTTCTGCGCCAATTGTTGTAAATAATATGGGGTGTGCGTGACTCGAACACCGGACCTTTGGGCCTCTTTTGATACTATGTTTAACAAACTAGTTAATCCAAAAGCTTACTTATAGATGAGGGTAAGTATTGGCATGTTAGACATGACTCGTGGTAACTGCATGCTGTTGTTATTATAATAACTTAGATATAACTTTAAGTTGCATTTTAATTTGTCAAACCCATCTTTATTCTTCAGCTTTCTGAACCACTGTGTATCATGATCATGGGAGCTCCTCTGGAGGACGCCCGCCGTTTAACTTACCGCTATGAAAGGCTTAGGAAGGATGTGGAAGCTCAGGTGCTGTAACTATCATATCCTGGCCCTTTTCAAACAAGTGTTTCTTCTTACAACTAAACGAGAGGTGCTCTTGTTAGACAGCTGAAGTTTCAAAGCGCCGTATGAAGTGTGAGGATGTCAATGCTAGTATGGATAGTGCAATGAGGCTCCAGCAGGCAGTAACAAAACTATCAGAAATGAATACCACCCTATCAGCACTAGGTATTGAAGCTACTTCTGCAATGGAATCTGTCGAGGCCCAGCAGCAGCTGATTACCTTTCAGAAGCTTTGTGAGATGGTACTGCTAAACTTGTGGTTTAACCTCTACTAGAGAATGTGGCACAATAATGTCCAAGTCATCGAGTGGTTTATTCTGCTTTTTTTTCTATGGTTCACTTACTGAACATTCCTTACAGTTTATTCTTTTATTATTATTTTTAAATAAATTTTATATGTGCCTATTTTGATCTACTTAACCTCTAAGGATAACAGTTTTTCTGCTTAATTCAGGTGGAAGCTGAGAGATCGTACCATAGAAAGGTTATTGATGTTTTGGACAAGCTTCATGCTCAGGTATCTGTTCTTTATTCTCAGGATGGGATTATTGAGATGGCTGAAGAGTGTTGTGCCTTAATGAGCAGATTACATCTTTCTAACTTCAGTGTTCGTCATGCCTTTTCCTAAAATGCACTTTCTCTTTGCAGATGCTTCAGGTGCAACAACATACTGAATCTCCTGTAGAATCGGGAACTCTTGTGGCAAGTGAACTTTCACATTCTTCTCAGAATAATAGTACTGAATCACTTAGATTGCCCAGAATAACTACCACAATGGGGCATCCTTTACCTACAGACAAATCCAAGTTAAAGAGTTCTGATGATAACAAGCAGGAGCAGATTCAATTTCTTGCAGAGGCAAGCCTTTGTGCTACAGTACCTCATGATTTGTTATGGTCGTAATAGCTCTTAAAAATGTCTTCCTAACTATGCAGAATGTTCAAGCCGTTATGTCTTCCTAACTATGCAGAATGTTTTTATAGAAGAAAAACCTGAACTTGTCATGCTGACACCAAAATCCTTTTAGTGAATTTGTGTTTGCAAGCTCAAAGGGATTCTGAGTACGCTCCAAGGACTAGTGTTGTTATGGTATTTTAAGCTTATTTGCAAGAGCGATCTATTTTTCTACATTTTGTGATGGAAGTTAGTGTTTTGTAGTATAAAATATTCAGTGTTATGACCCATGATATATTGCTTGATGGATTTCTTGTTCAATGTTGTTCGTCCAGGTTATACATCCATTTGATGCTCAAGCAGATGGTGAATTGAGTCTTGCAATTGGAGATTATGTTATAGTTGGCCAGGTAAATGTTAATAGCCTAATATTAATGAATTAAATATCAGACTGTAGTTTTCTGCTCAATTCTTGCCTTCTCATATGCATATGTCTAAAGTCTGCTGTGTAATGGTTTTGATGAAAAATGTGTATACTATGCATGTTGTTTGTTTTCCTTACATTGACATATAGGTTCAATTCCTTTCAAGGTATTTGTATAGAAGGCCAGAGCTTTTCCTTTGAGTTTTACATATAAATCTCCTGCATGCTCTTTCAGTATTATCCTTGCTACTTGTTTCATTATCATACTATCATTGCGCTCATATGAGATGGCCTGTATACGCCTTTGCATCGTGTTTTTGTGCTCAAGATTTTGCTACTATAACATCCGCTTGCAAAGCTTATCCACAATTTTGCTGCTTCTATGATTGTTTGCAGATGACTCCAGATGGTTGGTCTCAAGGTGAATGCAAAGGAAAGTCAGGTTGGTTCCCGTCAGCTTACGTAGAGCAGCGAGACGAAGCTCCTCCGAATAATAATCAACCATTAGACGAAGAGAAGCCTGAATTGTAGTAACTCGTGCTTGTGTACAGTTACTTTTTCTATCTCTTTCTTCCTTCGATTGCATTTCAAATTTTCCACAATTTACAGGTTGTGTGCAGTGATCTTTTGAAATATAAGATGCGATAAATTTTTCTTTTTGTTCACGCTTGCGTGCGTATGATAGTATCTTTGTAAACTGTACAGATAGTACTAATAATTCTATAAGATCGATCAGTTTATAGTACTTATAATTTAATTTGTGTCTATAAAATAAGGAAATTCTCCGTTCTCCTGGCTTGTTGATAAGACAAGGGACGCATTGGTATTATTTTCATATTTATAAAATCCAAATATAAAGTACGTCAAAGTTGCCAAATTTTGAATTGAATTAAAATCGATCCGAAATTTGTAAAATTGTAAAAATTATAGTATTTTTTAAATTAAATTTAATTTTGACAATCAACTTAGCTTAAAATGTTTTAAAATTTTGGATTAAAACAGAATCGGTAAATTTTTAAGAGTTAAATTTAGATTTTAACAACTATTATTTTAGATATATTGGTTATATTCAATTTGTATTGTATTGCTTTAAGTAGAATTCTAGGGATCTAAAGTATTAGAGTTCCAAAACACCCATTAAGAAACATGCAAGAAATATTTCTCACATTATTATTTTTCATTTCATAATTTCAATACCATTTTTTTTTAATTTAAAGAAAATTCTATTTATTACTTCTGCTTTCAGTGGAGTAGTGGTGGATTGTTTCAGGCAGCTCCAAAATGGCTTATTCTTCTTCTATACTCTCCTTCTCTTCCTTTCCACCGCCGCCGGCACACGCCTCTCCATCTCTTCCTCCGCCTTATCTCTGCGTCCTCCTCCTCCGCCGTAGCGTTCGCTCTTCTCCGCCGCTGATCAGCTGCTGCAGCTCTACTGGGTCCCACAGCACCAATAACGGAGACGCGTTTCCTCCTGCTCCTGCTCCTACTCCGCGGAAAACGTCAACAGCCGCTCGTCTTCTAACCTCCGCATCTGCCTCCACCGTCTTCTTCTTCTGTTTCTTCTCGGCCTCCGCCCTTTGCGCTCGCGCTTTGATTCCATCGCCGCCCCCGCCCTCAGGTGACACTAATAGCTCTTCTTCTTCATTACTTTTTAATTAGTGATTTTTTAATTTATTGTTTTTGTTTTCTCAGAGACGCAATCTAGAGATACTACTGAATCGGTAGAGGAGGATGAGGAGTTCAAGAAGGCGTTTGAGAGCTTCAAATCGAAGACTTATGCACTCACTGTTCCATTGAGGGTTGTCGCTCTCCGCGGATCAATGCCGCCATCATGGATCAAGGTTTGTTTGAATCATTATACTGCTGTGAATTTCATAATCATCGATTATATTTTTACGTGAATGTAGGAAATCTGATTTGTCTTACTTGTGAACTCCTATTATTATTATTATTATTAACTTTTTTTTTTTTGGCTATACAGGATTTTATGCAAGCGCAGGGAAGGAGATGTAAGTTGGGAGCTGAATTCCGTGGAAGCATTGAGGCCATTTTTTCTGACCTTTCACTGGTTTCTAAGAAAAATTCACTGGTGCCTAAGTCTGCGATGGCTGCTGATATTGTTTCTGTTGGTGACTCGTGGTTGGATTACGCCATTAAGGAGTCTCTTATTGAACCTATAAATGCAGGGGAGCAAGATTGGTTCAAAGGTTTAACTGACAAATGGAAGGTGAGAACCGTGTTTTGTCTATCTTATCTTGCACATGCAGATCATGATGCTAGTAATTTATTTTGACTTTCATTATTGTCTTTGCATTTAGTTCATTATACATTTATACAACAGTTCAGTACGCCAACCTGTACTTATGCTGTTTAGTTTTACTGAAATTTCTACTAAACAAAGTCTCTAATCCATAGCCATCGTCTTTGAAGCCCTTTACTTCACTTAAATGTGTGTTCTGGGATAGTATCATCATGGAGATTGTCCTCAGAAAATGGAAGTAATGCAGAAATAGCTTTTGGTTCTAGTTGGTGCTTGCTATGATGTAAAACATAAACCCTTAATTGAAAGTCGACACTTTTTTATGTATATATGTTAATTTTTTCTGACTTTTTAATTTATCATAGCAAATGTCAGACATATTTATGCAGGAATAGCAAAGGAGAAATAGATTGTACTGGGCAATTATGGGCTGTTCCATATCGCTGGGGAAGCTTGGTAATAGCATACAAGAAGAGTAAATTCAGAAAGTACAATTTGCCACCAATCCAGGTAGCCTTCTGGCTTAAGCTTCATATATGCTGTATGTGACATCAGATGACAATTGCTGTTCTTGTAATGGCATTGTATGAACACCTAGAAGATGAATTATTATAGGACTGGGGAGATTTGTGGAGGCCAGAACTTGCCGGCAGGATCGCAATGGTTGATTCTCCACGGGAAGTTGTGGGTGCTGTTTTGAAGCATATGGGTGCATCTTATAATACAAAGGATTTGGACTCTGAAATTCTTGGTGGGAAGAAAGCTGTATTGCTTGAGTTGACAAAGCTCCAGAAACAAGTAAGCATCAGGTAATTAATTCTTAGGATGCTGTAATTTTGCTGGACAAGGATGTTTACCTTTAACTGTGTCTTCGGTAGGTTCGGATGTTTGACAGCGCACATTACTTGAAAGCTTTTGGTGCTGGGGATGTGTGGGTTGCTGTAGGTTGGAGTAGTGATGTCATTCCTGCTGCAAAGCGCATGTCCAATGTCACTGTTATTGTTCCCAAATCTGGTGCTAGCCTATGGACAGATCTTTGGGTATACTTTTGATACTTCTTTTTCAATGCTGAGTCACAAATATCCAGCCCTAGTTTACTGTGACCATTGAAGGGATAGGGATCTTAAATCTAATATTCCTGAACATTCCAGGCAGTTCCTTCAGCAACTAGGTTCTCTGCTGATAGAATCGGTGGAAGAGTCAGGGGCCCATCACCTCTCGTTCATCAATGGATAGATTTTTGTTTACAGACAGCTAGGGCACTACCTTTTCAGAAAGAAGTCATTCCAGGAGCATCTCCTTTGGCTCTTGAATGTCCACCATCATCTGAAGAACTTCAGGATGACAGCAAGGGAAAGCCCAAGCTGGATTCTAATCTCATTGCCGGAGTACCCCCACGTGATATATTGTCAAGATGTGAGTTCTTGGAACCTTTGTCAGAGAAGGCACTGGAAGATTACAAATGGTTGCTATCTGCGATGCAGCAACCAGATCACCGCTCGATCAAGAGCAGATTTACTAGTATCTTAACAGCTATAAAGCTATGGAGGTAACTATAAGGTTTTCTTTTCAACTATTAATATCTTGCTTTAAGATTTAGGTTCTTCATTGCCTCATAAAATGTATTAGGGAATAATCTTTTAACTACGTATTCTGAATCTTAATAATTAATATTTCTTTTGTTTTTTCTGGGCTATAATGGTTACTGATATTCACATGATTACGCCAGGAGAAACTCTTACCTAGAAGAACGGAGTGATGTAGCCAGATAGCGCTGAAGGTATTAGATTAAACATACACAGAGTCACCATGTTCATCGTCAAAGCTTTACAAGCACAGATGCATACGACTCAATGTTTGATCATCCCTGGTGAAAAGCCGCTCAGCTGCTGCAATCCATTTAACTAAGAACTCATTTGATTGCACTGCTGAGTCCTTATAAGGTCCTTGATGGCAGTATTTTCAAGAGCTAGCGGTCAAGGCCTGGCAAGCTTTCCTGTAGTACTTGGACGGCAACTCTTCTTCAGCTTGTTATATTGTTTCATTAACCTGCTTAAGAGGGCAGGATTTAGCTTGCAAAATTTGTCTTATAATGCCATCAATGCACTTTGTTGTAAATTGTGATATGAAAAATATAAACTTACTGCAAAAGTGCGACTCATGCATCTACCACTGGTCTGTTAATTCCAATCTAACAAAAGATAAAAACTCTATTTATTCTCTCTAGATTTGATTTCAATCATTTTATGTTTGTAGTTATTAGTTCGAACTTCATTTTTATCTTCACATCAAATTTTACTAAATATTATTCTAAAATTTACTTTTATATAATTAAAATACACTATTAGTTATCTACCAAAAAAAAAAACACTTGTCTCCATTTGAAAGTGACAATATATAGAAACGGAATTCTGAAACCATCACATAGGGTCTTAAATTGTGAGCTAAGAAAGTGACATGGAAGTAAATTATCTTGCAGGAATGAACTTACATAAACGGAAGTTTTAATAAGGCAAATCTTTGATGCATAAGCTATAGAGACGAAAGACCTATGTGCGCTCATATTCTCTTCACTTGCAACAAAAAAAAGGTCAAAATTTACAGCCTCACATAAAGAATTTCAAAAAGAAACCAACTAATAAAAGGTGATGATAGCAACCGCAGAGACACAAAAATTTGGAATAAACCAAAACATATATACAATAGGAGTTCATATTATCAGTAAAACAACAGATGTATCCTAACCAATTCCCTAACCCAGCCTCATTCTCAGGAATCCTCCTGCTTTATCCACTTGCGCCTATGGTTTTTATGTCCTGGTAACTCCGCACAAAGCCATGCTATTCTTGCCCTACCCAATTGCTCTGGGAGCTCCTCTTAACTCTCTTACTTTGAGCTCCGGTGAAGACAACGTCCACACACTTTATCACACACCAAAGCCACTACAAGGAAATTGCTCTACGGCGACTATAAATGATTTTCACAAATTACTACTTTTTTATAGGGGTGGCAATTTGAATTGATAGATCGATTTTGGATCAATCTATTTTTAATAATCGGATCAAAATCATTGAACTCTAATACAATCTATGAATAACCGAATTAAATTCGGTTACCCATTTAATAATTAAAATTATTATTTTTTAATTCTATATTTTTAAATTTTAGTAAAATTATAAGATTAGTTGTCAAAAAAATGCACGATATTTTTAGTGACGAGATATAGTAAATATCCATTAAAATATGCATTCATTAATATTTTTATAGGTTATTAAAATATCTAAAAAAATTTATTTTTATTTTCATCTTTTTAAAATATGTGGTGACAACTAAAGTTTTATGATTATAACTATATACTAATAATTTTGATAAATATAGCTATTTAAAAAATTTTGATAAAAATTTTTATACGAAATCTATATTCATCATTACAAAAATACCTACCTAATAATACTTTCGATAATATTATAATTCTAATATTACACTATTTTACTAAGATATAAAAATAACAATTAATTATAAATACTATATTATTTAATAATTTATAAATACTATTATTAATTATTTATTGCCAATATTTTTATATATGGAAAAGAAAAATTAAATATTGTTCTTTAAAAATATGGCAATTCGAATTGGTATGTCAATTTCGGATTAATTCGGATCGACCGATTTAATAATCGGATCAAATTTGTTCAACTCTAATCCAACTTATATATTTATACGGGTCAAAAGTTTTAACCCAAATTAAATAGATCGATTTTATATTATATTTTCAGATCGGATCATATATTAACACCCCTATTTTTTCATTAAAGCGATCGGAGAAAGGCGTGATTTATGAAATTAATTTTTATGAGATTAAGTGGCATTTGAGATTTCATTTGGCTTCATTCTAAAAGACTTTATTTTATTTTATATTTGAAATAAATTTTCTACAATATTTTAAAAATTCATTTACAAAATACATAAAAGAAATTCTACATTATAAAATTTTATTATTATTTATTAAAAAAATATTTCTCAAAATAAAATAATAATATTTTTTATTAAACAAAATTATTTTATAAGTATTCTCTACCGTTTCTAATTTTGTAAACCATTAAATTAAAAAATGGGCCGACATGGAACATTTCTTTTAGCCCATTATTTCCCTTCTCATAAAAGGTCTTCCAACTAAACCAACCATTGCATTGCTGTTACAGTTTCCAAAAAAGTTTTAAGAAAAACTTTTTATTATCAAGAGTCTTTTAGTTTTCATATCTTCAATTATTTTCTCTTTTGGAAAATTTCTAACCAACAAACTATCAGTTAATTTCAGGTTTTCTTTCTTCTGAGAAGACTGTTAATTACAGTTATTTTTTACAACAACAAAATCCCCTTCACAAAAAAGCAAAAAAGAAAAGAAGTAATAACATGATGGACTCAAAATTGAAGCTGTTATGGTCAAAGCTGAAAGAAACTAGTTGTGGTTCAAAGAATCTTCTTCTTTGATTTCGTTCACTCGTCCAGAAAAAACCAAAACACTTCGAGGAGAAAGAAAAAGAAAGATTGATTCCTTTTTGTTTCCAACTCATTCGTACATGGAGAACCCTTTACCAGTTTCTGTCGTGAACAAGAAGGTTGAAGAGAAGGAGAAGAAGAAAGGTTCATCAGGTAGTCTTCCGTTCATGATGTTTGCGGAGGTGGATGGAAACGTTCCAAGTGTGTTACCAGATTGCCCCAACGCTTCAAATCCATACCACAAGTGTGGCAAGTACTGCTGGGACAAGATTGGATCCAAAAACAAAGATCTTGGTTCTTTTGGTGGTCATACCAAACCAGCTGATCATGATGGTAATTCTTGTCTATTCTCCAGTTAATGTTTTTCATTAAACTAGATAATATTTTTGTTGCCAACGTATACTTTTAGCTGTTTGGCAGATTTTGTAATGTTTGTAAGCCATCTGAAGAAATTAAGAAAGTCTTGTTAACGATTCAGTTCTTGCTTATCTAAAGATTTGAGCTTCTTCTTTCTTTCTACTTTGTGCAGAAGAAATTTCTGGTTGTGGTGCTCTAGATTTTCAGCAAGATTTGCTTAATTGCCCTGCGCTGATTGTTTCTCTTTAGTTGTAAACACAGTGGGAGGCAAACGGAGTACGGTGGTAAGTGATGGTGTGCACCCGAGTTGTGCGTATGCATCTAATCCATACCATCAGTGTAGTACAAGCTGCTACAAGCGCATGAGCATGGAGGAACATGAAAACAGAAACTCAGGTTCTTCTCGTCATGCCTTTTAGTTAAGTGTTGCAGAGTCTCCTATGAGATACAAATATGAAATCTGATAAACATTACAAATTGAGTGGAACAAGTTTCCTTAACTAGAGTATCGTGATAAAAATGTTCAGTGCCCAAGATTACGCTTTATTGGATAGATGTTTTTGTGGCAGATAACAAGCTGTAAGTCTTTATGCATCTCTATATGTAATACATGATGTAAACATTCGAAGCATAAAAAAAATGCTAACAGCATTCTTATCGATGAAAGGGAAGCAGTTTACCATAAACAAGAATCATCTAGATTGTAGAGTAATGGGGTTTTCCAAGTCTATTTCATGCTTTTGTATCTTAATAGAAATCCACTTCTGCATATTAAATTGGATGCTATAGCGTATATTCTTCAAATGTATACCAGAGGCTGCAAGAGCATATCGGACATTCTATATTTATGTAGAAGGATGCTTATTCATCGGTTGGACGGACATTAGAAACTTATCTTCCTAGCCTGATACTGTATAGTTCTCTCATGGTTTTTGTATCAATTGAAATGGAAAGAAAGTTTTCAGTAATTGCTTATTAATTATGGCCAGAAATCAGGTTATCCTTTGAGTTTGCTTGCCACTAATTTTATGTTTGAGGATAAACCGGGGGATTTATATACTCGATGAAAGTTCAAACTTTTATTAATTAGGGTCTAAGGCGTATGATGGAGAGAAGGCACATCATCAAAGCAGAACCAAGAATTATGCTTCAACTAGTTCTGGAACCAAGTCACTGAGTGACATGGAGAATGGGACAGCCAGCCAAGGTGATTCAGACAGATTCATTTTTATTGCAGATTTTTGTGGATTCATGTTGGCACATTGATAACAGAAATACAGCTGTTCCTAAGAATGAAAGCAGAGGGAAAAAGAAGGCGACAGAGACTAGAATTCTGTATCCTGATTGTGTTTATGCATCCAATCCATTCCACGAGTGTACTGACCGTTGCCGACAGAAAATAGCTGAAGGAGATCAGCCGAAGAAGAGCCTTTCAGGTTTTGTGCTATTATTGTATTCTTTTGTTAAGGCTCATGATTGTGTTTCTTTTGTCTGAGCTATAGTTGTGCCAATTCCTTTTGCAGGTGCTAACACAATGGAAAAGAAAAAGACTCGTTGGAAGTTGGCCGTGAAGCTTATGAAACCAAATTGCGACACTGATGTAGACCACACTCACCGAGCAGGTAAAATATTTTGCAGTATCATTTCCTACACATAAGAGAGTGAAATGGTTTGCTAAGTAACTTAATCTCTTTATCAACAGGAACTAAAAAGAAGCATATGAACATAGAGAGATGGAATGTACACCCTGACTGTATTTATGCTTCCAATCCTTACCATACATGTGTTGAGAAATGCTTCCAAAGAATCCAAGATATGAGCTTTACTAAACAAGGCAAGTGTTTTTCTCTTTGCTAGTCTTTCTTTTTTACTTTACGATAGAAGTTTGAAATGACCGGCATTCGATTGGTGATGGTAGATCCAAGTAAGAAAGACAACATCTTAGCAGGACAATCAGATGCAGATCCCAAGTGTCAGTATACTTCCAATCCATTTCACAAATGCACTGATAGTTGCTTTCAGAAAAACTACGATAGCGGTGTCACTGAGAGAGGTAAGTCATCATGCTCATCTATGTCATCAGATAAACATTGCAATCGTTCTCAGATTCACCAAACCATGTCCTGAAATAATTCTACCAAACGCATTTCTCTGATGGAGATTTTATCCAAACCATGGTTCCGAAAATCTATTGTTTCATGTTTAGTGGAAACTAAGAAAGGATCAGACAAGCACAGTGCACAACTAGAGAGTACAGTTACAGATTCAGGAAACACGCCAGAAAATCGCTTCCAAATGCATGACGAAGAGGAGAAAATTGTGGAGGAAAGTTCAGGTTAACTACCTTCCTTGCTTTTGTCGTGTCTTTCCAGGTTAATCTAGTTCATTGCATAGTTCTCACGGTTTCCATTTGCATACTTAGGTGAAGAAGAATCAAATTGTTCGATGAGTGTGATGTGAGAAAACAAATGTGATCGAGATTTTGTGTTTCCTGATCAGAGAGGGGAATGTATCGAAGGTGTATGTATATTTAAATTCGTCATAGGAGAGATCTCATAGTTTTCCTAGTGTCATATACTACTCTCTGCTTCAAGCTTTTTCATTCTGAGTTTAAGGGAGCGTTTAAAAGTACTTATAAATAATAATAAAAAATTTAAAAAAAAAATAATAATAATATATAATAAAAAAAAATTTTACATAATTTTTTTTATATTTTTAAATAATATAAAATTAAAAATTAAAAAATATCGTTAACGAAACGTTCAGTCAAACTGAAAATTCACGTCATTAAAAGAAATATTTCAGAGCTTTTATAAAATTAATTTTTTTAAAACGAAAAATACTTCTTCTTTTCTCTATAAATGAAATACACTCGCAAGTTTTTTTGATTTTGCGTTCATATTCCATTCACATAGAAAGGCCTCGTTATGAAAAATTAGTCTGAAAATTGCAAAAAAAGGAAAACACCCCTTTGTGATAGATTGCCATAATTCAGCTCAAAAGAACGACCTGAATACAAAAACTTTGTTATTAGTGAATTTAAAATGCAAAATTAGATCTCGACAATGGAAAAGCAATGCGACGGTTGCCTTGGATTTATTAATTTGCTCCGTTAGTAGTTAGTTCTCAACCGCTCTCTCTCTCTCTCTCTCTCTCTTTCTCTCATTCATTTCGTTCTCCGAAGGACGCAAATGCAATTATGGAAGGTTCTTCTTCAATTACTGAAGCAAGACATGGTGAGAATTTTCTTTTCTTCTTCTCAAAATTTTTCTCGTTTTTGTTTGTAGCGGCTTTTAATCATGGACTGATTTTGTTTTGTTTGAAGAAGAAGAAGAAGAAGAGTTGGGGATGGAAGATGTTTGGTCTGATCTACTTGCGCTGAAGAATCTCTACAGAATTCTTCTCAACGACAAGAAGAAGAAAAATGTTTCACAAGACCAGACCAATTTTAATGTATGTAAAATGGTTTCTTACCTAAATTCGATTTTGACTAATTGAGGATTTTCCCCCAATTTTCATGTCTCTGAATGTCAGATTCGGGCCAATTGATTCATTTATTAGGCGATTCAAACGATTTCTAGTTCAATAAAACCTGCAATGTCATTCATCTCTAAGAGTTAACTTTAAACATTGATCATCTCTCTTTTCGTCTGTACTTTTCCTAGAATGATTAACCGGTTATGTTTCAATTGAGACTACTTGATTCCGCTTTGCTTTGTGAGAAATAAGCTCTTGACCCTAGTGCAATGTCAACATTTTAGTTCTAACAACCTTCGTAGACCGTGTCATAAATTAAGACATGCCTCGATTCAGTAGTATTATCTAAAACATAGATTACAGGCGTTCTTGCTGCTTCTGGGAAGCATTTCACCGGTGAATGTTTTCTCCGGGAAAAGGAACGAACATTCTAGCCTAGGTCACAATTCTAACTAAGTCTTTTTCTCCATAGTCCTTTGTTGAATTTGCGATTCAACTGCTGCATTAAAGATGTGATACCAATTTAGCTTTGTTGTTTTTGCAGTTGGATGATAGATCTAGACTGCTTCTAAGGAAGCTGCTGGATTCTGCAACTCAAGAGGCTCTTCAGTGTCAGTCCAAGGTATAAAATCCTGGCATAACATTTGTACTTCCTCCTTTCGAGGGGAGATACACACGATTTCTGAGAATCTGATTGCTAGGGAAAGCTGTTATTGTCACCGTTCTGCGAAGAAATTCTTCTATTGATTGTGGTCTCTTTTTGCATTGCAATCCAGATTGTTCTTCCTATAGCAAATCCGATTCAATCAGCAGCGTCTCTGGAGGAAGCCAAACCAAAAGAACCACAGAGTTTGGTAGGGCTACGAGAACGTGATCCAGACACAAATCGAGAGCCTCAACTGTCTTTCAGCAACTTGCCTGCAGCAGCTGAATTCTCAGCTAAAGAGTATGAGGAAGACATTCCTGTAGCGAAACCCCAACTATCAGTAAAAGCATGCCCAGTTTGTGAAAATTCATTAAGCATGTCATCAAAGAATTTGCAGAGGAGGCTGCCAAATCCTAGCCGTCGTGTCCGTCATGATCGTAATCGAGCTTCTATTGGCCATCCATCGGGCAATGCTGCTCCAGAAATACAAAGTATGAACGGCTATCATGTACCGTCAAGCTGGAATCTGAATCGGGCACGGCCACCTTTTGATTCGGCTCAGTTAGCACCATGTCAGAAACGGAGTCGAGTTGAACCAACAAGTCCACTTGTTCGGGCACTCTCAAACAAGAGCCGGAACACTGACCTTACTGATGGCAATTTGAACTGGACCAAGGGAAGCCAACCAGACCATAAGCAAAATGGCAGCAGTATCAGGTCCACAAAGACATATACAGGACCCCATCCAACAATTGAAACTGGTGGATCATGTCATACGGACCAGAGGGTTAGAGACGGTATTAGAATGTGTCCAAAATTTGCACCGGTTCACCATGACGGTGTACTTTATCTTTCAGACAGCAAAACTAAACCAGCAGTTATTCATCCAAGCCGATCAGTTCGCCAACTGAACAACAATAGAGGGTTCACCAGACTAGAGAAGCCATCATGCTACGAAGAACGATGTACACCACAGAGAAAGTTGACGCGCGCTGCACCTGTCCGCATGAGACAACACTCAAGTCGACTCCTGAATCAAGTTGGGTCAAGAATGTATTCCCCATCGAGTTGCTCGACTCAATCTTGGTCCAGTTCCTCTTCTAGTAGCCGAAGCAGCTGCTCGTCCACATCTCGGTCCGAACTAAGGGAGTCTGCCCGTACAGTTAACCGTAGATCATCAGACCGCAAGAGACTCGCAAAGGCTGAGATCCTTCCATGTCGTTCACCGAGCCGACATCTATTGATGCCAACATCCAACTTGGATACCCGTCATCCACGCCGTATGATGGGTCAGCATTTGAGTGCAGGTCCCGGAGTCAGAAAGCCAACTAAGAATGAACAACACAAGCAACACAAACAAGTACAACAGCAACAAAAACAGCAGAAGGCCAAGATCAAGAATGAGAGCAAGGAAGAAGTTGCAGTAGGGAGTGTGAAGAAGTTAAAGAACAAGCTGGCACTGGTCTTGCATCACCACCATCATCACCACCATCACCATTCGTCGTTGTGGACTTACATCAAAAGTTTACTGCACCACAGCAGCGTCGGCGAGAGGTCAAAAAATATCAATACAGCGGCTGTCGAACATGATCAGCACGGTTACCTGCATGCAATGTTTGATTCATTGCTGCGGCATTTGTGGGGGACGCGGCAACAGAGGGCAGCTAAGGCAGAGAAGAGAAGGTTGAATAAGACTGCTGCAAGTGGGTTTGGCAAAAAGAAACTGCACTGGTGGCAAAGGCGGAGGAGAAAAGGCGGCGTGAAGCTGGGCAGCAGTAAGAAGAAAAGGTTGATGCTCGGGTTCAGGAGAAATTGCTCACACGGTAGAAGATGATCATGTGTCCTTCGTATGAAAATCTTTTCATGATGGAATTCAATGATACACAAGGGTTGTGTTTCTTTTTTTACTGAAACTGAATTATTAAGAAGTAAATTATTATTGAAAAAATATATAATTTTTATTTTTAAAAAAACTTTGAGCAGTAACTAATTTGTTGTATTTTTTATTAAAATAAAAATAATTTGAAAATAAGTGAGTTGTACGAACGTAAAGAATACATTTGAAGAACGTCGTCTCATTGATCCTGAGGCGAAAGATCCATTGCAGCCATTGTTGGTTATTGCTGCCAACTGGTTAAAAAAAAAGAAAATAGTTATATGGAGGCCCATTTAAAAGCCTAAAAGGGCCCACTACTACAGCAGTTGCCGAATTACTTGATGTGGCATACCCTTGATTTTTAAATATAAAGATCATTTAATTATGAGGCAACCTAAATAACGATTATAAATATCTTTCATTCGTTTTGGCGCCAAAAACACAGTAACTGACCCCTCGAGATCTTCTTCGCCGCCGGCGCTTATGTCTTCCTCGACGGAGTTCGACTTACTGCAGTCTCCCGCCGCCGATTCTGCCAACGACTCCAACAACAATCTCCAGGTTCTTCTCTCTCTCTCTTTTGATGAATCGGTTGGTTGTGTCTCCCAATTTCTAGCACGAATTTATCTCTCTATCACGATTTTTCAGTTGGTTATTTCGGTGAATGGATAGGTAAGCAATTGGTTATTTTGCAGCCATTCTTCGTGCTCCACAAAGCACAGCCGCAGCAGAAGCCGGTGCCCAAATCTCCGCGATCGAGAAAGGGAAGGAGAAAGATTGGATCACCCGAAAAATATGAATCCAATCAATACGAAATTTCCGTCGACGAGCAACTCCAGGAACTCCGGCTTGAAACCTTCCGTCTTGTCTGGTCGAAGATCGAGAACGGCGTTAAGGTTCATTCCCTGGTTTCGAATCCTCTTGATTTTTTGGTTTTTGAAAGAATTGTTCTTTTAAAGGAATTTATTGGGTTTTTCTTGATTCAGGAATCGTTGAGGGAAATTAGCCTCAATCTTTGCAAAAATGTCCACCAATGGATCCAGGAATCGCTTTTAGACATTAAGTCTTGCAATCCTGAAGTAGTTTCAGAAATTCAAAAGCCATACCCGCTGATTAAAGAGAGTATATGCAGAAGAATTCCAACTGCTTTTATTCTCACACGTAAGTAGCTTCTCTTTCTGAGAATATTATTGTTAGGTTTGCTGTCATTGTTGGTTGCTGATTTTATTTTTCTTGTGCAGAGAATGTGGAGTTCGTCGATGATCAAAGGATGTTTGAGGAGGTTGGTGACTATTTGAGATCATATGGGTGCCATGTTGCAAATTTATCGGCATTGAATTTCTCAGGAACATATGGAATTGCTGGCTGTGTTAGGAGCTTGTTGAGGATCTTTCTTCACGAGGCTCAGGATGTAAGGAACTGCTCCTCTTTTTATTACGAATTGGAAATGCTTCATTTTCCTGTTTGATAACAGCTCAAGAAACAAGTAACTTTGCTGCTCTTAACATTGAAAATTTTTCTTACTTTGGTATTCTTTCAATGTTTTTGTACCAATTGGCTTTTGTAAGGATGGAGTATATTTTGTTTTTTTCTGTTCATCAGACAGCTGATATAGCTGTGCTATCTTCATGGTACTCCGAGCCAAAAAATTATGGTCATCCTGTGATAGTGATCATAGATGATATGGAGCAGTGTGAAGGTTCTGTCCTCTCTGATTTTATCATAATGCTAAGGTACTGGATGCTTCCTTTCAAATTATGCAAGCTTCTCTTAATCACAATGCCATTGAGTAGACAAAATACATTAATACTTTCATTATTTCATCCACTTGTATGCTAGCAAAAAAACTTGTATGCGTGATGTGAATTCAGTAAGTCACAAGCAAGTGAACTTGAACAAGAAAACGTGCAGCCTGGATACCGAAATGTCTGTGAATTAGTCATTTTCTGCTTCTTCTATTATTACCATGACATTGGGTACCAATGCTTTTTAGGTGAGGTTTTGACTGACTAATGCTTTCAAGCATTTTAGCATGAGGTGTGGACCGTGATTATCTGATATGTAATAATAACGTTAGGGAGTTCTAGAGCCAGACGAAAGAGGAATGTCTTTGTCAGTAGATAGGTTATGAAAAACCTTCATGAGAAGAACCTCATCTAAACAAAAGTTATATGACAACATCATATGGAACCAGAGAAGATAATTAGATTCTTTAGAAGGAAGAAATGAGCTTGATACCTTAAGATGCATCAGTTATGGTATATATAGGAGAGAAGGTGCTGCTATTCAGCTTTCACGATAACTCTTCAATTTCAATAATGTACCCTTGCAGAATGATCTTTGATTACCCATTGTATATAAGCTTATTGTAGTAACAGTTTAAAAGTACTGACTTTTACCTCATTAATGTACTTTCTTTTTTCCTATACTGTGTATTTATTTCAACTAAATTCATTAATAGTTTGATAGACTATGCTTGCTTTTTCACCAGCCCTTTTCCCTTTGTTTACATTTCTTCTTTGATCATTATGCTTTTCTCTAATAGTGAATGGATTGTCAAAGTACCAATTGTCTTCGTAATGGGGATCATGACAACTGTTGACACACCTAGGAAAATGCTCAAGTCAGATGCTCTTCAACATTTGCTTCCCTGCAAGTTCTCTGCTCCATCTCGTTGTGACAGAATGAATGCTATAGTAGAGTCTGCTCTTGTGAGATCGTTTTTTGGATTTGGCATCAGCCATAAAGTTGCGGTGTTCTTGAAAAGCCATTTTCAGAAGCAAGATGGAACAATAGTTTCTTTCGTTAGAGCATTGAAGGTAGAGCTTCCTTTGAGTTGTTTGTTTAATGAAATTGTCAAGCGCTTTCTTATAATAGACACTTGTTTATGCAGATTGCTTGCATAAAACACTTCTTGAAAGAGCCGCTTAGTTTTCTTTGTGAAGGCATGCTGTATGAAGATTCTGAGGTTGTATTTTCATCTTTATAGTCAACGAGGCAGTATTCTACTTTACTTCTGAATTAGGAGTCAGCTCTAGATATTTTTATATGGCTGATAAGCCATATTCTATAAAATGCAACATAACCTAAACGGATGACCTGCTCCGAGTTACCTGTAGTTGGTTCCTTTTCAAGATTTCAGAAACTTAGATATTATTGATGATCCTGGTCTATTCTGTTTGTCCTTATCTTCTACTTATGCTGAATGAAGTTAAAAGCTTACTCAATGCATATGACATCAATATGAAAATTTGATTATATAAATGCATGTTCTGAGTTGTTATTGTTATAAAAGTATCTTTATGTGCAGACTTTCTGGCATAAGAAGTACGAAATGCTTCCTCAATCTTTGCTTACACAAGCTTCTGATTTCCCGTCTTGCCAAAGGTATAATATTGTGCTGTACAAGATTGCTTCATAGAGTACAATTTTGACAAAAAATGTTGAACTGATTGATATAACTGTATACAGAGTAAAACTTCTGAACCACGGCTGTGATACTCTTCCAAAAGCCTTATCACAATTAAGGAGGTTACAAAGCATATGGAGTTCTGTTGTTATGGTAGGTTCTATAAGTTCTGTTGCACTTAGGACCAAGTTCTGCTTTTGTTGCTTTATGGCTTTATTGCAACCCATAAAGTTGTTTGTTGTTTAGAGGATTGCTTTCAATTCAAGTCCATGCTAGTCAGATTGCTAGCTGATGAGCAAAGATTTCTCTTCTATCTGGCACACACATTTAAGCTTTAGCAACCTTTATCCTATTTACAGTTAATGCATCAATGAGCGAGTCTTGTACAGGATATATAGAAGTAGTGTTATGTTCTAAATGTGACTTTCTTAGAATGAGAACATAAAAATTGTGATTCTCTTTACTTTTGAATCTGAGGTAACTCCGACCAGAAATTCTTTTGAGTGGATGCTTTAAATACTGTTGGATGTTGCAGGTCCACTTTGTTATGTAAACTAAAACTAAACAACATGGTGCACATTAATGTCGATTACTTTCATGCTTTGTGATGATAGTGCTTGTTTGAGGTGGCAAAGTTTAAGAAGATGCATTTCTTGGACATATATTGTGAAGCTACGGATCCAACATTGTTTAACTCTTCTCATTTGGAATCAAAAACCTGGACCAATCACAAGGAATTGCAAGGAACTTTCGACTTTGTAAAAGGCGGTTCTATTGCTCAGGCAATACAAAAGACAAGGTAAGCAGTCGTGAAGTTTTTCAGATAGTGCTCTAGCTGATATCACCTATCTAGGCAAGTTAGTTCACTAACAACACAACATCTTCTTCACATTTTAGTATTTACACTTAAAGGTTAATTGACCATTTACTTTTGGTTACTTCAGATGGTGCAATCTTCTTCTTCTTTTCTGATTATTTTGTAGGTAGACTCATCATCTAAGTGACATTAGGTAGCTCATTTTTTATATCTAGCTCCCTTGGTTTGTCTCTGTTCTAATGCCATTTTACTATCTACATAACACGGTTGTAGTCACACAACTTTGGAGTTGTGGTTGCAACTTGAGATGTAAGCCTGAATATTTCCCTTAAGGGTGATCAGTAACTGTCTCATTCATTTTTATCCGGATTGTCTTTTATTGTATAATAATAAATTATTTTGTTTTTGGACCAGGGAACTTCCTTTGACATCACTTCAGGCCCTCTTTGATATTTGGAGAGTACATACAGAGACCATTGCTGAGGTACAAGTCTTCACTTCTTAGTTGATGGTACCCTTCTTTAATTAGACCTAGGACGTTTGGTTTGCACATTAAACTTTTGTAAATCTCTCATCTTTCTTGAAAGTTCTACATTGTCCAAGATATGTTGTCAATGTGTTTTCTACACTGTGCTTACAGTCCATGCATATATTTGCATCACAATTATGCAAACCATAGCCATTGTTTTTTGCTTAGATGATTTTATCCCTTATTTTAATATTTGTGTGATTTTTCTGTTTTTATATAGATTCAGGAGAAGATTGAACAAGTGCATGTAAGTAAGGCATCATCTGGCAGCAATAAAATTTTGAGAGGGACCTTGGCAAATACACACAAGTAAGTTTTGTAATGTCCCTCCTGACAAAATGGAAGTTCCTATTGAAGTGGCTAAACCTGTATATTATGGCTAAACCTGTATCACGTATAGATATTCCTGGTATTACCATTTTATCAGGAGTGTTTATAAAAAAAGTAAAGATCTTGAATATCATCCTCTATACTGAGATATGCAATGAGAGTATGAGACTCTCGAGATTTTGTTATCAACTTCTTTAAGTTAAAATGAATACATGTACTTTTTGATGCACAATAGATATGCTATTTGCTAACTGAATGTTAGCATGTCAACAACTAAAATTTGTAGTCAAACAAAAGCATTACAAGGGTGTTGACTTATGTAAAGTGAGGCAGGCCTTACGGTTTCTCTTAACATTCTCAACTTAAAGCAAATTGGCAGACTGCACGGATCTTCTTAGCATTGTGAACAAATCCATTACAAAGGTTAACATGAAACTCTGACAGTAATCATTGTCGTTGCTAACGCTATCATTGGAATTGGCATATTTTCTGTAACTCTTGTTACCAGAGACCATACAATGAAAATAAATATGATGATTATCAACTATATAAGATGTATCTTTTGGGAAAGTTCTATCACAAGAAACTTGCTAGATATAATGCATTTGCATATGTCTGGCACTTAGATTTGGAACTTTTACATGATTTAGAAGATGATAATCCTTGAAAACCACTTCTTGTAAGTTATTTTTGAATTTTTATGTAATTCGTCTTAGCTCTCAAAATAATTGATATTCCTACTTTTTCTAGTTTAATTTAGAGTTAAATTATAATTAAATTTTAACTACAATTTTCTCGCCCACATGTCTTTTCCTTAGCTTTAAATTACACAGTTGGAGATAAATGTGCAAATTTCTACTTATTGGGAAAGTTCTTTCCTTTGTACTTAATTAGGAGCTTGACCACCAACTACTTTTGTTAGGTCAAAATCTCATAATGCTGGGATGCTCTCACAATCAGTGAATGATAAGGCTGCAGTGCTTCTGGAAAACATGGTGAGGTATAGATCAAACATCGTAATGTTTGTTTTGCAAACTCTCCTAGGCATAGACACGCCCTAACCAACATATTTTTAGTTTTCCAATATTTGCAAACCGACATGCTCATCCTCTCCTAGTATGAAGTAAAGTTTATTGTGGTCGCTAAACATTCCTTAAATCAACGTTGCTGCAATTTTCCCCACTTGTAAAGATAATCGTTTTACTGATTCCTTTATTGACCTGGCCAAACTTTGTAACAGGAAATTTTTGGTGCCAGTAGAATGTGCACCCTATCATGAAGTTGTGTGCTTCAAACATGTTGAAGCTCTGCAAACTGTAAGCTATGAGCATACCTGATTTATGCATGAACATGTTGCTTTCAAGTATTTCGTTGCTCCCATTACTATTATTGAATACCATTCTAATTGTTTTTGTTAGCGAATATAGCATCTGATTTTAGACACAGGAATCTATCCCAGTGTGACTTACTGCACTTTGTACTGCACCTTCTTAGCGCATCTGGGCATTCATCTTACATAAATTGAGCAATCTTAGTGAACTGTATATAACACTGTTATCACCACCTTATACGCAATAGGTGAGTGCCATCCCACTTATACTTGTATATGGCTAAGAGTTGCTTAAAAGGTCTGTGAAAACCCCTCCACGCAGGCTGTTGTTGGTGACCCAAGGAAAACTGTTCAAAATGATCTTTTGAAAGCAGCATGCCATCTTGAATGCAGCTGCTGCAGTAGCAAAAATTCCTTGTCACCGTCCATGCACGATACATCAATTTTGTAAGTAGTCTTGCTTATTCTGACTTATGAAGTTAATGTCAAATTTGTTTTTTTCCTCGATTTTGTGAGCAATCTTATGTTAGTAGCAATCATGTCATTATACTGGTAACACTCCCTTTTTACTTCTTATATCTCTACTTTGGTTATATTACCATCGTTGGTATAGCTATACTTAGCACCCCGCTATTTGCATATAGAGTTGGAAATACAAAATTTTTGAATTTGAAAAGCAGTGGGGATTAAGAACTGCTTGTAGTTCAGTCCAAAGATAAAGGCGCTATATCTATTCTGAGATTTTTCTAATGTTATCCTCTTAAGGTATAATCTAGCACAAGGGCATGGAGATCTCATCAATCTTCATGACTGGTACCAATCATTCAAAGGAGCACTCCGACCTAGAACTCATACCAAACGCAAAGTACGTTCACCTGCTTCAAAGAAAGTGAAAGCGGCCTCCCAGGAGTCTGAAGCAACAATACAGTATCCTGAGACATAATTCCTTGCTTTTTATATATGTTAGGTTGTTGCTATTATAGTATATGCATGATGTGCTACAACTCGTCATCTCAATTGATTTCTGTGCGCTGAAAACGAACTGATGTTAGCATCCCTGCATCGCTTAAATGGGCGGAATCCTTAAGAAAAAGAAAACTTCAGCGTTATTGATTTCATTGGGAGTTCTGTTTATGACTCTCACTCAGACAATAGTTCTCTTTCAGGTCTCTAAGTTAATATCTTAATATAGTTTCTTGTGGTTTTCTTCAAGAAAGCAACACTTTATTGATTAAAATTGCATGCATAAGCCTATTATATAGAATTATATATAGAATGTCTACTAGTCAACTTAGTTCAGTTCTAACATTCACTTGAGTGTCTCTTGAATTTTATGCTCCATAAAAAGAACATATGCTATCAGATTCTTGCATAGTACTCTTTGGAATGTAGTGGTCAGTCTACAACAGTTTTAGGAACCAGATGATATTCACTACATGCTATCTCTTCATTTGCCATAACTGCTGTGTAGTTAACCATTTTGTAATTACCTTTTGTCTCATGTTTAGTTTTCATGTTAGAAACGAGCCAGTTACTGCCATTGGGTCAGTATCTCTAAATATACTAAAATTTAAGTATTTCAATTTGTTTAATTGAGTATCTTTGCTATTTATTTTCGGGTTTGGATATCTAACCCTTCTATATTTGGATTTTGGTCAATTCCTGCTTGAGTGGAGTTTAAGTGGTCCTTCTGATGAAATGCATGAGTAGCTGATGTAATTGCAAGGAGTCCATACAGTTTTGTTCTTCATTGACTATGGTCAAATTCTGTGTCCCTTGACAATTCTTTTAGAGCTAGATTTTGCAGATCAGTTATGGAGCTCCAAATAACTGGGCTTCTCCGGATGCCAAGTAAGAGAAGGCCGGATTTTGTGCAAAGTGTTACCTTCGGAATTTAGGCGTTGATTGCTTAGAAGATTCACAAGCAATTTGGATCAAAGCAGCTAAAGGAACAGTTCAGTTCCGGATCTGAATGGTTTCAGACGTGCTTTCTTACAACTGGGAGATCTTCATTTTTTCAGGTTTTGGAATACATTCTCTAGAAAATTATTCCATGACATGGATGTACTAACTCCCTTATATGGCTCATGTGCTTCGACCTTTCTTCATACAGTGATATTCTTGTACTGGAAAATTTTAGAGATCAAAGGGTTTGGGTTTGTGGGCACCTCCGTTCCGGTCTACTTGACCTGATTTGTACAGTTTGGTTGGTAGTGACTTTGGCATCTGATTATATTCAGATAAATATTTCAGTCATCTGGGACCTGCCATTTCGACTCAAGTTTCATGTATGACTAGTTTACTAGTTTTGTTATGTGTTTTTTCAGGTTGTGGGTCACTTCTCTAAATTGTTTATTGTATTATTATTATTTCTTAAGGTTCGGTTATTTGCTTGAGAGACGTGTTGTTTTGGACATCACTTATCAGGTTTCAATTTGTTGTCATTGTAAACTTGGGATATTGAACACCCGAGTGTAGATTCATATCCGCCTAGCACGTGTGTTTTCGTACCTGTAATTGGGAAAACCATTCTGCTAGGTGATTCCATCTGTTTTAGACGCAAGTTTGGCTAAGGGATGAGCATAAAAGTTCTACATGGCACAGGTATGCTTTCTACTTTTCAAAGTTGGACACTTTGTTTCATCAGCAACGAGATAAATGTGTTTGACAAGGTTTGCAGACAAACTCCGAAGACGATACCAAACTTTGAGTAGAAAATTCAAATAAAGTTTTCTGCTAGGGCCCATCTTCCTTTGTCGCTTATAAGCATCTCTTCTCTAGTTATTGTTTATCAACTGCTGAAGAAAGTCATTGAAGCACGCAGGTCTTCTTCCGAGATTCCATGGATCATGACAAGCTGAAGCACGATGAAGATGAACATGTTCACCATCATCACCATGATCATAATGATGAAGGGTCGGATTTTTGGCAAAGCTTTCTTGGTGAGCACCTTCACCACGGCTACTATGATGCTGGCACTTTGTCTAAGCTCGACTACCATGCTGCTCAGGTCCGCATGATGGAAGAGATGCTACGATTCGCCGGCATATTGGGTATCTGATCCCTCTTTGTTACTCTCTGAATGTTTATTGTAACGATCAACGCCGTGAACAGCGAGAAGATATATCGTTTATATTGTTATCATGTTGATCAACTACAATTGGTTCTCCATTTCTTGGCCGCTTATGTATAGCAGTTGAAACGTGGGTTGTTTTCGATCTTATATATGTCAATAAGAACAAAAAATCTTATACATAACTTACACTTTCATGGTTCCACTCAAATTTCTCTTTTAGGATTTTTCCCCCTTATTCTTTCTCTCTGCAGATGATCCTGCAAAACTCCCCAAGAGGATAGTTGATGTAGGGTGCGGTGTTGGTGGTAGCTCGAGATATCTGGCAAAGAAGTTTAATGCCCAAGTTGAAGGCATCACATTGAGTAAAGCTGAAGTGGAGAAGGCACAAGCTCTTACTCAAGCCCAAGGTTTGGCTGACAAGGTTCGTCTCTTGTAAAGATAAGATATTGTAAAATCTCTTACTGGTAGCTCGACGACTCCTATTTGTCTCTTGTAAAAGATAAGATATTGTCCGGAACGAAATCATATTTCCACAATAAACAGTCAGAATGTCTTGCAAAGTTTGGTTTTTACTATTTAGTTACTAATAGGATAGTTTCAATAGAAAGGGGAAAAATTAAAGAAAAGGTGAGAAGCGATGTCACTGTTAGCTCATTGACTGGTAATGACTTGGCTTGCAGGTATCCTTCCAGGTTGCGGATGCTATGGAGCAACCTTTTCCTGATGAACAGTTTGATTTGGTCTGGTCTTTACAGAGTGCAGAGCACATACCTGACAAACAAAAGGTGGAAAACAAGCTACCGTCTTTCGGAATGTTATTTTATATGATTCACATATAGACAAGTGCCAGGGCTGATTCGTCTTGTTTCCATGCTTTCATTTTTCAGCTCATGAGTGAAATAGTGCGGGTTGCAGCGCCCGGAGCTACTATTATCATCGTTGCCTGGTGTCACAGGGAACTCTTACCCACAGAAAACACTCTACGGGCTGACGAGACTCAAATCATGGACATGATCATCGATACTTTCCATTTACCCCCTTGGTGTCCTCCTTCAGAATATGTGAAGCTAGCTGAATCTTTCTCACTTGAGGTATGCTACAACACTCCTAAGTAGGTAACCAGTGTGCAATGTAATTAGTGCAGCTTGCAGTAACACAGAAACCTAACACCGGATGAAATCATTACACTGTCTTGTTGTTTTTTGATAAATATAACTATCTCAGTTGTTATAGCATGATTTCAACTGCGTTCATGGGCGTCTGCGTAGCTATAGCATTTCTTCATAACATATTTTCACTTAGGGCGTGTTTCAAACGCCCGTAACTTCACTTTCTTCCGTCAGATTTGGAGTTCCAAACAGTCATATGTTTTATTTGCACAAGTAACTTAAAATTTTACTTCCACATATGAAATTCCAATTTCAACTTTTTTATTTGCACACCTGCTAATGCAATTCTATATTTCAATTTTCAACTCACTTCTAAAAACTATTAAAACACAAATATTGAACTCAATTTTCAAAAAATTTTATTTCTTATCTTTTACTTTCACGAAACTCAGGGCATTTGAAACACGCCCTTACCATGCATTTTTCTTATTCCAGAATATCAAGACTGCAGATTGGTCTGAGAATGTGGCTCCATTTTGGCCAGCAATCCTGTATTCAGTCTTCACAGAAGAGGGCCTAAAAACTCTGCTACAAGCTGGTGAGCTTCTTAGTTATTGTAACTTGGATCATCATCTTGTTAGAACTTTAGGAATTCTGGGCTTGTTTGGCATAGCTTATGTGACTTATTTCATCTCCTTTTCAGTTTTTCATTCTCCAGAAACTTCTGCAGTACTTTAAAAAGGATAGTTTGGCATTGCCTATGCCTTTTATTACATCTCCTTTTAA
The DNA here is from genome assembly GCA_019914995.1 of Acanthochlamys bracteata. NCBI lineage: Eukaryota > Viridiplantae > Streptophyta > Magnoliopsida > Pandanales > Velloziaceae > Acanthochlamys > Acanthochlamys bracteata. The sequence goes on from CM034126.1 coordinate 260,545, forward strand.
ATTTTCATTTACAGTATTCTAAATTTTTTTTTTTCAAATATTGAAAGACGTGACTGAATTCTACCTCATGAAAACCTATTTGGATAACAAAATAGAGGAAAGAAATCTCACTGTTCTAGTCACGTAATTAACGATCTCACTGTTTTTGTTGCAGGTACCAGAAGTATAAAGCAAGCACAAATTATGACTCTAACCAGTGTCGGAATGTGCAGCAATCTCCTTAAACTGGTTATTTTGAGTTGCCGCAAGCCAGAGTGATTGGAAGTTTGTCGATTATCTGAAGAATGAGACATTTAGAAAAGTTCCACCGTGTGTATGCAATTAGTTTTTTGGATTTGAATTTAAGTTAATAGCTCCCTCAATGTTCTGTATATATGGACATGATTTGTTAAACACGGTGACGGATTAAGCTGTGAGTAGGTGTGTCATGCAAATTGAGACGGAAATGTGCCAAAGGACTTGACACTGTATTAACGGATAAGATCCACTTTGTGTTGAGAAACTTGGCACTGTGTAATAATTGTGAGGATGAATGATTAATAGATATGCTTCAGTAGTTTATTTTTCTACGTTTGAACAAGAAGAGCTTCTTAGTAGTGGACAAAATGGTGCTCCGAATTTTGCAGAAATCTTAAATTGATCAATTCTTGATTAATTCCTAAAAATGTTGATGTCTCTCTTTTATATATATGTGCAGGTGACTTTCTATAGTTAAGTGAAGAAACTCTCTATTATATGCAATCGTTCAGCAAGCAATGGCCAGTACAGTACTGCTAGCCTAGCTAAGACTTCCCTACCAATTAACTTACAAACCTTCTTCTTCAATGCTGGAGATCCGCTTCTTCCTTTCACCGGCGGTGAACGATGCACTCGTAACAAGAGCTCGTCGCGTTCGAAGAAGACGATCATGATGAGTAGTGGAAGAAATACTACGGATGCATGCTAAGAACCTGCAAGCAGGCGTTGCAGAGTTCCACGACGAGACGTCGGAGGTCGGGGAGGTCGCTGTTGAAGTATATTTTGTCATTCTAATAGAAATAAGTAAGGATTCTTATATTTATATAGTTGGTAATTGTTCGTAAACTGTTTGTTTTATGTAAAAATTTGAAGTATTTATTTGTTTTAATTTGTTTATGTTATATGCGTTCAAGTCCATAACTTCGGATCGTTTGGCTGTGAGTTTTGTACATTGCCTTATCTTTTTTTATTTAAAAAATTTTATTTGTTTTTAGTAAATATTTTAATAGTATTTAAAAAAATTAAATATAAATAAATTATACATTATTTTTATATATATAATTTTATTTTTAAATAAATTATTTAAAAATTTTTTATTACGTTCCTAAAAAAGGTACATGAGGAAGTATCCAAATAATACTGTTGTTCAGTTAATTTGGTGGAAATGAATGAACCTATCACGTATTTTGGGGAGGTTAAGAATTGTCACCTTAATAATTGTCTTGTTATTTCTGCGCTAGCTGGTTCCAGTTTGTTAATTTTGTCACGACGCGTTGGGTGCAAATTAACTGACGCTTCCCGTTAAACCTCTGCATGGGTGCAATATGAACACGCTAGGCGCAGATGTGTTTTACTGACGGTGCCATGTTTTTTATTTATTTGCATCGATTAAATATTGGGTCGCGTTTAATTAAGTAGACCAAAAAAGAATAATCTTCTGATATTCGTCTCTCTCAATTCATTCAACAAATTGCTTGATGGAGAAAATGTTTACGGCTTGATTCCTTTCTGAATGAAGCAACTACTTGTGATCACATAATAATAATACTAAAACTCCACATAGAGGCCTGAAATTGCAAAATTAAAGGATCGTTCTTTTCTCTTTTGCTGCTTTTCGCTCGTTCGTTCATTGGTTGGTTCAAATTTGTTCGTTCATTGGTTTGGATTTAGAACTTGTTAATCCTCCTACAAACATGGCGACGGCTTCAACAACGACGCCAGCACTACTCGTCTGGCTACTAAAATCAAGTAAAACTTCACCAGCGCCGCCGGCGACGTTCTTGCATTCTACTCAGAGATCGACTTCTACTTCAATGGCACGTGCTGGAGTTCGTCGTTTTCTGACGTCAGCGACAACCGCGCCAGCGGAAGGATTGCTTGCTGGAATAGCAAGGTTCTACGACGAGTCATCGGGGATCTGGGAGGAGGTTTGGGGAGAACACATGCACCATGGATTCTATGATGCTGGTGATGATGATGTGGATTTCTCCGATCACCGTGCCGCGCAGATCAGAATGATCGACGAGGCGCTCCGGTTTGCCGGAATCAACGACCGTGTGTTTCTTTTCTTTTTGGCTTATGTTCCTGAATTCTGTTCATGTTTCTCAATTTTTGTTCTATGAATATTTTTATTTCTTCTTATTCTTTCTACGCACATTTTCTGCAGTTTTTTTTCCCCCCTAGAAGTTGCATCTCATATATTGTTATCATTGGAGATATACGTATTTAGTTACGTTTTTTTTTTTTTTTTTTTTTTTTTTTTTTTCGGAATGGTAGCAAAAGTTTTTTATTGGTCATTCTCAATGGTTCCACATTATCCAACAAACAAATTGGATATGCCGCATGGTTTTTGCTTTGTGGTCGAGTTTGAACGTGATTCCGTACGGGTGCATTGATTTGGCCCATTCAGTTCATATATAGGTTGATCCTAGTTTACTCAAGGAAGAACAAAACTCATATATTATTGAAATTGTTTAACCCATCTTGATTTTGGGTCTAATTTAAGTTGGGGCAAAAATTCTCAACTAAGATAAAGCTGCCTTTATACTATAGCTTGATTCTGCGGTTAATTTGGAATTGGTGGTTTTTTTTTTTTTTTTCTTGCAGATAATTCTGATGATCAGAGAAGGAGGCCAAAGAGAATAGTTGATGTCGGTTGCGGAATCGGTGGTAGTTCAAGATATCTTGCAAAGAAATATGGAGCACAGTGTGAAGGAATCACACTAAGTCCAGTTCAAGCACAAAGAGCCAAAGAACTTACTGTTGCTCAGGGTCTAGGAGACAAGGTTAATTAACATATCTTATTGTTTCATCAGGTTAATTAATTTGTTGGAGTTTAAAGTTTTTTTCTTAATTTCTTGATTAATTTTTTCAGCTTATAAATCATAATATGTTTCATATATATGAGAAAGTCATCTGGTTAATTGAAAACTAACTAAACAGGTTAATCCACAAATCTTCCATTCAGATAAATATAGATAGGAATAGAATCGAGCCTTGCCTAATATAGTGAATTCTAGTTCTGTTACAGGTTTCGTTCCAAGTTGCAGACGCATTGAACCAGCCCTTCCCTGATGGACACTTCGACTTGGTTTGGTCGACGGAGAGTGGCGAACACATGCCTGACAAAAACAAGGTATCAACTATATATAATTTCTCATCTAAAGTTAGTGTCTTGTAATAATAACTCCATTGATTTGACTGCTGAAATTTCTACTACTCAGATGTTAGTAGGCATTGCCATCCTTTGTCTATGATTTCTGGTCATATTTCTGTAAACGAGACTTGAACAACTATGTATTTTCCTTTTACATTCATCTTCAATCTTCTGCGTTTCTAAATTTCGCCAAATGACAGGAAATAATTTTAGCCATTGCAGCCTAGCTGTTAAGTTCCATATATATATATATATATAGGAATATGATAGAGACGTATGGTATTTTTAACATATTAGTGCATATGTCTGTAAAAAATGGCCGGCGAGATTTCCAAATCTAATTTACACCATTAGATATGGAGAACCATGAGTTGCAAATATGTTATTAAAATTTCAACTCAATCGCAATACGAATCGACCTTCATTGAAATAATTAATTAAAATGACACAAAAATAAAATCTATATATTTTTTTAAATTTAACTTTTTTATAACTTTGATCAAGAGTTCTGATGGAGGTCGATTCGTATTTCGATTGAGCTGAAATTGTAATAACATATTTGTAACTAATGGTTCTCCATATCCAACGATGGAGATTAGATTTGGCGATCTCGCCGGCCACTTTTAACCGGTATGTGTACTAATGTATCTATAAAAATACTATATATTTTTATTCTATTCTATATATATATATGGAACTTAACAGTTAGTGGAAAATTCGAAGTGATCATGAAGTTGTTTCCGGATTTCTTTTCAGTTTGTAAGTGAATTGGCGAGGGTTGCCGCACCAGGAGGAACAATTATTATAGTGACATGGTGCCACAGAGAGCTGTTGCCCTCTGAAGAATCATTAAAACCTGATGAGATCAAACACCTGAAGAAGATTTGCGATGCATACTACCTCCCTAGCTGGTGTTCTCCTTCAGACTATGTAAAAATAGCTGAGTCTTGCGGGTTAAAGGTGATTTCTTTTTTTTTCTCCTCCTTCTATTGTTAATTTGTTCAAGTGACTATATATACCATTTACACTTAGAAACTGCAATGTGAATCCTAGTTCTATCAGAAGCTAAGAACTCAGATTATGAGAAAATGAAAGGCAATTTCTTGTTAGCAGGATATTAAAACGGCAGACTGGTCAGATAATGTGGCTCCTTTCTGGCCTGCTGTGATCCGCTCTGTGTTTACATGGCGGGTTTTCACATCTTTATTAAGAAGCGGTGAATTTTCCCCTCTTTCCTTTTTTTATCTTCACGTTTCTATGAAACTCTTTTTTCGAGTTGGTGTAATTCGTTTGAGGTTTTTTTTTTCTTAGGCTGGAAGACAATAAGGGGAGCACTCGTTATGCCATTGATGATTGAAGGCTACAACAAGAAGCTGATAAAATTTGCTGTTATAACATGCCGTAAACCAGAATAATATTTATAAAGAATGAAAATGCTATGTAAGTACTGATATTTTCTTTTCTTCATTCAACATGTGATTACTGTATGAATCATATTTGATCGAGATCCTCAATTGGAGTCTCGTTGCTTTTCCAAAGCAGTTCTTATATGATTTTATTCATCCAGATGCCGTATGTACATACATAAGAATACTAAGATCAACAAATAAAATATAATAATGCAACTGCATGTTGCTCAAATTTTGTTAAGCAACTACTTTTTACGCCTGTACAAAGAAATGGAAGCATCAACGCTGTACAAACATGAGAGTCAACAAATTGACGAAGATTCAGCAGAAACAGGTATGAACATCGAAAAGAAACCATATGTTCACGAACAGTTTTCACAATATGCTTGGCACATGAGATTCAAGCCTCTGTTGCAGCTCCTTAATCTTCGAGCACAGTTCCGCTTTCTGCTCTTTGTAACTCTGGATGAGGTACTCCTTCCCTTCAATCACCTCCTTCAACTCTTGGACCTGTATCTTCAACATGTCTACCCTCTCACTGTCTCTTGCCTTCTCCTCTCCATTGCGGTGCAACCCTGAATGGACCTCATGGTTAAGAAATCCATTCATCACTTCTGGTGGCCAGTTAATGGCAGTAGCAGGATTATCAGGAAAACTGGTGCTGTCAACCGGGCACTGGTCAGCAATCACTTTCCTTAGCCTCTCCACCTCAATCTCAGAATCAAAGAAATCCTGGTTAACTGAGTCAAGCTGAGATTGAAGATGGACAGATTGCTTTAACTGCATAGGGAGAGAGTTCTGGAGGTCTGTAATTTTTGCCTGCATCTCTAGAATCATCTCATCCCGCCTCTTAAGCTGCTGCCTGAGTTTCTGTATCACCTCCCGCTTGATATAGATGTCCGAACCAGATTCTGAGACGCGGGGGGAGTCTGAGCAGTGAGAATGATGGAATGGTTTGTGTGCCAGTTCAAGAGGATCCGTTGAGGATGACCACACCATGCCTCCATTTTCCCTGTTTGATTCTGGTGTATATACTCTCACTAATGGAAGAGGACAATTTGCACTGTTACTCACAGGGTTACCATGTTGAGCTGTACAATTAATACTGCCATCTGGAATACCTGGATAGAGAGAGATAGCCTTTCAAAAATCAAGATGACAATTTGTGTCCTCTGTCTACATATCAAGCATCACCAACGTTCTTAAGTGAATTGCTGTAGAAGATTTAACAGCACTACAGAACACATGACCAAACTGAAGCTAGCAGGCCCGTTATGATAACAACCTTGGAAGAAATTACCATCGCAAGGGAACTAAGTTCTAGGGAGTAGACTTCTCCAAGTCTTATCTATGATATTTAATCTTTATCAAATGGACCTTATCTTACTTTTCTTTGATCAAGAAGTCCAAAACATCACCCATCATGCTAGTTCTCATTAAATGTAAATCTTCGAGGATAATTATCTTCAGAACTTATAGAAGTGATATTTTTCGTGCTAGCCTGCTAAAAATTCAGCAAATACACCCTCTAATAAAGAAAAAAGACACCGGAACTTCCTCATCGCAATCTTGCTCCCTCCAGCTTCTAGACTTACTACATGTACTGGTCTTCACTTCATAGAGGAACAGTCACAACCACACCTAACAATATCATAGCAACTATACTACACAGAGTTCCAAGAATCACTATTCAGTTCTTGACACATGCTCCTATTCCAATGCACATACATGCACTTAGCATCTAGACATGTGAATGGTGTTTTCCAGGACTTATATTTAAGATAATGTACTTTTCGAATTCGAAACCGTCATACAAATACGCCAAGAGACCATGATTCTCTCATCCAGAGAAGTTGTTGGAGCCTTGTGTTTGCAGTCAGTAGGAGGCACAGATACTATCGTGATATTGCCGAAACTGTTTTGCTTACATGGAAGCAATATAGCAAAGGTATCTCATATACATAGAAAACAAAGCTTTGGAGTACAAAACTTTCTGGCAAAACTGCATACAACATTGAGCCGGGAAAAGTACAAGGCACAAAGGATTCAATGGTAAGTTATTTCAGTTCATGCAATTTCACACTCTTTCCTAAATAGTTTTCGAAAGATAGGATCATGGTTTTTGAGGTTTAAGTCAGGCAATTGGAAATAGTTACCGAGGAGACAAAGAACTCCAGTATTAAACTCCAGTATTAATAAACGCTTGTAAGGTAAGATAGAAAGAACAGGAGGAATAAATATGTTCTGATAGTGAATCTTCAGAATCTCAGATAAAATTGCGGTAACATAAAAAAAACTAACAGAAGAATATAACAAGAAAATGAATCACAGGAATAACTCTGCCTGACTGCCAGCTAAGCAATTAATAAGATAGAAAGAGAATATGCAACATGAGCAAATACTTGGCCTGCCTTTTATTTAAAGAAGCGGCACAAATCCAAAACTCATATTATGCAAATAACAGGTCAAAAATGATCCTAACCTGAAACACAGCGGTGATGACAGCCACGCTCATCTCTTGAGAAGCAATACAAGTTTGAATTAGAATGTTGCTGACCTTGCCTCAACTTGGTTGTGATCTTTTCATTTCCTGAATAGTTATAGCAATGCATTAACAGAAATCCCAAGCAAAGGTAAAAGAGAAAGGAAAGAAAAGACGGTGCGTCATTATACCTTTCAATTTATTTCTGGAAGCATCTGATCTTCTTGCTTCAAAAGCCTTTTTCAGTTTGCAACAAATCTTAATAGTAAATGTGCTGAGCAAAGCTCCCCCTACTATAAGAACCCAATTCGGGTTGTCCTTTCGAGATAACTTCATCTTTTCATCTCTTTGAATAACCCCATTAGACTTTGGTTGCATCTGATTTGTAATGATGGTGAAGAAGAATTACAAGCACCTGAGTTGGATTCACATTGTGGAGAAACTTAACAACAGGATCCCTCTTATGATGAAGAAGAGAGACAATAATAGCATTCTTTATCTTAACAATGAAATGTAGAGTGCCAAAAATATCAAATGAATGATTTAATGAGCGAGAAGTACCCAGTGAAGTAGTTATTCACATCCCCACAAGCTAATTCCAGCTACTGTTGTAGACAGATTCTCCACTCCAAAAAAAAATCACAAAATTCAAACTTTTTATAAGAAACAACTAAGCAGAATATACTCCCAGCCCTTGATTAAAATTCAACTTTCTATCAGAAACATACATGGAGCCAACATATTAGTCGCATATTTCAAGCAAGCGTTCATAATCCGTTCATGCCTTCAAAATTACAAGCAAAGCAGATTAGCTAACTACAAATAAAATGAGAAAGACGAAATCAATTAGAAACAAACTGTAACAACTAAACCACGATCAGCCAATAATCTAATATAATCTACTCTAATCTTAAAAGAAAACAAAACAAAACAAACTGCTCTCTGGCATTCGAACCTTGGATTTTTAAACCGTGCCTGAAGATGAATCCGGTTCTCGACCGACCAAGCTCTCACTGTTTATCCTCCAAGCTCTATCTCTGTCTCTCTGATCAAAAGCACGTGCATCGAACTGTAACGTAACATGCGCCACAACGAAAAAGTGTTGCCGGTCGCCGTTGAGAAGCTTTGCTTCAGTTCAATGTCGGCGGATTGTTATTATTAGAAGAGATGAGGGAGATCGAGAAAACGGGTCGGGTTATTTTCTAAGAAGGTTATAATGAGATAACCAAACCCAGACACATCCGAATGGAGGCTAAAATCGTCAAATGAACATAGAATAGAAGAGCACGGTAGAGTTTATGAAAAAGAGAACGATATTGGAGTTTTATATGCTTGTTCTTCTTCTTCGCCGGTAACGGCAACGTTGAAGAAAACACTCCCTGAGCTAATCCAACTTCAACTACTAGTTATCGGGCTCAATCGTTGCCAACCTCGATATCCATCGTAGTTTTGTTTTCACTGGCATTAATGGCACTGATGATGAGCTTGTGGAATCAGAAGCCAACATTGCTCTATATATAAATGGTAGATTTTCACAATGTCACAAACTCTATCTACAAAATTGGCCTTTTGAATTCATGGACTTGGGACCGATTATCACTACTCCTGCTGATTGGTTTGAAAATTTCTGATGCCCGACGAATTAATGGGGGCGTTGGTGCAATCTTCATAAATTAAAATGGCAAATCATCATATATGCAAGCTAGATTTTGCTGCTCATCAGTTGCTGGTACTATGACAAAACTTCAATTTTAATTTATATATGGAGACGAAAGGAAACAAAGCTCCTATTAATCCTATATATATTGTATGTTTATATTCAGGATAAGATTTTGTAGCTAGTCGTCATGGATCGATGAAGCTGATCGCATTATATATGTCCCCAGCTGATCTCAAGTAAAAGCAGTTGCTTATGGTTCAAGGAATAAGAAACAGAAATTAAAAACAGTTAATGTAAATTAAAACATTTATCAGAAACATATAATTACATAACATTTCTTGTATATTAATTTCAAGCCGACCCTTTCGTAAGAAAATTTAGAACTTGTTATCAGAAGCATAGAGAATGCACGATAACATGCACTACTAATATTTATCAAGCCTCTGAAAAAATCTCAAAACTTCTTAGCAGAAACATACAACCACGACAATGTTACTCGCAATAAAATTGTAATTATCGATATGGTTCAATTCATGAATAACACGCACCGTCATCATCACGCAATTAATGAAGGAAGCATATGATCACCACTGCACAATTCATGAGCTAGGCATCAAAATTTTTCAACAATCATATCAATTTTCCAGAAAAGAATATGATTTCTCATAAACATTAACTCAGTAAAGATCTGATGGTGATAGTCGAGCTAGGTGATAAGAAAACACATGTATTATAACAGAGAAATCCGGCAAATAGCGGGCTGTTTTTGTCATCAAGTTGGTCTTTATCGACAGCGGCGATCAAGAGATTTAGCTGAATACTTTTGTAGAGAACCTGAATATTAGCTGCGTCTTGTTCGCCCATGCCGTCGATCATCGGCTTCTTCTCCTCTTCCTCCTCCTTCTTCATCTTCGTATCCTTTTTCTCCTCCTCCTCCACAGACGGCAACCTTCAACAATCGAAGAAAAAAGCAACCGGCACTTGAAGCAATCGATCGAATCGAAGGAAAATGAAAATTGAACTCTTGTAAGCTAATTACTTGCTGAATAAAAACGATTTGTATAATTTCGAACTAGTGGTTGTGTTGCGCGGAACATGGTGCACCAGTTTCATCCAATAAATTCTGTTCTTGACTAAAGACCAAGTAGTTTTGACTACGTAGCCACTAATAACTTAACACGTAATTAATTTTACGTTTTACCGAATGAATAAAAAGTTCGATCTTTGTTTTGTAAAATAAGAATTTATTTAATTTAGATCGAATCGAAGGGGAGTTGTATAGCAGGAGTTCGAAATAAAAAATATTGGCAAATGTCTGTTTGATTTTAGAAAAGTTTGTGGACTGAAATTTCCTTTACTAATGGAGCTGGAGCTGTTCTGATAGACGGCATTGATTGATTTGCGGCGGCGGCGTCGTCGTTGTTGTTGTTGTTTTGAAATCAAAGAGCCATGGCAGCACCGGTGTTCTCTACACCGTTCCAGCCATATGTATATCAGGTTAGCAGCAATGATTGAGTCTACGTTGTTGTCTGGTTATCTTGATCTTAGATTAGGTATCTACTCTGTTAAATCTGCCCGAAATTTTTATTTCGTTTCTTAATTTGTTGCAAATCAAGTAATTAGTGTGATTTTGATTTCTCCCGCTTTGATTTCGAATATTTTTTGTTTACTTAAAAGATCTTGTTCCACTTTTGTTGCAGCTTCAACTAATTGTTTACAGTATGAGTAAAAGACGAGCAAATAACTATTGTTTCTATTTAAGATTTGAAACTGTGGGGAAGAATGAAACAAGATGACATGAAAGAATGGATTGATTAATTGATGTTTATTGCCAAACGTGATGTTTAAATTAAACATAGGAATTACGGTTGTTATGCTTTGTCCCCCATGATAGTGTATAAAACATGGGGCAATACAGTTGTTGTGTTTTGTCCCCCATGGTATACATAAGCCTAAAATTGGCAAGAGCAGAAACAAAGTGATTATTGATGTATGTGGAAATATGAACTTGTCAGGACTACGAAATTGTCTCTGTGCACTGGGAATGGATAAGTGTGGTGGTTTTGTTATGCAGGAACGTTTTTATCAAAAGATTATTATTTATTGTATTTGGATTTTGACAAGCATTAGAAGGAATTTTGACAACCTCTAGGAATTTTGCACTGGTTTATTATTCGATCAATTACCAGTTTGGTGTACGAATGCTTGATCTTACCTACTAATCAATGCTTCAAAATCATATATTGCAGAGTCCGCAAGCATCAGTCACACCTTTCCAAATACTTGGGGGTGAAGCTCAGATTGTTCAGGTACCTTCTATGTAACTCGCTTCAGCCGATATGTTACAATTTGTTTGTAAGGATGCTTAACCAGACTGACAAGAATGTCCTTTTAACATTGTTTTCCAGATAATGTTGAAGCCAAATGATAAGATCACGGCGAAGTATGGTAAGTCTTTAACATACTGTTTGCTGATGCGAGGCACTATTACTTGTTTTTTTTTTTTGGGGGGGGGGCGGCGGTGGTCGTCATATGCTAGGTTTCTGTCCCAATACAGAAAATTGAAATATTTTGGATAGTGATATCAGCATAATTGATGCCAGAGCTTATTAAATAATTAAATTTTGGTAGGACTAGATGTATGCATTCAGTCCGTTCTAGAGACATGAGCATATTTCTTATTATGTACTTGTGCTATCAATTAGCCATAGTTTTACGTTTAATATGCAACCAAGCTCCTCTTCGGTGTATGTTGCTTAACTTTTTCTTGTGAATTTTCTTTCAGGTGCATAGAACTAACTTCTATTTCAACTCAATTATTAGGTACCTTATGTTACATGTCTGGATCTATACAAATGGAAAATGTGTATTTCCCGGAAAATGAAGGGGGAATTTGGCAGTGGCTTTTTCTGAAGGCAGTTACTAGCGTTGTGCTCTTTAATCCTGGCGCTGATGATGGGTTTGTTGGAATTGCCGCACCATCTCCAGCAAGAATACTCCCAGTAAGTATGCAATAGTGAAAGTAGGTGTATACTGGTATCTTAACTTTAGCATTTCAATGAGGGGTTGCTACATTGTTACTGTAAACAATTTTATCTTTTTAGTTTAGATCACAGATAGCATATTTGGAGTCATGAGAATCACTAGTTAAGCAAGACAATCATGGCAACTTTTTTCAGAATTTAGAACTACCGAACGTCTCTCATAAATTAAAGGTTAGGAAGCTTATATTGCATATTTTACTGACTCTTTGAGTTATAAAAAGTTCTGTTATCTGAAAATAAACTGCGAAGCTATTTTTGTAACTCCTAAGAGTCTAGGAAGTATTTTTGATTATTTCTATTCGCGAACTGGGCTTTCTTTTTGGTGACCTTCTGTGTTCCAAACTTTTTCCTAGTGTTAAAGCAATGGCTGACCATGCACATAACAGTGCTATTTCTCTAGGTCGTCTGTTTATATCCTGTTGTGAAGAGATTCAGTTCAAATAGGTCCTGCATTATGCTAAAAATTGCCTCTTTGAATCGAAATTTTATTTTTCCATCTTTTGAAGTCTGAGATTGATCACTATCTGCTTGGTAGGCTTGGAGAAACTAAGATCTTTGCTTGTGTATGTGCACTTCATGTTTTTGAAGATTCTATCTATATGTCTTCTAACAATGTAATTCTTGGCAGATTGATCTAGCGAACTTTGGGGGCGAAATCCTTTGCCAGGTGTATCTCTTCATCTAATCCCTTAAACTTATGAGTTCCTGGTATAAACTGGAAGTATGGAAGTGTTATGCTTACATGTTCGAGGCATCATATCAAAATATACTTGCTTTGTTAGCCTTACTTTGTCAAACTGTTTAAAATGGTCTGAAAAGATTCCACTCTTTGGCAAGTTAGACCCTTCAAGTCTGTTAAGGTGCTAATATGTTAGAGAGTAGATGAAATGACTAGGAAAAAGGGATGTTCTTATGGATGTAGTTTCTATAGTGTCAAGTTTGCACTTGGAATCTGGTTACTGCTTTGATTGAATCGGATTTATCTCGGGAACCATATCCACTTGTTTATAGTGCTAATCAAGTGGTTGATTAATTTATGTGTGGAGTTGTGACTTTTGCTGTTGTGTATCTTGAGAATTCTTGAAGCTTATTATTTTTTAAATGTAATGGTACAGCCAGATGCTTTTCTTTGCTCTGTCAATGATGTTGCTGTGAACAACACTGTTGATCAGAGAGCCCGTAATGTTATGGCTGGACCTGAGGTAAGTTGGTGCTTACCCAAGTTCTGTTTCATAGCACGTGCCGTTTTGACTTACTTACCCGATGTCTTTTTATTTTTTCTCCTTCATCTTTGACAATTATGTCACTGTGAGCTGTTTCAGGTTGTTCTAAAACAAAAGCTGGTAGGTCAGGGGCTTGCATTCCTGGTTGCTGGTGGAACTGGTATGCTTCTTTCAGTTCTATAAATGTTGAATTTCGTACATCTTAATAATTGGCTATTCACATTTAATTTGGCAGTCTCCCTCTTATTTTAATGTCGAAGTGAAACTGGATGTATATGATGGACTTGTGCACTTAAAATGGCTATTCACATCTCATCTCCTCTTATTTTCTGCCACTTTTAGTAAATGATGTTCTTTATTGCACAAGTATAAGCTATTGTATCTCGCTTCTCTTTCTTAGCTGCAAGCTTTCTTTTGGCTAGTTGTACAGAAGATTCTCGAAGCTGGTGAAGTGCTAGTTGTTGATGCAGCTTGTGTTGTTGCAATGACCAGTGCCATTGAATTTCAAGTGAAGCGCTCAAATCCAATGAGAAGGGCTGTATTTGGGGTGCGTATTTTCTCATGAATATTTACTGAATGTTGATGAACTTGAGGAATCAGAAAATCTTTTCGTCACACTGAATCATCACAGAAGAAAAAGAACTTTTTGTCATTGTTCTTCTTTGATGTTGCAGGGAGATGACCAAGTGACAGCGACCTTAACTGGACCAGGCGTTGTCTTTGTCCAAAGCTTGCCATTCCAAAGGCTTTCACAGCGTATGTTCAGGTAAACTTCTCTCAAGGATCACGTCACCGTGCTCTGATTTCCTTATTCACTTCTCCCATTGGCTTCCTTCACCTGATGGCGACGTTTTTTTTAACTTTACAGAGCAGTCTCCACGCTGAACATGAGAGAAAACCCGAAGTTCTTCATCCAGATTGCAGTCTTCTTCTTTCTAGCGTATGCTATAATTGTTTCATCATTTTTCTTGGCAGATGTTTAGTTCAAACTTACTTATTTACTTTTTCTTCTCCGAGATTGATTTTATTTAACCCCTTAAGTAGAGATTCCTTAAGCGATACCTGTAATTTGGTGGGGGAAAATAGAATACAACAGGAGTTGGATGATGTGTTATATATGATATAGAATTTGAAGTTTGTGGATTGTTTTTCAGTTTGTCTTCTTATTTGTGCCTTGTCAAGAATACGGCACAGTTTCCCATTGCTGTTTAGATTCTATTTTGCTTTTATTTTTTATTTTATAAATTTTTTATAATATTTATAACATATATTTAAGAATTTTAATATGAAAACTAATATGTTATAAAATGTTATTATTATAATTTTTTAATAAAAAATAAATTATTTAAAATATTTTGAATTTTTATATTTAAAAATATTATTGTATAAATGTTTCTGAACGTCTCCTGCAACTGTTGCTTCGTGATACGTTTTTGAAGCGGCACGTTAAATTCGAAACTGTTGTATTCTCGGACGTTTGGAATTAACTTTAAAATGAAATTCTTTTGGCATAAAACATATTTTTATTTTTTTAAAAATAAGTTTATTTTCGATAATAAAAACAAAATAATAAATAATTTTTTATATAAATTTTTAATTTTTAAAAACTTAAATAAATTTTATAACAATTTATAAAATTATTATATTAAAATATAAATATAAAAAAATATTTTTTGAAATGAAACGCCGTACGCCGAATATAACGAAGATGGAATCGACGAATTGAGCGTGTTTAGCGTCACGTTTTAAAAGCTATTTTTTAATTTTTTAATTTTTAATATATATTTTCTAAATATTTATAAAATTTATTTAAAAATTTAGATAGTGTATATCATAATAAAATTTTTTATTATATATTTCTATTATTTTTTGAAAATAAAAAAAATAAAACTCATTTTTTATACAAAAAAATTTTACAAAAATTTTATTTTATAAACAATATCAAATGATCAATTTGTGCAAATATAACACGTTGCATTTATCGTTGAAATAAAATATTACTGTACTAAATACAGTGTGAATGGGCCTTTCACTATTCTACTGATACTGATCTATTTTCAAAAGAGAGTTATAAATGCAAAGATTAATTTACACTATCTAGTTACTTTGTTTTTGCTCTAGTGATTTAAACCCTTATCTTTTTAAACTATTTTGAAAAGGATGGTCTAAATGAATAAATGGCAAATTAGGTTCCTTTTTCAAAAGATACGCTATAAATGTCTCCAAACCCTCTGCAAAGCCCTACCTCTTCCAGATTAGGTTTTCTTCGGTCCGTTTCCGACAAATGGCTTCCGCCTCCTTCGCAGTCGCCGCCGTGCGGGTTCTACCTTCCCTCTCTCTTTCTGGCAGTTCTTTCACTAGTCCGACCTGCTCCGGTCCATCTGAAACATCCTGTTGTTCGAGTAAAGCTATCGGTTCAGTGTCGGGTGAACCGGTCGGGGACTTACTCGCCACTGAGCGGCTCGAGTTCCGTCGACCGACCACTGACGGAGATGGCCCCATTGTTTCCTGTTTGCGATTACGAGCATTGGCTGATTGTTATGCATAAGCCCGGTGGTGATGGCGCAACCAAGCAGCAGATGATTGATTGTTATATACAAACCCTGGCCAAGGTCGTTGGAAGGTAAACAAATTTGCCTTGCCTGTTAAGGAACGTGGTCAGGCAGATTCTTTATCAGGATAGTTTCGTCTTTGAAATTGTTATTAAGAAGGCTTTACTAGTCTATGATCTGTAGTTTTGCATTGGATCTGGCTAATTTTAGTTATTTTGTGTTAAGTTAGTGAGGAAGAGGCGAAGAAGAGGATATACAATGTCTCTTGTGAGAGATACTTTAGATTTGGATGTGAAATTGATGAGGAGACATCGACCAAGCTTGAAGGTGAGCATTTTTCTTGGCTTTTGGAATGAGTTACACCTAAGATTGTAGTGATTCTGTATGATGGAATGAGAGGATGACTTTTTCATTGATGATTGTCAGTTTTGATTGTGAATGGTTTGTATGATATAAGTATTCATCTCTATCAAATGCAGGCCTTCGGGGTGTTCTTTTTGTGCTTCCTGATTCATACATTGATGCGGAGAACAAGGACTATGGAGGTAATCAATTCTTGTGCCTGTATGGGATATTTTCTGCTGGACTGTTAGATGTGGTAACACACACATGTTTACGTTCATGATAAAGTAGAACAGCTCTTCAACTTATTAGCGGGTTTGTGTGACTAGTGCGATAAATGCTAATGGATCTAATGAGGACTTCCTCTTAACTGGATCCCGGGTTCCTACATGTGAACTATGAAGATGAGATGAGTAAGATATGAAAAGAAAATTGTGCTACTTTCTTTACATTTTTGGCTCATCAACGCAATACTAACAGAACAAGCAAAGACCATGCTTCTTTCACAGTTATCATCTGCTTCATTAAATGATCTTTTTGTAGGGAGATGCCCTTAATTGGCTATTTTTTTCGTAGGAGATGCACTTAATTGCTATCAGCTATTGATTGGAAGTGCACAGTCCATCTTGGCAAAACAGATGAGCCCTAAGGCATAGTCTTGTTTTGAATGCTAATGGACTAATATTAACTTCTCTCAAACAGTTCTATGCTTCAGACTTTTGAATGAGGTCATAGATCAGTGCTGAGAAGACATAAAGTAATCTATTTATAACTAGTATTTGTCCATCTTGGTAAGATAGACAGTATGGCCTTGTCAACTAGCACTGCAGAGAAGCCATGTAGCTTTTTGGTTATGTGCTGTACATTTGTTTGAAAATTAAGTCCATCTTGGCAAGACAGACCAGCCTTATGGCATAGTCTTGTTTTGAATGCTTATGGACTAAGAGCAACTTCTCAGAATGGTTCTGTGCTTCAATTGAGTGAGGTGCAGATCAAATGTAGAGAAAATATTCTGTAATTAATGTTTCTTCTGTGCTGCAACACAGGTGTTCCATTAAATGGCATGTTCTTATGTTGCAGTCTTTGTGCCCTTCTGGCCATTAACATTGCCATCTTTAAGACTGAACCAAGTCAGGCCCAATTTTTCTATGCCTAGTGTGTGTAATTGCAGCCTTAAGCACACTTTCTTTCTGTTTCTAATGCATGGGTTGCAACTATACATGTTTTGTTTAAATCTTGGCAGTAATTGAATCAGTTAAAAAGCAACTTGTCTATTATGGTTCAGTTGGGCACCTACCAATTATAACATGAAGCCTTTGTTGCAATTGTGCAGCTGAATTGTTTGTGAATGGAGAAATAGTGCAAAGATCTCCAGAGAGGCAAAGAAGAGTTGAGCCTGTTTCTCAACAGGCTCAGGATAGGCCTAGATACAATGACAGGACACGCAATGTGAGACAGAGGGAGAACCGAAGGTGAAAATCCCAGATACATCTTGTATTGAGGGCTGCTATATCACTGTGTATAATGTAAAGCGTAGAAGAGATGTACTTGTATAAACCCCCAAAAGTCCTCACTTTTTGTTTATATTGTAATTATTATAATTTTGAAGATTCCGAGTTCTGCATCTTTTATAGCGAGTTCATGCCCTGGTTGTCCCTCTCTGGCCTGGCTGTGCTTTGACTGTGTTGTTAAAAGTGTACCAACAATGTTCTCGAGTCTCGTTGAGTGACCTCACTGGTTTGGCCAAAAACAGTTGCTTCAAATTTAAAACGCTTTCTGAAGAAAGTCTTATTATTATCAGATTTCAGAGATGTTATTTACAATATTCTTTTCATTGAGTTATTTTTATTTTTTTAAAAGTTCAAAATCTGTAGTGTATATGAAGGCTTTGAAATGGATAACGCGATCCAAAAGTATATCACCAGCTACTGTGGCGCACCCACAATCGTGCCACGTCAGCAATATTCGATCAAAAATCTTAGTAAAGAACTCTCGAATTCATTCGTTCGTTCTGTGATTATTACAGAAAGAGAAGAAACATCTTGCAACCAACAAATCAATCAATGGCGGGAGTTCCTTTTTGTTCTTCTCTGCCTTGGCTGCTTCCTTCTTCTTCTTCGGTGGATTACCCGAAGCTCCGCAACGTGAGTTCAATGCACTGAATCTATTTATTTACTTTGGAATTTTGCTTTTTGCCCTTTTTTTTGCAGCTGCATATTGTCGGGATTAAATTTTATAAAGTCGATACTCTAATTCAGGTTGAATTTCCAAAACTTTTTTTCTAGTGGTGTAGTAATGTTGTTGTTTACAGCTTTTTTCCTTTCTTAAAAGAGAAGAAGGAAAATGAGAAAAAACAAAAACGCTACAAATCCTATGATTTGGAATGAAGGTGGAAAAGTGGTTTGTAAAATTTAAGTTCTTATGAATAAGTTTTAATTTCTCTCTTTTATCTTTCTATGTAACAGTGCGTTAGTCAGTCAACGAGTACTCTGATTGGTTATCTGGGGGAACGATAGATAAACAAAATGAATAAAATTGAGTGTTCACTGTTGAGTCATATATAATGTTTTCCTTATAAATACCAGGGATTCACGGTCACCTCATGCCATTACAACGTTGACGATATCGACCATGTCAGCAGATCGTGCAACTTTAGTCGTAGGGACTTACTCAAGTGCTTTGGCGGTACTGTTGCCATGGTATGTACCACATTATCGCCTTTTTTTTTTTTGTATTACAATCGAAAAAAATATCTGTAGGATACAGCTACTTCTCTGTTATAATAATGAAGCCGATATTTGCATGAATAGCTAAGGGCATTTTGTTGGTAGTTGAATGTTCACAAATTTAGTGGTTGACATTTCTTCTACTTCCGTTTTAACGAATTGGTCAGGGTATTTATAAGTCTAGAATCTGAGAAACTATGATTATGTGACTGGTGTGGTGGCTATTGGTATCCTTTTTTTTGCACTTCTTTAAGATTTCCTAGATGAATTTGTTTTCTCAATGGCTTGGTGATAAGTTTCTACAGTTGTCTTGACCCTTTTAGGAAATTGTAGGAAGCTCTGGCTCATTTACTGGTACAGCCACTGCAGCTGATCTGATTCAGCGCAAACAGCGCTCAGAGTTTCAGTGTAAGTAACCTCTGCTAAGATATATAGAAATTAAGTATTGGAGATACATTTTATACGTATAATTATAAACTGAATAAGTCGTAATTGCAGCAAAGGTCAAGGAAACCCTTTTTACAGCTATAAAGGTATCGTTAATGTAGTCTAACGTTCATGCACTATACCCACAAATATATGCAGATGTAAAGCCTTCCATTTTCTTCTGCAGGCAAATCCTGATCTCCTTCCCTCCATACTAACACTAGCCCTCAATGATGCAATGACATATGACATGGTCAGTCGACTAAACTTCAGTCTTGCACTCATATGACTAAACTGGGTGTAATCTTCCAGTTTCATAGTTTCTTATAACTTCAGTTGTTCCTGAAGTAACTAAATTGTTCATTTTGAGTTTATAGGCTACAAAAACAGGAGGACCAAATGGATCTATTCGCTTCAGGTAGGACTATCTGTTACAGAAACCAGTATCTTTTAGAAAATGTCAGACATACAATGTGTAGCCTGATTTATTTGCTTTTATTTTGTGTTCTTCCGCGATAAAGCTCTGAGATAAGCAGACCCGAAAATAGTGGCCTCTCTGCTGCTTTAAATTTTTTAGTGGACACCAAAAGAGAAATAGATGCATATGCCAAGGGCGGACCTATATCCTTTGCTGACCTTATCCAATATGCAGGTAAATCGTTTTGCTTTAATCAGTAACAACATTCATATACTGTACATGTAGATTTCTTTTGTGTCAATTCTGATAGATGTTCCTCAGCAAGATGGAAAAGATTGATAAATTCTCAACCCAAAATAGTAAAGGACAAGCAGATAATAGCAACTGAAACATAATATCCCAAATACCCTAGAGTTTTATAACCTATTATCAAATTCAAATAGCACTGAAACTTAGTTTTGATATGCGTACAATAATTTGGGTTAGATCTGTATGTTGGATATTGTTTTGTCAATCTACATCCACAGAAAGCATTTTGAACACTTGGCTTAGTGACAATATCGCACAACTAACTTGATGTGGTGTGGTAATTATATATATTCTTTATGCAACAAGATGCATCAGCTAGAAAATGTGTTTACATATTCTGATAGATATGTTCCTGCAATTCAGCCCAAGCTGCTATTAACCAAACATTCCTTGATTCTTCAATCCGGAAATGTGGCGGAAACGAAGAGAAGGGACGACTGTTATATACAGCATTTGGCTCTAACAGTCAGGTTAGTCTTCAATTTGAGATTTGTAGCATTGTTGAACAATTGAGATGCTGGTATTTATCTGATCTTACAAAAAGAGTTCCTCAAAAACAAAGCTTCTAGTTCAGTATGCTTAAACTAACTATAATAATAGGAGTAACCCTACTTTTGAGGGGTGCAGAGTATAGTTTACTCAAAAATAACAAAAAACGTTAAAGGTCCTCATAGCAGTCAGGCTTCAGTTCAACTGCAGACTGTTCAAGGTCCTCATCTAGATAAATTTGATGCCAATCTCATTAAAAGGGATGTGTTGAAGTAAGTCACCTAAGTTTGCTTGCTTAAAGGTTTTCCATATCATACCTTTCAGTTATCTCCTTTTTATAATTATTTGAATGATTCATATCGTATATGTGATGGTGGTGATTTATTTTTATGCATTCCATTCTTTCAAAATCATGAAAAGTAGTTATCCATTAATGTTGATGTAGCCTGTATCCATATAGTGGAGATTGTTTGATACACAATTTGGCCGATCTGATACTGAAGATCCTGACCCAGAAGGAAGAGTTCCACAGTGGGATAAAGCTTCTGTTGAGGAAATGAAGAATAAATTCTCTGCTATTGGTTTTGGACCACGCCAGGTACTGAGATGTCACTTCTATTTGGCTGACTTATGTCTCAAATCTTGTTAACTTTGGTTTATAGTTTAACCATCCATGCTCCATACTGGGTAAAAATGAGCGGTCTTGCACTTCACCAAATATCCAAATAATGTCTTTGGGGAACCAGATATTTAAATTCAATTTGCATAGACTAGAATATCCTCACAATTTTGACGATAGATACTGGAAAGTGAACGTACCTGGTGGTCTGGTTTTATGAAAGTTGGCTATCGGCATCACATGCGTAGGTCATGATTTTCATGGTTACGATGATAATTTTCACCTCTTTCTTGGAGGATATTGTTAATGAGCAAATTAGAAACCATGGGTAACAGATACCATCGGTGAATCCATTCTATGTTGAAGTCTGATCATGAAAAATCAGCATTCCAAAGACTCAAAAGAGCAGATATTATGTCTCCAGCTCAGGTGAGTTTTGAAATATGAAGACAAAATATATGAAAGGACTTTGTTGTTACTCCATAAGTCCAAGTTTCAACATTTGAGTAAATAAACTTTCACCAGAATTACATGACATTGAACACATTCATCTACTACAGAAAGCACTAGCTGGTATTTTTTGGGTGCTCCTTGGAAGTCTGACAGATTACATTCTGTGTTCTCAAAATGCAGCTTGCCGTAATGTCTGCATTCCTTGGTCCCGATCAACTGGCTACTGAGAACATGTTAGCATCTGATCCTGAAGTTCGTAAATGGATTGAGAAATATCAACACAGCCGGGAGACAATTTCGCAAACAGATTATGAGGTCAAGTACCTATGTCACTGATTTTTCTTATCTTTTTCACTAGGGATATATGCTCTTGGATCAAGAAAATCTTCATGCTAGCAAAAAAGACTAAATTAATCATCACTTATAATTTCCAATTTAGTGAATTCATTCTGACAAAAGTAATCATCACCTATGATCTTGTACTTGAACAGGTTGATCTGATGACAACTCTCACGAAACTGAGCTCCCTGGGTCAGAAGATCAACTATGAAGCTTACACATACCCTGTTCAAAAGATCGAACTGAGCAAACTAAAACTGTGAGGAAAAAAAAGTCTAAATTTAGTTGAAATGTATCCGGCAACACTTACATATTTATAAACCAGTTCCTTTTATTCAAGGATAGAGTTAGTATAGGACGATCATGGTATTACCCTAGAGAGAAAACTTCGAAAATCTTACTTTTTTGTGAAGGTCAATGTTTCATTCCAGAATGAAATGCCAATGTCAAGGCTTAACAATAGAAGATTTCTCGAACAGGTTCTTGTTTTTGGGGTTAGAAGTCTTCCTTTTTGATTGCCCTCGATATCAAACGCCCACAGAATAAAGACTTGTTAGTAACTGTCATATCTGCTTTGAGTTGCTTTGGTCGAATGTGAGACCTATTCCATGTTTTACTACGTATCTAACTCAAATATTGCACTCTATAATTTACTAGATTAATAAAATATGACATATTATAGTGCTTTTAAAACAAATTTTTTTTTGAAATAAAAAATATTTTTAATTTTTTTAAAATTATTTTTTTATTTAAAATAAAAATATATAATAAAAAGATTTTATAAAATTTTTTTTATATTTTTATATATTTTTTAGATATTTATAAAATATTTTGAAAAATATAAAATAAAAATTAAAAAACTATTTAAAAATAAGCAATGTCAAACGTTTTTCAGCATTATGCAATTCAGTATTTTTTTCAAAATAAAAAATATTTAAAAATAAATTTTATTTTTTTAACTCAAATAAAATAATTAAATAAATAATATCAAATTTTATCTATAAATTTTTTTATTTTTAAAAATATTTTATAGTAAAACTAGGTCCTCTAATATAGTAATATCTGCAATCACTATCATAATACTGAATAGTTAATTTAACGGTGTACTTTTGCAAATATTAAAAGAAAAACTATCTATAAAACGCACCACAACCAACTCGTTCGTATCAACAAGTGAGTAACAGAAACAGAAACAGAAACAAGAGCAGAGCAACAATGGCGTCCCTCTATCTTCTTCTTCTCCTCCTTGTAATCCCCGGCGTCCCATTAGCTCTCCTTCTTCTTCTATGCTTCATAGTTCGTCCTAAACCGACACGTATCCCTATCAGATCTCGCCACGTGCTCATCACCGGCGGATCTAGCGGTATCGGTCTCGCCCTCGCTCGCTCCGCCGCCATCGGCGGCGCTAAGGTGACGATCCTTTCTCGATCTAAGCAGAAGCTCGAAGAAGCAAGAGATCAGATCAGACTATCCACCGGTTCTGACGTCATCACCGTCAGTGCTGACGTGAGAGATTTTGATGCCGTTAAGAAGGCGGTGGAGGAGGCGGAGGGGGTTAACGGTCCTGTCGGGGTTTTGGTTTGTAGTCATGGAGTGTTTCTTCCGGCGGAGTTGGAGAAGGTGGAGATCGAAGAGTTTAAATTTCAGGTTGATATTAATTTGATAGGAACTTTTAATGTGGTTAAAGCTGTGTTGCCTGCAATGAAGAAGGCTTCACTGGATTCTGGCATTCCAACGTCGATCGCGATCATTTCCTCCCAGGCTGGGCAGGTAAATAAAAAGATCGAGTCTTTAAGTCCGTGACCTCGAGCCTATACATTTAAATTGGCAATGGCTTTAGTTTGCTGAATTAAAGATGTATTGATAATGGCATATAAGAAATATAATTTTTAACTAATATATATGTGAAAGCTTTCTCATAGTTATACAAAAATATCTGTTGAGTCGAGACTAGTATTCGTAATCGGTAATTGCTCAATGCATAACTTAAATGTAAATGCTTTGAGATTATCTTATATTATTATTATTCCAGATAAAAAAGAAAGAACTTAGTCATGATATGAGAGGCTTTTCTGACTTCCTACCAGAATGTTTGACATTTCCCGCTTGGGTCACTTTACTCTGGATTCTTGTTATGACAACACCAATAAAATTGAATTTCTAGTGCTGTCTGAGTAAACAGTCATCTTTGTGTTGATGTTTTAACATATTGATCATACTTGATTATTGTCCTAAGGTGGTATGCTATAAGTTCGAGGTACCCTTCTAAGAGGGAACAATCATAAACCGACCTTAACCAGTATCCATTTTGCGACCTTATGATGTTACAATCAACTCCTAAGATATTCTATCTAACATGCAGGTTGGTATCTACGGCTACACAGCTTACTCAGCAAGCAAGTTTGCCCTTCGTGGTTTTGCAGAAGCTTTGCAGCATGAGGTTATTGCAGATAATATCCATGTATCTCTTGTATTTCCTCCTGATACTGAGACACCAGGTCTTGTGGAAGGTACTGAATGAGCCCTAATTCCATTTACTAATTAAGACGTTAGCTCATGCTTGAAACCCAAACCAGTTTCAGGTTACCATTGTGCCTTTTGTGGAGGGCTATTTTGTGTTGGATTGTAGATTAATGCAAAATTTTAATAGTTTAGTTTGGTTAGTAACCTGTCTGTTGACTTTGAGTGTGTTAAAGCTTTTCGTATTAGTGTTAATGCTAAGTCACTTAGTCTTTTGCACATATTAGTCTTTTCTGCATATGACATTGAGACCGACATAGTATTTCTCAATTGTTCTAGCTTATATCTTCATATTTGTGGAGTAACACTAGTAGATGCATCATTTGTCATTATGCATTTGAACAGTCCATGTTCTAGCATTTCCCATAAATAAATTAAAAAGAAAATCCATCACAGTGTGCATTGCTTCTTCACCAATTCTTGTGTAAATTGAAAAAGATCTATGCCTTTAGTGATTCCATAAGTAGCTCGCAACTTTCACTGTTAATAACTGAATGTGTAATCTATCCCTCAAAAGATCTTTTTTTGTAAGCCGCTTGGTAGTCTCAGTTTCTTCTACCTTGCTTAAAACACTAAAGCACAAAGGCTGAAATAAACATGCTTAAAAAGTGATACGAAAAATCCTTCTTTAAAAAATTGCACGTAGTGAAGAAAGCTCTGTGATCAAGTGCTTTGTCAATTAAGTTCGTGGCCAACATTTTATGGTTTCTGCTAAAATTTGCTACTATATGTATATAAATTTTCTTCTTATGTACTGCAGAGAAGAAGAGAAGGCCAGAAATTCTTGATAAGATTGCTGAATCTTCTGGTGGAATGAAAGCTGAGGAAGTTGCTAAGAAATCCTGGGGTGGGATTCAATCTGGATTCTTCATAATTTTCTGCAACTTCGAGGGCATGATGTTATCAATAGCAACAGCTGGTTTATCTCCTCAAAGTTCGTTCTTGACCGCTTTCTTAGAGGTGCTTTGTGCAGGTCTCATGCGCTTTGTGGGCTTATGTTTCCAATGGAAGTGGTTTAACACTATAGAGAAGTGGCATGCAGAAAACAGAAACAAGTAAGAAGGGTAGAGTGCGGTCTTCAGTTATGAAGGTGGGACAGTTTCCAGGCCAGTGCTCTTTCTTTCATAATGCCTTTGCTAGACTATATTATAGTGCTGCTAAGAGGCCATCTGCAGATTGCTTTTGTTTCCCATAAATATGTGCTATGCTCTTTTGTATGTATCTGAAGTAAAACACTATCACAGAGAGCTCTGAAAGAGAAAACAACTGCAAGAATCTTCAGCGCTGCTTCAACAACAGTTCTGGTGCTGTTGCTGATATTTTCAAAACATGCCTTCTGCCAAAAGTTGCAATCCCAGTGGCACACTGGTCGGAAACAACCGCCCTAAAACTCATACGATCCTTCTAGTGCTACCTGTTGTCGAGCAGGAAAAGATTAAGTGACCTATACCTGTTCCCGCCCAGTGACTACAATGACACCGGCTACACTCACCCTCAGACAGTTTCGTTGACGGTGGTGAATGGTGGTGGTAAATTACAGTGTCGCGAAACTACCACTCCAATGATGTTCTTTGGTAGCTTTATCCACAGGGTGGTACGGCAACAGGGAACAGGTGTTTCGAAAACATTACTATTTATCATGGTAGCAACAGCGTGACAGCAATGGTGATAGATCAGTGTGATTTGACTAATGGTTGCAATGACGAGCATGGCTACCAGGTACCTCGCCGGAACAACATTGTAGATGGAGACTAACATGTCTAATACAAGAGAGGTGCAGTATATTGTCCCTCTCTTGTTAGTACAACTTCGGTGCTTGAAATCTGTGTGAAAAAACGTACATGATCTTGATTTTGTACAACAATGTTTACGAAAGCTTGTAACATAAAACATAGAACAAAGTTTTAGAATTTGTAGACCTTAACAAAAAACGTTTTCTACAAAACCAACTCTTGAAAATGAGTGGAGTGGTAATACTGCTCAAGAATATGATTGAACAGAATGTTAAAAAGACGAGCTCCCTAAGTACTTAGGTTGTTGAAAGATGAAGTTACCGAAAAAAAATGATATTGTGCATCAGACGGACTTTGGCTTGATTGAACTAAGCCCTCCCATAAATGGTCTCAATGGCTCAGGAATCACCACTGAACCATCCTCCTGTTGGAAATTCTCTAACAAACATATGATCATCCGCGGTACAGCGCAGGCTGTGGCATTCAGCGTATGAACAAACTGTGTTGGAACGGGCTTACTTCCCTTTCCTGGTTTTGAAACAGCTTCTGATCGATCAGGTTGTGCTGGACGATATCGGATTCCCAACCTCCTGCTCTGGTAATCTGTACAGTTTGATGCGCTCGATATCTGGTACAGAAGGGCAAGATGAACTTAACATCTGGTTATTCAGAAACTTACAATTGCTTCAAGGTTCTTAGTTGACAAGAAACACAAGTAAAGAGCTTTTACATACCTCGCCATAACGCTCTAGGCCTGGCATCCAAGCCTCCACATCAAACTTGCGGTAAGCAGGTGCACCTAAATCACCAGTTGCCATATCCAGTGTCCTGTATTTAAGTTGAAAGAGAAATCAGGAAAGGCAATAAAATATAGAGTTGACAAGAAGGTAGAAGTTTGTGAGAGACTTGAAATGGAGGCCAATCGAAGTGAACAGATCTTCTTCAATCTTTATAAGCTCCTCATGGTACATGTCACTATCTTGTGGCTGACAGAATATGAACATCTCCACTTTGCTAAATTGGTGAACTCTATAAAGGCCCCTGCTCATGCCAAATAACATATACTCAGCCCAGACACTATTACCTTTGCTTGCATGCACAGATATCATACACCTTAACACAGTGAAACCAAAATCATAATAAGCCATCCAAAAGAATCCGCTTGTAATCATGATAAATTGATTTTGAACAAAACTTACAAAAGATTCATGAAAATCATCTATTAACAACTACAAGTTCATGCAGTCCCTAAGCTTGTTTCAAATCGAAGTATAAGCAATAAAAAAACTAGCCAAGCTAAACACCATAATGAAGAAACAATAAAGCAATCCTAAAATTTGAATAGCATATACCCATTCAAGATTAATCCTTTCAGAAGGTAGCTCACCTAGTGGCAGCACCAGCTGCACCAGCTTCGGTCCGGAAACAATGCGAGTAGGCTACGTATTTCAAAGGTAGGTCTGATTCAGGAATGATTGCATCCATATGAATACCACCAACAGGAATCTCTGCAGTTCCAATGAGGCACTGATCACTACCTCCAATAGAATAAACCTGAAAAAAGAAAAGAGGGAACCAGTCATTATGAATATAAATATTGCAGTTTGAGTTATTTAGGTTGTCATATATTAGCACAGGCCTATCTTGATCTCTGCGAAACATCATGACAAGAAAATAAATCCATTGAGATGTGATGTACTGGTCCATGCATGCTTCAAATTAGTGCTTCCCATATACTTAACTAGAAAACAAAAAGCATCAAAGTAAGAAGACCTGGGTATTTTGTCCGCGAGGTTGGAACCCACACTTTTCAACCACAGATGACCTCACGATCTCTGGAGTGATCAAGGGTGTATATCCTCTCTTAGAAACTTCAGAAAGTGCCCAATTGATAAGGGCCATTTCCAATAAAACAGCTTCATTCTTCAGGTAATAAAATTTTGAACCGCTCACCTGGAAAACATGAAGTTCAGAAGCATAACCAACAAACAATTTGATTGAAAAACCATTGCATAAATGAGATAAACCATGTTGGGGAAAACTTTTAGAGAAACTTTTGTGTGCCTATCTATGAAACCCAAATTGACATATATGATTTTTGGGGGGGTTTCCAATTAAGTGATGCCTGGAGGCTCAATCATGCAATGCTATCATACTATTTATCCATGGTGATGAAAAAATGACAACAACGCTAACATAAAAAGAAAAGACAAAATCAAGTCACTATATTGAAGGAAAGGTTACCTCAGCTGCTGCGTCAAAATCAAACAAATTGAGCTCTTTCCCCAGTTGAAGGTGATCTTTCACAGCAAAGTCAAATTTCCGAGGGTTACCAACCTAGGAGGTTCAGAGTAGAAACTTCGAAACCAATACTCAGTTTAGGCCATGGAAAACATAAAGGAGACATTAGTATATCATACCATCTTTCTTAATGCAGAGCTGTCCTCTCCCCCTACGGGAACATCTGAATGGGTCATGTTGGGTATGCACTGAGCTTCTTGCTGAAGCTTATCACTAACAACAACAAGATCTTCCTCCAAGGTAGCAAGCCCCTCTTTCAATTTTTTCCCTTCTTCCACAAGAGCCTGTCGAACAGATGGCTCTAGCTTTCCTTTCATTTTACCGGCAACCACATTTCTCTCACCTCGGATTTTTTCAACTTCCTGATATATAGTATAAAATTACCTATCTTTCTCGATTCGCATTTAAGATCCAGAAAGAATCAAACTTGCGATAACATAAGCATCATTTGTACAAGAACAACACAACTTCCATAGCAAGTAGATATTTCCCTAATGATTAAGTCTAGCACTTGAGAATGCACAAAGACAGGTATATGAATGCCAATCGACAAATTCCAAGCTATTCAATGAACATTTTAAATATCACCCGATCATTTAAACCACCGCCATAGAGAACCAAGGACATTAATTCTCAAATGAAAACATACAAATATAAATGCAACGCTGGATGTAATTTCATAGTACAAAATCTGAAATTGAAAAAGCTAATTCTCTGACCTTCTGTAGACTGAGGTACTGTTCATAGAGCTGGAGCACAAGTCCGAGATCAGCAGTGGAGTTCCGGTTCTTAATGTTCTCAGCAACAAGCTCCTTGTTGTCCCTAATCCACTTGAAATCGATCGCAGCCTTCCACTGCGGCATTTCCCCCGCAATTGCTCCTGCAGCTATTCAAAACTAATAACCAAACCACTCATAAAAATACAATCTTATCTAAAAGATCCACCAATCCATCAAATCAATCACTAAAACTCAACCATAAAAATTAAATCTTCATCTTAGAGAGCACCAAACGATTCACTAAATTCCAATTATTATCTTAAAAAACCACAGATCCATCCATTCACAAACCAAATTCAATAATAAAAATAAAAAAATTTGTCCAACAAACATAAGACTAAAATAAATATACAAGAAGGAAAACCTTTTCTTTTAATCTCATCTTCAACAACAATGTTCGCAGCTGCAGCGGCGGCGGTGGCGGTGGCAGCGGAGGAAAAAGAAAACAAAGGAACACGGCGGTGGCAGAGTTCAGAAGAAAATGTGAAGATTTTGCTCTTGGGAGAGAAGAGCAAGAGAGAGGGAGCAGCAAACCTTAGAGCTCCACTGGATAACATCCCCACTGAACGAAATTCAATTCAACACAATTCAACAGAGCTGGAATAGAAAACATAGTTGCATAATAGTTCATTAGTGTTTCAAGGTTGTATTTCATAAAATATAAACTTTATGTAGACTAAACTGCAAACTGTTATAACGGTTTAATAAAATCAGAGAGAAATAAGAAATTGGACTAAATTGAAAATTCTCGGAATTGCTATTCTGCGCTGGTTCTTTTTTTCAGTATCGAAGATTTCGAAACTTCAGTATCAAATCTGAAACCTTGAAAAATGACCGGAATTAAGTTCGCCGTTGTTCTTCTCTGCTTCTGGGTTGTGTTTTTTCTAATCAACCCTCCCGCTTTCGCGAAATCTTCTCGCCGCCCTATCACTGTCAGTGAACTCCGCATCATCTTCTTCTTCTCAAGAAAGTTTTCAATTTTTAATATTTTGGAAAAAAAAATCAAACTTTTTAGTAATTTATGTTCTTTGTGTTCTCAGGATCGTGAAATCAGTGAAAAGAAGCAAGCTTGCTACTCTGACATTGAAAGGTTTGTGATTTTGAATAAATTCTGTTTATTTGGTTTGATTTGATTTGTTGAATTGTTTTTAAAAATGTTGATTTCTTTTGATTGGAATGAAGTGGGTTATGGGGAAATAAGTGTAGATCTTCAATGATTGAGAAGGAAAACTGTATGCTCCGGTGCCTCTCGCAGCCCTGCTACAGTTTAATCTATGAGAGTGATCCAGTAAGAACTTTAAAACTGAGTTCAGACTAAAATAAAATGACTGAATATATTTTCTTGATTTTAAATTGTAAAACATGTGTTCTTTTTTTCTTTTTCTGTTCTTGTGTGTGTGTGTGTGGAGTTTAGTTGGAAGAAGGAGAGAGGGACTATGTTCGGAACCAGGAATTCAGATACTGCATGAACAAGTAAGATGACTACTGTCTGCATATCTCTCACTAAGTCTATTTTTGGAACTCATTTAGGGTTTAGGTATAGATTTTATGCAGTGTTTATACTTTTGGGTTCTTCACTGAAATATGTACTTATATGTCCAAAAAATTTTGACTTGAGTAAGAACTTGGCATCTACTGAACTTCATTGCTAATCTTTTGACTTTGTATTCTAGATTTATGCT
The DNA here is from genome assembly GCA_019914995.1 of Acanthochlamys bracteata. Classification (NCBI taxonomy): domain Eukaryota; kingdom Viridiplantae; phylum Streptophyta; class Magnoliopsida; order Pandanales; family Velloziaceae; genus Acanthochlamys; species Acanthochlamys bracteata. The sequence continues at coordinate 291,445 of CM034126.1, forward strand.
TCTTTCGGTAGCAATAAGAGAATGTTACCATAAAGTGAAAAGTAACCAGTCAATATGTTTTCTCCAAACAATGAGTCACTGGTTTAAGATTTAAAAATAAATAAATAAAAAGGTAGGAAGAAAACACTACTGCAAGATGTTCGTAGGACTTCTGGAGGACTTGTTAGTAATTGTAAATGTAACATAGCTCATGTGGCTTTCAGTCGGTTGCTATGGTTTGTAAAACTCAGAAAGAGGCATTTCAGAAAAATCAAGATTGTGTAAAGATTCTATATTGAATCAGAAAAGAGTTTGGTGCTTGATTTTTATTGATTTCATGTGTATCAACATCTCTCAAAATGGAATGGAAGTAAGGTTGTTTCTCGTTTGAGAGGATGTAAGTATACTGAAACTGGATAGCTAAGCTACCTTTGTTGGTTTTTGGGAAAATATTATTTTTTGCCTGGCTACCTCATTGGTTTTGTAATGGTCTCAGAAGTTAGCTGCTCGCAGAATGCTATTATAGGTAAACACTCAGTTATTCATATCAAGTAAAGCTTTTCATTTTTGAGATATATAGTTTCTGCAAGGTTCAAGTCTGCGTCTTGTTCGTAGCACACATAATTTTTAAACATTCATGCAGGTTGTCACTGGGAGAAAGTCTTGAAGGTGTGAAGGGTGCCTTCACTTTTGAGTAAAACTGGATAGCTCCTGTTTTTCCTACAATTGATGCAAATCTCAAAGTGCGTAACAAAGAATTTCTGCTTGTGTTTGTAAGCTGATTCTTTGGAGGAGATAGGAACCTAGAGTAGTATAACTTCATTCATTCTGGAAAGTTAGTAGAACTATCAATGATATTTGCGCATTTACCTCTTCGTTTTGAGTTTGTACAATGGAACAATAAATATGTATCATATCAACATTGGTCCAATAACATTTGGAATATAGAAAAGTGCAACAATGTAAAATGCTCAAAGATTTGTCTTTAAGGTTCACATATATCTCAAGAAACTTCCATTGAAGCCTGTAGGTTAAGGGATTTAAATTTTGCCACCACTGCAGTAGGTCAAAGTAACTTCCATTGAAACCTGCAGGTTGAGTTCTGCCTCACAGCATTTTGACAATGCGAGTAATCAGATCATGATTAAGTTTTCTATATCAGTATACTTCAGTTCTGAAACATATGTTTTCATATTCTGCCAAAATCAGCTCCTTATTCGAGCAGATCAGATACAGAGAAGAATTTGTCACTTGCGAACTTTGAAGGACTTGACGTTGTTGATTCGGACGTTTCTCACTTGTAATTAGTTGCATGGTTGAAATTTCGTTGCATAGTTGAAATTTCGAAATTGAATGAATTGGATTGGGTGGAGAGAGAGATTCGAAAACTTTTGAACGTCTTCAAGCTCGGCTTCGACGAGGAGGAGCTCCTCTGAAAATAACCGACTCCATTGTTCTGCAACTCAACTGTGAAACAGAGCTTTCATTTTAAATTCGGATAGGTCCGAATTCCATTATTTTGAGTTTTGAAGTGAAATGTAAAAGGGCAAAAAGGAAAAAGGAAAAAATGATCTTTTGTGATTAGATACAAAAAATATTTAGAGGCTAATGAATTCCTGTATATATCTCTAAAAAATGAAAAAGAAAATTTTGTCTTGATTTTTCTTGTTCAACATTAGATTAGGAAGAAGAATAACAAGAAGCAGAGTTGAACAAACAAGCAAATTCTAGAATTTGCTTGTTTAATTAATAATGAAAATCAATTCAAATTTCAAAGTCTGATCAGGTGTGAACGATAATATGAAGAGAAAAAAAAAATAGAAAATTCAATTTCATTCTTTTTCTAAAAATTTGTACTACAACGCGGTTTCACTCCATTCCACGCACATTTTTTAGTTCATCTTAAAATTTGCATGTGAGAAAAAACAAACAATCAAAGAATTGCTTACTTTGATCGCAAGCAGCGGAACAATTCCGGCGTTCCGCCGCGGAGACACTGCAGACACCAGTCAAGCGGTCAAGCCATCACCACCATGATAACAACGTTCACAGCCATTACCAATTTACCCCTATTATTTTACGTGATTTCACATATTATTAAGTAAATATATCAAAACAGAAAGGTTTAATTTGTAAAAGAAACGTCTATTTACGCAGCCCTATGCTTCTCCGCGCTTCAGTCTCTCTCTACTCTATTCCCAATCGAAAGTTTGCGAGGAAAAATAAAAATCAATATTGGATTAGAGCTTCTCAACCATTCGCAAGATTTCATGTTCCAATTTCGGTCGAAGAAGAGAAAGATTCTAGAAATCAGTGAAGACCAATAGAATTAGAGCTAAGTTTTTTGTGTTGATTTATAACATTTTTGGGAAATGATCAAGGGAGGTGGAGGCGGTGGAGGAGGAGAAGGTTTACGGGGAATGATGTCAGCGGCGGCGATGCAGATGAGCGCGAGAGAGATGGGCGGAGGCGGTGGAGGAGGAGGAGGACGAGTCGGGAAGGAAGTAGTGGTGGTGGAGCGGGTACCACAGTGGGGTGCTGGGGAAACGAGGGATTTGATTTCGGTCAGAGCTGAGCTAGAGAGAGATTTTACCATCTCGAAGCGGAACAAGACGCTGTGGGAAGTGGTGGCGGCGAGGATGAGGGAGAGAGGACACCGCCGTAGCCCAGACCAATGCAAGTGCAAGTGGAAGAATCTCCTCAATCGGTACAAGGTGAGATTAACTTATTTTCTCATTTTGTTGGTTTGATTAATCTGCCTTCAGAAAAGTTGAGTACTTTATTTATGCTCTAAGTGTAATTCTGTTTTTTTTTCTTTGTTTGCCTAGATTTTTTAGTACTCTGACATTCTTATTGTTTAACAGGGATTTAGCCCTAAAAGGTTGTTTACGTTCTGAAATTTGAGAACTTTATTTATGCAGTTATTGTATTGGTTAAGGCTTTTGTTTGATATAGGATAAGTTTGTGAAAGGAGAACACACGGAAGAAAGAGAAGATTGTAAGAGCGTTAACATAAGAGGTAACAGGAGCCAATCTCTTAGTCATTTAGAATGCGTTGAATTTGTGTGGTTTTTAGATAGAAACACATGAAGTTATGTGTATAGCTCATAAAATTCTTTTCTTCCCCTTGTAATCAGATGGAAAGTAATGTACATTATACTCCTGCTCATTATAAACTGAAGTACGTCTCTTTCTTTCTTTTTGTTCCTTCCTCATTGATTCATGCATGCCTCGGTGCTCTTCACATGTTCATTAGATTTTGTTGGCCTTTTTATATTGTTAATGCTGGTATATTTTTTAATGGATTTCCCTCCTTGTTTGTTGCTCCAGAAGGCTAGCAGCCTGGATTAGTTAGTTGATTGCTGCCATATAGGCTCTTGAATGTATGTTGTGGAAGCTCGGGTAGTCTTAGTTATGGCACTTGCTAGTTTTCCAACTACTTGTAGTAGTTCTTGCGAACTCTATATGGTTCTGCTTATTAATAAGCGAGCAATTTCTCATCTATTTTATTTGCACTTGCTTGCTATGGGCTTAAAACACCAAATTATACACAATCTCTCTTACTGATGTCCTTTAGAAAACAGAATTTCTTATGTTCTTTCCTTATTGATTTCATTAAGATCCTCAAGCTTTTAGGTTCACTGCATTTAGAGCGTGTTTACCTTGAGATAAACTCACTTAGAAAATGAGTTTGAAATTATAAATATTTTATAAAAAATAAGTTTTTATATTTATTTTGTATTAAAAGTGAATTTTATTTTTGATAGAAAAATTTTATTTTAAAATTTTTATTTATTTTGTATTAAAAGTGAGTTTGAAAAAGAAATGAGTTTGGTGTATTGGTAACCAAGCCCTTAGTTTCAAGGCATTCATGATGTAGAGGACAAAATGGCTTTCTTGTCAAGTTAATATGAATGATTTGGTTAAGTAATTCTGCTCTTTCTATGCTCTTGTAGTAGCAGGCTTTTCTTCGTTATTGTGTTACTTAAGAGTAGGATATGCTTTTATGACTTTCGTGAATGTTTGTATCTTCTGTTTTATTAAAGTTTTCCTGAAGAAGAAAGCTCTTGCCTCTTGACAGGGAAAAGAGACATCTGATCCCAATAATGGCAGAGAGTGTCCCTTCTTTGAAGAGCTTCATGCTGTTTTTACAGAACGAGCAAGGAACATGCAGCGCTTGCTCCTTGAGTCTGAATCAGGCTCCTCTTACTCGAAGAAGAAGTTGAAGAGACTGAGTAGGGATCGCTCTTCTGATGAATTTTCAGAAGAGGAGGAGGACGATGATGACAAAGATGACGAGCGCCCTGTGAGAAGTAGGAAGAAAAAAGTTGATGGAGGGCACCATCCACAGAAGACAGCATACAAATCAAAAGCATCGGAAAGCATAGTTGAGCTGCTACAGGAGTTCTTCTTGCAGCAACAGCGAATGGAGGTGCAGTGGCAGGAGATGATAGACCGCAGGGCCCAAGAGCGGAGGATGTTTGAGCAAGAGTGGCGGCAGATGATGGAGAAACTTGAAAGGGAGAGGATTTTGTTGGAGCAATCTTGGAGGCAGAGGGAGGAGGAGAGGAGGAACAGGGAGGAGGACCGGGCAGGGAAGAGAGACCAGCTCCTTATAGCATTGTTCAATAAGCTTATACAGGAAGATCTATGAGAACAGGTTTAATTTTAAGCAGAAGAGAGCCCTAAATTGGTGATCTGTATGATGATTACAGTAGATTCCAATAAAGTGATTTCTTTTGCTGTCTGCTAAGTATAGTGGTTAGTAGTTGTGATCTGAATTTTCACAAAAACACATACAGCAGAAGGAAGTTTATTACGCGATGGAGTTAAAAAGAAAATTTCTTTTGTCCACTTGTTTTCAGCAGTTTTGTGGGATAATTCTGTATTACATTTCTTAGACGTCAGTAGAAGCTACATATCAGTTTAGCATTTATAGTAGTCGTTTATATGTAATTCAGAGTTACTCCTTCCAGAGGAATGATAGGTCATTTTTTTATGCTGTAACTGTAAGTTTGAATTGGGCGGGCAGCTTCAAAGTTGATATCTTGCCTTTTGACAAAGGGAATTATCAATTAGGCAAATGTTTTTATGAGAATTTAGCTCTGCAAGAGTAAGGTTTCATGAGCAGAAGATATATGGATTTGTTGGAAGTTTTCCAGTATGGTTTTGCTCTCAGCAGGTGTAAAAGTTTGAAAGAATATGGTATAAGCCTGTCAAAGTTTCTATTAGTTTCAGATCCTTATAAAACAAAATGTCAAAATCTGCTATCAGAAGTTTAAAAATTACGAAGACATCAAATATGCTAGTTCAAGTCAACAGTTATTAAAATCATTTAGTTGAAAGTAGTTTTTGCAACAGCTATCACTTGGTTAAACTAGAGAAATGAAAAGTTATAGAATTATTTAAGTAAAACAAACTTAGATAAATAATAATTAATTAAGCTGCTTAATATCGATCAACTGTAACAATTGGTGAGCTGACCTTAGCATTATATATATATTTGTTCGGGGTTCAAAATGAATCAACTCCTCACACTTTGCCCTATCACCAAACCACCAACTCTCTCTCTCTAAACAATGGGCCAAGTCGCTGCTGTCCTTCAAGATAGATTACATGGTAAATACAGTTCTCTTCACTTCTCTTCAATTTAATATAATAGATTCAATAGAACAGAGATAATCTTATGTATTTGGGGATTTTTTTTGAATTTTTGTGATTTTTTGGATTGATTTTGCTGACACTGCTGTGAAAATTTTCTGATTAAGGGAAGCAATGGCAGGAGAAGCAGATACGGAAGATCACTGACAGAGCTTACGATCGAATCAAGGAAGATAATTCCGGGAGAGATGGACTCACCTTTGAAGATCTCTGCATCGCTGTTCTCTATGTTTACAAGTATTTTCTTTATAATATTTTCGGTTTGTTGGTTTAGCTTTTTTCTTTGACTAGGTTAAATTATCGGGCGATTTGCTTGATGTCTTATCAGATATTTGATTTTGTTTTGTTTATGCAAGGTTGAATTTCTTGCTTGTAATCGCCGTAGTGTTGGGTGATTTGTGTTTATTATTTCGACTAGACAGATGCTTAATAACTAGTTTGTGAGTATTGGTCACGGAGTGCTTTTTAAATTCTAAATTGTTAGTGTTTGGTACTACCAAAGTGATAGTACAGCTTGATCAGTGAAAAAGCTTCATACATTATTTGATTCCAAAGTAATCGCTTCAAAGGGTTTAAAGTTACAATATATGGAGCTTCTCATGTTATAACTTGCTTCAGACTCGGATTAGAATTTTTATAATTGGTGTACTTCTATAAGTAATATCTAGCTAAAAGTAATAGCTCATAGACACATTCTTTAAATTTCTTCATTTAGTTGCTATTGCTTATCATTGTGAATGGTTTTCTGTTTATGTGATTGCTGATGCTTGTTGTGTTCTTCTGATTTCTTTCAGTGATATTAACAAACACCTGCCAGGCCCTCACAATGATCCTCCCACCAAGGCTAAGCTGAGATCTCTTGTGGAGGTAATAGTTAGTTAGAAAGTTTTGTTTACTCTACGTGTCCAACATTCAGGTCTCATGAGGCTTTTGAAGGTGTGTTCGTCTTAAGTGATTACTTCTCTACTAATAATTAGAGCCGGCTAGGATTTAATATAAAATGCAGCACTCTGTAAAGTAGCAGTAGGTCCTTGTACAGCCAAGCAGTATACATGTGGTGAAGGTTATTCCTATACAAACTTGTAAGTGGCAAAAATTCATATGATATTGTAGCACTTTTACTAGTTTAGCAATTAGGAGTTACTACCAAGTTGCTTCAGCAGAAGTAGCAGTTTGAGCTGTTTACTTTAAAAAGAAGAAACGTTAGCGACCTCTCATGCTTTGAGACAGTGAAAGGTTCAAACTTATATTTGTTCAACTACAATGGAGGTGATGACCTTTCAGTGAATCAGCATGTCACATGCTGTGCCTTGCTACTTGAATATTTCGTTACAAATTCACCCTTCTATAGTGGGTCTCTAGAAATAGCTGGCCCTAGCAGGTCTATATCATCACTGCTGGAGGAAGTTAACTTTAGAGTGGATGCATTCTATCCAATGAAATCATAGACTAGATGGTCTAGGTGAGAGCCTCAATAGGGAGCTGAGTGTTTTAACGATAGCAATATCAGTATAAATAAAGGTTGTCCATGACTTGTTGACTGGATTACAGCTGTAATATACCTTTAGGGCTGTAAGATATCTTAAGAAATCTACCTTCAAGAGAATGATAGACTTTTCCCATCTCTGCCATTATTGATGATTAGGTTTATTACTACCTCTTGTAAGGCTAGGGAATGTCAGTGTTTTTTAAGGGACCAGCCTACCATTGCAAAAGCTACACTTATGCAAATCTGCATCTATATTGGCAAGTTAAATTCTCAAGAAGTGCTACTAGACCGTATTAGGTTTCTTCTTAATGTATTCATGGAATTTTTTTTCGATTGCATGTTCGATCTTAAACTTTAATTTAGTTCTCATGCTACTAGTTTCGTACATGATGCTACAAGTACTGATGAAAACAAAAAATACTTCACCTTAGAATCAAAATTTGATCTATAAATTATTTATAAATTATTTTTAGAAATGTGGCCAATTTGAAGAGTAATACATGTATACTTGTACAACTTCTTGCACCAAGAACCTTTTTTGGTCTTATTTCATCCTGAGTTGATACCATCTATTTAGGTGCTTTCATGTCTTTGAAATCTCTTGAATGTGCAGAACTTCTTTGTAAAGCTTCAAGTACCTTATTTCATTTCTAATCACAGTTAGCTGCAGGAAGTCCTGACTTTGCAGTTAACACCTTCACTGCAAGTGAAGTGTGGACAGGAAGACTAGATTTCAAGTTGATGAGCATTCTAAGGGCTTGATTACAGCTTCTTTTGGGAACTAAACTAATTGAGTTATGAGAGGGATGAATTGGCACTCTTCTTTAATGTGTTTTTTTTTTTCTGCAAGTCATGTCTGAGAGTCTATCTATTTATAACTTAAATTGATTCTGATTTTATGGTAAATGAAATTCCACCGTGTTGATTTTTTCCAGGAATATGATGTCGACTTGGATGGACTACTCAGCCGGGAAGAGTTCGCACAATTTATTCAAAAATTGACAGCAGACACGGTAACCGCCTTGGGTCGTAATCTGCTAATTGCACTAGTAGTGGCGCCGGCATTAGCACTTGCTACAAAGAGGGCTACTGAAGGTGTACCAAGGGTGGGAAAACTGGTGGAGAAGGTACCTAACTCTGTCTATGCTTCAATTGTGACTCTCGGGGCGGTGTTGGTCCAGAACGCTGCTGAAGGTTTGAATTAGCATCAGAAGGAAGTTGCATTTGTACACAAATAAAACACTATTTAACTATATGAACATTGACGCATTGGTTTTTCATGGACATGTCCCGGAAGTTGCTATTTCCTTCAGATATTGACGACTATACCTTAGTAAGATACAGGAATTACTGCAAAATGTTATCGATAATTTTCTTAAACTTTATCATCTTGTCTTATACCTTAGCAAGAATGGGATTATTTATCTGTTATATCTATTTGTCCCTGTACAATTTTGTTTAGGGGGATAAAGTCCCAAGTTTTAATAATATATAAAAATTTGATCTTTTATGGGTTTAGATTGCGCTAAATAAAATTTAACAGGATGCGATTATGTTAAAAAGTTGTGTTTTGGATTGAAATTGCAAAAAGGAAACGCTGAGTTAGAAGACTCATCAGGTTGGCTTTGTTTCGCCTCATTAACCTGTCACGTTTGGTACAAGTGCGACGTCACTCAAAATCTTATAAAAAAGACGTGTTTTCAAGTTCACCATTAAACATTCCATAAATTACAGAAATACCAAAATCTAGTGAAATTGTACGCACTGTTATTTTTTGCAAAATAAGCCCACAGGGCTAGTTCAGATAATCACTTGTCAGCAAGTTGCTTTGAGGATTGCTGTATGGTAATGCTAATAAAGCCACCCAAATATGGAAGTTATAAAGTTATCGTTACTGTTTATTATTTCATTACCCTTATAGAAAGCTATTAATATCAGAAATACCAGTCATGTTTTTCTCTTCGCTGTCTCGAAGCAAGACTGATATCATATTTCATCAGTCGTCAGAGAAGAAGTTGAAGAAGAAACAAAAAAGCAAAAACAAAAACGAACAGGAAATTCAAGATAAAAAGTTTTCTAGAAACAGACATTCCTTTATCTCTGTTTTGGTCGCGGTTGTTCGTTTCATTTCAGAAAACAAATTCGACCGCTCAAAGAGTTGAAGAGGTAATCAAACTTCTGTTTTGGTCGCGGTTGTTTTGCTTCGAGATTTATTAGATCTTAATTCCTATTACCATTATATTTCAGTTGTTTCTTGTAATTGTTTTTCCTATTTGATTCGTCTCGATTAAAAAAAAAAAACAAGATGGTAATGTTTTCATTTGAGAACTGATGTATAACGCTTGGTTTGTTTCTCCTTTCCGTTGCAATCATTTCCTCTTTCGCTTTTTACTAGCTTTCAATCATCACTACCATCATGAAACCAGAAACTTATTTATTTCCTTTTGATTTTTTGGTTTGTTTTTCTTCATTCAACTAATTATTTCTAGTGAGTTTCAGCATGGTTGATGATTAGTTAATTCGCCGGCAATCGTTGTTTAACCGGTCAAGACCTCTGGAAAAAGTCAACGTCCTACTGTCACGTGACCTGAAGCATGGGATCGTTCAGAGGTCACGTGATTCCAGGGAGTTTGTTCCTTCTCATCGGTCTATGGCACATCTGGTGCACAGCGGTCAGGTACGTTTCGGGTCCAAGTTCATTTCGGGTTCGGGTATGGAACCCAGTCGGAACGGGTCGGATTTTACGGCACCTGGAGCTCTTCGTAGTCACCGGCGGCGCGTTCTTTGATATGTGCGTGGAACTTTTGTACTCTACGCACTTGAAGTGGTTTGTCGGACCTGATAGGGTTTTGAATCCAAACCATTTGAACGATTTCGAGCACGGTGGGATGCTTCTTATGTTCTTCCTCTTTGGTGCTATTGCTTTACTATCTGAAAAGACCAGGTCAGTTTTTTTAATTGTTTCTTCTGCATGTTGAACTTTGCTTTTACTTTTTGTTCTGGAGTAGAAAGTGTTTTTGTTTCGATGGAAATGCTTTCCAAGACGGGCTGCTTTTCCTATTCTATTCCGGAAAGAAAATTTAGTTCGTTTATTTGCTACATCATGGATTAGATAGGTTAGGGTGGTGCAGTAGTTAAATAGCTATTCCTTCAACTTACGTATGTGTCCAAAGAAACAGCAGAGCCTTCTCATTTTGATTAGATGTGTTAGTATTAGCACCATTTAGGTACCACCATTTAGATAGAGAATGGAGCTATTTGGACAACCAAGTTCTTTGTACAATTTCCAGATGTAGTTGTCTCAAACCATTGACCAGGCAAGACCAGTAATAGTTTACAACCTAATGATCTGGTTATGATATCTTAAACCAATGAGGGGTGAAGGATCTTAATCTTTCCAGATCTAACCAAAGAATTGATTTTGCAACCTGTGTCCTTCTCCATTCTCAACCTAAGCGGGGAAACAAAGTCATGGCCGGTTAGGAAAATGGCATCAGATCCATATTTATTTTGATGTTGGTAGTTGTCAATTGCGTTAGCTAGATGCCTGGCTGTCCTTTTCAAGCTTAATTATGCTATGTGTCTCCTAATGTTCATGGGTTGTATCATGGGACCAAGGTGGGTGAACAATTCTTTTATTTTCTCCTCTGTTCATGATTATTCTTTTTGCAAAAGCACGCAGTTAATAAGCATGTTTTTAATATAAGCCCAAAGGATAACTTTTGCATAAACAGACCTTATTTAACCAGGGATGGCTGGAGGATGATTAGAGGCAGTTACATCTCCAGTATTCTGACCATATTTTGCTGCACACAAACTGTTCTACTAAATCTCAAAGAACATAGCCCACCTTTTTTGTATATCGCAAGGCTTGAGTTTGCAGAAGTACGATATGCCCCCTTGCTTTTGCATCAACTTCTGTTAACTGGTTATTCTGATCATATTTTGCTGCACAAACTGTTTAATAAATGTCCCCACCTGAAACATAGCCCACCTTTTTTTGTATATTACATGGCTTCATTTTGCAAAAGTATGTATGCCCCCTTGCTTTTCTGCATCAACTTCTGCAAAAATGGTTATTGGTGTCCTGTCATAAAAGTGTTTAAGTCTGTTTTCTGTTTTTTCCACTTATTCTTTATGATGATTGTGCTGCTACCATCACATTGCAGTTCCCACTAATAGATAAGTTCACCTGCATAAATTTCATTACATTTTGTGTAAATTGATAGATTCATTTGAAACTTGACATGCAAATAGATTTTTTCATGAATTGCTTTAAGGTATATGTATTTAATGGGAACACAACTTTTAGAGTTTGGTTGTGGAGGAATTCCGGTCTTGAGAAGGTTAATTTGGTCCAAGCCAATGGTCTAAAGACAAGATGGAGAAAAGTTATTTGGGAACCCAAGAAGATGTGATCCTTTTCACGTTTTCTACATTAGTTAGAGCCATGCAGACAAATTGGAATGATCTTGTAGTCATAACACAATTGGCCTAGCTTGACCAGCTAAGTGGTGTAGAAGGCACATGGCATGCTACGCTCAGTATTATGTGACCACACAGCTGAGTTCCTGACTCAAATATTGACCAGCCACTTCGATTCCACTAATGCAATTTCTAACTGTAATGTGCTAGATTACTCATCCTTGAGACCAACCATTTCATGTACCAGGTGGTTCAGTCTCCTCTTTGTGAAGACCTTTCCTTGACTGATTGATGTAGAAGTGGTTAAATACTAGATGAAAAGAGATTTAACAATCTAGGAAGATTGCTACTCTATGTGGATGGTGAACGAATTAGTAAGCGCTTAAAGATATTATAAAAGTAGACGCTAAGGAAATTAACTACGAGTACTTTCTGGCCCCATCTTTCTATCTGCAATAGGTCTTATCATGGTGCACAAATTCACACTCATACGAGGTTGAACTCAACTCACACGGATGTGTTCATCTAGTTGAACTATATAAAGTCTGTATGCCTGTTGAATTCACTTACCCACCACTGTTCATATGAGCACATAAGATATTTGCTTGAATAGAATTATATTGTTCTCATCTTTTTCTTCCATATCGTGCTTGCTGATTGTATGCACTTCAATGTTTCTGATTAATGTTCATACACAAATGATAATGCTACTGGAAATATAGTATTTCCTATAGTGGTCCAGTTGATGACAGTGACTTTTACTGTTCGTTATACATCATATAGGCATTAATTGTGAAACAAGAACACTGAGTTCATTCTGACAATATCCTTTTTACTACATTTGACAGAGTAAAGCAAGTAGGTTAGGGCTATATAAAACTTAAGTAGCATACACCTTTACCAATTAATTAAAACATAAGATGTTCTAAACTAACCTCCATAGCAAAAGTTTTGTAATGGCTTTCAGAAGGCCTTCTTGTTGTTGCATGTTGATGCAGAACCTACAATATCATTTTGTATCATACAGCATCACTCTTATAAAAATTCTTGTCACCCAGCACTATTTGGTTTGCATCTTGGGTGCTTGAGAGTTCAATCCAAAATCTTTCTCTCTCTATTTTGATTGTACTCTACTGCCAAGAGCCCTTCCCAACTCCCAAGCATGCACACTTCTTATCTGTTTATCCTGGTAGCCAGCATAGCACTGTCATTCAAAGTTTACTGAATATTGTAAGAATATTGTCCCAGTTGCTGGCCTTTCGATTTGCCTAAAAAATCTTTTAAAGTTGAACTCGGTATTCTTCTGTAATATGTGTTCAATCTTCATCTCCACATGCTTAAGTCAAACAATACCCGCTTGCCTAATAAAATCATATCAATGGAAGGACGAATTTAGTAGGATCTGATGAATGTAGGGTCTATGCTATTTAGATCGTATTGAACTTGATGTTTCCTTTATTTGTGGACCGTACCTGGAAATTTCTCGAAGTACACCTTTTCTTCAAAGCAATAAAAATTAAAATAGCAGTCCTGGGGTGTACTATTGGTGGCAAGCATGACCTTGTCACTGATTCGATTGTGTGTCTCATTTCAGGTATCTTCCCTCCACAGATGAAGTGTTATGGCTGTTAGTAGCAGCTGCCTTCAGTGCAGAGTATGTACTGTTCTATTTTCATTCCACCTCTCATACTGGCCTGGAAGGATACTACCACTTCCTCCTTGTCATACTAGTTGGACTTTGCATTGCTTCCACTATAGCTGGTGCACTCTTCCCCTCAAGTCTTGCTGTGGACCTTTCCAGTGGCATTGCTATTACACTCCAGGGTACCTGGTTTTATCAGACCGCCTTCACTCTCTATGGCCCTATGATGCCCCTCGGTTGTCGTCTTGATGGAAACGACATTATTTGCAAGAAGCATGGTGCTCTGGCCCGAGGAGAGCATTTTGCAAACTTACAGTTCTTCGCTCTATTCTTCCTTGTTTTTGTCTACTCACTTGGGTGCTATGCTGTTGCTGCGTCCAAATTCCCACACCCAGAGCTTAGGAAACAAAATGCTGCTGAATTTATCGGTGCTCATGAAGGAAATGAAGATGGTTTGGAGATGATAGCACACTAACTGGCGAGGTAGGTGAATTTTTTCAGTCACTTTCATTTCTTGATAACTGTGGCAATTGCCTGAAGTTGTTTTGAACTTACATGTACTGCTACTACTTACATGCCCCACCTTTTCTTTTTCTTTTTGTATCTCTGGTGAAAGAAGTTTTTTTTGTTTTCAGGAATTTGGTCGGTGCCTATTCTTTGTGAAAATGGAGATAATAGTCACTCATTATAAGCTGGGCGTTTGAGCTTGCAAATGAGCCTGTAGCATCCAGTACCTTCCATGATAGTAATGGATGTAGGTGCAAAGATTAGAAAAGCCAGAGAACGCTGAACAATTTTCTTTTGCAGAATTTGCTTCGACTAGAAGATTGTTTATTAGCTTTAAAAGGTGAGAATCTCTCCTTCACTTCCCTCGCAGTCCTCGATCAGTTTGTTCCGTACTTGAAGAAGAAGTTGTTCACTCGTAAACAAGCCTTATAGGAAAAGTTAGCCCTTCTTTTTATGGCCCTATGTGGTTCGCAGTACTCGTATAGTCGTATTAGAAATTTAGAATGCAGTCTGCTCTTGTGAGTTATTTGATTACTGTGTTTTATATTGGAATATAAAACTAGCTTAGAGCTTTAATTAGAGTTTTCCACGAGTGCTAGGTGTTTCGGAGGCCGAAGCTTTTTAAAATAAAAAATATTTTTATTTATTATTTTAATTTAAAATTATAAATAATAAGAAAATTTTACTATATAATTTTTTTTATATTTTTAATAAATTTTATTAAAATTTGTAAAAAATTTATTGAAAACGTAAAGTTGATAAAGAGTGGGAACGTTTTGCCAGAAGGAGCTTCTTAAATCTGTAAAGTTCTTTTATCCCTTGAAGCTCAAAATGGTTTGGCCCAAAGCTTTGGTTTTTATCTCAAAGACAAAAGTCTTTTTCAATTTATAAATTATTTATATTTTTATTTTAAAAAAATATTATAAAAAAATTAACTAGAGGTGATAAGTTTAAAACAATAATAAGCACTATTAAATATATTTTAGAAGCTAAGTAATGGTAATTTTATTTTACAATAATTTGTTTTGTATAAGTTATTTTGTAAATATGTATTTTAACAAAAAATATTTTTTCTAAAAAAGTTACTTTCTTAAAAAACACATCCTAAATTTATTAAGCATTACTTCGGTAATGCCATATAAGATTTTAGCCTTAAACATGCTCAAAAAGATAACAGACCTAGGAGCTAAAAAATATCGTTAAAGGTTTTTAAGTTAAGGACTATGTTGACTTTCTATTCTGAATAAATAATTTATATTTTTATATTTTTAATAATTCTTTAAAATAATTTCTAAAATTTATTAAAATTTAAAATTATAAAATTATGTTAATAAAATTTTTATATTTATTATTATTAATTTTTAAAATTAATATATTTAAATTCATTTATTCAAATAGAATATAAAAATTCGCAAGTTTTAAAAAAAAATTTATAAATATTTTCAAACAATCCCTTAATCAGCGTCGGTTTTGATCTTAAAATAACAAAGGAATTAAAATATATGTATACATATAGAGGACGGGTGTACCAGGAATCTAAAACAAGCGCATCAATCAAGGCCCCAATATTTGACTAGAAGAATATATTGAAATACCTTATAAAAATACAACGATAAAAAAAATTTCTAATGAAGTTCAAAATCCACTGTATAAATACTGCGTTGAAGTCGAGACCGAATCTTATATTTAATTTTGAATCAAATACACGTCTTACTTGGGTCCAATCATTTTGATCCCCTTCAAACCTACGAGTTTATTATTTCCGTAATTTTATTTTTTTGAATTTTAAATTTTAAATAATTTATATATTTTAATTATATAAAAAATTTAGAATTTTATTTTTATATGTGTAATTTTAATTTTTTTATTTATATACTTTTCAATATAATTATATTTTTTAATTTTTAACATATTTTTAAAAATTATTAAAATACAAACATTTAACTCTATTTTTATTTTATTTTTAAAAAATTCTATTTTTTATTTTTTATTTTTATAAAATTTAATTACGGTCATTTGAACCATGCCTATAATCAAACTATCTTGATTCGAACAATTTGAAATAAAGCCTCGAAGCTAACTGCTTCAAATATGTAATATCTAAACGGGATAACCCTAAAACCCGTTAGCAACTCTTAAGTTAGGTTTGGATCGGAGACGGTCTCCGGTCATAGAGTCATGTGCAACTGCTGTCAGGTAAAAAGCAGCAGAAGATAGAAATGGGCCAAACCGAATATAAGATTGTAGGGCCCATTTCACTACTTGGCCTTTTGAACACTGTTTGTACTATCACTGGTTTAATTGGGCGGTGGTGGTCGTGGTCTAACTGATGGTTGGGCTTTTCATTTTTTGGTTGGTTGGAGTTTGTTGGGCCCAGCCTTTCTTTGGTGGGTCTGGTCATAATAACTAGCTGTCATCGATCAACTTAAAAAGAATGGTTCAGGTTCGATCGAGACAGATTAGGATCTTTTTCTTTTTGTGTTTTCAGTTTTTTGTTTTCCTTTTTCCTTTGTAGGGCGTAACCATTCTCTTATCTCGTTAGAACCCTAAACAATTTGCATAGTTTGCACTTCATTTTCAATTTTGGCATGATCAAACCGCTTTCCTTTGGTTTCTAACTCCCTGAGAATTGCATAAAAGAAATTTGCTTTCATATATGTTATCATAATATGATATAATACGAAGGCGATAAATGTATTAATGTAAACAAAGACGTTGGGACTCCAAGTTATGTTAGAAATAGCGAGTGTGTGTGATTGTCGATAGACGCAGCGGAAATATAAACACACTAAAGAATCTTGCGTAAGCAATATGAAAATTGAGAAAAGAGCAAAACAAACACAAAGACAAGAGAATTACATAGGTAAAAACGAAAAAAACTCTACGGAATGACAAATTAGCCTTCAAAGAAATCACTAACTCAAAGCAATTACAAACTCTTGTATTACACTTTAAGTGGAATTTTTAACTAAAATATTTTGCTTCTATCTCTCACACTTGATGTTGTGAATGGTGTGATTGTTGCTTCAAATAAGTAATTCTTACTCATATATATAGTGTGCCAAAAAGACCTTTGAATTTCCAAACTTTCCCATTAATTGAGTCCTTTGGCTTTTCATCTTCCATTAGATGCTTCAACTTCTTTAACCTTCCAACTTCATGGGTAATGTTTTATCTTCCTTAATCCTTTAGCATTCCAACATGAATGTATATTTAATTTGTTAACCACTAATTTACATAGTGCTTTACAATGTCTAACAAATCTCCCACTTAAAGATACTTTGTAAATTGCAATCCAAGAATAACAAGAAACCGATACATAAGTGTCAAAATTTGATGACACTGAAAATAGATACGACTGAGAGGAGCAGGGCTAGCACGCATGCTAGCTGACTTCTTTTACCTCATACCGTTGTCTATCTTCCTTCGGTTCCATTGCTATCTTGAAGTGATTTTCTTTCGGCTTTCTTGTTACATCCAATATTGTTCTTCATTGTGATTCCATACAGAGATTTACAAAAGAAAAACTTGTCAAGGGTTACCACTTTAGTTAAGGTATCCGCAGGATTTCTTTTGGTAGAAATCTTGAGCATATCAATGCTTCCACTGGAAACCACCTCCCGTACGTAATGATACTGAATATCTATGTGTTTTATTCTGAAATGAAGTGTTGGGTTTCTTGCAAGATGTAATGCACTTAGGCTATCATAAAACAAAGATAGAGTCTCATGTTTTTGCCCAAGTTCTTCTAACAGTCTCTTCATCCAGACCCCTTCCTTGCATGTCTGTGTTGCTGCCATATACTCAGCTTTCGTTGTAGACAGAGCTACCACAGACTGCCGTTAGAACACCAACTGACAGCACCACCTGCAAGAATAAACACATAACCAGAGGTGGATTTCCTCCTATCCAAATCACCTACATAGTCTGCATCAACAAACCCTTTGACAACAAAATCAGATCCTCTGTAACACAATGCAGCATTCAAGGTTCCTTTCACATACCGAAGGATCCTCTTTACCGTCTTCCAATGCTCAATGCCAGGACATGCCATAAATCTACTTACCACTCCCACTGCATGTGCAATGTCAGGCAGAGTGCAAATCATGGCATACATTAGGTTTCTCATTACTGATGCATATGGTATCCGAGACATCTCTATCCTCTCTTATTCCTGGTTAGAGAATAACAAAGAGGATAGTTTGAGACTAATAGAGAGTGGGGTAGACATCGGCTTACCACCATACATGTTGAACCGCTCCAACACTTTCCTCAGATAGCTAGCCTGAGACAGTTGAATCTCTCTATTGCCTCTATCTCGCCATATCTGCATCTCTAGGATTTTGTTTGCAGGCCCCAAGTCCTTGGTATCGAATTCACTAGCCATTTGAGCCTTCATTTGTTGGATATGATCCATGTTTGGACCTGCTACAAACATATCATCCACATACATAGCAAGATGACAAACTCACCTCCCTCAAATCTCTTGATGTACACACAAGAGTCTGAGACAAGCTTGCTGTATCCAAGGCTCCCGATACAAGAATCAAATCTCTTATACCAACACCGCGGTGCTTGTTTAAGCCCATAAAGAAATTTGGCCAACCGACAAACCAGATCCTTCCTATTTTTAACGGCAAAGCCTTCTGACTGGACCATATATATCTCCTCTTCGAGCTCTCCGTGCAAGAACGCCGTCTTCACATCGAGCTGTTCAAGATGGAGATCCGATGATGCACAAAGTGCTAAGACCACACGAATAGTTGTTAAACGTACCACTGGAGAGAAGATCTCATCAAAATCGATCTCTTCTTTCTGTGCGTAGCCTTTCACCACCAGTCGAGCACGATACCGTTCTACTTGATCATTGCTGCATCGATTGATCTTGTAGACCCATTTATTTCCAATAGCCTTACGACTTTGGGGCAGAGGTATCAGCTCCCATGTCCTATTTTTATGAAGCGCCTCAAGCTCTTCTTGCATAGCTTTCATCCACAAAGACGCATCTAAACTCTCCAGCGCTTCTTTGAGAGAAGATGGCTCTCCTTCCTCTGTAAATAAGTAATATACAGATTGAGGTGACTCCATAAAATAGTCCTCATACCTCTCAGGTGTTTTTCTCTTGCGAGTTGAACGCCTAAGGGACACAGGCCTATGAACTCCATCATCTTCTATGTGCTCATCCGCTAGTATAGACTCTAGATTAGGATCGTATTTTTCATCATTCTCCTCCAGTACCGATATGGTCATCACTGGGAGTGATACCTCCTTCTCTCTTGCATCATCACCATCAGTCACTCTTTGCAGCTGGTCCTCCGCAAAGATGACATTCCTACTGAAGATAACTTTATGGGCAGTGGGATTCCATAAATGATACCTCAAAACATCTTCAGCATATCTCAAGAATAGGCATCTTCTGGACTTTGGATCCAGTTTGGTTCTTTTCTGGGCATTATACATCACATATATCGGACAACCAAAAATATACAAGCGAGAATAATCAACAGTGGCACCAGTCCACAATTCCATTGGAATTTTCAAATCAATGACAGTAGAAGAAATACGATTCAATACATAGCAAGCAGTCTTGACTGCTTCTGCCCAAAAACTATGTGGCAGACCAGCCCCTTGTAGCATAGCATGTACCTGTTCAGTTAGTGTTCGATTGAATCGTTCAGCTACTCCATTCTGCTGAGGCGTGTAGCCACCGTTGACTGCCTTTTTATCCCTTCTTATGCCAAGAGAGTAACAAACTCCGCACTGTTGTATTCTCCACCATTGTTCGATCTAAGGCACTTGATCCTGCTGCTGGAATCAAGTTCCACCTGGGCTTTGAAGAACTTGAATACCTCAAAGACTTCCGACTTCCTTCGGATTGGGAACACCCAACTTCTCCTGAAAAAATCATCAATAAATGAAACAAAATATTTAGCACCACCAAGAGATAATTGCGGTGACTCCCACACATCCGAATGAACCAAATCAAGTTTGTCTTTAGCTCTGAAAACTGATATCCCAAACTTCGCCCGATGCTGCTTACCGGTGACACATTTCTTGCAGAATGGTAACTTTACGTCGGATAATCCTGACAGAAGCTTCTGATCAATGATGATGTTCAAACCACGTTCCTAGATATGCCATAATTTCAGGTGTCACACTCGTGTAATATCTTCAATGTTGCTTGATGCAACACAAGCTTCTCTATGCGTCAGTGTCACCCCACGCACCTTATATAGGTTTGAGTCAATCGTTTCAGCTTCCAAGATCTTATGCCCGTTTTTAATGACCTCCATAATTCCGCTTTCAACACGAGTCTTGCAGCCTAGGTCATCCAGTTGTCCTAAAGACAATAAAATTCTTTGTAAGACCAAGTACGTGACGTACCTTACTGATGATGCATATATTTTCATCATTTGCTCTAAATTTGATGGAACCGACTCCAGCAACTTCAAGGACTTGTCCATTTCCCATCCACACGATACTTTCAGAAATAACTTTATAGTGATGAAACAAATCTCTTCTAGAAGTCATGTGTCAGGATGCTTCCGAGTCCAAGATCCAATTATCTGAGAGTTTAGACGCAACCACCGTCTCTCCCACTACAGCCTCACCATCATCAGAGTTATACGCCACACAAGCAAAGGACTTCGAGAAATCCGTACCTCCAACCTTATTTGTCATGGTCTTACATTCTCTTTTGAAATGTCCAAGCTTTCCACAGGCATAACACTTCACCTGTCGCTTATTTTTCTTCTGTCCAAAGCCGTTATTGAATTTCCGTTTCTTACCAAAGCTATCTTGTGCAATCAATAAGGCTTCAGTTTGGTGCCCACCAGGTACAATTTCTTGTTTGCGTTTGCGGCGACCTTCTTCCTCAAGAACAGCTGCTGCTACCTCATCATAAATAAGAGAATCTATATCAGTCGTATTAGTGAGGTTGATCACTACCTGGTCATAGGAATCGGAAAGGCTTTGTAGAAGGATCAAGGCACGTTCATTAGTCTCTATCTTCTTTTCTAACGTTGTCAATTGAGAAAACAAAGCCTCCAATGAACCCAAGTGCTCTGAAGCAGAAGCTGAGTCCAACATGCGTAGAGAATACATCTTTCTCATTAAGAAAATACCATGTTGCGGTGACTTCTTAGCATAAGTCTTTTCCAGCTTCTCCCATACCTCCTTTGCAGTCTTCTTTTCCAGTACACTCAGCAAGATATCATCGGCCAAGGTAAGATGAATGTGTGCCAAAGCATTTCGCTCAATCTTCTGCCATCTTTCCTCCGAAAGATCACTTGGTCGATTCTCTAATGCTCCCAAATAGTTCTCCTTTGCAAGAACCGCCAATAGCCTTGCTCTCCACAATGTGTAGTTGCTCCGATTGAACTTCTCAATCTCGTACTTGCTAGCCATCGCAACAAACCTGGCTCTGATGCCACTTGTTAGAAATAACAAATATGTTCGGTTGTCGATAGATGCAGCGGAAATATAAACACACTAAATGATCTTGCGTAGGCAATATGAGAATTGAGAAAAGAGCAAAACAAACACAAAAATAAGAGAATTACGTGGGTAAAAATGAAAAAAATTTCACGAAAAGACAAACTAGCCTTCAAAAAAATTACTAATTTAAAACAATTACAAACTATTATATTACACTTTAAGTGGAACTTCTAACTAGAATATTTTGTTTCTATCTCTCACACTTGATGTTATGAATAGTATGATTGATGCTTTGAAACAAGTAATTCTTACCCATATATATAGTGTGCCAAAAAGACTCTTGATTCAAACCTTCCCATTAATTGAGTCCTTTAGCTTTCCATCTTCCATTAGATGCTTCAACTTCTTTAACCTTCCAACTTTATGGTTAGTATTTTATCTTCCTTAATCCTTTAGCATTCCAACGTGAATGCATATTTAATTTGTTAACCACTAATTTATATAGTGCTTTATAATGTCTAACAAGTTATGCTATGCTTGAATTAGTAGCGTATAGAACTTGATGGGTCCGAATAAAATATAGATTAGATTAATAGGTTAGAACCGGAGTAGTAGCGTAGGAATTTGAAATGATACCTAAGTGAAAAAAATAGATTAACTAATTTGAAGATGGATTAGCAACTCATATTAAATTAGACCAAATAGATTCTGATTTGGTGGGCTTAATAATTTATATTTTTTAATAATTTTATATTGATTATGTATTAGAATGAGTACATATTTATAAGTGAAAAATACTAATTTTTTTAGTATGAGTATTCGATCCTGCAAAATGTTTTATTTCTTATATTTATGGCGTGGTTTTTCTCAATGCTGGTTTACACAACAATGCATTCACGTGCTTCCTACTACTTTAAAAGGATAGTTTATACCAATGTTCTGTTGGGATGCTTTAATTTATTCAACTATTCTAATTATAGGAAAATTAAAAGCATTAATTTATAAAGATTATTGCGGCCACGGTAATTTGATTAAAAATTATAACGGCTGAGGACACAAAAAATTGTTAAGAAAAACATTAGAAACCGAAGATTGCTACTTACAAGTTTTTACATAAACACACGCTCACCCTAAATTCGATTAGAAGTTTTTGTTTTTCAAAAAAAAAAGATTGAGTAATAAAAATAATAAAATTGATATTTTTTGTAACAATATGCTGTTAAATGTTTTGGATTTCTGTGTTTTACGTAGCAGAGGCTACCTCCTTTCTCAAAACAAAATAATTGACAGAGATCATCATCGCAAGATTTTAGAGACCGACCACCAGCAAGGCCTTCGCACAAACAAAATTTTCAAAAGAAAAAAAATTCCCAAATATCTAACAAACTCCAATTTTTAAAATATAGATAGAAAAAATTAAAATTAAAATGAAACGAAAACAAGAAGAACACACATACCAATCCGTCATCAGCATCCATCAGCAGCTGCAGAGAAGCAGTCTTTGAAACCTTCAACACTCTTCATTAATTCTGTTATTATTCAATTATTCTGATAAATAAACAATCGAAATATATTAATCAGGTGTTGGTAGAAGACTCCTATACTACTACGTTGTGCTGTGTTGAGGTTTGTCTATATAAACATGGCCGAGAACCTCTCTGCTTTCGCTTCTATTATTGTTAATGGCTACCACCAATGACCACTGCTGCTCTCTCAATCTCTTTCTTTCTGTTAGTTAATGGCGTTTCTTGATTTTTCTTTCTATCCTGAGTTTTTACCTATTCCTCTTTTTTCTTGTCTCATAGATTTGTTTTTTTTCTCTCCATTTTAGCTATTTCCTTATCCGGGCTGTCTCAAAGATTTAATTTTTCTTTCTGTTTTGATCTATTGACTTCTTGCTATCTTCGGTCGTCTTAAAGATTTCAACTTTTCCATTGATTCTTTCTTCAAGAGTTAATCAACCAAATCTTCTTCTTCTTCTTCTAAGTTTCTGAAGAAGAAGAAGAATGTTGAGTAGTAGTGGAGGCAGTGGTGCTGTTGTAGGATGGAGGTCAGCTTTATTCACCGCATCACAGTGGGAAGAGTTAGCGCAACAAGCTTTGGTTTACAAGTACTTAGTCGCTGGAGCACCTGTCCCGCCGGAGTTACAGTTATCTATTCGCCGGAGCTATGAAGCTCGATTCTTTCACGCCGCTGCGGCATGTAATTGCATCTAATATATTCTTAATGTGTGTTATTTTATTCTACTTTGTTTCTTTTGTGCTATGAACGGAGCTTGTTTGCTTTTTGCTAATCTTCTTTTGTCATGGTTTTTGTTAGATCGAATATAAACACGGTGATTGATTTTTGAATTTTTTTTCTGCAAGATTGAATCTTTCATAATGCTCTCCTCAATGTTTTCACTGTTTTTTTAACTGTAGTATTTTTTTGAAAAATTTTCTTTATCCTTCTTTTGGGTTGAGCTTGGTGCTTTTTCAGTCTGGTTTCTGGTTTCAGAAGATGCTGTTATTGTGGTGGTGATTAGTTTCAGTACTGCAACAAGTTTTGGCATTTCAACACTGTTCTTGTTTGCATCTGGTAAAAAAAAACAGTATTTTAAATTTCTTGTGTTTGTTTTTTCTTTGATGATATTTGACGACACTTGTAAGCGTCCTTCCGTCTCAATCGTTTGATCTCGATTGCTTCTTATTACTCTTTTACGTCGTTTTTCATGAAACCACAACTGAAAAACTATGTCAAATATTTATTTATTTTTCACTGATTTGGCACGGTGTCTTTAATGGAAATTTTTTTTTCCAGTTCTCTATTTTTGAGAAAAATTAAAGAGATTTTTATTAGCTCTTCACTGTTTTCCCTACCAATGATTTGAAGGAATTTATTGCCCATAAAATATTTCTAGTTCATACATTCATGAAATCAAATGTCCTTGCTCTAATTTATTGTTGCTTACTTGTTAGTGCTCCATATATAGATCTGCTATTACATTTCGCTTTATTTCTTTTTTTTTCCAAACTCCTTGATAGCAATGAAACACTTTTTAATAGTTAACATTGAATGCAGCGTTGGTTCTTGATGTTTCTTTTCGGTACAGATTTTGTTGATTCCATTTCCCACTATTAACATTGAATGCATTGTCTGTTCTTGATTTTTTTTCAGTAGGATACTGCTCTTACTATGGAGGCAAGAAGCTCGATCCAGAACCCGGCCGTTGCCGCAGGACTGATGGCAAGAAGTGGAGATGCTCGAAAGACGCGTACCCTGATTCCAAGTACTGCGAACGTCACATGCACCGTGGCCGAAACCGTTCAAGAAAGCCTGTGGAAGCACAATCACTCTCGCAGTCTCAGTCTCAGTCTTCGCCATCATCATCATCAACGATTACTTCACTCAATCCTAGCACCAATACCTGCAGTGAGATAAGTTTACGTAGCACTCCTTTTTACTCCACACCCGGTGGGGACAACAGCAGCAGCAGCAGCGGCTACAATGTCAATGCCAGCGGTTCTCATATGCCGATCAATCCTGGTTCCTATTCACTGGTGAACAGAGACTTCAGGTTTGTTCTCAATCAAAGCCATTAATTCACAATCTAATAGATTTGCATTAATTTGCAATTATTGGTGCTGAAATCAGACTGTGGGCTAGTATGTTTGATGCTGTTGTACTTTAGAATGCAAGTTTAATTCTCTGAATGTGATATATTTGACATCAGAGACCAGATTTGAACAGCCTGCAGATGGTGGGCTTCATATATCTGTTTTGCAGATGTACTAACTTTTGTAGAGAAATATAGTAAGAGTTGCAGTATGAAGAGTACCTGGTTTTCTGTCAGGGTTAAGATTAAGGTAGTCGGAGTTGGTGGCTGTAGAGTCCACTGAGAACCAGGAACATAAAAGGCTCTCTAAAGGATTTCTGAGACATTGCCTGGAGTTAACAGTCTGATAAAATGCCATCATCTGCCCTTCTAGTTTTGAAATTGTTTAGATAGTTGCAGTCACCTGAAAAAGGTTCCTAGAAGATTTTCTGCTGTCTCTAACTGCTATATGACAACTTTTAACTTCTGATGGTGTTGGACTAGAAAACTCTCATGTTCATATCCTTGATTGTGGTTTATTTTATGGAGTAGTTGTCGGAAGGATTAGAAAATGTATGCCTATGTGCTTAAATAAAATCAAGTTGTCTGCCCCTTGTATTGGGAGAACACAATATGCTGAATTTCTTAATTGCATATTCTGTTGTGCTCCAATTGAAAGTGTGTAACTTTATAACTTCTTGATGATTAAGTGAATAAACAACTATCAGATTCGCATCTTTGATTGTTATTTTAAGAAGTAGTTGCCCTAAAATTTAGCAATTGTGTGTCTATGGACTTATTAAATTCGAAGTTGTCGGCCTAAGTATATTTGGAAGTATACAATACGCTAATTATCTTAATCGCAGTCTTCTTCTTGTTTGTCGTTAAAATTATACAGCCCTAGAGAATCTTCATAGTGTACTTATATAATCATTTAGCAGATTGTTTATGTCATGGTCATTTGTTTATTCATCGATGTTATTAATCTAATTGCTTGGCTAGCTTGAGGACTTGTTTATTATATATAGCAAACAGCTTAGTTATTCTGAGTGCTTTTTGTCTCTGGACTTGTTCATGAATTTACAACTTCAACGTATTCATGGACTTGTTTTGGCTGTGTTCTAGTTGATGCCCATTGAAATCTAGACGGTTCTAGACTGTTGCATTATAACTTTGTTACTGTAGATCATCTGTTTACAACTAAAATTAAGGACTATGTCGAGCTCTTGTACGTTTTACTTTGCGTCAGCATGCTGAGCGTTACATAATGAGTTCTTTCTATTTGTCAGTATCATACTTCAGGATCAAGTAATCTCTCTTTAGCATAAGGTCTATTATTTGCCCATGACCTCTGTTTCGTGTTTTCTTAATTCACTTAGGCAGGAAGTTTACTAATCTAAACATACTGTGCACTTAATTCATATGGGCTATGGATATAAAACTTCGAAAGAACAGGAAATAGTTCTTGTCCACGTTCAGTAGAAATCAGGTACTATATTTTCATCAAAGCTTCCCTTTTTGTCCTTTCTATGTCAGGCATGCTGTCCATCTGTATCTGAAGGTCATTGCACATTTTAGAGTTAGGTGGTTTGCCTAAATGTTTTTCCAGTGCCTTTACTTGCCGGAGAAAGAGTTGTATTGTTTCCTTTTTCTAGATAGTATTTTGAAGACACCATCAATATTTTCTGTTAATCACATCGACCATTGTAAGATTGTTTGAATTTCTATAAGCAGGTACATCCAGGGAACCAAAGCTGACACTGATGAGCATGGTCTCTTTACTGAAACCTCTGCTACTGCCAGGGGCTTCAATTCAACTCTAGACAGTGCGTGGCGATTAATGTCTTCTGGGACCTCAATGCTTCCTCCATCAGAGGCCAGTGTGTCGACTCTTCAAAGCAATTACACTCAACTCCAGCCCTTACAAGGTCTTGTCCAGTCGTCAATGAATTCAATTGCGAGGCAGCAGCACGAGCAGCATTCATTCTTTGGAAGTGAATTCCGGGCGCTAGAACCCGTCACGAAGCAAGAGTCCCAGCCTCTTCGTCCATTCTTTGATGAATGGCCTCGAACAAGGGAAACCTGGCCTGACTTGGACAACGAGAGATCGAGCCATAACTCCTACTTAACCACGCAACTGTCAATCTCCATTCCAAAGGCTTCATCCCACTTCTCTACTACAACTTCTAGGTCTCCGGAATGGTATGTACAAAGAAGCATCAGTTACTACATAATCACAAATTTTCAGTATATCACTTCAACAAAGCTTATCTTATGCATCGTTCTTGTTGACACAGATTATAGGCAATGCGGTATCGATTTGTCCAAAGATCAAGGTCTCTGCGTCAACGTTGGAACATTTTGGTTACTTATTCCATGAGACTTCTTCTATCATGATTAAGTTATGTTTTTCGGGATCTAATGTTTTTCGTTTAATTTCTCGGTTGTTTTCTGTCATCACCTGTAGCTAGTTGCCTGTGGGAGGACTATGTACACAGGCTTCCTCTACAGTGCTGAGCTGAAATAATTACTTCTTAATTTGTTTGTAATAAAAGAAAAAGTCCATTGTGTTTGCGTTTAAAGAAGTAGTTTTATTCTGATCGAATACGTGAAGACTTCTATTCTGATCTTTCAATAAGTTCGAAATTAAGTTCACTCAGAATACAAGTTGGAACCCAGCTATTTAAACGAATCATTTACTCAGAAGAAGGAATGCTTTTCTGAAACCGACTGGCTAGCACTTGAGTCTCTGGGGAATCAATCATTCTGAATGAATGCAATGTTCAGAATATATGAGACTCAGCTTACTGAATGCTCCATATTTCAAAGGCCTTTTGATTTGTTGATGTTTTTGTTTCAAACCTAAGAAACTTCAACATAAATTGATTATAATTGAAATTTTGGAGTAAACCATAAATCAACGCTGAGACGTTGGGTGGGACATATATAACTATGAGCATGTTTGGAGATCTTTTCTCTCTCTATTTTTTATTTTATATTTTTTAATAAAATTTTTAAAATATTTTATAAAATATAAAAAAATTTTAGATCGTAAAATTTTTTTATTAGCTATTTTTTTTAAGTAAAAAAATAAAGTTTATTTTTTAAAAATTTCTAAAATATTTTTTTTTCCGAAAAAATTATTTTCAATAAGCACTTTCGTACCTTCAGATAAAAAGTCTACAACAAAAAATAAAGACTTACCAATTTATTTTATTTCAGCCTACTTATCCGCTCTACTATTAGGGCATCGCTTGGTACTTCATTTATTTTATTTTATTATTTTAATTTCAGTTTTTTATTTTTAATATATTTTTAATTATTTTTTAAAAATTAAAAAATTTACAAAGTATACATAAATTATACATTATAAAATTGTTATATTTATAATAATAATTATTATTATTTTTATGTGAAAATTTTAAGTTTATTTTTAAAAAAATAAAAATAATTAACCACTAGAACCTCAGTATACTTGAAAAGAACTTGAATGAAACTCTGAGAAAGTAATCATTAAAAAAAATAACTGATCAAGGCATGCATGCAAAGATGCTGTGGAACAACAGCTGTTATCCAAACTGCTCCTTTAATCACAAGCATGCTTTGCTTTCCTAGAGATATTTCAGGCTTTTGTGTACTTAAAGTGGCATTGCTTCACTTGATTCGCTTGGATGAATCAATGTGTTTGCAAGCACTAACTTAGCAGGAAAATCTATGAGCTTTCGCCCACGGCCATGGCTTTTAGAAATTGTTTTGTAATTCAAATCTGAAGCTGGTTCAGATTCAGTACGGATGGTTATTGCCGTCTTCTATATATATGTACCATTAATATAAGTAGACGAACTTCTTCAGTCGTTGCCGATTGTATCCAAAATCTTTTCTCTTCAACCTGTGTTTGACATATATTACCTCTTAGTTGCTACATACTATTTTTTTTAATTTAATGAGAGATACAATTGAAATTGAAACTATTTTACTCTGTCAAGGAATTAATAGATGTAGGTTAATTTTCTATCTTCGTAACAAATTATGTCTGTTGTTTCCTATGGCTGGTTTATCTACTCTCCAATTTTATTTTTTAAAAATATTTTTTTAATTATTTTTAAACTAAAATGAATATAAATTTTAAAATGAATTAAAAAATTTATTTTTAAACTTATTTTTTAATACAAAATATACAGAAAAACTCACGTATTAGTAAATTCATTTTAACTCTAAACTTTTTTTTATAAATTTATTTAATTTAATATCAAATAACTACCTTTAATGACGTGTGGGTAATTTTTTATGAAATTTAAAATTTTGTTCCTGCATTCTCCTCGCACACATATAATAGCATAGTATATATAATTATGGCATAGTTTGCGCCGGCCCTATTTGTTACTTCTAAAGGCCCAAGACTAAAACTATACGATTGGGCCGTTTTGTTTTGCTACAGCTATCAATTGACCCTTCAAAGCCCATATTAAATTGCGTAAACAGTCCGCTATCTGAAATTACTATTTCCTGTTTTTAAGGAGATGAAATTGCAAAACTTCATCCGAGCAAGGATCGGGCGATCTCCAATTGAAAAAAAATAGAATAAAAATTGTTTTTATTCTATTTTGAAAAAATTATAAGACCGTTGCGGGAGCTATTCATGAAGTAATGTTCAGAGAAGACGGAAGAAATCGAATAGCGGATCCCGGGAATTGGCATATCGGGTATTATAGCATTGAGATCGAGCACCGTAGATCCTTATCATACACAAAATTAGATGAGCACTCTGATCTGAAGATTTGCAAGCCTCGACGAGTGCTTCGGTGCAAAATAACGGCTGGAGAATAGTAACAGCCACGCTCTGCACACGCAATGAAAGCTGAAAACAGATTACACAGCTAGAGAAGTAGAGAGATCAGGACGCTCTCGTTGGTTTCGGAAATAAAAGAAAAATACATGATGCGGGCTCTGCTCGCCGTCTTCAGTATAAAGGCCCGTCTTAGATATTACACGGGCTAGTTATCCATGTTGCTACTGTAAGCCCAGTTCATATCAGCTACCCATATCCATGAAAACCAAAAAGACATCCCGAAAGGATAGGATAAGCTTCTTCTACTCAAAATGGAACCTGTCGAATAAAACTAAGCATACCTTCTCTCTACTACACTTCCCGAGAAAACATGGAGTCTCTCTCCCCTACTCTCTTCTCCTCCCCTTCTCTTCTCTCTCCCCACTGCGATCGCAAGCGCACTGCTCCACTTCTACTTCCTTCTCTCCGCGAGCGCACGCTGTCGACCCCTCTTACACTTGCTCTTGCTCTGAAAACTCCTCGCGGCTTTGGTCCCCAGCAACAGAAGACCAAGAAACGCAACGACAGCAACAAAGACCAAGACCGAGACGATGAATTCGATGACGACGATGATGAAGAAAAAGAAGTTGAGTACGATTCAGCAGCAGGAACGATTCCGGAATCGGTTACAAACAGGATGATGCGGCGAGTCGGTGTCACGGTAGGTTCTCCGCTCGCCGTGGGTCTTCTATTCTTTCCTTTCTTCTACTACCTTAAAGTTATCAGAAAGATCGACGTGCCGACTTGGGTTCCGTTCATAGTTTCTTTCGTATTCTTCGGCACCGCTCTGCTCGGTGTCAGCTACGGAATTGTTTCGGCTAGCTGGGATCCTCTTCGTGAAGGATCTCTGCTCGGTTGGAATGAGGCGAAGAAGAATTGGCCTGTTTTTTGGGACTCCCTCTGGCGAAGCAGTGAAGGAAGCAAGAGAAGTAGAAGAACAAGAAGAAGGTAGATTTTTTTATACTTTTTTTCTTTTTTGCTGTTTGGCGCTTATAGGCTTATAGCTATCGTGGGATGAATTTTTTTTTTTTACTTCCGTATCTTTTCTTTTCGGTGTAATTGTTTAAGAGATATATGCTAAATAAACTCTGCGTGTTTAATTATCCATAATTTTCAATCGAAGAATTTTTAGAGTTTGTGATTTAAGAAAATAGATGTCTGCTTTTTGGGCACCGACCCTAGCAAGTTAGGGTGTCTCCTTTTCTATGCGGATCTTCTTTATAGGTATTTGTGAAATAACTTTATCTTATTCTTGTCCTATTTCTCTAGTCTTTGTTGTTGTTTGGTTGTGTTTTAGTGTTAGCGTATTTCTTATTATTTTTTTAACTTATAAATTTTATTTTAAATGTATAAATAAATATTTAGAATATTTTACAAATTTTTAAAATTTAAAATATACATAAAATTTTTTGATATTATTTATTATTGTATTTTAAAATAAAATAAATTTTCTTTTAAAAAAATTAAAATATTTTTTGGTTTAAAACTTTTTAAACTCCTAAACATCCCTTTCAGCAATCTAAACTATATATGTTTTCCAACTTCTAACCCAAGAAAGGCAAACCTGTGATGAACAAGCTTTCCTTTGCTTTGCTCTGCTTTCTTTCCATAACAAATTAAAAATGATCGAAGCTATCTAAAGCTTTGGTGAAAAATAAACACAGTAACATTATGCGTTTTACAGCAAAAAGAACATCATATTTTCATGAAATAGTACAAGTGAGATATAGATATTACTTAAGGGTAAATATATATTTTTGATATATGATAAAGTTTGATTAGTGAACGTGTTCTGCTTTGGTTCTTCTTGTTGCATGATTCACCCCGACCTGTGCTTCTATTTAGCTTTACAAGTATCCGTTAAAGCACACCTAAACTTGCCCACAAATTCTTTTTGAACTTTTAACTCGTTATTTAGATCATCTCTGATCTTTAGAATCAACATCGGCGTGAGCAAGCAAAACATGAAATCAGAGCAAGTGCTGATAAAATTATCTCAAAAGCGGTTTCAAAAAATGGAAAACCATTGAATTCTACTGGAAGAGAAGACAGATCGTCGTTCGGTTCGCGTTCATATGGCCGGAACTGCCGGCAGCTAGAAAGATCACGGCCATGTCTTCGAGTTAGATTCATAACATTTTAGATTACTGATTTTCATTCACGTGTCATTCATTATAAGTAATTCATGCATACATATTGCAATTCCCAATAAAATAATGGAGCTAACTTGCAAAACGAATACAGCGGCTTGAGACCTAGAGCTGTAGGGCTCTGCTGGTGCTGACAGGCTATAGCCGGTTGGAAACTGGTAAAGCCGTCCTGCCCCTTCGTACGATAAACATGCAGGGTGCCGTTCTGTAATATCAGTTACTTCTTTTCAGAAGAAATAAAGAATTACTTTACTTAAGATTCTTTCTTCTTCAATAGTTTCTCTTTCTTTCTTACTTTGACTGTAGCAGTAAAAATTAGTCACGGTAAATTAACTGGTATGTATTAAATTAAGAAACATGTATAATGTACGGGAAAGAAAATTTTTGGTCTTGAATTTAACACGTACTGTCAAATCAATCTCACGCTGCAACTAGAAAAAAAAATCGAAGCTGAATTGGTAACATTTATGAGTCCTTCAATTTTTTCAGCTCCGCTCGACGCCTCGACCCAGACATCCCTATTCAATTTCTCTAATTTAATTAATAAATTTGTTATATAATAAAGCAAACTCTCTCTCCACTGTGCTGCATTAATTTCATCTTTTTCGATATTTTAGCAGTGTCTTTTTCTAAATGCATGAATTTTTAAAACTGAATGTTTAGAAATAAATTATTTAGAAAAAATAAAAATGAATTTATTTATTATTAAAATAAGTTGTAAATTTTTTAGAAAATTAAATAAAAACTATTCATTTCTCTATAAGAGATGACCAGCTTTATCTTTTTGGTTAATAAATAACTAAATTTTGCAAAAAGAACTATTCATTTCTCTATCAAATTTGAACTGCAAATCAGTTACCAACATAATTCTCAACCCAAAAGATTCATGAGAATTAACTTTATCCTTATGTTATTAGCTATAACTTATCCATTATAAATTCATAGTTCTTGAAATTTATTTCATAAAGTTCCAAAACAATATATAAAACCTTAATTTTCATGCATGCATAAACGAGTACTTTATATAAGATTGGACTGGTCTAGCTCAGTCAAAAAAAGACAAGCCTGCTCTGCTAATGCAGCAACCAAACATCCTTTGGAAAGAATTGATTGCATAAAAGCTGCGATCATCAATCCTGACCGTACAACATGCTTTCAAAGCGAAGCACTGTTTTAGAACCGTCCGATTCAGTAGTACATTACAGAATCCTCTATCTGATCTGACACATCTCATCCTCACGTGTGCCTCACGTGCGTGTATTGTCATTTTTATTTCCACCGTACGATTAGACTCATCAGGCATTAGGTCAGAGAATCAGACGGCGAAGATCAGCTTCGTGTCTCTAGATGGCATTAGAGTAATATACTACAATAAGAAGGACAATCTGCTAGATTAGTTCACGCGGGGCGGTCTATAAATAGATTGGTGGAGCGGCTGTTGTTCAAAAATTAGTTATTGTGTTTTTCTTTTTGGTCCTTTCTAGTCTTCGCCGGCGTTCATTCATTGCGGAAGCTACCGACAACAATTGAAGCAAAAGCATGCAATCGAAGTTTGTTGTTTTCGAGGAATTAATTAGATCTAATTATGTCGTTCTCATTTATTGATTTCTCATTCTTCTCCTTTCGATTCTCGCGAATTTCTAATTATTTGTAGCTAGTGAGATAGCTAGAACGGGTAGAAAATGGAGTAAATTAATAAACTACTTCTGAAGCTTGTTTGCTTAATGCTGGTAGTAGTTATAGCTCCTGTTGTTGTTGTTGTTGTTGTTGTTGTTGTGTATCTAATTGGAATCTGAGTAGTGGAGTAGACGGTTTTTCTAGCTAGCGGAAGTTTGGGTTGAGTCAATTTGTGAAGCAATTTTTTTCCTGGAATCCAGCGTTTAGAGCAGAAGGGATTCTTCTGAAGCTGAACAGGTGAGTGTTTCGCATTTTCAATTTTCTGCACTAGTGGATTTCCATCCTGTTTGTAGATGCACTGCATGTTTTGTTTTTTGTAATCGTGTTTTTAGTTCGGTCACGCAATTCTTCCGCACTAGTGATTTTCATTGCTTGTTTTGTAGTTTCTTCTGGTTTGTAATTGTGTTACAGGTGAATGTCCTTGTTGGATTTTCCTCAGCATCCGTGTTTTTCCTTTCATACTTTTAAATATTTGTTTCATTCTTAAAAATCGTGGTTCTAGTTGTTTCATATCAAAATTTTATTTTAATCAAATTTTAGTTTTATTAAAATATTATTTTAAATTTTATTATGTGTTTTATTTATCTGTGTTATATTTATTTTTCGAATTTTATTTTTATCGAACTTAACTTCTAATCGAACTCCATTTTGATGACCGAACTCCACTTTCGTAATTGTGACATTAACAAAAACCAAATTTATCCAATTAAAAGACGCCCTTAGAATTTGTAGATTTTCGGACTTTCGGACGGGTATTCTCGTTTGATTTTCGGATTTTCAAAGTTCTGAGCGTTTTCATGTTTGTTAATTCATTTCTAGTTTTTGTTTCTCTAGTTTATGGATGTATAATGATTAAGTTAGTAGCTACGGAGTACATTTTATATAAATAGGGAGAAGATCTGATGCAGGCGCAAGCTGTTTGCTTCTTGCAAGGAAAGTTTTAGAAAGAGAGAGAGAAGAAGAAGAAGAAACCGCCGCTCCACTTCAGCTTTGTCCGTAAGTCCTTTCTTTCGTCTTCAAATTTTCGTCTCTTTCCTTTAAATTGTTTCTTTTGCTTCTCTCTAATTTTGTTGCTATATAAATAGAAACTAAACAGAAAAAACCAACAATGTTCTATAAAAATAATGTAACAAAAATAAAAGACAGAGATACTATGTAGCGGTGGTGGTGTTTGTTGTTTTGCTTCGTAGGGAGAACAGGGTGCAGAACTGAAGCAGAGCGAGAGAGGGAGTTGTTCAATTTTTTGGGGTACTGTTTGTGTGCTGTGTGTCTCATCTGTCTGCCATAAACCTTTGGGCCGGGCACAGAGGGGACAACTTCCCCATTGCTAAGATGAAATCCCCTTACCTTATTCCTTGCGTACTTTCTAAAGCATAACATAGCATCTGTCCCAACAACTTTCATTATGAAATAAATCTTTTTAAATGAAAAATATTTAAAATTTTTTGTTATTAAATTTATTTAAATCTGAAAATAATATAATATAATATAATGTATATATAATTATTGTTGATATAGTTAAAATTAAAAATTCTTAAAAATTGATTAAAAATAAAATGTTTTATTTAAACAATAATTATTTGAGAAGTAACGACCCAAACGTCTCCTTAGTCCGCTCCCCTTCTCTTTACAATATTGCCTCTCTATGCTCTCGCCCTAGTGTGTTGTACACTTGTTTATTTCTAGATCATGAGCTGCTGCATGTTCATGTCTCACTCTTTTCCATTATTTCAATTATATGATAGACAGTTGCTCGCTCAGCAATGTTAATATTTTGGTAAGTGTTCTGTGGACGTAATATCAGTGCTGTCTGTTTCTGAGTTTTTCATCAAGCAGTATACTTGTTTTGGCACTTCTTTTAATGAAATCCTTATTTCCAGATTCACGAAAGCTTTGGAATCTGAAACTAAAAGACTATGGCACTAATTCATATCCCTTGCAATAAAATCTAGTTGGGGATTTCGATTTATATGCATTTTACTTGTAATCATGTCTACTTGCTTAACTGTAGTAAGATCTCTTTCTGGGTAGTTGCTTTCTAAGTCATTCTCTTATCCTTAAACGTCTAAATCTGAGTATTCAGGAATCGAAAACAGTCTCACACCTTGTGTTACTACTTCTGCTTTAGTAATTAGTATTACAAGAAAACACTTGACTACCTTTGGAAATCTCTTTCTCCCAGAACAAGACAAGATCAGAACTCCATCCCGGAGTTGAAACTCTTTTCGAGAGCAATCAACGCTTTCCAATTTTGCCCTTCTGGGTCCCCTCTAAGCATATTTGTTTTGTTTAATCATCTTCTTCAGCAATATCCTTCAATTGTGAATAGTTCTTTATTTCAGGGGCAAATTTGGTAATTCGGATAAGACTAGTAACGTAGAGAGGTCTAGGGAGGGGAGGGAGAGAAATGCTGGCCTGCATCGCCTGTTCTACGAAAGACGGTGGGGAAGATGGTGCGCGTGGTGCTACTGCAGCAGCTGCTACTCCCAATTCAAAAGATGCTGTTAAAAACCTTACAGCTCAGGTTCTTCTCTCTTTTCACTTCATATTTGACCCCAGTCCTTTTTGTTCTTTCTCCAATACATATGTACATATATAGGTTCTTGAATAGTTCACATACAGTGTGGTTGTATGGATTGATTCGACGCAAGATTAGGTAGATGTGAGATTTCAAGAACTAGTTTGTAGTTTACAGAAATTAACAAATTTGCAAGATTAGTAAAGAAACCATGAACAATGCAAGCAACAAAAGACCAAAAAGTGTCTACTCCATATTCCTGTAGAATGCAGTAAAACATCCTGTGCTTTTATTTCTTGGGTCTCTACTCCTTGGCTTTTGTTTTCATTCTGCCATGATCTCTACCATTTATCCAGTGCAGTGAAGTGACTTGCAGTGGCTCTTGCCTCTTATATAGTTGTAGTAACTGATATCAGGCTTTAGTAAAGAGAAAAGAAGAGCTTCGCTGCTGTGACTGTAGAGGTCTGGTGTCCAGGTGTGACACGATTCCCTAGGAGGTTAAAGTACTAGTTATTTGTGTGGGGTTGCTTCTGTTTCTCTCCCTCCTACTTGCTCTCATTTGTTGCAGTGTCGGGCAAGGCTCACTCGATGTGCTCCTAAAAGAAAAAGTGTAAAGGGTTTTTAATGGAAAATGCAATCTTGGTTGAGGGCTATACGTCTTTTCATGTTCCTCAGTTGGACTTCACCGAGTTACTAGGATTCGGTCGGAAAAATAATGGCAATGACCTTTGTCAAAATATCAAAATTTGTTAGGAATCCTGATTAAGCTATGAACTATAAGCAGGTAGAGATTTTTAGATAAATTGATTCACATAGGGATTGAACTACCCGAATTATGATAGTGCAGAGGTACTACTAAAACCTGCTAGGGGACCATAGAGACTTTTTTAGGTGGAAGAATCTGGTAAGCGTTTTGATTGTAAAAGAGATCCTTTGTGGGAAAGAGTTCAAGCCCCGTCTTTGGGGCAGGCAAGGAATAAATAAAGGCCCGCCCACTCGGACGGCCTGTCCAATTTATGTGCAAGAGACGGTACCCCTCTAGCTAGAATATTTGTGAGGGAGGGTACTTCACTAACTGGTATATGCATGAGAGAAGTAAATGATGCCCAAGGAATTACTTCCAACCTTTCCATTTAGTTTTTGTTTGTTTACACATTTTGATCGTAGCAATGCCAACATGGCTAAGATAAGAGTCCATCATGTGAAATGCCTTACATCTGCTGCAATCAAATTTCTTAAATCTTGGAAGTTACATCATGCATACCACAATTTTGGCTTACATAAGAAATATTGCTGAAGTCTCTTTACGTATGTGAACTGGTTATCGACATTAGTGTATTTGTAGTGTAAAGCATATTACAAGCCCGGGCTCTGTTTAAATTGCTTTATGGTAATTACAGAAAGTAGGCTGTTCCTATGGAGATACAAAGAAATACTATTAGAACCACTTTGGGTATTATAGAAACTAACTAGGTATTGCTAGTTTAGGTTTTACCATATGTTTTACTTATTGTTACTACTTTCTAAATCAAACTCAGACACTAATATTAACTGAAAAGGGTTATGTCCTACTAACTTGGTCAGAGTCCTATGCTTGCTAATTGCTATTGCAATTTGTGCTCATTTACTCAAAAAGGGATGCGTTTCCCTCTCGTGACAACAGATTAAGGACATGGTGCTCAAGGTCTCAGGAACATACAGACCATGCAAGCCTAGTAGTTCATCTATTTCTAATGCAAACCGTCCCAGAACTGACTGTCACATCCGTCCTACTCCCTTTTCCTGTGAAGATGCTGCATCAGACAAAGGAGGTCTTTATACATACATGAGTGCTGATAGTGCAAACTCTACACCAGCATGGGACTACACAAGCAATGGCCCCCCGCGGGCAGTAAAATCATTGCCAAGCAATGGTCCAGCTGATGATGGTATAGTACTGCCGGATGATGGTGAGCCGAAGGAGTGGATGGCACAGGTGGAGCCTGGCGTCCACATTGCCTTTGTATCGCTACCAGGTGGTGCAGGCAATGATCTTAAGCGCATTCGTTTCAGGTCCTTCACATCAGCCCTTTTTTCTTCTTTATGTTACGAGTCCTCACTTTTAAGAGCTTATATCTGATTAACTCATTTGGTGTCAGTAATTATATGATTTTCCAGTTAGAGTTCCCATGACATGAAATCAAATGGGAGGCAGTGTATGTAAACGAATAGTGTTTTTTTTTTTTCTTTTTAAGAACAGTTGTTACAGGTATTTGCAATTTTTCAAACCATACTCTTGTTGGTCAAAATCTGCATAGGTTGAGCACAAGATCCATGTGTTTCTTATTGTTTGCTCCGCTGTTCTTGTTGCTAAACTCATGTTTGCTTGTGATCATAATTTGATATCTGGTGTAAAAGCCGGGAGATGTTCAACAAATGGCAAGCACAGAGATGGTGGGGCGAGAACTATGACCGGATAATGGAGTTGTACAATGTCCAAAGGTTCAACCGCCAGGCGCTCCCAACACCTCCTAGATCAGAGGATGGCGAGGTATGTCTTTTGGCTGTAACATAATGTGTTTTCTGGTTGATTCTTACCTATATGTGTACTCTACTTAATATTAGAAATTCTTTTGCCTATGAAAGATATTTTCATATAAACGTAATGTTGCGGATCAGAGTAGAAATTTCGTTGATCAAGTTGCAAAGTTAATGATAAATGATATGGGCAGTTTATGTAATCAGGTAATGCTAGAAAATATGCAGGTATCTGTTTCAACAAAGTATTAATCTTGCTCATGATCATACAAATGCATTCACGACCATTGTTCGTCTTCTATTCGGTTGTGTGATTTTTTTTTTGGCCTATACATAATTCTTTTTTAGCGTACTATGAGTGATGTTCGCGATATGCCTGCAATTTCTTGTCTAATGCCTAACAAGATTCTGATAAGTTGTTTGTCAGGTTATATAGAAACTCCCTAGCTATGAAAGCATAAAATATGACTCTAGTTCTACTACATTTGACCTTGTATATACTAAATTTTTTCTGAAAGCCAGAGAGAATCATTCTTCTCAAGAGTAGGTTCTACACGAGAGAGCCACACCATTCCTCCCTTGGCTCGAGACCAAACATTTCGGACCACCAGCCGTCATCCACCTGTTTCATCAAGGGGGCGAAACTTCCCATATGCACCAGAACCCTCTTTTTATATGCCACATCCCCATTTCTTCCCTGCAGCTAGTGCATCTGTTATGAAGGGGGAGACATCGTCAATAGATGCATCAAGAACAACAACATCATCCAGAGATGAAGCTTCTGTCTCCATTAGCAATGCTAGTGATTTGGAGACGACGGAATGGGTGGAAGAAGATGAACCTGGGGTGTACATCACTATAAGAGAGCTGCCTGATGGTACGAGAGAGCTTAGAAGAGTCCGTTTTAGGTATTTGAAGACTTTGCTCATTTAATCTATTCCCTAAGTAGCTTGCTATCCCAAATTCGTATCTCATATTCAAACTTAAGACACAGCTTGATCCTTCACATTACTGAGTCTGAATCTTTACGTTTTCATTTGCAGTAGGGAAAGATTTGGGGAGGTACATGCTAAGCAGTGGTGGGAAGAGAATAGAGAAAGGATACAAACTCAGTACCTATAGTAGAAGAAACCCGCCGTATTATTAGTGGAAAGTCAAACTTCAACTCCCTTAGCAGATGGAATATATGTTAACATTAGAATAGCGGGTATGCAAAATATGAAAGAAAGGATCTTTTTCTTCTTCTTCTTCCCTCTTTTATTCGCCTCTAATTTTGTCTTCCAGTTCGGGTGTTCCGTCAAATTTTCAGACGAATAGATGTTTCAAATTCAGGATTTTTGTACTTTTTTCTAGCGGATGGAAGTAACTAGCATTACTGTAAATTGAGACGATGAACTATTGACTTTCTTGCGTTTCGCACCATAGTATGCACGTGCCAGCAACTTTAGAAGCGCAATCCTTGCGTCCTGTGTGCTTCAGATTTCAGCAATTGATAACACATTAACATACTATATTCTTGCAGTCACGAATCGTAAAGTTACATCGATCATGATAACACTGCATGATGACAGAACGAAGTTCAAGAAGGCGATGATGGTAGCATGGCAACACAAAAATGAAACACAGCAGATTAACAAGACCATTCTAGACGCTCTGATTTTCACAGCAAATAGGTTCAGCTCATTTATTCAATTAAGCCACAAACTTCTTAGCTATTCAGAGCCTTAGCACTCGGTACATGGGTTCAGCCAACAACTTTTCGAGAGTAACCCCTTGCAGATGGTATAAAATTTTGTTGATGAAGGTACTCAGGCTCAGGGTACCAACCTCCGGCCTTCATAGGATGAACTCGTTCCCCTGGCTGCTGAATCATTGAGCTCATCTTCGGCTGAGTGTACTTGCCAACAGAAGCAAGGGGTTTGTTTGCAACATAAGCAGCCGTATTTGAGTTCACAGTCATGTATGCCAGCTTCTCTGTTATATCAGAGACTTTGGCTCCATTCAGTCCTGAAAATCCTGCTTTGGGACAAGATGCAAACAGATTATAAACATAACACCAATCATATGGTAGAATAGCAACACAAGAAGCATAGGCATTGATAGAAGAAGTTCGAACATGCCTTGGTTCCTTTCCGCCTCCCATGCTACCTGAGGTTGTATCCTGTCAAACCGCATTGTCCTTCCGCTCTCCCAGTATAACTGATCATCCGTCCCAAGCCTCCTTTGGACACCTGCCCTCAAAGATGGATTTGGGTATGAAGTAGAGAAGTTGCTCACGGGTTTTGCACAATATATGGGTCCATTTTGGCATCTTCTGGTATTCTCCTGACCTGTAGACCCTTTTGAACAGACTGCATGAGAGGAACAAAAAGAAAGGACATCAGATGAGACGAGTAAGGAAGGATGATGCCCCAGGTAATATTGTAAGTCAAAAATCACCTGAAGATGGAGTATACATTGTCCTTGTAGCCCCACGATAGACGGGCGAACGTTGGATATAATAACAAGGCTGGAAGAAAGAGTGCTGAAGGACTTCTGCTGCTTTGGGCCTTCTGTTTGGATTCCATGAGCAGAGTGACTGCAGGAGTGATAGATGGGTTACAAAGTGGGATTTGTCACACCCGAAGAGTTCATTGCATGACAAGGGTAGTAGGATCAGCTTACCGAGATAAGGTGGATGGCATCCTCACTTGCAGATGGAATAAATGCCGAGAGGTGAACGCTGTTAAACTGCATCAAAGATCACAAAAGAGGTAAAAAAATGTACGAGAACCACGCTTTGTAGATTGAATTAATTGCATCTTTAAAAAGCCCAAATTTGAACTCTACATAGATGTCATACATCCCCAGCAAAAGTGTAAAGGCCTACCCTATACTATGCATCTGCAATTACAAGTTCCTGACCCGACCAAAGAATTACAGCAAAAAGACATGGTAACAAATTTAAAGAATTAAACAAGATCAAAACTTGGCAATATTAAATTTCCTTCATGCACAAAGGTAACTAAAGAAAGACGGCATGGAAAAGAATAAAATAAAAGAAGAGGGTATGACCTAAGACAAAAACTGATATTTTTAAAAGAAAACATGGCTCAAAATAACAGCTGAAAGATGATCTAAGATGAAAGTAAAACCTCAGGGAAATGATATTGCATCAAGCTTGCAAGTTTTAGCCCTTCAGCCCAAGAATTCAGGTCAGGAGTTCCAATAACGCTGCAAATCTTGTATATCTCATCTGCTTCACTGCAAAATATGTTCGATATTTCAATATATTAGGAACATCGACAATAAGACTTAAACGATAAGTACAATGATACATGCTCAGATAATAACTGGACTTCATTTTTCCCAGGAAGAAATCTTAGATGAAAAGTAACATTAGCCAAGACTTACTTTGAACCAGGGAAAAGAGGACGAAGTGTGAACAACTCAGCCATGATTGCCCCCATGGCCCACATATCTGCAAGTGGCATAGAGAAATATGATCAAGATACACGCAATTTCTAGCTCATGGGAACATGTAAATTCATATACCCATTTCACATACCAACAGCAGACCCATAAACAGATGCTTGGAGAAGAACTTCAGGTGCACGATACCTGCGACACGATTGACATAATATTAAACAAAGTTGTTCTCCAAAAAATATCTGTTGCCATATCACCTTCTATCTCCTGCATCAGAAGGTTTGACGTACTTACGAAAAGTATTTAAACAATCGGAACTCACCATCGGGTTGAAACATATTCAGTAAAGGGTGGCTGAGAAGAAACTTCACGAGCAAGTCCAAAATCTGCTACCTTGATTGTACTCTTAGTCACCAGTAAATTTTCTACAAAGAGAAGCCAGTTAGTTGGTGGAATAAAGATTTAGTTCAGATAATTCATGATTATGCATGTATCTGACAATTGTCAACATAAGTAAAAAATATTGTTAACATAATATCCTATCAGCACACAGCTAAACAGTGATGGGCAACTCCTGGAACCATACTTGCTATGGCATCGTTGTAAGTAGTGTGCTGAGCTACATTTGAACGAACCATAATTTCTATGGCATCCTTGTAAGTAGTGTGCTGAGTTACATTTGAGCATCAGCATAAAAGAGCCCATTGATTAATCACATCAAGCCATACACAAGAAACAAGAAAAAGTATTCAGAGCTTTTAGCAACAAAGATCAATTTCAAAAAGAGAGATGACTATTTCCGAAATGAAGAGAACACAGGAAGAAAAATCTCCAACGCACAAAACCAAGATTTTAGGTTCTAACAGTTCAATTAACATCAAATTATTATACACCAGAAGGCTATTTCCTGATGGTTAGGAACTCAAATGTGTTTAA
Organism: Acanthochlamys bracteata; assembly: GCA_019914995.1. NCBI lineage: Eukaryota > Viridiplantae > Streptophyta > Magnoliopsida > Pandanales > Velloziaceae > Acanthochlamys > Acanthochlamys bracteata. Next base: position 334,193 of record CM034126.1, read on the forward strand.
ACACATAAAATAACAAAAGATAAATGCCTTAGGACCCAAATGTAATCACAAACCTACCAGGCTTGAGATCACGATGAAAGTAGCCACGCTCATGGATATAAGCAAGAGCCTGAAATATTTGTAAGCACCAATTTCGAACTTCAGCCTCAGAGAAGGCCTCCTTTCTATCTTTCATGAGCTCGTAAAGATTGCATTCCTGTAACAGTAAATGCAGGCAGGATTAGGACCATCATCACACACTTGATTTGGTAAGACTTCACCAAAATAGATCAAGAAGAGACATACCATGTATTCAAATACAAAGTATAAAACATCGTTTTCCCTGACAACTTCCTTCAGCTTCACAATGTTAGGATGGTTCATTTTCCTAAGAGACTGAAACACACAGAACAAATAAGAAAGAAAACAAAAATATAAGCATAAGCGAATGCCAGCGGCTTTGTAACAAAGGCAGTAAGCTATACCCTGACTTCACGAAGATTCATGCATTCCTCCCAAGAGTAATACTTCTTCTTCATTCTTTTGATAGCTACCTGTCAGAGTCACAAACCAATAGTATTAGAGACGCAACTTTTCTTACGAATGAGAGAATGTTTTCACTTGATCTGAAAATAAACATATGTACCACTTCACCACTCTGCTTGTTTATTGCTCGCCAAACACTACCAAAGGTTCCATCCCCAACTTCTTTCTTAACTGTGTAACTGCAGAAGATGACAACACGAATTTATGCATCTGATATATTAGACAAATTGTTGTATGCATTTAAAAGGTTCCACAACTTACCGCTCCATATTTAATGGCAAAAGCTGGATATGTGCCTCTTGCTTAAAGAGTATATGCAAGGAGCAATTAAAGGAATCGAACAGAGAGAAGTCACTAGTTGAACCCACAAGCGACGGGCGTGCAAATTGAAGAAGAGTCCAGATAACCACAATGGTGACTTTTATTGAGCTTTATTTTCTCCAGATTTACGTCAGATTAACTCAAAATCAAGATCCAAGTTCATGGACATCTGTCACATCCATACTCAGTGTAGCCGTCATGATAAATTTCTCACAGTGACCTGACCTACTCAGACCGTCTCCTCAAGCTAGATAACTAAGACTCAAGTATGCCCTGTAGGTGAAGGGCTTGGTCCAAAATCATTATTGAATCTAACAAGTATGGCAACAAATTTCATGATTGATGAAACCAAACACCAGAACTGCCAACTTCAAAGGAAGATAGAACAAACAGGAAACAGACGAACATGAATGGAAGATAGCAAATCCTGGACTAATTCCGGACCCTAAAAAGGAGCAAGTCAAACCGTCATTGTCAATAGATCTTGTATATAGGAGATTTTGCATGAAATAACTAACCTGCAAACTAAGGCTATGATCTCAAGTTGTTGAGAATTCATACTCCAGGGCATAAAGGCACAACAAAATGGACTGTAGAAATAAAAGGAAGAATATGAGGACAGCCAAACAGTAAGAGATAGATATTATCAAAGAGACTAACATACTTGCAATGTTCAATGCATATCCACCACAGGTTTCTGTAGATTGTTGCATTAAGGCATCCGTAATGATAATGAAATAGCAGCTATCACTAAGTGTAGTTGACGAAGGAGATCAGATGGAAATTTGAAAGAACAAGGAACCCCCGATCAAGGACTTTCTGGAAGGGTAAGACTCTGCACACGAAGCAACTTTGCCGAACATGCATCTGCCCCATAACTTGAGTACACAAACTGAGCCACCAAGAAAATTTACTGCCTCAGCCTATTGAAGAGAAAACATATAATTTATCAGGCCTTCTGTATGGAAAGCATCTAACAAAACTTGCTAAAGTGCGCTAGATAGAACCCATCAAAGATAAGTTCATGCTAGCATCATTATTTACATCAAGTATTTTGCTCAGTTCTAAGAGGCACATAAGTACTACCCGTTAATACATGCACACTGAATAAAACTTTTACGAATTTTAACCTCTGTTTTCCATACTCATCACAATAAAGGAACAGAGGATGAAAGGCAGTGGTTAGGGAGAAAAAATTAGAGTAATATATACTGGAATAGCACTCATACACTCAATATCAGAGCATATAATTCTTACATTGTTCTTATCACTTACAAAATGACCATAAGCTATCACTTGATAGTAAGAAACGCATTAATACATTGACCTGGCAACTTGAATGGTTAGAATTAGAGTAAATATTGATGTTTCTTTGGTTTCCGTAACTTTACAATGCTTGTTGCAAGCAAGCTAGCAGCTTCCTTAACTGTACCCTGTCCAATAGAATATTATACAAGATTTTTTCATCTCAGTATAAGACTATCATCTAGATAACAAAACTTTCAAACAGAACTTGAACAATCCCCTGTACTTGAATAAGCAATACTGCCTAAGTAATTGGGAAAACACCAGGCTCATTTATCTTACACTTTTGTGTATCCTTCATAAATCAAAAAGAAAATTCTAAGTGACCTAAGGCACAAACTAGCATATCAGGGATCAACAATTCTCTTAATGGGCTATAGAAGTACCAAATACAGAACTAAAAGCGGCCACATATATATAGAAATTGATCTCAATTAAGATTTCAGTCCCAATCGAAAGAAAAACATAACACAGCAATTCAACGCCACCACAAAGTAAAAGAACTACATCATCATCAAAAAATTCTTCAAAACTTGCGAAATTCATCAGCATCTAAATCCTCATCAACATACCAATCTAAATCCCTAACAATAACAACACCAATCTCACCATAACCAAAATCAAACTGAACAAAGGTAAAAATCGAGCAATTCCTGCTGCAGTTTCGATCTGCAGACAATCGAAGATTGAACAAAAACAGTGAAATCGAAGGTTACCTTGGAACAAGAGAGGGAGTTTCGATATCTCTCCACCGCAAGCGAAGAACAGCGGCCTACAGGATTCGATCGGTTCGATAGCGTCACGTCTCCTCACCACCGCCGTACACCTGTATTTATAGCATACACACAACACAAGATGCCGTCAGGGATCATGCAATTGACGCAACTGCCCTTCGGACTGCCAACAGATCTTAGGTAAACTCTCGGTTTATTCAAGATTGACAGAATTACCCTTCGAAGTACCAAAAGATTTTTAATTAGTTTCAAAGTGATCTAGCAATTAAAAATTTTCAACTATAAGCATAGACAAAAACACATAATTGGATTTTAAATTAAATTACTTTTGTCTTCAATGTGAATATTTAAGGACAATAATGTGGGATATTAATTTAATTTAAACAAACTTTCTCCAAATGAATTGAATTGTAGTATTTATATGTTTTCTGAAATTAAAATCTAGATACTTAATGTTTTATCAATAAAAACGTTTTGGAATGCTTATGCATTTCTGAAATAAAAAATATTATTATTTTTTTAAAAATAAATTTTATTTTTTATTTTTAAAAAAATAATAAAAATATGTAATAAAAAAAATTTATTACGTAAAATTTTTTTATATTTTCTAAATTTTTAAATAAATTTTAAAATACTTATGAAATATATATTAAAATTTAAAAATTAAAAAACATTTTTGAAGAAATGTAATCCAGACGGGCTCAAAGTATTAGAATTAACGCATTCTCGTTCCATGGGAAAACACTACTGTTTGACATTAAACAGTAGATATTAAACTTGACATCATGCAAGATCCCATACTTAAGAAGATACTATTGTTGAAATTAAACTTATCATTTACGCAATCTGAAACCTCTGAATTAACATAATCGACTTCTTATATTTTCATATTATACTTTCCATAATCTTCTCTTTACTTGCGAATAGTGAGAAATCTAAACCATGAAGCTAACATATTCTACACCAAACTCTAGATTGCAGAGTTTTAATTTTGACAAACTTAGAAGAAGTGTGTTTTAATTGATAAAAAAATAAATGTTTTAGATTATATTTGTTAGAATTGAATATGGATAAAAATTACATTAGAAGTGAGTTCAATAAAATTAACATAAATTAAAATATAATAAATAAATTTAAAATCTAAATAAAATAAATTCTATGCAGTTTGAAGCATAATCTAACACTAACTAATTTAGCGAGAAAAATAAGGTCAAATTACTTATTTAGCACACTAAAAAGGTAATCACAAATTGCATTAAGAAACTTTGGTAATTTTGTTTGGTAGAAACTTCCATGATGAACGGTTCTGCGGTGGTGGGAATGTCGATGAGTTGGCATTTTTCTGGTCTAGTAAGGAGGTGGATTCGAATATTATCATCAAATTAATGATAACAGCTGGACGGTGCCAAAATCGTAACATATCACTTCTTTTTTCTTTTTCTTGTGTCAAACATTGTGGACACATTATTACTCGTTCTGGGCCTAATAAATTTATTTTTTGTAGCAGTATACGAAGAACGCGCTTTCCATTAACATGTGAGGAAGACATACTTATCTATGTGTATATATATAAATAAAATAAAGACACTCTGTTTTCATAAGCAAGTTGTTATGAAAAACAGTGGTAAATCAGTAAAGCATCATTTGGCGTTAGTTATAAAATATTTTTCACTCACTTGTTTTATTTTATAATTTTATATTAAAAATATTATAAAATATTATTATTATTTATTTTTTAGATTTTAAAAAGAAAATTTATTTTAAAAATAAAATAAAAATATTTTTTTCTAAATAATTTTTTTTTATAAATACTAATAAGCATCCCTAAAGTTGACGGACTAGCATTTTTATAGCAACGACCTAAACATTGTAAAAATATAGTAATGAATGTAACGAATTAAGACTCACTTGGCTATGTTACAAAAATGCATTTATATAAATATAGAAAATAAAGATATATCCCTTATGCATAGGGCTTGTTTACGTACTCTTTTAAACTCATTTTTTTTAAACTCACTTACATCACAAAATATATTACAAAATTAAAATAAATTATTTTTATTAAAAATTTATTTTTAAAATTTAATTTTACAACTTACTTATACTATAAAATAATTATAAATTTTTATTTTTTATTAAATATTTTTAATTTTTAATTTTATTTTTTAAACTCATTTTCTAAAAAATGAGTTTACACTAAAGTAAACACGCCCATAGCAAAAACCGTCCAAAAACTTGTATAGCATCTATTTGCTCGGCCGCCCTCTCCTTTATCCTATTTTAACTAAAGAATTTGCTTGGAACCAGGTATAGAATAAGTAGTGAAGGACCATCTCTGTTTTTCCTGAGGGCTACCCTATGTCTCAGAACATACTTGCGTGTGAATGCCGAGTGCCTGCATCATCAGCACACAGACTGTCCAGGTTAACAGAAGAAAATCAAATGGTTCGCATGACAATGCTTCTTTTGCCAATATGTCTGAAGACTTCTATAGGAAATCACAACGTTTAACGGTTTAAGGGTTAGTACTCTTTTGTCACTGAGCGCTTTGCTTCAGATACCATAGCTTCTTCTGGCAGATCAAGAGCTTCTCCTTGTCCACATTATATTCAGTCTCATGCTTTTGACATCCCCATCTCAACCCCTTTCCAATAGTTGCTATAGCATCTATGAAGTAGCTGGATTCATGAATAATGGCATATCCATTTGGACGCAGAATCCGATCCATCTCAAGCAGCACGTACTTCATGTCACATCTGCCAAAGTGAAGGTAATATTAAAATTTGTTGCATGAGTGCAAATTTGTAACTGAAATTGATGAAACAAGCGGAAAAATCACTTCACCCATGAGTAAAACAAAAAGAAGATGTAGTTTCATGAAAACTCTTGAATCTTAAAACAGGTTTGGAGAAGTTTTTAAAAAAATACATAACACATTGATGGAAAATAGAATACGTATTCATCTACGAAAAGCAAACAGCAACGTCGTGATCAAACTAAATCTTTGATCAAGCTAGGGTCAAGGATACATGTAATTTACATCATTAGAGGAATATATTTTGGTGTTGCAAACTAAATACTGCCATCGATTGAATAACTCAGTGTAAGCTGGAGTTTGGAAATTGAACGTTGGACCAAAGCATTATGTAGCTTCAGCCAGTAATAATAAACTAGTTAGAAAGAAGCTGCTGCTGCTTAGTAAAACAAGTTAATCTCCGCAGAGGAAGACAACTCCCCATACATCAAACAGAATGCTCCTACACTTACGGAAGAACGGAAATAGGAAGGGAAAAGAAAGGAGAAAGGTAGTCAGTCAGTCAGACTTCAGTTAATATAGAACTTTGAAGCTTCCATCCAATTTCCAGTATTGTCCTTTAAAAACTTAGGATTACTGAACTTTATTATTAAACAAAATAAAAACCTTCTCCGGATATCCTACAAGCATTGTAACATCCATTCTTAAACAACTGCTAAATAGATGGTCTATTATGCTAGTTATTTTCTTTGTGAATTCCACTACCATAACCTGTTTGCTCTGTAACATTGTCTGTTAAGCACATATACATGAATCAGATCAAAACATATAGAACAAAATTCCAGTTTTCCCTGTTGCTAAAGATTCTAAACAAAGGCCAACAAATATGTCTCGAGAAACATACCTGTTACTCTCAGCTGTGAATAAGCCATCGAGATGCAAAAGGTCATAAGTCCTTGGATAAGTTGAAAATGCTTCGCACCTAGAAAAGAACTAGAGCTCAACACTACAAACCCAAAAGGACTACCTACATTCTTTCAAAGCACATAGAATAGAGATGCTACTAGTTCATTGGGTAAGATAGGGTTGGCTGTTAATAGTTCACATTTAATGACGTCAACGCCAAAAAACGTAGCGGTTGTAAAGTAAATGGAGTACATACCAGTCATGATAGGTACCAATTAAGCCTCTGTCATAGACTATGCCGAGAGAGTTCGGACCATAAGAAGAGACAACATTCATGACCCACACGGGAGAACTGATAAGAGCTGCAGCAAATCCGCCGAATAAGGTGTTCATGTCCATGATGTTCCGAATCCTATCAGTACCCAGAGCAGGAAGCAAAGTCTTGTAGTGCTTCATCCTTACTGTCCATTTACTATCATCATGCTTGAATCCAGAAACATGTCCACCAGGAACAATAGATACACGCTCAGGGGCTATATGCAATCGTTCAGGCCATTTTGCAGTTGATTTTAATGCCAACTTTTTGAAGTCTTGGTTTGGGGTAGTGAGGCATGGACGGAGCGGAACGTACCATGCTTCATCAGGATCTCTGCTGTCATCACACTTTGGTGGGTACGAATCACGGCCAAGTTGGTTGTAACAGCTACTGTCTGGAGATTTTTGCCATACAGCAATGTCATCTTTCTTGTTGTATAGTTTGAAGCACATGCCTGTAAGCAACTTTTTCAGTTTGTTGAAATCTGATTTTTGTTCCTCCACTGTGGTGTTCCAACCTCTCCACCTGTTCTCGTAGTTAACTGGTGGTCCAGAGAGTACCCAGAACCCACCAGGCCTGAGGATTCTGTGGACTTCCAGAAGGTACAGACCACCTGAAATGATAATGTTAGGATGTTTAATTACTCTATTTAAATATCTCCGAATCCATAACTCAACTTCAAAATAAGTCAATAGACAACATGCACAAGTTAAGAGGACCAGAAGTTAGAGTTATAATAAAAGTAACTGTCTCGAATTCAAGAAGCGAGAGAAATAAACTTGAAAGGACTGAAAATTACCAAATTCTGTCCACGGTATAAGGCATCTTGAGCAGTGAGCCATATCGAAAGAACTGGATGGGAAAGGTAGGCGCTGAGTAGAAATAATACCCAGAATAGCAGGAATACCGCGCTCAAGGGCAAACTGCACTTGTGCTTCATGATTATCTCTAGGTGCAAGAGAAAGAGTCAAAATTCCACGATCTAATAAATCACCTCCCCAGCTTGCAACCTTTAAGAGAGGGGATAAGAATATGCAAGCAGTAAAATTACAATCTTTCTAATGTATATGACAAAGGCAGATTCTCAATCTATGATATAAAAATAAGTCTCAAAACTCACCCCACAACCAGTATCGATAGCAGTTCTAATAGTTCCATCCCTCATTCCCGGAATAAGAGCTTCCATCAGATCGACATAATGACTAACTCCATGAGGAAACATGGTACCTCCTCCTGGGAAAAGAAACTTGTCGCCTTCTTTTCTCAGCCAGTTTTGATTGGATTTCTGGCTGTTTATCCAATCGTACGGCACATTTCTGAGAAAATATAAAAATCGCAAACGACTCATGAAACACAACCAGATATTCATGACATAGCAAGATAAAAAACAAATGAGGTCTAATGCAATAAGTAGCTAGCACCCATGAGGGAAGAGAGGTAGGAGAGGTACCTGTACCAGCACTGGTCTCTGCTCTTTGGCCATCTGATAGGTGGTTTGTATCCTTCAGGAGGAGGAACTAAACACTCTTTCCTTTCTGACATTGGTGGACAATGACGTTCCATTAAGGTGAGCCTGAACGTGCCATACTTTCTCCACCTCTGCAGAAGATCAAAGGTCACTTATGTTTAAAAAAGTTTCAGATCAATAAGACCGACTAAATATGATCTAATAGGCACAAACTTATGATCTAATAGGTACAAATTGTCTCGCAACTACACCTAGTATCATTATACACAATACTTGCTAAAAGCAGACACCATCCCTCTTCACACTACATGGGTGGAGAATCTTGTGGAAGCATAAATATCTCAATCAAGACACCATTATTTAGTAAATACAAAACCATTCTACATTCCACCAGGCTTGTCCGGTCTCTTGAATCATTTGCATTCTTCGCCATTATCAGCAACTGTAAACTTTGTGTGAATACTTAGATTGCATTAAATCCTATTACACAAAATGAACAAGAAATAACTTACCCTTGGATCTGTGCAAGGAGTGTAGTCCTGATAGTCAATGCTGCACACAGGGAATACAGCTGAATTAACTTGTAATGGAGCAACCAATGCATCTTTTTGTGTTTGAGTTGGTGGCAAAACATCTTTTATTACTAATCTTTTCTTTTCTGAACAATATATTCCTCCAAGATAGAATGAAAACCCACATAGTACCACAAACATTAAGCTCATAGGGACAACCCTGGAACTTTTATCAGTATGAGTTCCTGGCTTGCCATCTTTGCTTTTCATTTTGATTCCCAATGCAGGGGACCTGAAAAGAAAACAAAAACAAATATTTAAATGTCAAGTTGAATAAATAAGCACCTGAGGAGCGCTCTCATTGCCAATCATTGATAAGGGCATACAAATTTCACTATTTATCCAAAAAAGATGGAAGTGTAAATAAACACACGAAGGAATAACCATAACAGTTGATAGATAGACAAGAATCATGTAATAAACTATTCATCACACTTTACTGCTAATAAAGCCTAAACAGCCAATGGAAGATAAGAGAATATGCATTCACCATATGGCATCTTAGACAACGCACAATAAAATGTATAAGGAATTACACATAACATTGTTATCCAACAGCTTCCCAAACCAAGAAAAATCTAGGCTTTAGTTGTCATAATGAATCTCCAAGAAAGCTTTTGCCAGCCAACAAAATAGAACATTCAACATCCCACAATGCACTAAACAAGTATGCACCTACCCTAAAAATTTGCCTCCAGGAAGCTGGTGATTATTGCTTCCCAAGTATTTTATATTTTCCTACTCAAAAGAGCCAATTAGCCAAACAACCAAGAAGCTTCACACCTCCATTAACTGAGAAGAGACTTTGGTTGCTTGATAGATGTGGTCAATAAGAGAATATTTGATAATAGATGTGGTCAATAAGAGAATATTTGATAGTTATTCCAAGACAATATAGGGAGCTGCATGGTTATGGGATCTGGTTTAAACCCACTGGTCGAAGAAACAATTATCATAACCTACTTTACTTTTGGCTAGTTTGGAACTTTAGCACTTTCCTTTTCCTCTTTCCAGCAATTAGTTAAAGTAATCACAGATCATACGTGACGAAGACGAAACACATGATCTACTTGCACTGTTAGGCAGCTAACTGTTCCAAACATTGTGTCCAACAACCTAAGGAAAGCTGTCTGACACAAAAGGGAAAATAAAAAAGCAACAGAAAGGTACACTGGCAAAACCACTCCCACAATCAATCGTGGCACCGATTAAACCTTAAAGAAGCTATAACTAAATCAACGTTAAGTCTGACAAATTTACATGAAATACTTAACTTGGCAGTAAGCAGATTTAACATTAGGCTAGGTTACAAATTTCTTCTTCTTCTTCTTCAGAGGAATTAACATTTTAACTAGAAATCCTGTAACAGCTAAGACCCAGCAGCTGGAACTCCGATAATAGATTCAACCAATAAAAAATATTTACAGATTGAAAAGTTAACATTTCAAAATAGAATTTCACTATTTTGAGATTTAAAAAACTACAAGAAAAACTGCAATGAGATAGATTTTTCCGAATCAAAACCCAAACAGAATTAACATCACTGGCAAGTAAAATGTATCTTGAACAAACAACGACCAAGCGCTCGACGGTGGAAGAGATTCAACAACAAGAATCTCGATCCCCTCAAAACGCAGTATCACGCAAGGCATTAAACCCAAAACCAAAAAAGAAAAGTAATTAAACAGAGCACCAAAGCCTTCCACAAAAAAAAGAAGGAATGCGAGCGATCTCTCAATGAATTGAACTCAGATCCGTAACACGAACTAACCAATTGCCAAACTCCGCAAAAAAGCTTGTCCAGTAGTAGGAACAAGTACCTTGAAGAGATCGCTCTCTCTCTCTCTGTTCTCTTTATTTCTTTCTGCAACGATCATAAGAACAGAGAGAAAGAGAGAGAGTGGAGATAAGGTCAGAAAGACAGATAGAGGTTTAATCAAACATTGTTGTCATTTATAACAACCTTCCTTGGCGTTGGCGGTGCTCTCTGTTTCCTCTATTCTATCTCTGAGTTTATTTAATTATAATTTTTTTTTCAAGAGAATTTCATCGAACAGGTGAAAGGAGAACAAACGAAAAAACAGAAGGAATTCACGCGCCCCATTTTTAAAGCAGCTAAAGGAAGAAAGAAACAAAGCTATTATTTTTACCGAATCCATATACTATATGCTGATCGTTATACCGGATCATAGTTTGTAATTTCCGGAAGACGTTTCTTGATTTAATAATATCAGGTCCTTATATTTTGTTTTTTGGCAATTTGAACAACAAACTACCCAGTCCAGCAAACAAACTATTCATCTTTTTTCAATTTTTATGTGTTGATTTAGCTTTGGCTGTTTGGTTTAGCTTATCAAAAAAATAGTTTTTTAAATTTCTATTTTATATTTTTACTATATATTTTATAAATATTTTTAAAAATTATTTAAAATTTAAAAAATATAAAAAAATTCTTTTAAAAATAAAAATATTCTTCCAAAAAAAAAACTTCATTTTATTTCATAAGTATTTCAAATAAACCCTGTTATAGAAACACAAGCTATACAGGAAAACATCGCAGTGGTGTTCTCCAGCAAAATATGGCATGTCGTCCGTGTGCCATCTCTATTGGGCTTCTTAATTGCACAGTGGCTTGCAATGGAAAATTTCTCTGAACGCGTAAAGGTTTTGTAAAACCGGACCAAAAGTAATGAATAAAGTAAATGGGACCCACACCATTGAGAGTAAAAGCTGTCAGTGGAGTTTAGATACGGTTCGGCTTAGCTTTTAAATTATTTTTTAATAATTTTTTATAATTTAAAAATTAAAAATATATTAAATTTTATATAAAATTATTAGTATTTATTTATTAATTAGTTGAGTTAAAATTTTATTTTAATGTTTTTAAATATCATTTTTGTAAACATCAAATATTAATTTAAGCTGTAGCTAAAATATTATATTACATTTATAAATACAGAAACGAGATTCTGAGAAATTTTTTTGTATAAATACAGTAGTTTAATTACATAATTTTTAATGATAATAATATTTGATTCATATATGCCGCTATGTTAAGCAACCAAAGTAATTATGGTTCATCAAGTTATGCGCATGCCTCGATAATGATTTCCAAGTTTTACTTTGATGTTTTTCTTTAATTATTCGTACTACCAATTATTTAAATTTTTTAATTAATTACTACGGAGGTCATTTTTCTTAATTGATGTTTTTTAATAAATCAATGAGTTAAGTGATATTTCTTTGTTCGACTTCAGTAAACACAAAGTTTCCTAAAAAACTTACTTTTATGACCGATTTCCCGGTGCTAATATACATGGCATATTTCAATTGCCATCAAATTCTTTTCTTTTTAAATTTTGAATTAAAATATTAAAATATTTTATCAAATATTTTATATTTAAAATTTATTTTATATATTTTTAATTATTATTAATATTAGTGTTTCTTCAAAACTATTTTGAATTTTTTATTTCATATTTTTAATATATATTTTATAAATATTTAGAAAATTTATTTAAAAATTTAAAAATATAGAAAAATTTTATATAGTAAAATTTTTTTATTGTATATTTTTATTTTTTTTAAATAAAAAATAAAAAATTATTTTAAAAAATAAAAAATATTTTAATTTTAAAATTTTTTTATTTTATAAGCACTCCTAAATGCTTTCTTAATATTCATTTACTTTCCAACTAATGAAAAATGGTAGACACTATGAGTACGTTTGGTAATGCTTATGAAATGAAATTTTTTTAAAAGATATTTTTTTTGTTGAAAAATAAGCTCTATTTTTTTACTTCCAAAAAATAATAAAAATATGCTATAAAAAAATTTCATTAAGTAGAATTTTTCTACACTTTCAAAATTTTTAAATACTTATAAAATATGTATTGAAAAACGTGAAATAGAAAATTAAAAAATTTTGTTGGAGAAAAGCAATCCCAAACCGCCCCTATAAGTGATTAGCGACATTGTTCGAAGTACTTATAAAATAATTTTTTAAATAAAAAATATTTTTAAAGATTTTAACATAAACTTCAATTTTAAAAACTTTATAAATACTATAAAAAATTTATGAGAACATCAAAATGAAAACAATGCCAAATGCCTCCGTATATTATTTTATAATATAGGGCTTATTGAGTAGTTTATATTGTCATTTTAATTTATGTAAAAATATTTTAATTTTAATATATAGTAAGATGTCTACGAAGATAAACAGTTATCTGGATTGAGACATTCTTCCTAAACGCAATACAGTTACCTACTTGATTAGAGCTTAGCTAGCTCAAAAGTCCTAAAACTATCGACCAATAAATTACAAAAATGTAAGCAAATGAACTCAATAAGATATAGTTACTTAAAAAATATTTTTAAAAACAGATTACTTTTATTTTTATTTAATTCATATTATATAAATAGATATACTAAAAAATGTTTATAAATATTTATAAAATATTTTTCTGTTCTAAAAAGTATTTAAATTTTTTTAAAATTGTACTTATTTTAAACATAAATAATAACAAATTTTTACGTTATAAAGTATTATAAATATTTCGAGGAGTGCCTTGTTAATTTTAGCGTGTATTGTTTTGCACACAAAAATTAATTTTTTTCTACTAAAAAGTTATTTTAATTTAGTTTTACTAAAAATATATAAAAAATTATTTTCAACTTATTTTTTAATAGAAAGACACATTAATTAATATTATTTCTAATAATTTATTTTTAAAAATTTATTTCTAAAACCAAAACAACGCAAACTTATGCAATTTGAAGAGATCAATAAAATTGGAAAGCCTATGATTCCTTAGATAAAACTAAAAAGAGCCTCTCAAGTGTTTTGGGGCTGGACTTCAAAAAAGCCCATTTGATGTTTTAGAATACCAAATCTAACGGCCCATCTCTACCTTATAAATTGCACGCGTTTCGTGCCGTCAACAACTTTGGTACTGGATTCGTTCCATCTCGTCTTGTTAATCTAATCGAACGGTCATAATTTCGTCTAACATTCCAACAACCGCATCCAACGACAATTAACAACTCATCGTGAAAGGTCAAACTTGCTAATGTGCGTGAACCATTGCATGAAAAAGTCCGTCTAACAACTTGAATCCCCGGGTGATCTTTCGGATCAGCTGTGTCCCTCTATGCAGATTTCAACAATTTATGCTTTCTTAAAATATAACTTTTTTCATATAATTGAGATTTAGATATTGAGATAAGACTCTAACATTAGTTATTAAATTTGAGCTATAATTCAATCTAATTATGTGCTTGAAAACTATAAACTATTATAATGTTCATATGTTAAAATTTTACATATAGAAGGATTGTTGTTAAAGATATTGTTTAGCACGAAAACTCAACTATTTCTCTGTAAGTATTTTCTAAAAAAAATATTAATTAAAAAATTTTGAGGGCTTTTCGAGAATCTCTTAATGCATACTGCTAGGCTGACGTGTTTACCAGAAGATGGTTTGTTTACCTGTGTGGTGTGCGCCGTTGAGAACGTGTGATGACCACATTCTCCACCGGTGAACTTACCGCGCTTCTGAAGAACAAATGATAGACAGGAAGAACATCAACACAAGAGAGAGATCGTTGTCGACACGCGATCTGGTGCTGTCTTTCTGAAGAATCGAACGAGATAATTGTTGTCATAGGTATTAGAGATTTCATTCTTTATTCATGAAGATTCTTTTCTGATTAATTTTTCATGTAAGTTAAATCGTTCGGTTAAGGCTGGATGACGGCGGTTGCCGGATTCTTCCCGCTGGAGATGAAGATCTTTCTTATCTCTTTTATCGATTTCTAGTTTGCTGCAATTGATTTTGACTTTATTTATGGAATTATGCGCTGCAATTTTATTTTGTTGAACTTGATTTAGAGGTGCGCGTGTTTGTTTTTGTTTCTGTTTAATAGCTGATCTGCCTGAATTTTTATTTGATTGGATTACTGCTAATTATATTTTCCCCATTTTGGTTGGTGATGTGCAGGTTAGAGTTTGTAGTTGAAAGGTTAGATAATATCATAATATCTTTTGAGAATAGATTGGGGGAAACTGGTTCTAGTGATTGGACTATGTTGAATCATGATGGAGGGAGGATCACCTCATATAGCTTGAGGGATTCATTTGGCGCAAGTGGATTAGTGCTATATCTTGAGGATGAATTCGTAATGATAAATGAAAGATAAACTAGTCTGTAGTTTCATTATTAGATATTAGCTGCAGTTGAGGGGCGGGTTATAAATTTCTGCAATAGCTTGCGAGGTAAGCATTGTTGTCTCAAAGAAAATGCATCAGTTGAAGCTTGGAATGCTTATGCATGTAGTCCATACTGCAAACTGAAAGTCTATTGCTGATGAAAACTTCCTCCAATCCATTTAGGTAGCTAGGTTCTTACTGGTGCACAGGGGTAGTAATTGTAGCAGTAACAAAACCATTGCTTCCATGTACTTTAACCTCTTTATTATCCCCTTCTGATTTTGAACATTGTTTTTAGTTTTTAATTAATTGAAAGGGTTTCGAAGCTGTCTCTTTCCATCCAAAGGATTCACAGACGTTCATATCTATAAAGATTCACCTACTTTTTCTGCATAGTCAATGAGTTATTCTGAATTTCAGTTGGACATCTTCATTTACACTGGTCTCGATTAGTCATCCATTTTCTGTCTCTTTAAAGGTTTGCAGGATTAGCTGTTATGGAGTTCTTAAATTCTTTTGTGGGTGCGTCACTGCCATCGGAGAACTTTGCTCAGGAGGACATCCAAAGATGCCCATTTCTGAGGAATATTAATCAACCCACTAACTTTTCCTTCGCATCTTCCCTTGATTTTCCTCTTCCTGTAAGACTTCCTACACTCTTTTCTAAAACTATTAGAAATAAACTCAAGTTTGATGCTGATTTCTCCTTCAATTTTCTCTTCAGATTCGTAGGGCTAAGGGTCCTATCTTTGAAGATGGCCCCAATTTTGATATGGCATTTAAACTCTTTCACGGACAAAATGGTGTCGTCCCACTTTCAGGAAGATCATTTGTGCATAACAAGAAGCCGGAGCTTGAGGAGCCAACACCTGTGTTCAATCCGTTAGCAGCAAAAGCAGCTACCATTAGTCTTTCAGCTTTTGGACCAGGAGGTCCTTTTGGCTTTGATGCTTTCTCAAACAGGAAAAATAAATCGAATGAGAGATCTTCCAAGAAAGAATCTTCTTCAAAGGTAAGCCATTTGATGTTCTGAATCAACAATTCCAGAATAGCATGTAAGCATTGCATCTTGATGACTCGAGCTAATATGGTAGCTCTCTGTCTTTTTAAAAAGTTATATCAATAAAGTGTTGTCTATTAAATTTCAGCAATGAAAAATCAGGCGCATGAAAAATGTTTAATTTTTCACCAGCATTTGCTAGGACTTGTGTATTTAGGAAATTGTTTATATAAAAGGATAACAATAATAGTTTGAAGATTTCTTTTAGAGGTTGATCATGTCCTTTGTTCTAAATTTGTTTTCAGAAATCATCATCGCACGAGGGATTGAGCAATGAATGGCTGGAAACTGGCCAGTGTCCAATAGCAAAATCCTATAGGGCGGTGAGTCGAGTCCTGCCCTTAGTGGCAAAAGCTCTACAACCCCCTGCAGGCATCCACCTTCGTTGCCCGCCTGTGGTGGTGGCTGCTCGAGCTGCTCTTGCAAGAACAGCGCTAGCCAAGAATCTTCGTCCCCAGCCCCTTCCTGAAAAAATGCTAGCAATCACCATGCTGGGAATGGCGGTGAATATACCCCTTGGCATGTGGAGGGAGCACACAAGCAAGTTCTCTGCTCAGTGGTTCTTGGCAGTGCATGCTGCTGTGCCATTCATCGGAATGCTTCGGAAATGTGTTCTGATGCCCAAAACTGCAATGGCTGTAACCTTAGCAGCATCGATCTTGGGACAAACAATTGGTTCTAGAGCCGAACGTTTGCGCTTGAGGACACTGGAGGCAAAGAATGTTTCTATAACCAGTGATGTTCTTGCGGCATTGGAGGCAAAGAATGCTTCTGTAACTGGTCACGTTGCCCTTACAAAGCAAGGGCAATGCAGCAGTGAAAAACGGGCTTGGGATCCTCTCGCTCTTAAAGTACCTGATGAAAGCTCTTCATCACCGATGAATCCGTCACCAACTCTATGTTACTAGAAGAAACCGATGTTCATGTATCATTGTGATTATCAATACATTTCCATCAACTGAAGCGCATTTAAAACTCATGATTGTTTGTTACACTGTTGTCAATACTTTTGTTAAGTGTTCTGAAGTATAAGGAAGTCATAAAGCAGGTGTATTAAAAGTAAAATGTTATCTTCTCTAATATCTAGAATAAAGCTGATTATTCTGCCGCTTATGAGGAAAGTATATATTCAAGAGATGTTACTTGTCTTGTGATATGAAGTTTATGAAGAGGTTGGCATCAGCCAAGTTTTCTTTTTTCTTTGAATATTTCTAAAAGTCTTCATCATCTCTATTGCTGGAATTAGTTTACTGATTGGCGTCTAAGCGTTTGGAAGTAATTTTTAAAAATATTTTTTATTTTAAATAATAATAATAATATTTTATTATATTAATTTTTTTTTATATTTTTAAACTTTTAAATAAATTCAGTAAATAATTATAAAATTTTATTAAAAAATGTAAATTGAAATTTTGATTTTTTGAAATGGAATGGCAAACATCTCTTAAACAGAACAGGTGGGACTACTTGATCATATTAACCGAGCTATAGCAAGGAAAACAGAACTCACGTTTAATATTAGCAAGCTTATCGTGTATTCTAACGGAAAAGTTGTGCGCAAGAGAAACTACAACTCAATCAAAGCATATTGCTTACACTGAATTTTGGAATAACAGCGATAGTTGTTTTATCATTTTAGCAATGTTCAACAAGATGGTTGTTGCACTTATATGCAGATGATTGTTCAGAGGCTTATATGCCTTTCAAGCACAAGATCAATTCACTTTTGATTAGCGCGGAAGTTACAATTGCCAAACAACCTTTGCATCTCTAAAGATCACCTTTTCTTCCAACATGAAGCCACAACTTATACACGAAAACAATCTGAATTACAGAATGGTTAGAAAAGACACAGCTCAAATATTGATGCTAAACTAGTAATCAAAGGACATAAGCTTGTATTCACAGAACAAAAAATCTTCTGATCGTTTCTATTCTAGAAGGATCTTTTGCTTGGTAGTTGAAAACCATTGGACTGTATTATTAAGCTATATGTGAGACAAGCTCATTATATGTATTTTATAAATATCTGTATGTGTAAACTTTAGTTATCATTATTCATCATATTTAATTCTATTATTATTTTTTTTCATCAATTATTTTATGGTATCGAGCCAAGTTGAATTTTGAAATTTTTTTTTCTCTACACATAATTGATTCTTTTCTTTTCAATTTTTCATCTTCATAAAACCAAAAAAAAAAAAAAAAAATCAAACCCTAGCGCCGCCGCTGGATTCGCTGCCGCCATCGCCGCTGTAACTTCAAACCCTAGCGCCGCCGCCGTCGGATTCGTCGTCGCTGCCGCCTACAACCGACGTCTTCTCCAGCCGTTGCCGTTATCGTCATCTTCGTTCGCCGTTGCCGCCGCTATCGTCGTTCGCCGTTATCGTCGTTCGTCGCTGCCGCCGCTATCGTCATTTCCGCTGTTATCCTGCTCGCCGCCGCAGACGCGCGCTCGCCTGCATCGGGCCAGCCCGGCTCGATCTCTAGGCCCGGCCCGTTTCACCAAAAAATATATATATATATTTTGCTGATGCCTTTGTCTGAATTCTTTCGGGACTTTCTACTGACATCCACGAATTTTTCTTTGAGTACTGCTGATGATTGGGCAGAATGAGCTGCTTCAGTTAGAACTATTCTTCGTAGACGTCGTCTTCTTGGTCATCTTGATGGCTCTATTCAGCGTCCTCTCTCGCCACCAGACGATGCATCTATTGAGGTAAAGAATAACATTCGTATTGCGCAGGACATTTGGGATGATCATGATGAACGAATTCTTGCATTTATCATTGCATCTGTTGATCGATCTCTTCGACCACATATTGAAGACATCCCCACTGCTGCATTATTATGGGAGACTTTGACTACTCAGTTTGTTCAATCAAGTGGTGCTAGAGAGTATCAAATTCTCACCGAGGCTTGGGCCGTCAGACAGGGTGATCGCACTATCCAGGAGTTCGCTAGATTGATGCGAGGTTACTGGCGCGAGCTCTTGAAGGTCATGGTTGTGCCTGCCATGAACGTCGTATCTGTCGTGAATGACGTCAACTTTACCAGTTTTTTATGGCTTTGCGTCTAGAATTTCAAGCAGTGAGTGATCGTATCATACAAAATAACACCAGTCTAGATGCTGTCATTTCTAAATAACTACAATTATATGTTTCATTAACCTATGACAACATAATAGGTGCGTCCTTTTATAAACGAAAAGTTATTTTTTTAAAAAAAAATTATTTTTAACTTAAAAAATAATATAAAAAATTATTTTTAATTTAAAAAAATATATCACTTCCAACAATATTATATTTAACAACTTACTTTTAAGAATTTATTTCTAAAAAACTCACCTTCAAAATAAAAAAGATGGCACCTTAAGAATAGAGTAAACACGAAGAGAAATATCTCCAAACTACAAGAAGCAAGTCGAGGAAAATAGAAGTAAACAGAGAAAACATCCAGTGGCCATAACTATCCCTCGGAAAGTTTTCGTTCTGTCTCAAGCGTATATAGTGGGCTGGCCCATGTTGCCATCACTACCTGGTTTACTCAATATTGAGCGCATTTCTGTAATGGGCGAGCGGATTTTTCAGCCCATTAGCGATCTGTTAAGCATCCCAGCCACACGCTATGCACGTGATGTAATTCTTCTTATATAGCTTGCTTGCCCGCTATTAGGTTTTAGGCGGCCGCTCACCGGGAACCTTTGCTCATTTGTTCCGAAACATATCGGTAGGATCTTTACTTTGCAATTTTATTTGATTTAATCAGTCAAATTTTAGAGATCTGTTAATTGTTGTATGAATATTTGTGAAGAATTTTGTGGTCGACTGTTGTAGCAATTGACGATTGTTTGATTCTGAATTCTAGTAAATTCTTCAAAGGTGTTACTTTCTTTTATCTTGTGTTGTATTGGTTTGAATTGGTGATGGTTTATATATAGTCAAGATATTCTTTAACAGTGATTTAGAAATAGGTTTGATTTGAGAATCATGTTAGTCTTTGTTTTCCCATTTTGTTACTTTCTTCTTAATATTGTTGGAAGATTGGTTTACTTTTGGTGTTTTGCTATATGATTTGATGTAACCTATATACGGCTGTTATTCGCAATACAGATTTCTGATGGATATTTCACATTTATGTAGTTATTAAGTATATTTCTTCGATAACATTGGATGTTGTATTTTTGTGCTTTAAAATTTTGCTTTGCCGCTGTTAACTTATTATCTCCGTATTGTTCATAAAGTATACTTTCCTGTTGTATTTTCCTGTTGTAGTTAATTTAACAATTTTTGGTATCTGAGTTTATTTGTTGTAACTGATATTGGCATCATTTGATTTTTTTCAGCTGAGTGAAAATGGTGAGGCACAACAATGTTATTCCAAATGGTCATTTCAAGAAGCACTGGCAGAACTATGTGAGAACATGGTTCAACCAACCTGCCCGCAAGACCAAGAGGAGAATTGGTTAGCAACCATCTCCATTATACTTATTCTTTCTTCATCTATATATAAGAACTACTGTCCTTTTATAGATCTTGTCCTATTGAATGTTGTCATTTCCATGTGTGCTTTATGCAGCTAGACAGAAGAAGGCTGTGGCGATATTTCCAAGGCCAACTGCTGGACCCTTGCGTCCAACTGTTCATTGCCAAACATTGAAGTATAACATGAAACTGAGAGCTGGCAGGGGTTTCTCCCTTGAAGAGCTAAAGGTAATTATTTATATGTTATATCTATCTTAAACATATACTCAAAATTTATAGTTACTAGTTGTGTTCTGACACGTTGGTTTTAGTAGAGGTTGCATGCGAAGTCTTTATATAGTAGTTCTTGACAGATTTATCTAAGGGTAGTTTGATCTAAACTGATGCTCTGTTATAAATTCTTCAAATATGAATGACAATGTAATTACAGAGAGCAATCTTAAAGTTGATATGTGTTTCTTCGTTTTCTTGTTTTGACCCTTAACATCTCTTCAGGCAGCAGGAATTCCAAAAAAACTTGCTCCAACAATTGGCATCGCAGTTGATCATCGTAGGAAAAACCGTTCCTTGGAAGGGCTTCAAGAGAATGTCCAGAGGCTGAAGACCTACAAAGCCAAGCTTGTTATCTTCCCAAGGAAGGCAGGAAAAGCCAAGGTAAAAAGACTTTAAGCTTATAGCATTGGTGGCAAGTTCTTAACTCATCATTGGCTTTGTCCTTAAAACATAGAACAAGCGCAAGCATTCCTCCCTGAGGGAGTTCGTTGGACCTGTGGTCAAGTTCAAACATGATAATGCCAACACTAAAAAAAGGGTCAACATTCATTTTATGTTACTGCCATAAATTACTACCGAAAGAATTGAGTTTGTTCATTGATTCTGTCACAGGCTGGTGATTCAACTAAGGAGGAGCTTGCAACTGCCACCCAAGTCCAAGGTGTGTTCATGCCTATTGAACGTGAGCAGCCGTCAATTGAGTTTGTCAAGGTAACAGATGAGATGAAGTCATTCAAAGCCTACTCAAAGCTGAGAGTGGAGAGAATGAACAAGCGCCAGGTTGGTCCTAGAATGAAGAAGGCTGCTGAGGCTGAGAAGGAAGAGAAGAAGTAATTTGCCCTTATGTTAGTTCTTTTTTGTTATATTATTCTCAGAATTGGTCGTCTCCATTTTGGTTGTGGCTGTTTTGAATCAGGGTTGCTTATCATTGCCGAGCTTGTTTCTGAACATTACTTCTATTAAGCCTATGTTGTGTTATGAATTGGAGTATGCAAAAAAACTTATTCAAGTGGGTAATTAGATTCTCTGCATTGCTGAACGTGCCCGTTCATAATGTTGTGATAGTGTCTGGCTCAGTATCGTAAGGTGAAACAATTTTTACTGAGCAGCTACGTTCACCCTTAAGTTGGTGAATGGATCTAACATATCTTTTATTTACATATTATAAACAAGTTGTTTCATGGTATGGTTATCATATACGAAGGTTTTTGAATTATAATTTGTTCAATACTATTAAGAGGTTAAATATAGGTTTTTGAATTGTAATTTTTTTCTCGTTAATTTTGAGTTCGGTTTACTTTCTATTTTTAATTTTATTCGAAATTTATTAAATTCATTTCTAATTTACTTTAAAATTTTAGTTTTACCGAATTCAAATTTATAAAACTTATTTTCTAAGCTCTAAATATATATATGAATAAGTATAGACCAAACACAAAAGCGATATACTAAACCAAAACCTAAATAATTTGTATTACTTCATTTGTTGGGGACTGCATTAATAACTCAATAAACCTGAGGCTGCGTTTGGGATTGCATTCCAAATATAGCTTCTTAATTTTTTTCTATTTTATATTTTTTAATAAATATTTTATAAATATTTAAAAATTTAAAATATATAAAAAAAATTAATATAGTGAGATTTTTTTATTTTATATTTTTATTATTTTTTTGAAAGTAAAAAAATAAAGTTTATTTTTTAAAGATGACAAAAATATTTCTCATTTTAAAAAATTTTTATTTCATAAATAATTCCAAACGTACTTTACGTGTTTATTTTCTATTGCTCATGTTTTGCTGTTACATGTTTGCGTAAAAACAGCAAATGACTAATGGCAGTCTATAAATTTGAAAGCAATTCATGGCTAGTCATTTGTTGCGTACTGGCGATTGAAATTACTAGGCTTGCAAGACTGTTCAGAGAAATTAGCAATGGGTTTGAACGTGAGCTTTCTATTGATTGCTAATGAAAGCTTTTAAAAGCGTTTGAATTGGAGGAGCTGGTTGGGATGTGTTATAGTATAAAATTGTATTTAAGGAACGTTTGAGAGTTCTAAAATAATTTTTTTTTCAAAACAATATTTATTAAATTTCTTTTAAAGAACAAATTTATTTATTAAATAATAGTAAAAATCATATATATAATTTTATAATAAAATTGGTGATATTTGGGAAATATAACATTATATCTCAATTAATTTTAACTTTATTTATATAAATAAAATTTTTTATTAAAAATCAAAATAAAACTTTGGCAAATAGAAATAAGCACTGATATTTTAATTTTGAATTATTTTGTGTGGAAATGAACTAAACGGTCTAGCCAGCCGGCGAGGGTAGTTGCAAGATGATGTGTTCAGAAATACTTATGAATAAATTTTTTAAATAAAAAATTAATTAAAATAAATTTTTTAAATAAAAAATTAATTAAAATAAATTATAAAATATATAATTTTTTATATTTTAAAAATTTTTAAATAAATTTTTATATATTTTAAAATATATATTAAAAAAATAAAAATTAGCGTGTGAAAAATGTTTTCTGAAACGCACAAGCATAACATAACAAACTATCCCAGCTTCCATACGTCATAAAAATTTAGTATTAATTATTTTTATTATCTTTTGAAATAAAACAATAAAATTTCAAAAATTTTAAAAAATATTTAATTTTTTTTTTTTTTCAATAAGCAATTTCAAACATTTCTTAGAAGTCATGCTAGAGCGGCAGAGGCATCTGCGTCAATGAGAAGATTGTTAAAAGAGGGAGCAACAATGGAAGAACTGCTCCATCTTTGTAGTAATGAATGACTAAAAGTATCAATAATGTTTTCGCCAACCACTAACTGATTACTTATCAGTGGTAGGGTTCCTAACATAACACCATTGTTCATCGAATCACATTGCTGCGCTGCTTGACAACTGACTGCAGTTTGTTCCATTCCTCTCGTAAATACTTGACAAAATAGTTCAAAACATGCAACTTTCTACTTGGATAACATGTTACATTTGGTTCTGTTCTTGCTATACATTCATATATAAGGAAAATAACTTGAAAACGAACTACGACATCCTCACTTTCAGCAGGCAAGAAGAACACAAGCAGTATATAAAGGCTAATAAACAGTTGGCTCAAGCCTCAGCAGAAACACTCCCTGGAACAACTACACCACTTTCCTCCATTGCCTCGAGTTTCTTGGCCTTTTCTTTCTCAAGCAGGTAAACCCTCTCAGCTTCTGGCATTGCCACCATGATTGCCTTCAATCTTGAATTGATTTCATCAATCTTTTGGGTAAGTACATCATTCGTAAACATTCCGTCAAGGACATCACGGATGGTTGCCCAGCTTTCTGTCACTGGCAGTATAATGATCACCGCAGATCCAACTGTTCCCCATGCTATTGCAATGACTGCCCAGAACGTGAAGTAACCCAAACTGAATTTTTCTGCATCAAAAGAAAAGTTATAGCACTTAGCTTCAGACTAATAGAGATACTTGAAATATAATAAATGTTCATTTTAATGTATTATAAAAAATGTTGTATCTTCAACCACTCCCTTATATCCATAGCAGCATCAGAAGCAAAGAGTGTCATTGATGCTGACCAATGTCTTTTCATGCAAAAACAACAGCAAACTTCTATACGAATTACAATGGCTTACTTGTTCAGATATTGTCAAGCAAGCTAAATGAACTCTGAATAAAACAGATAAGCTAATACTGATGTATAACTGCCACCTAACAAAGTAGTGCAATGAATCTTCAGTATGTTGTCATCCATTTAAACCGTCGTAAGTTGACTTATACTATCAATTCAGGTCCAGAGAAGACAGTCTATATCCAATGGGATAAAAGGAATATACTAGATAACCAAAATGAAGATTCTGTAACCGAACTTACTTGCTGGAAGTGAAAATACTGGCCACAATATCACAATCACGACTGTGAACACAATACCCCATCTAAAAATCCATGCCTTTGCTCTTGCCAGCTTTTCTTCCTTGAATTCGTCAACAGCAAGACCTGTGCTTACTCTCTCAACCATTGTGATCTGCTTGGTAGTGTCCCAGTCATAACTTTGAGGCCAAATGAAGCTACACACGGCATGGACAAATCCGCCGACCAGAATAGAGACAAGGTTCCCTGCAAGCATTGGAGCATTGCGACCTGTAGTATCTAGATTGACGCGGCCATACTCTATCTTTGTAACTGTCAACCATGTTAAAATCCCAAGAGCACAGCCAACAATTGTACCAAGAATAGCACCAAATGCATTTGCTTTCCTCCATAGAAGCATGAAAGCTATGGGCATGACCGCTGACCCAATCATCACACCCATGGCAAGATACATCCAACCAAGAGAAACTCCGGCTTTGTTCAAGATAACTGCTAGAACACCCATAAAACATCCGAAGGCAAGAACAACTCCCCTTGAAACCTTGAGAATCTGCTTTCCATTGGCCTCAGGATTGATATAGGTTCGGTAAATATCATACGTGCACAAAGAAGATACTGCAATAAGCTCTGCAGAACCAGCTGATGTCACAGCCCTGCACAATTTGAAAGTCGGTTTAGAATGTAAAACTTCAAAGAAATATATTTTGCTTCACAAACAGTAGGCTTCTTCAACTCCCTTTTACATGCACAAGAAGGTTGGATTCAAGACTGAACTCTACTTTAAGAATCATGCAAAACCTTCCACTTTGAACTGATAGAGCAAATGTCTAGAGATATTTGATTTTACAACTTTTAGCTGATTCTACTGATTTAGAAATTGTGTATACCAGAACTAGTTGATATATAGAGGTGAGCATCGTGAGAAACTGGATACACAGGGAGCATCCTTTCGGATGATAGGGAGCATGTATTTCAGAAGAGAAAAGAGGTTTCTAGAAGTGAAGAAGTGCTTGGTTATAACAAGAGATAGTCTAAAGACTGAATTTGTTGAAATTATAAAATTCTCGTTGAAAAGATTAATAAAAACTGTTTATGCTTGAACCAGTTTAATATGCCCACAGAATTCATAGTCTTTCTGATAGATTGAGAATTATATGTAAGCACTAGAATAATGTCTAACGTATAACTTAGACTCTTATGTGATGACTCAATTATATAGTTAAACTTGAAAAGGAAAGTATGAACCCCTAATTTCTAGGCAACCTCATGTGATTAAATATAGCAATGAACAACAAAATCTTTTCTATGTTGCATATAGATTGGGAGATTACAAGAATCAAGAATAACAAAGATTGCTCAAACCAAGAGCAGAACTACTTACATAAATAGCATTGTTAGGAGAAGAACAGATCCTGCTTCTCCCATTAAAGCTGTCGCTGTAGCAGGAGGGACAAGACCATGACCAGCTTCGCTTGCTGTCAATGGTAGATCAAGAGCCAGAGCACCAAGACCCAAAGATGTTGCCAGGGTAAATGGAACGGCGAACCAGACAAGGCCACCCAACAAGTATCCTTTGTGGGTTGATGATGGACGAGCAGCTATAGCACTAACCCAATAACCCTGCAAAATTATGCTCAAATGAAAATAGCATCCACAATATATTAGCCTATTATATATATATAGGCACACCCAGTACTTTAGAGGCGCTCCGGCACTCCAAATCTCGACAGATACGATCCACCCCATATTTTTAAGATAAGAATGACAGGTTTACCCTCCACGCTCCGATCGGATGGCCGAGATTTGTATGGGCCGGAGTGTACACAGTGGGGGAGTGCGTATTATCCTAAAATAATGATGAAATGTTTTGTTCATAGGAAGATAGTGTAGAGGTTACTATTCTTAAGAAGTTGCAAATAACAGATAGAGGCACTTTTGAGGTTATGATTTATTGATATAAACTAGTGGCACTTCCATGCATACCTTAAAATTCAGACAGGACTGAAGATACATACATGCAAATTGCTCGACGAGATAGTAGATGTAAGTTCAGTTTTCTTTTGTTCCCATTCGTTTAAAAAAACACATAGACTGAGAGCAGGTATTTATGCCACAATAAGAATGTACAGTAGGTAAAATCAACTTACATTGTCAACAAAGACAGTACCAAAATTTCCAACTATGTTGATAATTCCAAAGACAAGGCCACCAGAGCTTAGCATGGTCAAGTAAGTGCCTTCGTAGTTCCCGCTTACTGGTCCACAGGCTTGAGTGGCATGTGATATCGGATTGCTACATGTCCTTGATCTGCTGCCAACTTCCATAAGGCGCTGGTATACAACTTTTGGGCTACCAAGCTCACTACTTGCAGTATAGACCAAGTAAACGAAAATGACTAGAACAACATGAACTGCAATATGTTGTATAAAAATTAGTACTACTTCACTTACGTGGCCTTAGAATTTAAAAAACGTGAAAATGAATATATATTAAACATTTTAAAGTTAGGTATCATGTAAAGGCAATTATGCAACTTGATCATGATCATTTGGTGAACAAAAAGAAACAAAACCAATATTGCATAACTGCAGGGCCAATCTAAGAAGCAAATATTTGAAATTTGAAAATAAAAACACATGCATAAAAAGTAGTTCTCCTAGTCAAGGGGACTTGCTAAGAATGAAAAGTTGCACACATGTATCACACACGTATACAGAAATTGGATTATTATCAGCAATTTTGGATTTTGAAAGTCAAAGATTATAGTCCTATCACAAGTCAAATCCTGAGGTTAGTGATTCAGGACCCTATCTGGAGCAAGAATACGAATCCACTTAAAATGGAAAAAAACAGCTACCAAGAAAAGTAAAACAACCAGATAAAAGTTTCTTTAAACTAGCACCAAAGAATTTGCAGGCTCTCACTAAATAAATAGGACTCTCGTCCTCATGAAGTCTCTACTACCTTGGAATGATAGTTATAATCTAATAATTTCTTGAGCAAGTTTTGTCTACATTAAGTGAAAGAACAACTATGTATAGTGAAAACGGAGTTCCAAGTAAATTTGGGGGAAACTTATCAGAAACCATGGCATGAAAGGCATAGGCAATGGCCTAAGACGACTTAGTTATACACTGTTAAAAATTAGTTATTTATCTGCTCTTAGCGTAACCGGCGGATCTTTTTCATAACAGGCGTAATTGTTGTTTGTTAGTTTGTTACATCTGTCAAATTTGCACCAGTTCCAATGTAATATTACTTAGCAAGAGATGCTGTTTCAGAATAAGAAAAAACATGTGGAGATATACCAATAACTGAATGAATGTAGCTTGCCAAAAAGGTTGCCTTGAGCCCTCCAGCTAATGTATAGACAATGACCCCAAGGGGGATAAGAAAGCTTGCAGCATATATGTTCACACCGGTAAGTGCATTAACAACAGCAGAACCCCCAAGAAGCAGCATAGCAGTGACAATTATGTTTGTCATGAAGCAGAATATGAGAAATACAAGATGTGCAGCAGTACCCCATCTGTGGCAAGAAGAACAACAAGAGTCAACCAAAAACTAAAAGTATTTTGTGGATAAGACACTTAGTAGGTTTACCTTGCTCTCACAATTTCACAAACAGTGTGAGCTGTCGGAGCTTTCCTTTTGATTTCAATTGCCATAATCCCAAATAAAAGTACCTGCTCAGAAAAATAAGCAGGTATTATGCCTTTAATATTCATAAACTGACCATAGAAAATGAGATATAGTTGCTTAAGAAAGCAAGGTATATGCTATACCTGAATTGTGGCACCACTTGCATACCAGAAAGGGCCGCTAACTCCATACTGCCAAGCAACGTTGGAGCTTTGCAATATGGTTGCAGCCCAAGTCCACTATAAAAACACATTTGATTCATAGTCAAAGATTACCGTAATGTGGTTACCGAAGTCAGATAAAACAAAAGGAACAAGGAAACAAGAACAACAGAAGCCTGCTAATACCTGCGATACTATAACGCTTGCAATTAATCCTGTTTTGACATTTCTACCTGCAGTGTTGAACCACTCAGATGTGTGATGGGAGCCTATGTAGCGTTTCTCCAACCAAACCTGATTCCAGAACCAATTAGTTTAAAGGTGTTGGTCTAATAGCCGCAAATATATTCTTGGCTTTAATCAGCCACTTGGGCAAGGCAAAGTAATTACGGAAAATTGTAATTTAAGCTAGCTCTAGCACTAATACATGTATATATCAAGCATATTATCAATAGGAAGTTAATTTCTATTGGTTAAGAAGTATATCTTCCCTTTCCTTTGTATAATCTAATCGCTTGATGTTTACAGGAAGATAGTAAGAAAGAAAGCTAAATACACAAGCAAAGTTCACTAGTTGAGTTTTTCAAGCTGAAATTAGCTTGATAATGTGTATGTTGCAAGAAGTACCAGGGGAAGCTTAAATCGTATTTTATCTAACATCAAGATTTTAAAAACTTAAGAAGAAATGGCAATTCTCATACCTATATCGTCTCAGACCTCCCATGACATAAAATATATGCAGAGAAAGTGTTTGACTTTTATATTAAATATGTTCGTATTATAACAACTGGGATTCAATTCTTTCAAGCTGATTTCATTGGTTGGATAGTTAAGGCTCTTAAAAGTACATATTTTAACATTTAAGTTTATGATGCTTACTTGAATATAGATGCTTATACATGGCATGCTTATTAGGTCCCTGCAGCAGAGTAGGCTCTTTAATATGTAGATGTAATTTGAAAGTCGTGTACTTGACATAAAGAAAAATAGGTCAACCCTTTCTACAACTGGCAACTTGAATTTTTTATGCAAAGATTCTAAGTCAGATCCTTCAAATTCTCCTGTCCACTTAGTGGTTCAGATATAAAATAGCATAACAAACATGACGAATACTTCAAGGGACAGAGTTTGAGTGACGAAGACTTGGATTTGCTACAGATGGTTCTCAACTCATATTCTTCTGACCTCTTCATTACAAGAAACGAATGATTGGATAGATAGACCAAGTTGGCAGGAGCTGTTCCAAGTCAATGGCAGGGATAATGAGATGCTTAGGGGAGCACTTTTTTTATGTTCATTTGATATTCCTAGTTGATGGATGAACACCTCATGTTGACCTAATGTTGTTTTCCTATTACCCAGTTAAGTGGAAATTGTTTCAAAAGTATATGATTCTTCTCATCTACAAATATCTTCTTACTCCCCAACACAACCAGATTGATTCTAGTTCAGATTCTATTATTCCTACCTTAGTGCAACCACGATAGAGTCTCTATTGTGTTTCATGCTAATAACTAAGTTAATATCTTTCATTTAAAAAAAAAAAAATCTGTTTTTCACTTCACCGATTAGTCAGCATGCAGAATACACGGCAACAATCTACAGTTTAAAGTTTACGAATGCATAAACTGATATGCAGATGTTGAATAGGAATGGCTTTAAGAGGCGCGTACATTATATTGAGGACGGACAAAAAGATTATACGGACTATGTTCGATAACAATCTAATAACTACTACTATTGGAAACAGAACATAGCTTAATCAATCAAGCAGTAGGAAGTTCGATGAATACAGTATATTCAAGTCAAACTCCTAATAATTAGAAACTGCGTAACATATATAAGCAGATATAGTTCTATCCAAAATAAGGTTTCAACAAGAATTATGCTAACAGGACAGCTCTACGAAAAATGTTTACCAGAAAAGACGTAAAGACGGCGAAGAACACACCAAATCCAAGGATAATGGAGTACCCAACACCTTGGTTCAGTACGGGATTGCCTTCAAAGTAGCTGCTTTGTCTCACGCACTCTCCGGTGGTCGACAATTTGTAATACTTGCCACCAAATCCCAAAGGAGGACAAGTAGTGGACATGATTCAGAGTGAGAGCAAGAGCTTGAGCTCTTCTTCTCTCACACAAATTCTTTGTCCTTTCAAATAAATGAACAAAACAAGAAAGAGATTGAGTGTTGGAAAGAATGACTAGAAGCTGGCAGTATTTATAACAAAGTCTTTGAGGCATTTTGTCAAACAGGTTGTGAGCATCTAAAATCCAGCTCTTGTTCATGATTGGATCGCAGGAATTGGTTTAATAAAGCTGGATTCTTGTTTTTGTTGATGTAAGTGAGACAGTGATTGGAAGATTTGGAATCTTGTATGAAATTTAGGAGATTAATAAAACTAGAACTGGAATAAAGAATCTTTTTATTCAATTTGGAAATGGAGAAAAAAGAATTTGCCAATTTGGGTTTGAATTTGTGAATCTGTTCTGGAATCTTATAGGATGAGTTGTTACATCTCTCAACGTTTGCACCAGGATAGTTGCTCTTATAATATTAAATTAAAAACAATTAAAGATACAGCCGTAATTTTTATCAACGTTGATACAGTGTTATGATGTTAACGGAGTATTTTACATTCGAATTAAACTTCATGAGAGTGAGTTTGTAAAAAGTAAATTTAGAATTGAAAATAAATTGATAAAATACATAAATTTTGTATTTATTCTGTTAAAAGTGAGTTTGAGAGTTAATTTATTTTTAGAATTTAAATTTTAAAAAAAAATTTGAGGTAAAAAATTTAACTTCAATTTTGAATTTAAAAATATGTTTAAAATTAATGAGTTTAGAGGATAAATATACTCTAAAAGTGTGTGTACTTAATTTTTTAAACTCACTATTTTCCCGAAATTTTAACTTAATTCATTTTAAATAAAATATATAACAATTAAATTTTTTACAAAAAATTATTTCAGAAATTTAAATTTTATTTTACAACTCATCTATAATAATGAAAAATTAAAAATTTTTGAACTCGTTTTTAAACTGTATTTTTAAAATAATTTACTTCCGAAAATTCATTCTAAAAACTAGCTTCGAGCAAAACAAATACTCCCTGAGGTTTCGTTTATAAAGTTAAGTTAAGAATTGAGTTAGCCGAATTAACTTTGGAATTATTATAGAGTTAACTCTGTCAACTCAATATTTTGGCTCATAATGATGAGGAGATTTTAAGAAAGTATTTGGGAAAGTTTTTTAAAAAAATTTTATAAACTTTATCTTATCTAATAAATAAAATATAAATAAATTTATGATGTAAAATTTTTTTATAATTTTTAAATTTTAATAAATTTGTCAAAATATTATACAAATTTTATTTTAAATATAAAATTAAAATTAAAAAAGAACTTTAAAGAACGCACTAATAAACATATCCTAAATATTCTATTATTAAAAATCTCTATATAATAGCACTGAATGTTAATTTTTTTAAAAGAAATTAAACAATAAAAGAAAGATAAAAAAATAGAGATTCCAACATGTTGAAAGAGAAGGTGATTGGCTTCATAAATCAAGCGTCAAAACTTTGTTCGATGTTGATTTTAATCATCAAAAATTTCACAAGCAATTAATCAGAAAATTTTAATGTCAACATGATATTTATAATATTGATATATTTTAATTAATAAATGCTGAAATGGATTCTCACATATTTATAAAGAACAAGCAAATCATGAATTTGACTTTCAGGGAATTCTAACAAATGATAATATTGCAATTTAGAGGGAGTTTGGGAGTTTTTATATAATAAAATTTTTCTAAAATAAAAAATATTTTTATTTTTTTTAAAAAAATTTTATATTTTATATTTTTAAAAATATAATAAAAATATATAATAAAAATATTTTATTACGTAAAATTTTTCTACATTTTTTAAATTTTTAAATAAAATTTTTAAATATTTATAAAATATATATTAAAAAATATGAAATAAAAAATTAAAAAATTTTATTGAAAAAAAGTAATCCCAAACGGGCTCTTAATCGTCATCTAGAAAAGGAAATGTTAAGCTCAGATGTTGAGACGTTTGAGATTATTTATAAAATAAAAATTTTTTAAAATAAAAATTATTTTTATTTTTTAAAATTAGTTTTATTTTTTATTTTAAAAAAATAATAAAAATATATAATAAAAAAATTTTATTACATAAATTTTGCTATATTTTTTTAAATCTTAATAAATTTTTTTTATATTTATAGAATATATATTAAAAAATATAAAATTAAAAATTAGAAAACACCGTTAGAAAAATATAATCCCAACGAGCTCGCAGGCTAATTTTCCTAATCCAATAAACTCATTTTTTTCAAACTAAATTTTAATATAAAATAAATAAAAATTTAAATAATCTTTTATTAAATATTTTGTAAAATTTGAGTATAATTTTTAATACAAAAAATATATTTTTATAAAATGTTTTTTAATTTTATTTTTTATAAATTTACTTCTTAAAAGAGTGAGTTTATCAGTAAATAATCAAAAGCTCATGTGTCTGTTCGGAAAAATTTGCTGCTCCGAATTTTCAAATCAGAAATTGTCAATATTCCGAACAATTTGACTAATCTATTTTATGAAATATACATAGAAAAAGATATATCTCTTTTTATATATAATTTATTTTTATTTAATATTTTTAAAGTGTAACTAATTTTTAAGTGTATGAATGATCAACGTGAACGGATTTTTTATTGATTGAAAATTTCAGTTGGCTTTTATAGTGCGGTATTCTAATGTTTTCCTCGAAAATTCTTCGATCCATGACGTGTTTTTAATTATATAGAATACATTTAGCAAAAAATGAATTTTATAAAAATAAAAATTATTGAAAAATAGAACGTATAATAGAGTTTGAAATAGTAATTAAAATAAATAAAATAAAATTTAAAATATATTTTAATAAAAATATCTGTGTGAATAAAAAATTTGAAATAATAATTAAAATATGTGTAATCTAAACTCAAATTTGAAAAAAAAAATGGAGTTCTATGGTATTAGAAAACATGTCTTTAATGAAATAGGTAGTTTATATTTGAATTTAAATTAATTTTAAATAAGTAGCTTATTTAAGTGTGTTTAAATTAAATTATTGTATTTCTAAAATAAACTGAAGAAATATTTGGTGAGTTGAATTTATAAACTAAAATAGAATATAAATTACTGAAATATCAGTATAATAGATAATTATATTATATTTATAATATTTTTTGTAATATAATTTAATTTTTTACCTGATAAATTTTAATTCAATTTCTAAGTACTTCTTTAATAAATTAATGTAGACATTAACTTTCAGATTCTATGATTAATTTTAAATTATATAATTTCTATAATTAATAATTACCCGGAGTGATAATTGTTTTTTAAGTTTTCGAGAGCAAACTACTTTTTGCTGGAGCCATTGCTTATTTATAAACCGTTACTTCGATAAGTTAGGAGAACCTATTTTATTGGATAGTTCAAGTAACGACGTATTTTAAATATTTATAATTAAATTTTATAAAAATAAAAAATAAGAAGTAAAGTTTTTTAGAAACTAAAGTAAAAGTGAATTTAGTATTTATATTTTAATAGTTTTTAAAAATGTGTTAAAAATAAAAATAATAATTGCATTAGAAAATATGCAAATAAAAAAATTAGAACTGAAATTTCGAATGTAAAAATAAAATTTTAAATTTTTTGTGTAATTGAAATATATGAACCAATCTGATGAGAAAAAATAAAGTCGTAAATATTTGAAACAGACTCTAAGCCACTTTAAGTGTATATTTATTAGAGATAAATATTTTTTAAAAAAATAAGTTTAATTATAAAATTAATTAAAATAAATATTTATATTAATTTGTACTAAAAATAAATTTAAAAATAAAACTTAAATTTTTAATAAATATAATTTATTTTGTTTATTAGTTTATTTTATAGTAAAAATAAGTTTTAAAAATAAATCTTGTGTGTTGGTAGATAAGCCTTAAATTGGTAGGCAAAATACTTGTATTTAAGCACCGGTTTGCGGTGTATTTGAAAGCATTTCATTTCTAACATTTTATTTCATAATTTTTAATAAAAATTTTATAAATTACTTATTTTAGTTTTTTAATTAAATAAACTTATTTTAAAAAATATTTTAAAATAATTTTATTTTATTTCTGTCACTTCTAAATTAGTCTAAAGCTCATTTGCTTGTTGATTAAAATTTGCTTACAGAAGAATGAGTTTATATTTTTTCTATTAAATTCAAAACATATATAATTTTATAATACAAAATTTATTTATGTTATTTTAAAATTTATAAATCGAAATATTTATAGAAAACTTTTTTGGGTTGCAAAAAAAGAACTTTCGTCAAGGAGGTAAAAGTAAAAGAAGTCCAAAGTAAATTCTACCAAACAGGACGCAAGTATATCGGAAAGAGTGCATAGTTTGGAATTCGGCCTAACACTGACCATTTCAGTCCGAAATTTTTCTGGGCCTGGGTCGAATGCTAGCCCAGTATCTCAAGAATTTTCTAGGTTAGTAGGGGAGCGCCATAGGCCGAGACAATAATAACTTTATCGTCCGAACTTCAATTTTGTTCGTCGGAATTAAGATTTCGAAAAATTTTCATAGTTTTTAATATAAAGAATTGATAATTTTTATTTCACATATAAAATTTAATTTTAACTTTTTTATTTACACATCTCTCAAATAATTCTAACTTTTAATTTTATTAGTTTTAAAAATAAGTTAAATATAAAAGTTTAATTTTATTTCTAATATATTTATTAAATAAAGTTTAATTTTATTTCTAATATATTTATTATATAAAATTTAATTTTATATTATTTATTGATAGTTCTAAAATAATATTTATAAAAATTATATTAACTTTTTTATTATCAATTAATTTTGAAAAAGATTTTAATTTTATCACAATAAAAATTACTTTTAATTTTTATTTACTTGAAAGCTCTTTTCAAAAAAGTCTTACAGAAAATTTGTTTAGTGTGTCTACTGTTGACTCGTCTATAACTGAAATGATATACATTTCAAAATTATTTTAGTCGTAATAATTTTATTAAAATTAGTTATGGTCAATTTTACATAATATTATTGACGAGAGCGTTTTGATATAAATTTAAAAAATTCGGAAACTAAAAATAAAGTAAGTACATCATAAAAAGCAAACTATATTTCCATTAGAAGTAGAGAAAAAATTGGAGTTGAGTACGGCGTTGATTTTTGATGGCTTGTATCGTTAAAAGTGAAATATGATAAAATATTAAAGAAGCGTTTAAATATAAATTTATGAAATAAGATTAAGAATTGCAATTTTTTAAAATAACCGAAAATAAAAATTTAATTTATATACTTCAGTTATTTTTCTGAAATAAACTGATAGTGATGTTTAATTTTTATTGAAATAAATTATTTAAATATATGAATTATTAAAATTTTAATTCAGATGAAGTAAGTGTTTAAAATAATTTAAAAACTGAAAAATATTTTATCTATTTTCAAAATAAAATATATTTTTATCTAAAAATGAAAATAATAATATTTTAAAATTTTATTTAATATGAATTGAAGTATTAAAGAATTTATTTCTGAAACATTTGAAATACGTCCCGAATAAATCAAGCGTGTGGCCGCCTTGCGTGAAATAGAAAAAACGATTCAAATACAATATTGACAGGTTGGTCGTTCACGAGTTGGACCGCTTTCTCCTTCTTGGCCCTCAAGAAAGAACGTTTACCAAATATTAATGCAATTTCGTAAACGACCAAACTGCCCTTATTCAGATGGCAGAATACGGTATGGTATCTATGCACAACATCAGCGCGTAACGTGCACATTTAGTTTTTGGTTAAAATTAACAAATTGTTTGGTTAACTTAAAAACACTAATCAAATATCTTTAAAATTCACATTAGCATAGAATGCTCCGCGAGAAGACTTGACATTGTTCACGCGTGGACGCCGTCAAATAAATTAATGGATTCATGAAGGCTTGGCATTTTCGTCATTGAATAGTTTTCTGGATTGTTCCAACGTTTGAGGCATTCAATTACGTACCAGTTGTGTCCAAACTGTCACAATTTTAATGAGATTTTTACTCCTGCCTGCCTCTATATATAAGTCGGTCTTCAAAACCCCTCCTCCAAGAAAACCCCATACAACAAACCGACAGACCAAACAAATCTCGCAAGAACAAATTCTCTCTCAAGTGTCAACCGAAACTCCAGCAATTTCAATTGAAGTTCTCGGAAATTTTTTCTGAGATTTTCTTGATTGATTGATAGATCGATGGGTTCAAGGATGGCTGGATCGGCGCTGAAGCAACTCGGACCGATTCTGTTCTCATCGATGACGGCGACCTCTCGAACCACTGGTTCAGCAACGCCGGTCTTCAGTTCGATAATCTCTTCAGATTCACCGGCGCTAAGATCTCCGACGATATGGTTCCTTTCGTGCAGAAACGCGAGTACTATCTCCGTTGGCCAGAAGGTAGCAGCGGAGGAATCTTCACCAAAGAAGAAAGATGAGAAGCAGTTGGTGAGCTATTGGGGCGTTGAGCCGACGAGGGTTGTCAAGGAAGATGGATCTGAGTGGAAGTGGTCTTGCTTCAGGGTGAGTTCATTTGTTGATATTCTACAGATTTTGTATAATTTGATCCTGTGCCGGTGTTATCAAATCTAGTCAAGTAAAGAATTTTTTTCTCAAAAACACTCAACCATCGCCTAAATCATAGCGAAAAATTAGTGTTCCCTTTTGCTGAAATTGTAATTGTTTTTGTTTCCTTTTTGATAGCCGTGGGATACATACAAGCCAAACCTGTCAATCGACCTTCAAAAGCATCACGTGCCGGTCACGTGGGGAGATAGGCTGGCTCGCTGGACCGTGAAGACAATGCGCTGGCCAACCGATCTCTTCTTCCAGGTACTTGGCGGTCAATGTATGATTTGTTTTCCGTTAATCTCTTGAGCTTTAACTTGTTTCTCTTTAATAACTTTCACTTGTTCTAAGAAGCTAATCAGAATTTCAGAACCTTACATGATCTGTTTTAGTGCTTAACTGAGGTTATACAGCTTAAAATCTGTACTACGATTGTAATTAATGAATTCCAGAACAAGTGAAGTTAAACCCCGTTTCCATTAATCTCAGTGGTGATTTTCTTGGTTATTTTCTTATTTGAGTGAGAAATATTAACATTGCAAAATGCAGCCAATGATCTGGATGGCTGTCCATTGAGATTGGGCAGGTTCAGACTAGATGGTTGCAATAGATCGCTGGAAGTATTCATTCTTTGGATTGTATATTTGCCTTTTTATTTGCGCTCTCCTCCGGATATGTACAGGTGAGCGTGGAGCATGTTTACTTTGTTTCTTCCTTCATTGCATCCAATTTGAATCTTGTTATATTTTGGGTTTCCATTTCCTTTTGTCATCACAACAGTACATGGCTTATCACTTTTGAACCCTGACATATGGCTTGTAGTGTTGATAATTAGGCATGCAGTAGAAAGCAAATGCAAATGGTTCTTTATTAAATGTTTGAGCATGTAATTCATAGTAATCATAATTATTTGAATTTAGAAGATGTGTAGCAGAATTAAGAAGAAAGCAATTATATTTGTGTGCTGGTATACAGTACCCACTGCTTTTATAGATTCTCAGTCATGAATGTTGTGTATGGTCTGCAATGGTGTATGTACAGTTTTCTGATCTAATTGATCTTGTTGCATTTGCGCAGAGGAGGTATGGCTGCCGGGCTATGATGCTGGAAACGGTCGCTGCAGTTCCAGGGATGGTTGCAGGTATGCTACTACACCTGCGTTCGCTTCGCCGTTTTGAGCAAAGTGGAGGATGGATCCGAACTCTCCTGGATGAGGCAGAGAATGAGCGCATGCATCTAATGACTTTCATGGAGGTCTCCCAGCCCAAGTGGTACGAGCGCGCCCTTGTCCTTGCTGTTCAGGGAGTCTTCTTCAATGCC
Source organism: Acanthochlamys bracteata (assembly GCA_019914995.1). NCBI lineage: Eukaryota > Viridiplantae > Streptophyta > Magnoliopsida > Pandanales > Velloziaceae > Acanthochlamys > Acanthochlamys bracteata. The sequence goes on from CM034126.1 coordinate 372,853, forward strand.
TACTTCCTCGGCTACCTCGTGTCCCCAAAGTTTGCACACCGTGTTGTGGGCTACCTTGAGGAAGAAGCTATTCACTCCTACACTGAGTTCCTCAAGGAGATCGATGCGGGTCGTATTGAAAATGTCCCTGCCCCATCTATAGCCATTGACTACTGGCGCCTACCGCCCAATGCCACCCTTCGCGATGTTGTCATGGTTGTTCGTGCTGATGAAGCCCACCACCGTGACGTCAACCACTTTGCTTCGGTATATGACAATTCTCATATAGCTAGTTTTTTCCTCTGTGCAATTGATTGATAAGGATCAGCTGGTTATTTTAGATAGCTAGGTGTAAATGTTGCTGATGTTAATTTCATTTCTCTCTGTGATTCTGCAGGACATACATTACCAGGGACACCAGCTGAAAGAGCTTCCAGCTCCAATCGGTTACCACTAGATTACCTGGGTTCCTTCCGTGCCAGCATCGTTATCTCAATTATATGTTTCGTATAAGGAGCCAAAGTTATTTAGATTTCTTTTTCTTGTTCCTGTAAATACTGAAAGTGTATTCTCAACTTTAATAGTAACAGTGTTAAGTAATTAAGTGTATGGATGAATGAAATGTGGAGACGAGTAAGGGCGAATTTTTTAAATCTGTTATAGACTTGAGAGGCATGTTTCGATCGTAAAAAATTTCAATTTTTTTTTTTAGATTTTAAATTTCACTATTTTTTATATCTTAATTATTCTTACGAATGTCACTTCTATTATTTATAGTAAAACTTAAATTTATTTTATGTGTTTTAATTATTTTTAAGTTTTGTTTTTTTGGATTTTATTTTCTATCTAACTTCAAACTCACTTTGTGAATTAATGTAATTAAAAGATTCTTTATAGTAACACGAGGGGTGTTTACTTTATTTTAAAGAGTTATCGGAAAAAGAATAAATTGAAAAAGTTTTTTAATTTGTTTCCTACTAGCTAATTGTTGACAATTTTAAAATTTGTCTTTAAAAAGCTTTTTATAAATATTTTAATTTTTTTTAAAATTAAAATATGAATAATCATCATTAAATTATTATGTATATAACGTTTTTAAATTTTAAAATAATTAACTTATTTTCTGAATAATTTATTTTGAAGTAATTCTAAACTGATCTCTTAATTTTGACATAAATTGACTTACTTGTGATCAATTCAATTTTGTTTTCCTTAATTGGTCCGTCCGTGAACCAATTGTTGATTGATTTGTTCAATTCTGTAACGGAGCAACTAACGAAACGTGAACGATCAGAACTTTTTGGTAGACCGCCGCCGCCGCCGTTGACGTCACCAAACAAGTTGTTCACGGAGTTCCTTCATTCACGGAGAGGAAATTTCATAGTTAGTTCATTCATCATTTGGTCAATTTAATTAATTAACTCGTTAATAACTGGTGTTATAATATTATTAACATGTGTTGGAGCAGATGGCTAACTAATTAACAAATTAATTCGCAGTAGTTTAATTCATATTTGGTACGCAGTTAAAAATTTATAAATCTAAATGAGTCTGATTGCCGTAATTTTATTAAACGTAATTGAACTGTTATAACTTTGATTATTGTCACTAATGGTTTTCAGACCAATAACTAAACAATTAAATAACAATAATTAATTAATTAGTTAAAATATTGTTTTCTTATATATCGGAAGCTAATACACTATTGAATCCAGAGATCTCTACTCCAAATTAAAGTCTTCTTCTCTATTTCTTCATCTCTGCTGCAGTTCTGCAATCACTTAAATCAATCAATCAAAAGTTTTTTCTCGGATCGATTAATTTCTTCTACTTTTAACAGTTTACGTCAATCATCTACATAAACACATGAGTTCTCGTAGAGCCGCTAGCTCGGTGATGCTTCTTCGGCAGCTAGGCCCACGCTTATTCTCCAGCAACGGCGGTGCTGGTGGGGCCATACATGCAACATCAGCAAGATCTTTAGCGTGGCTGAGCAGCAGCAGCAGGATGCTGAGCACTGCGGCTGCGCCGGCACCGCCGGAGAGCGGAGGTAACGGCGAGGCGTCTGTTGAAGCGGCGGCAGGTAAGGCTAGGCCGGCGGTGAAGTTACCGGATGATGGTAAAGGGAAAGAAGTTGTGAGTTATTGGGGAGTAACGCCACAGAAGCTCGCCAGCGAAGACGGAGCAGAGTGGCGGTGGACTTGCTTCAGAGTAATGTCTTAATTTCTTTTTTTTTCTTCTTGTAGGAATCTCAATTTTGTTGTGTTTATAATTATTATTATTTTTTTTGTTTTATTGTGTAAACTATGGTGATCAATGGTTTAGAGAAATAGGAGCAGTTTAGTCAAAGCTTCGTTATCAGTTTGGTGTTTGAAGAATTTGATTAAGTAAAAAATTTTGAATAATTTCTAAAAACTCTCATGCATTTTAACAACATACACAAAGAACACAAGATAGAATTGCTACTAGTATTGTTAGTAGTTATCAACTTCTATTTGTCATTTGAAATTTTTTCCATGAAGTATTTTGGTCTGAAATGTTGTATACTGGGAGAAATGTTGTATACTGGGATATGTTGTACATGATTACTCTAGCTAGCAGATTGATGGTTTGGCTTTTGAGAATCTTCTCTTAAAATTTTGTTTTAATTTATCGTTTAATTTTCTTTATGTATTTATGAAAAATTTGAGCAGCCATGGCATACGCACAAGTCCGATCTGAGTATTGATCTGAATAAGCATCATAACCCGACGACGGTGCTGGATAAGCTTGCTTACTGGACTGTGAAAGCTCTTCGAGTTCCCACCGATATATTTTTCCAGGTAATTAACAATTGGCGTTTTTGGTCTTTGATTTAGATTCTGTCATAGGCAATTCATTTGTTTCTGAGACAGATTTTTATATAGTTTAGTTTGGTTCTTGTTTTGCTGTATTTGTGGGCATATATCAAATTTCCCGCTAGTTTTCGATTAATTCGTTTGCCCTTCAGGACTACATAAATCGATTTGTCATGGATGTCTAGCTCTGTTAGGAAAAAAATTTGCCCTTCATGATATATCTGCAGAACCGAGCAGGTTTTACTTTTTTTAGTAGAATTAGAAAATGAAGAAAAGGTAATTGCTTTGGTCTAAACTACTGAATGAAAGGTCAGTGTGTGCTTGTTGGATTGCTGAATAATGAGTCTAACCAAAAATGGGCCTGGCAAGGGATTGTGACACGATCTGCTGCTTTTTTACAGAAGCGATATGGATGTCGGGCGATGATGCTTGAGACAGTGGCTGCTGTTCCTGGTATGGTTGGCGGAATGCTGCTTCACCTCCGTTCCCTCCGTCGGTTTGAGCGCAGCGGTGGATGGATCCGTGCACTGTTGGAAGAGGCTGAGAATGAGCGCATGCACCTAATGACCTTCATGGAGGTCTCCCAGCCTAAGTGGTATGAGAGAGCCCTTGTCCTTGTTGTGCAAGCAGTCTTCTTCAACGCATACTTCCTTGGTTACCTCATCTCCCCTAAATTTGCACACCGTGTTGTTGGGTACCTCGAGGAGGAGGCTATCCACTCGTATACTGAGTTTCTGAAAGAAGTTGATGCTGGGCACATTGAAAATGTTCCCGCGCCTGCTATCGCCATTGATTACTGGCAACTCTCACCTGATGCTACCATCCGTGATGTCGTCATGGTTGTGAGAGCTGATGAAGCCCATCACCGTGATGTTAACCACTATGCTTCCGTAAGGTCCAGTTTCTCTCTTTGTATTACTTGTTTTAGCGTCCGGATGCGATGCTTGACATTGATACATTTCTTTCAGGACATTCAGTACCAGGGTATGGAACTCAAGGATACTCCTGCCCCTCTTGATTATCACTGAACTCTTACATATTCGGGAACTAGTAGTATCACTTCAGAAGTTTGGTAGAGAAACTTTCTCCTTCAGAATCCTGTAGGTGTTTATACGTATGTATTTCTTTTTTAAGTTAAAGGTTTTACCTGTTGTATACCTGGTTTCATGGATTTATATCGAACAGTATGTAAAATAAAATCAGGAGTATGAACTGCTGCAACTGGTTCTCTTATTGAGCTTTTCTTGGATATGTGAGTTTCTAGACACTTTTTTTTCCCAAAGTAATAACAGCAGCTGAGAACGTAGTGCATGATGAAGTTCTGCTCTTCTGCAATCATCCAAATTCGAAGGAGTTGCAATGAGTGGGCACCTTCTCTCATAATAAACACAACCAAAAAGGAGAGACCAGATCATATAAGTTCATACAGAGGATATCTTTCTTAGTTACGGTCATGAAAATAGAAAAGCGAAAAATGCCAACTATGATAATTTTCTGGTAATGTTGTCTCTCCTGTTATCAGCAAACTACGATCAACCTCCTTTTGTCTGCGACCTGCCATCATAAGCAAGATGGAAATCAAGCAAATTCTTTACCAGTAATACTAAAGCAGTGAGGAGATCTGCTTAACTCTCAGAAAATTGTAGCTTCAAGTGAAGCCAATTGATAAATAAGTATTATACAAAATCTTTTACTGCAGTCTAAAACAGGCTTGATAAAGAGGAGCCATAGCTTAATTGGTATAAGGAAGAAAAAGGAGACAGAGACTACAAAATGCGGGCATTCTTGTTCTAATTTTTTTGGATGTAGTGCTTCTCTTTCTTATTAGCCCAGCACAAATGCTGTCAACAGCTTAACTTGCCACAAGTTGTGGAGTCTATAGACCACAGTTATCAATATTCTATTTGCAAAAGTTATCAAACCTCCATTTCATTCAACTGATTACCAACAAGAAGATAAAAGCAAGTTTAGAATGGATTCATGCCATAAAGGTCTTCGTGATTCTTGCTGCTCGTTACAGAGTAAATGAACCTCACACCAATTTACTACATTTTATGGACGTTTGCCCCACAAGGTGTTAAGTTTTGATACTTGAGAACGATTACATACTGGAAGCAAAGTATTAGCAAATGAAATTTCTTAACAAATACAACTTTGCAAAAAACTTGTAACATGCCAAAGTTCTAATAGGATGCCAATGTGTAAGCTGAATCTAATGGACATAAGCGGTCATTATATAAGCAGGGCTTGATCTTGTTAAAACAATTTCCAGTTAAACTATAAATAGTAACTTCTGATTTTGGGAATAACAAACTATACTGGTCATTATTCTAGGCAAATGTTTTTTGTTTATGGCTTTTATGCTGAAAGACCTGTTTGAAGTGAATCTATTAAAATGCTAATAAAGTCAATTGAAATCTTCATACACGATAGCATGGAGAATAAAAAAAATACTGCAAATAAATCTATAAAAGGGCAGCTACGTGGTAAAGGCTTTCCTAAAATGAGACAAGGTCACATAAAGTATGTCAAAATCTCGTGATTTACTATGCATACATTAGCATTAAGACAGGAACACACTATATGCAATGAAAAACATACCACTAGATTAAATATGAAATTTGCCTTGATTAGAGAGACTCCACAGTTGGAAATCTTTGCCTTGATTTTAGTACCTTTCCTAGAGGAGATTTAGTACCACTTCTAGAGAAGATTTGAGTAATTCCATGCGTTCATATGAGATTAAATTGACTGTCCGTTTATATACAGAAGAGAAACAGAGATGCAAAGGGCTATGTCTTATGTAACAAAATCACCATTGCACAGAAACTAAAAAAAGTGCATGTTGGACAAAAATTCTCAGAGTGAACGCACTTATGTTGTTTACCTCAAAGATTATATTATCTCAATAAACTTGGTTTGAACCAAGCACAGGGCTCCCAATCCAATCCAACCACAGAGCTCCTACTCCAATAATCCTTCGAGGTAGTGTTCAAGCAACCATTCGAAGAGGCACAATTCCCTGGCACATGCATCACCGTAACAAAAATCCTGTTTCTGAACCAGAAATCTTCAGCCATATAGATTTTATCTCCTTCCAATTCAGGGTAGTTGCTGGTTGAAATTGAAAATGTTTGGTTCCGGCCTATGAACAATGCTCGACCTCCCAAACTCTTCATCTTCTTAAGCATCACCTTGTCTCCCTCCCATTCTAACTTGTACAATTCAGGTAAGATCATAGAATCAGAAAAAGGTCTATTGATTATCAGAACCAAGAGAATGTCCCCATCCGATTCCACCAAGTAACTCTCACCAATCTTACACAGGCTTGGTTTAACATCCCATGGAGGGTTAGCAAAGGGAATCTCTACAGCTTGATCGCTGTCAGTTCCAAGGTCCAGGGCATAAATTCTATGCTTAGATGCAACATAGAACCGCCCCTTGTAGAACAGTGGATCGGCATTCCTATAGCCAAGCTTTGGGGAATAATCCACTGGGATCCATTCATCATCCCCTGGCCTGCAAAATTCAATTCGTTGCCACCTGCAAGGGAATTACAGCAAAAATCTCTTAAAATTCAAACAAATCTCTTGAATATTGAAAACTTGTCAGAGAACAAAAGCTAGTGACTAGTAACAAGTATTAACTTACATGCAGCGAATTGCGACCGCAATAAAATCCTGTTTTTCAGACGGATCGGCAGAGAGGATGACTTTGTTGACGATGAACTGCTGCATTTCGTCGAAGTTTAGCCGAGTTTTGCAATTTTCTCCGTCACTTCGGTGATATTTGAAAGTGCTTTTGGAAACAATTTTTTTCTGCAATAAAATGTAATTCAAAAATTTTTAAAACGAATAAAAATAAATTTTATTATATAAGTGTTTAAATAAATTTAAATTAAACAAATTTACCAAAAATTATAAAAATTTATTTAAAATCTAGAATAAAACTAGCCAAACCGCACCGAAATCACCACCGTCGGTCTTGGTGAAAGAGAAGCCGGCACAATCGGGGAAACTTGTGAACGCCGGCAACGGAATGCTAGCCCCGGAAATCGGGTTGATAAGTAAAATCCTAGGTGTTCGATCCAGCAACGCAATCCAACCGTTCGAACAACCACAGCAAGGAAGACTACCGAAATTCATCTGAGAGCGAGGGAGATGAGAGAACGTGGCGCGGTTTGTGTCAATCGAAGCGAAACGAAATACGGTGCGGAGGAGAGGAGAACCATCGAGCCGTTGAAGGAGAAGCAACGGGGAATAAGTTCGCCGGAGAGAGGCAGAGCGCCATGTGGTGCAGACGGAGCGGAAGCTGATGTAATCGGTAGGGAAATCTAGAGATTCCGAGATCTTTGTGACCGCCAGATCAGGAAGACGAGACCAGTCCGCGTCCGCCATTGCTAGGAAAAAGCAAGCTCTCTCTCTTTTTCTCTCTCTAGTTGTTTATGTTTGCAGTGTAGAGTTTTTGCAGAGGATTTGTGCTACGGTACGAGATCACCTCGTTGCCGAACAAACACAAATAAAAGTAAAATTGCAAGGCAAATAAAATTGAAGGAAAACAACAAACTCTTGGAAGTATTTATAGCTTAACTTTTGCTATATTAGTAGAATTTCTAAACAAGCATAACTCTCTAGCACTTAAACTACTTATTAGTTTCCTAATGAAACACTAACACATACTTATTGAATTAAAAGTTACTAGATTTGGGTGTGTTCTTATAAATCTAAAGTAAGTTATTTAAGTGAGTTGTTAGTATAAATAATATTATAAAAAATTATTAAAATTTTTGTATAATCTAAAGTGAGTTAAAAATATTTTTTAATAGAAAAGTAAATTATAAAAATAGAAAAGATACACTTTTAGGCGAAGTCTGAGCTTTGGATGGTTTGTTTTTTTTTTTAACGAAATTTTTTAATTTTTAATTATATATTTTTTAATACATATTTTATAAATATTTAAAAATTTTATTTAAAAAATATAAAAAATTTATGTAATAAACATTTTTTATTATATATTTTTATTACTTTTTTAAAAATAAAAAAATAAAATTTATTTTTTTAGAAAATAAAAATATTTTATTTCAGAAAAATTTTATATTATAAGTAATTTCAAACGCATCCTTCGTCCCGTTTTGTGCCAACCCTGAGAACTAGATGAAACAAGAAAGAGGGCACACTTCTCAATTACTGTTCCAAAATTAACGAAACAACAACAAAACAAATGCCGCGAAACAGTTTTAGTCCTTACCTGCCACAACCAAATTGAAAATATCAAGTTAAAGATGTTTGGCAACATCTTAAAAGTAAACAGGACAACCCGGCAAAGAGGAATCCAAGGTAAGCCAAAGAGTTGGAGCATATGTCAATGAAATGAATGATGAACTTAGTTCACAATGTAAACAATTGATACTAAGGTTATTAAACTCCAAAATAACTTTCTTGTTCATTTGTTAGCTTATACTAATCTTCAAGAATACCATAAAATTTTTCCATTGAAGATGATATTCATGGTAAGACACATGCATCAACAAACTAAATTCAAAAACTAAATTCAAGTGGAAACAAACAAGAAAGAACTCTCCATTCTCTCTCTCAGGAAGCACATACCAAGACTTCAAACATAAGCTACAAGAGGATACAGCAGCTAGTGTAGTTGTGATTAGTTTGATAGATCCCCTAATATAGGTATATAGCTTTAATTGAACCAAAAGGGCATGCCTTGAAACAAAAGGCAGCCTCAGAGAAAATTCCTAGAGGTGGGAACAACCTAAGCCAAAATAACTTCTGGAATTTCCTGAACAGCGGCTGGTCGCATATACTCTTCTTCTTCCTTTGGAGGATAGATGGTGACAAGATCTGGCAGTGGAGTTTTTGGACCCTGCTCTCCCTTGGGATCCCAGCCGAGCATAACTTTAACTTTAATGCCAAGAACACCCTGCATGTAATGTAGCAACCGTCTCTAGCTAAAAACTCTATCATAGCAAAGTATAAATGCTTCACAGCAGAACATTCTTTTAATTTAAGAATGACTACTAACCTGTCTGAGGAGGACATGCCTCACAGCTGAATCAATGTATTCATTGACTGGTTGACCAGAAGAAATCATGTAACCATCCTTGAACTTCATTGACTTAGCACGCTGTGCCCTGAGCTTGCCACTCACGATAACCTATGCAGAAGTCAAACAGTAAGTGAAGTAGAGCAAAAATAATCCAAAATGTAAATATAAAAAGCATTTCACCTCACAACCCTTTGCGCCACTCTCCATAACAAATCTCAAGACTCCATAGCAGGCCCTGATAGCAAGGAAATGTGTTATTTGAGAGATGCAAGAGAAAAATACAGATTCTAAGCATCCACAAAAGACAATCACGCGCCTTAATTTCCAATACTTTTCCAAATGTGCATTTAACTAGTTATCCAGCTGTTAACACTGGGTGAGAACAATGTGAACATACTATCATCTATAACACCAATATCAGAACACACTGTACAGATTACCAAAATAATAATACTAATAAACATAAGACCTGTGAGACAGAATCAGTAGATAAGTAGCAGTGAAGCAACTATCTGTGGATCCATCTCTACGGTTGTCTGGCCGCTGCTGTTGGGAACAGCATTCAATTTTTGCACCTCGGTGAGCATCCCACTGCTTATGCATCAGTGTGACATTTATACTAGTGCATACTCAACAGTCATCAGTAAAGAGCATACCTAACACGATATAGTTCCACATACGTACAAACCAAATGCAAAAAGGAATCAGTAGATGAGTTGTATAGGCAAACACCCATCCATGGTTCAACTTCTAAGTTTGTATGACCAGTAGACAAGCAACACGCACCATAAACCCCAAAGTAACTCGACTTTACGCGTTACAACAATCAGATGGTATGGTAGCAAATGAAACTTACTGGCCGAGAACTTAAAAAAAACATAATTAATACATCCAGACTACTTGAATCGATTGGCAAAAACTCATTTTGTGTCCACATTCAAATCACAAAACCACAAGCACAAATATGTGCTAGTGAACGACTACGCAAAAGCATAACAGAACATAACACAAAAGATCCTAATATTGGAATTAGATTGACCTAACTAAAGATTTCAGCTGAAATATTCTCAAGAACAAGGTAATCTGCTATAGCGATGTGACCTATCATCAGATACCTCAAAAAGTAGCCACATACCGGGCCAAATTAACAAGTCAATATAAAGGAAATTATCAATACAACTCAATAACTTCAAACAAGAAACATGTATAACAAAGTTGAGCAAGTCTTACCTCCTGACAGCAAGGCCACCGAGAAGCTTGTAACGAAGGCTCTCAGCCTGGGCAACAGCACAAAGCCCACGGTTCTTGACCTTCTCAGCAAAGAGTTCCACACTACCCTCAGGAAACTTGAACCTCTTCTGTACAACTGAAGTCAACTCTCTAATCCTCCGCCCCTTTTCACCTATCCAGCATCCCAAAACAGCAAAACGGCTTAACAATCAAGTTGGATCAGGTAAAAACACCATGCAAGTCACACCTACATTTAAGCATCTAAAACCAAAGTAAAGCTCCATAGGAGAGCATAAAACTTCACATATGAAAATGACTATCATTAGTACATTTACAAAAGAGATCTTTAGATATTCTAGTTTACAAATTCCTACTTCCACAATTGAAAAGAAAAAGCAAAACCTGCAGATCTAAACAAAAAAGAAGAAACAGAAAATACAACTTTCAAGGATCCAAACTCCACAGAACCAAGCTGCTAGACAAGAAATTGAATTATTACCAAGGACATTTTGGGTACGTGTTGCACGGATAATGATTTCAGTGCGCATGGGCGTGACACGGACCTCCAAACCCGAGTACCCATCCTCTGCAAGCTCCCTTGTCAAAACTTCGTTCAGCTCCGCGAAGAAAACTCCATCAGCAACGAACTGAAATAAATTAAAACCTAACAAGGTTAATTTTAGACGAAGTGCAGCTAAAATAGATCTGAAGTGACACATAATATTACATATTAAGCAAAATTGAGCTAACTGAGAAGATATCCGAAATACCAGTAATCCGATTCACGAAAAATTATAGAAAACAGTGATGCCGGAGCATAGGTGAGTCAGGGATTGATCAATGAACTATAAACAAACAGAAATCAGCGAAATAGATATATTATCAACTGATGAAGGAAACAGACAGTAGAACTGGAATCAATCAGGCAAATCTAAGAAAGACCGCAAAAAGAATTCATCAGAACAGTAGAAATCGACCAAAGGAATTGGATTATTTACTGATCTAAGTTATAAAAAGGGGAAAAACAAAGTGTAGAACTTGAATCAGCTATCTGAAGACGTAAAAACAGCGGAAAATTTTAACAGAAAACTTTTTATTCACAGAGAGAGAGAGAAAGAGAGAAGATTGCCTTCTTCTTCTTGCTCATCTGCGTCGCCATGTTGAAGAGGTCGGGAAGTTGCGAAGACTCGAAAAAATCTCCCTGCTCTCCTTCCTCGCTCTCTTGCTGATATGATAACCCCCAGAACAAAGTGCCGGACGGCGGCCAGGCGCGAGACACGTTCTTATACTAATGTGCTAGGGCATACAAGCAATCTGCTTATTACTGGGCTTAAATGGGCCGTTTCCAAGCACGTGCTGGACCGGATACAAATGGTTAATTGGGTCCAACAACAGTTCCTGGTTTATTATAAATTTATTGTACAAAAATTTATAATAAATTTTTATTTTGTACTTTTAATAAATTTTTATAATAATTTATGGAAATTATATAAAAATTTATAAAAAATTTTATATAGAAAAATATTTTTATTATTTATTTTATTATTTTTTTAATACAAAATAATAAAGTCCGTTTATTAAAGTAGAATTAAAAAAAATTATTTCATTAAGTATTTCTAAATAGCTCCAAGCTTTTGATCTGAGGTGTATCCAAGCTAGGGCATGTTTACTTGGCTCTGAATGGAATTTTGTAAATTAATATTTAAAAAGATTAAGTTGAAAGTTAGTTTTACTTTCATATTTATTTGTTGTTAAAATTGAGTTTGTAAGTAGAAGTTTTAGTTATAAAATTTAAATTTTAAAGTGGATTTTTTTAAGGCAAAAAATGAATTCAATTTTTGTTATTTTGTTTTGAAAATAAATTATAAATGAAATTTTTTTTAATGAGTTCAAATTCTAAATAAAGACGTCTTTATTGGTTGATTTAAGTCTAAATTTATTTTCCTTTTATTTAAGGTTTCGAGTTTGTTACCTAGATTTTTAACATCCTACTAGTAACGTGTTTGACTGAGCGTTTTTCAAAAATACTTTTCAATATTTTTGATTCATATTTTGAATAAATATTTTATAATATTTTATTAAATTTTATTTAAAAGTTTAAAAAATATATAAAAATTTATATTGTAAAATTTTATTACTATTTATTTTTATAAATTTCTGATAAAATAAAATATAATTAATTTTTCAAAATAAATAAAAATTTTATTTTTTTAAAGTATTATATTTTATGAGTACTTTTAAACGCTCTCTGCTCAGCTCCAAACCCATTCATCACCGATTCACGTGTTCATGTCTATCGGATTTTCACGCTTTGCTGTGAGATAGGTATCAATGGGTCTAATCCTAGCAGTAATTTTGTTCTACTTACGACAAGTTCTAATTTTATTTATGTTAAGATTTTGAGTTTAAAACTCAGACTTTCAACATAACTTATAAAGCCAATCTGAAGTCGGAGTTCTACTTTCCACTTGTTGCTGTTGCTTTTATGCCTTTTGAAAAAAAAACTCATTTTTCAAAAAAAATTCTATTCTATAAGCATTTCTAAATATTTTCCTCCAAACTAAGGCGTATGTATGGTTGAATCTTATAGTTGTATTTTTCCTCTACTTGGGAAACAACATGATCATTGTATCATCAAAGGATCTGCAGAACAGGAACGATATTTCCGGCGAAGAATTCTTCATATAATCTCAATCTCAACAAGAACAATCAAACCTGTATGTGCTAACTTATTGCTGTTGCTACTACTACTATCACCAACATATGATCATTCATTCAGAAAGAAAACACAAGAATGGGACTTGCCTTGATGGCTAGCAAGCTTGTTGCTATTATTGAAGGATTGCTGGTTTATGGCATATGACAGACGGGACAATCCACGACGGTGTGACCAATACAACAAGCTTCAATGCGTACAGTATGAAATACATACCCGAATTCGATGATCTGAAGCTGCTCTTCCTGTCAGAGTATGCGAGCTCAACTAAACATACGGGACATGTTTCAGGCAAAGGATCTCATTCATACTCTATCAGGTTCCACGCATACCTAGTCAAGTGCAATACTTCCTGTAGTGAACTCGTAACTTTCTTTCACATTCAAATCCAAGAATGAGGCACCAGTTTATGGAACTTGGCTTCTTCATCAATCTCTTCTCCAACACTTTGATACAGTTGGAAAATTACATCATTCATCTTGCTATTTTGCAGTTCAGTTGATTCTCCTTCCTCTAATTTGGAAGGTTTCTTCTGCTCGCAAACTTGGGATGCATTGTTCATCAAACATGAAACTTCTTGGTTGAGACGTGCTTTGGTAGCTTCTAAAATTTCATTGCCTTTTACATCCAGGGAGAGACTTTCATGTGCTTTTGCTAGAATTGTATGCAAGTACTTGCCTTGTGCTTCAATTCTAATCTGCAACCTTTTCTGAACCTGAAAAATTTTGAAGATAGCAATTCTTTTTTCTGGTCGTTCGACAAAATAATCTAGAATAAGGACAACCAAACTCTTTTATCTTACCTCTAATTGCTCGTATAACTTTCTCTGAACTTCAATTTGACACTTCAATGCTTCTGCTATGGTTACGTTCCTGCAGAGTTACATAGGAAGAAATAAGGAACTGAAAGATCAAGACATATATTATAGATGGATTAAATCTTCGTACGTGATGAACGCAAATAACATAATCATGGATAGATCAAGATATATCTTCAATGAATTGATCATGCATACCCATCTCCGGTGCCTCTTTGAATGTTACCATTTGTTTCAGGCGTATAGATACCGACATTTGTTTTTCCTGTACATGCACATAACACAATGTAATCATTCTGCTATATTTGCCTGAAAACATTCCGTTTAACTATTTCTGAACCTAATAGAAGGAATCCGTTACCGTTGTTACTTTCAATTTCTTTCTGCATTTGTCTCCCAAGTCTGTATTTCTAAAGACACAAATTTATGAATACAAAAACAACTATATCAGAAAATCGCAATGGCATAGAAAACAGCACAAAATTGCAGATTCTTACATGTAGAGATTGAACAGCGTAATCAATTTACCTGCAGATGACTCTTGAGATGATACAGTGTTAATCCCTTGGTTCCCATAAGTCTAAGCACAGATTTTGGTGTTGCCTCTATGAAAATTGCAGAGACAAGATTAGAAAGAAGCATTCAAAATTATCTTCATGATTTGATAAGAGCAGTCGTTGATTGATTCATCCTGGCCTAACGAGAATGACATGAATGATATTTAAAGCAAGTTTACACTCGAACAAATGCTAAGTATCATCCCAGGATTCATTTTCCCAAATTTCTTCGGCAAACTAATGCTCGCTGAAGAATTGCTCATCAAGTTCTTACAAACAAAGAACTCAATCAAATGATAAAGCATTGAATCAACAAAATGGGTGACGCTACTCACTGTCAGGACCTCCGAGCTTGGTGACAGCTTCAACAAACCGCTCATGAAGGTCCGGCGTCCACCGGAGCCTCGGCTTAGGGTCCCTTGACATAACCACCGCGCTCTCAATGCTGCTGCTGCCTCCACACAGTGAAGTATGTAGAAATCCTCTATCCATTTCTTCAAACATCAAAGCCTATCAGCTGTTTGTCCTTCAAAGTAAGAAAGATCAAGGAACAAAGTTAATAATAGAAGCTTCACAACTGAATTCTGCTTTTGAGAAAGTTTGAAAGAAGAATAGGAAAAGAAAAAAAAAGCTTTGAGATTCTGGTATGGCTATAATAGCCGGTTTCTTTATAGAGACGTCTTCTTCTATTCCAACTATATATGAGAATAATAAAGTCCAAAGCTTAGAAGGAATGGAATGAATTGAAAGCAGGAAAGCAAGAATTTTTATATAAATGTCAAAATAATAGTGTGGAATTCTGAAAAGAGAACGGTAATAGATTCTTTGTTAACTAAGTACGTCTTTATTTTAGTATTAAATTCATTTTTTATTAGTAATTTGTAAAAAAATAAATTTAGTATTAAAAATAAGTTTAATAAAAAATAAATTTTTGTGAGAGCGAGTTCGAAAGTAAGTATTAATTTGAAATTCTACATATAAGTTTTTGACCATAAAATTTAGTTTAAATTTTATATTTGCTTTAATTTAAAAGTAAATTAAGAGTTAAAATAAGTTCTAAGCTTTGTTATGATGCTTGCAAAAATATGCATCTAACATCTAGTTTATCAGTGCCTCTCAAAGTATCAATGATCAAGATGCAGTACCTAACAATGTTTAAGTAAATAAATATGGGTATAGATATGTGTACATTGTTCTTAAGTGCATATTATGCACATTGATTCTAGACTGTCGGATTGTTTGATCCGACGGTCACAAAAAAATTACTAAAACGCGCTGGGCATAAACATATAAGGGCAGAATGGTCAATTCACACGCTTAGCTCACCGGGTCTCTTATGCTCGTTCATTCGATCTGTGTCAAAAAAAAAATGTCATCTTCGTCTCTTCTTTGAGCCACTACGCGCGTCTCCCCGTCGCGATCTGAGCAGCCCACCGCTGCTCCCTTCGTTTGCGGCAGGGACGCCGGTGCTCAATGGTGTTTTCTTTTTTTTCTCTTTTTTCCTCCCACCAGTATAGCTCTGTCGGTTCCCACGGAGACGCCGGTGCTCAATGACACCGCTACTCGTAATATTCCTCCCGCTCTCCTTCTCATTCTTTCTCTGTTTTGTTTTGTCTAATTTCTGTTTTCTCTTTATTTATATTTTTTTGTTGTTGTATGGATTCGAGTGAGATCTCACCGAGATGTTTGTTTAATTTTTCTAAAATTTTTGTGTTTCTGTTTTGTCGGATTGGATAAGGGTTCGATTTGTTCTGATTGAATTATTTTTTCAATGGAATAAATGTGAGATCTGTAAGATGGGTGGATTGTTTTCGATTCAAAAAATGTCAACTGATGCGATTTTTTTTCTATTTTATTAGCATTTGTGTATTTCTTTTATAAATATTTGAATGTGAATCGTTAATTAAATTTTAGCTTCAAGCTTGCTGTTGTGGTGTGTTGGAATATGAATGATGTGTGCATTTCAGCACCTTTCACTCTTTTGAATGAATGATTATGATGATGAGCTCTCTGGCATGGTGTTTAATTTGTGAATGAATGGTGTGTGAATTTGGTTTCGATAGTTGTCGTGCATTTCAGCAATTTTATCGATACTACGGATGTACATTGGTTTTATTTTTTTGATGTGCTTTATTATTATTATTTTTTTTTGGCACTACAGCTTGCTGGGAATGCAGCAAGAGACATCACCAAGAGCTGGATTGTGTCCGGGTATATACTACTAGCAATCGTATTGCACAGCCATGACTATCTCTGTAGGAGATGAAGACAACATCTCTCATATGTTCCCTGACGGAGAGAAGAACTTAAGTGTAGTAGTTTAGGATTCTATGATGTATATCTTTCTTTTGACCTTGAATTCTTAAGTTCTTCTTATGAGAACTTGTAATCTAAACTTGTCGTTTGCTTCGATGAAATAATAAAAAAATTTCAGGAAGCTGAAAAAATTTTCAACACTATATACATATGAATGTGAATGTTTTTATAAATATGAATGTGATTATGAATGTGAATACACTGCAAATCTTGTCAACTGGAAATAGAAATAGAAAGGAAAGTGCAATATTTTTTTTGCTGCACATTGCACAGAGCTGGATTTCTCTTGTTGCATACTACAGGAACAAGAATGGTTAGGATTTAATCATGAGGGTAATTTGGTAGTTTATTTGGGATATTTCTCTTGTGCACACTGCACACAGCATGGCTCTGTTCTGTCCAGGCGCGGGAAATTCTCATTCTTCTACCTTTTAGCTTCTACCTTTTTCTTCCATTCCTCTACCTTTTATCACTGCTCGGGGAAAGTCACAGCAACTAGTTTTTGTTGGCTTGTTCTATTTTATGGTTAAAACTACTTTCTATTGTCTTCTTCTTTGTTGTCTTTACAACTTTCTTTTGTCCTCTTCTTTTCTGTGGTCACAAAGTATTTTGATCACACTATCTCACACTTACGTGTCATGGCTCAAGATTCCACTGGTACTTTTTTAAGGCATTAAATTAACGAAATTTTTCTCTATTCATTATTGAGCTTTAAATTTTGTTTTTTTTTTACTTTTCAGGTTTCGATGTTGGTTCTTCTTCTCTTCTAACTCCAAACGTAATATTTAACAATGTCAAGTCACCGTATTTAGGGATGACATTTACAAGCCTCGAAGTTGCGAAACAGTTTTACATAGATTATGGAAAAGCAAAAGGATTTAGCGCCATTACTCGAACAACGAAAAAAACAACCGCACATTCCGATGAAGTGAGCATTTGTCAAATGACATGCAATCGTTATGGGAATCATAGAGTCAATCGATCACAAAAGACAGACGAGGGATTCGAAAAAGAAATAAAGATAAAGAGAAACCGAAGTATAGTAAAATGCAGGTGTCCTGCAACAATGAGAATAAAAAAACAACGTAGTGGTTTGTGGGAAGTGGTGAGTTATGAAGGTAATCATAATATGATCTAGTTAGTCCAGCAAAAAAAATGTGCATGGCTGTTCGTAGAAATATGCCTGCTGTAGCTAAGCGTTTGGTTGATTCATTTCGAGACGAAGGCTTATCTGTGGGTAAGATTTCAAATATACTTGGTAGACCGCATATTAGTTTTGATAATAGAGATTGTTGGAATCATTTGTGTTGTTCGAAGGAGTATAACAAATCTATCCGTGGCAATGCTACAACAGTGCTGGATTTCTTTCAGAAGAAGAGTATAGAGGAACCGAATTTTTTTTATGCAATACAAATGGACAACGAAGTAAGGACAATAAATTTTTTTTGGTTAGATGGTCAATCACGTACTCAATATCAGTACTTTGGTGATGTGATATTCTTTGGCACCACCTACCGTAAGAACGTATATGACATGTCATTTGCACCATTCACTGGAGTTAATCATCATATGCAGTCTATCCAGTTTGACTGTGCACTACTTCTGGATGAGACAGAAGAATCTTTTCGGTGGTTTTTTGAGACATAGCTTGCAGCAATGAGCGGGCGTGCTCCATCTTCGATTATCACAGATCAAGATAGAGCAATGACTGTAGCTGTTACAAAGGTATTCCCAAACACTCGACATAGATTTTGTTTGTGGCATATTCTCAAGAAATTTGGAGAAAAACTTTTCTAAGTTTATTTTAAGAGTTCAAAATTCAAAAAAGACATCAAACAGTGTATTCGAGAAAGTTATATTATTACCAGTTTTGAGTCGAGATGGGAGGAATTGATGACTACATATGAGTTGCAGGAGAACGAGTGGCTTAAAGGATTATATGAGATTCGAAAAAAATTAGCACCAGTTTATCACTTGGATACATTTTATGCAGGCATTAACACTACCGGACGCTCCGAAAGCATGAATGCTAGTTACAAGAATTTTTTTCAGCCATCAACTCTTCGAGAGTTTATATTGAAGAATGACAAGTGTTTAAATAGAATGGTTGAAAAGGAAAAAAAAGAGGATTACATAAGTGAACACTCGTCAAGTATTGTTGATAGTAACGCCTTTGTTTTGAAAAGTGCAGCAGAAATATATATAAGAAATATATACGACAGGTTCAGAAAAGAATATGAGAAAGCTCAAACCGAGTATATATTAGATGATGATGAAAAGGGTAGTGACGGCTACACCACTTATATTTACAAATCCGAGTGAAAAATGATCAGCGTCAGTGAAAAATGAAGTTCAATCCAGCCACAAAGGAAGATAACTGTGTATGTAAACTGTTTGAGTTTATGAGTATTCTTTGTGGACATTTTATAAAGATTTTTCAAAGTCGTGATATAGTGATACCAGATTACTTCATTCTGAAAAGATAGATGAAAAGAGCCAACAAATATAGAGTTGAGTATGACAGTGGACCAATAAGTAGACATGAGAATTCTGAACTATTGAGAACTTCCCAACTTCATATGGTTTTCAATGAATTGGTTTATAAAGCTGCTGAAACCGATAAGGGTTATCAGATATTATTGCAAGCCTTACAAGAAACATCACATCGTCTCAAGGAAGTAAGGAAGAATGATTGTCAAAATAAAACTTCAGTTGTCGATTCATGTACTATCAATAAGAATTTACAAGCACGAGTTGATGCCCCTCAAGTTTTACTTTTGAATCCACAGACAAAGGGAAGAAAAAAAAAAGAAAATCTTTCTCAGTGCATTAGTAGAATAAAATGAGGCTTGGAGAAAACAATTACAAAAGCCAAAGCAAAGACATGCAGGAGATGTGCTTTCTGTAACAAGTACGGTGTTAAACATGACAAACGAAATTGTCCTGAAAATCCAAATAAAAAGAAAAAAAGTAAATGTAATTACTTGTTATAGTTTTGGTTCCTAATATATTTTCATATTATAATTCATTTTGAAATTGATATTTGTCGTAATCTTTATACATTGATAGTGGGTGATAAAGATGATGATGAAGACAATGATGAAAATGATGATGAATATCTACATACAAGTGAAGATGAAAACAGTGATGATGGAGAGAGAGCTATTAAATTAGAGTAGCTATTACATCTTATATGTACTATCAACTAATTATATACTATTTTTGCAATTTTGGATAAGCACTTGAATATATTGTACTCAATCTTCTTTCATTGTATAGTCGTGATCTTTTATGAATTTGAAAGTGCTTGCAAGAAGTAGCAAAGGCTAGAACAAAAAAATTGTGAAAAAGAATAGGAAAATAAACCATTGGAAAAAGAAATAGTAAAAAAGACAAAAAAAAAAGTAACTTTTTTTATTAATAGAAAAAGGGCAGTGGAAAAAGAAAAAAATGAAAAAAGGATTGAAAAAAAAGGAAAATTTTTTGATTTTTACTGTTCACAGCAAAAATTAACAAAGGAATAGTGAAAGACAACGAAATAAAGCATTGAAAAAGAAAATAATGAAAAAAATTAATTTTCTCTATTAGCAGTAGGAATTACAAAAATGACAGTAAAAACAGAAAAAAGAAATAGTAAAAAAAGGATGCAGAAAAAAAAAGTAAAAAATGATTTTCTTTATTAATAGAAAAAGGCAGTTAAAAAAGAAAAAAATGAAAAAAGGATTGAAAAAAAAAAGAAAAAATATTGATCTTTACTGTTCACAGTAATAATTAACAAAGGAGTAGTGAAAAAATAGCAAAATAAAGCACTAAAAAAGAAAATAATGAAAAAAATTAATCTTCTCTATTAATAGCAGGAATTAGCAAAATGATAGTGAAAAAAAAGAAACAGTAAAAGAAGGATGCAACAAGAGAAATCCAGCTCTGTACAGTGTGCAGCAAAAAAAAAATATTGCACTTCCCTTTCTATTTCTGTTTCCAGTTGACAAGATTTGCTGTGTATTCACATTCACAATCACATTCATATTTACAAAAAAATTCACATTCATATGTATATAGTGTTGAAAATTTTTTCAGCTTTCTGAAATTTTTTTATTATTTCATCGAAGCAAACGACAAGCTTGGATTACAAGTTCTCATAAGAAGAACTTAAGAATTCAAGGTCAAAGGAAAGATATACATCATAGAATCCTAAACTACTATACTTAAGTTCTTCTCTCCGTCAGGGAACATATGAGAGATGTTGTCTTCATCTCCTACAGAGATAGTCATGGCTGTGCAATCCGATTGCTGGTGGTATATACCCGGACACAATCCAGCTCTTGGTGATGTCTCTTGCTGCATTCCCAGCAAGCTGTAGTGCCACAAAAAAAATAATAATAATAAAGCACATCAAAAAAATAAAACCAATGTACATCTGTGGTATCGATAAAATTGCTGAAATGCACGACAACTATCGAAACCAAATTCACACACCATTCATTCATAAATTAAACACCATGCCAGAGAGCTCATCATCATAATCATTAGTTCGAAAGAGTGAAAGGTGCTGAAATGCACACATCATTCACATTCCAACACACCACAACAGCAAGCTTGAAGTTAAAATTTAATTAACGATTCACATTCAAATATTCAAATCTTTATAAAAGAAATACACAAATGCTAATAAAACAGAAAAAAAATCGCATCAGTTGACATTCTTTGAATCGAAAACAATCCACCCATCATACAAATCTCACATTTATTCCATTGAAAAAATAATTCAATCACAACAAATCGAACCCTTATCCAATCCGACAAAACAGAAACACAAAAATTTTAAAAAAATTAAACAAACATCTCGGTGAGATCTCACCCGAATCCATAGAACAACAAAAAAATATAAATAAAGAGAACAGAAATTAGACAAAACAAAACAGAGAAAGAATGAGAAGGAGAGCGGGAGGAATATTACGAGTAGCGGCGTCATTGAGCACCGGCGTCTCCGTGGGAACCGACAGAGCTATGCTGGTGGGAGGAAAAAAGAGAAAAAAAAAAGAAGACACCATTGAGCACCGGCGTCCCCGCCGCGAACGAAGGGAGCAGCGGCGGGCTGCTCAGATCGCGACTGGGAGACACGGCGTAGTGGCTCGAAGAAGAGACGAAGATGAATTTTTTTTTTGACGCAGATCGAATCAACGAGCATAAGAGACCCGATAAGCTAAGCATGTGAAATGACTATTCTGCTCTTATATGTTTGTGCCCAGCGCGTTTTAGCAATTTCTTTGTGACCGTCGGATCAAGCGATCCGACAGTCTAGAATCAATGTGCATAATGTGCACTTAAGAACAATGTACACATATCTATACCCAATAACTATTAATGGTATAACTTTGCAAAATATTTCCTTTTTGGGAGATTCTAAAGAATAATGGTTAGACAAGTAAGAAAAGGTATCAAAGAAAGCAGTTTCCGCACCTAGATAGCTTGCAGAACGTTGAGATTCCAAAATTTTAAGAATTATTTCAATTACATAAAATTATTTATTTTGTATATTTAGATATTTCATTTTATTTTAAAAAATTATATAATTTACTTTTTTTGTAATTTAATTTTTAAGAAAGATGTTCGGAAGAACTTATAAAATTTTTCATTTTAATTTTTTATTTCATTTTTTTAATAAATTAAAATATATATTATTTTAGATTTTTTAATAAGTAATACTAATATTTTTTGAAAAGGTGAACAGAGACTTATTACATTGATTAAAAATTTGTTTCTGTAGTTCAATTGGGGGGGCTGTAGAAATGAAGATGCAACCATGTGCGAGTTGCGTGAGAATATTCGTTACCTTGAGGCACGTTAGCAGCATGGTGGGGTCCAATTTTTGTGAGACACGTATCGTGAAGGCGGTGATGCGACGCCGCAATTATCGCCGGGGACAAGAAAAGAGAATATTCCTTTGGCCCTTCTTTCTGTCATACATGAAACAGCTAGTAGGTATTGTTTATAGAATAGGTTTTTAAAAATATGTTTAAATAAGTTTTATGTTTTTTATTTTATTAATAATAATAAAATATAATTGAATAATATTATATTTTTTAAAATATACAAAATTTTATAAAAGAATATAAAAATTAAAAATATAAAGTTAAAATAACAAATAAAAATTAGTTGAAAAATAAAAAGCGTGTTTTAAATGAACGTAACTGATTTTTATAAAATTATATTTCATAACAATTGGATTTTAGTGAGAAATAAAGTTCGATAAAATAAGAGATTTCGGAGAGACATTTGAAACAAACAAAATAAAAATTGAAATTAAATTTGATAGAAGTGAAATTCGTTATGAAAGTAAAAATTGAGTTTGGAATGACAATTGAAACGGGTAACCAAATTTGAAAGAAAGAAGTAGAGTCCGGTGTATTTAAAATAAGCCCAAAGCTAAATTGTTCTCATATTAGATTGATGCCTAAATAACAAAAAGGTAGTTCATAATCAACAAACCTGGATAAGAAAATATGCTCAAATAACAAAAAACTAGTTCATAATGAACAAACCTGGATAAGAAAAGATCTATATATGATACAGCTTCAAAAGATAGATAATTCTTAGTTGTCAAGGTTCTCAAAACAGCTGCAACCAAGGTGCTAAACTAGTAATACAACCATTATCACCAGTGTTTTAACAATGCACTTCCTTGTCCTTATATCTCAGGGATAGATAAACGCTATGTTTAGGAGTACTTAAATAAAAAAAATTCTCATATTTAATAAAGTTTATTTTACAATAAAAATAATACAAATAAAAATGATAAAACATATAATTTTAAAACATATAATTTATTAAAAAATAAAAAATACACCATAAATAAGTGTTGCAAAAATACCCCACAAATCATCTCCAGCACTGCTCAGCAGTTGTTTCTCATTTGTTAACAAATGCCAAAGAATGAGCGGTTCATTCATCTCAAGAGTCCTAACGAGCCTTTCTTTATTCTTTATGAAACCCAGAAGAATATAACCCTCGTTCCCTAGAATCCAAATGTGCTTATTAATTAAAATCAGGTGAAACCTCAAAAGCTTGACGTTGGGCTTCTAACTACAAGCTCTCTATTACCAGTAATCTCAAACTGTTACCAGTGTCCAAACCACTGACTTCCTTCTCGTCCTCGAGTTCTGGTACATTATCTCTGTTCTTCTTCCTCCTTCACTTAAGCAGCTTCTGAACTTCATTATTACTTCAATATCTTCACCTCAAGAGGCTACCCGCCCAGTTCCTCACAACCAATAGTCTCACTTCTTCTTCATTAAGAGCATTGATTCTCCACTCACTTCATCGTATATATATATAGTTCTTTGCAGCATTCAACAAGAAGAACACATTGACTAAACAAGAAGTAAACATCGATTCAGTTTTCCAACCATGGCAGTGAGACGCAAGATTTAACGTGGTAAAACCCTTAAACAAAGAAAGGAAACATCCAAGGGTCAAGAAGGAAATTCAACCTTTTCTATTAGTAGTTTGCTGTGTACATCCTATCATTCTATCGATCAAGAATGTATGAAAGAAAACATTCATAATATCAAGAATGTGGAGCGGCTTTACAAGAGCAGTAGAAGATGTGGAGCGGCTTCATATAGTTAGAGCAATCCTTTTGCAAGCAATCCGTGGATGAGGAATCCAGTCATCCCAATGATCTTCCAAACCTAGACATCAAACACTTATATGAATCAATATGCTGAGAAGAACTTTTTAAAAAAAACAGTGTTGCCATTCCAACAGATAATTCTACACTTCTTCTTCCTACTACATACTGTACACATCTATGCTAATCAATTTCACATAGCAGAGTCCTACAGATTTTGAAAAACAAGTATTACTATTGAGTAAACTACCTATAAGAATCTTGACAGAAGTACAAACAGCTACTCTCCAATCTTCAAAATCTGCAACCAAGTACTGTATGTCACATTCAACAACATTATTAGTACAACTATGTTAAGAAACCCAACAGCTTTCTCATAAACACCTTAGAAAAAACTTCATACCAAAATTAGTTCACAGATTCTGACCGCTTAATCCCTCCAGCAAAGCAGAAGTTCTCATCTAAACGCGATTGATCCTCCGGTCTAAATAGGCTCCAGTCTACAACCATAGCTTCTCATCTAATGTGACTGATCCTGGAATTTGCAAACGGTTCTATGCTGCTCGCCTTTGCTGCTGGCTTTGGTGCCTCTGGTTGACCAAACACATTCCAAAATCTCAGTGTCTCGTCTCCAGCAGCAGATGCCACAGTGCAACCATCGGGGCTCTGAACAAATCCAATGCAAATTGAGAATAAAAAGGTTAGGAATCTCAATAGCCCTGAATATAGAAGAGACTATAAACTTCTGAAATCAACCGTGATTTACCTGAGCCATGTAAAGAACACGAGATGTATGGCCAGTGAGCTCAGCCATCTTGACCATGGAGGGGTACTTCCATAAGGTGAGCTGGTTTTGTGTGAATCCATGGGAGCTCAGCAGCTCTCTCTCGTTCTTGTTCCATAGCAAAGCACACACCTGTGAGCCAGTGTCAACTGAGTTGAGGCAGGCACCGGTGTGTGTGTTCCAGAATTTGATGCAGCGGTCATTCCCACCACCACCGGAGGCTAGTAGGTTGCTCTGGAATGGGCACCATGCAAGAGCCTTAACAGCAGCCATGTGATCTTCAAATCGATGAACCCAAGGATTCTGGTTTGCTGGAGAAGAAGAGTTTGGGGAAGCAACTGCAATATCCCAGATATGCAGAAGGTTATCATTTCCACCACTGGCTAACTGCTGGCCAGAGCCAGACCACTTAAGGCCACAAACCTCCTGCTGGTGCCCAACGTAGGTGTGAACAGCAGGTGATCGAATGCGAACATCATTGTTTACGATCTTGCTGTCCATGCTGCCAGTGGTGAGTAAGTTGTTGTTCCATGCAAGGGAGCCAACTCGGGACTGGTGCACTCCTCGGAGAGTTCTCATCTGAGAGACATTGTAGACAACGACAAATACATCAGTTATAAAAATCTTGTCGCTGGATATTTCATTCATAAACAAATTATAAGCTATTCCCCCTGTCTGTTTGAATTCAATTCAACGAAGCAAACACTTGTACAACTGCTTGAATACAATCCAATATCACACAACTACTGTCATATACTACTCTATCAGACAAGAGAAGCAGAGAGAAGATCATAGCACTAACCAGGCGATTCGAAGTTGCATCGTACAACTGAACGTCAGAGGAATTCAAGCCTACAGCAAGGTGCCTGCCATCTGGAGCCCAACTGACACTAGTGATTGGACCAACATCTTCTTCCACAGTCATAAGTTCTGAGGTCGATCCATTCGATGCATCCCACAAGTAAACAGTGTTCCCGAGGGCGATTGATAGAACATTCCTGCTACCCCAGTCAAGAAGATTCAAGTAGTAATCATCAACGATATCTGGTGCATCCAAAGTCCGCTCTGCAGACTGAAATTTCCATAGCATACATTAGAAAAACATGCCAACTGCATCACAAATCTGATCACAAAATATAAGGCTGAAGTAAAACTTCTCACCTGAGGGATGTATCTCCTCTGTTTGGCTGGTTTGGATTGAAGGGAGGAGACATTACCGGCATTCAATTCATTGAAGAAAGTATCGACTGTCTCAGGTGGCTTGTTCCTGAAAGCAAGAATACGACTGCGGTTCGGCAACAGTGTGTCAGCTAAGATCTTCCTGTATGCCTCCTTTGAAGGTGAAGCAGCAGGTGGGTTCTCCTTTTGCTTCCGACCCTCCGTCAAAAGGTAATGAGCGACATCGAAATCCATGGCAGATCTGTTAGGAATAAACCGGTCACCCTACAACAGATTCGACCCATTAGAATCAAAACACCCAATAGCAACCAACACATGTCATTTCAGATTCAAAATCAAATGATTTAATATAAACAAGAAGGTTACATTTTCTTGCCGAGAGCAGCGGATGAAGCGAGAAGAAGAAGCATGGAGCGGAGGCATGTAGGTGCTTGCGGTAACTTCTTGCAGCGGCCGGCATTGCCTGAACCTTGAGTGACCATTGTCGGAGGAAACTGAAGAAAAACTACCAGGATCCATAAACGTTAGACAACAAAAAGAAACAAAAATCCAAAAAGCAAAACAAAAACTCAACAATTTTGAGAAAAATCCCTGCAAAAACAAAAGGTTAATGCTAGTTCTTAATTCCTGCAAGAAAACAGTTGTTAGAGACGGATTCGAATAGCAAATCAAACTCAAAAAGAAAAATAAGTAGAACTTAGAGATCTGAGCGACTGCAATAGCACGAGATTCTCATCCAAGCTTTCTTGGAGAAATCTGAGAACGCGATCGGCCGAGAATGAAACCCAGAGAGAGATTGAACTGATCGATTGATTTGTGAATTTGATTTCTAGGGTTTAGAATTGGGGGTTTATTTATAAGAGATGTAGGGCTTTACTCGTTCTATTCGGTTATCTCCAACGGCTATAAAATGTTCTATCCAACGGCTATTACTTATCCTGACGCTTTCAATCCAACGGCCAACAATTATCGAGATTATAACCGTTAGAACACGTAAAATCCGTCATGGGGTTTACCACTTTTAAGATGAGTTCCTTAGTAATCAGTTTTTGCAATTTATGCCTTTCTTAATGTTTTTGCATTATTCGGCCCAGACAGTGGGAACATTTTTTTTTGCCAGAAAAAAAGAAAACGACAATTGGATATTTCAATTCACAAACTCCGTTGCTTAGACAAACACAAAATGTAAATGTATCTGATATATAGACATAGGCAAACGAGCTTTAATACACTTGGACCTCGGTCGAAATCTACTGATGTGCTTCCAGCAAATCTTAGGCGTGCTATTTCAGACTAAGCAACCTTTGAAAGCTTTTCTCAGGGCCGTATCGTCCAAGTTCCTCCCGATAAATACAAGCTTACTGACCCTTTGCTCATCAGGTCCCCACGGTTTACCGGGGCAAACATCCAACATAGAATGCACGCCCTAAGAAGGAAAATGGAAAAAGAGAATTTAGGGCACGACAATATCTGGTAAGTGAATAGGTGTAATAAGATTGCATGCAGCAGCCAGAGCAGAATGGGTAATATCTTGAGTTCCCGAGAGAGTACAAGTAAACAGACAGATAACAGTAAAAAGAACTGTGCTTAACTTTCAACTCTTGGGTGACAAGCTTAGTTATATTAGTAGAAAGCAATGCACCAGATAACAGCGTAATACATCAACCTAAGTCTTTAGTTCAGTTTATGGGCATCTATAGAGACCAGCCAAATATAAGCACACATTATTATGTGTATTTTCAATTAAACAAGAAAGATTTAGTACCTGGAAGACAAAACAACCAGTAGAATCATTGACGTTAAGAACTCCCTTCATCCTATATAAATCTTCTCCCTTCTCATCAACCAGTCTCTCAAGCCAGTCATTCACCTACATCCATGATAATTACAGAAAGTTCAATGAGCAAATTTAAGCCAGAATACAATACCACAAGGTATATCAAACAGAAATATGAGGTTCGATAAAGTCTAGATTTGGAATGCATGTTTGTGCAGGATGGAAAAGAAAACAGGCAACCTATGCAGAAAGCAGATGTCGAAATTTTCTTTTACATTCTAAATTCAGTAGAGCTAACAAGTTGGTGCTATACCTCATCGAGATCAAGTGTGCCCTCTGAAACTATACTGACACTTGATACAGCAGAATCATGCTTATGATCATGATGGCGTTCTTCATGACAACCATGGTCACCTGCTACAGGTATTAAACTGTATAAGAAAAGCATACCACCATACTGTAGTGGTGCATGGTGAGAGTTTAACCTTAAAGAGAAAGAGAACTTGCAAAACAAGATAAAGCATCTAACACTAAATAATTAAAAGCAATGAATGACAACAATAATTGTATTTCATCACTGCATGACCTAACCATAACAGATGGCAACAGCAAAAAAAAAACTTGATATATGATTGAGCAGATAGAAAGATGGATGGAAGATGGATAAATGCAAGTGGGTCATCTCATACATACGCACTCCACTGACTCTTGTTATATCGGGAACGGGGTTTATCTAATTGCATCCATTTTTAGCAAGCATAGCTATGTTTCATATGAAGGAATGTGTCGAAAAGAAATTACCATCCCCATGATCATGATGGTTTCTATCACCTTGAACTTCAGAGTCTATCCTGAAAATGAAAGCATGAAACCCATGACAATTTATTCCCTCAATGATGAAAATCCAAATTTTGTAAAAAACACCATCAACAAGCATAAATAGAAGAGATGCAGAAAAAGTATGTACTAACATCAATACTAACAAACAAAAACAACAATAACAAACCTTTCAAGATCATATCCACCAATCCCTAAAACAAAGTCCATATCAACAACTCCATATGTTGATTTCCTAATTTGTGCCATCCCATTAATATGCTGCAAGAAAATTAAATATCAATGAAAGAGGTTTTAGAAAAAGAGAAAAAAAAAATATTTTTAGAGGCATCACAATTTACAAAGCCAGGTTAAATGTCTACCTGGATTCTCCTAGTTAGTATATCTAACTCTTCTTCGCTCACCAAGTCAACCTGTGAAAACAAGAGATAATTGGAATACTCAGAAAATACAAGCTAAAGCAAAATAATACAAAAACAACTAAAGCCTACATCATGCCCAACGCAGCTTGCAGCTCTTCATGACTACCTTGTTCAATAAGATTCGATCTGCATAAGCCACTTGTTCAACAGCCTCATTCACTACCCATCTAGGCTTGACTTCGTTCAGATGTTGCATAGCATGCTTGCAGTCCACCAATGTAACAACCCCATCAAGCTTGACATGCTGCACAACAAGCTCATCTGAACAAAATGTCTCAATCACAGGAGCGGGTTTTGCTAGACCTGTCAAGCAAGTCAAAAAGTTATTAATCAATTTGTTACAGTCAAAAGTTAAATCCCATAAATAAACTCCTTTTTTGAATCTCTCAGATATACAATTTTCAGTTGATAATGACAGCAAAACCATACATGCAAGCTGTGCTATGCAGAAGGATTGCAGAAACTGTAGCAGGACATGGTCATTAAGAAGTACAAGGATTGACATCAAACTCTGACAAACTTAGCATCTAGTTCGTCACTCGTCTTAGAATATTTTACCATTCATGAGTTACACTAAGACAAACAAGACAAGGACAACAATCAGTAAGTCCTGGTTCTCCAGAACATCCTTCAGAATAGATTTAAGTGTATGAAGGCAGAGTTATGGCAAACCAGGTTGTTATAGCGATACCCTATGACACGTTATGACCTTCTGGTTTCTCATAACAATCAGAACATCCTGGT
The DNA here is from genome assembly GCA_019914995.1 of Acanthochlamys bracteata. Lineage (NCBI taxonomy): Eukaryota > Viridiplantae > Streptophyta > Magnoliopsida > Pandanales > Velloziaceae > Acanthochlamys > Acanthochlamys bracteata. Next base: position 402,738 of record CM034126.1, read on the forward strand.
TCGCCATAACATCCAAGGCCATAGATGCATGCATAAGAACCTACACATTACCTGCAGAAATAATCATGGAAAAGTTGACAGGTAAAAACAAAATGACGCAAAAGACACAAAATCACAACAGAATCTGCGCTAAGTAGTAGTCGTATTTGACGAATTAGTTAAAAGTACACACGAAAACATATAGATAATCAGGTGTATCATAGCAGGTGTTCCAAAAGAAAATTTAAGAAAAAACGACAGAACGCTGAGATCATTACAAGAACAGAACAATCTCATCATTGAACCAATTTCTGATGTGTCAATGTTCACATATCATTTTTTCAAGCATACATACAGTGGCCTACAGCACCAAAACACAATACACTTCAATTCTGGTCACTCTACCTGTAGTTTCAATGACGATGTGATCAAACTTGTCCTTCTTCTGTTTTACCAATTTCAGAAGCATCTTAACTAGATCTCCTCGCACAGTGCAACATAAGCACCCATTGTTAACCATTACAATGTCCTCAGCTACAGAGGAATGGTTTGCCACTAGTGAACTATCAATATCTACCTCGCCAAACTATCAAGAGAAATAAAATAGCATATGAGCATATCATGTCATCAAAAAAGTAAGACCATCGAGTATGAAAGCATGTGTACTCAAATTTTCTGAATAAAAAATGAGAATGCATCCCATCCTTATAGTAATTATAGTCAGAAGAAGGGGATCTTTGCACAATAAAAATCTCAAAATGCCACCTAATACACTCAGTACAAGAAAGAAGCTAAGGCCTAATTCATATGTCATAGGAGTGGCTTGATGTAATAGTCAGAATTGTGTTACAGTTGCTAGTAACTAGAGGAGTACAGTGTCACTTAAGATAGATTAAAGCTCATGACAGTATATGCACAGTGTAAGGAAGCTAAGTGCTTGTTTGGACTTGAGATGACTAGAGATGGTTCAACCAAATTTTGCATTGGCAGATTTGCAGGATAACCAGAACATGCATATAGGAATACTTAAGTCAATAAGGATTAGCAGATATATAAAAAATTCCCGAAAACCATATCCAAAGTATCCTTTCAGCTCAAGGCAGGTCTTCAGGAACTTAAAAGATGAGATATTTATCCACTGGTGAAAAGCAGTTACAAAAATGGCCACAACTTAAGGCTGGAAAGATTATAGGCAAGTAGCACCAAAACCAAAAATGGAAAACATAAAGCCGTTTTAGTATCCTAATGGCCACAACAATATAAATACAATGAAATGAATGAACAATGAGGAAGTATTTCTCAGGCAGTATTCACAAAAAGAAAAAGAAGCTAGAGCTCATGAGCTTGTATAAACTGCTTGCATTCTAAATTATATTATCAGATGTTCCAATCTACAAAGAACCATGGGAAGACTTTAAAAGCATGACAGTTTTGGAATTATAATTGAATCGCAGTGCTGTTCCAGGAGAAGAGTAAAAACTTTTCGGGTAGGAAACAATATCTCATGTTAAAGGGTACTTTCAAGAAGAGAGCCGCTGAACATATGCCGGTCATGTCAACTAAGTGCTTCAAAGGTACACAAACAAACTTCCACATATTCCTTTACTTCAAAAAAAGCAAATAAGAATTAAAGCAAAGTTGCTGACAACATTGAAAAATTAACTTTATCTGTCACTGTGCAAACATTTGAGCACTGTTACCTCATTCTCAATAACTGCAATTCTTTTTCCATGTTGAGACGTCAAAATGTGGTTGAGGAGGGTCGTCTGCAAATAGACTCCAATCACTATGAAATCAACCAACAGTAATGATTCTAACAACAACAAGATGCTAAGCGTCCAACATAAAGAAATAAAATCTTCATTAGTGCAACATCACCATGATGTACACATTCACTGATGAGCCATAATCTTGCTTCCAAAATCTATGCACTTGCAAACACACAATATATATACCTATTCTAAAGCTCAGTAACACTTCCCTAAAATCGCTAACACATGAATTAACACAAAAGAAAATTTCTCTACACAACTGATGACTTTATTGGCATAGAAACTTAACTGAGGAAAACTAACCACTATACCAGTAAAAAGAAACCTTTTCATTTACCTGAGTTATCTCAAAATCGAAATGACATAAGAAACAATATATAAACAAAAAATGAGCCATTTTCCGTTCCAAACCTTTCCAGCACCGAGGAAACCAGTAATAACTGTAGCAGGAACACGAGAATCAATCTCAAGAGCCTTAGCAGCAGCATCTGATGCCACTGTCCTCGATCCCAACGGCAGCGAGGGAATTAAACTGCGGGAAACGACTGAATGAATACTTCGAACTGGAAACGAATTCAACCAGCAGTGAGTGATGATAAGCTGGTTTACTGATCTCGAAGCCCTCGAGATCAGAAAACGCGTAATCGCCATTGATGAACACAACTGCAGGCTCACAAGCTTTAAAACCCTGAAAGAAATAAGGGAAGCAGCAGGGTTTTGTAAGAAATAATAGTCTCCGCTCAGTTTTATTGGGGATAATTATGGGCCGGCCCAATTAGAGAAAAAAAGTCTCCTCCCAGTTTTATTGGCTCATGTTCCAAATTCTACCCGAATTACCCCTGCATCGGTGTCGCTTGAGTCGCTACGGATCAGCTCGCCGGAGGTCGAAGGAGAGATGGGAGACGGTGGCGGTGGTGGTGGAGTAAGAGGCGGTGGAGGGGTTGGTGGAGGGATGAATAGGCCGGTGTGGCTGCAGCAGTATGAATTGATGGGAAAAATTGGAGAGGGAACTTACGGGTTGGTGTTCTTAGCAAAGACGAAAACGAGGAAAAATTTTATCGCAATTAAAAAGTTTAAGCAGTCTAAAGATGGCGATGGTGTCTCACCGACTGCAATCAGAGAGATTATGGTAAAACTTATTGATTTAGGTTTCTTTGATTGCTTCAGTTTCTATCTGTTGGTACATTGAAATAAATTTTGTCTTTCTTTTTTGTTTTTGTTAATTTGAAGTAGTTATAGTGCTAGGTTTATGAATAGTTTCTTTATATTTTAGTGACCGATGCTTTGTTTTTTTTTTTATAATATAGTTGATGTCTGCAGTATTGAGGTAAGCTTTGAAATCAGCAGTCCACTGTTATATGCAATTGAAGTTTCATTGTGCTTATGTAGATCATGTTGCTAAAATTGCAACTGAAGCCACAGCATTGTTAAGTGTATAAAGTTTGTATTTAGGATTTCAACAAGTTCAATTATCTTGACATGGACCAACGTTTAAGTTCGTTATTATTAAAATTTTAATGTTTGTAATATCCAAACATAGCAAGTGTGTTGTGTATGCTTAACAGCAATTGTTTCTTGCTTTTGTTACAGCTGCTTCGGGAAATTTCTCATGAAAATGTTGTAAAGCTGGTAAATGTGCATATCAACCATGCAGATATGTCGCTGTATCTAGCATTTGACTATGCTGAGCATGACCTGTATGTAAGTTTTCTTCGTTTTGTATTTTCTCAAGACTGTCATCTTACTCTTAAAAAGTATCAAGCCACTTTTGATGTTTGATATGTGCTTACTTCTAGTGCTTCTTTACTTCAATAACCTTTCATTTGCCTTTCTTTGTATAGCCAATTTTATATTTGACCTAACTTCTTAATGAAAATAGATATGTTTGCATGGTTATATCATTAGTATTATGTGTAGGATCCACAATATGTTTAAAGTTTCTGGTTACTTATGGAATGAACCATGTGAGCACATCTTTATTTATTCCAGTTCTAATTATGTTTTTTTTCTTGTTATGGAAAAAAGGAAATTATCAGACATCACCGGGAGAAACTTAGTCAGCCAATTAATCATTATACAGTAAAGTCATTACTCTGGCAGCTGCTTAATGGACTGAACTATCTTCACAGGTATTGGGCACAAGATGTTCCTTTGGTTTTATTTGATAAGACTTTATATGATCTTGTATATGATGGATTTGTTTTTTTTTTCTTTCTTTAAGGCTTAGTTTGTTGTTGTTGTATATATGATGGATTTGTTGAGATTTAAGAAACTGAGTAAGTATTTATGTATCTTTCTGGTTTGATTTATGCGATCATAGCCTGTAATAAGATCTATAGGTTGGACAGTTGAATATTTTCTTTTTTGGTTGCAGTAATTGGATTATCCACCGTGATCTTAAGCCATCCAACATCCTGGTAACATATTCATGATTTAAATTCATCGCAGAAGTCTGTGACCATGCGTTTCCTTAATTTAGGCTACCTAAGCTGGTTGATGATATGATTCAGGTTATGGGGGAGGGTGAGGAACAAGGAGTTGTTAAAATTGCAGATTTTGGACTTGCCAGGATTTACCAAGCTCCACTGAGGCCGTTATTTGAAAATGGGGTAGAGTGTAATTTCTACAAGAGTGTTATGTAAACCCTGATTATTTGCATGCCTTTAGCAACTTTAAACATGCTCTTTGCACCTATTCTCTTATCTTCCTTAAATACTTGTGCATGTGCTCTATAGTTAAGTGCTCGTCAAATTTCAGGTTGTGGTCACTATCTGGTACCGTGCTCCTGAACTTTTGTTGGGTGCAAAACACTACACAAGCGCAGTCGGTATCCTTCCATAATAAAAAAAATTTGTCATTCATATAAACAACTATTCTCTTATGTTTCCTTAAGCTAATATAGATATGTGGGCTGTTGGATGTATATTTGCTGAACTGCTAACATTGAAGCCCTTGTTTCAAGGTGTGGAAGTGAAAGTTGCTCCAAATCCATTTCAGGTATGATCAGACTTTGATGCACTTATCATTTTGAATGTCTTTTCTATTACTGATGTACACCCACTTTAATCTAGATCTAATATTGGCTTATTGTTTTATAGCTTGATCAGCTGGATAAGATATTCAAAGTTTTAGGTAAGAGATGGTAACAGATTTGTCCATCTGTAGTTATATTATTTCTCACTATCTGCTTTACTCTCAGGGCACCCTACTGTTGAAAGATGGCCTACATTAGTGAATCTTCCATATTGGCAAAATGATCAGCAACATATCCAAGGGCATAAGTAGTAAGTTTGTCATTTTATCTCATCGAATTTGTTGTTATTATAATTTGCTTTAGAGTGCGACTATTTTATTTTCGCAGTGATAACAATTCTCTTCATAATTACGTGCATCTCCTTCCAAAGAGTCCTGCTTATGATCTCCTGTCGAAGATGCTTGAGTATGCAATCAAACTTTTTTTCTTAAGTATTATATAAATCTATTGAGAATCTTTCCAAAATGTGTGCATTATATATATTTTGTTTTATCTCGTATTGCTAGTTCCTGAGGACTTATCTGTAACCTTGTGTTTTTCCTAATACCAACTTGATAAAATGCTTGTCTTAATTTATTAGCTCCATAGCATATTTCTTCCATCAATGTGTTATTTAAATACCTGATTTAGTGCTAAAGCTAGCTTTCTCTTTATGACTTTTATATTTTTCATCTACAGATATGATCCAAGAAAGCGTATAACTGCTGCTCAAGCGCTCGAGCACGAGTAAGAATACTTTCCGCTATGCTGTATCGTTAAAACTTACTGAGTCTTTACTTTCATTTTTAGTGTGGATGTTATTGCAGTTTACCTTTTCTCTCCCTTTGTTCATTAATTGATGTCTGTCTTGGCACCATTTTTCTATGTGCAGGTACTTTAGGATTGATCCTCTTCCAGGACGCAAGTGAGCTCTCTTTCGCTTTTGTGCAATAAACTATGATATATTTCTTAAATTGACTATCAATATCAACTGCAGTGCCTTGGTGCCATCTCAACCAGGAGAGAAAGTTGTGATTTATCCTCCACGCCCAGTTGATCCAACAATCGATTTTGAGGGAACAGCTAATGTTCAACCTGGTCAACAGGTATTAGTACAGTTTTGCTCTTTCGTGACGGGCATTTTCCTGAATAATATTTGCACTAATTAATCTGTATGAGAGAGCCAGTATTCATTCTTTTGCTAGTCTCTGTTTCAATGTTGTTTTATCAAATAATTTGAAATTGACCCATTACATATAGTTTTATGTGATATAGGCTTGTTGGTGATGATCTCTGAGAAGCAGGAGTGATTATCAGTCCTATCATCTATTGATTGATCTTGTTTGCAGTCTACCCTAAAACTTAATTGTATGGTTTTGGAAATTTAGCTAGTTACCTTGTTGTATGTTCGTACTGTATCTGTGCAATAAAGTGTAGGATCTTTCTAGGAATTAGGATCTGTCAGATACTAATCCATGGTGTATATTCTCTAATCTTCGTTTGTTCTTACGTTTTGGACCAGATGTCATCTGCGAATGCCGTCTCTGGTGGTGTAGGGGCTGCATCTGTGGTGGCTCCTAGACCTGTTCCTAGAGCAATGCCTCAAAGAATGCCTAATGCAGGCCTTGCTCCTTTTAACATCGCTTCCCAAGCTGCAATGGGGGGCCTAAACCCAAGTGGTATTCCGATGCCACGAGGTCCTTCAGCCCTGGCTCACCAGCAGCAGGTAATTTTAAAGTTCTTGCTCCTCGTCTATATTTGTTCAGCATCATCCAATTTTTAAGACTACTTCATGAAAACTTAAAACATATGCTGCAAGCTAGCCTCATGATACCAAATGCATGGATCATTAAAGAGAAGATCGTAAAGTATTTCTGCTTTTCCTTTTTTGTTACTTGGTCTTTGCCCTGGATTTGTCTCCCCTTTGATATGTAGAGATGCTGTTCTGATTTATGCTTTGTATGCTTGGACAGCTGAGGCGGAAGGACCAAGGAATGGGAATGCAGAACCCTGGATATCAGCAGAAGAGGCGTTTTGGCTGTAACTCTCCTATCTTTCAAGCTTTATTTAACTTTTTTTCATATTTACTGCAATTAAAATGCGTCGGTTTCTACTTGAGGCCAACACAGCCAACTGTAAAATGCATCAGCCAAGCAAAGACTTCACGTCCAAAGGTTCTGGTTGGCCGAAAGGCCATAGAGAGTTCTTATATGCAATATATTCAAAAAATTTTCTTTGTTTGTCTGTGCAGAACCATTTTTGTTAACTTAAATCAGATGAACAGCTCTAAGATATGCGTATCAACAAATGATGATTTTTTAAGCTGGGAGGCAGCAGTGCGTTCAGGAACCCATGGAATGAGGATTTAGAGCTGGTCATTATTTTGTTGTGATGTTGCTTCCACTCAGCAAGCAGCAATTGTATGATTTGTGTTGTTGCCATTTATGTACATAACTCGTGTTGTATACAAGAAAAAATATAGAAATAGCTTTATTAACCCCTATTTGGTTAGCGAATAAAATTTCCACTTCTATCATCCTTTGTGGTGTTCATGTTCTCCAAAAAATGGGCTAGAGTTGACTAATACTTATTTATATTAAAAACAGTTTTAATCTAACTAAACAACTAATAAAAATAGTTTAATAAAAACTAAAACATTTGTGTGAGTAACTGCTGAAGAAATAAAATCACAAATTCTTTTCCAAAAGATGCCAGCGCCTGTGGACTAATTAGGTTGCGTTTGGGATTGCATTTCAAAAGGCAATTTTTTAATTTTTTTTTATTTCATATTTTTTAATACATATTTTATAAATATTTAAAAAATTTATTTAAAAATTTATAAAATATAAAAATTTTTTAAATATGAGATCTTTTTATTATATATTTTTATTATTTTTTTTAAAATAAAAAAATAAAACTTATTTTTAAAAAAAAATAAAAATATTTTTTTTAAAAAAAAATTCTATTTCATAAGTAATTTCTGAAGATACAAAATGTTTTGAAGTTGCAAATAGTTAGGTTACACCGTGCTTTTCGCAAATACAATAGTTCAACCTAAAGCAATACAGGTGGTGAGCTACGAAGCTTGATTATTAAAAGAATTATTAATACGGCTAAGAACATGAAAGTTCTGACACTACCAAGTAGAGCTAGCTGCAGTTGTGCAAAATCTTTCCATGACCTCCAGGATCTTTGTGGCTATTGCACCAGCGTACACTGTTGATCCTTCACAAATCTGCATAAAAGACATAAAAGCGACACAGTGAATTTGTATGCCGTTTATTGATAATGCAGTTATTCAGTTGTTTGCATAGTAGAAGTATAGACCTTTGCATTCAGCAAGAAGACGTAGTGGCTTCCGATGAACCCTCCAGCGACATGGCAGAGGTCAAGGTAAAGCTCATCGAGCACCTTTGCAACTGGAAGTAAGCAGTTGGTCTTCTGCCTAAGCGTGATCTTGATGTTGACCTCATCCTCAATGACCCGGACATCAATGAAGTTTCCTTTGGATCTCCGTTGCAGCCATGAGCTTCTCAAGGCACCGCCAAGTCCTTGGTCACTGTCGATGTCCTTCAATGGTCGGATAGTTGAGCTCTCGACGTCAACTGTACCAGATTCATCCTCTGGCTTCGTCGTCGATGACCTTCTGTCCCATCCATGCTTCTTGTTTTCAACCAATATTTTAAGCTCCATTATTGTCCGATGGAGCTCCTTGATGTAATCTATGGCATCTCCAACAATGGAAGCCCTGTCGATCTTGAATATGCAAGATCACAGTCAAGTGTAAACACAATGAAAGGAGAAGGCTCAGTGGAAGTAAAAGAAATTCGAAGAAATGTAAAGAGAAAAATGTTATTCACTAAGAAACAGAACATGTTCAGTGATGAAGAAAACGTCAACAATAAATTTTTTTTCTAATTTATCATATGTTAAAGAAAATAGGGAATGCTAGTTTACTTATGGCTAAAGAGGTTCAGAACTTTGATTTGGTCCAAGGAGCTAGAAGGATATATGATATGATAAATAGAGCAGAAATAGACTGACCAGAAAGAAGTTAAAACGTATGATTATTCCATGGCAGTTGAAGCACAGAAGAGAAGAATGAAGTTTGTTGTGGAGCCGTACTAGAGAGTTGTTACAAGGTTATGAGTAGCAAACATACCTTTGTAGGGTTAGGAACCAGTGACCTCAATGCCTTGTACTTTTCATTGAACTGCTGTCTCCTTTGCTTCTCTGTGGGAAATTTTCCATTGTTCACTTCTCCTCTCTCCCTTGTAAACTCCACACCATCCAGCTGTCTTTTATCATCCATCTCCTGGAATAGCAATCCGCCTCCCCCAGCCATTGAAGCCGCTGATGCAGCTGCAACCTCTTTCTCCTCCATTCCACAGAACAACCCGTAACTCTGTGGCAGTGCATGGAACAAGTCCCTCAGCATCTGCGGCTGAGGTGGTAGAGAAGAATAGCCTAGCTGCAGTGAATGAGTGGAGGAAGGCAGTGCAGGAGCATAGCCTAGATGCAGTGCACCAACTGAGTCATAGAGTACCGGACTAGTGACACCTTCGCCTGCCTCTCCAGGCACACCATAGGGCATGAGCGGAGGGAAGGGTGGTGGGCCAGTGCAGCTGGGCATCTGGAGAAGGTTGAGAAAATCTGGTGGAGCAGCCGCAGTGCCAACATACGATGCATCTGGGTAAGCTGCTGGATCATCACCATTGGCATAGCATTGCGTGCTGGACAGCATCGGGGCGTTGCATGCTTGCATGTCTTCCATGATAGTAGTTGGTTCCCAGTTGGGAACATGGGACTCTGGTGCTGGCTTAATCTCATTACCAAGGTGGTCGTGAAGATGATAAAGTTGCATTCCAGCATCAATAGCTGCATTGTCAGAGGAACCACCAGCAGTACTAGGGTTAGAGAAATCATCCATAGAGTAGTCCTCTAGACCAGTACTAACGTAACTGTTATATGCAACTGCTTGAGGAGAACTATCATCAACCAGTGGCCCTCCAACAGGATCAAAGTAACTCACATCACTATACATTCTCATTGCAACCCTTTTAAATTTCTGAGAGTACTCAATCTTCTGACTATTTACTTATAGGTGGCAAACCCTAGAGTAGCAAAATATAAATAACCCAGAAAAGGAAATATAAACAGATCTCAGATTTCTGGCTCCTTTAGTTAAAGAGAAATCATCTTCTAATCTTTATCAGTGCACCACCATGGAACAATTAAAAAGATAATCTTGGATGTGATGAACAAGAACTTCAGAGATCTGGATTTTCACTAATTTTGAAACCAGAAGCAAAAGGAGAATAAGATGCACTAGAAGAGAAAAGAATAACACATAGGGCAATGATTGAAAAGAACAAGAAATAGAATAGAACAGAAACCAGGATCTAGACAAGAAGTGTTCTGGCTTCTTCTGGGAACAATGGTTAAACCCGAAAGAGACTTACTTAGGAAACAAAGTACAACACGAGAAAGCAAAAGCAAACAAAAATATGTTCGATGATGGTGAAGATGATGTCGGGGGTTGCTTGTAGTGGTTGCTAAAATGAGAAGTATCGGGAAAGTAAGGTTTGCAACAGATGCTCAGGAAGGAGATATTGATTCTCACAATCTGCTCTTCCGTGCAGAGATTGAAGTTTAGATTGAAGATCTTGTGGTTGCATTTATTTCCCACCATAAAACTCTCTGCTTGGTTGTTCTGCTTTAATACCACAATAAAGAAAGTTCATATTCAACAACCAAACGCTGCTTTTATTCTTTCAATACCAACAAGCTCAACAAAACCCTCGCTACATATCATGGTATCTATCTTATGGTTATTTAATTTGAAGGAAACTTATATATAATTCTGTGAGTTGTTTGTTCCAAATCCAGAACAGATTGAGGTGATCAGTCAAAGGTTGTCATCTCATGAAAACGATTAATTCGAGGTTGCTATAGTGCTTGAATACCAAAGTTTAAATCCAATGCAATAAAAAAAACATAGTAACATAGCCTAAAAAAGTGGCATCAGGAGCTCCCACTATGTTAGAGGATAATATTGAAACCAACAGAAGAAACAATTCGATAGTTTTATAGTTACACCTTCTTTCCTTGAAAAGGACTAATTTTATGGTTACCATGCAAAAGCAATGGGAACGAGAAACTAATTGTTTAAACTGTTATTGGTACTAGCTTTAATCCATTCATTTCCTACTATTAATTAAAGTCAAATTTGGAGAATGAGCTATATGATTACGTCTAATCACTATTAGAAAAATGATCAAACATAAACTCACACTCTTTTACATGGAGAATCTGTTGCTATTATTTTGCAGCTGCCAAGAGGAGTTGGGCAATGCTAAAATCATGCCTTCCCAACTAACATTTTCAAATTTGAGTTTCGGAATTGTAGACACTTTATTAATTAACAGACTTTGACATTCTAGATGATTAGGATTAGAGAACATTTACTGATAATGAAGAACATTGCTCAGGTGGACGGAAAATGGATACCACATATGTCATACCATACAAAATTGTACTGGATTTAACATAGGTACTGTGTGTTTATTTTATTGGCCTAATTGTAGCTGCTTTCCTATCTAATCTCACTCTAAGTTCTAACTACAGTTCATCTCTCAGTTCTTAGTTGCATCTACAATGTATAAAAAAAATGAATGTCAATGTTACCTCTAGGTCGAAATGAAAGGAATTGGAAACACAACAGGATCTATTTATATCCCTCCTTTTGTCACTTTCCCCAATAGGACAGCAATATTAATGACAATAAATGCCAATTAATTTCCAACTTATCTCTTAGAAGCTAATATGGATAGGATATAACCAAAGGAAAGGCAACCAAGATTAAGTTACCATAACACACGATGCATATTTTTACGAATCTACTACAACAGAACTTGCGTCAAAACAAGTGTAAACTAAAATACAAAGGTTACAATCTTGTGCTCGTATAAAGTTCATCTAGACATCCTCTTTATTTACAGATTAGACCAAAGTTGGATTAAGTTTTTGGAATTATATTTTGTTGAAATCCAAAATTCCTAGTGCAAAATTATTCATTGCTGAAACTGCATATTATATTTTCTCCAACAAGGTTTACACAAATAAAATTACCAGGCAGGTCGTATGTTGAACTGGCCATCTAGAATGTTGAGTTGCTGACAAGTTGGTGACTAGGGTTCTATCTGCAAGGCATCTCTCAAGTCCAGTTACTATTTTATCTCGATCTCCCACTTCTATATCTAAATAAAAGAAGATCACCTGTCCAAATTCTAGTTAACCAAAAAACTATTATCTCAAAACAAATGTTCTGTAACTTCAGATCAGGAGTTTATTAGTGCTGTGGACTGATTGAGGTGGGCTCAAATTTTTGGCACATCTGACAAATTGCCAAGCTTCTGCCCCATTCAGGATTGAAAAGTGAAGTCCAAACTACAGTCACAAAACTTCTGCTTGTTCCATTAAATGAATTCAAATGGTGAAGGAGAAGGAGGAACAATTAACTCTGATGACTTGCAAATATGCATCTTCAAATTCATTATAGTTTTTCTTTTCATAAATGAAACAGGAAGAAATGACACTAAAGGGCAAGACAGAAACATAACCACTTGGTGTAGCTTGCGTGCGTGGAAACTCTTATCAATTCCCCTTCACTAGACAAACATCCAAATGTGTGGGTTTTCATGGCCTCTGAACCTTACGAGATAAATCTATTTATGTTATCTATGATGAATATAACATTATAATTCTAGTAACATTATTCCCTAGGGAAGTTCTTCTGTTTCCAATTAAGCTACAATTTATAGTCTGAAACAACTTTGGTTAGCATTACAAATAGCAAGAGTATTATCATAAAGTACTCTACTCTCAATAGATTATGTTATCCATCAAAATTTGGGAAGTTACCTGTACTGTTCACCTACGTAATCAGATAGTGAAAGCTTCTTAGCTGTAAGGAAGTTTCTTTGCACGGCATTGTTTAGCATTGTATACCTTAAACTTCTACAGGAATTTATTGGATTTGGACTACTTAGACAACAAGTCTTTTTAACAAACTAAGGTTCTACACATACAAGTAATCATTGTATTCAAAACTTCAAGGCTACAGGGATGCGAATTTAAGGTAGATTTCCACATTTAAGCCTTTAGGCTATCTATAGGAATCAGATGTTCAATGACAGCCGATTCAAGATTTCAATACCGAATTAGAGGTTGGTAGCAAAATATCCTCACTTACATATATGATTTCAGTTCTTGTACAAACGCCCAAGGTTCAATTAGTGATCTACACCTACAATAAATTGTCAATTCTCAACTAGATGCATTATGTCCCTGTTCTATTAGGTAATATAGAGACACTTCAAAAACATGAAACGTTAAAAACATCGCAATTTGGCATAACAAATCCCTCCAGTGATCCCTAAATTCATATCAACGTAAACACAGCACCCTACAAACTTGAAACGAAAGCATAAATTCTAACCATACGCAGCTAAATGTATGAAAATTTTCATCGAAGAAGACAATTGAAGGAATTGAGATAGAAATTTACTTGAAAATTATTTTCATGATCATTGAGATAACAGCGGCGTTGGATATGCTGCTGTGCCGCTGCAGATCTCCATGCTTCGATCAACTCATGCTGCCCGTTAAACAGCTGCATTAGATTCGCCGGACACCGACCGTTGAGCTCGACCTGTAGTAGTAGTGGAGTTTGTAGTATTTTGCAAGAAAATTCACAACAAAAGAAAATGTAAATATTTTCTAAGGGTGCTTTTACCAACAATTTTAACTAATTCTTTTTTTTCCAAAAACTTCACTTTAAATTCACTATCAAAATAAAAGAAAAACAAAACTCAATTTTTTCTACCAAAAATTTTATTTTTTAAATTCAAATTTTAATACTAAAAAATTATACTAAACTCACTTTTAATAATACGATAATAAATTTGAACTTATTTTTCTAACTTTATTTTTTAAATGATTCTTATTTAGAAACTCGATTCTAAAAATTCAATTAAGAAAAAAATACGCTCTTAGAATTACCATTTTGGCTCAATAAAAAGTAATAAAAAATTAATAGAATCAAAAGTTTCATCAATTAATTAATGAGTTATTTGAAAAAATAATTATAGTATAGAAATTATTTATTAAAAAATATAAAATATTCTTTTACTTGAATTTGTACATATTCTACTGATTAACTTGTACATAGTTATGCAAAATCTCTATAGCTGAAAGCCTTAAAGATTTGTTTCTTTCTTAGTAAATAACTTTGAAAATAACTTTTTTACCAAAATTTACTTTCTCAGTTCTTTTTATATTTATTTTTATAAATTTATTTTTACAAACTGACTTTTAATAATTATTTTTTAAATTTTATTTTTTAAAAATTCACTTTCAAATAAGTAAAATACGCACTAAACATGATTAAATTTAAATGATAAAGAAAAAAAGTTGAAATAAGTATCAGGTTGATAATAACAATAATAAAGCCTGTACATGTTTGGCTTATAATGCCATAATCCCGAAACATTTTAGGGCGTGTTTTAAGATGCAAAAAAATAAATTTTGCAGAACTAAATTTTATAAAAACAAAATTCTCTGAAATATGGATTGAAAGTGAATTTAATTTTTATATATTAATTTATATTTAAAAGTGGAAGTAAAAAGTAAATTGTAAAAATTAAAGTTATAAATTTCTAAATAGTAAAATAAAAACAGAAATTTTGAAACTCTAAATCTAACGAAAGAAAGTAAAATTTCTAAATTTTGAAACATGCCCTTAGCTTTATACTATAATATTCTCAGTGCATTAATATTTGCTTCTATAGACATGGCAAACATGGAGCTTGATAACGGTAATGAAGCTGGAAAAAAGGAAACTTCTTAGGGAAACCTGTTTTCAAAAAGGTATATACTCGTGCGAGCAATTTATACAAGCAAGCAACCGGAACAAAGCCTGCCTTGTTTAACATTACACAAGCTCGTGGAGTAGAGAAGCTTCTTCCCTTTCTCATTGCAATCCATTACCGTAGATAGCTTTATCCACAGATACTTCGAAGAAACAAAGTGAAACTAGGAACCTGACTCACTGTTGCTCTCTCCAAATGCGACCGGTTACTCGCAGCTTCAGTTCCTGCCCACTGCCACCAGAGAAGAAGAGAGCCATGTTACGATGGATCACCAGTCCATCATAGCTGTCTCGTACTTTCCTGTGATCATCCCTGATGCTCCTAGGGATACCTTGCCAAATCAATTTTCGGCCATTGCCCCCCACTTCCAGGCTGTAACTAAAGTTCTTTGCCTCCTCGTCCTCACCCATGAATCTCAAGAATGCCATGTAGACTGGAGCCATCCCTAAGACGAAGGCCTCAAAGTGGAGACAGAAATATTGTCCATAGCAATTGAAAACCTACCAAAATTTTTGAAGAAAATAAATAAATTATGAAACTTGAAATCTAGCAAGGGTCAGAGACCTAGCAAAACTAAGCACGATGACATGATTGAAGTTCCTGGAAAAGGATGATATAATATCTATCTAGCGTGAGCACTTTTCGTTGATCAACTTCTACGAACGCTGGACTAAATCCATGAAGACAAAACTATAAGCTGACAGAAAACATGATGTATTATCTATGATGAAAGAGCCTTTTATCATCAACAATGGAAGTTCAGGTGCGTGGTATGAGGAAGAAGAATGACTTACGGTGAGCATCCATGTAGCATTCTCAACTTCGTGGGGGTTGGACTTCACATACCGATGGTTAAAGGTGCAGCCGTCATGCATGTCCACTTTATGGTCATCCCTTAAATGTGTTACAAGTGTTGGTATATCACCTGTTACCAAGCACTCTGATCCTGCATATGGACAATTATATGGTCTGAACTTGCAGAGCTGCTCATGCTTCAACTTGGCATAATAAGGAAATATCTCCGAGCAACCCAAGTTTTGATATCTGCAGGGAAGCTCCAATGACTCTGCCACCTTTTCAAGAGCCAAGCACCTAATGTTACCCAGCTCAAGACGACATGTCGGGCAATGATTATGAACTTTGGACTTGCAACTTGAGCAGAGTGTATGCCCATTTGGACACTGTCAAAAGGATGAAGCAAATATCCATAATAACCATTTATTCGTCTAAAGCATAAATTCACATGGGTTTGCCTACAGCATGACTAAACTCCTAACAATCCATGCCAAATCTAGAAAAAAATCGTCCAAACAAAGAGTAGGAACAAAAAGGCAATATTGAGACAGGAAAAAGCAAAGCCAAAACATAAATCCTGCTCCGAAATGTGAACTGACTGAGCAAGCACACACAAACAATAATAACGTAAGCACCCAAAGAAAACATTTGCACTTCCAACGGAGCTGGATGGTTGACTTTAATGCAAAGACCATAACTAGGACTTTATAGATAAATCCTTTATAGAAACTATTTGCTGATTAGCAAAAGTAATTGATGTGATAAGTGGAAATTCAAAAGAAGTTTGTGGTTCTATAGAAATTGGAATTTGGAAGTAACCCGCCACTCCCACCTTATTAAAAGCTACTCCAAGTGCCACCTACATTGCAAACTACCAAAGATGTTCAAGTTACCAAGCACTCATAGGACAAGAAAAATGGATTGTTCATCTATGAGTAAGTACCTGGTGTATGGGAGGATACATCAAACTAGTACAGACTGGGCACTCAAGGAGTTCGTGTACACTACTTGCAGATGACATGCCAGTTTTAGCGACAGTAGAAGACTTACTGCTCTGCACATTCTCAACCATATTGCTTGCTACAGATAATTCCCCATCTGCAGCTCGACACTCAATTATCTCCATACAAACATTTTCTCGGGGGAGCCAGGCCATATCAATGATTTCTCTCTACAACCCCTCTTACAATTCACACTCAATGCAATGACTAATCAAAGCAAAGCAGTGATCCTAATTCAAGAGAGTCATTAACTTCTTATAGACGGAGTCACAGACACTTTCTGGCAGCAAAATAGAAACTGGTTCAAGAATCATGCACAAAAACAAGGCTCCATAACAGGGGCTTTGTTAGTACCCTGAGGAAAAAGGGCCATAGTTAAAAGTCTATGACACCAAATGTTAATTGATGTCACTAGAAAGAGCATTGGATAAGAATCATCAATGAGCACATGCCATAACAAAGTTGCTTCAAGAGTTCTATGATGTATAAGTGATCAACAACTACAAACATAAAAGGCCCTAAATGCTCAGCTCAACATACACCACATAGCCATTTCAAACTTAAGGCCTCCACTAAACTCACAAAGTAAAAACAAAGGCACAGCATTAAACTTTCACATTATGAAGAACTAAGTGGGGTTACCCTAGCTGCTTTTTTTTAAAGAAACAACAAAAGGGCTTCAATTAATCATGCAAACCCACATCCAATGCCCAAATCATCAACCAAGGATCCCACCCACATAACACCATGTAAAACCTCAAAGCACAAAGTTTTTCATATAAGTTGAACAAAATCACATTGATTAACTAACAAGGGTTTCAAATGGAAGAACAAATTCTTCAAGCCTATCCACTATCATAGCAAATTGCGAAGAAATAAATTTGCTGAACAGATTAGAATCGACAAGACTATAGGCAATTACCTATATAGAGTCCAGAACAAAGTATTGCAACAGTTTCCTCAAGTTAAAATAAATTGTGAAGAGCTTTCTGTGGTCAAAGATACAATTTTCCAGTAACTACTTACCAATTGAACTTTCCAACTCATAGGTAAACTTAAGAAGCATAAGAGAACCAAGCACAAAACAATGTAGTACTAGTACTACTATGAATAATAATAATAATAATAATACGCAACTATGACTGCAGATTTTCCTGTATTGTTAACTACCCAATAACGTTTGAAATTTCAAAACCCCAACCTCATCCGAAGCTGTTTACAGAAACCACTAATCCAGAAACACGGATCACGAAGTTTCACATACAACTCAAAAACCAAATGACAAAAACGTATAGCCCAGGCGTTCTAAAACTCAACATTAATCAGTAAAAACATTTAAAATTTCAAATTTCCACAGATAATTCAGAAATCATAAATAGAAACAAAAGGCAACCGTACCATAGACCCCATAGATCATTACAATCGCAACAAAAATTCAACAAAAAATCCTACAAATTCCAAACGGATCACATTAAAACAGATCAAGAGAACAAAATTCCAGAAATAAATAAATAAATAAACCTTAGACAGGAATCAAAGAAAGAAGAGAGGAGCGAGTTGGTGAACGAATCGCAGTCGTTGATCGGAGCAGAGAGACCGAGTCTTGTTGATGATGAATCGGAAAGGAAGTGGAAAGAATTTCTAGTTTGGATTCAGACCAATACTATCCACCGACTCCACGCTGTCTATTTCTGGTCTGTTGCTGCTGTTTCATATAATAGAGTGGCAATTCTGATGATTCCGTAGATTTTAAATTAAATTATATAATAATTAAATCAAAATTATTTATAATTAAATTTATTTATTTTAGATATTAAAATTATTAAATTTAATTTAATATATTTAATAATTATATAAAATTTAAATCGATCTTTTTATAATTAAAATAAAAATTATAATATTAATTTTTAATAATAACATATAAAATATTAATTATAATATATTAAAAAATATTAATTTGGTAAAATTTATAAATTAAATAAAAATTAATTAAATTATAATAAATTAAATATATATATTAAATTCAAATTATATACTATTATTTAATATATTTTAATTATTAAATAATATATATTATATATAATTATATAGATTAAAAAGATTTATTTTGGATCAATTAAAATGATCAAATTTGTTTAGTTTTTTCGGACCAATCTAAATCTTATAAAAGCTTGACTCGAACACAATTTTATTATTCCTTACTTTCATTTTATTATTATTAGTATTATTTATTTTTCAAACTATTTGCATTATCAGCACTCTTATAAATACAATAACCCAGCTTAGTTTAGTGCGAGCGTTGTGATCAGAGTATAATTTACAAATTGGAAGCTTCATCTTACAATATTCTATTTTGAATTGCTTGTAAAATTTTGTATACTCCTCCGCCAGCGGCATTCATCGGTGGCAAGTCTACAATCAGGAGAAAGTCTTTTAACTACAGTGTGTTTCTTTTATTTTAAAGTGAATAAATTTTAAAGTAAAACAATAAAAACCAATGAATTTTAAATCAAAGGACTAGTAATTTCATCAATGAAAAATAGATCCATTCAGATAAGTGGAAGAAACGGATTAATGAAATAAATAGTCTGTGTTATAAGAAAATTTTTTGACGACTATTAAACAAAATCATGAAATGAAAACAGATCAATGAAAAGCATATGTTTCAAAAAAGAATTTTCAGATCCATGCATCAATTCTGTGTTTCAAAAAGAGCAATAATGAAATAGTATAAAATAACACAAAAAAAATCATCACAGCTACGAAAGGGAACGAATTTCACTCCGCAGAAACTCACTCACTGAACTTGCACAGAAGATCGCACGAATTTACAGTAGAGAGTGAACGTGCAGCAGCTTGGAAAAAAAAAAAATTTTGCGAAAATGATAGAATTAGAGTTCGATAGAGAACTTGATATAGTAACGAGAAGTTATAGTTCTCAGATCTATGTACAATTTAAAAATGTGAATCTTAGAAATTCTAAATTAGACAGAAAAATTAGAGTTTTGGAGAACTAAATATTTAGGTGCATTTGAAATTACTTTTTTCACGTTCTACAAAAATATTTTTATTTTACATTTAAAAAAAAAATTATAATATTTTATAAAATTTATTTAAAATTTAAAATATAAAAAAGTTTTACGTAGTAAAATTTTATTATTTATTTATTTTTATTAAACTTTTTAAATCAAAAAATAAAACTTATTTTTTAAAAATAGAATAAAATTATATTTCGTTTAAGAAAAAATTAGACATGTCAATATGGTTGTACACATGTTTCCTTTACTAAACTGAATGATATTATTAGCACATTACTAATTTTCTAAACAAGTATTTGGACCACTCATCATTTAGTTTTTATACCCAATCTTTTAAGAGTGTATTTTTTTGAACTGAAATAAATTATTAAAAAATGAGTTAATATAAATATTATAAATATTGTTGTTTGAGTGAATTGAGCGATTTTACAAAATAAAGTGAGTTGTTATGATGAAATTAACACACCCTAAGCATGTCGAACAAATTGACATTTCTTCCCTTGCAGACTTTCTACATTTTAAATTCCTTTGATCTCCTACTATTACCATTTCAGTATCTCCGAGGATTTTATTATAGAAATATAATCTTGTATAGTCTATGTTGTAATTTTAGTTTTAGGTGTTCTATTTTGCGAAATAAGCTCTATAAATTTCATTGCCTCAGCCCGTTGTCTTCCCGCCGTCCTCCCGTGTTCTCTCTTTTGGAGCCCACAATCTCTCTACTGGGTCGGGCCCACCTCGCCTTCCTTCTTCCTTCCACTCGTTCTCTCCTCTCCATCTCTCTTTATTTTCTTCTTCTTCTTTTTACCCAGATTCATTTTCTCAATTTTTTCTCTGTTTTTTTTTGTTTATCTTCAATCTCTCTCTCGCTCTCTCTCTGTGCTGTTGTTGTTGTTGGTAGGAGTCAATCAATGGGAGCTTTGGATGAAGGAAGCTTCGGAGCTTGTTTGGATCTTGATTGTGAGGTCGAGCAAGAAGAGGTGGCTGACTTGTTAAATAGGTCTGTTGATGCCAAGTCGACTCGGGTGATCGAAGAAGCCGTCCGAGTCTTGCTTGAAGGACTCGGTGAAGACCCAGAACGAGACGGGCTCAAGAAGACACCCTATCGTGTCGCTAAGGCATTCGCAGATGCCACTAAAGGTTAGAATTTTGGATTCATTTTTCTTTACTTTTGTTTTTTTTTAAGGAAAATATTTTATGGGTTTTATTTCATTTGTTGAATTTGAAGGAAAGTTTGGTCCTTTACCTATACGGGTTGGTGGTGGGACTGCTTTTGTTGGTGGTATACCCACCATGTGTTAATGTTTGGTTCTTTGAGACAAAGCATAGAATGATTTTGTTAGTTGTCTTTTTTGGTTGGTAGTCTAAGGCGGCGCGAACCGTTTATCAATTTCTATGAAAAGAGAAAAAGTGAATCTAACTAAGATATTTACCTTTTGCTTTATACTTCAAACATTTTTGCCTTGACATAGTTCTGCCGTCAAATTTGTTTGTGTTCTGCTTAGGCATCCCGAAGTGTAGCAAAGTTCATATTGCCCAATCTTCACCAAAAAGAAAACTACCTTTTAGGAAATTAGACACAAGAATGACTTGTGGTAATTAGAAGAAGTGCTTAGTGCTTTGGTGCCCAGTCATATAGGTCCTGTACTTCAGTGTAGCATGAATGAGGCTTGATTAGGTAGATCAATGTGTCACTTTCATTAGATAATTTTGGTCTTGAAGCATGCAAAGTGAGGGGTAATAGAAGGTTGAGATCAGCTGCATTAATATATGCATTGGTACTTGGGAATTGGATACTAAGGTGATAGAAATTTGTTTTATAATGTAAAGTGGTCCTTACTTAAGTGATTTGTTAATGATGATAAAGGTTTGATGAAATCCTTGTCAGTTATGACTTGATGGTATGTTGTTACCGCATCAGGTCATTGCCTTAGAATCGTAAGCAATAATGGTAAAGAGGACTCTCTTTTGTTAGATTATTTTGGAAAGTGAAAGAGTTCGTCATCATAACCATTTGTGGGAGAAGCATATAGGCATTAGAAAAGAAGCAAAAAAATTAGTATACCAGTGAGGACTTGGAGTTTCTTAATTACACAAACCTCAGGGAACTAGTATAAGATAAAATTTGAAGCTTGTCCTGTTAACAGGTCAATTTGCTGTAGTTGGAATCATTTATAGTTGGGTCATGAATAACTAATTTAGTGAAACTTGGAGGTTCTTATGATGTGTGGTTGATTTGGCCTTTAAAAGTGCATAGTTCAAGTGAATACTTAGGAAATTGATCAATTAGAGCACCTTTCCTTGTAATTTAGCTCAACTGAGCAGGCTGTCTATGGATATGATACACATACTTATGGATGGAAGTTTCTTTTTTTGAAGGCAGTTCGTAGCGATGATCTTATGGAAGTTTTATTTCTTGGCTGCAGGTTATGCGCAAAATGTTGATGACATAGTGCAAGGAGCCCTATTTCCAGAAGCTGGTCTCGAGAATGGATTGGGACAAGCTGGAGGGGCAGGAGGCTTAGTTGTTGTCAGAGACATCAATCTCTTTTCCTACTGTGTCTCTTGCTTGCTTCCATTCCGTATCAGGTGCCATGTTGGCTATGTTCCTTCAAGAAAGAGAGTACTTGGTTTAAGCAAGCTCTCCAGGGTAGCAGAGATTTTTGCAAAAAGGTTTCAAGATCCACTAACTCTCGCAGATGAAGTTTGTTCTGCTCTGCACCAAGGCATTAGGCCAGCAGGTGTTGCTGTTGCTCTTCAGTGTTGGCATATTGGACTTCCGCAATCTCTAAACTGCAATTCACATTCAAAATGTCAATCTGAAACAGAAGGTTGGTTACAAGTTTCGGTCTGTTCAAGTTCTGGTGTCTTCAAGGATGAGAGAAGCTCCTCCTGGAATGATTTTTTGGCTCTGTTGAAGCTTAAAGGTATAAACTTGGAAGCATGCTGTAAAAAACAAAACCTGGTCCAGTCATGGTGCCCGCTAAGGTCCATCGCAGTGCCTCTAAGCAACGGACACAGCAAAATAAACTCGCCACATGGGCGGGTCTCTCCTAAGAAAGAAGCTAGTCACTCTAAAATGGTCACAGCAGTTGCTTCAATACTGCAGTCATTGGGTGAAGATCCGTCTAGGAAAGAACTTGTTGGTACTCCATACCGCTTTGTTGAATGGATGATGAATTTCAGAAAGCCTTTTTTGGAAGCGAAGCTGAAGCTTTCAGATTCTCTGAGTAGTGGTTTTCATCAGAATTCTTCCGGAGAGTGCATCCAAGAACTTAACCTGCTATTCTGTTCCCAATGTGAGCACCATCTTCTTCCGTTTCATGGAGTGGCTCATATAGGGTACTATGCCAGGGAAGAAGGATGTAAGGGCATTGAAAGGTCAGCTTTACAGGCATTGGTCAGTGCTCGCAGCACAAGGCTCCAGGTACAGGAAAGATTAACGAGACAAATAGCAGAAGCGGTTTATTCGGTATCCAGAGAGGGTGTGATAGTGGTTGTCGAAGCTAACCATATCTGCATGGTTTCTAGAGGGATAGAAAAGATTGGCAGCAGCACAGCTACAATTGCCATAATGGGTCTGTTTTCAACTGATCCTACAGCCAAGGCAGAATTTTTGCGAAGAGTAGCAAAGACAAACAATTCAATAGGATGATTTGTCATTCAAAATTTACTACATTTACTCGTACCATTTATTGTTGATTTCATTTTGCATGGTATGTTAAAGATCTCCCATCTCATTGAAGTGGAGGGTGTATGATTAATGTTATTCGGCCGAGCTTGACATAAGAGGGCAGAAGGCAGATGAAGCCATGTTCTGTGAGCTGGGTCCGTGATTGAAGCTTCGGATTTTTGGCACAAGGAATGCTGCTAAAGAATATTTCTACTGATTTTTCACTTGTTCGTAGAGAAATTTTAGTTCAATGGATACCCCAATTTGCTTGGCTTTATCTACAGCAGTAAAAATGATTGAGTGCAAAAATTTGCTATAAGGCCACGGCCTGTAGACTCCGTTTGGCATTGCGTTTTAAAAATATAATTTTTTTAATATATATTTTATAATAAAAATTTATTTAAAAATTTAGAAATATAAATTTATAAAAATAAAATTAGAACTTATTTTTAAAAAAATAAAAATATTCTTTTATTTTAAAAACATTATATTTTATAAACATTTTCGAACGCTCCACGAGTGATAAGGCATGTTGGCTTTAGTATCAACGAATGAAGTCCTTTTTATCGAACATTTTTTCTTCCGTGGGCACTTAATATGGAGATTCAAAAGTACTTATAAAATAATTTTTTTAATAAAAAATTTTAAAAATATTTAGAGAACTAAATTTACTTTCTTGAAGTAAAATATATAATAAAAGTAAATATATTATTTTATAATATATAATTTTTATATATTTTTAAAATAAATTTTATAAAATATAATAAAAAATTTATTAAAAAATACGAAATAAAAATTTTGAACCAAACGCTCGCTCTGCTCAGACTCGGTACTTCTCTATGCAATTAGAAAAAATTATATCTCAATGTGCTCATGTTGGAGGTGTGTTTTAATTGGTAGAAGGTGTGAACTTCGTGAAACTATATTCGATAAAAAATAAATTAAAATTGAATATGATGAATTAGAAATAAATTATAATACAGAAAATAAATTCGAACTCAAAGTTTGTTTCAAAAAATTTGGTTTCGTGCAATTGAAACTAAACCCTAAAAATCTGTAGACGTTAGTTAGAAAACTTGATTTCTGTTTCAAGTCTTCCAAATGCAAATCAGAAGATGCAGAACTGCTACTAGAAAGATGGGATGACTATGCAACGCAACAGATAAGAACATAAGATTATTTCTTTCATACAGAAATTACGATCATATTTGGCATAAGACTTCTCAGTTCCATGCTTCAAAAAAAACATTACACTTTCTTTAATCAAATTTTAAATTATATCATTTTATATATTGCAATTAGTATATTAAATATTACTTTTATTTACATCATTTTAATTTTATAAAAATTTAATTTTAAATTTTATTTCAATTACTATTTTAAACTATACTTTCACGGTCTGTTCTACAACGGCCTCCTCCGGAAAACACGGTAACCATTTCGACACGTGCTTCGTCGTCGGTACTACTCTTGTCTATTTAATACTCAAACTCTTAAAATATGTTTGAATTGTCGTTGTTTAAGTGAAGTATTTCATCATGTTAATCATATTTATTTTGATTTTATTAATAGGGAGAAGAAGAATTGTTTCCCATCTCTCACTATATTTTATAATAAAATATATACCTACCAAATTAGTGGGTATATATAGTGATAAAAAAAAAATAAATTTGCTTCTATTTTGTTTTTTTATATTTTATTATTTTTTAAATTATTTGATATTTATTTTAATTAGATATTCTTTAATTAATATTTATTTTAATTAATGTGTTATTTTTTCTATAATAATTTATAATTTTTATATTTATTTAAGTTTAATTAATTTTAGCTAATAAAAAAAAATAATAATACTATGTGATTAAATTTTTTAATTTAAATTTTTATTTAATTTTGTTAAGTTATATCAAACATTAAAAAAATTAAATTAATATAAAAATTAATCTAAAAATTATATTAAAAAAAGTTAATTTAAGTTATATTAATTAACTTAGTTTAAAATTATATATATAAATTAAATTAATATAAAAAAATTTTGAGTTTTTTATAAAATTTTTACTTCCGTTACTCATTTATTTATCTATTTATCTAAATATAATTAATTTATTATTTTTACTATATATCAAAATATTATAAAATTAAATATTTATTATTTCATATTCATACTTTTATTATTTTTATAATCTATTCTTTGTACTCTTATTTATTATTTATTAACCATTTATCTAAACATACGCTTAATTCCAGCACGTTGTTTCTTATTCTTTTTGGCGGCGAAGTTCTCGCCAACGGTTCTTCTCCAATGTTGTCGAAGAAGTCTGCAATCTCTCTAATGAACGGGGAACTAAATGATGACGACGAGCCACGTGCTCTTGAATCCCCAACGTCGAAGAGCGATTTCATCTACAGCGATAGCAGCATCAGTGAGATTGGACTGGTTTAGAGATATTTTCCGACGATGTCCGTCAGAGAACGGAGAGCGGACTGTTTTTCTCCTGTGTACCCGGCGGCGCGGCAGATCTGTGTGATTGCGATTTTGAGCGTCGCCACCCTCGCTGGTGTTCCTGGTTGGATTTCAGGTTGTTGTTCGTTTTTCTCAGGCGATGGTTTGGTATTTGCCCATTCATCGTAGGCTTAAAAGAATTTGAAGAAAAAATAAATACTCTCCGTACTCTTTATTTCATTCTCTTATTACTACGCAATCTAAACGCACCGTTTGTTTTTAGAAAGGAAACAATCAAAACAAAAAACTTCAAAACAAAAAAACTACTTTAATACTCCATCACGAGAAGCGTAAAAATTTGATTTACATGAACATCCGAGATGAAGTGAACGGACCTAAATTTAGGCTTATGGATTTTAATACTTCTGTTAAAATTTTAAAATTTTAATGTAGACTTTTAAAGTAATTTTATCCAAAATTTATAAAAATTCTTAAAAAAATTCAGACGGATAATATAAATTAAATCCACTGCTCTAACCATTTATAAAATTATAGAAAAAAGAAATCAATTTGTATTATAGATTTTTGAAGGACTAAATCATTCTTGAATAATTCATTCACTGTCATCACTGAAGTATTAGTTTAGTTTACGCGTAATGTTCTACCGTATGAGTGCGGTTTACTCAAAAATAAAAATGAGCTTCTTTTAAAGAATAAGAAATTGGAAACAAAAGAACTAGTTTGGAATAGTTTGCAAGTTCCAGCTAATAGAAAAGTTACAAATTCTAAAATATCTGAAAGCAAAAACTAATAGATCTTTTTAACTTTTTTTTATATAGAAAGAAACTGGCATGGGATACCTTGGGAGTAAATAGTTTAAATTTTCTACTCCATAGTATTGACAGCATTTTGAAAGCTATAAAATTCTTATCTTTTTATTCGTGTGATGTTTGTCTGCTTGCTTGCTTCTCTCCAGTCAATGTCCGGTAGTGAAGTCAAGCTTCTAATCTTTTCATGAAACAAACGCTCAAGGAATTTTCGTGAAGAAAAACAACCACTCACTTCACAGTCGAAAGAATCTTTCTACCAACGAACATCCGCACAGAAATTTCTCTCTTCCAAATCGTTGATTTGAATGATCTACGAAGACGACAAATATATTTCCGGATCATAGACGTTCATGGTGTCATCACTATGTGGTTCCGTGGGAGAATGCAGCAGCTTCTGTTTTCCAACTTGGTTCGGTTCCACAAACTCAATTGCAGCAAGTCTTCTCAATGCATTGAGCTCGATAGCAACCGCTCTCATTGTGGGCCGTTCTTCTCCTTTCACACTCATGCATCTCTTGGCAAGATTTGCGACAGCATTCAAGTGCCTCACTCCAGCCTCTTCTATTGTATCTCCGTCTAGAACTTCAATGAGACGATTGCCGTCCACCAGATGAACAAAGTAGCTCGAGAGATTCCTCTCACCTTGAGACCGAGACATCGATACAGGCATTTCTCTGATCAACAGCTCTGCAAGAACTACGCCAAAACTATAAACATCGCTCTTATCCGTTAACTGACTGTTGTAGAAATATTCAGGATCCAAATACCCCATAGTTCCTTGTACCAGTGTAGTGACATGAGTTTGATCACAAGGAACAAGTCTCGAAGCACCAAAATCAGAAACTTTTGCAGTGTAGTCTTCATCCAGAAGAATGTTAGCAGACTTGACGTCCCTGTGGATAACAGGCATGGAAGCTGCAGCGTGCAGGTATGCGAGTGCCGTTGCAGTTTCTTCAGCAATCTGCAATCTCTTCTTCCAGGACAGTTGAGAGGTCTTCTCATGCAGGTGGTGGAAGAGAGTTCCGTTAGATATGAACTCGTACACAAGCATAGGCACCTGACTCTCCAGGCAACAGCCAAGCAGCTCGACGACATTTTTGTGGTTGATCTGAGAAAGAATCACGACCTCGTTGATGAACTGCTCTATCTGGTCCTCATCAACAGCCTTGGCTTTCTTGATCGCGATGGTTTTGTCAAACCATATGCCTTTGTAGACAGTACCGTAACCACCTTGGCCTACAATGCGTTCTTTGGAGAACCCATCAGTTGCCAACTCGAGCTCTTCAATGCTGAATATCCTTGCAGCAGCTCCGCAGGAAGAAATCTGTTGTTGCAGCAGCAATCCTCCATTTTGCTTGAAGAATTTTTCTTTGAGCTTTGTCTCGATTCTTCCCTTTAGATGCAAGTATCCCCAAATGCTTCCAAGCAGGAGTATAGCTAAGAATAGAACACCAACACCTATGTAGAATAATATTAATCAAAACGATGACAATCCATTGAGGAGTATGACATGATAAACTGATATATGAAAGAATAACAAAAAAGCTGGACAACGATTACACAGTACTGATGATTCTGGAACTACAAAGTTTTTGAGGCTTGAGTAATATAAAGTCTTTGACAGCGAAGAAATCAAGTAATTTACCCAGTCCTATGTCCCGAGCTGCAAACATTCTGCATCCACTTCCATCTCTTTTTCCGTCGCCCGTTTTCCATGGTGGGCAATGACATTCAAAGCCACCCTCAGAGTTACTGCATTTCCAGACACAGGGACTCGTGTCTAACTGGCACTCATTAATATCTGAAAATAACCAAAATAAAAACAAAAATTGATGAGTTAAGAACAATTAGAAATTATAATACAAATCTTAGCTATAACTGTGTTCTTACGCTAGCAATGGCGTTTGGAGTAGTGCAGAGTGACAATACCTTGGCATCCTCCTTTCGTATAAGGGTTGCCGCTGAATCCATCACTGCAGTTGCAACGGTAACCGGCAACATTGGGTGAGTTGATGCATTTGGTGTTCTTCCCGCACATGAAGCTGCTCGAATTTGTTATCTTGGCGGCCTCTTCGCATGTCTGGTTTCCTATCCACCACTCAAGCACCACCTGCCTTGGCTCTTTAGGATCCACCGAGGATTGGAGGTCCTTCATTTTGAACTTATAGCTGTCATCCATGATGAACACTCTGTTGCAGGCAGACTCGGCAAAGCATGCCCGGGTTAGTTTGTCATTGGCATGCCCATGGTACGGTATGGATTGTTTACAGGAGTTCAAGGTGCCACAGCTATCACGTATCTTTGTGAAGTCAAGTTGGAAACTCTTGAGGCCTACGGGCAGTGCTGCTTTGCAGCATCCAACACCAGAGCACTCATCATTGATCACGTTGCTAGTCGTGAAGCAGAAGGACGCACAGCCAGTTGTATTCTGGCCACCAAGGACGCCACTTGCTGAGCTGATGTTGCTGCTACTGGTGAGCCGCACCAGCGCATCACAGCCAATGACAGTCAGCTTGTTGTATGTGTCACTAAAGACATATGGTGTGCCGTGGAGGTTGATTGGATGTGATTGTACATTTTTGCGGAGGCAGCGAGTGTACAGAGCAGGCATTAGAACGCGTACATAGCCGAGGTTGACATTTACCTCGCGCACTTCGAGTGCGTTTGTTTGGCTGAGTGGCAGACGGAGAATGCCGCTGCCATTCGCTTGGCTGGTGTCGCACAAGAGCCTGAACTCCTCTAGATAGTCATGGACAGAGTTGTTAGGCAAATTTGTGGCATTGGAGAAAGTGCTGGAAGAGTTGAGATCCACTCGAAAAGGAAAAGAGGCTTCGTCGTTGCACTGCTTCAGACCCAGGGATCCTGGAGTTTGCAATATCTGTGCCACAGAGTAAGGCAATATGAGCACTGCACAAGTGATAATCAGTACCAACATATTTCTGATTGATTATTGTAGGGTTTCCTTGAAATTAAAAGAATGAGACCAACAAAAGAAGTGCTCTTTGGAGAAAGATGAGTCAGTCAATGCAGGGGAAGAGAAGACTAGAGGTAGAGCTATAATCGAGTTCATGGGTCAGGTCCGCAATGGATAGTGATCTCTAGTGTCTCTAGCAGACTTACTAGTTCATGTTGTGTTCTGGAGTGCCTTATCACGTTGTGCAACGACTTGACTTAAGCTGGATTCCGAAAGAAAGAGACAAAGCAAGGAGATGAAGAACAACTTGGTGTTGATATTTTTTAAAATAAAACTTGGATGGAAGGAAGTTGAACCGTTTTTTAGCCTAGAATAAGTTTTCTACCTTTCCACAGATGGAAACTTCCAAGGAAGTCCAAGTGCAATCAGATTTGGAATGGTTTAGAGTTTCCTATTTTCACATAGGGGTGTTCTAAGTTACAGCAAAAGTAATGTCGATGGTATTTGTTGCTAGCTCCCTCGAGGAAAAAACAAGAAAACAAAAGACAGGCATTTATTAACTTCACAAAATGATCAAACTAATTCATGCTGCAGCTACAAATAAAAGTACGCATAAAAACATATATAAGAGCTAACCTGACAACTGATATACGAGTGCATTTCAATAGATCCAAGGCATCATATGTAACTACGGGATGCCAGGCTGAACCCAGAAATAGCATCACCACAACCAGAGCAGTAACTTGATCGATGAGCACACAGTACCCTGATTCATCCATGCACCACCATGTAGTTCAGCCAGAACACTGACGAGGATTAAAAATCCACTCATACTACTAAGCCCACAAGTACTGACTGCACTTGCGGTACCTATGCATGTTGAGACTACACAATCAAATCAAAGGTTGAGAAGACCAGCCATCCCTGCGAACAAGGCTTTCATTACTTTCAAAATTACACCGTAGTTCTTAAGAGAACTGCAAAAACTATTTAGTTATATGATACATATGATGCACAAATTACATCATTATCTCTGCAAGAGCATTTCGATTATACAAACAAGGTCCAAGGTCTTAGGTCACACAATTTTAGGCTTCCATCTTTGAGAACACCTGAAACTGCTGTCTGATAGCCCACACATAAATGAGGCACCTTCATTAAGATTTGTAGTAGGCACGCAAAACCAAGTCCGTACAATATATATACTTGCTCCTCAAATATGGAAATAATGTTACAGCTAGTGTAAGCCTTATACATGTTATTCTGATGTATTGCTTTTTGAGTAGAACAGCTCAGAACAACAAGACCAGAAGTTTGATGGCCTTTATGTGAAGAAACCTGAATCTTTCTGAACAAGTGTTCCAGGTTAGGCATTAAGGAATTAGTTAGCATATCTGATTGGACATGAACTAGATGTTATCCATCATGAGGAAGTTTTTCCCCAAATTTCATCTGCAGGAACAAATTGTGATTGATTTGACCAGACCTCGATTTAAGAGCAGCTACTTCTACAATGCTTTGTCTCTTTCTCCTCTCCGTTTTAAGTGAAGGCAGATGAATTCTTGAAGACTGACGAATTCTTGACCTGCTCTGACAATAAAACTGCCAGTTGCAATGATTTCTGCTGGCAAAGTTTTATTGGGTTTTTCAGGACTGTAATCCTCGCCTTCTTCTTCGAATACAGAACTACATGCAAAACACTAAACGCATCCCCCATCTGGGAAGCAAATTGCCATTCCCTTGTACTTATTGAAAACCAGTCCTTGATTCTAGACCTTGTTGCCTTGACTTCAATATACTCTCTCACATTTTCATTCTCCCCAACGATAAGATCGTAAGGTAAGCCTGTCTCCACATCCTCGTTCACCCATTTCACATTGGCTGAGCCAAGCTTGTCGGCCAAGTACCTGTATGCTATCATCTCCCCCAGTTTTCCAGTGATGATTGCTTTGTTTTCATCAGGGGTTTTCAAACTGAGCCTCTCTCTCTCTAGAACAGATAATTTAGATGAACTGCTGTCTCCTACTAGTGCATTTTCCTTCTCGGGAAAACCAATTGGTCCTTTGGAAGAATTAAGGGAATCGACCTCGCAGGCCTGGTCATGAACCAGAGCTTCTTGCATATCCACATCAATATCAACATCAACATCAACTGACAAAGGCATATCTGCTTCAGTGGTGACCTGAGGAGATTTATGGCCAGTATCATTCTCTACTCGGTTTGGAAGTGATGCTGCTTGTGGTATTGTCAAATGATAACGGGTTAGAGTATACTCAACATCTGGGGCAGTTTTCCAATTGGTAGGTGGCCAGTTCATTGTGTTGCCAGGCTTAGTTGTACATGCTGATTTCCTCTGATTGGCATCAACAGAAGGTGTACAGATGGACTGGAAAACTTCACTAGCAGCCTGTTCCTCCAAAATTGCTAACGACCAAATTGGTTCTTCTTCTGGAAGCCTAGGAATTTTTTGACTATTGACAACAAAAGACTCTATCTGCTCCATAGTAGAGCCAGAATGTGCCATAGTCATTATCATGTGCAGAAAATTGGCCAGGTGCAGTTCAGTACAACCATTGAAGAAAAGTCTAGACAGCTCCAAAAATATCGAATGAGAATCGGATGAGCGGCTAATATATAGAACATTTTCCTGCATACGAAATTATAAATTAAATAAGGCTCAAGAAATGGATTACTAATTTATATGAGCTACCAGTTATTTATCAAAATTATTTAAAAAGTCCCTAATCGTGTTGTAAATAAGAAACACATGTAAAACCAAATAATTTTAAAAGCAGCATTGCCTGATCATGTTTATATCCATTATTCACAAACTAATTAATTCCGGTTGTTTTCCTAAGAAGATCGATAAATATAAAAACCAACTTTGAACCTTTGATAGTTAATAAGGAAATTGTCAATGACATATCTTAGGCAGTGGCAAACTGCAATTCTTCTCGAACAGCAAGCATAGTAAGCACGACTTAGGAATTTATGTCTACACAAATTTCTCTTGCAACCTGTATGGGATATCACTTCAAGGGCACGTTAATACAGTTGTCCATATAACCAGAATCTAAAATTCAGAAGTTTGGATCTCCAAGCTTTCAGATTTTAAGCCTTTTTCTGTTTTAAACAGTTTAGAATCTATAATTAGAATCATTACCAAACTTCTATTTCTCCAGAATCTAAAATCAGAAGTTAGAATCAACAGAATCAAGCCAAACCAAATATCTTTTTGTAACTTTCAGAGAGAATCCAGAATCTATAATCTATTTTCAACCGCTCTACCAAACATGGACTGAATTATAGAAGACATTAGTAGTACTTAGCGAAGTTGCCTACTTCTCTGTTGCTCAGAAATATCATATTCCCCACCATAACTTTGATCTTAAATTTCTTCAACTATGTCAGTATAGTTGCAAAATAGTATGTAACTGTGCCGTGAGAGTCCTACACATTATAGGATCTTGAAGGACAGATGAATGCAGTGGCTCTCCTATGTTAAATGAGGACACCTCCACTTGTAGCTTTCCAGGTGCATGTCATCAATCTTTGAGAACCAATTAGACTACGTGATAAAACAGAAACTCAAATCAAATTCATTGGAAAAAATGATGGATAGTTTGTCTCCAACAACAGTAATTTTCAGCAAGGCAAATTAGCCAACACACTCCAGAGCCTACAGCAGAAAGGTCTGACATGATTGCTCCAAACAATGTCAATTCAGGATTCCTAGAGAATCCAGACAATAACTTAACCAAGATCTAGAGAACTCAACTCCATAGTCTTATACTATGGACTTAAATTCCTTAACTTGAAATTATGACTTGTCGGGATTTATTAGTACCAAATCATAACTTAGGATGAATCACTGGCAACAATAAGTATGGTGAGCACTTAATACAAATTCATAAAAAGATAAAGCAAATATCAAAACCTGTAATAGACAACTGCACTCAAATCGCTTTTTAGAACTGCTGTGGCAACCCTTGAGTGTATTTTTATAAAATAACTTCTCCACGGTGATTACTTGGAGGTTGCGGAGTCTCTCAAAACCCAAGAGCTTTAAGTTGAGATATACATCAGGAAATGACTTATAGATGTAGCGTTGTGAGAAAGGAAGAACCCAGTTTATTATAGATGCTTTATCACTGTTATGACTTGTACCGTAGAATATTCCTTCTCGTTGCACAACCTGGAAGAGTAAAAACAATATAAGCCGAAACTTCAATCATTGGAGCCAATTATTATAAGATGGGACTGCCAAGTAGACATTTCTTACTTCTGATAGGGCTGGAATACCAATTGCTTTCAAGAAACATGCAACCTCACTAGAAAGCAGTTCATTTTCTCTCTGAGTAAGCTGTCCAAAATGTAAGAAATAAACACTACTGGACTGCTTAAATTGCTGCTTCAGTTCCTCATCATCAGACCAACATACACAACCAAATGAAGCGTGAAGTGAAACCCATTTATCTTGTAAAGTTGGGAAAATTGTATTCTCCAATTTCTGAATCTTCTTTTTGAACTTAGAAATGTCATTAGATTTCACAAGTCCAGAACTGAAATCATCAGCCCACTTCAGAAAAACCTGGAAAACCTGAAAACAAATAGAGAAAAAGAAGAGATATGATACTAGTCTCAACAATTACCTACACGGACAAAATTTCCAACCAGGAGCATAAGACGCTTACCACGTTAGCCACCTGAGATGGCGGTGCAAGAGCTGTTAACTGCAGCAGCATATCAAGATAACGAAAAAATGAAGGAGCAAAATGCACACTGCAAACATCTATAAAAAAATCCCGCAGACTTGGATAAACAGCAGATAATGCCAGATTTGGCACACAACTATTCTTATTAGAAGAACCATCCTTGAGCATGATTTCCTTTACCTTATTGAAACAGCCAGTTGGATCATGCCAATAGACTTTTTTGGGGGATAAGAAGATACCAGATACAAGATGATTTTGGGAAGATTTCACAAATGGGACAAATATGAATTTACTTCTGATGAAAGCCTTAATTGCATCTGATCCAGACGCATCAGCTCCACAAGAAACAAATGTGTAAAACTTTAACATTTGAGCAATGCTGAAATCAAGACGTACCAAGCACCATCAGATTCAATTTAGTGTTGAAACTTTAAATATAAGAAAACAATAAATAAATAAAGCAAAAGCAACATAAAAGCATAGCCAAATAGCTAAGTTCTACTCAACAAGGGCAGCATTGAATCTCATGGTAAGTAAAACTTTAATCATTTTGACATGAAGTGCCAACTAACAAGGACTAGTCAAAAGGTTCTAAGCATCTAAAGACCAACAGAACGACAGACATTAAGATTTGACATTACTAAAGACCAACAGACCAACTGACGGACGCAACTCACTGGACCTAGATTGCGCAAGGAACAATGCCCACAAATGAAAAGCCATTTACCTTTTAACAGGTGCTTGCGACTTCCTCCAGGAGCTAAAGACTGATAGGGCATCATCAATTGATAGCTGAGTCTTGAATCCAATATCCTTCAAAAGCAATTTACTGTTCACCTACATCCAGAAAGCAATGACGTGATTCAAGAAACTTTTGTGAACAAAGGTTAATTCACATGGTCAATGAAACAGATGAGCATGTGGTCAAACAAAGTTACCTTAGGCACAGCATATGAACCCATTTCACATAGAACAGACCGTATTTCCTCACAATCATAGAAGAGATCTTTTGATTGATGAAGTTCCTTATCTCCAGTAGAGGCTACCCACCTGAATTTGCAGATACTTTTCATAAAGGATGACTGGATATAAGATTTATCATCCGCAATTCCAACAAAGAGCCTTGCTTTGTCACTGTAACAATCTTCCCACATTTTGTCTAAAACCTCCAAAAGATAAATACACTTTGCACGATATCTTTTCGATGAAATTATAGATAATAACTTATCCAACTCGGGTGACTCCCAATCACAGAAACATGAAGTTGCTAATATATCTACACCACATATAACACTTTGAGGTAGGGAATGGAGAACTTCTGAGATATTTTTCTGAACATGATTTACTTGAATGAAATCGGTAAGACCTAACTCCTGAAAAAACTTTCTCCAATTTGTTAAGCCTTCTGTTGAAGATGTTGTGCTAGGATGCCCCAAATAAGCAGCATCAACCTCCAGCCATTCTCCATCTGCAGGGTCAATCAGCCTACAAATATCGACAGGGTTCCTATACTCTCTACCAAAATGAATTAGTTCATCAACCGGACACCTAAAACCATGGTTTGTTAATATGACAGGCTTTTTCTGTAAGAATGCAATTATTTCTGCCTTTTCAATCTGACAATTTGCACAAGCATCCTGAAAATGTAGCATTATAAATGACAAATATTCAACCATCAAGTTTACATCCTGATGAATGTGCATGTCATCAGACAAG
Organism: Acanthochlamys bracteata; assembly: GCA_019914995.1. Classification (NCBI taxonomy): domain Eukaryota; kingdom Viridiplantae; phylum Streptophyta; class Magnoliopsida; order Pandanales; family Velloziaceae; genus Acanthochlamys; species Acanthochlamys bracteata. The sequence continues at coordinate 438,556 of CM034126.1, forward strand.
GATACCAGGATGTGATTCTTAATAACATCATGAGCGGACATCGCTTGCACTCCGATTTTGTGGAGCATCTTCACCACATTGCCTGTTCTTGTTTTATCCATGGTAGAACCGTCAGTCTCTGAAACACAGAAAAGACAAGGTTGGACAATTCTTAGTTTTGCATATAGGTTAGGAAAATCTTTCAGGCTTTGTTTGCCTTCAAATTCAACATTGGAGATATCACAAGGCAGCCATATTGGACCATCAGCCACTGAACTTAGCGATCCGTCTGAAAGTGGAATGAGTGGGGTTCTTCTAAGAGTACTTAAAAGATCATGCTCCAATCTGGTACTTCGAGCTAGATAAGAAGTATGAACTAAAAGGGCTGCATAGAGAGTATCCAACCAACATGACAACCAATCTAGACTCAGTATGTCGCTATTAATCTTGCTTTCACATAGAGAGGAAATCATCTCAACTAATACTTTGGGTCCATAGTCCTGAACACCGAGTGCTTTTGCCAATGTATCTGACAACAGAATATCTCTGTGCAAATAACTAAGACCAAGATGTTTCTGAAGCAACTCCTCAGAAATTAGTAAACGAGCACGCTCATCCCAACCTCGCAGTACTTGACAGGGAAGAACCCATGCAGAATCATTATTGTCCAGAAGCAAGCATTTTGACAGCCGCAATTTGGAAATGATCATATGAGGGAGGGAAGAAAAGAATCCATAAACTTCCCCTAACGATGGGATAAAGCTCATAAAAGCTGATACACCTTTCCCCTGATTTTCATGGAAGCAAGGTAGAGAACAGAAAGACTGCTCTGCACTAACAAACAAAGCAGGAAATTCTGACAACAGCCACTGATTCCAGGCACTATCACCATCTACTTCTTCTCTGGAAGAAGGCAAAACAAAGTCTGCCTGAAGTATAAATTTCAACCCATAATCGCGAAGAGGAAGAAAAGCAAAAACAGGTTGTCGGACTAGATAAGGTCTGTACTCTCCAATTTCGGTCTCCTGAAGTGTAAAGGCAAGGGAAATCTCTGTTGTTTGAACATCATGATGAACGACATTGGCGTCCAGCTTTTTGCTGACTAACAACCAACTCATTTTCTCATTTCCATGTGAAACTTTGACAATACCATTACTTAGGATCTCCTTTTTCATAACAACTAGAGTGTCATCCAGCATATTCTTAAACTTAATACAGCGAAGCCTATGAAGAAACAATAATAGAGATGGATGGAGATCTGAAAACATAGATATGATCGAGTTTATATTAGTCCCTTCTCTGATTTTAGACCGGAAGGGGAGCAAAATGCAAGTATTCCATTGAGAATCAGAACTCTCATAATCATCATTGCATATGATTTGCCTGAACATTTCGATATCACAAGGAGAAATAGTAGTGGGCAAAACAAATCCAATCTGACCTTCAGTGATATCAAATTTCACATGGAACCCATTAGAATGGATCTCAGGTGCATCAGTAACCTGACAAATTATAATCAGGAACTTCATGGTAACTAAAGTAAAATGCCAAGTTTAGCATATTTACGAGTTATAAAATCTGATTCAGGGAGAAGTAGAGTACTAATCGGATCCTAAACTAAGTTGCTCGTGCCCAGACTAGGGGTGGCAATATATGACCCGACCCGAAACTGACCTGTTTAATCAGAGTTAGGGTTGAAAATTTTGACCCGTATAAATATATGGGTTGGGTTAGGGTTGAACAAATTTGACCCGGTTATTAAATGGGTCAACCTGAGTTAACCCGAAATTGACCCACCAATCCGAAATGTCATCTTTTGAAAAAATAATCTTTGATTTTTTCTTACCGTATAATAAAATATTGACAATAAAAATAATCGAAACTAGTTATTTACAAACTATTAAATGAAAATGTATTTATAGTTAATTCTTTATTTTTATACCTTAGTAAAATAGTATAAGATGAAAATTATAATATTATCGAAAGTATTACTATGTAGGCATTTTTAATGACGAATTTAGATTTTGTATAAAGAGTTTTACGAAAATTTTGTTAGATAAATATATTTATCAAAATTATTAACCTAGTATTTGTAATCATAAATTTCAGCTATTATCATATATTTTTTAAAAATAAAAATAATATATTTTTTTATATTGTAAGGACCGATGAAGACATTAAGGAATGTTGTTGGACATAATTATATCTTGTCAGTAAAAATATCGTGCACTTTTATTCGAACTGATCTTATAATTTCACTAAAACTTAAAAATATAAAATTAATAATTAATAATTTTAATTATTAAATAGGTCGACCCGAATTTGATCCGGTTATTAGTAGGTTGGGTTAGGGTTGACAATTTTGACCCGTATAAATTCATAGGTTGGGTTAGGGTTGAATAAATTTGACCCGGTTATTAAATGGATCGATCCGAAACCGACCCATCAACCTATATTGCCACCCCTAGCCCAGACCCATTTCCTATAAAAGAAGTAGGATGCGACACCAGTTATAGAATCGGATTCAGGTCTGGATCTGGATTTTTTATATAATTTATAGGATCTGGACCCTGAAGAATTAGAACATTACTTGTTAACAAAAAGCAAAGAATGGATTATCAGTTCCACTTAGTTCAGGATAAAGTGACCCCATTTGAATCCTCCTGAATCTTTAAGATTTCCTACTAACTTCTACATAATCTTAGGAAAAAGATAGCAGCTATAACAATCCCACGCAATCTTCGAATATCCAGTCAATTGAAATGTTCCAGCCCAATAATATCTGATCAGTAAGTCAAACTATTAACATAAGATGACAGAAGGGTGGCATTCCTAGGCAACATATGAGCATCTTCTTGTTTGTTTAATTTCAGTGAACTTCGCATAAACAAACTAATTGTTGAGTTATAAGGCATTTCCTCTCCCAAAAATAAATTCAGAGACCTACCCGGAAAACCGACTTGAATCCAATGCCTTTACGACCAATATATCCAGCCGATGATCCCCTTTTTGTTGATTTCCCAACATCGCAAAGTGCCCTGATGTTCTGAGAAGAAAATCCCTGCTCATTGTTCAAGACGACTATAGCATTTCTCTGAAGGATGAAGACCAGTGTTGGGTCAACATTTTCAAAGTAGACATTATCATCAGCATTTTGCACCTGAGTATTCACAAGTATACGTCAAGATATATACACAATCCACATAAAATGGTCAATATAATAAATTTTCTAATGGATAACAAAGCACAACTTCATTTACGAAAGGGATGCCACTTCAATACCAAGTAAGTATAGGAACCAAGTACAAGATTCAAGTTCAGCTTTGTCTAAATAACTACAGGAAAATTAACTGTGCCTTCAGTTTTGTTCCACTGTTAGTATATGAAAATTTTTTGATCCCTATACCGTATGCCTTCTCAATCTTTTGCTTTTCAAAGTTTGTATCAAATTAATTTCAGACCTTATATTCTTCTGAAAAGTGACAATATTAAAGTACCAACAATAACAGGTTATCAATCAAGTCTCCCGCAAGCCGAACCATTTTACATGTTTTTCACCAACTTTCCACCGAAGTTTCTTTGTCCACACATTTACCACAAACACTTATCTTCAAGCATTTGGTATCCAATAGAAGGAAGAGACTAGTGCATCAGTGTGTTCTGAGAAACAGAAGTTTGGAAAGATAAAAACATAGCTATCCCATTCATGAAGCTTAAAGTGACGATTAAAATTCAATGAACTGTAGAGATGCTATAAATGAAAAGGAACAAGCATATCCAAAAACTCAAGAGCAACTGACAAAATAATGCAAATTCTTCAGAAATCGTAATGTCATAAGGATTTATTTGCTATCATAGAGCTCCAACACATTGATTTAACCCAAAGGGGAGTCACAAAGATATACTATGTAACTCGCGAGATAAGAATGGGCTACCAACAAGCAATAAGTTATGTTCACCTACTACTGTCAGACGATTATGCATGAAATATCTAACTTACAATGTCTATCTATAAGAAGTACTGTATATACTCACAAGCTCAAGAAGTAGATGTGAATCCTGGGAATATAATTCTTGAGATAGACAATGCAAAGCCCTTCCCAGACGAGCATGCTGCTTCTTCAACAAACTATTCTCAGTATTACTTAAATTAGGATCCAGGCCGAATTCTTCTTGTCGAATAGACTCAATAACAAGTGTTGCATCTTCCACCTTTTTGCTCTCCAACAAGTTTGAGTCTCTAATTTCTTCAACAGTCCTTCCATAAATGTCATTAGACAAACTGTTGAAGCCTTCTTCAGATGCATCGACATGATTACAAGTAATTTGCTGTGACTCAATTCTGAGAGGAGCATCACCCAGAGAGTTAACATCCCTGCCACTATATTTAGACTGGGACTTCCCTAATCTGTCTGGTATATGCAACTCATCCAGAACCGACCACGAGCAGATAGAATGGGAGGTTGCATGACTATTCAAGGAGGGCGAGTATATATCCATGTCGCTGTCATGGAAGTCATGGTAGTCAGCAATCCATTCTGAAATTCCAATACACAAGCCTATATCATGAAGCATCACCCGCTCACGGGTTTTGTTGCATTCATGCAAAATCAATGAAGGAGCATCATTGGCGAAGGATCTAAGTCCCGAGACCAATATCTCTGCAGCAAAAGCTTGAAATTCTGAAGGTAGATGACCAAGACAATCAAGTATAAATCTTGAGACGACTACAAATGCTTGATTAATTTTGGATAAGGTTTTGGATGAGAGATTTCCTCGATTTATGGTATTTGAAGTACTTGAGGAGCTCTTCATATGGGGATCATCATGTAAGACCCTATTAACAGTGACTTGGGATAAGTCCACAGAAACTTCAGTAGGGGTCATCTCTTTCGGATCAGTTAAATTTCTGAGGATAACATCTATAGCACGTTGCACATAACATTTTAACAGAGACAAAGGAGCCTTGTTCGTTCCTCCATAAGCATATAACAAAGACAGCAATTTCGAAGCCACTAGGTATGAAGAACACTGGACTAAAACATCCAAGAGCTCATCAAGAGTGGCAGAAGGATCAATCTTAATTAACTTTCCGTTTTTTGTTGCTATACATAACAATTCTTTATGACGAACTTCGTTCATCAACCATTCCAAAAGAGGTCCAAGTACAGGAGCGTAAAGTATGTCCCAGTGGGACCAAGAGAGTAAATCTGACAGCATTGGCGCCTTAAGAAGGCACTCCAATGCATCTTTGGAAGAAACTGTTTTCAAAGAAGATACCTCTTGAACAACCTGAGTCATATTGTCAGTTGTTTTTTGCCAAGCTTTACCACTGGAAACTTGTGACTTTTCGCTCTGCCATTTCCCCGACAATGTTGACGAGAATAAGACACAGTTAAAGCACTGAACATCCTGCTCCTTCTTGATCAATTCCAGAAAGCATCTTTTAGGTTTCACCATTATCTTAAGACTGATTGTAGGGAATTGGTTTTTGAGAAGCAAAGAGAAATCAGAAGAACTTATAGGATCATTTCCTGATAAATTAGTTGTTGCTTGGGATAGTAATGCTCCTATTTGTTGTTTGAGCATAGACACCTCCGTCTCTGATTCTTCATGCAGCCAATCATTAAGAAAACTGTGCAATTCTCTAGCAAGAAGAGCAGCGTGTCTTTCCAGAAAATGAAAAAAAGGTCCATGACCTAGATGAATGAAATTCTCAACAGAATAATGACTTGCCAACCATTGTTCACAGCCGTAAAACTCCTTCATGTATGTAAACAGCCTCTCCAGAGTGCTATCTGCTTCTGTGGGGATAAGCCGACCACAATCAAAATATTTCTTAATCTGATATATGATGTCATCTTGAGCGACACCTGAAACTGTTCATAGGAGTAAGGAACAAGTCTATAAAGTACTGAACATGAGCAGTGAGATCAAAGTTTCAAAACAAAATTCTTGCACCAAAATACTTCCTATAGCTCAAGGAATGACATACAGTATCATGCAGCACAACAAGCCAAATGCCTCAATCTAGTCTTTCTAAAAGTTCAAGCAAGCTCATAATAACAATAACAACAACAATAACAATAACAATAACAATAACAATAATAATAATAATAGAATAATATTAATATTGATAATAGTCATTAATATTATTTATCATTATTAAATAAAGAAAAACATACAATAGAGGAGTAACCACAATATCATCTGCCTATCGACAGTACATGGTATAAGGAATGGCTTACCACATTCAACTTCATCAGTAACAGTTAATGCCGCATCTGTTCTCTTAGATGATCCAACCTCTATTATCTCAACAGATTGCGAACTTGCACCAACAAGAGCAGGCCCACCAAGGTCTTGGAAGGTATCATAGATACTATCTAACATTCCCCTTCCAATGGAAGCAACCTGCATACCAGAAGCCAGATCGTCATAATATGTCTTAGAATTAAGAAAGGCAAAACCAGTTTCCTCTAACATAAGCCACCTAAACCTTCCTTCACACAGAAAAAAACTAAAGAAACCAATCAAGCATATTAGAGTATAAAAACTCACAGCAACATTTAGCAACCCAAGAGCAGGATGCTGTGTGAATATGTTTGTTATAGCTTTCCGTCTAGCAAAGATGCTCCTGAGTTTTGTGTCGTTAGTAGCTGTGGGGCTGTAGAAAGCCAACATCCTTTCAAAAACCTGCAATGAAATGATGCAACTTAGGACAATCATACGTTCTAAAAGCTGTACCAAAGTACTCAGACAAGTTACCAAAAAGAAAGCTCAACAAAGCAAACGAAGAACTCTTCTGAATTGCAAATAATCTACAAAACAAATAACTTTAGAATATCTACTCCTCCCATGCACAGGCTTTCTTAAAATGGAGCAGTCATCTGTAGAGTTTATGCATATAATAAACAGACAGTAAAACCATGAGTCACTAAAATCTTAGTCAAAATCCGTTATCATACTGAACATGAACTATCAAACATGAATAGATAATAAGAAACAGGTACCTCAACAACAGAGCATGTACGGCAAGCCTCTTTCCACATTGCTATGAACTTCACAATTTGATCATTCGAAAGAACAAGATAGTTTGACCGCCTTCGAGCATAGATTTCTTCCTTCTTAAGCAATTGGGACAATAGAGTAGCACTACAACTTCTATGAACTTTCAGCTTCTTTGGTAATGATTTCTTACCACTAGTATCCCTCATGCCACCTCTTTGTTCAAATTTTCGTTTTTTGCTTGATAGCTTATTACCATAATTGTCGGCTACCCCATAATCAGATGTTGACACATTCCCACTTGCTTCAGACTTCAGCCCTAGACGCACCATCTCTTCAGTTGTTGATGGATATGGACAACTGCTCACACGTTCTCCACCACCTTGGCATGGATCCTCATCATCACTATTGTCTTCACCCTCCGAGGAAGAACTGAAGCGTATGTGTTTACCAAAACCATCCCATTCAGATGAAAATGACTCCATGCGGTTTGAAATAAAACCAAATCGTTTGTCAAGCATCTTTTTTTGCCCAACTATATCAGGGGGTTGATCTTTGCTTTTCCCCCTGCTTTCATTAGCTTCACTTGTCATTACCTTGCTATATTTATTCAGGATACTTTTTTCTTCTCTCTTCAAGTCTCGAATGTAAGCTACATGCAGCCTATGAATACATGGAAGGAGTAAGAACAAACTGCACATAATTGCAACTTTACATTGATAATCATGATAAAGACATTAGGATAATTACAGGAGAGAGAATCTCCTACATAATATTGCATGCACAACGAAAGAAGCATAAAATTACGTTAATAGTAGTAATATTGTGCTGCTGATGATGATGATAATGAAGATAATACTGATAAGAGAAAGCTAGGTTTAACTTCCAAAGAACACAAGGCAAAGTGCTCTTCTGAAATGAGAATCTCTTACAATACAATAGATGAATCAGAAAAAATACAATTGGATTTGAAGATAGCATTTTTTAATCATAGATCATAGTTATATGGAAATACTCAAATGCCCTAACTTCTAGATTAAAGGTATAACATGCTAATTTGCCATCTAAAAGTCATTTGTCAATGATGAGATATCAAATAGGGATAAAAAGACATCTAAAAAGATGCTTGAGTTCAAAATTAGCTATAGACAAAATTGAAATTGTCCCATCACAAAAGATGCTATTTAAACAAATTTATATGACTTCTCAAACATCAATATTGACAAATTTATATGCTTTGCATGACTTGAAAAATAAGTAAAAATCATGTGTAGCCCACACATTTGCTAGTGCTTTATCCCCACTAGCTAGGACCATAAACAGACACATTGTCTAATTTTGCACCTGCCAGGTAACATTCGATACATTGCAAACACAGTGCTAAAACAAATCAATTGCTCAGATAACCGCAAGCCTTCAGATTTGACATGAAACAGACATAAGCATTTGTTTACCAGATCCTAAATACCTATAACTGATAATTAAGAAAAATAAACAGGTAATATCACCCACTACCACTAAGGTTTTAAATTCATTTCGAATACAAGGTTTACATTCTTACCATTCAAGTTATTTTCATTTCAAATACACAACTACATAATTTAAGTGTTAGTTAACAGTTAAGTTTGATAACATCGCATCAAAGTATTATTTTTATTATTAAAAAATTCTTTAATTTAATGACTTTTAATCTTTCCAAACAAAATTATTCATTTTTGTAAGTATATATTAAGAATTATTTTAGATTTCCAAACAAAACATCTTTCCAAACATAATTTAATGAAAGATTTTAGAGGAAAAAAAAGAACATAGACAAAATTTGAAGGGCACGTTTATCTTTTAAGTCTCAAATTTAAATCTTATGTTGCATTTTTCCACTTAAACTATAGATAAATATTAAAATATAACTATACAGCTATTATATTTAATGACAACCAAAAATATTAAAATTAAAATATTCTTATATAAATAAGCATAATAATATAAACAAATAAATAAGCATAATATTACAAACAATATATCTGTAAAAGTTTGTAGGTTTTTATATAGATTAATAAGTCCATTTTATAAAACACTAATGCTTTTACCAGAATGTTTTTGAAATTTTGAATACTTATGAATAAAATAATATTCTTTAATAATAAAACATAATATTTTAATGTCAAGTTATCAAAACTTAACAGTCAACTAACGTTAAACTAGCAGCGTTGTAAATTTGAAATAAAAATATAATTTGAGTGGCATGTATGGAACTTCCAAAACAAGAGTGGCACATATGAAATAAATCAAAAGCCTTAGCGGCAATTTGTGATATTTATCCAAAATAAAAGCTAATAGAATAACAAGATAAGGTATCTCCACGAGTTGCCTGTAATACAGAAACAACGTGCTACATAAAAATCTTAGAAGCATAATATATTAGCAAAATTTTGAGCTTTATCACCCACCCTTTTAAGTTCGTACTAAAGAGGAAGCCACCCCTATACCTTGTAAAATATCACTAACATTATTTTTAAAGCTTACCCTCTATATCTATTATGAATATAATTTCTCATTAAAGAATGCCATAAATACAAATCAGAATATGTCTAAAGAAACTTGTTTCATTTCAAACTTTTAAGCTGTTTTTTTTTTTGGTCCTAAACATTTCATCATATAAAGAACTTAACGCAAAGTTATGTTGAAAATCAAGAAAAAAATTTGAATCCAAAAGTATGTTTAAGTATGCTACAACAACCCACAATAACTAAGCCTTATCACACTAAGTAGAGCCCGCTACATGGATTCTTTCGAGCTAGTGAAGTATGATAGTAATTCATTACAATATACGAAAGGACCGCCCAAAGGGGCTCTTTTGTTAATATAAGAAAACCTGAAATCATTTTTATTCATTTTGAAACCAAGAAAGTATTTAATACGGACCTACTAGACCCTAGTCAATGGGTCACCTAAACCCTGGCAGAATAGTGACAATAGTCCAGATAATAAAAGCAAAAAATATATAGGATTGAACAATAAATATTAAAGAAGGACTCCTACTACATCATAAACATAATACAAACATGAACTCCAAAACATTAGCTGATTAGCCCGCAAAATACAACTATCAAATGTGTAAAAATATATATGTTGCATGCATAGAAGGTATTTTAACTTTGTAGCAGACCATGGCATCAATTCCTATTACAAGTAAAACTTAGTTTTGGAGCAATTACAAAATAAGGCGCAATTTAGTATCAACCTACACTTAATATTGGCATGTAATGACCATGATGAATTAAGCATATCAAAACAAACATGCAAAGGTGATTAAGCGTTATAGGCTAATAAATGCCTTGTGTTAAACAAACAAATTCAAACTTTAAAAATGTGCTATGCTGGGTATGCAAACTAATTCACTACTGGATTGCATACCCCAAACTTTGAATGCGCACTCCAAGCTTTTCCTTTCCTGAGACTGATTTTTGTTGAGCAAGAAAATCCAAGAACTCATCTGTTGTGATCCTCCTCTTGTTGCATTTATCCAAAAAGTCAGACAAGAAAGAGATAATCTCCTCACTTGTAATTTTAAACAACTGTAAATCAGATGGCACTGCAAAATAATGCCCCACAAGAGTGTGGCGGGAAAATGGCCCGAGGCCAAGTTCCTCAAAAGTATCAACTCCCTCATTCTTGCATAATGCCACTTCAAGATCATACAAGGATGTTATCCTTTGTGTTCCAACAAAGCAATGTATAAACGCATTGACCTAAAAGGAGAAGAACACACTGAATCAACTAAAATAGGCACATCAACCTAAAATCAGGTTGTCCATTAGGATGCTAGCAGTAAATGCATTCATCTAGTCAGAAACCATAAAATGAACTAAACAAGCACATTAACCTCAAAGAAGGTTGCATGAGACTACTCTTGATAAGATTGAGACCGAGATGGTTGGCTTAAGAAAACAACAACTTTTACCAGAATCATATCAAGTTTCTCATATAAGCAAGCTTCAAATTCGATATACCCACAGCATCATGTATATAATTTGAAAACATGGAACTAGATAAACAATCAGAAAACAAATTGTGAGTGTGTCAACAGATTTTATTATCAAAGATGCTCTTGGCAGCACTATCTTAGGTCCTAGCGCCTAACTTCGCGAAAGTAGTTATTCTGCTAAGTTTAGGTGACTTTAGTTAGTTTACCGTTGGAGCTTCACTTTATAACTGGATGTGTTGGAAACAGTTGAGATGCTATATATTGCATAGGTAGTGGTGCAGTTCTAGTGACGGTGATGGCGAGGATGGATGTCGAACACTGCTGATATTATTGCAATCATATTAGGATGATTCAAGGCAATGACAAATTGTATGAGTATGACACTTCTGCGACAATCTGTGACAGTCTGCTATTATATATATTACCTAGGAGTACATGTGGGTACCAATGGAGGAAGAAATATTTGGAATTCATGCCTATCTGGCTGAGGCAATAGTTGCATCCATACTGGAGAATGTTAATCTCTAACCAACCAAACACCAAGAAAGAAATAACAGGTTTTGTCAACATTTTCTGGGATTCACCAAATATCAGCAAAAGTTTTGAAATTCCTAGCTACAAAACACCATACAGTTCAAACAGCAAATCTCATCCTTTTTTGTAGACAATAAAACTAATCCTGAGTATATTACAAAACCAAAAAACAAAAAAAAGTTAACAGTAAGACATAAAAAACATATGGTCCAATATATGATAATGCAACCTTTCCTTCAGTGAGCATTATGCGTAGAAGAGAGGGAACGTCCTGCATCTGCAACCCCAACGACGCCCATGACTGAGCGCCAAGACCAACGAGCGCTTTCTCCACCACCTTCCAAGCGGTGACCGCAACTTTTTTCTCAACAAGCTCATGATGGGCCCGCACAATAGCATCTTCAACGCATTGCAACGAGAAGCTGCTCACGTTCTGAATCCCTTTAGAAAGCAGCCGTTGCCCAACAGCGTTCTGAATTCCTGTCAAATTTTGCGGCTGCTGCGCAACAGCGCTCTGACTTCCTTTCAAATTTCGTGGCCGCTGCGAAACAGCGATCTGATTTCCTTTCGAACTTCGAGGCTGCTGAGAGACGGCGGTTGCCGGAAAATCATTATATTGCGGGATTTGCGGCTGAGAAGTAAAATTGTTGTTAAGATTCAATTGCATCTGCCGTTCTGCGGAGAAATTGATAGGGTTTAGATTGAATTGGGTGAAGGGGAAAGCGTTAGGGTTTTGATTGAAAGGATTAAAATGCGGATTAGCGTAAGCAGTAGAGGTAGCGGCGGCGTAGCCCGTGATCAAGTTAGGATTTGGAGTGGAGTAAGCGGCCGGCGGCGATCTGAAGCCGTGAGGCGGGCGCTGCGCACCACTTCTTGCGACGGGGTTGCAATTAGGCCGTCGCATTCTCTGAGTGTTGCAGAGAGAAGTTCAGGAACTCGGGAGAGGGTATTTATAGAAAAGATGAGTGACGCATGGATTAAGGGCAAGCTTACTGGGCCAAAAATGGCTTGACCTATTGGGTTGAAAGTAAATTTTAACAGTATCCTGTATAACATAGACAAGACTCCGCAACAATAATAGCCGCCTCTTTTCAGTTCTCTCCTCTTTCGTACCCAGCCTTCGCCATCCCCGCCGCCGATCTTCTCCGGCAATAGTTCGAAGCATTGTTTTCAATCAGGTTATATTCTCTACCCTCTCTCTCATAATTTCACTTCCCTCTTCTCAACTGTTACCCAACCTTTGCCCCGCCCTCCCCGCCGCCGATCTTCTCCGGCAATAGTTCGCCGCATTGTTTTCGCTCAGATTATTCTATATACCCACTCACATCTTTCTCTCTCTCTTTTTTCTCTCTCTCTCTCTCTTTCTCGGCTGAATATCTCTCAAGATGAGATGGAATAAAGTTGATATCTTGTGCTTGGATTGTTTAGAATTTCGTTCATGTTTTGAACTTCATAAATCATAACATAAGAAGAGGCTACGTCTAGTTTTGGGACATGATTTAGAGTCTAGTTAATTTTGGTTTTTATTTTGTTTATTTTATTTTAGTTTTTTGGGTTGGTTTTAGTGCACGTTTGGCAGTGCGCATGGAGTTATTTCTTCATTTCAAAAAAGCATCTCTTTTTTACAATAAACCTTTTACAGTATTTTATAAAAAAATAAAAACTTAAAAAATATAAGTAAATTGTATGTCAAAAAAATTTATATGAATAATTTTTTTAGATAAAAAATAAATTTATTTATCGAAAAGCCTCAGACTAAATTCCTTTTTAAAAAGATTTTTTTATTATAAGCAACTTCGTGGACCCCTTACGGATTGGTTTGTTGCTCATTTGAATTGGTCATTGTGCTCAGTTCAATAGTGAAAGATTTGCCGTTGGAGTTTGATTTTAGGGTTGGAAAGACATTAGTTTTGCTGAAAGTATCAAGTTTTTCATGGAACTGTTGGTTATTTTGCTAAGTGGATTAATTAGAGCAATGCTCTACAGTTTGATATTCAATTCTATCAAGAAATTGGTTTTTACTGTGCTCCTGAGTTACTTGATGATGGTTTTGGTATGTTGAATTACTTTGGCGTATAGGGTGCAAGAAGCTTTTTGATGATTATATTACACTCTGTTAAACTGTTATTTTACATTCATTTGTTGCAAGTTCTATATGTTGTACTGTACCCTTTTAAATGTTGTTACCTTTTGTTTCTCTTGTGAAATTTATGTTTTGTATTCCTTTTCATTGGTTATTTTGCCCTGTCAAACAGTTGGAAAAATGCCTCTAGGGTTGCTACTAGGGTTGGGGAGAGCAATGCGGCGAAAGCGTACATCGTCGCTGAGTATACTGTCTTCCAAAAGAGCTCCACGGGATTATTACAAGGGAAAAAACTGCAAGCCCACTGGATTCCATACCCGGAAAGGTGACTGCACTTACATTTTAGGCTCGGTTTGGGTTCAACTTAGTTATGGCTACATTTTTCGTATCATGTTCCCTTTTACCAATTTCTAAGATAAAAGTTTGTAGGATTCATTCAAGTAACTGGTGGTTTTCTGGGCCTTGTTTCTTAGAATCATCATACCATTTCCTTTTATGTGGAGACTGTCTGCTGAATGTCTTACATAGTTTGGTGAAGAAAACTCTGATTCTAAGAGAGAATTTCCTAGTTCAACTATAATTTTGGGCTAGTGATGTCTATTGATTTATGAGGCAGTTATATTGACAGCTCATGGAGGTCACTTGAAAACATTTTTGAAGGGCAGACCTAGCAAAAATGGATACATTGTGAAAATTTCTTGTTAGTATATAGCATTTCATATATCCATCTGTAATGACCTTTATTTTAAAGTATCTCATTTTGTTCAGAATCAGCTAATTTGTCGATGTTAGACTAAAGATAATTCTCTTTGGATCTTCATAGTCAACTACTTCTAGTTATAGGTACTCTGGCATTGCTACTCTAATATTTTTAAGTGTAGTCTGTTCCTGGTCCTGACATTGGTCTTAGTTATTCTAGTGAGTAAAACTAATATAACACATTTATTGGAACAGGTGGGTATGTTTTGGTAGATGAAAAGTTACCTCGGTATGCTGTACCGGATTTAACTGATTTTAAGGTAATTGCTCTTTGAAACCTGAGGTGTCTGTGCACTATGTTTACAGTTGTCTTGGTTGTTTTTATCTTAATTTAAGATTATTATTGGTGGTCGCTTGTATGCATTATGGTAGCCATAACCGTAAGACATTGATATACTTATATCCAGCTTGTTCTAGATAATTTTCTTCAACGGTAACTTATTTCTGATGAGAGCATATTATTTGACTTTGCATCAAGTCTTGCAAGATCCATTGTCTGATTTACTACAAAGATGATATGGTGATTGTATATGGATGCTTGATACTGTTTCTTGCAACCAAAAATATGCGAGTTATAGCTCTTTCAATGACTTAAAATATAATTGGATATCCTTTTCATAGCTTTCATGTAGTTTCAGTTCAAACTTTAAAGGTAAAGTTGGACGACCAACATATTTATATTTAGTTGCGGTTGCAAAATATCCCCTTCAATGCATTAACGATCTAAAAGTTTGCATTATGGATCTAGGAAATTTGGATGTCTAGCTCAGGTTTCTGCATAACAGGCTAGTTGGTTTCAAATTATATGTGATTTTCGTTGTGGTAGAGTATTAACCAAGAGCACGCATCTATGATTTACTTGCTTGGTGTTGTTTGGAACTTGTAACTGCTATCCATATTAGCTTAATCTATGTTGCTGCTATCTTGACTGATTGCTTGATAATGGTATGCAGCTGAAGCCTTACGTGTCGCAGTGTGCAAGGGATACAACTGACTCCACCACCGAGTCTGCTAATGCAGCAAAGTAAGTGCAGCAAAGCTTTGTTTTTCTTTACCATTGAGTTGTTTCATCATTTGAAACAAAAATGCCTATTTTGTTGGCAGGGATAAAGCTTAAATGGTTTTCCATAAAGCCTGTACCTCTCTCCTCAAGCCGAGATGAAGACCCTGTAGGCCTTAGTAATGTTAAGCTCTCGTGTTTGTACAAATTGTATAAATTTTTACTTGGCATTCTATTTGCAAATTTGAGTCTTTAACGTTAGCTTTTTTCTAGCATGCAAATATTCGCCCCAACAAATAGTCTGAATGTGGCTTGCCCTTTTGCAATGTCAAAGAATGTTTATGAAACAGTGTCATCATTAGATGGCTTACTTTAAGAAACGACCGCGTAATCCATGCTGCTGCTGCCGCCGTTGCCGTGGAATTTTACCTCCTTATCAGACCCTGTTGCTTTCCAGAACCCATCTCCGGCTGCTCGGTTCAGTCGAACTCCGTTCTTGTATTTCCGTTCTCTTGGTTTCAGAAATACCATGTATTTCTTCCGAACTCTCTGTAGATTTCTGTCAATATTTCAATAACAAAGAAAATAATTCATGTCTGAAGTTTAAGAATACTAATTATCAACGAATTAAACCATTGCTTCTAAGCAAAAAAATAAAGAAGAAGACAAACATAACATGTAATTTAGTTTAACATAAACTATTATTTTGTTTAAAAATAAAGTAAGACGATAAACTCTGCATCTATCCACATCCTAAATTCATACCATTTAAATTGATTACTACTCAACTTAGCTCTTTATTTCAAGCTTCGCCACCGAATGCATTAAAATTTTCAGAAAAGAAAAATAAAACGGAGAATATTAAAAACAGTATAACAATATGTACTTGCATTAAAATTTTCAGAAAAGAACAATAAATCAGAGAATATTAAAAAACAGTATAACAATATACTTACACAGCTAAGTGAGGCAGCAGAGGGTTGCTTCTTAACCTACATGTTGAGATTTAAGGCAATACAGTGTTTATGATACTGCTTTTCATTCTCTAAAAAATTTTATATTTTTTAATAAAATTTTAACAGTATATTATACAATTTAAAAAAATTTTGGAAAGTATATATAGATTGTATGTCGTACAATTTTTATTGTATATTTTTATATCAAAAAAGTTAAACTCAACTTTGAAAATCTCTAAAATATGTTTTATTATAGAATTTTTTTTTTATCATGAGCACTCCCAAACGTTTCCAAAAAACACGTTGCTATATGATATAAATGACAAAATACTCGTACACCATCCATATAAAATTCCTCTTGTAATGCATGAGTATACTATTAGGGCTAAACTATTTCTTATAATAACGTTATGTTTATACAAATTGAGGGCGAGTAGAAATGTCATATTTGCCATGGCCTTTACCTTTCTTTTTCAAATTATTTATTTATAGTGTTTTTAAAACAAAAAGCCTTCTAAACTACTTTAAAAGTTTTAAATTTGAATTATATTAATTAAACTGTATATTATAGAGTAATTACATATACAAACTTTTTAAATAATATCTTTCTCTAAACAATTTAATTTCTAAAACAATATTCTTTTCATTAAAACTCATTTTCTTCGGGAATTGGGGTGTTTCAATAATAAAAGTGAGTTTTAAAAAAATCAATTATGAAAATAAAATTCGAATCGATAATTGAAATACGTGAATTAGAGTTTAAAATAAAAATTTGATAAAAATAAAATTTAGTGTGAATAAAGTAAAATTTAGAGTGATGATTTAAATACATAATGTGTCAAATTTAAAATCTGAAAAAAAAAGTAAATTTTGGTAAGAATTAAAGCATACCCGATATCAAACTTGCCCTGATGAGTTTCAGCGGCAACAACTTGAGATGGCCAACTTTTAGCAACCGCTTTGTAAGATGACTTTTAGTAAGTTTCAATATTCTCAAGGGATCGTTTGAGAATATAAAAATTCTACTATATATAATTCACTTGTATTTTTCAAAATTATTACTTTTTAAAATATTATAAAAGTTTATTTAAAATATAAAAATATAGATGAACGAAAATAATGCGAAATGCATTACCTAAAAGCCACTAACACATGTCAGAACGTTTGGTAGTATTTATAAAATAAATTTTTTTAATAAAAATATTTTGAGAATATTTCAAAAAATAAGATTTACTTCTTTTAGCTAATATAATAAAATTAAGTTATAGCAACAATTTTAAAATATGCAAGTTTTTTTACTTTCAAAATCTTTTAAATAAACTTTATATAATATTATAAAAAATAGAAAATATAAAGTAAAAATTTGTAATGAAAATGTCATGCACTACCGAACGAGCCCGTCTAGTAATATCAACAAGGCCCCCTTTATTACAACATATCAATGTAGCTAGAGATCAATTACAACAAGGCCCCTTTATTACAACATATCTAAACAAGAAACTTACGAGATCAATTACGCAAAATCTTGTAGTTAGAACTCGCAGCCGTTTAATTTTTTTTTTTTTTTCAAATTTTGAGTTCTGGACAGTTTATATGTTTCAATTACATAAAAAATTTAGAACTTTCTTTCATATGCGAAACTCCACTTCCACATATAGAACTCCAGTTCTAATTTTTTATCTGCACATTTTTCAATATAATTATATTTTTTAATTTCAATACAATTCTAAAAATTATTGAAACAAATACTGAACTTTATTTTCACTTTATTTTTCAAAAAAAATTATTTTTATTTTTCACTTTCACGAAACTAGTTACGAATATTTGAAATACGGATTAAGTATCAACATTACCAAATGAAGCTAGCATTCCATAGGCCTCGTAGTACCACCAGTTTATACAACAGGCCCATGTTTTACCCAAACCAGAAACTTAGACATCAATTCTGCAAAATTGGATGGCTAGATCTTGCAAGACAAAATTGAAGCAACTCTTGACCGTCCGATCATTAATCAAAACAAGCTCCATCGTTTGTAAAATTTCCGCCCAAAACTTTGAAACTCAAATTCGAATTTCAAAATCCTGACCGTTGCCTTATTATAAATTCCCCGTAAGCTTTCCCCTAGTTTCATTTCATTAACACAATCTCAGTGTCTCTCTCCATCTACCAAATTACCCATGGCTCGCCTCCCCCTTCAATCCAGCACCGCCCACAACTCCGCCGCCGGAGCTCATCCGGATACGGAGGCGGAGCAAGGGATGGACGGAAAACGCACGATCGAAGAAACTTACCAGAAGAAAACCCAGCTCGAACACATCCTCCTCCGTCCCGATACCTACATTGGTTCAATAGAGCGGCACACGCAATCTCTCTGGGTTTTTGAAGGCGGCGAGATGGTTTACCGGCCGATCACTTTCGTTCCGGGGCTGTACAAGATCTTCGATGAGATCTTAGTTAACGCCGCTGACAACAAGCAGAGAGATCAGTCGATGGATTCTGTGAAGGTTGAGATCGATGCGGACGAGAATAGGATCAGTGTTTATAATAACGGCGCTGGTGTTCCAATTGAGATCCACCAGGAAGAAGGTGTTTATGTTCCTGAAATGATCTTTGGACATTTGTTAACGAGTAGTAATTATGATGATAATATGAAGAAGACGACCGGTGGAAGGAACGGGTATGGAGCTAAGCTGACGAATATTTTCTCTACCGAGTTCGTTATCGAGACTGCTGACGGAAGAAGACAGAGGAAGTACAAGCAGGTAATCACAGTTTCTGATTGATTTAATAAGATGTGTTTATTTCTAGTTAGACTTTAACAGCTTTGGTCTAGATCTGGAATCAGTGGTAGCTATTAATGTTTGCATCAAATGGTTAGATCTAATATTTATTGTTCAGATTGTATGATTTGTGAATCGTATGATTTTTCTTGTGAATCGTCGATGATTATCAAGTATTGACTCATTGTACCTATTGTAATGTTCCGTGCTGGAAGCGTAGTGATTAGATTTGATCATGTGTTATCTATGATTACAGGTTGTTGTAGTGATGAATTAGATTTTATTTTGCTGTCATTTGCATTGAAGTCGAATGTAGTGTTTGGCTTTTTATGTAAAATATTGTTAGTTAACTTCGACTATTAGCAACAATGTCATGCTTATTTTGCTGAATGCTAATATTTTGGAGTTAAGTTGAATGAAAACTGTTGTTTTGGATAATGTCTGGTTTGTTATCAGTAGTTTAAGTAGGTAGCTTGGAAGTTTTTTGAATGAGAATGCTATTGTCATTGTGATAGTTAGCCATCCTCTTAGATACAGAAGCCACTTCTGATCGACATTTGGGATGCACGCTCCAAATTTAATATGTAACTGCTGTTCCTTTGTTTGATGAACGTCGGAATGACTCTTCAATTACATGAAATGTAGGTCTTCTCTGAAAATATGGGCAAGAAGTCTGAGCCCACCATCACCAAGTGTAGAGAGGGAGAGAACTGGACTAAAGTCACATTTAAGCCAGATCTGGCCAAATTCAACATGGCACATCTTGAAGAGGATGTTGTTGCCCTGATGAAGAAGAGAGTTGTTGACTTGGCAGGAACTCTGGGCAAATCTGTTAAGGTTGAATTGAACGGTCAGCGAGTTCCTGTGAAGTCCTTTGCAGAATATTGCAACTTGTATCTGCAATCTGCTTCCAAAAACAAGCCTGAGCAGTTGCCAAAGATTGCAGAAAAGGTCAATGATAGATGGGAAATTTGTGTAAGCCTCAGTGATGGCCAGTTCCAACAGGTAATTATCAAGATTTGCACTATGTAGTTGTTCTTATGTATACCCTTTTACTAGCATGAAATTCGAATAAAATAAATTGATCACTGGTTAAATAATTGGGATCATCAGGTCAGCTTTGTTAATGGGATCAATACAGTGAAGGGAGGAACTCATGTGGACTATGTCACTAGCCAGATCACAAGCTACCTTATCAGTATCGTGAATAAAAAGAACAAGAACGCAAACCTTAGGGCCCCTTATGTGAAGAACCATTTGTGGGTGTTTGTCAATGCACTCATTGACAATCCTGCATTTGATTCACAGACAAAGGAGACCTTGACTACTCGGCAAGCAAGCTTTGGATCTAAATGTGAACTTTCACAAGACTTTCTCAAGAAAGGTCAGTTTTTGACTTCATTCATTCTTTGAGATTTTTGACTTTCTCATTCACTCATGGCTATATTTTGAATCTTGTCTCATGGAGATTGGAAATTTTCTGTGATGGAATTGCAGTTTCTAAATCTGGTGTCATTGAGAGTCTCCTCTCATGGGCTGATTTCAAGCAAAGCAAGGAGCTTAAGAAAACTGATGGGGCCAAAAAACAAAGACTTGTTGGCATCCCTAAACTCGAGGATGCCAATGACGCTGGCAGTAAAGAATCTGACAAGTGTACCTTGATTCTTACAGAAGGAGATTCAGCAAAGGCTCTAGCTGTAAGACTACTGTTTCAGCTTTGTTGCTTTTGACATATGTTAGTATGTAGCATAATTAAGCATTCTTTCTGCTTGTGTTAGATGGCTGGAATTGCGGTTGTGGGAAGAAACTACTATGGTGTTTTTCCTTTGAGAGGCAAGCTATTGAATGTGAGGGAAGCAAGCCATAAGCAAATCATGGAGAATGCAGAAATTCAGAATATAAAGCAGGCTCTTGGTTTGCAGCATGGAAAGGTTTATGATAGTGTTAGCGGTCTTAGATATGGTCATCTAATGATAATGACTGATCAGGTGTGTGATGTTGTTTTATAGAAGTGTTTATATTGGGATATACAATGTCAACTAGTTTCCTTCTGAAAATTAATTGTTTCGATGCTTCTGTAGGACCATGATGGCTCTCACATCAAAGGTCTTTTAATAAACTTCATCCATTCATTTTGGCCATCTTTGCTTAAAATCCCTTCATTCATGTTAGAGTTCATCACACCAATTGTGAAGGTAAGGGTACATCATAGTGCGAACAAATCCAGATCAACTTTTGAAATGTTGATTGGATGCCAATGTTGGTGTTAACAGGCGACTAACAAGGATGGAGATGTCCTCTCCTTCTATACAATGCCAGAATACGAAGCATGGAAGGAAAGTCTGGGAGGGAGTTCAATTGGTTGGTCTGTAAAATACTATAAGGTTTGCATTCACTTATTACCCTAGCATAGATGATTTTGTTCTCATATTTAGACATTTTTCTAAATGCAATCAACATTGTCTTTCCCTTCTAGGGTCTAGGGACCAGCACATCGAAGGAGGGCAAGGAATACTTCAGCGATTTAGTACGGCATAAGAAAGATTTTGTATGGGAGAATGACCAAGATGGAGATGCTATTGAACTGGCATTTAGTAAGAAAAAGATTGAGGCTAGAAAGAACTGGCTCCGCCAGTTCGAGGTAAATCTCCAGCATAGTGATGGAGCATAACCACGAGACAACCTCTTACTAATCTGATTGAGAATTCATGTAAACTTGCAGCCTGGGACATACCTTGACCAGCGGGAGCAGTACATCAAGTACAGCGATTTCATCAATAAGGAGCTAATATTATTTTCCATGGCTGACTTGCAAAGGTCAATTCCATCAATGGTGGATGGGTTGAAACCTGGACAAAGGAAGATATTGTTTTGCTCATTTAAGAGGAACTTTGTTAAAGAAATAAAGGCATGAAATAGTCTTTGCCGGCTCATAGCATCTGTTTGTTGTAAAGTACAGTAATGTATAATTTTTTCATAAGCATTGCCTTGTCCATTCTGCAGGTGGCTCAGTTCTCTGGTTACGTGTCCGAGCATTCTGCATATCACCACGGGGAGCAAAGTCTTGCTAGCACCATAATTGGGATGGCTCAGGATTTCGTTGGCAGCAACAACATCAACCTTTTGCAACCTAACGGTCAATTTGGAACTAGGCATCAAGTGAGTATTACTTTAAAGAAAGAGTTTCTAGAAAATTATCCATTACTTTTAATTGAACCTGTCAGTGACGGGGATGTATCGTTCTCTCTTGTGAACAGGGTGGGAAGGACCATGCCAGTGCAAGATACATTTACACTCGCTTGTCACATGTAACTAGGTTTCTATTTCCCAAGGATGACGACATGCTTCTGCAGTACATGGATGAAGATGGCCAATCGATAGAACCCACATGGTAATACCTAACATAGCACGGGCACAGTATGTAAAATTAGAACATTTAACCCACATTTCCAATTCTTATAGGTACATACCCACTATCCCAATGGTCTTAGTCAATGGAAGCGAAGGAATTGGTACTGGTTGGAGTTCGTACATACCTAATTATAATCCCAGGGATATCATCGCGAATGTCAGACTACTACTGAATAACCAGCCTATGCAACCAATGGATCCATGGTATAGAGGATTCAAGGTAAATGAGTAGTGTTTCTTCCGTGTCCGAGTTTAAGTTTTCTAAAGCTTCTGCACATTCCTTAAGTTTTGGTTTAATCCAGGGTCTTATAGAGAAGTCTGGAACAAAAGCAACAGGTGTAACTTATACTATTACGGGAATTATAGAGGAAATTGATGAAACCAGTTTAAGAATCACTGAGCTTCCAGTTCGGAGATGGACACAAGATTACAAGGAATTTCTGGAGTCAATGATGACAGGGAATGATAAAATCAAAGAGCCATTCATAAGGGTATTTCTCTAAGCAGTTCTGGAGTTCTTTATTTCGTTTTTCATTTCTACAAGTGCTCAACTTTGTCAACTAACAGGATTACAGAGAGCACAATGACGATCAAGCAGTCCATTTTGAGGTTATGCTAACAGAGGAAAATATGAACATTGCCCGTCAAGAAGGCTTAGAGAAGAAGTTCAAGCTTACTACCACAATCAGCACTAGCAACATGCATTTATTTGATTCAAATGGTATCATAAAGAAGTACAGCACACCAGAAGAAAGTGAGCATAAACATCTCCTGCTTCCTCTTGGATTCTTTTCTTTTTTTAAAGTAAATTTATTGAAAGTTTTATATTCTTCGGTTATTGACACCTAAACTTCCTTCGTAGTCCTTGAGGAGTTTTTCGAGTTGAGACTTGAGTATTATGAAAGGAGAAAGGTAAGCAGAACAAGGATGTTCCTTCCAGTTATCTCATTCTGTTGAAGGCCCGTAATTTTCCTGTTTGAGTTAACCAATATCTACATTGAAATGTTTTTAGCAAATCTTGTTGGATAGTCTTGAAAGGGAGCTGTTGAGACTCGATAACAAAGTCAGGTTTATCCTTGGCGTTGTTCATGGTGAGATCAAAGTCAGCAATCGCAAGAAAGCTGATTTGGTTGCTGAGCTGAAAGCGAAAGGATTCACTCCTTTCCCAAAGAGTGCCAAAAGTGTTGAAGTTGCTGGTGATGAGGAGGCAGAAGAAGCAGAAGATGATGATGACTCTTCTGAAGAAGTTGTGAAGGATAGAGTTAAGACAAGTGACTACGGGTATTTGCTTGCCATGGCAATTGGGTCTTTGACAAAGGAAAAGGTGGACAAGCTTTGTGCTGATAAAAGAAGTCTGGAAGGCGAAGTTGAAGAGTTGCGAGGATGCTCACCTAAGGATCTTTGGAATAGAGATCTTGACGCTCTTGAAAATGAGCTAGATGTAAACAGCCATACCTTCAAACTTGCATCCTAATTTTCAAGGAGTTTCTTTCTGATGAAATGTCTTCTTTAAATACAGATACTAGACCAGAAAGATGCTGAGGCAGAGGAGGTTAGGAAGGAGATGAGGGCCAAAGCCCTTGACTCTGTTATTGCTCCTAGTGAACCAGCACCGAAGAGGACTAGGAAGGTTAACTCCACCAAGGCTACTGCAAAAGCAACTAGCACAGAAACTGGTACGTCCACATCAATTGACGTCAATCCACGAAAGGGCTTTTGCATTTTGTTTGTTTACTTATATTTGGTTGTTGATTTATCTTATATCCAGCAATTGCGTCTGAGGTAGTGAAACCCAGGGCGAGAGCAGGGGCGAAGAAAGCTGCAACTAGGAAGAAGGTATGCTGTTCTTTACAATATCTCAGTTAATTTAAGAGCAGCAAGAACTATTCATTATGCACATGCAGTCAGATTTTCTTTTTATCATGATTTTTTCTTTTATATCGTAGTCTGCTGTTGAGAGTGATGAAGATGATGAAGAAGAACTTGAAGATCTGCAAACCCGCCTTGCTAAATACAACCTTGAATCATCACCTGATCATGCAGGTATAAATCTTTGGAGAAGTTCATAAATATCTCTCTCAAGCTTTTCTTTACTGAGGATTTTCCTTCGGGTTATTTCAGAAATGGAAAGTGATGGAGCTCCTGGAGCTGAACCAAAGAAGAAAGGAGCCACAAAGAAGAGTACTTCTGGTAAAAATAACCTAATGATTCTCGACGATGACGAGGAAGAGACTGAAAATCAGATGCCGACTATCATGGAAGACAGTGATAAGGACTTTGACGAAGTGGAAGCACCTAAAGCAAAGAAAGGCGGTGGGCAGCGAAAGAAAGCGGACAACACCAAGGCTGCAAAGCAAAGCACAACAAGGAAGAGAGGCGCAGTAGCACAGAACAAACCCTTGCTAAGCCAGAAGGTAATTACTGAAGTTCTAAAACCTGCTGGTAAAACAGGTTTGTCACCAGAGAAGAAGGTTCGGAAAGTGAGAGCTTCTCCATTTAACAAGAAGAGCAGTTCAATCCTTGGAAGGGCAACATCTTCTAAGAAATCGAACGATGACAGTGAAGAATCAGGTAGTAGCTCCTTACTCGCTGAAGTACCTGCTGCAGCTGCAAACAGGCCAAGGAGGGATCGGAAGACAGCCACCATGTATGTGGAAAGTGCTTCAGAATCGGAG
Source organism: Acanthochlamys bracteata (assembly GCA_019914995.1). NCBI lineage: Eukaryota > Viridiplantae > Streptophyta > Magnoliopsida > Pandanales > Velloziaceae > Acanthochlamys > Acanthochlamys bracteata. The sequence continues at coordinate 463,727 of CM034126.1, forward strand.
GAAGATGTGCCTGTCACTGATGATTCGGACTTCGAAGATGAGGATGATGAGTAAGGTTCTTTTCTTTCCCCGTATTCTTTCAGTTTTTTAGTTTTATTTTTTAACAAATTAGAATGTGGAGAGAAGGTAGTAGTAGTCTTGTACATAATTTGAAACACAAGGTAGGCAGGTATGAAGCCTGTGGTATCATGATGTTATGATTCCTGTAGACTTGCCAATCCTTACGATGTAGTGGAGCTGATTGTGGATTACGTTTCTTCGAATGCAAGTAATTGTTAAGATTCTACCAACTGCTAGTCACCGACCAAACTAATAATGCACTTCACCGGAAATGCACCCACCTTTCTTGTACGCTGTTTTGTGTTAAGAAAAATGAATCCCCACTAACAGTATGCTCTCGTTTGTTGTTTCGGATTGGTCTGACCATGCGCATCTTGTGTTGATTTGGTCAATTTGCCATCACTTCTAGTGGATTGCTTGCAAAAGCTGACTGAGGACTCAAAATGATAGATGGTAATTGCTACACCGATGCATTATTTCATTTCAGTAGGAGCATCGTTCTTTAGGAAGATGGATTGAACAAGAGGTATTCTTCTTACGTAAGTTACGTTAAACTACATATCTGAAAGAGCCATAAATATTCTTTTTAGATTTTTTTTAACGAATGATAGTTTAATTTTTTTTAAATATATTTTATTTAATTTTATTAAAATAAAATTTATTAATAAAACTTTTTTATATTTTTAAATTCAGAAGATATTATAATATATTATTAAAATTTATTTTAAATAAAATTTAAAGTAAAAAGTAAAGTATTGAGAAACATCATAATTCACAAGTCGTAGTGTGAATTATTTGAAAACGGAAGGATATGGCACAGGAGACATGGACCTAGCGAGATGTACCAACGAAGAAGGTAGACGTGCTCGTACATGACCGCCGTTTTCGGCAAGCAAGCAAGGCGGTGGCTAGTCTTTATGGATTACATAAATCCCACACGTCCCACCATCATCCCATATCTACAAGACGTTCGAACTTTTAGTTAACATGAAGGATCAAAACCATGTGTTCGATCATCACCACAATACCAGCTGCTGCAGCATCAGAAACGAGTTCCAAGTCAAAGCTATCCCACTCAAAATACCAAAGGATCACGTCATTGTTCTGCATTATGCGGCTCCATGTACGCAAAATTCCAACTCCCAAGCTAAACATAACTAGTAGGGGATAAGCTATAAGCTACCTATCAATACAACAAGAACTCCATTATCTAACTATTAATTAAAGGAAAAGCAGGCAGCGCGCGTCTTCCTCTTATCCGTTATTTTGTGTATAGAAACACAACGTCACGTATGTTCCAGTTCCACGTCAATGGGAAACTTTCAGTTTTTATGCAACAATAATTGCGCAGAATAACATATCAACAATGTTCTCCAGGTGAAGGTGATATACGGAATTAGTTATTAGCACGCCAGACTTGAAATAAAATTTTTTAAAAATAAAAAATATTTTATTATTTATTTTTTCATTTAAAAAAAATAAAAAAAATTTATTATATAAAATTTTTTTATATTTTTAAAATTTTTAAATAAAATTTTAAATATTTATAAAATATGTATTAAAAATTATAAAATAAAAAATTGAAAGGAGAAAAGCAAAAACAAACGCACCCTGTAACTACGACTGTGATGAAGATAATAAAAGCAGACTGCAAAAAAAGTTCATAGCAATACCATTGCGCCGCCGTATTTTAAACCCAAAGGTAGCATACGGGGAAAAGTAGAAAACACTACTACAGCAGTAGTGTTTTCCAAACAGGGACGCAGACGTATAGCAAAGCATATCATACATAAGTGCAGGAAAACCAAGTTATTTATCTACTTATACTATAGTATATAGTTGCGGATACTAAGCCACTCTACCCTACTTTATTTAGTACTTAAAAAAGTAGAGCAGCAGGGTCCTTATGGCAGTTTAGGCGTGTGGAGGCTTGTCAACGTCCTCCAAAGGGCGGAACCACACCTTCTCGTCCAGTGTCGAGGGACCGTTAGCTACTGCAGAGTAAGTCTGAACTGCGCCGCCTTGAGCAAGGCTGGGATCAGCAGGGCCAAAGACGCCAGTCCTTGGATCTGGGCCCCAATACTTGTCAGATTTAACTTCAATTACATTGTCCGGCACGATCGAAGAGTGTACGTGCTCCTCAATGTTCTTGTCGTATGATGCAACGTGCACACTCCTGCATAGAAAGCACATAGCTTTGAGTATTTCTAATATTATATGCTCAAGATTGAGGGATAGAACTTGTCCTCGCTCAGAGGTGAAGAGGGGCAAAATATAAAGTGGAAGCTATTTGATAGTAAAAGTTGGACCTATGCCAAGTCTTTGTCACTTGAATTCATTGTACAGCAATTCAACTATCATATTATTATTATTATCATCCAAACATTCAGATCTAGCGTAGATGTTGTACTAGAAAATGAAAGGAAACTTATGGCCCTACCCCAAAGAAAATGAACCAGATGTTGACCTAATGGTGGACCGCCTTGTCCACAGAAAAGCGTATTTTTCTTGTGCATTGGTGAAGGCTTCTGTTTGAAGTTTTAACTCCAATCAACTCTCACAACCAACTACGCAACCCTAATCCTTGAGAAGTACCAAGAAGTATGACAATCAATTGAACGATTGACAACAAACAAATTAACAATGTTAAGCAACTGAAGATTTCATTAAAATAAGATAAAGATTTTGCTTGTTCTTTTCAGGCCCCATATCAGTTCACAGATATATCTTCTCATGCCAGTAACTTTTACCAGAATGGTTTGGGTTTCTATCCTCCAGCTAAGATTGATCTTAGTAAGTATTTTGCTGTAATTAAACTAAATTTAGTAATTAGGAAGGTTGAATCATGAGGTACATGGGTAAATTTCAACGTGAAGGAATTCAGGGCACAAGATGTTGAAGTCTATGTAGCTAAAAGGTAAATGTCAAAGATCATGGGGCACTCAATAAACATAACAAGACCATGAGGGCTGTCGGACTAGAAAAGGGAAAGCAGACTATGAACAGATCATGTTGAATGGGATGTACTGTTTGGAGCTTGCAGAAAGTGCACCGCACACACACTTTAAGTCTAAAGGAAAGTTCATCGCTACCTACAGAGTTCCATTGAACTGATTTCAAAGTTCAATCCATTTGTTTGAGTTTTACTGTACGAAGAAAGAGTTTCAGAACTTCATAATCATTTTCTACAAAAGGAACAAGGACAGCGAAAAAACCAGGTATTAATAATCTTCTTAATTTTATAACTTCAACCAACAGACTGCCTTTTCGCGATTTTTAGCAGCAATTTATCTCTGAAAATGAACTGGAGGAATTAGTTGAGTGAAGAGCGAAGGACGGAGGTATACAATTTAGCGACCCAAAGGCTCCAAGGAAAACTAGATTTTCACCAAGAAACCAAGAGCAGGTCCCAATAAATGAAAGAATGAGAGTAGGAGAGATAGACAGCTCAATAGCAGAAGAGGGGACAAAAAAGAGGACTAAAAAATGATACCTAAACTTCAGATAAGAAGATATTTTGGAGGATCTTAAAAAATAAAGATAAAGTAAGGATGTTATTAGCAGATAATAAGGACCAAAGGCAAAATATACGACTTCTTTATCACTCCAATCAAACAAAGATATAAAGGAGATACCACATGTGATAAATTTTTTTTTTTCAAATAACATGTTTATTAAAACTCTAGGAACTCCACAACATCTAAACAAGTTTATTGTCCATGAACCTGAAGATAATCGCAAACTGGTACGCAATCATCAGAGAGCCTAACAGTTCAAGTTCTCGGTTACCCAGGGTTAATTCGGCAACATAGTTATTGCTCCTGAGATTTTTTAAAATCTAACAAAACTCAACAACCTTCCAACAACTTCATCGCTCAAGTAATTTGCAGCAGCAAATATACAGCAATATTTCCCAAGCGAGAGATAAATCAAGTCCTAGATCTCCATGTCGCAAACCATCAAAAGGCTATAAGCTACATGAACTTTCATCCTCGAACAAATATCTCAGAACATCTGCTAGTATTTTGCGTAAAACAGAAGATTCAAACGTTTTTGTTAAACGAACATTTCTCAATCACCAAAGTTCAGATCTACACAAACTTATCAGTGATTAACTCGTAAGCAAGCAATCCTCAAATCAAAATGATCACAAACCAAACCTAACGCAACAAAACCATCAAATCACTACAGAAATCACTTCACCAAACTCAACAAACCAACAACTTCCACCAAAAAAAATCCAAAAGAACTCGGAAAAAAATAACCTGGAAATCGCCGGAACGGAGGAGACAGGAGCAACAACGGCGGTAGAGTTACCTGCCGCCCAGATCTGGCTAGCGAATCGCTTCCGGATGCTTCCAGCTATCGCTCGTCCGCTATGATTGGCTGCCATGCACTTGAACAGAAACACGAACTCGTGCTTCGATCGTTCAGAATTATTCTCTCCTTCAAAATTTCTCCCAAATCAAAAACAGGAGTAACAAGACAGTAGAGAGAGAGCTACGCTGCTGCTGCTGCTGAAGCTTTGAGGATTTGGGTGGTGGGTATTTATAGAAGCTTGACCATCTAAATAATTGGATTAGATCGGATACTTTGTGAGTTAAGAAACATAAATGTATTTAGCAGTGCTAGGTCCCTGATTTTTGTATTCGCAATAGGAGACTCTTATAAAATAGAATGTGTAATTTAGGTGTTTGTTTTAAAACGTATAGACTTGTTTGGTCGGAAAAGTTTTACAAGATAAAGTATATATTTTGAAGCATTTGAGAATACTTATAAAATAATTTTTTTTAAAAAATAAAAATATATTTTTTAAAATAAATTTTATTTTTTTATTTTAAAAAATAATAATAAATATACTAAAAGAATTTTATTATGTATAAATTTTTTTATATTTTTTAAATTTCTAAATAATTTTTAAATATATATATTAAAAATATAAAATTAAAAAATAGTATTTGAAAAATGCTATCTCAAACGCAAATTTTATCTAAGTATCAAAACTAGATTTGAGTTTTTAAATTGTTCTACTAGCAAAGAAAGGATGTCTTATTGTATTTTGATTTGTTGACTTTAGTTTCAAAGAACAGAATATAGTCGAATGAAAAATTCATGAATTGCGATAGTACTTCGCTTATATTGTTTTAATAAATAAGTTAGGATAGATAAATCTAAGAATTTGAAAGCTAGCTTATTAAATTTTCTAAATTATAATTTCTGATTTTAAATTATAATTATTAATAGTTCTACCGAGCAGATTCTAAGAGATAGTAATTTAATAACTCCAACCAAATAACAGTCTCTTCCTTAACCGACTTAAATTTCAGCGCCTAATTTATAGTTGCGATATTAAATTTCCAAATCGAAAAAAAGTGACGAGATTTATTGAGATTTGACTGAAAAGTTCAATTTTAACATGGGTTCTAGTTCATGCCATAAATTTTTCGATGCAGATGTTGGACTTTGAAGACATACATGCAGATGGTTCTTATCTATTATAATTATTAGTTTCTTTTAAGGCTAAGAACGTATTTTAAATATCGTAATTGATTTTATAAAAATAAAAAATAAAAAATAGAATTTTTTAAAAAATAAAATAGAAGTAGAGTCTAATATTTATATTTTAATCAGTTTTTAAAATATGTTAAAAATTAAAAAATATATTTATATTAAAAAGTATATAAATAAAAAAATTAGAACTGAAGTTTCGTATATGAAAGTGAAATTCTGAATTTTTTGTATAATTAAAATATATGAACTCTTCGAAACTCAAAATCTGACAGGAGAAAATAGAATTACGAACCTTTAAAATATGCTCTAACTTTTGCTAAAGTGTAAATTAAGGTATTATCTTGCAAAATATAAAACTACTGTATTTTGCTGCGGTGTATATAGAAGTTAAAAAAGTTATTTACAGAGTCGTCGATCAAATCTTTTGTCATTTTCAAGAAAAGAAAAAAAAAAAGTGGGCTGTTACTTTTTGTTTTGCTGGAGCTTGGAATATTCTTTCCAAGTGTATTCTGATTCTCAAGATTATTCCAAGCACGCGAGTTTAGATTTTTGAAATATATTCTTTAGTAATCTAAAACACATATGCAATTTGAAATTAATTATATAAAAAAACACTTTTAAGTACTACGATATAATTGAAGCGTATGTGTTATTTTCTTTATCTTTTTTCACAAGATAAAATAACGAAGTATTTGATAGTACTTATAAAATAAAATTTTTTAAAAATAAAAAATATTTTTATTTTTTTTTTAAAAATAAGTTTTATTTTTTTATTTCCAAAAAGAATAATAATATATAATAAAAAAATTTTATTTCATAAAATTTTTTTATATTATCAAATTTTTAAATAAATTTCAATATTTATAAAATATATATTAAAAAATATAAAATAAAAAAAATCTATTTTATATATTTAAAATAATAATGATCGTCAATTTTTTGTTTGGTTTTATAAACACAAGTGTTTGTAAAAATTTATCCAAATGTTGTTGTCACCTTTTCTTTTTCTTTTTCTTTTTAGGATTGGATTTGATTATTATCCTCACAAATTGAAGAATCTTTGCGGTTAGCAAGTTAGCTCTGTTGTACTTGCTAGTACTATTTCTTTCATTTAAAGTTTATTTATTTTATCTGAAATTAAATTATTTATAAAATATGATTTAATTATATACAAATAAATTTTGTAAAAATATAATTTAGTAAGAAAAATCGTCCGCTGCAACTTTTTTTAAATAATAAAAATAGACTATTACTTTTTTTAACTGTAGCTTGGAATATTTTTCTAAGCATATTCTGACTTCAAGATTTAACTCTAAGTATGTGTTTATTTTGATGAAAAAATGGGTGAAGTAAATTTTTTTAAAACTCACTTAAAAAAATTAAATTAAAAATTAAAAATATTTAATAAAAAATAATATTATATATTAATAGAATATTTATAATAAGTTTTAAAAATAATTTTTTTAAAAAAATTATTAATAAAATAATTTTATTTTAATATATATATATATATATATATAATTTTATATTGAAAGTGAGTTTAAAAAAAATAAATTTGGAGCGTTGATAAATACGATCTTAGAATGCTCATTTCCAAGGACGCGAGTTCAGAATTTTGAATAATGAAATAAAATTTAATCTAATAAAATGAAATTTCAATAATAATCTGTTTCGTATCTTATAAAAAAAGTAAAATTAATATACACTCTTGTGAGTTAGAAATAATTTTTATAAAAATTGATTATATAAGTTAAAAAAGATACACTCTTAACTACGACTGTTGAATTGAAGGTAAGTATTTTTTTTCTAAGATAAAGTAAATAATAATGACCTTCAATTTTTTTTTGGGCTACTACAAACTTACTATTGCCATTATTCATGATCGTCAATTTTCAATGCCATTGGTGGAGCAATATCCAAGAGTACGTTTGAAATTACATTCCGAATACTTTTTTTATATTTTTTAATATATATTTTATAAATATTTTAAAATTTATTTAAAAATTTAAATAATATAGAAATATTTTACGTAATAAATTTTTTTTAATTATATATTTTTATTAGTTTTTTAAAAATAAAAAAATAAAACTCATTTAAAAAAAAATAAAATTATTTTCTATTTCCAAAAAACTTTATTGTATAAATAATTCAAAAAACACCCTGAGGAAAGTATCAATACAAGCATTTTGTAATATTTTATTCCCAAATTTTGTTTTCTTACCTTTTTTTTTTCTTTTGGTGTTTGGATTTGATTATTATCCGCACAAATTGAAGAATCTTATCGAGTTATTATTCTTCTTCTTGTACTTGCATGTACTATTGCTTTCACTTATAGCTTGTTTACTACGTTAAAAATTGAGGCATCGAAATTGAGTTATTTATAAAACGTATTTCAGTCATATAGAAATAAATTTGTGAAAATAAATTTCTTTAAAATTTAATAAAAATATAATTTGATGAAATAAATTTTAAAATAATAATTGAATTACATGAGGTAAAATTTAAATTTAAACTAAAATTATGATCAGTAAAATAAGATGTGAAAAATAAAATAAAGATTGATAATTAAAACATTTGAAATGTCAAATTTAAATTTTAAATAAAGAAAATAAAATTTTGTGGCAATTAAATTATTCCAAAAAACTAAAGTTTTTAATTTTGTATTTACTTTTTATGAGAAGTGAATATAAAACTAAAATTTGTAATTTAGAATATCATTGTTGAAAATCAATTATAGAAATAAGTTACAAAAACTAAATTTTTAACAAAAAAATAAACAAAAAAACTCTTCGAAACATAAAATTTAGCCAAAAAATTGAATTACAAGCATTAAAAGAGGGCCCTTTTTCTTTTTTCACCTGGTTAGACAAGTATCTTCAAGATTTTTTCTTTTATTTTTAAAGAAACATGCTATAAAATATAATTAATTTTTCGCCCATTTCTGCAAAAAGGTTGAATATTTCTTTCAACCCAAGTAATGCTTTTTTTTTTTTAAAAATAACTTTTGGCTGACGTGCTCACTACTTGACAGAGTTAATATCCATAATTAAATCATAACATTCACGCGTATGGATATATTTTTGAACGAGGCTTTTATTTAAACCTTACTTTACTAGATTTAGAAAATGGAGATATTCTTATCCCTAGTGATTAAAAAAAAGCCAAATGTCATAAACAAAATCTAACCCTACTTATTCTACAGTAGGCCAATATTGGATATTTAAGAGTACTTTTAAAATAAAAGCTTTTCTAAAAAATAATATTTTTCTTCGTTAAAAAAAAACTATTTTTTATCTCTAAAAAAAGACAAGATTAAAAAAAATTATTATGTAAAATTTTTTATGCTTTCTAAATTTTAATAAATTCTAAATATTTAAATATATTAAAAAACATAAACTGAAAATTTGAAAATCAATTTTTTTGAAAATCTTTGCCAAACGCACTCCTAGGCCTTTGGCCAAAAAGTAGAAGTTACCACTCAGCAACCATCAGTCTAGCAGCCAGGAAATTGACACAACAACGGGCAATAGCTAGCACTCTGACCGGCCGTCATGTCTTGGGAATAGTAGAGATGTATCATCGAAACATTTGCAAATCAGGGCAATAACGAGCCAATCACTAACTTCCCGTCAAGAATCGATATATCTGGAAAGGCTAAAGCAGCTTACAAATGGTGGCATACTGCATGGTAATCCAAAATGCACCTCTAGCATTAAACATCTGCCAGCAAAGACTTCAACTTTGTGCGGAAGTTGGGAACTTTTTCAGCTTGTACAGCCATGAGCAATCCCATCTCTTTGTAATTCTTCAGCTGGAAAAGATCATAATTCAGGTTAACAATTCAGATATATACATAATGAATACTTATCCATTGATATAGCTACAAGCTTGCTGTGATAAGGTAAAGTTGTGCTCCTCGTATTGGACACAAACACATAACACCCAAGCAAAGAATATAAGTCAACTGAGTTATTCATGTTCATCGCTGCATACTTTCTAACGCTTCAGTAAACTACTCAACAAGATAAAAAGGAGTATAAAGCCCCGTAAGGTACACCTATGATCAAATTAGGCTATCAGTACAGTTGTCATATTAGCCGTATCATCACGTCAAACGTTTCACAAGGAAGACGTCAAACGTTTCCAGGCGCTTCACTGTGAAAATTGAAAAATTGTATTGCTAAAAGAGGTTCCTTCGCTTCAAAAATAATTTGCTATTTCATAACTCAGCATCAAAGAGTATCTTTCATAGCTAAGAGGAATTTCACTAAATACATATGCAAGGGGTTGGTCTAATGTGTTCTTCACCAATTCCATATAGTCCTTTGGAAAATCAACAGTAGGTGATCTTTTTTACTAAACCATTTTGCATTTCAAAACAGAAAAATTTTAGAAACATACTAAAAAGGCTAGAATCTTTCAACAGAGACAAGGTGCGACATGGTTATTTGGTTACTGATAATAAGAGATACCCAAATAAATATAATATCTAAGAACGCCAGAAGAATATATATGTAGTTTTGTTGGTAGATTAAAACCCAGACACAGGTTGTTGAACTCCATCATCCAGTAGTACTACTATATGGCCAAGGACATGAAGACTCAAAGCATAACAATACGCCTCTGTCTCAATCCTTCAACACAGTTCTCATAACTGTCTGAATGTACGGTTACAAAAATAAATATAAAGCAACAAAATTTAAATCTAACATTAGCAATTCTAACAAAAACTACAAATGTAAAATATTCAAAGGAAATGGAATACTATCATCACCATAATGACTTATGGCTGGAAAACCCAATGCAGCTTAAAACAGGAACATCCATATGGAACCATACCTCTGGTGGAGGAGATTGCTGAAGATGCAGTTTAAAAGTAAAGGAAAAAGAACAAAGCTGCAAAAGTACCAAGAAAACACATTAATGACGATAATGAAATATCCAGTACACAGTGTTAAGACTTTAAGATACTAAGGAGGAGGAGAGTACTACCTCATGAAATAGTTCATCTTCAACCTTTATGTAGATAATGGGCTCATCTGAATTGCTTTTGGACTTTGCATTGCATTGGTTGGCATGAGTGTTCTAAGTAATGATAGACCAAGGCAAAAATCAGAGTTTCAATAAGCGCCCTCAATGACTTTCAAAAGAATTGCAAATATGGACACATAATTACATAAAAAAATGGCATACCATGTAGATTTTGGTAAGAATTACATAGTACTTGAACCGAAAGGAATTCCGGAGCTCCTCAGTGGGCTGACGCATTAAAAACTTGAGTCTATCAGAGAATATAATCTATGGCCTTCCTAAAAAAGACAGACCAGAAAAATCAAATGGAGAAAAAAGGGACGAGTTACCCAGCCATCCAACCTCATCTTCTGTTGCCCACATGACCTCGTCAAAGAGAGCATTGTATAGAGGAGGCACTACTTGATGAGGGCAATTAACAAACCGCTGAGACACCAACAACCCGACATTACTAGCCTGCTCTCCAAAGAGCTTTATCAGCTTCTTCTTCATGACTTCATCCCTGCAGATTCCAAGAACATAATCCCGCACCTCCTTCATGCACTTGTGCTCCTGCTCAACATTCACCATAGATCTATTAGGCAACACCTTAGTTATTATGAAGAAAGAAAGTAATGCCACAAGTCCCACATGCATTAGAAATGACTAATCATTATCGCATCAATGGGAAACAGAAAATCCTATACTTTATATAGGACAAATAAGCTTATTACATATTTCGTTTGCAAACAAATTGCTTCTGTAAGTCAAACAAAAATTGGTAAGTAAACATATGAACAATATTACATCAGTAAAATGTAAGCTTTTAAGTTAAGAATACAAAGAAAGTACCGGTATAGTTTAATGTTCCAGCTAGCAAGGAAATAAACTTCATCCTAAGTTCTGATATTTAAAAGCATCAAGTGTAGCCAACTGAATCATCTATAAACAAACCCATCAGAACTCTTGTATAAAACAGGTGCATTATTCAACTATTTGCACAGTAAATTTCAAAAATTTGCCACCAAGATATGAACACCTTCTAACTTCTTAACGGCAACACGTTAAACTAAAGCAACTACCTAACATCATTACATACCAATTTTAACAACAACATAAATAGATCAGTATTAATTCCAAGTAGCACTGGATGCAAATAAACTTCAAACAACGCCAGATAACTACTCACAGAATACCGAGCGATATTGAGTGCGGTAACAACGGCATAAATATCATCATCATCACTACCGCCAGTACCGCTCCCACCACTGTTTTTTTGATCGGAATCTTCCGATTTGATGACAGTGCCGACAGTAGTCTGGCGTAGAATGACATCCACAAACCCGCCAAGATCCCATGGCTTATCATCCAAGTACTTGCTGAGTAGTAGCTTGACTCCGTGGAAGTCTCCAGGTTTCGGGTCGAAGAATCCGAAATCCACCTGCACGATCTCGTTCAATTCTTCCTCGTCCCTCGATTCTTCTTCTAGTTCTTCTTCACTCGACTCTTCTCTTTTACTGATGTTATCAGGCGGTGGAAAATCTTCACGGCGCCGGTCGATTGGTTCCTTGGGATCGGTACATACGAGATTGTTTTTATCAAATTTGTTGTTGCAGGGTTTGAGACGGCGGTGGGAAGGTGAGAGAGAGAAGGAGATGGTGCGAGAAAATGGAGAGAAGAAAGGGAGAGGGTTCTCAGGAATGCGACGACGCCGCCGTGAGAGTGGCGGAGACATTGGCGCAATGAAGAGAGAGAGTGCGTCCGGTGTTTGGGTATCAAATGGATTTGGAAGCCCCGATTGAACTGGGCTGGGACCAGTGAGTTACCTCAACTGGACTCGGCCCAGTGATCTCGTCGACTGGGCTTGGCCAAGTCAGCAGATCCCAGTGGCCAGCGTGGAAGAGACGCTGTCCACCGATGACGTGGAAGACGCAGGCTATCGGCACAGTCCGGCGACCTGTTAATAATTGGAGTGAGATCTGTCGATTGGAGGACGATTGATTCGAAATCCGGGAGGAATCGGGCGACGACGGCTAGGAGCGCGGATGTAAGAGGCGATCGTAGACGCAGCGGCGAGTGAGTGTGGCCGGTGCGGAGATGCTCGGGCCAGGCGATCCAGGAGACTGTAGAGATGACCTGATAGCGCCGGCACACCCGCGGAGAAGATCTCGTCACGCAGGTTAGCAGATCGCGAAGATGAACGAAGGGTTTAATTACGGGTAAAAAATGGAATAACGGGTTCAGTTCTTAGCCCGATTCGTTATATCTTGGTGGTGATACTTAAAAAATGCTGCGAAGTGGGCTTTAAATTGGGTTGAACTCTTTTGTATTTTCGTAAAATTTAAGCCCATCGTCCAATGCTATTTCCAAATTCACGCGAAAACCTTTTTTTTTAAGAATTTTGAGAAATTCAAATCAGTAAAATTAGAGGCACTAGTTCCGTAATCGAGACTTGAACCACAATAAGCCCAGAAACTCAAAAAAAACAAACTCAAAAAAAAAAAGGAGCAGCAGAAGCTGTAGCAATAGGATTCTCAACTATTGCTTCAATAATACAGCAGGTACTTCTCTTTTTGATTTTCTTCAACTCGTCCGCACAGATTTTACGCGAGCGTCAGCACTAACAAGAATGTCGTCTGTCAAGCTAACAAAGGATCAAAGCATCAGGTAGATTTTTCTCGAGACACTGAAAACAGTTTCAAACTTTCAATCACACGACTCTTAACTTGAAAAAAATCCCAACTATGTGCTGAATTACGCTTATCGGATGCTCACCAAAAGAAGATATCAAACAAATCAAAAGCGCTAGAACACAAATCTGTGAGATTCCACTCTTAGATAGTTTCGAATCCTAAAATTCCTTGCTTGTACCGCATTTATGCAAGTAGTGTAATTTGAATGAACTTCTCAAACCATCAAACTGTTGCATTCAAGTTCAAGTAAAAAGCTTAACTGCCTAACTATAAGCGACAACTTTAAACTACCAGCTTGTAAATCATTTGAAGAATGAAAAAGATGTAAACAATAAGAAACCAACAAAGTCAGAAAAGGAAAATTCAGTGAATAGAAAGAAACATGGGCCTGCAAAATTATCTTAAATATGACTTCTATTGAAATAAGTAAGATTTGATTTCTCCAATAATGTAGGTATGCAAGAAAACCTTGAACTGTTATCCTATCTTGAGCAACATACATCTATACAGCTACGAGCTATCCCAATAGTCATACAAACAAGCAAGGTTAATGAACATCATTACAAATCAATCTGAAGTTGCGTGTATGACACAGCATGTAACACATCCGCCAATCTTCTGATCATGGCAGTATACAGAAGGCTTCAGTTCAGCCTTCGCCTTTTACATGGATGGAGGTTTCCACCATCTATATCCAAGGAGCCAGAAGTGCTACTCCTACCTCTTCTTCGAATGGGTCCAGAGGAGCCAGCACTGTTTGGCTCTGCTGAAACACCAGTAATTGCTGCATCTCCCTCTATCACCGCCATAGTGCTAGAAGCAGAAGCCTGATCACCAGGACCTGCCCCAGTTGCTGAAAACAAACCTGCTTGTGCGCTCAGATTCATGGAACTGGATGATGATGCAGCAGGCGAATAACGGCTACTTCTTGAAAACCTCCTCCCAACTCTTCTACCTATATCAGCAGTCAAATGGGCCAGTCTATCTGCTGCAATCCCATACAAACTAAACCCTCTCCAAATATCATACCCATCCGGAACAGGCAAATTCACATCTCTGTACCGACTCGACAAGTTATCACCCAATGACCCAACATCCACAACATTTAGTCCAGCATCAGCATTCCCCTCCTCCCTTGGTAACACAACCATTTGCCTCCACATGTTCAGCATTCCACGGCGACGCCTTGACCCAACACTATCACCATGCCCGCCACCAGATGAATTCCTCTCATTGATAAGTCTCCGCCACCGTTCATTAATACTAGCGTGGAGTGGAAGAAGCTGCTGCCTAATGCTGTCCCTTCGATTCCCACGTGGCCTAGGGGGAACCTTTGAGTCTACCTCCACCTCTTTGCCCTCCTTACTGTCATCCGCAGTTCTCCCACGACCATATATCGGTATCACATAACCCTCTGAAACATCGCCTTTACATACAGGGCACTCCCTATGCTCAGAATGAACATTCAACCATTGGTACAAACATGGCCAACAAAACAAATGGCCGCAACAAGTTACAACCGGCTCCTTTGCCATTTCCAAACAAACATTACACTCAAAATTCGCCACATTCCTTTGGTTCTCCTCTTCTGTTTCCTCAACATCAATAACTGCTGTAACAACCTCATGCTCGTTGTTGTTATTATTATTACCAGGCGACCTATGCGAGGTCAATATATTATGGAATAAATTTACCGAACCTGGTGACGGTGGAAAAGAATCGAAACTACGGTAACTCGGTGTAGGCAAAGAAGACCGGAACCTACGGCGAGACCGCCACCGCCGGCGCTGACGTGGTTCGATCAGTGAGCTATCATCAGCATCAAGGTCGATGAAGGCGTGCCCCGCCCGGTCGTACGGTGGCACAGGTGGCGTAGATTGAACTAGATCAAGCGGCGGTGCTGGAGACAGTGGATCGTAGGGTTCCTCGAGAGCAGTGCTGTCGAGATCTTCCAAGTAAGGAGTTGGATCGTAGGTTGCGCGTGTGGGCGAGTAAACTTCATCAGGATCACCGCCAGCACCGGCGGCTGAGCTCAGGGTGAGTTGGAGATTGAGATCCATTACTGCAATTCCCTGTATGATTCCATCAGCGGAGTTGCAATTGCAACCGTAATCAAAGAAAAGATAAAAGTTTGCAATGAAAACTCGATTCTCGATCGAATTTGAGGAAAAATTTTAGAAGGAATTAGGGTTAGATTGTCGGGGGTCTGAAGTTGGCGAAAGAGAAACAGTCTTTCTCCTTCGCTTCTGTTTATAGAAACGGAAACGTAGATCATACTCCGAAATACTTCTTCCGAAATCGTCAAACAGGTCATTGGATTATTTATAAAATAAAACTTTTCTAGAAAACATATTTTAAAATATTCTGAGTAACAAGTTTTCTTTTAATATAATAATAATAATACTAATAAGATTTAGAAAATATAATCTTTTGTATTTTTAAAATTTAAATATTATGTAAAATATTGTATAACGATTTTTGAAAAATACCAAATAGAGAATTAAAATGAAATGCAATTAAATAAAGCAAACCCATCCTAAATAGTCCACATCGACTTCAAATTTGTTTCTAATCACGTTTTCATATTATAGTTTTCTAATCATATTTGGCAAAAAAAAAAAGTTCTTTGTTAAGCTTTTAGGTCTAAGATGAACTCTTTTTAAGATTCAAGCCGATTTTTATTCAATTACACGGTGTAATTTTAAGTGCTTTCATAAAAAATTTTGAACACACTATAAGTGTTTTTCTGCATATATAAAAAAATATTAACATTAAATAAAATTCATATATAGTAAAACTTCACTAAAAAAGTTGATATAAATGTACCAAAAATAAGCTCACATAGCAACTCAAAAATTCGTACGTTTGATTAATAATAGACAATATAAAATTGTTTAGAATATGTTTAGTCATATTGGTAAGACTATAGATGAAATATGAGTCCGGCTATACGGATTGGCCTAGTGAACAGTAATATATTCAGATTTATTCGGTCTGATTTTATACAGTATTAGATTGATATTATCGACTCAGCAAATGGCCCATTCGGTTGATCTATTGATCTAGTTAATATTGATATTTAATTAGATCAATATTTAATTAAAAATTATTTTTTAATAATAAAAATAATTTTAATAATAATAAAATATTTATTTTATTTTTATTTATAATAATTTTAAATATATATTATTTATTTATATAAAAATAAAATAAATAAATAAATAAAAAAATCGAACTAGACTATAAAATAAAATCGGCCGGATTTACTCAACTCGAGTATTGTAACTGGGTGGACCGGCAAGCCACTCATATTTGCATTTCTATATATTAGTTTAACAATACGATCGCACTTAGATCCCAAGTGAAACGAGTCGCGCTTAGGTTCAAAATTCATATTCATACTGAGTCATCATCTAGAATAATTTTTTTTAAATTTTAAAATAAATTGTTTCACTAAGACTCTTAATAGGAGATCGCTAGCTTACCAGTTGGACCATAATATATTTTATAATTTTTATAATTATTAATCAAATATTGGTTGATTAATAGTATTCGGTTGGGAGTCGGAAAATCTATTGGGTTTTATGATGTTCAAGAGAAGTTGGTAGCACAACAAAGATCCGAATGTATGAAGACGTATCTTAGCCGTTGATTGATTCTAATACGGACATCTGAGATGGATTCCGTTTATTGTTGTCAACGAGGACCACATCTTAGAGTTACCCTTAGGTTTTCTCCTAAGGCTGTTATGCTTCATGTTTTGTAGTGAGGCTGTTAGCCCGAGGGCTTGATTAGGCATAGAATAAGTTTGAAAATACTTCTCAATTTTTTTATTTTTAATTTATTATTCTATATTTTAAAATAAATTTTATTATAACAATTTTTATAAAATTCTTTATTAATTTAAAAAATATAGAAAAATTTTATGTCATAATATTTTATAATTACCTATTTTTATTATTTAAAAATAAAAAAGCGAACTTATTTTTAAAAAGTTTTAATATATTTTTTGTTTAAAAAGTCTATGTTTAAAAATACTTTCAAATATTCTTTGAAAGCCTCACATATTGCAAATACAAAGAGTTTTAACTACAAAATCAAGGAAAATAAAGCTCAAGCCAAGGGAATGATCTAAGCGAGAATTCCACACAGGATGCGTTCAACTTAGAGTTTGTATAGGAAACTTCTTCGTACGGGCGATAGAATTTGTATAGAACTTGAGAGCAACACAAAACTCAATTTCAGTGTTGAATGCACCATATAACAACAGTGCTGAGTAATGTAAGCGGCAGCGCAATTACAAAGATCTTCGGAAGCAAGAAGGTTTATGAGAACTTTCACAAAGTAAACTTTGTTCAAAGTTACCTGTATGAACTGGTCGTTATTATTATACTTGTTTTTAGTACAGCTCGAGGACCTTGAGCTAAGTCCTCATGTTTAATATCGAAGTTACAGGAAAAGAAAAGGAAAAGCCTCAAACGTGTATATTTGTTTAAGAAATAAGCAAATTACACAACATATATTCCAAAGTGAACAAGTCAAGAAGAACCAGTAAAAATGTGGAGTCTATTCTGGCTGGTTTTAGCTGATATCAGTGGCGGCAAAATTTTTAAACATATCAGATATCCACAACTAGTCGGAACCAAGAAACCGCTCCACATGGTCTGCTACGGTTTTAGCAAGAGCATTAGCAGCTTCCTGCGTAGATGCTTCAGCATAAACACGGATAATATCTTCTGTGCCAGATGGACGAATGAAACATCGCCCTAGAGGGTACTTGGCTGTAGAAAATTAAGCAACGTACATTATGTAAACGAAATAATTATCCTTCAGACTACTTCAGAGGGCTCGTAGTAACTTGTTAAATATTTATGCTCTAGGTGAAACAACAAAACATTATTTTAAATAGAACATTATGTAAAAGAAAAATAAAGCTCACCAGTCTCTTGGTTGATCACGTCCTGCAATCCTGATGGCTTCACAACCTCTGTTTCTGCATTTGTTGTGGTAACAGCAGTCCTATCCGGGACTTTGACCTAAATTGAAAATGGAATAAGACAGGTTTCAGAGAAGCTCAAAGTATAAGAGAGCAAACTTAGCAGAAGTAAGAATAATGCGACTATCTTCTTCTCTATTCAGAAGTAACTCAAAACAAAACAAGGAAAACTATGAACTCAATAATAGTAGCTAAACAAATATACACAAAGGAAAGCTCCAGAACCATGAGAGAAGAGAACTAACAAAAAATTGAGCTTTCCAACTGTAGGGATTCAGTTTGAGAGACAATTACTTACCCATAGTAGTGTAAGTTACAATGAATGTACTCCTACATAGGGAACATAACTTTACACTAAACCAATTCTTACATTTGCTCGAGGCTTTTGAGCAATGGCTAACACCCATTTATGCTCAAGCCACAACAGCACCTAAACTCCTTTAATGTTTGATCTTTAAATAGTGTTTTGAAGTTGGTGTATCTAAACAAGATTTTTGCGACGTCGCAGCAAAACATATCTGTGTACATCCAGCGAATCAAATTTATGATACTCACAAAAGGGATGCCCTAAGATATACACTTATCTTTTGTCCTAACAAGCAGAATCAACTTTTGCAAGAAAACAATTCATGTGAAAAAGATAGGTACTAATACAGTATGCTTCAATTATCAAAATAGGTATCTCATAACAAGGAATAAGATGTCTCTGACGTTTAGACAAGTGGTTAATTTCTCTTCTTTTGACATTAAACTTTTTTTTCAAGGGGATATTTTAGCCTATTTTGCTAGGCAATCCATGAAGATACGTCTCACTATGATCAAGTTCTTTCAACACACTTCTTAAGATGTTCTCAGTAATTTTTATTTCCTTGTCTTAGGTAAGTGTTTGGTTTCTCCTAATCTCCTTTTCCAGATTGATAGGTAAAACACGTATAAAAGTAAAAGCAGTGACAAAGTAAGACTTATCTAAATTCATGCAGAAAATAAAGCATACAACATAAGATCACTGTACAAAAATGTATATTTCACTGTTTATATGGCACAAATCCATAAATTTCTTTACCTTCAGTTGTCTGCTAGGAAGATCTTGGTAAAGCTCACTCCACTTCTGCATTGACCATCCCATGTTACGCAAGACGGCCTCAACAAGAAGCAGGCCACTAAGTGCGTCTCCTACAGCCTGATTCATCAACTCACTGACTGCTAATAGTCTCATAGCAGCCTTATGGCGCTCAGAACCTGAAATCAATGCATGATAAATTCTACAAAAAGAAGCTTAAGAAACAACACTGAAATAAGTTGTCAGAGTGAAAACCTGGCATATTGGAACCGAGTTCACTGTTTAAGGCCTCCAACTTGGATATAAACTTTTCCGAGAATATAATTGTTCCATGCCCGTTTGCCTCAAAGTACAAGCCAATGTCGTATTCAGACGCCTTTTTGTGTAGGTACTTCACGCCAGTTGGAGTAAACACAACCTCTAGACCTAGCTTCTTAAGGTAATCAGTCGAGGCACCATTTGCATAAGCTGTCTGCACAATACCAAGCCTTGCCGGCAAATCACTGTTTACTCCACTGCTTTCTTTCTTGTTAAGAATACTTAATTGATCCTGAATAAATATTGCAAACAGAGACAGTATCTTATCTCCATCTACCAAATCAATGTTGCCATTACCAGCTAATAGAATGCGGAAATAGACAAGCCTATCGGCATCACCATCCAAACTCACACACCTGCAGCACTAAATTAACTGGTGCAATTAGCATTACATTGAAAGAAGAGCATTCACTTGAAAGTTTAATCGAAGTGGGAAAGATATAGCTCTCACCTTAGGCCTGCATCATTGGGACCAAAACCACATGGAACAGCTTTCTCTTTCTGCACGTAGTCAGCACCAACCCCATCATTGAGTATTCCCTCTCCTTTCTTACCTGTGTTTCTTACATCAACATCCAATCCTGTTAGCATGTTGTTCACTTCCTCAAGCTTTTCCCCACCAACACCATTAGCTCCGTCTACTAGAACTTGGGTACTGAAGCCATCACTTAAAATATCCTTGGGTGCTAAAGCCATCAGACACCTAAATTAAATAGTTAAAAATCAATAAAATTCTAGAAAAAATAAGCAGATCTTGCAGATTTAAAGATGAGTCTCTTTGCTCACCCAAACGCCTTGGAAAGTTGTGTGAAGTAATCAAATTCAGATGCTTTCATGCCCATATTCCTACTTCTAACCATCCAATGAAGTTGTGGGGTAGTTACAATTCCCATATCAACGGCAACAGCACCAATAATAGCATTAATTCCCTTGACAAAGGAGCAACTTTTCAGAATAAGAAATGTCACAGCAAAGTAAGCTAATAAGCAAATAAAAAACTCTTTACCTGCTTAGCAGCTTCAAGAAGAGTTTCCCCACTAGGTCTCGTGTCTCTTCCAAGTAGTATCTGTGCAGGCTGATTTCCACTTAATGGGATATTTTGCTCTTTTGTGAATTGGAGAACTAGCTGTCAACAGGAATGATATGCGTTGTCATTAGAATGATATCACTAACAGCTACAAAGTGAACAATGGTCCGTCCGTATTCTAACATATTTCATTCTGTAAGCATAATTTTTCATTCCAGAAAAAGCCAAGTCATGCTTAACTGGATATGACAACAAAAGCCAAAGATCGTAGTAAGATGCCTTTTCAAATGCACAAATAGAAGAAACAACAGATTCGTGAACAAAATTACATAACCAAGCAATAAAACAACCAAAAAAAAACAAACAGCTGAAACTGCTAAGAGTTGCAGGTGTACCTAGCAAAACAGTTTTTGAGACAAACCCATCAACTATAACTCTGAAAAGTGAAAATGAATTTAGAGGGAAAATACAAAAAGGTAAGAGAAGAAATTTTCTCTGACAAAAATGCATTAATAACAAAATCTATCACCAATGCAGTTGATCCAATTTGTAAAGCATACATCAACAAGAGATTGTGCATCTGGTGCATTGGCAAGCTTATCAGCAAAGGGCTCCCAATCCTGTGTCATCATTCCACCATTGGGGTCGGCAATCTTGACGCCATTGTCAGATATGGGATTGTGAGATGCGGTGATCATTAGCCCCACTGCTGATCCTGAGGCACTCATTGACCTTAGTGCAGCCAATACGCCGCATCGGAACACGGTTGACGCCAGCATCAAACCGTCCGAACGAAACCCTGCAGTTCCATATGAAAATCTAGCACCTGCAACAAAGAAATCAGCAACGATAATTAGGAATCAACAATAAATTTTATACGTATTATTTTATTTATACAACAACAACGGGTTATGCCACCGGGTGGGGTCAGATACATAGATCCTTCCATGACAGTGTGCTCTGTTAACTACTTTTTATTGATGCAAAAAATAAAATGAAAAAAGAACCTACATGGACAAACGAACAACAATAATTAGCATTTGGCAGTTAAAGTTATCCAATTTCTTATTTCTAACACCTGCAATTAACAAACCCGCGACGTAAATTAATTATTAGCAACACAACCTAAGGTTTTTTTAACTTAACAAAAATGGAACCTACATGAATATAAACAGAAAATAATGATGTCAAATTTCACAATTAAAAGCACCCATTGCCTAGTTTCACAATTCCAAAACATATTCTTTCTGAGATTGACCTCACTTTATATGAAGAAAAAAATAAAGATAGAGAAAACTGAAGGGGAATTGAAGATGTTACCAGGAGGAAGGGGGAATCTGGCAGCAGAATCGAGAAGAATAGATCTCTGTTTCTCGTCGCCGGCCATCGAGATCGATCGATCGGTTGATCGAGAGAGAGGGAGAAGAACTGAGACGCGACCTTTGTGGAGAAAGAGAAGAGAGAGACGTTGGAGGAATTTATAAACCTGAAAATGTGATCCATGGATCTTATAGTTTTCCGGAATGGATCCGGTTACGAATCAGGCTCGACCAGTTTTTTCTTGTTCTTTCTTTTTTTTCTCGACTCAGGCCAACAAACTATAATAGACATAATCTTTTTGTGCTAGTTATATAATAAGCTCATTGATCCAAATAAACAAAAAAGTTATTATTATCAATCAACCTTTGCGTACACCTCTCACCAATACTGTTTGATTTATAACCGAAAATGTATCATTAAATCAAAATAAAATACATAATATTATAGCTCGTTTATCAATTCATCGAACTCATTTTTTTAAAATTTATTTTTAAATAATTAAAAATTTATAATAAATTTTAATCAAAATTTATTTTGAAAATTTTAATTTTAAAAATTACTTTTGATATAAAAGATAATATACAAATTTATTTTTTATTAAATATTTTAAATTTTTAGTTTTCAAATTTATTTTAAAATTTTTTAAAAATAAACTTATCTCAAAATAAAAATATATCCTCACCGTAGCTGGATACGGTAGACAACGCGCAAGAGAATGAGAATACAACATTGCTCATGTTTATATAAACAGCATAAGCATAATAACTAAATTGCAATAAACAAGTAATGGAATAGAATCTACATATGAGATAATTCATAATTTTCGGACAAGAACAAAACTAAAAGCTCATATGCTCATTATGTTCATATCAACACAAGCAGCGATACAATGTAACAACATGAGCTAGTCATGAATCATCACCAAAATACAAACCCAGAATTAGTAAGAGATGAGCTTGGAAGGAAACCTTTTCATTGCAACGACCGCAACATGATTTTGGAGATTAAAATCGAAACTGAAAGAACGAAAACTTCCCTTGTTTATACGTCTCTCTCATTCGCCGACTTGTTTGGTATCTGCAAAAATAATGGCTTTCTTTTATCACCATTCTGGAGTGATTCTCTTTGAGCTTATCAGTTGTATCATATCAGACACGGTTATCGCTCAACGTTGTAAGAGCAGGCCTTTTGATTTCACCCTGTAAGACCAACAAAAAGAAAATGTCAATATGACGAAATTAGAATTTTTCGCAAAATCAATTGGCAATAAAAAAAATGAGTTAAAATTTTTATAAATATTATCTCAGGATCATTGATAAGTAATGTAAGACTAAATTATTCTTTAACATCTGTCCTTTAGCATAGTGCTCTTTTTTTGTTGTAAATTAAATTGATGTATGCTACGTGTCCTGTAATGAATTGAATGAAGCAGGCGACTTGTCCTAAAATGAAACGGACTACTTGTCCTAAAATATAGCGGACTACTATTTTTTGAATGAAACAGATTATTTGTCCTAAAATAAAGCGGACTATTTTTGTTTTAAAATAAATCGGACCATAAAGACTCTAATAGATATGGATAATAAGTAAGATCTTAGACCGATCCGATCCAATCCGCTCTAATACTATGTGAGAATTTATAATTTTTTTCAAAACTAATTGGCAATGAGAAGAGTGAGTCCAAATCTTTATAAATATTATTTCAGAACTATTGATAAACAATGTAGAACTAAATCTTCTTTTACCGTCAATATAGATAACAATTGGTTAGACGAGATATTTGAACAGTTGGAGTGCTTCAGACCTTTATCTTCTTGTTCTTAAAGGCCTCAAGCTTTTCCTTCAACATAGCCTGCAGCTTCCTCAAGCTTGCATTCTCAAAACCCCCATGCATCCCAATGCTTACAAGTTCATTGTTTTCATTAGATCGTGCATCCCCAATCTTCTCAGTTTCCAAAAAATGGTGGCACTTGGAAGCCTTCTGTTCTATATCTGCCACGGCAGCATTTATGATTTCACTGCCATCAGGGATCACCAGAGCTCCCAGAGTCTTTTTTTGTTAGGCATTTTGTTCTCATCAACAGAATTTGAAACTTGCAGCACTTCTGCCGTTATTGTAGATAGTTCATTTGCAATCTTGTAATCCTCAGTTGCCAATAAAGAAAAGCTAACATCAGCCTCAGCAGATCCATTCACTTCATAGTTAGCAATAGATTCCTTCTGTGTGATGCCGGAGAAATAAATTGATACAGGAGCATCATCAGTGTGGTTTGGTAAAACTTGAAGTACATTTGTTGCATTCAGCTTTTGGCACAGCATCCTCACTGGTTTTTGTTCGATTGATTTGTCACTACATACAACAATGTTAGAGCTCAGTTCTTCCTCGGGCATTGCTTCAGCTGACTGAAACAACATATCCCCAATTGGTTTCTTCACATATGCTATAGTACAACAGCTGGAATCAGGTTCCCATGGCTTCTAGCTTACCAATAATTGCTTTCAAGGATGGACTTCCACTACGACTGCTATCTAATTTTTGTCTTTACAGTAACTTCAGAAATAATGACAACAGTTTCTCTGACATCTCCCGCCACCAAAGCATCATCACTACGGGGCTCTGGAGCCCTTTGATAAGCTTGCAGAAGTTGTTGACATTCAGTTTCCATCATCTCCATTTTGCCAATTATAGCTTCCAGGAAGGTACTGTCATCGTTGCAGTTAACTCCTCTTTCCTTGTGGTATCTGGGACAATCATGGTCAAAACAGCATCATCAATGGACTCTGGAGAGTCCTGTACATCCTGTAGGATTTTGCCCTCATCAACTGCAACATCTTTGCTGAAATCATCTTCCTTCAAATCTTCTGAACGAGCATCGGTACTGATCTTTCACCATTTTCTGTGAGATCAGAGACAATCTCTCTCTTCTTGGAGATATCCTTGCTCACTAAAGAAAAACAGGTAGAATGTAGTGTATCCTGGTCAGCCAGAAGAACACAGTTACCTTCAGTACTTGGTGCAAGATTTTAAAACCAGATTTTTGATAGGTGAACCTTCAGAATCACCAAGCTCCATTCTTTCTTCTCTTTTTTCGACGTGCTAGCTTGATGGATTTAAGCTCAGATTAATAGTGTAGAGGCACGAGCATT
This sequence comes from Acanthochlamys bracteata, assembly GCA_019914995.1. Taxonomy (NCBI): domain Eukaryota; kingdom Viridiplantae; phylum Streptophyta; class Magnoliopsida; order Pandanales; family Velloziaceae; genus Acanthochlamys; species Acanthochlamys bracteata. The sequence continues at coordinate 488,869 of CM034126.1, forward strand.
GTGTCCAAATAAAAAATAAGCTAGTCAACTTTGAGGTGGATTAGAAACTCAACTTGAGTTGAGCATAGTGGACTCTAATTTGAAGGGATTAACTGTCCATATTTTCTATATTGACTGAGTGCTGAAATAATATGTGCTTGTACGTGTAGGATGCTAATTCATAAGAAATTAGCTAATCTTTTTAATGGGGGTATCGATCCTACATCCTTCTTGCATTCTACAATAACTGTTTCTCTAGTCTCTTGAAAATGAACACTAAATCTAAATTGATCAGAGATGAAGACAAATCATACTGAACCTTAATTTCATCTACGGTCTCTCAGAATCGAACTAACATCAATCTCTGACATATAAGGAATATGACTACAGCTAACTATTTCTTCAATATGTTAGATCACCAAATCTAAACCGAACTCAAATTTCTACACATGATTGATAAAAGTACGACAAATCACAGAATAAAATACCTCAAAAAAATCAGACTTAAATTATGTTCTCAAAAGCTCAGAACTACTTCTACAATCTCCTGCAATCCAATTACTATTGAGTTCTCAGACACACAAATCATACTATTTCTTCAATCCACTGGAACGTTCACCAAATCCAAAATTGAAATCGAGTATCCAAATTCACACAATAAATGGAAACAAAACCAAAAGAGATCATTCGATTACCGTTGGTCTGGAAACCTAAAGGGGTTAGTGGTACTTACAGGCGAGTTTTCGAAATTAAGAAAGTCGACCGTTGGAGGTTGTGAGATAGAACAGATGAATCTGGGCCGTTCAATTTTGAAATTTGGATGATCTCTTCGTTAAAGTAACTAGTTATTTCTTGTATTTTTATAATATTTAGATAATTTCCTTTTCTCTATGATATAAAATTTCGTTTCCCAAAATCTTACGATCAATGGTAGTTTTACATTTAGTTTTTTTATATAGAATATTACCCTCAGACAAAACCAGTATTACTAGAAGTATGTACATTTGCAATAGCTGTTGGTTAAAATATCCTGTTTGACAAAAAAAAAACATGACGAAATAAACCTAAAAAGAAGAACCGATTAAGTTCATCTATTCTGGAAGAACAGTCTTTTATATAGACAATAAACAAATCAGCTTTCAGTAATAATACAACAACAGTTTGAGTTAAAACATAAACCCAGGAACAAAAAGCCCGCGCTGGTAATGACCTACATCCTTAGTGCTTTAACAACTTACCCATATAATTAAAAAAAATGAAGTCTGCCTGCACATCTACTACTTGTTACATTTGCAGAGAGAACTTCAAAAATATGTCAAAAAGCTTTACAGCAGAACACCGTTTCTCTTTTTGATTGGCGTCAAGTTGAAAAAGATGAACGCCTCCATGGAGAGCTAAAGCTTAGACATCATAGTTTCTTACACGGAAGGTTTCAGTCCACAAGAAGTGATTACCTAGGACCAGGGTCTGAAGTCTGGCTACTCATATTTGGATTTGAAGAGATCGAAGGGAGGGTTCCAGAGATCTCCTGCGGGCGTGCTGATGAACCCCATTTCGGCTCGGTATCTGATGGTTCAATCACATGAACAGCCCCGTCGGTCATTCCTAGTGCAATCTGGTTTGGTTCAGCAGGGTGTGCAGCGATGACCTGGGGATAAACTATGCTGCTGCTGCTGCTGCTGCTGCAAAATGCAGACACGCAAGTTTAATTTCTTTAACAAAAGCTCCTTCTCTCATGCTCTGCTGCTGTTTAACATCCATCAAATTAATAACATAACATGAAACTGGTAAATGGGATCTCATGATTTATGGCAACTCTCCTTGCAAAAACTGGAATGAAGAATCAAGATTATAGCTTTTACAGAACTGGATCTTATCCAGTTACTCATATTTACATAGTTTGTGCATAGCAGTTTTGCAACTAAGATTTAAACAGATCCTTAAGCATGCAACTTAGAAGAAACTACAAAGGAAAAAGTTTATCTGACCTCATAATGGCATCAAGTCAATTAAATAGACAGTGTATCATATAGTTTTTCTGACCTTATGGAAATGGGCAAACAAACATGCAACGGACAGAAAGTCTCAGACTTCTGATCCATAGCATTCCTGTAGTAAAACCACAGGATTAAGAAAATACCTGGGTGTAGGAGATAAATATGAAGAAGGGGCAATCCTGCATCTCAACCTGAGAGTATCCTCATCAAATACACCAACAGCACCATCACAGAATCCAGCATACACCAAAAGACCATCACAGGAATATATCGCACTTGATATAGGAGCAGATAATGTTTCTCTGGGAGACCACTGTAGCACATGAATTCATATTAGCTGATCAACAAATCAAAACAAAAAAAAATGACCACCTAAGACTCTAGGGATTTTCAGATGCTATCTAAATATAAACTTGCGGCTAACACTAAGAAGTAAACAGCATACCAAATGGAACTAACAGAAAATATATTGCAAAAAGAATTAAAAAATAAATTTTCTATCTTCACTAGATGAAGGCACACAAGTATAAACCAAAAACTAACCGTGAGTAGGCATTCAAGCTTGCTGTCATAAACAGAAATTTGACTCTCATGGGCAACTAGGATATGTGTTTGATCATTATGGAACTGAACTTTGGTGTCTCCAACTAACGGGTTAGAATGACCAGCTGGTGCCTGAACAAATCGGGATTTCTTCTTCTCCCATCCATCAATGCTCCAGACACATAGCTGCAAGTTTCCAGCTCAGGAGATCAATTAGATCCCATGAAGATAAAAACTGAAGTTAACATGCAGATAAATTCTAAACTTACATCAGTTCATAGATATTGATAAATGACACTTTGTCAGGAAAGAATTTTGTCAACACTGAATACAAAAGCTAATTATCATATACCTGTGCATCAGCCCCTGAGGAAACCAGCACTTGTAGCGACTGTGAAAATGCAAGGCCAGTTATCTTTTTCTGATGACCCTTAAGTTTAGTTTTAACCTGAATGGACACATTCAAACATTCAGGAAATGAGGTAGAATGTTGTAACATGTTGACATAAGATATGTCCCAAACTAGTAATCACAGTACATAATTCTGCCAGAATACAAATGCTTTAATATATATGTAGAAAGTGCTCTAAATACTCAAAATATTTTGCGAGCACATAATGGAACCAAAAGTTTGAAATTATACCTAAAAATGCAGCAGCCACTGGAAGACAAATTTATAGAAGTAAGAATTTTAAAACTTGATAATTTTATATGATACTATAATGATAGGTCTATCCAGAATATTAAATTACTCCTTGGCAAATATGTATTCATATGTTAATAGAATATTTGATTAAATCCACCCCATACCAGAATAGCAAGGAAACCACATCAGAATCTACGCACTTAAAAAGGTTTCACATAATTTCAAATTTCCAACCAGCCAATTGTGGATCCCAATATACCCCACAACAAAAAATTATAGGCCAATCTTCAATAAGGAACAAACAGGATTACCAAAGACAACAATAAAATTGCATGGCCATATTCAACATATATGTTAATAGAAACTCATTTATGAACTCCATGCAATCACCTCATCAACACGGACGTTATATATCTGAATAGTTGAATCATCCATTCCTATTGCAATAATATTATTATCTTGAGGATGAAATGCAAGATAGGTAGCTGCTGGGGGAGGCGGCATGAAAGTTGTCATAACCTATCCAAAATGCCAAGAAAGAGTTACAAAGGCATCACAATATGCAATAGAAAACCAAGACGTCCTAAAATATTGAGGGATAGACTTTTTCTGAACCCCATATACCTTGAAGGTCATCATGTTGAATAAGGAAACCTTCCCACCAGATGCAGACATAACGTAGGAGTCATTCTTAGACAAAGCAATACATGCAGAAGCTTCTTCTGCTGGAATATTGTCATTTACGTCATTAGTCATAAGAATCCCATTAGGCGGTTGCCACAGTTGAGGTGGAATAGATGCAGTAGACTGCAAAAAAGGAAGATAACATATACTTATTATAAAAATAGATTAAGCACAGTTTAAAACTTCACCACTTCTCAAAACACTAACCTTTCCAGACAGGTTGCGATCTCCACGATGCCACTTCCACAGCTTGTGAATAGCGTTGCCTGCAAGAGCAAGGACAGCTACCCCAGAATTTGTATACAAGAGCCTCACGATCTATAAAACAAACAAAATATAAGTCTATAACCAAAAAAAACAATAAGAGTGTAGAGCAAGTTTTGCATGGAAGGCCATACATATGAGCAACCCATACGATAAAGCCTACCTTGCTACTTGCATTAGTTGCATCCGGCAATCGTAAAGCTTTTAGCTGATTGGGATCAACAATGTCAGCTAAATTCCATGTTTTGATTTTGTCAGCATCATCTGAAATCCTTGATTTGACATCTATTGTCCTGTGCGCATCAATTGTAGCCTGCTTAAGAAACTATGCCTCAGAAATTTGATAACTTTCATCAAAAGAATCTTTATTATACGAACCACCAGCTTACCAGATTTCCCATTGACACTATAGGTGGTGCTCTATCAACACGCTCAAGATTAGAGGCTAAAGGACCGGAAACATTTGGAATGACACCGGGAACATTGATGATTTGGGGCTGCACGATAAAAGACATCGTTATAGAAACACACAAAACAAGAATATGCATGTAAGTTTTATAGGTTGTGTCTTGAAAGTCATTAAACTTCAGGGTAAGAGATTAGAATGGTTGACCCTTCAATCTATATTCCAAATTCAAAAACCCCTTCAATCCACTTTTTGATCTTTATTTATGCACTCCGATTATTTGCATTTCTGTTCAAAACCAAGCGATGGATCAAAGGCAACAATGGGAGCTGTGACAACCAAACAGAAGATGCCAAGCAAGGAGGCATTGGGGAATCTGTCCCTTTTAGAGTCAAAAGCGTTAAATGCACACAACAGAAAGTGGGACCATGGAGTATAAACATGGTCACAGATAACCAAATTGAGCCATTAGTGCAGAAACAAATTATAGCCTAAGGATCTCCGTTTGGGTGTAATCAAACCTTGGACTACAATGGAGAAAATGTCAAATAAGAAAACAGTGTATACAGTCGCATTATTAGTATTCATCAGCACTACATTTAAAAATACTACTGTACCTTTGTATTAATTTGCTGGGATGATCCAGCACCGTCATATGTCCGGCTCTCCAGCATTCTAACCAAACGCTGCCCATCAGTGTTGGCCATAATCTTAATCCCATTATCAATGGTTGTGACAGCAAGTAAGGATCCCTCCTTATTGAATCTCAACCGCGGACTTGCCTGCGATCAAATTATCAATATTACCACATCTGTCCATTCTAAATTAGCAAATTCACTGAAATAATTTCCTCAGGAGTAAAAAGTCATGTACAGGCAAACCCCCTTCAGCATCCGTCGTGGTTAGTATGTTTGTATTGTCCATATCCCAAAACTTGATCATAAATTCATCTCCAGCAGCTAAGAATCGATTCCTGCTTGTGTCAAATTGAACAACACCTACAGATCTCTTTCTGAAACCAGAATATGTCCTTTTAATAGCTCCCTCTGTCTCATTCCATTCTACTAGATGTGAATCACCATCTTTACTAGTTCCACAAGAGAAAAGCCTGAATGTATAAGCGAAGCATTTAGACACTAAAACAAGAAGGTAACAAGAATCATTAAGAGGTCCAATAACTTATATTTATATACTTATATTTATATAACTTATATCACTAAAACAGCTGGATGCAACAGAAAAGATGATTGTCCCACCTAAAATTGGCATGAGGATTTACCTGGTTCCATCCTGACTATATGCCATTGTTGTGCACCAAAGCCCAGGTGCATCATAATCTACTCTAGATCCCATACCATCATATAGCCACGCCTTAATTTTGCCATCAACAGCAGTAGAAAAAATAAACTGCACAGAGTAAAACGTGAGGAGGATCTGAGAACAAAAACAATTCATAGATGGAAAAAAAAAAAGTTTCTTCAGGACACCCCAAACCAACTTCAGAGAATAGTATTTTTAAAGCATGATATTATCTGACCAGCCATAACATTAAAGATATACAGCTTCATTTTAGCAACTACAGACCTGTATTGCCTCCTTATGGTGAGGACAAACAGAGTACACAGCAGCTTCATGGCCTTCAAAGGTATACTGTCTAGCTCCTGTTGCAGCATCCCAAACCTGCCACCCGTACATTGACATAACAAGGAAAACGAAAAGGGAATTATAAGGTAGGACTAGTACATACTCCACAAAACATAGTAGGTTTCGTACAGAAAAGGATCTAGACCTTGATTGTCTTGTCATCACCACATGTTATTATTGACAAGTTCTTATTTGGATGAGAGAAGGCAATATCATTGACTCCACCAGCATGAGCATCAATCTTGACAAGCAAGGCAAGGAAACAAATATTTCTTATTAAAGTAATACTCAAAAATGCAAGTTCAGGCAGCACTACAAGAAGTTACCTCCAATTTCTGCCTTAATTCTCCATTAGGACTATAGGCATATAGTTGCACTATATGCTTAGAGAATGCAACACCTAGACAAGTAGAAAGGCAGAACTTGGTTATATAGATATACAGGTTAAGGTTAACATCAAATTAAAGGCGACGAACAATATAAGTAATTTCAGAACATACCAAGACTAGATCCATCAGGACTCCATAAGCATCTGTTGATGGAAATAGAAGGATCCTTCACCAATGTTGTCTGTTTTATGCATCAATTTCAAATATCTAGGATTAGATGAACAAGAGGCAGCTATGTTGGAAGTCTAGAGACTTTGACCAAAGAGCAAGTTACTGTATTATTACATAAGAAAGTCATGAATAAGTTGTTTGGGAAAATTTACCTGCAACGACATTGAACATGTTGACATATCCCAAACCTTGAAAGGCTTGTGGGCTATCCGTTCACGAGATCCAACTTCCCAAATTGAAATATCACCAACATTTGTACCAACTGTTATTCAAGGAGATAAACTTTAGTAACACTGCCATCATAACAATTCTACTCCTGTCAAGTGATAACACAACTAATGACAAATCCAGCTACCTAGAAGAATTGTCTGTTGTTGCGGGTGAAAATCCAAGCTCATGACACTTGAACCTTGATTAAAGGTTCGTACCACATTTTTGGGCAGATCTTCTTGTGAATATAGATTTGGGGAATGAGTTATACCCGAGAATGACACCTAGACATATGGCATAAATATTTTATCAACTGAATGAAATGGATTTAAATTCATATTGATATAATCGCATTCTTAAAATCTATAATTCAATTCAAACCTCATCAGATTGGCCGGTGCGCATCCTCTTTAGTAAATGTTCAGAATCTGCAGTTTGATAATCCACTCCAGGAGCACTTGTAGGAGTCCTCGGGTGCTTTAGAAAAGCAGCTGCAGAAAAGCAAATTGTCAGTAAGAATTGGGTAGCATGTCTTCAGTCAAACAAGAAGGTCCATACTTCCCACCTGTATTTGGAGGCTGAACAAGACCTGGGGGGACTTGTGCCACAGCAGCATGTGGCATAGCTGGGTTAGCACTTGTCATCCACCCTGCAATGGCACTTGGTGATGGTGAAACAACAGGTTGGAATGGCTGCATGGAAAAACAATTGACAAATCCATGGGACCGGTAGGATTGTAAGATTGAGTAGACTCTAAGCAGTCTAGTTCTACTTCATCTTGCATAGTTAGAAAAGTTAACTTACACTATGAGCTCCAATTTGAGGAAAGCCCCCAGCTTTAGGAATGGTTCCTGCTAGGGGGTTGTTGGCAGGAGGAGGAGCACGTGATCCATTAGCAGGAGTGCAAGAGTGGTCAACAAATAGTGTCTTGATGTCAGGGTTTGGGCGGGGAGTTTTGCAAAGCTGATGCTGCCAGTTAAGGCTACAAGCATTTGGATCATAAGTAAGATGATGATTCAAGAAGTAATTTAGGCATACAGATTAAAGAGTTGACAGCATAGACAGTATGGCAGCAGCCACTAGCAGCTCCACTAAACACCAATTTTAAGAGGGCTATACTAGGTAATTCAAATGTTTATCCTGCACATACTACTGCAATATCCCATCGGGTAAAGAGCAAAGAGAAATTAAAAAATAAAATAAAGAGACTATGTACCTTTGATTTATCAGAGTTCGTAATCTAGAAGCCCTAAATGACGGAAATGCGAGTTTATCACGGAACAAGGGATTGGCTTCGATGAGCTTTTTCAGCTCCAAAAGCATTATGCTTCTGGCAGACTTTGTATCTCCATACTTGGAAAGCTGCTCATTCTGCCTGAAATGACAAACACATCAAGCTATATTGATGAAAACATACCTTGTTATAATATATCTGACCAAGATGTGATAAATAATGCATGAAATGAGCAAGCCTACCTGAAATTTTCAAGAGTTAGTAACTGAGTGATCTCTTTGAAAAGCTCTTCATTGAATGACGAAAAGACTTTGAGGTCCTTCACTAGTATGTCCACAGCTTTTGCTCTGTCGTTCCTACATTAAGAAAAGCACAAAAAAACAACAATAATATAAATGCCTTAACACGTCAAATAATGGTCTTGAATTAGAGAAACAACAGACCAACCTGTCAAGTGCTTCAAGGTACTTCTGCTTTCTAATCTCAAAAAAAATCTTCATTGAATATCGATTGTCTTCAACCTTAGTGAATCCACTGAGGTATTTCTCGACCTCATCCCACTCTCCTGCCTGAACTTGATCCTCAAAATATTTCATATTAAAGAAGAATCCCGACTCCTTCTCCAACCTAAAATCCAAACAGCACCCACAGTTTAATTGCCATTTACAATCTACAGTATATAATAATATCCCCTTCTGCCAAGACAACTAAACGAAAAGGTGCTACTACTCACTTATGGACAGTCTCTTTGAACTTCTCCTCATCCAAGAACTGGAGAATTAGGAAAACCAGTTCACGGCTCAAGGACGACATGCTTCGTGGTACTCCTAACCACTCCAGTGCAAAATTTCAGCTCTTACGCAAAAACACAAAAAGGATTGAAACTCTCAAGGGTATTCGGCTTATCCTCCTCTGTCTCCAGCTCCCTATCAATGAACAAAATCAAGCTATAAGCTCAATCTTGTGCTTCCACTAATTAATCAACTACTTCCAAAAAATCAATTTCTTCCGTCTGAAGCTAAATTAAACGAAATCTGCAAGTGATAATCGAATGTTGATCAAGGGAAATTTTATACTAAAAAAATATAATTTCTAGATATATAAATCAATACGAATCCAAGAAAATCTTTAAAATTCAAAAAATTATTAAAATATAAAACAAAACAAATTCACAATCTAAAAATAAATTTAACCAAAAAACCAGCATACTGTTCGTGTAAACCAGAAACAGAGCTCGATCTGGAGGTAATCTCAACGAGAAACGAAGCAGAAACAACAGAAACAGAAAACCAAGTAAAAGAATGATAGAAATTCGTCGCCGCCTTACAAAATTTAGGGTTTGTGTTCCCTTTCTTGCTTCCGCCTTGAGGCTTGCTTCAAACCTGTTCCCTGCTTTCTCTCTTTTTTCCATTTCTTTTTTTCTTTGTGTTTATATACAAGCCCTAATTTTCAGCTTCTGATCTCAAAACCTATCTCTTTCTATTTCTACCATTTATATGTGAAACGCGAGGCCACGTTTCTCTTCCTCGGTTTCACACAATTCAACTGCACCTTCCCATTTTACCCTTTCCTTTTTCCACTAATCACAACAATAATCCATTCAGCAATTTTACATAGATAAATCAATTCAGCTATTATCAAATTTTAGTGCAGGTTAGGGCCATATTTGAGAAGCTTTTTTTCTCTAATTTTTTATTTTACTCTTTTTAATAAAGTTTTAAAATATTTTAAAATTTTTAATAGTACTAAAAAATTTTACATTATAAAATTCTTTTATTAATTATTTTTATTATTTTTTTAAAATAAAAAAATATAGCTTATAATTTAAAATTTTCTAAAATATTTTTTTTTGAAAAATTTATATTCAATAAGTATTTTCAAATAACCCCTAAATGGCGCTTAAGCCGTAAGCACCATGCTTCACCACCATTATTGATATTTTGTTTTCTTTTTTTTGCAATTGATAATTTTGAATTTCATGAAAGAACTACCAATATGATATCCAACATTATTTGCATCTAAAATAATATCTCGTTGCATTTATATTATATTATTATAGATTTATACATCAACATGTTTGATAGTAATTTTAAATATGCTATCAAAATATTGAAATTAAAAAAATTAGAGAGTAAGTATTCCAAGTTTTACATTCCAATTCTTTTATGGTGCTAGTGCAAGCATGAGTGATGAATGATGAACAAATTAGATAAGTTTAATGCAATAAAATAGTTAGATTTTAGAATTCAAAATCCGACTGGAAATAGAGTCAAACATAAAATCACTTGAAATTTTTCAATATACTTTTTGTTAATATTTAAAATTTTCTAAAATGAAGGTCATATTTTAACATAAAGTTATATATAATATTTTACTTTTTTTAACAAAAATAAAAAAAATAATAAGATATAACAAGTAATAACTAAATAAACCAAAAGAGTAGCACAAAAACAAAGGGTACTTTCGTCACTTACACAACAATCGCGTTAGAGACCGACCCATCGTGCGTCCGGATGCCATGAAGTTAAAATAAGGGTAAAATCGTCATCTTCCTGCATAAACCAGACAACCACGAGTCCTAGAATATCAATAAGCGTATTTTCGTCATTCATTGTAACCATCTAAAACTGCCACGTAAGCCTTATAGTACTTAATTATTATTTAATTTTTTGCACAAACTCGGTGCTAATTTTAATTTTTTCGCCGTCCTTTTTAGGGCGTGGTAGCTGTGTCGATACTCGAGTTCTACTGATAAGCAAATCAGTTTATGAACGCTCTTATCAGATAAGAAGGCTTATCAATGAAAAAGGAAATAGGCAAAGAACAAAGAGTACGGAAGATCAGATAGCTGAGGACAGCACTTGTCTGTCTGCGAGGAATTACAAACCGACACGTGGGAGTTTATATTGGACTCTGACGTGATTGTCCCGTAAGGTTGCGGTGTTCTCTTAAAAGTGGGTGTTTTGTTTCGTAAATTTTCAATTTTTTATTTTACTAATATATTTTTGATAAATATTTAAAATTTTATTTAAAAATTATAATATATTAAAATTTTTATTATTTTTTTATTATTTTTTATTTAAAAAGTAGAATTTATTTTTAAATTTTTCTATTTTAAATTTTTTTTTAAACGGCTGTGTTTCAAACTCTCAGATTTTATTTTTTTATTTAGAGAGTATATAGAAATTTAGTCATAGTTGTCAGATCCGAACCGATCCGTCCGGGTTGACCCGAAAATCGTCGATCCGGACGGTAAACCGGTCCGAATTTATAAAAAGATCGTTTATGCAATCGACTCGCTTTGACCCGTTTCGATCTGATCGACCCATACGTTCAGGTCGAATCGGATTGAAAATTTTTTTAAAAATTAATTAAAAATTTTTTAGTTGATGATATATTTAATACAAAAATAATTATTAATAGCTATATGTTGAAAAATAATATGTACCTTAGATTTTGCATTTAATGTGATAATACAAAAATATAATTGATTATGTCTTATTTGTAAATATCAATTATTAGTGATTTTTAAATTTTTATATTGTAAATTATTTAGACTCAAGTATGTATACCTAAAAAAGTTAGTTATATCTCTTTTATAATTTATCTATTTTATGGTTTATCTTTTTCTAATCTCCTAATTTATTTAAATATTTCTCATTATAAATTATTATTATTATTATTATTGTTGGTGGTGGCAATATTTTAATTTTTACTGTGATTATTATTACTGTTGTTGTTGATAGTAATACCATAATAAAAAATACTTTAATTTTTTGCTACGATTGCTGTTGCTATTATTATTGGTAATATCATTGACAGTAAATTTCTTAAAGTAATTATTGTTATTATTAATTAAAAAACTTTAATATTATTGATCCGACGGTTCGACCGGTTGATCCGACGGTTCGATCCGAACAGTTTTCTAGTTCGATATCTGATCCGGTTCTTACAACTATGAGTTTAGGTCATTTGTTAGTTTAGTATTCAGAATTTAATTACTTTCACTTCCGCTCAATTCACATTTAAATAAAATTTAATAAATAAAGTTATTTTGACTTATTTTGTAAATACTCCAGTTTATAAAAAGTTAGTTTGATAAAATTCATTTTCACGTTTTTAAAAGAAACTAAATTACACTTTGGCTTATTTTTTACATTGCAAATTTTATTTTTTAAACTCACTTTTAATATAATTAAAATAAAAATTTAAATTACTTTTTTTATCAAAATTTTTTTAAAATTAAATTTAAAATTTACTATTAATAAAAATTAATATAAAATTTATTAAATATTTTAAATTTTAAATTATTTTTTTAATTTACTTTTAAAAACTCAATTTTAATTCAAGATAAATACACTCTTTACGGTAATGTTATTGTTAACGAGTCCAACTATCAAATTCAAAATTAAAACTACGGATGATTTTTTGAAAAACTAAAACTAAAACGAGAGGCAATCAATTGGTGACTGGTGAGACGATTATATTAAAAATACAAAAGTGCTGAGTTTCTATATCTCTACCTAAGTTAAATATTCTTCCTTTATTTTGTATGAATCTAACAATTGAGAGGTTTAATTGTTAGTTCACTATGTACTAATGACTAATATTGGTTTATATTTTTCCTCATAAATAAGCACTTACTGAAGCACTTTGTGATTAAAAGTGATGTTTGTCTAAAATTTTCAATTTTTTTCATTTTAATTTTTTATTTCATATTTAAATAGTTTTTATAATATTTTATAAATTTTTTTTAAAAAAATTTTACAAATTACAAAAGCTGTGCGTAGTAAAATTATTATTAGCAATTTTAGGATAAAAATTTAAAATTTATTTTAAAAATATTTTTGTTTTAAAAAAATTATTTAAAAATCACTTCCCGTAGAAGAAAATCTTTCTTTGATCCTTTCTTCGTTTGGCAGGAGATTGGACAAGGCAGTAGGAAAATATAAATATTTTATAAATGCGTTTGGGATGCTTTACACAAGAAAATTGTTTAGAAAGAAATTTATTTTAACATTCTTAGAAAAAAACTTCATTCTTTTATCTCAAAAAATAACAATAAAAATTATACCTATAACAATTTTGTGCTGTATAATTTATCTATTATTTCCAAATTCTTAAAAAGTATTTTAAATATTGTAAAACTTTTTATTAAAAAATATGAAATAAAAATAAATACATAAACAACACCGTTGCATATTGTTAAGAATAGGAAAATCCATAAAACAGCTACACTTGCATAGTAATCATCATCAGATGTAAAAACATCTCAAAAGCTAATGGCACATAAGGGTATATTTACAGAATGCATTACTCCCCCTCTGGATGGGTATTTAAGTGGACAATCTAGAACTGGGGGACTAATAATCAAATCTAGTAAACAAATTGGGGAAAATTATTTTGGACAACCTATTCTATCAGAATGAAGAGGTGCCAACCGATGCAGATCGACCAGAGGCTTGCAACTCCTTCAAAGTGGTAGCTAGCCAGTCCAAGCCCTCGTAGAGGCCATCACCCTTGAGAGCACAAGTTCCTTGGATGTGCCATACTCTGTTCTTCAGGTCATACAAGCCCAACCCTTCACACACTTCCATTGGTGTCATAGCCCCTTTCTGCATAATATCATATATTAACCTAAGGTCCATAATCCATGATATAAATAGGTGCCAGACATGCATGTCATTTCACTAATGTAAAGTGCTGACCTTCTAAAAAGACATTCATATTTACATAGATACGCATATAGATGGGTGAGATAGAAACACATCACCCCTTACGCGCACATCTTGGGCATCAGTGCGGTCCTACTGGTACAAAGTTTTAAATTCGATTTCTATCATTGAATATGAAGAACTGAATTGGAGACATGTCAATAAAATTTCAGCTCAATCGAAGATGAATCAATTTTCATCAAAGTTCTTGTTCAAGATGATAGAAGACAACATATATATTTTAGAAATATTCTTTGTCATCTTAATTAAGAAGTTGGATCAAATTTATTCGTGGTCCAATTATGTTGATATTTTGTCAGATTATTTTTAATTGACAATCCTTCATATCTCACGATAGAGATCGAATTGGAGCTTTGTAATGGATGGAATGTGTTGAAGTACATTGATATACATTTAAAGGATGATGGAGATATATACCCCACCCACATATGTGGGGATAGAGGCACATCGTACTTTACGCGTACATCCGCATACATCGGTGCAATTCTACGAGTATAAGTTCTAAATTTGATCTTCAAAATTGGATACGAAAAATTATGAATTAAGAACATGTTGAAAAATTTTCAGCTCAATCGGATCACGAATAAAGATTAATCTACCGACTTGATCAAATTACATAAAGAAGACGATATATATTTTAAACTTTTTCTTTTTTTTTGGTCGTCTTGATAAAAAATTTGAATGAAAAATTTATTTGTGAATGATTGAGCTGAGATTTTATCAACATAGTTTCAACTAATAATTATTCATATCTAACGGTGGAAATCGAAATTAGAACTCTTAACTGGTGGGTTGTATTGATGTGTGCGGATGTGGCTGGAATAGGGGCAACATCCATCTTTAAGGGCACCGACTGGGCACTCTCCACATATAATGCTCCAAATTTAATAATCTCTATTATTAAATATGGAAAATTATGAATTAGGATCTTCGTGAAAAAATTTCATTTCAATCGGATTACCAATCGATCTCTATCCTAACCTTTTGATCAACAGGCGATATATATGTTTGTTAGTTTTTCCTTTTTCCATCATCTTTTTTCTGTCATCTTAATCATGATGCCAAGTAAAGGTCTATTCGTATTCCGATTGAGCTAAAATTTTGTCATAGAAATTCAAAACCATAATTCTTCATATCCAATGATGGAGATTGATTTAAAGCATTCTAAATGAGGGTGCCCTATAGGTGCCCCTAAGGATGGGAGGTATCTCTATCCCCACCATATATATAATATATATATACACACACACACACACAAAGCAAATTAGTCAAACTGTTTGCATCTAGGAGATTACTTTCTTTTACTACCTTCTAACCAGTCATTAGCAGAATAAAAGGTTGCTATGTTGGTTGATGGGGGAACTATGCAATCACCTTGAGAATATCATGGTTCCAATACCGCATGGTACTTTTAAAAAAGCTTGTTGCCCAAAATGTTACATTTCATAAAACTAATATAAAGGCCATGCATTTAATGCAATGCTAGATTGAACAAAATGATTTTGGCAGCAACGGTTGTCTTACCAGGTCCTGCTTGTTTGCAAAGACTAGAATTACACTGTTCAGCATAAACGGATCCCTGATAATCGTCTAAAATAGGAATATAAAAGAGAAATGTCAGTCTGCTCAAATACCAAGAGGAAAGAAAGATCTGTTATAGAGGTCAAAATAACACGACATCCACTACCTGAAATTCTTGTTTCGCTTTCCCAATCCTCTCTCTGTCCAAGGAGTCAACCACGTAAATCTACAAGGACATGCATAAATTGCTATCACTAACAGATGCTAAATCAAGAAACTAGGAAGCTCTAACCAAATATCATTTAAATCTTGTTTGGTCTGAAGTTGCGACTGTTATCTCACATGTGTCACTATAGTTTGGATCACTGCAATGAAATCCTTCAATTACTGCATTAAGACTTTCTCTGTCACTAGTTTCTCATGTATTGCCTAATCATAAATATGCTTTAATTAAAGTAAAGGCACTGAAGGACCAAGCGGCACTTCAGCCTAAAACACATTAGAAGGGCTTGTCAGACACAACTAAAAACCAAAATGATTTCTAGGTAGCAGGCTGTGTCAATTTTTTCTGGAGTTATTAATTACCTACAAAGTATGGCATTGGCCCTATATGATTAATGTACTTAAATGGAACTAATTACCAATCCATCCGTATTGTTGAAGTAATGTCTCCACAAGGGTCTCAACTTCTCCTGCCCACCAACATCCCACACTGTGAACATGACATTCTTGTACTGAACTTTCTCCACATTGAAACCTGTAAATGAACATCCAGGATCTAAAAACTCTGCAACCAGAGAGAATTCATATATGACAAAGTACAAGAACTAGATCCACATAATTATCCTATCCTCCAAGATAATGGATGAATCCTTGGGAATAAGCCTGTTTTGAATGTATCATGCTGCTTCTAATAATGTGGGAAACAATTATGCATCATTACAAGTATAAAATGATTTAATTAACTGTCTAAGCAAGCTTAATATTTCACTAAGAATGGAGTATCACATTTCAGCTGTCCCCGAGTTTGAGAAATCAGTGACATTTAGTTTGGAACAGAAAGTTTAGCGTAGATGATAATGGTGAAGATGACAAAGGCTTGCTCCATGTAACTTAACTGCACTTATTTTTGGAGAAAAAGAAAGACAAAGAGAAGAGTTGATGTCAAATTTCTACATACAAACCAATAGGAACAGGTTTGCATTCCTTAAAAGAGCCTTCCGATTAGTCTTGTGATGCCCTTCGGTCCTAAAGCTTATGTCGAGTAAATGCTAGCTTGAGTATTGTGCATAGACATCCTACAGTACATTAGAAGTCAACTTAGAGCTGCAGAAATAGACAATTCTGTACCCGTTCTTCTCTCCAGTAACAAACCAAGTTATATCACAACTAACTTTTAGTTCATTCTATTCTTCTATGGTTCTGTATGTGCTTAATTGAATCTACTGAACTAAATATGCACTTAAGCCCATCGAAAAAGTGGATCCAACCAAAGTGAAACAATTTTGGTTAACCAAAAAATGCCTACCAATTGTTGGAACAGTAGACAAAACCTCTCCAATATGCAGCTTGTATAATATAGTTGTTTTACCAGCTGCATCTAATCCAAGCATAACAACCTAATTCAAATGGAAATGAAGACATGATTAAAGACAGTATTACAGACAGCGGCACCAGCTGGATATATGGAGTACTTGCAACATCATTTTCTTGTGAAAGAAATAGCCAGATAATAGTACATATATTCCACAATTTCTCCGCATGTGAGAATCTAAAAGATACTATTACGTAAATCATCATAGAACTTATTGCTTACAGTGTCTTAGACAAAGCAAAGACATGGGATTCATATTGCGCTCAACGTAAGCATTATATTGTGTTTGGTTCACATGAAGACTAAATGTTAGAAAACCTTTGCAGTCAACTAGATCTTCTAGCATTTCGGAACAATATCAAATAATGTGCTTTCCCTCAACTGTGCTTCCAGACCAAAGGGTTTGCAATTATACTAGTTACAATGGTTCCACTTTCCACTCTAACTCACGCATGATTGCATCATCAGCACCAGTCTGATTACCTGCTACCCCCAGTAATAGCCTCTGCACCCTAGAGTTACATTGCCCGAAAAGGATGAAAATATGATCCTAAGACAACAAAGTCAACTACATAATAGTTGAGAAAACCATGTTATCTTGTGTGTGCAAATTACCCCAATGACATTAACAAATTTTGTTTCATATCGGCCTAGCTAACCATCAGCATTAATTAACCATTGTTTTGCTCCATTGTGTGATCACACATCAAAGTGAACTTGCTCAATCAAGCAAATATGCATGTTTGATTCTACTAAATTGGCATTTCCATAGAAAGCAGCAGCTTAAATCAAATCAAACTCTTCTTGGAAATGAAGGCAACCTATTCCATGAACTAACATATTTTATTTCTAATGAAGCAAAATACACGTTTCCTGCAGCTGCAAAACAACTTATAAATGGCAATCATTCAGGTTTTCTCAATAACTGATCTTCCATACTATGATGAACTACAACTCAAACTGCGACTACACAAACATAATTAAAATCTAATTCAGAATCAAACCTAAACTTCTAAACTCTAGGAATTTAAAAAGAAACCCATCACGAAATTCAAAATATAGAGCAATCTAATCAAACACCTACTTCATTACCTATCTCAAGCTTAAAAAAAAATTTAAAAATGCGGAAACACAATCACTCCATAAAAAGGATTGAAGTAATTGATTACTCTCATCTCCTTGGTGCCGAAGAAGCTATCGAACAGCTTTCGGAAAGCTTGCCCCATTGAACTAACCCCGATAGAAACTAACTAGCTCAAATTTCTTCGGTCCAAAGAAAACAAAAATAGAAATTTGAGAAAAAAAATATTTTTAACTCAAGGGAAATAAGTGAAAATTCTTTTGTTTTCCTTTTCTTTGATTGATTGATTTCTTCGAAACCGAGAATGATCCATATGGAGATCGGCGCGAGATTGCCACTAACACAAAGCACAATGATCAAATGGACGGTTGAGATTCGAACTAAAAGATTGTATCCAGTTTGAACCGTTAGATGAAATGTTCCTTCATAGAAGCTTGTTTTGTTGGTTGGTTGGGTCCGGTCTAGTTTGGTGTGCGGTTTTTGACACCAATTCAATTTTTCTTATTTTATTAGCATAATCAGGTCCCTGATATGAACATAGTTTGCAAATAAGAGCCTCTATTATTTTTCTTCGAAACAACTATATTATTGGTGTAGGTATTGGTGAACTGCTGGATTCCTTCTAATTAAATAAGACTTGCTTCGAGGAAAAAACAAAAATATGATGCTACTAGTGACGTCATTGTAGTCAATAAAATTCAAATGAAAGAGCTCTATGCTAAAAAAATAGCTAAGTTTTACAAGTGAAATCATCTCCACTGTAATCTTTCAGATTCAATCGTGTAATTTCACTCATCAGATAAAAATTTCATCAATAAAAAAGAATCATCGTATGAAAAAATTTTAAGCAAGCCGACACAAAAATTTTTGTTAAAAAGAAGGAAAAGATTCTTTTTGTTCTTTAAAATTAATGTAAAAAGAATATTTTTGTGTCTGAGTATGTTTTGCACATTTTCTCTTATGTACATGATTGAATTTGATTTCTTGCATCGTCCCTACAGAATACTTTATAATGCTTATACTTGCTAGCAAAACCAAGACAAGAAACAAATTTCATTCTGCAGAGCGCGTGGCAGCAAACCCCCAGAAGTAGTAATCAATGTGACCGTGATTCAGCTCAGCGGAGAGCCATCCTTGATTGCTGCCTGTTGTCGTCACCATTCTGACGACCGTAAATATCATCGAACTGAAATAACAAGCCAAAGCTCAAGACTCTTTTGCCTTGGTAGCATTCGTCCGGCTTTAATTTCCCTATTAAAATTGATTAAAGTAATTGCTGTTCTTCATTTGGTAGTGTTTCATTATGAGCTGTCTTGTTGTTGTTTGGAAAAAAGATCATGCTCATTTCAGTTTGATATTGAACTTTTGAAAAAATTTCAATTTTTTGTTCTTAAGTCTCTCAGTATAACAAATATTTATTACATGATTGTGTTTCTGTATGATGTGAGATCAACTATTCTGTTGTTCAAATCAAGGTTGTTTTTACTTTTTTTAATTCTACTTGAACAATCTATCAGTAGGGTTTTACTAGATTTACATGCCTTGTTTTTTTTGTTCCCACCCTAGGATTCGTTGTCATCAGGATTCATGAGTAGAGCATGCCTTGATTCATTAGTTTGCAGCATTCATCGGCCCTAATTGATGTTCAGTAGAAAGAGCATGGCACTCTACAGGAGCAGATCTGAATAAAGAGTAGTAAGTTTATTTTCACCTGCAGTTCCCGCAAGCTTTCAGCTGTTAGGAACTAGACCTACAGTTTATACATCAATATAATTTCTACTTGGCTAAATATATGTACTAGTGTGTATCTGTTATTTACAGAATACTATTGTTCGATTACTTTCTTGAGGGTGTAGTTTCTTGCAAACATCACATATACGGCAAAATTGAGTGCGCATAAGCCACCAAGACCGTAGTAGAAATAATCGAGATGGCCTTCGTTCAGATTATCAGGTAGCCACCCGCGATCCCCTCCGCTGCTTGTTATCACTGAGACAAGGCCTATGATGAAGGAATTCGTGTAACTTCCGAGGGATATTGTAAGCAATGCGAAGGATATGCACATGCACTTCATCATTTCAGGTGCCTGACAGTAGAAGAACTCTAGCTGAGTGATGTAGTTGAAGACTTCCGCTGCTGCCAAGAGGAAATACTGAGGTAGCTGCCATGCTATGCTCATGGTGATTCCTGAATTGGCATTCACCAGTCTCCTTGATTCAAGAAAACCAGCTGCGATCATTGGCATGATCACAAGAAAGCGGCCAACTCCCATCCGCTGCAACTGAGAAAGCCCAGCTCCATTTCTAGAGAACCTTCTAGTTATTGGAACTATAATTCTGTTGCTGATGAGGACCCAAAACATTGAAAAGATCACTTCGAAGGAACATAAAGATGCAGGAGGGATGGAGAAGGATCCAATCTTGTTGTCCATCATGGCACCTTGCTGAATAAATGTCGTGGTCATCTGAGAATATGCGGCCGAGAAAAGGATACCGGTTGCCCATATAGGAAGCAACCGCAGCAGTACTTTCAACTCTTCGACTTGAGTTACTGTGCATAAGTTCCATGAAATGTGAGGACTTCCTTCGAGTAAATCTGAATCGGATATAACCGCAGCCTTGTCGAGAAACCTGGGTAAAGGACAGTGTTTTACATAGGTACTCGTTCCAAACATGATGTGGACACAAGTGGTGGTAAGTAATCAGATCTAAGATCATTTATGTAGACATCTATTTGCTAACTGTGCTTACTGTTGATTGTCTGTGAGTACTGATATGAGATAGGTGGAACCTAAGTATTGTGAACTCATTTGATTGGAGCTGCAGATTATTGGCATATGACAAATAGGATTTATGGTAAGTACCTGAATCCATCAGTGTGCCCCAATCTCTGCCTCCGGTTATTTTCGCAGTCTTTCTCATCGATCTCAAATAAGAGACTTGTATCAAGTGGAACGTGAATTCTCATTTTCCGGAATGAGGAAACTAAAACCTGAAGAATACTCTTCAAAGGAGTACCGGTGGGCTTTTTGGTTTGGAAGGTTGGTGTTGCTATGATGAAGGTTGCTAAGGCTGTAGCTAGACATATCGTCGTAATGCTATATCCAATTGCCCAATCAATATTTTCTTGTATCCAAGCAATGAAGATGCCGGAAGTAACAATTCCACTAGTCATACAAACATAGAATTTTTGGAAGAAAGCATCCATCTTTTGGGCCACTTTTGGATCCCTGTTGTCAAATTGCTCTGCACCAAGAGGAAGCAGCGCTGATTTCACCCCTCCACTTCCGATGGCAACAAGATATAAGCCAGAAAATAGTGCAAGATTTTGAGCAAAACTTGCTTCCTGATATAAACTTGCTTCTGTCAGAGATGGTTGGAACGTTAGAACAAAAGTTGTGAGAGCAACAAGCAACATTCCCTGCATTGAAAACGGAAGTAAACGCAGAAGAAGCGCATCAACGGTTGTAGTTAAGCAGACAAAACTGCAGCAATCATGGTTAAAAGACATACAAATAGATAGACAAAAGTTGAGATGAGCACTGTTTTGTGATTTCCCCAGTATGCGTCTCCTAATACTGCTCCAGCCAATGGTGCCAAGAAACACGTTCCAACCCAAGTAGAAGCATTGGCTGCGCTCAGAGCAGTGCTCTCATGAAAGATGGTTCTTAGATAGACAACCAAGTTCATGGATACACCAAAGAAGGCTGTTCCTTCCAGGCATTCAAATCCTGCAAAAACACACACATGGTAACAAGTTATGCCTTTTTCATCTCCTCTTGTAGCAATTTTTCCAATATGCAATCTTATAAATTTTGAGTTTCAGTCATTGCTTTAACTAGGTTTGGCAGCATATGTTCTGCTGACTGTGTCTCTGTCTTACCAAAGACAAATCTTTTTATGTTGAAATCCATTTTACTTTACACAATAAAAAAAGGATAATACTCACCTAGAATTATTAAAGGAGCTAAATTAGATCTTGACTGGCTCCCTTTATGTATGTCTGGCTGTTGTTCTTCACAGTACTCTGATGAGCAACTCTGGTAGTAATGGAAATACAAAAATTTAAGTAAAAGAAATCATAACTATTGTTCCAAGAAATTGAAGTAAAAGTAACAGTACTCTTAATTATGAGCAACTCTATGATAGCGATTAATCATTGTCAGAAATTTTAGTTAAAAATTATAGTGTCTTACCTAACCTATACTTTTGGAAGTATAAGAAAAACGAATTTATAAACTAGTATCTTGACCGGCGACATTGACTACATGAAGATATTTATGTTTCTTTCTTATTGTAGTTGGGCAGGTGTAGAAGGGAAGTGAAGGAAAGGAAAGGAAAGACTTCTTCTTTATAGCAAAATCTCCGAAGAAACTTTGGTAAGTGGTTAATCAGACACATTGGCATATTTTCTGTTTCTTTATTATTCTTCTAATTACTGAGACCAATTATGTAAGAAAATTCTCTACAAACAGACCAACTTCCTCAAATTTTGAAAATTTGAGCTGATTTAGCTACAAATTTATATTCATGCTAGTATAGTATGTCTTTACATTGACCTGCTTTCAGAGTATAAATTCAAAGAGGTTCTTAGTAATCATAACATAATTCTAAAGAAAGTGCTTATAAAAAATAATTTTATTTATTTTAAAAAATAATAAATTTTATAACGTAAAATTTTTATATATTTTTACATTTTTAATAAATTTTATAAAAAAATTATTAAAATATATTAAATTAAAAAATTAAAAGTGTTTTTTGGAAAACAATACAAAATACACACTCCGTGATAATTTTAATGTCTTCTCATTCGCCATGATGTAGTTATGAAGTGTTTGTATGTACTTGGGGTGTGCATCCTTTTGCCAATGTTAATATGCAATTGGGTATGTCTAATTCTTTTTAACTTTAAAGAAAGAAAGCAGAGCTCTGAAGAAGTTTGAAAATAATTTTGACAAAACAAAGAAAGAAAATAATTGGAGGACAAGAATTTTGGACTATTTCATGATGCCTTTTAGCTTAGAACACAGATAAAAGCCTAAAAAGAGAAAGAAAGAAAGGAACAACAGAAATTTGCTGAAGTAACTTTACCAGCAGCAATGGCTGAGTTTCGGCTCTCTCAATGTCTTCTTCACCCATGCCTCTCCGTCTCGTCTGCAGGAGCCTCTAACTCCTGCTCGTCGATCCTCTCCTGTTTCAAATATTTGAAGGGGTCTCCTTCACGTGTAATTACTGAAGTGCCCTCACCAACCCGGATTTTGGATAGGTTAGCTATTCTCTGCAGAAATGGTCGTGCACTGATTATTGCTATTTTTTTTGAGTTATTAAATAAGTAGTTTTTTAAATATGTTTTAGTTTTTCTGTAGAATATAATAAATAATTATATATATAATACATCAGTATTTTTTAAAATAATAAAAATTTATTTAAAAATTAAAATTTTAAAAATAAAAATAAATATTAAATTATTGTCGAATATTTTTTAAATAAATGTTTGATAGTGTTTACAGATATGCTTCATTAGTTGAAATAAGCATTTTTATTTTTTAATGAATTTTTATAATATTAAAAAAAATTTAGAAAGTAAAAATGAAAAAAAAATATATATATATATAATTTTAATTTTTTGAAACAAAAAAATTATTTTAAAAATAAAATTTCTTTTTTAGAAAAATTATTTTAAGTAATTCTAAACGATTCTGAAGTAGTCCTCATCCAATCTTCAGACATCGCTCTCATAGTGGCAGGTAAGAATGATTGTCAATAATCAAAGGTTTGTAGTTGACAGTTGGTCAGCTGATTCATATTTTTCAAGCACCACAACATTTCCAAAACCATGATATCATTTTCATTTATACAACATTTTGGCGTATATACATTATGTTTCATTTAAATGATATTTTCATTTTTTTAAAAAAATAAATTCTATAATTTTTATTTAGAAAAATAATAAAAAATATATAATAAAAAAATTTATTACGTAAATTTTTTTTATATTTTTTAAATTTTAAATAAATTTTTTTAATATTTATAAAATATATATCAAAATATATAAAATAAAGAATTGAAAAATATTATCAGAGAAATATAATTCCATAATAATGTCAACTTAGCAATAGTTTTTCTTATTTTTCTGTTTGTCTGCGCATTTCAGAAAATAATAATTATTTTTTTAATTTTATATTTTTTAATAAATTTTCAAATTAATTTTAATAATAAATAAATACAAATGTTGATCGTTTTGTAACTTTATGTTTTTTTAAAAAATTCTCTAAAAATTTAATTTTAGAAACTCAGTTTAGGATGCAAAGAGCACGCCCAAAGCACCTACTTCTAAAAAGAATAAGTGATCAGGCCAACTAAAAAACATAAAGATATTCATAAATTGGTACCCGTTTATTTCTTTCTTTTTTGAACGTGTTTTGGCACTGCTTATCATAAATATTTCAATTTTTTTATATTTCATATTTTTTAATATATATTTTATAAGTATTTAGAAAATTTATTTTAAAATTTTGATAATGTAAAAAAATTTTACAAAATGAGATCTTTTTATTGTATATTTTTATTATTTTTTAAAAATAATAAAAAATAGAATTTATTTTTAAAAAAATAACATATTTTTTATTTTAAAAAAATTTTATTCTATAAGTACTACCAAATGTCTCCTCTGGTACATTCTCCACACCGATATCACTACGCCACTTTCTAGTTTAAGTATGGGATCAAACCAGTAGGTTTGGGTTTGAAGTTGCGGGGATACTGCTTCAATCAAATTATGATTCCATATTATGGTGCCTTATGAAACCATTGTTGTTATAAATTAATTCTTTTAATAATGATTTAGATGACGTTAGATTATATTTTTAATGTATTTATAATTTTTCAAATAAATATTTTATATTTTTAATAAATTTTTATAATATTCATAATATATATAAATAAATTAAATTTTATAAACACCGTCGAACGAACGTTCTCTTATGCTATTCTGGAGTACTGGACAATACGAAAGTTAAACAAAGACACCGACGACAAGACCGTTAAAATTTTTTACGTTCACTAATGACTTAAATAATCTTTGCATAACCTTACCTCTACCGCCGGCTAGCAGACGTCACCGGGTAACCGAATATAAGCGATATCGAAGGATTTAGAGAAGGGCGTTAAATCAAATTGGTGGTTTTTTTGAGAAACCAAAGTAGTTTTTTTAAAGCATATCGTCGAAAGAAGCGGATGCTTCTCTTCTCTTTTTTTGAAAATAACTGCTTATATAAAGAATATTTTAATCTTTATTAAATATTTTATTTAATTTTTTTTAAAAAAATAAAATTTATTTAAATATATATTTTTTTAAAAAATAAAATTTATTTAAATATATATTTTTAAAAAAAAATTTTCAACTATTTCTTTTTAAAAATCAAAAAATAATTTTTATTATAAAAATTAAAACTTTTAAATTTAGCAAAACGGATACTATAAAAAGTTAACAGGCGGCCTTCCGAATCCTGGTAGAATGGGTTTCTCAAGGTGCGGCGGTTTCTTTTTCAGGAGCGGTTTCTTTTCTGCAGGTGGCCTCCAAAATCATGGAGGAGCTGGTCTTTCAAGATGCCGTCTCCGTAAATGACGTCTCTTTTTCTAGTGGCGTTCCTGGAGGGAGAGGTTGAAAATGGTCTTTCAATTCACGGAGGAACAGGTTTCTCAAGGTACGGCGCCGACTTCTCCTCTACAAAAGGAGTGAAGCTAGCTTGTCTTCTTCTCGACAAGTAATGTTCTATGTCTCTGCAGAAGGATAGAATATATTATTTTTCGATGATTTTTATTATGTCTGAGATAAATATTAGCGTTGTATAGAAAAAAAATTTGTTGTTTTTCTTAACAAATTGCTTTAGGAGCGGCAATTTAGGTTAGTGAGTCAGTTTCGGATCGACTTATTTAATAATCGGATCAAATTTATTTAATCTAACTCAAACTATGAATTTATACGGATCAAAATTGTCAATCATAATTCAATATATTAATAACCAGATCAAATTCGAATCAATTTATTTAATAATTAAAATAATTAATTTTTAATTTTATATGTTTAAGCTTCAGTAAATTTATAATATTAATAAAAATGCACGATATTTTTAGTGACAAGATATAGTGAATATTTGTCAAAATATAGTTTTTAAAATATTTTTATCGATTAAAATATTAAAAAAAAATTATTTTATTTTTGAAAATATATGATGACAGTTGAAATTTTAATAAACATAGCTATCTAACAAAATTTAATAAAATTTTTTATACAAAATTCAAATTCGTCATCACAGAAATACCTATATAGTAATACTTTCGATAGTATTATAATTCTCATCTTACACTATTTTACTAATATATAAAAATAACGATTAATTATAAATACTATATAATTTAATAATTTATAAATTACTATTATCGATTATTTTTATTGCTATTTTTTAATAAAAAGAAAATAAAAAGTTAAATATTATTTATTTAAAAGATTGCAATTCGAATTTATGGATCAATTTTGGGTTAACTCGGATCGACCTATTTAATAATCGAATCAATTTCGCTCAATTCTAACTCAATCTATATATTTATAAAGATCAAATTTTCTAACCCTAATCCTAATTAAATAGGTCGATTTCGGTTTGCTTGCATGATCAAAGAGTTAAACGATCCAAATATTAATGATATTCTATTAATTTCTGGTCAAATAAATATGAAAATATCATCCTTCTACTGTTGCAAGTTGCAACATGCATCATTAATCAAGCTTGAAGATCATTCGAGGATTTCCATAAAAGGAAGTTTATGGACCTAATGTGTAAATTATGGAAGAATAATGAGTCGATTCATTTAACAGCCTGTTAGCCCATTAAAGTGCATTTGATTCAATTCGGACCCAGCATAACTAGGCCCAGCCTGTTAAAGCACCTAGAAATACTAGTTCTTGCCATGGATTTCAAATCCTTGAGTGTTCCCGCCATGGTTCACGATAGAACAAGCTCATGCGTGCGGCAGGAAATTTCAACTCTTCTGAGAACCTTCACTGCTTCCAAATCTCTGACAAAAGGGAAACTGATTCACCAAAGATCAATAGTTCTTGGGTTGCAAAACAACGCCCATATAACGAAATACCTCCTTAATTTCTATCTTGCTTTCCCCCTATTTGATTCCGCTGAGCTAGTCTTCTTCCGCTCGGTTGATGACTGTTCTGATATATATCTCTACAATGCTCTTCTTGCTGCTTACTCCAAGAACAGATTGTATGACAAGGCTTTGCAGCTTTTCAAACGACTCAAGATTTCGGCGAAACCCGATAGTTATAGTTACCCAAGTATTCTTAAGGCTTGTGGAGGTTTAGGTAATGCACGGTATGGTGAAATGGTTCAGGCCCATGTTTTGAAATCTGGGTATGTGTCGGATGTTGTTATTTCAAGTTCTCTTGTCTCTTTGTATGCAAAGTGTGGCAGGTTTGGCTCTGCGATCATGGTGTTTGATGAAATGCCTGACAAGGATGTGGCATGTTGGAATACTGTTATTTCTTGCTATTATCAGGATGGGCAGCCTGGAAAGTCTCTTGAGGTTTTTGACATGATGAGGAATAGTGGTTTGGACCCTGATTCAGTGACGTACACGCTTGTCTTTTCTGCATGTGCTCGGGTTTTGGATTTGGAGAGAGGGAGAAAGATACATGAGGATTTGGTGAGATGTGGGTTTGTTCTAGACCAGTTTGTCACTGCAGCTATTGTAGATATGTATGGAAAATGTGGGCAGTTGGAGAATGCTAGGGAGGTATTTGAGCATATCCATGAAAGGAGTGTTGTTGCTTGGAACTCGATGATTGGTGGATATTCTTTGAAGGGAGACAGTTACTCTTGTCTGGAGCTGTTTGCAAGAATGAACATGAATGGTGTTCGGCCAACATCCTCTACTTTAAGTAGCATGTTAATGGCTTGCTCAAGGACTGCTAATATTTTGCATGGAAAATTTATTCATGGATTTGTAGTAAGAAACAACATAGATCTTGATATTTTTATCGGCACCTCACTCATAGATCTTTATTTCAAATGTGGGAAAGTTGAGTATGCAGAATCTGCCTTCAAATACGTGCCCAAGGGAAGTGCTGTGTCATGGAATGTGATGATTTCAGGATATTTGGCGATGGGATTTTACTTCAAAACCCTCGATCTCTTTCATGAAATGAGGGCTCTTGGCATCATACCTGACGCAATTACTTTCACCAGCATCCTGTCTTCGTGCGGTCAACTGTCAGCTCTTGACCATGGTATTGAGATACACAATCTAATAAGTGACCATGGCCTTCAATCTAATGAAATAGTCATGAGTACTCTTCTGGATATGTATGCCAAATGTGGTGCCGTTAAAGAAGCTAAGGTTGTTTTTGATCAGTTAAAGACCAAGGATATTGTGTCATGGACTTCCATGATCACGGCCTATGGATCTCATGGCCATACCATGGAAGCTCTGGAGCTTTTCCATGTAATGCAGAACTCAGGGTCTAAGCTGGATCATGTCACTTTTCTTGCAGTACTTTCTGCTTGTAGTCACGGAGGACTTGTGGATCAAGGCCGTCACTACTTTAATCAAATGGTCCATGAATATAAACTTATACCCAAAATGGAGCATTACTCATGTCTCATAGATCTTCTAGGACGTGCTGGGAATTTGCAAGAAGCCTATAAAATCTTGGAAGACATGGGTGACGTAAAACCAGATGCTGCATTGTTGGGATCATTGTTCTCAGCATGCAGCTTGCACAGGAATGTGGAGTTGGGAGAAAAAGTTGCTAGGCTTCTCTTTCAGATGGATCCTGATGATCATTCTACTCATATAGTTTTAGCAAATATGTATTCATCAGCAGGAAGATGGGATGATGTACGAAAAGTTAGAACAACTATGAAGGAAAGACGCATGAAGAAGAATCCTGGGTGCAGTTGGATTGAGATTGAAAGAAATATTCATCAATTCTTCGTGGATGATGATTCACACCCAGAGGCTTCAAGAATACGTGAGTATTTAACTTCTCTTTCAAGACACATGGGCAAGAAGAAATACCCATCAACACATGTCTCACTGTAGGAAATGAATAGACTGATCTTTATTCATTTGCCAAGAAGGAATACCATCAACACATGTCTCACTGTAGGAAGTGAATAGACTGTGATCTTTATTCATTTGCCAAGAAGGAATACCCGTCAATGCATGTCTCAGTTTACAAAGTGAATAGCGATATTCATTCATCTGCTTCAAGAAACATGGTACGGTACAAAGGCTGGCATGGTATGGTATGGTACATGGTACAAAGGCTGGCATGGTACATGATCTCCTTCAAGAAACATGGACAAGATGAAACTTAACCTGCATAACTTACTGCAAACAACAGGTACGACAACAATGAAATGCAACAAGGTTAACTAATATTCTTGATTATGTTTATCAAAATTTTCCATCATGCCGTTGCCTGAGAAAGAATCACTTACAACTTGCTAAATTGTCATTTTATTATTTCAATTTCGTGGCAGGTTAATGGTGGGAATGGGGATAAGTTAGCTATTCAGTTCGCTTATTGTTATTTCAAGTTAAGGCCCTCAGACAGAGAGGAGATGAAAAAGTATGCAATGACAATGAAGGCAGAATTAACGAAATTTAGTTGAAGTTAAGCTTTTGCTATTGAGGTTCGTGAATTCTATCTTATATTGGCAGATTGCCATGACATAGTTGCTAATTTGGTTCTGCTTATGCGATTACAAGCTCTCGTTTTGTCAAGTTCTTCTATGAGGAAATTGGTAATATAAATCCTGAAAAATATCCGAACATCATGAAATAAAGCTTCAATTCAATTTGTTAATCTTATCTTACAAGTATGTCAGTCATTAGCTTTTGTTAAGCCTGCATCAGCATTGGATGGAATCAGCAAGTGTGAAGTATGAGCATAAGCATCCAGCAACACTGATTGCTCTCAAAATCTTCCTTGAAGTTGCTCAAAATAGACATCTTTCTTGATCCAATTGAAAAATGGCCACCCAGTGTTTAGTTATCGTGTGCCCAAAATTTTGCGGGATCAATCGAATATTAGTTTGGATTATTATTATTTTCTTTAGTAATGTTTTTCAGCACCATATCCCTTCAAGCTCTCCTACACCTCACTTCCCTCATCTTGATCCAACCATACTCATGCTGCCACGTGGCACTTGCCATATCATTTCCCATGCATTATACAGTAGGCTTTCAAGTTTTTTCTGCATTGAAATGCTTTGCCTATCACTGATGTTTCTTTCTTTTCAAATGTCAAAACACATGTAACGTGAAATAAAATCTTCATTGTAATAACAACAATCAAATAACAACCATAAACGAAAATGCAAGCTACAGACAAGGAAAGAACTTGTGTGTGCAAAGCAACACAAAATTATGAACATTTTCTTTTACTTATGGTAGAACAAACACCTTCCCTTGTCCTTGAGAAAAAATCCAAACAAAATATTAACACTCTGTTTTGTAACACAAGAAAAGGAACTTGTGAATGTGAAATAACTTCAATTCATTATCACCGCACAAGAGCAGAGGTATACAACATTGCTACTCTCCGTTCTGTTCATCTCTGTTTCTAGGCCTCTTCTTCTTCTTTCATTCTTTCAACAAAACTCAAGGAAAGAAGAAGGAGAAGAAGAAGAAACAAGGTCTGCAGCTACCTATAAGAGATTGATGGCGGCTTCAACAATTTGTGCAGGCACTGTTTCTTCCTCACTTCATTCACCATGCTCTTGTTCTTCAAAGACAAACTTGGGTTTCTTCAATAGGAACACTACTTTCATTCTCTTCAACAAGAATACTACTAGTAGAGTACTACAAGTAAAACCTTCAACAACAGACATCTCATGCTCAGCAGCTGCAGAGAACCAAACAGTTGTAATTGGATTAGCTGCAGACTCAGGTTGTGGTAAGAGTACCTTTATGAGAAGACTCACAAGTGTTTTTGGTGGCGCCGCGGAACCGCCAAAGGGAGGAAACCCTGATTCAAACACACTGATCAGTGACATGACTACTGTTATATGTTTGGATGATTACCATTCATTGGATAGAACAGGGAGGAAGGAGAAAGGAGTTACGGCATTGGATCCAAGAGCAAACAACTTTGATCTTATGTATGAGCAAGTGAAGGCTTTGAAAGAAGGTGTTGCTGTTGATAAACCTATTTACAACCATGTTACTGGTTTGCTTGACCCTCCTGAACTTATCGAGCCTCCCAAGATCCTTGTCATTGAAGGCCTTCACCCAATGTATATTATGCCTTAAATTTTCGTTCTTTAACTTTACATCCATGCAATTAAATTCTTTATGTATGTGTTTAATATCGTTCGAAGTACATTTCAGGTTTGATGCAAGAGTACGCGAGCTATTGGACTTCAGTATCTACTTGGATATCAGCAATGAAGTTAAGTTTGCGTGGAAGATTCAGGTAAATTACAAAAAATCTTGTTTATTTTGTTTTCTTATATCTGATAATTTTAATGTATATTTCTTTAATGTAACTTGGTATCTGGATGCATTACAGAGAGACATGGCGGAGCGTGGTCACAGCCTTGAGAGCATCAAAGCTAGTATTGAATCTCGCAAACCAGACTTTGATGCTTATATCGGTAAACAAAATTCAAATAGTTCACATCTAACTTCCTATATCTGTAGTCAATACAGAACAATCACAAATTGTTTGTTGTTGATTGCAGACCCACAGAAGCAGTATGCAGATGCAGTGATTGAAGTTCTGCCGACGCAGTTGATTCCTGATGATAATGAAGGAAAGGTGCTGAGAGTGAGATTGATCATGAAAGAAGGGGTGAAGCATTTCAGCCCTGTCTACTTGTTTGACGAAGGATCAACTATCTCATGGATACCTTGCGGAAGGAAGCTTAGCTGCTCCTACCCAGGCATCAAGTTCTTCTACGGTCCTGACACCTACTTTGGCCATGAGGTAGCTAAAGAATTTCTTGTAAGCTTTTAAATCTGACGGTTTGATTTCTTCATCAGTTGTTAATCCTTTGCTTTTGAGTATGCAGGTTTCGGTTTTGGAGATGGACGGGCAGTTTGACAGACTAGATGAACTCATCTATGTTGAGAGTCACCTGAGCGACCTCTCCACGAAATTCTACGGCGAAGTCACGCAACAGATGCTGAAACACGCAGATTTCCCTGGAAGCAACAATGGCACAGGTCTCTTCCAGACCATCGTAGGATTGAAGATCAGAGACCTTTACGAACAGATCATCTCCGAGAGATCTGCTGCTCCAGCTGAAACAGCTAAAGTTTAGAACATGAAATAAATCAGTCGAATTCATTGTATTCCTGCTTTCTCTTTATGTGTTTTTCTGCCATTGTTGATTCACCTGAAGCTTGTTGTAAAACCTGAGAGCAACACGATCTTTATCTGCATTCATTTAAAGGAAAGATTGAGAGCTGTGATGTAGTATAAACGGGCAGATGAGACTGGGTAGCAAAATTTCTGCCACATGCAAAGTTTGCTCTACATTCATCTGTTTGATCATATTCCACAGAGAAACGCAACAAGTGTTTTTTTTGTCACCGCAGTTTGAAATCACTGCCATTATAGAATTCCATATACAAGAGTTACGCAGAATATAATGTAAGGCGTAGCGGGTTTCACACTTTGGCACTAAGATAAGCGGCCTACAGCAATCTAACAGAATAATGAACTGAAGTTATACAATCTGTTTCAGAGAATAATAAGAACAATGGAATACAATTCATACCGTTATCGCATCTCCAGTCCATTCCTAGGCCTTCACCTTACAATACACAATAAAAGCACTGGAGCTGAACTACAGAAGGACCATGACAGAAATGATTCCAACATAGGTAGAACTAAAGAAGATGTATGACTACAGCAACTTTAAGTAAACATGTGCAGCTACAACGAAGAAGATTATGCCCTTTAACTTAAGATGGAAATCCGCAACCTGGATATAGTTCATGTCTAAACATGTAAACATTGCATGATTTTTTCAGCAATTTAGCTAGCAAATTTCCAATGCTACTCAAAGATATTCTTACATCACACAACCAAAGTTCTTTCAGCTCTAGAATCCAAGGGAGTATTAGAAACCATCGTATGCAACGCAAAGCTAGCTCAAGATGGATTAGGAAAGCTTATGTCATTGGATTATAAAACTTACATTCTGTCTAACAGTCTCACTATCCCTTGGGCATTTCCTAGAGACCACATCCACATTCTAGAATAGTCAACCCTGGAAACTGTTTGACGTTACCTGATCGTCACAAACTTGTTTGTACCATGCCTTGCCCAGTGATTCTTCAAGTCAACAGGAGAAGAGAGGTCATGCCCCTCGTTAGCGAGTTTGTGCAGAAGCTTTCGGTATGCACTAACACTCATTTTTCTTCCTGCCAGGCGAGCACCAGGTCTAGAAGTGCTCATTGGGAGAGGGTACTCAGATATCTTTATGGTACAGCACGAAGACTGCCATCCCCCAGCTCCCCATCTATAACACTGGTGAGGAATGCCAGTACAAGTGCATACTGGCGCAGGCATGGAAGATATATCGAATATTTCGCCATCTTCGATAGTATCTTGGCTCTTCTTCTCGCGTATACCAGTAGATGTTGAGGTTTCTTTCTTCTTTTTTGGCGTGGAAGTCTGTTGTTTTGGTTCTTTCTGCCTTAGTACTTTGCTGGAAATGTTGTTTCCCTTGGTAGAAGATTGCTGCTTCTTGACTTTAGAGGATTTAGGCTCAGCCTCGCAAACCTCTCTTCTTTTCTCTGATGCAATTATGGCGGATGGTGTTTCAATCATCTCTGCATTAATTTGAGTAGATCGTGAATCAGTCATGCTTCTTGTCTCGGATAAAAAGTTTCTCTCACAAGGATAGTTCATCATTAATATTCCGGAGCTGGATTGAATTATCATTTGATTCTTGTCGCTATATGTTCCCATCCTCAAAAACGCTCCCTTGTGTCCAGAATCATTATGCTCTGGCAATGAAACACCAGAAATGTGTTGTGCAACAGATTCTCCTCCATTATGAGAAAATTCCCAATTCCTTGAAACAGACTTGCCTTTTCTCTCCATGTGAACCAATAAGGAACCAGCTGCCTTGTTTAAAACCTGGTTAGTTTACACACAACACTGTTACCAATTATAAACTCACGAGGCTGGAAAAGAAATCAGGAAAAAACTTTCAGATTAATATGTAAATGCTAGCAAGAGGAAATTGCCTTCTAAACTTCACACCTCTTCTAAAACAGCAAGTAAAATACGGAACATACATCATGTCCCTAATAATGTCAACGGCAGAACTTTTGATAATTGTTATAAGCTTAGAAGCTCGCAAGCAAACACATTCCTTTCAACAGCATACATCATTAGAAAGGGTCCAAGGAGATGAAACATCAAGATTACGGAAGTCAAAATAGCAGCCAGATACATGAGGAAAACCACAAAGTCCTTGCCTCCCACATGAATGGTGAACCACAAAAATAAAGTTACAAAGTAACACCATACCTACAGATGATCAAGAATCGACAGAATGTTATGAAACATCTTCAGCATAGTGGCCTAATATATAACATGGATGACCTGGAAGCATGGAGAAATAAAATTGAGCTCACTAGGACAGAATGTTTTGCGATACAAACAGGAAGGTTATGAAACATCTTTGCATAGTGGCCTTATCCACAAA
The DNA here is from genome assembly GCA_019914995.1 of Acanthochlamys bracteata. Lineage (NCBI taxonomy): Eukaryota > Viridiplantae > Streptophyta > Magnoliopsida > Pandanales > Velloziaceae > Acanthochlamys > Acanthochlamys bracteata. The sequence continues at coordinate 523,714 of CM034126.1, forward strand.
CATGGATGAACTGGAAGCATGGAATATTTCTTTCTGACAATCGAGCTCACTAGGACAGCTGGAAACCGCAGAAAGCAAAAACTTTGAACTCTAAGTTCTAACCAAGGGCACCAATATGAAACTTGAACTAAACAAAAGCTGAAAACACAAAAACTCCAACATTCATTGAACAAAATCTGGCATTTGAAAATATGCACTACTTTGCACATTGCCTCGATAGCTTAACAAGAAGCGCATGACAATTAGAATAAAGACTAATAACTCAAAAAACAATCACTTCGTACAGTAACAACATGAAGAAAAACCTATTTGCATAGAAACTACATCACAGACAATAAGAAGGGGGAAAAAATACAAGCGAAGAGATCGAGCTTATAACGCACCACAGTTTACCTTAGATCAAGGTTGAGACATTAAAAACAGGTAACAATTTTGCTACAGGATAACACAAAATGTTTGATCACCTTGAATTATTCCAAAATCCCCAAAACCCTAAAAAGCACAAACTCAGGGTTTTCTGCTTTCATCCCTCACCATTAGCATGCGACAATCAGAGCAACAACACCACCAGATGAACCCTAGTTCACTAAATACCCTTCAGCACTGACACCAAAACAATTCCAAAATTTAAAGAAAACTTGATACCAACCAGAAATTTTGTGGGGAAGCTCACATACCTCACAGGATGAAACCTTTTGAGCAGCTGCACCAGTCTGTCTTCTATTATTTCACATTTTGATTCTTGATTCTTCAGCCAAAGCAATCAAAAAATATATATGTATATATTTCTTGAAAACAAAATAAAAGAGAATTTGATAAGTATTCTGCTTGAGAGAAACAAGAAAATGGAAGTGTTGTTCACTACTTCCCCAGAGATGTTTGTGTTTTGTAAGGTGAGGATGGGAACTTCCCTTCTTACCCTGCGCCCTCTTGACTGGAATATACTTTTGAGAGTGGCATCATCATCTATCTACGTAGGGGGTAATAATATATCACCCGACCAAAAAATTAACCCAAAATTAATATATTTAATTCGAATTAAATTAAATAAATTTATGAATAGATCTTAATTAAATAAATTTAATTTAATTATTAAATTAGTTGATTTAGATCGATTTTAAATTGACTTACTAATTCGAATTATCATTCTTTAAAAAAATAATTCTTTTCTGATCTTTTTACCGTATAATAAAAAATTATAAATTATTAAATTATATTATATTTATAGTTAATAGTTTATTTTCATGTTTTAGTAAAATAATATAAAATAAGAATTATGATTGTTATCGAAAATATTATATGTAGATATTTTTTTAATAACGGATATGGAATTAATAGAAAGATTTTTATTAAAATTTTGTCAAATAACTATATTTATTAAAAATTTTATTGAAAAAATTATTATATATTTATAATTATTAAAATTTAGCTTTTACCATATATTTCAAAAATAAAAATAAAAGAGTTTATTAAAATATTTGAATCGATAAAAATATTAAAAAATACACATATTGACGGGCTCTTACTATAGCTTCTCATAAAAAACATCATTCATATTCTTCCAACTAATTTTATAATTTCACTCAAATTTAAAAATACAGAACTAAAATTAATAATTTTAATTATTAAATAGAACGATCCATATTTAATATAATTATTAAACAAATTAGTTACAGTTGATAATTTTGATCCGTATAAATTTATAAAATTAATTTAAAATTAAATAATTTTAATTTAATTATTAAATAGATCGATTCAAAATTGATTTATCAATCGAAATTGTCATATCTATTTGAATCATCTATGTAAATGGCCTCTTTTATTAAATAATTCTTCTTTTCGTCTATTTCATTTTTTAAGTCGTTTTGTTATTATAATTTTTTGAAGCTACTTTCTTTCAAAATTGAATCAAACAACACTCTTTCCATTTTAAATTTTTCTTTGCGGAGTCAACGCTTATTTCGACTAATGTAGATAAACATTAAGTTAGGAAATTTATTTTAATAATAAAACGGAAGGAAGAATAATTACTTAAAGAAAAAAACCCGGTAGAAATTAGAGAGAAGATTTGGATGCTGAAGTTTTGTCGTTATATGTTTTGTGACGTCAGTGGTAGCTAAGTACTAACTGAGGATACAAAGACCACACCTTTTGTTTATCTCCAACAAAATATTTCGAGATTTATACATACAATTGGCTTACCATTTTAGACAGCACGTTCAATTTCGAAAATCATATTTGAATTTGGAGTTATGACAGGTAGTTTAGTTTGACATTACTCATTTTTTTTTATTTTTAAAAACTTTTCCAGAATTTAAAATTTTTTAAAATTTTAAGAAAACCAAATAATTTATACATATACTTTGTTTGTTAGCTAAAAAATAATTTCACTTCTAAAAAAATCTACTACAGATATTTTATTATAAGTAATTCTAAACTATCTCTAAACGATGTATCTGATTTCATATTCTAAAAAAAGAGGGCCATGTATCCTTTGAAAAGAACTTGACAAAAATCAGGTTGCAACATGCAACAGCTCTAGCTCACGCCGACATGCCATCTTACGTTAGCTGAGCCCGGGAAAATTTAGCAGTAGTACATATTTTGTGACTCCTGTATATTGCAATTACTACTAGGTACGTAAGCCACGTACGTATATTATACAAGCCGCAGTGCTATAACTCTATACCACTCGCTGAACAGGTAATAATACTACAGGCAGAGAGAAGTCACGATACCACAGATTCTCCCAAGAAATTAGAAGCCGTTAGTTTACTTTGTTTTCTCCTGAATCGCTCCCGGATCCGATCTTTAATAGCAGTTTCCTGCAGCACATTAGATCACTTAACAGATCAGTACTTTACCAAATGGCAAAACTTTTTGTGGCATATGCACAAGATAGGAAGAGTAAGGATTAAATAATCTGAGAGGAAAGCAGAAGGGAGAGGAGAGGAAGAACACATTAATAAGCTTTAAGAAATGTTTCTACCAGCTTACCATTATGTGACATCTTTCTTCAAACTTTTCAAGGAAGCCAGCAATCCAGCTGTCTGCATTCTCCATCCATTCGTTATGCTGCACCCCTGCGGCCTTTGCTACTGCTTGCATCTGTAAAAGCATCACAACTATCCTATGAGACACCATGACAAAGATGCACTCTGTTGAATTCTAATCGTAGAGCATTGACAAGCTTAACGAGTTCACCAACACACCTTTTCCTGTTGTTCCTTGACCTTTTCCCGTAATTTTGTTATCCCCATGTTAACTTTCAGTTGTTTCTCCTGGAAGAAAAACATAACCCCAACCACCAAACCAGAGGTTCAGAATTGAAGATGTTGTCCAAAGTTGACACAAGAAGCTACAAGGAACTGCCACAATTAAACTACAATTGTTTTAACAATCAAGTCCGAGGCAATTGATTGTACCTTCACATAGCTCACACCAAGATCTTTCCTTGTATATCCACGAGCTAAATTACGCATAATGTACTGGTTATAATCCTTGACAATCCGCAATATGAGATCTGAAGAAGATATACCATTAGTGCGTTTTGTTTCCTTGAATTTCCCAGTGGCTTTCACCTGAATTTGAAGGTCAGATTAGTTAACTAGATACATATCAAGATATTGCACAAGTTTATCTGTTATAAGAACAAAAACATCACACTTACAAATTCATAAACATCATTTCCAGCACCACTTGCATCTGCATATCTATAAGAGAGTATATAATCAGCATGGATGTGCAATACAGTTTTTTAAAGTTAACAAAATGCCATTAAGTATGATGCTTACAGCATGCAAAAGTCATATAACAAAGACTCTTCAGTAGCATGAAAATACATCACGCACAAAACAATCAACTCTCTTGAAGAAAGCATTTAAATGTATACTCACATATGCTTCAGAGCCTATTACTTCTTCTTAAGAAGCAAGCATAGTATGTATGAATCTAAATATCACAGGTCGGACTTACGGAAGGGCGTCATGAGCCACGTAATCTATCTTGTGTTTGTCAAGGAACTCCTCTGTGATGATCCATGGAGCATCAGGAATAACCTCATCAACCCACCTAAGATAGTAACAAAAGTATAACATAGAATGTAAAAGACTAGAAAATAGAACTTCTTAAAGAGTAACCAGTAGATACAAGACGATGAAAGCTACACAACTACAAGAGGTTTCATGTGTACAGAAAACTTGGCAACATAATTCATTAAAGAAAGCAATGAAGCACAATTATAAGCAAGAAAATCATAAGTTTCCAACACCGTAACAAGATACAATTTCAAAAGCAGACACTTTCTCATCCCTTATCTTATGACTCAAGACTGTAAATCTCCTAGTCAACAAATATATGAAAATTTCTTTCCCTGTTTTACTTATCTAGTAGGAATTTGAAATTACAAGAGACAATTTTCCTTACTTGCAGTGACGAAGTGATTCATAGCGTTCTGCTTCATTCATGACAGTTTTCCCCTTGTACCGATGTGTAACTTCATCATTGCAGCAACCGACAAGGAGATAGGTCTTGGGAAATCTGAAAGGTAACATGTTACTTGTCAGTCAAAAATAACTGTACAGAACTTGCAGGTATAATTTGAAAACCAGGCATTAGTATGTACAAGAAGTCCATGCGACCAAGATGAAAATGCTACTAACAGCAATTTACTTTAAGTCTAGATCTCAAGAATTTAAGATAGGAAGTGGACATTCAGGCCATCCAATCATTTGTCATCTTGACTATCGGATGACAAACATATAGCTTACATGACTATCAGATGACTAAGTGCCAACTGCCAATATGGATTGAAATCTTGCTCTGCTAAGAAAACCATTATAAACATCCTAAAGACACCGATCTTCAATTTCTGTTTACTGTAAATCTATCTGGCTTTTGCAATATCTAAAAAACTACTTCACAAGCAAACATATTAGATAGTAGCAACTGTAGCTCCTTCTTCTGCCCTCTTATATATCTCTGCACGTACATATCAAAGCATGAACTCGGTGCGCCACGTTATAATCCAACCACTACCAAAAATCATAAAATACAAAAAGACATGGTTACGCATAACAACAGGAGATTACCTACAGCAACATAGAAATATGTTCAGTGATACACTATGATCTATAAGAAATTTCATGAATCTCAAAATTCATAAAAAAATCTCAAAATTTCATCATAAAACAGAAGCATTACGAAGGGACCACTAAAAACTCCTAAACACATGTTGATGAGTCCCAAACCAAACAAATTAATCCAGAGTGAGAAAATACGATCTCAAAGTCTAGTCACAGAGTTCTTAAACAATCTCCACATCAATAAAACATACAAAATAATCCACTGAGAGTGAGTTAAAACACAACCAGCGTTGTACATAATTAGGAAGAAAAAACTAAATCACAAAGCTCATTAGTCCCAAACCAAACAAAATTTTCAACACAGAGAGAGAGAGAGAGAGAGAGAGAGAGAAACAAGAAAATCATTACAATTTCTTAGCCTGTTCAAGCGCACGAGCATGGCCAAAGTGAAACAGATCGTAGATCCCGTCAGCGTAAATCCTCACCGGCCGATCTTCACCGACCGGTGGACCCGCCGCTATCTTCTCCATATCTGTTGCTTTCTCCAGCTCCTCTCCGCCTTGCTTCTTCTGCTTCAGAGAAACCTTCGTCATTGATAGAAGGAGAGAATCCAGAAGGAGGTTTTAGAGAGAGAGACAGCAAGCGTGGAATTGAGAAGAAGAGCGGGAGAGACCTGTTTATAGCATATACAGGTCCTGTAAAATTCCAAGTTTGCCCTTATTAGGTTAATCAAATTAAGATTAGATATTCCACTATTTTTTATTTAAGTTTTTCTTTTTCCTTTCTTCAAGATTCAAGCATAAGATGAAAACAAGAAGATTGAAAAACTAATCAAACCACTAAGTTAACTAATGCTTAATTAATCTACTAAAAATAGATGATGAATATAGTTAGTAAACGTTCTAAATGAATATTTTCACAAATGTTTAAACTTTTGGTACATGCTTAAAAGTTTATATTTATATTTCTACGTGACATCATGGAGAAAACTAGAAGCATAAAAATATAGAGTAAGATAATCAGTGTTGTGGCATTTCTTCTAGCAAAATAATGTGTCATTCACTTTATGTTTCTATCAAGATATATAAACTTTTGATGTGGCAATTTATAATACGACTTGATGTTGATATTTCAGCTAGTGAAGAAACTAGAGCGTTTGCAACTTATATTAGATTGCATTGGTCCTACTAATAAATTCAATAGAAAATTATTCAGAGTAGTACATAATGGGCATACTTATTTTCTCTAAATTGAATTATTAAAATTAAATGTTCTAAAATAAGTTATTTAAAAATAATTTTGAAAAATAGCTTCCTCTTTATATATATTTGTTATTAAAAATAATTAAAAATAGTTTTTAAAAAACTGAGTTCAATATGTTAGCAAGACGTCCCATTTATGTAAGTTCTTGAATAGAAGCTTATCATAAAGCAGTGAAAGAAAGCTTATTTTTCTTTGAAAAGTTCAATCAGATCATTTACGTGTTGGGATATTTGTTTTGTTCTTCATTTTTTTTCGTTTAAAGTGAAAATGAATTTTACTCTCCATAAAAGAAAAGAAAAAGGAAGAGAATTGTAAAAACTTCAAAGTAAAACCAATAGTAACTAAAATGTTAAAAGAAAAAAAAAATTTATAAAGTTCAAGGGTGATATTTGTGTCAAGATACATGCCTCAACTTCTGAAGGGTATTGTTACACAAATATAGGATACAAAAGTGCGAAAAAGGTACGATATCGAACGCCTTTACATCACAAAAGACCTGAATGATTTTGTTTGAATTGCTTATTAAAAAAATATATATCTATGTTAAAGAAAAATTTAGTCTCACATTGCTATTTTGAAATGATATTTATAAAAACGGTCCGATTTATTCTAGAATAAAAATAGCCCGCTTTATTTTAAAGCAGATAGCCCGTCTCATTCAAAGGATATTTGTTCGCTTATTGTAGGGAAAGTAGCCCATTTTATTTCAGCGCAGTTCGCCCGCTTCATTCCATTCATTACAAAGCACGTAGCCTACATCAATTCAATTAAAAAAAAAAAAAGAACGCTCTGTTGGAGGGCAAATGTTAAAAAAAAAATATAGTCCCACATTACTTATCAATAGTTCTGAAATGATATTCATAAAGACATGAGCACACTCTTCTCATTGCCAATTGATTTTGAAAAGAATCTTAAATTCGTCACAATCTAGAATAAAAAAATTTTAAAATTTTTCAAAAACAAATTTAATATACAACATATAATTAGTATATTTTTTTAATTTTAAATTTTTTTAATAAAATACGGTAAAGTTTTATTTAAAAATATAAAAGAATTGTAAAAATAAAGTGCCATAAGACAATCACATAGAACTTTCCAATTTAAATTGCAACGGACGTACAGTATCAATAAAAATCCAAAAGATCTATTCGATGTTTCTACAATATCTTAGCTTCAATTTCTTCCAGAGAAAGACCTTTTGTCTCGGGGACGAAGAAAAATATAAATAGAAGAGAGATAATAGCTATTACGCCAAAGCCTGCAAACAGTGCTCCGGTACCCACCAGTGACTGCAAAGCAACAGAAGGGAAACTGAGTTAACATTTAAATTAGCAGTTGCAGCTTCGTATCATTCTGGAGCGTGTAGAAATTTACACCTTTTACGTAGAAAACATGAGTAAAAACCTACTTGAAATTTACATTGGATGTTAGTATACTAGAACCAAGTATGCAATTTACCTTTGGTTATCAAGAATGTATTATGAACTTGATTTTGTAAAAAAGTAAAAGAGCACAAATTCAAGTTAATTTTCCTCATCATGCATGCATTGATCATAACATTATGGGAAAGAACGTGTATCATTGAATAGTATTAGCTAAATCTGCAATAGTGGTTGCAGTTCGAGGAAAATACCTCTAAAGGTGAGAAAGCAAAAGTGACAACTGCATTAGAAGCAAAGTTGACAAGCACAGCTAGACTTAATCCACGCCCTCTAAGTCGTAGCGGGAAGACTTCTGAAATCATCAGCCAACCAATGGGACCAAACGACAACTGCAAAATATACCTCATTAAAATGCTGTAGCACAGTACTCAATTCATGAATGGCATTGATATCTACTTAACACGTATAAGATCAAACACTGAATGCAACTTATCAACATTGTGACTATACTATAGAGTGGAAAAGTTAAAGAGGCATAAAACAGTAGATATGCAATAATTGGTTCAACCTTTAAGCCACGAAATCCTAGAAAACCTAACCTACAAGGGGAGAAATATGTACCTGATAACAACCAACATACACAAGCAATGCCACTACAGCCACAGCTGGTACCCCTGTTAGAACTGTATAATATGATGACAACAGGAACAAAGAGATTGCCTGCCATAATACATAAGAAGATGTTCAAATAGATACGAAATTCAGCTGAGCCACTTAAACATGGTTCCGCAATTACTATCAATCTACATACAGAGGCATACCACCTACAGTATAAGTTTCAGAAAGTGCACAATGGAAAAAGGTTTTTTAATGCAAGCTTTTGACACTATTAGGGGGATAAAATGCTGTGAAAATTCTCACTTTCTCAACCAGGCAAGCAGTGGCTGGTGTTTAGAAAGCAAACTATGAATAAGAGGTTCCTACTAATTTTAGTCAAATACTATGGCAACTTAAAAGAACTTAATGAAATCTATAGCTGCTGTTTGTAATTTTAGTTTGCATACTTGATTATTTAATGTTCGGAACAGTTCATGAATAAAATAACTGTGAGGTAAACATGAAGTCACCAACTAAGGATCTCCTGAGAAAATTCTGTTATCACTTCTCAAGGATTACCACCAAACAAAGGACTTGGGGAGGTTCAGTAAAAATCAGATGCTCCTTCTTAATTGGTGACTATAGTATTATTACCTATTTTCTTAAGAAAAAACTCATTAGGGCATAATGAGGCTTACAATTCCGCTCACGCCGCCAAGTAGTAAAGGTCTTCTGCCTAGTTTATCAACCACAAGAACAGCAATTGCTGTCATAACAAACTGTGCAACAAAGGAAATGTCAATAAGCAGTAGAAGAGGACTCCGGACACATATAATAAAGCTAACTATGATACCTACAAATAGTTGTTATAATTTTCTGCAAATTCAAAGTAAAAACTGAAGCTTATACTTGTGTAATTAGTGCTGGTTATTTAGATCATTATTAATTACAACTACAGTGATTGGAGCCAATTGAAACTGTCAAAAAGAGTTTGAGACAACGTACAGGACAAAGAGTCAGGAAACATGAGATCATGAGTAGAAATTCAAGACTATGGTGACTCCTGTGCATCTAAAAGGCAATTAATGAGTAGCGTAATATTATTTGAAGCTATTCCTACCAAATCCCAAGCTTAATCAAGAAAAGCCTACAATTTACACTAATTCTTTTTCAAAAGACATGCATACCTACTTTATGAGGAGCTTTACGCAAGTAGCAATATGTGCGCATAGATATGACTATCATTCCCTAAGCTACGAGAGGTGCACCTTTAGTAAGCCCAAAATGATTGATGCCCGAGTAGCATCAGATGCTGCAGAAAAACCTGCACTCTGTAAAGGCATCTTTAATTGAAATTTAGTATGATATCTAATACTTTGATATTCAATGTAGCTGCACTGATATGTTTGAAGGGTATATAGTTACCTGAAAGATTGTTGCAGCATAGTACAATACACTTGGTTGACCTGTCACCTAAAGCAGAAATGCAAGAGCATTAGGAATTTCGCTAAAACATAGATACTTGGCGAGCATTTCTAAATTAATAAATATAAAAGAGCAGTGATACCTGCTGGAAGAAAACTAGTCCTACACCAATCACCAAAGCTTTTAAGCATTTTCCTTGAAAGATTTCACTCATACTGACTTGCTTTTCTTTGTCAGAATATGAAAGGTCAATGAGTATCTCAACTTGTTGGAAGGCTGAATCATCAATAGCTTGGCCCCTTAGATGGCATAAACAGGAAACAGCCAAGTCTTTTACCTCTGCTACATTTCCATTTCCCTGTATGGCGCGCAAAATTAACCAACGTGGAGACGGTGGTAACCACCACATTCCAATTCCCATTATCAGAGATATAAGGGTGCTACTGCCATACATATAACGCCATCCATGAACCAAATTGACATAAGCACTACCTGCTACGTATCCAAGCTGCAGAGAAAGTATGAAAAATGAGAACCAGCCCTCTTCAACTGAGTTTATTGGAAATGTGATGTGTAGATATACATTGAATCTTTAAGTTTATAAAGAGAACAGTGCATAACAAATTTTAACTTGAAGTTTCATAATTTGAAACTTAAGTATCAATTAGAGAAGAAGATCTCCATTTACACTTCAAGGAATAAATTCTTAAAAAGTTCACTTTGAAGTACAACTTAAGCTCTCAATTAAGGTGAAAGCCAGCTAATTTCTTATCGGTATGATAGATTTATGTGAGTTTTACAAGCCAGCCTGCCTGGGAAGATCGAGATGGTTTCAAGTTGCTCAAACTAGGGGTTGAACATGCAAATCTTTTTGAGTTCAAAATTCTTGTTGTTTCTGTTTAGCTTTACGGAAAGCTCTCACTTTCCAAGAAACGTGAGTTGCTCTTTTTTTCCTCTAACTCTCCAGTTACTGAGTCAAAGGATATGGCAGATAGCATGATCCATCAAGGTTATGCAACCAAAATGGTCAGCAGTAAATTAATTATGATACATATATCTACACAGCATCACAAGTTTTCGAGAACTTACAAGCATACCAAAAACTATAAACAACTCTTTCAGTGAGATAAGTCTGCCTCGTATTTTACTTGCTGCAGTTTCTGCAATATACATCGGAGCAGCATGCATGGCCTAAAAAATAGAGCAATGAACATCAACAAATCCAAACAATATATCAAAATGACTCCTCCAGTTATTGCAAACTTTATCATCAGAAAAAATGAAGTGGAAGTATAACAAGGACATGAGAAACAATTAACTTCAGCAGGTTCTATTTTCGGAGCATGCGTGTACGACGAAAAAGGTGCTCCGCATTAATGGTAATTTATCAAAACATAGAAAAGAGCGATCTTGAGGTTTTATGCAGTAATCTAAAGACAGAGGCTAGTACGTATTTCATGAACTGGGCAGCCACCGAAGAATGAAACAAACAAACGGCGAATTCAAACTAAGCCTAGGCATTTTTGGATTATAACTTTTACTCTGGATCCCATTTGAAGATCTAAATAAAGTTATCTTGTATGAGACCAATATGACCGTTTATCTTCCTTTATAGATGGAAACATAGATTTCTGGTAGTATACTGCAATTTGAAGAAACAAAAGTAAACTGGAGAGGAGTATGGGATTAAAAATCAAAAAATTGAATAAAGAACAACATAGCGGAAGGAAAACAAAATGATGTTAGACAAACTTGTATTTCCTTGAGGTGAAGGTGAATGAACTTGTATTTAGCATCAGAACAAAATTGGCTACTTTATCAGAAAGGTGGACCTCCATATTTGAATTGAACTATGATTCCTTATCAACATAGGAAAGAAACAAGAAACTGAGAATACGTACCAATCCGATCCCAATACCATATACACAACGACCAATGACCAATATAGAAAATTTAGAAGTAAGGGCAGTGAGCAAGGCCCCGACAAGATAAAGCAATGAGGAGAGCACCAGCTCTCTGCGTCTTCCTTCAGAAAGAGATTTACTATCAGATTCAACAAACAAATAGAATGATAAACTTTTGCTGATAGACATTAGTGAATCAGAGATGCATTGTAAACCTAGAAAGTCAGCAACAGTGAATGCCAGAGCACAGCCGATCAAAGCCCCATACAATGAACCACTTACCTGAAATTGATTAGGAACAAATCTGATTCAAAGCTTAAAATGAAGCATGCTATAAAACTCTATAACGCATTTAATGAAGTAATTATTTTCAAGTTCACAATAACTCACCACAAGCCCAACTTGTACAGAACTCAAATTATACCACGAAGTTCCACTTAGTGTGGGTGACTGCAGAAATAGCGGCATGGATAGCCCATTAGCTGTAGTAAATAAAAAGCAGGAGAAAGAAGTGGAGTAGTTTACATAGACACACCACTAGAGAAAGTGTAGCGCCAGATGTTGCACCAATATCATAGCCATAGAGTAATCCTCCCAGAGCTGGAAATAAGAACCTGCAATTCATTTAATTACTTATTTCAAAAAAATTTAAGAAAACAGATTTAAATGAAGGATACAGTGCGAACGTCAATATTTAAGGAATTCTAGTTACAACAAGAACTTGCGCTCACTGAAGTTAATAAGTTTAGCATATTTTAGACGCATATCCAAAAACATGCTTTTATGCAGTTTTGGTATATCCAGTAAATTCTGTTCAGATTGCACTATGAAGAAAGTTCCGTCAGACTTTTGAAGAACAAAGGCTGTAATACTGCAGAAACCAACATACTGCAACATGAGATTCCCACATTCCTCAGTTAGTCCTAAGTATAAATTTTGCATTCAGTAACAAAGTAAATAATACCCACAAGTAGCTTGGACTTTTAGCTTCCACTAATAAAATTATGAATGTATAAATGCATGAAAAAATTGATGTGTAGAATGACTTCATGACCTATTAATTAGAGGAAATACATAGTATAGCTAGTGCGCATATTGAAGAAACTAATAAGCAATGAAAAGTAAATTATTCACTTAAACAACAAACAAATGGTGCTAGCACTCGCTTGTACTCCACTTCTACCTTGCTCAAAAACGCTAATCAACCACCGACCACTCAAAAGATTCGCGTAAACAACAAACTAACAGTACTAGCATTCAATTATATTCCGTACATGTTCTATCGATCTCAGAAACACAACAGAAGCACAAATCCAGCGCAAACGAAAGGGGAAAACTTGTATACAGTTCTTTATACTCACGGGAGGATTGCAGCACGAACAGAATAGTTTTCCGAATCACCCTCGAGAGAAATCAAAGGCTCCCTCGCATTATCAATCTCTCCACCTTCTTCTTTACCCTAATCATCAAACAACACCAAAATCAGTTTAAAAACAAAATACTGAATCGAAGAAGTATAAATCCAGATTGATCGGAGAAACTAACTCTTCTGCTTACACGCGTTCTTAGTTTAGGTGGTGGTTGCTCTAGATCTCTGCTAATCTCTGTCGCCATTTTTTTTCAGAATTGAAAAACTTTCTAGAGAGAGAGAGAGAGAGAGAGGAGATGGATTACTACTTTACTAGAAGCAGCAGCAGAGGAAAGGTTTGCTTTTGTTGGAGTTTGAAACTTCGAAGGGGTAGTAGGTAGCTGTGGAGATTTCGGTGGTCTGAGATCTTTCCTAAGTTTAAATTTGTCCTTAAATTGCAAAATCAGGTCCTATCCTAACTAAATAACGCATTTTAAGGCTTTCTTTAACAAAATTGCAAAATTAGCACTCTTCTTCCTACCATAAAAAAAGGCAGTTTCTCTTCACACCATTAATATAATATTTTGTTTGGGTTCTGTTTATCTTAATTACTTTTTTGTGTATGTAGTTTATTATAAATAATATCCCCAGAAAAATTGTTTCTACCAATCTCTACCCCTCTTATCATGTCAGGATAGACATTTTTATAGATTTTCTTTTTATTTTATCAAACTGCGTACATTTGGCATTGCTTTTGAAGTATTTATCATTTTAAATAAATATTATATATTTTCTAATAAAATTTTTATAATATTTTATAAATTTTTTTGAGAAACTTATTTTTTCTAATTGCTTTATAGATGAAAATAAATTGAAAGTGAATTTTTTCAAAAGAGCTGTTCCAAAAAGGTATGTTTAGAACATATTTATTTTTCCAAATTTTGTGCTTATGTACAGGCGCAATATAAGCATAGTTTTAAAACCCAACCGATGTATGATCGACCCACTGAATCAAATTAGATTTATTAAATAAATATTAATATATAAATATTATTATATGTATTATATAGTATCTTCTATAGCAAATATTAAAAAATAATTGTATACGAGAAATATTGAAAATGTTTTTAAAATTATATTTTTTTAGCTACAGTACTTAAGACAATAGTCAAAAAGTCTAACATATAGTAAAGTCTTTATATTTTATGTATTACAAAGAATAACTTATCTACACTATATTTTATTTATTTATTAGTTTTTAATAAAATATAAAAAATGAGAAAATAAATTAATAACAGAAGAGTACCCGATAAAGTGCACATTTTAGAGTGCTAATAAAAATACTTTTCTATTTTAAATAAATAAATAAATAAATAAATAAATAAATATATATATATATATATATATATATATATATATATATATATATATATATATATATATATATATATTATTAAAATCGGGTCACCGACTTATCCGAATACGTAGGATCGACTAAAGGTCTTACTGTCGCAAGCATTATATTAATTCGGTCTGAAATCGGTGTCGGATCGCTGATTTTCGGTCCCGACCAAATTTTAAACCTATGAATATAAGTCGATTAAAAATAATATGTGGATTTTATAAGGGCCTTGGAAGAAAGCATTACATGAATTAGCTTCTTTTGGGGTTTCCTTCCTTCTTTACAGATTACCTGGTTTATTTTTGTATTATTTTTTTGTATTAAAAAATAAAATTTATTTTGTAAAAAATAAAAATATTTTCTATTTAAAAAACTTTTATTTTAAAAGTATTTTCAAACGACTCTTACGCTTATCGGAAGACCCATTACATTATAATAGTACTATTTATGAGCCGTAGCCTTTTCATTTCAGCATCTATTTATAAAGGAAAATAAAGAGAATGAATAACTTTTATTAATTGAACGTTGTTTTTTCTCCTTATAAAATTTGAAAATAGAGACTTATTTTGATGAACAATATCTTCAAAATGGAAAATCTTTTACCATCTTTTAAGTGGTAAACTTTCGCGCGATAAGTTCCTTAATTTTTTTTAATTTAAGAAAATATTTTTAAAAAATTTTAAAAATAAATTTCATGAATAGTATATCAAAAAAGTGAAATTTGTTTTTACATATTATTTGTATTGTAAAGTTATTTGAAAAGTGAGCTAGAAATAAATTTGAAAAGTTAATTCACTTCAAACGAAACTGAAACCGAAAGAAATATCTTTGAATATAACTTTTGAAGAAAAAAATAAATTTGAAGCAACTGACAATAATCACTGACTAGCTATAATGTTCTTAATGCATAATCGAATGATTTTATTCAGTTCTATTATCTATAAGTTCAAAATTTTAAACTAAGCGATCATTTGCCAAATATTTACAAAAAATTTATGAAAATATTTATTTACAATTTTTTATTTTAAAAATTATATCTTTATATTTTTCAAGTTAAAAAATATTATAAAAAAATAAATTACAAAAAGAAAGTGGATACAAAAATTAAAATAAATATTTTAGAAACAAAATTTTAGAGAAATTGAGTTAGAAATAAATTGGAGATAATATAAAAAAATATTTAAATATAACTTTTGATACAAATAATATTATTTTTAAAATTACTTTTTATAAAAAAAATCTCTAAAATTTGATAGAATTAATAGCTCTATTTTCTTTTAACTTTATGGAGCATAGAGGTGGACGTGACTCCACATTATTATGAAAAAGATTCTCGCGATATATTAAAATGTTTATAAAATAAAAACTATTTAAATTTTTTTTAAAAATAAGTTTAATGTTTTAAACTAAAAAAATAAAATTATAAAATATATAAAATTTTGTAAAATACTATAAAATTTTTATTAAAAGATATAAATTTAAAATAATAAGGTGTTTAAAAAGTTCTTCAAACTTTCCGAATAAGAACGAGGATCGTAGGGAAAGTGATTTTTCTGTCTCTGCTTTTTTAAGTTGATCATCTCTAGCCTTGATACATCTAATCAAAAGATTGTTACGAGTTCTTCTTTGTGGGCCATATTTGGGTCCAATGGGCTTATTTGGGCCATTATTTGGTTTGCTAGGATAGGATTTACTTGTCCATGTAGATTTGACATATTATATCCTTGTGAGACTTGTTGGGTCGTGCAAATAAAAAACTAACAATAGCATTCTCCTTTTTTTTCCTCCCAACTTTTTCTTGCTAGCGACAGATGTTAGATTTGTGTGATGATATTTATAACACTATTTTTTATTTTAAAATATTTTATATTATAAAATTTTAATAAATGTTACATTTTTTTTTGTTATTATTAGTAATTAATGACGCTATTCGAAATTAATGACGAATTAGTTTCTTCAAAAAAATTTTCCCTAAACTTCATTGTATTAAAACGTATACATGTATATGGTTGTCTCCAATTCTCGAACTTTGATTGTGATCGTGATATGATTTCAAATAAATTTAAGCGATTAGTTAAGATTTTTAATTTAATTAAATTGACACTGTCAAGGTCGCTGTCAGCCAATGCCATGGCATTCGTAATCGGATTATTTAAATTAATCACTGTATTATAAAAAATACAAAATTAAATTCATTTTTTATAATACTATTTGTAATAATTTATTTATAATAATTTATTTTTTAGTAATTTAGTTTTAGTCTAACACTCGAATTGTATAGAAATTAATATGTACAATAATTAATCTTACTAAAAGAGTATTAGGATTCATACAGTTAAAATTTGGAATTTGATTTTTTATCTAAAAAGTTAAAACTATATATATATATATATATATATATATTGTTAAAAAACTTTATTAAAAAATATAAATATTTATTTGAAGTTGTAAACATTTAAAAAGTAATTCTAAAAATGGGGTCACATGGAAGAGATGCTTCTGATTCTTTGTTTATATGACTTTTGTGTTCATCGTCATCAGAAGAATCCCCGGTGCAGCAGAAGCATGCGAAGTAGCTGTATTACTAGTTGTTTGTTTCCTACTCAGATTTTCTCGTGCTCTTTAATTTTGTAATACCATCTCTTATTAATTAATAAATAAAGCTTGATTATTAGTTTAATAACAACTTTTAACTAACCACAAAAGACAAAACCCTCTTCGTCTAAGCTAAGGGTTTTATATATATATATTTTTAAATCTAAGCAAAGTCATACTTTAATTGCATTAATTGTTTGTTTTAATTAAAGTAATGCTTAATCTTCAAATCTTTGAAAACCAACAATCAAACCCCTTTGCATGCCTTTCTATTTATTTAAATATTAAAGCCTATAGGGGGACTTGTATAACTAGTTAGGGGTGTTTCTAGTGCTTTGAAAGTGATGGAAAATTTAGCAGTGTTTTTAAACTAAAATTTTTTATTTTTAAAAAATAATTTTATTATGTAAAAACTTTTTATTTTTTTTATATTTTTAAATAAATTTTTTAAATATTTATAAAAAATTTAAATAAAAATTATATTTAAAAGTACTTCTAACTCTTTTCTCAAGATATTTAAACAAAGGCAAAATTTGTCTTGACTGATTCATTACGAGGTCGTTTAGGATTACTTAAAATAAAATATTTTTCTAAAATTATATTTTGTTAGATTTTGAAAATAAATTTATTTTTATTTGCTTTAAAAGTAGTAATATATAAAAATTTAGTGATATATAATTCGATCTATTTTAAAAAATTTTTTAAATAAGAAATAAAAATAAAATTTGAGTTAAAATGGAGAGCGATTACTTAGAGATCTCTCTTAGCTAACGTTTGTGTTTCAACAAATGCCAAGAGCGTGTTTAAAACTACTTATAAAATAATTTTTTAAAATAAAAATTATTTTATTATAGTTTAGAAAATATGTTTTATTTTTTATTTTAAAATAATAATATTTATAACGTAATTGTTTTTTAGAATTTTTTAATTTTAACATGAAATGAAATTAAACGTTGCGTTTTGCGACGCCAAGCGCGGCTTAAATATTATTAGGAGCAGTTAAATATATTGGTTTTTTATTTATAAACTAATTAGAATTTTAAATATTATTAACAAAATGGTTTTTCTTGAAATTCTAAGTCAATTAATTTTGCCAAGATTCCTTTTCAGATAAATTATATACTATGATTCCATTAATTAGTTCGATACCATTAATTACGTATGCATTAAAATGTTAATGACACAAAGATACATTAATTAAATTGTACAAACATATTGCATATTAAATTTAGTTAAATTATGTGATCTAATCTAGTGTGTAATTAAATGACAACAAAGACATGCCAGCATATGCGTGCTCTGAAATTTTAGATAAGAAAAACAGGCATGACTCCAAAGTTCTCAAAAAGAATTGAAGTCTTTGATACACAATAAATAATAATAATTTGTCTTAATGATATATATTATATATATCATCACAAGCAATACTATGGGTGCGATTTGGTTCAGCTTATCAAAAAAATAATTTTTAAATTTTTATTTTATATTTTTTAATATATATTTTATAAATATTTAAAAAATTTATTAAAATTTTAAAAAATATAAAATATTTTACGTAATGATATCATTTTATTATATATTTTTATTAATTTTTTAAAAATAAAAAAAATAAATCTTATTTTTCAAAATAATAAAAATAATATCTATTTTAAAAAACTTTATTTCAAAAACATTCTCAAACACTCGTAATGCAAATATTTCTAACTATTGATCCACGTTGAAAATATCCAACAACCCTTGAGAACATGATCGCTTAAAAAAAAAAACCTTTTTGAAATAAAATTTATTTAAAATAAGATTAACTTTTAAACATTAAAACATAACAAAACAATATATATTATACGATAATAAAATTTAATTGTATTTTTAAAATTTTAAACAATTTTCTATATGATACTCTACAATATTTACTAATAAATGACTTTTAAAAAAATTAATTGCCATAAGTATTGCAAATATCTTATTTTATATAACTATAAAAAGAAATCTTAAAGAAAAAAAAACATCACTAAGATTCAATACACATTTGAGTTAGATTTTTCAATACATATTTTATAAATATTTAAAATTTTAAAAAATATAAAAAAATTATATAATAAATTTTTTATTATATATTTTTATTATTTTTTTAAAAATAAAAAAATAAAACTTATTTTTAAAAAAAAAATAAAAACATTATCTGTTTCAAAAAAATTTTATTTTAAAAATACTTTCAAACTGCTCCGCATGTAACTCTATTGAAACTTTGAAAGTATCCTAACTACCTACTTTGTGATTAATTATTAGTTAAATATTAAGTTAATCAGCCATTAATAATTAAGCTAGCTGTCTAAAGAGGACGCTGTGATGCGGCTTATATATAAGTTAATCATGTATGATCACTGACAACCTAACTGATACACTACTCTTGGCTCATTAATTAAAACAAGGTATAATTCTCTATTAATACCTAGTACTAGAAGCATGTATTTCCTTGTTGCTAGGCAAGGGTTGATGAATTAATTACTTCATACATAATAATTGTTTTGTTTTTTTCAGTAGCTTTACTTTTCTGGTTAATATTATGATTAATTAAGCTTCCCATAAGCTAGCTAGGTCAAGATTTTTAATCAACTACAAGTATTTAGTAAAGGATATGATATAGACGCTCATAGTGAGAGCTCCAGTTTTAATCATAGTTGTAAGAACCGGACCGGACATCGAACCGAAAAATTATCCGGTCACGGTTCTTGGGTCAAACCGTCGGGTCAACCGGTCGAACCGTCGGATCAATAATATTAAAAATTTTTTAATTAATAATAATAATAATTACAGTAAAAAATTATTGTCAATGATACTACCAATAATAGTAATCATAGCAAAAAATTAAAATATTTTTATTATAGCATTACTATCAACAACAACAATAATAATAATCACAGCGAAAATTAAAATATTGCCACCACCAATAACAATAATAACAACTAAAATTTATAATAATAAATATTTAAATAAATTAGAAGATTAGAAAAAAATAAAATCATAAATAGAGAAATCATAAAAGAGA
The DNA here is from genome assembly GCA_019914995.1 of Acanthochlamys bracteata. Taxonomy (NCBI): domain Eukaryota; kingdom Viridiplantae; phylum Streptophyta; class Magnoliopsida; order Pandanales; family Velloziaceae; genus Acanthochlamys; species Acanthochlamys bracteata. The sequence continues at coordinate 543,760 of CM034126.1, forward strand.
TATAACAAAATTTTTTAGGTATACATATTTGATTCTAAATATTTTACAATATAAAAATTTAAAAATCACTAATAATTAATATTTACAAATAAAATATAAGCAATTATATTTTTACATTATTACATTCAAATATAAAATTTAAATTACATATTATTTTTCAAGATAGGATTATTAATAATTATTTTTATATTAAATATGTCATCAATTTAAAATTTTTAATTAATTTTTAAATATTTTTTTAATTAATTTAAAAAAAACGGTTTTTTGCAGACCCGGACCGGTTTACCGTCCGGGTCCGCCAACAATAGTTTTAATATCTATTGCTGAATATGATAAATTATTAAATTAAAAATATATTAATAAAATTTTATTTTAATTAGAATACAGATTGAGTTCAATCTTGTCACTCGAACAAAATAATATATATTATTATCAATTTTTATTATTTATATTATTTTGATTAAATAATTAGATAAATATTTATTTATAATTTGATTGAGCTAAAATTTTATCAGTGTATTTTTTTTTATACTTTATTTCAAAATGTGGTAATTGAATATAATTTATGTTTGAAAGTGGTGACTGAAAAAAAGTTTTTTTAAACAAATAATATTTTTTATCTAAAATAATAACAATAATAGATAATACTAAAATTTTATGATATAAAATAAGTACTTTCAAATATGCACTTAAAAGTTTTGACTGTGAGTGCTTATAAAATAGAATTTTTTTGAGATAAAAATTATTTTTATTTTTTTAAAAAATGAATTATATTATTTTACTTTCAAAAAAAGAAAAATATATAATAAAAAGATCTCATTACGTAAAAAATTTTATATTTTTTAAATTTTTAAATAAATTTTTTAAATATTTATAAAATATATATTAAAAAATGTAAAATAAAAAATTTTAAAAAAATGTTGGGGAGCCGTTCAGCCAAACGCTCCCTAACATAAGTAACTAAAATCTATTTATCTATGTAATAAACATTTTATCTTGCTTAGTTGTAAATTAAATTAATTATGTTACACAAAAATATAAGATAATTTATTTCATTAGTGAAAAAAAAAAAGAACAAAGAAGAAACAAATGTTACGTAATCTGCAGGAAGATTCAAAGCCGAGAAATGCGGCTACTTCCCGCCTCTTCCTTTTCCTGCTAATTAAAATATTTTCCATTAGCTAGCCTTTCTGCTCACAAACAAAATACAATAAAATAGAAGATCAGAAAATTAAAATTACAAAAGAAATACTTTTTTAATACATTTATTTTCTTTAAAGAAGTAATAAGTAAAAGATAAAGAAAAAAATAAGAGAAAATAAAAATAAAGAGAGACAGAGACATGATGGAGAAAGAAAGCAAACAACAGCATGAAGCTAAATCCTTCCACAATGAGAAATCAAACACAAATAGTTGCTTAGATTTTAAACCCCACCACTCCCTCACTCTTCTTTCCTTTTTTTAAAAATATTTTAGTAAACATTATTCTTTATGGAAATAATTATTTAGTAATCTTTTTGTTATGAAGTTACATGCAAATATCTTTTCACAAATTTATAACTTTTATTTAGTTGAAACAATATAATCATTTTCTCACTAAATATCTGAAAGCGGCAACACATGATTAACCAAAAAAAAAAGAAACCTTAATATTTTTTTGGAGAAAAGATTAATCCTTAGTTTGCACCAAAACATGTAGCTTTGACATTGTGTTTTCACATAACTAATTAGGTGATAATTGGTAAATTTTTCAACTTTCACTATCATTTTTTATTTCATATTTCTAAACGAAATTTCTATAATATAAATTTTTAAAATTTTACAAAAGTATAAACTAATTATACATAATAAATTTTATTATTACTTATTTTATTTTTTAGATAAAAAAATATTTTTAAAATATTTTTAAAAAAACTCATCAAATATTTTTTAATTCAATTTGAGAATTAATTCTTTCATTCCTGCTGTCTATCAAGGTAGCGTTAGCGTATGATCCGGAAATGCCTGGCAGAAATAAGAAAGTCAGCGTCCTTATTTCTTTTTCAAAAATTTTGTACTATATAATTTAAATAATTTTTCATATACTATAATTATTATATCTTTCTCTAGCTATAGCTAGTTGTCTGTTTCTCTTCTTCCATCTCTCGCTTCCCTTCACTAATAATCCACAACCTTTTTAACTCATTTCTTTCTCTCTTCTTCACATAATTGATTAGAGTATTAATTTACAAGAATCAAAAGAAACAACTTCATCAGTTATTTGTCTGAGTTCGATCGATCGATCTGCTGCAGCGGCTGCTGCAACATGTGTGATTGCTTCAGCTGGCAGATGATGCAAAGGAATAACATGGAGAGCCACAGCCAAGGAGATCTTACAGATATTGTTCGGAGTACTTTACCAACATCTTCAGACAAACAGATCATCATCGGAGGAAGCGACTGGCAGCAATTCTCAACCGACGACGATGACCTGTTCTGTCATCAGCTTGTTGCTAATTCAACCACAAAAGAAGAAGAGTTTGGAGATCCGTTTGCAAACTCAGCGGATCCTTCACTGCTCCATGAATTCATCGATGTTTCCTCGTCAGGACAAATTCAACCGGTGCTGGTTCAGAAAATTAGTAGTAGCAGTAGTAGTACTACTGCTACTAATACGGTAGTTCTGGCGGGCGAAGAGTTGAAGAAGACGCCTGCAAGCAATTTATTCTCAAGAATGCTTAACTTAACGCCACCGACAGCGGCAGAAACAGCAGCTGGAGTAGTGCTTCTGAAACCGTCGCCGCTCTCGCCGACAGGAATCAGGCCGTCGCCTGGTTGTTCCATTTCTATCGATAATAACGCGAAGGGTATCTCTAGACCCGAGAGTAGTGCTACAGGGATGAAAAGAAGGTTTTTTTTTAAATTAATTACACATCAATTAATTAAAAACTGTAATTTTAATTTTCTTCTTCTTCTTCTGCATGTTGATTATGATATAGAGCAAGTAGCATGTGGGTTTTGCTGCAATTGTACCTAAAGAAATTAAGACGATCTACAATTATTTTGTCATTTCCTTATAAATTAAATTGCTGATGAGTAGCTAGTTTTGATTAAATTTATCAATAAATTGATTGTTAAATTTTTTAAAATTGATTGAATAGGAAAACCCAGGCAAAGAAGGTGGTGTGCGTACCAGCACCAGCAGTAGCAGCAGCAAGCAACAGACAAAGCGGAGAAGTAGTACCTTCTGATCTATGGGCTTGGAGAAAATATGGACAGAAACCAATCAAAGGATCACCGTACCCTAGGTAATTTACTAATTCTAACTTCTTTTCATTTTGATTCATCATCATCTTATTTATAAATTAGTTTCAAAATTTTAATCCATCTTTGTTGATTAGTTTTGAAACCAATTTTGAAGAAAGCACACATTCATAATAATATTCTTTTTTTTTTTTTTTTTTTTAAGTGATATTGTCTGAATAGTGTAATAGGTAAATGGAAGACATTGTAGCAGTTCGTCTATTTGAGTGGTGCACTGCATTCATTCAACTATACAAAAATTTTCTTCGATCGGAACACACAAACTAATTCTTTTTACTTCTTTTTAATTTCTGTACAATTATTATTTGTTTGATTTTTTCTTCCTCCCTACTATATATATTAGTTGAACATGTAAATTTCAATAACTAGTAATATGAATTATGCACTGGTCATTAGGGTTTTGTAGTAACCACTAGTATGTATATATAATGCTGATTGATGAAATTAAATTTGTATGTGATTAATATATATATATATATATATATATATATATATATATGTATTAATTTTTTTTTTGCAGAGGTTACTACAGATGCAGCAGCTCCAAAGGTTGCTCCGCAAGGAAGCAAGTGGAACGGAGCCGCACCGATCCGAACATGCTAGTAATCACATACACGTCTGAGCACAACCATCCATGGCCGACGCACAGGAACGCTCTCGCAGGCTCAACCAGGTCTCATCAATTCCCCAAGAACAACAACAACAACAACAACAGCAATAGCTCTTCATCTTCATCACTTACCAATAAGAACTCTCATCAATTCTCCGAAAACAATATTAATAAAGAAGAAGTGAAGGATCGAACCTGTAATGTTGCTTCATTGGTTAAAGAAGAAGTTAAAGAGATTACTACTGAGGGAACAATAACGGAAGCGAGCACAAATACTACTATTGCAGATCAAGAACATAGTCACGAATGGATCAGTGATGATTTTCATCAGAGTTATTATAGGCCGATGATTCCTGACAGTCCAGAGACTGACGATTTTTTCGCGGATTTAGCGGAGCTGGAATCGGACCCCATGAATCTGATTTTCTCATCAAGAAGCAATAATGATCTTGATTATCAGAAGTTGGATGGTGAAGTGATTAAAAATAGCAAGGAGTTGGAGCAAATTTTCTTTGATTGGTCTACTGGGGAACGCTAGTTTTGGAGGATCTAAGCAAGTTTGAAAAATAAATGAAAGAATTACCCGAGCGAGATTAATTCGTCGATGATAGATTGATTTGTTTTGATTTCATGAGATTCTTAGTTACTGATCTAAGATTCTGATTTAGTTCTACGTAGATGCACACGCAGAAGAGCCTCAAAAAAGAAAATGAAACTGCGTGACATTTGTAGATGATGAGAACTTTAGATCAGCGATGAAAAGAATTTGTTCAGCTGCTTGTAATGTTTAAGGGTAGCTATACATAAAAGGTTTCAATTCAAGCTAATACTATTTTTATTTTTAAATTCTCTCGGTTAAATGATTGCTTTGTTTCTATTTCTTGGTAATTAAGTGTTTGTCTTAAACTTCCGTAACTTAATTTTTTTCATCAAAATTTGAATTTAAAATAGTTCATATATTTTAATTATATAAAAAATTCAAAATTTTATTTTTACATATAAAATTCCAGTTCCAACTTTTTAATATAATTATATTTTTTAATTTTTAATATATATTTAAAAACTATTGAAATATAAATATTAAATTCTATTTCTACTTTATTTTTAAAAAAAATTATGTTTTATTTTTCACATTTATAAAACTTAAATTATGATCATTTAAAATATGCACTAACAGAAATATTAACAGAAAAATTAAAAGAACTACAAGCAAACATTGGAATGAAAAGGTAAAGGTTTGGTAACGGTTGGCTGATAAGAACAAGAGACCCACAAGCGAACATTGGAATATATATTGAAAAGATTTGACAGAAGCTGATGAAGAAAAGAGAGAACAGAAGGTAGCTTTTCAAATAGTTAGGGCACGTAAAAAGTACATGTGTTAGAATGATGTGATTGAAGAAAAACGAAGATAGTTCTTCAATATTATAACGACATTTTCTATATATTTTTTGGTTTTCTTCTAAACATTATTGAGAGACGTTTTTATGTAATAATTTTTTTTAAACAAATTGTATTTTGTAAATATATTAAATATGAGCATTAAATACTCAAATAAATAATAATAAATTATGAAATATAAATTTTTATATTATCTAAGTTTAAATATATTTTAGAAATTTATTAGAAATACGATATAAATATTAAAATAAAAAACTTATGAATAAACTGCCAAACGAGTCATTAAACAGGAGATAGTTTGAAACAAAATTTTTAAAAAATTATTTAAAAATTTTTAAAAAATTATATTTAAACTTTTTATTAAAATTAAAATTATATCATAAACTTTAAATATATTTTAGTTATACTCTTTAAAAATTAAAAGTTTTTGTATAATATTTATAAAAATTTAAATGAACAACAATAAAAGATAAAATGGAATTAAAAACAATAAAAATTATCTGTACGTTCATAGTAGACTTGAGATTGGGTTGCTTGAATCACAAGGCACACCACTCCAATACTCCATAAAAACTTTACCATCCTATACTCTGTTGTGAGAGGATATACAAAGTGTGCTTTTAGGAATAATTTTGAAATATTTTTTTTTTAAATAGAAATTTTTTATAAAAAAAAAAATTTTTATTTTTTATCTCTAAAAATATAAAAATATATAAAAAAAGTTTATTACGTAAAATTTTTTATATTTTTAAAATTTTAAATTATTTTCTAAATATTTATAAAATATATATTAAAAATATATAATATAAAAAACTATTTTTTGATAAGTTAAACCAAATGCACCCAAAATTAGGACAGTATTTTTAACAGTAGTCCGCTCAAGTAATAGCCCTCTAATTCAATATTTGTTGATGTTGAATGTAGACTTATCAATTTTTTCTCTAAAGTTTATAAATTCAAATCCTGATCGTCGAATCGCTTTATAGATTTTGTCTATAAAATGCTTAAGCGCGTTTGGTTTAGCTTTTCAAATGCTGATTTTTAATTTTTTTTTAATTTTATATTTTTTAATACATATTATATATATATATATAATTTATTTAAAAATTTAAAAAGTGTAAAAAAATTCTACGAACTGAGATAGTTTATTATATATTTTAATTATTTTTTTAGAAGTACAAAAAATAGAGCTCATTTCTCAAAAAAAATAAAAATAATTTTTATTTCAGAAAAACTTCTTTTTATAAGCATTCCCAAACGTTCCCTAAATTGAAATCTTGATCGTTGAATCGCTTTATCGGTTTTGTCTCTAAAATGTATGAATTGAAATTCTTATATAGTCGAATCGCTTGATCGAACGGTCGTAAAAAAAGTGCAGAAAGTATATATAAGAAGAAGAGTGTACATATATAGAGTAAACTGGAAGCACTATATTTTGCGAACACTTTCGCGCACTTTTTTTATAACCATTTGATCAAAAAACTACGAGTATTGAAATTTTTTTAAATTTATTTTTTAATAAATTATTTTTTATATTATTTGAACTTTTTCTAAATTTTAGTAATGCACGAAATTATATATATATGTTAAATTATTAATATTATTATTTTGAGGTAAAAATATCAAATTTGTATTTTAAAAAGCTTCGGAATAAATTTTATTGCACATATGTACAATAATAAAAGTTATATATATAGATTTTACATATATAATTTATCTATAACTTTTAAATTTTAAGATATAATATAAAAAATTATTGAAATGTAAAAATTTATTTGAAATAAAAAGAGAGCTATAAATACTACAAAATATCCCATTTTTCCGTGATGGTTCTCTCGGATTGCATGCGAAGTTTGCTTTGAGTGAATTTGAAACAAAAAGAAAACTCTTCAAAACCAAATCAATGATCTAATTTGTATAACATTTTTGTGAATTCACGTTCTTATTTCATTGCTCATCTCGTACACGTTATATGGATGATTATATAATTCTTCTTTCGTCATGAATTAAATGCATGAAGTTGTTCCACATGAATACATGTGATCTCTTGCTTAATTTGAATATGAAAACTATGCGTAAAGAAATTTATTTAACATTTCCTATTATGTGATATATATAGTGGAGAAATAGAGTCACTCTTTTTTTAAAGGCACTTTTTTTATTTTGTGACTGAATGATTTTCAAATTTAATCTCCACCGTTGGATATGAATAACTATAAGTTAGAAACATAATCATAAATTTTCAACTCAATCGGATCATTAATTTATCTTCATCTGATCACTTGATCAAAATGACAAAAATGATACAATATATATTTTAAATTTTCTTACTTTTTTGGCATATTGATCAAGTGATAAGATAAAGATAAATTTATACTCCAATTGAGCTGAAAATTTATAGATATACTTCTAACTCATAATTTTTTATATCTAATGGTGAAAATTAAAATTAAAAATTATTCCGATCATATACGGACGAGGAAGTGTCCGAAAGTATTCTTAAAAATAGAGTGCTTCTATATATTCCTATATATATATATATAGCGAAAATATAATATGTTTTTACGAAATTCACATTATCATCTACCTACGGCTAAATAGCTCTTTTATTATACTTTTTGCTTGTTAACTAACAACTAATTAACAAACATTATATAAATACATATGAATAGATAGCTACATGACAACGGCAATCATATTACTTAACAGTGCATCTAAACATAGGACACTTCCCAAATGGAGTATTCTATCAAGGTCTACTTACTATTCATGTTATTAAGTATTTATTAGAAGATATTTAAAAGTATTTGTGAAATATTTTTAAAATAAAAAATAATTTTATTTAAAAAAAAATAAATTTTTATTATGTAATTTTTTTACATTTTGAAAATTTTAAATAAATTTTACAAAAAATTATAAAAAATTTAAACTGAAAACTTAAAATTTTATTTTTTTATAACGCTTCGCCAAAAACGCGCTTATCCATCGCTAGTAGCGATATCGTCACATAAATCAGCAAAAGTAAGTTTTCTTGAAGGTTTGACAAAAAAAAGAAAAAGAAAAAACAAAGACATGTCTAATCTGAGTGGACTTGAGATTAAGTGTGATTGGAAATGAAATATAAGACTTGTCTAATCTTGAATAGGCAACTGTTTGTTTGTTTTGCTATGATTTAAAAAACAGGTTTCCAAAACCTACGATGAGGTCGTGTCCTAATCATATGAATTGAATTTCAATAAAATTTAAAATAGTAACTAAAATACATGAAGTGATTTGAAGTAAGAAATTTGGGTTCATGCCTTTGTCCTCATCTCAATGGAAAATAGTTTGGCAGTAATTATCGCTACTCTCTCCGGTGCATTAGTTATAGCACACAACGCCCAACTAAACTATTATGTTAGGGAATTGCTACCAAGAAGGCAGAGCTGCTTCACCGGAATGTCTATATTCCGTTTCCTTTCTTCAGAACCAGAGATGATTACATACCCATTCCTGGCAAATGTAAACCGAGATGATTGTGAGATGCATAACTTCAAATTTTAGTTTGAATCACACAATGCAGTAAGCATTAAGTTTACCTGGAAAACCCATAGGATTTCCTGCAGCTGCAGGCATAGCAGGTGCCGCTTCCTTGCGGCTGTCAACTACAACAGCATCTGAGGTAAGGAATGTTTTGGCAACAGAAGCTGCATGCTCCAAGCAGCACCTCACAACCTAAATGAATACGATATATCATGAGGCACCACTATTGTTATATAAGCAAAAAGCCCAATCTTCTGTTGGAACTCAGATCCTATATTTGACAGCATATCAGAAAATTTCGTGGCTATGGCAACTGGTCTCGAGAGATGCATACTCGCAAAGAAACATATCCATCACACAAATAAAGACCGTGCATCATATATGTTTTGATATGAAGACAAATCAACATAGAAATATAGGGTATACAGCATGTGACCTAGATATTGGATCACTATATGGTTGCCCCATATGCTAATATAAAAAATGTCTTAGACACCAAGAAGCAAGGTAATTCAGAGCAGGTCGCACAGATTTCTTGAATGGATTGCATTGAATCGGAAAAGGAGGATGTGTACTGAAGGGATGAACTGGAGCGAAAATTTGCTACTTTCAACAACTTATATGGTTGGTAGCCAGGATTATTTTTGGAGCATTTGCATTTAATGTCAGCTAAATATCTAAAACAAGCTACCAGTATATGACAAACCTTAGTAGGATCAATTATTCCAGCAGCCATCAAATCCTCATATTTACCGGTTCCAGCATTATAACCATATCTATGGTCCTCACTTGAGAGAATCTGGAGCAAGAGAGCCTCATCAAAATCCTGACTTAAAGAAACTGATCAAAAGAGAACGCAGACTTAATACCTTTTCAATAACCACACTTCCACTAACTCCAGCATTTTTGGCAATTAATTGCAGTGGGTAGCTCAGTGCCCTCTTAACGATATCAGCTCCAACCTGCAATCCAGAAAGAGAATAAAAATGTCAACAGTTAAGCAGTCACTAAAAGATTCAAGAGTACTATGGAATTATGTCAACAACAATGACACATCTTTAGCTTAGATAAAGTTACTGTAAGGGACATAATCAACATGCCGCCAACCTTCTGTTCGTCATTCTCAAGTGTATCCTTGATAGCATCAACTTTTGAGGCAAGCCTCAAAAGACTACATCCACCTCCAACAACAATACCTTCCTCAACAGCTGCCTGATTTGATACAGAAGTAATCACTAACAAAAACATCTAGAGGAAGAAAAAGATTAACCAATTTCAACATAGGAATTACAAATTTTTACCTTAGTCGCATTAAGAGCATCTTCAGCTCTCAATTTCTTCTCCTTTAGTTCGGTTTCAGTCTGTGCTCCAACCTACAAGTTGAAAGAAAGAGTATGAGACATTCATATAGCATTAAGATCCTTATTTGTATAATTTGTGTAGCACGTGAACTGACATGGATGACTGCAACACCACCAGAAAGCCTTGCTATTCTCTCATTTTGTTTCTCCTTTTCATACTCCCGTTTCTCCTGGTGAGTTTCCCGTTCTGCAGCCTAAATAACCAGGATTCTTGTCAATTAACTGATATGTGATTATTAGTTCCATATCCTAAACACAAACCAATTACCTCAATCAGCTTCTGAATTTGAGCAACCCGTTTAGCTATTTTTTCCTGAGTGCTTCCATCACCAACTATGGTAGTTGTGTCTTTAGTTAGCATGATCTTGGCAGCGGTACCCAAAACCTCGCTACCAGCCTTATCTAAGGCAAGTCCAACTTCATCTCTGACAACAGTGGCTGCAAGTAGCACCTTGTAAGATATAGTACAAGAAGTTCTCCAAAAAAAAGGGTATAGTAGAATGATGTGTAATGCTGTAACACTGATCTAGACAAAGTAAGAAGAAATCAACCTCCAGTGAGAATAGCAATGTCATCTAGGTTCTGACTCTTGCGCTCCCCAAACCAAGGTACTTTTAGAGCAGCAACCTTCAATCCTCCTCTCAGCTTATTCACAACCAGTGTAGCGAGTGCTTCCTGTTCAACATCTTCAGCAACAATCAAGATAGGACAACCTGCCTTTATAGAATCCTCAAGAACAGTTATCAGATCCCTTGCATTGGTGATCTTCTTATCCACTAGAAGCAACTGAAAACAAGTTGTAGAGAAAGGCAACTAAATAAGTGTCATTACTTGCAAGACTAACTACAAGAAAAATAGGCCCCAACAACTAAAATGGAAACCGCCACTACCTTGCAGTTTTCGTACTCTACTATCATTTTTTCACTGTCAGTCACAAAGTAAGGTGACATATAACCCCGATCAATCTGCATCCCTTCTACGACAGTCAAGCTGTTCTCGGCACTCTTTCCTTCTTCAAGTGTGACTATTCCTTTACGACCCACCTTACTCATGGCATCAGCTATCATGTTTCCTACCTCATGGTTGTTGCCAGCACTAACAGCAGCTACATCTGCAAGCTCACTATCTTCGACCTGCACAATGAATCCAATGAAAGTGGGAGCAGCTCTTGTATTGACAAAATTATTCAATTGCAGCCTTCTTTGAAAGGTTAGCTTAGCAATATGAAATATGCTGATTTCTGTTACCTCTTTAGACATGCTCTTGAGTTCAGAAACCAGAGCTTTGGTTGTTTTCTCAATTCCCCTAGAAATTTGGACAGGATTAGCACCTGCAGCTACTACCTGTAAGCACAAAAAAAGTTTAGGCTAGAAACACTAGATTGACCAGAAAACAGCAGAATATTGGTCATTCATCACCTTGACACCCTCAGAAATCATGCCTTGAGCAAGAACAACAGATGTAGTGGTTCCATCTCCAGCAAGGTCATTTGTTTTTGAAGCAGCTTGCATTACCAGCTTAGCACCAATGTTCTCAACAGGATCTTCAAGCTCTATCTACAAAGTCCGATATCCAATAAACAATGTGTCATTAAATTTATACAATAAGTTTGAATAAAAGGAAAATGTTGAAAGAAGACCATCCTATTTTATTGGAAATGTAAAAAGACCAAAACACATATTTACCCACCTATAGTCACTGACAAACGGTTTTCAAAAGCTAACAAACTCCATTGATTTTCACTCACCAGTGTTCCAATGCAGAATTTTTTTAAATAGAAATTCACCAAACCTGAAGACGAGTGACCTCCCATATTTCTATTAACTCTGATCAAAGCTCTGCTAGGATACGCCTAAAGATAGTTCTTTCAGGAGTATGCAATTTAATTAAGTTCCTTCCCAAGTCATCAACCCCAATGCTAATCGGTATTTACAACTCATTGTTCGGGTAAATGGAGGTTCCTCCATTTTCCATATGGAGATGAATGATACTGCAACAGAAACTTTAAAAAATTTCTTATTCTGAAAAATAATTTCCTAGTTGACGTAATTAGCTAGGCAATGGACAAACCGTAACATATAACTGCATTATGATGTGTTGCAGATGACAAAAATTATGGATCTCTAATAGTAGAAAACAAGAAGGCATAAAAGCTTGGGCCATGCTGTACTCAAGGTTTTGAGCTAGCGAGTTCCATCAAAAGTCCCTCATAATTCAAAGACAGGGGTAAATGCTTTGACATGCACCTAAATATGAATAGTTATAGCCGATTGTGATGCACTGGTCATGCATGTGACTCGCAATGGTGAGCATTTTCCTAGAATCTTACCAGCATATAGCAATAGTATGATACAGGACATATAAGTATGAACAAGAATACCGATGATGGCTTATCAATATTTAACACACATAAAATAACTATACCTTACAGGATTCTACACAAGTTTACCTCTTTGGCCACAGTGACACCATCATTGACAATTTTTGGGGACCCATACTTGCTCTCCAAGACGACATTTCTGCCTTTAGGGCCAAGAGTAACCCCAACAACATCTGCGAGCTTATTAACACCCCTCTGCAATAACAGTGGTGAAAAGATTTTTCTGAGTTATATAAAGGCAGGTGAAAGGTTCTACAAGGTAGAGCATGAATTTTGTACACATACTTGCAGCTTCTTAATAGCAGAACTGTCCTTATTGAAATGCAGCTCTTTCGCCATTGCACTAATTTTGGTTCCATGCTGTCTCTGGACACACAAATTTCCCATCCTTCCTCCAAGGCGACTTAAAGAGATGGAAGCAAAGGATGAGCATTGCAAAAGCTTTCCAGCAGGAGATGAGGCTCTTGTGTCTGTTCTAAATCCAGCTGGGGAGATAGAGCCAGCACTTGCCATCCCGTTTAGAGTTGATGATAATTCTGGTAGATCAATCAAGAAAGACCTTAACATGAGCTTCGATTTCCATAAAGCAACAAGTGAAGAAAACATGCAGACTGGATTTCATGAACTACGATGTTATGCATATGATGACTCCTGATTAAATTTTCAGGTGTCTGAACCCGAATGCTGACAAATCATAATCCCTCCTTTTTATACTAATTTTTGGGTAGAACATACCAAGATATTACATGATAGATTAATACATTGCAGCAGTTATAGACAACCTTTTCTGTTCAAAAATATCATTGCAATGTGAACTCCAGTATAAATACTGAGTTAGTTCCATGACTATGCCTAGGCTAGTCATCAACAAACGAAACAAGAAAACGATAAAATTTTCAGTTCTTATTTTTCATTTAACAGAGAAAATATTATTCAATACACAAATTTAACCATGAACGTTTATAATTCACTATCAATCTAAAAGTCCTCGCATTTAAGACAAATTCAACCATTTTACAATCTCTAAATACATCTTGTTGATAACAAATTTCAGAAAACTTCACAAGATCAAACTTCATAAGATCTAAACAACACCTTTCCCATTTCATAAGCTTAAGATCCATTGACAAAAAGGAAAAAACCAAGCAAATATAATTGATCTTACCTTAAAAATCGAACAGTAACAAGAATAAAGATCACACCTTTGAGAATAAATCGAAGCTTTCCAGCAGGGGAAATGCAGTAGTCAGTACACAAGCGGGGTTTAATAAGGGGTCTTTAAAGTTGATCCGTCAATCTCAGCCGTCCAATTACATCTCGTGTGACGTGGAACAATCTAGAAGCACCAAGGGAACAATGACTGAAACTCACTCAACTGGCGTGTTTTGCGTGCGTTTGACTTTTTTTTTGTCGCCTCTTTGTTTTTCTTGTTTCTTGCAAAAAAAAAAACATTGGCATGCCGGAGCTCAAAAGTTTCCGGCAAGTTGAAATTTGGCAACTTAAATCATTGCAGAAAGATCTAATTATACATAGCATTAATATGATTTCATTTATAAATGACAGGAAAACTCTGCGTTACGAAATCTTGTTACACTAAGAAAAATGTATAGCCAATGAATTTAATATAGGGGTGACAAATTTCGACCCGATTCAAAAATTTGATCCGAAAAGATCAGATTTGGGTCAAATCTTAGACGAATTTGGATCAATTTTGGGTCGATTCGAAAATGATCCGAAAATTTAAAAGGTTCGGATTGACCCCGAAAATGATCCGTTTAACTATTTATTATAATATATAATACTTAATAATTAAAAAAATAGCAAAAAATTTGAATTTAATTTGTATATATATATTTTTGTTAGGTATTTTCTGTAAGATTAACTCAAGATGGGAGGGGTGAATTGAGTTAGTCTATAAAAATTTTCGTCAAGTTTAGTTATCCTACTGGTAGAAGGCTTACAGCCGGCTGTGTCAAGTCTGTAATCTGCAGACAGAGAGAGTTAGAGTATTTACTGACATATGTAAAACGAACAGTACTCAGAAAATTTAACGTGGTTCGGCAAAACTCCTTTGCCTACATCCACGGTCGCTCTATCATCAGAGCCAAAACTTCACTAAACCTTTAATAAGCTACAAATACACCTAGAGTAAGGTGCTTCACAAAGCACACTTACTCTACCGGATTTCTTCGCCAAGATAACCCTTAACAGCCTACTGAACACACCTGTTCTCCTGGCTGATTTGCTAGCTCTATTACAAGGTCTAAGAGCTTACACCAAGCTCCACCTGAGCTTCCTTTCTCGATGCCTGCAGCACCACCTTCACAACTGTCAGTAAGAGGTTACAAGAAAAATAAACTGAAATTGAGCACAGGATCTATCTCATGAGAGTTATGTGTTCATGAAGTATTTCAGATGAGATGATCAGAGAGATTGCTGAGAGAGATTTCTTCAGTGTGACCAGCAGTAAGATTTGTTTGTGTAGAGTAGTAGAGTTCTTATGTATCTCTGTTTTGCTTGTGTTCTCTCTTCTTTTTCTTTATTGTTGTGACTCCCTTCTTATATTGTTTCTTCTCTGTGCAGGAACTGTTGAAGAACGTTGCTGTTGGCACTTTTTTTCATTGGTGGTTCTTCATGTCAGAGATAGAGTGGTTTTGTCCACCGGTTAATCAACCGCTTCCTTGATGGCATTAAATGCGTTGTAAAATATTTGAATTTGCCGCCAGTGGTTGAGAGCTTATTTCAACTAAGCTTCTGTCTGAGAATAGATGAGCTGATTTGGCTTGTCCATATTTAATGCATCACATGTTGACTGCTTGACTTGATTAAATTATCTTGACTTGTATAGTGTGCTTTCTTCCTTTGATTATTGAGTTTTTCCTTTCTGTGAAAAACAAGATGATTTTTGCTTGTTGTAGATCTTCTATTTGAATTGTCCAGTGCGTTGTGAATGCAGAAGATTTTTTACCGTGCTCAGTGGGTTTTCATTGCCATCTATCAATCTTCACATTTGAACTTGTTCTTCAACAATGTGGTAGCTCAACATAGGCTCAGTTCTGTGATAATAACAAGATAATAAATTTGTTGAATGATATCACCTTATAATTAAATTTGTGATTTCTTCTGAAGGAAAATCGAAATCTGTATGTTGAAGCATTTCTGCATTATCAGCAAGACATGATTCTGATGATGCTTTGCACTATGTACTTTGTCTTTTCTTGTTGTGATTTTTCATGATTCTTGATATGAACTTGTAGCTGATATGTTCCTCAATAAGTCCTCAAGATTTTGCTTCAAATGGATGACGAATTCTTGATTGAATTACATCTGAAAAGTTGTTTCATCAATGACCGATTCTGCTCTCTGTTTACTGAATTTTCATCTATCATTCCACGATTTTTCCAAGTTTATATTGATAATCATTTGATGTGCTATTCGGTCAATCTTATATTGTGCATGTTGGCCTGTCTCTGATGAAAAGTTGAAGTTCAAATGGAATCGGCATCATGCTTGAAATTACTTCTAAAGAGTGAATGATTATCACGATTTTCTGATTCTTCTCTGTCCAGCTAGCAGCAGTGAAATAGCAGCGAAGTAGCCGGCTATTGAGTCCTCTATTTTCTGTTCATCTCTGTTGGCGATACTCTGTTTTTCTGCTCTTCTCTGTTCGCGATATCCATGTAGCAGCAATTAGACAGCTGGCTGTTTGGTGACTGAGGGATTCTCTGTTCTGTATGGTATAAAAGAAATCTGGCTTGTTGTTTGTGGGATAGATCTGTTTTATGAATTTTTGCAGAACTTGATTCCAATCATTAGTTCACCCTAATCCATAAACTATAATTCTTAATTATTGTTATCATCAAAATCAATCTTGGAGTTCCAACAATCTCCCCCTTTTTGATGATGATAAAACAATTAAGAATTATTGGTTTATGATTCTAATTAAGCACAATGTAATAACTCTCCCTCAATGAAATACTCATTTGAAATTGTAAACATAATAAATCACCTGACCTGCGCATGATAATTATTCTATTTCTCCCCCTTTTTGTCATCATAAAAAAAAGGTTGGAAGGAGGGTATCCAATACACTAAAATGGTATTACCTGTAAATGGCAGCCTTTTTTTCTTCTATCGTTGATCCTTGTATGAGGTAATGCATTTGTTTGTCTTGGTTCTTTTGGTTGCACTAATGCATGTTCTTCTACTAAATTGTGCAAATTGATTTCAGCAACTTTTTCTTGCAAAGAATGACACTTTATTAGTAGTAAAAAGAGCGATGCATGTCTGTCTTGTATTGCATCATATATCCTGCACAAAATTTGTTAGTTCACAATGATAATATTTTTCTATAAATCATAATTCATATTGTCATGACTATATGTTTTCTCTCCCTTAGTAAGTGCCCTCTGCTATAAAGACCATATTCTTTTTCTTTTGTAGTTGAAGCACTTATCAACTTTTCTTCTTTCAATATAGAAGCTTTTCAGTAAAGTAGTTGACGTGAGTAGCATGCTTCACTTTCTTGTTGGTTTTTCTCAACTATTTTGCTCCTACATTGATAAATAGCTTTTCTACGCCCAAAGGACATTAGCTTTCAAAGTTTTCTCATAAGCAGTTAATATATGACATTCATCAACTAATGTTGTAATCGCATAATTTCCGTTTAGCCTATATACCGTAGATCTTGCAATAAAATTCACTAATTCTAAAAAAATCTAAAAGAATATATCATTTATAAAACATGTTTTTCTTCTTTCACTTTGATTCGAAGGCTTTTCTCCTTGATGTGCTTTCTTTTTTTAGTGATTTACCATTTGATGGACAACATTCTCCTCATGAAAAATCATTCATTTGCATAGGTATTTTTATCAAAATCAATTTTCAATATCATTTGCATAATCAGCAGAATTTCAGTATTGATTATTAGTAAATAATTTTGATGAAAAATGAATACTAAGTTAAAAGAAGCGAGTTACCCATACCTTTGGATAGCTTACAATATATTGTCGTACTCGTTTCTTAACTTACTCATGCAATGTTTTACTTGCCTTGTTTTTGAATAACTTTTTTCTTTCTTGTTCACAGAGTGTTCTGAATAATTTTGATCGCATAGTGAATATTTCTCCTTTTGTTATATACTCTTTCTTCACTTTGCTAATTACATTTAACTTTATTCCTTTTAGCTTGTGAAAACATCCTGCAAAATAGTTTTAAAGACTTTTTCCTGCAGGGAGATGTTAGAGTTTCACAGAATCCACAAGATTTTAGCATTATCTTAGATGATATTATAGGAATTCAATTAAAATATCGAATAACACATCCAAATTAGAAATGATATTATAATATTTAGCTTCACATGTTTTGTTATATGGTAAATAATGCATCAATGAATCAAAATCTCAACAAAAATTGTTAACAGTTTTTATCATTATAAATCAACAGTTTTGTTCAACAATTGAAGGCTCCATTGAGAAGTATCATAAATCCACAAAACATTTAGACTCTTAAAAATACAAGCAAATATGTCTCAATATGATTAGTCACTGAACTTTCAGTGGAGTAGAGTGGAATCCAAAGAGTTTGACTCAAAATAGTTTGGCTTAGATATTTACTAAGGGATTTAGATGAATCACTGTTAAGTCTCATCTCATTTGAAGAATTTTCTTTTAGCATGATAGTTCGGTTTGCATAAGCCAAAAAAAATATGGATCACCCAAGCAATTTCATCTCTAAAAAATTCATTCAATTTCAATTTAACCAAGAAGAAGAGTTTAGCTTTAAATAAGTTTGTTTAAGAACGATCAATGGTTTGATTATAAAGTGGCAATAGACAATGATTGGTAAATCTCATTGAGGCTCCATATGACAAATCACTTGAAAATATTTTTGCAAAAACATGATGCAACGTTTAATATTTATTTTTAAAAAAATCATTCACTATTTAAGAGCAGTTATGTATCAAAGATAAAGAGCCATGAGATCTTAACAAATATCAAAATTAATATAAAGAAGATATACTTACATCTTAATTGAAATATGATTTTTATCTCTTTATATGATTTACCTATCGATGGCTTCTTGTGAAGATCACTGTACTCATATTTAAATATAAACGATGCAATTTAGAGAGTCTCCTTACATTTTGAAAATTTCAACAGAAAGTTGTTCGTCCTCTGTTTAGATTGCAGCTGGCTATTTTTTTGCTGTAATAGACATTTCTTTACTGTCCTTGATGAATCTGCAAAATAGCTGAATCCTTTCTTGGCCCACTATTAGTCTCATCAAGTATAGCATGAATGAATTCCTCAACAGTCAAAGTTTTTAAAAAAAATATATCCTCTAGGTAATGTGAATGATCAAATAAGTTATCTATATCATATTACATTAAACTTACTCTTTTGGCAAGAATTTGAAAATACTTTCAGTGCATCATTTTTGTTAGTAAAAAGGAAAAATGAATAAAATTATAGCAATCATTGATCATTACAAGGTGAAAGTGTTTACTTTTCAATCTTACAACTCTATATGGATCAAGTAGGTTCATGTGCACTTGTTGGAATGAGTAACATTGATTTGAATAAACAACTTAGTAATTTAACTCTCATGAAGGCATCTGTAAAGATTTTCAGGTTTGATCTTCACTTCGCGTTGATCTTTGATTAAATTCAGTTTTGAAGAGTAGAGAAATTTTTTTACAATGTAGTATCCAAATCTCTACACAACATCTATCTATTTTTCTGCTGGCTTTCAACTAGACAAAAAATCATCAACATAATATGTATGTGTTACCTTTCTTCTTGCACTGAAGTGCTTCTATTCAGATGCAATCTCATTAATAATTTTTTCACCATTTTGAAGCAATAGACCAATCATGAAAACTTGTAATATTTCAATAGTTTATGCATCTTTGCAACAGTTCTGTCACGTGTTTTACTTTTTTTTGTTCATATTTCTCCTGCAATAGTTAGTAGCATATATACTGTCCAAAAATTCTAAAAACTTCATATAAACTCACATTAATATTCATCAAAATAGAATTTTATAAAAGCAATGATTCTTACAATTTCAATAGCACGGATGGTTTGCAATTAGTTTCATAGTGATTGAACTCATTTTATCAAATTGTATTTACATCAAGTGTTCAGAATTCTTTGGTTTAAAAATATTTTAATAAATCAATGTTTATGAAACATCATTCAACAATCATTCAATAAATTTATTCATGATATATTCGTTTGCCATAATTTAATTATTTTACGTTAAAAAAAGGTTTAACCTAATTTTCAGAAAAATGCAAGCATATTTTTTAAACAATTGTGAGATACAAGATATCATTCAAACAAACTAACAAGTGGCAAAGCTTCAGCCAAAATTTTAACATAGAATGCAACAATGAGTTTCATTTGAATTGAAATGCTATAAATCATCAAGATCATTAAAAGATTGAATTACTTACCTTCACGCTGTAGAATTTTTTGAAACAAGAATTTATCTCTTTAACACCCAAATTTCTTTGGGTTCTAAAGTGTTGGCAATCTTGAAAGTTTCCTTTGGCACCCATATCTTTTTATTTATATCTTGATTTTTCTTGAATTTAGAATAACGAGTCACATATTTATCGTTGCTAGCAACATAAGAGGTAGATAGATTACCTTGCAAAATGATAGATTGTTTAGTAGTAATGCATCTAGCACTTGATCTAAAGGAATTTTCACTTACCTCTTTTAGAAGACGGTTGCTCTTAGAAATCCATATTACCTTTACTTTATTTTCATTATTTTTAAACCAACAAGAGCTTACTTTGTGACCCTTTCTACCACAATAGAAACACTTAATAAAAGGAGTAGAAGAATGTACCTTGTCAGTTTTGTACTTACTGGAAAATCCAACACTTGTAGTTTTTAAATCTTGCTTGCCATTTATTTGGTTCATAGTGAGATTCTCAGTAGTTGGCATGAACTCAATATCTTTCTTTCTGAATGCACCTTTTTGTGCGCCAAGCATAGCATCCAACCTGTTTTTACCTTTAACAAATTTTGCTAGAGAAACTTGAAGGTCATCGTTCTTAGTAATCAACTCTTTTAACTCATTTTTCAGTAGTAAGCATTCAGTAGCATGTGATTGTTTGTTACTTTGACTTGGACAAGTTTTTCTTTCAGATTATCACATTCCGTATGTAACTTGGCATTATTTACTTCTAACCTTTTGATTTTTTCATTTAGATTCACACAAGTGGAGGAGTTATCACTACCAAAGCTACTTAGGTACTTACCAGTAGTATAGTCATTCAACTTGGCACAAAGTTTCTCATTTGTCTTAATGAGCTTCCTGTTTTCAGCACGTAACACATGTATTTTTGCACTTATTTGGTTAGTAGACAAAGCATCTTTTTTGGCAATATTTTTACCATCAAGAGCATCATGAAAAATAAGTACTTGTTTAGTCAACAAATCGTTCTTTTCTTTGTATTCACGCATGCAGTTTTTCATACTTTTATTCATGCGTTTCACATAAATATATTTAGCATATAGTTGATCAAAAATTTCTTGCAAATCTTCATATGAGTCATAAAATTCAGATGAACTTACCTCACTAGATTGTTCATTATTGGCCATTAGACATAATCTCATATCCTTTTGATGAATGGTTTCAGTTTTGCTCTTTTTGGATGAGGAAGAATTTTTCGTACTGCGTTTGGGCTTTTGTCTTCCGAGACCAGTTCTTACTTCTTCTTTTTTATTTCTTTCTCAAAATATACATGCATTTTCTTGTTACCAAACCAACATTATCATCTGTTAGGTTTTTCTGTAAGATTAACTCAAGAGGGGAGGGGTGAATTGAGTTAGTCAATAAAAATTTTCGTCAAGTTTGGCTATCCTATCGGCAAAGAATCTTACAAACCGTTGTGTCAATCTTTGTGACCTGCAGACAGAGAGAGTTAGAGTGTTTACTGACATAAGTGACAAGCAGTAGTACTTAAAGTATTTACGCGTGGTTCGCAAAATTCTTTTTGCCTACATCTACGGTCGCTCTATCACCAGAGCCAAAGCTTCACTAAATCTTTAATAAGCTACAAATACACCTAAAGCAAAGTGCTTCACCAAGCACACTTACTCTACCGGGTTTCTTCGCCAAGACACCCCTAAATACCATCGGACACGCTTTGTCCCCTCGGGCTGATTTGCTAGCTCTATTATAAGGTCTAAGAGCTTACACCAAGCTCTACACTGAGCTTTTTTACCGGTGCTCGCAAAGACCACCTTTACAATGTCAGTAAGAGGTTACAAGAAAATAAACCAAGATTGAGCATAGGATCTATCTCATGAATGTTAAGTGTTCATGATGTGATTTAGATGAGATGATCGGAGAGGTTCTTTGAGAGAGATTTCTTGATATGATTCATGGCGTGAAGATTTGTTTGTGTGGAGTAGTAGAGTTCGTGACCAAGAGCAGGATATTTTTGTATAGAATGGTAGAATTCTTGTATATCTCTGTTTTGCTTGGGTTCTCTCTACTTCTGTTTTCTTATGTTCTCTCACTCCTCTTTTCTTCGTTGCTGTGACTCCTTCTTATAGAGTTTCTTCCTCAGACAGAGCCGCCAAGAACGTTCTTTTGGCGCTCTCTTTCACAAAGGGTTCTTCACGCCGAGAGGAGTCGGTTTTGTCCAGTGGTTAATCAACCGCTTCCAACCTTCTTTCGGCTGTCTTTGTGTAAGGTCTTCGTTGCATTAAATGCGTTGTAGAAGTTTGAATTTGCTGCCAACGGTTGAAAGCTTAATTTAGCTAAGCTTCTGTCTGAGATTCGGTGAGCTGATGAGTTGATATAGCTTGTCCATAATAAATGCAATGCAGGTTGACTGTTTGATTTGAACAAAAACTTTGACTTGTGTAGTGTGCTTTCTTCCTTTGATTATTGAGCTTTCCTTTTCTGTGAAAAGCTCTTGTAGATCTTCTGTTTGAAGTGCTTCAGTCCGTTGTGAGTGCAGGTGATTTTTTGAAATAAGAGATATTTCATTGCCGTTGAACACAAGGGTCTGTTTCGAAATAGAGAAGTCTTCTTATGCTTCAGTAGTCGAACAAATGATCAGAATGTGGCCGGCATCCTCGTCCCAGTATCTTTGTCCCCTGTCCCGCTTGATAGTTGGAGCGATTGACCGTGATGTGGCCGTGGCATCCTCTCGTCCCGAATCTTTGTTAGCGATAGTATAGCGATTGGTCATATGATGGTCGCTTTTATCTGCTGTAAATGAAATGATCTTTGTTTGTCTAATCCTGCAGAACTTATTTTCAGATTATTAGTCTAATATAAATCATAGTTCTTAATTCTTTGTTATCATCAAAATTATTCTTATAATTCCAACATCATCCTCTTTAGAAGAAGGGATACTCACCTCATTTTGATGTTCGTGGATGGCCGTCAAGCGAAGGTTATCTTCTTTTTGATGATTTGGTATTCCTTCACTTTCATTTGATGACATTTTACCTTCATTGCATTGGCTAGTCTCAAATTTGTCTTCATACATCCTTTCTAATTTGAGCCAATTTTTTTTTGCTGTGGAATAAAAATATATGTGATTAAATTGTTCAAAATTTAAGACATGATATAATAATTCTTAGGCATAAAAATTTAAAGAAGAAAAGTTGTTATTCTCTGGAATTTGTATTGTGGCTTTATCTCTTTCTTTGACGATCTTTCATAAAAAATAATTTTGTGCCTTTAAGAATACAGTCATCTTCATCTTCCAATGTCTATAATTGTTCCCCTCAAATATTGGAGGACACTCAAGCGATCTTCCTTCCTTTTCAGTGAAGTTTGAACTTGCCATAAGATCTTTTCCTCAAGGTTGTTAAACCTTCAAATTGGAGGCTTACTCTGATACTAATTGTTAGGTATTTTCTGTAAGATTAACTCAAGAGGGAAGGGGTGAATTGAGTTAGTCTATAAAAATTTTCGTCAAATTTAGTTATTCTACTGGTAGCAGGATTTGTTTGTGTAGAGTAGTAGAGTTTTTATGTATCTCTGTTTTGCTTGTGTTCTCTCTTCCTTTTCTTTGTTGCTGTGACTCCCTTCTTATATTGTTTCTTCTCTATGCAGGAACCGTTGAAGAACGTTGCCGTTGGCACTTTTTTTCATTGGTGGTTCTTCATGTAAGAGATGGAGTGGTTTTGTCTACCGGTTAATCAACCGCTTCCTTGATGGCATTAAATGCGTTGTAAAATATTTGAATTTGCCGCCAATGGTTGGGAGCTTAATTCAGCTAAGCTTCTGTCTGAGAATAGATGAGCTGATTTGGCTTGTCCATATTTAATGCATCCCATGTTGACTGCTTTACTTGATTAAAGGATCTTGACTTGTATAGTGTGCTTTCTTCTTTTGATTATTGAGCTTTCCCTTTCTGTGAAAAACAAGATGATTTTTGCTCGTTGTAGATCTTCTATTTGAATTGCTTCAATGCGTTGTGAGTGCAGAAGATTTTCTACCGTGTTCAGTGGGTTTTCATTGCTATCTATCAATCTTCACATTTGAACTTGTTCTTCAACAATGTGGTAGCTCAACATGGCTCAGTTCTGTGATAGTAATAAGATAATAGATTTGTTGAATGATATCACCTTATAATTAAATTCATGATTTCTGCTGGAGGAAAATCGAAATCTGCATGTTGAAGCATTTCTGCATTATCAGCAAGACATGATTCTGATGATGCTTTGCACTATGTTCTTTGTCTTCTCTTGTTGTGATTTTTCATAATTCTTGATATGAACTTGTAGCTGATATGTTCCTCAATAAGTCCTCAAGATTTTGCTTCAAATGGATGACGAATTCTTGATTGAATTACATCTGAAAAGTTGTTTCATCAATGACCGATTCTGCTCTCTGTTTACTGAATTTTCATTTATCATTCCACGATTTTTCTAAGTTTATATTGATAATCATTTGATGTGCTATTCGGTCAATCTTATAGTGTGCATGTTGGTTTGTCTCTGATGAAAAGTTGAAGTTCAAATGGAATCGGCATCATGCTTGAAATTACTTCTAAAGAGTGAATGATTATCACGATTTTCTGATTCTTCTCTGTCCAGCGAGCAGCAGTGAAATAGCAGCGAAGTAGTCGGCTATTGAGTCATCTGTTTTCTATTCATCTCTGTTGGCGATACTCTGTTTTTCTGCTCTTCTCTGTTCGCGATATCCATGTAGCAGCAATTAGACAACTGACTGTTTGGTGGCTGAGGGATTCTCTGTTCTGTATGGTATAAAAGAAATCTGGCTTGTTGTCTGTGGAATAGATCTGTTTTATGAATTTCTGCAGAACTTGATTCCAATCATTAGTTCACCCTAATCCATAAACTATAATTCTTAATTACTGTTATCATCAAAATCAATCTTGGAGTTCCAACAATTTTTAATTTATCTTAATTTTAACTAATTTTTATTTAATTTATAAATTTGTCAAAATTAATATATTTTTTTAAAATATATCATAATTAATAATTTTGATATATTATTATTAAAAATTAATATTTATAATTTTTATTTAATAATTTAATTATTAAATAGGTCGATCCGGTTATAAATAGGTTGTGTTAAGGTTGACAATTTTGACCCATATAAATAAATAGGTCGGGTTAGGGTTGAACATTTTTTACCTGGTTATTATATGGATCGATTCGAAACCGACCCATGAACCCATATTACCACTCCTAATTTAACAACAACTGATCAAACGAATCTCTCGATGCGTTCCTTTTGCTTTTGCTTTAAGGTCAAGAAGAAATAAATCTATCGTTTACTTAACGTTACGGATCGAGCTGGTTAGAAATAGTGACCTACTGGAATTTCAGACTATCTTGAGTCTCTTAATTGTCATCTCTTTAAGTGGTGAGTCTCTTGATAACTGTGGTCGTATCTTGATTTCTGCTGCGTTTTCACATAGCATGGAACAAGTTAGCAGCTTATAAACATGCTCTATAGGAATCACGTCTGATAAACACACGGGCACCCGAAGGTAAAAGAGAGATGCGTGTAAGGTAATCCTTGAAGCTATAGAGACTGCAAAATTTCTTTACCAGGAATGTTTGACAGGATGAAACTTATTTGTTAGGTTCTCAGTTATCGTTTTTTCTAGCTGTTGATTTCTGAAAAGCGTCAGTTATCAAAATTGTTCATTTTCTTCCACAGTTAGTACTATTGATATGATATTTAAGAGGCGTTTGGAAGTGTTTATGAAATAGAATTTTTCTAAAATAAAAAATATTTTTTATTTTTTAGAAAACGAGTTTTATTTTTTTTACTTTTAAAAAAATAATAAAAATATGTAATAAAAAGATCTCACTCCGTAAAATTTTTTTACACTTTTTAAAATTTTAAATAAATTTTTTATATATTTATAAAATATGTATTGAAAAATATAAAAAATAAAAAAATTAATAAGTAGCGTTTGAAACGCTGCGCCAAACGCTCCCTAATTAATCGTTCCTTTGTAGAAGTACCAACTGGGGTAAGACGGCAATTGTTTCAAGGTAAATCGAGAATGCCCAAAAACAAAAACGTGTTCATTAGTGCCGTAGTCATGCCCATTTCAATATAATGCAGGGACAAGATAAAGATTTTAAAGGCTTCAAACAACAAGACACGACCAGATTCTCCGAGAAGCTCGAAGGTCTTAGGGTGTGTTCTTTTACACCCGTAAGTCACTTCTTTTCTATTAAGAAGTCACTTCTAATTCACTTTTTATTACAAAAAGAACATAAGAAATTACTTTCAACATATTTTTCAATACAAAAAGAACACATCACTTCCAATAATACTATTTCTAACAACTCACTTTTAAAAACTCACTTTCAAAGCCAAAAGAACACACCCTTAAAAGCAGCGGATTCCCCAGCTTAACTCTAGCATCTGAAGCTGTGTTCATTTGTAATGCAAGCAATATGCCCCAAGCACCAGTGGTCTAGTGGTAGAATAGTACCCTGCCACGGTACAGACCCGGGTTCGATTCCCGGCTGGTGCAGTTATCTTTTAACGTTTTTATTTAAATGTTGGACTCAAAATTTGCTTTTTTCTTTTGGAAAAAAAAAATGCAGATGTTAGCTGATGTTACATATGAACGAGTCTATATATAGGTTCAATCAACTCTGGTTATGTTGACCCCATTATTGAAACAACAAAGAAATTGAAGTCACAATATATACGAACTACGCTGTGGGGTTGTTTTAATTACATAAAATCGAGTTTGCAAAAGTGCGTTCATAAAAATAAATTTTGATAAGAAATAAAAATTAATTGATAAAATTCTGATAAAATTAGAATTTAGTACGAAAGCGAAAATGAAATTTGAAATAATAATTGAAACGCATAAAGATAACAAAATTCAAAATTTAATAAAAAAATGAAGTTTCTTACAATTAAAATATGTTTATACTTCTATGCCATATCTTGCAAGAGAAAAACCAAAAGACGAGTCTAAAAGTGATGGAACTTGCATCACACATGTGTACATATATCTGTCTGCATTTCAATGAAACCATAAAATTCTTTTCTCTGTCTTTCAGTCAGACAAGTTATTCCTTAGCCTTTTTTATCTTCATGCATATACACCTACTACGTACCAACAAACATACCTTTTGCAATTTGCCCAAAAACAGAAATCAAAACATATACACATTCAAAAATGGATAGAGATGGACTTTCTGTTCACTAGATACAAAAATCTCATGATCTCATACAAAGAGTTCATCAAGTCAATCACTCCAATGGGTGTGGTCAGAGTCCGATAGACTCCATGCATCGACACGTCTAAGCTTCAACGTGTTAACTCCCCCGTGCGGCAAGATCACTTACATCCTATGTTATATATATATAATTATAATTGCTTGCTACTTTTGAACAATGATATTTAGTACTGTAGGCTAGAAAGGCTTGTAATCGAACCTTCAATCTCCATATTTATTAACATAGATGGAAGAAAAAGCTATGCAGAATCCTGCAGGAAATGATTTTGAAGAAGCAACAAAACCGTTGTTGTTGGGTGGTGTAAGTCTTAGTTAATATAATCCTAGTTTCCTTGATGCTCTTTTTGTTCCTTTTAAGAAGGCTTATATGAATGTTATAGAAAATTTCATCAACTCTTGTTTGGTTTATACACTATAGAATTTTTTAAGAGATTATCTTCAAAAGAAGCACTATATTTAAACAATTGTTCTTAAAGTGTTATGAAGTAGTGAATCTGATAGAGGAGACTCAATTAAGATGGGCCGTTGTAGATCCAATTAAGGATGTTAGGAATTATCGGCCTTTAATTTGCGCCCAGTGGCCCATATATTCATTAATGTTAACTGGTAACTCTCTCTCACAGGAACTCAATGCAACTGATTACCTATAGACAAATGAAACCTGTCAAATATTGTTTTCCATTTAAATCTGATGGAAAAATGTTGGTACTTGTTAGATTGATAGAAATTGTATGATAATCAAAAGGAAAGTAGCTGGAATGCAGGTATTAGATGAATAAATCAACTTTGCTATTTCTAAAGAGTTGCCTACCGACTGCTTGACGATATGACGAAGAGAGGTAATTGCGCATTCTATGATGCTGACGCAATGTCTGAGAGTAAAATTTTTCTTTCTATAGCAAGTATTATATTTCTTACTCTCAAGTGAATGATCGGTAACTTAAAACTGTGTTCTTTTTCCGCAGGAACACGGCAGAGGCAATGGTGATGTGCAGCTGAACTTACGCGAGAGTCACTTGGAATATTTCAAAAGTAGTGATTGGAGGGCACCTCTCATAATCTTAGGTAACATGCTTTTGCTGATTCAATGGCAATGCAAATTTAGTAGGAAAGAAAACCTCCAGTTATTAATTCTGGTGTTATTGCCAACATGTAGTCTTTTGGTATCACTGTGCAAGTATAGGAATTCTAGTCTTTGCAGGTTCCATCATATAGATAAAAAATGTTACAACACTGCAGGATTCCAGTGCTTGGAGAGCGTGGGCCTCAATGGCATTTCTGACAACTTGGTCATATATCTTAGCAATGTTCTTCACGAAAGCAATGCGTTCATTGCAACTAGCATCACCACCTGGACAGGAACAGGTTTCTTGACTCCCTTAATCGGGGCACTTATAGCAGATTCATATTTGGGAAGCTACCGGATGATCTTCTTCTCCTCTCTGTTGTATCTTTTGGTATGCACGTCCACATTGGTCAAAATCCTCTGCCGCTATTCACTAATTTAATTCTAATTTTCAATTATATATGGGACAGGGAACAGTAGTTGTTACAGTATCAGCATGTGTTCCAACCATGATACCATCTCCCTGCTCACAATACACATGTCAATCAGCTACTCATTTCCAGAAGCTGGTTTTCTTTTCTGGATTGTATATGATAGCATTCGGTAGTGGAGGAGTAAAGTCATCGCTACTTCCGCTTGGAGCTGATCAATTTGATGAGGATAACCCAAGGGACAGAGAGAGCAAAGCTTCTTTCTTCAATTGGTTCTACTTTTGCATGAACATTGGAGCTCTTCTGTCTAGCACTTTGATAGTATGGATTCAAGATAATGTGCATTGGGGCATTGGATATGGTATTTCTACACTAAGCATGACTCTTGCAGTTGCAATCTTTCTGTGTGGAACATCTACTTTTAAGCTCCATAAAGCCCGAAGAAGTCCACTGAAAAATATACTGGATATGTCTTTGCCTTCATTACGGAAATTTGGTAAGGCCAATCTAAACAACCCTCCTTTGCATGCGGTGCACGCTAAAGACTCAAATTGTGATGCTGATGAGAGGTCAGTACATACCATACCTTATGATATTTTTTGTTTACCTAAGTTTATTCGAATTTCACTCTTGTGCTAGTGATGTTCATAGCCTCACATTGAACTACATTTAGAAGTGGCCTAAACTATATAAGAAGCTTCACCATCTAGCTCTCATGTTATATGCCGAAGACCCTGAAATTATATTTCGTGAATGCCTAGTGTTATCTGATTATAACTTGTATGGATGATAGCGTGATGCTTATTAGCTCTAAAGTGCCATCTCTTAGGTTATGAGTTCTTGGATAAAACAGGACTTCCGTATTTTCTTCTGAAAGAGCTATTAAATGCTTCTAAAAGGCACCAGCCTTTATGGTTTTCTCAAAAGATTGCTGTGGTGATCTTGTTTAACTAGATTCGCACATTACTATTTGCAGTTCAAAAATATCTTCTTTTGTAATTTCTAAATTGCTTTCCAAGAAAAAAATTGATTCATTCCACCTTAACAATGCTGGAATATTTACATCAGTCTTTTCCAATTCTAACGCTTGACGATTCTCATGCAGAGCCCCACACACAGTTACAGCAACATCTCTTAAGCATGTAAAAGAAGGAACATGTCAAACTCCTGAGAGATCATCTGCAGTAAATGAATTGAAAGACCTGAAGCTTTTCTTGAGGCTTTTCCCTATATGGTTTACTGGCATCTTATATTCTGTTCCATATGCTCAAATGTCAACAACCTTCGTGGAACAAGCAAGGGTAATGGATAACAGGATTGGGTCTTTCAAAATTCCTCCTGCATCTCTTTATGCCTTTCAAGTTCTTAGTGTGATGCTATGGGTTGTTCTCTACGATACTGTCATTGTGACGGTAGCAGGATGCTATTCAAAAGCAGGCACTGGACTTACTCAACTCCAAAGAATGGGGATTGGTTACTTTCTAATCGTAGTATGTATGGCTACAGCTGCAGTTGTTGAAATGAAAAGGCTCGAGAGCATTAATGCTAGGAACAAGCCTTTGAA
Organism: Acanthochlamys bracteata; assembly: GCA_019914995.1. Taxonomy (NCBI): domain Eukaryota; kingdom Viridiplantae; phylum Streptophyta; class Magnoliopsida; order Pandanales; family Velloziaceae; genus Acanthochlamys; species Acanthochlamys bracteata. Next base: position 574,130 of record CM034126.1, read on the forward strand.
CATAATGTGGCAACTTCCGCAGTTTTTTCTGATTGCTGGTTCTGAAGTCTTCACTTACATCGGGCAACTGGAATTTTTCTATGATCAAGGTCCTGATACAATGAGAAACTTATCGACTTCAGTCTCATTGCTTACAATATCTCTGGGTAATTACATGAGCTCCTTCATAGTGTCTCTTGTTGCAAAGTTGACAAGCATGGGAGATAGCCATGGGTGGATACCTGAAGACTTGAACAAGGGGCATTTGGATTACTTCTTCCTACTGCTAGCGGCCACTGGAGTTCTAAATTTTGTAGCATATGTTTTCTGCGCCTGGAGATTTGACTCAAAGAAAAACCACTGATGAAAAAACTTCAGTAAGATTGAAGTCTTCAATTTCATTAATTATCAAAGTTCTTGTACAGCACAAAGAGGAGCATATGTGAGGAATACTTGCATCAGTTTCAGAAAGATCATAAATATTACAAACCTCTCTTCTTGCTCACAAGACAAATTCATCGTCCTTGACAAGAAGATATTATAACTCACTATACAAAATTGACCTTCACCGACTGAAAAATATAGTCAGTGTTCGCAATATAACAATCAGTCACCACATACCGATTGAAAATTTATCCATCGGCATTTATCCATCGGTAATAACTAGTGGCATACAAAATCAGTTGGCATTGCATAGTAAATTATCAATTGATGAAGTCAAGTACTTACAATTCAATACTTGCCAGATTGCCGCAAGTGTAATCGATCGCTGTATTCAACGTACGTACGTCGAAGATGATTCTTTAGTGAATATGCAGTGTGAAGATCATACAAACGAGATTTATTTCAAAGGCGTGTTTCAAATATTTGTGACTAAATTTCGTGAAAATAAAAAATAAAAATTAAAAATTTTTTTAAAATAAAATAAAAGTAAAGTACAGTATTTGTGTTTCAATAATTTTTAAAAATATATTAAAAATTGAAAGATATAATTATATTAAAATATATACAAATAAAAAATTAGAACTGAAATTTCATATATAAAATTAAAGTTCTGAATTTTTTATATAATTAAATTATTAAACTATATAAATTATTAAAATTTAAAATCTGACGAAATAAAATAAAATTACGTTTGAAATACCTACCAACTCGATGTTGCAAAAAACTGATCATAAGCATCGTGTTTGTTCCAGCCCTAACGCATGTGTTTTGTCAGAACCGCGACACACATTCAAATTTTATAATATTTATTAAGAAAGATTTAATTTTATATTACTTATTAATATTTTTTTGATATAATATTAATAAAATTTTGCATTTATGTTTTATTTAATTGATAGAAAAACAAAAGTTCTACATAATATTAAACCCTCTAGATTGTTAGAGTTGAGTTGAGTTTGAATTAGTTAAATTGAATATATAAACTAACTCTAGAGTTAGAATTCAACAGTGACTTCAACTCCTAGGTAGTTATATATTAGATTAATTTATCTTGCATTGCGTTGTATATTTTTGCATCGAGAGTAGAACAGATTAAGTTTTTCTTGTTGAAGGAAATCAAAATTCAACGAGTCGATCGATGATGATGAAGCAACAGCAATCCTGCTACTCTAGCACCAACAAAAACAGATTTTCTTCTGCAACTGCGGCTGCAGTACTACAGGGTAGGGGTTCTCTAGGTTTTCGGCGATAATTGTTGCTCTCTTATTATGTTTAACGGTGTATAATATCACCATTGATGTTCTCTCTCACAACCATCGCAAAGAAGATGATGCAATGTTTAAGTTTTCAGATAGCTACGATTATGCTGTCAGTGATCACCATAGATGTATGTGGAAGAATGATTTCGCTGCTGCTGATGTTGCTGATTATGATACCATGGAGAACGAAGAAGAAGACGTAAACTGCAACGTCGACGAAGAAGAAGAAGAAGATTACAGCTACGTAGAAGGAAATTTGTTTGAAGAAGATGATGGTAGTGATCATATTTATGATGATTATGATCAAGAGCTAGAAGAACAAGAAGGATATGATAATGATTATGAGTAGGAGGAAGAAGATTATTTTATGCATGGCATTACTGATCGATGATGAAGTGAAAAATATTTCATAACTGATCTTGATCGTATTTCATGATCATTAACCATGCATATGATCTAATTTTAAAATTTGCCAGTAGCTAGTAGTTTCAATTTTCAGGGTTTTTTTTGTGGGTAGATGCACTTAGTTTAGGTTTATTACAAGATCATAATTAGCTTAGGCTTAGTTTTGTTCTTTAATTTATAGCAATTATTAGATGTATTAATACGCCTAGAAAAATAATCTGTATGTGTGTTGTTTTGAAGACCTTGTTATCTGCTGAATTGATGCAGACATGATCAGTACCGTTAGCTGACGACGAAGAAGAAGTTGATATTAGTTGATCAATGTGTGCCTTCGATTTCAGATATAACAGACTTTGCACAGCACAAAAACATTCGACAATTTCAGACTGTTTGCAATAAACAAAAGAGAATGTAGTTTGCTTCTCTTTGCGGACTAACAAAAAGCAAGAGCATGATCTTTGAATTAACTTAATAATAAGAACAACACAATCAAATTATGCACCGACCTCCATCCGTTTACCAAAATCCCCAGAGTGGGGGTAAAAGCCGCTGACAAATAATCAATACAGTCAAAAGAAAAACATTGAATACACCAACTAGTTAGCACTGGCGTGAAGAAAGACATTAACCACTCTCCTCGGCAAGCTTTATTCGCTGCTTGTGCTCTGCTACTTTATAATCTACCACCTCCCTGAACAGAGCTGGGGTTAGCTCACATTCTTTGCTTCCATAAACTGCAGCCTGTACACTAGCGAGCAGCTTTGCAATCTCTCTGCCTGAAAACCCCTCAGTTTTAATTGCTGCCTCCCTAATAACGTCTTCTGACATGCCTTTGATCTCTATTTTCTGTGGCTGTCTCTTGAAAAAGTTGACGATACTTGGCTTTCTATCTCCTGCTTTGGCAATATACTTGTCAAGGTAGAGCTTAATCAATTTGAATCGCTCGTCTTCTCCAGGCAGAGGAAACTCCAGGATTTCATCAATTCTGTCAGCAACAGCAGAATCAAGATCACCAGGTCGATTGGTTGCAAGAGCAAGCACAATGTCCTTTGACTGGTCCCCTGTACGGAAAAGGAGAGCATTGAGAGCACTCCGCTGAGCTTCACTCATGTATGTCTTGTTCCGCCTGGAAGTTGCCATGACTCGACATCAAAATCAGTTTACCCAAAAAAAGAATCATCAGTATACAAGAGGCATGTATGAGTGTCTGAATAAAGATTTAATAGAATAACAAGGCCATCTTTACATATAAAAAGATTATACAAAATAAACTGAAATATAAGGCAAATTACCAATGCTAGAAGCCATTAAGTCAAATCTCTATATAAGGTTGGTTTGGTAGACTTCATTGGAATTGATTAACAAGTCAGAAGAGTTCATATAATGGAAAAAAAAAAATTATTTGGAATTAACTGCTTATCTGACATTTGTATGCCAATGGTGCAGAGGAGTCAAGTATTTGGAACCTAATAGGTTATTTGGTGCTCGCATGCCAATGGTGAGGGACAACTTTGGTTCTGTTAAAAGTAGAAGCTCTTCATCTCTTGTTTATCAAAAGGAACCAAATCTTGATTTATAAGATAACTAGACATCATATCTCTATCATATAGAGCTAACATATACCTATGGTTAAATTAGACGAGAGCCGTGTGATTTTGGGAAAAATTGTAAGGAATAACCTTATCTCTCATATATAACTATTTAATATTAAGTTAAATGATCAATCAAGAACTACCGAAAAACAGAAATTTGAAATTGTCCAGCTAGCTTACTCGCAAAGGAAAGCATCCGCCTCATCAATGAAAAGCAATAAACCTCTCTTGGACTTCTTGGCCCAATCAAACAGTTGGTGTATCTTAGTAACTGCTTGTGAGCCCAATGGAGCAACATCTCCACCAGTCATTAATGCATAATCTAGTCCCTGCAATCATCATAACAGTCAGGTAACATGGGTGGTAATGAACACTATGGTCAATTAAACAAGAGAACAACTTACAGATTTTCGAGCAAGTTCTCTAGCTGCCATAGTTTTTCCTGTCCCAGGAGGGCCATAAAAGAGCATGTTACGGAAAGGCGCCTGGTGAGCCTTTGTGTTAGCAGTTGCACTTGCAAGCTGTTGTATTCTCTTCTGAAGGGAAGGATTCAAAATCACGTCACCAAACCCATTGCCGTTCTTTCCTGAATTACTTCGTCTTGCCATCTTATTGGATACTGTATGCATCGTACGAGAAAAAAAACCTGACCAAGGATATTTTCCTCTAGAGGACTCTCGAATCAAAGAAGGCTGCCCAAGTATACGATCAACATATCCCCAGACAACACGAGCGCCTTCCCTGTAGATATGCCAAAACTGGTAGTGTCAGTATGTTGTGTTTATTAATTTTGACTGCAAAACTAGATCATGGTGCTTGTGAGAATTTAGATTCAGTTTCTCCATTTCAAATATTTTAGCTTTAGATAGCATCGCATAATCAAGTCTCAGAAAGTACCTTGTTGTGTAAATCCCTGCAGCAAGGGCTGTTACACCTCCCACAGCCACAACCAGCTTGTTTTGATCAGTTAATACAGCCCGTAGCCCACCTACAGGAGGCAACATATAAGTTTACTGGTGTCAGTATGCAAATGCACCCTAATATAGACAAAAACCAAGGGAAGATGTTTCTCCAGATTTATGAGTCACAATAGTCATTGTTAGGTCCATTTAGCAGCGTAGACTGCAATGTCTTCGAAGATGAAACACTAAATAGAACAACGTAGCGAATTAAACACAAAAGATTCTTATAAGTTGCATATTTGAGGACCCAAGAAACTGTGTAAATTGAACGGCAAATAGAAATCCAAGAAAAAATTACAAGGAAAAAGTAGAATGAACAACTAACTAGTACCTCCTATATGTTCAAATGTTGTGTTTATTGCTGATATCCACTTCTCCCTTTCGGCATTTGCTCGTTCAACTAGCATCCTTCTGTTTACATCTTCAGCAAGCTTAGCCTCATGAGCTCTTCCTTCAGCTTCTGCCAAAGCCCTTACTCTGATAGTCTCACGCTCAATTTCTGCCTTTTCTCTCTCCGTCTGCCTTTTCTGAGCCTGAATCTGTTCTTCAGTAGCACGCCGTGTTTGCTCAAGCCTGAGTGCTGATTCCTCTTGCATCTTCACAAGCTCTTGGTTTCTTGCTCGTTGGCTTTCATGTTCTGCCTGCAGAAATAAATTTAAATTTACAACTTCAATCCTAGCCAATATCACGACTAGTTACAATAGATAAGGCGTGCCTGCATCCTTTTCCTAGCCAATTCATCCTCATAGCGTGCCATCTGAGCCTTTGTTTGCGCCTGTTGCTGAGTTAGTTTTTTTTGCTCCTCATAGACGACACGTTGTCTGTCCTGCATTTTACAAACCAGAGCTGAATAACTTATCACGCCCATAATACACACAACATAATGCATAAAACTTGACCTGTATATGCAAATTACAAAAATGAGTAGTACCATTTTAAGTACAGGTGCTGGAAAATTACTTGCCCCCTTTTTTTAGCAAGTTAAAGTATCAAAGGCACCCATAACAGCATTCAAATATCTTGACTTTTCGTTCTTACAGAAGAATTTCAGGATCATTTGTTTTTGTGAAAGCTTAAAAGGTACTTCAATTAAGAGACTTAAATGAAAAAGTTAAGGATGAAACATTGCAGTGACCTCCGTTGACTAAGTAGTTTGTTAGGACCAATAATGTATTAGATTTTGGACTTGAACCTAACTAAAAAATTACTTGTACAATAAATAACAATGATCGATGAGTAAATCATGTACCGGTGCAAAAGCACTTGTATGTTGAATGCAAATTGAACCATTACGTAAAAAGCCTTACCATAAAAACTGAAATCACATAAAAGGTAGCAGAGCCATTATGAACACATTGCACTTTCCTAATCTGTAGTCTTGCTAAAAGGAATTACTTAATGTACTATTTGTATACCAACATCGGCAGCAAATTCTGAACTCAAACCAAAGCAACTTATTCACATCCATAAACATTGTCAGCAACAAACAGGTCAATGTTAAGTAGAGAGATCTTTCAGTAAATTAGGACTAGCAAAAAGACGATCTCTTTTTTCAATAGAAAAACCTTGTATGTTCCTTAAGAATTTTGAATCTTTTCAATACAGCAAAACATTGACATGAAGCATGCTACATAGTAAAAACCAAACTGCAGGAAAAGCCAGGAAAACTAATGGTATACGAATAAAAAATCTGAGTCTTACAGTTTCATGCTGGGCTTGGAGAGCCTGAAATTCTGCCTTCTTTGCTGCCAACTCAACCTGCCGTGTCTCCTCTTGCTTCTTCATCAGTTCAAACACCTATACAAGAACACCAACCATCATTTCACACACATATATTAAAAAAAAGTATTTCCACAGAATAAATAGAACCAAAACAAAACGACCAATTAAACCAAAGCATTACACAAATTTATACATAAAGAATAGTCCTTATGCTTAAACATTTGAAAAATCACCAACATAAAAGAAAAGGAAGAAAAACTGTATTCTATAGTTTGTGTATATGTGGTCAGCTCAAACACCTACTGGACACAGACAAATACTCATATAACTCAATGGAAACAAAAATCAAACACAATTTTAAAAAATTTTCTCTCAATAAACAAGAACTTCGAAACTAAGTTAAAATTTTGCCATGATAGGAAAAACATTACTTTTTTATGATACAAGAACTGGACTGTAACAGAAGAAATTTGATTTCTAGTTTAAGCGTAAACATCACAACCAAACACGGGCGGTTATCAATATTGTAAGAATACTGCATCCAATTCCTCAATTTTCTCATTAAAGTACCATTCATCAGCTCAAACACTATCAAAGACTGCATTTCTCACAAACAAACCACCCAAAGAAGAAAATTCCAATTTTGAATCAAACCTTCTTGGCCTGTGACGAATTGTTGATCTCTCGCAACGCCTTAGCCCCTCTCTCCAGCGCCTCTGGATCGAAACCAGCTGCGGTAGTACGTGGGTTATCATTCCGCACTTTGGTCTCCTCCGCTGCCGGAGCAACGCCACCGCCGGTCGCTTGTTGCTGCTGCGGCGGGGAATAAGACGCCGGCGGGGATTGCTGCGACGAAGAAGAGAAAGGACCGAAACGAAACGGGCTATCGGCGAAAGCGTGCTCCACTGACATTGCCGCTGCAGCAGTCGCGACCGCGGCGGCCGCCGCCGAGCGCCGCTGTGAAAGTTGTCGCCACATCTTGCGAAGTTAAAAAGAAGTTTTTAATTTGTGCGAAAATTGTTTGGAGGGGTTTTCTTCTGTAGGGTTTAAGGCAATAAGGAGAAGAAGACAGATGCCAGTGGGTCCCATTATCACTTTCTTAGTGACGTGGAGAGATCAAGTCCGCCGAGTGAAGATCTAACGGTACCGATGTCTACTGGAGGAGTGGCTTCGCGCATAAGAAAGAAGCCGGTGCCGGCTTCTTGTTCTCATGAGCCGACTTAATTTGCAAATCAGGCTCCAGAAAACTTGCTTTTTCAATTTTAAGAGAATAAAATAAAGAACATATAGTTTGATTAAGCACATTAAGAAAAGATTGAATTTTTTTTACACAATAATTTTGTTAACAAAAAAAGGTATACTTGATTTTGACTTATGTGGGAATTCAGGAATATCTTCTTTGTATTCCCAGCATGAAATAGTTGAATAAGGTCTTCGTGAGCTGTTGTTGATCATCAAGTATAAAATAGCAAGGTACTTATTTTGTTTTCAGAAGAAGACGAATAAGAAAGAGTTGAAACACACCAAACTGCTTTCTTGAAAGGAAGAACATAAGAGGTTTGATACTTAGCTTCTTCCTTTCATTGTTTATGATCAACATTTGTTTTTTGTATAGTTTTGATATGATAATGCGTTGCCCTGGGATGAAAGAGTTGAGATCTTTGATTTTGTGTAAAGTGGATTTGTAATATCTGTTAAATGCTTGCTATCTTTTTTGAATCTAGATTTCAATCTGTATGATTCTTGGGTAGCCGATTGATTAGAGAGTTTTAATGAAGATTTGTTCTTGCATTGTACCTAGGTCAGATGATTCTTTGATACCTAAATTCTGTTTCGGGGGGTTTTATAAGAGAATTGTAGACTTTCTTGTTGCATTGTGCTGATCCGTTTGATTCAATTATCAATCGCATCTTAGAGTTGCTTCCTGGATGATGTGTGTAAACTTGGCTATGGTTGCTTGATATCAATTGTCTTCCTTTTCTTTTTCTATATGTTAAACAGAGAAACTAAGCAGTTATCTCATTTTGTTTATCAGAGGCCTAGTCAAGTTTTCAGAAAAGGGTTATGAATTGTAGGATGTGCGTGCCTACATAGATGAGCTTAGATATATTTCTTTGAGTTTTTTGGTAGGTAGATCTTTGCATATGTCAGGACCTTATAAATTGAAGTTTTTATTGGTAATGGTTCTTGTACCTTTGCGTAAAATTCACTTTAAAGTTTTAAGTGTGTTAATACTTGGTGTTAATGGATGATACAAAGAACTCATGTAGAAAGATTAAACGAATGGGTAGCGATTGATTTGGCAAGTATCTTGAGGCTATTTCTTTTGATGCCGAATCCTGATTGCTAGGTCTGCATAAAATAGGATTTCCATTGAGAACGAGATGTGCAGCACTTTTTGATCAGGATAAATCAGTTGCTCTCACCTATTCCCCATGGTCAATATGTTAGTTTCCTCAGCTTGATCTTCAGAAAATAACAACTGAATTGTCTTGGAATTTCTCTCACTGATGACTGGTTGGTTGTTTTTGTCTATTGATGCTCTTTCTTGTTTCTGGAAACAAATGACCTATAAGAATTCCTGTAGGTTTCTGGGGTTTATAATTTTCAACAAGAGTTGGATAAGAGTGTTAAAACTCATGTATGGTTGCATGTTAGCTGTTATATACTCCTTATTAGATAAGTTTCAGTTGTAACTTTTGCCTTTTGCCCTTCAGAAAGATGGCTAGTACAAGAATTTGGTCTTGCTGTCATGGGCCAAAACCTTGCACTGAACATTGCCGAGAAAGATTTCCAATTTCTGTCTACAATAGAACAACTTCCAAGGTTGATGAGAAAGTAGAACGTGCCGAGAAAGAGGGCGACCTCCTCCTCTATGGCTTTCATGACCCAGAAGCCTTCATCAATCAATCCATAAGCCCTGTGTTGTTGTCATGTTAGTAAAAGCTGGTGCACCAGTCGACCAGACCATACAAACACTCTCAGCCTACATGGAGGAGGGCGATGAATGGTATGAGAACACAGAGAGGAGAGAGAAGGCCATGGCTGAGCGTGACTTGCTTTATCTAGGCATGGGAGTCTCTGGAGGAGAGGAAGGCGCCAGAAATGGTCCTTCACTATGCCTGGTGGCTTGCTGCTCAGGTTCCTGACAGTGGTCCTTGCATTACCTACTACATCGGCAAAGGTGGATCTGGTAACTTTGTCAAAATGATCCACAATGGAATAGAGTACGGAGACATGCAGCTTATTGTTGAATCTTACGATGTCTTGAAGTCTGTAGGAAAGCTAACTAATACTGAGCTGCAACAAGTTTACTCAGAATGGAACAAGGGCGAACTTCTGAGTTTCTTGATAGAGATTACAGCTGATATCTTTGGGATCAAGGATGCTAAAGGTGATGACTACTTAGTCGACAAGGTCTTAGACAAAACTGGTATGAAGGATACTGGTAAATGGACTGTTCAACAAGCTGCAGACCTCTCTGTTGCTTCTCCAACCATTGAAGCATTTCTTGACTCGAGATTCCTTGGCGGACTTAAAGATGAGAGGGTTGAAGCTGCTAAAATCTTGAAGTCACACGGAGTTGATACATCTTAGGCAGCCAGGATGTAGACAAGCAGAAGTTGATCGATGATGTAAGGAAAGCTCTTTATGCTTCCAAGATCTGCAGCTATGTACAAGGAATGAACTTGATCAGAGCCAAGAGCATTGAGAAGGAATGGGATCTCAAGCTCGGTGAATTGGCTAGGATTTGGATAGGCGGCTGCATTATCCGTGCAGTCTTCTTGTATCGGATCAAGAAGGCTTACAATAGGAACCCAGATTTCCCCAACCTTCTTATGGACCCAGAGTCTGCAAATGAAATACTAGAAAGACAGGCAGTTTGGCATCGGGTTGTCTGTTTAGCTATCAATGCTGGAATCAGCACACGAGGCATGTCAACAAGTTTGCCTTACTTCGACACCTACAGGAGGGAACGTCTCCCTGCCAACTTGGTCCAGGCTCAGAGGGACTACTTCGGGAGCCTACGTACGAGAAGGTAGATATGCCGGGATCATTCCACACAGAATGGTTCAAGATTGCACGGCAAAACAAAAACTAAAAAGCATTCCATTTATGGGCAAGTTCTATTATGCTATATCCTGTTTTTTTTTTTTTTTTTTTGCTGATTTTCTTTAACATCATTTGGTGAATAAATTTGTGCCTGCAGTTTAATATTGGGGGTATGGATCCCAATTTTGTGAACTTGTATAACACATTTTAGTCATATTTGGTTTTTCAGAATGTTTAGTGCTTAGTTATATATGTAACACTTATATCACTTCTTGTAATTGTTATTTTAACATTGTGAACTTTTAAAGTTTGAAAGTGCTTATAAAATAAAACTATCTATAATAAAAAATATTTTTATTTTTTTATCTCTAAAAAAATAATAATAATATGTAATAAAAATATCTCACTATGTAAAATTTTTCTATATTTTTTAAATTTTTAAATAAAACTTTTTAAATATTTATAAAATATATATTAAAAAAATAAAAAGTTACTTATGAAAAAAGCTCAACCAAACAAGTTCTAAATTTTTATCCCATTTGAGTGAGATTAGCTATATAAATCTAATTTTTTTAATCCGTTTGATTATAAATTAAATTTAGCAAACAATCAATTCTTCTAATTTTTCGTCACCATCCTGACCAAAAGATCCACCTCTTTTTTTCCTAAAATGTTCAAAAAGAATAGTCACTACCTTATTCAATTTTCTAATACTAGAAAATTCAGTTCTCAAAATCCCAAAAGAATAATAATATTATTTAAACAAAATACACTAATGGGAGTATGCTCAACTTTTGGGAGCAGCAGACCTGTTCAACTTCAGGGTGCATGAGTTCAACTTTCTCACTGTAGCCTTGCTCAAGAAAAAATAGATGGTCATGGTCTTCAACTGTATACATTAAATTTTCTTGACAACATAATTTCTGTGTAGTTATACATCAGTTAAACTGTAGATATACTAATAGAAGGACTCTTATCTTAATAATCACTAAGGTCAGTGTGACGCTAGAAAGACCAGTGGCAACAGGCATAACATCTATGCCCTACTTGATCTTGACTAGAAAAAGATAAAGCCAAGATGAATGCAACAGCAACAACGTTTAGGATGCTTACAAGGTCAGCACCAATTAGATAGTTACCTAGTGATCACAGAGCGGAACGAATTATAATCTTGAATTACTATTGGTGACGACATTGTTGCATAAATTGGTTAGGAAATTCCCTGGTCATGTCATTGGCGCAACCAAAATTTCTCAATTGTTATTATTTCCAGTATCAGCTTGTGGTGCTCGAGTGTTTGGGTCCAAATTTCTTTGGTCATCATCGCTAGGATAATGGGTTTTGTCAGGACCTTTCTCTTCAGTTACCTGAGGCACTTCCCCAAGTTTCTTCTGAAAGTATTAAGCTTCTAGTAAGCAAACAACTGCGGCATACATACATTGGCATATACCAACCATAAAATTAGCTAACCACAAAGACACCAACCTTAAGGGAATTGTTCCGAGAAAGTAGTTTATCATAGTCCTTCCTGATGCGCTCCACTTCTGACCGAAGAGTAGAATTTTCCTCCTTCAGAGCCTCGACACGTTGAGACAGTTCTTCACACTCCGCCTAGAAGCATACAAGTGAAATTCATCTTGTCCATCTTTGAACTAGAAACTACAAAAATAAACTCCACATGCAATCCACTTGCAAAGACAGTATGCACTTTACCTGCTTTCGGAGCCTGGATCTTCTCGCAGATTCTCTGTTTGATTGTTTTCTCCTCTGTCTTTTGAGTTCCCTTTCGTCCTACATTCCAAAAAAGAGCATCGATATTTGAGCTAAAAGAATTTCAGAGGGCTCGCTTCAGATGACACATAACACTCAAAAAAGCACCACATATTGTCTTACTGCTAGCATTATAAACTGAGTAAAACTGAGATCCGAAGGTTATGGAGAAACCTGTAGCCAGAGATCTGATGAAACCATAGCACCTGGAACTGTTGCTGGAGTGACCTGACCATGCACTTTGTGAACACTTGTTGGAGCAGCCCAATAGTCCATCCCAATGTTTAAATTGGTAGTGGGAGCAGCAACACCTCCTGGTGCAGCAGTTACTGGCATAGGGACAATTGAGATGGCTGGATTCAATGTAGCATGTGACGGAACACTAGCAGACCCATTCTGAGAAGAACCGTTCTGGTTTGCCTCTGCTTCACCACATGAATGGAGACTCAAATTAGTGTGATTAATGCCAATGTCATACTTTATTTCTGAAGCTTCTAACAATCCTACCATCAAAAGACTCTTGACCACCACCTGCATCCTGTTGTGATTTCTGCACAACACCAAAGATGACAGTTAGAATATCCAACTAATAAACATGATAGGAAAAAAATAACTTCAGAAACAATGAAATGGCACTAAGAACATGTTGAATAGAAGTTCAAACATGTTGCAACTAATTGAAATTGTGATCCTGGTATGTACTAGAGGTACTTTTATCCAGGGCCTATGCTAGTTAGGTTAAAATGTGTTGACTGATCATTAATCAGGAAGTGTCATCCAGTCAAAAGTAAATTCAGGTTATTACGTCAGGATACTTTACCTTCGACCAGTGAAGTAACTATGTACTTCTAGAATATACTGTCTCTAAACTCAAAGCCTTTTCGTTGGCCAATGGCTTCTGTTCTTGTCGGAGTCTTCTACTACTTGCTCTCTCATCCCAAAATACTACACTCTAACCATTTCTTTTATAAGACGGAAAGACCAAACAGCCATAGATATGTATAAACAGACCTACCAAATTGATTTCTTTTCTTTTTTACCTTTAAAAAAGAGTTGGAATTAGATTTTGCAGAATTGAGTCTTAAATATGGGTAAGGTTCAAAAAAGACCATCTTTCATCCGAGAAACACTCTCAAAAGTCAATAGATTTTGGAAAGATTATTAATGCATTCAAAGCATGAAGGCCACTACCAAATAATGCCTAGATTATCAGTGGATTTCCTAAAGAATTTCAACACAATGAGACATATATTCCAAGCAGCAAGAATTAGTGAAAGAGAATATCATTGACTCACTATGAAAAGAAACAAATCATCAATAACTACTAAGTACTAACATTGATATCTTTCAAAGACACCTACTGGTTACTATTTATACAATGTAATTTAGCATAAATGATTATAAGATGTGGTATAGCAGCCTCATGCTATCAATAGGTAGGACCTTCTCAGGAACTTAGTCCTCATAAACAACATTGTGGCCTTCACATTTCTTTTCATTTTTTGAATGCCAATACCTTATACGATATTTATTAATATGTGGCGTCACATCAAAAGTGAGACATAGAAACAGAATATCAACTAGTTATACACAAAAAAACCTCACTTAGAAGGTAGTACTGTGGGAGCCATTATATATACGCAATAGAACTCACATTCTGAGAATTTGCATCACTTCCATCACTTGAACCGTCACTTGCACTTTCGCCACTGCATCATCAAAGTGTACTGAATAAGTTATGAATTTGATATTCCCAATATTCACATAGTCAATCCATGCTAATGAATTATAAAAACCATAAGCCCATCAGTTCTGTGTCTTATACCTCTGAGAAAATACGCCATTGGCAGATGCTCCTGATGATCTACGTAGGTCATGATTGATTTTCCCTGTGACCATGTTAAGACTGCCTAAACTTCCTTTTGACTTCTTGATGGGACTTTTTTCCTTGTTTCCTTCACTGGATTTGGCATCCGCATCCCCTCCACTAGGCACAGATCCCTAGGAGATGCAATTTGTGATATTCAATGAAATGAATGCGTGCCCAGATATAAGCACATAACAAATCAGTAATATAACTTACTGGAATTTCACTGGTGACAACTGGTGAGGGCATAGCATAAGGACTGAAAGGATGTGCTCCCTATCATACAATGACCAGGGCATTAGAATATAATAACATGGCATATTGTTCTGTAGGAAATGGGCTTTTTTTCTTACTAGCATACCGGTGCAACAGACGGATGTCCATATAACCCTCCATGAGGATACATCATATAAGGAGGTGCTGGAGTTCCATACGGAGACATGATGTGCTGAAAAGAGAGGAACATGATGGTTTACAGAAGAACATGAATAAGCTAATTGCAGTTATAATAAAGCACATGGGTATAAATAAACAAAATGCCTACAGGAAGCCCAAGAAAATAGCACCTCAAGCACTACGATCCATCTTCCTTAGTTCTTCCAAATGACAGCAACTAATATGCATCTCCATGATGCCTACTTAGTCTACTTATAACACATGACAACTCTCGTGTGCATAACATATCCCTTTGCTACAAGGTATAAAAAAACACAACTGTATAATGGAGAAACCTTTTTGCTAAGAAGACTAACTAATAGCATGCATGATTTAATAAACAACTTTAACAGGACATATTATCAAGTGAGATCCAAATGAAATATAGAAATACTTGGTTCTAATTAATGATTTTCAAATTCCTATAATCAGAAAGCTAAGTTGATTTCCTGGACATGCGCAGTTCCACACAAATCCAAGAATTAAAAAAAGCAAGAACAAGAGAACATGCTCGAAATGTGCTCCATTCTAATCAATAAATCCACATTTAACTCTCAGAAAATCTCAATTTAACTCAGGAAGTAAGGTCTAGTGAGCACCTGTGCACCCCACATGTAAGGATGAGCTTGTGGACTGGAGGCAACTGGTGAATGGAAGAACCCATGCGCCCGAATAGGTGAATAGGCCTAATAAAACCAAAAAACTTACTACTAAAAATCAGCAGTTTTCTCCAAACAAATGTCAAAAAATTTTATATCACGCAAGTCCAAGCATGCTACTTTCTATCTATAACCTGAAATCCAGACCAGTCAGGGTAAACAGCCGGTGTTGCAGGTGCTGCTGTCGCCGTCGTTGAGCTAGTTAGCGGAGTATCCTACAAACCAAACCAAATTTTTTTTAAAAGACACTCCACAAATCAAGTCAATCAAACACACGAAACCAAAATTGCTACAACCTGAGCCACAGAAGCCGAAGGAGGTTTAGCAGTTTTCGCAGCAGTAGCCGGTGTTTCAGTCTCACTATTCCCCATAAACAAAATCAACCAAAATCGCTATAAAATCTCGCTCAAAATCCCATCTTTTTACTACCCGGATTCTTGTATCATAAAAAATCCTCTACATACACAGAATTTTAAAAAACTAATTTTCCTCCCAGATCAACAAACCAAGATTTTCAAAAAAATAATAATAATAAAGTAGTTGTTTTTAAAAAAAAAGGAACAAAAAATTCAGTGAACTGAAATCAATCAATCGAGTCGCTAGGAATCGGGAGTGAAAGTGATTTATCAGCTATTGACTAGAGAGAGAGAGAGAGAGAGAGGATGGAAAATGAGATCCAAGATCTTCAAGGGGCAAAAAGTAAATCCTAGCAATAGTCAACCTTCGCGGTTTCGATTGGGCAGGGAAAAGAAAGTGAAGGGGCGAAATGGGAATAAAAAGTTTCTGGAGAAAGATAACAAATAACGGATCTTGCTGACGTGTAAAAACACATAACAGTGTAAGGAACCAATATAATAAAGCGAAACGACATAACAGAAAAAATGTAGTTAAGATGACAGCAAATAGAGCAGCAAATGGAACCAATGACAAAGTCCCACGCTTTTGGAGGTAATATGTCCTTGCAAGATATGCATCACATTTTTTAGTGTCATAGAGTCTCTCTCTCTGTCTATATTGCTGCACACTAAGAATCCGAGTATCTGCAAAACAAAACATGTCGTGTCCGATCTTGCAAATATCCGATTACCTTTTTGATCTTGCAAATATCTTACCTTTTCTTTAATTTTTTAAAACCCTAATGTAGCAACATTTAGCATCGCAAATATTAAATTACATACTATAATGCTTGACGAAGAAGAAAGAGAGAGAGAGAGAGAGAGAGAGAGCAATCTTTACCTTAGGTGTCCTGGAATAAGTGGACACAAGCATTCCACTTCACTCACGGATGCATCATCACGTCCGTTTAATATTCCTTATCTTAAAATTGAGGTATACTCTTGTCCAATCTGTTGTCTTTTTCTGTCCAGCAATCTCTCCTTGAACATCACGAAGATATTCGTAAGAAGCAAAATATCTTCTGTAAACTTTACAGATATTAATATCTTGGGGACCTGGTGTTAAAATTACTCCCCCTCAAATTGTCTCATTTGCTTTCAAATACTATTACTAGTTCTATACTAATTAAATACTACAAATTCATGCAGCAAACTAATTAATACTAGTTCCTAATGCCACGGAAGAGCATAACAGCAGCCACCAAATGGCTGTATAATGGAGTAGCATAGAGACAAGCCAAGCCATCTCTGCAAACAGTCAGGGCAAATTTAGAAGGCATGTGAACAGTTCATAGGATATATTTTCCAACATCAGAAACACTTAGGCAAAGTGTAGTATTCATTAAAATAACAGAAACCATTTCTGTCTGAATGAGCTTTCACTATATGCCATTCTCCCCGACAATAATGAGCAGATATTCGTCGTAAGAAGGCATAATGAAGAAAGATATTTGGATAATTAAGGAAAATAAAGGCCGAGAATTTGCTTTAGAAGCCGTTTGATATTATTTTTTTCAAAAAATAATTTTTTAATTTATATTTTAAGTAGTTTTATGTATATTTTTATAAAATTTATTTAAAATTTTAAAGTATTTATTATTCTTATTAATTTTAAATAAAAAACTTATTTTTTAAAATTAAATAAAAATATTTTTTATTTTAAAAAAATACTTTCAAATACTTCCAAAAGTACACATAACCACATCGTGCGGTGGCAGCTACATCAAATTATGGCGATCTAACAGAGCCCCTAACCAAACTCTCCATTGGCCTGACTTCACATGTAGTCAACATAGAAATTTAATGCCGAAGAATGTTTTACTAAAAAAAGAGACTGATAAGTTGAAGGTAGCAATGCAATGGAATAAAAATTCATAACAAGACGAGCAGGCTGTAATGGTTCAACCAGCAATAGCAGTTGTCTTGTAAGAAAAAAAACTACTTATTTCAGAAGCTGTATAAGTGCTCAAGCCCGAAGTTCAGCGGTGTTCAATTGCAAAAATGAATTAGCTATTCGGCGAGCATGCAACAGCTGTTAGATACGTTGCTTGCTGCCCAACAGAAGGGCAAAGCAGCATACCTGAACAGATAACAAAGAATTCTCTGAGTAGGATCCAACGAGCACTGCAGAAATAAGGAGTTTAAAAGGAAGGTGCAGGAAACTATAAACTAAGATGTCTGCCTGAAAAGATAACCAATGCCTGCGTGGTTACATAGTCAATCCTAGTTAAATCAGTTGCTATAACGTAAACCTTTCAAGCAGCAGCAGCAGCAGCATCATCACAGGAGGCGATTCTCATAAACTTCTAACTAACCTGCATTATAGCTATAAGCAGTAAATGTACAATAAAGAACAAAAAGTAATACCTGGCCTAACTTGGGTTTGCTGGTTAATCAGTTGAATCTGGAACAACAAGCCACCAAGTAGCCACACTATTTCTCTTAAGTGGGAGAGATGTAAGGGAGTTGGGAATTCCAGTAGCTTTTAGGAATCAAACAGTGCATCGCAAAGACAGAGACAACAAGTTAGGAAGAATGTCAGCATTCTGCAGATATCGTTAGAATGATAGCATCTACGAGAATGACTTTGACAGCATCTACTAGATAACAGCCAACAAAATATAAATGGAAGTTAAAAACCCAGGAAGTAGCGACACCATTACTGTTGAAAAAGTTGCCAAGCAGAAAAAGAAGAAAATCATCACCATCAATCAGAGGAAAGCTAAGGAAACACTAACGACTTAGTTGAAACGTATGAACTTTGCCAGCAGCAAATCTCCCAAACAGGTACACTATATTTTCCATTCTCAATTCTTATCTAGTCTATGCAACAAGTTGAGTTTCATCAGATGCCTGCAGACAACAAACCAACTGAACTGTCAGCAGTTGCTCAAAACCGTTGACCATGATGGTTGCTGTAGAAAGCAAGCAGCCAATTAACAGGAATCACAAATAGAGAATCTCAAAGTACAAAAAGAAGTGATCAGTGGCTTATGATTATTTGAACATATGCTGTTTCATACCTCGGAGTAGCAAACCTCAGAGCAGGCGAAACATGCCTTTACTGATTATAACAGGTGAGAACAACTTAAGCCTCTGTACTACAAACTCAATGGTTGATGATAGCCACCTGGCAATTGCTCTTGTAATATGAAGCTACCATCAACTGTTACTCCTATAATACCATTTATACAGAGATGAGGAGAAAAAGTGAAAAGCAGAGAAACCACCAACAGCCTCATCCTACTACTGCCACAGCAATCGCTTGCAGAATCAATAAGTGTCTATAGAACTCTTATAACCTGCATGACAGCACGGCAATGGTAGCTTCATCAATTGGCATAAGAAAGAGATTCTCACATATTTCCAATTACCATACAAATGTAGCTTCACCAGGAAGGGATTAGTTCCACCACTTCAGAAAGGATTTCTAAACATATGTAATATACAAGGAAGCCAAGACTCTTCGAGCAATGGCCTCTAGATCAACATCCTGCAGTGCAGAAGAAAATTACTGTTGCAAGCAACGGGCTCTTCTCAGAAGCAAATCTAACTCTGAATGCAACTCCAACTCAATGACCAAAATAACCTCTCATATAATTTAACTGCCTCTGCAACAACCAAAATTGTTTGGTGCTGAAAGAAAGTTTATTGAGTTGCCACAGAGAAGAGTTCACCCAAAACTCCAGATCAGCTCAGCACCAATTGCCCTCAAGCAGCGGAAATACCAAACAGCCTGGCCATTGCAGGCGCAAAAGCCCAACTTCTAGAAGAGACTCCAAGAAGAATGAGAAGAACCAGCGACCATAAACTGATAAAGAACAAGATTTCCTCTTTAACATTGCAGTCATGGAAATGATTGACAATAAGTTGCCTGAAAAACAGCAAGTGCACAAGAGGTCATGCCATTGCCTCCCTATGCACGAGGCAGAGAGGAATCGTGATAATCGGTTCATAGGTAACTGCTTCTCAAACCAAATATTCCATATGATGAATAAATTGACTTAACACAAGGAAAGAATTCACCCAACAATCTCATAAAGCCAGCATATCGTTGTCTGCCAAGTAGCAGTCCTGCTAAAGCAATTACAACTGATCCCAGAAGGACAGAAATCAGCAATTATAAACAGAAAACAGAACTCACCATCACAACCACGCGTCAGGACCACATCAGTTGCCTGCATAAAGGTAAGCCCACAAGCAGCCATGCCATCACATTGAAAGAGATACTGCAATAAGGGATTGCATTCATGGAAAGGCTGCTCAGTAGCTTCTTGGCTCAAAGAGAGAACTTACTGCCATATGTATACGTAAAGGATGATGTCTTGGCAGATTCGAATCCACCTAGCTAAACATTAGCAGGAATTGCACAAAAGCATTTTTTGCAAGAGCATTGTGGACATCGCTGCTATGCCAAAAGCAGGTTATCTGATTCAATAAATACAACAAAAAACATTCCATGAAGAGAACTCGGAATCGCTTACCTTAATATTCCAAAACTATTACCAAAACATCTACGTCGAAACAGATGAACATTCCGAATGGCGAAAAATCTGAAGTGCGACCAAAGCCAATACTGAACCATGGAATAAATATAAACCCTCACACCTTCTTCCAGTTTCCACCAACACCTCTGCCACCACATGTAACAAATCCATAACACATATTTACCTGCACTCCATAATCGAGCAAAGGCTGCAATTTGGTGGGCTGCAAGAATAAGAAATCTACCAAGTAGAACACCACTGCTGCCAAATTGACATGCAGAGAACAAAAAGAAGCATTCTGACCATATAGCAGGTTCAACAGAATAAAAAGAGAGCAGCATCACAATAAGCAAGTGCAAAGAATCTCAACTGCTGGTAGAAAGAATCTATCGCGCAAGATACTTTTGCCCTAGACGAGAATTGAAAGGATAGCCGTGGGGAACAAATCGGTAATGAGAACAATGCTGCTAAAAATCCTCATTGTAGACACAGCCATGCCATTGCTGCCAATCGAAAACGCATATTGCAAAACAAGATTCTGAAAATGGACCGTGAAATAATGAAAGGATTACTGAAATTGAGTAGTCAAGCCACCACCAGCTATTTGGAAGCAGAGTCTCAAGATTTAAGAAGCAATTTTTTGAACAAAGTTGTGATACCCCACAAATGAAATCAAAATAAATCCAAGAGCAGCCCTCAAATCTCAAATAATGATTAACCAAGCTACCGGCACACAAGTCGAGGAGCAGCTGCTAGGTTGGTTGCTTGCTATACAACAATCCTTACCAAGTAGCCAAGCTGTCACCACAGAATTGACAGCAGGCCCTACGGGCCAAAGGGACAGTCTCAGGTAGACAGTTTCTATTGGGTGTAGGCAAGCTATCACCACCAAAAAGGAAGAACAGTTGTGAAACATTGAAAAGCACGATTGGATTATTGAAACCAACCGTTAAACCCTTCTACAAACCAAAGAAATACACCATCACCACCAGATAAATTTGAAAGAACAACAGGGGATATTACCTGCACATCAAATTAGCAATGGTTGCTACATTGGTTACTCGCGAGCAGCTAGCCCTAGCAAGTAGCCATGCAATCACCACTGAATTGAATCTACTCGCACTAGCATTGAGAAGCAAGAATCTATTCTTAAAATGAAAGAGATACTACTGCAAAAAATCATCTCAAGTAATACAAAAAAAGGATCTAGCAATTAATCCAGCAGACACCGTGAAATCTCACAATTAATCCAGCAGCCGCTGCTACATTGGCTGCTTGCTAAACGACAAACCTTTCAAGTAGCCAAGCCGCCCCCGACAATCTGAAGCATAGTCGCAAGATTCGAGAAGCTATCCTTAAAATAAATCATTACCAACGCCACAAATCTAGGTAATAAACAGAACAAGCTCGCAATTAATCCACCGACCACAGTTAAATCTCAAAAGAAAGATTAATCGTGCTACTGTACATCAAAATCGAACAACAGCAGCTACGTTGGTTGCTTGCAAACGCCACAAAGTAGCCAACCCAGCGGATTGAAGCACAGCCACGAGATTAGATAACTGATTCTGAAATAAAAGATCAATGAATTACGAAAAAAGATCCCTAGGTCAAAGAATTCGAGAATCGACTCTTCAGATCAAAGAATCACACCGAATTAGATCACGACGAAAAAAACCTAGAAATCTAAGACAGTGGAGACAACTGATCGAGATAGCGAGCGAGGACGCGGCATAGTTTGAGATCTCATCAAACCCCGGAAAAGAAACCCTAGCCAGAGAAAGAGAGAACCGCGGACAATGGCTTCTCGCCTGCGATCGCTTGCTTCTAGAAGAAGGAAGAAAACCTCGCGGGAAAATAGGAGAGAACCGCGCCGTTATGCCGCGTGAACATGAGACTGAAGCAGGATGGTTATATTTATAAACTGCTAACAGTACCGCCTTAGAGTTGATCCGACCCGTTTAAATTAGTTAGTACTAAATTCTTACCGCATTATCCGACCCGTTAATATTGTTACTAGCGCTTTTATTTTCTTTCTTTTTTTTTTTTTAACTTAAAAGTTAGTAAATATCATGTTATTTCGAGATGACAATATAAATTAATATTTATAATAATCGAATTTAAATCCATCTATTTAATAATTAAAATTTTTTTAATTATAATCTGATTTATATATTTATTAGAATCAAAATTATTTATTATAATTCAATACATTTATAACAAAAAATTATAGACTTATTTAATAAATAAAATTATTAAAATAAAAATTAACAATAAATTAATCTAATATTAATGGATAAAAACTATTAAGTAATATTCAAAACAAAAAACTAATTTAACAAAATTTATAAATAAATGATAAATTAATCAAAATACAACTATATATATAATTAAAATTAAACATTATTATTATAAATATTTTGTAATTATTACTAATATATTTTATATAAATAATTGTTTGAATCTATTTTAATTTATTGTACCGATTTAGTATTGACTTGAAACTGATGTGAATTCATCCGAGAAAAATCTGAATCAGAATTGAATTAGCAGATCAAATCATATATTATCACTCTTAATATTATTTTAATAAAAAGAAAATTGATAACTATAAATTTATTAGCTGCGGAAGAAATTAACAAGTATAATAGAGCTTGCACATATTTTGAGGTTCTAAAATTTTAACATAGCACACAACAACAAATGTAAAATTCACAATGTAGAAAGAATGCTAGTTAGAAAGAATTTTGACATTTTTAAAAATAAGTTTAACTTTAAATATATATAAAATTTTTATGAATGATTCAATTAATGTTTTTTGGGACGTTTAAAAGTATTTTTAAAATAATTTTTAAATTAAAAATATTTTTATTTTTTTCTAAAAACAAAATTTATTTTTTTTATTTTAAAAAAAATAAAAAAATAAAAAATAAAAAAATCTCACTATCTATACTTTTATTTTTTTTAAATTTTAAATAAATTTTTTAAATATTTATAAATTATATATTAATAATATAAAATTAAAAAATTATTTTTTTAATAAGCTAAACCAAACGCACTATATCAACGATCCTGAGACCACTGCAAACACAATTGATGCGGATGGTTGGCTTCACAGCGGTGATATTGGTTATGTTGATG
Organism: Acanthochlamys bracteata; assembly: GCA_019914995.1. NCBI lineage: Eukaryota > Viridiplantae > Streptophyta > Magnoliopsida > Pandanales > Velloziaceae > Acanthochlamys > Acanthochlamys bracteata. The sequence goes on from CM034126.1 coordinate 597,300, forward strand.
ATGATGGCGATGAAATCTTCATTGTTGATAGAGTTAAGGAGATCATCATGTACAAGGAATGGTTTTCAGGTAATCGCTGATGATGATACCGCAGCGATTATATTTTAGACTTAGTTTTGTTTATAGTGAATTTTGAAAAAATAGATCAATAAATTCTTTTTAAAGTAAATATAAAAAATCAGCTTGGTAGAAAAAAGTCACTTCTGTGTGTAAATAAATATGCTATTACTTGAAATAAAATCATGTATAAATTCTGACAAGGAAGAAATTAATGTTAATTTTTTTGACGCCAGACAAAAAGATGTAGCAGCAGATGAAATTCCAGTGGCTTTTGTTGTGCCTTCACAAGGTTCTGATCTTACTGACGAATCCTTGAAAGAGTTCATAGCCAAACAGGTATTAACATTGAAACCAGTTCATGTTTCAACGTAGAACAAATCACATATCAATACACAAGCAGACGAGTGGGATTTTGAAGAACTAATTTGTAAATTTTAGTGCAATTAAATTACTTACGACATTTATGGGTTTTTTTTTTTGGTAGGTGGTGTTCTACAAGAAGGTTCATAAAGAGTGCGTTTTTCTTCGCATAAAAATTAATTTTTAATTTATTTTTTATTAAAAATATAAAAAAATTATTTTAATTTATTTTTTAATAAAAATTTTTAATAATATTATTTTTAGCAACTTATTTTAATAATTTATTTATAAAAAACTTTTTTTCAAAAATCAAAAGAATGGGCCCAAAATGTACTTTGTTGATTCAATACCAAAGTCAGCAGCAGGAAAATTATTCAGGAAGGATCTAAGAGCATGATTAGAAGCATTCTGCTTGAACGAAAAATACAGAAGAAAAAAAAAATTGTATTTACCGAGAAACAAACAGTATTTAGAAAACATTTGAAAGTTTTTTTAAAATAATTTTTTTTTAATAAAAATAAATTTTTTTTTAAGAAATAAGTTTTATTTTTTTACTTTAAAAAATAAAAGTAAGCGTTAAAAATATAAAATTTTGTTATACTTTTAAAATTTTTAAATAATTTTTTTAAATATTTATAAAAAATATATCAAAAAATATAAAATAAAAATGGAGAGGTTAATTTTGAAAAAAGCTTAACCAAACAGTCTTTAAAAGTATGTTTCTCATTGTTTTATATAAATTTATAAAATAAGTTTATTAAAAAAAATTTGATAAAAAATAAAATTTGTATTAAAAGTGAAAAGTTTTAGTTTCAAATTTGTAAAAAGATATATTAAAAATTTTAAAACTAAATTTGAAGTACATATAAAGAAACTATAAATTGTAATGACAGAATTTCTAAGCAAAGCCCAACTCCATATCAAATTCCTTCTATTAGTAAACAACACATTAATGTATTGGATTCTAAGAGTATTAGTTCTAGGATAAGAAACTATTTTAATTGAAAATATTGTTGAAGTTTTTATAAAACAAATTTATTAATTTTAAGAACTATAAAAATTAAAGCAATATAAAATTTTATTTTTATGACACTTTTAATTAAACAGTTATTACTTAATAAAAATTTAAATTTACACCAGAGCGAAATATATAAAAAATTTATTAAAATTTATAAGTCCGAACATCTCGCTGCCCAACCGACTTCGTTTTTGTCAACAGAAAAGAATTAGTACCCTGTGTCTTTCGCCGTGCTGCTGCCGCGCGTTCCTTGCTTTTCTTCACCAAAATTTCTTTCCCTCTTTCTTGCGCTCCACAAGGTTCTCTCTCTCTCTTCTAAGTTTTTTTAACTTTTTAGATCCGTAGTAGAACAGGAACAGGTTATCTTGTTTACGGCTGTTTCTTTATTGAGTGTTATTTGAAAAGGGTTAATTTCAGACTTTTTTTTTGTTACAATCATGCTTTGTTGTAATCAGAATACTTATGTTGTAATTATTGTTCTTTTTTTTTGAATGAATTTAGTGTTCCATGTTTATTAGTATTTGTAAAGATTGTATATTTTCGCTCTGGTGTATGATATTTTGGTTTTCTTCACATTTTATGAACTTATTCAGAGATCGGAGTGGTACAGGATCTGGAGGAAACATTATTTTGTGCTAGACAGAGATACCCGTTCGGAAAAAGAAAATGCAAAACGTTAAGCTCCAGGAATTTGTCTCTGCTGCATATTCAGCAGACACAGATCCAGAAGTTAAGATCCAACTTAAGAAACCTTAAGAGCTGTAGGAAAACTGCACTAGTGGGATGATCGCAAGAACAGAAATGAGAAGCAATTTTCTAGTCAATAGCATGTAGATATAATTCTTAAGAAATAAGACAATATATTTGAAAGGGTAACTGTGTCAAAGATAATACTGTCGGTCTTCCTAGTTTCCCTCCTGGAGTGCTTCTGGTTCCTTCGTTAAGTGTGTAATGTGTGATTGGATGAAGAACAGCCCCTTAGCGAGATGTGTGTTTAAGATGAAAGGTTGGTCTCTAATAGGAGAGACTCTAGGAAGAATCATTGGAGGGGAAGGGAGTAATCTTTCCATAAGAACCCTTTCTTGACCCTAGTTGATAGAAAATATGAAAGGATTATGAGTAACTACCATACTGTTTCTTTGGTGAGACGTTTATCCTAGCTGACATTTCTTGCCATCTCTTTTTGGCAGGTTTGCCTCTTTCTTGCAGAAATCGATAGCAGACTTGAGGATTTCCAAGACGCAATTTCTTTTAGATTAGTAAGACATGGTTAGTGGGCTGATTAACGCCAATCCAACAGTCTATGAGAAGAAAGAGCGGCGGATTCGGAGTGCTCCTAGAGAAATTGATGAGTATGCGGAGGAGCCCATCGATGAGCAAGAAATTTTTGATATCCTTTTCTGCAATTTAAATTACCAAAATGCTCATGTGATTATGCCTTTCTGCGTGTCACTCTTCCCTCTTGTTTTATAGTTTATATCGCATTGGTGCCTTTTAGAACTTGTTTTAACGAACTAGCCTGTAGAATAGACTAATATTCGCTTGTTTGCTTGAATGATTGCTGAAAGAATATGTAATTGAGACTTAAAACTGGAAAGGGGACTATAAAAGCAATGTGGTTAATAGGTAGCAAAATTTGTGATTAGGAGGAGTGCTTGAATGGTGTTGTCCTTAGCCTTAGGCTTCCTTCAGCTAGCTTATCTGGACAAATGGTGTAGTTTATGAACTTCTCGATAAGGTGCTCTGTAGAATTAATAGTTGATGAACGCCCCAATAAGGTGCTCATGTAGAATTAAAATCATGTATTTAGGTTTTCTGGTTCAGCAGATGAAGTTGATATGTAAGGGTGTGACCCCATCTGACTTTGTTTTTGTTATTCTTTCCCTTTTGTGTTGTTTCTAATTGAATTGATTTTCCTTAACTATCATAAATCATATTAGAGATATAAAAGACCCAGAGCACCCATATTCACTGGAGGAATTGAATGTGGTCACTGAAAGCTCTATTGAAGTTGATGACAAGAGAAGTTATGTGAGGTAAGTATACATATACCTTGGTTTTAGCTATTAACTCAAAAATATTACCAGGATAGGTAAGCAAAAGTTAAATCATATTCAGGATTACGTTTACTCCAACAGTTGAGCATTGCAGTATGGCTACTGTCATCGGACTTTGTATACGCGTGAAGCTTCAGCGTAGCCTTCCTGCACGCTACAAGGTACATGAATCCTTTCTTTGCCAAGGTCTTGTAGATTTATGTCAATTGGTTAAATCCTTGTTTAAGATTGATGCCTCCTAATGGATAAAAGTCATTTGCCAATCTCTACCCAGAATTATATGGTTTTCAACCTTTATCATCATCCTCTATGCAGAAACATAACTCACTCCCAATACAAGGATGTCAATGCGCTTATCAATTTTTTGTTGATTACTCTCTAATAAAAGCTTGTTAGCTGGTATGTTATCTGGTGTATCAATATTTCACTGAGCCAAGCGTCAAAGACATATTCAAGTTTGTTTTTTCCTTTAATAAATTGTGTTGGTCCAGCTCAATCTGCAACGAAACTGAAGAACTCACGATATAGGCATGATAGTCACTGTGAGTTTGATCAACCTAGTGAGTGACTACAATTAAGATGAGAAAGGTAGTCGCCTAGCTGAATCTCTTTCTCAAAACACATTAAGTTCATCTTTAGCCAGGGGAGCCTTGAAGAGTCGCATGGTATCATCTTTTGAATAGATGCTTGTTTTATCCATAGTCTGCTATATCTGAGAACAGCATCGAGACAATGTAGGATTTGTAGTTCATCCAAGGCTCTGATAATCTCCTGGTGCATAAGTGTAATCAATTCAATTATGCAATGAGATGCTCGAAGTACTTGTTTATACTATTTAAGAAGCCTTCTAACGAGTAAGGCAGGCAGGCTTGCCTTATTGAGATTTGAGACTACTAGAATCTCTAATGTCGCTATCGGATGGCATCTTGAATGGTATGTCCTGGGTTCGCCTTTATAGTAAAGAGCTAAATTGACTAAGAAATGCCGTAAAGCAATATGTGGATCTCCCTGTGCTTGGTGCATGTACCTGAACCAGATAGCTATGCTTATCTAGGAATTTTTCCAGGTGGATTTGTGTCTAAACAAGTTGTCTAGTCTTGTGTGGGAGGAGATCCTAGTTTCAACTAGGAATTGATTGTTAATGAAGCAGTTGTAGCTTGAGGGCTTATTTAGATCTTCATTTTGTTTAATTTGGTAGTCTTAAGGTTATATTAGTGTGTTCAAACCAATACATATGCAGGGGGGAATGTAGTGTCATTTACTTTACAGCGAATGGTCGCTTATCAAAGAATGATACTCCATCAATTTGACATACCTTTACTCATACTATAACAATTTGCTTTACAGGTAGACATCAGGGTTGCACCTGGAACTCATGCTACTGAAGCTGCTGGTAATGTTGCTGCTGTGTGGTCTAGTACAGTTACATATTACTTACCACTAAATAGTGCTCATCTCTAAACTGTAATGAACGATCACTCTGCTTCCTGCTTGCAGTAAACAAGCAGTTGAATGATAAGGAGCGTGTGGCAGCTGCAATGGAGAACCCCAACCTTGTGGAGATGGTGGATGAGTGCGTTGCACCGACATACGTTTGAAATAACTCTCTGTATACAGTATCAACAGCATAAGATATCAACGACCACCATAGATCCTGTAGTAGCAGTATGCTCAAGTCTTATGGACCAAATTGGGGTTTTGCAATGGGATGTGGCTTTGCTACAGTCTCGTCACACAATTTAGGTGCAGTTTGTTTGTGTAAATACAATTTCATTGTAATTCCAGATTACCGTAATTCAATTGGGTTTTGCTTTGTTTGGTTAGCAGTAAATAAAATTGCGGTAGCTTCAAATTCAAATATTTGTCATAAACTGCTGCTTCATTTTTATGAATAAAACTACGAATAATCCTCTACTAGCTTTTAAGCATAAGGATTTTACAGCGTACAAAGAAACACTGCGTTTTAAATATCTGATCACACTTGTAGTACGCAGCAGTTATAAGAAACCTTTGGAGATACTTATTAATTTTTTAAATAAAATGTTTTTAAAAAAAATACTTTTCTGTTATTTAAAAAACTTTATGATATATAAAATTTCTGTTATTAAATAAATTTTATAAATTATAATAAATTTATTAAAAACTATGAAATAAAAAATAAAATAAAAATGCTTTCCAAAGGCGGTGCCTTACTCTCGTTTTGTAGTTTGCACTGATTCTAGTCAGTGAATTAAGTGTAATCAAAACTGCAACAACCTGATAAGAACCGTTTAGAGCATTTATTTAACCCAGAAACAACAACTGGAGCATGAGACAATGTTAGTTTTTCAGTTTGCTTTCAGATCATTCGCTTATCCGAGGAAGTTCATGATCACCAGGTGGAGAACTAGATTGCATAGCACAAAATCAGCAAAAGCTCGTTCGGGTGGCAGGTCCTGCAATTCAACGACGGTTCTTCACATTGTAAACAAATTAACTTCCAAAGCTTCAAAGTTGGTGGGTATATCTGTACTCACCTTGAACTCCTTGTTCTCTTTGTTGACTTGAATTCGCAGACAAACTGCACAAAATTGCTTAGAAGGATCATATCGCTTTCTCAATAAAAGAATATGGCATAGTTTTCCTGACTAACTTCCTTACCTGCCAACACTGCAGTTCCAACACTCGAAAGCACACCAGAGAGGAAACTGTTGAAAGGAAATGATCCAACTATTCCCATGTAAACCACCTGTTGGCACCAGAATATTAAAAAAAATTGAGAATTAAGGATGCTAGAAGCTCCAATCTAGGATCAGCTGCAAAAGGTTAAATGTCAAAACTTCATTGCATGCACTAGTTGTGTGCGTGTGTTTATCTTGAAGTTCTACTACACTCTCTTCAACGCACACCCATGCTCAATGCGCTACACAGTGAATCAATGTGTACATCCTATACGCACACAGCAAAAGTCTTGATTTGAAATCAAACAGATTACTTGCTTTAATGAGTTGGTGATATTGACTGATCCAGAACAAAGAAGTTTTTTCATTTGGCTACAAACTACCAAAAGACGTATCTACCACTAAACTTCGAAAAATTAAGAGCAGGCAGAAAGCAATCATACTCCCTAATCTCATCCCAAGACTGATTCCTAAACTGCACTTCACAAGAACTTCATGGAAAGGCAGAAACATGGAATAATTGACAAGCATCTATAATAGGCATAAGAGTATTAAGTAAGTGGAATGCCACAGAACTTAGGAAAAGTCTAGAGTTACTTCTCAGGAGAGGAAACAATCTTCACGTTTGTAGATTATTTAGATTTAAAAAAAAAAGGTTAATTTTTCCATTTTTGCAGAAAGTTTAGAGCGTGTTTACTAACACCCCAAACTCACTTTTTTTAAAACTCACTTTCAATATAAAATACATACAAAAATTAAAATAAAAATTTTTTATTAATTAATTTTTTTAAAAAATTTAATTTTAAAACTTACTATAAATATTAAATTAATATATAATTTTATTTTTTGTTAAATATTTTTAATTTTTAATTTAATTTTTTAAATTAACTTTCAAAAAACTCACTTCACCCACTTTATTTTGAAGGTAAACACGCCCTTAGTTACCTGCAGCACAGCTGTGACAACTGCAAAAACCACATATAGATCGATGATCTGTCAATAGTCATAGGCAGGAAGTAAGTCATCACTTCTGGGTTATTTGTACAGAGATATATACTTGACGAAAGTACATACTTTCAGATTAGTTGGTGTGGCAACATAAGCGGAGTACAAAGATTGTATAAGATCCTGAGCATCCTTGGTAGTAGATTTCGCCATGTTTTATCCTTTTTCCTTTGACATAAAATACCAAAATCAAGCAATGAGACATAAGCAAAATAGGATAGAACATATTGGGTCAAAACTAAATGTTTATGAGGCAACAAATGCTGCCAAAAACATGAAGGCAGTAGACCTCTCCTATGAAATTGAGTAGAAGGTCCATCACTGCCTAAGTAAAGTATTGGCAATCAGAAGATTATCTTGATATCCAACAAGCTTCCTATCTAATGCATTCTAAAATATGAATGCCTACTTTTGGATTTAGCTTTTCTAAATTTAGACTTCACTTTCCTTTTCTGACTTTTATGCTTGCCGAAGAAATATGCTGTATAGAGGCATAGAAAAACAACTCCTTGCTCAAGTTCTGGTCAGGTATGATTTCACGACTTGATTCTTACTAATCTTTAATATATGAGACCACACCCAAATACTTCTACCAGGAAAACCCGGAACAGGTAAAGAGATGGATGAAATATTCCTGATTTTTACTTCACTTCTACACATTAGTTCCTATAGAAAGATAGAATTTCTGAAAGAGATCTAACGTTTTGCATAATAGACATTTCAAATTTAAAAGACAACATCAAAGATTAGAAATGTTGAAATCCTGCTTTCTGTTTGACTTCCACCCAGTAGAAGACAGAAGTTCCTGCTGAAATTCCGCCTGATCTTTAGAGTTTTAACCACATAAATGAATACCATTATATCAAAGACTAGTGGTACAAACACATGAGCTAAATGCCACAGGTAAAGTTCCACAACGAATCGAACGGATGAACTAAAAAAAATTCCCAATTTCTTCAACAAGTTCACAAATTTCGATGGATATTGCGTAGTAGACAGTTAAACTTCGGCAAGAAAGCACTGTAGGTCACATTTCTTATAAGAGATCAATCAAATTAAGAAATCAGGGATAGATCCATTATACACTTTATTACTTAAATACAGATAATACTAACTCATGGTTTCGCTAGATCTGAAAAGCAAACTTAAATCAATGAAAAAATTAATGATTTAACCAACGAAGAAGAAGAAGAAGACATCGAGCGAAACCTGTTGCGAAGAAGAAACACAGTCCACGCGAGAGAGAGAGAGAGAGAGAGAGAGAGAGCGAGACTGAGAGGTTTGACCTAGAAAGTAACAAGAAACTCTGCAATCATGGGCCGGCTACCAGTATGAGCCTTAGCCCAGCCCAAATAGATATAAAAAACAATAACAATAGTGCATAATTTGTTCTCAATAATTAGTTATACAATAATACGTTATAAATTTTTATATGATAATTTTATTATATTTTCAAAAATTCAAATTAATTTTTGAAATGTCTGAAATAAAATTTTTAAGAGAAGCTTTTTATTTTCTTAAACATCTCCAAATAATGGCATACTTTAAATATTCGAAACTCTAAGTTTTTTTAAAATTAAAATTTCGATAATTCATATATTTTAAATATAAACTGAATTACAAAATTATATTTCAAAATTAATATATTTTACTTTCTAATTCAATTCAAAAAAAAAAATAAACTTTACTTCAAATTTATTTTAAAAATATTAAACATAAAACTAAAATTTACTTCTAATTTATTTTTTAAAAAAACTTGATTTTTATTTTTATTCTATTCTAGTACAATTTAGGGCGTGTTTTAAACGCCCGTAATTTCACTTTCTTCCGCCAGATTTTGAACTCCGAACAATTTATATATTTCAATTACACAAGAAACTTAAAACTCTACTTTCATACAAAATTTTAGTTTCAATTTTTTTATTTGTATACTTCTCAATATAATTATATCATTTAATTTTTAATGCACTTTTAAAAACTATTAATATATAAACATTAAACTCTATTTTAAAAAAAAATTTATTTTTTATTTTTTACTTTCATAAAATTTAATTACAGATACTTAAAACACGTACTTAAATATTTGAAACAAATACTGGAGTTTTGTCACTGGGAGTAGTATTGCTCCAAGCCGTTAGTTTTTAGTTGGGTAAATAAAGAAAATATTTGAAAAACGAGAAGACATCACCGATCATCAGCAGTGAGACAAAAATTTTAAGTAGAATGATTTTCTCACTTGAACGAATCTAACTTAAAAAAACTAAACAATTTCATCCACACCCTTTCTGATGCAGTCCAAACTTAACAAAACCTTATCATGTTCATATCATCTAAACCAATATCATCAACATTACTCTCTATTCTTTGATGAATTCTGTATACCAAACAATTAAGAAAAGGAAAAAAAAAGTAAATCATGAATGAATTAACCCAAAAACAAAAAGAAAGAAATTGATGATGACATATATCGTCAAGGGAATGTGAATGAACCACCAATCTGTCCGTTGTTATTCCCGCCGGACGGCGGCTTTATCGCAACCCAAAGCAACGATATGGTGATCGCAATGAGTCCAGACCAAACGTAGACGATCGTCGGCGTTCGTCCTCTTCGTCCCATCAACCCTTTAGCAAACGGATACAGATGCGCCAGTACCCAAAAACTAAAGAAAACTCCACCGAGCAACTTACTCCACTGCGGTATCGTCGCGTAGATCGTCCGACTGAATCCGACAGCAATAGCGATCAGGTTCACCATTATGATCGTTATCGGCGGTATCATTAACGACGTCCATTTCACGGTATACAGATCAGCGAACTCGTCGTCCAGATCGTCACCAGCAGATTTTGACGTCAACGTGAATGATATTTCGATACCGGCAATCACTTTGAGTAAGCCTTGCAAGACGGCCGCTAAGTGAGCACTCGTGCCGCCAATGAGCCAGAACTGCTCGTTTCTCCACCACTCTTCTAATGTAATGCCTGACCATTTGATCTCTAACAATGCCAGCGATGTTAGAGTGATGCTAATTATTAGTAGATAAGTTAGAAAAGTAACGTTGAGAGTTTGCACGATGAACTCGCCGGAGAAGAGCGAGAGCGCCGGAAGAAAACAGTAGACGATAAGGAAGATCGAAGTGAATGGGTAGATGCCGACGTTGAGGTAAGCGAGACGTTGGAGGATTTTCATCCTGGAGCTTGCAATGAATGCGTTGTTGCGAGAGAAGAAGATCTCGACCGAGCCGGTAGCCCATCGGAGAACTTGGTGAAGCCTGTCGGTGAGATTAATTGGAGCCGTGCCACGAAATGTGTCGCGTTTCGTAACGCAGTAGACGGATTTCCAGCCGCGGTTGTGCATCCGGTAACCGGTGACAACGTCTTCCGTCACGGAGCCGTATATCCAGCCAACCCTGCTACCCCACTCCGTCTTGTCCTCGTACCTGTTTAACAGATACTGCCGTTAGTCACTACGAAATAAAAAGTCATGAGCTAGAAGTTGATCGGAAGATCTGCCAAACAGGCGCAAACGGTAGGAATCGATTATGTTCGTACCAGCATGAGATAACACTGATGGCCTCTGCAACAGTGGAAGCATCAAGAAGATCACGAGGAACAATGCAGGCAAGAGGCGGCCGACCGTTCTTGACAGCGGGATGATCGGCGAGCGGTCGACCCCTGAACTCGGCCACCGGAATCGAATCAATCAGAAAACTAGAGTTTCCGAATTTCTTCGGAAATGTAGCCAAATTCATCTCCTCCTCTTCATCATCTCCCATCCGAAGAGCTCTCGTCTCTTCGGAGGCTGCAGCACCGACAAGAAGGGCGGGTTTCTTTCGCCTAGTCAAGCTGTGCTCTTTTGCTCGCGGAGGATCGAAACCGTATAACGCTATACGTCGGAAAAGGCAACCTGTTCCGACGTACACCGGACCTTGCAGGCCATCAAGTGCACGCATATTTACATCGAAGAAGACAGTGTTGTGATTCGCATATCGGTCGGAAGGATCGATGCCTTCGAACCTCTGAGGGAACTGGACGTAACAAATCCGGTCACCGCCGCGGTCCATCATGAAACAGATGCCTTCTCTGAATGCCTGCGAATTGTAGACGTAGTGATCACAGTCAAGGTTGAGTATGAAAGGTCCGTTAGACAAGATCGCCGATGCGCGAACGAGAGCGTTCATTGCGCCAGCCTTCTTGTTGTGGTCGTAACCGGGACGCTTCTCTCGCGACACATAGACGAGAAGCGGCAAGCGGATGTCGACTTCAGTGAAATCTAACGGCGATTCTTCGTTGTTGTCTCCGTAAAACGGCTCTTCACTCGGTGGCTTCAGCATCACCTGCAACGTTCAAATAAATATTTCGAAATCAATCCATGAGTTTCCTGCCAATGTCGCAGTAAAGGAGGTTAGAGAATTTCACCTGTATTATTCCGGCATGATCACCGCGTGAATGATCGGCAGACGGATTAATCCAAGTTCCAGGCCAATGAGTTCCATCGGCCATCCAAGTAGCTTTCGGAATCTTAATCGGCTCAATTGGATCATCGCCGGACTTCTCTCTCTGCAGCTTCATCGCCTTGATCTCTTCACGAGCATGATAAGCATCAGAGCGTCGGCGTATCGAATCCGGCAACCCGTTAACTCTGACCTTAAACTCATCGTACTCTCTCTTCACTCTTCGGCGATCCTTCACGAAATCCGTGCGAACTTTATTCTTATAAGGATCCCTCTTCAAGTTGAAGTAACTGTCGGGGTTCCTCGGCTCTACATTATGTTTCCGGCAAAACGGCACCCATAAGTTCGCGAAGCTGGCGGCCTCGGCCATTGCTTCGAAGGTAAGCAGCGCGCCACCATCATCGGAAACATAGCAAGAAAGCTTCTCAACAGGGTAGTCAGCAGCGAGAATGGAGAGGATGGTGTTGGCGGTAACTAGGGGTGGTTCTTTCTCAGGATCGGCTGTAGAGACGAAGATGTCGATGCCCGGAAGATCGGATTTTCCTGTAGGGTTGTTGGGGCTAGGAGTCTCGAACTTTTCTTTGAGGACGGTGAGATCGACGGCACGATTGACAGGGCAGAGCTTCGGAAGTTGGTCGAGAAGCCATGAGAATGCAAACCAGATCTCGCAGACCACGGACATTCCCCATAACCAGATAGCGTCTTCGTTCTTGTGCTTGATTCTCCATGCTAAGAACAGTCCCAGTGCTGCCATCCGGATAACTATCAGCAGCCTGACACATGCATTATTCAAATTTGTCACTGATTAGCTCAGCGCATTAACCGAGGGATGGATAAATAAGAGATGACCCCGTTTTTACAACTTTTGCTAACCAATTTTTAATCTAAAAACAGCAAAAAAGTTTGAAAGAAAACCAAGCTTCGAATTATGGTTTTTCTTCAGCCACAATTCCTTTTGAAAGCCTTATAAACTGATGGATCCGCACACTTTAAATAGATGCTTATACTTTTTCAATGTTGCACTTATGATGCGTATCATAAATAGTGGTGTAATATCTCCAAGTGTAAAGTTAATAAACTTAAAATAAAAAAACTAAGAGGAACAATATTTTAGTATATACAGCTGATTTGGTCATAGAAAAAGTTTCTATACCACCAAATTTTAATTTTTTTCTAAATTTTGACTTTAAATTTTAAGATATTTCAATTATTATTCTAAATTTTACTTTCACTTTTACGTCTAGTTTTACTTCTATCAGAATTTACTCTAAATTTGACATATTTTAATTACTATTTTAAAATTTATTTTTATCAAAATTTATTTCTTACCGAATTGTACTTTTATAAACCTTATTTCTATAAAATTCACTAGTTTGAAATACCTCTTCTTTGATAAATGAAGGCCAAATGCATTTGAACACAAACAATCATGAGATTATTATAAGGTTTTAAATTTTTTTTTAAAAATAAAGAGTATTTTAAAAATTTTAAAGAATAATCTCTATTTTGTTATCCCAAAAAAATATAAAATAAATAATATAATTTTACTATTAGAATATTTTTATATTTATTAAATTAAAAACTTTTATAAAATATTAATAAAAAATAAAATATTTGAAATGAAAAGAAATAAAAAGCTTAGCCATATATGTCCAAACACAACCTATTTACTTTACCAACAAAATTCTAGATTTCTAGTGATCATATTAGCCTATATTGCATGGCAGGCTAGCATAAAGAAAAAGCCCATTAAAAGCCTAAAAAACGGAAAACAAAAGGGAAAAAAAGCCAAATTCAATTTTTAAAGTTATTTACCTGTAGGGGCTGATAACAGCAGCTGGAATCCTGAGCTTTCTGGTCAACGGTCTCCACGGTTTGCTAACGAGCTCTGTTGGTTGACCGCCGTTAGAGCTTCCGTCACCGACGTCATCATCGGGCCATATAGCGTTACCGTATCCGTACGTTCCTTTAGTCTCGAACAACCAACGGTTATGATCGAACTCTCCTACCGTCGTCATCGACCTTGTGAAATTCTTCGACTGTGCGATCGACAGCCCTCTCCCCATCGCCGGCCCATTCCCTGGTGCCGCTAACGATAGCGGCATAACCTCTTCCAGTTCCGTAGTTCTATAAGCCTCTTTGCAACCAGGACAAACGCCTCCAGTCTTCGCGGCGTCTTTGAAACACTCGGCGCAGATCTTGAAGTCGCATTCGCAGGGAAGGATTTCATTTCCACGTTGATCGCGCATTACCGAACCGTCGCAACCCGGAACGGAGCAAGAAGAGCCTTTGTTGGTTCCAGCTCCTGGTAATTGCGGATGATTACGGGAGTTGGGATTGCTACTGTTGTCGGAATCAACAACACGGTCCATGAGATGAGCTCTTGTAGCATTGTTGAAGCCTCCGGTGAAGAGAGAGTTAGACACGTACTGCTCTTCGATACGAGCGGAGATCGATGGGTCCATCATCTCGACGGCCGGCTGGTTATCGGGAGTTGCAGGGATTGAGACGTGGTAATGTGAGTAATCGCCACTTGCGCCGCCCAGCTCGCTGTCGAGATCGTCGCGTGAGTAGCTTATGTAACGACCTGAAGAAGTTCTCCTACCAAATGTTACCGTCGGTGGTTTTCCTGCTCCTGGCCCACCGCTACCGGAAGAAGCGTCCGTTCCCATGCGCGATGATCTGCTCTGACGCATCGCGCTGTTCGTCGCCATGGCTAGCTACCAGCAATATTAGATTTAACAAAACCTGAATAGATACATGAAGATTCAAAAGAAGTAATGCAGAAAATTTTCGGATGACAAAGAGAATTAATCATGTATGGATCGGAGGAATAAATTGAATACATACACACCTTGACGGAATTAAGCAGGAGAGATTATATAACAAAGAATAATAATGAATTGAACGATCATGTTTTGAGTACTTCAGAACATGTTGAACTCAAACTTTTAATTTGTTTCTTGCTCTAGCTAGCTGTCTGAACGAGAGCAGGGGAAAATGGAGATAATATAGATGGAAGTGTTCAACTTTGAAGAAATCCAAATGGGAGTTAGTAAAGAAAATCTAAGAAATGGTCTTTGAAGCTTTTAATTTCTTTCACCAAACGCTTTACTTTTAATTCTTCCTTCGATCTTAAAAATGTTGATGTAAAACAAAACAAATTAAAGAGAGAATAACAGAAGCAAATTTATTATAAAAAAAAGTTTTGTTCTTTTTGGGGAGAGAAAAAATCGAAGGAAGTGCGAACGAAGGGTTCCGTGGTTTTAATTTATAGTGATCAAGGCAGCTGGTGTGTTTGATTGTGGGCTGGAAACCAATTGCAATCAATGTAATGGAATACATCAACGCGGAAATTTCCAAAATATACATTTTTTGTGAGTTCTCAATTATTTCCCATTAGTCGAGCCATGAATTTAGGCACAGAATTTCTTAAGAAATTAAGCCCCCGCTACAAATTAAATTCAGTTTTTAAAAGAAATTTATCAAGACCATTTAATTATATCTCTGATTTAAAAAAATATAAAAATTAAATTTACTTACAGCAATATTATTTATACTATTTAATAGCTTATCTTTTAATAATTTATTTTTAGTTAAAAATATAGAGTGTAATACATTAAGATTCATGATCCAAGTTATTATTCAATTAAACTAACATCCAAATTTCAACGTATATGTTGCTGTTGGTGATTTATTCCAACATGCATGCATGTTTTCTTTATGTGACGTGTATTTCAAAGATCATGCACGCAAGCAACGCTCATTCTGTTTTATTTTTTTTGGTAGATACTATAATTAAAAATGTTCTTTTTTTGTTGTTAGGTTTAAAAACAAACGGTCGTGCTCACAACTCCATGCAACAACATAGAGGAATTTGTATATATGTACATGAGTTCACTGTCGAAAAGATATAATATTCAAAAAATTAATAAAATAAAAATATCTAAAAGTTCGATTCATATATTAAAATATTTATTTAATTTAAAATTTTAAGTTAATAAATTATAAAATTTTATAGTTATAAATTTTTTTATTAATTTTATTCAATATAAAACTAGTTTGCTCACTTCTAATCGAACATTCACACACGGGCAGTTGAAATTTTGTATGTAATAGTTTAGACTATTTTATTTCAGCAGCTGTTAATGCGTGTTCGACAACGTTGCCACGATTAAGATTTAGGGATGGTTAAAAGATTAAAATTTGAAAAGTTTTTATTGCTAAATAATAGAATTAAGAAAAATAGTTAAAAACTTTTTTATAAATATTTTAAAGATTTTTGCAAAAAATTTATAAACTTATTGAATAATGCAATAATTTATTTATATTTTTAAATAAACAATAATATAAAAATTTATGCATTTTAAAAACTCAGAAATATAATTTAAACTTTTAACATATTTTTTATTTTAAAAAAAACTTCTATTCATAAAAACTTTTAAAACATCCCATTATAGTACATACCACAAAGCCATGAGCATATTTATTATGAATATAGTTTTGATTCTAATTAATTCACAGAAAGAAACAGCAACTTTTACAACAACCATTTAACATTCCTGGTAAGGGAATGTTTAAGAGTGTTTTTACAAAAAAAATTTTAAGCAAAAATTTTTTTTAAAATAATTTTATTTTTATCTAGAATAATAATAAAATTTTATGATATAAAATTATTATATATTTTTAAATTTAAACAATTTCATAAAATATTTAAAAATTTTTATTGAAAAATATTAAATTAAAATAAAAAGATGTTATAAGCGATGCAAAATATGGAATTGATCAATCTACCGCATTTAGACATTTTTTACCTGTTTGATTTAATTAATTAAACTATTAAACGCTCAACACTAACAGCACTGTTTCTTCGAATGGTTAGTGATCACTTCTCTCTACAACCCCTCTGTACAACAACACCATGCCATTATACCTCTTTAGCACAGCTGCAGCTATTGCAGCACCACCCGCAAGACAATAAGCCCTTGCAGATTCTCGAGAAGCAGCTACATATGAAGAAGCTTCCTACTGCCTTCCAAACCTGACTTATACAGCTTGTGCAACTTGTACACGAGCAGCTTGGGCATTTGGGTTGCTGACATCGAATACTGCAGCAACAATTAGCTGTGAAAGTTGTTGTGCTAGTGTTTGCACTTGTATGCTTAGGTGCTTTGCGAGTTATCCTTTTTGGCTTTGGTAGTATCTTGCGAATCTTCTTGAGCCGTGTAGCGGTTGTCATGTGTTCCATGTCCTTGATGAACCTGCAAACATGACGGATGTAATCAGGGTAGACCTCCAGGTTGCAGTGCCCGCCTCCCTTGATCCATAAAGGTTCGTAGGGTTCTCTCACTAATTGCCACAGCCCTTCGCCGTGACACCAGTTCACAACATCGTCATCGATTCCCTGTTGAAAAAGTAGAAGTTATCAAAGAATGCTTACATGTCAAATTGTTGCAACAGCTTTAATTCAAATGCTATCATGAGTTTCAAAATCTTAAAACATGTTGCAGAACAGTATTCACTTACACAGAGAACTGCTTTACCACCAACAGAAGAATAATTTAGAGCGAAAGCCACCAAGTAGTATACCTCTTACCTCATGTTCTGTCTAAGACCTACTAGAAACTAATGCGCTACTTGAAGCTCTGTAATGAGAAATTTCCACTTTATGCACGAACTCTTACAACAAATAAATTGCGGGCAAGTGTATGCTGAAGCATAGCTCCCAATTCAATATGAACTCCATATTTACAGCAGCAGTTTTGAAGCAAGCATAACTGTCTTGACAATTTTCGCTACAGCTTAACCAGATGGTATTAACATTCGAAACTGAATAACAACAGTTCTGCAATCTATTCTCTCATTGTATCTCTATAGAAGGTGCTTTTTAATTCATTCTACATTAAATCATTCTTTCCAAGTTATTTTATGGCTTTACATTTCAATTTGCCCGCTACTAATACATCAGACATCAGTACTGATTCATCTTGACCTTTCTCATAAGTTAGATGAGTGAATTCTAGGAGAAAATCTCAGATGGATTAGAAACTAGAGGCATGCAAATAACAAACGGGACAGTTCTAGAACAAGACCTTGAAACTTTTACAGTGTTAAGTCATAAATGCAAGGCAACGTTTTGACTAAAATACAAGTCAACCTTTAAGAATCTTATCAGAAGTAACTCCTCAGTTGACACTACACTGTCTTAAACTTCTAAGCTACTAGAAAAATACGAGCATAGATCGTGAAGCTGCTATCAACAGCAATGCTTGAACCAAACAATTTGATGCAATGTCGCTATTTAAAGACAAAGCGTAGGAGAATCTAAGAAAAAACTTTTGAAGAATGAAAAGGGAAAAATATTGATCAAGTGAGTGACTTACATGGATTACAAGGACAGGGCACTTGACTTTTTTGATCTTATCAACATTCTGCGCTTTCAGATAACCATATCAATACAGCAGTTGCAAAAACTAAGAGCTATATGCTTGACAAAATAGCAGATAAAATTGGACTCACTTTGTAAATGTCGAAGCAAAATGTTGTATTAATATGGCAAAGAACTTGCATGCCTGAAAGTATTGCACTATGGAGCACAACACCCCTTAACCTTGGTAAGTGAGCAGCTAAGTGCAACGTTGGACCACTTCCAACAGATTGTCCATACAAGATCAAGTCTTCTTGACTGACTCCATATTCAGTTTGCAGACACTCGTACACCGCCTCGATATCTGCATATGTGTTGGCCTCACTTGGCTACACATGACAAACAGAACATTTCACTTTTTTCACATAAGGTAGTTCATCTGGTATATATAACAATCGTTTGAAGACAGTTCCTAAAATACTAGATAAAAGAACTTTTAACATTTGCATTACACCACAGTGTCGTGATTGTGCATGCAAAGGAATACAAAAGAATCAGATCTAATTGTACCAATTTTCAGTGAAGTTCTTAATGCAGCATAACAAGAAGGATTGACCTAAGAAGCCTACCTTACCAGAAGAAGCTCCATATCCAGAATAGTCATATCTGCAGATGACAACAATTATCAGAAATCAGGATGTTACTAAATTAGGGAAGTAAATGAAATCAACATGCTAAGAGGCTACAGATGCACCATTAATAGAAACAAAATGTAAAGACATCAAAGAGGAGAAAGCAAAAAAAGTTACTTATTCAAAAGCAGAAAAAAGGAGTGAAAATACACAAAAATAATATTTACAAGTTAGAACTTTGTAAAAATCTGTATGACTATACATATAAAATAATATTTACAAATTACAATCAACCATGGTCAAGGAAATCCAGTAATGACTACGTAGGTGATGATATTTACAAGTTACAATCAATCATGGTCAAGCAAAACCAGTAATGACTACGTACGTGATAATTTACAAATTACAATCAATCATGGTCAACCAAAACCAGCTGCAAATTACTAATATGAAAGTGATAAGTAACATATCGATAAATAGGATGCATGCACGATCTGCATTCTAGCCGAGTAAGCCTGACTTCAACTGCATCAAGGGAAGCAACCCCACCTTAACTATAGGCAATATGCAGGTATATCTTCGATACAAAGAAACTGGACCAGTTACTCAAGCACACAGCATGGAAAGCAAAATGCATGAAAGTCTAGTAATAGATACGAAATCTACTTATCTGAAAATAATTCAACTACATGCAATGGAAGGAAAACCATTAAAAGAACTTGCTTGTAAACGACAGTCATGTTGTAGCACAGAAGTCTTGTAATGCTTCATTAAAACTGTAACAGGTGCTATCACAATGAAGTAAAATATCACAACCAGCTACCAGACTCAAAATGAAAATCCAGCTACATTCAAGTGAAGTGATATTCCATTACATTCAAGGGAAGTAGAAACGGCTGGTTATTTCAGGTAAACAATAGGCAATCTTTCAGCACGACAAATTATTTACATATAACAACTTCAAGTGGAATCAATGATTACCGTTGATGTGATGAGCAAACATAACATAGAAAAATTGTAGAAAGGTGGAATCCTACCAAACTCAAACTCAAATGTCAAATGAAACTGAAGTAAAGTTGTAGGTCTCAAAAACTTATCTCCAAAGTACAGTTCTCTTCCAATATAAATAAAAGAAAGAAGTTTCCCTCCCAAAATAAAATAAAAATAATTGAACAATCGCAAAAGAAAGAAATCTGCAACACTGAAGAAATAACTAAATTAGAAACTAAAACATTGCAATCTCTATGTTTGATATTACATAGCAACAAACATTGCAAGTTAATCAAATCAAAACAAAGATAAATCTCAAAATCTTCGAAAAGAAAAAGTCTTATTCATAGAGACTCACTAACCCCACGAGATTGACTCTGAGGTTGACCTTGAGCTGTACAAAGAGATCATAGAGTTGTCCAAGATCAGCGGCATTGCCATGGGAGTAGAGAACAGTGAGCCTTGCGTACGGATTACTTAGATAGAAAGCAGCAATCTTTGTTCCACGCTTGGTTCCCAGAAGCAAAACATCCAAGCTGCTGTCTTTGGGCACGCCGGTGGCAGAAAGCTTGCCGCTCTCCCTCCGTATGATGCCGTAAGTTGCCGGCTCCGGCGGAAAGAATGCGAGCTTCGCCGCCAGGCGAGAGATCGAACACCCCGAAAACATCGCCGGCAGCAGCACTGACTTGAGAAAAATTTCATGTAAACGTATCGATTTTGGGTCTCGAAATTTCCTACCCAAAATCTAAATTTGATCAAACCTAGATCAAGTTTACTCAACTTTTTATAAGATTTGTTGTTCTTGGTTGAAAAGAAAGAAGAGATTTAATGAGTTTTGGAGCAGAGCAAAGTGGGTTTTACTGCAACAAAGGAAGCTTTTTTAACAGGAAAAGAAAAAAAAATAAATGGTTTGTCATGAAAATTTCTTTTCAGATTTCTTGTCTGAAAAAAAGCAGTAACAGTTCTGCAAAAGATCCTTGGGATTTATGAAAATAAAATGAAAAAGAAATTAAAAAAAGCCAATTTTTTTTTAATTTTCTTGAGAGCAAAAACAGTGAAGCAAGTCGGAGTAAGGTACGACAGTTTATATGCTATAGCGTAGCTAGACTTCCAGATGAATCCATCAACATCTACTGGACGCGAAAACAAGGAACAGATAGAGACGACACAAACAAATCTACAACAAATTCTAAGACTACGTATCCAGTAATCTCTTGCTATCAAATAAATACCAACAAAGAGGGAGTCTATTATTATTTTATTCTTCCAGTCACTCTCTACAACGTGAGAGTTTCATTGTTGTTTTCTCCATTAACACTTGTTTGCTCATTATTAATGTTATTTCTCGGTTGTGTGTTTACTTTCTAACACTCGCTTTATTCTTGCTTCTCTAATAATGTGATCCTGTTGTATAAATGATAGAGATAAGCGAAGGCAAAAAAAATGAAAGACATTCAAGATATTGCTTTCAGTACATTGGAGTACGAGAAGAAACAAGGAGGACCAAGTAAGTAAACAGTGCACTCAATTAAAAAAAAAAAGGAAAAAAACCAACTCTTCTATCATTTTTATCTCTGTTTAAAAGAAAAAGAACGTCTCAAGAATTTTCTTTTTACCGAGATTTTGCTTTTGTTGGAAGAGCAGTAGGTAAAGGGAAGAAGAGGGAGAGGGTTGCTGAGCATAGCACTGGACTGGTGCAATGGAAAAAGATGAAAAAGGACAGAGCTCGTCTGTGTGCCTGGCTGAGCAGTTGCATTTGCTGCAGAGAGCAACAGCAGCAACTGACACACAACTTAACAGCACAGACTACATACAGAACATGCACCTACTTCCCATATCTTTTAGTTCTTCATTCAATTGCAGCTACTAGATAGAATTTTACTTGCTTTGGCTAAACATTAAAAAAAAAACTTTTTTTGAAAACTTGTAATCTTTAACTTAGAAAATGAGACTAGATAAATCAGGTTGTTACGGATCATCAGTCAAGAAAGAAAACTGAAATCAGTTATACTATGCGTCTGATCTTTATACACGATTAGATTGATAAGTCAGTTTTATACAAATCAACATATAAGTACTTCAGTTTGGACATCAAGAGCTATGCAGAAATTTAAGAAATTTTTGAGTGTTTAGAATAAAAACGAAATTAAATTTTTTTTATAGTGAAAGTGCGTTCTTAGAAAACACTTCCAAACAATACCTTATTGTTTCAACTATTTCTTGAAAAGATAAATGATAAGATTGATTTAGGGTAGTAATTTCTTGAAAAATAAATATTTAAAATATACATTAAAAATATTAAATTATTACAAAAAAATATTAAGAAAAAATACCCGGATGCAAAAGAACAAACCCTTACCTTTTGCTAATAACTCCAAAGACCAAATGCAAATTACGGTCAACTTCACTCTTGCGTTGTGGCTCAAAACTAGAGCACACCCTTACTGTTATGAATCATAAATACTTACAGAGGTGTATAGACAAAAGACACCCACCTGATGCGGGCGCAGGCTTCAATCTAATCCGAGCATTCAAACAAGTTTTCATCCAAAGAGAATAAACCCAATACTGACATATCTAAATTTTCTTCCAGCTGAGAGAATTTCTTCGTTTGTAGGACGATAACAATTTCTCCCGCTCACACCTAAACTATAATGTCATCAACAAGAGAGAGCACCCAAGTACCAACTCCACATACTTTGACCGCAGAAGGACATGATGGAGTCAGAAGCTGACAAGATCGTCCTTCTGCTGCGTTCTAGGATCATGAGAGTCAGACGAGCTCCCACCTTTCTTGCCAAAAATCATCTCATCAAGATCATCCATCATATCGTCTTCCCCACCAGACCTTGGTCGAGAACCGGGAGACTTTCTAATAAGAGCATCCTCTTTGCTAAGCTGAGGTGAGTCTTCAGGCTCAACTGCAACAGGTATCATTGCAGGTTCTGGTTCTGACTGCACGACTGAAGGTTTCTTGAGGTCCTCGTATTTGGATAGAGTCTTCTGGAGCTCATCATTTATATTCAATGCCTCATAAAGCACTGCCTCATTATCTCCAGCAGTCTCAATGATTCTCTGGATGGTGAACTGACTCTGGTGACATTGCTGGACAAGAGTAGTAGTCAAGTCATCCTGCACATGTTACGAAGAACAAAACAGATTAACACTCATTCCTTGTACAACTCACATATACATACGAATTATCAAGATATTAAGATCATGTTGCAGCCATGTTGAAAGAAAAGGATGAACCCTCTGAACACATGAAGGTCATCCTAGCATTTGTTTGAGATACTTCGAATGGATGTCATTTTTCTTTTGCATGACATGAAGTTCAATATTAAAGGGGAACTTTGTGATTTAATAGTCATCAATATACCTTGCAACTCTCATCTTTGAAACATAATTATACCTACAAATTTCAATTACAGACAAAAAAATAGCAAAATCGAATTAGGAAGCTCCTTTTATTAAACAGCGTGACAGTCCCAAAAGAAGGCTTCATGAAAGATTATTAAAATTTTATCTAAAAGCTAAACTAACTGAGGGTACTGTTTATAAAATTGCACAATCAAGTGCTGGAGATGCACAAACTTGGATAGAAAGAACAACTTTACTGTCGAATACATAAGAATATCCCCATGTTTCTTGCAACTCAAGTAGGGATATATAGCAATAGTTTGAGACAAGTTAAATACATGGTCCATACTAAAACCTAATAGTTGTAAAAGGAAAAAAATATTCCACATTGCAACCTTAGCTAAAGAAGGGTAATCCCAGTTGGTACTGCAACACACCAACGTCGATTCACTCCAAAATAGGGTGACTCAATGTTTTTTTGAGTGAATCAACAGTGCATGTGCTTCCACACCAACTGAATTTTGCAAATCCCAGCCACAGGGTAGCAACATTTTCTAGAATAGGATGGTTCATAACACTGAAGTGAGAATCTAAGCTCCAAACGTAACCAGATCATCAACTTGTCATTCTCCATTGGACCAGGTTATCGATCAGGTGTTGCAAATCTGAGCTATTTTGGGCAGTATGTGTGGCGGTGCTCTTTGTAAGAATAAACTGGCTTAGAATAGTGTTAGCTGGTGAGCTCCAAGTCACCAGGTCATCCACTTATCATGCCCAAACACCAATCAAGTGCTCCATATGCCAGCTATATAGGCAGCATAGCTCTAGCGGGGTACTGACTTACAGGCAAGTGCCGGCTCCAAGCAACCAGTCACCAGCTAGAACACCCTACTTTCTCAACCTACCTATTATGATTGTGCTAACTTGTACGCATGCTATTAAGTCTCGAAACAACGATGATATTTCTGTTAAAAAAATGTTAGATGCATTTTTAACAAAAGTTCCAATAACAAAACTTTTCTCTATATGTCTAATATCATATACCCTACAATGTCGCTGACTAGTGATGACATGCCCTAGATAACAGTATTTTCGCTGCAGCACCTATGAGATATTTCCCCCAATTTCAACATATTATAAGTAGATAATCCTATGTAAGCTGACCCAACTATCATTTCAAGAAAATACAGTTCCCATAGCAAACAAATTCAGAAACATATAAGTGCATCTACACAAAGTAAACAAAAGGCTATCTAAGTTCTATATGATGAATTCCTAGAAACAAAGAAAGAATGACTACCATCTAAAAAATGCAATACCTTGAGAGCATCTTGCTGAGGAGAGGATGATAAAACAGTAGAGAGAAGTTCAACGCAATTGCGAGCCACATCAAATGCCTCTTTTGTTTGTTCAGGTGTGAAATTTCGTGAGGGAACATCATTAAAGTTCTGCTGCGATAAGTTAGCTTGTGCTTGTGTCTGGGCTTCTGCTTCTGAAACAGAGCGTGGAGGTGTAAATATTGGAGCCAAACTCTCATTATCACGTCCAGGGAAACGAATACCTCTAGATTTCAAGCTCTGCATGACACAGGCATTTAAGTACATCAAAGTAGAATGTAAACCAAAGCACAAACTTTTAAGCATGTCAAAGCTCAGAAAGTTTCGATTAAGGTTGTCCTGTCCTATTATACTCAATTTGTAACCATGCCCATGAAGTATAGTTAATAAGTAGGACCCAACATATCAAAAGAAGACTATCAACTATATAAACTAAAAGCAGAAGTATCAAAAAACATATAAGCAAGAAACACAACGTGAAGTACCACTATCAACAAATTTTACTACTAACTCGCGAGCATCATACCCTTAATAGAAGAGTACAATGGAGAGAGTTTACAAAAAAAAAAACATCCATAAGAAATCAAAAGGAATTTTCAAGAACATTGTTAATAAATGAGATTAACCTGGATGAAGCACCAAAAATGAGTTTTAGAATTTAAATGGTTGAACAAAATGATGACCCATTTAAGGATCCAATATTTGAAAGTGATGGCAGAAAGCGTATGCCAAAACTGCAAACACTGAACATCAATACCAGTAAACAAAAAGAATACAGGAATATGGAAGATGCAACCATAAATTTCATAAAAGAATTGTCCTTCTAATGTCGTGAATTCTGTTTCAAAAGAAAAAAAATTGAGTATTGGAAACTCTAAAACTGCAAGAACTCGCCATGTTCGCTAAACTAAAATTGTACAGAAGAGACTGAAACTGCAAGAACCTTCCATCTTGGCTAAGACAAAATTGTAAAGAAGAGATGATAGCACGGTGAAATACCTTGTAAGTTTCCTCATACACAGGCAAGTAGCGAAGCTCATCACCGGACTCCCCCCACGCCTCTATTAAGATAAGAGCCTTATTACGGTTGTTCACAACAGTCTGTGGGTCATCAATTAATTTGACCATCTCATCGAGAACTCTCTCAGCAGCAACTTCGGAGAAGGACTTCTCACAATTTTTTACACAAGTCTCAAGCAGGACCAAAGCAAGATACTGGATCCTAGGATCCTTAAGCATGATTCGCTTCTTGATACCACGGATAAGTTCAATGCTGTTGACTCTCTCGCTATTGATCATGTCACAGATCTCAAGGTTAGCAGCCCAATCTGGCTCTTCTAGCATCTCAGATGTGGCCTCCTCGACAATTTTATCAGCTTGGTTTTGGCCCTGAAAGAACTCCTTCACCTTGAAGCTCATAGAGCTCATACCAGCTGACATCTTCCTGCTCATCTCAGCTCCACTAATCTTCAATCGCTCACCAAAGGCACTAACTTTCTCCATGATGTTGTCGCTCATCTGTTTATCGTAACAAGAGAAACAGGAGAGATGTTAACTGAAAACCTAGACAACAACCAACCAAAAAGTTGAAAGCTAGAATTGCAGTTGACGAATCACAATTCCTTCAAATAAGTTCCATTAACCTAAGTATTTCACTAATCACGACTAAATTTAACAGAAGTAATAATTTTTCTATCGTGACAACACGCTACTTTAAGAAACAAGGTGAGCCGAAAACATCTTATTTGTAACTAAACTGAGTTGAAGAGAAAACTCTTAAGTTGCATAAGGAATTCTTTAACCAGATAAACAGAAACAATTAGAAGACGATAATTTCGAACCAGAAGTTTCTTTCGAGACAAAATTTTCAGCAGAAGGAAATTTCTTTTCCAACAATCACCAAAATTGGATGAGAAACGAGATTGCTGAATGTCAAAAAATCGTTTATCTTTTCCCAAAACCATCTCTCACTTAATCAGGTGTCATTACCCAAAAAATGCACAAATTAAATAACAAAATCAACAAATAAGAAATCCAACTACTGATGATTCATCAAAAAATAAAATCCATGTACAACAAAGTAGAATTACAAGATCGCAACTTTGAACTTCGTGTTAAAAAGAAAGAAAAAAAAAGAGAAAATCGATTCAACAAACCTCTCGATTACAAAAAAAGAAGTAACAGATGATTACCAAACAAAAAAAATCAACGATACTACCTTGCGATACAGAGAAGAAGAACAGATCTTTTTGTATAAAAAGAAAAGAAACAATTCTGGTTTATTTCGGTTTTGAAGTCGTCTTCTCCAATTGTTGGAGAGCTTTTACGTTTGCTTTCTCTCTCTTTCTTTTAAAAAGTCTAAAACTTCTTGTTTCCCAAAGCCGACAGATTAGAACCGTTAGATTTAGCCGGCTGAAGATTTTGTACCGTTGGATGGAGCGTCGTTCGGTGACGCGGTTTTTAGAGAACGGTCTCAGGGGATGTTTGGCTTTGCTTACTTTCGGCTTTTAGAAAAAAATAAGCACTAAATAATAAAATATGTGTTTGATAAAACTGCTTATTGTTAAAAATAAGCTGCTTTTGACTCGTAAAATGAAAAGCAGCGAAACGATGCTTTTCTAACAAGCAGCACGGAGCTTATTTTTCTTCCGAAATTGAAAGTATAGTTTTGCCCCTGATAAGTTTGATAAATTATATTCGTATATATTATTTCTACCGCAACCTTGTCTCACATCGCGCTCAGATCTCTCATTGTCTCGCTCAATCGCTGACCGCTCTGCTAAACCTATCTATACTTCGCCGATCTATTTCGCCGGCACTGTAGAATTTGATTTCTTCTCAAACTATCTGATTTCGATCAAACAAACATTTTATCTCAATCAAGTTCTCTATCTCGTTCACTATTTTAGGGTTTCGAATTTTCAATTTCAATCGAGATGGGTGGCGGCGAGCCTAAGAAGATCACTCTAAAGAGATCCGACGGCGAGGAATTCGAAGTCGAGGAAGAAGTCGCTCAGGTATCGCAGATGATCAGGTATAATCGAAGATGGCTGCGCTGCGAGCGGGATCCCTCTTCCCAACGTTACTGTTCGGATCCTCTCGAAGGTGATCGAGTACTGCAAGAAGCACGTTGAGCCACCAACGGTTCTGCGAAGACTGTGGATGAATGCGCTGGAGAGAAAAATCTGAAGGCTTGGGATGCTGATTTCGTCAAAGTCGATCAGACTACCTTATCCGATCTCATACTGGTATAATAATTAGTCTATTTCTCTGCGTTATCACTCAATAAAACGTGGTTGTGTTGTTTGTTTCTTTTGTTTAATTGGTAGATATTTATTTGGGATTGGATGATGTTGAAGCTGGTGGAGGAGAAGATGAATCGAGGGTGGAGTATGGGTGCCCATTCTGCAGTGAAGATTTTGATGTTGTTGGATTGTGTTGTCATATTGAAAATGAGCACCCTGTCGAGGCAAAAAATGGGGTAAGTTGTTCTGATAATTATTTTGGTTTTGTGTACTTTGATGGTAAATCTATGAATTTGTTCGTGATTAGTTGTTGGTGGATTTTTGCACTTACCAACATGAACAAATGTTAGATGTTTATTTAATCTATACCTAGAATTAGGTTCCCTGTGCTGCCCAGGTTATATTGTAGTCCAAATACCAAGATGTTGATGCTTTTGCAAACATGACGCAGTTGGTTGACAGGTTACAAGCATCACTTTGTATCTTTCCCCTGCTTGGTTAGTCCATGCATTGGAACATACTGTCATGATGTTTTATTGGGGTATATAATGGTCTTATTCATTATCCCATATACTTGTTATGCATTTCATTGTAAGTTGCATTTTCGTTGCATGATAAAGTTGGTGCATCTGTTAGAACATGAATTATATTTTTCGTCTTGTGTGCAGATTCTTACTAAGTCATGCCATATTTGTTTCTCTTAGAACAGGAACTCTCCTCCTAAAACTAGTTGTTCAACCTTCCAGAATGCAGTGGGCATGGAATAGCTAATACAATAACTTTTGACAGGATGATACTAATCTAGCAGGATGACTGAACTCTTTGATTCCGTTTTTAGCTGCTTGTATAATTTTTTTGAGAATCATGAATATGCCTTTTCCATAGCACCTTGCAATGTGGAAACTTCTTTGAAAGGTTATATTTTTCCTTGAAATTTATCTTTGTACATTAGTTTTGATGGCTTTTACCATTGCATCTTTTAGAGAGCTATGAGATTGTTTTTACAGCATTGAATCATCTAATGTTGAATTGCAGGCTTGGATTTGTCCTATTTTTGCAAGTAGAGTTGGCTTGGATTTGGTTGGACACATAACTACACGACATGGGAGCGTTTTTATGATATCCTTTTATTTTGTTTTTGAAATTGAATTATATCCAGTCTTTCAATATGATGAGATCGAGACTCCTACTTATTGAGTCCAACATGAGCCAGGTAAATGTTCTTATGTTCTTTGTTTGATTCTGCCTTCCTTAATCAGAATGTACGTGCAACGTAAGAGGAGATCCTGCAAATCATCTTCTGGCTCTACACTATCGATCTTCAGGAAGGACCTGCGAGAAGGAAACCTATATTCCTTTCTTGGGGGTACTTCTGGCTTGATGAAAATTGTTCTTTCTTATGTTGGTCAAAAGACAGAGTGTGAAACCCCATTTGATGTACACAACTCCTACATGAACCCCTCTGATGCAGAACCAGACCTTTTCCAGGGTTAACAATTTATCTTTTACTTTGTTCTTTTGCAAGTGATGAGTTTCGTAATGTAAGACTGGAAACCCTTTGTTCTTTTATCTAACATTCGTTCTGGATGTACATACAATCGCCAAAAGAATATTTGATTGAATGCATTGTCTTTATTCTGATAAACATGTTTTTATTAATTTCCTTCCTGTATGCATCATGGCTGGATATGGAATCTCTTCAGCTTGTCAAGTTAAAAGGTATTTAATGGATTGAAGATTTAAAATTGTTTGGACTTTTTGCACAACTAATTTTAGTAATTGAAGACATAATTATCTCCTTAACATATACTTTTATTATTTATTATTATATTAAATAATACTAAATTTATATATTTAAAAGTAATTTAAAAATATTACGAAATAATAATAATAACAATATTAATATAAAAAATATTAAATCAAAATACTTAAAATGTATGTTATAAATATTAATTTTTTAAAAAATTAGATAATACATGAAAATAGATTCAGTTTAATAATACAGCATTTGTTATATATCTAAAAATATTTCAGTTATTATATATCTTATTCACGGTTAAGTACAAGCTTAGCCA
Source organism: Acanthochlamys bracteata (assembly GCA_019914995.1). Lineage (NCBI taxonomy): Eukaryota > Viridiplantae > Streptophyta > Magnoliopsida > Pandanales > Velloziaceae > Acanthochlamys > Acanthochlamys bracteata. The sequence continues at coordinate 626,917 of CM034126.1, forward strand.
AACATATCTTTAATTTTTTCTTATAGAAAAATTTTAAATAGCAAAATTTAGCCAAACAGAATTTTAAAAAAAGTAACTTTTTAATCAAAAGTCCAACAACCGTCTTTCTCAGTAAAAACATATAAATAGCAACTTTGGTCGACAAGCTCTAAATTTTAAGTTTAGCCATGGCCTAAAGTAAACGCCTGGGACTTTTTCTCCTCCGACGAGTTTTAACTTTTAACTTTTATTAAGAATTGAGTGAATGCCTGTTGGGATTTTTTAGTGTGTTAAAATTTGAATACGTTTGCAAATAGGGCACACAATAACATATTTTATTACTTTTAGGTCCACAACATTTTATGAATATAACAGGATTTAAAAGAGGAAGATAAATACTGGTTTTACGTGAATGAATCCGTTTGTTGCGGAAAATAACGTTATGAATGATTTATAAAGTTTGTGATTGAGTTATTTTAGTGAGCGAACAATCAACAAGAGGCTAAAGAGAGAAGTCGTTAGTTGAAAGATACCTGTTGCAGGATGTTCCTCTGAGCTTCCAAGCTTATAGCAAATAGAACATAAAATGCTTACGTAATCATGTTATAATAATCATACTAATATATTAAATAATATACTCTTCAATAACTTTCAAGAACAACTGATTTGAAAAGGTTAGCTTCTAAAGTTTCAGCAGGTGGAAAAAAAAGTTCACATACAAGAGAATACCCAAATAGAAGCTCCCTGTCCAGATTAGGGGTCCAAGAAACCGGCAATTTTTTTCTTTTTTTGTTTTTTTTTTTGGGAGAAGAAAATGGCACCGGCATTATAAGAAACCCACAACTCAAAGCAATAGAAATAAAAAGCACTAATTAGAAGAGGTTAATAAGACTAGACCAAATTCATAGTAAGTTGAACCCAATACAGAAAGAAGTTTTCAAGTCTAACATGGAAAACATAATTCTTCAATTAAAAATGGAGATGCACAAGATCAGTCGCCATTGCTCTATATAACAGCGTACGACTATCAAAAATAAAATATACACCTGCAGTTAGCCGTTCTAATTTTAAATAAAAACCTACAACTGGCAACAATCTTATACTTTTTGCAAGGGTAAAGGACACCATTTAAATGCCAACAGTTGTTGAACCTCCTCCATTTTTCGTGATTATTAAACTTCCCCACAATGAAAACAAATGATTGGACGACACAAAAAGTAGCAAAATAAAATTCCAACTTTTGAGGTAGCACTCAAAGCACAAGCATAAAATGCCAACGTTTTGGAATTAACTCAACCTGCAAGGAACCTTTAGAGTACTGAGAAAGATGGCATGATGACCTGCAGTTTTGTGTGATAAAATACAGACTGAAAGATTGGATAGTGTACACAATAAATTATCTACACAAGAAATGATTTACAAACTCTAGCCAGAAGTCCGAACCGTGATTACACAATGAAATAATTTACATACAATTTCCAGAAGAAATATGCTAATATTTAAGCAGTGAACAAGAGAACCAAAAAAATTCTTCACTTTTCTGTACAGAAAGAAGATAGTTTCTTTATTCTATCTTACGTGCTCCTGATAGTCACCAGGCACCTGCTGTCTTCAACCAGGCCTTCATGTCAGAATATATATTCTGGGGTGTGTTTTTGCAAAAATTATGCAGGAAGGTAGACAAGGGGTGACTTCTTTGTCAAATATGGAGCCTCCATGTAATGGTGTTATACCGCATGAAGGATTTACAGGTTAACAGCTTATCAAACTTAAATTTACCATCAAACACCTGCGGCAAAAGAAAGATGTAAAAAGAGGGCTATTAAAATTAACTAGTTCTTTCTGATGGGTCTCTTACAAATTAGCATTTAATATAGTTTTATAAGTAGATTGCCTATTTCTGTTTCGGAAAAAATCTAGCAACTCCTACTCACTTCCAAAAATTCGCTTTAGCAAAATATTATAAACACCAAAGCTTGTGAAAGACTTAGCTATACCTTCGATAGAAACCAAAAAATGTCTCCAGAAAAAGTGTTAGAGGCTCATCGAAACTTATAGGAGAACAACTCATACTCTGTTTAGGTGAATCCCAGCACAACTCTGAAAGAAATATGAGCACAGCAGAGATAGATGAAAAGATCTGTATCGAATGCCATACAAATATAAATAATCCTCCAAATAAAAATGTGAACCAGAATCAACAAATAAAAATGTGAACCAGAATCAACATAGTCAGGATTATTTTAACTTAAATGCGGACTGCAAATCTTCCCTTACACCACATTAGCAATTCCTTTTTACTGTCAAGGAAGTGGTGCTTAAGTCAAAGCCTTCAATACTACTCACAATAACTTCACCTTTAGGCACTCCAATATAGCTATATCCTGGAGAATCATCTAGAATATGCACCAAGTATGAAGAGAAACATGGTGACATAATTGGTACAGGGTGCAAGATGGTCTAAGCAAAGACTAGACAAATGGCTTCTCAAGTCCCAAAGTGTAGCAAGGCCCAACATCCCAAAAGAAATATTATGCTTGCATTGTTTGCAGAAAAGACCCATCAACTTTGAAAATGTGTTAACCCCTTGAACTGTAGATGTTGTGCAAAAATATTAGCCTCCTCTCCAATCTTTTACCATTCAGAAAATAATTAAAAGGACCTTTGCGAGTGAAAGTGCTACCAGATATGATTGCACATAAAATTCTCTTCGTCTTATTTCCAATTACGGATAAACAGAGGGGATAAAAATATGTAATTTATAGTTTCTCCAACTTTCAAATTGCCTATTTCACAACTATGGGTAAGTCATCAATTTAAAGGAAAGTAGAACCCTCCTGTCCAGATAGTAGGCAGGCAAACAAAAAAACATGAATGTGAGGAGAAGAGAAACACAAGAGAATAAATAGTCATAACATAATTGACCCTGTCCAAAAGCTATAGTTGATAGCATGTAAAGTAAACAAAAAGAACTCAGTGCATAAAAATATCTGTAGTTCAAACTGCTTGAGCGGTCAGATGTAAACCTTTAAGAAAATGATGCCTCCCATGGCTGTGAAAGAGACACAAGGGAGTTTGATGCATCCAGGCCTCGATGCCCATATATAGCAGATTTAAGAACACTGTACTGTTTAGTCACAGAATTGTGAAGAGCTTGTGAAAAAGCCTCTTTTACCTGTATTTAGCAAGACCTTCATCGTAAGTACAACAAAATTGAATCGATGTATGACATTTCCACAACATAAGATATCTGAATAGGGAATGGAAAGTAATGCAATCAGCTACAAAAATTAAAATAAAATGGAAATGAAATGAAGAAAGAATTAGCTCAAACTATATGTGCATATGGACCGAAAAGGGCCCACAGAGGACCAGCTATATTCTGTGGGTTTCAGGGTGTATTTGAGTTCACACTTCACACCAGGACCTTTTGGTACTACTGCCCCACAAGCATCAGTGTCTTGCATTAACTCTACAAACTTACCATCTCAGAACTTTCACATCCAGCTAATATTTCATCGAAGGAGAGTTCTGGTGCAACGGACAAGCCAACTCCATGAAATGATATCTTTCTTCTCTCACCAATTTCCTTTTCAACCTACAAACATATAAAATTTTAATTGAGGGTTAAGAAGAAGTTCGTGATTTCGCAATTTTGTCTAACAGAATACACCTGTGGTGGAGGGGGCATGATTCCATAACATAACAGTGCTAGAGGATATATATGCCCAGGAAAACTTGAATGCTCCAAAAGCCTTCTCATATTATCCACTGAAGAAGCATCAAAGGGTGCCTGCACAAATGAAGTTCCACACAATTTATGCTATAATTATATTTGAAATAAATCCTTAATAAAATGCATCATGTCAATATAAAATTAAATGTAATAGCAAGGTTATGCTAACACACGATCATCTTCACACGCAACAGCAAACACTCCATGATTCTTACTCCATTTTCTATATATGCCATTAACTTAATTGCAACTGCATCAAATAGTTGATATCAATACTAGCCACCCCTGGTTCTTAATACGTCAAACACAAGTAGAGTTTCCTTTGCGATATATGACTTATTTTTTTGAATTTTCATTACTCATTGTGAATATTTATTTTCTGGTTAGTCCCTAAATAAAGTATTTACTGGTTGAAGATGCATTCACAAGCGAAACATAGCTGGTTCGTGCATCTGTCTTAGAGTGAAGGTGTCTATCTCGCTTTAGGTCCTAGTCGGCATTATAGTGATAAAGCCTATCGACTGAACCAAATTGCAATCTCTTCCAACTAGTGTGATGCTGGGGCTTAAGACAGCAAGATTCTTTGGCTCAGCCAGGGGAAGGTACCCCAAAAACAGAAATAAGAAAAGAGAAGTCCTCAAATACTTTAATAACCACAACAGCACACTTCCCCTTGCGCATCAATAAGACCTTTGTTCGCAGAATAGGGACCATGTTTTCTATCCTTTCATCTAAGTTAGACCGAAAACAAGTCCCATATATATTTTCCTTCGTATGCCTTGCTACACTTTGTATGGAGACAGGGAACACAATGATGAAAACCAAACTAAGAAAGTTGAAAGCTGCGCCTGTAGAATTACATGAAAAGAGATTCAAGTACATAAAAATGAAAAGATCATATATCATCAGAGATTTTATTGATAAACTTCAGAAGTATAGGGCCAAGCAGCAGCAAAGTATGACAAATACTAAAACTTACTGGCAGCCATTCGCCTGATGACAAATCTGGACGATCTCTACCACCACTAGGTGCAATCCATATAATTTGTGAACCAGACCTGGTCTAAGCTACATTAGAAAAATAACAAATCTATAGAAAAAGAAACAGTTAAGACATAATATGTTTGTGCAAATAAGTAAAAGAAAGCATCAACCACCGGCAGATTAGGAGTAATTATGCTTCAAACGTCAAGAAGTCATGTGAACGAAATTTCAGAATGTCAAGGCCTCAAGAAACAAGACAGTTTACACATGACGGAAAACCTTTGTTATTTCAACAACACTTAAAATCTCCATGATTGATGCTGATTGTCGAACATGAAATGTATGTCACATGATTCTATCATGCTAATAGTTGAGGAGCTCATTTATTCAATTTTCTTAGAGAATTGTTTTTCAAACATCCGTACGTAGGAACAACAAAGCTACAAACATAAAAAGTTGAATAACAAAAGCTACAACTGAGATGAGGCCAATTTGAGACATCTTTTGGGTTTGATATCCTATGAAACTTAAAACAACCCATAACAGATGCCATTCAAAGAAGACAATGAATATAACAAAGATGGTTCAGTCTCCTAACCAGCATACCTTAGTAGGAAAGCCATTTCCTTAAGACTTCGTGTATTTGCTCTCCTTTTCATCTCTACAAGCTCAGGAGCATCATACATGTGTTTTTTTGAGTACACACACAGAAGATTTCTGACAAAAAAAACAGAAAAAAAAGAAACTGGGATGTGCAAACATTCAAGATATGACAGCTCATTGCAGAATGGTGACATTATGACCCAGACCTTCCCATGCTGAATGGCTTGCAAAGAGGATCTGTAACAACTCTATCACCTGCAACAAATACCTGAGGCATACCAAAACATACTAAATCAAATTGAAAAAATGAACATAGAAGAAAGCCCGAAAGAGATGCTAAGCAACATATGCCAACTTCTCCTCAAGGGATATACGGGCAGAACAATTGTTCAGTAAATAACACCCAAAGACGACAAGAAAGACGGGGAAGCATGAATATAACTACCATTGACTCCGCAAGATGAGAATGTGTCCTCTCTAGCAACAAACCAATGATAGCTGGGTCTGCTTCAGTTTGATGATTGGACATTAACACAATATTATGGCCCTACATATACATAGCAGCATTCAGATACAGAGCATACGAGCAACAAACCAATGATAGCTGGAGCTGCTTCAGTTTGATGATTGGACATTAACACAATATTATGGCCCTCATATACATAGCAGCATTCAAATACAGAGCATAACACATACAAAACTGCAAAAAATTTAACAGAAAGTCACAATGGAGTTTGGATAAAAAGATATTTTACAAGCCATCTAGGAGAAGCAATTTTTAAGTTGCTTTCTAAACAAAAACTATTTTCTTTTAAAAGGCACCATAGGTTCGTGATAAAATGTTAGCATTGCATAAGCTTTCTCTTCTACTTCAAAATTAAAACAAATTGTAAACAGAGGTTAAAGATGAAATTGCTTACTCGTTTGGCCTAAAGAAACATACCAAGGAAAGCACATTATGAAGAGAATTCAGCAGGAAACACTAACAACCAAGCTATGGATCACTACAACTACACAATGCTTAAATCCATTTGTAGTGGTGCTTTTCACTCTCATTCAGGCCAAAAAATTGACATAACTTTCCATATCTTAGTAAAAGAACAATTTTAAAAAAACATAGATTATTATTATAAAAAAAAACATAGATTGCCTACATTGCTAAGGTCCTCTTAAGGCATGAAGGATGCCGGACTATTTTTTTCATTCATCGAGAATATCAAATATTTTCCAACAAATTGCAAAAGTTATTCCCCAGAAAAAGTAAACCTTAACAAGATCTTGAGTCTAGTGATCTTGTTCAAGGATTACGACACAGACTTAAGTGATAAAAGTATCAGTGTCAAGCAGCAACCAAGGTTCACAGCTATAGTAGAAGAAAATTTGAGGAAATTCACATGCAGAAACCTTAAAAACATCAAAAACTTTAAAAAACACATAGTTAAAGACGATAAATATGCACCTGACGAAGCTTCTCTTCCATGTTATAAAAAATTGAGACATTTCCAACATATGATTTCCTGGATGCAAAATAGGTCGTTCCATACATAACATGAAAATCTCCAAACGACAAACAAAGATTCAAGTTAACTGGTCAAAGAAAATGTAACATCAGCAGCACCCGGTACTTCTAAAGTATTGAAATTCATGTTTCATGATGAATGTTATGCAGGCACTTCTTCCTGTGAGCTACAAGCTTTTCTCATCACTAGCACCTCAGCATTTTAAACGGAAAAAATTTACATCAATAAGATGCTTACTACAACCTAACACCACTAATGTAAAAGACAAAGTCAAACAACCATGTTAAATAACTGCAGAAGATGTGTTAGGAACAGCACAAGATGCTCTCACTAATAACTGCTAGTGCTGCCAAGTTCTCGCATATTTTTTCAAGTTTTAGTAAGAAAATTAGATGCCTAGATAGCTTTGTTATGAAATCAATAAAATATCTCAAATTGAGTGAAGTCAGTATGAGAGGATGATAGAGTTTAATAGCATCAAACGATTAACTGCACAGACAAGCCATTTTACAAAGTTTATAGATCATATGAATAGGAGCATCAGGGGTATTACCTGAAATCAATCAATGGCCTGATATAGTTTTGACCAAACATATAGTAGTCAAATGGTTCTCTTATCGCCTTGTGATGAGGTGGAAAATTAAAAGGATCCTGCAAAAGCAAAAAAGACGATAAACTCCATTTCAGATAGATGCTCATCTAAATGGCAAATTCTGCGCTACAAAGATTTATAAGGGACAGAAATGCCACAAAAGAGAACCTCTACGTCCAGCAGAATGCGATCAAAAGCCACTGCCATGTTGGATAGTATAGCTTCACCTGCATTAGGATGTCCACTTTGCAGAACCTGAAAATACATCAAGCAAAATTCCTTAGTCTTACACTGCAGATTCTCTGTGATCCGGCAATCAGAATGCAATTTAAAATTTCTAGCTCGATGAGAAAAGAACCAGCATCTCAATAAAAATTAAAGTCCCAGTCAAAACTCTGATTGGAACCAACTAAACAACCAAACCTTGGACAATGGATGTGCCTGCCATATTCCCGTAGCCTAATTCGGACATGGAGAAACCTATGCTACAGATTCTCATAGTCAGGGCTATGCAACCCGATGAACTAAGCCCAGTTGGTCTAAAACTCATAAATATGTGAGACATGTATGTGATTTGTGATGGAACTGTAAGAATCACTAATGACTCCAACCTATTTTTTACAAAGTTCAACTATGTCAAAATTAAAGACATGTTAGTTGAACAAACAAATTCCTCTACTATGGACTATCATCTTTAATACAATTTTTAAACAAAATTTATTTGTATAAACAGTTTATTCTGCTTCACTAATACCCTGGAGAGACAATTTCAGATGCAAGATATTTTACAAACTCCTCTTATAACACACTGGCTTCTACACAATCAGTATTATAGACTCTCTTTTCTCAATGTTATGAAAATTTTTCAAGTAAATCCCTAGCATCTAAGGAAGAGTACAAGTCTAGATTAAACAAAGGAGCTCACTGGATTCTAAAAACCAAATAAAAAATAAAGATACGAAATGTGCTTACTGCATCCCGGTAGTTGTAATATAATACTTCAAAACCATCAGCAATATTTGTAGGAAGCCTTCCCCTTTCTACTTCTTTTCTAATGCATGCAAGCAACTCTGCCACAAAATACAGCAGCTTAAAGAACTGGATTTTTAACAGGCATGTCATTGTATGCTATTTATTTATACTCGACCATTTATAGGTTCTGCTTGAGTTCCAGAAACATCACTTAGCCCTAACTTTCATCCTTGGACATAAGATTTCAGACATAGAAGCCAAGACTACAACAGCAAATTACAAATGCTTGTGTTCAATTGACATGGACAAGATTAGGGAAACATGAGACAGATTCTTAACATATCAAGAAAAGGAGACAATAATTGACAACAGAAGATAACATTCCTTATCAAGCGAAAAATTACTAGTAGTACATCATAACATACACTGCTACTTACGGTTTATTATGTCCATGTAGGTCCTTTTCCTTGCTCAAAACATGTTCATGACATTTGAGTTTGCAGAACTTCATAATTATTTCACTATTTTCCTGTTCCTGAAACAAGTTGTATAAGTTTCTTCTCACAGCTTCTTTTTATTTGCTCACTCATGTACGTTGAATGAAAGCAGATAAGTAGGAAGAAATAGAGTACTCTGTGCAAAGGGCATCACATATCTATTCAAGATTTAAGACCAGGGTAAGAAGTGCGTCTTACATAACACTGGAACTTAGCTGCAGGGCAGTCAGCGGAGAACACCAGAACGCTATTAAAGGTTGATACCTATTGTAGATGCTCTTATGCGGCAATATTTACCAATTAGTAATACGTACCGATCACATCTACTTTCATATAGTATAATCTAGAAGATAACAGTTCATAACTTCCACAATTCATTTGCAAAACCGACTAATATAAAGGGTTATACTAATAAACTCAATGCAAGATAACATTAAGCAGAACCAGAATCACCTTCTTCATCCCGAGCACTGAGAAACGAACGTGGGCTCGCCGATGCCGCTGCTGCAGCTCCTTTATCCGACGCAAGCACCGCTACGGTCCTCCGTCTCCTCCTCACCGATGCAGCAATCAGACAAGGGCACGGCCGTCGCAAAGAATCAGCACGAATCAAATCCGTCGAAGGCCGTCTGCGAGCACTGATAGCTTTCGATGATGAAGAAGAATAAGATTCAGTGATCGGAGAACAAGCACAGATCAGCGTACGTGATAAAATCGCTGAAGGATTCATTGATGTGGATCGATTGTCGAGTTTAAAACCCTAGCTCTGTTCTCCAGCTCGCTTCTATTTCTATTACCCGCTCCGCAATGAAGTGAAAGAAATAGAAGGAGTTGTTAGGAAGGAAGAAAGAAAAGGAGCGGGTGCTAAAAAGATTTATTTAAAGCAGCGCGGGGGCAGCGACGAAGAATTTATTATTGATTTGTTCCCTTAAAAAAAGAGAAAATTTTAATTTTTCATAAATGAAGAGGAGATCGTGCTGTAGCTGCAGTGACTGATGAGAGGAGATTACACAGAGCGAGCCGCGCAGCCACAATGAAAACTGGTGACGTGTCGAGAGAAATTGGAGAAATGGTTCACAACACGTGCTTCCTGTGATCAACGTTGCTGGTCCAGACGAGTTAGCAGCCGGGGGGAGTGTTTTCGAAAATTTTTAAATAAAAAATTCTTTTAATGAATTTACTTTTATTTTAAGACATAATTAATAATAAAATTATGATTTAATTTTTTTATATTTTAATTTTTTAAATAAATATTAAGAATATTATAAAACAAAATTATAAATTATAAAATAAAAATCAAAATAAAAAAGAGTAGAAAAGTAATATTAAACATACATTTAAATAGCGAGTAATGATAAAGTATTTAGAAAAAAGAGTTTTTGTAACAAAAATTATCTAAAAATAATTATATTTTTATTAATTAAAAATAATAAAAATAAAATTTTATAACGTAAAACTTTTTTATATTTTTTAATTAAATTTTTTAATAAAAAATTTTAAAATATGACTAAAATATTAAAATAAAATTGAGTTAAAAATAATTCAAAACAGCATCTAGAGTATACTGGAGAGATTTTCTACAAAAGATTGTGGATTCGATTATATGTTGGGTGCATGTGTTCGTACAGGTTCATTGCTTACAGAAAGTCATATTTGGGAGCGTTTGGGATTACTTATGAAACGAAATTTTTGTAAAATAAAAAATATTTTTATCCATTTTGAAAAACGAGCTCTATTTTTTTTTACTTCAAAAAAAATAATAAAAATATGCAATAAAAAGATCTCACTTCGTAAAATTTTTTTATATTTTTTAAATTTTTAAATAAATTTTTTATATACTTATAAAATATGTATTGAAAAACGTGAAATAAAAAATTGAAAAATTTTATTGGGAAAAAGCTGAACCAAACAGCCCCTAAGGGTTCCAACTTAACTTGCCCAACCTTGCAAGAGTTCCAACTTCAACACTAGCCCAGAAATTAAAAAAAACTACGTTCTACAAGACAAAAACAAACACTTGCTAAGTTTATCCAGACTGACATAAGATAGGACGTGTTTCAGTTGCTCGGAGGTGAGCTTTTGAAAAGTGGGGTTCCAGGTAAGTCTGCTAAGATTAAGATCAGCACCTTTTATCAATCTCAACAACATTTATAATAAGCCAAAATTTCATTCAGACTAAACTCGTACTGAGAGCGCACGCATGAGTTTGTAGAACAAATCAGATGTAGTTGAGGATTGATAAAAGGAACACCAGTCAATCTTCAAAGTTAAGCATGAGAAGAAAGCACAATACCCATAGTTCTTCTTCACGGAATTTGAGGATCTACAGAGAAAGATCTAGTTGCACACTTGGCGCTTTCTTGCATTTCACCCTACTATGAAGAAGCAATACAGACAAAGTTACTAATTACTCTTTCGTTTCGACTGCCAGGTGATGTATCTGCACACAGATGTAAGAATTGAGTAAGGAACACCAGTCAATCTCACAATGGATAAGCATTCAGAAGCCAGACAAAAGTAAGAACTAAAACCATGGCATGAATTTCATACATCATCCTATCAGGCAAGTTGGAAACAAGAGACCAGTTCAAAGAAAGTGCAAAGAAAGCATCAATCTTGCCTGCCAGTGTGGAAGCCTGCAGCATACCATGCGCTGAGAACAACAGCTAGGTCAGGATCCGGACAAATGCTTTCTGGCTCTTTATCATCTGATAAGCCAAGCTCCTTGCCTTTTTTCTTTCCCAGTTTATTGTTCTCTATAATATTTGCACAAACAGTGAGGGAAATGCTAAACTAAAGTTCTTGATTTAAAGCTTTCTAAGATGCAGGAACACAAAGAATTTGCAGCTGAAGTGTGTAAAGATAAGAACAAGTGTATTTATAAACTTGTTAGAAGCATCATTTAATATCAATATGACCATATTTTTCTCATGTGATATTTTGTTGCACAACCCACAAAAGTTCCAATGTAGGAGTAGTAATGCCAGACATATTTTAGTGGAAGTGTCAAATGGAAAGACATAGAAATTTCTACATGGGGAAAAAGAATTGGGTGTTTAGAAAATACAGCAACCACCACAAGATGATTAAATCTCTTGCTTACCATCACAGGCTCTGGAAGTGTCAAGAACGCCAGTTTTCATGGAAGTTAGTGCTTCTTCAGCAGCCATCATGCCCAATTTCACTTCATTGTTGTAGTCTGCTTGAGTTGTTGAGGCTGGGAAAGTAGCATTGCCAGTTCCATTATGAATCCCTGTGGCATAAATAAAGTATTCAGTACAAAGCTTGAAGGAATGGCTCTTTATACTAGCTAGCAATGAGATACTAGAAAAACATTGGAGTTAATTGAGGCAAACACTCACCTGGAAGCTGAGAAGTAAAACAGCGAGAGATGCATGGTGCACAACAACCACAGGATAATGGAGGGGCAGAGATACTGCGTGAACTTGAGTAACATGGTTGAGAACAAATGCTGTAAGCAGGGGCATCTGCTGCTGGGTAACCAGAATACTGAGCAGGAGTTTGGTAGTTACCACCACTGGCTAGTTGAAGTTTCTGCAAAACCATCTGTTTCTGCTCCTCAAGCTCATAATACTGTTGGAGCAACTGGTTATATTCTTCGTCTTGCTGATCAGGAGGACCGCTAATACTTTCACTAGTACTGCCTAAGTTTGATGGTTGAGGTTCTTCATAAGTGTTTGAATCATCGCCTTGTTTAGCATCAACAGAGCATGTAAGTTTATCAGTCTGCAGGAAGGTGTCCACTGCACCATCAGCTACAAATTCTTTTTTCCCTTCAGCCTGTACGTTTCTTCAGAAATACATCAGTAAGGGTCAAAAGTTAACAAGGAATGCAAGTCCAAACCAACCAGCCATTTACGATCAACTCAGAAATTAAAACCAAAGGAAGGGGAAACAAAATGTATTCTCGGGTATTGGCATAACCACGTCTGAGTGCACTTCAACTAATCCTATCTGAGCCCCAGGAAAGTAACAGAAACTCTCTTATTCGTTACCATAATTATAGGTTTCTTCAAATATGCTTCCATAACTGGTTCCAAACTTATCAAGGGATGGCAAAACAAACCAAAGTGAATGCATGGAGATATGGCATCCAACTACGAGTACTCCAATAGCAAGGCCATTATCCTATCTGGTGCAACGCAGATGGAATCAAATCATGCTATTAAAAAAGATTATCATAAATGAAAAGAATTTGTAAAATACATTCCATGGACTGCTAGTAGTCAAATTCTTGTACTCTCTTCGCTTCATGCACATTGCGGACACACATCGATCACCTCGAGCTAGACAGCTTCCAAATCAGCAGTTGCTCTGATTTCAGGAATAGGAAGACATAGTCAAATGTAGGTACTTTCTACAGGAAACAGATCCACCTTGAAAGTACCACCCTAGATCCTTTCCATTCCTTTACAAAACATACTAATAAATGAAATTAATCTCTTACGAAAGTTATTCAAAGCTGTGCCTCTTGGGGTATTTTCCTCCACAAGAATCTATTTGCCATCACATGGTATACTTCCATTATTTCAGCAACTAAGGTTCATCAAAAGGTGCTTCTGAAAAGTTGCAATTATACATAGTATGATAGTAGCAAGAAAAACATATTTAACTCCCTTAAGACAGCTGGTAAAAACAGACTAGCTTACTTCTCTCCCTTCTCCATGAGAACAGACCCATATTTGTCAGAATCAGTATTGTTTTCCCTTCCCATAGATGTAAAGGTGTCTGCTGCACTGTGCATGGCCTAAGAAGGATTACAACTGTCAAAAAAGAATTAATGCACTCGATAGTTCAACATTACAAATGCAGGAACATCAAGGAACCAACAGTTAGTTTCTAAATATGGGTTGAGAAAAGTGCTTTTTAAGCGATTGGTTTGTAAACCACAACTTATCAAATTTTTGTGTTGTATAGTTGGAAGGAAAGTACGAGAATAAGATTATTGCTTGTGCTAAATCAGATACCGATATTGACATAAACCTCTAAACTTTCCCTAAACATCATTATGTTGACCGGGGACCTCTAAACATACGTATGTAACCCAACTTATATGTCCAACCTTGCTAATCACGATTCACCTTACGGTGAAAGAATCTTTAGATATAGCTGCCTTGGTAAGTCTTGAAATTACATAATCCCTGGGGTTTTCCTACAACTTCTCCCTCTGATTGGAATTTATACATTTGTTCAGGACGTGTTTCAAATGCCCGTAACTCCACTTTCTCCCGCCAGATTTTGAGTTCCGAACAGTTTCTATGTTTCAATTACACAAAGATCTCAGGACTCCACTCCACATGCGGAACTCCAGTTCCAAAATTCTTATTTATACACTTCCTAATACAATTATATCTTTCAATTTTCAACACACTTCCAAAACCTATTGAAACATAAATACTGAACTTTACTTCCACTTCATTTTTCAAGAAACTCTAGTTCCTACTTTTCACTTTCACGAAACTCAGTTACGGACATTTGAAACACGCCCTCAATATGCAACACATGTAAGAATCAGTTCTCCATAAAAAATAAAGTACAGGTCAGCTTAAATCCTGCTTCAAGCACCTTCGAACCACACTAAAGAAACAAAAAATCGACCAAAAAAACAAAAAAAGAAAGGGAAAAAAAACGCAGCACTCTGGAGAAAGCAAGGTTACAAGAGTACCAAAACACCCTCAACTACCAGAACAAGCAAAATACGCCGCTCCAATTCAAAATCAAACTATCGTCAATTCATCGAGCACCTTATCTACAGAGTATGAAACAAACTCTCATAATCAAGCGTCCAATAAATCTAACAGCATTTCGACTACTCCAGCCGAAATTACATAAATCGGGAAAAAAAAAGATCAACACGATCGAGAAAAACGAGTCAAACAAATGATCAAAGATTCAGTAACTCAACTGAACCGTACAAAAACTAATTAATACAATTTTTTGGGAGAGAGAGAAAGAGAGACCTTGTACTTAGCCATAGCGTGATCGAAGGCATTAACAAGAGCAGAATCATCCCACAGATCAGTGCCCTTCCCCATTCGCCGTTCTTCTTCGATTTGGAAAACTGTACGCACTCGGGAAAGTGTTCGGAAATCGTTTCCCGCTGGTTTTTACGATAGAGACAGAACTGATTATTATACGCACAAGGGCCAGGATGACCAATTTGGCCTCAGCCAGGATTTGGTTCGTGGTTCAGATCAGGCCTGTTTCATCTGGAATTCTAATTTTTTCGATTAAAATTAAAAGTCTGAAAAATTCATATACTTTATTTGCATAAAATTTTAAAACTTTCAATTTTATACATAAAATTTTAGTTTTCAATTTTTTTATTTGTACATTTTATAATACAATTTTATTTTTAATTTTTAACTCAATTTTAAAATAGTTAAAACATAAAATTAAACTCCTCTTCTAATCTATATTTTAAAAAAAAATTTATTTTTTAATTTTCATTTAAACAAAAATTCAGTTACGTGTATTTAAAATTCGCCTTAAAAAAAATATTTGATTGAGCTTTAAAATATTTGTTATTTTGAGTAAACATATTTATTTTTTTGATAGTTTTTTATAGTTTCTTAAAAATTTTATTACGAATTTTGAAAATAAAAAAAAATTATATATCATAAATATATATATATATATATATATATATATATATATATACTTTTTAGATGAAAAACAACTCTTTTTTTAATTTGTAAAATATATTTTTATTTTCAGAAAAATTAGTTTATAATGTTTGTAATGAGCATTGCCGAATGCTATTAAAATAAACTTTCAAAATGTGGTTTATTAAATTAAATTAAAAAATATTCAAAGTAAACTTTAATAAAAAAGTTATTTTCAGGATCGTTTATTACAAAAAATAATAACTTTATACCAAAGGCTTGATATAATATACAGCAGAATCATCCAAATAGGAATATGTTTGTTTAATTTATTGAAATTTTGATAATTTTCAATCAAACAATAACGGGGATTTTGCTTGGAAAATAGATGAAAAGAAAAGAATTTAATATAAATGAGATTATTACGATATATTATTACTGTCATTCAAATTATTTTTATTTCATCTGACGAGTATGTAATGCAAAAAATAAATGAATTATTAGGACTCACTTTTTACTAATCACGTATTTATCTTGATTTTAACTAAATTTTTGAAAGTAAATTTATAAAAAAATAAGTTTAGAATAAATATGAGTTTGACAAAAATATTTATTTATTTTGTATTAAAATTTAGTTTGAAAGTGAAAATTTAATTTTAAAATTTTAATATTGAAAGTAAGTTTTGACGAAAATTGTAAATTTTGTGTTTATTTTATTTTAAAAGTGAGTTGAAAGTTAAAAAATTAAAAAAAGAAAAAGAGCTTGTGTAGGTAAACAAATCCTAACTCTAGAAAAAATGTGGATGAAATAAAAAGTATCATAGATTGTGTGCTTCAACTATAATTCAACATTTTCTAAAAACTTAAACCAATTTTTTAAATATAATATTAAGTTTATAGAAATCCTTAAAAAGATAGTTCTCAGTTATCATCTTAAAAGTAATAAATAACAGAATTTTAGCTATTAGTTTAAATTAAGTTTTTAATTAATCAATCTATCTATCTACTATTTTTTATGACTTATGAGATACCTAATATTTAGATTGTAATAATTTGCAAGCTAGTCAGATTAAGAAGACGTTTATAAGTGCTTTTTAAAATAAATATTTTATAAAATAAAAAATAATTTATTATATTTTAAATATTAAATTTAAATTTTTATTTATAATCTAAAAATAAATAATAATAAAATTTACTAAATAAATTTTTTTTATATTTTTTTAATTTTGAAATAAATTTTATATACATTTTATAATAATTTATTAAAGAACGTAAATTAAAAATTTGTTTCGTAACTTTTTAAATAAAATGCTAAACAACCTCTAAGTCCATGGTGGATTTGTCTAAGATTTATAAATACTTGAAAGATATTATCATGTTTTAATAAATATTTATAAAATATACCATGACTATTTATCTATTTCAGAAACAAATCCATGTTAAGGAGTATTACATGTTTATGGAACACAATATACACTATAGAATATCAAATTTCCAACTTCCATCAACGGTTAGAAATTTCTAGGAGAATCTCTATATATTTGAGTCGTTTGATGTTGCTTAAATAAAAAATGATTTTAAAAGTTATTTGAAGTTTTTAGAAATCAAAATTTGTTTTTCTATTTCAATCATAATTAGATGTATATACACAAATTTATGATCATACAATTTATTTATACTTTTTAAATTAAAAAGTTGTTTTTTAGACACTGCAAAATTTATTGAAACGAGAAGCTAATATGAAAGAGAAGCATCCAGATAACGAGTGCCGAACAAGCATATATAGAATCCATTTTAGTATTAGAGAGCATTTGCTATTACTTCTCCAAAAACTAATTTTTTAATTTTAATTTTATATTTTTAATATATTTTTAGAAATATATAAAAAATTTATTTAAAAATTTAATAAAATATAAAAAATTTTATATAGTGAAATATTTTTTACTGTTATTTTATTGTTTTTTAAAATAAAAAATAGATCTCATTTTTAAAAAATAACAAAAATACTTTTTATTTAAAAAATTTTATTTCAAATGCCTTCTTAATATATAATGCATTATTTTTCAATGCATTTTAAATAATTTTTTATTTTAATACCATTTTGTAATTTGAAAGTATAAAAACCTAAGCTCTTATTATTTTTTATATATTTTTTAGATAAAAGAATAAATTTATTTTTGAAAAAAACCTTTTAAAATTTTTAAATAAATTTTATTTTATAAGACTCCTATATTTCTTATTTTCTCATTTGTTC
Source organism: Acanthochlamys bracteata (assembly GCA_019914995.1). Classification (NCBI taxonomy): domain Eukaryota; kingdom Viridiplantae; phylum Streptophyta; class Magnoliopsida; order Pandanales; family Velloziaceae; genus Acanthochlamys; species Acanthochlamys bracteata. The sequence goes on from CM034126.1 coordinate 644,680, forward strand.
TCCTGTATACACGTAATGTATATTATTCTATAATAAAGCGTGCTTTTTTTAATAATTTATTTTTAAAAATATTAATAAAACAATTATATAAATTTTAATTGAAATTAATCAATTTAGGTGAAAAATACATCCAAAATCAGACAAGTATATATGCAACCTCTTAATAGTGTTTCACATTCATGAGAATGCTCAGAATAGGCATTTTCTAATAAAGAACAAGTAAGACCTAAATCGAAAAACTGATTCCACAATACCAAAAAATCCTAATGAAATATTAGAAGATCCAATTTGCAAAATATTAAAACCATGATAGACTTTATTAGATTGGTTAAAAGTCGGTCGGTTGTACTCATCAATAACTACATATTGATGACTTGTAATAACTTCCACGTACAACAATCACACCCGTCATCCATTAACCCACCGCCGTTAGATTCTGCATAAAATCCAAACAAATCAATCTAACGTCAGAAACTCACACTTATTTCACTACAATAACACGTGTCGGATCCATACCATTTTTTTTTTCTAACTATGTCAAGTTAACAAAACAAGACCGCTAGGGGTGAAATATTATTGTTATTCAGCGGCGAAGATTATTTTAAAAATAAATTTTCATAATATGAGCCGTTGGATGGTTGGATTTACGTCTTTTCTTTGGCCTCAAGAAACAAATGCAGGCTCGGTCTGACCGGTTAGAGAGAAGGCGTGTGTGATATTTGTACCCGCCCGTTACACATCGTTCACGCTTTGCTTTCTCTCTCTTCTCAAAATTAGGGTGCCGGTAAAGAAAAAAATTTAATCCGGCCAGAGGTTGAGAGTAAGAGCGAGCAAGGAATTTGTAAGTAGAAAGCTTTGGTGTTGTTGTGAACGATGGTATCATCAGGTATTACTTTCTTGAATCGATTGCTTCAGATTTTGATTTGGTTTGAGAAGCTGTAGGTTGTTGTGTTAGGTCGTTGAAATTTTTATTGACTGTTGAATTATGGAGTTAGATGGCTAAGGTTTTTTGTACCTTTGACTTGGAATTTGGAATTGGATGAGTAAAATTTTGTTTGAGATTAGTTTTGTTTAGTTTGAATTTTTTTTGGAATTACTTTTCTTTGCTTGTCTTTGTCGAATTTGTGCTTATGGATTATTCAAATGGGTTGGCGTTTTGTTGATCTGCGGATTGAGAGTTTGATGGATTGTTATGTCATAGTTCAGCTTGCTTGCTGCATGCGGTTTTTGAGTTAATTATGTGTCCAATGGTTGAATGTCTGGTGCTAGGTTGGCATTCTGGGGTTCGATTTGATTTTGTATTATAGTTTTTTGATTAAGTTATATTTGGTTAGGTTTAGGGTTCTAGTGAAGAGAGGCAAGATTTCTAGTGAAATTTGGTGTTTTATTAGGAATTGGTAGTTGCCGATATAATTCCATCTTAATAGATGAGTGAAGCTCCTTCCTTTGGGAAGATTGAGCAACTTTGCAATAGGAAAAATCGTAATGCAGGGAATGACTCACATGGCAAACAAGCTATGAAACATATGCATGCTATCTTGAATATGCTGCAGGTCGAATGTGAATATGGTAGTGCTTAAACCAATGGCTCATATCTTGCATGCATGTGCTCCTTAAATTTGTAGTCAGCGTGCGTTTATTGCGTGCATTTCCATGTTTCCTTTTGGGAAGTTACAATCTTGGGTGTTGTAGGTAAATGTGATATGTTAGTTCTTAACCATCAATTAATATCTTGCATGCATGTATGTCCAACAGTATCTATAGTTTGCGTGCATTTTCATGGTACCTTTCCTGGAAGTTACAATGTTGAATACACTGTTATTTGTCGTGTATCGGCTCATTTCCTGAGTTTGCGTGTACAGTAGTATCACTCATTTACCAGAAGCAGCCCTCTCAATCCAGGTGGCAGGACCTAGTTTCTTTGAAGTACTTTTTGAGGAATGCTTACACATCATGCACGAGAACTTTTAGACCCCATGTTAAGGGTATATAGGGCAGGATATTGATGGATATATTGTCTTCATCTATTAGCCTGTTTGCAGTGCCAGATTGCCACGAGTCCCTTGTATAAATTGTAGCAAGGAATCTGAAGAGGATTTGGTTGCTGCCCTGCTGAAACTCCTGCAACTACCTAGACTGTGTTTGAGTTGCAAAACAAGGGAAGCTTCAATTATGAAGTTCAGGTAGTTTAATTATTGGCAAGCTCTCTAAGATGGGATCGTAGAAATTTGATTTCCAAGTTGGTAGTATAGGGTGTTTAGCTGGAGAGAAGAAAACATTTGAGAATGTTGCAATTCTTTGCTGATGACAATTTACCAGCCCGTCAATGGTGATCTATCTACCTCAGATGGGAAGAGATGGATGATGAGTAAACATAGCGTACAAGCTTCACGTAGTTTGATGGCTATTACGATATTTCATGTTCTATCCGTGTTAATGTGCCTTTCATGTGAAGTGACTGCACACATGCTATGTGACCCTGAGGAGGAGCATCACTATGCCATCACTGTACATACAAAGTACTTTTGACGTCCATGTGATGTGGCTATTTGGTATTCTTGCTATGATTTTTCAAAGAGCTCACGTGCGCTTGTGCTCTTCTCACTGTACTTAAGATTTTTGACAGGCTGGCGTGTGTAGTCTAGTTGATTTACAGAGTGAACCAGTGCAATTAATTATCTCTTAAGTCGATTCTTGTGAGATCTCTTTCGCAAGATACCATCTAGAGCTTGGTTCTCTTTCTTTCCATGGCTCCTATTCTTCTCATTTTCATAATTCACATTTAGCATCCATTTTTTCTGTTAGTCTGTGACAATACATTCCCTGTATATAGAGTCATTATATCGTTTAGCTGTCATTGTTCTAGACTGTACTGCAAGTGCAGTTGCTGATTTCTGGGACCAAGTCCCTGCATAGGTTAGCGTGTGGAGCAAGTTAATACTGTATGCATTATGCTTGTGGAATTCCTTTTTTTTTGGGATTGGACGTTAGGTGATTCCAACAATTTGTAGAACATTAAGTTCCATATTCGTCTCATAATGGAAACGCCATCTATCATAGTCTTCTTATTGCTGGTTGTTACAGCCTTCGGATGTATCTGATATCTATAACTACGAAGTAAATTAAGATAATTAATTTTGGTATATATCAAACCTTATTTCCTAAAATATGCAGACTTTGAAGGAAACTTGTAAGACGGACACATGAGTGTTTTTAATTTGGGGTATCATAGCAGCTGTACCAACTAAATGCTCCATGCCTAACTTTGCTCAGCGCTGATGTTTTTGTAGTTGGAATTGCTGGTTGTGATGTGTTGGTTATGTAGGTCAGTCCAAACGTTCCATTTTGGGGCATGTTCTAAGTTTGTTTTGTTTGATATTTAGGGTTCCGTTCTTCTTTATCTTCTTTGGCATGAGTCTTTTGGTTCTGTCAAGAAGTTATAAATACCAAACAGGTGGGCTTAGTGGAGGCAGGCCTTTTCAAGCAAATCACTAACTTTTTAGGACTTCGCGAGCAAATATGGAAGCCATCAATGAAGAGGGATTGGGTAGTAGCAGAAATTGTCATAGTAATCTGAAATTGAAGGCTGCAGAATGGTCACTTTTCGGACTTTGTTCAGAGAAGGCAATCCTCAGGAGCTATCACAATTTCATGAAGTGTGGGTTGCCGCAACGTGTTCTCTTTTATCAGGATGGGGAATGGAAGGATTTTACTGGTGATTTTGTTAGTCTGGTCAAATTTAACTTTCATATGAAGAAGGTGGTTATTGAAGTCAGTTTTGAGGGCCAACAGTTATTACTAGATTTCTTGCACATGATGTGTATAAACATGGAAACAGGTGTCCAGAAGCCTATTGCTTGGATTGATGAAGAGGGTAGGTGCTCTTTTCCTCAGGTATATCCTCAACTTTATGCATCTCGTGGGTGCTTTCACGACAACAAAGAAAAAATTGGTGACTTCAGTTGTGAGCCAAATGGTACACGTGAATTTAAGGCTCGAGGAAACTCTGATAGTGCGGAGGGAAGCTCCAATTCAGGGCAACCTGAGGGAGGAGTTGTCCTGCGAAGTGAGAAGGAAAAGTCATCCAGACAGCAGAAAATGCATGATGAGCTCAATGAAAGAATTGGAGAGAATGAGCCATCCCCTCTTTTCACTGTGAAAGTATCTGGTTGTGGTGCTTCTGGAGAAGGATGTATGTTGCAAAATGATGGTCCAAATGCTGATACTGCTGTGCAGAATTTGTTTCTTGTTGGTATGGGGCAATTTATCGATGCAAAAGATATAGTTGGAATCTTTAAAGTCCTATGGAAAGATAATATGGGAAGAGATCGGGGTAAAATGTTCCAGGAGCATATTGAACTCACCAAAAGCAAGTGGGGCGAGGCAAACGTTCGTTATGCTTGGCTTCCTTCCTGCAAAGATGCTGTTGATGATGTAATGCTGCGTGGGGTGATGAACTTCAAAACTGCATCAAGAAGGTCATTATATGGGAGCGGCATCCATCTCTCTTCTGCGAATTGCTCTAACATCAGGTGAGAGAGATATTATACTTCTTGGGCTAGCTTAAAATATTTGATTCATGGTTTCGTGCCTCTTCTGAACTGAAAATATCATAGTTATCAAAACATGAAGGATGGTGGTATTACTGCTCTGTACAGTCTGCTTTATGTATGCTAATTTAGAGGTTTCTTTGCAGTGCTACTTACTGTGACATCGACGAAAAAGGTGTCGGCTATATGATATTGTGCAGGGTCATAATGGGAAAAGCTGATCTTCTTCAGCTTGGTGCTGAAATGTTCCAGCCTAGCAATGCCAATTTTGATTGTGGTGTGGATGATCATAAAAATCCAAAGCGATATGTACTTTGGGGAGCACATGCTGATGCTCACATATGCCCTCAATACATTGTAGCATTCAATACCCCTTATAAGGGGAAAGGTGAATTTGGCTACCTTTAAAAAGTCTGCTCTTTTAGTTTGTATACTTACGTTTGCTTCAGTTGTAACCTTAGTTTGGATAATGAAATTCTGCAGAGACCCTAGTTCGAAAGGGAAGTGTCTCTAATGTCTCTGGAATAACCACTTCAAGTTCGTCACCTATCGCACTTCAGGTATTTTTCTCTCAAGTGTGAAATAATTTGAGGACTTAGCTTTCGGCATATAGTTACTATGTTTAGCTTTTTTTGTTCCTTATAGTTTATATGTAATTCTAGTCTGTGGAGACCTCTAACATAGATGGATGCACAGCGATTGTCTTTTTCTTTTTGGTGCCTCAGAAAATTCTTTGGGTCTGCGTGCATTGCGCCTTAGTTGAGGCCATTATCTTATATTTCCATGTTATTTACTTATTTTATTATAGTGGGCTTGAAGATACTGCTACATCATCCAGTTTGTGTTATGACCAGGTGCCTTCAGCTTTGACTAAACCATTACAAGAAAATGTTCAAGCATTTGGTAGAGCACCTAGAAGCCCGTCATCACCTTGGATGCCCTTCTCAATGTTATTTGCTTCAATATCTACTAAAGTTTCTTCTCAAGATATGGATCTGATCAATGTCTATTATGAGGATTTCAAGGTTTCTTTCTTCTCATGCACAACCTTGCTTTTACGTTTTATTCCTGTATCTGATCCCCTTTCTTTCGTTTTCTGTCGACAGAAGCGAAAGCTGAGCAGGATCGATCTGGTAAAGAAGCTGAGACAGATTGTTGGGGATAAGCTACTGATATCGACAATCATGCGGCTTCAGCACAAGGTGTATATTCGTTTTTGTTGGTAGAATGACTAAGATTTGGCATTCTTGAGCTGTTCAATTTGTGTGTTTGATATGGTGGAAACCATCTTGTGATTTTGGGAATTGTTTTGAGTGAGATTTTCTTGCACATAGTATATGCTGCTCATTTCTTGAAGTAGTTAGCTGTAGATCATTTTCCTGTTTGGATGATGTCAAAATAATTGTCAGTTTTTGGAAGGACTATCACAGATTTGGTTTTCACCTTTGATGATACTATGTGTTCATTTCCAGATTAGTTTTTCGATCTACACATTTTAAAACCCATTGTTTGATTTGCTTCACCTTTTTCTTGAAAAAGCCTTTTTTTTTTCCTGTCATGATTATATCAACACTTGTCTGGTTAGTTGTGGCTGTTGCTTCGATAATTTGTTGTTCTCTTTTGTCCCATGCTGATACAGTGCTGGGCATCCCAAGAGATGGTCTTGGACTGACATTTCAAGTTTCTTGGACATATTGAATATGTAAACTTTAATTTGAGATGAAGTTCACTGGTTTAAACTTCTTATAGAATGTAGATACATGCTGGAAATTCATCTGCTAGGTGGGGTATGGTGTTTGAGACTGTGTCCATTGTCTATCTAAGCATAGAAGCCTGATTTTGGTAACCAGTAGCTTGTATAGTCTGAATGTGCATGCTGCTTTCAGTTCATTTGAGTGCTAGACATTGTATTTGACCTTGTTGCAATTCAGTCATGATCATTCTATTGCATTTACTTCTTTGTTGCCTTTCAATCTGTTTGTTGTTTATTTACAAATACTAGTTGGCGACTGTTAATATGAAGTTTTTGTTGGACATATGTGAAACGATTATTAGCTAGAAATATTGTGAGCTTTTTCTCATGCAATCTGTTTATATGCAGTTGCCTCCGACTGCTCGACATGAACTTCCAAAGTCTTGGTCGAAGATGGTGCAGCTTGAAAGGTGAAAGTGCAAAAGATAAAGAGTATTAGGGTATTAGTAGATTTAGCTTGAAAAGACTATTGTTTAGATCTGTTCGGTGTCGACTGTATTGTGATACAGAAACCCCCTATGTTTCTCTCCGGCTCCTTTGGTTCAACTCGCTGCTAGAAATGGATGTTTTTTATGTTTAGTTTCTTGGTACTGAAAGCAGTTGGTTATGTGATGATTATCTTCTGCTATGGCATGCATCTTTTTACTATGATGATGGTATAAATTGTATATCAAAGTAGGTTAAGTATAGAGTTTGGGAGCGTAGATTCTGGTTCTATGGTCTGTAGAACCGTTGGTTATCAGCTTTACTTGAACGCCGGCTTATAAACCTACGTCTCCACAACAATACGCGCAAAGTTTTGCTTCCAATGTTAATCCACATTATTTAGACACAACGGGGACAGAAACAAAGCAAAGGAAAGAACTGATACAAATTGCACAGAACAAAATTGTTAAATGAACCGAGGCGTCTATAGCTTTGTCTGCTTAAAGAGGATGGCTTCATGAATGTATTGGAATACAGGCACGCATAGAATGTTGAAAACCAGCAACACTACTACCTTACTGCGACTTATTTAGACACGTCTCTTTGCTTCAGCAAACAGTTTATTTTGTAACAAACTATAACAAAACCGTCAGGTAGTTGGATAGGAAGCTAGCATGTTGATGCCGCTGAGCCCTTGTTCACTAACACCCCTTCGGATCCTGATGTAACCATTCTCTCCCCAATCTGTACCCCATGAATTCTTCACGATCCAGTAGTCCATACCGTCGACGTCGTTCTTTCCGTAGCCGACGATAGTAACGGCATGATCCAGATCTGTTCCGCAGTCCTCAGTAAAGACACCGCTGCTATATTGCTGGAAACTTATGCAATTGCGCACCGCAATACCGACGGAGACTGGCTGGTTAGCCACTGAGTTAAGCAGAGCGTTCTCATCGCTTGAAGGGACTTGTTCGTATGAAGCAATCCTGGCTGCTTCAGATGAAGCTTTTTAGAAATTTCAAGAACCTTGAGCACGTCGGTAAGGGTAGCTGTTCTCGTTAGCAATGCCTCCGTTCTCGCTAACGTACGAAAAGGCGTTCACCATCGTTCCTCCGTTGCACCCATGATCTGTCGTGTCGCAGTCTAATAGCTGCTGCTCTGAAAGTGATATAAGTCTTCTGTTACTGATCCCGATGATGCCTTCTATTGCAGCTACCGCAGAGAACGCCCAGCAACAACCTACCCAAAAAAACCATATAGTAAATCCAAACCAAGTGCAGCGAGTGGAACCCAAGAATACTATGCAAATGTTTTATATGTATAAACTTACGGCATTGGCCTTGATCCTTGACACCAGTGACTGCACCCTTGTCTCTCCAGTCAATGCTAAGAGGAGCACTCGTAAACTCTGAATACTTGAAGCTCCCTGTGGCAGCAGCACTACCAATATTCGCACTACGCGATGGAGAAAACCCAGTGTACATAGCCCTGAACTCATCTTTCGTGAGGTCAGTGAACTTGTTCGTCCCCAGAAGGTACGAATATTTCCCTGCAGAATTGAATTCTTCAATGAACTCAACGTTGGCCTTAAAAATCTCGAACCGGAGCTGCTTCTCGTGTCGTCCTTGTACACACGCCCGTGTAGTTTCATCCAGTGTTCGTGCCGTTGAACCATTTCAGTTTCCAAGAGCGGGCGAGAAGCGGCTACAGAAGAAGCAGCCAGAATGCTTACAAGAGCAAGCAAGGTTGCAGCCAGTGCAATGAAGACATTTTTTGACAGTGCCATTGTAGTTGAAAAATGTATGCAAAATGAATCTTTCGTCAGTTGAAAGAGATGAATGCTTTTCAGAGATGGATATAAAGATTGATCTGCGAGCGAGTGTTATATATATATATATGTAGCGTGTGTGTATATACTGTAGATCTACAGAGATAATAATGAATGAATGAAGGATGAAGTTTTTCTTAGTAAAGGTTTAATTTCAATGGAGAATCTAATATAATTAATGTTGTTGTATTAGTAGTAGTCTTTGGTATGGAATTCAAAGTATGTTTAGTCTAGAAAGTTTAAATTTGCGGAGAAATATTTGAGGTTATTTATAGAAATCATGCATGAAATTCAATCAATCAACTACGTTAATTTATATGTAGTCAAACATGGTAAATTAACCATTTATTTACATATATAAACTAGTCAATCAATCACTATAATCTTATTAAATTTAGATTCGAATGGAACATAGTTAAAATTTTTCATTAATATTTATAATATAGCTCATTCGGAAGAGCGACGAAAACCCAAATCATGTGAATGAAAATTTAGACACTGTCGAGCTAGACTCAAAGGAAGATACACTCTTTCACTGTTTCCGTTTGATCAATTCAATCAATTTCAATGTTACCGCGTTTGGCTTTTCATTTTTTCGAATCAGAAATTTTAATTTTTTATTTTATATTTTTTAATATATATTTTATAAATATATAAAAAATTTATTAAAAATTTAAAAAATATAATAAAATTTTATATAATAAAATTTTTTATTATATATTATTATTATTTTTTTAAAATAAAAACTAAAAAAATAATTTTTATTTAAAAAAATTCTATTTCATAGCTTCCTAGCAGCTAGACGACCTCCGTTGCATGCAACATATAATGGCATGTTTCATTTAATTATAAAAATAAATTTTATAAAAATAAAATATATAAAAATTAAAATTTTAATTAATAATTAAAATACGTGAAATATTAAATTTAAAATTTGAAGAAAAAAATAAAGTTTAAGTGATAATATAAAATGGTCTACAGTTGTCTTCCTGCGAGTATGATCTGTATGCAGTAGTTTCAGTGGATGACAGAAATGTTGAGTTGAGCCCGTGTAAAATGGTCTTGATCTCGTCGTTGTTAATTAATAAGTCTGCGTAAATGGTCTTAGCTATTGTTGCCGGCGTTGAAAATTTCCGATGAACATACCTCACGTACACGTGTGCGTGTTGTTTCATCCGTTGTTATTGCTGTTTTACAAATTCCGTAAACAGAAGCAAGACGGTGAGAAGCAAGAAGAAGGGAAGGGTTGTGTGATCAAAACCAGCAATATTGTCGGCGCCATTAATTGCTGTATATTTCTTACAGGCGCTGGTCGATCACCGGAATGTTAATAGTTATTGGGACATGTTTTCGTAGCTAAAATTTTATACGGCAATATTTACAAAATTTTATTTTATAATAGATTCGTTTTTAATAAGTCACTTACCGTAAAAAGAAAACATATCTAGGATATCTCCATGCATGAGTGCGTGAAAACAGAAATACCGAACTCGTCCGGGAAGATCCACGTACGTAATGTTGTGAGCAGTCGATTCATATATGGACATAACTGACGAGGCAACGAAGGAGGTAATTAGCATATTTAAGATTACCTATTAAAAATATTTTGAAAGTTAAAATGATAAGTTTTTAATTAAATAGTAAATTAAAGCGAATTTTGATTTCAATAAATAATTAAGATTGCGGACTTCATGAATGTATAGAAATAGAAGCACGGATACAATGTTCAAAACCAGAAAATAAACCAGCAGCACAAAACCACGACTGCCTTGCGACCTAATTAACCCTACCTTTGCTTCGGACAAAAGTTTATTTATAACAAAGAATGCTAGTTAAGCTAGCATATGTATGTTTTTTTGCCCTCAGATAGTTGGATAGGAAGCTTGCATGTTGATGCCGCTGAGCCCTTGTTCACTAACACCCCTTTGGATCCTGATGTAACCATTCTCTCCCCAATCTGTACCCCATGAATTCTTCACGATCCAGTAGTCCATACCGTCAACGTCGCTCTTTCCGTAGCCGACGATAGTAACGGCATGATCCAGATGTGTCCCGCAGTCTTCAGTAAACACACCGCTGCGATAGTGCTGGAAACTTATGCAATTTCCTGCTGCAATACCGACGGAGACTGGCTGGTTAGCCACTGAGTTAAGCAGAGCGTTTTCATCGCTTGAAGGGACTTGTTCGTATGAAGCAATGCTGGCGGCTGGAGATGAAGCTTTTGCGGAATCACAAAAACCTTGAGCACGTTGGTAAGGGTAGCTGTTCTCTTCGGCAATGCCTCCGTTCTCGATAACGTACGAGAAGCCGTTCACCATCGTTCCTCCGTTGCACCCGTTGTTGTCTGTCGTGTCGCAGTCTAAGAGCTGCTGCTCTGAAAGTGATATAAGTCTTCCGTTACTTATCCCGATGATGCCTTCTATTGCTGCTACCGCAGAGAATGCCCAGCAACAACCTACCGAAAAAATAACTACGTATGTAAAACCATTCCAAAGTGAAGGAGTTGAACCCAAGAGTACTATAGAAAAATGTTTTTTAATGTAAAAACTTAATTACCACACTGGCCTTGATCCTTGACACCAGTGACTGCACCCTTGTCTCTCCAGTCGATCCTAAGAGGAGCATCCGTAAACTCTGAATACTTGAAGCTCCCTGTGGCAGCAGCAGTACCAACATTCGCACTACGCGATGGCGGAAAACCGGTGTACATAGCCCTGAACTCATCTTTCGTGAGGTCAGTGAACTTGTTCGTCCCCAGAAGGTACGAATATTTCCCTGCAGAATTGAATTCTTCAATGAACTCAACATTGGCCTTAAAAATCTCGAACCGGAGTTGCTTCTCGTGGTCGTCCTTGTACACACGCCCGTGTAGTTTCATCCAGTGTTCGTGCCGTTGAACCATTTCAGTGTCCAAGAGTTGGCGAGAAGCTGCTACATAAGAAGCAGCCAGAATACTTGCAAGAGCAAACAAGGTTGCAGCCAGTGCAATGAAGACATTTTTTGACAAAGCCATTGTAGTTGAAAAATGTATGCAAAGTGAATCTTGCGTAAGTTGAAAGAGATGAATGCTCTTCAGAGATGGATATAAAATTTGATCTGCAAGCGAGAGTTATATATAGTGTGCGTGTGTGCGTGTTGATGCTGTTGTCTACAGAAGCAGGAAAAAACAATGAAGTTCTTCTAAGTTGTTGATGTAGCAGTCTTTGATAAGTAATTCAAAGTTCTTGCAGCTTATAAGACACGGTTGATATAATTAACAAGTATTTTAGTCTAAAAAGTTTTAATTTGCATAGAAATATTTTGGAGTTATTTGCGGAAATCAATTATATACATCTATGGATGTAGTCAAATATGGCAAATTAACTCTTTATTTCCATATATAATCTAGTCAATCAACCATATATAAATAAATACGGTAACCATATTTATTTATAATATAGCTCATTCTCGAGAGTTACCAAAATCATCATCTGAATGAAAAAAGAGTCTAATTCATCTTACATATTTAGTCACTGTCCGTAGAGACCAGGGAAATTTGAAAGGAACTAAAAACATTAAATTCTCTTGCACTGTTTCTGTTTGATCAAAGTCAGTCAATTCAAGTTTACAAGTTAAGCTTAGCAGCCGGGACACGTCCGACTGCATGAGACCGCCGAGTCCGTTCGTCCTTAAAATTTTTTAGAAATTAAGAACGAAAAAATCTATGTAAAATAAGCAAGTTTCAAGGAAAAAAACTACAACAGCATAAAAGAATATTACTAGTGATGACCAAGTTTTAAAAAAAAAAATGAAACGAAATCAGATTTTTTGGGATCATCTCCAGAAGATAATGGAAGTTGGAAGGATCCTGAAGTAGCTAGTTAGTTGTGTAGTTTGCAAAAATCCTGCGTCCTACTAGTTCTTCGTAACTATCAATCCACGCCATTTTCACCACTACTACATTAAGCAGTTTCAACGACGGAGTACAGAAGTCGGTAATTGATTAAAATCAGTCGGCAAAGCTAAATACCGACTGACAAAAAGCAGTCGGCTATGAGTCGGTATATTCAGGTCGGTAAACTATTTGCCGACTGACATGTTCTGTCAGTCGGTATTGTACAGTAACTTATCGATGACAAAAATCAGTCGCAAATTACCGACTACTACAGCTGTCGGTAAATTTACCGACACATATTCAGTCGAAATTTACCGACTACTAAAGCTGTCAGTAAATTTAGCGACAGACATTTAGTCGGTAATTTACCGACAAAATTATACTGAATATGTGAGTCGGTATATACCGACTTCCTATTTGGTCGGTATTTACTGACGGCTTATTTAGTCGGTATTTACCGACCGCTATTGTAGACGGTATTTACCGACCACATAGTTTGTCGGTAAGTTGCCGACTGCTGGTTAGTCGGTATGTGCCGACTGCTTCTCTTGTCGGTATTGCTGTGCTAAGTTAGTTGCAAAATAACGACTGCTTTGTTGGTCGGTATATTGTCTTCACGATTTTCGACTGGCTTATTTAGTCGGTATTATTAATCTAACTGCAATTTCTAATTAATTCTATCTATTCACCAAACTTCATATCAAACCTACTATATATATACCATCCATTTACCGAACTTCATATCAAACCTATTATATATATACCATCCATTCACCAAACTTCATATTAAACCTACTATATATATACTATCCATTCACCAACACATTCAACACAATTATTGAAAAGAAAATTTTAAATTAGATAAATATTTTTCAAATTATCACGAATGCTTAGTATACATTTATAATTTTTACTTAATATTCCAAGAATAGATTAGGTAAACAAAATTTACTTGATATTAGTCTTAGCTCACTTGCTACAGGTAACAAACTTCGAACATCATGCTGCTCAAACTTATAAGCAAGCCACTAACCTCCAGCTGCAAGCCATGGCGTTGCTGTTCTTAGTTGTGCCTGTGGAATCCATGAACTGATCGGAGTAGGGCTGATGAACTTGGGCATCGTTTTGGAGTAAAGCATGTTGACACCATTGTGCTCAGGGCTTGCTTCTCTTGAGTTGCTCAAATTGGAGATCAAGGATGACGGATTTGATAAGAAGCTGTTCCCAAGCTTTCCGAAATCATCCATCCCTTGCACTGAACTCATTGCATCAACACCAACCAATTCATCGAAGTTCGAGTAGCTGCCTGGGCTTCTGTAACCAACACCAACAGTAGTTATTTTAGGATCAAGTGAGTCAGTAGCAGGCAAGTTTTGATGATATGGCTGGTAGAGCGCCATCTTTTATTTAGCCATCAGTTAATAAAATTGGCCTTCGCTAACATCATCTCTGCACAAAGGGAACGACAACTAAGAGAGTTTTGCAAGGATAGGTATATGCCAAAACCAGAAGCACCCAATCAAATCATACATAACACCACATCAACATATTACCTATAAAAGATTATACGCTCTGGTTTTCTGTTAGTAGCCTTCTTAAAAGAGACCAGCAGCTCTCTAGGCAAAACAATATTGTTACGTTAATTCATTTCAAACATTAATTATGTAAAAAATTTAGGAAATTATCGACTGAATTAAGTCAGTCGGTAAAATTCAGTCGGTAATTGTGTTTTTTGTACTAGTGCACCCAGAGGTTATAATGCTGAAACTCGGCTCAGTTTCCAGCTTGAGACTGTATAAGTGAACTTAAATGATTCAATGAATTTGTCGAACTCTGTAAAACACAAAAACAAAAACTAACCTAGAATGATGAACTAAAAACCCTAAAATTCATCTTAAACAACTTTTAAACTACCGCAATCAGTAATCACACCCAATCAAAGAATCAAATTACTCAAAGTAACTCTACAAAAATTCACATTTCCTTCACACAGAAACAAATGCAGTATATAAACTAAACAAGTTACAAAAATTAATGTAACAGTAACAGGATTATTTCTCAAAAGTACGACTTTTTGAAACAATATTTCTTGAAAAAAGTTCATTCTGTTACGAACGAGATAACTCAGGACAAATCTCAAAATAGAGCCGCTCCTAACAAGTGTATCGAAAATACTGAAGATCTTGCGATAAAATATAACAATTGAGAAATGCAACAAACTATGACAATTACGTGGGAAAATTCTGACCAATTTGAAATAAAAACTCACATACGGTACAAAGAAAACTCTACTATCAATAATTGAGTTACAACCTTCACTCCTCTCGGGAGAACAATCAATGCTCTCTTGCCGGAAGCAAAACACACTCAATTATAATAGTATAAGAAAATCTCACAAGAACACATACCACACAATGCCCCACACGTGCACCGTTACTGTATGCAGCACTACTGCACTAATAGATCTCCGCAACACACACCACAATTCTTGCACGTCGTTCTGTGCTGTTGTTGCTTCTTTCCAATTGCTTTCTTTTCTTGAGGCGGCCACCATCACCTTGCGGTTACCACCTCAAAAGAACAACACCCTCTAAATCCTAATTAGCCCTAACCTAATAAATAGATAGAACTAATTAAAAGATAAATTGGCTCAATAACATATAAAGACCAATGCAAATTGTTTTTATCCTAACAAACTCCCACTAAAAATACTTTGCAATGTCTTTCCTTTTCATTCTTTAAGCACCGTCAAACAACAATTCTACCAACCACAACTACGATCCGATTATCCGCTCCCACTGCCTCGCAGTTCTCACACTACCCTGTAGCTTCGGACATGTCCCATCATAGTAGAAAATCACAAGCTCCCACTGTTGATGCACCCACCCGAGACACACCATTCTCCCTACTTCACTGGCTAAATTGGAGAATAAACTGACAAGAAAAGGGGTTAGAATCGACTTACACTCCTCCACGAAGCTCTGGAGAAACCATTCGTCGACTCTTCTTATTCTGTCTCGGTCCATTACATCTGAGAATCTTGGTCACAGGTCTTGCTATCTCACCTTCTAGCCAACACTCAACATAGACAACAAATTTTCAGTCTCGACACCGACATGTCTCGAGACTTCTCTCCGAAATTTGTCCTGCCAAGTTCTCTCTACTTATTTTTTCGGTTGGAGAATTTGGACCTTCCAAAAGGTTTGCCATGTGACCTTCAAAGATCACCCCTGCTGACAACTATCTTCCCGGACAGTGAACTCAAGATAGTACCCCAATATGCCAGCAGTATTTCTACCAACGATCCAACACCGATACAGGATGACTGACTGACGGCTACAGCCTGCTGAAACACAGCTACTGTCTCCTAACTTCCCACAGTCTATCCATGTACTCTACCTCCTACCTCCGCTTGGCTGACTCCATATCTGGCTCAGCAACCACCACTGCTGCTGATATGCTAAGCTCTCACCAACCACTGCTGATGTCACAAACAACTACATCGAACTGATCCGAACCACCACTACTTCGAACTCCAGCTCCCTATAAGCTGCTATCTAGAGCTTACTTCCTGCCAAACCTGCTCCCCGTCAGCCCAAGCATTGGCGTGCCTCAGAGAAAATCAATCTCAGAAGCACAGGCTGCCACATCCACCTCCTTCGATGAACTGGCATCCCCTGTCTTATTCTCCGAGCACTCAAACTTATAGTGTCCAAGCTTACCACAGAGAAAACACCTCACCTTCTTATTACTTTTCGACTTGCTCCCACTTGAGCCACATTCCTTTGATCTTCCTCGCAATGCCAGCAAATCACCCGATTGCTGCGTGCTTGACTTGTGGTCCTCTTTGTTTCTACGTCTATTTTTCTCTTCAAGGACCGCAGCTGCCACCTCATTAAACACAAGATCTGTAAAAATATTATTAGTCAAATTAATAACGAGCTGATTAAACGAATCAGGAAGACTTTGAAGTAGAATCTTTGCTCGCTCCACTGACTCTAATGTCTGTCCTAATGACGTAAGCTGAGAAAATAAAATATTCAGATTATTGATATGCTCGGTGACTGATTGTGACTCCACAATCCGTAGACTGTACAATCTTCTCTTCAAGAAAATCTTGTTGTGGAGTGACTTGGCCTCGTACAACTTACACAATGTGTCACAGATCTCCTTCGCAGTTTTTTTCTCAAAAACATTCGATAACACTTCATCAGCAAGTGCTAAATGGATGCTCGCAATCGCATTTCGCTCCATCTTCCTCCACCTCTCATGAGTGATGCCGTCTGGCCGCCCCTCAATAGCCGCATCAGTATCCTTTTTGGCGAGAACTGCCATCATTTTTATCTTCCACAATGAAAAATTCTTCTCGCTAAACTTCTCAATGTCATATCTCATCGCCATCTAGAACCTCAGCTCTGGTACCACTTATTACGACCGGGATAACTCAGGACAAATTTCAAAACAGAGCCGCTCCTCGCAAGTGCAGCGAAAATACCGAAGATTTTGCGATAAAATATAACAATTGAGAAATGCAACAAAATACGACAATTACGTGGAAAAACTTTCACCAACTTGAAAGAAAAACCCACAGACGGTACAAAGAAAACTCTACTATCAATAATTGAGTTACAACCTTCACTCCTCTCGGGAGAACAACCAATGGTCTCTTGCCGGAAGCAAAACACACGCAATTATAATAGTATAAAAAAATCTCACAAGAACACATACCACACAATGCCCCACACGTGCACCGTTATTGTCTGCAGCACTACTGCACTAGTAGATCTCCGCAACACACACCGTAATCCTTGCACGTCATCCTGCACTGTTGTTGCTTCTTTCCGATTGCTTTCTTTTCTTGCGGCAACCACCCTCACCTTGCGGCTACCACCTCAAAAGAACAACACCCTCTAAATCATAATTAGCCCTAACATAATAATTAGATAGAGCTAATTAAAAGATAAATGTGCTCAATAACATATAAAGACCAATGCAAATTATTTTTATCGTAACAAATAAATTTAGATTGTTGGGTTAAGAGTGAGTAAATTAGTCTCAGATTGAATAAAGATAAGATGAGAAGGAGGTTAATCTACTAGAGAGTTCTATAACCTATTGGCTTAAGTTTTTGGGTTTGATTGAGCTTTCTAGTATATGGACCGAATTCTTCGAATGTTTTATCTTTGTTAACTCTTCCGGTGTTATATCTCCCAAAACAGTGATATCAGAGCCAATGGTTTGGCAGGGAGTCCGATGCACGTAATAACTCTCGCTGACAGTGGGTGAGCAGATTAAGAGCAGCGTGACTCATATAGGGCTTTCGCAGGATGTGAGCGAGGATTCGGAGCAAGTTGAGCTCTGATGGCTGACTCTTAGTTGCGCAGACTGTGCAGGCGAGGCGACCGGCGCATGTTATAGCTCTAGCTGGTAGTGCGATGAGCAAGTTAAAGAGCAGTATGACTTATATGGGCTTCCGCAATGTGTGAGTAAGGATTCGGAGCAAGTTGGGCTCTGAAAATTAGCTCTTGGTGTGTAGTGACAGTGCTCGATGCCAAGTGGCTGGGAATCTGAGCGATCGACGTACTTGGTACGCGATAAGGGTGCTCGGATGAGGAAAAAATATGGATGACTCATTTTTTAGGAAGAGATTGTTGGGTTAAGAGTGAGTAAATCAGTCTCACACTGAATAAAGATAAGATGAGAAGAAGGTTAATATACTAGAGGGTTTCATAGCCTATTCACTTAAGCTTTTGGATTGGATTGGGCTATCTGTATATGGACCGAATTTTTCAGATGTTTTATTTTGGTTAATTTCTTCGGTGTTATATCTTTCCAACACATTCTTCGTCTCCAAACAATCGAAAAAGTAACAAAATTGAGATTCCCATCCTTCAAGCAACAAACAGAACTCGAGATAGTCAATTTGGGATCGAAAAATTCTAGGGTTTTTCTAAGGTTTAAAGAAGAGAAAGTAGAGAGTTGAGAGGCAAGCAACTGCAGCAATCGCCGTTGATAAACCAAAGAAAGGCGTAATGGATAAGGAAATTAATTTTCGGAAGGAAAAAAAAGATCAAACAATGGGCTGTATTCTAAAACAAGGCCCGGTCTATATGAGAAATGGGCTACGAATTAGGTTGGGCCGGGTCGCTACAGTTGACGTTGTTTGGGTGATGTGAAAGGTCAGCTAATCATAAAGCAATAGATTGCACCTATCATTAATTTGTTTGAATTTTTTTATGCCTAGTAATTCGTGCAGTCAGTTGAATGGACGGCCTAGATTTCGTCTGATGACTTCGCCGATAAATTCTTTGTCGATTTTTGAGGAGCGGAGGGATGTTAGCGGGTTAGAATACCGTTGTTGTTCACCTGCGTGATTTCCGCGTGACAGCCCGTTATTTTCTTTTTTTTTAATTTCCAGAAATTAAACTTTCTCTTAAAAATAATTAAGTGGATGTTAATTAGGTAGAACTTTTAGAATTAGATTATAATTAAAAAGCTTTCGGTAGTTTTTCAATGTTTGATTATATTATAGTACCATATTTAACTTTTAGCTTCATTCGAAAATTTTAGTAATTAAAAGAGTCAAACACTTCAAAATTGTTTTAAAAAAATGAAAAACTATTACGTAGAAGGCTTTAACTTTTATATAAGTTTCAGCTTAAGTATACTGTTGTTGACTTGTTTCACCATAATCTAAAATCTCATTTCAATAAAAAAAAGAATAAGTCAAAGGACGCGTTTGAAGGTTAAAAATATATTTTTTAAATTGATATTTTCGTTTTGTTTTAAAAAATAAGTTATATTTTTTTACATCAAAAAATTATATGAAATAAATAATAATAATATTTTATAATATAAATTTTTTATATTTTTTAAATTTTAAAATAAATTTTATAAAATATTATAAAAATTTATTAAATAACATAAACTAAGAAAATTAAAAATTATTTTTTCAAAACGGACTACTGCGGCAATAAGAATCCATACATCATGCATATATACCTACATTCAAGCTTTTTCGGAATCATTTGCCGAAGTTTTTCATTTCATTTAATCATTTTATTTTTAAAAGGTTTTAAAAATACATATAAATTATATATCATAACATATATATATATATATATATATAATTTATTATAAAAAAATAAATTAATTTTTCTAAAGCTCTAAAAGAATTTTGTATAAATTTTGTATATTAAGCAAATCCCAAACGATTCCGGGAGCATTTAAAAGTAATTACAAAATAGAACTTTTTTAAAATAAAAAATATTTTTATTTTTTTTAAGAAACGAGTTTTATTTTTTTATTTTAAAAAAATGATAAAAATATATAATAAAAAAAACTCACTATGTAAAATTTTTCTATATTTTTAAAATTTTCAAATAAACTTTTTGAATATTTATAAAATATGTATTAAAAAATATATAATAAAAAATTAAAATTTTATTTTTTTGATAAGTTAAATCAAATAATCTCTCATTTACATTAAGGGTGAGTTCTTTTGATTTTGAAAGTGAGTTCTTAAAAGTGAGTTATTAGAAATATTATTATTAAAAGTAATGTATTTTTTTGTATTAAAAAATATGTTGGAAGTGATTTTTTATATTTTTTGTAATAGAAAACGAATTAAAAGTGACTTCTTAATAAAAAAACATAATTTTTGGGCGTAAGAAAATACACCCTAATCTCCTTACTTACTTTCTTTGTTTCTCGTCCTTCCATAAAAAAAGAAAAAAGAACTACGTATGTTTGTATAAGTGGAGCTTTAATTTGATACAAGCAGAGAGGTAAAAACAATAGAGCCAAAAGCTTAATAATTAAGCTAACTATATATATATATTGCAGTGCGCATCTGAGTCTCATCTCACAGCAGGCGTAACTTTTCATGCATGCATGGCAATGCAGCAGCAGAGCAGAGCAGAGCAGCTACTATACACACTTGTTTTCTTTCCTTTTTATATTTTGCTTTCTGATTAGTGAGGAGTTCTGAGTTACAGTAGTAACCCAGTAGTCCTGACAAACACCACCAGCCATGAATGAAAAAGAAAGTGCGAAAGCAAAAGAGAAACATTAACAATGACATTGCAATGCAGCAGCAGCTAGCAATGGTTGTCAAAGTGGAGTTGTTTGTTTGCTTGCAAATTATACAGGAATGATTACACCATGATGGACATGGAATATATTTTTATTATAAAAAAAATTTTATTTTAAAATCACTCTTAAATCTGACAATTCAAAGCAAAAGCATATGAACATGAAACATGAATGCATGCATGCATTGGTTCTGAGTTTTCATGCAGTAGAAAGGAAAAGAAAGAAAGACAAGAAGGGTGATACTGCTAGCTACCTGCAATGGGCGCAGTCTCCAAGTTATATAGCAGCAGCTATATATAGCTATTATGTAGCAATAGTATAGCTAGCCTTTGTGCTGTTGTTATTTATGCGGGGGCCATTCATTCTCAGTCATTTGAAAACTCTCTCTCTCTCTCTATTTTATGTGTGTTGAATTGAAGTGACTTCTCTTCTTCCATGCGTTGTTTTCACCACCCATACTAATCTCTTCTCTTTTTCTTTCGTTTTTTTCTCCTTCTAATGGATATGCATTGATTCTAATCTTTCTTCTCCTTATACAAATGATGTAAACTTGCGTAGTTAAAAGAGGACCTGTGGAGGGATTATGATAAAAGGTTTTCTTTAGTTTAAAAATATTATAAATTTTCTTCAAAAATAAATAATTCTTTTTAATCTAAAACTAATAATAATTATATATACTATTTTTTTTAATTTTTTAAAATTTATAAAATATCATAAAAATTTTGTTTAAAAATATAAAATTTTAATGGAAAGTAATGATTTAAGCACTCCCAAATATTCTTTAAATAAAATGACAATTTGAAGGAAGAGAAAAAAGCTTTCTATTTCCATTAAAGTAGTTATTCAAAAATAATTTTTTTAAAAAAAGATTATTATAACATAATAAAAAATAATATCTTTTTGGGAAAAAAAATCACATTTTGGTGCAAAAGAAAACACCCTTAAATGTCTTAGAATACATCAAGAAGGGAATAACTAAAAATTTGAAATAATAGTGATTAGACCAATTTAAATATTTTAAAGTTTGTGAGAATTCGACAAGTGTTTTAAGGGGGAGATATTATTGCAACTGTAGAAGGGATAATTGAAGTAGCTAATGGCAAGCATATAGTGTTAGTAACAAAGAACACACACTTGCCCATGCATAGAACAAAAAGAAAAGCAAAAAGCAAAACCAAATTGCTTTCTTTATGATAATGGCTTTTATTTATAATCGCTTTCTATCTCAATTTCAGCTTAAGCAAGAAAAAGCAAAAGCTATTCTTGCAAGCATTACCAAAAAGAAGAAGTCCAATTTTGGTTTCAATTATGCCAGAATCATAATTGTCTGCTAGTAATCATTTGCTTAAGCATCTTTTTTTCTTCTGCTTACTTTCTTTTTTTTTCTCTCTTTGTTGAAAGACTACACATTACATAAAAGCAAAGGCCAACAAAAATATAAAAAAAAAAGAGAACAAAAGAGCAAATCACGTGCAATGCACGTGAATGAATACAATGGAATGAAGGAGATTTCCCTTTTGTGTTACTTTTAACATTCAGGACAGTAAAAGAACTCTCTTTCTTTCTTTTGCTGTTCTTAATACTTCTCTTTTCACATCCATGTAGAAACAATAGCACAGAGAGTTAATCTCTTTTCTTTTCTTTTCTTTTCTTCAGGTATCTCCTTTTCCTTTGCTTTCCTTCATCTCTTATCTTTCCCTTGATATAATTCTGTAGTTAATGATGTAAAACTTGTTGGCTCTAGAAAACTTAACCCTGATGATAAAAATTAATGTGGTCTTCCCAAGGTGAACTCCAGATTGGGCTTTCTTGTGTTTGTTTCTGTGAGGTTTGAGTTCAAATCAGATACCATCTCATTGCTTTTGGAGTCATTGTCTTTCTGCACATAAAGGAAACCTTCATGTTATCAGACCAATGCCAAGAACTATACGTAGTATATGAAAAAAATAAAATTGCTCACACACTGATCGTAGTCCTTATGATCATAAAGTGTATTGGAAGTCCCTATATATCACTAAATGAGTATCATAAAGAACGACCATGAAGATTGACATAGCATGCCAGACCAGCTTTGACTGCTTCCTTAATGAGCTTTTGAGTATTGAATGAATGTTAGAGTATTGAACCAAGCAAAAAGAATGGTTAGCTAGAAAGGGCAATGTTGTTTTCCACTATTCACTTGTAGACAACCATCACACATTCATATGTCAAGAAGCAAAACAAGGTAAATTTAATTGATAGTGATGTGTTGATGTGTTGTTACCTCAAAAGAGTTGATGCTCCTAGCTGGGTTAGACGAAGCACTGTACTTGTGATCATGCAACCATCCTCCTCCTCTGCTAGACAAAATCGAATCCAAAATAAATTAAAGAGAATATTTCCTTCAGTGGAATGCTATGCATGCAAGAAAGAAAAGAAAACACATAAAAGCAATAGCATTGAAAAAGAATCCCTTCTTTCTTTCTTTCTTTCTTTCACTATGAGCTTTGAAGAAGAGAGAGACGGATAAAGTAGACGCACTAAAACCATGTGAAGTATCAGAAAAAGCTTTTGAACAAACAAAAGTTCTTCTTAGCTTATGCTTATGGGTACCCACAAAATCCCTTTTGTGTGTTTGTGTTGGAGATCATCAGTTCAATTTCATAGTGAAGAAGAAGTCCGTGTTATTTCTTGGAATAAGGGAAGCAGCAGAGAGAGAGAGAAAATATATATATTGTTTACTAGTTTAGGCTTTAGATAGTTAGATGACATAGATAGCTTGTAGTCTCTTTAAACTACAACACAAAAAATATCTATATATTACTGGCATAGGAAGGGATCATTGCACCATGATAAAGTTTTCATAATATTGCTGAACAGATCCTGGGCAAAGCTAGGCTTCTACTTTTTGTGAGCACTTGCATGGAGATTGATACCGGTCTATACAAAAGAATCAAGATTGAGACCATATCAGCACCCTACAGGAGATCAGGAGACCATTTGAACATTTAGGTTTTCTTTACTATTATATCTATATATTTTTTTTTTCATGTATTTGCTCACTTTCATCACTGTCAGGCTTTTCCAATGCATGCATCTTTTCAAGAACAACAGGGAATCCCCTTTATCTCACTTACAATCACTCTTTTTTTGTTGTTTATTTTCCTGGCTGGCTATCTACCCATATAAATATGATTGCATACTACAATGTCTAAGATGAAGGTTCTTCACCAAGGTCTTTAACCATGCCTATATCAGTACTACATATTGTTTGCATGCTTAATTTTAGTTTCAAAACTGTTTTAAGTGCACTTTGTTCTAGAAGTTGCATTTAAGTCATAATAGTACCTTGAAGAATTACTCCAAAGGCCACAAGTTTTAGAGTAGCCATTCCCAACTGATGATGGCCTTCCATGCTGCAGATTTCCTGGTTCAGATACACTATGAAGGTTTCCGAGTTCAAGCAAGCTGTCATCAGAAATCTCCCCAGATGATCCATTCTCTAATGCATCACATTGTCCTAAATTTTCAATAA
This sequence comes from Acanthochlamys bracteata, assembly GCA_019914995.1. Classification (NCBI taxonomy): domain Eukaryota; kingdom Viridiplantae; phylum Streptophyta; class Magnoliopsida; order Pandanales; family Velloziaceae; genus Acanthochlamys; species Acanthochlamys bracteata. The sequence goes on from CM034126.1 coordinate 668,719, forward strand.
ATTAATATAATGCTTTCATATCAATGCAATTCTTGTTTTGCTAAGATATGTAGCCGATAAAACTACACCAATTGCTTTGATTTGCTTACCTGAAGAGGTTGGAGGTCTACTATCCGTAGTCTTCACTGTTCTGTACATCTGTAGTACGTACACAAATGCAAAGCATAAATGAATAATTTCTTTAATCTTCAGTGCACTCTTTAAAATAAGCAGAAATTTATCCAAAAAAAAAGTATTATCATAGTACTGTTGTATTTTCTTCTGAATCATCCTACGAAGAAAACAATCACACAGACAACAATGAATATCTCTCTAGGCATTTCTACAGATACTTGATACATGCATACTGATTATTGAATCATGATAGCATGCCGTACTGCGTTACTAGCTAGCAATGATTTTAATGAATTGTAGTAAAGAACAGTGTGGTTTTTGCACAAGAGCTTCTTGTGCTTTACCATTGCTTTTAATGGTAAAAAACATCTCTGCTTCAGAGTAAAAGTTGCATCAGCCACAGTGATAGAAGAAGCAAAAAAAGAGAGTACACACATGTACACAGGTCTACATAAACCAACAACAGGTCCATAGTTTTGCAGCAGCATGGGAAGATGAGCAAAAGCAAATTAAATTAATTAAACAAAATTTGAAGTATACCAATTTCTGTTTTAACATTTCTCATTTCAATGTAACATCTGAAATTCATGTCAGAGATGAAAACAGAAGAGGGAGCTAGCCTTATTGAAAGTTTCAATTGCTTTGGCAGTAGAAAAGGAATAAGAAGAAGAACAACAACAACAACAAATTAATAAAGAGTTTGAAATTAAAGTTTAGAGATAATTAATTGGAAGACCACCAAGAACAAGATTGCAGCAGCAACAGTAGCAGGAGCAGCATAACGAAGGAAATAATGGAAAAGAGTGCTGAAATGTGAAACAACAGGAAGTCATTTTCATCAATATGGTACTGTAAATCATGTGCAGATAATTAAGTTGCTCTAAAAAGAAATAAACAGTGCAACTCAAGAAATCCCTTCAACTCTTACTTGAAAATTCAAATGAATTTTCAGACAAAGATTGAAACAAACTGACTGATTCTAAACAAAAACTCCCTCACCTGTAAGTGGGATTTCACATGAGCTAATGTCAGATCCTTCACATCCATGAGTTCAAGCACTGATTTAGGTGTTGCCCCTGTACATGTTTCAAAGACAATCAGCAAATTCTCCGATAAAGAAAACAAATTCCGACCGCTCGTGCGATATCTTCAGAACCCACAAACACTAGAGGCTTAATAAGAACATCAAGAAAAAAATCACAAATCAAACAAAAGAATAAAAGAAAACCGAAAGAACAGTAGCAGATTATAAGAACAAATAGAACAACATCACAAGACGAAAACTACTTAAAGAAAAAAAAAGCAAATAGGGAGAGAGAGATGGTGAGGACAGAATAAGAGAAGAAGCGTACTTTCATGGCCACCCAAGAGCTCAACAGCATGAACAAAGCGTGCATGAAGAGTGCTAGTCCACCGCATCCTCGGCGCCCGCATACTTCTCTTCGCCGGAAACCGCGAAAAAACCCGAGACCTTGCCAAGCTCTGTTGATGATTATGGTGATGACCGCTACCATACTGACTAGTTGGAGAAATGCCAGCAGTAGTACTAGTTGTAGAAGAAGAATCACACAATTGTTGTTGTTGTTGTTGAATGTGGTGAAGGAAAGGTAGCTGTGAAGGAATAGTTTGGTAAACTGGGATTCCTCTTATGGGTTTCATTATTCCAAGGTCTAATTGGTTGTTTCCAAATGGGGTGTGGAAACCATGGTTTGAGAAGTGATTTTGAGCAGTGCTGCTGTTGCTGCTGCTGTTGTTGTTATTAACAGGTTGTGAAGAAGAAAAACAAGTGAAGGGTGTAGTAGTAGTTGTAGTAGTAGTACTAGTTTTTGCTGCTAAAGAAAGATCAAAGAAACTAGAGTTAGTAGAAAAAGTGTTGGAAGAATCCATGATTGCTCTTCTCCAAAACCCTAAATTATCCATATTGTTGCTGTTGCTGTTGTGGTGGTGATGATCAGAAGAAGAAGAAGAAGAAGAATCTCTTGATGATCTTGCCCAACTCGGTTGTGTTGGTTTGCTACTCGGTGGACTTATTTGTAGTGATAAATCTGGTTGTGCCGGAAACAACTCCATGGATGATTTTCTTCTAACAACAACGACAACTTCTCTCTACAATTAAACCAAAATTTCTTCTTGGTCTCTGCAGAGGTGCTGTCTGTGTTACTGTTTGTTGCTGATCAAGAAAACTTATCAAGAATTGCTAGAAGGAGGAGGTAAAACAAGAGAAGAGAAAGAAAACAAAGAGTTGTTGATGTTCTTGCTGTAGTTAGCTGCTGCTGCTGCTGCTGTTGTTTTGGTTTGGTTTGCTTTGCTTTGCTTGTTTGTAGGGGGAGTGAGTTAGAAAATGACACTTATACTCTCTATTATTATGAGAGACAGATGAAATGAATGACATGAATGAATGTGGTTGAAGTGTGTTTTTTATTCTCTTCTTTTCATTAAATTTCTTCAACTTTTCCAAGTAAAAAAATTCTTCATCTTTTTTAATTTGAGTGAAACACATAATTAAACTTCTTAGATATTAGTTAAGGTTTAATAATTATCTAAGACACATTTGAACAATACAACACGTGTGATGAGAGTGGGATTGGCATTGGTTGGTAGTGCATGTGTTTTTCCCTTTTCTTTCTTTTCTTCTCTCTTTCGATCTATCTAAAATCTTAAAGACGGAGATTAAGAAAAGAAAAAACACAACTTTTTGGATATCGACTCTTTTTCTTAAAACCACACCGATGAAGAGTTTGGAAAATGGAGTGAAATGAAAAAGTTTTAACTTTGTTTGTCCAAACAAAGAGCTTTATGTGGGCCGAAACAAAGCCCAATAAGAGCTTCAATAGCTCAATTGGGCTATTTAAGGCCCATATATAAGGTAGCTGTAATTACTACGGGTTAAAATTGGGTTAAAATTTCTACCACTAGTCTGCCTACGTCAATTATTAGATGATAAAATACGTAAACAGACAATGAAGAAGAATATGAATTAAAAACTTTAATCATAATAACAATTAATGTAATGGTGATTCTTTGGAATATTTTGGATCCAAATTAGGAGAGACAGATTGGTCCCTTGTTATTTGGTTCAAAAGGCTCATTATGCTTATTTTTAAAAATGTTTGACCTGCCTTCATTGGGTCTATTTGTAGTTAAGGGCCAACGCAACTACACGTGAATGAAGAAGAGCCACATGCTTGCCTGGCAAAAGAAATTTATAAATTAAAAAAAAAAATCAAAGCTTTCATGATTTCATGTTTGAATTTTAAAAAAAAATGTGTATATATATAATGCCGACAGAGAACAAGACCCATAGCTTTTATTGCCCTTTGAATTTTGGTCACTGAATTTACTATGTTAACTACAGTCCAACACTATCTAAGTACTAGTCTACTAAAAATATATATTAGCTCTATATAAAATTCATGCAAGCAATTCAATTTTTCTTTCATGTAAGATTCCATGATCCATCAATTATAAGGATTAGTTTTGGAGATCCCAATATTACTTGCTTTGGAAGAGAAATAACTCTTTAGTTAAATTTTTCAATATTGACAAATTGGATTCAATGCCCAGTGCATTGGAAGTGTTGCACCTTGTAATAAGTTAGAGAAAATTTCCTCTGAAGTCTGAACTAATGAATTGTTAGAAACCAATAAAAAGATGTTTGAAAGTAACTATAAGAATAAAATTTTTTAAATAAAAAATATTTTAAAATAATTTTTTTTATAAAATAATAATAATGAAATTTTATGAATGTTAAATTTTTTAAATTTTTTCAAAAATTTTAAAATATTTTATAAAATATTATATAAAATTTATCAAAAACACATAAAATAAATAAAATAAAATATTATTCAAAATCAGTACCAAAACATTCTTTTATTATTAAGGACGTATTTATCAACACCCTAAATTTATTTTTAATATAAAATACATATAAAAATTAAAGTAAAATTTTTTTATTAATAACTTTTTTTAATATTTAATTTAAAAACTTACTATAAATATTAAATTAATATATAATATTATTTTTTATTAAATATTTTTAATTTTTAATTTTATTTTTTAAATTGATTTAAAAAAAACTCATTTCATCTATGGTAAACACGCCCTAAGTCTATTAGAACCCTCAACGCATCATCAAATCAATGCCAAAACATGAAACTACAAATACACAGACATGGAGTATCTGAGAAAGATAAAAATTACTGAAGTAAATATATACACTCAAGCAGTTGTAGTAGAAATCAATGCTCTAGCTACTACAGGTCTTAGAAGTTAATTAGAACCCATTACGTAAGATAAGATGTACGTACTTACAGTATAGAAAAAATTACAGTATCAAATACTTAGAAATTAATCATATGCAAAATGTGGAAGATGAGCTTCTTTGGTGGGTTACAATTTGAGATAAGAGCTGATCAATCCTTGTTGTTGAACAGTTGAAATGTACAAGCCCTGGAAGTGTTGTCACTTTGATATGATAGAGTGTTGATTTGTCACAAAATTTTGCTTGTTTTTCAATTTGTTTGATAGCAAAGAATGGAAACCAAAATTTTTCAATCAATCAAAACATAAACAGAAAGAATGTTATTATTTAGGCCTTAAAAAACAGTAATTAAATGTCAGTAGAGTTTTTACGACCATATAACTTTGGATGTATTTTTTTCACTGTTAGAATTCATTTTTTCACTAAAAAATTACTTTTAATTTATTTTCAAATACACAAAAATAAAAAAAAAGTCACTTTCAATTTATTTTTTATATAAAAATTAAAATAACTTTCAATAACACTATTATAATAATTTTTTTTTTATGATTTACATTAAGCTCAAAAACACACACTTAATATAATAATTTTGAGGGCCCATTTAAGAGCTGGAAGCATTAAGCACACATCATGTTGTGCTGCAATCAAAGTTGGAATAGCTTAGGACAAGCTCTATTTAATTGCAACAGTCCTAGTAATAATGAAATCTTGTCACCTAACAACAAGCAAAATGGGCCATTCATTTCTTGATTAGCACGAATCAAGAGGCATGATGGCGCTTCCATTACCGTCCGATTAGAGATTTTTATATAATTATATAGCCTTGATATGCAACTTTAATTAGCCTGTTCTATAGCAAGTTTACTTGAAGAGGGAAATAATTAGTTAGGATTCTCCTCCTAATTAGAAAAGAACATTGATCAGCAAATTACTTTGGCTACTTAAAAATAGATTTTTTTATCCCCGTAAGGACTTGTTTCAAATATCCGTAACTAAGTTTCGTGAAAGTGAAATATAAAGAGTAGAATTTTTTGAAAAATGAATTGAAAGTGAAGTTCAATATTTGTGTTTCAATAGTTTTTGAAAGTATTTTTTTTGTAATTGAAACATATGAATTATTCGAAACTCAAAATATAATGGAAGAAAATGAAGTTATGGACATTTAAAACATGCTCAAAAACACTCTTCATGTCGATTCTACCAACAACTGATGTTCTTCTTTTGGGGTGTGACTGAAGAGATATTCTTTTAATGACCTTGATCACAAAGCACAAATGTAGCATATTTACCTTTTTTAGTGGTAGTAATAGTTGCATCAATCTGACAATATTCCAAACAAACAAATGAAAGACGGCATCAGTATACAGTTTAATTCCTCTCTCTCAAACTTTTTAGAGGTGGTGCTCTTCTATTGCAAAGGCAAATTTAACATAATCATGGATAAAGCATGTTGGTTATTCTGCTAGAAGTATTGCATGATAGCTCAGTGGGCAACATGATAAAAAGTCTGGGAACATATTATATATCTTAAGAGATACGAATGACAGTTTGCTAATCTAATTTTTTAAAAACGGAATTCCCATATCTATCTGAATGACAAACATCCAATGATTCAAATCAAAGTCATTCTGAGATGTTTAATTTCCATTTGAACACTTGATTAAAGAGATCCATAGAAGAGCATAACTACTTTGGGCCTGATGCTCATGATCCAGATGTGATAAAACTCAACTAAAGTAAAAGCACTGCATTATAATCAGAAAAATAAGTGCCACAGTTTGCAACGTTTTTTTCTGGAAATGGTAGCTAATCATACCACATGTAGACTTAAAAAAAGAATATGAATTTAATGGGGAAAAGGTTGCAGCGGTCTGGCACTAGGCAGGATTAACCTACCTATATGAATTGATTATCAACAATTAATTAAAAAGGAAAAAGCCAAAGATTCTAGCCCAACAAGGAAAACATAAACATGGCCGAGAACCCAAAAGAATCGAATCGTGCAAGTACCTCAATATGAGATCTGCACAAAGAATCAATTACTTCTGCTATATCTAATTCTAAAGTTGCAGTTGTTAATTTCCCTCAGCTGGACCTGAGCCTCTACTTTCTTGTAAACTATCCAAGTTAGATAGTGTAGTTAGCTCCTCTATCATCATGCTCTTAGAAGTTACTTCTGTCTCCACTTCTTAGCAATCTACAACTTGAACTTCCTTACTCAGTAAACCCACTGCCTAAGGAAGGTCCTCTGACTTTGAGGCGCTTTGGGCCAAGCTCTAGTGGAGGTTTTTCCTTGAATCCATCTGCTAGCTTGTTTTGAAAGCCAGATATCTTCCTCTCTTCTTGCAACTTAATTTTGACAGACTCATAAGGTTTTGGCTTTTTAGCACCAAACAGGTGTCTACTGTTTATATAACTTACTGGGATAGTCGATCTACTGCTATCGACTTTAGAAAGTGTTGTGTTTACCAATGCTTCATGGTTCCCCATATCCCGAAAACATTCTGACGATTGAGTGTGTAAAGGCCTTCCTTCATGGTGGTTCTTCTTCAACCTTTTCCAAACCTAACAAAAGTACATGTTTAGAGCATTAGAGAATAATTGGGTAAAAATACTAAAGCACCATACAACAATATTGGTGCACAAGTACATAAACAGTACTGAAGATGTTTGAGAGAGAGAAAATGCTGAATTCTTTCCAGATAGCTCCAGAGAGTATATTCATACAGCAACTAATAAATGAATTGGAAAAGATTGGCATCGGTGATCTCAGCACTATAACCACAATAAATAATTGATACCTGCTGCTCTGGATTTTTAAGGTTGCTAATGTTACTCTGACATTTTCTCTCTGCACTTATAGAAGTCCTCCTCTTGACCCTAAAGATCTCTGTATCAGACTCGTCACTATCTTGCATCATAGTGGTGCATTTAGAAGAAGTTTGACCAGTTGTTGGGCATTTATTAGTTAGTGAGGTAGCTTCATCAGCCACTTGTGATCCTCCAAAACATGTAAATTGTAGTGTACCAAACTTTCCTGGTTCCTGCATAATTTCCACATTTGAAACAACAGTTAAAGAACAGAAAAGAATGAAAAAAGTGAGTTTCTATGGTGACTAAAATTTAAAATACACCAAAGCTACAGAACAAAAACTTACATTCTCTGATAATGAACTCTTCTGCAGCTCCGGGGATGATATCGTTGGACTTATAGAAGCTGCTGGTTCTTGAAAGTCAACTTTCAGAGGCTCCTGGAGGGAAGAGAAATCCATAGAATCTTTCTCAAGAAGTTGAATTTTCAGAATTTCTGGACATGATACAAAGTTGATCTTGCAATATGGAAAATATCTGTCATCTTCACTACACAAATATAAGTTGTGGTGCAGGCCAGACTTGCTTTTGCCTTCCTGCGCTTGCTTTTCAACTTCATTCATCACACCAAATTCCTTCTCAAAGTCCTGAGATATTGCCTCCAATTCTAAAAGATCCTCCCTCAAGTATAGTACACGGGTGTGCCCACATGTACAATTTCTTATCTCATCCTCTGCATCATAAGATAACAGTTAAAATACCAATTGACGAGTCTGCCTTCCTAGAAAACAGTATGTTGAGGAATTGCTTACATACCATGACACAGACAGACAGGATTCACAAAGCAGTTGCATTTCACATGAGCAACATAGCAGTCACGATAACAGATGCCACAAAGTATCGTGGTAGATGCGTCTGGAGAGTAGCACATGCTTGCTCCCAGTTTCATAAGGGACCACCGAACACGATGCAGGAACCTCATTAGATGCACAAAAGAAACCTTAACACCTTGCTGAGACTGAACATCCAGGGAGGTATCTTTCAATTGATTATCAGAACATGTCTTATGAAGAAGCATGGCCTCCTTGCAAAGAAGTTCTTCATGGGGGAGTAAAGGCTTCCGGTTAAGAACTGCATATCGCTGGCGAGCAATAGCACCCAAAGGGAACCAATCACCAATGGCAAAATTAACTGCTTCACCACAATTGAAACCTATTTTGATTCAAAACAAAAAGACGAGATAAATAAATGTGAAGTTCGATGAAATGATCAACAGATGCTTTCATATAACTCTGAAACTTTTAAATTTATAATCTTCCACACCATGGCTAAATCCTGCATGATACGCTCGAGGAAAGGTGATCACAAATTCTCCTGGTTTTTGTACAGCTCTGTAGACAGGAACATGATTGTCTAACAGAATATTTGGAGGAAACATTGTTGTCTTTCCCAAAAGAACATCAAATGCTGCATCCACACCTTCACCCGATAGAATTTCACGATCATATACATGCTGCTGAACCACTCTCTCAAAGTGGGGAGCTGCATGCCCAGGAATTCCATACCAGGTTTTTGGAGCTCCACAATGATGATAGTTAATACTGCAAAGATAAAGTTTGGTTATTAATTATCGGTCAGACTAGGGAACATAAAGAACACCCAGTCACTATCCAAGGCATGCCTGTACAAATAGTGATCTTCCACATGCCAAGCAAACATGCTAAAGAGCATCCCAATGTATAGCATCGGATCAGTTACTCCCTGCATGAAACAATAACAGCCATAACATATATTAAAAAGCTCTAAAGATTATATAGTCAGAAACTTCACATAACTTCAGGCCAGGGTACACTTACAGGAATTCCCATCCCAAGTAATCGTAGTGTTGACTTGGGCAATCGGGAGAGACCCTGAAAAAATAATCAATTCCTATAAAGTTAGTAACTGATTTATATAAGAATACATAGGAACTGAACAATGCTATTCAAAGAAAGGCAAGTTCACCAAACTTACATCATGAGAATATCATCACTGCTAACCAAGTAAAATTTGCTAGCACTTCATTGCACTAATCACAACTCAAGATAAGCAACTAAATTCTCATAAAAGGGCTGCTTATAACATAACCTATGAGACAAAAAGGCCTGAAACAGTTGCATTGATACTACCACTAAGTTTAATGAATTAGAATAAGTTCATGGCAACCAACAATCCATTGCCAACTTGGTGGCTGCTACATCTTTCTAATATAATACAGGTATTGCCTGCTCGCTTAAAAAAAATCACAACCAACTATAATTTACTTCCACAATCACTTTAACGGAGTAACTCGTAACATGAACTCTCCTAAAACATCATCTTTAAAGCATATTACAATAGTTGGTGACAGAAAACCACATCTAAGCAATTCCAGGAGCATTTTAAGAGGTAATTGGAGCACAGAGATGCAAATCTAAGCTAATCTCTGTACCAGTACTACTATATGCACAGGGATGTAATATTGTTTACTCTAGTGTAGAGCACTTTAAAAACTAACTGGACTGCTGCTACCTAAGCAAGAAAAGTGTAGAGAAAAGACACTTTATCACCAATGATGAAATTTTGAAAGGTTTGCAAATCAACTTAATTTCAAGTTTTAAAAATTAAGTCATTTGTGCAAAATACTACTAAATAAACAACGTACTACCACTATATATATTCTGAATTATCTTTCTAGGTGGATTTGACCACTTTACAGGTATCTTCCCACATGAACTACAACCAAATCTAAAGCATAAAGAATCAACGAAATCAGTAAAACCAGCAACAAAGTACAAGAGATTGCAACATCTGAGGAACGAAGGGAACTCTCGTACCTTCAAATTCCATTGGCTTTGCCCAAGCTGGTCTGAATGAGATGATGAAAATGCACTACCATCAACATCACAAGCATACTCCACGGACTCTGTCTTGCCACGAGCAATTTCATGCCAAAATTGCTCCTCCAAGTATCTGGCAGGCAGGCATCCGGCACTAGAGTATCTCCTAGAAAATTCTTTGTTTGCCATTTTTTCAAAGTCGCGGAACGAGTACTTCCTGAAAGGCCATTTTGATAGTCACAAAAAGAACCTAATGGAAAAGGAAGTACCTGCTACTAATGCATCTCACCTTCCACTCATAAAGAAGGTGACTTTGTCATCATTGGCCCACTCAGCAAGGCGGAGCGGCTGTACTCTAGTAGTAAATCTGAATCCAGCCTTTTCCTTCATCAAAACAACACCAGCAGGTACAGAAGCACATAGAGGAGAAACAATTTTACATATACCTGCAACATGATAAACCTCATTTTAGTTTTGTAAGTACAGAGAGAGAGTTAAAAGATTCTAGTACTCTAAATAATCAGGTAAAACGAAACTACTATTAGGAAAAAAGTATTGGATGACAGACAACAAACTTATCAAACAGATACTCTGACTTTTATTTCAAGCAAAGCTTATGCCTAATGTCATTTCTAACTATTTGAAAATGTCAGCATGTGTCTCCAAAGAAATGTCTATTACATTGTAAGGGCACAATTTAAAACAACCGCAATGTTGTGACTTCTACAAAAGTCAGTATTGGACAACGTAAGTCATGCATCTTATCTTTAAAACAAAAACGGCAAGTTTGTAAGAGGAAAAATATTAGATCATGTACCAATAGAGAGAAATTCTGAAATTGTCAACTGACAGCTTGCACATGCATAATGCTAACATACATTAGAGGACAAAGCTACTGTGGTATAAAGATTTTTCAGTCAAGTTGCCTTCACATAGCAAACTTTCTCATAGACATCTGAAACTGATCATTACCATATTTTGAAGCCTCTGGAGCAATTTTTTGAAGATAAGCCAGTGGGTCTTTAAATTCTTCTTTTGTAGGAGAAAATACTGGACATTCGGGAACTTTATCAATCCAATCCAAGTTTGATGTGTTGAATTTCCCAACTTTATGTTTCTGATGAGGAACTGTAGCAAGAGAAAATGCAGCCACATTTGCTTGCATTCTCTCTCCACATGAAGCTGACAGTCTCAAAGCATCTCCTCCGCTTCGAGTCATAGTATGAGAGACATGAGATTCCTCAGCTGGCACTGCTAACTTCAACCGCTGGAGTCTTTTTTGCTTCAGTACCTCTAACCCGTTCCTGACCTCTCTAGACAAACAACCCCGTCCTTCAACCTGTCAAGACCAATTACAAATGAGATACTGCAAGATGATTGGGTTAATGGTGTGCATAAAGGAAGCACATTACTGCTGAATCAACATAGGTATGTCAAGCAATCAAAACAATAGTTTTCCACAGTAAATTAGCATCAGCGCTGTTAACTAGTCAATACCTTTACTAACAAGAGGGAAGAATTAGATGTCTTAAATTCATCCAACTTAAAGCAATTTAAAATAAACCAGCTAACTCAATAATTTAAACAAGAATTCAATCTTCTAGTGGAAATACCACAAGCATAGTTACCTAGGTTCTATGGGCCATATTGTTGCGTTGCATCCGAGTAATGAATTTCTCATATCTCATGCATGTACCTCCGCTTATGTGAATTCTAAGAACGTTACCTTCTACACTCTTGATTTCCCTACCTATAAATGAATGAACCCTTGTACTTGTACAATACTGTGAATTCTACCACCTAGTTGACCGACTTATAGCATTATCTATCAGTCAAACAATGAGCGCATCATATTTCCACCATGAATTCACTTACATTGTGCCAATTTAAACCATTTACTCATGAATGAGTTATTTAGACCATGCATGTTACATGGTTGGCATATAAATTACTACCACCACCTCTTTAAAACTCCATAGAGGGGCTCCTGTGAAAGCATCAAAGTTGTAACTCGGAGAATCATGAAGAAGAAACAAAGGTTCAGATAGCTACTTAGAGAGCTACCAAAAATCCTACCTATAGGATCAACCTCGCCGAAAGTGCTCTTCCGTCAAACTTATTTAAAAGAAAAACAAAGGGGAAAAGAAGTGATATTTAAAATGTGAAAGCAAAGTGAACAATCGTATATCTCTCAATTATAGAAATTCAGACCTACGCTAAATGCCAACATGCGCACTAAATTCTACAATCAAAAGAGTACAGCATTGACAAAAAAATTTACTTTAATAAAAATCATCTACATTGCGGCTAGATTGGCTGACTAAACAAGAAAGATATCATCAGAACAAACGAAACTTTCTCTAATCCATACAAAATTCCAAGGGGCTAACATAGCCTTTTAAATTTATTGACGGAAAACTTACCCGCAATGCAGTATATATAGACCAATTCCTCCTCAAAGCGCACAGAATCACGCTCAAATCCAACAGAAAATAAAACAAATACGACCGACAACAAACAATTCCAAGCCAAACAAGTTTCTACAAATAAAGGCAAGAAATCCGCCTCAAACAACCAAAAAAAAAAAAAAAAAAGAAAATCAAACATGAGAAAAACCGAAACAGAAGCAAGATAAGGGGAGAAGGAAAACAGACTCCATCGTCTAATTTTAAGTTAATTCAATCCAGTTCAATCAAGGACTCACCATCTCATGATACCGCTGTGATCCCTCCACCTTCACCAGGAAATCCAAATCCAAAACCGAATTTTCAATCCCCTCCAACCTCCTCCGCCCCGATCTCTCTCAAATTCGGTCCCACATTATCTTCCCTCTCACGAATCCTTTAGAGATCCAGACAAAACCTTCCCGCCACACGAAACAACTTCCTTCCGGCCACCAAAAACACAAACCACAAGCAAGCAAATAACAGAAGGAAATCAATAGAGGATTCTAGAAACGAGAGAGCAGTGCTCCGGCGAGAAGTTTCCCGGCGACTGGTATTCCGGCAAGGGGAAAGAAATGGAATGGAACTGTTTGGAACGGGGAAATTGGAGAGAAAAGTAAATGGTTGGAAAACGGAAACAGCTAAAAGAGCGCGTTAATAATCGGAAAACGTATAAAAAAAAACCAATATTATATTAATAGTTAATATTTTGTATTATTAATTCAAAGAAAGTGGGCAGTTGTTGGGTTGGTTCGACCGAACCCTTCCTTAACCGATCCTCTCCGTTATTCCTCACCCACTCGCCTTAGGCAGACCACCCTCGATTTTAATTTTATTACAAAAGCACCAACGGCACCAACAATGCTATACTAAGCCGTTTTAACACTGAATAAATAGTTATGAAAGAGTACTTCAATTATTGTTTAAGTATCTGTCAGTTCTTTTCTTTATATTAAATCTATGTGTTTCAAATCAGCGCAACTATAATACGATTGGAAACAATTCTATAATGACATTTAACTTCTAATTGATGTAAGATTAAAAATTAGTATATGAGGAAACTATAAAATTAACTGCTTGTTATATGAGAAAGCCTACACAACAATGGAGTTAAAACAATAAATAAATAAATGAATTTTTTTTATTTTTTATAATTTACTCGCAGAAATCTATTTACAAATATCTACAGAAAATAGAAAACAAAAGAGCAATATAGTCATTTGCAAATGGAAGGGCCGCGTAACGGCGTTAAATAGACGAAGAACTCCTTGGATCCAAAACGGGACAGCGAAGCAAACGCCAAGTGGCTGAAGAGAGAAGTAAACAAATATTAAAAAGAAAAGTTAAAGCTGTATTAAATCTAGGGTTCGTCGACGTGGCAAATCGAAGAAGCTGTGCACCGTCTGATGGTACGAGGCGTTGAGTGAACGGAGACACTCTGTCAAAGTCGCTAAAATCCTATTCATGTGGTGCCATCTTTGCAAAAGGACACATGCCGGTCTAGTCGTGGGTTCATTTGGTAAAAAAACCTGCATGTTAATGTCGCTCTCGGTTGTTGGACACCGAACAGCTGGCGGTAAGTGAAACGTGTCAGTTGGAGAACACGAACTGGTGGGGTAATGCAAACAAGTAGCAGATGACCGCCGGCGGTTTTCTTATCCTGTTTACTTGTTTATTTTTTGTTCATGTCTGTTAGAACAGATAGAAGTCTTACCACCGACGGTGAGAATAAGTTCATATACTTGTTTATTTATATTTTTAATTTTGAAAAAGTCTATTACAATATTTTGAAATTGTTTTTGAATTAAAATTACAAATAATATATATCATATATTATATATAATATCTTAAATCCAGAAGCTAACAAATTTGTTTACATAACAAATTTTGTTTTAAAATTGTACTTTTAAGCAACTCCAAAACATTCTTAGATTTGCATTTTCATGGTAGTGCAATAGAAAATCAGAATGCAAAATTCGACATAAAATACTTAATAAAACATTAAATTTTCCTTGTCAATTATGAACATCGGAAGTTTTTAACAGAATACAAAAATGTCAATCATATGATTCATATTGAAATTTTGGTTGGATCATTAGTAGAGAATTAAGGCATATTTTAAAATTTTTAACAAATTTTAAATTCGATCGCTTTATGTGTTTCATATATTTTACTTTAATTTTATTTTTACTTTTACAACAAAATTTATTTTTATAAATATTTAATTTTAAATTTTATTTTATTTGTTTTAAATATTAATCAAATTTTATTTTTATAAAATTTAATTTCGTAAACTTTAATTATATATATTTGAAGCCACTCTTATATGTCTTTTGAAAGTAATATACAATTCTAAGCTTTTGAATAAGAGTTGAAAGCAGTTTGAAATTTTATTATTTATTATGATTATTATTATTATTTAAAATTTTTTAAATAATAAAAATTATTTATTAAAATAGAATAATTTTTTATTTTTAAAATAACTCTCGAGAGCCCTTGCAGGCAAACATCAGCAATCTTAGCTTTTAATCTATTATTATATTGGAGAATAAAATTGAGCACACGGTACAAATCAGTTAGGTCGCTTTCTTTCTCTTTAACAACTAACAAGAAAGAGGCGGGCTGGTAACCGGCGAACGATTGACCAAGTCTAACTCCAAAGATTTTTCGCCGGTCAGCGCCGTCGGGGTTTGATTGGTTTGACGGCTGGCTTGTGCTATACCGATCGCTGCGTTGGCGTTCCTACATGAAAATTGTTTTTACTTGAAATAAATTTTTGTAACTAATTTTAGTTATTTACTAAATAAAATAAAATTATATTTTATCTTAGAATTACATTTTTTGTAACTATGTTAGAATTTTATTTAAACTATAAAATATTTTTAGAAAACAATAAATACTTCAAACATTTAGCCAAACGACTCCGACTCATTGAACTTTGCTTAAACCATAAAAGGCAAACAAAAATCGTTTGAAATTATTTAACATAAATTATTATTATTATAAAAAATATAGTTTTATTACTTTTTAGTTATTTTTTAACACTAAAACTTCATTTTATAAAAAGTTTAGATATAAATTTATATATTTTTTAATTTAAAAACTTTTTATAAATATTACAAATATTTTCAAATATTAAAAAGAAAACTAAAAAATAATAAATGTATACGGCCAAAAGATCTCTGAGTTTTGCAAGACCAAGCCTATAATTGTATTACTGCAAAAGTAGAGCCTTCCTTGATTACATTTTATTTTTCGACAATATAAATTTACAAAAAAAATATATAAAATCAACAATATATCCCTCCCTTCCTGAATTTGGTCGATAATGTATTATTATGTTACAAAAATAGAAATATAAGCCCTTAATTAGCTGAAATCAAGTATAGCAGTGTGGATACTGAAAATACATTTCTGTAGCTGCATTGCCATGTTAGTAATTAACAAAGAAAAGTGACAAAAAATAACTTTTGTGAAAACCAGCTTCTGCTTATAAGCTGTTTTGTTTTAGGAGAGAAAAAAGAAGCACGTTTAACGATGAAAACAATTCATAATAATAATAATAATAATAATGAAGGAGTAAGTGACTGTCAGAGTCGGGTGTGAGTTGATAGAGACGGCGCCCAACTTCATGTACTTTGCTTCACTTCTCTTCATTATTATTATTTTTTCAAACACTCAACAGTTCTTATTATCGTACGTGTTAATAAACATGTGCTGCTACTATTTACCTACCAGCTGCTACACAGTATTTATTTTTATTTATTTTTTATAATTTTTTTTAACTTGAATGAATATATATTGTTATTATTGTTTATTGTTAGTTTAACTCATAAGTTACAACATGTTTTTAAAATAAAAATTACAAAATGAAACCTAGTGTGAATATAATAAATAATAGCACACTCTTAAAAATTCTAAGTACATAAGCTAAATTGTTGGCTAATGACGAATAGTTGATTGATTAATCATGTTTAAAAAAAGAGATTAGTAACATAAATATACTAACCGTACGGATACTTGATCGGGTAATTCTTTTTAAATTAACATAAAATTTGGTTAATATTGGATGTGATTGAAAATTTAGACGAGTTACCAAAACAGGGGAAATTTTATAATATTATTATAGAAGTAATCACTAAGCAATTTAATTAATGGTTAGTGTAGACAAGCTTCGTTAGCAATGGATGCTTGTTGGTTGTTGTTATACTTTTACATCTAATATTATTTCTTATATCTTAGGCATTGCATCATCAACCACAAGCGCCAAGCGCTTTATCTTACAAGATTTTTAAATCATTAGAGTATAAAAAATATTCCACAATTTGTCTTACAAAACAGATGGTAGGCAATGTTTAGTAGCCACGCGACACAGTTTCTACAGACTAAGGGCCGTTTGGTTTTAATTTATCAGAATTTTTTTTAATTTTTTAAAAAATTTTATTTAAAATTTTAAAAATATAAAAAATTCTACATAATAAGATTTTTTTATTATATATTTTTATTATTTTTAAAAATAAACAAATAAAATTTATTTAAAAATATTTTTATTATAAAAAAATATTATTTCAAACGTAGAGTAAAATATTTCTAAAGCTGCGTTTGAGTGTGCAGTTCTGAAAAAATTATTTCAAAAAAATTAAATTAAATTTATTGATAAAATATAATATATTATAGAATTAAAAAAAATTAAATATAAAAACATTATATTATAAATTCTTATTATTATGTATTTTGTTAAATTAAAATAATATAAATCAAAATATATTTAGAGTAATATTATGCTGACACAATATGCATTTCAAATGCATTCTAAATAAGAAAATAAGCTGAAAATAGTAATGAGTTCTATTATGTTGTGGCTATTATGCTGACACAAAGCCTGTTTGTCTCCATCGTGCAATCTTAAAAACGCATTAATTTATTAGTATTTATAAAAAAGAAAATTTTAAAAATAAGTTTAATTGTTTTTATTTTTAAAAAATAAAATTTTATAGTATTATAATTTTTTATAATTTATAATATTATTAAAAAGTATATACAAAAAAAGTTTTATTTAAAATGAAATAGAATTGTAACTCTCGCAAAACGTCCCCTAACAAATATAAGAATTCTATATCTTTATATTCAGTCAATTACATGTAATTATTATTATTATTTCAATTAGAAGAATACTAGAAAGAAAAAAAAATGAGACTCAGGTTTTAAACGTTGCCGACATGTCGACAATTGTTGGTCCAACAAAATCAAGACCACAAGCGTCTGTTTCTTAAATTTGTAACGTAAAGCATGGAGCAGATAAATTGGACCGAGTCTTTTTTAGAACTTGGTACATGGCTGAATATCGTATTATGACTTACAGCCATGAATAAACAATGTCCAACCAAAACTATGACCACGACTCAACAAGACTTGAAATGTTTTGCATGCATGTATCAATCAAAAATTGATTGGAACTTTTTCCGGGGTAAGTTTCATTTCATTTCAATTATTCTATTTTATTTCATATTTTTTAATTAATTTTTTATAATATCTTAAAAAAATAAAAATTGTACATTATAAATTATATAATTTTTATTTTATTTTTTAATAAAAAAATAAAATTAATTTTTAAAATAAAATAAAAAATTTTTATTTCTGTTTTAAAAATATTTTCAAACAACCTATTGACAAGAAGAAGAAACTTTTGTGGCATTTTAAGTCTCTGAATCAATGACTTCGAACTAAAATAAAAAGTGAGCCCACGATCTTTCAAACTCTTCTCTTTTTTTAGTTTGTTGTTGTGTAGGTAGTCTTTTGAACAACTACACAAGAAAGATTCATTATTCTTCTCAATGGAAGTGAAATTTGGTATAGATTGTTAGGTGCAATTTAGGATTACTTTTTATATATTTTTTATTTTAATTTTTTAATAAAATTTCTATTGTTTTTTATAAAATTTTAAAAAAGTTTTAGAAAATGTGTATGTAATAAAATTTTACTATTATTAATTTTTTATAAAGTAAAAACTAAAATTTATTTTAAAAAAGTTTTTAAAATATATTTTATGTAGAATATTTTTTTCAAAATCACTTTTAAATAATGAGTGAGTGACTTCATAATATAGATAGATTTGCATATATAAATTGTATTTTTTTTTATCGACGAAGTAGTGAATACATAAAATTAATTTGTGGATTATATCTTATAATTTTTCTTGCATCACTTTCATTCTTATTGTTTGAGGAAGTCAAAACTTAATGCTATTTATAAGAAATAATTTTGAAGGGTTGTGTTTTATTGGTTTGTTTTTTTTTCAAATTTTGAAGTGTTTGTGTTTGATTTTTCCAAATTTTATTGTTTTGTTTTTTTTCCCCTTCTTGTTTGGCTGAGTTAGGTTAACGTAGACGGTACCTAACTAACAGTAGTGCCTCTCTTTCTTACAAGAAAATCTTGAACAAAATAGTTTCTACTGCAAGTCTCAAAGTTTCAAAGTTTCTCACTGTGGACAAAGGGAAAAGGAAAAAGAAGAACGAAGCAAGAGTTACCAACGAGTTTAAGTTCATTTCTAAACCATAACGGCCCAAAAAGAATGTCTACTACAGTTGGGCCTTGTTTGAATAGCCCAACTTGTTACTAGCTGTCATAAACAATTATTGAAGACGTGTTTTAAATGATAGAAATTTTAATTTTTCGTTTTTTAAAAATAAAATTTTGAATAGTGCACATATTTTAAATATAAATTGAATTTATAATTATACTACAAATTTATTATACTTTACGATCAAACTCACTTCAAAAATAAAAATAAAATATTATTCTAATCTATTTTTAATAGTTAAATATAAATATTTTTAGTAAAAAAACGAACCCTGAATTTGCAATTTTCGTTAGCAGTTTAAAGGTATATTTTTTTTGTATGTGACTTCTCTTTTACTAAAATTTTTTTAACTCACTTTTTATTATAAAAAGAATACAAAAATTACTTCTAATTTATTTTTTAATAAAAAAATATTTTATTTTTAATAATTTAATTTTCTAAATTATTTTTATTACTTAAAGGGGTCGATTGAGAATATCTATGAAATGTAATTTTTCTAAATTATTTTTATTTCATAAATAAGTTTTATTTTTATTTTTAAAAAATATAAATATAACAAAATATCAACTTTATATTTAAATTTTTTATATTTAAAATTTAAATAAATTAGTAAAATACTATATAAAATTTTATTTAAAAATATAAAATTAAAAAAATTGAAAAGCATTTCATAGTCAAACGACCCCTTCACATTGCCATATCAGTTTTCGGTGGCCTTACTTGTGTAGTCCGTGCAAAAATTAAACTAGCTCGCGTCTATCAGTTACCCAAATCAACCCCGGCGGTCCAGCCATGAGCTCGCCGGCGAGGTCATCAGCTTCTGCCGCTAGCGGTGGTACTCAGTCCGGAACCTTCCCCGGTGACGATGGGCCCTACCACTTTCCGACTGATCTAATCTTACCGCACGACCGCAAGGACGAAGCTGTCGCTGGTAAACACTTCTCTATGTTCTATTTTGTAAATTCCAGCAATCTTGAAATTGTTCTTGTTCGTTGTTTTTCTCATAGAATTTTGTTCGATGAAGTGCTGAAGGCGGAGTTGATGGCAGCGCTGCAGAAAGAGGTGAAGTCACTAGACGATGATAACTGGATGTTCAGTCGCCCACGTTCTCAGATTCACCTGATTTCGAAGTCAGGTAGATTTTTATTGTATTAGTTGATCTATGTTGTGACGATGTTCATGTTTGAACTGAATTTTCAAGTCACAGTGGTGAATTTAATTGTTTGTGATGTTGTGTGTGTGTGAACTATGACCTCTCCAAAGGAGAGGGGGATGAATGCCCTAGCCACCTACCCTTGGGTGCTTGTCATGGTGATTAAATTTGTTGGTTACACATTATGTGATCTTTTCTGCAGTGTTTTATATGCTTTTCTTGCACAAACATTTGTTTGATAAATGTATTTGTTATTTGTGCTTAAAAACTTTTGAAAGTTGATCAAAATGACGTGATATTGAATAAATGATATCATCCCAGTGGTTGAAATATTAGGATTTGGAATGCACAAGTTTTCATCAGATACCTTGTTGAATTTTAGGAGCATATACACAAAAGTATTGTAATTCTAGGTTGTGGTTATTGCAACTGGTTGGTAAATTATAATGAGGAGTGTCAACTAAGCTTTGGTGATAGATAATAATAAAGAACGCCGAGAAGACGTCTAGTATCTCAGATACAGGTCATGTTGAGCTTTGACGGCATAGTTTGGCTAGACAGGCGGCATAAGAACTGGGGGTATGGAGGTGTAGTAATGTCTGTTAACACTAAAGTTAGAAATCGAAAATGTAAAGTATGGTTTGGAACGGGAGGCATAATTTAGCTACATAGGTCAGGTAGACAAGATTTTGCTTAGATATGATTTCCAGATCTGACACTTTTTTCGTTGTTAATTTTCATTCTAGGATTTTAATCAAATGAAGGTGTTACTAGCAAGTCT
This sequence comes from Acanthochlamys bracteata, assembly GCA_019914995.1. Lineage (NCBI taxonomy): Eukaryota > Viridiplantae > Streptophyta > Magnoliopsida > Pandanales > Velloziaceae > Acanthochlamys > Acanthochlamys bracteata. The sequence continues at coordinate 689,721 of CM034126.1, forward strand.
AGCATATACTGGAATGTCTATATAAGAAATGAAAACTGTTTATGACACTGGTCTGACTTAACATATCTGCCTAGTGTAGTAATTTTAGGGCTATACATGCTATGGGATTGCAGTACCAGAGTTTGAATACACAGATAAGCACCATAGTGTTTATCACTACACCGAGATATATCTTATGATCTTATCTAGTTCAGATTATTTTCCTTCAGATTTTATAAAATCTGATGCCATATTTGAAACATTTTAAATTTTAGATGGGAATAATTCGTCTAGAAAAAAGGAAAGACTTGTGTTTTGTTACTATCTAGAAGTAAACATGCGCATAAGTGGATGGCATATGGGTTTCAGATTTGAGTTGAACTGCCTCAATCTCGTTTGGTTTTGCAAAGTTTCAATTATCATCGATAACTTGGGAATGCCCATTCGAGGTCTCATTTGTGGTATGTTGTCCCTCCCAGGTATAATTAGTCAGCTATTTCATCATTGTTGCAATATGATAAAATTGTATTCTCATGTGTAAAGGCGATGTACTTCCTAGTTCATATGCATAGTTTATCTCAGTAGTTACGAGTCCATACTGGTGAGACCTGAACCAATTTAGGCCCATATGATTTCAATGAACTTGCAAGAAAGATGAATACTAATCAGATTATTCTGGATTCTATGTTTCCTCTTTTCTACATTGTGGCGCTTTAGAGATATATCCCAGAAAAAAGTTTATGCACCTCCAGTCATGCAAGTTTGTATCTAAGGCATTATGAAATCTAGTTGTTAATTCCTTGACTTTACATTTTAAGTTCGTTTTCCTTTAAACCATTTCACCTGAAAAGTATGAATTTTCAGGTGACTATCTGCGGAAGCTTGGAGGGAAGCCTGAAATGTGAATCACCAATCAAGGAGACTGCTGCAATATTTTATATCACCTTAATAGCTTTTCAAGTCATTACATTGTAATCCTCCAGAGCAAAACATCATAGGTACTGAGTCTAAGTGCTATAGTGTTTTCTTTGCTGTAAGCTGAAGGTATCACTTAGTTAACTCAAATAAAAAGCTGTGGGTTTCGTTGCATTGATTTTTCATGCTATGTATATCAGCTTGAAGAAGCTCACTAGAATATCTGTGTTTTGTTGATCCAGGGCTTTTAAATTAGAGCAGGCAAACTAGTTGACACTAACTAATAGCTACAAGGAGTGTCGGGAAAAAACAATTCCAAACACCCCCTAAAACTAATAGCTACATTTTTTGAAGAGTGTCCCGTGGTATATGTCGCTGTAGTGGTTAAGGATATGTACTGTCACTTCGAACTCTATATGTTTTAAATTTATTTTTAATACAAAATAAATAAATATTTAACAAAATTTTTTTATTATATTTTTTAAAAAATTAATTTTGAAATTTACTAATATTATTAATATAAAATTTTAATTTATAAATATTTTAATTTTTAATTTAATTTTTAAATTGATTTTTTAAGATTTCAAATTTATTGAGTCTATCCTTCAGTTAAACACACCCTGAACGAAAACGTCGACTCATGAGGTGCTGTTTGGTTAGAGTTTTTCAAAAACAGTTTTTAATTTCTAATTTTATATTTTTTATAAGTATTTAAAAAATTTATTAAAAAATATAAAAAAATATTACATAGTAAAATTTTTACGTTTATTTTTATTTTTTTAGATAAAAAAATTAAATTTATTTTTAAATTTTGTTTTAAAAGTATTTTAAACGTTCTCCGCAACCACAACGCTCGGCCGTTTTACTACGTGGCAGCGCTACATCACCGGCTAAGCGCGAAATGGAAGCACGACCAGTCGACCGCTAACCAATTAGAGAACATTTGCTTATTTATAAAATAAATAGAAATTTTTATAATTTTTATAGAAATAATAATAATGAAAAATTTATAATATAACTGTATTTTTTCTAATTAATTATACAAAATATATAATAATAAATAAATAATAATTTAAAAAGTAATGACAAACTTTCCCCACATCGATTCATTTCTATCGGATCCACTTAGTTTGTGTACTTTATTGGGGTAGAGTCGCAGTATCGTGTAACGAATCTACCACGGAGTCCGTTTTCTAGCGGGGCCGCCGTATAAATAGGTTTCTTCACAGGTTCATTTTGAACTTTTTTCTTCAGATCGTCTGCTGCTGCTGTGTTGATTTAACGAGGAAGGAGAACGGAATCATCGTTGCTCGATCCATTCTATCTGATCTCGTTGGTTACGAATAAGGGTTTCTCTCCGGCGATGTCGGTAAGCATCACCTTCTCTCGAATTAGCTCTGTTTATGTTGATTGATAGAATGATTGATTTGCTGCTTTGATATTCTATTTGTTTGAAAAAGGTTTTGAGGATTAGAGTAGGCCGCGATTAGTGAATTTGAGTTTTGATGTTTTGTTAATTAATGAAAAAGCTGTTTAAGATTGATGGAGCTACAAATTAATAGAGGTGAAGAGTTACGGTCGATATTGATCAAGCGACAAGGGGTCGAGTTGAGATTTCAAAGAGTTCAACTGTGATATCGGGAATCAGTTTGGGATTTTAGGTGTCTGCGGAACAATAATGAGAATTGCGTTTTGACTTCGCATAATTTACTTAGAGAATTTATGGAAAGAGAAGGAGAAGAGTGTTCCTGCTATGGATTGTAATCGTCTGTCATATCAATGTTAGTAAACCAGGAAATATGTTCTGCATAGTTATTGAATAGAGATGCTATCCTGCTGAATGGGATTTTGTTGTTAAATCAAGTACTTAATCTATCTCGGTGATTTTGAGTTGGCTTGTCATTTTATGATGGGTCCATCGCTATCTTCTTCATGTATGTCTTACTAAAGCTGTACTAAAGTATAGTGCTATCATTGGACCTATGTGTTGAAAAAACTTTGCCAGATTGTCGTTTCTTAACATTGTCAACGGAGATAAAAGCTTGATCATTGTAGTCACTACTGTTATATCCTGTTATTATCTGTATTGCAAGAGAACTGTCAGGAATTGCCAACATCATTCTGGACGTAACCCTTCTTTTTTCTTGTGGGAATTTAGCCGGTGAAGACAGTAAAAGTCAGCAATGTTTCACTTGGTGCAACTGTGCAAGATATCAAGGAATTTTTTTCTTTCTCTGGGGATATTGAATATGTACAGATGCAAAGGTCGTTACTTTGACTTGAATAGAGAAAAGAAATGTGCTTCATTATTTTTCCTTTTTCATTTGATTTTTAATTCTATAATTTGTGAATTGATTTCTTTCTCAATGTTTTACAGCGGGGATGAATCGTCTCAAACTGCATATGTCACCTTTAAAGATTCACAAGGAGCTGAGACCGCGCTTCTTCTTTCAGTAAGTGTCATTTCAATTACCACCTAATGTTACAACTACCTATATGTATTGTATGTTTTCCTTACTTGAGTGTTTTGAAACTGGAAGAAAAAGCTGAGAAGGCTTGGATTCTTGTCATGTCATTAATTAAATGAGAGACCAAGATATCTCGTGCTGTGCTAATCTATCTAACTGAGGAGATATATTTTTTTAAATGGGAAATTAATTGAATCCCGAATAAGGTAGTTCAGAATGGGCTCGATCTTAGTCGCTTGCAACCTTGAAATTTACTTTATATTTTCTAAACCAGGGAATGTAAAATTTCCAATTGCCTGTGCAGAATTGATAATGTTATACTCATGTTAACTAATTCTAATTTGTTAGGCGTGGCTCTGTGTTGCATTATATTTCACTAGTACTCGTCCTTCCCTTTTTAACTATAAAGTGCTTTAATACATTATGAGCACTTGCTAGTTTCCTTTAACTTGTCCTTCCCTATCGCTTCAATATTAGAGCATGGGTCTTTACTTGTATATTGCAGTTGTATAATCATGTTAGTTTTGCACTAGCCTTTACAAGTGCTAAAATTTTGTTATTCAATAAGCCTTAGCCTTGCATCGTTTACATAATGTCGATACCAAATAGAAATCGTTAATTTATTTGCTACCAGCTGTTATTTTAAATTCTCATTGTAGCTGATTTCGACATCCTTCACAGGGTGCAACAATAGTTGATCTTTCTGTTATCATTACACCAGCTCCTGATTACCAGCTACCTCCTGCTGCTGTTTCTACTGCTCCAGTGGTCAGTTAGATGTGCATTGTTTAAAGTTATTCTTTGTTTAGTGAGTCCAAAAATTTATAGTTGACAGAATCTGCGAAACTCCTTTTGCCGGCTAAAGATGCCAAATCGGCTCTTGGTGCTGAAATGGCAGTCCAGAAAGCAGAAGATGTTGTAACCACCATGCTTGCCAAGGGCTTTGTCCTCGGGAAGGATGCAGTTAGCAGAGCAAGGGCTTTAGATGAGAAGCACCAGTTTACCTCCACTGCCACAGCCAAGGTCGTATCTTTGGACAACAAAATAGGTTTGAGTCAGACAATAAGCACAGGTGCTTCAGCTGTCAATGAGAAAGTCAAAGAAATGGACCAGAGGTTCCAAGTATCTGAGCAGACTAAATTGGCATTGAGTGCTGCCGAGCAGAAGGTCAGTGGTGCTGGCTCGGCCCTGATGAAGAACAAGCATGTACTCACTGGGGTATCATGGGTGACAGGTGTCTTCAATAAGGTTACCCAAGCTGCAGCTGATGTGGGATCAAAGACGAAGGAAAAAGTTGTTGCTGAAGAAGTGCAGAAGCAGGGCTTGGAGGAGAACTTGTCAGAAGTTCACTTATCTGAACCTTCTGCACCCACCAGCGAGCACTCAGCAAAACCACCACCAGCCCAAGGTCTGATCCTTTAATATCTTTTTGGTCACTGTAAATTTAGATCTGTAGGGTTCACATGGTAAGACCTAGATTTTGGATTCATATAGAATCATTATCACATGGGATCGATCAATTAAGTTTTCTGTAATATGTCATATTCACTTGCTTTTAATGTGTGATTGAGGACAGATTTGTGGGATAAGAGTATGATCCGTTGATTCCTCGACATTGGCTATAGTTTATGTGCTTTATCCTTGGGGCATATTGTTCAGGATTATGATTTATCCACAGCTTCTTTTTCATCACGGAGCAAATTATTTGGCAACTCTTGCCTGCTCTCTGGCTCTTTAATAGATCGTCAATTTAAGCGTTATTGTGTTTTCAGGTTCATCAATAGTACTATTTGAACTTCCTTGAAAATTAATATTTCCATCTTTCATGAGAGATGAAGATTATTCTTGTTATGTTTATTTTTTGTTGAATCATAGAACCAGCTACCTTTTACGCAAAATATTGTGCAAGCATAAATCCTTATTTCATATATATAGCAGAAATTTTCTTTACAAACTTCACGGACCATGCCCATGAAACGTATTATGGAATCTTTACGGAACAGCTTAATTGCTTTCACAGGTTTGCTTTTAAGTGGCACAAACAATGAAGTAATCCACTGAAGCACAGCACGACATTATCTTCTTCATCATTCATAATTTGGCTGTCTCTAATGGGGGGGTATGCAAGTTTTAAAATAAGCGGTGGTTGGCAAAGAGCATCATGATAGCTATTGATGGAAGCTGCTCCACGAAGAACGTGTGCTTCACTTCAATTTATGCGTCCATGGAAATAAAAGCCTTGAATTATTGAGGTCAAGCTCTCATGATTTCAAATCAATACTTCCATTAAAATTCTGTTCTGGATATTTTCAGAAAGTCTTAGAAACATAGCAAAGTTAAGCTGCTTCTTCTGTAGCTTAGCTTGGGTTAGGAAAGATCAAAATAAAAAATCTATCACTTTTCAACTTTCAATTGGAAGCAATTGGAAAAATGAAACGTCTGTAAAGGCTTGATTTATATACGTCAAACTTTACTTCTTATAAATTTTAAAATTCTACCTTTAAATTTTATTTATATTTTCACACTAAAATCTATTATTATCAAAATTTTATTCTAAATTTTATTTTACTATTATCATTCTAAACTCTAATTTTATCGAAAAGTTTACTTTTACAAAATTTAATTCTGTAAAATAAAATTTTCCTTTCAACTTTCAAGTGGAAGCAATTGCAAAAATCAAACCCATTTGTAAGGTCTTCGATTCATATACATCAAACTTTACTTCTTCTAAATGTTAAGTTTTACGTATTTTAATTGTCATTTTAAATTTATTTATATTTTTATATCGAATTTTATTTTCATTAAATTTTTATTCTAATTTTACTTTACAATTATCATTCTAGATTTATTTTTATCGAATTTTACTTTCATAAAATTTAATTTTGTGAAACTTATTTATATGTATTTACAATATGCTCTAACTTAACACACTGAAGTAACGAATCCAACAATTTCACTTTTTTTTTCTGAAGCTATCATTTGGTAACTTGGCCAACTCTGGACGGCAATTCCATTACAGAAAACTTCGCTAGCGCTGCAAAATTTTGAGGATAAGTAACTAATTTCACAAAACTGAACACTGTTCAGTAATAACATAAAAACAAAGTTTTTGTTGGAAGTTTCCAGAACAATGACCGTTGTTTGTAGGAACGCGCAACAGTAGAATGTGAAACGCAAACAGTATAATATGAGACGGAGAAAAAAGAGAAATAAATTAAAAAATGCGCCAACTAGGGGTGACAATATATGATCCGATCTGAAAATTTAATCCGAAATCGATCTGTTTAATCAGAATTAGGATTGAAAATTTTGACCTATATAAATATATGGATTGGATTAGGGTTGAACGAATTTGATCCGGTTATTAAATGGGTCGATCCGGATTAATTCGAAATTGATTCACCAATTCGAAATGTCACTTTTGAAGGAACAATTCTTAATTTTTTCTTACCGTATAATAAAATATTGACAATAAAAATAATCAATAATAGTTATTTACAAACTATTAAATTATATTATATTTATAATTAATTTTTTATTTTATACTTTAGTAAAATAGTGTAAGATGAAAATTATAATATTATCGAAAGTATTACTCCGTAGGCATTTTTAATGACGATTTTAAATTTCGTATAAAAATTTTTATAAAAAATTTGTTAGATATATATGTTTATTAAAATTTTTATCGAAATTATTAATATGTATTTATAATCATAAATTTCAACTGTTATCATATATTTTCAAAAAATAAAAATAATAATTTTTTTGGATATTTTAAGGACCGACAAAGACATTAAGGAATGCATATTTTATCGGACACAATTATATCTCATCAGTAAAAATATCGTGCACCTTCATTCGAACTAATCTTATAATTTCGTTAAAACTTAAAAATTTAAAATTAATAATTTTAATTATTAAATGAATAGATTCAAATTTAATTCGGTTATTAATAGATTGAATTAGGATCGATAATTTTGATCCGTATAAATTCATATATTAAGTTAAAATTAAACAAATTTAATCTCATTATTAACTATATTGCCACACTAGCGCCAACGGGTTCTCTCGAAACAAGTGCTTGACTATTTATTAAGGTTTACGAAAATTTATAAAAAGACTTTATTTACCACTAACCAAAACACATTGTCAGGGGACAGCTGGATTCAGTTCAGTTAACAGCCTGGACAGCAGCACAAAAAACCGGTGCACTTCAGCACAAAAAGTTCCTCAACAATATTCACCGAAGAGAACTTTAAAAGAAGAACAAAAACAAAGAAATCAATGATAAAAGGATACTCATGTTAGTTTATCTTCTCTATGAAGAAAAATAACCGTGAAGGACATCGGAATTTTCAGGTAACTAAAATTCTAAATGCAAATTATCGTAATTCCAAAAAATTCTGCGAATTGTTGATCAAACTAATTTTCTGAAAGCAGTAACCATGGATTATGAACAATGACCAATGAAACAAAAAATTTGATTTAAAAAGAAAATATCAACACTGAATTAAAATCCTTATCTGTCGCGTCACCAAACAAATTTCATTCCAAATTCTTCAAACCGAATACCGCCGCAAAATCTCTATAACTACAAAGCTAGCGAGCGCAGTCTTCAAGCTTGTGGAACTGAAAACGTGTTATGAACCGGAGTGCTAAAGGATTCGAAGCTTCCTGTTGCCGCGGAGCACCGTGGCGGCGCCGCCTCCTTCAGTCGCTGCTGCAATCCATCTTCCACTCCCTCCAGAGCTTGAAACAACTGCAGAGAAATCGAAACATTAAAAAAAATAATGATCAGCGAACTTTATGAAATTAAAACTTAGACAGCGGGGAATTCAATCAAGAAAAGAAAATTAATTACTATAGAGAATACCAAGCAGCCTAGAAAAGAGAAACCGAAGCACATTGGATCGAGGTTACAGTCGTTAATTGATTTACCTTGGGTATCCAGAACCTGGCCCCCGGCGAAGCTTGTTCCGATGCTATGCAAATCTGCAAAACTCAAGTCAAATCAACGATCACAGAGAGAATAGAACATATCAAACTGATTCCAGAGAGAGATTTCTCTTACCAGTGATGGAAGGATCATGAGAACAGAGGTAGAGAACAAGGAAGCAGAGGAGAGTTAGAAGAGGAATCAAATGAATGGATCGCTTTGTTCCCGCTGAAACCAGCTGCAACGACAATGGTGGCTTCGAATCCTTCTCGGCAGCCGTCTTGCACAGAATCTCTTCGACACGGTCGGCGGCGGCAATTACTTTCTGTTTCGCCGCCGGAGAACCAAAAGATTGCCGCTGCATGCTTGCTTGCTGACTTAGCAAAGAACACAGAGAGAGAAAGAGAGAAGGAAAAGAACAAAATGGAGAGAGAGAGAGAGAGAGTGAAGTGGTGAGCTGTATTACTATTCCTTGGTAGGTATATATATCGCAGTTTCTTCTGATATTTCTTTTAATTTATTTATGTTTTTAAAATTATTATTTTCCAAACACATGCCTCGAATAATTCATTTTACAGAATCTTCCCGAATAAACGTTTTTAACAAATCTGAACCCTTTTATATCTAGTGGCAATTTAAGGGTGTGGTTTAATCAATAAAAAATTAGTTACGTAAAAAGTGTGTTTATTTTGAGTTAAACTTAATTTTTTTAAAGTAAATTAAAAAAATTATATTAAAAATATTTAATAAAAGTAAGTTTATATTAATTTTGTATTAAATAGTAAGTTTTAAAAATGAATTTTGAAAAAAATTGATAGAAAAATTTATTTTAAAATTTTTGTTTATTTTATATTAAAAGTGAATTTAAAAAAATAAAATTTGAATGGTAGATAAACGCGTCCAAAATTGAATTTGATAAAATTAAGTTTAGTAAAAATGGATTGAAAAAAGTTTGACATTAACTGAAATGCAAAAAATAAGTTCAAATTCAAAAACTGATAGAAGAATGAGTTTCGTAATTGATATCTAATTCTAATGATTATAAATAGCCTGATCCATCTCTGCCCGGTCTGCTTCTCCTTCCCTTCTTGTTTTGTGTTTTCTTTGCTTATCCAAAATCGCAAACTACAACTACAAAGAAAAGAAAATGAATTATTTTGACCACCACATAGGACAAGACCCAACTGGGTTGTAGGGTGAATTTGAGATTACTTATGAAATAAAAAAATTTTAAAATAAAAAATATTTTTATTTTTTAAAAAAATAAATTATATTTTTATTATTTTAAAAAAAATTAATAAAAATATGTAATAAAAAATTTTTATTACGTAAAATTTTTCTATATATTTTTTAAAAATTTAAATAAATTTTTTAAATATTTATAAAATATATATTATAAAATATAAATTAAAAAATTAAAAAATTTTGTTGAAAAAATAAGAAACCAAACGCAAACTTATGCCTAGTCTATTTAGACTGCGTTTGGCGTAGCGTTTCAAATACAGCTTATCTATTTTTTTTTTATTTCATATTTTTTAATATATATTTTATAAGTATATAAAAAATTTATTTAAAAATTTAAAAAATATAAAAAAATTTTAAAGAATGAGATTTTTTTATTATATATTTTTATTATTTTTTTAAAAATAAAAAAAATAAAACTCGTTTTCTAAAAAAAAGATAAAAATATTTTTCATTTTATAAGGACTCCCAAACGCACCCTCATTTGTCTTCTTCGAGCAGACTATTAAAAAATAAAATGGATCATTGCTGATTTGTTGTTTTAGAAAGAGTATGCTGTTTAGTAACATAGATTGTATTTGTTTTGTTTACTGTTCAAATCATCTTGTGCTTCGAAATATTTGATTGGTATTCTTGGTTTGCATACAATATTAGCCTGTGTTTTAATTGAGAGAAAGTAAATTTTGTGAAACTGAATTCAATAGAATATAGAATTAAGTTTAGCATGAAGTAGATTGGACTTTAGAGATAAATTCAGTGAGTTTGAAATATATTAAAATATATAAAATAAATTAGGCTCAAAATCTGATAGGAAAAAAATAAGTTGTGTAATTTAAACGCATCTCAATGAAGAGCGTGTTTATCTAAGATTTGAAGTGAATAAACTTGAATTTTAAAAATAAATTTAAAAATTAAATAAAAAATTAAAAATATTTAATAAAAATAAATTTTTATATTAATAGTAAGTTTTAAAATTAAATTAAAAAAATTTCATAAAATTCTTATTTTAATTTTTGTATTTATTTTATATTAACAATAAGTTTGAAAAAAATTAAAATTTAGGTTGTTAATAAACACACCCGAAAGGAAAAACTACGAAACCAGGCCGAATTTGGACCTCCAACATAACAAAAGTTTCGATCGGCGTATTTAAGAAGCCCATTGAAACAAGTGGTACATACTCTGATAGGGCCACTACTATTGATTGATTATTAATTAATTAATTGATCAAAAGTATATATATATATATAAATTAATTTTTATAAAAATTAAATTTTCTTAAAAACCTTGTTTAGTCACCTATATAATATTTCACTGAGGAGTGAAAACGCACTGCTCCCTTCTCGGTCTATTCTTCTCCTCCGCCGCCACCTTCATTCCTTGTTCTTCTTCTTCTTCTCCAAGATAAGAAAAAACTTCAAAATCAAACACTTCTTAGATATGTTGAAGAATTTTACAGACATTGATGGATTGAGAGATTTTAAGTAATAAAGAGAGAAAGAGAGAGATGGTGTTGTGGGAGATAACACTAACGACGGCTTACTTCTTGGGATTGAAGCGGACATACAAGCTCGCTCTCCGACTGCAGCGATCACTTGTCCCGCCTGATCGAACCAAAATCAGACAGTTTCTACACAGGTCAGCTCAGCTCAGATAAATCTTTCCCTCATCTTTTTAACATTGAGATGTAGTTTTTTTTCTCTTTTTAAATTTTTTTTTTGAGATTTTTGTTGTATTTAGTTGTCATCTGAAAGATCAATATTTTTATTGTAATATCTTTGGATCAAATCAGTTCTTCTAATAAAATTTTGTATTTTGATACTAAAGTGTTAGTGTATTTTGATTTTGTTGCATGATTAGGCTCTGGTGATTTGTTTTTACAAGGATATCCCTGCTTAGCCATGATTGACTGTGAACACTGAACAAGCTTATAGAATTTTAATCTGGTAGCTAAATCGTAAATAAATTTGAAATTAGGGGACTGATCTGGGAGAAGTGGACGAAAACATGGAGAGTGTAGTGAATTTCAGTTATGTTAACGTGGAGGTCTGGTGAACTTTTAATTTGGTAGTATATGAACATTCTAGGAGGCACTTGATAACTGGAAGAGAGTTAGGATCTGGTTATAGCAAAATATAATTGTAGGAGGTACTTGATAATTGTAAGAGAATTAGGATCTGGTTATAGCTTAATATAATTGTAGGAGGTACTTCATAATTGTAAGAGAATTAGGACTGGTTATAGCTGAATATAATCTCATACAACATTGCAAAGTGCTCATAGCAAATGCTCAAGGAAATTTTTGGTAGACAGTTGCGGTCCTATGCTCATTAGAAACTCTTGATGTTGTAAACAACCGTTACACATTGTGCTAACATCAGACTGTATTCATTCTTTGCTTTTGGGAGGGCTTATTACAGATTGACCCCTTTCAATACGAGGTTCCTTGAATATATAATTTGGACGTTTTTCAGGTGACAAGTTTAAGATACTTTTTCTTCCCTTTGATGCATCACACACAATTTTTTATTTTGTTCTCCCCATGCTTGGTCTTATATACTGTTTTAAATAATGCGTTAGCAGAAGAGCAATGGAAAAAGATCTTTTGGATCACACTAGAGTAATTTCTGTTACTTCGTTGCATCACAAGACTAAGAAGAGTATATCTGAATCTCCTCCATAAGGAGGAAAGATGATATCAAAGTATAATATCTAGGTGAACTGTTATGCAGGCAGGTATATATAGGTAGCAGGCTTACTCATAAATTTCATTTCCAGGCGCACGCGTTTGGTATTTGATGTGGCTGTCAAAGTTCACAAGAACATAGAACAGAGGGACATTGAAATGGGAAGGAACCTTGGGAATTGGATTGTCCGGTTATTGGACCATGCAAAGCCATCAGCACAGATAGGAGCACTACCTGCTGCTCCTGCAGCCAGCACCAGTCATCTCATCAGGCCCCTAAGAAGCTCCAGCCAACCTCTTGCCATAGTCAGGCATAATGCTAGTAAATTTTCAGAGCGCTGGCACAGAGGAAGATTGTTTTTCTCAAGCATAAGGCCAAAATCCTTACCAAGTATAACCATGATGATCCAGTCTATTGGACCAGCAGGAATGAACGGTATTCAATACCGTTATGCATCACTGTACTCTCCTCAAGTTCTGATGTCTAACACTAGGGTAAACAGACTCGAAGGAGTCTTCAGGAAGGACATCGCTCAGTGGATGATGATGCAGAATTGATGATTGTCTGCATAGCATCCCGTTGACTTGTATAGTAATAAGTGCACATGCTTTATCTTATTTTCCTGTGCCATACGTAAATGTCTGTTCATCAAGTGTTCCCAGCTTCCTCTTCCAGGCAATCGGGTTGATCCTTATTGGGGCTTCAGATCATAGAGGATCTATTTTGATTGCTCTTAGTAGAATTTATCTTAGCTCCTAGTTTGATTTCCTAGTGCATGTTGTAATGCAAGTAACAGAAATTTTTTACAAACTTATCTGTTTTTCTTAATGGAAGATATCTCACAAGTTTTTATGTACTCTGATTACTTCAAGGTAAGTTTTAAAACTTACTATAGGTTAAGGGGGACGTTTGCTTAAAATAAGAAGTTTCTTTGAAACAAACTTAGTTAAAATTTTTTTTTCAAAACTAGTTTATTTTTTTATCTAAAAAATTTTATACTGTACAATTTATTTGATTTTTAATTTTTTTTAAAAATTTATAAAATTACAAAAATTTTAGAAAATAAAAATTTTAAATGAAAAATTTAAAAAATAGTGATTCAGGTATGGCCTAACTATATTGGAGTAATAATATATTACTTCTTTTGAGTACTCCCTTCTTTTATGACACTTTTGGCATGGAATGGGTGTGAACCATTTTTATGAAAATGTTATACTAAAATCTGTTTATGAAAAATAAATTATATATTAAAATTTTGGTTCTTTGTTGCTATTTGTTATAAGCGTGGATTCCTTTTTTTTTTTTTTTACTTAAAGCGAGTGATTGTCATTTTTCTCATTCAACAAAACATTAAAACGTAAACTCTATTGCCGTTAATTGCAAGATTGGCCGGTAAAAAATAGCAATTACTCCAACAACCAAAATATGGATTAAAATAATCTATGGAGAAGTTGAATTTTTTTTTGGTTTTCAAAATTTACAGGAATTATTATCTATTACTATATTTATTTATAAATATAACAGCTACTCGTACTTCTATTGGTATATAAATAATTAAGTTTTATAAATAAGAAAAATTGGTCTCCCGCGGAAAACCGGTAAATATAAACAGACCGGCTCATCCGTTCGTTCCACGCTACCCTTCCCATGATCCATGGAGACCCGATCAAATATCCAAAACAATTTCAATTACCAGAATGTTTTCTGAAAAACAAGATTCCATCATCCAATGTTGATCAGATCGATCAATTTTTAATATTTTTATTGTTCATTTTTTTTCGAATTCCTGTTGGATCACAAGGAAGACGAACGGAGATTTTGATTGTTGATTGATTTTTTTGGTACGAAGTCGCATTTCAGATCTGGTGCCGTCTGGTCATTGATGTGGCAATTGTTTTGATAATTGTGTTGGATTTTAAAGAAGAGATCGTTGTAGAAGAAGAAGAAATTTCAAAATCTTCAAACTTGTTTCAATTTCTGATTAAGGAAAGATTTTTATGTAGTTTCAGTCTGATTGCATCAAACCAGAGATCAACAGAGTTGAATAATCACAGCAAAATTTCTACGTATTTTCAGGAGCTAAAAAAGGTTGGTTCCTTTTACTAGGTAGAGATGAGCGGGGACGAGCCAGGAAGTGGAAAACCGAACAAGCCGTTGAAACTTGACGATGAACAGCTTGCGGAGCTCCGCGAAATCTTTCGTTCATTCGATCGGAACAACGATGGTAGCCTTACCCAACTAGAGCTTGGCTCTCTCCTTCGTTCTCTTGGACTCGAGCCTAGCACCGAGCAATTAGATGCGTTGATCCAACGGGCGGACACCAATTCCAATGGCCTCATTGAATTTTCAGAATTTGTCGCGCTTGTTTCACCTGAGCTTCTCCGTTCGAGATCACCTTATACCGAAGAACAGCTCAGGCAGTTGTTCTGCATGTTTGATCGCGATGGAAACGGATTCATTACCGCACAAGAGCTGGCCCATTCAATGGCTCGGCTCGGGCATCCTTTGACTGCAAGGGAGCTAACCGGGATGATCAAGGAGGCTGATACTGATGGCGATGGAAGAATCAGTTTCCTTGAGTTTTCTCAGGCAATTACTTCTGCTGCGTTTGATAACTCCTGGACCTAGAATGCGGTTTGTTTGCCTGGTTAGTTCTTTTGTTTAATTATGATTTGTTAGAACACAGGCTGATTCTTTTTTTGCACCATCTTTTAAAAAATGGAGATGCTATACTTGTCCCTTTGTTCATTCTTATGAACGATGATTGATGGATGGATTTAGCTCGATCTTTCGTTATTTTATTACATTAAATGAATGAGTGCATGGATTGTTTCTGATTGCGAACACATAAAATTCTTTCTTTCTTTTTATTTTATTTTATTCTTTTTTTGCCGGTCTGGCTTGTTGGTAATTGAAGATCATGATATTTTGGAAGTTTGTCTTTCAGATGATGGGATTCTGTGATGGTAATGAAAGTTATGGATGATTTATCTTTTCGCTGAATTTGGTTTCAGATGTTAATTGGTTTAGATGATTTACTCACAACCATAACTGTTTGCTTATCTCTTGGTGGATGCCAAAGATTTGCTACTTGTACTTTGAATCGAATTCTCTTGTCCTGAAAGATATGAGCCGAAATATTTGTTTTTTCAGTCTTAGCTAAAGTAGAGAGGGATATTTGTTAAGGTAAGTTCAGTATTTTTTTTGCAAAAGGAATTACAAGAGATTGCTCTGGAATCATCTGTTATACTTTTATGCTAATAAGAAAGCAGTGTATCACTGATACGCAAATGTGAATGGAAGATATTTGTATGAATTGTTGTTATTAGTACTTCTTATCTGAAGCTTTCAGTTACTTAGTTCTGTTACGATGTCCTGCCATCTTTAGGTTTCCTGAGCAGTGAAGCCTTTATGTCCAAAGATAAACCGGTATTGTTTCCGAGAATATGTTTCTCTGGATCTTTAGCATACTCGGTGCCGGCCTTTCCAATTCTGTTTCCAAAAATGTGATTCTAGTTTTTTAGACTTTAAATTTCCTTGTTCGAAAGTTTGATTATACAATTACCAACAACGCGGTGGTGACAAACGTATATGCTCTTGGATTGTTTCGTGTAAAATCTTTCTCTAATGAGTCAGCATTTGATATGCCTTAGTGGCCTCTATGCTAGCTAACTAGAACAAAGACCAAGTGCTAGAACTAAATTGATAAACTTGCATGCCTCTTATGGCTATGCCATCAATTATTAACAAAAGGTAGGTAAAAGCAACTAAAAAGACTCCTCTTGAATACAAAGTGAAATCAAACACAAACTCTAGGAATCACTATTTGGACCTAATCTGAATTGATAACAACTTAAAGAGACTTAATTCAATAAAACATCTACATGGCAACCCAGGCGTAGACCTGAGTGCAAAACAGAGGCGCTCAGGTACTTTCTAAAAAGTTCTCAGTCACCCCTTTTGGTGCCATGGACACCATTCAGTTGGCTCGGGTCCAGGCTAGTGCACCCCAGAGCCACCTCTTACTCGCAGATTACCCCCTGCACCGCTGGCATGACCGGCACCTAGTCGCCGGCTTTTGAATTCCAGTGAGGTCGTTCGGCAGTCTCCATTACCTTCTCGGTTTCATTGTCTTTAATCCACTTGTCTTTATTGTTCCTGCTATGCATATCAACATTTATTGAAGATTCATCGAGTCATAACACTTTTGAGGAGAGTAACACACATTTAGATTAAGTAATAAATTTTAAACTGTTCTTTGAACTTTGGACTCATTACTTCGATTTTCCAGGAAACAATGTTTGAATAGTTGACGGAGAAACGGTTATTTCAGCTCCTTAAATGCTATCAGCTTTGCTACAAACTGTTGTTTGTACACGGTTACATAATGGTACTAGGTTAGAGATGCAAATCTGGACCGGGCCAAACGGGCCGGCCCGTGGTCCGGCCATTTAGTCCGGTACTAGACTCGTCCGGTCCGGTGAGCGATGTAATCGCGCCGGCCCGATGAATCGGGCGGGATGGGCCGATCTCTTTGGCCTGCCCGTCCCAAGACTATTCTCGCTGACCGGTCAAAAACCTTATATGATTTTTTGTCATACTAACGCCAAGATGATCGTATTTTTGTCGACCAATGGTAGTGTTACCGCAGTTAATTTGCAAAGAACGCGTTAATTTTTTTTTTTTTAAATTCAACTTTTCACCTATAAATACATCATATTCTCATTCATTTTTCACACATTTCTTTCAAATCTCATTTTCATTCTACTCAATCTTACACAAAATATAAAAGAAATTATTTCTTGCTTTATTTTTTAAATTCACATTTCTTTAATTATCAAAATTTTAGTTGTTATTTCAAATGGATCCAAATTTTCATGCCATTAATTTGGATGACTATGGCATGGACGATCAAAATTTGGAGAAAATAGATGTTGCCCGTATGGAGAAAGGAGATGATATTCTTCCAAGAAGAAGTTTTCATCAAAGATGTAATGAAATTCCTCCAATTCCAAGTGTTGGAAGTAGTTCGGCTTCAGAATCGACATCGACAACAACAAAACGTTCAAAAGTTCCAACTTCTGAAGTTTAGAACTATTTCACTGCTGAATATACAGTGCTAAGTGATGGTACTCAATCAAAAATGGCGAAATATAAGTTTTGCAATAAATTTTTAACTGCTAATCCTAGTGCAGGTACCCGACATTTACTAGCACATGGTAAAAAATGTGCTTCCAAAAAACAAATCGGAAGGGAACCTTCACAAACTCAACTTCAATTCAACACGGATGGTTCGGTAAGTACTTTGTCTTATGATTCTAATGTAGCTAGGGAATCTCTTGCCCGTATGATTTGTGCTATAGATTTACCTATTAATTTTGGTGAGTCATCTTTTTATGAAGAACATATTAAAAGAGCATATTGTCCACAATTTCAAAAAGTTAGTAGAACAACTACTAAAAGCGATATTATTATTTATTACAATAAAATGCGCACTATATTAAAATCTGAATTAACTTTTTAAAATTTTTCTATTGCGTTAACATCTGATATTTGGAGTGGTAGAGCTAAACAAGATTATTTAAGTGTTGTTGCTTATTATTTAGATTCACAATATATTATGCAAAAAAGAATTATTGGTTTTAGACTTATTGATTCCACACATGATGCTAAAAATATTTCTGAGCGTATTATAAGTGTAGTTAAAGAATGGGGCATAAGCAACCGCATTGTCTCCATCACCCTAGATAATGCTTCAGCAAATACCAAAACAATTCGATTTCTTGAGATGGAGCTAAGCTCATACATGGGAGGAATTTTACTACATCAACGTTGTGCTTGCCATATTATCAACTTAATCGTACAATTAGGTATGCAGCTGGTAAATGATCAGATTAATGATATTCGCGTTGCTATTTCTTGGATTACTAGTTCAAATCAACGTGTAGCTGAATTTAAAAGATATTGCATAGCAGAACATCTAAAGCCCCGAAAGTTCAACCTTGATATGCCAGTAAGATGAAATTCTATTTATCTAATGTTGAAAAGTACTTTAGATTATAAAAATGTGCTTATGATTTTTTATAATATAAGAATGGGTAACAATATATTTACTGAAACTCATTGGATTATTGCTGAAAAATTTGTAGAATTTTTAGAAACTTTTTATGATGCTACTGTTTTATTATCTGGTGTTTACTATCCTACTTCTCCATTAGTTTTACATTCAATTCTTAATATAGCTACTATGCTACATTCGCATACAACAGATGAATTACTTGGACCTATAGTTACAATAATGACTAAAAAATTAAAAAAATATTGGTCTGATATTCCTCTTTTATATTGTTTTGCATTTATGTTAGATCCTAAATTTAAATTTGTATATTTTACTAATACTCTTACATATATTGGTATGTATTTAGATATTTCCGATATTCAATTGCAAATAACTAACGCTCAGTAATAAGTCGTATGAAGTTTATGATCTTTATGAAGTTAGGTTTGGTAATTTATAAAATCAACAACAATAAGCGGCACCGGCACAAACTCATCAAAGTAAGAAGAAAAAAATGATCAATTGGTCTTTGATCTCCATCAAGCCTGGCTCAAGTTCAACACCATCTTCAACTTCAAGCAGCATGCAATCTTCTTCGGACTTGAACAAATATTTCGAAGGTGATACTGTCATTGTAGAAGACGATGAAAACTCAAAAAATTTTAATGTTTTGAACTGGTGGAAAACACATTCAACAAGATATCCAGTACTCTCTCAACTAGCACGTGATATTTTGACTATTCCTGTTTCAACGGTGTCTTCAGAATCGACATTTAGTACAGCTGGAAGGATAATTGAAGAACGCAGAACACAACTTACTAGTGAGATGGTTGAAGTGTTAACTTGTTTGAAAGATTGGGAACTTGCAGTCAAACGAATGCATCATACAACTCACAATGAAGACCTGACTGAACAATTTTCTGAATTATTTTTAAATAAAAATATTTCAAGTACAAGTTCAAATGTATAATTATATACATATTAGAAATTGTAATAATTTTTTTATATTTAATAATAATTTTTAAAGTTATTTTTTAAGCTTTTTATATTTAGTAATAATTTTTAAAATTATTTTCAATTTTTTATATTTAATAATATTTTTAAATATTATTTAAATTTATTATTTAAAAAAAATATATATATATATATATATATATAACGGGCTGCCGGATCGGGCCGGATCTAAAATTCCATACTCGGGCCTGCCCGCCTGTTTTTGCACCTCCATACTAGGTAGAAGAATACATGAACCTGATATGGATGCGTCTAACTCTAAGCTATTTGCATCACATGAGCTGAGAAAACATACTTGAAGCAGTGAAGGGTCTTGTCCAGAATTCTTTTCATGTTTCACAAAAAAATTTTGAGGTTTGTTAGAAAATTTCTCAGTGAGTTCTCATTCTACATTGCGGACCTGATTGAATGAATTTTCTCACACAAGTGTCCTGAAAAGGTTTTAAATACTGATACCACAAACAACAGTACCTTAGAAAGCTTTAAAGTATCCTGGCGCGAGCTTCTCTCATCACTACATGGAAGCTAACTTCGCATGCCTAGAGTTCCCGTAAGTTGTTTGGAGTTGGAAGGAAACTAAAACTTGTTTTGCAACTGCTTCTGATTGTAACTCCTTGTGAACAAACTCCTATACAAGTAGTATACAATAATTGTATTGTCATTAAAATAGATCTTTGCTTTTCAGAGTAGATAAAAAGATTTATTAAGCAAAAAAAAAGAAAGAAATCACCAGCTGTCCCTGTCAGCATCAAGAGAAGCAGTCTCTCAAATGTTACAGCAAAAGAATTTTAATATAACTTCTTGTTGAGAGTGGGATTCGAACCCACGCCCTTTCGGACTGGAACCTTAATCCAGCGCCTTAGACCAACTCGGCCATCTCAACTTTTCTTAAAGTTACCATGAAATCTCTATATATTTATTATTAACTTTTAACTTATTTTAAACTAAAACACAAATTTTAACTTATATTTTGACCAAAAATCACTTTCATATTTTAAATTTTTTATTTTCAAACTTAATTTTAATATAAAGTAAAAATCATTTTCACTTTAAAAATTTTTAGAAACTCAGTTTATTAAATAAATTTAACACCAAAATAAACACATCCATAGTTGATGTTACTGATATTTTTTAAAAATAATTTTTTCTTGAAACAATTCGTAATATTACGTTAATATTACACCACTTTTATGTCATAAAGATCAACAACAGTAATATGATTCAAATCACTTAGTAGATTCTGTATGATGTAAGCCTATAATTGAATCCAAAAACCTGCTTTTTGTGACTCAAATTGCACTCATAAACCACTTGTATATTAAGCATTTGGCAATGGAAACCCATATGTCAAACTTGTGATTGAGTCCTGTTCTTCAAAGCTTTAGTTATGGTTTGTTTTTCTCTACTCCTAGGGACCCAAACCACTATAGCTTATGGCTTATAATCAACAACACTTCCCCCCTTAATCATTATATATGGATTACTTATTAGTGTCCATTCAATTCATGATTAATTATCCAGTTGATTCTTGTGTTTTAGTTACATGTTTTTACCTTACAAATAATTCTGCTGTTTTTTGTATGAGCGTGTGTCAAACGCCCGTAATTTTACTTTCTTCCATCAAATTTTGAATTTTGAATAGTTTATATATTTTAATTACATAAAGAATTCAGAACTTCACTTCCACGTACGGAATTTCAGTTTAAACTTTCTTACTTGCACATTTCTCAATATAATTATATTTTTTAATTTTCAACAAACTTTTAAAAACTATTGAAATACAAATACTGAAATCCACTTTTATTTTATTTTTTAAAAATCTCTATTTTTTATTTTTTAATTTTACGAAATTTAGTTACGAATATTTAAAACACGCTCTATATTAACTACAGTTTCCTCAGCAGCTTCATTTTATTTAACCAAACCCAGCTTTTTTTTCAAAAGCTACTTTCTAAATTTTTGTTTTTTTTTTTTTTTTTTTTTTGGTTAGCAAAGAAGTTAGAATTCACATCCCAAATAATTAACATTATCATTACATTTTAGAGTTTGCTTTTGCTTGATCCCATTAATGCTGCTTCCAAAGTTCCACCAAGATGGTTCTAGACATAACTTTATGTTTTAAGTAGTATTATCCTTAATCAAAATATACATCTCTATACTATGCTAATTATTAGATAAATTAACCGCTGGGTTAGAAAAACTTTACTAGATGAATAAAATCTTATTATAGTAACTGTAGAGAGGGATAGATTCATTTTTTTTTTAAATTTATGTATACTTCAAATTGTAACCATCTAATAATTATGATAGATATGAGTAATTAAAATTAGAAATACAGAGCTGTTATTTGAGTTTTTATTTAGTTTATCTATTGGATCTAATTTGATCAACGGTCATATTGTAGAGTTCGATTTTAATATTTTCGAACTCATTTTTACCAAAATTTGAGTTTGAATTTATTTATTTTGTTTCAGTTTTATTGAAATTATTGAACTTATTTATAATCCACATCTAATCAATTTAATTTTATCAAACTCACTTTCTATTAATTTAAATACACTGAAAGATAAAAAAGTCGTTTTATCCATCTCTAATTACTATACATTTGCAGTAATTATAAAGACAAAATTTAAATGGATAAAAGATACAGACAAATATTATTATGAATGTAACCAAAATTCAACTTGCTATGATTATAAATCCATATAATTGAAGATTTGCAAAGTTTTGGAACAATGTAATTGCTTTGAAGTTAGACAAACAAAAAAGTGAACTCAATTTCATAGGGGATGTAATGTCAAGTTCTTCTTGCAATATTGGTAGGTTAGCTGGCCAAACAAGCCTACTCCTTTTCTTGAGTTCTTGTCAATCTTAATAATATTGTATTTTATATAGTAATCAAATAACTTGATTATGCTTCTTATCTGTAGAAACAGTAGAAATATAGTTGGTAATTAGACCTATGTCTTTTAAATTTTTATGTAAATGTATACTTTTGCATAAAACATCTGTAACTTTTTTATAATTATCAATCAATCATTACTTATAAGAAAATATTGCAATTTAACTCTTTATAAGAACTGATTGATTATGAGCGGGTGTATGTAGGTGAATTCAAAACTAAGAGGATATTTAAAATTTTAAAAATACGTAATAATAAAATCTTACGATATATAATTTTATATATTTTTTAATTCTTAACTAAATTTTATAAAATATTATTAAAAATATATTAAAAAGTTAGAATGATAACTTGATAAGTAGTTACGGGACGTTTGGCATTGCTTATCTAAACAAATTTTAAATTTTTAATTATATATTTTTTAATATATTTTTTTATAAATATTTAAAAATTTTATTTAAAAATTTATAAAATATAAAAAAAATTATGTAATGAAATTTTTTTATTATATAATTTTATATTTTTAAAACAAACATATAAAACTCGTTTCTAAAAAAAATAAAAATATTTTTATTTTACAAAAAAATTATTTCAAATGCACTCTCAGACCAAACGTTTAAAAAAAAAATCAAACGGTAGCTGAAAAGGCAAACAAAAGAATGTTCAAACTTTTATCAATTTGTTTCGTTATGGCATATGTCTATTATAAAGACTAAGTATAGAACACAACATAGATGCAACTCTTTTTTTTTTTTTTTTTTGTCATGCATAATAATTTCCACAATTTTTTCAAGGCAGGAGTTAAAGTTGCATGCATAAGTTTCAAAAAGAAAAAGTTGGAGAAAAAAAAGCACGTGTGTTAATGCATTGCATGCGTTATTGTTTTCATTATTAATTTTATGTCAAAGCAAATACACGACAAATTTCTGATTCAACTTATTTTTGTCTTATTAGAAAAATAATTCTTCGACGGTTCACATTTCATTTCATTTTCTAGTGCTGTGCTATAGAAAAATAATGGAAAGAAAAAGAATATAAACTTTTTGTATATTCAATATATTCTATCTTTGCGTATATGAAACTCTTGAAAGTGAGATTTTTTTAAGATATAGAATAGTAATTCAATATGTAAATATAAATTAAAGATTATTAAGGTTCTTAATTTTATTATTCGAAGTTGGTTGAAGAATATATAAAAATAACCTAAAAGTGCTGTATATTAACTGGAATTATTTCTTGCACGTAATATTGAGCCGTGCATTTTTTTCTATCTTTTAAATCATACTAATTGACTCTTAACAAATTTAATGATTTGATATAAGTTTTTAAGTTAGTCTAAACCAACTCCAAATTTAAACCCATTAATTAGACTCATTATCTAATCATTAAAGTTATCTTATACATAATTATTTTTTTCATTCTTAATGTTATAAATATATATAGTGTCAGTTTCACTGAACTTTTAAATACTTATTATTTTAAATAATTTTTTAATAATTTATAAAACAATTTTTAAATATTCTAAAACATTTTTTAATTTAACAATACAAAAAATTATATATCATAATATATATTATTTTTTTTAAAAAATTAAATATATTAAAAAAAAATCTTAAATAAATTTTTTATTTTAAAAAATTTTATTTTATAAGTATTATCAAACGTTTTCATAATAATGGTTAAACTCACGATATATACAGTTTACTTTTTTGCCGGTGATTTAAGATATCAAATTGATTCTTCGTTCTTTCTAATTAATATTTTTTTGTCGATTGCATCAACAACAATAATTTTATTTCAGCAATTTTTTGACAATCTTTGAAACCATGACATATGTGGAATGATTTTAGTTTGAAATAAAAAGAGAGAGAAAGGTTTTACTTTCATTTTTTTTTCTTTGTAATTGTATTATTTTTTGGGAGCTATCTCTTTCGAAACAATTAATATTTTCAGCAAGAGTTGGGAACTATTCCAAATGTTATATAAAGAGACCCAACAGTTCAACACTTTAGCCAAAATTTCAAAAGCTTTGACAACTTTCAAACATTTTTTGAGTAGCATGTCAAAGTGTTAGGTAATGGTAAGGTAACATGGCATTACTTTAATATGTTGTCCGAACTCAGAAAGTTATATATATATATAATAGTTATTTTAACGCATTTTTCGGTCATTTTTAGTTTGTAAAATTTTTAAATTCTATCTTAACCATTAGATATAAATAAATATGATTTTAAAATATGTTAATCAAATTTTAACTGAATTGGATTAAGAATTGATCTCTATTTAGCTATTTAAGAATCGAATTATTTTTTTGTCATTCTGATCAAATGGCTAAATAGAGATCGGTTCGTGATCCATCAAAATAAAAATTATTAGTATATCTTTTAACTCAGAGTTATTCATATCCAACGGTGAAGATATAATTTGAATGTCTTGCGAGCTAAAAGTGAATGATAAGTATCTAGAATGATATGAATGCCTATATTTTATCTCATATATATATAAATAAATATTTAGAGAGAAATAAGAGCACTTTTTTTAGAGGCACTATATGGCATTCTCTCTCAAAGTTTTTGATCACTAAAAACTTAAAAATTAAAATTTATCGTTGAATATAAACATATATAAATTAAAAATATACCGATAAAATTTTAACTCAATAATTAACCTTCATCTAATACTTGATCAGATAATAGAAAAAAATAATATATATGTTTCAGTATAAACAAAGAAAAGAATATCCAAAAGTGGCACGAATAAAGAATGTCTCTAAATTTATATTTCTAATAAAAATATTTTTTTTGTCTTTATTATTTATTTATTTTGTATTTTTTATGCTGAATTTTTAATAGAAGGTTAGCAAGCAATGGTTGTTGTAAAGACATTTTTCTAAGGATTATAGCTAAAGGAGACACAAATGTGGACATGTTTTTTGTTTTGCTTCTTTTCTAAGATGTTGGTGACCTAAAATAAAAGCAGGAGCAGACTTTCAAGGGCTGACAAATTTGAAGAATTTTACTATTATATATATATATATATTATATAATTGACTTTACAAAATTAAAAAATAAATCTTTTTCACACTTGTCTAACTATCAAAATTTGGGTCTCATAAGTTTGTGAAGCTCACTGAAAATTTTCATTTTTATTTAATTTTTGGAGAAATTGGTATATAAATACCATTAAGATTTAAAGGTATGCAAAAAGTAGGCAAGGTACATATGGATTAATTGGAATTCATTAAATGTAGAAACAAAAAAATTTTAAACAAAGTACTTTGTCCTTTTAAAGGGAAACGAAAATGAAAGAAAAAAGCTTATTTATTTTTGTTAAGAGGTTGTTTTAATTTGTGAAAAGTTAGTTTCGTGAATTAAAATTTGATGAGAATCGATAAAAATAAAATTCAAAATGATAATTAAAATATGTGAACTAAAATTTAGAGTAAGTATTAATAAAATTGAAGTTAAATGTGAGAGTGAAAGTAAAATTTAGAGTGATAATTGAAACACATGAAATGAAAGAATTTAAAGTTATGAGAAAAAAAAAGTAAAGTTCATAGTAAAACATGCCCTAATATGAGATTATTTATTTGTATAAAAATCTTGTTTTTCCCAAATTAATACAGGCACAATTGTTGCCTTGATTAATAGTCGGTTCGTGTAAACGGAGTTGGGGGTGGCAGTAGTTTTATATTTATTTCTCACTTAAATAAGTAGTTAGTGAAACAGCAATAGCATAGTATCAAACTGAGGCAATGGTAGAATGTTTTTTTCAAATATAAAGACTCCAAATATTTTAGATTGACAAGTACTTACAGATGAGCTTTCAAGACTCTATCATCATCAACATTCAACAAATTTTTTTTTTTATCTTTACACAAGCGTTTGGTAAGATAGAATCTAAATGTGTAGGCCATATTTTCCTTCTTCTTGTTGTTGTTGAAAACTTTTTTTTTTTCTCCCCTCAAACTCAAGCACACTATATGTATATAAAATGAGACCATCTCAGGCTTTTGGTACTCAGGTATCTATATATATGTACGATACCTGCAAAATTGAAGCATCAGTTACCGAGTGATAGAGAGAGAAGGAGAGAGATCATGGGAAGAGGCAGAGCGCCGTGCTGCGAGAAAGTTGGCCTGAACAAAGGTTCATGGACACCTGAAGAAGACATGAGACTTATTGCTTACATTCAGAGACACGGACATGCTAACTGGAGAGCTTTACCGAAACAAGCAGGTAGCTGTTTAATTTTCTTGTTCATTTCAAATTTTATTCGACTGCAAAAAAAAATTTCACTATGTTCATGATCCTCTTCTTGTTTTCTGTTTTTTTCAGCATCCGTCAATTGCATGACATGTCATAGACTGATAGGGTTGCTTCAAAATTCGTCATTACTTTTGAAAAATGAGTGCCTGACATTATTAAGTTGTTGTGATGAAATTGACAATATTGGAACACCTTAACAGATACATCAAATTTCTGTTTTTTATTTAAAAATTCATTTAATTGTTTCTTCAAAAGGTTTGCTTCGGTGCGGAAAGAGTTGCCGTCTGAGATGGATTAATTACCTTCGCCCTGACATCAAGCGCGGCAACTTCACTAAAGAAGAAGAAGACACCATTATCAGACTCCATGGATTACTAGGAAATAAGTACGTAAAAAAAAGATATAAATTCTTCAGTATTTTCTATAACTAATCTCTCTAGCAATTTAAAAAAAGAAAAGAAATTGAAGAATCGCGCAATTGATTTGATTCAGGTGGTCTAAGATAGCCTCATGCCTTCCCGGAAGAACAGATAACGAAATCAAGAACGTCTGGAACACGCATTTGAAGAAGAGATTGGCGCAGAAAGAATGTAATGTACAAGAAACCAAGATTCACGAGGACGTTTCTCCAAGTTCGCCTTCGACAAGTGAGTCCATGTCCAGCTCAAGTACTCTTTGTGAAAGCAACAAGAGCGGAGAAACGATCGCAACAGACGCTCAAATAATGAATCAAAATACTCTTGACGGTAGCGGCAACGGAGAAGATGAACAAGGTTTTCAGACAGTAATTGATAAAATTGAAATTCCTGCTGAACTAAACTTGGATTTATGGGATTTCATGCAATTCGATAGTACTGGTGAAATATTAGACTCTATAGTTTCATCGTCTTCTTGCTCACCTGTATCTTCTTCGTCGAACTATGAAACCAAACAGAGAGAGCAGGTAGTGATCAGCGAAGACATTTTGAACGATGAACAGAACAAACAGTGGTTGGCATGTTTGGAAGAAGAACTTGAACTGTGGAGCGCTTCAACTGATCATGAAATGCAACAGTTGTTGGAAAATAGTTCCGTAATCCAAATGGAAAACGATCCGGTTTCCTGTTATTTTCAAGGAGGAGTAGTAGCAGCTGATTGATTCTTCTTCTTCACCTTCTCCACTTAGACCTTATTGACTGCAGATGCCTTTGATGCAACGTCAGTTATGAAATAGACAGGTTAATTAGTTGGTAGCGGCATGTAAATCAGTAAATGTAAACTAATTAACACAAAGGTTGTGTTAATTAATTGTATATGTCATTACAAGTTTGCAGTACATTGTGCCAAAAAATCTTTGGTTAATTGGCAGATATGTGTTCTGTCTAGCTAACACAAACCAAGAATTTATTGTCGTTGATTATTAGTATATTAAAACTTGATATTTTATTTTTATTTTTCTGTGTTCTTTCTGTTTCACATTTCATGAGGAATATTTGATCAGAATAGAGTTTTGATTGACTGATATAAAAGAAATTTATAATAATGTCGAGAGAAGATTGGATCAGAAAGTAACGAATCAAATCTGAACCTGACGCAACCCAACTAAGTTTGAGGATTATTAAGCCAATAGAAAAATCTTTCAAGTCATATCAAAATGAAACTTGAAGCAATCTACTTATGTCCAAAAGTTCAATTTTTAGAAAAGTAAATCACCCAGTAATCAAGCATTTACTTACCAAATCTCCACCGAAGTATGATTTCATTCTTCACAAAAAGGTACACATTTTAGTATTAAATTATAAAAATTTTTTGACAACTAAAAACTTATATGATTGCAACTATTATTTTATATAAAGATAATTGAAGAGGCATTTAAAATTGTTTATAAAATAAAATTTTTTTGAAATAATAAATATTTTTTTTATTTTAAAAAATAATTTTATTTTTTTATTTATAAAAAAATAAAAATATATAATAATAAAATTTATTATATAATTTTTTATATTTTTTAAATTTAAATAAATTTTTAAATATTTATAAATACGTACTAAAAAATATAAAATCAAAAATTAAAAAAAAACGTTAAAAAAGCGCTCGGTCAAACGCCTCCAAAATACATTTTTTAATGATACTAATGATGTCATGATTATGTCATGAATGCATCATCATCTTCTGAATCCCTCTCATCACATTGTCCACGTATTAAGTTGGTAAAGGGTCATTAGGATCGCACTGCTTTGATTTGTTGGTTTTTAATTATTAGTTAAGAAATGCTGATGTTTGGGTGTACTTTATCTCCAATTTAATAACACACCCTCATTATTTCTCACAAAAAATCTTTTAATACTTTAATTTCTTTTAATTTTTTATAAATATAAATATTATAAAATTTTTATTATTTATTAAAAAATTTAAGTTATTTTTTTTAAAAGTATCACAAAAAAGAAAGAAAACGGAAGAAAAAAAATTCACTCAAATGCTCCTCGTTGTTTTAAAGTTTTTGTACACTCTTAGGGGCGAGTGTTTTCGGATAAACATAAGTTTATATAATTTTGGAGAAATTTCTGATAGAAAACCGCAAATATATGTATAATACTGAAATATATTTTACATTTTGTAGCACAAATTGTTTTTTTTCTCTTTTGTTTTTTGAGATTTAACAAATTGCTGCATTTATATTAAGAATTTAGCAAATAGAAGGTACGCAAACTAAAACTACTTAAATTTTTTCGATGAAAGATAAAAGGAGTGTTTGACATTATTTATCTAAAAATTAATTTTTTAATATATATTTGTAATATATATTTTAAATATTTAGAAATTTATTTTAAAAATTTATAAAATATAAAAAGAATTTATATAATAATTTTTTTTATTATATATTTTTTTAAAATAAAAAATAAAACTTAATTTTTAAATTTAAAAACATTTTAAATTTCAAAAACATTCCGCTCAGTTCATATCCAACTATAGACCACATATAAGCACATCCGCGAGAGATTTAGGCCCATTGATGCCTAGGGCCCAAGATGAATTGTTGGTACGATTACCTGTAGAAAGTTTATAGCCCAATTCTTGTTTGTCTTCTTCACTTTGAACGATCGAACGATAATAAAAGAACGAACTCTGTGGAACCAAAAAGCTTCATAGAATTTTCTCTGCAACAGAAACCCTAGCAAAACCCTTAGAAATGGAGGAAATCTCGCCGGAGGTAATCTTCACACGACTGAAGCCGTTGACCGTCGATCTCCTCGATCTCGCTCATAACCCCAGCAAGAGCCCTGCGTTCCTCCGCGACCTGGCCGCTCTTCTCCGCTCTGCCCCATCGCATGTTTTGCAACCATTTCTCGAGTAATTCCAAACCCAGATTCTAGTTTGTCTTTATATTTGAATTGATCGATGATACATTGATCCATTCAAATTTGTT
Source organism: Acanthochlamys bracteata (assembly GCA_019914995.1). Taxonomy (NCBI): domain Eukaryota; kingdom Viridiplantae; phylum Streptophyta; class Magnoliopsida; order Pandanales; family Velloziaceae; genus Acanthochlamys; species Acanthochlamys bracteata. The sequence goes on from CM034126.1 coordinate 719,596, forward strand.
TGATTGATGAGATTGTTGTTGTTGTTTGCAGTTTCACAATGTTTCCGCTTCTGCTGTTGCTTGACGCAGCTGTTCAGAGCAGAGCAGCGGGTTCCAATGCCGGCGGAAATCCAATGATCGGACGCCATGTCAGTGATTCTGCGGCTGAGAGGCTTCTCGAGTGCCTGGAAGAGTTGCTTGCCAAGTGCCAGCTCAGTTCCACCCACCAGGTTTCCAGCTTTTGTTAAAAAATTCTGAGACCACAAGTTCTTTTTCGTAATTGCTAAAATGATTGTTTTATGGCAGTTGTTGTAGAATAGTCATCATTGATTTCCGTTCTGTTGTGCTATTGCTTCTAGATGGTTGCGGTGTTGAAGAAGCTGGCTGCAGGCGCAATGCTATCACCATCAGAGGCATCGGAGGAGTTCCGTGAGGGGATCATTAGGTGTCTCCGCTTGATGCTACTGTGCCTGCGGCCCTGTCCTGATGTCTCCTGTATGTGCAAACCAAAAACTCTTGACTTGCCTGCAATTGCTGTAGATGCCAGAACCATGTTGCCAGATTCTACTTTTGTGCTCGAGTACAGCGGGGAGTCAAAAGACTGCCTGATTTCTTTTCTACAGTCGCAGGATGCTTCAACCGCTGTTGGACACTGGCTCTCCCTACTCCTTCAAGTAGTGGAAAAAACTTATTAGTTCTTGTATGGCCTTTGTCACTAGGTGAACAAGATCTGATGGACTTTTAACCTTTGTTGTGGGCTTTAGATTGCAGAAGTCGAAGCAGATAGAGGGCAGCGTGGTAGTAGCAGTCTGCGAAAGGAAGCTTTTTTAACACTTCGTGTGCTTGTTGCAACGGTAATTTCTATCATTTGGAGGTTTATGTATAGCACATTTAAAGGTTATAAGTTCTTCTAATTCTGAAACTATATGGTAACAGACATGAATGAGACATGCAGGGAGAAGACTGGAAATAGAAAAAGCACTTCTCTGTAATGTACATTCCATTATCATGCATATGCAGTGAACTAAGGGGAGTGAATATCGTGACAAGATGATGATTATTTACTGCTCGATTTGGTCTACATATTAGGAAGACCCCTTAAGCATAGTCTATAGGATAAGACCTTCTCTTTGTATTGTCTAAAGCTAGAACATCTTAGCTGACAACAATTTATTGCTCGAAAAGTAACTTACTTTTTTTGATCGAGTAAGTGCTTGTGAAGACAAAGCATGGCCGGACTGGATTTGCAGAAACGTTTGTTTCTTGTCCTTTAAGTAGTCAGATAAGCAAATTGAGTCCCAAAAGATATGCCTCTAGTTTACTATTTTGGTAGTTTCTCTATAGTGTTATTTTGAACATATATTCTTTTACTCTATCTTTTTGGTATAGTTCTCCTGTTCATATCTTTGGGTTTATGCTTTGTAGGTCAGGAGTGCTGATGCACTTGCCTTCTTTCTACCCGGTGTTGTTAGTCGCTTTGCGAAGTGCTTACATGTAACGAAGAAGATGATAAGTGGTGCAGCTGGAAGTTCAGGGAGCATTGAGCAGGCAGTTCGTGGGTTGACAGAATTCTTGATTGTAGTTTTAAATGACAATGCAAATATTCATGGGTTAGAAACTTCAGTTAAGCTTGGAAATAGAAGTTCATCTACTCACTCAATCCTGGAGGCACTTCGCAGCTTACCACTTACTACCCAAACTCAATCGGAGTCTGTCAGTAGCATGCTCTCAAGCCAATCAACTACAGTGCACTCGTCCAGTAAAAATGATAAAGATATATTTGATTCTGGTGCCACTAGATCTCTTATTGTCAGTCGTACAAAAGAATGGATCAATAATACTTCTAGCCATGTGGACAAGCTGTTATCTGCTACATTTCCTCACGTATGTGTCTTATCTTCATTGCTGTTGTTGATTGTTGTTTACTTTGTGATATTAATAAAGTCTTAGAATATAATGTACTGTTTGTTAGCTTTGTGTTTATCCTGCAGAAAGAGTCAGGAAAGCAATGGTGGATGGTATAAAGGGATTGTTACTGCACTGTAGCTTTAGTTTGAAGAAAAGCAAACTAATGCTTCTGGTGAGCTTTGTGTTGCTTGTTATTTTCCAGAAGTTTTTGTTGATTATAGTTCTTTAAGTTTGCTTATATGAATATGAAACCTCATGTTTAGCTAGCTTCATTTCTTAAAGCTGATTCTAGTGATTTTCTTGTTGGCTTGTTTGTCTTGGCTTGTTATTAGCTCTCACTCTTTTAGAAACTTGCTTAATGCATTTTGTTTCATTCGCTATCATTCTTTTTGTTCTTATATTATGTGAGCTAAGCATTGGCCAAATTCTCTTATTTATAATGCTAAAATAGTGTAATGTGTCCTTGAGGATAGAATTTCAACGTAACAAGCCAGATTAGGGCTACTGCAGAACTGTATCTGTAGTAGACTCTCTGGGAAGCAGAAAAACTTCGTAGAATTTTGATCTTTGGAAGAATTGAACTTGTCCAGCCTTTAGTATGGTACTTCATAGTATTTATTATCATAATGGGTACGCAACTTGTCGAGCCTTTAGTATGATACTTCATAGTATTTATTTGTAAGTTGCATACATCATAATGGGTACCTTCTTGTCCACCCCATTTTGTACCCTTCTTTATTTTAAGGGGTACGTGCCTCATGATAGGTGTTTGAAGATGGTTTATTGGAAGAAAAGGCTACAAAATGGGGTTAAAACAAGGTACCCATAATATTATTGTTTAAGATTCTTACAGCAATAAAATTGCGTACCAATATCTCCTATATTTTTGTTGAAAATTGTTTCCCTTCTGTTATTACAGGAGAATTTATGTGTATTGGTATGTGATGACTCTGAGACTGTTTCTTTTACCGCGCAAGAATCTCTTGAACTACTTTTTGGGTCGGGTGAGAAATTCTTCTTAGAAAATGAGGTTACTGAGATATTTTCCAGGTCTGTGATTTCCATATCTTTTTAGTGAATAATGATAATCATATTGCAGGTGGCACTAAGTTAATGCTTGTCTCTGTAACAGACTGACTGAAGAGCTTCCAAGAGTGGTTCTTGGGAGTGAGGAAGCAGTTGCGGTTTCTCATGCCCGAAGATTACTGGCGTTGATGTATTATGGAGGCCCAAAACTTGTAGCGAACAATCTTCTATCCTCTCCTGTAAGTACCTACCTATGTATGTGCTTGCAATAATAGATTTTAGCAACTGCACAAAGAAGCTGCAAAAACTGCTCACAACGGTTTGTATTTCATGAATACTAACTGGCTTTTCTTGAGTTGTATATTTTGATCTGGACATTGAGGATCTTCGCATTATCTTTTTAGTAATTATACTCCAGAGGGAGAGAAGGTGATTTTTTAACCTTTAGGATGTGAGATAACCATTAGTAGAGCAAAAAAACTGCTGTAGCACTCCAACTTTAACTAGTTAGCCGTAGTCATGAATTGTAGCCAGATCTCATGTTTTTAGTTTTTTGCATCCTAAATATTTATTGCTTCAGGATCGATATCAGAGCATTGCAGTAGAGAAGCAAACTTCGTAATGGACACGTATCTGATTCCTGATATGTTAGTTTGGTTTCTAATGTTGGATTTTGTTCACGCTGGAGTTGCGATGTGGTTTATTTCCGGAGCTGATGCATTTGCGACCGGAACCATGTCTTCTGTGATGGTAGGGTTAGTAGCACTGATGTTTTTGTGTGGTCAAATCATGCACATTTAGGGGTGCAATTTGCCCATTCAGGCCAAATAATGCCTGTGGAGTTTTTCTTGTGTTCGTCAGCCAGTTGAAATACCCATTTGCACCATAAAGATGAGTGTGGTAAATGTATTTTTTTATATGCTACCGACAATATCGCATGGAAATGTATAAGCTTAAAACTTGCATCTCCATGTTTGTATTCGAAAGCTGCTGGGGCATTTTGTCGGCAAGACAATTATGCCTCTATCACAGTGCAGAAACAGACACAGACACAGATATTCCCCGAGGAGTAGTATTTTGCACGTTCAAACCTCCTAGTCAAGATTGGAAAATAGGTTATACCATTTCTAATGATATCGATCTGTAAACCTCAAATCTATGTGATCACTATTGCCCCCAATTAGGGCTGATTGGATTAATGTGTTTTATTTACATCCCCAATGGCATAAGCTATAGTACTACGGTTGTTGGGTTTTGTTAGACATTAGCTGGTTATTCTGTGCTTAGAAAATTTACTAGATTTTCTTAAGAAAATGGTCTTTTTAAATTCTTCAATTTGCTATATCATGTTACTAGATTTCCAACCTTTTGTGCTGAAGCAACAAAGTCTGTTGCATCTATAAGTTTTCTGTCTATTAGGAAAATAACTAAGTCTTAAGATTTCATGTCTTGAACTTTTGTTTTGCTATATAATCTGAATTTCAATTCTTTTAGTATATGTCCTCTTCATTAACCATGAAGGATATTCACGATACTCTGTGTGTGCAATTTCAGATAAAAGTTGCAGGTTTCTTGGATTGTTTGGGCCGTTGTCTTAGTCATAATTCCCAATTTACTGGTCCTATAGATAAGCTTATTAAATCGAAGCCCCTCTCAGTTGGATACTTACTTTCAGTTTCCGAGTTAAAGTCAGGTTCGTTGTTGAGCGATAGAAGTCACTATGCAGATATTCCTGAATCTGCTGTTTCTAAGATCCAATATCTACAAAACACAAAGTTAGAGGCAAATGGGCGTGGTGATCTTGTTTTTCCGCGCATACCTCCTTGGTTTCTGAGTATCGGTAGCGAGAAACTCTACCAAGCACTTGCTGGAATCCTAAGACTTGTTGGTCGTGCTGTAGTCGCAGGTGACTAGTTAGATTGTACGTTTTACACTTTTTCATGAAGTTTATTACGCCTTTCAATATTGCATACGTCTTGCATTCTTACTCTTAGCTATTTGATGATCTCTTCTCTCTGCTGCTTTTAGAGGGCGGTGATGAGGTTGCTTTATCTGTAGTTCTTGATATTCCTCTGGATTTTATTCGCAAATTCATATCACAACTGCGCATGAAGGAATATAAAAAGGAAAGTTGGGAATCTTGGTACTCTCAAAGTACTCCAGGACAATTACTACGCCAAACAAGTTCTGGAGTTTGTATCATAAATGAAATCATATATGGGGTATCAACTAATGGGATCTCCTCCTTGCAATTCTTTGGGAGGACTAATAATATAGAAATTCGTGGAGGAGAAATTGTAATGGATGGAAATGAACACACTGAATGTTTTACGTATTCTTCTTATCTCTGGGAGATTTGTCAAGGAAAAGATACAAAGGATCATATTATACAGTCCGTTGGCAGCATATTACATGAATACATTTCTTCTGAGATTTGGGAGCTTCCTGTAGATCAAAGTTCACCATTTCTAGTGGAAACTGGCTGGAATCTTCCAAAGTATTTCTTCCGAGACACCATGATGCTCCATCAGGTTCTATGAAAACTTCTTTAGCAATACTCTGTTCAATCGGCTTTTGCGTTCAAGAGAAGTGGAAAAAAAGAAAAAGCTTAAAATATATCTAAATACTAATGCAGCTGAATTGTTTTATCAGGTCATCATAGAGGGAATAGGTGTCCTGAGTTTAACCCTTGGCAAAGATTTTACGAGTTGTGGGTTTATGCAGTCATGCCTCTACTTATTACTTCAAAATCTCATCCGTTCCAACAGTCAAATAAGAGATGTAGCAGATTCTGTTTTACATGTTGTTTCTGCTGCTTCTGGCTTTTCATCTGTAAGTTGTTTGTTGTGAAGTTTTACTATGGAGATTGGCAGCTTGTAATGCTAAGGTGATGAATCTTATGTTTCTTTAACAGGTAGCACAATTGGTTGTGTCAAATGCAGATTACATCATAGATTCTTTGTGTCAACAGCTGCGACACTTGGATCTCAATCCGCAGGTTCCCGATGTGCTCGCTGCCATGCTCTCTTACATTGGAGCAGCCCATGAAGTATTGCCCTTGTTAGAGGAGCCGGTATGATGTGCTTGCAAGCTCCATTGCTTGAGTGTACAAGCTTTTATTTTTACGTTCAGTTTCATCTCCTGAAATTTTCTGCTCCATCTTTTCAATTAAGAATTACTAGGTGATGTTTCTAGGTTGAGCTTTAACATTTAGCACTCTCACTTGGATTATTTATCACTGGAGTAGTTCTCTTGTTTGTAATATCTTTCTTTCTTTTCCACCAAATTGTATTTATAATGAGTTATCTTGGTCTGCATTCACACATATTCAAGATGATAGTCTGGACCCTCTCATTTGATATGCGTTTATGGGAAAGATAAATTTTGTCTCTTTTAAAGCATTCTGCAGCGAAAAACTTGAACCTTTATCTTAGATCCTGATGATGCCTGGAGTCAATTGTAACATATTTTGTACTTTGTCTTGCTAAATTTCAGATGAGAGCTATTTCACTAGAGCTGGAGGTTATTGGTCGTCAGCAGCATCCCAGTCTAACAATACCTTTTCTGAAGGTTGTGTGATTCCTCGGTAATTGCTTTTTATGACTGCATAAATAGAAAGCTCATGGTGGGCTAAGCATGTGTTACAATTGCTTTTGTAGAAATTAAATCATGCTAGGCTACTGTTTCTTCATTGTCGTATGGGTATTTTGCAAGTACAGGCCCTCCATTAATTGAATTTGCAAACATAGGCCCACGTAATATTGCAAAAACAAATTCCCTTGATGTTAAAATGATAATTTGCCTTTTATTTTAGTTTTTGTCTCACATGCATCCCTTCACCATACAAGTTTACTATTTGTAGATGCTTTGTAACAAATGTGCATAAAGAATGTTGTAAAAATGATCTCCTCTTAACATAAAATGATACTAACATTGTTTCATCGTTTATCTTCGTACATTTTATCTTATTAACATTTTTTCACTTACAAATGTGTACTTAAATGTGCACAGATAATAGATAAGCATGCGCAAATGTCTGCACAATGATGTTTAAAATGATGTTTCTTATAAGTTTTTTAAAATCAAATTAGGCCATTATAATATCCTTTCAAAATCTTCTAGAAAAAACCTTCACCAGGGTGTGCCTAATTTATGTTGCTCATATGCACACATATTCATAAGAAAATTTTCCTTACTAATAAGTCTTGAAAAGAAGTTTGCTTATACTTAAAAGAAGTTCGTTATATAATAATCTGAACAAGTCTTTAAAAATTTTCGATAAGACTCCCTTTGAAAATACCTGAATACACATTCTTGTGCACATTGTATATTAAGTGTGCACATATATACAACAAAGGGTACATATGGTGATAACAAATGTAAAGAGGGGCAAGAGTCATTTCTCTGGCAAAGGGGACCTGAATTTGCTAATACAAATTATTGCTGGCCTACTTAAATTATTGAAGGGCCTAGATTTGCAAAAAAACACTGATATTAAAACCTATGTAAGATAGATGACATATCATCAGTCACAGTATTACAGATTTAGGAGAAACTTGGTACACTGTGCATGAGACTGAATAAGTTAACTGAAACACTTGTTGGAAATTGTGCAGTGTCTTCTGCTGTTTTTAGTGGATGAACCACATAACATGAATACATGATTATTTTAGAGGTGAACCATATTTTAATCTTGTCATCCAGGCAGTGCTCTTTTTAATTTCGGTATGAACTTTCAGACTATATTATCTAAGCCGCCATGACTTACGAGGTTTATATCAATTGTTTACTTTTGCAAAGCTAAATCATATTCTTGCTTAGGCTGTGCGAGAAATTACCGTGGCATCAAACAAAGAGGCCTTGTTGTTACCTGTCAAGGCTAGCTCCTTTCACGCAGATGTGAAATCTAAAAGTGTTGCAGTTGAGAGTGAATTGGAAACCATGACAACACAAGTTGGCTTTCCTGAATCAGGTAATCAGCATGTCTCTGAAATCAATTTATTCATAGCTGAAGACGCTGAAGCCCTTCATGGTGTTAAGATGTAGAGCTTTAAATTTGGAGAACTTTCTACTTTGTTCGCAACAAGTGCCTTCATCACATAATATTGTACGGAAATATCTAAGGGATAAACGTGAATTTGATTGTCCTGTTAAATTTTATTGATTGCACTAATATCTTCTAAAGGCAAAAGCATATATACCAAATGCTTACTCCTTTTGGTTGGATTTAGGATGCGATGCTATCATGTAGTAGAGCATTTGTATAAATACAAGTTTGCATGGGTTACGTGATGTTTACTTCATCTACACCATCCATTACACAGAACTTTTATTTTATTCATTTCTCTAAAAAGCATGGCAATTTTTTAAACATGAATGCTTTTATTTTGTTATTAATTTATATTTTTTACATTAGTGATAGTGGAAGTACTTTTGTATAGGCAATGTTTCGACTTGCACCATAAATGCTAGTGTTCTATTAGAAGATTTTGAAGAGTTATCATTCAAGCTAAATGAAATGAAAAGATACAGACGAACAGTTGGATCAGTTGCTGGCTCATGCCTGAAGACTGCAACACCTCTGCTTGCTTCATTAAAAGAGTCAGCATGTTTGGTGGCTCTGGACATTGTCGAGGTATTGCATTTCTAGGTAGCCTTTTTTCTCAAGAAACTGTCAAGATAATGAATTTTCACATTATTTGTATCTGAATCTCGGATTTCAGAAAGATTCCTTCAAACTGCATTTGCCATCACCATCTTTTGTCTTGCTATGCAGACTTAGAGTTGGTTATGCATCAACCTGAATTGTAGAATTGCTCTTATGATGTAGTGGCAATGTAATTTATGAGAACCATTTTACACCAAAATTAAATCATATTCTTTTCAGTTATTAATAGAATGAGAAGGTTATTCTGTGTGTCCAAACAGTATTCTACTGAACAGATGTGGTATAATCTGACAAATCCCACGTTTTTGGACCTAGAGACATATGGCTATTGCATGTCTTTATTTAGCGGGGTTGATGACAAAGAGCACAAGCGTAGTAAAAACTGTCAGACCACTTCCAAACTTTCTAATTATGGTCTGCAGGAGCCTCTTGGGCAGATTTCCATAGATTTAGAGTTTATAATGCAAGTGATGTAGATGGACAGGAATATTGCTCATAAAATTGAGCCTGCATGGCTAAAAATAAAAATGTGAAATGTGTCGTATGCGAGCCTTAAATGGCCTTAATATTTCATGGAAATTTATTGAACTCTAACTTTGACTTAGCAGTTGCATATTGCAACTAGGTTGATTTTGGGGTTTGTGCCATGAATCAACTGCATATCTATGAGAATGTATTTTCACAAGTAAATAATGAATGCAATGAATAAATAGTGGTCGTTGTTAAAAATTAGGGCTTAGGAGAATTTAAGATTTATTGATGTTGGGAATATAAATTCACTAGGATGCTTGTGTAAGCTGCTCAATATTATCACTGATCTTATTAAGCAACATAATTCTAACCAATTTCACATCCTTCTAGATATTTTGGTCGGTCCTACAACTCAAATCTTAATGTTGCTTTTGTTCTAGAATTTAACAGTTCGCCTCAGCAGATAAAAAGGTTACCCTGGTATAGGCGATACTATTTTGATGGATGTATGGGTGCTAGAGAATGGATTAACTAGAAGTTTAGAAATGTGTTGTTTCAAAGAAAGCTCATACTGCTCAGATTGATAATAGGATATGTGAAGGTTGTTTGGACAGGTGAAACGGAGGCCTACAGATGCACCTTGTAGGAGATATGACACGTTAGGATTGGTTTAGTAAAGGGATAAAGGAGCCCCCGAAAGACTAGATGAAAACTTGTAAAGAAAGATCTTGATTTCAGTAGTCTACTTAATAAATGGTTTTCAATATACCTCACTGGTCTGTATGAATCTCTTTAGCTGACTGAACCTAGTATGATTAAGGTTTGGTTGTTGTTCCATGAAGACCTTCCTAGGTTTATTTATGTTGATGTGTTTCAAGCTTTCCGTAGTTCTGCTGTAGAGAAGAGGAACTTTGATAGCAGCATTCAGCAGTAATGGAGGCTATTCTCAACCTTTTAAATTACTTGTGTAAACTCTGATCCGAGTACATTAAAGTGAAAATTTCATACAAAAGATTCGTAGTACAAAGAGCCAGTTATTGTATATCCCCATGTACTACTAGTGATACAGCACACAACTTGAACTAGTTCTTTACTTAGCTTCTGGAGCCATTTATGGCTCAGAACCTTATCGTAAGGTTAGTCTGTGATGGAACTTCAGCTTGTTCTCAAATATGATTTATTGCTTAAAGTTCTTAATACTGCTCTGTTGTCTACTTCTATCTTTTGTTTTTAATATTGATTGTCAGCAGGATGCCCTAGTATCTCTTGCGAAAGTTGAAGAAGCATACAAGCTTGAAAAAGATACAAAAGTGGAAATTGAAAGAATGATGCATTTGCTTTCGTTTAATGATCTGCAAGACACTATGGATGCAGCTGATGAGGAACCTGATGAGAATAGGTTGCTTCCAGCGATGAACAAGATATGGCCATACCTGATTCTTTGCTTTAAAAACAAGATTTCAGTGGTGAGAACAAGCAACCTTTTTCATAGATATCTTCATATATTTGTTTTTTTAACAATTCACATATCACCATTTGTTAAAAAATGAGATAGTTATATGCTTATGCATCTTTGAACATTGTTTTCTTTTTCTGATTAGATACTCATTTAAGTCATGGAAGGGTGGGACATTGTTGTGGTAACTAGCTTTGTCATAGCCGTAGTTTTTCCATCCTGCTATGATGCGAGGATTTTGTATACGTTAATTTTTCTTAATTTTCAGGCTGTAGTCAAGAAATGTGCGAGTGTGTTGAGCACCTCAGTTCAAACAAGTGGTGGTGATTTCTTTATTCGTCGCTTTCGTACAGATGGAACTACCATATGGAAAATTCTTTGTTTCTCTCCATTCTCAAAAAAGGCTATTTCATCGAAAGATGAGAGGCCACTAGTTCTTCCATATCGAAATACTTCTTTGCCTTCACAAGATTCAGTCGCAGAGGCCTCCAGCATAAAGATGCAGGCAGCTGTCTTAAACATGATAGCAGAAATTGCAAGCAACAAGAGAAGTGCGTCAGCATTACAGTCAATCCTCAAGAAGGTAAGTGGACTCGTTGTCGGGATCGCTTGCAGCAGTGTCTCAGGCCTGCAAGATGCTTCGCTTAAGGCGGTAACAGGACTCGCTCATTTAGATCCTGATCTGGTTTGGTTGCTTGTAGCTGACATATATTATTCATTGAAAAGTAAAAATCTTCCTCATCCTCCGGTTCCAGATATGCCTGAAATTTCAGAGCTATTGCCAACTCCTGTATCTTCAAAGGAATACCTGTACGTGCAGTATGGTGGTGAAACCTTTGGTTTTGATATCGAATCCGCAGCAGTTGGTAAAGTGTTTCAAACGTTGCAGTCTGATAACTACAGCTGATAATGTACTTTGTACAAACCATCTCTAATTTTGATGTACAGAGCAATCAAACTACTCAGAAGCCGTTGATGTATTGGAAATGTTGCAAATCAATTACAATCTCCAATATATGTTCAGCTGAACATATATTTAAAAATTTAGATTGTACCTGTTGCATTGATTGTATATAACAATGTAAATGGAGGTAGTGCTGTATACATAACAATGTTTATTTCCTCATTAGTCATTGACTAATACCAATGGAAAAGAGAGGTTTCCATAGGGATCAATGATGCTGCAGAAACTCACAAATTGCAACATGTGCACCCCAATTGCAGTATGAAGCCTCTTCTCTGCTGGAGTAGTTCTTTTGATGTTTTGTTATATCTTACTTATCAGGTAGTGGAAGTTTGATCAATCACATTCTAAACTGATCTCAACAGAGCAGTATTATTTTTCCAGCACCTATTTCAAATAATACAAGAAGATTACATCCTGCTTGTTATGATGGTATCACCTTTTTATCATGTAGACTTATTTCATGCTAAATTTTCTTGAAGCAAAATAGTAAAATTGATTGATTGTACACTCAGGATACAACTTTACTCATTACAATTTACATAATATGTCTCAAAGGTAGTAAGAACGCTCTTAGTGAAATTCAAAAAGTTTCTTGAGAAATGCATGCTGTTATGACAAAGCTGAGAGTTCATGAAATTTGATCTAGTAATGGGCTTCCTTCTTTTGCTAAGATGAAAATCCCACCATCACCTCTAGAAATTCTAAAATCTTCGTCAAGGTAAGTTATAAGTAGCCAGGACTTGGGCCCATTCCCAGGAATTGGGATCTTGAGAGGAGACTGCCCAGAAATTGAACGGGAAACATTAGCTACTGCACCTTGCACAGGATTCAAGGTTCGCTGAATAGGTGAAAGATCAATCTTCTGACCGAAGACATCTATACTGTCTGGGAGGTCAATGCTTGATGATATCTCAGGGGGATCAATACTTCCTTCTTTGATCTGGACCTGCAGAAAGATGGTTGGTCACTAAAGATGGATATTACTTCTATAAAGCCCAAGGAAATTTTGTTGGAATGAAAATGGTGAGAAGGAAAAATAAAAATAATTCTTTACACATTAGCAGGTATGTACTAGCTATGTGCAACTGCTATATCTAAAGACCCCAGATGTCTGTGATTGTCCAGCTAGAAGCCTCTAAATTTTCCAGTACTCAAGCAAGCAGGAAAAATCCAATATGAAGTAGATATATAATGTCAGAAGAATGGAACACAAACCATAAGCTATCCACCACAAAATTCAGATTACCTGTATCCTTGATGGGCTTTGAACTTCATATGATGCAGCTGCGCTAAAGGAGAGAGTGGAACCAGGGCTGGAGAGTGTAGTCGCATTCACAATTGTCATAGTCTTTGAATCGATTGATTGTGATATTGCTTTCACCTTCAACACAGGTGAATTTGCAGTGGCAGCAACAGGGACAAGTTCAGAATATGCAGTAAACCTGTGAAGAAAAGATTCTTGCCTCAATTCAAATAGGGGTCTCAAATAAGAAAACTAACTAGGCACAAACAAATTCAGCTAAAGCACAATAACTCAGTGAAAAAGCTATTTACAATCATCTATCCATCCCCTCAAAAAGCAGATGGTACATTCCTCTCAAGTTCAATATGTGTTCAATAATCAGGTTAAGTAAGGCCAACTCTATTTATGAAACCACCATCTAAACACCAGCAAATTCAGAAAAACTGAGGCAACTCACAAGAGAACCTATTTTACTCAAGCATGACGTTTGCGGAAAGCAAATCCAATAATCATTAAACAACAAATAAAACTTTGTAGAAAGTAAGCCAAACACTCACAGGAGGATCCAGTTTCCATCAAGTAGGTCAGGTCTCTCAGTCGGCGCAGGGTTGGGGTTCTTCGCCTCAAGCTGCGCAACTAGCTCAAAAATCTCCGCCCTCGTCTCCGACGAAGCCCGAAACCCCAACTCAGTTCCATACAACGTGTCAACCAAGCACCTCTTCAATTGCACCAACTTATCATCACCAGCCACCGCAGAAGAACCATTTCCTCCGGCGAACCCATCACCAGTACCAGAAGCCTGTTTTCCCCACTCATCTTCATCCTCTCCCTGGGCAGGATCAGGCTCAGACGGGGTTTCTCCACGAGCTTCGATCGGCTCGCCCCACTCGTCTGTGACACGTGGCGTTCTGCGAGGCCCTGGAGCGCCGGAATCTTCACCGATGGCGGAAGCGGATATGCTGTGGAGAGGAAACGAGCGGCGTCGGCGGAGGAAGAGAAGCGGAGGAGGAGAGTTTGTTGAGTTTAGGGATTGAGAAGAAGAAGAAAAGGAATCGAGTTTGAGAGGGTATTTATAGAGAGGTGGCCGAGAGACGGCGAGCAGGCTGGTAACCATTGTATGTATTATTGTATTGCTTCTTGTTCTTTCTTTCTTCTTCTTATTTTTGTTTTCAGTGAACAAGAGTGGGAGTGGAAACAATTAAATATAATTTCATATTGAATGTTTTTGCAGAATGAGCCCATTCTTATATTGTTTTGGGACATGTAAGTCCATTTTAGCTGGAATGGTTTTTTAGTGGGTAATGGTTATGAATCTTATTCTTATGACAAGATGGTATATGTTTTGCAAAAAATTGACAGAAGAGTTAGACTTTGTGATAACTAACTGTAGATGGTTTAATCTTGCAAACTTGTTCGGAGCATTTTTGTTTAACGAGCGGTGTTTGAGCGAATACAGCCAAATGGCATGAGCGTAAGTATGTTCAAACCCGAGACCAGTTGCCTGTTGCGTCATGTTCGGATCACAGTCGGCACAAAAAAGTAGTCATTTCAGTATATGCGCGAGAACCAAATCGGAAACAATGGTCCAGGCTGAAGAGGGAGTAACCGTCTCCTTTTGTTGAACTTTACTACTGCCATTGCTCCTTTTCACCGTTGAGATTTTCTCTGGGTTCGGAACCTATCTTTCCCCAGAATCCAGCAAGTCTGGCGATTTGGTGAGTGGTTGGATAGATAGAACTTTAGAACGGGTATGCTGTGCGGCAATTATGATGATCTGAAGAGCGTTTAGAATTACTTATAAAATAAAATTTTTTAAAATAAAAAATATTTTTATTTTTTTAAAAAATAAGTTTTATTATTTTTATTTTTAAAAAATAATAAAATATATAATAAAAAGATTTTATTTTGTAAAATTTTTTCTATATTTTTTAAATTTTTAAATAAATTTTTATATATTTATAAAATATATATTAAAAAATATAAAATTAAAAAAATTAAAAAATAATATTTAATAAGCTCAACCAAACGCGCTCTCCATTTTAGACTTGAACTTGGTTATATCTGCTATTGCAAATATGGAGTTTAGCATAATAGAACAATGAATGTGTTCCTGTATACTTCAAGATTGCACAATGATTTAGAGCCGAGTGGTGCGGATTAGAATTGATCTGTATATCTAAATAAATGTGTGAACTTTAGGTGAAAGCTAGTGTTTTTTTTCTAATTATATCATTAAGCTTTTCATCACAAATAATAATTACTTTAAAAATTCCGGAGTCCTAAAAAAATTTGCACAATCAGTCATTTGATAATACCGGTTTAGAATTGTTTAAAATAAAAAAATTTTAAAAAAGATTTTGAATTAAAATGAGTTTTTTAGATAAACAATAAAAAATATACATATGATGATTTTGTTATGTACAATTCATTTATAAATTCAAAAAATATTTGAAAATGTTTGAAGATATTGTATAATATTTTCTGAAAAATAAAAAACTAAAAAAAGATAACACTCATAAATAATGTCAAATGGGGCCTTAATTTTTATCAATTAGTAATTCACATACCAAAAGTGAAATGCTAGAAACATCCCTACCAAATGGGTCTCATCCAACTACTATAAACAAATTTCAGTATTTGCCATGTAAAGTAGTGAAGCTTTTTCAGCAATATTTTTTCATTTAATTCCATGAACGGTAAGACATTAATGTCACTCATATGTTAGCAAAAATAGTTTAACAATAGAATTAACACTTTATAAAAGTTAAATAGCTGCGTCTATCTGTCGTTAATTTATCATCTAACTTTACAGTTTAAAGTGACCGCTTTTGTTTCTATGATACTATTCAAAATTATAAGAAATTTGAAAATTTAAGCGAGCTATACGACACTAATATCTTTTAAAAGTGAATGTTAAGGCGATGAGTCAAAGTGCGTTTGGTAGTGCGTACCAAACACTATTTTTAAAATTTTTTTTATTTTATATTTTTTAATATATATTTTATAAGTATTTAAAATATTTATTTAAAAATCTAAATAATATAAAAAAAATTTATGTAATAAAATTTTTTTATTATATATTTTTATTATTTTTTTAAAAATAAAAAGTAAAACTTATTTTTTTAAAAAAATAAAATATTTTTTATTTTAAAAATTTTATTTAATAAGTAATTCTAAATGAACTAAGTTGCCAAAAACGCACTCCCACTGCTTCAAAATATAATAAATTTTTTTAATTTAGATTATGTACTATATTATATATATATTTATTATTTAGTTGAAAAAATTAAATTTATTTTAAAAATATTTTAGAATAAACATTTGTTTGAATATTTTTTATTGTAGCAATCCAAAAGTCGTCTAATATTGTTGAATAATTAATCGTGTTAGAAATTGTTTTTCTATCCCACAAATTCTATTTTTTTGAATTTATTTTTAATATAAATAAATAAATAATTTAAAATATTTTTTTCTATAAAATTTTTTTTTAATTTAATTTTAAAACTTACAATTAATATAAATTTAATATAAAATTTTATTTTTTAAATATTTTTAATTTAAATTTAATTTTTTAAATTCTTTCAAATTTATTTTAAGGTAAACACATCTTAGTGTAATTCGTGATCAAGCTTAGAATTTTGTCACATATATGCGTCATGTGTTAATATATACGTTTTCGTAAATTCAAATTATCATTAATATTTAATGTTTTCAATGAATATTTTCTTTATCCAGTCTTCTAAAAAACTAATTACTCAAAGGGAAACTAACCCATAACGTAAAATAAATAAAAACAACATTATTTATGTACAACTAAGGGTATGCTTACTTTGCAGTCGAGTTTTGAAAGTAGAGTTTTCGAAACAAGTTTTAAAAAATGAGTTATTTAAAAATGATTAGTAAAATTAAATTAATTTTTTTATATTTAATTTATATAAAATAAGTTTAAGATTATTTTTTTTAATATTAAATATCAGCTATTAGAAATAGTTTTTTTAAAAATTTAATTTAATTATTATGTTTATTTTTATTAAAAATAAATTAAAATAAAGTTTTTAAAGAAAACATTGAATTTAAACCATATATAAACATGCTCAAAGCATTGCGTTAGAGAGAGACTAACACCGAAATTCTTTCGTAATTAATATATATATATACATGTAATACACTGTTTTTTAGAATATTAAAATGTTTATTAAAAATAATTTTAAAATATAAAAATAATAACAATATGTTATAATATCAAATTTTTATATTTTTATATTTAAAAATAAAATTTATAAAATATTAATCTATTTTCAAAAATATTATAAAAAATTAGAACGAAAACAAAATGATAATCTATATCAAAGTTCAAACGTTCAATTAATTTGTTAGTCCAATATTGTAAAAAGAAAGAACACAAAATAATTGTTTTTGTTAAAATTAATTATATTTCATGAGGAGTCGAAATGCACATGTAACATGTTACACATCTCGTTAAATTACTTTCTTCCTTCGGAGAGAAAAAAAGAAAAAGAGTCGAACGACCAAATGGAGAAGAAGAGCGATCCAAAGAAGCTGAAGATCGCAATCATCCATCCAGATCTCGGAATCGGTTAGCAATCCTTGTCTCTTTGTACTCCATTTTTTTCTTCAATCCTTTGATCGCTCGATTTTCTGGGGGTTTCGAAATTTCGAATGATCTCTGATCTAACAGCTATGCATCAAATAGCTACCACGTCTGGTTTATTCTATTTTCTATTTGTGAATTCGTAAATTCGTGGAATATCGATTGCTTCATGATTAATATTTGCAAATTTGAAGTTCTGTAGAGCATTTAAAGTTTTAAACTTGATGAAATTAGGAAAAGTAAACACATATCATGATTCCACATTAATAGTGCAATTATAGATAGCCTGGAAACAAAAACTGCAATTTGCAGGTTTTTTGGTGGGAGATTTTTTTTTTGTCACTGAGTAATTTGCGCTTGATTATATATTCCATTTGGTCTACGTTGTTGATTAAAATTTAAAAGAAAATTAAATAAGAATGCATCTATGTTGATTAATCTCGTACTGATTAATTTCATGAATTTGTGACATTAAGTTGGCTATCTTCTCTTCTTATATATCATTACCAGTCGGTGATAATACTTAATTATGTTTTCAGAATAATGCTGTGAGATATCTTTGATGGTTTGTAGGTGGCGCCGAAAGGCTTATCGTTGATGCAGCTGTTGAACTTTCTTCCCATGGGCATGATGTACATGTTTTCACAGCTCATCACAACAGGGATCGGTGCTTTGAAGAGACTATATCTGGTAAGATGAATCTTTTACCTGTTGTATATAAACTGGTACAGTTCTTGCATGATGTTCATTCCATGGTCGCAGTTGTCGTATAGTGAACTACTACCTGCGTGAATTCACTTGATACATTTACCATGACACGTATTCTAGCTGCATTGCTGTAGACTATAGCTGAGCCTATTTATCTTAATATTTTAGAGATTGGATGAATAATGCGTGATAGAGATTGATGATGAAATTCATGCTTTGTACTGGCCTTTTTTTCCATATTCTTCAAGTTCTTGTATACTGAACTTCAGGTTTTGCCTTTATGTTTTCGTGAGACATGTTCATTCATATAAATGTATGTCCTAAAATTCCTTGCTTAGCTTACCCTCCTATGCAAAAATTCCTTAGGAGTTACTTCAATTTTTGCTAAGGAGATATATCATGGTGTGAAGCGGATCTTTTTACCTTTGTTGTCTATCTGTTTGTTTATTTGTTTTAAATGTGTACTTTATTGAATAGGTCCATTTGAAGTGAAAGTGTATGGTGACTTTCTACCGCGCCATGTACTCTATCGTTTTCATGCTATATGTGCATATATCCGCTGCATCTTTGTTGCACTCTGTGTGCTTCTTATGTGGCCTTCTTTTGACATCATAGTTGCGGACCAGGTATCTGTAGTCATTCCAGTGCTGAAATTGAGGAGGGCTACTAAGGTTATTACCGTCTGGATATTGGTTGGGCATTGTTAATTGTGCGGCTGGTTCTGATGGTCTTTTATCTTCTCGCTGTAGGTAATATTCTACTGTCATTTTCCAGATTTGTTACTTGCTCAACATACCACTGTACTGAGGAGAATGTATCGTAAACCTATTGATGCTATAGAAGAAGCAACAACTGGTTCAGTCCCGACCGTACTTGATCTAATTTGCTTGTATTCTCTGGCAGATATACTTTGCAAGCTTAGAAAATTGCTGTTTGTTTTCTGGCTCTTCAGGAATGGCAGATGAAATACTAGTTAATAGCAGATTCACTGCATCTCAATATGCTAACACTTTTAGAAGCCTTCAGTCAAAAGGAAAAGTGCCTTCTGTTCTTTATCCTGCTGTCAATGTGGAACAGTTTAATGCTCCAAGTGCCTATAAGTAGGCACAAGTTGTACATCCCTGAATATTTTATAGCCTAAGACCTAAGTGCTTTCATTTGTTTTATTTTGCTTTCATTTTCTCTTTTTATGACACTATATCCTTTGTGTTTGTAGATTGAATTTCCTTTCCGTCAACCGCTTTGAAAGGAAAAAGAATCTCGAGTTGGCAATTTCAGCATTTGCTAACCTCCGTTCAGAAAGTACTCTTCCTGGTCATCAGTTGATTCAAGCTAGCTTGACAGTTGCAGGTAATTTCCCTCATGTTACAATCATTTTCATGGTCTACTCTAAGTTAAGGAAGACTCTAGGGAGATAAACTTTTACTTTCTTGAGAACTGGAAAATTTGACTTACATGGCTTTAATGAAATGCTGTTGACCATCCTCTCTAAAGTTATCTGCATTGCACTGAATGGCAAATTATTTTGTCCATCTTCCAGCTGCTATAGCTGCTGGATTTTCCTTGAGGACTATGCCGTAGGTTCATTTGTCTATGCTAAGCTTTGTCTTCTTTAAATGTCACTGATTTTCATCAAACATTATGAAGCCTTATCTCAAGTGAAAGATCCAATGCTTTAGGTTGTGCATTGTAAGCTCGTTGGTACTTGCACATTACTATCATATTGACCTTGCTTTCTCAGTTCTGTTGTACTCCAACTGCTATGAGCAATCGAGCATTCTCCTTAATGGTAAAGCTTCAATAGCATTGTTCAGCCACTTTTATGTTGGGAGGTGCCGAGATCTAATGGTGCCAAATATGAGATTCTGTATTAAGTTTAGAGTTGTTTTACAAGTGAAACTTTTGAAAGGCAGTGCCAAACTGCTTTGTTATTGCAGTCATTGGGCAAGAGCTGTTTTGCAGCATTTCAGACGGAAGTCACAATTTCAAACCTATGGTTATAAGCCTTTCCCTTGTTTTCTTTAGTTCTATATGGTAGCTAAGATCTGTCTTTCCTGTTTCAGGCGGTTATGATCAGCGTCTCAGGGAGAATGTTGAGTACTTGGAAGAACTTAAGAAGCTAGCGTACAATGAAGGGATATCACATCAAGTTAGATTTGTAACTTCCTGCTCAACAGCAGAAAGAGATATGCTTCTTTCGGAATGCATCTGCGTGCTCTATACTCCAAAGGTAGGGTTGATGTGCAATGTAATGACTGCTTAGTGATTGTGATGCTCATTGGGAATGATGACTTTTTGTTTGCTCAACTTGTTCCATGACTTCTCTGAGTTCTAGTGAAGCCTAACAATAATTATGACAACAAAATTAGTATGGTATATTGTCATAGCTGTTACTGGTCTTACTTGCTTTTACACGAGTATGAGAGATGCATCTTATTTGATAGTAGTAGATACTTGATTTTGTACCTAAGTGTCAAAATATCACGTTCTATAGACGAGATATTGTAGAAGTATAAAGAGTGGCTCTGATACTTCTCCCATCTTTGCTTATGGTGCAGGATGAACATTTTGGTATCGTTCCCTTGGAAGCAATGGCAGCAGAAAAGCCTGTGATAGCATGCAATAGTGGTGGTCCAGTTGAGACAATCAAACATGAGGTGACAGGGTTTCTTTGTGATCCCTCTCCGCAGGACTTCTCAAGAGCTATGTCCAAACTCTTAATGGATGTTGAAATGGCAGTAAGAATGGGCCAGGAAGCACGGCGCCATGTTTCTGAAAATTTCTCCAGGAAAAGATTTGGGGAACTGCTGAATCATTATGTTCTTAACATTTATCACCAAAGAATGGATTGATTTGTGATTTCGCCAAGGCCTATCTATTGACGATGATAGAATAGTTGGTAGGTTATCTGCTTTTGCTAAGGAATATTTTTATGATTCAATAGAACTAATGAACTTCAATGCTATAAAGGGTAGCTTGCACCATTGGCAGTCTTCTTAGCTATATATTTGCTATGCTATTGTGTTTGTTTCTTCTAAATCCTAGAATAATTGGGGCGAGAAAGATTGGATGCAAATGATGGACTGAGAAATTCTGGTGCTATTCTTTGAGAGGGGCATAGAAGCTCTGATGGGAGCAGAGAGCATCTGGTGGAATTTGGAAACATGAATGAATCTGGGGTTTTTCTCCCTTCCAAGATCTACTAGTTAGTACCACAATCCAATGTAAAGTCCTTCTCCTGTCAAGGTTTGAGCTTTCTTTAACAAGACAATATTAGCAAGTTTATACATTACAACGTTGCCATTTTTGTTGTCGAAGTCGATATTATCTCGTTTCGTCAAAGATTTGCGACCTTTGCGTGAACAGCAATGTATAAAGCATGACTGAGCTTGCATGATTCCAGTTGCTACCAGTGTGGTTGGTAACGTGATTAATTCTGAGGCTTTTGAACAGATATTATCCAGATCATACACAGACGGAGGAATAGCTTCGTTGTTGTCTCTTATTAATTAGATTCTGATACATGCCTTTCACTTTCACTCTCAAAATGTGGAATCATGCTCTGATATAATATACTCTATGCATTTGCTCTTCCCAGTTCTAGCAAAGTTGTTAATTTTGTCAATGCCAACCTCGATCATAGAACCTCCTTGTCTCGGGCTTCTTACGATAGCGGATTGTTTGGTATTACTTTTCAATATTTATTATTTTAAATAAATATTTTATGTTTTATAGTAAAGTTTTTGTATTATTTTATAATTTTTTTAAAAAATTTAAGAAATTCCAAAAAATGTATATTATAAAATATATATATAAAACATGAAATATGTATGTATGTTTGTGTGCATGCAGGTATGTATGTGGAAATGCATCGGATGTGGATACTTTGTTGGAACGGGTGAAGTTGAGAATAAATGGCACTAGGAAGGAAACCGCGTCTTGAATGCATGGCATTGGGAATCCAATCATGTATCGACGTGACCACCGTTCTCTTTCTCAGTCGGTCCCTTTCTCTTCTCTTCTCCCGTCGCATTTTATTATTATCTTATTAATAAAATTCATTCATTGAATCAAAGCAAAGCAGTAATTTCATCAATGTTTTCTCTCCATATGTTGATACTAGGCTACCTTTCCCAGCAGGTCATGAGTTCACGGTGTGTTTGAGATTACTTATTAAATAGAATTAAAAAAATATTTTATATTTTTTAAAAATAAATTTTATTTTATTTTAAAATAAAAAATTATTATAAAATTTTTAAAATTTAAAATAAATTTTATAAAATATTAAAAAATTTATTAAAAATATAAAATAAAAATAAAAAAATGTTTTTGAGAAACGCTTAACTAAACCCACCTATGTACTATGTATTGGAGGGAAGAAATGTTTATTGAATTTGTGCACTTTGAAAAAAAATCTTGGTTTCTATGTGTTGGTTATACACCTATATATAGATTAAGGGGAATTTTGTTTATCTGTAGTATAAACATTTTACTTGAAGAAAACGTAATGTACCTTGACAAATAAAATTACCCGTAATGAAATCATAACTCAATTATTAGATATTAATCATGTAACAAGAGAATAAAACGTCATGTACTTCTTCCGTAACTTGATTTAGGATCTACTTATTTTACTTGAAAGTAATTCAAAAATACATTTTTAACTAAAATTTATTTCTAAATAATATTTCATACTTTTTTATAAAATTTATTTTTTAATCACTCATATTTTAAAACTCACTTCTAATAATTTTATTTTTAAACAATAAATATGCCCATATTTATAGGATATTATCATGTGCCAAGATCTTAAAAAAATTGAATGTAATCAAAAAATCCCCTAGATATGATTTGGTCCACAAAGATTCATTAAATCTCCAATAATACAATTTTTCTATTAAATCCAACAAATTACACTCATAAAAGATTTTTTTTTAAAAAAAAAACACAAGAACAGAAACTGTTTTCTTCCACCCGGGTCGTAGGAGGAGCACATGTATTCACCTCAAAGAAACATAAACACCTCTAATAATATACTTATTTACAAAAATACCATTATCCACCAAAGATCCGACAATGATATTTCAAGCGTACTAAAGTAATTACACCAGGCAAAGACAGACTATAGAGAGGACAAGCGTTTGACTTCGGGTTGAGATAGAGTGTGGAAAAGAAAAGAAACGGCCGCACCAACAAAGTCATCGACTGACACGTGTCGGTCACGGTTCTTGTGCCATTGCATCGGTTTTACTTTTTACCCACCCCTCCTTCCACGCAGGTTAATTTCAATTGCATTTACAAACAGGTACGTCTAGCAGCAGTAAATTACCATAGTAATTGCTCCGGAAAGAAACCAAAACAATTTGTTGAATTGTTATCACCCGTTCACACACAACCCACACCCCTCTGTGTAAGCTCAACGAAACAAAAACACCCACAGAGAAACAAGAGAGATTAGAGAGACTCTTCTGTTTCCTTTTTCTTTTTTGTCCGTCTCGGGTTTTGATATATTGGTGTTGTTGTTGTTGGTTTTTGCAAGATTGAACAGAAAACAAGTGATTGAAAGATAGATTAGCTACAGAAGAGGAAGAAGAATTGAAGATGTTTCAGGAAATGGTAGGACCTGACCCCTTCTTTTCGTCGTCGATCCATAATGCCGGAGGGATGAGTTTCATGGCTGGAATGCCTACGTTTCATCCGGTTCAGTTTCCTACTATTGTTCCGGTGAGTTGAATTAAGTAAACATAAGTTATATATATAAAAACGTAAGTAGCAGATGAGTCTCCTTCTTTCTTCATCTGTATGGTGTTTGAAAAAGTTTTTGTACAGATTTCTTGGAAATGTTTTGGAAGATTTAAAGCTAGGTTGATTCTTTTCTTGATGTTTTTGTTTCAGAAAGAAGAAACAGGGATGATGGGAATGATGAATGGAGGATTAAGGATGGGGAGAAAACTAGACGAAGAAATGGAGAGTGGATCAGGCAGTGGAAACTTGGATGGACTCAGTTGCGGCGAAGAACAAGTAAACCAACCACTACAACAACAAACAAATACGGCTGTCGCCGGAGATCAACCGCCTGCAAAGAAGAAACGGTATCACCGACACACTGCTCACCAGATCCAAGAAATGGAAACGTAAGTACTAACAAAGTCATAATCTTCTATACATGTTATGGAAATTTAACAATTAGTTTTGAAAAAATGTTTGTGTTTGTTTGTGTTGCAGGTTGTTTAAGGAATGTCCGCACCCTGATGATAAGCAAAGACTGAAACTTAGCCAGGAACTTGGCTTGAAACCACGCCAGGTCAAGTTCTGGTTCCAAAACCGCCGCACACAGATGAAGGTAAACAAAACAACAAAGTAGAGGAAGAAGAACAAAGAAGAAAAGTTTTGTTGTTTTTTGTCTGCGATCTTTTAATATACACCACATTTTAATTGTTGTCTTCTTTGTTTGATGGTGGGGAGAACAGGCACAGCAGGACAGGGCGGATAACGTTGTTCTGCGGGCAGAGAACGAGACCTTGAAGACGGAGAACTATCGTCTGCAGGCGGCGATAAGGAATGTGATCTGTCCCAGTTGCGGCGGTGCTGCTGTGCTGGGTGAAATGTCACTTGATGAGCAACATCTACGCCTCGAAAATGCCCGCCTCAAAGAAGAGGTAACTTTCTTTTAAGCCGGCGGTCGGCCATCCTTGTGTCACCATTTCCACCACCATTATCACAAACCCTAATTCTTGTAGAGTCATCGTGGCATGTATACGTCTTTTCGAAAACTTCATTACGATATCTTTCTTTCATTCTTAGTTAATCTTTGTTATTTTTTTTTTAACATAATACATGTGCGTGATTGAGTTCGAAATGTTTGTGTTGATCAGTTGCAGCGCGTAACCTGCATAGCATCAAGATACGGACAACAGCAGCGTGCAACTTTTCAATCAATCGGACCGGCACCGCCGCCGTCGATCTTGATACCTTCTCTAGATCTCGACATGGGCGTATATGCAAGAAACTTCACTGAGCCAATACTAACCAGTTGCACTACTACTGATATAATCCCGAATGGAGAAATCTCCGACAACAGCATACCACCAGCGGCACCTTTTTCTACTTCAAACATCGACGGTACCTGCGGTGGAATTTTTCTCGCTGACCATGAAAAGGCTTTGGCGCTTGATCTCGCCGTAACAGCAGTTGATCATATAGTCAAGATGTGCAATGCCAGAGAGCCGTTATGGGTCCGATCGGATAGATTCGCCGGAGAAGTTCTTGGTGTCGAAGAACACGCTAGAAATTTTACTTGGCCTGTTGACTTGAAGCACCATGGAGCTACAAATGATCAGGTCAGGATTGAAGGCACAAGGCATACGGAGGTTGTCATCATGAACAGCATCACACTTGTTGATGCCTTCCTTGATGCTGTAAGACTTTTTAATTGAATTCTTGAATCAATTTATATCGTTTGGTTTCTTCTTCATTGATCAAGAAGAAGGTATATGAGTAAATTTTTGCTGCAGAAAAAGTGGATGGATTTGTTTCCTTCCATCGTATCGAAGGCGAAAACACTTCAGATTGTGAGCCCTGGAGTCTCCGGCCATAGCAACGGTTCCCTTCGCCTGGTACATCCTAATTAATCAATTCATCTTTCATTGTTTGAGATGCGGGAATATGTTGTTCTTAATTAAGTTTATGAATTTTTATTGTTGGCAGATGTACGCGGAGCTGCAAGTGCTGTCACCATTAGTTCCAACACGCGAGACACATTTTCTCCGATATTGCCAGCAGATCAATCAAGAGCAAGGGACATGGGTGATTGTTGATTTTCCTATTGATGGTATCCATGACGGACTTCAATTGCCCTTCCCAAATCATTACCGGAGACGACCATCTGGGTGTTTGATTAAAGACCAACCCAATGGTTATTCAAGGGTAACAAAAATTTTCTTTTCCCATCTTACTAATTAGCATCTTTTAATTATAAGAAAGCAATTAATTCATGAAATGTATGCAATTGTTTTCAGGTGATATGGATTGAGCATGCTGAATTGGTTGAAGACAAACCTTTGCATCAAATGTTCGAGCAATTCGTGAACACTGGCTTCGCTTTCGGTGCCACTCGCTGGCTTGCTGTCTTACAACGGCAATGTGAACGCCTCGCCAGTCTCATGGCAAGAAACATTGCTGATCTTGGCGGTACATGTCCTAAACTAATGCCCAGTGTGCGTCTGCAATTAATGGTTAATTATTGTTAAACTTTTTAGTTAATTTTTTATTTTTTTCTTTAACAGTGATCCCTACGCTGGAAGCAAGAACGAACATGATGAAACTGTCGCAGCGTATGGTGAAGACATTCTGCGTGAACGTGAGTTATTCAGCGCAGCAACCGTGGACAGCGCTATCCGATTCAGGTGAAGAGACTATCAGAGTAGCACACAGGAAGAACACAGACCCAGGCCAACCAAATGGAGTGATTCTCACTGCTGTTTCAACTAGTTGGCTTCCGTTCTCTCACGATGAAGTCTTCAATCTCTTAACAGATGAACAAAAACGAACACAGGTACATATAGATTAGCTGTATATTTTTCATCATCAATCGCACTCATTTCTAGACATATGTGAGAAAAACCACCTAATTATCGTTGCTTATATGGTGTGCAGATTGATGTTCTATGCAATGGGAATTCACTGCATGAGATTGCTCATATTGCGAATGGATCGCATCCGAGGAACTGCATTTCTCTTCTTCGTATTAATGTGGGTATTCATTTACAATCACTTTCTTAAAACGAAAATGATCCATTTATGTTCTCTGAATCATATTCTGCATATGGATGGAATTAATTAGAATCCAAATCTTAATTTCTAGTTAAATATTCATTAAATCATAGCTTATTTCTTACAATTCTTCATGAAATGAACCATATACGTATGATTTTTTTTCTTTTTTTGCATTTCTTTGGCATTGCAATAATTCGAAGTCAAACTATTCAACTGTGAATATTTCCCTTATTGAAAAGTATTCTCCTACGAACTTTGACCAAAAAATAAAACCCACATTAATTTATGTCTTTTTTTCTTAAACTTTTGCAATATTAACTTTCGCATATTTCATTAAGTTCAATTGACCATTTAATGATCATGGAAAACAGGCATCAAGCAACTCTTCTCAGAATGTAGAGCTCCTTATTCAAGAGAGCAGCACTCACCCTGCCGGCGGCAGCCTCATTGTTTACGCAACCGTCGATGTAGATTCTGTCCAGGTAGCAATGTCGGGGGAGGACCCTTCTTACATCCCTCTTCTACCTATGGGTTTCTTCATTTCTCCTACAGCAGCAGCTCCCAATACCATCACTAATGATCATGGCAGCAATGGCGGAACTGCTGCTGCTGCTGAAACTGCTGGGTGTCTTATGACGGTCGGTCTTCAAGTGCTGACTAGCGCCGTTCCTTCTGCAAAGCTGAATCTTTCCAATGTTACATCCATTAACAGTCAGATATGCAACGCCGTTCACCAGATTACATCTGCGTTAAGCGGAAACCTGCGTGGCGGTGCTGATGGGATTGCTGGTGCTGCTGAGCGGCAGCAGTAGCTCGCTATCCGATCGATCGATGAACGACTGATCATGCACGGCCACCAGAATAGCCAAAATGCCTTATGCCTACTTTCTTATACAGGTTTAATTAAAGGTTCCATTAGTGGAGTGGAGCTTTGAGTATCTCAAAATGACTAAAATACTCTTGGAGGGTAAGGGTATTTTGTTCATTTTGAGGGGTTTCTACTATGATTGTGAGAGCATTTTCGGTATTCTGGGGTTTGATATTTTTATGGTCTTAGTTTTAGGAAATAAACTAAAGTAGGATTAGGGTTTGGAGGGTGGTATTTGAACTTCTCAGAAAGAAACTGATGAACTGAAGTAGAAGACGTAGTAGTATTTCGGTACTGTGGGCATTGCAGGGGAGTCAAGAGCGCACCAGATGTGATCGTAAAAATTCGTTTTTTGTGGTTTTTTGGTTCGGGAATTGACTTCCTTTTGCTTTTCTGTATCCTGTGACGTTATAATCTTCTGTGTTTCGTCATTGTAGTGCTGTTTGCAATGAATTGAATGAATGAAGTGATAGAAGGGGATAAACAGTGTTGCTCTGTTCTGAAATGTTGGGGGGGCTTTGGAATTGAATTATATTTACTGCAAGCTGTTGGTGGTTGGGTGCGGATTGAATGCAGTGCTGAACTGATGAGTAGTAGTATAAGGGAGGTCTTGGAAAGTGCTGTGTGAAGTATTTAATGGCATGTTGGGTGACTTTGAAAGAATTCATTGCTACTACTGAGATCATGATCTCTTCTTGTTTTCTTTCAATTCATTTCTTCTGATCATGCATGCTTATCTGCCAGCTATCATCAGGATGAAATTGGATGGATGGATGGATGCCTTTGTGATGTAAATAGTATAATAGAAAGATTGGCATCCAGGTTCTATTTTTAAGGACAAGCTATATAGTAGAATTTTCTGTTTATAAAGCCCAGTGGGCTTTGATCAACAATCTGGTATCTAAACTACTATTTAAAATTACTTATAAAATAATTTTTTTATAATGAGAGTATTTTTGTTTTATTTTATCAAATAAGTTTTAATATTTTGATTTAAAAAATAATAAATAATTTATTAATTTATTATATATTTTAAAATTTTAAATAAATTCTGTAAACTATCATTAAAAATTTATTAAAAAATATATAAAAAATTAACAAAACAATTTTAAAAAATTTTCTATTATTGTTACTCGGATGAGTTTGTGAAGATTTACACCAGGTTCGACTCCTGGCAAGTGCAATATGGTACATTTGACTTTTTTTTCCCTAGATAACTAAACAGTTTCTTTTCTTTATTTTTTTATTTCTCCCCTTCTTTTCATTCAAAATCTCAGTACTACCAAATACCAATCAAAGAAAATTCCTTCAATCAATCGGAACGGTGCGATCTGTGACCTTTCGGTCAATCTCCGCCTGAGCAAATTATTTTAATCGGAGCTAGCGCTTCCTAATTCCTTCGGTGTCTATACTTATTTTTTTCTTTCATTAAAATTCTTCTTTTGTAGAATTGTTTGCTTCTTCGAGTTGATTGTGAGAATAGATTCTTTTTCAGTATTAATTGGTAAACTCTTGTTTGGGCTAGATGTTGTCGTATTTCTTTTAAAAAATTTTAGGTTTACAAATTGTAACGCCTCAAATTTTTTATTCAGGGGCAAATAATTCACAAATTTCTTATTAGACTGCTTAGAAAGTGTTTACTTTATTGTACACTTCATTTTTTAAATAAGTTTATTAAATAAACTAAAAATTAAAATATTTAAAATTATATTTATTTAGTATTTAAAAGTAATTTTAAAATTAAATTTAAAAAAAATTTGATAAAATTTATTTTCAATTTTATATTATTGTATTTAAAATAAATTAAAAAATAAATTTAATCAATTGATAAATAAAGTTCTTGATAAGCTAGCTAAGTCAAATCCATTACCAAATTAGACCAAAGGCGATTTACTATAACTCCTAATTCTATTTTTTTAAACTATTCTTAATATAAAATAAACAAAACATTTATAAAAAAATTTTTATCAAAAATTTTTTTCATTTAATTTTAAAACTTACTATAAATATAAATTTATTTTCATTAAATATTTTAATATTTAATTTTATTTTTTAAATTACTTTTAAAATTTATTAAATTTATCTTCTAAGTAAACACGCCTCAAGTCCAACCAAATATTCTTTTTTTTTTTTTTCCGCTTTCTATCGTAAGATCTAGGGGTGACAAATTTCACACAACCGAAAATTCGATCCGAAAAGATCGGATTCGAGTCAAGTCTTAATTAAGTTTGGATCGATTTCGAGTCTCTAAAAATGATCCAAAAATTTTAAATAAGTTCGGATCGGATTCGGATTGATAAAAAATTAACTCATTTAATCTGTATAATTATTTATATATTATATATTACTTAATAATTAAAAAATAATAGTAAAAATTAAATTATATATATATTTATTTAATTTAACTAGTTTTTATTTAATTTATAAATTTTATCAAAATTAATATATTTTTTTAAATATATCATAATTAATAATTATATATTATTATTAAAAAATAATTTTTATAAATTTGTTATTAAATAAATTAATTTAAATTTAATCTGATTATAAATAAATCGAATTATAATTAAATAATTTAAAATACGGGGCGATCCGAAACTGATAAACAAATTCAAATCTTCAGCACTAATATCTTTGCTTCTCTTTTAATTTTATTTTTTTTCTTTCTTCTTCACCGCGCGGCCTCGACCCGCTCGCGCCTCCCGCGCCTCTCCTACTGCGGCCGACGATCGTCCCCTCCGGCGCCGATTTTCCTCATTTCTCCCTCCGGTAATCTTCTTGTTCCTGTCGTTGTCGCTCCAGTGAGCCGATTTACTCGAATTGATTGCGGCGGGCGAAACCCTATTTCGCCGGAGCTTCCCGCCGGCAAATTCGACGTCTCCGACTTGCGGTATCCATTTTACTCACCTCGCTGAAGCTCTTTCCTCCATATTTTGAGCTCAATTTCAGCTCGGAAGGGAATAAACACATGTTCGCGGGGCCGCTGCAGAATTGTTCGTTTCCGGTATCCGGCGCTCGAATGGGGCTTCGTCGTCTATCTCCTTGAACTCTGCTACTTCTGCAACTCCATCCCTACTACTGGAAATTCCCTCTGGCCTGAACTCTAGTCGCCGGAATCCGGTGAGTAGGTGTGTCCCGCATTGCAGGCCAATGCCTGCGCTAAGCCTTTTACACTTGCTGTTAAACAACGATTAATCCATTTCGTTATAGGCGTTTTCTCATGATCGGAAATTGTTAAGGTTTGTTGCACCGATTCGGAGCCGATAAGGAATCCATCATTCCTTCATTTAGGTAAGCCTTCTAAGTTAAACTAGCTCTAGCATTAGACAATTTCGAATTGTTGAGTTGTGAAGAAACGAGTGTGGTATGTTATTATCCAAATCAGACTTTTACGCAATAGTAATATGGTTTTTGAGCAGTAGCTTTGCAGTGTTGGGTTGAACGCGTTTTCTATATGTATGATTTTAGTCATGTGTTAACAGTCCTGAATGGGTTATAGTATATCTAGATTAGGTGATAGTCGCATTCGATTATGTGTAATCGATTGACAATGGAATTTGGACTTACCGACTCATGTTGGTGATGGCTTATGGATTAGATGATTGATGGATCTCAGGTGAGGGTTATGTGCCACTTTTATTCATATATTACCGTTAGGTTTTCAGCATATGTAACATCTGCATTGATCCTCCGACATATCTTGCCACCTTCGATGCATATATGACATTATTCCCTCATGATGCATAATTGTATGTGATATATGTTTCTTGAAGAATGATAAATATTTGTGATAGCATGTAGAGTAAATTTCAACTATTACAATGTGGTTGGTTAATGTATTGTTTGAGCATTATGGGAATCTCAAAGATGACTTCTATGTACGGTTGGTAACTGGTATTTCGTTTCTGCCTAATAGAACAAATGGTTTGTGACTGTGATTTTTAGAAACATTTTATATATGATTTGAGAACGGTTTGATACGCTGCTAATCTGCTTTTGCTTGATAAGGTAATGACTTGTATTTGGTGATTTTGAGTTGAAAGCATAATTGTATATATTTATGTATGTGGATTTGTAATGTTTGAATGCTCGCGTCGCACTAAGGCAAGCAAGAGTCATATGCTGAGTTCAAGATGTCTCTTCTCCCCTCTCTTCTCTCTTTGTTTGTAAATTAGATGCAAGCCTATGGGCATGGGGGCGGTACCACGCACCTGGGTTGGATTGTATGGATGTGGATGAGCTGAGACGCGGTCTCGCTTGAGTTAGAGACAATTCTCGCTTGAGCTGGAGATGTGGTCTTGCTTGAGCTAGAGACACGGTCTCATTCAAATTAGTATCCCGACTTCCTAGCAGGTGTTGATTGTTGTGAATTATGAATTTTGGTACTGATTGTTGAACTGTTGATGGGTTTTGTTTCACTTACTGATTGGTTGTAAATATGACATTCAGTATTTTATCATCTATTTAATTATTTGTCTATATAATTGTTTATTAATTGATTATCATGTATTAATTTACAAACTAATACGTTGTATTTGGTTATTTGTTTATAACTCAGTTTGTTCACTACTTTATATATATATTTTTTTTCAGCTCAATCGGAATACGAACCGATCTCTATCGGATTTTGATCAAAATGACACAAAAACGAAATATATATTTTGTCAATTTTAATTTTTTGTCAATATATATTGAAAGTGTTGGTAAGGTATGATAAAATTTATTAAAAAAAACATATTAAATTAGTTTTATTGTGTAATCATTGATTGCTACATACTGTATAACATATAAGCGTATGATTTATCCAATCTATCCTTGCATTTTTTGTGCATGTAGAAAGATGGGGATCAATTAGGAAATGCACAAGGAACGTTAAATGTTGCATATGCTATTTGCCTCACTGAAACTAGAATTTTTTTTCTTTTTTGGGGCCTCCCCTAGATTTGTTAGAAGCCAATAGAAGAGGGCTTGTCGTAACATCATCTTTCACAAATGCACACTAAGGGTATACATCTTTTCTCAGTAATTTATTTGCATGTAGTTGGCTCTGTACTTTGAATGGTCTGAATGTCTTTAATTCTGGTTGTAATACAATAAGTTGTAACATTTATTTTGGAGTCTCGTGGTTGGTAGCTACTAGTGGTTAGTAGCTATTGTGTATGTCTTATGAGGGAATAATATGTATTGTTTCATCCGTGATATTTAAGAATTGGTCTTATGAGATTATTGTTGGATTCACTCTTAGAGTTTATAGGAGAGATTATGTCGAAATTTTGAATAATTCGATGTGTTGCATTTTGAGTTGGGCTGGGTTGGTTTTAAGTAGGCTTGCTGGGCTGAATTGAGTTTGTGCTTCGGTTGGGCTTGGTTTAGCTCAGCGCCTGTCATGTCCTCGGGGTCCGGGCGTACACAAATGATAACGGTGGCTTGGACGAAGTTTGAATCACCATAACGGTGACTGAGCTTCAGAAGAAGAACTTTTCAAATTGAAATTACTAGTTTCCAGTTCACTTGAGAATTTACTATACTCGTAGGACTTCGTATCAGTGACTAAATCTTTTACCTAACCTTAAGTTAGATTCTTAATTCCTACGTTGCAACTAGCATATTGGTTTTGATGGCTAGTTTTTTGAGATCTGAAATTGTGTTTAATGACTTGAGTCCATTGTTTAGGTATGAATTCAATATTTTGTTCATACTCTCAATTCAGTTGTTTGCAGTCAGAATTTTTAGAAGAATAACGAACACAGTAAGTGTAGAGAATTATGTTTAAGTTTGCATGACCAGAGTTTGTACTTTCTTCTTTTGCCTTAATTGATATGAATCTGATTGTGGTTCAAAGTTGTCTTTATGTTGATATGAATCTGATTGTGGTTCAAACTTTCTTTTGCTGGTAAAGGGATGTCGAAAGGCATAGTATGGGCTACTGCAGAGGATATGGCGAGGAACCGAACTCTAGTGTTATCATTGTACCGCCAAATATTGAGAAGCCTTAATTCACCAGAACTTCCTCTCACTTTTGGTGCTAGACTTGCCAAGAAAGCAGAAGTTCGCACTATGTTCTTGTTTGGAGCAGAGGAGAGATCCCTTCACAATATAGCTGACCTTATTGATGCTGCTAAGTACTCGCTCTCAGTTCTTAAGAAAGGGCGCCTCCCTTAACCTACAATCTTACTTTCTGCAAGTTTCATGGCTCTTTTCATTAACATGTAGTTGTTTCACCTTTGTTTTTCAGTGGCACAGTTTAGTTACACTGAGGTGGTTTTGTTAAATTCGTTTTGTGGTTTGTGAAATCTGACTAAAGGCTATTTTGAGTCCATAAGTTCTTGCTTTGTTGTGTCAAGTCATGGGGCCTGCTGCATGTTTTACACCAGCTTCTTCAAGAAGTTTCTGCATATTGAATGCCTAAGAAACCTGAAGGTTTTCTTTCGGGCGAAAAGAAAACAAGAAGATTGCTTTTAGATGCTCAGTTGAGGATATGGTGATGACACCTTTGCTCCAGATTGATCAAAACATCTTTGATGTCTTTTGTTCAGCCTTTTGGTCCTGTTTCAAATTCAAAATGTTGTCGAATTTCCTCAACTTTGACTTTAATCAATTGTATTATGGTGCTAGCGCAGTAGCTTCTGTTTACTAGCTTCAATTTTTTTATGCTACGTTGCTTCACGTCAGTCGAAGCTTGTTGTAAGTTACAAGTTCTTGATAGTGTCTTTGGTACCAGTTCATCTGATTTCCTCTTGTTCATCTGGTCATCGTTTTGTGCTACACTTATGTTTTTCTGTATCCAAATTCAAACCAGTGTAGACAATTTCCTTTTGCTTTACTTTTCGTTATACTACCTATACATACCCAAGGGACCAGACAATGGGAAACCTTTTCAATTGTAATCCTCAGACTAACTGAAGACAATTAGTTACTCTTACTTTTGGTTTCGCTCCAGAAAGGAAAAAGAAAAACCACGCTGCTTACTTCTAAGTAAGTTTAGTAATCAGTAGATATCGGAAGCAGACAGGCGTGTAAGTGAACACTTTACATATCACTTTTACTATAAACCAAATAGATATGATATATTGACAGAGAAACCTTGAGCTAGAAAGAGTTAGAACACCGGGCAGTTATCCACAACGACTCCTTTAGCTGTAGGACAACTAGCAAGCTTGCAGTGCTCCCCTTGTGTCCCCCACCAGTCTATACTCTTATTCTCCATGCTGAGTGCGAAGTAGAGCAGAACAGCCATGAAAGCAACACCAGCATCAAGTGCTGCGGACAGAATGTAGTTGTATCTCTCCCACCACTTCTTCCGGTACCTGTAAACGAAGAAGTTGAAAAATGTTCCGACTGCTACCCAGGAGTTGTAGTTGAGTGCTGTTGCTGGAGGCATGTAAGCTGTTGCCCCGAGAAGAACAGGGAGGTTTATCAAGGGGATCCATGACTGCTCAGGGAATGCTTTGTGAAATAGCCAGACAACAATAGGGCCAAGGGCTCCACCGAGGAAGAACCAGTTCAGCGCACTGTAATTGCCTAGGGGTCCAAATATCCTACGAGGTCCTGCTAATCCCCATATGACAGAGGCGTCGAAGAATACACGGTCACTGGGGCATGTCCATGGGCTATCTGCAGGCAGGTTATCACTGCATATGTCCTTGATTGAACCAAGAAGCCACCATGCAACTCCGAGATTTACCGTACCAGCAATGATAGTGCCAATGAACTAGCAAAGATGCAAAGCTCAGTTCATATTTCTCTAAGTGTTACTTGATCAAAACTTGGTTGGCCAATGAATTAGAAAATATTAAGTATACCTGCACTAAGA
Source organism: Acanthochlamys bracteata (assembly GCA_019914995.1). Taxonomy (NCBI): domain Eukaryota; kingdom Viridiplantae; phylum Streptophyta; class Magnoliopsida; order Pandanales; family Velloziaceae; genus Acanthochlamys; species Acanthochlamys bracteata. The sequence goes on from CM034126.1 coordinate 755,090, forward strand.
ACATGGACTTTGGAGGAATCTTCATGTAATGGCCGAGTTTAAAATCTGAAAGGAAGGCGACAGCCTGTGACATGCTCATGTATCCATACACTTTGAAGCAGACATTAGCTATCGGCTTTCCTGGTTGTATGAGACCCATTACATACTCTGTGATAATATTGAGTCCTGGAGTCTGGTTGTTTCACAAAAAACATCACCTCAGTCAAGTTAAGATCAATATAAAAGAAACAAATTCATATTTCTCCAACTGAAGCTTCTTGGATACGCACTCCATACCTGGTTTGTGGTTGCAGTTATGATACTGATAGGAAGAGTGAACAAGAAGGCCATGGAGCAAGCAAAGATGAGTCCCCACCATTGCAGCTGGACCTGATCCCTTAAGATTGTACACAGAATTATAGAAACCGCTACAGTCAACCCTAACAAGGTATAAAACCACCATCCAGGAATGTCTTCGTATTCTCTCATTAGCTTTGTATGAATGTCATCCTTGCCTTTGTAGGAGGCACGAAATCGTTCATATATCTCCCTGTTAGATCGGATTGAACGAAAATAAACAAAAATGCTTACTACATTCTTTGCAAGAAGGTAATCACCAATTAATAAAACAAAAATTGTATGATGAAGTGGAGGTAAGATGTACCTTCCATAGAAGAAGGCCACATGTGTGAGAGTTGCTGCGATTGTTGCAAAACCAAATCCATAACTCAATGCAAAGAATGTGCTCAAATTGATTTTCCCCTGCTTCTCGTATGCATTCATATCTATCTCAAACCTATTATTAACTATCGCTTCAATATCATATGCCTGTCCAGAAGCAGTGAACAGATGCGAGGAGTAAATTGGAAAGGTCTTGGCATTGTAGAGGTTTAGTCCCCAGTATGCCACTGGTAAGGCAACATAGACGAAGAGAACATAGCCAATGAAGATATTGGCAATGGCAAAGAAGGGGCAGATGAGCGGGCTGAAGAGGAAGGATGCCACTGCAGACCAGTCTAGTGTGAAAGCACCAAGCCCCAAGGCCTTTCATGCCTGAGCCAAGCTGTTGTGCTGTGACAGACTTGGAAAAAACCCAGCATACCCACGAGATGCTTGTTAGAGTTGTGAAGAGGTAGCCTGGGACAACATACCAGGCAAAGCTGCAGATGAGAGCAATCGTAAAGAACTTGGCACGTGACATGCGGCGGTCTTCTTTCTCGTGCAAAGCCCTGCAATATGCTAAGTGTTAGAAAAAGCTAGTGTGATTGTTTTTCTCTGTTGTTTCTATATGTGTGAATCATCAGTGTGCAAAATGTCTGCTTAACTGAAATTCTGATATATTATAACATAGAATAGGCTTATCATTGAAACTACATAATAGAAAGTTCTGTTTCCGTCAGACCAAGTTCTCTGCAATTTACACTTGCAGCCTTGGTTTATCATTGATTCGTCTACATAGAGATGACCATTAGGCAATTGATGCATGAAAACACCTTCATTCAAACTTACTTTAATCACTATATGATCAAGAAAAACTACATGGTGTTTGAGTGGCAGAAGTACAATACATGCAAGTGGAATAAGAGCTTCTTGAGAAGAAGGACATACTCATCTATCCTAAGTACTTCTTAGTAAAAGTTAATCAATAAGAAGTTACAATGGATGCCACTCCATAAGACGTGCTACCGGCTCTCAATCTTCGGTCGTATACTTCTCTATGTTTTTAACGTAACTTTTCATTTCAAGAAAAGAACTATTGGTATGAAGATGTTATCTCAAAAAAGTGTTTGAATCAAGTTGGTCCAACTTTGTTGACCTTCAATTCAGAAAGTTACTTTCATCTCGAGTCCAATTTTTTTTTTTAACCGAACCTATTTGGTTTTGGAAGTTTTGTTATCTCAAATTACACAAGCTAAAGTGGCAGAGTGTGTTTTAATTGTAGTGAAACTCATTTTTTCCACCAGATTCTAAGTTCGATTTAATTTTCTATATTTTAGTTTATTCTGAATTCACCAAAATCACCTCTAATTCACTTCTTAGAGAAGTCAGTTCTACCAAACTTAGGGGGCGTTTGGTTCAGCTTTTTTCCAACACTTCTTTTCAATTTTTAATTTTATATTTTTTAATATATATTTTATAAATATTTAAAAATTTATTTAAAAATTTAGAAAGTGTAGAGAAATTCTACGTAATGAAATTTTTATATTGCATATACTTATTATTTTTTAGAAGTAAAAAAAATAGAATTTATTTTTCATAAAGAATAAAAATATTCTAATTATAAAAAAATTTTATTTCATAAGCAATTCCAAATGCACCCCAATTTACAAAGCTTATAATCTATCGAGTAAAATACATCCTAACTGGACAAGCAGGATGAAGACAACAGGAAAGGATCCTCACACAAAATTGGACAAGTTATATATATCAGTGGGATAGCCTTACTAAGTTATGCACTTTAGTGCTGGTATATATGAGGAAGTTAGAAGTGCGGCATTTGCATATACCAGTGGGGACACTGAATTCAGAGAGAAGTAGGTAAGGGAAACTGACTCTCGTTCCCATAGTTGTCCCTCGGGGTTTAGGAATTGTCCACCTAAGCGCCTTGAAGAGCAGTGACTCAGTTTGCCGAAGAATCTCAAACATTGAACTGATAGTACAGGCTTGAATCTAATAGTTGCTGGAAAAATGCTACATATCAAAACTATGTTCGACTTTGATCCAATAAGATTATATTTTCGATATGCTCTTCCTTTCTATCAATCTACTTTGTTATGACTTTTAAGAGCTTTTTCAATTTAAAAATTTGTTTGTCTTTGCAATTTGTGATTTGAAATGAACAAATAATGTTAATTTAATTATTATTGATATTAATAATTAACAATAGAGATGATAAGAAAAGAAACAAAGTTTCAACAACTAAAACAAATTAGATGATTAGAATAGAAGAAAATTTTGAGGAGACGAAGTTCGGAATTTTGAAATGATAATTTTTAATGGTAGAATGAATAATGAGACTTTAGTCAAACCAATTTTGCTTAGTGAATGCCAAAATGGGCAAAAGGATATAGCGCTTCTCAAATGATCCAACTGGCGTTGACGGATAGTATTTTTTTATTTAACTGCTGCTAACCAAACGTGTAGATGCAACTAAATTAGTCAAATGGTAACTTAAACTAAAGTAGCTCTCTGACGAACGCCTTACTTGGACCTATGTTTTAAAAATGCATCTTTCTTTTTAATTTTGAAAATATTCTTTTCTTTAAAAAAAATTTTATTTTTTCAGCAATCCTAGACGAGCCCAAAGAGGTAGCGATAGGCGCTCAATGGAAGGGGAGTTCTTTAAACTATGGCATTGACAATACCACTCTGGACGATCTACTATTAAATGTATATCTTCATTGTCAGGTAAGGTTTTACATCGAGAGTGATAGTGGCTTTATTTTGAGATGATGATATGATGTAAACTTCAACTAGAGATGAGATAAAATTTTTAGCATAGATAAGGATGAATCAATAATCATTCATTGGGAGGACCAAAACCAATTTGCTAAGCAAAAGAGATATCAGGTTGCTTTAAAAGGTGCAAATCTCCAGCTACAAAAATCTCTTGCAATTTAGCACATATTTGGCGTTATTTATTAAGTGTTTTTTTAATTTCATTTTTAGTTTTTTATTTTTAAGTCATAGATATACATATATTTACGCCATAAAATCTATATGTATATATTTTTTATTTGTTTATATAAAAAAATAAATTTATCTTTCGAACTAAAATAAATTTAAAAAAAAAACCCCAAATGACTCTTTATTGAAGTTCTACAATAGCAGAGCAATACGAGTTTTTGGCGTCAAGTATATGGTAAGCGAACTAAACTTTTGAGACAAATAATAACGCACCAAATGATTCATCATAAGCTTAACGGATTATTGTAATGATTAGAGTAAAGAGATTGTAATTTAAAACGCAATCCTCAAGAACAATATAAACTTAAAACAATATCATGTTGAATTCCAATAAAAGTTGGACTTAGAACATCAGAATCAAATAGCGGAAAGGATCTGATGGCCAAGTTAGAGACCGACTTGAAAACCGAATAATGGCTCCGCTACAGAAAGCAACAAGCTAGGACTTCGTTTCTATGTTCATCTAAACACCTAGTATATTTTTGGTGAGTTTACAATCTGAGCCATGATAAGACCAGCTTAAAATTATAAAATTAAACCAGAACCACATAAAGTGAACACTTGAGGACTAGGCAAAGCTCATCACATCAAGTAAAAGGAAACTGATAAATTAGTATGCATGATACCCAAAAGTCAAATGTGGGCAGCCCATTAGAACCCAAGATTGTGTATAAAAACAATTCTTAACTTCTGGGACCATTTTAATAAAAATCGGAGTGAATGCATCTAAAAGCATATCGCATGACTTTGCTATGCGCATTTTGATATGTAGTGTCCTTGTCATTGGTAAAGCATCTCAGTCCTCCCTCAATCTATCTTTTCACTACAAGTATAGGTTATCAAGTCCTTATCATCACGGGAATATTCTAAAGATAACTTGCTCGTAATGGTTGAAATAAAAAGCCGCTCGTCTTTAGCAAAATAGCATTTCTATTGAAGCAAATAATTGAATACCATTTGGAATCCAATCTAAAAATTCAAGTTCTGTTCAGCATTAAATATAATCCCCACATCTATGTGGAAATGAATTACCATCTTCCATATAGGAGTTTTCATTTTCACAATGCAGTAAGTGAGTGTAAGCAAAATTCTATTAATAAAAAAAACTCAAAGAAAGCATGGCTTCAAACAGGTGGAGGAACTTCATTCACCTTTTAAAGCCCACCAATCAAGTCATTATCGCCTTTAGTCCCACTTGCAAAAGAATTAAAGAGACCTTGTTAACTTCAAATTAAATTTGTTGGCATGTTGTTCTTCTCTCTCTTCTTATCTTATAATGGTACTAAGTTGGTAACGTCAGGTTTCTCAAAAATTAAAAATAAGAATCGAATATTAATTCTTCAAGGAAAGAGGATTTGTTTTAAGATAGTTAAGTTATTCATGTTTATGACATAGAAACTCAACAATGAAGAAATAGCTTCCATTTGCACCATTCAACTCTGTTTCCTGGAGACTTTGACTTTACATCTTTTGATAACCTCAACCCTTATTCGTATCTGTGAATTTACATCACTTCTAATACTATAAAATCTTCGACGCTTTGCTAACACCTCTAAAATGCCAATTTCTGCTGTCACACTTAAAATGTAGGCGGCCTGATAATGTTGAACTATTCATAGAATTCCAAAACGAAGCAGATCGAATCTTTTCTACTTCTCTGAAATGGAAACAAGATGAATATTCTATCTAAAGTAGGGCCAACAATCACACAGCCCAAGACCAAATACTCGCACAATTCAAGATGAAATACAGCTGTACTTTGAGGACGGCTCCTTAGCTTAATAGTTGAATTGTAGTGCTTCAATCCTGAAACCCTTTTTTCATGCCTTCCTATTGGTAGATTCAAGCTTCTTTTCAGGATTCTACATTCTTAAATAATTGTACTTTGAACATTTGAAAACATCTCCTTTACTTGCGGTTTGCTTGTAGATTCAATGATTCCAATAGCTCTTTTCAATTAATCATTCACATGGACTGCCAACCCAAAAGTTGGATATAAATCAAAACTAATTTCTGAGTTGAAAAGCGTGTATTCATTTCACTCTTATACTTAATTTTTTTACTAAATTATTTTCAGCTTAATTTTAATTTTAAAATAAATATACAAAATTATTTTCAACTTACTTTTTTTTAAAATATAAAATTAAATTTATTTTAATAATATTATTTATAATAATATATATTCACTTCTTGCTAAATAAACACACTTTAGCAACAATAATAGATTCTGAATGTCGCTGGGTTTTATTATTCTTTTCTCGCCTTTCATATGCACATTAACCATTCGGACAATGTTGTCTAAGTAGGGTTTGTAAGCGAAAAAACCCTACTTAGACAACATTGTCCGAATGGTTAAAGTATATGGTGCGGAAGCTAACATTTGGAATATAAGTGTGTTTTTTTATAATAATTGATGTGTTGATAATTTATTTTTGAAAAACTTATTTCGGTAAAGAAAAAAACACCTTATACGTATCCTATTTGGAGCATATTTTAACATCAATTCAAAGCCTTAACATAACATTATATGGCAAATAGAACATGAGCAAAAAGATTTTATGAGACGCTGATGAAAATTGCTAATCTGTAAATCCACTGAAATGGATATGAGCACAAAAACATACCGGAAAAGGGAGACTTGGACGAGCGTGCTCGGCCACCACATGTGAGCCGGCTCCACAACGTATTTCCTCATCAGCCCCGCCCATCCATAACCCAACACCTGCACACCAATTACAGTCACGAGGATCCCCCACCGCAGGAAAATTAACCAAATCACAGAATCTTTCAAAGATCAATTGATAAAAGCTCAAGCTAAAATTCATGATAACATCAACAACCCATCAATATATATTAATCTATCCGCTCTCAAAAAAGTTCAAACAATTTACCTGGGTTGTGATTATTAGAATCCAAGCAGCAACAAAGGAAATGCTGCGGTGGTAGAAGGCTTTGATAATGTTAACAATGCCGACGGCATAGGCAGAGCCGTTGCTAAATGCATAACCGGCGTTAGCGAATATTGAAATCAGAACGTGTTCCTTCATGTTGAACGGGCCTGGATTGAGTGAGAACTCTCTTGAACCGAAGCCTGGTATCTTGAATTTCTTCGTAGGAAGGATCGAAGCCAGGAAATGGCCGACCGGCAGAGATGCAACCTGTGTAATGTAGAGGAAATTATAAGAAGCAATAAAACACCAGAAATCTGGAATCAGGATTGTAGAACGTGAACAGAAGAAAAAAATTGTAAGTCAATAGAATAGAGGAACTCTTTGATTCTAGTAAGAAACACTCTAATGAACAACCAGAAAATTCTTCCGCACCGAAAGTAAAAAATAGAAAACCGATTGAGAGAAGAGCAAGCGAAACTGACATTTATTTGGTTAATGATTCTTCAAAAAACCACTAAAAAAACTTTCACTAAAACATTTAGAAAAAACACTTGAGAAATAAAAGCAAGGGAATTACCTGTACGGTGATCTGGGTGATAATCAGCGGTTCAGTTCTGTAAGCGAAGAACTGGTTGAGGAAAGACATGAGAGCGCAAGACAGTGTTCCAATAAACCACATCCTGAAAGTCCATACAGGAAGCGTTGGATCATCGGTGTTCGACACGGTGAGCCTTACTTGCTCGATTGGAGACAAATCATCATCATATTCCGGCGACGGAGGTTGCTGCCGTGGTTTCTCTGCGTCGTCCATCGCCGACGCCGCCGCTGCAACTGACGAGAGAACTTGAACAGTTCTGATCGGTTGAAGGTTTACGTGAAGGTTTTTGATTCTAGGGAGATTGCGGTATTGGCGAAATGCAATGAAACCGCAGAGAGATTTTCGTTTTTGGTTTTGGTTGTTGTTGTTGATCTGCTGCTGAATATCGGTGAGAATTTGGAGAGAAAGAAGGAAGAAAGTTTTGTAGTAACAAGCTTCGGGAGTTGGGACTTTGGACTATGTATGCAGTGGGTGGGGTTTTATTAGCGTAGCTGTCAACTATATATAAAATAAATATATACTAGTATTAATAATAATAATTTTTCGAAGTTCTTAAGGAAACGTTTAGTGTTACGTTTTACAGCGTCTAAAGCACCTCCATTTTATTTATATTTTAATAATATTTTATAAAAGTTATTTAAATATTTTATATTATAAATAATTATTTATTTATATAAAAACTAAAATTATTTTTAAATAATATAATTTTTTTAAATTTTTTTTATAAACTTTTTCGTGATTCATTCAAAAAATCGAAGAAACTTTTAAAAGTATTTATAAAGTGAAATTTTTTTGAAATAAAAACTTTTTAATTAAATTTTTAATTAAAAAAAGAATATATAATAAAAAATTATATTATATTTAATTTTGTAAATAAAATTTTTAAATATTTATAAAATATATATTTAAAAATATAAAATAAAAAAAATTAAGAAACAGTGTTACACAATTTTAAACGCACCCTGACTCTTAATGAATAGCTAGATCAAACAGTTAGAATTTTATTTTAACTTTTCGACCAGTTATTAGTTAACATAATCAAAACTATCATTAAAATAGCGATTTCATTACGATGGATAAAATTGTTGGTAGCTCATAATTGAGTTTAAACGGTATATCCGATGTTCTCACTCCAAAACGCCGATACAAAGTTTTGGTTAATTTATAAATTTTAATGTGTGGCAATTTTCTACTTGCCGAAGTACAACCTTCTGGCTTCTTACTTACTAAGCATTAAGGATATTGGTGAATTAATTACTCTGAGCTAAAATTCATAAAGTTAGTTACTAAAAAAATGAAGTTCAAAAATTAGTTACGAGAAAGAAACAAACTCTTTCATTTGCTTATGAATGAATGAGTTTTGGATTTACAAACATTTAAAAACAAAGTGTGAATGTAGGACTTGGATTGAAAATAAATTTTTATGACCAGTTATATACATAGGTCACTATCGTGTTTGGCTTTGATTTTTTTAGAAAATATTTTTCAACTTCATATTTTTTAATAAATTTTTATAATATTTTATAAAGTTTATTTAAAATTTTAAAAAATATATAAAAAATTATTATTATTTTTTAATTAAAAAAGAAATTTTTTTTAAAAATAAAATAAAAATATTTTTTCTTTTAAAATGTACTTTTTATAAGTACTCTCGAAAGCCCAACATCTTTTATCTTCTTTTTTAAAAATCTTTCCTAGTTGTACTATAAGAGAAAACCCTCTCTACTCCTTTGGTTATATATATAGACTTTCTTTTCTAATTTCAAACGAAGAAATGCTGTATTTATATTGAATTGCTGTAAGGCCAGTTAAAGTTGACATTAATCGCATGCCTGACAAGTTTCTAACTGTTTATGGTTGATAGATTGCAGGTTGAACTAAGTAATTTTACATATGCTGTCAGATCTTCTATGCATTTAATTTTTATGCAGAAGCATCGATTGGATGCTCTCGTATGTAGGTATGGAGCGTCTCTAAATATCAGAAACATAATCTTTTCCTTCCATCAAATTCCTAATCTGCTGCTGCTGGAGTAGCCTATCTCATAGAAAGCTCATCATCGAGGCTGACGTATGCTATGACAGCTCCACCACTGGCGTCAGCCTGCTCCTGCTCGGCGCCTTCAAATGTATTTGCAGCTAACCCCAATGGAAAGCAGGATCAGGGGCCGTTGTAGGAAAACATTAATCGAGTGGTCATCGGCAACAGTATACATGGCAAATGCATCAGAGCACAGTTTAAAGTTTTCTGTTCTTTCTCTTCCCCTCTTTGTCGTTCTTCTCTGGAGTTGGGCTTCTACATTTTTCTGTTGCTTGAAGAGTGCAAAACTTGTTGCCCGCCTTAGGTGGTGATCAAAGTGAGGAAAGCAGAAAAGAACTGTTGTTAAGAGCACAAGGTGGAAGGCCGCAAATAGGATGAAGAAATTTTAACCTATGAAATCCTTTGTTAATTCTTCAAACAAATAAAACAAAACAAAAGAATTTAATCAAGACAGTGAATTTGGATTATGATGCATAGGTTATATATATATAGCTCACGCAAACATGTAATGTACATCAATTATAAAATATTGGGATAGAACCCATGAGTTATAGCTTTATGCTGCGAAACTACAATCCCCGTACACTCGTAACTCCTGAGTTGTTTGCTACAACAACTCATGGGCTTACATGAATTATACATGGGCCATAAATTGTAGACTCTCCCCATGTAGCATAGGACTAAGGCCATGTTTGGAAAAAAAAAAATTTTTTTAATTTTTTATTTCAGTTTTTTTAATAAAGTATATAATATTTTATAAAATATTTTTAAAAATTTAATAATACAAAATGTTTATTAATTATTCTTATTAATTTTTTAAAATAAAAAAATAAAGCTCGTTTTAAAAAAATTTTAAAATTTTTTTTAAAACTATTTTTTAATAAGTATTCTCAAACATCCGTTAACGGATCGATATTTGAGAATGTTTAAAAAAATGAGTGGTTTTTTATGGGCGATCGATGTACGTTGCTCATAAGCTAACACAAAAGTTTAAAGTAATGTTGCTGGAAAATTTTTAATGAATAATCTGTTAAATCTTCGAACAAACAGGAAAGGAAAATAAAATTAGAAATTGAAACAGTCTAATCTTCATGTTGTCAGGTGGGGTTTGACAACCATGTACTGCTTTTCTCTTTCAAAACAACACCAACAGCTACGGGGTCTCCGGCCAATTCTGAGTTCAAGCTTCATCATCTTCTTCTTCTTCTTCCTCAGGGAACCTTATATGCTTTCCCTCAGGTGCCGGAACTCCCTTGAGCAGAACAACACCCGGCGATCGGCAGTCGACTTCCTCTTCTCTGTCAATTTCATCGTCACTGTTGTACACGAATCTTGTGTGCCTCCCTGCAAACTGCTGCTGTTCCTTCACTGTCATCTTTCCTAAAACTTCACATAAATCATCCACACAGCCATCAGTATCACTGTCATTCAATTCTTCGTTGCATCGGTAATCAAGTTCCTCAGCTTCATCATAGTCTTCTAAGTCTTCATCTTCGTAATGATGAGTGCTTGAGGCATTGACCTGAATAGACCATGACGATGAATTATCGTCTTCTGTGGGCTTGCCGACGCTGGTTTCGTAAGTTAGTGAAGAATAGGCAGCAGAGAAAGACGTAGATGAGGCTTCGGATTTCCACGGTGAGTCGAAGAACAGCAATCTGTTGATCAGGCACTGATCAGTATTGTTGAGATGCTGATCTTGTTGTTTCGGATCTCCTTCAGCCTGTACTACAAATTGAATAAACAGAAGTGATTAAAATTCAGATTACACAACGAAAAGTGTTCGGAATGCATCGACGAAATACCTGAGAGAAAATCTTGTCTTGCTGCTCAGGAAGAATGCCAGATTGAAGTACCACAGCCATGGGAATGCTTTCTTCTTCAACTCCAGATAGATCAGGTACCTGAGGCGTGTTAGCGGGAGTCGGCGCGAGAAGCTGCGACGGAGAGTCAATAAACCCAAAAGGCGGCAGGCGGCGGTGATTGTTTATTCCAAAATCAATCCCCCCGGCAAGCACGGGCTCCCCTTCTTCTTCTTCAACTCTTTGCAGCAGTGTCCTGACCTGGCTACGCAGTAAGGCTTCGCCAGAACCGGGTGTTCGGCCGGGATTGGGCTGAATCTTGGTCGCTGAATCAGTCGGTGATTTGTCTTTCGCGAGGCCGACGATCAGCGAATCATTGGTTATGTCGAGAAGAGCAGGACGGTCAGGTTTGGTTATTGATTTGGAAATGGAACCATCTTGCTGCTTCATGCTTTTCACTGAAACAGAGACAGAATTGAAGATTGAAAACAAATCAGAATTCAAAGAAAAGAAAAGAAAGAATTGTTGCTGTTTTCAATTGAGAAAGATTGCTTTTCTTACCTGTTGCAGACGATTGGGAACTCGGGAGTGTTCTTACAGATGATGGAGTCTCCATTGATTTGTTGAAATTGTTGAAGTCTGAAACAAAATATTCGCCATAGATTAGGGGGAAATTTTATGGAAATAAGGTTTCATTTTTAAGAAAAATCCCAAAGTTTTGTAACACAAAACAAGGAATTAATCATAGAAATATTGAATATTCGAAGAACTAAAGATTCGGGAAGAAAAAAATATATGTCTAAGCTCTTAATTTTGATCTAAACCCTGGTCCGAGCGGAAGAAATTCACACAGGTTGGAATTGAATGCGAAAAACGAAACTCACCTAAATCAATTTGCAGCAATGGAGATCTCCACAAGAGGAGATACCGCTAACTTTTCAAATCAGAGAATGAAACTTTTTGCGAGAGAGAAATTCTGACTGGATTAGAGAGAAGGAAAGCAAGAAGAGTATTTCAAGAGAAAAACTCTCAACGGCTACATTACCGTTGCAGAGAGAGGAGGGACTAAATAACAAATTGCAGGATCAGGCACGAAAGTTTGTGTTTAGCATATTTGGTTAGTGGTAAGTGGTTTAGTGGAAGCGCATTTGTAGAGTTCTGACCAGTTTTGTATTAAGTGCATGTTTTAAATGTCTATAATTAAGTTTTGTAAAAGTAAAAAATAAAAAGTAGAATTTTTAAAAAATTGAGCTGAAAGTAGAGTTCGATTTTTGTATTTCAGTAATTTTTAAAAATAAGTTAAAATTTTAAAAATAAAATTAATATTGTAAGGTATGTAAATAAAAAAATTGAACTGAAGTTCCGTATGTAAAAATAAAATTTTAAATTCTTTATGTAAATAAAATATATAAACTGTTCTTAATTTAAAATTTAATGAAAGAAAGTAAAATTAGAGTTATTTAAAACACGTTCTAATTGGCCTGAACCCCTAAAAGTTCTATTATTTTCAAAATTGTAATTCACATCTTCAAAATAGGTTTTTCATTGGCTTGGCATAACTTGATGACTGTCAATTTTTTTTAAAATACTTTCTGGTTAATATTGTTTTCTAACAACAATAAGAGTAGCAAATATGCCACCATGGAAGTGATTTGTTTCTAATAAAAATGTCATATTTTAATATTTACTTTTATAAAATTTTTAAAATTTATTTTTTATCATTAAGATTTTATGAATTATGAATTCATTTTTATAAATTTATTTTCCGCAACTAAACGTGCTCTTTGCCGGCGTAGGAGTTCTTAATCAATAATTGGATACGGTTGTCTTCTGTTTCTCTCTCGTTCTTTTGATTTTGAAAGTAAATTTTTTAAAAATAAAATTTTAAAAATAAGTTGTTAGAAATAATATTACTGAAATAATATATATTTTTTATATTAAAAATAAATAAATAGTAATTTTATATTCTTTTTAAATAAAAAATAAATTAAAAATAACTTTTTAGTATATGAAAGTAATTTTTATCTGTAAAAGAACACGCGCTCACTCCAACAAGAGAATGAATGAATGAGAAAGGTATCCATGGTTGGCGTTTGGTATACATGTTTCTTTTGTCTATCTCTTTTTTAGTTTTTTATTTTTCAAAAAAATTTTGATACAATTTTAATATAACCTTATCTTTTATAAAACCTTTTTATTAAAATTAACTTTTTACAAGTAATCTCAAACATTTCAAAAGTTAAGAGTGTTTATTTTCTTCGCAGAGAGGCGGAGAATTCCCATTTATTTTATTTTATTTCATTCACATTTTTTTATAATATTTTATAAAATTTATTTAAAATTTAAAAAGTGTAAAAGAATTTTATATTATAAAATCTTATTTTGTTAATTTTTTTAAAATAAAAAATTAGAACTTATTTTTTAAAAATAAAAAAATAGAAATTATTTTTTAAAAATAAAATAAAAATATTTTTGTTTTATAAATATTTTTAAACAATCCCGGAGTGTAGTAGGTGAAGTGTTTGCTTCGCATCAATAATAAAATGATTAGAATTTATTTCCTCCAAAATAAAATTTATTTGTGTCATGAATTATTTCCATGAAAATACACCCCACCTTATTATCCCTTATCCATGCATATACTCGTACAAATCGCCATATGTTTAAGTGAAAATAAAAAATTAGTACTAACGCATTGTTTTGCTATAATTATTACGCTAAGCTTACTAACTACATACTAGTAGCTCGTAGACAAAAACAAAATCCTATAATTTTTAGCTAGATTCTTTAAAATTTAAAGAAAGCAGAGTGAAACTTAATAAAAGAAAAAATATAAAAGAAAAATCAAGAAAGAAAAAAAGGAGGTCCAAGTTCTTGCTGTAACTAAGATTATGCTCAAATAAAATTTTTAAAACATAATTTTGAAAATAAATTAAAGAAAATAAATTATTAAAAAATATATAACAAATTATTTAAAAATAGAAAAATTCACTTCTAAATATAAAGAAAAACATCTTTTGCCTACAAGCTTTATTCATCACCAGAATTGATACATTTTTTTAAATTTCTTTTTATTTTTAAAACTTTTGAGCAAATAAATATTTTGAATGTAGAAACAATATATGCTAATCACCTTGAGCGAAACAATTTGTAAACTTAAAACTTTCGAAAATAAATATACATCAAAGTTTTATGTTAAGCAGTAATTTTTTTATACATAATCCAACTTATACTAACTTTAGATTTTTATTAATTTGCTGAAATTTTTGCCACCTATAAAACAGGTCACCTTTGCCAATTCGCCAACTCTTTAACTCCCTCCAAAGGAAACAACTAAAATAAAAATAATAATAATCCAAATGAAAAACTCATTACCACAAATAATAAAACATCACCAAACAAAACAAACCTTTCTTTATTATTATTATTATATTGTTACTTCCCTTCTCCTTCGCTCACTCTGCTTCAAAAGAAATAAAACACTGAATAAACAGAGCAACGCCAAAAAAAGAAAAACGCTTACACTTGTTATCTGATTCTGCTTTCTCGTGTTTCTATGGAGAAGATGATAAAGTTATCAATAATGGTGGTGTTATGGTTCGCCGGAACGATGATGTTATCAGTCAAGGGGAAGTCTGTGTTCAACGTAACCACCATATCTTTCGACGAAGGTTTCGGTCATCTCTTTGGAGGAAACCATTTTGTTCGTTCTGACGATGGCAACTCTGTTCAGCTCTTACTTTCCCGGTACACAGGTGGTCTTATTAATTTTTTTTTTATCAGTGTTAAGATTTACAGAGTACTGAGTGAATCCTTTTTTTTTGCGTTTGTTTGATGAATGATGGGTGTACATGTGTATGTATGTAGGTTCTGGGTTTATATCATCGAACATGTATCAACATGGCTTCTTCAGTGCATCAATCAAGCTTCCCGCCGACTACACCGCCGGCGTTGTCGTCGCTTTCTATGTTAGTAAAAATCCATTCTATTAATTCTTCCAATGTTTTTGCTTGAATCAATTTTATTTTAACTTTATGTCTGTGTTTTGCATTTATCTCAATTTTCTTGATCATTTTTATATCTTTGCTTGTTTTATTCTTCACTTTCCAGCTAGCTACATGTTCCAGTTCCATGGAACCATTCACCATGAATATTTCTAGCTAACTTATATCATCGTAGTACTGTTAATTAATTCTATCATTATTACCTTTCACAAAACTAATCAACACATAAATCTAACCTTGATTTTCCAGTGGAATAATTAAAGTTTCAGTGTTATGTGTTTCGAGTACTGCAGACATCGAACGGCGACGTATTCGAAAAGAACCACGACGAGCTCGATTTTGAGTTTTTAGGGAATAGGAAAGGAGAAGATTGGAGAATTCAAACGAATGTTTACGGAAATGGAAGCACAAGTCGAGGAAGAGAGGAGCGTTATCTTCTTCCATTCGATCCTACTCAACAAGTTCACACATATTCCATTCTTTGGACCTCAAAAATTACTATGTAAGTGCATGCTTTATAATGAATTCAATTTTAATTCTAATAGCGATAGCGAATTACATATTTCACATTAACTGCATTAGTTAGATGTTCTTCTATATGTTTTTTTTTTTCAATTAAATGTTATGAAATATAAAAGATTTGGATGTTTAATTAGTTTCTACATTGATGAGACGCCGATAAGGGAGGTTCGCCGGAGCAAAGGGGGAGACTACCCGTCGAAGCCGATGTCAGTCTACGCGACGATCTGGGACGGTTCAACATGGGCCACTGACAACGGCAAGTACAAAATCAACTACAAGTACGCGCCGTTCGTCGCCGAATTCTCCAACCTAGTACTCCAGGGATGCCGTGCCGATCCCATCGAGCAAGTTATTCCGTCAGAAAGACGTTGTGCGGAAGCCGAGGACCGACTAAAATATGCAAAGTTCGCGATCATGTCACCGGAGAAACGGCAAGTAATGCTCCGATACAGGGAACGGTACATGACATACTCGCATTGCTATGATCTTCAGAGATATCCGAACCCTTTGCCGGATTGCGAAATTATTTCATCGGAGCAAGTCAAAGTTTACCAGAATTCGATGGCTTCTATCCGTCGCCGGCGATCTAAGCGCCGGAATAGAAGTGCCACTACTACTAGTACTACTATGCGTGATTCAAAACGCATGTGAAATTGATTCATCGATTTGGTAACTTGAAATATCATCATTTTTCATATATACCATACCGAATGTGTATTTAAGTTCCAATCATTGATGTATATATTTGTTTATTATTAAAAAAGAAGTTTAAAAACTAAATAAATAAATAAAACTTTATTTATGATTCATTATTTTTTTCAAACTTTAGTAAAATTCAACCAAAGTTCAATTAATCTATTTATATGTTAGTATAAATTATACGAATTTGCTTAAGTTCTATTTTTTTTTCTTTCCTTTATGTGATCACAAGTCTCTATCAAAGCCAGCTTATGAAAGTAACCGAGCTGGATCATGAACACATTCATCCAAATTTAGTTGTTGTTGATGTTGATGATCAATCATGGATTGCTCATTGTAGTGGGTGTTGTTATTATTCTCCACTGTTTGTTAGTTAAGTTGTAGGTTTTGTAATTTTGCGTTAGTTGGAGTCTCCAAATCATTAAATTTATTACAGGCTTGCTTGGAGGTGCATTTTATCTTCAATCTCAAAACGCATCCCTACTGTTTTATTAAAAAAGAAAATTTTGCTATACTTTAATTTTTTAGAATTATTATAAGTATAATTTTTTTTAAAGGATAACAATAGACAAATTTATTATTCAGAAAAACTTTAAAAAGTATTTTTTCTTCAAAAAAAAATATTTTTTTAGGAAACCTAAACAAGCACTAAAGCATGAGAAATATAACGGTATTGGGTGAGACCACATTAAGGAGGCGTTTGAAAGTATTTATAAAATAAAATTCTTTTGAAACAGAAAAAAAAAAAATTTTTTAAATAAATTTTGTTTTTTATTTTTAAAAAATAATAACAATATATGATAAAAAAATTTTATTAAGTAAAATTTTTTTATATTTTTAAATTTGTAAATAAATTTTTTATATATTTATAAAATATATATTAAAAAATATAAATTAAAAATCTATTGTTTCAGACGCAATATCAAACGGAGCCTAATTTGTATATATTAAGCAGCTATAATTGTTTGTTTTCAAGTCCTTCATGATCAAGTACTTTGTAATTTTATTTCTTTAATTTTTATTTTATAATAAAATTTTTTTAATATTTTAAAATTAAAATATAAAAAATTTCTAAAATATTATTCTTTAATTTTATATTTTATAAGTATTTCTAAATATTAAATTAGGGTATGTAATATGTTTATTGTTTAATTGTAGTTCTATAATGTTTATTGTGCCACGTTGGATTTATTTTATTGATTTATACAAAGACAGGCAGTCAAGAATAGTGGCTTAACCAATTTTGGTTCCTTCCTTCATGTGTTTTCTTGAGTTCCCTCGGCTCACGAAATCAATCAATCAAACAAACACGTTGACCTTCTCCGTCTCCATCCCACGTGGCAACATTTGAATGGCCAATAAGCATTGGAGTAGGTCCACCTGCACCCTCTTTTGGCTCCGTTGTAAATAAAATTAATTTTAAATTTTGTATGTAGGTGATTAGGTTAGAGTTCACTATCAATAATATTAACACAGAGGCAACACCCATCAAAGAGGACGCAGGAAAGAAGACATTGTAGCGTTTGAAATTGTTTATGAAATATAATTTTTTTAAAATGAAAAATATTTTTATTTTTTAAAAAATAATAAAAAAATATAAAAAATTTTATTACGAAATTTTTTTTATATTTTTTAAATTTTTAAATAAAATTTTTAAATATTTATAAAATATATATTAGAAATGTAAAATAAAAAAAAATTAAAAAGTAGTTTTTCAAATGGTATGCCAAGTGCAAAATTTTAAATTGTTATTCTGTGACAACTGTGTACATGAATGGCTTAGCTGGTTTTCTTTGGTGATTACTAACTTTAAAATCGTTCCATTATTCACCTAACATGCTCTCTACATTTTATGCTAAGCAAAAAAATTGATGAGAATAATATATGTATATGTAATATTTTTTTATATATGTATATCTTTAATTCTAGAATAAATATAAATACTAGTCATTAATTTTTCATATTTTACACCTTTTTCATAAATAAGCGTGTTTTTATAAAATAAGTTTTTAAAAAATAGATTTGAAAAATAAATTAGAAAAAAATTGAAACACAGATTTTGCGGATCTCGGAAAATAATAAGAGTGCGTTTGGAAGCACATTTTAAATACTGATTTTTATTTTTTTTTATTTCATATTTTTAATATATATTTTATAAGTATAAAAAAGTTTTATTTAAAATTTTAAATAATGTAAAAAAATTTTACATAATAAAATCTTTTTATTATATATTTTTATTATTTTTTTAAAAATAAAAAAATAAAATTCATTTTCTAAAAAATAAAAATAATTTTATTTCAAAAAAATTTTATTTTATAAGTAATTTTAAACGGGCAAGCTAAATTACCGCTTCCGGAACTTATATTTCTATGCGCATGCTTGTTTTTAGAAAGCTTTAACAAAAACTATCAATTTATCGCAGAATAAATAATACCCCAAAAAAGCCGGTTTTGTGCTATATCTATGATTATGCATGAATTGATAAAAGATTGAGAACAAATGTGAGCTTTGTTATCATACAGACCGTTATTTGGCAATATTAACGGAATATTTTGCAATATTTATCGCATTATTATTTATTTACATTTTTTTACATTATTTAATAATTTTTATATTATTTAATAATGTTTTTTTAATTTTAGAAATATTTGTGAATTATATATGTCATATAATCTTTATATATATTAATTTTTATTATTTTTAAAAAATTAAATATTTTTTATTTTAAGGAAATTGGTTATCATAAATACTTCTAAACTGTGATACATATGATTGCTTGATGAAGTTAACGACCTAATAGCAGCACTATTATTATTGTTTTTATTATACCTTTGGTTGCTTCATTTCTTGACTGACTTGCTGCAATTTTATTAATAACAATATTATGTATCCCATCCAATTTCCTATTTGGTATCCTATCTAAATTAAAAAAAACAGATAATAGTTCAATACAAACAAGTCATTGTTTAATATTGAAGCAAGTCATAATTCAAACTCAAAACAGCTTGATTGGTTTGGCAACTGAAAAACCATAAAATAAGGGGGTGTTTGGCTTTGCTTTCCCTCAACCCAACTTTTCAATTCTCCATTTCACGTTTTTCAATACATATTTTATAAATATATAAAAAATTTATTTAAAAATTTAGAAAGTGTAGAAAAATTCTACGGAGTGAGATCTTTTTATTGCATATTTTTATTATTTTTTTAGAAGTAAAAAAAATAGAGCTCGTTTTTCAAAAAGGATAAAAATACCCTTCATTTCACAAAAGTTCCATTTCATAAGCAATCCCAAACGCCCCCCTAAGTTCTTTCCAATGAACATGTTTCAATCCTTGCCTCATAAAAACTGAAAACACTAGAAAACTGCAAAGAAGATTATGTGCTTGTACCTTTACAATATGCATAAAAGGAGACCCTAGAACCTATTGGCTATGAAGTTCTACATACAGAACTATCTTAAGCATGTCTAGCATATATACTAGCATAGCAGCTAGGGTAGCTATCTTAGTTTGTGACAAACTGATACTAAGATTACATCTTCTGCATCCCACAGAAAGGAACCAAAAGTTACCGCCTCCAGAATCAGTATGTTGAGTACTTGAAAACTTATGCTTACCACCTCATCATTTGATATATCAATGGATCTGTATTCCGTGACCTTAATATCGAGCCTTCCAAACAAGGCCTGCGTTTGCTTTTCAATCAATGATATTGATTCCTTGGACCTTATGGTTGCATATCTTTGCATCGTCTCTGCATCCAAGTACATGACATAAGACCTTAACCTCTACGACTTGCCATCTCCGCTGGGATCTGAAATATCTCCACCATCAAATTCTGAATCAGGTGAGATCTGGATCAATGATTCCATGTCCCAAAAGGGATTAGGTTCAATATCACCTAGAATATTCTGCTCGCTGACAGCTTTTGGAAGTTTTTATGCGTCTCTCTAGCTGATATCTCTGATCTACCCGTTTAAGAAAGTAGCCATACATAATAGATGCAGCATAGAGCTTCCCAGCTTGAGCTTGCTAATTTGGACAATAGAGCTCAGTAGTCCTATGACCCTTTCCCCGAGAATGAGTAAGGGATGGCTCTGTATCATCTCTAGTGCATCAGGGGAGTGAATTTTTCCAGTTTTGCTCCTGGTTGATCCATGAATCCACTGGTCCAGAGGTCATCGAGATTGGAGGAATCACTAAGACAAGATTCTCCATGAATTCAGCACATGAAGCAGCAAATGATATCCTCTAGAGCCTTCTGTCTTTCCTTTTGTTTGACTTTAGCCATTCTCCTGGAAACTCTCAAATCTTCAGAATATGCTGCAAATAGATCATGGATGCAGAAAACACTTTACAGGTTTAAACTGGAACATTGTAGAATAAAAAATTCAAAACCATACAAAATGCTATTATGCAAGATGACCAGTTGCAAAACAAAGTATCCCCATCAAAAGCACAAGCATGAATGTTGAAGGTAAAGAATCACATATTTCAATCAACAAGTACACTTAGCTGATTAACAACTCATTAAAGAAAGAAAACTGACAGGTACAAATCCACCTGACCTAGTAATTTTACAAGTTTTACCTACAGGATAGCATAGGGACAAGTATCCAACAACAGTAATGATAAATCAGTTCTCTTATACAGTGGTCTATAGGGAACCGTTAAACATGATACCCATTCACATCCTCTAAAAACTTATCCAAGCCTCTCAACTCACTAGTTTGTCATCAGAGTGTTAATGATTGGTAGCTCAAGTATATGAGGATTTTCAGTTCCTCACAATTCTTCTGAAAGCGGATGCTTTTCTTCTGTGTTATGGTCTCTCACAATTCTTCTGAAAGAGGACATATTTCTTTTGTGTTTATGGTCTCTTCTATTGTATGGTACACCTATAGTTTAAATGGAAAACACCTATGCAGTTGATTAGCTTACTCGAGACATATGAAGAAAGCTGAAGGCGCACTTTTAAAGGAGGTCTTGAGGCACAGGCAGTTTTTCTTCCTTCTGAGTACCTCGATCTGTTTGAAGAGTTTCAATTTGCTGAACAATGGCTGCCAGAAGTAGATGTTGATGGGTCTGTATTATTTGTGACAGAGCTGTCCTGCTGGAGATTCAAGTCGGGTGGAGCTACGAGTGCTTTACTCTCGCCAGAATTTCCTAATGCTCTAACTTTCAAACATCTTGCTTGGTGATTTACAGCGCAAGCGTTCCGCTTCATGCAGGCAATTGATGAGAAGCTCTGCAAGACAAATGACATCCAGACGAGACCATGAGATGTGACAAAATGAACTTCAACTTTGCATTTGCAAAATGCATAACTATAGAAAATCAGCCCTTTATTTCAAGACACCAAATCTCTAGCATGAGCAAACCACAAACAGGCTGGAGTTCCCCATGAAGTCATAGTTCTTTATCTAAAGGTAATCTTACACTATCCACAATGGAATGCCAAAAGAAAATAAAAAATGTGGCTCTTAGTCATAATATTTATTTTGTTTTACTATAATTATATAAAGATTTTAGATTTAGGGCCAGCCTTCTCAACTGACGATTAGATTTAAGCATCAGCAAAATTACCTTGTGGTGACAGGTGTTCCAGCAAGGAAGCAGCGCTGAGTTGTCCACCGCCGGCGACGACCGGCGTTCACCCACAAGAGAACAACTATGATTCCGTACATCTTCACACTCCAAATTCCCATTCTCTACAAATTGAATCGAAAAAAATATTTCTTTTTCTTTTGGCTTTCTTTCTTCAATTTCTCTATTAGGGATCGAATCAATTCGTCACGAAAAGATTTCGAATTGCATAGAAAAAAAATTTAACCAGTTCTTTGTCAGACGAAGACTCTGTGACTGGATATTTGTCCCATCTTTTTGGGCTTAACCAAAAGCCTAAAACATAAGGCCGATTAAGGCCCATTAGAAGCCACGTAAAGTTATGTCATCTCAATCGCAGCAAACCGGATCTGTTCGGTTTGCATATTAACAGTTAAAAACAGTTACATAAACAGGATTGTGCAAGGTAATGTTGAAGTAATGTATATATTCTTTTTTTGTTTGGTGTTCTACTTATGATTTTATAATTTTGTTATAGTGCATATTTGGTTTGGTAGCATAAAATGGCTTTGGTTTGAAATGGGGCTTTGCACAGAAAGGTTTTGCGTAAAGTTTGCTTTGTAGAATCGTAAATTTTATCTTTCACAAAACTCTTCTTATATATTGGAAATACTTAAAAACAGTTGTTGATTTCCTTTCTCAAACAAAAACAAAAAGGAGAAAAATTGGTGACTGGGACACATCAGTGGTTGCTGATGAGTGTTGATGAACGCTATCCGCTTGCAAACTCTATCCAAACTCTTCACTCCATTCTCTCTTCTTTCTCTACTGTTCTATTCATTCACACGAAAAAATAATTAACAATGGCAACACTAGCTATTGCTGCTACCATCAAGCCAAGAAATTGTTGTCTTACGCGAAATGTATACAGATGCAGGAGAAACAATCGAAGAATCAAAGTAAAAGCTTCGATCTCAGCTGCGCTGATTACAAACCCTGATTCTTTTGAGGTCGGGAGATTCGTGGGAAGTTATGGGTTCATGAATGTTACAAGGTTAGTTT
The DNA here is from genome assembly GCA_019914995.1 of Acanthochlamys bracteata. Lineage (NCBI taxonomy): Eukaryota > Viridiplantae > Streptophyta > Magnoliopsida > Pandanales > Velloziaceae > Acanthochlamys > Acanthochlamys bracteata. The sequence goes on from CM034126.1 coordinate 777,938, forward strand.
CTTCCGAAAATTCCAAGCTTTTGTTGCTTAATCATTACGATATTACGATTAAAATTTATCTGTAATGTATTTTCTATCATAAAAGTATAATCTTGTGGTTAACTTTGAACTTGGATAGTGCATAGGTATTACTTTCGAGCAAAATCCCCTAAAAAAATGATTTCTTCCATATCTTTTTGATGATAAATCCATTAGATTTGAATACATAATTAGTTTCATGCACTACTTTGTTTGATATTTTCCGGCGATACTTATTTAAAACGCCAACAGTTATTTATCGTTTCGATCAGGAGGCATTTCTGATCCTAGCCGATTTAGTGACACAACTACGGGGTACTCTTCTGATGACATGGAACGGTTGAGGACTCAAGATGTCGGAGAGGGTGAAGTAAAGATAAGGTGTCTTTCCTATGGTCGTTACTCAGCACTACTAGTTTTTGGTTTTACGTTTTCTTTCACTAATTTTATAATGTTAGTTGCCACAGTGTTATTGCAGACTTTATGAGGGAAGAGTAATTCAAGGACCATTGAAGGAAACCCGTGTGGTGTTTAAGGTACTTTCGTCTTTCATTCCCTCTTGCATGTATTGATTTCTGAAGTTTTCATCTCTTTTCAGTCCAAAGAACACTAGAAATTGTCTATGATATAATCTGTGACTGGCACTAGTTGTGATGACAACTCCCCAGTTGAGATGGATTCTGGAATTAACATGCCCAACTTAGACTTGAAAATCTAGAATTTCTGCCTTATATGTAACTGAAGGTTCTAGTAGAGGGATGCAAATATTGGATGGATGACCTTTGTCCTTATTAGTGAGTTCAGACTTTATCTAGTTAATGAGTTCTTTTTCCAATTTGAAGGTATATCCTGGGCAACTTGCAGGAGGCATGGAAGCAGACATGATGGCAGCTAACGAGCTAAATGCTCATATTCTCCTTCAAGTAAGTTCTGATAAGACGGTAACCTTCAGTTGAAGTTTGAATATGTAACATCATTGGTGTTGTTAATTGACAAGTTCTTCAAATTTCTTTTCTTTGTTGCAGAGTGACCCAAAAAATGTTTGCCAGAATATCCAGGTCTTACTAGGAGGCTTCGAGACAAAAACAGGGGAACAGGTTTCTTATAATAATGTTTAGCATTCTAGATATTTTGTGTATGCTCTGACATTACTATCGTCCAGTGGCTTGCTTTCCGCAATGATGGAAGATATAGTGCAGCTGATTATGGCAAGGCTACGAGCGAAGCAATGTCCAACGATCTGGCTGATGGAGGACAAAAGCTGTGGAACCCTTTTGATCGAGGAACAAAACTAAATAGGAGAAGAGTTTTTGTCACTAAATTGTTCAACGGAGTTATGAATGGGCTCGCCTACATGCATGACCGTGATAGATTGCACCAAAGTCTCGGTCCAGCTTCTATTGTTCTCAAGTGCTGTACCAAATGAAATGCCATGCAATTTCTTTTAAATCTTGTTTGTGGTGGGTATTAATATTGTAGTTTGTATCAACAGCACAATTGCGGAGAAGGATGCAGCTTATCTAGTACCACGACTTCGGGATTTGGCCTTCTCAGTTGATATAGGGTAAAAGTCCAGTTACCTACTTGAATTTGAACAGATCCATTGCTGTGGTTTTGTGTCAAAAAGCTAGTAGAACATAATGAACAGTTCGTACTTGATCGTCTCTAGCTTAGATTATGTGGTATTTGAGGTACTCCAACTGATTAATTTGATTCTTTAACAGGCTTTCCTCTCTAGGAGATTCTCCTGGAAAACTTTCTGAAGGACTATGGCGAAGGGCAACTGCAGCTGGTGCTTTTACTCCTTTGGAGAAACGAGCTTATGGAATAGCTGATGACATGTTAAGTTCAATCAAATTTCACATTTAGCAAACAAATGTCTGGAAAATAGATGGTTAGCATTTTTCATTCTTGCACAGATATGAAGCAGGCCTTCTTTTTGCTTATTTGGCATTTATCCCGTTCTGTGAAGCAGGATTCATGGATGGTCTTTCCTTGCAGGTATAGACATCTCTGTGAATATCTTTTCTCTTCTTTTTTTTTTTTTTTGTTGCACCAAAAACTTAACTTATGTTCTTTAACCTTCTTGATTCTTGTAATTCAGAGGCTCTTTGAAAGCACTTTCCAGCTTGATCTCACAGCTGCAAGAGAGTAAGCATCTTATCGTATACATTAAGAACCACTTTTGTAAGTTATGTTTTACTCTGCAGTACTCTAGGTAATATATCTAACTTATTAGTCTCATTTAGTGCATATTTGACCAAATATTTCGTTTCTCAATAAATCTTTTATAGTATTATAAAAAAAATTTAAAACATTTAAAAGTATAGATCATATATTATAAAATTTTTATGTATAATTTTTATTAAACTTTTAAAAAAAATAAAGCTTATTTTTTAAAGAAGCTACTATGTTAAGCAACTCCAAACGACCTCTTAGAATCTGTTCTTGAACAAGTCATAGATAGGCTCTCACTTCTCCGCTGACTTTCTTTTCCACATTGTCTTCCAGGTATTGTGTTGCAGATGATCGTTTATTAGAAGCCGTAAAATTTCTTGACCTAGGTGACGGTGCCGGTTGGGAGTTGCTCCAGGTGATTCCTTTTAGACATTGCCTCGTATGCATATCATACACTGTCCACGATTGAATGTCTTTGCTGGTTCAGAAAATGGAAACACCTTTATTTGCAGTTTATCTCCTCTCTATTCTTTTAAAAAAAATTAGCTTAGATCATAAAACCGGATAATTAATTTGGAAAACAAAAAAGCTGGCTAACTTAAGAAACTTACCTCGTTTTATCATTTGCAGGCGATGCTTAATCCCGATTATCGGCAACGTCCAATCGCTGAAGCAGTATTAAACCATAGGTTCACAACTGGTGCAGTTCTCTAGACGGCGGAGCTGCTATGAAGTTCTACCCCTGTTCATGCACCATGATTCGCCAATTATTATCAGTTTGATCTAACGAAGTTTGATCAATAGTAGTTGAACATTCTGCCAGGAGAAGATTTTCACTTCATTTGCCTCTGTTTTCTAGAAATGCTTCAGAAGAGTGTTCTGTGCTGCCTGGCTAATAGAAACTAAAACCCGATTCATCATAGAAGAGTTGCAATATGTCACAGTGATGTTTAGCTTCATCAAAGAAGCACTGCTGCAGCAAGGCATCACAAACACAATTTCTTGCAGTATATCAGCTTGGATTATATTGCTATGTTACTCTTCACGCAACCACGGGCGTACTGATAATAATGAAAATTTAACGTAAAATAGGAAATAATTTGCAACTAGAATACAGCAAACTCAATAGTTTAGTCGGAAAATATCTCAAGAAAGATGTATATTTAACTCTGTTGGGAGTGCAATATCTCACATCTGTTGAATTCATCCGTCTACAGATAAGAATGACGGAAAATTCTGTGTAAATTCTTTCAGGGCAGACAACTCGAAACAGCTATAAATATTTTGAAATATAAGAGCAGAGAAACTCAAGCTTCTCTTTTACCTTTATTTTTTGGACTTATCTTTAATCATTACTTCTTCTATTTTGTATTAGCTTTCCCAAGAACTTCTTAAGAAGAAGTCTGTAAGTACAAGGCCATGTCTTATACTTCCCTTTCTCATAAGATCCTTCATATAGATGTTCTCCCGCTTCAGAAAAAGATGTAGAGTTCTAACAAATAGTTTCTTCACGGGATTGCCAAGTTTTCTTCATTACTAGAGAAAGGAAAGACTTAAAAGATTTGTTGTCATGGATCCTATGTATGTTGCTTGCAACCTTTTGGGCCATAATGCTCTGCACTCCGCCTCACAACCTTCCGGCACAATGCACAATAATGATTTTGGCAAGCCCAACACAGCATGTGATTATTTTTGCCAACCTGTTTCGTGCAGAAACAGCGAGAAATCCAATGAGACAATACCATGGAAATGTAACTACATCAAAATTTTGCTAATGGCTTCTTTTGCTAGGAACCTTTTATTGCAGAAGCTAAGAGTGAATCAACTAATCAAATATAAATATTAGAAAGCAAATACCAAATTTGGGAATTTAATTCAAGGCGACTGCTGGAGAACATAAATAGGGAAATAACGATCCCGACATATGAACGAAAGAATGAAGATTGAAGAATGGACATACCTTTGCATTTGATTGTCCACAATTTGGACAGGGGTGTGCCTGTTCAGGAAAAAGATCAGCACGCACCTGATCCACAATTTGGCGGGGATTCATTCGTATCTCCCAAGCTATGATCTCTTCAGGTGAAAAAAGTTCACATTTCTCTCTTCAAGGATGCAGAAGATATGTGAGTTGATAATACGGAGAAAACTTTTTGAATTAATTGTCGATGAGACGTAAACTTTACCTAAAGTGCTCATATCCCTCGATGGCCTTGTTACATTTGTAGCAGAAGTACTGTCCACAGTTCTCGCAAACCATTTTGTTGCATCCCTCAGTGCGTGAGATTGCCATTTTGCAAGAAGGACATTGCTTGGCATCACGAAGTGCTTCCCGGACACTAAGAATCTCATTAATAAGCTCACCTTCTCTCCGCTTTTGATCATCCATGACACGAGATGAGTTTTGGCGTTCCTGCATACCAACAATGTAATTAAACTTTAATCACAATGGTGCTAACAAGAGAACTAAACAATCATGTTCCTAATCAGAATATATACAGAACAAGCATTAATCAAATGAAGGATTGGATGATTTCAGGCACGGTCTTCGTCTACATCACTCAACTCTGCACCACTTATCATTCATGACTATGCTATTTGCTCAGATGAAAGCGTATTAGGGCTTAGAGTGATTAAGACAGATACAGTTGAGCTGTGAACCAGTTCCTCTCTGCAAATATGTTATCTTCATAGAGATCTGCTATATAATCATGGGGATGCGAACTATGATAATTTGGAGCTCCTCATATGGAGACGTGAACGAGCATTTGAAGTTAACTGTTGAAATAAAGAGGTAATAGATCAAGAAAGGGTCAACCTAGATTCTGTGGAGCTGCATGCCTCACATCAAAATTCGTACCAAGACGATGACCAAAATGCTGGTGGATATAGAAGTTTTAAACTCCAAAAATTACCACTCTCTCATCCCACTAAGTGAGGTATGTTCAATAGAAGATAATAATCACCTTATACAACTAACACAGGTTCAAACCAAAAGAACTTAGTCTGGGTTAATGACAGAGTACACTGCAACTTCAACAAGATATCAATCAAAATCTTTTTATGTCTCCAAATATGAAGTTTCTCCAAAATACAAAAAAGTCTGAAAGCTTCTAAGTAATGGAAGTGAAGAGGGTAACCAAAATCCGTGATCATTTTGAATAACTTAAAAATAGCCATGTGGCTAACTTAATCCTCATAGTAAATACGTAGTTACCTGCAATATAAGAAGCTTTGCTTCTGGGGTCATGCATTGTTCCCCTACATGGCGTCGATCTCTGCAAAGTGAACAGAAGCTGAAATAGCACCTGGAGCATTGTGCATGATGCTCCTCATCTTCTATGCAGGCAGTTTCACATCTTGGACAATACACTACATCAGGCATGGAGTTCAATTTTTTCTGAAGCATCAAAGAATCCCATCTTTCATAGGCTTCACTATCCAGTAGCCCCTTTAATATCCCAGGTGGAACAAGAACCTGACATTTTGTTTCAGGGCATTGCAGCTTGGTCACTGTTCCCTCCTTTACATGAATATTGCAATAAGTTTCCATGCACTTATAGCAAAAGTAATGCTGGCATGGAAGTCTGATGAAGTCCATTCCTGAAGAAAGTATGACTAGGTAATATAAAAAAGTTAAGAGGTAATGAAGACTGAATTCCTCAACAAGAGCATGAGAAAGTTTCCTAGAAACATGATAATTAAATTTTGAGGAATATTGGCATCATCAATCATCCATTTCAATACGACAACCAAACATAGAACCACCATCTCTAATTTTCCTTTCACCAACTTCAGACACTTAGCAGTATGAAGTAATGGAATCCTAAGTCTTACTAAGCAAGCCAAGTCAAGCAAATTCTTAGCTCACTCTTCAGACATCCTGAAAACTTTTCCATGCTAAGGACTGATTAGTGATTTATTTTCTCCCACTACACCATCCAAGACATTAAAAAAGAAAAGCTTACCTAGCCATTATTGACAACACAACCAGTAAAGTTTACTAGAAATTAGGCAATAAAACTTGCAGAAGATGAAAACATATTCTCATTCAAGATTCCCACGTAAAAGCTCTAATCCTTCGAAATGAGAAGCAAATCTTACAATTAAAATTTCTGGGATGCAAAGACAATCATCACAGACACATATTGCTATGTAAAATGGAAGCTCATAAAGTGGCTAGCTAAATTGTTAAAAACTTCATACAAACTGTTTTCAACTGTATACTATAATATAAGATGTAAGGCTATGCAGCTAAAGGATTGAACAGCAACAATGCATTTTCATGCTCCCAGTATGCAATAAGCTAATAGGGTTAAAAAACCTGGATGCTCACCTGTATGTTCACTAAAACAGATGACACACTGGTGCAGACCATTAAGAAATGCCGCATGGCATTTCTCATTATTATAGCTAATCATTGAGCTTATGACCTCTTCTGCTTGAGGACTTCCACATAAAGCACGCTTGTCTCTGCTACCTGGCTTCTCAGAAAAATCAAGAGCAATGCAACTATCAAGGCCAAGGTGAGCAAGGGCAGAACTCTGCAACCACTCCACCCACTTGTATATGACTTCATGTCCGGGTTGTTCCATCCAAATAGAATCCAATATATGACAAAGGTAAGAAATTTTCTCAGGATGCAACCACTCGACATAAATTGTAAAATTTGGCGGTTGATGGCTTGGATATGATAGTGGCAATAAGCAAGTCAAGACAATTGGAGGCAGATACTGAACAAGGAAGCTATATGTGAAGTTGCCAGAATTACTGACGTCAGTACCATTTACCCCAACTTTTAGCTTCTCATGAGAAGAATGAAGCTTCACAGATACAGTGGAATTCTCCATAAGTTCGATGGGCACATTGATCTGAAAGAAAGCAACATAAGTGAATCCTAATTATTATATCAAATGCAATAACCTTCAGTACCATATCAACATATCGAACCTCAAATTTTCTTAAATCTCTTTCGCCCAGAATAGACATGTTTTCCCCATAAATCGCTTTGAGGACCAGTACCTGTAAGTCAATGCTTGAGGATGAGAAGGCCATAAAAATGTTAAATGCTCATTAAAAAGAAAAAAGGACCCGAAAAGAGAAGCTGCTATACTTCAAAAGAGCTAAAGAAGATTTCAGTCAGCCGAAGCTGGAATTTGGTTTTACTTCCCTCAGCGGAGCAGATGAAGCTCAGGAGTGTGGAAAAGAAGAATACTGAAACCAGCTATCCGCAAAGGTTAAATTTGTATCATTCTACAACACACAATATCATCTTTTCTCTCGATAAGGAGAAGAAAAACTGGAACCTTTAGATGTCTTCTTCTAGATTACGCAAACCCAACAGCAATCAGCTTAACAAAACAGCTCAACGAAGTTGAACCCAGAAAAAAACAAAACGAAAAGAACAGCAGAAGGATTACCTCGTCTTCTTGGAGCTGGTCGTTGATCCGAATCAACTCTTCGGACAATTTTGGGTCTTCCTTTTCAATCCGGATCTGTTCCAATATCTCAACAATCTCATCGGCGCCGGACGAAGATGATGGTCCGATTCGGTCTCGTTCTTCTTCTCCGGAATTAGTCCGAGACCAGCTTTCACACTCGGAATCGGGAATATCGCCGACATGTTCCGAATTCAATTTCGAATATTCCGGTTTCTGTGTCCGGCCCTTCACCATGACTCCCCCCGCCTTTCTGTTTGTTATTAACTACAATTATTTATAGTTACATAGTGTCAACAAATTATTGTTTAGCATAAACGGACCTTTAAATATCGTTATTGGCAATGTGAAGTCCAACTCAATTTCTTTCTATAGCTTGTCCACTTAAAATAATACACAAATTACGAATGCGTTTGACATTTCTTATAACGAAAATAAATTTTTAATTATATATTTTTAATATAATTTTATAAATATATAAAAAATTTAAAAATATAAAAAATTTACGTAATAGAATTTTTTATTATATATTTTTATTATTATTTAAATTAAAAAAATAAAATTTATTTTTAAAAAACAAAAATATATTTTATTATAAAAAAATTTATTTCAAAATTACTTTCAAATGATATTTTATTTATCTGTATGATAATAAGAAGTTAAGCACGGCTAGTGATACAGGCCCTGTTTGAACGTGCTGAAAGTTTTATTCTTTTTAAGTAAAGCTGCTTTAGAGTACTGTAAGCGGCTGTAAAACTTTTGCTATAAAAGTAGTTTTATATTGAAAAATATTTGGATAAATTTTTACGGTATCGTGCTTCTTAATGCTGAAAGCTGAATGAAGTATTTGATTAAGCTTATGTTTATTTCTGTATAAAATATATAATGACTAAAATATTCTTAAATATATAATAATTGATATATTATGAAAATTTTAATTTTTTTATATTATTTATTTTTATAAATTTTAATAATTTTATTGTGTAAAAATTATATAATAATTATTGATATCAATATTTATAAATTTATTAACAAATTATATTATTGATATCAATAAATAATTAATTTGAATAATATTAATTATATAATAATTATTATAAATTTAAATTAGAAAAATATATTTAAATAATTATTAAAAAATTTATATTATTTTATAAATTTAATAATATTATTATAAATTTAGTAAATAATTTACTGTGTTGTATTTTTTTAGGGCTAAACAGGGCCTAAATTAAAGAGCCTACATGATTGAACTATTTCAAGCAACAAACTCCTTTGTGATTAATTATATTCAAAATCACTGTTAACTATACTTTAAATTTTCACTATATAAATTAATTAACTAGCTAATCAATCGTAGTTAGCTCCAAATATTGTTTTACATCCCGTTCTCATTCTTCTTCTCCTTCATCTCGCTTTCATCTTCGTCTTTCACTACAGCATCAAGCTCTTTACCACCACCATTCAGTTGTTCTCCGGCTTCGGGAACGGCGACAACGGCATTCCTAAACCTTGCGTATATATCTCCTTTTTAGAAATTTCTCATCTCCAAACAAGGAATAGTGAAACCAAAGCTTCGTGCTAGAGAAACTTCTTCTTGAATTACAACTGCGAGGGGGAGGAGGATGATGAAGATAACTACGGCACCACTGACGGCATACTCAATACGGTGAAATGTTACACGTTTCTCAATGATGATCACAACCATGAGGTAAGTAGCCAGAGCTAAAGACATACAAAAATCAGCATCGCAACCCCAAAGTTAGTAATTCGAGGTTCATTGTCCTCATCTATGAGGACTGCGGCAGAGATGAAACTTTGATGAAGGTAAGACATCTGCAAGCCGTAATGGAGCCAGGCAAGCCCATGGGCAGCACTATGGCAATTTGGAGCCTAGCAGACCAGTCAAGCACCTAACTATTATCACCAAGATTTGTGGATAGAGCACCATTTGGCATATTTATATAGATCAGAAGCTGCTCGTCGTCCACTACACAAAACCCATGGACAGGCACAAGGTTGGGATGGCGAAGCTGCCAAACCGGGCCATTTCAGCTCTGAACTGCTTCTCCGTCAACACATGGCCATGGAGCCGTTTAACGGTTAGCACTGAGCCATCACGAAGCACTGGTTTATATGAAGTTCCCGTCCGCGAGCTCGCAGCTACAACAATATAACTTGAATCAAAATCCCCTATTGCGGCAAGTAGATCTGCAACCGTGAATAGAAGAATCGGCAAGCAAATCGATAGCGTTGGCTAGTACCGCCGCCGTGAATAGAAGAAGCAGCAGCATTTCCGCCGCTGCTGATGCGGCGGAGGGAAAGGATCGAAAATACATTCTAGCACCGCCGCTGCTTCTTTCACTTTGGTGGTTGAAAGAGAGAGAGAGAGAGAATTAATTGTGGAGATTTGAGGGAAAGCTGGAGCAGACAAAAAACAAAAAAAGCAGGATTAATAGGATTGGTGCCGGAACGGAGAACATCGCTTCCGAATAAGGAGCGAAATCGCGAGAGCGGAGTGAATGGGTGAAGCAGCGAAGAAATGAGAGAAATATGAAAAAATGAATTCGGTTGGAAATATATATTTGTAATTATGCTAAGTTATTTTGAAAAAAAATAGACATTTTACAGACCCAGTGAGAAAAGCTCTGCGCGGCTTTATTTGAAAAGCTTCGATTCAATTTACACTCAGTTTGGATTGGGTATACTGAGGAGTAATTGAAAGTAAGTGAATTAATTATTTTTTATTGTTTTTATTTGATAATGAATTCATAAAATTAATAAGGCGTAAAACTTCTCTTTATATGAGGATCAATCTTACAGCTGCTACAACTTTGAAGTTACCATCTTATCCATATATGCTTTTTTTTATTTACGTGGATTGTTTTTTTTCTCGTTCTCATTCGATCTCATTCGTCACTCGCCGCACCGATTGTCTGTTCTCGTCGCTCCTCGCCGTCGTCGATCAAGGTACGTTTTGAATTTTTATTTCGATTTCGTTTTGATCAGTTGTGGAGCGATGGCCACTACTGAAATTTTTGGAGACGACAGAGTGTGCTGCGGGGAGATCAGGAAAGCCATGGCTCGAAAAGTGGTACAGGTATCTTACGGATCTTTATCGGCGACAGCTCTAGCATGAGCTCGCATTCGCCCTCCATCAATTCAGTACCACTTTCTTTTACAACGAGGTTAAATTTTACTTCTTTCATCAATTTTTTATTTTATTCCAATTGATTTGATCAACAAAGATCTTTTTTATTACTGACTTGAAGGATTTTATGTTCTGTGATTAAAAATGAAGGTCTTGTTGGTTTTTCTTATTAAAGATTCATTGAAGGAAATAATTATGACTTATTTATGAAAGAACCTTCGATAATAATTAAGAAAACAATGATTTTAACAAAAAAGAAGGCTATTCATTTTCTTTCATGCTTTTAGACAAAGCGGTATATGTCCTGGATTTGTTTTTTGGTTTTGATTTATTGTGTAAGAAAAGGTTTCAACACATTCAACCTTTCAATTTTCTTCTTTTGAGGAAAATTGTATTGGAGCAAAGTGGAGTTATGATTTTTCTAAAAAAATGAAAGTGATTAAGAGAAGAAAAGTATCTCTTTGCACTTGAGCTTTGGTAGCAGAAGGTGCTTTGCGAACTTATTTTCTAGTGAAACTAGAGTTTGCATTTAACAATCTAAAAAATATTTAAATAGATAACTCTAAAGAATAGAATTCTAGAATACTCTCATATTTTGGATATTGAAATGTTAATAGATATTAACAATTGAATTTGTGTCTACAGATTCTTTAAGGAATTAAGCATTTTGTTCATGATATGACAATTAATCTTATGTTCAACACTTTGTCGATTATTATTAGCTTGTTTTGTTACTGCATGTTGAATCATTTGTTCTGGTCTCGTAGTGAATGTGCAAAACTTTATGTCTTCAGAATTTCGTGTCAAAGACATGAGTCTAGCTTGTAAAAAATTTATCTGAAAGTTGCACTCAAATCTGTTAGTGAAGTGCACACGAAAATTTTTATTTTTCTTCCCATCTTTCATGATTTTTTTCTAGTTCTGTAATGCACCTCAGCTCTTGATGATTTATATAGTCCATATGTTGCTCTATGTGTGTTAGGAAAATTGACTCAACCATGGTCAGGAACATCTTTAAATTCGGCCTTGAAGGTGGCATGATGGATGCTCTCAGGCTCCACAGCAGCTGTTTCTTCAACTGCTTTGTGTGCATACTCTGTTGAACTAAGCAGTAATGTATAGCTGATTGGTATACTATTTGTTTTCTTTGTTGAACAAATCAATAAGATTATCAACTATTCTGTTACCCTAAGCAATGCATATACTGTTTTTCTGTTAGTTTTATGTTAATTTAGATTGTAACACAGAAGTTGTAACCCGTAGAGATCATTGTATTTTTTTTCTTATTGTTGGCAATACTGCAGTTGAATCTTGGATTGCTTGGTTTTCATTCAATATGCAACATTACTTGTTAATGAAATAATACTGCAGTAAGCATTCTCTCAGGAAATACTGCAGTTAGCATACTCTCTATGCAAAAATCTGATGCTAGTATCCATATGCATATCCATATCCATACAGATATTCTTTGGGCATTTCTTTTTGAAAATACCCTTCAGTATATATTCATGTATTTATTGATTCGCAAAATTCTTAAAAAACGATCACAAGCAGTAAGAGCTGTAAAAAATGCATATTAATTAAATACCAAGGAAAAAATGGTCTGTTATCTGCAGCAAGCTCAACAAACTCCAAGCTAGGGACAAAATAAAAATGTTATCTGCGCACGAGACCATGCTTTCCTAAAAACACAAAAAGGATATCTCAGTCTTTTTATAAAAATTACTTTTATTTACTCTTCAGTTACCAAATAAAAATAACTATGTATTCTTTATTAATCTTATTAATATATCTAAATAAGACGAGATAAATTATTACTCTTACTCTCGTCTCCATCCGAATAATTTACTCTTATTTACTTTTATTTATTACTCCTATATCCGAATAATTAGAATATGTAATATAATATTTCCAACGGTTGAACATGTCCGTCGAAAACTTTTATTTCGAGAAATATATATTCATAATAAAATGGTGTTGGGTTGATATAATTTTTAAGACAACAAAGCTACGGTATTCTTTCAGTCGTTCACATTTTCTTTCGTTATATAAGTACTTACTTAAACACTATTTCGATTTATTTAAAAAATAAAATTTTCTAATTCAGATTTTCTATAAAATAAATTTCTTATTCCATAAGATTTTGTTTCTAAATCACCCCTTTGGCTGTTTAGTATTGCGTTACACAAAATGATTTTTTAATTTTAACTTATAAAAAAAATTTTAAGAATTTTTTTATAATTTTTATGAAATTTCTTTTAAAATTAAAAAGTATAAAACAATTTTTACCTATTAAATCTTATTATGCTTATTTCATTATTCTAAAACAAAAAATAAACATTATTTTCTAAACTTATTAAAAAAATTTATTTTAGAAAATTATTTTGCAAAACAATACCAAAATCTACTTTAAAAGTCGTGGATATGACACATGCAATCGACGAAACAGGAAAATGACTGTCGACAATTTTGTCTTCACTTTGTGTATTATGAAAACGATTTGAAAAATTTTTAAATAGTTTCTTGAATAATGTTGTTTTAGAAATTAAAATATATTTTTATCTTAAAAATAATAAAAAAATATATTCTTATGACATATAATATAACTACATTTTTCGATTTAAAAAATTATTTTAATAATAAATTAAAATAACATAATAAATTTAATTTAATAATAATAAATATGTCAAAATATGGCCTTCGTACGTTGCACGGTGACGAGGACAAAAGAAGTGCAGACCAGTTCGGTGCGCTGGTGGCCCACAAGTGAATAAGCTTCAACGCTGAAAGGATCTTTCTACTTCATCACAAAATTGCCATAAACAAATTTTATTTACTTATCAAAGTAATTTTAAAAAGTTCTTAAAAGTTAAAATATCATTTTATAAAAAATATTTTTTTTATAATATATATAGATATAATCATCCAAAAAATATATTTTAAAAAATAACTTCTGAGCAATTTAAAATTGAGCAATGCATATTTGAGCCATTAAAATTGAGCATTAATTCTAATTTCTTACTTTTCAAGTTCTTATGACAGGCTTACTCCAACTACTCCGGTTTGAAAGACTGAAGGGACGGTTATGAGTACTTAATATCAAAATATTTTAAAATATTTTCAATATTTTACAATATAAGTTTAATTGTTTTAAATAATAATAATAAATTGTTGATATAATTTTAGAGTATAATTTATTTGTATATTTTAAAAATATGATAAGCAATTATAAAAATAATAAATAAAATAGAGTGTGAAATGTTTATCTGATAAATCTGAAATGATACTTTTAGCAAAATGATTTGGTTTAGGTTTTGATTTGATTGCTGATAATGTCCGTTCAACAACAAACAAACCGTGTCCTAAGTAATTCTTATAGCCAAATCATATATTACTACTTGTTTGCTTTCGCGTAGAATGAATTAAAATTTTTTTTTTTTTCCAATCTTGTTATCTATTTAAACAGCGCCTGAAAGTACTTTTAAAATAAAGTTTTTTCTAAATAAAAAATATTTTTATTTTTTTCTAATAAATAAGTTTTATTTGTTTTACTTCAAAAAATAATAAAAATTTATAATAAAAAGATTTTACTATATAATTTTTTTTATATTTTAAATAATTTTAAATAATTTTTAAATATTTATAAAAAATATATTGAATAACGTGAAATAAAAAATTAAAAAATTATTTTTGATGTAAGCAATGCGAAACTTTCCCTAAACGTTTTGGCTATTATTTTTTTCAAAAACATTTATCTATCAACATCGCACACAGATGGTAATATATGATCGGATTTGAAATTTTAACATAAAATTAATCTATTTAATTTGAATTAGAATTAAATATTTTGACTTTTATAAATATATAGATTAGATTAGAGTTGAACGAATTTGATCCGATTATTAAATAGATCAACCACGTTTGATTCGAAATTGAAAATCCAACTTGTCATCTCTCGAAGGAATAACTATTCAATTATTTTCTTACCATATAACAAAATTTTAACAAACAAATTAATAAATAATTATAAATTATTAAATTATATTATATTTATAATTAGTTATTATTTTTATATATTAATAAAATAGTGCAAAATAAAAATTATAATATTATAAAAAATATTATTACGTAAGTATTTATTTAATGACAAATTTAGATTTTGTAAAAAAAATTTTATCAGCTAGCTATGTTGATCAAAATTTTTATCGAAAGCATAACTATGTATTTTAATCATAAATTTTAGTTGTCATTATATATTTTCAAAAAATAAAAAAATTTTGGAACATTCTTTAAAATGATGATGATAATAAAGAATAAATATTTTGACGGATATATACTATATCTCTTTACTTAAAATAGAATTGTACATTTATTCAACTTGATTTTTCAATTGTACTCAAACTTAGAAATATAGAATTAAAAATTAATAAAATTAATTATTAAATAGATTGATTCGAATTTGATCCGATTATTAATTAGGTTGGATTATGATTGATAATTTTGAACTATATAAATTCATAAATTAAATTAGAATTAAAAGAATTTGATTTGATTATTAAATAAATTGATCTAAAATTAACCCATAAACCTAACTTGCTATCACTAGTTACGGTATTGTTATCTCATTAATGATTGTGTGTTTATTTAGAATGCTTTCCAAAATATTTTTTATTTATAAAATTATTATAGTATTATATTTTTTAACTTTAAAATAAATAAATTATATTGTAAAACTTTTATATATTTTTTTAAAACTAAAATGAAAACTATTCTTGAAAAATTAAGAAAAATTTCTTTTTAAAAAGTAGTTTATGTTAGGTAATCCGACCCGTATTGCATGATTGTTGGAGATATTTTTCAACGAATTATTAATTCATTATGAAAAAAGATTTAATGTAAAATCGCAAACGTAGCGCTCCAAGAAGGCGACTCAACACCGTTATAGCTTTTGATTCACGAACAAATATACTTGTTATTTTTTTCAAAAGATAATTTTCAATAGCAAGAAAATTTAAATTCATAATTTTTAAAAATAATGTAATCAGGAATAAATTTGTATCGTTACATGCATTTAGTGAGCACTTTTGAGAAAAGGAAAATATAATGAAGCACTGGTTCAATAATTCATCAACATGTCTTTTAGTTTAATGGATCCCATCTAGATAGCAATGCATTTAGATAAGATTCCAAATATTAATGATTGATTACAGTGTAATTAATGAAACAAGTCATCAGTTTGTTACCTGTTTATGTGCAGGAAGAAAAATCATGCAGCTATCCATTATTATTAAGTACGAATGTTCTAAGATTTTGCGAAAAATTCATGTTGTAAGAAATAAGAACAGAATACGAAACATTTACAAATCAATAAAATTCAACACTTTCCAAGTTCCATTACCAAAATAAACTCCAATAAATATGCTAACACTTGATTATTCATATTTGTTAGATTTTAGATTTTTTTTGGTAATCTACATAAACTCACCTGGTGGTGATCGTAAATAGTGTGCTACAGAGTAGAGCAAGAGGAGCAAAAGCTTCCCCGCATTGGAGGGTGGCAAGCGTCTGAAGAAGATTCCAACACTCTTTTGTTTTTCACTGGACCAATTTAATAAAGCTCACTTCCTCCTTTTTCCTTCATTTCTTTCTTCAATCTCTGCCATATAGCAATCAAGAGAAAGAGAAACAAAAGTTTCTTTGTTTTTAATCTGTTATTGACGATTTTAGTGGTAACTCTCTACTTTGCTTTTTCTTGCTAACCATGTTGGGGATAGTTGTTTAGTTTCTTGCTGTTGGCTTACAACTCTATATGCGGTGACATTTCTAATTTCTTGTTTTCCGTCTGGTTGTTTCATTTCTTTCTTATCTGCAGTTTATTGTTCACTCTTTTTCTTCTTCGAGTCTCTAGAGATGGTTTTTGTCAAAGATTCTTCTTCCACTCTCCAAAAAAAGGGCTTCTTTTTGATTATTTATGAATTCTCTTAGTTAGCTAGTGAGATTCTCATAATCACTCTCTGTGAAGATCTAAGACAAAAAAGAAGTTTCTTTCTTGATGAAAATTTTTGAATGGATCATCTCATTAGTAGCTAGTGATAGTTCTGTTTTCCTATAAGTAGTATTTGGTTTTGTAGGTTCAATAGATAGCATTTTGTTCCATACTTATCTTTTGATCTTGTTTGTGGTTCAAGATTGGATTTGGGAAAGCTTAGTAGATTTGAACATTGTTGTAGCTGTGTAATTATTGACGGGAAAGGTGTTAGTTTTGATGGATTTGGATGTAATATCCTTCTACAGGTACTGTGCAGTTTACTTCTGTTGATGTTTCCTCTCATCTCAACATTTCTGTTTTATCATTATATATGTTGGTAGTTATTAGATCTTTCATTGAATACAAAACAAATCTTCATTGGCTGGTTATCTTCTTCTTCAGTGTTAAATGAAAAAGTTCTTGTTCGAGATTCTTGAGATTTTTTTCTGAAAGTCCAGCTTCAGCAAAGTTTGTGAACTGTTGGTCTGCATGCCTCGCTTATTCTATGAATTCTAATTTGCTATCTTTCTTGTTTATAGGTAGCAGTTTTCTGATATCAAAGGACCATAAATTGCTGAAGGAAAGATGGTTTCGAGATCATACTCAAACCTGCTGGACCTTGCTTCTGGCGATTCTCCATCTCTTGGTCGTGTAGGGAAGAGGCTTCCTAGAGTCATGACAGTCGCTGGTATAATTTCCGACCTGGACGAGGATAGTTCTAACAGCACAGGTTCAGAAGCTCCCTCTACTGTTTCTCAAGAGCGTCTGATTATAGTAGGCAATCAACTTCCTATTAGGGCTCACCGTAAACCTGATGGGAATGGTTGGCACTTTAGTTGGGACGAGGATTCGCTTCTCTTGCAACTCAAGGATGGCCTTGGGGAGGACGTAGAAGTGATCTACATTGGTTGTCTTCGAGAGGAGATAGAACCGAGATATCAGGAAGATGTTTCTCAGACCCTCCTTGAGACCTTCAAATGTGTTCCAACTTTCCTTCCATCTGATCTTTTTACCAAATTCTATCATGGATTCTGCAAGCAGCAATTGTGGCCTCTGTTCCATTACATGCTTCCGCTATCCGCTGAGCTTGGCGGCCGATTTGACCGTTCTCTGTGGCAAGCTTATGTCTCGGTGAACAAGATATTTGCTGATAAGGTCATGGAGGTTATCAGTCCTGATGATGATTTTGTGTGGGTGCATGACTATCACCTCATGGTGCTACCTACTTTCTTGAGGAAGAGGTTCAACAGAGTCAAGCTTGGCTTCTTCCTTCATAGTCCTTTCCCTTCCTCAGAGATTTATAGAGTGCTTCCCGTCAGAGATGAACTACTTCGAGCTCTTCTCAATGCTGATCTTATTGGTTTCCACACCTTCGACTATGCAAGACATTTTCTTTCCTGCTGCAGTAGAATGCTCGGTCTAGGATATCAATCAAAAAGAGGTTACATTGGGCTTGAGTACTACGGCCGCACTGTAAGTATTAAAATTCTTCCTGTTGGAATTCACATGGGCCAGATCCAATCTGTTCTCAATCTTCCAGAGACCGAAACTAAGGTTGCGGAGCTCAGAGATCAATTCAAAGGCCGGACTGTCATTCTTGGGGTTGATGATATGGATATCTTCAAAGGAATTAGTTTGAAGCTGTTGGCCATGGAACAGTTGCTGATTCAGCATCCAGATTGGAGAGGAAAAGCTGTCCTAGTTCAGATTGCAAACCCTGCTAGAGGCCGCGGGAAAGATGTACAAGAAGTTCAGTCAGAGACGTACTCCGTTGCCAGAAGGATAAACGAGAAATTTGGAACACCGGGATATCAACCTGTTGTTCTTATAGACAAACCGCTTCAATTCTATGAAAGAATTGCTTACTATGTTATATCCGAGTGCTGCCTTGTTACTGCAGTAAGGGATGGAATGAATCTTATACCGTATGAGTACATCGTCTGCCGTCAAGGAAATCAGAAACTGGATGAAACACTTGGTCTGGGCCCATCTGTTCCAAAGAAGAGCATGCTGGTTGTTTCAGAATTCATAGGTTGTTCTCCATCTCTAAGTGGCGCAATTCGTGTTAACCCTTGGAACATAGACTCGGTTGCTGAAGCAATGGATGGTGCTTTAATGTTATCAGAGCCTGAGAAACAATTGCGTCACGAGAAGCATTACCGTTACGTGTGCACCCATGATGTTGCGTATTGGGTGAATAGCTTCTTACAGGATTTGGAAAGGACTTGTCGGGATCATATGAGAAGAAGGTGTTGGGGCATTGGCTTCGGCTTAGGATTCAGAGTCATTGCTCTTGATCCCAATTTCAGGAAGCTTTCAGTTGAACACATTGTGTCAGCCTATAAAAGAACCAAGAATCGAGCAATTCTCTTGGATTATGACGGTGCAATAATGCCTCGAGCATGCATCAACAAGAAACCAAATCCTGAGGTGATTGGTATTTTGAATAGCTTGTGCCAAGACCCTAGGAACATTGTTTTCCTTGTCAGCGGTAGCACTAAAGAGACATTGGGTGACTGGTTCTCATCTTGCGAGAAGCTAATGATTGCTGCTGAGAATGGTTACTTCTTAAGGTAAACCCCTACTTCTATTTGGATTCTTCATTTTCTGGTACAATTTCAGGTTCAATATTAACATTATCATTTTGCAGGAAAAAGCAAGATGTAGAATGGGAAACATGTGTTACTGTGGCCAATTTTGACTGGAAGCAAATTGCTGAACCAGTTATGAAAGTGTACACAGAAACAACTGATGGTTCAAGTATAGAGTTTAAAGAGAGTGCACTTGTGTGGCATTACCAGTATGCAGATCCTGACTTTGGGTCGTGCCAAGCTAAGGAACTCCTCGAACATCTGGACAGCGTTCTTTCTAGTGAGCCCGTCTCTGTAAAGAGTGGCCAACAGATTGTAGAAGTTAAACCACAGGCCAGTATAAACCCATTGATCATTTCATATTTTAGTGTACTTGCACAGTTGCAGTCCACTGGTTTCCGTGTTATTAGCCTCTTTTCAAGACAATGCAATTCAATAGCCATTGCAGGTGACCTCTTAGCATACTTGGCATTAGCTTACTAGACTACCATTAGATCAACTAGTCCTTGACATCTCCTCTTTAGATTGATCATCTGTTCGTAGTACTATCCTTAACTTCTGGCATTCTTCCTAGTCAAGAATTGGCAATATCGACATATTAATCATTCATTTGTTAGTGAAATATGCAATTATACTAATGCAGGGTGTGACCAAAGGACTACTAGCTGAGCGGCTTCTATCTGCAATGAAAGAGAAGGGTTTGCTCCCGGACTTTGTATTATGCATCGGTGATGATCGGTCAGATGAGGACATGTTTGAGGTTGTCAGTAGTTCGATTGGCGGTCCTTCTCTATCGCCTGTTGCTGAAGTATTCCTCTGCACAGTCGGGCAGAAACCAAGCAAAGCTAAGTACTACTTGGATGACGCGACAGAGATTGTGAGGATGTTGCAGGGCCTCTCTACAGCTGCTGATCAGATGTTGCAACGAGCATGAACAACAGCTTCTTGCGGTACACAATGAAAACTTGTTTGTGCAGTTCAAGTTGGAGCAGATGTTATTATTTCCTGGTTCTGCGTGTACCACTGTATGGTTTCTGTGATTTTTAGGGCAAAAACGATAATTCACCGGCGGCCAACGATGGTAGGCTCTAGGTGGTTTGATATATTAACGGCCGTGTTTGTCTGGATAAAGTTATGTGTATCTATAGGAATATGATATAACTAAGTTTGTGATTTGCGGTGCTTGGCCATAACGATAACTACACAAACATTCTACCAATTTGGATTAACTCATTTAAGTATGAGTGCGTTTGATATGCATACTAAAAATTATTTTTATTTCATATTTTTTAATATATATTTTATAAATATTTAAAAATTTAAATAGTGTAGAAAAAATTTATGTAATAAAATTTTTTATTATATATTTTTATTATTTTTTTAAAAATAAAAAAATAAAATTTATTTTTAAAAAAAAAACAAAAATATTTTTTATTTAAATTTTTTTTTTTATAAGTAATTTTAAACGTACTCTTAAATGAAAGAAACATAATTTGAACAAGCTAAGCTTTCAAATACTACACTATTATTATATAATGTTCTACTGAGCTTTACTTGGCGATATATGATCCGATTCAAAATTTAATATAAAACTAATTCATTTTATTTAGATTAGAATTCGTTTAAAAAATTTAACATAAAATTGATTCATTTAATTCGAAACTATTTATTTTAAGATAAACACATCCCAAGTAAAATTGGTTAGTATCTTTTTGCTATTTGAATATTATGCTCGAACATACACTGTAGGTATCTATCAATTTGATCAAATTGGAATTCTTTCATTTTTTTGTTTGGACAAAGACTCAATTTCAGTTACTTTTTAAGAATCTATTTTTAAAAATTCACTTCATACGGAGATGTTTGGGGTTACTTATAAATAGGCGCTTTTATTGAAAGAAATTTTTGATAGAATTTGTTAAAAAATGAGTTCATTATTTATAGCTTAAAAATAAAAATTTCTTTACATAAGCAATGTCTTTCTTATTAAAAATATAATATATCATAGAAGATTTTTTTGAAAAATGTTTTCTTTTAAATTAAATAATTAAAAAAGTATACATATAATGATCATATGAGTACAATTTATTTATATTTTCTAAACTTAAACATAAATATTGTAGAATATTTATTTAAAAATAAAATGCCGGAAAAAAATGAAATAAGAAAGTATAGGCAATGAAACAGCCTGTACGTATCTCATTGATGGAGTCGCTAGAAATTAAGGATGGTAACATGGAAGCCGTGTTTACTAACCCCCAAAATTTATATTTTTTGAAATTTATTTTTAATATTAAAATAGCTAAATTATTTAAATTAATTTTATATTAAATTTTCTAAAATTTAATATTAAAACTTACTATTTAAATAAAATTAATATAAAATTTAATTTTTTAAAACTATTTTTCAAAATCTTCTAAACTTCAGTTCAGCTATTTGGTAAATACATCCGAAGAGAATGTGTTGTAATGATTTTTAGAAATAAAATTTTCTAATTAAAATATTTTTTAAAATTTAAAAGTTAAACTCTAATTTTAGCTAAAAAACAATAAATTTTTTGACATAAATTTTTTTATTGTTTAAATTTTAAAAATATTTATAAAATATTTTAAAAACTAAAAAATTTATAATAAAAATATTTATAAGTAATGAAATAAAAATATAATAAAATGAGATCATGGGAAGTATGCCTTGCATACTCACCTGATGAAGCGTGCGTTTTTTTAATTTTAAAAATGAGTTTTATAAATAAATTGTTATAAATGGTATTGTTGAAACTGATGTGTTTTATTTATATTAAAAAATTGAATTGAAAGTAATTTTTTATATTTTTTTAATAAAAAATAAATTAAAAATAATTTTTTATTAAAAAAGAAATGGATTTTGTGTACAAAAGAATGCACCCGAAACATCTAGAGATTTGGTCTTACTTGCTCAAAACAGAACTGATGATAATAATTACAACCACTGAAAATTTATTTCATAATAAATTAGATTGTAATTTTTTCAATGGCTTGCAATGTTTCTATTTACATAAAAAATGGTAAACCAAGACAAGACGCAAGAAATTTTCTCGTCCGCAAATGAGACCGCGCAATCCATTCTCATTCGCTTACACTATAAATACATCTTCTTTCTCTTCAATCTCACACCAACTCAGCTAGAAACAAGTTTTCAAAATGGGAACTCATACGATTTCTAATACTATTACAATCACAACCATCGCACTACAGCTTATGCTTTGCACAACCGTGTCGTTTGCTTCTAGATCTCTTCTCACCCAAGAACTAGGCGGCAGTACAATTTCCGGTTCCATTTCTGGTCATGGAGGCACTGCAAGAGAGAAATTTGTTGGTGCTACAGGCGGTGGCGGTGGCTCTGGCTCAGGCGGCCACGTCGGTGTTTTCAACTTCGAATTTGCTGGCGGTTTGGGAGGAGGCGACTTAGCAGGTGGCAAACATGCTAGTGGCTCAACTGGCGGAATTGCTGGAGCTGAAGGTAGCCATGCTGGTGGTTTTAGTGGTGAATTTGTCGATGGTTCTGAAGGCAGTGGTGGTGGAGAAAGTGGCAAACAAGCTAGTGGTTTCCCTGGAGGAAATATTGGAACTGGCGGTAGCGGTGTTGGTGATTTCAACTTTGAATTCGCTGGTAGTTCTAGAGGGAGTGGTGGTAGCGGTGGCGGAGTAAGTGGCAAATCTGTCGGTGGTTCCACTAGTAGAAGTACTGGAGCTAGCAGCAGCAATGTCGGTAGTTTTAGCACTGAATTTGCTGGTGGTTCTGGAGGAGGTGGTGGTAGCCATGGTGAAGCAGGTGGCAAACAAGCCAGTAGTTCTGAAGTCAGTGGCGGTAGAAAAATTGGAGCTAGCAGCGACGTTGCTAGTAATTCTAGTGTCGAATTTTCTGGTCATTTTGGAGGAAGTAATGGCGGAGCAGGAGGCAAACAAGCCAGTGGTTCCAGTGGCGGAAAAACTGCAACAAGCGGCAGCGGTTCCAGTGGTTTTAAATTTGAATATGCCAGCAGTTCTAATGGAAGCGGTGGCGGAGCAGGTGGCAAACAAGCCACTAGTTCTAACAGCGGAAAACATGCCACTGGTAATTCTAGCGTTGAATTTGGAGGTAATTCTAAAAAAAGTAGCAAACAAGCCAGTGGTTCCAGCAGCAAACAAGCCAGTGGTTCAAGTAGTTTTAGTGTTGAATTTGCCGGCCATTCAAGAGGAAGTGATGGCGGAAAAAGTGGCAAACATGCCGGTGATTTCAGTGGCGCAAAAGCTGGAGCTAGTGGCAGCAATGCTGGCAATTTCAGCGTTGAATTTGCTGGTAATAGTTCTGGAAGAATTGGTGCCAAAGCAGGTGGCAAAAACACAAGTGATTTTGGTAACCGAAAAAAAACTGAAGCTAGCGGCGGCGGTGCTGGTGATTTCAACGCTGAATTTTCCGGTTGCAAACAAGCTGGCGGATCTACTAGTGGAAGTGCTAGAGCTAATAGTGCTAACGGCGGTGGTTTTAGCGTCGAATTTTCTGGCAGCAAACATGCTGGTGGTTACGCTGGCAGAAATATTGGAGCCGAAGGCAGCGGTGCCGGCGGTTTCAGTGGGGAATTTGCCGGTGGCAAACAAGCGGGTGGTTCTGCTGGTGAAAGTACTGGAGCAGGAGGCAGCAGTGCCGGTGGTTTCAGCTTTGAAAGTTCCGGTAGCAACTATGTCTATGGTTCCGGTAGCGGAAGTGTAGGAGCTAGCAGTGGCAACGGCGGTGGTTTCGACGTTGAATTTAGCGGTAGTAAACAAGCTAGTGGTTCAGGTGGCAGAAGTAATGGAGCTGGTGGAGCCGGATCCTTTGTCGCTGGAGGTGGTAGTGCTGCCGGTGGCGGCAGTGGCGCTGACGTTTCTGGCGGAGTAGAGCATGCAATAGAATTCGGCACTGGCGGAAGTGGATCATCCATCGGTAAAGTAGGAGGTGAGGTAGCCGGCGGAAGCGGTGGAGAATCCGATGGCGGCGCCACTTTTGGGGCAGGAGGCGGACATAGTGGCGGCTTCGGTGGGGGTGGTTTCGTCAGCGGCGGAGGTGCCGGAGGTGGTGTTGGTTCCTTCCCTTAGATAAGTTGGTGTAGATAGAAACGGTCAGTGCACACTCTCTACGCCAGTATGTGTAGAGATTGATGATTCTTAGCTGACCGCTTTATATAAGGTGAGATCGGTTTTGCTGATCCCCAACACATTGTTAACACAATTGTGATATCTTTGTAAACAATCAAATGAAAATCAATTCATCCAACTCAATTTCAAAAGAATTCGTTTTTTTTCCATAATGCTACAATTTCTAAAGGAAGCAATTTATAATCCGACCCGTAAATTTGATCCGAAAAAGTTAAATTCGGATCAAATTTTAAACGAATTCGAATCAATTTCGGATCAATTTGAAATTGACCTAAAAATTTAAACGGATTCGAAGTGATCCGAAATTGACTTTTTAATCCGTATAACTATTTATATAGTATACGTTACTTAATAATTAAAAAATAATAGCATAAAATTTGAACTTAATTGTATATATATATATATATCTTAATTTTTTCTAATTTTTACTTAATTTATAAATTTTATCAAAATTAATATTTTTTAGATATATCATAATTAATAATATTTTTGTATTATTTTTTAAAAATAATTTTTATAATTTTTATTTTAATAATTTTAACTATTAAATGGGTCGATTCGAATTTGATCCAGTTATTAAATAGATTAGATTAAGGTTGACAATTTTGATCCATAAAATAAATAAGTTCGATTAAAATTGAATAACTTTTATTCGGTTATTATATGGATCGATATAAAATCGATTTCAAGAATCCGAATTTTATCCCTATTTAAAAGACTTATTTTAGAAAAAAATCCCTTTTCATCTATTCGAAATATGACGTATAAATTGGGCGGCTAAAGAATGAGGCCTTTTTCATTTTAAGTTTTTAGGCCCGTTTAAGCACACTTATACACCATTTGCATACAATACAACAAACAACAATGACTTATAACTTATTTAATTATCACAAAGTGATCTAAAAATGAATATTTAAAAATAAATTTTTTTAAATAAGTTAATAAATTAAATTTCTTAAATATATAAAAAATCATCTTAAAGTAATTTTGTTTAGAAAAAATAACTTTCAAATTCATTCTAAACTAACAAACCTATATTATAAGAAGTCAAAGATTGAACATAAGTTTCTTTCTCAACCAAAACAATCATTATCATCTATTTAAAAAAACTATCAATATCCCAACCATGAGCAGCTAACTACTCATGCCAACTTCATCAACTACGGTTCTTCTCCTTCCTTCTCCATGATTATTAATGAGCTTAACCACCAACCCCTTTTTCCTTCGCCAATTCAAATCACCATTTATTTATCAAATATTCAAATGCACGTCCACCTCATTATTAAAAAATAATTTAGTCCTATATTGCTTATCAATGGTCCTGAAATGATATTCATAAAGATCTGAACTTACTCTTTTCATAGCCAATTAGTCTTAAGAAAAATTTTAAATTCGTCACATAATATTAGAGCAGGTTGGACCGGATCGGTCCAAAATGTGGGCTAAATCTAACTTATTATCTATATTTATTCAGGGCCTTCATAGTCCGGTTTATTTTAGGATAAAAATAGTCCGCTTTATTTCAGGACAGATAGCTCATTTCATTCAAAGGACAGTTGTCCGCTACATTATAGGACAAATAGCTCATTTCATTTCAGAATAGGTCGCCCGTTTTATTCAATTTATTACAGAATACGTAGCCTATATCAATTCAATTTATAAATAAAAAAATAACGCTCTGCTGGAGAGCAGATATTAAAGATAGTTTAGTTCCATATTGCTTATCAATGATTCTGAGATGATATTTATAAATTAATATTTAGACTCAATATTTTCATAGCCAATTAGTTTTGAAAATAATTCTAAATTTTTATCTTCTTTATTCGTACCTTACAGTATGTAGCTAGACTTTTTGCCTACTAACATATGCTCTCTACTTAACTATTTCCAAAATATATAGACTGCGATTCTTGATATGATCTAATTCCCTCTCTATCTCTATATATATGAGGGAGATGAACGGTATTTGTAGTTAGATATTTTTGAGTTTTCTATGTATGGTTTGCTTTCAAGAAGGAAGGGAAAGGACAATGGATGGATGCATGAGAGTTGAGCTCTCATCACATGTACATGTTCCATCTTCTCATGTCTTCTATGTGATAATTATCCAACTCTTTACTTGAATCATAGACAAACACACATAATAATAATTAGGTCATACAAAGATTAGTAATGAAACTAATTAACACTCCCCCTCTCTTTCACCTACTCTCACTTAATTGCACATTTGCACCTCTCCCTCTCTCTTATATCTATCATCTTACTCCTCTTTCTTTGAGTACCCAAACTCTCTCTCTCTCTCTCTCTCTCTCTCTCTCTCTCTCTCTCAACTCTTTCTCATTTATATAGAAGTCTACTACTACTTTATCTTGAACACACTTAAAAAATCTTGGATTTGTAAGAAGATCGAAGAAGAAGAATGAACAGTAGTGTAGAGCGTTTTCAAAGAAATCATGACGAGCAAGAGCACTCAAACAAGAAGAAAAACAAAGGTGGTGATGAAGAGCAGCAGCAAGAGCAGAAGGAAACGAAGAAAGTTCAGAAAGTTCCATTCTTGAAGCTTTTCAGCTTTGCGGACTCATTGGATTACGTTCTCATGGCGATTGGCACCGTTGGCGCTTGCGTTCACGGCGCCTCTGTACCTGTCTTCTTCGTTTTTTTCGGAAAATTGATCAATATAATTGGTCTTGCTTATCTCTTCCCTGCTACCGTCTCGCATCGTGTAGCTACGGTACAACTGAAAAAGTTCGAAAGTTGAAAAGTTTTCTTGCTGTTTTTGAAGTTGTCTCATTTCTTTTGGTTAATTGGTGTTCCAGTACTCGCTTGATTTCGTTTACTTGGGGATTACTATGTTGTTCTCTTCATGGGTAGGTAAGTAACAAACACAAATACTTGCAAATTATGAATGTCTTAGCAAAAAATAATAATAATAATGTCGTACGCAGTTTAAAATTCTCTTTCTTTTTCAGAGGTGGCATGTTGGATGCACACCGGAGAACGGCAAGCCGCGAAGATGAGGTTAGCGTATCTCCGGTCAATGCTTAACCAGGACATCGCGTTGTTCGATACCGAGGCTACAACTGGTGAAGTGATCTCTGCCATTACTGGCGACATTATTGTTGTGCAAGATGCAATATCAGAAAAGGTATTCAATTTCTTGAATTGTCTGTGTTTCTTTTTCCAAAAAAGAAACTTCATTCATTGTTTTCTTTTCGGTTTTCCTATAAACTTTCTGGTTGCTTAAAATTTTCATGTAGATAGATGTCCAAGGCTATATACATTTACCTGCGCCAAGAAGAGATAGCTAGGGATAATATATTTTACATAATTTTCCTCAAAATTTTCAAGATGATTACAAGGTGAAGTCGTTAAATTACATAGTTAAATTTATTTTTTCATTCAAATGGAAAGATTTTAGAAAAAGAGATTGAAATAAAAGCAAAGCACTAGATCAGATCGAACCTCTTCCTCTTTAATTAATGCATGGCAGATGAAAGTTATTTATTCCAAACCGACTACATGTCCTTCTCATCTTTTTTACTTTCAATGTTCTCCTGCTACAAAAATGTTGTTAAGATCATTCCATGTGTTTCTTTGGAACACCATGAAAAAAAAATCATGTTTTGGAATTTAACGAGGTTTGTTTTGTTTTACCATTTTCTGTCATTAAAGCAATATTTTGGTTCAAAGTTCCAATCTTTGAACTGTGAAACTAAAAAAAACATGCATGAGAATGAGAACAAGAGGCAGATTGATTGCAATGAATATATCTAGATATAGATAGTTGTGGACCCTTATTGATAATTAATGACTATTTGTTTGTTGTGTTTCTGTTTGAACAACGCAAGCCATGCTGGCTCATTAATTAAGTTGTTGCTTTCATTTATTCCCAAAATGCCCTTCTTGTCTTAAGATTTTCTTATGACTGGGTAGTGTTGTGTTGTTTGGTTAGCTTTTCTGGTTTCTGTCATATTGAGTAGCGTTACTCTTCATTAATTTCACACTATTGATTCTTCCGATTCAATGCTTTTGTTGTATCCTTGGGCTTTAAGTTTTAGTAACCAAAAGTTTAATTATTTCTAAATGGATGGAGTAAGAATTTTTTACTGGATTACCAGGTTTAAATGATTTGTTTTGATTTGTAAAAAGTTTTAGTACAAATTAGGGAGAATTTAGAAGTACTTATAAAATAGAATTTTTATAAATTACAAAGTTTTTTTTAATTTAAAAAATAAGTTTTATTTTTTTACTTTCATAAAAACAATAAAAATATGTAATAAAAATATTTTATTATGTAAAATTTTTGTTAATTTTTTAAATAAATTTTTTAAATATTTATAAAATATATATTAAAAATATGAAATTAAAAATTAAAAATAAGAAACGCTAAGCAAACGGACTCCTAGGTGATTTGTGGTATTGGATATAACTTCAAGGTTAGTTCTTAGGAATTTGACAAAAGTTGTGTTCCAGTATGATCAGTATTGCCTTTGGAGTTATACGCTTATGCGTCTATCCAGACTGCCCACCACATGTTTGATATAATTACCAATACGTAATTCATGTCTCTAATTGTGTAGATTGGAATTTCTTTTGATTTCTTGGAGTTGTTTCTTATATTGCAAGTGATATTTACTAGCTGATTCGTGGAACATCCAGTAGTTAATTTGATCACGGTTGCTGTTTTGTTCAATTATTGTAGGTTGGGAATTTCATGCACTATATCAGTCGCTTCATTGCGGGGTTCGCAATTGGTTTTGCCAGAGTATGGCAAATCAGTCTTGTGACTCTCTCTATCGTTCCTCTGATCGCTATTGCTGGTGGCGTATATGCTTACATTGCAACCGGCCTCATTGCCCGTGTCCGCAAGTCATATGTTAAAGCAGGCGAGATTGCTGAGGAGGTTAGACATCTCATCTTACTATCAATGTTTCATTTCAGATAGCGAAGTTTTGTTTGATGCTAATAACTGATAAGTTTTCTAACTGCAGGTGTTAGGTAATGTAAGAACTGTCCAAGCTTTTGTTGGGGAGGAGAAGGCAGTGAAGATGTACAAGGATGCCCTGGATAAGACATACAAGTATGGTAAGATGGGTGGTTTGGCTAAAGGTCTTGGACTAGGATCAATTCATTGTGTTCTCTTCTGCTCATGGGCTTTGCTCATCTGGTTCACTAGTATTATTGTTCACAAGGGTATAGCCAATGGGGGAGAATCCTTCACTACCATGCTGAATGTCGTCATTGCTGGCCTGTAAGTCTGTCCTAATTTCTTATTTCTCCCTAGCAGTACTATGAGAAATTGAGCAATGCAATAGCAGGAGAAATGTACTTTCCCAAATTACTTCGTGAATGATGACCTATTATGTTGTTCGTGAGTATGGATTAACTGTAATTTGTGCTCTTATATGTCAAAAAGAGTTAGGTATTTTAGCAGAGCTGTTCATCATCCAGAGCAGAAACCATCCATTTGTTATTTAATAAATGAATCTCACATGATTTTGTGGTTTTGCAGCTCCCTAGGACTAGCCGCTCCAAACATTCCAGTTTTCCTTAGAGCAAGGACTTCTGCTTACCCTATTTTCGAGATGATAGAGAGGAATACCATGAGCAAAAGAAGTGCAAAGTCTGGAAGAACACTACCCAAGGTGGATGGAAACATTAGGTTCCACAATGTGCGCTTCATCTATCCTTCACGGTCTGATGTTATGATCTTTGATGGGCTCAATTTGGACATACCATCTGGGAAGATTGTTGCTCTGGTTGGAGGAAGTGGTTCGGGTAAAAGCACAGTGATTTCACTCATTGAGCGATTCTATGAGCCCCTCTCTGGAGCAGTACTTTTGGACGGCCATAACATAAACGAACTTGATCTTAAGTGGTTGCGACAGCAGATTGGATTGGTTAACCAAGAGCCTGCTCTTTTTGCAACCAGCATCCGAGAGAACATTCTCTATGGTAAAGATGATGCTACTCTCCATGAACTCAATCAAGCTGCTAAGCTTTCTGAGGCAATTAGCTTCATCAACAACCTTCCTGATAGATTTGAGACTCAGGTGCTCATCAGATATAGTCCTGGTACCATGTGGCCATTGTCATTTTCTGCATTTTAATTCAGTTTTTCCTACATGTTCCTAATCTTTGCAGGTTGGGGAACGAGGGATTCAATTGTCAGGAGGGCAGAAGCAGCGCATTGCTATATCTAGAGCTATACTAAAGAATCCTTCAATACTCCTTTTAGATGAAGCTACTAGCGCCTTAGATGCTGAATCTGAGAAGAGTGTTCAAGAGGCCTTAGATCGAGTAATGGTAGGACGCACCACAGTCATTGTGGCACATAGGTTATCTACGATCAGGAATGCAGATATTATCGCAGTTGTACAAGGTGGGAAAATAGTGGAGACTGGTACTCATGATGAGCTAATGTTAAAGTCTGAAGGTGCTTATTCTTCACTTGTTCGGCTTCAAGAAGCTGCTTCAATGAAGCAATCAGCCTATTCAGATAGTGGCTCACTTAGTCGACACGTGAGGTAATTTTGATCTCATTGTCTTAGTTTCCCCTATACTTTATGAATGTTTTCTGATAATTTTCTTTTGCACAGCATCAAGTATTCTCAAGATCTTTCTGGAAAGATGACAAGCTTTGGAGCAAGCTTCCGCTCAGACATTGAGTCAGTAAGTAGACATGGCCAAGAAGCCCATGATCAAGAAAAGCCAAAGCGTGTTTCAGTGAAAAGATTGTATTCCATGGTTGCTCCTGATTGGCCTCTCGGGGTAATTGGCACCTTATGCGCCTTTGCAGCTGGTGCGCAGATGCCACTATTTGCTCTTGGAGTTACACAAGCTCTTGTTTCCTACTATATGGATTGGGAGGCCACTCAGAGAGAAGTGAAGAGGATTGCACTTCTCTTCTGTGGTGGTGCTATTATAACTGTGATTGTCCATACCGTCGAGCATCTGAACTATGGTATCATGGGCGAAAGGCTTACACTTCGTGTTAGAGAAGGGCTTTTTGGAGGTACATTCTTCTTTCTGTAATCTTAATTGCCAAGATTGACTTCTGTGCTACTGCATGTCACTGTAGAATAGTTTGTGTCAAAACTTAACTTCACGTCACAAATCTAAACTTAGAAGTAGGGAAAGTTAATGTTCTTAGGCAAAAATTTATAGTCAAAGAGTTCTATCTCTTGTTGGCGTTTTATCTGGGTTGGGTTCCACTATTTCTTAGACACTCATCCTTCATGAAAATTTCCCAATTCTTGGGGATAAACTTGTAAAGCTTGCCTCTTATCTTAGATAAGAAACCTATCTCCCCCAATTTGTGTATCGCTTGTCATCTGCATATATTACCATTTGGATATTATATTCACTTCCTATTTGCATTTCTTAATGTTAAATTTTCAGCAATGTTGCGAAATGAGATTGGGTGGTTTGATGAGACAAATAACACAAGTGCCACACTGTCTTCTCGCCTGGAAATTGACGCAACTCTGTTGCGTACTATAGTGGTTGATCGCTCAACAATACTATTACAAAATATTGGGATGATTGTGTGCTCATTTATCATTGCCTTTATTTTGAACTGGAGGCTAACCCTTGTCGTATTGGCCTCATACCCATTGATGGTTAGCGGTAATATCACAGAGGTATATTCAACTTCCGTTGTGCTCGTGCTAATAATTCTTGAAACTTTTTATGACTCTTTTTCGTGTAACTGAATGTTTTGCAGAAATTATTCATGCAAGGGTATGGCGGAAACTTGAATAAGACTTATTTGAAGGCAAATATGCTTGCTGCTGAGGCAGTTAGCAACATACGTACTGTCGCGGCCTTCTGTTCTGAAGAAAAGGTCATTGATCTTTATGCTAATGAGCTTCGAGAGCCATCAAAAAGCTCCTTTCGCCGTGGCCAGGCGGCGGGTATCTTTTATGGTGTGACGCAGTTCTTTCTTTTCTCTTCCTATGCACTTGCCTTGTGGTATGTGAAACTTACCTTTATGTATTTTCTGAAATTAGACTTGTTCACAATAACTGTTGGCGCAAATTAAAATGAGTGGGACTTCAGAGTTCTTACAATGTTTAATGAAAATAGTGCCAAAAATCCAAGCAATTATTACCTAGTAATCTTACATCAACTAGTGGATGTGCATATGGCTAATATGTGTACTGATCAATCTTTGTCTTCCAGGTATGGTTCAGTCTTGATGAGCAAAGAACTAGCGACCTTTAAGTCAGTTATGAAATCATTTATGGTCCTCATAGTAACTGCATTAGCCATGGGTGAGACGCTTGCTCTTGCTCCTGACATTATTAAAGGAAATCAAATGGTGGCATCTGTTTTTGAGGTGATGGATAGGAAGACTGAGATTTCTGGTGACACTGGGGAGGAAGTAAGAAGGATTGAAGGAGTAATTGAGTTGAGGGGGATTGAATTTCGGTACCCTGCACGACCTGATATTGCAATATTTAAAGAATTTAATCTAAAAGTGAAGGCTGGAAAGAGTATGGCCTTGGTCGGAACAAGTGGTTCTGGCAAGAGCACGGTGCTAGCTCTAATACTAAGATTCTACGAGCCAATGTCTGGGAAGGTGATGATTGACGGTATGTTCTTATGCTTCTAAACCATATTGGTTTCTTATCAGTCTTCAAAGTAATGTTGAGGACATATTGAGCTTTTTCGAAGAGTAATGAACTGAACTTAGTTTGAATTTATCAATTTCACGTTTTTACAGGTAAAGACATAAGAAAACTTAAGCTGAAGTCTCTCAGGAAGCATATTGGCTTAGTTCAGCAAGAACCAGCTCTATTTGCCACTAGCATATATGAGAACATTGTCTATGGGAAGGATGAGGCAACAGAAGCAGAGGTTATTGAAGCTGCAAAGCTTGCGAACGCTCACTCCTTCATCAGTTCCCTTCCACAGGGGTACTCAACAAAGGTTGGGGAAAGAGGAGTTCAGCTATCAGGTGGTCAGAAGCAGCGTGTAGCTATTGCTCGCGCTATCATCAAGAACCCAGTTATCCTACTGCTAGATGAGGCAACTAGTGCCCTTGATGTTGAGTCTGAGAGAGTAGTCCAGCAGGCACTCGATCGAATAATGAGCGGTCGCACAACTATCACTGTTGCTCACAGGCTATCCACTATCAAGAATGCAGATATCATTTCAGTATTGCAAGATGGTAAGGTTATTGAGCAAGGAAGCCATTCATCTCTTCTGGAGAACAGAAGTGGAGCTTATTCCAAGTTAATCAGCCTGCAGCAACAACAACAGCAATTACAGTAACGAACGTGCAGATGTTACAATATTTGGGATAAGAAGAAGTACTGGTCTCATTGTTGTTTCAAAGGAGGTTTGTTTTTTCTCCTCCACATCATTTCTGTGAAGATTGCAATATCACGAACAACAGCTGCAAAAAATCATACAGAGATGAATATCTCATTCTAGACGATTGGGCTTCGTACCTTGTAGCCAGCAATGACTGCCTACCAACTAAAATTGTGCAAAATATGAGTTCTTTTTTTTCATTTTCTATTTTACACTATTGAATTAGTGCTGACGATATACCTTGTATGTTGAGCTCATGTCAAATAAGCAAAGCTAATAGATCAGTGATGAAGTTTATACCTATACCTGTTGCTTAATTCTGCTGTACATAGTAGTCTTATTCGTGCTTGGGACCTTGAATCGAACAAGTATATTAGGTCATGGAAGGCAATTATTTATTTATTTATTTTTTGTAGATCTTTTATTCTGTTGATTAAGCTGATAAAAGTTAGGAGAGTTTTATCAAGAAACTGAGACTAGAAATTCAGATAAACTGGGAGGAACGGATGTTTTCTATTAATTTTGAAAAAAAAAAATTCTCCACTTTATCTGTTTTAATTATTAAATTTTCACTAGAACTGTTAGAAATTTTTGTTTAAACAGATCTAAGCCAATAACTAAGTATGGAAACATGAAATTCTTAACATAAAAAAAAATATCTCACCTTTGATCTCCATCTCCTCGCTGCCATCTCTACCTAACCTCCGCTGCTCATACTCAGCCTCCAACTCGTCACGCTTACGCTTTTTCTTCAGTTCGCCAGGGCTTGCTTGAACATCTTCGTCGATTTTGTTCCACTTAGTAGAGAGAGACGGTGGAATCAAGGGCTTCTCATCTACAATCTTCCGTTTCTTCTCCTCACGTGTAGATCCTCTCGAAGTAGTTCCTTCTAATGCTAACCCTTACTTCCTTCAGCTGGGGCGGTGAGTGTGTTGAGAATAGAGAGAAGAAGATGGGTTGTCTTGTTTTCGCTAGCGGCGGAAAGGGTTATCATCGGAGAAGAGCAATTTGTCTCTTCCCATTTTTAGCGGCGGGCTCCGGCTAGATTGCCTCGATGAGAAATAGAAAGAGAGAGAATCTGTGGCGGGATGAGAAATTGTTGGGGATTCTTTTACTATTTTTTTGAAAATAAATAAGAAGAAAGACATATGTCAACTTGGTTTGCAATATAGGTCCCCCATATTAGTTTCTTTCTTTTCTCATAAAATGAGCTAGTTTAAGTGTGCAAATAATTTCTTATTATGTCATTTAGAATAATTATTTTACACCGTTGATCATAAATCAATTGATCTAAATCAAACGGCTGCAAACTCAATTAAAATGACAACACTCTTCTCGATCGATTCTCCGTTCATTCTCGATCGAAGATCTCGATCGGACAGAAAAACAATGAGGAGCTCAATCACGAAACACCTCTACCGCGCCGCGGCCACCCGATCTCCGGCACCGGCACCTCTCTCCGCCACCCTAGTCTGCCGCGTGAGCATCTTTCTACTCTCTGTAGCATTAGCCATTTGGAATTCTAGAATTAATAGTCACTTGTGTTGACTTGCTTTCAGTGATAGTGTGATAGTAGAATTTGAATGATAGCTGACTATTCTATCTGGTTTTGCAATCAAGTTTGTTGTTTACAAGTTTGAAGATCATGATTTGGGATTGATTCCATATTTGTGCTATTGCTTGTTGCTGAGTAGTAAGCAGCAATCTGAGAGCCCGAGGGGTTCCCTATGTGTTCATTTGCTTGCATATGTTATGAACTGTTGATATAGGCATCTTTCGATAACTTCAACTTACTGAAGCATCCACATTAGAAGGAGATTGTTGACATTATAGTTTCTTAACTAGAGATCCACGAACCTATTTCACTGTGTATAGTATGCTCAGAGACTCTCCACAACCTGAAGCACACGAGGAAATCGTAGCTAAAGACATTAAATCTTGAAAGTAGGTCACGGCAGATGTGCAGTTTAATCATATATGAAATAGTTCCTCTCTATTCCAGTGCTCCTCTTTCTCTATAGTAATCTGACTATCCTTTTATGTGCATTGCATTTGTTTCTATGAGTGTACCACTTCTGTTGTAGCTGATTTTTACCCTTGTTCTTGTAAAGCAGCATTACGCAGTTCCAGCTTCAGTACCAGACGAGGATGCTGAAACTGTGACTTTCCCGAGGTTGTGTTTTACATCAAAATATCCATATGGTGACGTTAATAAGCATGCACCAAATTACCACTATTGCTTTACTGCTCACTAAAAATTTAGTTGCTTTGTGCTGTATATATAACTGAAGACAAACCTTTACTCCAATTAATTGTAATATGACTAATTTAAGCAATTTATATTCAGGAACCTACATTCATCTTGACAATTATTACTGACTTAGATTTCTTTGACTTGCATTATTATGTGGTGTCTAGTGGAATACAAGTTTTATTATGAGTAATCCACTTTATCATTTTATAAGGACTAGTCATTAATCACCTTGACAAAATTTACCTGCATAGGGACTTCTCATTTATAATCTTATTGGTTGATTGAAATATAAGTTGTTTCAAATGCATTCGTTTCTAATTGGGGGTTTACATTTGTGTTCCCGTACTCAAATTCTCATCAAAGAGTAATCAAGAACCTTAGGTTATCTGTATGTGCTGCAATATTGCATAACTTCTTGCATGGTTTGAGATTGGCTTGCTTAAGAGAAAGTAGGCTGCCTGTGAGGAAAATTATAACACATTGAGTCTTTTATTGAACTTCTAACACATTGAGTCCGTTGTCATTTATTTGCATTTATTCCTTAATACAGAGAAGGCCCTGGATTTTCTTATGGCCTGAACTGGGCTCTTGCTGGAAGAGGTGTGATCGTAAAGGATAAGGCCTTCTACAATCTAAAGGCATCTGAACTTAAAAAAAGTGGTGCAAGCTCAGTTGGTAATATCTTCTAGTCCAAAGTTGCAGCTTTTCTTGTAATGTCTTTATTTCCATATTCAACTTCTGTGCCTATATTGTGTAGAAGGTGCTTCAGGTCTGCCATTACATGTGAGGGGAA
Source organism: Acanthochlamys bracteata (assembly GCA_019914995.1). Classification (NCBI taxonomy): domain Eukaryota; kingdom Viridiplantae; phylum Streptophyta; class Magnoliopsida; order Pandanales; family Velloziaceae; genus Acanthochlamys; species Acanthochlamys bracteata. Next base: position 814,863 of record CM034126.1, read on the forward strand.
ATGCTACCGGTAGTGCTTCTGAAATTTCGAAGGCTGAATTTGGGAAACTTTTGAAGCAGGTGCTTTTTTGTGTAAACTGCTTACCTGTTTTGTACTAAAAGCTAGCATGCTATGGCTCTTGTTGTTTTTAGCTTTAAGAAATGGGTGCTGATCTCTGGGATTGCTATTTTCCTGTTATTATTCTACATATTGCTGTTTGACTTAAAAGTTGGTTAAAGTCCCTAGGACATATGGAGCGATTGCATGTTTTTCTTATATTTAAAAACAATATTTGGACATCAGAAGCCTCATGCTTTGTTATTTTGTTCGGTTGTGTCCTTTGTGTTTTGGCTCTCTTTAGAAACTTCCCTGTTGATTTTTACAACGGTGATGTTGAGGTAAAAGCATCTTTCCAAATTTCTAGTTGGCTGCCTAACCTACATTATGTACTTGAAACAATGGCGAATGTTGGTCCTGATGTTCGCCTGTAATAAGTTGTACTAAATTGTGCTTATAAACAAGTCTATTGTTTAACTGTTAGAGATGAAAATAGATGCATGGAGCCCAAGTACAATTTGGTTATCGTTATGCATGGCATTTGAGCTGCATTTCATAAGCATTTGATACTTGTGAGTTTGTTCAACCAAGTTTACTACTTTGGTGGAATAGAGGTAGTTTGTGTTGATATATCGACTTGACAGCAGTATCTGTATTATTTTTAGGTTATGCTTTTGAGTTGTCCTAGAGGTAACCATTATCTATCGTATATCTGTGTAGGTCACATCTCACTTATCATCGATATCCAATGTCTTTGTTCAAGATGGAGCTGTTGGTTCATTTCCAAAATGTGATGCAAAGGTCCGTGTCATAAGTGATAGCCCTTCAGCTGTATTGTTGCTCACAAATATTCTCTGGAAAACACCAAGCCGTGCTATATCCCATGATTCCTGTTCATTGACAGTTTATATTGCCAGCTCTATAAGGTGACATCCTATTCCTGTTAACATATTGAATTAAGTCCATTTTTTTATCATTGTGTTTGGCTTGTAGCACTAAGAACATATTAGAAGCTCAATCAGTCTTGCAGTTTGTATGCTAAAATGGTTACAGTGATGTGGGTTTTTCTTTTTGTCTCCCGTCATTCTCTTGTGTGTCTAGCTGCATATGAAACTAAAGTTTTAAGTGGTAGGATCTTATTTGTCTATCTGTCATTACATTTGATACATATCCATGAAACGCTCAAAAAGTTCGAATGAAACTAATTTTTAATATAGCACCCTCTCTTTATTATTGTTTATTTATTCAATTTCGCTTATGAAGGAATTGCTTCCACACAAAAGAGACTAAACAGTGTAATAATGTCATCTTAAGTTTGCACAAATCTTCACATTTTTCATGTAATGCAGGTTAATGTTGCATAAGTACCATCAAGGTCAAATTTTATGTTTGTAGTAGAGCAACTCAGGCAGTATGATTGTGCTATGGGTGCAACGCAGTTAGTGATTTTACAAAACTCTAAATAAACCATTAAAAAGCTAGCTGAGGATTGGTTATTCTTGTTTTTGTGAAAACTTTACAGAAACAAATTCTAGTAGATGTGAGACTGTTGATTTCGTTATGTGTTGCAGTCCAAATGTCGGGGATATTGTAGGTTTGAAGTCAAAGTCATCGTCTGGATTTGCTGCAGCTGATGTAGAACGTTCATCTCTCATTCTGTGTGGAAAAGCATTTGCCGATCTTAACGCTACCAAAGATGCTCTATCTGCCTTGGCTGCACCTGTAATATCAGCAAGGGGAGGTGTTCCTGTTTCTTGCAGGTTGAAGCACTTTCTTATTAGTAATGCAATTAATGTATATGAAGAATTTAGTAATGTTTTATCGATTTTCAGGCTCCTCGTTGTAGGCGATTCTGTAGTCTTGCTTTTTGCATCTGAAGATACAATTAAGGACTGCACTGACCTCCATAAGGCTTTTGTATCCCAAGATGCTGGTGTCATTTTTGCTGCTAATGGTGTTGCACCATTCTACAATACTGGGAACCCTGCAACACCCAACTTGTTCAAGAAGCCAGCTTCTGTTGTGTTTGCATCCTCTGACAGGTAATTTGAGCTATATGCTACCTGTTCTTCATTCTCTGGAGAATGATTACAAATGATCTGTCAGTTGTTGAGACAACCTATCTTGCCATCTGGAGCTCTGCAGCTAGGAGGCGAGAGGCTCCTCCTAATATGATGCCAATTAATTATGAGAAACTGATCTAAGTTGACAGTTTGAGCTTAGAAATTGAGTAGCAAATATTTGTTCCTGTTTGTTTGCTATCATCATATGCAGTTGCAATACAGTAACAAATGTGAGCTTTACTTTTACCTAGTTTTTGAGTGGAAAACTGGCCTGAAGTGAGCACATGTTTCCTTCGTTTGTCAGACCTTAAGTCCTTTCCATCCAGTTCCTTTGCTCACCACCAGTTCTCATGATTCATCTCTCTGGTATAGTTATCATGTCTTCCTGTCCCAGTGAACCTCTTTTCGGCTCCTTCAATTTCGAAAGTCAATGCTACTCTCCTGACCTAAACTAAGGAACTGGACACCACTCTGTAAAGCCTCCTCCATCGAGGTCATGATACTGTCGCCCCTCCGTAGTTCATAAAGTTTTGTGTCTCCTCTGTGGTTGGTCAAGTATGGACATATCTAACTAGGGGCACAATCAGAACTGTATATGTGGAAGTCATTAGATGACTTAAGTCATGCTTGGCATGGTTATATCGGCTTTTTGGGCTTCTTTTTAAGCTTAAAAACATGATGCAGAGTGACGTGGCTCTGTTTCAAAATTTTGAATGGCATGGTTAAATTTTACGTCATGGAATAATTGTACGTCATGAAATAATTGTACCTAAGCTCCTTTTAAAAACTTTGCTTTTTGGGCTATATGAAATATAACTTAAGCCTGGGATTGCAGCTGTCACATGGAAAAAGCTTTCCACTTTACCTCTATGTGTAGGAAAAGATTGAATCATATTGTGGCTTTCAGTTTTCTATTGCTTTTGTGATTGCTTCACATACCGCACCATCTCCATTGCAGTTCTGGCGTTTTCCCTTCAGTGTCGAAGCTTTCTCCAGGCCAAGCTGCCTATCACTTTCTTGCTGGCTATCAAGATGGCAAGTTCATGCCTGCATATGACAAGGGTCCCTCGCCTATTGATCCTTTACCTCTAGCAAAATCCCTTCATTCTCAGGTCAGACTTAAGCCTCTCTTTTTCAGTCATCTTGTTGTCTGGCAGTTTATACTTGAGATATTCAATATTTATGTTAAACTTCTGGTTTCTCTTGGTAACAGTTGAAAGACAATGAGATCCCTTCCTTCTTAATCAACGTTAATACTGGTGGAAAACACATAGATGGTAATTATCTACGTGGAATCATAAACCTGCTGAATTATGATATACGGTTCTTATAGTTGGTTATCCAGAATTGCTGAGATGATGTTTTGCTATCAGGTAAACAACTTGCCAATTTGATTGAGTCAACCTTATCTAGTAAAGTTTCAGAAAGCAAACCAAAGGCAGATGAAGCTAAAGGTAATTTTCTTGTTACGTTAGAACTCTTCTTGAGATATTCGTGCTAACTGTAAACTCTCTGCAGTTGCTGACCTCAAAGGAAAATACAAGAGTTTCCTATCTGGTAAGTTTCAAGAATTGCCTGAGGAGTTCTCTTTTTGAACTACCTTGAAGCTCGTAGAAAGATTTAGAAGGTGTAGGTTTGCTTCAAAATAACACACTTGTGTGTTTCTTGTATAAATGTTTTGTAAACTGGGATATTCAATTTTTGAGCTTAACAATTAGACGTTATGTTTCTGCCAAATTAATTGGTCATTCATCTTGGTTAGTCCTTTGTTGTCTCCGCCAATGAATGATTTGTGTTAATAGGTTGCATCCTTGATAGTTCGTTTCAATGTACAATAAATCTCTTTGTGAATGCAACCAATGATGAGATCGCTGTCATTAACAGACTTTGTTTTCCATTTATTACTCATTTTTTGAAACTCGACTGATCTAAGAGTGTGGCTACATTCTTTTCCATGAAAAGCAACTTCAATCCCTCTCAGTGAAAGGAAACTTTGTTGGGAATGCAAGTTGTAGAGACAAAAGTTTGCCCATCAACGGAAGAACGCTAACATACTATCCTGGATAACGATAGTAGTAAATCACAACTCTCTCTCTCTCATGGTATCATAGTTACACTTAAGCTTGTAGAAAACTTTTACAGATTTGAAATTCTTTAGTTGTTGGTGACCAATTTTTCTTAGTTGATTCTTAGTGTAGCAGACAGCTGTGTTTAGGTCCAGAGCCGTCTGCACTAAGTTATAAGAAGAAGACTTGGTGAAAGCTCTTGATCGCTTTCATGAGTTTGTCTTTATAGCTCTCATTTTTCTGTCTTGATTACTACTGTGATGAAGACATCTTAAATAGTTTCAGATGATGGTTCATGAATTGTGAGATATTTTTGGCAGAGGGAAGAAAGAGATAACTTTGAAGAATCGTTGTCTTGGTTTCCAAAAGTTTCTGAGAACTAGAGAGAAATGCAATGACAACCATCTTCAAGCTTCATTGTTCCTAGAGTTGATGAATGGAATTTCTCTGCTTAGCTGAGGAAAAATAAACTTGTAGGTTAATTATAGGAAATAATCTAAAAGCCTAAAGGTAGTGTGAAAATTACCGCTAAATCTTTCTAAACTTTTAAAGGTTGGTCCACCCTATGACATTTTCTGACACTTGATCAAGATCAAACATTCAATCTAATATATCTTTTTAAGCTCTAATGCAACCGAACAACCAGAAAGGGTTTGTCTATTTTTTTGAAAGTAAGTTAAACAAAATGAGTTACTTCAAAAATAATTATTAAAAATGATTTTTAATTTTTGTGTTTATTTTTTATTGAAGTTTTTTAGTCTTAATATTTGATTGTTAAAAGTGCAATTTAAATGTGAATTATGAAAATTGAAAATTTTAATTAAAAATAAATATAGAAAAACTTAAAATTTTAAGTTTTGGCAAAAGAGTTGAGTTTTCAAAAAATGAGCACGCCTAACGGTGCTAGCAATGGAAACGATGTTCTCAGCAGTCAGTGAAGGTGGAACAAAATCCAAGATAAAAAAAAAGAAAAAAAGAGAACTTCGAGAGATGCATAATGCATTAGTATTTAGGTGCCTTCGGATCTAGCTCAAACAACTGTTACTGAACAATTAATTCAAGAAACCCGGCTGGATGCATTTGGGATTGCATCCCAAACGTTTCTTTTTAGCTTTTTTTATTTTATATTTTTTAATATATATTTTATAAATATTTAAAATTTTTATTTAAAAATTTAAAAAATATAAAAAAAATTTATATAATAAAATTTTTTTATTATATTTTTTTATTATTTTTTTAAAAATAAAAATATTTTTTATTTAAAAAAATTTTATTTCATAAATAATTTTAAACGCACTATAGAGAAAAATGAGTGAAGAAGAAAAGGATCAGGCGCTAGATGCACAATTTTAGGTTGTATTTTAATCATTATTCACTAAATCGGCAACCCTTATTTCCATTCTGATTTTTGTTCATATTACCATGATACGCAAAATTTCACAAAGAAATCTTCCAATGGACAGCATCTGAAACTTCGCTCGGAAAGGTTACAAAAAGGCATTCTACAACATCGGCCTCGTCAATTTATAGCATTAAATATTTATAAATGTTTTAATATACCAAAATACTTTGACAAAGTTCTCAAGCTTTTTATGAAGCTGTCATTATGATCAGCGTTTGAAGATCAACTTCAACATCATCAATTAAAAAACTTTGGGGATAAGGAAACGCACTACTGATCTAGACGTTCCTCATCGGATTAAAGATGTTTAAAAATATTTATAAAATAAATTTTTTTAAATAAAAATAATTATTAAAAAATAAATAAAATTTTATAACGCATCTGATAGAAGCAGCTGCCTTCATCTCAAGATGCTTGTGAGTTGTGAAACGATCCATCCTCAAATACAATAATAAGACCCACTAGAAAACAACTACATCACTTTCCAAACCTTATCTTCTGACTTGATAATTATCAGAAAACAAAAACATTTCCTCTTATGTTAGTTGTCATCATAGTAGCAGTAGAGTATTATACTAACCAACTCGCTTCTATTCTACATTATACTGGTCGTTCAATATCGTTCGTCCATATTACATTGTTAACAGCAACATCAAACTCCCATTTGCTAGTCTACAAACAAGAACCCTTTGGTGCTCTCTCTATAGAAACTTCTCTCCATGTTAGCTCGGTTTATTGTTGTTAAGATAAAAGGTGGAGACTAGTCTGCATAGGTACAAGCTGCCACTGATCAGTCTTTCACTATTTACATATGCGCGTGCACTGGTGGAACAAGCTTTTCGGGCAGACGTCAAAAGTGTGAATCAGTATGATCATCATTTCAGAAAGCTTCAACCACAAAATTAGAAGATGAGGACTTAGCTGGTTTCTTATCCTCATCGTCCTCTGCATCCCATAGGAAATGGGCATATGAACCCAGCACGTAGCTGCAGGAAACAATAACACACTTTAGGAATAGAAACCTCAAAAGTTAATAAAGAACTTGCTATATTACTATATATGTAGTTAAAGGAAGGAACTTCTACTCACAATGTTCAGCCTATGTCTCTATACTCAGAAATGTTCATCCTATAGAGTTCCAACATTTATAATCTATACCTGTGGCTAGAGGAAATTTGATTTTGACAATTGCTTCTTTCATGTAGAAGGAATTGTCAAATTTTTCATAAGCTTTATAAGAATAGAAATGGAATCTACTAGCAAACATTTTCCTACAACCCCTTTTGAATCAATGAAAACCTTCTCCTATGCTAGATAGGAATTTCAAGTTAAACATTAGTGCAACATCTACTTAAATACTTTCTGTGATCAGGGACAAAAGTGAAACAACACAGGATAGAGATTTTTCTCAAACAGATGACCCTCCAGCTAGTAATACAGAAAAGTTTCTAAGGAAAATCAAGGGTAGGCCCAACACTACAGTTAAGCATTCAAAATCAATCTGAATCATGCTTCAACTATAATAACAAGAAGAAACCATTACTAGATCTGTATGAATAAAAGAAAGAAGAAAGATTTGCTATACCAGTCATCAGGTGCAGCTTGGACTGCGCGCTCAAAGTAAGTCTCTGCCCGTCCTTCATCCTTGTGCGTCTCCCATACCAGCTTTCCGTACAGTGAAAGAACTTCACCATCTTCAGGGCTTGCCAAGATTGCTCTACCGTAGTACTCCTCTGCCCTCCTGATGTCCCCTTCAACCTGATAAATTCAAAGCTAACTATTAATAGTTAATTTCTTAAACATCAATCTGTCAACAATTACATATCCTTAACCTAATCAGTTTAATCTTTTTTTATTATTCCTTAATATCTCAACACTTTCAGATCGACTAAATTGTAGCCAAGCATTGAAAGTTCCAAAACATAAAAAGGCAGCCACTAATTAACAAACACATATTATTAATCCAGTCATCCACCACAAATATCTGAAATGAGGAGATACAAGCGTGAGCTAAAGAATCAACAAATTCCAACCCCCAAATCTTATTATCATGTTCGATCTATAACAACAATCAATCAAAAAACTGCTGCTTAAACTTCTAAGAACGAAATCACAAATATACCTCGTGCAAAAACGTTGCGTAATTTCTCAACAGCAGAGGGTTCCCTGGATCGGCTCTCAACATCTCCATATAATACTCTTCAGCCCTTCCACTCCCACCAACACCACCGTCACCGCTCCGTTCACCACCACCACGTCCACCACCAATCTTCTTCCCTCTCCCCATCCCACCACCAGAATTCTCCACTTCCGCCACCGCGTCCACCACCACCGCTGGTTCCGCTACAACATCTTCCGTCACCTTCTTCGGAACAGCAACTCGAACAGCGCCATTCGGTTGGACCAGATCTGTATCAGCACAAGCATGCTGCAAATGCAATCCCTGTTCTATGAATCCTTTCTTCGCAGAAGTCCGGAGAAGAGTTGATTTCTGGTAAGATGGAGAAGAACCTGTTTTCTCAGCGGCGGTAGCGGCGGCGGAGGTGCTGCTGGTTCGCCGGAGAATGGAACTGGTTCGGTGTGGTTGTTGGTTTGTTGGAAGGGAACAGGTTCGGATGAAAGCGTGAGACCTCATCGTTTCTTCTCTTCTTCTTCTGGTTTAGAGAGAGTGAAGAGAGAACAAAACAAAAGGGAAGGGGGTACTTATAGAAAGAGTGGATAAATTTGTTTGAACTCCCCTGTGTTTCGTTAATTACAATTTGCTTAGTTATGGTTCTCGTTTTCTGTATCTTAAAAATAAAAAGGAAAAGAAAAGGTCAAAATGTTTTCTAAAAATAAGCGAAGAAAAAGTAAACAATGTTTTCTAAAAAGAAACATTTTAGAGATTTTTTCTGAGCTTCTAATGAGCTAGACATAAACATATATGAATTTTAATAATGAATCTTAACTAGTAGAATATGGCTTATTTATTTATTATTATAGCTATAAATGTGTTAAAATTTAGCATAAATAATATATAGTTATGCTTACTTCCACTATGATGAATTTAAAATCTAGATGAAATTAATAATGGATTACTATCTAAAAACTGTATAATTATTTCTTGAGTTTTCACTTTTATCTAACTGATATTTTAGACGGTTATTACAAATCTTAAAGTTAATTGAAAGTAATAAATATCATATATTTATTATTCAACTAAGTAGTTATAAGATTTAACGTTTTCTAGCATTGTATACATCATATTTAGTTTATTGTTACTTATTATGGTTATTAAGCTAATTTAGTCGAGCAACAAATAATAAACTAATGGAATGGGCTAAAATGTCAAAAGAGTTCATTTCAACGAGCTTATTTATAATAACAAAAAGATTCAGGGGGTTATTATAAAAAATGAAGTTGGTACTTGGTAGTGCTACTCCCTTGTAAGTACTGTGGAGAGCCAGTAACTAACGGCGCTCACTTAACGGACACGTAGTCGCCACAGCACGTGATGGCGGCATGATTATATCACCATTCTATCTATTTCACGCTTGTGGACACGTGTAGGTGTTGACATAAGAGAAAGGTTACGAGACTAGGAAGATGACGGTGAGTAAACTGCTACGTGGAAGTTGCCATTATCTTGACCGGCGAGTCTTATCCTAAATTCCAAAAATATCTATTTCGATTATTTCTGATTAATAAGTTTAGAAACTACGGAAATTACTATTGAAACTCAATTAAATTTGACGCTTTTCGTGAACAAAAAATAACGTAATAATGAGTTCCAACCATAGCTATCTAATCCTAGCCGGACTCAAAATTATCAATTTAAAATCTAAATCAATTCTGATTTGCAAATAAATTTGTAACATAGTCAAAATGTTTTAATTTGAATTGATTCGAACAATTTTTAGATCAATTCGTTGAACCGTTGATCCGGATCGATTCGGATGAGTTAAAAATTAAAAAATAAACTAAAAAGAACACTTGTATAGTGTATTATGGTCGACCATTTTGAGTTCGTTTGGCTCTCCGTCCGCGAATCATGTTTTTCTAATCTAAGTGTTTCTCTCAGCAGCAACAAATAGCTTCCTACAAAGCAGACCAACCATGCTCATTCTAAAAATACCAATCAGTAGTGACGGAGAGAAAAAGGTCTACAGGAACAGGGTCAAAAGAGATTAACAGTTAAATATAACGTTGTTTCAAGACTGAGAACATCACCGGATCGAGGACAGCGGAGATTGAATCAATTTTGAAATTCTTCAGCGAGTGAATAAGACATGGTGTAGATAGTAAAATGGCCAGAGAGGTGAGAGAGGGAAGAGATTATACGGCAGAGAGCAGAGTAGTCGTTAGTCAACACGCACAGTGGACAGGACTACAAGCGTACTCGGTGACCTCCGCCAAAACAGCTATTGCAGTAGCAGAAGCTGTCGTGGATCAAGTAGATCTTTGTTTTTGTTTTATTTTCTGTCTATCTACGAGTTTGAGATTCTCAACAACAGCAGCAAAGAGCATTGAAGAAACTAACGAGAGCTTCCTGAAGAGCACTTATTACTGTTTTAACAACTGATACAACTTTTAAAATATTTAGTTTCCTAAATTAGATATTGGATTTGATATATTTCCTAACTAAGTTAGATATTAGATTTGATATATTTCCTAACTTAGATATTAGATAATCTTCCTAATTTAGTTACGTGTATTCCTATATATATGTAGCTCTTTCATTGAGGAATACAACAAGAAATTCAACTTGTGATTTTATTATTCAATTTGGTACTAGAGCCAAACCTGATTTTACCATTATTATATCACAAGAAAAAATTCAAATTACTTCGTCGGACGACTGGTAATTGTTGTCGACGATTATTGTTGCTGTCAAATCGACAGTGCTATTTGATCATCAAAAAAAAAAAAAAGAGAAGGGGAAATTTTAAAACCCTAGCAATCGCCGCCGTTGTCGCCGCCGCTGCCGAAATACCATCAGATCTCGCTTGAAGACCCGCCATCTCACGCCGCCGCCGCCGCCGCTGCTCGTCGTCTCTGCTCGTCGCCGCAGCTAAATCTTAGCACGCTACCGACACCGGATCGCCAGCTCGCCGCAAGAATGCTCGATTGCGTCTCTGCCGGTCGCCATAGCCTGCATCGTCGCAGCAGTTATGTCTGGAACCACTCCAGTTATAATTCAATCAGAAGGTGCACTCAATTCAGGAATTATTCTTAATGAGACTAATTATGATATATGGTATCAATTAATGGAGATGCACATTGCTGAAAGAGAGAAGCTTTCTTATATACGTGGTAAGGCAAAACCACCTGATGAATCAGATGCTGGATATGAAAAGTGGTATGCTGAAAATCAGAAAGTGAAGAGATGGCTACTTATATCCATGACTCCAGAAATTATGAAACGCTATTTACGCTTACCTACTGCTCGAGAGATTTGGAGTGCTTTATCAAAAGCGTTTTATGATGGGAGTGATGAACTGCAGGTATTCTCTTTAAACCAAAAAGCATTTACTGCTAAACATAGTGGAAAATCTATCTCTGAATATTATGGAGAATTGATCGAAATTTTTCGAGAATTAGACCATCGTGATAAGGTGGTAATGAAAGATCCTGATGATATTTTGGCATATAGAAAGTCCATTGAGCGACTAAGAGTACACATATTTCTTGCTGGCTTGGATAGTGATTTTGAACAGATTCGTGGAGAAATCCTTCGTAAAGAATCAGTTCCAGATCTAGAAGAATGCTATTCGTTGATTCGTCGTGAGGAGGTACGTCTCTCTACTATGAAAACTGAGTCTGAAAATACTGAAGCTTCCGCTATGATGGTACGACACCGGCATGATCGTACAAAGACGACACACTCTAAGATTGCACAAGAGTCAACATCCAAATGCACTCATTGTAATAAATCTGGCCACACTAAAATGAAGTGCTTTGAACTTATTGGATATCCAGAATGGTGGGATCATAGTCGTGATCAACAGAAGCGAGGTTCCAAAAAGGGCCATATTGCTGCAGTTGTTGAAACGAAGACAGAGGATGATGATGATGCTACACAGGGCTCAGCATTAGTAGCTACCACTGACACTGGAGGTAAGGTTTTACATACTTCTACACATGTTTCTAATAGTACATGGATAATTGATTATGGTGCTACAGATCATATGACGTTTGATTCTAGACATGTCTTAAACCTTAAATCTTCCTCACAAAATTTTGTTTCAACTGCCAATGATAATTTGAACTCTGTTATTGGTGCAGGATCTGTGAACTTCACTAATAGTTTGAGTTTAGATTCAGTTTTAGTTGTTCCATCCTTAGGTTATAACCTTTTATCTGTTTCTCAAATAACCAAAACTTTATCTTGTGTTGTAATTTTTTGGCCTGAATCTTGTGTGTTCAAGGACATCCAAACAAAGCAGACGATTGGTTATGGTACTAAGCGAGGGCAATTGTATTATTTGGATTTGGTGCCAAAGAGTTCAGATAAGTTGCATCAGGCTTTGATAGTGGATGACTTAAAGGGTGAGAAGATGAAATCAGAAATCTTGTTATGGCATCGACAGTTGGGGCATGCTTCTTTTGGTTATCTGAAAAAATTATTTCCCAGTTTATTTGCAAAACTTGAAGTTTCTAGTTTTCAATGTGATGTTTGTGAATTGGCAAAAAGTCATCGTACTTCTTTTCCGTTATGCTTGAATAAAAGTCCATTACCTTTTATGATAATACATTCTGATGTTTGGGGTCCATCTAAGGTTACTACATTAGGTGGATCGCGATGGTTTGTTACTTTTATTGATGACTGTACCAGAATGACATGGCTTTTTTTGATGAAGTCTAAAGGTGAAGTGAGCTACTTGTTTCAAAAGTTTCATAAGATGGTTCGGACTCAATATAATGCACAAATTCAAGTTCTTCGCAGTGATAACGGTGGAGAATATAAGTGTTCCGCACTTCAGCAGTATTTAGAAGCACATGGGATAGTTCATCAAACTACATGTCCTAATACACCCCAACAAAACGGAGTTGCTGAAAGAAAGAATCGACACTTATTGGAAGTGGTTCGTGCCTTATTGATAGATGCTCATTTACCGTCAACTTATTGGGGAGAAGCACTAGCTTCTGCAGCATATCTTATCAATCGGGTACCGTCGAGTTCTACAGATTTTAAAACACCATTTGTATCTCTTTTGGAAGCAGTGGTTTCACCAGCAACGTCGAATTTGCCCCCACGTATCTTTGGCTGTGTGGCGTTTGTACATCTTCACCATCACCAACGTAATAAGTTGAGTCATCGAGCTTTGAGATGTGTCTTTCTTGGGTATGCTGCGTCTCAAAAAGGGTACCGGTGTTATCATCCTCCAACTCAGCGTATTTTTACCACAATGGATGTTGTATTTCATGAAAATATAATGTATTTTTCTGCTGATGCTGAACTTCAGGGGGAGAATTTTAGGGAAGTTCAGACTTTAGATTATGAATCTCACTCTTCAGAGGAAAATAGATTGTCTGAGTTTGCCTATCAAGCAGTGGACAACAGTGACGACAACTCTCTGTCAGAAGTAATTAACGATGACTTATTTGGTGTGACAGTGAATGAAAATACTGAACACTCAAGATCTGAAAATATGGCACCTTATCTAGAGTCCCTCGCTCTACAATCAACAAACATACCAAACCAATCGATTGCTGAGGATGTTCTTATCCCAATATCTGAAGCATTCAGAAGACAGTTATCACACCGTCATAATAGAGGTATTCCTAAACCTACTTATGAACCTGAACTTTCTAGTAAAACCAAATACCCCATGAGTCATTTTGTGTCTAATCATCGACTGTCAGAATCAAATCTGTCATTTGTAAATCAATTATCTACTGTATCTATTCCTAACAGTGTGCATGAAGTCTTAAATGACCCAAGATGGAAAGAAGTTATGAATGAAGAGATGAAGTCCTTACAAAAGAATAGAACTTGGGAACTTGTCAATCTCCCTCCAAGAAAGACCACAGTTGGATGCTGATGGGTATATACTGTTAAGTATAAAGCAGATGGTACAGTCGAACGTTTCAAGGCAAGATTGGTTGCAAAAGGGTACACCCAAACCTACGGAATCGACTACACAGATACTTTTACACCTGTAGCTAAAATCAATACTGTTCGAGTCCTGTTATCTTTAGCTGTGAATTTAGATTGGCCATTACAATAATTTGATGTGAAGAACGCATTTCTACATGGTGAATTGACTGAAGAGGTTTATATGGATCTTCCACCATGATGTAATTCATCAGAAGTCCATAGACAGAAGGTGTGTAGATTAAAGAAATCAATTTATGGGCTAAAACAATCTCCAAGAGCATGGTTTGGAAGATTCACAAAGTCTATGGTAGCATTTGGATACCATCAGAGCAATTCAGATCACACCTTATTTCTGAAGAAAAGGTATGACAAAATCACTGCTCTTATTGTATACGTAGATGACATGGTTGTTACAGGAAATGATCCGGAAGAAATGAAGACATTGCAAGATTACTTATCTAGAGAATTTGAAATGAAAGATCTTGGTCCTTTGAAGTACTTTCTTGGAATCGAAGTATCTCGATCTAAGAAGGGAATTTTTCTGTCACAACGAAAGTATGCCTTAGACCTATTAGAAGAGATCGTATATGTCCGCGTATCAACCAATTGATACACCAAGTGGAAGAAGGTCCAAGTCGTATTGAGACTAATCAGTACCCGGCTAACAAAGGGAGATATCAGAGACTGGTAGGAAGATTGATGTACCTAGCACATACAAGACCTGATCTTGCCTATGCATTGAGTATTGTTAGCCAATTTATGCATAATCCTGAAGAGCAACACATGAATGCAGTAATACGCATTTTGAGGTACTTAAAGTCTGCTCCTGGAAAGGGAATTCTGTTCACAAAGAATATAAATTGTCAAAATATAGATGTATATACTGATGCTGACTGGGCTGGAACAATTGATGATAGACGGTCCACCTCATATTACTTTACATTTGTGGACGGTAACCTAGTTACATGGAGAAGCAAAAAATAAAATGTTGTAGCACGCTCAAGTGCAGAAGCTGAATTTAGAGGTTTAGCACTCGGACTTTGTGAAGCATTATGGTTGAAACTTCTTCTAGAAGATTTGGGCTTTACGTCTAAGTAATCGATTCGATTGTTTTGTGATAACAAAGCAGCATGTGACATAACACATAATCCAGTCCAACATGATCGCACAAAACATGTTGAGGTAGACAGATTCTTCATAAAGAAAAAGTTGGATGAAAATATTCTGGAGTTGCCTAAAATTAGATCAAGAAGATCAATTGGCCGACATTCTCACTAAGCCAGTTTCAAAGCATATCTTCTCAAAGTTTTTAGACAAGTTGGGCATGTGTGACATCTATGCACCAACTTGAGGGGGAGTGTTAAAATATTTAGTTTCCTAAATTAGATATTGGATTTGATATATTTCCTAACTAAGTTAGATATTAAATTTGATATATTTTCTAACTTAGATATTAGATAATCTTCCTAATTTAGTTACTTGTATTTCTATATATATGTAGCTCTTTCATTGAGGAATACAACAATAAATTCAACTTGTGATTTTATTATTCAATTACAACAAATTTTAGAGCAAAGGTACAGGAGTTCATCGGAAAACCTACACCATCCTTCACTGCTTCATTGAGCTCTTCGTCTTCATTCTCTCGGCTGCGACTTAATGTCTTTGCTGCTGCTGCTAGAGCAGCTTCTGTGCCACCGTTTCTTCTTTTCGGCAATAATGCTGCTGTTGTTGAGCAGAAATCGTCGATTCCGACAGTTTTTTGAATTGATTCCCGATTTCGATTCTGGTAAATATGGTTCCAACGTGCATTAAACGTGCAATATTGAAAGTTGGTAGTTAACAAGCTCCAAAAGCTATAGTTCAAACTTAACAGGCACTTTCCATAATATAGCTAATGATTTTATCTAGAAATAGAACTAACTAAGCTGATTCACATGAAATATTATTTTGCCAAATAAAACTTAAGCATACTTGTTATTTTTATCGACAATGATGTGACTATCGAACAAAGGTCTAAACAATGATATGACTATCGTTTGGTAAAAAAGGCTTGTGTTTATAAGCTTGGTTTAGCATGTATCAAGAGCAAAAGGAATAATTAATGATTCATTTTATGGCTATTTTTAAATACTCGTACCTGTATTTTGCGAAATTAAATTTCGTAAAAATGGTCAGTGAGAAGTAGAATTCGATATAAACAGAGTTTGAAGTGATATAGAAATGAAGTTCGATGTAAAAATAAAAGTGAAATTCAGAGTGACAATTAAAATACGTAGAATTATCAAAATCAAAATTTAAAAAAAAAGTAAAATTTAGTGTATTTGAAACAAACCATTAGCACTAAAAGAATCATAATAACCATAACAAACTACAATCAAGAACAAATTGGTCATTCAATATCAGCTCGTATTTGTTTTTTAGAAAATAATTTTTAAAACTAAAATTTATAATTTAGAGTTTTTTATATTTTAAAATTTTTAAATAAATTTTATAAAATATTTATTAAATAATAGATAAATTTAAATTTTTAATTATGAAAAGTAATGGCAAACGCACGGTCAGCTATAAAGGGTGTGTTATATTTTGGGATAAGTTTGAAATTTGAGAAGTAATTAAAAAATAAATTAAAAATATTTAATAAAAAACTAAATTTTTATATGATTTTTATATTAATAGTAAGTTTTAAAATTAAATTAAAAAAATAATAGAAAATTATTTAAATTTTTATTTATTTTATATTAAAAATGAATTTTAAAAAAATAAATTTTATGGTGCAGAGAAACGCGCCCAAAACGTCCCAATCCGTTTCTAATAACACACTTTCTCAATGCCCACTCACTACTCTCTCAAAACAACTAATTAATCTATTAATTTGGTAGTATTGCTTTCTCAATGAAATCACGATTTAATAAACTAACTTGTCTTGTTCTGAAATCTTCCCGAAGCAAAAATAATAAGTTAATAACAATATTATAATGATTATAATTGGACAAGCATCAGTTTTATTATGTAATGTCGGCACTCAGTAGTGTACTCTCTAACTACTCCTACAGGGTATATATGAAAAATATTAAATTTGAAAAATATAATAAATTATATAATATTAAATTTATTCATATAATTTTTATTACATAAAGTTATTTTTAAAAATTCTATAAAAATTTAAAAAAATATTTTATTTTAGTAATATGAAACTACCCCTTAAATGCAAGTTATGCATGAAAGCCACTTACAAGTGAGTGAGTTGTATTCATTGTCATCTTCTTCTGATGATGATGGACCAACAGCAACAGCAGTAATCACAAAAACCACTGAGCATGCTCTTCATCTTGCCCCCTGAAATGGAACTAAATTGAAAACAATCAGATAGAGACCTTAGCTAGCTACCAAAAAATGATAACTATATTGACGGTCAGCATGTGCTAAGAAATTGTAGTAAGACCATAGACAATTAACGACTTGTTCCTCACTTCATCAGTAATAATTCAACACCTTGAGTAACATCATAATTATAAAATAATTAAAAAAATATTTTTCAAAAAAAGTAATGTCAAAGGTATTCCGAATCATCTAGCTAATCAAACTTTTACACTATAGTAGACGTTCAAAGCAATCGAATATTTATTACTACACCTATATTGAGTCTATTGATTTACGAGTAACAACTGACCATCAATGTCTAACCAGAAAAAGAGAGAACTCAGAACTCCGTGCTCGGAAGATGAGTGGCTTCCCCTTTTACTTCACAGGTACAACTCAAACGTTCAATAAGTGCATGCAAAGTTGGAGAATCTAATTATATGTTGTACCGTATTGATGATGACAAGTTGGAAGTGGCCCGCTAGTACTTAAAAGTGAAAGGCGAAAGACAAAGGGACAGCCAGGCTCAGGCCACCAAAGCAAAGTTCTACTGTTCCATAAATGGTGAACTTAGGATAGATTCATGTTCAGATATCTTTCTTTAACTGCACCAGAAAAAAAAAGAACACCAAATCAGCTCATAGTTTTCATATCAATGAACATCAGGAATGAGAAAGAAAAACTGTACTACATTTCTAAACCACTTCTGATATTTTACAAGCAATTCCACATGATCTAAGACTACTAACAATACGAAAGGAGACAACTTAAGAAATATACCTTTTGGACCGGAAATTGACTTGAAAGCTACCAAGTGTAGGTAACTTCATAGATATTGATAAATTGCTTCATCAATAAGAAATTAAGCACATGAAGTACAAGATTCTGGGTTATGCCAGGAAGCAACGTCTTGTTTATTTGGATATATATATTTTAACCAAATTAAAGATCAACAGCCGTCTTAACCTTATCAGGATCCTGAAAATGATGTTAAATTCAGATTGGACATTAAAAACAGAGCCCCCTACTTCATAACAAAACGATGAAGAAGCCCTAGTTCAGGTACCCAAGCTATAATCAACTATGGACTAACTGATCATGAAATGGGTCTACTGATCAGCTGGCATGCAGTGAAACAGCCAACGAACGAAGTCACCAAGCCCATTGTAGAGTAGTGAGTTTATCTTCTATCACAAGAATGATTGCGGATAATGTTTTCTTTATGACGAGGGTCTACAAAATACAAGTGTACACATTCAATCCTACGCATTCTCAAGTTGGAAAGAAGGTGAAACAGAAAGTTGCTCCTGCAAAATCTGTCATTTTTTAGCATGTCAACTGGTTGCTGCCCAGGACAAGCATATCAACATTTTGCTGGAAGCTCATATTCACTGTCTAAGCAGGATGCCAAGAAAAAATCAGTTGGGCTAGCTCTAGCTGAAATATGATGAATAATGCTTCATATGACAAGGAATGAACAGAAAATGTATGAAGATAACAAGAGTGAAGAACGATATATCATTTGCATTTTAACACCTTTGAAAGCAATGTTAATATTGAAAGAATATTTTCAACCTTAGTGAAGGTCCAAATAGCATATACATTCGAAGATATTCAAATTTTCATGAAATGATATAAATTAAAGAACTTGTTATATGATAGGAATTTGCTATTTGCTAAACAGGCTCCCCTTTAGATATTATATGCTATAAGAGACCTAACGGTAATCTTGTGCTAGCTTATACTTATATTGTTCACAGTCCTCAAGATTGCAAAGCCCCCTTATTCTTTATTCATATATATCTAATCCAGACAGCTGGTTAACCTCGTCAAGAATCTAAAATTAAGAGTTGAATTCGAGTTTCGTGACCTAAGACATCCACCTACCACCAAAACGAAACCCAAAAACATACCTTAATTCAATGTAAATTGATTTATCATACTTTGATGATGAAGCCCACAACCTTCAGATCATAATCTCAGATTATTGGTAGTTCAAAAGCATCTAGCAACATAACCAAATTCCACTATTTCTCTTCACAAGGCCAAGGAAGAAGAAATAACAAGGAAAAATATCCTGAAAACTTTGAGCATGTAACAATTAGCCAACTGCTCAAACAAGGTAGCCCACCACCAAACTACATGCTTATTCTTTTAACAACGAAAGTAGAATCCTAAGGCTAATGAATTATCAGACTATCCTAGGTACCTCAACTTAGTCACAGTTGGTAAGTATTTGTATAAAAAATGCCAAACATGGAGAATCGTAGTGTGAAGGCTTCTTAACTATTCACATGGATCAATTTGGCCATCCATGTTGACCCAAGAAAATCTACAAGGAACATTAAGATGTCAAAAGCATGTAGGCACGTGATACAAAGATTCTGATAATACTGATTTAAGACTTCATCATGAGTCCATTCTAGATTCTGTTGCACAAGCACCCTGAACAAAAACAACACTCCACATAAAAGCTAAGGCCTAATATAAGCCTTCATCCAAACAGACAGTGTACCACTTACACAGTCCACTTCAAAAATTTCTAAATACATTGACAAGAAAGTTGACCAATTACATGCTTCCTTTATGCTAGTGCAGGAGTCCCACAAGAAAGTTCATATCTGTCATAATTCACAGCCTAACCTATTGATTCTGAAAGTCGCATGAAAGATTAAACGTAGTAGACCACAATTTATTAATACAGATCCTTCTACCAACATTATTACTTCTGTTCACATCCAGAAAGAAAATTTTGTTCCATAACATTGTTGTGATTAGGCATGCTAAAATAATATCGCTACACAACTTGCACCAGAAATATCAAAGACAGAGAACGTGGATTACAATTGGCTCAATTTTTACAAAAATGAAGGGGGAAGAGCTTTTACCAAGAACGCTATAGGTGTTTCTTTATCTGCAACCTAGATTTGGATGTTTTAGAAGTTTTCCTGGGATTAGAGGTCTTAACAATAAAAAGCATCGTTTCCACAAGCATACCACCCACCAACCCTAAGATGCCACCAGCAGCATTCTGCAAAATGAAGATTGTAAATACTTAGATTTACAAATTCTCTACAAGGTCAGGGTATGGATTTTCAAAATTACCATTGCCACATTATTATCAAATAATGCTCTGAAAGCAGCATATCCAACTAAATATCCTGTAAACATTATTAGCACAACATGGAGACCTACAAGAGACAAACTTCACATTAGTATTACTTGCAGTTACAATAAATGGTCGAGAAGGTGCTATATAAATAGCTCTGAGTGAGAGGAAACTAAGGGAGAATGCAGCACATTAAAGTAAACACCCTCAACACATTTGGTATTCCTAATAATGTCGGAACATCTTAAGGGACCGCTTGAAGTGCGGGACAGTTGGCAATTGATGATACTGGTGATTTATTTCAAATGCATCATGAAGGATAGTTAACTCAAAATTAATAGAAAAGACTCAAAATGTTATAAGGATATGCGAATAATGCTTGATTGTATTTGTAACAGCAAAGACATATTAGCAACAAGTAAACGCCCCCGTTATTCCAAGATGACTTAAAGAACCGGCAGTACAAGGGATCATAGATTTTATTTCATACTTACTTACCAAAGATCAAATCATGATTTCATCTTGAACTTGAGCATTTCTTGCATATCTAAATTAAGAAGCTCTTATCTAACTTGCATGTATGACAAATTATGTTCTAATTTATTAATAAAACTTGATAATCTTGTTCTTTTTAATTTGCATGAAGAAAATTTCAATCTCAACGTAAATACATTAATATGAATTACTTCGCAAGGGAGTGGTTACAAAATTGGTGCACGGTATACCAAGTTTGCAACCCTGCAAGAGAACTGGTCCGAAAAAGTTGAATCATATGCGATGCACCACATGAAGTTGTTCACATTTAAGATAGCGATTATAATTCACAATGTCTTATTCAAGATGCCCGTCCTAGAGTCAACTTGCTAATTGAAATAGTTTCCACTTAAACTCAATGATTGCAGATTGACATGATTATCTTCAAGGATCTCAAAAGTGCAAATGAAATGATCAAACTGTCCAATTCCCACCATAACACTAAGTTTTCACGACAAAGGTAAACAAAATTCTATAAACTGAAGTAAATATGCATGTAATCTGCTCACCAAATCCAATCTGGTCCTTGTAAGACGAGAATGGTTCCACATCCACCTTCTTGGGGGCAACATCCTTCACGAGCTCATCATATGCCTTCCGCTCTGTCATTTCTTGCAGCTTTCCCAGCCTTTCCTTCAGTTCAATGCTCTGCCAAAAACAAACTACAAATAAGCACCCATCCAGAATTACATTATCACGCATGAACCTATCTTCACATTGCAGATGTTTCAGAGACATAGTAAGAAGCACTCCATGTGAAGTCTAAAACAATTCTCAATCTAATGAATTTACCATAGTTCAACATGGTAGGAAGCACTTCCATGTAAGACTAAAACGACCCTAATATAACGAGTTTATCATAGTTTGCAACGACTACCAAATTCACCAATGTCCACTTCACTACTACCAGAACGTACAACAATCAGTATATCACAAGAATATGTATGGCGCCGCTGACTTTAATTATTACTATATTCACTTCTTCTATAAATCAACAAAATAAGAATTAAAGAGATTAAAAATTAAGCAAGTAAAAAACTTCTAATATTCCTCCTTTTTTTGAAATTTAAGTTAATCATCGGCTGAACGTTAGGTGATTAATCGAACAAATTAAAGGCCATCGATAAATATTTACTTTCCTGCAATTTGAATTAGGATTCACTCTACCTTTTCTCTGGGTTTGGGGCTAACGAGAATAAATCCAGAACCGGTAAGAATGCGACGGAGAGGAGGACGGGACTCCGGCGCCATCGCCGCCCATACTCGACGGAATGTTCCGTAAGGGACTTCAGCGCTTTGAGCAAGCTCTCGGGCGACATCGCAGAGCTCCAGCGGAAGACGGCAATTGATCGCGCAATTATCTGCTGCTGCTGACTGTGCGGAAACGAGGAAGGATTTCATAATCTCAGTGTTCTCAAGAAGTAGCCCGCGGGGTCCGCCATCGAGCTCAGCGGCGCCGCTCTCTCTCGGTCCTTCTCCGGCCATGTTCTCACACGGAGAATTCCAAATAGTACATACCTGTTCTGTTTCGTACTTAGAATTGTCGTTGTAGTACAAATTGGGCCACTAAATCATGGGCCCATAAGTGTGCCAGATTCTTAAAAACAAACTCGGCCTAGGCCTTAACTGTACAAAGCCCCTAGGTTCTAAATATCAATAATAACAAAAATTCATCAAACCGAAAAACTAAAAAGATGAACTAAAACGGAACAAAATAATAATGACCTGCAGTGAATAAGAAAGTGTTAATTGCTAGCTACTGAATAAGAAAACGTATGAAAATGAAGGGCATGTTTGAAAGGATCTTTTCTTAAATAAAAAATATTTTAATAATTTTCTTAAAAATAAAAATTTATTTTGTATTTAAGAAATATTAATAATTAGTAATAATAAAATTATTATATAAATTTTTATTAGTATTTTCTGAATTATTTATAAAATATTAGTTAAATATATTAAAAACTATTATATGAACATTGGAATAAACAAAGTTAAATATTTGTATCACCTAAAATATACCTTTAAACACATCCTTAGGTCAATACGGCGGGTCGGATATTTTTGAAATATTTTTGTCCTTTCAGTCTGTTTATGAAAAAAAAAAATAGGAGTTACATCATCAAGATATATTTGTTAAATATTAACTTGCGTTAACGTATCAGTTCATCTATACACGTGCAGGCAGAAAGATGTAAGTATTTGCTTGACTTGGAAATGCAAAGTCAATTATATTCTTGTACTTGATCTTCGGCGTAAGGCATAAGTTAAAGCGCCGGAGCAGAAAAGTCCGAAGATTTTGTTTGGTTGTTGCTGGATTGGATGGTTGTTGGTTTTGGAAAGAGTGCTTTTCAAAAATTACTAAATTTTTTTATTTATAATTTTAATAATTTAAAAAATTTTATAAAATTTATTTTGAAATTTTAAGAAACTTATATTGTAAAATTTTATTATTATTGTTTTTATTAATTTATTTTAAATCAAAATAATAGAGTTCCATTTTTTTAAATAAACATCAAAATAGTTTGTATTTTAAGAAAATATTTTTATAAGCACTCAAATATCCTATTTTCAATACTTTAATTTTCTTTATAATTTATTTTATATATATATATATAAAATAAATTTTCAGTGTTTCAGTTCAATAATATCAAAATAGTATTATTTTTAAATTCTAACTCTACTTCACCATAAATCAATCCATGTAACTAGAGTGAATTTCACATTTTAAAAAAATAATTTTTAAATTTTTAATAATTTTTATAATATATATTTAAACTATAAAAAATGTTATATATAAAAATTTTAAATCAAAATAATAAAATTATTTATTAAAATAAAATAAAAATAATTTCTGTTTTAGAAAGTTACTCCTCAACTAAAACGGTAAAACCGTCCTCCTCCCATCTATCTTTCCTCTACACAGCCTTTCGATGCCCTCCCTCCTCTTTCGTTCTTTCTACACGCCCACACTCTTTCTCTTTCCACTATCACTAAAGTTTCCATTTGATAAATTATGTAAAATTTTCCTAAACACCAGAAGCAAGAAGAAGTATTCTACATTTAATTTTCAAACTTTTATTAGCTTATTTATATATGAACATAAAATGCCAGTTAAAAATCTTCACAATCACTCTTTTGAAAGGTAAACCGCAAGCTAAAAGAGTTTTCCATATGTTTTTGAGTTGAAGCTGATATTAGCGATATTTAAAAATACTTATAAAAAATAATTTTTTTAAAATATAGTTTTATATATTTTAAGAAACTAGTTTTTTTATTTTAAAAAAATTAATAAAAATATATTTAAAAATATAAAATAAATAAATTGAAAAGTAATATTAAAAAAACGCTAACCAAAACGAGCCCTTAATTTTGTCTTTGGTTGCATTTCCTCTCTCACAACTTCATATAAAGACTCGTAACTCTATTCAGACTCTCATTTCAACTCGGGGTCTTCTCTTCACAGCTTGGTGTTAAAGTACTCCCCTGTTACCGCTTCTTTCTTCTCTTTTTCAAACATGGCTCCTATGTCAATGGAGGAGCTCGATAAGGATAGCCGGAGGACGGTATGCGTCATGGACGCCGGAAGCACGCTCGGCTCTGCTCTCGTAGACGAGCTTCTAAGCAGAGATTACAATGTTCATGCTGCTACGTACAAAAGATCAGGTAATCAAATATCTAGTAGACCTATGCCTATCAATTGTTTCACTTATAAACCTTTTATAGTACTGTTATTCATGATCAAGATTTGAAGATTGTTTTCGTCACACGATCAGGTGATCATCAGTTGAAGGGTGGTTTTTCAGCAACAGATGGGATGAGAGTGAAGGTTTTCCGAGCGGACCCGTTCGATTACCAGACTATTGTTGATGCAGTGAAGGGTTGCTCTGGTCTCTTCTACACCTTTGAGCAATCTACGTATGATGTAAGTTCTTGTATCTCAAATTCATAATTGCAGAATCTAAATAGTTCAAAACCAAAAACGCATAATCGAATTCTCAATCATTATAGATTGGAATCATCAAACGCTTAACATTTACTATGCAAGCTGTTATCCAGCTTGAGTTCATTTGCATTGAATTTATATGTTTCACATGGCTCAACTATACATTCGGGCAGATGCAGAATTTGTTCCAACATTAATGTTTTCCTTTCTAGCGATTGTCTGAATTCAAATCTCCATCTTTCAAATTGAGAGGTGGATTAACGGAGCTTCTTCCGTCGCTAACCCAACTCTTCAACGTTTTACAACTAGCAATAATCCTATTAGTCCCAATCAACTTTTCAATTAGAGCGTGCTTTAATTGATAGAAAATGAGTTTTATAAAATTAAGTTTGATAAAACTGAATTTAGTAATAAATAAATTAGAGATGAGTTCGAAATAAACTGAAATATAAGAAATAAATTTGAACTCAAAATTTGATAGGAGAACATGAATTTCCCCTCAGCTTTCCAACCCCTACCTAAACACAAAAAATGGATACTACAAAAAAGTGTTTTGTAGCTATGTATAAGGTTTTCTCTTTCACCAATGTTTTCACGTTAAAGTGTTATTCTCACTGATAAGCTGGACCAAAATTCTGGTGGCAGTCATTAAGGATTCTAGAAGCACTTATGGTAAGTGTAACCATGGCCTTTCATCTGCTACCAAACTTTTGCATTTAACAGGGACTCGCCAAAGTTCATGAGAGCTATTTCTAAATCCTAATTGGTTCTATTTCATTTCACATAATAAAAGATATTTAAATGCAACATAATCCATAGTAATTACTACAAAATTATCCAAACTTGAAGTTTACTGGGACATAAGGATTGCTGGAGAAATAAATAAATTTATTTTATACTATTAATGCAAGTTTTGAATTCACGATGTCGCAATTGCTTTCGAACTACGCAACAATAAATATAAATTTGTGTATAGAGTCAAAATCTAATAACTTCAGAATCAAGAGAAAAAGATTGATGCTGATAACTACAATAATTGAGAGATATGGAGTCCATTAATTTTAGTAACTTAGAATTGGGAAAAAATGTTGAAAACTAATTCATAATCGAACAAAGCGAGAAGTTTGCTTGTTCTGGTAGGTAGCGTAATTTACAAAGTAATAAACCAAAACCTATCAGATTAGATTTCTTGTTTATCGAAATTTTACAAAATTGAAAAAGTCTCACTTAAACATTTTTAAAATTAACACTTGCACTGATTCAAGTTTATGAAGTTCAACTAGTTTCTGAAAGAGGGTGATCATTTTCAGTTTGCTAAACTTGAATTTAAAATTTATTCATTAATATTTGGAGTTGCAGGAGTTGATGGTGGAAGTTGAAGTAAGAGCTGCACACAATGTGTTAGAAGCCTGTGCTCAAACAGATAGCATCGAGAGAGTTGTCTTCACTTCTTCTGTGACTGCTGTTATTTGGAAAGAAAACAGAAATTCAGTAGTGGACTTTGATGAGAGGGATTGGAGTGATCCCAATTTCTGCCAAAAATTTAAGGTATTATTAGTTTTATCATCAATTCATCATTGTTAAATTACATTTTTCTGACCTTATATTCGCGAAATTGGATTTAACGAATCTGAAGCGGTTGTTCATTCATTCAGTTATGGCAGGGACTAGCAAAGACGCTAGCAGAACGTACCGCATGGGCATTGGCGATGGACAGAGGTGTTGATATGGTTTCCGTTAACGCAGGTCTTCTCCTTGCAGGACCCGGGCTGTCACTAGCTCACCCTTACCTGAAAGGAGCCCCAGAAATGCACAAAGATGGCGTATTGGTTACTGTTGATCTTCGGTTCCTGACAGATGCCCATATCACTGCTTTTGAATCGTCTGCAGCTTACGGTCGTTATCTTTGTTTCAATAACACCGTTTGTCGACCGGAAGATGCCCTCAAGCTTGCCATCACATTATCACCTTCTGTTACACAAACTCCTCCGAGGTACAATCAGTAACATTAGTCGCTTACTAGTAAAACAAGTTCTTGTTTTAAGGCATTGAAATATAGAAAAATTTTCTTCTTGGGTTTTGCAGTGATGAGTTGGGAATAATACAGCAGAGGATTCAGAACAAGAAGTTGAAGAACTTGATGTTAGAGTATGCTGAGGAGATGAAGATTGAAGCTTAGCGGATTAAAAAAGAAAAGCTGAGATTGGAAATTTGATGCTGCAAGTATAGATGATTGATGGCAATTGATATAAAGATTATAAAGGTCATCAATTCTTTGTTGTCGACTATTTAGTATTGGATATTTGCTCTCTTGAATCATTTGCAAACCAGCAATATGTTTTTATTGTATTTCCATTGCATATCTGAAAGTGAATGAAAAAATATATGATTTATAGATGCTGTTGGATTGAGTAGTCCGTCCGTATTAGGGAATCCTATCTATTGCAACTTAAGAGTCGCAAGGAAAACAGTACATAAAATTGCAAAAAATAATTGCTTCATTAGATCTCTTCTTACAATGAACAGCAAAGTAAAAAGCTACAGCAAGTGAACAAATTTCACCAAGCAAGCAAACAATATTACCTTTTTGTGAGAAGAACAAGATCAATTGTCGGCGGTCTTCGTTCTCAGGATCTGGAATCCGGATCAACGTAAGCTTTCCCGCCACACTCTCTCTAACCTGCAGTGCAACAATCTGTCAATCTCAATTCCATATCACCAAACCATCTAAGATAATCAATCAGACTAAGGGTAACGGTCTATCACCTAGAAGCACGCCGAAGGTTGCTTCTGGATCAGAGAGATCATTATCAGGTAGACGATCATCGCCGGCATCTGGGAGAATGAATTATCAAAGCAACTTCTAGAGAACTATAGCAATCAGGATTTTAACGAACATGGCTCTGTTGAATGAGAAGAAACACCGGGGAGCAAGGCAGTGAGCAGCGGCGCCGGTGCCGGTGAGATGGAGATCTTTCTCGAATTGACTGAAGAACTGGTCCGGTGAGATTGAACCGCCTCACCGTTAAGCCAGCAATTTGTGGTCCAACTATAATGTCCATTAACGGTCCAGAAGCAGACCTAAAAAGGCCCAAAAACTTCAATAAAAAGCTGTTATCAATTTTCATAAAGCAAAGTTAAAAATTATCCCTTTTCAAATCTAGAGGATCACATTATCAGGAAAATAAAAATTACCACAATTCAGCAAACTGGGAAGTAACTAGTTCTCTTGCTGCACCTCCCCACAACTGGTGCTTTCAATGCTTTGCAGCTCCCCTATCATCAGCATTTACTTGACAGTCTATACAAAAGAGTAATCACCAACTCTTTAAATGAAAGTTCATTTTTCTTAATCTATGAAATTGACTGAAGTTGACCTGATAATGATAATAATTAATAGTAACGAAATAATATTTATAAAATTTTGAATTCATTATTTTCATCGCTACATAGTTTATAAAAGATTCGAAATTCATCTTATAATAATGAAGCAGGCTGAATGAGATTGGTTCAAAATTTAAACTAAATTTTTTTATTATTTACTTTAGCAGTACTTTTATTGTTTATTTTATGTAAGAGACTTTATAATTTGCTTTATATAATTATAAACCATCAGTTTTATTTAGAAACTTTAAGATTCGTTTTATTTCAAAAGAATGAACCCGAAGCTATTGGGAACTACTACTTAAACTCAACTTTATTATTTACTTTAGTAAAACTTATAATTCATTTTATTTTAAAATCTTGATAATATGTTTTATTTAATTATAAATCGTCTGTTTCATTTAGAAACTTATACAATTCATTTTATTTCAAAACAAAAAACCCACTTCAATCCATAGTTGTCAGATCTGAATTGAACCGTCCGAATCGATCCGAAAATTATCGTCCGGACAGTAAATCGGTCCGAATTTACAAAATTTTTTTTATATAATCGATCCGTTTTGATCCAATTTGATTCGTTTTGACCCGTTTCAATCTGATCGATCCGTCCGGATCAAACCAGATTGAATAAAATTTTAAATAATTAATTAAAAAAATTTAAATTGATGATATATTTAATACAAATATAATTATTAATAGTCCTATGTTAAAAAATGATATATAGTTTAGATTTTACTTTTGAATGTGATAAAGCAAAACATAATTGATTATATCTTATTTATAAATATTAATTATTAGTAATTTTTAAATTTTTATATTGTAAAATATTTAGACTTAAATATGTATACTTAAAAAAATTAGTTATATTTTTTTTATGATTTATCTATTTTATAATTTTATCTTTTTCTAATTTTCTAATTTATTTAAATATTTTTTATTATAAATTTTCGTTATTATTATTATTGTTGGTGGTAGTAATATGATGGTAATACTTCTGTGATTGTTATTACTATTGTTATTAATAGTAATGCCATAATAAAAATATTTTAATTTTTTACTATAATTACTGCTGCTATTATTATTGATAATATTTTGTAGTAGATTTTTTTATTATAATTGTTATTATTATTAATTAAAAATATTTTTATATTATTGATCTGATCGATTGATCTGACAGTTTAATCCGAATCGTAATTTGAATAATTTTTTAATTTAATGTTCGGTTCGATTTTTGTAACTATACTTCAATCATTTCACTAATCTGCTTTCACTTCACCAAAACAGAAAACTATTGCCAAGTTAGAGCGCAGATATTAAAAAAGTTACTAATATTTTTAAATAATATTAATAAAGATTTGATTTCCATCGAAAATCGGTTTTCAAAAAATACTAAATTTGTCAAAAAAGAGGAAGACAGAGAATGACAGATGAACTCAGATCTGGGAGAAACATTCCATGTGAGGAAAGAGTCGTTCATCCGCAACCCCAACAGTTCTGGCAGATTAGAAAAAATAACTTCATAAATAATCAAACGAGATTTTCCAAACCGCAAATCGCAACGACATGGCTCCGTGTTAGGGAATGCACGCTAACTAAATGAGCGTGATTTTGAAATAATTTTTTTTTAAAATAAAAATATTTTTATTTTTAGAATAAATTTTATTTTTTTTATTTTTGGAATAATGATAATAATATATAATTAAAAAAATTTATAAGAATTTTTTATATTTTTAATTTTTTTAATAAAGTATTAGATAATTATAAAATATATATTTAAAAATATATAATTTAAAATTTAAAATTTATTTTTTCGATAAGTTAAACAATAATTTTTCTAAAAACTAAGTTAAAGAATAATTTTTTTATATTTTAATTATTTATTAAAATAAGTTAAAAATAAAGTTTAATTTGATATTTTATTACTATTTGAAAGTTCTTCTATAGTAATATTGAAGTGAAATTTTTAGTTTTTATAGTACATTAAAATATGTGGACTGATTCAAAATTTTAATTTTTATTTGAAATTTTTTAATTTTGAATATTTAAATACACACCTAATAAAATATTACCGAATGAACCACGACGGAGATGATATCCAATAAGCAAACTAACAAATTCCAGAAGAATGTGTTATAAAACTATTTGGAAGCATTTGAGATTACTTATAAAATAACTTTTTTAAGATAAAAATTATTTTTTATATTTTGATAAGTAAATTATTTTTTAAAAAATAATAATAAATAAATAATAAAAATTTTTATAATATAAAAAAGTTTATTTTTTAAAATTTTAAATAAAATTTTTTAAATATTATAAAATTTATTTTAAAATATAAATAAAAAATTAATAAATTTTTTTTTTGGATAGGCGTTGTCAAACATTCTTTTATACTATTACTCAAAAATGTTAATTGATCTAAGATGAAATTGCATTTCTAATGCGTGGCATTTTGAAGTGCAACTCTTTTAGTTTTTAAAGATAACTTTTGTAAGATTGAGTTTTGGTAAAAATAAATTAGGCGAAATTCTCAAATAATAATTAAAATATATAAATTAAATAAATGAAGTACAATAAAATAGATCAAATTTAAAATCAGAAAGACGAGTGGTTGAAGTTTGGGGCGTGTTTACCAACACCCCTAAACTCCACTTCCTTTAAACTCAAGTTTCACATAAATACTTATAAAAATTAAAATAAATTTTTTTATCAATAAAATTTTTTTTAAAATTCAAATTTAAAACTTACTAAAAATATATAATTAATATAAAATTTTATTTTTTATTAAATATTTTTTATTTTTTATTTTATTTTTTAAATTTATTTCCTAAAAACTCCACTTTCTTCAAAACTCCACTTCCACCCCCTAGGTAAACACGCCCTTGGTGAAACTGAAATAGGACCCGAGCGTCAAAAGGGCCAAAAGTGAACTGCTAGGAAGACTAATCAAAAGAGATCGAAAAGTTAATTTAAAATATTTGACATTATTTTTAAATAAAATATATTTTTTATACTTTAGTTTTATATTTTAATAAATATTTTATAATATTTTATTTAATTTAAACAATTTATATATAAAATTTTAATTATTAATCATTTTTAGTTTAAAATAATTTTCATTTTTTAATTAATAAGCTATCTCAAAATCGCCGCTTAAACGATTAAGGAGGTGTTTTGAAATTGAATTTTTTAAAATGAAAAATATTTTTATATTTTTTGAGAAATGAATTTATTTTTTTATTTTTAAAAAATACTTAAAATATTAATAAAATATTTTTATTATGTAAAGTTTTTTATATTTTAAATTCAAATAAATTTTAAATATTTATAAAAATATATTTTAAAAATATAAATAAAAAATTATTTTTGTGATAATTTAAACAAATAGATCCTAATACAAATTGAGTCATTTGTTAGGCGTAAAGGAAACATTGAAATGCAAAGGACAGCAAGCACGCCGAAAGAATGACAGAAATACTGTAAGTTCACACTGACGAGATGACATGAATCAAATCAACTGCACAGATCCATGAAAAGAACACTTTGCTTTGATCCTTATTCGCTTCATGTTTGGATAAATTTTTATAAAAATATTTATTAATTTATTAATTATATATATTTTAATAAGTTTTTTATAATTTAGTTTAAAATTTTAAACTATAAAAAAGGCTACGTTATAAAATTTTATTATATATTATTTTAAATAAAATAAAAATTTTTTTATTTTAAAATTTCTTTTTAAACAATTCCAAACATTCCTCAAAATTAACCCAAAAAACCTCTACTGCATAGGTCAAAATCAAACCTACCGGACAAAAGGGAATGCCACTATGAGATAGATGCGTCGGAGATGTTTGGAAGCGAAATGAATTTTTTTAAAACAAAAATATTTTAATTTTTTCTACATAAATCTTATTTTCTAAATAATAATAAATTTTTTATAGTATATAATTTATTTTATAAAAATTAAAATGAAAAAAATTGAAGTCATAAGAATAAAGACCAATGATTGTTAGAAGACCATTCATAATACCAAGACTATAAACAACATGCATTCATACATCATAAATTGAGCACAAAGTCTCTTCATATGTGTGTGTACACAGTGGAACAAGCTCCCTATATGATAGATGAATCAAGCATCAAATACTTTAAAAAACAGATTGACGCTCAGAGCAAAATAATACACAACGGTCAGACAACAAAGACTAAGGTGTCTGCTACTTATGACTGTTCTTTTTCTTCAGCAGGCTCCCAAATTTGTGGAACAAAGGCTTCTTTTTCTTTTGTTGCATGCTATTGATTGGGGAAACTGCCCCATTTTCTGTGTTTTGAACTCGCAACCCGTTTACATGATCAAGACTCCTATTGTCGACCTTCGAGTCTGCAGCATCATCTGCCGATTCCGCAGGTTCTCTCTCTGACTCCTTGTACTCAGCACCCATCAGCTCCTTTTCGCCTTTGGCATTTCCATTTCCATTTTCTATGACCGTAGCCTCATCTTTGAATTGTCCCTCTGTTTTCGACTCTGATTCCTTCCTTAGTGTTTCTTGGGTACTTCTACTCTCATGTTCCACCGGGATTTCAGTCATAGTAGGAAGTGTTTCACGTTCTTTATCAGAAATCAGGGGCATATCAGTACCCTCGATCGTTTTAGCCATAGCCTCAGAGAGCTGTGCACTTAGCTCTTTAATCTTCTCTAGTGCTGCAGTTTCCCGAATTTGCAACTCATCATTCTCTTGGGCTATGCTCTGCAACTTATTCTCTTTGTCCAACAATCTGTCCTTCAGAATTGAAGTCGCGGCTTTGGTTTTTTCTATAGTTTCAATTTCCTCGGACATCTTGGACTGGACCTCCGAGAGTTGTGCAGAGAGTTCCTTGATTGTCTGTAAAGCGGCTGATTCCTGCAAACGAAGATCATCATTTTGTTGAGTGATGCCCTGGAGTTCATTCTCTTTTTCCATCAATTTATCTTTTAACTGCAAGCTCTCCCCCTTTGCTGCCTCTATCGCTTTATTTGCAAGAAGCATTATGCTCTCAGCTTCCCTGAGCTTACTACACAGCTGCATTCGATCTTCCTTCGCAACCTCTGCTTCACGATCCGCTCCCTCAAGCAAGTT
The DNA here is from genome assembly GCA_019914995.1 of Acanthochlamys bracteata. Taxonomy (NCBI): domain Eukaryota; kingdom Viridiplantae; phylum Streptophyta; class Magnoliopsida; order Pandanales; family Velloziaceae; genus Acanthochlamys; species Acanthochlamys bracteata. The sequence goes on from CM034126.1 coordinate 847,960, forward strand.
AGCTACCTCTCCCATTTCATCTCTAATAGAAGCCATATTTTCTTCCATATTTCTGATAGTCTTAACAAAATTGAGTTCTTTCTCTTCCCACTCAGACCTCATGGTATCAGCAGCTGTACTGTATTTCTCAACATTGTCCCGAAGAGAAGCAAATTCATTTCTTGCTTCCTCTAACTTGACCTCATAGTGATCTTGGTTATTCTTCAAGGTTGATTTTAGTTGCTTGATCTCTGCAGTAGCTGTTTCAGCTTCTTTTTGCTTTACCAGCAGTCTCTCTTGTGTTTCACGGGCTTCAGCTGAGACTTCATGCAGCGCTGAAGCTAGACCTTCCATCGCCTTCTTTACTTTCTCTCCTTCATCCTTCACAAGTTCTAGCTCAAAGACCAGCTTATTTTTCTCCTCAACCGAGCTCTCTATATCAGAAGCTGCTGTCTTTTCATTGTTCTGTGCTTGCACCTTGGCCTCCTCCAGTGTTTTAATCTCAGAATTTAATTGTTCAACTTGACCTCTAAGTTCATTTGCTTCTTGTTGTGACGTTTCAAAATGTTGTTTGGATTCCTGAAGATCTGCCACGTGTCTAGATACCTCAATCTGCAGAGACTCCACCTTTCCCTTAAGCACAGCAATTTCAGATTCAGCATCTTCCAACAAAACATTACTTTCATCCAGTTTCTTAGTTACTGAAGCATGAGACTCTCGGGATAATTTCTCAAACTCATTGGCCTCCAAAATCTTTGCCTCTAACATTTCTACCTGTTTCTTCAATTCATCCAGTAGATTGCAAGCATCTGATTCAGACTTTTTGGCATCCGTCACTTCAATCCTGAGCCCTTCGACCAATGTCTCCATTTCTGTTAACTTCTCCTGAGCTTTATTTGCCTTCTCAAGCTCAAGCTTTACAGTTTCAACCTCGGCATCCAACTTTTGAACCAAGTCAGCAGACTCAATTGATTTAATCTCCAACTGCGAATCAAGTAATGTTTTGAGTCGACTAACTTCTCCAGATAGGATCTCCACCTTCTCAGCATTAATCTCAGCAATCTTCATTGCATCATCAGCATGGCTCAAAGCTGCATTCTTAGCATCAGTTGTCATTGCAAGTTCATGCTTCACTCTCTGGAGTTCTTGTGTTGTAGAGAGCAATGCGGCAACATCTGCTGCATGCTGGTTATGAATTTTCTCCAGCTCAGCCTGCCAGTCTTCATCATCCTTCTGAGCTGCTTCAATTCCTCCCTGCTCCAACTCATCAGCACGGAATTTCTCAATCTCCAAACTTTCTTCAGCTCTTCTTTGAGCAGCAAGCACTTCTGCAAGTTTCTCATTTAATTCCTCGGCAACTCTTTTGGCTTCTTTAAGGTCCTCAAGAGCATATTTCTTCTCCTTCTCGACGGATCCCAACTTGTCCTTGGCCTTCTTCAAGTCCTCCTGAAGTACCCCAATTTGTGACTGAAGTTCAGCACTCTTAAGGGCTCGTGAATGCCTCTGCAAACAAATTTGACTCAGATATAACATCAAATATGAAAAATCAGTTAGATACATGCAACAATAAAAGTCAAATTCAAGTATAAGGGTCTCTTACATCAGGGGTGCTGGGTCTTGGTGATCGATAGTCAATGCTAGGCCTAGATTCAACCGATGTCGGAGATCGGTCAATAGACAGACGTCCTTTTTGCAATGGCGAATTTGAATCGACGTCTGATTTGGACAACGATGGCCGGCCTGATTTACTACTTCTAGGAGTTGCCGGTGTTGATGGTTTGCTAGCAATTGCTTCAAATAAGCCAGATCTGTTCAAATTCCAAAGACTTAGAATCTAGAGTAGACATATTTTCCCCTTCGTGCAATGTGTCATATTGAAACATTAGCATAAGATTCACATAAAAATTACATATGAAGAAAATTAAGAGACTAATATATAGGTAAGGAAAGGATAAGACCTAGTAGCAAGAAATCCATGATTTTACAAATAAAAACCTTTTAGAGCTAAAACTCATATCACATAAATGTTAGATCAAACTCCAACACAGAAAAATCAGAACTTGAATGGGATATAAGGGGCCATTGAACAAAACCCATAAGAGATCCCAATCTAACATTGCAGTCAAAAATTAAGAGGTTCCTCAAAGATGCTTCTTTTCTGGGTATATGAACTAATACCCAGAATCAAAATGCAGCAAGAAAGCAAAGAAGAATTTTTCAAGGATGTAAAAGGGAAAACAAACTGAAGCCATGGCAAAACAAATCCCAGAAACCAAATTGCAACTTTCTCAGAGATTGCTAGGTTTCCTGAAACCAAAAACTCCTGTCAAATGAGTACCTAAAACTCCCACAAAAACTAAACAGGTTATAAAACCAAAAACAATAAGCAAAAGATTTCAATGGTCTTTCATATAAAACACAAAACACCATAAAAATCACAGCTATTTTGCAGCATTGCAAGCAAGAAACAAGACTGCAAGAAAATCAAGAACCAGTACAAAGATTAAAACTTTTGTGTCAGATGCCGCATAACAAGACCAAGATCTGTGGAAATAGAGCACTTACTTGGACCTGCCTGGCATCATCTTTGCTTCCCCTCAGTAAGGTGAGAGAGAGAAAGACTAAAAGTAATTAGAGAGAGAAAGAGTTGGGAAGAGTGTTCTCAGAGAACGGAAGGAGAGGGTGGCATGTCTCCAAGAGGCAATCAAGAAGAAAAAAAAAGTAAAGCAAAGCAAACAAACAATAAGAAAGAAAAAGCAAGAAAATTTTGTTATTTTCTTTTTTTAGAAGGTAGCTATCATAATAGTATCAGTTTGTATAAATCATATACGCAGGTTCACAAAGTTTCTTCCATTCTTGAAGTTATAATGGTTTTTTTTTTTTGTCATGGACCATTTTTTTTTTATGTTCATGTTTGAAATTGATTCATTATAAGATTAGGGGTGCGTTTGGTAGCACATACCAAAAATTACTTTTTTAATTTTTATTTATTTTATATTTTAATATATATTTTATAAATATTTAAAAATTTAGATAATGTAGAAAATTATTACGTAATAAAATTTTTTTATTACATATTTTTATTATTATTTTTAAAATAAAAAAATAAAACTTATTTTTAAAAAAAAAAATTTATTTTAAATAAATTCTATTTTATAAACAATATCAAACACAGTTAGAATTCATTTACGAAGGGCATGTTCGTGAGAGTTTCTTTTTTCTAATTTTTTATTTTATATTTTCAATAAATTTTAAATATATTTTACAAAATTTTGTTAAAAATTTTAAAAATTTAAAACTTATTTCTAAAAGTTTTTTAATATTTTTTCTTTCCGAAAAATTCTTTTTCGATAATCACTCTTAAATATTTTGGAAGAGGAGGACTGCGGCAGTAGCAGCAGCCAGCAGCTAGACAGGGAAACAAATTATTAAAAAATCAAATTATAGTTTGTAGTTTTTGAGATCTAATAATTGCTTTCTGAAATATTACTTACAATTTTGTAATGCTGAAAAAGTTTATTCATATACCTCAGGCGTCTTGTAGTGCAAAATATTTAGACATGGGTCACAAACTTTGAAAAGGAAAGTTCCTTTGTACAAAGAAGAAATATATAGGATAAAGTTTAGCATGAACGTGACAGTTATTATTATATTTACAGTTCTAACCTTGCTTATTGAAAAGATAGTAGTAATAAGAGTTTGGTGATTTAAGTTAACTACATTATAATTTTATAATATATGAAGTATATGTATTTCTAAATAAATTATTATTAAATTATTTTTAAATAAAAAATAAAAATACGAAACACTGTTTAAGTTAAAGAATATCGTTATCTACAGTTTCAAATAAATAGATCATTTGATCCTTTTAGAAAATATTTAGAATTTCTTAAAAAGCAAAAGTTTTTAAAGGAGAAATTTTATTTGAGAGTTTTTCATAAACGAATGGATTTAAAAATTTTATATATATATAATAATCTTATAAGTACAATTTATTCATAACTTATAAATTAAAAAATTCTAAAAAATCGTAATAAATGTTTTAGGAAAGAAGAATTTACAAAAAAGATCAAACAAGTTGGAAAAAGTAATCCCAAAGATTCCCAAATTTAACTATTCTTTTAGATAAAAAATTTTCTTTACCAAGGGCTTTATTAAGGAGAACATCACCTCCACAGCAATTAAAGCTGTAATCAACACCAACTCCACCAATTTGCTTCACAAATTGCTTCTGTTTTATTCGATTAACAACAGCAGTGCATTAGATCACACGAAAAAAGCTCTCATTGGCATTTTGACGAACACATCGCATGCAACTAATATCGATCTCGGAGATTATAAAATTACTTCAATCGCTAAGCCACAAGTGAACAGTCATATTTTCTTGCAACAGACGCCAAAATTTGATTTTCTCCAGAAGAAATTAAAAGAATGTAATATGAAGATTTTCATAGAAGGACAAGATTGAAACATATTTAAATCAGACCGCAGTATTGTGAAATGGAAAAAAGATAGCTTACCCAACTTCTTCATGTTCTAAAATCAGCGGACACAAAAGCTGCAGGAACAAATAGTCCAAGATTAGTACCACATATAGCACGGATATACTGTCCCTTTCCCTTTAATTTCAAGTACAGAAGATAAAACCATATGAACTAAAAATTGCCATTATGGGCAGTTTCAAAATTGGCATTTATGAAATGTTTTAAACAACTGTTAAGTAGGTAAGGAACAATATATATATGAAATTATGTGCGATCATTCTATGAAACACCAACTGTGAACAAGGCTACCCCATTGCAAAATGAGTTGAAATTACATAACTCATAATTGGCCTTGCCAACTCTATCAAAGTCCCATGCATCATGTCTTACCTGTGCAGGTTATGGTTTGGAAATGTTTGGTAGCCATGTTTGAACAAAAACTAAATAGCAGTGAGTGAGCTTGTAATCTATTCTTAGTTTTGAGGCGGCGTTTAATAGTGTTTCTAAAATAGATTTTTTTTAAATAAAAAAATTTTATTTTTTTAAAAAAAAGTTTTACTTTTTTCTTTTAAAAAATAGTAAAAAGATTTCAATGCGTGGATATAGTTATTATCGAAACTTTTCCCCATGGACCATGCATGTGAGCGCTGCTGCAATTTTTTTTACATTATTGAAGTACTGTTGGGCATCTTCTTAAGCTAGACACATGAAAAACTAGGAGTAATACTTTTCTAAGACTAATTCTTTAGATGAAATAATCCATAAAAAACATCACAAACAAAGAATAATTTATTACATTAATATCATACAACTTTCATGAACTTGAGAAATTAAACATATATTGGAGAATATGAAGAGTATTTCAGGTTCAGGATACAATCAAGACAGTTAAATTGCATTCTCTGTCATGCAAGTTTTTTCTTCTTTGAAATGTTGGCCGGTTATTTCATAGTTAAAAAATACCAAACAACCGCCAATAATTATAATCAGTTAGCTTAATTAATAAGTTAATTAACTGTCAGAAAGAGTAGAACAGTTAATCACACTATCCTAACACGTGATATCGCCATCATTTCTCCATGTTGGACTTATAGCTACAGCAGGTATCACTAAAACTCCGGCGACGTCGTAGAAGACAACCATAATCCAAGCTGATGCTGATGATGGTTTCTTGAGGTTTCCATGAATATTAATAAGAACTTTTAGAAAATATTTGAGAGTGCTTATTAAAAATAAATTTTTATAAAAAAAAATATTTTTAATTTTATTTACAAATGAGTTTTATTTTTTTATCTAAATAATAATAACTAAAAAAATTAATAATAAAATTTTATGACGTAAAAGTTTTTAGTATTTTGTAAACTAAAAAAATTTGTAGAAAATTCTAAAGCTTTATTAAAAAAGGTTAAATAAAAAGTTAGAATAAAAAGTGATTAAGTGGATGTTTGGAAAGCTTATCTTTTTCTTTTCATTCCAACTTTTCATTCAACATTTTTTAATAAAATTTCAAAAATATTATGTAAAAAGTTTTTAAATTTAAAAAATACAAAAAAATTCTTGATCATAAAATCTTATTATTAATTATTTTTATTATTTTTAAATAAAAAAATATATCTTATTCTATAAACAATTTAAAATATTTTTATAAAAATACTTCTTTTTAATAAGTACTTCCGAATATTTTCCAAGTGTCCTATATGTAAACGACCAGAGATATTTCGGCATTATTTTTTCTATTTTTCAAAAAAAATTTTAAATTAATATTATATAAATTTTATTTAAATATGTTATATTATAAAATTAGATTATATTTATTTATTTTTAATTAAAAAAATTACAACTTATTTTTATGATAAAGTTTCTAATTTAAAAATATTATTTTTATAAGCAATTGCAAACGGTTCTTAAAATCTTATTGACTTTTAAGGCGTGTTTTTTTACACCACAAACTTCACTCTTTTAAATTTTTTTTTAATATAAAATGAACAAAATATTTAAATAAATTTTTTCTATCAATTTTGTTTTAAAATTTTAATTTTAAAACTTACTATTAATACAAAATTAATATAAAATTATTTTTTATTAAATATTTTTAATTTAATTTATATACTTATTTTTTTAAAATTTAAGTTTATTTAAAATAACACACTCTTAAATAGCTTGTGAGAGACTTGATTTATTGCTAAAGTAGTAGCAGTTAGGGTGCATTTTTTGGCACACAAAAGTCACTTTTGTTTTACTAAAAAGATTATTTTTAACTCACTTTTTATTACAAAAATATAAAATATTATATTAACTTATTTTTCAATACAAAAATAATACATCACTTTCAACAATACTATTTCTAACAATTCTTTATAAAAATTCACTTTCAAAATTAAAAGAACATACCCTTAGCGACCGGATCGGTCGCAAATTGTGATGATACAAACCCGCACCTGTGTTTTGACAATGTTAAAGATAATGTTAGTTGTGTTAAGTAGTGATATCAATTGGTAAGTACAGATATTATTGTAACATTTTGGAATTCAATTTGTTATCCTTTTGAATTATGAATTCAGCTTTAGATTACTTATTTGAATAATAATCTCACTAAAAGTTAATTAGGCTAGATGTTTAGTTTCATTTAAGGAGCTAGGTAGACAATAAAGAATTAAAAGGACTCATTGAGAGATTATATGTATAATACGATTTTCAAAAGAAACAACAAAAGAAATGAAACAATGTTCTTGGCTGAGACTGAGAAAACTGCAACTCTTAAAATCAGAAGTTTCAAGTTTGTGCATCCGAAAAGTGATTTAAAATTTAGGAAAAAAAAAACTTGTGGGGTGAGAGAGGCTCGAACTCTCGACCTCAGGATCACTCAATTTGCTATGAGACCTACGCGCTAGCCAACTGCGCCACCACCCCTAATGTTGCTTGAACCGAAACATGATAAAAATCGCTGTTCGCCTTTTCAAATCCCTTCATTTCAATGGCATATTCAGATTCAGATTTACCGTCTTCGTTTTTATAGATTGAACAATTTTCATATTCATTTGAAAGAAAAAACGAGTAAGTCTCTAATCCTGTTCTTGTTAATTTTTTTTCCTTTTTTTGTGAGAGAATTCTTGTTAATTCTTTTTCCTGTCATCCTTTTAACTGTAATTTTGATTCCCTACTTCTTTTTTATCCATGGTCCCATGCTTCCGTTAATTAATTAATTTGTCTGTATGCTGTTTTAGGTCTTCACGAATTTAATCATTAGTTTTTTAATTTTTAGTTTTGCTTTTAATTTATTCTTCTCGCTAAGCCAATCCAATTTCCATAAAGGGATTTTCTTAATCGAGATTTTCATAAGTGCTTATATCTGTTTACTTTGCACATAATAATAAGTATGTCGGCGATTGGGGTTGAGGTATTTTGGAAGTTCATGGTTAATAGAATCAGAATAGTACTGAATTTGTAATCTATGTTTTTGAAGAAAAAAATGAAGTTTTTTCTTAAGGTCGTCGAACAGAGTACAAATGTTTTTACTAAGTGAAATCATGAAAGTTTTGCTTGCGTGATGATCGCTGCTCTATCGTTAGGGACCCAATTAAGCCTTTCGAGCTTTATTGTTGAGAATGTCTATGGGTTAATCTATGTGCTTATCTGGCACTTGATTTTGTGATCAGCATTTTCATCTCTTACGTGAAGTCGTTTCATTCATACTTGCGGTATTTTGATGATGCTCGCAATAGGGATGTTGTTGCTGGCTTTTAAAACATGCTTTGGTATTCTAATGAAGAGGTGTTGCATATTGACACCGAGTGATGAATGGTTGAATTTCAGTGTCTTTTGTTGTCCTCATAAGCTGTGTTAATTTTGAGAACCAATGTAAATTGATATACAGATTATAGATGCATTCTGCTATAAGACAGGACGGGCTTGTCAGTCACGGTCAAGAGACTGACATCTCTCACTGAAACTACGATTCTTTGAAATTATCTTGGACTTCCACACTGCATTGTAGTTGTAGCTACAAGCGGAAAAACATCTCCTTCTAATACCAAAGCCATCCGCCTAAGGTCATTATGATTGTGTATGCGGAACTTGATCGCCTATAAAGGACTAGTTTACATCAACTAAGACCCAAAAGGCCAATAAATCGGCTAGTAGGTGGCGAAACATATATCTATCATAGGCTTCCCTAGGTCACATTTGAGGTTTCATCGAGTGCCAAACAAGATATATTCTTAGTGCCTTGAAGGGGAGATTGAAGATGACATATCTTGATGCATTATAGCAATAGATGATGGACCTTGAGCTTATAACTTTTTCCTTCTCATGCAATTGAAGAAATGCTATGATATGGAATGTTATCTGATAATGTGTAAGATCCGCAGCTCCTTGTTTGTCGAAGTACAAAGATCCTTTTTAGTGCTTGTAACTTTGTAGCTCTTTATGATATTTTCTTAGTTTGATTAAATAATGCAGGAGCTGGAGATGATTGCAGGAAATGCAGATGATAACCCGACTAACACTTCCGCTATACAGGTCAGCTGATCTTTTATTTTTATTTCTTTGGTGCATAGGTCAAGTAATTGAAACTGCGTTCGTCGTTGATGCAGCAAAGATTTATTTTTGGATAGATCTTGACGTAATTTCTATGTGAACATTTCAGGCATCCAAGACTACAGAAAATCAATCCTACCAAAATGAAAAGGCAGTGATTGATCTTTTGGTTCGTAGACAGAAGAATAGGGAACGGCAACGTAGATATAGAGCTAGGAAACATCTTGAAGCAGAGATGAAGAGATCACACATGCTAGAGCACAACCGATTACTTTCAGCCGAGTCACAGTTAAACGGAGCTGGTTTTAAGCTTCTTCTGCATGAAGTTGATCAGCAAGGCAGGGTAGAAATTCCTCGATTTGTTGAAAGGGTTCATTGTAGACGGAAATGGAAGAAAGATGCAAGACTGAAGCACGCATCGAAACATATAGAGCAAATAGCATCTGTATCTTCTGTAAAGGCATCAGTACAAGTTGAAACAAAAGTTGGCGGCTTTCGATTAGGTAGAAGAGATTGGAAAGCAGATGCAAGGAAAAAAACTTTACGTTAGAAAATAAAGAAAATGCTCCTTATGGTTGATTTGATTATACTTCAGACAAAGATATGATTCATCATTCGTCTCATTTTTTTTTTTTCCTTCTGTAAATCTTTTTTTGAGGAAGTTACTTTTGTGTTTCTTGTATTCAATTTTTTTTTTTGGTGCAGCAAAGCTGCATTGCAAGGAATATATTTACAGTTTCTTAAAAGGATGAGTTTCTATATATTTCAGTTCTGTTTAGTTTATTTGCAGAAGCTTGTGAAGAAATAATTTGCATTTTCTTTTTTCAGATAAACAAAAATTGAATCGTTGCTACACATCTCTGGAGTGGGACGTTTGGAACTGCTTACATAAGAGGGATAGGTATCATTTTCTTTTCTAAAAGATATCTATTTAATTTTTCTAAAAATAAGTTTAATATTATATTTTAAAAAAAGTTATATACCTAAAAAATATAAATTTAGTTAATAGTATTATTAATAAGAATTTGTTTTCAATTTCGAAAAACTCATTGTTAAGAGTTTTGTTGAGTCACCAGCGTGGCCACAGATTATTTAGAAGCTAGTGGTAGTGAGTCACATGGAACACGCCTGTGCAAGACCAAAGAGTTGATATGATTTGATTTTATAAAGTTGGTTGTTGATGAAATCACCATTGTTTTATCTTTGAAAATCAATTGCATCATATTTTTTAGATCCCCATGGTTGCCATGGGCTTGTTTATTATCCGACTTACTTCAATCTTTTTCAAACTTATTTTTTATATAAATAAATAAAATTTTAAAATAAATTATTTTTATTAATTTTCAAATTTAACCTTAAATAAATTTTTAATATAAAATAAATAAATATTATTTTTATTAAATATTTTAATTTATTTTATATTTACTTTTGAAAGGTAAATTTATTTCAAAATAAACAAACACTAAAGTATGTTTATCGACCAATTAAATTTATTTTTAATCAAAATAAATTTTTTAATTTATTTATATAAATAAATATAAAAACTTAAATCAATTTTTTTAAAAATTATTTTTAATTTAAATTTATAATAAAAAATTTACTTCTAAATTTACTTTTACTACAAAATAAATATAAAAATTTTATTTTATCAAATTTGTTTTCAAACTCTCAATTTATGTTTATAACTTTAGTTTAAAAAATAAATTTAAAGCTAGATAAACTCGCTCCATATATCAGTTTCATTCCACAAATCCTGGTTTAAGTTTTTGTTTGGCTATATTTAAGTGTTAACATATACTGTTTCTAATTTTTATCTTTTAATTCAGGTCTGAAAATATATTAAGCATAATTTTTGAAACTTCTTATTGAAGGATAAAGCCGTGCTGTTAAGTGCACTACCAAGAATTGATTGCTGCTTCCTTTGTGCGGTCGGTAAAAAAACGAACATGGTTAGTAATTACTATCTTTTGTTTAAGAAATAAATCAAAATTAATTATGAATAATTCAAGATGATGACAATATCAATTATAAGCTTGTACAAGTGACATAAATTTAGGCATATATAATTTTCGTCTTGCAATTTATTTTTTATTAAAAAAAAATTTATGTATAAAAATTATATAAATTTACTTTCAGTTTACTTTGTCATAAAAATGTTAAAATTAAACTTATTTTCAGTGATATTTTAGAAAAGGAAAAAAACACTGGTATTATTATTATTATTTTCTCTTTTTAGAAATTTAGGAGTGCTTATTGAAAAGATATTATTTTAAAAATAAATATATTTTATAATTTTTTTAAAATAAGCTCTATTTTTTTAAATAATAATTATTATACTTGCTAAATTTTAACAAAATATAAAATTTTTAAAATATTTATTAAAAATTAAAACAAAAATTCAAAATAAAAAAATTATTGAGCTCTCCAAACATCTATTTAAACGCATCAACTTGTTGAGAAGTACATCAGAGCTGACGTAAAAGATGAGTACTTTAGAATCAAGAACAGCAGTAAAATATTATGAATAATTTTTCATATTAAACACTTAAAATATTAACCCATTAATTCGTGAATAAGATCTTTTACATATATATATATATATACAACTTAAATACACAACAATGTCTTGCAAAAAAGAACTTCTAACAAAGTGCTGCTGCTGGAGAGATACCAGACTCTTACCTATACTAGTTTACAACAAAGCAAAAACACCACTTATGAACTCTTGTTTCTAAAACAATCACATAGAGAAAAAGAAAGAAAGACCTAAAATAGAGATAGCTATGCCAACAGTAGCAGCTAAATGAACATAATAATCTAAACGAACTAGCTTCTAAAAATCAAGGTTTTAATGAGTTGGTTCTTACACGAACTTACTTCATTGTTCAGATAGCTTCGCTAGTAGAGATGTTGTGAGCTGCTCTTGCGTGAAAATTCTTTTGGACATTTTCACGGTTACCTGCTGGATCATGAGCTGGTTGACCATAGATACGCTAGCAAAGTGAACATCGAGATCAAGATCCCGGAATGCGTTCATCAACATTGCCGATGGATGATTTTGCGGCTCACTTTGTAATCTAACCATGGCTTCCATACCCATTATCCTCACGTCCATCTCAACTGCCCGGCAAGGACCATACCGTAGATTACCGTTGCCACCGCCGTTGCTACTTCCTATGCTAGCTGCTGAGGTTCTTGTTACCTTGCGTTCAGGCTCTCGAAATTCTTGATTCTTAAATGATTCGTACAAAAATTTGTATTCCTGTTTGTCCACTTCCAACGTTTTAACCCTTGATCGGAGATCGTTGATGTATGAAATTGCGTCACCGAGAAGGGATGCCTTGTCCATTTTTGACACATTAGGCACGACTGCGCGTAGGGCGTAGAACCTTTGGTTCAGCTTCTCTCGCCGCTGCCGCTCGGCTTCCACATGATTCAACGGCTCTTCTCGGCCGTTGGCAGGCTTCCGGCCACGTTTCCTCGGTTTCCTCTCCGGTTCAACAACGACGGTGCTGCTCTCAACTTCACGAAGCGAAGCATCAATGTCCGAATGATCGGAATCTGGATAGGCAACTACTCCGCCAGCTCCAGTTGTTACTGATTTCCCGTTCACCGATGAAGGTCGAATTGGGGCCGATGAGAACGAAAGCATTCCATCTTCATTGCTGACCCTTGACGTTGCGCCGGTTGATTGCTTGTTCTTGTTCTGATCAACAGCAGGGATAGTAATCTGTTGATGCGAGAAAGCACCACCAGCGCCGGAAGTTGCAGTAGTAATCGAAGACATTCTCCGACTATCACCGTCACCGAAATTTTTATTCAAGATCTCCCCGGATTCCGGCTTCAGCGACTGATTCTGCTGTCCTACGCTTGTTGTATTAGGCCCATAGCTTGAGAAATTGAAATCCTTGGAACCGAAATTAGTCAACTGCTGTTGCTGTTCTTGTTGTTGATGAGTTTGATTCTCTGCTAAATTGCTGTTATTGAATGAAAAGTTAGGTTTTGAAACAGAAATCTCAGCAGGGTCTGAGATCCACAACGCCGCCGGATCGGTTTCAGGTGTCGGCGAAACGATCACCAATTCCGGCGAAGCAGCTGTCACTGCTGGCTGAGAAGATGGCCAAGAGTTCTCGAAATTGAAGAGAACCTTAATCTTTGCCGTGATCCCCGAATTCTGAAAGATCACAGCCGTCGATCCAAGTTCAAGCACACCAGATCCAGCTATGGGAACACAAGCCATGGTCTGTAACCCAAACGTTACAGCTTGTCTTACTCTCTCACACGGTGCGTTGGCAAGCCTGTCGCCGCCTGAGATCCACGCCGTTGACCCTGAGTAAAACGCTTGCCCCGGCACGCCGGCCCCGTTGATGAAAGACTGCGTCATAGAAACTAAGAAGAACCACTCGGTATCCGTTACCTCTTCGTCGACGGCGTTATCGTCTTCAGGTCCCATCGGTACTCCGGAAATTAGCGAATTGAGTTCTCGCAGAACACGTTTGCGGTGCTCTTGCTCTGCAGCCGTCGTAGTACAACGTGGCTTCTGCCTGTCATCGTCGGAGCCTTTATAATAGCCGTCTCCCCAGCCGAGAAATGAAGCTCCGGTGGTCGGGTCGATGCTAGATTGCCAGAAGATAGCGTATGTCCACATTTCACGAGAGCCGTCGATTAAAGTCTGCAGACGTTGCTGTAGAGTGTCTTGAGTGAAATATGATTGTTGTTGTTGCTGCGGCGGAGGAGGGATAGCGGCGGTGGTAGAAGAAGAGGAAGAAGGATTAATCGTCGGAGGAAAAGGCGGAGGTGTTGGTGGCGGTGGCCAACTAAAGGATGGTAAATCTGTCGTCGCCATGAATGCTTCCATCATCGTTGCATTGTCATCTGACCACAGGTTCATCTCTAGAACTAGAACTCTATTTCAATCAATCAATGAATCAAGCTACTATTGTAGTAGAAGAAGAAGAAGAACGAGAAAAGGAACAAGAAAGAGAAAGAAGAAGAAGAAGAGAAGATGGGAGGAATTGTTGATTGGTTTAAACTTTTCGTTGTTGAAGTTTTGGATTAGGGTGAAAGAGTTAATTAATTAACTATTACTGTAGAAGAGAGAGAGAGAGAGAGAGAGAAACAGCTGCTTTCGAAGAAGTAACGCTGGCGGCGGAAGAGAAAAAGAAGCAAGGCGGTTGTTAGTTAAAATAAACGGATGCGCTTATTTGTTGGCGCCAAAGATTGACCATCTGTAAAATTTTAAGAAAATTTTTTTTTAAAATCTGAAAAATATAAAAAATCTTTTAAAAAATACAGCATAAAAAATTATAATTATATATTCATATTTTTTAAATTTAAATTTTTTTATAAAATAAATTTATAAATTTTGAAATTTAAAAATATTTTTGGTAGCTTAAGCACTCCCAAACGCGAAATAAAAGAGAGTAGTAGTGGTTGGATTCTCCACGGCTTCAGCATCCCATAATGCAATCAATGGCCAATATCATTGACCGGGTCCAATGATTAAATTATACTAACACTACATTTTATAAAGCGACAAAATGTCAATGGAAATCATGTTGTTCACATTTTTTGTCTTTCTTTTACTCGTTTTTTCCAAGATATCGCACAAGTTCCACTCTCAGTCTTATCTCCTCTTTTACGCGTGCTCTAAACTAAAAAAGTTCGATTTTTCTTTTGATTAGGCGTGTTTTAAATGATTATAATAAATTTCATTAAAATAAAAAATAAAAAGTAAAATTTTTTTAAAAATAAAATAAAAATAAAATTTAGTATTTATATTAATAAAATTAAAAAATATTTTAAAAATTAAAAAATATAGTTATATTAAAAAATATATAAATAAAAAAATTAAAATTAAAATTTCGTAGGTAAAAAATAAAATTTTAAATTTTTTACATAATTAAAATATATCGAAATTTAAAACGAAAGAAAGTAAATTTATAAATATTTAAAACACATTTTTAATATATATATATTTTTTCTTTTATTTGGAGTCACTGACGGTGATTGAATTCATAGTGTTAATTGTTAGTTGAAAATTATTTATAAATTGAAGAAGAAGAACAAAACGAAGGAGCAGAATAGATTTTTTACGCAGTTGCGGCCATAGCAATATAGCATGTGGTCGTCGTGCACCGAACCAAAGGCCAGCCGCCATCAGATATGTTATTTATCTTCATCTCACTACCACGTGTCATTCATTTGTTATACTCTTCGCCGTCAGGATTTTAGTAAATAAACATAATAAATCTAGTGCGTCCACAATTCGTTGCTTCTAGAATCACACGTTTTTTTCACTGCTATGGCTTTTATTAAGATCAGCCTCTCACTCGTAAAGCACGTGATGATGATAAAGAGATAAAGCTTCTGGTCACCGGTATTGGGCCCCAGAGCCCATTAAGTTTGTGCGTGTGGCCTTTCTTTTTACTTTGTTTCTAGCCAAGTGGACCAAATTCAAAGCATATTTAGTGCGTGTTTTAAATACCGTAATTAAGTTTTATAAAAAAAAAAATAAAAAATAGAATTTTTTAAAAAATAACGTAGAAGTGGAGTTCAGTATTTATATTTCAATTAGTTTTGAAAATGTGTTGAAAATTAAAACATATAGTTGTATCGGATAGAAAAATATTTAAAAAAAAAGTTAAAACTAGAGTTCTCTATGTGAAAGTGGAATTCTAAGTTCCTTACATAATTAAAATATATTAACTGTTCGGAATTCAAAATTTGGCGGAAGAAAATAGAGTTACGGACGTTTAAAATACGCCCTTAGGGTATGTTTACCTTTAAAAGTAACCTCACTTATTTGAATATTTAAAAAATATTTAATAAAAAATAATATTATATAAATTTTATATTAATAATAAGTCTTAAAAATAAATTATTTTTTGATAAAAAATATTTATTCTAAATATTAATTTATTTTATATTAAAAATAAATTGAAAAACTAAAGTTTAAGGGATTAGTAAACACGCTCTTAGAGCTTGTTCCAAATACACTAAATTCTATTTTCTCTATTTAAAATTTGAATTTAATTATTTCACATATTTTAATTATCATTTGCAATTCAATTTTTATTTTTATACGAACTCTATTTTTATCAAAACTTAATTTCAAATTTCAATTCACTTATTTCAAATATTACTCTGAAATATGTTTCTATCGAATTTTTCTTTCTGCCGAATTTCACTTATACGAAATTCATCCTTATTTGAAACATATCCTTATTTGTGACTTTTTTAAACTTATTTTTAATTATTTCTGACAATTATACTTTAAAAGTAAAATTCTCTTTTTTGAATTACTTTCAATAAGAAGTAAAAAATTAAACTTATTTTTATAATTACTTCCTAAATAACTTATTTTCATAATTTATTTGGTTTATTCACTTTTAAATTCAAATAAATATGCCCTAAAGTTGCCATGTTTAATCACCTCATTTACTAAAATTGCCATTTAGTTACCTTATCTGTGGAGTTAAATTGGATGTAGAGTTTGAACCATTGTGATGTAGATCCTGTTGACTTTGAAAGAAAATAAAGTATTAGTATAATATTGAGTTAAAATTATTTATTTTTATAATCGCTAAATATTATAATTTTGTAAAACTTCTACAGTATTTAAAAGTTTTAATTAAGTTAACTAAAAACTTTGAATCAATAAATTTTATTTGAATTGGAATTATTTACGAGTTTTTAATTTGTCTTTTAATTAATAAATCTAAATTTATAATATCATACTTTATATTGCATTTGATTTATATAATTTAAATATTGTATATTTATCTAAAATTTTTTCTAAAGTTAAATATTATAATTTACTAGTTCAATTCTTTTTTAATCTGATAAGTTACTAGTTTAATTTTATATAAAAAATACATACATAATTATTCTCTTCTTCACAAAAGAAATTACAACTTAACATGAAACAATAAACAAAATAGTAATAAATAAAATAGTTAATAATTTTAATTCAATGAAGTTCGACCTAAAAAGAGAGTTTCTTTCGTAATTAGTTGAATTTGGGAGAATCTTACTATTTAAGATTTTAATGCACTAACGAACGAATCTCGACGCAGAGCAGCATATTTTTTCAATAAAGTTTCCGAATTTGCATGTTGTTTATATTTTAGAACCCGTTCCATCCTATTCCAAATCTATTTATATTTGAAATTACTTTTTCAAAAAATAATTTTTTATAATTTTTTTTATTTTTTTAACATATTATTTGTAAATATTAAGAGAATTTATTTGAAAATTTAAAAATACAAAAAAATTTACATAATAATTTTTTTACTTTTATTATTTTTTAAATAAAAAATAAAATTCATTTAAAAAAAAAAAATACATTCTGTTTTAAAAAAGTTTTCTTTCAAAAGCACTACTAACATTCTCTTAAACGTATTTGAAAACATTTTTAAAAAATATTTTTTTAAATAAGAAAATATTTTTACATTATTTTAATAAATAAGTTATATTATTTTTAACCTCAAAATAATAATAAAATAAATAATAAGGAAATTTACATGTTTAAAATATCTAATTCTATGTAAAACTTTTATTTTTTAAATTTTAATAAAATATATAACTTATTATAAAAAATTTATTAAAAACCTAAAATTTAAAATTTAAAAAGTGCTCTCGGGAACTATCGATTTTTGTTAATAGAGGCTTGGGGTTCTTTTAAAAACAACTTTTTTAAAATAAAATTTTTATTTTTTAAAAAATAAATTTATTTTTGTTTAATATAAAAACTTCTAATAGTATGTTCTTTTGACGTAAAATTCTGTTATACGTTTAAATTTTTAACTAAATCTACAACATATTGTAAAAACTTTATTTAAAATATGAATGAAAATTAAAATTAAAAAAGTAATAAATTTGTTGGAACTCCAACATTGATTTTGATGATAATAATGACTAAAAATTATAGTTTATGGATAGTAAACTAATAATTAGAATCAAGTTCTGCAGATATTTATTAAACAGGTTTATCCTAAATCTAGCAAACAACAAGTCAGATGCTCAGCTACTGATTGTATAAGATTTCTTTTATAGCATATAGAACAGAGTATCTCTCAGCCACCAAGCAGCCAGCTATCTAATTGTTGATACATAGGTAAAACAGAAAATCACAAACAGAGCATCTCGAACAGAGAAAAACAGAAAACAGAGTATCGCCAACAGAGATGAACAGAAAACGGAGGACTTGATAGCCGGCTACTTCGTCGCTGCTCGTTGGATAGAGAAGAATCCGAAAATCGTGATAAACATTCACTCTTCAGAAGTAATTTCAAGCATGATGCCGATTCCATTTGAACTTCAACTTTTCATCAGAGACAGATCAACATGCACACTATAAGATTGACCGAATAACACATCAAATGATGATCAATATAAATTTAGAAAAATCGTGGAATGATAGGTGAAAATTCAATAAACAGAGAGCATAATCAGATATTGATGGAACAACTTTTCAAATATAATTCAATCAAAAATTCGTCATCCATTTGAAGCAAAATCTTGAAGACTTACTGAGGAACATATCAGCTACAAGTTCATATCAAGAATAATGAAAAATCACAACAAGAGAAGACAAAGAACATAGTGCAAAGTATCATCAGAATCATGTCTTGCTGATAATGCAGAAATGCTTCAACATGCAGATTTCGATTTTCTTCCAAAGAAATCACGAATTTAATTATAAGGTTATATCACTCAACAAATCTACTATCTTGTTACTATCATAGAACTGAACTATATTGAGCCACCATATTATTAAAAAACAAATTCAATTATAGAGATTGATAGATGGCAATGAAAACCCATTGAACACAGTAGGAAGTAACGTAGTAGAGACTGCAGAATCACGCTATTGGAGTCCAACTCACTTGAAGCAGTCAACCTAGCAAAAAACAGCAAATTAAGAGAATGCAACTCAGTTAGAGAAATTTGAAAAATACAATTTAGCTAAAACAACTCAAAACTGCATGCGGGAGTTTTTGAATTGCTTTCTTCGGTGTATTTAATGCTGATGAAAGATTTGCACCAGTTTAGCCAAAAAAAAATCTTGAGGCAGTTGATTGACCGTTGAACAAAATCTTCATTTCTACCTTAGAAATCTGCCACTGCACACCAACGAAAATATTTTTCTAACGGGAAGAACCACCTACCTGAAATAACAAAAAATTCTATAAAAATAGAAGATGAAGAACAGAGTGAGATAGAGGACATAACGAACAAAATATTCAAAAACAAACTTGCACTACATTGACTCAATTTTTCAAATAAAGAAACTCCTCTTGCTGCCAATCACTTACAGAGCATCATCTTCAGCAGCAACAAGTTTGATCATCTCAATAGAAAATTTTAAGTTCATTTATTTACTTTGAGATTGATTCTGTACATAAACTTGATCTTTTAGTTTTTTTTATAAACTTGTGACAAAATGCTTGCTGCACTTGGTAAAGAAGCTCGGTTGGAGCTTGGTGAAAGTTTTTAAACTTTGTAATATAGCTAGCATATTAGCCAGAGGAACTGTGATGTCCATTAGGCTGTGAAGGGTTGTCTTGATGAAGAAACTTTTTAAGAGTAAGTGTTCTTGGTGAAACACTTTGCTCTTGGTGTATATGTAGCTTATTAAAAGTTTAATGAAGCTTTGGCTCTTGTGATAGAGCACCCATAGATATAGGCCAAAAAATTTACCGAACCACGTAAAATAATCTGAGGGCTCTCTTCTTTACCTAAATTGCTATATAATCTAATCTTCTTTATCTACAGATTATAAGACTACTAACAGCCGACTGTACACTTACTATCTGTAGGATCGTTAAGTTTTATAAAAATTTTTATTTATCAACTCAATTCACCCCTCACCTCTTTAGTTGATCTTACAGGAAATTCAACAAAATTAATGCCAAACATACCTTAAGCACTCAGTAGGTTTGGACTATATTAAATAATTTGTTAATTAAATTTATTAAAGTTTGAAAATAGAAAATAATATAAAAAGTTTATTATATATTGTTAATTATTTTTTATAATTAAAATGCAAAACTTATTTATAATATCTAAAATATGTTAAATGTTAGTCAAAATTATATTTTAAATACTATTCAAATCGTATAATTAATTCAAGACCTAGTTGAAAGCTGAGAATGCACAATAGCTCAGGATCTAAATCATCTAAATAGGATTTTAATACGAATCCAATACAAGTCTCTAACATTTCTGAGCCCATCGAATCGCGAGCCCATTACTATTGCTTTAGCCGCAAAGGTAGATTTGGAAATTACATAGATACCTAAACCGCCTTGAATCTGTTCTTTTTCCTTTCGATCGAGAGCTGGATTGAAAATTTTCGAGCAATTCAATTTTCACTATGATAATTTGAGCTTCTACAGATGCAGCGACGATGAAATCGGAGAGACGAGACGGCGGTCGATGAACCAACGTCGCCGCTCTCATGTTCTCGTAATCTTCTTCACCGTGCTTACGGCTCCGCTCGTTGGTCCCATGTTTTTCTTTCTTTACTCCGATTCGTTCATTCTTCTGAACTCGTTAATTTCCTTTTCAGAATTATGGAATTTTGTGTTACAATCTTGTAATGGCAATTGCTTGCTTGCTTGATTGTGTTTCCTTGGGCGGGAATTCTATCTTTCGAAATTTTAATTTGCTTGTTCTGATGAGAGTTTAGAACTCTGCTTTATGAGTTTTCGAAGATTGTTGTTGGAATTAAATTCTGGCTGGCGATGTTACAGTTACCAAACAAGGGTGCTAATCTCAATTGTTTAGCTTGCAAATTGAGTAACTCCTGGTTTCACGCCATGTCGTTTGGTTATTAAAATACCTATCCTCATTTCATTCAACTTTTTATATTTCATTTAATTGTTTTTATAATAATAATATTTTAAATTTTTTTTGACAATTATAAATATAGATTGTATATAATAAAGCTTATATTAAAAATTTTCTTATTTTAAAGCATTTTTAAAAGTCTGCCAAATCTAGATGAAATTTGCCCTAGAAAATGTTCATCTTGCATGTAAGATGATGAATTGGATCTTTAAGCGTACATGAAAGCTCATATAATTCATCAAATTATTTAGGCAACATTTGGACGTATTTAAAATATAAAACTTCTCTAATTAAAAATATTTAAAAAAAAACAAATTTGACTTGTTTGATTAAAACAAAATAAAATTATATATACAAATTTTAGGACAACCAAAGCTACCAAAATCAAACTTGAAAAGCTCACTTGTCAAACAAAAAGCTGTTAACAGAGCAGTCCATCATTTGGACGCTCCGGTGGTGTTTAAAATGCTTACGAATTTTTTTTCAAACAAAAAAATTTTTATTTTATTTTATTTAAAAATTAATAATAATAAATAACAATAAATTTTATATATTCATTATATATATTTTTAAATTTTAATAAAGTATATACAATATTATAAAAATATTATTTAAAATATGAAATAAAAAAGTTTCGAAAATCGGAGAAAAGTAATACCAAATTTAGCACGAACCCTTTTTTCTCATATCAAGAACACAATTTTGGGTTATAAAAGTCACTCGTGAAGTATAACAGGCAACACTAAAAAAATTTTATCTACGAGACAAACTATTTTTTTCTCTAAAAATTTATTTCATGTTTATTTTTAAAATAAAATAAATAATTTAAACTCAATTTTAAAAAAAAAAATTTACTTTTAAAATTTGAATATAAAAACTCAAAATTGAACTTTCAAACACACTTTTAATTTAAAATAACATAAAAAATTATATTTATTAGTTTATTTTTAAATTTAAAACATATTGTTAACAAATTCACTTTCAGAATGTGTGTTTAAAACTAAGAACACGTCTTAAATCAAAATTAATACAAAATTGTATATGAAAATAAAACTAATGTTCATTCAATAGTATTATGTATTTAGGAGTCATTTGAAAGATTATCTATTTTTTAATTTAAAAGTGAATTTATGTTTTTGTAAAATAAAATTTATCATACAATTTATTTATATATTTTAGATTATTTTAAAGATTTTTTAATAAAAAAATTTCTTGTGAAACGAATTTAATATAGAAATAAAATAAGTATACAATTATAACTAATTATGTTCTTACTCAAAAATGTCTCAGTATTTAAAATTTTGTTTATTTCTCAGAAAAAGATTCAGAAAAGATTTACCTAATGTGAATATAAAAACTAAATAAGTTTTTAATTTTTTGGAGAAAAAATTAAAGTAATCAGTAAAGTAAAATACACCCTAACGCCTTATGCACAAAAGTAAAGTAAAAATATTAAGGTACCCGAATACACTACTAAAACATTTAATTCTTAAGTAATATACATAGCGGATGTTTGTTTGAGAGTGCTATTAAAAAAATCTTTTAAAAAATATATTTTAAAATTTTTCAAAATTAAGTCTTATTTTTTTAATTTAAAAATATAAGAGTAATTAATGAAAGAATTTAAAAAGTAAATTGTTTTTATATTTTAAAAATTTTAAAAAAATAATATATATTTTAAAAAAATTATTAAAAATATAAAATAAAAAGTTTAGGAAGAGAAGCTCTCCCAAACATGATCTAGATCGCTTTAGTTTTGGTTCAATTTCACCTCGCGCTCGCTAGCTTTCGGTTTTCCCTCAACCAAAAAGAGAAACAACAGATCTCCAGCGAGCAGAAGAAGAAGAAAAAGAGGGTAACCCTGCGGCGGCTTTAGAGCGCGATGGCGACGACGGAGACCTTCGTCGATAAGAACGCCGTGTTCCGTAAGCTCAAGGCGAAATCCGACAACAAGGTTAATTGGCAGATCTCCAGATCTGCAAGTTTTCGTCATCGGTTATGTTTCGTTTCACTTGATTCGTTTCTCCTCTTTGTGTTTGTATGTTCCGTGCAGATGTGTTTTGATTGCAATGCTAAGAATCCTACTTGGGCTTCTGTCACTTACGGGATCTTCCTTTGCATCGATTGCTCTGCTGTTCACCGTAGCCTCGGTGTTCATATCAGCTTCATCAGGTATTTGATTCTTTGTTTTATTGTTAATTTTTGTGGTTTGACCAGTTCCCGTTGGTTTCTATATCCTTCAATTGCAATTTGTTCTTTTACCATTTGATGAAATTTTGGTTCGTCAGACAACACATGTTGTTTTGGTTCGTCAGACTTGATATTGTCCAAAGTTGTGGAACAGTTGGTGTTTTGTGTTCGCAATATGATGCTTGTAGTGGAATCGAGTTTACCTGCTAAGTGTCTAATGAATCTAGGAACTAGCATGTTACAGAAGGAAGCACGTCAGTTTGTGTGAGATTGTTCAATAACATATGGACTAGGTGTTAGGCCCTCATATAATGCCCTTCACCGGAGAAGCTTCCTATGTCTTAGTGATTCGAATAAGTACCTTGATCTAACGAAGTATTTGGACACTAAATGTTGATAAATGGAACTTCACAGATTTACAAAGACAAGATGCATTTTAACTACAGCAAAGCTGTATTTGACAAAATCTGAAAGTGAGTGGAGTGTAAATAATGTTTACACAAGTCGTTAAGGAGGTCTGGTCTAATTTAGGAACCTAGGATTCAAGCCGAGGGCTGTAGGGGATTCATGCTATGCTTTGTATTCTATGTGTTTTTAGGTTCTATGTTCCATGGAATCCTTGTGTTTGTATACACTGCTACAAATTAGTGAATCAGATGTTGGCCTGTTTCATTCATCTATTTCATTCAATTATTTTAACTTGAGGTGTGCTATGGTGTTTGCAATTTTATCCTCGTGAATTCCAAGCTAAAATTTTACTCCATTTTTAACTCTTCAGAAATAAAGTGGTGTGTTTTAGATTAGCACACAATTATTGAGTCAGCTTTATTTTCTGACTGGAAACTTTATGAGTTTCCTTGTTTGTTGCATTCTTTTGGACTTCTGTGCAAGTATTGAGAATTTTAAGGTTGCTTCAGGTCAACAAATTTAGATTCATGGACTCCAGAGCAGTTGAAGATGATGGCTTTTGGGGGTAATAATCGAGCACAAGTTTTTTTCAAGCAACATGGATGGACAGATGGTGGCAAAATTGAGGCAAAGTATACATCAAGAGCTGCCGATCTCTACAGGCAGTTACTATCAAAAGAAGTTGCAAAAAACTCTGCAGATGATGGTGTTTCACCTTCTTCACCTATTTCAGCACCACAGTCTCCACGAGACCCCTGTGCCCTTCCTGAGCTGAAGCTTGCTGAAAGTACTAAGGTGGATGAGAAGAACGAGGTTTCTGAAATTATTCGTTCACCTAAAGCTCCTTTTCAGTCTGCAGTTATTAATTCAGTCAAGAATCCAATTGGTGCAAAACGGACAGGAAAGGGTGGAGGCCTTGGTGTGCGGAAGCTTACTACAAAGGTGATATAAGCATCTCCTGTTCAGTTGTGTAAAAGTGAGGAAGTTCTTTTTAAAAAGTCCATTTGAACATAGCTATTTTTAACATTCATAATTTAAATCTTAAATTAAAAATATCTTTCGATTAGCTACTATGCATCCACAATGCTTCATATCTTTAGATTATCCTACTATACGTTTCTTTGCTAATGGATGACCATCATGAGTATAATAGTTTCTTTTCAGCCAAATGAAAGCCTTTATGACCAAGCACCAGAGGAGCCTGCACCTGTCGTAACTTCTGCTGCTCCTGCTCCTGCTCCTTCGTATAATCAATCATTTTCTTCTCGCTTTGAGTATGTGGAGAACATACCATCTTCTGGTGCTGCGTCTAGTGGTCATGTGGCACCACCAAAAGCATCTAGTTTCTTTACAGATTTTGGAATGGATAGTGGATTTCCCAAAAAGTCAAGCTTTAATTCATCAAAAGTTCAGGTAACATGCTATCAGCACTATCAGGTTGCTAGAAAAATGTTTCATTATTTATGCTTAAGGATTCTAACTTACATTCATATATTTGTTGCTAATTCTTCCCAAGTCATTAAGCTCTAGTACCTTGTTTTGATACTGTGAACTTCTCTACATGTAAAGCTTTAAACCATCTTTAAAAAGTTATCTTAAAGGTAATGTTGAAGTAAGTCCAGCATAGGTGGCAATTCTAGCTTTGTTCTCGTACTAAAACATTTCCACCACTCAGATAGTTGGTCTTGATCATATTAATTTGCATGTTCATGATATATTTTCTGATGGTCCTGATCTTTCAGCCTTTTTCTGCTGCTTTGATACTCTTCCTCATTCCAAAAAACATTTAGTGGAACCTTGTTGTGCAAATCAAATGTAAAGGATATAGGCAAGTGCTTTTCCTTCATGTCATTTTTTTCCGTGAATTTTCTAAAACTGGCTCCATTTCTTATCAGAATCTTGATCCTGGAAAGTTTATTGGATTAAGACCCATTTAGACTGGGTTACATTATTGTCAAACTGTATGTTAAAGTCTGGCTTTGAGGTCGCAATGTACCCACATTACCTTGATGCCCTTCTTTGCTTGAGTACTTGTGATTTTACAACAGGGGCAATGGCTCCTATTATGTTTTATACTATTTATATTTTGTTGTCAGAGTTGAGTCGATTGGTATTCGAACATGGAACGGTGATATAGGTGTTTCAAAGAAGTTTACTAGTCGTGGAGGACTAGAATCTAGGTCAGTACCTAGGTAACCAGTTAGAATCCAATGAGAGAGATGATGAAATAAAGGGTACAGATTGCAATTACCTTAGAATGCATACGTTTCTTTGTAGTAATTGGCTCAAGGATGGAGGATAGAGAAGCCAGGAAGCTGAATTTCTGAAAGTATGTCTACTGCAAATGGAGAAGGAAAATTGCCTTTAGAACAACACAGTTGGAGCAAGAGATGATTGAATGCCCAATTGACTAGCATGGAAGATTCATCATGAGTCTTCTAATTCCGTGTTTAGGACAGTGTTGTGTGGGTGCTTATAAGTGGAACATTTTATTTGGTATCAGCTGGTTTATCTATCTGGTGCCTCGTCTAATGCTTATCTGTTATACTCGATCTAACGATGGAAGTCTCCGTTCTTAAACTGTCTCCAGGTCCAGGAAACCAATGATGCAAGACAAAAGTTTTCAAATGCAAAATCGATTTCATCTGCTCAATTTTTTGGAGACCAGGATAAATTTAATGACAAGGAAGCCCAGATCTCATTGCAGAAATTCACTGTATGTAACAAATTATCATTATTATTGGGACATATGTTATATAATATTTTTGTTTATACTATTAGAAAAGATACTACTGCCTTTGCTTGAGAAGTGATTGCCACCATATTAATCTAGAGGTTGGGTCCTTTCCCACGAAGCGAATGGCGTAGTTCTTATGATAGGTTCTTTCGATCTAGGCATATCTTTTGATTGGCTATTTATTAAAAGTTATGTAAATTCTGTAAAAGTTGATAGCTCAGATGTTATATGGCAGGGCTCATCTTCTATATCAAGTGCTGATCTTTTTGGCGATAACATGGACGACTCTCGTCTTGATCTGTCTGCTGCTGACCTCATTAACCGGATTTCCTTCCAGGTTATATTCTGATACATTAAAATTTGGATTCTTTTACAGCAGATATGACATGCTTGGCTTTGGTGGGCCCTAATCATGTTATTTGCATGTTGGTCTCACTTGCTTTTTGCATTTCTAGGCATCGCAGGATATATCTTCACTAAAAAACATTGCAGGAGAGACAGGGAAGAAGTTGACTTCTATAGCATCCAATCTCATTAGTGATCTTCAAGATCGAATTCTTTGAATGCACAACTTGGCCTTCAGATCATTGTTTATTCACAATATGGTCAATTTCCAAGAGTTCTTAGAGTTGTTTGGCAATATGTTTACTTTTCTATATTGTAAAATTTTTGCAGAGATAAAAAAAAGTCAAGCTTATAATTGTTGTTCATGAGACACTTTCAGGTGGTCATGCTCTTGGTCAATGAATGGACGTTGTCATTGCTTGGTTAATTTGCTTTATAGAAATATGTAAGGTTATTCATCTTCAGCGAGCCCGCCCTGTTTACATATTTGGAAACTAGTTTAGGCAAGTCTTTAGTTGTTCCCAGAAATTTCATGTGGTTGTATTGAAGACCTTTCCACAGGTTGCAAGTATTGCGGCTTATCTATCTATTTGGTTCAGCAAATTTAATATTTGTTGATCGACGAAAAGCGACGGTTCTCAGTAAAATGATTCTTTAATATGTAAGGAGAAACGATTACATTCGACAGACGATTCAATTTGTTGGCTCTGAAATTAGATTTGCATGACGACAAAGAGAGTACACTGAAATGAACGGAAAACATGACAGTCTGATTGTGATAAGGAGTTTTTTGGCATTGTTTATCTATTTTTGTTATTTTTTAAATAATGTTTAATAATTTATAAATATTTAAATTTTTATTAAAATTTATAATATTTTAAAATTTACTAAAATTCATAAAGTATAAATAAAATATGTCATATATGTATTATTATATTAATAAGAAATTAAACTTAGTTTTTAAAAATAAAAAAATAAATTTATTTTATAAAAATTTGTACTTTGATCACTTTCAAACGCCCTATGATTTTAGATCAGTTTCAGAAATCGAATAACAACGAAAGAGAAGAAGAAAATGAAGGTAATATTTGAGTGTTTTTTAACTTTTTTGTTATTTAATTTTAAATTATATATTTTTAGATAAATTTTTATTAATATTTATTTTTAATATGTTTTATAAATTAGTTTTTGTTGCGGAATTATTTTAAAATATTCTCAAACATTCCGAAGCTTGAGAAAATCTTTAATAAATAATGAATTTTTCGAAGTTTGGAGATCGAAAGCTCGTTTTTATCTACGCGCGCGCGCAAATTATCAGATCCAAGTTTTTGCGAAAGAGAACTGAAACCGAACTTGAGCGACTTGATTAGACTCGGATTTGATTGGTTAAAATTTCATATTTTTCGAGTCGACGACACTCAGAAGATTGAATAGAACGAAAAATATTTTTTTAAAAAGAAATTTAGGAACAAAGGATTTTATTCTTTTCTATTATTTAATTTCTTCAAGTGTACAATGTGTTGGGGATCAGCAAAACCGATCTCACCTTATATAAAGCGGTCAGCTAAGAATCATCAATCTCTACACATACTGGCGTAGAGAGTGTGCACTGACCGTTTCTATCTACACCAACTTATCTAAGGGAAGGAACCAACACCACCTCCGGCACCTCCGCCGCTGACGAAACCACCCCCACCGAAGCCGCCACTATGTCCGCCTCCTGCCCCAAAAGTGGCGCCGCCATCGGATTCTCCACCGCTTCCGCCGGCTACCTCACCTCCTACTTTACCGATGGATGATCCACTTCCGCCAGTGCCGAATTCTATTGCATGCTCTACTCCGCCAGAAACGTCAGCGCCACTGCCGCCACCGGCAGCACTACCACCTCCAGCGACAAAGGATCCGGCTCCACCAGCTCCATTACTTCTGCCACCTGAACCACTAGCTTGTTTACTACCGCTAAATTCAACGTCGAAACCACCGCCGTTGCCGCTGCTAGCTCCTACACTTCCGCTACCGGAACCATAGACATAGTTGCTACCGGAACTTTCAAAGCTGAAACCATGGCCGCTGCCGCCGCTACCTCTAGCACTTCTGCCAGAGGAACCACCTGCTTGTTTGTAAAAATCAGCGCTGAAACCACCGGCACTGCTGCCTCCTGCTCCAGTACTTTCACCAGCAGAACCACCCGCTTGTTTGCCACCGGCAAATTCCCCACTGAAACCGCCGGCACCGCTGCCTTCGGCTCCAATATTTCTGCCAGCGGAACCACCAGCATGTTTGCTGCCAGAAAATTCGACGCTAAAACCACCGCCGTTAGCACTACTAGCTCTAGCACTTCCACTAGTAGATCCGCCAGCTTGTTTGCAACCGGAAAATTCAGCGTTGAAATCACCAGCACCGCCGCCGCTAGCTTCAGTTTTTTTTCGTTTACCAAAATCACTTGTGTTTTTGCCACCTGCTTTGGCACCAATTCTTCCAGAACTATTACCAGCAAATTCAACGCTGAAATTGCCAGCATTGCTGCCACTAGCTCCAGCTTTTGCGCCACTGAAATCACCGGCATGTTTGCCACTTTTTCCGCCATCACTTCCTCTTGAATCGCCGGCAAATTCAACACTAAAACTACTTGAACCACTGGCTTGTTTGCTGCTGGAACCACTGGCTTGTTTGCTACTTTTTTTAGAATTACCTCCAAATTCAACGCTAGAATTACCAGTGGCATGTTTTCCGCTGTTAGAACTAGTGGCTTGTTTGCCACCTGCTCCGCCACCGCTTCCATTAGAACTGCTGGCATATTCAAATTTAAATCCACTGGAACCGCTGCCGCTTGTTGCAGTTTTTCCGCCACTGGAACCACTGGCTTGTTTGCCTCCTGCTCCGCCATTACTTCCTCCAAAATGACCAGAAAATTCGACACTAGAATTAATAGCAACGTCGCTGCTAGCTCCAATTTTTCTACCGCCACTGACTTCAGAACTACTGGCTTGTTTGCCACCTGCTTCACCATGGCTACCACCACCTCCTCCAGAACCACCAGCAAATTCAGTGCTAAAACTACCGACATTGCTGCTGCTAGCTCCAGTACTTCTACTAGTGGAACCACCGACAGATTTGCCACTTACTCCGCCACCGCTACCACCACTCCCCCTAGAACTACCAGCGAATTCAAAGTTGAAATCACCAACACCGCTACCGCCAGTTCCAATATTTCCTCCAGGGAAACCACTAGCTTGTTTGCCACTTTCTCCACCACCACTGCCTTCAGAACCATCGACAAATTCACCACTAAAACCACCAGCATGGCTACCTTCAGCTCCAGCAATTCCGCCAGCTGAACCACTAGCATGTTTGCCACCTGCTAAGTCGACTCCTCCCAAACCGCCAGCAAATTCGAAGTTGAAAGCACCGACGTGGCCGCCTGAGCCAGAGCCACCGCCACCGCCTGTAGCACCAACAAATTTCTCTCTTGCAGTGCCGCCATGACCAGAAATGGAACCGGAAATTGTACTGCCGCCTAGTTCTTGGGTGAGAAGAGATCTAGAAGCAAACGACACGGTTGTGCAAAGCATAAGCTGTAGTGCGATGGTTGTGATTGTAATAGTATTAGAAATCGTATGAGTTCCCATTTTGAAAACTTGTTTCTAGCTGAGTTGGTGTGAGATTGAAGAGAAAGAAGATGTATTTATAGTGTAAGCGAATGAGAATGGATTGCGCGGTCTCATTTGCGGACGAGAAAATTTCTTGCGTCTTGTCTTGGTTTACCATTTTTTATGTTATAAAAAATATTACAAGCCATTGAAAAAATTACAATCTAATTTATTATGAAAATAAAATTTCAAATATATTTTCAATGGTTGTAATTACTGCTATCAGTTTTCTATTTTGAGCAAGGAGAATTTTGTATTGATTTTAACTATTTTAAATATTTTTTATAATTTTAATAAAAAATTTTAATAAATTTTAGTTATAAAATTGATTATTTTATTTTAAAAAAATTAATAAATATTTTTCGTTCGAAATTTCTTTTATTAACTAAGAAGATATTTGTGAAATTTTTCTTTAATTTTTTATTTTACGTTTGTTAATAAAATATCTATAATATTTTATAAAAATTTTTTAAAATTTAAAATACAAAAAAATTCTATGTTTAAATTTTATACTAATTATTTTTATTATTTTATATAAATTAAAAAGAACTTATTTTTAAAATATATTTCTTTTTTAAAAAACATTTTTTTAATAAGCAGTCTCAAATATTCCCTAAAATAAACTCTAAATACTTAACAATAAATTAATAAGTTATGCATGCATATTGAGTACCAAATTACTGACAATAATAACTTACTGCCTTCATTCTTTTAATTTTGAATAGTTCCTACAGATATTATAAACCAAATAGCAAACAGAAGCATTACGTCTAAAGTGACGCATGAGTACATGACTACCTTCAACGATAGATAATTATAACATAATAACTCAGAAATACAGGCAAATTTCAATACTTAATTATTTAGTTGAACTTCTTAGTTGTTCATATCAATCATATTTATGCGCCAATTTCTTGTCTAGGGAGAGTAGCCACCACCGGTAGCACCTCCGCCACCGACGCCGCCACCGGAACCACTGCCGTAAGCTCCTGCACCGACGTAACCTCCTGATGCTCCGCCGTAACCAGCGCCATTTCCACCACCATAACCACCGGCATGTTCTCCTCCTGCGCCATTCACGGCACCACCACCAGACCCTCCACCACTGCCGTATCCTCCTGCATGCTCTACTCCACCGGCACCGTAGGCACCACCTCCGCCAGCACCTTCACCAACTCCACCTCCGTAAGCCCCACCATGCTCTCCATAGGATCCTCCGCCACCAACACCACCACCGCTTCCGTATCCTCCTGCATGCTCTACTCCACCAGCACCGTAGGCACCGCCGCCACCAGCACCTTCTCCACTTCCACCTCCGTAAGCTCCACCATGCTCTCCATAGGCACCGCCGCCGCCAGCACCTTCACCACTTCCACCTCCGTAAGCTCCACCATGCTCTCCATAGGCACCGCCGCCGCCAGCACCTTCACCACTTCCACCTCCGTAAGCTCCACCATGCTCTCCATAGGCGTCTCCACCACCAGCACCACTACCGCTTCCGTATCCTCCTGCATGCTCTACTCCTCCAGCACCGTGTGCTTCGCCACCGCCAGCTCCGTTTCCACCACCATAACCACCGACATGTTCACCACCTGCATAGCCTGCTCCGCCACCACTACCACCACCTCCTCCATAACCACCAGCATGTTCACCACCATTACCTCCAGCATAAGCACCGCCACCGCCATGACCACCACCACCACCATACGCGGCACCATGTTCTCCGCCAGAAGCACCATAGCTAGGATTAACATAGCCATCAGAAGCACCGGTGCCTAAGCCATGGCCATTGCCATAAGGAACTGGTTCAACAGTTAAAAGAGCTCTAGAAGCAAAACATAAGGTTGCACCAAGTAAGAGTAGTAGTGCAATAGTAGTGATTCTAGTAGTAGTAGGATTCTCCATTTCTGAAGTTTTTTTCTTTGTTGAGTTGTTTGTAGTAGTGAGAGTGAAGGAGGTATTTATAGGGTTTATATGGAGGGATTGGTTGAGGTGGAAGAGAGTCCCCACGAGTTGGGCAGGCTAGCTAGCTGTAGGGCACTTCAATATTGCGCTGCATTGCATGTTTCCATTCCATTTGGGTGCGTTTGGTTTCCTTGTGTTGCATGTTATCCATCCCTTTCTCATTACCTTAGTTAGTTAGTAAAAATCGAGACGTAACTTGAATACGGATGTACGGATTAACCCATCGCGGGTTAATCTTTCATATAAAAAATATTAAAATATTGAAGACAGCGAAAAATTTATTATTATTTTTATTTAAATATATAAAAAGATAAATT
The DNA here is from genome assembly GCA_019914995.1 of Acanthochlamys bracteata. Lineage (NCBI taxonomy): Eukaryota > Viridiplantae > Streptophyta > Magnoliopsida > Pandanales > Velloziaceae > Acanthochlamys > Acanthochlamys bracteata. Next base: position 880,427 of record CM034126.1, read on the forward strand.
AAAAAAATACAGAAAAATAAAAAAATATTTAAATAATAAATTTTTAAAAAGTTTTTTATTTTAAAATAATTTTATTAATTTTCTTATAATTTAATAGAATTAATAATATACAAACTAAAAAATTACTAGTAATAAATATTTATAAATAAAATATAGCAAATTTATTTTTTTGCATTATCACATCAAAATACAAAATCTAAATTCTATATTATTTTTTAATATAAAAATATTAATATTTTTTGTATCAAATATATCATAAATTTAAAATTTTTTAAATTTAATTTAATCTGAATTGATCCGAACGAACGGGTCGATCAAATTAAACCAGTTTGAAACAGATTGAAATGGGTCGAAACGAGTCGATTATATAGACGATTTTATTATTAATCCGGATCAGTTTTCGCTCTGAATCAATAATTTTTAGATCGATAAGAACGGACCGATTCGATTTTTACAACTACTCTCCGTGCTACTCCAATATAATACATCTATATTCTTAATTACACGTTCGAGCTAGATAGCTAGCTAATTTATTGACAAGTAATATGTAACTAAAATAAATTGGAACACAATCGGCTCGTGGGCAGTGACAAAGAAAGAGTTGAGTGTGTTACTCCCGTTAAATTAACTTGTCTAAACATTTCACATTTCTCCAGTGAAATTATCAAGGAATACATAGTGCTACAGGCCGGTGATTATAAAAGAAAAAGATAAAGATATATATGCAAAGTTTTATTCCTCTCTCCTTATAGATTTATAGTAGTGAAATGAACAGTATCTCAACTAAAAAAGTGATATTTATGGGTGTGGGCTGCCTATATATCTATGATCTATCCGCCAACTCCAATCGAAACTCTAGAAATCATATGGAGCAGCATGCAAACAAGTAATAGTGGGAGCAGTTTACTCAAATACATAAGAGTGGAAGCAATTATCTTGGTTGATCTAGGAGAGGAAATTAAGAAGGTTAGAAAAGTTTAGCGTGTATCTTTTTGTGCTAAAAGTAAGTTATTAAAAAATAAATTTTAAAAATAAACTACTAAATATAGTATTATTTAAAATAGAATTTAATTTTTATATTTTTCGAAATGAATTAAAAGTGATTTTATTTATTTTTTTTTATAGTTAAAAATGAGTTAAAAATAATTTTTTATCGAAATAAAGTGAGCTGTAAAGTGCAAAAAAATCACAAACTTAGGAAGCAGTACGGTCATCTCCCAATTCGCAAATGCATCGTGATTACTTTTTTGGTATTGTTTATTTGTCAGAAGGCAATCGGTATTGAGTTTATGTTAAGTGAGTTTTTAGAAATAAAATATAAAATTTATTTTTTGGCCGAAAAAAGTAAGGTACGGGTAAAAAAAAAAAAAGCACACCCTTTATGAATCTATACAGAAAACTTGATGTAGCAGTAAGATGAATGTCCTGTATGTTCAGACTAGCTCTAATGAGCTATTACCATCCTAGTATTTCCTGATGGAAAAAAACTTTTGTCCATGAATCCATTTCAATGCATCATTTCAGAAAATCTAATGAACCAATGGAGGAATTTATTTACGCATTCACATTATATTTAGATTTTGTTGCTGATTATTGTGAAAAGAAAAGAAAAGGTGGTAAAGACTCTCCTCTCTTATTGGAAAAACTCACTCTCATTGGTATAGATTTGTCTCTAAATTTCCAAATCTGCTTTAATTTATCATAATCATTTTCTGAAAGAAAGTAACCAAATCGGAAAATTCCATTCACACCATTATAGTTAATTTCTCGAATGTACTCTAGAAACATTAACACTGTTAAGTTTTTGCAAGTGTTAGAGAGGAACAAAAGAATCCGAAACTAAAATGTCTATCCAGCAGCAGCAGGGAACATAGAACATGCATTAGGCAATAGATGAAAAAAGAACTGCAAAGCAATCCTACTGCTTCACTTTAGTAGGTAAGTGTATCGAAGGAGCCACAGATCACATGTGCTATCAAAGTATCAACCAATCACTTCTTATCCGGTGCATTGTATTACCGAGTCTTCTACCAAATGTTGCACTACTGATGTTGCTAGGTCTAACTTTATGTTCTGCGACTAGATCGCTTCTCACTTTTAACTTGCCAGCGTTTCTGGTAATATAGTAGTGACGATCGATGTAATAGCCAGCGGCCACGGTGTCAGTGGAGGTAGTGGTTATGCTGCTATAGACGATCATGATCTTGCTGGAGGGTTTGGTAGTGGTGAAGGAGCTGGTAGTGGTCGAGGAGGTTCTGGGTATGCAGCTAACCATGGCGTTTGTGGGTATGGTGGAGGAGCTGGTAGCGGGAGTGGAGAAGGCTATGCATCTGCTGCTGGCGGTGGCTATGTTGGTGCTGGAGAAGGGTACAGTGGTGCAGGGGCAGGCAGTGGAGTTGCATACCGAGATGAAGGACAGCACGTAGGAGGAGGGTATGGCGGTGGCAGAAGTGGCGGAGGAGGTGAAAATGCAGGAGCATGCAGCGGCTGGTGTATACGGAGATGGTGGTGTTCCTGGTGGAGGTACGGTCAATAGCATGTCCTAATACCATAACAACAAAGTCAGAAGCAAACGTAAATCTGGTTTGATCCACGCACCGCACCCCCTCACCGGTTTTCTATAGGTGTTTAATTTATCTTAGGAAAACATAAAAAGGGGACGAAGAAAACTATATATATATACTATAGGAAAACAAACTAAGAAGTACATAATCATAAACATAACGGCCATGTAAGCAATTGCCATAAGAGGCATTCTCCTTCATACTACTGTTCTACATTCCAAAGTTCAAGGAGAAGTACATAAGACTCTGCATGACATTTCTCATTTGACTAGAAATCTCGAAACATTGCAGGCAGATGCTCCTATGATACTTGCGAGCCATGTAGACATACCAGTATAGTACAGAAAGGAAAAAAGAACTCTATTACTGTAAAAGAGCCCTCAAAATGCTTTCTTCTCATAAGAAACCAAGCCATGCACCCCACCTTCGACCTGTGCAGCCCCAGTTCGGACCTGAAATAAGAACCCAAAGGGATGTTTGAATAATACCATTCACCCTATCCTCAGAAAGAAAAAGAACATTCAACCATGCCATGTTAACCAAGTCAAGTAGGAAACTTTATTGCAAAATAGGTGGTCAAGCGGTCAGATTATTAGCTTCAATTAGCCCCAAGAAGTAACTCCATTAAGCATGAATCTATATATTGCACAAAGTAATTGTATACGATCCAGGTTAAGGCTAAGTTAAACTACAATTAGCAGTTGTGTGCTCATGCTCAGCCATTGCCGATCGCAAATGCTTTTATATTGCATGAAAATGAAAAAGAAAAAGCCTAAACCCCAAATAAGAAAGCACTAAATATTATAAAACAAAAAGAACTATAGGGATTATCCCATTCAGAGTTTACTTATTAAGCTATCATGGTTTACAGTTTATTCAAATGTCAATGTGATTGGGTACCACATCTGAACCTAAGTTGGCATGCCAGCACAAATTAAGTTCCATCCAAGAGAGGAGAATATACAGACATAAAAACTGTCCCAAGGGCATTTTAAGTATGCATGTGTCATACTTTTCCTGAAAAAATTCGAATCGTAATGGAAGTCTAGAGCTACCTCAAATCTTAGTTTCCCACTTTGCAAGAGATCATGTGCTGCCTTAACAGAAGATGCCCCGACATCTTGAAATCCTTGTTTAACAGCTTGCATTGTATAGGGAATGAACTTCAAGATAGAACCCTTGTCTGGTACAGCACCAACAACACCCTGAGCAACCTTCAGCTTCAATGTATCACCAAGATACCTTGCATCACTCCCTTTAGACATTGCTTCTAAGGAGCCCATCCCTCTATACTCTTTAATTCGACGACCATCCTGCCAAAGGAAAACTTAGAATAAGTATAAGAATTGCAATCAACATAGAGAAGTTTTATCCAAGCATGAAAACTATATATGGCTTCATAGCTCATATAGTGACTTTCTGATGTTCTTTTTAGATATTTTTTCTAAAAGCTAAAATGAGGGTGACGCTAAAGTGCATTTTACTCATCAGTAAACATTACAATGAAATAATTAAAAATAGGAAGCTATATGATGATTTCAATACAAAAAGGGTATGACTAAAGAAGCTGTAGGTTGTTTTCCCGAAACGGAATGGAAGCTAAGCCAATTTGTCAGATGCATACGTCAACCTTTTGTAGGAATGCCATAACATTAATGAAAAAATGACTTAAACCATTCACCACAATATCACTAATTCCTATAAAACTAAATCTTGCATAAGGTTGTAAAGTGAACTTGAACATCACTACCTTCTTCTAAGTAAGTATATACACATAATCATCAAATCACTAATTAAAAAAAGAAGAGAAGAGACAACCATATATGCTGGCTTATGATTTATAAAACAACAAATAACACAATATCTCTGTATAATTTTTCTATAGCCTCACACATATTGATATAAAGACAATTTTGATATGTCACAACTGTGAAAAACAAAATACATGGCTCAATATACTTATTACGGCTTAGGCTACATAAAGCACGCATTATGTGCCAGGAGATCTCAAGAAATGAAGCACTAACAAAAAATGAAAGCACTTCAGTTGGAAGATACATTTGCATCACCAGAAAATCGTGGCAGCAGATAGCTACAAATTTATAGTAAAGAAACATGATATGCTTTCATTCTTAGGTTATATGGTTGCTAACCTTATATTCGTAAACTCCAGGAGCCTCATGGCTACCAGCCAGAAAGCTCCCCATCATGACGGTTGATGCCCCCAACACCAAAGCTTTAACAATGTGCCCTGAATTTGATATCCCACCATCAGCAATAACAGGTATACCATGATCCTTCGCATAAGATGCAACCTTATAGACCGCTGTTGCCTATAAAAACCGAAGTAGAGCACTTTTAGAAATGATTATCTCCATAAAATTAGTAACAGTTCAGTGGCCATCTGAACAGTATGCATATACCGTGCCCTATCTACCAAACACAGAGGTTTAAACAAATAAGAAATATAAAATAAGGAATACCTCAAAAGAATCTACTAAAAACAAGTGATGATATTCAGTCTTCCCAAGAATCTCAGTGACTCTTCTAACTTATTAAGAGCAACGAATTTTCAACACAGAGCGAAACAAAGATCTACAAATACATTCTATACTTCAATGCAACCATACAAAAGCTCAGACCTTACTTCAAACTAAACAGCATGTCCAAAAGGTGGTCTTCTGACCAATGCTAAACTTCACAGGAAGTAAACTTTACCTGGCCTCTGCCCACTGCACAAACTTCCTGAGTTGTACAAATGGATCCAGACCCCATTCCCACTCTCAATCCATCAACTCCAGCATTGATCAAATTCTCTGCCTGGGCCATTGTCACCACGTTTCCTCCAATGATATCCAAGCCCGGAAATGCCCTCTTAGCATGTTTCACCATCTCCAATTGGTAAACTGAGTTCCCTTGTGAGCTATCAATGATAACGACATTTGCACCTGCTTCAACCAAATGCTCCAGTCTCTGTTTATCTTCCTCCCTCGTCCCAATAGCTGCCCCTACTATAAACCTTCCATCACGACCTACCGCTGGTGCCCCCAGTTTCGGTAAACTCTTAATCGTCTCTACATGCTTCCTTGTAACCATATCACTCACCGATCCTTCATCATCGACTAGTGGAGCAAATTCCAGTTCAGTATCAGCGAAGAAAGCAGCAATTTGCTCAAATTCAACACCGGCAGGGAGAACCCGAGGAATTTTTCGCATGAATTCAGAAACAGAAACTTTTTTATTCGAAAGTTTCTTCCAATCAGATAATGCTACAACACCAACCGGTTTAGATTTTCTCGAACCAGATTCAGTAACAATTCCAAACCCAAGCTCCCCAAAATCAGATCCCCAATTGGGTGTATCAGACGGAGAGAAAAAAACGGGATCAGCCACAAATGGAATTCGACGCGACTTTGCAGCTTGTACAAGAGACGATTGGTTAATTGGAGTTGTGTTGCTGTGAATAATGGCGACGCCGCCGAGACCAGCCATGGCTACAGCCATGGAAGTTTCAGAAACAGTATCCATAGGCGAAGCAACACACGGGATAGATAACGGAACGTTACGGGAGAGATAACTGCAGAGATTAACGGCGTCAGCAGGGAAGTCGATGTAACCGGGAAGAACGATGACGTCGTCGTATGTGTAGGAGACGCCTTGCGAGAATAAACGAACAGCATCAAAGCCGTCGTCGGTGAAGATCGACGGCGATCCGTTCATTTTAACGGCGATGTAACTCAGATAGCGTTAGGGTTTTTAATTTAACGGCCGCCGTTGAGCTTAGAACTAGGGAGTAGACAACAAAAAATGCTGGAATAAAAATTAAAAACTTAAGTAAAATAACAATGATCCTTATTTATTGCTGGGACATTACTGAAGTCCTAAACTATTAGAGTTTTTTCAACTGAAACTCTCAACATGATAGGTGCCTTTCGCTTTCCTTTTGTCCAACCGAATTTTTTTTAATTTTTAATTTTTAATATATATTAAAAAAATTATTGAAATATTCAAAAATATATAAAAATTTTATATAATAAAATTTTTTATTATATATTTTTATTATTTTTTAAAAATAAAAAACATTTTTTATTTTAAAATTTTTTTATTATAAGTAATTTCAAACACACTCTGATCAAACACAACACTACTACTACAATCTAAACACCATAAGCCTTTTTTTTTATTTTATGATAGAATTTTGTTTTGAACTAATTTTTAAAAATATTTTATTCTATCTTAATAAACAAACTTTTTTGGATTTATGTATATTCTATCTTAACCATAAGCCTTCTACTACAAGCGACTTATGTATATTTTCTTTTGGATAGTGTATACAACTGTTGCAATTTTTTTCTACCGAGTATTCTGCATACAGTTGTAGTTAAAAGTGTACCTTTGCACCATTATGCGTGTGAATGGATCAACCTCTTTGTTTGAAGAAGTTAGCTGACTGAAATCAGTGCGTGTTTACCTTTTAAAATCTGAACTGATAATTTTTAAAAAATAAAAATAAAAAAGTTAATTTATTATTGAAATTAAGTTTGGAAGTAAATTTTAGTTATAAAATTATTTTTAATTTTAAAGTAACAATATTTTGTATTTAATTAATTTTTTAAAGTGAAATAAAAATAATTTATTTAATAAAGATATGAGTTCAATACCTAGTTAAACACGCCATCTGTCTCTTTCATTTCAAGACTTTAGTCTTTCTTCAGCGAAGCTTTTTATTAGAAGCAAAATCTAACTTGGTTTTCTGATAGTCGGAAAACTACTATAGTTTTGCTTTTTCAGTTTCTGAAAGTATATGGAACGTTTGGAATTTGGAAGAGTTTTTCAAATACTTATAATTTTAAATAATTATTTTTTAATAAATATGTTATAGTATCTTATAATTTTTTTAATTTTAAAAATATAAAAAAATATATTAAATAATATAATTTGTATTATTTTTAGAATTTATTTAACAAAAATTTAAATTATTTTATTTTATAATTACTTTACAAAAATTTTCGGCGCAATTTGTATACTTGTTTATTTTTTTTTGAATAATGCAGTTGCTGATCGGTAAGAGTGGAGTTCTTTCACTTTTAAATAAATTAAAAAATATATAAACAAAATGTATAAAATTACTTCGGAAAGTGAAAGAACGCACGCTAGTTGCAAGTTGCAACAACATTTTTGTATATATAAATAAGCAGCTCAATCATGGCTTTTTTCAAGATGCTATTGTGATAGTGATCTTTTATTAAGCGTGTATTTAATTTAAAATAAACTCATTTTTTAAATGAGTTTAAAAAATTAAATTAAAAATAAAATTATTTAATAAAAGATAAATTTTTCTAAATTTCATATTAATAGTAAGTTTTAAAAATAAATTTTGAAGAAAATAATATTTGATAAAAATTTAATTTAAAAGTTTTATTTATTTTATATTAAATATAAATTTTTAAAAAATAAAATTTAAGAGGTTGATAAATACGCACTAATAAATTAGTAGTGTTGATTTTATTTCTAGTAATGATTCCGTCATGAAGGTTTCAGAAATGTTGTTTCAAATCTATAAAATTCTTCTTAAGCCTTCAGAAAATATTCAAATACTCAATTATCACATATATCTATCATATAAAACGTCATCATCAATAATTCTATCAAACATTCAAAGCAAACGAGAAGAAAAAAGAGCCTTATAAGATCAATTAGACTTAAATCTTCGCTTGCGTTTGGACGATGCTTATAAAATTAATTTTTTAAAATAAAAAAATTTTTTATTTTTTATTTTTAAAATAAATAATAAATATATAATAAAAAATTCTAATTATATAAAATCTTTTATATTTTTAAATTTTTAATAATTTTTTTTAATAATTATGAAATATATATTAAACAATAAAAATAAAAAATGAGCGAGAAACGCAATGTCAACATCTGAAATCTCTCCTATAAATACCCCTCTGAACGTTTCTACATGCCATCTCTCTCCGAAAATAATCCAAGCCACACATGTCCAGTTCCTTCATTTCAATTCCAATTCCGTACGAAAACTTTCGCAACATTCTCTCTCCCTTTCCCTCCACCAATGGTTTCTCCGTCATCGGCAATCTCTAACCCTCAGGCGATATCTCCACCGGCGGCGACGTTGGTGAAGGTGTTCACTTACGGAACGCTCAAGCGAGGGTTCTCTAACCATGGTTTAATTCAAGAGTTGATGAAATCCGGTGACGCTTTCTTTCTCGGCGCCGCACGCACAGCAGGACCTCTTCCTCTCGTATGTGGGCCCTACAGAGTTCCGTTTCTGCTCAATTTTCCCGGCGCCGGACGACGAGTCTCTGGTGAGCTTTACGCTGTTTCACAGAACGCACTTTCTCGGCTTGATGAGCTTGAGGGGACTCGCCGTGGTCACTATGAACGCCGACCGATTAAATTAACCTTGGTGCGTGTTTTTTTTTTCATTCAAATGATTTGTTATGTTCAAAATACAAATTGATTGTTAGTTCTTTTTCATTGTCATGTTAATTTGGATTGAAAATTTGAGGACTGTGACAATAATCATTTATTAGGAATTTTGATTGTATATTAACTCTGAGCTCATTTAGGGATTAGAATATAGAATATATGTTGGACATTGACCTAATTGATGTTTACTTTGTAGTTTATGTTGATTTTACACGAAATCTATCTTGACCACGCAAATATTTATTTCCACTTATAAAATATTAGTCATATATACAAACTTAGTTCGCTTTAGATTTACTTTTATTTTCTTTGTTCTTCTTTTGAATATTCATTTATGTTCTTGATTCTTGTTAGTGCAGAGAATTGGTAGCTCAGGCTTTTAGGTTGGGGTAATTTATTTTACAACAACAAACCATGGCATCTGTTCTGTGACAATTGTGAAACAGTAGTGGTCTCCATTTACTAGTATCACCATGAATGGTATAGTTCAGTATCAAACCATAAGCATGTATACAGTTCATTATCAAATTATAAGCTTGTAAGTATTTGACAATTGGGGATATTAATAATAAAAGCACATCTTCTCGTTTCTTCCGTAGATTGCCAACAAAAATGGTGAAGAAAATGTCAACAGACAAGAAGCAGAAGACGAAGAAGAAGAGGATGTGTTGAATGCTGAGGCATATTATGCACACTGGAGCTATGCAGAGGAGCTATGGCGGCAGAGTGGAGAGAAAGGGTACGAAGCTTACACAGCAAAGGAGGCAATGGGATACGTTAAACGCAAGGATCGCCCACGGAACATCTCGTTCTTGGAACAGATTCAGGTCTTTGTTACTTCCCAAAATTAGCATTACTCCCTCTGTAATTCCCTGCTCTACGATAGTAGTATGTTATTTTTACAATGACCAGACCATATAAGTAAGAGAAGTGCTGTTAGTTAATGAGTTGGTAAGGGGATATATTGGAATGATCGAATCATAGCAGTAGTGTTTTTGGGTAGGTATGTTGATTCCAAAATTTGAAATATCGGTAAGGGCAAATATTTCTCTTAGACTAAGTTTTACATGGCTTCAGTCCTCTTTTCGTTCTGCTTCTTTTAATCTTTCTAGATACCGAAAGGTAGAATAGCAACTATTTTCTTATCCCTATAGCAATTTTGCTTTCAAGAGTTTATATGTTTGGTTAGTTGCTATGCGTTTCGTAAGTATGCCTTAAAGATTTTGTTAATCAAGTTTTGACTGGTGGAAGTTGAAACTACACTCCGTGTGATAGTATTTTGTAAATAAGATGTAAGAGACCAACATTGGCTAATGACCAGGTGAATGATATCGATTCATTTCTCATTCTCTTGGTAGCACAAATTCACTATGAACTAAACCCCTATGACTACATGAACATTGCTGTAAAAATGAACCCGAAGGTCCAGAGCCTCCAAAACTTAAGAAAATTGGAATTGAATTTGTTCCATCCAGTTATGAGCAAACAAATACAAACTTCTGATATATACTCCTTTTGGTAAAACTTCACCACTAAACAGTACCACTTTGCATAGATGTCGCGAGTTGAAGGTTTTTTCTTTACGTCGTTCCAAATTTGAGCTTCCTTGTGTGCTATTTGCCACTTGCCATGCGTAGCATTATCCGCTACCAAATCTCAACTTCATCTCCGCTCATCTGACCAAAGTAGGACACACGTCTGCAAGATTTATGCGCTCTGGTTCTTCAATTCTAGAAGATTACCAATCTAATTCAGACAAACCCATTTATATACCAGCTCCTTTCGTTCTTTGTTTTTCTGAAATTTTTTGAACCAATGAAATGGTAAAACACTGGCAACACCACTAAATAAAAGACTGACAATAACAACTCTATATCTGTACCCTATTTTATATCTCATTTGTGCAATTATTGATAGACTACCATAGTACTAATAATTAGCGGTGACAATTCAAATTTCTGAATTAGTTTCGGCTCGTATAATAATCAGATCAAAATCATTCGATTTATTTATTTATAGTAATTAAAATTGTCAGCTATAATTTAATTTATTTAATAATCAAATTTAATTCGAATCGATACATTTAATAATTAAATTATTAAATAAAAATTATAAAAATTAATCTCTAATAATAATAATATAAATTATTAATTATAATATACTTTTAAAAATAATTTGATAATATTTATAAATAAAGTAAAAATTAGCTAAATTAAAATTATAAATATTTTTAATTATTAAATAATATATAAATAATTATACGAATTAAACGGATCGATTTTAGATTAATTTGAATCTATTTAAAATTTCGAATTAATATCAAATTAATCTAAATTTGATCCAAATTTAACTTTTGAATTGATTTTGAGTCAGATTCATGGATCGTGTAAGAAATTATTGCCGCTACTAGTGACCATGTATTAGTTAATAATACCTAGTAGGATGCAAATGAAAATATAGAGGGGTCACACATAACCGATAGAGTGAAACCGAGATGGTCCATGCATAGCAGCGTGGCGCAAACCGAACGAGAACTACCAGAAGTGCCAATCAATCATTGTAGTATATGGATGGCTATTTCATTTCAAGCATGTTGTGTACGATGTTAACGGAATGGAACAAGTTAGCAGCGCGGTGGTGGTTGTTTTAGCGTGCCTTTTGACGAAAGCATTTTTTTAAAACAATTTTTTATTTTACATTTTTAATATATTTTTATAAATATTTTAAAACTTTATCTAAAATTTAGAAAATATAAAAAAATTCATACTAAAATTTTTATTTCTTATTGTAAATATTTTTAATAAAAAAATTTATTTTAATAAAAATAAATTAATTTCTATTTAAAAAAAATTATATTTTAAAATTACTCCTAAAACGCTTCATAATTTGGTTTGATTAGAAAAACAGCGACTCACCAAACTAGAACCAATTATAGCTCTAAAGTTGGTACAGCAAGACGAGTAAACTGGTGCCACTAACCCACAGGAAAAAAAGCATACCAGAAAAGGCCAAACAATACAGGACGACGTCACCTGTGCTGGACGGTGCCGGCAAGTGAGTTCCAATCTCTAACGTCGATGTTGTCTTTATTGTCGAAATAAAAAATATTTTTATTTAAAAAAAAATAAAATATATAATAAAAAAATTTTATTTCATAAAATTTTTTTATATTATCTAAAATTTTAAATAAATTTTATAAATATTTATAAAATATATATTAAAAAATATTTTTGAAACGTGATGCCAAACGCACCTCTTATCCCTATCTAATCCAAAATAAATTTCTTCAGGGAAAAAGGGTACTACTTAAATAAGTGGTTGAGTTCACTAGCCAATGAGCTATTTTTTGTGACAAAGTAAAAGTTCAGAAATGTAAATATTGTGACACATTGCATTAAGTTTTATTTATATTTTATTTATAAAGGAACTCCTTCGTAATATGTGCACTCGAGAGGATTGAAACAGATAAATTCATTAATTCTTGTAGCTGCTGTAAGCCTGTAACATGCTTGACATCATTATCTTACTGTCATAATAGTAGTTAACAATGCATAATCATGATTATTTTTTTAATAATTCTTATGAATCATTCAATGGCATTTCAACGTTGAACACCATCACAAATTCACAGTAAATAGTAAACATAAAAAATAAGCATCAAATTACAAACTCTTTGGCTTTAAAGAATAAATAAATAAATAAACATCATATCTTCATGTTTCCTTCAAATTTATGAAAAAAGAAACCAACACCATGAGACGAGAGTAATTTTTTCCCGTCCACATAAGAAATGATGAAAGTTTAAACCGCTCTCAATTAGGATAATTAAAGATTTAACCAGTATTCATTCCCCCTCAAAAAACAAGGAATTTCACCATCTATATTTACAATCTAAACTTCTTCGCATCTAAATCTCTCTAAAAACTTCTAAGCTCAAATAATGGAAAAAGATTATAACAAGATTAGATTATTCAGAGAATTTTGCACACCTCGATCAAGAGATCAACAATCAAAAACGGCAAATCGGAGAACTCTGGTTTACCAATTTCACCGGAGAATTTTTCTTCTGATGCTTCATGAACACCTTCATCGGGCTCGGAAAATTCCAGAACCCCCATTTCTTCACTTTCTCTTCACCTCCTCTAGTTCCTCTTCTATCACTCTCCAAACCATTTCTATCAATCGCCACCGACCTCGATTTTCCCAATCTCTCCACCACCACAGCCGTTTCAGAATTCTCTGGAACCTTCGAGAAGAACCAAAACCCTTTCTTCCTCTCCGGCGGCGGCGGAGCAGTAGTGGCTTTTACTTCTCCTCCTTCGCCGCGGCGGAGAAACGAAAAGGCGGCGGATCGAGATCGTTGAAACGCCGGCTCGGTCTCCAACAACTGTCCGACTCGGCCAATAGGCCCAATCCCGCCGTGTCGGCGGTGAGGGGCAAAATCCGAAGAAGAGGAAAACGAAGATGATGAAGACGATGATGAGATCGATGACGTGGCAGCGGTGGTGCCGGAGCACGTGCAAGGGCGCACGTGAGCACAGTCGGGACAGAGACAGAGAAGTCTGTCACGGAGACAGTAAGCGCACGCACCGTTTCTCCGCCACGTCGGATGCTTCCGGCACCGAAATCCAAGCTCGTCTCCGTTCTCCATCGCCAGATTGATCACAGCCGTAGGTTTCTCTTCTTTCTCTTTTTCCTGTCTTTCTTCGCTGGAGCCTGCAAGGGTTGTGAGTTGGTTTCTTGGTTGAATGACGGAGAGTGGTTGTGAATATATATGTGCGCCTGTGGTAAGTTTACCCTGGAGGTGAGCGTTAAATTAATATCGTGGACACGTTACGTTTGTTGCTGTCTCTGGTTGCGGGAGCTAAAGAGACGGCGTTCGGTTTCCGCACAAGTGCAATAATTGAAATCAATGGCATGATCGTGCGAAACAAACCATAAGAGATTTGTATTTTGCGTACTAGTAGTAGGTACTGAGAATCAAGGAGTAATTTGGAACATAAATATAGGTAGGAACATGAAAAAAGGATAATAAGAAGCTCCTTTTTGTAAATGAATAGTGTTAGGTACTGTTGATAATATTGTTTGGTGAAATAGTTGGCTTGTGCGTGAACGTGAAGGCATACAAACTGGTCAGTGACTGCTGCTGTGATTGTTCATTGAGGGTTGTAGCTTTATAGCTATATAGTAGATAATGTAAATGCTATATAACTACTGCTAGTATAGTTATGTAGAATTCGTAGAGAATTTATTTATGAAGGAATGAATGAATGAGCGGCTGAATAAATGAATGGCAACAGACTTTAATATGTTATAGCTAGTGAAGTGGAGTAGGAGGAGCGTAGGGGGCAACGGGCCCGGTAAAGCCCACCCGTTAAAAGTGGATTCTGGCTTGACTTTCAACCTGCTGGGTTGAGTTAGGATTTTGACAAAAATCCGTATTAGGGTCCGTTCGTTATATTAATGGCAACGATCAATATTACTACAGAATTTTAAGTAATTTTTTTAAATATTTATAAAAGATATATAAAAATATAAAATTAAAAATTAAGAAATTATTTTTGGAGTAAAAAGGAGAACAAAAGAATGCACCCTAACATCACGTTCTCCCTTGGCCTATTCTTGATTATAACACAATGGCAATTGGACAACTACTCCCTAGCGGATGTTTTAGAGTTGCGAGTAAAAAAATATTTTAAACTAAAAAGTATTTTAATATTTCTATAATATAAAGTTTATTTTTTGAATTTGCAATAGAATAAAAAGTTTATAATGTTAAATTTTTTATATTTTTAAATTAAAAATTTATAATATATTACCAAATTTTTGTTAGAAACGTAAATTTTAAAATATAATTAAATAATTTAAAAGTATTTTCAATTATTATTTAAATATTCTTAATTATTTATTGAGAAACGTAATATTAAAAATTAGAATAAAAAATTAAAAATATTTTCAAATATTATTTAAATATTTTTAATTATTTATTAAAAATGTAAAATTAAAAGTTAGAATGAAAAATTAGAACTAGTTTCAAATATTACCTAAATATCTTTGGTAAGTATCTATTACTGTTTAAAACTTTTATTTATTTTTTTATTTTTAATAAAATTTTAAAATTTTAATCACAAAAATATAAATAAATTATATATAATTATAATAATTATTTTATAAACTAAAATTATTAAAAAAATCTTAAATAAATTCTTTTTTATAAATTCATCATTTTAAAAACTTTCAAACGTAGCTTTCGAAGCCGTCTCTTTTTCCGGACATGATCAATTGAAAGATCAAAGTTTATTAGTTTTGAATTTCTAATATCTCTCTTAAAAATTTAGATCACCAATTCAAAATCTTAATAGAAATAGGGAACTTGTTTAGGCTTACAAAAATCTAAAAACGTATCTGATATTACGATGTGAGAATAAATCTACTCGCCCGTATAAATTTAAAACAACCGTCAAGTTACAGTATAAATACTTTCGTACGTCATGTATCTATGTAGTAAATACTTCAACGTTGAGAGATGTAAACGTGTGTGGAAATAATTTTTTTATATTTTTAAACATGAATTGAAAATAATATAAATTATTTTTTTAAAATGTAATTCAAATATTTTTCTTAAGTCTGTCTTAATAATAAAATAGAGCGTTTGAAAGTATTTATCAAATAAATTTTTTTAGAATAAATAATTTATTTTTTAAAAAATAAATTTTATTTTATTTTAGTTTTAAAAAAATATAATAAAAAAATTTTATTACATAAAATTTATTTATAATTTTTAAAATTTTTAAAATTTTTTTAAATATTTATCAAATATATACTAAAAAAAAAAAATACGCGTTTGAAAAAAGCAATTTCAAATACACTCAAAATCTTTTGGTTGGTGAGTTTTAAATTTAATAAAACAGGTCCATGTTACTTGGATCACATGTAAGTATACGTTGATTCGAACATTTAATTCAAAGATAATAAAATTTCATGGGCGGCGTTTTTGTGATTTTAAAGAACAAGTTAATTTTTATCATATCTAATGCTTCCAGCAAATAATCCAACTAAAATAAAATTTTCTGGCCAGCTAATTATTTCAAGTCTTTCTTTGCATCGACGAGAAACAAAAACAAAATTTTATTTTAAATTCTGGTAATGATTCTTTTTAAAAGACATTAATTAAAAGCCGCACGGTTTAGATTAGCGCCGATAGATTCCTTTAATTGCTCTTGTTGTATTATTAAAGAAGTAAATTGGTGTATATATATACTTTGTTTGACTTTGACCTGTAGATAACATATTATTATATTTTGCAGACTGCAACCTTTCAAGCTAATCAATCAAATCATTTCTTATGTTCGTTGAGAGATAAGAAAAACAGCAATTCAATTAGCTTCTTATCAGCTGAGAACATGCATGTCGAGATTCTTCTATTATTAACTTCTCTGCATGAAGCTGTCATTATTGATTCTTTAATGTCTCCCACAATTCAATTAATCATTACTATCGTATAAGATGTTGTTTCAAATAGAACGATTTTTTTTTCTCAAAATTTTAAAATTTAAAGATTTTATATATTTTAATTATTGCTTCTATTTTAATTATATTTACATATTTTTATCAAACTCTAACTTAAAATTTATTTTATTTGTTTCAAATATTACTTTAAAATTTACTTCTATCGATTTTATTTTTTATCGAATTTTATTTTTATAAAATTCAATTTTGTGTATTTAAAATAAGCCTTAAATATTAAATGAAAGAAATTAAAAAAAATATTTTCTAAAGAAATTGAATAGGAGCCCAATTTTTATTTTTCGCCAATAAATAAAAGATGCTAATGCTGTTACATATGTATGTATTTATGTATATATACGAATTAGAATTTGACTACAATGTATCCCTATCTACTATTTTATGATTCAATATGGTTGTAATTTTAAAGTACGCCTCTATAAATAGATGTGTTGTGTAAACAACACTATAGCACATCTTGTTATACATTATAATTTGAACCGAAATATCATAAATATGAATTACATGTGGTACTTATATTGTAATATGAAGTATGCGATCATAATCTGTAGATGTAATCCGAAAAACTGCAGCCGTGGACGGTTGACCAGCAGTCCATGGGCTGGAATTCGATGGAACAGGTTGGAATATCATTTTCCTTTGACAACTCTAGCCTATCAACTCATTGATTGAAAAAGCGTTTGAAAGTAATTTTAAAAATATTTTTTAATAAGAATATTTTATTCAATTTAATAAATGAGTTTTTTATTTTTAAATAATAATAAGAAATAATAATAAAATTCTTTTATGTAAATTTTTTTATATTTTTTAAAATTTTTAAATAAATTCTGTAAAAATTATAAAAAATTTATTAAAAAATAATAATTAGAAATGTAATGCCGAACGGCTCCTGAATGAGTCCAAAATTTTGGATTTCAAAAGAGGTTTCTGTAAACATAAACATTAATTTAATTTTTTCTATCAAAAACTATTTTTAAAATTAAATTTAAATTTAGAAACTAAAATTTTAAAATTTAAATTTAAAAACTAAAACTTAACTTGAAAATTAAATTTTAATTTAAAATAAATAAAAAATTTTATTATCAAATTTATTTTAAAATTAAAATTTGTTTTTAATAAAGTTATTTAGAAAAAGTGAATTTAAAATTAGAAAACACGTACAAAATGTCAAAAGAATTGGACGACGGGGTTTAACGCGAATGTTTTTAACAACAAACAACAACCCCACCACCACCGTTATGACACATGTTTTCAACGTCAACGGCCGCCCTTTCAACGACTTCTCCTCTCTCGCTCTTTCCCAAAACCAATCCAAAACAACGCATGGGACACAACACCCATTTACTTCTTTCATCTCCTTCTCTACTTCTCCCAATCGAAGGTAAATCTTATCTCTGTTTGTTCTTATTGATTTTGCGCAATTGTCTTTTTTTTTGGGGCTTTTTGAATTTTAGCTTTAGATGGAGTGAGAGCGTGTGATATAGATGAAATTAATCAGCCTTTTCTTTTATTTTGAATTAATGAATGAATGATAGTTTTGTTTAACGGAAAGGCGGCCGTTCTCGGAATTCTGATACTAATGGTGCCGCTTAGTGCTAGCGTTATGGCAGGAAATGGAGACGTTGAGCACCCCTCTGATTCTATGATCAGGTTTTTTTTTTTCTTTGATCAATCAAGTTAAGCTGAAGTTTGGGTTTATTCAATGCTGATGGAAACAATGTATTCTCAGGCATCAGAATCATATACCATCCAGTCCCAGCACCGCTAGAGAAAAAACAAGCAATAGCTTATTTGACGCAGAGATCAGAGTAATTCTTTATGCATTTAACAATTGCTGTTTCACATCACTTTTCCCGTTTAGTAGAGTTAGTTGGTTACAAAAGTTGTTTGGTTAAATCTTGCGAATAATGTGTCTGTGATCAGGAGCTTTATTTAAGGACCCAATCACAGGAAGAGGAGATTTTGCACCTTCATAGGCAAATCACTGATGCCTCTACGAGAGTAGGAGCATGGATACTTGTTTTTTGGTAACTAATGTTGAGAATTACATTTTTTTCCTGCTCCTACTAAAGCTAGGTGCTTGCTTGTTTCCTTTTATCAGGAATTGCAGTTACTAGATGATAAAAGCATTTTAGAGAGGAAGCTTTCTGATTTGCAGATGGTCAGTTTGTGTGCTTCATGCAAGTAGCTAGATGAGATACGTTGTCCTTACCAACCACAAATGAAATAAAAATTTCCCTCTCTATGATAGGTATTTTATGAGAAGCAAATTGATGCTACATCTGATGCAATGAGAGATCTGGCTCAAAGAAAAGGTATTCTTGAAGATAACGTAAGAATGATAGATGACTTGAAGGTATGCCATCTCGTTTGTTGCTAGTCTCTGTGACTTTGAGCATGCATTTGTAGAATGTGAATGTACTTCTTCTTTGAGAATCTACTTATACAACAGCAACAACAGCAACAATAAATTAAGCCTTTATCCCACTTGCGTGGGGTCGGCTATATGAGTCCGTTTTCTCCATTCCGTTCGATTATAAACCAGATCTAGCGAAAGGTCCAATTCTTCTATATCCTTCGCCACTACTCTAGGCCAAGTTAATTTTGGTCTACCTCTTTTTCTCCTAAAGTGTTCTGAAATCTACTTATATAAACTTCTACAAAAATACTTTGTACACTCACCCAGCAGCTGTGAGATATTTGCAAATTTTATTGTCATATCTTATATTTATGAATTTGATATTTTAGTTTTTTAGGAATCAACTTGTAAAATACATTTAACTTGTTTAGGCAGTAGAAGAAGACATACATATGTTCACTTCATCATTGGTAAATCTATTGGCTGAGTTCAGCATCCGGCCACCGATGCTAAATGCTTTTACAATCACCAGTGGCGCAAAGGTGACTATTTCTTTACTTTGTAAGGAATATTTAAAACTTTTTTTTGGCTAGATTTGATTCTCTGCTAGGTTAAATGTGTATCACGTCTCTCCTTAAAGTTGATGTTAATTTCTGTATTCTGGAGGACAGTGTGAATCCTTGAGTATTACGCTATGAGTTATGTGTTAATGCTCTTATTTCAGTGCTAGTTTTGGTGATTTGTACTGTGAAAGCGTCAACTCCTGATTCAGCTTAATGTTTGTAGTGCATCTTTTTTTCAGTATTACTTTCTTCAAAGTTGGAACTATTAGATTGCATAAAAGAAATGTTAAACGACATCAAAGCATTCATCCTTTTTGCATCACTAGTTGTGAATTTTGCAAGCCCTTCTTCTTCTTGAAGAAGGGTTGCAAAAGTCCTTATTGACAGGCTACGTCTCTACAAGAATCCATCTCATTATAGTTTGACGGGATTGTATGGTGCCTTTTAACCTAACGCCATTCTCCCCCTTCACCTAGGCTTGAGTCTATTGCTAGCCAAAATTGATAATGACTTTCGAGTAAAGATTGAATTTTTTTGGTGAAAAATAAAGTGCACAAATCTTGTTTCACACTATAACTACATAGATATGAGCACAACTCTGACATAAGTAAAATTCTGTAGATTTATGGTGACTACATGGTTAATGCAAGACAAAACCTTCTCCTGTTATCTAATTTATCCTGTTTAGCATGACCTGCGGATGCTTTTTTCTTTCCAAGATATTTTCCTACATTGAGTCAATATGTTGTGAATGCCAATTTATTATTCGTGGAGGCCAATTACAATTTTGTTTCCAAGACGTCGGAAGTTTCTCACTTTGAAAGGTCTTCAAAGATCAACTGACCCGTTTCCTGTGGGCAGCTCTGATTCGGGGCAGGTTGAAGTGGTGCTTGTGTAACTCAGGCAGACTAATAGCTTGTTGCCATGAGAGGCCCAAAGTCTAGCTTCTATATGGAAGCCTTCAGTACCTGAACCATATTCTCTAGACATAGAATGTTTGATCTCTGAAATACTTGCATCATTGCATTTTTTTTGTATGTTCGGCTAGGTGGATTTTTTTGAGATGTTCACGCTTTATCTCTGTTCCAAGTTGTTGAAAGTTTTCTTGAGTTTGTGGAAGCTGTTATTCTTCTTCTAACTCATCTTCTTCATATACCTTACCCATACCATGTGGGCTCAATGTGATTACTGCATATAACCATGAGTAGGTTCTTGCCATTCTTTTAAGAAGGATTTAATACGATTGCTATAGCTTAATCATTTAGTTGACTTCAAGCTATGTTTTCTTTTTCAGCATCTATATCAACACATGCACTGGAAGATCAGGTCTTCTCATGTAAGTAAGTTGTCTTAAAGTTTTTATGCTATTGTTGTGGATATAATTTGTCGAAGCAGAAGTTCAGGATAAAAAATGTTAATGTTGATAAGTATCCAGGTTTGGGCGCAATGCACGAGAACTGTGACATGTATACTTTTTGTTCTTTCTAACATATCAGCCTCAAATTATACCTTATTTTGACCTCAACAGATCATTGGTTATTAGAGACTAGGTCTGAGAATGCTGGAGTGAAGCTCAATTGTTGGTTTATATGACATTATCATGTTATATAACAAATAAAATATAAGCTAGTTTATCTTATGGACTGTGCAATATAACATATCAAATGTAAACTAAGCCCTTATATTTTTCAGTCTGACTTATGTGTTTGTATTGTAATTCTTGTTCCACCATCCCTGCTGCTTGCTGATTTGGTCTGGATGTTAGTGCCTCTAGACGGGAACTAATAATCTTCTCATGATTACGATGGTGTTTTCCGTTGCTTCTATGGAACTAATGATATTCTGCCTGATTATGATGGTGTTTTGTGTTGCTTCTTTCAAGGCATAACACCATATAGTGTTTGCAGGGAGCAAATGACAATCAATATCCACATGATGCTCGTCTAGAGTCAACATCCAATTCGTTGAGACTCGTTCAAGACCATGACAAAATGGATAAGAAGCAAGTGAATATTTCTGCAAGTCCTGATGTTCAATCTCGCTTCACTAACAACGGGCAAGGGTAATTAGATTTCTCTAGTTATGAAGTTTGTATCTAACTCAATTATCACTGCTCGACATGTTTCTTTCATTATTTTGGAATTGTGGTCACAACTGTCCCTTCTTTATGGTAATATTGTTCCTGTCGATAAAATGTTTTTCTCCTCTGTAATTATGCAGCTATAACTACTGCCATTTAACATGCCTTTGAAAGACTTAATTGGATTAGTCTCTTTGATTACATGTTGGATTTCTTTGAGCTATGTAGTAATCACTTTGCTTCATTTGTAAGTGGTCTCTGTTTATTTCTCTGATCTGGTTCATTCACAAACTTGCTGGTCCCTTTCTTGGAAGAGTTTCTTAGTAGCATTGGATAGTCTTGCATAATATGTTGCAGTTTCTTGATGTGTTTCATTACAGAGTTTCAATGTTGTTCATCTGTAATTTATCTTCAGCAAATTGGCACTGCAGCATGCTGATGCTTTAGATAGCATCTGTCAACTTAAAATTCTTACTTTGTGTTTTTTTTTCCTTTAATTTTTCTCTCTGCTGGATAGACATCATACAACAAGCAATCAATGCTTTGAATTTGTGCATATACTTGACTTTGTATTATCCAGAGTTCCATGCTTCTTCACAACCTCTCCAATCTACTTCTCTTTATTTTCCCCCACTTTATGATCATTGTAAGAAATGTTGGTCTTTTACTTGTTCTTCAACCTTTATATACATATCCTCTTGATGAGCCGAACTGGTTAGTGTTACTTCCTCCTCTATCGCATTCCCATTGCTTCTCCCTATGGTTTTACCTTACATACACTAATGGTGATCTTTTTAATATGTGGAATGCCTTATTATTCTTGGGATTATTCCTTTTACATTTTAGACTATAGCTAGATTGCCCTTCCTGTCAATAGAATTGTGTAGGAGCTGAGCCAGAAATTTGCTGATAAGACTGATCTTGTTTTCTTGTACGAGTTTTTGGAACTAAATATAGGCTATGATCTAAGAAAACCTTCTACGTGTTGGAGTTATGACACTTTTAAGCAGCTAGTCTGTTGCTGTATTACTACTATCACACATCAAGATTTTATTGTATACTAGTGTCAGTTTCTTTGGCAGGCAGGTTGGAGGGACCGATCCTTCCAGCTCCATGGATGATAATACCAGTGAACCTTTAAGGAGAAAAATGACACCTGATTCACAGTTTTACATGCCCGTTATATATGAACAAGCCTCTTCAATGTCAGAGGGTATAGTAAAGCCACTAGCTTAACTTTTAAAGTTACAACCACAGTCTGTTGATAACTAGTTCACTTGTCTCGTAGGTGAAACTTCTTTGCCTGGTATAGAAGGATTTCAGATCATTGGTGAACCGCGGCCTGGATATACGTTAACAGCATGTGGTTACCCCACAAAGGGAACATCTCTCTGCATATTTCAGGTATTCTTTACTGTGTAGTGTTTCCGCTGATTAATGCAAATGCGGAGGCTCTTGACTTTATTTTCACTTGTTTGATGGTGCTATAGTGGTTTCGTCATCTTCAAGATGGTACCAGAGAACCAATTGAAGGTGTGTCTATGAGAATTAATTACCATGTTTACCACTTGCTTCAAAGAAGGGGTCTGTTGATCAGTGAGTTTGTTTATAATTCGTAGCATAGTGAAAGACCTTCTCATGAAATAACTATATTCTGAGATCAGTGGTGTTTGAATGTCTATGTTCTGAAAGGAAGTGCCCTAAGAAACTGTTCCTTCCTAATTTTTATTCAATATATTGATAAAGAACTAGTAAGCATTATTACTTCGGAATTATGTATTCAATGAGTAACAGTATAAAGGAAGGGAATGAAACAGGGACAACCTTGTGTATAGATCAATGGGGAAGTTTAGATGCTTGACCTCTTTTGGTTCTTCCATTTTGCTAAAGGCACTAAACGGATCAACATAGGTCAAACATTTAGAAGATAGAATCCGTTATTTGGTAAATGTATCTTATCACCAATGAAACACCAGAATTTTACTATTTATAAAAGCAAGTGTAATTCGCTGTTTCTAGAGTTTGGAGGTGGTTTAGATCCAGACCTGTACCAAATGGGGCTTGTGGTGATGCAGTGTATTATGAGGATAATGATTTATACCTCTTCTTTGACCTTTTCTGCTATTGTTGCACCACAGGTGCCACTGTTCCAGATTATGTGGTCACTGCTGATGATGTTGATACATATATTTATGTGGATTGCATACCAATGGATGATCAGGGTCGTCAGGTTGAGCTCTTAACCTCTTAAGTGAAGTATGAGGCTTCTCTTGTGATTATACATCAGGTCTAAGTTGCTTTAATATTCTCCAAAAGAGCATATTATCCTTTCACCTGAAGAATTCAATGTTAGCTGAGAAGTAGCTACTCGTGTTCGATATCCTTCATGTAAATTTGCATCGTTAAGAGGCCTGCCACTGTTTCTAGTTGCTATGATTTCTATGTGCTTGAAACTAATGTGATCATAATTACCATCTTGTATGTTAATTGCATTTTGCTAAAATTCGAATGAAACAATAGCCATCTCATATTTTGCATTTGCTAAGATGTCATTGGTTACATACATTTCAAACATGTTAATTTCCTATTGGTTTATGGTTAGGGGGAACTGGTGAGTTGCTTTGCAAATAATCAGAACAAAATAACATATGGTGAGTTATTTCTTCGTTGCATTCCACTTTTTCTAAAATGTTTTTAGTTAAATGCGAGTGATGAAGTTTTGAGACTAAGCATGTACATTACTTGTTAGCTAATGACTGACATATATCAACAAGACCCGTGTCTGCATTGTAGATAAAGTAGGAAAAGATTTTTGGGTTCCTGTGTTTCGCTCATTTACCATTTGGTCATTAGTTCTCTATGACAGCATAGATAAATTGTATGATTTTGAGCTTGAGCACACTGGCTATTCATAAAAAAAGGTTTTATAGGACAAAAAGTGAAGGAACACTTTTTTAAAAAAATATAATTAATAGCTTAAGGAGTGAAAGCAAAATTATCACACCTTTTGTACTGTAGATCTTTAGGTCGGAATAAAAAAGGAGAAATGGGACTGCTCTGCAGTTTATAAAATAATACTAGTATTCACGAGGGCCTCCTTAGTCACATCCTGAAATTTTAGAAACTGATAGAATCTCCACAAATATCACTTGAGTATGTTCCAATAGTTTCATCTGAATGAATGCTAGCTATGTGATTCTTACACAAACGATGCAGCATGCTGATGATTTACTTTAATTGAATGATCTAACATAATTTTTATGGCGTCGTAAATCTTATCAGACCCAGCTATGCAACATGAAATTAATGCCCACATTTCAGCAGGGCGAGCAGTTTTTGATGTTCTAATGTGGGTAAGTTGTGGTTCATTTTTTTATGTCCTTTGAGATCAAAGTTTTAAGTCCATGGTCATTTTAAAATTAAAGAAACTTCTAGAACTTGTGGCTTGAACTTTGTGGTTGATTGATTAATGGCAATTGGAGAGGAAATATTGTACGAAGAGTTTTTCCTTTGCCCTTTTGTGATAATTGTTATTGCTCGAAAGAGACTCGAACTGGTGTACAATAATGATTGAACCCCTGATATCAATAAGTAGCTGTGGCTCCTATTAAGGCCAATCCTAACTCCCCAAAATGATGGAGAATTAGTAGGGATTTTACACACAGAATACAAGTGATATGACAATAATGGGGATGTGCTTTTGGAATTTATGTGATTCGGAGGATACTGCTGAAATTGAAAGGAAATTTCTCTAAAAATGGCGATGAAGCCGATAATGCTTTATGAAGTGGAGTGTTGGGTAGTAAAATCCGAACATTTTCACATAATAAGTCTTGTAGAGATGCATATGTTGGTGATGGATGAGTGGGTATATAGTTTTAAAAAAAAAGATTAAGAATGAAATTATCAGACAAAGAGTTGGAACAGCACCGACTGAAAGTAAAAAGAGAAAAAGCCCGTTAAAATGGTATGGGCATATAAAGTGAAGATGTGCGGATCTGTTTTCCGTAAGTGTGAATCGTTGGACATTTTTTATTAAAAGGGGTTAGTGGAGGTCTAAGAAGACTTGGTTAGTTACATACAAAGTGACTTATTTGCTTATGGTCTGACTGAAGATATTGGATTATAGAGAGTGCAATAGTGCAATAGGATCCATTTAGCCGATCCCATTCTAGTGAGACGAACGTTAGTTGTTGTATTAAAAAGTTATTGGCTTGTTGCTATGATAGGCTAAGCCCATTTGTTTTGTTGTAAGACAGTTGAGGCCAGTGTCTGATGTAGTCTGGTTTTGAAGCTTCAAAAAACGCATTCTGCACAGATTGGTTTTGCAAGCACAGGCATATTTTGCTTCTGTTACAGTTTGCCGTTCTTATGCTCCATGTAAAAAGAGAACTGTCCTAGGAGGAGTTTGTGAATATACTGGAGTTACTAATTGAATGTAGCTTAGATGATCAAAATTTGTTTCAGTTTATTACCTTGTTGCACCTTCATAAGTCATTCTAATATCCTGCTTACAAAATGCTTGATTGTTCAACAAACTATGTTTTACTTTCAAACCATCTGATTATGCATTTCAAAATGTGGTTAACTCAACAGAGAGATTCTTCTGACTGGGTCAAGATGAGCTTGATTTTGAAGCGGTCAGGTTATCAGATTAAGGACACTCATATGGATGCAGTAGTAACGGAAGAGAAGTATTCGCCAGATCTACATGTATGTTTAACTTGTAATGTTAAATATGAGGTGCAAGATTAGATTCATTTGACTTTGAGGATTTGAAGCTTGAGTTGAATTTGCAGATCAAAATCCCTCATGGACTATCAGCGCAGTTTGTGGTAATTTGTTCAGATGGAAGTTCGTTACCATTGAGCACTGATGGGATTTCTGACCCACGCATGCCAGAAAATGATATACAGTAATGTGGATTCATTGTTTTAGATAATTGAATGTAGCTGAGATTTGTAGAATAATGCCTTCCTTCATCAATCTTCAAATTTGTGTTCCCCATGGGCTTCCAAAATAAGCACCTATTGGCCTGTAGCAATCACTGTAACTCCACAAACACTGATCTAGCACACAGTTGGTGTTCTGTTAAGACTTATCTTTTTGAAGATAGTTCCTTTAATGTTCAACTATCTTCAAAAAGATAAGTGTTACATGGATGGCCTATATGGAAAAGCTTTGGTTTGTCTTGTGTCATCCGACATAGAACAGACTCGCTTTTACTAAGTTGCCAGCGATTACGTTAAATTGAGTTATTCCTCAAGAAAGTTGTTTTGGCCAAGGGCAACTTATTGTTTTTGACAAGTGACTTAGAAACCTATAGTGTCAGGAGATGGGATGTTATTAGAACTATTACATGTCAGAAGGGTAGATAAGGCCCTACATTTCTAGATAGCGGTAACGAGACAGATCTTTTGTCTTTCTCTCTGATGATCTTACCAAAATGTGGGTGGTAGAGTATGGCATAAAGGATCCATGTAACAGTTTTTTCTAGGGATACAAAGGCCTGTCATTGTTGTATCACTTATTCTTTATATTGTTGAACTTATTTAGTATTGTAAATCAAACTCTAACTGGAAGATAGTCTGTAGTAGGTGTCACATGTTGTGTATTCTTTTTGCCATTTCGTGTTCGATCCGTCAAGAAACTAATTTATCTTCGTGATTGATTTTGGTAGATTACGTGATATGATTGTTCTCACAATGAGGAGCTTCAAGACAAAGGTATGTCTTATAATTTCAACTGTCAAATTTAGATTTACCTAAACTCTTTGGATTTCTGACTATGATTCCTAAGAATATGCTATTTGTCTTTCTGTTGGATTTTTGGGTGTTGGGATACCTGTTTTAGTTAAAAAACTAGCAATGTTGGAATATCCATGCTAGTTTGATCAAATGTAAGGATAACATTTAAATAAATGACCACTGTCTTTCTACCACTTGAATGAGCACATGAAACACGCAGGAGTTGTTTTCTCTTAAATGCATGATATAGTACCATCCTTTGCCAACTAGTAAATCCACTTAAAAGGAAGCCTCAGCATGCCATCGACCAGTAAGAGTTCCGCAACTCAGGACTTCTACCTTAATTTGTAGTGGCTAATTACAGTTTGATGTTATGCAGGCTGTAGATGGTAAGAGGAAAGGGAAAATATAGATGATATTCCTCAATTTGGTTGCAGATTAGATGAATGTACACCTCATTTTTTGGTCCATTTTATGCCATAAGTCATAGTCATGAGTGTATATAAAATGCTTTGTGCTAGTAAATTTTGGTGAAATATTTGTAGTCAAATAAACAGTTTCATATGATAAACATTTTATATCATATGTTCAACTTCTTTTTGTCATTATTCACTCGTATCTTATAAGATTGTACGAGTTCTTGACATATTAAGATGGCTTTACTCGTTCATAATGAGAAATGCTTAAAATTTTTGGAAATATTTTGGGATGATTATCCTGTAAACTAGAAACTCAATAGTTTAACATATATGTTCTGATGGCTCTCTCGATATTTTTCCTTCCATTGTAGGGAACAATTTCAATGTTGTAATTTAGCTCCAATCAAAGTTCTAGCGAAGCATTTACCTACTATGCCTAAGTAGTAGCGATTATTTGTATAAGAGTTGGTGGTGATGATTAAGAGGGTTGATTGCAGTGGTTGGCAGCAGTTCCCTTAAATGTGGGAACACAAACCCTTGAGCGGACAAAGTTAGTGACTGAGATTGCCCGTCTTAACATCTGAGATTTTTTGAGTTAATTGAGGAGAGATTGGAGAGTTTTGGTTGTTCAGCTATCTCCGTCGAAGTTTCTGAGCATGTGAGAGCTGCTCTCTATGCAGGACTGTTATTAATAGTATGTGAGTAGATACATCAACTAGAGTACTAATTCTTTGTTATGGTTCACTTTTTTTTGCAATAGTAATGAATTGCTGAGGGATTGTTTTGAAACACTTTCAAGGTTGCTGAATGTTCGCAATCAATTGCTGAGTTTTGAAGAGTTGAAATTTGAAAAGTAACTCCAGCCAAACGTTTCTGTTTTGTCAATGTACAAATGGATACGAAAGCAAAGAGGAAAGAACCCACTGCTGCAAAAGATGTCACCACTTATTAACCACTTTGGCAAGCCATTAACAATGACTTCCATCCACCACAGATTCATCAACTATCATCAAATTTTGTCTTTGCTTTTTGTTTTTTAATGATTCTTATGTCCATCAATCACAGCAAACCCCTTCCCATTTGTTGCAAAGCTACAAGAGAAGGAAGCATTGAGCATAGCCGTACTTCACACACCAAGTGCGTGCTTATGAGCTAAACTTATTTTTTTAAAGTAAATTCAAAAAAATAAAATTAAAAATTATTTTATATTTACATTTATATAAAAAATGTAAAAAATGAATAAAAAGTTTTTAAAAATAATTTTTTGATAGATAAAATAGATTCAAAAACGTAAAAAGAGTTTGATCGGTTTGCAAGCAAGCCCCAATGGGCACACAAAGAAAAGAAAACAACATTTTTAATTAGATAAAGAAGGGGCGGGGGCCAGCTTGCCGAGCTCGAAGTTAGTGTTGCTTTTGAAAGTTGATTGTGGATTTCTTCAACGTTGTAATTAAATAAAGCTAATTAACGAAGGTATCAAACAAATTTTTTCTTTAATGGACCTATAAATTGTGACCCAAATAGTGTTGATATGAGGCGGATGACCGGCCGGCCAACCTGCATAGCTGGGCCGGGCTTTATCGTCGATGGGGACGACTCTCTTATGAGCGTTTAAAAGCTTTTTTGAAATTAAACTTTTTAAGTAAAAAATATATTTTATTTAAAAATAATTTTTATTTTTAATTTAAAGAATAATAATATTAATAAAATTTTATTATTTATTTATTATTTTTTAAATAAAAAATAAAATTTATTTTTTTAATAGAATAAAAAGCGGCACTCTCAAAAAAACTCTACGTACATACACCACTGATCAGATGCTAGGGGCTATTTGAAAATATTTATAAAATAAATTTTTTTAAAATATTTTTATTTTGATAAATAATACCATATTATTTAAAATGATTATAATAAATAAATAAATCTTATTATATATAATATTTTATATTTTTTAAAACTTTAAATTTAATTTTATTATTATTGAAAAATATAAATAAAAATTTTTGATAGAATAGAATGTCAAACCGTCTATTCGGAAAATGACGAGCCTTCTAGTAGAACAGTGTAATGTTTTCTTCACCTTTTATTATTTGATTGTGAGATAACACGTTGGGATACAACCAGTAGGCCTACTGCTGACGAACTACTCAGTGTACGTTTGGGATTGATTATAGAATAAATTTTTTTAAAATGAAAAATATTTTTATTTTTTTAAATAATTTTTTTATAAAAAAATTATAAAAATATGTAAAAAATTTTACATTATTTAAATTTTAAAATAAATTTTTTAAATACTTATAAAATATAAAATAAAAAAAAAATATTTAAAAATAGCATTTTAAACAGGATGCCAAACGCTACTTCAGTTACTACATACATTAATGAAGAAAGGATTATTAATTAAATTCATTAACATAATATAAAAGTTAGGGTGCGTTTTATAAGAGAAATCTTTATCAATTTCTTAATTTTATATTTTAAAAAATTTTTAGAATATTACCAGAATTTATTTAAAATTTTATAAAATAAAAAAATTTGCAATCATAAAGTTTAATTTATTATATTTTTAGTTAAAAAATAAACTAATTTTTTAAAATAAAATAAAAATATTTTTATTTGATATTTTTTTATAAGTATTTTCAATTTTTACAGTTGAAATTTAGAGCTTGTGTTCTTTCGACTGAGCGTGCGGTTCTTCAGTTACCACGAGAAGCTCTAATTTAACTATTAAAACGTTCGAAATGTCTATTAAAAAAGAGTTTTTCTAAAAAAGAATTTTTTTATTTATTATTTTATAAATATTTTAAAAATAAAAATTATATATATAATTATTTCATAATTTACATTTTGTTTATACTTTTCAAAATTTTTTAAAAAATTTTATAAAAAATTATGTATAATTTTTTTAGAGTTAAAAAAAAAATTATCGGGAGAAAAAAAATCTCTCAAACAAGCCCTATGTAACATTTGATTTTAAACTCGTGTTTTAAATGTCTGTAACTGAATTTCGTGAAAATAAAAAATAAAAAATAAAGTTTTTTAAAAAATAAAATAAAATAGAGTTCAGTATTTGTATTTCAATAAATTTTAAATGTGTGTTGAAAATTGAAAGATATTATATTGAAGAGTGTGTAAATAAAATAATTGGAATTAGAGTTCCGTATATGGAAGTGAAATTTTGAGTTCCTTGTGTAACTGAAATACATGAATTGTTCGGAATTTAAAATCTGAAAGAAGAAAGTAGAATTACGGGCATTTGAAACACACTCTAAGGAAACGTTTAGGAATGATTATGAAATAAAGTTTTTCTGAAATAGAAATTATTTTTATCTTTTTTAAGAAATGAGCTTTTTTTTTTACTTCAAAAAAAATTAAAAATATACAATAAAAAAATCTCACTCCGTAGAATTTTTTGACACTTTCTAAATTTTTAAATAAATTTTTTATATACTTATAAAATATAATTAAAAATATAAAATTAGAAAAAATTAAAAAATCGTTTCCGAAAAGCTAAACCAAACGGGCTCTTAAATGTGAAACACAATCAACACACCTGGCCTCCATCTGACTTCACCAAGTTGAAGAGCGTGTTTTATAATTCATCTGTTCCTACTAAAAGTTAATCTTTAACTCATTTATATACAGAAAACAAAAAATTACTGCTCATAAATAAAGTTAATTCATTTTAAAAATTATTTTCTGATAATCTAGTTTTTTGCTTTAAAAGAAAATCTAACAAAGACTTTGATTTACCACCCCAATTCGATTCAACCAAATTGACTCAAGGGCAATTTGGTCAAATGTAAATCATATGAAAATCTAATAAACAAGACTCTGGGAGTGGGGAAGTTGGAAAGAGGCTTTCTTGCTTTTTTCCAAGAGATGGGAAGAAAGAGGACGGAAGGCGTGGAGCAACTTCCTTCGACATTAACTTAAACTCATCAAACACTCGGCACTCTTTCTGCCTTAGTCAAGACAAACATCACCGCCATGTTCCCTCTGACATTTTCTCTTATCCAATCAAATTTCACAATGTCATCGTCAAGTTAGAGCCTTCCACACGCCGGCACCACTCATAGCCGCCGTGGCTGATACGCTCTGGGCCCCACTATTGTGACCATTACCTTCCACCACTACACTAGTCGGCACCTCAAAACTTCCAAACTACCCCTCTCCCTCCATGCCCAAATAAATACGAAAGGGAACTTTCATACAACAACACAATGGAAATTATCAGTGTTATGCAAGAAAAAGGAGAAAATTTTATTGCATTACCCAAACTTCATATAGACATAAATTTCCATATCCTTTATGTACTTGCATTACATCTTCCCAAACTAGATTCATTCAATTCCTCTCTCTTCTACCTGATAAGAGGAACTTAAATATGTACACTTTAGCTTAGACTATCAGATAAACAGTATAAAACACTATACAACTACCGCCTATAACATTTTATCTTCCCTATAGTTATATCTATAGTGAACTCCGAAACCTATGCAGAGTCACCTAGTATGTTCACTCCAAATTCAAACTCCTTTTTCCTTCTAGCTAGGATCTTTTTTATGTCTTCTTCTTCTTCTAAGAATTCCCGGCACTGGCCTCATTGCAAAGAAGCACAAGGTGCCCTGCCAAGGTTGCTTCCCACCTTTCCACTACTGGTGTTCGTACTTCTATTACAGAGTATATGAGCTTTCCTAATGTAGTTGTTTAGTACTCCAGGATAAGGCTTCCAAAGGGAGCCCTATGAGGGATTCCCTTGCGTCGCTTGGCACTGCTATTGCTGTGGTGGCTGATTGGTGGGGGTGTTGAAGGGGTGAAGCTATGTGTAACATTGCTCTTATTGCTGCCATGACTAGTGCTTGTGTATGACCCCTCGGAGTCGGAGGCATCTGCAGCACCTGTGCGCTTCTTTCTGCCCTTGCTCCAGCCCTTCGAAGTGCCAACAATCTACATTGAATTTCATAGAACACTTTAGTCTGAGCACTCATAAATAGCCACAAACTGCTTGATGAAATTATTCGATAATGTGAAACCAAGAATTGGGTGGATCAGTGAGTTACCTTGCAACCAAGTGAGCAGAATTGGAATGAGTCGAGAAGGCTGCGGTCACAGACTTCACAGGTGTTGGTGACACCCTTGCCAGGGCGGGGCTGGGGACGCTCATTCAGGAAGACAACACGGGCACTGTTGATGATATACGTCTGGACACCAGTGATATCGAGCACCTTCTGAATCTCAGAGACTCTGATCACATCATGGTACGATGATCGCCTTATCTGCAATTGCATAATCAAGAGGCACACTGTGAACAGAATCAACACAATGGTTGACAACACATGTTCAACAATGAATAACAAATTGCACTACTTTTAGGTACTGATACTGAGGAGGTGGGGAATCAGATACCCAGATTATGGCAAATCCCACTGAAATATAGGCCAAGCAAAAAGTCCAGATGTCCAAAGAACCCAAATTGATTCCCTTTTTCACAAATATGGGAAATTAAATGCTGTGCAGAAAGTTGTTGAAGAAACGTAGAACAGCAATGAAGATCAAAAAGCTAATCAATGGATTGCCTTAGAATTCAATACGATTCAACCCAAAACAAAGAGATCTTTTAAGAATCTCACAAATAAAACACGCAAAATGAAAGAACCAATGGATGAAAGAAGTGGAGGGATCGCCAACGACAGACAGTGTAAAGAACAGCATAGACTGAATTTTTACCTGAATTGCGCGGTGATCGCGATGGTAAGCAAGACAGAGAGAGCAGAGTGCTCCATTCATACAATCAAGGCAATACATGTTGCACTCGCTCTTGTGAGAATCTGAGTGCTGCTTGCATTGGATGAAGAAGCTTGTTGACAGCAGTGGTTTCAACCATGGTGGCCATCTACTCTTCTCCTCTTCTCCTCCGTCAACTCCCTGCTATTCATTCAATTCAACACCAGCAATAAGTAGAGGATTGATTATTATAATCACGTAAACACATTCACTGATCAAAACAGTATCTTTGAAATCAATCATAGAAGTAACAAAAATAAGAAATCAATCAAACAGTTGTTTCAATTCTGATGAAAATCAAATGTTAAGGGAACGGACTATTCCCAATATCCATTATCACTACAGGAAAATGAGATAAATTTGAGGGAATAAAAAAAAATCAATCCAAAAACCAATCAAATCATTGTAATGAAAACACTAGTAAAACACATCATCAGTGTTTTTAATCCAACACTATTTTTAAGCTTTATCACCCATTTTCACCAGAATCGAGAAAAACGTACCTAATGAAGAAATACATCGAACTCATTACCAAAACCGATTCAATTTCACTGAAAACCCCAGTAAAAACCAAATCAACGGTGAAACAGAGGAAAAACCAAAAAGTCCAAATGGAGAAACAGCAGCAACGAGAGAAACCCACCATAGTTTTGTTCTTGTCACTCTTGAGCTTGAGCTCCTTGTTGGTTGAATCCTGGTCGATAGCCAGCTTTGTTGTTCTTCTTCTTCTTCCTCTTCAAACGGAGGAAAGATTGCCTTTTGGTTTTTTCTTTGCTTTGCTTTGTTTGTTTGTAATGGTGGGGGTGTTTTTTTTCTTCGGGTGGATTCTTTTCAGTTCTCTCACCGGTTCAGAATGAGAGAATGGAGTTGTTGAACAAAAGGGTTCGCGTCTCGTTCTTATCTGCCCAGTTTGCAAAGTCGGCAACCTTGAGATAAGTTTTACGAAATCACACCGCCATATATTGTGACTATGATAACCCTGTAAGTAACTAAAACCGTTAAAATTAAGCGTGCAAATAAAATCCGTATTTCAAACACGCCCGTAATTTTATTTTATTCGTCAGATTCAGCTCCAAATAATTTATATATTTTATTTATATAAACATAAACTTTTATTTTTATATATAAAATTTTAGTTTTAATTTTTTTATTTATATATTTTTATTTTTTTAATATATTTTTTAATTTTTAATATATATTTAAAAATATTGAACATAAATACTAAATATTATTTTTACTTTATTTTTTAAAAAATTATATATTTTTTTTATTCTCATAAAATTTAGTTATGAATATTTAAAACACGTTATAATCTGCTCATAAATAAGAAAATGTTCCGGTGTAGTGTTAAAAAATCAGAGCTAGTTCTTGCAAACTTGAGTCTCTTAGTTTTCAGTTTCAATTTTTGTTTTAATTTTCTACAAGTAGAAGATTAGAGCAGATGCAATCTCAAAATGTTCAAATATTTTAATTATTAAAATATAAACTGCAAGTTAATAATATTATAATATAGAAGTGGTGGATTACAACCAAAAGAGAAGACCAGTATTCTAACAAAGACAGAACTTGGTGTTTTTAAAAACTGTTTTATGTGGCCTGTAACTGCAAACTTTAGCTTGTTAGGGTAGGCTCGGGAACTCCGAACCTGGGATGCGTTAGCTGCAAGTGACTAGTCCAATTCCAAATAAGACTATTTTAATTAAAATTGATTTTTAATTTAGTTGATTGATTAATTATTAATTTTCCACCAGTTTGTGTTTGTTTTGTTGTTGGGTTTGTTAGCTCTAAAGTTTTGATTAGGTCTTTAATTAACCTAAATTATTTTATTTGTCAATTAATTATTGCTTTTATGAGTTTGATAATTAGACCCACTAACTTGTTTGATTGGCCGTGTTGTATCATGCCATGACTGAGCCATCATAGAGGTGGCAATATATGATCCAATTTAAAATTTTAATCCGAAATTGATCTTTTTAATCAGAATTAGGGTTGAAAAATTTGATCCGTATAAATATATGAAATGGGTTAGGGTTGAACGAATTTGATCCGGTTATTAAATGAGTCGACCCGAGTTAATCCGAAATTGATCTACCAATCCGAAATATCAGCTTTTGAAAGAACAATTCTTAATTTTTTCTTATCATATAATAAACTATTGACAATAAAAATAATCGATAATAGTTATTTATAAACTATTAAATTATATTATATTTATAATTAATTCTTTATTTTTATACCTTAGTAAAATAGTATAAGATGAAAATTAGAATATTATCGAAAGTATTACTATGTAGGTATTTAATGACGAATTTAGATTTCGTATAAAAATTTTTATGAAAATTTTGTTATATAGATATATTTATAAAAAATTTTATCGAAATTATTAATATGTATTTATAATCATAAATTTCAGCTATTATCATATATTTTTTAAAAATAAAAATAATATATTTTTTTATATTGTAAGGACCGATGAAGACATTAAGGAATGCATATTTTGTCGGACATAATTATATTTCGTCAGTAAAAATATCGTCCACTTTTATTCGAACTGATATTATAATTTCACTGAAGCTTAAAATATGAAATTAATAATTAATAATTTTAATTATTAAATAGGTTGATCCAAATTTGACCCGGTTATTAGTAGGTTGGGTTAGGGTTAACAATTTTGACCCGTATAAATTCATAAAATGAATTAAGATTGAACGAATTTGACACGATTATTAAATGGATCGACCCAAAACCGATCTACCAACCTATATTGCCACTTCTGAGCCATCATACATGCATGCTTTTACTTAAAGATTATATATATATATTTAGAGTGCGTTTTTTAAGTGTTATAAAATAATTTTTTTAATTTTTAAAAATTGAGTTTAATATTTACCTAAAACTACATACATTATACAAGTGTTTGTAAAATATTCTTAAATTTTTAAAATTTTAATTTTTTTTGTTTTATAAAATTTATTAAAATTTCAATATTTTAATATTTATTAAAAATTTAAAATAAATATTTAAAATGATAAACAATTTAAAAGCTAAGTCAAAAAGTCACCTTAAACTAATCCCCTCTAGTGATTATCCAAACAGCGTATAGAAAAGAAAAAAAAAACTTCAAAGCTAAAAAATTTGTTTGGGATAGTGTAGAGCTTGTTTACTTTTATATTAATGATCCTAAAATTTTCCTGCCATAATTTATTTTTAAAATTATGTTTTAAAATTTACTAACATATCACTTATGAACAAATAAAACAGACTACGCAATTAGTACTAATAAAAGTATTTTTAAAATAAAACTTTTTTAGAATAAAAATTATTTTTACTTTCTACAAAAAAAATTTGTTATCTAAAAAATAATAAATAAAAAAATTTCACTACGTAAACTTTTTCTATATATTTAAATTTTCTAAATAAAATTTTTAAATACATAAAAATATATTATAAAACATAAAATAAAAAAACTTAAAAAGCTATTTTATAAAAAATAATACCAAACAGATTGTATTCATTTGATTTCATAAAAGAGATATTTAAAAATATTTATATTTTATAAAATACATATTATTTTTTATCTAAAATAATAATAAATAATAATAAACTTAATATCAGATAAAAGTTTTTTAATTCTTAAAATTTAACTAAATTTTATATAAACTTATAACAAAAAATTTTTAAATTTTATAAAGTAATAAAGAGCTTTTAAAATACTGTAGAACGCTGAGCCAAATAATGGCTAAAAGTCTAAAGCAGCATTGCGCTTTCATATTACACCTTTATTGCGTCTCTTCTTAAAATAAATCAGCATAACAATATTTTATATTTTTTAATAAACTTTATTTATAAATTTATTTACAATTTAAAAATACATAAACAATTTTTATACAAATTTTATTATTGATAAAAAATAAAACTATTTTTTGTTTTAAGAAAATTTTATTTCAAAAGAATTGTAAAATCAGCATTTTGCGATCAATACTACTTCAAATGTCGAATATTGGAGCATCTCTTCGTTTATTATCATATTACAGGCTTCATTTTGCAAATCTTTATGATTAGAAAGGTTAGGTATTGTTCTTAGAAAAAAAATGTTGTCAAATAAAGAAGGTGTTTCAATTTTTTCTAGTCTGATGAAAGTGATCATTAAATTAAAAACTGAATTTTTTATTTGTAGCAAATTTTTTCTAACTTTCTTTCACATCCCATGAAATTTTTTTTAGACTAACAAATAGAGCAAATGATGTTAACACCTGAACAAAATATCTTTTAATGAAGCACATCATTTTAAAGGAACAGTGCCAATCAAATCCCTAAAATTGATCAAAGTCTTCAACCACTAAGTGGTCGATTGGTTCAGCTTATCAAAACAGTTGATTTTTATTTTATATATTTTTTATAAATATTTAAAAATTTATTTAAAAATTTAAAATATAAAAAAAATTTATATAATAATTTTTTAATTATTTTTTAAATAAAATAAATATAATTAGTCTCTCAAAAAATTAAAAATATTTTTTATTTTATAAAATTTTATAATCATTTCCAAACGCTCCCTAAATTAACTAACCTACCTTCTATGCATAAACTATAGAAAACTAAAAAAAACTTCAGAAAAAACATCGAGAAAAATCAAACATTTCTATTCTGATTTTGACGATATTTATCGATACTTGTTGCTATTTATCAAAATTTTATTTTAATTTTTTATTTCTCAATAAGTGTTTATACAATTTAAAAAACTTTTAAAACTTTAACAAATATAATTAATTTATATGATAAGTTTATATATAATTTTTATAATTTTAAAAATTAATGTTCTCACTGCATGAAGAAACACTTATAACTATTTCAAATGTTTTCACAAAGGAAAATTCACGTCAAGCAACCGGACATTCCTTAGTTCATAAGAACTGAAAAAGTACTCTTTAATTTAAGATTCTCTCGCTATCTTTTTTCAATTCTTAAAAAGAGATCAAACCTTTATAATATAGAGATATTGGATGTGATTTTCAACTACACTTTATTTTCAATTTATATTTTTAACAATTTTTTTTAATATTTATAAATTTTATAATAGTTTAGGGAGCAGGACAAGAACAATAGTGCAAAGTTTTCTAGAGTAGCAAGCAAATGCATTCATATATGGTCCTCATTACTCAATTCAAGGCTTTAGTTTAGGGAAAGAACAAGTCAGTTGTGTGACTTGCATAAAATTGAATCAATACAAATACCTCTTTCGTTGAATTAAAAACAGAACTATGAAATACAAAACTGTTGTTTTAAGCATTCTACTTTTTGTTGATAACTCCTGAATTACTTTCTTAGACATATAGGAAACATTTGAAAGTAAAAGTCTTTTAAAAAATAAACAAATATTTAAAATGTTTTTCTAAGAGATGCGAGTTAAACCGTTGTTTTTTTTTTTAAGCTAAGAAGAAGATTTTTGTTTTGGTAATGGACTTGTTTCAGATTTCAGACTTGCTATGATTTGTTTATTCAAATTTTAAGTTCAGTTAGTTTACATATTTCATTTTCACACCAAATTTTATTTGTATTAAAGTTTAATTTTAAAATTACTTTTTATTTATTTTAAATATTATTCTAAATTCTATTTTTATTGAATTCTATTTTTTTTACTTTTACAAAATTTAATTTCATAAAATTTAATTATAAATATTAAAATATGCTCCATAATAATACGATAATTAATATTTTTTTCCTTAAGCAGGCAAAGAAGGCGGCTAGGGATTTTATTAATTTGGTTAATAAAAGGCAAGGACTTTGATATGGTATATAAAATAAAATATTAAGGCATAAAAGAAAGACAGAAATGTTGAAGGGTGGTGGTGATGTCACGGTAGATAAAAGCTGTTAGAAATGAGAACATATTGATATTTTGATTATTATTATTGGGTTGGTTGAATTTTGACCTTCGAGACTTTGCACAGAAAGGAAAAAAAATTTTCTTTTATTTTATTTTATTTTTCTAATTATTATTGATGTTGATTTGAACTCATTTTAAAACAATATTTTGATTTGTATTATGTTAATAAAGTAATTATTATTTATGAATTTTATATTAAATTTTATTTTATCAAAACTACAAATTTATTTATGTAAAAGTTTATTTTGTGAATTTTAGTATTATGCAATCAAAACAAGCACCGAACAATGAGTACGACATTGGATTGAGATAATAAAAAATTATTTTACTCTAGAAATTACAGTTGTACGGACAACAATACTATCCGTGCATGATAGTTTTTCTTCAAAACTTTTTTTTATTTTAAACACTGTTAAACACATATTCTAATTCATGAATCATTATCTTTATTTATTATTTTCTCTTATAGTTCGAAACAATTAATCAGAACATTTTGAAGATTATTTCTCTTCTTCTTCACATGAGTATATGAACGGGGGGAGAAGGGAAAGCTTTAAAGAGTCTTGGGTCAACAGAAACAGGTCAAATCGTTGCAGCTGCAATTTTAATTAATTTGTTTTTGAAGTCAATTGTTTTACTCTTTCCATCCATTACCCATACCCAATAGCCGTAGCCGCCTCTTCTTGACACGATGGCGCACGCCGCGATGGACCCGCGTAGAATGCAATTCTACAGTTAATCAATCAAACCCATCGCTCAATAGCAACAACAGAGGAGAATCTCCAATAAATTAATAAAGCAAAACATAACAAAAATAAAAGGAACGCCTGGAAGTTTTTAAACGTGTATTTGATCTTATCTTGCCATTTTCATGAATACTGTTTTGGGTTTCGGAATCCGAATGTAGTTAAACAAGATGTCAAGTTTATGTTGGTTATAAGAATATTGTAATTTTTGTCTGCTCTCTACTCTCCTCTCTAGTTTATTCTTTATCGCCGGCAATGCTGTTGTTTTGTAGTTGTTTTCGTATCAACCGTTAAGCCCAGCATTTAAAAGGCAATTTCTTAGTTCGGCCTTTTGCGTAAATATCTTTGGGCCATGCAGGCCGTGAATTTGATTGTTGGGCTTGATGTTGCAATGGCTTCTCAACTCGTACGAGCAATTAAATGAAATTGATTATAGGCAATTTCTATGGTTCTGCAAAAGTTTAACTTT
This sequence comes from Acanthochlamys bracteata, assembly GCA_019914995.1. Classification (NCBI taxonomy): domain Eukaryota; kingdom Viridiplantae; phylum Streptophyta; class Magnoliopsida; order Pandanales; family Velloziaceae; genus Acanthochlamys; species Acanthochlamys bracteata. Next base: position 921,028 of record CM034126.1, read on the forward strand.
GTCCAAGAAAAAAGAGAAAAGAACTCTATCCATTCGATGTCTCAATATGATAGAAACTTTTGTAACCTTAAAAAGTTTAAAAAAATTCTAAATCATAAAATTTTATTATTACTTAATTTTATTATTATTTGAAGTTAAAAAATAAAATTCATTTTAAAATACTTTTTTAAAAAAAATTCTTTTTAAAAGTACTTCTAAATATTACTTACTATTCTAGTTAAACACAACGCTTTTAACGGGTAGTATGACGAGTTTTCATCAATTCAAATCCACCACTTCACTTTTAAAAGGAACCCACTTCCGTGGAGAATCTTTCAATTCAAGCCCAGACCTATTTAAGTGCCTCAAGGACAAGTTACAATAGAAGAAAAGAAAAATATACAAACAAAGAAGAGCAAAAGATAGATTAATTACATGGAGAATTCTATTTGAATCAGATAAATTTCTTTTCTGATCAGGTATATCCCTGTTTGTATCTCCTGAATAGCTCATCAGTTCTTGCATTTCTAAACGCACAGCAACCCATTAGGTACACACCAATGAGTGCAATCAATGTCACCAGAAGCATGATATCCGCTTTTCGCCATTCAGATTTAAGGTTTTCCAGCAATCCTGCCTTACATGATGAACACAAGTAGCATAGAACCTGCGGGTCGTTGCTCCACAAGAAGCAATCTGTATCAGCTGCGTAGTTGATCGGACTTATCCAATTCGTCGGGTTTATGAACGTGTACCCGCATGCCGTCGGTGGCTTGCAGCACCCAGACTGACATTAACCGATGAAACTTTAATTAAAGCAAGCAAACTTTTAGATAGAGCTGTTCTTTAAGTTTAAATTTTTTTTTTTTTTTGGTTCTGAGAACACTTACTTGTAGAGGACTGATGCTTGCAATGAAGAAAATTTGAGGTGATTGGTAACTTTGATTCATGTTACTACAAAATGAAGCTTCAGTGAGGCACGTCTTTATTCTGTTCCATTTGTGCGGGCTTTGAACTCTTCGGCGAAGCCATCCTGAGTAATCTTCCAAGCTGCTCGTATATATAACGAAAACGTTATTCTATCTTTCAGTTCAAGTGATTTTGTTAAAAAATTTAAGAACTACGAGCGTATAACCTGTACTCCATGTAAACACGGCCAGGGACATGGTGGCCGTGACCATTAATGGTGACTGCATAGATGAACACAACTAAAGCAGCTAGGAGAATTATGGCGAAGAGCATAACTACAAGATAGAAGAACAAGAGCGACGGAATCCGCCAGACGGCGCCAATGAATCCTGCTGAAGCAATGAGTAGTATGATGATCCCGATAACGATGACTGGCCACTGGAGAAGTTTGACGCATGAGTTATCTGTCTGCAACGCAAGCCAGATTCCGGCAGCGATGATCGGAATGGAGAGGAGGACTGCAATAAAGTTGATCACTCCTAGAACAGTGTTGCTCAAAGCCATTAGAGATCGAAAGAAAAATTTCAGAGTGTTGCTTTTATTCTTTTTTCGTAAGAAAAAGTGAACAACAACTAGCTAGTAAAGCATCGCAAAGGAATCTGAAAACTTGGTGAAATCAAATGATTTGTTTTAAGCTTGAAAATCTTGTGGAATTTTTATCTTATTATTATTATTGTTTTTTGGCAGCTTTTGTGAAAGCGAGATTATGTGTTGTAAATAGCTTTACAGATGGGTTTGATATATTTGTTTGATGAAAGAAAAAAAGAGCCTAATAATACAGATGCATCTGGCAGGGGATTGAAATGTTTTCGGATGACTTTGAAAATATTTTTGAAATAAATTTTTCTAAAATAATAATATTTTTAATTTTTAATTTTTAAAATATAAAAAAAATATGTTATACAAAAATTTCACTATATAAAATTTTCTTTATTTTTTTATTTTTTTAATTTTTAAATAAAATTTTAAATATTTATTAATAATACATAAAAAATATAAAATATATAATTAAAAAATTATTTCTATGATAAACTAAATCAAAGATTATCCCACCTCAGCTTATTTAGAGCTGTTTGATGATTGCAATAATTTGCCTTCGTTGGTAGAAGTTTCTTGTATTGATACGACCGCATCTCCGTGTTTATCTTTCACTTTATGGTATTTATCAAAATTTTTCGAACTCATTTTTTTAACTAAATAATAATTTAAATATTTATTTTAATTTAAAATTATTTTCAAATATAATCCTAAACACAATTAAATATAAAAACGTAATTACTTTTTCAATTTATTTTCAGAAAATTCATTTTTAAAATTCACTACACCGTCACAAAACGAGTTCTAAACTTTCATTTTCTTTTTATTTTTTTAATATTATAAATATGTAAAGATGATAAATAGATATTTATATTATATTTTATTTTTGTAAGACTTGTTTTCATTGCGCAAAAATAAGTTTTATGAATCACGTAAAGTGAAATTTAAATTAAAATTTTGATAAAATAAAATTTATGTAAAAATAAAAATAAAATTTAGAATAAAAGTTAGGAACACGTGCAGTGGTCTGAAGTTTAAATCTATTAAAAAAAAAAAGATAAAATTCGATGATTTTAAAACACGCTCTTATACTAATACAAGAGACCAAATTTTGCTAAACCTATTATGTAAGAGTTATATTTTAAACCTAAAATACAATGGCCTCTATCGCAAACTATCTAATCCTCTTCAGTTGCTTCTCCTCCTCTGTGAGCTCAAACTCTGCCGTGCAAAAATGGCAGCAGCGGCTAATTCACTTTTCTCTAACAACCCCAAACTCTTCATTTCTTTCACTAAGCCCCTTCACATTTTCAACTCAGCACCCTCTTTCCTTTCAGTTCCAACTCCGCTTCAACAGTTGCAGCTCTCAATTACCCGACTGCAATGGCCGGTCCGGTGCTTCGCGGTTGAAGCTACTCCCGTGATGGAGGAGAGTAAAGAAAGCTCACCGTTAGAAGAAGTAGATGTAGAAGATGAAAATAAGAGGCGGAAGGTTTACGTCGTGAATTTACCGTGGAATTTCACTGCTCCGGAGATTTCTAACCTTTTTTCACAGTGCGGGACTGTTAAAGATGTCGAGGTAATCGTAAAGTTCTAAACTTGTTGAAATTATCCATTTGCTTGTTTCCTCTATTTCTATGGAAAATGAAAATAGAACTTTAAAGTTACAATTGTGCATTTGGAATTTGTATGCAAGTTGGTTTCTTAAAATGTCAGGATTTTTGTCTTAACACATGTAAATGGATGGGGCAATCCGGTGGACAACTCTTCCATAGCAAAATATTTATTTTGGAGTTATATAGAAAATGCAACATCAAATGTGGTTAGACTTGGAAGAAGCATTTGTGCTTCATTTGTAAGAGGGGATTTTGCATGAATTGTTTTTGCATTTCATATGTGTGTTATAGTGATCGTGGATTTTTGGATTGCAGATTATTAAACAGAAGAATGGGAAGAGTAGGGGCTTCGCATTCGTGACGATGGCCTCTGGTGAAGAAGCGGAAGCTGCTGTTGAGAAGTTGAATTCTTTTGTAAGTCAAGATAGGCTTACGCTGTTACAGTTTCTATCCTTTTAGAAATTCACATTTATGCTTACGATATTCTATCTGCATAGTCAAGAAACGGATGGCAGTTCTTGGCGGATGTATTACACACTTTGAGTTACTTGTTCTTTGACATTCAACTATGGAAATGCTTACCGCATAGTGATCTTGAAGAATTTTCATGTTGAAGTTCTGTAATTGTCTGGTTTCTTTAAGTAATAATCTTGTGCATGTACCTCATCTACCAGAATTTGATTTAAGTTTTATCTAGTTAAACAAATACCGTAGGAACATGTCCGTTCATTCATTTAGGCTACGAGACTTGATTAGTGTCCTGAAGTAAGCCATAAAGGTGACCTCAGTACTATCAAGGATGACTGATCAACTTGAGGGATTTATTATACGGTATGATTAGTTTATATTGTTGTTTTACAGGAAGTAGGTGGTAGAATCATCAGGGTTGAATTTGCGAAGAGCTTTAGGAAGCCAGCTCTGCCTAAACTGACCCCAGCAGCTGAAGCACGACACAAGATATATGTGTCCAACCTCGCTTGGAAAGTAAGATCTAACAATCTGAGGGCATTCTTCTCTGAGAAGTTCAATCCAGTTTCTGCAAGGGTTGTTTTTGATAGCCCAACTGGAAAGGCTGCTGGTTATGGTTTTGTCTCGTTTTCCACAATGGAGGAAGTAGAGGCTGCAGTTGCCGAAATGGATGGAAAGGTACGAAGTACAAAACTTTTAGGGACTTGATGGGATGATATACTTTGCTGATCATTCTTTCTAGGGTCATCCAATTTTACATCCATGAAACTTGATTCATGTCTAGGGACCAATGAGATTTATGTACTTCAAGAAAAATGTAGATGCTGGAGTCAGGCTTTCTGAAATGCTGACATAGTGAACCCCATTTAAGCCAACATGACCATTGCCTTGAGCAAATGAGCACATCTCAATGAGGAGCTAAGAGTGTTGCATCTAATTGTATCTGAATTAGCCTACTAAAAAAGCTCAGAAACTAAACGTCATGGGCCCAATTTATGAATGTCCATGTTTAGAGAATTAAAGGGGATCACGACAATTGTGATTCTAGAGATCAAGGCTCATTTAGCAAATTTCAATTCGCTTCTAATACTAGATTTGATTTGTTTAGAAGTTTCAAATGAACATTGCCCTATGCTGCATCCTTCAAACAGATGCTACCTTTTAGCTTTAGTAATGCTTGACAATTGCATAATATAGTAGCCTTTGTTTTCTTCTTACGAGAAAAACAAAACCTCTCACAGAGTTGAATTTCATCTTAGAGAATCTAGGATGTTCTCTACTCATATTTGAATAATGTGATAGTCACAGATATCATTGCTCTGGTCATTCAGAAACAAATCCTGTATTCGAAGGACTCTTATCAAATGTATGTATTGTAGGAATTGATGGGTAGACCTCTGCGCTTGAAAATAAGCCAAAAGAACAATGAAGCTGTAGCTGAACCAGAATCAGGGTCAGACAGCTCTGAAGAACAACATTCGGAAACTTAAAAGCTCGAATTCTCCAACCATCAATTGTATTGCATGAGGAAAATGAGCACCTCCTAGTGGAGCTGCCATACAATGTATAGAATTTTTGTAGGTTCATAGTCACAATTGATATCAGTATTGATTTGGTTTTACCTTTACACCTAAATTGCAACTTCTAGCTTCTTCCTGCATTACGTAATGCAGATTCTTTTTCTTGGTTTCAAGTGCATTGTAGTATTCTGTGATTCCTAATCAAGTAACCTAATATGTTGCAATTTCAGAATGCTCTCTCTTTATTCACGGGTTCTTCATTTTGCAAGCATTTTTTACCGTCTCCAAGAACACAATCAAATAATTTCCTTAAACCTGATAATCTCTAAGTTCTAAAACCAGAATATTTCTCAATCATTTCTATATTAAATTGACACTACTGTAGTTTTGGCAACCTTACAAAAACTGTACAGATACATAAAGCAATCTTTGATAAACCGAAAAAGAAATTTCTTCTTGGTAAGAATATTTCTTTTTGGCTTTTCTGGTTGAATGAAACAGCAAGAAAAGAAAATTTTCATTTTTCGCTGATAGACCACAATCATAACTGAAAAAAACTTCCCATAATTAATTTCATCAAGGTTTTGCTTCATCTTCCAAATATTAATTCTTACATTCAAACTACTCACTCCCACTTTGCATATCATTCATCTCCTGACTATAAATTCTCTCCAAAGTCTCCTTCAATTCCCAAATTAAGTTTCTTTCTTCATTTCTTGATTTGGCTAATGTTAATTGTAAAATCAATGAAATCAACTTTTTATCCCTTCTTTTATTCTTTACTTCCATCAACAACAGCACACGTACAACATTTCGAGCTACTACTATGGGACTGCAGAAAGAATCGCCACAGCTGCTCGTTTGGTGCCTCTCACGATTAAAAACAATTTGTTATAAAAATTTAAATTGCATAAATATATTATATATTATAAATAAGATATTATAACTTTTTAAAATAAATAATTTTCCAGCGATTCTAAATGAGAACTAAACCTTTAATTTTCAGACAGGTTAGAATCAGAAGAAAAAATTAATAATAACAATTGAGTGATGGAAGAAGATAAGCAGAGGGGGAGGAGTTGCACCGCCCACCTATACCTACCGCCAACAACAACGATACTTCTCTATCTGCTATACATCTTCCTCATGATTTTGGGATAGTAGGCAGAGGTTAAAATAAAAAAATTTCTTTAACCTTTTCCAAAATAAAATTATTTTTATTAAAAATATAATAGAAAATTTTTATTAAATGTATTTATTAGTTATTTTCAAATTAAAAAATAATATAAAATAAAATTTTTTAAATAATAATGAAATATATCATCGAGCTAGAATTTGAGTACAGTGGTTAACTTCGCTTTTGACTCCAAACATAAACATGGCCCCACAACTTTTTGCCAATATCCCATCTCCAACCCACACAGCCGTTTGGCTTTTTCGTTGTAGATATATGTTTTATCAATTTTTTATTTTATATTTTATATAGACTTTATAATATTTTAATAATCTTATTTAAAATTTAAATATAGAAAATTTATATTATAAAATTTTTAATTAAATATTTTTTTAATAAATACTTTCAAATATAGTCGTCAGATTCGTACCAAATCGTTCGGATGGATTCGGAAACCGTTGACTCGAACGGTAAATCAGTCTGAATATGTAAAAAAATTATATAATAATTAATTTATTTTGACACATTTTAATTCGATCGATTCGTCCGTCCGGATCAAATCAAATCGAATAAAAATTTAAAAAAATATTTAAATTTATGATATATTTAATATAAAAATAATTATTAATAGTTTTATATTGAAAAATAATATGTAGTTTGAATTTTATATTTGAACGTAATAATACAAAAATATAATTAATTATATTTTATTAGTAAATATTAATTATTAGTTATTCTTAAAATTTTATATTGTTAATAATATTCAAACTTAAATATGCATATCCAAAAAAATTGGTTATATTTTTTTATAATTTATTTATTTTATAATTTTATTTTTTTCTAATTATCTAATTTATTTAAATATTTTTTATTATAAATTTTTGCTATGATTGTTATTATTATTATTTATAATAATATAATAGTAAAAATACTCTAATTTTTTATTATAATTGCTGTTATTATTATTATTGTTGATAGTATTATTATGACAGTAAATTTCTTATTATAATAATTATTATTATTAGTCAAAAATACTTTAATATTATTAATCTAATATTTCGATCGGTTGATCTCACGGGTAAATCTGAAAATCATTAATTAGACAATTTTCTAATTAGACATTCGATTCAGTTTTTACTGACTGTATTTTCAAACAGTCCCTAATGAAAGTGACGGACTGCCGACAAAGATAACTATACAAATACTATATTAACATATGACTACTGACTGAATACTGGTAGGCATTATCAATATATTTCAATTTCTTAATATTATCTTAAAAATTTCATACAGTATTTAATTACCCTATTTAACAAATTAAAAAATAATAAATAAATCATATAATATAAAAATGATTTTTAAATTTTTTATCAAAGAAATAAAGTCATGTTTCAAAAAATTTTACAATATTTTCTTCAAATTATCTTATTTTAAACATTTTCTAAACAATCCTTCAATCACCCATTGTTATTAAACTAAAAAAATTGTTAAGTGTACATTTTGGTTCTGAACAGAATTTGCATCTGTTCTTCAGTAGTGTGAAACTGTGAATGCCACGTGACTGCTTCCTATCTAACAGACAATATATAGGTTAGCACTTTTTTGTTCCCAAATTATTCTCCGGCGTTGGTGAAGTGTGATACAGCTAGATATAAATTTATATTGTGAAAACATAATGATTATACTAGCAATTGCACTGCAGTTTAAAATTGTGAGTTTCTTTCAAAGAGTTTTGCATTTTATAATTTGCATTCTTAGCTTCGGACTGATATAATTTTGCCAAATTAGATTTTATAAAAATAGAATTTAATAAAAATAAAATTTGATGTAAAAATAAAATAAAATAAATAATTAAAATACGTAAATTGATCGAATTTAAAATTTGAAATATCAACACAACGAAATTTTAAAAAGAATATCAAATTGTGATTTAAGCTAACCTAATTGCTTACAAATTTGAGCCTTGTATACAAGATTAAAAAGAACTATATAAGAACAAAGAACTAAATTCAAAGATAAAAGAAAAAGAAAATAATAGAAATAAAAAAAAAAACAACAAACTACAGACCAACCCTTCCCTCTTGTTTTCTCTTTCTTTTATTTCTTTTTTCAACCTTTGCTTTACAATCAATCACTTTATTTCTTTTTAGTTCTCCCACACCACCATCATCGCCCCTTCTTTACTACTCCATTCTGATCTACCCACCTTCCCGAAAACATTTCCCAATTCATCCCTTCAAAACTATTTCAACAAAATTCCTCCAATTTTTTTATTTTTATCTTCGAAAATTTTCATCCCATTTTCTTCTCTCTGAAACCTATGGAATCCAATCTTCTATCAACTCTCTGATATACAATTTCGATCAGTTCTTAAACCAGATTGGTAGATGTCAGGACAGTTTGGTAACAGCAGCATCCAGCAGCAGCAGCAGCCACCATGGTTCCCATACCAAGCAACAAGAGACTGTTCACTAGGCATCTGCAGCATGTACTGCCCTCAATGGTGCTTCTTTTTCCCTCCACCACCGGCTTTCGATTTCTCAGCCGGAGATGATTCGCCTTCTTCCGGCGGAGGCCGTACTTTTTCCCCGCTAGTTATCGCTATCATCGGCGTTCTTGCAAGTGCTTTCTTGCTTGTGACTTACTACACTATTATTTCACGATACTGCGGCCGTTTCGATTTTCTCCGATCTTCTTCGTCGAGGAATTATCGGAACAATCGTTCGACTGATTCTGGTGATGGTAATCCTGATTCTGCAGGTCATGATTGGCACGCTCCACCCGGTGACGGCCTTGATGATTCACTCATCAACAAGATCACAGTCTACAGGTTAGAAACTACAAAGCTTTTAACATTTACATTTGTTACGGTTCCGGAAATGGTTCGAGCTTGATGATTGATTGCTAACAGGTACAAGAGAGGGGAAGGATTAGTGGATGGAACAGATTGCTCCGTTTGCTTGAGTGAGTTTAGAGAAGATGAAAGCCTTAGACTTCTACCCAAGTGTAGTCATGCTTTCCATGTCCGGTGCATCGACACCTGGCTGCGGTCACACTCCAGCTGCCCGCTTTGTCGTGCTAGTGTTGTATTCCTTAACACATCAGCTTGTCCTCTTCAACCTCCGACCGCAGCGCCACCTCAGCAGCAACATAATAACAATCCCGTAGCAGTTCCGCCACCGGAGAACCAGCCGAGACATGAAACTGTTATAATTATTGAAGAAGATCCGCTGACTAGAAATCTTGGAGTAGTAGAAGAATGTTGCTTGTCTGAAGAAGAACAACAGGAAGAAGATGAAGAAAGAAGAGCAGGTATAGTTGAAGAGATGGAAAGAAGAAATCAGGGATTAAGAAGATCCTTCTCGGCCGGCTCGGCGGAAGGCGGCAGCCGATTATTGATTGCCGATGTGCTTAGAACTAATATGGAAGAGGAGATTGCGGCTGTTGTTGTTACCGCTGCTGCTGGGACATCAAGACATGGTAAGACAATGGCAGCTTCAGCTGCTGCTGGTGCTGATGCAGAAGTTGCCGGCAATGAGGGTGGAGGAGGTAGCAGGGGGCTCGGCGGATTTCATGGAGTGATAAGTCCGGTACCGATGAAGAGATCGTTTTCAAGTGGCAGGTTTTTCTTCTCAAAGCAACAAAATAAAAGAACTACTACTTCGCATCTTCCATCATAATAAATCATAGAAAATGAAACGGATTTGAAAAAAAAAAAGAAATTTGTATATGTGATATATATGTATTTTATTTTTCTAAGATCAGTGAGGCGTTGGAAGAAGAGATTGGATGAGATCGTATATGATGTATGGATGTTTTCGGTTTTGATTAAGGTTTTGGGAGAAGCAGTTTGTTTCGTGCTATCATGCTCATTTCTTTCACTAAAAAAATGGAATACCAAATTGAAGAGTGCAAGAATGGTGTATGTTTTACCATTTGAAAAACAGAACCTGCAACTTCGATTGTTTTGCTTTGCTTTGTTCTGTTTTTTGCATGAAATGGAAAGAACAATTATTTTACTCAAGTTTGAAATTAAACAAGAACATTTCACAAAGTCATAGATGCCCTTGTTACTGATAAAAAGAAGCAAAAGAAATTAAAGGAAAGGAATCTGCTAAATTCTGGAAAAGAACTCTTTCGACTTCATTCTCTGAACCGGTTTTTGTTTTGTTGAACTAATTAAGTGTGCAACTAAACTATTTCACTTCAAAAGAAATAAAAAACTAAACAATAAATATTTTGGGAAATTTACTTTTAAAATGAAGAGCTCGACAAGCTTATGATATTCTCAACAATTTCGTTATGTTTTCGTTATGAAGTAGCCGGAAACAAATTCTCGGTATTTAAGAGTACTTATAAAATAAAATTTTTTAAAATAAAAAATATTTTTATATTTTTTAATTTTTAAAAAATAATAAAAATATGTAATAAAAAATTATATTGTATAAATTTTTTTTTATAATTTTTAAAATTTTAAATAAATTTTTTAAATATTTATAAAAATATATTAAAAAATATAAAAAAAAATTAAAAAAAACGTTTAAAAAATACAATTCCAAAAACCCCGCCCCCCCCTTCCTGTCGTTTTTAAGTATGGTGGCTACATCACCATTTCTCCTAAAAATTATAATTTACTTATCAAAACTTTTATTTTACTTATAATCATACTTATAAAAATCTAATTAAGCATGTTGACCCCCACCAATTTCAGCAATTAAGTGTGTGTTTTTTTGAATTAAAAATGAGTTATTCAGAGATGAATTACTAAAAATGAGTTATTATAAACACTTTTATTGGAAAAGAATATAACTTTTATTTTTTAGAAAAGAATAAACTAAAAGTAATTTATTGTGTTCTTTTGTATAATTAGAAGTGTGCTAAAAATAATTTTTTAGTAAAAAACTAAAGTTATATGGATGAAAAAGAACATATCCTAATTCCTAAATGATGATGACGTATGATAATAATGTAATTCAGTCGTATGAAGTACTTATCAAAAAAAAAAAAAAAAAAGGAAAAAAAAAACTTCTATTGATAGATTAAAAATGGAAATCAGAATGTATTTAAGAAAATTAATCAAGAAATTTGGAATGTTGTATTCACTCTTATGTTGTTAGTTGGTGAGAGTTTAAATTAAGAAAAATTTGTTATTAGGTGAGCCAAACTTAGAAGAGTTTTTTTTATCCTTGTAGAAGTATATGATCATGAAAAATAATACTTACCATATTGGGCTGAGCTTAAATAAGGTACAGGCCTGGCCTATTGGATTGGACCTTTGAGCCCAAACAATAGTGGTTTGTTTATATTGAAATTGAACTTAATATAATATTAGAGTATAATTTTAGTATAACTATAATATTAGAGTATAATTCTAACACTCTACCTGAAATTTATAGTCTTAAATAATATGAGTTTGTTAGATAATATTTGAAATCTATAAAAAAATATCGTTGGATGGTTAATTTAGAAAACGTTTCATTCTAACTTTTTATTTTATATTTTTAAATAATTTTTCTATAATATTCTATAAAATTTACTTAAATTTTAAAAAATACTGAAATTATATACTATTATTGTTATTATTTTTAGATAAAATCACTAGCATAACCAAGTTCATAGCTTTTGTAAATGAAGGAGGCACAAGATCACATTAGCCAAGAAGAAGAAAGAAGGTCATTGAACATTGATGAGGGAAGGCTATGTTACATTCTCTACAAAGCTAAGAAAGCCTACGAAAGGTTAAAGAAACAGTTGATGAAAATTTCTTACAAGAGAACTCGTTGAGACTAACATGTTAAGGCTTTCCTAGAAACTACCTTCTCTGCTTTGCTTGCTTTTTAGTCACTGAGTTAGAACAAGCATCTCAGCTTCAATCAGTGACAGTATGTGGTGAACTGCAGCCGCGATATCGTCCACCGTCGTCAAGCTACAACCTTCTTCTACCTGCACTAACGACGAACATTCTTCATGATAGTTTTAAGCGTACCGTCTGAATTAGGAGATGTTTGGAATTGATTATTAAAAAAACGTTTTTAAAAAAAAATATTTTAAAACTTTTTATAAAATTAATAAAATAATTAATAAAAAATTTTACGACGTAAATTTTTTGTATATTTTTAAATTTATAAAAAAAATTAATAAAATATTTTAAAAATTTTATTAAAAAATATAAAATAAAAAATTGAAGAAAAAAAACTTCACCGCTCTTTACCGCTAAGCAAAGAGTACTATTCTACCGCAACAATGAAACAATATATTCAAAAAATTTTAAATAAAATAAAATAAAAAATTAAAATGAAAATTGGTTTATAAAAACTGACAAACAGCGCCAATGTCAAATCATGTATGATTTGTTACCAAAAAAATTTTGAAGATGCCTATCACAAGAGAATACAACATAGCTTTCATTTTTGGCTACAGAAACCTAGGTGCTTGACTGCAAGTGGACCCAAATGAACAGCCAAAAACAAACCAAACAAAACTTTTCCACTCAACCCCTTTGTTGCATTTTCTTCAAAGAAAGTGTATGAATTTGAGTGAGTTGGTAGTGAGACACACAGGGTAACATGCTTCATATTTTCATTGTCAAGTCAATTTTAGTTATTAAAATTGGAAAATAAATGTTATCATTTGAAAGAGAGCTATCTATTACTTGTTTGAACCAAAGAATGAAATGAAAAGCATGACAAAAATTTGGACAATGCTCTTGAGCACAGCTATGTGTTGGCACTTTCAAACTCCCAAATAAAAAACCAAAGAACTTGTAAAAATCTCTTCTTTCATTTCCTTACTGAAGCAAAAGCCTTCAAGAAGCACAATAAGGACAACAGGTGTAAATGAAAATTTTTGAGAACTCCTTTTTAATGTCTCAAACAAAGACTAGACAACACAAATAGATTATTAAAAAAAAATTCACCAAGTTCAAAAACTTCATCAATGCACAAAAACTATTTGCCTTTGTTGGTGAAAAGAAAGAAGGCCTTCTTTGTGTATGGAATATCTGACACCAATCACAAATATCAATGACAAACACTTCAATATTTTCTAACATTACACATCTAACTATGCACAACATCCCTGCAGAACAACTAAACTGCAGTGTTAATTTCTATGCAATCTAATTACTCTTAGGTAGCAAAGATTTTGTTGATAGTGTTCGAAAACTAATATTTTATGCCTAAATGTTACCTTGCAAAGATGTAGTAATGGGTGAAAGAAGTTGTTTGTTACCTTGAGACTCATGGAGTAAAGGACAATGGCGTCCAAAGTAGTTACATTGAGGTGAAGCACGGTGAGCCTAAGACTCTGCAACCCAGCAATCATCTTGAGCAGTTGCCGAGGGCGGCGCCGAGACATTATCCGTAAACTGGCATGTGTTTCAACCATGGTGACCTCAATGTCTGCAATAGCATTCCGGTGGCACTCCGGCGGAGGCATTGCTGGATAATCTCGAGGAGCATGGCACCATGTGTACTGTGGGTAAGCAAAGAACTGAGCAAATGGAGCGCTACCATTATCACCACTGTAATCAACAGTACCGATATCACTGTTGTCATTGTTGTTGTCATCTTCCATTGATTCCATTGAATGAAGCAAACCCTGTTGTTCTTCCTTGTTCTTTTTCTTCTTGTCTTGTTTTTCTTGTTGCAGAGTTCTCTTCTGTGCTTCAAGTGATTGCAGTAATTGTTCTAACTCCTTCACAAAATCAATTGCTCCTCCCACTATTGATGCTTGGTCACCCTGCAAAATCAAACAAACTTACCATTTTTCTTATTGTATAAAGAAAATTACCCAAAGAACAAATCAGAAAAAAATTTTCTAGAAAAGAATTGAAGTAGGTGATTGGACAACAGTAGCTATATTAAATGAAGTAATACCCAGAACCAAAATTTAACTTTAAATAAAACCAAATTAAGAAGAAGAAACTGTGTAAACTTCATGAAACCCAAATATATAGCATTCAGTGAGAGAAACGAAAGGAGTCAATATAATTAAAGACGAACGAACCCTTTGAACATAGGACTCCGGCATGAGTGACCGGAGAACGGCAAGGTGCTCGTTCATTTGCCGTCGACGGTTTCTTTCAACAGCGATATGAGTCATCCTCTGACTCTCAGCTTCTTCCTTGTTCTTGCAACTCCTAGCCCTCCGTCGCCTCTTCCGTCTCGCAGCTGGCTTTGCAGAGCAATCGTTTATGCCAGGAATCATCGCTGAACTGTTTCCGGCGCTATCACCGGCTATAAAACCAGCTGCATTGCTGAAAAAAAGCCCAGAAGTTGTTGATGAAGCTGAGATTGTATCATACACGACAAAGCTTGGCAGCTGATGATGATCAGCAGCAGCGGTAGCAGTAGTTGAAGATAGTGCTCCTAGTGGAGTCATGGTTAGCTTAGTTCTACAACTACTGCTGCTCTTCTTCTTGTTCTTCTTTGATTGTTGTTGTTGTTGTTGTTGTTCTTGGCTTTTTACCGCTAGTTAAAGATTAAGATAGTACATAATATATAAACTTGGTAGTTTTGATCATGAGTCTGTTGTTGCTGCTTCAAAACACACAAAAAGCCATACAATACTACAAACCATTTGGCACCAAAATTCATGAGAATTAATTTGCAAAAAGGGGCTCCTTGTAATTTTGTTTTTTGTAAGATAGTTTTTACTACATTTTTGAGATTTATTATATTGAATTTGAATACAAAAATTTGACTAAATCTATGTTTCTTGAACTTTAATTTGATTAACTTGTTGAGATTAGAAAATAATATAAAAATGCTGCTTTTGTTCCTAATATCATCCCTTACTATTTTCTTTCAATAAGAAAAGCACTTTGCAGAATCACACCATTAATATTATATTTTTACAATATCAAACCATTTCTCATTAGAAAATTAACTCTAGAGCCAATATGAAGGACAGACACAGTGTACAATACATTAACGTTAAATGTACTTGTTAAGTATCGCTGTTTTTTTTAACCAAAGGAATCTGCTTATGCAAAAAATGGTATCGTAAATTTACCGAAATGAAATAATAGAGGCTTAGTTTTGCAGTTAAAAAGTTTCAGTAGCTTTTAAAGAAAAATTCATCATTGTTGATGGATGAGAAAGTGTTGAAACAGAGGAAGGAAATGAAGTGAAAGAGTACACGTGAGACAAATATCAGAGTAAAAAGAAATGAGAAATCGAACGGAGAAAAAAAAAAAAAAGTTTGCAGATCTTTTTGTTGGCTCTGAAATTCCCAAAAACTCATGGCGGAACGACGTAATTATGAGCGAAGAAAAAAATCACGAAAACAGCTTTCTCTAATTGATACTCATTTTAAAATCTTTCAGAACAAAAAGAGACTCGGCCCCAATTAGATTTTCACTCACTTGAAAGATGCAATCATTTCTTTTTTTAATTTTATATAATTTAATATACTACGAATGATATCTTTTAAATTAAAAAATTAAAAATAGCAAAAAGTTTGCCAACTATGAAGGAAATTTATTCTAAAACTTCTTGGATTCAAATTAGGACATTTTTGCTTATTAGAAAGTAATTTACAAGCAAACTTTTATTTACTGATAAACAAACAGATCCTTATCATCATAAATTAGAATTTAATTTTAACAGCTCAATAAATAAATAAAAAGTCTTCGATCAGAACTTAGTTATAGTATTCCATGTTGATATGGTTATGGATCAAACTCCCATGCACGACAAAGATTATGCAACATTACCCCAAAAAAATTGGCAGGAATTATTAGCAATCTAATCTTGGGCTTTCTTTGATTAATTAAACCTCGACAACATGTTACTGTATGTGTTTCACAGAAAGCTTTTTAATTTCTTTAGTGAACAATTGGTAAACAAAGACATGTAGATCTATCTATCTAAGACAAGACGGATTAAATTCTAAACCCGAAATAAGCATCTCTACAGCTGTCGCTGATTATGAACTTCTTGTTTCATATCAAGCATATAAACTTGCAAATAAACAAAATAAGGAGAGAGCCAAACAGCTCCTAAATAACGTTGTTTGAATGTTTATATCACTGGTGGAGTGAGTGGAGTGCTATAATTCTGTTCTGCTCCATCGCTTCAGATGATGAAGTATTTTATTTTATTTATTTCAATTCTGCTTGCATCACGAAATCATACAAGTTATCATTTCCGATGGAAATTGGAAACTTGCTAGCTATAGGAAGGAACCCCATCATAGGCCATGACCCACTGCTGCTTTCATACCTAGAATGTGTTTTAATTTTATTAAAAATAAATTAGATATCAGTTTGATAAATTAACAGGTTAAAATATAAAATATATATTTAAAATTAAACTCTGAAGAAAATAAATTCATAAATACAATTAAAATAAAAACTATGTGCATTTTTTTTGAAGTTTAAAAACATATACAAAATAAAATCCATGAGATTGAAATGATTTTTTTTTTTAAATTGACAGAAGATGGTGGAGGAGGATTTTTATTGAAGTTGGACCGCGGTCCAACATGTCAGAAGGAATCATGTGCGTAAACCCAAGTTCTTTTCTTTTGTTCTTTTTTTTCGAAAACCACGTCGGATATAAGGAAAGATTTAGTTCTTTAATTTTAATAATACACAAACATGCTTAACAAATATACCTGTACCATTAATACACACAACACTTACCCTTCTCTTATCTCATTTCTAGAAGGAAAACACTGAAGTTTTTTGACATCCTTAGTGCAAACTTATTACTGCTTATTAAAATATTATTTTAATTTTTTATTGTTTAATAAACTTATATAACACTTATTTTTAATTAAAATGTAAATAATTATATATTATTATTTATATATTTTATTTTTAATAAAAAAATAAATTTATTTTATAAATTTTTAACTAAATTTAAGTTATAAAAACACTCTCTATTTTAAGTATTTTTAAATGCAAAATCGGAATTACAAATTCCAAAGAAGAATTTGTTTACCACCCAATTTCCAAAACAGAGGAGCATATACATAAAATGTACTAACGCTACACAAGAGCTACAAAACACAAACAGCTTTTCAATTGCATAAGTAAAATTGGAAAATGTGCTTTCTAGACACTCTGTTTTACTCTTGACCATGTGAAAAAAATTTGTTTTCTTCCCCCTTTGAATCTGATGCAGTAATTCTCGACCGCATATGGGAAGAAAAAAGTTACGAGGACTCTACTTGTAATTTACCTTCTCTCTTCATCATCATAGGTAGATGCATCAATTATACGAAGATGTGGATGATAATTGAATCATAAAATACATAAACAGGGTAAGTATTATACAAAATAATTACCGTAAATTTTAAATTATGATCGATCCGAGTCTGTAAAAATTGTAAAATTTTGGAAATTTAAATCTAAACATTGATAGCTATGAACATATTGTACTAACAAACATACCGTAACAGCACGAGAGAGATAGAGAGAATCAATTGAGAGAGAAAATTATTTTTATAACAGTATAGAACAGATGGTTATTGCTAGCTTGAAAATGTAGGGTGTATGCGAAGCTGAGGAAGAAGCAAAGCACATGGCATGGCAAGAGGAAGTAACAAAGCAAACAACAAATTGTGAAAGGTGAGCAAAACCATGTGATGTAACTCTCGATTTCAATCCATTTTCTATGTATATATTTTTTTTCTGTTTGCTCAATGGGACCTAAAGCAAAGCCAAAGACTTCCAGAACAGCAGCACCAGAGCCTTTTGTATTCTTGTGCTGCAGTGATCGAGTGAATGAATCCTTGGCTGTGTATGAGTGATCACTTTTGTTTCTTTGCTGTACTGCCTCAGTTGCAATAGCTCATACGCTGTGGATAGAGCTACGAATAAAGACATCAACCCAGTTGTGATTATTCTTCATTAAGTTTATTCACAAATTTAGCTTCTTCTAGAAGCATGAAGATAAGATTCAATAATAATCGGCGTCTCTACTAGTGTCTTCTCTCAATTTTAATTAGATATTGACGTCAAAATATAGTTCAAATAAAAAAAAAAGAGGAACATTATAGACCTAATTTAATTAGGTAAATCACCTGATTCAAAGTTTCTTTTCTTTTAATACGTACCTAATTGATACTTCAATTCGAATTGCTTTGACAAATGCTACTTACCGATTATTGATTGTCAGTTAACGGATGGACGAAAGTGATGCATCTTCTAGCCTTCGGATAAGACGTGATATTGATAAAGGAAAGTTTCAAAACACACTACACAAGCAAAGTAGCACAGCCCAATGATCTAGATAGATGCATTCTTAAAGAGGTAGCCTAAGCATGTAACATAAACGAGAAACCAAATCGATATTCCAACTCAAAGCCACAACCCTCATATCATGTAATGAATCTGCGAGCATCCCTTTTGTGAAAAATTAAAAGACAGTTCAGGTGCTAATATTTCAAATCAATAAGCCAAAAAGAGCATCAAAACTTCTAGTAACAGTTAAAACTACAGCCTCAGAAGTCGTGTCTTTTAACAATTGGCATGCAAAATAGCAAAATAGACACAGTCAAATGAGAAGATGTTACCAAAACTTCAGTCTCATTCCATAGAATGCAGCTAAGCCGACTGCTACTGACAAAACAAAAGCATACATGGACAGGATACTTAAAGCTGATATGGAAGAAGCATTGAGAGTGTCCATGAACAGGTTTACCAACCCTGTCAGTACATTTGCCTGCATCATGAACAAGTTGTTGCAAATTATGTGTTTTTCTTTCTTACAACCTCGACCAATGTATAATGTAATAAGGAAGAACTTGCAAACTCGCTCACCAAGAGAAACGAAGCCAGTAGGTTCTGATTGTAAGCTTGTTCAAGTACCATAGGCTTTTGTCCAGGAAAATGATCTGAAAGCATGAAAATAGAGAATGCCTACAAACCAACTGTCAATATTCATTAAAGAGAACAAATATTTCTTGTTTGTTTAAGATTGCCTGGAATTAAAAAACTTTCCAGTGATTCTTACTATAATAAGAATATAAGATGCATTCCCTCCAAAAGTTCACTTCCAATTCTCATGGACATGAAGGTCAATACATACAAGCAAAAGGAATGACGAACAAAAATTATGGGCGTGTGTCAGTTGCAGTGAAGTGAGCTCCTAAAAAGTGAGTTCTTGAGTAGCGAGTTACTAAAAGTGAGTTTTTGAAAAATGGGTTTTTGAAAAGCGAGTTTTTGTGTTTATTATAGTTGAAAGTGAGTTTGAAAGTAATTTTTTGTATTTGGTTGTATTTGAAAATGAGTCTGAAAGTGAGGTTTGGCCAACAAAAGTGAGCTCCAACCAAACTGTTACACGCCCTATCTAAAACAGTTGAAACTAGGTTGTCAAAAAATGCAAGCAGATTTGCTTGCATGATGATACTGGTCAGTGGCAACAAACCTAGTCAGCATACCTTTGTGCAATCATAAAAAGCAAGCATACTTTTCCATTACTTGCAAAGTATTCAACTCATTGCATCATCTAAATCATCAAAGTAACCAGAGAGAGAAACAAGATTCCCGCCTTATAGTAGCTATTGCCTAATAAAAGCTTCAAGATTTCAAACTGTTTTTGTAAAACCTCATATCAAAGCAAATATAAACGCAAACCCAAGTTTGCTGCTATTGGGGCAACATGGGACTAAATGGTGGACATATAAACTTATGACCAGAGGAACATGGAACTGCATCCTTCAACATCTCGTCCGCTTGAACTTCATTTCCATTATGATTTACTAATAAAATCAAGGTTGACATGGGCCATGATTACTAAATCAACACCCACTAGCGAGTTGATTATAAAGCAAAACTACACATCTGAGTGCTATAGACAATATAAACTCAAAAAAAAAAAAAAAGATTGTCGCTGATAGACATATTCAACAATGTTTACTGAACATATAAAATGAATAACATGGAGGAGATATGAATTAGTTCACCATAGGAGCGTAAAATCATTACCTGGAAAGTGTGGGCTAACACAAAAGTAGCATAAGCCAAATTGCACTGTGGAAAGAGGGGAAAAAGTCATTAACTGACAAAACACTGAGTAATGGCCGTTAAAAGTCATCATGAGCAGTAAAAATTGTGATTCAGAGTATGGTTAGTATTCATTCTGTAGAATTCAGTTATTCATGGATGGTGGCTGAGCAGACTTCCTATACCAGATCAGAAGACACAAGTATATCCAATAAAAAGCCTACAAGATAGAACAAGATTTTATGGGGGATAATTAGTAGTCCACATAGCTATCTAAAGGAGTAACAAATCTTCTGACTGATATGAATTTGCCTATTCCTTGACAATAGATCACCTTTCTAAAATTAAGCTTTTGCGGGGCTGCTCAACGAAATGGTTAAGGGGATAAAAAAGGCACACATGCAAATTAATACTGAACTGAAACGAATATCAAATCATGCAAGAAATGCATACCATTCTGCGGGAAACTCGTTCAACATAGAGATCCAAGATTATCGTTAACGACCTGTTCGGCATGCACTGTTTTATTAATAAAGACATCTACGGTTTTTCAAGCTTCAGCCATGAAAAAGTAGACACTCCGCTGAGAAAGTCTGAAGGAAACATACCAAAATACAGCACACAGAATCCAAACCCTCATCCTTATCCACTGAAGATGTCCTGGGTCTGAAAGCAGTTCCTTTCTGAAAAACAAATAGTAACCTAGGTGCACACCCATCATGTATAGTCCCCAATATCCTGTATTAAAAAAAAAGGAAAAAGAAAAAGAAGAAAAAGAAAAGAAAAGAAGAAAAACCATGTCAGTTGACAAGCAACATTTTGTAAGTTAAACTCATAAGATGGTTATATAGTTGCTACCTAGAGTTACCTAGAACTAGAATACAAGATATCAGTTGATTTTGAGATTTCCAATAAGCTATTGTACACAATCTTACAAGAGTAACTGAGTATTAAAAGTAACATCCATAGATCACCAGCATTGTCTCAGTGGGATAACAAGTATATATTAATGTTAACTATTGAATCAACGTACTTGTATGTCAAGGCTGCATCAGCAAAATATTTGCATCAATCTATACAGGCGGATCATAACATCCATGATGCCATACTGACAGCCAGTCAACACTCAATGCATGGAAAATTAAACACACAATGGCAACAAGCAACAAAAAGTATATCACTATTATCATATAGAAAAGTTTGATCTGATTCAATGTCATTGAAAGCTTCCACGAGGCCACAACAATTTGAATAACTCTCTTAGGACAAGAAATGGGGAGAATATTGAAGTATCAGGTATAAACAACTCAAAGCTAAGAGTTATTTTAGGAAGTGGGAACGCATACATGTGATTATTTAATGGTTTTATCTCTAACAAAGCAAACTACAGTAAATCCTTCTGAAACAAAGATTAATTTCAGTCAAGTGAAAAGTTGTAAAAAATGTCACAGGAATAGTTCTTACCAAATATACTAAAGAATCCTTCTTTGTTCTGACTGATGATATTGGAATCTCTTTGATTAGACAGCAGGTAATCACTTAACCCATTTGTCAAACAAATCTGATATACTGAAGACAAAATTACCCAAAAGTGTGTAAAACAATTTATGCATTAAGTCCACTTAAGAGTTAAGAAAAGATGATGCTAACTACTAAAAAGATAAGTACCTACAAGAAGTAAAAACCCAATTGCTCCACAATGTTTAGGATGGATATTGACCACAGAGGTCAGGATTGAAACAGCAGCAAGAGTGAAAAAGAAATTCCAATGAACACCATATTCTCCAACATGGACCTTAAGAAAGACAGGATACAAGACATTAGGTTTAGAAAGAGATATAGACAAAAGGTCCATCTACCTGTATGCTTACCAAGAGCTAAAATTGCAATTGGTGAGCTCAAACTTAAGGCTTATATAAAATAAAGAAAATGTTTACAGATACTCCCAGCTAAGACTAAATGTATTGAGTGTGTTCCCAATTGATTGACGTTCCACAAAGGATCGACCAAGCACAGATCACAGAACAGTCACAGATATTTTGCAGAGCTGTATTGCCAGGCTAAAACTATGCATACTTGTCAGATAAATGGTTACTTTCTGTTAGTGCAAAATCTACTTGCTTATTTCCTTTCAGACTTCCTATTCCATTACCATTCAAGAGTTCACTGAGCCCTTGAAACCAAAGACGACTATCCATCATGCTAAAAGTTTGTCAATCTAACCAAGTTCACAAGCCTTATAAAATCCTTGCTGTCTAACTTCTGTAGAAGTCTACATCAAGATGAAGTCTGAGCACTAAATAGACTTAAAAGTTGCCTATGCATGAGAAGTAAAAGTACAGTTGCTGATCCCAGGTCCTATAAATAGCCAGTCACAAAGGCTTAAGGTCTATAGTCAATCCAGATTATGGATCATATTCTAAGCCATTCAGTAACAGTGAGTTTTGTACCACGAACCTTTTGTATAGAAAGGAAGATAGAAATGGTTGACAGGTGATCCCATGAAGAGTGTCAAGAACCTATGTTACCCTTACTACATTAAAAAGACATGTCATCAAGAACTAAGATTGATGCAGCATCCATTGATATCTCACTCAAAAGGTCATCGGAGATTTTGAAGAATGCACTACGAGGGGGGTTATCAGACAGTAAAGTACTAGTTATAACATGAGAATTGCATTGAGATATGAAAAGCTTTTCTTACTAACAGAGAGAATTTTCAAATTCTAAACATTACGAAGCCCTGCTAGCCAACCATAAGGAACAAAAAGGAGAACTAAAGTATGGTTGTAGAAAGATATATAATTGTTTAAATCCAAAGGAGAAAACAGGACTAATACGGAGAAAAGTGAAGCTGTGTTAACCAAGAAGTACAGGCAAGAGAATTGCCAATTAACAGGAAAGGCAAGCTACCTGATAATCTACACCTGCTGTGGAAATGAGACGGCCAAACCCAAGCAGCAGCAGTGGACTACTTATTTGTAGTGCAGCCTTCCAAGATCTATGAAGGAGATGGGAAAGGAAACTAAGACACATAGCAAATATAATAAACTACTATCACTCCGATAACATTTACAAAACGAGGGCCTAGAAGAATACAGTAATAAGAAACAAAATCAACATTTTAAACTCATCAAGTGAAGCTACAGCTTCTAAAAGACGTATGGTTACAGAATCACAAGACTCGTTACATTTACTAATTTTGACTCTAGTTTCTTCATTTACTTAACACTTCCTAAAAGATCTCTCTAGAAAATGAGGAAATCCCTTTCAGGAAGTGTGTAATTTCTTGAAGATGGGCTAACCATCTGCCTATACCTGTGGGTTAAGCCACTTACAGATTGAAGGAAAGCTATAAGCACAGGCATCCCTGCAAAGGACGTAACTACTATTACAAACTTGCAATTTACAGAAGCTCAGAGAATCAAGCCTCTAAAGCGTTAAAATCATGAGAATGGAATGAGTATATAAACTGCTCTTAGGAATCATCAAATATTGTGTCCATATAAATCAAAGCATCCTAGAAGTATTCTTCATGTACTTTCATGAATTCTCATATACCTGGCTCTTGAAAGAATCTTGATTCTACAGATGTAAAGTACACTTAAAAGATTGCATTTCCTTTAATCGCAATGACGAATAAATTAATACAGTGCTGCAAATAATACTAGCTAACCTATTGACCTCAGATGGAAATGGAAGAGCACTATCATAAAGGTACAATAAAGCAGGTGATTTTGCTAAGCATGTTTTTAAAGTAAGAAAAGACTAAACAATAACCATATAGTTGCACAACATAAAGACAAAAAAATAAGGTGGTTCATCAGTTGCACTGCAGATTTTTCTTTTGGAGCTTAGCTATGATTCTTAAAAAAATTATCTGCATGCATGTAAGTTTAAACAAGTACACCCAAAATTGTATGAGTATGGGAATCAAACAACAGCTAACTTAGGAGGTAGCTGAAGTATTACATCGACGCCACATTGCGTGCTTGTCTTGAAACTAACGCATTTGCAACAATAAATGCTCCAACTCCAAGGTCCATCTAGTAAACAATAAAAAATTGCTGCAAATCATTAAAATGAAGTGAAGTTGAGTGGCAAAGCACATTGCAGTCAGCAGGTGAAGCAACACGAGATAAACTTCAATGCAATTCTTATTCTGCTTAGTTCCCATTTTCCTTTAGGTTACAGTGCAGGTGTGCAACTTGTAGTAGTTATCATTTCTATGTAAAATCTGTAGTTAGTAGCCTCACTAATCTTCTGACACACAAACTAACCAGAATCATGTAACCAGCATATATCAAGTGGGACAAGGTATTCATAACTATCAATCAAAGTACCAACCTAGCAATCATAAATAACTAATGTCTTCAGTAAAAGTAGCCACAGCCCATGCATCATTAAATCTAATACTGAGTATCCAAAAACAAAAACAAAAACAAAAAAATCAAAAGCATGAACCTAACAAAAGACGTGACTTTTATGAGACTTGTCCAGAATGTTTTAAAGATACAGCGAACATCTCAACAATGCCACATTTCTGTAATATACTTGGGGCATAGTGTAAAACCATCAAAAGATTTTGAATCCACAGGAAGTACGATAAGACCATATAAAAATTTAGCATAAAGAACAGAAATAGAAGATGATAAAATTCTGCAGCATGCACGACTTACATGATAAAGATTAAAAGAGCAAAAGTTTGTTTGTGGAGAGCTTACCAGACTTGTGCCATATGTTTCAGTCTTAGCGTAGCGTCTAGGAAATATTTTGAAGTCAACAGCTAGGATAGACAAGCATGTCGAGACCACCTAAACCATACAGATGTTGTTATTCACCAGATTTCATAATTTGTACTATCAATTCTGGTAGATGAAATATAATAAGTTATGAGGACTAAGCTACATACTATGGAAACTCGGTATGATACTATGCTCGTCTTCACTAATGAAGCATGTGTCGATTGTTCCCTGAAAATGAAAGTTAACTTTTTAAGTCACCTGCATATGCTAAAGTAGAGACCTTACTAAGGTCGCAGTCTAGAAAGATTAAGCAATTTTATATAAATAATCTACATAATGTTCAATCACAAATAAGCTATATCCAGATAATACATACCTTTTGAGTATAATGCAGAAAACCAGTATGAATACCAGAAGGATAGCACACAAATTAGTCCAGTCAGCAAGGATCTAACATGTAAGGAATGGAACTATATGTGAGAAGTCCATTATACAGAAGATTAAATATAAACGTTCGTCCTCTATAGATTGAATGTTTGTAAGGTACTAAAAACCATCAAGATACTTACTGTAAAAACAAAAAGAATTGGAAGAACAACAAACCAAAGATCCATACATAATGCAGTGGCATAAACTTGAAATCCTGGAAGACAAGAAACACTGTCATCCTTCTTCACCTTATCCATCCTGGCAGTAAAGTGACCTAAAGATGAGAAACAATCATTAGCAGAACATTTTCATTCTGAACTAGAAGTGATATTGTGAAATTGAAAGAGAAACTACTAAGTATCTTCTACGCTAAATATCAGGTGGATAGAATTTTTATTTTCTGTGGTAAAACTCAGTGTCCCTCCATATTTTCCTCGAGTTCCGCACATTTGATAACCACCACTCATCTTCAATATTCATCCAAAAGAGCTGCGTGTCATCGCATACCCACCATGCATGTAAGGAAGGAGGAGCAATAGGAAGGGACTACAGAACCGACCGTTTTCTTTGAGCAAATGGACAGCAGAGTAGAAATGCTTTGACCTTGTCAAGCACTATTCATGCCACTAATCTCTTAGGCATCTCTATCATCTCTCATCAACAAAATTCCTTGTGAAACTAAGTAGTATAATCTAAGTACTTTTATTGTAGATTATATTGTTCAAAGTTCTCTTTCTTTAAGTCAAATGTAGTGGATGTTGGAGACCATCATATACTCACTGCATATGAGGGTAATATATCCCATCATACATTCACAATAAATTCTTGTTTTACAGTGAGCTTCATTTAACTGACGGAACCAGCTTAAAGAATTTCAAACACTGCAGGTAAACCTAGGGAGGGAAATTTCTTGTATTCTACACTTTAGTTTTCATCGGCAATAGACATAGATTTTAGACTCCATTTCCGTCGAACTTCGTGTATTTTTATGAGAACATGGAAGTTCGTTTGAAATTACCGAATAGAAATGGACTACTCCATTGCCGTAACACCACTAAAGCCTGCAAACAATCCCAAACATATAAAGGATAAGAACGTGAAAATTTTGTAAATATTCCTTAAAAAAATACTAATATGGAGCAAAAATCAAGGCTCCGGCAAGTGAAAATTTTACTGCAATAACAGTGGTGAGAGCGGCCGTCTCAAACATCGATGATCCATCGAGGTTGCTGACGAATCTGAGGAGAATAATAACCAAATACAAATTCTGATCACAATAAAATTGAATGGAATTGGAAACGAAAAAGAACGAGAAGAAAGAAAGATCGGTTAAGAAAACGTTTGGCGTTACTCTTCTTTGAGTCGCTTGTTTGGATTGATGTCCATGGCAATTGAATCCCTGCAACAGAAATTCAAAATATCTAAAACAACAACGGAAGGTCGTAGGTCTATCTCAGCACTGTTTGCCTCGACGGCAAGCAACGGCGACGATGCAAATTCCTCTAATTTTGATTTTTCGCAACGCGAGGGACAGACATAATAACTAGTGTTTTGTTTTTTGCAAAATCTTTGCCCCTCTAATTTTGTTTCATTTCGGAAAACATATAGCATGTGTCAGTTTAGTGCGTGTTTCAAAACGATCGCCCGTAATTTCATTTTATTTTATTAAATTCTAAATTCTAAATAATTTATATATTTTAATTATATAAAAAATTTGAAATTTTATTTTTACGTACGAAATTTTCGTTCTAATTTTTTTATTTGCACACTTTCTAATGCAATTATATCTATTAATTTTTAACACACTTTTAAAAATTATTGAAATACAAATATTGAATTTTACTTTTATTTCAATTTTTAAAAAACTTTACTTTCTATCTTTCACTTTCACGAAATTTAGTAATAAACATTTGAAATACACCCTTACTTGAACTCTAGTTTTTCCGTACATATTTTGAATTTGAATCACTTCATCTATTTTAGTTGACATTTCCGATTACACTTTTACGATCGAATTTTATTTTTCACCAAAACTTCACTCTAAACACTAGTTTACGTATTTTAGTTATCATTGTAAAATTTATTTCTATCAAATTGGAGCTTTTAAAAGTACTTATAAAAAATACTTTTTTAGAATTAAAAATATTTTTATTTTATTTTACAAAATGAATTTTATTTTTTAAAAAAATAATAAAAATAAGCAATAACAAGATCTTACAACTTAAAATTTTTATATACTTTCTAAATTAAATAAATTCTATAAAATATTATAAAAAATCTACCAAAAAATATGAAATTAAAAAATTAAAAAATAATTTTTCAGAATGCATTCCCAAATACGATTTTTATTTCTCACCAAATTCTAATTTTACAAAACTCAAATCTCACTCTCCGTAAACTAAAAGACGCCCATAGTGCTTTGCATTTATAGGGCTCGCAAAATTCGAATATTGGATTTTGGAGTTTTATATGATGGAGGTAAATTTGCATAACACTATTTACTGGGACCTAATTTATGAAACGGCAGAAACGATTCTTGTATTTGGGCTGAACAAGAGCTTTATTGCAGATTTAATCAGTACCCGCTCGGCCCGTTTTGGCCCAATAAAGTACATAGTATCTATCTTGTCTAATCTATTTTTGCCCGGAACATACATACATGCATACTTGAGAGTTGGGAACACTTGTTACTACGATCATGATTATGTGAAGGTTTTCTCAGTAATATATACTACAGTATTAAATATATCTGTAATCTACGAAACATTAAAATTCCTTATGGTTTTTTCTTATGAATGAATGAAAAGAAGCACCGATTATATCAATCAATCAAAACCAACACAAACATTGATATTTTCTCGTTTCTAATAATTCCAAACTAATTAAAGCTTCTTTTATATATATGTTCCAAGAAACTTCTCCGAGTTCTACATCTAACAAACCAATACGCATAACAATCTAACAACCAACTCTTCACAAATCAGAACAACATCAAACTTCAATCCAACTAACAAGAAGAAAGAAACGTAACGAAAGCATCACACAAGTTTCTTTTTCCTTACCTATCTCCAGCTGTCTATCCTTCCTCACCATTTCTTTTCCGCCTCTATTTTTTTAAATGTAAACAAGATTACTTTCTCCAAGTTTATTCAAGAATATCCTTCCCCTGTATATTTTTCACTCACGCTACGAAAACTTCAATATCTTCTTTATAATTAGTAGTTGATCATGCCAGCTGAAGCAAGCTTAGCGGCAGCAGCAATGGAGAAGATCAAGACAGTAGTTGTATTAGTGCAAGAGAACAGGTCCTTCGACCACATGCTCGGATGGATGAAAACAATCAACCCGGAAATCAATGGTGTCACAGGAGCAGAAACAAATCCGGTTTCAACAACTAACGCAAACTCCGGCCTTGTGCACTTCAACAACCAGGCGGCTTACGTAGTGCCGGATCCCGGCCACTCTATTCAAGCAATCTATGAACAAGTATACGGAGTACCATTTATTGATACCAGCACGACTCCGATCACACCTTCGACACCACCGACGATGAACGGGTTTATTCAGGAAGCGAAGAAGGAAGGCGAAGGCGTGGACCAGGTGGTAATGACCGGGTTCACGCCTGACAAAGTGCCCGTTTACGAAGAGTTAGTTAAAGAGTTTGCTGTTTGTGACCGGTGGTTTGCATCTGTGCCTGCGTCGACGCAACCGAACAGGTTGTTCGTTCACTCGGCGACGTCGCATGGAGCAACGAGCAACGATACGAAAAAACTCGTCGCCGGGTTCCCGCAGAAGACAATATTTGAGTCCATGGATGAAGCAGGGTTTGATTTCGGTATTTACTATCAGTATCCACCGTCGACGTTGTTCTACAAGTAAGTAAAACTTAAAGAGTTCTTCCTCATCTTAATTTAGAAATTAGTCAACTACTACTAACTTGAAAAATAATGAAAATCAATATATGTTTTTAGTTCATTTCACGATAAGAAAGAATATCCTTAAAGAATAATGCCTTAATTTCTACCTAGCTAGTTGGCTTACCTTCTACGGCTGTTCAACATAATAATGACTAATAAACAACTTCCCTATTTGATAATGTTGACGTACGTGCAGGAACTTGAGAAAATTGAAGTACATCGGCAAGTTCCATGCCTTCGATTTGGAGTTCAAGAAGCACTGTAAAGAAGGGAAGCTACCGAACTACGTCGTCGTCGAGCAACGTTACTTTGATCTAAAAATCCTTCCCGGGAACGACGATCACCCGTCTCATGATGTCTACGAAGGACAGAAGTTTGTCAAGGAAGTGTACGAGGCGTTGCGGTCAAGTCCACAGTGGAATGAGATGTTGTTCATTATTACCTACGATGAGCACGGTGGATTTTATGATCATGTAGCTCCTCCGGTTGGTGTCCCGAGTCCGGATGATATTGTCGGACCTGAGCCTTTTAATTTCAAGTTTGATCGTCTAGGTGTACGTGTTCCGACCATCTTCATTTCCCCATGGATACAAAAAGGCACAGGTCATACATATTTCTTCTACATAGAAAAAAAAACACTTCTCCTCTACCAAAAAATCACTTATAATTTACTTTTTATTTAATAAAAATATAAAGATCACTTTCAATTTATTTTTTAATAAAAAAAACATCATTTTTAACAATATTATTTCTAATAATTCACTTCTAAAAAGTCACTTTTAAAATCAAAAGAACGCATCCGAGGCGATTTCTGTAGTATATGTTGTAATTTGTTGTCATATGTATATGCAGTGATTCATAAACCTTCCGGACCGTATGCAACATCAGAGTTTGAACACTCTTCGATTCCGGCAACAGTAAAGAAGATCTTCAACTTGAATGATTTCTTGACAAAGCGCGATGCTTGGGCAGGCACATTCGAGATTGTACTCAATCAATCCACTCCAAGAGAAGACTGCCCAAGTATGTATATATGTCTCTCTACTTGTTTTGAATTCTTGTAATTTTTGATTCAAGTTTGGCAATGATTCGATTAGTAATTTGTTTGAATGCTTGAATCTCAGCGACGTTGCCGGAACCGGTGAAGATGAGGGAATTTGACGCAACAGAGCACGTACTATTATCAGACTTCCAGCAAGAGCTGGTGCAAATGGGGGCAGTGCTGAACGGTGATCACAGCAAGGACATCTACCCTGAGAAACTTGTACAGAACATGACCGTTGCAGACGGCGCCAAATACTTGCAGAACGCATTCAGAACTTTCTTGGCGGAATGCGATAAGTGCGCGAAGAACGGCGACGATGGAGATACAGTCGTCGTTGTAAAGAAGAAGCAGAGCAGGTTTGTCGACAGGATGTTCAGCTGCTTGGTATGCAACCGATCATCAGACAATTAAGGCAGAGTAGTACTCTTCACTATGTTGTAATGTTCTTTGCAGTAATCTCCGTTTCACACTTAATTCGATCATTAATAAAAGAGTTATATGAGTGGGATGTGAATATGATTATTATTTGTTAAAAGTTTGTTCATAAAATACAGTAATAAAATTTAGGATGTATTTTTTTCACCTTATAATTTACTTTTTTTAACTAAAAGTTTATTTTAAACTTGTTTTAATTACACAAATAATTTTATAAGTATAAAAAATATAAAAATAAAATTTATTTTTTGCTGATAAAAAAATACATCATAAGTATGTATCATAGTGACAGCTTGATAGATTCAGTTTGAACTTTGAAGCAGTGCTGTAAAGTTCAACTCAATTCCACATTCATTCGAGCCAAAACACTTCAAACGAAAGTCGTTAAATTCTCCAAAAAATCCAGTTACGACCTTCCTAATGAAATGTACATGAAGCAGTGATTAAATATGAATTGTTACCTAAAGAAATAGATTGCAAACTTTCTTATAGTTTTATATCAAAAGAAGCCTTGGTACTATTAAAAATTAAGCTTATAATTTAAAACTAATTGGTTTATAATTCAAAGAAGCATCTTGAGTTCGTCGATTAGAGTTTTATTATTATCTAGCACTCCCATTCACACGATAACGGGAATGAACAACCCAAATCGTGTGGTCTCCCATTCACATAGATAACTAAAAAAACACACATCACTATTTATATGTGCTCTCAAAATCTTGCATAAATTAGCTTAAAATAATCAATGAATAAGAAAGATCAATCTTGTGTGCCTTAATTACATCAAGTTTGCTATAAGTCGATGATATATTATTTTTATTAGCTGATATCTAATTAATTTTAAACCTTTTTTTACTGATATATTAACTATTAGATATGCTGACAAACCTCAGCAAGTTTAAGCTAGTGAAAGAGAATCTATTTATTATATAATCATATTCGAACACCTTCCCACACGCATAAGACTTGAAGCGTGGACATATAGGTATTTTTACATAAAAATAGTTTTTTAATTTTTAATTTTATATTTTTTAATATATTTTTTATAAATATTTAAAAAATTTATTTAAAAATTAAAAATATAAAAAAATATATAATGAATTTTTTTAACACTTTATTATTTTTTTAAATTAAAAATTTTTTATATTTTAAAATGAATAAAAATATTTTTTATTTCAAAAAAATTTTATTTTAAAATTATTTTCACACTCTCACTAATAACTGGAGTGCATATGGCTCGAATTCATACCTTTTGTTCTGATATCATAGCAACAAATTATTTGATCAAAAAATAAAGCTAATAAAAATTTTATTATCATATTAATTATATTCTAATAAGAACGACTTGCTGCATATCGAAGCAAAATTGATAGCAAAATTGAAAGGAAAAAACTATTATCCTAATCTATTACAAAACTATTAAAATGGTCTAAATACCCTAATCCTGTAAAACTCAATCTATATATTAAAATTCAAACACTTCAAACCAAAATAAAAAAAGAAAAAAGAAGATCATCGGAATCAGGAATCTTCCGATTAACCGCGGAAAGAAAAAGAGATAAAAAACAGGAAATCGTCGATATCCCGCAAGCTAAGCATAATATAGATTCACCTGCTCTCTGCCCTCGTATGATAACTAGCAATGTGTTCTTCCTCCTGGTCAGTCAATCTCAGCGTGTACCGGTCATCATCAACCGTGTCACCGGAGCTCTGCCACCGTCCTCCTCGACTCTCTACCGACTGCCCTCTCGAATGCCTTTTAGATGATGACGACTCCGTCGTCTGTTGTACGTCATCCCGAATGTATATCGTGTGACTATCCATGTCCCTTCTTTCTTCATGATCTCCGGTCACCATCCCATGTACCGCAAGCACTGCAGCAGCGTCCGGAGGTTTTTCAAGGTCAGACCGACACACCGGGCACGTGATGTGTTTTGCAAGCCATTCGTCGATACATTCGGCGTGGAAAACATGGCAGCAGACGGTCAGCAATCTCACCATGTCACCATCTTCGAACTCTGAAATGCATACGGCGCACTCAAGCCCTGGCTGACCTTGCCTGAGCCCTCTCACAACACCGTAAGGAAACATCGGAAAACTTGCGATGACCGTCGGATCGAGCCCGTGGTTGGCGACACGGGCAACTGACGTAGCACCTGCTGATCCTGAACCAGAGTTCCGTTGTCGCCGAGCGATCCAAAGAGTGGAAAGGTAGTGCAGTAAGTAGATTGAGAAGAAACCAATGAGGAAGAAGAAGAGTAGGAACACAGGGAGGAGAATCGGAAACGTCCGGGGAGAATAATGGTGTCCCTGCTTGTCGTTTGAATGCTGGGAAGAAGAAGGCGGCAGCGAGTAGTCATTGTAGTCGTAATCCGAATGATTGTGGTGGTCGGAATTAGGTGCTGACATTGCCGGAATCCGGCAAGGCAATCTTTGATTGGCATGTATCGCTATGTTTGCGCTCCTCCCTCTTCCTTTGTTCTCTGTATTTCTCTCAAATTGATGGTCTTTTTCTCTGCAAATTGAGAGGTAGATCTCTGTGGCGGGTAAGGCGTTAGAAAATGACCATAATATTATAAATAAATAGTTAAAATAGACAAAAATTATTCAGTTGACCGTTGATTCAGTTGGAGTAATCTAACTGTAGGTACCTAAATTCTTAAAGATTTTTTCTTTCTATATATATTTTTTAAGAAAAAAATATTTGACGTATTGTCACCTAAAATTTTACCTATAATCAAAATACACAAAGATTTTCAAATAATATTTAATTTAAATATTTATTCAAAAGTTTTCGGCCAATATTCGTCGATGGATAGCAGAATGTAATTCAAAACTAACTTAAATAAATAATAAACTACACTAAAGTGAAATCATAAATTATACATTCAGGCAATCTGGGTGTACTAGAATAAACTTTCCAACAATAGTTGGTCCTATCATTTCTATCTATTCTTGTCATGAAATTTAATATGTTAATTAATAATTGAATTCTTTTGAATTTTCATTCAGTTATGTATCAGTAAGATCAGCTATGACGTTTAAAACGGTCGCAACGAATACCAAAATGTCTGATTAATAATAAATTCATATCTTGCAACTTATAAACTATATCATTTTCGTCATTCTTGAACAAATTTTGCTCCTCAGTTGTTAGGGTTTCCAGTCTACTTACACTCAATCTGCTGTTTGTTCATTTCCCATCTCTCTCTCTCTCATCTTATCCGGCGAGCTATGGACTACACACGCGGCGGCGCTTACCCCGGCAGTAGCGCTATCGCTATAATTCCCGACGCAAATCCTCCTGATTGGCCCGCCGCCGCTTCTGACTCTTCCGACCAACACCTCCACAAACACACCCGAAATAACAATGAAATCAACAGCAACAGCAACCCTTCTAACCCCGCCTCCGCCTCCGCCTCCGCCTCGAGCCGATCGAAAGCAATTGGTCGAATGTTCTTCAAGACGAAGCTCTGTTGCAAGTTCCGCGCCGGAAATTGTCCGTATCCGACCAACTGCAATTTTGCTAGCGGACTCGAAGAGCTCCGTAAACCGCCGCCTAATTGGGAAGAAATTGTTGCTGCTCATAGTAGCGAGGCTTCTGCAGAATCGGCTGTGATCACCATTCCTCGTGAAGAGCACCAGATTCCGACTGTAGTTACGGACGCAGGGGATGGAGAAGGGCAGAGGTCGTATAAAGGCCGTCACTGTAAAAAGTTTTATACGGAAGAGGGGTGCCCATATGGTGATATGTGTACCTTTTTGCATGATGAGCAGTCAAGGGTGAGGGAGAGTGTTGCCATCAGTTTGTCTCCTGTAGTTGGTGGTGGTGGTGTTCACGAGAGCGTTGCGGGTAGTGCTGGTGGGATCCAAAAGCCATCAAATTGGAAGACTAGGATTTGTAATAAGTGGGAGATGACTGGGTACTGCCTGTTCGGGAGCAAGTGCCATTTTGCTCATGGTGCTGCAGGTATGAACATGAAGATAGTTAAATTCAAGATCTTTTTTATGCTTTAGCTAATTCAACTTCTATATTATCAGTATTTGAAGTCTCTGTAGTTGTTCCATGTAGAAAGACGAGTACAAGTCGAACTGCTTCCTCGAATTACTAGCTAAACTTTGTATGTCACTATAGCATGGTAATGGGGATGATATTTTTAGCTCATAGTAAGACTATTAGAGAAAATTGACTAATGTTAGCCTTAGACTATCAGATACGTACTGGCCACCTTCTAGCGGCTTATGAGAAATAAATATTTGATCCTAACGTAGTTAGTCTTGGGAATTGATCAATCAATTACCCAGCTTATCTCAAATCAGTAGAAAATGTAAAAGTGACTTTTTGAATTGTCTAATTGAGCACTAGTGTGATGGACTACAGAGATTAACCTGTTTTGTTTTTATGTATAACTAATACTTAGGAAATTGGGAGATAGTTATTTTTTGCAGAATCTATTTGGGATCAGGGTCATTAGTTGAATTGTGAACTTCCACGTGGTAGGCAAAGCCATATTCTTGCAGATGACATGTAGGTTGATTGTATGTTAAGAGTTGATTGCCTTGGTGGTTGGATTATCATGTTTCACCTACCCTTCTAAAATCATATACTCAAGGATAGAATATAGTAGAGAATGCAACTTTATTGTGTTGTTTATCGTTTTTGTTCTTTTCAGTGCAAAAATTTCTCATTCTGTTTAGTGCATTCTAGCAACGCGAGTTCCAAATCTAACAAGATCAGGTCTTTGTTACTTAGAGCTGTAACCAGTTGTACACCTGATCTTCCTTTTCATATAACTGTCTTACCAGTCTCTCTTAGCTTGATAGATAAACTAAGGTTGGATTATGAGTAATCTGCTCAGTTCTAATTATTTATAAGTGGTCAGACTACAGGGCGACCTATGGGCATCCACAAGTTCACAAATTGGGGATAGAACTGTTTGTACTAAGCTTTGTGTCTTTGCTATTACTGTGTATTTAATGATAAAAATGTAGTCCTCCAGCACATTGAACATACTTTTCTTCCAGCATGATTTGTGTGTGAAGAAGTATAGCATAACTTATGCATAGCCACACTTTGTGTCTTTATGGGTTTGCAGAACTTCACAGATATGGTGGGGGCCTGGCTGAAGCTGATGGTAAAGATGCATCTTCGACAACTTCAGACTCAAAGCAGGTTGGAATGTTTTCCAAGGCCCAAACAGACACTGCCGTGGGGTCTACAGTTGTCCCTCATGTAGATGCATATCATATGGGAGTTCCTTTGCAAAGATCAGCACTCATCAATCCGAGGCAGGGCCAAAGACCTATTCAGAAATGGAAGGGCCCAGACAAAATTAGCAGAATATATGGTGACTGGATACATGACATTGAATAGAGAGAACGGTTGATTGAACGAGCTGCTGATGTTGAACAATTAATATGTGAGATAGCTAGACCAGCTGATTGCTTCTGTGTCATGCTTTGGTTTGAATATACACCGTTCTTAGTGGATTTAAACTTTGGCGAAAAGGAAGACCTGTACGATATCTGAGGTAGAGTTTGGCACATAGAAGTTTGTGTTGATTTGAGGGGGGTATTTTGGTGTTGGACTTGGAAATTGGAACACAGTGGAGCATAAAGAAGAGCTCTAGTCCGGGTTCGCCTTTATCGAGCTGAAAATTTGCATGTCCATTGAAGAGCAATACGCCATTACCTTTATGTCCATACAGTAGGGGGATGTTCAAGAGAACTAAGAGCACATTTGGAAGTGAATAGAGCTTTTTTACGATAGAGAGTATTTTTTTTTTTAAATAAGCTTTATTTTTTATTAAAAAATAAATAATAAAAAAATTTATTGTATAAATTTTTTTTATATTTTTTAAAATTTAAAATAATTTTAATATTTATAAAAAAATATATAATTAAAAATTTATTTTTGGAGAATGCTTTGTCAAACGCTCCATAAAATTTTTTTTTTTGAACCGGAGAGTAATTAATCTGTTGTTTTCTTTTTTTTCCTTTTCGATGTTGGGGGTGAGTGAAGGGGAGGGGTGGTGGAATGGTTGAAAGATTATTGAGATGTTTGAAAATGTTTATAAATAAAATTTTTAGAGTAATAAATATTTAAATAAAATTTAATAATAAAGTGTTTGTCTAAAAATTAATATTAATAAATAATAATTAGATTTTATAACGTAAATTTTATATTTTTAACATTTTAATGAATTTTATAGAATATTAAAAAAATTATTGAAAAATTTGAAATGAAAAGAAGATTTTGAGAAGTACTCAAATATTGCCAAACAGATTACATTGATATTATATAGTGTTTTTTTAAAAATAATTTTCTGAAATAAAAAATATTTTAAATTTTTTTATAACTAAAATTTATTTTTAAAAAATAAAATTAATAATTAAATAAATAATAATAAATTTTTATAATGTAAAGTTTTTTCATATTTTTTAATTTTAAAAAATTATAAAATATTATAAAAAATTTATCTAAAAATATAAAATAAAAATGAATTTATAAGTAATTCTAAACAGCCACCTATATATATTTTTGTAGGCTTTATATCTTTGTGTATGCTCACGTTTAGCACTGGTTAATAGAGATGATTCTCTATTTCAAAAATCATTTTTTTTTAATAAGTGTTTTCACAGCATTTAATTTTTAAAAAAAAATTAAAATATACTTACATTGTATGTTATAAATAAAATATAGTTATTATTATTATTATTTTTAGATAAAAAAGTAAGTTTATTTTTGAAAGAAAATCCAAACGTGTAGTTGGAGATGAGATCCTTTGTCAATGCTACTCTAGTAATTTATCTTGTAATCTAATGACAGACACCATGAATTGATTTGTCAATCAGTTATATTACTTTACAAAAGATATCTAAATCATGATTTCGATACGTGGTTAGAGTTGTGAAGATTAACAGATACTAGTATGGTATAAAGATTAAAGGCCCAGTTTGATCAACAAAGGCCTCATCAGAGATCTATTTTGCAAAGGCCCATTTGCGTTTCCAGTAAAAATCGAAAGGAGAAAAAACAGAGAATAGAAAAAATGGAGAAAGAGAATGAAGGAATACGAACAAGAGTTGGTGAGAAGAAAGAAGAAGAGGAGAAGATTTGCCGTCGATGTAAGCTAAGCTATAAAGATTTCTCTAATACTCCTGATTCATGCCGATTTCATCCTTCATTCTTCGTCTCCAGAAGACACGACGATCAGAAAAGGTTCTTCGTCGGGTTGCTCTTTGTCTTGTTATTCAGATTATTGGATGAATATATTGCTTTTAATTGACATTATTGTCATAGAATTTATGAATTTTAATGTTCTATACCGAACAAAAAGTTTAGATTTTGGCCTCAATCTTTTGAATTTCATGCGGATTTGTGTAAAGAAGAGCTTACTTCAGTTGACTAGTATAATTCTGCAATTTAAAGCAAAAATAGACATAGCAATGAAATTTTCATTTTGTTTGCTAGAGATAACACACTGGTATTTGGTTGAAGGAATCCTAACTTTGGAAGGCACAATACAGCAGATTTACTCATTCATTGGGCAGATTGCTATCAATTTATTGCACATTTAGAGCTAGTGAATAGATCGTTTTGGTTCAAGATTTTAGAATCCTGTGTGTTTGCAGCCTTGTTTTCACTGATAGGAGCATGCATGGCCGGTAGCCAGGCGATGTCGATAATGATTTATATGTCCGATACAATTTGCACATAACATATGTTCTTGTGACACATCGAGAATCATGTGATTTTCTTATGAGGTTTTACAACCAACAAAATGAGGAAAAGGAAGGACAGCTTACTGGACGGGCACTACATTTAAAATGGTGGTGGTGAGCAGAAAGAGTTGTCATGAGCATTGGATTATGTTCTTCTTATGAAAGCATTATTTTCATGTTAGGCAGTTCAATCAAACTATTGAGTTTAATTCTTTCCTCCTTTGGATGTGCATAGTAGTGAAAGTATAGTGAAGTTTGCATATTGTTGACTTATGCATATACTCTCAAGAAGCACGAGTAACTAATAGCAAAGTAGATTATGATCAACATGAACCAAGTCATCTGTGGTCAA
Source organism: Acanthochlamys bracteata (assembly GCA_019914995.1). Lineage (NCBI taxonomy): Eukaryota > Viridiplantae > Streptophyta > Magnoliopsida > Pandanales > Velloziaceae > Acanthochlamys > Acanthochlamys bracteata. The sequence continues at coordinate 959,896 of CM034126.1, forward strand.
GTCCTCTAGGGTCTCATTTGAGTGATGTTGACATTCTCACTTTAAAAATGTGCAAGTTTGGGCCGCAATTCAGATAGTTTGTTCACTACATTTTAGATGTTTAAGAAACTGAAATGAGAATATAGGCTTGGTTATATATATACAGTTGATGGTCTTAACTCCTTATTACTTGATCATCTCACTTCCATTCTTTAGCAATTTCTATTGTGCCATATACTAAGGCTACATTCTCTTGCAGCAGCTAAAATGCTTAATCATTTATGTTACTGCAGTAGAAACTTGTATGTACATAGTTCTGGCGGCCATTTTATGAATTGCTGATGATGTATTTAATCATTCTTGAAATGCTGGTAAAGGTACTATGAACTTGGTCCTGATGATCCTCCATATGATGCAAAATTTTACGACTGTTGTGGCGCGGAAGACCCAGAAGCATTGGGCTGCAGAACTGATTATCACATGTCCTATGACGATGATTGATTGATCTATCCTGATTTGGTCGTAGGAAATCTTCACTCCCTAAATTGTTATGCAATGTTCATAGAGTTTAGATTTATTTGCATATCCTGTTATCTGTAAGTCTGTATCTATCAGAGTTTTTGGTCAACTCTTCTATTATAGTTCAGCTGAAGACAAGTTGCTCTATCTATTTTGAGCAACATCTACCATTGTAAGCAGTCCTTTTGGAAACATTGTGGAGTCTGGATACAGGACGTTTGGCTGAGTTTTAAAGTGCTTATCATTTCAGTAAACATTGTGTTTTCAGTAGATTTTTTACAATATTTTACATTTAAAAAAAAATTTTGAAATTGTAAAATCTTTATATGAATAAATTTTGTTAATCTTGTAGGTCCAAAAAGTCAAATTTGTTTTTAAAAAAAATTGTTTTATTAGCACTTGTAAATATCTTCTAAATTCTTTGTTGCGTTTTATTTTGCATGAACTAGAAAAGCTAAGAAATATCAAAGTTTATCCGCTTCCTGTATATGCTAACACTTTTACTTTGTCGTTCGACATATGATGATCTGCATTCGCAGTACCATGTACATGGAAGAACTGAAAAAGCACCCACTTTCTAGCTTTTTAAAGAAGTCAAATGCAAAAGCTCGAATTCCTAAAATTCCAACATTTTTTCTTTCGATGCTCAATATCCAACATTACAACTTCATTGCTACAAGCACCAAGAAAACCATATATCCATACCTTACACCCTCTTGATTAAAGCTTAAACTAATAATCTAGGCGGCTAAAGGGACAACCTTAACTTGATCCAGAACTGGTCCGCAGAGAGACCCAGAATTATCAATCTTAGTGTGGTAATAAGAACTAAAGAACGTAATCCTGGAGCTTACTGCAGTTGCCTTAAACCTCAAACTCCCTTCTTTGAACTGTCCTTTCCCTTGAGACTGATAGGCGACCTTGACTGTAGAAGCACCTGCATAAGCTTCAACCAGAAAGGATCCATGACAGCCATTCTTTGCATCACCAACTACGAATGTGAGATGGTATGACCTTCCAGGCACTGTACGGATGATCTGGGCAATAGCACTTTCTCTACCTGCAACTAGCTCAATTGCAAATTTGCCGAAGGGTACAAAGAAGTGAGGAGAATCAATGAATCTCACAGCTTTAAGCGACTCAATTATCCACCCTGGTAAAGGAGATGTCACGTCTTCTTGTTTTGGAGGGAGGAGAATGCCGGCTGAGAAGTTTTTGAAGACATACGGTCCCTCCTCAAATCCTCCATTCTTTACCAAATTCACTGTTAAAGAATAGCAGAAGGTAATGTATAAGTTGGACAATCTCAAAATTAGCAGATTAAATTTTAAAAGTCAAGCAACAACATAAAGAAGTTAGATTTATTAAGATTAATCAATCGGCACTTTGGACAACAGTGATATTGTTCAGATTCCAAACAAGATTTTCAAGGACTTGATCAAGATGCATAAATATTTACTTAATGGGGAACACACAACAGTGTGAAAGACTCAATTTTTTAAGAAGAATGATCATTGCAACTCAATAATAAAGTGTAATTCAAGATACTAATAAAGTGTAATTCAAGATACCTCTTGTAGGCAGTTGAGGATTCAGCTTCTTGATAGCAACAGCATCCAAGAGAGGGCCGCAAGCAGGGTCCTCTTGAATACCAGGATTGTGGAAGATCACCTGAACATTAGAGCTCTTCGGTATAAATCCCCATGCGTAGGTGTCTCCTCCGTCAGGTGCATACAATGTCTGAAGAGGGAGGTCACCAGTTAAAGGAGGAACCGAGACCCTTAGCACCTCCTCTTGAGCACAAGTGCGTGATGCACTGAAGGTGAGGGCATATAGAACCCCCGGCTTCACGGTAATGTTCTGGGAGATTGAAGCTTCATTCCCAAGCCGAATTGCATGCACACCATGAGGCACAGCAAAGAAAAAGCCACCAGGCTGTGGTCCGCCAGAGATGTACTCAACTAGGCCATGGATAGCCCAGTTTGGAAGAGAGTGCCTGCCTATGATTATGGTCTTGTTAAGCTTGTTTGGTAGTGGGCTGATCTCAAAGTTGCCATTTGGGAGGCTCCCTATTGTACCCAAAATATCAAAAGCTAAAGATCAGCATCCAATGCAGAGAAAGAAAAAAGAGACTTTGCTTTTGACAAATTTAGAAAAAGGAAACAGAATCTCACAGCGCTTAAATCTAAGTTTAACAAATTTCAACTTAAATTATATTGTTTATGTCAAAACCTGATTTCAAGAAACCTGATCTAAAATGCCATCTAAAACATATTAAATTCTGCAGATGCAAGATTGGAAATGCCAATTTAGATCTACTGCAAATCGGAATGAAAGTGAAACTCACACTTCTTCAATGTACTAGCAAGCCTAAGAACCACAACTTATACTTCAAAACTCTCCAAGATGCAAAAGGAAAGCCAGATACAAGAACTCGAAACATTATAACATGTTAGATAAGCAACAAATGACTATTTTACTTTTTATCAGATCAAGCAAAATAGCCTGCATCCCTCTTATGAACATGCTTATAAAGCTAATAAAATCTTATAGTACTAGCATTACTAGATCCCTCTTTTACATGTGTTGAAACTTTAGATCGCAGCTCTTAGAAATACAATTTTTCTGGTCAGTCAAATCTTAACCTAGAAAACCCAAAAGTTAAAAAGGAATGTACACTGCACTACTGCAGTAAGAAAACTCAAAACTTCACCAACTATATATATACTTGAAACTTCATCTAAAATCAGAAATTCCTAACACATTTCAAATAAATCAATCAGATCAGAAACAATAACTACATTGGAAGTAGCAGTCTATACACATATAATGATCTCTAATAAGATTAACAAGCACTAATATAGAAGCACTTGAGGTAAGCTTACCTTCAAGATCTCCATCTGCAGTGACCGAAGCGGTGCCGACGGCTGCAACACCATGCCGAAAAACAGAGAGAAAGAAAAGAACCAGAAAGAAAACTGCACTCATTTTTCTTGGGGCAAGCAAAAGCAAGACTGCAAAACAAAGAAAGAAATGAACAGTGCAGTGGACTGTAGTGTTGTATCTCTGCTATGGTGGTACTTAAAAAGAGGAAATGTGTTGAGTTACACCTGCGGAACATGTAAAGATAATCCAGGATTTGCTATTATTTATTTCCATTTATTCATTAGAGTGAAAGCATAGAAAATTAGAGTGATAATGTTCGGTGGTTATTGAAAATGAATTATTAAAAGGTTTGCGAAATCACGTTGTCGGGCAGCTGCACCGCAGACCTTCAACAACGCAGCTTCCCACCGAAACAGCAGTCTAGGTTTTTTTCATTTAAAACCCTGTGGTTTTACTTTAAGTAAGATAAGAGAAGTAAAACATATTAAATGCACAAGGGTTGTTTCTGCAATTTAGTACGGGGAAAGTAAGTAGGTAGCGCTTTGGAATCAACGGTGCATCTTTCCCCTTCGAACCAGTTTGGTTAAAGATGCGGACCCACAAGCGCGTCGCTAGCTCAATTTGAATGTTGGGATTGCTCGGAGTTATTTAAACAGTAAAGTTTTTTTAAAGTTTTTAATTTTTAAATATTTTATTATTAAAAACATATAAAAATAATTTTGTAACATATATATTACTAAGTATTTAAAATGTTTTAAAAAAGTTTGAAATAAAAATTTATAAAAATGAATTGATAAATTCCTTTGAATCACGTGCTGTTGTCTGATAGTTTAATACACTCTCATGGGCTTTCTGACAAATTTTAAATTTCCGGATTGGATCGAATTGAATAGGAATTCGGCGACAGTCCCACGTTGAAGAAGGAGTTGATATGACAAACTTTTTCAATAATGTCCATAAATTTCGCCGTATATCTCTCTAGCTCCAAGAATTCCAATTGCAAACAAACAATTAGAGTCTGCCGCGTGTTGAGCAGCTAACGGTGGTCTTTTTTTAGTCAAGTAATCAGTTATTCAGTTGCATTGTTTTGAGTATTACCAATTTCGGCTATTAAGGTTTTTGTCTTTTATGATTATTGTTACTTGAAAAGTGTTGATTTTTCCTTTTTTTAAGAATTAAACTCTGTCGAGTTTGAAGAATTCATCTGAATGTTTCATGAATTTTCTGTTTTCTGGTTTTTTTACTGAGACGAAAAACACTAATGATTTTTTGAGCATTAACGTAAAGTTTTCATGTTGTTTTTGGCGAACACTCTAGGGACGGTTGCGGGAGTTCAACTGAATCAGTTCTTCCTCTTCTTCTCTTTCCCGTTTGTTCTTTCTTGGCTTATCAATCGTTTCTCAGAATGCGTTTTTCCATATCGATATATTCCTCTCTCGCCAATTTCATACAATCGTTATTATTCTTCTCGAAGCAATTCAATCTATTTCATTTTGCTCTCTTTTACCATATCGAAATCTTCCATTACACGTTTTCAAAGCTTTCGTTTCTTTTCCTTAACCTAATCAATGCAGCCGTTCGAAGCAGCAGCAGCTCCGCCGCTGGCCGCGATGCCGTTGGCGGCGGTGGGTCCCAGTGCTTCGGTTAACTTGCTCAGTGGCGACGGTGATGGCGTTGGTGATGTTGGTGAGACGGCCATGAGTGGAAGAGCCCAATTGAGCAAAAACTTGAAGCTGCTTGATGATTTGGGTTTGTTTCTTTTTTCTTCTCTTTTCGTTGTTTTGTTAGATTTTAGATTTTCATTTTTGTTTCTGTTTGGGTTATTATGAAGTTGAAGAGATTCTTCTAAGGTAGTACCTTTTTCTTTGTTCACTTTGTCTTATGAGTGATGTTATGGTGATCGCTAAGTAAGTGATAAGTAGTTTGTTGAATTGTAACTTCTAATTTTGAATGTACATATGCAGTTTAAATTCTGGGTACTTCATGCAATTCAACATTGGAAATCTGGAATTGTAAAAGTTAATGATCTTTGTATGTTTGTGCTACAGCTCTAGTTTAGAATTTGTCAGAGTAGGTTTTTCTTGAATATGTTTTGATGAATGATTAACCAGTTCTACTTTAAGGATTTAAACGTGTTTTGTGAATGATTAATCAGTTCTAGTTTAAGAATTTAAAGGATATATGCGAAATTGAAATTTGTGAGTGCTTCATGAAATGCAACACTTGTATTGTAAAAGCTTTTGACTTCTTGTAATTGTCATCTAGACTTCCAGCTAAGGGGTTTACCAATATTGGAATCTGTTAGGTATATTTTGATGAATGATTAACTTGTGTAGAACTTGCTAAAGGTGGAAACAGACACATTTAGAAATTAGGTGGGAGATGGAACTTCTTAGAGCTTCCAGTAATGCTTGTGTTGAAGGGTTGGTTATTTTAATTGAATCCATGTATCCTATAATAGTTTGATTAACTACAAAGCAGAAGACAATGGTGCATCCTTGAATTAGCTTTGAAAAATATGCCTTATTTACTGGGAAATAGAATGGCTAGATTTCATCCTTTGCAGTTTCTTAAGCTATCAGAAATAATCAACATTCAGTCTGTGAGACTCAGAGTTATAACTATATAGCATTTTTCTGCCCATTTTGCATCTGGAACTGCAGCATAATGGGACTGTTTTCTAGTTTACATAACCTTTCAACTTTGCAATGTTACTAAACTGTCATGGCCTTTCCAGGTCCTCCAGGGACTGCTTTCACTGCTTTTTGCATTACTGTCAAAGCTGGAGAAGTAAGATTTCTGAACTTACTTTTGTTTCAAAGCATAAACTTGATTTTGCATAGACATACGATTATAACTTGTTGCGAATTAGCAAGATTCCAGCATGCTGTCTTACTCTAAGACTCAAATTTGGATGTAATTCTGTTTCTTGGTAGGATGTATCTTCCAAGATCATGGAGCTACTTCCCAATGCATTCTGCATTCTGTCAGCATCTGGTGCAATCGCAAAAGTCTTACTTCAACAACCAGAAAGACCTGGTGGGACAGCTTACTATGAGGTTAGACAGATAACTTATGGTTTGTTTCATCTGAATTTGTCTAGCTCTAAGATTCAGAAGGAGTGATGTGTGCATGCTTGTCTTTGACTAAGGAATCATCGCTACATCTTGCAGTTACTAGTCAAACATGTACACTGTGTCTCTTATTATGGAATTACTGTAAAATTGTCTCGACTTATAGATAGCTCATGCAAGATATTCTGTTCACTGCGGAGCCATATCCAACTATATGAGCTGGCTTCATGGGTCACAATTGTGTGTGCTACTGTAACCATATCTGTAGGCAAGATCCTTTTCCCAGATACCCAGTGTTGTCACTTATGAATTCATAAGATATCTTAGTCATTTTGAGCAGTCTGTAGATGTATCATACACATAAGGATGTAGTCATAGTGTGCAATCTGCGCATGTCAGACCTAGATCTAGAGCAATGTCAAAAGCTACTTTGTCCTTTGAATTTGTATTACTGCTTCATGCTTGATTATGCTGTAATTTGCTAAAAGAACCCCCACATCTGCAGGGGCACTTTGAAATAGTCTCTCTGTCAGGGTCGTTTGTTCCTACTGATGATGGTAGTGGCTGCAGCATGACTGGCGGGTTGAGTGTGGCTCTAAGATGTTCAAAAGAACACGTCTTTGGTGGTCCAGTGGCTGGGATGTTGAAAGCAGCCGGGACGTCCAAGTAAGCAATAAATACGCCTTTTTTTGGCTATATTGATATATTCCATTTCTATGGCTTAATGAGTTCCTATATAGGTGTTGGCTGCCACTTTCATTATGAAATGCAAGTTATCCTAGTGGAAGTCAGAGGACTGGTACCCATCCCAATGATTATCAGGGGAGTTGCTTGAAGAAACTAACAGCATAGAGATCAAGCTGGGAAATTTTGCATTGAGATTCTTCCATCTTCGTTTCTGGGATTGAAATAGGTCTTATTTGTCTTGAAAATGAATTTTGATTTTCTGATGGTGACAAGATATCTTTACTTCTGATAGAACATTTATGTGACGACTGACAAGAAACAAGTGGTAAGAAATCACTTTCTTGGCTGTTTTCGACTAGTATAATACATGGCTGTTCAAATAAAGTTTTGGACTTATTGTTAACCAACTTTTGTTCATAAAAACTATTCAATCTTCACCACTTCAACTTTAAGGCGATAAAACAGTATATTTCATTGTGATGGATAGTTTGGTTTAAAAAAATTCGTTAACGAAGTCTGATATAAAATAGATTATGCATCAAGGGAAAGCTATGTAAGTATGAGATGGAGTGGGATGGAAACCAGAACAATTATTATTCAAACTAATTGGTAAAGGTATTTGTGTTAAACTTGTTATAGCAAAAAATTGCGTTAGAGAAAGAACATACATGGGCCGTTTTAGTCCTTATATGGCCCAACCACAACCCATTATGTTAACAGGCCAATTTTAGTTTTGCAGATTCTACCTGATCAATCAACCCATTATGTTACGTTTCTTTTCTACCGACCATCATCGGTGAAGCCAAAAACGTGCAGAACAAACCACCGGACCAGGTGCCGGAATAAGACCGCGTTGCTCAACACGTGCTCGACGCACTACTTCCACTCTCGACAGGCACCGACGGGGAACCTCTTGTTGTTTCGCGTGTTTGTTGTGTTCCTGGAAGACTTAATATAATCGTGGAGTACCCTGGGTGAAGTAAAGATGGAATGATTCTTACAAGTAAAGATGGAATGATTCTTACTTAGTTGGGTGCCATATGGATGTCCTTCCTGCTGATCCATCTCTATAAGTTTCCGTCATTTTCTACTTTTTTCTTTTTTTATTGTTTACTTAGATGTTTGTTGATGTATTCTTGTCGTTTGATTGTTGTAGAGATAATGGGATTAGTTGTTACGTTAGCATTTTTGTTATTTTCAATTGTTCAGTTGTTTTGTTGTTTATTTTTGTCTATTGATACATTAGTAGTTGATGGAGGAATTGTGGCAGTGATAAAGGGTTACTGTTAATTGTTTGCGTATCTTACATTTCTTTCTAATTTTAAAGGTTTATTCTCGGTTTAGGGGGAATGTGTTCAATTATCTTATTGTGGCTAAATACAAGACATACGCGAATCAACAGCATTAGAATGCTTCCCTTTTCATTTTATCAAAACACTTCCATCTCTCGTTCTTTTGTCTTAGTTTCCTGTGGTAATATCATAGTAATATCATATTTATTTGAGTTAAAACTGTTGGTAGGAATGTGAGTAATTTGACTTGTTAGCCATTTTGGCATTTCATAAGCTACTTTGCATACAGAATCCTCTGAAAGCAAAAGGGCTTGTATATCACTAACTGTGGTAGTTACTAATTGTCATTTGTTTTTGCTCTCTTGGTTGATTGTTTGATATTTTCTTAATTGGGAGTTCTATTGAGATTTTTCAAGCCTTTAATGACAAATAAATGGCTAAAGCGTTCGAAATGAAAGCCTCCTTTGCTTTATTATTAGCTGAAACATAAATGCTTCATCCTGATGTCTTAGTTACCTTTTCCTAGTACATACTTTTATGTTGTTTTGTTTATGATCAGGATCTTGACCCATTCTCGTTGAGTGTTGATGGTGTTTGTGGCACAACTGACTGCCTGGGCAATGTTGCATTGGTCACAGAGCTGATGCTGCGTCTTGGAGAGACACGTCCACAGCTCCAAAACACTTTAGTTTCTGTCTCCATTGCCAACGACGAGTACTCATCAGCTCTAGGTGGTGGGTGTGGTGTGGATGCCCTTGTAAAGGATTGGATGCTTGATAAGCTCAAGCAGGACCCACAGTCAGTTTGATTTTACATATAATTTATGCTTCTTTGTGGTTTGACTTGATGATGCGAAGCCAATGTTGTTGTTAATGACCGTTTCTTTCAATGTAGGTTTGGATAGATCCTGCAGACAAGCAGCCATGCATAGGCACTGGTGGCATCATTGCTTGGAGGCTGCGGGCAATGAGGAAGCTCTTCCCAAGTGGCCTTCCATGCAAGATACTTGCTGACTTGGCTGTATTTTCTTACGTAATATGTAGGATCTGTTATAACGCTACTCACAGTATCATACCTTCATAATTGTCCTTTAGTATGCATGACTTTATGGTCAAGTTCTTTGCAAATTTAACAGCTTCTGAAGAATCAATAGATCAATTATCAATTATGCATAGACATTGTTTTTAATTATGTAGTAAGTAGGAACACGTACATATTCAACAAGCTCTCATTTAACAACCAAGGAAAGTGCAAGACAACTTCCAGACTTTCACTTATTCTTCTAGTCTTGTTAATTAGCTTTACCTCCTGTTCTGTTTTGGCAGCATCTACGAAAGACAGCTTTCAGAATGATTTCTTCGGCTCTGTTTATAGCTAGTTACATTCACTTGGATTATATATGATTGGTTTTTTTGAATTGTAGCCTTGCAGGCTGTTAATCCACAGTAGCTGTGGTGAAGCACTTAAAGAGATTCAGTTACGATTTTATAGACTTTTCCCGTCATCCTAAGGAGCGGGTATTGGTTTTGCGACACCATCAACCATGAAGCCAACTCAATGGAGTTGTTAGTTCTATTCTCTATTCTGCTATACCTTATAGGTGATTTATATTTTGGCATTTGGACCCAGAGAAACTTAAGTGGTTATCACTGAATAACATCTTTCTTTGATGTTTCAATGTCACACCAGATCCTCGGTCCGGTGTTAATCAAATTCCAGCTGAATGTTTGATATCAGGTGATGAGGTATGTATCATTGTTTATTGATTTGCTATGTTTATCGGAGTATATGTTTTTTCTATTTAAAAGCTTGAACTTGTTTCTTCTATAATAACTTATGTTTTAGTTGATGGAGTTATGAGTGTTTGGTGGACAGTAGGATTGAGATTATACTTTTTTGTCCCCAATGTTCTCATGAGAAAAGGAGCTTTTGGATAGACCCTCCATCTCTTTATTAGGAATCAGCATTGAAATGTAGATTCAACTACTAATGATAAGAGATCAGCTGGCTCTTTATTAGGAATCAGCTTGATCTCAATAGAAAATACAGGTTAGATTAAGAGATCATATCGGCTAACTTCTTGATTCCCATCATTTGGGGCTGAAAGCAGAGGAACAATTCTCACTAAACAATACCACATGTTTGGATGCACCTCAAGTGGCGGAGAAAATGTGCAGTAGCTATCATATGATCAAGATTGTAATTAAGCAATATATGTATTGAGACAACTAACAACATGACCTACAGGAGAAGTTGTTGATGAGAAAGGCATTATTCATGACATATTTCTTAACTCGGATCATACTTGACGCATAATGTTGCTTCAGATTTGGAAATTAAGTATTGTTGAAATGCTTATTATGGGGAATCCGTACTAGGCATTTGCAAGCAGCCATGTCTATATGAAGTAGGAAAGTTGCCTGAACTTCCAAATTAATTTGCTGTGATGACCTTGTTGTGAATATCAATAGTGATATTTAAACATGTGAATTTATTTGTGTACAATAATTGCAGGAGTGACGGTGACATACCATGCAAATAATGAGTACTGCATCTTCTCTGAATATGGACAAGGTTTCCAAGTCTTTGTAAGCATTATATCACAACTTCAAGCGGATACAGATTGACTCCGACCCGGTTAGATGCCTGGAACCATAAAACCTTATTAATGGAGAACTTGCTTACATCCTCATAATGACTATATGTGACGATGGTTTGGCAACTCATGCCAAGTTGTAGACAAGCCATTATAAGCCATTTTAAACGCGATGCATGTTCTGTGCCAATTTATTGTCTGGATTCTTTAGCTTTAGGGTCTTGGTAACTTGTAACGTGGAACTATTAAGAGTTTCTCAAATAACCAGTAGGAACTACAATTGCTAGGCAAATTGGTCTTGGTTTGACTCCGTATGTTTACTTGAATTCACCAAAAATTGAATTTACAATTGAGTTGTTCTTTCAGCTCAATCTTATGTTGAGAGTGTTGTGGACCTGTTATGAATTTGATGGTAATCCACCTGCCATTTGCCAACTTATGTTATTAACATCGTGTTAGGTTATTCAGCCTTACAAGTTGCAGCCCTCGTTCAAAATCATTATCTGAACAAAGTTTACAATTTCGTCCGACTCCTTATCTGGTTGTGTTCTGGAAATAAGGTACAGCACCTCGTGGTTAGGTTATGCATGTTAATAACCAGACCATGCCAAAAATACAATGTTTATTTTCAAGGAAAATGAATTTGTCGGAAGTGGTTCTCCCAATAGATCCCTATAGTTCGGTACAGGAAGTTAAACTTCAACCCGGAGTTGAGAATCCATACGATCTATTAGACTGTATTATTGGAGTATATATGAGACAAGTTTATTATATGTACTTTATAAAATCATACGATGTAAACTCTAGTTATCACTATTCTTTATTATTCATCATATTCAATTCTATCATTATTTTTTCTTCATCAATTGTTTCATGGTATCAGAGCCAAGTTGATTTTTTGAAAATTTTTTTTTCTACACATAATTGATTCTTTTCTTTTCAATTTTTTCTTCTTCATCATCAAAAAAAAAAAAGACCCTAACCCTACCGCCGTCGTCGCCGCTGCAGCCGCCTACAACCGTCGTCTTCTTCAGCCGGTGCCGCTATCGTTGTCTTCGTTCGCCGCTGCCGCCGCTATCGTCGTTCGTTCCCGCTGTTCATCGCCGCGGCTCTTCTTCACGCTCGCCGCCGCAGTCGCGCCGCCGCCGCCGTAGACGCACGCTCGCTCGCTTGCTTCGGACCGCTGCTGCATTCGGGCTAGCTCGGCCCGATATCTAGGCCCGGCCCGTTTTCCAAAAAAAAAAAATTTGTTATGCCTTCGTCAGAGTTCTTTCAGGACTTTTTACCGACATCTACGGATTTTTCTTTGAGTACTGCGGATGATTGGGCGGAATGGGCTGCTTCAGTTAGAACTATTCTTCGTGGACGTCGTCTTCTTGGTCATCTTGATGGCTCTATTCAGCGTCCTCTCTCACCATCAGATGATGCTTCTATTGAGGTAAAGAATAACATTCGTATTGCGTAGGACATTTGGGATGATCATGATGAACGAATTCTGGCATTTATCATTGCATCTGTTAATCGATCTCTTCGACCACATCTTGAAGACATCCCTACTGCTGCATTATTATGGGAGACTTTGACTACTCAGTTTATTTAATCAAGTGGTGCTAGAGAGTATCAAATTCTCACCGAGGTTTGGGCCGCCAGACAGGGTGATCGTACTATTCAGGAGTTCGCTACATTGATGCGAGGTTATTGGCGCGAGCTCTTGAAGCTTGAAGGTCATGACTGTGCCTGCCATGAACGTCGTATCTGTCGTGAACAACGTCAACTTTACCAGTTTCTTATGGCTTTGCATTCAGAATTTCAAGTAGTGAGTGGTCGTATCATACAAAATAACACCAGTCTAGATGCTGTCATTTCTGAGCTCATTGCCGAGGAGACTCGCTTACGGTCTCTTTCGATGATGGTACCCACATTGACTCCTGCTTCAGCTACAGTATTTGCTGCATCTTCACGCCCTTCATCTTCCACTTCGGGAGACACTAGTTGTCATTCTCGCAGGAATTCTTTCCATTCTCGTCAGCAATCATTCTGTACTCATTGCAAAAAATCGGGTCATACTGTGGCTGATTGTTTTCAGCTTCACCCACATTTACTTACTCAGTATCGGGAGCGGAAGAAGGCGAAAGATTCTACCACTACTCGCCCTCCATTTGCACAGGCGAATGTTGTTGATGCTGTTCCTATCTCTCAGTCTATCACCAATGACTCAACGGATATTCACCATCGTCTTGCTCAGATAAAACTTCAGCTTCAGCGATAATCCATTTTTGCTGGTTCATCTGCCTCTGCTTCTTCCGCCGCTCCTGGTATGTCTTCATTTTGGATTTTAGATTCTGGTGTATCTCATCATATGACTTCTGATCTATCATTGTTATCTGACACGATATCTTTACCACCAAACTTTTCATCTTTACATACTGCTGATGGCTATTAACTAACCATCACTCAATTTGGCTCCGTTATTTCTGACTCTCTCAGTCTACCCTTTGTTTTACATGTTCCTCATCTCACCCTACACCTAATCTCAGTCAGTTCTCTTTGTGAAAGCGGGCTTCTTGTTGTCTTTGATTCCCTTGTTCTGTGCAGGATTCTCGTACCGGCCAGACGATTGGTCGTGCTCGTAAAAAGGGGCGACTGTATCACTTAGAGTATCTCCATCTTCCTTTTTCGACTACTTCAAATCTTAGTTGTGCTGCTGTTGTTGCGTCTGCTGCTGATTTGTGGCACAGACGTTTAGGTCATATTTCTAAATCTCGTTTAAAAAGTCTCATCAATAGTGGAGCTTTTGGGCGAGTTTTTTTTTCTCCTTTATCTTCATGTACTAGCTGTAAGTTGGTAAAACATTTAGCTTTACCTTTTCATCAAAGTTTATCTAAAACTTCTTATGCTTTTGATCTAATTCATTCTGATATTTGGGGACCAGCTCCAATTCCATTTATGACTGTTTTGTTTACTATGTGAGTTTCATTGATGACTATACTCGTTACACTTGGGTTTATCTTCTCCGTAATCGTTCTGAAGTTTCAACTATATATAACACTTTCAGCATTATGGTTCATACTCAGTTTAATACTCGAATTAAGATTTTTCATTCTGATGGTGCTCATGAATATACATCTTCTACTATGAGATCCATCTTACAGTCTCATGGCACTATTTTTCAACAATCTTGTCCTTATACATCTGAACAGAATGGAGTAGCGGAACGTAAGCATCGTCATATTCTTGAAACTGCTCGCTCTCTTTTGCTCTCCTCTTCAGTTCCTCAAATCTTTTGGGCAGAAGCTATTCTTACATCTGTTAATCTTATCAATATTACCCCTTCATCTGCTTTGTCTGGCAAGACACCTCATGAGAGTTTATTTTTATCTCCTCCAGACTATAGTATGATCCGCACTTTTGGGTGCACTTGTTTTGTTCTACTTCCTCCGACTGAGCGGACAAAATTGACTGCTCGATCAATCAAGTGTGTCTTGCTTGGCATTAATTCGGAACATAAGGGGTATCGATGTTATGATCCCACAGCACGCCGACTTCGCATTTCTCATCACGTCACTTTTCCTTAAGACTCTCCTTATTTTCTTCTTCACTTCCTGATGTTCATTTTCTAACACCATCATATTCTATTTCATCCAGTTCATCTGATTCTTCTCACATGTCTATAGATCCTATTCCATTACTTCCCTCTATTGATACCGCCCCTTCTTCGACGACACAAACGCTGGCTAGCGAGGATCCTCCCCATTCTTCTCCAATTTTATCAATATCCAGTTTATCTACATCTCCACCACCATTTGTTCGTCAGTTACAACGTCCTCATCGTCCTCCTACTCGTTTTACACCTAATTGTTCAGGCCCGCTTGATAGGTTTGGTTTTGCCACCCTCACTTCATACTCTCCAAAGTTTCATTCATTTCTTACTGCTATTCATACTACTTGTGAACCTAATTCTTACCAAGAGGCAATTCAGTACCATAAGTGGCGAGAGGCAATGGCAAAAGAATTTCGTGCATTTCAGCAGACAGGTACTTGGGATGTAGTTCCATTACCGGAGAGAGTACAGCCTATCAGTTGCAAATGGATTTTTAATTTTAAATATCGACCTGATGGCTCCATTGAGAGGCACAAGGCTCGTCTTATTGCTAGAGGCTTTACTCAGGAACATGGGATTGATTATGATGAGACATTTGCTCCTGTTGCCCAGATGACTACTGTTCGCACTCTATTAGTAGTTGCTGCAATACGTCAGTGGCCTCTTTATCAGATGGATGTGAAGAATGCTTTTCTTCATGGTACATTATCGGTGGTTGTTTATATGCAGCCACCTCCAGGTCTTTCTACTCCTCCGGATCATGTATGTCGTCTTCGTCGTGCTATTTATGGACTCAAACAGGCTCCTAGAGCTTGGTTTGAGTGTTTTCGTCGAGCTATTACAGAGGCAGGATTTCAACAGAGTTCTCAAGATCATTCTTTATTTGTGCGGTCTTCATCGCAAGGGCGGGTACTCCTGTTATTATATGTAGATGATATGATTTTAACAGGGGATGACATTGCAGGTATTGCAGCCACGAAAAAGCACCTACATCAACAGTTTTAGATGAAGGACCTTGGATATCTACGCTATTTTCTTGGATTGGAGATTGCGCAAAGTACTAAAGGAATTCTTATTTCTCAACAAAAATATACTTCTGACATTATTAAATCTGCAGGCTTATTTGATAGTCGGACAGTTGATACCCCTTTAGAGCTTCATGTGAAGCTTCGTCCTACAGATGGTGAGCCTCTCACAGATCCTACTCGGTACAGACGGCTTGTCGGTCAGCTTGTCTATCTTTGTATAACTAGGCCAGATATTTCTCATACAGTAAGTGTCGTGAGTCAATTTGTTTCTGCACCGAGATCAGCACATTATAGTGCTTTACTCAGAATTCTCAGATATCTTCAAGGCACTATTACTCGCTCCTTGTTTATGTCTTCCACATCTACTTTGAAGCTTCGAGCTTTTACTGATGCAGATTGGGCTGGTGATCCAACCACTAGACGTTCTACTACAGATTTCTGCTTATTCATTAGTGATTCATTAATTTCGTGGCGCAGTAAGAAACAGGATGTCGTTGCTTGTTCTTCAACAGAAGCTGAGTATCGAGCTATGGCTGCTACCACAAGGGAGATTATTCATGTGAGGAGATTATTTACTGATATGGGAGTTACTTTTGCAAAAGCTACTTCTCTTTATTGTGATAATCGGAGTGCTATTCAGATTGCAAGCAATCCAGTTTTTCATGAACGAACGAAACATATTGAGATTGACTGTCACTTCGTTCGTGAACATTTTCTGTCAGGTACTATTTCTTTACCACATGTTGCTTCTACTGATCAACTGGCAGATTTTTTTACAAAATCGCATCCGACACCAAGATTTCAAGCGTTATTGAACAAACTCATATTGTTTGACCCATCATGAGTTTGAGGGAAAATATTGGACTGTATTATTGGACTATATATGAAACAAGCTCATTATATGTATTCTATAAATAATCATACGATATAAACTCTAGTTATCATTATTCTTCATTATTCATCATATTCAATTCTATTATTATTTTTTCTTCATCAATTGTTTCACGATTAATTTGAATATGTTAACTGAAAAGTAACTCGTTAGAATGTTTAAGGAAGTGCTTGAAATGTTTATAAAATAGAATTTTTTTAAAATAAAAAAATAGTGTTATTTTTTATTAAAAATAAATTTTAATTTTTTTTTAATAATAAAAATATATAATAAAAAATTTTATTACGTAAAATTTTTTATATTTTTAAATTTTAAAAATTTTCTTTAAATATTTATAAAATATATATTAAAAAATAAAAAATAAAAAAATATCGTAGGTGAAACGCTAAGCAAAACGGGCTGCTGTTTGTTATCCAAACTAAAAATCAGATGACATGGATTACAGAGAAAGATAGTCTTCAAAACTGTCTACTTCAAAAATGTACCAAAATTCCAAAACGATGGCAAACAAGATCCGGCTCACATAAAATTCCAGACAGAACAGAGTCCAAATCGAAACACGACGCAACTTTTATTCACCACAAGATCTGGAAAAAGCCAAACTGGTGAGCTTGAATCACACATAACGTAAGCTAAGA
Organism: Acanthochlamys bracteata; assembly: GCA_019914995.1. Lineage (NCBI taxonomy): Eukaryota > Viridiplantae > Streptophyta > Magnoliopsida > Pandanales > Velloziaceae > Acanthochlamys > Acanthochlamys bracteata. Next base: position 977,088 of record CM034126.1, read on the forward strand.
AGGTCCGCGACGAATTCACAATTCGTGGATCTGAGTAAATAAAAATATTCCACACTTTGCTTTCGCAACTGGAATACCGCAGCCGGTAGGGATCCTGTGGATCCTAATACCACTATACGTTCCAATTCATCTTCCCAAGTCGACGCTCTGTAACATTTTCTTATTCCCATTCTTCAAAGAAAACATTTTAAAAGTTGCTCGTTAAAAATGTGTAATATACTTGAATAGAGTTATAAAAAACAAAAAAGAAAAAAATGATGAAATGAATTAAAGTTTTGTTATAAGTACTCGTTGTATTTAACGATTATTGTAATATTTTTAATTTCAGATCATCTTTTCTATCATAATCATACGTCTCAAATTTCCAACAAATAAAAAATTAAAATGAAAAAAATTAAAAAAGAAACAAAAGAAATTAAAAAAGAAAAAAAATATCTAGGAAGAAGACAGTGGATGAAACTAGCTACATGTATTACTCATGAGGCTAGAAATGTTTCCGTTTCTCATTTCCGTTTCTGTTCCCTACAAGTGTCTCCCCTTTGATTTTTCTTTTTTCCGTCCGTTTCCGTTCCCGTTCCCTCTATTATTACTAATAAAACCCTCTCCATTCCCGGAATCCACCTCCAGGCAACGGACGGGTATCTCACATCCACAATCTGGAAACTCACGTTCAGATTCTTTCTATCATGGACGCTTGAATTCAATCTCTGATCTCCATCTGCTATTGGTTTGAATTCAATTGTTCTCATTGCTGTTGTTTATTTTGAAGAATTGAATTGAATCTCATGGAGCTCCGCTGCGCTACTTCATCTTCTACGGCTTTGTCACTGCTACAGCAATCTACTTCAACTTCTTCTACTTCGGTTTCTCGCATTGGTTTTGGATTCCGAAAGAAGTTGCATGGCGGTGTTGGTGGATTGAATTTGAAAGTATTGAAGTATAAAGCTGGGAAAGGGATTAGAGCAACGGCGGAAGGTAGCGGAGACGATGTTTCGATTCCGGCAATAGATGTTCCCGTTGTTCCTACTGCAACACCGGTTGCTGCCGTCCCTGCCGCTGCTGTGCCGGCAGTTACTGCTGCTGCTGCTGCGGTGGCGACGGCGACTACAACCGTTGCTTCTAGCACCGCCACGATTGATGCTTCTAGCTTTGAGGCGGAGTTTCCTGCCTGGGAGAAGATCGGCGCCGTTGTACGGCTCTGCTACGGAGTCGGTTAGTCTCTCGCTGTCTTTCTGTTCTCTTTTATTGAGAAGATGAATCGATAGGTTTTTTTGGAATCTGCAAATGTAGGAGCTTAATCCCAGATTTTAATTTTTTTGGTAACCACAGGAGGTCTTATTTTTTAGAATAAATTGTTTATAATTTTTATAGATGTTGAATTGCGCATTGATTCTAGGTATCTGTTAGTGTTTTAAACCTTGATTGTGGTTGGAGGGATATCCTTGTTTGGATAAGATTTGGGGAAAGTGTATTCTTCTGAGTTAGTAGTTGTTCTACCTTTATCTGTTATGTATTCCTTGGTCAGTAAAAATCTTGTATGTAAACTGACTTGCCTAAATTTGGGTCTTACTCTTCTGAGAACACAAGGAATATAGGGAAGAAATTTACCTTATCTAGAATTTGTACAGAAACTTTTATTAATGCTGTGCATGACCACAGGTATATATGGAGCCATGGCACTTGCGGGGAAATTCATATGCTCAGTAGCGGGGATTGATTGTGTGGGAGGATTCCAGCCGACACTGGAGGCTATTTTGAATGGTGTTGGATATGCGGCACCTCCGATTATGGCTCTACTCTTTATTCTTGATGTAAGCATATAAGCTCCTTTCTCTGACATCTATTCTATAATCACATAATAAACATAAACCATAAAATGATACAAAATAGTCCCAATAAATTTGACCCCTTGCTAGACATTTAAAGTAACGAATACTTGTAGCTTGGTAATCTACTCATTGACAAGAATAGGACGATGTCATATACCTCTTTCTTGGACAACCTGCTGAATGGTTAATTTACTAGTAAGGCCAGATTTTGTCTGGACTCTCACGTTTCAGTAGCTATTTGAAACCTTTGCCAAATAGATCGTAATTTTGTTCATCCTTATTTGTGACAGTGCTACTTTTATTTTTGTTAGAAAGTTGCTTACTACTTCGTTTGAAAAGTAAAACTAATTACTTGGTTGAACTTTTATCTTGTAGTATGTGAACTGAGAATCAAATTTTCATAGTTTGATTGGTTAGCCATAAGGCTTATCATAAATATCTCCTTTTGCGCTGCAAAGACAAAGAATGTTGTATAAATTTCTGTAGTTTGGGAGTGGCTTCTAATATTGGAAGTTAAGTTGAAAAGAGAGGATAGAATCATTTGTAAACTATGGTTTTTGGACTTCCTGCAGAGTTTGATTGAAGTTAGAAAACGCTTAATTGCTGAGTATAACTTGATTCCATGAAGCTGTGGCATGTGTTTATAAAGAATCCTGTGGCGCAAAGCATTCAAATAGGTCGTGCATGATCATTAGATGAAAAATTTTGATCCCAAATTTGGCACATTGTTGCATTATTGTTGTCTTCTTCATAAAGGCAAGGTTACTTTTGGACTTCCTCTTCATATCTAGTGAATTTGGACTGGGAAGTTCTCATAAAGTGCTTGTTTGTTGGATACAGGATGAGGTGGTTAAGCATTCTCCCCATGCTCGTGCAATTAGGGATGTAGAGGATGAGGAGCTCCGAAGCTTCTTCTATGGCATGTCGCTGTGGCAGGTATATGTTGTTAGTATTTGTCCATGTGTTTATTTTCTGTTTTAGCCTTGCTGGCGACCATTGATCAGTTTTTCTTGGACTCTTCTAGTTCTTTCTTGTTGTAACTGCAAGCTCTGTGGGTGAGGAGCTATTCTATCGTGCTGCTGTTCAGGTAATCTTACACAGAATCTATAACTTAAGTTAGCTTTTCTCATAATAACTCTGCAAATTAAATATTCTAGATACAAAAAATAGGTAATATATTAAACGAAGACTACTGAACTAATGATCTTTTTCATGAATTATTGTCATGTTATATGAATTCATATCATTTGTATGATAACGGATGTTCTATACTTTTCATTAGCATTTTTGTCCTGCAATGCTTTCTAGATGTAGATTTCTATCTCAGCGAACTATTGTATATGCAGCTAACCTTGAAGTAGGTGAATGTTTATTTCTGATATCTTGACTGATCTTTTTGGAACTTAATGATCTGATAGGGGGCGTTGGCTGATATGTTCTTAAGGAGCACTGAACTTATGAAAGATGCTCATGGACTTGTGTCTCTGGTATGAAAACTCCTACACATTGTCACATTAAGCTACCATATTGTTTTAATCTGAAGCATTTCCTAACATCCAATGATCTACAGACTGGGCTATTGCCTCCATTCGTCCCATTTGCACAAGCGTTTGCAGCAGTTATAACAGCTGCCCTTACGGCATCTCTTTATTATGTTGCAACTACTCCTAAAGGTTCACTTATTTCCTTAGTTTATATATATGCAGTTCATGTACTCTACTTACTAGTTATCTAATTTTAACAAGTTCTTTTTGCTGCAGATCCCACTTATGTGGTTGCCCCTGTACTGAAGTCTAATTCTGGTCGTGAAGATCTTAAAAAGCTTTTTTCAGGTTTGTTCTATAACTTCTATTTATGGAAAATAATTTGAAACTTTGTCAGATGTCTTGTAGAGGATTGTATTTCGTTTTCTTCACAAAAGAATCTTTTTTGTTGTTGGGGGACTTCCTTATAATGCAAAGTAAGTTGCATCTGGTTACTAAAGATTCGCTAGAGTGGACTTCTCAACAGCTATTTGATCTCCTTTCTGTCGCTTGAGATAAGGTGGAACTTTGTCATTAGGACTTCAGCCTTCCATGTTTCATGATTATGAAAGCATACTACCTAAGTTGCTGCTGATTTTGCTGTAAGCCAGAGTCAAGCCTTTACCTGCCATTGTGCTATCTTAAGTTGTTATGACATCTTTTTAAATGATCATACCAACAAGTCTAGTGTATCTTTGAAAAAGTCATGCATGGAAGGAGCATATCATATTGGATTGATATCTCAGCTATGCTGAAGGTGGCTCTACTAAGTTGTGAACACAACTATTCATAGTTGATTATATAAAGTTCTTTATAAATATGCATCGTTGAGTAATTTAGAGCTAAGTTGCGAAGTATATTAACAGAAGAAAGTGTAGGAATTTCTGTAGTAGGATAGTTTGTATATATTAGTTGATTGCAGATGTTTGCTTGATTGGGTGTTCTGTCATTTGCTTATTGAGTATGTTTCAAACATCTAAGACTGCAGTCTATCCTGTTGCGAGTCTTTTAACTTGTATTGTTCTCAGAAGTAATAGCTTCTAGAAGCAACATTTTGCATCTGCGTAGAAGAATCATACTTCATTATGTTGTTAACAAGCTCTTATGCAAATTATTTCTCTGTGCAGCTTGGTATGAGAGGAGGCAAATGAAAAAGATATACTCTCCCCTTTTGGAGGGAATGCTGGCTCTGTACCTTGGGTTTGAATGGATTCAGGTGATACTCAATACTACTATAAGATTTTTGCAGTATATGAATTTATGAATACATATTTATCTTTGTTTATAACGTATGCCAGACGGATAATATTCTTACACCTATGATCACGCATGGGATCTACTCTGCTGTTGTCCTCGGCCATGGACTCTTGAAAATTCATGACCACCAACGGAAACTACGTAACAGGGTCCAGGAGTGTAGACTAGAGGGGAAGAACTAAACTCTTACTTGCACTGAGTGAAGATACAATGGCTGCTGATCAGAGAGCTAAGAGCCTTAGTCAATGTTAGTGTCCATAGTAGCATACAGTGTAGCACGAAGAGAGACCATAGTGTAGTGTTCAGTATAAACCCACGAGACTATTGTGTGTATGCGTGTGGTCATGGTGTTTTGTATACTGAACGGATATTGTATAGTCAGTAGATAGACGGTTTTGTATATACAAGTCTTGTTGGGTATGTGCTGTTCATACTTCATAGCATATGAACTCGGGCACTGAATATTGTCAAACATTTTTTTTTTCCCGTATTTGTCCGCAGATTGCCGAACTCTTTCATGAGCTAAACTTTTTTATTACGCTATTGCAAGGAAAAGAAAAGACCTATGTTGTGTATGGTATATTGTTATATTACTATTATGACCGTTTAAATCTCGAAGGATACCGTGCACTCTTTAGTTGTGTTCAAATATGAAGATCATGAACGGTTTTTCACTTCACTCAGCAGCAAGTAATATCAGTTGCTTCATTTAAGCTCGAACCGCTGGATGCTGCGTGCATTTTACTTTTGTCAATGCTGAAGTGGCCGAGTGCACAAGAAACGCCACGCTTGCCCGATTGGTTGATCGTTTTTCATAACTGATTTTTTTATTTTTTATTTTATATTTTTTAATATATATTTTATAAATATTTAGAAAATTTATTTAAAAATAAAACATTCATATGAAATGAAAAAAATTGTAAAAATGTATTTTCAAATACGTCTCCCTAAAATGATTTAGGTAAATGTAACCCAATTCCCATGCATCCGCTTCCTACTAGGAGTGGCAATTCCAGTTCCTAAATCAGTTTCGAATCGATCCATATAATATTAGGTTAAAATTGTTCAACTCTAATCCGATCCATTTATTTATATGGGTCAAAATTATCAACCCTAATCCAACATATTTATAATCTGATCAAACTCGGATCGACCCATTTAATAATTAAAATTGTTAAAATAAAAATAATATATATTAATTTTTAATAATAATATTTATAATTTTTTAATTATGATATATTTAAAAAGAAAATATTAATTTTGACAAAATTTATAAATTAAATAAAAATTTAGTTAAATTAAGATAAATTAAAAATATATATATACAAATTAAATTCAAATTTTTTGCTATTATTTTCTAATTATTAAGTAATATATACTATTAAATAGTTAAACGATCAATTTCGGATCAATTCGAATCCAATTAAAATTTCAGGTCATTTTCGAGTTGATCCGAAATCGACTCAAATCCGACTTTTTCGCATCGGTTTCGGGTCGGACCGAAATTTGCTACCCCTACTTCCTACTGCAGCACCGTCCACTCTTTGGAGATTTTTCACGCGCACCGCACGTGATATGCATTTTAGAAGAGGTGATTTCGAGAAATCAAATATTATAAAAATAAAATTCATTGCGAAATAAATTTTATAAAAATAATTTTAAAATAATAATTAAAATATGTAAAAGAGTTTTTAAAATTTTGATAAAAATAAATTTTAATGTAAACATAAAATTAAATTAAAATAGCAATTAAAATAAATAAATTAATAAATATTTAAAATTTAAAGAAAAAAATTAGAGTCCGATTAATATTAAGGAGATGTTTTGAAATGCTTATTAAAAAGAAAGGATATTTTAAAATTTTTTAAAAAATGAGCTTTATTTTTTTACTTTAAAAAATAATAAAATAACTAATAAAAAATTTTATGATGTAGAATTTTTCTGTATTTTTAAAATTTTAAAAAAAATTCTGTAAAATATTCTAAAAGTTTTATTAAAAAATATGAAATAAAAAGTTGGGAAAAAAAAACTTCCCCAAACATAAGCTAAGGCGTTTGATAGTGCTTATGAAATGAATGGTATTTTTATATTTTTTAGAAACGAATTCTATTTTTTTTACTTCCAAAAAATTAATAAAAATATGTAATAAAAAGATCTCATTCCGTAGAATTTTTTTACATTTTATAAATTTTTACATAAATTTTTTATATACTTATAAAATATATATTAAAAAATGTAAAATAAAAAAAAATTGAAAAATAGTTTTTAAAAAGTTAAACCAAACGCTCTCTAAAATATGCCCGTAGTGGGGTGGGGTGCAAATTCAATCTGATTAATTGATTAATTTTGAATACTGATGCCATGAAATTCTTGTGAAAAAAGTTATATAATGTGTTAAGCAATGGTACAATCTTTTGATAAAGGTACTTATGCTTTATAAGCACATCTCAAAATCTTTAAAAAGACAAGGTGTAAAAAGAATATCTGTATTAAAGTGCAAGAGTCAACGAAATCTTATCACTTATTAAACTAAATTTTCAAAAAGGTTGATTTTTCTTATTCCAATCTAGAGCATTTTTTTGGTCAACGTGTGCTCAAGCAGACGAAGTTAAAACATAACTCTGTTTCTTTAAACTTATTTAGAGAATGTTTGGAAATAGTTAAGAAATAAATTAAAATAATTTTTCTTAAATATATTTGAAATTAAATTATATTTTTTATTCAAAATAAAATAAATAAAAATAAATTATAGAATAGATAATTTATATATATATTTAAAATTTAAAAATTATAAACTATAAAAATTTAAAATTAAAACATTTAAATAATTAAAAAAACTTATATGACTTTCTTACGCACACAAGACGCAAATATTTCCAACATAATAAACAATTTAAGGGAGGACTATTTTGTAATTTATGAATAGTGGTAAGATAAAATACAGATATTTGAAAGTGTTTATATAAGATTTAAAAAAAATATTTTTATTACTTTTAAAAAATAAATTTTATTTTTTATTAAAAAAATAATAAAAAGATTTTTCTATAATATATTTTTAAATTTTAAATAAATTTTCGATATATTTATAAAAACTATATTAAATAAAAAATAATAAATAATAAATCTAATTTTTGGAAAAAGATTTTTCAAACGACCCTTTATTTACTCCAGTAATAGTTGATTGATATTTACATAATTGGGCATGAAATCCCTATGTAATTCCGTATCGTCTATGTTTTCTCTAATTTTAGAAAAAAAATTAATCGCAGAGATTTATTGTCATCTAAAAATAAAAAGAGAGAGAAACTGGTTGGGTTGGATCGCTTTGGTTTTCACTCGCATGGTATCCATCCTCGCTTGCTTCTTCTCTTCTCATTTGTCCAGATTAAAACCGTTTAAAAATTAATCCGATCGGTCGCCGACAAACACCAGATCGATCCCGTCGCTGCGACTAATTTTCTTTTTTACGGCGTACGCTAGCTAATACTCCTCTTATTTCTATAAATAGTTCTTCATCTGGTTCGATTTGGCGGACGGAGATGGTTTCTATCTAGAGCGGTTAGAGTTTTTCTGGTCGCCGCGGCGGTATCAGGCGATCTCTGGCGATGGGCAAACGTGGTGAGAGGAAGCTTAAGGAGCTCTATAATAAAACAAAGCAGTTGATTAAACCGGAGGCATGTATTTTTGTCGCGTTTTTTCTAGCTTTTTTTGTTTTGTCTGTTGATTGTTATCAGTGTGGTTTGTGATTGGAAAAGTTGGTAACAAGTTTGTTCAGTCGTTTGATATTGAGTATTTCGTGTTTCAATTTTGATTTTACATGGGCGTTCCGTGCTCACTACTGTGGATCTTCGGTGATGACTGTATGATAAGGCTTGAGGCATCAATTTAAGCTACAAAAATTTGGATTTCTGTAGTACTTGTCTGTTGAGTAGTACTTAGTTCTGTTATGAGACCGAAGGCGAATATCATGTTTGATGAAACCAAAGGCATGAAACTTTTTGCTTTCTGGTTAAACTTATTATTTGTGGGTTCTGATTGTTTTGCAGCTTGTGTCCCCTTTTATTTGGTATTAATATCATTGATTGATCCCGATATGGTTTTTGTGTCCTCTTTTATAGTTATGATGGAGCCATCTTGTAGGCTCCTTTCTACTTGCTTCTGTATTCTCTTCATATAGTTTTGTTTGTGATTTATATTGCGTGGTTTACTTCACAAAACCACGATATTTTCGGTTGGTTATATTCAAAGTTCAAACTCTTGGTTTGTTTTTTAGGCATTTCCTTTATTGTGATTGAAAACTACAACCTCTCATTTGTAAAGAATGCCTCAGCCACAGCACCAAGGGTGCCTTAGCACAATCTCTAATCCTTGTTATGGTTGTTTTGTGTGATTGATGTTGTTTATATATTGTGGATCTCAGTAGGAGGTGTTGACTAGATGGTGATAATGTTTTATAATCTGCTTCTTTCTAGATCACTCCAGTTCTTGAAGGGAGTTGTCGAATCCAAGGGCCAGTGGATGGGGATGATCATGAATTTCGGCGTACAAGTTCGGTAAGAGATGCATTAATGGGTAAACTATTTTCAAGATAATGTTTATGCTGCGTTTTTATTAATCTTCTATCACATGGTTTATTATCACACCAGTTCAACTACTTAAAAACTCACATCTACGTCTCTCTTTGAGCTACGACTAAAAGGATTTCAAAATTGGGATTTTTAGTAAAAATGTAGATAGGCCACTAAACCTTTTACGTTATATAGTCTTATTTGCATTTGTATAATAGTAATGAACAAATTACTTCAAATTTATTTTGATGTAGTATGTATTAATTCTATATATATTGGCAATTATGTGTTTCTGAGTTTTGCTATGAAATAATAAAAAAGATTTACAGATTTCATTTTGTTATTGGGTTAAATATACTAATCTCCAATTTGGGCAAGCTTCATGAGTAGTGCTTTGCTAGTAATAGGCATTTATTCAATAAAAGGACAAAATATCATTAACTAAACATCTGCAATGTCTATGACTCTATATTCTAGATGTTTTACTTCTTCTGTGAAGTTCTTATTTCAAGGATCCTGATATATCCTCCTCAACCTTACTTAATGCCCAATCAGTTATCCCGTTGAGTTGGTGACAGTTTTGGGAGGGCAACTCTTGGCTAGGATTCACTGCAAGGATATGATGCCAAGAATGGGCTGGAGGGAGGGATGCCTACGGGTTTTGTCTAGGTAGAGAAAGGGGGTATGATTCAAGATGATAGGGGAATATTTTCTGTTTTCATAGTTCATCATGTGAGGGGTGTGAAGATGAGGTCACAAAAGGCGCAGAAGTTGTAGATGATGGGAGGAAGTAAAAGATTGTTTTCCAACAGAAGGATAATCAAACATTTAATTCGTCAATGAACAAAAAATGAAATGTGATACCTGGAAGTCTATTCAAGTTATATCCTTTTTCTTTACCGCATAAGCTGATAATCTGTTGATTTTATTACGTCCAAAATGCGTATTACCTGAATACCTCTATACTGATTTTCTTTCCCTCTATTGAAGTTTAAGTTACCAGCTAAGAAGGAACATAAATCGGTGAGTCAAAGTTCCTGCACTAGGACAGAAGCAGGTGCTTGTAATGTATGCTCTACTCCTTGTTCTTCTTGCATGCATTTAAAGCAAGCTGTATCAGTGATGGAGTCCAGTGCTAGCAGTGGGTCTTCTAATAGCATGATCAAGAAAAAAGAAGTTAATAGTTGTCCATTCATTAGAGATGATCAAAAGATCGCAGAATCCTGGAACCAACAAGCAACTAGTGAAGTCAGTACCTCCTCTTGTCTTGATTCTTTTTCTGAAAATGCTGAAAGTAAAGCCACTTTGAAAGTATCCTCTGTGGTTGATACATCTGATGATGCTGGCATGCCCCTGGTAGCTTCATCTGCTGCAGTAGAAGGGAAACACATTTCAGAAAATAATGGTGATAGTATTTCTCGTGTCACTGCTGCTAAAGATGCTAATGTGACAGAACAGTTTCAATATGTGGATTCAGATAAAAACAATGTGATTTCAACATCTAAGGTTGTAGTTGGCGAAGGTTCTCAGGAAATTGAGCAGGTTGCAACAACTCCTACTGGCAATGATCATGAAACAAAAGATGACCATGGTAGATCTTCAGAAATGTGTGTGCACCCTGAAGATCAAAAGAAGATTATCTCTGGTCTGAGTTCAGGAAGTGTTGTTTTTGATTGCTCCAAACAAGTAGATGTCTCTCTATCAGCTTTGCATTCTGCAAATGATTTGCCTCCACATGATGTATCAGATGGTACACATCTTCCAGTACCTGTCATTTGTGCAGGTACTGAGAGCTCGAGTTCAGGGAAAGAGAATGATCCTTCAGCCACTATCATAAAGAACGCAAAATTACCATGTGGTCAGCAATACGTTGATAGTGTGGATGAGCTCAATCCTATCGAACAATTAGGTTCTGAAGGCAATCAAACAAAGAATCCAGTAAGTAACTTGACTTCCGGAAACTCTAGCGATAATAAATTGCAGATGGAAACTGGAAATGTTAAGAACCTTGGTATTCCTTCTGCTGGGGCACTATGCACACTCCTGGATGACTCATCAGAGAAGCGACAGATCTTGATAGATGCTTCTAGTATTGTTTCTGCTCAGTTGCATTCTCAGCTTAAGCCTGAGAATGAAGATTCCAAATCAGAACTGGAGGATGATGTAAGTACATATTTCTGCATAATTGTTTTTGATGATTTGGTATTTAATTATAATACTTTATGTTTATGCGCTTTTCTATTCCTTTTAGACTCATCGATACTAGAAAGTGTTCGGTTTATTTTTACAGATTGGTTTGGTAGAGTAATGAAGTTTTGAGTGTTAACGATGTAATAGTTGTTGAAGGATCTTTTTATTTTTCTCTTTTTTGATGGCAAACAAGAAGGTGTGCCTTTTTCCTTATTACCATACGAATCCAAAAGTCAGAAGCACGATTGGATTTGGGCATACCTTGTTTCTATATTTATACCAACACATATAATATGAAGAAAGTATGCCGCTTGGCTCCACTTTCCGTTCATATTCCTGTTTTGTTCTTATGACAATTATTTTCAATTAAAACAAGTTCTAAATATGGTTAAGTGTCTGCAAGAAGCCTTGGGTTCCAGACTTCCAGTTACTTGTATGAACTTGGAGGCCTATAAAATGAATCAAGTTTCCATAGGTGTCATAAAGAGCCCTTTGTAATTTTCGAGGCAATTGGCTTTCCCTGCCTATCAGTTTTAGTTTTGACTTGTTCTGCTATTTTTGTGGCATGCGATACTACAGTACCCAACAAGTCAGTTTCATGTTTGGCCATTTGTTTCTCACATTTTCACCCGTATGATGTGACGATCTTCTCCAAAACTTTCATGTCTTATTGTTTATTATGATTGTCAGTTTTGTTACCCAATACTTTTAGCTATCAGCCTGCACATTCTAAAGCGTCTCTTCTTTACTAAAATAATTGTCTTATGTAGATGCTCATATTTGTAGGTTAAAGTATGTGATATTTGTGGTGATGCTGGTCGAGAGGAATGCCTTGCTTTTTGTAGCAGATGTAGTGATGGTGCTGAGCACACGTAAGACGTTTGTTCTTTTGAGCTAATTGATAGCTTTGTATTTCAAATGCATTGAAGCTAATCAGTTGTATTTTACAGATACTGTATGAGAGTAATGATGGATAAGATTCCAGAAGGGTATTGGTTGTGTGAAGAATGCATGACTAAGGAGGAATCTGAAAGCCGGAAATCTAACACATCGGACGCATTAGCGGGAATGCATCAAAAGGATGCGTCAAAGGTGTGTAGTAAGCAAAGTGGTGGGGAAGACAAAGCAAATGGTAAGGGGTCCCAAAGTTTGAAAACATCTTTTAAAAGGCAAATTGACCTTGAAGTTGCTTCTAAAGGTAGTACGAATGGTCCTGAATCAATTGGTGGCTCGGAGGTGGACGGCCCTAATAGGAAGTCGATATTGTCTCGTCATAGCTCCTTCAAGAATTTAGATGCAGGAAAAGGAAGGCCAGCCAGTATATCACCATCACATAGAAGTCAAAGTTCTATACGCAGTTCTCATGCATTTGTTCGCTCACAAGCCTATTCCGGTTCAAGTGCACCAGAGGGCCCTTTACAGCCTCCTGCATCTCGAGGTCTGTTCCTTACGTTGTGGTTTTCCATAATTGATACCTTTAGTTTATTCTGGATTGGCTTTCAGATGGATTTCAATCTAGTGCAACTAAGTATTTTGTTCTACCCGCAGGAGCTTTTTCAAAGTCATCTTCTTTCAGCAATTACACAATGAAAGGGAAAGTCAAGCAGTTAGTTGATGATATTCCAGCAAAACCAAAGCTGATCAGGGAAGTATCTAATAGAGATGCAAGAAAAGATAGTTTGACCAAAGCCATTATTAAATCTACTTCATTTAAAGGTTTTTCTAGTCATATCGAGTCAACTAGTAAACTCCAGGGCCTTGGTTCTCCACGCCTTGATAATCAGAAAGACTCAAAACAGGGAAAAGAACGGTATAGTTTTGAAAGGAAGAATTATTTTGCTGGGGGTCACTACATTTCTTCTGCATCATCAGTAAAGCCTGGTAGTGTTGTTCCTGCAAAGTCTGATCTGAAGGTTGCACAACATGATTGGATACCTAATTATATGGCTGAAGCTAGCAACATTGGTATCGATAAAGGGTCAGAAGAGCCAAGTGACCTTGGTTAGTAATCTTGTTATGTAGAGCTTATTCGTTATTAGTTAACAGCTATTTCTTTTAGTTTCCATTTTGAATTATATTGAGGATCTCTGCTTGCTTTTGGGCCTTTTAGGGCATAAGGAATTGAGGAAACAGCTACTGCCTGTGGGAAAAGGCTTAGTGGAGTCTATCAACCATGACAATAAGGACATCCTTTCAAGGCAACCTATTCAATCTGGTTCTCGATTACGATGCCAAAAATGTAAAGAGACAGGTCATAGCAGTCAGTATTGCTCAATGGACAAACTTCGCCTCTCTGCTTTTAAGCCCTCCGCTGAACGTATTTCGAGAGATGGTAATAAAGGGAGCACTAAGTGGAAGGATTTAATTGAATCTGTTAATTCAAGGAATCAAACTCATAGAAGTAAATCATCAGACAAAGTTGAGGGTGTTTCTTTGTCAACTGTGGCATTGAATGTCAAGGATCTCCCTTCCAATTCCTCAAGCTCTATGAGGAACTTACCTGCCTTAGATGGAAGACCTGATGGGCAGACTAACCAAAAGCAATCTCTTGCTAGTGTTGGCAACAGAAGAACTATTATTGAAAGCAACCAACAGGCTCAGCAAACACCATGCACTCCCAGGTCAAATGAATTTATTACGAAGCCTTATAGTGATGGATTGCCTCTTCGAGGAAGTTCCTATTGGGCTTCTGCAATTCCAGAGTTTGCATTCATATGGCAGTATGATTCTCGTTCCTCTTTCATCAGCTCACTCTTTATGTTTACTAAAGCCTAGAAACTTAAATGTTGAATAGATTATGTTCCTTTTTTATGTGTTGGTGCATTAGATTATGTTTATCTTTTATTTATTTGTGCACTTTCAGTTCATTCTTATATTTTGATGCTGCAGAGGCAGTTTTGAAATTCTGAAATTAGGAGGAGTTTCAGAAGTCTTTGAAGGACTTCAAGCTCACTTGTCGAGTGCTGCATCACCTGAGGTGCATAATGTTACGACCAAGTTCCCCAGCAATGTCAGATTGGAGGAAGCCCCTCGAGAAAGATTGTGGCCATCACAGCTTGAAAGGAATGGTCCAAAAGGAGATAACATTGCCCTCTTTTTCTTCGCCAAAGATATTGAAAGGTTTTGTTTGTCTCACTCTATACCTTTCGCTCTAAACTTGGCTCAATGTTTTGTATTCCAGTCTGCCTGACTTATATATTTTGCCTTGGTTCTCTTGGTTTAGCTATGAAAGGAGCTATAAAAAGCTGCTGGATAATATTCTTGGTAATGATGTAGCCCTCAAAGGGAATATCAATGGGGTTGATCTACTGATTTTCCCGTCAAGTATCTTGCCAAGTAACTTCCAACGTGAGGAGAGATGTCTAATTTTCTTTATTTTGCTTTCCTTTTTTTGGTGATTATCTTCTGAATTTGCTTACATCTTGTAGGCTGGAACATGTTATTCTTCCTATGGGGTGTGTTCAAGGAAAATAGTATAGATGCTTCCAAAAGCCTGCCTGGTGTGAACAAGCAGCCTCGTGTATCTGATTTGGATGTGAAGCCCTTGGTTCAAGATGATTTCTCTCCATGCACTGCAGAACTTTCTTTATTGCACCGAAAAGAGTTTTGGAGAAACCCAGATAAAGATTCATCTTTGCCTGACAAACAACTTCATACCAGCACACGAAGCTTGCAATCTGATGGTCTTCACAATGTTTCATTTGACAAAAAACCTACGATCATGGTTTCTTCTGATATTCCTAAGGAAGCATCATCTGACGTTCCTATGGAAATGAACCATGCAGTTGCAGATAAATTATCGCGGGCACTGCTTTCGAGTACTGTTCCTGTTAAGTGCTCAAATGACAGTTCAGATTTGCACAACATTTATGTGAAGCAAAGTGGATCAATTTCTCCTTCGGAATCAAGTGTGAGTTACCTGGTAAACCCTTTCTTTCACATTGATGAAAAGAGTGCGGTTTCAGTCTTCCTAACATGTCATCTAGGTGCTGGAATTTTCTTGTTTTCTATGGCCATAGTCATTTGGGATATAGCATGTTCACTAACTAAGAAAGTTTGTATGAGTACGTTTCTCACGTGTCTGATGTTTTTTTAATCGAATGTCGAGGTTCTATGACCAAAGTTCTTTTTGTGTGCATAGTTTCTATATCGGGCAGAGGATGACCTTTAGGTTTTCACAGAGATCTTTTCTTAAAGACTAGCGCAAAGATATTGTTAGTTCACTATACCTAATGGCATAGACAATTAGGCTATATTGTGGATTACTATGTCAAGCCTTTTGATGAATTATGAGGGTGTCCCAATGATTACACTGCAGTTTGTCCTTGATATCCTTTTGCCTTATTGTGACCAGTTGCTAGTTAAAATTGTCAGTTTTTCAAAATCTAGATAAAAGGTGTTAACTGTATTAGGAGCAACCTGAGTTGCATGGTTCCTTCTGTTTTTCCTCATACTTGTTACTTCGTTTTGTAATGAAAATATTCTTTCATGTCTTATGTATTTATAATGGGATACCATTGTCTACATAGCACATTGATCATATATGCAAATATTGCTTGAAGCTGTGTGGTTACTCATGTCTTGCGTTGGGATAGAACACTTACATTTGACATTGATGGCGTTGTAGTTAGAAAGTCAAAAGAGCTAATTGCTATTGATGAAATGAAAACATCTTGTTGCTATCATAATGTACTGTATTGGTTTCTGTATAGTGAAATTGAGCTTGTGAAACATTTGGTTTCTCTAAATGAGAGATGGTTGAAACTAACGTAGCTGACCTAGTTTTTTAACTAAAAAAACTATGTTTGTGATGATAACTACAGAAAGGCCATATCTGGATAGTTCGATTCAGGGTTCTTGGTTTATCATCCTTTCAACTCGTGTTTTGAGCAGGTCTCTATCCTATTGAGGCTTCCTTTGTTGTGTATTCTACCATTCTTTACCTGTTATGCTAGTTGTTTCCTCTCATTTCTTCACTCATTAAATTCGGTCTAGTCCCTGGCTAACCAAGTATTGTAATCTTTTAGAAGGGTCAATTTGTACTGAGTAGGTTATTTGCCAAGCCCTGTTGAATTTTGGTTCCATTGTATGATAGTTAGCTCCTAATGTGTGGCTCTATCTAGATTACTGATTTGCCTCATATTTTATGAACAGTATGCTACTAAGGTTGGTTAGGGGAAAAGTTCAATATAACAGATGCCTGATTGACTGCTCTTGGCTTGTATGTTTGTAACAAGTTAGTCTTTTCTTTTTCAGACGTTATGCCTGCAGTCACACTGGATGACTTTCGTTTTTTTGGGTATGGAGGAAGCAATACCTCTTTCTCAGTTCAGAGGACTCGTGGTTCAATTGTATTGTTTGTCATGTTGTTGCTTGATCACCAGTTTCTGCTATTCTTGTGCTTTTTGATTTTATAGTTGGTTGTGCAACGTCTTTTGGTGTATGCTTTTCTGTGAGTTTTCTGTCATTGTTTGTTGTTTCTGCATGCTCATCCTTAGTAATTTCATCTGTAGGAAATGCAGGATACGACTGTAGGTAATAGTTTGGCCAGCGAAAAAGGCCAGCACTCTCCAGCCTGTTCACACATAGATAGTGCACCGTTGAGCTTTAGCAGAAGTAGTGGGTCTGCTGTAGATTTTGTTTCACCTGTTGGGAAACCAGGTAAGCTTTTAACAACTATGGAATATATCTAGTTGTCGTTCTGATTTTACCAAATTGTGTGTATAATAGGTGCTCGAGGCAAAACTGGCGCAACTAATATTGTTGAAGTGAAAATGGAACCAGCTTCAGGTTCAGATCCCATGGAAATTGATCAACAAAGCTCAGATTCTAAACCAGGCAGAAAACGTTCTTTTGATTCAATGAATACCTTTTTGCAAGCATCTGGTGAACTTTCAAAGAGCAGTGATGAAGCAATTCTATGGGGAGCAGATTGTACGCCCAAGGATCAGCACAATCATAAGAAGGTTAAGCTCAATAGTGATGGGCATGCTAAGAACAGTAGCTCCGGAGAGGAAACTTTGAGCAGATCATCAGCCAGGGTGCAGCCTTTATTACCCAGCCTGAATGATCCCCATCCAGTAGGTGATGCCTATGATAAAAATGCCATGCCTCAAACTTCGGGTAGCGTAGAAAGGAGTTTCTTTCCTGTGAATAATGGTTCCGTGAAGAATGTGAAGGCAGAGGATGTCATAGATCTTTCCTCGGATGAGGAGTCGCCATATATTGTGTCACCTGATCTTGAGCTTGGCCTTGGCAGCAAGAAGCATTCAGTAAGAAGGGAAGCGGTACCCCTTTTTAGACCATTTCCTGACAAAAGAAGCAAGCAGGACATACAGCCTGCAGAAGATAGGGTTGATGTCTCAGCATCACTATCTCTCTCTCTTGGCTTTCCTGATATGGAGAAGGAAAGAAAATCCAATGGAGTTTTAGAAGCACACCCTTTTCTCCCGGAGAGGTCTTCTCATAATTCTTCATTTCTGTTCGGTGGTTTTACAGATACGTGAAACAAGGAGCATTCGTAGCTTGTAAATTACCAGAAAGGCCTATATAGTAGGATTATACAGATCTTTGGAGGATCACCAGCAGGCGTTATAACGAAGAATCTGTCTACCTGTTTATACCATAAAGATTTTTTGTTTTTTTCCCTTACCACTTTCAGCTTACCCCACCGTTTTAGATAGTCTTTTTGTTTTTAGAGTGCAGTTACGGCTGTTTGTATATAAGAGAGAGAAGGCCGCAGTCGATTAGCATATGGGCTGATCTTCGTAAGTTAGCATAACTAAATAGTTTTATCTTGTACATTACCTTTATATAGAGATGTCGGCCTCCTTTGTGAATTGCAGACGAAAAAACACTTGTAGAAAAAACTGTTATTTAAAAAATGAACTTATTTTAGTAGAGTTAAAAGAATTATATATAATTTATTATGATGTATATCTATTTATATTTTTTAAATTAAAAAAATTAAATATTGTTGAAGATCTTTTTTTTGGTTTGAAAAAAAGAACGTTTTTGAAAAAGAAGGTAAAAGTCTTTCCAAATGAAGCTGAAGTCTTTTCAACCACTCAATGTTATGCACCTTCAACAGCGCCGGTATCGTATACAAGTCTCTAGTGGCTACATTGTCAATTTCAAATCTCCGGCGAAAACACATTATGTATATACAAATTAGTAAGGTAGATTGTCAAATTCACATCTTCGACAGCGTCGTATCGTATACGAGTGTCAGCTGACAGCATGAGAAACACGTTGAAGTATGTACTTATAACAAATCTCCGCTGAAACAAATTCTTAACATCACTTTCAATTTGGATTAGAAAACAAACAACACGAACAGTTACTTGCATGAACTCTAGGTAGCTTGTTTGTTCATAACTGAATATGAGCTTTAGCAGAAGTTCATTGCGCCATTCAAAACCATTTTACCTTTAGAAACCTAATCTTCAGAGCTCAAACAACAATACCATATAAAGTTTTGTATCAGCTCTACATGGAAGCTTCTACTTCAGCATCAACTTCATCAGGCTCTGCCATAACACTGTTGTTCCCACCCCTCAAGCGAGATGAGACGTTGTCGATGGCAGAATTTAACTGACCGATCTTTGCATTCAGTGTCTGACGAGTCTTCTGCTTTCAAATTTCACATGCAGAAGCACCAAAGATTAATATATCTCAGAGAAGTGAAAAGTCCATTAAAAATTTTTTTTTGACTTGTTTCAGTCTCACCTCTAGACCATCATCGTAATATAGAGGTCGTTTGACTCTACGGAATCCATCTTCATCTTCATTCAATAGAGATCTTCTGATCTGCAAAACAAAGGTTGGACATACAAACCAACACTATTATGAGCAAACAAAGAAAAAAAAGAACAGCAACCAAAGGAAAAAAAAAAAGAAGATCAAGGATTATGATCATAGGATCTCTGATAGCCAGGTTCGGCAACATATATTACCCTCAAGCCTTAAAAAGGATTTGAATATACAGAAAGGATTGAACCATGCCATTGAGTGCCATGTGCAAAAAATATAATCAATATTTTAGTCAAAGATCGAAATGTATGGCTTGGTGTAACAATTTGAGTAACACGGGTCATAGGTTACAAGCAACTCTTATATGCTAGTCCAGAACGTCATTAAGCCACATTCATTCTTGAGCATTCCCTAGCTAAGCTGGCCTCCAGGCTGCATTTTTAAAGCAAAATTTATATTGAAGAAGGTTCAAGAGGAGGGGATTGAGAGAGCCACACCTGATCAAAGCTTACAATTTCTTAGGAGAAATCAATCACACATTTTCCTTTTAGTAGAATAAAGCAAGCATATACTTTATGCTAGGATAAAGAGGGACTATACAAACAAATTAACTGAATTCAGCAGAAGTTAGAGACCTGTGGAGCAAAGATATATGCCAATGTTCCGAAGACTGCTCCACCGAGAATGAAGCCAGCTAGGAAGTCACCACCTCCGCCTCTTGAAGTATCACTGGTTCAATGAATTGGACTAAGAAATCAGCTTGAACGACTTTTAACATCCATGTTTGCTAAGGAAAATTCACAAACAAAACCAGTTGTCTTTTCCGTTTTTCTACTACTTAATGAATACTGAATACATAGTTTAACCACAATATCCTAATAGCAATATGAAGTTCGAGAGGCAGAACCCTGCACATCTTAGCAAGGGTTCAGATACAATGATAAATTAGAGTGCTGTCTCTTGTAAACATGCAAGAGGCAGAACCCTGCGCATCTTAACTCAAACTTGCAGAGGATCAGTTAAAAATGCCAAGCAAGACTTTGTACTTTGTAATTATCTTGAACTTACCTCACCATACTTGTTCTATAGCTACTTGTAGTATGATCATAGCATCAAATGAGTAATAACGCCAGCATCCTTGGAAAGGAAAAATCATTCCCCTTCCTACTAAGATAAAGCAAAGGTCCATATCGAGGATAATTGCAAAAGGAATCTCAGAAGCCTCTAAATATTCAGCAATCAAGGACAAAAGGAACACAATTTAATAAAAAAAGGGATGTAACAAAACAATCATATATCACATAATTTGGCATAACATCCACATTATTCCCCGTTTCAAGTAAATAAAATAGTATCAAGTGCTACTAAGAGTCAGAAACCACATAGCTGGACACGTCATCAATTTTAAGGACCATCAAGGCACGCTACAAGAGGCTAACCAGTTAACATCGGAAAGACTAAGAAGAAAGCAATAAGGAAGACCATACAAATTAAGATGAATAAAAAGTCATATGGGGAAATGATCATACCCATATTCAGCCCGTACTGACAAATTTCGAGGATGGTTCAAGTTCTTCACATTTTGGCGAACGGCTAATTTGGTTTGGTGGTTGCTAAATGGTTTGAGTCTAATGGATGGAAGGCCACCTGCTCCACAAAAACTCGGTAAGAAATCCTCTAACTTGAAGAGAAAAACAAGCAAGCTGCACAAAACTTTAGAAAGGGCTCCGATTCAAGATTTTATAAGTTGCTTTTAAGCACAGGTTGAGGCATGAAATTTCAGATTTGCTTTGATATATATAACTGACTAATAAGAAATTTAATTATGTAGAATTCTACAGAAAGCTTTCGTCAATACCTCATCATGCTCCTACTAACAGTACCACTTTGGTAAAGAAAAATCAAATAGACATTCTTCATTTAAGCCTTCTCAAAGAGAAAAGGGCCCATATTCTACAACTTATTCTCTATAGTTTTCCTTTATCACACTGAACTAATTCACACAAAATTTTCACCAAATTTACATGTACGGATAAGATCGAACTTGTAATCAGCAGCATTTACAGAGTAGCAAACCAATACCATAGATTAAATCTTCTATAAGACAATACGTTACAATAATTCCATAGCAAGCATATCCGTAAATAGGTCTATTACTAAAACCAATCAAATCACATTAGAGCACTCACATAACAATCAAAGCATCAACTAGTAAGAAATTTCCTTAACCACGATGAATTCCATACTACCGTAATACATATAAGAAATCCGTCTAAGATCACCCGAAATTTTCCCAAAATATTTTTTAAAAAATCATGGATCAAAAACCAGATTTGGATTATTTCCCAACACAATCGACCAATTCGAATACAATTTAGACACAGAGAGAAAGAGAGAGAGAGAGAGAGAGAGAGAGAGAGAGAGAGAGCACCGGTGATGGAAAGAATAGCTGAACCTGCAGCAGCCATGGATGTTGACGACAGAGCTCGAGCAATGCCCGCGTTGAGCCAGTGTAAACAGTATATAGCTACAAAACACGAGCGTATCTAAAACCATTTACATAATAGTCCCTTCTCTTGATTATATTACATAATCACAATCCCTCTATAGATTAATTACATGGGGCTAGATATAAATATTATACACGAGGGGCTTAGAGGAAGACTTCGGGCGATGTTTTCTTAAGAAGAAAAAAAAAGTTTTTCTAAATAAAAATAGTTTTGTTATTTAAAAAATAAAATTTATTTTTTACTTAAATAAAATAATAAATAGTAAATTTTACGACTAAAAATTTTAAATGTTAATAAAATTTTTATTATAGATTAAAAGATGCGAAGTTAAAAATTTTAAAATATTTTTTTAAAAGTATACAAAGTATCCGTTCGTATAAGGTCGAAGCCCATAAAGGCCCATATATCTTTTCGTTTTCAGAAATCATCATTGCTTTCTTCATCAGTTTAGTAAAGTTCTATTGTTTTTGCAAAATATGAGCCTTCTTCGATTTTCTTCTCAACAATTTAAAAGGACCTGCATCGCTAATTAAAACAATATATCGACATAAATAATTTTTTTAATTATCATTTTTAGGAATACCAGAAAGAGTGAGCAGATAGTTTCCGGTTTAATTAGTATTTTGTGTTTAACTTATAAATTTTAGTAAAAGATTATTATAAATATATAGTATTTAATATGAATATATGTTTAAAACTTGATTTTTTTAATTTTATTTAATTAAATTATTACATATGCTATTCCAGTTTATTGACATTAATAATCGGTTCAACAATTCTAACTCCTATAAATATTGTAAATCAAATCAGAATAAAAATAATTTAAATTCATTTATTACACATATTGCCACCCCTATTTTAATCGCCTGCTTTTAGGAGTGACATTTGAGTTTGTGAATCAATTTTAAGTCGACCTATTTAATAATTAAGTTAAATTTATTTAATTTTAATTTAATTTATAAATTTATATAAATCAAAATTGTCAATCATAATCTAATTTATTAATAACCGAATCAAATTCGAATTGATCTATTTATTATAATATTTAAATATTTAATTATAATTTTAAATTTTATCCAAATTATAATATCAGTTGTAATGAAAGTGCATAATATTTTTAGTAACGAGATATAGTGAATGTCCGTCAAAATATGTATTATTTAATATTTTTATCAATTTTTAAAATATTCAAAAAATTTATATTTTTATTTTTTGAAAATTATTCTGACAGCTGAAACTTATAATTATAAATATATACTAATAAGTTTAATACAAATTTTGATATATATAACTATCTAACAAAATTTTAATAAAATTTTTTATATAAAATCTAATTAAATCATTACAAAAACATCTATATAATAATACTTTAAACAATTATAATTCTCATCATACTCTATTTTACTAAAATAAAAATAATACTTAATTATAAATATTATATAATTTAATAATTTATAATATATTATTATTATTATTTATATTGTTAATATTTTAATATATGAAAAGAAAAAAATAAATATTATTTTTTTTAAAAATGGCAATTCAAATTGGTGAATTAATTTTAAATTAATATATTTAATAATTGGATCAAATATGTTCAAATTCTAAGTCAATTCATATAATTTAAAGATGAAATTCTCTAATCCTAATCAAATAGTTATATATTGGCACTACTACCTACTTCTTTTCTTCAACCGGTCGAACCCAACTCCGTTATCAACAATGATAACGTAATCTTCCGGTGACATATCGTTGGCAAAATGTTCTTTCCATACCAGAGCGTTTCCACGATCGCGTGATGTGTCTGCGGCTCGCCAACGACGCTGAATTTGGCCAACATGTGCGGCGCTTGCCTCCGGAACGAATAACATAACGGCGAAGCTGGCACTGGCACACCACACTTGCTGAGAATGCCGAGCCGAAGTGCACACATGGCATCAACCGCTTAGGTCCGAGCCGATCTCGAGTCCAAAGAGCTCCTTGCTCACTATGTCTCAACCAGTACAAGCGGAAATTCAAGAAATTGATTCGATTTACCAACCCCGAGTTCATCTGGACCGAGCCGCACTTGAAGCGGATAAAAGTCCTTTCACTTTCGCAGACGAGGCGGTCCATGGTGTTCTTTTACTAGTAGGGTTTGATAATTGTAGAACGAATTGTTAAAATTCCGATAGTTATCTATATTGCATATTGGAATGAGTGAAGTGTAATTTCCTGAACGACATCCACTGTTCTAACTGTTAGAAATTGTAAAGCTATTATATAAATTCGTATTTCATTAGAATGCAATAAGTTAAATGTGCATTCATATTGGAATGCCAAAGATCAAGAAAGATGAATCATCACCCAAGAAGTTGGAAAGCCAATGATTAAGGACTTTGAAACATCTGTTGGAAGATGGAAAGCCAAAAGACTTGAACAATTAGTGGGAAGATGAAAGAACAACCGTTTGGAAGTTCAAGAGTCTCCTTGAGGCATTATATATATGAATGCGAGGCATTTGCTTGGAAGAGAGAACAAGATAGAAAATGAGAAAGGATCATTCTCACATCAAATGTGAGAGATACAAACAAAATATTCTAGTGAGAGTTTCCACTTAAAGTGTAACACAAGAGTTTGTAATTACTTTGGTTCAGTGATTTCCTTTAAGACTAGTTTGTCTTTCCATGGGATTTTTTCATTTTTCCCCACGTAAATCTCTTGTCTTTGTGATTGTCTTGCTATTGTCTCAATTCTCGCATTATTACGCAAGATCTTTGAGTGTGTTTTATATTTCTGCTGTGTCTATCGACCGAACACACTCGTTATTTTCTACAAGTGGTATCAGAGATATTGGTTTGTTGCAATGACAAGCAAGTACGAGATTGAAAAGAAATGCAAAACTATGAGAAGTAAGGTTGAAGGTGCGGATCTCTCGAATGTCCCTTACTTGTGTGGCGTATTGATGACTGTGAGGCTCTAGTGGGAGAGACAATTATTGCTGTATGTGACAAGTTTTAAAGTTGTTGGAGTCAGTTCTATCAAACTTATGGCAAATGATGGAAGGAGATGCATCATCAATAAGGTACGTTCTATTTTTCGTTTTATGAAAAATTTATTATCTGTAGGATAATTGGATGATCTGGACTGCAAGACTTGCGGTGGAGGCGAGATTATTGAGGTCATCAAGGACGGGTTAGAAAAACTGGAGGTTAAATGATCGATTCAAATTTGTATAAAGTGCATGGGAGGACACGAGTGCAGTAGATGCTTGTGTTGCATCGGACAATATTGGAAATATCACACGAGTATAGCACCTGAAATTTGGGCACATCTCGGGACGTGATTTGAAGATCCTCAGTGATCAGAAGTTCCTGACGGAACTGTCGAAAATAAAATTACTGTTCTGTGAGTACTGTGTCACCGGTGAGCAGCATTATGAAAAATTTGGAAATCATTTTTAGTTTAAAGACAAGCAGACTTGTTTCACTCGAACTGGAACTTGTATGTTTCTAATTCGAAGGAAGTCGGATGTCTTTGAGGTATTCAAATTTTTTAAAATTCGGGCGGAATTTGATTCAGTAGCAGAATTAAGTTCGAAAGATGCTTATGATATGCTGAAGATGTTTGGGGTATTACCTATGGGATCTCACTGCCCATACGGTTATCTTCAGCAGGGATGCCATCTTTGCGGAGGATCATTTGCAAAGAGTGACTGAAGGCGATGATGTAAGGAAGAATGAGGCATCACTCTCAGCGGTGACCACATCGGTACTGGAAGAGAATGATTGGAAAGACGATCATAATCTGGAGCCTAAACCAGCTGATGAGCACATGGAAAATGATGAAGTTCCCAGGCCTACATCCCTTAGGCATTCAACTCGCAAGAGAAACACACCTGAGAGGTATGAGGACTATTTTATGGAGCTATCTCAATCTGCATATTGCTTATTCACATAAGAGGGAGAGTCATCTTCTCTCAAGGAAGCGCTGGAGAGTCCAGATGCGTCTCTGTGGATGGAAGCTATGCAGGAAGAGCTTCAGTCACTTCATAAAAATAGGACATGGGAGCGGTCCCTCTGGCCCAAAGTCGTAAGGCTATTGAGAATAAATGAACTTACAAGATCAAGCGATGCAGGAATGATCAATTAAGACGATATTGTACTCGATTGGTGGTGAATGGCTATGCTAGATAGAAGGGATCGACTTTGATGAGACCTTCTCTCCAGTGATACGTTTGATAACTATTCGTGTGGTCTTAGCGCTGTGTGCGTCATCTGTTCTCCATCTTAAACGGCTCAATGTCAAAACGATGTTTTTGCACAGGGGAGCTTAAAGAGGAGAAATATATGGTCCAGCCAGAAGGCTTTGCCGTGAAAGGTAAGGAGGATCTGATTTGTCGGTTGGCCAAATCTCTTCATGAGCTTAAGCAAGCACCGTGGTGTTGGTATAAGAGATTTGATTCTTGTATCGAGAGCCTTGGATACAGTAAGCTGGTCTCAGACTCTTGTGTGTACATCAAGAGATTTGAGGGAGGTGAGTTTGTCATCTTGCTGCTGTATGTGGATGATATGCTTGTAGCAGGTCCAAGCATGGGTCGCATCTAATATTTGAAGGCTCAAATGGTTAGTGAATTCGATACCAAGAACTTGGAGTCGGCAAACAAAATCCTAGAAATACAGATATGGCGAGATAGAGGTAATAGATAGATTCGGCTGTCTCAGGCTAGTTATCTGAGTAAAGTGTTGGAACGGTTCAACAATATGTGATAAGCCGATGTCTACCCACTCTCTATTAGTCTCAAATTATTCTCTTTATTATCCCCTAGCCAGGAGCAAGAGAGGATAGGGATGTCTCGGATAACATATGCATCAGCAGTGGGAAGCCTAATGTATGTCATGATTTGCACTCGGTCTGACATTCACATGCACTGAGAGTGGCAAATAGATTTATGGCATGTCCTAGCATTGAGCATTGGCAAGCGGTGAAAAAAATCTTTCGGTATGTGAAAGGAATCTTGAATGCTGGATTGTGTTACAGAGGATTTGGATTTATTGTCAAAAGATTTGTTGATATAGACTATACATGTGATTTGAATAGGAGATTGTTTCAGTGGGAGCATTGATATGTTAAAGATTCCTACAAAAAAAAATCCTGTAGATGTCTTAACTGAGGCGGTAATCATTGATATATTTTTTACATTAGATGTGACAGTTATCAGTAGAAAGTCGAAAGGAAATCACTTCAAGATAGCAATGAAACCGGAAGAAGATAGGCAACGGTATGAGGTAAATGACGTCAGCTAGCATGCGTGCTAGTCCTGCTCCTTTCAATCGTACATATTTTCAGTGTCATCGAATTTTGAGCTTACATATCGATTTTTTGTTATTCTTAAATTGCAATTTACAAAGTGTCTTTAAGTGGAAGATTTGTTAGAAATTATAAATCCACTATAAAAATTCGTGGTTCATTAGAATGCAACAAGTTAAATGTGCATTCATATTAGAATGCCAAAAATCAAGGAAGACGAATCATCACCTAATAAATTGGAAAGCCAATGGTTAAGGATTTTGAAACATCTATTGAAAGATGGGAATCCAAAAGACTTGAACAATTAGTGAGAAGATGAAAGGACAACCGTTTGAAAGTTCAAGAGTCTCCTTGAGACATTATATATATGAATGAGAGTCATTTGCTTGGAAGAGAGAACAAGATAGAAAATGAGAAAGGATCATTCTCACATCAAATGTGAGAAATACAAATAAAATATTCTAGTGAGAGTTTTCACTTAAAGTGTAATCTAAGAGTTTGTAATTGCTTTGGCTTAGTGATTTATTTTAAGACTAGTTTGTCTTTTCAGAAAATTTTTCTCGTTTTTTCCCACGTAAATCTCTTGTCTTTGTGATTGTCTTACTCTTGTCTCAATTCTCGTATTGCTTACATAAGATCTTTGAGTGTGTTTTATATTTCCATTCCGTCTATCGACAACCGAATACACTCGCTATTTCTAACACTAACTTGTAATGGATAGTAGCTTTGATAGATGTAGATATGTGTTTGTCAATTTGCAAGTTTTTTCTATTTGGCTTTCCAATTCTCACCTTAAGGTTTTCTCTCTCTTTAAACAACGAAATTGAAATCAATTATTTCCTAGCTGGACGTTTTTGAAGAAATGGAATTCCTTCTTTTTGTCCAGGTAAATGGAGTTTGTGTCAGGATAGGCTGTGCTAAAAGTGCTCTCGTGCACAGGCCTCACCAGACCAATGGGTTGCTTCAGTTCAGCTAAGGCAGCATGTTCCCCACAGCTGACATTCCTTAGCCTTGAGCAGCACAACCTAATGCATGGCGCAGCTCCTCGCGCCCTCCGCATTAAGGAAGCTGATCTTCATCTAGATTTCTTCTTTCTTCTTCGGCAACAAAAGTCATGCCCAAAACTTTGTGGAGTTTGTCAATGATGTTGCCCCTATCCGCTTTCGGACTGATAAGCAACTTGTGTCACATGACCCCAATAGAGTATACAACTTACAAGCCCACTTTCTTGGTTGAGTTATGCCCCATTTGCTGGGAGGACTTTATTTGCCTCCCACCCAATGTTGCCAACTCCCTTGGCAACTTTGGTCCCCTTGTGGTGTGTGCCAAAGTCAGCAACAAAGTCTTACTTTCTGACCCACCTTTACTCTTCGTCATGCCTACCTTAGTGCTAACCAGTACTGGTGTGATGCATTTGGTCCCATGCTGACGAGCTGCCAACTTGTTGAATGTATTGTGCTCAATTTGTTAAGAAGCCTGAGGTCAATGTAGCTGGTTCTCGATACTGCCTTGCTCGTGTTGAGGGAGCTCGTGCTCCTGATTTGGGGTGAATGACATCCAGTTCGATACTAAGACTCACAGTGGTCCATTTGCTCAGGAAGGGGATATTGTACTGGGTTATGACCTTTATTGAGCTAACATCAATGACTCAGAGATTCACAAATATAAGGGCCTTGAGTTGCCATATGCTATCCTGATCAAGAAGAGCTTTGAGGACAAGACGGACCAGAAGCCAAGGAAGTGGAAGCTCAAGTAGTTGGACATGGATGTTGGTAATACTGGCAGAGGCTGAGCTGATGAAAAAAAAGAGCAATATGGAGTACGAAGACTTTTTGAGAGATTCAGAGGAGAATCCAGAATCGATGTTTTAAATGTATCTCTATCGCAACGAGTATGATAAACAGAATGAGATGGTGTCAACTGTTGGTAACGATGATGAGGTACCCTTGGATGAATTGTTAGCAGAACTTGAACTGAGAAGTGAAGACGAGGAACCAGAGGATGCATGTCAGAGTGAGCGAATATAGAGCAGCGGTTTGTTATGTTCAATAAATTGTCAGGGGTGTGTTTGGTTCCAGTTTGGACTGTTCATGTTGTTTCTATACCGAGTCTTTACTTAGATATTCTTTTAGTCGTCGCGTTTTTTATGCTGCGGAGTGATACTGTTTCTTTGCTCTGTAGCAGCACTTTTATTTTGTGATGACCTTGTGGTGGATTTGTGAGAGCGTATTCTTAACTTGAAGTATATTGGTACTTAATTTTTCATCTATATTCTGGAACTTCAATAATTACGATAGCTAACACTGCGCTTGGCAAAGCGTTCTAACAAAACAGTTTTTAAATTTTTTAATTTATAATTTTAATATTATTTTTATAAATATTAAAAAAATTATTAAAATTTACCAAACATAAAAAATTTTACGAAATAAAAATTTTTTTTATTTTTTATTTAGTTAAAATAAAAAAATAAAATTTATTTTTTAAAATATAAAAATATCTTTTATTATAAAAGGTTCTATTTCAAACGTATTTTCAAAGACCTCCTAATTGAAGATAATCAAAGGAAATGCATCAGAATATGATTTTACTTTTGATGGGCTTGAAGCTATATTTTCCCCACAAATAACAGGAACAAGAAGGGCGTGTTTACTAATCCCTTAAACTTTATTTTTTTTCAAATTTAGTTTTAAAACTTACTATTAATACAAAATTTATATAAAAAATTATTTTTATTAAATATTTTAAATTTTATTTTAATTTAATTTTTTTAAACTCAGTTTTAAGAAAAATTACTTCAAGATAAACACAAAAGCTAAACTGAGCCAGATTCTCTGAATCACAGTGCAACACTTACCTCAATTACACAACATTACAATAACAGTGACTATAAAGGAAAGTTGTTTGATCGCCTTACTGGGGAACTTTTATTTATTCAGAAATTTCTCCATGAAATCTTTCGCTACAGTGAGGATACAACACAATCTACCTACAAACCTACTGAATCTTGAGACGTTTGGATGGCCCTTGGTCAATAATTGGATCTACAGATGGAGGTTGAGACTCTTGACTTTGGTGGCCTTCTAGCCCTGGCTCAGCGTCTGAATTTGCTGGTGGTGCATAGCCTTCTGGAAATGGAGGAGGGGGTGGTACTGGAGGAAGCTGCATGAAAATATTTGTTAGAGGAAACAAGAAAAGGCAGGCAAGTAATACATTTCTTTTACTAATTTGGGTACCGGTGAGGAAAACCAAATGTTAAAGCAAAATAGGTGCTTCACTATTATAAGCCCTCAGCAGTATATATAATCAAATGTAGTAGAGGGGCAATAGATTTCATCTGGATTTATCACATGGCAATAATTTAAAACGCACACTTAGGGCGTGTTTACCTTGATAAAAAAGTGAGTAAAGTGAGTTTTTTGAAAGCCAATTTAAAAAATCAAATTAAAAATTAAAAATATTTAATAAAAATAAAATTATATATTAATGTAATATTTATAGTAAGTTTTAAAAATAAATTTTTAAAAAAAATTATTAATAAAAAAATTTTATTTTAATTTTTGTATGTATTTTATATTGAAAGTGAGTTTAAAAAAAAATGAGTTTTGGATGTTGATAAACACGCCCTTAGCTCCTCATTATTACTTCAATTATACATTAGCACCAAAGGTTGATTGGATGCTCCCTAGGTCTATAGGGAATCAGGTGATAGGAAGCTAGATGTTTCTTGATTTTAAGCATGTCTGGTCTGAGTTTAACTATAAATAGCATTACGTAATGCTACACTAATGAGTTTACTCTTCCTTCTATGTACTTCTTTGTAAGCTCTTGTGCTTATTCTTGAGTTAAGTGCTTATTCTATGTATTTCTCATTCAAGCCTTAGCTTACTAGCTCCTCTATGTGATACTTTGCACGACTCACTTGTATATGCTGTACTATTGGATGTAATAATCTTTTCGTTAGTAAAGTGTAGTGCTTGCAATTGCCACTTGCAGGAGGTAGAAGCAGGCCATACTGCAGATTTACTTACCTTGCGTTGCAATGACATAAGAATATGGTCAACTCGTTTGAGTTCTTTATAGTCGATCATTTCCTTTCTATTTTTTGAGTCAGATATAGCATCTTCACTTTCAGGATCAGCTGCAATCAAAGTAAGATTTTCCGCATGTTATACACGACAATTAGAAGGTCATCAACTGCTTCAGAGAGTTCAATAACAGGTGCCACAAAGATATTCAAAAATCACTTTTTATGAAGTTGCAAAAATAGAATAACTGAAGCAAATACAAAGAAGTCTAGTAGTGATGGCATACCATGACCAATCTTTTCCAACTTCGATGATGCTACCGTGAATGCCTTTGATATATGATAAAGAGCTCTTCCCTGCAGCACAGTATGAATCTAAGAAAGCTTTCTTAAATACCTCTCAGCTTAGGCTTTTTTATGGTTTGCTGTATAGTGAGGATAATTAAGCATATTCTCCTAAGTCCTAACTCTCAGATCTATTCTCACAGATATTGATAGACGCTCAGGAGTTAGGAAAAAGCCATAAGTGCAAACGCTGCACAAAACACTCAAACACACGCACGCACACGCGCTCACACACATCCATACTCCAATGCATGTGTGTCTGCAAGTGTCTAAGAAAAGGGCAGAGAAAGAAACTTACTGCTGAGAGGACCCCAGACTAGGGAGGGCCAGAAACAAAATAACAAAAATCATGTTTCAAAAAATTAGGCATCATCCCAATTATTCAGTCTGAACGATGCATTAACCGTGTGTTGCCCTAAGATGTTACCAAACCCTTCATATCTAAAAGCCCATAGACTGCCTTCAAAAAAAATTTCACTACTTACAAGTAATCCTTTGAATGATGCTTCTATAAAGCTTTCTCACAATTTGGGATTTCTGGATCAAAATTATAAAAGAAAGTGCAATTAAAGAATAGAATGGCTTACAATCCTTGCTGAGAAGACACTTGATAGCTGGGGAGCCTGATAAATGGAACCATCAAGGATATAATATGTAAGCATTGGGGTGACCTTATCTGGACTGTCCCGTTTTTGCTTGCGGATCACAAAAAGGTGAGGTTCCATCGCCTCACTCAGCATATACTCGTTTCCTGTCATCTTCCTAACATATGATTATAGAAACCCAATCAGTATTTCTATTCAAGTAAAAACAATGTATCTTGGATAGCTGTCATCACCTCCAACGCAAATGAAAGGAAAAACAGAAGAAAACCATTCATTTACATCTCATACAGGTCAGTTATTATAGAATGGGATGCATAACTACTGCAAGACGACAATTACATATTAATTCTCTAAAGTTAGCTAACTCACGAAACAAGATTGCGACCAAGATCGTCAGACAGAAATCACATTATACTACTTTATTCAAATACAAGATTAAAGGAATGCTTGGTATTGCTTATACCAACTTAGTCCATCTCTTTTTAAAATTTTCTTTTTCCATAAAGTCTTCTACAGTACTTTTAAAATTTTCAATTTGGAAAGCATGGGTAAATTGCATGTCATAAAATCACTATATATACATTTTCTTTAATCCAAAAAATGGCAAGCTCATTTTTCAAAAACCTCACAAAAAGCTCCTTTTTATTAAAATCTCTAACTTTTAAGCAACCCTGAACGACTCCGAAGCTGTCTCAAGGAATCCAAGAACTAACCATTTCTCGAAAATTAGTTTCTCGTACGCGAACTAAGGGTAGTAAAATGGCAATGTCATGTTTTTCAACCAAAACAAAAAATTCTCATATGCGAATGTAAATCTAATATAGTAAAATTACCACATAATCATCATCACACAATAGCAAACATACCGGCCATTGCGTTTAAACATCAAGACACTAAAAGATCTGCAAATGCAAGAGACAAGACAAACACGGGGTGCATTTTGATATAATAACTAATACTATTATGTAACTCACAAAAGATAACCTAAAAACATAACATATAGTCGGTTTCTGTGATGAAAAGTTGTTAACTTAATGCGCTATAAGAACATACGAGTCTCAAGAACGCATGAAATTAGGATAGAAAACTAGTCCAGATCATTTCACCCAGTTCAAATTGTGACAGAACCATCAACACCAATTAAATTCCATAAAAGAACAAACCTTGAAGAAAAGCAAAGAGATATAAACCATTACGTGAGATGATTTAGATCAAGGGGGTGAATAGATCGAGACCGCAGCTGCTCATTGTTGCAAGTCCAATCGTAGAAAGGGGAAAGTGCGAAGTAATCGAAGACAAGATTGCGATCGAGCGGGTAACTGTTCAACCATAGCTGGTCTCTGAAACATATTCCGGTCATGTCCGTCCCCGGCGGCGGTGGTAACTCCGCCATCATCCCCGCCTGTCCCAGCGGCGGCGCCGGTGTCACTGACATCACTTCACCGGAGATTTTCGAACACAGAAAAAGAAACACTGGATCTACCAGAACTCGACAGAAATTGCAGGAAATTGGTAAAGAAAATTGAGAGAAACCGAGAACGAAATTGGGAATTAGAGAGAGCGATTGAAGAAAAGGAACGGCTGGGGATCGCGCACAAGAGATAGAGAAGAGAAGAAGATCGCGAGAGAGAAGTCGTCGATGAAACTAGGGTGGCTACGCACAAGTCAGGCAACCGCGGCTGAATCGTCCTCCGGCGATTGAATCAGCACCGCAGGAGCAGAGGTAAGGTGATTGTAACGACTCGAGCTGAAAATTTCTGTCAGGATCGCACGGTGGAGAGCTGGAGGGGAGAGCTCGCGACTGCGCAGCGAGGGAATGAGCCCGAGTGAATTCCCTGCGATGACTTCCACTGACAAGCCAAAGAACACAGGACGTCACCCGTAAGTGATTTTCTGACAGAAAAAATGACCAAGTCTGATTTTTATCAAGACCACAGCGTTATTGAAAGCAAAGTTAGTTCTTACAATTTTCAAATCAGAATCAGAATTTCAGACCATGAATTTCTGAGTTAAGTTTTAGGAACTTTGTGGGCCAAAGCCCAACTAAAGTGACCCCGGCGAATAATGTAGGCTTGTCAACTCTAATGTTGGCCCTGGATTTCTTGTTACCTATCAAGGCTTACGAACCTGAATCACATGATTCAAGCAAACTGGGTACTGATTTGTTACGCTTGTTTAGGAGATATGTGGAAATATTTTTGAAAACAAAATTTTCTAAAACAAAAAATATTTCTATTTCAAAAAATAATAATAATAAATAATATAAGATATTACGTTATAGATTTTTTAATATTTTTTAAAATTTTAAAATAATTTATAAAATTTTATTAAAAACTATAAAATAAAAAAATAGAATAAAAAAATTATAAGTAATGTCAAATATGCATAGAACTACAGAATCCTTTCCTGATTAATGCAAATTAAATGATCTCGTACAGCTTGTCAAGAGGAAGCTTATGAAGTGCTCAATAAATATTTCATTACTTATGAAGTGCTGCTCAGGATGGCTGAGGTAATATAATTATAGCGATGATTATTGTTGTGAACCTCGTGGTCGGTATTACATTGACTGCACTGTCATTGATTCTGGGAACACTGATGAATTTTGTTCTCTTTCCTGGTTCTAGAACGTAGCGACCCTATAACTTCGGTTCCCACAAAGGGCGCGTTTTACAGCACGTTCTTAAAAATAATTTTTAATTTTTAATTTACAATTTTTATTAATTATTTATTTACATTTAAAAATATAAAAAATTACGTAACAAAATTTTATTATATATTATTATTATTATTTAGGTAAACAATCGCATTTATTTTTAAAATAATATAAAAATATTCTATTTAAAAAGTATTTTTTTAAAATATTTTCAAAACGTTCCTTCTTTTTAAAAAAATGCTTTACTTTTCTCATATACTATTGTGTTTTTTCAAATTGTTATTTTATTTGTTTCCAATTTTGGGCTCGTTTATCAACCCATCAAACTTAAAATTTTAAATTTATTTTTAATACAAAATAAATAAATTAAATATATTACAAATTTATTTTTAAAATTTATTTTTAATATAAAGAAATTTTTATTTTTATTTTTATTAAATAATTTTTAAATTTATTTTTAAAACTCACTTAAAAAAATAAGTTTATTCTAAAATAAACACGCCCAAACGATTAGAATTACCATGAGTTCGTCCGAGCGGTTTCTCCAGAAGGAATATTCCAAAGCATATATCACATGAGCAAGTGCAGGGGATCCAAATACCAAACTCATATGCACTTATAGAAACTTCCTTCACAGAGCGTGTATTAATACATGAAAACAATTTTTTTATAAAAATTTAAAAATTAGTAGAAATTGAGTTCAATTGATAATTAGAAATATGAAATAAAATTTTGATAGAATTAAATTTTGTATGAAAATAAATTTAAATACAGAATGACAATTGAGATATATAAAATAATAATAATTTAAAATTTAGAGAAAAAAGTAAAATATTTTTGTAATTAAAGCATGCCTTAACAAGCACAATCCAGATCGCAAAATTATTAAAAAATTAATAATCTACGGTACATAATTTATTATTAAAAAACTCTTTACAATATTCAAACGCAATTGGACGAGAGCTTTTTTTAAAAAATTTGTCCTCAAGAGAAGCAAAGCTATCCTGTTTGTCAGCTTATTACTTGCTCAATTCATGTTGCGAAATTGCTTGCCAGCTCAAACTGAATTCTCTCCACATTAAGAATTTTCTTAATCCAACTTGCCCAACTTGTTCGGAGTCCTTGTCTAAACTTATGCTGAAATACTTTTTAAGATTTTATAAAAAAAAATGCTGAGATGGACTGATATGAAACACTAGTGAATACCATAAGCCTACCTAAAATGAAAACTCGGAAATATTTATCCAACTACCATGCCGCATAAAAACTTGTCGAAAATGGCACCCATAACAATTGGCTTGTTTTTCTTTCCAACAAATGAAAATACTAAACTCTGCACAGTATGCATTTGCCCACTTGTATCTCTCGCATAATACCACAATGCACATGGATAGAGTTTGAAAATTTTTTTTTCACTTCTTCGATGCTTGATACCACATTTGACTTTTTTTTCACTTATTTAAAAGAAATATAATAATAAATAATAATAAAATTTTATTACGTAAAATTTTTTATATTTTTTAAAATTTTAAATATTTTATAAAAAATTATTAAAAATATATTTAAAATATAAATTGAAAAATTAAATAACTATTTTTTGAAAACGCAATAACAAACCGGCTCTAAATAAATAGCAGCCGATTGAACGACAAACTTTTTTGTATAGGCATTTGTATGATCAAATTCCCAAGAACCTAAATTGGGAAAAAGAAATACTCGGCACCATTGCTTTTATTTCTTTTTCCAAACAAAATACTTTAACAAGCAGTGGCCTTGCTCCAAGGTTCTAAACAACTAAACAGACGTCAACCAATCCAAGACTGATCAATAAATAAGGAGAACTAAAACAATTGCGACCCAATAAGTATTGAGATGAACATGGAAGACCACCAACCAAGATCCAATCTTAGATACCCATCCAAAATAATTGCAATCATTCCCCACCTCTAATCTCATCTCTGAATAAAAATTTTAAAAATAATAGTCATGAAGACCTAAAAGAAAAATCACATTGCATTCCAACTCATTATTAGCCAAAATAAGTTCACAAAGCAGAAAATTACTTGTTTCAATTTTTTTTTATTCTTTTCGAACATATTCAAGACCTCACATACATCAATCAAAAGAAGACAACAAGATAATTGTAGTAATTATAGTCCATCAAAGTGGAACAAAAATTTTTACCCCAAAATTATCACCCTAACTTTCAATTGGTGGAATTATTCCCTTCCCCCCGCCCACTCCTTCACCTGTTCTTCTAAAAAAAAAAAAGAAAAAGAAGAAAGAAAGAAATCACTACTTCCTCATTTTGTTTGTGTTCAGGAGGAAATCTGAAACAGCCAGAAACAAAAGTAGAAGATGGAAGAAATTAAGCGGAAAATCCAAGCTCACTTGTTGCTTCTTCATCTTCATAATCTAGCTCTGTTGCTGCTATTAATTCAAATCAATTTTGAGGAGGCGGCGGCAGGAGGGGCGCAGTAGATGCGGCAATAGATTCAGCGACCGAAGCGAGTTTCTGCAAATTAAGCCGAACAAAAGTGTCGGCAAAAAGCCTTGTATCTTCTTCTGTGTTCCCTTCAGGGACATCAACAACATAAGACTCAAGGACAATGCTCCAAACTTCACCACCACCGCCGCCGCCGCTGCCAAATTCTTTCACAGTAGTAACAGACTTGTAATTCCTAAGCCGATGCTCACCGCCGATAATCGTAAACCCAAAAACCAAATTCTGCTCATCTAAAATATCGAGTCGTTCCGTCGAAGTACTCGCCGGAAGTCCCGAAATCACACAGACTTCGCGAAGACATCCAACTTTAACTTCAGTTCCAGGACCGTCTTTCAACTGACAGCTTCTAATAAAGTGTTTGTAAATCTGCGGTCTTTCAAATCTCCGTAAAATCGACCACACTGCTCCTGCCGGTGCTCGAACTCGCTGCGACAACAACGACGAGCATCTTCCTGCCCCAACTGTATACCTACTCAAACACAAAACACGCTAGTACCTACACAATCAATCAAATCAAATTTCTTTTTTATTTTTGAAGTAGTACCTATGGTAAGTGGAGATAGTTGGGCGAAGAGAATCGAAGTCGGAGTCGGTGAGACCTGGAGGACGAACGATGGAGGAGTAATCGGTACTGCTGCTATTGCCGGAATCTGTAACAGTTAATGGCTGTTGTTGTTCAGAAGCATCCATGGAAGGAGATGAAATCTTCGTTCGCTTTCTTTTCGTCTCTCTAATTTTGTGAAGTGCTTCTTTTTCGTTTATGCAGTAGCTTTTGGAGAGAGGCTGCTTGCTTTGTAACGATAGTGGTTTTTATATTGAAGTAGAGGAAGGGTAAAATTGGAAATCTAGTTAATAAATCGTAAGATAATGGACCTGCTAAGCTAAGTGGGGTGAGTCTGACCAGGGCGGTGAAGAGAGAGCTCAATTTTCTAAACTCTTTTTTTTTCTTTCTTTCTTTTTTTTATCTATTTTCAAATGTTTTGTTACTTGCTTCCTAAGAAATAAAACAATGTTTTCTTCTTTTTATTGATTAACGGAATGTAACGGATTTTGTTTCAAATAATAATAGGAAGAACAAAAGATATCTTTTTTCTCTTTGTTTTTGGTTTGGATTATATATAATTGGGTGGTTGGATTTCAAAAGGCTTTGCTTGGTTACATATATTAAATGCACCCAAGGAAAAAAGTGGCACGCCTTATTAGACACGAAGAGTGTATAAATAATATCATTATTTAAACATTAATGTACTTTAATATCTATTTTAAGTAACTATATATTTTCTATTACAATACTTAAAGAAACGATTAGTTAAACAATAATGTCTTTGCCCTAATACAGTAAGCTTGAATAATGTAATACAGCTGATGAACACTGACAGCCATTTATAACTTTATTTTATTTCTACAACGTTGGTATTAATAATATCAATATTTAGATGTTTGAGAGTGATTTTAAAAATAAATTTTTGAAAAAAAAAAAAATTTATTTATAAAGTTTTAAAATATATATTTTATTTTTATCTACAAACATAAGTAATAATACTATTTTATTAAATAGATTATCATATTTAAACCTCAACAATAAAAATTAATTAAATTTAATATCTATTGTTTTATAGTATCAGAGTCAAATTCATTCTATTATTTTTCATCTAATTGATTTGTTTTTCCGATCTATATTTTTTTCCACCAAATTCAATCTTTTTGTTTGCAATAAAAAAAATTAAAAAAAAACCCTAGGCAGCCGGCCGTCGCCGCCACCGTCGTTCTCTTTCAATTTTTTTTTATTTTTTTCAGTAGCTGCATCTTACGTCGTCTCCGTTCGTTCTCGCCGTCGCCGTCGGATCAATTCATCAAAATTCAAGTTGTCTACCGCCGTCAGAGCTACCTCCACCATCTATTCCCTCCGTTGCCGACGACTTCATCTTCATTCGTCAGACTCGCTTGCTGCCGCCGAACCATCAATGATCTCCGTCGCTGTCGAAATCGCCTGTAGCTGCGTCTGCTCCACCCGAGTTGGTCGTCGGACTCTCATCCTCTCACCGTTGTATCGCGACCGTTGCATCCTTGGTCTGCTCACGCCGCTGTTCATCAATCTGTTGCCGCTGCTCACTATCGTCTGCTCTCGCCGCCATCTGTCATCGCCCACCGCCGCTCGCCAGCAACCAGCCGGGCCGAACCATCAGCCCGACCCAAATAACAGTTAGGTCTGGCCCGCACCAGTAGCCCGGCCCCACCCATTTCAGGCTGAAATAATATTTATAAGTGAAAAATATATTTAAAATATTTTTGAGTATGATGGATGCTATAAGTTATATTTTGAATCTGTGTTTCAGTATATCTCAATATTCTTACTTAAACATTTTTTTAAACCTGTCAAATTCTAAATCTATTCTTTTATAATGTTTTTGAGGGCATAATATAATTTATTAAAATCTTTCAGCATGAAATGATCATTTATAATTCAGTAAATATATATGATCTATTTGAAAATAAATCTAAATAAGCAGTTTTTCGGCTTACAAATTGCGCATTTAAAGAGATTGTTATCAAGACCATGCCCTTATTTGTTCTAAAAAGTTTATTTTCAATTAACTTTCTAAACAAAATAAACATAAAAAACAACTATTATTTTTCATCAAAATTTTCACTTCAATTTAAATTTAAAACTTTACTTCTAAATTATTTTTAACACAAATATAAGCACAAAAACTAAATTCCTTTTTAAACTCTACTATTTATTAAATTTATTTTACAAACTTAAGTCTGTTTGGGATTGCTCTTTAACTACTTTTTATTTCTTAAATTTAATTTTATATTTTTAAATAAATTTTATAATAGTTTATCAAATTTTAAAATTTTTTAAAATATATAAAAATTTATATATAGTAAGATCATGTCACTATTATACTTTTTAGGTTAAAGTTTTTAAATATTTTTTATTTCTAAAAACTTTATTTTTAAAAAAATATTTTTTTACTTTCAGAAATTCAATTAGAACATGTTTGAAAGTATTTTAAAAAAATATTATCTAAAATTTAAAATATTTTAATTTTATTTAAAAAAATAAGTTTTTTTATCTATAAAAATAAATAATAATAAGATATTAGTACATAAAATTTATTATATTTTATAAGTTTTATATAAAATTTTAAATAATTATAAAAAATAATTAAAAATATAAAAAATTATATAAACAATTATTTTTTTAAAATAAAACAAAATATTCTTTATATTGCACGCTAAAAAGGCTCATAATATCCAACTTTATTGCGCTCTACCGCCATATGCAGTAGTATCCCGCGTTAAGCAAAAATAAACGAGTAAAGAATAATTCTTCCATCTGCTTTTTTTTCTATGAATTTAATTTATTTAAAATTGTAGTCGGCATTAGTAATTCAAAACCAAAAACTGCAGTAATTAAAATATCTTATGATAGTTGTTCTATAAGATTTGGTTTGTATTTTCCAGCTCCGAAAAACCAGATTTTCATTATTGTCCCACGTTGTAGGCACGCTTGGGATTGCCCAAAAAATAGTTTTTTGAAAAATCAAACTTTTGAGAAGTTTGAAAAAAACCAATTTTAATGAAGAATTTAAGTGACTCCCTTTTTAAGAATAATTTATTAAATAGTTAAATCATTATAAAATATAAAAGTATGTTATGGGTGCAAAAGAATGTATGTATGAATATAAGAAGAGTGAATAAGAAAAATAGTAAATAAGAGAAGAGTGTTAATTCCAATTATTTTCTTATTAAGTTGTTACTAAATAAAAATAATAGAGACTAATTAATTTTTTTATTTTTCATTACTTTATGTAATTCCAATTTAAAAAGCCTGTAAGAGAAATCAGACAAGGGATTCAAGGATTCTAAATTTGATTCAGTGATTCCAAGTACATGTCTAACAAGATTATTCTCAAATTCGTCAGCTTTGTAAGTTTTTATGTCATTATTTTTTTATAATAAAATAACTTCCTTGTCTGGGAACTTTCCTATTTTTAATTAAATGAATAAAATTTTTAACAAAATCCTTTAATGGGTCTACTTGATAAAAGTGGGCCGGGCTGATCTGTAGACAAGGACCACTTTTATATTTTGAACCCTGGTTTACTTTTAATAAACAACGCTCACTTTTATATTATAATAGACAAGGACCACTTTTATCATCGTATAAAAGTCAATCGGTCTAAACCCAATCTTTAAAGTTCAAATTCTTTTCCAAAACCAGTTGCCCTTTTCTTTTCGATTTTCTCTCTCTAATACTAGCTGGGAGAAACAAATCAGCGCTAGAATGAGTCCGCCGGAAGTTGCATCACTGACGCAGCCGCATTCAAGAGTCGACGAAGACTTACCGGCGGAAACAGCAGCGAGGTGGACACCACAATATCATCCAAATGTTTAAGTCTGGAAGGGGAGGAGAAAAAGGGTTGAGGACGTCGAGTGCCGGAATTTACCTGTAAACCCCGATGAAAATGGCACGCCTAATCTTAAGGGAAAGATCAATTCTTCTCATCTGCGGAATAGTGTTGATGGTGATGATGATCTCGCTCTGACATTCTGAGCGCGGACAGGTAATGCAATGCTGATTTTG
This sequence comes from Acanthochlamys bracteata, assembly GCA_019914995.1. Lineage (NCBI taxonomy): Eukaryota > Viridiplantae > Streptophyta > Magnoliopsida > Pandanales > Velloziaceae > Acanthochlamys > Acanthochlamys bracteata. The sequence goes on from CM034126.1 coordinate 1,018,736, forward strand.
AAAAAAAAAAACAACTTGCTCTTTGATTGATTCAGATTGGGAAAATGGTTTCTTTTGGGGCCATTTAGAGGCCTTTGTCTTCAATTTTGGGTTTCGGTGATTAAGCAAATCTTAATATGTGGATTTTGAGAGATTACTGGAGCTAGTTAATTAATTTCTCTTGCTTCGAAAAGAGTACTGCGTTTTTTTGGTGAATTAGGAGCCGAAAATGGACTTGGAATTTTGTTGGTTTCATATGGAAGGTGATACTCTTGACTGAACTGGGTGAACTTGTTTTATTGGCATTTGCAAGTATTGTTTATAAATCAACCGGAGACTTGGATAGATTGTGCATCCATGATTTGAAGGTAATGATGAACAGAATATTAGCAGTTCATGACTGATAAGCCACACTTCTTATTTTGTTTTTATGTCTTAGCAGGTTGAATGTAGGGATCACTCTCTCCCAAGATATTTGTGCGTGCAAAATGGCCTCTCATGAGAAGTACTGCACTCTGGTAAGAGCACATTGCTTTTCTTTTAAATAGCTTTTTAGTAAGGCTTTGGCGATACTTATAGTTTAGATTGATATGTTGCTCATTCGTGGTATTGGACTGGTTTATTTCTTCTGTGCTGCTTCAGCTATCAATAATACTTGCAAACATGTAGTTCTTGATAAAAGATAAATCTCTGGAAGACAATGTAGCTTTCAGCATTTAAGAGTTGCAGTTGTAGAACACAGGAATCACCACTTACTTACCTAACTGATTTTGAGGTGTCTGATTCTTGTTAGTGATTTTTTACTGCCACACACATGTGCTCACACTGATTGTATATGGAGAATGTGTTTTGCATTGGATAAGAGAAGGAACATTGCGTTGCAATTATTTTGGTCCTTTTTCATCCACGTTGGGGTTATCACAAGGATCTAGCCTGTCAATGGTTCTAGAATAATCCTTTGATACAGTTGGCACACAAACAGTATATAGATGCTGGTGGAGTTCCTATCTTCTTTAGAAGCACAGCATTTGTGGATTGCAACTTTTGCCTTTCGCTAGTGGACATGATTCTTGTGGTGCTCTCCTTAGAGATTTTTGCAGAAAAGGTTTCTCATCGACGTCCTTATTTATCCTGTCTCAGTACTTGTAAAACTATTTTAAAACAAAGTAATGCTATACTTTGTTACTGCAAGCGTATTTATACTGTATAATTTGTTGCTACAAGCATATTTATAATGCATGGATATTTATATTGCATAATTTTCCAGTGTTACTGCTACATTTGTGATGCCTCTGATCAAAGCGAGAGTTGCAAAAGCCTGCGCAATACACCTATTTTTTTAAAAGTTTGATAGTCAGCTTGTTTACTGACATTAGAAGGAGACTAACCTTCCTTTTGAGTTGTTTGGGTTTGTAAGTCTTTAGCTTTTCCCGTTTGACATGGGATCTCGAGCTTCACATTATAGAAACCATGGAGCTTTTTGCTGGAATGCCATAGCATGTAGAAATCAGTAGTGTTTTAGATTATTGAAGCACGAGTCTGCTCAGCTTCTGCCGCAGAAGAAGCAAATATGACATTCTTATCATCCATCAACACTAGTAGAAAGATATGATTTCAATGAGTTACATGTGTATTATTTGAACATTGTGAATTTATGAGTCAAAGGATTTCCTTTGGGAAGGGAATCTCATACTAAGATAAGTTGGTCTCTTTGACTTTCTTTTGAAGCAATAGAAGACCTTTTCGCTTCCAGGGTTTGAATTCATTCAAAGAACTCTTCGGATTCTTCTGTTCATTCTCTCCATCGTAAATAAGAGCAGAGCACTCAAAAGCATTTCCTGGATACACAATGGGGAGTCCTATTACATTTGACAACAAAGATGATGACAGTGATAAGAATGCAGTGAAAATGATTGTTACCGAGGATGACGGTGTAAGAGGACATTGTCACTATGTTGTTCGTGAGGAGGATAGTAGCAGCAATGGTGATGGTACCGTAAATGGAGATGCTTGCTTTGAGATTGATACAGTAAGTTTGACTCACAAATTACAGTTCGATGAATCTGATGAGGTAGCTGTAACAGCTTATACTGGACATGTAAGTGGGTAGTTGTTGTTTTTTGAGCACTTCTCTTGAAATTTTGTAAGTTGTAGTTTACTTGTTTTGGTTGTTTGGATCTTTAGGTTGTGCTGAGAGATTTTCCGCATCCCGGGTTTCTATGTGGAAACTTTCCCTTCCATGAAACATCCCATGAGATTTACTGCATCAAGGTATATATATGTTACATTGCATGTAAAATCTTATAAAATTTAAGTTTGAAAGTTCTGTATATATAGTGGTTCTGAAAGGCATTGATGCTTATGCCTTTTTTATACTGTAATGTTTTGCAGTGCTACTGCTTCATTTGTGGAGTACCTGCTCCTTGCAGTACATTGAATGGAGTTTCTGAACATTGCCATCAACGATAACCAGATAACTTTCAGTTTTACTTGAAGATATTACTCCAAATTGATGTATTTTTTGTGCTCGAGATGCCAAAAAAACTTTAAATGATAAGTAAAGAAAGGTGTAGTAGCAATTACAAATACTTGTATAGTTTTTGCATATTTAAATAAAGAAACTTGTTTATGTCATTTTCAAATCATTTTCTTCTTCTCAGTAAACGAACAAACTCGTTCAACAATCTTCTTTTCTCATAATTAAATTACTGTTAAGATGACTCATTTCCAGATAATTTATTGATCATCTGCCATGAGAAGAAATCTGATTAACTAACATATGTATAGTTTCTTGAAGCAAGTCAACAACCTCAACAAAATCTTGCCAGCAACAGCTTCTCATGAATCTTTAAATGATTCAACAATTAAACATGTTAAAACCATTCCCCTCCCTTCCAGTAATAACAGAAACAACAATGCAATTCATGAATAGGTAGCTAGCGATTGTTATGCTGCTGGAGTTCTCTGCAACTTTAACTTCAGAGGAAAAAATGGGAGAGAAATTAGTTGCTGCTGAGAAGAAAGATAATGAAGAAGTTGAGATCATTACTGCAGTTTACAAACTCAATCTTCACTGCAAGGAATGCGTTTACGTAATCAGGAAATATCTCGGTAGATCTCCCGGTGAGCTTCTTAAAAACTTCCATTAATCGTGGATAAGATATTTCTTTGAATACTAAAATTCGTAATATTAACATTTGTAGGAGTCCACAAGGTTGACATCGAAGTAGACACAGGAAAGATTACAGTGATCGGCGAATTCGATCCGATCAAGATGCACGAAAAAATCGAAAAGAAAACAAAGAAGAAAGTCGAATGGATCGCGCCGAACCCTTCAAAGAAAGAAGAGATAAAAATCGAAGAAAATCATAACAAGAAACAAGTAAGCCGAGCCGAGACTACGAATACTATCACTGATATGCGTACAAGCTTCAATAACTTCTTTTTAACACTTGCTTGCATTCATAGGAGGTGATCAGGACAGTAGTAGTGAAAGTTCAGATGCATTGTGCAAACTGCGAGAACGATTTGAAGTGGAAAATACTGAAACTAAATGGCAAGTAGTTAAGTTGAAATTCAGGAAACTAGCTGCAGCCTGCAATGAATTGAAATTATGAAGGAATTCCTTTCAGTACAGTTTATTGATTTTAAAGTTTTTGAAACCCTTATTGAATGTGTAGGTGTTCAAAGTGTTAGAATGAACCGAGGAGCGGGAACTTGTACTGTTGTTGGAACCATGGAGGAAGATGAACTGATTGAACACATCAGAGATAAACTTCACAAACATGGAGAGATTATTAAAGTTGAAAAAGAGAACGAAGAAGAAAAGGTAGAAAAGGTAAAGATTGGAGAAGAGAAAAATTTTAAGAAAGAAAGAGTTGAAGTTGATCTTGTGAAGAAAAGGAATGAAGAAGAGATCAAGACCGGTTATCATAATCAACATTATAGTAATAATAATCCTTATAGCCATAGCAATGTAGTTTTTGTTCCTTACTTCATATATTGTAATCATGCACCTCAGTGGTTCAGTGATGAGAACCCAAATTCTTGTTCTGTTCTATAAAATTTAATTACTTAGTCCAACAAATGATGCTTACATGCTTTGATTATTTGATATCAATTGATTGAGAAGTCATTACATTACAATCATAGAATTCATCCTTGCAATTTCAGCTCAGTCTTCTTTTTTCAAGAAACCACAAATGTAATTCTGCTTTCCATGAACATTAAAGGATTGTTCTCACATTGAACACCACCATCTGAATCGACCCAAATTTCCAACACATTGTAAATCAAAACCAAATGATTCAAGAAAATTAATTTTGCATTAAACAAACTAGATTGAATTTACAACACAAAACACTTCTGACACGAAATATAGGAGGTATTACTTTTACAGAAGGCTTCATCAGTAGTATAAAAACCATACAAACATACGAATACTAGTAATTTACATATACCTTTCACCCGTATTGGGATAGTTATAATTGTTATTATAGTTGTTAGATGGCGGCACCGAACCATACTGAGCTTCTGCAACTCCTGCGGGACGCGCCGGCGGCGCAATCGTTGTTCCTGCAGCTCCAACGGGGTGGGGCCTGGTTGGGTCACGGTGAAGAGGAACACTTGTGGTAGTCCCACCATAGCCAGTGCTGGTATGGTGACCAGTGCCTGCACCGCCGTAGCCAGCTGGAGCATTACCAAGGGCCCCTGTACCGCCGTAGCCAGTGGTAGCAGGGTGACCGCCGGTAGTGGCGCCGTAGCCGGTTGTAGTAGCGTTCTGGTGGGTCCCGGGAGCGCCATAGCCGGCTGTAGTAGCATTGTGGTGATGCCCAGCAGCGCCGTAGCCGGTAGCAGCAGTAGCGGTCGCGGAGCCCATACGGTGTTGCGCCCTCTCGCTGTGCTTTGCCGCCTTGGCTTCCGCTTCTTTCGCCTTATAGTTTTCGTGCGCCATGTCTTTTTCGACCTTGCTCGTTGTCTGGGACTTCGCAGATTTTTCCTCCGCCTTCGCTCCGCAAACTCTCACCTTCTCCTTTGCGGAGCTCACCATGTCTTTAACCGCCTGCATCTTTCCTTCCTTGCTTTCTTCAAAAACCAACACTCGCTCTTCTGTTTTTGTTGTTTTCACGAAAACGAAATCTTTTTCTAGTTGCAATATATTTCTTCGAATCATGATGACCATGTTTATAGAGAACGAAGACGAATTGTGCACGCGCCACGACATATGTTAGGTTTGCCACGTAGAATGCAACGTGTGCTACAATACCTCGGACAATAAAAGTATTCATGTTTAGGGACTTGCGAGAAAAAGGGACACGTTTTGTTCCTTGTTTAACACTTGCAAGAAAAGTGTACAGCAGTCTTCAGTCCTTATTTTTACATTTGATGATTTGTTTGTTCTTTAACTCCCACGATAGCTGCTGATTGAGAACGGAGAGAGAAGCAAAGGGACATGAAAATGTTCGAGTTGCTGATTCTCCCTTATCTGAAACACAATGCTGACGAAAGGGTAGAAACCTGAAGGGTTGTACCTCCCTGTGTTGAAGCTTATTCGGTAGAAGCCAGGCGTTATTCGATCAACTATGCTCATCAGAGCACCGCAGCGGCCATCATTATCTGTGACTGACGACCCTTGAAATATCCATTGATTAGAGTCTTGCATTCTGAAGGACGGATATGGTTGTGAACCCTTCCACATCTCGAGCTGTACCTCGATGCCTGAGGCAGGGCCTCCTCGGGAGACATCTAGCACATGAGTCGTGATGGGCGGTCGAGATCGATAGTTGCTACCTGAAATTGGTCCGGATTTATTTGTAGATGATCCAACAATAGCTGTGAGATGTGCGCCAATAATTCCTAAGCGATCTTTTACATGTTTGAAAGTGAAAGACATCAGGAAATGAGTCAAAGATGTGAATGTAAAACAAAATCCTATTTTGCTAATGTCAAATAAAGTTTTCAATAACCTGCCTTAAAAATTGAATGAGAAGGCCTACACCTTTATATTTTAACTTGCACATATACGATTCACAGACTGACCTATATCTGTGCTACAGAGTTACCGGAGGAACTATCTTGTTTGCAAATTGAAACAACACCTAACAAAATAATTTAAAAAGGGTAGATTTTAGGTGACTGAAGCTTGCTGCTAAACTAGTTCTAAGTCCATAGACCAACCCCACTTGTATGTGAATCTAAGGGGAAACAACTGCGTATTAAATTCCAGGGTGGGTCACATGCTAAGACGAATAAAGTTCCGTACTGATGTAGCTGGTAAGTTTGTAGAAAGGTATAAACTGAAATAATGGTAACATATTGGCAGACTAGAACAGGTTATAGCACAGTCTAAAGGCATCTTTTCCTTAATACCTTCTGTTCTATTTGGAGAGTTAGAAGGATCCTGCATCATTTCTGAGGGTGTTCTGGCTTCTGCCTCAAATAGCTTTTGAAGGCGCAACTCTATGATTTTCATCTCCTCTTGAGCTGCAATCTCAAGTTCAACGGTATGCCGATTTTGGTAGCGTTTCTGAACAAGTTAATGTCAGTACAGAAATCAACAAAATAGTTCTATACATGAAAGTAGATAAAGCATGACCTACAACTACGCGCTTCAGCACGACAGGAGCAAATATGACGCGGTCTTTTCCAGCATATGGGAAAAGTGTGGGCAAACAAATTGCTATGGATGGTGAAGTTTGTCGACTTGTGAGCACAAATAAATGAAGCTCAGAAAGTAAACTAAGCTCGTTACAAATCATTGAAGAGGAGATTGACAGTAAAAAATCTCCTTATATATACAAAAAGGAAACGGATATGAAGGATTTGCAGTTTTTAATGTCTGACTAAAAGCACTGGAAGTTTCATGCTCCATAAATAAAGACAAGGACATGAAATGCATCTTAGTTCTAATATATCTACTAAAAAGCTGCCAGGCTATACACCATTTTTTATTGAAAGCCTATCTTACAGGAAGGTCTAACTATGATCAGGAACATGCATAGAATCATAACTAAATTATCACAATTGCAGGCTTACTGAACTGGTGACTGAAAAATAGGGTAAAACAGAAACATGCCTGAAATACAGAATAGTTTATTAATCCTACTAGGTTCATTCGTGTCTATGTTAGTTTCCCAGCACTCTGTAAAGAGTTATCACTATGATTGACAGGAAATAAATCTAACATATCAGAAAATGAACATTCTCTGAAGTACTTAAAAAAAAAAGATTTTACATGATAAAACCCGTGAAAGCCAGTAAGAATAGCAGCCGAGGAAAAAATATACGGAATAAATCTGTTCCAGACCTTGAGTTCAGCTAGAATTTCATGGGTGCTCCGCCCAGATGCACATATGATGAATATGAACCCAAATTTCTCTTTATACTTGCCATTCCACTCCAGAAGTTCCTACAACAAAACACTAATGATGTCAACTTTAGTTAAAATGTTCACTCAAGCTTAAAGGAAAGCACATATAGCAAGATCCTATCAGCCATATTATTTTTGCAAGTGGCTCTTGAATATCTAAAAACTGCATAAGGTACTAGCAATGTTGATATAGCACAAAACTGGATCTTAAAATTGAATTAGTAGTTGGAAGCAGCAACTAACAAATCAACCATACAAACACAATATGGCCTGTAAAACCACTATCTTCCAAAGTTGGATGTGCCCAAAGTGAATTATTGATCTAAATGAAATGACCAAACTTGGGTTGTATCAAACCACATAGCAAGAGTAAATACTACGTCCATGCGTCCATGATTAGCTTGCTTGATCTTCAAACCATGCGGGAAGAGACTACTCCTTGCGAGCTACTTAAAATCAAACAATTAACTTGAAATGTTACTAAATTGACGCCTTACGAAGATCACCTGCATTGTGGAATCAGTGGCAGAAGCCATGGCAGCTGACTGCTCTTCTCTGCTCCACCTGAACCAACAATCCACCAAATTCAACAAAATTTCATCGCAAAATAAACAAAGAATGAATCTATGAATCCCGATTACACAAATCACTAACTGAGAGATAGGCTTGGAACTTGCTCCAATCTCCGGATGCGCTGCGAACGATTCCAGCCACCCGTTGACATCTACCTGTTCATAATCCATCAAAATTTAATCAGCAAAATTATATAAATAGAGACGGAAAATAGAGAGGTAAAGGAGAGACCTTGTTAAACCAGATATCGCGTGCTGCCTCGATAGCAGCGGAGAGATCAGAGAACGGAGCAGTGGCGGACATTTCACGGGCAAAGCGGTGACTGCCGGAGCAGTTGAGGAAGTCGGAGTCCGACCAACTTCGGCGATCCATTCAAATAAACTTCTGCTGCCGCTGGTCGCAATTATAATCTCACTCAATCAATCAACAGCCTCACAGAATCTAACGAAGAAGTTGGAGTTCAAAACTTTGATGGGCTATTCACTGGGCCTTAGACAAAAACGGCCATGGATATTTTACCTATTTCGTTGTTGTGAACGACACTAGCTTGATAAAACCTCACCGCGACTAGTGCGTTGTTTCTTTCTTCCGAACATAAACGAAAACCAGAAATAGTTGAATGAATACAGAAATTTTGTCACGGTTTCTTTTTGTTCAATTCAGTTTTTGTGTGGAAAATTTGGAAAGTTTTCATCATGAATTCATCACAGAAAGGAAGCATCAGTTCTACTGATCAGATAGATATTGAGTTCGATTGGGATTGCATTTCTCTGAAGATATTTTTTTATTTTTAATTTTATATTTTTTAATATAAATTTTATAAATATTTAAAAAATTTATTTAAAAATTAAGAAAATATAAAAAAAATTTAAGTAATAATATTTTTTTATGCATATTTTTTTTAAATAAAATAATAAAAATTATTTTTCAAAAAAAAATTTTTATTTCATAAAAGTTCTATCTCATAAGCACTCTATAGAATTACACTTCAAATTTTTGGATCAGGAATTATTTGTATTTTATCAAGATGGAAATTTCATATTGGATTTACTATAACTTCGACATGACTTTATTAGGCAAAAATGTGATAAGGTTTGAGATCACTTAAACTGATACAACTAAGAAACTAAGGTAAGCAATAACAAAAGTAAAACTAAAAATATTTATATTCAATTCGTTGCCTTCTCATCAGGCCTTACAAACTTACTTATACTCGGCTGCAGTATTATGGCAGCTAAGAGTTTCTTATTGAACTAAATTAGCTCCCTTAGCAACTAGAGTCCTATTGAACTAAACTAAGCTCATTTAGACTTAAGAAATCCTAACCAAGGCTTGTATAAGTTTTATTGAATTCAAATTTTTTGTCAAATTTTGAGTTGGCCACATTCTGTGTTTCAATTTCTATGAAACTCATTGAATTCGTCTATGGGCGTGTTTCAAACGCTCGTAGTTCTACTTTTTTCCGTTAAATTTTAAGTTTCGAACAGTTTATATTTTCAATTACATAAAAAATTGAAAACTTCACTTCTCGTGCGAAATTTTAGTTCTAACTTTCTTATTTGTACACTTTTCAATACAATTATATCTTTCAATTTTAAACATACTTTTAAAAATTATTAAAACACAAATACTAGACTCCACTTTTATTTTAATTTTTAAGAAACTCTACTTTTTATTTTTTATTTTTACGAAACTCAATTACGAGCATTTCAAACACGTCCTATAATTCACTTTTAATTTAAACTCAGATTCAACTTACTTACTTTTATGGAAGTCACTTTCTTTAAAGTAAAAACATGCCGTAAGTGAGCTACTTGCTTAAGTACTGACCACATTACTCTTATCATTTTCATACTTGAGCCTGGAAACCTACGAGCACCACGTGGATCCACTTCCACTTTAATGGAAAGGCCAATACATCCTCTCTGCGCCTAGGCATTCTTCCATGGCATCCCCAATAAGAGCCCTATTTGGCACTCCGTTTCACTCTATTCAAATTTTTTTATTTTATATTTTTTTAATAAGTTTTTATAATATTTAAAAAAAATTATTTAAAAAATTAAAAAATATAGAAAATTCTAAATTATAAGTTTATTTATTTTTTGAAATAAAATATTAATTTCTCTATTTTAAAAAATTATATTCTATATGCACTCTTAAATGGCTCCTAAATTAGCACACAAAATTGACAATTGAAATTTTGTAAAGTCGGATCAATTTATCGTCCGGGTTGACGATTTTCGGATCGATCCGAACGATTCGATCCAACTCTGACAATAAATCGTTAATTCGGACGGTTCGATTTGGCTTTGACAATAATGGTTTGAAGAGCTCTATTTGGCATTCCCCGTTTCACTCTATTTCAAAATTTTTTATTTTATATCTTTTAATAAATTTTTATAATATTTTAAAAATTTTATTTTAAAAATTAAAAATATACAAAATTTTAAATTTTAAATTTATTATTACTTATTTTTATTATTTTTAGATAAAAAAATAAAACTTATTTTTAAAAATAGAACAAAAATATTTTTTATTTAAAAAAAATTGTATTATATAAGCATTTATAAACGGTCCATAAATTAGCACACAGAATATACAATTGAAATTTTGCTTCATAGCCATATAAGCTTCATCTATGTTGAACGAGCATATATGCTCACTTTTGTAAAGTAATTGTACTTGTCTATCCACTAAGTGATGAACATTTAAATTTATTCTCCTCTACGTGAGGATACTAAAACCTTCAACTCTATGTACAAGCTATCTATGGGTAAAAGCATGGATGTGTTCTTTTGAATAACAGTAAATTATTAGAAAATAAATTATTATTGATCGTGAGTTTAGTTTTTTATTTAAAAAAAAATAAATCGGTAGTAATTTATATATTTTTTTATGTAAAAATGAAAAGCAAGTAGATCTTTTAGAAATTGTTGGGTCATTTCATTAGTTATCTTAATTTTTTTGTATGATCTATATTCTTTAATGAATTACAGAACACTTCCTTTGGCTAAAAAAATAAAGATTTTAGCCATTCTAAAGAACATGTTATGTAACTTAAGATTCTAAATTCATCACTGTATTTTAATTCTAATCAAAACAGGGGAAAAAATGACAAACTAATTATTTTTATACAAATTATTCGTCTTAATTATTATTTAAAATCTCAAAAATGGGAACCTTGAAGCTTTCTAATCACCTTATTTATTTAGGTGTACAAACTTTACTTCAAAAGAATTATATTCTCTGCTTAAAAAATATGCCAGTGGTACGATTATTCAAACTATAGAGTTGAAAATATGAATTGCGAAAACTTCTTCTCAATATAATGACAAAATTGTGGTCTAAAAGCTCACAAGAATCGGCCAGAAATTAATAAGAATATATTTTAATTACGTGAAATTGAATTTTATAAAATAAACTTAGAGAAATATTTAAAATATATAAAATAAAATTTAAAATAATAATTAAAATATATACATTAAATTTTTATAAAAATAAAGTTATTTTTGTTGATAATGTCAAAACATGTATACTTGTAGTCCACACAGTTCCACTCCCACATTGCCCGGCAATTCCAATTTGTTTTGAATTGGAAATTCAAACCTTTTAACGTACACAACATTAACTTTCATATCGATTTCATCATATATACTAATAATATTTATCTTTTATTAACCAAACGTTTTCAAAGCATTCCCTCTCTTGGAAATTCATAGAAATATAGAAAAGAAATCTCAGAGCAAATTTGCCGAAAGTCAACTGTTTATTATTTATGTCTGAAGACGAGTTTTACTTAGAATGTGTTTATTTTAAGTTAAATTTATATTGTTAAAAAAAAATTAAACATAAAATTAATAAAAAATATTTAATAAAAATAAATTTTATATTTATTTCTAATAAAAGTAAATTTTAATATTAAATTTTAAAAAATAATTTTTATAAAAATAAGTTTGAAAAAGATATTACTGGATTAATAAACAAGCCTTACAACAGAAAAGAGTTGCAGTAATTAAGTGAATGATAACGAAGTAAACATGCACCGGCAGCTAATTAATATTGTTTTACTAATTTTTGTTTTTGCTTATGAAGAAGATCACATTACAAACTCGATAATCTCTTTGATGAGAGTTCACACAAGCTCCCTTATAGCTTCCGTTCAAGTCAACTCCACCAACTCCATCTCCGCGTTATCTGTTCGATAAATTCCTTCATTCAATTTATTCCTTCTCTTCTCTGAAAACCTAACTACGTTTTCCTCTTTTTGATCCCTCTGATCATTCATGGAAAAATCTAAAAACCACCACCATCATCATCAACAACAACGGCAGCAATATGATCAACTGGGATTGAAAAAGATGAGCAAGAACATCACCAAGAAAACCAACCATGAAAGCGTTAACCGTTCATCTTCATCACAGGTCTATAACATCAGCAAGAGCGAGTTCCGCAGCGTCGTACAACGACTCACCGGCTCTTCTTCTTCTTCTTTTTCTTCCAACAACAACAACGACGCTAACAGCTCTGACCTTGATCAGCAAGAACAATTACCTAAGCGTCTGCAACAATTACGGCCACCGCCTCTGGCTCCTGTCGTCAGGCCGGCTTCAGTAAGCGTTCCTGCAATTCCGTCAAAAGTTCAACCGTCTCAAATGACGGAGTACGTGAGATTTCTTGAGAGCTCGTTGCTGAGCGTGCGTGAACAGAACAATTGTACTAGTACAAACATGCTACTACCGTCGTCGACATCGCCGGCGGTCGTGTTACCATCTCCATGGCCAATATTGTCGCCGGGGTTCGGTCTTTCGCCGCCGGTTATGCCATCAATGAGCCCAAACTGGAGAGATATGCTATAACTAGCTAGCTAGTTGATCAAAATTAATAGAGTTAATTAATTACTTTACGCCATGCTTGGATTAATGCAGTATAGTAGTACAATGATTCACGTAGTTTCTTTTATACAGGCGCTCATTCAAAATTAACTGCTTGCTATAATGATAATGATTCGCGTAGCAGGCTAGCAGCAAGAAATAAAGCAATTTTTTTTTCAGCAAGTCCAAGTTTTTATCAAAAGGCTCAAACGACAATTGTGTACATGAGTTGGGCTAACTAGATTGATGGGCCCATAACTGGCCTTTATGTACGTCTTTTGCAAAGCGTGTTTTAATGTTCAATATTATTTTTTAATGGAACTAAGTCAACTAACCTGACTGATCAACCTTTGATAAGCATTAAAATAGTTTTTTAAAAGAAAATTTCTTGTTTTAAGCACTACTAAATATTAATGTGTATATTTCTTATCCAAATTAGAACTTATCTTCTCTGAGAGCCTCTATCAATCGCACTCACGCAACCTATCAATCAATACACAGAAAAACACAAATGGAAAAAGAAAAAAAAAACCTGCATTAAGAATCAAACATCCGAGATTCTCACCAGCAGTTGCACTGCAGTTTAATTAATGGCTAACTTGTCTTAATTTCAAGTTCTTTCTCCTTGTTCTTGCTTTCGCTCTCTCCAGGTTAATTCATTGTTTCACATCTCTCACGCATGCAATTGCATTACTTGTTGGATTTTATTCAATTTTCTGTATAATAAGATTTTCAAAGCTAGTTAAAGTTGTTAATCTGATTAATTTTCTCTCTAGTTTGATCTTTCAATTATATATTCAGCAGCGTTTTCAACCAATGTTCGCCTTCCACAACTACTGCCGTACGTTCCACGATCCGGCAGACAACACTCTCCGGCGCAACCTCTTCACCACTCCCTACCACCGGACTCGTTCTCAACTCTGGCACTTCTCAAACCCTACAGGCTACACAAAACTGGTCAGGCCGTATGTGGCCCCGACGTGAATGCACCGTCGACGGAACCACCGGCCCTTCTCTTGCTTCAGTGGCGATTGCGGTGATTCATGTGATTCAGCTTTTGTTAAAAAACCTGTCAGGAATATTTATATAAGAATACAAATAAATAGTCTCACATTAGTTTTCCTATGGATCATGGTATCTACCACACTTAGAAAATGTCATAAATTGATGAAGACGCGCAATAGAATTTCTTCTTTCGCCATTTTGACAGAATAAAAAGAGAAAGAACAGAAAGAGATTTTGTTGAGCAGAATCAATTCTAACACAAAAATATTGATTTAGATCATCAACATATGTATCACTAATCAAAAGAAAATAATCATTCTTTGATAATAATATATAACGATAAAAGCAACAAAAAAAAGAAAAGAAAAGGAAGAACCATTGCATCTGAAAACAAAACTATGAATTTCTTTCACATATAAATGAGAAGTATAAAAACAAAAACAAAAAAGATCAACATTAATGCTTTAATTGCTTTCCTGCAACAATTTGAAGTAATCATTCAACTCAGAAGGAAAACAAGGGTACTGCTTCCACAACCATCCATGCGTTCTTATGATCTTGATCGCCGTCTCCTTCGTCAGCGACCGTCCTTCGATATGCAAAACTCCGAGAAGCTTTCTAACCCCTCCGTAAACGACCATCTCCTGCAGCACCTTCTCCGTCGGCAAATAACTACACACCAACCACAATATCTTCACTCCCAACTTCGTCGCCGTCTCCGATACTCGCAGTATCTTCTTCGCAACCACGGCAACTCCCAGCCCGTGTTCTGCGAATGCTGAGCGTCCTTCCGGGCACTCGCATAACTTTTTTTGAAGCAGCAAAATTCTTTCGCACTTGTGCCTGTTTGCATCTGGGAGGAGTTCCAGTAGAACGCATATGGCGCCGGATTCTACCAACTTAATTCTGCTTTTCTTCGAAGTGGAAGCTATTTCGATTAAAACATCCAGAGCCGATGAGCTTAGCGTGGCAGAGATCTCATCGGAGAGGAGTTCGAGTAGAGATATGAAAACTCCGGCGTCACTGTCCCACGACAAGTGACTCCAATCACGGTTGATCGTCGCCATTTTCTGTAGAATCGATAGAGTTTGTAACCGAGCCTCGATGCCGCCGCGCTGTAAAAGCGCGATCATCGGCTTAACGCATCCAGGACTCGACAGTATTTTAACAGACTCTTCATCATCCGCGAGAGGGAGACGGTAGAGCACATTTATAGCAGCTTCGCAAGCGTTGATCGTCGAGAAATCGCACATTTCAGCCGTGCTGAGCTGTGCGACGACGCTGGCTAGCGCTTCTACTCCGCCGCACTGCATCAGCTCCGTCTTCGCTTCGTCTCTGGTGTTAACGACAGTCTGAATCTTCTTCAAGGTGGTTACCTTGAAGGGGCTAGTCTCTAATGTCTTCAACAATGTAACAAAACTTCCGCGCTCATGATTGCTAACTAATATTATTTGCTTCTCCACCGACGACGACGTAGAAGCAGAAGCCTGAAGACGTGCTGCTTCTTCCGTTTCGCTCCAGGAAACGATGAGTCTTTTGAGAGTATTATTAGGAGTAAGATCGTAGATCTGAAGAGGAATCATCGTCGCCGGACAGGTTGATTTCTTGTAAACGAATAGCCATGTTTCAATGCTTTTTCGCTCGTAAGTAACGCCGGTGGCAACGGTGACCGGATCTTCCATGAGTTCCATTGAAATAGGGCATCTGAATAACTCAGGAACCTCCATCAATTGAACTGATGGAAAAACTCCTCAAATTCCTAACAAGCTCTTGATTTCAAGAGAACGAATGCAGAAAAATGGGTAGAGAAGAGAAGGTGATAGTTGAGAAAAATTAAATGTTTACGTATGAATTATAGGATTAAATTAATAAATTAGTCAATGATGAATGAAGAAGTTAATATTTAAAGAATAAATTAGATGGAGTGGAGCTGGTGGGTTAGATGCGGGAGAGGTGCTAGATTTTAATTGGTTAATTCAAATTCTCGCTTTATCGCATTGGTTTAGTTGACTCTTTTGCCGTAGTTGTAAAATTGGGATAATAAATTAGTACGAAATTGTAAAAAGATCATTTATATAATTGATTCATTTTGATTTGGTTTGATCTGTTTTGACTCACTTTAATTTGATCGATCCGCTTGCCCGAATCAAATTTAGTTAAAAAATTATAAAAAAATTAATTAAAAAAATTTAAATTGATAATATATTTAATACAAAAATAATTATTAATAGTTCTATGTTGAAAAATAATATGTAGTTTAGATTTAGCATTTGGATGTGATAATACAAACAATATAATTGATTATTTTTTATTTGTAAATATAAATTATTAGTGATTTTTAAATTATTTATATTGTAAAATATTTAGACTTAAATATGTATATTTAAAAAAATTAGTTATATCTCTTTTTTATGATTTATCTATTTTATGATTTTATTTTTTTCTAACCTCCTAATTTATTTAAAAATTTGTATTTATAAATTTTAGTTGTTATTATTATTATTGATGGTGGCAATTATAGTGGCAATATTTTAATTTTTATTGTGATTATTATTACTGTTGTTATTGATAGTAATGATATAATAAAAATATTTTAATTTTTATTATGATTGCTATAACTATTTTTATTAGTAGTGTTATTAGCAGTAAATTTTTTACTATAATTATTATTATTAGTTAAAAATATTTTAATATTATTGATCCGACGGTTCGACCAGTTGATCCGATGGTTCAACCCGAAAATCGTGATCCGAACAGTTTTCCGGTTCGATGTCCGGTCCGGTTCTTACAACTATACTCTTTTGGTTTTGTTAAGTTCAAAAAAAAAAATTATTTCTTGTTTTTAATAGACAACATGTAATTATATCCTTCTGAAATTAGGTAATTTGTTTCTAAATAATTTTATTAAGCCGATTTGAGAGTGCTTTTTAAATATTTTTATTTTAATATTTCATTTTTTAAAAGCCATTTATAATATTATAAAAAATTAAATAATATTAAATATATATAAATAAATTATAAGTAATTAAATTTTATGTGTATAATTTATTTTATTTTTAATCTAAAGAACAAATTTTTTTTTAAAAAATTCTAAAATGTAATTTATGCATTCATTAGACTTTTCTAATTAATCAAATATTCTACTCTTTCAAAATTTGTAAGAAAATTTTGTTTATACTAATCTTCATTTTAATTAAGTAATAGTATAATGACGCAAAGAAGTTTGATCATGAATAGCTAGCTAGCTGTTTATAATTATATTATCGATTATTTAACATGATATTAATATTGTTGTTGAACAACTCTGTCTGATCTGATCTTACCTGTATTTTTCTTTTCATAATTATATTATATTTTTTATTTCGATGAAATTTCTGTTGATTTTATGATCATATTTTATTCGATGGTACAACATGTTCATTCATATGCCATCTAATTATTTTTCATTCATTTAATAGTGTAACATGAGGTCCGTGAATTCAATTCAAACTTGTTTTCCTCGTATAGCATGTTTCACGTAACTATACTTTTTCTCTAAGATTTTAAATTTCGAATAATTCATAGATTTCAATTATATAAAAAATTCTGAACTCCACTCTCACGTACGAAACTTTAATTCAAATATTTTTATTTGTATATTTTTCAATACAATTATATCTTTCAATCTCCAACATATATTCAAAAATTATTGAAATATAAACATTAAATTTCACTTTCATTTTATTTTTTAAAAATTCTACTTTCTATTTTTTACTTTTACAAAATTCAGTTACAGACATTTGAAACACGCCATACTTTAACTCAAACAAATTCTAATCAATTAGTAAAGATAATTGTTTTAAAAAGATATATATATCATAAAATTTGATAATACTATATTTTAAAATATTAGAATAATAAATAATATATTATAAAGTTATCATATATATCATAATTTTTGTTTTTTTAAGTTTCAAAAAGATAAATTCCCTTTTTAAAATTTCGTCAAAGAATTTATCTGTAAATATTTTATTTTGTAAGCAAAATTTGAAGCCAACTGCAGTCAAACACTTTGAAGTTTGAACGAGAATCGTAGAAAGTAAATTGAAAATAATTTTCTTTTTAAAGTTAGTTGTCTTGACTAAAACTTGTTAGGATTGCGTAATTCAAACTTTATTACTGAATATTATTATGAAATTGCAAAAGGTATATACATATTTTATTACATATTATTAGATTAGTCAGGAAATAAACGTTTTGGCAATCACATCTCTAAACTTAATTTATGATAATTTGGTTGATATATTGATTTGCAAATAATTACATTGATATATAGGTTATTTTGGGAGTGATTTTGAAATGAAAATTTTTCTGAAATAGAAAATATTTTTATTTTTTTTATAAATAAATTTTATTTTTTTATCTTCAAAAAATAATAAAAATATGTAATAAAAAGATCTCACTACGTAAAATTTTTCTACACTTTCTAAATTTTTAAGTAAATTTTTTATATACTTATAAAATATTTATTGAAAAATGTGAATTAGAAAATTAAAAATTTATTTTTTTGGTAAGCTAAGGCAAACAGCATCTAACTGAATTTGTGAAGTTTTTATAATTTAAAATTAATACTTCATACTTTTTAGTAGATGTATGTAGTATTTTATATAAAATTTTTAAATAAAAAAATATTAAAATTATATATAGGGATAAAATACATACACTCTTTATCTTTTATATATTTTATATGCACTCCGTAGTAATATTTGGTTAGAGAGAACTCCAAATCTAATCGTCACCGTTAGATATGAAGGACTATGAGTTAAAAATATACTGATAAAATTTCAGTCCAATCGGACCTCGATTCGAGTTTCATCGAACTTCTTGATCAAATTGACATAAATAGTAAAAATTGACAACATATATATATATATATATATATTTTATGTTATCTTAATAAAAATACCGGATAGAGGTCGAATCATGGTATGATTGAGCTAAACCTTTTGTCAGCATATTTTAAACTTCTAATTTTTTATATTTAACGGTAAAAATTAAGTTAGATGTTTACTTAGCCAAAAATAGTTAAAAAATACGCATAAAATGTATGAAGTATAAAAAAAACATTATATATATATATATATATATATATATAATTTGAATACTACTTTTTGTGTTTACTTTCTGTTCGTTTCTCATAATTTAGTCTTCGAATTATACATGCGAGATTAAAGCTTATCAATCGGCTAGATTAATAGTGAAAAAGGGCCCAGAAATACTCAGAAAGCTAATATTTTTTTTACGACGAATAACGAAACTAAGTTCGATAGTCATAAATGAGTTTTATTGATGCCAATCAATAAAAATCATGCCAACCAGCTTGTTATCTTTTGAATAAAAAAATACAGTTCATAAGAAATTATTTTAGAATAGCTTTATCTTTATCTTATTTTACAAAGCAAGGTTTTTTTAAAAAAAAGACACCAAAAACGATAAGAAGTCAAAAGTCAAAAACGATGCTCGTGGATTTATTAAGTTATTGGAACAAAATTTGTTGACAGACGACTAAACTTTGGATTATATTTTAAAATTAACAATAATAAATTAGTGTAGTTAGAATTTTGTCTATATTATTCTTTAAAAATGCGTATTTCTTCGTGACATATAATTTCTTCATGTTTCATGAAACGAGTGATTTAAGAATACTTAAAATAAATATTATTAAAAAACATTTATTTGAAAATTTTTTAAAACGAATTGATTTGTTTACTAAAGAGTTATATGTGTAAAATTATTATGAGATATATATATATATATATTAAAATTTTTAATTAAAAAAATTACTATGAACTTTATAGAATATAAAAAATTAAAATAAATCGGTGAAATAAAATTAAATGCCAAAACTGTTCTAAAGTTTGTCATGTGTTTTTTTAATAAAAAATAAGTTATAGAAAAATAAATTATTATAATTAATACTGTTAAAATTGAGTAAATTTTATTTTAATTAAAAATAAAGCTAAAATAATATTTTATGATTTTTATATATTAAAAATAAGTTAAAAATAATTTTTTAAAAATAAATTATAAAGATAAAAGTAACGCACCCATGGTCACCGGTGCTTGTGTGGTTGTTGCTTATAATTATTAAGCATTGGAAACTTAATTATGCGCGTATAGGCGGACACAAAGATTACTAAAACAAATTTTTTCTTTTTTTTTAAAGATTATTGTTATACCTTAGTTTCCCTGCATGGTTGCTTAGAATATGAAATAAATGTAATAATCTAAGGTGTTTTCTTTTTTCAGATTACTAAAACAAAGATTTTTTTTATTAATATATTTTTGTAATCGCATGTTTTGTACTCCTGAATGTTTTACCAATACTTACATTTTTATATATGCAAAGAGAAAAAAGTTTGTCTTTCGTGGGGGTTGCTATCGTGTATTTTGATGTTCATGTTTCCTTCTAATTTTCTTTTGTGGATGCTTTAACCTTTCTGTAGAATAAAAATTTGACTTGGAACTAACAGAACTGGGGCCTTTAAAATTGACTTGAACTTTCCCCAACTAGCATCGACGGATTGAACTCTCAACTATTTCTATATTATGTTTTGTTGCTAACACCAAGATCCGTTCGATTGCTCTCCAACCCATGCATAAGAGTTGCAGGAGAAGTGTGCAAAGTCTTAAGGAACCATCGCCATTGCTAGCTCTCCAAATCTGCTCTCTGATCAGCTGCATGAGGCATTATTGCACGATCTGAATTCTGCACTTAAAGTCTCAATCTAAACTCTTCCTTGGGATCCAAATGCTCCAGAGCCCCAGCGAAGAGACTCACTGGCAAGTGGCAACGATGGTGAAAAGGAAAAAGAAAACGAAGGTTACATTGCCAACAATGAAAACTGATCATATCTCCGACTTGTTACATCAGCGGAGAAGAAAGGCTTCTGATCAACTAAAGGAACCAGCTGAGAGAAAAACGCTAAGGCATCAACCGAGTTGGATTGTGATCACCAGCCTTGAGTTCTCAGAAGCAGTTTTCCTAGCAGCTTTTGCTTCATTGCTCGTTGAGATGGTGGCAAGGTTAGGAACTTGTGATAGACGAGGTTGAAAAATTAGCAGATGCTGCACATTTCAACCCTTTCCCGGGCGAAGAGTAGTGTTGCTGATTTGCCTAGCAAATAAAAAAAAAGTGTTTATTGTATTCTGCATAAAAGAAGTGCTCACTGTTATAAAAAAAGGAACGGAAAAAACAGATTTATATAACCTGACTCGCTCAATTTGGATAAAGACTTAGTTTGCTGCTGTGGTTGTTTATTGTATTCTACTGAAATTTCGATATACTTGCTATCTACTTATCAGCTATCCAATATGCCCTAATCTCAGCATGGAAACACATTTCAGTTCCTCTGTTTGTTGCTTGTGCTGGGCTAACTTCACTTCCAGCGGTGTGTTCTGAACTTTTGATTCTACTGGCCTCCAAATTTCTTTAAGTATGTAGTAATTCAGATATAAGACGCAACACAGGTTGAAATCAGTTATTTGAAAAAGCAGGTTGCAGCTACTGCAGATATGCGGATTTACATCCTGGAATGAGCTTACTATTTTTAGAGGTGGTCGACTATAATAGCAATGTCTTAATCCCAACAGTAATGTTTCTATAAAGCGTAACAATCTCAGCCTGATATTATTTAGCTCCGAAAACCATACCATCAAAAAGAAAAGAAGGCTCCACAGCCAGCTTCCCTTGTTCCATCTTAAAGGTAATTGAAGGTATCAATCCTCATCCCATGTGGCAGTTCTTCGGTAGAAGAAATAGTTGATCCAGAATCTTCAGATGCAAAACTGGTACTAAAGCAGGTACTTTGTGTCAGGTAGAGGAAATGAGAGAAAGGGGATGTCTAAATTATGTAATGTCTTCCTCGAGAGTTGCTTGTACATGATCAAAAGTATAACGACCAAGCCTTCCAATACGGAACAGGTTGAGAAGTTTTTTCGCTGCCACATTCAATCCTTCCTCATCCGATTCCACCTTCAAGTTAAATGCCTTGCGCAAGGCTCTAAACTGATCTTCAATTAACCTCTCCATGTTGAACTCATCTTTCAAGTTCCCTTCAAATGCCGACAGAGTTCTGTGAAGGGTTTTGCGAACATGCCTTACAACAAAGTCCTGAAAAGAGAAACAAACAGAAAGTAAACATATACTTCCCGGAAAGAGAGAGGCCAAAAGATGTACATGAAGAGAGTACCTGTGTATGATCTGTTGCATATTGTCTCTTCCCCTTTTCAGGGGAGCTGGACTGAAACATGGCTGCCTCTTTGTGTTCCATACTCAATGACTCATCTGATGCAGGTTCAGTGATCTCCCAATGCCTAATGCATTTTGATGTGTTCAGAATAGATAGAAAATAACGAGCAAGCTCCCAATTCCCAACAAATGAATCCTCAATTGCTCCTGCATTCGAAAACATATACTGATATGAAGGTATAGACAGCAGCAAGTAGGAATTTGAAATATAATACTACCTGTCAGAGCTAGTTTGGAGCCAACATCCTCATCAACAACTTCGGTATGTAGAATACCTGGTGTGTCCAAAACATATATGTTTGGATGACTGGCTATCTGTTGAAAAATGGTATGTTCATTCATTCAAGTCTAGCAACTTATTAAACAAGTAATATCAAGAGTTCTGTATGTAAAGACACTAGTACTATACTTAACATCAACTTAAAGTTCCAAAAAGATTTCAAGATCTTCTTCAAGTCATACACCTTTAGATGCCAACCCACTTGAAAATATCTCTGGAGAACAATAGAAACCTTCTAACTAATTTTAGCATTGTTCCTAGTCTTTGATTTTGAGTGTGTTAAACTTCATTAAGCCTATAGCCAACTAACTATCTAAGTTTTCTACTAATTCATCCAACAACATTACCTAGCTTTCTTGACATAGAGATACCAAGAAACATACACGTGGTTTCATCTATCAAAAGAAATGTGTATGGTTCTTAGCTCTTAACTAAGTCTTGGGACAGATCCGAATATTTAGTCTTGGAATTACATTCTTCTTCTTCTTCTGTACATGAGCAGCCCTATATTAAACAATAACCAGTCATTGTCAGAATTTGCAAATTTACGCCATAAGCGTATCGAGCACTAAGCTGTAACAATCACCAACAGTTAAGTGAGTTTACAAATTCAGAAACTAGAAAGTGTATATGCATTTAGTGTTACCTTATAACCACTGATGTCTTTAGTCTCTCCTGGTCGTGGGCTCACAACTGCGTGCTTGAGTTTCCCCTTCTCTTGCAGTGGACAAAGTAGAAGTATATGACGATAGATGACAACCCAGTTAAGCAAGGTATTTGATGATTCTTTGAGGAGGCTTCAATTTGATACCTTCTGCTCCAATCCTTCCAATTTGGTGCATTCGATTGGCAATGGCTGACTTGCCAACATTAGGAATGCCTACCAGCATTACTGTTGCAGTATAATCATGCTCTCCAACCTTCAGCTCTCTGATCCTTGTTCGTACAACATTCAAGAGCTGAATGAAACAAAACATTGCAACTTACTGACATGGCTATATATGTATACTCAAGACAAAATTTTAAATACTTCTGGAAAATACAAAAAGGAACGATTAAATTGTCATTTACTATATTAAATTTATCACCTCATTGACTTTATCCTTGTTGTGGGAATTGACTTCCAAACAAGCAATGTTTTCTTTCTTCAAATGCTTCACCCATCTCTACAAGTAAACTATATAAAATCAAATGAAGAAAACAACATTGAAACAATAGTAGAATATATTAATAACCCAGCATATAATGAAAGAAGTACAATAAATTTTATAATTGGGTAAAAACTTCATAGAGTGAAGCTTTCAACCATCATTGCCCATCACAAAAATAAAATTCTAACTGTTAGTTGAGTTCTAGAAAGCATCAGAACCAAGGGAAAGGAACACCTCTG
The DNA here is from genome assembly GCA_019914995.1 of Acanthochlamys bracteata. Lineage (NCBI taxonomy): Eukaryota > Viridiplantae > Streptophyta > Magnoliopsida > Pandanales > Velloziaceae > Acanthochlamys > Acanthochlamys bracteata. The sequence goes on from CM034126.1 coordinate 1,042,493, forward strand.
TTTGTTGAGAATCTGCTAGGTCGACCTTGTTCAGAACAACCAAGTGTTTTCTCAAATTCTTATCTAGTACTGGGAAATGATAAGCTGATGAGAATGGTATCTGAAGAGTGTAAGTTTACATTCAGTAAAGTTAAATCAGAAAACATAAGAAACATGCAACGAATATGTAGTTTGATAATTAAGAAAATGACAAAACATATCACAATCATATCTGAACCCATATTGAAAAACAAAACCGTACGACTCATTATTCAAAATAATAACAAGAATACATCAATCACTACATAATTTTCTAACAAAACTATTCCTTTAAAATTAGAATCACCAACTAAAACGTGTCCGACTCATAAATAAATAATTCCATGCTTAATAGCCACTCATTTAAGATGCCACATCTCATCCAATTATGTTATCACTCGTGTTTCAATTCACTCAGGAATTTCATCGAACAAGTCGTGGGTCTGATTACAAACAAGAAAGATAACTGTTTACCCTGGCGTCGCGGATTTCAAGAACGAGATCAACAAGAGGGACACGGTCCATGATGGCACGTGCTGCAGCGGCCATATGACGGCCGTGCCAAGCACCGCTGGAAGCCTTAACCGCCTCACCCACCCGCCGTGCAAGCGAATTGACACCGTTCATTTTCGCGCCAAAATAACCAAACAGACATCACCAGGGGCTAATTTATGTAAGGCAGAAAATGGGCTACTTGGGCTGGGCCTAGTTTAAGAATACGACACCATTAACTTTTCAACAACGTAACAACATAGGTTTTTTTGGTACAAACAAAAAGTGCATATTTGATAGTTTAAATAAAACGAACTATAGATCAATAAAAAATAAAAGATCCCACCCAAGAGTGAAAGGCTCGAAGAAATATGTTGCTGTGGGAATACTTAAAAAAACTTTAATGCATAATAAGTGTTTGGAATTTTGAAAGAGTAAAAAAGGTTGATTTTGGAAGGATCACCTTGAAAGCTAGATATTCTTCAACTGTTTTAAAGAAATTAGCTAACAACTTGCTTTAGATTAATTCTTCAGAAGGGGAAAAAGATAAAAAATTGATCAGAAAAGTAAAGTTTTTCTTTCACTAATACCTTCAGTAAGGTGTTTCTTCAAGCACCCTTTCTTTTCAACTAAAGATTAACCGGCCCTACAAGGTTCGAATAAAATTTGATCATAAATAAGGCATAACAAAATATTTCATTCTCATATACTTCTAAAATAAGACAGATAACAGCTAGTTGGCACTTATCATAAAGACCTTGATTGGAACTAAAACAAGACGCAATATTTCATAGATATCAAAATATGATCGCACGACTTTGCAATATTCTTTTCTATATTACGTAGCCCCAAGCGGCGTCTTCACCAAGTACATAGTAGAAGTTCATAGGCAGTGATAAGTTGCTAGTTTAGCAGCTCCAGGAACTCACAGTAAGAGCAGATCATTCTGTTCACATTTTATTCCTTACTATAAAATGGCAGGTATATATTACCCCTTGGGCGATGTTAAAAGGCCTCAACCCCAATGCCCTGCTCTATACTATGACTTTGGTGATAAATTCGAGGGCTGCCCCTCGAGTTTTAAGGAAATTGTTGCTCTTGATCCCAGTTGGATAATGTTCACTTGACGTAAATCAAGCTTTCCTCCTGCAGCCACAAAGAGAACTCATCTTCACTAGCTTGACGGCAAATGGGAGGAGTTGACATCCAAGTTTCATGAGCTGTCAGTAAAAATCATACCGGTGTCGGAAATATTGTCAATTGAAATTAGCTCAAATATAAGAAACCATCTCAGAAATTTAAAGATGACAATTACCACTCAACGGTTGATTCATATATGTTGCTTGATTCCATCCAATGGTTTGTTCATTCATCTGTTCTTCAATGTTGTACATGCCCATGAAATGCATTGGACTTGAAAAAGGTTCCAGGTATCCATTATCATTCATATCATCAGTAATGGAAGAGTCTTCTGTCAGGCTTGCATAGGATGAAACAGGAGAGATGTTGCATGGAGGACGCATCTCTGCTGCATTGGCAGACTCCTGAAATGCCATGTCAGAAAATATACCTTCTTGGAGTAAGAAAGACTGCAAGAAGTTGGAGCTGCTTTAGAATATTCGAACTAAGAAGAACCATTAACCTATATCTAGTAATCTATTAAGCCATTAAATTCAACACTATAAAGCATCCAATAAGAACTAATTCCTCTTTTACCTGTGGGATATTGAATTGACTATTTGAATCACGAATGTTCACCTGATCATTGTGCATAGGCATGTCTACCAAAGAAGAGGTGGTTGTTGCCGATGCGCATGAACCTGTAGACATATAGTTTGCTTTGGGTGAACTATTCCTCAATACATTGTTTGATTCTTTTCTGGAGCAGAGATCATTAAAGGCTGAGGAAAGAGCCCTCTTAGCTCGGGGTTCTTCTTGTGCTTCTCCAGTCTTTAGCCCATATTCATGTCGCTTGACCACGCGACATAAAGCAAAAGCTCCCTGAGTGGGATAAACATTTTCCATAATTGTTGCAGTAAGCTACCTCTTAGATGTAAAGTCATGCAAAGAACAAAAGAAGGAATTTTTCTTACCACAAAGTTGCAAGATCCTGGAGAAGCATCATCACACAAACGATACTCATGCATCACCCAGTCAGTTCTTTGACCTGCTGGAGCTCTTCCACGGTAGAATACTAGTGTTTTTCTGAGAGCTGTGACAGAGCGCTCACAGGTAACTCTACGATCTTTACCTGTGGCTTTCCAATAACCAGATTCTGTGGCTCTGTTTGTCCGAGAGCCATTGGGATATTTGCGATCTCGTGGGCAAAAGAAAAACCATTCCATGTCACGCTTAGGCAGGAAAGATTTGTCTGCTTCAGCAGCACACCTTTTTAGACAATTTTACTTAAATTGCTTCTAGCGTTTTACATCAATTATGAACAAGAAAGCACTGAGAATTTCAAAAGCTATGACCTACACAAAACTTAGACATCTATGATGCAGACAGACTTAGAGTCATATGATATCTTTATCAAAGTTTCCACTAATGAGAAGATGTTGCTCATATAAGCTAAAGGACAAATCAAGTAGCAAATGCAAAACTTCATAGTAGGCATTACTTTTTCTGAAATCCTCTCTAGGTTAACTTTTGGTAAAATAGCTAGATGCTCGTGAATGACACACCTTCCAAGTGCTGCTAAAGGCCATGAGAAATGTTTTATTTTTGGCCTCCACGCAGCAAAGTGAACTTGCAAAAGTTAATGTGGCAAGTAATCTCTATATTCTTGAGAAGTTTTTCCTGGTACTTTTTTCACTCTCCTTTCGTTCACACATCTAAAATGGAAAATGTCCTTAGCAACCACGAGTATAGTTCGTTCATACAAGTCTTACTCAACTTTTATGGAGCTAACGCAAAAGTTGCAATGAGAACACCAAAAGTTGCAAAGATAACGACAAAAAAACTCACAGGTGCTTTACTTGAGAAACACAAACGAATTTTGCAGGATATGAGTACGAGATGTTCAACATTTTAACCAGAATACTAGGAACCATGCTCATAATAAGAATGCCATCAAATCTTTTGAAGCATTTCAACAAACATAATAGGTGCATGATACCTGGCAGCTCCCACGGATCAAATTTATACAGATCAATGACTGGAATGACTTCAAGCTCGATCTTTTGGCCATCCACTTTTCTTTTCAGATAATATCCAACCAATTCTTCATCAGTTGGATGGAAGCGGAAACCAGGAGGAAGAGTTGCCGAACTCATCATTTGATCGTACATCTATCAGATATACCTAAAACAAACAATTCTAAACAAAAAAGAAAAAAACACTACCAGTAGTGATGGCAATTATGCACAGATGACCTACACTAGCTATCTGAATCATGAAGAACTAGCTAGATTGATTGCAACCTAGGTACCCATGCTGTACCTATTGAAGATTTGGAAAATCCAAAAGTAGAAGCTTTTCTCGATACGGTAGTTCTTCAACACCAAATAATATTCCCAGAGTATAGAAGCATTATTCACAGCTATCATTCTTCGCTCGAACTCAAACCTCTCAAAAGAAGAACTAATGAAACCACCCTCAATCTTCTTACACCAACTATATAAAAGTCTTTCTTACTAAAACCACTTAATTCCGGTTCAATTTAAAACAAGAAACCAGAATGTAAGAACAATAAAATGCAAGATCTTGAATGCAGAGAAAAATAAAACTCCGAAAAGATCGAGATTTTTCAAGAAATCTGGGAAGTTTAATGCGAAAGAGAAAGACCCAAGATTGGAGTTTGCTTGATTATTGTAGAGATTGAGAAAAATTGATGGAGAGGGAAGGGGGAGGGAGAGCTGATGCTGGGAGGGTGTTGGGTTATTTATACGCTCGAAAGAACGTTGGTAGCACGCGAATTAAATTAACCGAAAGGGTTGGGAATTTCTTCATTGGAGGCCCGGAGTGGTAGCTACTGTATGTCCCACTAGAATGGCGCGAAACTTTCACACTACAGAAACACAAAATAATTTATTAATTTTTAATTTTTCTTTGCCTTCTTTTAAGTTTCTTTATGCTTTTTTTTAACTCAAAACGAAAGTTTAGGATATTACTTTTTATTTTGTTGAATTTATTTTCAATGGGATAATTCTACTTTTTTTAATTTTACATGTGGCAAAGCTTACATATGAAATGATAGTCTCTTTATAAGACTGATGATAATAATTTGAATGTGGAATATTTAGAGTTTGTCTTATACAGAAAGTAATTGAGAAAATAAATTATTTAAATAAAAAATATTTTAAAAAATATTTAAAATTTTAAAATAATTTTATTTTTCAAACTCCATTTCCTCCTACCGATTTTTAATTTGAATTATTTTAAATGTTTCGGACGTTATTTGAAAGAGCTATCAACCGCTTCTTATTTTAATTTTTTATTATAAATTTTTTTATAAAATGTTATAAAATATTTTTTAAAATTTAGAAAATATAAAAAATATCTATATTATAAAATTTTATTACTAATTATTAATATTATTTTTTAAATAAAAATAAAACTTTTTTTAAAAATAAAATATTTTTTATAAAAAAACTTTATTTATAAGCGTTCATGACATCTCTCAATTATCACTTGACTTTAACTTTTATTTGCATAACGAATTTACTTTCACTAATAGTTCACACTATATATTTTAACTATGATTTTTTTTACTTTTATGAGACTCTAATTTTTTCTGAATTTTCTTTCTAGAATTAAATCGGCGAAACTGACTTAAAAAAATAGAAAGATCGCCTTTACTGCGTGCAATATATTAACAATTCGCTTCTCATAATCTACTTTCTAACAGCAGCTAGTCAAGATTGAAGAAAAAAATTAATGGAGGTTGGCCTGTTGGGAGTGTTAGGCGCTCTATTTCATTTCAATTTACAATTTTGTTTTAATTTTTAGTTTAGAGTATATTTTCTAAATAATTTTATAGTTTCTTAATTTGAAAAATAGAAATAAATTATATCTATATATATATAGTTTATAGACACAAACTCACAAGAGCAATATATTAGGTATTTAAAAATATTTATACAAAATATTTTTATTATATTAAATATATAAATTTATTTTTTTTATTTAAAAATTTTAACATATTATTAATAATTTATTAAAAAATATTTTTAAATGCTGCTATACGCAATCTCAAATGCGGCTTTTACGGAACTATTTGGTTTAGCTTTTTATTTTATATTTTTTATAAGTATTTAGTAAATTTATTTAAAATTTAGAAAGTATAAAAAATTTTATATAGTAAAATTTTTTTAACGCTTATTTTATTAAATTTTTAAGATAAAAAAATAAAATTTATTTTTCTAAAAAAATATATAATCTCTATTTAAAAATTTTAATTTCAGAAGCTTTTTTAAATGCTGTCTTTAGTGCCCTAATTTCTAAACCTTAAATCCTAAAACCCTAAAACTTCTTAAAAAGTACTACAAAAAATGAGTCCTTTTCCACGGTCGTAGCAAAAGAAAAAGGAAACATAATGATGGAATCCAGTATATATATATTTTTTTGTCAGAGAAATAAAGCTGTAAATTAATAATCTTTCTTCTAAATCATGGCCTTATCATCAACCACTAACAAACATATCATAAGTTCTACTTGCTTACACTTTCACTGGAAAATTAAGAAGAATGAAATGATCCTTTGACTAAATTCAATTTTTATAAATCATATATTACTATCTAATGCACGCATTGTAGATCCCCAATGGGCTGCTTTAGTTGCAATAAAATAAAATTTTAGAATTTTTTTTTATAAATAAGTTTGAAGTTTTATATTTGACTGTATTTAAAAATAAATCTAAAAGTATTTTTTATTTTGTTTAAAAATGAATCTCAAAAATATTTTAACGAGAAACAATGTGTTTGAAAAGAATTGAACTCTTTATAAAACAAGTTACTATTTGAGAGTATTTATAGAATAAAAAGTTTCTACGTTACAAAATATTATTTTTTTAATTAAAAATAGATCTTATTTTTTTAAAAATTTAAAATATTTTTTGTTCTAAATTTTTTAAAAAGTACTCCAAAACAACAGAATGATTTTAGCTAAATATGTATATGGATATCATTATTTTTGTGACATGGCATGCACTAGTGCTTACATTATGTTGGTTATAAAGAATTGAAGAGGCAACTTTAGACCTACTACACAACTTGAACAAGAAGAAGAAAGTGTGTTTTGGAAGACTAGACTGGAAACTAAAAAGTTCAGTCCAGTCATTCTCATTAAGGTATGAATGCTTAAAGATGAAAAAGTCTCTACAAAAGCAAAAACTATATACCTATAAAGGAAAATAAAAATAAAAAATAAGACCCCAAATTTTGTATTCACTAGAAAAGAAAGAAATAATTAAGATCTTGGAGTCCTTAGGAGACTTTCTTTTTTACAAAAATAGTTTTTTAATTTATATATCTTTAATAGCTACTTAAAATATTTATTTAAAAAATTAAAACTTATAAAAAATTATTTATTATATTTTTATTATTACTTATTTTTATTATATTCTTTAAAATAAAAAAATATTTATTTTTAAAAAAAATAAAAATATATTATAAAATTTTAAAAATTTTATTTCAATTAACAACAGGACAAGAAAGACGAAGCCTGTGTTGCAGTGCATGTAAAGCAAAAGCTGCCAAAACTCAAAAGAAAGAGATGGCGTAAGGATTGTGTGACCCATAGACGAGAATCCATTGCAAACAAACACATCATTTTCCACGTGAACTGCTCCTGATCCGTCCCGTAAGGAAAAATCAATTTCACATTTTAGAGATCCCTGCTGTTTCTCATGCCTGTTACGTAAGGTTAAAATATCCATAACTAAGTTTTATAAAAATAAAAAATAAGAAATAAAATTTTTTAAAAAATAAAATAAAATAAAGTTCAATATTTATATTTTGATAGATTTTAAAAATATATTAAAAATTAAAAAATATAATTATATTAAAAAGTGTTTAAATAAAAAAATTAAAACTGAAGTTTCAAATATAAAAATAAAATTTTGAGTTTCTTATTTAATTAAAATATATAAATTATTTAAAACTCAAAATCTAACAAAAAAAAAAATAAAATTATGGACATTTAAAATACACCCTTAACATCAAAAGAGCCGGCTTAAGATGAAACTTTTATCTAAAGGTATAGCTTATATGATATTAGAAATTTAATCCAATTCAAAATTTTAAACTAATAACTCTAAAACTCGCTACTATATAAATTAATTTTATTTTATTTTTTTATTCGTACAAAACTAATCTAATTCATTTTTTATACTTAGCAAATTTTTTTTTCAAAAATGACTTATTTATATCTTTTTTCTAATTTGAGCACCGCATCTCAACCAAAAATCTTTAAAGTCTAACTTGTTGTCACCACTCAGTATGTGCAGACTTAGGGGGCGTTTGGGATTGCTTATGAAATAGAACTTTTGTGAAATGAAGGATATTTTTGTCTTTTTTGAAAAACGAGCTTTATTTTTTTTACTTCTAAAAAAATAATAAAAATATGCAATAAAAAGATCTCACTCTGTAGAATTTTTCTATACTTTCTAAATTTTTAAATAAATTTTTTATATATTTATAAAATATGTATTGAAAAACGTAAAATAGAGAATTGAAAAGTTGGGTTGGGGGAAAGCAAAGCCAAACACCCCCTTATAACCGGAGTTATGGCGCTCTTAATCTGGTCACAATGCTGCCAATGAAAGCCATATGGGTGCGTTCGGTAATACAGTGATTTTTCAACTTTTTTTTATTTCATATTTTTTAATATATATTTTATAAATATTAAAAAATTTTATTTAAAACTTTAAATAGTATAGAAAAATTTTACATAATAAGATCTTTTTATTATTTTTTATAAATAAAAAATAAAAATATTTTTATTTTAAAAAAATTTTATTTCATAAATAATTCCAAACTCACCCCGTTCGAGAACGCAGCCGAATTATCAATGCCACTTGCTAAGGAGTTGTAAACTTGTAACCTCGGAAAAGTTAATTTAACATAAAGATGTTATCTAAACGTTTGGTTTATATATTAGAAAGTTTAATCGAATAAAACATTTAAACTAACAAGTGTAGAATATATTTATATGAATTATCTTTTATAATGGTTTTTTATCTAGACAGAATTAATTTAACTCATTCTTTATAGCTTCAATTTCACTCGAACCGTAACTTGCTTTACTTATTTCAATAATTATCCATTTTTATATCCACGTAAATAATTTCTTCCACAAGTAAGGTTTAGGTAATGTTTGGAATTAATTTTTATCAATTTTTTATTTTAATTTTTTATTTCATATTTTCAATAAATTATGCATAATATTTTATAAAGTTTTTAATTTTAGTAAATATAAATAAATTATATATTATATTAAAAAAATTATTTTTGAAAATATCTCTAAGAGCGTGTTTTAAATGTCCGTAATTGAATTTCGTGAAAGTGAAAAGTAAAAAGTAGAAAGTAGAAAGTAGAGTTTTTTAAAAAATAAAATGAAAGTGCAGTTCAATATTTATATTTTAATAAATTTTAAAAGTGTGTTAAAAATTGAAAGATATAGTTGTATTAGAAAGTGTCTAAATAAAAAAGTTAGAATTGAAGTTCGCATATAGAAGTAGAGTTTTAAATTCTTTATGTACTTGAAACATATAAACTGTTCAGAACTCAAAATTTAAAAAAAAAATAAAATTATGATCGTTTGAAACACGCTCTAAACATCCGCAAGTAAGAAATTGGTGTAATTATTTTGCGCGACAAGAATAAAACAACTTTTGTAGGAAAAGGTCAATATACTCTTAGGCGAAGTTACAAAGACATATTTTGTTCATCACTTGGAATTATTCGAACCAAAAACAAAAATAAAAAAAAAAAAAAGAAAAAAAAAAGAAAGAAAAAAAGAAAGGCGAGTCATGGCAAAATAATTGAGAAAAAAAGTATTATTTTACTTTTACTGAATATAAAAAAATTTATCTGAATCAACTTTCGGCGAGTGTACTTTTATTTGTCTCCGGATGCTGCACCAACGGATCTCTTCAGTTTTTATTTATTTATTTGTTTATTCATGATGACTTTGAACCAAATATATAAACTATCTAACAATAATTTTCTTCTCTTTCTCCGTTTGTCTTTCCAATTCAAATTAATTAAAAAAAATTGCTTACCGATTTTGGTTTGATCGATAATATGGGGTGTAGCGCGTTTCGTATTATCTTTCTAAAAAATATTTTTTAAATTTTATATTTTTAGTATTTTTTTATAAATATTAAAAGAATTTATTTATAATTTAGAAAATATAAAAAAATTATTATTTATTAGTATTATTTAATATAAAAAAATATTTTTCGTTTAAAAAAATTTATTTTAAAATCACTTCTAAACATCCTTAATATTTGAATGTATGTGGAGAAAAGATTACAGAGCGATTTTAAAAATACTTATAAAAAATTGTTAAAATAAAAAATATTTATTTTATTTTGATGAATAAATTTTATTATTTTAATTTCAAAATAAATAAAAGTAAGTAATAAAATATAAACTTATTTATTAAATATTTTAAATAAAACTTATTAATTATCATAAAAAATAATTAAAAAACAAAAAATTAGTAAAAATATTTTAGAATAGACAACCAAGCAGCCACTGCGTCCGAAAACATTGACCAAGAGCCATTCTCATAGATTCAAAGCGCATGTCGGTTTCAATTGATGTATTATTTCACACACGGAAAAGAAATTTTAAGCTGATTCGAGATAGTTTGAATTTCTTATTATATCAAATTTAATGAAATTGAAATTTTTTTGAAGCTCTCACAAACTGCAGTAGTACTTAATTTAGCAACTAATAATAATTGGAAAAAAAATCAAAGGAAGATAGGAAGTTAATCGCATGATCAAATAGTAAGTGAACAAGCATTTAATAGCTTATCGTAGTTAATGGAATCATTTAATCAGCTATTAAAAAAGCAAGTAATTGCATCATCATTATCTTGATAATTAAATAAATACATGCATGCAATTTAAATTTCCTTAGTACAAACCTAAGTAGGCCGCGGCCCAATTTAGGCCTAGTTTTATTTAAAAGATCGAAGGCCCATTATTTAAGTCATGAATGAAGAAAGAACACAGAAACTGATCACCGATCCCAAGGGTTAATATGTAATTAACTCTCCAACAACACCAATTTATTAATATTTGAAACGGCAATCATGTTATATTTCCAACAAAAAATCATCACAAATATATAAGCTTTTATTGATTATTATTATCGAATCGATCGGGATAACAAAATCGAAACCCCAACAATAAAAATTAATACTGCATGCATGCATTGCACTGCAATCGATCTATATATATATTGATAAAGTTAAAATACAGAGAACTAATTAAACGACTGCCGGAGATCGATCGATTGAACGAACGGAAACTGTCGGTGAGGGAGGTGGCTGGGGAAAAGAAGCAATTAAGGTAGATAGAAGCATTAAAGTTATTGGATCCCATATAGAAAACTCTGGTTTTTGGATTTTGCTCAACCACTGCATTGTACTGTAATGCAATGGCGTTGCTAGCTTTCATTTGCTGCATGCAGAAAAGAAAAGGAAAAAAGGGAGCAACGGGAGAAAGAGGGAGTTTTGGTGTGAGTTACTCACCACAAGACAAAACCCATCTTCAGAAACTCTCTTACACATTAGCTACTGACATGGCCGGCAACTGATCTCCAAACTTATAAAGTAAACAAAAGATAGAACCTGGCGGTAACCATTGTCGCTCGATTGTCGAGGCATGCATCTACAGATGCTACTTAGAAATTGTTATGCAGATGATGATGATGAGTTTGTGTAACGGAAGATGAAGGTGAATGTAAAAGAGGGAGCAAAGAACCAGAGACAATGCAAACAAAAGATATATAGAAAGTTTTATACCTAATTATATATCAAAGAAAAAAAATCCATGCGTTACTATCTCACGAGATCAACATTTCATATATGTACCAACTTCTAAAATCCTCATCGATCTAACCGTTCATTTTCATCCCTTCGATCTCCCTCGTAAATTTCGCCACTTTAATTTCCTATAAATGGAACCCCTCTCCTTCTCCTCTCTTCTTCAACACAAAAACACTTCTACTACTACTACTACTTGTTGCCTTTAAAGTTCTAGTAATTACTTAGCATTGAGAGAGCTAGCTTAGCGCAAGTAAGCAATTAAGAAATGGCATCTTCATCAAAGAACTACTTCAACTTCTTTGGTAGCCCAAGTAATAAGGCGCCTAAGGAGAAGGATCTCATAAGCCAGCTTGAAGAAAAGAACTACGAGAACACCGGCGTCGATGTTTCGCTCACACTTACACCTCCCTTCCCTGAACCTAAGAGGTGTTATGCCTGCGGCAGAACTAAAACACCTCTCTGGAGGTCCGGCCGTGACGGACCTAAGGTATATATACATATACCATACACTAATATACATATAACACTATAATCTATATATATGCATATTAATTTGCAAGATTTTCTTCTGAATTAATCCATTGTGTGTTGCTAAGTTTTGATTTGATGTTGCAGACAAGCGTATGGCGCAGTTCTTAAGGTTGCACTACTACTACTTGTGATGGCAACCATGAACTTTCATTTTTAGGGTGCACTGTAGAAAATATGCATCCTACCTTTTTATATAATTTTTCTCCCTTTTTCTTTCCTTTTGGTTTATGAAGAAGGTTTTGAGAAATTAACTTTTCTTTGAAGTAGGTTTTCTGCAAACTTGATTTGAACTAGGAATTTAATTACTACAACAAATTGAGCTTCTTAATTTGATTTTGAAACATTCTAGCTTGCATATATAAAGGGAAAGAACTTCAAATCTTTAAATGTGCATTAATTTTTTTGAGACAACTACTTAAACAACTGTTTGGAACATATGATCATTTTAAATGATTTTCATGCATGCACCTTTATTTTGACAATTAAGACCATGTTATTGGAAATGCGATTATTTTTAGTGAAGCAATTCAAGTTATTGCCATATTAAAAAACACATAACTATATAAACATTAAAGGATTTGGTGGTTAGAACATTCACTCTTTCGAGAAAAATAGATTTAAATTTCAACAATGCTGATTAATTTACTAAAAAATAGGAAAAATAATGCCAATTGAAGAACATGTTGTCTAGAAAATTTAAGCCTATAGAAATTGGATTGAAAATTTTGACGATCGTATCTTTTAATTGTCGTTATCGATCTTAAAAATAAATTATTTGTCGTTATCGATCTTATATATGTTAAAAAGCATTGATTTTTATCAATTATGCGATTGTCGTGATCGTTTTATTTGTAACTAAACTATTATCCTTCCAAATATGGTAACTAATTTTGCATACTATTTTTTCTTGTCAATAAAATAAAATGTAAATCCCTTACGTATACTCATTGCAATATTTGTTGACAATTTTTGCAAATGCATAAGTATATGTAATTGTTATTCAGTATACTTATCCCTTTATATAGGTAGAGTTAAGAATCAATTACATAAAGTGTAAGTTTGTGAATTTCAGACAGCATGCAATGCTTGTGGGATTCGGTACAGAAAGGAAGAACAGAAGCTCAACACTGCACTGACCATTGCTCCACCAACTGCAGTTCCTCCATGTAATGCTCGCAGGTTATGATGGGATCTATTTTTAGGAATGAGCTAGGATGGAAATGTTATGGAACGCTTGTGGTGCGTGCCTTGCTGTGGACTTCTCTACTTTGTGTTATATATGTTAATAATAATGTATGAAATGTGTAGCTAGCTCCTAATTAATTGGTACTACCTAATGTGTTGTGTCTTAGCTATATATAAATGTGTATATCTTGTGCGTTGTTTCAATGTTATCATGTCATGAGATAGTTTTGGTTCCCTTTTATTCCCTTGAAAAAAGCTCTTACTAGTATTTTGTAGATGAACATGAATAGGATTTATGTAGATAATTGACTCATATTAGAGCGTCTTTTAAACTTCCCAAATTCTACTTTCTCTTGCCAGCTTTAAAGTTTCATATAGTTTATATGTTTTATTTACACAAAAAATTTAGAACTTCACTTTCACATACGGAATTATAGTTACAACTTTTTTATTTGAATACCTCATAATGCAATTCTATATTTTAATTTTTAACTTATTTTTAAAAATTATTGAAATATAAAACTTGAACTCTTTTTCCAATATATTTTTTAAAAAATTCTACTTCTTATTTTTTATTTTCACGAAATTTAGTTACAAACATTTGAAACACCCTTTTAAATTCATAGCTCTAAAAGTTCTATTTGAAATATGCAATAAAGTTTATCCAAGGCATTTTTATATACATCGTATATATATGGAAAGTATATATAGTTTGTGAAGTGGAATATCATCATTGTATCCAATAAATTAATGCCCATTAGTTGCCCTTCATGATCAGTTATGGACCAGTCAAACATAGCCTCCAGCTTGAGATCCAAAAGTAAGTGTCACGGTATGATTATTTTGGCTATTTTTTCCATCAAAATTGTCTTGGTAAAATATTTTTTGCCTAGACAAAATATTTTATACATAAATTAAATTTAGAATATGGCAGAATACTCTAAATAAATGATAGTTGGCATAAATCTAAAGTAGGATAGAGAATACTCTAGAAAGATGGAGATTTTTGTAAGGAATATTATGTAAGAACTTTCTGGACTATGTATTCTCCACGTCTGATCAAAGCAATCTCCACCGTCCGTTGAGGAGATAAAGGAGCTATAAATAGGAGGGTAAGGATTCCCATTTGGGGCAATCAAATAAGAGTTGTAATATAAGCATAGCTATATAAAGCTTTCTCTTCAAAGTTCTTTCTTGCAAGTTTTCATCTATTTTCTTAAGTCCCTTTTTGCCACAAAATTTTTAGCTATCTTTGATAGCTCTTTTGGGTAAAGACTGACTTAGTCACAAAAAATCGTGACTAATTACCGCACGGGTCAAGGTAAAACTTTAGACCCGTGACAAGTGATATCAGAGCCAAGATTTTGCCAATCTCAAATGGCAAGCGGAAGCGATGTTACCATCCATGAGGGAAGGGAGATTGAAAGGAGAGCTCCCGATTGCAGTCGCCAACGGAAGGAAAAGTGTAGGGACATTATGGCGGACGTGAATGCAAGGCTCGCTAGGGTGGAGCTTGCTATGGCGGATAAGGTGGACTAGTTTGAGTAGTTGGGCCAAAGCATCGAGAAGAGACAAGAAGAGCTTCGTGGGGAGATGTAAGGTGACTTGAACGTGGTGACCGAATCATCGTCTCGCCAAGGTAAGATCCTTAAAGACTCTCTCTTGGGTGATGTGGATGCTCTTAGGAGGGAAACAGCAACTCTTAGGGAAGAGGTCGAAAGGATGGCTACCGAGTTGAGGGATGTCCGAGGGGACTGGACACTTTGCAAAATGGCATTTACGTAAGGGGCAGTTTTCGCTGTACCCTCAACTTCGACTCCTTCGAAGGTGGATGTTCCAGGACCCAAGACGTATAAGGGTGCGCGGAACGCGAAGGAGATTGATAATTTTCTTTGGAGCTTGGAGCAACTCTTTAGGAGTACCGGCGTCATAGAGGATGTAGGTAAGATCGATCATACCACTCTTTATCTTGAAGATACCGCAATGGTATGGTGGAGGAGGCATGCCGAGATTGAGAGGGGCACCTGCACCATTGCCATTTAGAAAGAGTTCAAGAGGGAACTCGAACGGCAATTCTATCCGGTGAATGCCGAGGATAAGGTAAAGGCAAAGTTTCGGCACTTGACCTATCGGAGCAGTATAAGGGACTACGTCAAGGAATTTTCAAAGTTGATCTTAGAGGTCCCCGATTTTTCAGAAAGGGATGCCCTTTTTGCTTTCATGGATGGATTGCAAACATGGGCGAGATTGGAGATTCAACGTAGAGGACCTCAAGATCTCAACTCTGCCATTGCCATAGCTGAGTCCCTTATAGAGTTCCAGCAGCCTGAAAAGCATAAGCCTCGAGAAGATTTCAAGGACAATAGTGGTGAAGATAACCAGAAAGTCAAGGAAGCAACGGTTGATCCACCGAAGACTAAGGAAGGCTCCCATAAAGGCCAAGGAAGCAATGGTAACAACCGAGGGAATAGTAAAATTTCATTAAAATGCTTTCTTTGTGATGGACCACATATGGCTAGAGAGTGCCCAAAATGGAGCACATTTCAGTCTTAATAGAAACAATGGATGGGCCACAAGAGCAACTTGGAGAAGTAAAGATGGGTTTTTTACAACTCCATTCCGTCAAAGCCAACGATGATGTGCCGCGACGTGAAGTGAAGGGACAACCGTACGCGATGATCTCGACCCTGCGTACATGGCCCCTTTAGTCGTCTATTTCAGATAGAGAATTAGTGATTCTAGACATTTCATTTTCTTCTTCTCTGGTGCGGACCTGTGCTTTGCGGTTTAATCTTCTTCAAGATCTAAGGTTAATGGGCAAGAGGTACGCGCCTTGGTGGACACAGGGGCTACCCATAACTTCCTTGAGGAGAAGAAAGCTAAAAAACTTGAAATCAAGTACGAAACTGGACGAGGATGGCTTAAAACAGTCAACTCCGAACCCAAATCAATTTTAGGAGTTGCTCGTGGAGTAAAGACACACATAAGCGAGTGGTCTGGCATTGTGGACTTCTCCGTTGTAAACATGGATGATTTTCCGATAGTGCTTGGGATGAAGTTCCTGAATCGTGTGAATGCCATACCTATCCCCTTTGCCAATTCCATGTGGATTTTGGATGAAGGGTATATGTATATGGTACATTTGTCGCGTGAAACGAATATCCAAATTAAGACTATTTCTGCCATGCAATTCAGGAATGAGCCTACTTGTCGGGACGAGTTGCCAAAAGAAAACAAAGGGTTCAAGCAAAAGAAGCCACCCTACGAGGAGGAACAAAGAGTTCCGTTACAGCTCCGCACAATCGCGATGAGGGCATCACAAAATAGGTGGGGGAGAATGTCACGGTATGGCTATTTTGGCTATTCTCGCCATCGAAATTGCTTTGGTAAAATGCTTTTTGTCTAGGCAAAATATATTGTACATAAGCTAAGTCTAGAATATGGTAGAATACTCTAGATAAAATATAGTTGGCATAAATCTAGAGTAGGGTAGAGAATACTCTAGAAAGGTGGAGATTTTTGTAAGGAATATTATGTAAGAACTTTCTGAACTATGTATTCTTCACGTCCGATCAAAGCAATCTCCACCGTCCGTTGAGGAGGTGGAGGAGCTATAAATAGAAGGGTAAGGACCCTCATTTGGGGCATCAAATAAGAATTATAATACAAGCATAGCTATATAAAGCTTTCTCTTCAAACTTCTCTCTTGCAAGCTTTCATCTCTTCTCTTAAATTCTTTTTTGCCACAAAGTCTTTAACTATCTTTGATAGCTCTTTTAGGTAAAGGCTGACTTAGTCACAAAGGATCGTGACTAAGTGCCGCACGAGCCAGAATAAAACTCTAAGCACGTGACATAAGGTATGTCCCATATATATATATATATTAGATTCAATCTTCATCCAATATTTTGATCAAGATGATATAAATAGTAAAAATTAATAAAATATTTTTATATTTTTGTGTCATCTTAATTAAAATACCGAATGGAGGTAAAATTTTATCATATATATATATATATATTTTTTTTTTTTTTATGATCACTTTAGAGCACTTTTTTTTCAATTTTTATACGATGAGATTTAAAATTTAATTTTATGGTTGAATATTAATAAATACGAGTTTAAAAAACTAATAAAATTTTAATTCAACTAAATCACGAATTGATTTTAATTTGATCATTTAGGACTTGTTTGGAAGAGCTTTTGTCCTTTAATAAGCTTTTTTTCAATTCCAAAAAAAATTATGCACAATTTTTTGTAAAGTTTTTAAAAAATTTTGAAAAGTATCAATAAAATGTAGGTTATAAAATGATTATATATATAATTCTTTTTTTTATAAATATTTATAAAATAATATATCTAAAAATTTTAATTTTTTTTATTTTAATAAGCACTCCCAAATGTTTCATTAATCAAAATGACAAAAAATATATATAGAACTTTCTGATGTCTGTTTATTTTGATCAAGTGGTTAGATATAAATCAATTCATCATCCTCAACTTTTAATTAGATTATTAGCGGGATTTAATACGCAGAATATGTTAATTACCTTTTTGCTGGATAAGCTTCCTACTTTACTATTACTACTTTCCTCGTTTAGTATCTAATTTCTAACAGTACTACTAGTGGGACGATTATGAAATCTATGGTATATATATTTCTGCATCTTAGAACCACTATGTTTCGATTATTACTTCGCTCATTTTTTGTCGGTAGGGACATATTTACTTTATAGATAAAGTGAGTAAAATAAGTTTTTTGAAAATTAATTTAAAAATAAATAAAAATTAAAAATATTTAATAAAAATAAAATTATATATTAATTTAATATTTATAGTAAGTTTTAAAAATAAAATTTTTTAAAAAGTTTATTAATACAAAAATTTTATTTTAATTTTTATATATATTTAATATTGAAATTGAATTTGGAGGGTTGATAAATACGCTCTATAAGTCTTATAAGATTAATTTCACTAGGATGGTTACCCAAAATATGTGAACTATACTTTTTGCAAAATGTAAGACTTAGAGTAGATATCCTTTTGCGAATTAGGACTACTAACTTTCTGCAAGTACCGTATTCATTTATCGAACCGTAAATGCTAATACTTCTACTAGTGGGATTACTGTGACAATCCTTTAATATAGGGATCTATATATGGGTACGGTGTTTTAATTTATAAGTTTATATATAAAAATTCTTATAATATTTATTAAATGGTATGAGCGTGATAAGCTATGTTCTTTTTAATGGTATAAGCGTGCAGTTAAGGAAAAATCCTTTGCAATATAGATCCGTTAAGTTTCTGTTATTACTTTGGTCATTTAGGAATCCGTATATTCGAATAAATATGTTAGTGGGACTAGTTCGTAGAAACATGAGAAATGTCATTTCGCAAGGTAGACCTTTTAGTTTTGTATATCTACTCGAATCATTAAGGGTCTACAGACTCTAAATGTGCAAATATTATAAAAAAGATCCATTATGTTTCTATTTGGCTAAAAGGAAACAAAAAAGAACATCATCCACAAAGGGGTTTTAAGAAAGGAAACCTTACCCATTTGTTCTCCAAACACCACCATCCAGCCATGGCGCTTGCTTCCACCTTCTCCTCCATTCCCCGTTCACCACCTCCACCGTCGTCACCGGCCATTTCCTCCACCACAACCAAACCACCACCACCATCTACGCAGAAGAAGAACAACAACAAGACCAACGAGAAGAACAACAACAACAACCGTTCACTTTCCGACCAACTCCGGCCACTGACGCAAACACTACTCAACGACCAATCTCTACTCGTCCATTCTCAACCAAACCCAAAACCCATCTGGGTAAACCCATCTCGTCCTCTCCCTCCCGTTCTCTCTCCTCAGCGTCGTCAACCTCGCCGCCGTCAAGATTCTTCTTCCCTCTCCCCCTCGCTTCCTTCCCTCGCTCGCTGTCTCTCTTCTAACTCCAATTCCGTTATTAACCCTGACGCCGTCTCTTCTCTCTCCTCCGCTGATGCATTCTCTCTTCTCAACTCCCTCCTCCGCCGCCCTGATTCACTCCTTCATTTGTTATCTCTTCTTGAAACCCATGCGTCATTCCCACTTGAAACTTCCCACTACAACGTTGCGCTGAAATCTTTACGAATTTCTCGACAATATAATCAAGCTGAGATGCTCATGAATCAAATGATATCAGCGGGAAAACCAACGCCAGATAATATCACTTATTCGACATTGATCACCTGCGCTAAGCGGTGCCGGAGATTCGACGAAGCAATCATGTGGTTTGATCATATGTATAAATCAGGACTAACTCCTGATGAAGTGACTTACTCTGCTGTGCTTGATGTTTATGCCAGAATCGGTAGAAGAGAAGATGTTTTAGCTCTATATGATCGCGGTCGTGCCGCAGGGTGGAAGCCGGACTCTGTCGCGTTGTCGGTTCTCGCACGAATGTTTGGACGGTCCGGTGACTATGATGGCATTCAGTTTGTGTTGAAGGAGATGAAGGTTCTTGAAATGGCTCCGAATTTGACTGTTTATAATGCTTTGCTGGAAGCACTAGGAAACGCAGGGAAGCCCGGGCTCGCACGTAACCTCTTTGATGAATTGACTAGCTCCGGTGTCGCGCCGGATGCGAAGACTTTAACGGCAATGGTTAAGATCTATGGAAAGGCACGGTGGGGCCGTGATGCTTTGGAGCTCTGGGAGAGGATGAGAGTGAACAAGTGGCCTGGAGACTTCTTCTTGTACAACACACTGCTTAGTATGTGTGCTGATCTTGGGTGGGAGGCTGATGCGGAAAAGATGTTTGAGGATATGAAGCATCAAGACCGCTATGCCAGGCCCGACAGCTTTAGCTATACAGCCATGATTAATATTTATGCGAGTGGAGGAAAGGCGGATCGGGCAATGGCACTGTTTGATGAAATGCTGGAAAATGGAGTCGAGCCGAATGTTATGGGATGTACCTGTTTAATACAATGTCTGGGAAAGGCAAAGAGGATCCAGGATGCCGTCAATGTGTTTGAGACTTCGATGCAGAGAGGAGTGACACCAGATGACCGGCTTGCCTGCTGCTTGCTTTCACTAGTTGCTTTGTGCGAGGAACAGGAACTTAATGCAGTGTTTGCTTGCCTTAGAAAGGCGAACCCGCTTCTCGTCAGGTTTGTTGAGTTGCTCAGTAATGATGCAGTTGAATTTGATGAGATCAAGGGTGCGTTCCGGGAGATAATGAATGGGGCAGCTGCAGATGTCCGAAGACCTTTCTGTAATTGCCTGATAGACATATGCAGGAATCGGTCTTTCCTGCCAAATAGAGCTCAGAATTTGCTGCAGCTGGGAAGTTTTTATGATTTGTACCCTGGTCTTCAAACTAAAAGCA
This sequence comes from Acanthochlamys bracteata, assembly GCA_019914995.1. Classification (NCBI taxonomy): domain Eukaryota; kingdom Viridiplantae; phylum Streptophyta; class Magnoliopsida; order Pandanales; family Velloziaceae; genus Acanthochlamys; species Acanthochlamys bracteata. The sequence continues at coordinate 1,063,102 of CM034126.1, forward strand.
CTGAGGAGTGGTCGCTGAACCTCCGTTCTCTCTCAGTAGGTGCGGCAAATACTGCTTTCGATGATTGGATGAAGACACTTTCAGATTCTTTGGAAAATGAAGAATCATTGCCTCAGCTGTTTTTGGTTCATACTGGTGCAGGAACTCATAAATTTTCTCAGGGATTAGCAGGTGCATTCGCCAAACATTTGGAGAACCTGGCAGCACCGTTCCTGCAAAGCGAAGAGAGCGGGGGGAGTTTTTTCGCCAGGAAGGAGGATTTGATACCATGGCTAGAGTCAAGAGCAGCAGCTGTTTCTCTGACTGCTTGAGCTTAAACGCTTGAATTTGCATAAGCCGCCTTTTAACTTACCACATTTTCTTTGCACAAGCAATCGGGTTGGTTTTAGTATTGTACAAGTTTACATGAATGAGAATATGGTTACATCCAGGATAAACAAAGCTCGATCCTTTCTGGGAGAAGATTTAACGAATGCATGCAGTTTGATGAGGAAACTAACGTTGTTAGACCGCTGCGCAACACTCATTTTGCTATGCACAAGGGCTTGAAGGTTTGAAACTTGAAAGTGTGTACATGTATAACGAAGGAATTCCTACAACCAAATGCCCTCATAGTTACATCTCTGCCCAATCCATCCAGTCACAAAAGGGATTTCAAAATCAGCAAGTGCCTCCCTCACAGATGATTACCCCTAAAAGAAAACTTCCCAGAAACTGCACAAGAACCCCCTAATTAGTGTGCACCCTCAATAGCTCAATTCAAGAAATTCTCACTGTACAATCTCATTATCCTTCTTGTGTCAAATACCTAGAGGTATAGGAGTTCTGCTTAGGAGTCCAAATTAAAGAAGCATCAAAGCAACACCTGGACATGAAATTGTTGGTAGTTCTCTTTTCATCCTTTCTTTGCAGGTGTAATTTCTATATGCGACTGCTTTAAGGTAATGAAGAGTTAAAGCAGTTGTTCAGGAAAGTGACATAAAACTGCAGCACTTGTCCTGTTTACTACAGGCTTACATATTCTTCCTTCCAGTGAGATAACTACTGCTGTTACATCATCATGATACTTCCGCCGTTCGCCTTGAGGGATGGTCAGCAGTTCATGGAGTGGGAGGGAAAATTTATTCTATAACCTCTCCTTTCATTATTGTTTCTTGAATGTTGTTCTTTTCTTGAATGCTGTTCTTTCACTTTATAAAATAAACCATATATTGATTTTATGAAAAGCTAACTGCACAGTTCGGAATAAGAAAAAAAACATGTTCTAAGGTATCTTTCTTTTATGCATATGATGATTTCTACAGAAAACATAATTTTAACAAGTGAAAAAATCATTATAATTTGCAGCAGTAGCAAAAATCATGAAGCTTCTGTTCTGGCATTTACCAGCAACTTCATCTAGCTTTCAATTTCTAGCACATCAAGTTTATTAAAAAGTTGTAACTGTATAAATATAATCAACAATAACTCGAGCATATATGTTTCACTTTGATGAAAGCCTTTTAATTTCAACTTAATTACTTGAGAAGTTTTTTCTGCTATTAAGCTGTTACATTCACTATAGCAGTTCCACATTCTCTCTTTCTTTTTCCATGTCTTATTTTCTCCGAGCATCTCAAGTTGCAACAATGCTATGGCTTGTGCTCGTCATGCTTGGCGTGTCCATGGCATCTGCTGTGCCTGTACCTTTTGCCGCGGAATCTCCAATTTACCTTGGTACCGGATATCCAGTCATGGAGGTCAGAATCGGGACTCCTCCGATGCACGCGTACCTTATGATCGATACTGGTAGCAATTTTATTTGGACTCAGTGCAATCCTTGCGTCCGTTGCTATGAACAAATATCCCCCATACTTGTCCCAGCAAACTCATCATCTTCCAACCTCATACCTTGCAATGACAAGGAATGCAAGAAGATGCCACTTCAGTTCTCTCTTGAATGTACCAATGAGAAACATTGTCCCTACATCTACGAATATGGATTGGGTGATGAAGATTACTACACAACGGGCACATTGCGTGCAGATACGTTCACCGTGAACACCACGAGAAGGACTAGTGTAACATTTGGTTGCAGCACTACTAGCGTTGTTGAAGATTTTAAAGGCTCAGGTGTAGCAGGGTTCGGGCACGGTCCTTTATCTTTTCCATCCCAAATGGGTATAACGAAATTTTCCTACTGCATTGGTTTCCCAGTGAATTTCGTACTCAATTTGCCATTGGGTACCATATACCTTGGCAAAGAGGCTAGGATTGAAGGTGCAGCAGCTCAAACGGTTCCGCTTGTCAAGAACACTACAACTAACTGGAACTTCTTTTACTACCTTCGTTTGAAGGGAATCACTGTTGGAAATACCCGGTTAAAGATCCCAAAAGAGAAGTTGGTAGTTGGTGAAAACGGCGGAGGAATATACATCGACTCTGGTGCTCCTGCTGGCGTGCTCGAGCATTCCATATTCAAGCTTGTGTTAAGAGAATTCAGAAACCTGTTAAAATTGCCGCAAGTGAGAATTCAGGATCGGTTCGAATGCTTCCGCTTAGGACCTGGGGGAGACAGGAAGGAGTTAAAAGTACCCAAATTAGTGTTCCATTTCCAAGGAGGAGATTGGGTTTTCCTTGAAGACAACTACTTCCAAATGAACAACGATGACCTGTGCTTCATGTTCACCGAGGACGAATCCACATCTGTGCTTGGACTGTTTCAGCAATTCGGCACACATTTGCTATTCGATCTTAAAGCTGAGACCTTAACCTTTGCTACTGGCGTCTCTTGCTAGAGGAAAAGTTTTTAGTACTAGGTAATGTTTTTCATACACAAATATACACCCAAGTGAATAATTCCCATTGGCTTTATCCACTAGTCTAATCCAATCTCTGTGTTGCTCGATGATATGACAAACATTACATCTGAAAGTAAACTATCTAAATCATCAAACGTTTACACACCACTAGCAAAAGGAAATTCATCCACATATAAAATAAAAGCAATGCAGCCACCGTGACTATGTTCAAAGCAGGGGCGGTTTCCTACTCCTACTTAGCTGCTAAGTTTTCCAGGAGCAGGCGGTGTGGGTAGGCCTTCTGGTGACTGCAGGTATGATATAGAGATCAATTTAGATCTATACTTGTCAGTGCCACTGTTGACTTTAACGGGGCTGCCATTCATCTCATTTGAGGTAGAAGGTGGTCGAGGTGAATCAAGGACCTTCTCTGGATCAACCTGGGAGATTTTCATGAGAGAGTCTCGAGCAGCTTCTGGAGAAACCCTTTTCTTGCTTAACGAGAGATCCATAATCTTCTGCAACAAAATCCAAATTAACCCCACAAATAATATGCAGTCTTCAGATTGATAACAAGGCTATGATGAATTACGCAGAAAAACACAAGGAACAATTTCCTTCTGATAATAGTAGATAGTCAATGCATAATCATAATGAAGGTAGAGTTAGTACCTAGGAAGATGCAGGACATGATGTTCCTTTTTGCATGCATTAGAAAGGGGACTTGGAAGTCCATAAAATCATAGCTAGTTTCAAGAAACAAAAGCTTTAATTACTAAATTAGGTATGATAATGGAGATCCTGAAGGGAATATATGTTATCTCTGCTGAAATAATCACTCTTTGGCAGAGGTCTTGTACTGGAAGCCAACAAGAACCTTGCAGTCCAAGTAGAGTATTGGGAATGAGATACAAGCCACAAGAAACACAAAGGTTTATGTGGGAAAACATCTCCCTAATGAAGAGTAAACCTACCAGCAATCACCACGAAGAAATTCACTAAGTAATATAAGTTTTACGACACTCTACTCCAGAGTAAAAGCTCTTCCATGCAGTGTATGCTCTATTCTTAGTCTACAAGTTGGAAACACTATTACACGTAAGGAACTCTCTTGCCGGTAATTCCAAGTTGCCTAAAAGGTTACTTGCTAATCACTAAATATGCCTGAAGTTGAATGCCGATAATGATTGATCAACAACCACACCTGCAAGTCAGCTTAACCACTTGTATTTATAGGCATTCCCAAACTGCTGGTGGGCAGCAACTTGTGCTGGCAGCAGCTAGCAACAACAGTACATCCATGTGCTATTAAGGCACCTTGAGCTTGGCAACTGCATATGCAGCCACCCCAAGTGGTGACCTGTTAGCACAGAAGCAACATTATCTGCATGTACTGTAGCTCATGTTCAAGCTTCTCTAGGATGTCATTATTTAGCTCCTTCACCCATGTCATTGCAGAGCTGCTGAAATAGCTTCCATGCTGACAAATGCTTGACAATGCTAGATGAACCAGGTAGCTCAAGCAAGACTTCTCCCAAGAAAACACCTGGCAAACTTGGAAGGTTACGAGGCTCTGCACCTTGCTAAGACAGCTGTGAAGAAGCTTGGGAATCCCCCAAAAACCAAAGGCTTGTCCTGCTTCTGCTGCTGTTAGTAGCAAGTGCCACCTAAAAAGAAGCTCCCAGCTACCTTTTCCAGAAGTTGCCAAGCAGCTTCCAGGTCATTGGGCATCACCCCAGTGCCTAAGCAGCTTGGCCTTCTGCTTGCCATGTTGTCCAGGCTTGGCTCCTTCCTTGGCCTAGTCCCTTGCTAAGTGGCTCTACCACTACTTGAAACAATCTCTTACTCAGTCATAAGTAGCAGTCCTTAAGCTACACCCTTCTTTTAGCAAAAGATGACAGAATTTTAGCTTTCTATCTCAAGTTGAAGTCCTTGATTACAGGATTTTCTGTGAACATATAATTAGGTACCCTGTGGAATGAAAACTGACATTATTTATCTTTATCCTATAACTATTTCCATGAGTAAAACAAAATCTTTAGCACCAGCAAACATGAAGCTTATCCGAAGGAATAACAGGGAAAAGTGTAAGAAATGCAATCTTACGACATGTCATAGAAACATTAGGGGCATATTATTATGCAGCAAGTCCACATATATGCCAAAACCAAATTGTAGTTGTCTTCAGGATGCCTGAGAACTACTATAAGTTTTGACATAATGTTAGCTGATATTAATCAATAGCTACAAACTGAACTATTTCTTAATCATTTTTCTTCCGCAGCCATTATCAGCTCGAATAAATCCCTTGAAATTCAACAATTCTAATTCAACAAGATAGAAATACTAAGCTAATATTATACACCGACGATCAACGCACAGTGACATCTCGTGTACCAATTTCCCCGAGAATTCTAACAATTACTCGTACCAAACATTAATCTCAAGAATATTTATCACTTGCCTTTACTCCTGAATACTGAATGATCCATCTATTAACTCACAATTTCTTATATTTTCACTAACCTTAACCTAAATTTATCATACGACCAGAATTTTTGAAAGAAAAAGCAACCTAACAAATAAAATCAACAATCAAGTACCGTACCGGGGAAGAAGAAGCAAGCAATTGCAAGACGCAAGTAATCCACGTTTAAACACATACTTAAATTTGGACTCCAAAAAAATAAAAGCCAATTAATTACCTGAAATATGGAAAACTATAAAAAGCAGCTAGCTGATGATTGATGATTGAAGCGATGAAAACTAAAATCCAAAAATCAAACCTTCGATCTTCCAAAGCCTTCGTCAAGATCGACCTGAAATCTTTCTTATTTATCAAATTAAAATCAGACGAATCTTCGTGCGACGCCGTTGACTATGTCATGAATGTTCTGTCTCTCTATATATATAATAATGATATCTTTCTAGTGTGTATCTAAAGTCGTTCTTTCAGAAGTTTGCAAATAGAAGGGCATAATATAAAAGTTACACCTTACCACGCTCTACATTCTAGTAATGATTACTGAAACAGTAACACTTACCAAAGTCTAATATGGATCTCCTATCTTGCAAATATGCAACAAAATATTTATCAATATCGTGAGCTCTAGATTTTGTCAACTGGACTACTGCATCCTACGTTTCAAAATTAGGTAGCTGATGTTAGAAATACGTTGGTGTGTACAAATTAAAAATAGCACAACATAATATTTGGCACGTATCTTATAATTTAAGTTAAAATTAAAAATTAATAAAATAATCATATAAATATAAAAATATATGTCAAAAAAATAATAAAAATTTATGATCGTATGATCACATAAAAAAATATCAATATGTGATGATATTATAATATTGATTTATAATTATTTTTTTTTATTTGTCTTCTTTTTATACAAATTTTATACATTTAAAAAATATATATAATTCTAAAAAAGTTCTTAATAGCTAATCTATTAAATAACTAAGTCTCTAATGCAACTATTCAGTGTGATAACTATTTTTTTGGCATTAATTTATTGGCATAATTTTTTTAAGTAATTACAGTAAATTTAGACATAACTTTTTTATCAATAAATCTAAATATAATTACTATAAAAATTATAGTGGACTAAATGATAAACTATGAGCAGCTACTTGTGCAATGCTCATCAAATTTACTTTACATCCAATAGTTGATATAATTGAGTTTGTTAATCTCTGCGTTATCAGTTTGCAAACAACATGTACTTAAAATCAATGTATCAAGCTATCTATCTATCAGACAACAAAACATATTTGACATTTGTTCAACTCTTCATCAGCTCCATACAAAATCATTCAAGCTGCATTTAGATATTAGATCATATATAATACATCACGTGAACTCGGTAACTACATAGGAAGCCTTGTTGAAAATTTCTTGATATCAACCCACGCTACTGTTCAGAATACAAAACAGTAATGAGTAGTAGTTTCCAATTGTTCCAACATAATAATACATGAAAATATGCATATGCGTACGGTACAGAAGAGCTTCACTAGAGCAAGTCAAAGGGATGGATTTTTCTACTAACATAAATTGGAACTCCAACATTCCAATTTTATTCCAATGTTTTAATTGATAAAAGTAAAATTTTACCAACCTGAATTCAGTAAGAAATATAAATTAAAAATGAATTCATTAAAGTTGAGATAAACTAAAACACAAAAAAATAAATTCAAACTTAAAATCGTGACTTCTGTGCAATTGAGACAGTCTAAACTGCTATGTTGTCTATAATGCTATAACTGAAAAAGAAATTCCAACATTAAACATTGTTCATATTAAAGTAATAAGGTAGAGAGACTTTTTTCACGACAAATAAAGCCTGGCAATAAAGGCAGCCTGGCTTTAGTCTCTTCTCAACTATATATAGCTTCGTCTACTTACTATACAAAGCTTGCTCTCAGCATCCTACCATCCCCAATTACCAATTGAACGAAACACTAAAAGCACGATATACATGCTTTGCATCTCCATCCAATCAGAACCCCTATGAGTAATTAACTTATATAGATACTCCCCCGCGGGGCAACCAAGCTTGAGAAAGTTATGGAAGACGAATGAATGAACTAGCCACGCCAGCTGTTCTGCTTTTTTGCTTCAAATGCAGCGCCGTCACTTAGCATGTCCTGGGCATCCGTCTCCATACCAAGTTTGGAGAGAGCAAGTGCCTGAAGGTAGAAGGTGGTGGGCCATTCTGGCATCGATACCTGAGCCTGCATGGCATCTCGTAGAGCAAGTTCTGGCTGGCCGTTCATTAAATAGCACAAGGCTCTTCTTGCAGACACTGTTGCAGAGGGAACCGACATCATTGAAACCAACTGCACGTGTTCAGAGCAAATCAGCAATTCAGCTTTGATAAGACATACAGAAAAGCATACAGTAATTCGTAACAAGTCAAACTGCAGCTTGAAAATCTTCGTAGCCTATCCATAGAGCAAGGGAGAGTTTGTGTTGATATAAATAGAACTGTGGTACCTGGAATAATGTTAAATACCAATTTTCTAAATGGTTAGAAGTTTCCAAAATGGTAAAATGAGCTATCAAAGATTAAGGGCTTGCTTCAGTTTTTCAACACCAAATTCCCGGAGAATCAGACTACAGCAGACTTGGAGGAAATCAATTATATAATACTGAAACCTCTAGAAAATTGGCATAAACAAATAAAAAGCCATTGCTCGTGTAGGATCGCCACAACTCAAATTGGCCAATACTACAGTTGACTTGGTTTCATCTTATACTAGTTTCGTGCGCATGCATGCTTATGTGAGAAGCTATCATCATAAATGTAACAACTTAAATTAAAAAACCAGCTATTCCAATTACTAAAAGATTACCTAATAATTGTTAAAAAGAATACCACACGATTTTGATTATACTAACGTTATTTAGATACAATTATATCAACCTTGTTACTACTCTCTAAATATTATTAAAATTTCGAATTGCAAAATAAATTAAAAATTTAAAAAAAAAAAACAACATGAAAGAATACTTGCATCAAATTCTATATAAGAGTAACACAAAATCATTAGATTCTAAGAGTAAAACAATTTATAATATAACCAATTACAAGATTATACATTTAATGGCTAGAGAATCACTTCTCTGTTCCTAGTGTCGATAGTTCCTAGCTTGTTTTCTGCTCTCAGTGACTCCATTAGTCCAAGATCCTATAGCTGCAGTATGGTGCCCTTTGCATTCTTTACCTAAAACTTTGAAAGTTTGAATACATAGCTAGTAATGCATTAGCTAGATCTCTAAGATTTTCCCATTTAATGCTTCTTTGTTTACAGACTAAGTTCTTCATAAATCATCTTGCCTTAATATATCATCATGAAACTTAGATCTCTCCCTAACATAAGTTCGGTTCTAATGTATTCTTCAAGACGTTCACGGTTAAATGTATGTCCATGACAAAGCTTTTCAGAAAGACATACTGAAAGAGAGGGAGAGAGATAGAGAGAAACCCAATAGAATTTTAATTTCATTTAATTCAATTTTTTATTTTAAAAATAGAAATTCATTTTTTAATTTAAGGGTGAATTGGAATAAAAATTTCCAACTTAGGGATAATAATAGAATCAATTGTCCAACTTGTGAATAATATAAAATAACTAATAGATTATAAATTGAAAAATTAAGGGTATTTTAAATAAATTTCAGTCTAAACTGTACGTGACTAATTTATGAAATAATGGTAATAACTAAGGGTAGTATTGGAATAAAAGTTCCAGCTTAGGTTATCTCCGAGAAAAAAAGTTCCAAGGTGAAGAACCTTGGCACTTTTTATAATTGTATAAACGAGGTAGCATGCATTTTTGGTTTGCTTTGATTTAATTTTGATATTCATTTCGATCTAATAATTGGGTCATCAATCTTTAATATGCTGTTAATTTACTATAATTTACTAATTTACCTTAAGCAAATATGAGACGGGCTAATTCTTCCATAGCCTCCTTTAAGCACTAAAGGTCAAGTGAGACGGGCTAACCTTTAAAGCTTCCATTTCAATATTGACTAAGGTGGAGTAAGATTTTAGTATTCTAATAAACCAAATACTTATTTATACTTCATTTCAAGCAGACTGAGACTAAATGCAAACGTTGAGATTAGATTAATGGTATGGTTATATTATCTCAATTTACTTGAGTTTGCATTTTACTTGAACTTTAACTTTGAATCTTTCATATAGTTTGACAATTTTCCAATATTTTGGTTCCCAAATAGATCTATTTTGTGTTGAATCAATAGCTTAACATAGCGCAATCTACAAGAAAATAATAAATATCAAGCGCATTTAGTTCTCCAAATGCTGCATTCCTTTGAAGCTTTGCTTTGTATAACTTACCATATTGCCATTGCAATTTCAACATTTTTCAGCATCACTACCATTCTTTCCCCTTATGTCCTTCATCCAAACCAAATAACATATTTTCCCTTAATGTTAGTTTAGTTTTGGATGTTTAGATGGCATTCTAAACTCCCTATCTATCTTGATGTAGAATCAATTCCAATTCAAGCTTCAATGTTCCAATTGGTTCAATCATGAAAGAATTTGGCTAATTTTGAGGATGTTTTGAAGCTTTGCAATCACATATTGCTCAAAATCCCACATACGGTTCAAAATTGAGATCCAAATATCATGTTAAGACTTAAGCCAGATTCTACTGCTGCAATAAGCACATGCGCTATTTAACACAAATTCCAACGGTGGTTCGAACTTAATATTCAAAAATGATCTTAAGATTGTAGTTCCCATATTTGAATGTTATATAGCAGCCCTCTATATAAAGAACTATATTTCGTGTTTTACATTCTATAATCGACAGATATCACAGGACGAGAGTAACAATATTTTCATTGTATTTTGATTTATTGTCGTTTCCATTAGCTTTGCATTTCACTGGTTATTAGTTTAGTCAAAAATGCCAAACTACTTGGATGTTTTCTCTGTTTTTTTAATGAAAACTACTTTGATATTCTTCATCGATGACATCTGGCACATTTAAATTTGAAGATGACGTTCATTTGTATGCATTTACTTCCGCTTTAATTGGTAGCAGTGGCAGATGAAGCACCTTATAACCTAAGGGTTACCAACTTACACATTCACATGTTGAGGGAAACGGTCCACCAAAATGTAGGCTAACAAACCCCACCAGTTTGTTACACTACTTTAGGAGAGCACCTGCACCCAGCTTATTTGATAGATACACCGGTGATTGGTAGTGCTCAAGTGCTTTAATGGATTTTCAAATGTATTACAAAATTAGTCAACACTCTCCAAAAACTTTGATATCTTCCACGAGTGGCGTTTCGGCTTAAGAGAGCTTCAGATGGTGAAGTTCATCAATACATATTGGCTTCTTTTTCTACATTTTACTAGTATGTTGCTTCCACTTATGTGTATAAGCTTTGACACTTATTCTATGACTTTTTCATGATGATGTCGTTTGATTGTATTCCACATAAGCTTTTATCCAAACTTTACGTGTGGATATCTAGAATTTGGCATTAAATGTTAGAAGTAGAAATTGAACCGTGTGTCTCCGCCTTCCTATATTGACGCTTCAAGGGCCTTTCCTAAGAGCTAGCAATCCATAAGAGGAGAACCACACCTCAAACTCTTTAATTTAGTGATATATTAATTTATTGTATACTAATCATTTGCCAAGTCATCCATAGCTTATATGCCCATGCCATATCTGCAAGTTTAAGGAGTTAAAGGCCTGGTACAGTCTGATGAAGCATTCTCATACTACATGGTGTACTATACTCCTTAGGTAACACAAATGAAGATGAGCAATAAATGCTTTTCAAGCTCTTATGCCTTTTTAAAATGTTCAAAACTCCAGTGACTAGGGTGAACTCAAGGAAAGTAACATGAAAATCACTAAGAATCAACTAATGGGTGGTAAGCATTCATAGTTTAAATGAGTCTTCCATTCTACAGGAAGAAAAGAGAAATATGAAGAACCTACAACTTCATCCATTATGAATTATGTTTGCTAACAGCAGAGTTCTACATTAACGTCAGGTTCAGAGCCAAATGGTGTCTAAGATTTTTATAACTCGTGAAAGTTGTTAATAAACATTATATAGTTAGCAAATTAATCCTCCTTCCTATTAGGGCATCCCATTGCACTAAAAGCAATAGCTAGCAAATACACTTTTATCCCACCAGGTAGGACCAGCTATATAGATCCCTTTCTGCAGCTATGCTTAATTGCAAGATGACATAAGATGAAGAATCATGAAGAGCAGCACTCAATTGTCTTTGAATGATGTCATCATACATGAGAATGTGTGTGCACTATAAGTAGTGTGACTGAGGCATCCTAAAGTTATTGAACTTTTGTTAGAACATGAACAACACGTTACCTTTGAGTAATACTCAATTGCACTCTTAAAATTCTTGTCTCTGAATGCAATGTCCCCAAATCTTTTTGTATTCAACATCTCTTGCACTTGCTGAGTCCACTCTTGAAATGAAAGCTTAATTATGAAAACAACAGAGACAGAGAAAACCAAGGATGTTATTTCCAGATTACAATGAAAAGGATAACAATTTTCTTAACTCGGGGATAAAGTTTCCTAATAATCCGAAATTCTAAGATAAGTTTGACAAAGAAAGGAAGAAGATAAAGACAAGAAACAAAGAAAGGAACAATGCAAGTATTAGTCTCAAGACACTGTATGCATTACTGATAATGAGCTACTTTATAAATCTACTAATACTCATAAGAGATCAGTAATGAATGATTTTTAATCAGAAAGAGAGATATATGAATGTAGTGAGACACCAATTAAGAGAAATGAAGCCTTTCCTATTTAGGCAACACATGATGCTCAGAGGTATACATGGAGACATACTCTACTGGAAGGTTCACATACATAGATGAAGTAAAATATCATAGAAAAATGGAAATGGAGTTTCATTGTTCAAAGCATTCAAAACCTCTTTTCTGTTTAGAGTCACAAGAAAACAAAACCTGCATATGAAATCTGAACTATTATGTCCAGGACTACAGCAAAATTTTGAATATTTTATACATTCACCTAAATTCACCAATCAGAAAAGGTGTGATAGAGGTGGCTATATCAGACCCGGGCATGGATAAGCAATTGGCACATAAATTAGGCTTACCTCATTGTCAACACCTTCTTCATCCCTGTAACCTATCTTAAGCAATATATCATGTACAGCAACAAGATCCATGTTTGCACAAGCTTTCCCAAGTGGTGAGAGCATTATTGGCAGTGCAGCAGCTGTTTTTGTTAAACCCATTAGAACATGAGATGGCACCTGCATACATCCAAAATAAAATTTAGCAAACTAGATGTTTAGAGTTAGAGAGAAGTACAAAATAGGAACCCAGCCACCTCCTTCTGCTTCTGAAGAGGCACTAAAGCAGAAACGATGAACTTAGAATTGGGTCGATCTCTGGCCTCAAACTGCAAGCATTTTGAAGCAAGTTCAATCAACTTTGTGGCATCTTCATTAGCATACTGCCCCTCTAAGGAAGAATCGATCAGCAACAAAACATTTTTCCCTCTTATTAAATCAAGTGCCTGTAAGATATAAACTCATCAGTTTAACAACATCAAGAAGCATGGTAGCTGAATAACTAATATTAAAGTAGTTAGTCATATTGTTCGAAGTGAAGAAAACTATGCACTTTGGTGGCACACAGAAAAAAGGTAATGAAGACTTTTCATGAACACAAGTATGGTATACTGTTATACATCCACAAAAATGTACCACTTACTAAGCTAGCCAGTGTAATAACAGGATCACAAATACTATCATGATTGAGGAAAAGGATCTTAACGGACTGCTGGAACCTAACCTTTTGAAAATAATTAAGGATGATAGTCTAATATTACCTCGCACAGACATGCACCTTTGCCTTATAGACATAAAGAAATAGAGATACTTACACATGGATGCACCACGCGCATACACCCATCCACTTTCCTTCTTGTTGTATATACAGATAGACATACTTACAAATGGATGTCTAGTATGCCAATATATGTAACTATGGATGTACAAGTATAATACCCTGAATTTTGTTTAAGATTATTTAGTGAATAAATTTTCTTATTGGACCAACTAATGTTAACGGGTTAGCTTCATCTAATTTCTTTGAAATAACTTGTAAGCTTGAACTTGGGCCCAAACTCAAGTCTACCTTTGACTTGTCATGCGAGTAATCACACTGTCCATTTAAACCCTAGCCTCCATTCTCTTATATATACACATATACAGATACGTGCTTGACATATACGTGTGTGAGAGCCTTCTTTGATACTATTTTATCACATTCTCTTTTACTGCTATGTTCTTATCTTATCTTATAATGATTACATTTATGCCTCACCTCACTCTATGTAAGAACTGACAATTTGTATACTATAGCTATATCACATAAGAAATGGTATTTTGAATTTTACTCTTATCGTATCTCTTTTGCTAAAAACTAGATAGCTATTATATGATCAAGAGCTTAGCAGATTTAACTCCAATTTCACATTGCATCCTTTACATATACAAGTAGTGGTGTAACAACCAAAATAATGCACTAGTTAATCTTAAGTGGTCATTCTGCAACTTTCACCTCGCTGAGACTAAGTTTTTTTCTTTGGCCTCTCCCAAAGATTTCAGAGACGAGGGAGAGTTGACGTTTTGAGGGCTTTGAGGGTTGTGGATGGAATTGACGTTTTGAGGGTTTCCGTATAGCTTATTTCATTCCATATAATCAGAATTGTACTTAGAGAGGCATGTATTTATTCTAATGCCACCTTATACTTGTATTTGAGTTATACTTGGTTTTCAGTTTGGAATTGTATTAGGTATGGTTGGCTGCTGGTAGCCTTTAACTATTAAACTTTAGCGTATCCTGGTGATTCGAACATATTACTTTTTCTTGGTATTTATGGTGGTGGTTGTGTTATTATTATGTAATTGCAAAGGTTCACCCATGGAAAGACTTTGCCAAAATTTTGAGGATTTCGGTATGAGTTGCGTTTTAGTAAAGTATTGGTATAGGTTATTAGGCTAGACCAAGTTCGGAATTTACTTAAGATTGGTTTAGTCAGATGCCGGTCATGGCCCAGGGAGGATCACAATAAGATGAAATTTATTCATGTATGCACTTCAAGTAGCAATTACGAGCTTCTCGAGTAGTTCGTTACATTTCATCATTGCAAACTTATACACAAATCCAACTTAATTTCCATAAGTTATGTTGACAACAACATGTCATTTTATAAGAACATAATGTCACACATGTCATAAGATTAAGCTAGTCAGTAACGACACAAGGATCTCTCTCTTTCCAACTATATACTTGCATAGATATATATGAAGCACAATTTATAAGACAAAATCTACCAAATACATATATGCATATAAGTAAAGTAGTAGTCGTAGAGAATGTGTTGAGTACTTATAATATGAAAATACAATATAGGATGTGAAAAAGGAAGTTTGACATACATGACTAGGAGGTATGTGCTTTCCACTTAGAAGATCCAATAGAACTGTCCCGAAACTGTAAATCACGCTCTCAGGGATGACTCTTCCTGCAGCAGTGAATCAATGTCACTCAGAAATTCAACTAAACACAAATTAGCAAACTCAATGGCATATCTCCAAGTAAGATAATTTCTTGGAATGCAAAAAAGAGATGATTGCTTAAAAAGAGAAAACAGTAAAGTCAACCTTTGGAGCTCAAGCCATACAATAGACATCCATTTGAAGAACACTTTCAGAACACTAAAGGAACTATATACAGCCAACATGCATCAAAAGTTTCAAGCTGATACAACTTTAGTATCCCATAAGCAATTATTTGGCTTGGACTATATGTGTGAAACAGCAACTATCATATGCAATGCCAATGGCAACAATGCTAATGAAATTGTGACAAATCAAAAACAAAAATTACAAAAGATAGAAGAAACAAAAAGAATTATTAAAAAAATTTTAAAAAAATTTTAAAAAAAAATTAAAAGGGAAAAAAGAGAGTAACCTGTCCGCATGAATTCTGGAGGGGTATAGGCCAAGTTGGTACTGTAACTTTTCCCATCACGACTGTTTTTCATAAGACCAAAACTAGACAAACGAGGATCACCATCCTAGCATAGGAATAATATAGGAATTAGGTTTTAGAGATTCATTGACAGCAACAAGCTAATCAAATAGAACGATTGATGTATGCTCAAAATAAAGAACTAGATCATCATATGTATGTTTTATTTGCTCAAAGCTTCATACATTTGCAGATGCATACAGAACCATTACAATTTCTTCTAATTCTATGTTGGAAAAAACAGTTACGCATCTCGCTCCTTAGAACTTTTGCTGGCATTAACTTCACAAAGGATTGTCTAGTTGTTTCTAAAGGTAGAAACTATGTAGCAAGAAAGTCAGTAGAACTCTAAGAAGAAATGCTATTTTAATGTCTGTGGAAATGTGTATTTCATTGATATCTTAAAAACTTTTCCAGTCTGTTCAATTACCGATTATAAAGAAAGTTGTACATGACAAAAAAATGTGAAACTTGTTGTGAACTACTTCAAATTCACGTTGAACAAAGTGAAGATTTCATCCCTACTGGTAAGTTATAATTAATAATTTACAACTTTATGAGTTCTACATCCCCTTCACTGTATTAAGTCCATTGAGGGAAGATGAAAGTATTTCCACCATAGGGTAGCTGCTACTTTTGTAGCTATACTTGTCTAATCATACAAATGGTAGCATCTACTTTATGTAGCTATACTTGCTAATCATACAAATGGCACATGCTAGGATATCGTTCATAAATATGTGACAAACCTTAATAAGAATCAAGCTAAAGGACGTGCAGGGAACAAACAGTAATTTATACCTCATCAAAGAGAACTCTGTAGGCATTAAGATCATGGTAAATTTTTCGATTTTCATTATTTAGATGATCAAGTGCTTCTGCAATGTGATATGCAACTCGCAAACGCATATCCCATGGCAACGGCTGCTTCTCCCCTACAGCAATGCACAAAACAACTCAAAACTCTTTCCTATGCAGCATTAGAAAATTGGATGAATTTACAGTTCAATATAAGTATATTAATCTCCAAAGTCAATTGCATATTTGCAACATAATAATAGGAAGATCCGCTGAGTAATAAATAACAATAAGTAGATAAGTGTATATATAGCAAGTCTATTGGAATTGAGCCAATTAGGGAAAGAGATAAGACAACTGATTATTTAAGAAACTTAAGGAAGATCTACAGCAAGCAACTACTGTAACAACTAAGTGGTCATAGCCATCAAACACATTCATTAGTTCCTTTCTGCATAGATTTATTGAATTTTAAGGACAAAGCAGCTACGGAACTTAAATCTATTCAGGATCACCATTTACAAGCAGAAAACTACAGTACAAGTCGAAATAAACGAGACAGCCAGTCAACAAGAAGATTTTACTGAGAAGCTCTGTCAAGGATAATCAACTATTATTTATACTCAGCAATCGACTCATTATATCCAAGAACAGGTGAAGCCTTGAGCGCATTGCTGAGTTGTAGATCAAAAAGGAAAGAAATACTTGGATATTGTGTATGCTGGCATGCAAGTAGGACAATGCTGCTTATAACTAGCCAA
This sequence comes from Acanthochlamys bracteata, assembly GCA_019914995.1. Classification (NCBI taxonomy): domain Eukaryota; kingdom Viridiplantae; phylum Streptophyta; class Magnoliopsida; order Pandanales; family Velloziaceae; genus Acanthochlamys; species Acanthochlamys bracteata. The sequence goes on from CM034126.1 coordinate 1,080,068, forward strand.
AAAGTGACTTACAAATTGCTACAAAAGCCTAATGATGATACCAATTCCCAGTTTTCAAAGTCATCAACCTACACAACTACTGAGAACAAATAGGTTCGAAATATACTTAGCAGCGATATACTAGAATCCAACTCATGTCTTTGAAACTACACAATGCCGTTTATCGAATGAGAAGATCAGAACGTATCTTACAGTGGAACAGGTGTTTGGACAAGGTATCATTTGGCATGTACTCAGACACAAGCAGCCGTTCATCATCCTCAGAGCAGTACCCAATCAAGTTCACTAGCCTTTTGTGCCGCACCTTTCCCACTCCTGCCGCTTCCATCTGCATTGCCACCAACCATTTATCTAAAACAACTAAAACAAAAATCAACCACAAAAAGAGCATTAGAGTGATTGGTATTGTTAACAACTACATACAGCGAACTGTTGGGGATCAGGCCATGACTGGCGAGAGAATCGTTTGACAGCAATCAACCCACCACCTGAAAGCTTTCCTCGGTAAACAACATTAGGAGCTTTCTCTCCGCTCTCAGAAACAATCAAATCAGAACTAAATCCACGCGTTGCAGCACGGAGCTCAGCTAAGCTATACTCTCTAAACACCGGCACTCCTTCACCAACTTCTCCACCACCACCGCCATTGACCTCTGATTCACCGGGAAAACTCGTAAAAGTTTTCTAAAAAGAATAAGCAAAAAAAAAAAAAAGTGTGAACAAACTTACGTGGATCTTGTTGTTTCTCTGGCGGAACAGGTTCCGATTCTAGTGACTGAACATTGCTCCTTTTCGATTGCCAGCACCCCATTATCGATCTATAACTACAAATTTTCAAAATTGGTCTTCAGTGTATCGACATTGAAGTTGAAGCAAAGCAAGTGAAGAAACAAAGAAGTCCGTGAGTGCCTGAACTGGCGAAGCGCGAGATAGAGTAGAGAAAATGCTGACGTAACCAATTCCTGATCATCATGTGAGTTTACGGATACCGAGGGAAACATTTCGACTGTAGATCCTACATGCGCACCGTAGATGAAAAATAAATAGTTAAACCGAATTGCCCTCAATAGCATTTACGTAAATAATCAGACATTCGCAAGCAATTTAATATTGTTTGTTGTCGACATCTTTAGCCGGTGTTATGTCGAGAGTGGTAATTCGAGCTAGCTTTAATGGTGGATGAAGTAGGCGCATGGTGCGGATATAAGTAGCGTAAGGAGAAAAGGGAGTGGAGAGTCGCACGATTAGTCGATTGTAGAGCACGTGACAAGGCTGACAGCTTTTGGAGAGTAACGTCTCTCAATTAATTATATTTTATTTTTTATTTTCTATTTGATTTGCTTTATTGCTCTTGTTTCTCTGCAGTGCAGATTCTCACTGCAGCCGAAAAGAAAGAAAAGGTTCAACATTGGAAAACAGGAAAAGTGTTTTTTTTTTTTCTTTTTGAGAATTATAGAAAAGTTAATAAGACATGTAATAGAATTTTTGTAGATTTTATTAGTTTGTTAAGGATGTATTTCAAAGCGTTCGTAAACTCATTTTTTTTTAAAAAAGATTTTAAGTTTCAAATAATTTATATATTTCGATTATACATAAAATTTAAAATTTTATTTATACAAAATTTTAATTTTTTATTTACATATTTTATAATACAATTATATTTTTTTAATTTTTAATATATTTTTAAAATTTATTAAAATATAAATATTAAACTTTATTTTTTTTATTTTTTATTTTGATAAAATTTAATTACAGACATTTGAAACACGCAATAACTATTTCACTTTTTCATTCAAAAATTTATATTTTGGTTAAAAGTTAAACGGGGTACTTCATTAAAAAATAAGGATTTAGAAAATTTAAAACTCAGGTGTTTGTAATCATTTTTTTTAACGAAAATATTTGATCATATAAGTTTTATAATAAAAAATAATTTAGTAGAAAATGAGAACGAACACATTATTTATGAAACTGGAAGTATTATAGCTATTCAATATCACTGTCAAATTATAATATTTACTTGATTTAATGACATATTTATTAACATTTTGAATTCAATTTTTCGCCAAAATTTTTATTTTCAATTTACTTTTAAAATAAAATAATATAAAATTTAACTCAATGTTTTATAAAAAATTTTACTTTTAAAATTTAAATTTTATAACTAAAAAATTTTACTTTCGAATCACTTTCAAAACTTTCGAACTATTTTCAAACAAAGTAAAAATAAATTTTATTTGCAATCTTCACTTTTTAAGTAATTTATCTCTGCAATCTCATTTTTAGGTAACTTGGTTTTTGCTCTAAGCTCTTGATGAGCCTCAAACATTCCAAATTAGAATTTCTTTCATCTTGATTGGTCTAGTTTGCTATTTCCTGAGACAGACCTAATACCAGTGCTAGATCAGTTGGTCAGCTACTTTCTACTCATGGTCAGACTAGATAGGGGCTTTGTTGGAGCTAATTTAGGGCTTGAATTAAAAGCCCAACAACTAGCGCCGGTTGTTCTTCGACTGGTAAGTATGTGTTCTTTTTTAGGAAGTAAATTATAAAAACATAAATTATTATAAATAGTGCTGTTAAATTGAATTATTTATATTTTTTAAGAAATGACTTTTATATTTTATTGTGTAATTGAAAAGTGAATCACCGACCAATCAAGACATCATAGATATTTGAAAATGCTTAGGTCAAATATTTTGTTTCGAATAAAAAATATTTTAAAAAAATTTCAATTTTTAATTTTAAAACATAATATATATAAAATATAGTAGCTATTACGCGTGATGCCGTTGTATTTCTATCTCATCTGTATATATATATATATAAATATATATTATGTATATATAATTTTTTATATTTTAAATATTTTAAAATATTTTACAGAATATCGTAAATAATTTTTTTAAAATATAAAGTTTTTTAAATGAAAAGTATTGTAATAATCTAAGCCAAACGTCCCCATCACGAGTTCATGTATAATTAAATTCATGATAAAGGTATTATTCAAATTAGCACAACGAGTTTGTGAATGAGTTACGTGTCATATAAAAAAGTTAAAATTCATATGAAGACCCTCCGAAGTACAACACATACAAAATCTTCATAAGCAAGTTCAAATGGAGTGAACACTCTTCATGCTACTAGCAACTGCAGCGGAAGCGTTAAGTTCACTACAGCAATGAGGGGAAAAAAACACTAAATGAAAAATCTCCAAAAAATTTCAAGAGAAAAACGTGAACTTTTGTTTACTTCCTTAGACATCCTTCCAAAAATTTAAAGTCACCGACCAAAAACTGAAATGAAACGCATGCATGTATAAGTGCTTTATATCCTAAAGTCCGTATTCGTGTTTTTTATTCCTTTTTAAAAACATTTTCTTCTTTTAATTATCAGTATAAAGTCACTGCAGTGGTGAAGTAGCTAGGTATAGAATATCTTATCAGAGAAATTAATTTCTTTACTCGGATATCTTGTCAAAATAAAAAATTTCTTCATATCCAAATGGCAAGCTCCATGTCTGTAAGTAGCTAGAAACCTGCAGCACTCTTGCATATCATATATATCAGTAACATCTTTCATTGTTTTTTAAGTTTGTACTAATGCAATACTAATGCAACAAGCAATAGTTTACATCTGATGAAAATGAACACAGATTGAAAGAGAACACACCTGTGATGGATCAGTTGATTGGAACAATCGCCGGCCGATTAAAAGCAAGACGGGTGGATGGAGATCAGGAATTCTTCTTCTTTGTAAGCATACCTCTCTTAGTCTCTAGAGATAAATTTCAAGATACAATGAAATAATTTCAGAAAAGTATTTCACGCTTCTTCTCAACAGTCAATCAAGCACTGGCGACAATGGCGCTTTCAGGAGTAGGAGTGAACCTGGTGCTGTTCATGACAAGGGTAATGCAACAGGACAACGCGGAAGCTGCAAATAATGTGAGTGTATGGACTGGTACAACATGCATCTTCTCTTTGCTTGGGGCTTTCATTAGCGACTCGTATTGGGGAAGATACAAGACTTGTGCCATCTTCCAGTTCATCTTCATATGCGTAAGCATGCTCGCAGACTTGGTGTTATGAATCTTTTCTCAGTTTACGTGATTTAATGCTGTAAAAAAATGTTGTGTTGCTATTGACAGGGTCTGCTAGAACTAACATTATCATCACACTTTCTCCTGAAGAAAAACAGAGAACCAACAGTAGCAGAGATTGTAGTATTCAAGCTATCCATTTACCAGATTGCGCTTGGTAACGGTGCCTACCAACCTGTTGTGGCAACATTTGGTGCAGATCAGTTCGATGAGAATGATCCTTTAGAAAGCCAATCCAAGATTGCATTCTTCAGTTACTTCTATCTTGCAAATAATCTTGGGACTCTAGTTTCAAATACTTTTCTGGCTTACATAGAAGATCAAGGGGACTGGGTGCTAGGTTTCGGAGTTTCTTCGGCAGCTGCCTTGATTGCGGTGGTCTTGTTCATGGCTGGTACATGGAATTTTAGATACTTCAAGGCAACTGGCAACACGGTTTGTAGGATCTGTCAAGTGCTTTCGGTTAAGAAATTCAGGTTGCAGGAGACGCGCGCAGTAGAGGATTTATATGAAGCTGAAAAGAATCATGAAAATGTCGAAAATGGACTGAAAAGAATATTGCACACTCCTGACTTCAAGTAAGTCATCAACTGAGAAAACAATTTGATATTACAAACACTATAAGTTGAAATCTTCTAATTTTACTTGATTTCATCAACCTTTTAGATCCCTAGATAAAGCTGCGATAATAACAGAAAAAGAAATCTGCCATAATGAAGACGAACGCCGCTTGAATCAGTGGAACCTCTGTACTGTTACACAAGTTGAAGAGCTGAAGTGTATACTGAGACTTTTACCTATCTGGTTATGCACAATTATGTACTCAGTAGTGTACGCTCAAATGGCTTCAGTTTTCATCGAACAAGGTGCTGCTATGAAAAGAAGGATCAGAAACTTCGACATCCCTCCAGCAAGCATGTCAATCTTTGAGATCTTAGGTGTGGCATTCTTAATCTTCCTATACCAAAATTGCATCGTTCCACTGTTGCGTAGATTGAAGAAATCATCAAAAGGAATCTCAGAGCTTCGTAAGATGGGAATTGGGTTAGTTATGGCAGCTCTCACGATGATTTCTGCAGGAATTGTTGAGACCCAGAGGTTGAAGTACTCGAGAAATAACTCAAGTTCCTTGAGCATTGTATGGCAAATACCACAGTATGTTCTAATGGGAGCTTCTGAGGTGTTCATGTACGTAGCGCAGCTTGAATTCTTCAATGCACAGACACCAGATGGTCTGAAAAGCTTCGGGAGCGCTCTCTACATAGCGTCCATGGCTGCGGGAAACTACGTAAGCAGCTTGTTAGTAACATTAGTCATGAAGATAACTACCAGTACTGGCGACAAGATTGTTTGGATATCTGAAAATTTGAACCAGGGTCATACGGACAGGTTCTATTTTTTGATAGCAGCACTAACAGCTATTGACATTGGTTTCTTCATAGCATCTGCCATGCGATTCAGATGCATATCGTTAAAAAGAAGTATAGATGAAACAAATGAAGCTACGAATACACCTTGTACAATCGATGTTTGATTATCGCGTAAAGCTGAGCTGTAGCTATAAGTTGTATATATGCTGAAACCTGAAGCTATAGTCTTTCAGCTTCTTGACAAGGTTCTGCTAACAAGTTTTTGGGATAGAAAATTCTTATGTTTCAGTGTATTAGTGTAATTACCCATAGGGGAGAGTTCCATTGTATAACTTATTTTTCTTGAAAAACATTAAGGAGCCGTTTGAGAGTTCTTATGAGTTCTACTATTTAAACCTCAAAAAAATAATAAAAATAAGTAATAAAAAGATTTTATTAATTAGAATTTTTTTATATTTTATGAAAATTTAAATAAATTTTATAAACTATTCTAAAAAATTTATTAAAAAATATGAAATGAAAATTTTAATTGGACCAAATCTGCTAAACATTTTAGTCAGAGGCTATACAAAAATGCCAAGTCATCGGTCACGGGGACCATAAATGGATAATACATATTATTGTGGATTTTACTTGTAAGTCTCTTTCCATATATACTACTCCCTTTCAATTTCATTCATTTAATCGGAAAAGAGAATTTATTAGAATGGATCGCCGGCGAGAGACGATGGCGTCTCCGGGGAGAGGAGGCGGAGATGTAGGACGGGAAGGAAGGAGCGCGGCGGCTTCGTTAGCGGAGCAGATAAGCCAGGCGGTGCAATCTACTTCGAATCTTCTCCAGCTGATGCGCGACTCCTCGCCCTCCCAGGTTTTTTAGTAGATCAGTTTTTTAATTGATTAAGCTATAAAGGTCTAGGTTGAATTGATTGAGAAACTCTGTAATATTGGTTTCATAGTAATAGATTTCGAACTACTGAGTTACCTTGGTTTGTTGTTGCTGTTGGGTATTTACCGAATTTTGTCGTAGTTTGTAAACTTCGGATTTCAGTCAATTTTACAAACACTGTACTGGTCTTATACCTCCATAAAAAATTATTAGTAAATGTTCTCTCTTTTGACTGAAATCATCTTTGTTTAAGAGAGTAGTTATTGGATTTTAATTATTGCTTCTGATTAGTGTAAGCAAATGAATGAATAGTAGTCGGGGTTTTAATAGATGAGAGAGATATTTGTTAGTGAACTTATTAGAAACTTCCTTATGAAGAAAATGCTGACACCATGAATTAATTAAAAGCCAGACAAAATTTCTGCCAACAGCTTCTCCAAATTAATCTTCTCTTTTTTTTTTTTTGGTTCATTAAGGAATTCGCTATCAATCTGGGGTAACCTTTAGCTCAGGTAAAGTATTTTGATGTTGATATTAAATTCTAGAGGTCTGTATTTGAAAACATGTGTAAATAGCCAATGATTGAAGTCAAACAAAACTTGTAATTGCAACTAAAACAGATCTATTACTGATTGAAAAATTGTGCATTCATAAACTGTGTAACATTTAAAGAAGTTCAGCAACTTAACAAGTTGTTTTAAGTTGCCTGGGAAATGATGAATTTCGCAGTCCGTTTGCCCATGTATTGACTTTTGGTGTGAATTAGCTTTTTCTGTAGCTCGGCATGGTTGTTGTTTGAAGAAATTAGAAAACAAATATATGTTTTCTTAAGTTGAGGTATATATGGTGTGTCAATTTATGATGGTGATAATATCTTTCATCCTATCATTTGCAGGCTCATCTTGTAAAGCTTCCTCGGAATCTGATGGCCAAAGTACCTACTGTCAAGAACACAGGTCATGTATGTTAGTATCATCTCTATAAGTAGAACATATTTGGTAATCTCTGAGGCCTTGCTTTGAAGTTGTATTCTCCAGGTTCTAGAGCAACTACCTCAGGTCATTGCATCTCTGGATGCTTATACAGAAAGTAGTCTACAGAGGTAAGTCTACAAATGCGATTTATTCTTACTCAAGTCTCCATTAGAAGTAGGCATTTTCATGTAGTTAATGGGGAGCTTGAAATACTTCACATAGTTCAGTTTATTGTGTTCTTAGTTTTGATTGGCGCGATACGTTTAAGTAATTTATCGTTGTACTGGGTATATACAAATTTTAGGCATTTTATTTATGAAGTCACTTGATTAATTTGCTCTAATTGTCTGTTGTTTTACATGTAGTGTTTCTCATCTCAAGACTGTTTCTCAGTTATTATCAAACATGGAAAGCTCACAGCTGAAGTCTTTGTCCTCCTACCGTCAGCCGGGAGAGTTGAAAGATAGTGTCTTGGACAGATCTTCGGGACCTTCTACTGGGACCTCTACAGGTAATTACTTTCTGCTTGCAAGTATATACTTTTTTTGCAGCCCTTCCAGAATCCAGATGCTATGACACGTAGTTTGATCCCTTCTTTCTTGTGTATGGTTTCCCTTCTTCTACACGTTCCTCTTCTGTGTTTAACATTTATGTCCATACTCTTGGATAGAACATATCTCCATTAACTTCATCTTCCAAGTTAACCTTTTGAAGTGTATATGGTTTATCTTCATCATTAATTGATATCGAGCTGCCTCAAATGCTTAATAGTTGTGTACCTTATAGTTTATTACTTCTTACAGATGGTTGATTTGTTTAATAAAGTGCAGAGAAGGAATTTTCCTGTGAAAGTTTGAAGGGCAACTTGCTATATCATTTTGGAGAGCCAGAACAACCATTGCATCATCTACGAAAGTGAACTTGACATGGATTATTTCTGATGTTTCTAATATGCTACCCATTACTTGTATTGCATGTTCTCATTTCAAATCTTTCATATGCAAACGTTGGAAGGAGTGATCATAAGAAGCTGTGAATGGTGTTGATAATATGTTGATTGACATTTTAATGTTAAATATGCAAACTTGTACCTACTACTTGTATAGTTTCTCTCATGCATGTTAAACATGTTGACTGACATTTTAATGTTTACTCCAAAATTGTGCTCTTTCGGGAGTTTATGGTTTTGCCATTTGGTGGCTTCTTTAGTAAGAATTAGTTCAAACTAAGGACTGGTTTTCCAACTATTAAGAAATAAAACTGAATGCTTCGTATATATTAAGCATCTGATCAGCTAACAGTCTAGTTCTCTGCCCTGCTTGTAGTGTCATTTGCATTTATGGCTTTATTTGGTTGCGCTTATTTGCAGATTAATTCTTCTCTGCTCAGTCAAATTGTTCTATGCCTTTTAGAACTTTACATGCAAGTAACCATATTTATTCAGACTACGTGTAATCTCTCTTCCAGAAGGAATGCTGGTGGCTGCAGCACTGCTTCCGTATGGAGTGACATTGTAGTCAATTACCTTACAAGGATATCCATAAAACATTATGTAAAGTTGTTTCCTAAATGCAGTATTTCATTAAGGCACATATCAATCAACAACAGCGATTGCAAGCATAAACTTGATATCACTTGAACTATATCGTAAATTTCATAGCCTAGATTGAAATATCTGCTTTATGAAGAACATAAGCAACTAATCACCAAGAGCTAATCCAAGAATTTCTCAAAGAGCTGACTGTTACCTAGTTCTCCATGAGGCACAGTTCATTTGGCAGGCAGGACTTTTAAATGCTCACTCTGGACTAGCTAATCAAAACTAATCACCGATGTCGATTACTAAAATGGTGGGCAATGCTAACCAAGTATTTCAACTAACAAAATTCGAATATCTGATTTCTTGCAGCAAATCCTCAGCATCAAAAGCAGATAAGATTTAAATCAGAAGAATAGTATTTTGAGAGAGGCTCAACTAATTAGACAAGCAACTGACTATGGATTCATTAACTATTCTCTAGCCAACGACGGTGACTTTCGATAGTATCATGGTGATAGTCACACTTCAGTACTGCATCTCAGCTCCAGCACAGGACCTTGGTTCTACAGCATATGAACTTAATGCACAAATAACAAGTAATTTCTCGTGCCGTTGTACCAAATAACAAAATCAGTATGTTTACATTTTTTTTCACTCACATTTAAGATTCAAAATGAAGGCTCCCACGGAGCTGAGTAAACTTATATCAGCTAATTAATGCCATTGAGACCATGAGCACAAGACTCCTTCACACAAAGCTTACATGAAAGCATCAGGAGCTTTAGATTCGGAATTCATTCAGCGTGAACAGAACAGAAGGTGCCATGATTGCAACTTTCAGGTTCCAGAACTACATACTACACAGTGAATTTCGTTATCTTTGTATATATGTACACTACATCACATCAGTTACTCGACCTGTTTCTTTGAAACAGCTAATGATCGATGAACAGCATTTCAGCTTGATAATCAGCATCCACATAAGAAGTAATCCATTGGCTTGCATTCACGACATCTTACAAATTGACTGGTCAGTAGGAGATTTTAAAATAGATACTCTTTTATTGCGAACCTGTCCTCAGGAACTCAACTTCTCATTGTGGATGTTTGTTAACCATTTCCATAAAGTGGAAGCCCATGATGTCTCTATATTCACCAGTTCCTAGGCATCGGTTACAATAATCAAGCCCACTGCCACCACAATTTCTGCACCTGCAAAATGCAACATTTTCGCAACAATTAACCAAATCCAATTTGGCAAACATTTAAATCAAGGTTGAGTTGAATTTCATTTGGGTTAGGTACAAGAATTCGCAGAAAAAGAACAAAAAATAAAAAACAGCCTAGTGAAACCAAGGAGAGTTTGTGAAAACTTAACATGTAGCGGTACTCATCAAAGTAGCGATTTCTTTATCAATCAAGAAGCAGACGTCTCACCATTTGGGCCATTCCCCTTTCGGTAGCACTGGTAGATGTACATAATTCGTCCTACCTGCAATATTAGTGAAACAGGTCATTTCTAAAGGTTAAACAGGCACAAATGCGTTCAACATCAAGAAGCTTTAGCATACGAGAGCAATAGGACCTTTTCCTTTGCAATAACGGCACTGACGTCTCCCGCTTCCACTACACACCACACATGGTGGATCAGGCTTTTTCATTCCTTCTTTCCGAACATTAGACTACACATGCATCAACAAATTTTTTAAGTTAGGATTGCCAGGTTCATCAAATAAGCTAAAGGCTCCTGCTTTTAATCAATCAATGAAAAGCCCATACGCAAGAAGAAACAAAATGTAAAAAACCACAACAGACCCCGCCAAAATCACCCACTCGTCAAACAAAACTATACTCTTCGGTCACTGTGCTCGAAACGAAATGCTACTAATTAGAAAGCAGTGACTTAGGTTCCAGTTAATAAAATATCAACAGAATAAGAATCAGAGCAACAATCAAACAGAAGAATAAGTATTGTTCATTTTGCTGACTGAGATTAATAACACCAACCTCAGTGCGGACGATCCACGACGGCCGGGAGAGTTTAAGGCGGGCATGGTTGCCGTTGTGTGCAGGCGGCGGAGGAAAATGGGAGCCCACCATGGCGGCGTTGATGGCGGCTATCGGCGGAGCCATCGTTCTCCGACGTATTCCGGTGTCGTTTATCTGGTGACTGTCTGACTGATTGGATGGGCTTCTCTAGACCCAAAAATGTTTTATCCATTCTTAAGTAGGCCGGTTTTAATAAACGACCCAACGTTCTACACATCCATTTTTTTCTCTTAAACTTGGATTACACCTTTTCTTCTCTCTTTGTAAATTTAATTAGAGAGTTCACATAAAATCAAAAGAGTAATTTTTGTCAAATCAAACTACTAGCTACTTCAGGCGTTAAAATTTTAATCGCACCGGGCTCCAAGACGAGGGGACGTTTGGACTTCGGAGTCCGTTCTGCTCATTGTCTTCATTTTAATTTTTAATTTTAAATTTTAAATTGAGTGTATAAAAAATTCGTATAATTATAAAATTATATATTTTTATTATTTTCGTTTGATGTAAATAGTATAAGCTTGTCTTTTCAAAATTTTTATTTAAGTACCTCTAAACGTCTGGATCTGTAAATGAAAACTTATTTACTATGGGCTTTATTTTAAATTACAAAACTTATTTTTAAAAATAAAATAATAAATATTTTAAAATAATTTTTTGATTAAGAATTTATTTTTAATATATAATTAATATAAAATGTTTTATTAAAATTTTTTTATATTTTAAAAATTTAAATTTTAATTTTTTAAAATAAGTTTATTTCACCATAAACACGTCCTTTTAATAAAGAGAGAGCAAAAGAGCTACCATTGCTGTTGCTGTACTATCATCGAAACAATCACAAGGACACTAATTTTGATCAGATCATATCCCTCACGTCGCACATCGCCGGCAGCCGAGGCTGAAGCATGCCGCGGTTGATGCGGCATACCATTGTCGCGTTACAGATTTTAGCAGTCTTGATCTTGCATTTGCATGCTTCAGCATTTGCATCCGATGAACGGCGGCGTGTGTCTCTTGGCGCTCTGCGTACGTTACGGCGTTGGTCTCTCCGGAAAGTGCACTGATCTCATGGAGTCCACGTGGTACTGCCCTGAGAGTCGCTCGGTCCGGCTCTGCACTTATGAAGGCCGGATTAGGTATTGCATTCTCATCTTCTCCTTTTTGGATATTTCTGTGTTTCTTCCCTGCGCATTAATATTGGAAATACATTTGAACCTAAAAAAACGTGTTTTAAATATACGTAATTGAATTTTATAAAAATAAAAATTAAAAATAAAATTTTTTAAAAAATAAAATAGAAATAGAGTTCAGTATTTATATTTTAATAAATTTTAGAAGTGCGTTAAAAATTAAAAAATATAATTATATTAAAAAATATGTAAATAAAAAATTAAAACTGAAATTTTGTATGTAAAAATAAAATTTTAAATTTTTTGTATAATTAAAATATATGAACTATTTAAAATTCAAAATCTGATAAAAAAAATAAAATTATGCGCGTTTAAAACACGCACTAACTGAAACTCCTACTAAAGCAAGCAATACAAAATTGCAGACTCTTATCTGCACAACAAAACTATTCGTTTGAAGTTGCTTCAAAAATAGAACGTATAAAATAGAACTTCTTTTTTTTTTTTTGAAAAAAACAACTTGCTAAATTTTTATTTAAACAATAAGAATAAAATAGAAGATGTAATAATATTGCAGAACAATTTACCTTATGCCTTTCAAACTTCTTTAAAAAGTTCTAAATATTATTTTTTTAATTAAACAGTAAACTTGCTTTCTCAAACATTTAATAGCTCAACATTAGCGCCTTCCATAAATACAGGTGAGACATTTGAAGAAGCAAACGTCAACAAGTTTGAGTAGGTAGTAAAAAAAAAAAAAAAAAAAAAAAGAAAGAAAAAAGGAAAAAGATAAGAATGTCTCTACACTGCACAACTAATAGGAAAGATTACTCTTAGATCACAAAAAAAGAAAGGTAATACGGCGATATCTTCACAGAAACTCAATCTGGAGCACTGAAACTTCACATTATGCTACAGCATCCCTTTTCCTCAGCAGGAGGTGCTTCCGCTTGCTGATTCCTATTCGGGTCGGACGGCTTGTAGGTGAATTCAGAAGTATCAAGACCGTACTGTGAGCGGACAAGGAGCAAAGTGTTGTAACATTAAGACATGTGGGAACATAAAGATTCTAGTTCTATACAACAGTAACGACAATTACATATTATACCTTTTCCCTCATCCGCTGGCTCCAAGCATCATTTCTGCTATGACGAGAATCAAGAGTGCCACTAGGAGGAGGTGCGCTACCTTGGCCTCCCTGCCTGTTAATCAGTGGCTGTCTGACGTTAGACCTTGGAGCATAATACTCCTCATCACTGTCATAGTCTGCAGGTCGGTTTGCTGTTCTTACTATGAGAGCAAGCAAGACTAGCAATGCCTACAATGTAACAAAGGGATCACATAGCAGTTTATTAGTGTATCAACTACTACAACTTTTAGACTGTTGATAGCTTTCAATACAAGTATAAAGTTCCAATAAAGCACACAATTGTCCCCAAGTACTGTTTCAACATAAACTTCTGTTCCCATTTTTGTGATAATCCGGTTCAAATCCAATGATGATTTAGTATATGTTCAGGATATGAGATCAAGTTATAGGCAAAGCATCGAGAAAAGTTATAAAGCCAATTCTATACCTTCGACTTTTTATCAGATTTCAAGTAGTCAAGAAATGTTCAACATAGTTATCACTTTAGTTTCTAATAATTATGACAGTTATACTCTTTCACTCTCTTATTGTTCTTTCCTGTACATAATCAAATATATCTTCCAGTTAGGAAAAATTGATTTAGCTGTGTTTCTCTACATGTACAAAAATCTGAAGTGTAGCAGAATCAAGATCAGTCATGCTATTCCACGAGACTAGTCATTATCAGTTTTTAATGTGATTAAATATCACGACAATCTGTAAAGTCGGTAAACAATATACTCAAATAGGATTCCTTAAAATGATGTACAAACAGCTGCCATGTGAGGGCAATTCATATGAAAAAACATTCTCCTGTAATAATGACATAGGGAAGCAGAAAACATCTTACCTCAAAAACAACAGCTCCTAGAGCAACCCATCGTACAATCTTCCAGTGCTTATCAAGAAACTTATATATCTTGCCAAAATTGCCAGTTCTATCAGCAGGGATATTCTGAAAGAGATTGTTTTTATCAGTATGCATGCAAAGATTGAAGAACATAAATGATATTCTCATGAACTTACGTCCCTCCAGCTTTGATCAAAGAATATGAAGGCTGCAAATCCCAGCTCAACTAGGATTAACAAGAACACGAGTACAGTGTACTGCAGGAGTTAAGGGATCAAGCTGCAGGAGAAGCAGAGAAGTTCTGTGCAAATTGGTTCTTAAGATTTACCACAGAATTGGGAAAGATGTTTTGGCAATAGTATAAACACAACATAGAAGAATAAATATAGGGATGATTGCTTTAGCTAGGACATGCATACCAAAAGCAATGAAAAGTAACAGCATCTAAGAACCCTCAGTTTTAATACTAAGACTCGAGGAAAAGTGTCTATGTAGTATATGTGACTAGTGGCACAAAAAAAATTATATCTTACTGATGCACAAGAACCCAAAATAACCAACCCACATATAGGTAGGAAACTTAGATAATGACATGAATCCTAATACTGCATGCCAAATGACTAACATAGTCATAACTTCTGTCTTGAATGCTTCCTGAAAGCTACTAGGTTCATTAGAAACTATCAAGTTTACAAAATATTAAACACTAGAAACTTTTCAAAATATATGCTTATTTACAAATAAGAAACAATGGCAAGGAAGGAAAATGCAAATTGATGTTGGTAGACGAAACAAGCATATGGCATATTACAAGAAATTTGAAGGAATCAGAAGTCTGGATACACAATTAAGACAGCATCCATTTCTCGTCCATGTTCCAATACAACCAAAGAAGGAAACAATGAAGATAGTGCCTCCAATTCCCATAAAGAAATATATGAACCTGACAAACAGCAAATTTCAGTATGAGGAACTGATCAATTAGAACGAGTCACCAAAGGCCCTTGCCCTGCATGTTTTGTGCATGTGTTCATAGTAAGTTGGAGGATAGTATTTAGGTAAATTAGCAATTCATTCTATTCGTGACAAAATTATGCTTAATACAATCAATCAAATGAATTAGCCATCACAAATCACATGGAACACCATCGACACATTTCAGGTCCCTACAAACGTAAGCCCTAAAAGCATGTATTGTTTGCGTTGTTCCTAAAAGAAGCTAAATGCCTTAATTTGCAATAAACCCCATCCACATCCGCAATCCACAAAGTATTAAGTGACTACCACATTTTCATTTCTTCAATTTTTTTTTACCCACAGTGAAGTGGCTCACACAAGCGGCATGTAGATAAACAGATACTGAGATTCAGAACTTGCAACATCTGACTCTCAAAAAGGGTGCATGGAATTTAATCTATTATGGCAAAGGGCTTCACAACCACGAAGGAGCTTGATATGGAATGCAGAAGTAGATTATAAGTGATTACCAATAAAAGAAGAAAGCGAAGCAAAGCTTTACAGACAGAAATTTCTTTTCTCAATTCTACCGAGTGTGAACAATCTACCGGTTACACTTCAGTGCTTACTTCATCACTGTGCCAAATCTCAACTATATGTTCACCTCAAACCCAAGCTGAACAAATTATATGGCTGAAAAAACCTTTGCAAGCGTTGCCCTCAACTCAAAAAATCTAATTCATTACAGAAAACTAACTATATGCTTTCTCATGAAAGTAAAATCTATTTGCTATGCCACATACACGTTAATGGTCTAAGCCCCAAAAAGGAAATAAATAAACAAAACAAAAAGAACAAAAAGTCATAATCTTTGAGGGGAAACAAGAAAGAGAGCCAAAAAAATCATACCAAGCGTTCGGTAACTTATAGACAAAACTCTCCGACAAATTAACGAGCATAAGCATTGGCCTGCCAAGTTGCAAGATCCTAGGATCGCTCAGAGGCGGCGACACCGACGGCGGAAACGTACTACCTCCGCCGCTCGACGGCTGCGATTGATACTCGATCAATAGATAGATCCCATAACCAATCATAGCCACACCAACAAGACCGAGAATGAAGTTGAGCGTTTTCAACAAGCATTCCCAGAACCCTCTGCACGCCACCATTGCTGTTGCTTCTTTTCTGTTATCAATTACCAGTGATTCAACAAAAAAATTCTGGAAAACTCTTAAAGTGGGGAGGAAAAAAAAAAGAGAGAAAAGATTGAATGATTAATTACCTTGTTCTGATTGATCTCTAATTTGTTTATTTCGCAAAGTCTGTAACTCGGAGTTCAGGGATTCAATTGATCGAAGTAGATGGGTTTTATTGAAAATTAAGTGGCAGAAGGGGTGGAGAGTGAAAATTTCTTTGGGATCGCGCCGGTGTCACAGATATAGAGATAGCTCTCTTTCCAACATTCCTCGAGTTTCCTATCTCTTTTTTCTTTTCTTTTTTTTTTTCCAACATTTTCAATGGTGTTACGAGCCAGTAGGGATTATGAAATAGAATTTTTTTTAAATAAGAAAAATTTTTATTTTTTTTAAAATGAATTTTATTTTTTTATTTTTAAAAAATAATAAAAATATATAATAAAAAGATTTTATTTTGTAGAATTTTTTTACATTATCAAAATTTTTAAATAAATTTTTTAAATATTTATAAAATATATATTAAAAAACATAAAATAAAAAAAAATTTTATTTATGATAAGCAATACCAAACACATTTTTTTGGCTTTTAGCTGCATTTTACGAGGTAGATCCTATAAATTCAATTTTAACACTTATGTCCTTATAATATTAATTTGGCACAATCAGACCCTTGTCAAATCTGTTTGGTCGTATTATTAGTTGCAAAAGGAAGACGACGACGAAGAGCTTGATGAGGCACGTGGCGTGCTCCTGCTTAATTAATAGCTCAGCTATTTTGTAATGGACAGCAAACACCATTACTTTCTCCAAAATGCTCACGTCAATAATGGTATTTTGTGTTATGTGATTTACTGCTGTATTAGAGTAAGAAAAAGACAGTCCAGCAGATGACAGCATGGACTTGGAGGAGCCACGTCAGCAGACCACGTGTATACAGCTTGATTCAAACTTGCGGCATGTTTAATTGTATACGTTATCAGAAAAAGTTGTTTTTATCACTAGCGGTTCTTATTAATTTAACGTAGGCGTTTTATTTATTCAAGTATTTTTTGACTTAATTTATAATAAATCCGCTTTATCTAAATATTTCTTAAAATAAAGTATTTATTTTAATATAAGCTAAACTAAGTCGCTTATTTTACTAAAATTTTCAGTTTTTAGCCAAACAGCTTTTAAGAAGCTGTTTTGAGCTTTTCATTTTTGAGTGATCCGGAATCTCGATAAAATAGATGGGCTTTAACCGGTCAAAGAATTAAGGCCGCTAATGGACATCTGTGTTGGACCATAAGCCCTGTAATAATCTTGTTTTCTGGAAATTCAAACCTAACGAATCGATTAATGAAATTTTATTTATTGAGTTCAATTGTTTATTCTCAAACTGAAAAATCATTCTTTTGTAATCGCACATAGTTATCACGTAACTGCCAGGTAGACAATTACGAGCTAAAGAAATACTTTTATAAAACTCGCATTACTGTAATCAAAACGAATTCATAATTTCAAAACTTTGTAGGAACTTATTGGGATGAAATAAAATTTCATTAGTCCACGTCAACCAATCTAAGAAACGAAAAACCTCAAAAATCTCAACAAGCTGCAGAAGCACTACAGTGAGCTGGTGATACACCTTAGGTGTAAACCGAAGCTCACACTAGTAAGAAGATGACTAAAAAATAAAACTAATTTTATTGATCAAACTTTTTATCTTCCTTTTATGATTATGCTACTTATTTATAACTAAAGAATTACACTTAAGTTGGAATTCTTCTAACTCTTCCCTACAAGAGTTCTTAATAGACACCTCATCCTTATTGACACTAAAAATTCCTACTGGACTCTGCCTCTGTTTGGCACTTTTGGTAAAGTGCCTAAGCACAACCAAACTGTGTCTAGATAAATGTTTGACGCCAAGCCAAAATTTTAAAAAGTGCCTAAGCACAACTCATCTTGTGCTTAGGCATTTTATCCGGGTGCATTTAGACATTGCATCCGGGGCACACTAGGCACTTCGGTGCCTTTGTAACTTTTCGGCATGGATGACCCCTTATCACTCCCTCAACTGGCCCATCACTTCCACGCTCTTCCTCTCCTTCCCGACCACCTGTATCAGCTGGCTACCAAAGTAATATGATAAACCAAAGGACAACAACAAACAACAGTAGCAGCAGTTGTTCAAAAGCATTCATTCATCCATTCATGATATCAGCTTCTTTCTGAAAAAGATTTACTTTTTCTTGATTGAATCCAAACAAAACACCAAAACAATCCAAATCTTGAATAAATCAAATAAGTACTTCTCTTTTATTTGCATCCACATAGCTTACTACTCTCGTGATCATGACCACGTTGCATGCCTTCTGACCACCAACTATGTAATACTACTGCTAACTATGGCAGTTCCGTGAAGTGGGGACCGCTTCGCCAGAGGAGGAATCCGACGAATGCCTTGTCGGTGTAGTTCCGAGAGGACAGACGCCGTTGATGGCTGTTTTAATCCGATTGGAAGAGGTAGCCAAGGCTTGCTCGTTGCTTCTTTTACTGCCTTGTCAATCACCTCTTCAGCCTATAGTGAATAATGCAAAACATGAACATTTACATTTGAAATTTAAATTGTTTTTTTGCCTGGTACGTGTAAGAACATTTAAGGTTATAATTACCAGTTGATCAAATGAATTGTCATGTAGTAGCAGTAGTAGTTCCTTGCTATCTGCCTTTGTATTGATAGCATTGTTCATAGAGAGGGCCTACATCAACATATATACATGAAAATAAGTTACATTTCCATGTAGAAATTTGCTTAAATTTCATCGTCGAAGATGTTTAGAAGTTTGAAACTCACCTGAGTAGATGCAGGATATTGTCCGGAAAATGGCATAACAGGGCAGCCCCATGCATCCGCTTGTACCTAGAAAGTACATGTCATGAGTTTTTGCCACTTGAATGTTTCAATCGTTTGAGATAGTTTTATTAGAAAGATTGCGGACTTACCCCAGGATAGTTCTTCCAAGGCCAATTTGGCGGAAGAGATTGCTGCCATGCTGCATAGGCAGCCGTATTACTCCACATATGACCAGCAGAGTGATGATAATAACGGTGGTTCCATAGAGAGTAGTTCATAGGAGTTTGCGGAATACCGTAACTGGTCTGGCATTTAGGGACTGCTACGACAGGCTTTTGCATGCAGTTTTTAGGCAGCAGGTCCCTATTCTGCGGCCATCGTTTGGTATCTTGTCCTGGAAAACTATGCCTTCTATGCATCCGATACTTCTGTAAACACGTAAAATATTGCATCTTGGTTACTTATGTTCCATGAGATGATTTTGGTTTTGACTGAAGTTGATCCAGGCTAGAATGTGGTGATAACGAATTTAAAAGATAACTCGTGTCTGTCGATTACAAACCTGTAAATGGCTAGCAACGTTGTATCTTGTCAGACCATCTACTTTCATCAACTGTAAGATCTTGGAAGGAATTGCTTGATCAACTCCCAGTTGCTCGACAGCCTGAACAAATTTTCTATGTAAATCAGGTGTCCAGTCCACCTGCGGGAGGGGAAAAACAAAAAGAAAAAAAATCAAACAGTACTTAGAATTTGCTTCCAGCAACATAAATCTGAACCCTTCACGCTCTTGATTCTTGTTACCTTCATTTGCTTCTTGCTCTTTCTTTTTTCGCGCGAACACGCATGCACATACGAGACTTTTATATTTGAAACTTCAAGATTGGATTCTGCTTTTTTTCCGTTGTGCAATGAAATGGGTGGCGGACAATCTTCTCTTGTGGCACTAGAATTTACCTCCTCTTCTAATGCAGCCTCTCTGGCTTCGGAAAGTAAAGTATCCTTCACCGAACTTGTATGACCAGAATTGTAAAAAGCATTGTCGGCAGGTTTCGTTCCTAAGTAACTGGATGTTTTCGACTTAGGTGATTCTTTGGTGTTCTCCGATCTCCTCTTCTCTGTTGGAATGCTTAGTGGTAATTGTGGAGTTGAAGGTTCAAGAAATTCTCCAATCTCCTTTACATTATCTTGTTTTGATGGGCATTCAACATTAAGTTTAGCAACTTCAGGTTGCAGCTGAAGCATCGATACAATTGTTTCCTTGACGGGTTTCAGTGATTTCAAG
Source organism: Acanthochlamys bracteata (assembly GCA_019914995.1). Lineage (NCBI taxonomy): Eukaryota > Viridiplantae > Streptophyta > Magnoliopsida > Pandanales > Velloziaceae > Acanthochlamys > Acanthochlamys bracteata. Next base: position 1,100,375 of record CM034126.1, read on the forward strand.
AGTACATTCCGTTCACCTGCATTGAAGGCCTGCTCAGGGCTAGTAAATTCAGAGAAGTTTCCAGATGTTATTCAATCACTTATCCCTACTGTCTAGAATGTAAGTGTACCTTATGAACGACATGCTGCCATATGTTTTTGAGTTTTTCTTCGGAGAGTGGCTTCTGTGAGAACTCTACTGCTCCAAGCTAAGAAAAGAATTTGTTTCTGAGAAATTAATCATACAAATCAGCATAATTTTGTGGAAAGCAAACTTACTGCTATGCATTTCATCATTGTGCTCAGGCATTGGGCATTCGAGATAACTGCAAGAAGAGATATGGACAACTTCAATATGCTTCACATCAAGAAGCAAAAACTGGCATGCAGAAACAGGACGCAGTAAAATAAATGGCATAACTATTGTTGAATTGTCATGCCTAAACAACGACTGCATATTGTTTTGCTGTCTTCTCACTTACATAGCAGAACTAGGCGCTTAATAACATGAGAACCACTTACCAATTGTTGGGAGATTTCTAGCCATTTCAAGGAATTTGAAGTTATTTTCACCTTCGGAATTTGTTACCTACAAAAGATGGCTTCAAATAAGGACGAGATAACAGAAGCCTGAACAAGTTTGCGTTTCTGCAAAAGCTTGTGAACAAGTTCTTTTACCTCTATTAGAGCAACATGAAAGTTTTCAGCTTCATCTGAAACTGCTTTCAGTGCATCATCATCATTATGGAATAATGAGACTGAAAGGTATGCAAGAAATTAATAGGAGGAAAAAAGGGAATTTTAAAACATCCAAGATAGTCCAAATTCAGCAGAAGTTTACTAGGAACTCCAATTTTTAGCAAGTTACTGATATTTTACATATGAATGCACAAGTAAATACAAGCTGCTAAAATTATCAAACACTTGGTGCTCAAGAAAATTGTTTCACATGTTCAGTAACTTGAATCTGGCTTAGAACATGAAAAGATAATGTAAAGTTAACCTGCTTACCAACATAGTCCATGGATTCAAGCTTCAATTGTGTCTCAGCAGCAGAAGACTCATCTTTATCAAGCAACAAGACTCTCAGACCCGTTGGGAAATCACTCCAAGTAACAAGATTTTGACTACTGCTGCAAGCCATATCTTGGTCTTCCCAAAAATCTCAAGATTCTCAACATCATACAAGTTTCTTGAATTTCTGAGTAACTATTTCAGCATTTTGAAGAAGACCCTGAAAACCAAGTTGCAAGAAAACACAGATGGATTCAAATAAAAGACTAACAAAATAAATGAAAAGAAGATGATTGCAATGATCAAGTTATATAGAGCTAAGGTTCTCTTACAAGTTGGTTTAATGAGAATATAGAGAAGATGCACAGGTGTTTGAAGAAGGAAACATACAGTAGATATCAACCAGAAAACCTTTACATAATATTGCACCAATAGATCATTGCCTAGGGTTAAAAACTTTCTTTCCTTGATCCTGGACAAAATTTTTGTGGTGCACTTACTGTAAACTGTATTGAACATTTCTTCACTTCTCTTTCACTGCGTTGTGCATTTCAACACTTCGCTTTCGATGCTATTCGTTTCTTTTACTGTTAATTACAAGATAAAGAAATAAATGTAAATGTATGTTTTAGAGATAGAGAATAATAAGAAATGGTGTAGTTTTGTCGGAGAAAGAACTGAATAATTCAGTAAAAATAGTACTATTCTTTATAGGCCGCTTTGCTTATTACTCTCTTAACCACTAATTATTTTAATTATAAGAAAGACATGATTTTCATCCAAATTATATTTACATTTAACTATGTGCGACTAATTTAGAATTCTTTTTAAAATAATTGGTAATGAGAATGCACTCAAAGTTTATGAATATCTTCTCAAAACTATTAATATGTAATGTGAAAGTAAATCTTTTTAGCATATACATTCCAGCCGAACGGCTGCCATTCTCTTTTTTTGAAAGTAAAGTAGGTTATTTATTCAGAAATAAAGTGAACTATTGATTTAAAGTAAAGCGGATTGTTTATTTTGAAATAAAACGAATTATGAACCTTAAATGAAGAAGACGATTTGTTTTTAAATAAAATGAACTATTAAAATTCTAAAATAAAACAAACTATTAAGGCTCTAAATAAGTTGATTATAAGATTAGATTTAATCCAAATTTTTAACTGATTCGATAACTTAGCCTAATCCTGACGAATTTAGGATTCTTTCTGAAATCAATTGAAATGAAAAGAGTGAGTCAAAATTTTATAAATATTTTCTTCAAACTATTAATAATAATTATAAAAATAAACTTTTTCTTAGCATTCTGATTTGATTACGTCAAATAGAATAACACTTCTAAAAGTTACTTTCATATAAATTTTTATATTTTTTATAATAATTAATTTTTTTAACTCACTTTTGTTTAAAAAGTCTGCTTTAAAAAAATCATTTCTAGTTAAAAAAAATTCACTATTAAAGTGGTTTTCAAGTCATTTAAAAGAAAAAAATGATAAATGAAAAACAAAGTTACAGGCATTAGTAGTTGCTTTCAAGTCATTCACACCACAATATGCACATTTTAATTTGTCACTTAGCATACTCCTAGAAGAGTTCAGACTACTGTACAAACTTAGTATGCAAAAAGACCAAGTACCAATTTTTTGTACTCTTTTATTTTTTTTAATTACCGACATCGTTTATGTGAAAAATGGCTGTCTTAATTTCTTGGTTTTTTTTCTTGATGAATGATGTATAAGGCTGGCTAAAAAATAGCACATTTACCTACTGTGGTTAATTTGAGTTATCAACATACATAGCATAAAGTGCACTGTAGGCAATGTTTAAAAGTGCTTATAAAAAATAAATTTTTTTTGAAATAAATAATATTTAAATTTTTTTAAATGAACTATATTTTTTGTGCTAAAAAAAATAAAATTATACGGCGTCAATTTTTTTTTTATATATTAAAAATTTAAATTTTTTTTAAAAGAATATTATAATAAATTCATTAAAGAATATGAAAAAAAATTGTTAAAGCATACTTTCAAACGGTGCCTTATGCAATGCCAAACATCGGTTAGGGCATGGTTACTAATCCGTTATTTTAAAATTTATTTTTAATATAAAATAAATTTTTTATCAAAATATTTTATGAAATTTTAATTATAAAATTTACTATTAATACACAATTATATAAAAATTATTTTTATTAAATATTTTTAATATTTAATTTAATTTTTTTAATTTATTTTTAAAAAATGAGTTTAATTCAAAATAAATACACTCTTAAAGTTGCTTTTTTAGGCTTAAGATGTTCAAAAAGTGGCAGGTAAAAATTATCCAAAATTTTAAAGATGTAGATAAACTATATATATTTTAGATAGTTGTACCTACAAATTTTTTTTTTGAAAAGTCATAAAAAAATCTAAGAAAGACTTCTTTTATTCAAAAAGCACTACCTTTTCAGCTGTTCCAGAAATGATCTTAGTTTTTGTCACTAAGAAAAACTTAACATTACATTTAATATATGCATATTTGCTCTTCTTATGGAAAATAAAGTATAAGATTTCATTTTCAAAATAATATGCTATCTTTTTAATAAGTAATATTGACTTGTTAGGTTAGTGCATATATGTGCCTACATAATTTGTTTTATTAAGGACATGTTTAAAATATTCGTAATTGAGTTTTATAAAAGTAGAAAGTAGAATTCTTTAAAAAATAAAATGAAAGTGAAGTTTAGTATTTATTTTTCAATAGCTTTTGAAAGTGTATTAAAAATTAAAAAATATAATTATATTGAGAAATATGCAAATAAAAAAGTTGTAATTAAAATTTCGTACGTAGAAGCAAAATTCTAAATTTTTAGTGTGATTGAAATATATGAATTGTTCAGAACTTAAAATTTGGCCAAAAAAATTGAAATTACCGGCGTTTGAAACACGCCCTAATTGTTTTCCACTAGAAGAAAATGTTAAGTTTCTTTGCAAGACATTTTGTAGACGAAACAAAATTTTCTCCTCTTACAGCAGTTTTCGTATTACTATCAATCAACATTTTAATGAAAATACCTAAAGTCTACTTTTTCTTCTTTTTTTGGAGAAATTAGATTCCAATAATTTCAACCAACAACTGAACAAAGACAATTTTTCATGTCTTTTGCATGCAAATGGAGATTCTTCAAAGTTGATTTTTCATGTCTTTGGAAAGCGAAAACCATTTCTCCTAGGACCATCAAGACAAAAACAAAAAATAAAAGGCAAACAATAATTAAAGTAATCTGCAATAATTATATCAAAGCAAATAAAACAACACAATAAATAAATACGTAAATAATTGAGACATTTCTTATATTATTACACTTATATTGAAAATAGAAGTATCGGTCACTGAATAAAAACCAGCATAGTTTGCCGATCATGGCACTCATTCACTGACGAAAGCAGCGCGTTGGTGCAGTTGTTCATCACTGAATATGTTAGAAATACAACATCAGAGAAATTAATTAATATAAAAATTTTACTCTAAAATCTTATCTATATATTAAAAAATTTAACCAAATCTAAAAGCTTATATAAACAGATTTAGTAACTCTCTACTATATGAATTTTTTTTTTTTTACAAAACTAAGTTAACCTTATAATGAAGAAGAAATACCTTGCAGCAGCTGGACGAAAGATTTGTTTTATTGCGGGGCGAGATTAATATAATCTCGTTTGGTAGTGCGTTTAAAAAATATTTTATTATAAATTTATTTTATATTTTTTAATAAAATTTTAAAAATTTTTATATTTAAAAATATATATATATATATATATATATATATTTATTATATTATACAATTATATTATTATTTATTTTATTTAATTTTAGAATAAAAATATAAAATATTTTTAAAATATTTTTTTATTTTATTTATAAGTATTATCAAACTGTCTCCTAATGTAATTGAAACGTATAGTTTCGAAGGCACGTGTGCTTCTGATTGAAGGTGTAAGATGGATACCATCGAGATTTAGGATGTTGTATTCAGGGAGAGCTGGGATTTAATCTCAAAATTATACAAGTAGAAAACTTTGGGAACTTTGAAACTAAATATACTAAGGAGTGAAACCACTGCAATTTAGCTCCGACTGTTTCCATAGCAGAGGGACGTGGAGCTAGAAAAAGCAATTATAAGGACCAGCTGTTGGAAAACTATCTATCAAGGGACCTGATTCAAAATTTAAGGAAATATTTACAGAATGGGTTACCGACAACCTCATTTAAAGCTTTACAATTCCGTGACAATCATCCACCCAGACATTCTTATATACACACTCACACGGTCGCACCTGGTTTCTTTCAACCTGCAATTTTGACAAAACACAACGCCCCTGATATTCTGCGTCGAAACAGATATAACAAAACAGTAATGTTGATGCGAAGAAAAGATGGCCCGCGTAATATGAGTAAGCAATCTAAGCAGACGCAACGTACATGCTGCATGCTGCAGGCTGTCTCCCGCAGAAGGAGTGCAAGATTCAGGAACCTAGCAAGTTAATCAGCTTGAATTTTTTCTCAGCAAGGTTAGATGATGCTTCAGCCTCAGCACAGGATAAAGCTCTGCTCTCAGCTCGCTTCTTCCTCCGCTTTGATCCAAGAGAACCACCGACTACAAAAGCAACTGAATATGAGGTACCAATTGCAAAAGAATCACACTGGATCTATAACATGAGTACAGAGGTAGGAAATAGAAGGTTGCTAGATTCCTCAAAATGTTTTAGCAATGTAATTGAGAAGGTATTAGGCGATCTAAAAGAGTAAAAACTCTTCATATGTTAAATGCTCAGAATTCATTAACAAACTCATATTGTCATGATTTACAAGTCAAAGAGTTAAAAAACAACCTATCAGCGATAACACCCCAGTACAGAAACACCAAACGCCTACTGAACTACATTACCTACCTGTGAGATCTCAGTGACTATTTTCTACTTTATGCTGCAGAGACGCTACAACAGTGGTTACAGCTGCTAGGTATCAGATTTGTCACTATGAAAAAATTCAACTCACTGGCCAACTCCAGGGTCAAGCAAACATCGTTTTACATCATCCCATTTAGTGCTATTCGGTAGAGTAGCCTCGGCACAAATTCAGTTCTAAACAGAGTTTAGTGGCTGAAGGTACACCATAAAATTCAATAATTGGCACAGTTTTTGACATAATAGAATTGCTATATCTCCAAGACATATTTTAAAAGTATATATTCTTTTTTTAACATGAGAAATAAGTAGTCTTGCCTTATACTGTTGACATGGAGTTGGCAAATTCTTGATATATAATATGTACAAGAACTGAAACATAACTTATTCAAGAGAGAGATGAATGCTTACACACCTTGCCACTCTAAGGCAATCTTTGGTTCTCCCTTGATCAGCCTTGGATACTGCTCGATACGAGTATCCTCTAAAATCAATTTTTCAACCTGTAGGATGGAAAGGATATTTTAAGCTGTCAACTGAGATAGTGCAAGTAATATACAACAATCACCCTCTTCAACAATTAGAAAAATAGATTCACTGTACAACTAAGATTCAGTACCAGAAAAGACATCATCTCTAACATTCAAACATCAATCATTAGTAGGTGTTCCTTTTGGGCATATCCCAGGAGATAACCCAATTTTGATGCCTACTATCCCCTAATTCAAAAGAACTTAGAATACTTCATCAAAACTAGATGAAAATACTGTCGAAGTGTTGAGGAAACAACTTTTGTCTTTTATAATGATTATGTTTGTGTTCTTTCTATTCCAAAATTTATTCCATTTTTATCTTTATCCTAGAACATAATAACCTCTTCAGTGAAAATTTCCTTTCAAATTCTGCTATCCTTCTTATCCTCTTTATCCTGCTACTCCTAAAAAGTGTGGCTTGGTTTATGTGTCAATACATCATTCCCATTCTGCAACTATTAACATTTTTTTTGAGGGGTCTTGAACTATAATTTTAGGTCATATTATTTATTAAGAACGACTACAAATTTCAAGAAAATTAAAAGAAATTCAAGAGTCACAAAAGTTCCCACTTTCTGATTGTTTGCAGGATGCAAACAGAAAACACAAGACGATAACTATTTCAATGACAAAACTAATTTACAACGTGTTGTGGCTTGGAGAAACTGTGAGAACTTAATACGGTATCCTCGAAATCATAGAATACAGGAGGAGGTCTATTGATTAGGGATGAAATACTCAAGGAATGGGGATAGAAGAGCATCCAAGCAAGATGGTGATGGTGGCAAGTAGTTCGGAGTTGTGAAACTCATACTATACATGAGATTGAAGTTTCATTTCCATGCAACTAAAATAGAAAACTCTTTCTGTGTAGCTGAAAAAAAAGTAAAATCTATATTCCTTTCTTTTTCCTGTCTTCCAAGAGTATAGTATCTCCTTTGCAAAGGTTCTGCCCAGCCTAGAGTACTACAGGTGTGCGCTTAAGGACCATTTGAAGAACAAATAAAGAAATTCCTGATGTTTATAAAGGCGAAGATGATTACTTTGCCAACTGTTATCTCCTATCTTCTAAGTTAATTATAGTATATTCGGTTGGGACAAATATTAACAAGAAAAACCTACGTCCTAGTTAGTTTGAAGAATTTTGTATCAACAATATCGACTAAAATTGGCAGCAACTATCTAATTTTATCCATTCGGTTACCAACTCCGTATGCTCAAGACCGATCTAGAAGGCAAATAGAGAAGGTAGACTGAGAAGATTGCTAAATCCAAACTAAGAAGTAGCCCAACTTAATGAAGGATATATATCTCTGCTATATTACACCACATACTATTAATTTAACTTAAAGTTCCATAGACAATTTGTATACACCTTGATTACCATTATTCATTTCTATCAATCCAAATTTAAGAAAACAGTTCAATGGTGAAAAGAGAACCTTAATTCAAACCCAAGTAGTATCAGATACAGTATCTGTTCAAAGTTGCAGGATAAGAACTAAATTGACAAAGGGAAATCAAACACATGCAGCATGGTCATTTACAGTACTTAAGAAGAAATTTACTACAGACTACAGAGACCAAATATAAATAAAAAGAAGAAGAGAAGGGCAAAAACATAGTTTAAACATTACCTTATTCCAGAGGATAGTGTTCTTTCTCTCCCTTGGCAGCAGTAGATGATCCCTTAACCAAGATGCAACGACCCAAGGTTCACCTCCGTTATTCATGCTCTTTGCCTCTTCAAGGATCACACAAGCCTATAATGTTCAATTGGTGATCCACATGTGAGCTCAATATGAAAATAAACATAAATTATCTGAACATCAGGAATGCTTGTGAGCAAGAAAATAAACCTTAAACATTCAAGTATGTATTACAAAATGGTGTTATAACGATGAATCCAAAGAAGGCCAAAAGATTTAATTTATTGGAAACTGGACTTGAGATTAGGATAACTAGTAGGGTTCCACCTATTGAGATTCACAGGAAGAACTACCAACATCCAAAGCATCATTAGACTTCTAATACTATTGAAATAGGTATTCCTGGACATGCTATAGAAAGATGAATTGCCAGCACACAAGTTACAAATCCTTTGATTTGGCAGGGAAAAAAATTCTTTTAACCAAAACTACAAAACTACAATTTTCCCTATGCATTACTAATTCAGACTTAAGATGCGAAAGCTATTTTGGCAGCTTACAGATATTGTGGTAGTTGTACTTAATGTTTCAAAATGAGCTTCAAAACGCTTGCACTCCCTTAAGTAAGAAGAACCAAGGAGCCATAAAGCTTGCAATTCAAAGAGTAAGCTTCCCCAAGGAAGCATGAAGCAATCAAGTAAACATTTGGGATGGATACTAAAACTATCATTGGAAGACCTTAGAACATACAGTTGCATGGAGACTCAGATAACAAGTGTGCGCCTACCACTGTCTTTGAATACAAGTTTGTCATTCATTTTGTTGGATATCCACTGTGCTTTAGCATTACCTATCTTCTACCCTCAAAGAAATAAAGGTGCATACAAAGGATATCCCTCCAACCTTTTAAACAACTAAGGAGGTCGACAGAGAAATTACACTATATCACTGTGACCAGTGCATATTAGACATCCTACAATGTGTTCAAAATAGCTTACAAACTCCACCGAAATCGTTGCAGGGATCTTTGCATATTGGACCTCTTAGCAGGGTTAAGACGGACTTATAAACTTAAGGATTTTAGAAGAACTACCTATACATGTAAGAGGACGATTGTAAAAGTATTGGTAAGTAATTTTGAAATGCTAGCAATTTAGCGATTTCGACTGAGATATTTCATTTAAAGACTTCTGAAGTGGGATTTAGCAATACCTATTGCATGCGCTGAATCAATAAATTTTTTACATAACTTAAGGTCCGATGAGAAAACTCTCAAAAAAAAGCGGAGGGCATGTCTATAGAGTACCTCTTCATATAGCTGCTCTGCTCTGGTTGAAATATAATGCATTTGCCAGACAGTCCAAAAAAGTTTTAGCAGACCAGCAAGCTGTAACTCCCAATATAAGCAAGAGGTAACGAAAACAATCAACATTGAACATCAGCAAAATACATACCAAAACTATAACTCCTAATATGAGCATGACATTTCTCTGGACCCATTGACGGATACAACAGACGAGAGTTTTGTAAGATTCAGTGAACATTTCTGGGCACTTGAACTGCTTGTTTCTACATAAGAAGATAGAGATATTATCAGATGATAAAGCACAATGGAGAACCATCCACAAAGGAACATGAAGCTAACTACAATCAAAGACCTAGTCCAACTAGCACTCCATATACCCACAACATAGTGGATAAGGAAGAGAAGATTTGTGCTAGAAGAAATAATGAGTTGAATGCAGCTATCAGAACCGTAGGGAGCATATGACGAACAGGAGGTAAACTTGGTGAAAACTGAAAGTCAAATTCAAATATAACTTTCAATAGGTATATAGAACGTATACCTTTCAAGATCCACTCTTGTCTCTAAGGAGCTTTCGACAATGTCCATTGCCTTTTGCTTTGCAAAAGTAAAAGCATCATCTTCCAAGAAAAAATTTTCCTTCAATCTAAATTCATCAAACATTTTCACAATGTCCGCCTTAAGAAACTGAGAGAGAAAAGCTCACTCAGAACCATAGCAAAGCAGGTGACAGAGCATCCAAACTCATGAGTCAACAATATGTACAAATAACTCAGTACCAGAAAGGACTACAAACAAGAGGCATGGCGACGGTAACAGACCCAAATTTTTCCAGCACCATCACATAAGACATGAGCATGCTCCTGACAAAGACGATGCCGTAAATCCTCCGACTGCATATACAACACCAACGGTCACTATTAAGAACATGTCATAAACATATAGAACTCAGTTGCTGCAAAGCTTAGAGTTGAAAACTCACAAGTTTCCTGGCAGTTTGGCTAATCTGCCCATCTTCTATGCAAATCCTCCCGTACCTCTTATACCCATGATTACATTCCAACTTTCCACCAAAGCATTGTCCATTTACAGGGCAAGGCTCACATGCATCTGAGTAACACCCAAAAGTTAAGGCGGATCAAATTATGCATAAAAACTGAACCATGAAAAAAATTAGAATACACAAGTTTAATTGGAAATAATTTCATCCATAAAACCATCAAAAAATGCTTGTGAAGAAAATATTTGCACCTACACTCAAAAAAAAAGACTGCATAATTCAAACTACAGCATGAATTGAACAAAACCAAACGGAAACAAAAATCTATTGCCTATAGCTCTTATGCATCACAGCAACGAAAGAGAAGTAGAGAATAAAATATTTTTTTTAAAAAAAGGACTAGAACTAACCTGTAATTGGGCCACTGGTATCGCAGAAAGGTTTCGGAGGACGGCCCAATAAGGAGACGCAGTAGTGTAGAGTGGTGGCGACGGAAGCAGCAATAACGAAGGCCGCAAGAAGTCTTGGCAGATCTGCTCTCGAAGGTAAGAGAAGATCGAGAGAGAGCGTCGGTGAAAGTGGAGAAACTCTACTGCTTCGCTTTCGCCGTCTTCGTGCCACGTCTACGCCGGCTGCGCCCGCAGCGGTCGACGACATCGGAAGCAACTATTGAGTTGTGTTGAGTTTGAATTATCGCGATCCGGATCCTCTAAATTCAGGGGTAAAATAGGCCGAGACACTTCAACTTTTAATTGATAGATGGTCCTATAACGCCACGTCATCTATTCCTATCTAACATTAGAAGGAAAGCTTCCGCCATCAACGTGAAGAATTATTTCATTCACCCTTTTACTGTTTTGTTGATATGCGTAAATAAACAAAAACAATTTCAAGCGCAGTATACCATCCAAGTCAATTAGCGGTAAAACTTCATTCAACAGCTAATGTTGCGTTTGAAAGTAATTTTCAAATAAAACTATTTTTATTTATTTTTAAAAATAAAATTATATTACTAAAATAAAAAATAAATTTTATTTAATAAAATATTTATAAAAAAATATAAAAATGTGAACTGAAAAAATAAAACTTAAGCCAAACGCGCCTCCTAAAGAGAGCGTTTGAAAATATTTTTAAAATAAAATTTTTCTAAAATAAAAAATATAAATATTTTTAAAAAATAAATTTTATTTTTTTATCTCTAAAAAATAATAATAATATACAATAAAAAAATAATTTTTAGATATTTTTTAAATTTTTAAATAAATTTTTATATACTTATAAAATATATATTAAAAAATATAAAATAAAATTTAAAAAGCTGATTTTGGTAAGCTAAACCAAACACAATAACCATCTAGCTTGAGTTAATCGCTATCAACACAATGAAGCAGTAACCCATCATCAATACAAGTTAATGACAACTGATTGTCGCTAGCTGACTAAGAGAATGTCTAGTACTTTTTTTAGAAAATTCTAAAACAAAACTTTTTCTAAATTTTTTTAAAATAAACTCTATTATTTCTACATAAAAAGGTTAGCCAAACAGTATCTATGTCAAAATTTACAACTTAAGTTTGTCAGGATTGATGAGTTGGTCGCTATCGTCTCAATTGAAGTACATAATGCTATTCCACCACAGGTATTAAGTATAGAGACTGCAGTTTGTTATTTACCCTTTTTTTTTAATGCAAATATGCAACTAGTAGATTTGTACAAGTCATATGTTTATCTCCATATTGTCGATCAGTCGAACTTTTCCAAACCAGGCAGCAATACAAATCACTACAGGACCGGTTATCTGTTCAGCAGTTTTCAGGCTTTCTTGCTCCACAATCTGCAATCAGAGGACCGTTCATATTTAGAAATGCAGGATAACGAAGAAAATCTGTCAATCTTATGCAAAATGTCTAATAGATTAGCTTGTGTAGAACACTGATGTAAGAAGCATAAAAAGATACTCTTTATAGAAATATTCATGCATTGCAGCGTTGTTTACATGGTAAACACTTGGTATCATACAAATCATTTGAGGAAGTTTTGTCTTGAAATTTGGTTAAGTAGAGGTAATAACCCAGGCGAAGAAAAAGATATGACAATAGCAGAGGTGCTTGCACAACCCTTCCAAAAATGGATATGGAGAAGCAGTCATAAGTTGTTCATATTACTTAAACTGTTAATATTAGAGAAGAGATCAGGGAATCGAGTCCAAAACAACAGCATGAAAAGCACATATCTGCACGGAATAAACAGGGAGCTAAATGATTCTGTAAATATACCTCCATATAGTCCATTCTACCACCAACTTCAGTAATTTTCTGGATAACTGAACTTTTCAGCAGGATGCAAGAAGTTTGACCATTTTGCACAGAAGATTTTGCTTGCAAAAGCGATCTACTAATGGATAATGCCTGTGCAGAAGCTTGTTCTTGTTTACTGAACTAGCATAAACATAAAATTGAACACAAAGCATAGCCAGCATAAAGACACTACCTAACAGTAACAAATATAACATACAGGAGCTTACATACTATAATGGGGCCAGACCTAAAATAAACATAAGCGCACACGCAACAGCCTACCAACTAAAAGCAGCACTTATCATTTTACTTTTACTTAAGACTAACAGTACGAGTAGACTGCTAAGTATTTGCTTCTCACTTGAATCATCCAGAATACAAATAACTTGCCTTTATCAATAATTTGATTTTTATGTAACATTGACAATCACCAGGAAACCATTCTGAACTATCCCTTATGATCCTGTTACATCTCTATGTGGTAATTCAAATGCCTTTTTTTCGCTTGGCACAACAGTCAGGAGAACTGTTGCCATCACCTCAATCTACACTTAATGATACCATTTCTACAATCCTCATTCAATACCAACAATCATGCAGCCTATAATTGCAATCCACCATCGAGAAATATAACACTTAAATTTGATTAGGTAATAAGTTTAAGAGAGATATTCTATGGTCAACTAATTTGTTATGCAAATCACCACCAGGAAAGAGAAATGCTAGCTCTAAACCTCCTGAACAAGTAATGCAATTCAATGCAGCAACAGTGACATACCTTTTCCCTCTGTTCGGGTGAAAGATGTACATTACGTGAGCTCATAGCAAGGCCATCTGCTTCACGTACTATTTCTGATCCAAGTATTCTAACAGGGAAATCAAGGTCACGAACCTGCGAACTCAACCAATAAGGATCAGACCATAAATGGACATAACAAAGCCCTTGACCACCACTTTGTTTCATTAAAAGCCAGGAGCTTAAAACCACATAAACTTAAAACCCATAAGACTATACATACTACAAGATGAATGTGCTTATCATAAGAATTCATGCCAATATTTTTAGCAGGAACAAGTTTTGAGGTGAAGAATTACAGTCCTATGCTTTACTAGAAAAGCATATAGGCGTTTGCAATCAAGCTCGGAAGAGATCAAGGATTGTGCAGACCACTCAGTTGCCACTTCAAACACGTAAAGTAGCACTGAGTAACAATTTGTACTGTGCAGTGCTTTAAATAACCATGACAAACAAGAGGAATAAACCTACTATGTTGGCCACAAGATGAGTTATACAAAATACTATGAACTGTTGTCATAGAACATTCATTCTCAACCAACACACCTCTAAAATTAGAAACAATATAAACCACATCAAATGGAACATGATCATTTAGAAATGAATAAGAACGAGCAGAGTAAATCTCACCATCCGACAGATGATGCGCCACTGCTGGTAATCTTTCTTGCCAAAAACTGCAACATCAGGCTCCACAATGTTGAACAGCTTGGAGACCACCGTTGCAACACCGCGAAACATCACAGGTCGACTCCTTCCACATAGCCCTTTCTCCAGCCGCTCTACTCGCACCCATGTCTCATGCCCCATTTCATCTTGCTCCAAACAAGAGACTACAGCATTTTCTGGTGCGCGCATGTTCATGTCTCCATCTTTTGGCCTGCTTTGCTATTTCGGTTATAGAATATTGCTAAAACATGTACTAAAACCATTCTTATTGGACATCCCAACACTACATACTAGAAGCTTCTTTTTTTAAAAAATTAATCCAAAAAGAAACCTTTCAAACTCAAAATTTTAAGCGCGCACACACTTCTTCCAATCAAAACATTCTCAAAAATTCTTCAAGTTAAAATCCTAAACCAAATTAATTTTAAACGCTTACCCGTAATCATAGAGATTCGTAGGGCAGAACACAGCAGCTACAGTACCAACTTCAGCGAGCTTACGGATATCATTGGGGAGATCAGTTGGATAAGTAGTTAAGTCTTCAGTGGGAGCAAACTGTCCAGGGTTGACATAGATAGAGACGACGCTGACGTCAGCAACGGCGGCGGCAGCCCGAACTAATGATATGTGACCTTCATGGAGGTATCCCATAGTTGGTACCAGTGCCAAGGTCGCGCCGGATCGCCGCTTATCTCGTGACCAAGCACGCATCGATGACTTGTCTCGGATCAGCACCGGCTCCTCCATCGCCCCCGCCGCCACTACGGGATGTTCTTTTTGGTTTATAAAATTATAAGCACGATGGGCGCGAGACTGTATTTGTGCAAGATTGAACCAGTATTAGTTGTGTTTTGCGAGATCAACCCTTAAGTAATTCTTTATTTGATATATAAAACACTTCATTTGAAGCTTAACCGAAATCAAATCGATGGAGGAAGATTGTTGCGCGCCGTCACCGACAACGGTGGTGGTGAACAGTCCTCGGAGAACTCTCAGCGTTGTTCGAAGAAATCGCCACCGTCAAAGCCCGGATAATCCTTCTACCTCCACGAATATCCTAAGGATCGCCGCCGTTCTTCCTCTGCCGACGCCGCTGCTGGTGGGGCTAAGCCTGGTGAGGTTTACGGATTCGTTGGCTCTATCACTTCCGTCTTTGCTACTGGTAATCAGAGAGGACTGCATATTGAAATGATTTCGATTATTTCTGTTTTGTTTTGTATTGTTGTTTGTTTGTGTTGTGCGTGTGCGTTGGGGCGGGCGGGTGGAGGGCGACGAGGGATGGGGGCTCTGGAATGCAAAATTCAGATAGGATTACTTGCATGATAGTGCTTACTTAATTGATTTTGCAATGTGTGCCCCTCATTGCTAATTGCTAGTTGCATTTTGACTGTGCAGTGTAGTGTAGTTTTGGGTACTGGATTATGGGTTCCGATTCTATGCGAATTAGTTTAGGGACTCGTATGTTCTTCTAGTTCTGGTGGACTACTTTTTGTAGCTGATGCTCTTAGTGCTTTTGTGGTTTACTAAAATATCTCTTGTATGTTTTGGTGTTTGATAGATGTTACTACATTTTCAAGCTTAGTCATGGAGTAGCAATTAGAGAGCGACCTATTCTTATTTAGATGCTCTTTTTGATTATCATCTTGCAGTGATCTATCTGGTTTGGGCGTATACCCCAGAGCCATGGCTGCATTCACTAGGGATCACTTATTATCCCAAAAAGTGAGTCCCCCATAGTTTTGTGCTCAGACATGGCTTGCTTGTATCTTTTTTCTTGAGAGTTTTACATTTACTAGCAAAGGATCAACCACTTACCTGACCTATTATCATTTGCTATGTCTAACTTGCAACGTCTGTATCTATTGACCCAGGGAATCACTTTGTATTAAATCCTGCTCTGATGTTCAGATGTAGTATGTAATTTGGTCGGATGGCTTAAATGCATGTTTCTGAAAAGTTATTTTTACAAAATCATCTTAGGGATTCTTATTTGTCTCTGATATGTGGCTCATGCTGCAGATATTGGGCATTGGCAGTTCCAGCTTTTATCATAGTAGCAATTGTCTCAGTGCTGGCTTTTATGTATGTCTGAATTTTTTGGCTACTCCTCCCCCAACTTCATTTAGCACAATTTTTGGTAAGCTCAGCATAAAACTACTCTTAAGTGATTATAAAATTGTTGCATTTTTCAGATGGTATAGGAAATCTGGCATCTCAGTCTGAAAGAAAGCATATTTTGAAGGAATCCGGCCGCCTCTATGTTACTGACATTTTTTTAGCATGTTTTCTGTTCAGATGAACATAGTAGAGAGCGCCAGACACTTACTCCCATGATGGAGGGTGAAGAGAAGCTTATTGAACCCATTTCTGACATCGCAATAGACAGAATAAATAATCTCATGTTTGGACAATAAAATAACCCTTTGATGGAGCAGAAAATGGCAGGACATGGTTGAGTTAAGCTAAGCACATACTAAATTGTTGTTGTTGTTCAGATTTTTGCCAGAGTTTGGTTTGGAACAGCAAGAGGAAGGAGAAAGACAAACATACAGCAAACTTCTTCAAAAAGGCATGGGTGTATATATGTGTAGTGCTGGTGGACATGTTCCTAGCTATCTATCTACTCTGCTTTTGACTGCTTAATGAATGATAGGATTTTGTCCTGGCCAGGTCTTATTGATTCACTACTTTCTTTAGAAAACCTTACCAGAAACTAGCAGCAGCATTAGAGCAATTACAGATGTCTCCTGGATTTCGCAAGTTGAGTTGAGCGACAAACCCAATGGTAATGAAGAGCCCCAAATCACAGACTAGAGTTTTGAGAGATTAGTGGACAGACCTGTTTTGGAAAAAGAATTACAACTTTTGGCCATCAAGACGCCAGAATTACAACTCAGTATCCTTTACACTCTTTAGTAAGCAGGACTAACTTATAAAATTGTACATACTACAAGGGAGCCAAAGAAAGATCTAAATGCTTATCCTACTTGTATATACAAACTATCAAATCCGAACCACAGACACTGTAATCAACTCACATATTGCACAGAATCCAGTCTCCTATTTTGTATAGAAAATACCGAGAAATTTTCACTCATCTTGTTCCTTCTCTTCGAAAAACTTACAATGAAAAGGAGCAAAACTTTTGACTTCACTCATTTCTCCTCAATCTCAATATCGATTATGTCCGAGTCGGAAGCTTCACGGGATGATCTGCTACCTCTTCCTCCTGAAAAGTCTTTCCCTGGCTGCCACACAATGTTTCTGCAGCCAGCACATTGGATGACCTGGTTACGGTAGCCAACAAAGCGTCTCTTGCAAGCTGGACAAGTGCCCTATTGCAAGTAACAAAACAACCAATCAATATAAACATATAAAGGAACAACGTGTCTTCTTTTAAATCCTAACAACATATAATTTCAGAGATTACATAGAAGAATGTTTTCAAGTTTGAAAAGGTGTTTATGTGTTATCTTGAGCTGAAACCACCAAAAGTTCAGGGACTTGACTCCTCTGCAATCAATCATGATATAGACGGTTTTTGGCTTTACGCAGCATTCCTTCAGAAAAAATAAGAAAACCTTCAATTTCTTGCTCCTGGTAAGTAATAAGACATTTATTAAAAATCCTTCTCGTTGGTTATCTTATCAATAATTGTTATTGCTATTAAATTATATACTTATTTCCTCTATGGTGAATAATCAAGTGCTGGTCGAGTTCTTTACTTCCACTCTTATGAACACTAATTTGTGCAAGCTCCTGCACTGTTGATCATTGTATTTTCCTTATTTGATAGTTTTTGACATAAGCAATCTTAAAAAGCCTGGTCATCTGTCATACCTGCTTTTTATCTTTATCAAGCACTACCTAACAATTGTATTAGTATTTCCTTTATGAGGAAATAGTCACACTAGGAATTAGGAACTTGAACAAAGAAAGGTCTAATCTTTTAGTGGACCATGAATCTATGGATGTTTCTTAGATTAAATTTTTTAGAATTCCAAATTTTCATCAAAGCAAAACAAATAGAAACATTCAATGTTCATAGGAATAAGAATTGCTGCAATCTAAAATTTGTTTAACTTGTCTGCAAGTTATGTGAGATGCTTTCTGGAATCGTATCTCAATTTGCATCAGCAATAAAAATATTGCTTTGAGGTTTCTTTTTCTTTTTCTTTTTCTTTTTTAAGGTCAAATTGTTTTCAAATATTATAATTGATTCCATTGAGTCGCTTATTTTAGTAAAGAATGAAAATGCATGCACTACAGTCAGCGTCTTTATTAATCCATGAAAGCTGGTATTCCATACATGATTGTACACTAATTACTCGAAGATCCTTATTGCGATATCAAATAACAGCCAACACTGGAAGATTGATGGAGGTTTTGTTTGTCTTTTCTACTATATTAAGGTAGCGGAGCGGGTTTCCGATTCTCTGGCCGTAAGGGATGTTCATCCGGCCGAAGAAAGCAAAATGATACTAAAAACTTTGGTTTATAGTCTAATGAAAAATGTAATAAGCAAAGGTCATACAAAGACGTCATGCTTTTTAAGTGCAAGCCATTTGTTTTTCGAAACTTAATGATCCTATTGGTGTGAATAAATGAAAGTTTAATGTATGATTGATTAAAGAATTAAAGTTTTCTATTTTAACACAAGCAACTACGTATGATGTCTAACGAGAGGTCTTTTCCAGATGCATGCTCTAAAGTAACTGATGAGCATGCCTTACTAGAATTGATTGTAACAGTAAGTGATTGTGTCATTTTCTTTTATCTATGTACGCTTACATTATAGCAATTCAAATTTCAAGGTCTACAGTTTTCTCTGCTTTGCTTTAACAATGAGGCCACAATCTTCTACCAAATTTCCATTTGATGAGTTCCACATATATATATATAGATGTGCGTGCATGGACGTGTGTGATGAGTACTACTAAACCAAATCAAGCTATTTTCTTGGTAAAATGACTAGAGTACTCGAGCATTTGATTTTAGATACTCATATAATACTTTGCTTGTATGCATTTAATGAAGTTTTGCATGCAATTTCATACGGATACATTACATATTTAATTGCTATTATTGATGTAATTCGTAGACAATTTTGATAATTTGTCACCTGTGGTCAATCTGGCTTGGTAAACTGATGTGATAAAGCTTCTCTGGCTAGGCAAGTATGAATATCTATACATCATCAAGAATCATATTTTTCAAATGTTGCTGGTCATAGTAAAGGAGAGTATTTCGTAGAGCACATCAAGCATATGTATAGCAATACTTGTCTTGCTAGAATAATTCAACAATAAAAACTGACTAATAGAAAGCACATGCATCGCAAGGGTTGCCATCTAGTTTAGTAAGATAGCCAGATGGCTGAGAACGCATAAAACTTCTCTATTGCAAAGCAAAAGGTATGTTCAAATGCTGACCAAACGTATCCATGGGACAAATTCAAAAAAATGTAAAATATCATACTGACAGGGAAAACACTAAATAGAAAATACTATACCTCAATAACAAAATTATTGGCAAATGCTCCAATTAGAAGAGGAGCAGCCAATGGCAACACCCAGGTTGCTATCACAAAGGACCTAAACATCCAGCCAGATAAGACGAACCACATGAAGAATATTGTCTGCAAAGATGAAGTACAATGTAAGAGCAAAATATCTAAAGCAAACAATCTAGAATTCTAGCTGGAGCTATAGCTTATAGCAATTTTACTATAAGATTTTGTTTTCCAATATAGCAAATTGTTAAAACCTTGCCTGCACCACACAATGAACCTAAGAGTTGTATTACTATCTGATCTGCTATTATTTCAGTTTAGTTGAAGAACAAATTATTGTAAGTGAGACATCAAGCCATACTGTAACCACTATTGAATAGCACATGGGATGACTCCAACAACTCACAATTGCAATATTGAAAGAAATTAGTCAAAGAATCGGAAGCACACACAATTACTGCATTCCACTACATTTGAAAACAAAAACCCCCTCAAAGAAGCATATGCTAGAAGCAGGCTTCTTCTTCACGTAAGCTTATTCGTATCGAGGCCAGAAGTCAGACACACGCTGTAAGTAGAAATGGAGATGGGTTAGGTTCAGAGTTAAGTTGTTAGAAACTCCACTAGCCAATACACACAATGAATGCCAAGTTTCGTGGCAAGTTGTTAGAAGCTTGGTACTCAAAATTCATGAAGCATTTACTGCTAAAATCAGCAGTTTTCTCCCTATTCTACTCATTTCTGTTTCCAGAGCAACAGTGTTAGACTATATCCTGCAGCTCCTATTGGGCAGTATTCAGTTGGTTTTCTCCTACTCAATGCTCTTTGCTTTTAAATTGTATCCTATTTTTACAATCTGATGGTAGAATTGGCTGACGTTGTCCTAATCAAGAAATTTCGGATTTCTGACTTAGAGAGAAGATAGATAATACTTTTTCTTTTTTGAGATAAACTGGCACTGTCAAGATTGGATATCCAACCCCTCCTTTGGTGCGCAATGCCCTAGCCACTCACCTGGGTGCTTGGCTCTTGTTAATTAGTTTTTAAGTCTCATTTAGAGGCTCTGCCAGTTCCATGATCTGGATGCCATGATTTTTTAGTGATATCATCTTAATGCACGATTCCAGGAGGATGCTGTCACATTCTCTGTTTTCCTTATATAAAAACAAAAATAAAAATAAATATATTACTAAGCAAAACAAAACAGAAGCTTCAACAAGCTTACACTCTTTCTTTTGTGTAAATTATAATACAGTATAACTTTATGGATTATCCATCAAATAGGTTTGTTTGTAGTTCCTCAAAACAAGGATCAACAGGACTTCGAAAGCAGGTTTGAGCTGAATTTTCCAAGAAGGCTGGGTACCTAACTTACTAGCATCTTAAAATTCAGAGTGATCCACAAAAAAATTAAATGTTATCTCCAAAAGCTACAAAAAGACACCACAGTTTTCAAGATATGCATCTAAAATCACGGCAGCAACAACAACCAAAACTTTACAAGATTAGGTTACCCCACAAAATGTAAATTGCAATAAATTCCATACAGAAAAGGTTGGAGGTAGTCAGCTACAAGCCAACTTGGAATAAGATTCCCTTAATCAAGATGTATTAAACTCAAGGGAAGCGCCATCTTAACTATAAACCATCAATAAGATGGTGGAAGCTAACTACCAAAGACTAGCCATGAAACCCATCATAAAAAAGAATTGTTAAAAGATGAGTAACAGTGTGGACTTGAGTTTACACTGAAACTATTCCAGAAGAGAACCAACATGGCACTTATAATTCCATCAACTTGGAACCAAGAGACAATTATGATAACATCCTCGAGCATACAATGTAGAAATCAAATGTTAAAATCACAATTGCAATCTAGATGATTATTTTTACTATCAATTCTACATAAAGGATAAGGCAACTAGTCTTCAATTTCAAACAAGGTGCATTGAGAACAAAAGAAAAAAGTACATCCTATAGAGTGTTAAGTCTTGGGCAGAACTCACAGTAAAACCTTTGCCAAGGGGTGTCTCCACAAAGCCATTCAACTCCTTTCTGTACTGCACAAACCAAAAGCATATGCTCGATCTTAGTGAATGAAACAGAAACCCCAAAAAATGTCTAAGTCAACAGCAGATTCTATATGAAAATCTCTTCAAGCACATGAACATCCAAATCAGTTCCCAACGCAAAGGAAGCAATTTCTCTTGCTTTTATCAGGGATCCATGTTCATCATTTCTAAGATATGAAGACAATGACCATGATTAAAAACCCACTCTTTCAGCGTCACCAAAACCAAATTACTCAAAATTAAAAAAGAAAATCCTCTTTCTAACTTTCTAACTTAAATAGAGAGAGTTCCAAGCTGAGAGAGAGAAACGAACCCTGGGCCAGTTGCGATAGAAATCAACAGAGAAAGACTTCACTCGTCGACCAACACCGAGCTCGTTATCGATCTCACGTGCACGAGCACCTGCAGAGCGAGCTACAGAATCGAGCCGGCGTGAAATCTGAAACCTTCGCTCGATTCTCTCCGCAGCACGGCGCGCTTCGAAAGCAATCTGCTCTACTCCTTCGTTCGCCCCACGCCACGCGTCACGCAACGCTTCCCCTGATGTCACCCGCTTAGCGAACCCGTCGAAATCTTCTCGCCGGAAAGCACGAATAGTGGTAGCTCGATGTCTCCGAGGAACTAGCGCGTGAACCGGTGGTGGCGCACGTGCGGTTGCCGCCATTTTCCAGAGCTCCAGATTTTCACAAAGAAATCGAAGAAGCTAATATAAGCTGAAGAATTATGTGCGTCTCTTATATACACAAGACAGAAGGGTATGGTGCTCATACAATATCACAGGCTAAAATGGTAATTCGTACGTATTTAAGACCCGCACCGCTTTAAACATGGGTTAGGTTGTATTTGAGATCCGACCCGTTATAATCACGGTTATCTCGTCCGCCTTGGGCCGGTCACCGTTCAGGCGTTGCTCTGTTTCGCTCCGAGAGAGGAAAACCTCATTAAAGTAGAGATGAAATCGAGGGAGACGGGAGGAACTTAGGAGAGATCTGAGAGACTGCAATTGCTGCGTGAGATAGATAAAACTGAAATTTTGTCCAAGGATTTTTTTCTTAGCGTCTTGCAACTCAAGTGAAGTTTGTAGGTAATTTGATTCTTTTTATCGCTTATATCTTTTTGTTTCTGATATTTTTCTTATTGGATCGGAACTATACGTAGTTTTTACTTGGGATTGTTCGAATTGGGCTTCAAGTTGATATTTTACTCTTTTTCTGTGAGGAGATTGTACTCTTCCTTTCCAATTGTATCTATAAAATTTTTCATAGATAGGACCTGATCAGTGTTGCAACTATGCAGTAGTTGTATCAAGCGTTAATGGTCTCATCTCAATAAAGTAAAGCAATTGTATGCCGACTGTATACAAGGACTCCTTCATCCTACATGTACTATGCTTCTGAACAGAAGGATTGCTCAAGACATTTCCTTCATCATAGTGATGTGTTTTTCTGGACTATTCGATGCTTCGTTAAGGCCTGTCCCAATTGTTTGTTTTCAGCTTTGGCATTCTGTTGCAATAATCTGCTTGACGCAATACTACTGGAAGAAGTTAGGTGCCTAGGATTCTTTTCTTACTTGAATATGAGATCATACCTCTTGTTTCTTCTTATTAGCTGTAAATCTATTGCTTGCCCAGGTAAGTAGAGATTTGCTTATCACTATGAGCGTTAGTCTCTGAGCTTGAGTAGGAATCTCTTCTCTTTCTCTGCCTTCTCTCGTCTCCATCTCTCCTTCTTGAGGTATTTTTGTTCATGAGTTGGTTGCAGGAACAATAATATGCAGTTCTTTGGTCAAAACCATGCAAATTGAGAACACATGGCTGTGATAGTATTTAATAATCAAGTTACTTCTAATTGTTAAAGTATTTTGTGGGACATCCTGGGAGATATTGCAAATTTGATGTCCTCTACATCTATTTCTGTCTTATGCTATGCCATATATCTTTTGCAGTATTTTGGCTAGCTACACCTTTTTGCAATGTTTGGGCTAGTTACATATTTCTCATATTCTTTAGTCCTGTTCTTCAACTTTGATGATGAATTGGTTATCTGGGCGGTATGCTCAAGAGGATCCTCTTGGGGCCTGGAAAACTTGTGAAATAAAGCTTCATGGTTACGGCATAACTGTATATGTTTGCGCACTTTTACAGGATAGACACCAAACAATCTGCATCCAAACGTGTGAAAAGTCTTCAAGTTCTTGCAGGGTAATATAGGTGCTGCTTGCTAGAAATGGTTCCTGGATGCTTTGAACTTCAGCAAGGATGGGATTCTAACAGCATAAATGCAGTTTCCTCTTTCATAATCTGTGCGGGTGATACCAGAATTATGTGGATATGTGCTTCTGGCTCCTCATCCTAAGTGAATGATCAAAGAAGCTGTGACCTGTCTTGATATGGACTGAATTTCCCTACCCCCTTTACATATCTTGATTGCTGGCATGGATTATTCTGTTGATACAGGCTTTGACGGGTATGGTGTAGTGCGTGACCAAGATTCAGATGATTTGTGGCTGAAATCCTTAGTTCATAGGGCTATTAGACTTCCAATACATACAATTCTTTTGTAATCAGATTGTTATCTTTTTGTTTAAGTCGCTCACAGAGTTATCAACGAGTCTTTTGCCAACTTTTTGGAGATGTGTGTATCATGCATGCAATAGTTTCTTGACATGACTATCCTTACTTGGCCAGGGCTGGTGGCTCATATAGGGGCAGGAGATTTCGCAACGAGGATTTTCCAAGAGACCCTGGATACGCCAGAGGTGCATTCCATCGGGAAGTTGTTGAAAGGGACATGTATCCACCTCCACCACCTACCAACAGAATGTGGTCTGAACTTAGAAGGAGAGGTTATGGTGATGAATTTGGTCCCATTGGAGAGCCAAGATGACAAGAGAAACCATATTTCATGAGATGGACAGATATCATGGGAGTAGTTCTATTCAAGATCATCAACTATAAAGACCTAGACAGTTATCATGATTCGGATGATTACAATGATTGTGGATATGACAGGTATGCTAGGCTTGGAGCTCGTGATCATGATGTCCTTGGTTGTATTATGTGAAAACAATGTATTATGTGAAGTTAAATTAAACCCCTTGGTTGTATACTTGTTTCGTTCGTATATACGTAGTTAATTTGCTGTAATTTGTGGATTCTCAGTTTATATATTTGGGGAAATTTTTCAGTACTAAATTCGTAAATTGCTGTATACCTTTCAAGGCTTGTGAAAGATTCGCATAACTGTATTTTAACTCTTTGCGACATTCATTTATACATTTAGCGAATTTGAGTCCCTTCAAGGCTTCATTTATCGAGTGAATGAAAATCACGGTCAATAATATAATATTTGATAATTTATGCAGTGATTTTGAGAACATTCTTCTAAGCATTGGCTTATAAACCACATGTTGCGTACTAGGACTTGGTTCTCGTGACGCAAGGCCAAAAGTTCTGATTCTCTTCGTTTATAAAAGCTCTTCTTTTCCAAATAGGCTGGTAAAAGATTCGCTTTTTCTTTTCTTTTTTTCTTTTATTAAAAGATCCCATGTTGAATTTGTTCTCTCTTTAGAAAGCTGAACAATAACAATAATCAACAAAGATGGCGATTTCTTCTTCCAACTGCAATGAAGAACAGAGGTATTTCTATTTCTCTTTTATTGATGAAATTGTTTATCTTTGAAAGTTTTTATGAATGAAAGTGGAAATCTGAAACGTTAGACGCATTTGTTTCTTTTTTTCTTATATGGGTTTGTGTTGCTGGTAAGGGCCTAATTGGGATTCAACTGTGTTAAACGAAAATGAAAATTCTGCTTTCAATTTGGTTATGAGGAGAAAATTTGGTCGGTCTTCTAAATGACTTCATGGTTCAGAATTTGTTTGTTGTATGTAACGAGCAATTTCTGGTTTTCTGAATGAATCATCAACCTTTTATTTCACATTGTGGGGTGTTGATTCTGGAATCACTTTTAGTTGTTATAGTGTTGAGGATTCCATTTTTCAGAATTTGGGTTTTTTCGGAACTAGCAAGGGAATCCAAAGACAGTTAGTGAATCAAGAGGTTAGTACTCACTGGCCCGGTACATTAGCTTCCTAAAAGATGCATTCTTTTAAAAAATTATTTCAATGAACTGGTTTATAGAATTACTGAAATGTTATGAACTTATAGTGCTTCGTTTTCAGGCATGACAGGAATAGACAATGTAGGCATTAAGGCTGATATTCATATGTTACCAATGCAACCTTATTGAAACTTCTCTTCATGTTTGTAACGGGGAATTTGATTTATTAAGAAGATGCATGTTAATTCTTCCTTGTACGTTGGGTATACACCGTTGCTCTGAGTATATATTTGAACATTTTGGTGGTTTTTCATATGGGGATGCTTTTACCCTCACATTAAGTTTTTGCCTCCTACAAAGTTTGTTGTAAAGCATGCTTTGCTCTATGGATATCCTGGATCTGCCTTGATCTTCTTTTAATTGCAGTAGACGTCAGCTTGCTAGTGTTGCTTCGCTGGAAGCCGTTTTATTTGATATTGACGGGACACTATGTGATTCAGATTCAATTCATTATTATGCTTTCCATGAAATGCTGCAAGAGGTAGGACTACCTCTGGTAAAGCCTACTGATGAAAATGTATACTTAATTGATCTTAGTTAACAATTGGAAGGTTACTTGGTGTGCTGCAGATTGGTTTCAACAATGGAGAACCTATAACTGAGGATTTCTTTGTTGAGAAGATCAGTGGCAAGCATAATGAAGACATCTGCAATATATTATTCCCTGATTGGAATCATGAAAAAGGCAAGAAGTTCTTGGACGACAAAGAGGTCATGTTTCGTAGGTAACTCCTATTTGTATCTACCTGAAGTTTTCACAGTTTTCAAGACTTGGGATTGAGCAACGCCAACTTGTAGATTGGCAGAGAAGCAGTTGAAGGCAGTCAACGGTCTCCACAAGTTTTGCAGATGGATAGAGGATCGCGGTGTGAAGCGAGCAGCTGTCACAAACGCTCCACGGCTGAATGCAGAGCTCATGATCTCTATCCTCGGTCTATCTGATTTCTTTCAGGTGCTGGTAGTTGGTGATGAATGTGAAAGGGCAAAGCCCTTTCCAGACCCTTACCTAAAGGCGCTCAAAGAGCTAAATGCTTCTCCTGAACATACGTTGGTGTTCGAGGTTTCTTTCCCTCTAAACCGAGATGATATTATTATATAGTAGGTGTTGTAGGCCTCTTGTACTTATTTGTTTCTAATTTTTTTTAAGGATTCGGCATCTGGAATAAAGGCTGGGGTAGCAGCAGGGCTGCCTGTTATCGGTGTGACAACAAGAAATCCAGAGAAGTTACTAATGGATGCTGGAGCAACCATGCTGATAAAGGATTTTGAAGAACCGAAGCTTTTGAAGTCTTTGGAGAACTAGAGAAAGACCCAGCAAGCAAAGAAAAGACCATGACTTGACACAACACACTATCACAGTTACCCTATTGATAGCTGCTTACAAGTTGAGATATTAGAATTTCAAATGGCAAACTGCAAAGGTTGACGCAACGCAACCCTGAAATTATTCATTGTGATTATGGGCGTGTTTACCTTATAGATAAAATAGATGAAATAAATTTTTTAAAAGTCAATTTAAAAATAATATTAAATATTAAAAATATTTAATAAAAAATAAAATTATGTATTAATTTAATATTTATAGTAAGTCTTAAAAATAATTTTAAAAAAATTTTATTTTAATTTATATATATATTTTATATTGAAAGTGAATTTTAAAAAAATGAATTTTCGGTGTCGGTAAAGACGCTCTGTGTAAAGGGTCCTACTTCCTGCCTTCAGGACCAAGGTGTTCCAAAGTTTTTTTTTTTTTTGGTTGCCTTTATATTTAAGCAATAACATTACTTATTTTAGTAAATAGATAAAAAATATCTACCATGAAAAGTGCTCTACATTGACCGCAATTCTAAACCAAATAATTTTGAACTCTTTGATATTATATTTACGGTAACTGTGTACACTGGCATAGTTGTGGATATTTCATTTACAATGGACTCCTATTCATGTTACATAACTACCTCATACAAAAGAAGTCATCAAAGAATTAAAGCGTGGTATAGGGCACGTATAACTGTGGTAAACGGTGGAGAAAGTATGACCAATTAATCACAACCCAGACTGCTGTTTGATACAAAATCGAAAACTTCTGCTTGTGTAGTCCCTAAACTGTTTATCTGCTCCAGGCAACTGCATCAATTTCATCTCTAGCAGATTTGTATAGCTCAAGTCTCTTTGCAGCTTCTTGCCTCCGTTCCATCAATTCCGGATCCTCGTTCAAAAGCTGCGCAAGCTGCTTCCCCTGTAATGAAAGTAAACTTCCGTGAATTACTATTACTAACAAAGTAAGAGAGTCAACTCAGTAAATCAATCAAGAATAGCAGACCTCTGTTTTTCCGATTTGTGTATAGAAGTGATCCAACAGTGACCTCTTAGCTTCTCGAACTTGACAGTAAACAGCGGCTTTAGGGATGGTATTCCTGAGTTGTTCCTCAACCAAGCGTATGTAAGAGGACACATTAGATGCTATCCTTCTGTAGTACACTTCAGAATAACGATCCATGGTAGGCGCAGCTGGACTACCGCCCTTCTCCACATCCTGTGGGAGCTTTCGGAAGAATTCTACAGTTAAGTATGAAGCTTCCATGTCAACCAATCGCAATACTGTTTTACGACTATCATCTTGGAATCTGTTCAGGGCTTCATAAGCAGCGGCTGCTATTTCAGATTGGAGAGCTGGAAACCTCCGAAGCTCCTGAAATGAGATCACAGGAGCTAGGATTAGGTAAGATAGTTACTTTTAAGAACTAGATATGATGCACAGCGACATATGCAATCAACCTGAGTTTCTCCAATGGACTTTCTAATTATTTCCTTCAAGACAAAATGCACCTGCAAAACAATTGGTAAATAAAGATCATTTTATATTCTTCTTGTCTTACACAAAAATAGTACTGCTGTATGACTGAACAAAACAAAATGTTTCTGAGGAGTGGATATATACTGCAGCAACAGTCGCTTCAGCTGGGCCTTTGAAATAACTAAGTGCACCTTCAATTAAACGCCTGTAACCCTGCTCGGGAGCGATAAGATGGGGCTGATAACCATCAGCCTCAGAGACCACTTTCTTCACGTTTTGTACAGAGAGATGCCTGTCAAATGGAAGCTTCTTTAAAGCAGCAGGCAGTTGATTGTCGAAAACTCTATAAATCCGATCTCCACCAGTCCGGCTGTTATCAAGTAGATAGGGTATTTAGAAGAAGCTAAGTGGAAAAAGCTTTAGAGCAATAATTATGAAACGCCACAAATTGCAGATACAATACTTAATCTCCATAGAACAGTGGATAAAACACTCTCATGGTGATTATCCCAAAAAAACTTGATGATAAATAAATTTTAATTGCAAGTCTTAAATGGATGTTATATCAGAATGCATGATTGCAGTTGCATGTAAGAACAGATAAGAAAAGACAAGTGCTAGAGAAAACAGTCAAGGAGTTGGAGGCATACCCTCCATCAAGATGCTCTTTAAACACACGGTCAAACGCACGACATAGATCCAAGATAGTATACAGTTGAGCCTGTAAACACAGCAAAGCAGTCAGTCAACCCCTACTTAGCCCCACAATAATAAATTATGATCAAATGCGACCGTAGAATGCCTTACCCCAGTATCAACTGCTATCGGCCTACCAAGACGTTCCAGCTCTGATTCCAGTTCATCAATGGTTTTATTTATCAAAGACGTAATACTTGGAATACGAGCCTTGATTACTGACTCAAGGTGCTGAGATTAAAAAGGGAAGGTATTCAGGTTAGGACATGAGGAAAGTATTCAATTGATGATGGACTTCTGTCACCATGTAATGATGAAACCTTACCTGTGAAAGAAGTTTTGCAAGATATTCTGACCCCATTTTGCTGGCCAAATGTGCATAGTCGGGACTTGTTGCAAAGTACTCTCGCTCCCTTCTCCTTGCAGCAATCATATCAACATTGTTATATATATCTGCTTGTGAACGGTTCACTACTCCAACCCAAGGACGTTGCAGGCGGTAAGATCTACCCTCAAGAACCTGAAGACAGAAATGTTTCAAGTTATAGAATCAAGTTATAGAATGAAAAAATGATCATGGAATGCATTGCTAAAACACTTCCTGACTCACATCTAGCGCATTTGTTCCCTTATCCATAAGATCCAGCTTTGTCAACACACCAAATGTCCTTTCACCTGGTAAAAACAGTTTCTACAGATCTTATAATGCTTATACAACGAAAATTTTCATTTAATATCATAATATACAAAAGAGTTGGTACCTGTAGCATCCACTTCCCTAGCAAGTTTCATGGCATCAGATGTTGCGATATCTTGATTGGCTGGAGATATTGCTAATATGATACAACTAGGCTACATTACAAAATAGATTATCATAAGCAAAATAGTAACGGCCTGAAAAGAATTTATACATGATCAATATTAAGGAAAAGATGCAATAAAGATGAAATTGAGGAAAAATATAAACGGCTAATTCTCTATTTTTTTTAGGAATAAAGCTAACTAGTAGTTTAAGACTAAATTCTGAATACTTCTTCAGATATTGCTTCTAATGAATTAAACTCTATGCTTAAGCATACCATATATTAAAATAACACTTCTCCTTTCCAATTAGTTGTATATAAAATATCCTCTGCTGCAAAACCAAGATCCAATCTTCAAGCCCTCAATCTTATACTTTTTATCAGGTATATACAAATCTTAACAATCTCCACTCAAGTAGGCTTTATCATGTGTCAACATAAGTATGTTATCTTCATATACTATCGTAGCTCATAATATTAACATGCAAAATGTTGTGAGGAGTTTAATAAATTTTATGCAAAGTCACCACTACCATATTATGGCATATGCAAATGAATCCAGATTAATGGGAGAAACAAAAGTGTGGTTCGTCTTTCAACTAGAAGCACTCATGAAAACCGAACATCAGTAGATGCTATGATAATCGACCAGAACCAGAAGAGAGTACCTTTTCAACATACGATCGGACCATTTTCTCAATATCTTCAACGATGCTATCTGGCTGGCCCTCTGCAGGTAGGAACTTTTACATTAGATAAGAAGGCAAATGGAAAAGGCACAATTTTATCAAATCCAAAAAGAACAATTGACCTGGAGTGCATACCTACAGCGACCTTAGTCAAACCAGGTAAATCAATCAATGTTAAGTCCACAACTGCCAAGATAAACAAGATAGTCAATCAACCAACTAAACGAGCAAGTTGGGCAAGAGTAACATGACAAGACTTTTTCCCAAAGTGTAAAGGTAACAAGAGCATGCAGGGGAACTAAAAACTAAAGGTGGTTTACTCATGTCATAAGTAGAAACAAACTTTAGGTTGAACTAATAAAGCTTACAAACCATGCTCTAAATCTCCCAAGGACCATATTTCACATATTTAAGAAAATTGCTTCAGACAATTAGTTCTCCGCAATTTGGCAATGCAGCCTCAGAGAACTAATAGTAAAAGCCACCTAGCAAAACTTCAAGATGATGCGAGTCCATTCCACTATTCACTAAAACCATTTTGTACTATGGCCTTGGATAGCAAAAGAAAATAACGACAGACTCCACATTGAAACTATTCTCTAAATGGATGAATATTTTTCATGATACGTTTTCGGAAGATAAAGTCATACTCAGCAGTTGGAATGAACGCTCAGAAAGCATATCATATTCAGATAGGAACTCACCAATGGGAGAATATATGCTAAGATGAATTGGGATTGGGGATATCTGCTTACTTCGCCCTGTAACCCTGTCAGTCTCATCTTGAATTTCCTTGCGCACCAAAGCTGAATAACAGAACACATCACCATATTAATCAATATACACATGAGAGCACTGAAGGGACAGGAAATTGCTAATGTAAGTGTACACCAAGGTAAGTTGTAGTGTGTACTGGTATGTTCACATTTCCCATTTGTATGATGCATAATTTATTGAAGACAGGAGGGCTACAGTGAAGGAATCTATTGTCAAAGTAGTATTTTTGACGCAATAATATATAAAACAAGGACAACTCTTAAATTAAATTCCTATGAGACTATAGTTGATTGCAGCAATTCTAATTGGGTAACGCATATGCATGGCAAGTTACATGAAAAATCTGACCAAGAAGAAGTGAATGAGTCTCCCTCTCGGGACCCTTAATATGAAATAAACCATTCAACAAGGAGCAAACTTTTAAAATCGATCTAGTGCTAGAGCATTAACAAAATCCAGATCATGATGAAAAAACAGAGTTAAGGGCCTTACAAAAATCTGTGAGCTTCTTGTCTGGCATGTGGAGGAACTCTGCATACTCTTTATGTCCTTCCTCAATCTGGTGCAGCTGCAGCACCAGTGGCCGCCTCGTCACAATGCCTTCCACAATGAACATAAAATATTAACATTTTAGTAATTTTCATCCCTATCAGAACCATTCAATAAATATTGCTCTCAACGAACAAAATAACATAATCTAGAAAATTGTGATACGAATTGCGTTTACCATCAGAAAACCACGGAAAAATTTTTCAAAAAACGCCTTAATCAGAACAGATATAGTTCAACATTTCCATAATGACTATATATATGCTGACATAACACACAACAACCACGAACTCAAAGTATATCACTAAAAATGAACCACAATAAATCATCTGAAGAGAAACAAGAGAAGAACTGGTCACTCACCAGATCCACGGGGAAGGAAATCTCGCCCAACGATGCTTTCTAATACCGACGACTTTCCCGAACTCTGTTTTCCATCAACAACAACATTAACAAACCCAACCACAAACTCAAACCAAAATCGAGAAAACTATTAAAACAAGACTGTAATCACCTGTCCACCAACAACGGCAACAGAAGGAAGAGCTTCCCAAAGTGTCGGAAGGTCACCGCCGCCAAAATCACCAAGAGCAGTGCACGCACGTTGAATCCGATTAACCAAACCGATCAAACTCTCCATGGACGCCATCTGTCTTCAACCTTTCTCTTTTTAATTTGAAGAGAAGTTCGCTTTTAAGTTGTTGATTCAATCGAACGAAGGAAGGAATCAAACGAAAGAACAAAGAACTGGAGAGCGCGAAAACTGTAACAGAAGAAGAATGGAAACGAAAACGGGTTTAGTTGAGCAGGTCAATAAAAAGCAATCGCCTGCGGTCTGGTGTTCTCTCGAGTGTACAGTGTTCCAACTATTTAACACCATGCTAATTTACCTGTCAGCCAATAATAAACAGACTTGTAATTAAGCACATTACGTTAACTTAGCCCGCGGGGTTTTTATTTATTTTCTTTGAGTCAGGAAATATCAACCTGGCTGAGCTGTCAAGTGACGTGAACAGTAGAGCATTTGGTCGTGTATTTGGACGGCTACAGTTACTCTGAATGATCACTTTAAAATTGCATTAGTGTGATGGACGGTTGTGATTTTGAGCGCATCGTGCGAATGGAAAGCATGTTGGTCAGTTCACTTGCGGAAGCTTCTTTCGTTTCGGTCAAACCTTCTTATGGTTTGTTGAACAAAGGTCGATTTGGCGGCTTACCTCCTTACTGTTGTATTGATTCAGAAAGGTTGAATTAGTTATATTATTCAATAATCTTCAGGAATTTTCTTCTTTAGATTCTTGTACATGCCTTCTACGATATACTACAACTTTTATTAAATAGAAAAAATTTTGAAAGCTAAATTTGAGCAGAGAAGCATATAACATCACTCAAAATTCTTACATTTTTAAGTTAGGTTTAATTCGAATTAACAACGTATAAGATTTGATGAATCCGAATAAAAAATGAATTAATTTGACAGATTAAAATCGAATCAATAGCGTAAGGGTCTGAATAGTGCTAAATATAAAATATGCTAGCTAATTTTTAGGTGAGCTAATAATTCATCTTAAGTTGAACCAAATAAATTCTAACTTTGTGGGCTTAACAACGCACGCTCTTTAATAATCTCACATTGGTAGAGTGGTAATTGAATATGTACTTATAAATAGACAATACTAATTCCTAAATAATTGATCAATTATTTTTGTTAGAAAATTCGATCCTATAATTGGTATTATAATCTGGTAAGATAAAACCACTTGATGTGTTACTAATGAGAAAATTATTACACCTCTAAGTTAGATTAAGTTCAAATTAGTAGGTATAAAGTCTCCGAGTTACCTACATATAAACTCAATTTTTCTCCCTCAAATTTATATTTTTAATTCATTTTTAAAATAAAATAAACATAAAAATTATACTCAATTTTTTCCCAAAAACTTTACTTTTTATTTAAAAAATCTATTCTATATAAACTCAATATCGAATTTAGAACTCACTGTTAACAAATTTATTTTCAAAGAGCGAGTTTAAGCTAGTAAACACGCCTTTAGAAGATATGACATTTTATGTTCTCCTTAAATACTAGATAAAGATATACTCATATACAAGGAGCATCCCCACTCATTTTACATTCTCTAGTTGAGAACAAAAATCATTCCCATTCGATTCTCTCTTTCGGCCCAATTCATAGGCCCACTTGAACTGAGCGGCGTATCTTCGCTCCATTTTACGATCATAGAGACATGTTAATTACCAAGGAAACTCTAACAAATATTTAGGGCCGTTTGGGCTCAGCTAAAAACTTTCTAATTTTTATAAAAAAGTTATTTTTCTGATTTTTTTCTAAAAAAAATAGCTGTGAATTTTTTTTTAAAAAGAGCTATGTGTTTAGATAAAACTAATTTTTTAAATAAAAGCTAAACAGAGTATTTGATAAAAGTAATTTAAAAGCTAAAAATAATATAAAAAAACTGAAATACTTTTTATAATATCATAGTTGATATATATATATATATATATATATTATGAATATTTTTTATATATTATTATTTTTTACTTACGTTTTATTTGAAATACTAATATTAACTTTATAAATATTTTCAAATATTATTATATTAAAATTAATAATTAGTTTATAAAAATATTTTTAAGTTAATTTCAAATATAGAGATATATTATTATTTGTATA
The DNA here is from genome assembly GCA_019914995.1 of Acanthochlamys bracteata. NCBI lineage: Eukaryota > Viridiplantae > Streptophyta > Magnoliopsida > Pandanales > Velloziaceae > Acanthochlamys > Acanthochlamys bracteata. Next base: position 1,135,278 of record CM034126.1, read on the forward strand.
TATAATTATCCAGTGTATTATATTATTTAACACTATAAGTATATATTATAAATATGCTATAATAGGCGATCACAGCTTTTGGCGTACCAAGAAAAGGCGCAACGCACATTTCTCTTCATATGAAAGGAAAGGTTTGCTTGCAAATTAAATTAAAAGTGAGGTGAGCCTCACTAGAAGTTTGAATTGTTGGAACATCTAGGCATAGCATAAGAGCATTACAATAACATAATTTTTTCAAAGCTCACCAAACAAAGCAAAAAAAAATCTCCTGCAACATATTGAATCACATAATCCATTGGGGATTTCTCAGGAGCACCATCTAGTAGATTTGCAAAGGCAATATTTTTACTAAATGGAAAAGCTTTCACTAGAAAATGACGTCTAGCCAGTGCATCCATATCCTCTATCAGTGAAAAACTATTTTTCTTATGACAAGTATAGATGAATCACGTAAGATGGTAACTCCAATAATAATCAGGAAAAAAGTTGCGTACCCACTTACCTTATCGTTCCATATTTTTGGAAACTACCACTTCTTTCTTCAGGTGATAACTCCAACCTTACTAGCCTAAAGACTTAAAAAGTTATACAAGAAAAGTAGAAGTCAGAATTTGCATGAGATCATTGATTATTTGATTTATTGAAAGGACAACTGTACACCATATCAAGATGAAGTATCACATAAACTATCCTAGGAAAAAGTTCCAAAAACTCCATGAGAGTTAATGGTGGTCAGATATCATAGGAGGTGCTTTTAGAATTACTTACCTCTGCAACTTGGACCTCTATAAGGGGGAATAACAATGCCCGACTGTTAGGATACATTGAGAACTAACAAAATCAGCAGAATACCAAATGATCATATTGGAAAGACTATAGGAAAATTAGAATATGCTCAAAAGAGTCCATATACAAATACTTGCATGGCTTTTACATCTATTAGCATTCATCACTACTCACTAATGCATCTAACTACCTAAAATTCATAGTGAACTGCTTCAAAAATAAAGATTTCATTCCAACATCTTCAAATAACTCGATGCAAAATTAAAATGATGTAAATGTGGTTTATCATGGGTAACAATCTAAAACTGTAAAATCCAAACTACATGTAACAAAGAAACTCAAATAACTCCACTGAATGATCCATAGAATAAAGATAGAAACTTAAATGGTCATGCATAACAGCAGTTAAACACTAATACAAACAGAATACCAAGATAAATATAATTTTTAACTGTAGAACAATAGCCATAGCTATTCATTTAACACAAAATCATTTGCAGGATACCCAAACTATCTAAAGAAAGCTGTTTGATAAAGATATCGCAGGTGCTAAGCTCAAACCCGTGGACTTTATCATGCTAACAATATTGCTAACAAAGAGGATCATACTTATTGAAGTAAATGACTATGTTAAGTTACTTGAAACCGTATCAAACACACTCATTCATTTTTAAGTACTTTTATAGCTTTTAATTAGTTAATTTACCTATAACTAAATGCAAAATTACTATTCACTAATTCATCTAACTACCTAAATTTCATAATGAATTGCTGCAAAAATAAAGATTTCGTTCCAACGTCTTCAAATGACTAACCCATGCTAAAATTTAATCTATCAATTTTATATAGATAACATTTATAAGTTTTCAATAATATTTCCAATTTTATTAAGACTCCATTAACAAAGCAAGCTCCTTGAGCCCCAACACAGAGACAATTTGGGTCAACAAGAACTCAAGTTAAAAAAACCAACAATTACAGCAATTCGCATAATTTGTATCGTACAATTCTTAAAACAGTAACCAATCCGAAAGAAAACTCAATCAAACACTAATGAATAACAATTCCGCAAAAAAGATTCAATTATTAGCTTTTGAAACTTAAGAACAGAATAACAAACCAAATCTACCTCCATTAAACACTAGTGAGTAATAGTTTTTCTGAAAAAATTCAACTTTTACATGAAAATATAAAGCAACAGAGAGATTTCTACCTCCATCAAACTGTTGAAATTGGAAACAGAAACAAATCAGATGAGTTTAAACAACTAAATCAATGTAAAAGAAATGAGTACAAAGGAAAATAATTTTGTAATTACCGATGAGATTAGCGTTGAACTTAGTGATGAGTGCTCCACTGACTGTGAACCCAACGAGGAACAACCAGTTTCGATTACATTCTCTACGAAAGAATGCTGGCCATGGATCGAACTTTACATCTCTCTCGATCTCTCGCAAAAAAATTTCATGACGAGCCGGCGTGGGGGGAGAAAACACAAATGACTAGGGTTCCGGCCCAGGCGCTCATGAGTTTGATTCGGCTTCGGTGAGAAAAACACGATGGATAGTGGTCAGGAGAAGAATGCTGGAGAAAGAAAGACGAAAAATTGGCGTCGAGGAAGCTGGAGTCATGACTGCAGGGGAAGGGATTGTGGGGAGCGACGGGCGCGTTCGGGAGAGCGGAGAGAAATGAGAAACAAAAAAGAAAAGAGGGGTGGATATGAAGCATGGGCAACATAGTTAGTGAAAAAGTTAGTGTGACTTTTTGAAAGAGTTACGAATCGTAATTTTTATTTTTGGCGACTTATTATAAATCACAAAAATTACTTATAAGTCATATAGCCAAACACTTAAAATTACTCTTTGAAACTTTTTTCAACTATAAGTTGAAAAAAGTCGATCCAAACAGCCCTTAATTACAAAACCATTAACTGATCACCTAAAGCTGACAAGTAGCAACTTATCAGGCCTATCTGATAAGTTTCAACAGTTTCATGCATTACAGCTCTTACGCCTTCTCTCTGCTTCTGAGTTTTGAGCAAGTTCGCTTTCATTTTCAAGCAAAGCTAAGACAGCGATCAGATTAGAGTAGTAAGTTGATTCAGTGATCAGATAAGATATGAGAGATGGTCGACTTCCAGAGAGCATACTGCTCAGGGTCTTCAAACAAAATCTGGACAGTTCCTTCTGTGGTGCTCAGCGTGATAATCATGCGGAGGCCATGATCTCTAGAGCGGAGACCATTTTCTTCATTATCTTCCACTGCTTCGATTATTCTATCTGCAACACGCACTCTATTTAGAAAACTAAACAGCAAACTAAATCTACTAACAAATAGTTGCAAAAGTAAACTGGAAATTAGGTAATCTGAGTATGTAGTAAGACATCAAAATATGCGAACGCATGCATTCATAGAATCGGGAAATGGACTAATTCAGATTTCACAGAATGCAGCTAGGACAAACATATGGCCTCGATTCAAATCCACTTCCCTAAAAGTATTAATACAACCAGATATTGGAGATTGAAACTATCAAGCAGCATGGTTCCTTCAATAGTTTTCATATATTCCCAAAAGTTTGTACGCACAAACTGCTATTTTAATATTTAAGGTCCTAGGAGCGTTTGGTATTGCTTATTCAAAAATAATTTTTTAACTTTTTATTATATATTTTTTAATATATTTTTTATAAGTATTTAAAAATTTTATTTAAAAATATAAAAAATATAAAAAAATTTTACATAGTGAAATATTTTATGCATATTTTACTTATTATTTTTAGATAAAATGACCTCATTTCTAAAAAAATAAAAATATTTTTTATTTCAAAATCACTTCTAAACGAATATTCGATCACCTTGACCTGATTCTTAAATATGATTAAGTCCTACTTTATTGGAATATAGTAAACATGTACTTACATTCCTTGCATCTAGCAAAAGCTCCTCCAAGAAACTTCTTTCCAACTCTCAAGGTAAGTTTGTCCCTCTTCAAACATATAGACAGCATCCTCAGTTGTACCTCACCTGCAAAGAAGACACAATTGCAAGATCTAACCATATTGATTTAACACTTGGATGCAATTGTCACTCGAGATCTGAGTAAACAAAGAGAGGAAATTAAACTAATAGTTCGTAACATGTGAGACTGACTGGAAGGAACACTCACCACCAGGTGTTCGAAATGGTAGTCGTGTTCCTCTAGACAAAACATTTATGCCTTCTAGGTTGCAACGACTAGCTGCTGACCTCAGTTCAAGTGTGGCAGCTCCCCTCAAGCCTATGATAAAGACATTAGTTTCATGTTAATAGCCCAGATAGAGAAAACCGACTAAATAATATGCTAAAACCCATCCACTCTCCTAAAACAAGAAAAGCAATTAGATACAACCTGATGCAATTAGATAGCCCTTGGCCGGTGAAATGACAGCAGCATACTAAGGTATTAATATAAACAAACAAATTTGTACCTTGCTAAAACAAATATTCGACACAAATTTCAAAGGTACAGAAAAAATTTGTACCTTGCTATTTACTACAATAACTATGAGAAAGACGTAGCATTTAGTAGGTATGACTTACATCTCTAAGGTTAGTACCGAAGAGGAGTATTTGGCAGGACTCCAATGGTTTGATCGATTCAGTTTTGAAACATTGTGTTCAACTAAATGCTTACTATGTATTAAGTTCAGAAAAATTACATGTCGCGGCAGTAGCAGTAAGAGTAACCACATCGGCAGAATCCCTTGTGGAAAGACCTGAAGTCATGGCTGTTGCTACTTGTGCTCTGTTTGCTCCAACAGATTCAGCAGCCTCTGCGCAAACCGTTGCCACCAGAGCTGCAGCAGAGGCAACCATTGTGCTCAAATCATTTTGCCATTCTCCATGAACCATGCTCAGGGCATTGGAATTTGCTGGCTCCATTTTACAACTAGCCACAATACCAGCAACAGCTGCAGCCACCTTTGTGATAGAGAGTGCTGCATTTATTTGAGCTGCATGAAGCCTTACTTCTTCCTTTCTCTTCCTTCTGCATCCTCTGGACAAGTTTCTTAAGACTTCACCACCCAACCAAGATTTCCAGCTTCTTAAATTATGCTGCAAAGACCATAAATGATGAAAACTTCAATGAAGCAGGGACAAGCTAGCAAAATATCAACATGAGTTTGACTAAGGCTCTTTTTATTACCAAAGCATTGTGCAACTGTTTGTGCTTTGGATGGTATGGGGAAGCAGACATTCCATTCGACAGCCATGTCTGAAATGATCATAGCAAAACAAGTAACTTAGTATGTTTCAAGGATTTTGTGGCAATATGACTGCCCTTAGACAAGAAGGCAATATTTAGAATGACATTAACATTTCGACTAAATAGACCACACACATGTCATCAGTATATCTTAATCAGAAATAGAAGCTGAATTATGTAGTTGACATAAAATTTTCCAGGGTAGTAAAAGTGTAATCCAGAGTGGATATCGTATGTAACATTGATACAACTGCATAAGAAAGGGCATCCTACTAAACGAAAATGAACAGAATGAGATGGCATTCACATATTAATTCAATTTCGTTTGTCTAATATTACTTTTAACTTGCCCAGAATCACCTTTTAATGACAGAAGAAATAACCAGCCGGTTTAAGAGTCGAGATATAATACAGTGTAAGAGAGAATAGCACCTTACCAACATTTGGTCAACAGTAACTCTATTATCCAAGGTGGATTCAGCCTGGACTATCTCTTTGACCTGATTCTTCGATCTCTCATCACTCTTCTCTGATTTGTCATATTCAAGCTGTGGAACTAACCCCTGCATGTACAAATGTGTCCTTGTTTAAAATGAAAAGCTACCAAGTATTTTATGTATGAAAGACCCAACAAACCACCAAAATAAAAGAGCAGTTCTCATGAACCCTGAGCTTTTAGCAAAGCCTTGTCCATTTTCAAGCTATATAGGTAGTTGTTGTTTTTTTCTATTCAAGCTTTGCAGCTTTGCGACTTTCTACAAACTTTTCCAATACTGCTCCTTGTTCGTGGTATAGACAGGATAAGTTCTCACATTTAGTGACAGTATCTTGAAGAAGTCAGAAGAAGCTGGGCTCCATGTTCGAGATAGGAACTCCATGGCTTGGTCAGGACTCCTGGGGTCCTCCATAGGGAAGTAACATTGCATCGGCCATGGTTCTTCAACATATGATTCCATACTTGGCAATTCATGCAGCCTCTCAAACCTGTCATGCTGAGTATATTTTCAACAATACAAAGAAAGATTAAGAACTCTTGATATGCTTATTGAAACAAACTATCCAAAAAAAAATAACAAATAACATAAAGAATAACCAAAACCAAAAAGTTGGACAAAAAATTTTCAAACAACTGACCAATTAAATTTGAACACATAGAAACACAACGTAAATGAATTGTTGGTATATAAAATTTGAGAAGTTCATTTGTTAAAACCGCAATCATGCTGGATGCTAAAAAGCAATCTGTTATGACAAAATCAATGAAATCATTCATTTTTATTTTTAATGCATTTGCCATATTTTCAGGAGATTTCCTACATTCCAAACGTATGAAATGCTATCCCTCTGCACTCATTCTCATTCAAACCCTCCACTCAAACTTTTCAGTCTGTTGCAAGAAAGCATGTTGCATATGTTTCCTCTCATCTCATTATGTATATATACATACAAGAGCAGAGAAGCCCTAATATTAGTGCGTATAATCCCTTCATTTCAAAGGTAAAATAGTCATTTGCATATAGGAAAGTAACTAGGGAGTTTACGCATAAACCTGACTACAGAGAAATATTATTCTCACCTGTAAAGGAGACAGGATGGGATGTATTGAAAATGAGGATTTCCTCATCTTTGCTTCTTTCTTCAACTTCTCCATAAACCACACAACTAACTCCTGTTACATACACAAAAAAAGCAAATGTTAAGGCCCAAGAATTATCTTTAGTAGCTAAAACACTTCTTTCAAGAAAGTCACCTGAAAGTAGGATAAAGGTGGCTGAAATAACTTACCACATAAACTAAACTGTGCAAGTAATACAAAACTACTTGCATGAAAATTGCAGTAGCAAATTTCTGGGACCGTTAGCAATAAGAAACTTATGAGAATTGAAAGATGATAACTCTTTACATGATCAAATGCAGACATAAGCCAACATACTGGCTCTTGGGACAAAAAGTGTTCATGCTTCATTCTGATTGGAAGTTTAGGATATCTCTTAATTTGCTAGTGAAAGATAAATTTAAAAACAAAACATCAACTGCTAGAAGAGGAAATTTTGAGAAAACACAAAGGAAACTTACTCGAAATAGAAGTCTCAAAGGTTAGCACTTGATCTCCTAGAGCAGCACTTTGCCGCAGTGGGTTATATATAAAAGAAGATAGCAAAAGTACGGGCTGTGCTGATTAAAAAACTAATACAAAACCCCGTCTCGATTGAGTCAAACCAAGATTGTACAAGTATCCTAAATCTCGGTTATCTCGTGATGTCAACATGCTATATGTCTATGCCATTAATAGCACCAACGCATTTGTTCAAGAATATCCAATTACAGTATTTGTTTTAGGTTTACTCACCTGATACTATAACATATAATCACATTATATCATGACTCTCACAAAATAAATAAATAAATAAATATCACGTTGCATCATAGTGTAACAGAACTTTGATTCATAACACTGAAATGGATTCTCTGAATTTTTGTTCTTGGAAGCTAAGGTTTAACTATCCTATGACTGTTAGTAAGTTAGCATAATGAAGGTAGATGAGTTGGGAAAAAACAAGAGGCGTAACTAAATGGTACATACATTATTGCCATGAATTACAGATTGACAACGAAGCATAAAATCGTCACATACTTGCGTATTGTCTGGGACCATTTTCACATAGGAGGCTTCACTTATAAGTAGCAAACTCCAAATGAAATTCTTTTGAACAGCATAACAACACTAGGTAATGGTGCAATAGTAGATCTTCTTTCTTATGATGTAATCAAGGGTCTCGATGACAAGAAATTTGATCAGCACTATTTAAATTTAGAAACATATTTGATATCACTTATTTAACATCGAGAAACCTAGTGATTCTATAATGAGACATTACTTAATGGCACATTAACAGCTCATTTCAAGATTCTAGTCCAATCTGAAGCTCATCACATGAACAAACGAAAGAACCTAGGAAGTTGATGGGCTCAAGCTTTTTACTTAAGTTCATCATTACATGTATTTAAATCAGTTAAGCATATGGATTGGGGTCTAATGACTGCATAATGGGAGCCAGACCACGTGTTGGTATGCAAAACTGACACGAGGCTCGACGCTAAGTTGTTTCTTGCCTCCAAGTTCTCTATCATGAATTCCTGAAATGATGCCTAAAGTATTTGAAGGATGAATATAGTATGCTTATTAGTACAATGCTTCATTTTGACCACATGAGATGGAAACTGCAATAGCAAGCAATATATGTACAGCTCAAAGCAGCGTAATTTCATGGCTGAATACGATGTCTTATATCATTCATCTTCAACAGTTCGTACAATGGAAAAATAAGGCGAAAGAACCACGATGAAATGCTGCTATATTTGTCTCTAAACAATGAACTAATAATGAAATCTAAAGCTGCGTGATGATATTTTTTAAAATCTAAACAATAAACAAATGTTATCCATTTCTTTTCAGAGTAAGAGTCTGTTTCTATGATCTTGGAAACTACTCCCATTCACTATGCAGAAGCTTCCATGGAAATTCACTAACTCAACCACTTCTTTTCCAAACAAGAAAAAAAAAAGAGTGGCGGCCAGTGCAACAATGATCAAAAGTTGCTATTAGAAGACTACCTGAAAACAGAACGACTCTGATGAAGCACTAATGTTACCGGCAAGCCACGTTCTTTTTCTATTTGTTTCCATTTCCAGATGAATCAAATCTGGAACGTAAATAATTGTCAGCAACTGCCGTGCATACTTTAAAATCCTTCAACTCCTCACTAAGTTCAATCCACAGAAAGGAAAAAAACTAACTCACTGTAAAATTTCCGCAGTTCAAAAAGAATCCAGGATCTTCTTCAAAATAGACTGCGAAATTTAAAATAACTTACCAAATTAAAATCTGAGGTACGAATAATTTGATGTACGCGTTTTATAAAATTGATGAATAACTAGCTACTAGAAAGATAAAAAGTTTGATTTTACTCGATGCTGCAGAAAAGTAAATTTACCTTTTGTTTTTATACGAAACAATTTCGAAACTGGCGTCTGGCGCCGTTCAGAGTAAATTTTATCTTTTTGTTCTTTTTTTTTTTGGTGGAATCGAGAGGAAAATTTTCGCATAATCTTAACCGATCTGTGCTGAAAATCCATATTTCGAGTTCTTTGAGGAAATTTTCGAGTTGTTTTCTTATGGATCCCGATAATAGATTCCTGATTTTGATTTGGGAAGTTCCGATCATGAAAACTTTAAGGGCGTGTTTACAGGAACCCAAACTCAATTTTTTTAAATTTATTTTTAATATAAAATATATATATATATATTAGAATAAAATTTTTTTATTAATAAAATTTTTTTTAATTTATTTTTAAAATTTACTATAAATATACATTAATATATAATTTTATTTTTTATTTAATATTTTTAATTTTTAATTTAATTTTTTTAATCATTTTCAGAAAACTTATTTCACCTATTTTTTATGAAGGTAAATACGCCCTAAGCCTTGTAATGTGGTTACTGGCTTTTATTGCATAACTTCCACAGAAATTTTTCGCAAAACAAAGACTACTAGTTATAAGATTATTAGGAAATCATGAAAAAGAAAAAATTGCATAGCATCTAATTTTATGTGAAAGTTTGTGCTTGAAAGAAAACAAGAGTTCTGTTGGAAGAACACACCGTCTAACAAACAAATAAAAGATTTGGCATACTTTGTTTTCAGCTGCCAATTTTATCTTACAGAACTGATATTTTCCATTTGAATTCATGTCAGAGAGATAACTCATTAGCTCAAGTGATTCCGAGGAAATTTGTATTACAGACTCAATCAGATCATAGAAGAGACTACACCAATTCCCTTCTACAGAAATAGTCCACACACATATTTGTTTTAGGGAATGATTCACACAGGTCACCAAACATAACCAAGAAGATTGCATGTGCCAAAATTAAACCGGGTGCTACTACAACAGTATTCAGACCATAAAAATCTATGGTAGTAGGACAGTCAGAAAGGGTTGATCCGTTATCCTGACGACTTTGTCAAAGCCAATTCTACTGAATGAATGGAGCTTGACGGTGACATACTGTAAAAAAATGTTTTCACAATAAATGACACCAAAACGCCATTTTATGCCTAAAAACAAGTAAAACAAGATCAATTAGATGGTATGGTAGGATAAAGCCTAACAGAAATTCACCAAGAAATAATGTAATGAACATTGAGAAGCACCTCAGTTTGTGGGGTCTATTTGCATTCTTCTTGATCTGAAATCTTTGCTGAAGATAAATTTTAAAAGTTGTCACACTACGCAGACAATTCCTCCAACATTTACATGACAGACAGGACAATGATCTTCCCAAAGTCTTGTAACTTAGTCATTGTACATCAAGGTTGGACAAACTGGATTCCACATATTGTTTTTCACAGTAGGATCTCCTCCTTCAAGCATAAAGACTGTGTTAGCAACATACTACAGGAATTTACAAACATCCAATGCTTAGAACGTACCTCATTGAGGCTCTTAAGGTCCTGAGCATCCATGTTACAATATCCCTTCACAAGGCACTCAGAAACTGCTCATCTCACCACAGCAGCAGCCACCTCCATTATGAATTCCCTTATACTGCAAATCTTAAGAGATTAAAAGGCATTTCCGAAAATTACCAAAAGGCAATATTTGCATAGCTAACCTGGAAATTGAAGGATATATTATGCCATCATGAACCTCCTCGTCTTTCATACATGCAGCCAGTCTGCCAATCATAACAGTGAAAGCTATCAGTGCAGAAACTTTTCTGACAGTAGAAATCAATACCAAAAAGATAAGAGCATTACCGTTCAGCAGCTGCCAACAGCTGCCTGAAGCATGCCATCAGAGATAAGATGTGCACCGGATAAAAGGGTGTTCAAGCCAATCCTGAACAATGATGATATACAGTAGTGGCAACAATTTACTATGTTGAGTTTAGAGAAGAAAGCAATCGCAGCGAAACTAACCCCAGGAAAGACACATATTATTCCCCAGGTTACAATGGCCAGTCTTTCTGTTCCCTGCATACAGATAGTACAAATATAAAAAAGTGAGAAAAAGAGCTCAATCAAGATATGATTGATGTCAATAACGACAACAATTTCAACTAAAGTTGGAAAAAGAATAGTATGTGCATCATAAAAGATTTGTCCGTCCACATGGGTGGATGCCCGATCATACAGTACATGCTCATTTTTCCAATGCAAATTTTCTATTACCATATAACGTCCGGCTAATCACACATTCACCACAGTTTTTAAAGGACAAATCTTGTATACAAGATTGGGACTTTCATATTTAATGCACTTTCACATTTTAATCTAGATGGAATCTTTAAGTCATTTATCATTTCTCTTCTAACAAAGCTATCCATCTTGCATACTCATCCGACTACAACAGACTAGTATTAGAGCTTAAAAGGTACACTTAGTCCTCCTTTGTTTTGCTGTTCTTACTAAGTTTGACTTCCAATTCAGGTTGAATGCTGAACAGCATAAAATTTATCTAATGATAGATGCCATTAAGGTAACGTTGAGCACTCCTATTATATTCCACCGTAAACTTTCAATGCCAATCAAAAACTTTAGCAAATAACTCTCACCGAAGTGGAGTTAACTGAGATCTTTGAGTTATAAAATGCCTAAAACAACCCAGTTGCAGTATCCACAGTGTGTTACAGAACAGAGATTTTTTAACAAATTTCTTCTAAAAGATTGAATTTCTTGTCATGGACTTCATGCATCAGTCTAACGGAGACCAGGTCATTAACATGTATCCACAACAAATATAGAAGCATTGATTCAATGAGTAAACCACCTTTGTAATGATCCAATGAGAAAACCATCTCTGTAATGGCATCTTTGTACTTCATAAAAAATTAGCTTCGACACACTATCACTAATACCTAGAGGATTAAAACACTTATGTATTAAATACACAAAACACAGTGAAGAGAACGTAGCATATAACATAAAGATTGGCCAGTCAATTCTTCTGCAGAAACCAAGTGGCTCCTAGTACTAATGGTGACAGCCACACAGTAGTAACAGTGGGTCTCATGTCACTGCAAAATAAGCACACCTCCATGCAGCAATACACACATGAACTGCCTCAATATATCCACCATGATGTTGCACTTAGAAAAGTATGCATGAATTCAATATTGCCCAAAAGAAGTTGCTTACAATTAGCGAAAGTTTTCCTTTCAGATGCTAACAAGAAAAAGTCCAAATTTCACATAGGTATGGTTGTAACAGTTCAGATACAGACAGAGATTCAGAAATTAAACACCTCAGCCAGCGCCCAGAACAAATGCATATATAGTTTGCGAATATCATTTTGCCATCCTTCTTTATCCATTCTCTTTCATTTAACACACATTTCAATAAATTAATGGTTTCATGAGAAGCTACATAATAAGCAACATCCTGGTCATCCTAATTCTAGTTAGATGACAGGGGCATACTCAAAGCATAAACTCTAAACTACTTACTTCCAATCTCAAAAAGTAAAAATTTAAAATTTTAGAAAAAACTAAAGTAAAATGTGTCAGCTAAGCTAACTCACTGAAACCGTGAAACGATGAATCTGTTCCTCTGGAGTCATCACGCATGGCAGAAGAAGTTCTCTGGGTCCAGCATATCCCGCTCGGTCATCGAGAACGCTGTCCCTTTCCAAAGAAAATAATAAGTAAAAAGATTCTCCAACCAATCAATAGAACAGACACTCAACAATCATCAGAGATGCACATGCCTTGTTGAACCAGGGATCGTGAAGAATGTCGAGACTTCGGTTATGAAAAATAGCTGACGCGATCCCTCTTTCGTCTTCGTAAACACTAGCCAAAAATGCAGCATTACCACCGCCGATGCCGAAAAAGAAACGTCTTTGTTTCGCAGGAGCTGCTGCGACAAATTCCCCATAACAATTCAACGTTGCGAAGAAATCTTCAATTCGGCTGTATATTAATTCGTAATGTTTTCAGTTTTATTGCTGATTGATTGATCTTGAAACTCATCGAAAATAGAAAGAAGCGAAGGATTGCGACCTCTTCGAATCTTGGGAACTGCTGAATTTGCGTTCTCGTTCCCACTCCCAGGAGACCCAGCAGATTGTTGGGCCATAAAGATTATTCGGCCGAATGGACAACAGATTGTAGGCCCAATATAAAATCTTCAAAGAAGCTCCATATTCGCTGGTTTATCAATCAATCAAACTCATTTTTAATATAAAATAAATAAATAAATTTAAAATAAATTATTTATATTAAAAAAAAATTAATTTTAATTCTGAAATATAAAATAGATATAACACTTTAGTTTTGATTAAATTATGTTAAATTTTTTAATTTTTAAATTCACTTTAGAAAAATAAATTTAGATTAAGATAATCATGCCCAAAATGAAATATATTATTCACTCAATACTTTGGGGAAAGAAAAGAAAGAAATTAGACCCATTTGGATGCTCTGTGAAACCATAGTTTCAAAATCCAGCAATGTTTAGGTAACTTCTTTAGTGTGCATTTGGAATTGGATTTTACAAATACAAATTTTTATTTTTTATTATATATTTTTTAATATATATTTTATAAGTATTTAAAAATTTTATTTAAAAATTTAAATAATGTAGAAAAAAATTTTACATAATAAAATTTTTTTATTACATATTTTTATTATTTTAAAAATAAAAATATATTTAATTTTAAAAAATTTCTATTTCATAAACGATCATAAAACTCATCCTATGCTCTCGTCTATCCATCCCACCCCATTTTAGATTCACATATATCTCCAAAACATGCTGCACTCACCTTCCGCAAAAGCCCGCACCAGAAGATGAGGCCACAGCCAGACGCTGCGATCGGCGAGGTGACGGCCGACAAGGTGACGGCGACAGCAGGAGCCATGCTCTAATGAACACTAATAAATACATATACACAGCATACTCAAGGCATGCCTGCCCTTCTAATCATACAAAAATATTACATGGAGGTCAAAACGAAATGTTTGAAAGTTTTTTTAAAATAAGTTTTTTTGAAAATAAAAATATTTTAAAATTTTATAAAAATAAGTTTTAATTTTTTATATAAAAACATAATAAATAATAAAATTTAAACGACATAAAATTTTATATTTTATAAAAAATATATAAATATATTAAAAAATATAAATAAAAATTTAGTATAAAAATGAGTTGAAAATTACTCTCTAACGATCTAACACTACCGCCTGATGAGCACTAATAAAAATAACGATATTAATTAATGAGTGAAGTATGACATAAACACGTTTTATAGATTTATTAGTCACAGTCGCAACTAAGTCAAAGCATTTTACGTTATGAATATTCAATCCAAAAATTTAAACACAAAGGTAATCAAAGCTTCGTTAGTCTTTGAAAGCACAATTTTCTTTTCTTCCATTTTTTTTCACCAAGTGCTTGTTGGATGTCCTAATCATTTATATCCTAATTACTCATAGTACATGTATTAAGCTTGAAAGAAGATTGAAATATTGATAAATATATTGAACTAATATACTATAGGATTAACTTTTTTATGAGACTTCAATTTCACGACGTGTATTATTATTCAATGGATTGCAAATATTTCAATTTTTGTGCTGAACTTGTGGCGACGCTTCTGAGTTGTCTCTGAGGAGTATACGGATACTGAATTCAATTAGCAATAGAATTGAATTTTTGGAACGGCTTCTTCGTGAAATCACATGTCAACCTTAATCATTAACTCATCCATATGTCGCAAGATGCACTAGCTAGGCATGGATATTTAGGATAATCAGTGCATTGAACCTTCTGTTGAATTAATTCGTCTTCTTCTAACTAAAGGAAACTTGTTATTCAATCTATAACAACCCTTTCAGAAAACAACAAGCATATACAAACCCCATTACGTATCAAATATTTCCAGCTATAAAGCTTAATTAGTTCAGTAGTCATCCTCACCATGCATATCCATATCTCTCTCTGTCTGTCTACATATTCTTCCTTCCATAAAGATCCAATTCCATTCAAACACTTATTATTGATTTGGTTCTATGATTTCTATCAATCATAGCAAGGCGACACCGGAGCGTGTAAAGTCACCGGTGACCGACCGATGAATCGTGATCGACGGCATACGACAACGGTGCGCACGAGCGTTACTGGTCTCTTTCAATCTTTTTGCATGCGTGTCTGGAACGGGACAACTTACAGAATCAAGAGTTTTGGGTTCGGAACAAGTGCAAGAAGACGCGAGTAGTTTTGGTTACAGAGACTGCGTTGCATCCGTGTGCAGTAGTAGTACTTGTACTGCTAGCGGAAGGAAGAGACGGGACGGAGAAATCAAATCATCCGTTAGTTTGAATTTGTCTTTTAGCTAGGACTATGGACTGGTTTTTGTAGGAAAGATTTACGTTGACTGGCTTAGGACCAGACTATTTGCGTTCTAGTGTTCCTATTCTCAAAAATGGTAATGCCTATAATAAAGAGCTAAAAGTTTCTTCGAAAATTATTTACTTAATTATTGTTATTACAATACTTAGATATAATAATCTAAATATTGATCTGTTTTTCTTGTTGGTTCCAGAATATATATGATGCATAGGTTTTTACGTTCAAGCATTAAATTATTTAATTTTAATTCGCTTCATAATTGTTATACCAATTAATTAAATTGGGATCAAAGTGCTAATATTTTTTGTGGAATTCCTTTCTCGATCGAAGAACTTTAATGTGAATTGAATATGCTTATTTTGTTTTTTTCCGGCGCAACATAACAAAGTAGAACAATTGCAAAGTTCCTTTCTCTTATTCCACTACGACAAGAAGCAGCAAATAAACCCAATGGTCTGTGAATTGTGCACTGGATAAATGATTATTTCTTTTCCGTTTTTAATGCTTATAAGCTAAGAGTTAGTTATTCTAAAATCCTAACAAACAATTATTTTGCATAAAATAGATGGATATTAGTACTGATAGCGATGTTCTCCACTGAAAATTTACCGACATAACCTTTGCTTTCCAAAACCGTGTCATACCTACCTATGCTTTTCTCTTTAAATCTGATTATCTAACTTGAACTTAATATAAATACAATTTTTATAACTGAAATTCCACTTGACATAGTTTTAGCCAAGAGGACTAAAGCAAGCATTTTAACAAGAGATATTTAACTTGGTCCAAAAAAAAGTAATGCATATGACGAAAATCGAAATAACGTTATAATTCCTTAAAGACCTGGTCGATTTTTCAGTCCTGATGAGATACGATTCATATATAAAACACAAATACAGCTTTCAAATGAATAATCACCAATTTAATCTCATTTCTAGTCTTTTCAACATCAAGGCAATAATAACAAGTTAACTACCACAAATATTAATCATATAAACCGTGACAACGTCAAAATGCTTGATAATTTTGCCAAAATCATTCAACATATGCTTCAAATTTGACTAAAATTTTTAGCAAATCCAAGATACGACAAGTTCAACATTGCTACGTCGACATTAGCACCACCACCTTCCATTATTGAACTTTAATCTATCCCCATCAAACTTCTAATCTAACAATTTTAAAACTTAAACTTTGCAAAAATCAAACTACTAATTTAGAAACAATCCAAACAGTTAACAAAAAATAACAAATTTCACCCTTCATTTTATGACTTTATGTTCTATCCATTCAAAGAGGGGTATGATAGTAATAACCATCTTTCTAGGTAGTAATGTAACCAGAGCTAGTCTAAATTGAAATAAATACGTAGTCAGAAAGTTGACCCCATAAAAACCATTCCCTTAATCCTCACGTACAATTAACCAACTTATTCCTACACAAGTAATCGAGTAAAATATTGCCACGTTAGCAGTAAAACAGTAGTTCGTCCAAAACATAAACGTTCTCCTGCGGAACATTCCCCATTCATCCTGGATATATATTCCAAGTCTGTGTTCTCCGAAAATGTTGAAGCGATAAAATTAATTAACAAAATTAAAACGTTTCTTACGCTAAAGCTTGAACGTTGAAGAAAGACTTAATTTAGTAGTGTCTCAAATCTTCAACGGCGGCGATAAACATGGCCAAAGACGACGTCGGACGGCAACGGTGATACTGATGGCTAGCAAGTGCAAGGTTCACCCGTTCGAGAATGGCGCGGGTGTTTGCGCAACTTGTCTCCGTGCTCGCCTTCTCGCTCTCGTCGAATCGCAGAACGAAATCTCCGCCGCAGCCGTTGCCGGCGAGCGATATCACCAATACCACCACCACCATCGCCGCCGCTACATTTATGATTCCCAACCGCTTCCTCAACCTTCGCAACAACGGCTACCGCAGCCGTTACTCTTATTCCCACGGTCTGTTTCTCCCTACAGACGTTACTCGTCTGCCGACTGCGATGATGCGACGTTAGCATCTTCCTGTAACAGGCGACGGCAACGTTGTCGTCAGCTTCTGTTCTACAGTACTCCTCAGGTAGGCCCCGATTCTTCGGCCGGGGATTTCGAGACCGGCTCTAGTAACAAAAACAGCTTCTCGATTGTTAAAGCAATCTTCGGGAATTCGAAATCTTCCCGTGAACCGGATCTTGGCTCGTTGGAAACACCGAAGCGGTCATGGATCTCTTCGTTCATTCCACGACGACGGAGTTCGAAGAAACATTCGCGACCGAAAGAGTATCGCCGGCCTTCCGACCGCGGTTTGTCGCCAGCCGAGTCTGATGGTGCGGAAGGTTCTGGGGTTGAGAGCGGGTACTCTTCGGACTCTTCTGATGATGGGGGTTGCAGGATTGCTGGACCGACGCCGTTGCGCCGCCCAACTCGGGCAAACAATCATAACCGTCGACACACGCGTGAGATTTCTGGATTTACTTTGTGCTTAAGCCCCCTCGTGCGAGCTAGCCCTGGTCACCGGCGGAGCCACGCAGCGGATATCGGGTTCTCTGGCGACATTCGCAGCGGCTCAGTTGCTCCATCGGTGCTCGGACCGAACCGGTCGAGAAAGCTGACGGATTTGAGGAGGTTTCGGTGATGACGGTTTTGCCCTCCAGTTTTCCAGGGTAATTACAACTTTGACCCTTTAAATTTGTCCTGAAAAAGAATGAAATGTTTTTGCTATACAATTGCTTAAATTCTGTAAAAAGAATTTGTTATGGTTTTTGGGAAAGTGAGATTGGTTGGAGCCCCAGAAGGATCGGTAGCTTTTTATGTCGGAGTGTCTGGTGTACAGTGAAGAAGCAGGCAGCAGGGAATGGGAGTGGGTTGGATTAAATGCGTATTTAATACAGTTTCTAAATTCATTTGTCGAAAAAGTAAAAAGATTTTTTGTGGGGTTTTAAATCTGTAGTTGTAGATCTTGCGGGCAACGTTCACATGACTTTGGTGTGAGTGGTATTTTTCTATGCTGTGTGACTTTTATTTTGTGGTTTATAATAGCGTGTAGTAGCTGGTTTGGACTAAAACAAAGTCTTTCCATGAATTGGTCCGTGGTGGGAAATATATTGTTTTTGCTTGTGACTATAGTGGAACCACCGCTCTTCTCAGTTCTTTTTCTTTGTTTTATGGTTAACCAAGTTGCATAAGAGGCAAGCTTTTGGTGGTGAGATTATGTGTAATAGTAGGGTTATGTAGCAGTTCAGTTTTGTTGTTGTAGCAGTATTGTCATGTATAATTTGGCAGATTTGCAGCTGCTTACAGCTACTGCTTTAGGTAGAAAGTTGTACATACTAGTAGTGCTGTCCGTAGACTCTGGTAGATACTGCAACTAGTACTTATTCATTTGGCCGTAATCTACGTGCATTACCTCTCCTATCAGGAGGCTATAATAACTGAAGACCAATTCACACTTGATAGTACCATAGAATTTGAATTTACGGTCCTGTTGGATGATATATACACAAGATATTCATGCTTCATGCTTTGTACTTGTCTAGTATGACATTGAGTATACTCTGTATTACCTCACTTGTTGGAGGTTATAGCGAACATTTAATGTTGCAAATTACCATAGAATCTATACGTGTAGAATTTCTACAAAACTACATCTATGCTTTGACTCTTCCAATATACGGTATTGGATACTACACAAGAGCTCCACATCAAGGTGGGAGGTGGTATTAGAATTGGTTTTCCATATATAGATCTAACAGAAGAAATTTGAATCTCCAGATGCAGTTGGCTGCCTGCTTAATTGCTTGCTAGACTTTTAATCTGATTGATTCTGGAATTAGAGCATGTACCACCATCAGAATTTCTAAGCAATGTCTAAGGTATACCAAATATTTTTTTTAGAAGCAAGCCAGTTCGTGCTGCTGGGTACACCAAATATTTTTCTTAGAAGCAAGCCAGTCCGTGCTGCTGCTATTATTATTAGAAGTACCAGGAGCTAGTAGACTTTAGTGCTAGCTTTTACAGATTTAAATTTTTGTTTAGTACTCCTACCACCCTACTTTTCTTAGTTAGGCTTGACAATCATTTATAAAGTTTAGAATATATTTTGTTGTTCCTGTTTGAAGAGCAAATGTTTTCTTAATTTATGAGCTGATACCATCTTACTTATAGATGCATTGATGGCTTTCAGCTCATCTGTAAATGTGCTGCTATTTATATACTATTAAGTTATAAGCATTTCTTTTCTTTTTCTGAAGTTGCTTTCGTGCTGCTTAATCATATTAATTATACTTCAGCTTTTAGCTTCAGCTTCCTAATGAGTCATTCAGCTGATCTGTCTTCAATTGGCATTTACTACGAGGAAAACTAATTAATTAAAGTGCTTTCATACGGCTTTTCCCACTGTGAATAGTAAGATTCCATCTTTGGTCGAGTTGATTTGGGGACCAACAACAGTCATTTCTATTAAGTATTATCCTTATTCTCAACCGTTATGGCTCTTGCGTGAATGTTTCAAAAGCAACTTAAATTATGAGCATTAAGTTAGATGTCAATTGAGCCGTTGTTGATGAACAATTAGAAAGTGCATTGTTTTATTTGCATATCTTGGAGCAATCATCCATAACCAGGTTGAATTTCTATTTTGCTACCATTAGGAGAAATGTCGGCTAGACATTTGCTTAGCAACCCTACCTTACGGGCTCGTTTACCAAATCTTTAAAAAAAATTTCAATTTATTTTTTAAATTTTAATTATAAATTATTATTAATATAAAATAAATATAAATTTTTATTTTATGTTAAATATTTTTAATTTTTAATTTTGTTTTTCAAATTTAATTTAGAAAAAAAGATTTATCTTAAGATAAACACGCTTTTAGAATAGCTGGGACAAGCTAAAATATTAGTTAGTTAATTTTAGCAGCGTTGATTCAGACTGATTCTTACACTACGCTGCTTATCTACCTGGGTACAACTACCATGCAACTTATATATGTTATGCCAAAAGCATGTCATCTGAATTTAGTGTTATTTCCTGGCAAGTGCTTTTAGGTAAGAAATAATCTGTTTGTAAAAAAATTAGGCGTTTGAAAGTACTTATAAAATAGAATTTTTTTAAAATAAAAATATTTTTTTTTTAAATGAGTTTTATTTTTTATCTAGAAAAAATAAAAATATATAATAAAAAGATTTCACTATATAAAATTTTTTTATATTTTTTAAATTTTTATATACATTTTTAAAATATATATTAAAACATATAAAATAAAAAATAGAGAATGAGAGTTTGGGAAACATAATCCCAAACGTCCCAATTCCTTCCTCTTTCAGAAAAATCTAGTAGCACTCTCTGCAAGTCCCGGGTTGCATTTAGAAACACAGAGATGCTCCTTCTCTTCTTTAGTTTTTAGAGTTCTTTGGTACTTTATTTTATTTCATCATTTATTTAAAATTTTATCTCTAAATAAATATTTATAGTATTTTTAAATTTTTAAAATATAAATAAATTATATTTTAAAAAAATTTTATAATATAAATAAATTATATTTTATAAAATTTTCATATATATAATTTTTTAGATAAAAGAGTTAAATTTAGTTTTAAAAAATATTCAATAATTATTTTTCATTTTTTTAAATTTTAAAACAACCCCTTCCATCATTCCACGGTAAGATAGTCTAACCTGAGTTGTTATTTTGTTGCTTTCTCCACGACTATTACTTGGTAATAATGAATAGAGAGTGCCTGCTTTTATAATGCTAATTGTTAAGTAACAAGCTTGAAAATGATATCGTAGAATACTTTGCCTTTTCCTTCAATTCGTTAGGACGAAAACGCTCTTAGACACAGTACTTCCAACTATCTTTGTGATGTTGCTGCCATTCGGTCCCAATAGTAGCTTAAGGTCATCTTTATCAACATTTTAAATTGAAATTTTTTGGTCAAAAAAAATTCAATTTCAAAATAAAGTAAACTCAAAATTTTAACTTAATTTTATTGTCAAATATTTCATTTCTAAAATTCAAAATTATAATTAATTTAATTTCAAAACAAAGTAAATATAAAAATTAAACTTAGTTTTATTTTTAATTTTAAATAATTTATTTTTTTAAATTTATTTTTAATAACTTAAATTTTTTTTAAAGAAAAGACGCGCACTTAAATCAAATCAGTGAATCAAGCATGTTGCGAAAGCGTTTATGAGTACTTATTAAAATAAAATTTTTTTAAAACAGATATTATTTTTATTTTTTTAAAAATAAATTATATTTTTTTATCTTTAAAAAATAATAAAAATATATATTAAAAAGTCTCACTATATAAATTTTTTATATTTTAAAATTTTTAAATATTTATAAAATATATATTAAAAAATTAAAATAAAAAATTTAAGAAACGCAATATAAAAGGTCGTAGAACATGTACAATGATGATGATATCAAATTATGTCTAAAATCATAAGTATAATGTGACCGTTATTGTAGTGCTGCATTGGCTTTCGTATCCTGTGGTGGGTTCAGGTCTGCTCCTGTGGTGGCTTTCGTAAATTCTCCCGTAACAACGATAACCAGAATGATTGATGGTCTCTATCTCAACGGTATACAATCTGTTATGTACTATAGTTGAAGCTCTACTACATTATTTCTGATAAAAAAATATAAATCACTGTTTGAGACCTGTGTAATTTTTTTCTAAGATCAAGATACGTTACAAATCTTAGATCTTATTTTAAGTACATAAAAATAAATTTTATAAAACTAATTTTTAATAAAAAAATCAATAAAAATAAATTTTAAATTAGTAAATTAAAATATGTAAAATAAGTAAATTTTATAAAAATTAAGTCCGATATGAAAATAAAAATACAATTCAAAATATTAAATAAGGTAAAATACAAAATTTAAAATTCAATTAAAATATGTGCTTAGCTAAATTTGATCATTGCCAATCATAGATCTAATCTAAACAAGCAAAATGCCTGACAAGAATGCTTGCCCATTGATTATGTGCCTTCGGTAGTGGCGATGGCCCAACAACATGAATGGATAAGGAGCTCATTTGACAGAACGTTCGGCGAAAGTTTCATTTCAAATTTTTATTTCATATTTTTGATATATTTTTTATAATATTTAAAAAAAATTATAATTAAAATTTTTTATATTATTTTTTAATATTTTTTAAAATAAAGCTTATTTTTAAAAAATAAAAATGTTTTTTAAAATAAAAGTATTTTTTATTTAAAAAGTTTTACTTCAAAAATATTTTCAAATGTTTCCAAGAGCTATTCTCCTTATCACAGTTTGAGTTAATGCATTACTTTCTTCTTTCCTTTCAACCTGTTTTCTTGTAGTATAATCTACTTCATAGATTTGGCCACTTGAAGCAGTGGGTTGTAGGTTCAGTGATAATATGAATGGTGGACTCTGCCAAGAAAGCATAGATGATAGTGGTGAGAAAACTAGAATGTCTGCCACTCTTTTTATTCTATGAGTACTAATGGATGGATTTCTATATGATTTCAATGTCATCTTTTCCAGCTATACCAATTCCTGCAGTTTCAATAAATAGGTGTGAAAACCATATCCAATCATAGTTTCTAGAGATACAATTGTATTACAAACGTGTGCTTACTTCAAACATAAACTCACATTTTTCAATCACAAAATTTCACTTTCAATTCGATTTCAAAATAAAGTAATCATAATAACTAACACAAAATTTTCACCCAAAATTTCACTTTCAAATTTTAAAATTTAAAATAAAAAAGTTCAATTTTAAACTTATTTTTAATATAAACCAAACATTTACTTTTTATTAAAATAACTTTCGAATTTCAAACTAAAATTAGTTTTAACTCGCTTTCAATAAAATAAGTTTAAAGGTAAGTAATTGCATCTTAAATGAAACTAGGAATCTAATTTTGACAATGTACAAGAAACAAACAGTCTAAGAAGTTAGAATCATATTTAAATTTTAAGCCTTAATCAAATGTTTAAACAAATTGTTGCAAGAAGCTCAGGAATTTGTTCAGTTTGATTACACAGGAGAAACTTCATTATATGTACTCCGGCTATTCTATGTAAAGATCGAAATTAAACTGGGAAATGCAGCGAGATGACTGAGGACTTGTCTTCTTGTCATGAAATTATTGCACATCTTCTCCAGCAGCTTGTACAAATCGAATTTACAATCTTTCTTTCACCTACTTTTTACCCATTTTTTACGAATATGTAAGTTACATAATAGAAACTGGAAGGAAAAATTTTGGCTCAATAAAACTCTAGATGAGGAGCACAGATCAAGAACAGATTCACTGAAGCAGATCAAAAGCAACAAGGATTATCAAGCCCTTCTGGTAACACATAAGAAGTTGGTGAATGCTCTACGTAGAAGAGATAATCTAACAAAGAATAAAGAGACGATCTGAATATGAAAAAGTTAAACTGATTCTGCGTAGCTATTGTATCTTTACCCACACTAAAAGGCGTATTTAATTGCAAAACTTTTCACTTACTCTCTTCAGATTTTGTATTCTGCCGTTTCTACTTTCACATCAAACTTTTTTTTTATTAAAGTTAATATTAAATTTTATTTCATGTATTTCAATACCAACTTTAAATTTTATTTTTATATAATTATATTTTTCATCAAATTTTACTTTCATAAATTTTATTTTTACAAAACTTATGTAATTAAAATACACGCCAAAAATATATACCGTTTACGGATTCAGAATCGAGGCAGAGTCATGCGACAGTCTAATAATTCACCAAAATCTTGATTTGAATCAAAGAATCTATCTAACAACACAATCGAACACCACTATTTCACTTGTTTACCATCACTTAAAAAGGAGAATCAAATATAGAGCTGACATCTAACTTGTCTATGCAATCACTACACATTCCCTTCTACTGCTCTATGAAATTTATACAGATAGCTAGAAGAGGTGTAAAAAGAAGGGACAATCTTTTATCCGACCCTACAAATCTGTCCCCAAAGAATAAGATTTCGGTCATATTTTAGCCGAGTTTGAATTAATTTTGGATCGATCAAAAAATGAGTTTGGATCGAAATCGAATTCGCATTGATACAAGATATATCCGTTTAATTCGTATAAATATTTATATAGTATATATTATTTATTAATTAAAAAATATTTAAAATAATTATATATATTGAATATATATTAATTTATCCTAATTTAACTATTTTTTACTTATTTATAAATTCTACCAAAATTAATATTTTTTAAATATATTATAATTAATAATATATATTATTAAATTAATTTTTATATATTTTAATAATTTAATTATTAAATAAATTAATTTGAATTAATTTTCTTATTAAATAGATTAAATTATGATTAATAATTTTGATTATATAATTAAATATTTTGAATTAAAATTAAATATTTTGAATCGATTATTATAAGGATCATTTCAAAATTGATTTATGAATTTGAATTGTCACTTGTAATTTTATTTTTTCAAAGCCTTCTACCCATACATTACGAGTGAATATTCTTTTGTTGATACAAATTTGCAAGCCAGCCGGGCACTGCTCACCATACGTGAGAAAGATGATTCCATCCAAGATTATTAGTATTCCTTAGAAAATGTTCGAAATAAAATGGTCAGCAAACTCATTGCCTAGTTTCACTCCAGAACTATCATAATAGTATTAGTAACTCGTCCGACCTTGTCAAAAACTACACAACAGTTATTTAAGAGAACATTATCCGGAAAGAATCAAAAGAACTCAATAAATTGGATAACTAACATATTAATTTCGGAAGATATCAAGGACAAGAAAAGTCAAAAGTTTCCAATTTTTTTTCTTAAGATGAAAAATAAAGACGAATGAGCTTGACCAGCAAAGCATTCCTCGTGAGAACACAATTCGTTATCATCAGAATTTTTCTATCCCGATTTTGGTTTTGAAAGTGAATTCTTTAAAAATGAATTTTTAAAAATAAAATTTTAAAATAATATTATTAAAAGTAATATATTTTTTTATATTAAAAAATAAGTTAAAGTAATTTTTTATAAAAAAAATTGATTTTGGTGTGCAAAAGAACGCACCCGAAGCGCAAAAGCGAAGAGAAAAGGGAGAGAATTATCTGTTAATCATCATCCCATGCAATCATTAAATAACAAAGGTGACTAATTATTCCATGAATAATTTTCACTAAATACTTGTAATAATCACGAGGAGAAATTAAACAACAGAGTCAGAAAATTTTGCGTAATAAAAATTTACTATTATTTATTTCTATTATTTTTTAATTAAAAATTATTTAAAATATTTTTATTTAAAAAAAATTCTTCTTTAAAAGCAGTTCTATGAACCTAGAAGCATATATTGAATCCGAAATAAGAAATAGTGACAGACGGTAATAGTGACAGCTTTGAGTTCTGGCTTTGCTAAAGCTTTCGAACGTAAATACAACATGACAATGCATACCACACAGATTGATGTACCCATTTGCAACTGCTATATCATCAATACTGATCAACTTTTAAGTAGATAAACTTTGGTCAATGGCATATTAATAGGATCAGACTATTCGTTTACAATCTTCACTTCAAATGAATCCACAGCTTTCTAATACTAAGAACAAAATGAACACAAACCACTCTTGATATGTTGAAGCTTACAAATACCTATCAATATCTATAAATTTCAGTGTGAGGAATCGATTATTTCCTAGTATTACCGCTGTGCAAATGATATCTAATTACAAAACTTAGCCACTTTTATAGCCTCCGGTCCTCTCATTTATGTGCTATCTCACTACGATGCAACACTGCAGCTAACCAAAGAAAAAATGAAAATCTTCCTGAAGAACAGCAGCACCTTCAACAGCACTAACATGGAAGATTCTAACCTCATTAGCAACTACATCCTCCAGACTGTTGCTGAGATTGAGACGTGTTTGAATTTGTGGCCTTGAGGTTCACATCAACCATGTCATCCTGCTTTGTGGAAGAAAGGTTCTCCATTCCAGGTAGAGCAGCAGCTATCTTTCGGAATAGTGCCTGAAGAAGATAAAATAGTTAGCACTAGAGTTATCTCATTGCATGTCTTAAAAGTTACATATACAAAGTCCCAAAAGCTCTCCAAATCACAAAGTACTCTTACTAGGATGAGAAACATATCGCGGTTAAGAATTAATGAATTATACACATACGTACACGCTCTGCATCATACAAAAGAGTGGGAATAATTCCAATCTAGCTATAAAAGGTCAGAAAGAAACTGGATCAAAGCAGCATGGTTTATATTGTGATTAAAGTAGTCACAGGTCTTCGGTTGAATCTTCTAGATATGATATGCCAAAAGCATTCTAATACACAAAATCCCATCAAGTGCATATCAAATAAAATTGTGCAGAAGCTGGTATCACTAATCAGAATGCTGGTGGAAGTTCCTAGCTCATATGAGCTTAAATACAATTGTCACAGATTCATATTCAGCTATGTCCATGATGGATGTATACCACGAATCACTCAATGGGTCTCCAGATACACCATGCAGTATTTCAGTACTATGTGATGTAAGGATGTATATACAAGGCATTAGCTCAGCTTGCTACATTGTTGCATTCGGGTGAAGTCTTTTACAGGGAAGAGTTATTTTCAAGCGATATTTCTGTTTGGTAACCATTTTTCTAATAATTCAGTAATGAATCTCTTTGAGATTTACCCCCTTTTAGGAATAACTACACCAACAAATACTATAATTTTCTGTACTAAATGCATGTGATGAAGATTCGTAGTGGGTGCACTGATGCCAGCACCTGAAAAGCTTATGTTATCCCGTGACTTGGACCATTAGCGTGCATAAGCAACTGGCAAGAATCTTTCAATACAACTCTAATGTAAGGATGACACTGTGATGGATCACAATAAACACAACTTGAGTAAAAAACCAAAGGCTACTTAAGTGTTAACAAATTTCAAGGATATACTTGTAGACATCCTAGCGTCTATTATGATTGAATCATAAATCCTATGTATGTTGACATATTCCTATTGGCTATTAGATTGAGAAATCCCAGTTGGAAAAGTGGCATACCTTTATATTGAAGCCTGCTTTTGCACTTGTCTCAATAAACATCACACCAAGATCCTTTGCCTTTGCCTCAGCTTCCTCTATTGAGACTTGCCTGAAGAATGACCGACATAATTGAAAAGTTTTACTAATAGGAAAAGGCACATTGGCAGATTATAACAGGTGCAATCAACAATTGAGAATAAAATCAACAGGTTATTACTTTGAAGAGAATTACTTTGAATAATGATCTTTACTAGATGAGCAATATACAATAAGTTCGCATCTGATAAGTTTAAGAAAGGGAAAAATACGAAGGCAGAAAGAGAATGACCGAACAAAAAGAAATGCGGAATTCAATGTAAGGTTTGGGAGAAGAAACAGATGCACAAATATGAGATGATAATTAATGAAGCAACCATAAAGGAAGTACTATATCACCTTTTATCAACAAGATCTGTCTTATTTCCCACAAGGACAATGATGACATCACTACCTCTCTCTGTACGAACCTCTTCAATCCACTTTGAAGTATTTAAGAATGACTGCCTACCTGCGACAGGGACAAGTGACATATTAGTTTTGGATCTTCTCTAGGCAAGAAAGAAATGCATTTAACTAATTAACTAACTACATGTCAAAAAGGTCTAAATGATAATCCATGTACACGACCCCACGGGAAAGACTGAGGAAGCATTGAACACAACTAGATATCCTAAAGTGAATTTGAGTTAGTAAGGAAGAATATCAAAGTCTGAACCATAACTTATGTTGCTTACTAAACATGTTAATCATGTTCCACAAACCACAAAATAAGGTGCTGAGCTTCAACGGTGGAAACATACTTGCAACATCATACACAATGACTGCAACAGAGGAATCACGAATGTAGCTAGGGATGAGGCTTCGGAATCTCTCCTGCCCAGCTGTATCCCTACATGATAAATAAACATCAGAAACTTGAAAAGGCGTCTTCAGAAGATAATCAAAGCACCGTATTTCAAGTTTACATCTAGTGCAAGAAATGAATTTGACGTCTCAAAAAAGAAGTGCTCAATTCAATCAAGAATTTTAAACTGTGAAGTTGTAACAGTAACTTGCAACCAAGACTTACCAAAGCTGCAGCCTAACTGTTCGATCTTCAAGGTACATTGTCTTTGAGAGAAAATCAATGCCAATTGTTGCCTGAACAGGAAAAGCATATAAAAACTATAAACATTAGAAAGTTATTAGAGACGACAAAAGCTATGTTCAAATGCCAAAATTAAATCCAAAATTAGTAATGCATGAGAACTTAGAGAACTCCAACCAATTTATCCAGTGGAAGTGATAAACCAAAAAAACTCATATTGTTTTATTACACAAACCAAAAGCTAAGAAGGATTGCGATACAAATGCTGGAAACCCAACATCCTGAATGGATACCTTGGGGCACAATGTCTCATTAACTTTATATTGATCAATACACATAGAAGATTTTTCTTTCTTTAAAAATCGAGGAATGTAAAGGCCACAACACACAACAAATACATATGCCAAAAAAAAAAAATCAAAGAAGGCTACAAACATATTTGGCAATGTGCTAAAATGTAACAACAGCCAATTCCCAGGATGACCAACAAATTTCAATGAAGATGGTGGAAATTCTAAGATGCTTCTTAATATTACCCTTTCAAACATAAAGTGGCGATGACAATAGTTAAAACCAAGTGGAAGACTTTCAACTTATAATGAAAAAGGGCAGCGTCCTAAAATTCTAGTTGTACAGCTATATTAAGTAAAACACAAATTGTATAACCAGTTATGCAGTTAATCTAGAAAATTTAATTAGTGCTTACAATGCCTGTTCGAATATATTCATTTACCATGCAATTGACATATGCCAAGTCTTAACAAAGGGAATTACTCCCCACCCCAAAAGCACACTAGAAACTAAGCTGTCATATAGTATTCAATTTGTAAAGGAAAAACATTAAACAAATAGCAGGAGTGAAAATTTGAAGCCTCAAGATAATTTCAGCAGCATTCAGCAGCAATGCATAGTTAGCTTGTTGCTGCCATTTCTCACCTCATCTCATGCAAATGCCACTCTGGGTAAACCATAAGTGATTCCCCCAATTTACTCTGAGGCTGAGTCCACTAGTGCTTTTGTATGACAGTCATTGTAAAATACAACTTGAACATAAGTTACTATAATTCAAACCAATCATTTCAATTCAACTAATAAGAACATGTGCACGTCCATGTGAACTTTCTTTTAGGTGCTACTTTTCTTATAGGAACACCAACCAACTATCCAGTTCTCTGCAGCGAAATAATGACTATAACATGTTCTCCAACTGAGGACAATGCTAGAGGCATCAATTCCTCCCAAGCAATAATTTATATTTAATTCATCAACAGTATGCTTGAGATGTCAAAATATCAGTAGAAAATAACATGAACAAAAATCGATGAAGCAAATATTATCACAGACTTCAAGTCAATGAAGACCAGAATCGGCCTCAATAAACAAGAAGCCTCCAGAAATAAAATCACGCCTCAAATGCTTAGACACTAATAAAAATCTACAGAAGCATATCACAGATCGTTGCAACCACGACACAACCAAGAAAAATTACATCAGGTCGCCAATAGCTTATAAATCCAAGAAAATAATACTACTTGTTACTAACAAAAAAAAATAATCTACCATGAAATTAAGCCCCGAAAAACATATCTACTCACTCCAAATAGACAAAAACCAGCAAATTGCAACGGATCAAAGGAAAAACTTTATCAAATCTAACAAAAAACAACAAACCGATATTTCACTGAACCGTGAGATTTGATTCGATTACCTGGTACGTATTATCGAACTTATCATACATGAATCGGGTGATGATGCTTGTTTTCCCGACGGATTGATCCCCCAAAAACACGAGCTTGTACTTCGCCAACGCTGACACCGGAGCCATTTCTAATTAACAAACTCTTCTTATTATAGATCTGTTGAAGCTTATCGAAACCGCCGGACGACCGTCGCCAACCTCGTCGGCGAAGATCTAGATAGAAAAAGTTGTAGAGAGCAAATAGAGAGTTTCCTCAGTTTTTCGTCATCGGCCTTTTAATCTTGCGCGTCAGCTGCCGGAAAACTACAACTAAAACATTTCGCAATATCGAACCCCATATAACTTTATAGCTTCAGACAATTACTATTACCAAACAGAATAAAACCCTGCCTGAGATTGTAAACCTTAAACCTTGAAACTATGAAGGGCTAGATTGTTGGGATAGGTTCGCAAACTTCTAACGTAAAGATTGTTTCGAAAGTCGAAACTGTAACATTATTCATGGACTTGATTATGCCAATATTAATCAACTTTAAATATTTCCAAAATAAAACAGAGGGTTTCTTTCCTTTGCCAGCAATCACACTACTTCCGTACACTTCCCTCGTCTCCGCCGCACTCTTTCTTCTTTATTCCAATTCTACCATTATCAACCTCTCTCTACACTCTGTCACCAACGGCAGCCGCTGTCCTCACGCCACGTCCTCCGCCGTCAACGGACTTCACTGCTGGTGGCCCTGACAACCTTCACGCTCTTTTACTCCTGAAAATAAAAAATATTGTTCTATAATAGCTTATGGGGATTTTCTTCTCCTATAACCAATTTGATTTGCGCTTATTCGGATCCCGTCATTTTTTTTTTCTCATCTGGTTTTCTGTAATAGCAACAATCTTATCATTAGGAAAGTATAGAAGAGGAGTTTCTCTACTTGTTTGTTACATTATCATTTGTAACTCCTAAGCTTCATGGCACAAAAAATCGGGTTAAAGATTATACCAGCTGCACTATCAACCTCAGGACATCATATAATTTGGGTATGTACTAGCAGTGAATGAGCACATAATATCTATCTAGTACGAAGTTTCTTTTTTAACACCGTGCAACTTGATTCTTTCTAGGTTCTTAGGGAGGAATTGAAGATGTAAATTACTTGATTTAGTCTG
Organism: Acanthochlamys bracteata; assembly: GCA_019914995.1. NCBI lineage: Eukaryota > Viridiplantae > Streptophyta > Magnoliopsida > Pandanales > Velloziaceae > Acanthochlamys > Acanthochlamys bracteata. The sequence goes on from CM034126.1 coordinate 1,166,774, forward strand.
GCCTCAAGAAGAATCCCTGCATTATTGCATGAAATGCTACAACATTACAAGTCTTACAAAACTGGTGAAGATATGGAAATTGTTGCATACTTGCCGATATCAAAAGAATTGCCTCGGACAAACATTAAGAGTCCGTTTGACAAAACATTTCAAAAAAATAGCTTTTAATTTTTTATATTTTTCAATATATTTTTTATAAAATATTAAGAAAATTTATTTAAAATATATAGAAAAATCTTATAAAATAATTTTTTATTATTTATTTTAGATTTTTTTTAAAAAATACTCACAAATGTCACCTAAATATCAGGAGTATGTAATAGTCTAGATCATATTTCACCTGAACGTTTGAAAGCTTTTAAAAAATTTATTTTATATTTTTAATTAATTTTTAATATTTAAAAAATATATAAGAAATTTTATTTTATTTTTATTTTTTAATAAAAAATAGTTTTTTTTAATCTATCTTATTATAGGCACTCCTCGTAACCACTATGTAACTACTAAAAGAATAGAGCGCTGAAGTTGCAAACTTAAATTGGTGAAGGCTCTTCGACGTCTTCGTGACCTTATGTTGCAAAAAGTATCAGCTGGGCCTCCTGATAGGGTTAACATTGTAGCATGTATCTGCCGGCAGGCCTATGATAGTGCATCAGGCCTTCGGCCCACAAGGAAATACGCATCTGTGTGTTGATAGAACTTTGTCGCAATGTTAGGAATGAATTAATTCGAACTTTTTCCAATTCTCGGTCATCCTCGCTAAGCAATCGGGTATGTATAAAAACCTCTCTGATCAAATCCAGTTCTCTCCCATTTCCGTTCTAATTCTTCCCTCCATTTCGTTTCGTCTCTCTCTCTCTCTCTCTCTCTCTGTGGCGCGAGCTGGTTGGTTCTCTGTGAAGCTTCTCGGCATCGATCAATCTCGTCTATCTACCGGCTTAGGTTTGATTATTTGATTCGTTTGATTTTGGATCGCTTCGATTTAGAGGGGTTCGATCTCTATTTGGTGAACTTCTGAGGATTTGATCGGATTCTCGTTTGTTTTGTATATATCTGAAGATTCGATAGAGCTATCAGATCTCAGTTTCATCCACTTGTTCTCTGAGGTATGTTGTTGAATCTATTCATTGTTTCATTTGTTCATTTTTAGTTTTTTGTTTTTGGTTCATGCTGTGGATCTGGGAACCTTAAAAATTGCTTGAATATTGATGCATTTCAAATTTTAGGCGGTGACGATCTCATGCTCTCCTGCTTTGCCCCGACTTTGTTGTATACACATATGTTTATGAACACTTTGGTTTAGGAGTTCTAAGTTGTGCTAGATTAGATCTATTCGGACTTTATATCTCTGATTGATGACTCTGAGTGAGCCTCAACATGTAAACTTTTCTTAGTTCTAGCTAAAACATGCTTAGTATTGATTGCAGAAAGACGGATTGGGCTTTCTTAGATTGGCTCCGGAGCAGGGTGGTGTATTGGTTATTAAACTGGTCAATAATCGGAAGTGAGTTGATGATAGCAATGTTATGTGTTTGATTTTGCTGAGGTTATGAACGGATGGTTATGACTTGTAGAGGGAGATTAGTGGCTGCTGAGCATTTCTTAGTTCCATCTGAATATAGGCTGTTTGGGAGTGATTCTGAAAAGTGCTTTCTGGAATGGAGAGTATTTTTATCCTATTTCGAGAAACGAGCTCTATTCTTTATCTAAAAAATTAATAAAAATAAGCAATATTAAAATCTTACGACGTAGAATTGTTTTATATTTTCTAAAATTTTAAATAGATTCTGTATAATACTGTAGAATGTTTATTGAAAAACGTAAAGTTGAAATGTTGGAAAGTGCTTTTCTGGAAAGCAATGCCAAATGCACCTTATATATAAACTCTTTGGGTTTATGAATTTTCTTTTACTAGGAAATGAGTGATGAGAATGATGAATTAAAGGATCAATTTTTGGAGTAAGCGGTAAAACCTTCTTTCATATGGGCTTCCCACTAGAGGGTGCACATTGGAAAGCTTGGAACTATAAATTGCTACAAGCTTTCTAAATGACTCGGAATTTATGCTTTCAGATTCTATTAAAAGGTTATCTGCGGCTTTGATGGTTTATGACTTTTTCTAACTTGCTACTGGAGATTGCATTCATGCATCGATGACTATAGTATCAATTATTTACATTCTTGGTATCAAGTAGCATTTTCCTAATATCAACATGGAAATTGCTATTTCCTTTTACAGCAGAAGCTATAATTTACATCTTGAATAACATTGTCTAACATTATTGGTTCAAAGGCCATGCTATTACTTGTTCATGCAACATCACACTAATCTATCTAGCTTAAATTGCTTCATTCTTTTTAGATGCAATAGCTGTCAATTGTTCCTTATAGTGTTTCATGTTAGCCCATTCATTTGTTGTAGTTCTGTTTGATATTTATGCCGTGTGAGATGAGTATACTATAGGGTTATCTTAATAATGATATACCTTGCATGGTTAATATTCAATTTACAGAATGCTGCTAAGAGCTTTTTCTTTGTTGTAGTTTACTATATCACTGTAAGTTTGGAAGTTTTAAATGGTTCATACTCTTACAAGTTTCTTCCTTTGCAGGTTTTTGGTTAGCAGTGCGTTGTTGCTTATATAGGCAGAATGGTTTCCTTTGAGATGAATGATCGGAAAAGTATGAAACCTTTATATCTTAAATTTTGTTTCATATCTATTTCTTTCATTTGCTGATCAGTGTACGTACGTGGAACTTAGTGAATAACCACACTCCTGGTTACCAATTCATGTGCAAATTTTTGTTAAGCTTTCAAGTAGGTCCTATTATGATGCAATCCTTTTCGAGCTTGGTTAAATGCAATCTAAGAACTATAAATGCAAAATGGTTGCTTTCCTTTTTCAATAGTTTATAGTTTACACTACTGTTTGTTTTAACTTGCTTTATGCTCAGATCTGTTTTTTCCAAGATATGAGATTTATGCTGGTTCTGGTTGGCTTATTTCCCAGTATTACAATTTAGCACAACATTGCGCTGTTGTATTTTTTATCTTGTTTTGAAGATTTTTCTATGCCTATTCTTCCACTAACAACTAGATGAATGCCTTTTTAGAGTGCAACTATTGTGTTTTTTAAGGTTTCACTATTGAGTAAGAAAGTCAATCTACATTTATATTTTTTTTCACTGGTCTGTTGACTTGATATTTTGTGTTTTGTTTCTTGCATTCTAAATCTGTCGGCTTGCTTAATCTTGTTTATCAAGTGATACATCTAAGGAAAACCTTTGAAGATCTCCTAGGTTTCATGTTGCATTAGTGAAGTTCTTTTCTATTAGTTATAAACTTTGTCCTAAGGAGCTTTTGTGCTATGCCTTTCATGATTATTGTGTCGATTCTTTTAGCATTTGACTTGTGCTGACATTGTTTTAACACTTACAGAGATTGGGCTCGGACTGACAGGATTTGGAATATTCTTTTCATTTCTTGGAATTATTTTCTTCTTCGACAAAGGCCTTCTGGCAATGGGAAATGTGCAGCATTTTTATTTGCATTCTTTAGTTTTGTCATTTTGTTTCTTCTATATATAATCTTGTGACTATCATCTGAAAATTGCTAACTTTTTCTCTTTATTTTCCTTTTATTTTGAATTATGTGGATTTTGAGTAGATACTGTTTCTGTCTGGATTGATGTTGACAATTGGGCTGAAATCAACCATGCAATTCTTCACCAAGCGAAAGAATTATAAGGTTTCGTTAGATTGCCGTAAGAACTAGTTATTTACTTTCCTAGGTGGTCTTCTCCTTTTAAAAGGATTTTCGGTGGCAGGGAACAATATCATTTGGAGCTGGTTTTTTTCTGGTGCTTATGGCATGGCCTGTTATCGGAATGATCTTGGAAGCCTATGGCTTTATTGTGCTCTTCAGGTTTGGATGTTTCCCTTATATAATTTTGAAGGTTCTGTATGTACATAAGATGCCTAAACCTATGTCTTTCGCGTATAAATCACTTACCAGAATTAATGGGCTGTTTCTAGCATATTCATTACCAGAATCCCTTGTTTCTTTTTTTTTTAATACTTTCAACTGCTTAAACTTGTTTAGTTTCATTAGTAATCTGACTTTAGATTTTCATGTTACTTCATTATTTTCTTTTGCTTTCCACTAAACACTGTGTTATGTTTTGTCTTGCAGTGGCTTCTGGCCTACTTTGGCAGTATTCTTGCAGAAGATCCCAGTTCTCGGTTGGTTAATCCAACAGCCATTCATTACATCGGTAAGGCTCAGCACAGAATTGCATTGTCATTTCGAAGATGCTAACTATGATGGACAAAATAGGCTTGAAACTGGTTCAAGGTTGAGGTGGTTAGATTTGATTCAATGGAAGTGTTAGCACTTGTGCACCAACATCCTGTCAAATACACCCATTTCAACATTGAATTGAATCAAGGCTTATTTTGGACCTGAGGAAGAGCATTTACATTTGCTTTTATTGTATTCTTTGGTCTATTGTGTAACTGAGTCTGACTTTCTCAACTTTTCATGTTGACAGATCATTGGCCGTTACAGAGGTAGAAGGGTTCCAGTCTAACTCTCAAATGTTGACATTGAGGTGGAACAATGTTACTTGGATGCTTCCAGCACGTTCAAGACATTAATTACGCTGGCTCCATGACTAGTTTGTAAAATGTCGAAACAAATACGCACCCTTGTGGGATTCTGAGATTGCTCTAGTTAGATCTCACAGGACTATTATTGTAATTGGTAAAGCATCAGCTTTTGTAACCTTGTAATATACGTAGGGTAATCCCCAGTGTTAAGTCTACAAACCGTTGACTTCATTCCAATGAGCTGTAAAAAGGTTTGAAGATCAATTAGAAGCTAGAGCAAGAATTCAGGTGATGAGCGTCTCTTTAGACTTTGTATATTGGTTGCATGTAAATAGGAAGTTTTGCATTCAAAACCACAAGAATGATTCAATGGATAACGCATAGCTCACTAAAACTTGAATGCCGAAATTGTATTAGTTTCATAATTATATTTTCTTAGCAATTTCCTTGCACGAAATGAAACTTGAGGGCAGCTTTAGCATGCAACGAAAGAAACTCATCAAAGACCAGCAGTGATGGCCAGTGCAATGTCTGTCATCCTGAAGCTGTATTGATCTTCTGCAGCAAGTGGTGATCTCAACTTGGCGTCCGTGAAGGACTGCTCACAAGTATCTGAGTCATCCATGGAAGCACTTAAATACGTCTTTGCGTCGTCCAACCTCTTTGCTTTCAGCGCAGTGACGGAGTCCTTCAAACTTCCAACCAATTCCTCGTAGACATCCAAGCATGTCTTCAGACATTCGTTAAATTTGTGGTCTCTAGTGTTGCTTATCATAGCAGGGATTTTGGACTTGGTTGAACTTGCACTTCCCATTGCAAGATTTGTGGCGATGACAGCGAGACCATTGGCGTCGGCTCTGCTGCTGCCAGGAGCTGCTCGAAGTGACTTAACGCATAAAGCGTAGTTAACGTTGGGGCTGCGGGATGCTGCAGCCTTGCAAACACCTTCAATTGAAGCGTTGGCGGTAACGACAAAGGTGAAAACCAGGAAGGATGAGAACAATATCAATGGAGATTTCATGGTCTGGTAGTAAAGCGGTGTCAGAATTTTCTCTCTGAATCTATCCACCTCCGGGAGCAGTGAATTATCTGTTGAAGGTTTTGATTTTATAGTTGCATGGTTCCTTGTATTTGTACAGAAAATCATATGTAGTATTTTCTTTGCTTAATAAAGGTAATTGACTTGACTTTGTTTAGGAAGAAAATAATGGCTAATTAATGAGGAACGTTACAAAGGCGAACACCAGGAAAGATGAGAACAATATCAATAGAGATTCATGGTTTGGCAATAAAGCAGTGACGGAATTTCCGCTCTGAATCAATCCACTCAACGAGGGCAGTAAGAATTTCTTGAAGAAATTGCTTTTTATGGTGTGTATGGTTCCTTGTATTTGTACAGAAAATCACATATATTTTTTTCTTTGCTTTATAAAGGTAATTTACTTTAATTAGGAAAACAATAATGGCTACTTAATGACAATATGTTACTACATTCAGTCACCGAGCGAAAGATTATCCATTGAACTTACTGAAATCCGTCAAAGTCCAACCTTTCACTGATCAGGCAGAGCTTCATGGAGCGTTTGGCATCATCGTTTTAGAATAATATTTTTTAATTTTTTCAGTTCAAATTTTTATTAAATATTTTATAATATTTTATAAAATTTATTTAAATTTTAAAAATATAAAAAAAATTTATGTTATAAAATTTTTTTATTATTATTTTTTTAAATAAAAATATATTCATTTTAAAATAAAACACAAATATATTTATTTTAAAAAAATATTCTCAAACGCTTTTTCAGTATCCAATTTCACCAATCAAATCCCCCAAAGCAAGAATTAGAGGAAAACTGCAAGCAGTTTCAGGTCGTCAAGACGCCGACCGGAATCCAGGCCTTGCCCTTATAGCCGCTAACCTTTCCATGGTAAACGCAATGGATGCTGTTACTAATAAAATCCCACCTCACGGTTTAACCGTTTAAGACTTGGTTGCAGACTTGCTCTTGGTTCTAGTCAGATTCAATATCGCATCTGAAGGATGTGTGTGCTACTGTTGAGAAGGTTATAGCAAAGCCCAAATACATCATGGATGTCGTTTTGCTAAACATTTAAGAAGTGTTTCGGAATACTTACTGAATAAATTTTTTTATAATAAAAAATAAATTTATTTTTATTTCAATAAATAAAATTTATTATTTTAATTTTAAAATATAATAAAATTAAATATACAAATATTTTATTACGTAAATTTATATTTAAAAAATAAATAAATTTTTAAAAAATTTTATTAAAAAATAAAAATAAAAAATAAATAAATTATTTTTATTTATAAAATCGTCAACTCAAACGGCCTCTAAAATATATTTAGATATTTTAAAATAGATTTTTTATATATTTTAGAGTTTTTTACTTTTAAAAATAAAAAAAATTGATATATGTTACAATTTTTATATAATATATTTTTTAGATAAAAAATCTAACTTATACTTTAAAAATAACTAAAATGTATTTTATTTCAAAAATATTTATTTTTTAAGTACTTCACGAACATCCCTATTATGAGATTACAAACAGTCCCTGTTCGGTTGCTAATTAGACTTAGACAAAAATGCGTACCCATTATTCTCCTGAAACGTTCGGTTAAGCTTTTCTTCAACATTGTTTTTTAATTTTTAATTTTATACTTTTTAATATATATTTTATAAATATTTAGAAATTTTATTTAAAAATTTAGATAGTTTAAAAAAATTTTACGTAATGAGATATTTTCATTGCATATTTTTATTTTCTTTTTAGAAGTAAAAAAAATAAAATTTATTTTTTCAAAAAATAAAAATATTTTCTATTTTAAAAAATGCTCCGTTTCAAAAAATTCATCATATTTTGGAATGCTTTTAAAAATATATTTTTAGAGTAAAAAAATATCTTTGAAGAATATTAAAAACAAGTTCTATTTTTTAATTTTTGAAAAATAATAATAACTACTAATAAAATTTTATAATATAACATTTTTTATATTTTTAAATTTTAATTAAAATTCTTTTTAATATTATGAAAATTTATTAAAAAATATATAATTAAAGATTAGAATGAAAAGAAATTATAAAGTAATTTCAAGCATCACCACCGATGAGTGCAATACCTGTAACGTTCCTCTTGTATGCATGCTTATGACGTGTTTCAAATATCCGTAACTGAATTTTATGAAAATGAAAAGTAAAAAGTAGAATTTCTTGAAAAATAAAGTGGAAGTGGAGTTCAATTTTTGTATTTCAATAGATTTTGAAAGTGTGTTAAAAATTGAAATATATAATTGGATTGAGAAGTATGCAAAAAAAAGTTAAAACTGGAGTTTCGTATATGAAAGTAGAGTTCTGAATTTTTTCTGTAATTGAAATATATAAACAATTTAGAACTCAAAATTTGACGAAAGAAAGTAAAGTTACGGGCGTTTGAAATACGCGCTTAAAATCATGTTGGTATTCCACTTTAGAGTTACATTTGGACTTCTTAGACCATAAAAGTCATGTATATCGTTGTAGAACTTTCTTCTTTAGAAAATATAATAAATCATATGTTATTAATAATTACACATATATTTTTTTAAGTTATAAAAAATTATGTAAAGTTTATTTAGAAAAACTCTATTTCAGCTATTGCAAAAAAATCTAAACTGGCAAATATGTTGCTTGAAGAATTTGATAACTAGTTATCTTTGTTTGAATAATTATCAGTTCATTTCCGCAGAGCAGAGGGGGCTGGGTTAGGAGTGCATATAAATAGAGCATTTCTATAATAAAAAATATTTTTATTTATTTAAAAAATAAAAAATATCATAATAAAAAATTAAATTTTAAAATAAATATTATAAAAATTATTAGAAAATATAGATAAAATGAAATGGAGCAGAATGCTTCGGCAAACAACTTTTTGAGGTATTTGAAAATATTTTTAAAATAGTTTTTATATTAAAAAAATATTTATTTTTTTAAAAATAAGTTTTATTTTTTACTTTAAAAAATAATTAATAACAAATTTTATTAGGTAACTTTTTTTATAGTTTCTAAAATTTTAAATATATGTTTTGTATATTTATAAAAATATATTAAAATATTATAGATTAAAATTTAAAAAATTATTTTTTTAAATTAAAAAGGTGCTCTCCTGTCAAATGTAGGAGTGTGCTAGTCATATACAGTCAGATTATGGGCGTGTTTATCTTGTAAATAAAGTAGGTAAAATAAGTGTATTGAAAATCAATTTAAAAAATAAAATTAAAAATTAAAAATATTTAATAAAAATAAAATTATATATTAATTTAATATTTATAGTAAATTTTTAAATTAACTTTTTTTTAAAAAAAATATTTTAATTTTTGTATGTATTTTATATTAAAAATGAGTTTAAAAAAATAAGTTTAGGGTGTGGTTTTTATACGTTCTTTTAGCGTTGAAATTAACTTATTAAAAATAAATTATTAAAAATATTATTATTAAAAATGATATACTTTTATTAAAAAAATAAATTAAAAATATACTTTTATTCTTTCTATAATAAAAAATAAATTAAAAATAATTTCTTTTATTCTTTATATAATAAAAAATAAATTAAAAATGAAATTTTTAGAGCAGATAAATCATTTTTATGTGAAGAAAACACATCCGTACTTAATTTCAAATCGAACAGCAATTCTTCGGCAGTATTTGCTAGTTGTGGTTGTTACCATATAACAATAGCTATACACGAGATTTTTTGGTGCGGTTTGGTTCAACTTTTTTTCAATATTTTTTTAAAAATTTTTAATTATATATTTTTTAATATATATTTTATAAAAATTTAAAAATTATAAAAAAATTTTACGTAATAAAATTTTTTTATTATATATTTTTTTTAAAATAAAAATATTTTCTATTTTAAAAATTTTCTATTTTATAAGTAATTCTCAAACGCACACACAATCTCTCTGATGGTTTACTAGAAAAATTCTAATAATATTTATTTTATAATTTTTTTATTATATACTGTTTGATCTATCTTGTTTCTTATTTTTGTAACATATTTTTCTTATATTGTAATATTCTATCCTTATTTTGTAATTAAAAATTCCACAAAAAATTCTTTTCTTTTTGTTTTCTTGTTAAAAAAATTAATATCGTGTTTTTTCTTGTTTTTTATCTTTTTCAAATTTGTTAAGTCTTCTCGCAGTAGTCACACCTGTATCTATAAGATTATAGGAGCTGTTTGGTTCTCCGTTTTAAAAACTGCTTATCAATTTTTTTTTTTTTTATTTCATATTTTTCAATACATATTTTACAAGTATATAAAAAATTAATTTAAAATTTTAGAAAGTGTAGAAAAATTTTACAAAGTGAGATCTTTTTATTGCATATTATTATTATTTTTTTTAAGTAAAAAAAATATAGCTCATTTTTTAAAAAAGATAAAAATATTTCTCTATTTTATAAAAGCTTCATTTTATAAGCAATCCCAAACATCCCTTATAAGTACTTCCCTAAAAGATGATCAAACTCAAAAGTTGTCTTAATTTGTCACAAACTAAAACATGTTTGAACATAAATGTTGATATCTACTACGATCATTATTAAAATTTATACAATTACACGCACTCACAAGGAATCATCTGAATCCTTAGATCCGTTCTTTTACCATTAAAAGTGAGTTAGTAAAAATTATATTGTTGAAATTAAATTAAATTTTTATATTTCTTTATAATTGAAAGTGAACTAAGAGTGGTTTTTGGTGTTATCTTGTATTTGAAAATAATATGTTGAAAATGAGGTTTTCAAAATTATGATATTCCAAAAAAATTGTGGTTTTTTTATGCAATGAAGTTTATTTTAGATCATTAATAAGAAAAAACAATATATATATAATTTTGATCTCTATCTGTTTAATAAAGATGACCCAAAAAAATATTATATTTTGTAAATATTTGTCAATTTTATCATCTTATCAAAATGAGATGGAGAACGATTTATAATCCGATTAAGTTAAAATTTTAGAACGTATTCATAACTCATTTAATTCTTCATATCTAACAGTAAAATTAAAATTTTGAATTTTTTACGCATTTTATATAAACCAATGTGCGTCAATGTGTACATAATATGACAATATGTACATATGTTCTTCATATATATCATATTTAATTTTTATGTACTTTATTAAAAAAAATACTATAAAATTTTTTATGAGAAAACATAAAAATTTTGTGAAATAAATAGTACCAAAAGCACCATTAAAGACTCCCTTAATAATTTTCGTGAATTACTAATTTTTACAAAATTGATCTACATATTTTAGTTGAAAGTAGTTTACAGAAAGCAGAGTTATTGAGAAGTGGCTTAATATAAATAATACTATTGAAAGTGATTTTATTTTATATATTTTTTAGTTAAAAAATGTGATTTATAAGAATAAAATGAACATTCCCTAAATAAGTCTTAGCATTAAAACTGTGCAAGGCTTTCCAGGTTAAATTGCAGTGATTTTCATATGCACAACTAATCAAATTGAAACAAAAAAATTTAGCTCTTGTTTGTAATTTGATTCTTGGATAGAATAAAATCATAAGCAATTTAGTTTCTCTAACAAAAACTCAAAAGAAATTTATGTAGCAGAAAGTTATGATTTGTGTTATCAAAATTTTAGAATAAAAGTTTAACAACTAAATGGCTAGTATGTTATACAAAGAAAAAGAAAAAAACACTCCATTTCCATGAGATTTTCATTTTTTTGTCATTAAAATATTTGATATAGAAAGTCAATCAAATATTTGAAACGATTTCATCTAAATTTGTAGTATAAATTCAATAGCTAGTATGATATATTTATTTTTATTCATCATTTTTAATAACACAAGAAAATAAAATTTACACGTTAGTGTCTCTTAAAATAAATTGAAATTATACCCAAAAATCGAATTATACTTATATTATTTAGTTCTATAAAATTACAAAATTTAGATTTATAGAAGTGTTTAAGTTTACTCAAAATAACACAATTTTTTAAAAATTTTTTTTAGAATTCAATAAATATAAAATTATACATATAAAATTTACTAAAAATATTTTATTTATATTTTGAAATTAAAAAATTAATATTTTAAAATATTTTTAAATAAAATTAAAATGAAGACGGACAGGCACCACGGCAATACATAATTGGCAAAACAGGTCCAATTCCGGACCTGACCTTTTTATTAAACGCGGTTAAGTTAACCACGTTGTCATCTTTCCCGCACTCCTCTCTTACACTTTTATGCTTTCACCGTTTCTCATCAAACCGCTTTCTCGCGATCCCGGTCGTCTATATATTTTTCCGTTTCCTCATTTTTCATCTCAGTCTCCTCTAATCTCTCTAAAACTTTCCAAAGTAAAATCTTACCTGAAAACCAAAATCATAGATCACCTACCCGATTCCTCGCCGGAACCCTAGTTTATCTCCGGCCATGGCGGCTCAGTCCGCCTTAAATAATCTGTACGAGACTGCTTCACAGCCTGATACTACAGCCGGCGATGCCTACACTTTTGTCGATTTTAACACACAGGGAGATGACTTCGATTACTCCGACTTCCCTGAGCTTTCTCAGCCATCACGGTCATGGCCTCCTCCGCCACCGCCGCCGTCGTCCAGCACTGCTGCAGCCGGGGAGTCTGGAGTTTCATCTCCTTCTGCCATCGCTTCGAATTCTTCTACAGATCCGCTCGTTACTGATGTTTCTCCGTCTAAAGGCCACAATAGCGCAGCGGCTGAGGCGCTGACGGCGGGGATGGCGGGGTTGAATTTTGAGGAAGGGTTTGGAGATGAAGAGGGTTTGGAGTACGGGAAGGCAGGAGGGTTCGCAGAGCATGCGTGCAAGTATTGTGGTGTGCAGAATCCGGCGTGTGTTGTGCGTTGCAACGTTCCATCGTGTCGCAAGTGGTTTTGTAACTCTCGTGGCAACACATCTGGCTCTCACATCGTCAACCATCTGGTGAGTCCTGGTCCCTGGATCATTTAGTGCTTCTAGAAAGCTATTTAGAGCTGTTAAGGTTCGGAAATATGTCTTTATTTATTTATTTATTTATTTTTGTCCTGTTTTGATTAAGTAGATTTTACTGAGAACTCAAGGAAGTATAAGGTTAGAAGTATTACGGGGATTTTCATGGGTTGCTGCTGTCTATACTTGCCAGATATCTTTTGTTGTTTCAGTACGGTTTCATTTACTCATGATAATTGGATATTGGCAACGATCAATGAACTTTGAGGATGCCAACTAGATAGTTGAATGTCTTGAATACCTTCTTCGGGTGCTGTTTGTATGTAGGAGATGTATCATCTGAATGTCTGATGACTCTGCAGTAGAACTTCATGCCAACTAACAGGACAAATGATTATTATTTTCATAGAGAGGCTTGGTATTGATAAAGAAACACCGCATGGACGACAGTTTTGATTGTTACTGGGGCAACTTGTATCCATCTTAATAACTAAAGTAGCCGTATGCTGTCAGGCAATGCATTTAGTTTCCATGCTGAAACAACTGGAATTGTAATGTTTCGAATATAGACATTGCCATTTTTCCTAGACCAAGAGCAAGAAGAGATCAACACCATTTGTTAGATGATGCATTGATTAGCATGTGCTTCTATTTCATCCTTGTGGTTTGCTAAGCTGCATGCATTGAAAATAGGAACCAAAGGATTTATTTGCTCTAAATCCTACCTGAAGATTGATGTTATTACTATGAACTTTCATCATATCTTTGCTGAGAACTTCCATCATATTCTTTGCTGCTATGTTAACTTATTCACTTTGTCAATTTGCTACTATTTTTGTTTGCGATAGTCTTGATGTAATGTGGTTACTTTCTCGTCATTAAGTATGTGGCTCTAGACCAGATTGTTGTTATAGTCTTTTACATCTTGCAAAAAGATGTAGACTGCTTCTCTTGAGCTTGACGACTTAAATGAGTATAGCCTTGTGATGGTTCATGGGTGCCCTCTGTTCTCTATAATTATGTGGTATAGCATTATTTCTCGATATTTGTTCAGGTCCGAGCAAAGCATAAGGAGGTTTGTCTTCACAAAGACAGCCCGCTCGGGGAGACAATTCTTGAGTGCTATAACTGTGGTTGCCGCAATGTTTTTCTTCTTGGCTTCATCTCAGCAAAAACAGAGAGTGTGGTTGTTCTCCTATGCAGAGAACCTTGCTTGAGTGTGAATGCATTAAAAGATATGAATTGGGATCTTAGCCAATGGTGTCCTCTCATTGACGATCGGTGTTTTCTTCAATGGCTTGTTAAGGTGTGTTTTTTCTTTTGATGTGTGTGCCTTATTATAACAAGACTTTACTTTTTTGCTGATACCTTGAATTGTGCTCAGATTCCTTCAGAACAAGAGCAGCTGAGAGCGCGGCATATTAGTGCCCAGCAAATAAACAAATTAGAAGAGCTTTGGAAGACTAACCCTGATGCTTCTCTAGAAGATCTGGAAAAGCCTGGTGTAGATGATGAACCTCAACCTGTGGCCTTGAAGTACGATGATGCATATCAGGTAGTGGGATGCATATAACTTCGTTGCAGTTACAAATGAACTTCTCCATGGTTCTTTTTCAATGGATTCTGTTGCTGTATGTAAAGAATTATTAAAATATTTTCTTGATTTTGTGTTGAAATATGGATGACCTTTTTGGCAGTATCAAAATGTCTTTGCACCACTTATTAAGCTTGAAGCAGATTATGACAAGGTAACTAAGACACCCTTGTTGTTCTTTTTAGTTTGATGGTACTTCAATTTCCAGAAGAAATTTCATTACTTATATTGTTTCCTGGTGTTTCTTTGTCAGATGATGAAAGAATCTCAGAGTAAGGACAATGTGACAATTCGTTGGGATGTTGGCCTTAACAAGAAGCGGATAGCATATTTTGTATTCCCCAAGGTCGGTTAACAATGAGGATAGGACATCTGATTCTGTAAAGTTTTTGTGACAATTTCATTTTTGAATAGAAGCTAACATCTTCGTGAAAGCAAATGTTTAGGAGGATAATGAACTTAGGCTTGTTCCTGGAGATGAGTTACGGTTGCGCTATTCAGGAGATGGAGCACATCCTGCGTGGCAATCAGTTGGGCATGTAGTAAGTAGCTAGATTTGGATCTTCAAGAAGTTTGGTGGAGTTGTGTTATGCAAGATTATTCTTCTTCTTCTTCTTCTTTAGTTATGGTTCTGGTTATGTGTTTGTAATCCTCAGATTAAGTTAACCGCTCAAGAGGAAGTTGCACTTGAACTTCGTGCAAGTCAGGTATTATGGTCAAGGAAATAATTTTTGTACTTGTCTGTCATTGAATGCTTACTTTCCCTGTCTACTGCTACTTTTCAGGGAGTTCCTGTTGATATCAACCATGGTTTCAGTGTTGATTTTGTTTGGAAGAGCACCAGTTTTGATAGGATGCAAGGGGCAATGAAGACCTTTGCTGTAGATGATACAAGTGTTAGCGGGTAAAATCTTTTGATGTGACCAATCATCAATGTGTTTGCTTTTAATGTAGGCAAATGAAGTAGACATTCGTATCTCACAATGCTATTTCATCTGCTTTAGTAATAGTTGGCATGTAACTTAATGAAATGCAGATCTTTCTAGTTGTGGGATTCAGTGCTACCTTCAGGAGTAGCCAATGGCTTTAAGAGATAACCCTAGTCAATTTTCTGTTTACTAACAGCTTTTCATGTTTGACAAGTTTGTGAAAGCTAACTTTGTATGGTAGGGAGCCCTTATAGTTCCATTCACTTGATACTGTATGTTTGTTTTAATACTGCATGGGCTGTACGTAGAAGGATTGCCGGGAGCATTTGTCTAGATTCCACTTATACTAACGGCTACCTGTTCCCATCAGGTACATATACCATCATTTGCTGGGCCATGAAGTTGAGCAACAAATTGTACGCAACACATTACCACGCCGCTTTGGTGCCCCAGGGCTTCCAGAGCTAAATGCGTCTCAGGTTTGTTCTTGTAAATTGACTTCATAAATTCAATATCCTTTTGGGTTATTTTAGAGACATATCCTTGAGATTTTTTGCAAATGCTTTAGAGTGTTGGGTTTAGCATAATATATTCATATGGCACAATGATGTATGTGCCTATTATCTTTAGTGGATTGTATGTGTTTCTGCTTGTAAGGTGCTGAGTACTGCTTGAGTGAGGACATACTATTTTTTATTTTTTTCTTTTGGGATTCTTATTGGCCTTATAGCGAGTTTAGGTAAGTTAAAGCTGGTAAACAAATCTCCTCTTCCTACTAATGCCTCACCACCTACATCATCATTCTAGTTATTAGCTAATCTGGTTAATAATCACCATCCTAGTTTTAGCAGATGTTGACAAATATAATTTCTATTGGCAGGTTTTTGCTGTTAAGAGTGTACTTCAGAAACCGATAAGCTTGATACAAGGCCCTCCTGGCACAGGCAAGACGGTCACTTCTGCTGCTATTGTATATCACATGGCAAAACAGGGCCAAGGTCAAGTAAGTGGCTGTATATGATACTGAAAATACTTGGAGGCATAGGTGAGAAAACCCTACTGTAAATAAAATTGATTATTTTTTCTCCAGGTCCTGGTTTGTGCTCCAAGTAATGTGGCTGTGGACCAGTTGGCTGAAAAAATTAGTGCAACTGGGTTAAAGGTAAACAAAGTTTGGCAACCATATCGATCGTGTCTCTATCTTAGTATTTTGTATTGGAAATATGTTTTGTAAGGTCTGAAAATAATACAAATATTTGTTTCTATCTATATTGTGTTTATATCATTTCTAATAATTTATTTTGATCACTTACATTTTGTAAGTGGAGGTACTCATGAAGTGATGGAGAATGAGTTGTGCAGATTTGGCTGCTTATGTCATGATAAGGGTCATAAATGTTATCGTCTTAATCAATAATGGATAAGTCGTGCGAGTGTGACTCAATCATGATATGTAACATGCAATCTTTTGGAAGCACTTATCTCTAAAGACCCTTGGCAGCAGGATTTCCATAGTATCAAAATTCATATAAAATACATTTCCTTTAAGTTCAGGATTAAGAGTAGCATAGCCTAGTTTTCACTGGAAATTTCCTTCATTAGAAAGCAGTAATTCTTGGGATATTGTTTTGGTTTGATAAAGGAAACAAAAGAAGCGAATATAATCTGTTCTGGTTTAACATGTTTAGATGGAGAAGCAAATATAATCTTTTGTGGTTTAACATGTTTGGATGGTTAGGATCAAACTAAAAATACTTAAATTGTTGGATTTGGGTATGACCATCTGTAAACCAATATTCCTTGATACTTATGATACAGTATTCTTTTTTGCGAACTGCCTATCTCCATTTTGCTTGGGTATGGAGCAACCTGGGAATACTTGTAGAGCACCTTGAGTTGAATACTATGATTAAGGGAAAAGTCTTCTACTAAATGAATGTTGTTGTGGTTAGCAAAAGTAATATCCTTCAATTGTATGATTTTACACTTGGCTTTAACTGAATTTCTGACATTTGATGAATGTTAATTAATGATGCCTTTTTTTAGTTTCTGACATCCATGAATGTAACTAATGATGCCTTTTTTTGTAACTTATTGTGTTGAAACGAAGTTATTACTCAGTGATTATTGTAGCAATTAAAAATTTTTTGAATTTTTTCTTTGTTCTTAGGTTGTTAGGCTCTGTGCTAAATCGAGGGAGGCTGTCAGTTCCCCAGTGGAGCATTTAACTCTTCACTACCAGGTGGCGTGGCCCCTACTAAGCTTTTGGTGATGCCGAGGATGTGTTTTTTATGTGATGTCAGTTGAAACAGCATTCTTTTGCAGGTTCGAAATCTTGATACATCTGAAAAGAGCGAGCTACATAAGCTTCAACAATTGAAAGATGAACAAGGTGCAATTAACAGTGCCCCCTCTTATGTTATAAGCTTTCTCGCTTTTTAAGTGGCCAGAAGGCTGTCCTGGCAATTGCTGTACTGCCTTCTTGGCTTCTGAATTTCGTCCAATGAGTTGATCTTGCAAGTCACCTTTGTTAGACCTCCAAATATACATTTCGTTTCTCCGTTCATCGACTGATTATTACTGAAAATTTTTATATAAAACTTTTAGGGGAACTGTCAAGCAGCGACGAAAAGAAGTTCAAGGCACTGAAGCGGGCTACTGAGAGGGAGATATTACAGAGTGCTGATGTAATTTGCAGCACTTGTGTTGGGGCAGGAGATCCTAGATTGGCAAACTTCCGGTTCCGTCAGGTTGGTATTTGTATTTCTTTTTCGTGCGAATTGTTTCTAGGGTCTTTGCTAGCTTACCTCATTCTATCATCTGTCAAAAATTATATTCCAGGTTCTTATAGATGAATCTACTCAGGCAACAGAACCTGAGTGTCTCATTCCTCTTGTTCTTGGAGTTAAACAGGTACTTGGCTGTTAAAAGTCTGTCTCTTGTGGGGGATGTTCTATTACTTGTCTCTAACTTGTGCTTTACTGATACAGGTTGTTCTGGTTGGAGATCATTGTCAACTTGGTCCTGTCATCATGTGTAAGAAGGCAGCCCGTGCGGGGTTAGCACAATCCCTCTTTGAGCGCCTTGTCCTTCTTGGGCTGAAACCATTCAGGTTGCAGGTACTGCTGAAAATTTTCTTGTATTTGGATTACATTTGTTTCTGTACAATCTGCATAAGATTTGAGACTATCAGTTAGTTTAATTTTTTAATATGATACATATGTCATATTTTTATGTCTATTTATTGATTTATAAATTCTACGTACATTTGATTAATTCTTTTCTACATTAAATTTAAAATAAGAGCTATTGAAAATAACTTGTACAAACTATAACATATCTGTTTGCAGATTAAGCTAAAATATGGGTCTCTTTTGTTATCATATCGAATGCGGGCTCTGCTGCTTTCTTTTTTTCATTTTCCCCTAGTTTTTAAAACGAAGTTGCTATCAATTTATTTTCTTAGTTGGGTTTAAGGGGTGTTGGAATTAGCATACTTGTTGATGGATTTGCTGTTTTCATATTCAGGTCCAATACAGAATGCATCCTTCATTATCAGAATTTCCCTCAAACAGCTTTTATGAGGGAACCCTTCAGAATGGTGTGACAGTAAATGAAAGGCAATCATTGGGGATTGATTTTCCATGGCCAGTGCCTCACCGTCCGATGTTTTTCTATGTTCAGGTATTGTATCATGTTTTTTCATCTGAACATTTTCTGTTACACTTTCAAATATGAAATTTTGAAACGCCATCTTTCTAATACATCTGTGCCTGTATAACTTTATTTAAATGCTTAGATGGGACAAGAGGAGATAAGTGCAAGTGGAACATCTTATTTGAATAGGACAGAGGCTGCAAATGTTGAAAAAATTGTAACAACTTTCTTGAGGAGTGGTGTTGTTCCAAGTCAGGTGCTAGGCTTTTTGTTTTCTTTGACTTGGTTCAGACTTTTTGCTGTTTCTGTGCATCACCGCATTTCTTTCCTAACCATGTAGATTGGTGTTATAACTCCATATGAAGGACAAAGGGCATATATAGTCAACTATATGTCAAGGAATGGATCTCTCAGGCAACAACTGTACAAGGATATTGAGGTTCTTTTGTTTTTTGGTTGCTTATGGTTTATTTGGTGGAGTTGGTGCTTTAGTTCGACGTACTTATTTATGTTTTCTTTAGGTTGCAAGTGTTGACTCCTTTCAAGGAAGAGAAAAGGATTACATCATTTTATCTTGTGTTAGGAGTAACGAGCACCAGGTGACAATTTTTCATTTGTCTCTCATATCTTTACAACTATTAAGAATATCGCTTTCCTCAATACACATTCCTCCTTCCGGATAGGAGTTGTTTCCTATGCGCTTGATCTCCAATCTAGTTAAGAATAACAAACTTGATGATTAATAGAAATGTGTACATAATTACTGTTTTGGAGCTTGTAAACAGATTCATGCAGATTTGTAGTGCACTTGTATTTGTGGTTGCACATTCCCCTACATTTTTCTGACCATTGGAAACTCTTTGATCTGAGTGTGAGCTTTTTTTTTTTCTTGTATGCATAATATTGCACATGTATGCATGAAACACATCCTCTTTACCTTTGTCTCTAAAGATCATCTTAAGGCTTCTAGCTCTAGTGTTAAACGATATTCTTAAACCATATGGTTCTGTCTCCTTGAGGTAGTGGATATACTTCTGCTAAACGTATTGCTTCTCATGTAGGCATTTCTGCTTAATTGCATATAGATGTTGGTATGCTTATCATTGTTGCTCTCTCTTGATCCCAATTTTTATACCCTGGAATTGCGGTGCTAGTAGGCTGTGCATTCATTTAGCTGATTCATTGTTAATTCCGTTGGTGGGGAGATCCTAATGAAGATTTTGTGGCTCTTGCGGAACATTTTGTGCTTGATTATAGTTGTTGATCAATGAAATGGAAGAATGATAATTTCTTCATTAAGATTTTGCATTCTAAAGTTGGATCCTATTTATAGAAATTATTTGGTCTTTTGCAATATATTGTTGCTGATAAGCGCTTCTGCATGGATTGCAGCAACATTGGTACTGAGTTCGTTGGGTTTATAGTGAATGAGTATTGTTGGTCGAATTTTTGCAAGCTGCCATGTTATATTAAATGTCATGTATGGTTTTACTTTAATATTGTTGGTTCATTTTATTGTAGTTGGTGGCAGAAAAGTTGGTACATGTACATTACGTACCCAAAATATTTGTTTCCATGTGGTCATCTAGTGCTGTTGTTCACCTTCTGACTCCTTTTTACTAGGGCATTGGATTTCTGAATGACCCACGCCGCCTAAATGTTGCACTCACTCGAGCTCGTTATGGCATTGTTATTTTGGGGAATCCGAAAGTTTTAAGCAAGCAACCATTGTGGAACGGTTTATTAACACATTACAAGGTACCTTCTCTTTTGCCTTTGTCGCTTGCTGTCCTGAGATTGTGCTGGCGTATTTGAGTTTGTATGCTGGAGTATTCAGCTTTTGCAGTTCATTTAATTAATTAGGAAACTTGACGCGAAACCTCATGTGTTTTATCCTATCAGCATTAGTTCTGTTTTTGATGCATTTTAATTGATTTCAAATTTAAAATAACCAGATCATAGTAAATGATATTCTTTGTTATTGTTCCATGTCAATATAGGCAAACCATGAATAAATTTCGAGGAAAGAGCTGGCTTGCCTAATATATCTGATTTGTTATGCTCTTAATCACATAAATTTTCACTAGGCTTGTGCATGGAATTTATCTACAACAATAGCAACAATCAAGCCTTTGGGTACAGGATTTTTCTTCAGCGTAGCCTTTCTAGTAGCTGCGCTCCACTTCATTTGTCTTGTTGTGAATCTATCATATTTCAAACAACTTCAGCCTTTTGTATTGTCTTTGATTGATACAATGGAAGAAAATTTTCTTCACAGCCACTACCATTGTTGATTGTGAGATTTTGTTCACTAACCATTGATCATGTGAGCAAATTTTCTCTTTAGTATGAGCCAGTTTACCCTGTTTGGTGTCCATTTCACTTTTTTAGATGAACATTTGCATTTCCCTATGTAATGGTTCTCGCATTACACAACTCTTACAGATTGATTGTTAGTTTTAATCTCACCTAAATGTATGAACCACTAGGTATGACATTGTTGTCTTGTACTGTGAGATATGTTAAAAACCTTTATAGATTGTGCTGCAGTCATCGTTTTCTCTTCCTAATAAGTGACAGTTGCATCATTAGTGTAGTTCCGTTATGTTTGTACAGTTTGACCTCTCATAATTTAAATGACAGTGTTTGTAAACAGGGGATTGGTGTCATCTGTATCTGTTAGTGGTATTTGAGATAACTACTTGCCTGTGGGATGATATATTGATTCTGCCATTGTTAGAAAAGATTATAGGATTCGTATTTGATCTATTAGTGTTAGAAAAGAAAACAGACTTTTAATATTATCAAATAGCACGTTAGTGCGATAGTCAAGTTGATTTCATACCATTTATCCCATTTATGCAGTGACAGTCATATTCCAATGATTTTGTTTGTCTTAAGGTTTTATGGATATGAATTGTTATATTGCTTGTGTGAGTTGTCTCCAGGAAAATGAATGTCTTGTTGAAGGGCCTTTGAACAACTTAAAACAGAGTATGGTGCAGTTTCAGAAGCCTAAAAAGGTACGTCTCCATCCTCAACTTCTGCTATTCTGTATGCTAAAATATTATGAGCTGCTTATGCTGAAGCTTATTTGCAGTTCAATTAATGAATTTTTGGTGGCTATCCTAATTGTCCTTGTTTGATTGTGCCTGCATGAAAAGCAGATTTATAATGAGCGCAGAGTAATTTTTGGGGGTGCACATCGGTTTCTTCCTAATGAAGGTTTTGGGTCTGTCGCTTCAAGTTCAATCTCTGATAAACATGGTGGCCGTACTAAGGGTAATTCATAGATATTTCAGTTTACCTTGTTGATGAAATTTCTAAGCTAGCTTATTTCTTGTTAGAAGTTTTTTATAGTGTATCTTAGAAATATTTCCTTTATTTTACTGTTTATATGTTTGTATTCTTACTAAATATTTATTTTTTATGAATTAGGCCAATCTTAAATTTGTTACTTTCATGAATTAGGCCAACCTTACATGCCATTTGGTCCACCTAATGGCACGCATAAGCCTGGTGTACACCCAGTTGTCCATCCTTTGCCTAGAATTCCTTTACCACCCTTTCCTGGTGGACCGCACTCCCAGCCCTATGCTATTCCTACTCGAGGAGTTGTACATGGGCCTATTGGAGCAGTTTCTCAGCCTGGAAGTAGGGGATTTGGTGCTGGTCATGGTAATTCCGGTGGTCCTATTGGAGGTCACCTCCCACATCAACAAAATTCCCAACAGAACGCGTCCAACTTGAATTCTGCTTTCAATTACCCTACTTTAGATAATCCGAGCAGTCAGCCTTCAGTTGGAGGGCCCCTGTCTCAAAGTGGACTAATGACTCAGGTATATTCTGTCATTTGAATGTAATTGTTGGTATGTAATAGTTTGCATATCATATTAGTTTACAGTTAGGCTGCACAAGTTCTTAATACATTTTGGTTCATCATTAGGTGCCCAAATCAAAACTTTTATTGAGTATGGAATTAATGTTTATGTTTCTAGCTTTGGAGCTTCTTTTGTATTATAAATATTCTTGCTGTTCGTATATTGATTCTTTGGCATATTTCAGAGAACATGGATACAAAGTTATTTCTTCCATCTTTTTTGCTATTTTTTGGTGTAGATATCTTTCCTTTGTCCCCCTTTTAAAAATTAGTTGGACACGGAATTTGTTATAGTTTTCATCTTCTTAGTACAATATGCTTGAGAAACACAAATATTCTTCCTTTGTAGGTTTACTAATTTTTAAAGACTCTTAGGCTGAGTTTGCATAAGTGTTAGGGTGGAAGAAGCCCTTTAGAATGCTATTCTAAGAGAGACTTAGATCATGTTTTGAAAAGCTAATTTGTTGTTTGGTAAATGATCTATTGAATTAAGAATTCAGCAATTGCTTCTTCTATAAAGATATGCTGAAGCGGTTACAAAACCAAAGTTGAGAATGATTGTTTTGAATTATAAATCAGAGTGGAAGTAAAGGGATAAGCTTGCCGTTTAATCACTAGTACCAGTTTTTCTCACGTACCTTTGCTGAAGCAGTCCAGTGCCTGGTTCTCTTATGGATTGTTTGGATAATGGTTGTTGATGGTGAATGGTGGTGATGGTGAAGCATTTCACCATGTTAACTATGTTTGTTTTGATTTCATTAATGGAAGGGAAGGGGAATTGTTCCCCATCCCTCACCATGTTTTATGGTGAAATGTGTACCCACCAATTTAGTGGGTACACATGGTGACAAAGTGGGAAGCAAATTTGCTTCCCCTTTTGTCCTTTTATATTTTAATTATTTTAATTATTTAATATTTATTTTAATTAGATATTTTTTAATTAAATATTTATTTTAATTAATATGTGTTATTTGTTATTATAATAATTTATAATTTTTATATTTATTTAAGTTTAATTGATTTTAGTTAGTAGAGAAAATAATAAACCTATATGATCAAAATTTTTTAATCTATAATTTTATTTAATTCTGTTAAATTATATCAAATATTAATAAAAAATTAAATTAATATAAAAATTAATCTAAAAGTTATATTAATAAAGTTGATTTAAATTATATTAATTAAATTAGTTTAAAATTATATTAATAAAAGTTAGATTAATATAAATAAAAAGGGTATTTGAGTTTTTTATAAAAGTTTAACTTCCGTTACTCATTTATTTACCCATCTATCCAAACATAGTTAATTTATTACCTTTACCATATATCCAAACATCGTAAGATCAATTAACTATCTGTTCCTATCCGTCCTCTTATTATTTTTCCTATCCGTACTCTTACTCTTATTTCTTAGCTATGAATCCAAACATACCCTTAAAGCTTTAGACCCACAGCATGGTAGTTGAGTTTGGAGGCTGAATTTCAGAACATAACTCAGTTTGGGAAACTTGAAATATGAAACCTAAAACAAATGGCTGATATCAAAGTTGCAGTCACAATAACAGTAACTCTAGAAATTTACATGGCAAGGAATTTGAGGTTGAATTTCATGCTTTAGTTGGAAATGGCAAGGCTCAAGTCTTTGTTGGAGATCAATTTTGTGAAATTATATTGCCAATAAATATTTATATTTGTGAATAGTGTGTGAGACAGTGTGTATTTGTCATTTTCCTATATCTCTGAATGAATGAAACCAGCTCCTGGTACGAGTTTGTTAATAAAACGAAAGATGCTATAGTAATCTTTCCTTGGGTATTTATTGCAATTTATAAGTATAAATTTGTAGATTCTGCCAAACACCCTGCTAGAGTAAACCTTTGAGAAGTATCAAAATGTGTGTGTGTCGTGCGTGTATAGGAGTTATTCCCCTTCTGATGAGGTGCTTGTTGTATTTGTTTTTTTAATGTCTAGGTGCCACTTCAAGGGCTTAGTCAACCATTCCATGAGGGATTTCCAGTTGGTGGCATGTCTCAGGTACAGCCTTCCATCTAAACATCTCTCCTCTCTTCTCTGTGTCAAAAAATTGTTGTAACTTGTATGACCAAGAGAGCTAAAATTTCTATTGGAATACCAGGACTTTCTGGGTGATGACTTCAAAAGTCAGGGATCTCATGTTGCATATAATGTTGCAGAATTTACCCAGGTACTCACTGCATTCCTATAATGAAAGTTACATATTTGCAAAAATTTGCTTAGTGATATCTGTCTTTTATTATTATCCTTTTTCACTTTAATTATTAATTTGCTGTCTATTCTACTTCTTTGCTAGCAATTTTCTTAGAATTAGCAGATTTAGACTTGCCTCCTGATATTTGGCATCTCTTTCTGCTGATAGTTCATTGTGTTTTCTTTACATTAGTCATTTTGTTATAAGCATTCATATCAAAGCCGATTTTAGGCATTTTGGTTATAGGAATAGACTTGCTTAGAGGAAATTGATTTTAGACACAATGACGAAGTAAATTTCCTGTTAGAGCGGGTTTGTTTCTAAAATTGTCAACGTGACTATTATTTAATTGATAATACATTATACGTCACCTATAATTTCTCTTGTCTTTGTTGATTAGGAATTGCATCCCTAGAAGCGCAGCACTTGAATATCCTTCGTGATATCCTAATTCAATATTTAACATGCTTAAATTGAGATCGAAGTACTAATTTAGCATGATAACCATCTATACTACATTATTGTTTTAGGAAATACATTTCTGGGTATTCGGATATGTCCCTCTCTGTAATTGAACAACTAAAACATGCAACTAATACTGATCCTGTTTTATTTGAGTTCAAGGATTGTTCCCATTTCCGGTAATAGATTCTAGACAAGTTCTGAAACTTTGGATGTGACAGTAAACTTAGAAGTTTATCCTTTACAGGCTACTCATAGTGGATATGGTATGGAGTACGCCAGTCAAGGCCCACAAGCTGGATATCCTGGGAGTTACTTAAACCAAAACTCCCAACCAGGATATTCACATTTGGGCTCGGTCAATGACTTCCAGGTTGGTTACCATAGATATGTTCATTGTTAGATAATATGACATGATGAGTATATGAGTTTTGTAAATGGTAAAAGATCATCAGTACTCCAATACTGCCAGTAGATGTCCTTTATTCTTATGTTTGTTGAAAATGGTGAAGGATTATACTCATGGCTCACAAGGCTTATTCACACAAGCTAGCTTTGGTGATCCTTCTCGAGATGAATCTTCTCGTGGCCATTTTACCGTGGCAGGACCTGGTCCTCTGCAGTCACAGGTTTTTTTTTACTTTCATTGTTTCCCATTCTCTTGTACTTCCCTTCCAATTCAAGATTTTTGAGACCAGAACTGACTACTAAACTTCACTAGGGTTTAATGAAGTCCATGTACACCCAGCCTTTCAATCAGTACAATAGTCAGCCACCAAGTATATCGCCTCAGCATGGGCAGACTTCATCAGACCAGAAACTTCATTATAATGGCTGAGTCTGCATGTGTGATTAAGAGAATGGCTTTTATGGTTTGCTTCCAGCAAGACAGTTGTGCCAGTCCTTTTGGAGAACAAGGTTGTCATTCTTTGAATGATCAGCCGCTTTTGGTTGTGAACTGATCGACTGTTCAGTCGATGCTGCGGAAGGTGACCTGCCAGTTCTATACTGCAAAGGTGGTACAATTGGAGCTGAGCGAACTATATTATCCCACTCTGGTTATGGAAATGTGTAGTTGTTCAACGGCAAGTACTATTTACTGTAAGATGGAGTATTTATGTGAAATATGCCATCTGCTGAATAGAATCAGAATGAAAAAGTGGATATGGTGACAGCATTGTGCACATGGATATCCATGCAAATGGAAAACTTGGATTCTGCGTGAAGGATGTGCTTCAGATGCGAGTAGAGTACAGCTTCTGTGGAAGGCGTGAGGTACGAAGCCCATTACAGTAACGAGCTCCTTGTGCGGCACCTTGCACATTCCAAATACGGCTTGTAGTTTGTTGGGGTTGCGGAAATTATGCTGTGTATGAACAGCTATGTTGTGTGCTGATACTAAAGAGATTTTAGTCACGTATTTTACATGAATTAGTAGCTGAGTGATTTGTGTCAGTTATGCCAATATTAAAAATTGATTTTAAGTCATTCTAATTTGAACACTGTAACTGAGTAATCTTTTCCTTATGCATGTGATATTGAAGAATGCTATAAATAAATTGTAGCGGATGCTTCTGATCTTGCACGCGATGCTAGGCTATTGCTTGATAGTAGAGCAGTAAATGCCAGTTGTTTCTTAATTAATGGCCCGGTTTGCAGTTTCTATAGCGTGCATATCATGTCTATGGGAGTAGCAAGCACAGTATAACAAAAAGATTGACCTGCATTTCTTATTAATGGATTTCACTTCTTGGTTTGACACGGACTATTTGTCATTTTATATCGAATTTGTACTTTCACATTGATTAAGCGTACTTATTTATGTTTGAAATACAATTTTTTGCGTTCTGAACAGTTATATATTTATATTTTATTAACAATTAATTTTTGTAACTTATTTGTAAATTTCTGTTTTTATCATTAAATTAAAATTATTTCTCATTCCATTTCTAACAAAAACAAATATCAAAATTAATTTGTTTGTACTGATGATATTTTTAAACTAATTTTTTGAACTCACTTCAGTAATAGTTTCAACGCCTAAATGAAACCCAGCGAAGAGATAGGTAATTATTCTATAATTAACTAGATGCAAGTAGAAGGGTTTCTAGTTTAAGCAGCAGCAGCGGCAGTTCCCTCGATCAACTGGAATATTAGCTTCCATGTTATCGCTTTCTTGGAGTGGTACATGATCCGGTTTGCCACTTTCTGTAAGCGCCCTGCAAGTCGTACCTCCAAATCAACCCTTTTCTAAGTGTCAACGCCATAAGACATTAACCGACCCTGAAATTACATCCCTCAAGGTGTTTATGCAATCTTGCTCATTGCGTGACAAGAAGATAGAACTGAAGGTGATGTGAAGGCTTCCGGAAATTTTCAAGTCGCGGTGGTTGCTGCAGTAGACCTTCCTCAACGAAAGTTTGACAACTATAAATTGCAGCGATTTTTTATTTCTCGGCTCTTGGTTGTCACTTTGTTCAGCTCCACGCTAACTTGGAGTCCAACAATTACAGAGGCAACAACGGATGGCAAGCTTACTTATAGCAGGCTTGTATTCCTATACTACTACTATGAGATGGTGTAACATTTCGGACAGCTTGCTAGCGTTGCATTTACAGTGTCATATTATTGGTTTGATTTATCATGTTTATACGCTCGGCATGTACTCTTGAAAAGGTACATATTTTACTTAGAAGAAATAATTAATAAATTTTAAACGGTTGTACACTGATATAGCAGCTGCAGAGCTGTAGAAACACTAACACATAAATTTTAGATGCAAAAAGCAGAAAGGTCGGAAGCCTTTTGGATTGATTAAGTAGCTGGTCAGGCGATGATGTCCTCTGTCGATCTCTCGGATGCTTAAGTAAATATCCGCCGGCATACGAGTTCTCATCATCAATTTCATAGGCTCCTTAGAGTACTTGTTCTAAACTGCGGCAAGTCCAAAGCAATCTGCCAACTCTACTTCCATGGCAGCCCATTTCACGTAGACAATGCCGTTAGGCATTACCCTCGGATTGCATTCCTCACTGTTTTTTGCATGATCTTCCCCGTTGCATGAAAAAGAGATAGGACCTTTCATAGTGAGCGTAGTCGTACTCCACTCCATGTTCGATGAAGAGGCTTTTGGAATTTTGAGATAACGGTGATCCCTCCGATGCACGTTCCTTACGCCCCCAAGAACGACATCGACGAACGTTTCTCCATCTTCACGTTCCTGGTGTTCATTCTGAATACCTACGCTGCCGCATACTACTTTAGAGTCCCGAGCTATGAAGGTAGCACTGGATGGCATGGTTATTGTGCGCGGCACTTTGTCGAACACTTAGTGTGCACAAATTACCCGACGGCAATTGTAAACTGCTTTCATTCATGTAGATCAAATACACAATTGAGAGAGCGCTGTATGAGAGAATCTACCAGAAAATATGGAGAGCTCACCGCGGCAGAACTAGAAAAAGAGATTTATTTGATTTCATTCGTTCAGTAAGATAACAGGCGGTAGCGGTGATTTTTGATAATTGCATAAATGGACCACTTCTAAATGTTAAGAAATGTTGAAGCCACAGCTCTTTCCAGCGACAAAAATGTGATGTTATCTAGCACATGGAAAAATAGCAACTCACGTTTGTGAGGTTTCGTAATTTGCAGTACCGTCCATTTGTTTAGTGTTTAGGAATCTTGATGCCACAGCTTTGATCCAGGCTGGGGAAGTGATGTATAGCATACGAAAAATGATCAAATCCCTGATTATTAAGTTTGGTGTAGTCCAAATCTTAGTGTAGAAATATTGAAGCCACAGCTCTCGCCCAAGCAACAAAACGTATGATGTACCGCGATCGTAAAAATCAGCGACTTAGGACATGTTTGAAATGCATGTAACTAAATTTTACAAAACTAAATTTCGTAAACATAAAATTCGATAAAATATAAAATTCGGTAAAAATTGAGTTTAAATGACGTTTGAAATAAGTAAAATCAAATTTAAAATCAAATTTTAATAAAATTAAAGTTCGGTGTAAAATAGAAATTAAATTCAAAATGACAATTGAAATACGTAAAATAATCGAACTTAAAATCTGAAAAAAAAAAAAAATTTGGTGTACTTAAAATAAACCCTTAAAGAATTTCTGTCGTTTGCTAATTTGCAATAATAGTCCAACCAGCGTAGAAACGGAATCGAGCAGTGTTTTGAAACCCAACCCGGTCATTGACCCGAAAAAGTTACCGGATCACTGGGTTAACCCACTGGGTCAAATCGGATTTATAAAAAATATATATTGATATATAAATAATTAGATATTATATATGTCTTACATATTGTCTACTGTTTACAGATAAAATTCAAAATTTTATGAAGTTCAACTATTAAATATGTTGACAAATGAAGTATATATTATGTTTTGAATTACAAATGAAGTTCCTTGCATTTGAAGGTCCTTCAACTATCTGCTGAACTTGCAAAGTCTTTAATTTTTTATATGCATGCTTCTAAGCTACTGAAGTTGCATCTTTCTCCCTTGCATTTGAAGGTCCTTCAACTATCTGTTGAACTTGCAAAGTCTTTATATGCATGCTTCTAAGCTACTGAAGTTGCATCTTCCCCCATACATATCAGCAAGTGAAGCCTGCTACAAAAAAACTCTACAAAAATTCAAGGCATACTAGTCAAACACAGATGGCATTATTCTCAACAGATGCATACAAAGGCAGTCAACAAAACTTGTTGTAGAAGTTCAAGATGCCTAGTAGTTTACCACTCAGCTATGTCAATATTTTTTCACTATAAACATGT
Source organism: Acanthochlamys bracteata (assembly GCA_019914995.1). Classification (NCBI taxonomy): domain Eukaryota; kingdom Viridiplantae; phylum Streptophyta; class Magnoliopsida; order Pandanales; family Velloziaceae; genus Acanthochlamys; species Acanthochlamys bracteata. Next base: position 1,196,933 of record CM034126.1, read on the forward strand.
ACATCTGGATTTCTAACCTGTACAAGTTGTTGTCCTGCAAGCTTCAGAAAAGTTGCATTTGTCTGTGCAGCACAAGCATGAGCCATAAAAAGTACCCTGTAACATGTTTATGTTTTTGAAAATTTAACAAAGATGTACTCATAATTATAAAGTATCCAGGAAAAATGTTTATGCTTATGGAGCACTGACCTATATTAACTTAACCAATGCAATGGAAAGTTTACCTGCTTCTCAAGACCACCAATGTCGTTGTAATCCTCTGTTGGCTTCTCATCTACTTCCATAGCCTTCACTCTTGAGTCATATTCAGATGGAAAAGTATCCAATATTAAGTAGCTATCCTTGTTTACACCAACAAGATCTCCAGGCTTCAATTTATCAGGGTCAACCCTGATAAGTTGCACAAATTCTGCAGAAAAAGAAAACCCAAAATCTAAGTCATCTGAAGCATTTAAAGATTATAGCATGAGTCTATGAGAATTAACATTTTCATGAAGAAAACTAGCATGACTGATGGGTAAGAAAAAGATGAGATGAACCATAATCTGAAAATATAAGCCATGTAGTAATTCAAGCACACAATAAAGGCAGTGTGGTTGATATAATAGTGCATCAGCACTTGCTAGCTGTGAATTTTTCATTAAATTCAGAGACACAATGTATATATACATCCTCGTAAAATGATAGGTAACCCGACCACAAGGCATGCTCAATCTATAATTGAGCTATTAAAACAACATGAAATAGTTCTTACAAACATAAACTGCATTGATAAAGTACAGTGTCATCTTTGAAAGTCAGGCAATGATCAATAGACACATGATTGAATACCATTCTAAAATACTCCTAGAAACAAGCATAGCTATATTATAAGGAACATCATACATCTATATTATAAGGAACATCATAGCAAGAAGATTTAACATTGACTGAATTTAATTTATAATGTCTTTGAAACTATTTTCCAAGTTTTCCAAGAAGATCAAAAGCCTTACCTGCAATTGCCATAATCTGAAACCTCCAGGCTCTAGTGATCTGCATCAATAGTACTTATAATCCCAGAAAGTAAGCAGACATCAACCTTAACTAGTGATTTACTAATGCTCCCAGATCCTCTTAGCTTGCCATAAGGGCTTTCTGTTAGTTTCTTGTCACCTTTACTTACCTGAGAAAAGAAAACCATTCACACTGTAAACACCACAACAAACTGTGAGTTCTTTTCAGGTATGACTGACATAATAGCAAATATATATCTGTGACGTTAGAAGGTGTTATTTTTGAGGTGCAGCAGTAAGCAGACATGTGCAGAGAGAAATCAAATTGTAAGAATAGAAAAACCACCATCTAAACAATCTCAAAGCATGTAAACCTTGCAATGTATGCGCTACATGCAAGTATCATCAAGCTTCACAAATACATTACAAAAGTTATTGAAATCAGAGTAGCCAAACCTGTTGGAGTCCCTCATGGTTCAAAATGAATTGGGATCTTTCCCAATCGAAATGTGGTGCACTTGGATTTCCGGTAGTCTTTGCGATCAGTATCTAACTTTCGTAGGGCAAAGGAGCCGCAAGGAGGATTCCATCCGAAGGTAGCAAAATCCACGTTCTCATTTATTCTTAAATGAACACATCCAATGCAATGAATCATAATGGTCATGATAAGCACTATGGTTACAAAATTATAGTTAGAAGAGAGATCCTTCTTCATCTTTATCATCTAGTATAGCTTAATGTTTTATAAAAAGAATAATCGCAACGTTTTTATAAGTTGGTCCATATTTTCAAACCATGTCCAAGAAGGAGAAGTAGAAAGAACCACAAAGAAAAGCAATCATATGTAATGATAGGAAGACTAGAAACATATTAAAACAATGATAAGAATATAATGCAAGGATGTTGAACTAACCATAGATTGAACTAGCTCACAAGGCAGACCGCGATAAACCCGCATGGATTACATTACAAAACGTGTTCAAGAAAAACTGCAGATAAAGTCTATGTTAAATACAAATAAAAAATTTAAGCCTTCATTCCACTAAGAGAAAAGTTGATACATGAGATTGGAGAAGGCAAAGACAATCACATTAACAGTTTGCATACCAATAACTTGGTTTTAAAGCATGAGCAAATGCAATATAGATTACAGATTGGTCAGATACTCATCGGAGACTTCAGCAGCCTTCACCGGTTTAGCCGATCTAAGTGTGTCTTCACAAACCGTCTTCGCAAACATGTCACAAAGTAATTAAATTATTCAAAAATATTGTCTAAAATTGGAAAGAAAGAAGCTCGCATCACACATGTCGTATGTGTGAGAACTTTGAGAAAAGATCAAGAAAGTTCAAACTGAATTCGGGATATAGACCACCAAGATTGTCCCCAAGATTGTAAATAGCTCGATGAAAATCAAATCGAAGTTGTATTGCAAAGAAAAAACTACAATAAACATCATAGTACATACCAATTAATTGACTATGAAAAACAATAATATTGAATACAGATGGCCGTGGTCAGGCAGATATATCATGTCTCACTAGCCATCACATATTATACATTATGTACCTTACTGATGGCCGTGGTCAGACAGATATATCAAGTCTACAACAGCAAGCAGTCCTAAAGCTTGCGTATCCTGCACAATACAAAAACAGCAAGCAGATCTAAAGCTTGCACATCCTGCATAATGCAAAAATAGTAAGCAGTCCTAGAAAGCACTCCAACCCCTCCAACAAAACAGATGATTCAAAACCACATACTTACCAGTCATAATTTGAATCTCCTACAAGTCCATAATTTGATTTGAATCCCCATACAAATGCTTATCTCTGCAGCAACTTTAAATACCATTTCACCAAATACAAAAGAACCAAATAAAATTTAAACCATTAAATGATTCAAACCAAACAAAACAGAAACACAACAATAACACAAACACAAATGCACAACATAAAAGCATACTATAATGCATGCTATAAGTGTTAAACAACAACAATAACTTCTACAATTTTTCAAAGTTAAGTGTTAAACAACAGCATTTTAGATATCCGGTCGTCATAGTGAGATTAATCATCTCCATCTTCATCATCATCGTCAGGCTCAAGGTCTTCAAAGTTCTCGGTATCTACAAAGCATAAATCATTATATTTTTTAAAATCAATTCTTAAATTCACAATCTAACAATGCTAGTTAGAAAAAAAAAAAAAAAAAAAAAAGACAAAGTTACCAAAAGTCCAGAGAGAGACGTCCTATCAGTTGAAGAGTTATCATATTGATAACGAGGATTAAGCCAATATCCAGCTGCATGCAAAGCTCTACTTAACTGTCTATCCCATCTGTTAGTAATAATGTTCAAATATTGTTCAACTCTGCCCCTATCCCTTTTGAACCTCTTCAACATTTCAGTTTTGACATTATGAATAGACTCAAATAAATATCCCATACATGGCCTGTCATCACTATCAACAAGGCGAAGAACGCGGACTAAAGGTACAGTAAGCTTTACAATAATAGCACATTCTATCCAAAAGCTTGGAGCTAAAACATCATCGACAAATTTCTTACCTTTACTTTCTCTAGCATAAGCTGAGCTTGTCCATTCCTTGGACGTTACCATAGCTCTCAATGCATCTTTCTGTGACAGTATACTTTGTAGTGCAATAAAGTTAGTTGCGAAGCGAGTAGGCGCTGGTCTAAGAATCTCCCTTCCACATGTAAATTTTCTCATCAAATATAAAGGAAAACAATGATTATAGATATACTTCGTTATTCTAGATGCATGAACTACTACGTTGCTAACTTCATCCAGCTTACCAATATCTTGAAACATCAAGTTAATACAGTGGGCAGCACAAGGAGACCAAAACAAACCTTTGAACTCTTGCTCCAATAATTTACCGGCAGCAACATAGTTAGCAGCATTGTCAGTCACAAAGTGAACAACATTCTCGGCACCCACATATAAAACTACTTCTCTATATAATCCATATAACATATCTGCAGTTTTTGAAACATCGGAAGCATCTACAGATTTGAGAAAAACCGTACCTTTTGGGCAATAGACTAAAAAATTGATAAGTGTTTTTCTATTTTGATCGGACCATCCATCAGCCATTATGGTGCACCCAGTCTTTCTCCATTCATCACGAAAGCTCTCAATGTATCGCTTTGTCTCCTCAACAGTCTTCTTCAATAAAAAATTTCTGAAAATATGATAGCTACGACCTTTGTACCCTACACCCATGCTAGCAATAGCATCTATCATCGGTTGAAAAAAAATAGAGTTAACAGCGTGAAAAAGTATGTATGCATCAATCATCCATTTACATATTGCAATTCCACATCTTTCCTTTGCCTCCTTACTCTGCATCACACTTTTAAGAGTTAGTTGTGCATTAAGAATGATTCTCGGCATGAAATAAGAATCAACCATCACCTCTTTACCTTTTCTACTTCCACTTTCAGAATGTGCAGTGCTACCTTTGCTTGTGTGACTGTCTGTAGTGGCACTTCTATGAGCTGGAACATCTTGAAAATCACTAGCTCTGTTGTATGCTTGCTCCTCCAATTGCAATTGCTGTTGACTGAATGGATTTTGTTCATCCAGCATTTCTTGGTGTCTTCTTTTTCTTGAAACATAGCCATCGATATTCAGCTTCATCTGATAACGAACATCTGCAGGGACATTCTTACAAGCTCCAACTTCTCCTTTCACTCCAGCTAGGTGTTGCTTAACTCTGTTGATGCCACCACCGCCGAATGTTCTTGAGCAGTAACTACATATCAATTTCTTCTTGTTTCGGCCTTCAGCAGTGTCTGACTCCTTGCAGTGGCTCCAAGCAGGATCGGTTTTACCCCTTACAATACTTTGATTTTGTGACATTGGAGGCACCGCTGGAGCTGAAGCAGAATTCGCATCGGAATTGGAAGGTTTAGCCGGAGCAGAATTCATGTCGGAGCAAAGAAGCTGGAGCAGTGAGAAATAGCGACAAGATGGCCGGAGAAAAAACAACAGAAAAAAATCACCGGCAGGAACTCCGATTGACTATGAAGAACAGAAAATATGCCGACTCATCTGTAAAGAGAAAAATGAAGATTTCTTGGCAGAGCAGTAGTGATAACTGGGAAGAAGAAAAATAATGGTGCCTGAGAGGAGACAGTGCCGGAGATCGACGAGAAGGAACGATCGCGCGGTGCCGAGCCAGGAAATGAGAAACGAAAAGGAACGATCGAGCTCAGAGCGGACAGACGAGTGTTTCAATTTCATTTTTTTTAATAACACCGGGTTGACCCATTCAACCGGATCACCGGTTTGACCCAAAAATCGGACGAGTCGACCCGATTTTTACTGAATTTATTGCATATTGAATTCTGCTACTCACCCAACCCGGAACCAGTACCGAGTCGCCGAGTTCCAGATCGACCCGGCCAGTCCGGGTTGGATTTTAAAACACTGGAATCGAGGGACCGGAGGCAAACCAATAAACGGGGCTGAGGATGATGCGAATTTGGAGGTGTTTTGAAATTTCAATCTTCAAATAAGCAAAAGACATCTAAATTCGTTCTTTTTCATGATTACTGATCACAACAAAAACTTCTTTAGAACAGCACATCATCTCAACGTATTCTCTAAAGAAGAGCACAGCGTTCGTTTTCCTTTCACGGACACAAGTACAACAAAAACCACACCGCTGAAAAGCTGAATAACTATTGAACAATTCTACATTCCTATTGAAGAACATGAAGCTTCTGGCTGGCCCTCAGTTTCTCTTATAATTTACAAGACATCAATATTTCTCTTTGAAAGCAATACAATGGGGTGATTTGCCAGAGTCCCACAGCAAAATAATACCCTCAAGCAAGAATTACAGCTACTATTCTCTTTGAAAATTTTGCAATTTTCTGCCATTCGGAACACTTGCAACTACCTTAGCATTTGATAACAAAAGTTTCCACCAAAACGCAACCTCAAAGTTGAGCATACATTGGAGTGCACCTTAGTGGTCATCCCTATAATCTGGATTCTCCTTTAGAATAACAAATCCTTCCAGGACTGGTGCAAGTGGTATATACCTGCAAAACGACTCGAGATTTCATAAACCATATTCTATATCTAAGAAGACAAAGAGGAGCAAGTTCCTAGTGTTGGTATTTCTCACTTTTCAGTTGCCAGTTCAGCACGATCTCCTGCTGCTAGTAAGACAGGAGTGGAGTGTGTCTGGAACCCAGTAATGGTCTTTGGTCTTCCTGCCTGGCCAACAACATCAACTGCCTGACCAACACGAACAGGAACTGACAAAGGCTTCAAGTTCTCATCCACAGTCATCAACATTCTAGGCTGGAGTCGTATAATCAATAAAATGTTACAAACAAGTATACACATGCTGCAATAGAAACAGTGAAGCAGAGGTTTAAGATACCAACCCTCATGGCTAAGACAAGAGCATAAAGTAAGTAGTGATATTTTCCCAATACAATTGCTTTCATATCCAAACAAGCATGTAATACTGTGACCAAACCAGCAAGCGCCGTCCTGAATGCAAGAGAAGGATTTTCAATACAAACCTAAATATATTCAAGATTTGCAGAGAAAGCATGGAATGCGGGTGTACTCACGGGGACAACAAAAATCTATCAGAGTGATAGGGTGAAAGGGTTAGCAGACCCTTTCCAAGATGAACTAGTCCTTGAGCAATCCGCACCTGCATGCAGGTGAAAGCGCGTCAGGCAATTGAGCATTATTGGAGGTACAAGTGATATTTCCAAGCACTTACACAAAAGAGATGCCCAGCTTCCTTGTAGTAATAACTTGAAAGATTACGAAGCATGCCAGCAATCCGTGCATTATTTGTTCCAGCTCCAATTAATCCCAAGGAAACAATTGCCGCCTGGTGAGTTTAGAAGTTAGATTGTCAAATAGACCAAATTAAGTAGTATGCCATGTGAAATTATCCATACCATTGAGACATCACCATCTGAATCATGGCTAAGTCTACTCAACGTGTCCATCACGTTTACCTGATAAGCAGAAGAAAACTCTCAATTATATTTTCATACAAAACATAGTATTTTAATGGTCATGGACAGAAGTTGATTGGAAATCATACCTCAACTCATAGAAAGGACTTTACCCAAAAAATAAAATAAAATAATACTTTCAGCAATGGGGCAATTAAAACTTAACAAAACTTTGTTCTCTTATTCCAATAGTCCCTTCCTAAATATAAAAGGAAAACAATCAGAATGTACACCTGATGCCAAAGCTGAAAATACCTTTGGATTAGATATACACAAAATGCCAAGTGCCAAAGGCACGGCTCGTCGAATGTTTTGCTCTCCGTATTGCAGACAATGCTCTATGGACCTGATAGCCATTTCAAGACCCAGTTCTTCAGCCATTGCTACAAGAGCTATTCCAAGCACCGCTGGACCCTGGTGAGTCTCACCCTTATCAAGATGCTGGGCACAATATCCAAGCAAGTTTTGGACCTGCAAATATAAACACCATAATGTATATTTGAAAGAATTCATGTCACCATTAAAAGCAAAGGTCTGAGCAAGAATACACACCTTAAGAACATTTCCAGTCCCTGCATATGCCAAGGACAAGAGTGTCACATCACAGTACTTCCGGATTTTTTCATTAAAAGTCTTTGAAACCTCTGCAGTAGCCTCAACACTTTCCTGTAATATGAGTATTCGAGAAGAACTTAGACTAGACAATAGCCAAAAGCTAGCCACTCTACATCTATATCATGTAAGAAGCAAAAGATACTAAATAATCATAAGTACGAGTATTCTTTTGGCTGGGATGCTTATCAAATTTCTCATCGGATTAAGTCAAGAGATTGCAATTGTTCACTCAACCCTTTCCACAAAATTCACAGTGATGGTGAACTACTCAAACCACTAACCGTAGAATACAATCAATACGACGTGGATCAAGCATAAGCTAGCAAAAAGCCAGATGAATTTCAGATGTAATAGTAACGCTGTGAGAAATGGAAGTAACTACATAAGGGCACACCTTGAGCTTAATTGTGATGGTACAGATTCATTACAATACAAAGGAGTGTCACGATTTTGCTTCTCATGACCATAAGAATGAAGAGTTGATGAACAAAACAATTCAACTATAACAAATAGACACAATCCTTTAGAGTCTAAGTATGTTCCGTACCTGCTTCCCAAGATACAGAAGACCGAGGGCTACAGGAAGCAAACGAGTGAGCGGCTCACCCAGCTCAGTCTCACTCCGCTCCATTATTGCCAGAATTATAGATTGCGCAATTTCTTCATTGCATGATCCAACATCAATAAGTCCCAAGGATATTGCAGTGAAAACAAGAACTTCAAGTGGTGTTTTTGGGTCACTTAGAATTGCAGATAGGAAGTTTCTTAGCTGTGGACGAAAAAAGAAGTCAATTAAACAGAAACCACATACTATTCAAATGAAGATTAAATTCTCCAACCTCTTCCTTTTGTGAACCAGCATAAGCAATACCAAGGCCTAATATTGCTCCAATTCTGATAACCGTATCATCTTTGTTTATATAATCAATCAATAGGGCCATTGCCTGAACAGAGTACACAGTAATGCTTAAAGCAAAACAAGAATATTGTTGAAAACCAACTATACAAGAGATACATCACTTGACGGTTAATTGAGAATCATCAACAAACTTACAGGATCACAGTCGTTCTTGATACCACAATTCACGATCCCAACACCTAATAAAGCACCTGCAACTACATGGTTGTCATTGCTGTGTAAATATTTGTCAATTTGCGCAAGTCCCGAGTCTACGTCCCACATAAGAATCATTCCCTGAATACAATGACAAACATTTGTATAGTATCAATGTATTATTTGCAGTATTAGATGCACTGAAAGCTATGAACAATATGATATAGACATGCAAAATGTTACCAAACTTGCAGCTGCACTGGCTTTGCCATGCTCCTTGTTCTTGAAAAGCCAACTCCCCGAAGATCCACCACTTGAGGACTCCGAGGGAGCAGTCATTAATTTATCCTATACAAAATAAGGTCCAGAACACAATAACCACAACTGAATGCCACAAAAAGAAGCAGATAATGCTTCACATACACTACCTGACCAAACCCAGCATTCACGAAAGCGTTAACAAATGTAGCTGCTAGATTCTGCCTAGCTGAATCAAGGCTAGAACTTCCACTTGTACGTCCATCAATTAAATGAACCTAACAAGCATAAAATAGAAGCAAGTACATGGTAAGTGTGGAGAATGAATAAACCTCCACTGTGAAGCCTCAAACATTATGTGAAAGGTATAATTAATTCGGAGAGAGAATGAAAGACCGATTAGCACAAAGGTGCCATTACCTTATAAATGTCTTCCGGAGATTTTGGCTCCATGACCTCAATATCACGGGCAAGAGCAAGGTAGCCTTCATTTAATTTAGTGTTGTTGACTATTTCCTGTAATCGCTCCCTTTCTTCATCATCTGGAACCATGTCCCCATCTAATTCCAAAACCAAACCCTGCATTAAAAAAGAAATCAATAAGAGGGATTACCTACTTCAAGAAAAAATAGGCATTCATCACTAGAAGGACCAGTTGCGAAAGAATCACAGCAGAACTATTTTAGTTCAAAGTTTCATGCATAACAAACAAATAAGCTAGAATTAAATAGCAGGAAACTCCTTAGAAAAGTCAAGACAGCAGCAATTAGCTCTGCCCAACCAGGTATACACAACTTAATCATAAACATGAGTAATTCAGACTAGAAGACCTCAGATTAAAGTTTCCTTCAGTAAGATCTTCTTATCAAGAAAATAAGAGATGAACATAGATGCAGCCCAAACGCCTAAAAACTGCGTATAGTACCTCATCAAGAACAAAACAACATTAGCTACTACATATTAAGCTTCACAAAACCAGTAAGAAGATAAGCCAAATCTCCTCCTAGGATAATTTCAGAATGTTTGTCTTTGCTTACATGTTGAGCCAGGATGTAAGAAAATTGTTTCTTCAGAAATGGATCATTGGTGGATGTGTAAACTTGTTTCACTAACTGCAATCAATGATACATTGGAAACTATAAGAAACAGCCATAATAAAACAAATATAAAATCTAGTAAGTTATGTTGAAAATCACTATACCTGGGGGTTATCGAGCTTGAGTGCAATGCGAAGGGCACTGGCATAATCTTTAAACTTCAAATAGATTGAGTATGCTATATCCAAGCCTAACATATCATCAGGACTTGTAAGATAGCTGCAAATTGATAAATAACCAATGAGCGTCCAGAATTACCAGAACTGAGAACAAAAGGATGTACTTGCCCCCTTCCCCAGCCATTACCGCTCCACATAGAACTAAACATTCCTTTCAGTCCAAACTTAAGTGGAAGAATATGACAGAACTAAATGAGTACAGTTAAGCATTCATTCAAAGAAAATGGAGTCCGTGCATGTCTAGACAACTGTGATGTACCTACTCCAAACTTCCTAAGCAAAACATGCAGCATGGACGTGCGGCTAAATTACTGCAATCAATTGCAACAGATAATCCTTTATTTTATATGCAATTCAAGAAGCTAAACTACTTCCATCTAGAATGTTCTCACTCAAAGAGTTTCCAAGAATTACTGTTGATAATTTACAATTTGATATCTGACAATATTGGTAAGCAAATTTGAAGACAACAATTTTAGACAAAAATCAAATGACATGATCCCCTAAACTAAACTAAATATACTCAGTAAGTTACAGGCCCAAGCCAGAATCTCCCACAGCACAGCTGCAACCTCCAAAGAATTGTACTAAGTTCAAATTTTTTTTATTTATTATCTATATAGCTACATTTTTAAAGACACCACTCAGGGGTATAAAAAGTCAAGACAGCTTGTGCTTTAATTAGAGGCAGAAAGTTAGGTACATACAGTACATATTCACTTTTTAGCACAAGAAAAGCACCCAAAAAAAAAAAAAAAAACACGAAAGCCAAATGAAAGCATCTCAACAGGTTTTACAGATGCTGCCATTGTTCTCGTTAGATGCACCACATGCATCTTTGGAACTAAATTGATGTGAGCTCTAAATGCTTACCTAGCAGAACTGCAAATATAGGAGCATGTCCTTTTGTAATTAGCTGAGTCCACATGGTCAACCAATAAATCAAGATCTTCAACCTAAGAGACCAAAAAGAAGAATCAGATCAATTAATAATATATAATGAACAAACAGCCACCAATACTTTGTCCTCATAGGACTTCCTTCTTCTATTTCAACCGTATGGTGTCAAAAGTAGAGTTGATTGCTAGACTATTCCTACAATTTCATCCAACACATGACTAGTGTTATTCATGTCAGTCAATTCTTGCTAACGATTGGGTGCTAAACGTAGAAATGCTGCTTCTCGCAATTGACTATTAGTAGTCTACATGAAAGGAGCCTTTTAGTTTGCAAGAATACAATCAGTAAAGCATCACTACTAGCTAGAGAACAAATGCTTAATCAAAATGAAATTATAAGAGCATAATTGACTGTCAACTCAAAAAGTGGCAACAGAAGGGTGTTAAAGGTAGTAATAATAAAGTCAATCATTGGACTAGCTTCCAAACTTTTTGACAAACAAAGTTGATGTGCAAAAGCTGGGAATGATCACGATTCATTTAGAAAACTTTATTATAGAATAGGTGAAGCAATAATCACCAACCTCCATTAAAAGATCAACAGCTTCTGGCTCCGCATTATGCTTTGAAAGAACAGATAAAGAAGAAAGTTAGCGCAGTAACAAAAAAATGGAACCCCACTTTCCACAGCAACCAAGACAGAGAGATTAGCAAAATTATATGTACCTTCATGTGGAAGGCAACAATCTGTTGCACAAGTTCCATCAAACCATCCATTGGGGTATCATCAAACTGCATTTCAAAAAGCACACAACTGTCAGATAAATTAAGGCTTTATGATAAAACAATTCACATAATAAAATATACAAGTTAGTGAAGTTACTATTAACAAACTGCAGTAAAGTACACAGACTTGTAAGCTTGACTTCTGCTCAAGATATATTAGGATTATGTCAAGAAAAATCTTAAAAGGAATCAACCACAGTAGCCATTAGGTGGCACGCAAGGATAGTACATTGTCAATGAGATCAAGTTTTACCCATTGACACTGCATTAATTAACGGATATAGCATACTCCAAATGTGGAAGTCAATTTTGTTTACTTGCACCAACAATTGAGTGCACATATCAATCCCAAAATAGAGGAATTGCTCCACTTCCATTAAGAAACTTTCCTCGCAGATATAATCAGACACTACCAGTCTATTTGCGTTGACCTATCACCAGTCGTGCAATGTCACAAATCGTATACATGTAACCATGCATATACCCATCTTTGCTAAAGCTTCATTACACATGCGGCTCAACATCACCATAACAGTGGCTCACCAACACTATAGCATATCCAACTTAAACTTAAGTCCCTGCCAAAACTTAGACGCATGCATATTTCACTTTATAGGTAATCACACAACAAAAAGGCGGCCACAGCCATGTACGTTGGAAACAATATGCTAGTGAAAAATCTGAAATTTCATGAACTACAATCAGAATCATTGACTAGCCAACAAAAAGCAAAAGCCTCAAACACAAAAAAGTATTCCAGCTAATAAAGTTGACCTAGTAGTATTGACTTCATTGCAGTATAACATGTGAAGGTCCTGGTCAGCATGCACAGTTGATAGCAAGACCGGTACTCGCAATGAGACTAACCTAGAATGAATAAAACAAATTCAAGATACTCGTGCATTTAATTGAGGAGAAAAGATTAACTTGCCATTTTTGCTTGTCTTGGTCATTTAACATTTAGTAATATTAAGATAATGTTAAGAATATCTATGTGTCAACAACTGATCATTCATTAAGGCAGTTAGACTTGTGACATAAATGACCTTGTAGTAAAATGAAGGAACTGAAAATACACAAAATTGAGTTGCTGGCTACCTGACGTTTAGCGGCCTCTTGTGCAATTTCTCCGGCTAAATTTCTACAAGATTAACAACAAGAATAAGGACATAACATAAGCTAGTGATACAAGTCACTGAAAGCTAGCAACGGATATTTGTTACTATAAAATCTGTTAATTATACAATATCAGAACCTTGCAGGTTAAAGTCAAAATCACAAGTCAAGAACAATATTATATTGAACAAGTACAAGCAAGATAATGACAGGTCAATAGGAAGTGAAAGAAAATCCAACAATAGCACAGCTAACTCATTATACAATAAGTGAAACAATGCATACTAAGGCCAAAGTAAAGACTAAAACAACATGACTAAATTCTGAAGTGTAATTTATTTAGATTATCAACCTACGCCTAATTTTGAAATGTGAAGTTGTGGAAGTTCCTCTTGTTAAGAGTGGAGAATACCTAAGAAAATATGTCTGAGACTTTAGAAAACAATTCACTTTGTTTTTTACCAGAATGAGAGTGCTGCTCCCAGCATAGCACAATAATGTGCAAGGATTCACATAGCTAACTTCACTTAATCGGATGAGGCCTAATTTTGCTACCATATCTAACAAAACCAAGTCATATCTCAGTTTATAACAAACCAAAACAAGAGTAGAAGAACATAACAATAGAAAAGTGAAATAAGTAGGTACCTACCCTGGCATGCATTATGACACCCTTTTTTCCCTTTAAGGTCTCAAAATATTATTTCTTCAGCTAAGAATTCAACTTTTTGCACACAATCAATAACAAAAAACACCTTGAATTCCAACATGTATTCCGTCCTACTAACTACAAGTTCATCAAATGGATAACAGCAACTACCAGTACTAATATTCTCTTCAACTTCAATGTGCCACATAAAACTACAAAAACCACACATCGTTCTACAACTCAGTTTCTGTTTATACACAAGAAGCCTATAATGGTTTGTGACTAATTAACAAACTAAAACAAAAATCCTGTTCCAAATCAAATGCACAGTCACTTGATGTACACAAGGCAATTACCTCACATATTCATGACCCCAGGTACCAACATCCCCCTCAGATCCCAATAATCTGTACTTCAAGCTCTCCTATATGGAAATAAACACAAAGTGTCAAATCACCCATGCATGTATGGTAAATACAGTAGGATGGGGCTATTTGTTACAAAGCATTACATAACTCTTAATATGCTCTTTCTAAAACTGATTTTAGATATACTACCTTGAGTTGCTAAAAACATCTAGTTAAGGTGTTCACTAAGACTCATTTGTTGAGTTGAAAAGAATAGACTTACAGAATGACTTCTCAGTAAGTTTGTTTTAAAGGTATGCAGACAATCAAATTCTTAAATGCATATCACAAAAAAAGTTTTTAGTAAAAACTGGTTACCTAAACGGACTTAAACATATACACAAACTTTTTTCTCTATATTCAATACAATCAGGAAACCCATAACTTACGAATACGCCCTAACCTGATTAAAATATGTTAGTAGACATTAGTAGCAAAGTAAGCAAGTTGCGGATACTTGTACCTGAAAATTTAAAGAACTTATACCATGAGGCTAACATTTGACTTAAGTTTGAAGGGCGGAGGACACGTGGCACCCTCATCCTGACTTTGACCATAATAGACGCCAATAAACCAAATAAGATTCTACAGGATCATGAAATCAGGAGTTCCTAAACTCATATTAAGAATGCAGCGTGCTATATTGTAACCACTCTCTTCAATGAAACTGCAACTCTTTTAACTTCTCATATCTCCCAGGCTTATGGTAGATAACAGATCTATTATGAAATAAGTAGCTCCAGAATATAAAAGATAATCCATCCACGAATACGTGATAGAAGCATCAAACTAGATTCATAAGCCTATTTCTTAATTCGCCAATTTCAAGTAGCTAGTAGCCTGGAACTGAGGTCCACACTCAAGCTGCTAAATTATCAAAATCAGAGTCAATGAATTTAATGACTTCAAACAAGCTAGAGAAACCATTGCTGCTGCCTAATGCTTATAGAAGATCACTAAAATGAAATTTTGCAAGTTTAGACAAAAGAAGAGAAAAGTTCCAAAAATAACAAACTTTCCTAGAGGGAATTTACAGACATACCCGTTCACCTTCAGCAGACATTGTCATTGCAAGAACAGAAAGTATATCAGCCATGTATTTCTAATAATCACAAGAGAAAACGTAAGTGTTACTTTCTCCAGAAAATGCACAGCAGGATTGACAATAAAATTCAGAAAACAGCAACAATCTAGTGTGCATACCTTAAGTTCTGATTCAGGCATGGTGTCAAAGTAAGCTTTAAGGGTTCCATAATGCGGTCGCAAGAACTTAAGTGGCTTAGGGACTGATGTCATGGAGCTCGTTGCACTACGGATCTCTTGCCTAAATCCACAACAAGTAGACTTCAGTTAAATGAACACCGAAAATAACACTTCGTTGCATGGATTTTAGTTTTTTTAAAAAAAAGGAACTCCGAATTTTCTCAATTTTATCACCTCATGCTTTCAAGAGCAAGCTTCTGCACTCCGGGATCAGAATCCTGCACCCGCTCAACATACAGCTCTAGCTGCTGCTTAAGCGCGAGATCTTCTTCCGACTAAAAAGCAATTACAGAAATTTATTACAACCAAGTAAAATAAAGAAAACTCAAAATCATGAAATTCGATCACCGATTGAATTGAGATTAGACTACCAGATCTTCGTCCTTCTTATCTTCTTTCTTCTTCTTTGAATCTTTGGTCGGAAGCTGCTTCCCGGTGGCATCGGTGGAGCTAGAATTAGGATTAGGGTTTGGATCGGCGGCCATAGCTGTCTGCGGCTGGGACCGAAAATTTCCGGCGAAGTGAGAGAGATGAACAGATATTATGAAAACCTAAGAAAGAGTGCGGAAGAATTCGATCGAAGAGAAAAAGAGAGACCAAGATCGGGCTCTATATATATTACTGCTGCATTCGGTAGAGATGCTTGAGAACGAACAAATTAAATTTTAGGATTCGAGCTTGTTGGTTCGAACGGGGTTCCAGCTATCTGGCTTCTCAATCTAACGCGAGCCTGAATTTAAAAGAATGTCGGTTACTCTGGCCCAAATGGAAGCCCGTTAGGCCCATAACCCTCGTATAAGCTTGTGATCGTTTTTTTTTTTCAGAAATATAAGTATTGTAAGTAAATTTGTTAATAATAAATTAGTTAAAAAAAGTTTTTTAATGCATTTAATTTTTTTATTATTAAAAATTAAGTTTGAAACTGAAATTTTGTAGTATTAAAATTTAAGTTTTGAAACTGAAAAATTTTTAAAACTAAATATTAGTTTTTTAAACGAGATTAAAGTAGAGTTTTTTATAAAAAATTTTAGTGAAAATAATTGTAAACGTGCCAGTATAATGAATCATTTAATCTTCAAAAGCACTGTTTAAAGATTAAAGTCTTACACTCAATATGGTGTGTAACAAAGATTAAAATTAGACTTCAATTTTTTTCTCTACTACCATTCTTTGTTTTTTTTAAAGATTCTAAAAATTTTTTAAACTTTGAAAAATTAGCACATGTTGTTTTTTAATATAACAATTTATAATTTATATATTTATTTTATTTTCAATTGATTTTATAATTATAAATTATATATTTTACTATATAATCATTTTTATATAAATAATTAATTTATTTCTATTAAATTATATCTAATCTTATTTTAAAATTATATTATTATTAAAATTTTAATATATATTTTATTAATAAAATTAATTTAAAATTATATAAGTAAATTATGTTAATTTAAAGTTAAATTAATATAACTCAAAAAGAGTGTTTGTTTTTTATCATAAATTTATCTTCATTACTCACTCATTTCATCTTCTATCTAAATATAATTAAATCTTTGATCATACGAATATATTCAAGCACTATAAGATTAGATAACTACTCTTCGTTCACATTTATTTTCATCTTTACTTTTATTTTTATCTTTATTTTACTTTTTAATCTCATTTTCAAACAATCCATTAATGAGACATCGAGTTGAATGTACATCAGATGAAATCCATAACATTATTGTTGAAAAAAACTTCTATACATTAAGATGACATAATGAATTTTTTTTCATGAAAAATATCACATAATTAATTATATTAAACAAAAAAATTCTAGAAATTATAGTTCGGAACTCTCTCCTAAATAGCTCGACCTGACTTGATTAAGTTTAGAACAAATTTCTCACCCCATTATAGCCACCGAAGTTAGTTGTATATATAGAGCGTGTTCTTTTACCAGTAAGTTATTAAAAAATTTATTATTAAAAATTAAACTACTATAAATAGTGATGTTAATAGTGAGCTTAGTTTTTATATATTTTTTTAATATAAAAATAAGCTGTACGTTACTTTTTGTGTTCTTTAATATTAGTGAAAGTTAATTTTAGTATAAAAAAGAAATTATAAGAATAGGTAAAAATACACCTAATAGACAAAAAGTTATCCACCCTTCGTGGATAAGATGTATAAGAAGAAAATTCCACAGATTAGCAAACTTAATTTTTTAAAACTCTTTAGAATATAGTACACACTCCTAGATTCTCACTTCTTTAGACAATAACATATGTAAACAAAAATTAAAAATTTGTTGTATGAAAAAGTTTGATTACAAAATATGTTTTGGTTTAGTGACCTTTGAAAATTGCTTAAAGTAAGAAAAGTTTAAGTTATAAACTTATTTGAAGTCTTTGAAAAATAAATTTGACTTTATTTTATCTCAAAAGAATAAAATTATATATATATATATATATGAATTCTATAACCCACAATTTATCTTATCTTTCAAAAAGATTTAAAAATTTATTAAAAAATATAAAATTTTAATTAAACGAAAAGCAGTTTGGAACGTACTGTCAAACAACCACTTACAACTTAATTGAGTTGAAAAATTAGATAGAGAAGACGAGGTATTATTGTGTTTAAAACAAAATGAATAGAATATTACAAATTTTGACTCTTCTTAGTGTATTAAAAATAAATAGCTACAAAAATTATTTCAGAATTTAATTGATATTGACACTTTATTCTTTAGAATAATGAAAAAACAAATAACAAAATGGAAAACAGATGAACCTAAGCTGTCCATGTATGTATGTAAGAGATTCAGCTGTATAAATCTTGTTGCACTCATATGCACGTAGTTACTTAGTGGAACACCACTTAGTTCCCTATCATTTCTTTGACCAGATTTGGTGAATATCTTTTTTCTAAAACATTCAATCGAGGAGATTTTCCAGCACTTGTTCCTCTGCCTTATTTATACAAACTCGTAATGCCTCTCGACATTTGCAACATAAACAAATATCAGAAAACAAAATTTTTTCTTCTCCGATCGTCTTAGAGATGAAGGTCTCTAGGATGGGTAGAGCTGCAGGAGCTCTGACGATTCTAATGGTGCTGATCAGCATGAGCAGTGTTTGCAACGCACAAATACGGGTTGGTTTTTATTTGGGCAAGTGTGGGAAACACAATGTTGAGACCATTATCCGCAATGTTGTTACTACTAGGTTCCTCAAGGATCGTACCGTTACTGCAGCTCTTCTCCGCATGTATTTCCATGACTGCTTCGTCAGGGTAAGTACCTATAGAGATAATTTATTAACATATACCATGTTTGTCTGTATAACGCAAAGAATCTCTTGTTCATGTAATACTTTTTGCGAGCATTTGTGTTTTGTTATGTATATACATGCAAAATTACGGTCAAGCTAATAGAAGAGGCATGTATTCAAATTGCTGGGGGAAGCTTGATTAGAAGCTGATTCAATACCGTATGTTCAGGGATGTGATGCATCTTTACTTTTGGACGGGATGTCTTCAGAGAAAAATGCAGGACCAAATTTTAGCGTGAGGGGTTACGATCTTATTGACCAAATAAAAGCTGCATTGGAGAGAGCCTGTCCAGGTGTGGTTTCTTGTGCTGATGTTATTGCAGCTGCAACAAGGGATGCTGTTGGTCTGGTAAATAGTCAAACACTTGCACCTGAATTTGAAGTTCAGAAGAATCCCAGAGAGTTGATGAAAAGTTATTTTGAAAATTTTTGAGTTTTATCTACTTCTGGTAATGATCAGGCTGGAGGAATCCGTTACCAAATACCCCTAGGAAGAAGGGATGCAAGAATATCAAATGACTTTGACGTAGACCTCCCGGGACCTGACATTTCAATTGCAGATGCCATTTCATTCTTCCGTAGCAAAGGACTCAATGCTGCTGATTTTGTTGTACTGCTGGGTACGTACGTATAGTAAGCCGCGGAAAAAAATTCACAGTTTGTGTGTTTGCACATATTCTTACTCTAAATATTTTTTGCTGCCGTTTTCGCAGGTGCGCATACTGTAGGAATAACTCACTGCTCTTTCGTTTCTGATCGTGTGTACAACTTCCAAGGATCAGGAAGGCCTGATCCTAACATGAACAGAACTCTTGTCAACTCCCTGAAAACCAAGTGCCCGGAGTTCGCAATAGCTGATAACCCTGTCAATCTTGATCAGAACTTACCCAGCGCGAACATTGTGGACAATAGCTTTTACAAGCAGATAGTTATGAAGAGAGCAATTCTTGAGATTGATCAGAATATGGCTCTTGATAAAGCAACAAGATTTATGGTTGCAGCGATGGCTAACGGAAATAATTTCAAAGCTCTTTTTGGTGAGGCTTTGGTGAAGATGGGCAACATTGGTGTCCTGACGGGGAAACAAGGAGAGATCAGAAGATCATGTCGACGCGTTAATGGACGTTAATTTCACACTTCAAACTGTTTTCATCTGCACAGTTTAACTGAATTCTTTTTGGCAAATTTGTGTATAGTTTGTTATAAACTTCTATTTGCAGGAACTGAGTTGAATTTCGTTTATTTAGCTATAAGAATTACTTTTGTCGTTTTGATGAGGTACTGAATAAACATGGAGGTGTTCTTTAACCTGAACAGTGTGCTTTGGTAGCAATAGATTATCGGTCATTGTACTTATAAAATAAAAATTTTCAAAAATAAAAAATATTTTTAATATTTTTAAAAATAAAATATATAATAAAAAATATCATTACCTAAAACTTTTCTATATTTTTTAAATTTTCAAAAAAAATTTTTAAATATTTATAAAATATATATTAAAAAATGTAAAATAAAAATTAAATTAAAAAATAAAAAAATTGAAAAAAAAAGTCTGAAAATTGCAATTCCAAACTGTTTACACGATCAGATAGTCAATGAAGATATAAATTTTTGTTTTAATTGCTTTGAATACTAGCATAATCACATAATTAATTCCTAAAACACTGACAATAGTTGTAAACTGTTATCGGGAGAGTTTAAAAATGCTTATGAAATAAAAATTTTTTAAAATAAAAATTTATTTTTTATTTTTTAAAAAATAATAAAAATATGTAATATAAAAATCTCACTCCGTAAAATTTTTCTACACTTCCTAAATTTTTATATACTTATAAAATATATATTAAAAAATATAAAATAAAAAAAAATTTAAAAACAATTTTTGAAAAGCTAAACCAAACGCGCTCTCATCATATAGTCAATAGCTACTAAAAGATTGATTAGTCACTCATTCCGGATCATGTTTTCTAATTTTGGCTATTGAAGTCAATAAAGATGTGCGTAACATGCTATGCTCCGAAAACTGTATATAGAACACATTCGAAGTGCCAAACTGGGCTCAGGAAACATCTGCAGTACCTACTGCACAAATTGCCAAAAGAAGTACAATATTTCACCTGCCGCTTACTGTTCTTATACAAAACGTTTTGCTAACACAACTGTAGAAGACCTTGCTAACGCTACCTCCAAGGCCCCAAGTGAAGTTTGAAGAAGGCCAAGACTCCACATGGATACAAAAGCTAATTTAGCAGCAGCTGCTTGAATCGCAAGAATAAACAGAGGCAGCAACTCCCAATTGCATCTACTCAACCACTGCTAGGAGATCACCAGCTTTGCAAAAACAGTGTTTAGACTCGGTTCCAAAATCCACCTGCACAGGTAGAGACAGTTAAGGACTTCACATCAAAAGTCTCAAAAACTACAACATCTAGCTGCATGCCTAAAACACTACTTAAGACACCTCAATGTTGAAAAAGCTTCATGCTAGCCATTCTCTAGTCTTGAATTTATTAATCCAGTTGAAAAAGTATACAACTTTACTTGGCCCCAGTATGAATGAACCGCATACAGGTAGCTTGGAGCTTAAATAGAGTGATCCAGATATTGACTCAAGACTCAAATAATTGAGTAGCATCTTTGGCGGCCGTTATATACAGCCTATCATGTACACAAATGAAATGTAACAGCAAAGCTAATGTGTGAACCAAATGCTAGTTACCTCATATGCACTGATATCGGAGAACAAAACCTGGACATTAAGTAACAAGTTAGCCTTTAAGGAAAAAATTAAAATAGATAAGCAAGAAAGCCAAAAGTAACTAGCAATAAAAATTAGGAGCAGTCTGCATTAGAAAAGAGGGTTCCATATCCAATCACTACTTGCACATAAAGTCACTGGGTCTAATGCAGAGTATCAAACCACAACGTGCACTATGCAGGCACTGCAACATTAAGAACATTGCTAACAACAGGGAATACAATGAAGTTTATCATAACTAGTCGGCAGGTGACGAGAAAGATACAATAAGTGAAACTTGAAAACGGACTAGCAACTAACTAATCTTAAAAGAGGACAAAAGACAAACAAGAACTTGAGTCAGCATATGCCAAATAAACATATTCAAACATTGGTTATACGGCAAAAGACACCAAATCGAATTTTAAGGTGAAGATTTAAATTTGAAATAAATGTTGGTTACATCTAAGCAGAAAGAAAGTGAATAAATTCCTCATGATCCAGTAGCTGGAAGATTGGGTCAGATGATGTTATACACAAAAATACTATAACATCCCATGACAAAGCATGTTCTTCTTCTAGTATCTACACAAAAACCCCTACTGCATGTATACACCAACTAGAATCCAGCACATTGGACAATGCAGTACGTACAGTACTCTACTTGATAAAGCATCATAATAACAAGCTTTGCATATACATAAAATTGCTCCAACATTTGTTAAAAATTGGAGCATGTCACTGAAATGTCTGTCACTAACTGCAGAAGTTCAGAACAGTACCTTCTTTCCAGGATCCAAGCCACTAACATCAGTACCTACTGAGAGAATCTGAGAAACAACATCACACTAATAAGAGGTAGCCAAACCCAGAGAACTTCTTCCATATGCACATTTTTATTTCTAATCTCACCTCGCCCATTAGGTACCGCTCAAATTTAACAGCTGATTTTGGCAACAATACACCACCAGCAGATTTCTGCACCCATAGTTGGATCAATATGATGAGGACCAAGACAATTTAATTACACTAGCGTCAAAGGGAAGGTTTTTTTTTTCTTCTTTCTCTAGGCTCTCATATGCAGGGATTCTGCTGAGACATCATGAAAACTGATGATATCTCTACTCATACTGCGTTAAGAATGTATATAAAAATTCATAATTGGCACATAAATGAAGTTATACAACTAACAGATATTTGCTTATAGCTACTTAACCAAACAAAAGGCGGATATAATTTTCAGGATTTCAGAATGCATATAACAGAAATGTGTATAAATAAGTCTTTACAGGAATCATCCTAAATATTCTGTTACTATGTGTCAAACAAGAAAACGAGTCATTAGATGCCCTCTAGAGGAGTTACTTTGACAACATACAAACAAGAAACAATAACCATATTTATTCTCATCAAATTCCAAGCGCTTGCTTTTGTGGTTATATCACTCATCTGAAACTTGTCGCAATTACTAATGGGGGAATGTCACAGTATAACAGCTATATAATCCCAAACTTTTCTTATTTTGATTTCCAGATGCCTTTATGTGCAATTGTTCCTTGCCTTCCAAAATCCTAATCTCAAAATTTAAACTGGTAGATGCTTCAAAGAGTATATTCTATAGTTTCTTCATCAAACTGTAGTTGTCAAAGCTGTTTCGTTCTTTCAAAAAACTTTTTATAGTTTCCTAACCAACTTCCCAATATTGAAAATTTTTAAAGGAATCAAATAGGATTTAAAACCGTAACCTGCGGTAGCTCCTCGAGCCGAATTAGTACTCTATCCGCTTGTGGAGAAACCTGGAAGAAATATCAAATGGATCATCTTAAAAACAGAAAAAATATTAAAAAAAGATAACAAATGTTTGCAACATCACGATAGATGAATAGACCTTAGACGGTTCACATTTCACGGCGGCGGCAGCTATTCTGAAATTGCTTCGGCGCGAGAGAACAAGCCGCCGCTGGGATCGAGAAGAAGAAGAGGCGGAAAGAACGAGAGGCTTCGTTGCTGCTGCTACCGCGGAGAGAGCGAATGCCATTGGATAAGGTTGGTGAAGTGATGATAATTCTCTCTAAACCTGATCAGAGAACACGGGCTTGGAAAGTTGGAATCTGGAACTAGAGGGTCTACTAATTTCTAATGGTGGAGTAGCAGCTATGGTTTCTAATCAACTGCCTTTCCGTAAAGTTTCTAGATGTTTCTTCACTGGCGCTGGGCTGCTTATTCTATGGTTATTTTGGGCCGGGTCCATATGGTATATAGGCCCATCGGGAAGATCTAATACACCTTTCGTTAGAAGCAACATCTTGTAACCCGATTTTGGGACCGAATGCACCCAATCCGTTTGCTACAGTATTTTCTTAAATTAATTTTTTGTTTGATTTTCACAAATTATGTTTTAAAATTTCTAAGCATGAATGTATCCTAGACTAAAATACAATATATATACATATAATTACATAAAGTTTTTTATAAAAGTTTTATAAAATTTTCTTATTATATATTTTTAATTCGTTTACTTTTAACCTTTTGCAACGGCGAAGGGACAACATGCACCATGAGGACGAGTCACTACATCACCCGTTACCAATCCCATTTCACAACAGTCGTCTGATGGATACGGTAAGACAACAGTCTCTTTATCATTTACAGCTGATCTCATTGAAGAAGGCAATGTCATCTCGATGATTTGGTCTGTAGTTGAATTTATTATTCGATTAATTTAAACTTTTATAAATATATTATTAAATTATAATTTTGTTTATTTAATAATAAAAATTAGATTTAAAAATGATTTCGATCATAAATTAGAAAAAAAAGTATCCAAAAATATTTATAAAAAAGTACATCAATTTTTTTCCATTCATATTATAGTTTGTATTTAAAAAATAAAAAATAAACTTATTTTTAAATTTTTTAAAATATTTTTATTTAAAATTTTTTTATCACAAGTAGTTCTAAACGTCTCTCGGGTTGGTGGATGCAGTGTATAGTTTGCAAGTAGATTTGAGGGAAGCTAGTGCCATCTAATGTTTAGGTAAGAAACGATCTTATAGCAAAATCCATGAGAAAAATATTGTGGTTATGGAAAAGATACCTTGTTCTTCCAGCACCCGGCAACTTTAGGCCTGCGTTAACGCTATGGAAATTCATTGTGTATTATGATAAGTCTAAAGCTACGAAGTTCAGCAAAGGAGCATCTAATAATTTCTCGCAGTTTGATGTCGTCATTACTTTGTGTTGTTTCAATCTCCCATTAGATCATTTCCCTGGTCTATGGAGCAGGCTTGTTGGAGATGCCGGCGGCGGCCATGTAGTTCTCCAGAAATAATTAATTACTTGTTTAATTTCAGTATCACGAAGCAGTTGGTCGTATGTCCTTGTCTTATCACTAACCAGGAAATTTAACACTTGACTCAATGAATTTCGAGTCAACTACTAAACCTTTAAAATAACAAAAGATAGTTTTTTGAGGGATTAGTTTAGAAAAAATAGGAAAGACTTCATATAATTTTAATTAGTCTTTTGATCATATCTTAGATCAGCTAATAGAATTAGCTTGAGTAGTCAAAATGCTTGGAATCATATACACCAAAGTCTATCGGTTAATGGAAGTTTATGTTTATAAACCAGTGGCAATTAGGAAATACTTAGGAGTACTTTTAAAAATAATTTTTTTTAAAATAAATATGTTTTGTTTCTAAAAAATAATAATAATAAATAAATAAAAATTATTACGTATGAATAATTTATATTTAAAAAAAATTAAATATCATAGAAAATTTAATTAAAAATTAAAAATTAAAAAGCTTAATCAAACAATATTTTAGTTGTATTCGTCATCGGTGATAGATAGGGAGGCAGACAAATTAGAAAATAATTATATTCGTAACATTAGTCAATTTAGAAATATTATATTGAACTTATGAGGTAATCACCAAAAAAATAACAATGGAGGTTCTCAAAGCTCATGCCGAAACTAAAAGGAGAATGTTTGTGACAATTTGATATTGAAAATATCTCGTCTGATTGTGAGCAATTAATCGAGCGATTGATTAACATTCACACGTGGAAGATGATGAGGTTTAGACTACTGGGATCATAATAGAGAACAAATCCATAAAATTTAGGATTATTTATCAGGTTTTTAAAATGTTTTTTCTTTTGTATTTAAATTTAAAAATTTTGAAAAATTATGACAAATTATACATCAAAGAAATATTACGAAGTGTTATGACGAATTATATAAAATATTATAAAAATTTATTTAAAAATAAATATTATTTTAAAATTATTGATAAATAATGTGAAATTAAATTTTTTACTAAAAAAAAAAATGTGTTTGAAACACTAACGCTAAACACACCGGAAGTCTTCAGAAGTTGGTTAGGTTCTTCTCTCAATGAACAATTATTTTTGAGAGTTGAGACTTTGAAGAGTGAGATAGGGATTGACACGGTGCCCAGTGGAGTACATTGACACGGTGCCCAGTGGAAAGTGATGCTTCTCTTTGTGAGCGTTTTAGTCAATATAGCAATCACATATAAAACATGTACATCTATGTTTGTTTGTAAAGTTGTGCTTTATATTTATTCACTATATAAACATATATTGTCTCTTGTTTGATTTGGAAATTATTTGGCTATACATTTTATCTTTTATTTTTTATCTTTTCTCTTTCTTAATATTTTAGCATATTCAAAATTTTAAAACAAATTTATTTCTAAAAATTCTATTTTTAAAGTAATTCTAAACGATCTTTTAATTAGTCATACTCTATTTTGTAATTAGTCTATCATGTGTATATAAATCAACCCTAGTTACTCATATAGTACTATTGTTTCTCGCTGCATTCCAACATATGGAGACAAAAAGGTAAAGACGAGCATCTCAGGCATGCAAAATCAAATTGCAAGAATGCTGAAATAAACACTGGAGATAAAGAGATTGCCGCTATATATGTAGTTGAGCAACTGATGCAAGTGTGCCTTGAAAACCCTCTAGCCTAACAAAGCCATATACATGTGTGTGCGTTAGAGAAGAAATTTCACCAACCTAACACTTTTTTAATATTCTATTATAAGATTTAGAATTTAAGTTATATTTAACCATTCGTGCATACACTTTGAAGGCATTTGGGATCTTATTCTTGCTAATATTCTTCAGTAAACTTCTGGACTAAATGAAATTTCAAGGAAACTAAGTTTTGTTCCACTTTTTGGATCGTATTTGTTCGAGCTGTCAATCAAAATTAGCTTCCAAGAAGTTAAGCTGTCCTTACTTGAAGCTTTTAAACTTTCAGGTTATGACCAAAAGTATTCCAAAATAAAAGACGTATTTACTATAGAGTAAATTCATTTTTTAAAAATAAATTTAAAAAATAAAATTAAAAATTAAAAATATTTAATAAAAAATAATATTTTATATTTATTTTATATTATAAATAAGTTTAAAATTAAATTTTAAAAAATAAATTTTTAATAAAAATAATTTATTTTAATTTTATAATATATTTTATATTGTAAGTGAGTTTAAAAAAAGTGAATTTTGAGAGATATGTAAACACGCCTAAAGTAAAAGCTAGATTTTTTTTTTGCAATCACTTAGAAAAATATCTTTGTAAATTTTCGTGAAATGCAATTTGTTCGATGAGTTTCAGCCTTAAATCCAATCAATTACAATTTTAGATCATAAAGCATATCTTCATCGGTGGATCACATTAATGAGTACCTTATATTTACTTCCATATACATGTGTTCTTCGTCGATGAATTTCACAATGTGTAGGCGTTGCATTTAAGTTGCCTATCAACTAAATTAATGGTTTGCAATGTTTGCATGTTTTTCCAAATGTATAGCTTTCTATCTGGATTGCTACATATGATTTAAAATTAGCGATTCTCATTAATTATTGTCACTTCCTATGAACGACAATGTTGGATCTCATGAGCTACAGTTCTAGGTAACCTTTGACTTCTAAAATAAATGTCCCACTCTAAACATAGTGTTTTTTTTAATTTTAATAAGCGAAGCGTATAATTTACGGATAAGATCTTCTGCGCATTCATTAATTATCTCTGTTTTGGTGAAGTTTTTGACAAAAAAAATACCAAAACATGATATCTATGTGAGAATCGTACTGAATAAACACATTATCTCTGAGTGATTGTCAGTGTTAATGGCTTCAAAGTTCTTCATTTTTTTTAATTCCTAGAGAAGGGAAATGGCAAGGAAAGGACTAATAACGCTGTTGATTAGGTAAAGAGGATTGATTATGGTTGTGTTGAAGAGGTGATTAAAGGGATGGTTAGCAACTTCACTGTTGGACAATGCAAAGTTAGTTCAGAAAAAAAAATGTTCCTTTCCAATTTCAAGAGCAAGTGCCAACAACACACAATCTCAAATGATGTAGGTCACCAAAACTTTGATCATCCTAATCACAATCCCACTGCTTCCTTCAGCTTGCAAGTAATGCTTCATTCCCTATTAATTTCCAATACAATTATTTCATGAATGATCTCATATAAGTTTTCTAAACCTTGCAATGCTCAATAAATCAAGTAGGTTAAAATTTTAGGTTCTATCTTTATCATGAATGAGAATTTCTATAGATTAAAGATAAAACCCAAGAAATATGAGATTAATGTTGTTAAATGCATCTATATATTTTATACACGTGTTATTGATATTGTTGTCGTAGCGTTGATCACACGAAAATATCGCTTTGGTGTTTGTGATAGCAATAGAAATTGAACAATCTTGAAAACATGCATATAAAGTATGTATTACTACCTTCTGCCAATTTAGTGTTAATAATAATAAAAATTTAAACATAATTATTCAAATTCAGAAAGTTAATATTGAGGTTATCCAAGTATGCAGTAAATGTTTTTGTTATACGATAATTTTGAACTTTTAACTAGCTAGCAAAGTTGGGTGGTTAATGGAATAAAATAATTTATCCAATCTTCTTCCTTAATTTTGGGAGTACTTGTTGGATTTCCAAAGAATGAAACCCTAGACAAGAGTCAAAGGTGAAGACAAAATCAATCATTTTAACAAAACAATCAAACTAGTAATTATTTCCTTTGAACTATTAGTTAGTTACCTTCAATACTTTAGATGATTATCAACTATTAATAACACCACAATCATAGTACTTACACCAATAACTCCTAGGATAGATTTTCGTAATCAGCTAATTCATAATGTACTTTAGAACTTAGAAGTACTTGATCATTCATAGCTTTCGATAATGCATATAAAATGAAATATTATCACTTATTAGATGCTGAATGAATTAATTGATCCAAAAAATTTAAACTAATAAAATAAAGATATTATATTAGTTATATTTATTTCAAAATTTAGAGGCTTAATACTGCAAACAATAAATCTAAAATCTAATCTAAAATCCATAAACCAAAAAAAAAAAAAAAAAAAAAAAAAAAAAGAAGGTGGAGAATTGTTAATAACTCAACTGTGAAGAAATTATATAAACGAGCAGTAGTGGATGGTGAGAAGGACTGTGAGTGTGTTTCTGTCTCTCCACCTCGTCGCAAGCAAAAAGAAACGAAGAAAAATTATCCAACTTCAAACCAAATGCCCACCACCACCACAACATCTCTTCCTCCTCCTCCGCTGTTTAAAATCTTAACAGCAGCCTCACCTCCGTCGGTAACGACGTTAGTTTCTCCCTCTTCTGGCAGTAGTACCAGCAATGGTGGCGGTAGCAGCAGTTACTCGTACAACCCAAGCCTTCTCATCATCGCAGCAATAATCGTCTTCGTTATTCTCGCCTCCGCTGCAATCCACCTTCTTCTCCGTCTTCTTTCCCGTCCTCGCCGTTATCTTCCGCCGTTAATCCACCCGCGAAACTCTTCTTCTTCTACGGCTTCGATTTTCGCTACTTCATCGTTCCGTCAACATGCGGTAACGGCGCTGAAGGAAGACGAAGAGAAGGAGAAGAAAGAGAGAGAAGCAGCGATCGAGTCTCTACCTGTTTTCACTCTAGAAAAAGCGATCTCTACCACGTTGAAGTCTTCGGCGGATTGCGCTGTTTGTTTGTCCAGATTCCGTTTTGATGATGAACTCCGTCTGTTGCCGGCTTGCCGCCACGCTTTCCACCAATCATGTGTTGACGCGTGGCTTCGAGCAACTCCGTCTTGCCCTCTGTGTCGTGCTTCGATTTATCTCCCACCAGCTCCACCACCGCCACCGGAACAACAACAACAACAACAAAGAGAAAGAGAAATTGCTGATTTAGATGGAGAGAGATCGGGAAGTTTTCGAGTGGAAATTGGGAGCGTGAGTAGGCGGAGGAGTAACGCTGGAGGAGAACAACAACCGGCGAATAACGGGAGAAGTTATTCGATTGGTTCAGCTTATGAATTCCTCGTTGAAGAAGAAGTGGAAGCAGTGGTGGCCAGAGCGTTGAGAAGACCGGTAAGCAAAGAACAAAAACAGAGCGAAGGAAACATTTCGAACGCCAGAGAAGAACAACAGAAGCAGCAGCAGCAAGCGTCGGAACAACCGGTTTCCAACCTAGATGAATTGGCGGGCGGCATCGGCGGCAGCGGAAGAAGCGGCGGAGGAAGCTGGTTAAGGGATTACGTGGACAGGCTAGCTTCTTCCGCTTCTTCTTCTTTCTCTTCGATTCGGTTCTCTTCTCGCCGGTACGAAACCTCCACTATCGCCGCCGCAATAGCCGGAGATGTTTGGGATTTAGAATCTAATAATCAGACGACGGCGAACTCCGATGACAGCGGCGGGTTTTCTGCGGCGTTCTATCGGTGGTTCATGGGGGTTCCTCCGTAAATAAAATCAATGTTGGAGGGCGTTCCTTTTCGTCGTCGTTGTTTCTTTTTCTTCTTTAAAAACATTTAATTTTTATCGAGTTTTGTAATCACAAAGCGCCCAGGTGCCGAAGCTTCTTCTCGGCTTATTAACACTCGCGAGGAAAACGCAAAACATTTTCAGAAATTTTACTGCCTGATATTTTCACCCCGAATCGACCTCAGAACTCCACGCTCCGAATGTTCAGTACAGAAAAATTTCTTATATATATAAGAGAGAGGTAGACAGATTGAGAAAGGGAGAGGTGGACTACTTTATGAAATTGACGAGCGAGTAAAATGGATTGGATGTGGATGAATTGCTTGGTACAGAAATGGAACATCTCTGCTGGTTCCCAAGAGAGATATGCTTGCTTTTGTTCTTCAGAGTTCAGACTACTACTTCAGTCTTTAGTCAACCTTCAGTAAAGAAGAAAATTTTTGAAGTTTTTTGAACAATTTGGGGGTTGATTTATTTCAGCGTGCAGGATTATAGGTGCAAAAACGGGTGGACCGGACTGGCTCGGACCGGCCCGCCCGGATCAAATTAATAGATTAGGCCGGGCTGGTCCGGTTTCATTTCTTATAATTCGGCCCGATTCATTTACTTGATTTATATTTTAATTTTATATAAAAATAGAAATTAAAAATTATTTTTAAGCTAAAATTAAATAATAAATATTTTTTATTTTTTAAATTTATTTTTTAGTAATATAAAAATATTTTTTATTTAAATTTGATCTGATCAACAGTCAATTTTGATCAGATCAACGGTTCATATTAGCCGGTCAACGTTAACCGGTCAATATGAATAGTTACCGAAGGGACAGGTCAATATAATCGGCCCATCCTGTCCGATGAACCGAGCCAGACCGGTTCTGTCACTATTTATTGGACCAAACGGATCGATAGCCGGACCAATTAATCGGACCACGGGTCGGCCTGTTTGATCCGACCTATTTTTACACCTCTTTGCGGGATGGTAGTTGAAAGAGAGGTTGAAATAATTGTTGGGATATTATTGTCATTGTTATTAGTGCTTCTGCAGTTGCTGTGAAGGGTAATCAAAATCAGAAAGAAGCATTGAATTCCATGAATGCACTTCTGCTAGCAGCGCTGCTGCTGCTGCTCCTGCTTTTTTCAGTTTTTTTTCTTCTGCTGCTGTTGTTGTTTGCTGCTGATGGAGATGGGCACACCTGCTGCCTGCTTGCTCTATTCATTCAGATCACTGTTTTGGGAAGTTTTATTGCTCTGCACCTTCCCAAGTTTTTAACAAAGGACAAGTTTTTTATGTTTTTTAAACTTTATTAAGACAGGTTTGAATGTGTTAGTTTTAATTTGCAAGCGTTTAAGCTGAGACAACTGGTTGTCTTTTCTGCTGCACTGCTGCTTTCAAGAATAATTAATTATATAGTGTATATTGTGTTCCCTTCTGCTTAGGACATTGTCTGCCAATGTATTCTGTTAGTTGCTGTATCTATCTCATATCTAATACCCAAATTTCAATCGAAATCACTCTTGCATATAGTAATTGCCATTTGTCCATCAAGGGATTATGACTTCAACCTAATATATGCACCACACTCTATACACGAACTATTGAGAGACTATCTAGTATTGTGACAAAATTCAAAAAAAATCGTTTATTTACTTAATCGCTTGATTAAATCACGGACATCCAACGTCTTGGTTAGACGGTTTTAAAAAGAAATCCACGTGAATGTCTAAAAAACGAATGCTTATATCTTCTCATATATATACTCTCACATATATAATAGAAGCACTCTCTTTTTATGAGTGCTTTCAGATATTTATCATCTGAATAATATCTAAATTTAATATTATTATTGAATGTTAATAATTATAATTTAAAAATATATTGAAAAAATTTTAGTTTAATTGACCTAAACGGTCTCAATACAAGCAAGATAATTTCGGTTCCACGGAACCTTTAAGCGCGAGGGAACTTTGATTTCTTGAAGTCTAAGTTGTAATGTTGAAAGATGGCACTTGAGTACATATAGGAGAGACTAGAGCTAAAACATTTTTTCGATACTTCTTCTAAATGAGTTTTGTCCTTACTCATGATCTTCTTTACCAATTTGAAATACAAACACTTGATCAAAATAATATATATATATATATATAGAAAATAGAAGCATTTTTTTTTAATGGTACTTTCGAACATCTTGATTAAATAATCGGATGAAAGTGAATTCGTGATCCGATTGAGCTGAAATTATATGGATAGAATTCTAACTCATAATTTTTCATATTCAACTGTAAAGATTGAATTTGAAAATCACCCCGATCATAAATCGGAAAAAAAGTGCCAAAAATATCTTTAAAAAAATATCTCTATCCATCTATATATATATATATAATATTTGTAGCTTTATCAAATAATTGAATAGGTATTGATTCATTATTCAATTAAGTTAAAATTTTAATAATATATTTTTAATTTATAATTCTTAACATATAATAATAAAAATTAAATTTAAAAATTATTTTGATCATAAATTAAATAAAAAAGTACTCATATATATATTATTTCGAAGCATAAATAAGATATGGTTATTATAAGGATATGGGGGTGGCTGCCATAAGCTGAGAGCTTCAGGGTGTTGAAGCCTTAACTTGTCTCCTCGAGGAAGGACCCCAGTTTCAGATCGTATTCAAAAGAAGTTAATTCTTGATTGATAAATAATGCGCTTCGCCAGTTATTATTATATGTATTTATTTTTAACACTAGTCATGTATGTCATGATGACAAGATTCACATTTTCAATGGATATTCTGGCATTTTGTTTTGGGCTATTAATCTACAGGATAAAATACAACACAGGTTTAGTGTTTTTTCAGACATCATCGGGTTACCCATATTTACAGATAAAAGCTAACTTGATAGCTGATTGATTTATGTAGAGCCAAAATAATAATGTAAATTTGCATCGCTTGCTTGGATGAAGATAAGATACATTTGCCATGTCTTTTGTTTCAAATGTACTACTTGAAATAAGCCAAATCTCCTCAAAGTTGGACCATTTAGAATGCATGTCTTGTTCTTTTTGCAACAACTTTGGATTTCACAATTATGATGTGTATTAGAACCAAAATTGTTAGTTGAGTTAGAAAAGCACAAATTGTAGGATAGATTATAAAAGAGGAAGAAGCAACAAAAGTTAATGAGATAGCTTCAGAGAAGGCACAGAAAGACTTGGCTTGATGGATGAATTAGCTTATGTTTTTTTAGCAGAAAGTAAATTACTGAGGATCCAATTATTAAAAATGTTACTATAAATAATAATATTAAATAAAGTTAATTTTTATTTTTTTGTAAAAAATAAATTTAAACTAAATTTTGATGTAATTGAAAATAAGATAAAAATAATTTTAGTAGAAAAAAAAAGCGTGTATAGAACACACCCTTAAGCACCTATATCAAGAAAGCTTTTGGTCCATTCCATCATTATCCAGCAGTCTTTAAAGAGAAGGTTCTTATATATATGTTTGATGAAACAAAGAAGTGATTCTTTAACACTTACGGAGGCCAAAAAAGTGCTTTGATTTTTCTATTGTTTCCTAAAACAACGCATGCTCATGCTCTTTAGGCAAATGTAGAGCTGTCATCGTTACAAAGGGCACACGAGGGTTGCAAACCTGTAGTTTTAAAACAACAAAGACCTACACAACAAATCAGAGTGGCGCAGCGGAAGCGTGGTGGGCCCATAACCCACAGGTCACAGGATGGAAACCTGTCTCTGATAAAGAGAGCTTTCCAATTAAGCCATTCAAAATTTTTTGTTGGGTGAATGGACTTCCAATGAGCAGAAAAAAATGTACGTTTTTCAGTTCCTACTCTACGGTTTTTGCCATTTTATTTAGCTCATGTTTGCTACTTCTTTTTTTTCGAAATGTCTTTATGTTTGTTGTTCACCAAAGTGTGGAAATATATCATATGTTGGTCTTTAGACTTCATATTTTGATTTACTTTCACGATGAGAATGCAAAAGATTTTCGAAATAGGTACCATTTTTACCTATTTCATATACATATCACATACTGGAATACAGAAACTAACACTAAATCTCCCAGGAACATCAAACGCAATTTTTATTGATCATACAATGAAGAACAGTAATAAATACAAAAGGAATAGTAGAGATACCTCGGCCAATTCCTCTAATCAAATGCTTTTCAAAATTTTTACAAGCTGCCAAACCCAAGAATACAACATGCCTACAGCACAGTAGACTGATATCAACATGAGAGGAAGAAAGGGAAACCTCTCGCCAAAAACCAAAGGGTGTAAAAATTGAACCCATAGTTCTACAACTAACAAACCCAAAAGGTAACACATAGTAGCCCAGTCAATCAACATATTCTTAAGTTGTGTAGTATCACCTGTCGTGCTAGAGTTCGTGGTGGCTTTTCTAAAATACGACGTGAAGCTCTCCCACATGAGAACCGAGTATGTGAGCAATAGCAGTACCTTTATTGGGTATTCTTGGGGCTCAAAAAGGAGAGGAAACATCGAATAGCAGGAAACTGCATGATTTGCAATAGGCATAACGCTATCAGACGTAGATAAGAAGTATTTGGAACTAAAAAGATTCACTAGCATCACATTTGTATAATAAGCACCTTCATAATCAAAAGTATATTATTTATCTTAGATTGTTAACATGGCACATTCGACAAGATACTAAAAATGACTTTGGATATGGCATAAAAAAACGATAACACAAGAAAAGTAGTGGACACTTCCACGAATCTATGGACTTTATGGCTTTTTTGTGAGAAAATACAAATGTTATTATACTAATAGTAAGTGCAAGACTATAGGTCCGAAAAGCTAAGATTGGCTCTGGCCAACAGTCCAAACTCCAGAAGCTTATACTGGGGCTGCACTTAGACTTTTTGTTAAAAGACACAACAAATCCAATCTGTTAACTAGATCAGCAGTAGAATCATAGTTTTAAGTAACTAATAAGTCATTCTTTAACCAGGTTGATGTTCCAGGTGTTTTGATGCGATTTACACCTAAGGGAATTTCTTTGTTAAATTCTATGCAAATATTTTACACTCCTGATAGAGAGAAGGAAGTAAAAATCACGACCAGTTTTTCTAAGATGATCAGAGAATCTGCAGCTTAATCTGGCAGTGAAGGTATGTCCTTTGGCAATGTTCTAATGGATACTCCTTTTACAGACGTGGTTAGAAGCAAGTATCAGCTTTGGTACTGAAGTAATGTCAAAACACTTCACAGTTTGGAGAATAATACAAATTCACAGCTAAAAGCAAGCACTTCATTCCAATGTGACGCAAGCAATGATATAGACATGTTACATGTTTATAATGCTCACAAGATGATTAATGCCTTCTTGAGAAAATCATTGTCTTACACAACACACAAAAAAAAAAAAAGAAAAAAGCATGCATGCATGCTAAGATTTTACAGACATCATCTGATTCTCTACATAAGGTATATGGACCATTCACATTTACGAAACACTTTCTAAAGCAAAACATTCAACAAAGGTTGGCAAAGCAATAACCGGTTTAATAAAGAAATATGCAAATCTGAAAGATTGAAGCAACATACCTATACACAAAAGAAAATAATGCTTTGCATCATCGAAGCTCTCAAATGCAGTTATTGCCAAAGGTATAACAAAATGAAGCGAGGCTTTCTCATGAACATGCCATCCAAACATGAATCCGCAGGTATAGGCATATGCTATCCATCTAACAATGTGTTTAGGCTGGGGTCTCATGAAAGCCTTGATGATACATGGAGACATTGCAAGTAAAACTAATAAAAAGGTAGTAATGGGAGTGACCTGTCAATAAAACAAGTATGAAGATGTCAGTCAGTTAGAAATTCAGCTTTACAGGAGAGGAGCAAATAAAAAGCAGCAAGATTGAAGTACCATAGGTAGCACAGAAAAAGGAGAGGAATCTCCGACAAGTCCACCAGTGAAGGAAGCTGCTGGTATTCGCACATCAAATCCAATCTTGGATAGCACAAATGCAAGGGCTTTATCTAGAACTATGTAGAAGACCCAAAAATTAGGAGCCCAGTATGCATGGCAGAGGCCCCTGTCAAATGGAAACAAACGTTGTAGGACCTGCAAAATCTGCAAAAGAGCCGCATCACCCAAGTAATGACGTAGTGCCCATAGAATTCCACACTAATGAAATTCGAAATGCAAATTTCAGAAAGAGGATAAACAATTGATAGGGAAGATCACATAAAATAGAGGAGTCCCGATAGAAAATCAATCTAACAAAAGTTTCCACAGAAATTTTAAAGACATTAAATCCGTTGTGGATCACCGAGTTCCTATCTATATTAGCGAAAAAGACCACAAAAATGAGCCGGATTTTATTTGAATATGCTGCAAAGTTAATCTGACCATATTTTAAATCTCAAAGCATATGATATTGAGCTGGGACTTTCTATGAATTACCCAAAGTGAAACATAAAATAGAGGAGTCCCGACAGAAAATCAGTCTAACAAAAGTTTCCACAGGAAGTTTAAAGACATTAAATCCGTAGTGGATCACCCAGTTCCTATATATATTCGGAAAGGACCACAAAATTGGGCCAGATTTTATTTGAATATGCTGCAAAGTTAATTTGACCATATTTTAAATCTCAAAGCATATGATATTGAGCTGGGACTTTCTATGAATTACCCAAAGTGAAACATAAAATAGAGGAGTCCCGACAGAAAATCAGTCTAACAAAAGTTTCCACAGGAAGTTTAAAGACATTAAATCCATAGTGGATCACCCAGTTCCTATATATATTCGGGAAAAAGACCACAAAATTGGGCCAGATTTTATTTGAATATGCTGCAAAGTTAATTTGACCATATTTTAAATCTCAAAGCATATGATGTTGAACTAGGACTTTTTATGAATTGCCCAAAGTGGAAAAGCGTCATGGAATAATAGAGAGAGGGACTGAGAGACATTCAGTAGCACGGTTTCAAGATTTTCTTAAAGAGATCAAATAAGAGGAGTGCAAACTTCAACGAAACTTAGCTAGCATAGTTACTCACAGAAGTCTAAGCATGGCAAATTTCTATATTTTGAACCATTTGAACACCGATTAATAATTGATTACGCATACCTCTCCCAACAACCTGACGATCTCCCGAGCTAATCACCTATACATGATTAGGTCCATACAATTCAAGCCTAGTAAACCCAAATTTCTAAGCTAAAACACAAAATGCATATCAGCAACAATTGAGCTCACTTTACTTTTCTTTCTTAAGAGAACCATGGTTTATAGTGGATACCTCCAACACACTGAATCAGGAAAAAAATCCATAAACATTCAATAATTTAGTTGGCAATTGAGCAACAATCAATTAAAACCATAAACCACAGACAAGAAGAACGCAATAGCTCACCTGTCCATGATAAACAAACGGTCCAAACGCCATCACAGAAACCACCCCAACAGCTGCCCCCATTGTCACAAACCTCGCAAATCTCTTACCCAGTCCACCAACACAGTAATGCCTGAGTAAATAAACGAAGTACACCGGCGCCGCGACCGCAAATAAATGCTTAGAGCATATCAGCACAGCAAACAAAATCCCACCAACCAAATCCTTCCCTTCACTAAGAAACGAAATCGAAAGCAACAACAACCCAAGAAAATATCCATTGTACTGGAAATGAACATGATCAACAATCAACAACGCCGGCGAGAACACAACCAGCGTTAACGCCGGTGGTGTCGAAACAGTCAGTCGCTTCACAGCGAAGAATAGAACCAAATCAATCACCACAACTGTTAATCTCAGGTAAATGATCGTTGGGATCGTTGCATAGTTGTGTGAATTTAGATCTGTGATCAAAGGATCGATGAGAACTGAAGGGTAAGAGAGTAGTAGTTCAAGGTGTGCGAAGAACGGTGGGTAATCGAGAGTCCATTGAGAAGAAGTGTCTGAATACCATTGTGAGAGAGGCAATGATTTTGTTAGCGCGAGCCAGTGCCGGTGAACTTCGAAATCCGTGCTGCGATACGATGGAAACAGAAGGATTTTGATGCATGTTGCAACCATAAACTGCCACGTGGCAGGTATCATTGTCGAAATATCGGTGATTGCCAGTTGCCGACGGCGCCGGTCATTAGCGTGCTCCGCAGCCGTTGGTGAGAGCTTTTCTGCTTCCTAATAACGTGTTTTATTGAAATGGGCTTTGGTGGTTGGTCGATAGTGGCCTTAGATGTATTGGTCGAGGCCCATTAACAAATCGCTTTAGTTAACTGGCTTCTCTCTCGCAACAATCAGAGCAATTCCCAATCTCAGTCTACAGACGAACGGAATAGAAAGCAGCAAAATGATTCGTAACGCCGCCGCACGAGCGATGCTATACCGCCGATCTTCTCCAGTAACCTATCGCCGGAACATGTCTACAGCGGCGCAAGTCCCTGCTGCGCCTGCGGAAGACTCGGCGTTCGTCGATGCGTGGAAGAAGGTGGCTCCTAACATTGAACCACCCAAGACTCCGTCGTCCTTCATGAAGCCACGCCCGCCGGCGCCTTCCTCTCTCCCGTCGAAGCTTACGCTCAATTTCGTGCTTCCTTACCAATCCGAGATCTCAGCTAAAGAGGTCTGGTTGCATATCTGTCTCTTTCTTTCTGATTGGTTTCTGTTGGTTGTGAGATTTTGATTGAAGTTTTGTGTTTTGTCGATCTATATCATGCAGTTTGGCGTTGTTTTTGCGGTGAAATCTCATGTTTGTAGTTTTCTGATTAATCAGTAGAATCGATGCACGGTTGAATCGAGTTCTATACATTGCTTCTTTTGGTTAAATGATAGGGAATGAATAATCTGGTAACGTCATGGGTGAATTTAGGTAAGTTTATCTCTAGTTTTCTTTTGAGTGATGAGGTAATAAGCAGTATTTGTTTGTGAGCCATACAAGGACATGATGATAGAAATTCATAGGAGCGAGACTGTTTGGGAAACTGGATTTTGTTTTTGGGAAATGTGGTTCCCAATTAGGATTTGGACAAATGTTATGTTGGTCCTCTGAAGATTGGTCCCAAATTGATCTGTAGTGAGGATTTGATGATTCTTCAATGATGAACTTGTCCAGATTTATACTTTACAGTTTGATGTTGTTAGTCTTATTCAAACTGTGGGTAACTATGAGCTACTTGTTGTGTATTTAGTCATGGTTGCGCGTGCAACTTCACGCTGAGCCAAACTCACAAGCCTTCAGCTCTAGGAGTTTGCTTCTGCATGTGTTTGTTATCTTTTTGTTTATATGCCACTGTAGGACTGTTTTCTGCTGTGCATTCTAGTACTTAACATGGAATTCTCTTAGAAACTGTTAAGTGCATCTAATCTATAATGTATGCCACATTATATTTGTCTTGGCATTTCATTATTTTTCCAGGAAGTATGAGCATTGTAGGAAAGTAAAGTCATTACTAGCGATACATGTCTCATCAATTTTTTTCTTCAGTCACTGCTTTAAGTATTAAATATGATTCTAAAGGTTCTGGGTATATATTTTTACATAATTTCGGTTGGAGGAAGCTGCAGTTAAATTATATGTTCTTAGTAAACAAAGTGATGTGTTCATTCGTTCTCTTTCCCACTATATGCTGAATATGCTAATGTTAGCTTGTGCTACTCATGTTGACCAAAGAGGATATGCTTGTGGTAAAACTGTCTTTATATGTGATGAAAACCATATCTTCAAAAAGACGGCATTTTGAGAATCTACCGTGAATGGAAAAAGAAACTAGTAGTTACTGTCAAATGGAATTGAAAAAGAATCCACCGTATTTGGCAGTATAGTACTCTAGGTAGTGACATTGGACATGGAAAAATTGTAATATCTCTTTTGTCATTCTTAGGTTGTAGTAAGCAGCACATTGTGTTATTAGGGAATATCGTTGAGGTTTTCTGATTGATATTCTTCCTTCCCTCTTTCTATAGGTCATGTTCATCAGGATTGCCAGTATGGTTGCTAATTGCTATTACATTGGTTTTTCATCTTAATATTCTGTGAATGGAAAGTGTAATTCTTGTCTACTTGATGATGAATTTTAGTTTGTTATTGATATAGATATTCTTGTTTGAAGATATATCCATAAAGCATTATATATTTGCTCTTGTTCTCTCAGGTTGATATGGTCATTATTCCTGCAACTACTGGGCAAATGGGTGTTTTGCCTGGACATGTAGCCACCATTGCTGAGCTGAAGCCTGGTGTTCTCTCTGTCCATGAAGGGAATGATGTGACCAAGTACTTTGTAAGCAGTGGGTTTGCGTTTATCCATGCAAATTCTTATGCGGATATCGTGGCTGTCGAAGCTGTCCCTCTTGATCATATTGATCCGGGCTTGGTTCAGAAGGGCATCGCTGACTTCCAACAAAAGCTTAGCACAGCCTCTACTGACTTGGAGAAGGCTGAAGCCCAAATTGGTGTTGATGTCCATAGTGCACTCAATGCTGCACTAACAGGATGAGTTGTTTCTTTTCTGCACCTTTTGTGAAATGATTTGAATGGTTGAGCAACACAGAATTGTGGAAGGAGAAGAATAAGCAAGTTGTATGCTCAAATTGTATGCTCGGTTCCTCCCTTTTTGCATATTTTGTATTAAACCAACATTAGCTTATTGAATCCGTTTTGGATTTGTATCACTTGGTCGTTACATGTGCTGACAACCCGTGGTTTTTGTAATCGATGGTGTTGCATGTTTTCTTATGGCATTTCCTTCAAATGCACCTCTTCTCTGAGCAAGACTACTGTATTATCCTGAATGAAATTCCATTTCATGTTTTAGCGTATGTAGATTGCCTAGTACTTCAGCTATTTTAGTGAAGGAGGGTTAATGAAACATAGCTCATATCTACGTTAAGAGGTTGCCTCGGTTGTCTGGCGGAATTGTCGCTAGAGCTTGGTTATGAGTTACATAATTCTCTTTCAGCCAAAAAATGTTGTTTTAAACACTGATTTTAGCTGCGCTGTATGTTGATACTGATTCACCTGAATAACAAAGGTGCAATGATTTGCTAAATGCTGTACGATACTTGCAGAAGCATTGATGCCATTGTGATAAACAATCCAACTTGACTTTACTCTTTTTTCTAGCTCAAGTAAAAGCACTAGTCATCACAAAGATGAACAACTCACGGAGACAACAGGTAGATGAATGATTTTATTGATTTATAAACCTGTAGAGACGAGAACTTCCAACCTATGGTACATCTGGAGGAGACCAAGCAATCTGCGCCTTATCTTCTCTCTTCCTCTCTTGACTAATTGTACAATGTTAACCACATATTGATGAGCTTTGTCGTTAGGATGATAAAGAGGATATGCCGGAAAGTATGAAGATAATACATCCTCTTGCTAACAAGATGTGCTCATGGTCCTTATGTAGTTGCTCGTGTACATCTGAGTATAAAGGATAAACTGCAGAAGTGTCAGCAATTTTTCCTAAATAATTGATGGCTTGAAGCAGGTTTTCATAACTTAGAATGTTGTCTCCAAGGATAGCCCCCTTCAAAAGCTTGTTCAAGAACATCTTCCATCCTCTTGGCAGGTACGATCTGTTCAAACGACATACCCAAGAATCGGAATTGTCAGCGAAACACATTATTAAACAGAATTATGACGAAGCTTAAAATCAATGTTTAAGCTCAGTTAATATCATAGAGACCTAATAAACAGCAAGTCTCACAACTTTGCAAGATTCTTCATATAAACAGTAAGACAGAAGAAGAAAAATGAACTTCATTTATTTCCTTAATTCCATTTAGAAAGGATTAGCAATTCAAAGAAAGCAGCTACCTCGATAGAAGAAAGTACAGACGACGGAATCTCAACTAGGTCCTTCAAATTACGATCTGGTAGGATAACTCGCTTGATGCCATACCGATGAGCAGCCAAGACCTGAGTA
The DNA here is from genome assembly GCA_019914995.1 of Acanthochlamys bracteata. Classification (NCBI taxonomy): domain Eukaryota; kingdom Viridiplantae; phylum Streptophyta; class Magnoliopsida; order Pandanales; family Velloziaceae; genus Acanthochlamys; species Acanthochlamys bracteata. Next base: position 1,239,109 of record CM034126.1, read on the forward strand.
TTATAGAAATTATAAGAGCTCAACTTTCTAACAAAGGCTATGCAAAATCTGAAAAGGCACATCGACGATTATAAAGAATCGAGTATTTAATCGATGAGGAAATGCACCATAGTTAGAACTCTAATGAGATGATGTAACAATGTAAACAACAACTTAGTTGGTACCAGTCATACTTGAGCGAACATCTGTAAGCAAGATGTTCAACAAATACCTTATCCTTTATGCCACCAACAGGCAATACAAGGCCCCTTAGAGTCATTTCCCCAGTCATTGCGGTGTCTGCTCGGACTTTTCTTTGGCTGAACAAAGACACCAGCGCTGTTACCAGTGTCACACCAGCAGATGGTCCATCTTTTGGCACTGCCCCAGCAGGAAAATGTATATGCACATCCCTCTCCTGCAGCAAATTGACTTCACTGCTACCTGACAGACAAAGATCTGCAGCTCTTGCTCTTACCTGAAAACAAATAAAGAATGAAATGGATGAACATAATTTTAACTACATATTGAAAATTTCCTATTCTTAGTAACAAAGATCACATTGTACTAATTCTTATCAGTATTTAGTCTCGTGAACTATCCATTCTACAGGTTACAAGCAGGATGAATTATAACTTATATTAAGTAAACCTTGCAATTATCCACAATAAAACTAAATACTTAAAAGATATCAAGCACAAGATGACCATATATGAAATTTCTATTGGCATTCAATAAAATCCTTATTATTAAGGCACTTAAGTCTTGATAACATTTTCATTGCTGACAAATTTCTAAGGATCTTTTCCATTCATGTATATAGAAAATTGTCGGGTCCTGACATCATGTTACAAATATCAGTAACTAGTAGCGATGTAGAAATATTAAACTAAAGGTAGCGGAGTGTAACTTGTTCTCACATCAGTCATCAATATGTAGCCCTTGATTGCTAGAATGACGAATTAGCAAATTCTATCGCTCATAAAAGGCTAGCTTGTTCATATTGTGACTTTTTTGTCATTTACAGCTGGTAATGAAAATGCCATGAAGTTGTAGATGATTTTACCAGAACTTAACCGGTTCTTGTACTGCTCTGTTAGTTATTATATTTACGAATGTCGTGTCTAAAACAGCAGTATTACAAGTTCCACTGTTGGCTAAGAATACAATGAACTAAGGCTACTGGTTCTAGACACATTTCAGAAGAGACAGCAGCCAAAGATCTCACCAAATAAGTCTGAAGCGAGACTTCAATAGAAAAAACATATTTCATTGTGATTACATGCAGCTGTAGATGTGATTGATAACCTGTTTCACTTGATCCATTTGATGCACACATTGGATAAGAATGCATAACCTACGAACTGAAATATAGTCTCCAAAATATGTGCGAATGCGAGACCTACACTAACATCAAACAATTGCAGAAGGAGAATTAAATAGGAGAAAAGATGTAATACCCATGTGAGTGCTATCTGTGCTGATTCTTTGATTACATCACCAAGTTGTCCTGTCAGCCGCAAATTCCCCTTTCCTATCATTGTTGTGGCCTCAATAAATTGCACTTCACCACCAAATGATGTCCATACAAGACCAACTGATACCCCTGGAGTCGCCGCACGTTCTGCAGCTTCTCCATCCCCAAATCGAGGAGGCTGTGTATTAGACATGCATCACACAAGTTATGTTTATTACAACAAATGTTGTTACGTCATACGAACAAGGATAATTTGTAAATAAGATAAACTAAAAGAAGATAAAAAGCAATTACCCCAAGAACATGTTCCAGCATAGCCTCATCCACTACCAAAGATGGACTATTCCTAAGAACATTTGAAATTTCTTGGCTGTTAACGCCGATAGGAATTACTTCCATCTCAACTTCAGCACTATCAGCAAGCCTTGTATCCAGTAAAGTAGACATTGGACCTACATCTCTACTTATCTGAACAGTGTGATCTTGTTCTGCAATCTTTACAGCAGCAGCACGTGCAAGGGCAGCTAACTTACGCTCAAGGTTACGCACACCAGCTTCTCTGGTGTATCTGCAAATAATAAGTCCAACCATAGCCTACAAGCATCCACAGTATGCAACGAGTTTCAGTCATTGTCATTAAAAAACAAGTATAGGAAGGTTGAGGATCATTAATTTTGAAGGCGTCTTTAGTTGTTGGCTTATATTATGGTCATTGCCATATCAGGTCAAGCTTTGGGGTTCAGTAAGTGAACAACAAGACTTGCCAAGATCAACTGCCACTCCATATTATCCCCTAACCACGACTGGCGTACTTAGTGCGTTTTTCAAATGTCCGAAACTGAGTTTCGTGAAAGTGAAAACTAGGAAGTAGAATTTTTTGAAAAATAAAATGAAAGTGGAGTTCAGTGTTTGTGTTTCAAAAGTTTTTGAAAGTGTGTTGAAAATTGAAAAATATAATTGTATTGGAAAGTGTGCAAATAAGAAAGTTGAAACTGAAGTTCCGCATGTGGAAGTGGAGTTCTGAGTTACTTGTGTAATCGAAACATATGAACCGTTCGAAACTCAAAATCTGGCGGAGAAAGTAGAGTTACGGGCATTTCAAATACACCCTTAGACATCTAGACAATTTTCTCTGAGCTTGAAGTTTTGCTCCTTAGTGAACCCTCTACATCTGTATTATGCGTCTTTAACATAAAAAGAAACCTAGAGAAGTTATAAGCAATAAAGTGAATAAAATAATATAGGTAGTCTTCTGAACTCTAATTCTTGACATTATGAAATTGGAAACTAAGAATCAAGACTTCAACAATGAATTGAAAAGATGAATGGACTATATCACAGGACAAACAACCAACTTCATTTAAGGAAAAATAACATAGCTTTTGGAATCATGATTACTGATTCTTGCACCTGTTTGGGGATAAACTTATTGCACATGTCCTCATAAAACACAATAACTAAGGCAATTTCACCTCTCTTGTTCAATTTGATTAGAGATGAAGCAAGATGAATATGTGCCACCACTAACAGAAGAGTATACTTTCTAATTGAGCTTCATTCATAGACAATGGAATTAAGTTATGGACTAGACAAGCAATGAAATGTAAAGAACTGTTACCTCAGGAATTTGAAGAAACTCAGGACTCAATCCATGCCGTTCTAGAACTCGTGGTATCAAGTGGCTCATCGCTATTCTTAGCTTCTCTTCGGGTGTATAACCTGGCAGCTGGATGACCTCCATGCGGTCCAAAAGTGGTGGCGGAATTGGTTGAATCCTATTTGCTGTCGCAACAAAAATGACCTTTGACAAGTCAAATGGAACATTCAAGTAGCTGGTTATCTTGGATCAAGGAAATTACAAAATAATGTGTAAGATACTATATGCTCGAGTTATGCACAGTTAATTATGCATAAAACTTAGATGTTAAACTTGAACTTTTTTCTTGTTAGGCTTTTGAGAATGGTTGTCTTGGATCAAGAAAAATACAAAATAACGTGTTAGATGCTATATGCTTGAGCAAGAACAGTTAATTATGCATAAAAACTTAGATGTTAGACAGTCAATTATGCATAAAACTTAGATGTTAGACAGTTAATTATGTATAAAACTTAGATGCATAAAAGAGTCAATTATGTCCAGCAGCCCTAGCTCGGTTAAGCACCAAAGAGGCTGGGTTGCATGCAAACTATAAGCCTGGAGCTCCAAATAGGTGCTACACGCCTTGTCCTTTTGCTGTGGGCAACTCAAAAAATGACAATATAAGCTGTGCATTATCACAAAATGTAACAAAGAGGTGGAAATTTTGACATAAATCTGATACTTAAAATTGATGGCTTTGTGGATTTTGCAAAGATGACTTAATTCTAGCATATTACAAACTGAATTAGGAGAAAGTCAAATTGGAAATTATGTAAGGATACTGATCAGTGAATGCTTTATTCTGCTCAGGATCAAGTACTTCCAATAGTGCCGAAGCTGGATCTCCACGGACATCAGAACCTGTCTTATCAATTTCATCAAGCAGCATAACTGGGTTGCTGACCCCGGCTCTCTATAAGCAAAAGTAAGAATGAGGAGGAAAGATACTTGTCACATACAAAACGTCATAGTATAACATGTGTTAATTCAAACAAGAGCGACTAGCCTAAAAAATGTACTGAAGAAGTTGAATTGAGTAGAAACTATCATTACATGACAATTTAAATAGAAAGAGATCCATATAACATGTTTGATACAACATAATCAAGAAAATAGAAATCAACCTCAGCATCATATACTTAAAGATAACATAAAAGCTCAAGTAGTAATTCTTGAGACTTGAAATGAAAATAATCCATCCACACTGACTAATGGCTGATGCTTAACCTGGTTCTCATCTGTTTGTATATTTTCCAACTGATAGACCATTACAAAATCTTATTTTGCAGCAAAATAAATGCAACATTGGGGAATCTAGCCAGTTCAGAAGATTAACTCATTCAAAGACAGTGGAGAAGGTAAACTTGTGTCGTTAGGTCAATCCAACCACAAAGCTATGTGCATCAATATTGCGCATTTATACTAGTTGGCTACTCTCCTTTTGGTCCGACTCTCTCTATCGATTAGTAACCAGATTAATCTGTTTGCATTCTTGTATAGATGTGAAGCTTTAACGTGGAGACCAGTATTTGATTCTTGACAGTTGTTAATGTTTGAGAAGGTTATCAAATCTCAACTCATGGTTTGAATTTGAAGCTTTGTATGAGCAAACTAGTGTCGTATTACAGAAACACAAAAAACATCTGAGCAACCAACCTATCCTAGATCTGAACCTACCAGTCAGAGCTAAGATTCAGTTCAGTTGGGTCCAGCATTCAAGTCCCTGATAAACAGGTCCAAATCGGGTCTGGGTCTAATGTAGTACCAGCCATGAACACCCTTGCAATAATGCGAAATCCCATAAGATGTAGCCTAGGAAATAGCTCCAATAAATATTATCATGGGAAATTTGGTGCGATGATGCAAGCAACTCTAGCAATAATCAATAAGAGTTAAAAAATGAAATGAGAAATAATTTCACACCTTCAGCCCTTCAATAAGGCGCCCTGGCATGCTCCCTATGTATGTCCTTCTATGACCCCTGATGTCAGCCTCATCCTTTACACCACCTAAAGATATCCGTATAAATTTTCTGTTCAAAGCTGTTGCAATTGATGATGCCAATGAAGTCTTCCCAACACCAGGTGGACCAACAAAACAAAGAACTGGACCCCTGGCATCTGGTTTGAGCTGTGGTACATTATTTTCACAATATTAGAAAACAACAATATACGAGAACAAGTTTGGTTGAAATAAGTATTGATTTCAACCTTGCGCACTGCTAAATATTCAATAATCCGCTGCTTCACTTTGACAAGGCCATAATGATCATTATCTAGGCGCTCCTTTGCAACCCTGAGATCAAGTTCGGGTTCTTCACTGACTTTCTGCCAAGGAAGATCGGCAAGTAGTTCCAAATAAACACGTGAGCTACTGTATCCCGGCTGTTGAGGTTGCATTTTCCTAAGTCGCCTGCAGAGAGGCATTTCTAGTGAGTGACTAGCATTTGAAAGTGGACACATATATTCACCAAAAAGAGAAGTGGAGAAATATAACTACTAGGTGCTAGTAAGTGCTATGCACTCATGCAGTATAACAATATTAGAAGATAAGATTATTACCGGAAATACAAGAAGCACTGTGGTAGTAATGCAGACGGATATAGCACATTCAAACCAGTAACTTAGAGCCAGTAAATGACTATAAAACTCTCATCTGAAATATGAAATGGAAGAAATTTGTTTCTAACAATTATTTCTGTTTCAATAGCAAGAACTGGGCTTTTTAGAGAGCAATGAGGCCTACTTCTATTAATCCGTATAAGAAAATTACAGTTTCTGTAAGAAATGAGACAGAAGTCCAAGTACCTCTTAGGAGGATCTACAAAGAGTTTATTGAGTCACAAGAAAGTTTCCAATAAGTATTTAATGGGTTTATTGAGTTAAGTTATAATTATTTTAGATTGCAGATACTAACTAATGGGTTCTGCTATCTAAGAAGTCCAATATTTCCTACAACCATAATTCTAATAAAAAATAACTAAGAGATGCACTACGAGCACAAACATGATATAGAGTCCTCAAAGCATAACTGGAAGAAAAGGACATGTAGCTTACTGGAGTTCTTTCTGAGCGTGTTTCCATATATTAGAGGGCATACCAGCATCTTGCATCTTTCTTTCCAAGGCAGCTATATCATCCTCATCATCGTCGTTGTCTCCCAGTTCTTCTTTTATAGCTCTCATCTAAAAGAAACACAAGCAAATGTAAGTTCTGAAAAACAGACTTAACCAACAATGTTCTAAATACAATGAACAAAGTTTTCATGGAGTGGATCACAAACATTAAAAAATAAAACACTTTATGACAGAAAACTATAGTCACTAGAAACTATAGTCACTATAAAGTGCTGGATCTATCAGAGAATATCTAAAAGTTCAAATGATAAAAAATATCTTTAGATTTCAGAATTCATGATTCAGCATGTGAGTTTCTAACTCCTTGGCACCAAAGAACTAAAATCAAACAATATAATCCAAAAGCAACAGAATGTTATGAATAAAAGTAAAAAGTGATGTAAGTAGTCCAAATTTCAACAGGAAATTAGAAGTAAATCACAAAGCATCTTCACATCCTAACAAACATCATAGGGAAACAACAAATAGCATAGTGCAAATCCAAAAGGGATAATGGAAAGAGGGGACTGCAATTCCCAATTGAACCTTTTTTTGCTATATTCTCAGTTCAATGAGTTAGTGAATCAAAGCAATTAAACGAACATTCAACTATATGTACATCTAGAGATATGGAGCAAATACCTTCCAGAATATTTGGGTGCTCAAACCTAGTTGATCTATCATAGATAAGATTCTAAACTTGTTTCTCTTCAAAGAACTAGGAGGAAAGGAAAGGCAACTAAAGCTGTTTTGCGACGTGTAGGTGGTAATAAGTTACAACACAGTGGATCTATATGGATCATTGGACATCTCTCAATCTCAAGAATAACTTGTACATTATATTTATTTGGCTTATTTGAGAAGCTTAAGCTTGCAATATGATAGAATGACAGTATAAGGGAAGCTTTCATCAATATAATATTCTAGAATCAAAAAATTTTGGTATTACCATGCTATGAAGGTCCAAAACTTCTCAATAAGTCAAATGTAAGAAAGAGTCCTATGATGGCGATAACATTTTGCATAAGGAAACTGCTGAATCTCCTATTATAACCCAAAAGAGTCAAAACAAACCTGCTGTCGCAGAAGGAATTCTTTCTGAGACTTCGATAGCTGTCCCTCAACCTTTTGCGTGATCTTCTCTGCTACACGGATTGACTGTCAATGGCAAAATATATTCGATTCAAAACTACATGGAAATTTTGTCCCAGTTATTATTCACATAAGATGACGGATCAAAGAACATGGTCTACCAAGCTTACCTGCAAATGTCTATCAACCAGTTCTGTAGCCTTTAGAAGCCTGACCTTCAAGTCAACTGAATCTAACACAGATAGTTGCTCCTCAAAGCTGATTTCAAAACTTGCAACAAAAATGTCTGCAAGCCTGTGAACTGGGACTGTATCAAGAAGCACTTTGGCCCTACCCACAGTTTTTTGCTTCTGTAACGATAACCAAAGTAAAATAAGCTCATTACAACATAAAAATTATGACAAATGCTCTGATGAAAATATTTTAAGCTTCTGCACCAATTTCTAAAGAAGGCCCCATGTGAAGTAACAGAATCCTGCAACTTGCATTTGCCTAGAGCATGTTAGTTATACAGGGGCATGAATATGGTAACCTATGTCTCAGAAGCACAGTAATAAGCAACAAATATACATACGGTGTGTGACAAACAATTGTTTCATAGAGTGAGACATCTTGAAAAAGATGCATTTATTATTCCCGCTTTCTTTTTGTCTAATGAAGACCTTAACGGAAATATAAAGCATGTTAGGCGCTGCTTCAGTTTCCTGTAAGTGTTAAGTTACTATTGACCAACACAAAGTTCTTCAAATCTGAACAAACATTAAAATAGTTACAGAACCTGTCACTTATCTGCAGGTACTGCATAGAGATACATACAAATTCAGCTTTAATATGACAGTTTTGTGCTTTTGAATTCCAGAACTTAATAAGAGACAAAACCCAGACTAGGAAGCTCTACCTGCTCAAGAACAGAGATCAGCTCCATTGCAGTAGCTTTAAATTGGCGAGATAACAAAACAAGATCCTGGTCTTGTTCCGCTTGCTCCAACTCTAAAGGGAAGGACATATTTCATACACATCAGTGTCAATAATAACTCTAATTAAACAAACTAAAATAAAAGGAAATATGATTACCTCCAGAAAGCTTACAAAAATCATAAGATATCTCTGAATTGTATATAGTTAATAGCTGTATGCTTGTACTAACTTCCAATATGAGGTGAGTTCTAATGCATACCGTTTACAATTTAGGGAATATTTACCAACTAACAAAAAATAAGCAAACAATATGGAGACTTGAAGACCATACAAGAAGGAAGGTTAAGTCAGCAGTCTTTTCTGCTTTTGTCAACCGAGGATACCACCATGAATTGCATAAGTACCATGGTGGAGATAATATATAAAGCTCAAAATCCCCTATTTGGTACATAATTCTTTTTAATAAGTGGCATTTAAACAAAATCATTGGAATTGTGTGCAGATTATTCCTGAACATTCAGATAGTGTAACTGAACAATGAATTCTACTTTCCTTTCAAATAAAGCTTTTCATTCACTTTCATCCAATAGCAATCTTAGCCTAGATAAAACTCATAGTGTGCATGTATGAACGTTAATGTTAGATATAGTTCTTTTGAAAAACTTGCAACGCATTATTCCATGTGTCACAGTACGCGAAGATGACTTCTAATTCCAAAACTAGGGAAGGACTTGCGCTGACCAGTACGCATGGCATTTTACAAAAGTTTTTTTCTTGCTCTAAACTTTTGGCCTTTCAAAGCAAAAGGAGAAAGGTTAGCAATTATGCAAAAGAAGCTGCCAATGAAGAAGCAAGGAAGGAGGTCTTACCAGCCTTTGTCATGTCGAGACGTGAAGTTCGAGCAAGAAAATACGTCCCTCTCGAACTAAGCTCCTTGATACTAAACCTGCACAAGCCTTCAAGCACCACTATGTATGTGACTCTGCCACTTGGCTTCTCAACTCCTCTTGAAAGATGTAAAGCTCTAGCAGCAACTCCCCTGAATATGATGATGTATGGAGAATTTAATAGTTAGTATGTCCATAGGATGAAATGAACAACAACACAGAATAACAATTAGAATTCAGGAAATGCCCCCATTACAACTGTATGCCAAACATTTTTTCAAGAAACATCATCTTGATGATGACTTTTGGTGCGTTCTATGCATAAACTTTTGCATCATTCTCATAGTTTCTCTTTTCATTGACAAGCTTTTGTATCATAGCAAAACAACCATATCATCAGTATGCGTATGGTTGCCTGAATCCTTTCACACCATTGTGTTGCCCTTAAATACATTTCTTTTGGAAAATCATTGATTTGCAAAATTTCAATTTTCAGTGACAATCTTTATTAGCCTTCCTCTACTGGCTAGATATGTAGCTTTTTCCAACATACTAAATCTTCTAATAGGTACTATATAAATCAGTACCTCACATGCCCAAAAGCAATTACGCATGCTTCGCTAGCCCACTGAAGTTGAAAATAAACAACAAGACAACACTCGAATGGCTGTTCTAGTCCGACTTCCTACTGTGTGTCCAGGTGAGGGGAAGAATGAAAGCAAGCTACAGCTTTTTGCAGTCTAGACCACCCACATTTCTCGTGAATATGCACAAACGCATTTGCCTAGTCTTTCACAGGGACCCTGAATGATTGACGTAGATCTCCAACTAAATACAATAAGCTCCAAAAATTGTATAAACATTTCAAACTTTAGGAAAAAAAAAGTAATTTAATTAATGTCTATTCATAAGGAAAATTTCAACAATTGTCAACCTGTTGTGCCAGTGAATCACCTCCTGCTCGGCCTTAGCGTCCTGCTTCTGAGAATCTCCAGCAGCATCAGCTTGAGCCTTCTGGCCATTCTCCCCAAAATTACTCCGTGCACCTTCCAATAAGAAAACCAAATAAACGCTAGCTCTCCTTAATTTCATTCAACATCAAACTAAGCAACCTCTGCAAAAATTTGTGAAACTAAATCATCAACTAGTGATCACCTGAAGATGACATAACGAAGCCACCTGATGAACCCTCATTGTCCCTCACAGGGACAACACCAATCAATCCTTTCTCCTCTCTCTGCCAAAGCTCTTGCTCAACCAGCTTTACACTAAATATAAGCAACCAAAAGTAGCATTAATAATCTCAAATTTCTCTAGACATATAATCCAGATTATCATATATTATTAAACGCAAAGGAACTGTAAATTCAATTACGTAGCGAAAATTCTTAGCTTCACTAAGCAGCAGTGTCTGATATATACCAACTTAAAGCAGAAACTCGAAATCAAACTTTCCACCAACTCCAGCTAGATTAACCGAACAGAATTTAAAGCTAAATTTAACCAAATTGTAATAAAATCAATGATAAAAAAGCATTAAAAAAAGTAACTACAGCAATTCAAATTAAGTAATCAAAATTACCTAGAAGCAGATGTACAACGAATTCGAATTATAGCGCCAGGAAGCAACACCTTGTTTCTGAAAGGAAGGATTGCGAGTCGACTCGGTAGCTCGACCGTTTCCGCCATGATTAATCCAACTCCACCGAGTTCAGAACTCGGAAGGATTCCTTCGATTTGTTTTTTGTTTTCTTTGTGAAGCAAACGAGCACAGGAGAGAGATCGAAGAGAGAAGAGCACAAGACGGGAGGGGAATTTTTACAAATTGTTATATACGCAAAGTCCGCAACTACGCGCGAGGTTAATTAGCCCGCAAAAGATGATAACAATTACTTTGAAACAGTAACGGTTTCGGTTTTTGTTTCAATGATTTTGGCCGAATATTTTTGTCCCGACAAAATATCTCATTAGGTAATTAGCAAAAGCGGTCCAAGAAATAATTATTGGGATTACTGAGCCACTTCAAATCTCCTATATTTCCATCTCGATATAGCGTATATCCAAATCACATGTTGGTGTTCGTACGAAAGTTTCAACTGTATAAAAATCAACAGTATACTAATTTTTGCCAAACTAATTTTTTATGGTACTATAAATGCAATAGTGTATACGTTAGTCAGACAGGTTTCGGTCAAACGTATCGAACTGTCAACATTTTCCGAAAAATTGAAGCGGGTCCTAACAATTCGATGGCGGGAGGTTAATAAACAGCAGAAGGAGCAGGTTGGACTCATCGGAGCAACTACTTCATCAAAATACAACCAGTCGAATTAAGCCACGTCATTTATAAAACAATCTTAATGGACCTATTGGTAGAATTTTCTGTTTGAGATATAGAACCGTTACATTGAATCCTTTCACGTACCAATATCTACATGTTTCCGGGAAGTCCTCGCTTCTCACCGGCCGTTTACTATTGGCGATTCGCCTCCGCCTACTGACTGACTATAATATAATAAAGCTGCGTTTGGAAGATTTTCTAAAAAAATACTTATTAATTTTTTAACTTTATATATTTTAATAAATATTATAATATTTTAAAATTTTTAAAAATTATAAATTTATATAAATTTATATAAATTTTTATTATAATTTTAAAATATAGCTTATTTTTTGAACTAAAATTAAGTATATTTATTCTAAAAAACATTTTTATAAATATTTTTTATATAAAGAATATTTTATAGATATTTTTAAATATTCTCTATCACAGTCACGATCTAGAGTAGAATTATATTCTAGTCACCTAAGTATGATTTATTTTAGAGTTTCTGAAAAGTCGCCCATCATCTAGAAGGCAATATTTTATAGTGCTGTACTGAAAAATTTAATCTTAGTTTAAAAAATGTTCGCATTAGTAGGTGTTATTGAAAAGGAAAATATGAGATGCTGGTTTGAATATAGGCATAGTTAGGACTTAGGAGGTTGTGGTATATATTATTATAATAATATATAATAAAAAATGTATATGAATAAAGTGTCGCTTTCTCAAGATTAGCTAAATAAAACATCACCGTCTTGAAAAGAGATTACGAAAATTAAATGTAACTATTTTTTGACTACGTTCTACATGTAACTTCAAATATTTTTTGCTTTATAAAAATATTTACAACTCTATTAACTAGATTATGAATTAGCTAATAATGACATATTATAATTGAAATATATGACGTCAGCTGGCATGGTGCGCGCAGAAGTACCGGTTTCGAGTCAGAGCCTAAATTTTCAGACTCGTTTAAACTTCGACCGAACCAGCAATGCCATCGCTGTAAGACAATCAATACTCGCTCAATGTTCATTGTATGTTCAAACTTAAGCTGTTTTTGAATTGCTTATGAAAAAAAATTTTAAAAAAAAAAATTTTTTGAGAAATAAAAATAAAGAATTTTTCTGAAATAGTATTTAGTAATACTTTTGAATAAGGTACTTTTTAAGTGAAAAAATATATAAATTACTGAATTATTCTTTGATATTTTGTATTAATTATTGATATATATTTACTAAACTATTGATTCTATTTTGAATAAAATACTTATTTTAAAAATATTATATTTAATAAAGTGATTTTTTATTATTTTTTCTTTTAAAATAGAAATACTTAAATTAATTATTTTATATAAATATATATTTAAATTAAAATTATTATTATTTTGTAAAATAATTTATTAAATAATTGATAATTAAATAATTTATTAAACATTGAATAAGTTGTTAGATATTTAATAATTTATTAAATAATTTGTTAAAATTATTTTAGATAATATTTGTTCTCTTTACATAATTATTTTAGATAATATTTATTCTGAGGTTAAAGTTATAATTTAGATAGAGTAGCGTTTTGATTAAAAATAGTGGTTCAGATAAGCTGCGTTTCAACCAAACACTTTTAAACAAGTACTTTTACTGTGTATTGCGTTCGGAGAACAAAAATTTTTCCAAACACACCTCGCTTAATAAACTTTAAAAGTGCGTTTGAAAATATTTATAAAATAAAACTTTTTTGTAATAAAAACTATTTTTAATTTTTAAAAAATTAGTTTTATTTTTTTTATTTATAAATAATAAAAATAAAAAATTTTAGTATAAAAATTTTTTATATTTTTGAAATTTCAAATAAATTTTTTATATAAAAATTATGAAATAAAAAAAATAAAGATCCACATGTTGAAAACGTTTTTCCAAACACACCTTAAATTGGATTTATAAAGTTGCAATGATAGAAAACTTTCGATTTTTAATTAGTTTTTAGGATTATTTTTCCGACATTTCAAATAAATATTTTTATTTTACATATTTTAATAATTTTTTTTAAATATTTATAATTAATTTAAAAAATATAAAAGAAGATTATGTAGAATGAGGATGAGAAGTGCTGATGAAGGACGCCTTAAGGCTGTATGAGGACGTGAAAAGAGCCCAGATGACATTTTTGCTTCTCTAGAAGGATGCTGAAAAAAGTTGGGCCTTTTATAAGGATCCACTCCGGATACACGTGTCACTGTTCTGTGTGGAGTTTCAGAAGTCGATTCCTGTTGAGATGCTTGCGCTCGAACTTTTTGTGTCGATTTACGCCAACTTCTTAACTGGAATGACATCTGCTTACGATCGTTGCCAGAACGAATGTCTCAGATTGTCATCATCTCCTGTTGGTTAGAACATTTAAATCAACTATGAAAAGTAAACTTTTAAAATAAAAAATATTTTTATTTTATTTTATTTTATTTTTATTTCAATAAAATAAAATAAATAAATAATATTTTATAACATAAAAGTTTTTTATATTTTTAATTTTAAATAAATTTTATAAAATATTATTAAAAAAGTTATTACAAAATATAATATTAAAATATTAAAAAATATTTTTTAAAAAGTAATATCAACCGTACCCTTATGTTGGTGGATCTGTTCTTTCAGATTAAAATAGGGCAGCTGTGTGTAGATCACAGACTTGTCTTGCAAGCTGTGAATTGACGTCGCTTCTTAAATTCTCATCATTTGCTTATGTAAAATGTTGCAATCTGGAATCAATAGAAAATTCCTCTAGCCATTGTTCAAAACTTATTTTAAAAGGGTCCGTAGGAGGAATAAAAGGGAATGGACTTCAATTCTATTTGGTGATATTTAAGGCAGGTAGGACAGAAGTAGCTGTCTATTTTGTGTATGGCTCTCGTATTTAAAGGTCCAACAATGAGTAGATGTTTAGATGAGTGTTAATTTCTTCAACAAATCTAGCTTGCTAACGAGAACTTGCACGCCTCTGCTACTTTTTCTTAATAGTGCCCTTAATAATATCCGCTCTTTTATGGCGCCTCCTTTGTGGATTGCTGCAGATTTTTAATTCCCACTACAATCAAAATTGTACCAAAAGTAACCAAAGGATTTCATGATAAAAGAGATCTCCAGATTTGACCAACTTTAAAAGTTGCTTTCATTTGCCACTACGCATTGGTGGTGTTTATCTGGTTTAATTGCTTTGTATTCTCCACATCGCTTCAGTTGCGTGTTTTTTCTTTTGTTGTATATTAGTAGGCTTTCTCGTATATGGGGCTGGATTCCCGAGTAGGATTTAGGTAGGACTCTTCGATAATGTCATAGAAAAAACAACTCCATTTTCAAGCAAATAGACAAAAGCAAGGGAAGTAATGCCAACTCTTGCTTTGTCAAGATTGAGAAGTGAAATTTTTTTTTTCTAATCGAGTCATTCATTTTTTTGTTCTCTTTACTTTTAGCTTATTAGACTTCTATTAAAAAGCTATACTCACGAAAGAACATAGAAAATATCGAAAAACAACAAAAGCCTACTTGGACATGACAGATAAAACATTTTTGATAAGGTTAAAAACTTGAAAGCACTCCTACAAAAGCGAGAGGAAAAAATAACATATAATAATAATAGCATAGTTGAGATCTCTAAAAAAATACAATATGCCAAAAGAAAAGTTGCATCAATGTATCTTGTTTAAAATTGTTTCCCTATTTTTTAAAGCAATAGAAATTGTGTGAAACTCGGTTTTTCGTAAGGACAAATTTTTTTTTTTCTCACCAAGTGGTAAACGGATTGAAGCTTCACATATAATTATCATCTTATCCGAAGTGTGAAACATTCTATTATTTCATAAAAGAGAAAACAAATGGGTTATAAGAAGATATCCATAGGAGTACGAAGTTATAAAAAAAAATTTCCAATGCCGGATGCGAAGCGTAGATGTAATTGGACCTATTCCGGATTGCGAAGATCATAATCTTGACGAATTTTTTTGCTTTCACAGCCATATTAATTATTCAATGATATCTGTTTTTTTCTACCTAGCTAGCTACAACAATAATTCAAATTTGGTGGAAGCATTTAGTGGTAATTAAAGGAGCCAATATTGAACAAACACAATGCTAAAGTTGGCATGATTATTCTTTCTACTAATAAAAAGTTGGGGGAAAATGAATTACCAACTCGAGAGGGTTGCTTCCCATTTTCTAAGAAATTAATTAATAAACCAAAAATTCAAAAGAAAGCATTCACACATATGACTGTTAATCTAACGCCAATAATTCTCTACTAAAAGAATCCACATCGATCTCTATAGGAAAAATGAGACTCGTACAATTCATTGTTAACATTGTTGATAGAGTGAACGTTTGATAGTGCTTATAAAATAAAATTTTTATAAAATAAAAAATATTTTTATTTTTTTATTTTTAAAAAAATAATAATAATATATAATAAAAAAATTTTATTTCGTAAAATTTTTTTATATTTTTTAAAATTTTAAATAAATTTTTTATATATTTTAAAATATGTATTAAAAATATAAAATAAAAAAAGTTGATAAACGGTGTTTGAAAAGCTGCAAAGCTGCACCAAACGCTCCCAGAGGACCATACTTTGCTCCTCCATTTGATTAAATAAATCTGCACCGTTTCACTTTCATGATCATTGACATTGAAGTTGTTTCAGTTTCACTGTTGTTTCAGGCAAGAACAAGACCTTTTTCTCTCTGTTTTTGGTTGGTTACCATTGTCAACTAGTGTAGTTATGATCAATACATCATGTCAAAAATTATTAAAAACGTATTTTAATTATATAAGAATAAATTTTATAAGAATAAATTTTGATAAAAATTGAAAATTTGTAGAAATAAAATTTGAATTTATAATTGAAAAAATAACATTTTAGTTTAGATTGATAATTAAAAAGATGAAGGAACAGAGCTCAAAATAATAGAAAAAAGGTGAAGTTATTTGTAGTTTAAAAATACCCTAAAATAACAATTAAGAAACAGGCAAGGGCACAACTCATCAGCAAGACCACTTTGATGATTTTATCATGGACCCGAAAAACAAAAGGAAAAAGAGAACAAAACAGAGCAGAAGTAATCAAACATGTTCTATATATTTATATCAGATCTCAAAATGTCCGTGACGGAAGTAACGAAATTAATCAAACCAATTTCAAAGCAGCAGCAGTGCGCAAGAGAGTAATGATCAGGTCAGGGATGGAGGAGCAGTTCCTATGGGCACGAGTACATCGGCCAAGATCATCACGCACAACATTCATGTCCAAGTTTTGAAATCTTAGCTAGCTCTTCCTGCTGCTTCACCTGATGCAATATATTACTAGTCATGCATATTTTGCTTGCTTAGAACTAGCTAGTTTCAAAATATTTAACAACTTCAACAATAAAAACGTATTTCAAACGTATGTAATTTTATTTTTTTTAATCAAAATTTAAATTTTAAATAGCTTATATATTTTATTTACACAATTTATAATTTTATTTTTACATACAAAATTTTAATTATAATTTTTTTATTTACAATTTCATAATACAATTATATCTTTTAATTTTTAATATATTTTAAAAAATTATTGAAATATAAATATTGAACTTTAATTTTACTTTATTTTCAAAAATATTATTTCTTATTTTTTATTTTTACAAAACTAAATTACGAAGACATTTTTCTAAGAATCTAATCACATATAAAACAGAAAAGGTTTTTAATTATTTACCAATATTTTTGGTAACGAAATAAAATAAAATAAATTCATATATGTAACAACAGAATAAAAAGCGCGGCAAACCATCAAGCGTAGAGCGTCTATTGCACCGCGAGTACAACCTAACAAAAAGTAATCCAATCACCCTCGACTCCGTGCGCAGCTTTCGTTGGATGGAACAACCCAACGGCTAAGGTTATTTTCTTTAACGCCATCGATTAATTATAACAGGTTTAAGAGCGCGTTTGGTATAGCGTTTTAAAAGTAATTTTTTAATTTTTTTTAAATTTTATATTTTTTAATATATATTTTATAAATATTTAGAAATTTTATTTAAAAATTTAATAAATTAGAAAAATTTTATGTAATAAAAATTTTTTATTATATATTTTTACTATTTTTTAAAAATAAAAAAATTATTTAAAAAAATACTTTATATTTCAGAAAATTTATTTCATAAAAATTTTAAATCCTGAAATGAAGCGGCGTCAAAGCGCGGGAAAGAAAAAGGTGATAGAGAGAAAACGTTGTTTTGGTTAGGTTGCTGATGAACTACGTAAAGCACGCTGTACGGTTCCCTGCAGTTTGGTTAGCTTAACCGCACCGCACGTATTCATAAACGTTCCCTCTCTTTCTCTCTCATTTCAATAAGAGACAAGGAACACCAGTGCACTACATTAACCGGCAAGCCACGCTACTTGCGTGCAGACATCAATGCACCATCGCATTCTAATAAGGCCGTATTTTGAAAAGTTTAAACAGTAGAGTTATTTTGAAGATATTCTTATAAATTAATTATAATGTATATTTTATTCAAAATATTTAAATTTTAAGAGTTTAAATATTATACTGATTTTTGAATTGCTCTTAACTTGTCTCTTATATATCACAAAATCAAAAATTTTAATCGATTGTTTCTAAAGTTTAATCAAAAATTTCTAAATAAATTACGTAAAACTTAGTCTTTAGGATTAGTCGAGCTCTAACGCAGCAGACACTATACAAATACTCCAAGGAGATATTCGAAAGTATTTTAAAAAATATATTTTCTAAAAAATGGTTTAACATTTTTAAATAAAATTTATTTTTATATGTACAAAAAGAATAATTATAAATAATAATTTCATTACATAATATTTATAAATAAAATTTTTTTAATATATTATAAAAAAATTATTAAAATTATATTAAAAATTAAATAAGGAAGAGTAAAAATTGAATTAAACATTACCCAATACCAATCGACAATGATACAATATCCTCCGGTGCAAATGTCACAATACAATTTTTAAATATCCATAAAGAAATAAAAGGAACCGTTTCTTCGAGTTCATGTAAAATTTTAATTTTTACTACGGAATTATTTACTGGCGGTGACCGGACTTCACTCATTCTCCAATCAAGATAGAAAAGCTAGAACGCTGCCGGTGCGCGGGCACCGGCAAACGGGGCAAACCACTTGTTGTTTAAAGGCGTCAGAATTAACGGCGTCAGCATCACAAGCTGCACAGAGACACAGGTGTCTGCACGGCAGCAGCACCGCGGCAACTCGTCCGACTCCGCACCGGCGACAAACCGCTCTCGTATCGCTCCACGTCATCACCCGGTGATCCGGTTCAATTCGTCCCGGATCAACGTGCGCCGATTCCGCATCCTCCGCCGTCGGTTCGAAACATTCTTCATCTCCTACGAAAGATCTCAGCCGTTTATTTTGCTGCTGCTGCTGTTGCTGTTGCTGTTGTTGAATTTGGGAGTGAAGGCTTGATGCGGTTGTTTGGTTTTCGATTGCTTTGGTTTGCCAAGCGATTGACTGGGTTTTAAGTCGGGAGATTTTTTCTTCTAGCTCGGCGCTCCGACGGATTGCCCGGTCTAACTCGGCTTCTTTCTCCCCTAGTCTTCTAGCTGCTGATTCTTCTGCTGCTCGGTAAACTCGCCGGCGCTGCTCCGCCACTACTCGCCGCAGCTGCTCTCCCTTTTAATTTTCATTTTTGAAACAAAAAAAAAATAATAAGCAGAGCCGAAATGAATCATTGAATATTTTAGAAGCTAATTATTTGGTTGGTTGACTGATACCTGGGATTGGAGTAAGGCGTCGATCTCGTTACGGTAGTGGGAAATCTCGCTGGAGAAATCTTCGGACAGAATTGAAGCATGCGAATTAGTTTCCTCAACGGCGAGCCGGAGACCTGTGGAGACTGTTGTCGCCGGCGTCGGCAAGGACGGTGGATGGTGTAGAGGGTATACTGCTTCTCTTCCCCTTTTCTTCGCATTGTTACCGATAACTAAACAGAAACAAGTAACAAGAACGGCAACAGCAAAGAAATTTTCATCAATAAAAGTTTTTTGTCATATGTTGAATAACAACAAATAGGAATCAGTGGTTCTCACCATTGGGGGAGAAGAAGAATGCAGAAGGCGATGATTGCTCGAGGAAACCAAATTGTTGCTGCTGCTGGTGCTGTTGTCGTAGTTGTTGTTGTTGCCAACTCATGGGCGGCGGCGGCGGCGGTGGTGGAAGGAGTGTGTAGTTCATGGCTCTGGTCTCCTTCTCAACTCTGCATTCAATCAATCATTCAATAGCAACAGCCTAGAAATGTTCATCGCTGTTTTTCTAGATTCAATTAAACATTTCTCTTATCTCTTATCATGCATGTTAATATTTGAAAATTTCTTGGAGCAGGATTGAGAGAGAAGAGAAGAGACGGACCTGTTGTTGGAAGGCAGCAACAGCAGGTTGGAATGTCACTGCTGCGCCTGTACCGCCATCGTTGTTCTGTAAAAACATCAACAACAGATGAATCTTTCTTTCTTTCGATCGATCAATCTTCTTGTTCCTTTTCTAATGGAGAAATATTTGTTGTTGTTGTTGTTGAAGGAATGAAAGAGAGAACAGATGCAGAGAAGAAAAAGGAAAAGAGGTGTTAATAATATTCGATCGTTGTTGTGTTCTTCCTCTCGATCGCGTCGCTTCGGTTGTTGGGCTTCTTCTTGTGTTAAGTGAGTGTCTGGCCTTATTAATTTTCCTTATTTATTATTTTATTACATATATGTTCATATTTTACATTTTCTTTTTTACGTTCTTTTGAATTGAAGAAAATAATATTGTAGTTCTTAATTTCTAATGGAGATTTTTTCTTGTAGTTTGGTTTTGAAAATGGTGTGTTCTAGATTAATGTGATGTAATCTAATGGTAAATAATAATCATGTTTACATTTCTTCAAAGTGTTCTCCCTCTCTCTTTCTTTCTTTCACGAGCCCACACCAAAGCCATGCATCATAACTTTCTTTTTTTTTCTGGAACAAGTTTTATTTCCAAAAAGAAAGACTAGATAATCATAAGATTGTTGTATGTTTGTTTTCATTCGAAATCTGTCTTAGGTCCCAATTTACCCATAAATTAAAAATTTTATGTACATGTTACAAATTATCATTTTGAGTATGCTAAATGCGTAATAGCTCGTTATAATATTTTCATTTTTTAGGAGGAAAAGTAAATTCTTTTTAATCTTATTAATATTAACAATTGTTTGTGTATGAAAGCCAGAGGTCATGGGAATGCGAGTCCCGGCTCGTGGCGTGTTGGAGAAAGACCAGGGATTCCCTATGGCTTTCTTTCATTCAAATTTTATGCTCTTTTTTTCTTCTTTTTCTTACTTCATCTGCATTGGAATTTTTCCATACTTTGCATCAACGATTCCTTATCTTAGCCTTCAAGTAGTAATCACTTATTAAAAGAATCATTATGTTTTTTCCCAAGTAATTAAAGATAAGATAGTGCAATAATATATCATGAAAGAAGATAAACAGAAGATATCATCAAAGAAAAGATAAAATGCCTGTTGATCTTGTTATCATCTTTGATCAAACTTTGAATTATTTTTCTTTTTTAGTTTGGTAGGAGAACTAATGACTAACACCTAAGCCCTGCTTTGTTTCGATGATGACGGTGAATTTATTTATACATATATGATTACGGTGAAACTTTTTTTGTTTTTTGGGAGAATGGCTATTACTAAAAGATGATTACGAACGTTGAGCATTCTGGAATGCTCAAATGTTTTTTTTTCTTCTTTTAAATTTTTCGGGTCCCAAATTGGTGATCTTTCGACGAGTGTTCATCTAATAGCTACCCTTTTTTTTCATTTTAATTAGATAAGATTTTTCTACGCTTCATTACAATTTAGCTCATTCGCGATAAGAATAAACTTTATATTTTTATTTTTCTTCTTTTTCTTTTTGGTTTTGGATTGGTCAATTCTGAAACGTTGGTTACGTTCTCGACTTAATTAGAAATCTTATGCTAAATGACAACCATTTGCTTTGTTATTATTTCAGTCATGGATGTAGATAGTATTTTCTTTAATATATAAAACTTTGATATTTCGAGAAAGGAAAAGTAACTCAATGTTTCTAATTGGATGCAAATTTGAAAGTTAATATATCGCTATATTTTGAAACCATGACATATTCACTTGTGCTTCCATTCACATTCATGACAAGACAGGGACAAAAAGAAAATTGAAGGAAATAAATAATTGTGTAGCATACATGTTTAGACTTCGAGGATTAAGCTGGTGATCGTTGTTTTTAAATTTGTTATTTTAATTTTAATTTTAATTTTATAATAATTTTTAAAAGTATTATAACTTTTCTAAGTTTTTGGAAAGTAACTGAAATTTTTTATGTCATAAAATCTTACTACTTATTTATTTTTATTATATTTTGAAATACAAAATAAACTCATTTTATAAAAAATGTTAAAATATCTTTGGTTTTATAAAAATTTCTTTCAATAGCATTCCAATTTTCCAAACATCTCCTAAAACATGTTAAGCAGAAACATATGTTTTGCTAGAGGAAGAAAAAAATGATCTCAATCTTTCGTGACCAAAATTGGTCATGAATGAGGTCAAGGCTCAAGCAACTATTAGATTGCATGATTAAGGGTGTATTTTAGCATTCTCCGAACTTACTTTTTTTAATCAAAATTTGACTTTTATACTCGTATCTAAATATAACTGAAAAGAAAAAACCATTTTTTGTCTATGTAAAGTTAAATTTAAATTAAAAAATGGAACTTATTTTTCAAACATACTTTTAAAATTTTATTTAAGAATTTTTTTTTGTTGCAACCAAATGAGTCTTAGGTGAGTAATACTTCCAAAAAAAGGTTATTTTTCGTGTAGATAATGTGACAACTCTAATCTTCTTCGTACCAAAAATGTTATAAAGAATAGCGATCTTGTATCTAGTTTCTGATTGATGTGAGAAGAATGGATCGTGTGGAAAATGGAAACAGGTCTTCTACAAAGTATCAATGAAAGCAGTAGGTATAACTGTTATAATTGTTTTCACAAATAAATATAAGTGTATCTCTTTAAACGGACTAGTAATCGGGAAAAAAAAATTTAATTTTATTTACCTATTTCAAAATTTTGTTTCTTGAATAATGAAAAAGAAAGATAGTGAAAAAATTGGAGAACATACGTTCAATGTTTTTGGACATTTTTGTTTTTAATTTTGTCCCCACTTCTTATGAGATGCTAAATCACATTAATAAAAGAATATATAGACGTATGTATATATATATATATATGCGTACGTGCTGTAATGAAAAAAATGTATATAAAAAGATGGCTCAATGAAGGATTAGTTACATGATTACACCATTGCTTACGAGATTTAAGATTATATAATTTTTTAAAGTAAAAGAACATTCTGATAAAACAGAAGAAGTAGATGTTTTTTGGTCATTTAATTTGGTTAGTCTTAACATTACTTGGTCTAAACCTTGTGGTTTGTGATATGCTTAATTTTTTTTCCTAGGGGCATGAAAATGATATGATCCGTATTCTTCATGCCGTCCAGAATTCGCATCATTTATTTCAACAAAGTCGGTGTAGAAATGCGTAATCATAATAATTGATAATTTCTTTCTTCAAACTTGTCTGCATTCCTTTTATATTTCCCTAAAGAAAGCTTTACAAGTGATGGATTGAGACTGGTTTGAACTAGATACCAAAATTCTCATGCTAATGTTTTGCAGCACTTTGTGCATATTTTGGAATTCGATTTTTTCTCTTTAGATTTTGAAGTCGATCATTTAATATATATTTTAACAAAAAACTATTTTTATTAATTTTATTTTTATTTTCATATAAAATTTTATTTTTTGATAAAATTTAATTTCAAATTTTTACTTCACGTAATTTATCTATAACATTGAATTAATTTTTTTACCAAATTTAATTATTATCGAATTTTCATAAAATATATTTTTCGTAAAACTCTGATTCATATAATTAAAATACATTTTGGAACATATTTTAGTTTACCTGAATTTGGTTTGTTCTATAAAAAAAAGATAAATTTAGTGTTTTTTTATAATTTATTTTCACAATTTTACTTTTAATAACTTGATTTAAAATTTTTTTTGAAATTCGTCACTTTTTTGACAAATAAATAAAATTTTATGAAAAAGTTGTGTCAGGTTAAGATGCATTCTTCTAATGCTGGCTGACTAGATTAGTTTCTGAGCATTCTCATTAGAGCCACGTTATATTATTACTAACCAAAAGAAAAAAAAATATCCAGCTGAAGCACTATAGGCAAAAAAGGATCCAATTCCAATTCCAATGCAATTGAAAGATTTTGAATAGTATAAAGGTATACTATTATTATTATCCCCACAGGCCACGCTTGTCTTGTGAGAAGGATTGCTGCATTTTTATTTTGACAAAAATAATATTTGAAAGTATTTTTAAAATATTTTATAAAATAAGTTTAAAATTTTTAAAAATAAAAAAAGTTTATGTCATAAATATTATTTATTACTTTTAAATAAAAAATTATCTATCAAAATATAATTTTATTTTAGAATTATTTTTTTCATAAGTATTTTGAAAAATCAAAGAAGTCTTTTCATGAATGATTCTCTTTCTTGTATAACAGCAATGGAGTGTGAAGCCTCACAACAGCAAAAACACATTGCAGCAAGAAAAATCAAGGCTCCTGTTTTCAAATCAATCTCTAGAAACAAGATCTTCGTAGGATTTTTTATTTTTAATTCTTTTTAACAAAATTATAAATTACTTAAAATTTTATAAAAAATATAAAATAAAAATTGGAATAAAAAAAAATTGAAAAGCCATTTCAAACACTAACTTCGTGTTGTATATGTAATAAGAAAATCTAACTTAATGTAAAATTCGTAGTCTTTTGAGACAGAAGACTTGCAAAAGAGAAACAAACAAAAAACCTTTCCAGTGTACTGGTAAAATAGCAACAGTTGCTTCCGCATCAAAATCTGATAATACAGCTCCAACTCTGAACGTATTCAATCACCATTGTCGTGGAGGTATCCATGATAACTTTAGCTATAAATAATTGACAAAGAAGTTCGAACTATCTTTTCTTTTTCTTTTTGTTTTTAAGTTCTTTTTTTTTTATGAATCAAATAAGCAACAACAATTAGTCCTACTACTTCAACAACAACAGTTGCTAAAAATCACAATAAATAGCTATGCTTAATCAGGGTGTTTTATGGTGGGTTCTTTAGACCGAAAGTTAAATTTTTTAAAAACAAATTATTATAAATAGTATTATTAAACATGAATTTAATTTTTGTGTTATTTTGTAAGAAGAAAGTAGTTGCAACTAATGTTTTGTACTCATTTGTACAGTTAAAAATAAATAAAAAATAATTTTTTAGTTGAAAGAAAAGTGTCAAAATAATACACTCTCAATGTAAATATCTCATGGATGACTAATGCCGACTTTCCATAATAAAATAAAAAAATTAAGAATTTGTCTCAAATACACCGAACTTTAATTTTTTTAGATTTTAAGTTTAATTACTTTATATGTTTTAATTATCACTCCGAATTTTAATTTTATTTTCACAACTGACTTTATTTTTATCAAAATATAATTTTATGTTTTACTTTATTTATTTCAAATATCACTTCTGATTTTGCTTTTACTGAATTTTATTTTATAAAATTTAGTTTCACGAAATTCAGTTAGGTTCGTTTTAAACACGTCATAAAAAAAAAAAAATCATTTACAGTGAATAGAGACTTGGATTGAATTGAATCAACCTGCTGTTGGCCACCAGTCCTTCTGATCAGAAGTATTGCATCATTGATTTGAACGCGTCTGGAGGAAGCCAAAAGTTGATCCACCAACTTTTCAGTGGACGCATTAGAATAGAACGCACAGTACAAAAACTAGAAAGCTGCCTCGGTCCATCGCGTGCGCCATTAGACGTTTCTGCTTGAATGCCATTATTGTCAATGAACTAGAAATTCTGACCGACGAAACTTTTTCATGAATATATAATAGTACATATATGAAAAAGACTCGAAGAAATTAAGTAATGTGTAATGTTTTGTAATATAATACTGTTAAGTTAGGTGAGTTTCTGAAAAATAAGTAGAAAAAGTGAAAATATGAGAAAAGATGTATAAAAATAAACATACAAAGTTATCAAATAGTAACTTTTTGTGAAGCTGCATGAACCATAGGCTTATGTACCTTTTTTGGTTCCTGTTCAGTATTGGTTCTACCAGTGAAAGTGGTAACAGTTTATCAACTAAAGAAACCAATCAAGTGACCTATGAATCTACTGACTTCTACCAATAAGAGATAATGCGGGAGTGTCCAAGGCAATAATTATAACATCAAATGCAACAGCAGCATGATCACGATGTGCACAAGACTTAAGGAAAGAAGGGAAATAGATTACCAAGTAATTTCATTTTAGGAGAAAGCAACTTATTCCATATTAGCGGTTTGACAAAAATAACTAAGAGGTACCCAGCCAGGTAGTCAACCCAGTTAGCAATACAGGAGAATTGTTCATAGGGAAATAATATTGTTCCTAGAATTTTAAAGTCACTACTACACAGAGGAAAGTTTTCAGGTCGATATGATAAAAAGAACAGCTCCCTTTACGTTGGCAGATTTGCAGCTGGAAAACAATTTGCAGGTTCCTAGTTAAAAGGACTTGCATCTTCCTAAATTGCATCTTTGCTCTCTCTGGATTATCCTAAAATTAGACATGCCCAGAAAACCTGTAATTTCTATAGGACTGTTCCTGGTAATTTTTAAAAGAAGTTAGACATGGTGTACCTCCAAAACTGAGAATTAGGCCAAAGCTGTTGGCTTTCATCTGTATCCAAAACATAGCATGATGCACCATACATGTGAACGATATGAAACATAATGAATTAAGGATCGAACCAAACAAAACAAAATCAAGAGTCAAAATGGAAGAAATAATATCTGAAATTTATAATGTAATCACTGAAAAAACCCTATCTCTCTCTCTCTCTATCCGATCTTCTCTTCATTAACGCAAAAAAGGAAGAAAGGAAAAAAAAAAAAACCAGAGTACTCAAAACTTTGTGTATTTAGAAAATTTCACTCGATATTTTACTAGTTATAAAAATATCAATCTTTATAAATTTCAAAAATTTGAAGTTTGCATCCTAAAAGTTTGTTTGGGTCCTTTTTGATAGATATCTTTACCTTCCGTGTTGGCATCAGATAGCACCATTGATCATGACTGCTAGGAATTTACCGGGCAAGCAAAAGAATTGCAAGAAGCTGATGAGTGTTTAGAAGTACTTATAAAATAAAATTTTTAAATAATTTTTTTAATATTTATCAAATATATTTAAAAATATAAAATTAAAAATTAAAAAAAAGTGTTTAAAAAACGCTAAGCCAAACAGCCGCGTAAGTAAAGAATAACTTCATCTAATATTTGCAAGAAAGTTACAGCTGTCGCCAAGGTTGCCCTGCTTGGAGGTAATCAAGTGCAAACAACAAATAAACCACCTCATTACTCGAAGCAACAATATCTTAGGCCCATACTCTCTTCCTTAGCAAAAGATCTAGTGTTTTAATGTGATCTATTTTAGCAGCAACAACGGTTAGTTTGGAATTACTTATAAAATAAAATTTTTTAAAAATAGAATATATTTTTATTCATTTTAAAATATAAGTTTTTTTAATTCTAAAAAAATAATAAAAATATACAATTAAAAAATTTTATTACCTCAAAGTTTTTTACACTATCTAAATTTTTAAATAAATTTTTTAAATACTTATAAAATATATTTTAAAAAATATGAAATAAAAAAAATTAAAAAGTGGCATTCCGAAAGCACTCTTAGTCATTCAAACTTTAAACCACCTGCAGATGGAAAACTTCATTTGTACATTACTTTTCAAATCAAGAAGGCAACTGCAAATCCAAAATTCTAATAAATGAATAACATACTAGAAGTAACAACTGAACTCAAGGTGTTTCCATACATCGTTTCTGTAGTAGAATTCAATGATTAATCCTAAATCTTTGTTCTACCAAGACATTTCTTTTTGCTCTTGTGCTCATAATTTCATAGAGATGAAGGTTCTTCTGTGTTAAAATTTTTATCATTAAGTGGATCTTACTATTCTGTCAAGTTTTATGAAGCAAACATAGATGCTATTATTTTCTCTTCAGGATTATCTCCATATATACAAGAAAAGTGAGAAAACTCAAAAAAGAATCACATAAAATACAGAGATAGAAGGGCAAAGTAAGGCTGCTCACCTATAATGGTAAGCATTTCAACCAAACCTTACATTAACTAAGATATTAAAATAAAATAAAACTTACAGTCATTACTAACTTTTAATACATCTACTAACTCTTTTAAGTAACATATATCCCTACTATTAGCATTATTTATCTACTTTTTATCTTCAATGCTTTGAGAAACTCTAAAATGAATGCATATGTTTTAATTTGGTATTCCAACACGTCTCCTCAAATCAAAACGTTTTTATACCAAGCATTTTTCTTAGCCTTCCGAAATGTTCAATTGGCAACGACTTAGTAAAAATATCTGCTACTTGCTCCATAGTATAACAATATTCTATCTACACAGTATTCTGCTTTATATGGTTTCTGAGAAAGTGGAATCGAGTATCGATGTGTTTGCTTCTTTTATAGTGTACTGGGTTCTTTACAAGTTGTATAGCTGATTGATTATCAACAAATATTTTTATTGGTTTTTTTTGTGGATGATGCAGTTCTTTTAGCATATTTTTTAGCCAAATTATTTCACACACTATAAATGCAGCTGCGACATATTCTGCTTCACATGAAGATAAAGCCACAATATTTTGCTTCTTTGATGTCCATAAAAATGCAGCTGATTCAAAATAAAAGATATAGCTTGTGGTATTTTTTTTTTCATCTTGGTCATCACCCCAATCACTATCTGAATAGTCCACTAATTCTACAGGTTCACCATAAATATAAAATTGACCAAAATTAAGTGAGCCTTTGATATACCTTAAAATTCTCTTCGGAGCCAGCCAATGAGATTCTTTTGGTGTCTCCATGTAGCGACTTACAAGTCCGACTGTATAAATAATATCTGGCCTTGTGATTGTCAGGTACCTCAAACTACCAACAAGACTCTTCAAAAGAGTTGAGTCAACTAAATCTCCATTTCCTTCTTTTGATAGCTTTGTTCCTATGGCAATTGGAATGTTCACCGGATTACAATTACTCATCTTGAATTTCTCCAATATGTCCTTCGTGTACTTCTTTTGAGATATAAAGATCCCATCTTGTTGTTGTTTCACTTCGATGCCAAGAAAGTAGGACATTAAACTATTATCCGTCATTTCGAATTTCTTAAACATCATCACCTTGAATTCTTCAAGCATCTCAAGGCTATTGCCTGTGTACAACAAATCATCAACATAAAGATAAATTATCAGAAACTCGCCTTTATGATTCCTCTTCATATAGATGGCATGCTCATAAGGACATTTGGTGAAGCCATTTTGTTGAAGATAGCCATCAATAGGAGTATTCCACGCTCGTGGTGCTTACTTCAATCCGTACAAAGCTTTCTTTAATCGATAAAATTTGTTTTGTTGCCCTTTCACCTGAAAACCTTCTGGCTGCTATACGTATACCTCTTCTTCAAGAATACCATTGAGAAATGCTGACTTGACATCTAGATGATATATCTTTCATCTATGATGAGCTGTAAGAGATATTATTAGTTCTACCGTATTAAGTCGAGCAACAGATGCAAAGACTTCTTCATAGTCGATGCCGTATTTTTGTTTGTAGCGTTTTGCTACAAGTCTAGCCTTGTACCGATCAACATCGCCATCAGCAGTGCGCTTAATTTTGTATACCCATTTGACACCTATTGTTTTGTGATTTTGTGGAAGTGTTGTCAACTCCCAGGTGTCATTCTTCTCTATAGCTTGGATCTCCTCCTCCATTACTAGTCGCCAACAGTTTTCTTTTACAGCTTGTTGGAATGTGAGAGGTTCATGATCAGCATAGAAGATTAGACTAACCTTCTTCATTCGTCTGCTCATAGATCTCCTTGAGACTTCTTATTTTGATAGCGCTCCGTTGCGTAGATGATCCGTTACTACTACTTTTTTCAGAAGATGGAGAATCTCTAATAGGAAAGAGTGTAGTATGTTGAGGAGATAGTGGTGTTGTTAGTGGTGGTACCTCATGTGAGGGATCATCAGATTCATCCACCACTGGATGCTCTTTGGAAGTCTCTTCATTCCAGTTCCATGCGTCTTCTTTGCTAAACGAAACGTCTCTACTAATCATTAATTTCTTGGTTGGTGGATTGTAGAGCTTGTATGCTTTTGACTCATCGCTGTATCCGATGAAGATGCATTTTTCACCACGATCATCATGCTTCTTCCTTTTGTCTTCAGTTACTTGGGTATAGACAATGCACCCAAAAATTCGTAAGTGTGCAATACTTGACTTGTATTCGCTCCACGCCTCTTGAGGTGTTTTATTTTTCACCATCTTTGTGGGGCATCGATTAAGCAAATAAGCTGAGCATGCCACGGCTTCTGCCTAGAATTGCTTCGTTCTTTGAACATGGTTCTTATCATGTTGAGGATGGTTCTATTCTTTCTTTCTGCGATGCCATTTTGCTGTGGTGTGTAGGCAGTAGTCAACTATCTTTTTATACCTTGTTTCCTGCAATATTTTTGAAATATATTTGAGGTGTACTCACCACCTCTGTCAGATCGGAGAATTTTTATTTTGTGGCCACTTTCCGCTTCAACAAGAGCTCTAAAATACTTGAAAGTGATAAAGGCAGCAGACTTTTCTTTAAAAAAATATACCCACAACTTTCTACTGAAGTCATCAGCGAAGGTAATAAAATATTTGTTACCTCCCAAAGAGACTGGATCAAATGGCCCATAGATATCGGTATGAACAATTTGCAATGGTGCCTCTGCTCTCCATAATTTTCCATTAGGAAAAAGAAGTCGTGGTTGCTTGCCAATTACACATCCTTCGCATATATGATTTTGTGGTTCAATTATGGGTAAGCCTCGAACCATACTAGTCGTAGATAATAACTTCAAACCATTAAAGTTCAAATGGCCAAAACGAAGATGCCATCTCCTTGACTCATTCTGCACAAGTCCTTGAAAATATTTGTCAACTCTCATGTTTAGATGCAAAGGAAACATACGGTTGCTTGTCATCTTAACACAAGCTATAAGGCCTCCATTTGAATTTTTCAACCAAAGAAGGTTGTTTTCCATATGAACTTTGTATCCTTTTCCGAGTAATTGGCCGATGCTAAGAATATTACTTTTCATGTTAGAATTACAATAAACATTGGAAATATACTCGAACTTTATCATCCTTTTGATAGATTTTGATCTTCCCTTTGCCTTCAATGGAAAGTTTTGAAGAATCTCCCAAGCTCACGCTTCCATGAATACCTTCTATGAGTTCCATAAAAAGTTCTCTCTTTCCACCCATGTGGTTACTAGCACCCCAATCCAAATACTATGCATCATTGTGAACACTTGAATCATCATTAGCAAGAAGAAGAGTAGAAGTATTACCCACATCTTTTGTTGCTTCGACAAGATTGGTAAGATTTTTATTTTTGTACCAGTATTTCGAGACTTAATGTCCAAATTTATGACAGTTGTAAAATTGGACATTTTTATTATTTCCACGGCCAGATGTGGATCTTCCTCAATTGTTTTGTCCCTGACCTCTAAAGTTTGAAACTTTCGTTTGATTTTGAGTGGTTTGTTATTGGGATCCACGTCCCCTACCTTGACCACGACCACGACCTCTACTATTTGATCCTTGATCATTTAGAGTCAATTTCGACTCCAACGCTTGTTCCACAAATGTAGAACTAGTCTTCTTTCACATCCGTTGTTCATGTACTTGAAGAGATCCTACGAGCTTTTCGATTGAAATCTCCTCCATATTTTTTCTCTTCAATTGCCGCCATCACATGCTCGAACTTTGATGTGAGTGATCGGAGCAACTTCTCCATCACTTGGATGTCTTCAATATCTTCTCCATTTCTCCTCATTTTATTCACAATTAAAATTAATCGTGAATAATAATCGGAGATTTTTTCTTCATCTTTCATTTGAGCGGCTTCAAACTCGCCCCTCAAAATTTGGAGACGAATTCGCTGCACCCTTTCAACTCCCTTGTAGATAGTAGCAAGAATTTTCCATGCTTCCTTGCATGTAGTTGCTTCGGCAACTCTCTCGAAGGTAGACTCGTCTAACCCTTGATAGAGTAGAAAACGAGCCTTACTGTCCTTTCTTCTTTGCTCTCTAAGAATCTTCTTCTCTTCATTTGTATAGGCAGCTTCTTCCTCCGGTGTGGGTTCCTTAAACCCATCACTAATAAGCTCCCACAAATTTTGAGAACTAAATAAAGCTCTTATTTGAATTGACCAACTGTCATAGTTATCTTTCGATAATTTTGGAACTTGAGAATTTACAAGATTGTTGGTGGAAGCCATAAGAAATTTGGATCGACTTGGCTCTGGTACCACTTGTTGGTTCTAAGTTTACGAACTTAGAACTTTTATGACTAGAAGAATTTGAAGCTATCTTTGGAGGAGAACTTTTCTTTAGAAGACTCTTTTTTCACTTGATGCAAAACAATATATTACAAGCCTTTTTATATAGGCATTACAACCAAACCTTACATTAACTAAGACATTAAAATAAAATAAAACTTATAATTATTACTAACCTTTAACACACCCACTAACTCTTTTAAATAACATATATCCCCACTAGTAGCATTACTTATCCATTTTTTTTCTTCAATGCTTTAAGAAACTCTAAAATAAATGCATACGTTTTAATTTGGTATTCCAACATGCCCTACATCTTTTGTAGCCTTATTAATACGATTAACAAGCTCCTCTCCACTTGCATAATCTCTCACTTTCCAAAGGCATTGCAATTTTGTCACTCATTATCCTCTAAGGAACAAAAGAATGAAATAATAAGGATTGAGAATGCTTGAAAATTTTTTTTTTAAAATAAAAAATATTTAACAAAAACGAGCTTAAAAATTTTTTATTTTAATTTTAAATAATAATTTTATAATATATATATATATTTTTACTTTCAAAATGTTAATAAAATTTTATAAAATATTATAAAAGTTTATTAAAAAGAAAAACATTATTTAAAATGATAAGCATTTTAAAATCTCAAACAAACATCCGCTTAAAATTGCAAAAATAATAGTTTGCGTGGAATGGCTTCAGTGATAGCAGGCCCACCACATTTCCAAACTTGTGGACTTTGTTCATGGGCTGGATTCTCTAGCAAGTGGTTTTCACAAACTAATGAGTGGTGGAGATCATATCACAAACCAAGTCGTTTTCTTACTTCTCATATTTCGCTTTTTTTTTTTTTCAATTTTGCATGCTCCTATGTTTTGTTAGTTTTACAAGCACTGAATGTTTAATCTTCTATTATTCCAACCTATCTAACTAAGGAGATAATAAGAACTCTTTTATAGAACACTTCCGCGCACTCTCGTTTACAAATGGCAAATGGGTTCTGTAGTTTAAAGCGTTATGGGCACATACGGGCAAGAATTTTTGGACCGAATATTTATTAGCGTCAGCATTAAACTTGATTAAAGATTTATTTTAATAACAAGAGAATTCGTAAGATTTTGAATTCGAATTTACTTTTTAAGTTTAAATTTATTCTAAACTCATCGACTTTTTATCGAACTCAACTCCAGAGAGCTGAATGAAACTCATTTTTTACAGATTAAACACACCATACATTTATGAAATTGCCAATATTTTTTATATTCTCAGTGCATATTTCCATATTTTAGGACCGTAATCGTAAAAATATAAATACATGAACTGATTATGCAATATATGTCTATATAGACTTTTTATATTTTGGATAAAGGAGTGCTTCATTTTATAAAATAAATTTCGTAAAATTATATTTCGCGTATGTGAAATTTCATAAAAATACAGTTCGATAAAAATAAAATTTTAAAATAATAATTGAAATACATAAAGTTTGAAATTATAAATTTAATATAAAAATAATTATAGAGTTTTGAGTGATAACTATAACATATAAATTAACCAAACTCAAGAATTAGAAAAAGAAAGTGAATTTATTTATAATTAAAATATGCCCTAACACAAGTCCATTGAAAATAAAATACATTGGCTGTTTATACAAACGGCTTACATTGTTTGCTGTATACTTAAATATTTCTCTCTGTAGTCAACTTTAAGTGATTCTAGCTTTAAAGAAAAAAGCTTGATATGTGTATTCACAGTAACTTATAAGAAAGAGAAATTCAAAGCTTCTTAGGCTCTTTAAAAGAAGGTCTACTTAAATTATGGGAGTCACATGGAATACAGAGCAGCTAGTAAAGCCAGCAAACAACAACATGGCTTCAGTAACCAAATCAAAATAATTTTTTGGTTGTCCAAAAACTTTATGTTGATGAATTATTGGTAACCAAAATTGAGGCAAGGCAAAACATTCAACAAACTTGTTCTTAAACAAAAAAATCAAATCTGCAATAATTTTTTTTTCCGACAACGAAATTAATTTCTTCATAAAAAAAATTCCACATGTGTCCAAAAGGGATACATGCCATATGATACAAACATTACCCAAGTACGGATTTGTTTAGGTAGCAGTTTCAATATAGGCTCTATTTGAAAGTGCCGAAATTTTTATGCTTTTGAAATAAAGCTGTTTTATAGTGCTGTAAGCAGCTGTAGAGCTTTTGCTATAAAAATATCTTTATGCTGAAAAATATTTGGATAAATTTTTACTGTATCATGTTTTTTAATGTTAAAAGCTGAATGAAATGTTTGGCTAAGCTTATATTTATTTCTGTATAAGATATATAATGATTGAAATGTCTCACAGTAATTAATATATTATAAAATTTTTAATTCTTTTTGATATATTATTTTTTTAATTTAATAATTTTATTATGTAAAAATTATATAAATAATTACTTATATCAATATTTATAAATTTATTAACAAATTATATTATTGATATCAATCAATAACTAATTTGAATAATATTGATTATATAATAATTATTATAATATTAAATTTAGAAAGTATATTTAAATAATTATTAAAAGTATTTTATATTATTTTGTAAATTTAGTATTATTACGATAAATTAGTAAATAATTTTGATATGTATTTAAATTTGTATAAATTATAAATTTATTTTTATAGTGTAAAAATATTAAATAAATATTGAACAATTAATAGAGTCAATTGTTAACAATATAGTCAATTATTAATAATATTATCAATATCAAATAATATTTAACAAATAAGTATTTAATAAATAGTAAACAAATAATATAGTCAATTATTAATAATATTATTAATATCAAGCTTTAATATCAAACAAGCATGTTGTAGTCTTAAACGGTAGCTGCGAAGATTTTGTTAAAAAAATAACTTTCTAATGAAAAACAGTTCTTATATTAAAAAAATTTTGAATAAATTTTGACTATATTGTACTATTATTTTTGGCCGACGTATATAACGATCAAAATATTTTGAATATATAATAATAACATATTATCAAATTTTTACATCTTTTTAATAAATTATTTTATTTTTTGAACTTAGTAATGGTTATTACATATTACAGTTATTAATATTTTTTTACAATAATGATTAAATTTAGTAGATTAAATTTATTATTATTGTAGTTTTTAACGATAAACTTTGCCAATCCATCATATCTTCTAACTTAATTTCCTATTGAACTCCTAGAAAAGTTTTAGATATATTAAAAATTTTATAATATATTATTTACTTGTTTATATTTTAAGATATTATTTTACTACATAATAAATTTACAAATATTTCTTTCAAAGATAATAGATTATTGTATTTCTTTTGTAGATTTCTGAAACAATCTCTTTTTGTTTGCAAAAACTAATAAGAAATCTAATGGAAGACTTTCATTCTTTCTAAACATATTTGCTTAATCTCATTATACAAACGTAAAAGTTATTACAATAATAGTTGAGGTTTATTTGGGTACTATAAGAATGCGTTTGGAATTGCTTATAAAATAAAGTTTTTTTAAAATAGAGAATATTTTTGTCTTTTTTGAAAAACGAACTTTATTTTTTGTACTTTCAAAAAAATAATAAAAAGATCTCATTATATAAAATTTTTCTACACTATCTAAATTTTTAAATAAATTTTTTAAATACTTATAAAATATGTATTGAAAAATATAAAATGAGGAAAATTGAAAAATGGCTTTTGGTATGCACTACCAAACGCACCCTAAAGACGCTTTGCTAAAATAGTTAAGAGGTCTATTTCTGCCAGTTTTCCTCATTATAAATAGCCTTCCATCAATATTCAAACTTACAAGATTCTCCGTCTGATTTTCATTAGCAGTAGCTTCAAATGTCTCTCCAGGCACAAGCATTGGGACATCGTCATCATTCTCAGCCTGGACAGTGACATCACCTGCTGATGCCTGCTTCTGGAACTGTTCTGCAAGACCCTTTCCTTTAGTTTATTTGTTTACAAGAGTAATAAAATCTTCAGTTTGTAAGCTTTAGCCTGGGCAGTGGCACCATCTGGACTAAGATGCTTGCAGGTAATCGGATTTTCTTCACTTTCTATTAATAAATATCTTAACATTCATGAATAGGACATAACAGTCTAAAGTGTTGATATACAAATTCAATATCATTATCAATTTATCATACCTGCTGTATTGAACACTTCTACTCCAAGATGTTTAGCAAATAGCAATCAGGATAGCAATTATGCCAGTGCCACTAGAACCTCCATAAACCATATGTCAACTTAAAAAATAACTTCACTTTTTCACGAGTTACGCCAAACTAGTAGGCTTAATTATTTTTTCTATAAGTATATTGTTTTGCTAATACAACTATACAAGTGAATCCTTAGACAAAACAAATATTTCAAAAACATCTATTCTTTCATTACCATCAATACAAACATCAACAAATTTTCTGATGATAGAGACAAGTTTTCACATAAGCAAGGTCGCAAATCAAGGATCCTTCTGACAGTAACACAGTAAAGCAAGTGTATTTAATTAAAAAGCTAGAGAATTTAACAAAAACACAAAGTACAACTCAAGTTATTATTTAGGCAAAACTTGCTTATATGAGCACTTGGTTCTAGTTAAGTTTGACATAAATCTAATTATGTTTTATCAAAGGACAATAGCACTCAATTCTCAACCGCACAAATTAACTTGCAGATACATATGTGTGAAAAATGCTTGTTGCACACGCAAATGATAAAGCATTTAAAGATGCTCAGACAAGATCATGGTCTTAAAACCTAGATAGAATAGCCATATCCAAAACTTACAAGGACCAGAGGCAGAACCATCATACATAAGCACTGAGGCAGAAACATCATGAACTGCCAATTGGGTCAAACCTCTAAAATCCAGCATGACTCAGATGATAGGCACTTTCTGGCATTATAGAACAGTAGTTAAATACATCAAAATGTCAAAATAAAGACAAGCAAGCTTATATAGAGAAAGATTTGAGGAAACAATCAAACCATATACTAAGTAATTATTATTAACGCGAAGCAAGTGCTACGAAACTAAACGTGACAAAATGGTGATAAAAAATTCTTCTTCAAACAAATAAACATAACAATAGTACAACATGGAGAAAAACTTATCTTTTATATGCCGCATTGAACAAGATGGGAATCTATTAAAAAATAATTTAGTAGAAAAATATGTAAGAAAAACTCTAACCCCATAAGGATAAAATCAAAATTCAATTATCATCTCCTTAACAAGTCAGAACAGCACGAAGTTGATCTAAATTTCTTTAATGCTAAAACTCACTTTAAGCCAACGCTACATACTCTAATTTCCCACCATATGACAATAACGCCATTAACACCCTCTTCCGCAAAAGTAAAACAAAAAGCCAGTGGACAAAAATCACAACAAAAACTGAGAAAAAATAAAAATCACTATGGTCAAAACAGATTATTAAGAGGTTAATATATGACTGAAAATGCCATAGTCAACCATAGAGATCAATCAGAAACACTAAAAATCAACTTAAATTAAAAAGAAGCAAACAAACAAACAGTAATAACACTACAAAAAAAACTATCCTGCCTAAAAAAAATCAGTCATAGACACCCCAAATCTACTCCTAACTAAATTCAGGAATACTTAATTGAAAAAGCAAAATTTATTAACATGATCCAAGCTACAACTAGAGCTAAAAGCTACATGATTGAGATGCTTACCCTGATTCGAAACCTCGGGTCATTTCTTTGCGCTGACAGAATTATAAATCAGTCCAAATCCAATTGATTTTCCACCACGAAAATGCATGCGAGAGATTAAGAGAAAATACGATGGGAAGAGCTGTAGTGAAAATCAAAGGCAACGACGAGATCGAAATAAAGGCCGGACGAAGAGGTCGAGATTAAGACCGGTGTCGGACACGAAGATGTTTGGCTGTCGGAGATGAAGATGGGTGTCGGAGATCAAGATCGGTGTGGAGATTCGAGATCGAGACCGAGAGAGATAGGGTTTGAGAGCAGAGTGGAGCCGCAGAGAAGAATGAAGAAAAGGAGATCGGGTAAAAGAGATCCGGTAAAATATTTTATATAGCATGATAAATTTACAAATTTATCGTGAGCAGAATCATCTTTTTGTAGAGGATGGAGAAAAGCAGCCGCGCTGCTTTTCTTTGAAAGCATTTATCAGATACTTTTTAAAATTCACTGTTAAAAGCACCACAAAGCAGCTTACGGCTACATTATCCAAACATCTTAATTCCTGTTTTGTGCTTTTTTCGAACTTTAAGCTCAATAAAAGTACAGCCAAACAGAGCCATAATCATGGAGAAACATAAAAGTGATAGCTGCTTTAACGACTTTATTATTAGTTAGACCAGATTCATAACGCACAGCTTTAACATAACCTTCGAAAGAAGATGACTGCAAATTAAGAACACACCCTAAACAAGAAAGCTTAGAAATTACTCAATTAGATAAAAACATAGAAGTGCTTAAATTCATATAAATAATCATTCAGTTTGATAAAAAGTATACAAAATAATTTAATATTCTTCTCATGCGTAGGGTGTAAGATTGAATACAATCTCTTTTATGAAGCTAATATCTACACTTGGCCTATTATGGCACGATATTAGATAGAATATAATTTTAAAAATTAGAATCAAAATGAATGGATGCAATAATAAGTTATTTCTTGGAGTCACATTCAATAGTTGTTTAAGAAGAAATTGGTGTTGATGCAAGAATAAGTACATTCAAGAAGATTTTTTTTCTTTCCCTTAACATCTTTGATGATTAAATTATCCCCCATATAATGGAGGAATACCTCATTGTGGTCGGTCGTTCAAGTTTTACATTTAGGTATATAAAAGTTAATGTGAAAGTGAACTATTTAAAAAAATATATAGCTAACTCAAATAATTTAGGTGTAGACGTTAAATGATGAATCGTAAAATTGACTTATGAATGAAAAGGAAAAGGCTAGCATTTTTTCTCCGTGAACAGAGGAATACTTTAGTAATCTAATTATATATATATATATAATAGAGATGGACATATATATAAGGTCGGTTATTTTTGTATAAAATTTCAAATTTTGATTTTTATTGTTGGATATAAAAAAATATAAATTGAAAATATGTTGACAATATTTTAATTCAATCAGATCGCAAATCAATTTTCATCCGACTTTTTAATTAAGATGATAAAAATAACACAATATATATTTTTTGATTTTTTTATTATGTAATCACACAAGAAGTTGGATGAAGATTGATTCAATGTTTGATGAAATAAATTTTGTCAGTATATTCTCAAATCATTTTTTTTATTCAACGGTATAAATTAAAGTTAAAATGTTGTACTAATATAATCGAACTGATGTGCGCGAACGTGTAAAAAATAATTTACCCTCCTATTTCCGAACCAGAGGTTCAAATATTTGTATATTGATCTAAATGCAGCACACGCATAAGAGACTTTTAATTGTAAGTTAAAAACAAGTATATACGAGTGGATCTACTCTTCATTACACTAATTGTTTTTGGTGTATCTATGAAACTGTAGGTGATAATAAATACTTAAAATTGCAAGTGAAAGGGTGACCAAGTCCAAGTCAAGACACTGTAGACTTTGATGAGTTGGGAATTGCCATCAAAACCCAAAGTTGCAAGTCTTTGATTTAATAGTTCTCTTCTAGAGATAGATGGAAATTGTGAAGACCAAATTATTGCAATGTTTTACGGAAAAGTTTAGAAATATTTATAAATAAATTTTTTAAAAATATTTTAGATACTTAAAAAATAATAATAAATTTTTACATATAAATTTTTTTATATTTAAAAAATTTACTAAAAAATCTGTAAGATAAACAAAAAAATTTGAAAAGCTCTCAAACGATCATCCAAATATGACAATATACATAATGCATACGAGTGCTTAAGAATTTTTAAAAGTTTAACTGACAAATAGATTAAAATGTTGATGACATTAATTGACAACTACATAATATTAAAAAGTCATTATCTCTCCAATAAAGAAATTTAGTAAAGTAGGACCTTTAAGTCAAGAGAAAGTAGATGTTAAGAAGTTGCCTGGGAACAAAGGGCAAAGACTTTTTAAAGCACTCTTCTTTTTCTTTTTTCATTGTAGATCCTAAGTTGCTCTCCCTAATTAATTTTAATCACTTGATGAATGCTTTATTCCACTTGATTTCCTTTTAGAAATTTTTTTTTTTTTTCATTTCACATGTCATTGCTTTGCTATTCATATACCACAAATTGCTGATATATAATAATTATTATATATTCTTCAGTTAGACAAATTAGTTTTCACGAGCAATCAATTATGTAAGAAACGAGTGAGCAGTCACTAGTGTGCAAATGTATTCCGGCAATGCTGGCATTGCAACCAAGCTCTAGATAGCTACTATTACATTTTCTGAAAATAATTTTTAATTTTTTAATTTACTTTTTTTAATAATTTTTTAAAATTAAAAATTTTACGTTATTTATTATTATTATTTTAGATAAAGTAGTATAACTCGTTTATAGAAATAGAATAAAAATATTTTTAGCTCTAAAAAAATACTTTTCAACGTCTATTCTATTATGTATTATAGTGATATTTGACTGTACTTATCGATATTTATTAAAATTTTATTTTATTTTTAATAAATACTTTTTAGAGTATTAAATTTTTTTAAAATTTAAAAATACAGATAAATTATATGACCACATAAAAACTTTTTATTTTAAAGAGTCTCAAATGATTTTTCCTATTTTTAACATTGCCCACTACATTCACGTCTCGGTCTCATCTCTTCTTATAAAACTCCTCTTCTCTTCAACTTTAAAAGCCTCTCAATTCTTCATCAATCAATCGAGAGACTAACAAATAACATAAACAAGAAGAACTGAAAGATCGATGGGCTCCAATGGATTGAGATTGTTCTACGTTAGCAACGCCGGCGACGAGAAGCCAAGCCATGACTTCTTAGACACTTGCAGCTTCTGCTATAAACGTCTCCGTCCTGATCGAGACATCTTCATGTACAGGTAAATATTGATCACCGATCAATCCTTGAATCTCTTGATCAGATGTAATGATCGTGTTAAATTAAATGTTTTGTGATTAATTTATCTGCAGAGGTGATACACCGTTCTGCAGCGAAGAGTGTAGGCAAGAACGGATCACCATGGACGAAACAGCAGCAGCAGCAGAGATCATGAAGGCACGGAAGCTG
Organism: Acanthochlamys bracteata; assembly: GCA_019914995.1. NCBI lineage: Eukaryota > Viridiplantae > Streptophyta > Magnoliopsida > Pandanales > Velloziaceae > Acanthochlamys > Acanthochlamys bracteata. Next base: position 1,280,461 of record CM034126.1, read on the forward strand.
TCTAGAACTAGTGGTAGCGTTCCGTCTTCCTCCAGTAGTGTTAAGAATCAACAGAAGAAAAAGGAACGATTTAGAACCGGCGCTGTTATTGCCGGTTAGAAATAATAGAGGCTTTTGATCAGTTCATCACCAAAGCAAAAAGCTTTAGAGAAAATATATAGGAGAAATTAAAGTACATAGACAAGCTGCTGCTGCTGCTGCTGAGGTCTTGTTTTTTGTTCATCGGCATTGTATGACTCTTTGGTAAGCCGATTCTCTTGTTGAGGAGAGCAACAAACAAACAAAAAAAAAATGCTCACTGCCATTTTCTCTCTGCTATATGTATATCTAAAATTTTTTTAAAAATAACTAGAAGGTGATGAGCAGCAACTCATTGAAAAATTATGCTTACATTAGTAAATATTTAGGAATGCTTAAAACAAAATTTTTTCTTAAAGAATTTATTTTAATTTTTTCAAAAAATTTTATTTTAATAAAAAATTAAAATTATTTATATTTTAATTTATTATGTATAATTTATTTATATGTGTTTTAGAATTTTATAAAATTATCTATAAAAAACTTATTAAAATATAAAAATTAAATAAATAATAATTAATTATAAGCGTTCGTTTCCTAAATATTGTCAGGACTAAAGAAGACTATCAGGTCTACCATGACTAACATTGCTCTACAGGTTAATTTTTCAAATGTTTGATATTTGATATATATATTAACACCTAGAAAAAAAGCGACAATATTTTTCTCCATTAACTTTTCTCAATAAGTTAGTAATAAATAAGAAAATAAACAACTAGCAATACCGATGGCAATGAATTATAAAAAAAAGTTTAGTTTATTTCTGCAAAATTATGTCATTATACATTATGAAACTTGGAAAATCCAAAGTTTGAAACAGTCAACTTAATTTTGAAGAAGCAGAGAACGCTATCTTGCATTACCGTGGAGACTCAAAACAGAACAAACGATAAAGAATAAATAAACCCTTGTTGCGTGTTCATCTGATTGTTGTATCGTAAGCAGGTGATCAGATCACTTCCATAAAAACAAAACAACGGATTTGAAATGAACAAATTGCATAGAAAAAGTACCATACTTTGGTGATTCCTTTTTATTTATTTAGGTAAAAAAAGAAAAAAAAGAGAAGAATATGAAATAATTGTTCCTGGTCCCCAATCAAGAGCCTTTATGTCATGGTCATGTAGCTATTTGGCAAGTGACAGCAACACCCATGACTCATCACCACTGACCAGGTTCATTTCATTCAATTGAATCTCCTACCTGCTTGCCAATGTGCTTCCCCATAGTTCATGGTTTTGCTCCCAACTGTTCCCAGTCCCCCTGTTTGTTTATTTTCCAATCTCCCTATATATGTGTGACCCAATCTTCCATATCACAGTACTCAACCAAAACTCCAACTACCATCAACAAGAAAACAATTATTCATTCAGCACTTCGAACAATGGCTGCAAACAACAGCTGCTGCTCATCATCATCATCTTCTTCTTCTACAAATCCCAGAAACACTCTGCGTAGGAAGCCAACATTGAGACATATTCTTGTTTCAGAAACCTTAATCTTCATCGACCATGATGAAGTAGAGATGAAGCCTCCACATTTCTTGGACACGTGTGCTCGTTGTTTCAAGCAGCTGTTACCAGACTCAGATATATTCATGTATAGAGGAGATACTCCATTCTGTAGTGAAGAGTGCAGGCAAGAACAGATTGATTTAGACGAAGCCACGGAGAAGAGCAGGAAGATGTGCTTTGGGTCCGTGAAGAAGATGTGCTTTTCTGTCCGGCACGATGCTGTTGTCAGAGTGTGAATATGGGATGGTGTTCACTTTCATATAGATCAAAAGATCCAGCGTGGAAATCAAGAAGAACTCAACTACCAATTAAAGCAATGGCAAAATAACCAATTGCCAGTTTTTGTAACAAGTATTTTGATCCTTCAAAAGGGAAGAAAAGTTTCTGTAAATTGTTGTACTGGAATTTCATTTTGTTTTTGGCATGGAAATTCTAGTTCCCATAATGAAAATTTTCTAAATTTAGTTCAATTTGACATGGATGCCTTTGAATTGATGAATAATCATTAATGAATATAACCAATTAGCATTGCATCCCATTGAGCAGGAATGCCTCAGTATAATGTCAAGAAAACAATATATACCATATGCATATAATAAAAAAACATTAAAACTTATCAAGATGCCAAGAGCGTATTTTTCTTGATACAAACTCATTTTTATAAAATGAATTTATAAAAAAAGAGTTTAAAATTAAATGTGATTCGGATAAAAAATAAATTATTATGTTTATTTTTTAAGTGAGTTTTAGAATAAAATTTTAATTTTAAAAATTGAATTTTAAAAGTAAGTTTTTGACAGAAAAATGGTAGTTTAAAATTTGCGTTTGCTTTAGATTAAGAATGAATAAAAATTAAAGCTGTGTTCAGAAAAGTGAGTTTAAAGTATAGATAAATAAATTAAAGCCTGCACATAATATTGCTGCTCCCTCCATGCCTCCCAACCCCCCTTCAATCCTTCAACACAAGGAAAGAATACAACTACTCACACAAACTATAATCATGTCCTTATTTAAGTGGACCAATAAGCTCATTACACAATCTAGTAAAGAAAAAAAACTGAAGTTTTTGTACTACATGCACATGAACTCCACTCTTTCCCTGCTATCCTTTGCATATAAAGAAAGAAAGAACGCTGCAGATAAATAATTGTTGTAGCTAATGAATCATGGTGATGCACGCACGGTCTGGCCATTGAAGCTAAAGCACATGTAGCTCATAGCACAAAGCATTCCGAAGTAGTTTGTTAAGATTCCTTCTAGCTTAAAACTTATGCTTTAGTGAAGTACTGCGATAAAACCGGAGGAAGGAAAATTCTAATTCAAGTTAATTAAACTGAGATCTATGTTATTCTGTGAAATTTAAGATAAGGCAAGTAAGAATTAGTAAAATTAAGCATAATTAAACAATGGCGAGAATAAAGCAATAGAAAGTGTGTGGGTGTGTGTGTGAGAGAGAGAGAGAAAGATCGAGCGAGAGAGACCCTAAAAGGTTGACTACAGCGGGGACAGATGCGAGATCGACGGCGAACGGTATCCGACCACGGCACAGAGGACGAAGGAAAGCGTTAACTACTGATTTTAATTGGTTTTTGAGTAAAGAATTTATTTACCTACATTCCAAAGTTATGTTTTCAAATTTATTTTTAAAGTTTAATTCACTTTTAAATTAAAATATACATAATGTTTAAATTAATTTTTCTCACCAAAAAATTGTTTTAATATTTAAAATTTGAAACTAAAATATTTATTTTCAAACTCATTTTTAATAAAAAAATAAATATAAAAATTTATCTTTTATCAAATTTAATTTTAATTTATATTTTATAAATATATTTTAAAAATAAATTTAATACAAAGTTAGCAACCATCGATCGCATACACAACAAGCTAGCAACCATCACCACGGCTACCTGCTTAACTTCTTCTTCTTCTTTCTTCTACAAACACTATTTCTGCGTAGAAAACTAAGACTGATGAACTAGAAATGAAGCCTCCACACTTCTTGGACTCATCTGCACTATGTTTCAAACGGCTAGTACCAGACTCGGATATCTTCATGTACAGAGGAGATACGCCGTTTTGTAGTGAAGAGTGCAGGCAAGAACAGATTGATATAGACGAAGCAATGGAGAAGAGAGGGAAGATATCTTTAGCTTCCATGAAGAATAAGAACAACAAGAAGTCTTCTTTGTTACTGAAGAGCCGTGTTGCTGTCGCTGGGCTTGATGGTTTTGTCCGACATGATCACGCTGCTGTCAGTGTATGAAGTTACTGAACCATGGGATTCACAGGCAATGAAGAAAAATTCAAGAAGAATTCATCAGCTGATTAGGATAGATGGATGGAGATGGGTGCAACGCACCAAGGCACAAGAATTTTCGAACACTTTTTTTCCTGCTGCAATTAAGTTGAGAGCAAACTGGGGACATACAAAGATGGGCTACCCACCTCTTCTATACTTGGTCCTACTAAAAGGAAGAAAACAAAGTTTTGATTGTGAAAATTTTCATACGGCTGGAATTTTGTCTTAAATTTGGAAACTAATTAGTATTGAAAAATGCTTGCTTGTGTATCAAGGTCAATATTGTTCTTGATATGGTCTAATTAGGCATTGAATTCATTTGATTATTGTATCTACAGTCAAAAATAGAGATAGCAATATATATCTCGATCCGCAATCAAATTCGACATTGAATTATTTATATAATTAAATAGGTTCAAGTTGATCCCAATTAATCTATATAATTCATATAATTATAGTAACATTAGCTAATAATTAAAATTATTTAAATAATAATATTAAATATTAATTTAGCTTTTTTCTTAATTTATCTTATATTGGATAATATTTTATTTAATTTATAAATTTTATTAAGATTAATCTTTTTGTCTTAAAAATAGAGTATATAATAATTTTTACTATTTATTTGTGGAAGTTAATTTTTGACTATATAAATATATGAATCGAATTAAAATTAAACAATTTTGATCGAATTATCAAAATAAGTAGATTTGAATTTAAATTATTAATCCATATTATAACTCCTAATGACGCATGCATTCACACCATAACCCATATCAATTTTCTCATATTATTGATATACGCTCTGATGCTAGCTTATACATTGCTGCATATGAACTCTGTTCCTATATCGGTAAAATTCATAAAAATTATGATGCAAGTACCGTTGCGGTTTCCTCATGTCACAAAATATCATCAGACCAACTTGGAATATGATTCCAAATATAACAGTGTGTTTGCAAGTAACAATATCAATTAGAGACAAAGCAAAATTAAACCATCAGAATTTTCCTATATTATCAGAAGAGTGCCGAATAAATGGAAGCCAGCACCAAATATATATTTTGCCCCAGTTCTTCTCCACCTTAATTCTTGCCTCCCAACTCTTCATTCATCTTTCTAGTAAGTATACTGATTAATGTTTATTAATATATTTAAGGTAAAAACTATTTGTTTTCAACAACCCATGCACATGAATCTTCCACTCTTTCCAAAACAAAAACAAAATAAAGCGATAAATGTTGTGTGTAACATAACTCGATTATCCTTGAAGTTGTAGTAGCTGGTGATCATGGCGATGCACCCATGGTACGTGCTGTTCTTCATTCGCATGGGAGATCCTTATACAGTGAACGTGGCACAGAGCACAAGACCTCTCCTCTGTGTCAGCAATACAAAAAACAAACCGTTGCAGTGTTTATCTTCACATTCCACTTCCACTGCTGAAATCTCGCGAGTTAAAAATATTTAAAAAAGCAAACAAGAATTCAGAGGAAAGGAAAATTCTTAATTTACTTAACTTCTGTCGCTTCTGTCCAGTTTAGTTTTAATCGAGTGGAGTAGAACGAGTAGTCAGCAGAGCAGAAAAGGACAAAAGTAGATGACTAATTAAGCTTCCATCTGCGTCCCGACATATTGAATGGGTCCTGTTTTCTAGCAAAGCAAATAATTGTTAGTTGTTAAAGATGAAAACAAGGTGCGATCATGGGTTTGATTTGAATACCGTGACTTGATTCTGTCTCGTATAATAGAAAATACCCGAAAGTACCAAGGGGTTGGTTTTCTTAATATTATTGTTCTGGTTTTGGGAATGACATCCTAGTTTAAGTTCAAGCCCCTAGTTTGTTTCTGTTTCCTCACTGTTTACTCAACTGTTTATAAAACCAGTCTCTCCAACTACTTCCTATATAAAACAGCATCTCTACCACGATCTCAAAGCACAAGCTAGCCAAAGGAGGAAGAAACCAAGATCAATTCATGGCCGCAAAAAGCAACAGCTGTTGCTCATCGTCATCTTCTTCTCCAACAACGAAACCTATGAATACTCTACGAAGAAAACCAACACTGAGATCTTTCCCGGTTTCAGAAACCATAATCTTCATAGACCATGATGAACCAGAGATGAAGCCTCCCCATTTCTTGGATTCTTGTGCTCTCTGTTTCAAGCAGCTATTACCAGACTCGGATATCTTCATGTACAAAGGAAACATGCCGTTTTGTAGTGAAGAGTGCAGGCAAGAACAGATTGATTTAGATGAAGCCATGGAAAGGAGCAGAAAGATATCCAAGATGAACAAGTCTAGTAATATTCAAACTATCGGCGGAAATTGCCCGGGAACTGCTGCTAATTCTGTTCATGTTCGCGTAAACGCTGCTCTTATAGTGTGAATTTTTGTGATTAGTTAGTTCTTTCTTTGCTGGGTTTGGAGAAAAAAAAAAGAGAGCTCTTAACGAAGAGAAAAGCATGGGTTTTGAACTGATTCTGAACATATACATAAATGAGAAAATTTTTGAAACAAATTTAAGGTTTTGGGTTGTCTGTTTACTGATGGCTTTTTGAATACTCCCGATGCCAAAATGGTTCCACAGTCTTTTCATTGTTTCTTTCCCAGTAGAAAGAAAGTTCCCATTTCATTCGAATTTCTAAATACATCGTTCATCAACTGTCGTCCCAAACGAAAATCTAAATTCTCAAAAAAAATTAAGTCTTAATTTAAAAAAACAGAGCAAGAACAGAATCCAATTAATATTCTCACAGTCAGTGTCCTACCTAACCAATAAAAATAGATCATAAATTGCAGTTCAATTCGAAGTTGCTCTGAAATTATGTGAAAGCAATAAGGCGAGAGATACAGCCTCGAAGTAATTAATTATGAATTGTCACCTGGGAGAGTTTCTCTATTAATTAATCAAATGGAAAATAATATGTCCAGAAAGTGCCACCAAATTCACACAAATAAAGACACCTACTGTTTGGCACGGTAATATCATGAATTCAAATTTAGTAAATACGTAGGAGTGCTTAGTAAATTTATATAACTAAACTATTTTAAATTTTTTGAAAAGTAAATTTTATTTTGTATTAAAAAAAATAATTTTTTATTACGTAAATTATTTTATATAAAAATTTTAATTTTATAAACTATTTAAAGTTTTATAAAAATATATATAATTATAATTTAAACAAAATAAAACAAAACAAAGATGGAATCGACGCCAAACATCACTTTAATCAACAGACCTCTTCACTAGCTACAACAACAAAAAAAATATTAAGAGAAAACGATTTATAAGAAGGTGACGCGAAGTTTACCCGTTTCTTCAAGTAAACTCCATGACCTTTTTATTACGAAAGATTCAGATTTTGTTTTCTTTCCAGGATTTCTGCCATGTTTTTGTGCCATGATGTGTGAATAAAAAATCTTCCACATTAATCACAGTGATCTAAAAAGTTTGATTTTATGCCTTCTTTAAACAATAATGCCAATCTTATCAGAGAACAAAAGATGCAGACAATAGTTAATTATTCTGTACATTACGGTTCAATTATCTGCTAATTAAAGTTCAACAAATAAGTCTTACAAACTTTCCGCCCACTCACGAGGTTATTTATACACATTTTTTATTTTTATGATGGTGAATGGAATATTTTCTTAGTTAATTTCGTAACTAAAAAGTTGCAGAATCCCCAACAAAGCAAAAGTTCTCACTATTATCAACTGATTCATTTTCTTTTTTTATGTTTCTTTGTTTTCTCTTTTTTTTTATTTTAAGTTTGAAGCGAGTGAATTCATCATGACCGCACTCGTAACGATCCTTCACGGAGCTCTATAGATTCTCTAAGTTGTTTAATAAATATTTTGAATGGTAAGTAACGTGAACTGTGAACACAAACACAAGAAGGTGATGCCAAACTTTGCTTGTAACTTTTTTTTAATTAATTAAAAGTTTCTAGCTAAAGCTAGTGATTGTAATAATTGGTACTGTGTTGTTTGATTTCTTTTATAAATATGATTTCATTTGATTAAGATATAGTTTTCATAGGTTTTTTGCCATGTTCTTAGCTAGTACTTAGCTATAGTGAAAAGCTTGAATTAATTAAAAGAGAGATTCAAGAGGTTGGTGTGATGAACATAGACATGTTGGCGATAGATCAGACAAGTAAATTCTTAAATAAGTCATTTACGTTTTTAAATAAGCAAATTTAGATTTATTTGTTTTAACTAGGAAGCTTATTTAATAATTACATTTGGTAAACAATATTTATTTTAGAATAAACTGATAATGATATTTAAATAAATATGTATTTATAAATTGAAAAAAATATAAATAACTGAAATATTATTAATATGATGTGTGTATAGAGATTAACTCAAATATACTTTTTTAAAACTTATTTTTGATATAAATCAATAAAAAATTTAAATAATATTTATAAAAAAATTTTAAAAAAATACTTAATATAACTAAACATATATAAACTTTATTTTTTATTAAGTATTTTAATTTTTAATTATTTAAAAATTAATTTTCATAAAATTGAGTTTATAGATAAACGCGCTCGTAGTTGAAATTTTGTTAATAGAAATGAAGTCGATACGTATTGTTTATACAACGCTCTACTTAATTAAAATTCCAAAATTTATCTATTGCTTCGTTTTTCAATTCCAAAAGGAGTTCTTTGGTAATTAAGTTGTCGAATGATTTGGCTTATAAATTATTATTAAATTTTATTTTTATTTTTTATTTTTTATAAATGTTTTTTATATTTTAAAAAAGATTATTTTGAAACGTTTAGATAATTGTAACTTTATAAGTTTAATTTTTTTAGATACAATAAATTAAGTTTTTTTAATTTTTTCTGTAAAACTTTTTGTTTTAAGTTCCCAGAAGTTTATACATAGGTAATTTGTTTCTATTGCTATTGTATTTGGGGTAAGATTTTAATAAGTTCATCAAGATGTTAAGGTAGCGTTTATAATATATTTTTAAAAATAGTTTTATTTTACTTTAATAAATAAATTATATTATTTTGATGTAAAAAATAATAAAAAAATTTTATTACGTAAATTTTTTTACATTTAAAAAAATTTCATATAAATTTTATTAGAAAATTATTACAAAATATAAAATAAAAATTATTAAAGTTTTTTTATAGAATCAAATGCCAAACCATTCCTAATTAGTCAACGAGAATAATCTTCTTCTTCTTACATTAATAAGGTCCGATTTGGCATTGCTTACGGGATAAATAATTTTTAATTTTTCAATTTATATTTGTTAATATATATTTTGCAAGTATATAAAAAATTTATTTAAAAATTTAAAAAATATAGAAAAATTTATAAATATTTTTTATTTTAAAAAAAAATTATTTTATAAGTAATTCTAAACGCACCCTAATTTGTGTTTTAGTGTTACCATTTCAATTAAGTTCCTTCTCTCTCTAATAAGCTCCCTTCAATTGTCTACTAGTCCCACAAGCAACACCAACATTCACCAAAATCCCCCATTTTCTGCAGCAATCTAATCAAACTTCTACACTCAATCATTTACTAATGATTGCATCATAACTTCCTTCTCTTCTTCTTCTTCTTCTTCTTGTTTCATCCGAGAGGAAAGAGCGAGATACATCAATAGAGAGATAAACAAATGCACTGCATGCTGGGGTTTCATATGCAGGAAATCGCCGGAGATGATCGAGAACAGAAACATTTCCTCGACGCTTGCGCAAGATGCAACAAATCTCTCAAACCCAATAGAGACATCTATATGTACAGGTCTCGTATTTATTTGTTTCTAAATTTCCTTTGTTTTTCTTCTTTAAATGTTGAATTGCTTATTTATGTGCAATGCAGAGGGAACGTTCCGTTCTGTAGCAAAGAATGTCGTTTAGAGCAGATCATAACCGATGAAGCTGCAGAGAGAAGTCGGCGCCGGAGATCACTAAGAGCCATCGCCTCCGCAGAGCAGAAACATTCATCTGGTCCTGCTAAATCAAGTGAGATCAGAACAAGACCTGAGAGGACTGTTGTTGTTAGCTAGCTAATAAACGTTTGCAGCACTGTTTCTGTATGTAGAACTAGAACGAAGGAAGTCGTCTCTAATATTAAAATAAAATTTAGTTGCTGCTGCGTGAGACTCATCTGTGTCTTGAAGCTGGCCAAATCGCTACATTTGCAGCAGGAAATCTTTAAGAAAATGTTCTTCTGTTTTAATTTGCTGTGCTCTTTTTTTTTTCACCTCTTGATTTTTGTTTGAATTTTTCTGAGGGTGATTATATATTTCAGAATTACTGTTGCATCTTCTTGATTCATTACCGATGATTTCCAGAATTCAAGTAGGTTATATATCTTGTAAACAATAACCAAATATTTGGGAGTGATTTTGACAAAAATATTTTTTTAAGATAAAAAATATTAAAATTTTTGTAAATAAAATTTATTTTTATCTTAAATATAATAAAAATAAGTATAAGCAAATAAAATTTTACGAAATATAAATTTATTTATTTTAGATTCTTTCTAAAATTAAAAGATTATTAAATATAAAAATACAAAAATTTACTAGAAAATAAAATATGAGAGCATGAATTGAAAAGTATTTTAATCTCCACCAAAATTTATTATAAAATATTATTAAACATCGTTAAAAAAAGTTAAAATAATAATGAGTTGAAAATTATTTAAAAAAATTACCAAAGTCTAAACCAAAAAAAATGTAAAAAAGAAAAGAGAGCGGGGATCAGTTTCTTTGTATTCATATTTTTATGTTCTTCGATTCTTAGCTGCTTCCACTCTTCCGACCAACTGTCAGAAGCTTTTTTTAATGCCGAAGGTGAAGTAATTAAAGCGGAACTCTGTTTCTTGACAATCTCGTGAAAACCATTATTGACCTGAGACATTTTGCTCTTTATGTCGCCGCCCATTTATGTCTACAGTTAATAATCATGAAAAGCAAATTATTATTTTTTTGAGTAATTTTGCGGTCCTTCTTAAAACTAAATGTAAATTGTTTTAAGAAATCAATAGCATTTGCAAAAAAATTGTTTACCTTACTTTTAAATATATTTTTGAAATTAAATTTATAAAATAAATTTAAAACTAAAAGTAAATTTGATAATTTTTTTTATATTTAGTTTGTATTAAAAGTGAGTTTGAATTGAAGGTAAATTAGTTTTAGAAATTTGAATTTTATTAGTTTAAATTTTATATTTATTTTTAATTTAAAAGTGATTAAAAAATGAAAATAATTTTTAAAAAAGTGAATTTAAAATATAGAAAAATAAACCGAGTCACTGATTAACGTGCTCTTCGCTACAAGGACCGGCAAATAGTTCGAAAAATCGAAACTTAGAAACCAAGCAACTGTTGTGAAAAAATTATAATATTTTGCGTCTTCTTTATTTATTAGATTTTCCAATTTGATCTAGTGAGATGCCAGCCAGTTGGTCGTACCGTGTGTTATTTATTTAAATTAATAATAATTTTTTTCAATTATTTATGATTCTAAGCTTATTTCAAAATTATGTTAAAGATGCTTTTAAAATCAATTGAAATAAAACTTGGATGAAAAAACAACTGAATAAGAATATAAATTAATTGAATGTGTGATATATATACTAAACTATGGATCCTTTTCATATATAAAAAAATTTGTACTTTAATATGTATTTTTAAAACATATTTCAAACTAATTCTTACGAAATTCGGATGAAATTACGAATGCATTTCAGATAATCCATCATAATTTTGTTCAAAATTTAAGAGATATTGAACCTTCAAATTAGATTAGATCCGAATTAATAATATATAAAATTTAGTGAATCTGAATAAAAAATAGACTAATTTAATAGTCTAATACCGAATTAGTAGTATAAAATTTAAGATTATTATTAGATAAAAAATAAATTAGCTAATTTGATAGTAGGTCAATAATTTGTTTTGAGTTAAATCAAGTGAATTATAATTTGGTGGATTTATAGCTCACATTTTTTAATAGTACCATCTGACTGAATACTAGAATATATATGTATTTATAAATAAAAAATATTAATTATTAAAAAATTGGCTAATTTTAGTATAGAAAAATTAATTTTAACATCAATAATCGACTCATTTATAAGTAATGCTAACTTTATTTATAGAAAGTTCCAATAAATTTATTTAAAACTCATCCAAATATATAAAAATACTATTTTAGATAATATTTAGCTAAATTTATCAACTCTTTTTTATTCTAAGTATTTATTTTTCTAGCTCATCCAAAGACCTATATAATACCTTCTGTTACTTGAGCTGCTCTTAAGAATTACAACAGCAATTGTCTTTTCTGGAACTAGTAGACCAATCAACAGGAAAAAAATTGTTGCATGAAACCTTCAAGATTATTTTAATTATATAAAATAAGTTTACAAAAAATATAATCTATGAAAATAAAATTTAATAATAAATAGAATAAATATAGTAGTAATTAAAATGCATAAAGTAAATTTTAATAAATATTTGAAATAATAAAGAAAACACCTAAAATAGTTGAATTTAAAATCTGAAAAAAAGATTAAAATTTAGTAGGATTGAGTGGGCGTTGGTAGTGCTTATAAAATTAAAATTTTTTAAAATAAAAAATAATTTTATTTTTTTTAAAAAATAAGCTATATTTTTTTAATTCAATATAAATAATAAAAATATATAATAAAAAAATTTTATTAATTTTTTTTAAATACTTATAAAATATATATTAAAAAATAAAAAATAAAAAATTTATTTTTTTTTATAAGCAAAACTAAACAGCCCGACATAAACTGCATAATACTTATTATTACATTCTTAATTCCTTTGCTGTTCAATAAGGATCAATTCAAAAATCAAACTTTCTTCTTTCAAAGTTGCGTTAGTCTTCGTGCATCATCGGAGAAGGGCAACGGAGCAGTTGAACGTCTCCCTTGACCTCCTCATACTTTACTTTTTTTTGATTCAGTCACTAATAATTAACAATTATTTGTGCAACTATTTCTCAGTCAATTCAACCAAAAAATTAAAAATTACAAAATTAAGTTTAGGGACTTGGTAATACGAAAGCAAACTATTTCGTCCGTATTTGCAAACACGTCGACTTTGGTTTGCTAAATCTATAAATGGTATCGTTATTCAAAACTTCTAAATAAAAATCAAACCGTCGATTGTGACGGACTGCAAAATATACACAACTTTTCTAACTCGCGGACCATCAGGGGCCGTTCATAAACGAGCGGCTAAGATTTTGTTTTGTATATCCCGACGCAATCGAACGGTGCAAGAGTTCGAATAGTATCAATTGTGCACTCGCTCGCGTGCATACGCGACGAGGTGATGATGGTGGGTGCTACACGAGTGCAAGTGGGGCCAAAAGCGGGAGCAAAGAAAACGACAAATGAAAGCAGCTGTCCGAGTTCATTACTAATTACTAATTTGCCCCAAGTGGGTCCCGCAATTGATCGTGACGTCACCCGGAACGGGCGTGTTTGTAGCAGCTGGGACCATACCACTGCGGTAATAATAAGTGATTCATAATTTCGTTCACCACGCTAATAAATCCCTTATTGTGAATATACCCTGGTGTCGTTGTTATTTGCATGAGTGCCATTCAACAAGCAAATATTGTGACGGTGTAATTCATAGGTGGTTTTTAAGTCGATATGAAAACTAATTCTTAAAATTTTGTTTTATTGTGGAGGTGGTACTGTTATAGAGAGAGAATCATTAGTTGAGAATCAAGAGATTTTAATGTTGATAGCTCTTTGCTGTTGAGTATTCTAAGCATAATAATAAATGTGTATTTAAAAGCAAATACTAACTAGTGATACTATGGTAATTCAGTAAACATATAAAGTGGTACTTTGGCCAATAAAAATAATTTCTCAACTATTTTTTAAAAACCCAACTCTTCAGTTGGGTTCTTCCCAAACTACCCCTGAGTTTTTCTTCTTCTTCCTGCTCATCTGCTCACATCAACTGCCATTATTAATCCCCCACCACCACAGCCATCACGCACCACTCTCCCCAATTCCCACTTCCCTCAAAAATTAGATTTCTAAAAAGCTCAGATTTTTAAGTTTTGTCTATGGCGGAGATGGGTTGCGGTGCCCGGATTACTACGACAGAGATCGAGACTTCTGAATTTGTTGGCTCTGGTGTAGTGGGGAGGATCGGATTACCGCCGGCACCGGTTGTTCCTTCTCCGGCACCGAGATTTGAAGGGTTTTTCCTGGATGATTTTGTTTGTGAAGAACAGAAGCATTTCTTGGATGCCTGCGCTCTTTGTAATAAACCGTTGGGATCTAATCGTGATATATATATGTACAGGTAAATTTCCCTCTTGTTTTGTGATCTAGCTTGTGTTTGGGTTTTGGGGCTAGTTTCATCGATTTGTGGGCGTGTTGATCTCCATTTTATCATTAAGTTTTTAATGAATGAACGGAATCTTAATGATATGGTTTAATAAACTCGGTTTCCTGATTATAATTTCTGCGAATGAATTCATCTTTTAGCTTCAATTTCCCTGATTTTGTTTGATATCTGTGATTGGAGATGTCTTTATTTTCTGTTCAGTTCATTGATCGAGAAGTCCCTTACGAACACGGGTTTCGATTCTCACGGGTGGTCAAGAAACTTCGCTGTTTTTTCTGATTTTTTCTCTTCTTTTTTTCTTTCCTCCCCTCCTTTCCCTCCTTAGATCATCTAAATGCTGCTCCATGTTAAGAAAAGGAAAAAAAACGGCCTTTCGATTATTGTTAAGAAATAGGAAATCTTTTCTTTGAATTTCTTCCCTAACACGTTGATTGATCTGTTCTTTGGATCAGGGGTGATACACCGTTCTGCAGTGAAGAGTGCCGGCAAGAACGGATCGACACGGACGAAGCAGCAGAGAAAGCTCGGAAGCTCTCCTTCAAACAAGCTTCTGCTTCTTCTACAATCATCAAAGAAACGAATACTAGTTCTCCAAAATCCCAAGCTATCGGCGTGAGAACAGGTGCTGTTGTTGCCGGATAAAAAAAAATTTAATGAAAAGAGGAAATCTTCTTTCTTTCTAAATTACAAGAGTGAAAAAAAAGGCAGCAACAATCAAAACAAGCCAGAAAGAAAACAAAAGGTAGAAGGAATATGGGTAATCTTGGCTTGTTAGTATAGAAGAGCTCTGTTTTTTCGGTTTTTGTTGAGCTTTTTCTGTAAGATTTTGGGTTCTTGTCGAGTTTTTTTTTTTCACTAGTATGTAGTTTGGTATCCTGAAATTAAAAGGAGAAAAGCTAGTTAATGGTGGTTGTGGGATTTTCTTTCTCCTATGTAATGAACTCTTTGAAAAGAAAAGAAAAAAAAAGGAAAAGGAAAATCCTTTTTCTTCTATATGTGTAGAGTTATATTATTTCCTTCTCGTGTTCTTTTGTTTATCTGTTCATTCATAGATAGTGTGCTAACTGCAGAGTAGTGCGAACGCAAATTGGGTTCTCTTAACTACCAGGTGCATGTTCTGGAAATCATTTAAAATCAGTTCTAGCTTTTTTAGGAAAGAAGATAGAAATTACGTTTATGGTTGCTTTTTGATTAGCTGCTTTTAGCTTCTGGAAAATCCTGAAAACAAAAATCTGATGAAGCTTCTAGCTCTTACGGAACCCAACAACTCCTTCAAGGCTCGAACTTAAATGAGCAGCAGCTTCTGCGTACGTTTGAAATTGATTATAAAATAAAATTTTTTTAAAATAAAAAGTATTTTTATTTTTAGAAAAAATAAGAATATATAATATAAAAATTATTACGTAAATTTTTTTATATTATTTAAATTTTTAAATAAATTTTTTAAAAATATTTATAAAATATATATTAAAAATATGAAAATAAAAAAAAATTAAATAGTTGATTTTGAAACGCTCTAGCTCGTCATTAACATGGGCAGCACTGTATTAGGCCGGGCCCAAATAGAGGGAGCTGAAATGACCCAACCTCGAGTGGCCTTTTCTCATAAAGGCGCCTTGAAAGTGTAATTTACCTAAAACCCATCGTTTGTAAATACAGTCGAATCAGGTTTTTTTCCTTATTACCCTCTCTCTATTCTCCGACGACCGAACGCGGCGGCTGTCGGTGATCAGTAATCAAAATTCTTTTCGTTTACAAATCCATCCCAATTTCCTTCTCTAGCGCAAATCTGCAATACTTCTGAATATTTATCTAAATTAGTGGTCTCTCTTACTTCTACCGGTGACAATCCGCGAATTCCAGGTATGATTATGAAGTTTTTCTTTTAAGTTTATTTTTTTCATATGCATTATTATGACTCAGATGTTGTTCTAAAAGAAGAAATTGCGAAGCCATTAGGAATTTCTTTCGTTGTGCATTTATGTCGATTTAATGTTTTAGGAAGGTCGTCGAGTTTCTATATTTGATTTTAGGGATACTGTGAGAATTCTTATAACGTGTTTGTAGATTTTATCTTGTTGTAACAGCCATAGTAGTTCTGTTAAAGGTGGCATTTTCTTCCTTCAATTTTCTTGATATCTGCAATTTTGTGTGATAAGTTATGCAGTAAACCTTTTCTTTTCTTCAAAATTTCTTCTTTTCTAACTTTAGGAGATTTCAGCTAGCTAACTGTCTCCCGGTACTCATAAACTATAAATAAACTGATTCCGGTAAGATTTTGAAATTCATGTGCAGGAGATGTGCAGTTGCAATATGATTTGCGGTACTTTTTTTTTTCTCTAGTGTTACTTCTCAGATTGTTGCGTTCAAAGTGGAAAAATGCTAGAAGGGGAAGTTGTGGCTATCTGCCACTATGGTGGAGAATTTATTTACAATGCTGATGGGTCTTGCTTTGCACTGGTGGAGGTGCTCATGCGATAGATATTGGACATGAAATGACCTTTCAGGATTTTAAAGTTTCCAGTTTGTTTAACAGCGACCTAGCAAATATGTCTGTCAAGTATTTTCTACCAAGCAACAGGACCCTTATCTCAATCTCGACTGCTTAGGATCTGAAACGCATGGTTTAGTTTAATATTAGTACCATGACTACTGATGTTTATATTCTTAGCAAGGTTGACGTAGAATAATTCTACAAAATTTGTTTCTGTTAGTTTTTTTTTTTGGGAGATATGTGATAGGATAGGTGTTCTTTACACTGGTCCAGCTACCTGTTTCTTTTTAGCATCCCTGAGATTACTGCATGCAAGGAATTGTTTCCTAGAGAGCAATTTAACTGATATTTTCCTCACTATTTATGCATCTTAATAGATGTTTCAGGTGTAAGGTTGAAAATATCATTGGAGACTGCACCTGCAGAAAGGCCACATGGTATTCTTGAGATTTAGAGTTCCATATTGTCGGCCAAAAGAAATGCTTTTAGAATTCAGGTCAGTTAATCGATTTAGTGTAGCCATGTCATTATGGTAGCAAGCTACTGAGGATTTATTTGGTCTCTAAAGCTTCAATTCATTTCTTTATAGACTTTTATAGAAAAGTTAATGCATGAAATTAGGCCTATCATATTGGAATAAAGCCTCATAAACTTGATGGAAGATTTTGAAAAACTGGTGAAGCCTTCCATGCTATTGGAAAATCATGGGTATATGTGTTGCGAAATCAAACATTACATTCAAAGAACAACCAAGTCTCTCTCTAAACTTGTACGATCTTGGCAGTGACAGCAACTTAATGTGCTTTGACAACCATGCACAAGGCTTATGGTATCCAAGCTAAATAATACTTGGATTTTTTAAAATGAACCATTTCGTAGTAGGTTTCTTTTTTGCTCTGCTTACTGGACAACACCGCAAGATAGGATTTTAGCAAATAAACTGCTTGCTTAAATGTTTACTTTTTTTTTTTCAAAGGTATGTCTTAGGACGGTCATGTGCAAGAGCCGGTTCATGAAAAAGCTTGATTGCTCCAGCTATTACAATCACATTAAATGAGATCTTATACACAATATTTACATCTTATATCCTCAGTGGAGATATTTGTATGACAAAGTCAACATTTGCCTCTCTGAGTAAAGGACTTGTGGATTATCTATGGATGGACAGTTTTTACAGCACCGGTCGAATCAGGTCTCTCTCTCTCTCTCTCCCCCACACTGTCTCTCTCTATCTTATATATTAATTTATTAGTTGTTATTATTCCATAACCTCAGTTTGGTCAAGGCGATACCAGTGTAAGTGATGTTTTCTCCAAGGAACAGAAGCATTTGCACAAGGCATTGCTTTTGGTGTTTCTGGAGTTCTCACCAAGCCCGTTGGCAGTGCCAGACAGCATGGTCTTCTATGGTTTGCACATGGAATTGAGCGTGGCATTTTAGGTTTTGTTGTTCAGCCATTCAGTGGAGCATTGGATTATGTTTCATTAACCGTAGTGGTGCTATTTTTCCTAGATGCTTAGAAATTCTAAACAACATATTTACTACCCAAAGAAAGAGGAACTCCTGCGCTATTTATGAAATTTCATAGTAAATTGCTAATCATGACATCCCTTTCAGTTTTTGTACCTCTTCTTCAATTCATTTAGGTTTTTATGATAAGCTTAAACCTAGTCTAACCTAAACGAATACTATTAGGTTTGGAGGAACTATGTTGACGATCATGCTGCTCCTGTCTCAATTTGGCAGCCTAGACCACTAGATGGGTTTTGTTGCCATCGGATGTGTAGCAGTGGCTGACTTCGATGTACCCACCAACTGAATTGTGCTTTTATTGTGTGAGGACCAGATATGGAGGTGGACACGCTTTTTGAGGAGCAAACGCCATGGGCTGCGCCAAATGCCTATCTGTGGTCATGTTACATGTATCAATTTCAAAGCGAAGCATTGCAGTTTGTCACCCTAAGGCAGTTAACAAGTAGGAAGCCTAAGAAAGTCTTAGATAGTCAGCATCCACAAATAACAGAGGTTCCAAAGAGGTCAGGAACTCATGATGAAAGAAACATCAGACTTATATAAGTAAGTGACATAACAATGCACAACTTCCAATTGCAAGCATTCAATGCGAGTAGGAAACTGCAGATATTTCCTGGTGATATAATTTTCAAGGTATTTTCTGCACCTTTTGCTTAGGGCTTACAAGATTATTGGGATCACCTGATATTCGGTCTGTTGTGAAGTAAGCAGATCTGCACCTGTAATTTCATAGCAAGTTACGTATTTTTCTGTACACCAAACAACATGAAGGTCTTCGGTCTTGCTTGGAAATCATACGTATTATACAACTTGTAAATCCTACAAATGAAATTGATATATACATGTATATTGTTTCATTGTGGAACCAAGGATATGATTGTAACTATTTATCTTTGTATCTTCAATACTCGTAGACGATTGATTCTTTCTTGAGTTTGCAAATATTTTCTATGCATTTGTTTCGTAAATATAAGCATGTAAAGTGATTCGCATCAGTATCTGCAGATGTCTCCTTCTGATTCCATTTTGTTCGTTCATGTAATCGTTGTTTGTGTATGTGCTTTTATTCTCATGGTAATGAACGACGTTTTCTCGTTGAAGGTAAACGTCAACTGCTACCGACAACGTTGTAATCGTTCGTAACTCAGCAATTATTAATTGATGTGATTCAATGCGGTCGATCTTATCTCTCTCTCTTTCTCGTGAGAATTAGTCAAAAGCCAAATCCAAAAAAATATAATTAATCAAGAACAGGGAAGGAAGGATCCATTAATCAAGAAAAAAGTGGAAGATTGTAGTCCTGTTTGATGGAGGGACTCATCAAGGGCTTGATCGACGTTGCTCTCGGCGGTGGCGGTGGGGACAACGATGGTGATGATAATCGCAGGGGTAGAGAAGAAGAACAGCAGAGATCCAGATCCTCTTGGGCTGAGGTGAGAAAAACTTATCTCAAAACCACTATCACTTGCTTGTTCTGAAAGAGTTTCCCATGGTGGAGTTTCGAAGTTGGTTGTGCGAATTTTTCACTAGGGGAAGGATGCATTTTGTTGAATTTTGCCGCTTAATTGCACGCACTGTTCGGGGACGCATTGCATTTAGTTACTTTTATAAATGTGTCTCTGCACAGATGATAAATTCTTCAGAAATGCTTGTGCTTTTATTCCGTGGAATTAATTTATGCAAATCTTTGTTGTTTTGCTCTTTTACTGAGATAATTGTTTGGTTTTTCTTGTGTCTTATTTTATTTTTTCTCTTCCTGTTTCTTCTTGGAGCAGCAGAATGAAGAGGAACAGAGGAGACGCGAAAGCTACAGTCGACCAAACGCCTGGAATTCGGAGAAGGTAATCGCCATTATTTGGCTAGCATGCAGACGCAAATTACTTTTATCTTTATTTTTTGGATTAACCGAAGATTTCTTCTTACAGCAGTACGAGAGGACACAGCAGGATGATGAGGAGCTGCGATGGCAACAGCATGAAAGGTACTCTAATAGCATGGTTGGATATGATAGTTGTTGCAGCATTGGAATGTGAATTGCAATCCTAGGCATTGAGCAAAATACTAGTAACACTTGAAAAATAATCTTTCCTTATATTCAATTGTTTTGAATGATCACACTTAATATGAGCAGCACTCATCTAACCAGACTGCAATCCCAAATGGGCACAAGCCACCAACCTAGTGCCTGGTCTTCAGAGAAGGTGGGACTTGTTAATTTATCAAAGTTTTAATCATCCTACTTGCTTTTTTTCTTTTCGTTTTTCCCCATTGTATGTTGATTAATGTTCGCTTGTAGGAAGACAATGATGGTCAATATGAGGGACAGTGGGAGGTTGTTGGCCAGAAAAAGAAGCACCATCCTATGCCACAAAGACTGCAAAAGGTTCGTCACTCGATATTCTTATTCAATCATGGCTCTGAATTTACTTTTGATGTTGGCTTACTAGCAATGCAGAGAAATTGCTTCTCCATTTCTTGGCTGTTTTTCAACCATTTTCGTAGTTAGCTGGCTATAATAATTATCAATAGGATCAAATTTGTTTATCACATGCTACATCGTCTAGACTTAAAGAGGAACTGCTGAGTAGTGTGCTTTTGTTACTGTGTCACATATATTTCTGAGAAACATAAACACATCATGTATCAGCAACTTTGCTACTTCTTTCACGATTTTGTGTCAGTGAGTGAATAATATGCAGAGATTTCCGCCTGACATTTCAGTGGTTTCACATTTCTAATAATCATGCGCAATGCTTGGGTGATTTATTCACATCGCTTCATTGGCACTTTCTGCAGGTGCAAGTCGATACTTGGAATGACTACAAAAGGAATCCAAGCGAGCAGAATTATATGGAGGATTCTTACCATCATACAGAGACAGAAACGTCAGATATGGAGATTGACAATCTGTCCAAAGCTTGCAGCAGGCTATGGAAGCTTGATCTCAACAGATTGGTTCCAGGGAAAGACTATGAAATTGATTGTGGTGAAGGTAAAAAGGTTTATCAGAAAGGGGATATGGCTGATGGAAGCCTATTCCAGTGGGTCAATGATGATGTGTTCAGACGTCCCACTTATGCTCGGTTTTGCTCTCTTTTGGATAACTACAATCCACAAGAAGGGTATAAAGAAGTCATTACTACTCCGGAGAAGAATGAGCAGGCAGCTTTTATAGAGGAAATTAGTAGGACTGCACCAATCAAGTATCTTCACAAATATCTTGTTGCAAAGGGCATTGGATCCCAAGACTATGAGGAATTCAAGGAAATGTTGAAGAGTCTTTGGTTTGATCTGTATGGCAGGGGTGGTAGTTCAGGTAGCTCGTCTGCTTTTGAACATGTTTTTGTAGGGGAAATCAAAGGGCGGGGAGAAAACGAGGTATCTGGCTTTCACAACTGGATTCAGGTACACTTATCTTCAGTCTCTTGCATTTTATTGCGATGCATAAGTTAAAGTAGGAACAGAGTCATTTAGAAGCTGCAACACTGAACTGGCTAATAGTGACACCAACTACATGCATTCGACTAGAATCAGTAGTAATATGCATCAAAGCGTGCAATGGCAAAGTTAAGATGCTTGTAAAGTCTTAAGCCATCACTTCTCGTTAGTGCGTACTGTCAATTACTGGCAGCAGTTCTTAGTGAGCATTTTGTGTCATGCAAGCTACATGAGAACATACTCATTTCTTCTAAGGACTTCGTGTTTTGATTTTGTGTTACCTTTTTTTATGCAAGAATTCCTCCATCTAAATTTGTCTTCTAACAGTTTTACTTGGAAGAAGCCAAAGGGAGAGTGGACTACCAAGGTTACATTTTTCCTAGGAGGCATCAAGAGATTGTAAGCAATTGAGTTCCATTTATACCTAATGTTATCTTGAGCAGGCAAAAGTACCATTATAACTTTCATGCTGAATGCATACATAAATGGCTGTTGCATACCATTCTGATCAAGCTTTGTGCGTTGATACAAAACAGTAGGTTATACATGATCTGCTTCTTTTATGTGTGAAGTTAAACTGACTAGGATTTTAGAATTGTAAACATGTTTTATGGCTGATCTTTTCTATAAAATGGTTATGCCGGTACTTATGGCAAATAATGACGAATACCTTTTTATACAATGATTGTGCCAGTGCTTACGACAAATAAATTTGCTATCACCTGAGAACATATGCAGCACTTCCAACTACGAGTAATTGTTACTTGTTGTCCCCACTTCTTTGCAACGTTTAATTACCATTGCATCACCATTGCATCGCTGCTAGTAACATGTTTATTGTTTGCATTGCAGCCTAATTCAGACTCTCAATTGCTGACAATTCAATTTGAATGGAATGGTATACTAAAATCTGTCTCGAGCACTTTAATTGGGGTGAGCCCAGAGTTTGAAGTTGCCCTCTACACATTGTGTTTCTTCGTCGGTCAAGAAGACAACCGTGTTTGTCTAGGTCCATATCCTGTGAACATCAAATGCTATCGCTTTGGTCGGGGCAGAATGGGATCTGTTTTTCCTATAGCTGAATGTTAATATCTACTGTATAACCGAAGAAGGTGAAAATATTAGTCTTTCTTGTAATACATGTGAAAATCTGGAGTTTGTATTTTCTAATCAATAGCCTACTGATGTTACCAATGATGTCTATTCTAGATCATAAACTCAATATATCTGTTTTCTGATTTTTGGGTTTCTATTGATTGAATCATGAACTTATTTGTCTACTACATTTGGATATCAAGCTTGATAGCATGACCTGTAGATATTTCTACAGTTACATGTTATCTTTTTTGTTATGATTTTAAGAAGGGCGGGTCTAACAATTCCACATGTTTTAGGTTTCTGCTTTTGTTTCTTTGCAGAAAAAAAAAATGTAGTGATTTTTTGAAAAAACAAGACCTTTAAATGACAGCCACCAAAACAAAAAGAAACAACAAAAGTTCCAGCCAAGAAAATGAATTTAAGAAGAAAACAAACATGCAAAAACTTTTCCTTATACCTAAAATGCTAGAAAATAGATTCTCATCAAAATTAATTTCCACCAAGGATTCCAGCTATGTAAGAAGCAATATGGATAAGGCCTTAAAACTCAACAACATAAAATTCTCTTGGTTGATTTTAGTAGTGTCTGTCTAGTGCCTACCACCACAAATTAATTGATTCATTCGTTAATAATCACTATCTTACTTAGTTTGCAAAACTTTGTGTTTGCATATCCTTACAATATTAAACATTTAGATTCATGTTTATCTTTTCCACATGCAACAGTCCTCTAAAAGCTTAAGCTGTGTTCTTGTCCTCACCAGTTGTAGCTTCTGAAGCTTTGTTCTCGTTGAAAAGAAACTAGCTACAGAGTTATATCAACAAGTTGTTGCTTGTGGGGATAATCCCAAAAACATGGGAAGAATGAAAATTGTTTGTAGCCACACTAGCTTTCGTGGTTCTAATCTCCAAAATCTTAGTAAGGTACGTTACGCAAACTTTGCTTATTTTACACCACAAGCAAGCAAAGAGAAATAACAAGTAGCGTATCTGCAAAAATCTATCATAATTTTCAGATTACTTGGTATTTATTTGATCTTAAAAACTTCAAATATTAAAACTTAAAAGCTGCTGTAATCTTTAAAAACGTAAAAGAAGTTTCCGTAGTAGTCCAACGTTAGAAAGAATGAACATTGTAAATGTTTACCAAGTCTACCCTTTTCATGCTTCAACCTGCCATGCATCACTTTCTACCAACAAAAGGGTAAAACTGTCATTTACATCACCGTAAGCATGTTATATTTGACGATGAACATTGATTTGAAATCTTAGATTTCAATAACGGCGTATTTTAAATATTCATAACTTTATTTTTTTTTTAAATTTTAAATTTCAAATAATTCATATATTTTAATTATATTATAAATTTAAAATTTTATTTTTATATATAAAACTCCAGTTCTATTTTTTTATTTACATACTTTTTAATATAATTATATTTTTTAATTTTTAACATATTTTTAAAAATTATTAAAACATAAATACTAAATTTTACTTTTATTTTATTTTTTAAAAAATTTTACTTTCCAATTTTTATATTTACAAAACACATCCTAACCATGCCAAACGATAGCATCCATCAGCTGTTTCTCAAGCACTTATTTGTTTTTCCCAACTTTTGTTGTCTATTCTTCTCCTCCTCCTCTTCTATAAAACCAAACCTTCCGACCTCTTTCTTACCTTCCCATTTCTTTCACAAAGCAACAATGGCCTTAACTCTAAAGTCTCTTTCCTCTTTCACAAGCTTCACAACAGACACCACCAAACCTCACCGGACTTCCGTCGACAACTCATCGGTGCCGTTCATCGCTTGCGTAAACAACAACAACAAATTGCCTTCCCCATCACTCCGTATCAAAGCCACACCATCAAACAATCTCAGCAATAGTCTATCAGCTGATGATACAACCGCAGGCAGAAAATCAGCACTTGACAATGGTGTTTCAGAACGTGTGCATGGTGGAATGACAACGGTGTCGGCGAACGGATCATGCGCGCGCGTGCCCGTATTCGTTATGCTTCCGTTAGACACGGTTTCACCGGAGAATAGACGGTTGAATAGAGCGAGAGCATTGGATGCGAGTATGATGGCGTTGAAGAGCGCCGGAGTTGAAGGTGTAATGGTTGATGTTTGGTGGGGACTTGTCGAACGAGATGGTCCGATGAAGTATAACTGGGACGCGTATACGGAGCTCGTAAAAATGGCGCAGAAGCATGGCCTGAAACTTCAGATGGTCATGAGCTTTCATCAGTGCGGCGAAAACGTCGGTGATTCTTGCAGGTTTCTATCTATAATTGATTAATTTCTTTTGCTCTGTTTTCGAAAAAAATTTCTCGATCAAAACGGTTATCTTCAATGCTTTGCTAAGTTTGCATATTAAGAAAAGAATCAGAAAAGAAATATTTTTTTTTCTTCGATTACTTGGAATTGCCATTAGGTATCAGTCTCTTTCTTTCGGAAACCTTACCACATGCAATCAAACAATTTACTGCAGGCATCAGTCCCAATCCGCATAGTGTAAAGAACTTGAGTTAGTATTCTTAGATTCTACAAGGGATATAATGTTCACGATTAAGAAAAAAAGATGCCATTTTCTCATGGAACTTCGATATTTTTTTTGGTAGCATTCCGTTACCACCTTGGGTGTTAGAGGAGATGAGTAGGGATCCAGATATCGTCTACACCGACCGATCCGGCCGGAGAAATCCAGAGTACATTTCACTCGGCTGCGATACCTTGCCGGTGCTCTCTGGCAGAACACCTATTCAAGTGTACTCCGACTACATGAGAAGTTTCCGCGACAGGTTCAGTGACTATCTCGGAGATGTCATTGTGGTACGTACTGAAAAATTTATTACTGGTCGAAGAGTTGGAGTTGATCACTAACGTTAAGCTAGCGGTGAATCTCATATTGAATTTTTTTCCTTTTGAATTCTTCGTAATCAGGAGATTCAAGTAGGAACTGGGCCTTGTGGTGAACTCAGGTATCCTTCTTACCCTGAGACAAACGGCACTTGGCGATATCCCGGAATCGGAGAATTCCAATGCTACGACAAGGTAGAATAGTCTTTCTTCGTAAAAACTTTTGATTATTTTAGTAAATTTGAAAAAGAAAAATGGAAACGAGAAATACTTAATTTGTCTAACTCGTACAGTGCTCTTGTTACAGTACATGAGAGCATCATTGCAAGCAGTAGCCGCGAAAATCGGCCGGAGAGAGTGGGGCCATAGCGGGCCCCACGACGCTGGAAACTACAACCAGTTCCCGGAAGAAACAGGTTTTTTCCGGCGAGAAGGCACATGGAACACAGACTACGGAAAATTCTTCCTTACCTGGTACACCGATGTCCTAATAGACCACGGCGACCGAGTTCTCTCCGCTGCAGAAGCAATCTTACGAGGAACAGGTGTAAAACTATCAGCTAAAGTCGCCGGAATCCACTGGCACTACCGAACCCGTTCACATGCCGCAGAACTCACTGCCGGCTACTATAACACTAGGCATAGAGATGGTTATCTCCCTATTGCTCAAATGTTAGCAAAGAGAGGAGCAGTACTAAATTTCACATGCATGGAAATGAAAGATCAACAACAACCTGAGCACGCATGCAGTTCACCGGAAATGTTAGTACGGCAGGTAAAAGCTGCGGCGAAAGTGGCAGGGGTCCATATCGCGGGAGAGAATGCGTTGGAGAGGTACGATGGATGGGCTTACTCCCAGGTTCTTGAGACTAGTCGGTCCGGCGACGGCTATGGATTGAGCGCGTTTACTTACCTGAGAATGAACAAGAAATTGTTCGAGGATGAGAACTGGAGGCAATTTGTTAACTTTGTTAGGAGTATGAATGAAGGTGGTCGGAGACTTTCAGTTCCGGCGAGTGATTCCGGTCGTTCCGATCTTTATTATATTGGTTTTATTAGAAAGAGCAAGGATAGCAAATCTGAGTTTGCTGGAGCTCTGTAATTAAAATTAGTAAAGCAAAACATTTTATGTTTATACAGTTTGTTAATTTGTTAAAAAAACGCAAATGAATGAATAGAAACGGAGAACAATTGATAAATACGCCCCTTTTTGTTTTATATTTATATATTTTGTCATAAATTCCACAATCTCATATAAGATCTATTCGATAATTTATTCTTCATTGAATTAATTTACATTATAATACTCAAAATATTTTAAGATAGTAGTATAAATAACTTTAATATAGATTTTGTAATACACAAATGGTACATTGTAAATTTTATAATTTTAAGTCAAGTAAAATTTCCTGGATTTGTGGAAGCATAACTCCTATAAGTATTATAAATTTTAGTATTATTCTACAAGAAAGACTTTTTTATGACAAAAGGCCCATTAAGACGTTAGCTTACGTCGTCTTACACTTTGGGCCACTGGCCCAAGTTGATGACAAAACGCGTTCGTGTCATTTTTCTTCTACACCTATACCCGTTTTTGTAAAGCAAGCTACACATACCCGCTCTGCTCCACTTTCCCCGCTTCTTTCTTCAACGCCGCAGATTAACACTCTCAGTCACACCGCCGTCCGTTGCCGCCGTGTTAACAATCTCATGTCCCACCGTCGATCAGGTAACTCCACCCTCTTTATGCACTGCTCTTTCTTCTGCTTCTAATTCTGCGTATAATTTGATTTGTTGCATTTTTTTTCTTTCTTCGTCTGAAACAGTTTGGGTTAAACCCTTGCCACCTATAAGTTCCCCGGCGAGAGAGAAGTTGATGAGTAAAGGGCAAACGAAAGTCGCCGCAACTCTGCCCCTCTACCGTGTTCGTCTCCAACATTTCTACTGCTCACTAATGGTGATGTAAGTTTCCCTGCAGCGAATTCTTATAGGAAGACTGGTTCTTGCAACTTTTCAGTTGTTTAGTTGTATTATTAGTTTCTTAAACATTTTTTAATATTTTACGGTGATTCTTTTTCTTTTTTGCTTTTGGAGGTCTTCATGAGGACCTTTGCTTCACTGTCACACCCAAGGGTAAGGTGTTTATTTGATGACAGTAAAGCTATGAATTTTAATGAATTTTGCTACAATTCCACTTTCTGAAACATGAGAAGCTACATCATGCTAGCTTAAGTTTGTTACTTCAGTGCATTCTCTTTGTTTTCGTTTTGATTTCATTGCCAGAAAAATACTCTATATGTGCAAGCTGATGGTGTTTAAGTTTGCCCCTTGTTATTTATTTTTTTAAAATAGTATGTTCTTATTGGTTTGAGCTGCAACTGATTAACTTCATTGGGTTTCCCTTGTGTGACTTAAATGAATATTGAGCCCAATTTTCGTACTCAGTCTTTTCAGTTAATTCACGGTAAATGATACGATGAGTTCTTTCTCCCCTGAATTATATTTGTATCGGCAGAAAGGATGATGAGAAATTGTGTTAAAGAACAAGTAGTGTGAGGCTTTTTTAGAGCCATGTAGTAGACATAGACACTGCCACTGCATTCTTGAAATTTCTTCTATGTTGTTACTTCTCAAGTTAATTCAGAGTTAAGGGGTTGTTTCGGAGTGCTTTAAATAAGAAGGTTTTTTGAAAAAGAGCTTAGTTTGGAGCTTTTTGAAAATGATTTGATTTTTTTGACCTAGAAAATTTAAATAAAACTTCTACATATAAAGATTCTACGACATACAGTTTATCTGTACTTTTTGAATTAAAATTTTTTAAATACTGTAGAAGGAAACGCAAAAGTTTAAATGGAATGAAAAGCAGTGAGAAACGCACTGCCAAACAGCCTATAAATAATTTCTAAAACCTGACTTGTGCTACATAAATGTTCTTGTTCTAACTTGCGAGCTGCTTTCCTCTGGCTCTCAGAAAGCTGAGGTTTGTGCTTGTCCAGTTGCAAGTTTAAATTCTTTTCAACCTAGCATTCTTTTCGCTTATTACGTTTCAGTAAGACCCAGTTATATACAGTGCTTATAGAGATGGTAATTTCAACCTCAACCAACGTAAACTCTCATACCTCAGAACTAACATACCTCAAATTTTGTTCTTTGTGGTGGCAGTACATGGTATATTGTTGTAGACAACCGCATTATTTTGATTTCCTCTATCAGTTTTTTTTACCATATTACTTTGCTCTTCCTAAGTTTGATCATCTATGAGTTCCAGTCAGTGAGAATACCCTGTTATTATGTAGATTATGAATACCTTTTTATACACATCTTCCTCGTCTGTTTCATGTTTCACATTTATTTGGCTAGTAATATTCAACTGGTGCTTTTTATTTTATTTTATTTTTTTATTATGAAAACTAATGTTGAAACATTTACTCTTTTCTAGAAATAGTGTGTAGACCTGTTGTTGAGTTTGTTAAGACAATATTCAGAAACTTAGGATGCGAAAGTCTAAAGTAGAGCCTTCAAAAACAAGAACATGGCATTTCAGAAGCTAAAATGAGATCCAGATTCCAAGCTTCGGGTGTCAAATAAATAAAGGCACAGAAATGAAAACATATCGAAAAGGTTGAAGCAACAGAAAGGCCATGAGGAGTCTTGGTTTTCTGAGGCTATGGATGTTTTTTCTTTCTCTAAGGATAAAAATGTGGTAGAATAAGGATTCCAGAAGTCAGAAGATAAAGTTTGGCAAGGGTAAGAAATCACTTTTGCAAAACCAAGTTGCCAAGAGGAAGGTGACCTGGCACGCGATAAAAGTATATCAAATCAACAGAAGCTACATGCTATAGATTTACATTGACTTCAGGAAGATAAATTGACTACACAATTGAATATGGGCTCTAGTAAAGCAGCAGCAATGGTGTCAGCATATGCAAAATGGAGATGTGCGCCCTCAGTCATCCCGCCTCTATCTGGCTGTAACTGTAACTTCTGCTAAAGGATATCTGAAGGTTCTTGAGATGATACTTAAAAAGAATTCTACTGCCAGCAGATGTTTAACGCAGCATCATCTTTTATTCGGATTGAAAGTTCGACTGCTGAGAATGTGTTTTAATTAGTAAGAAGTGAGTTCCTAAAGATTAGTTCAGTAAGAAGTAGATTAGAGGTGAGTTTAGAATAAACTGAAATATAGAAAGTGAGTTCAAATTCAACACCTGACAAGGCAAAATGAGTTTCCTTGCAATTGGAATACACGCTTAGCTTCACAGTAATGCTACATAGTTCAGAAGATTTACAGTGTACTAGGTAACCATTATATGAATCCCTGTATGTTATGTACCTTTTATTCTACTGTATCTGGGTATTCTACGTGTCGGTGGATTTAGTTCCGTAAACGTTGCCGAGAAAGTATACCTTCTAGATGAGTAATCTTACGAAATTTTCAAACAAATAGTTAGAAGATTTTAGCTCTTTTAGCTTTATTGTGGTATTATCTATCAAGTGTTCGATGGAAGTCTTTAGTCAACACAGCTTAGTTTGTCAACATTATATTAGTTAAATACTTCCAATCCATAGTTATATTTTGGTTAATTAACCAGTCATTAGTGCTTCGCGTAAGCTTATTAAAAATAATTAGCTTACAATCTAATATTTGTTAACTCTTGTTTGGTGAGACCTACAGCTTTTGCCTATTGGTGAGTGGTGATAGACGCGCTTGCAAAGTGTTAAGTTCTTGAGTTTTATATAAAATTCACAAATAGCTCGAAAAACAAAGATAAAATTTGAATTATTGGTATATCTTCAATATATATATTTGCAATAATAAAAAGGTATAAAGTCATTTTTCACTTCCTATTATAAGGAAATGTGATTTTTACCCACCTATTTTGGAAATATGCATTTTCATCCTCTACTTATCATGAAAACAGTAACAAAAGCATTCCTTAATTAAATTCATTACTCAGGCAATTCAATTCTTATAAAAAGAAAAATAATAATAATAATAATAAAATTCATTACTGTTTTCTCTCTGACTTGATAGACAAGAACAAGACAAAAAGAACACAGCGGAGAATTCATTAAAGCAAAATGACAAAGACTTCCGACGGCGTCTTTGAAGAAGATGACCATTCTCCAGTCTCCTTCAACTTCAACCAAAAACAAATTAATTTGCAATATCATTCCCTAATAATTACTTTTAACAGTGTCAGACCGTCTGTCTTACTCAAGAATTGCCATACATCTTGAGTTTATAGAAACCGGTAGTCAAAGGACTTGTTTACCTACATTTAAAACTAATTTTTTATTTTTGAACTCATTTTAAACTAACATAAATATAAAATTTAAATTATAGTTTTTTTATCAAAAGCTCACGTTTTTAAATTTAAATTTTAAAAGTAAGAAATTTTATTTTTTATCAAATTCATTTTTAATTTATTTTATATAAAGTTATTTAAAAAAATAAACCCAATACTAAACTAAATACATTCTTACTGAACTGAAAAGAAGAAAAGAAATCTAATTAATTAATAATTTTAAATTTATTTTCAGAAAATTTAGTTTTTAAAAAAATTATTTTACCGTAAGATTTGTTGTTTTGCACATAAAAATCATTTTTTAATTAAAATATTATTTCTGATTCACTTTTTATTTATTAATATAAAAAATATATTATTTTTAACAATATTAGTTTTAATAACTTATTTTTATAAATTTATTTTTAAAAAATTTACTTTCAAACAAAAGAACTCAATATACACATCTAAAACGAGAAAGCGAACTATTTCTAACGAAATTATTGATCGTTTTCTAGCCATTTTGGTTTGGCTAGGATTTGCAGAACTTGTGCAAGGCAACGAGCTGATCAACTCGATCACTACAAAGAAATAAATTAGATCGCAAAATTTTATTTCAATTTTTTATTTTATATTTTTAAATAAAATTTTAAAATATTTTATAAAATTTTTGAAAATTTTAAAAAATATAAAAAAATTAGATCGTAAAATTTTATTATTAATTTTTTTAAAAAATTTTGAAATAAAAATATTTGAGTTCTTTTCAAAATATTTAAAATATTTAAAAAATTTTTTTTTAAAAAATACGCTCCAAATATTCTTAAATCGCAGCTCAACCTGCTGCCTGCCTTTTGCAGTCGAGGAAAGGGAAGTTAAGACAGAATACATTTGCGAAATCAGAAAAATCTTTCTTTTAATCAAGGAAAAAGAAAAGAAGAAATAAAAAAATCTTTGTTTGAGAGAGAGAGAAGAGAGAGAAAATCAAACGTCTTTGACTGACTGCGGGGATCAAAAGAACAAAGAAGTCTTCGTTTCCTCTCGCAAGAAAGTTGAATTCTTCATTTGTTTTTTTGCTTCTTTTTTTTTCTTTCTTGATTGTGTAGTCTTTATAACTTCTATCGAAGCAAAATGTTTTGATTTTAACTCTCTCTATTCTTGTGTTGTTGTTGTTCTTTCTCCTCCGAATTGTCTGTTTGGTGTTGTTTAGATTTGATTTCCGTTCTAGGTCGAGTTCTATCGACTTCTCTAAATTTTCTACTAGAGAGGGTAGTTTAGCTTGATATTTAGTTTTTCTTCTTTGTAACTTGCTTTACAGTTAAACTCCCATTTTTGTAACATTTCCTCATCCCATGAATTTGAACTTGATGTTTATCATCAATTAATGATAAAAATCTGATCTTTCTAGCATATCCCTACTTATTTCTATCAAATTTTGCTTTTTCAATCCTGGTTTTTCTGAAGTTGCTTATTTGACAATCAAAATCTCATTTTTATCACAATTCCTTCTTTCGTTTGCCATATTATTCTTCGATATACGAAAGTCGTTCCCCTGATTGTTTGTGACCTCTAACTCCATCCCATCATGTAGGACTTACTAGCAATACATTCAACATCAAGAATTCACCAATTTCTTTGTACATAGATATGAGCTGTTTCGGGCTCTTTAAGGAGAAAGCCAGAGGTTGGCGACCACTCCGGAGAAACCGAACACCTGAAAAGATCTCAACATTTACTTCACAAGTTACAGTCTCAGCCCCTGAATCTAACACAAGGACGAGCATTTCGGATGACTCGGCTGCAACAAGGCAGATAAGCAAGTCATCCGGTTCTGTTTCCTCTCCCCGCAGCTTGCCTGCACTGTATGAGGAGAGGGCACACAATTTGAGGGTTTTCAACCTGAAGGAACTCAGCAATGCTACCAATGACTTCAGCAGGATTCTAAAGATAGGTCAAGGTGGGTTTGGGACCGTTTATAGAGGTTACATCAAGCCTTTGGATGGCAAGGGTGATAAGACTATGGTCGCAGTTAAGAAACTTGATCCCAATGGTTTCCAGGTAATTTATCTACATTTGTTGCAAACGCTTAAAATTCGTCCTAAAGTCTCTGACTAAAATTCGTCCGAAAGTCTCTGACTACTGGACCTATGAACATTTGTATAAACTGGGTGTTTCTTCCTTTGAGGAGAAACTCATTCGTATAGTTCATTTAGCAAACTGTTGTGTTTATGGTTCCTTGAGAAGTAGGATATGATATGCCTTCAGTAATTCTGCAAGAATGCATATAGACATTGTTAATGATAATGGTCATGGATACTACTTGGATAGTGCGAGAAAATCATCCAAACCTATCTCTCTCAAGGACATTCCAATTCAGCAGTTTCTAAAGATTAAGACAACTTCATTGACATCGTGGAGTCTAATATTGATCTACAAGGCATGTACATAAATATGTAAATAATTTGGGTGATGCATTCTCTTTTCATCTTCTTATCTTCATTTGCTCATAATTGTTCATCTTTAATTTGTAGATGAGTGATTACTTTCCTTGTTGAAGATTAGTGGTTTATTTTGTGTCTGCTCTCCCTCTTTAGGGGCATAAACAATGGGTTGCGGAAGTACAATTTCTTGGAGTTGTCGAGCACCCAAATCTTGTAAAACTAATTGGATATTGTTCCGTGGATGGTGAAAGAGGCATCCAACGGCTGTTGGTATATGAGTTCGTGCCAAACAAGAGTTTAGAGGACCATCTCTTTAATAAAGCTTATCCTCCGCTTCCTTGGCTTACAAGACTCCAAATAGCTTTAGGTGCAGCGCAGGGATTGGCATATCTACATGAAGGATTGGAAATTCAGGTTTGAACTTATCTCAAATGTTTTTACGTCAGTAGATAACTAATTAGCGTACACTGCTTCCCTGCAAACCATTTTGCTTCTGTTGGTTCAATGATGTCTGCATCAATTGAATCTAGTAAACAATGTAATTAAAATTTTCAAATTAAGTTATCTTTTCGTCTCTACATTGTCTCGTGTTGATGATTCAAATTCGACATGACTCACCTAATTATGTTATGCAGATTATATATCGAGATTTCAAAGCATCCAATGTCTTATTGGATGAAGAATATAAACCGAAACTATCAGACTTTGGCTTAGCAAGGGAGGGACCAGCAGCAGGAGATACTCATGTATCAACTGCGGTATGTAACTTGTTTTAAATGTATGCTGATGAATTATTAAGATATCAAAGCATTTATAATGACTTGTATTCTATCATACATACTCGTCATTTATCTTATATGGTCCTCATTAATCTATATGAAGTTATGAAACTGGTATTTGTAAAGAATTAAGGAGTAGCTTCTTTGGTCTGATCAGGTAATGGGCACTTATGGCTACGCAGCCCCAGAATATATCGAGACAGGCCATCTCACATACCAAAGCGATGTATGGGGTTTCGGTGTGGTGCTTTATGAGATCTTAACAGGGAGAAGATCGGTTGAACGACATCTCCCAACGAGGCAGCAGAAGCTCGTGGATTGGGTCAAGCAATACCCAGTCGAGAGTAGCAGATTTAGTAGAATAATCGATCCAAGACTTGAAAACCAGTACTCACTAAAGGGTGCTAAGGAGGTTGCAAAGCTAGCCAACAGTTGCCTATCAAAACAAGCAAAGGATAGACCAAAAATGATTGAGGTAGTAGAGAGCTTGAAGCTTGCTATGCAGTTTACAGAGTTTGTTAAAGAAGAAAAGTTAACTCAAGATGATTCTGCAACCGAAGTAGACATTGAGGAGCATGTTGATGAAGGCAATAACAATGCCTATTCTTATAGAAGGCGAATGCTTCACCTTGCTAAGCTAGGAGAAAATGCAAATGGAGTTGGAATGAGAAGATTTACCATTATGAGAGCTGCAACACCTACTTAACATCAACTTTCTTATTCATTTATGCCAATGCTTCGAGGGAAACAATCTTTTCCTTCTTTTGGTGTGTTTGAGAGGGAAAACTGTACATAGTTTAACGGATTTTCATGTACTAAGTTATTTTCAGAAGAACATCTTGCTCGCAAAGTTTTTGCTAGTGCAATAATTCCTTAAGCTGTGAATATATTTATTTATGGTGCTCATTATCTTTGTTTGAGGAGCCCGTCAGGTTGGACGCCAGAAATGGTGACATCTATGCTGGAGAATATTTTGCTGATAAGGTGCATGGTTTGGTGTTCATCGTTTTGCAAATGGGCATCTATATGAAGGAGCATGCACGAGGGAAAAAGACAAGGTCTAGGGATGTACACATTTAGGAATGGCGAAACACTACTTTCTGTTCATTTCTCGTAATCCAGTCTTCGAATTATACATTGAAGACCAGATTCAAGCTTACCAATCGGCTAAATTAGAGAGCGAGGAGGAGCCCACGATCTTTACAAAAACTGATGTTAATCATTCAAAAGTGATGAACCCAGTTCTGGTAGTCTTCATCGCTCAATATATATCCTCCTGGAAAATATTGCTGTCGAAAAACTGAGGTATCTTATTCATGAGTGTAAAGTAAAATTGCTGAGAAATTAATGATCTTATAGAGCATGTTCTAGCATCTGATAAAGGGATTTGTTGTAGAGCTTGTAACTACTGGGATGCCGGTATTTAAGCAACACCGCCAGTAGATCTCCGTATATCGTAAGAAAGAAAGCTTCTCATTTTTCACTTCTGCAATGCATTACAACCGATCGCGGGGTTGTTAGGTATGAAGTTACTTGTTCATGCTTAGAAGTTTTTCCATAATCTTCAGAAATTGCTGCACACAATCTTCCATCTGCTGGTCTGTTAATTTATTATGCACTACATTAAAATTTTATATGATATATGAATAAGCTTTATCTAAAATGAAGGACTAGTTTTGCTAAATTTATTATGCAGATTTTGTTTTGGTAATGCAAACTCCCGTAACTAAGAACGGGCCAACGCGGCTAAGATGTCATCAATCAATCGTCACGGCCGCAGCAATTTTGAGCACTCCTATTTGGCGTAAAATTCACTAATGTGTTCCGCTGTCACACTTTTAATCTTTCTACTAACCTTATTCCTTTTTTTCCCTCCAAAATCTTCTTTATATCCATCTTCCATCACGAGTTTCGTCACTCTACTCAATCTCTGCTATTCTGTTCTTGCGCCACAACTCACCGCTCCTTTCCGTCAATCACGAAGCTCGATTAACTTCATTCTCAGAAAGTCAAAACCTTCAACGACAAACAACGGCGACAACAACAACACATCTCTCACTCCGTGTAGCAGCTGAAGAAATTAACAACAGAAATCAGATAAGATGATGATGCTGATCAACTGCTCCCACTGTCGAACGCCGCTGCAGTTACCGGATGGCGCGCGATCTATCCGTTGCGCGATCTGCAGAGCTGTAACACACGTGGCAGACAACCGCGACGCCGCACTACCACCGCCGCATTCTCACTACCCGCCGCCGGCGACACTACCTCCTCAACAGTACCAGCCGCAGTGGAGCCCTTCGCCGCCTGCCGGAACTCATGGGAGGAAGCGCGCCGTGATCGTTGGGATCTCGTATAAATATTCAAGGCATGAGCTCAGGGGATGTATTAATGATGCGAAGTGCATGAAGCATCTTCTTGTCAACAAGTTCCAGTTCCCTGAATCGTCCATCATCATGCTCACTGGTAATTCACTCTCTCTCTCTCTATCTTAAATTTGTTTTAATTCAAAAGGTTGATCTCTGATGTTCAAGGGGTCTGGTTATGGAATACTTCAGCTGATATGTTTTTGCTACTACTATGTTGATGTGATCTAGTGAAAGAGATGTTGATTATTCATATTGGACCCACCTAAAAAAAGAAAAGTAACGAGACGAATGATTCCTTGATTCAAATTTGGATCTTGTTTTATTATATACTTTTTCTTTTCTCTGTTATTGTACTCTGGTGTGAGAATTAAGTGTGAGAACTACGTAAACGAGTAGTGGTATTTGCCATAGCTATGTTATAATACGTTACATCTGTGATGAGATGAGTGTGCTCTGTTTGTGGGGTAAGCATACTAGGGATATAGTTCGTACGCACTTACTACCGTATATAATAAGAATTATAATGGTATGTTGCTTAGTTTTGTTACTGAATGTTACTTGATTTATGTTTAGCTCCAATACCGGCAAGAATCTTGCAATAGTAGAATGGTCATCTCATATCAGTATGGATGCATGATGGTTTTAGAAGTTTGTAGCTATTGGTGATATTTCGTACCAACCAAAGAATTTGGACATTTTATAGGTAAACAGTAGGAAATTACAATTTGGTTCCAACCAAAGGATGTGGATAGCCTGTGTATTGAGATTTTAAAGCATCTATAGTAGGCTGTTGTTATAGTGCTGAGTGATTATGTAAAATTGAATATAGCAATTTCCTCATATATTGACATCAACTGCCACTTGTGCGTACTTATCTATTGAACAGTTGAAGTTTTTTAAAAGCAAAGAGTTTCTGAAATCTGAACAATAAGCACTTATTTTGTCTCTGCTGAGGTCAATATATAAATTAGCTGCAATTCCGGGGACAATGTTTAATTATAACTGTGAATCTATTGTGTGCATTTTCATCCCTGCAAATCTTGAATGTGCAATTGAGGTCGTATTCATTTTTTGATAGATGATATTGAATTCTACTTTAATACTCTGCACACACCAAATCAAGGAAATTAGTTCATGAAATAGGCTTTGAGCTTACAAGTCAAGCTTAACATTCATTAGTGTTATTAAGTATAACTAGCTTGCTTCTCATAATTCCCATGGCTGTATTAGTCATGTTGCATCCGCCTCCAAGTTGGCTAGTCCGTTTTTCACATGAGCATTATCTTTAGGCTCTTTCACTACTAATCAAGCCTAGCCTAATTCGAAGGTCCAACAAATTTTAAGTTTGAGTTGGCTCAGCAAAGAGCTCGTTAATTTTGGAGGCCCTCATGGTCTAGCATCCTCAAATTAAATAGACGATGTACATCATTTTTTATGCCATGACTACCTTGAGATCAGACTAGAATTTTTGTACACTTTAGGAGTGTTCAAGAGGTAGGTTCTGTGTGGTGCTAACTCATACATGTCTTTAAACTTTGATATAATATTACTCCTAACAAGTTTAAAGTTATAATTATCGAATTGTTTCCATATTACTTATTTGTCAAATTGAGTGGCTATTTATATGTGTGTTTGGGCACCCTTACCTTTTGAGCTAACTTTTGGGGTTGAGTTCTATCTAAAACTCATTTGACATGGTATAAGAGCGGGCCATATGTGAGAATTTGCCCATAAGGGGATTAGTCCTATAGAGGATTGTAACTGGCCCTGCATGCTAAGCATGAGGGGGTGTTAATTGTGACACATAATTGTTTACTAAGTTAGGTGGTTTATATAAATTTGTGCATCCTCACCTTTTGAGTTAGTTTTTTGGGTTGAGTTCTACCCAAGGCCCATCTAACTGCTACTACAATGCAGATGCAGTGCTGGTTAGATATGGAACATCATACCTTTATCGTATGTCTTTGACGGCTTCACTTATTGCAATCACTTTGACAATCTTGATGCAAAAATATATCCAACTCAAGTTGTCGTGACCTTAATGCATGTGAATAAGAGATTTGCAACCTTTCCCTTTTGGCATCTTCTATGGTTACTTCTTATGTTTTCTGATTGTATTAGTCATGGAAGTTATTTGCAGAAGAAGAGACTGATCCATTCAAAATACCAACCAAACACAACATAAGAATGGCGATGTACTGGCTTGTGCAAGGTTGTCAACCAGGAGACTCATTAGTATTCCATTACTCGGGTCATGGATCACAACAGAGGAGTTATAATTCAGATGAAGTTGATGGATATGATGAAACTATATGTCCCCTAGACTTCGAAACACAAGGAATGATTGTTGATGATGAAATAAATGCAACTATGGTTAGACCCGTTACTCGTGGAGCTAAGCTCCATGCGATCATAGATGCTTGCCACAGTGGAACTGTTCTTGATTTACCTTTCCTGTGTCGAATGAATAGGTAACTTATCATTTCATTTGTTTTGCATTTCATTGATGTTTTTATTTTTTTGCAAGGTTTCTTATTGCATTCCATTTGAAGTAAGAGAAGGTAATGTCACTGATTAAGTGGCGTAAAAAAATAATTTAAGAAACAAGTACTGTATTCAAGAAAGTGTTAATAGTATTGATGTTTGTTGCTAAAGAACAAGGTTGCTTATATGTTTGCATATCTTCCACAATTTGTGTTCGTAGTCTTTACTTGCATATCAACCTTACCATGGAAAAGTGTGCTTTCTGGAAATTGTATTTCCATGCGTTGAATTTTATGTATTTACTATTGTTTGAAGAAGATATTCAAGATGAGCAACATAGCGTTAATTTGGAAATCTAATTTATCGTCTCATGTTAATTGATCTAGTACTGGGCACTATATATGGGAAGACCATCGTCCAAGATCTGGAGTTTGGAAAGGCTCAAGTGGTGGGGAGGTCATATCTTTTAGTGGTTGTGATGATCATCAAACATCTGCTGATACTTCGGTAAGTCTTATGTCAAGGTAGAGCTTTGGTTGTTAAATAATACAGGTGTGTCGGTATCATTTATTGCTATCATGTGACTAATGGAACATACCATCACGTATAACACGTAATCAAAGTAATTTATTATTTGCTGCGCTGCACATTGAAAGTCTCAATTATATACGAATTTAGCATTTTCTTGGAACAAGTGCTACTTTCCTGACATATCCTGAGACTTGTGTCCGAGTATAGTTTATAGAAGAACATTAGCAAAATTTGAGACTCGAAGTGCTTTCAGTTCGTTCTAAATTACCAATTACTTTAGTCTAGAGAACAAATTGGAATAACATCTTTCGTTGAATCTTGAGATCGTGAAAGAAAATTAATTGGTTAACACAAACAGGAGAAAAGCTCTTGTTTCAGAAAATTATATGTGAACCACTAAGACTGTTAGCTATTTACTCCAATATATTTCTTTGGTATTACGATCCTACTCATTTGTACTTTTGCATGCATGATATTTGATTTCATTGTTTTTTCCTTCCGAGTAGTTTCATTAGTGCAATTTATGAGCAGGCTCTTTCAAAGGTGACCTCCACCGGTGCTATGACATTTTGTTTCATCCAAGCCATTGAGCGGGGGGGGCAAGGTGCAACATACGGAAGCATTTTGAATTCGATGAGAGAAACCATCCGTACTACTGGTAATGGAATGGCTGGTGGCCCTGTTACTTCACTGCTCACTATGCTGTTGACTGGAGGCAGTGCACTGGGTGGGTTGAGACAGGTACTTTCTGTGATTATCTCAGAAACATGATGCTCAACATAAATCCACGATTTCAATTATAGCACAGATTTAGCTTGTGCTGTTAAAAGAATGAGTGACAAGTTTAATGGCTAGAGTTCATTCTGATTAAAGGAAGCTTCACCAATCATTATTTAAAATTGAAGATGTAGTAAATATGTTGAATTGAGGAGGTTTCTTTAGCTTTAGATATGGTGAAAACCCACAAACTTTTTTGATTTATCTCTTTTGCTCTTATGTATATATGCACCTGTGTATATAGTTGTGAATCCAATTGCTGCCTATTATTTGACCTAAATCTTAGAATCTAGTCTGCAATTAAATGTCTGTACATAGATTGACTGCATTTTTGTGCTTGCAGGAGCCCCAGCTAACTTCCTGCGAAATGTTTGACGTTTATGCTAGACCATTCTCTCTGTGAACTATGGTCGCTTGTTTGTTCATTCTGTACAGTTAGTTACATCCACATATCTACTCGTCGGAGTGAGAGTTATTTTGTGATTCAGGTTGAGCGTTGTTTGGATTTTTAAGCATAATACATCATTGATATGGTATGTATTCCTTTTTCTTATTCTAATTTCCTCTTGGTTGGTTATATCGTGTTTTCAAAAATGTTATATGTGAAATGCATAATCAGAAATCTGTTGAGTTAGATAAGCATGGTCTTAAAATTGCTTATCATAGTCTGATGATAGTTTCCCCAAAATAGGTGGCCTGAATAAAGTTCATTATTGTTATTTATGCTAATGCCCCAGAATCTTTATTACATCCCAAATTGTATCTTTCATATACAATCACCACTATGGAAAGTTTTAGAATACAAATCCTCTCTGATATGTGTGTATTATTAAAGCAGATGAACTTGTCAGTGGTAGCTATTGAGATGATAGTTTCATATATGATTTGAACTTTAGTCAGCTGGAGCATATCACAACTCTATGAATTGAAAAGATGGAAAGTGAAATAGAGATGCAACAAGGGTATGCCTTCGGGGTGCGCACTGAATGCAGGAGCGTGCTGGTGTCCCTTGCGGGCTCGCACTTGATGAACGGCGTTTGTAGTAGAAGAATGCAAGCGACTTGTGCATATGCGCTGTGGGTATTTTAGCATGCGCGTAAGAAGGAAATTATGGGAGGTGATACTAAAACCTGGATGCAGCAGTACGGAAGGTAAAGTATAACGTATAAGAATAGAATGTCACCAAGTTTCCTTTTTTGATCATGACAAGGAATTAGGGACACCACAAATTGCGCATCTCATATTCTCATGAGCGGAGTAGAGCATCATTCTCTTGATGCCCTACATCAACTTTGATGGAGCCCTTTGCAGATGAGTGCGTGATGTGGACCTTTCCTGCAGACATGGACGGAAAGCGAGCAGTAATTGCTGCATTGAAAGTTATTCGGATTCAAACTAGGCTATACTCATACTAGCAGTA
The DNA here is from genome assembly GCA_019914995.1 of Acanthochlamys bracteata. Taxonomy (NCBI): domain Eukaryota; kingdom Viridiplantae; phylum Streptophyta; class Magnoliopsida; order Pandanales; family Velloziaceae; genus Acanthochlamys; species Acanthochlamys bracteata. Next base: position 1,322,255 of record CM034126.1, read on the forward strand.
GAGCGTTCGAAAAATAGCGCACGAATAAAAAATAAATTAGCTAATTTGATAAATGTGCTACATCTCAATTTGGGTAAAATCAAATTAGCTCTTACTTGGTGGGCTTAGCGAAAGAATAGATATTTATAAGTACAAAATATTGATTTCTAAATAATTAGTCAATTATTTTAGAAAGGGAATCGATCTTACAGAAGTGGCAAAAAGTTTGCTTGAAGTGATTCAAACCATTATACGATGGAATAAAAGGGGTTTATGGTCAAACTCATCCTTAGTTAGCGTGCCTTAAATCTGATTTCAACAATTGCAGAATTTTGAACTCCAACGCATCTTCAAAGATGCAAATGGTGCTGCAGATTGGGTTGCATCTTTTGCCGTACGAGAGAAGTTTAATGCATTGGTGGGAGGAGAGTTCTCATATGTACATTTAGATTTTGCAATAGTGGTTTTATAATGGTCAGAAGAGAGAAGGATGACTCTCTCATTCACTATGCTATGTACTAATAGTAATATTCTGATCATGGTTGATATTCATGGTTCATCATCGTCGTTCTTTCTGCCTGAGAGGTTGTTCATAATACTATGAGAAGCACATGGATTTCCACACCCTGTGTAGGAATTTTGTCATCAGGGTAAATGGCAATGTTCAACTCCTCGAAGAAGTTCAACTTGAATGCTTGCAAGTATTAAACGCCACCATTGCTGTCAAAATACCAAGTTCTTTTTTAACCAAGGAACAAAACAGGAACATTTAATTCCATATATACGCATACTTCTCCTATGATGGTTAGTTTGTAGAAAGATAAACTATAGTCCACATGCATCTGATAATGGTTACTTTTCCTATCTAGCATAGGCAAAGCGGAATGTGTTCTTGTTACCGCAATGCACAAACAGAAACGATACCAGAAAACAATTTGATTGACAGTTTTAGCAAAGAGAATTTTCATGTGGTAAATAAACCTGATTGATACTTCCATGGTATTACAGATGATAAAAATGCAAAAAAGGACCCCCTTAAAAAAAGACTTCCGGTACGGTGTTCTATTCTTCAGCATGATATGATACCAAGTCGTTCATCACCTGAGATGAGATGAATGTTCATCTTCACATATGAACTTAATTCATTGAAGAGTGGACAACTTCTGGCAAGTTAAACCTTCTAGTTCTAGATGCTCAAGTAACAAAACTTTGAATCGATGTCCATGTTCCGAAGCCAACCAAAATCGACTTGGCAATTGGAACTAAAATTGACTAAGCATATGTTTTATTCCACTATCTGTTCTCTGCTGAGAAGGAAGGCTAACCGTCTCTCCTCAAATGAGTACTCCAAATCCTCTTTCACATCTGCAGTCACTGATTCATAGCCAAGAGTCAAAGGAGCTGGAGTATTTGCAACATGCATAGGCACAGATACTGTCATAGGAGTCTTTGGAGAAGGAATTTGAGCTGCCCTTGGCGTCCTATTTTCCTCTTCATTTTCCACCACATTCAACTTAGTGGGTGTCAACATTGCATTTTGAGCAGAAGTTGGCTTGGCTGGTGTCGATATCACACCACAATTGGAGGTTGGTTTGGAAGCAGAATACGGCACATTGTTAAGGGAGATAGGGAAGGGGGATGCTGACGGAACATTACTCACTGCATGCAGAGGGGTGAAAGGCTTACGAGGTGTTTCTGTTTCACGTGCACTGGATGCATTAAAATGATTTTTTGTTGGCATGCAAGCAAAATCCTGGCCTCCCCAACCTGCATGTTAATCATTAGATCAACGAATGAGCCATGCAGCATGATTAACTGTATGTCTAAAAGAACAAAGCATTCACATAGTAAGGCATCTAGAAAACTAACCGATTGACTGAGTAGAAGTGCCCTCATCCATCTTTTTAGCAGACCTGGCAGGCTTTGTAGTATGAAATAAATCATGTTTTGGGGTCTGCAATGCAGCCCCGCCAAGTGACAACCTCCTATTTGGGCCAGCTGTAGAGTTCCTTGGAAGCTTTTTGGCACTCTGAGGCTTCGATGGGCTTGGTTTGGACCCATAGAGTGCCTCCTGTTCTGCTATAAGTTGGCCTTGAAGTTTTTTCTGATCCTGATATCATTTATATATGCCATGAGTCAATCGTGTAGCAGCAGAAGAAAATCTATCATATCGATGAATAGCACATACTCGCTGTCTCTTGCGTTCTAGTTCTTTCTCGTGCTTTAAAATGATGTACTCTTCTAGCATTTGAAGAAGGCGGACCTGCAGCATGGAATATAAGCACCCAACTGTTCAAAAGAAAATTAGTAGAGATCTTCCTATATATTAGTTGAATAGGCAATGATTACCCCGTCATAAGTGAATAAAATGCCCCTTTCTTTTTCCCACATTGTTACTTTGTTTGATAGTGACTCCACTATTGCTGTTTAACACAAAGGGGAAAGTATCAAAAGAACAGCTCTAAATTGACAACCAAACCTATCGTATCAAATTATAAGAATTAATATACTGCTAACTGCTAAGGCATGTCTGAGGAAGTTGATCTTCCTAGATCACAACCTGGAATTTTGTTGACCAAAGCACGTGCCTTTTCAGCTCTCTTGAGAGAAAGATGTGCACCTCTTCCAGCACTGTAACGATTCTCATCCTAGTAACGAACATAAATTTGTTAGATATTCTACATGTGATAGAAAATCAAGTGAGGGTTCCAGGAATGTCATAATATCACTACCCTGTTGTACTCCTCCAGCCAGCACTCTTCATCACATGCAAGCCTCCATTTCTCAACCTTTTCAAGTATATCTTTTCTACTAAAAGCTTCTTCTTTAACAATGGCAATCTGAAACTCAATCTGTTCTAAGATCAATGAAGGGTCCACAGCTCCTGTCAAACAAGTCATGAAAGAAACATATATAAGCAAATTAGGACAATTTAGAACTGCCAAACACCCTGAGCAAGTTATCCTTTTCACCAGTCTCAAGGGTCTCGACTGCAAACTCTAACTCATTATCAGCTTCAGCCACCATATGAGTTCGCCGACGAAGTTCTTCCAACTCTGCCTTTTTTTTCAAGACCAACTCCTTCATCTTACTAACCTTTAAGTCTTCAAGCCTCGAGACTTCTGCCTCAACCTGCACCAAGCAAATGAAAATGGCACAGTAACATCAATAATCACTAAGCAAATGAAATGGCTCAGTAATTAATTACAATGACCCACTCACATGATTAATGAAGTCAGTTGACAGAAGGTTTGCTTCAGTTATTTCATGTTCTGAGGCAGCAATATTGCAAGTCACATTTTGAAACATCTGCTGTTCTTCTATTGGTGTATCCATCAGGTTCCAAAGCTCTAACATACTAGTGGCAAGATCTTGAAGCTGCAACAACTTGAGTTTAGAGAAATTACAAAGACAACACTTCAATTTCAAAAACATAAACTACCTTTTGCATTCTTTGGATCTTAAGATCTCGCAGTTTACTTATTGCAGAAGCTAGCCTCTGGATGGTAGCATTGTTGATGTTTTTGGCTCCTTCGCTGTCATCTAAACTAGGATGAACCTCGCTGATTGTTTGTCTGAAGTCTATACCTAGCACTGAGCATAAGTCGTTCAAAGTATTTGAATGGTCCAGGACCTGCTTGAGCCTGTCAGCCTGTACGAAAAGGAACTTGCAAAAATCAGAGACAAACTTTAAGCAATTAGCAGGATGGAATGTCTCTCAAAGATAATTCAACCTTCTCCTTCTGAAGCATCAGTAAATGTTCATGCAATTCTTCAAGCCTTCTAACAGATAGATCAGATTCATCTACAGCCAGTTTGGATGAGCAATACTCTGTAGGCCCAATTTCACATGAAATTTTCTGTATATGCTCAATCACTTCAAGAAATTGGCCCCGCCTTTCGTTCTTCTTTTTTCTCATTTCTTCCAGCTCTGGAACAATTGCCTGGAGCTCCTCTTTTAAGCTGCGTCCGTTCTAGCAGTAAAAGACAAAACCAGTAACAGATTTAGCCTCTGCAGTATGAGTTAATATGAGTACATAACAAAATGATCCATATTCAAAGATACTTTTTCTAACTTCAGGTAAGGAATGCACTCAGATCATATGGCAAATGAAATCTAAGTATAGGTATAGTGAGAAGATAATAAACTTGCTTGTGGACTTATGGTTATTTCAAACGCTGTCTTTCCTCTTTAAGTGGTTGAAGACAGACCTGCCTCAGATGTACGGGTCGATCTCCCATTGCAGAACAGATAGCTGCAAGCTCAGCTTCAGAGTCTGCAATGGCTTGACGCAACTGAGTTCTAGATCTATTTGCCTGGTCTACCTTTTTTCTATATACCTCAAGGCATTCACGTTCAAGTTCAAGGAGCGACCTGTCTCTATCTTGATCTGATTCTCCGACTTCATCCCAGATGACCTGAAGCTCGCACAGAAGCGTTCCACAGGTTGTTTCCATTTGCAGCACTTGGTCATTTACAATGCTTGCCATTATAAACAATTATCTGCAAAAGAAGTGATTCTGTTAAAATAGATGATGTTTTCTGAAGATTATCTGTGGAAATAGAAGTCAAGCAAATTCCCTCAGCAAAATCAACATGCTACACTATATGGTTCTCAGTTTTGCCCTGAAACTCGAGTACCTAACTTCAGTCTCGAACAAACCATTGACGGAAGAAACTATCTTGGCAGGCTCTAATAGCTTTATGCACATAACTACGACAACATTCTTGTTGTGACTATCAATGTACCTTGAGCAGCAGAGTATAGTTAAGGGAGCGTGAAAGGAACAGTACTCTGTCATCAATAGCATATCGTTCTTCTTTCATTTTTACATGAGATAAAAGACAGACAGAAAAAGGCAAACTATAAAACTTACTATTTCTTATGCTACCAAATTCCTTTTCTTCACTCAATTAAACAGTTCTACTGCAACATCAGTGCTACATAGTATTTACTATAAGTCTAAGCAAACAAATTTCACTGGGGAAATAGGAATTTCATAGTGGTTTGCACATGCCCAGCAGTCTTCCAGTTTTCCAGTTGCTGCATTCGCTTCTTGTCACTAAGTTATTCACAATACTGCCATGATGTCACCAGTAAAGGAAAATTTAAGAACAAGCATTCAATCCACAAAAATAGGAATGTTGCGCACAAACTAGAATTTTGTTAACTGTTCATGGTGACAGAATTGTACTTCAAATTTTGAAACATTAGCTAAATCTGTAACATATACAAGTTTTCCATTCAAAGTTAACCAGGAGAAGAATATTTACATTGCTATCCCTCGAGATCTTAAGCAATACCAACTTGATTATATAATGTAAGAACACTACAAAATGTTTTCACACTAATCCAAACATGCAACGAATCATCCAACGTAATTAGAATCACTTAAAATCGAATAAAATGCAATCAAATCGTACAGGGAAAAAAAAAGAAAAAAACTGGAGATCTAGAACAGTTGAAGATAGTTGATTCCAAATCAACGAATTTCAACATGTCGATAGCAAATTGTAACCAAAATTCAATCAAAGAGCGAAGAGTAGAAGAGCAATCGAACCTGAAACAGTTATTTACTTCAATGAAATTTTCTCAATGGCGTGCTTGGCTGGATCAAAAGCTCGGTCTTGTTTGAGAGAGAGAGAGAGAGAGAGAGAGAGAGAGAGAACCGTTAAGAGGAAAGAGAGTAACGAGGGCAAAAGAGAATTGAATAGAGTGAAGAAAGCTAAACCATACCAAAGTTTCCATTTCAAATTTCGCTAACCATTTTTTGTTCCACAGGAACATGTTATTGTCAATATTTCCACCTAGGTGTACTGCTTTGAATGGAAGCGAATAAATTGTAGAATTTGAAACGGCAGATCAGTCGTTAACTCGTCTCTCAGAGCAAAGTCAAACAATAAGAATATTTATTTTGCAACAAATAAATGCAGGAGAGCTATATTTGCAAAAACTTAATTTCAAAATCCTGAGCGATGTCAGGTGTTCCGCGGGGACTTTATAGCGGAGAGCTATATTTATATAAGCAATTCCAAACAACACAGCATCTAATAAATCTGCATCTAACTGGAATCTAATCCGAATTTTAAGTGTATCTTAAAATATAAATTGTTAATACCAATGAAACGAATGATCATTACTTACCCCTTCTTCTCTTTGTATCTTGAAATAGACAACATTTCGACACCCTCATGCCTACACAAGTATCATTCCAATGGACAACCACCTATGTTTATAAAGCATTTCCAAAGTCCCAATTATGCGAAATTCTAGACCAACAGATTTCAAGCATCAGAAAGTGGACTTTAACAGCTTCATTCACATGATTTGAAGTCTGACACAATGTTCAATTAATTGCAAATCAAATTTGATCAGAGGTGCTATACAAGCATCAACCAAGGATCAAACAACTTCAAGTTAGAACTTAGAAGGGCAGAACCACTATAGGGGAATAGAATAAATAGCTCAATAGAATATATGAATACATTTCAACAATCTTCTCAAACATAATTTCGAAACCTAGCTGCCTTCACCAGGCGCAGCATCCTCCAGCCTTGCCGCTTGCTCGGCCACCCACGCTGACACCTACCATTTCTCATATAGCACAAATTGATCGTCACCTCTGCTGAATCTCAATCTCATGATGGCTTGTGGATCTTGAACCCAAACACTCTTGGAGTATACTTTTGTGATGGCTTTTGAGGCTTCAAATGCCCATACGTCATGAGAAACAGGTGTGGGAATGTGGTGCCAAAGTAAGCTCCATCAATGTCTGTGGCCAAGTCAAAGAAGACACTAACAAGATACAGCAATCACAATATATATTTTTAGCTAGATTTTAGATGCTATTAGCAAATCTAATTCTAACACAAAACAGGAACGCCACTACAATGCAACTTAATGCAAACACAAAGGCAGTAAGAGGTGCGTAATCTAGAGGTAATAGATGAGAGCAGACAAAGTTTGGGTCAACCTACAATTCCAATATCATTAGATAAGCAGGATGTGAACCAAGTAAGGTAGCAGATCTTGCTAGTAACATATTGACCTCTTAAGAATGGTGCAAAATGAGATCTCAGCATTAGCATGATACTGATTTGAAGCGACATGCACCTAATTTCTCAATAATAGCACTTTAAGATCGCTAGTTTAAAATAAAGGATACTGCCTTGGTACTTAGATCTGGGGTAATATATGTCTTCACACTTAGGGCAGTAGATCTTGACTGTACTCGACCGAGGTATATCTGACTGTCCAACAGGAAGGCAGGGCTGACCACAGCAATAAACTCTTGGGCACCTTCCAAAATCATAGTTCTTGTATTTATCAAGCTGAAAAGATCCACCAGCCAAAGACATCATTCTAAAATTTATTTTTAAAAAAAAGAATTTGCACCAGAAGAAAAAATTTATACTTATAAAAATGGAAAACTTACCATTGCAGTCATTCCTTTGGTAGTTAATATGTAGCGGACATGTATCAAGCCGTATAGCATCTCTGCTGCTGATTCAACCAACTCATTTTGCTCCTCCGTAAACATATCACCTGAGCACAAAAAACTTAGTAGATCCACCACAGTTTCAAACTAACTTGCCAGAATGTGCGCATGATTCACAACCATATTTAAGGAAAAGAAAAGACCTTCTACACAAAAAATCAAGCAGTATATGGTTCTTCACGTTTTAATTTCTGGAAAATTGTTAAAATAAAGCAAAATAACTCAGAATATTAATCATTATATCTAAGCAGTATGGATGTCCTGAACCAATTTATGGGGCGGACAGATGTACTGTGGTAGATGCAAGGGGCAGAGAAGCCCTCTAGTAGCTCAAAAATTTGTTTACAACCAGGAAGAACTATGCATATGTTATGCAAAAAGACATCCAAGAGAGATAGAATGGGGAGAAAAAGAGGAAGAGATAAGGGAGCATTCTGGTGGTTTAACAATCAAAGAACCAGGGGCTCACTTCAAATGGCCAGTCAAAGACACTTCCTTGGTTGAACCTACGAATTTCTGCTCCATTGTTCACTATATAAAACAAGGTGCTTTCCAAAAGGACTTGTGTAACTTTGAAAAAAGTCGCTCATCCTAAAAGATCATTGTAACTACACGATGGAGCACATAGTAACTTCTAATTTAGACTGCACAAATTCAGACATGATATACCACAAAGAGGAAAGAAACCACAATTAACCTAGAGTGTAGACACCATCAGCACTTGCGAGAGATGTTGCATTCAATCCCTAATACTCGCAGTGGTTACTGGTTATTAATGTTTGGCAAAAGAAAATAAGAAACATGCAATCAGGTGCAAAGAGGTCCATTGACAACCACCACCACCACCACAATAAGAAACAGAAAGTAAAAAGAAAAACAACTCCATCATCCAAATTAACAGAAAAAAGGTCCAGACAAAATGTATTAATGACCTCACAAGCTAACGCCTCTGTAAGGTAGATAAAATGGAAAAGGAAGCACACCATGTGATGATTCAACATCCAATATCAGGTCCAAAGCATAGTCATAGTAGGGGATTTGATTGCTTAACCCACAGAGATTGAAATCATCTTGTATATAGTCATCATCAACCTCACAGAAGAATTCATTCCCCCTCAGGTTGCAGAACCATGAAATCCAAGACGTGTCCTCCCCATCCGAACCACTGACATCGGAATCCTCACTATCAGTTTCTGATTCTTCTGCAGCAAAGGTTTATGCAAAGCTAGTTAAAGGAAAGTTCTGTAAGAATGTATAAACTGGTATAAGTGCAACATTAAAGGAAAAGGAGGTTTTAGAGGTAGCACTGCTTCCCATGAAAAACTTTAGTAAAAAACAAAGACTTACTACTTACTAATGTGGAACCCATTCAACAAATTTTTAGAATAAATAAAAAAGCAAGCATCTAGCTGAAATAGAGGTGAAAGTAATGCCATCATAGTACATGCTTCCATCATCAACAAGGATAGGTTTGAAAACCATATACTTTAATAGATCAAACCTTGCATTAGTCTCCTCTTTAGAGATGGCATCTTATGTAACCTGGACACCATATTTTGGTTGACAATCTACCACACATTTCGTGAACCACCCAAAAATGTGTGGCAGATTGTAATCAGGACATAGTGTTTCACTTACACAAAATACATAAACTCCTCTTATTAGGATCCTAATTACAAGATTCCATCATAAATATCTATCTCAACTAATTCTCACCAATTTACAAAAAAAGTTCCATTGACTCACATCCCATGATCATGCAAAAAGTTGGGGCAGGTACACCAAAAAAGGATGGGTTCCACAAGCAATTCAAATCCTTATTTGGCATTTGTAAGAGTAATGTTTTCCTGCCAATCCAAAACTATGAGGCTTAGCAGCATTGTCTCACTCCTCATCTTCCAACTGAATATATACTTTCGAGCTACGTAACAAGGGGAATAGAAAGTGTATGAATGTCTGTCTTATACTCCACTTATGGCCCTAGATACTTTGGGGTATCAATGGGCCTAGATAGTAGATACAACAAGAATCACCAAGAGTAGTGGACATATCTAGTGCCATTTAGAGAATTAAGTTGAAAGATTAGCAGGCTTAACTCTGTTCATCCTCTTAATCCTCTAAGGAATTAAAACAAAAAAATCAATGACTAAGGAGAATGGAGAAAAACATACAAATAGTGTATTCAATCAACCTTTAAGAAATCAATCGCATTCCATTTATTACATTTTAAGCAATAAACTCTTCATCCCTTGTTTTGTGGACTAACTAGATTATTTCTTCAAGAACTATGAAAAATTACTTCTTACCCATAGGCGATTCCATAAAATCCTCTAAAGATGAAGCTCAAACTAAAGTATTTATCCCACTAAGATCACCAAGGGAAAGCTCCCAATTAATCTCCTAACTAACAAAAGTATTAACAAAATAGCAGTTTTCAACATAAGAAAAGGTGGATTGAATGCAACCATTCCACATCTCCGCATTATTCTACTAATTGCTAAGCTCATCAAGAAAATCTCTTGCAATCACAGAGCTTCAGCTCAGTCCTGCTAAGCCACCCAATTAATCCAATGAAGAAAGTTAGCTTGCGATGATCAAGCTTAAGCAATACTAAGTTTAGAATTTCATTTCATTCAAGTGTATAAACTGCAAAAAAAAGAGCAGTTAACTAGAACAGCTTGCACCACATAATGCTGTATTGATATTTGAATATATGACATTAAAAATCCCAAGTTACTGAACTCAAAAAGTTGCAAGTTTGTGCATTAAATAAATAACATATAAAAGTAGGGGAACATGGAATTCGAACATTCAAGTTCTTCGACTATATACTTGAGCCCGATTAATTGCTACAGGATCCTCAAAAAGATAAATTCCAATGGTTTTAAATTCAGACTACTTTCTAACAGCTCAATGTATTAGTTTATATGTAAGGCGAGGAGGTTTTCTGTTATCCTTTCCATCGTAAAGTCCAAAGATACACTTAACATTGTATTACTTTATATTTTAGTTAACTAATAATTCCAACATTCCCCAAATAATGCAGCATTCTAGCTATCCCCCTTCAACAAAGGTCAAAATTAACAATTCTGACTAATTACTGAGTTTTCCAACATTCCCAAAGAATGCAAGATTCCAGTTTTCCCCTTCAATTAACACCAAATTCAACCACATAAACACACGAAATTGGAAAAATCAGGAGATTAACTAATTAACCAAGCTATTAGTCGATCAGTAAGATACCATCTGAGCCTTTTGTTTTAGAAATCAATTTCTGGTCGCGATGGTCGGCATGGTGCTGGTGCTTGTTTCCGCCGCCAGCGGCAGCTGTTGATGTTGACGGCCGGTCCTTGAAATCTTTCCCGCCGTTTATCCCCCTTGACGTAGACGGCGAATATCTCTCGAGCTGCTTATCTAACGCCTCGTTTATTCTCTTCCGATCCATCGAACCCCGATCCCTGTACATTCCCAAACAAACCACCACTCCCTTGAAAGCAAAACAATGAAACAAAAGAATTCAAAAAATAAATATAATCCAGGGTTTTATCGACTGAGGCTGAATGAAAGAGAAGGAGAAACTAGGGTTCTTTCGAAGAGGAGAAGAAGAAGATTTGGTTAGGAGAGAGAGGGAGCAGAGAGAGGGCAAGGCTGTAATTGTGGTAAATGCGGAGGGTTATAACTGTTTAACGCTCGTTGTATTCTCTGAAGAAGATCGGGTGTTGGGCGTGGGACAGCGTCACAGCTACCCCTTTACGCGTAATATGTGGGCCGGGCTAGCCCACAGGCCATTATAACAAACTGAGCTACGGACTTATTGAGAAAGACATTTTCGACCTTAAGTGACTTATTTATACATACAATAATAATCTTCTTCTTTTATTTTAATTTATAATTGTAATAGAAACATTTTTCTTTTTCGAGTTCGACGGAGATTGGGAACGAAATCGTCTTCTTCGAAATCTTCTTCTCCGGCGCCGGCGTACCAAAGCGCAGCAAGGACTGCTGACTCACCATGTCATCCGCAGTACTCTATTTCTCTCAAATGTGAATATTACTTTTTCCTTTGAATTCTTTATTCTTGTGAAAATAAAACCTGATTTATGATTAAGATCACCTTTCAAAATTGTTAACTGTGATGCTACTAACACGAAGAAGGAAATGGTAAGTATTGCTTCGAGGGTATTGTGATTGCTGTCAAATATTTAAGTGCTGAACAGTTCGTTTAACAATTGATATATAGATATATGTACGCAATCTTAGTGCAGATGAATCGTAAATGGAGATAGTAATATCTTTGTTATCAAATGTATTTTATGCAAAATTTGAGGTCTTCATACCAATTTTCAACCTCTGGCTTTCTATCCATAATAATATGTCTGGTTTCTTGTCCACGTCATACTCTGATGCTTACTTCGAACATGAATGATTTGGTTAAAGCCTTAGGTTGCCTTCATAGTTTTATCTGTGGCCATGCTGCAAAATATTGCACGAATCACTCTCAATCATAGAGAAAGTCTCATAAGTAGTATAATGATTTTCAAGATTTTATGTAAATGATGAGCTACTTGACTAAGCAAATAAGTAATATTGATGTGGAAGGGAAAAAGTCAAGTCTTTTCATCTCTGAAACTAAAGGACGAGAGTTGTTCTGATTCATATATAATAAGATTGAGTTTTTATGTTTATGAGGATAGCCAATTTTGTTGTAACTATCAAAAGTTAATTTTTGATGATGACAAAATAATTAATAATTATTGATTTATGTATCTTAATAAAACGATTCTTTTACTTTACTTTTGATGGTCTACGCAAACAAAATTGTACTTGGTTACCTGTGTATAGCTCCCCCTCAATTTATACATATTTCTTGTGTCTGTAATATCAAATAGTTGTGGCCTTTTTGGCCACCATATCGTATCCACACATGCATACTGTACACATAATAATTCTGTCTTTTTTCTTCTTTTTTATTATCTCAAAAATATAAATTAGTAGGACAACTGAAGTCTAATTAAAAACAATAGTCTAAGTAAACCAATTAGCATAGATAAAGCGGTAAGAAGATAATAAAGTTAGAACAATTGAAAGAAATAACAACATAAGAAAAACAAACAGAGAAACAGGAAATCTAATCGCGATGATCAGCTAAAAGTTTTTGTGTCAGGTGGAGGTTCTGCACCCAAGAGGCCTAAGGCGTTAATGTTTAGGTTTAGCAGGAGTAGATTGAAGAATCACCACAACATTTTCGTTTTCAAGGTGACATAACTGGAAACAGATTTATGAGCCTTACGTTTAATATTTTTGTGTCTGAGAGGCAGGTTTGGGACATGGGTGTTAGAGGGTTAAGGAGCAGAAGAAGGAGGTATTATGCTAATAGGTTGAGGATCAGTTGGTACTTCTGCTGAGACTGCTGTGACTGCTGGGGTGTCTGAGATACAAAAAATATGCATAAGTTGAGGGAGAGCTACAAACAGATAAACAAGTACAATAAAATGTATAGGCTAAGGGGGAGCTACATATAGATAACCAATTACAATTTAGTTTACGTAAACCATTAAAAGTAAAGTAAAAGAATTTTTTGATTAAGAAACATAAATAAATAAATTTTAATTATTTTGTCATCATCAAAAAGTGAATAACAACTCAGCTGAAACAACATAGGATCGTTGGCAGGAGAATTCAAATTTTCTTTATCGTTGTATTTAATGCCGATGAAAAACTTGCACCAGAGTAGCCAAAATAAATAAAAAAAATAGTTGATTAACCACTGAATAAAATTTTTTTATCCATCTTAAAAATTTACCAATACATAGAGGCACCAAGGAAAATCTTTCTCCAACTGGAAGAATCATCTACCTGCAAAGAAAGAAAAATCTATAAGAAGAAAAGCAAAGGAACAAAGACAAAAGTGAAGAACAACGAACAAAAAATTCAAAAACACATTTGCACTACATCGATTCATCTAACTCAAGTTAAGAAACTATTTTTGCTGTTGATCACTTGCAGAGCATTATCCTCAGCAACAAGTTTGATCTTCTCAACCGAAAATCTTAAGATCATTCATTAACAATTGAGATAGATCTTATACCTAATATTACTCTTTTTAGTTTCATGTAATCTTGTAATAGAGTGCTCGGTGCATTTGGTAAAGAAGCTCAGTTGGAGTTTGGTGGAAGTTCATAAACTTTGTAACAATGGTAGCATATCAGCCAGTGAGATTTGGATGTCCAGTACACTGTGAATGATTATCTTGATAAAAAATTTTTAAAAAACAAGTGTGCTTAGTGAAACACTTTGTTTTTTGTGTGTGTAGTTTGTTAAAAGTTTAGTGAATCTTTAACTCTTGTGAAAAACACCCGTAGATGTAGACAAAGAAATTTGTCGTATCATGTAAACACTTCGAGTACTCTAATCTGAACATAAATAGTCGTAACAAATAGATATACATATTAACTGTCTATGTCTGCAGGATATAAAATCATTCACAGTCAGCTAAAAATCTGTTGTTTGTAGTAACATTACTTTTGCGAAAATTTTTATTAATCAACTCAATTCACCCCTCTTTTATTGAGTTAATTTTGCAAAAAATTTAACAAAGGTATTCTTTTTTGCTCGTAAGTCATTCTTGGGGTACGTCTTGGACAAATACGCATCCCTCTTAGATTGGCTTATAGGTCTTCTGGTAATAGTTATGTTAGTAATTTGGAAAAGTGCATATAGATAAGAACCTAATTTATGATGCTAGGCATTGGTTCCTAATCTATGATAAGCAGATTGTGGGTGAGTGTAGTACCTGATTATCTAAAAAATTCAAAGAGTACAATGGTGTGTACATGGTATATGTTTTTTCATTGCTCATTTCTTATCATCTATTTAGTTTTGATGTGCTCTCATTTCTGATTGGGAAAAATGCAAGGCTAAGGGAGTCTAATCAAGACGAGCAAAATGCCAACAGCAATTTTGACAATTATAAAAAATGTAAAAAGAACGAGGAAATTTTCTTTCTTATATTTGATACTTGTACGGCTCCGTTTACTTTGCTCTCCTTCCTTTTTTCTTTTATTTTCCACTATTTGTTTTCTCCACTGCTAATGATGTACAGCTTTCTTCAAATGAGTTTTTTCGCATGAACAACATGGCTCTAACTATATATTACTTTAGGAATCCAATGACAATTTTTGTATTGGTCAAAGTTGCTCGACAAGTGTCCTTGTTCGTGTTGATGTACTCTTTTACCTTTTTTGTTAGTTGATATTTGTTTGTCTCTAGTGGATTATTAGCTTATTGGTAGACATTTTGCTATTCAGCTACGTTTTTCTTCTTGCAAAAGTCATTTGAACTTATAGCTTCCTTATGGTTTGCTGCCACTTGATTAGCTTAAATTGTTACTGTGACAGCGGACAGATCACAAAGTAGACAGTTCTTGATAGTAGTAGTTTTAATCAAGTTACTAAAAGTTATTGCAAGTTTGTTACTTTAGCTGCCCTAAGACGTCTTTAGGTTTGCTACTTCAGATTCCCTAAGAGATGACTTTGCCTATAGCATAGATAGGTGTGATCTGTAAATCCATGTTTTCTAGCTGTTCAAAGCTGATTTACTGAGGCCCGTGCTCCTTTAAAATATTTTTTTTCATTCTCATTTGAGGGCATCATTTGTGCAAGCTTTTATTCCATAAAATATATAATATATTTTATGGATAAGCGTCATAAGACAACTGAAGAGTTGGCCAGCATTATAAAATTCTTTTGGGTGAATTTGAGTAATGGATGACGAATTGGCTATGA
Organism: Acanthochlamys bracteata; assembly: GCA_019914995.1. NCBI lineage: Eukaryota > Viridiplantae > Streptophyta > Magnoliopsida > Pandanales > Velloziaceae > Acanthochlamys > Acanthochlamys bracteata. Next base: position 1,337,518 of record CM034126.1, read on the forward strand.
ACTTCAGTTTTGATACTTCAGCTTGCTGGAACAAATCAAACAAAAGTCAATATTATTCAGAAAGTCTAATTTCAAAGAATTGAATGTTGAATTCTGAAAACATCTTGCACCGGTTAGTCGGTATAGCATCCATAATGCTCCAGCAAGTTGTTGCATTTGTTTCCCGTGAGCACTTGCGAGGAAGAAAAACGACTGTGCCTAGTATTTCACATTCATTTGGTCATCTATTTATGCTTATGATGACCGTCTATTGCATTCTTTTTGTGTGAAAAACTAATCATTTTTGCATTGTGCAGAGAGAGGCTCGTCTAGTGCAGGAACAGATCTTTTTCTCATAAACCATAACAGAGAATGTGGTTTGGGGACCACACCTTCATTTGCAAGAAGAAAATTGAATTAAAAAACAAGGTACTAGAGCAAGATGTGCTATCCTCTTTTGCTGGATTTTTTGTTGGGCAGCATACTCCTGGAAGAACTTCTGTTATCTGAATTATGTATATCCTAGAATCTCGCCAATAGGTTTCTCAAAATGAAAGAGTGGTAGGGCATAATCCTGGAAGAACATTTGTTATCTGAATTATATATATTATAGAATCTTGGTACTAGGTTTAAGCAGGAAGAACGTGATGTTGATTGGATATGCACCACATGTACTCTATTCGAAAATTGATCAATATGTATATATATTACACTTATTAACATTGTCAACTCATAACATGGCACCGTCGATCTGGATATATAGAATTTAGAATTGTCAATTCCTAACAATGACTCTGTGAGTTCATTATTTGTATCTAGATTTGAGACAAGGATAGAAGAGTTCAAAGAGTTTGGGGATCCCGATGTGAAATATATAGTTTATATACCTACACTCTGTCAGCGTTCAGCAAAGCAAGTTATATGCACCTGAAAAAGTTTTCCAATGGTACGCAAAATAGCACAAGAAAACTCATTCTTCTTCTAAAATAAAAGAAGATAACAAAGACCTGTCCGTTTCCAAGAATTTCACTTGATCAACAAGCTTGTATGGTTGCATCTTTTTTAATATGAAGACGTTACGAAACCAATATATTTCAACCAGTTTGGCTAAATTCCACATTAGTTCTTCTTCTGCAATAAAACAAGAACCTTTGTTTTTGGTGATCTAGTGCCATTACTGCCATGGGAGTTCAAGCTAACAAGAGGATTCCTGGTTTAACAGGTCTCAAAACAAATGTTTCGGACGCAAATGTTGTGCGAGGTCCTTATTTCGCAGCAAAGCTTCGTCTTATCTGTCCCCTTGCAGTTACTCTGATTGCTCTCTTGCTCCTGAAGGCATCCTTCTCGTGGTACCCGAACTCAGCTGATGTCTTTCTGTTCCGCCTTTCTCCTAGCACTGTGGTAATTTAGAAACTCATGTACTTCAACTACTTGTAGGTATCAGCTGCTTCTCAACGGTTTTGATTTTATTTTTGCAGAATGAATCCGATGGACCTAAAGATGAGCTGCAATCGGTTTTAGAGAAAGCTAGTACAGATAGCAAGACTGTAATCATTAGTGTCTTGAACAAGGCGTACGTAGAGGATGGAATGCTTGACCTATTTCTCAGGAGTATGCGCGAAGGAGAAGGCACAGAACTCCTCATCAAACACCTCATCCTGGTGGCTGTCGACCAGGTGTCTTTTAAAAGGTGTCAAGATCTAGGATTGCATTGCTACCAGCTTAAAATCGAAGGGATTGATTTCTCTAAAGAGTTAGTTTTCATGTCTAAAGACTTCAACAAGATGATGTGGGGAAGAATACACTTCCTTGGAGGCATTCTCAAGAGAGGCTACAACTTCATCTTCACCGTATATGTTACTACATCTCGTTTACTTCACATGCCATCTCATAAGATTCGATTTTGTGGGTGATACTAACATCAGTCTTCTACTTCTTTTAGGATATGGATATATTATGGCTGAGGAATCCATTGAAGAAACTAACGCCTGATGAGGGAGATCTGCAGATAAGTTGTGATAGGTTCAACGGAAGGGCATGGGACACTACCAACGGAGTGAATACTGGCTTCTACTTCGCCGTCTCAAACAACAAAACTATGAAACTTTTTGATGAGTGGTACAGAGCAAGTCACAACGGAACCTCTGAAGCAAATGAGCAAATGGTTCTAAACATGATCAAGAACATGGGCACCTTTAATTACATGGGGTTGAGAGTGAAGTTCCTACACACTATCTATTTCAGTGGCTTCTGTGAGAAAAGTAGAGATTTTAGAGCAGTTTGCACGGTTCACGCAAACTGCTGCAAGAGTGCTAAAGCCAAGCTCACTGATCTAACAGAGGTCCTTGATGTTTGGAAGAAGTTCAATAGCTCGGCTACTGCAACATGGCCAGAACATAAGGCTTGCCGTCGTTCTTGGTGAAACATACCTTATTTGAATTTGCATTGCTTCTTGGCCTTGCGCGCTACCTTTGATGCAATTTTTCGGAGGAACGTTGTCCTTAAGATCAATAATACCTTACGTCATACTCAATATCCTAATCGTAATCACACTCGTTCATATTGTTAAGTAACATCAACTTATTAGTATGTTTCTTGTAAAAACCTTGTCAGATATTATCTCTTCCCCATATAAACATGACAGCAGTTTGTAGTTAGTTTTTCAATTTTCTGAATTTTAAGGTTTCTATATACTATCAGAGTGGATGGCCTCTGAAAATTAGCTTCGTAAGCAAACTAGTCCTTCGAGAGGATTGTGCCCGACTTTGTATGCTACGCGTGAGGAGTGTTTTTGGATTGTTTCATATTATTTATTTGTCAAGATTAGATGGTTGTTTATATGGATTTGGTTATCATTACAATTTCAGCTAGCTTTCGAGTTTGAGTTCTATTCTAGACACATCTAACGCATATAAGTATTGGGAGCGTTTGATTCAGCTTTTCTTCGATACTTTTTTTTAATTTTTAATTTATATTTTTTAATATATATTTTATAAATATTTAAAAATTTTAGAAAATATAAAAAAAGTTTACGTAATAAAATTTTTTTATTATATATTTTTATTATTTTTTAAAAAATAAAAAAATTCGTTTTTAAAATTTTTTTTTTATTTTAAAAAATTCTATTTTATAAATAATTTCAAACGCAACCAATTAATATTATTTCGGTAACGTTATTTGATTAGAGAGCGTATCCGGCATCCACGTTTAGATAGTTCTATCTTCTTGCTAACGGTCAATCTCTAATTCCATCTCTAACGGTTGCTACTTGCTTTGCAAAAGAAAATGTAAATGGGACAATAAAGAAAACCAAAACATACAGAACAGAAGGCAAGACGAAAGGCCACGCAACACAATTTTGGCACTACTTTTAATTCAAAAAATTCTTACGTCTTCTACTAAATTGCTTATACAATATTAAAAATTTTTAAAATAAAATTTAAATAGTGAGGTTTATGAAAAAGTAAATTTATAAAAGCAATTTGGAATTCATTTTTTATAAAAGATGAGTTATTTTTATTAAAAATAAGTTACATAAAAAGAATAATTATTTAAAATGAATTTAATTTTATATTTATTTATTATTGAAAGTTAATTAGAAGTGAAGTTTTGAATTTAAAATAGTAAAGTTTTAAAATGAGTTAAAAATAAAATTATTAGTAAAAAGTAAATATAGAAAGTGTTTGGAGCTCTAACACACAAATAAAACAAAAAAAAAAAAAAGCCACGCCAAAAATATTTAAAAATACTAATTGAATTTTTTTTCGAAAAATAAAAATATTTTAAAAAATAAATTTATTTTTTTAATTCAAAAAATTAATAAAAAATTTTACGTTATAAAATATTTTTAAATTTTAAAAATTTTAATAAAATATTCTAAAAATTTTATTAAAATATATAAAATAAAAAATTGAACAAGAAATTTTTTCTCAAATAAGCATAAAGTCAAACCTCGAAGCAAACTTGCCTTTTAAGGTAAACTCTTTCCAAACAAATAGAATTATAAGAATCTGCATTTTTTTTTTTCATGCATTTCTCTCTTTTTGGACCAAAACAAGAAATAATTCACTAGAATGCTGGATTAACTACAAAGAAAAAGGTTCTGTATAGCATGTTTAACCCTTAAATCGGAGCCGCCCACCTACCCATGAGAAAAGTTATGCAACAGAAGATCTGCCGACGATGATTCTTCTGTTATTCTTCGATTGATCAATATGAACCAAGAGACGCAAAAACACACGAAAATTTTAGAGGATTGTTTGGCACTACATTTTCAAAAAAAAAAAATTTATTTTTTAAAATAGAATAAAAATAATTTTTAAAAATACTTTCTAAATGCTTTCTTTTAAAAGCGTTTGGGATTACATTTTTCAAACACTTCATTTCAATTTTTTTATTTTATATTATATATATATAAATATTTTTTATAAATATTTAAAAAATTTATTTAAAAATTTAAAAAATATAAAAAAAATTTACGTAGTGATTTTTTTTATTATAATTTTTTTTACAGATAAAAAAAATATAACTTATTTTTTAAAAAATTAAAAATATATTTTATTTTAGAAAAATTTAATTTTATAAACACTTTCAAACGCCTCAGCTAAAGGTTTGTAACAAAATGTTAGTTGTATGTATGAAAATCAACACAACTTCAACAATTTTCAACTGGGATATCGAGAATTTAACATACTCGCCTCTGTGTTTGTGTGCCTTATACAGCAACTCCAACTTATTATTATTTATTTTTGTTTTGCGTAAGATTGAGCATTTGGTTGCTTACGGTTATCGAAACTCTTATGTTAATCTAATATTGATCCAATAACTATATAGCTTACTTAATTGTATAGCATCTCTCGTGCATATGAATTCACAGTTTCACACTAAAAGATAAATATTGAAGACAGCTTCTTAAGAAAAGGTTCAGAACCCCTGTGGACCAATAAACTAATACACAGAATAACCTGGAAGGCTATTAGAGTTGACCTAAGTTCATCTCGAGAGAATAGAATTTTCCATATACTTATTTTGCTTATTGAATGGAAAACTTCTACCAATGTATCTATCTTAGATCTTCTAAGTTTTATAAGCCACTATAAAATTTTCACGTCCCAAGATTTATTTTTATAGGGAGTGTTTAGCCGTACTTATAAAATAGAGCTTTTTTAGAATAAAAAATATTTTTATTTTTTTTGAAAAACGAGCTATATTTTTTATAAAAAAAAAATAATAAAAATATGCAATAAAAAGATCTCATTTTGTAGAATTTTTCTACACTTTCTAAATTTTTAAATAAATTTTTTATATATTTTTAAAATATATATTAAAAAACATGAAATAAAAAAAAATTAAAAAAAATTGATAAATTTTTTTTCAAACGCAGCCCCAAACAGCCTTATAAGCAGTTCTCCCCTCGAAAACTGAAGACCGACAGTTAGAAACAACTAATGGCTACTGAAAGAAACGCATACTATAGGTAACTTGAAAGCAACGGATATAAATTGAATTCATAGCAAAAAGGCAAAGCAGGTTTTAAGTCAGACCACAGATGCCTTGTGAGAAGAAAAAGAACAGGAAGAGATTCGGTACCTGTTCTTGGTCTGGAGCTGTCCTCTCCTTATGGAAACTAATGTGAAGCAAGTTCTTGGCCACCTGGGATTTAAAGCGGATTTTGAGAAAGTAATGCAGGCTTCAGAGTGCACAACAGGGAGGCTTGCTGGACTTCTTGCTGCTTCTCTTCTGACCTTTGCGATCACATACATCTGCTTGTCGTCAGTACCTGGAACCGGCTTCGCCGTTTTGTCAGAGAATCCTCCTTCTATTGTGGTAACTCTGTCCTGCACAACGCATTAACTTTCAGAACATGGTTTAGTGCAATATCAAAGAAAATGCAGAAATTAATGATTCAACATGCGTAAGAATTTATGTCATGCAAGAAAACCAAACGACGAAGCATTTATTCTAAAGGATTAAATCTTCAACATAGAAATATTCTTTTGTGCAGAAGAGATTAGTATTTCTTAGTTGATGGTTCTCCAAAGAAGCTGCTAAAATGCATCAAATTCAGAGGGATAATAACTTCATATCAAGTTCTCATAAGTAATAAATGTGTTTTGTTCTTGTTTTCTAAAGGAAGTTGTCTCCAAACCAAAGGATGCCCTGGATATAGCTTTGGAGAAAGCTTCCATGAATGGGACAGTAATCATCAGCGTTTTAAACAAAGCATACGTTCAGAAGAATGGCATGCTGGATCTCTTCCTAAGAAGTTTACGAGAAGGTGAAGGTACACAGCTCCTTGTCAAACACCTTCTCCTTGTGGCCGTCGACCAGAGAGCCTACCACAGTTGCCAGACGCTAGGACTCCATTGCTATCAGCTCGTCACTGAAGGGGTTGGTTTCTCCGAAGAAGCAATCTACATGTCTGAGGACTTTATCAGAATGATGTGGAGGAGAACTCTCTTCCTTGGAGAAGTCCTGAAGAAAGGCTATAGTTTTGTGTTCACGGTATGTTTCTCTGGTTAACATAGAGCTCTGCTTTACGTCCAACAAATATCGCAAACATCATGAAGCATTTCCTCTCTTGGCGTTCACAGCATAAACATTGGATAAAAGAATACAGATCTAGGCAGGCAAAAGATAGAGAGCGTGAAAAAAGCAGTAAAAAGAGAAAACTACGACTAGAAAAGGTAACAAAAAATATAACTTGTTGCCATGTCTCTAGAGAAAGCAATTCAAAGGCAAACTGAAATCTCATAAGAAAATTACTATCTGAACATTGGCCATCTTCTCAGTTCTGTAGTTCTACTCTCAGAAAATTCCCATAATCAGAGAACAGTTGTTTGATTATTTTTAGTCCACAGCTCTTAGATAGAGCTATGCTCAATGCTTAACCTTGATAAACTTATAATCAATCTCACATGAGGTGTTGTAAGATATATAGACGAGCTCAAGTTCAGCATGATGCATTGATTATATTATGCTCCTTAGTTGAGTGTGCACATATACAGCTGATCACAAATTTTTTCTCTATTTATTTTTCAACTATTTTTGTTCAATGACATCTAACAGTTCTAATATGTATGTCAAGGTAATACCATAGATTTTGTAGAAGTTGACCACTTTTAATTTTTGTACATCACAGGATATGGATGTGATGTGGGTAAGGAATCCATTTACCAAGTTGAGCCCTGAGGATGGAGACCTCCAGATTAGTTGTGATCAATTCAATGGAGAACCATGGGATACATCCAACCAACTAAACACTGGCTTCTATTATACCATTTCAAATAATAGAACAATTAAACTTTTCGAAGAATGGTATGAAGCAGGAAACAACTCTCCTGGCTTGAAAGATCAGGATGTTCTGCATACCATGAAGAATAAAGGAAGCTTCAACAAATTGGGAATGAGAGTTCGATTCTTAGACACTCTTTACTTCAGTGGCTTCTGTACGGATAGCAAAGATCTCCGGGAGGTACTTACAGTGCATGCGAACTGCTGCAGAAGTGTTAAAGCCAAGCTTGCTGATCTCACTGCTGTCCTTGATGTTTGGAAGAGGTTCAATAGCTCTGCAGATGCTACGTGGCCTGATCATAAGGCATGTGCTCAATCCTGGGTAGAAGACATTAAAGTTTAGCTTCCAATAGTTGGCATTTTTTATAGAAGTTTTTGCACCAAAATCCATTGATCTGTAAACAAAACATGGAGAACATATGGGAAGATGGTTTAACTGCAAAAATCCCAAAATAATACTACCTGGTCATGGCTAGGTCTCGAGCATTCACAAGCAGTGGAGCTCCTTTTATCATCAGAAGATGCCTGCAGCTAGAGTTCTAAAACTGGCCAGTGCATGGAATTATCCACATCTTGAAATTTACCAAATGAATAGTTACAAACTTTCTTCCCTACTAAACTTCCTTGCTTTTTAACATTTCACAAAAACTACAGTCATTGTAACCCTACATAAATAACATATAAGGCTCCACAAGAGAAAGCTGAAAATAGAAAACATGAGTTGGATCTATGCAATTAGGATAAAGTTAGGAGTTTTCATCTTACATGAACATTTAACATATATCATTACAACATCAAGCTATTGTTATTGCGAATTTTCCAGCAGCTTGCAATCTTTTCACTCCTACCAGCAAGTGAAAGCAGAAAAAAGAGAACGTCAACCACAGCCAACTTTGTGCTGGATAGTAGTATTTCACTTTTGTATTCCAAAGTCCAAAGGAAAAAATAATAATAATGATAAAAATAATGAAAAGTTCAAAGCAAGAACATAGAAAGGTCATTGTTTCATAGAGATGATCTTTCACCACTAAGCTGCCTGGTCAGCAACCGATAGAAGATTATATATCGACTTGAGCTCAAACATGCTCCACACTTTACTCTGAGCATCTGGTGCCTTTAAAGATGTGTTTCAACATCATCGAACTACACTTCATTCCTCCAAATTCTAAATTCTGATCACTTTATGTATTTCAATTATCATTCTGAACTCCACTTCTATCAAAACGTCACTTTAAATTTTACTTGTTTCAATTCACTCCTAAACCTACTTTCACCAAATTTTACTTCTTATCAAATTCTATTTTCACAAAACTCGCTTTCGCAAAATTAAACACACCGTACTTTCCGGTACAAAATGTCACGGTATGGTTATTTTGACTATTCTCTCCATCGAAATTATCTTGATAAAATACTTTTTGCCTAGATAAAAATATCTTGTACATAAGCCAAGTCTAGAATATGGTAGAATACTCTAGATAAAGGATAGTACGTATGAATCTAGAGTAGGTTAGGAAATACTCTAAAAAGGTAGAGATTTTTTTTAGGAAATATTATGTAAGAACTTTCTGGACCATGTATTCTCTACCGTTCGATCAAAATAATCTCTACCGTCCGTTAAGGAGGTGGAGGAGCTATAAATAGGAGGGTAAGGATCCCCATTTAAATCATCAACCAAATCAAGCAAAAATTGTAATACAAGCGAAGTTATATAAAGCTTTCTTCTCAAAATTCTCTCTTACAAGTTTTCATCTCTTCTCTTAAGTCCCTTTTGCCACAAAGTCTTTAACTATCTTTGATAGCTCATTTGGATAAATGCTGACTTAGCCACAAAGGAGCGTGACTAAGTGCCGCACGAGCCAAAAAAAAAAATTTAGGCTTGTGAGAAGTAGTATCAGAGCCAACGTTGGGGTTGGGAGATGGCTAGTGGTACTGATGTTACTACCTTCAAGGGACGGGAAGTGGAAAATAGAGCTTCCGAGAGCAATCGCCAACGAAAAGAGAAGTCTAGGGACGTAATGGCGGATGTGAACGCAAGGCTCGCTAGGATAGAGCTTGTTGTGGCCGATAAGGTGGACCAGTTCGAGAAGTTGGGCCAAAGTATCAAGAAGCTCGAGAATGGACAAGAAGAGTTTCGTGGGGAGATGCAAGGTGCTTTGAACGTGATGACCGAATAATCATCTCGCCAAGGTAAGGCCCTTAAACACTCTCTCTGGGTGATATGGATCCCCTTAGGAAGAAGTAGCGACTCTTAGGGAAGAGGTCGCAAGGTTGGCCAATGAGTTGAGGGATATCCGAAGGGATTGAGCACTTTGTAAAATGGCGATTACGCAAGGGCCAGTTTTCGTCGTACCCTCAACTTCAACTCCTTCAAATATAGATGTTTCAAGACCCAAAGTGTATAAGGGTGCGCGGAATGTCAAGGAGATTGACAACTTTTTTTGTAGCTTGGAGCAACTCTTTAGAAGTACCAGTATCACAGGAGATGCAGGTAAGATCGATCATGCCACTCTTTACCTTAAAGATAATGCAATGGTATGGTGGAGGAGGAGACATGCCGAGATCGAAAGGGGGACCTGCATCATTGCCATTTGGTAAGAGTTCAAGAGAGAACTCAAACGGCAATTCTATCTAGTGAATGCCGAGGATGAGGCAAGGGCAAAACTTCGGCGCTTGACTCATCGGGGCAGTATAAGGGACTATGTAAAAGAATTTTCAAAGTTGATATTAGAGATTTCTGATTTTTCAGAAAGGGAGGCCCTTTTTGCTTTTATGGACGGATTGCAAAAATGGGTAAGGTTGGAGATCCAGCTTAGAGGACCTCAAGATCTCAACTCTACTATTGCCATAGCCAAGTCCCTTATAAAGTTCCAACGGCCCAAAAAGCATAAGCCTCGAGAGGACATCAAGAACAATGGTGGTGGAGATAGCCATCAAGTCAAAAAAGCAACGGTTGACCCACTAAAGACCAAGGAGACTCCCATAGAGGCCAAGGAAGTAATGGTAACAATCGAGGGAATGGTAAAATTCCATTAAAATGCTTCCTTCGTGATGGACCATATATAGCTAGAGAGTGTTCAAAACGGAGCAAGCTTTCAGCCTTAATAGAAACAATGGATGGGCCACAAGAGCAACTTGAAGAAGTAAAAATAGGTTCTTTACAACTCCTCCATTCCGTCAAAACCAACGAAGATGTGCCGCGATGTGAAGTAAATGGACGACTGTACGTGATGGCCAAGGTTAATGGACAAGAGGTATGCGTCTTAGTGGACACAGGGGCTACCCACAACTTTCTTGAGGAGAAGGAAGTTAAAAGACTTGAAATCAAGTATGAAACAGGACGATGATGGCTTAAAGCAGTCAACTCTAAACCCAAATCAATTTTAGAAGTTGCTTGTGGAGTAAAGGCACGCATAGGTGAGTGGTCTGGCCTTATGGACTTCTCCGTTGTAAACATGGATGATTTTTCTATAGTTTTTGGGATGGAATTCCTAAATCGTGTGAAGGCCATACCTATCCCCTTTGCCAATTCGATGTAGATTTTGAATGAAGAACATATGTGTATGGTACCTTTGTCACGTGAAGCGAATATTCAGATCAAGACCTATTTCTGCCATGCAACTCTGGAATGAGCCCACCTGTCGGGACCAGCTGTCAAAAGAAAACAAAAGGTTCAAGCAGAAGAAGCCACCCTACGATGAGGAATAAGAAGTTCCGCTATAGCTCCGCACAACCGCGATGAGGGCATCACGAAATAGGTGGGAAAGAATGTCACGGTATGACTATTTTGTCTATTTTTTACATCAAAATTACTCTGATAAAATGCTTTTTGCCTAGATAAAAATATCTTATACATAAGCCAAATTTAGAGTAGGGTAGAATAATCTAGATAAAAAATAGCTGGCATGAATCTATAGTAGGTTAGGAAATATTCTAGAAAGGTGAAGATTTTTATAGGAGATATTATATAAGAACTTTCTGGATCATGTATTTTCTACCGTCCGATCAAAGCAATCTCTACCGTCCGTTGAGAAGTTGGAGGAGTTATAAATAGGAGGATAAGGACCACCATTTAAATCATCAAACAAATTAAGTAAGAATTGTAATACAAGCAAAATTATATAATGCTTTCTTTTAAAAGTTTTCTCTTGCAAGTTTTTATCTATTTTTTAAGTCCCTTTTGCCACAAAATCTTTAGCTATTAGATAAAAACTGACTTAGCTACAAAAAAGCGTGACTAAATACCGCACGAGCCAAAAAAAAATCTAAGCCCGTGACAAAAATTATGTGGAGCTTCTGAAACTCGTTTTTCATATTTCCACTAAAACTCCATTCCGCAAAATTAAAACAAGCTGTAAGCTCCAGTACAAAAATTATGTGGAGCTTCAGAAACTCATTTTCTATTTTTCCAATCTACGTGAATGTTGTTTCTTGTCATATAATTGATGACCACCATCACTCCCTCTAAATAGAGCTACCTTCAAGAAAATCCAAAACTTAGCAGTCAAATAAGTCTCTATTTGCATTAAGAGTCCATCTTCCATCCTCCTAGCATCTACCCATAGATCTGTAATAATACGATACATTTTGAGCAAAGAATAACAATCCACAAGGTGGTTGAAGGTATAAGAACGCGTCTTCTATGATTCCTTCCTTGGAGAAAAATAGAATAGTTGAATTCAACTTATAAAGCACATTAGCCTCGAAAATTTTCCATACCTGTATCTAAGAATTTGATAGAATTCTGAAGTACAGCTACTGGGTGCATCGAGCGCAAGGCCAATCTTCTGAACTATGATGCTTTCAACAGTGCACAACTATATATGAATGAACAATTTACACGAACCAATCTAGAACTGCAAATTAAATCTTAGACCAAATCATTAATACAACAGAAGAAAACGATGACCAGCACTCAACAACACAGACGTTAGCAGTTGAGGCCAGCTGATATATCAACCTGCTAACTACGAGTATGAGCTCATAACTCCGGTCGAATGCACCTGTCTGTACCCCCTCAGTCAGCCAAATTTACTATTTATATCTCGAATGCTGACTTGCAGAGGGTTGAATCATAAATCCAATCTTCGATCTTGCATGACTACAGTAACATGCAGATTCTCAAACAGATAGTACAGCTTATGAGCTCATTTTAGTCTTTAGATAAAAGAAATCATACTACATCAAACATTTAACAGGAGAAACTTTATGACATCTGTTTAAAAGTTACTATTTGAATACTGGGACCAAACGCTTATAGAGACACGTGACACCGATGCACAAGGGAAAAGAATAGTTAAAAAAAGTAAAACCAAAAAAAAAAAAAAAAAAAAAAGCAAGATAAAAAAGATAGCTCCAGGCACAGAAACAGCACTTCCATTAGCATAAGCAAAGCTGACTCTGGCTGTGCAATGGCTTCCATGCATTTTCAGCAATCTCCAGCAACTTATGTTGCAGCATCGTCAACCTCGGAATTAAAAACAAAACTTGGAAATGTTGTCGTTATGTCTCTGTAAAATTATGGCATCAAATAAGAAGTTTTCTCAATTAATATAAAATTTCAATAATAAGAGCCACATGGTCACCGTATAAGTGAGTCATATTCAACCAAAAGCCAGTAGGCAGGATGAAAGTACACACACCTGAGATAAGGAAGAGTCATTATCTTCAATAGCGAGGGATTTCGTGAAACAAAGTTTTGCCACTCTGATTTATCTATCTTTCCATCCTGATTTACATCAGCCTCTGAAAATGTCTATTGAAAGCATAGAGTTAGTGAAAAAGATAATAACCTCATGAATTATAACATTTGGCACTGACGACATTAACCTTATCCAATATTATCTCAACAGTTTCATCTGCCAATCTCATTTCTGATTCACCAAGAAGTGCAATGAGCATCTGCTTCACCTGTAAGACAACATTTTGACATTAAAAATACATATAGGGTGAGGATATATGTAAATCATTCTTTAAATGTACATCAGCGCGATTCGTCGGTACAAAGCTCCAAATCTCCACCATTTGATATGAAAAACAATTGAGTTGAGAACATTCTAACAAATTTTCCGCTAAATCGGATCACGGATCAACCTTCATCCAACTTATTGATCAAGAAGATAAAAAAAAAGTAAAACTTTAAGATACATACTATCATCTTGATCATGAAATCAGATGAAAATTAATTGTAGTCCGATTGAGCTGAAATTTTATCAGCATATTTTTATAGTCCTTCATACCCAACAGTGGAGAACTTAGAAATTTGTACCGAAAGCACCGCACTAATGTACACTGATGTACATTTAAAAAGTGATATACATATATGTATACATACATACATACATAATACATGTATATATACTTCTCAACAAATGCTAGTAATTTCTTAATAAGTGAAATAACTCGATGTTACATGTAGTTACTAGTGAAATATGACATCTCTAAATCCCGAAACAATTTATGATAGAGCATGGCCCAAATATCTCAACATATGATAATAATAATAACAACGATGACAATAATGACAACGACAACAACAACAACAATCATTTTATGATGCTATTTTCCCATGATCATAGTAAGATTACATCGTTAAATGAAGTCAAGGTTATAACCAATAGAGAACAGACTGATGTACCTCCTTGCGTTCAATAAAGCCTGTATTATCCAAATCATAAAGCCTGAAAGAAACTGCCAAATATGAAAACATCATGAAAATATCAACAATGGCATGTACGTCATGACAACAATGGATATCACGAGAAGCAATTAAAATTGACTCGAGAACGATATAGTTACAATCAACTTTATCTTCATTAGGCGCATTTGGGTGGAAAACATTAAGTGCCCGTACAAAATCCCCAAAATCAATAACTCCTTTTTGCTTTACGTCAAACAGTTCAAAAATCTGCATTGAGAAACCAAAGGAATCTTAAAATATGCAGCACCATAAAATATTCTATCTAATCTTTTGATGTAAGCAGAAGCAGTTCATGTTCCCTCATTGACATATACTGATATAGACCTAGAAAATGGTAAATTAATTGATATACAAGACAATAACTGGACATGCCTTGATCAAACAAACACATTCAATAGAACTACTTCGTGGTGCAGCTCGAGAACTTTCTTTGATACTTATACCTAGTGCTATACGCCATCTCACAAGAGCATTCTCAGGCATCCATCATAAGCTGGTAAATTAGATAATAGTAGCTTTTTAGCTGAATCTAAATGTGGAAAATATATATAAGACTCAAGTAGTTCTCGAGATATAACTATTTGAATAGCCTTTTCGTAAAGCAATAATTACCTCACATATTTTATCAGCATTAGATGAATAATGTCTCACAAGAACAAACACATTTTGTTCATAGGAAAAATCGAAATTCAATGAGCAGTTCTGCTATGAATTTAGATAATATATTTAATGCATAAACTGTTCATCACTAGTGGTAGTGTACACTAAAGATGAAATTAGGCTTGGGTTGTGATTACATACTCTGTTTGCAAAGAGGTTGTCCTTCTTCCTGTTCTTAAATAATGCTAGCTGGAGCTCTTCCTGCACTCCAAAATGCATAAATTAATATAAAGTAATGCTTTGACCTTAAAAAAAGGGGTAAAATATAGTTACCGTCAAGAAACAAAAGTCGAGCAATACATGCATTCTAGTCTTCATATTCACAGATTGTTTACCTTGTTTATGAGACCATCATCAATGACAGAACTGCTGATGCTCTTGAAAAGCTCAAATAATGCTTCAACTTCACTTACGCTGACTACAAACAAAAGTAATATTACCTGCTCATAGAATGAAAATTATGCCAAACTCTAAACGAAAAGTTTACATCACCCATGAGAAGAAGAATCATGCAGTTGACAGAATAAGCCCAACAACTCATTTAACCTCAAGACCTTTGATATAGAAACAACCTAGCTAGGTATGAATTCTACAGAATGTTCTTGTGTTGAGTACGCAACAATATTCAAAACCTATGATGGGCAACAAAAGATATAAGCTCGTAGCAGTCTTCTCAAATGAAACATTACGTCCAAGTGCAAGCCTCTTGCTAAACACCATGGAATACGCATTTTTTAACATTTCGACATGTCCTCACATATGAGTAGACTTTATAAGAAAGTCGAACTAACTAGAAGATCCTAAGGGCTTAATTTTCTTATGTAAAATCATTTTTTTCATTTGAACAGATGACAAAATAAACAAACTTATCTCAAGTAATTTCAAGACACAAAAACACCAAATATGTCGTATAACACACTTAGGCATATCCAACTCAACTAATGAGTATTCCCGAACAACATCTCAAATAACGATATTGCATTTTATTTTGGGAATAAAATAATACATACAAGCTGTCTGAGACGCAAGAAGCACGGGGTCCTCATATCCAGCGTAACGTTTCTTGGCCTTCGACGGATAGCACCCCATTGGATGCCTCGGTGACCAAGCCTCGACCCTGAACCGCTAACCCCTTAGAGCACAATCATCATCAATCACCTCCATCTTCAATTCTAATGCAACCTAACAGTTATCCACGATTTCCTAATCATAATCAACAGCACCAAAACCTATTAAAACACAACAACCACCGCCATTACCTGCACATAAATTCTCATGTCTCAGAGCCATTGACGACTGCCAAAGAATTATATTAAAAACAACGACATGGAGGCCAAAACTCGAAACCTTTAGAATTGGGGGAAAAAAGAGATCCCAAATTGAAGGAAAAGAAGGGAATGCTAAAGTTGGTTACCTAGTGGAAATCCAGAAGGAAATCGGCGAAAGAGGAACGAGAAGTTTCGAAATATTATTTACAGAAGATCGAAAGCTCATGCAGGCTGCGGTCCAACAGGGAGAGAGAGCGAGAGACAAAGAGAAAGCAAACTCGTCGGTGTGAGAGCTTCAACCAGCAAGAGATTGACACGTGGATGACCGGTCGGTGGTGGTCCTCTGACCTCTGCAAGGAAGGAAGGAAGAAAGAAATTGAAGGTTCGAGAAAAGACGACGACCTATGCTGTTCAAAATAGATGGATCTCAGACAAAAGATGTACGCGTGTCAAATAAATAAAGGATATCGTCCGTGTTCTCTATTATAGCCAGACCGTAGGAGATAATCACTTCCAAAAGAAGACTAAAATAAAATATATTCGGATCTAAAGTCATATTTGAAATAGTGGAAATTTTTTTTTAAAAAAATCGAAGAAGGTTTTATGGCTTTCCTAAAAAGGAAATTGTGTACACATAACTATCACATAATAGACAATTTATTTATACATTCCAGATTTTAAAGAAAAAACCTTAGTATAACTTTTTCAGATTAAAAAAACTCAAAGTTGGTTCAAAAAAACACATGCCAAATATGGCCTGAGCATCCCAATAAAATCAAACCTAGAAATTACAGATATTTAACAATAACATTTCTTTACAGCATTTCCTGAGAGCAGCCATAGCTTCTTCTATAAGGCCATAGGTACTCAATATTGGATAACTTCTTCTCTTGCCTAGCAGATACATAACTATATAAATACATAACACCAATTTAAAAGTTGATAGATACATTATTGGCTGCAATTAGGAATCCCGGCTAGCTATACAACAGCATGTTTGACGTCAAAAACTGAATTTCTCCACTGCTTCGCCCTCCTCTTCCTCAGCCTCTCGGCTATAGCGAATGCCAGTTCTAAAGACTGAGAGGCATTTAGTCTGGGATCACAATGTGTGTGATACCTAGAACTCAAGTCATCTAAGGTCACCACCTTTGATCCACCTACACATTCTGTAACATTCTGCCCTGTCATCTCCAGATGGACTCCACCTGGATAACTCCCTTCTTGTTCATGGACATCAAAGAATGCCCTGAGTTCAGACTGCAGTACAAAAGCGCAAAGAGCATCATGTCATGTTACATATAAAGAGGATTTATAGTAGGACATAATAGTTGCATTCATACTCTGATTGAATCAAATGGACGTGTCTTTAATCCGCAAGGAGCCTTGATAGTGTTCCCGTGCATCGGGTCACTCACCCAGGTAACTATCAGTCCAGCCTGGCGCACAGCTCTGATTAGATGGGGAAGCGTGACACGTAAGTTCTCTGACCCCATTCTTGTGATTATGGTCAGTCTCCCAGGCTTATTGCGAGGATTAAGAATTTCACACAATCTAACGAGATCTGCTGGGTTCATCTTGTCACTGACCTGCATGAAGAAGAAACTTTTCCTTAAATGTAGTGTAGAAATATACTTAAAAAAGATTAAACCATTATATATCTTGAGAACATAACTTTATACAGGCAAGCACATGGGAAAGCAGAATGAGCAAACAGAAAGTGCTGTTTTTTTTAACATGCATGGTCAAATGATATGTCGATAAATCTATAACAATTGACAAGCATCAATATGTATCTAGCATAAAGTGACAAAGTTTACATTACCTTCACACCAAGAGGATTTGCCACACCACGAAGAAACTCAACATGGGCACCATCCAGTTGTCGCGTCCTCTCACCAACCCAAAGGAAATGAGCTGAGCAATCATAATATTGACCTGAAGTTGAATCCTCTCTGGTTAATGCCTCCTCATATGGCAAGTGAAGACACTCATGTGATGTCCAGAATTCAGTTGTAGTCATTATTGGGTGATCAGCAGTAAGGCCAGCAGCCACCATAAATCCAATTGCATCGTCAACCCTCTGAGCTAGTTCCATATACCTGTTGATGCTCTCACTGTGAGCTCAAATTGCCATCTATTGGTTGGATAACAAATTATAAATTAATAAAAATTGGTTAGATCTTTTCACCAGTCACAATGGAAGTTAGCGAACAAACTCAGCACTTTCTTTCTAGCCTATCTTCATTCTCAAATTCCCTACCTAGCCTATCTTGTTTATGTTGAGCTTTCAAGTGCAGTCCTTACAAAACTGTGTATAACGATAACTAGAAGAAATAGAATATCTACCATAAGGGAAACCAAGTACCTATCTCCTTGTTCACTGTGTTGCACAAAATCAAGGTTCCACTGTGTCACTCTCTGCATAGAAGCATAACCACCTGTTGCAAATGCTCGGAGAAGGTTCAAAGTAGCAGCAGATTGCATATATGCCAACTGTAGCCTTTGAGGATCAGGCTCTCGAGCTTTCTCGTCAAAGACATCACTGTTAATATTGTCCCCCTGGTAACTGGGTAGTGTCACACCATCTACTGTCTCAAAAGGTTCAGATCTTGGCTTTGCAAATTGGCCAGCCATTCTTCCAACCTGTTTCATGTAATTACTGTCAATGTTTATGTTAAGAAATAAATGCTAGTTTCATATATCAAGGATGTTATAACCATATCGCAATGTAATTTCACGATAACTGTAACAAGATTCATGCGACAAAGAGTTCAACCAATATTATTAGCCCATGCATATCAGCTAGATAGGTACAGTTAGCAAAGTAATGTACTCAAAATTCAGAAGAGAAGTAAAGGAAGGGGAGCCACTAAGGCTTTTCATAAGAATACCCAAAGAATTGAGTATTTGAATACGTGTCCCAATAATTTACTTGCTATTAGTAACAATCACACTTAAAAAAAGAATCCTAAACAAATCCTTAATAAATATTGTGAACTTGTCCGGTAACATACCTTTCAATTACAATAACTTTCTTGAAATTTCAAAAGTAATACATTAGTGAGAATTATGTCAGGCCTATTTATCAAACAACATAGTCCTCTCAATTATATGAACAAGGAAGCAACCATACACGAGTATACAGTAATTTAATTATTTTAGCAAGCAAATGCTGGCTAATGCTAGTTTACTACCAAGCTGTTCGATCATATAACAGCTTAACAACCATTTGCATTTCCACCGTATTTCTTGATAATGCAAAAACATAGGAAGAAGAAAGGATCTAGCTATTAATTAATAAGACTTACGTCAAAACCATTTGCCTAGATTTCATTAACCTGATTAATGTTAGAAAGATGAAGGAGATAGTAGAGTGCAACAAAAAGTAGTCTACTATCATTTGGTTGGTGATGATGAATAGGATTATGTAAATTCCATATCTAACAAATCATAAAACCTCCAAATCCAGAACAAAACTATTCCATCGAAAGAGACCCTATAAAAAAAACTTGCGCCTTTCGAATGCTACTGTCTTGCATCAAGGATGAAAAAGAAAACAACAGTAAAGAAACAAGAGATCCACTTTGTTTGCTTATGATGACTAGAACTAAATTAATTCCTTCAGCAAACAAATTTTCCACAATCGCGCAAACAGCAACAAAAATTACTAAGAAAAAACAACAACTAACTACAGATAACAAGCCATTATCATAATTACTACCTTGATAATAGGTATCTGTCCACCGAAAGCAAGAACGATAGCCATCTGCAAAATAACCCGAAAGGTATCGCGAATATTATTTGCCGTGAATTCTTTAAAGCTCTCGGCACAATCGCCACCCTGCAAAAGGAACGCCCGCCCCATCGCCGCCTCTGCTAATTTCTCTTCCAACCGTCGTGCTTCGCCTGCAAAAACAAGCGGGGGGAATTGCCGGAGATTTCCAAGCACGCCATCAAGCTCGTCCTCGTCCTTGTACTTAGGGATCTGCACTGCCGGCCGTGACCGCCAGCTGTCCACCGACCAGCAGGGGGGAGATGGTGATAGCGAAGAGCGAACTGGCACGTGTATTTTTATGGTGGGTAGAAGAGATAAAACCGTCGGAGCTCCGGCGAGAGTCGCCATTTATCTCTATCGAGAAGGAAAAGAGAGAGAAGGAGAGAGTAGGCGGATGTTTGGAATAAGTTATTATATCTTTTTTATTTTAAAATTATTTTTAAATATAAACATAATATACAAAAATTTATCGTAAATATTATTATTAATTATTTTTATTAATATTTTTATGTCAAAGTATGATTATTTTAAAATTTTAAAAATCTTTTTTTTCAAATAATTTTTTTAATAAATCACTTTCCGTAAACATTCCCTAGCCTGTATCTATATAATGAAGTAAACCCTGTTTCATAAACCACTATTTACTTCATTTATTTTTCAAAAATCTCCCTATTAGTTATTTTAAGGAATTCTCTTATTAAGCCTCCCATCACGGTTATTTGTTAGAGAGCACTGACAACAACGTAAGCCACCTTCAATTTTTGTATGAAATATATAAAAGAATTATTTTCGCAACCATAGCTTCCCGCAACGAAGTCAGAATTATAGCTTTTTGTTAAATTTGATCGTTAAAAAAGTTTGACACTTTTTTTCGAAATTACGAATTCGAAGATGATTTTAAGATTTGAGTTCAAGTGGTTAAGATTACAAATTCCATCATCATATTTAATAGAACTGAACCGAATCTCAATCCGAAGTTAAATTCGAATCGACTGGTTACGAGTTGACCGTCAACCCGCTGAGTCAATGCAGTAGTTGGCTGATGTTGTAATATTTCTGGTCTTCCAAATCTTTCATCTTTCTCTACTTTATTTAGCTTTTCCCGATTTGAATAAAAACAACTCCACTCGTCGGCCGCCTGGACGATATCTTCCGATCTTCTTCTCGTTTCTCTCTTTGTCGCCATCCTCTTTGCTGTCATTCAGGCGATTAATTAAACCGATCACGTCGACGGGTACAAAATTCTAAATGTCGTCGGGCTTCATTGCCGATGATTCGATCACACACCATGCATGGCAATTCATCCTCCTATTTTTCTGATACTCTTTCTTGTCTAATTGAGTTTCAATTTCAGCCCAACTATGTGGATGCCTGAGCTAACAACCAATAGATCCGCCGATTTCGACTGCTAACGCTCTTATTTAGCTTTGTCGTCTTTTTTTATGGTCGTGCTACTGTTGTTGCTTCTTTTCCCTATTAATTTTTCCCTCTTTTTAGAGTTCGCTGAAAATTCAGCGAGGTAGTGGACATGGCCTAGGTGAGTTTCAATGTTTATGTTTGTTTAAACTTGTAGCCGACGGACATAGCCTAGTTTACCGTGTCGATAGAAAGACTCAGAAATAATGCAGTTGTATAATTAATGGCCTAGCTTGTGGACATGGCCTAGTCGATGGGCCTAGCTTACAGGTTAGTGCTATCGAGGTTGATCGGATTGATGTTGGTCTGGAAGACAGTTGTATCATCAATGGAGGATATACAGAACCATTTTCCTGCAGGCAAGGTGAGATCTTTAGTTTTCCTTTGTAATTCTAGAGTTGTTTCATGCTAACAGTACTGTTCTTCCATTTCCATCCATGCATGTTAAATTTCAAGAATGATTATGATTATGTTTATGATTAACATTTTCCTTCTATTTATGATTATGTAAAGAATGATCATGTAAGGCTCCGGCGAGTTCACTTTAATGTAATAACCAAGAAAGATGAGATAGTAGTAGAAGATATAGTTTTTGAACAAGCAGAGAGAAGACGACGTACGTAAAGTAGAATGTGAATGCTGTGGGATGTTTGAGGACTACACTCCGACATATATCAACAGAATAAAGGAATTCTTCTATGAAATATAGGTATGTGGCTTGTGTGCAGAAGCTGTTACGGAGAAGATCAAGCAGAATTCCATGATCTAAAATTTCTTTTTAAATATTCCCCAATTAATCACGACGGTTGGATCGACTGGTAAATATGAAATCCGTCCGGATCGATCCGAATTGACTGCACAGGTGGATCACTTACAGATTTGAACTAATTTAGATTCCGAATTGATTGTATAGATGGATCACTTACAGATTCGGACTGATTTAGATTTCGAATTGACCGTACAGACGAATTCGAACTGATTTAAATTTCGAATTGACGATTTTCGAATCGATCAGAACGTACTAGTTCGGATAGACATATGCATGCCCATCCGAACCTTACAACTATAAGTTATACTCATTTTCATTAAATAGATTATAATAACATAGAATAATTGATAAGCAAGGAAGAAAGTGTTTATAACACTTTTAATTTTTTATTTTCAAAAACACTGTCCTTAACTCACTTTCAAATCAAAATAAATTAAAAATTAAACTAAATTCTTCTCACAAGAAATTTCAATTTCAAAATTCAAAACTTAAAAGTAAAAACTTCTTATCAAATTTACTTTTATAATAAGTATACACAAAAATTAAACTCATTTTTCGAATTTTATTTTTTAAATAATTCAGTTTCAAAAATTCAGTTCAGAACAAAAAAATCCCTAAACGATGCCGTAGTAGTTTGAACTCATTTGGAAAAAGCAAAAAAGCACTAAATAATCAATAATATAAACAGTTTGCAATAAATTAGTACATTATTTTCATAGTAACAGTTACTATTGAAGCAACAAGACAAACTTGGAAAATAAATAAAAATGCTCATGATTCATGAGAGACTAGCCATCAAGCAGTTCTAGTTACTACTTTACTAGTGCATCTAAAGAACTACGGCAACAATAGGATGAGAACCCATTATTCGCATCTATCTCAGCAAACCCAACATGCTTTCCCATCCTTCTGCTGGTAAATCCGACATCGATTTTCAAGACAAATGGTGATAAAAAAATCTCATTATTTCACAACAATGTTGGGAACTTCGCATCAATAAACTCCTTCAGTGTACGAGCTGATTTCTGACCTCCCGTAAGTTCTGCTAGCTTTTCAACAGGAAGCATAGCAAGCTCTGCCAGATTTTTGCACCCGTCCATTATTGCTCTGTAATTCGAATCTGTAACACCTGGAAGACGCCTGAGGAACTCAATTGCTGATGTATTACAATTTTCCGCTCTGAAATATAAGGGACGCCACCACATCAGAAACCGATATCAAGACCGGTCAAAACAATGGCCAAATAGGAGGTTTTCCCACAATTTCAAAGTTTAGGACTACTCGCATAAACACATATCTCATGCTTGCTACTAATACAATTAACAGGAAATAGATTAGTCAAAAACTAATGCCAAGGAAGCAGGATATCACATGCACCGATGCACAGCAAAAGGACAAAAGGGCAAAGCGCAGGCACCTGTAAGGGATTTTAACTGCAGAACTTAATCAACAAAATTGCAGCAAAAACATAGTCCCAAGGCGATATTATATTTGCAGTGGCATTTGGCTAGAAAGGCATAAAGTGACCAGATCAGCAAGTATGTGAAGGTAATAAAAAGTTAGTAAATCATTTTATAGCAAAGGTTGCAATGTCATTTTTATGTTGACAATTCCTTTAACAGTTAAAGAATGAATGGGAATAAGACTCCCTACACTTAGGGTCATTTAATTTATTCTGCTGCTGCCAGTCTAAAAGTCAAGCAGCTAGCTCAGAAATCACAGCAACATCACAAGAAGATGGATGTTGATGATAGAAATGTGACTCAGTGATGGTATAAACTTGCTCAATCATTATTAAAATCAAACCAGCAAGCTTAACAAAGATATGAGAATGGCGTACCTCACATCATTTTCTACAATACCATCCTCTGAAGGAACACCTACTCTCATTGCCTTATTCTCATCTGGTTCATCCTGATTTGTCTTCAGAGATGCAAATATCTCAGCAGTTGCATGCACGCTACGGGACCACACAAGCCGTAGACGAGGAAAATGTAGAACAAGCAAAGAAAGCTTTGATATTATGTTTGTGGGTGAAACATCATCACCAATGTCGCTTGCCGACTGCAAGCATCATAAGATCATCTATTTACTTCCACCGCAGGGGGAAAAAAAAAAACAAGCATAACCAGAAGATGTAACTGTTCTTAACCTGTTAATGGTCTTTACATGAAAAGCAGTCACATCAAAAGCAACAAGGTTCTGTTTAGCAAGTGAAATATTTCTTGCCTGATAAATGAGTACGAGTATAACATTAAAAATAAAAATAAAAGATGAGCTTCTAAATTCAGGTATAAGGTTTTCTACCCATTTAACCTTTTTTTTTTTCCATAGATGATGTCCTCAAAAAATATCACATACATGGTTCTTTGTGCCCTAGCAGTCACGACAAGATCCTTTCTAGAAAATATCTTTTGCGGATTTCTTTTACCAACCTACAAATTTAGTCATGTGGAGTACATCGGAAAATTGGCTTACAATTAGACAACTGGCTTGCATACAGAACATCAAACAAGTAAAACTTGTGCAATAGGAAACATAAGTTTCAGCAGAAGACTCCCTGTTTTTCTGGATAAATGACTTGTGATGAGCATTTTGCATATAAACCTTTCACAAATTAATATGGAGGAGTATGATAATATTCAGATACTGGTTCACTTTAATAAATCATACGAAAAGTTCAGTTTACAAGCTTATCTGAAATTTAATCTACTAGCAGTCTTTCAGTCATCATTTGTAGAGGGAAGAACTGTGATATACGCATTACATCTAAAGAGTCAGAACTGTGATGTACACATTAGACAAATAAAATATCATAGTTTGATCCTGAACCCAGAAAAATTTATGAGGTAAATTGTGAGTCCCAAATTACCTCAGTAATGCAAACAAGATACTAACTTTAAATTGCAGTAACAACAAATATACCTGAAAGGAGAAACTTTTGTCTTGCGAAAATTCAATCAGAAGTACAGGAATCTTGTAGTATCTGACCATAGTTTCCACCTGATGATAGAGCCGACCTGAAGCAAAACTCTGAAAAAGATCCATGATGCTCTTTCTTTCAACACAAATCAATGGTGACAAGACATAATCACCAACTTCCAAAGTGACAGGTATGATTCTCATGCCTTTCTGATGAAGAACATTAGGAAGACTGCTCATGAACTCCCGCATGTCTACAATAACCTGCAGAAAATATGAGCTTTACTCCTAAAGTAAGTGCCAAATCTCACAATTATAATGCTATATTTCATTAAAAAACCTGCATTTGCTTCTCTGGTAGCTTCCTACCACCAGCTTTCCTGGTCAGTGAATTTTGTGAAACGAGGGATAGTGGTTCAGTTGAAGTTGTTAATCCTATGCAACGACCATTCTAGAAGAAACATGTTGGTAAAAGAGTTGTCAGGAGCTTTTATCATTGAGTGTAACAAACTCACAAATTGGTGGTTATTCTAACCTGGTCAACAGGGATCATCATCAAGGACTTCTGCCTTATCAAAGACTCAAATGCTCCATTTTCTCGGCGTATGCTTGCTTCAAATTTCTGAACCTCAGTGGAATCTTCATAAAAGAGAAAATATACTCTCAACTTTTTCGAAGGATTTTCAGCTTTATAAACTTCAATTTCTCTTACAAATGCCATGTCTGGATGATACACAATTATTGTAGATAGCCTCCAGATATCAAGCATATGTTGATTGCTATCCAGAGCATAAAATTGAATAGGAGGAATTGGTTTAGCATTTACTACGCTAGTATCATTTGGATCTTGAACATCCCTTCCTAGAGCACCTTCCTCTCCAGATGCATGTGTGGATCTCTTCTGCTGAAGGTTATCTGCATCATCACCTTGAACCTCACATACCGATACAGTTACAGAATCATTTCTTACTGAACTTCTCCGTTTATTTTTGGAAACTGAGGCCTTCCTCTGCCTTGCTTTATCTTTACCAGCCACTCGTTTTGATCTTCGAGGAGGAGAACTACACTCAAGAACAACTTTCTCCTTAGATATGTTCTTGATTCCTGATGCAGCTGCCAAAAGGGCATCATTTTCAAGCTTGCTAATGCTGCTGGGTTCTGCAATATCATAAGAGCCAGATGGAACCATCCCATCCAGAATGCCAAGACCTTTAGGATCCTGGGATCTCTTTTTGTTGCGTTTTCGCATACTATGCAACTCAGCTTTACCCAGCAAGTAATTTTCCCACTCTACTCTCATGACCTATCAATGAGGAGGAGATAAGATAATGCATAAGATTGCGATATAATCAACAAATAGGACCAAGAGTTAACATGACTTGAGCCATCACAACGTTAATCTTCTCTAGTGATTGAGAGAGATCTTATATAGGTCAAAGAAAGAACCAAAGGTCTACAAGTTGCCAAAACAAAAAAAAAACCTGATGTGAGCCTTTTGTGATGGCATCTTCCAGTTGCAAGCAAGAGCGTTCATCTTTGCAAGCTACTAAGACAATAGCTTCCTGCTTAGCATCTCCAACATCAAGTTGCTGCTCCTCCGAAATTTCCTGCTTTCTTCGATCTTCCTCTATCTCTTCAAGCAATTCCTGCAATTGATTTTGTAACCATTTGGGTTTTGCCATTGAAAGTATGTCATGAAACAAACTTCAGCTAAAAAATGATGAAGATACAACCCTAAACGAGAGCAGAGACCATAATCAGGTATGGACGATTTATCTCTGAAGACCATTATAAGAATTAACCAACGATCATCAAAATAAAAATGATAGTTATATACAGTATTCATGTTTTACAGACACAAACGAGAAGGATAAAGTGCAAATGAAATGTGCAGTTCATCTAGTTCTACAGTTTACTTTAATAAGCTAAATTCCTAAAAAATAAACTATACTGGATCCTTAACTATTTTTGACATATATTAAACAAAAGATTTAGAACTCACTAACTCACACGTAACACCTTCCATTTTGGTGCTTCTTCAAGAACTTCATCCAAGAACAAACCACCAGTTGTACTGCCTACCTCACTGTTACTAGTATCTCCCCATCCTGTGGAGACAAATGTAAACTTAGAAGGGAAAAGTTTGCTTTTCAAGAGCTTAACCCAAAAACATTCTCTTGTGTTATTACCACTTTCCTTTAAAGTAAATACTATCAAATTTTCAATAAGTTATGACATCTACCTCCTTCTTTCTCTTTATTCTTATCATCAGGCATTTTCCTTTTTTTGTTGGAACCATTAGTAAGTACTTTGATGCCGTCAGCAGTTACTGCCTGATAAACTCTTCTCTTAGCATACTCAAATATCTTGTGGCTAGAATTCGCAAATATCCAAACTGATCGAACACCTTCAGACACCCTCAAT
Organism: Acanthochlamys bracteata; assembly: GCA_019914995.1. Classification (NCBI taxonomy): domain Eukaryota; kingdom Viridiplantae; phylum Streptophyta; class Magnoliopsida; order Pandanales; family Velloziaceae; genus Acanthochlamys; species Acanthochlamys bracteata. The sequence goes on from CM034126.1 coordinate 1,364,724, forward strand.
GTATCCAAATATTTCAGATAAGTCACAGCATCATACCTACATATGGCAAGTCAACCATATCATCTCACTGTAAAAGAATTATACAGAAACAAAGTTAAATGCAACAGATGGAACTTGGAAATACTCATTTCTCAGATAGTCAAAAGAAAACAAATATCACAAAAGTCATGTAATCTAATGCCAATATTTTTTCTTTGTTAAATTCTTTAGAAGTATGCCAAAACGTATAATTGAGGAAGAGCACAGGCAAATTCACTTAGCAAGGACTTTCAGGAACACAAAACATAATCTTAGCAGATATTGAAACTAAAATTTTTTTTTTAAAAAGCATGAGCCCAAAAGCTTACCATATACTCATTCAAACTGGCAAAAAGCAGATTCCTACATGTTGGCTTGCGAATAACCAGATAAGCAAAAGCCTTTACCATCTCATCTTGCATAACAATTCTAACTCCAAGAACCTCTACCAAAATTATTTTACCAAATTAAGCTTAAAAGAAAACAAATCAGTCTGGAGACACATACGAACCTAACAAGGTAATCAAGGAGCTTTCGGAGTGTCTTGAGGTCAGTCACAAGCTGCTTCGTCTTCTTCCCTAACGTGTGCCATATAGGATCAAGCTGGCGTCGAACAATCTCATCAAAAGACTTAAACAACCCATTCTCAACAGTGAGATCTTCAACATCAACCTTATTTGTCCGCCTCAACTCCTTCAAACATGCACCCATTGCCTCAAGCACTGCAGTCTGAATCCCCTTCATCGGCCCAGTTAATGGAACCCGAACATCAATAACCTCTGGTGGGTATTTCTCAAGATCAGCAGACACTCTAAGCTCAAACCTCGGCCACAAATGAATCTTCCTAATAAACAAAGCCTTCATAATCCGCTCCGCTTTTGCAAACCCGGCCGCAACAACATGCGGTCGATCGGAAATCGCCTGAACATAAGCATTAGGGTTAGCAGAAATCAGAAGCCGTGCAGCGAAAGCTTCAGCGGAGGTTTCAGAAATCCGGTGAGCATTAAAAATCAACAATCCGGCAATCGAAGTTGGCGACGCGCGCAAAGTGAGTAGATCTGCAATGAGGACTCGAGGTGTGACGAAGAATGGAGCGCCGGAGAAGTAAAGGGATGACCGCTGGTGAGACGGGATGTCTGAAGGTATGTCTGAAGGGATGGTTAAAGGAGCGTCTGAGGAAGAGAGAGAGCGAAGGAGAGCGGTGCGTTGGGAATCGGAAGCGGAGACAAGGAGAAGAGAACCGGAAGAAGAATGGTGTAGACGAATTAGAGCGGCGGCGATGGTGTGAATTGGAAGACCGGCAGCGAGAATTAGTAACCCGCCTGCCGGATCGTCGATGAGATCGGAGATGATTGATTCTTCGAATGATAGCATTCTCGTTTCTTTCTGTCAATTGAATGAACAAAATGAAATTGATTGTTTGATTTTGGGTATATTTCTGGAGAATGAGAGAAATAGAAGGGTAGATAGAGAATGTGGCGCGAAATAGGATTCTTATTATTGTACCGCATAGGTACTCGTTCAATTCTGTGTACACTTTTTAAATCTATGATTCATCTTCAACACATTACACTTCTGATAAGTTGTACTCTACCGTACTGTAAAAGAAATTTTACACAAAAAAATACTCATACTATTACTTGTACATGAGTGGTTCGATATGAAAGTGAGTAGCAAATGGTAGAGATTGACACATAGATATACAAAATATGCACAACCAGATTCTGTAATTTCATGTGCTTTCTTTACAAAGGATGATAAGTATCAAGTGGATCAAGAAAGTTTGAACATTCCGCTAGTGAATTAGCAAATGGAAGCAGTATTCTTTGGTCGGAAAAGAATATTCACGATCTAAATGAGCTGAACGTTACCTCTCTGCTTGACAACAAGTATGTTGCTAAAACTCTTTTTGAAGAACTTAGATTAGTTCATGTTGGCTGAAGTTGCCAGTCTGAGCTTCAAGTTGATTGGATCTTCTAAAACAGATACGTTGACATTGCCCCATACATCAGCTTTGGTAGGAAGCTTGGCAATCTTCTCCACTATCTCCATATCTTCAGGCAATACATAAGCAAATACAGTATAATCTCTTCTCCACTCAACATGATTAGCTAAACTGATGAAGAACTCTGGTCCTGATCCGATCCATCCAACTGAACCCCTTTTAACAGTTGGGCATGCCTCTTTGGGTATCGGATTAAATGGGATACCTTCAGCTTCAAGTTTTCCTTAAACCAGAGCATAAGGAGGGCCTAGTGGAGCCTTTACAAAAGTACCATGTGTTAGAAGTAATCTCAAGAATGCAAGCAAGCAAGACTTCAACACCATAAGCTAGCAAGCTAAGAAAAAAACAATGAAACACCAGATGGAACTGTGAGGATATAATGCATTCATGCTGACACATGAAAACACAACAAAACTTTAACCAGTGTGACATAAGAAAGTAGACCAACTAGGATTAATGCAACTTATGCAATTCACATGATCTACATTGACATAAAGTTCTTTCTAAAACAATCTTGCACTCCATAGCCTACCAAGCCAAAGAATAGTCCTTTCAACAAGCTCCCACTAATAGATGTGGACTATGCTCTTGAGAGCTTCAACATTTATGTCAGTGTTTCCTTCACACACACACGAAACCTTGTGTGTAACAGAACATGCCCTGTTCATGTATTTACATTTTGACAAACAATTAATGCATATCATAAGCAGGTGAGCCATAAAAACGCCTTACATCTGAGACATGGTTCCCCTCAGAATCCCAGGAAACTCCTCGGCCTTCAGCACGATAGAATTGGCAACCAGCACAATGTCGTGATCCTAATAGCTCAGAAATGTAAGCCACAGAATGTGGAGCACAGTCAGGTCGAAGCTGTTCATAAGAAAAAGGGTTACAGAGAACTGACAAATAGTGCCATACAGCAAACAAAAATGTAATCCTGATCGCAATGGCAGCTGTGAAGTATGAACTAAATGTAGATAACACTCAAAAATAGGGGGTATTAGGCTTTCAACTTAAATAAAATTTAATCAAGGGATCCCAATAATGGGTTTACCAGGTGCGAGCCATCAAAGAGCAGAGAAAATTACTTTCAATCAAGATATGTCAATATATGTTTACACCAACACGATAGGTTAATAATACAGGAATTAATAAATCATACGGACATATGGATGCTCAATCAATCGACATGGAAAAAGCTAGCACTTACTTTTATGTGCAGAGTTCCATTATTTGTTTCGAAGCCAACAATACCCTAACATTGGAAGACAAAAAGATTATATAAGAAGGTTTCTATCAATTTTTAATGGACTTCAATAAGAAAATTTACGGGTCTGCATAACCACCTTTATTAAGAAATTTAACAAATAAACAATTTCATGCTTCATCTGTTATGAATATAATAAAAAACAAAATAGACCCACGCCATGGAAACCAGACTGTAAGATAAATCATGCAGAACACACACTCAAGAATTCAAAAAATCTATCACTAGTTGGCCATCCATAAGGGCATTCAACCCGAAAATTACAAGCAACATAGTAGAGAACCCTAACGATACAGGAAACAGCAAACTTTTTCTAAATCTTAGAAATGTCTAGTTCTGCAGTTTAAAGAGGTTAGCTATTAGACATGATTTTATGGCTGTCATATGCAAGTGATTGGTTCTTGGAATTCTATTTCAGCAAATGCAAAATTGAAGTTTTCTTAGAGCAAGATGCCACTCCTGCACAGTTGATAATGCAAATCAAATTCTGTACTTTATAATGGGAATCAAACCATGCAGTATTTCAAATGTAGTATTATTCTTCACATATTGTTTTAAGTTACAAAAAGATGCAATCCAACTGTCTTTAGCAAGCATAACATGGAAACATGGCAACTGAACACCATAACTAAAAATATAAGCAACACACCATGACAGCTTAGTCAAAAGGATAGCATGATATTAAATTTACCAGATTCCCAAGTATAATTAAAGCAATAGTAAGCATCAACAGCATCCAAATTTGAAGAACTCCTTCATAAATGTTCATTGGAAACAAAACAAGCTATATCAGTTTGAAAATATTCCAAAGCTGATCAAACTTTTAACTCATAAGATGGTTTAAACAATGCATCTTATGCAATTTAAGTTCAATGCAACCCAACAAGATTACCTTTAAAATAATAATTTTGTCCAGAGAAAGTTGGAAATTTTTCTAATTCATACAGTCCATACTTTTAAGAACTTTCAGGTATCACATGCACATAAACAAAAATACATACCAAATTTACTCACTTATAATTGCTAGCATAACCCAATATTTTTACAGAGTAAAGATTAAATCAACTCCCAAGCATGTAACACTAACCAACTCATTCCAAGACATAGATAACATAAAAAAGAAGCTAGGTACCGTAAAAAGAAATATAAATCAAATCAACATTGTAAATTACTAGGGTAAGTCAAAACTCCCAAAGCAAAGTAAATCGCTTTACCAAGCCGATTTGTTAGTGAATTATTATGATCGCATTTACAAATCATGTCTAACAAGGTTAAACCATCAAAGCTGAATGATTATAAGAACTTGTCATTGTTGCAGGATAGTATGTTGATTGTTTGGGAAACAACTTCCCCTTTTCCAAATATTAACCCTGAAGTCCATATAACCTTTTCACCAGATTGCATCACAGCTGGATACAGAGAATGCTTCTGTTTCTTCAGCCAACACTGTTGAAATAAAAAGAATATGTTTAAACTCTGATTGTTTGACAAACTAAAATGACTCTAAATACCACACAAATATCAAATGAAAATGGTAGACATCACCTTCACTGTAGGGGTTATATAGTGCTTAAAAAGCAGAGAAGTGGGAATAGCATTAAGATTAAATAGCAAAAACAGATCAAACGTTTAATCCAACATGCCCATGCAAATTTTAACAGGAGCAAACTCAATTATTAGAGGATTAACAACACCGGTGATACACATTATTATAGATACAATGTCACCAGTAATACCCATGGCCATTCACCAATTCGTATAGCACTCTTCTTGTACTGCAAAACAAATCATACGGTGATAGAACATAAATCTAGACCAATTGCATAAGCAAATTGGTGATTCATAGAGACAAAAAAAGCGACTAACTCTATAGTAAGAAACGACTAATTCTTGAGTAAGAAACACATATTAATTCTCGACTGCTTAGCATTTCTAAAAGCCACGCAAAAAGCTTACTAAACAGAACTCCAACTATTACTAGTTAATTTATCATCATCAAAACAGCAAACCTCGCCAAACTTGTCACCGCAACGGCGTCGATCACCACAGAAAACCCATGAATCACACAAGCAGGTCCCGTCATCACACATTGCCTTACAAGCTTGACAACACTCCATCGATGTATTAACCCTGTGATCACTTCCCCACTTCACTGCTTCTCCCCACAACTCCAAACCTTCCCTTCCCCTACAGCAATCCTTCACGTCTTCTTCTTCTCCACCTCCTCCTACTGTTTCCACTCGATTAAAATTGTTCCATGTATATGAAGAAGAGCGGAGAACGGCGGAGGAGAAGATAGTGTAGGCGAGAGCGCAGCAAACGAATGCGATCAGAAGAAGTAGAACGACCGATTGACCGCCGCCGCTGCCGCCGTGGTCGGTTGGCTTGCGACCCATTCTATGCTTCTCTCAGAGAGAGAAAGGGGGGGAGGGGGAAGGAGGAGAAGAGCTGTGCAGCTGGGTGACAGTGATTGTTTTGTTGAAATTCATTGGTAGTTGGTAATGGAATGTTTGTAGTTTTTTTTATTTTTATTTGGAGAGGTTGAAAGATTTAGAGAACAATGAGTTGGAAGCCTAATAGAAAGAGGTTGACCCGTTGAAGCCTAAAACATATTTGGGAAGCTGGAATAAATTATTAGTTACTTTTGAGTTTAGACCCTGTAAATACAACAGCGAGCTAACACCACATCTTTGCAGTTACTTGTAGTAAGGGGCGTTTGACTAAATTTAAAAGTTTTAATTTTTATAATAAAAATTATTTTTTTGATTTTAAAAAAAAAAGTAGTTGATTTTTTTTTAAAAAGGAGGTATGTATTTGGATAAATTTTATTTTTTTGAAAAAAAATTGATTTGGCAAAGACTAAAATATCCATATAATAATGATATATATATATGTATGTATGTATATATATATGTATGTATAGAAAAAAATAACATTATTGATCATGTTCAACAACAAGATAAACTGCTTTAATGTTTGAAATTTGCATTTTACAAATAATGAGGATATATATTCATCCATTGACAAGATAACGGTGACAATTGATGAAATTGAAAACAGTAGAAGACATAGAAGGAGGAAAGAGAAGCTAACGGTTTACCGGATCTAATTTCTATCGCCGACAAACGATCGAACGCTCCGACAGTCACAGAGAACGGAAGGGTTTGGAGCTAATGGCTGCGGGAAACTCAGAATTTATTCGATAAAATGGAATAAAAGAGAAGGAAGGAGGAAAACCGAAGTCGCGGCGAAGAATAAGGCCGGCCGGTTGCTGGAATCGAACGTGGGCGGGAGGGAGAAAGCACGCTACAACGAGAGAGCGAAGAAGAAAATAAAAAGAAAATGGAAGAAAAACAGAAAGAAATGACAAATATATCCTTAAACAGTGATTCTGTAAAGCCTATACCAGCGTTTTTTAGAGCGCTAAACCTGGCCGTCAGATCTTGATCCAACGGCCAGGAGACGATGTGCGCGGAAGCGCGATGTGCGCGCATCGTTCTCCATATATATATATATATATATATATATGGAGGAATAGGGGCAGTTTCTTCTTAGGGGCACTTTCGGGCACTTCCTCTCCGGTTTATGTTTGGGGTGACCTCCAAATCCAATCTCCACAGTTAGATATGAAAAACTATGAGTTAGAAACATATTTATATAATTTTAGCTCAATCGGACTACGAATTCACGGCCATTTGGTCACTTGATCAAGATGACAGAACTGATACAATATATATATTTTTAAGTTTTCTTACTTTCTGTCATCTTGATCAAGTGACCGGATGGGCGTGAATTCGTAGTCCGATTGAGCTGAAATTTTATGAATATATTTCTAACTCATAGTTCTTTATATCCAACGGTGGAGATTGATTTGAAAGTCACCCCGACCATAAACCGGAGAGGGAGTGCCCGGAAGTGCCCCTAAGAAGAGAGTGCCCATATCCCTCCCCTATATATATATATGTATATATATATATGTATGTATATATATATATATGTATATATATATGTATGTATGTATGTATATATATATATATATATATATATATATATATATATATGTAATTATGTTAATTTAACAGAATCAATAGTGTTATTTTTTTTCCAAACAGACATAAAAGTTTTGAAAAAGTTACTCAACGTAACTTTTACTTTTGTGAATATAAGTTGAAAAAGTAACTTATAAGTTATTCATCCAAACACTCTTGTTTTACTGTTTTCAACTTATAAGTTGAAATAAGTCTATCCAAACGGCACCTAAGTACCAAAGTACTGGTACATGAACACATAGCTTTGTCTTTAAAAATAAAAAAAAAATCCTGAATTGAGAAATACGAACACATGGAACATATACAACACCCATGACCATCACAACAACTTTCTTCTAAAAGTTGAGATGTATTTAAGATTACAACTTCAGATACCAAATCCTGAAACCTGTTTACAATATGTCAATCTGAATCATAGATGTTACTTGTATTCATTGCACATCATCTGTAAAACGCTTCAAACAGGCGGCAAGTAATCAATGCTATCATTAAGATTCTCCGTTTCATCAGCCTCACTGACATCAAGCGATCCAAGAGCCGGATGCTCAAGTGACTGAGAGCTTTCACTTGGTAATCTCTTTGCATCCTCAAGAATCCTCATTATTTCTTCAACACTTTGCAGAGGGTGATCATCCTTGACTGCTTCAATTGCTTTCTCATCGTCCATAAGGTTCTTAGGAAGGTTCTTTAGAAACCAAGGATGCTGTTTTATTCCCGGAATTGTAATCCTCTTGAAGAAAATAAACGGTTGTGAAATCTATTAGCAAAACTTGATATGTCAAGAAGAGGTTATATGCTAACGAGTGATACCTTTGAAGGGTTGGCCACGAAAATCTGAGAGAAGAGATGTCTACATTCTTGGGAGACACGCACATAATTTGGTATAGAATACTGAACGTTCATTATTCGCTGTCAGTCAGAAAGTGATGTCAAATTCATGGTTGAGTACACAGTCTCTATTCATGAAGCCCTGACCAAAAAAGGTACTTACACTGACAGTCTTGCGGAAGTCTTTTGGATCTTGAGGATCCTCAAAGGGGTAAGACCCAACCAGCATCACATATAATGTCACACCACATGACCAAACATCTGCAATCTTCATTCAGCAACTAGCAAATTAGTTCAATTGCAATTAAGTAACTGAAATAGGAATGGCAATACATTACTACTTGAGAATTACACCTTCTAATTAAGAAGAAAGGAAAAAATTTATCTGGAAAGAATTCAGTTAGTTACCTTTCCATCATATTCCTTCCGCTGTAGGATCTCAGGAGCTATGTATGATGGGGTACCAACAGTTGATTTGGGTTGGGAATGCAATAAGCCAGACTGCAGTAGAAGTTGCAAGCATTAAGGAAATTTTCCAGGAGCAACAAGCAGGACTGCATAATATATATGTAGCAAGAAACTGTGTTCTGTGTTAACCTTTGAGTAACCAAAGTCGCATATCTTAACTCGCGGTGTCGGGCTCCCATCTAGCAGTGTATTCTCCAATTTAAGATCACGGTGAACAATTTCCTATGAACGAACAAAAGCAACTCTAAGAGGGCTTTGGGTCACACACAATGGAGAGGACAATAAAAGGCTCAGCAAAAATATACCACAGAGTGCAAGTAACTGACTCCAGATATCAGCTGCTGGAAGAAATATCTCGCCTGTTACAGATGTGAAAATATTAAAACATTTGAGCACTAATCTAAACAGAACAAGGTCTTTGAAGGTTATAGTTAAACTTACTGACCTCATCCTCACTAAAGCGACCAGCATTGCATACCCGCTCAAAAAGCTCACCTCCAGCAGCATATTCCATGACGATAGCAAGGTGTGTAGGCGTTAGCAAGACCTGATCATAGAGATCTTAGAACAATATAAGTATCCTTGTAGTTTATTCAAGGAACAAAGTCAAGGAATGGTTTCCCTTTTCGATCATGTCTATATCTTTTGTACCGAGACATGATTTACTTTAGACTGTTTAATTGTTTCTGGTACCACTAGAAACCAGAGGAACCTTATGGTCTTCAATTTAAAATTATGTTGCATTGAACTGACTAAGCTAATGATGAGCAAAACTGGTCTGGGCTGCATTGTGCAGAAATGGAACTGGAACAGTACTTTTTTTTTGAGAAGGTTATGTTAAACAATCCTTGTAGTTAGCTGCTCAAAAATCTCAATATTGGAACAAATGCAAGAAAGTCTTTATATTATCATTATCCTCCAATAACATTCAGCCAAAAATAATATAACCTTAATGGCTGTATCGATATAGTCAGAGGTAATATCTAGAGTATCCTAAGAAACAAGAATCACCAACTAGCAAAAACTTCCTTACACATGCCCCCAAAGTCTTAACTTATATACAAGTATCTATGTTCTAATATTGAAGGACTCGACCTACCAAATCCAATCGAGCCAGCCTTGCATGTCTTTCTTGTACAAAACAACAAACATTTTATGTTTCTGGAACTTTTACGTGGCATACTGATGCAAGAACAACTAAGCCAATGAATAATAAACTACCACCGAAGTAGACTTGCTAACTGCAATAGTAAGATAGTGTCTGATTTATAACTTATAAAAGATTCAATTCCAATCATGAAATTTGTGATAAGTTGAATTCCAGAATTTAACAAAAACGTTGCAAACATTTCGATTTCCAGGAACACTCCAGTGGTGAGATTTACCTCCTTGAATCTGATGATGTTGGGATGCCGCAGAGATCTGTGATTAATGATTTCTCTTTGCACTTTCTCATCAATCTGAAATCAACCAACAGCCAAGTAAATTGTATCCCAACAAATGCACAAACAGAATGATGACTTGAAACATACAAGAAACAGAATGCAGCACGAGAAAATTTTGCATATCTCTTCAAAGAAACAAAAGACATGGAACAAAAAAAATACTACAAAAAAATTTACCCAAACAAATCAAGATATACACATACATACTTTCTTTCCCCTCTCTATGAACTTGACTGCAACAAGCTCCTTAGTTTTCTTGTCTCTCACAAGTTTTGCCACACCGAAGTTTCCAGAACCCAGATTCTTAATCTCCTCATACTTCTCCATTACAATCTCTACTAAAAATCCAACTAAAACAACAACGAATCTGCTTTCACTCTTCAGAAAACTGAGACTAAGAGAGAGATGAAGAAGAACAGGATCGTTAACAGAAGAGAATTTGAAACAACACCAAATTGATGTAATGTTGTAAGAGAGGACTTGGACTCCACTCTGCTTGAATGACTCCGGCACGCGTGGGAAGGAGAAAGAAATAAAAATTAGTGGAATGCTCCATTGTCTCTCTCTTGTTTCACCAACCATCTCAGTGGGTCCCAAATTGGCAAAGTGGGACCCATCAATTTTCAAGAATAATACAAAAGTTAATTTCTTATGTTATATTATAACCCTTAAAAATAATTGGATTTAAAACCAAAGTATCAAATTAAAGAAGCTCGAATGAGAAACCGATATGTGGCGTCTTCATGGGATTATGTTCTTATGATTTATTAAAAGTAAAATGCCAGCTTCTAATGATATTCTCGACTAGCAATTTATACATATTAAAAACCATCGAATAAAAATCAAATATTCTTTTTTTCTTAAGTAGAAATAGCTATCGAGAAATAGTCTATAATCTAACAACAATTTTTTAAGTTAAAAAATTATGTCTATTACTGTATTAGAAAATAGAATAAATTATATATTATGATATAGTTGTAATAATTTTTTAAATATCATGAAAACTTTTCTATTCCATTTTTTGAGAGTTCATTCTTTAGTTATTCTGGATAGTTTCGTTGAAATTGAATAATAGATTTTTTTGGCAAATGTTTTTTCGGTACATAGAGAACGTTTTGGAAATAATTATAAAATAAAATTTTTGAAATAATAAATATTATTATTTTTTAAAAAACATAAATTTTATTTTTATATTTTTAAAAAATAATAAAATATATAATAAAAAAATTTTACTAAGTAAATTTTTTTAATATTTTTTAAACTTTTAAATATTATAAAATATATATTAAAAATTAAAAATTAAAAAAAATATTTGAAAAATACAATTCCAAACGCTTCCATAATTGATTATGAGCTATTACGAATTATCATGAGCGTAGTGCTTTTGAAAATATATATATAAATCTAATCTGATAAACATATATCTTCTACTCCATTTTTATTTAGTAGATGTGTGAAAAAGATTTTTATTTTTATTTTTTATTTTATATATTTTAAAATTTTCATAAAATTTTAAAAATATAAAAAAATTTATATCGGTAAGATTTTATTATTAATTATTTTTAATAAAAAATATAATTCTTTTTTTTAATTTTTTTAAAATACTCTTTTTTAATAATTATTCTCAAAATATTCATTAAACGTAAACAAATTTGAAAACTGAAAAGAAATCTTCAATCGCAAGTTAGAACAACATACGAAAACAACGAACGCATCCATGCTTTACCTTTTCCTTACCTCGCTTTAATTTTTCAAATATTTCTAAAGAAACAAAGAATAAGACAGCGTTTTACAGTACATCTGAATAATATTTATATTAATGTTTTTACTTTATATTTTAAATATTTTTATAATATTTTTAAATTTAAGTTTTGAAAAATATAAAATATTTACATCTTTATATTATTAATATTTTTTAGATACAATTTTTTAAAAAAATTAAAATATTTTTTATTTAGCAAAACTCTATTTTGTAAATATTTTCTAATATCCCCTAAAATCTGTTTTATTGAAGCTGGCTGGCGATGCACTCTAGTGTTCAAACTTTAAAATTTATTAAAGCACAGAATCCCTCTTTCAAATGAAATGTCAAAAGCCAAAGGCTGGATTTTCTTCTAATCTGCTTTTGCCAGAGCACTAGTGAACTATTCTTTTTTGCAAAGAAACAATTCTCAGGCATGAAACCCACTTAAATTATACGAATTGTTGACATAACACGGATAAATATATAAAATTCGAAAACTTTAAATTGTTGAACCATCAGTAGTATCAGTTTATCTGTAAACATGGCAAGAATCAGCTAAACTACTCCTGAAGAATGTGGAGGACAAAATCTTTCAAAATCTTTGAGTACCACCTGTACATAATTGAACAATTAAAATTGTTAGATGAAGACACAGTTAAGCAAACGCAAATGAGAAAATATAATACATGTGAAGAAGATTCCCCTGATATAAGACAGTCAAAGGTTTCTAAAATCTGCATAAAGTAGGCGTTTCATAAAACGGTCAGCAAACAAAACTTGAAAGGATTTTACACCGACATGAATTAAATACCTTATCTGTCTCTCTGGTCATGCTCAAACACACCAAAAAATGCATTTAAAATTTTTAATTCTTAAAGATAATGTTTACTAGTCGTATGCTTACATGCTGACATGTGATAGGACAAGTTTATTAAAATGGTCAGAAAAGATTGTGCTTGTAAACATCAAACTGAAATATTAAAACAGAGCTCAGAAATAATAATCCCTAAAATATTAAAAGCGTGTTTCAAATATCCATAATTAAATTTCGTGAAAGTTAAAAAATAGAATTTTTTGAAAAATAAAGTTAAAGTGAAGTTCAGTGTTTGTATTTCAATAGTTCTTGAAAGTGTGTTGAAAATTGAAAAATATAATTATATTTTCGCAAGTAGAAATAGAGTTCTGAATTTCTTATATAATTGAAATATATAAACTATTCGAAATTTAAAATTTGGTCCAAAAAAATAGAGTTACGGGCATTTGAAACACGCCCTAAAATAAACTGAAACTAACAGATTCAGAAGTAATTCTGAACCTGATAGGAGAAGTATCAGGGATCATCAGATTGCTAAGCAGTGATTCACAGCCAAAATTCTTTCCAGTCTGGAGCAACATAGAGAATATATTCCAGGTTATCTCCTACTTCCTTCAGCAAACTCTGAGCAAACCCTACAGATTCAGCTTTCCATTTTAGAAGTTGTACTCAAATTCTTTGGCAGTTGTTATGGGCATCAGTGCTACCTACTTGTATAGAAACTAAAAGTTCCTTACTTACAAACTGGATAATGTTACAACTTTATGTTGTCAATACCTAAAGCAGGATACCTTCTCTGGATACAAATGCGTTATAATTTGTTTCATCCATTGGCAAAACTGGGTATTTTCTCCCAATCACTTATTTTCACTTTAGGTTGACCCCTCATCTTTTCTTCTGCATCTTTTTTTCCAAACCACATAAACATACAAACCTTCTATGTTTGTTGTTTCAGAAACGTCATAAGTTCATATCTTCCAGCCTTTAGCGCTCCACAAGGATGTATAAACAACCCTTCTTCTACGTCCTCTGAAATGCTTTTGACCTGCAAAATCAGCAAAATAGATAGAGAACAGTAACTGTGGCAAACTGGCAACTTAGGGGCGTTTGAGATTGCATTTCCCAAATGCTTTTTTCAATTTCTTCATTTCATATTTTTCAATACATATTTTATAATTATTTAAAAATTTAGAAAATATAGAAAAATTTTACGTAGTGAAATTTTTTTATTATATATTTTTATTTTTTTAAAAAATAAAATAATAAAATTTATTTTTCAAAAAAAATAAAAATAATTTTTATTTTAGAAAAGTTTTATTTAATAAGTACTAACCAAACGCTCCCGTGGGTCAGCATTGGTTATTTCTCAAAACTATTGGGCACGGACAAATTGAAATGCTTTCAGCACACTGCCACTTGAGCAAGGCTTAGGATCAGGGATACTGCACATGCCACACAAGATTTAGAGATTAATATAGGAAACACTGAAAACCATGTGCTTGACTTGACCAGATCTAGTGGCATAGAGGCTGCATTCCTTGTTTTTAGTAGGAACATGGCTGCTGTGCCTGAGCATTTGCTTAAAAGCAAATCAACTGCTTTCACTCTTTGACCAACGGTTGTTACTCATAACCAGTTCAGTTCGTGAAAATATTTAAAATTGTCTCTTAAGAATACAGGTATGAACAGCATTTGAAAGTAAAAGAGAACTAAAGGCTTACAGTTTCTATAGCGCAATGAAGGTTTTTAGCATTTAATCCAGTAGGTCCTCTTTTCAACCACAACAATCCATGGTACTGAGAACGTGGCCTCCAAAATTTGAAACTGCAGCTGTGAAATGTGACAAGTTTACATTGCTGAGAACATAAACGTGAAATATAATGCAGAACACATGCCAACTTGTTTCTCATGATCTGAAGGGAGGGGGAGAAAAGGTTAAAAGAAAACATAATTGATAATTAAAAAGCTGCATTCACCATGAACAACAGTGCCGTATCTATTTTCTGAAAACACTTCCAAACCACTAGGAGTTTGGAAGATATTAAACATACATAATTTCAGTAGCAATAACAGACATACAAACTAATGCTATAAGACTCAAGAAACAGAATCATAGTAAAAAACTTGATGCAAGTCTGTCCTTACGCTTGTGCGTATCAAAAAGGAAACCCCTCAACCGGCAAAACCTGTAGCCACTGCTCTTCAAAGCCAGCCCCATACACATATGATAAATTAGAATATATATATATATATATATGTGTGTGTGTGTGATGATGAACTTAGGATTCTTCTCAAAATCAATTGATCATGAAAAAAGTGAGCCCAAGTCTTTATAAATATCATCTCAGAACTATTGATAAGTAATGTAGGACTAAACTTTTCTTTAACAATATATATAGGAAGAAATAGGATTCATGATTATAGGCAGACATAGACAATCCTAGCAAAAACTTAAAAATAAAAGAAGAAAGTTCTATCTCAGTGAAATACCCACAACTAATATCCTCGAACTGCCCTGTACCAACAACCAGTTGCATGCTGGAACAGCCATTTTCTACAGCACAAGCTAGTACTTAAAGCACTACATCCAGCACTCACTCACTAGGAAATTATTAATCGGCAGAAACTTACAAAAGCTCACCTTTTAAACAAGTCCACTCAAATCATATACTAGAGACTCTCTGACCATCATCTGCAGCCAAGAGTCTATCTGGCTCTGAAGTACATAAAACAGAGTTTGCACTTGTCAACACAAGGCTTAGAAAGCTTTGAAATGGCTAGTGACCAACTCATAAACTTGTTTAGGGATCCTATTATCTTTTGGCCTGCAAGATCTGAATAGTTGCTACATAGCACTAATCTATTTGGCGATATGCTATCATGTAATGAAGGAAAATGATTTTACATCACACGGCATATCTATCAGCAAGACCTTCAAAGAGATAGAATCTGATGCAATATCTGATTTTCTAAAAGAACTATAAGTTGCAATTTTGAAGTCAAACAGTTAAAAATCCATAATAAATGACTTTTAGAAAGACATAAAGGTTGCGAATGATTCATCATGATTAGCACTAAACTAAAAAGTATCTCATCTGAGGAGTCTTCACCAGGGCCTTTCCTGGATGTGGACATGAAGACCTTTGAGGCCTAAAAAGTTGTCACAAGAGGATAGTTTCAAACAAATATTATATCACTACTCACAATGACGAAGCAACACATACTGCTTGGTAATAATACGGAATACTATTGGTTCAAGAGCTGGATATTTTTCTCAGCTCAAGCAAATAGTTGATCTTCAAAAGATACATATATCTAGTATTTCCTGTAACTCCTTCACCGTGCATACTGTTGGGTTAAAGAATGAGTAGATTAGTCCCACATTGAATAAAGATAAGATGAGAAGTGAGTTCATATACTAGAGAGTTCTATAATCTATTGGCTTAAGTTTTTGAATTGATTGGGCTTTCTAGTGTATGGATCGGATCCTTTGGATATTTTATTTTGGTTTAACTCTTCCGGTGTTGTATCTCCCCAACAGTGGTATCGGAGCCGATGGTTTGACAGGGAGCCCGATGCACGTAGTAGCTTTCACTGACAGTGAATGAACAGGTTAAGAGTAGCGTAATTCATATTGGGCTTTCGCAAAGTGTGGCTCTTAGTTGCGCAGACGGTGTGTAAGCAAAGCAACCGGCGCATATTATAGCTCTAGCTGATAGTGCGATGAGCAGGTTAAGAGCAGTGTGATTTATATAGGGCTTCGTAAGGTGTGAGTAAGAATTTGGACCAAGTTGGGCTCTGAAAGCTAGCTCTTTGTGTGCAGTGACGGAGCTCGAGACCAAGTGGCTGAGATTCTGAGCGATCGAAGTACTTGGTGCACGATAGGATGCTCGGATGAGGAGAAATATAGGTGACTCACTCTTGAAGGGGAGATTGTTGGGTTAAAGAGTGATTAGATTAGTCCATCATCAAATAAAGATAAGATGAGAAGAAAGTTCATATACTAAAGAGTTCCATAACCTATTGGCTTAAGCTTTTGGGTTGATTGAGCTTTCTAATGTATGGATCGGACCTTTCAGATATCTTATTTTGGTTAACTCCTCCGGTGTTGTATCTTCCCAACACATGCAGCCTACGCTAAGCCACGTTATCCAACTAAGTCTACCAGTCTGCACATTAGAAAGAAAGAATGCAGTTGGCAATATGAAACACCAAAGATCCACTAAATATGGTAAGTAGGGACAGGATCTATACGTTATACTGCTTTCACTTAGAGAAGCTAAAGCATGACCGGCTATGTTGGTTGCTGCAAACCTCGATATAGGTTGAAAAAGAATCTGGGCAATGTCAAGAGCAACATTACCCTGATAGTTATATGAATGACCTAGGGAAAGAAGAATATGCTTAAATCCAAGATGTCTTCAACCAATGGCTTACCTAAAGTATTAAAACTCCAAATTGTAAAAACAAGTTCAAGACTCTAATGTCCACACCATAACAAAGCAGCCAATGCAATTGAAACTGATTAATGCTCATGCTGATCCTTGTAAAATGAAGCTTTTACATGGTTATTGCAGCGTGATTCCATTCTAAGGGAATGGATATAAAAGGTTCTTAGCTTCTAGATAGATCTTTTGTAAAAGACTAGGAGCCTGAAAGGTTTCTGTTTTATACAAAAACAAGAAACACATAGCAATTAATTCATTTAAAAAATAACATTATAGCATACAATACAAATGAATCTAATAGCTAGCCCTCATGCTAGGCTCCAACCAAATATAGGTTTCTAAAAGATAAAAAACTAAAGGTCTGTTTGGAAGGAGGAGTAATAAGTAAGAGAAAATAAAAGTAAGATTAAACAAGATAAAATTATTAGGGTGGAAACGAGAGTAAGAGTAATAATTTAATCTCATCTTGTTTGAATATATCAATAAGATTAATCAAGAGTAAATAATATTCTTGTTTGATAACTGAGAGTAAGTAAGAGTAATTTTTATAAAAAGTCAAAAATATTTTTTTATATTTTTTGTATGTTTTGGTTAAGCAAATATATATTTATATTAAAAAAAATTTTATATATTTTTGTTTTTTTAATAAAAATTCAATAATATTAAAAAGTCAATAATATTCTTATTTTTTTTATATATTTAATTATATATTTAAGTAAATATATAAATTAAAAATATTTAATAAAAAATAAAATTTTATATTAATTATATATTTATAGTAAGTTTTAAATTTGAATTTTAAAAAAAAAATTATTAATAAAAGAATTTATTTTAATTTTTGTAAGTATTTTATGTTAAAAATGAGTTTAAAAAAAGTGGAGTATAAAATGGGTAAATAAAATAAAATGATATGGGTATTATGGAAATTTTAGTTGTTAGTAGTATCAATATTAATCTTACTCCAGCTTACACCCCACATTGGAGTGTAACGATTTACAGATTAATGGAAATTAATAAAGATAAACTTTAATCCTCATTTATCTTATAAGTTTGTTACCAAACTAGAGTAATGAAGATTAATTAATTCACTTACTCTTCATTAATCTGCAATACTCTCGATCCAAACAGAGTGTAAAAAAAACTGCTACAAAGAAAAGGCAAGGATTAATTCCTTAAAGGTACAAATAGAAGGTAAGAATCGACTAAATGACATATCTAAATATCTGGTGAGAAAAGGAGTGCATCATAAACTAAGTGACATTCACAAGAGTCAATAAGATACGTGACCAAGGACAACAGCTGTGTCCAAGCTTTTAAGTCAGGGCCCATGTCTTTGTAATCAGGATGCCCATTATACTACCACAAGAACTCTCTTGATGAGTATAACTCTTCAAGTCCTATGCCTCAGAATAGAAATGACATTACATCAAAATAACTTAGTCAATATCGAATTTGAATGACAAAAAAATGCAGATTTACAGATAATACCATTCACTCTGTACTTCTGCTATACTGGTTTTGGAAGAGACGGACTGATCTAGGTGCATCATTAACACATGGCAGAGTATATACCATGCGAATATTTTTAAGTTAATAATAATTAAAGTTTTGGCAGGAGTATCTGTCTCTTTGTTTATTCAATAATTATATTAAGTAAATATCTGGCAGTGACTTCACAGATAAGCTACTAAAACTTAGTTTCATGTGAGAACATTTTCCTGGCATCAAGTCTGTTCAAGGAACTCCAGAAAAGAACTAATGCAGTTTGTAGACTCCAGCCTCTTGACTAAGAAGTTCTACCATAAAGGAAAGTTTCTGGCAGTCTTCTACTGGTATAATGAGAGATCTGTCACTCTCAGCGCAAAAAGCCGGAATAACCTGTTCAGGCACAAAGATAACAAGTGCAGGACTAGTGTATCAAGGCATGCATTCAATGTAATTACATAAGTAACAAGTCATGGTCTAGAATAAAAAAGCTTACCACATCATAGATATTGCGAAGCTCCAAAAGAGAAATATCTTTTCCAACTGATACATTCCCAAAAAACTCACACCTCTCATTTGCTGCAAGTCTAGAGAACTGGTTGATCACGTTCTGTTGTGCAATACTGCTATAACTATGTATCATATAAACTGAAAAACAGTATTATCACAGGATTTATGACTAAAATGTCAAAAATGAAATGAACAGAAAACAACCAAATGTAGGTTACAATCTGCAGTCAACTATCTAAAGTACTAAATAACCAATCACCAACAAGTTCAAAAGAAAGCATTATAAATAGCAATAGCGAACATAAATTTATTTTAGAACCGAAATTTTTACAGTTTACACACACATACGTTTATGTATTGGATTATCAGTCCCTCTCTCATTAATAAACATGAGAAATACTTTTCATAATAAGACGAATAGCTATTCAAAAAGCAAAATAGTAAGATTTTGCCACGTCCTTCTAATCTCGCCCGGTCGATATAAAAATACGAAAAGAACCGTACACAACATCGACAACGCTGCTCCAATTCGAGTTAGCTCCAACAAGCTTCGCTCCCCGGCACTAGCAGAGCGAGCGAGAGGGAAGAGTTTTGAGTTCAACTGAAATCAATCAATGGATCGGGAGCAAGAGCAGGAGCACGAAGTTTACGGCGGCGAAATTCCCGACGAAGGAGAGATGGTGGACGCGGACTACGCCGCTGCCGCCGCTGAAGATGAAACCGCCGGTGATGATGACGGTGCTGGTGAGAGTTCAGGCAAACGGAAGGTATATATTTGTTTATTTAGGTTTGGTCTTCTGGTTTGTAGATGGTGGTGATTGTAATGGTATTTATTTTGTGGGCATTAGGATATTGAGGAGATGAAGAAGAGATTGAAGGAGATTGAAGAAGAAGCCAATGCTCTAAGAGAGATGCAGGCCAAGGTTGAGAAGGAGATGGGAGCCGTTCAAGGTAATCACTCTTACCTAGTTGTCAGTGATTTTGTTAATGATATTGTTCATATTTCCTAATAATTAATGTGAAGATTGAAGATTGTAGCTTTTCTGTACTGAGGTGTGTATTAAAAATTTAAGCTTGAAGACACTTTCTGTGTTGAGAAATTTTAGGTAAAAGATTTTTGCAATATTAAGATCTTGAAAAACTGGTAAATGACTAATATGTGTGGCTTCTGAGCTACAATTTAAGTTATAAAGCTAAAATCATGTTTTGGCTTTATGATCATGGTTTCATTGGGATGAAGTGCTTGGGGGAGACAACAAGGACACATGAGTATCACATAATAGCAGTGTTGTCTAATATGGAAGAAGAATGTACGATCCATAGTCATAGAGCTTCTCTAAACAGATGGTTCTCCTGTTGAGTAGCTATTTTCGAATTACTTTTACTAGGAAGACTTGGTGGATGTTCCCTTTACCCCAAAAGGCGCTAAGGTTTTAATTCAAGTCCAAAAGGTTTTGGTTAAAGTCTGTACAGAGTAAAATCAACAAGTATTAGCAAAAGGACTTGCCAAAGGTACTTGATTTAAATCATTGCACAGATAAACTTTTTTGTTTGGTACGCATATCTCCTTTTTGTGGCTGCTATTTATTTCCCTGGCATGATATTCTGAATATTCCTGATATGGAAATTTTCTCTTGGTAAATTGATCCTTACAGAAGACCCATCTAGAGCAACACAAGCTGAAACAGAGGAGGTTGATTCGCGCTCAATCTATATTGGAAATGTGAGGCTTCCATTCTTATTTGTATATCATATTACCATGATTCTTTACTTTAACTATTGCATACAACAACTAAAGTAAAAAAATCAATTGATGGTCATTTTTCTTTAAAAGTTTTCGAACGTTCCTCATCTTTGGGATGTTTGCAATGTTGAAAGTGTGCACTGATAAAGGCCTCGGCTATGTCTATTCCTATCTTAATTCTAAGATTAGAGATTTAATTATGCTTATTACTTGTCAAATGTTCTTGTAAATGATTTTGCTGATATATTTGGTGTGTACATACAGACTGACCACAGTATATAACATCATGAAAATTATACATTTGCACTTTGTTTCTTGTGTAATCTTTGAGGTTTGTATATTTACTTTTGTCTCTGTATTTATTTCATCTGTGTAATTATAAATGTTTTCATGCTATACGTCATTTATTGGAAATAGTTATATATTAGGATTGTTTTGGCCTGAATTCCGCATCGACATGTTAAAATTGATTGATTTACATAGTTGGAAGGAATTAAGATTTGCTAAAATTAATAATTAGTCATTCAACCTTATATTGTCACATTAACAGTGATGCATTATCATGGTTAAAACAGTTTTGATAATAGCAGTATTGCATTTCTTGAATTGCAATTTTCAAAAAAAATATTAGAATATTTGAATACAAGATTTTGCATTTATGGTTTGGAGATGTTGAGCCTGATGCCAGTTGTTTCTATCTTCCATGGAGTTTTTCTTTCCATTTATTTCTAGGTTTTATTCACTATTCGATACATTATTTTCAAGATTATGATTTAATGTATTTATTATCAAAGAGCTGAAGTTATATCCACAAGGTAACTTAACTGCTTATGCTTTTGTCTACTAGCATATGCTTATTCAAATTGAAATGATGAGTTCTCTATTTGGTTGATATATAAATATTACTTGAACTTTTATAGAAAAAATGCAGCCCAATTTTACAACAAAAGATGTATTGCATCTTCATCACACACTTAATTTGCGTATTTATAAGTAAATCTGAACTCAGTACAATAAATCACCAAAGTTCTCATGTGTTGCTACACTAAATTTGCCAACAAATAAAATGAATGCATAAAGGAAGTGTAAACGAGCTCTCAGATTAATGGAGTGATGATTGAGTAGTTTATTAGTTTGTCATATGCAGGTAAAATCTATATATGTAAACGAATATGTTGGTTCGTCATATTATCAGCTTTATTCTTTAGCAAACCAAATATGAAATAAGGGAATATAGAACTGTAGCTGATATGTTGTTCCTTGAAAGAGTAAGGAATAATAATATTGGGTTAATGTCGAGAGCTAGCATACGTAGGAGCTATTTGGCATTCCATTACAGAAAAGCAATTTTTCAACTTTCTAGTTCACGTTTTTCAATAAATGTTATACAATCTTCTACAGAATTTATTTAAAATAACGAAAGTATAGAAAAATTATACGTAGTAAGATTTTGTTATTACTTATTTTTATTATTATTTTTAAGTCAAAAAAATAGAGCTTGTTTTTCGAAATATGAAAAAAATACTCTCCGTTTCAGAAAAGCACTTTTCAAAAGCACTTCCAAACGCCCTCTTAGCTCGCCTATCTATATATGTTTACCAAAGATGATGAAAAAATATTACTTTGAATCTCAAGCAATCAGTCAATGATATTTATAGAAAACAATCTATTAATACACGGAACAACTCATAATATTTCTTGTTTAGCTTGTATGATTGATATATAGAAAATAGCAGCAAAATTGATACAAAAGTTGAGTCTGAAACATAACCAAAAATGTTTTCGGAGATAGAATTCACATGATAAGTTGGATCACTTATCAATAGAATAACCAAACGAAATGTAAGATTTTTTAAAAGTATATAGAGAGGAACTTGTACAAATTTAATAGTCTCAAAATGGAATGTAATGATAGGAAATGTTGAAAACTAAAGCATCATTAGAGGCATGCTATAAGGAAGGACGTTTTTCGAGCTTCTGGAGCCTGTTTGGATGGATGGATATTTCAATAATCCCATGATATTAACTAATTACTATATTGAAATATTCCTAGCATAGGCTTTTGAGTAGACAAGACATGCTATAAAATAACTATTAGGAAACCTTCACATCTGATTTTAAAGGGGGATTCCCATAGGGATCCATCTCTATGTTTTCTTACAATTTCCAGCCCATTTGGATATGAGATCCAATCTTGGAAATACGATGTCCCGCTTTCTTTTTGTACTACCTAAGGCTTTGAGACATTTTGAAACTGAGAAATCCTGACAGGAGCAGGTACTATCACAGAACAATTAGCGAATTCAGAAATTACGAGTTATTATAGATAACAAAATTTATGCACACCTAATTAAATTGTTGTAAGTAATTGTATCTTGAAACCGCTACTACTTGACACTGATATCGGATTCTAAAACAATAACTACTCATTTTGCATGTCATAATATAGTATGTTGATTCAAATATAATTATTTAGAAGTAACATAGAATTCTTTTAACAGCATGCGAAACAGGCACTTAATCTTGAAGTTCAAGACTTGTTTCTAACTATAAAAGTTGCAGCCCTTGTTAATAGTTGTGATATATCCATGCATACACATACTTTTTTTATGGTGACTGCTTTTATTGAGAATCATTTGAAATATAATGTGTAGAAAGCTCCCTTTCTAGTCTTATTCACACTAGGAGGAGAGAAAAGTGCAGGTGAAGAAAAAGTATATTTGTATCCTATATACTAGCTCGTTGCAGAGATTAATGAAAACGAGAAAACCACTCAAGGGTCCAATTAGATTAGAACTTTATGTGAGAGAGAAGAACTATCTATTGAGAATCCCATTAAATTAAGATTTTCAAATAAATTGATTGATTGATTTAAGAATGACTAAATTGATTGATTGGTTTATAAATGTCTTTTAATGTTTGATCATCAAAAAGTTCTTTAGATATTTGCTTTAAGGAGTATGGCGAGATTTGTATTTAATTTAGTTGCAAAATGTGTTACGTTCAGTTCATTTCTTTATGTTTGCTAATGCATAATATACTTTCGATCCTTGCTTCTTTGCTATTATCATTATGCGAAACTGCTTAAAGAATGACTAATTCTTCTTCAACTTCTAAAGTGGATCAGTTGGCTTGTTGAGATATCTTTCCATGATTGTAATTTTGTCGATAATAATATTTGTTTATGTTTCTTTAGGTGGACTATGCTTGCACGCCTGAGGAAGTACAACAACACTTTCAATCTTGTGGTACTGTAAACAGAGTAACGATTCTAACAGACAAGTTTGGTCAGCCAAAGGGATTTGCTTATGTGGAGTTTCTTGAAGTAGAGGCTGTTCAAAATGCTATCCTATTAAATGAATCTGAGTTGCACGGCCGGCAACTAAAGGTCCTTTTTACTCCAATCGACAATTTATTCGTCGCTATTTGTTACATGGGTGAAATTTTGTTCCTAATTTTGCATAGGTGTCAGCTAAAAGAACTAATATTCCTGGGATGAAGCAGTACCGTGGCAGGCGACCAAACCCATACATGGCTTTTCGGTCTCCTGGACCATACATGCCACCACCCTTTTATTCTCCGTATGGATATGGGTGTGCATCATTTCTTCATTCCTTTGACTTACTACTGCTCAATTTATTTTGAATTCTTCATTTCTTCACTCATGACAAATTTTAGTTATTTATCTGAGCATGTAGATAACCCCTGAAAATAACATGATCAATTTGTTATATCACCCAATTCTTCATTTTTTTTTAATACTTCATCTGTAATTATGTCCTTTTTTTGGGTCGTCTACAAGGGACACTACTTTTATCTATGGCGTATGAAGACCAATGTATTGTTCTGATAAAAGCTTATATAACACAACCTATTTTTTTGACCTTCAGTATCATATGTGATCTTTCCATCTAAGATATTTTTCTGGTATGCTTCTTTTTTCAGCAAGGCGCCAAGGTTCAGGAGGCCCACACGCTACAGGCCATATGGCTAAAGAAGATAATTTGACTGTAGATGTTTGAAAGGTTTGGTTCCTATTTTGTCTAACATGATAATATCACAGGATTTCTAGCCTATCATTTTCCAAATTCATGTCTAGAAGAAGTTTCACCGATTATTATTGGAAAATACCAGAATTTTAAGTTGTAAATCTACTTGTGGCTGATTCTTGGGTGGTTTTCGAATTTGATTATTTCTCTCTAGTATTATTTGCTTTAGATTAACATGTGGCGACCTCTATGGCTCTTCTGAGGAAAGAGTGCAGAAAACGTATGTCATGTTGTTTCTTAATATACATGATGATTACATGATGATTAAATTCTTGAGAACCAACTGTAGAGTAGGATTCTGGTAGCATGATCCACTTCTCTATGCACTTTGCTATCTTTGATGAGACACTTAAGCTGCTATTATACCTTACAGTTGGCTTAAACCATTTGCTTAACTTCATTGTGGCGAAGCTTAGCAACTTTACATTACCGTCCTGTACTGGGACTTTATTCTCTGTTTCTGGATATTTGACAGGACTTGATTTAGAAATTCCTGCATAATCTGCTTATTGTTTCATCACAAACCATATATGGCTGTCCTTATAATATCAAGTTGAGTTAATAGTTGAACTAAAGAGAAATGCTGGGAAGACATAACTTCTACTTTGCCATCTTTTATGAAGAATCTGATTTTCGGATGACTGTCTATATAAATGTTTTCTTCCTGGTACTATGAACTCAAGAGGCCTTAGCGATTGATGGTTCTTGGGCATATTACCTTCTTGACTGATTCTGTAGATTGATTTGCTTTTATATGATAAATACATAGTTTACATTATAAGCATTGATTGATATTCAGATTTGCAATATAGTTGTTGCAGATCCATTCACCTTATGATAATCATATATAGGGACAATGTTAGATTCATGGACACTTGGAGCATTGGATGCTTTTAGTTGGGAAGGCACAATTGACCGTTGCGGATCTTAGCTGCTCCCCCTCTCGCTGGAATTTGTTTTCAAAGTCTATAGTGGGCGTTTGAAAGTAATTATAAAATAAAATTATTATTTTTTTTTAAATAAGTTTTATATTTTTTATTTTTTAAAAATATAAAAATATATAATAAAAAAATTTATTATGTAAACTTTTTTATATTTTTAAAATTTTTAAATATGTTTTTTATAAATATATTTATAAAATATAAAAATATGAAATAAAAAATTAAAAACTTTTTTTCTGATAATCAATATCAAAGGTGGCCTAATTATGTGCACTACTGTTCATAGCATTCTCGGGAAATAGGATCCTTGCAAGCTTCAGAATTTTTTCGTTCAGTTTCCTTCAATCTTTTTGGCTAGTACAAATAGAGGTGTAAAAATAGGCCGGGTCAAATGGGTCGGCCTGTGGTCCGATCAGTTGGCCCGATCATCGATCTGCTTGGCTCGATAAATAGTGACAGGACCGGATCTGTCCGGGCTGATCCAACGGACAAGACGGGCTGATTATGTTGGCCTGCCGGGCGATCCGTCCGTCCGAATACTCATATTGACCGGTTGAATTTTATCTTAAAAATAATTTTTAATTTCTATTTTTTTATATAAAATTAAAATATAAATCGGATAAATAGGTCGAGCTGGATCATAAGAAATAAATTCTTTATCCGGGCTGGGCCAGTTCGGCCCGTCCGTTTTTGCATCTATAAGTACAAATACTGTAACCGATGTTTTCAAGTTAGTTATTTATTATTGTAAGCAGTTAATGATTTTGTCATAGAGAGTTATGTAAATTTATACGCTAATAATTATGTCTGCTCAATTGAAATTTTCTTTTATCGCCTGTGGTCTCGCATCTGCAGCCATTGACAAATGAATCATTAGTATAACTTCTCAATTTCTCTGAAAGGAAAGCAAAGCAAAGCAAAAGCAACCCTGGTGAAGGCAATAAGATACTATCTTTGAAGTGATAGTGGTGATTGGCCTTACTGTCTTGGAGTCAAATCCTTAAAATGATTCAAGCAATTTCAAATATTTTAGAAAGTTGATAAAATTTGATCTACTGAGATTTCTCGCCTTTAATTTCTTTCATCAATATAGGTTAATATTAGAGATAATTATCTAAAAATATCCTTGTGTTCCTGGTGACGTGTCTGAAACCATCATCAACATTATCTAAAAAGCATTATATCGTTGTTATATTAAAATGCATGCAATACCAAAAGCTAGAAGCTAAATCATCACTCATACTTAAGTCAATAACAATATTTAATTATTTTTCTGTTATTTAACGGCAATAACAACATATTCCATACTCATGCACGTATAAACATCTGCATCTGAAGCCCCCTAACCTGCAAGAAAATGAACAAGCATAACAAAAACCTAACAGAAGTTAAACGGCATCTCAATCTCCTAACCATTCCCTACTTCGTTCAAATTCCTTAGAAGCTAAAAAGAAGAATGTAACTTGGACACTAAAACAACAACTAAATCAACTAGAAAAAAAAAGAATGTTTTCGTCTTGGGTACCCTGAAGAAGCAATCTTACATTAGGTTCGGGATGAGGAGTGGCTGTTCTGTGTTCTGTTTGGCTTCTCTCAACTTACCTTGCAGAGGAGCAGCAGACAATGGACGGTGTCATGGATGCAGATGTGATTTCATCTACAGAGCAGGAAAGGTAGAGAAAGACGTTGTGTAACTTGTATAATAGCTAGAGCTCTCTCCTTCCGCTTATCATATTTTGAAAATGTACATAGGTACTGGTGTACATATAGTTTTCACGTAATAAGAGAATCAGAACTAATTATGACATCTTAATCAATTGCTGAAGCATAAACACTAAACAGAAAACAACAAGAACAGCACAGAGAAGGTACCATTGAACCAAACTAAGATAGTAAACATTTGTTTCTATAAAAACAGATATACAGCAGCAGCAGTTGCAATATACAATAACTTTAAGGTAACTTTGGGAGTTTGGCATGGTGAAATAATCTCCTATGATGTAAAATTGTAAAGGAATAGATTGATGTAGAGGAACAAGAGCATAGTATCATGTTAAATGAAATAGATCTGGAGCAAGTGAGAAAGAAAAGAATTAACACCAAGTCTAGGTCAAGGCAATGTATCAAATACACCCAACAAAATTTGTTGAACACCAACCACCTGTGTACAACAAGAAGTCACAAAAGTTTTGACTAGTGAAGGAAGCTATATCTCTGCTTTTCATATCTCATTTCCATTGTGTTACAGAAGTGTTCATGAAACATATATTTGACCTATGTTATAGTGAAAAATAAAGCATTTCATTAGTTATCAGTAAATAGTGAAAATAGGACTTGTACTACATTAATGGCTACAAAGTAGGAGTATTTGCTGAATGCTAACTGAACGGTAAACCAATGCTTTAAGACTAGTCAGCAGAATTCAAGAGAATGTGCATTTAGAAGCACTCAGGTCATTAGGTGCAGCTGTGAGCAATGACGAACAGCCTATTTTCGCACTTCAGAACACAAGGTTCCAATGTCAAAGCATGAAGCTTCTTACCAGCATACCAATTAGTTAATACTGTTCAATGCTTGGATAAATGAAATTTTTATCATATTTATTGCACCACAATGCACAATGAGGCCATCCCAATCAGTAGATGCAGAATTGCTCTACAAAAAACATAAATTACACGACTACTGGACATTATATAACAGAAGTCCTACCAGCATGACAAAGAAAGTAACAGAGAACTAGAATTCTAACTAACCTGCACAGTACTCATTCTTGCAGACAAGCAACTTGATTCTAAGCAGATATTGTAGAAGTATTACTTGAACTTTAGGAGTTGGTTTGCACTGCTCGGAATATTAATCATGCAGCAACAACTGACAGAGCCCATCTTGTACTTTCCCATGTTCTCATTTTGTTCAGAGCTTATAGATGGCCACCAACTTTCCAGAACTATTGGCCAGACCAGATTTCCTCCTTGATGTAAACTTTGGCAGTCTCTCCAATTTCTGTCATAATGCAACACTAAGGCATAATACACAAATATTGAATATGTCTGTGCCATATTTGCACCAACACAAATAAGTAATCATCAGATAAAGAAATGATATCAATACAAGCATAAACTACCATCAAACTAAGCAGTTCCTGTAAATACACATAAGGCGCTTACCAGTTAAAGAAACATATGACATGAATAGCATTCCTTCATACTACCATATTCAAATCAACATGTGATTGCCTCTTTCCAAACCAGATGCCAGAAAACAAAACATGAGGCCAACAGAAATTAGTGTTGCACACTTAACAACAGCAAGCGATTCAATAATAGAACAGTACATGTACAGCCATAGGTGTTTTACCGTACAAGGACAACAAACCATAGGTTTAAGAAACACTCTACTAACGATTTGCTACAACATAGCATCATTGGATTGCTGAACCAGCTTTCTACAAAAGAAAGAAGACAGTTAAATTTCACAATACAAATACACAAGCTGATAGTTCCTGCAACTAACGATCCCAAACAAAAGGCACAAAAAACCTATTTCCTCCTCCAATTGTTTGTTCTAATAACTGATGACCAAAAACGGGGATTATCATGTCAGCAGCAGCTTAATCTAGAACTAGAGAATATTAACAATGATTCAAACAAGAACAACTATCTCTAACTCACGACTCCATTGGGAACTTGGCCTGCTTCTTTCCGCAAACCCCCTTGACAAAAGTGTCTACAAGCCGATGTTGAGCGTCAAGAATCATCTCAGTTCGCTTGATCTCCATCTCCATCCTCGCCTTCTCCATCTCCCTTGCCATCTCCATCTTCATCTGCTCCACCCGCATGAACCCATCCCCCAGCGCCTGCAGTGCTACTGCTAATTCACCAGCTGCTGCTATCTCCTCTTTGTCCCTCTTCCGTTTCTTCTCAACCCTCCTCCTCATCTCATCTGCTGCCTCTCCAGGGCTATAGCCTTTGAAGTAAAATCTAGCTCCAGAACCTGGATCGAGCTGCCTGTGCCCATACCCATGCCCTTGCCCTATTCTCGATCTCACCGCTTTCGGAACTGTGAACGGGAGTCCAAAGAAAGCGTTAGATCGGGCGCCATTAGCCATGATCCTGTGGACACTACGAATCCGATTAACAGAATGGGGATCTTCAACTTCATCATCATCTTCTTCAGAAGATGGTGGAGATGGCGGAGAAACACGGCTTGGTGCCGCCGCAGAAACAGACAAAGGCTCCGTCGCAGCAGCAGCAGGCCTAGTAGCTACCTCAGTAGGAACAAAAGCAGAATCCGAACCTTGTTCCATTAGATTCATCTTCCGAAAGTAAGCCCAGGAAGAAGTCCGGTGCGGCCAGTTAACCGCCCGCTGTTTCTCAGATCTGTACCGTTTCCGAAGCTTCTCGATCTTATGCCTACACTGAACAGCAGTCTTTGGTGTAGCCGTCGGCAAACTTGAGCACCGCTGCACAACAGCATCAGCTACCTCTTGCCAGTGTGGTGCCCTTAGATTCCCTCGCCGCAACGAATACCATTTCTCTTTATAAATAGCGATCAACGCCAGAGTTTCTTCATCTGTCCAGCACGGCGGAGGTAGTCTTCTGGAAGC
Organism: Acanthochlamys bracteata; assembly: GCA_019914995.1. Classification (NCBI taxonomy): domain Eukaryota; kingdom Viridiplantae; phylum Streptophyta; class Magnoliopsida; order Pandanales; family Velloziaceae; genus Acanthochlamys; species Acanthochlamys bracteata. Next base: position 1,395,145 of record CM034126.1, read on the forward strand.
TGTAGTCGGTTGAGTTATTACCGCTGGTATAGAGATCGGAGATCTAGTTCGAGAAGACTGTTGTTGATGAGTTGGGGATGGTTGTGGGGATGTCTTAGGGGATAACGATGATTCAGGCGGTGGAGGCTGTGATGTTTGTTGTGTTACCGGTTCAACGAAGGCGGTGGTTGGCATCGCGGTGGTGGAATTATTGAATTAGGTTATGGTGGTGGTGGTGGTGGAGATAAAAGAGGGAGGGGAATATATAAAGGAGGATGAGGCGTGTGGAAGAGCGGCAGGAAGGGGAGGAGCGGGGGCCGCCAGGGAGGAAAGAGAAACAAAGAAACAGCCAGCCAACCACCGCGAGAGGCGCGGTTGCGGTGCGGTGGTGGAGAGCGAGCCTGATTCATTGTTGTTGTTGCGGTGGAATTGTTGATTGATTGACTCGTAAAACAAAAAACAATAAAGATAAAAATAAAAGATAAAAGAAAACAATGAGAAAGCGTGGAGTTGGTGGGCTAGCTGCGGTGGTGGTGGAGTTGGCCCGTTCCACTAGCGGCGTTGTTTGCGTTGTTAATGGAGATAATGGGAGGATCAATACATGTTGTTCTGTAGATTTATTAACGCAAGTTAGATGGGGTAGGCCATGAAAGTGTAATGGGCCTAACTGGGCCGGAACTTAGGTGCTCACGATGCCTGTGGTTTGTTACTTTGTTTCACCTGTCTCACACCCTAGTCTCACTAGTCTCACCGCACAAAGAGAGTAGAGGATTCTGTTCTGATAGTTTGAAGGAGAGCACGGTGGCTGTGACCTTATCGATTCCCGGCGTTGCAATCAGCAGTCAGCAAGACTCTGAGGTAGCAGCTCCTACGATTTTTAGTTTAAGACTTTCTCTAACTAAGCTTTTCAAATCTGTATCTGCTTCTAACGTTGATTTCTGCTCTTTCTACTTTTTAATTAACTTGAGTTTTCAGGCACTATGGAACTACTATGATTCTCATACATTGAGAGGGAGTAACGGTGGAGTGGTCAGTTTTTAAGTGACTGGCCGGATTCGAGATAGCAGGCGAGCAATCTCTGATAGTCGCCGCGTACTTGTCTCGAGGTCTTGGCGTAAACAACGCGCTTATGCAGACCGCCGACGTTCTCAAGCCAACCATCATGGTGCCAGGTTCTTCTATCTGGGCTGCCTGGAGTCCGACGAGCTGAAAACGATCAGTTAGTTTCAGGTCCGTTTCTCAAGTCGTGTGTTAAGGCTGCTTGAAAGTTATGGAACTGAATTGCGGTAATGTTTATACAGGTCAGGACTTGGCAGTGCTCTCAGGGACAAGCATGGCAACTCCGCACGTCGCCGGAGTGGCTGCAATGATCAAGCAGAAGTAGCCGAACTGGATGCCGTCCGCCATCGCTTCCGCCAAGATGACAGCTGCCGGTTCCAGCGCCAGCTCCTTGTTATCTCAAGAACAACAGTGACAACAAGCTCAGCACAGCCGCAGCAGCAGCAGGCACTTCGACACCCTTCGATTTCGGTGCAGGTTCTACAAACCCTTCTTGAGCCATTAGTCCCGGTCTGGTGTTTCACAGTCAGTTCCAGGACTACTCTCAGTTCCTTTGTGCAGTCCCAGGAGTCGATGAAGACTCCATTCGGCGTGCTATAGGGTCTATTGTCCACAAAGGAACAGGCATTGGTGCTCCGATTTGAACAGGCCGAGCATAACCGTATCGTACCTTGTCGGGTCAACCTGTGTTAGTTGAACGTCGGTGAAAGGACGGAGGCGTATAGAGTAAGAGTGCATGAACCGGCGGAAGTTGCAGTCAACGTGCGTGACTCCGCAAGGGTTCACGCTTTCTCCGAGGAATCGAGAGGACTGAGAATCTTTCTAGAGGCGAAGGAGGCAACGGGGACGTACTCGTTCGGAGAGATGTGATCACCGGAGATAAGAACCATGTTGTTAGAACGCCGCTTGCCGACTTGGTCACCAGCAGCTATAGCAGTTGAAGTTCTTGCGGAAGATGTAGTTCCTGAGATTTCCGTTGCAACGTTTTTCTTTAGAAAGCACAAGGTCAGCTTATTAGCTCAAGATTTTTGTTTTTTGTCAGATTGATTGCAACTATAAGTGGAAAAGTTCTGCACAGATTTAAAAGAAAAGAAAAAAAAAGTGGACTGTATCAGGAGAACAATCTCCAGAAGAACAAGGAAATTAAGAGAACAATAAGCCTGCATACACATTTCTGAGACTACTTATTTGAGAATAAAAATGCCTTAAGCCCACGTTACAAGTTTACTCTATGAAAAAATGGCATACAGTATGATTGTATGAATGGACGTCTTCTTCTAAATAATGGTAGAGAGACTGAATAGTTTGCTTATGCTTCCCAGCCTCTTAGAAGAGTGGCGCGAGCAACCCGATTGACACCTAAAGTGAATGCGCCCATCCTAAGGTTGCAGTCATGAGTCTTGCACATCGACTTGATGTTCTTGAAAGCGTTGTTCATGTACTTCTGTAGTTCCGCGTTCACCTTGTCTTCATCCCACATGAATCCTTGAATATTCTGCAATTCACGAATGAAATACGAGCATAATAAGAAGTTGAAGAAGCTATATGCAGTACATATTCGCATAATATAACTTGCAGTTTCTCATAATAGTTACCTGAACCCACTCAAAATAACTGACAATGACTCCCCCAGAATTTGCATAAATGTCGGGGAGGATGACGACCCCTTTCTTTGACAAGATCTGAAACAATAAAGGAACTGTTAAGGATGTTGCAAGTAGAATAGCAATGTTTTCCTGAATGTAAGGATGATATATGCCTCATCTGCCTCTGGATCAGTTGGATGGTTTGCAGCTTCAATGATAAATTTTGCTTTGACATCAGCAGCATTTTCCCTACAAATTCGACCAACAACCATAAAATTTCTATTTTCAAAGAGAAGCTAATAGTCAGAAAAGGTTACAATAATATGACAGAAGTCAGACTAAACATATCAGGAGGATGAGATGAATTATGAATACGGTGCCCAAATCCAGAAAATTTTCCAAGTGTGGTGTGCGTCCAATTATGTTCTAATTTGGATGAACTCACAAATGATTACCTTTCTCAAATTTTCGCATCAACTAAGTCCTGAGCAACTTACTAACAGCATGGTATACAATATGAACACAGTGGAAACAGTAGATTTGTACTAGTAAAACACTTATCATGGTTAAACAGAAATCGAGCTAGGGAAAAAAAATTATAGCAAATAGAAGTAGTCAGCATAACGATCATGTTACCGACCTATTGAGGACTCCTCCCAAAGCACAAGGAAGAAGAACATCACATTCATGAACAAGTAACTCCCCGGGATTAATCGTATTTGCGCTCCTGAAATCCTTCAAAAGTCCACCCTCTGCTTTGTGTTTTAGTAGAGCAGGAATGTCAATGCCATCAGGATTCTTTATTGCACCACTAACATCTCCAACAACAACGACCCTGCCACCTCTTTCATGGATGAGTTTTGCAGCCCATGAACCCACATTGCCGAACCCCTGAAATAGAAGTTAATGATTAGGTCACTAACTACATGTGAATCATCAGACTTCGCAGGCCTCTTCTCATGTTCTCTAATCACCCACCATAGTGCTAAATAAGAATGAATTATACTTGACGCAACACATCCTTTGCAAGGAGATTATTTCATATTTTGCAAATGCCTTGCAATTCTAGATTTACCTGGATGACAAAGGACAATCCTGCAACTGACTTCCCATGCTCAGCAAGCAATGCCTCTGTAGCAAAAACTACACCCCTTCCAGTAGCAGCATCCCTACCTAGTGACCCGCCAAGGTCCTGATCAAATAAGATATAATGATGAATGCCAGTAACTATGAAAGAAATGAGAGACATTAAATGTGCCAAGATTTAATGCTTACAATTGGCTTTCCAGTAACAACAGCAGGTGAATGACCATGAAACTTGGAGTACTCATCTAAGATCCATGCCATTGTCTGTCCAGAAGTAGAAAGGAAATTTAAAGTTAAGTCTAGTGATAGTTTTCATTCAACTAATGAGATTCACTAAATGTGAAACCTGTGAGTTCGTTCCCATATCAGGAGCTGGGACATCTGTATGGGTTCCAATAAGATCGTGAATTTTCTGAGTGAAGACACGTGTTAGACGTTCCAACTCGCTGCTGCTCAAGTCGCTTGGGGAGCAACCAATGCCGCCCTTTGCACCTCCATAAGGAATGTCTGCTACAGCAGTCTTCCAAGTCATCAGTTGCGCAAGAGCATTTACTTCATCAGGATCAACCTAAAGAATAGTTCGCAGACATTCCAGCAATAGATTCAAAAAAGAAACTCGGTTAAATCGAAGCCATTGGTTAAGGATATGAATAGAATGTAAATAAGCCAGAATTCAGCAATAAAAGTTGAGACAAAAGAACCAACAGTAACTAAGATGGTTACTGGGGTTTTGCCTGTGAGGATTAAATGGACAGCAAGTAAAGCATACAGTGCACGAACAAAATGAACCACCACAAGATAACACCATAAACTTGGTCAAAAATTAACAATGAAGAATTTAGAGAGCACACTCGACTAGTCCACCTCCAAATATTGGCACCAACAAGCCAAAGGATGAGATGGCTGATCGGTAAATGATCTGCTCACATTATCAAGACCTTTAATGTACATAAGAACTTCTAGCATTTCTGCAACAAGATTTCCACCCCACATATGAAAAGAATCATTATTGATTACGAATCACAGCCCAGGCGGTCATGTACATTATTTAAAGACCATCCTTCTAATAATAATTAATCAAAACCAACACTGCAACTTCGCAGCTGGGGATCTTGCATACTCATCTTCACCGAGAAAATTGCATCGGTCATAGAGAAATTAAACACAACAAATCAAACAAACTACACAAAAAAATAAAAAAATAGAAGGAAAAGTTTATACCTCAGGATGGTAACGGATCCCGCCTTTCATTGGTCCACGAGCATTATCATGCTGAACTCTGAATCCAACATACGAGACCAGAGAACCATCATCTTTCGGTATCGTACACTCTACCTGCAACAAAAATTCCCGATCAAAATCAACGATCGCAATCTCTATCTCGTCTAAAGATTCAAACTTTAGGCTACAGCTAACACAATCTAACAAAATGAACAAGTAAAATTAAATTTTGATCTACGACCACAAAAGGAAAACTTGAACCTTGATCTCTCTGAAGGGGATCAAGAGACTCTGCTGCAACTTGGAGTCGAGATTCAAAAGCTTAGCCGCGTTCCTGAAGTTCCGGCTAGTAGCAACGAGAGAGTTCATCGCCATTGAACTACCAACAACAACAACAAGCAGAACTCTTCAACTGAAAAGAAAAATCTAAGATAAAACGTGTTTCTTATTTTCCAAAAGTAAAGCGTGAAAGAGAGAGACAGAGATTTAGAATGCAAGCTAGAGTAGCGATATTGGTTAAAGAACTTTATAGAGGAAAATTTCAACGAGTGATAAGCGCTGATGCGAGATTTCATATATAGAATCTTTGAACTACTTCAAATTAGAGTTTTAATTGAACTTGATTTTGAATTATTATTTAAAAAATAGTAATGAATTGATTAATTGAATATCGCTTTGAAGAATATACCGGCGGAGAGAAAGCGAGAACGGATGGAAGACGCGAGGGAGAAGAAGAAAGCAGCAGCTCGCGGCCCCACTTCAGTTTTAATTAATTACCGCTGCACCCCTGCAAACACCAAACACCTTTACCTTCAGCTATTTGCTTTCACCTTTAAAACATTACCCAATTTCGATCCAAAATAATCTTTATTATTTTATTTAATACATTAAATTAAAAAAATTAGGTTATAATAAATCTCATCTAATATAAAATTTAATTAGAATTATAAATACTAAATATCATTTTAACTAAACTTTATTAAGTTTTTAAATTTTCATAATTAATTTTTTAAAAATCATGATATTTACTAAAAATGAATGTATTATTTATTTAAGCTAAAATTGGCTGCATATATTTTGATATAAGTTATATATATAAAGTTAATTAAAAATGATATAATTATACCAAGTATAATAATTAGCTTTAATGTTGAACAAGTAAAATAACTTATAATATATCAAAAGTGAAAATTATATAATTGATAATTAGTAGATTATAAATTTAAGCATGAGTCTATATAAGTGCATAAACAAATAATATATCATTAAATAGTACTTTAAATAACTATTATTTATTATAATTTTGTTTATTATATTATATAATTTTATTTATTTAATCGTTTTTATGCAGTTAACTTATTTTAAAGTTTATTTGAGACCAAATAATATTTAAAGACCAATATTAATAAAATAGTTAAGTAAGGAATTATTCATCTGTTGCATTAATTTAATATACCATGGGACAAGTTGGTAAAATGATAAGGTAAAGATGGAGCACTCTTATTGGTTAAAATGGTGTACGGTGTGCGTACGTCTATTATGTTTCTTTGCTAGATTTGCGGAACAATCACTTCAAGCAAAGTTGAAGTTTTCAACCTGCAAATGTGGAAATGATTCATTTCATTAATGCCTCTAACTTTTAAAATAATTATTTTATGCGCAATGTATAGTTATAGATACGAAAGTTATATGTTATCATTTGAAAATTTTAACACGTGAAAAAAAATATATAAATTTGATAAATAATAGCTTTTAAAATAATATTAACAAAAATTATATTTATTAAATCTAATATTTTTTTTTGTCACTCTTTTACGTTTAAAGTTCTTCGTTTATAGCTCGTGACTACCATTAACTCCATTAACTTATAAAAGCAAAGCTTAATAGAGTCAAACTTGGACAACTTGAATCTGGACCAAGGCCGTGTTTACCGAGTGAGGTGAAGTGAAATTTTTGGGTGAAGTGAAGTTTGTAGAAAGTAAATTTTAAAAATAAAATTAAAAATTAAAAATATTTAATAAAAAATAAATTTATATTAATTTTATATTTATAAAGTTTTAAATTTAAATTAAAAAAATATTAATAAAAAAATTATTTTAATTTTTGTGTGTATTTTATGTTAAAAATGAGTTTAAAAAAATTAAAATTTGAAGTGTCGGTAAATACGCTCTAAAAACACTAGACATTATATTGTATGGAAATAGGTTTCTAAAAATCCTAATATATTTAAATAATTTTTTTAAAAAGTTTTTTTACATAAAATAAATGTATCTAAAATATGAAATATTTAAAACATATCTAGTATTAACTTTTTACATATGTTTATAGTCTTTTTAAAATTTAATCTTGAAATATATATAATTTTAAAATTTTTAATAAAAAAATAAACTTATTATATAAAATTTTTTAAATAGTTTAAATTTTAAAATTCTATTTTTATATTCACTTCCTAACTTAGGCAAGATAACCATCCGTCGTGTCGCCGCGTTCGTTACGTGCCTCATAACTTAAAATCCTTTTAAAAATTGTATGAACCATGTCAACTTACGAAAGTTCAAAATGAATTTATCAAACTTTTAGAATTGCATGTAAATTAAGGTCGTTATTTCTTTTTTTTTTCACCGGTTTATTCATGAAAGTAAATCAAATTTGTTTTTCCGATCTTATCTGGTCGATGGTTTCCTACGTATAAAACAAAAAGGTTTTATCTAGGGAAAGAAATTCTTAGTTTCAAATCAAAACAAATAGTTGTCTTTTAAGTTTTTAAAAATATAGCGAGCGGTTCAATCAAAACCTTAGCTCAGTCTAATTAGTTAAAAGTAAAGCCCACCAAAATTAAGACCATGTATGAGTTTTATTGTATTTGATTATAATGGAAAAAAAAAAGTTCAGAAGTATTTTTTTAATATTTGTTTGTACTTTACAATAAATTTAGAAATAACTTTTTAACGAAAATATTATTCCTATCAATTGCAATACCTTCAACGATTCACTCTTGATGCTGTAACTGCCACCGTATTGACTATTGAGGGGGAAAAAAGGGAGAAAATTTGTCAGGCAACATCAGTTTATTGCATGCATGATTTTTGAACTCGTAGTTACATTGCTACGAATGAGACGCCTGACCGTTTTGAAACATGTTTAACAGAAACAAGTTATAAAAATTTTAGAGAGAAGCTAAAGATGGCTTGGGTGAAAGCTCTGAAGCGCAAAGGAAACTTTCTAAGTGCATTTCCTATCAACCCAAAAATTTACAGATTCTGTAGGACTTCTTTCCTATTTTACACTCTATTCCTCCAAATTGGCACATGAAGATGGATTTCTGTGATGTCCCTGTAGTGCCGTAAGACTTGCTGGCTTCTGAAATTGCTTTTGTGAGCATTTCACTGACATCACCTAATGCCCAAACTAGTGATACGTGTGGTCGAGAGTTCTGCAATGAATATAAAATACTCAGCAAATTTTAATGGATAATAAATCAAGGATAGCAGTACAACCAAGGCCTGTGGAGAAAGTGGTTCTAGTGAGAATGTATCCTTTACACTGACCTTATAAAATTCTGGGAGACCATGCAATCTATAAACCTCATCAACAAGACGAATCAGTTTTGCTATCTGTAAGACCCAAGATGCTTAGTAAAATCTAAAAGAGAAAAGATGCATAATAGTTTCGCATGTCATAGTGGAAGGGAAAGCAGCAGTTGTACTCCTGAACTATGGAAATCATTTATCACTGAACAGAAAGACAAATTTTAAATGGAGCCATTGATCATATGTATTGGATCAGACTACCGAACGGGATATAGTCAAGAATTTGGGATGTGCCTACTCGGTGGATTTTCCTAAGAACTTGGGTTATTGATTAAAGGTAGCATACATCGGGTTCACAAACAGATATAGTTTAAATTCTAGAATATGTTCGCTGAAAATTTCACACCCCAGCCTTAAAAGTCAACAATTGTCTGAAGACCAACCACCAGCTTGATGCCGGCTGCATGCATCAAGTTGAGACAGCACAGTAAGCTTTTTACTATCTAACCTAGACCGTGAGACCTCAAACCAATGAGTTCATACCTCTGTTAGGCCTGATCCCAAAACTTCTAGCGAGAGAAAGGAGCGCGTCTGATCATCATTCACAAAAGCTTCCCACTTGTTGAACTCTATCCAGTATCTACTTTTAATGGTCACAATATGTAAGAAACAAACTTGACCATTCAAAAGTATTTTAGCGAGTTACTTATAAGGGAAGGGCAAAGATTTGAGCATACTGCCATACTGAGTTGTATGCAAAAGAAAACTTCTAACCGTCTTTGAGATTGTAACTTCTGGCGAAGCATCCCCACGATGGTATCAAATTGATGTACTTGGATTGGAACAGTTCTTCCCAGACTGATGTGAAACTCCTTTCCTAAAAGAGCTTGTTCAAGGCTGTAGTCATCCTTGCTCAATTGCTCAAGTGAAATGTCAGAATCAACAACATACAAGCAAGGAGCGTGGACTGCGACCTTCTTCACAAATTGAGTTATTTGCTTCCTAATTATAGATGGAATAAGGACTGCACTTGACAAAGAACAATTTCATTGACACTTGTTAAAAGTAATATCCAGGTAACCAGTGGAGCATAGGAGATATACCAGATAGCCAGCATCTACAAGCTACATTTTACAGAGGAAATATGGAAAGAAGGAGATTAACTCGCGTATCCTAATCAAACTATATGGAAAGAAGGAAACTTGAAATTCAAATGGTCAAGAAATGGAACACCTGGTATGTATACATGCAGAGAGTAGTTTCCTTCAACATGTGGGAAGTTCCTAATACGATGTCCGTGAGCATTTGGTGAGAAATCTGAAGATGAAAATCGTAATCATGTCTCAGTGGTAAATACCAAAAGAAAATAGCTAAGATGAACTTGATCTATGTGCTAGAGGAACTACTGGTTTCTTACTGCCAATATGAAAACAAAAAACGATCATTGTTACTAGGTCCCTTGTACGCATTGTCTAACAATAACTATAAACTATTTTAACTCATAATATAGATATTCAACAGTTCATGTAAGCATAAACATGAATTCATCAAAACAAAAATATTTTATATAACTTCAGAGAGAGAAACTTTTTATTTGTCAACAAGTAAACAATTTTCACAAATTGCCCTAATCCTATCATCAGTTTATTACGAAATAGAACTTCCTCGCTTCTAATTAAGCTAACTATTCTTCAAACCCCTCTTAGGAAAAACAGAGGAACAAAAATTAATTTTGATTCATTGTGAGATCAACTTAAGTGAATCTACTTAAATTCGATTAAGGGATAGAGAGAGAAAACATTACTGATGAGAGAATTTGGGGGCTGAAGAAGGTCGACGGGAGGCGGAGGTAGTACTAAATTTGGTTCCTTTGTATCATGAAACTCGAGCGATTTTCCGGCGCCGGTTCGTGTAGTTAACTCACCGGAGTCATCGTCCGAGTCCGTGCCGTATGTCGCCATTAGAGCCTCCATCGCTTGTTGCTGCTGCTGCTCCTCTCTCGCGGTTTTCCTTTTGTTTCTTCTGTTGTCTTCTAATTTTGCTTTTTACTTTTTCGTTTAATTTGAAAAGTTATGCCAAATATGGCTGTAGATATTTAGTTTTTTTACAATAATTTTTAAATTTTAAATAAGTATTATTTTTTATTTAAAAATACTATAAGTTAAAAATTTTCTATATAACTATAAAATAAAAAAATTCAAAACTACTTTAAACACCACCTTATAAAGTGATTAAGGTAATAAGGTGGTCGCAATCTTCTTTCAAGTTTCAACTCGCCGAGGCAACAGCGGTGTTGCCTTTCAATTCGAAGTGAAATCAAAGCATGAATTGGTTCAGTTTTGCATATTGAAAGCAAATAAATGAGTGTTTTTACCAACTGGTTCTAGGCTTTTTTCGTAGGGTTTAGAAATAAAATTTTTCTGAAGCAAAAAATATTTTTATTTTTTTATTTTAAAAAATAATAAAAATATATAATAAAAAAATTTTATTATATAAAATTTTATTATATTTTTTAATTTTTAAATAAATTTTTTAAATAATTATAAAATATATATTAAAAAATATAAAATAAAAAAATTAAAAATTTTTGAGAAATGCAATTCCAAACGTATCCCTAAACTTTTTAGTTGAATAGGTGAACGCTTAAAAATAGTTATAAAATAATTTTTTTATATAAATAATAAAAATTAAAATTTTCTTTTAAAAGAATAAGTTTAATTTGTTGATTTAAAAAAATAAAAAATTATACACAAAATTTTTTAATAATATATATTCATTTTTAAATTTATAAACAAATTTTATTAAATATTATAAAAAATATAACAAGTTACTTGCCTTAGTCTTCATAAAAAAATATAAAATTGAATTTATTTTAATGCAAATTTAAAATGCAAATTTTAAAGAATGAGTAAGGTTTTTGTGTTTGATGTAAGTAATATGAAACGAAAATAACTGTATTTCAAATTGAGACACGTAGTATCCTATGAGGGCACGTAATAAAGGCCCAATTCACTGCCAACGGAAAGGCCCCTAAATTATGGGCTAAACAAATGTTCACATAATATTCCAGTCCTTTTATAGGTTCGTGCCCAAGTGCGCGAGCGAGCAAGAAGCCAACAAACCGACACCAACAGTGGCGGGCATGTTTCAAACTAAAGAAATTTCCAACAGCCCGCTAGAATGCTAGATTGCTTTGTTCCACCGCCGATGCCGTCGATCCCCGTCATTCGATTTCCGGCAATCTAGGTTTCCTTTTCTTCTTTCGCCTATCGTCTCTCTCTTTCTCTCTCTCCAATCTCGATTTATCAATCTGGAAAATGAACGACAAAGAAAACCTTCCGCCGACAATCAGCAACTGTTTTTCCTCCACTAAGCCATTTAACGGCCGCAATAACAATTATAAGCGCCCTCTCTCTTCTCCATCTCCTTCTCCTCTCTCCAAATGCAGCAGCAATACCAGGGGAATCACGGCTTCACCGATGCGGGTATCATTATCGGAAGATTGCTTTATTACTCCCGTTAAACCCTCGTCTCAGGCTAATAGCTTTAGCAGTTCTTTTGGTTTATCGGTTAGCTCGTTGTCGTCGCCTGCTGGTATTTTGGATGATGAACTAGATGATGCGTTTTTAGAAGAAGTCGACGCCATTTGCAAGCAGCAGTTCATTGTGAAAGAGGAGAAAAGAAACAGCGAAGATTTAGATAGCTGCAGGATGGGGGATAGGAAGTTGAATGGAGGAGCTGAGCTGGGTTCGCTTGAAGATAAGGAGAATGGCATGAATAGCAACGGCATTGTTCCTGATAATTATTATGAGTACATAAAGAAGCTGAATGATGAGCAGAGGGAAGCAGTGTGCTGTGATATATCAGTTCCTTTGATGATTGTTGCGGGTCCAGGAAGCGGAAAGGTGTTTTGTGTTTGAAATTTGAGTTTGTGTGATGGTACATGTTATTTGGCTGAACGCTCGATTTTTTTGATTTACAATTGCTATCTTTTTAAATGTCAGACGTCAACTATGGTTGGTCGTGTTTTGACGCTACTCAAAGAGGTAGTTAGGATGATTATCTTGTTTCATTAACATTTTCCAAATTATTTGAGATTCAAGAACTTGCTGCAGTCTTCTGTCTTTGCTTTCTTGCAGGGGATCAGTCCTGCCAACATTTTAGCAATGACGTTCACTACAGCTGCTGCATCTGAGATGATGGACAGGATTGGAACAGTGGTGGGGAAGGCCGTTGCAAAGAAGATCACTATTAGCACATTCCATTCATTTTGCTTACAGCTGTGTCGATCACATGCTGAAAAGTATGCTTACTGTGCCTGGTTTTTTCCTTTAATTCATTGTTAGTATTTATAGTATGTATGTTTTGGGAAGATGTTCATATATTAAAATGTTGGAGGTTATTTGACTGAGAGTTTCTTTCAGTTATTGCCAATCAACTTTTAATTAGGTCAGTAGCTCGACTGTAACCACTTTTATGCTCTAAAACTTTTTCTTATACTTTTGTGAAAACATGTCCAGTGTTTCTTCTGACTCGACTTTCCCCACCCAGAATCATAGAGCAAGCTCCTTCAATTGAAAGAAATCCTGCTTGTTGCAACTACACATGGCATTGCATGTAGATGATGTAATCGGTATGGCACTAACTTTTGCTTGGAAATGGTTCATAGGCTGAATCGCACATCGGAATTCATAATATATGGACATAGCCAACAGAGAAGGGCAGTTATTGAGGCTTTGCGTGTAGTTGAAAGTGGAAAGCCAGAAGTAGGAGATAAGGTTAATAAGTGCACAAGTCCTGTTACCCCCCAGAATTTCAAAGACAAGTCAAAGAGGTGGCAGAAATATGTAACAAAGGTTATTTACTTGATTCACAATTTTTTCTCTGCTTACTTGAGGCATGCATGTTATGTTTCTTTGCAAAGGCATCGATTTGATCTTTTGTCTTAATATAACTTTATTGTGGTTGGGAGGTTCTCTGCAACTATAATTGTTTTGACCGATTATAAGATAATCTTCACTTTTTTAAAACCTGATAATCGTATATTTACTTCCAATTCCGATGCGCGGAGCAGCTGTGACAACACAACAACAACAACACTGATGAAAACATGTCAAGCTCAAGCTGTTTACTTATCTAATGGATTGGGATTCTAAGTGGTGTTCGCAGGTTGAAGGTTGCATGATTTTCCGGTTTAACCAGGTGCCAAGAAAGTGAAGGGTTATCCTGAATAAGCTTGTGGTTACCCTTCATGTTCAGTAAACACTAAAATTTAATAAGTTCCCTGATGCTTAGTTTTGTACACATTTTCTCCCTTCAAACTAGCTTTAAAAGGTCTATACATTTAGATTTTGTCACGCAGCCTATGGCTTGTATCTTTTAGGCATGCCTTTTGTATGTTGCCTGTTCAGAAGCTTGTCACTGGTAATTGTTTATAGAAGCAAAAGGTAGAATAAGTAAGTTAGTCTCTTTGCAGCATTCATATACATTTTCTCCTGAAATTGCAAGTTTGAAATCTTGCTATACATCGCAGGCAAAGGCTGCTGGAAAAACTTCTGAGGAATGCAAAAACTTGGGTGATGAGCCAGGGGTATGCCAATATGTCATTGCACCAAAAGGTCCATCTGACAATGTTCTATAGAATCTCTAACTCTTATATTTGTCCATTTAATCCAGGCTATCATTCTTCAAAACTACAACAAGATATTGACATCCTGTAATGCTTTGGATTATCATGACTTAATAAGTTCGTCTGTAAAGTTGCTCACTGACTTTCCTGAAGGTTCACATTTCTAATTCTTTGTCTAGATTAAAGTTTGATAGCACATGAATTGTGCATTTATGTTTTTCTTTTCCTTTGTGCAGTACAAGAGGACTGTTTAAATATGTGGAAAGCTATAGTAGTGGATGAGTTTCAAGACACAAGTTCTATGCAGTATCATCTCTTAAAAGTTCTGGCCTCTCATGGTTGTGTAACTATTGTGGGCGATGATGATCAGGTATGTGGTTATACTACTTTTGGCACTAGCCTTACCTAAATAATGACACGCTATTGCTTGGGGACTATGCATTCACTTACTGCTAGCTGTACTACTTCTACTGCAGTCAATATTTAGCTTCAACGGTGCTGATGTTTCTGGATTTGAATCATTCCGCCGAGATTTCCCTAATCACAAAGAGGTTTGAACTTTTGAAGTATTTTCTCTATGTCATGAGTTATCCAGCTCATCTAGTTTGTGACAAATGCTAGTATCAATAATGTAGTCTTCTTATGGTGCACATTTGCTTGATGTACTGTTTGCAGATCAGACTGAGCAAGAATTACCGCTCAACACGATCTATTGTGGAGGCTGCGTCTTCTCTTATTCACAACAACTCTAAAAGATGTCTGCTTAAAAAGGCTATTTCTGATAATTCCATTGGTTGTAAAGTATCCTTATGTCTTTCGGCAATATTTTGAAGTTTATGGCTCCATGTTTTGTCTCATCTCCTTTTCTTTTTTGACTGGAAACTTTCCTTCTACAATGTTAAGATTGGTGTTAAAGAGTGCCACAATGAAGATGCACAATGTGCATTTGTTATTGATAAAATTCTAGAAATCACATCTGAAAGGTCTCTGGAGAAGTGTTCTCTTAAAAATATAGCTATCCTTTACCGTAGACAGGTGAAAAGTCTACCTATGTTGGTTGAACGTCATAACATGTACAATTCTACACATAGTAAAGTTTTGGATGCAGGTATCTGGTAACACCTTTAAAAAATCTCTCCGGGATAGGAGAATCCCTTTTAACATGCATGGTGTAGCCTTCTACAGAAAAAAGGTCCATACTATGTTGAAATTTTTAAAATTTAAAGAATTTATGAATAATGAGTTATGAGTCTGTAAGGAGTTGCTATTTTCTTGAAAATTCTGTAGAGCTTGAAGTGTTAAGAGTTTCAAGGCCAGCAATTCTATTTGCTTTTGGCAGAATTTGTGATTTTTTTCCATGCTAACTTGTTGTTTCCATAGTAAGAATATGCATTAGCAAAGAATTTGGATCATTCAAACAAACAGTCATATGGAACTTGCATCCTGAAAATGACATTATATACAAAATACATTAATTTAACGCAAAACTCCATATTTTAATCTGTCATTTTTCTTATGATTTTCTTAAGTCAATGTAGAGTTCATAGAAGGTGTGTCCATCTCTCTGAGTAAAAATATAAACCTGCACGTATTCAAACTAGATATACTAGCAACTCTGTTGGTTACCACTTCTGTAGGTAGTGAATTTCGTTTTGAGATGACGGCGCTGAGTAGATATTTATAGTAACAGGTAATTAAAGCCATAATGGCTTTGCTTAGGACAACATTGCCTGGCTGTGAAGATGGTCCCTTCCGTCAAGCATTTAAAGCACTTCTCCCATGTGATAAAGAAGAGAAGAAAAAGGTTCCTTTGATATTTATTTCTTGGTTTTATTCTATGCATTGTACAGTTACATCTTTTCCGACAGTTTCTTGACTTCGTACACTTTGCTTATGCAGGTCATTGATTATCTTGAAAAGATATCAATTGTTCGCAACTGTAGCTTTATATCTATTGCTACTGATACATTCAATGCAAAGGTCTCAGGTACTTTTAAAAGGTACTGCAAAAATTTCTTTCAAGCTAATAGCTACTATGGATACAACTTCTGATCTTGTACAGTACATTTATTTTCCTGTTTTAGAATTACCATGTGAGGTATGATTCTGGGTATGCGCTACGTCAATACCAACAGCTGAGCAATTATCTCTTGCACGGTCATTGCTTTTGAAAAAAATGAACCTTTTGAAGAAAGTAGAGGAACACAACAAGCATATATTAGAAATAAAAAAGTTGAGTACACTTGAATTGCGCAATGATTAAATTGCATGGTGCTTTATTGGACAATTAAGTTTATCTATAGTGACCCTGGAATGGTATTTATTCAACAGCTGCTTTATCTACTTTTCAGATATACATGGTTATTTTTCCTACATTTTGTTCAATAGTATTTCTCTGCTCTCTGCTTAATCTTTTTTATATGAACTTCACAACGTATGCTTGGTTAGCTCATAAATTTGAGTATTATAGTTTCCTTCAAAGTCTAACATCTTTGCTTCTGAGATGTTTGCATTTCCTAAGAGCTGAAAGCAAGTTTGCGTGAGATTCTTGCACCAGTAAAAACAGTTTGCTTCATGCACTGGACACTGTGCAATGTCCTTTCTCCATTCAAACTTGTTATACTTATTAGAAGTATTTAGTACTTTTGGTTGCCTTGATTCCTATAGTTGTTTGCCTTTAGATTACTCCTTTCGCAACATGTGTGTATGCAGGTGTCAGCTAAGTCAGGGGCGAAAAGTCTTATCGGCGCTTGACATGCTCGCAAGGCTTGTGGAAAGAGTAAGAAATCTCCAAGTTTCTGAGATGTTTTTCTTACTTCATTTCACATAATCTCTTGGTGAAACTATAACACTGTGGTTCTGAATCTGGTTTACTTTTCAATTACCAATAGCAGGGCTGCTTACACGTAGATTTCTAGTCCGGATGTTTAGATGTGATTATAGCTCTATCTTTTCTAAGGAAGCTTGATGAAAGCTTTCCTAGTGGATGCAATTTACAAGTGCGGAGGTGATAAGGATTTTCTGGATCTTCTAGGAATTTCAGTCATAGTTGGGGCTGAATAGGCCTGTCTAGTCTGGTTTTAACAACGCATACATCTGATTGGATGACCCTGAGCAGCAGGTTTCAAGCCATATCTGATCCATGTTGGGAGAAAGTCCAAAATTCTCTCCGGATTAGTAATACAAACTAAGAAGCATTAGGTGTCTAGGATGATATTTTCAAAAGAATATTCTTGTAGAGCCTATAGGAATACTGTAGAGTAATAGGTTGAGTTTGAGTTCGGCTTAGGTGTGAGATGAATAGGGACTAATCAATATTACCCCACCATTGGGTATCTTCTAGTAGGTAAGAATCCAGTCAGCTCCAATCTAACTCATGCCATGCGTCACTTTAGCAATTTTCTCAGATTTATAGAGCTTTTAAACATTGCTTTTCTGAATTGATCTCAATTACTGTGATAATTTGGATGGGGCCAATGTGGTTGACACGCTGCATGAATTTGGTAAAAGAACAATTTGACTTGCTCTTTTGAGCTGTCCTGATATCTTGCTAATTCTGTATACTGATGTGTTATATTTTCCATAGGGCAGTTTATGGCAATAACAAATGTTTTTATGATGGGGACGTTTGGTAGTGCTTGAAATAAGGAGCTTTTTAAAAAAGAAGCTTTAGTTTGGGGCTTTTTGGAAAACAAGCTTGACCTTTTTGACCTTAAAAAATCTAAAATAAAAATTATATATACAAAAATCTACAATATACAATTCATCTATATTTTTCAAAATTTAAAATATTGTTTAGATACTGTAGAAGGTCTATTAGGAAACATGAAAGCTTAAATGAAATGAAAAGCAGTGGGAAACTCTCTGCCAACCATCCATGCAGTCTGCTATAAACTGACTTAACAAAATTTTCCATACATGCGAAAATGGGTTTTGAATGTTTCTATATTTTTGGTATTAGTGACTAAACGTTGAGTGATGCATATCAATTAGGTTTAAACTTTATTGTTTTGCATTATAAAGACTAACTACTACAAGTTCTTTTTTATGGCTACAGGAAAGGTCAATTTCAGTTGTTATCTCTTCTGCAGCAAACATGTTACCTCAGGTTATACTATAGACCTGTAAATCTGTGACATCTTTCAGTCATTCTCTTCTGCAGCAAACTTGTTACCTCAGGTTATACCATAGACTTGTAAATCTGACATGTGATGATATCACTAGGAAGCAGAGTCACCAACAGAGTGAAAGGACCCACCCTCCAATTCCATATTTTCCTCATTTTGTGTTTATCTTTTAATTTGAGAGAGTTCTAACTCCTTTAGAGATAAGGCGAAGAAGACTTTGGCATTGGTTCGCTGAAGTGCAATACCCACATGCAAAGTTCATCTTTTCTAATCTATAAACGTGATGGTTTAAAGTTTAGTTAGAACTGATATTATCTATGTTTTGTTTAGCATTTAGTATTTTGATTTTTAATTTTAATAAAATTGAGATCTTCCTACATCTTTATTTAAATCTTATGTGGCTCAGAGGTATCTCCTCGAGCAACGTGCTGTTGTTGATGTAGATGGAGGGAAGTTATTGAATGAAGATAGTGACCTGCGATCTGTAAGTAATCATGAACTTTCAACAACTTTTGCGAATTGATTTGCTTGTTTGAGTATGTGGACTTAGAAACCATGCCTGATGTGTCATTAACTGAGCAGCCTCTAGCTTTTAAGGTTGATCTTGCAGTTCCTAGCTAAAAAATAGCATTTGATACAGTTTTGGTTGGTAATTATAATAGTGGTACTAAGTTTTTTTTCATTTAGTACATGAAGTTCTCAATAATGTACTCATGAATATCAATTGCATTACATTTACAGGAGCAGTTAAAGTTCCAATAACAATTAAATTAGATAATGCAAGTTCCTTTTAATTTAAAGAGGAAGGATTGGCATGTGATTAATCATTATTCTGGATTGTCCCTAAGTAAGTTCATGGCTTCTTAAAGCCTATCAATCAGGTTGTTAGACAATGTGACAATCTCCACCTTATATTGTTTAGTATAAGAACCTAACAAGGGCCTTTAAAACATTTATCATCATGGAAATTATTTAATATTGCACACGACTTGCCAAGAAGCATTATGCTTATGTACAAAGAGACTAGAAACAATGATGTCAATGAAGGATAGACTGGTCCTTGATTTATACTTCTATTAGGTTTTTGACACATGTTTTCTTTTGTAGGAAAAGGCGTTTCTTTTGCCTTTTCATTATATTAGTCCTAGCTAATCCAAGGATCTGCTAAGTTGAAATATGTTTTAGATATATATGAACATTTATGTATATCCTGAATGTTGTGCTTCTGTCGTTTGATACTTGTTTACAATGGTGTATGTGCTCTCTAAGGCAAGACCTACAAAAGGTCGTCTGATCATGATTCATGATGGCTTTAGGTTGATATTGTGATCGATGTCATAAGAAAATTGATGCTATCTTGTTTGTAATTATCTATTCATCCTTGTCCTTTCTATAGTGTTTGTCATAAATATATAATTCAGGTTACAGGGAATGATTGTTAAAATCTACAAACAGCAAAACCTACAGTCTTGGATAAAGTTGATAATTTGTACATCTGACAATCTTGTATTTTGTGTTTGCATCTTGTTTTGAGTTTCAAACTTTTCCTGAATCGCTATATTGGAATAACTTTCAGGTTATTCAGTTTTTGCTGGACGATGTATCTGATTTCCTATCTACTCAATTTGCTAAGTCTGAAGATGTGGGATCTAATAACATAGAGGAGAAAGGTTGTAGTATTGTACTTAAGTCTTTTGTAGATTACATATCTGTTCGAGAAACTGAAAACTTCCGCAATCGAAGACGTGAAAATCAGGACTCTGTTACATTGACGACCATCCATCAGGTATAGTTTCTAAGGTGTCATCTTATTTTTGTTTTATCAGATTTCCTTTAAATAGTTTGGCAGGGGAGCATTACTGCTGTATTGGATGCTCCATGGTAAGAATATTTTTAATTTGGACCGTTAAGAATATTGAATATGTGCATTCATGAAGTTTCTGTTTTTGGCAGTCCAAAGGCCTAGAATGGGATGTTGTTTTTATTGTGAAGGTATGTTTTGGAGCAATCATATGTTTTATGAGCTATAGTGCAGAATGATTCCCTCTATTTCTGTATTAGGTGTTTATCTCAGCAAATTCCAAAGTTTCAATCAGTGTACTTGAGCTACTTATTTCTCACAAAGAGACTCACACCATTAGAAATCGCAGGATTCCTCCATCATGCGGTGACTCATCCTTTATCTCAGTGAAGACTTTAGTAAAATTAGTTAAGCACTCCAAGAGTTTCAAGTGGAGCACCTGTATTTATTTAGTCCCATTTGGAATCTTTTTAAACAGTATCAGCGCACGTGCCACACCAAGTTAGATGAATACTATTGGGATGTAGATTATGTACATTTCTTAATTGCTGTGAAGGCACGAAATGGTTCCTGAATCTGCTTAGATTCAATGGTGAAAGATAGGTACTGTTTAGAACTTCTCATAACATGTAGTAAATGAACTTATGAAACACCAAATCAGCTGGCATTGCCTATCATTGTTAAATATGACATTCCAGAAGATGATTTTCTATTGTGAATGATGTAGACATGTTAGTTTATCATCTTCTGTGCGTTCAGTCACTGAGATAAGTTACAGGCAAATGATTCTGAAATTCCATTGTTGCATGAGTTCAATGGCATTGTTCAAGAAGGTGGGAGCAATCTGGAGGTAAGCTTATTTTCTGTAGTTTATGCAGTCTTTATAAAGTGAAGCTACAGTCTGCTTCTTGATAATCAATTGAAGCTATAATAAGAGTTGCTTTCACATCCGTAACAAATTTACCAGGAGGAGCGTAGGCTGCTTTATGTTGCTATGACTCGTGCTCGTAAGAAGTTGTACATTTTGTATGTAGTGATGGATTCAAACTGGCAGGTGCATGTTGTTAATGAGAACTATCCGATCTTTAATTGAGCTACTGCTTATTTGGTATGGCATCTTAGTCATTACTGTTTTGCCCCTTAGTTGATTGCTGTTTTCCAACTTTCAGTTTCTACAACCTTCACGTTTTCTGAAAGAAATGCCAGCTCACCTACTTGACATTGAGGTATGTAAAACTGAGATGACAGATTTTACTTTGACAATCATGAGCAGTTATTCCTGTAGATGATGATGTTTGATAATTACTCCTAAGAAGGAACAAAGGAGCACTATGACTGTATATGATTCTTGTTAAGCTGTAATAAGTCCTAGTAAGGCACCAAAGAGTACTCTTTGCAATTTGTCATAACCTTTTTTTTGTTGTTGTCTTTTAGAGTTGTATTCTGGTGCTTATGAGTAGTTTTCCTCGGAAAACAAAAGCTTTTTGGATGGCCTCTGGGCTGAAGAAGATTGAACTTTGCTTATGTAACCTGCAGGGTGATGCTCCTGTGAAAGGAAAGTCTTCTGTGCATAACGAAAGAACTATATTCCTTTCCAATTTAACAAAATCTGAGCCTTCTCTTGAAGCTATCCAAAAGCAAGATCAAGATGATACAGATGGCGAAGTCATTGTGCGGGGCTTCGTTGACATTGCTGAATCATATCTTGGTAATAGTTTTTTGAAGAGGTATTCCTAATTCGCTTACGCCAATAATCATTTAGCAGTGCTTCTGCAAATACTTTGTACTGTCTGAATTCCCTACTATCTTTATCTATCAAGAATGCTCCATCAGCCACTCTTTTGTAGGTTTTTGGTAGAGGAGAGGTCGATTGTATCACATTTGTTTCATCAATGGGCGAAGAAGCAAGCATTCCAGGATCCAAAACGACTGATTGATAAGGTAGCATTTACCATCATTAACCTTCTTCTATATCAAGAATTCACTATTATATGCAAGTTTGTAAAGGTACAACCTAAGGAGGTGCTTCTGAACTTATGATGTAGGATTGTAAACAAGACATCAAGATATACACTACACCATAGCTCTTATGTCATAGTCGTCTTTGGAAGTTCTTATGTTTTATTAAGGATACAAATGTGCTGTTACATAAGGAGAAAAATCTCTATCTACTGGATGTTTTACTATTTAGGCTTGACATAATATGTGGCTTGGAACCTCCCAATCATTGCTCAGTTTTTTTAATGCATATGTGATAGTTTTATAAAAAGAGAATTAATTGCTGGACACATTCATTTAGATCCTATATTGTAGCAGTACGAGCAATGTCACTCTGTTGATAATATGTATTTGTTGGACTTCTGTGATCTTAAATATTCTATCTCATTTTGTTTATTTTTTGCAGGTCAGCTTTGTTATCGATGAGCGATTGCGAAACGAGTCAAACAAGAATAAGGTTTTC
The DNA here is from genome assembly GCA_019914995.1 of Acanthochlamys bracteata. Lineage (NCBI taxonomy): Eukaryota > Viridiplantae > Streptophyta > Magnoliopsida > Pandanales > Velloziaceae > Acanthochlamys > Acanthochlamys bracteata. The sequence goes on from CM034126.1 coordinate 1,417,624, forward strand.
ATATTACATCTTTTTTTATTTACTTCAACTATATGGTAAAAAGAGTGTCTCTTGGATGAGCTCTGTGTTGGGACTCTAAGTTAGGTTGAGACCGGATTAGTAGCGTGAATGGTCTCGAGTAAAAGACGTGCTAGTTTGATGGGTTAGGTTCATGTTTGTATCATAGAACATGGGATAGTATCCAAATAAAAAAGCTAATTTAGAGGTGGGTCAGCAACTCGCCTTTAATTCGGCCAAATTGGATCCTAACTTAGTGCACTTAACAATCCACACCACTTAATAGTCCCACATTGACTGATTGTTGGAATTAACACTTTTTAATACGTGAAAAATGCTAATTCTAAGTAGTTGGTCAATCTTTTTAGTTTGGGAATCCAAATTTACAACTAGTATTAGAGTCCGATGAGGTAAAACTATCGGATGTGTTACAGAGGAGATTGTTGGGCCTCCAAGTTATCTGTACTCGAATTAGTAGCATGAAGGGCCGGATTGGCCGAATGAAATACGGACTAGTTTGGTGGGCTAAAACTGAATTAATAGCGTAGGTATTGATAGTGCTCAAGTGAAAATGTGTTAGCTAATTTGAATGTAGGTCAACAACTCGTCTTGGATTGTGCCAAGTTCTGCGTATGTCGACATGCTTAATAGCCCACGCCTCTTAATGGTCCCATATTGGCTGGATATCGGAATGAGTATCTGCTTGTATGTGAGAGATGCTAATTCCTAAGTGGTTGGCCAATCGTTTTAGTTTGGAGATCCGATCCTACACTCTTTTATCTTTATAAGTTTATTTAACTTCATGCATTGAATTTTTTCATAATAATTTCTTTTTCCTTTCTATTTTTTGTTCCACATTTTCTTGGCATTCTTTGTGTGTTCCCTTCCCTTCCTGAAAAGAATCAGCTACCTCTTTTCTCAGTAAATGATTTCTAACAACACAGACAGTGCTTATTTTCTTTCTGTCTTCTTTATTCTTGATCACGATAGCTGTGTGCTCACTGTTTCTCTTTAGGGTACACTGCGTGCTCTCAAATCATACTTGGATAATGAAGAAGCATTCCAGTATGCACAACATGTAAGTTTTACATGCCATATACTGTGTGCTATCGTTCTGAGTAGGGTTCCTTTGTTCTTCATTATTCTTGCTTATATAATATTTAGCAGGTCTTGAAGTGGGAACAAATACCAGTGGAGAAGCGTGCCTATATAATGCGAGAGAAGCAGGTTAGTGTGCTGAATCATGTTTTCACGTTGTCTCCATTTCTTGTCTTGTATTTGTTTTTCATTTTAAGCATATTCACAAGCTTGGACTGTATGGCTTGATGCGTTAAGGTCCATCGTTTGTATGAACATCTGTTCTGATAATTCAATAAATAGAAATAGGTGCACTTTGGTAAGTATGCTGTACGAAAGTGTGGACCTATCTGATCCATGTTCTGTCAACTCTGTAGCTCAAAACACAATACACTGTCAACTCAGTATGTGTCAAGATAATGAATTTAATTTTTTACTAAAATTTCGTCAAAAAGATGGATCGATTAATCTGAGTTCTGCAACCAATCACTTGTGGTTAATCATTTGCTAGCATTCTTTTCAAATCTACTTTTCTTCTCTACGCTTTTGGTCTTTTGAACAGTTAGTGTAATGAAGAAAAATCGAAATATGGTTTCAGGAACATTTCCAGAAACAAAGAATTGAGCATGCTATGGATGCATCAAAAGCTACACCCAAGCAGGTTTGATTACTGTTTTCATAAATTTGAGCAAAAACTTATTTAAGAGTTATGGAAGAGTTGCTTTTCAGATTGAACATCTTGAATCCTCCATAAGGAATTAAATGACATGGTAGGTGACATATTTACATTAGTGAAATTGCATCTGAGATAGCTGAATGGTTCTTGAAACGTCTGGAGGTTTGTGACTGGTTTTCTTGCTAGTTTACTAATGTATGCTCTCTTCAGTTAAGTTATAAGGGCAACCTGTAGAAGTAAAAAAAATGAAAGATATTTGTAACAATTATATGCTAAGAAATTGCCGTACAATAAATCTTTTGACAACTTGCATAGAATTCGGCATTTTGTTCTGAGATGCATGTGTTACTTTATTCATATCCATCTAGCATAAAAATTTGCTCTCAAGATAACAGTTGATTTAGATGATTCTGATGGTTCCTTAGATATGTGACTATGCAGTATAATTTAACTCACAAGCTTGTTGTTTTTATTATGTATAGGCTAGTTAACCTGAAAATGTTATGTTGCAATCAGTAAAAGGAATTTACCAAGGTTGACTGGAAAACTTTTTAAAGAACCAGCAGTCCGTTAATTTACTTATGGTCCAAAACAAGATTGATAAACTTAACCTTTTGAAGTAGTTGGTAATTCTTTACACTGGTACTTATAGCAATCATGTTACTGTGCCCATCCTTTACACCGGGTATTATTTTGTCTGCAGATTGCTTATCTTCAGAATCTTGGGTGCACCATCACCCCTATATCACGCCTCCATGCCTCAAAGCTGATAGAGCAATATAAAACTTTGTAAATTATTAAAGAACAAGAAAGAACATTAGCTATTCATTATTCAGCTATTTAGTAGGGGTTCGCATGAAACTTGTGATAAAGAAAAGGTAGCAACTTTACCCAGTGGCATCAGCATAACTTTCGGTGTTGTGTTCGTTCCTTCACTTTATTTAGAATGTCAGTGTTCTTGATTGTTGGTACGATGCAGGGTGATTATGATCACTTTAAACATCTCTGAACCAGTTGTTTTACTGTTAGATTTCATCCAATTTAATTGATAGCTTAATCGTGGATGTTTATAGATCAAAGTATTTTAAGCAAACACGACATTACGTATGCTCTGATCAATAACAATACATTCAATACTATACTGCCAATCAATAGGATAGCAAGTAGTATCACACACAGCTCTCTTACACACACAAGCAACTTGGTCATGATTTATACATAAAATTCCAGACAGTGAAAATCTGGTTCTCCCTTATGGATACAGAAACATCCTGTAACCCATTATTGAACTTGTCATAGGAACTTCATAGGCATATAATGCTATTCTTTCCACGTAAAATCTATAACACTAAGGTTAGATGTGTGATCTACTATAAAGTACAGGTGCAACTCCTTGGTGCTGAGTCTTCAAATTTGTGTCACACATGTAGTAGCTTGTATAACTCTTCTAGGATTGAATAGATGAGGCCGCTCAGGCATTTAACGATGTATATACATATCTGGTAATTGTTTTACTGATGATTCTGAAGAATGCAATTTCAGTCAAATGGATCAATTCTTGGGTCATGCTCACTTGCCATTGCCATCCCAGTGCAGAGGCATGTGGGACACATGACCTGAAAAGAAAATGAAATCCTTCAAACATACTTCCTGGATTAAATATAACAGGTTTTAGAGCTAAATCAGACCACAAATTTAGTAATTACTCTGTTAGTTGATTGTGTCTTATTTGTGATATGACAAAACTTAGATGGGTAAATTGAGTCACCTTGGCAAGTTTGAGTTAAGGGGGAAATGACCCATTGACATTATTCCCTGAATAAAATGTGTGTTCTATCTCCTAGAGTAGCCCAACCATACAAAGCCTAAAGCAGAACAAAGGCAGACAGTTCAGACAACCAAAATTTACACCAACAAAGGGCAGTATTTCTATAGATCACCCGAAAATGTTGGCCAACAATTTTCCAGTTAAGGTTAAAATTTCATCATCCTTAAGATCCTCACTACTAGTATATGATCATATTTAGCTCCTTTTAGCAGGACATAAAACTCAACCATGGAAACAAAACAGATAACCGGTGAACCTGACTCCAAAAGTCATTCTGAAATCCTGACAAGGTAAAATGGGCATCAATTATATAGGAATTGAAAAGGAGCTAAAAGTGGAAGATCTTCAAGAGTATCCACTATTTCAAGGAGAAGATAGCATATGTTAAGGTATGAATACCCTCTAGATGAAACTTAACGCCAAAAGAACAGAGTACATAAATTTGATATATGTATTAAAGCTTCAGCCTATCATTTCATAAATTTCTAATATATATATATTATTATTGATTTTTAAAATTATGTACTTTACCTTTCCAGCACCTGAACAATTAGAGCACCTCTCAGATTTTGGTGGTGACAGAGGCTGATTACCACCATTAACAGTAGCAACGGGCTCTGCTAGTACAAGGCCTCCTGTTCCTGAACAACGTGCACAAGCAAGATATCCTGTTCATAGAAATAGCTGATTAACCCTTACGATTAGCCGTCAAAGAAGTTATACACAGATCAACAGGTAAAGATTATGATGCTCATCAAGCAAACAAAGTAGGTCTCTATGCAAGGTTTTGGCATTTCTGTTTAGGACTTCAAATTTCCAATGAAGCTGTCTTTTTTGACAATTGGTAAAATGTGCGAAGAGGTTTACAAAAGAGTACCTGTTCCAAGACAATATTTGCAGCGCTTGTGCTCCTGCTGCTTGACATTATTGATTTCAACCACCATCAATGCTGAGATAACACCAACTGCTCCTCCCGAGAAAGATGCTACTATAGGATCAACTTCACTGGATATTCCAATTAACAGTCAGCATGGAATGGACAAAATTTCAAATCATTTGGCCAATAACACCTTACAAGTTTTTGATTGAACAATATAATCATTTCAAGATAGATTAGCTTGTTTGAAGAGCTTGCTGGAAGGTAATATCGCGGTAAGAAGAAAAGTACCTAAGCTGCATGGGTAAATGCACGCTACGGATAAAATCTGCATAGGATGTGCCTCCAAGTCCTAATTTTAGCTCAAGCTGAAGAAAGATTGATAGACACAGCATATAAGCAATTCACATTCCAAATCAGAATGGAAAAATGTGTCACGAAGAAAATAAAGATCAATCTGGGAAGCTAACAGATTATACGCAATTTAACTTACAGTTGGAGCAAGAAGTCCTCCAAAGATAATAATCCCCGCAATCATTGCAAAACATGTGGCATAGTACTGCTTAAGATTTGCCGGTGTCTGTTTACAACAAATGCAGTTAACAGCTGCTGATGAGTTCTCACACAAATTGAAAATGATGACAAGAATAGAATCAGAAAAAAATCCTTAATTATGCAGCCGTGTACCAGAGGAGGCAGGAACGGTATAAAAGATGGAAAATCAGGTAGCTCATTTTCTTGTTTTTCATTTAGTCCAAGTTCAGCACTTTTAATCCTTTGCTGTATCCTTAGCCGCCGAACCTAAATATACCAAAAGGAGGACTTAGTAAAATGTGCAATATGCATAATTTTGATAAAGCAGCAACATAGAAATCCATAAAACAAGAAAAACTTGCAAAAAGCATGCATAACTGAACACATCATCAACTCTTTTCCAATTATTGATACTTCTCGAGATGGGAAGGTCTTGACTTATTTTACAAATTAGCAGGCAATAAGTTGAAAGACAACCACATACCTCCTCCATGTGCAAAAAGATCTTATTTCGCCGGCTTCTAATATTGTCTTGAATCTCCTGTAATTCCATTTTGGCAAAATCTTGAACTGTTTCGGGCCCTTCTATAATACAGAAGCTGCATTCAAGTTAAATAATCCATCCTCAGATCATAAAGTAAGCCTCATCCAATTTCATACTTCACTGATTCCAAAATCCTAAGACAACCATGCACATGAAAAATCAAACTGAGCCTATTGTAAATCAAATTACTTCGTTTAATCATACTCATATATCAAAATATCAAACCAATAGTAAAGTTGCGGTATTTCAGAATAAGTAAAGCTGCTATGTAGGCGAGATCAAACTCAGATATCCTTTTTCACCCCAACGTCTTCCCCAAATTGTTAAACATACAACTAACTCCACAATCAAAGCCTAGGAAATCTGAATCATGAATAGGAAAATGTTAATTCAGGCAGAAAGAGAAGAACTTAAAAGAAATTACCCAGAAGCATTTTTCTCGGCTGCTTCACCCCGAGCTGATGCTGAAGCAGTTGCATCCACCGATGAACCTCCAAATGAAGAAGAAGGGGAAGAAGCCTCACCGGCCGCCGCCATAGATCGCCATCTCAAACTGGTCGGATTTAACGGTCTTGGAATCAATCTTTCCGACAAAAGTCTTCGATTCGATATCGAAAGAGAAGAACATGATGAACAGGTTATAATCCTGCCGGTGCACAGCATCGCTTCTCCTTCTTCTTTTTGTTCTTCGTCCTGTGAATCGAAATCAAAACAGCTGGAAGAGGAGGATCAACTGATTGATTGATTGTAGATTGATGATTTTTCAGTTAATTTTTATGGATTTTTCTTTGGGGAAAGGAAAATTTTGAGATAGTTTTCCTCGAGACTGTTGCGCTTGAGAAGGAAATGACAACGAAGGCCTCAGTTGAACTGGTGGTGCTGCTTCCTAGAAACACCACGGCCACTGAAAGCCAATGATAAATCTTTTAAGAAAACTTCAAACATACTTTCAGAATTATTTAAAAACTAATAGTTATTTAAATTAAAAGTTTTGAATTTCTCATTAAAAGATATTTCATTTTCACTCTTTGTTCTATCTATCATATATTTCGGATTAGAACAAAAAAGTTGTATGTATCTTTTTTTTTTTTTTTTTTTGGTTGGTTTCCAACCTGAATGATGTAGAACAAGTGTACGGTAAAATATTCAACAAAATTGATAGCAGTAGCCAGTGCCAAAGAAGCTGTTGCATCTTTTCATTGGTGTTCTTCATGACTGTTTTTTTCATAAATTACATTAGAAAAAATAATATAAAACAGCAACCAAAAACCTTTTTTTTTTGGTGAGATAGGTATTTTCCTTTAAAATAAAGTCACCAGAAAGCAAGAGCCTTGTATTTGGACTACGCTTTCTAACAGATTAAAAGAGATCCACTATTATATCAAGTGGAAAAGATAATATATTTTCACTAGTGAAGCCGAATGAGCTTTTCAAACTTTATATTAAAAAGTTTTGGAATTGGAAAATTCTTCACATTAGAAAAGCTTGATAAACAATATCAAAACAAAGATTTTGAAAGCATGAATTTTGCTGTTTGGTATTACCTCTTATTTTTTTTATTTCACCTTTTTATTTTATATTTTTGAATAAATTTTTATAATATTTTATAAAATATACAGAAAAATTCTATATTCTTATTTATTATTATCATTTTTTAGATAAAAAATCAATTTTATTTTGAAAGAATTTTAAAAAAAGGTCATAAATAATTCATCCATCATCAATGAGATAAGTTGTAAACAAAAAATCAAAAAGCTACCAACTACTAACAACCAACAAAAACAATACTAATAAGTGATCACCATATGCATCCATCTATAAAAATCTATCCAGAACATTGCAATGTATTAACACACCAGTGAAGAGATTGAATCTCCGGCGCCAGACTTTCAAACGCCGCCTTCTGATATGTCATCTACTGGCAATAGCCGCGGCGGTGGATCCGGCCGAGGCAATGGATGGAACTACAACTGGGAGTGGAGAACTGGTCCTTTCAGCAGATGGGCATACGGCTCAGGTTCTGCCCAGTCTCCTTACGGTGAGGGTGGTGGTGGATTTGGCTTTGGTTTTGGATCAGGATCAGGTTCATCATCAGCTTTCGGTTTTGGATTTGGAACCGCCGGCGGTGTTGAAGGCAGGCGAGAAACTTACGGACATGGTGGCGCGTTCACTGGTAGTCAGGCAAGCGGCCGGACAGAGTCTGAGCACCAGCAGAATCAACAATCAAGGTCCTCTCATGGTAATTAATAACTGATAGATGTGATAGTACGCAATATGTGTTATTAGAAAATGAAATCTTATATTATGTAAACTACCGTCCGTAAGCTGGAAAATATATACACAGTTGTAAGATCCGGACCAAACCGTCCGAATTAATTCAGAAATCGTCGATCCGGTAAATTGGTTCGAATTTATAAAAAAATTGTTTATGTAATTGATTCATTTCGATCCAATTTGATTCATTTTGATCCGCTTCAATTCGATCGATTTGACCGTCTAAATCGAATCAGATTGAATAAAATTTTACAAAAATAATTATAAAAATTAAATTGATAATATATTTATATAAAATAATTATTAATATTCTATATTGAAAAATAATATATAATTTAGAGTTTATATTTGGATGTGATAATACAAAAATATAATTGATGATATTTTATTTATAAATATTAATTATTAATTATTAGTAATTTTTAAATTTTTATATTGTAAAATATTTAGATTCAAATATAAGTTATTTATGTCTCTTTTATGATTTATCTATTTTATTAGTTTTATTTTTTTCTAATTTTTTAATTTATTTAAATATTTTTTATTATAAATTTTCGTTGTTATTATTGTTGTTGGTGGTGGTAATGCTATGGTGGCAATACTTTAATTTTTACTATAATTATTATTGCTGCTGTTATTAATAGTAATGCTATAATAAAAATATTTTAATTTTTTGCTATGATTAATGCTGCTATTATTATTGGTAGTGCCATAATAGCTGTAATTATTATTATTATTTAAAAATATTTTAATATTATTAATCCGACGGTTCGACCGGTTGATTTGACGGGTTAACTTGAAAATCGTGATCTGAACAATTTGTTGGTTCGGTATTCGGTCCGATGCTTACAACTATGAATATATAGTGGAGACCTTTATTTACATGAGAATGAAAGAATAAACTGCTGATGCTGATTCAATTCAAACCAAATTCTTAATGCAATGTCTGGAATGTAATAGCAATATATGTATATACACGCAGAAGAAAAAGGTACAGCATAGATGGTTCAACACTTCAGCTCCACCACCATCCGAAAATCTTCGTTTTTTCATCTTATCCCAAATATGCCTTTAATTACAATCAACATTAAGAGGGCTTCTTGGATTTGACTGCCCGGCACCTTTGCATTTTGTGCTTGCGGTACACGCGTCTGTATCGATGCCAATCTTCAAACTCAGTTTTTCTTCAAGCAACTCTGTCAGATTACGAGTGGAATCTCAATTCTGCTTAAAGAGAAATTAAATACATTCAATGTTTACGAAATCCCAAAATATATATGCAAGGAAAAAATTTCAAACAAAGGCAAAACCTAAACTAGCATAAAAGGAAATTAAACAACAAAGTTACTAACAAGAAATTTACCTTTTAAACAACAATGAAAAAAAAAAATGAGAACAAAAAACCAAAACCAAAAAGAGAAGAAAAGAGATCTAACACTACTATCAATATTACTACAACCTTGTTTGCCGTCGAGTACCATGTCATGGAGAACAGGGAAAACTCAATCAGGGAGTACATGGAAAAGATTTTTTCCAACATCCCTTGCAGTGGATCGTGCTAAGTTGTTAGCGTGTAATTACCTTCTTCGGCTTCTGAAAAAAAAAGGAGTTGGTGTTAGATCGGTTCAGAGTTCATCGATTGTTCTTCACCATTTTCGTTCTTGCTTTCAAGTCGTTCTTGGACGATTTAATGTAACTTAGTTACGCTTGAATCATTCAGGAAGTTTTAAGTGTGGTGGAGTTGGATACCATGAGAAGAAAAATGCCCACAAACGCAGTTTGTTCTACCGCATTATGGCTGACGTGTCGCTTAATCAATTGCCTACTAAATCGATTTCCCGCCAAAAGTTCGCTCCTTACTTTATGAGCCTTTCGGATTAACAGGCTAGTATTAATGAAAGTTGTCGGCACGAGTCCCTATAATATTATAGTTTCATGCACTTATAATGCGAAATGCACTTATAATAAATAAGGCTCCGATATGCAAAATAAGCGTAGCGGTTCTGTCTATCTAGAAGGAAACGGTTCTGTTCTGCTTCTTGATTTCGTTCGCCGGAAAATGGATCCGTTCGCTTCGATCGAGGAGGAGTGTGGCGGCGATATCACGAAATCTCAAGAATCTCTTCTTCGCCGTGCTCCATTTCTTGGCGAAGATGACGGCGCTGTTAAAGATGACGGTGATAGTGGCCCGCCGTCGTTCTTTCTTTCTGCTTCACCCACTGACGCCGTTGACGTTCAGCTACCCATGCGCGCTCCTGATGCTCCTATTCGAATTTGTACTCCTCCCGCTAGCCCTATTGCTACTCCAGATTTAGCTGCTTTGGATATTCGGGAGAGTAGTGAGGCTGTGGAGAAAATTCGAGATCGAAATGTTAAGATTTTAAATGAGAAGGAAAGATTGGCTGGGAAGATGGAGGATGGGACTGAGAACATGAAAAGCTCTGGGTCGGTTTCGGAGAAAGATAAAGGGAAATCTGTGGCTGTAGAAGTTGTAGTGAAAGAGAAGGCGTTTGACGAAATGTCTCAAAGAAATAATTCGAAATCTTCTCCTGCGATCTCTGCTGGAGAGACAGCGAAGGACAGACGGAAAGAGGAAATACCAATGAGAAGCAGTGTGAAGGCTTCTCCTGAAATCAAAGGGAAAGGCAAATCTCCAGCTCAGGAAAAAGAAATGCCCAAAGACAAAGGGAGTTCTCCAGCTCAAAATGAGGAGGTCGTGAAAGGGAAATCTGCAGAGAAAGAGAAGTCATCAGACAACAAGGGGATTGAACCCATATCTCAACAGGCTGCAGCCCTGGGTGGAGAAAAAGATCAAACTTTGGAGAAAAAGTCTCTGTCATTGATCACTGGTGATGGAAACAATGCGCTCCCAGCTGTTGGTAACTCTTTGCAGTCTGGTGGGAGAAGAAAGAAAGTCCTTGCACGCCGGCGAAGACCAAGAGGAGTGCAGATTGCTAACTCTGATTCTGAGAAAGATGTGCTTGATCCAAATGAGATAGAGAACTTCCGCTTCCAGATGAAAGAAGTACTGAAAGACACCATACCTACCCCTTCGACAAGAAAGCTGCCAGCTTCTATGGTCGACTTACTATCTGCACAGCAAAGTATTCAAGCTGCAGCTACTACTGGTTCTTTGGGGCAACCTTCTTCTCAAGCAAGCACTGAAGCTGCAGCAGCAGCCCATAGGTTTGGAGATAAACCATCTCCTCAGACAAATGCCTCAGCTGCAGCTGCATGTAGCTTTGCAGGCGAACTGTCTCCCCAGGCTGATGCTAAAGCTGCACCTGCAGGTAATGTTGGCAGTCAACCATCTCCTCTGGTGAATACCAGAGCTGCACCTACAGGTACCATTGCCGGGCAACGGTCTCCTCAGGCTGATACTAAAGCTGCACATGCAGGTAGCTCTAGAGTTGATCTACAAGTGCTTCCTGATAGTCTTCGAGATATTATTAAGCTGTTTTCTGGAAAGCCCAACAGAAGGTTTGCTAATACTGACATTCTGGATATTGCTAAGATGAAGGGAATAGATTTCCCAAATCCTCCCTGGTGGAGGCCTGGCGGCTATGATGACTGAGGAGGTAGAGCTTAAGCAATCCATACCTAAAGGGTTTTTGTTGTGTCACAGTTGTTTGTTTGGCGGTCTTTGATTGTTGTTTTCAAATATCTGTGATTTTATTCAGGACAGTAGGGCATTCTGATGGCTAAGGAACATTTGGTCGGAACCTCGTGGGAACTACTTTTGCTGGCCTGAATGAAGCATTTGCTTATTCTGTTTTGATGGTGGTATTGGTGTAGAACAAGTGCAATTATGTGGAACAGTATATTGGTTATGCTGCAGACTATGGGCCTGTTTGGCTTGCTTTTTTTGGCTTTTCAGTTGAAAAAAGTTGAGCACAATAAAACAGGCGTTTGGCAGACCAACTTTTTAATATATAGCCGAGGCCAAATGTTATTGTGTTATGCCTCTTATCTACTACAAGTAGCTCTTATGTGTTATGTATATACAGGAAGGGAATGATATGGATTTTATAGATGCTTGAGAAGCTTATTAGAATCTATTTTTTGCCCTTATTTATTGATAGTGGTTTTTGATATCTCTCAGTGTTTCAGGTTTGTAACTCCACATATGCAAGTTTAGTTTCTGCTTGTTGCTTTACTTGGTTGCTCATTCACTGCTGCATCATAATGCTCTCCATTTTTGGGGAATGCTTGTTTTGAAGTTTGCATTATCTCCATTTAAAAGGTTCAGAAGAAGTGTGTTTTTGTAATGAGATCTGAAACTGGCTGGGAACCTAGAATAGGAACTTGTCTAGATATTTGGATGGTTCCTACGCAAGGTGCTTGCTTTCTAGGTTGATAGGTTTACATTTATACTTCCTGGAGGTGTTCATGTAGTCGGTTGATTTTAGTAGTATCTCCCGATCAGTTTTAAGCTACTGAAAATGAAAGGCAATTAATTTCCTATTCTATTAGAGCAATTTTTGCATTGGCCATTTCTTCATTCTTGATTTGGCTTTTTGCTGCAGCTGCCTATTTAAGAACATCATAGGAGCCATCAGTTTACCCGGTCGTCTTTTGGTAAAAGAAAGTTGGTCGGGTGTGATTACAAGTTTGTCTCGTTAGAAGTTTGCTCTTGCAATTTATTTCTTATAAATTTCTTTATCTATAGCGTAGCACCTTTGTCAATCAAGCATTGAGCCTAAGAAGCTATTAAGTGACGCACATAAACCAAATGACTTGACGCCCGTTTATAGGAAAATTTTGCTTGATAATTGATATTGTAGTTATGCTTTCTAACTTCCGCAGTTGAATGGTAATACCTCAATCATATGTTACATCTACCAAACTCTTTTCATGCTAACCTGCTTAAACAGAATGAGCCAAAAAATTTTAATCTCACTGAGAAGCCATTTCCGTGCCCTTCTCGTTGATCTCCGCCAAAGGCACTAGCTCGCCAGCAGCCATTGCCTTTGGCTCACAAACAGATCAACTCCAACTCTAAACAGCGCATGGACAAGAACTACAGGTATGCAGACACCCTAGTGAGAGTAGGTGCTTCAAGGCCCTAGTGGCACAAGCTGCACAATGATCATGATCACCACGAGTGCTGACACTAGCCATCTATCAACATAACGATGAACCACAGCTGTGCATAACAACACTAGGCATCATCTGGAACACAAGACCTGCCATGGTGATCAGTATTAGAAAGAGGAAAGAGATTCCACATCAAGGAATCAAGCTGATGGCGAGAACAATTCATAAGAAGGGTGCATAGTAAAACCGGAAGTAGGAAACATTGAACCGCAGCTACTTCAGCATCTGCAGGAAAGGCAAGCAATTTGAGTGCGGTGCTAGGTTTGCCACAGCTTTTTGCAGCAGAGCGAACTTGGTCTGGTGTTTCTTTGGCTATGCGTGTGAGGTCACTGCAGTTGCTGGCCTGATAATGGTTCTCGTGTTTGCTATTGCAGGATTGAAGATGAATGTCTGCTGCTTTGAGGACTTGAATTTTATCAAGTACTTATAATGGTAAAAGGACAATCCAAAGTAGAGTTAAATGTTAGAAGCTAAGGTCAATGGTTTTATTTCCACTATTTCTTTTCTTTTCATTTTTCCTCTAATGTCAGCTGTTTGAACTCTTGAAGAAAAGTAGTCCAAGATAAGTGCATGCTAAAATATGTCCTTCTCCCAGTAGTCAGGCTACGTGGTCAGTGTTGATCGAAAAAGACTTGCTACATATTTATCACTTTTGTTTTCTCATAGAATTGCATTTTTCTATGGTTGAAAAATTCATGTTTGCAGTTTGGGTTTTATGTAAAACATCTAGGTTGTCATATATATAGTGGTTCAAGGTTCTGTTGTTTATTTTCTTATATTTTGCAATCTCTCTTCTGACAACTAATCAGCAAAATGAGTGAAAACTAAGAATAGGGAAGGCCCTGAGAAGAACTTTCAGAGCATTTTCCTGATATAACAGTGCAGCAGCTCATACTTTTCATTCTTATTTGCACAAAAAATTACAACTTGCATTCCTTCAAAGCTCTACTTTCCACCTAGAGCTACTTAACTGTGCATTCCTTGTCAGCCTATACACAAAAGGAGATACCTGCGTACATTGAACTTACTCTAGTACCATCTGAAAACAAATATATTGCTGAAATCATGTAATTTGACTAAAACCAAAGCAATAGTTTAGTTAATGTACCATGAACACAGAGAACATTAGTCTGTAATAATGGGACGGCCTGAGAAGAACATTAGTCCATAATAATGGCCTGTGCAGCTGTTTTCTTTCAATCAGTAGCATCTGGCAGGCAGACCAGTAGCCGATGGACAGTTAGAACGGCTCTCTTCTCCATCTGCAACTTCACTATTGACAATGGAGCTGCTTGGTGCTGCATTCTGCTTCCATGGATGGTACAAGAGCTCAGCCTCGGGGGTTGGTGCATTACATGGAGCTTCTAGTAGGAGATCCTGCTCAGAACTGTCGTCTAAGAATTGCAGAGGCACAGCAAAAAGATTTCTCGGACTGAACGAGGATTCTTCTTTATCCATAAACTCATCTGAGGTCCGGTTTGATTCAGTCACATAATTGCTCGAATGCAGCACATGGGCTTTGTTTGATGTTCGGTCTGTATCGCTTGATTTTGAAATTCTCTTGGGATTTCTAAGAGTTCCTTTCACATCTGTATTAGCCAAACAAATTGGTGAACAAATTAAATATATATAGCATTGGCAGGTAGAGCTTTATTTAACAAGGGTGATTGAGAACTCAAAATTGTACCAATCACAAACATGAGCAATGGCCAGACAAATGCCAGTTTGTAAAATTTCCGAAGAGGTTTAAATTATTTTGCTATCTCAGACACTATACACACTTCCTTTATATATGTATGTTGACACTATAGGTTTTGCTAGTTCCTTTACTGACTGGTTAGCATGTTGTGTAATTCAACACGTAGCAACGCTATTTTCGTCCTGATCACACCAATCATCATATTCATGTGTAATCTTGCCTGCAGAGCAACTCTAGAATCGAAAATTTTAAGAAAATACAATGTTCTCCAAACAGACATTCAGGAACAACAAAGAGCATGTACAAGTGTCTGTTTATGAAGACGAGGAAGGAAAGGAGAACATAGACCTAAATCTAGTAGATAAATTATGCTCCGAAATAGTTAAAAACCAGGGATTTATCATGAAGCAAGCAAAAGTATGAAGATAAGCAATTGGATGCACCAAAAGGTTCTTTGATAAAAGAGGACAAACCTGGAAAACTCTGGTGTCCACGAGGCCGCTTGAGGATTGCCAATGGGGAAGCTCCTAGACAATTCGACCCAGTCACTGTTCCTCTTCCTTGGCCATTTTGCCTCACTTTAACATCCTGGTCCAGAAGAACGAAGTTAAACAGAAGCAATTGGAATTTTGAGATGATGTGCTTGGAGTTACATCGGATGAGTTGCATGGCTATATCTCAAATAGTGCAGCTAGAATAGATGGTCTAGTTCATGGAGACATCTGCAAGTACCTTCAGCTTTCTGTAGTGCTCTATCCACATTGAGTTTGTCAGGTTCCCCAAGATAAGTTTTCGAAGACTCTGGTACTCCTGACTTTTTGGTTCAGGATGGGAGAGATTGAAAATTCCATCACAAAGCAGTTGTTGGAAGTATGATGTGGTCTTCACAAACTGGAAACTAGTAAACATGCCACCTAGGCTGTACGCAGAAGGATTAACTTAATAATCTCAATTATGCAAAAATACAGAAGCTCATTCAACAAACGTCTCAAGGACAAACCTATCAGGATGTTTAGCAGTATCGATAGAAGGTAGAAGTTTCATCAATTGCTGCTGCTCTTCGTCCGTGAAGTATTTCATGAAAACGTCCAAGTTAACAATACCCTATTGAGGAAAAGAGGCCACAATGAAAACCTAGATAAGAGCGAAGACAAAATAGCTTCTAAAAGACATGCTGATTTATGTATAGGACAAAAACAACCAATTCTTCATCTAACTGGGCAAGGCCAGGTACATAAATCATTGTATGGCATCATATTTTATTGAAAGCCATGTGGTCTCTAAAACGAAAAGCATCCAACAAACACTCTAAAGGAAGAAAAAAATGAAGTAAAAGTGTGAAAAAGATAAAATGTTATTATCTTACAGTGAGATCGGTCGAACATAGTAGAGACTCCCTGTCGCACAAGATCTTGAACTTTTCATTAGAAGATTTATCTCTGATAAAAATAAGAGAATACTTCTATATAAAAAAAATGGAGACCAATAGTTCTAGTCAAGAATTAGATGGGAAAAGTACCGCTTGATATGCTGTTGTGCCGTTTGGATACTGGACTTGTATTTCTCAGCGCAAGGACTTACAGAACTTGTTTCTTTTATTTCACTATGTGCAAAGATAGATTCTGATCCTGAGCAGGTCTCTTTTACTATGTATGATTTACTATTCATAGGTAGTGAGCTTGCCTCTGATTCTTCTTCAGTAGGTTTTTTGTTGATATTTGGATGTCTAATGAGAACACTTCCATAACCCATCTCAATAGAACCCCAAGGAGTTTCACTTTCATAAAGAAGATCATCCTCTGATGCACCAGAGAGATAAGATGACTGCTGCTCATGTAATATGGAGTACAAGTCCTTAGTAAGCTTCTCAACAGACGAAGGGTTAGGCCTTGTAACTCCTGTCCTCTTCCTTGAAGGCACCAATGAATCCCAGACATTTGATTGTGTTGAACCTAGATATTAAAAAAAAGGTGGAAACATTATTGGTACAGTTATTCAGTTGGTGAAAACCATTCAGGAGGTCTAGCATCAACACATTTGTTTAACTGTTAGGTTGACAAGATTAACAAACTAGCACCGCAATAACCAATAGACATAACAAAACTGCCCAAAAAAGAAGATACAGCATTATGCAATAGATTAAAATCGAAAAAAGCAACCACAGCTTGCTTTTTCAAATCAAGCTTCTCGTCAAATAACAGCTCTGGAGATTAAAATGCAAGTTGCACAAGATGCACCGTATGATACTTATTGCAAATTTTAATAACAAAATTGGAATTGCTACCTGCATAGTCATATGTATCCATAGTGCCAAAATATGCACAACTTTCTGAATATGACACTGCAGAACCTGAGCTTGATCGGTTGCTTGAATCCTCCTCAAGAATCTTCCTGGAGTTCTGGTCAGGTTGCAGCTCATGCCCACAATCCACAAAGTTGTTCCATTGCTTTTTCTTGGGAAATTTCTGGTCTTTAGGTTTGAATGTAATGCTCTTCACTTTAGTAATTTTGACTTCTTGAGTCTCAATAAGTTCACGAGAATGTAGAGGAGTATAATTTGCTAAGGAGCCCTTTGTTCTCCACCTCGAACCACATGCATTACACAAAATTGGCTTTTCTGGTGGTCCATTTCTCCAAAGAGGAGTGCCTGTTGAACACAACAGATTACTTCTTTCAGTAAAGAAATATCAACTGAAGCCTTGCGCACGCTCTGTAGATATGCATTTGCTAGGTGTTTGTTAGAATAAGCCCAAACAAGCATGGACCTATTACATCCCGCATGTTAGTAGTTATTCAGTAACATAGATGTACATATCATTCTTACAGCACCATCTATGAGTTTAAAGTGCTTCAAAGATTAATTATCATCGTTACATCCTTCACAGTATGATTTGATGAAACATATTTGTTCAATCCTCTTAGCAACAGCACTAGATTGCCTAAAGACCACCAATAATACTTTTCTAGGCATATCAACGACTTGTATTGGTGACAAGCTAGCATTAATGGAAAATGTGCCATGGAGGAAGCTCAAATTGCACAAGTTCCATAAAAAAAAGTAAAATACGGGACAATGGACTAAACAGGCCCTTAAATGTACTGTGGTAGCAGTGTGTCTTTAGATATCTTTACTTCTATCAACTAGCTCAATCCTCGATATAATATGCATTACATCCAATACGGAGTATCCACACCTTTAATCCTACAATTATAATATAAACATGGAGTCTAGCTAAGTTTTGTCAGCATAAGATCCAGTTATTACATATTCGAAGAAAGACAGAAATTGTCCACATTAAAAACAGTGAAGCTTGAGAGGACTCAGTCAACTATGAAAATGCCAATGAAGAGAGAATGCCAAATCGAAAATTAATCAATAATTCACACTTCGTTTAGGAAATGATATCAGCAAGCTGTTACTACATATCTCAGGACTTTATGGCATAAAAAACCATGAAAATCCTCAGAAATGCAAGTTCATAGCAGTCGTGAAGAAGCACAAACACGGAACTATCCGTCAACAGATTCAACAGATGAAACCAGTTGGTTCAAATTGCTCTTCTTCTTAAACAGAAGAGATAATAGTAAAGCGTTCAGAAATCTTTTTGAGCTCCCATTCCAAATCATATTACCTCCAAATAAATACAGATAAAAACCGTGAAGCTTCAAAATCAACAAAAACATCTCCTCCACTTAATCATTTCCAGTTCAATTCAACAAAATGGGTACCAATTTTTAGTCCACTTTACTAATTCCATCACATGAAAACTCAGCGAAAACCAGCAGCGCAGAGAATTACACAACAATTTCTACAATCGACTTAAGAACATGCAGAAGAGTAATTGAATCTTTATAAGGACGAAAGCATGGACAAATAGCTCACTTGTGACTCCACAGTGATGGCAAGGCCCATGCTTTCCCATCTCCTCAACTCCCAACAACAACAACTACCAATTCCGAACAACTACTACTGAAGTTTCAAGGGGAAATATTAAAAATTGTATCTTTCTACAATAAAAAGTTGTAGCAAAACTAAAAAATCTCAAATCTCTCTTTCAAACAGTTGTTTCTCTTCTCTCTTTCAAGAACATAAAACACCCATTAAATTAGAGAAAAAAGAAGAAATTTGTTCTCTATTTTTTTCAAGTTCAAGAACCCAAAAAGGAAAGAAAGAGAGAAGAGAGAAAGGGAAGAAGAGGTGAAGAGAAGAAAAAAAGAAGAGTCAAAAAATGAATGTAGTTGAAGAAAGAAAGGAGAGAGACAGAGGAGAAGAAAGGTTAGAAGAAAATTGAGGGGGTGAAAAATGAAAAAAATTCGTTTTTTTTTTTTGTTTGTTATCTTTTTGGTTTTGTTGGGAATCTGTACAGCTTCAATGAAAAGAAGAAAAAAAAAAAGAAGTGAACAATAATATTGATATTGAAAGTAATAGGTGGAGATAATAAGTAGTAGGCAGCTTCTCTTCTTCATTCTATTTCAATAATCCATAATTTAATTCTTCAATGTTTTGTATAATTTTTTTAAGAAGATTGTTCTTTATTCTTTGTATGCATGACTTCTATGGCCGTGCCAATCCGTTATAAATTTAGCAGACGTTTGAAAATATTTATAAACTAAAAAAATTTTGAAAAAAAATACTTTAAAATTTTTTTATAAAATAAATTTAACTTTTTTCCAAAATGACAAAAAATATATATATATTTATAATATATTTTAAAATTTTTTATAAAAATTATAAAAATTTGTAAAATTTTATTAAAAAATATGAGCTGATGATTTAAAATAACAAGTACTTCAAAAGCTAAATCAAATGTCCCATTATTTGTATTTTGGTAGAGTTTGTTAGAAATAGCGAGTGTGTTCGGTTGTCGATAAACGCAGCGAAAATATAAACACACTAAAGTATCTTGCGTAAGCAATATGAGAATTGAGAAAAGAGCAAAACAAACACACAGATAAGAGAATTACGTGAGAAAAAACGAGAAAAATTTCACAGGAAGACAAACTAGCTTTCAAAAAAATCACTAATTCAAAGTAATTACAAACTCTTGTATTACACTATAAGTGGAACTTCTAACTAGAATACTTTGCTTCTATCTCTCACACTTAATATTGTGAATGGTGTGATTGATGCTTCAAACAAGTACTTCTTACCCATATATATAGTGTGCCAAAAAAATTCTTGAATTTCCAAACCTTTTCATTAATTGAGTCCTTTGGTTTTCCATGATACTTCAACTTCTTTAACCTTCCAACTTCATGGGTGGTATTTTATCTTCCTTAATCCTTTAGTTATATTTAATTTGTTAACCACCAATTTATATAGTGCTTTACAATGTCTAACAAATCTCCTATTTAAAGACACTTTGTAAATTGCAACACAAGAATAACAAGAAATCGATACGTAAGTGTCAAAATTCGATGAAACTGAAAATAGATACGACTGAGAGGAGCAGGGTTAGCACGCATGCTAGCTAACTTTCTTTACCTCATACCGTTGTCTATCTTCCCTCGGTTCTATTGCTATCTTGAAGTGATTTCCTTTCGGCTTTCTTGTCACATCCAATGCTGTTTTTCATTGTGATTCCATACAGAGATCTTCAAAATAAAAATTTGTCAAGGGTTACCACCTTAGTTAAGGCATCCGCAGGGTTTCCTTTGGTAGGAATCTTGAGCATATCAATGCTCCCATTGGAAACCACCTCCCGTACGTAATAATACTGAATATCTATGTGTTTTGTTCTGGAATGAAGTGCTGGGTTTCTTGCAAGATGCAATGCACTTAGGCTATCACAAAACAGAGATAGAGTCTTATGTTTTTGCCCAAGTTCTTCCAACAGTCTCTTCATCCAGACCCCTTCCTTGCATGCCTGTGTTGCTGCCATATATTCAACTTCCGTTGTAGATAGAGCTACCACGGACTGCAGTTTAGAACACCAACTGATAGCACCACCTGCAAGAATAAACACATAACCAGAGGTGGATTTTCTCCTATCCAAATCACCTGCGTAGTCTGCATCAACAAACCCTTTGACGATAAAATCAGATCCTCTGTAACACAATGCAGCATTCAAGGTTCCTTTCATATACCGAAGGATCCTCTTTACCGCCTTCCAATGCTCAATGCCAGGACATGCCATGAATCTACTTACCACTCCCACTGCATGTGCAATGTCAGGCCGAATGCAAATCATGGCATACATTATGCTTCCCACTGCTGATGCATATGGTATCCGAGACATCTCTATCCTCTCTTGCTCCTGGCTAGGGGATAATAAAGAGGATAGTTTGAGACTAATAGAGAATGGGGTAGACATCGGCTTACCACCATACATGTTGAACCGCTCCAACACTTTCCTCAGATAGCTAGACTGAGATAGCCGAATCTCTCTATTGCCTTATCTCGCCATATCTGCATCCCTAGAATTCTGTTTGCCGGCCCCAAGTCCTTGGTATCGAATTCACTAGCCAGTTGAGCCTTCAATTGTTGGATACAATCCATACTTGGACCTGCTACAAACATATCATCCACATACAGCAGCAAGATGACAAACTCACATCCCTCAAATCTCTTGATGTACACACAAGAGTCTGAGACAAGCTTGCTGTATCCAAGGCTCCCGATACAAGAATCAAATCTCTTATACCAACACCGCGGTGCTTGTTTAAGCCCATAAAGAGATTTAGCCAACCGACAAACCATATCCTTCCTGTCTTTAACGGCAAAGCCTTCTGTCTAGATCATATATATCTCCTCTTTGAGCTCTCCGTGCAAGAAAGCCGTCTTCACATCGAGCTGTTCAAGATGGAGATCCGATGATGCACACAGTGCTAAGACCACACGAATAGTTGTTAAACGTACCACTGGAAAGAAGATCTCATCAAAATCGATCCCTTCCTTCTGTGCGTAGCCTTTCACCACCAGCCGAGCACGATACCGTTCTACTTGATCATTGCTGCCTCGTTTGATATTGTAGACCTATTTATTTTCAGTAGCCTTACGGCCTTGGGGCAGAGGTACCAGCTCCCATGTCCTATTTTTATGAAGCGCCTCAAGCTCTTCCTGCATAGCTTCCATCCACAGAGACGCATCTGAACTCTCTAGCGCTTCTTTGAGAGAAGATGGCTTTCCTTCCTCTGTGAATAAGCAATATACAGATTGAGGTGACTCTATAAAATAGTTCTCATACTTCTCAGGTGTTTTTCTCTTGCGAGTTGAACGCCTAAGGGACGTAGGCCTGAGAACTCCATCCTCTTCTGTGTGCTCATCCGTTAGTATAGGCTCTAGATTAGGATCGTCTTTTTTATCATTCTCCTCCAGTACCGATGTGGTCATCACTGGGAGTGATGCCTCCTTCTCCCTTGCATCATCGCCATCAGTCACTCTTTGCAGCTGGTCCTCCGCAAAGATGACATCTCTGCTGAAGATAACTTTATGGGCAGTGGGATCCCATAAACGATATCCTAAAACATCTTCAGCATATCGCAAGAATAGGCATCTTCTAGACTTTGGATCCAATTTGGTTCTTTCCTGGGCATTATACATCACATACACCGGACAACCAAAAATATACATACGAGAATAATCAACAATGGCACCAGTCCACAATTCTATTAGAATTTTCAAATCAATGATAGTAGAAGAATACGATTCAACACATAGCAAGCAGTCTTGACTGCTTCTGTCTAAAAACTATGTGGCAGACCAGCCCCTTGTAGCATAGCACGTACCCGCTCAGCTAGTGTTCGATTGAATCGTTCAGCTACTCCATTCTGCTGAGGCGTGTAAGCCACTGTTGACTGTCTTTTTATCCCTTCTTGTGCCAAGAGAGTAACAAACTCCTCACTGTTGTATTCTCCACCATTGTCCGATCTAAGGCACTTGATCCTGCTGCTGGAATCAAGTTCCACCCAGGCTTTGAAAAACTTGAACACCTCAAAGACTTCCGACTTAATTCGGATTGGGAACACCCAACTTCTCCTGAAAAAATCATCAATAAATGAAACAAAATATTTAGCACCACCAAGAGATAGTTGCGGTGACTCCCACACATTCGAGTGAACCAAGTCAAGTTTGTCTTTGGCTCTGAAAACTGATCTCCCAAACTTTGCCCGATGCTGCTTACCGGTGACACATTCCTCGCAGAATGGTAACTTTACGTCGGATAATTCTGGCATAAGTTTCCGATCACTGAGGATCTTCAAACCACGTTCCGAGATATGCCCTAATTTCAGGTGCCACACTCATGTGATATCCTCAATGTTGCTTGATGCAACACAAGCTTCTCCATGTGTCAGTGTCACCCCACGCACCTTATATAGGTTTGGGTCAATCTTTTCAGCTTCCAAGATCTTCTGCCCGTTTTTAATGACCTTCATAATCCCGCTTCCAACACGACTCTTGCAGCTTAGGTCATCCAGTTGTCCTAAAGACAATAAATTTTTTGTAAGACCAAGTACATGACGTACCTTACTGATGATGCATACATTTCCATCATTTGCTCTAAGTTTGATGGAACCGACTCCAGCAACTTCAACGACTTTCCATTTCCCATCCGCACGGCACCTCCAGAAATAACTTTATAGTGATGAAACAAATCTCTTCTAGAAGTCATATGCCAGGATGCTCCCGAGTCCAAGATTCAGTCATCTGAGAGTTTGGACGCAACTACCGTCTCTCCTACTAGAGCCTCACCATCATCAGAGTTGTACGCACACAAGCAAAGAACTTCGAGGGATTCGTACCTCCAACGCTTTCCACAGGCATAACACTTCACCTGTCGCTTGTTTTTCTTCTGTCCAGAGCCGTTATTGAATTTTCGTTTCTTACCCAAGCTATCTTGTGCAATCAATAAGGCTTCAGCTTGGTGCCCACCAGGTACAATCTCTTGTTTGCGTTTGCGGCGACCTTCTTCCTCAAGAATAGCTGATGCTACCTCATCATAAACAAGAGAATCTATACCAGTCGTAATAGTGAGGTCGATCACTACATGGTCATAGGAATCGGGAAGAGTTTGTAGAAGGATCAAAGCACGTTCATTGGTCTCTATCTTCTTTCCCAACGTTGTCAATTGAGAAAACAAAATCTCCAATGAACCCAAGTGCCCTGAAGCAGAAGTTGAGTCCAACATGCGTAGAGAATACATCTTTCTCATTAAGAAAATAGCATGTTGCAGTGACTTCTTAGCATAAGTCTTTTCCAGCTTCTCTCATACCTCATTTGCGGTCTTCTTTTTCAATACACTCAGTAAGATATCATCGGCCAAGTTAAGATGAATGTGTGCCAAAGCATTTCGCTCAATCTTCTACCATCTTTCCTCCGAAAGATCACTTGGCCGATTCTCTAATGCTCCCAAACAGTTCTCCTTTGCAAGAACCGCTAATAGCCTTGCTCTCCACAATATGTAGTTGCTCCCATCGAACTTCTCAATCGCGTACTTGCTAGCCATCGCAACAAACCAATGGCTCTGATGCCACTTGTTAGAAATAGCGTGTATTCGGTTGTCGATAGACGCAGCGGAAATATAAACACACTAAAGGATCTTGCGTAAGCAATATGAGAATTGAGAAAAAAATAAAACAAACACAAAGATAAGAGAATTACGTGGGGAAAAACGAGAAAAACCCTACGGGAAGGCAAACTAGCCTTCAAGAAAATCACTACTTCAAAACAATTACAAACTCTTGTATTACACTATAAGTGGAACTTCTAACTAGAATATTTTGCTTCTATCTCTCACACTTGATGTTGTGAATGGTGTGATTGATGCTTCAAACAAGTACTTCTTACCCATATATATAGTGTGCCAAAAAGACTCTTGAATTTTCAAACCTTCCCATTAATTGAGTCCTTTGGTTTTCCATGATGCTTCAACTTCTTTAACCTTCCAACTTCATTGGTGGTGTTTTATCTTCCTTAATCCTTTAGCATTCCAACATAAATGCATATTTAATTTGTTAACCACTAATTTATATAGTGTTCTATAATGTCTAACAGAGTTTTGATGATTTACTCAATTCACCCTCTTAAATTTACTTAAATACTAAACAAATATTCCTTATGTATTAAGGAAAATGGTCTTCTTGATTTAGTAAAATTTACAGAAAAAACTAATGCAAAGATGTGAAAAAATAATAATAAGTATTGTTAACATAATTTGATGTCAATTTTATTTAAGAAATTCAAATTTGTGAATTGAGTTATAATGTAGTTGTATGTCATTTTTGAAATGGACTCAATTGCGATAATATAATGCAGATTTTCTAAAACATACCAATTAAAGTAAATATATGTGTATTCTCAAAATAGTATTAACAAAGTAATTAATATTTAGTATTTTCAAAATATCTTAGTATAATTTATGCTTTTGATACTACACCAATCTTGAGGTTGAGGGTTTTTGTTTTCAAAAATGTTTTCTTTAAAATTGTTAGTTTGGTAAGTTGATGTTGGTATTTTGTTTGTGTAATACCTTATTATCCCATTAAATATGTACATACAAAATGCAATATGGCTTTTATTATAGAATGGAGACCTTCTCTTTTAGGTAGTGGTGTCTTAAAGAAAGATTGCAAGTTCTATTCTTAGACATTTTTTTGCATTGAAATTTTCATTCAAACACCTATAATCAAATTTTAACTGCATAGATTTTGTCCCAAATCTAAATAAAATAGAAAACCATTTAATAAATCTTGTAAAATTGTTATGAGTTATCGTGGAAGGCTTGGTCTAGAGGAAAAGAAGAATATAAAGACTTCAAATGTATTCGAACAGAATAAAGTAAAGCTGAAATACTGAAAAAAATGTGTAGCATTATTTGGAAATATAAAAATTGACTAAGATGACAACACTGGTAATGAAATTCTCTCTTAAGAAAAGAAAAAAAAAAAGAATAATTAACTAGAGCTTCTATGTGGTTTGTGGGATTAAAAATTGGACTAGAGCTTTGGAGCTAGGTGAGGGTCCTTGTCTTGTGTTTCACTCTTTAATTTTTTTCTTATCTTTTTTAACATTACCTAATTTGAAGATTTGAACCTTTTCTTTGCTGGATTAGTTGGGACCTTTCAATTTTATTATTACTAGCCAAAAAAAAAACATTAAAAAACATTGAACTAGCTATTGCTTGCTTGTGATGCGATGAAAATAACATCGATGTTTTTTTTGGATCGAGCGAGAAAAAGAAAAAGTTAGAAAGAGACCACAAAAACCACCACACCTAATTTTTTAATGTTCTTTTTTTTTTACAGAAAATTTTGATTCTCTATTTCTCTACAAAGTTTACGGCTTTTAATTTTATTTAATTTTAATTTTAATATTTTATAAGTGTTTTATATTTATTTAAAAATTTAAATATTAAAAATGTTAATAAATTATACATTATATATATATATATATATATATATATATATATATTGTTTTGAAATATATAAAAATTAAATTTATTTTAAGTAATTTCAAGGTAAATACATATAGGGACCTCTTATTGATCCTACAAAAAATTTTAAAAAAGAAAGTTTTCAGTAGAGTTGGAAAAGTAAAATAATATTATTCAAAACTATAAAGAAGCATTTGAGAGTGGTTTTGAAATAAAAATTTTTTAAAATAAAAAATATTTTTATTTTTAAAAAAATGAATTTTATTTTTTTAATTTTTAAAAAATAACAAAATTAGATAATAAAAAATTTTTACTACGTAAATAATTTTTATATATTTTTAAATAAATTTTTTAAATATTTACAAAATATATATTAAAAAATATATAATTAAAATTAAAAAATTAATTTTGGTAAACTGAACTAAACAGCCCTGAGTTTCTTTACTGTACAACCAACGAGAGGGGGGTTTTCTCTTAAAGAATTAACACACACACGACATAATTGAGAACGTGCCAATGCGAAAACCTGGTGCTTAGTTGCTAAGCACAATTACAACTATATTATTGAATATTAATACTTCTCCATCACTGATCTAATCTTTATATTAAGTAATTAGTCAAAACTCTAAAAAAAATATCACCATGCTTAGTTCTTATTGTGATAAAAATTATATGGAAATAGCCGGAAGTCTATGTTAGGTATCACAATATACTCCTTTCATGAAAATGTTAATCTTATAGTTATACTTTTTACAATAATAGAACTCATGATATATTTATAAAAATATTACCGGAAACTTTTCATAACCTGTTAATCTTCTATAGTTTTATTCACTCACCTTATACATGTTCTTCTGTCTTCAGGAAAAGCTTGAAGCTTAAAAGTTGTGAACAGAAGATTGACATGTTTCTCAATTGATAATATATACACGACCAGGAAGCCTTGAAGCTAAATAATTAGAGAAATAGACAAGATCGCTAGATGTCATGTTCAAATACCTCAACCTTACCTTCTAATCACAACAAAGAGCAAGGAGCACAGTGAATTTTTATAGAAAAAGCCTGAGTGTAAGTAAAGCAAATTCTGAAGGGACCAGAGTTTTTAGATCAGAGAGAATTTGAGAACACTTGGCTACAGCTACATTGGTTGCTAGAAGAACAAAATGCGTTAACATTCTATACATAGTTAAATTGGACCCCTTCATTGCCTCAATTATAGCTTGGCACTAAACGTCACAACAGAAATACAAGAACACCGTGCCATGAATGTGACCGTTTTCATTGTTTGGTCAGGAACCCTTGTGCATTTTTATCTGGGACATAATAAGCTCGATCTCTTCCATGATAATCACTATTGGAGAAGAAAAAACATAAGAAGCCTGTTCTTTGCTTGCTGATTAAGTCATGAACAGCCAGGCCAGCTCGAAAGAGCAATACAAGAATGCTTCAAGTTGCCATGAACAAACACCTTGGATTCCTTTACCTGTAGGACAGAGATATACATAGGTTTATCAGATGATCAATCATGTCTATCATGCTAAGTTTACATGTATAAAGGTTGATATAAGAGCGAATATAGGTGAATCATTTAAAGAGAATGCACTAGCATGGTTAAAAAGATCATGCTATTCATGGTCAGTTGGCATGTGTTGGTACCACTAAGTAAATGCAAGTGATGTTAGAATTCAAACAATCAACTTCAAAGTGTGACATATCAATCATGGCTCACAAAGCATGCTCAAAATAGAGAGTCCTTTAAGCATGTCCTTCTGAAGAAGTTCACCTTATGATCGGGTCTTTCAAAACTCCTAAAGAGTGGATCTCTCATAATATCTACCCGCACATTGAATACTTTAATCATTAAGAAACAATGACTGTAATATCTGAATAGAAATGTAGGGGTTTACCAAATTAACCAGCGGCAATCCAAATTTCAGAATAACCCTCGAGAATCCTCTCACAGCAAACAAGCACTTGTATCCATCAATGAAGGAATGCTCACTATCAGGTGAAAAGGATAGAGGTTAGTGCAGAAAAAAAACATTTTACAGGACAGTATTCGGATGAGATTGAAGGAATAATGCAGTAAAGAATCTTCAATCTTGATAACTATTGCAAAGTAATTGAAAATATTTGATTGTGTATTTAATAGTTTCTAGTTTTGCAGCGATGTAAACAACATCATATAGAAAAGTTTGCCTGTGGCAACAGTAACTTAAAATAAACACACAAAAATGTAGCCAATGAAAATTTTCAATGTAGAGCAAGCTTCTAATGTGCATCATTTCCATTTTAGTTCCTCATAAGCTAAGCCATATGTATGGGATTGAAACTCACTTCAACAGATAGGTGAAATTTCTACTGCCATACTCTTGCAAGGTAATCCCTTCTTCTTTGGAGTATCTGGTACCACAAAAACAACTATCTGAAGGTTATGCATACAGCAGCATGGCAACATTAAAAGCACGTCATTGAATTCAAATCAGATAACCAATCAGGCTCATGATTTTAGGATTCATATAAAGCAAGACTATATTGTTAACCCTATAACGAATAATTTGTCCCAGGAATCTAATAAAGCCATGTAGGCAAAATAGAGAAAAAAGAAGAAGAACACCAAGCATGCGCCATTGCAGCCAAACATTGCAAGCAGGACAAAAATTGCAGAAACATAATTCCTGTCCGTCAAAGATATTAAGTTCTAGCAAATAAAATCATACCTCCAAGGTAACTCCTCAGAAAACCGACTGATCCCATTCATTGCTGAGAATGGGTCAATATGGACCAATTTATCCTCCATTTCTTTACAAGTATCTGCTCATTTAAAAAGAAAAACAATTATGAGAGCTTTGTCATTGCAGGAAGTACAACAATCAACATAAATTAGAAACTAAGGTTCTGATACACACACAGAAAATCACAGGAAAAAAATATGTTGTCAAACAAATAATAAATCTATGTGTCCCTCCATCAGTCACTGAACAATCTAAGTTCATGAAGAACTGACCTAGTGAGTGAGATACACCCCATCATATAGTGCCCAAAGAAAGAAGGGAGAAGAACCATTGACCCAAGCCATGGATTTTTGTAGTGTCATTTACAAAATTACAATGCAAAACCTAAAGTGCACACTTGAAGCAAATCTTTAATCAAAGGAGAATCTGAAGATACTGAACTCACCCATCGTATGTAGAGCTTGCAATGCATAAGCACCAGGATAATTGTTATAGGAAGCCATGAACATTATGGCAGAGCACCCCAGGCTAAAAACAATCACAGATAAGCAAAAGAGAGACAGTATAACCCTAGAACAGAAACTTAAGTAGGCAGACCTGACTACAAAAGTTACAAGCATCATGATGTAGAGCCATCTCCAAGCATTCTTTTTCCTATTAATATACCTGGAGTATATAGATGCAACAATCAGACACTTGTCCTAAATCTCTACTGACATGCAATGGCTACCAACAAGAAAAAGCAAATATTGATGATGGTACATCAACAAAAACAAATATTGACAGATAAAGGCTAAGGTCAACCAACAAAGCATTGTCTGGGAAATAAAACAGATCAACTTTAGGCTAAGCAGGTTCAACTTTGGCCATCCGCTGGTCTGGACAATACATCCTTTGGTACACATATTCACAGTAGACAAATTCAAATTGATAACGGTTCATCAACCTACACTCTGCTAGCTGCAATTGCTGCTGATACGTTGAATACTGGAACGGCACCAATTATAAACCGGAGTTCCTATAAAGAATCAAAAGAAAACCAAGTTAGATGTGTCAGTTATGGTTTTTATAGTTAAAAGAATGTCATTAATATGTCAAGTTCTTTATACAAGAAACAAGCATATGTGCTCACGGACCTTGTGTGGAAGCTTGGAGTACAGTAAAACAAATGCTAAAACTGGGATGACATAGCCCAAAATTCTTCTGTCAAGAAACATACCTACCTGCAGTGATAAAGCTTTCTAAAAGAAACAGCAAGAAAAGAATGTACGAAACTCTCACACCTCCAAAACATTTATCCCAGTGCATATGGAACTACAAACAGATATACATACAGAGCGAAAGTAAGTGCATCTGGTGAATATATTTATGTAACCGGCATACAGTAGCACAATGCTGGCATACAGTATTCACTTTATAAAGAAATTCTACTAGAAAAGAAACAGAACAGTGAATCAATCTAACAGTCCCTCCACACAACCTGGCCCATCTGGAAGTTGATAAGATGCCCAAAATGCAACAATGCTATGAACTAGTTCTTCGCACCCTACATGGTTCAGGATGAACATGTTGAAGGACCTGGAGCTATGCATATTGCTGCCGAGGAAAAGAGTTTCCTGATTTTCATATGATCCAGACTTCTATTGTTATAGATACTTTATAGATAGTATTGGGTCCATAATAGCTACATGCCAATAGTTAGGGTCCCACAACCTATCTTTTGATGCCATTATGTTTCATACAAACCAGTCCATCTCAAGTAAAACAAAAAAAAAAAAAAAAAAAAAAAATGTATCCGTATACATTCTAAGAGGGAAAACCATGACCTGCATATAGACACTAAACCAACAATAACAGACGCAGCATCCTAGCCAAAAGGACAAGATGTCAAGTGAAGAGTATGATAGTTTGTTGAAATCTTCTTGAGAAGCATCATAACATAAAGGGTTGAATTATATATCTTAAAATTATAAAAAGGTAGGAAATTGGTAAACAGAATACTACGGATGTGAATAATGATCATGTTAAAGATAACATGGTTAATAAATTGTCACCTCTGGTCTCCAAACTCACCAAGCAGAGAGGATACGCAACAAGCAAAGAGCGAGGAAGTGCTGAGGTGAAGTACCAATGGAATGGATGTGTCTAAGCCCGTAATAACATTAAAGAAAAGTTCTCAAACTACAAAGCTTCGAAGTGGATATCAACAGGCATTTCACAAAGAAAAAGAAGGTAGATGAGTAACGAGTAGACAAAAAGGATCATAACTACTATAAATATGAACAGGAGACAAATCAAAAGGGGCATACTTATAAAGGAGCACAACCAAAATTCTCATAACGACTTATGCCCAAAAAAATTAAAAAGTTAATGACAGCCTCGAGATGAATATGATCATGCGTAAGGCAGCCGTGGAAGTACGCCAATTATCTGATACTCCACAAGGAGGTCCCAAGTTTTGTACTGAGATATAGTGCAAATACTAACACTTAGATATAGTGCAAATACATATGTGGCATGCAAGTTGAAAACATATACAAGTTAATTAAGGATACACCCCACTCGGAGCTCCTATTTAGAATAGTGTTAAACCAGAAGACTTCTAACTCTGGCCACAGCAGTCTCTTCCACAGCAAGCTATCAAGAATAACGGTCAAACCTGGAACATGAAATACATTGAATGAAAGCATAAGCATAACTTAAGATGATCTTCAGTGGTTTATTGATTTATATATGAAAAATAACTTACCAACCTATGCTTAGCAAGGCAGTAATAGCACAGGCCTTCACTGCTTCTCCAAGTGAAACTGATTTACCCTGTTTCATGTATATAAACCAGGTTCGGACAATACATTAACATTAAGACTTCAAATTGGATTGAGTTTCTAATCACAATTTAGACAGACTCACCCGGTGCAGAAGAGAATATGCAAATTAGACAAACATGGTTTCATGCTTCTCTAAAAGCGAGAAGTAGTTCAGTAAACAAAGTAGGATGAGCAACAAACTATCCCAACTAAGTCTCAAAGGTCAAAGAGCATGAAAGTAGGAGTTCCTGGTATATCCCCTATACATGGTAAAACCGCATACGTCTGCCCACAAGTAGGACTTTCTCAAGTACAAAAGACAATAAAGTTCAATGAAAAATCTAGCAAAGCCATGTGCTCCAGGTTTCAATTTGGAAGTTATAATTATATATTATGAGTGTGATTTTTAAGATATAAGATTTAGCTCGAGAAGGATTATTTTCCATTGAAATAAGCCACACCCAACCTCATATAACATATAAGCATTCAGTGCTGGCATATTTCTTCTGCAGTAAGCATATTCTTTGAATATGATACAGTAATTGAAAGCACCATAGTAAGCATTTTGTGAAGTTGAACAAATGAAGCATTAAATGAATGGAATCAAATAGATGCCTGATCTTCTCAGAATCTAGCTAATGACAGAGTCGAATGGCATATTAGTTTAATAATAATGATAAGCATGTCTGTCAAATTGGATGTTTTAGTAGATATGAGAGATGTTCTACAACAATTTGAATTAAGGTTTGTTGTGCAGCTTCACCCTCAAATATAAAATAAGATTCTTTCACGCACAAAGAATTAATACTATTAAATGACAAGGAGAAGCTATTGAAAAGGGCATCCTCAAAGAAAATTTGATGCCAAAGTAAACTCTCATTCTTTCAGGTGAAATAGTTTATACGGGCATTGCATATTTGAGAAACTAATCAAAATTACATCAGACATACCAAAAGAAGTCCAAGGCCAATTGGTGCCAGAAGCAGTACCATATCACATCTAAAGACAACGGTAGCAAAAGTCTGCCATTTACAAAAAAGAAAAAAAATGTTAATACAATTGAATACCACTGTCATCTCTACTGATAACTCTGCACATGCAGGCATATTGGACAAATGATCAATGTATATTTTGGTAGTTGTCTCGTCCAACCTAGCAAATGTAGAATTGTTAGACCATGTGCCTCGTCCCAAGAAGAAATTTAACACGATTTAAGCAACTGATACCAACAGAAAAGCAGGGATGTCATATCATATTATGTGCAAAATGTTAATGTATGTACTACGCAAAATCCACAAGTTGACATGTACCTTCAACAGCTCCCAACAGCTGCCTGGGAAAATTCAAACTAATGTCCATTCTCTAACAAGATTTTCAAAATGTTAAAATTGGTCACTAAATAAAAATGTATGTTGACATGCTACGTGGAGTTTTACATGAAAAAAGGTGATATATGATATGATGATAGACACTGTACAAAACACACCAGTTGGGTGCACATAGTTTATATGCCGTTATGCTTCTCAATGTTTAGGTGACCACCATAGAGGATAAAATCCATACATTAGCTCACAATTCCAATGCAATTACCATACATACTGAACCTACATACCAAACATCTCAAGGTTGCCAAGAAATTTCCCTCGAACCAGAAAGAATATGCCAAGTTAACTGTAACAATCAAAGCAAGAGAAGCTTCAGAAAATTAGCTGTAAATGCTCCCATATAGTGCTCTAAATGGATACATGCACATTGACATATGTAACACCCAAGCATTCATATGCTAACAAGAACATGTATGCATGTGGTCGTATGTGCACATTATGGTTGGCTTTTGGTCCTGCAGGAAGCTTTGGCAGCTGCCATATTTTGGTCCTGTTTAACCTTTCTTAGATAACAGGCAACATTGATTACAGAGTCTAAGGCTATAATCACTCAACTTCATGCATAGCATATAAGTGTAGCGAGATTAACTTATTTTAATAATGATAGCTAGTGCTAGGGGAAAGATAATTACCTAAGCCAAAAGCAAATATATTTGGAAGAGGGCGAGTGCAGTAGAATAGCAAGTGAAATTGGATAGCTGTTAATACAGCAAAATATGCTTCAACTTGATAGCCAAATTTTCTTCTAATCTGTTAAAGTTGAGAACAGAAAATTGGGAATTGATTACATCTAGCCAATGAGCAATACAAGAAAGCACAAATGCTAATAAGTAGAAGGCAACACTTCAAAGGTACCAACCAACACTTAGATCATTTTCCTATTCAGTTTATGGCGTTGATTCTTATTTTATTATGTTTGCTTCAACTTTCACATTCACCTACCTGATGGAATCTCATCTTAACATATACAAAAGATCTTGCAAATCAGCTTATTATATAAAAGATACAATTACGAATAATATGAACGTAAACATCTTCAGATACTAAAATGATTATATTTTAAGCATAGGCACAAAATCATCTTCAGAAAGTGATGTAGTTTCATAAGGATAGGACCCATGAATAATAGATGCATATAAATCACAATGCCCTACATTAACTTCTTTCAGATCATACTTAACCATATACTACAAGCATGTCTTATTAATCAATAGGAGTAGGAGTACCTGAATGCGAAAGGAGCGCAATATTGCTATTATTATTGATCCTAACACCAATCGAACTAGAAACAACCGAAACAGCACAGAGTTAGTACCAGCATCTTGACATAGCCAGTTAGAAGAAAGCATAGCACAGAATTCTATCAGCTTATGCTATTGAATATCCAATAAAGCCTGCGACTTCACAAGGATACCAAGAAACAATAGATTAACATAAATGAAAAGCTAAATGAACTTCAAGACAAACGGTAATAGCTGGAGTTCGTATCATCGATGATCTTCTAAAGATGATTTACATTTAAAAATATGTCATTGTAGAGGTCAACATAAAAAATGCCTTCACCACCTATATTCTAAGAATTGACAGCTTGCTATTGTTTCCCCATCAGTCTCTATTGATCTACTTAGCACATAATGTGGTCTTTAAAAGTTTACTACATCTCATACACTATCCTAGCCACTAAAATCAAACAAACTGCAGGAGGTTTTCCAAATTGACCAACTCCCTATTTTATTAGCAGTTAGCAAGAAAACTGATGCAGCAACAGCTCACCTAATGGAATGAAAAAAAATTCTACACTTTCTCAATAGATTAAAGTCGAGGTACAAGAAAGAACAATAAACTACCTGCAATTAGACTGTATATCTTTGGCAAATGGAAAAGACCCAATGCTTCTGCTACTGGTGATGCCAAACATGATACAACAAAGGAACCTGAAACAAGCAATTTAAAACCTTCATGAAAAGAAGCATGCGGGCTAACTGAACATCCCAACAGGAAAATGGATGAACACAAATCAAGACTAACTGACTAGCAAAAACTATAAGTTACATAACGGTGAAAAAACAAAGTCCTGAGAGAGTATGCTGCATACCTATAAAAGTACGAGGAACAACACCTGGAAAGTCCAAATGGTCATACTGTTACAAGGAGCTTAAAAGGTTTAGAGGATAGATTAGAACATCTAAGGTGTTTCTTTACCAGCCGATTACGCAACTTGCCTTCTCAATCTTATGGCGATGGTAAAGAATGTCATGCATTGCCTAAAAATTATCCAAAAAACATTTCACGAATAAGAAGATTGACCAAAGACAACAAAATCATGCAGTTAATAGCATAACTAAATCAATATTTTTCATAAACAATCAAAAGCACTCATTTTTCTGTTCCGAAGTTGTAGAATTCATAAGAACCTGGACGTTGAAGCTCTCCTCGACCTTGGTGTACGGCACCATAACAACATAGAACGCAGCGATCGATCCAAGCAACAGATCCCAACCTACATAACAACAAAATCAACACACATACATCATTCTCGATCAATCCGAAGAAGAGATTACAAACACGATGCAGATCTCCAACTGAGCTCACCGTATTCACAAAGAAGCTTCGAGAGATTAGATTGCCGCGTGCTCGCCATTGCTAGTTGCTTCGAGCTCACCGAGATAGTATCCGCGAAGATGGAGAAAAAACAAATCCGGCAGCGGTTACGGGTAAGTTATGGACCCGTTAAAACAGTGCAAACGTCCAAATTTTGATCAGGCCCAATGATTTTTTGCCGGTCTTTTGAGAATAATTATGAAATAAAATTTTTATAAAAGAAAAAATATTTTTTTTTTCAAAATAAATTTTTTTAATTTTATTTTTAAACAAATAATAATATGTAATAAAAAAATCTTATTTACGTAAAATTTTTTATATTTTTTTCTAAATTTTTAAATAAATTTTTAGATACTTATAAATTTTATATTAAAAAATCTAAAATTAAAAATTAAAAAATTATTTTTTTAATAAGCTAAATCAAACGCACCCTAAAATGCCGTACGCAATATTATGCTGGCCTTGTCGAGCAAATTTAAGGATGCGTTAGGCATTACTTTTTCAAAAAATAATTTTAATTTTTTATTTTATATTTTTCAATACATCTTTAATAAATATCTAAAGAATTTATTTAAAAATTTAGAAAGTATAGAAAAATTCTACATAATAAGATTTGTTATTACTTTTTTAAATTTTTAAGTTAAAAAAATAAAACTCGTTCTCAAAAAATATATAAAATATTCTTTATTTTAGAAAAGCTCTATTTTAAAAGTAATTCCAAACGTACTTTACATATGCACGTCTCAGTTCTCACGAGTCTTTATTGTTACTAGTGCAAGAAGCTACCAATAGAACTAGCTAGTTATTTGTTTTGTAGATTCCATAGAGTAAAGTAATTTTTTGCATAGTTAGCATAACTAAATCGGATGTTGATCCGAAAACTTGTCCAGATCAACGGATCGCAATTTGATATGTTGGGTCAATAGTTTGACCTATTAACCTGCTAGGTCAATCAATTGGTGATGTTCAAGAAAGAAACATCACTATCTTTTTTCTTTGTCTCCTCTTTCACTTTCAAGACTAAAAACACAACTAACACATTTATTTTTCTCTTTCTCTCATCTTCCTCTTCCCCTAGTCTCTCCCCCTCCTAGTCTCACTGTAGTTGCACCAGGCAAAGTTTGCCTCTCACAAAAGAAACATATAAAACAGTTTTTAGTTATAGAAAGCAAAACCATAAAAGTGTCAGAATTCAAATTTATTCTAATATACTCTTCTTCTTTCCTACAACAATTCATTTTCTACCATCTCATTTATAGAACTCTCTTCGAATCACCACAGCAGTTGCTGCCTCTTGATTTCTTCGCCGTCTCTGCTACATCCACGTTCCATCCCCAAATTCACCAACGCCAGCCACAACTCAATTACCACTACAATCCGATTCATTTGCACAATCCCAGCTTTATCTACTCGTTCATAAATTTGGAACCTAATTGAGCAAATTGACCGAGTTAAACGGTTGCTATTTTATGCTTCTCAGTTTTCTTAGTTTCTCCATGTCTAAGAAGAATAAAATTACCGCAAATAGAGTCATCGGTTGTACTATACAAATTTGAGTTGTAGCAGCGATTGATTTAAAAACTTGAAGGTTGAAATTTGATAAAAATAGTGATTCGAAGAATACCCGTTAATTCCGATCTACTATTGTTTGCTGAGTACAAGAAGAGAAAAAAGAGAATCCCTTTGTCTCAATTGATTATTTATTTACTTTCGTTCAATCGATAGTGAAGGTAGTGATTCGATGCAATAATGGCAGCGAAATAAAGACGCAGCAAACGCTGCCTGTATTAGGTTAGGCATTTAAGTAAAACGATCTTTTTTTAGTTTTTAACATTTCTGATTGATCTGGATGGACGGATCGTTCGGATCGAAACAGGTCGAAGCAAGTAAATTGCATCAACGATTTATTTAAAGATTCGAACAAGTTTATTAACGGATGCGACGATTCCTGGGTCACCTAGAGTCCTGCCAACTATGGTTTTTATGATGCTTTTCAACCGCTTATTATTTATTTCATATGTTTTAATAATTTTTTTATAATAATGTAAAGTTTTATTTAAAAATTAAAAATATAAAAAATATATACTTAAAATTTTATTATTATTATTTTATTTTTTAAAAACAAAATTTAAACTTATTTTAAAAATACTTCATAAATTTTTTTTATATTAAAAAACTTTATTTTATAATTACTCTCAAAATGTCTTTTAAATTGGACGGATCCGAGTTTTTGTGTTCATCAGAATTCTCCTATTTTTAAAGCTATGGAGTCGGGCAACGACCAACAGCAGGAAGCCAACAACTTGTAATTCGTAATACCGAAAATGTTGCTGCTCTTCAGTTTTGAAGCCAGCGATGTTGATTTCGAGAGGCAATGCTTAAGTTCATCTTCTTATTAATTACTTTTTATAGATATCTTTCATATATTCATCAAGGCATTATTTGATATTACTTTTCAATAACTTTTTATTTTTATTTATATATATTTTAATAAATTTTATAATATTATAAACTTTTTAAAAATTTTGAAATTTTAAATTTTGAAATTAATTTTATTATTTTTAAGATAAAAATAAATTTTACCATTTTATTATTAAAATATTGTCTAATCTTTTCAAATATTTAATTACTAAGTGCATGTTTCAAACGTTCGTAATTTTATTTTCTCTCGTCAGATTTTGAGTTCTAAATAGCTAATATATTTTAATTATACAAAAAATTCAGAGCTTCATTTCTACATGCGAAACTTTAGTCCAACTTTTTTATTTACACACTTCTTAAAATAATTATATTTTTCAATTTTCAACATATTTTTAAAGACTATTAAAATATAAATACTGAACTCTACTTTCATTTTATTTTTTTAAAATTCTATTTCTTATTTTTTATTTTACGAAACTAAGTTACGAATATTTAAAATATGATCTAAAATCTTGTAAGCTATAACCCAAATGTACAAGTCGTATATCATTTACCTTTTTCATAAATATCAAAGGGAAGTAATACTACAAGAGACGAATACAGGAATATTATCCGAAGATTCTCTTATCATTAACGGGCCGGGTTTTATTTCACAGTAGACCCGTTAACATTAGGGTTTCGAACCCCACCGACGATCTATAATAAGAGAATCTGCCCCTTCCTTCGTAGTTCACTCGCTCGAAAAATCTTCTCCTCCTTCGACACTCCATTACTGCTCTCTCGATTCGTTCAATCGCCGGCTAACAAATGGAGCAGACTTTTATCATGATCAAGCCGGACGGCGTCCAACGTGGTCTGGTAATTGACTCAATATCTCGGAATTCGATCTTTTCTTATCTATTTTTATTGTGTTCTTAAGTGTGGATGTTAATCTTTTCGTCTCTGGTTTGTGATTTTGGTTTTTTGGTTGCAGGTTGGAGAGATCATTGCTCGATTTGAGAAGAAGGGTTTCTACTTGAGAGGTATTGAATCCAAATCCGCAATTTGATATGTTTTATGTCTGATTATTTGATGTTCCATTAATAAAATTGTTTTCATAGGAAAATGGTTTCCCGTTTGATAAATATTATTGGAAACTCTGTGGTTGGAGAGAGAGTTCTGATTCGTTTGAAAACTTCATGCGAGACATCAAGTGACGTGTTTTAGTAGTCAGTCTGTTGTTGTGAGCGAGTGTTAGTACTTGAGCAGTGATATTCAGGATCTAATGCTGAGGTAACAAGTCAAAGCATTGATTTTAAATCACTTATAGAAATTGTTATCTGAATCTAACAGTTAGTACCTTACATTTTGCTATGTTTACAAATACCTATCACTTTGAGATCATTGGATTACTATATTCTATTTGATTGTGATTCTCTTGAACGATAAAGAGATTTTTAAGCTGGGATGCTATTTAGAGCTGGATTATATCTCTACTCACTGGTTTTGAGCGTCTGGTTAATATAGTGATTTCTAATACTGTTGAATCGTTTCAAATGTGTTCTGTTACATGCAAATGCCACATTGTTTATTTCTAATAATCTTTGGTAGTTTGATCTGGCTATTGGACCTAATGGTCACACTATGTTCTGATATCAGGATTGAAGATGCAGACTGTGGAGAGGTCGTTTGCTGAGAAGCACTATGAGGATTTGAAGGAGAGGCCCTTCTTCCCTGGTTTGATTGAGTACATCACTTCGGGTCCTGTGGTGGCTATGATTTGGGAGGGCAAAGGTGTCGTTGCTACTGGCCGTAAGCTCATTGGTGCCACCAACCCTGCCAATGCTGACCCTGGCACCATTCGTGGTGATTTCTCTATTGAGACTGGCAGGTAATTTTAATTTGAGCTATTGGAATTATATATCTGAATTATACTCTTAGAATTGGGTGAAAGATTTCTTGTTTGATGGCTTAACAATGTGAACATTGTTATGACAAATAAAGTAATTTTTATTTTAGCCATTAATTAGATGGTTCCGTTTTGTATATTTAGATAGATGTTTTGATTACATAAGAATTTGGATGTTCTGGTATTCCATTCTTCTGAGCTGTACATTTCCAACAGGATAATGTCATCAACTTTAGAATTTAGCTCATGTTTATGATCTGTGCATTTTGTTCACAACTGTTGGTGTCTGAAGGGAAATAAAGAGGTATTGGGATTGTTACTGTCTTGGGGGTGAGAAGTATAAGAGATAGCCTATGGAGCTGCATTGTGGTTCAACGTTCAGTCTTGGGATTTATATTGGTAACACTAACGTTGAACTGGGCACATTTTTTGTAGCTGATATTTATATTAGGGCGGTAAGGCGTAAGCCATAAGTATCTTGTCCTTCAAGTAAAGTTCTGATTCCAGACATGCACTTGTTTGAAGTGCGCAAAAGATTCAAGACTTTTGGAGTTTGAATTAAACTAATGTTACTGTGTAGGAACATCATTCATGGAAGTGATGCAATTGAGAGCGCAAGGAAGGAAATTGCACTCTGGTTCCCAGAGGGTATGGCCGACTGGCAGAGCAACCTCCACCCTTGGATCTACGAGTAAAGCAGCAGTCGCTGTTTGTAAGGCTGCTAGCTCAAATATTTATTTGTTATGCCTAGGATGCAAATTTTGGGTTACCTTGATGTTATTATCAGCATATTTGTAGCATGAATTTTTTGTTATCTGGAACTTCAATGGTTGTTGTCCTTTTTATGTTGGCCTTACTTGTACTGGAAAAATTGTCACCATGTTGGGATGTTAATAATTATTGAAATTCCAGCTACTTAGACGATTCAGATGTTCAGTAACATTGATCATCGCTTAAAGGTTTGTATGTTTCATAATCGTTTGGGTGGAAGTACGTCTTTGGTATTGCAGGTAGCTTCCTGCCTAAAGCACTTCTTGTAGTTACAAGAGATGCTACTTCTATGTTCTTCAAATCTTGTCATGAAGGAAGCAAGAGTTTTATTGCTATAGATGTCCTTTTTGAGAGGGCAATCAATTTGCAAGCTGATACTGATTCGAACATTGAATTCATCTTAAAGAAGAGTTTGCCCCGAATGGCAGGAAATATAGGAATTAAAGGGATAATTTAGAAAATATTTGGGAGTACTTCTATAAATGTTTTTTTTTTGTATTTTAAATTTAAAAAATATTTTTAAAAAATAATTTAAAAATTTTATTAAAAATTATGAAATAAAAAAATTAGAATGAAAAAAGAAATTATAAGTAATGTCAAACTTTATTAGTCATGCCAAAACGCCACGTACATCAAGGATCAGATGAACCAACAAAACCAGCTCTCTCACACTGTTGTTAACTGAATGTTACCAAAACCAAATCCTAATCTACATTCAAAAGCTAAATTATTTCCAACTGAAAGCCCCTGGAATTCAAATCATGCTAGCGTCGTGTAAGCTGCCTTCCCAACAAATTCGATGACAACACCTCAAGTAACACTGACATACGTTGAAAGTCCTCTACTTTGTTCTACCATTAAGGATCTATCCTCATCGTCGCTTTAGAAGCCTGTATGATGGCATCTCTTCTAAATGCTGAATGTCTTCCAGCAAGAGCTCCCTTTCGAGCTGCCGCCGTGTTGCTTTCATCACTGCCTGGGGTTCACAAAAAAAAGAAATTCAATGTCATGTAAGATTCATTTGGGATCTTGCAGAAGGTAGTCCAAACTCAGTACATTAAAATCCATATATGATGCATGCATAGCAAGCCACTGATGATCCATCATCTTGAAAGTTATGCAGTAAAGTAGATCAAATGCCCGTTCATTCTCTGCAGCAAATCAAAATGCACATTAATATACACTATACAGTTTTCAAAACGAATATTAGCAGAAATCCTATTATAAAGTAAAAAAATGTAAAGGAGTTAGGTTTCAGATAACTTGATAAATTCAAATTGAATGGCTGGACATTTAACTTTTGAAAACTACCAAAGGAATTAAAGCTACGAGTTCAAGAAGCATCAACAAAATTATAGCAATCAAACTACACAGCTCCTGCTCGTACTAAAACATATATGCTGGCTACTTAGCACAATCAACATAGGTGTTGATGACTAGAACATATATAACTCATTGTTCTACAAAGCAGCTGAATCATTTATCAAGGACAGTCTATAAGCTCATATTTTGGAAAGGTTCCAAAAGCTTAGTTTAGCATCATAAGCCACGCTTATCAGTGTTATCAATGGCTATAATATTGCTTGTAAAGTATCTAGCGCCTTGCTGATACAATTTCATATCTCCCGATCCTGATACTCTTTGATGACTTAAATGAAATTGGGTTCAAATCAAATATACTAAACATTCATGCAAAACCTAAGGTGGTTTTATAAAGGCAGAAGGATGCTTCAGTTTTACCTGCCAGAAGCTTCAGGAAAATTGCCCCCATCAATGTCCTCGGTTTAACTGAAAAGTACGCCACATGAAATAAATAATAGAATATTAAAAGACCTAGCAATAAAGCATTGTTTTAATTCGAGAACATACCGGCTTGCAGGTCAAGCATCTGGATTAGCATGAAGGTAATGTTGACACCTGCCACAGCAAATGGGTACTCCCACAAAGCTCTATCACCTTCCTGCTTTCGGAGAAGATCTTGAAAAGATTTCTGCAGATAAAAGGCAAATTTGAAACCGTTTAAGTCACACATGCATGAATGGAATGTAGGCAACACACTAGGTTTCACCATATTAATACTACCAAGTCTATGTTAAACATGGGTCAAAATCAGAAATGAATAGTTCTCGAGGCTCTCATGAAGTACAAATGCAATGATGATGGAACATTTATGGTTCAAAAGTGAATTCAAAATTACAACACCAGAGTTGTGAGTAGCACTGACGTTCCACAAACAAGGGTACAACAATGACACTATTGACAATTAATTGGTTACACCTTGTTGCATGAGACCATAGTAAATTTCAATGTCTTTGGAAGGACAAGCAGCCTTATACTTTTATGCTAGAAAATGAATGCTGGAAAAATGCTCCAAGAGATGATTACCATCTAGCGACACTTTTCATCTTACTTACAAGAAAAGCAAAGCGCCGAAGACAGAAAAATGTTCCACAAGACTATGCTCACACCACACAAATTGCTAGACTTGATGTACATAAATCGGAATATAACACCATGCTTTTCAACCAATTTGTGCTGAATTCATTTAATGAGGTAAAAAACAATAAAGC
Organism: Acanthochlamys bracteata; assembly: GCA_019914995.1. NCBI lineage: Eukaryota > Viridiplantae > Streptophyta > Magnoliopsida > Pandanales > Velloziaceae > Acanthochlamys > Acanthochlamys bracteata. The sequence goes on from CM034126.1 coordinate 1,460,777, forward strand.
AGAGGAGAAACTTACAGGAAAGTTCTTAGCAAAGAACAACAGATTCTCAACTGATATAAACCCTCCACCCCTGAAGCAAATGTAGAAGATAGAATAAGTCTAACCAGAATTTATAAGGCATATATATAGTAGAAAAACATAAAGGTGACACACCTGAAATCTGTTGAGGGGTCCTTCCCCTGCCATCCCATTTCCTTCCACTGTTCAGATATTAAACCACGAAGTTCGACTTCTGGAAACGCAGCACGCCAAAGGGCTCTTAGAGCTTCCTACAGTTCATTGCTAGTGTTGATGAAAATAGCATAAAAATTATAAGAGCCGTACATTTTGGCTTTATTAGGCATCATTACTCTACCCTTTGTCTCCTCAATATCAAACACAATATACAGTATAGTCTTGTAGGTCCCAAACATGAAACATGAAACAAGTAACACAAAACTAAATCTATTGACAGACAAATTAACAGAAGTTCACATTCAAATGCTCCAAGCAGAAACAAAAAGTGCTAATTTTGTTTAGGGTATCAAATGTAGCAAGAAGCGACCAACTTGAGTTATACAGAAGCTATAATCAAGGACACCTACAGGAAACAAAAGATAATCACATATACAACATAGAAAGATGACACAAACTGCATTTATTATTTATATCATGCTAACATATTCCACAGATAGATGAGTTCATAATAAAGACCCTTGATTCCAATTATACACCATAATCATGCACATAGAACCCAATTATCCAAACAAACTAGAGTAGATAACTCATGCAACACAATGTGACAAGGAGAATGGCAATCTGACATGTTCTATCAGAAAAACTTCTGCATTAAGATCTGGAAAGCAAAAGGAAAAGTGTAAAACACTTCAATATTAAATGTGAAGCTTGTGTTCTCTTTTGGGAAGGGTATTTACTTCTTTCTCTTTCATTCTCATTTGCTACGCATATGGCAAAAAAAACTGCAAGAGTGGTCTCTTTTTAAATAAGAACTCTTTTGTTCTTTTATTATTATTAATTTTTTTTTTTTGTTGCATTATAGATGCTCCTCCACCATGCTTAACCTACTGCTAACAGGCAGGTTCACCTGAGTACACGAAGGACTTGAAATAAGCTGGTCAAGTGTCATTGGGACAGCTGAGAACAATAAATGCTAACTAGAAAGTTCGAGAATAATCTCAGTGATCTATATCTAGACTAGCTCTATGTCTATCATGAAATATCACCAGATTAACAGAATTATGAGACAAGTTCATGAATGTATACCTGATGCTCGATCTTTGAACTATCATAAACAACTTCTATTCGTCTTTGAAGTCGCAGCAAACTCTCCTCCTAAACCAACCAATATATATATTACCAACGCAGTTAGAAAGGGCATCTTTGTAATTCTTAGCAATTGATATACCAATAAAATCTACATACTGGACTGCAGGTTAACCAACCGCGATACTTTATTCTTTTTTAACGCAGAGAAAATCATCTTGAAGAAAGTTGTAAATGTTCCATCTCAGTTTCCTCAATAACACTATTAAGCCCGCATTTCTAGATTTTACCTCTGTTACCTACAAAGACAAGTAAGATCAGTAAAATATTACCTGGGAAGGGGTGAGATCAAAGGATAGACGAGCATCACTGTCTCTTCTCTGGGCACAAACACATGACAGACCTTTACCAATCCATGCGGATGATCCTGTTACAACCTCAGCTGCACCAACTATAGAGAGGACAACGGAGATATCACATTTTAAGCAAAAACACAACCATAAAGGAGAAGTAACATTATTGCTTGCATACTTAACTGAAGGTATGGATACTAAGGCTCATTAATACAAGCTATTTTATGTATATTACTTGCAACAACATAAAGGCTAAAGATCAAACTTTAGAAGGTGAAAAGATGATATTGGATAACAATATTTCTTTCTAGCAACAAAACACTTCACCTCTATATGCATGTTTCCGCTTATAGTGGAGTTTGTCCAAGTACCTCTTTTCTAATTGACATATCTCTTCGATCCAGTGGCACCCTTTCTGAAGTTCCTAGAAGCTAGTGAAAGGAGCCCCTTCAAATCTAAAACCCAAAGCTCACAATAAAGTACAGTAAAATGAAAACTCTTATTAAAGCTAACCCAAACTCGTTGCAATCTCAGTTCCAAAACCACCTCCGGAACATATCGTGTCTCAGTAGTCAGTACTACTTCTACAAGCTATTAAATGCAGTTAGTAGATGAAGTTTTCCAGTCAAAGCTTTTACCCTGCAAGTATATTATTGACTACTCAATCAACAATCAGCACCTCAAACCCCTTCACCAATGCCTCAAGTCTTAGCTTTACGATAAACCTTTCATTAACTATCTCAGGCATATTAGGTTATTTTGTGGCGCAATTAGCACAAGTGCGAACGTTTTATCAAACTCTGTCCAAAATATCTCAACAAATCTACACTACACACTTTTTTCCTTAGCTGAATCTAGTATTTGAAGAGCTGCACACTACCCATGTCAATCAACAACCAACAAAGACTACATAACAAGAACTGTAACAGTTATTCCAAACGAAAAACTTTATTACATTGCAAAGCAGCTTTACTTCAACAAAATGAAGAATCAGACACTGAATTACCTGAAGAAGAATGGCAACCAGCACCCCGATCCAATCCCTGCGAAATCCTCCTCACCGCCACAAAAGATCCACTGTTCTCATCCATCTCCAACATACCAAACTAAACAACTAATAGTCCTCCATTCTCAATCTCAGTCTCTCCCATTTTCCACATTCCAACCAATCAATCGACAACCACTGTGAGAAAGAATAAGTAAATCAAGCAACGGTTCTTCCTCCTACTCTTAGTAAAGATTATAGCAAAACAAAATGAAAACGCTCTCGAAATCGAAGAAATAGCAATAGATTCTTCTTCTTCTTCCTGACTGCTATAAAAATCTTCAAGAAAGCAAACTAACCGAATCTCAATAACAGATTCTTCACAGAAGGAATGCTATCTATAACCCAAAAAAAAACAGAAAACCGAATCGAACAATTACTCCTTCCTTCTTCTAGCGAGCGAAAAAATTCCCAAATAAAGAGGAAATAAAAATCGAGAGAGAAAGAGAGAAGAAGAAGAGAGCGGTAACGCAGAAGTTCGTCGACGGTTATTTTTTTCTTCTCTTTCCCGGTAGAGATTGGGGATTCCTTGATTTATATATAAACAATAAATATTAAATACATACTAATTTATATTTTAATTTTTTGTTTGTCCATTTTTCAGAAATCTGGAAGATTAATTAGATGGACAACAACGATATTACATTTTTAGTCTTGTCTCTCGCTGAGCTGGCAAGAAAAAAATGTGGTGAAAATTATTTTAAAAATAAGGAAAAAATGTTAAAGCAGACAAATAAAATTAATTTAGAGTAGCGCTAGTAATTGCTATTTCTTTGAAAAGAAGTAAAGATTCAAATGGCAACATCAATTATTATCTTAGGGGTAATTTAGAAGTGATTAAAATAATATGTTTTTGAAATTTTTTTTTAAAATAAGTTTGATATTTTTATAAAATATGCATATAAAAAATTTATAATATATAATGTATATATTTAAATTTTTTATAAAAAATTTAAAATATTATAAAATTTATTGAAAAAAGTGAAAGTTTAAATAGAATAAAAAAATATGAAATGCGGCAAACTGTGATTATAGAACGTTTAAAAATATTTATTCATTGAAACAAAAGTATCTAAAATTCTTTTAAAACGAATTTATTTCTTAACCTCAAAATAAATAATAAAATATATAAATTTTTTATAATATACAAATTTTTTATTTCTTAAATTAAAAAATTAGTTAAATACAATAAAATTTTTATTAGCAAAATATAAATATTTATTTAAAAATATAAGTACTTAAAAAGCAATGTCATATATCTCTTTTTTAATTAGTCTTTCTCTTATCTTTCTCTAAAAATGAATCCTTTATCCTTTTTTCCCCATAAATAAAGAGCAGAAATTCAAACCAATTCTTTGATTCCATACATAATACTACCTAGTAGATGTTTAGGAGAACTTTTTTTTATTTTAATTTTTAATTTTACATAATAAATTTTTATAAATATTCTACAAAATTTTTAAATTTTTTTAACACAAAAAAATCCTACTCTATAAAATTGTACTATTAATTGTTATTATTTTTTAAAATAAAAATACTCATTTAAAAAAAAATTTTGAAATACTTTTTTTAAAAAACTTTTTTTCAATAAACAATTTCAAACATTTCCTAATCATAATATGAAAGCATGCTTGCTTCTTTTCTATTATTATGTATGTATGTTCCTTCTCCTTTAGAATAAAGCAGAGCAAAATGCAATCGTTGTATTAAAGAAGCAAATCAAATGGCTCCATAATTAAAAATGTAAAAATAGGCCGGGCCAAACGGGCCGGCCCTTCGGTTCGGTTAGTTGGTCCAATCATCGGCCCATCCGGCTCGGCAAGCAATGACAGAACCTGAGCCGGTCGGCTTTGGTCCAACGGACAGGACGGGCCTATATTGGTCTGTCGGACGGTCCGTCCGTCCGGGTACTGTTCATATTGATCGGTTAAGATTGATCGTTGACTAAATTAAATTTTAATAAAAAAATATTTTTATATTACTTAAAAAATAATTTTTAAAAATAAAAAATATTTATTTTTTATTTTATTTTAAAAATAATTTTTAATTTCTATTTTTTATATAAAATTAAAATATAAATCGAGTAAATGAGTCAGACCGAATCGTGAGAAATAAAACCAGACCGGTCCGGCCCGGATGCTTTACCCAGACCGGACCAGTCCAATCCGATCTATTAACTTAGCCCGGAGAGGGCCCAGCCGGCCCGTCCGTTGTTGCACTTATATCCATAATACATATAGAATGCTCACATGGGATTAATATCAACAAGATAACATTTCAACTTTGTCAATAGGTCCACACATACTAGAACAAGTGCACAACAACAATAATGAATAATTAAAGCTTCTGCATTATTAGCATATGTAGCTCAATCTTCTTTAGAATTTCTTGTCTTGCTTTTCCTTTTTTTTTTTTTGTTTATACACCTCTAATTCAAACTTTTTATTTCATCTTTTTCAATAAATTTTTTACAAAAATTTATTTAAATTTTAACAAATATAAAAAATTATAAATCATAAATTTTTTTTTTTTTTTTTTGAGTCAAAATATTTTTTATTTTAAAAAAAATTTTTTATAAACATTTTTGCGCGTATCCTAAGTAAGAGTTGGCAATACTTAGAGAGCATTTTATTTCAAATTTTATATTTTCTATACAATAATTTAAAGTTTTATTTAAATTTTAAAAATATATAAAAAGATTATATAAAAAAATTTTATTTTTTTAATAAAAAATATAGTTTTTTCTGCATATTTATAAATATAACATACTCTACGCGATTAAGACAAATGAATTAGGGGACGTTTGAAACTGCGTTTTCATTTTTTAAATATTTAAAAAAAAAAATTCATTTTGTATTTTTAATATATATTTAAATATTTAGAAAATTTATTTAAAAATTTAAAAAGTGTAGAAAAATTTTACGTAGAGATTTTTTTATTATATATTTTATTATTTAAAAAAATAAATATTATTTTTTAAAAATAAAAATACTTTTTATTAAAAAAATTTATAAGTAATAAAGTTTTTCTGAAATGGGTGTGTTTGAAATTGCTTATAAATAAAATTTTTTTAAAATAAAAATATTTTTATTATTTTTTAAAAATGAGCTCTATTTTTTTACTTTCAAAAAATAATAAAAATATGTAATAAAAAATTTCATTATATAGAATTTTTCTACACTTTCTAAATTTTTAAATACTTATAAAATATATATTAAAAAATATAAAATTAAAAATTAAAAAATTTTATTGGCGAAAAGTAAAAACAAACGCACCAAATTTAAAAGCCCAAATTAATTTCTCTTGTCAGTGCTATACAAGCGGTGAATGTTATGAACACGTAGCAATATGGCAATATCTAGACACCAAATATTTATTATGCAATGCGGATGCACAACTGAGACAGTGAAAGAGAAGGAACAACTAACAACATCTCAGTCCTTCATTGTTAACTTTTTATTATCCCCTTATTAATTACAAATTTTCTTTAATGTTCTATGATACAAGCCCTAGTATTTATTTTTTAAAAAATAATAAAAATAATTAATAATAAAATTTCACGATATAAATTTTTATTATATTTTTTAATTTTTAAATAAATTTTTAAAAATATTTTTTTGTACTTTAACTTTTTTTAAAATTCTATAAAATATTTTAGAAGCTTTATTAAAAAACATAAAATAAAAAGAAGAAAAAAGTTTTTCCAAACACAGCCTTAAATTTTGATTAGTTCGATAAATCGTTTAAATTTCATCTTTAACAGATCTTGGTTTCCCATCGAGTAAACTAGTATGTATGATTGCTCTAAATTTGGCACTAGTCATAAGAAAACAGGACCAAACTTAAAGGAGGACCAATGGATTTTTACGTACATAATTGGCCTACATAACAATTATATTACAGATGAGGCTTATTACAATACGTCGATGTCTTCAATCTACAGCACAATCAACAGTAGCTGTTCATGATACGGGCTTCACATACTCTTAAAGTTTTAGCCATAGCAGCGAATATGGTCGTTGCAACCCTTAGCCGCAGACTGCTTAAGCCCAAAGCGTCCACCTTTCTGAAGGTATTGCTGATGGTACTCCTCTGCCCTGTAAAACTTCTTTGCAGGAAGGATTTCAGTCACGATCTTCCTGTTTAGTTTCTTCTGATGCTCCTCCAAAGACTTTTTGGCTGCCTGCTCCTGCTCTGGGGTATAGTAGTAAATCCCAGATCGGTACTGACTTCCGACATCATTACCCTGCATTCAAGAGCCATTGCAAAAATCAAAACGTGTTATCCTTATTTTGGTGAAAAGTATCGAGTTAAATGTTGTCCCAGTTGTAGAACATACTATAGCAAGCCATTAAAAATGGTCCCAGGCATCGATAGGCACAAACATGTTGCAACTCAAACTCGATCTTACATAATAAAAGCTTTTAGTAAATCACTCACTCACATGCAAGTCAGATGAACCTCAGCAAAGCCACTAAAGTAGTGAAAACCCACTAACAATCCTACAAATTACCAAGTTCAATCAGCAAGATGAAGAACTAAGTAGAATTTCAGAATGATAGACCAAAATCCCTAGATAGCCAGATCAATGCACATTAAGTGTAAGGCCATGTACTCGGATATTCTTTGTAGATAAAATATGCTTATCCTCATAGTGGTGTTACATTCATTAATTTAATTCACCAATTGATATGCGCAAGACAGAAGCTAATTCCTTCAGAAAAGAGATTGCGGGAGCTTTGAATGAAGCTTTTCTGGAACGGAAGATATTTTTATCCTTTTTAAAAAACGAGCTCTATTTTTTTTACTTAAAAATAATAATAATAAGCAATAAAAAGATCTTACTATGTAAAATTCTTCTATACTTTCTAAATTTTTCAATAAGTTCTTTAGATACTTATAAAATATGTATTGAAAAACGTGAAATAAAAATTTGAAAAGCTGCTTTCTGGAAAAATAATGCCAAACGCCCCCGCATCAATACCTAGCTCTTCAAGGAAGCCATACTTGAAAGGAACATTGGTCATACTTCAAAAACCAGTTAAAAAGTAAAAACTTAAAGGACATATCACCAATACAATTTCTGAACTATAGGACATTATCACTTCGGTCTCTCATTCGACTTGAACTAGATCACACTCTCACTAGGCCCTAGGTAGTAGGTACTTGTTTGCTTCTGGCAATTATAGTCCAGTTAGAACCCATAACATTATATTTATGCATCTAGACACAAACTGATGCAAAATTGCATGGATATCTCTAGGTATTGTTATTACTCAAAGGTTGTTAGTTTGACACTAAAAAGAACTAAAATAACTTTGACACTTGCTAGTAAGTTTTGTTGCTATCCTTTATATTCAAAACATGCACACTACAAAAAAGATATACAATAAAGAATGGCAAAATGGATTATTTTAACTTATAAGTACCGAGATTTGACTCGCAACTTTGTTCTAAATTAACTGTAATAGTTGCTATCTAAAATTTTATCTTGTCATCTAAATGCAATAGTTAAGATAAGTTTCTGTATTGATGCGAGAGAGAAAATCAGCACAAGAATTACAAATATACTAACTTCAACAATTGACTAAAAGCCTGTTGTTTGCATAGGTAAAATCTGCAAGTGCCATGTATCTAATAACTCTTTGGATTTCTGACAAAACCTAAGGCGTCTCTCTATGTCTGTTCTCTTTGTGCTCCTCTTCTCTGCTAGTTAACATCAAACCTTATTCGAACATATAATTCTAGCAGCTTCATTAAGCTGCAAGTAAAAGTAACATCAGTCTTTCCAAACAACCCGAAATTATGCCAGAAACATGAGCAATATTCCTTTTGATACCTAATGTTCCACCTCTAATCTTAGCTAGCAGCTCACAGCACAGTAATTAGCCTCCTCAAAACCATTATTAAATTCTTTCAATATTCTTTTCTTTTCAATCCATGCATAATTCTTCGTCAATTTGTTCTCTAGATCTTTCAATCTCATCTGTTGTCAAATTACAGAAATCTAGACATGTTGTAGAACCTACATGAACAAGAGTCCTAATTGCGATTACTGGAACCTTACCAACCGCTATAACGACATTCTCCTGGCATTAATCACACTTTGCGTCAACATGTAAGAAACTAAATCCAATAATTCATTCAATCCAAACAAAGCCCACAAATAAGCAATAGAAAGCCTTTCAGGCAAAATATTCAAAACATAAAGCACAAAAACCTGTCGATTGAGAGTCGTAGGATCATGGCGTGCCCAAAAAACATCGAGCAAATCCTCATACTTCACTAGCTGCGAATCATACTGAACCCTCACAACTTCGGAATGATTCGTAGTACCAGTACAAACATCTTCATAAGTCGGCATATGAATGTTCCCTTGGCTATACCCAACTTCCGTCTTCGTAACTCCATTAACTCTCTGAAACGCGAGCTCGACTCCCCAAAAACACCCTGCTCCGAACTGTGAGAGCTGATTTCCCGGCGCAGGCGAATCATCATCCAGTCCCTGCGCGATCGCCGCCGACGAAGAATCCATTGCTGCTGATCCCGATCGTGTTCCGAAGCCAAAGTTTAACAATCGATTCAACCAACTCATCGATCGCACTGTGGAAAGAGAAATGAAGAGGGGCTGTTGTCGTGAAGAAGGAGAGAGAGGAGTTTGGTGAGGGTAGAATGGGGATTTAGAGCAAGATATGGAGAAGAGAGCGAGGGTGAACTGAGGAGTTGGAGAAGAAGAGAAGAGGGGCATTTCGGGTTGAAATATCAAATATCAAAGTATGGCGTGGAGGATAAGTTCTTTCTAATGAAGGAAGTTTGATTGGAAAGGAATTGATTAAGATTGGTTGCGGAGTTGGTGTAACGTTAAACTAACATGCACATTCCTTCACTGCTTATGAAATTTCAGATATTTTAGGAAGGCTCTAGGTTCATGTGGTAAGTTATATAGTTTGATGGTCGTGGAGTTTAACACAGGTATGCCGAAGCTTTTGAAGGTCCAGTTTTATTCGGATAACTTATGAGTGCATCATGATAAGGGAAGCATGAGAACCTGGATATATCCATCCACACTCGTAGATACGTAGTGGATGTTTAGAGTACTTTTGAAATAGAAAATTTTTTAAACAAAAAATATTTCAAAACTTGTAGTTGAAGAAACTCCTGAACACCACCCTAGAGACGCAAACAAAAGTATCAGGCCTGACTTCCAACTAGAGATAAAGGAGTGTTTGGAATTGCTTATGAAATGGAGCCTTTATGAAATAGAAAGTATTTTTATTTTTTTAAAAAATGAGCTATATTTTTTTTATTTTAAAAAAAATAATAAAAATATACAATAAAAAGATCTCATTTCGTAAAATTTTTCTACACTTTCTAAATTTTTAAATAAATTTTTTATATACTTATAAAATATGTATTAAAAAATATGAAATGAAAAAAAATTAAAAAAAATTAATAAAGAGCTTATGAAACGCACTGCCAAATTTGAATTTAGAGCTTATTGAAAAACCACTCGCGTGCTAAACCCAAACGAAGTTGCCAAGCTCATGTATGAGAAACTGCATTACAGCTAAAGCAACAATTTAGAGCACCAACTAAGAAAGAATTTGATAATGCTTTTGAAATATATATTTTTTAAAACATAAATATTTTTATTTTATTTTAAAAAACAATAATAAAATTTTTATATTTTAAAATTTTAAAATAATTTTGTAAAATACTATAAATTTTTTTTTAATATAAAATAAAATGAATTCGTTAGAATGAAGTAAAACGCACTCTCAAACGTCCCCCTAAAACTTCCATTACAGCTATATCCGAGACAGATGAAGGCTAAATATATTATACATCAAGAACCATTAAAATGGTAGCAAATTCAGTTCCACGTTTAGCATTCGATACAAAGAGATTCACTGCCTATGCTATACAGGAAAGGATTTCTAAGGAGAAATGTTTACACAACACAGATTTTGGCGAGTCTTGTTTAGGATCTCTTCTTCTTCCTCTTCTCTTTCTCAGAAGCATTCCTCGTCTGCAATATCAAAATTGTGTTGTATTACAAATAAATGAGAAGAAGCAATGTGTTCATATGTGAGAGTAGAAAGCAATGAAGAAAGTTATCTCACCATGATGACAAGAATGCGGACAAATACTGCAACGAAGTCGGTGAACAACGTTAGAGCATGCCTGATGTAGTCAAGGTCACCGCGGTGCGCCCTCTCAATAATCTCTTGGGTGTCAAAGACCATGTAGCCCAGGAAAATTAGGAGGCCAAAGTACAACTGCAGCAAATAGCAAAATAAGTTGCATGAAAGTTGCTGTCAATCCCATACACAAGTTTGAAGTAAGGTTACCTCCATCTTGAAGATAGCAGCAGAGTGGCCAAAGATGGAAGTTGCAAGCTGTAACCAGAGTAGAATTGAAAAGCCAGAACCAAGGAGACCTCCCAGGTACAGAAACTCCCTGCGTTTGGCCACAATAGCTGCACCAGAGAAACATGCAAAAGCTATAGCTGTTCCCACAAAGGCAGTTACCAGGATCCTGGAGGAAAAAAAGAGAGGGCCGGTGCTGATGTCAAAGTCGCATAAGCAGGATTAAAAGAGGGGCATGCCAGACTTAACACACTTAACTATAGAAAAAAACACTTCAAAAGTGATGATATGCCTAATACCATTCCTAGAGCTGTGCACATGAAAAATAATTCATGTGCAGGATGTTGCTAAATGAGCTGCTACTGCAGATAAAAGATTCCAGATGTAGATACAGATTAGATAGCAATCCAGAAGCGAGGAAACATACCAAATACAACATCAATGAATTTAAGGAAGGTGAACTGATTGAGTAAACCTTAATATGAGCTACCAAGATGGATAACACAGAGAAAGAGAGTTCTACAGAATTTAATCCCAAACCTTTAGATGCAAGCTAGTAAGGTCCAGTGTAAGCTAAAAACTACCAGCAAAACTATAATATAGATGGGGTATCTAGATAAAGAGAACCCTAAGTTTGCAATCTTATCTACTATAGTTGCATAGACTCAAGTACATAGTATAGTTTTTGCATTGGTAAAACTAACATCTACTTGCACCACTTCAACTACAAGCTTTCAGCAAGAGAGATGCAAAACAGATATCACCTGCGAAAATATATAACAGCATAACCTCCAAAGTTTGTTAAAATACACTGATTCCATAACTAAAGCTTGGAGCCAAAATAAATTGCGACAAACTGAGCAATAAAACAGTACTCTATAAGATATTTAAAGGGCATGGGCAAAAACTTGATCTTCACTCATGAAAGAAAGACACCTAATAAATAAGATAAATGATAGTATTAATCTCATTGACCAAATTGGCTAAGTGGAGAGCACTTTGGACAAAGATACATGAATAGGCTATCAATTAGAAACTTCCCATCAGAAAAATGAGCAGAGACAAAAATTAGGTATACACAATAAGGTGATACCTCGGATCGAAGTCAATGACTGTCTTGATCAAAGGTCCCACTGAGGCACCCTGAAGCGCAGAAGCTGCCATGAGAATACCAAAACGCTTCCTCTGCACAACCAAACAATACACAAAAAACGCTCCATTACAATAAAATCACTATAAACTGTCAGCAGATTCATGTAAAGAATCGATAGTTACTTCTTGGTAAACAGGTGAAGCGCCCAACCAGATAATACTCCCAACGCATCCAATCAATGTAAGAAACCCACCGATGTTCAACAAAATATGGAGATAAGCTCCAACAGCAGAAGCTGCGAGCGCACAACATAATGTAATATAGACCTGCAACAAATGAGCATCCATACTGTTACAAAAACAACTAGCCCAACGAACACAATAGCAACATACTGATCATGAAACTCAAATCAACAGCAAAAACAAATAAAAATATGATGTCAATCCAAAAATCTCCAGCAATTGCAGCCAAGTGACATTTTTCAAGTGATGTGAATGCAAATTCCAAAACAACCATAGTATCCATTGAATATTAAAAAAAAACATTTAACTAAGATAATTAAGAAAATTCAGACAAAATTTATAATAAATCATTATGTAAAAATCAACTACAATATGATCATACACGAATATGGGATCAACATGAATAAATCATCACCAAAATCGAGTAACCAATTTTTACTCCAAAAACAAAGAAGAAAGCAATTAATCAACAAATAACACCAAATCAGAACCGAAATCGGGGGAAAACTTCAAGTAGAGCAAGATTACCAGCTTCAGATGATTCTGAACAAGGGGAGAAATATGTCCGAGATTAAACAACGATCCACCCTCCCAACTCGGGTAAGATTTTTCCTGGAAAAACGGATCCATATTCTCAGAAATACCAACTTCAATCGCGCAGAAAACGAATCTCTCTAGGAAGATCTCTTCCGAAAGTTCGCGTCAATCCGCAGAGAAAACCATCACTGGCGCTAAGTTTATACTACTCTCTTACTAGTAAATTTACCTTTGTTTTAGTTCTATTTACGGATCGCCCACAACGATATGACACGTACTATTCCGCTATACTCGGCGCCCGATTATGATCTGACGGTATGTACAGAATCTTGTTTTAGTTCCTGTTGAACCGCTCGGTTAGCTTAGGACCGAATCCCAGCGAGAGAGCCATGCATCGGTTGCCACGTAAGATGGTTGAAGCGTTCGATCTTCGGTTATTTGAAGCTGAGCAAAATATAACTCAATGGCGGTTTAGTAAATAATAACAGGATATGGGCCTTTTGATATATCTTACCTTCCAGGAAGGTTCCTTGCAAGCACACCGGTTCCTTGCAGTTCTCGCTGATGCATGTGTAGCGTGTTATTGATAAGCGTATTTACGGGTTGTCGAATTTGATACTGGATTTCGGTTGTTGAATTTGTCCGTATCCATTAAACAAAGCCGAGGCGTTGACGAGGTGACGCTAGAATCAAATGCGGCATCACTAGAAAGAAGAACGTTTTCTCAACGCTCCCTCCCATCTCTGCTCTCCGACACCAACGGCTTCGAACTCCTGGGGCAGGCTAAATTAATCACGGTCTGCATTCCGTTTTTCTTTTGTTAATTTAAAATTGAAGTCCCTATTTGAGTTATAGAGATTGTTGTTCTTTAATGATGGAATGTAATTATGGAAGTTTATTGGTTGCTTCTTTGTTTCAGGTTAACGGAAAACGGCTATGGTCATTGAAGCCGTTGTTTCCAGTTTTGTTTAATTCGCTGTTGGTTGACTATGCAATGAAAGAAGCCGCCTTACTCCTTGAATCGATGGTGAATCAGGAGGCTGATAATGAAACCGGAGATGGCACAGGATGTCTTGGCTGATACAGAGAAGAGGCAGCTGCAAGACCGCGTCATCATAAGATAGCTAATGGCGTGTTTTACCGAACTCTCAACCTTTTTCTTGTAAGAGGATGTTTCGAAGGGCTTATCGAATAAATTTTTTTAAAATAAAAAATATTTTTATTATATTTTGATGATCTAGTTTTACTATTTTGATTTAAAAAAATATTAAAAATAAATAATAAAAAAAATTATTATATTATTTTTAAATTTTTAAATAGATTATTATAAAATATTTATAAAAAAGTATTATAAAATATTTATAAAAAATTAATAAGTTATTTTCTAGGTATCGGTTGCCAAACCGTCCTTAAATTTTAAGTTCAAACCACTAAAGTATTTCAATTATCATTTCTAATTTTATTTGTATTTTCACACAAAATTTTATCTTTTTTAAATCTTCACTTTAAATTCTAACTTATCGTATTTCAGTTATCATTTCAAACTCTACTTCACAAAATTTTAATTTTGTTACTCATTTTTATGCAATTAAAAGATTACCTAATCAAAGAACTCATGTACGGCACGTAGAACATTATAGATGATTGCCAGAGTTGAAGGTGAGAAGCGTCTTGTTGCTACGACAGCTTTGTCATCTTTCTTTACCTGCAATAGTGGAATGCGGTAACTACTCTCCTTCGACTCTCTTTCACAAAGCAGGATTCAATCATGAGATATGCAACAAGATAAAAAATCTTTTAAGAAGAGGTTAGATAGCATTACTAAGACTAATTGCTTACTTACAAATTGGTACCAACTTCTGGCATCCCCGTATTGAATGTGGGATTAGCAGAGGAAACTCGTCATCTCTTGTTGAAGCGATTATTGAGGGTAGCGCGATTGAGGATGTTTCCATGAGGTTAATAGAGTTGTAGACCAAGGAACACAAGTGCCCAAAAAAAGTGGAAATTGCTGTATATGCAATTGTGTATGTGGGAATAATCAGTAAGGCACTCAACTCAAAACATTGCAATGCAGATGATGATAATTTGTTGGCAAACTTCTACCGACTGCTGCAATTAGGTATGAGATCGAAATTCTCAATATATTGATGAGATAAAAATTATAAAGAATGTATAGTATGTGTTACCATGTAAGGACCAAGCCAAGAAAGATTTGGAAAACTTCTTGACTAACAGACAAAATCTTCTTAGTCCTAGATTATGTTTTGGGATGCGCAGTCTGCGAAGGCTTACTAGGTGACCTCTATAGATGAAGAAATAGAAAAGGAAATGGGAGTTGTTTACCAGCATCGAATGACCAGTATGATTGACGAAGATGGTTGGTTGTTCCTTAATTGGTTTTTTATGATGGAGATGAAGATAAAATGCGCTGATTAATTATGGATGAAGATTGTGGAACAGTGACTTGAGTAGTGTGAAATGAAGGACGATCTATTGAGTGGGAGAATGTACTCCATAGCCTAGTGTGGTCATTTAAGTGCCCTCCCAGGGAATGCAATGCACCACTATATTTGACTTACAAGGACCTAGTGCCTCATTCAAACAATGGTTCCTCTATTTTGCATCATTTCCTGACGACAGTACTTGGTAAAAACTGTGTCATCTTTCACTGGATTGCAGAAGGGTTTTCTTGAATCTAACGAGAGGAACATGTTTGAAGAGGTTGCAGATGATAACGGAATAAGTTGGTGCAGAGGAATCCTCTCCAACTATGGCATCTGCAGTTGTAAAATGCATGACACTCTTTAGCTAAACATCTCGAAGGTGATGAATTCTGGTGTACATGAGATAATTTGATCAAAACATGTTGATGTTTCAAAAGAAGCAACCTCATGTACATTACCAAGAGGTTGATACAGAAGGGCAGATATCAGAGGCTGCGTTTGGCATAGCGTTTCAAACGCAGCTCATCTATTTTTTTTTATTTCATATTTTTAATATATACTTTATAAGTATATAAAAAATTTATTTAAAAAATTTAAAAGTGTAAAAAAATTCTACGAAATGAGATTTTTTTACTATATATTTTTATTATTTTTTTAGAAGTAAAAAAAATAAAACTCTTTTTTAAAAAAATTAAAATACTTTTTATTTCATAAAAGTTTTATTTCATAAGCACTTCCAAACGCACTCAGAGTACTCCTTTGGAAACATCTCGTACAAAAAGCGTGCAAAACAAAGCAACTAGCCCCTTCCGACGACTGGCATTTGCAATTACTGTTCACCTTCTAAATTAGATATTTTTAAAATTTAGATAGTAAATATTTTTTTAATTTTATATTATATATATTGTACATTTTTTATTAAAAAATAATAATAAAATATGTAATTTGTGATTTTTAACTTTTTGTAGTACCCTAACTTCTGGTTACGGCTGTATGGACGCAAACTAGCCAAATTCAAATCCAATCTAAATAATTTTCCTTCCCCAATTTTCTTCTCTAGAGTTTTTTATGTTATTTTATTTTCTTCTAGTTCTTTCTCCTCCGAACAACCCCATTTACTCCCTCTTCTCTAACCGGCGACCGTCTTCTCCGGCGCCGATTTTTCTTGTTTCTCCCTCTGGCTTCAATCTCCTCGCTCTCTTTTTGTTCTCGTTGCTTCAATTTCGTCAGATCAAGCTTTGTTCGCTGCCAAGCAAAAACCTTAGATTTCGCCGGAGCTTCCCGCCGGTAATTCAACGCTTTGTGATAATCCCTCTCCTCGCCTCGTTTATGCTTTCTTCTTCATCAATTGAGCTCAATTCTGGCTCGGGAAGGAAGAAGCACGAGTTCATCGGATCGTCGCGAAATTGATCGATTCTGGTTGCCGACGTCTCTTTCTTGCTTTATCGTTCTTCTTGTTGCACTCTTCTGTTGTTACTGCTCCTACTATTTATTTTCTTCTCTGGCCGGAAAGTTCGCAGGAATCCGCCGAGCCAGTGGGCCCACGGTCGACGTTGTGATTTATGTTTTGTACTTCTCAGACTTGTCTTTAAGCCTTTGTGTAATCCATCTTACTCTAGGTGTTATTCGGATCAATAATCGGCAAACACGTTGTTGTGTTATAGCATCGATTTGGACGCGGCTTCTCTTCTTGGTTCGGTAAGCTTCCCTAAAGTTTTACTACTAGTGTTAGTTTAGTTTTATGGTTGTTGGTAAGGATTAAATGGTTACGATTAATCTTGACTTTGAATGCGCCTTAGCATTAGGCGTGTACTGTTTCTAGAATAATGATGCATCAAAGTGAATGCGGTAGCAATATTACTAGATTTCACCTTAAGTTGCATATGTCTGAGCTGTTTAAGCCTAGGTTAGTGAGAGTATAGTATTACTAAACTTAGCTATAGGGTATGCTTATGTAAGGTAACCGTACTCGTACATATAATAGTGTCGAGTTTGCTAGGTGAATGGTTCAGTTTGGAGTTACTTGTGGATCTGCGAAGAAGCACGGACAACAATTGAGGGTTATCGTGCCACATTTCTTTCTAAATTAACGTTAGATTTTCGGCACAGGCAACATCTACTTTGACTCTCCGGTATACCTTGCCACTTTCTTGTATGTATGATATATCCCTTATGGTGCATAATTTGTATGTGATGTTTGCTTTATTGAATGATGATAAGTAATTGTGATAGCATGAATAGTAATATTGATTATTACAATGCATTGATCATGTATACAGTGATCTTTATTAGAAATTAAAAGATGAATATTTTATATATGATATAAGAATGATTTTGATAAGTTTGTGTTATGTTTTCGCTAATTGATCAATTAACTTATGATGGAATTTGTAGGTTTTATACATATATGATTTAAGAACGATTTCATATAATGTTATTATACTTTTATTTGATAAGCTAATAAATTATGTTTGATGATTATTTTTTGAGTTTTAGCTAAATTGTATATATTGATGTATTTGTGGAATTTTGAAATGCTTGGATGATCGCGTTGCGTAGAGGCAGGCGACAGTAAGGGGCTGAGTTCATGATCTCATCTCTCCTCCCTTCTCTATATTTCGTCTGTAGAATTAGGTGGATCATGGGCGTGGGGGTGATAATGCCGCGGTACTCGGGTTGGACTATATGGTTATGTGAACAACCTGGAGACGCGGTCTCGTTTGGTCCTTTTATCTATCTTGACTTTTTGATTGGTGTGATTGTTGTGGATTGTTGTTTGATATTGAATGTTTATTTGTTACGAATTTTGATTGATTTATTGATTGGTTGTCAGTATTTTATGACCTATTAAATTATTTATATTATTATCTATTTGCTAATTTTACGATTTAATATGCTGTTTTTCACTATGTTTTTGTAATTTAGTATTGTTTTTTACTTGTATGGAATTTTAATGTACATGTTCTATGAGAAGTTTCATAAAGCATTTATATAATACCTAAAGCATATTAATTTGATTTCGGTTGTATGATTTTTGTTTGATGCGTATGCATTGCATATAACCGGACCCTCTCTACTAAAAACTGAGTCGGTATGGGACGATTCAGGACTTGGTAGAAATGATTATGATCTAACATTTTGCATTTTTTTACAAGTAGAAAGATATGAACCAAACATTAGGTACTTTAAATGATGCATCTGCTATTTCACCTTATTGAGACTGGACTCATTTTTTTTTTTTTTTTTCTCATAGATAGAATAAGGACGAGTGGGGTGGAGCTAATAGCGTGACGCTGATCAATCGGTAAGTTGAGGGTAGAGTCTGCATGTTTCTTTTCTTTCATATAGTTGGCTCTGTAACTTCGAGGGATTTTTATATGTATTAAATTATATAATTAAGTAGTTTGGTATGATGTTAAATGTGTTTGACTTGGAGGTCATTAGTACTTTATTTGTTCTAGCAAAGGTTAATGCCTATCATTATCGTTGGATATTTTAATGGTGATCAGGTTTGGTAATTGTGAAGATTATTTAGGTTCTCCCCTCGAGTTTATAGGAGAGGTTTTGGCGAAATTTTGAGAAATTCGGCACATGTTTAATGCATTAGTGGTGTTTACTTGAGGCTTACTGGGCTGGGCGAGTCCGAATATGACCTGGATTTGGTTTGGACCCAATGCCTTTGTCACGGCCCGGGAGCGGGGTGTGACATTATTTTACTTTCCATCATTGTGTTTGTGTTCATAGTGGCATCAGAACGTCCAAAATCTTAAAAGCTAATAGCTCTTTTCACATGTGCATGCTGAATTTAACTAACCGATAGAAACTATTTACGTGTAGTCGTCAACCATGGGAGATTTGGATGATTTATTGCTGGAGGCTGCTGGAAGAACTGGAAGATCATCTAGGAAGAACAACACTCTGTCAAAATCCAAATGGCAACAGAAGTCTTCCTACTCTGATAATAGCGATGATGACTCTGATGATGAGAAGTACACTAAAAGGAAGCCATCAGCCTCCCAAGTCCCCCTCAAGAAGCGTTTTGACCCACCAAATAGAGATGCCAGGTCTGGTTGGGATAGTGGTGGGGACGATGAGGATCGTCACATTGATGAGGATTCAGACAGTGGTTCATATGGGAGCGACCTTTACAAAAATGATAAGGACAAGGAAGAGCTTTCTAAGCTTGATGAGCTTCAGCGAGAGATGATACTTACAGAACGGGGGATGAAGAAGGACGATGAACGGCTCAAAAAGATGGCCAAAGCTGCTACTGGTTCTAAGGCTGACAAGAAGCCTAGGAGAGAATCGCCCCCTCCTTTGCCTTCTCGGAGCCGTGCGTCAACTCGCTCTGATCGGGCTACAGCTGCCAAAACTGATGCTCTGAATGAATTACGTGCTAAACGGATGAAGCAGCAGGACCCGGAAGGATACCACAGGTTTAAGGATGTTCTTGGTCTAGGCATTAGGGGTGATTCTCCTCCCAAGCGTAAAACTAGTGCGATAGCTGGAAGTTCTAGTGATTCTGGTGGCAGTGAGAGTCATACTGACGGTGAAGATGATACCAAGATGCATGATAATGTAGATGATGAAGGGTGCCCATCAAGTTTGAAATTGAGGTTTGAAGATGTTAAGGAGATCACAATACGTAGGAGGAAGCTGGCAAAGTGGTTTATGGAACCATTCTTTGAGGAGCTCATTGTGGGGTGCTTTGTTAGAGTTGGGATTGGAATGACTCGTTCTGGCAGACCTAGATATAGGCTGTGCCTTGTCCGAAATGTGGATGCTTCTGATCCATACCGGCAATACAAGTTTGAGGGTTATACAACCCACAAGTTTCTAAATTGTGTTTGGGGAAGTGATTCTTCTGCCGCTAGGTGGCAGATTGCTATGATATCAGATTCTGAACCAACTGAAGAGGAATTCAATGATTGGGTACAGGAGGTGGATCGTACGGGTGGGAGAATGCCAAGCCGCCAGGAAGTTGATGATAAGAAGGAAGCAATCCAGAAGATCAACACTTTTGTATACTCTGCGGCTACTGTGAAACAGATGTTGCAAGAGAAGAAGTCTGCTTCTTCAAGGCCTGTTAATATTGCAGCTGAAAAGGATCGTCTGAGGAAAGAGATGGAGGTTGCTGAGAGCCGACGGGAGGAAACAGAGGTTGAGAGGATCAGGGAGAAGCTCAAGGATCTCGAGGAGAAGTCTCGCCTGTCGCAAGTCGATGCCAAGGCTGTCAGGCTCGCTGAGATGAACAGAAAGAATCGTGCTGAGAACTTTAGGAATGCTTCTGAGTTAAAGCCTGTGAATACCAGCCTCAAGGCTGGGGAAGCTGGTTATGACCCCTTCTCGAGGAGGTGGACAAGGTCAAGGAATTATTATTTATCTAAACCTGGAGAAACTGCAAATGGAGAATCAGAGAACAGAGATGGGGCCGAGGCAACAGATGGGATGTCCAGTGGGGTGGCAGTGGCAAATGCTCTGGAGGCTGCTGGACAGGCAGCCACTGCAGCTGCTCTGGAGGCAGCAGCTGGTGCTGGGAAGTTGGTTGACACTAGTGCACCTGTGGACCAAGGGACAGAGTCAAACACGCTACACGATTTTGACTTGCCAATTTCCTTGGCGCTCCTGCAACAGTTTGGAGTTCCTCAGGGTCCTCAGTTGGCTTTCATAGCTAGGAAGCAGAAGATAGAGGCAACTGTTGGGTACAAGGTACCTGAAAATGATGGCAGACGCCATATATTGACTTTGACTGTGAGTGACTACAAGCGTCGCAGGGGTCTTCTTTGAGAGGCTCTCGTATAAGAGGCAAGTGGTTACTAATGAATAATACTTGGCACTGGTTGTTTGGAATACATTTCTAGTATATGTTTAATGCTTACCTTTTTTCCTAAAAACAGCTTCATCTCTTAGGTCTGTTCCAAAATGCAAATCACATTCTTTAAGCTTTTTCCTCAGATTAATATATGAATGTTCTTGATTGACTCTAGACTCATAGCTTTGTCACGCTACGCATAGCGAACTGGAAGAATAAGGCTTAGTAGTTGGTAGCATACGTATGCTTTTTTAACATGTTGGCCTCCTTTATACCTATTTCAACAATGTCGTCATTCTGGTATGTGGATACATAATACTCGAGCACTGTGCTCTGGCGAAAAGCATATCTTTAGTGAGATCAGAGCTAAGATTTTCATATTAAAAAGTATCATGCTCTGATTTGAGTGGTCTACTGTTTCTGCCTAGACTTCCTTGTAAAATCTTTGATACTTCAATGTCTTTTGCTTTAAAATTTTCAGATGCAAATAAATGCAGTTTCTTGTGATTTTTGTCAGTATCTCGTGATTTTTGTCTGCATCAGTAGGAGGCAGTACAGTTTGATGAAATGCAATGCTTGTCATGATGGATTGCTCTGCCTTGACTAATATTTATTCATGGTCTGTAGGGAACCTAAGAAACATCAACCAAGGCAGAGAAAATATGCCACTCAACAACACAGAATGGATAAGTCCGAGTAAAATTGGCGAAAGGGGCTGCAGGCAGGCTCTCTTTAAGTTTGATACTGAATTTCATGAACTAAAAGATGATAGCATGACTCATGTTGGAGCTATGCTGTCAAGTTAAGATATATACATGCAAGGGTGGTTAACTTGCGTTGGTCGTCTTGAACTTACTGCAGTCTCTCAGGTGATTAGTGCACGATAGTAACTGTAGGAATCCCATGTATTAATTGGAAACAACGACAGAGCTACTTGTAAAAATTTCATTTCATGTAGTTGAAACTTTGAATTTTGCAGACGTCATTGAGTTTGTTAGTCAGATGTTAGTGTTATTTTTGGTGAAACGTGAAACTTCAAAAGCAATCATGTACAAACAAAATCTTGAAGTCAATTGAATCCAAGCAGAGTATGTGGTTTCCTCAGGTCAGATTAGCATTGTTTCATGCGACCTATATACACTGATTGCAACTTCACAGCATATCTGGTCTCTCTAGTATGGCTTTGCAGTTAAGAATTAATCCTATCAATATCCAAAGCTAGCTGCAACACAAAAGGTCAATGCATTCGAATGGTTTGAAGAAATAATGTGATAATAAATCTAAAGATTTAGATCAAGATTGCTTGTTTATGCAGTGCTGCACAGTTGCTAATATACATGTTTGAGTATCATCACTGCACCGATGGTTATTAGATGATCAAAGAACAATCTCACTTGTATACCATATCAGGAAATTTCATAAATAAAATACATAACATTTGTACACTAACAATACAACACGACTTGGCCATCTGAATACTTCACAGCAGTCCATCAACTTGCCACAAGCAGGTAAGAGGCACACTGAAGCATTACTTTTTCTGTTGCAAACAAGAGACCTCGATGTTCCAGTGTTTTTGGGCAGCAATGATCAATGACGTTAGTAGAATGCTACCATACTGGTTGAAGGACTATAAAGGTGGACTTTATGATGATTGAATCTTCACTTGTTCTAGTGAAAGGCGTGCAGACAGCATAAAGCATTCCTAAACCTCGCTCGTAAGAAGCATTTCTTGACTCCACAGCTGCCATCATTCTAGGTGACCGCCGCCTTTCAAGTCTGTCATAGGATGGCTTGAAGACATCATCCATGAGAGCATCCTCATATGAGATCTAACCCTTGGTTCACAACAAAGCATTTGTTTAGGAGATCAAAAAGTGAATCTGTGACCGACACTAGGACGTGAGGTCTCTTAATTGGACACACCAACGGGCTGCAGCCATTTGACATCAAGAAGTTCCTGTAAGTAAAGAAATAAGGCAAGCCTGTTATTGACTCTAGTAGAATTAGTGCATGCATAGATTGGAGGAAGAGATTCTCATACCGCGGGAAAGGAAGAGTCGGAGTTGCTTGGTCCCAGATGTCATCACTTCCTCTCAATTTAGCAATTTCCTTTATATGTCTGTATACAAAGACACATACCAGACGAATTTGGCAGTCGCAAAAAATTCTTTTAAAAGAAAAAGGCTGGAAGAGCATGATACTGCTATCAAAATTATAAGAAAATACCATGCCAGGAAGCAGGTCTACTGTTCAGGATCGCCACCAAATGGAGTCATTACAATATCAAACAAAATAAAGTAGCGTGACTCCAGCAGACCAAACATCAGTTGCAGCCTTGGTGATGCGATTACAGTAGGACCTGCTGTAGGTATCATCTAATCCAAGAACTACAAAAGAAATTTCTCAAGATATGAAGCAACACTAATAATGACAGCATATACGATCAGATTATCTCATAGCGTGTCTCTCAAGTTCAAAGAAACTTGAACATAAGCCCCTTGTACTTGTGAGCCCTTGCTAATACTCAACAAGTTCAAGCTGTTGTCCAGAACCAAACAATGCCTATAATAATAACAACAGGCATGTGATGCCAGTGATGGACATGGTCGCTAGGTAATTATGAAAAAACAATCCAGTCAGTCTGCTTCTTTGTCAACTACGTCTCTTACACGACAATTGAATCTGCATTTACAAGATGGAAAGAACAAGAACACTCTACAGTCGGTGGAGTAAGCTAAGGATTGCAAAAGCTTACATCCCTTATATGCTATCAAACACTAATTACAGGCCAAATAAACCAACAAATCTTCAATATCTAAACTGCAGAAATGAATAACCACAGTTACTGAACAATCTAAACAGGAAAGGAGAAAAAAACAAAGAGTAATTCTATCCCAGCAACCATGTTCCGACAGAATAGTAGTATATTGGTGTAGCAAGGATTTTGCAGCTGGATGCTCCAGCTCAACTCGTCGGTGAAGATGACAAAGTAAAATTCAATATGAAGCCAACCATCAAGCCTATAAGTCCTGCAAATAATGCAATTGTTAACGAGAACCCTGCATCACTTTTGTGGCGTCTTCGTCTCTTCAAGATATCCTGAGAAAAAGTTTTAAATGCAATTTCATCACAAATAACACATGCTGAAGACTGATAGAGTAACTTGTCAGTGTATTTAAACAATAGATTAACCATGATAACCAAATCTGATAGATGTGAAAAGTCAAGACAAGTTTGAATATACAAATAGCAACAACCTTAGACCTAACTTTTAAATGAAGTGAACAAGGAAGTCAGGTGAGAACCTTGTCACACGGTATTATGCTGTAACTTGCACGATCTAAACCAAAAGCAACTAACATAATTTCCTTGTGGATGCTATGCTATCATACATGTGCTACTATTTTCTTCCAGACTGTTACATAATTCACAAAACAAACCCTTTTCTTCCCCAATTTTGTAAACCAATTCAGATGAAGGTTCCTAATATACATCAGAGACAAGTGTTTATGATGACCAATTGCATCATCAGTATGTAGACTCACTAAGTATAACATACTCAAGAAATATGATCGCATGACCACATAACCAAGCAATAAATTTGACAGGTAGATGTTTTCATTAGGAAACAAAAAAGTTGGATACACATGCATATTATTTCTTAAAAAAATACAGAGATACTTACAATTTCATGTTGTAAATGCTGATTTTGTTGGAGGGTATTATCCCTTTCGGCTTTCAGTTGCTGAATTGTTTGGATCTGCAAATTCAGACAGAACCAAATATGTCAGGCATTTGGTAAAGTAAGTAAAAACAGAAGTGTTGAGCAAGATCAAACATAATTCGAAAGAATAAAGATGCAGCCACACCACAAAACACTGCCATGACAATTTATGTTAAAACTAAATGTTCACCTACTGATGCCACTGATAAAGAATGCTGGAGAATGCTAGACAGCAAGGGAAGTAGCAACTATAGTTAGATATGAAGGATGATAGAAGAGGAACATGTGTTCATTTACATGCAAGTGAACATATTGCGAATTTATGGA
Organism: Acanthochlamys bracteata; assembly: GCA_019914995.1. Lineage (NCBI taxonomy): Eukaryota > Viridiplantae > Streptophyta > Magnoliopsida > Pandanales > Velloziaceae > Acanthochlamys > Acanthochlamys bracteata. Next base: position 1,485,992 of record CM034126.1, read on the forward strand.
TTATGATTTATGACCACCCTTATGTATCATGACCGCACTTTAAGGCAGTGACAAACTAACAACCTAAATAATTAGCAACAGAGATCACCGTTCACAGTTCAATTATGAAATTCATAATTTCCAGAATAAGCATTGCTCTCGTCTAATGAGACAGTTCTGCCACTTTTCATTTTCTGGAAATTCGTCATTTCCTGAACAGTCACCATTGAGGATCAGCAAAATAGATCCAGAATAGCATCTGACACAGCTTAGTTGTTCGTTAGAGTGTCCCTTTGCCATATTTACCCACTGATTCATTCTCCAATACATAGATCTAATTATGTTAGCCCAAAATACTACCATTGTTATAGAACTTTGTGTTAGTAATATCAGAAGTAACATCGATACGTACTGTTACTAAAATCAAGTATATTTGCACCTGATGGATATCATAAACCGTGGTCATATTGGTGCTGCAACAAGCATGCAGGCTACATTCAATAGGATAAAGAAGATAGATCCAGGGTACTTATTAACATCACGCCACGCGCTTCAAGAGTGCCAGGAAAATGAAACGTTTTGTTGAGAATATGTTTCTTCTTTTTATCTCAGGTTCTCAGGATTTGTTGTCCCAATTTATCAGCAAATAACCAAATCTAGCTTTTATTTCAAGAAATAGTGTACCAGGTAGTCCAGCTTTGATATCCTACGGATGTCAGTTATCAAAGATATTTTGAAATAACATAGAGAGCACCTATCCCCTGAAATCTTGAAACACCTATCAACAAAGATATTTCAGTATGTCTACCACCTTTTATCATTTTTGCCTAGTATGCCTCTATAGAAAATTTCTTGAGCTCAAAATCATATTTTACACTCTGAAGTACTTCTTTTAATTTAGACATAGAAAAATGCACGTCTTAGTCTTAATAACAAAACTTGATAAGTTTACAATTCCATGACAAAATTCTCAATTTATCGACTTAAGGTGGTAGACATATACTGAAAGTTAAGAAAGTAAAGATACTCACCTCTTCAGGGCTTGAGTCCTTCAACATCTGTAAAAAGCACAAACTTGTAAGCCTTTACAAAGTAGTCATTTATCAATATCAATAAATCAATCAGCGTCACATATCTTACTAATATATCAGAACCCCGTTTGAAGCTTCGGGATCCTGTAAACCCTGACTCTTCAGAGTTCCCTGAACCAGCCTGCGCTGGAGTGGTATAGACTACTCTGAGCCTACATTCTTCTATCACCTTGTCACCTTCTTTGTTAAACTATAGATAAAAGAACTTCTTATCAAAATAAATTGAGGTAAGCATATTCTTGCTAAATTGACACACTGTGTTACAGAAATTAACTGTATCTGCAGGAAGTTCATCAAAGTCGGTAACTGACGGCACTTTTGTACTCTGCAGGAGGAACTTATCCTTGCATTGCAAGTCAGTTGGATGCTCCTTTTGTGCTTGAAGTGTCACTTCATTTTGGTTAACAGAAAGTTAGAAGAGGAGAACATGTAGCTGCAAGTAATGGTAATGCATCTAGACCAAACCAAACTAAAACCTGTAATGCTACACGAGTCCCACGGTTGGACAATGCCTGTGTTTGGCCTGACAAAGTACTTCTTTGGAGATGTGGTTTTCACCTTCACAATGTGCACAGACAAATATTAATTGCAGTAAACACATATTTCAAAGAAAAATGAAGATGATAGCAACAGAAAAGAGACTAATGAACTAATTTATGAATGAAGGCATAAACACCACAACCATTTTGATGGAGTTACCACAAAAGAAAACTTCTTGACTTACAAAGACCTAGTTCACATATGGCAGAAATGAAGATAAATTGCAGGAAAGCAATAATTCCAAAACAACTGAAAAACAAAGAAATGTAGAAGGCAGTCAAACTAACCACATTTGTTTAATTAAAAAAAATGATGCCTCCACAATTTCATGGTAACATACACACACAGAAAACAGATAAAGGTACATATATACAGCAAAACATGCTATACTATTGTATGAAAATAAAAAGACATAAAACGTTTGACAAATAAAGTACACAACAATATGAGGATGAAATATAAACATATGCTAAAGAAAATGTTCCTAAAGCTTGCAACGCCCGTGGATTCGACGTGTTTCTATGATATAATAGTCACAAAAATCTTAGATGCATCTCATCTCATGATTCAGGACTCAATTGCTCAGATAGGACTTGACCCTAAGCATCAGTACGTAGCTTAATTCCTAAAGATAGGCAAGGAAATTAAACTGAAAGAAAAGCAATTATAAAAGGATAAATACCTTAAAAGCAACATGGGTTTCAGTGTTGTTCACGACCTTGAGGTTGCAATACGACGGCCTCCCGAGCTCAACTGATCATCAAAAACCAACCCCAAATTCCAAAATCAAATTTTCAAATGTGAAAATTTTTCATCAAGGAAAATTAAATGACATAAGAAAAAAATCAACAAATATGAAGCTTGATTACCTTCAAAGATGAGTTCTTCGGGATGCACTGAGATCAGTTGATCTCTTCCCATCTTGTCACCAACAACAACTAAGGATCAATCAAAACAACCTGCAATCCAATTCGAGAACCAAAAAAATCAGGGAATAAGAAATCCAACTCCAGTTTAGCTCGATCAACAAACCAAATCAAACAAAGACAAACCTTCAATTCTGTTGATTAATTCTTCAGGAGACGAGGAACACGGACGAGAGAGAAGAGAAATCGAGTTCGCTCATGCGCGATAACGAAGGAGCACCACATCCGAGATTAATTACTAATTCTCATTCCGAAAGAAACATTTCGATCGACGTTCCCATAAGATGATCTTGCAAATCAGAATAATCTTTCAGATTATTACGGAGGCATTATCTGTTATCAGAGCAATTCGGAATACAATGTTTCGTAACTTGCAATTGCTTGTCAGCGCTAGAATGGTTTGCCTTTCGGTTAGGGCGTGAGTTTTATTCTGAATTTTTAAAAAGTGGTTTTAAATTTAGTTCATCTTTTTGTCGTATATTTAAAAATAAACTAAAATTAAAAAAATTTAAAATTTAAAATAATAATTTAGAAGTATAATTTAATTTAAAGAGTAACTGAAATACGTGTATGTTTTTTAAAATTTTAAATTTAATGAAAAAAAGTAAACTTTTGAAAATTTTTTGCTAATAATTTATACTGTTATTAACGCTCTCCTTCGTAGTACTACTTTCCTAGTAAGAAATTTTTTTGTTGAACATTCATAAATGTGAGACATTTGAATCACTTGCTACGAACCAAAAGAAACTTTCCCTTGTAATTTTTAATGTTTATTTTGTGGCTTATATTACAGGATGAAGGATATTCGACAGAAGATAAACTACATACGGCTAGTGGCTCTTTTTAAAAGAGCCCCACCGGGCAAACCAAGAAATAAAAAATTAATACCGAACAAGCTAATTTTTCTCCAAAATTTGCATAACTTTAGAATAGCAATAATAACCATGAGATCCAATCAATACGATCAGTAGCAAGTAATGGCCAGTGAAACATGGAGAATACAAATGATGCACTTCTCATTAAATGAAGACCGTTCTCATCTTTACACATTTTCTCGAAGTAAATTGACACTTCATGAAAGTGCGAAATAGGGACCTACAATGATATTTTACCCAAGAGGAAGCACATAAAAGTTCCACCAAATGTGACAAGTCATAGTAAACAGAGATCTAAAACATCTACCCATTTGCTGGTGCACAAGGGGGAAGCCATGGAAGTCGTCATTTGAAGGTGGATAAACGTGGAAGCTTGTCCCTCAAATAGTACAACCTTGCCCTACGAACCTTCCTATGAGCAACTACTCTGATCTCTTTGATGTTTGGCGAGTACCTGCAACGACAAAAGAATATATTACAAGATCTGTCTCTCGCGTTAGTTGAGCAGTAACAAGAACAAACCAATAAGCAAAAATAGGCAGATCTAAACGATAATGGGTGATGTCGAGCCTGTATCTTTAGCATAAAAACAGCAAGTTGCTGATTCGCCTGAAATGTCAGCTAAATCAATAAATTCATTTACATTTTGAATTTCAAATTAGTGCTCTATTCAATTATATGAATGTGTGATAAGCCTGTGTAGAACTCGCTACTCTACATTAAGGTACTCTCAGTTTTCCTACATTAAGGTACATGTAGCACTAGGTACAACATGAACACATTAAGATACAACTGGACCCTCATCTCAACAAGTGGGGCCAGCATTTTAGCATTTCTATGCCACACTAGACAATGCTTTCCCAGTTTTTTGTAGACCTATGATTTATCATGCATTATGTATTGCATGTACATGCACGCATGTTCAGACTTCGTGAATTTGTCCTGGTATGCTGTTTCTATTACATGCAATACTACCGCCTCAGATGTCATCTAATTTAATTCAAGAAGACATAGTTTCTTTCTTATCAAGTACTGCTTCGTCCAATATATCTTGAATATCAGGTGTCTCTGTCAAGATCCATACAAGTATCAAAATCTAGCACATTTCCACCACACATTATCTGATTGTTATCACTGCTAGTACATTTAGTTCCATGATCGCCACACTTCTGTGCAATATGTCTGTAAATGTCTAAGTAGGTCAGTTGGTTATGTAAGCTTACTGATGAGTTTCAACTACATGCTCAATAAAAAGATAACACTTCTCAGACATTCTCCCCAACCATCCAAACCAACTTTCTTGTTGATACATCGTTTTCCAAGTACTGAACACTAAGACCGAAGTGCCAGAAACAGAAGATTATCTGTTAGTACCAAATGCTCCTAATTGCTCACCATTCTGATATAATTTTGGCATAATTCTGAAGATCTATTTGTCACTTCGATTAGCAGTAATGCAACTACCATCTACTAGCAGACACTGGGCAATTCCTATAATTTCAACTTTCTAAATACTTTGCACAGTGACAATAACAATAAAATGTTATCCCAGTAACTGGGGCTGCCTTTCCTGAATACTCTCTAATATCCTGTCACTCAGTGGACATAGTACGTTTCATTCACAAGGAACAGCCACTAAATCAGTAGAATGAATAAAATAATTGAACCAATGCAAGGCAAATGACATGAATAAGATGGTTTCAGATTCTGATAAAACGAGCAGAACTCTGCTATAAAATCAGAACTATATCAAAGATTACCAGAACACAGTTTCACGGTGTACTGTTCTCAACAGCCAAGTATGTTGACTAGACTACCAGAAGATCATGTGAAACTGAGACCTGTGACATTCTAACTTCTTAAATATTCTAATATCTTCAACCTCCAGATTATCATTAAAAATTTCAATAAGCTTCTCTAGCTAATCATCAAGAACAATAGTCTCTGGAATCAGAAGCTACATCGCTTTCTCATGTGTTCCTATGGGAGCAGATTTACGAAAGAAACCATTTGTTTTAACTCAACATAATTTGCTTCTCAAAACAGCAATTTCCAGAAAACTTTGAGATACTTACACTGGGAAGACAATCTCAACTCCAATACCAGCAATAATCCTTCGAATACGTATTGTTGTATGGATCCCTGCATTTTGTTTAGACATCACTATGCCTTTGTAAATTGACGCCCTCCTCCTATTCTCTGGCACTTCCTGTATAACAAAGTAGCAGCCAAACACAATCAATAACTCAAGGAAGAAAATGCAAGGGAGGATAAAGACACAGAAGCTTTAAAATTTACCAGTTTGATCTCCACAATGTCTCCGACCCTAATATCTGGCACTGGCCTTTCCTCCTCGGCAGCCTCAATGGCCCTCTTGTTCAAAATCTATTTAGCCAATTCATAGTTAATAAATATCTCCAAAACCGAGAACATAGGAAACAAAGCCCGTACAACTTTATCTCAACAAAGTACACTGTAAAAGAACCAAATTCCAGAAAACACATTGAACTAACTACAAGATATGTCAAGTAACAGAGTCAAGAGCATCAGTATCCACACACCAGTAACTCCAAGTTCCAAATGACTCAAAAAATTTTCAACCAAACCAACCTCAAATTTCAACAAAAACCAATATTTTCCCGAACGGTATCCAATCTCACATACTCATAATTCCAATTTCCAAAATTTAAGCACTGCTAGCCACATAAAAACCTACCAATAGGCCATTCCAACTAAATTCAAACAAAAAGAAAGAAAAATAATTTAAACCCAAATCAACCACATACCCCCATTATATCACCAAGCTTGATTCTTGACTTCCTGGGCGCCTTATCCTTCTCTTCCACTTCCTCCACCGCACCACTTCCCTCCTTCACCACTTCCTCCACAACCCCTCCTTCTCCTTCATCTATTGAAACTTCAGTTTCTCCGGCATCATCATCGGCGGCGGCGGCGGCAGGTCTAACATTGAATTGAATTCTCCCGATTGGAAACAACCTAGTCGAAGAAGATGAAGAACAGAAACTGATCGGCCGTGGGAGAAAAGGAGAGAAGGAGAAGGAGAGATTGCAGTGCTTTGCTGATGGAAAGTGGAGTGCGGCGAGAGGAAGTAATGCTGCTGCTGAGTTGTAGTGATTGGAAAGAAGGTTGGAAGCCATGATTGTGTAATGGAAAATGGAGATTTTTGTTAGCTACGACCGAAGCATCAGAGACAAAGAAACCAGAGAAGAGCAACCTTATCGAGAGGGAGAAAGAAAGTGGGGGACTGTTTTCTTCTCTAGTTCAATTAAACAGATGAAAATTATTAAAAGTAATTACGCCATATCTTTATTAATTTAATTTAATTAATACAGTTTTAATTAATTAACTACAGAAATTGTCTATTTATTTGTGTTTTCTCTTAAGAACTTAGAAGTTAGAAGCACTTAATAAGGTCCTATTTAGAGTGTTTTCCGGTGCTTATCATATTACTTTCGTTTCTAAAAATTCTAATAATTTTAAATAATTTTTTAATTAATAGTAAAATATTTTTAAATATATATATTAATAATATATCGTAAAAATATATATATATATATATAAAGGTTTTTTAGTTCAAAAGATTTAAATTCGTTTTAAAAAATTTTAAAAACTTTTTTATTATAAAATTCTTTATAATTGAATTTGAGTGCTTATACTTGCTGGCAAATATTTTTTTGAGCAAGACTATAATGCATCTGCTCGTTCAATTTTATGCTAAAAAAGTGTTCACTTTGTCATAAAGTAATTTTTTAGCATAAAAAAACACCTTTATTTGATATTTATTGTTATAATTTATTCTAGCAACTTCAAATCAAATTATTTATATATTATAAATTTATTTTTTTAAAATTCTTTTGCAGATCAAGTGCGAGCAAATAACACGTCCGTCTTTAGAGTTGTGTTTTTTGCACGCCTAAGTCACTTTTAATTCACTTCTTATTACAAAAAAAATATAAAAAAATTATTTCAACTTATTCTTCAATACAAAAATAATACATCACTTTCAACAATATTATTTCTAATAATTTATTTTTAAAAACTCACTTTTAAAAAATTTATTTCTAAAAATAAAAGAACGGACTCTTAAGAATATAGAAATGAAATTGAAGTGATCAGTCTCAGTTTAAAAATTTAACAGATATCCTAAAATTAGGAAAGGCACTCTAAAATTGAGCCGTGAAAGATACATAGTAGCCAAATGTTTTTTTGAGATCCCTCCCAAATGACAGTATCACATAGAAGAAAAATATTTTTAAACCAAGTCTGGGAACGCTGTGGGGGCGTTTGAGATTGCTTATGAAATAAAATTTTTCTGAGATAAAAAATATTTTTATTTTTTTTGAGAAACGAGATCTATTTTTTTACTTCTAAAAAAATAATAAAAATATATAATAAAAAGATCTCACTCCGTAGAATTTTTCTATACTTTTTAAATTTTTAAATAAATTTTTTATATATTTATAAAATATGTATTAAAAAATATAAAATTAAAAAGTAGCGTTTCAAACGCTCTCCCAAACGCTAGCGGAATTTACCTTCTCCAAAACTTGTTTTTACCTTCTGAGAAAGATCTGATACATTAAGGTTTCAAACGCAATGAGAGAATAACCAATCGTGTTTTAATTGGTTAGAAGTGAATTTTTAAAAACTGAATTCGATAGAACTAGATTTGATGAAAAATAAATTACAAATGAGTTCGATAAATTAAAGTAAATTGAAATACAAAAAAATAGTGAGTTTTTGATAAACTAGTACTATCGTAGATTACTAGCATAGAAGGATGGTAATAAATAAACTTGTAATGTTTTCTCCTAGTTAGAACCAAAGCATTTCTTTGCAGTTTTTTGTTGATTGGTAGAATTGAGCAAAGCTCACACATCTCTCTCATTACAATCTGTAAAGACTGCATGTCCCGCTGCTTTTCAACCTTACTGAAACATCTCACTATATATCAATTGATATACAGAATCCGTTGATTCATTCTTTCATTTTCATTACTATTTGTTCGACGCAGTTAATATCGATTTTAATTAATTGAACGAAAGCAACATGGGATCGATGATCATTGATGGATAATACTACACAAAAATGTGTCCCTTCCACTGCAAGCAAAGCAAGCATAAGATAAACATCATTAGTTCAACTTCATCAGCTGTATGATGATGGTTGGTGACGGAATGATCCACGATAATGCGTGGATTATGGTATGGCACTTAACTTGTAGATGGACATTTTGTTCATGAACTTCAACAAGTTTTTCAACTGATTTGGTTACTTCCAAGAGTCTATAGCTTCAACGATCACTTCTTTTTGTGTACAGATAGTGGGTGAACATATACATGCTTTTAAGTCACTTCCGACTTACTTTTTTTTATAAAAGTAATTCAAAAACTAAATTTACTTCCTATAATACTATTTATAACTCGCGTTTAGTAACTCACTTTCGAATAATTCATTTCTAGCTCAAAAAAACACACCCTTAATCTATATTGGGTAATTGAATATATATAATTCAGAGGAATGAGCGATGGACTCGTGGAGGGAGACAGATTTTTTCCATGTAAATTAGAAACACCTTACTTCATCTTGCTGGTAGTGAACGAGCTAAGTTGAAAGCAACATGTATTCACCCATGGAATATATCCAAGAGCTAGCAGGCGCGGCCTTCGACTTAAAGTTTCATCAATCTCCTCTGATTGCTTCTAGAATCAAGCAATCGAAAGTCGATCTTCTTTACAATTGAAAGCCTAGCTAATTGATATTACTTAATTATATGTGGTGAACTGTGATCATCGCAGAACAGCAAATTAATATAGCAGAATTAACAGTAGTAAAGCTTAAATCAAGCGGCAGTAATTCTGTAGAATGAGTAGAGCACATCAGAGCTGTAGATGAACATAAGGGAACCATCGCAGGTGTGAGATGTTGCAGGTTGGCACTAAACATTATTCAATCAGACATTAGTTGTTGTGAATTCATTGAGCTGGATAAGTACTTCTAGCACACGCAACAAACAGCAGCATCTCATTTTCTTAATGTAACATTTTGGCACTATATTTTGGAGACTTTTGATTCAATTTTTCTCTAATATTTTTTTAAAATTTTTATTTTATATTTTTTAATATATATTTTATAAATATTTAAAAATTTATTTAAAATCTTAAAAAATATAAAAAAATTCTACATCAGATTATTTTATTATATATTTTTATTATTTTTTAAAAATAAAAATATTTTTATTTTAAAAAAGTTTAATTTCATAAGTAATCTGAAACCTGATATGTCTAATCTACATCCTGAAGTTACCAGAGTTAGTTTCAGAAACATTTTTGAACCAGTTCACAAATACAGTAAACATACAACTAGATTGTAACAGAGCACTACTGATTAATAAATGGTTCATTGATTCAAAAAAAAAAAAAAAATTCCATCTATCAAGAAATAAAGGATTCCTGTATTGCAAAGCAACGTAGCTGTATATTTTAAGCTTTTTATTGAAGAATAAGAAAGCGCAAAGAAAAAGATTGCAGGCCAACCAAAATCAAGTCACCTGCCAAAAGATACACATCCTTCCGTTCCTACATCTCCATATAAAACTCCCTCTCTCTCAAACCCCACAACAAATAACAACGTTAATCTCTAGCTCTCTTCCTCTCCATCTAGCTAGATCAACAACACGTACAACAAAAGGATCAGAAGAGAAAGATCGATGGGTTTCCATAGATCAAGTATAGCTTTCGCTGTGATCACTACTCTAACACTATTCTGCAGCTGCATTGCTCAATCTCCAGCTTCTTCTCCGGCCGCAACAACGAACCCTCAACCAACTCCTACAACACCTCCTCCAGTTGTAAGTCCTCCACCTGTTGCAGCACCTCCACAAGTTACTAGTCCTCCACCTGTTGCAACTCCACCTCCGGTTGCAAGCCCTCCTCTGGTTATCCCACCTCCACCAGTAATGGCTCCACCGGTTGCAGCACCAACACCTGCACCAGTCTCTGTTACCCCTACAGGAGCACCAACACCATCAACACCTTCTCCAGTTGCCAGCATTGCTCCAGTTGAGTCTCCGGCAAGCTTGTCGCCTGCAGAGGAGCCAACAGCGGCAGTTGACTCTGCTGGTGGGCTTAGAAGAAGAGGTGGGTTGGGGTTGCTAGCTTTGGCCGGTGGAGTGATGCTTTTGGCTTGAATAATTTTTTTTATAAAAGATTATTTACTGATGATCTTGGATGGTTGGACAAATAAAATTCACTAATTCTTTGGGATATATTTTGGGAATTTTAGATTCATTTTTTTTATAACTTTTTTTTTGTTCCTGTTTGAATTTTATTAATTTGGGAGAGTTTTTGTACTTGAGAGAGAGAGAGATGGGAGATTTGTAATGTGATCAGTCTTCATGGTATTGGTATTTTTCTTATGTATATGTTGCACACTAGCTACTACTAGTTGATTTTATTCAGCTCAAATATATTAACCCTCCAAACTTCTCATTGTTTTATTGAATAAACATAACTAGATCTACAAAGATATTTGAAGCAATTTGCGAATGCTACTTCTTAGATTGAATGCTGCAGGTAAGGATGTGCTCACTTCAAACATAAACTCACTTTTTAAAAAAAAAAATTCAATTTCAATTCAAATTCAATAAAATAAATACAAATTTTAAACGCAAATTTTTCGTTTAAAATTTTGCTTTTTATTAAATTTATTTTAAAATTTTAATTATTTTTTATAAACTCAATTCATCAATGAGTTTAATGATAGATAAATATGCGCTAAGTCAATATTATGGCTTCTAAGTTACAGTCATCTCACTCTTTACTTGATCAACGCTGCAGTTAATTGAATGAATAGTATATAATAGAATAGTAAAAATAATTAATTGAAAAGGAATTTTTCAAAAAATAGAGTATTTAAAAAAAAATTTTAGAAATAAATTCTATTTTTTTTATTTCAAAAAAATAATAAAAATAACTAATAATAAAATTTTACGATATAGAATTTTTCTATACTATTAAAATTTTTTAAATAGTTTTATAAAATATTTAAAATTTTTATTAAAAAATATAAAATAAAAAATTAGATAAAAAAAGTTTCTCCAGACATAATCTAACTACAGTACAGCAACGCAAGTTGGTTAATTTGTGCATGGATATCAAAGCTTTCCTGCTTATAGCAGTTTTAAAAACTATTTCGTGCATTAGTTTGGACCAATAAAATTCCATCATCTTTTCTAAAGTTTGATGACTAAAAGTTACTCTACCTAAAAAAGGCAGCAACTTTTTCATGCCCTTGTGTATGAGATGCAGCGGTCAATGCATGGTGTTTACTTGAATTATTAAAAAGACGCAATGAATGGGGGTGAAATTAATCCGTATTAATTTTTTATTGGTTGCAAATGAAAGTGTCACCATGTTCATGAATCACGAATTAATGTTGTTAAAATCGCAATGATAGAGCAGAGATAAAACGAATTTGATCGGATCAGGATCAATATATTACCAATAAAATTCCCTCTTAATATTTTTTTAACGTCGCCTTTATCTCGTTGTCTGCATTATTTCTCTAATCAGATTCAATATCAGCAGGAAATGGCATCTTTTCTGCCTCGATTTCTGCTTTTAAATATTTTACCTATTTAGAGTTTGATTAAAATTATTCTCAGTGCAATAATATATATACAGTTGAAATCTTCTTTCTCGATGAGCTAATTGGCTTAATGTCTTTTTAAATAAATTCTTCTCAGTTTCTTCTCCCTCCGTATAATTCTTGCTCTAAAACTTATTATATTTTAGATTTGAGTCTTAGTTTTATTTGTTTTTATCACGAATTTCATGCTTTATCTTTTTAAAAAATTCCAGTACATATTCACACAACACCTACTAATACCATCGTACAAGCAATACCCACCACCATCAATTTAACCCAAGCTATAAAATCACAGCCTAGACTCTCTCCATGAGAGAATATAGAAGAGAATGGCGGCAGTGTGGGTTCCACGTTCGCCGGAGTCCCGTTGGGCCCCGGATTGAGCACCGGAGCAGTCTGCGGTCCTGCTGACGGCAATGGAGCCTGAACTTGTTCTACCATGACGTGCAACTTCATGCCTCCCAGACAATGAGAAAGTGCGCCGCAAATGAAATACCTGTCGCCGGAAGATGTTAACGGGATCGAAGTGTTGCCGTCGCTGTAAGAAGATATTGCTTTGGTTGCGTTGCAGCTGTTGTAGCCATTGCTGTCTACCTCGTTCAGAGTGTGGTAGCTTGAGTATCGGAACACTACATACAACGACAGAATCTAACTGATGAATTTTGGTGCACTGAATTCTGATTCAGTCAAGTTGCGATTAATTAATGCCATCTTACGGAAAACATTGGAACAAATAAATCATGTTTGTGCAAAGAAATTAACGTACGTAAAATGTCGCCGGGTTGGAAGATCTTCGTCGTTGGCCAATCGGAAAGGTCAGCACTGATGTCCCAGCCGGCAGAGTCACCGACGTTGTACACGGTAGCGGTGCAGGGTTCCGGCAAGACGACGAGAATGAGGAGCACGTTAAAGATGAAGAGAAGGAAATTGAACGTGTCTGCCATGAACATTTGGAACTGTGACGTATTGGTTATTGTACATCTGAAAGTAGAGAAGCTTAGAACTCACAAAAAGGGACTCGATTTATTGGTTTTGTTTTCTGTTGGAATGTTTTGATTAGCTAACCTAACTCGCTCAAACCATAGCTAACAGAAAAGAAGCTAGCTAGCTAGCTTGATTTTATTTTAAAATAATTTGAAATAATGATGTGGTGTGAGATTAATCAATGGAATTATTAAAGTTTTTGGTTAAAGCCCATTAATTCATTGAACTGTTAGTTTGGAAGGTTGATGAGCTGAAAATTTGGAGGTGGTTTTAGGTAGATAAACTGCTCTTAACAAACAATTGATAGGCAAGAGTGAATGGGCTGAATAGGCCTTGTTTGGGCCAACCAAAAGTTATTTAATTAAACTTTCGATCCTTTTACTCCATGACAGCAAAGATCTTCAGAAACAGACATTTTAGAAAACCAAAATTAAGGGACGGTTTAGAAGTGCTTGTAAAATAATTTTTTTAAAAATAAAAAATAGTTTTACTTTTTAAAAATAACTTTTATTTTTTTATTTTTAAAAAATAATAAAAATATATAATAAAAAGATTTTATTACGTCAAATTTTTTATATTTTTTAAATTTTTTATAAATTTTTTACATATTTATAAAATATATATTAAAAAAATATAAACTAAAAATTAAAAAAATATTTGGAAAATATAATTCTAAACGCCCCTAATTCCACCTTTTACATAGGGAATGTTTTTTATGCTATAAACTAAAAATTTTAGAACTGAATTTTAAAAATAAGTTTTTTAAAAAGTAAGATTAAAAAATAGTTCACTTTTTATATTTAATTATTACTAAAAGTAATTTAAATGTAAAGTTTTAAATATTAAATTTTAAATTTTAAAAGTGAAGTTTTTTTATGGAAAAAATTGAGTTTAATTTTTATAATAATTTTGATTTGAAGTAAGTTGAAAGTATAATTTTTTAAAAAACAAGTCTATAGCGCTTAAGCTGGTTCGTTCATGCAATGTTTTCTTTCGCAGCAGTTCTTCCACTTTATCGGAGTGTTTGAAAATATTTATAGAATAAATTTATTTAAATAAAAATATTTACTTTATTTTTATAAATAAAATTTTATATTTTGATTAAAAAAATTAATAATAATAAATAATAATAAAATTTACTATGTAAATTTTTTTATAATTTTAAATTTTTAATAAGTTTTATAAATTATTATAAAATTTATTAATCAATATACAATAAAAAATTAATAAATTACTTTTTCATTAAGCGTTATTAAACGGCCCCTAACACTACCGTAATTCGACCTTATCGCACAAGTTGGTGGCATGATCCACTCACATTAAAAAATTGAATGGTAAACAGTTTCCGTATAGTTCCCATGATTTCCATTAATTTCGTGTACTAACAAACAAATATCTAAAAATTTGATTTCCAGAATAGTTTAGCTTTGTCAACGGCAGCCTCTTCCATGTTGAGGAACCGTGCAAGAAAGAAACAATTAAATTAAGTGGGTAGTAGTTGAACAAATCTCATCATCAAAAAGTTCCAAAACATATCACCATCCAAATTAATTAATTAAAACCATCACCAAAACAAGATTTAGGATAAAAAAAATGATCATGAACAACAACTACACCAAAACCAAACAGTACATATTAACTGATATTAATCAAACACAGCGGCACTGCCTCTCACCTAGCTAGCTAATTATTTAACCGAAGAATCCAAGTCCAGCAAGTAATCCACCAACCAATATTGAGCCTGACAAACTCTTTCCAGCAACTCCATTTTCTAAAGGAGTTTCAGTTGATGGAGTAGTCGATGGAGTTGTGGGAGTAGTCGAAGGAGTTGTAGGTGTAGTCGAAGGTGTTGACGGCGTAGACGGCGTTGAAGGAGTTGAAGGCGGCGTAGACGGTGTTGAAGGCGTCGATGGAGTTGATGCAGAGACGGAAACTGAGAGCTTCATGCCTTGGGCACAGTGACCTAGAGTGCCGCAAACAAAGTAGTAGTTTCCAGGCTTGGACAAGGCGATCTTTGTGTTTCCGTCGTTGTAGCTAGTGGCGCTGTTGCTTGTTGAGCACGCGGCGTAGTCGGACTGGCTCACTACGGAGACTGAGTGTAAACGGCCATATGGAAATACTGGCATAAAGTTTAAAACAACTCAATATTAGCTTCATTAATTTCTTCAGATAATTTCAAAATAGCAATCTTCGTAGCTGCAGTGATGGAATTTTGATAACGAAGAGCTAGCTATGGTATGAAGATGAAAAGTAGAATACACATGTTTCGTTGTCAACTATATATATCTAAGAATTAATTACCATATGTATCATAATTATCCTAGCTAGCTAAAACTTAAGATCTTTCTCATTTTATTAAACTTCTTAATTAATAGTTTCATGATACACTTCATTTTATTAAACTATGTCTGTAGTTTACTCATGGCAGAATATTTTAAATCTTTTGAAATTAACTCGTAAAATGCACATAATTAAGAATGAGAACAATAACAAGAAGAAGAAATGTGATCCACTTACCAAGATTATCCCCGACGTTAAAGGTCTTGTCAGAGGTCCAACTGTCGTAGTTAACTCCGGTTGTCCAACCGCTAGAATCACCAACTGTGTAATCAACAGCAAAGGCCACTGGAAAAACAACAAGAAGGAGAACTAGCAAATGATGAGCACCTGCAGCCATTGACTCAAAAACTCTCCCTGATCTCTACCTAGCTAAGCTAAACGAAAAAAAGATTAATAAAAGAAAGAAATGTTTGCTATATGATCGATGATGGTGATGAAGGTTTTGATCAGGAAGGGAAGAACAAGATTATATATATAGGGAATTAACTTCTTTCTAAGAGGATATCTTTTTAACATGATCTTATTCCAAGCCCTACCATTCATTTTTGTTTAATGAAATAAATTGGTTAGTTATGATAATTATTCAACTCTTACCAACTGCTAGCTAATACCTTATAATCTGGCCTCATATATGACAATACCTAATATGCATAGACCTTTCCAAAGTATTGTCTTTTATAATTGTATACAACCAAATTATATTGTACGTATCTTATATATTGATAGCAAGGTTTTCTAGATGCGCATCTCTACCTACTACGACATGACTCATGTATTATAACCAGCATCCATAAATAAAAAATTTTAAAACTGTGTAGTTTTTAGATGCTTGATTTCTGCCCAATAAATAGAAATGTTTTAATTAATGATAAGTATTACAAGCTTTACAATAACTAAGAAACATTACTATATGTGAACAAAAAACCTTATCATCTTTGGTCAATGTTTTCTGCAGCAGTGAGTAGGTCAGTTCCAATCCTGTCAATGTAAAGAAAGGAAGCAGTTGAACACTAAACCATCTCTATATTGAAGAGAACATGCTTTTTTGCTTGTGCTTGAATTTAACTCACTTTGTGTTGTATATATTTCATTGGTTATTTAGATTTATCTATCTAATTTAGTTGCTTTAGTTAGCTGAGTAGTTTACTAACTTGGAAAATAACATGAAGTAGAATTGATATTTATGCTTCACAGCTGGTTTTTCACTTGCTTTCACGGAAGCAGAAGGCGCTGTTTCATGTTAGTAACGAAAATGTTTAGTTTGCTTGAACATTATAAGTTTCCAAATTGAATCCATAGTCTTTTAAATTACATTCTTACAAAATTTAAGCACATTGTTCTTTATTTCTTTACTAACACGAGAACAAACCTTTGCAGGAAAGGGTTCACAAGATTAAGTTGGTAACAAAAATACTTACTTTATTTCTTTACTAACACGAAAGGGTTCACAAGCTAATAATTCAAGCACATTATATTAACTTGATAATAACTGGAAGTGATTATTACTTATGATCAGTTTCAAATTTCAATATGTTATGATCCTTTATTCAAGAAACTTTGTTCCTTATCTAACTACAGTGCATGTGTTCGATAATGTGCTTCTGTTAAGAGGAAGGAACTACAACAACAAATTGGCGATGCAGATGCAGAGAAGTTTCCTTAGAAGGACAACGAAAAATGGTCAAAAACCAAAATATAAACAAATTCACGGTATCCCTAATACATGTTAGGTTTCAACAAACACAACTGTTTGGGGAAGCAGGTATGCACGATCAATGTGAAACAAGAATATATATCAGCTTTTTATAATGTTTAATTAGTAAATGATTGTAAGGCTACCTAAAACAAAGTCGTGAGAACCGCAGTTTCATTTTACAAAAAGAAATAGTAATTCCGCTACTTAAGGAGCTAAACACGACGCCGTTTTGAGTTCAAACTTACGAATACAGTGATTTCTCTTTAATCTTTTAAGCAGATTGTCATGTATTAGAAAATTTGTAACCTATGATCAATTGGTGATAGTGATAGAAATAAAGATCTAATATTTTAAATAATATCACAGAATTACGTATTTATTCATATAAGATTTGTTCTTTCTAACACCATTTTGGTTAAGAGCGTATTTACTTTGTGGGTGAAATAGAATTTTAAAATATAAATTTAAAAAATAAAAATAAAAATAAAATTTTATATTAATTATATATTTATAATAAATTTTAAAGTTAAATTTTTTAAAAAAATTTTATTGATAAAAAAATAATTTTAATTTTTGTATGTATTTTTATGTTAAAAATGAGTTTAAAAAAAGTGAAGTTTTGGGTGTTAAGTAAACACGTCCTAAGTGTTAGTGTAGAATTTTTAGGCTATTTTTATGAAATAAGACCAATAAGCATCTCGAATCTAGATCTGACTAAGTCCAACTTAATTGTCTAATCTATAGTTCCTAGAATGGAGGGGAGGCAACCAGGGAAGAAGAACAAAATGGCAAGAAAATGGTCCCAGTTCTTAGCTGTGCTTCAAACTACCTGATATCCAAAAAAAAATATCCAAATTCAATTTAAATAGTCTAAATTGAAATCTGTAATATGTTGAACAGTCTTCTTCACCTACAAGTATCAATTTTTAGCTTGACTTGAAATATCTTCTGTATATAACAACACGAATATGAAGATTTGTCTGCACGTAAAGAAGATGTTACGCACCAGTTAAACGTTCCTGTTTGAGATAAATGCTCGTAAGTTATGGGGTTAGGTAAGTTGTTTGAAGTCGGTAGCCGGTTAGAACACGGAACCACATGTAACAATCCGCTTTCTCAAAACACCTGTCAGTAAGAAAGTGGAAAAGAAAAGCAACCCCAATGATGAGTCTGCTGTAAATACATCTCAAGCAAACCTACCAAAAATGGTTTTAATGAGAAGTGAAATGTACAAAAACTGGTTCATCAAGAAGACCAGAAAGAAACCCCGACCAACAGGAGCTCTCTTTGATCCGATAATGATGGGAAACAAAGAGGCAACCACCTTTTTAATCAGCAGTGGCTATCTCTAGCTACCTACTTTGGAAAAATGATCTGCTGCTTGACTTTGAAGTTTCAGTATGCAGATGAACTTTTGTTAGCCACGTTATCTAGCAGACTTTCTGCTTCTTCGACGGCATTCAAAACAATCTTTGCACGAGTAAGGTATCTTCCCTGTACTCGCATTCACTGCTTCGAGCCTGCTAGGTTCGATTTTCAAGTCTTCCACTAATAACTTGTGAAGCTTCCGGTTTTCTTCCATCAATTCTTCAATCAATCCTTGGTGCTTGATCAACTGGTCATGAAAAAAAACTTACACTGCTTAGTTTGGCCGTATATAGAACTTCAACAAATTTATTCATCCTTAAGTTCCAAAGTAATGGGACTTCACAAAAATGGAAAAGACATGATAGCCCATAAGCAAAGCGCTTGTGAGGTTTTCCACATAACAAAGGCATGATAAATTGGACGACAAAAACCAATTTCAACAAATCCAAGTGCTTAAAGTAAGCTGTAGATCGGAAAAACAAGGTTGGTCAAATCCGCTTCAAATGAAAATATGGACTCATCTTTGGGGGAAACAAGTTGTTGGTGAAAAGATCCTTACCAACTGCAGCACATTATTCTCTGAACGCAGTTTGCCAGCCTGCAAATGACATGAAAGCAACTTAAACACCATTTCGGGCCAATCTTCTATAAACTAAATAAAGATGAAAAAGATGACTCAAGATGTGAAAACTATTTGACATTCTCGATTATTATAATGCAAAGGATCTTAGCAGCAATGACATAATAGCCAAACTTCAAATAAAATGTCACTCACCTTCCTAAAAACACAATCATGGCGCATACCATACATTCCTTCAGGAATAAGCATACAGTCAAGTAAGACTGTATTCTTGGGAATATCCAGAAAAAAACTAAAGGTATCTGTTTTCCCCACAACTTTCGAAATGAATGGACAATATATACTTCAGGATTCACAAGGTAACTCACAAATCATTGTAAAGATGAAAAGCCAATTCATAAGTTGGATAGTATACTGGAAATTCCAAAAGCAAACAAGAACAGCCCACAAATAATCCAGGACTATCATTTAGAATTACAATTCAAATGAATTCCAATTTCAAAGTGCCCTCCACTATATAAACTAACAGTTGCCTTATCTTTCATTTTTAAAAGGAAAGGAACAAGTTAGCAACTAAAAGCGGTCTATCTTTCATTTTTAAAAGGAAAGGAACAAGTTATTAATTAAAAGGGGTCCACTGCTTACATAATCAAGATAGTACTGAACATAACAAAGAAAGTTCTAATGGGCAACCAAATATCAATCTTTCTAATGAAACTAGTCCTAACAAGTCCTTTTGTAGGCAAACTGGCAAGAAATCCATTGCTAAGAAGGTTATTATTTAAAGCATAACATATAGCATATACATTGTGCTTAAATAGAGTTATGATATTTACCAATTCCTCAAGCTTCAGTCCATCTTCATCTTTCAAAAGAGGACCCAGGAACTTGTTTATTATCTTCTCAGAGTGGCTGCCCGTTGACCTTCCTGACGCGTTTATGTTTGAATCATAGGATTTGGTTGAGTTTTCTCCAGCTTTAGATGCTGAATCAAGGATGCTACCAGAGGCTTCCATCCTTCTGCTTGTTGTCGGGGTAAACATAGTAGCACTGCCTTGATTAGAACCAGGGATGGCAGTTTGAACTGAGGATAAGCCAGGAATAGCTCCCAAATTGATGTTCATCTTAGCAAGTGCTTGCTAGAGAGTACCACAATGACATGTTAAAGTTGGAAAGTCGTGACATAAAAGCTTGCTAAGGTTAAAAAATGCATACCCCAAGAGAGGAAAGGGCTCGATTCGCCACTCCAGGCTTCAAGGCAATTCCTACAAAAATAGATAACCTTTAAATCCAAATGCAAATCTATATGCATGAAACCATATCTAAGTGAGAAACCTAAGAAATGAAGTAAGCTAAATTAACATTTATGGCAGTTCCAACATATATGCTATAAAGTATGGATCCCGAACCTGAAAATTAAAGAAAATCAATCTATTGTTCTATGATTCTTCTTTGTAAAGAAAAATATTGGGTATTTTTCTTTTCCAGAGAAAGGAAACTTTTATTTTACACTTCTTGAATCTAGTGCTGTACAATTGTGGCAAAGATGTTCTTTCCCAATTACAAATGGAATATCATATTGGTTGTGTAATTTAAACAGAAGAATCAAGTGAGAAGATAATATGCATGGCTAGTTGCCAGTGCCAGGTCCAGAAATACCTATTTCAACATAAAATTGTCTAAATTATTACAAATCCAAACAATTTCATACATGCCAGAACCAATTTAAAATCAAAACTTGGAATTCCATGCCTTTGGCCATTGCAGGTATCTACAAATGCTCAATGTAATCAGCATATCTGTCTATCCAAGTCGTACATGTAATGAAAAGAACTAATCATCACTAATGAACAACTACATGAAAAAGGTCTAGAGAAACTAGAGCATGGATAGAGATAGCAAAAGGTACAGTACAAGGAATACCTACTCCAAAACCATGGCCAATGCCAACTCCACATCCAATGCCAGCTTCAATGTTCTTAGCTCCAAGTTTTTTTAACTAATACATCGAAGAAAAAAATGGTTAACACCGAGTATAGATCAGGTTAACAAAACTCAAAATATTACAAAAAGTGCTCTCACAGAAGAGTTAACATGATGTCCAACACCAGAAAAAACATCAGTTGCACCTCTTGCGGCACTTAGTACTGGCTGCAGCATCGGTATTGCACCTATACATATCCAAATGCAGGCTTTCAGAGAAATAACTGAACCTATGTCCATATCCTTGTATGTTAAAAATTTTGAACTGTCTTTTTTATGGTTTCAATTACTAACTACTGGTTGTTCATGAATGATTAATGGAAGTAAAAGACCAATGTCTTAGCCAATCAGAAAATTGAAGGATGAAAGACTAGAAAATGATATAGTTGAAGTAAACTTTTATTGACTACTAAGAATTAGAGTAAAGGCAAACCTTGCATAGATCTCCAAAGATATCTTCTGACCTTAGGTGAATAACAAAGAAATCAACACTATCACTTATCATTTTATATCGTCCACTCCATGTGAAAATTGCCAAAACAAACTGACCTAAACAAAATTCTTTGTCAGCCCAAAATCTTCTTGCTTGTTGATGTGGTAAGAACAAAACAAATCCTATCCTGGTAGATCAATACCATATATTTCAAGACTGTGTTTCCTCTTGTAAGACTATCTGCTAAGCATAACTGACTTATTCTGACCCTAGTATATACTAAAAACTCAATCTTAATATTAGAAACTCCTCCTACTACACTACTTACAACAAATAAACCAAGCTGTAAGACAATCAGACCCCTTCGTTATTACTCCAAAACATAATCGAAGTTGCTCCAACACAACTGCATGTTTACAGTGCAAAAAAAAAAGTATGCACACTACATGTTTGTCAAAATAACCTCATAACACATCGTCCTTTTTCCTAATCCAAGCACTGTTCCCTCATCAACCTGATTCGTCTCAAAATCTAATAAATCCTGAACCAATCTGTTTATCCTCGCATATCAATTCCACCCAAATACTGAACCAACCTGATTCGGCACCAAGTTGGAATTAAACAGGAAAGAGGAGAAGATTACCTAAATAGATCGGTTTGCCGATGCCGATGCCAACACCACAGCCGACGCCGAATCCGGTGAAGACCTGGCCAACCTTGAAAGTGAAGGGGTTCTCCAGCTTGAAGCCAGAGCTCCCACGAGGAGTTAAGTATGTAGCATTACTGCTGTAATTGCTCGGATTCTCCATTAGAAATTTGAAGTAGAGTTGTTCTCTCTCCTACATCTACTTTCTCCGTTGTGTTCGCTGACCAGGTCATCATATGATGCTCCTTTCTTTTCTCTAAAAACAAATAGTTTTTGTTTATTTGTTGGTTTTTTAGAAAATTTTCATAATTTTATTTTCGAACGATTTATATGTTCCGTATTTCAAACGTTCTTAATTTTATTTTTTTGTTAAAATTTAGGTCTGAATAATTTATATATTTTAATTATACAAAAAATTTCAGAACTCTAATTTCATATACAAAATTTTAATTTTAATTTTTTTATTTATAAATTTTTTAATATAATTATATTTTTTAAATTTTAATATACTTTTAAAAATTATTAAAATATAAATATTGAACTTTATTTTTATTTTATTTTAAAAAAATTATTTTATATTTTTTATTTTTATAAAATTCAATTACGGATATTTGAAACACGCCACCGTAACTCTAATTCTTTCTACCAATTTAAAATTTTAATAAATTGATATATTTATAATACTAGACATTAATTCAAATTATAATTTTGTATGAATTTTTATTTTATATGAATTTTACTCTTTACGGAGAAATTTTTTTAACTTTATTTACAATTCATTTTTTAAAAATAACAAAATTATTTTTATTTATTTATTTGAACTTAATTAGGATTATTTTAAACACGCAGTACATAATTCAAGAATTTTGTCTTGGGATTAATATAAAGTTTCTTAAAATTTGCTAAAAGATGAAAACATATAGAGATACAGTATCGTAAGAATATGTGGAAATAAAACTATTTTGCAAATAGACAAACTATAGTTCAAAACACTATTATTCGTGGTTGTTATAGTCGTAAATTATATTATGATTGATGTGTTAATTAGTTATTTATTTAGCATAGTTGAAAATATTTTTATCCAATAAATAATTTTTTTAATTATATATTGACGTGTCAATCATGTTTATTTCTACTATAACCTCAAGGGAAAATAATAATTCTCTTTTCTGCGTGTTCTCTGGTACAGGATGCAAGTAAGGTCACGTTCGAATTTCGATATTCTATTTCATTTTATATTATATTATATTTTTATTTATTTTTTAATATTTAATAAATTTTAGAAAATATTGATTAAATTAGATGTTATAAAAATTATTTTTAAATTTTTTTATTTTAAATGCTTTCAAACAACTTTTAAATTACATGAGTAAATAAGAATAGTAAAAGCAATGATTCGAAGCCCTTCACAACCTTCTACTGATCACCCTTAATTAAATTTCACAACCAACAATGCTTGAAGCAAGAATTTCATGTCTAAGAACATCAACATACACGCACTCTCACGATCCAATTTACAGATTAAATTGCAAGCAAAACCAAGAAAAGAAAGAACAACTTAAATAGAATGCAGAAAACAAATAACTTACCAAACACTTTACATATTTTCTAAACCTTCTTAGGAACAGTAACACTTATCATCAGATCACCACATTCTTCCTCCTTACCAGGTACTGCAACAACAACAATCCCTTCATGATCGGAAGAACTCGCCGAAACAATCTGGTAAGATACATGAACAGGTTTATTTTCTTCTCCGAAACCAATCTCATTCACCCCAAATTCATCCCACAATGCAACACTGAGCTTCCCATCATAACCAGAAGATTGGGAAGAATGTTTTCCTTCTTCTTCAAAATTACAAGTCTCAGTTCTAAGCTCACCATGACGGACGTTAACGATCAACGTAAACTTAGTCACTTGTTGTGCATCCAGTCTTGTCATAGCTTCATTGAGACAAAAGGTAGCCAAGGAATTCAAGTTTGTTTTCGATGTGGCATGGACATGATTATGTGGGATTTTGAAGAGAATGGTGGTGGTCTTGGAAGATGCCTTGGATGTTGGTGACGAGTTGATCAGAGGGGTGGAGCTGAGATGATGAGGGCGGCCGGAATTGGTGAAGGTGCTAAGGTGAAAGAGCGGCGATGAGGAGAGATGGCCAGAGGCAAGCATTCTGTTATGTGCTTCTGACCATGATTTAATGAACTGAGTTAACAGGAATGGATCAGATAGGAGAAGACTGCAGCTAATGCCTACGGAGTACCCGCCTCCTTGGAACTCAGTCACCTGCGCCATCCCAGAGAACGCAAAAATTTTAGTCACATTGTGAAATTCAAGTAAAACTGGTGCTACACTTACTTGAAATCTACTTAATTACTATTTTCCTTGACAAGCATTTTCATCTCTTTCAACAAGTGTGACTATTGACTTGATGAAGAACTCTGCTGTATTCTGAACTACCGAAACCAGAACACTTCAACTTTGATAACCATGGCGGACTAGACAAGCAATTGAACGGCTTCAACCTAGAACCAGACTGTGAAACTTGAAAGAAACATGCCATACACAATTAGGCAAACAATCATCAATTAAATGATTCTTCACGAGTTCAACTAAGACTGTCCCATGACAGGGACGGCATTGATGAATATTTAAGTCACTTGTGGTTGTACGTCGGTTTCATCCGAGAGGACATTAATAAATAAATTGTTTGCTGCCACTCCTATCTTCAACTTCAAGTCTAATTTGGTGCCTCCAAAGAGTCAGGTGTGCTTGAAATTACTTTTAAAATAATTTTTTTTTAAAATAAAAAATATTTTTATTTTTTTATAAATAGTTTTATTTTTTATTTTAAAATAATAAAAAATATAATAAAAAAATTTTATTATATAAATTTTATTATATTTTTTTAAACTTCTAAATAAATTTTTTAAATACTTATAAAAAATACTTTAAAATATATATAATTAAAAATTAAAAAATTATTTTTGAAGTAAGTAATGTGAAACGTATCCTTACTCGATAGAAAGTGCGTGTTTCCTTAGGCTTTAAACTCGATAGAAAAGTAAACATCCCAAAGTCTTGAAATTCAAAGCTCAACCTATGAGTACTAAAGCAATGTTGATTATTCGTTTAATAGCGACATATTTTGACTTGAGTCTTTCACTACTGCTTAAGTCTTGACAGAGTAATTAAGAAACTATGTCAAATTTAGACACTACTCTTCTTACCTAATTGGTTAAAAAATTCATTTATATTGATTTAGATCTTGAAGAAGCAGCTCTCTGATCGAATTGATGGCAATATTAAAACTATACTAAGGGCGTGTTTACATTGATAAAAAAGTGATAAAATAAGTTTTTTAAAAGTCAATTAAAAAAATTAAATTAAAAATTAAAAATATTTAATAAAAATAAAAATATATATTAATGTAATATTTATAGTAAATTTTAAAAGTAAATTTTAAAAAATTTTATTAATAAAAAAATTTTATTTTAATTTTTATATGTATTTTATATTAAAAGTGAGTTTAAAAAAAATAAATTTTAAGTGTTGATAAACACATCCTAAATTAAATTCAGTATTGTAGAGGAATTAAGAATAATAACTACATAACTGTACCTGCAAGTAAAACGGTGAGCAGAAGTGTGGACTTTCTTCATCAATATCAGCCCAATAACAAAGCTTTGATTCCATCTCCTCCCGTTGTTCGGCCGCCAACTCCAACAACTCCATCAAACCAATCTCCGCCGTTCCTTGCACCAACCTCACACCGCAATCGTTCATCTTCAATTCCCAATCCCACTCCTTCCCTTCTACTTTCTTTTCCCCTTCTTCGCCTTCCTTCACCTCCGCAGGCTTGCGTAATCTTCCGCTGAACAATGGAAAATCAGGCAACGTAGCGTTCAACGTTTCCTTCATCAATGCCGCAGCCAACCACGCGTCTTCTTTGCCTTTATAGTAAAGAATCAAACAAGTACGCGAGCTTAGTGATTTCTCCCTTCCGAGTTTTTCGTGAGGGAGACGAACAGGACGTGAACGCCCTGGTGGGTTTGTAGCTTTCGCAGGAGTAACCGTTTGCACGGCGTGGATGCGCAGAAACTTCGTCGGCGATGTATTGTTTGATTTTGAACCCATTGAGGTTGATAGAACGAAGTTTTTCTCAAGAGAAATTTGAGAGGAACAAAGAAGAAATGGAATGGTTTGAGTTGGTGAACGAGAAGACTACCGGAGTTGTATATTTAAGGCGGGAAGGGAAGAAGGTTATGGAATTAAGGCATGAGAAAACATGAAATTACGGTATGCACCATTCCGCCGAAATGCATTAATTGGTTTTGGTTTAAAAGATATTGGTGAAGAATTAATGATGCGACAAGTGTGTATATTGAAAAATAAATTATTATAGATAATGTTATTAAAAATGAGTTTAGTTTTTATATATTTCTGAAAAGCTGAAATGATTTTTTATAATTAATGATGAGCTAAAAATAGTTATTTATATTTTTTAATAGTTAAAAAATGAGCTAAAAATAATCTTTAGTATAAATATAAGTTATAAAAATAAAAAATCAGCTCTTAATTGGGGCTGGTTGCGATATTTTATTTGTCTCAAGAAATATTTTTAAAAATAATAAATTATTTTTTTCTTAGTATTTCTAATTGCAAAATTAAGAGCTTAATTAATTATTCTGAATTTTGATTATGAAACACATTTTACCTCACTATTTAAAATATGAAGTAGGGCCTAATACAAAGTTAGTATTCAAATTAACTTTCTAAATTAATGTAAGAAGAAAATCATAAATCCATTAGAAAGGATATAACTATGCATAAGACATAAATTAAGACTTAAAATTCATTAACTATTATTATTATTTTTTGTTTAATGACAGATGGGTAGAATTGTAATTACGAGGATGGTTGACTACTAAAATGACTGCACGTACAGTTGGGCTGATCTCACCTAATTAAGAACAACACTGAAACGTTTACTGATAATAAATCGAACCAAAAATAAAAAAAATTGTTTTTAACTGCGTGCACGGAAGATTCATCAATATTTGTTGATCCAACAACGACGAACATAACACACGATAATAAACAATGTTCTCCAATTGAAAGCAGCAATTGCTGCAACCAAAAGTTTTGTCGTTCTTCTTCAATTCGATTGTATATACCCGTGCGTGTTTGTCAATCAACTCTATTCAACTGATAACATCTAATTCCACTTTCTCCTGAATATGAACTTTCTTTCCTGGGCTTTTTGGGCCTAAAGCCCGAATTTTAAGTTTACAAAAAAAAAAAAGAAAAACGGAAAAGAATCAAACGCTAGGTGAGCTCCAGTAATAGATGAGCAAACCACTTCTTTCTTGCTCCCGCCAGCAATTGAATTCAAGGTGACAATTGCAGCAACTTCAATGGCGAGCTCACCTTCATTCCGTTTCTACTACTTCACTCCTCCTCGTCCTAAGCGGAAACTTCACTGGCGATCCTTCCTAGACTCGTCAGCATCTAGAAACATTTGCAGAGAGATTAGGAAGGAGGACTCAGTCATCGTCGCAGCAGGTAGCCGGTCTTGCCGCCACTCTGTCTCTCAAAAGTAAGTAATCGCAACATGTGCTGAATGGAAACTTTGTGTCATAATGTAAATGGATTTTGATTTTTGATCGATGCAGACATGGAATTCGACCGCCGGTACTAGAGCAAGGTTTTCGTTGAAGCGAACTGGGGGAACTTCGCTAACTCTGTTAAAGAACTGGTGGAGAGTTCTGGACACTAAAGGTGTTGCTCATGAGGTTAGGAGCAAGTACCTTCAAATACAAGGGTAGCACATTAAGCAAGATACTACTTTACTTATTAAATGAAGGCTTCACTGCGTAGATGATGCTATTTATTATTTCGGTTTGGATAATTTTGCTATTCATGCAGACTTTTTTATGCATCACTATGTAATGAATCCTGATTTTATCCTAACTAGTTCAAGCATTGGGCCAAAAGTTTGATCTTTTACTGAGGAGGATGATTCTTCCCAGTGAGATACCACATAGACTTTGGGCCATTGGCATAATATTAGGTCATGAATTACATCAACAATTGATGTGCAAGTATGTTGTACTTGATAAGAAAAATAACAAAATCTTCAAAATTAGTCCACTTTCGTATCCATTAGCATGATGTCAATTCAAACCTCACCTCGTCATAGAGAAAAATATTTGTTTTTATCAACTTTGTACACATGTCAAATTGTGAATACACCTTGAAACAACTTTTAGCAGCTGTAACTAAACGACATGTTCTTTCGATAACAGAAGTTTTTAGGGTCAGTTCTTCATTTTAGTTCTCTTCAGAGTTTATGCAATAGCTGATATCTAAAGTTTGTGGTAATGCTGTAGAACGTGCTAGTAGTACAATTCAAACTGAAGGATGTTTAGTTTGTTTACCTTCTGAACTTGTTGATGGTATATGCTCAGTGCAGGCTGGTGATGAGATCATAGGAGGTGCCGGAGTTGAGGTCATTTCTTTTGATGAGGTACTGGGGTTGGCAAGTTTTCCTCTTTGCTTTTTGTCGAACTGTCTTTATGTCATGTATTGGAAAAGTAGCCATCACCCTTATAACAGACAAGAAGCCTGAGCTGTGGAGAGGAAAGTGCTTCTGAGAGACACTTGCTATTAAGCTCCTCCTGTAGCAATATCTTTCTCCTCAAAGACGAAGGAGATCAAAGCCTAGGAGTGGCGAAACAACATTTTGCGTTGGCACCCAGTAACAGTGGTAAAATTGGTGTGCTAAGTGATATTACAAATAATTTTCTTTCTCCAATTGCTGAGCATGTTAATCTTGCAATAAGCTCTGCCTCAAACAATTCAGACACCACATGAACAAAAACAAGAAATCATGACGAATCTTAAGGTTTCATGGACTATAAGTTTTCATTTTAAATAACTTACAAGTTTTGTGTACTTACTAAGATATCATATGTGCTTAATTTAGATAATACACTGAATTGGCATGCTGTATTTCCTATACACCGGATTCTGCTTAATTAAGAAAGAAGAATAGCTGTTCTCTATCATCTACAAATAGGCAAAGAGTGCTTATGTTTATCCTATATTTGAAAATATTTGTCAGTCCGTCATGTTCCCCGAATCTGAAGTTTTTGGGTTGGTTTTATGCTGCTATCTAACAATGGCGAGAGATTGTAGCTGTGATGGCTTGCAATCTCCTCTCGCAAAATGGCTGGGATTTTAGAGCCGAAATATGTAGGGCACCGTGTGTTTCGTGGCCTTGGTCTCTATCCAGAAAGCCAGCCATTTAAGTGAAAAGTGACCTATATCTATCGAAGCGACCTGAAAGCTGGTTTGTTCCTGTTTCTTTTTCAAAGGTCAAACTGGCTTATCAGCTTCAACAGCCCTACACCAGGTCTATTAATATGGATAAAGTTTCTCGTTTACATCGTACCAAGAATTCGTTATAAAGTGTTATCTAGTCAAGTGGCTGGAGATGCATGGCATATAATGACTCCTAATCTTGGGCGAGGTGGCTGTTGCATGAAAATATATAGTAAGCTCAGCAGCGTACCTCAGAGTAGGCAGTTAAGAGCTGGTATGATGAAGCTCTAATAAGAGAATACAGCCAGGAGAGATGGACTCGGGTGTTTCCATCGACAGTGCGTTCTAACCATGCTGGTTCCTTACTGAAATGGGAGAACGCGGTAGTTTGTGGAGTCGTAGATAATATCATCACAGCGAAACTAGTCAAAAATTGGCACATTCTTGGAGCATACGAACTTCGGGTGCAGCTTGCCAGAACCAGTGGCACCCTGATCGGAATCATCTTTGGTGCACTGGTGATAGACTTGAGAAATGCTGCATTTTACACTATAAACACACGAGACATACAGAAATACACCACACAATAGCTGATGCAGCATAAGAACCAGGAGTGCTTTATATACTGGATAATTTAAGGAATACTAGACTAACAATTGAAAAAATATTCGAGAAGTCCATTAATACTACGTGCTTTTGAGGGTTTTGTACGATCACTGTGCAGTAATGAAATGGGCATATGTATATTGAGATGATCTTGAGTTCTTCTGTAACCTCTCAGACAGTAAGCACGCAAGCACTCCCTTGGGTTGTTCTATGGCCTCTCAAAATGGCATAACATTGTGCATCTTTTTTTTACCTTAAAATTTGGCAAACTTTAAAAAAAATTATTTTTTATTTTTTCAGTTCATATTTTTAATATATTTTAAATAAATATTTAAAAATTTTATTTAAAAATATAAAGAAATTTTACATAATAAAATTTTTATTTTTTATTTTTATTTTTAAATAAAAAAATAAAATTAATTTTTAAAAAATAAAAATATTTTTTTTCAAAAAATTTATTTTTAAGAAAACACTATCAGTTTCTGGAACTTTAATTTTTCTTTGCATACATGAAGGCAACTCTATTACGCTAAGGGCGTGTTTCAAGTGCGTGGAATTTCAGTTTCTTCCGTCAAAATTAGAGTTCTACGCATTTTTTGTGTTTTATTTTGCACGTTGAATTCGGAACTTTAGTTTCCAATTCAACACCCGTAAAACTCCAGTTCTGTTCATTTATTGCGTTCCCTTCTTACACGCTCTTCATCGCTATTCTTTCCTCTCAATTTTATTTCTTTCAGACGCGCATCCTTCTTAATTTCTCCCTATCGAGCTCAGTAAGCTAAAAAAATTTGGCAAATTCACTGCTCTTCAGAACTCAGCAAGCTTTCAAAAGTAATTGAAACACAAATTTTGAACTACATTTTTAATCCACTTTCAAAATTAATTGAAATACAAAAACTGAACTACACATCTAACTCATTTTTTAAAAAATTTCATTTTTTATATTTTATTTTTATGAAATTTAATTACAAATATTTGAAACACGCCGTAGAACAAACACCATTCACATATTCCAGTTTATCTATAATTTCCAATGAAATATGTTCAAACTTCAAAAGTTATTGCAGGTCAAATTTGAATAGCGTGCGAACTAGAGGCAAACACCATTTCACTAATCACTGAAAGCAAGGAAATTCCGAACTGTGTCAAATCTGCCAACTCATTTAGAGGCATTTGTGTAATTAACACTCCCCGTGCCTCTCTTGTGCAGCGCCTATATATAAATATACCCATCCACGATCTGCAACCGCTCCTCTCACATTCCCATTTTCTTCTTCTCTGTCGTTCTCTCGTTCTTCACGCTTGCTTCCGTTCTCCTTCGCTGGAGAAGAGATCTATAGGTTGATTTTATAACCCAATTCGTCACTACGAATTTGTACTAGATCTGTTTCGTGAAGAACTTTTTGCGATTATTCGATCTATCGCCATGAATTCGGAGTAGTAAGTATCTTAATTATCTCAAATTTGTTCGAATTTTTATGATCTTCATTGTTTAATGTATTTTTCTGTGAGTTTATTGAATTTTTTTCTTCGAAACCTTTTTGGTTGGTTTCTGTTGTGAGATCTATTGGTTGGGGGAATTTGGCATTTATGATCGTTTGAGTTGACTCTGTGTTAGGTTATAGATGTATGTACAGGTTTAATCTCTAGGTTTCTTATCAGATCTCGCTGGATCCGGTTTTGAATGCTGAAATTGTGTAGGTAATATGGGGAAACATTGTGTTTATGCTTAACTTACGATGTCAATATTCTATATTGGATGGAGTTGACCTCCTGACAAGTAGCGTATGTCTTACGATTATTCTTGATCTAATAGTTAAGGTACTCTTATTTATGAGATTGTTTATATGGGCATTATTTTTTTATTATGTAACTGATGCTGTCATTAATAAGTTTGACGATTCTCCTGTGATGAGTTGCTGTTGACATCTTTTAAAGAGTTCCTTTTTGATAAAGGAACTAAAATAGTGTGGATTGCTGAGTGTTGAATGATACTTTGCTAATTATATTTTCATAGGTATTGAACATTCTCATTATATCAATATGTGGCCTCCTGGCTGCCTGATTATGCTGAGCTACTGGGTGGTTCTTAAGTCTTCATCTGCCACATACCTTAGGCTAATCATGATTGACTCCGCTTAGATGTTTTTGTCTTATGTAGTGGATACGAAGAGTTTATAATGGAATGTTTCTATTACAGATCATTTTGTATATTGGTATAACAAATCCTTAATACTTACTGGATTGCGTATCCATTATGTACATTGGTAGATGATGGTCAAGTTAGCTACTCAATTAATTCAATTAGTGCTATGCAATTACGAAAGCATTGATGAGGATAAAAACGTTAGCAGTTTCTTATCAGCCGAGGAAAAGGGGAATGAGTCCCATCTCTCTGGTTCTATCAGTGGTCAATTTTTGTTTTTAGTTAATAAAAAACCATTGCATTGTTTTGCCATCATGTTTTTTACTTTACGATGATTCTGCAATCATAATGAAGCTACTTCATCCTTGATTTTGTATTTACTATTTCTCAAGGGTTTATGATACTTTTGAAAGGATAGTAGCTATTTCTTATCCATGCATTTATGTAGCGTGAAGCTAATTGGATAACTTGCAACACATCATAGTTTGATTTTGCATCAGAACTGTAATTGCAATTATAGAAATGTGGATCATTGTCAGGTTTTTGAGTCTAACTAATTGTAGGTTGATCAGCTTATAAGTAGGGTATATACTGGTTCTTTTTGGCTGTTGGAAATTGTTTGAGAGCTGTAATAGTTTGTGATACAATGCAGTTATTCTTACTGCCTTTTTTTTTCATTGCAGTGACTATCTTTTCAAACTTCTGCTTATCGGAGATTCAGGAGTCGGGAAATCATGCCTGCTTTTGAGATTTGCAGTAAGGGGCCTCATCATATATCATAGCTTAAAGACTAAGTACACATAGCATTCTTTTCTTAGGCTGTTGTATATGCTTCTCATTTCTTTCAATTAAAATACATATTTTGCAAAGAACATTAAGATACAAAACAAGACTTTAGGAGTTGCTTAAAAGCTTGTTGATTGGCCTTGGGTCAAACACAAAGTTCTAACAATAATGAATTTGGCAAATTGAACTCTAAAGGGGATATGTTAAGGACCCTCTTTACTGGTTAGATTGACCAGTAGACTGTCGATTGCAAGATGCAAACATAATACTGGTGGTTTTTCTATTTATACTTAAGAGAAGAGAGATTTTCATGGCCATATTGCCATAGTGGTTAACTGCTATATGTAGTGATTGGTAAGCAGTAAAAGATCATTTTGTTAGTGTCCTCCTGTTTCTTAATTTTGGAGGTAATTCTGTTTATATTTTTGCAATTGATCAACTTGCCGACATATATTATCTGTGCAATTGACTATTGTGTTTATTTGTTGTGGTAAATTCGACTATTGTTGTTTTTTCTGTCAGGATGATTCGTACTTGGAGAGTTATATCAGCACCATTGGAGTCGATTTTGTAAGTAAACTAACAAAGCAATTTGCTGATGATTGGCATGTACCTAACATAAAGACCCTCATAATGGTGCTTTTTTGCAGAAAATTCGCACAGTTGAGCAAGATGGGAAGACTATCAAACTCCAAATTGTAAGTCATGGTAGTTGTTTATGTACATGTACAAGCTATTGTCATGCCAGATGCATCTTTCAATGAGTTAGATGAGCCCATTAACAATGTGGTAAAGCTCATTAATTAAACCAGTTGATGTTAATGGATGTATGGATAAGGTTTATAGTAGTTTCTTTAAGGGTGCGTTCTTTTACACCCAGAAGTCACTTCTTTTCTATTAAGAAGTCACTTCTAATTCACTTTCATTACAAAAAGAACATAAGAAATCACTTCCAACACATTTTCCAATACAAAAGAACACATCACTTCCAATAATACTATTTCTAACAACTCACTTTTAAGAACTCACTTCCAAAACCAAAAGAACACACTCTAAGTATTCTTAGATCATAATAGACCACATATATACAGCGAGATGGTGAATGAGAGTAGTCGTGATGAATCTTCTTTTAACATCACAGTGAAAGCCCTTTGCAATAAGCATCACACTTTTTCAGTGAGGTTTGACTTTCAGTTTGTATTTTGTAGTGGGATACTGCTGGTCAGGAACGGTTCCGCACTATTACTAGCAGCTACTACAGAGGTGCACATGGCATAATTGTAAGTTACTTCCTTTTTCGCCCTGATGATTCTTAAATCCAGGTATTTCTCGAGTTGTTTAATGTTGCTCTTGTGATGATCGACAGGTGGTTTATGATGTTACAGACCAAGAGAGCTTCAACAATGTGAAGCAATGGTTAAATGAGATTGACCGCTATGCAAGTGAAAACGTCAACAAGCTTCTGGTTGGGAACAAGTGTGATCTTACTGCAAACAAAGTTGTATCCTATGAGACTGCTAAGGTAACTCTTACTCCATGTGTCATATATGGAGCTTCTTTCAGTGTCTGCAGGAAATCGTGAGAGTAATAAACTGGTCAAGACTTTGAAATCGCAAGTTTTTTGTTGGGTTGTCCTGGTGTTTTAAGATGTTGTATATTAGCTATACTTTTGTCCTATTCATTGGATTCTTGCAGACTGTTTTTACTAGTTATCACGATTGTCAGGAGCTTTCGGTGTTGTTGCTTTGGAATTTCTAGGTTTTCTCAGTGTAGAACTGACTTTCCTCCTACATTTCTTTTTAGGCTTTTGCTGATGAGATTGGTATCCCATTTATGGAGACTAGTGCTAAGAATGCCACAAATGTGGAACAAGCCTTTATGGCAATGGCTGGTGCTATCAAGAACAGGTAATCTGGTCTCTCTTAAATCAATTCAAATTGTTCTTTGATATCTATAACTTTCATGTTTGCTCAAGCAACTTTTCTTGTCAGGATGGCTAGCCAACCAGTTAACAATGCTAGGCCACCTACAGTGCAAATCCGTGGACAGCCGGTCAACCAGAAGACGACCTGCTGCTCATCTTGAGCTGCATGTCTATCTTGGTGGCATGTAACATCCTAGCATTTCATACCAAGTTTTTTGAGCCGCAAGTGATTTCATTATACTGTTGACATGATCGATTTTTTCCATCTATTTGTCTTCTTAAATATTGTACAAATTTGGGGTAACAGTATAGCAAACATATTTTGTTCTGGGACGTTTTAAGCAGTCTGCATGCATATTCTCTTTGTTCTAGGCTTCTAGCTCACAGTATTGATAAATTGACCGAAACAATGGAAACCTGTACGTTCCACAGTATTTTGGTATGTGCTCATCAGTTTCTCTTGCTGTTGCCCGCCCCACCCCCTTAAAATCCTAGCTCCGCCCCTAGTCAGACGTCTTCACAGTTAAAAGTCAAAAAGAAACGAAAGATCATATTTATTATTATGATCTTTATTATTATTATTGGTAAGGAATGACCTGATCCTTAATTGAACAAGCTTCTATTTTGCTCAGGTATAAGCTCCAACGTAAATTAGAAAATAGCAAACTGCACTGTTTGCCTGAAAGTATTCGATGATATCGAACATGTTCTTGATTATTTGGAAACAGAATTTTTTGGGTTGGTACATATTCTGTCCGGTCTGGTTAAAATATGATATAGGTGATATTAGATTTATGCGCACTTTTTTATACAATCTAATTGTTGAATGTATATATGCTATTTAATTATAGTGCATTTGGGATTATTTATGAAATAAAAATTTTTTTTAATAAAAAAATATTTTTGTTATTTTTTAAAAATAAATTTTATTTTTTTGACTTTCAAAAAAACTAATAAAAATATGTAATAAAAAAATCTTATTACGTATAATTTTTCTATACTTTTAAATTTTTAAATAAATTTTTTAGATACTTATATATATCACAAAATATGAAATAAAAAATTAAAAAATGTTGAAAAAAAAAGCTGAATCAAACGTCTTCTAAAATCTTAGAGTGACGTTTCAAAAATATATATATTTTTTTAAAATAAAAAGTAGTTTATTTTTTTCAATAAATAAATTATATTATGTGTTTTAAAAAATAATAAAAATATATTATGAAAATTTATTTAAAAATATAAAGTTTTGATAATTTTTTAAAAAACTAAGTCAAACGTTTCCGTAGTGCTACAAGTGTATTGACTAGCAAAGATCTGATATCAAACCAGACTGCGAATGAGGTGACCACCAACTAGCAGTCAAGAGAACTCGTAATTCAAGGAATAAAACAATTCCACGGTTAAAGCGACATCCACATTCCAGCAAAAAGGAGTGGATTAGAAAGAACCAAACTATCATAACTCGTTTAGACGATGCCTATCTGCATCTCTGAACTTGCTACTTAACGTACAGAAGTTTTAGGATTTCGTATCAAAACTCTGAGCTCATTTCCTCCACAAGCAAAATTTGCTTTAAGATGCCTTTACAAGAACATATTAATCAAGTTATCGAAATGCGATATTGTCTTTTTATGTTTCTCACTATTTATTTCCTCACTCCAAGACCACTTTTTAACACTTTTCAACGTTTGTGTTTGTAATCTGGATACGCGCCATGTATGACGAAAGAATCTAAAGTTGAAAAAGCGACTGATTTTGCTGGAGCTTTGAGAAATTCACCTTTGTTTTTCATGCAAATTATCTCTTCTTTTACAACCCAGTGTATAGCGTTGCTCAAACTCAAACTAGGAATAGGTAGTACCAGTTCCAACTTACTGTATGCATAAACTTGTTGTATTAATAAATGATCATTCAATAAACATCTTTTGTTTCCTTCTGTTATTTTATGCAAGTATTTTTTAGTTAGTCATTACAAACAACTGAGTTTACGCAAGCATTATGCTCTGTTTATGTTTGTTTACCATATCTATTAACCTAACGTGCATGCTTCCTCCGTGATGAATGATCTTTTCAATGTTACATAAGCATCGCACACCTAATAAATGTAATCTCGAACTCTTTCCAGCGACAGGCGAAGTCAGTCTCTTCCGTTCTGGAGTTTATATCTAGACAAATTTGTTCTTATTATTTTTTTGTTACAAAAAAATATCTCTCAATAGATAAACTATCGTGATGTTAGATTGATAGATGCATTCTTGAGACTGAAAAAGCAAAGGGAAACTACGCTAACTTTTATTTTAACACCAGATCAATCTTTGATGAGACACGTTTAATGCTACTCTTTCCTGTCTTCAACAGAGTAGTTCACAAATAGTTATGATCGGGAGAGTTCCATACCTTCACATTCATCAAAAGATCGATTAAAAGCAGGCGTCAGCGGCTTTCAAATGATATCCAAACTACAAAATTTCTCAATCTTAAATTATATTTTAATTGATACAAGTGAATTTTACAAATTAAATCACCTGCACGGCTGCACCTTATCTTCTTCATTATCTTCTACTGCCAGAAACAAACAACGAGTTATACCCATCCAGCCGTCCGCCATTATTGTTGCTTGCTTAAACCGAGGACAAGAAACGTTATCACAACAGATGCATGACTCTTTCACTCCATCTTCCTCTTGCTATTGATGGCAACCGGGAACTTTCTTGAAATTCTTTTTGATAATAAGTCTTACATTCATGATGGTTAATAATGAACAAACAAGGAAAATTTGCTCATTAGTTACTACTAGACGCAAATTTCTACAAGTTATTTATGTTGCATTTTGATTGCTGCAGTAAAACGGAAGCGTTGTAGATTAATTAAATCACTCTAATGATACCAGGTACTCCATGGGATGAATTTCGTGATAGAATCCGATTGTGGAGGAACGATGCTGAGCTCCAAAAGCAGTGCTGTCAACAGATGAAGGCGAAGTAGTTGGATGAGTCTGGAAATGAGTGTACCGTAGCGACAGATTGAGCAAATCTGGGTGTGCAAACAACAGGACTGGTGCTGAAACTTTGCTTGGAGTGATCTGTGAAATCGAGAGTCTTGTCAAGGGTCTTCATGCCAGGGACCTCTTGTTCCTTGATTGGGCCGGAATCACTTTCCTACTCCGTGTACCATCATAGGTTGGTGAGGTAACAAGTAGTTCACCATTGATTAAGCTTATCATAAATGACTACAGACTAATTGTTACCTTATGACTATCTTGGCTGACTTGATTATCAGCTTCTGTAGCTTCACTCATTCTTCTCAAAGGTGATTTAGCCATAGTTTCAGCTGAAATCTAGATTATGAAAACTGGAGTAACTACTTAGAAGTCTAAGAAAAACTTGAAGTACAAACTGGAAAAAAGAAAGAAGTAGAAGACGATACCCTTCCATCAATCACAACATCAAAGAGGCTGGACCTGCGCTTCTTTCTGTTGAGGTTGCTTTGCCTCATGAAGTATTTCTGAGCATGACTGGCCACTTGAGTTGGAGTTCTAGTTGTGACAAAATTCCTAGAGATTCCTCTCCAATCTCCTTTCCCGAGCTTCTGCAATCCTGCCAAAAATCTTCTGTGTTCTTCCTCTGTCCAAGGAACACCTGCAGAACGCAATGAGTTTATAAATTCCAAATGCCATTTTTGCTTCCCAAATTATATATTCATAAGAAACCAAGAGGTATGTTCATTTCAAAATGCCAAGTGAGACCAAACTATGCAGTTTGTATACAAGGAAATGGAAAATTTTCTGACGTTCCCTTCCATTGCTACCATCATCACGATACAAATAGGTGTAGTTTCCCTTACGCTAACATCCCTAAAATTAAGAAAACCTCTCAATCTAGCACATCAGAACACATTACAAAATGTTTTTTAACAAGGTGTTCCAATGGAATGGGATTCATAATTAGTGTAAAAAAAAAGAATAATTACAAAAGAAACAGACACTATTTGTAGTAGAACAAGTTACAAAGAACGAGCAATTATGATTTCCAAGATCCGTATAGACTTTAGTAGCCAAAGAAACAATATAAGCAGAATCTCAAGGTGGCTACTTTCCAGATTTTTATGCAAGATCATATTTCCTCTAATCTTCAGGATGCTTTCACATATATGCATTATAATCACAATATGAATGTAAGAAAATATATGTGAGCTACCCAAAATCGATGTGATCTCGTCATCGTAACTACAAGCACCTTCCTATAATCCTTAGAACAATCTAGCTATCAATACAATAACAATCAAAAGACAAACAAAACTTAGGAATCCTTTAAAGAAAAAAACACAATTTTGACGAAGACCCGAAAGAAAGCTGCAACTTTAATATGAGTAACAATGAATCAGCGAACCTCTCTTCCTTTCATGGCGCCTCCGACGAGAAGACTGGCGGAGCCCATCGTCGGATAAATACCAGTTATCTCCGGAGGAGTGGTCAACGGCGGCGGTGAGGTTCCCCATACTGGCGCTCTTCCTCATTACGTCATCCACCGATACGGTGGGTCCTGCTTCTTCATCGCCGACGATCCGTACGCCGAACAACTTCAGCCCTTTCTTCTTCTCTACTGCTCCAGCCATGCAACCTCAATCACCAATGACCCAAAATTTTCTGTCTCTCAAACTTCACTTTTTATTCTCTATCTGTGAAGTTCTTCGAAGTAAAAACCAAAAGAGAACGTTAGTAAGATTGTTCGAATATCTCTCTCTCTATCTTTCTGCAGGTTGATGATAAAGAAGATCGGTTCTTTGTTGGTTGGAAACTACTAATACAAGAAACATAGAAGAAACATTTGGAACAGTTAGTGCGTATTTCAAATGTATCTAATTTTATTTTTTCTATTAAATTTTTAATTTTGAATAATTTTTATATTTTAATTATATAAAAAATTTAAAATTTTAATTTTATATACAAAATTTCAGTTCCAAATTTTTTTATTTACACATGTTTTAATATAATTATATTTTTTAATTTTTAATATACTTTTAAAATTTATTAAAACACAAATACTAAATTTTATTTTTATTTTATTTTTTAAAAAATTCTATTTTTTTGTTTATTTTCACAAAATTTAGTTATAAAAATAAAAACAAAAAAACAACACCGCAGAGAAACTAAATAAAAACAAATAAAATAATACTAAAGATTCTTCTGCTGTTTACAGAATACCCTTGTTACATGTACCTAATTACTAAATTACCATTGTAGACGTGAAGCATGGGTTGCGTTGATTCTTCAGGTCTTCCTTACTATAATTATTTTGATTAGTTAACATTGGAATTTAGAACAACAGCATTTATTTATTGAAAATGGCAGCATTCGAAATTCTTTCAATGAATTTGTCCATAAAGGAGAGAGCCGTTGTCCAGATTTACCTGTATTTACCTGTTAACTGCTGGACGTAACGGCTCCGACCACCCGAACTCAGCCAGCCATTCCAGGACTCTCTATAAATATGTAACTAAAAAGACTATAGTGTTGAGAGTTAATTACGATAGTGCCGTTGCTGGTTAGTTGATAAGCAGAAGATGTAGGAGATGAATTGACAAGGACCGAACTGTCATTAACTAACCTTATCTTCTATTTGGATGGATCGGATTTTTCTGGTACTGGCATCCCGTGTACCTCGCGGACTTTACACTATCAAGAGACTGTTTGGGTTTGCTTTTTTTCAATAAAAAAATTTTTTTTATTTCATATTTTTTAATATATATTTTATAAATGTTTAAAAATTTAAAAAGTATAAAAAAATTTTATATAAAAAATTTTTTTTATTATATATTTTTATTATTTTTTGAACTCATTTTTAATAACAAATAAATATCAAACTAGTGTACCTTTCAAATTCACCTTTAAATAACTCATTTTTAAAGGCTCAATTTTAAAAACTCATCTCCGAGCAAAAAAAACAAAATACACTCTTATAAAATATGAAAAAATCAGCATTTATTAGATATACATTTACAGTAACAACAACATTATGGACATAATTTAATATATTTATCATTGATTATTAAATTTTTATTTCAACTTCTTATTTCCTAATAATTTTTGTATAACATTTAAAATTTAAATATAAAAAAATATACATAAAAAAACTGTATATACATATTTTTAAATTATTTTTAGTAAAAAATTAAATTTATTTTAATGAAAAATTTCAAAATAAATTATTATAAAATATTTTATTTGAAGTACTCTTACACGTCTCCTATATATGGCCTTCAAACAAAATTGACATTAAAAGAGAATTCACAATAATATACATCAATATAGTTAACCAATATCGTCCTCCCTACTTCAAACTTCAAAGAGGTCAATAAAAGGCTAAACTGGACTTTCAATGAAATCACCTTACTAAATAAATGAAATCACCGAATTAAATAAAAAATAGTACTATAATTTGGTGCATAACAAAGAGACCTATGACGTAATGGCTAGGACGACGGGCTAAGTAATGCGCCGGCATGGTTGTGGGCCAAAACGCTTTGGGCCGAGTCGACATTCTCCCTGACGGCAAATGTATTGGCTTTGGTGACGTACAGCCTTTTAACACTGGCCCGCTGTTGGTCCATTAATCTCGCAATGCCTCGTTTAGCGTTCGCTCTAAAAGGACACCCACTACCCAGAAACCCATCAATCAAATGCAAATACGCCTCAAGATCGTGACAGCACCCCGGCGATGCATCTGGTTTAAGAAACGGTGAAGATTTGCTATTTACCTTCAACTCTTGTCCCACGTGCGAATAACAATCGTTGGATAATCCAGCAGGTACACGTGGCACTAGGTCGTGCGCGTTCACTACACGCAAAGCTTTCACTCCCCGTTTCTCCACACGTTTGGCGAACGCTCCGTTTCCCACTTTCGGTCCACCGAATGAAAATACTGCTACTGAAGGTCTTATGTCGTCTCCGGCGAATTTCCCGGCGAGCTCGTCGGCAACTAAGAGACCAAGAGCTGCTCCTAAGCTGTGTCCTGTTATACTGATGCTGATTTCTTCACCTTTGTATTTCTCCATCAATCGTTTGATTTCGGTGACAACTGATTCCGCGAGACTCGGAACTCGAGGAGTTGAAGTTTTGAACAAATTCCAGAACCCGCACGCAACCTTGGGAGCAGTGTGATCCATGTCAGTAGAGGAAGGTATGCTGGTAGGTTTAGACATGGGAACAAGCCCGGCACGGAAGTTTTCAGCCCATTCGAGACACGTGGCAGTTCCACGGAGGGCAATCACAATATCGCGCCTACCCATCCGTTGGATCTCCCGCTCGTTATTGCAGACGGCAACATATCCAATCCAGCTAGTTCTCTGCTTCATCCACGCCGGGGCGGCAGAGATGAAATTGGGAATATCGAGAGATGCAGTAGCGTAGAGGCTTGCCGTAACACGGTAAGACCGATCGGGAAGGATGACGTGGCGTGGTTGGCCAGGTTGAACTCCTGGAAGAGAATCGAAAGCATGGTACGCCGCACCGACGAGATCCCCGTAGCGAACAAGTTCGCGGCGGAGATTTTCATCTAGCGGATCTAACAGTCCTTCCCAGTTCACCGCGCCGTGGTAAAGCCGCCACCGTGACGCAATGGAATTTTTTGGAGATAAACGTGGGGTATCTGAAAGCAGCCGCTGCAATAGTCCTAATCCTTTCGGAGACATTTCTTCGGTTGGGTTCGGTAGAAGTCTTTGTAGATTAAGCGCACTGAAGAGACCGATACTTCCGTTGCCGGATTTCGACTCCGGTTCTTGGATGATGAAATCGTCATGGTCGACTCTACTTGCTCTCAGGTGATCATGATGCTGAATATCTGTGTGATGATTGTTGGTTCGTTTTGAAAGAAAATTGTCGAGATTGGAGAGTGTTGTTTTAGTTGAAACTGTTGCAGAAGAACAGCTGGTTGGGATATTGTTGGAAGAAGAAGGTTTTATTGCTGGGGATCTGGTGAGAGGAGGAGAACGGCGGTTGAAACCGGCGGCACCTGCAGGTGAAACGTGTTGCGACGAAGCTTGCGCTGCTGCGATGGACATCTGAGTTTGGAGAGAGAACAGAAAGCTAGAGTTGTTAGTTTACGAACATAATGGAAATAAATTTAAGCCGCCTTATATAACTCATGGTCAATTTGGGCGAATAGTCAATAAACAAACGGG
This sequence comes from Acanthochlamys bracteata, assembly GCA_019914995.1. Classification (NCBI taxonomy): domain Eukaryota; kingdom Viridiplantae; phylum Streptophyta; class Magnoliopsida; order Pandanales; family Velloziaceae; genus Acanthochlamys; species Acanthochlamys bracteata. The sequence goes on from CM034126.1 coordinate 1,529,069, forward strand.
TCTAAATGAACAAATCAGTACAGACCTGAATCAGTTTAGATAGCTTGACAAGCAATTAGGTCCGGTCGATTTCTTCACTTCTTCTAGGTCAGCGCTTTAGCTTTTAGTTTTGTTTCGTTTTTTACATAATTTGTTTGATCGAAAATTTTTTTGACGGTAGAACTTGTGCATTTGCCGTGTAGTTTCATATGAGATTGCATACGTAGGAAAATTGGAGAAGAAGGTAAGATGTAAGCTGGATAAAATACAAACTGCTACTTAAACGTGGCTGATGTATATTAATTAGCGACGTTGATTGTGATCATTTCGCCGCCAGCAGTCAATGTTAGTTGCTGTAAAGTGTGATTGTTACTTTGGAAGAATTTCAAAGAATGAAAGAATTCTTTTGTTAATCTTTGGAGGTGGTCCTGCATAAGCTTCTGTTCAACTAATGCTTTTCCTAATACTGGTTCATATTGTATGATATTATAAGCTTCAGGTGTCGTCCGCTCGTTATTACTTACTAAATTTATTTTTTTAACAAAAAATTATATAATATTGTAAAAAACTAATTCTTTTAAAACATAAAAAATAATAACATTATAATTTATTTTTGTTAAATAAAGCATTAAATTAATTTGAATATTGAAATAGTCTTTTTAAAAATTTTATTTTAACTATCTTTAATATTCCCCTCGGTTGGATCCTCTCAGGGGGTCTCTCACTGTGAGTTTCGCATCACTTATATTATAAAAACATTTTCATATTTTTAATGAAATTTTATTTCATTTTTTATATTGTTTTATTAATTTTTTAAAAATCAAACTTTTATTCAGTTAAAATAATTTTATTTTATAAATTTTTATTTTAAATACTTTAAAATATGATCTCAAATTAATTACGATGGAGAGTGACATCACATGCAAGTAGAATTTCAGCATGACATAATTGCAATAATTTATTTCGTTAGAAGAAGATGAATGTATAATAACTATATAACATGAAAAGTTTGAATTTCAAAAGAGTAGGCACGCATGTGATGAGCACCAAAAGTCAGAACGAAAAAGAAGTCAACACGATTTCCTTTATAAATTATCGGACTAACTTCGTCATTCTTTTGACAGTAGAACATAGCTGTATGTTTCCGTTCGACCAAAATATATATGGCGCTGTTTGGTTCTCCGTTTCAAAAATTATTTATCAATATTTTTTTAAATATATAAAAAATTTATTTAAAAATTTAAAAAATTAGAAAAATTTTATAAAGTGAAATTTTTTTATTGCATATTTTTATTTTTTTTGAAATAAAAAAAAATATAATTTATTTTCTAAAAAAAATATTTTTTATTTTAAAAAAATTGATTGTATAAGCAATTCCAAACGCGCCGATAAATGATCGTCTCAACAAGATGGAGTACGCGGCGGTTTGCGATTGCATATTAAAAAACAGTTTTTATATTTTATATTTTTAATTTTAATAAATTTTTAAATAATTTTTGTAAAAATTTATTTAAAATTTTAAAAATATAAAAGAATTTTATGTAATAATTTTTTTATTATTATTTAAAAATAAGTTTGAACAAAAGTATTTTTTTTAAAAATAATTTTTAAAAACATTTCTAAACACCCGTTTGCACTTTTCAAAACGTAATCCGAGAGGACCGAGAGCAGTTGAAAGATTTGTAAAATTGAAGAATATTGTAGATGACTTTGCAATACAGAAGTACCGCAAGATTCACCCAGAAATCTCCACGCAGGCATATTTCAATTCCACTGAAACTTCTTTTTTTGATAATTATAATTAATTACTTTATATATTTTAGTTATTATTTTTAATTTTACTTTACTTTTAAATTTCATTTTTATAAATTTTATTTAAATTTATTTTATGTATTAGTTATTACTTTGATTTTATTTTACATAAAATTTTACTTTCGAAATTTACCATAACAATATTTACTCTTAGATAAGTAAAATATGATCTCACAAAGCAATAAATGTTTTCCCATATTAATGCGCCATAATAAGATAAAAGGATGTCTTGGGTAGTCCAGAAAACCAACGCTCTGGTTATTTCAATAATATTATTTTTACATTTTAATTTTTAAACATATTTTTAAAATTATAAATTTTATTAAAAAATATTAACTGAAAAAACTAAAAAATACTCTTTCATAATTTTATATGATACTGATAGTCTACCTTCATTGCTGATTCATTCGCTCGCATAATCCAGCCGCCTCAATCAAGAACCAGGTGTGATGAGCGTATAGAGCGGACGTCTTACCTTCTTAAACAATTGCATCTCCGGACTCTCTTTTTCTTATTAGCAAAGATAATAACCAAAATAAGATGTACAAGTGGTTGTTCGGGAACGCGTTGCGGGCGCGGTTTCCAGAACACGCCTTCTATCCACTCAAAAAAGAAATTTGAATCATTTTCAAAATATCTATATAATAAAATTATTATATATATGCTTTCATTTATTTACCCAAATAAAAACTTTTTTAATTTTATTATAAAATTTTCTTATGTTACAGATCAGGTGTCGTTCCAAAATACTTCAAATGAATATATTTTTAAAATAATTTTAATTGTTTAAAATATATATATAATTTTAAAATTTTAATATATATAAAATTTATTTAAAATTTAAAACAAAAGCTGCCAAATAACTTCCTATTTCGTCAACCGATGTAAGCGTGCCTACGTCAACAATTCAACACATAGTCGTGAAAATCGGATCAACAATGAATTGAACCATCATGTCAATAATACTACAATATTAATAATAGTACCAACTATTATTATTTCAAAAGAAAAAATAATAAAATTTTTTTTTTTAAAAGGCATAAAAAAATAAACTAACAAAAAAATATTAAAAAATAAAACAATATTTTAAATAATAAATTTTAAAAGAAATTTTTTATTTTAAAATAATTTTGTTATTTTTCTTACAATTTAACAAAATTAGTAATATAAAAATTTAAAAATCACTAATAATAAATATTTACAAATAAAATATAACAAACTTATTTTTTTGTATTATCATATCCAAATATAAAATAAAAACTATATATTATATTTCAATATAAGACTACTAATAATTATTTTTACATCAATATATTATAAATTTAAATTTTTTAAATTTTAATTTAATCTAGTTCGACCCGGACGAGCGGGTCGACCGAGTTGAAGCGAGTCAGAATGGGTCGAAGCGGATCAGAACGGATCGATTGCATAAATAATTTTATTATAAATTCGGACAGGTTTACGTTCCGAGTCGTCAAATTTCGAATCAACCTGGGCGGGCCGATCCGAATTTTACAACTATGATTCACCAGCAACTATACTTATAAAATTAAAGAATATTTGAAAGTACTTACTAAAATTAATTTTTGTAAAAAGATATTTAAAATTTTAAAAATATATTTATTTATTAATAAAAAATTAATTAAAACATATTAATAATTTAAGATGTAAATTTTTATTTTTAAAATTAAAATCTTTTTCTATAGAATACTTTTTAAAGTTTTTGAAAAATAAAAATATAATTAGAATGAAAATAAAAAGTTAGGAGAGGCTAAGCTACATCGAACATCCCGTTGATGTTTGAATTGCCTTGTAAAGAATAAGAGCCAAATATAATGGACCTCTAATTTTGAGCCAAAATAATCTTTTATTTTCTCTAACATATACATAAAGTCCAACTAATCTATCGCAAACATTATAAAATACTCTTAAAATCTCATACATTCTAAATTTTAGATTTTTATACATTTTATTTTATTATTTTGAAATAATATTTTGGAGAAATATTCTCCACCATCTGTTAAAATGATCATTACTATCTATTAAAAAAGTCAATAATATAAATAAAAAAACAACTTCTCATTAAAATTTATGTACTTGTAAAGTTTTTATATTTATTTTTTATTTGAAGTGAGTTAGAATTACAATTTTTTTGAAAATCCTTAATTCAAAAAAAAAAGGTAAACATGCCCTATGAGTCACCAAAAAGAGTATAATTGTAAAGTTTAACTAAGGCTTTTTGTGCTAAAATTATCAACCACACTAACAACTAGCCCAAAAGATAATAAATGGGCTTCTTCTGGGCCGAGTGATGCTTCTCTTTTAGCTCATCGTTCCAAACAGAAAAAGTTTGAACTCCCCGCTACCGCTAAAATCAGGCGGGAAGTTGAAATTCTGAAAAGTAAAACTTAAAGAGAATCTTTAACGAAAACTTCTCTGCATGGCAATGGCCAAAAAGATGGAGAAACTTGATCTCTCCAACCTCTCTCTTCTTTCTTCTCAGGTAATTAATAACTTTCTCTATTATGAATTGAGTAAATATTTGCATATAGTTTCAGAAATCTATTGGTAAATGTTCAATTGATTTTTTTCTTTTTCAATTTGATAGAGATTTGGGGAGATTTCTTCTGATTATGAGTTCTTTCTCCCTTCTCGTAAGTAAAAGTATTCCTTTTGTTTTTCTGATTCTTGTTTATTACCGTCTCTGTTCTTTCCCATTATTTGATTTTCGTTGGTTTGTTTTATGTTTTTTGAATTTTCGATTCAGAACCACCGGATATTAGGAACTGGTTCTCCAGTTATGAGTACGAATCTCCGAGCTGTTCACCTCTCCTATATGATCCTGATAGCTCTCCGTTGGTTGAAGATGATGAAATCAGGGTTACAAAGATTTTGCCAAGTCCAATTGATTCTACAGATGACGAAGTTGATGTTGCTAAGGTAACCCTAGCAACATTCTACAAATCTCTTTGTTCTAGTTCTTTATCTAATTAAATTTATATGGCGATTCAACGTGCTGCTTGACCATTTGTTATCCTTGTACTTAGTGTAAATTGGATCTCTTTTAATTTATTTCGCTTGTTTAGTTTTGACCTTTTGTTTTGGGTGTTATTTGAGCAATTTATATCCCCTAAATCCAAAGGTAAATTCAGATTCATTCCCATGAACTGGTTCTCAAGAGTGAGTATCGTCAAGCTCAAGACAGAGGATTAGAGCTGAAACCTAAAATTGAACAAGGCGATGTTATTAGTCTTTTAGATGCTGAATGGAAAAAATCTCCTGGAAGAGTTCCTGCAAAGATCAAGTATAAACTGCCCAAGTTAGATGAGGAAGACCATGGCTGTAGCAAAGAATTATCTAAGATGAGTAATAGGAATGATCAAGACATAAGAAGCACTGAACCCAATCAGCAGATGAACTTTTCTTCTACAGGATCGTGTAAGTTCGTATCTTTTCGAAAGGTAGTGAAAGATGCTTATGGAAGCCTTAGTAGTCATGATAGATTTGTTTTAAACGAGAATGACCAAGACATGAGAAGTAATGAAGCCAATCAACTGATGAACTTTTCTTCTTCAGATTTGCATAAGTTCATTTCTGACAGAAAGGAGGGTTCTAAAGATGCTTATGGAATTCTGCAAGACGAGGAGAATCATTCCCCTGGAAGTAGTACGGACAGAGTTTATTCAGAACATGAACGGATTTTGAATTGTGAGATCCTTCTGTTGAAGGAAAATAAGATATTAGAATCTGAGTCCAGAGGCATGTATGGTAACAGCTTCGGAAATGTATTGCCAAAAATCAGTGACAGACCTGTAAATGATCATGAATGCACCATAAAGGTAAATGAAGGGAATAAGATTGGAGAGAATTTGGCTGAAGAGAAGCTTATTGCAGTGGTTTATAGTCCTACTAAAGACAAGAACAGCGCTGGAAACTTATTCGTTGGGTTACCCCATGGTAGAAATTCTGAGTACAGTCACACTGTTGAAGAACAGCAAAGCAATGATGGTTTCATTTCCACCAAGAACAGAGAAATCTTACCTAGCAGAAATCTGTCACCAAACCATCACATGGGTACAAGATCTACAAATAAGTCCGTAGGACAAGAAGTTTATAAAACTTCAATGGTAAGGTACCAAATTTCTGAAAAGAAGGCAGTCCTTCAACATAAAAAGGACAATTCGTTGGCTGATAGAACCAATATGGTTCAAGGTAAAGCTGAAACAACAGCATCTGTAATTCAAGGAAAGTGGAAATTTCCTCGCCAGAGCAAGCCTGACTTGGGGCCTCCTCTGAAGCAACTCAGGATGGAACGCTGGGTCCATCGAGTAAATTAGACTTGATGTTCTTTGTTGATCTCTGGTCTGTTACGAGAACTTGTCATTTGATACTTGCAATGATTCAGTCGCTAAGACAAGGATGAGGTAACCTTGTTTCATGTTGTTATTTGGTTTCAAACATTCCAGTATAAGTCTAATGCTACTATACATGTTCCTGGATTATGAGTGATGTCTGAATCAATCATAAATGTATAACAAATTGAGCCCTTCATTGTGTTTCGTTCGCTGTACTTTCTTGCAATGAATTTTTCTCAGAGTCTAATTGAATTGTAGAAAGTACTGCTTTTTATTTTTGTCACTAGAGCATAGTATGCTTATACTCTTGGCATATCAAAGGCAGCAGCATCCCAGGTATGTTTTCATAACTAATAAAGCAGATACGTGAAGTGAAGGAACTTCCATTCTTTGAAATCTTCCATTTCCAAGCTATGATGACATGATGTGATCAATGTTATCTTCTTTCTGGTTCAGTCATACACCTTTTCTACTTGTTTTGCTTTATATGACAACCAAACTCTAATTCGATAGTTTCATTCTACTAATGTCCGAACTCCTTTACCTACTTCCATGTCGAATGAACATGTTCTCTCAACTAAAAGGATTTCCTTGTTGGACTAGTCATCTTGTGAAAATTTCTTTTGATAAGAATCATCTTACACCAGAAACATATGAAAAATCTCTAATTTATGTTTTAAGAAGTATTCATCTTTTCCGAAGAGTGGTTTTCAACTCTTTTTAATTTTTAATTATATATTTTTCAACAATATTTTTTATAATTTTATAATTTTATTATTATAACTTTTATTTTTTACAATTTAAAATAAACTAATTTTATTAAAAAAAATTAATTTTTTTATTTTAAAAAAACTAATTTTTAGAAATACTTTCGAAAATTTATAGAATAAGCAAAGAAAAAGGCTCCAAGATAACTTTCTTCCAGAAGCGTGAATTAAGTAATTATTTTGCACCACCGTCTTCTCTATATATATATGGCACGACGCGTAGGCGTCTCATTTTTTCTGCTTTCGTGTTCGCTCGTTCTTTTCTTTCGTTTCAGTTCACTTCCTGATAATATGTCGCTGGCGCTCATCTTTTCCGCCGCGCCGCGGCCGGAATCTCACCACAATCTTTCTCGAATCTCTCTTCCTCACCTCCCGTTTCGGGCGATCTAGGTCCCCGTCGTCTCAACAACCTCCTCTTCCGCCGTAAGCTCCTTCTCCAGGCTGAACACACCGGAGTAATCAAGCTCAAGAATCTCTCCGACGATGAGGTCCGAGCTCTCTCTCTCTCTCTCTCTCTCTCTATCTCTCTCTCTCTCCCTCAATGTCGTCTATTTCTTTTTCCATTCATTTATAGGAGTTCAAAACAAAGTTGCGATTTTAAATGTTTTGGTAGGTTCTCTGAATTCCTTTTTAGGTTTGATTGGATTTTTCAATGGACAGGTGTGGTGGAGTTGACAACGGAAAGGCCAGAGAGGAAGAATGCGATCGCACCGGAAACAATCAGGGGTATGTTACATGCCCTTCGAAAGATCAGGGAAGATGAGTCAGCTAGAATCGTTCTGGTTACGAGTATTGTGCCGGGGATCTTTGTGCTTGTAGTAGTGACTCATTGTATTTGAAGTTCTGCCTACTTGTTTGTTGTTAGTTTGGTTTGAGACTAATATTTGCTACTAGCTGATAATATACTGCTGCAGTGCGATTTTGGTTGAATTTGATTGATGTCTTGATGCTATGGAAGTTTCTTTGGCTTTGTGAGAATTGTTTCGTAGATACTTCTCCTATGGTCAAACATCTGGAAACCCACTTAAAACTACAAACAAAAGGAAAAAGTACATCACATTCATGTACAGTAGATTGCTACTTAAAAAATGAGGGAGTTTGCAACCATTTCACATTTGTAGTTCCTGATATTCACTTCTTCTTTAACTACCCTTGATGGGCATTACAGTGCAATACAAAGAGTACCTTGTGATGCTTCCATTAGGTGCCTACTGACCGAGAATAGTGGCTAAATGATTTTATTATGCTTAATAGTTATCATCAATTCATTCTCAGAATTGCTTTTATTCTGGTATTCAAATGCTTACATGCTCTTTGTTAATCTAATGTAGCAGGAGCGGAAGAAAATGAGTCCATCTGAAGTTCATCAATTTTTTCATGCTTTGAGATCAGCGTTTAGAACCTTGGAGGTAGATCCAGCTGCTTGTGATTCTTTTGATTATACCAGATGTTGAAAATTGGTCTTTCTCTTTCTTTCTTTTTTTTGTCCTTTTGTTTGTTTCTAGATAACTTGGTAGGTTAAGATGACAGTGTTGAATATTGATCGTTTAACAGGTTACCTTCTTGAACTCCTGCTCATATGATATGATATTACCTAATAGCATAAGAGACATAATAATAAAATGAGGTGCCTCTAAATAATTAAAGATTTAGCTATGCCGCTTTCAGTGTCTTATGCTTGCAACCATCAGTACCTTTATCAATGTCAAAGTTGATTTCTATAATCTACTACATTTTAAATTACTGTTTGTTATATCCCCGCTCGAATATTGACATTACTCATTCCCGTAATTTTGGCGTTCTTCAATCTTCAGCAAGATTCTTCTCTACTCAAAGTTGATTCTTTGTCAATCTGCTTTGAGCAGCAAACTCCCTATTCCGACAATTGCCGTTGTTGAAGGCATAGCATTGGGCGGTGGACTGGAATTAGCTCTTTCTTGTGACCTACGGATATGCAGTATGCTGCTTTTTTATCCAGTTATACTGGTATAGATGTACATATTATTAAATTAGAGTGATGACACATCTGACTTGGGAGTTGTCTCAATCATATATTCAGGTGAAGATTCACTATTTGGCATGCCTGAAACTGGACTTGCTATCATGCCTGGGTACATTTTTATGAGTTTATGATTCTCTCTTTGACCTTTCCTGATTTCTCTATTGCCATAGGAGTGTTATCCTATTCTCAAACATAGATCACCAGAATATCATTCTATTTATGTTTCTGATATTCTCCTCGCAAATGCAGATGAACGGTTGGAGGAAATCAATGATCTATTTATGTCATGCCAATTGCTTAGTTGAATTGGACCAATAAAATTTGGAAAGCTCTCCACAAAGTTTTCTAAGCAATTGCAAATTTTAACTTGTATATGAGGGAACCCAATCATGCTCAACATGATCATAGGTACGGTCGTTTAGACACTAAGTAGAACTATGATATCATTTTTGTTGTATCCTAAGTGCATATGTTGTGGATGAAGTGATACATAGGAGCTAATAGCTAAAGACTTATAAAAGGAAATGAGAAGCTCGACTTGTGACGCTATAGATAGAGAGCCTTATATAACAGTAGTGGATCGATATACTTTGATAGTCTCACCAGCCAATGTAATATGGATCAGATACGTCAGACATTTGGTTGTTCTCATGTAGAACCTTTGAATGATAATTAACTGGAACAGATGGCAAGATACTATTGCAACTTATTGTCATCTAGTGTATGAAGGCTTAATTGATGCTTAGGGTTCTCTTGCATCATAATAAGTTGGTGGGCTGCATGAGCTAACTCTTTAAGACATTTGACATTTTTCGTAGATTTCTTCTTTAAAAAACCACAGAGCTGGTGGCACACAGCGCCTTCCTCGGACAGTGGGGGTATCAAGAGGAAAAGATCTTATATTCACTGGTCGGAGGGTAGATGGAAAAGAAGCTCTATCCATGTGTAATCTTTTTGTGATATTCCATCCAGCTTCTTTTAAAAGATTATGCTTGGGCAATGTTTTATGAAAAAGAAGTCATCTTGTGCAGGTCTTGTGAATTACCGTCTCCAACCTGGAGTGGCATACTCAAAGACTCTTGAAGTTGCTAGAATAATACTAAATGAGAAGGTAAGACTTATTCGCAACTTCAAGAAGTCACCACTTCAAGAGTCTTCCTTGCTCATTTAGTAAAGGAACTAGTGAACAAGGAAATCCAGATGGATACAAAGTAGCTTCAGAGACTTCCTGGATTATTTTCTATTACAGATGCCATCAACAGGACATTCATATATAATCTGATGAGGAGCAGTACATGAACATAAGCTCTTTTTTTTTATATCTTAGTAGTTGGCACTTGACAAACCTCACAAACTAGATGCTGATGTTAGCATCCAGTTTTGGCAGGATTTAACATAACTAGAGAATAGTACAAAGAACTAACTTTTCTCAAAAATTTCTGTTTGGATAGAATTGGCTGCCTTTTTTGTCTATTAGAAATCAAAGACAAACAGAGAGGAAATATCATTTATTGAGTAAACATGAGAATAGTGATCATCCAACACAGAAAATTCACAATAAAGTGATATTATGGGTACACATAACAGTGAGCTTTCGAGATCAATTGTACTTAGAGTTCATTCACAAGCTAAAGACTGAGGTTATCTTAGAAAGACATTAGTGTAACTGTAGGGTAGTCCAGAGACATACCAATAGATGGGCTACAATGAGCTTCTGGTGCTCTAGAAAGCAGTAACTACATCTAACTCTCTTCTATGATCACAGCTACTATCTGCAAATACTTACTGTACAATTCTCATCCTGTCAAAAAGATCACTATTCAGATTTCTAATCTAGAAAACTACTGAAGTTAGGCAGAAAGGTGTACACAAGAAGAACGAAAAGGTGTACAGAAATTATGACATCGTAAGCTAGCTGCAATATGTAAGCAATGAACCTCAAGATAGAAAACCAAATGTATATATTTCAAAGATGCACTCAATGGTTCTACCTTTAAGTTCTAATTCCTCCTTCCTTTCTCCAATATCTCCAATCTCTTTCAATGAGCAAATCCCTATAACCTATTATTTGCCTTTCATCAATATTTCATGTTTTTCCAGTTTCTTGTAGACAAACAATTAATCTTGAAAAAGTAAATCTCATAAATAAAAAAAGAGATGGACTGACCATCACCAAATTTCTTGGACATAAGCAAGGCATTATGGACAAGTGTCCTTGAGAATCTAAGACTTACGACTATCGTCAGGGGTCAAGAATGTAACCAAGATTCCTGGCAACTGGGCATATCTAAAGTTACTTTTTGAGGGGGGCGTCAGGCTATGTGAATGTTAATAGTAAGAAATAGGAGCATTTACCTCAGAATTTTTGTACAGCTGCCACAACTGTCATGTCTTGGACCTGATCCCTTCAAGGCTTTGAAGATGGTCCTTTAACAGCACATATTCATGTTGGATCCCTTCCAAACGGGTTTCCACCATCATCATTTCTTCTTTCAAGTAGTAAAACCGCTTCTCCAACAACCCCAAATTCTCCAAACTGCAACTATTGAAATTCCTCATATTCCCTTGAGCAACTATATGGACCTTAGGGCCTCTCACAAGCAACACAATGATGGTAATCTGCAAGAGGATGTCAAACAAGGCATGCTACCAACATTAATTTCCAAATTTCAGAGCTCAAGCTATCATTGAAAGATGGCATTGTGACATCAGCTGTTCCGCTAAATTTATAAACTCAGGCTATGAGTAATATGAACAAACCCAACTTCACAAATTAAAAAGCGAATGAGGATTTGATTTTCCATTTTCCATAAAACATGAATTTTCCTAAGATTTAGGGAATTTATCAGATAGGGGACTTCAACATTGCGCAAGAAGATGCAACACACAAAGCATGAACCAATTTCTATGTTGCAAGCAATAAAGAGGATTGAATAAAACAAAAGATAAAATAACAGGCTACTTTCTTCATGACAGAAGAGGAAATGAATTTGATAAATTTTCTTCAAAGAAAAAGTTAGTGTGTTCATTCGTTGAAGTAGGTATATCGCAGCTCAATACTAGAAGGCGGTGTGAATCCTAAAAACAGATGTATTACAATGAACTTTTACAATGCTCTTACCTGCATCAGAATGAAAATCGCAGAAAATGCCAAGATGAGAACTGAAGGAAGGTGTCTTCGACTTTGGAAATAGGTGGACAATAAATCTGATAAATATTTTATGGTGGAATATATTGTTGAACCATTTTCTGAGCTATCTTGAAGTAGATGGCTGATATGTGAGTTTGTATTCATATCAGTCACACTTGGTGAGATCTCCTCTGAATTTGCCATATGCACCATTCCTGAAGGTACCCCATCTGCACTTGCATTTGTAGATCCAATTCGAATAACTTCTTTGTTCTTGATGCCATCATCTGCAAGCAGTACAATAACTCAAATTTGTAATAATGTCATCTAAAGAAGGAAAGGAAGGCAGCTTAGATAATGGAATTTTTCTTGGTACAAACTGTTCAGTTTTCCAAAGTCCTGCTTCAACAGTCCATGTGCCTGAAAAGTATTTGCATACTCAATTAATGCCAATTTCCACTATATCAAAACCACATATTATAATGTATAGAAAAGGACGATAAATCACATTACTGATCCATATCCCAAAGACTTCTCTACACTCTTCCTTCGTTGATTGCTCTATTCTCCCTGTAAAATTACTACCCAGATAGTTACCAAATCTCAGAAGGTTGCATCCAAAACAAAAATAAGAAGTGAATTGAAATTCCTTTGATATATCTTATTAAAACTCGCTAATGAAAATTGACAAATAATTCAATACATGTACCAACATATGCCATATTTTGGTAATTTATTGTGCACGCCTTACAGTTTATGAGGATGAAAATATTGCAGAAAAGGAATAATAATAATCAAGAACCTATAATGAGATGCAACAGGGATACCAAGTAATCCAACAGTTCTAAGAATTAATGAATTACCAAGGGCAGGCACAAGTAGGATATGATGCTCTCAAATGACAATGCTATTATCTCTACCTATAGTATGGTGGATACACTTGAGCATCCAGCGCTTTCCTACTATAAAAGCAGGCATAACTAGGATTCTCTTATGCAGCATTATCTTCCTCATACGGACCCATGAAGGCACAACTGCTGATATAACCATCACTTATCTGCCACCTATTATCCTACAGGCATAAACTGGATGCTCTCATATTTCTTATACTAAATGCAAAACATAGCTATAGGCTAGAGCTGGCATTATCAGGAACAGTATAGTCTGGTTCGATGTGGTGCAAGCTTTAGTCAGAAGCTGAGGGCCAATAAGGACTGCATTAATCATAGAAGTGACCTGCAAATCTTTCAGAAAAAGCTCGACTTTGACCAAAAATCTAAAGATTTCATCGGCCTTATAAATAATTCATATCCGCATATACCTAAGGAATAAGGAAATGCACCAATTATAAAAACTGGAAATTTCTGGTACCTTTGAATATGGTTTTCTTTGAGAAAGCAACATTTATATAAATGCGGAGAATACAGCCACTTCCACAGATTTGTTCAACATCCCAGATCCCCTATGAAGACAAATCTCATGGAAAGACCTTTCTGATATAGTAGAAATTCACCATATAGCACACGTAGCAGTAGGACGGTGTCCAATCATTTGATAGTAGCCATTATAAAGACTTGGTACCAATACTCATGAATATGGAAGTCTAACAAAGTACTAAACATTTTAGTTTGCTCTATTGGCAATCCTCTCCTAGTCATTGCTAGCTAAATCAAGCTTTGTCTGCAGGAATATTTCCAGCAGGTTCCCATGCTGATCGAGAGGAACCATGCATGTCCATACTTTCTAAGATGCGTTTCTATGCTCTCCTTCTTTATGCTCTTTATAAAATGGTTCCAAGTGTCAGCCTATTAAAGTTGTCCTGGAGCTAGTTAAAATTACCACAAATGAGAGCTGCCCAAATGCAGGTTCAACTAGATTTAAAACTGGTTTCACGTCAGTTCTTTTCCAAGATCTTCCATTTTTATTTTCAATCCTCATCTTTTCTATCCTGAATAAGTAATCGAATTTGTAATCTTCATTGAAGTTTTACCACAATGAAAATTGACTTCCAGGAAAGGTAAGATACTTTTATCTTAATCTTTTCTACCTTCAGATTTCACAGACTAGAAGCTTACTGAATAAATTACCATTCTTCTTAACTGCTCACAATCTCAAGCTAAATAGTATCTTTTATTGCTTTGGCTCTACATTGTAGGAGACTACACATAAGGAGTATGCTAAAGTACAAAAGTTATCGAATACCACTAAAATAATCAAAATCACAGAGCACCTCCAAACTTAGGATAGTTGAGCTCTAGCAACATACCTGAACCTTAAAGCAATCCCCATAAGGCACGTTGTTGATCTGTTGACTTGTCTCAATCACCAAACGACTGGAAGAAAACAAATTTCTAGTGAACACGAAGAACAGGAATATTCATCTTATAAGCCAGAAGCAAGGAAAAAAACAGGTATCTCATATTGAGTGAATAAGATGCCGTGTAAATTTGTTTGTCCTGTTTGTAACTGCAAGTGAATAGATATCTTATAATAGAAGCTTGAAGCAAAAAGGCACATCCCAAGTATCAGGCATCAAGAAGTCTACAAATGATAGACTAACATAACAACGTGTGAGTCCATACTAAAGAAAAGGCTTCTAAAAAGGATTTCCTGTGCTTCTAGAGATATGGCACAAGTTTTCGTGTAACAAGGCTCGAAATTGGCCAGAAAGCTGGGGAGGAGAACACACGGCATTTGAAACTCTTCACATCTACTAAAGTTGCAAACTACTGGTAAGTACCAGTTACCAAAAAATTACTAGCATAGGGACTAGGTGAACACTACGAACTTTGCTAGTTTAGGAACATGCATGCGTTAGACATATGATACAACAGTGACAACCACTAAGCCGTCTTCCACTAGGTGGGGTCAGCTACACAATACAAACCATTTTAATATGGTGTCAAAAATAAATGAGAGATTGGAGTGACGCACCAACTAAGCAGTTATATAGTGCACTAAGCTTATCATTGGAGCTATGAAGATAATACTACTTACAGTCCTGTGAAAGTAAATTGATTCAAGATCTTGGCAGCTTAGATTTTGGTGCACTAAAGGTAAAAAAGTACATAGTTGCATACAATGCATAGATGTGTTAAATGATGCAAGATAATTATGCATCTAAATATACCATGCAAAATGACTATCACATATAATGAGATCTAAGAGGAGAAGTTGCTCAAAAAGGTGTCAGATGCATAATGAAAACCAGAAACTTAGTCCCTGTATACGCAAATGACATATATACCGAACCCAGAGTTTTTTAAGATTTCAAGTGTTACTAGTAGAACAATAAACACCCAGATATATGTTTTTAGGCCATTTTGCACAATCTATATATCAACCTATGAAGGAGGGTCACATAGCATCAAAAGAACCTAGAGCACGTGAAATTCGATTCCTTTGTGGTTCTTATGTCTAACTAATACGACTCTCCTTCAGTCGCTTTCTCCCTCCCCTCTTGAAAAGACTATTCACTAACCAGCGGGAACATTTAACAATGAACCTATAACAGCTATGATAATAATCTAATTATTCAAATAAATTACAACAAGCTACAGAAAGTACCTATTTTTATATATGCGAAGTTTCTGTACTTCTTGGCATTGACCAAATTTAGCACCTTCAGTAGAATTAAAGTCGGTTAAAAACAGATAATGCAGGAAAGCAAGCTTTCTTACAACAACTATTCTAGTACCTATAGGAATTTTCACCGGGTGTAAAAATGACATGTTACGAGTCAGTAAATGCTCTTGCTGTTGCCAGGGGTAAACAGCTAAGTCTGAGACAAATAAAAAGGGATCATTATAAAATTAAACAAAGAACAAAGAAGATGAACGGACTCCTGCCAAGAAGCCCTACCTTTGTCTCCACATTTTTGGTGAAAATTTTTAAGAAATATATTAGCACGATCAGAGACAAAAAATTTGAAGAAGTCCTCCACCCCAACCTAAGGACCATGAACATCAGAGCATTGGAACTTCTAATAATCAAAAAGCAGTAATAAAGCACATCTTACCGGAAATCTTGCTTCTGAAACCATTGTGAAATGATCAGGTACTACAACAAAGGGGAAGGATATATCAGGGAAGACAAAACTGCAAATGATAAAAGCAAGTAAAAGTGGTATTATTCCATCAAATAGAAAGGGTTGAAAACAAGGCTAGAACACTTACCATTAGGTGCATCTACATCGTCAAGCTGTAAAGACGAGAAATCATCGGAAATCCCCATTTCTACTCCATTTTCTCCTTCTGAAGACTTTATAGGAACATCCGCGTCATCATTCCCATTGCTCAATGACTTGTGGTTCCCAGAACTATTGATATCTTTGCCCCTGATTAGAGATGAATCAGAGATAGGATTAAGAGGCTGCAATCAGGTAGCAACATACAAGATAATACCTGTCTGGAGTTGCAAGATCATCTGCCAATTTTGTGCATTCATTTGCTGTATCAATACTAATAATATCCAGGCCGCCACAATCAGATTTGGAATCCTGCAATTGGAAGAACAATTAAACGAGGCAGTTAATTACATGCAAAAAGAGCTGAAGAAAACCATAATTATAAAGGAACCTCTAAAATTTTGAAAAAGCCAGCATAATAAGCTGGAGGCTGCAGATCAGAGCAAACTAAGGTTAACATTTATCACGAATTCACATGAATGCTTTAGATACCAAAGTAGTGTCATCTTTTATATTATAACCTATGTTTGAAAGAGTTCACTAAAAGAAGCCGTATCATATCATCATGATATCACAATGACATGCTCGTGAGTGTCAGCAAGACTCTTCTTCTAATGAAGTCCACAACCTAGTCGGCAGCATTGTATCATCTCGATATCACAATTACATGCTTATTTATGACTGTGACAAAGACACACGACCACAATCTAGTTTGAGAAGCGGACATCTGTACATCCACCATTGTCAAGTTTAGTCTAACAAGACTGTCACAAAATACAATATTGCTGATTCTAAAGTTCCCAATTGCATCTTGAATCATGGCTGGAACTGAAAAACTCTCACCTAGGCCATTGAGCTACACAAAGGTTCAATCCAGGATTCAAACAATAGGACGAAGTATTTAAAAATGCGATAAGCTAAATCACCAATAGCTGAATAGCTCAATTGTTAAATGTTGGTGGAAGAAAGAAAACATAATGACATGTAAACCCCACAATTGCATTAAATACAACCACCTATATGATTATGGATGCCAAAAGTTCTCGTATCAAAGAGCTTTATATCAGCAATGCCAAAACGAAGGATTGACAATAAAAGAATATATTGATGCAAAAGTGAGTTAAAGATCAAACTTCAAGAAAAGCTCTATGAAATGAAGGCCTCTTTGGTGTCGGTTTAGGAGGGATTTACTTTAAGTATGTTCTGATTGATGAACATTTGAGCAGTTTGTAAGGTTGTTGAGTGTTCTGGTGCCGTCAAGGCAAATAATCAGCAAGCACTTTATACTCCCTATCATTCAGAAGCATGAAGTATAGAACTCCTTCCACAGTTTTTTGCTTCAGTGTTAGAAGTCATGCTTCCAATTAAGCATGCAACCAAGTTTCTCAGTATGTGCACACTTACTACCAGTTTACATAGATTTCTTTTACTTAGAGCATAAAAACTAAACTATTGCAATTAAGCTTAATTAGAAACTAGCTAAAACTAAATATAAGAACTCAAATCAACAATTTAATCTTTTGCAACAAACATTATAGACAGGTTAAAGTAACAAGCTTCGACCTGGCTGTCTAGAATGGCTTTAGCATCACTATTATGCTGGACCCATCTGTCTACAAGAATCCGAAAGGCATCGTCTCTCGACAGGAAAGAACCAAAGAAGTGCTGCAGTAAAAAGGTGAATTGACATGTTGATATCTGTCATGCGAAGTCCAACACGTGAAACTAGAAGGACAATGACTACATCTTAAACAGTCTCACTGAGTTTAAAATCCTTTCTATAATAAGCAAGATCAGAAGTAAAAGGGATCAAGCTCACCTTCTTTCCTCCAGCAACTAATTCGATGGCGTTAGGAAATATTGCAGCTGTTTTCGCTTTACGAACACAAGTGATTTCATTGAAAGGAATTGTTCTCTACATCAAAAGACAATGCATTTCCAATAAAAGAAGTACAATTGGAAATAGCCCAATTTGAAGCAAGGAAACCTTCTTCAAAAAAGAAAAAGAAAGATATGTCCCAAACTATCTACTGTCGCTCGTACGATTTGCACATCTGTGAATACCATGAGGCATTATCTTTATAATTTGGAGACTGGCTGTTCAAATTATTAAGCATAATCAAATTAAACACATGATTGTTTTGCATCATCCATACTGATGCATACAGCACAAAATGGATGACAGACAACACCAGTAAAAACAAAAGTGTAACTTTAAGGTTAAGCAAAATTACAAGAAGATATACACCATTTTGCGGAGATTTTTTCTGAAAAATGGAATTTAAAAATTGAGAAAGATAAGACATGATAATTAACTGGGATAGACAACATTATGCTCAACAATGGCACCATGACGGCAAATGTTCACTAAAACATAATGGCGTGTATATTACTATTCTGTACACAGATGAAAAGAAAAGCATATACATAAAACTCCAGAAATGAATGAAACTGTTTCCACTTTTGTCCACATACAAAAAGAACTCCAGCATTAGAGCCGTGTTTTCAATAACCTAATATGGTGCACTTCCACTTCTTCCACTCTTTCACTGTTTCTTTAACAAAATAAAAGAACCATTTCATGTTTTATCTTCTTCCCAGCCAACAGTATTCTTTGCATAGTGTCATCATTTATAAAATTAAAAGATTTTGAGGCAGAACAATAAAAGATTACAAAACCAAGAAGCTCATTATTCAGAAACCAAAGTAGTAATGAAAAATTGCTCAGAGTCAAATGGATAACCTAAGTAATGACATAAGCTAAATAGTTCTGAAGAAGTACTAAGACAAGGTTACCATCAAATCAAAGTGAAGGCATACAGTGAAGAAGTCGATTATGTATACCTTTGTCTCGTACCCAAAAATGTTTGAGTAAAAGCATACATGATGAAGGAACAAGTACATATGGCCCTAGAAAAGAAAATATGTTTATCAGAAAAAAAGTTACGTAACATGAAATTTGTAAGAAAAACATATTGTTCACTACTGACTAAAACAAATACAAGACATAAGATCCACACCAAGAATTATGTCCACCTCAACAAAAACAAGAGAGGCACTGCACATAGTATTGGTTCAGTGATGCAACCTCCTCAACTCAACCAGAACAGGGAACTAAAGCAATCACCAATAGTATCAATAGATTTCCAAGGGTGGTAGTACAATCTCCACTCTTAACGATATGGTCTTTATCCTACCAAATAATTTTGAACTTCCCAAAATTTGAATAAAAAATCCAAACCGCTAAATTTGGTCTTTCTTGCTAAACTTCCAAATGTCAACAAAAGGTTTTAAAAAGAGTACCTGAAGAAGAATGTTTTCCTGGATAGCACAATTAAAATCCTGGACAAGCACCTATAGACAATTAGAAACCAGGTAAGTTTATTCAATTTTAGAACACTCTTAAGCATATTAAATAAGCAGGCAAGTAGAAGGCACAACCTTTGTTAAAAGTTGATTAGTTTAAGTTACTTTAAGCCATATCAATACACAAAAATGAAAATAAAAAATTATTTTTAGAAAAGTACACGAGCGCACGCACATGGAGTAATCTAATTCAACAGAACGAAGAAACACATTTTAACAAGCTCCTTCCTCATTATGGGATTGTGTCTACATTTCTAACTCGCTGGAAACACTTGAAGCCATCTCTACACAAATATTCAACATCTAAAAATTCAAGTGAACAAAATTTGATATAGGAAACACCTAAGCTAGGAATTCATATTACTCTCAAGACATACCTAACTTACTCTACAGCACTTAAACCATCTCAATAAGCGAGGGGGAAAAATCGACATAAAAATTTTCAAATCAATGAATCAAACCTCATCAGATGGAAGCCGAAACAACAACCTATACTCCTCGCTTTTTGCGGTCATAGCAGCACTCTGCAATCAAACACTCACAAAACCAATTGAGATTCAAAAACCTTCAGAGAATAAAAAACAAAACCTAATAGCTATTATCAATCAATTGATCAAAGAATGAAGAGCAAGCCGCAATTGCTTACAGGAACATCAACTTCTCTCCGATCGAAACCTTCAGCGGAGTGAACCGAAGATGTCTCCGAGGGAGGCTCCGACGAGTCCTGCTTCTTCGAAGAAGCGGACCACCGGCTGCTTGATGGTTCCGGCGAGTTCACCATATAGAACTCCCTAGAATCTCTCGTTATCCCTCTTTATCCCTAGCTCTCTCTCCCCTCTTTAAATTTCTGTCAGATAGAAACCGATCACGGGCGGTTTAGTGAGAAGTTGGTGGAAGGTTTATTAGGAATATGAGGGCAAGTAGGTGAAATTTTCAGACCGACAGATAGGGGCAGAAGCCGGGAAACGAAATGAAAGACTAAAAAGACGGAAATAGGTAGAAAACATAAATTGCTTAGTATATAATCTCGGCTCCCTTTAAAAAGCGGAGTATTACAAACGGAGACCCTCAATATATTTTTGCATTACAAGACCCCCATAATTCCCAGTGAAATATCAGAATAATTTGGTTCTTTTGCCGAATAGGAAACTTGAAGAACCGAATGTCCAATAAGTGTAGGTTGATGTTTGGTACAGCTTATTTTCACTTATTATTTTAATTTTTATTTCAAATTTTAATAAAATATTTAAATATTATATAATTATTTTAATTTATAAAATATAGAAAACTTTTACGTCGTGAAAAGGACTTAATTTTTACAAATTTTTGAAGTATCTTTTCTTTAGAAAAATTTCTTTTTTCTTGTTTTTAATAAATACTCTAAACATTTTCTAAGTCTGAAGACACAATTTATATTAATTTTTTAATTCAGTAAATAATAGCGTAGTAATAAATAATCTTACGAAACAGTTTAATTTTTAACTTCACTTAATTTTCATATTTAAATTCAAATATATTTTTTATTTATTATTTTAAGTTTTATTCTACATTTATTAATTATATTTTTTAAAAAATATAATTTATATATTTTAATTATTTCAAATTTATTTTGTAATTTTAAAAAACTTTAGCTTAATATTGAAATTTATTGGTGAGAGCAAGGACTCAGATACTGTTTGACATTGTTTGTAATTTTTTTTCATTCTATTTTTTTATATTCTTCAATAAAAGTTTTTAAATCATTTATTAAATTTTTAAAAATTTTAAAAATATATATTTTTTACATTATGAATTTTATTATTATATTTTCAGATAAATATAAAGCTTATTTTTTAAAAATTCAAATTAATTTTTAATCTAAAAAAATATTTTCAACAGTATTTCAAACATATCTAGAGTGACTTAATATAGATTGTTTCAAGTATCTGTAATTAAATTTTATAAAAATAAAAAATAAAAAATAGAATTTTTTTAAAAATAAAGAGAAATTAAAATTCAGTATTTATATTTTAATTTTTTTTAAAATATATTAAGAATTGAAAAATATAATTATATTTAAAAATGTATAAATAAAAAGTTAGAATAAAATTTTATATATAATAATAAAATTTTGAATATTTTGTATAATTAAAATATATAAATTATTTAAAAATTAAAAAAATTAAAAAATTATAGGTATTTGAAACACGTAAACACACGTTGAAGTATATAATAACGAATTGGATTACTTCTGTGATCGTCGTTGTCAAAAAAATTGGCACATATCGTGCTAGTGCGCTTCTTACGTCACGTCGACTGGAAACACTTGCGACAAAAGTAACAAAGGCAACATCATCCCACGTCAGAAAATAAAATAATTCGAAGCAGATATGAGAATGCATAGGTTGGTGTCCATCTGAACCATGTTGTTTTAACCATTAAAGGCTTCGAAAAAGATCTACAAATACTTATAAAAAAAATTAGTTTAATTTTTTTAAACTAATTTAGAATTTTAATAATTTAGTTATTTTTTATTAAAAGATAAGTTTTAAAAAAATTTCTTCTTTATCGAGAGAGGCATTCAGAAAAAACTTACAAAATATTCTACCAAAACAACACCTCGGTATGTCGTTGTGTCATTGTTAGGACGTGTTCGGCGACATTTTTTTTATACATATTTATTAATTTTTTATAAAATTTTTAAAAAATTTATTTTAAAATTTAGAAATATTAAAAAATTATATATAATAATCTTTATATTATTTAGTTTATTAAATTTTAAATTAAAATAATAAAATTTGTTTATCAAAAAATTAAAAAATATTTTTTATTTTTTAAAAATAATTTTCAAAAGTACTTTTGAAACAACGGCGGTTAGTATGCGTTTGGTATTTATTTTTAGAAAAAGAATTTTTATTTCAATTTAATATTTTCTAATAAATTTATAAAATATTCTATATACTTTTTTTAAAATTTAAAAAGTACTCTTATATATATATAGCAAAATCTAATTATTATTAGTTTTGAAATAAAAAATTTATTTTTATAATAAAATAAAAATGTTTTTATTTTAGAAAGTATTTTTGGTAGGCATTTATAAGCAGCTCTTTAGAGTACTGGCTCCGTTAAGTGCAATGGACTAGTCGGCTATAACTGGATCTAATGATCGACGAAGAAAGCTAGCAAGTTCAACTTGGGCCTAGCGCCCAGCCCACAATTGAGATTGGTGTTTAAGTGAGACCTCTAGGTGAAGAATTTCCGCATTCTTTGTTATGCTTCTGTAAAGAAAAAGTCCCTTTCTGTCACTTTTTCTCCTCACGATATTCATTCACCGTGAGAAAAGCAACTCTAGCGAAGTTTTCCAAATTCTCATTGTGGGCTCTTGTGAAGGGCCACATAAATTGAAAGACCAAGCACGCTTTATAGGACAAAAGACTCGCTAGATAGGAATCTTAGCAGCAGCAGTAGCTCTTCCCTTTCTCTAATTCCAACATCAAATGCAACAAAAGCTATTTATTCTATTTACTGTTATTCAACTAAAGCCTATTCTATATTCTAATCCTACGCTAAAAGAAAGGAATTTCAATTAGTGGTGTTCATTAGTTTAATTGAAATATCCTAATGTGTCTGTGAAACTTAGGCGGAATCAGTAGTCCAGATCCAATAACTAGCCATTGTATTAAACATGTCAGATCCAACCTTGATATTCGCGCTCTTTTTTTTGTGTTTTTTTTTAAAAACAAGCTTTGTTGGAATTCTCTCGAACTTTTATCATTGCGGTTGATGTTCAAATATAAGTGAAACATGGAATCCTTCGTATAAGCATCACTGCTGGGAAGATTGCAGCAGAGTTAGTGAGAGTTTAAATTTTAAAAGTATTTTTAAAATTTAATTATTTTATAATAAAAACTATTTTTTAAAAAAAGTTTTATTTTTTATAAAATAAATAATAAAATTTATTATATAGAATTTTTTTATTTTCTAATTTTTAAATAAATTTTTTAATATTTATAAAACATATATTAAAAATATAAATTATTAAAAATATTTTTAAAAAAAAATGCCAAAAACGCCTCTTAATTATGTGCGGTAGCAATTTTATAAATATTTTGAGAGTTCTTTTTACAATATTTTGTTTAAACAGTAAAAAAGTTTTTAATTTGATAACTAAATTGTTTTATTTAAAAAAATATATTAATAATAAAATGTTAAAAAAGTTTAATTTTATATTATTTATCAATAATTTAAAATGATATTTATAAAGATTTAATTGCACTTTTTTTTATTTTCAATTAGTTTTAAAATTTTTAATTCGTCAAAACTAAACTTTTATAATTTTTAAATTTTAAATAAAATTTTAAAATATTATAAAATAAAAGAAATTGTAAAAAAATCTTTTCGGAAACTTACCGGCAAACGCGTCCTTTTTCATTCAGCAGTGATCCTTGGCCGTCTCCCCTGGCCTGTGAGCAAAATGATCAAGAAACAAAAAATTTCTTCATGCCAATTACGGCCATGAATTCACCAAAAATATTTATCTGTCAATGTGCAAGCATTTTAAATAGTATCAAACGATTATTATTTGTGGTGAGTGTTTCTGACTTTCAACATCTACTGTGACAGTATATATTATTCGTTGACAGAATGCAACTGTGCAAGTGTTTGGAGGGTGCTCCGCGATTTACCAGCAAAGGACCTAGAATGTCCAAAAGTAATTTGAAGTACCAAAAAGGTTTAAAGACAACCGTAAAGGCCTGATGTCGCAAAATTAAGCAATAATTATAACACGAATCTCAAGACAAACTACGGTCAAGATAATAGGTCTAGCATGCGTTTTATTCCAACAACGACGACAGCGTCAATGCTGCTTCAAGAAAATGACATCTTGTCCACTCTCGGAGACAAAGACATTATTAGACGGTTACTCCGGTTCTAAATCTTCCGCTATAATCCAAAGTCCAATCACACCATTGACTCACACTAAAGACGTATTTCAGTCTGTAAAAATAACTCTACAAAATTAAGTTCGACAAAATAAAATTAAAACAATTTGAGTTATTCGAACAAATTAGAATATAAAAACGGTTTTAAATTTAAGAATTTGAAACCAGTACACCAACCCAACTCCTTCCAACGTGGCACATCAACAAGCTATTAAAGGTAGACTCCTTTCTTAAAATAATAAAACTTGTTCTTATAGTACCCTACAGTAATGCTTAATCAGAGGAGTAAAATTTGCTGTATGGACCAAACGTAGCTGGGGGTCTGTAGCGCTGAGTGAGCATTGGGTCCAGCAACAGCGGCGCAGTTACACTCTGTACCGTTTCCATCCATTGAATGGCAACCGTTTGATGCTTATCAGATGGCGACTAATACGGTCTTCCAAGATTCACCTACAGTCCAAGGGGTCTATGATTTGGAGAGGCAGCGGGCTCAGTGGGCAGCGGCGATGGCGATGTACTTGGGCCTTGTTTAGTAAAAGGGGCGCACCAGTTGGCCCACATCACCCTTTACATTTTACACAGACCACTAATCATGCTTTCTGAAAGCATTATTGGAACTAATCATGATCGTTAAACTGCTTATGGAATTTCAAATGAGGTCCTACTACTTCTCTTAATTTACAGTGCTCATTTTCAAGATATAAAATTAAATGTTGCGAAAGATCATGAGAAAGATGCATAACATCAGAGAAATTTTGCAGTATAGATCGGATGACAAGAACAATCCACTTACGGAAGTGACGGTTGAAATTCGATAATATAAAACATGCAATTCTAGTTAGAGATGATCGACGTTGAAGGGTAAGATTCATGAAAATCAATAATGAGAGGAAAACATTATTTAAAGCAGTCGCTAGAGGTCTCATTTTGCAAAGTTTCCATCAATTATCAAATTGCAATTATGCAGTTAATTACTATATCTTAATTGAGATGGGGTTCCCAAATCTGGAACGGAATCAACGAGCAAATCTTATAGCATGGTCTCATGCTACAGCATTCAATTATAATTTAATAGTGAATTAAATTCTTTATTAGTTGCTTGATTTAACGTTTTTTCTTAATAACAATAATATAGTCCCCAAAGCAAAAGGTGTTGAAGCACATTTGCTGCTCCTGCTCTTACTATACTGCTGGGTGATGCAGTTCTGCTTCTTTTCCCCCACACTCTCTCACTCACTTTCTTTCTCTCTCTTCTTTCTTTCTCTTTTCTTTTATTTCTTTCTCTCCCTTCTTTAACTTTTTGTTCTTGCTGAAGGTTAGAGACAGAAGGGCTAGTTAGTTGGCCGGAGTATTGCCCGTGGAAACCCTAGCAACGAAGCTGCTTTTGAAAATTTTGTTTTAAGTTTATCTGGTATTATTCTAGTAGAGTAGATTCCTTGATGTATTTTGTCATCTCGGATTGTTTTGTTTTGTCTTCTATAGATTTAATTTTTCCCGCATTGCCAATTTTGCTTTTGGTGGGAATAGTTTGGGTACTTGGAGCATTTAATTTCGGGAAGGTTGATTGTTGGTAGCAGGGAGATCTATGAGAAGTCTGATTTAGTTGTTAAATTTTGATTTCTATTTACACTTATTATAATTTCAGTTGAACCGCTTTGATTAGTTGAAGAATGTTCATCATCATTTTCACTTTCTCTGCCAACATTAAGTTTGGTGTATGGCAGATCTTTAGTTAAAACAAATGCGCTTAGTTTAGTTTTTTATTTCTTCTGTTCCTTGAAAATGTTGTTACTAATTTTGTTGAAGCAGCTTTGGCTGATGACTCTGAGTTGTTTTGCTTGTTGAAGTAGCTTTAGGCTCATAGAGATCCTTCTTGTCTTTATGCACTTTCACTATTGTGATTGTGAGCTCCAACACTATCTAATTATGCTGCTTATTGGTTCCCTTTACAGGTCCATAACAATTTACTGTTCTCTTCCCTTGTGGAAATTTAACCAAGAATTAGAGAAGGCTGAATTTCTTGAAGCCTTATATCTGGACTTAGATTCAATGCAATTTGCAGACGTTGCAGGCTACAACTACGTGGTTGAATTTTCTAGCCACTAGCATCAAGCACAGGTGATGATAGAGATCTCTTGAAGATGAATTTGCCTGAATACAAGATAGCACCCAAGGAGCTCCCTGCTGTAGATCAGCGATCTAATTTACATAAGCCTGTCGTCAGGGAGAAAGAAGGTCCATTGATTGCTCATAAGAGTCGTAACTTAGATTCCAGAACTCTATCAAGGAACTTGGAGGCTGTAGCAGTTGGTAAAGAATGGAAGGGGAAGAACTTTTCTAGTGAACCTAAGGATATAATGTTTCTGCCTGATGGTCCAAGCCTTAGGAGCTCTGAAGGTCCAAGCTTCAGAAGCGAGGGGTCTTATGAAGATGGAGCACGCAGTTCCTTCTCCGGGGCAATTCATCCCCCAGAACCAATTGATGCTGATCTCATGACTACTGTGTATGTCACTATTGATCAGAGGAGCTCTGAGCCGCCAGGTTTGATGAAGGACCTTTCAGTTAAAGGGCCTTCCATAGAGGACCTCTCAATTAGGGTCTCAAGTGTAAAACCTAGTGCTGCAAGCGTTTCGCCAGATGAAAGAATGATTGAGGAACCCAGCGAGTCGGGTGCAGCCTCTTCTCCCTTTTCTGTTCCATGCCCATCTAGGAATATGGATACTACACCATATTCTGATGAAAAGGAGTGTGTATGGGATGCATCACTCCCTCCTAGTGGCAATGTGAGTCCTCATAGCAGCATTGACAGCACGGGTGTTGTGACAGCCATGAGCGTTGTAAATAGCTGCACAGGCACTTACCGGAGTGACTGCCTTACTAGTGACGGCATGCTCAGTGTTGAGAGGAATTGTGAAAGTGGCAAGGCTAGTGTTAGAGGTGAATCAATGGAGAGCGGAAAGACTAGCATGAGCCGAGCAAGTGATAGTAGTGGTGTTAGTGATGAGAGCAATTGGAGCAATGTCACACGAAGTGCGAACAAACCCCATAAGGGTAATGATCCTAGATGGAAAGCAATTCTTACTATAAGAGCTCGTGATGGTATATTGGGTATGAGTCATTTCCGGCTTCTCAAACGACTAGGATGTGGTGACATTGGTAGTGTTTATCTTTCTGAATTGAGTGGCACAAGGTGCTATTTTGCAATGAAAGTCATGGATAAAGCATCCCTAGCTAGTAGGAAGAAGTTGACAAGAGCTCAGACGGAGAGGGAAATTCTCCAGCTTTTGGACCACCCCTTCCTGCCTACTCTTTACACCTATTTTGAGACAGATAGGTTCTCTTGTTTGGTCATGGAATTCTGTCCGGGCGGTGATCTACACACATTGAGGCAGAGACAACCAGGGAAACATTTTTCTGAGTATGCAGCAAGGTATAAGCCCAACCGAGAAATGGCTTGGGTACTTCGTTTTTCCAATTTCTGGTGAACTGCGCTAAATAACTTCTGTAAAATATGTTCATACTCTTTTTAGCGGGAGTTAGCAGTTATATTGGAGTTAGGAATAGGAAGGCTTTCTTAAATTTATGCATGTTTCTAGCTCATTTTGCATTGGAGTTCTAGATTGATCTGAAAACCTACTTTGACCACAAATAATTGGAGAAAATTAAAACTGAATGAAGAATGTCTCTTGTTTATTTTAGCCCTTGCTAATACCATATGGAGCGTCACCAAATAGAGTTAGGAATAGTAATCATCGTAGGACATCTCTGTTGAAGCTAATAAAATACTTGTAATCTCTGTAACTCTGTGAGATTTCTCACTTGCATGAAGAAGATAACTGCTCTCAAAATTCAAAAGTCCCCAGGGTTTGTTAAGTCCTTTGTTACAGTAGTGGAATGTTGTAATACTTACCATTAAGTCTTAACTAGAAACAGCTTGAGTTAAAAACATTCATCACTGGTAATAGCTAAAGTCCCAAAGATTTATTAAGTTCTTTGTTTACAATAATGAAATGTTGCAATACTTGCTTTAAATCCTAACTAAAAACTGTTGTCATGTGCTTTTTATACTACTTAGGGTGGAAATTTAAGTTAAAACATTCAAATCTCAGTGGTAATAGCTACATCCTGTACCAAGGTATATGAGTCACCTAGTTGGCTGTTTAGCATAGTTCTGAAGCTTTTACTTATTTGAACAACTTTCTTCCATGATAGATCGGGAACACAACAAACTTGAACTTTCATCTGTCTACAAATCTTGCAAAGTTGAACCAATAGGGAATATTTGATTGTTATATCATACCAATTGAATTGAAAGCATCATCACTTTAGATGGTTCGGGTGGTTCACCGTTCTTTCTGCTGTGGTTTAATCCTTCTAGATTGAATTCTAGTGAACATAAATGTTTTTGTTTTATTGCTGCTTAGCATCAACGATGTTTATGCTGATAGTAGTAGTAGATTCAATTGAAATATCATGCGGGCTTTTATTATATTAGACAAGATTCATGGTATATTTAGCTATGTCAGATTTGCTTTCTGGCAGGTTTTATGCTGCGGAAGTATTGCTAGCCCTCGAGTATCTCCATATGCTAGGGGTTGTTTATCGAGATCTCAAGCCTGAGAATGTCCTTGTCCGTGACGACGGCCATATTATGCTCTCAGATTTTGATCTTTCATTGAGGTGTGCAGTGTCACCAACCCTCATAAAAACTTCATTGCTTGACTCTGACCCTTCCAAAAGGGGAGCTGGGGCATTCTGTGTGCAGCCTGCATGTATTGAGCCATCTTCTGTCTGCATTCAGCCAGCATGTTTCATGCCCAAACTTTTCTCTAGCAAGAGCAAGAAAAAGACGACGAGGCCTCGTCCTGAGGCTGGGCAAAGTGTTGCAACTCTCCCAGAGCTTGTTGCAGAGCCAACCAGTGCTCGGTCAATGTCCTTCGTTGGCACTCATGAGTATTTAGCTCCTGAAATAATCAAGGGTGAAGGCCATGGCAGTGCAGTTGACTGGTGGACCTTTGGCATCTTCCTTCACGAGCTGCTCTATGGGAAGACTCCATTTAAGGGCTCTGGAAATCGAGCAACATTGTTCAATGTTGTAGGCCAACAACTTAGATTCCCAGATGCACCCTCAACAAGCTATGCAAGTAGGGATTTGATTAGGGGGCTTTTGGTGAAGGAACCGCAGCATCGGCTGGGTGTGAAGAGGGGTGCTACAGAGATCAAGCAGCATCCCTTCTTTGAGGGTGTGAACTGGGCACTGATAAGATGCAGTACTCCACCAGAGGTCCCCAGACCAGTTGAAGCAGAGCTTCCTTTGAAGTTTGGGGTTGCAGCTGATGGAGGAGGAGCTGGGTCAATTGGAGCAGGGAGCAGCAGTAAAAGGATCGTAGGCACAGACATGAAGTCTGGTGGCAAGTATCTTGACTTCGAATTCTTCTAGGAAGTTTTGGGTGAATTAATCATTGTTATTATTTATTTATTTTTCGTTCTACTTTCTCCCATGGGTGTGCACTGCTCGAGATGACTGCTACTGTCGTTAAGGCCAAAGCATTCTGATCCTCCAGTAAATCTCGTGTGCATTAGAAACAAGCCTCCTAATTGCACGGCGACTCCGTCGGCTAATTTAGCACTATCTTTGTATTGGTTAATTGTTCTCCGTAGGCTTTCTAGACTTAATTAGATACGTTCTATATGCATCGCTGATTGCTATGACTATGAGGACCCTGAATGACAATGTTGAACAGGTTTCTATTCTAACTTTTATTTCGTATTTTTAATAAATTATTATAATATTTTATAAATTATTTTAATTTAAAAAATATAAAAATATATGTTATATAAAATAAAATTTGTTAATTTTTATATTAGATTTATAGATTTTTTTAATAATTTTTAATTTAAAAAATTTATTTTATAAGTAATTTTCAAAAAATTCCCTAAATTACGTTCAAAGGTACTACAATTATGTCCAAATGATCTTTATGGTTTACTGTGTTATCCAATAATCTTTATGATGATTTTACTGTACAAAAAAGTTATTATTATTTTTTATCAAACGATACGGGTGAACAAATATTTTAAAATTATTTTTCTATCATTGATGGCTTTCATAGAAAAGAAACACTGGATACTTTTACATCATAAGCAAAAGTTTAGAGTTAATTTTCTAACAAAGTAAATCTTAGGGATTTTATTGCACTATAATTAAACCTTTATGCACCAGCTAAATCAAATAAATTTTAGTTAATTCTTTTACATTTTAAAAAAAATTACTTAGTCGTGTTTTGCATCAATTTTTATCTTACTTTTTACTTTTTTTTTCTGCTTTAATTTAATTTAGGACTGTAACGGCGTTCCAAAAGGCGTCTCAATTGAGTTTAACTGGAGGTAGAAACAAATGATCTAATAATAATCATATTTTTTAGTTTTATATTTACTTTTTTATTTTAAAGACATTTTGATTATTTTAAACTATATAAAAATTATAAAATTATTTTTAATCGTTTGTTTTTTAAAAATACAAATTAAATTCAAATTTAACAGTAACATCGGATGTGTCTAACAATTAAATTTTCCTAACGTTGTGTATGAGGAGATGTCTGGGAGTTGGTTTTCAATCTTTTCTCCCATTTTTTATTTTAGATTTTAAATAATTTAAAATAATATTTTATAAAATTTTAAAAATTACAATATTTTAAATTGTTTGCTTGATTTTATTTGTTAAAATAAAAAAACTCGTATACTGAATATTTTAAAATTTTTTATCAAAAATTTTTAAAAATTACTCGACATCCCCTGAATATTTGGAATATATTTTCTTTCTTCATTTGATTCTGCGTAAGAGACCAGAGAGGATAGCTTTGACTAAAATAAGCACGCCAAAATATGATAGGGGTTGTCACATCCAACAGTGATTGGGCCAATTGCTTACTTAGCCCATATACCAGTGCCGTTATTATCCGTTTTGTGGCCAAAGCTTTTTTTCTCCAATCACCATCCATCCGGTTTTTCATTAAAGTAAAATAAACGGTCAGATGAATACCCTCGCTGCGTGGCTAGATCTTAGCTGCAAACTGTCATTCTTTTCAAGCTGTGGGTTTGTTGGAGGGGTTGTCAAGTCAACACCGACAACACGACCTACACTCTTCCTGGTTCTCACGCTTCCTCTTCGCCATCCATTTACGACTAATCTCTACCGTTCATTTGGATATAAATACGGCCTATGCGTTCTCTTTGCTCTTCAACTGGTAGGAGCGCGTCTCGTGAGCTTTTCGCTCCAGTTTTGCGTTGCGATCGTTTTTTTCCTTTTCGCTATTTCCTCCCTTTCTTTGTACTTCCTTTCGTGATAATTAGTTTTATGGTGTTCGATCTTATGGATTTCATCTGACATTAAGTCATACACCAATCGTGATTGATTTTGGAAGCGCGACATTGGTGATTGATTTGGGAATGTTGAGGATGCTATAAGTAGATTTATTATGAGAGATTTGTTGATGATAGAGGATTCTGGTTCTCAGTTTCTGGATCTGTTTGCTGTTTAGAATTATAAGGAATTAGAGATACGGTAAAGAGTCGTTGTCAAATAATTGATTATCGGTTATCGAAGTTGGTAATCTCAGAATCTGCTGGCAGTACCTATTTTGGATTAGTTAGTCTTGCTTTCATGTACCTTTCAGATTGAAATCGGTGGGAGCGATCGGTTGTTGCTCAATGAACATTAAGTTTAGTGATTCATGCTTGGTAGGGCATTGATTGTTACTGGTTTGCCTAGTACAGCTGTGGTGGTAAAAACTATTTGTTCCTATGTAAGATGTCCTGCTTATCTTTTCGAACATTGGAAAATATGTCAGTGGTTTGATTGCCTCCTTCGAAGGTGTTTGTGGAATTCTTGCTATGATCCTCCAGTTGTAGAATGGAATGAGATCTCGGTTTATCTACCTGGACGTAGTTCACGGCTCATGGTGTTGGCATCTGGGAGAAGCTAAATCGGTTTATCTTTTCCTGTAGTTATTGAAAATTTTTCTAACTAGAATCTAGCTTGAATTTTATGGTTCATTCCTGGTTTTGCTGAAATCTCACGCAATGACTTTTATTGCAGCCAGCAACCAAAGATCATGTAATTTAAGGGCCCGATACAGGTAGTTCCTGTTCGGCGTTTTATATGTTGTTGTGATATTGCATTTTGTTGGCTCATATCTTGTTGTGGTTGTAGCTGTGTTCACTTCTGGTGATTAATATCCTTCTGGAGAACCTGTTGTGCTGCGACAGCTTCTGTGGTACCTTCAATCATACTTGCCTCTTCCTTGTTCCAGTTACATGGAGGTGATGCTAATAATTCTTTGCCTCACTAGAAAGAAAAACTAAGTTGTTGAATATATCACGCCTTCCTCTGTATTATTAAAACAAGTGTAGCATGTGCTAGTTAATTCTTTTAATTATAAAGTACCATGTTCTTTTGTTAAAACCTTATGGTTCACATGTATCTAAAAAAGTATCTTAAACGTGTCAGTAGTTCGATTCCTATTGCCTTGTTGATTTGTTCGCAACATAAAAAGATTTCCAAGGCCTAACAATCATATAGAAACTAGATCTAGCTCTTGCCTTATATTATTAACTTGCATGCTTTAGGATCAGAGGCTTAGATTCTTAGTATGTAGAGGATTTTTACCATAAAATTAAGTTGCATGTTTTAGGATTAGAGTTAGATTCATTCTATGGGTCAGCTATGGATGAGGAGTTTAAATTCTTTAAGTATGCTTTTTAAAATAAAAACCATGTCTTATGCCATATGGTCAATGTAGGATAAGCTCATTTCACAATACTGCAGTTCTCGTGCACCTTAAATTTGCTATGGTTTGAATGAGGTTTTTAAATTTTTAACTATGGTTATTAAAATAAAAAACCATGTATTATGCCATGTGGTCAATTTTGGATAAGGTCATTTTAACAAATACTGCAGTTCTCCATTCACCTTAAATATGCTATGGTTAATCTTGTTATGTGGTTATTTTTTTAATTCTTTAAGTATGGTTTTTAAAATAAAAAACCGTGTCTTATGCCAAATGGTCAACATAGGATAAGCTCGTTTCACAAATACTGCAGTATTCGTGCACCTTTAAATATGCATATGGTTTGAATGGAGTTTTTAAATTCTTTAAGTATGGTTTTTAAAATAAAAAAAGCATGTATTATGCGATGTGGTCAATTTTGGATAAGCTCATTTTAACAAATACTGCCGTTCTCGGTTTACCTTAAATATGCTATGGTTAATCTTGTTATGTGGTTATTTCTTTGCGGAATAGAACGCGCTTTCTAGTTTTAGGGTATAATTGGGCATTAGATTCATCTGTATGGACTTGACTTTTGTTGTCAATCGGGCTTCTTTAGGCTTAACTATTCTGTTAGCCACAGAGGGTAAAAGCAACTGTTATTCTATATTCCTAACATGTTTCATAATTAATTTGGGTGCTTTAGGCTCTGTTCTTATATAAAATTTCGGAGAAAATTTCGGAGAGTGGATATGGATATCCACTACTTGTATCATTAGCTTATATGATTTTGTGTTTAAGCTGTTCTATCATGTATTATCAAGTTACACCTCATTATGGTTATTGTTCTTGGTGTTAGATCTAGGTGATAGAAAGAGAACTCCTGCCTTTTACCATCTGATGGTTTGTGTGTTGTTTCTTAGTTATTTTGTGCCAACAAAAAATACATGTTGTAGGGTGACAATCTAGATGTATAGCTTGTCCCTTGTCTTATTCTCTTACACAGAATTATCGCCATGTTATGGAGACAACTACTGCTTTCTGTTAGTTGCATATGTTTGGGCTTAGCTGTTCATAGAGCCAGCTGCTACTTTGGCTTTTAGGAACTTGCAGGAAAAACTGTGACCTTATATAACCTACATAAGTTGGGATTAGCTTTTTTTATTATTATATAAACTTACATGTTCTATGTTTAGATCTAACTTTTCCTATACGGTTGCTTTTTCTTGGATCCTATTATTGATGGGGTGTTCGGAATTTTTACATTACTTATGTGGTTGTATTTGAGTATCAGCTTTAGAAGTCTGTCAGTGCATATTATTGTTTTGGAGATCCAATAGTCAGAGCTGAACAGGATTGTATCGGTAGCAGTGATCTTTCTATTAGCTATGAATTGCTTGGTTTTCTTGTGGAGGTCTGAGTTGTGATGTTTCTCTCATTTCTGGCTTGCTTCCAACTTTAAACTAACCTGCTGTTCTGCCATTAGGAGACAGCAAAGGTTCCTGTGTAGATTATATTGTGTGTACTTGTTTCTTACTGGTTTTTTGAATTCCATAATCTTTTACTTGAGGGAAGGTTTTTGGCATAAACTACGGAGTGGTCTTAGAAGTCCAGTGCATATTCTGTTCTTATCTTCAAGTGCATGCTTCCTATTCTTGTTGTGGGAGCTTCTCTGTATACTTTGGTATGGCTAGTGGTATTTTGGTTGCAGATTTGGCAAGAAACATGGATTTGCGGTGCTGTCTATTTATTTGGTCCTCGGGTTTGTGACTTTATCTAGTATTGGGTCTTCAGCATCTATGGTTGTTTTGCATGGGATAGTAGATGTATACGCGGGGCTTCCTCAAATAGTTGTCGTGAAGTAGGAGTGCTCATTCACTGGATAATAGGCGTATTGTTTTGCAGTCATTATTGTTTATAATGTTGGTTCTGGAATTGGATCTGGCCAAGATGTCTGAGTGGGCATTTGCCTTTGAGGTGAAGTTGTGTGGTTGAAGGATTGGATTTTGTGGGTGTGATGGCTCATGGCTGGGGTTTTTGTATTGCAAGTCTGGTGGCTGGGTAATTCTCTATATGGATAAGAACACTGCTGTTCAAGAATATTGAGGAAAAAGCCTGTGGTGGTAGATGAATGTTTAACCAACATGCAGCTAATTGTTATAATGAGCTGAGATGTTCTTGGAATACTAAAACAGTTCTGTCTGGATATTGTGGTGTGCTCGTTTCAGCTGTGCAGCTAGGTGAACTCGCAATCAGTGTGACAGCTTTGGTTTCTTTGCTATGAGGTTTAAGATTTCTGAACATGTGTGACAAGCGATTGTTGATTCTTCCGTGAGTACCCTCCTACGAGGGTCTGGGGCTTGCTTGTGCTATGTAGAATCCATGTGGTAGAGGATGCTGTAACGAGATATTAGGACATGAAATCAGGCAGTGGCAGTCAGTTGGAGCACATTTATAGTGCAAGTACGAGTATGGTAGTTTCCATTATCCTTTCTGACCCCATAATATTCTAGGAGTTTGCATGCTGTAGTAGGATTTTGAATTCCTATGATCCATATCATGTGTAATTAGATTTCAGTATTTTTGTATGTAGAGCCGCTGTAGTCGACTTCTCAGACGGAAATGTCTGAGCTGATGGGGGATATGAGCATGAATGTAGGGGCCGTATACTTGACTTTGTTGAAGTAGTGTAAATGGGACTGTAAAGATGAATCACCAATACTTATCTGAATAATTCCCTTGTATTGTCATTTTGATTAGGTATTTAGATCGGTAAATCATAGTGTACCATTTGTTTGAATACTTCCAAAAACAGTTTGCAGAGCAGCTTAAAATCTTGGCTGTTGACTTACTGTAGTAATTAGATCTGTGCTGGATATTCTTTGTATGCACCCTTGTTTAAATTATTCCAGTAACTTTTGCAGTGATGCCTGTGCTGAATGTTCTGTGTTGTTGCAAAATGTGTGAAGGTATGACGTACTATGCAAATTTACTTGATACAAACTAGGATCCTTTGTTTCAAGCAGAGTTGGCACTGCATGTTTCCTTATCGTAAGCTATTTGGCATGTCACTTAGCCTGTTTCATTGCCTGACTTTGACAAGTTCGTACATGTATAACAGACTGAATCTTGGGTGGTATAGTTCCCTTTTGCTTATTTTAAATGTTTTAGGTTTTGCTTGTGATGGTTAGGTAGCTGCAATAATTATTTATTATGACACCTTCGGCAATCAGTAATCGGTCGCATACCTTTGCTGAAGTTCGACTTTATCGTATTACATGTCTCTACCGTTTGATAGTTTTTCATGCATGGAACTGGTTCTTGAGATGTGTGGTTGTGCTGGTATGTCTTGTGTCGTACAAAATAAACATTCTAAATGCAATGTGCTAGGTAACTGAATGATGATTAGTTAGCTTGCTTGAGGAAGTGTAGATTTTCGAGTATGGTGCAAATGAATTAGGAGGGTTCTGATTCTATTAGCGGAAATTTAATTATTTCCGTGGCTGCAGGTGCATGTGTAATTTGACGAGATTGGCATGTGTGGAAATGGTGAAGTTGGATTGTGTTGCTTGTTATGGTGCCACAGGCACTAACTTGCTGTTTTATGTTGTTGTGAATCCTCCTTGTTTTCCCTATACAGTTTGTAGGATTCTTTCTTGTGGTGGTGCTTCATGAGATAGTACGCGTAGGAAAATAAGTCTTGTTTGTTGGTGTTGTAATTACTGTTCAGCCTTCAGTTACCAGTCTTATGAGCACAGCTGGTTGCGTCTTCTTGTTGGTTTTGGTGTGTATGTTGTCGGTTGTTGTAGATTGCTGAAGATTGCTGAAACGTGTACTGTGTGTTGTTTTGCTGAATGGAGCTGGTACTTTTTGTCTGTGTGTAGTATGTCTTTCTTTAGTTCTAGTGGTTAAGAGTCTATGGTGTTGTGCAAAGGTGTGTGTAGTAGTACTCTGTTGTTGTAGTTACATGGCTTAACACTGCCATTGCCGGTCCCAAGCCCGGATGAGAAAACGTGGAGGGAGCTGTGAGATGAGGAAACATCTCAATTTTGCTTATGTAATTTATATTTTGCATTTCACTGCTCATGGGGAGAATCGTCTTCGTGTATCCCTCTTTGGGAGTGTGCCTTGTCTGTTTGAGTTTTGATTGACGGTCTTTTCACATGTAACATAACAAACCGGTCCTTATTTTTGTAGTTCAAGCTGGGACGCTGGCCTTGTTTATTCCTCCTCATTCGACATGCAGGCGTCGACGCAGGTGACAAGGAAGTGACTATGGTGTGTTTTAATCTTCGCTGTTGATCTTGTTCTGCTCCAGCTATTTGATATTGTAGCAAATGATATCAGAACAAAGCTCTCCTTGAGGAGTATGTCAGTGCAAGGAGGCTGATTTTAGTTGCTAAAGGCTAGGTTTATCATTCTAGGACTTCGTCACGACCTCGAATCTTTACTGTGGTGTTGTGAAGAATATCACTTCCGTTTCCAAGCTTGATATTCACCTGCTTCGACGTACTTGAAAATTGACATTAAAGGAGAGGGTTGCGACATGAGTAGCTATCACTTAAGTTTTGCGAATGAATGATAATTTTGCAGACTTGCATATTAGCAGCAAAAGCAAATTAATAATTGAGATTATTGAGATTCTTGGCAGAATGGAGATCGGATAAGGAACCCTTAGAAAATTAAGCTATCGTGCTCATATGTTGTGGTTGAATACTCTCTTCAATGACGTCTGTCTTAAAGGATTTGTTTTCTCATGGTATTCGACTTCTGTTCCAGGTGATGTTCCGAAGTTTGTTTTTAAAATACTTTCCTACTGTTTCAAAATATAAAATTTCTTTTATATTTTAAAGTTATTTTTTTAATTTAGAGTGTGTAAATAGATTGTGAGTTGTAATTTATATATATACAATATTATTATTATTTTAGATAAAGAAGGTTAAGTTTATTTTTTGAAAACTTTCTTAAAATGAATTTTCTTTAAGAAAATATTTTCATATTTTAAGCACTTAAAAAACTCCCCTTAGTTTCTATGTTGTAGTTATTAGTTGCTCGCAATTTGATGCTGATCGAGAGCTGTGTCTTCGTTCTTTTAATGAGGAATATATCAGAGGATTTTGAAAGCTAAAGACCGTCAAAAGCATTGGCATGGAGTAAGAAGACGGAATGGGACTGTCGCCAAAACCAGAATCCACTTTCTTTGTTTTACGTGAAAAGAATTGTTTATATCTTCCGGTGTCCTTATTTGGTTCGCCAGCCTTTAGTGTTTAGACTCGTTGTTCTAGCAAATAACTCAAGTGCTGTTTAATTGCTGCAATCCAGAAAGGAATTAACAAGTTATGTACTTCTCCAGCAGTAGTGCTGACGATAAAGTTACGAGATAAAATTACTGCAATTCGCAAATGCCACACTGATAGTCTGTTAGACTTTAAAAATATAAGGGGCTGTTTGAGGTTGTAAAAAATAAAAGAATTTTTTTAAAATGAATTTTTCAGAAAATAACTTTATTCATTTTAAATAATAAAATTATATATAATATTTAATAATATAAAATTCATTCATATATTTAAAATTTTAAAATTTTATATTATATTGTAAAAAAATTTTTAAAAATAAAGAATCAAACTGAAGATGAAGAATCGCTCGACGTGTTTGAAAATATTTATAAAAATGAGTTTTTTAAATGAAAAATATTTTTTCATATTTCAAAAAATAAATTTTATTTTTTTTATCTAAAATAATAATAATAAATAATAATAAAATTTTATAATATAGAATTTTTATACTTTTAAATTTTTTATAAATAATATAAAATATTATATAAAATGAGATGAGCTTTTGAAAAGTTCGAAAAAACTTAGCAAAATGCACCCTCAATCATTACTCCAAATGACCACATAAACTGCGGCTA
The DNA here is from genome assembly GCA_019914995.1 of Acanthochlamys bracteata. NCBI lineage: Eukaryota > Viridiplantae > Streptophyta > Magnoliopsida > Pandanales > Velloziaceae > Acanthochlamys > Acanthochlamys bracteata. The sequence continues at coordinate 1,568,267 of CM034126.1, forward strand.
TTTTATGTACAAACAATAGCTAAGTAAGCAAACCGACATTCTCGACAAACGAAAGGCAAGATAAGATGATAATATTAAAAGGAAATAGATTTCATGTAATGAGAAACCTTTTGGAATTACAACAGACCTACAACTACCTATAGGGTCTCGGACCGTTTAGCTTGATTCCCTTCACACCGATGATTTGTTGAACAACAGCATCAGTTCGACTTCGAATTCATTCAAAGCAAGCTATCCCGGAGAAGCCTGCATCTTGAATCCAGCAAATGCAAATGAATTAACCCCAGAAAGAGCCCGTTTACCATGAGGTTTGCCTCTTTGCATTGCTGCTTTGATTGCATATAAACGAATTTATAAATACAAGAGGCTCAGAAACCTGCAGAAGCAAACGGTATAGAGATAGAAGTTCTATATTAGGATACCTTACTTGCGGGAGAGGGCCGATGCTTATATGCAGCTGCTAGTGAGAGTTAATAAGCATGGGGCACTATGGGAATGCATGCGCACTGTAGGGATTTGTTCTCTTTAGCATATTTTCGCGCGCATGCAAGCAATTGCTGCACCTCTCCGGCACGATTTGCTGCAGTAATTAGCTGCATGTATTAGTGTGGTCCATAAAGGGAATTAAAAAAGAGAAAAAAGAGTATGGGATTTCTTAGAAGACGAGAGGAGTGCATGTAGCTCTTCAAAATTTTTTATGCAAAGGTAAGGCATGGAGACAAAACGAAGAGGTAACTTTCTTTTTAATTAATTGAAAGTTGAAACCCCATGATAAAGAAAAGACAACACAAGGCAAGGCAACAGAACACAACTCAAGAGACTGATGTTTTAATTCTGATCATTAACTGCATGCCTTTTGCTATTGCTTCTAGTGCTTTTGGCTTCCTTCTTTCTGGCTGCAAACTCTACTGCTTTCTGCTCCCTCTTTTTGTTCACTGCAGAAGTCAATTTGCCTCTTGTCAAAGTAAAGCTACATGCATGTTGCATAGGTTAGTGTTTGATTATGGATAAATTATTTTAAAACATCCTTATTGATTCGCCATCTTGCTGTGAGAATCGATGAATAATTCTAATTCTAAAGCTAATAATAAGGTCAATGTACAGTTCCAAGACTGTTGTGATTGTCACTGAAAGAAATGGGTTCTCTATATCTCAATTGATCAATTTTCATCTTCAGCTAGACAGACAAGGCTAGTGATCAGGATAATCTGTCAGGTGATGTCGATCCTTCTACAAACAAACATTAGTTTAGTGTAAGGTTCTCCCAACATTCAAGATTTATATATAAGAAGTCTTTTAAAGTTTATGTTCATACTTCAGACACACTGCACGTTTCTATGTATTTTACTACTGAAAAGAGTGCAGAAAAGTAATGATTACATAACTTTGCCCATACCTCCAGGGAACCTCAGGAAATGGGATCAGCTATACAAAATACAAATGCCTGCATTCAACAGTACGTCATCTTTCCTGTATGTGTTTGCGGCAACTTCTTCTCCGGTAAAGTATTTAGTGGAGAAATCATACAGGATCTGCAGTGCACCTGCAATGCTTCAGAATATGCTCAAGGAAAACAGAACACAGGGAACTGATCGTACATATAACGGATAATGTTCGCGTCTTTCCAGCACTGCTTAGGTGTTCGACGCGCTGCATGGTTCATTCAAGTCATGGCCCTATTGTGTGTATTTTTTCTAAGTTTATCTGTTTTTCTGCTTGTAAGTTGTAATGCAGCACTCGGTTGGCCTGATGGGTAGCTGTTTCTTATATGCAATTTTCAGCATCATATGACTGAGAAGATCTTAAAGAAGGCACCTTGTACTTGATTATGAAAAAACTATATCCAATGGCACTTGATAAATTTTGATTTTTGTTGCAGACGTCAAAACATATACAACAGAAGCGAAAGCTAGCCTCCATCGATTTGTTATTCAAGTCTTCTCTCTCTGTTCCAAATAGTTAAAAGAGACGCTAAAAGTGCGTTCTTTTAGGAGTTAGTTTATTGGAGTTTGTGAGAATTTGGAAGGGAGCGTTAAGTGTGAGATTAGTTAGCTCTTCACAAGAATGCACTTTTTTATGTAGTTGAATTAATAGAGTTGCTAAGAAGAGAGTAAAATAGGTTTCTATTTTCCTTTCGTTTCTTTTTTTTGTTGTTGTTGTTGTTGTTGTTGTTGTGAATTGGTTGATTATTCGCTAGTACAGACATGCCCGATTGCGTTTCAGTTTGCCCCGCAAATTGTAAAAACCGTCTTGCAAATAACTAGCCATCTACATGGATGTTCTCAAACGGTTAGGCACGAGTGTTTCTCAAGCTGTCATAAACGAACTTTGCCAAGCCAACAAATTCAGATAATATGTCTTCTTAAACAGAGTTTACAACCACTCAAGTCAAGAACTCCTGAAATGCATAGAGGAACAAACAAACACATAGCTGGAGAGCCAAAAAATGAGCTACTTTCATTATCCATTTTAAGTAAGCCTCCTCATTAGACCCAGAAGTATAGCTCCAATAAATGGAAAAGAGCATACAAACAATTATACAAACAATTACAATGAGTGCTGACAGATTTTACAGCATAATGTATCCTCATTCTTCCATTTGAGCTTCTGCTTTTGGCTGAGAAACTTTGACCTTGATCTTTGGAAGGGTAAGTGATGGCTCTTCCTGGAGGGCGATTGGTGCCTTGACCAAGTGAATGCTCTGTTCCAACTCCTTTGCTGCAGCTTTCTGCTCCATGACCTTCTTTCCCTTCATCCTGCAAGCTCTCCCATTGTGATTGTGTGAATAACAGCAAAGGGAGACAAAAAATTATTAACAATAACAGCTTCATCAAAATATATAGACAGACCTGTTTGCATGGTGTCTAGCTTCCCTTGCCACCCTGATTTTGTCTATCTTCTTAATAGCACCAAGAGTATTCTCAACAATGTTCCTATCATATCTTTCAGGCCTATTCCTCTTCCTCTCAAACTCAAAGGTTGCATCCTACAAAATGAATGTGTAGATGATTAATCATACAGTATGATGATTAATCCTACAAAAAAGCCATTATAAAAGAGGACTATACTTGTGTCATGTCCTTTCCATGCAACCGCCTGTATGCCTTAGTCCATTTCACCTTTCGAGGATTTCTCTTCATCTTGAAGTTCTTATGGCATTTAGAGCGACAAAATCGAAATATCTGCAGCAAATTGAGTATGAAGATGAACAATGAACTAAGAAACCAAATGCATTAGTGAACAAGAAAACAAAATAGCAATCCTGCGAACAAAGAAGGCAAACAATTGATGGAACTCCACAAAGAGCTAAAAGGGTTTCTCATAAAGCTAACGTGCTTCACTTAGCATTTGATCATTTATAAACTATGAGAGAAAACATTACACGTGACGGATAACATTACAATAAAAAGTAGCATGACAGTGAGAGCAACTTAATGCAGTCCTATTATCTAGGTGAGCTTTGCACATTGATGAAAATTAGTTATTATTTGCATGAGTAGTTTACTAACTGAATCAAAGACCATAATTCGCGAGAATCATAATAGACCAACCAAACAACAAGCTCAATTATCAATTAGTAGTGAAGTACTTCAAGATGGCTCCTAGATGAAATGCCATCACCTCTCACATATAACTATCAAAGATCAAAATTCGACATGTGCAATAACAAGAAAAAGCAACAATAAACAACACCATAGGATCATACCATGTCATGAACAAAACACAGAAAGATGAACCTGATGAATCTAGATGGTAAAACCCAACACATTATTGAGCACTCTAACAGAAAGGTGTATAAGAATCTCCATTAAAGAACTATCAAAACCTTATTGCCTTATTTTAGAAATTAGTATAGACAGTTTGCATGGACGGAATTCTATTATATTTTAAAGATAGGTTAACGAAGTAGAACCTTTGCATCATTGCGGACAAACTGAATGCCATGGCCTGGGTATATCGTGGAAGAGCAAAACCAACACTTGTCTAACCTCATCGTGACCCAGAGTCAGCTAAAAAGATCTCTGCAGAACCACATGAACATTATCATGAGAATGAATTGGAAGGAAAAAAAAAATCAGCTGGTAATTCACATCATACTAATGAAACTACTAGGACAGTATCTAAGAGAGGAATTATGTGAAAGAAACATACAAAAGCCCATCGACAAAGATGTTGCCCCATGTAATTGCAAAGTTTACTGCTCAAGCCACATCATGTTCCAAAATAACAATACACTAAATTCTACACCAACAAGTTTTAAGTTGTTTACACTCTAATTACATGCGAAGCTGCAAACAGAGTCACCAGCTATCGTTGATGTCATTTCACTTCAATAACCCCAAAAAAGAGTGTGTAGAACCCGTTCTGCTACTGGAACGAAAAATCCAAAATCCTGTCAAAATTAGCTAGATCTACCCGACCGATTACAGAATGAAATCCCAAATTTACTCAATGATCTAGCTACATAGTCTCAAAATTCAATAAAATAATCCATAAATAAAAAATTCTAACCTAGCACTCTAGAATGCTCAGAGCAGAACGAAGAACAGAAAATCCTAACGATACGACTGGAATCTGTCTAACGAGGTATCATAAAGCAATGTATATTATAAACATTGACATCGAATAAAACCAAAATAAATGTTTGGAGAAAAGAAGAAGCGCAGGCGTAAACCTGTAACTCCTGAAAGAGGGCGGCGGCCGCCGACGGGGAACAGAGAGAAAAGGCGGTCTGAGCAAACGCGGGGTTTTGTAAATCATGTAAGTTTTTTCAAAAGACCCTGGCTTTGAAAAAATTGAATACACAAAGCCAGCCCTAAAGTTTCATATTGAGTTGAGCCTTAGCTTAATAAGCTGTATGCTAAATAATTAGAACCGGCATATTAGGCACAGTGGTCCAGTTAGATGAAGCCCGATAAGGAAGAGAAAAAAATAAAGCCCATATAGTTAACTTCTTCAAAAACATCCGTGCTTCAAGTGTTCAGCGTTTATATAACACTACTTTTTATTTCAAAAAAAATAATAATTTTTCAATATTATGCATTATAAAAAATTTAGTTTAAAATTTAAAAAATTAGATATGTATATTTTTATACATATAATTTTATTTATTTTTATGTCAAAAAAGATCAATTTTGTTTTCTAAAAATTTTTAAATAAATTCCACCTCAAAAAAGCTTTGTATTTTAAGCATTCTTAAATATTCCTTAACTTTCAAAGTGTAAATTGAATTGAATAAAAGATAAAGTAAAAATAAATTTAATGAATTCAAAATAAAATTAAACACAAAGTTAAGTCTGAATTTTAAATTTTGACAAAAACAATAACCGTCGTGCAATTGAAATATACCCCCAGTTTTCATACATCAAACCCAAAAATGTCACAAATGAGACTGGCTAGCTAGATGAATCTTGGTTTGTAGTAGCACAGCAGGTTCACTCCCGGAGAAAAATCTAATCTTTGGTCTAATAAGCTTTCAAGTATGTCTATCAATCGACGTCTTCATAATAGGTGAAATACTAAATTTGAATACGGGTGTCAACCATGGATGCAACATTTGTGAAGCTGTGTTCTTTATCGAGTAAAACTAAAAATCTAGCGCTGATATTTTCCTAGGTAAAATATTCTCCCATCTTTTGAAGTATCGCATAAGTAGTATTTCATCCAACCCACATCCACCATCACAGAGCTAATATCTTCGTTGTTATAAAATTATGCCAAACCGCTTCGAGCCATTTAGGAGATTTTATGATTTGGTTTCATAGATTCTGAAAAGGTCATCTTGTGCCACTTCATAAAAGGATCAGATTCGGTTATTCAAATAGGCACACACCAATAACTTCTTCACCAACTAAAAAGAAAGGAATGCCACTGCTGTGCTGCCACATTAGCGATCTTGATGTACATGAGTAAAGAAACCAGAAAAGTAGAAGACACTTAATAGTGAGTGACATGAGAGCCTAGAAAACGCATTAAAAGTTGTATATATACTTGAAAAATAATTAAATATGGTTTTACTCCTTAACAGAACATAGCGGATGAAAACTTATTTTAGCAATATAAATTGATATATTCTATATATTCGTTCATTAACACGAACAACCAAAATTATCCTGATAAATAATGTTTTAACTGAATCCTTTTTACACTACGTACTCACTAGTTACACAAACACTCCAAGTCTCTCTTAACTATGACACTAAACTGCGCGTCGCATTTGTCCAAAATATTAATTGAAAGGGCAATGTATAAACCATTCGACTCCAAAAGCCACACGTCCGGACAATAAAAAAGCTAGGAAAAGAAAATTAAAAAGGCTAAAACGAGTAAGCGGCAACTGAAAAATCCCAAGTCCCTTTCTTTAAATTGCAACCTTCGCTTGTCTTCAAAAGCCACGCTGTCGCGGCCGCGCGGTAGCCCTGCATTTTGTCTTCCGTCTCTTTCAACGTCGCTGACGCGCGCCCTCTCCTCCTTATGCCACGTCATCTCTTTGTTATTCCTTCCCCACCACATTCTCTTATTAATCTCCCCCTCCGCAATTCATGTTTTATTGATACAGTCGTTCATCGATCATCGATTATATTCTTTGGTGTCTTTCTTTCTTCTCGTTCAGAACCTTCTGTACCCATCTCATTGTATAGCTTGATATATTGAGTTCAGTAATCTGATCACAGAAAACGTAAGGAGATGAGAGTTTGATTTTAAATTAGTGATTGAAAAATGGGGTTGCCGAGCATGCCGAGCGCTGCAGAAGCATTCTTTCCTGTTGTACTCGTCGCAAACGCACTCGGTCCGCTGCAAATGCTCAGCAACGGTCTGCAACGCATGCTGGGACGTAACAGCGATGACGACGAAGACGTTGACATGATTACTAGTAGAGAGTATAACTCGTCATCAGTAGAAGAAGAAGGGCAACGAAGGAGGAGTAGAGACGGAGTGAGGCTGCGGAGGTTTAGGTCAGTAGGATCGACAGAAGAAGGAAGCGGGTGTTGCTGCTGCTGTGTTTGCTTGCATGGCTTTCAAGGAGAGCAAGAAGTCAGCCAGGTCTTGTCGTGTAGGCATTTTTTCCACAGTGGTTGCCTTGATGGTTGGCTTGATCGCATGCATACCACTTGCCCTCTCTGTAGGTCTGCTGTTTGATTACTGGAAGTTTAGAAGAAAAATGCTATGATCAGGTTTGACAGATCAGCTTGATAAAGGATGGGTTAGAGAGGAAGGTTCGTATTGAATTGCTACTCTATGGCGATGTCTTTTGAATCACTTGATTCTGAAGTACTCTGCTCGATATGTGGCAGCGAGTCTGTTTTCTTCCTAGCATAGCAGTAGGAGGACTTAACTAGTGAGAAGAGTTTGGGTTTGGGAATAAGCTGCTGTTTCTTTCTTCTTTTTTTTTTTTTTTCCTTCAATCAAGCATATGATGGAGAAGAGTTAATCATGCTTGATTTTCTGTTTCTTGTTAAACAGTTGTGCAAATTATTGAAGTGTTTCCCTTTTTCAGTTGATTTCAATCTAATAATTGAATTAGCAAGAGACACATCCTAACATTCTCTGGTTCTGAACAATCTAACACGCAAAAGAGTTGTATATACTTCAAGTTATCATCATAATTGCATATTTTTATATGGTCATACGTTTCGGGAATATTTGGGCAGTAAGAAAATAAGCATTGTCGGTCATTAATGTTGACGATGGAATGACTGATTGAGATCATACAAATATACAATAAAGAAAGATATATTAAAACAACTTCAGCTGTCGTGATGAGAAAGAAATCAATAATACGAGATGTTGGCTGGAACGATCTGGGCCGGGCTGAGTAACCCAAATCAATAATTGTATGACCCTAACCAAGAATTCTATGCATCTCATGTATATTATTTTTATGCTTGCGAATCTCAAGCTCAAATCCCAATATTTGGATACCATTTAAGAAATGAAAAACAATCACTCATATAAAAGTTAAAAAGTTTTTAGATATTGTACAACTTTCAAACCTCTACTTCTGGAAGAAGATTTTATTAAAATTATTTGATGTAAGGCATTCTGTAGTGAAATGCAGGTTCCATAGAATGTAATTGATCTGTGGTCCTTGTGTCTTTGGAACAGTATGTGCTTATTTATATAATGGTAATATCCTGTAAGTGATAAAGTTCATTGTTTGGAATGGCTTAAATGGGTGGCTTTTGGGACAATATGTGCTTATTTACATAATGGTAGTATCCTGTAAGTGATAAATAAGTCAACCTTTTCACATTCCAGTGGAGGTATTATTTTGGACAGGTTCTATAAAACAAATTCTAGCATGGACCAATTTGAGGTCTGTCATTAGTCTTCTGTTTTATCCTCTTTCCTTCGCACACCTAGTTCTTATTACTTGCATTGTAACTTATTTCTTTGCTTATGCTCCAACATGCTGCTTTACTAGAGAAGGATGACGAAATTGAAGATGTACATCCTAGAGAAGGATGATGAAATTGAAGATGTACATTAGCTGCTTCAGCTGTGGACACTGCAATAAGTACTGTCTAAAGTAAGTTAGAGCGTACCAGATCTAAAATATCATGGTAAGTAGAATTTACTCCAAACCTATTCATAACTGAGTTTGTAGCTCGATGTAGGAGATATGAATTGTCAGCATATTCTTGAAACCTACTTTAGTGATAGCACTCTAGGAAACTGCTAGCATAGTTTCTGTCAATAGCGGTAACATTGGGTATCATTTCTTTTAAATGCATTTTTTTTCCCCTTAGAGTGGCAGTGCTTATCACTGGCATGGTGAAGAGGTGGGGAGTGTAACAATAAAACAATGAAGTGTGAAATGACCTTATCAAAGTAGTCAGTAGTCCATTTGTTTAGATGCCTTACCTTCTCTGTTGGCTTTATAATTTCTGTTGGCCTTATATAGGAGAAAGAGCTGGTTTCAGTAGTATGAGAAATAATTCACTTACAATTAGTAGAACTGACATCCTGAACTTGTAGAATAAAAGGGGATAGAAGAGCTTTCTAGAACCTCCTTTTACTGTTTGTGTTTTATGCTAGTACTTACCAGTTGTTTAGTGTCATTTTCACTTCAGTAGAGACTAGAGTAGTTGATTGTTATCAAACTTATAAGAAGAGCTTAGTTGTCACCTCATGTTCTATGACTAGTCGTAGTTGATTGTTATCCTCTACAAATCTTCGCTCAAATTTGCTACTTGTATTTGGGCCAACCTACTTAGCTTGCATTAACTTCAAAATTCAAACATCTCACCCTTGTCTTCAAAGGATAAAGGCGAAGTAATTTACCAGTTACAGTTCTAGGATTTCTTTCTCTTTTTTTTTTCCTGACTGCCAGAGCGATTTTAGTTGCAGCTTGTCTACTGTGTTTGGTCTTTTACTATATAGCCTGTTGGTGCATCTATGTGCTTGCAATGGGGGTGTAATTGCAAATTGTTGGACTTTAAACCTACTGTACTGACTGGGTTCATGGCCATAGAATAGGACCATTTAGGTCTTAATGGGGCTTTTATAGTTGGCTGTTTTATACGTGTAATTTTATCTTATACACTCTAGTCTTTTACTGAGAGGAGATTTTAAGAAGCTGAAGTTGTTGAACACTGCAAGGGACAATGTATGTTTCTCAGGTTTCAAATTGGACAAGTTCATGACAACTGATATTTTTTGAAGAAGTAACGGGATTTAAGATGAGAGTTCGGATGGGTATGCTCGTAAAAAGATGAAAGAGTGAAAGGACAAAGATGGAGTACACATAACAGAGCACTCATCTGGACCTCCAGGTAACACGTAAACCATGTTGAGGCTGTTTTCTTTCAGCAGCTGGTTTTGGTAATTGAAACCGAAATTGACGAACGAGGACAAGCGACATCATGATGTTTGCAAGCTGCAAATTGCATAACGTATTACGACATTTGCGATAACAAAGCCAAAGCTTTCCTGACTCTTCATTTGTCTCTCATCTGTTTCTACGAGCGTCTCAAGCGGAACACGTTCCATTAGTTCGAACCTTCACCACAAGTAACAATTTTTGTTTTCGCTTAAAATTTTGGTAAATTTTAGGTGTTTATGGTCATAGATTACAATTTAGATCAGTTGCTCATGCTTGGCTCGTGCTATCTCTGGCAGCTACAGGTAAAAGTAGAGTAATTAATTAGCTGTAATTTGATTGAGGCCTTCAAACATTGAGTCAGTTTGATTAATTAGGTCAACTGACTCGAACTCATTAACAGTTTTTAATTACTAGCTCACTTCTATTTCAGCAAAAAACGATTTAAACGTTTGAGAGAACAGTTTACTTAAGGTGTCCGTTCAGCTATATGATGATTTCGGGAACGTTTTGAACAGAATTTTCCAATAGACTGATTGCTTTCCGCAGGCTTTGCACCTCATGATTCCATGAATATTTCAAAAAAAAATTAAGTTATATTATTTTTATAAATATGTTTTATTTTAATAAAATTTTAAAATAAAAAATACACATATAATTATTTATATTTAAATTTTTTTTAAAAACGTATATATATATATTATTTTTTTTTGAATTCAAAAGAAATTTTTTGGGACTGATAAGCAGTCCCAAATGTCCTATCTTTAGAGATTTCAAAACAAAGCAATTGAAACCATGTACTACATGAAAACACAAACCGTGTACAAACAACAGCACTCCGTTTTTTTTTTTCTAAAACCTCTCTTCTAGACTTTTCCAGGATTCCCGCTTTTCTTTGTTGGTGTCACTTCACTTAATGCCGAAATTACATTTACTTTGCTTCCACTAAGCGTACCACATATCCACGTGTCCTCTCAAAAGATTCTCTTTCTCATGCAAACACACCTTTGAAGCAGACCTTCCTCGGCACGTGCCATCCCACGCGTCCCTCTCCTCTTCTTCATCTCTATATAAGAATACCACTCTTTATTGTATCCATACATCTTGTATTCGTTCATCTTTGGAGTAGTTCTCAAAAACCATCCGATAATCTATGGAGCACTACGGGCAGCGTTACCCAGGACAACAGCTGCAGCAAGATCAGCAACCCATGTCGCACCAGGTAATGAAGACAATGACTGCAGCAATGGCTGGTGGATCCATGCTGCTTCTATCAGGACTCACACTGGCCGGAACAGTTATCGGACTCGCTGTCGCGACGCCGTTGTTTGTAATATTCAGTCCTGTACTTGTCCCTGCTTCTTTCACTGTTGGCTTGATAACTGTAGGATTCCTTGCTGCTGGTGGTCTTGCTGTTGCTTCTCTATCTGTTCTTGCATGGATGTACCGTTACCTCACTGGAAAACAACCCGTGGGAGCTGAACAACTTGATCAAGCTCGCATGAAGATTGCTCAGAAAGCTCGTGAAGTGAAGGAGTCCGCACATCACCGTCTAAATGAAACCACTCAGTAGAAGTACTTCTACAACGTACATCGACCGCTAGCTACATGTCTTGGAAAGTAGAACGAACAGTTACTTCTGTGTTTCTGTTCATTGTTATTGCAACTAGTGTTATGTGCTGAAGCCTTGTGTCTTTTGTTGATGTGTTTCTTTCTTTTACTTTGAAGAGTACTGTGTTGCATACTATTATGTCAATGGATGTATTCGGGTGTTGGTATGAATAAGGTCGTAGATTATTTTAATTGATGATTATCCTTTTACTTTCAAGAATTGAGTTTAATGTCGGTAGCTATAGACGGAGTAACTCGGTAAGGATAGAAGTCCCAATTTATTTTGATTTGTTCTGATGAGCGGCTAGGATTTTGATCACGCAAAGCGAGCAGAGCAAAGACTTCACCGTAGACATATTTTAGCGTTACATGTGTATATCAGTGCTGTTCTGTTTTATAAAACTTCTAATTCAAGCTTCAAATTAAGTTTCAAATTCAAGCTTTTTGATAAATTTGATATCCGTTCGATATGAAAAATTGTAAATTAGAAATATAAATTATTCGAAATTTTAGCTCTGTTATTTTGATAAATATTTGAAAAAGATTAATTTATAATCAGATCGAATTTTATCTGTATATATTTTTTTTGTAGTCTTTCATATTCAGCAGTATATCAATTTGGAGTTCTATATTAGTAGAATATATTCATGTATACTAGTGTACCGTATATATTTATATATATATGGCAAAAGTCTCCACATCATTGTCTTTGTAAATTAATACAGATCTTTGCATTATTACTTTTGTTTATAGATATGAATTATTAAGATATATGTTCTTTCTGAATTGTTGGATATCGCTAGATAAAGAACTAACAGAAAAAATTTGAAACATGATCGTGATTTGATTTAAATAAAGTATCAATAATATAATAAAATGAAAATATTGATTTAAATCAAGTATGGCAACATAGTAAAATAATATAAGGGTCGTTAGAGGTTTTTCAAAATAAAATTATTTTGTAAACGAAGTGTTTTTTAAATTTAATATGATATATAATTTTATTATTTATAAATAAATATTCAAATAATTATTAAAACTATTACAAACTTTTAAAAATCAAAATAGAAAGGAAAATAGAGTTGAAACCATAGTTGTCAGACCCGGATCGATCCGTCCGGACGATCCGAATAATAAATCGGTCCGGATTTACAAAAAGACCGTTTATGTCGACCCGTTTCGATTCGATTTGATCCGTTCTGACTAGCTTCAATTCGATTGACCCGCCCGTCCGGATGAAATCGGGTTAAAATTTTTTTAAAAAATTAATTAAAAAATTTAAATTGATAATCAATTTAATACAAAAATAATTATTAATAGTCTTATATTGAAAAAGATATATAGTTTAGATTTAGTATTTAGATGTGATAATACAAAAAATATAATTAATTATTTTTTATTTGTAAATATCAATTATTAGTAATTTTTAAATTTTTTATATTATAAAATATTTAGACTCAAATATGTATACCTAAAAAAATTAGTTATATCTCTTTTTATAATTTATCTATTTTATGGTTTTATTTTTTTAATCTCCTAATTTATTTAAAAATTTCTATTTAAAAATTTTAGTTGTTATTATTATTATTGATGATGGCAATTATGGTGACAATATTTTAATTTTTACCGTGATTATTATTATTGTTATTATTGATAGTAATGATATAATAAAAATACTTTAATTTTTTATTATGATTGCTATAGCTATTATTATTATTAGTATTATTAGCAGTAAATTTTTTATTATAATTATTATTATTAGTTAAAAATATTTTAATATTATTGATCTAATAATTTAATCCGATAATCATGATTCGAATAATTTTCCGGTTCGATGTACGTTTGGGTTCTAGGGTTATTTTTTAAACGGACGATATCGCATGTTGCTGACATTAGATTTTAGAAAACTATAATCTTATATAAATCTAGTAATATAATACTATTATCTGACTAAAATGGGATCCATACAGTTAATGGGATTCTTTTAAATAAAGCACAATAGCATAATACCGATGGATCCACTTGATGGAGTTGTCGTTTCTGTCTTGATGATTAAAGTGAAACACGGATGAAGGGAATATTCCTTGAAAGTCGCTCATATAATGGCTGCCTTCTAATTAGTTCAGGTTTTCTTTATTCCGTCTACTTCCACGCTCCTCTCTCTCCTTAGATATCTAGCTGATTATCTCAACAGCGATGTGTTGATATCTATCTGTCGAAAGTCAAATTTTAAATATTTATAACTGATTTTGTGAAAATAAAAAATAAAATTTTTTATAAAATAAAATATAAGTAAAATTCAATATTTATATTTTATAATTTTTTCAAATGTATTAAAAATTAAAATAATAATTAAATTAAAAAAATATATAAATTAAAAAATTAAAATTAAAATTAAATTAAAATTCTATATATAAAAATAAAATTCTAAATTTTTTATATAATTAAAATATATAAATTATTTAAAATTTAAAATCTTAAAAAATAAAATTACGTACGCTTAAAATACGCTCTCGCCAGAACTTGCGTTGGAAGATGATGGAGATTGGAGAAGCTTTATATACTATTCTATTTCCACAAAAGTTTTGAGACCGTCAGTAAATGTGTTTTCCTTTAGAATTCCAAATATAACATATCGACTAAATCTACGTGCCTGTGACATATTGTAGCACCTAGATTATCAAACACGTGGCGTGATGGCAGTATCATTTCGAGAGGCCTTAGGTTTTTATCTTGCCTTTTGGCCTCAAATTTTTAAGAAGAAAACAATAACAGAAGAAAAAAAAGAATTACAGGCATGCATAATAAACACTGTTAATAGAACGTATTATATGTGTTTTCATCTAAACTTGAAATATTTTGAACTCAAATTTTTATATAAATTCATTATTATTTATTTTTTAAATAAATTAAATACAAAAAATTAAATTAGTTTCTTTTCTAAAATTTAACTTTAAACTTCAAACTTCATAAATAAAAACTTTAATTTAAAACTATATTTAAAATAACATAAATATAAAAGCTAAACTCAATTTTAATTTTATTTTCTTAGTTTTTTATTTTCAAAATTTATTTCTGATAATTCAATTTTTTATCAAAAACAACACGCCCTAATAATGTTTTTTAAAATTTAGTTTCTGACAAATTCCTCTCATTTTTAGCTATACAAAATTAATACAAAAAATTACCTCAAACTTAATCTTTTTAAAAGAATAAAGAATAAACTTATTTTAATAATAATATTTATAATTACTTTTTAGTAAATTTTTTAGTCTAAAGAAACACACTTCAAATGTGATAGTTCATGTGACTTCATCGTTTCCTGAACTACTGTTTGCGATTGCTTACCAAAAATTTTTTTTCAACATTTTTTTATTTTATATTTTTTAATGCATATTTTATAAATATATTAAAAGTTTATTTAAAAATTTAGAAAGTATAAAAAAATTTTACGTAATGAGATCTTTTTATTGCATATTTTTATTATTTTTTTAGAAGTAAAAAAAATAAAGCTCATTTTTCAAAAAAAATAAAAATACTTTTTATTTCACAAAAGTTCTATTTCATAAGCAATCCCAAATGCCCTATTTATATAGAAAGTTTGAAATTATTTATAAAATAGAATTTTTTTTAAATAAAAAGAATTTTTTTAAAAATTAATTATATTTTTTTACTTCAAAAAAATAATAAAAATATATAAAAATAATATTTTACTATATAAAATTTTTTTATATTTTATAAATTTTTAAATAAATTTTTTATATATTTATAAAAAATTAAAAATTAAAAAATTACTTATTCGAAACGCAATGTCAAACGGAAAGAGAGTTCAGTACTGATAAACTTAAATAAATCACGTCATTATTGCTCACTCTGAACCAAATTATCCAACTAGTAGGGCATGTTTGGAGAAGTTTTTTTCTTTTAACTTTTTATTTTATATTTTTAAATAAATTTTTTTAGTAAATTCATAAATACAAAAATATTCTACATTGTAAAAGTTTTTTATTAATTATTTTTATTATTTTTTGAAATAAAAAAATAAAATTTATTTACAAATATTTTTAAATTTTCTTTTTTAAAAAAATTTCTTTTCAATAAGCACTTCTAAACATTTCTATAGTTCATATATGATGGCAAACAATAATTAAAATCAAAATATAGTTCCTCACTAACTCAAAGTGCATAACTGAAGCTTTACATTCGACAGCCTAATCCTTCCTCCGCCTTTCTAACCAAAATACACTTTTGTACATAGCTGTAAGAATCGGACCGAATATCGAACCGAAAAATTATCCAGATCACAGTTTTTGAATCAAACCGTCGGATCAATAATATTAAAATATTTTTAATTAATAATAGCAATAATTATAGTAAAAAATCTATTGTTAATGATACTACCAATAATAATAACAATAGTAATCATAGCAAAAAATTAAAATATTTTTATTATAGTATTACTATCAACAACAACAGTAATAATAATCACAGCGAAAATTAAAGTATTGCCACCACCAATAACAATAATAACTAAAATTTATAATAAGAAATATTTAAATAAATTAGGAATTAGAAAAAAATAAAATCATAAAATAGAGAAATCATAAAAAAGATATAACAAATTTTTTTAGGTATACATATTTGATTCTAAATATTTTACAATATAAAAATTTAAAAATCACTAATAATTGATATTTATAAATAAGACATAAGCAATTATATTTTTACATTATCACATCCAAATATAAAATTTAAACTACATATCATTTTTCAACATAGAACTATTAATAATTATTTTTATATTAAATATATTATTAATTTAAAAATTTTTAATTAATTTTTAAAATTTTTTAAACTAATTTTTTTAAAAAAAATTAACCTGATTTGATCCGGGCGGGCGGGTCGACCGGGTTAAAACGGGTCGAACTGGTCAAAGCGGATTAAAACGGATCGATTGCATAAACGATTTTTTTGCAAACTCGGACCGGTTTACTGTCCGGGTCGACGGTTCCGGGGTCGATCCAGACGAGTCGATCCGAGTCTGCCAACTATGCTTTTGTACAGTTGTAGTTGGTATAATGGGCCAATTAATGAATTATGCCTGTGCTTGCTTGGTTAGCTTAACATATGATGGATGTTGGCTGCACCAACGATAGCCTCCAAAGGCCCAAATTCAGACTCATTTGCATTTTCGGCTGAGTATTAAATTACATATACAGCTAGGAAATACTGCTCTTTTGGTGAGAATTGATATCATTTTGCAGTTTTAGACGTGAATCACGCCGAAGTCGATACATGAATCCATAATGAGATTACATGTAATGACCATGTCCTGATTCTGCAATCCATTTGTTTTCTTTGTTAATAAGTAAATTTCAAAAGAAAGCCATTTTAGGTTCATGTATATTAACATATCTTCTCATTTGCTAGCTTAATCTTGCATGCGTTCTAACTTCCAAGGCCAACTCCACAAACCATCATTATAAAGAAAAATCTTAGAATCTAATTGGGACCACTGTGAAGATGTATTTAAGTGAACCACTTCTGCAATCTCGTAGGACTCTTCTTATCTTTCTTTACTCTTTAATACATCTAGTTCTAGAGAGAATAGGTAAAGCTTTTTGTTGCTTTTCTTTAGCATCTAGACTGCTTGTGCATTATTGGTTTCTGTATGGGTGCTCTGTTGTTGTGGCCTTGGGGCCCATTGGGCTCCACAACAGGGGACAGTTTGGTCGCTCGTCTCCCTCGCACGGTATGGAATATATGCTCCTACTTTCATTAACTAGCGCAACTTTGGATTTATATAAAAAAGAGAACAGCAAGAGAGCTATAATAATAGATTCCCAATTTTGTTTTCTGAAAAAATTTGAGACAAGTTATCATACTTCAAGAAAGAAGAACGAATGCTCTCTGACAAGGTAGATATTCGTACTATACTGCGGAGTTGTGACTTCAATAATGAAAATGCCAGAAATTGCATTGGAAGTTTCTGATCAAGAAGCTGCTGAATTCTTACTCGCTGCTGTTGAACTTTGAACCAATCATCCAGCCATGGTGGTCCATTATTAAAGCTTCAATTCCTGACAAAGTAAACAAGCATGGGCTCAGCCAATAACTTGATATCAATTTACAGAATAGAAAGAGAAGCTTTTGATCCGTATTCACTGCAAAAAAACATATCAGACTGGATATTTGATTTATCTTTCAAAACAACTTTAGCAACAGTTGACGCATTCTCTCCTTTACATAGAGGGAATAAACACAAGGAGCGGAACAAAACCACAAAACTGATATATGATATCTTCAGGAAACAATTGCCCCATCTACACCAACAGTTGGAACAATTTTCCTTTTAATCATATCTATATATACTCTATACTTCGGATATATAGCATATTGCAAAAACAAAAATATATATATTTAAAGGTAAGAATTGAATGCCTAGGAGTGCCCTGCTCGCCTGGAAACACTTCGCAGCGCCTTGACGAATAAACTGGAGAAGCCAGTCATAGACTGGAACACCCCAGGTAACCCTGTCTGTATGCTGTTGAGCGTCATTGATCGAGTTACCTCCACTGCCTTGGCATACCTTGCCATCTCATCCTCCACTTTTCTCCTGCTTGCTGCAATCTCTGCCTTCTTCTCTGCCAACAGGTCTCCTGTATCGAATACCTGACCGTCATTGCCACTCCCCGAGTCACCCGGGAGCCCAATGCCTCCCATTGAGTAGGACCGGTAGAATTTCTTCTCAATGCTCCTAAGGGAAGCTGATTTCTTCTCTAGCTCTTTTGAAAATGCTTCTGCTTGTTTCTTAATCTTTAGCTCCTCTGCTTGTTTGGTTGAAATAACATGAACTACATTTATAAAACTCTTGATTGCTTCAGAAGCAACTGTGTCAGGAAGCCGGTCAAGCGCTTGCTTCCACTCATCACAGAATCTAGTGAGCTCAACTCCAACAGGAGAACAATGGTCCTTGTGTGAAATGTCAGTGCTGACAGGTACAAGAGTGAGCCTTAGCCAGCCATGAAGAGCACGCATGTAGTCTCGCTGATGCTTAATCAGACGGTTAAAGCTCGAATGCCAAGCAGAGACAGCAGACTCAAGGTCCCTTGTGGCAACTCGGTGTAGGTCTGATGTTGGCTCACTAGCATTGGCCCTGTTCAGAAGGCCACGAACTTGTTGAACAATGTGATTCTGGACTTCATGGTATTGGTTCATTAATTGCCACATATTCAAGATGCTGCACAGGCAAGGATGGTAAGTTCAGAAATTGGCCATTGTGTTCACAAAACCAATCAGAGTAGTATTAAGGGAGTCAGGATGGATTACCCATAACAGATGTCCACAAGCTGGGGCGCAAGTTCATTGTCCCGGACCCTGATGATGGCAGATGATGTGGTAGACACGGCCTGAGAAGTTACCATAATTAGTGACAGCAGCTTATTTATGGATGCCTTAGTCTTATCCATCTTTTCATCTTTCCTTCCCTTGTACTCCTGTTTCTGTAACAATGCTAGTTTCTTTTCATGCTCAATCCTCACACCTTCTCTGGCCTCCATAATAAAACAATCAAGAAAGTAACAGTCAGGATCATCTTCACATAAAAATCAGACCGGACGAACAAACACCAAATTCAACAGCATTATTAATCAAAACTATCAGCAATCAACCCAGAGAATCTTTTATTTATTTTGCATTGAATCTGGAGCTAGTATTTGAACTAATATGAAACCATTAAGAATTTGATTTTAGCACCATGAAGAAGAAAACATATCAAGTTAAAACTTAACAAGCATTTCTTTCGTGATACAACTTAGACGTTCGCAAGCGTTTTTTCTACTTTTCTCCAAAACATGAAGAGAGCATAAACGTTGGAAGTCCACTAAACAGAGTAAAAATGTACTTACAAGAAAATTTCCTTTGTCTTTCACTTCAAGGGGTGCTGCAAGGTCCACATCATCAGACTGGAAAAATATATCGAAATTTTGGTCTAATGATTCCAGCTACTCATTAGTTACTAAAAAAAAAGGGCTTCTTGCTGCTTGTCTAACAATCTGCTCATTGTTCCTATTTCAATTCTATGCATTCTCTATATAAGTCTAACAGTGTGATGAGAGATTCAATCTGAAAAACAAAAAAGAAAAAAGAAAAGAAAAGAAATCTAAGGCAAAACAAAGTGAGGAATACCAAATTGTGGTGCAGCTGTAATATCCTATTCATGACCCGCAACATCAAAAGAAGAGATTCCTACTTGCAAGATAGAATTTGTTTAGATGGCCTGGCTAGTGGCTATGTGGACTCTTAGACAACTGCATACCAATCATCACATGCACTAGCAGTGCACTAGGAATGAAGACCTTGGTGGAATAACAAGAACTATTTCATCTAGTATGGCTGTTGGTGGCAAATGTAATAGGCATCTGTAGTTAGGTACTACCCACTAAATAGAAGGACAACTGCTTTATAAATGCAAGCAAACAATTCAAAGGCACTGCATCAACCTCTCATGGATTAGCTCCGTTGTTCAATGCATGATCCTAATGAAGGCTGCAACATACTGATAGACCGTGTTGTAATGCTTTTCATTAATGATGCGCACGAAGGAGATCCTGGCATAAAATATGATGCTGAACAGAAACATGTCAAACATCATTTCCAGCTTAGGTCAATAATACTTATCTAAGGGGCCATTCTGAAAACTTCTAATTTTCATTGAGAGAAGAGCAAATCGGCAAAGAGAAAACCTCACCTAGCTAATTTGACAATGATAAGACAATATGGAAATGATTTCACATGGTTGATTCCAGTATATTGATTCCCAAAATTTATATATCCATTCCTTCACATTTGTCGGTTTACACCAAACAACAACAAGGAGCTCAAACCTAATATTCCACTGAAATCATACTAAAATCACAAAGTTACTTAAAAGTTATGGCATCTCAAGGTCGAATCCATTTGGGAAACACACTTACTTTTAAGTTCTATCCCAAAATTCCTGGGACCATTTTCAAATATATTCTAGAGGCACATTTTTCTGGAGGCCCACTTGATATTAGGTCTCCCCAAAGAACCAGATTCTAAGAACTATAGTACTGAAAGCTAACACAACCTCTGATGGCAAGCATTACAATAACATACGAACCTAATCCACTATCTTAATTTTTAATTTAATTCATTAAAGAAAATTACCTTAACCTCCTCATAAAGCTTCTTTTCCCAGGCCAGCAGCCTTTCAAGAGTTGATCCATGGCTCTTGCCGCCACCAGACTCTTCAAGTGTGCCAGTATCAAGCCGATACTTTATAGCCAATGGTGGCTTCGAGCTCCAGCTTGATGACAGCGTGCTCAGGACACTATTAGAATGATAAACCGTCTCTACAATGACCACATGAACAACTGTAAACCACAAGCTCAAAAAGGAATTCACAAGACTGAAGATTTAAAAATTCCAGATTAAATGGCAATGTCAACCAATTGCGTACTTTTGAGCTGTTGGAAGCTTCGGTCGAGCTGTGCACGGCCACACTCAAGCAATTCAGAAACAGGTTCCCCAGCTGCAGCGGCTTTAACGAAGTACTCCTCTAGCGCCCCGACAATCTCAGCTAAATCCCGGTGACGCACGACCAAACTCAGCCCTCCTCCGCCACCGGGAACAGTGTTATCTGACCAAACTCTGGATCCAATCTCCGACATCCCAGCTCTGCTTCTCGTCTCCGACGAAGATCTGCTGCCATACTCCGATCTCTCCTCTGCCGCCATCCCTACGGCCGGCGCAGATCCCAAATCTCCGCCATCATGCACCACTTTATCCTCAGCATCTTCCTCATCAATAGTTGAAGAAGTAGATGACGTGGCGACACTGTACCTCTCTTCCCACTCGCTACACTGAACTTCTTCCCTCTCTTCCTGTTCATCTTCTTCTTCGGGGAGGTGGTGATGCTGCTGCTGTTGTTCTCGCAGTTGTTGCTCTTCTCTGTCGCGCTTGAGTCTATCAAAGTACTCGGAATCGGGCGGCGAAGGTGGAGGCAAAATGTTATCCCAATCCCAAACTGATGAGGACGAGTGCGAAGGCGTGCCTGCGTACGCCGACGGTATATGTGGATACCTTTTAACTCCCACCGGCGGCGCTGCCGGTGCCGCCGCCATTGTTGTTGTCCTCTTCGAAGAAACACGCGTAGCACCACTGCAAGTACTATACACAGTCGCCGAATCAACGTTCGAAGAAAAATTCTTCGATTTACTAACATTGACGGGAGGAGTAGGATTGACAGAACGGAAAGAAGAAGAAGGGGAAGGGGAAGGAGAAGGGAATGAATTAGAAGGGAGTAGAACATGAGGTGTTTGATCAGAGACGAGAAGAAACGGTTCACCACGGGAGAAAGAAGACAGCGAAGATGCGAAGCGGCGGAGAGAAGAAAGGTAGTCGGAATGTGCGGCGGCGAAGAGGTGACGAGATTGAACGGCTTCTTTCATCAGTCGCCGGCGATCTCTGCAACGCCGCACCGTGTCTTCGTTCTCTAACCTCGAAGCCGTGCACCCCATCGCCACCGGCTAGAGAAGAAGAGAAATGGAAGATCCAGAATTGGGCCGGCAAGTATTTATAGCTCTACTAGTAGTGGTAGTTCAGTAGCAGCGCTGCTGCTGCTTTTACCAGTCATTGTCTAGAGAGAAACCAATGGCACAACTCCAACGCTATGCGTGTTCACATTAGTATGGTTTTTTATCGTGAGATGAATGGAATGAAAGTGTATTTTGGGAAAGAAAGTTTTGGATGGATTTGGGTTGGTCAGCTTTTCTTATGTAATTCATGCGGCATCTGGGCCGGTCATTCATGATAGGTCGGTTTTTACTCTTGTTAACTGAGTAATTGCTTACTTAAGACTTTAAAGTTAATTAGTTACTGTTGAGTTTGTTTTATTTCGATGGATACTTCAATATAACCCGTATTTCACTGGACCTGCGGAAAGTGTTCCCTGAAGACCGAAGTAGATCTCGGTCTGATTGCAGCAATCCTTTTTTCACCAATACAATATTCTTTTCGAGAATTTAGTTACGTGTTGCATCGATGGAGTGTTGCTGGCTGAGTATTAATTTATAGTTGAGTACAACTAAAAAGTTCCATATTGGTTCTCTAGCCTTTTTTTTTTATCGTTTGATAAGTGCTTAAAATAGAAATTTTTACAATTTTAAAAAGAAATTAATTTTTTTATCTAAATAAATAATAAAATAATGTATATAGAAATTTATAATACATAGTTAATTATATATTTTAAATTAAATTTTTTAGAGTATTATAAAAATTTTATTAAAAAATTAAAAATAAAATAAAATGAAAATTTTCGTCAAACTATCCCTTTATCATAATGAAATTGATGAGTTAATAAGATCCATTAAGCACTTTCTCAGTTACTTTGATCTAGATCAAGATGAAAAGCCAACTCTGCTTTTCTATCTTCAAATTACAAAGATGAGACGAAAAAATAAAGAAAACAAATTCGTACTTTGAAGAGAATGCAGAGGGCATTCAAAAGGAAAAAGAAGTTTTGTTTGAATGCCTGTAAATACAACTTTGATAAAATCAAGTCAACAGACCACCCATATTTTGCTCGTACTACCTTTTTATGTCACCTCACTTTCTTCTTTCTTTCTTTATTATCATATTTCATTCACTCATTACTATCTTAGCTAAGGCATCCATACAACTACTCGCTGTACCACAGCTGAGCCAATTCAGCAAAAGAAAAAAAAAAACTGCAAACCAGCTATCATGAAAAGAAAAATCAGCACTTGTATGTAATAAGATAAGCTCAATGATACATTCTATGATGAAGTTACATACCTTCGTCGATGCTGATATCTACGAACCAACCAGTTGTTGATGGCATCCCAATAAAAACTGCAACTACCTCAAATGAGTAAGATAACAGAGTTTTCTTGCATTAGAATTTCTACGGATGCCATACTTCGCATTCGAAGTTTCCTTAATTTCTGCTGTGCTGTTTACACATGCCTTCCTGTAAATTCAAACCAGATACTTTTAACAAGCCAGAGTATTAAGAATTGGCTTTTTAGATGATCTCTAAGAACGAAATCTTTCAATTTGAAATTTGAGAAAGTAAACCATAGAGGAGTCCAACTCCAAAGACTTTTTGCGATACACTTTTGTGTCCACCAAATTCTTCAAGACCCTTTACACTGTTACATTTACAGTCCCTGTCTTTAGCAAGGTTATGCAAATAGATGGATAGCATGGAACACCCGTGATGAGCTCCTTTGCTCTTTTTTATAATAAAAGCAAATACATTACTAAGTTATAAACGCACAAGAATATGGTGAAGTTTTATTTACGTTTCTCAATAATCATAGCGAAGCTAATAATAAAAGATTACATTTATGCACCATACAACAAACAGAATATTTTCAAGAACCCACCAAATATCTATGCAATTAAAACACTACATTTTGATTTGAAAATTGTATGGCATTATTATGCATCACTCCTATGAGGATGTAAATCATGTGAGGAGTCAGACCAACGCTGACTGTTGGTGAATCCAAAACCATGGAACAGCCCCTGCACGAAAACAGCCAAGACCATGTATAGCTGCCAAGATGGAAAGTAAAATAGCAGCATCACTATAATCAATGTAACCATTCGAAAATCGAAAACTATAGTTTTAAGTATAATTCCTTCGTTGGTGGCAATTCAGCTAATTTTAAAATGGTCCATCTGGTTTACAAAAATTTCATCTTGATTCCTGTGATAGTTTATGCTCCATTTTGGTTCCAAAATTTAGGTTATACAGCAAAAGCTGTCTTAGCAATTATTTTGAGCTTGACAATGTCATGTGGAGTCCACCTAACTGGTCAAAACTTTCATATTATTGGTCCCCATGTTTTAGTAACAGAAATATAAAACCCACAGGAACCAAATATACCAAATTGTCAAAAATTATGAATTATTAAAAATTTTCTGATTAGTTTTCTAGATTGGAAACAGTGATTACAACACTAACTAACAACAAAAAAAAATGAATGCTTGTTATATCATTCAAAAAGTTAATTTAAGTTTAATTGGCTGCCAACTATAAGCCTAACCAAACTTTCAGCCAATCACAGGCTCTCCAATTATTGATTTATTTTGCATCCTCTTCTTCTAGCTATCTACTTATCAATGAGCAACCATGCAAATACCTCTAACCATTAGCGTCCTGCCCTTTTTTCTTTTTCTTTAGCTACTACCTATGTACCTTATCTTCTAAGATACCACAATTTACAATTAAACTTCCTACTTGATCACCTTCATATTCTTTTTCTTGTATATCTATTTGTTATTTAATGTTTTCTCCATTTTGATTAATCAATCAAAAAATAAAACCACAACTTATTAATTAACTGCCGGTTGCTTCATATTTTTGGTTTCTTCCTTCTATTTTCCTCTTTTTTCCATCTCATAAGTATGTTGAGTTGATTCTTCATTCAATAAATAAACCGCAACTATCTATTGATCATCATTCAAAAAGTTACACACCTTTGAATTTATAAAAACAAAAGACGTTACACATTCCTCACCTTGGAACAACTCTTTTCCTATTATCAACAAAAACTTCTACGCGTTTTTCTTGCTTGATTGTTGAATACTTAATATACTTTTCTAAAAAAAGTAATAAAGAAAGAGGAGAGTGATAATGATAATGACTACCATTTTACAACCCAAATGACAAAAAAAGGAGAGAAAACAATGATCTTGTTCTTCTTTCATCGCAGTACATTTTCTAATCCAAATCAGAAATATTTTCAAAAAGCCCAAAAAATTTGACCACAGATCAAACAACAAAATGACCAGTCAACTATTAGGGTGGAATCCACTTGACGCCGTTAACCACAAAATAGACGGTTGGACAACTTATACTGTGTAACTAAAACGTTTTGGACCAAGGTGGAGCATCAGCAACCACAGAGACCAAGATGAAACCTTTGTTAAATTACATTGACTGCTCTTAAATTTAGCCATGCCAATTCATTTAACCAAAAAAACTTTCTGGTCTTTTGCATCTAAAATAGAAGTATAAGAGTAGCAATACTTCAGAGCTATTCAAGATCACATAACAGTGGGCTACTACTACTTGCAGGGAAGGAATGCAAGTGAAGAGGGCTGCTACTACGGGACTGTTGAACAAGAGCATAGCTTATTGCATGGGCAAGCTCTTGCCCTTTGGTATCCCTAAAGGTGGGATGCCCTAACCATCCAACAGCTATATCCTCCCCATTCCCATGAGCGTCCTGTCCAGAGCATAACGCCAACAAAGCTGTGCAAGCGCAGCCAAGCAATCAAGAATGCCTGCCCTTTGCCTTAGGGCTTCTGTCAAACGTATCCACGGATAGTAAGAGTGTCCATTTCGCCATCCGTCAGGATAAAGTTGGTTGAGATATAATGTACTTGAGGGGCAGACCAGGATCAAATTTCTTGTGTGTTCTAATGGGTAATGCCTAAGGTTTTGTAAGGCTGTCTATTCGGTTTAGGGAATGGATTTAGGAATAAGGCCAACCTTTTCTTGAATATTGGTAAGCCGTCCTTACTAAACCTCTTGAAGTACTTCCTAGTTCCTATTGAATGATACTGTTCTAAAAGGGAGTTCATTCTAAATGATCTAACTCAAAACAACAGGTAATAGTTGAGATCAATGGGTCCACATTAAAACTAACCATGCTGTCGTTGATGCCATAAGCCACACAATAATGCTCCTGAAAAATTAAGAGGAAAGAAAGATCAGAAAGAAAATTTGTGAGTAGTTCTTATAGGTACATATGCTAATTGGAACTGACAATGCTAAGACAAAATCAAATATCTCAAAGATCCTTGAGGAAAAACTTGCCTGCATCATGTACCATTCTTCAAATTCATCAAATAACTCAAGACGTTCGATCCTGCAATGCAGGCAGGATTATAAGAATCATTACATCAAAACAAATGAATAAAGCATATAAGAATATTCTAGGGCTTTAGGAAGCATATGCAGAAAGCTGACAAAGCTGTGGGAATCAGTTCCCTTTCATTTTCTTTTATTTGTCTAAAAAAAAGGTCACTTCTTTTTCCAATAAAGATACTATATTGAAATTTTCTTTATATTCACTAATCGCATTGTTGATGAGACTGCTGTTGCACTGACATCTACAACCTAAATGCTAAGCTTAGGAACTACTAGTTGTCATTCATCACATTTCTGATGACGTAACTTCAATGCATGGGGGAAAAACATAAAAGATAATTTCATAAAAGAAAATTGATCATTTTAGAAGTATCCAAAATACTAACTCAACAAGATTTCAAAAAAAAAAAAAAAACATTTTCCCACGGTTGACACATCATAAAATCACCACTTGGACTAGCCTGATTCATGGATAGATTCAGAAATCCAGAGCGTCTAGTACATGTAACTGAACGTTACTAATGAAAATTTCAATTGTAGCTAATTCAAATTCCCCACAAAGATGTCACAACCGTAGGGGAAAACAGTGAGTTACTATTATTTGGGACTATTTAGTAACTACCTGCGCCTTTCTTGAGGTTCAACAAACTCATTGTATATCCTCAGCATATCCCACGCAGCTGCTTTCTGCAAGGGTCATTAAGAAGCCATCTCAATCTTAGCAAAAGAAAATCTAAAGTGATTTATGAAAACTGAAGCTGTGATTTCTCACAAACAAATTAAAAGAGAAAGGACAAAGGGCCTCAAAATTGGGCAAGCATGCCCAATCAACTAGTTAATAATATACATAACAGCTAGGGTTTTCAAGATATAATGACCATGGACATTTTACAGCATTTAACTAATACAAATGCAATGGGTACCTGCCATCCCTGATCAAGAAAGAGCTTCTCCTTGTCATTTAAGGTTGGTGTGGCACGTATCCCCAGTAGAGGACACCCTCGACTCTGCAGAGCCAAATAAAGATGGAAGTTAGAGACATCTTCTGCAAAAGCAGAGCTGTATCTTGATTCCCTTGTGTTCCAAAAAGTGTGTTTATGGTATTGGAGAACTTTTAGAAACATACTACAGAAACAGATAAAGGAAATTAAGGATGAACACTAGTTCATAAGTTTGCAGACTTATGAGAACCTCTTAGTATAGAACTGTTATGTCAACCAATTACCTCAAGGTTTTTAATCATCTGTTCACCAAATGCATCATCTGGATGAATCTAAACAACATTAAATGCAAATGTTATTAGTAAACTCGTTCTTAGAAAGTTTAGAATTCTAACATTAAGAAAAAAAAAAAACCATAACAACCTGCTCATACAATAAGAAAACTGCTGTTGAGAAAGTATTCGAAGCCCATTGAACTATAGCACATATTGAATCCGGGTCCAAGTATATCAATACACATTCCGCAATAATAAATGTTGGCAGACTGAGGCATCAGAAAGAAGGTATTAATAATAAGCCACTAGGTCTTATAGAAGCTTTAATGAAGGATTCTCTTCATACTTAGTGTCCAACTTCGCTTGTTGAATGACAGTATCCAATCTTTCAATATGCCGCAAATCAACAGGAAGTAGTTTGTAATGATCACTTAAAATCTCACCTCTCTCTGTAAATGCAAAAGGGAAATGTGACTGGTGTCAAGCATATACTATGTAACATAAAGACATATTGCGAAAGAGAATCTTTTAGGTACTTGCATTCAGGATTGTCCCAATAACAAAAAGACAAAACATAGAACTTTAGGTATTCTCTTGAGCACCTCCTTGTGTACATTCTCTTTTCAAATCTACCTTCCATCTTCGAACAACCATACCAAGTGCATCTCATCCCAACCCAATCATGCAATAAAAAAGATGTACACAAAGAGGTACACGAAGGACTGAATATAGTACTACTCAGAAAAAACTTCGAAAGCTAGATATTTACAAGTAGTACGCACACATTCTTAGAGACAGGAGCTTAACATGCTAGCATTGCATGTATAAACAGTAACACATCAGCTAAATAGCAATTGCTGCCTTATTCCAGAGATGCAACTAGCTCTAAATAGATTTCAAGATGCACCCACAACTTGCAACTCATTTACTAGTCTTGGCCAGTAATAACTCTTAAGTATTTAGCTAATACTAAAGAATTTAGCTTAAGCATTCTTCGAGGAGAAGCCTTCATTACAAATCTGCATGTACAAAAGCATGCTTCTTAATTGCCTATAAGCAGTCATGCAAGCATTCATCCTGCTGCTATGCACATATGAAAAAGTTGTTGAGAGAGAGAGAGAGAGAGAGAGAGAGGTAGACATATGCATGCATATAGTAAATCAAACGATATTGTAACCGATCATAGCGGGTGAAATTAGTTACCTACTGAAATAGATGCACCTTGACCCAAGTGATCTCTTAATTGACTATAATGTTCTACAATAGCAGCTTTCTTACTCGTCACCTGATGCACAATAGGAAGTATGAAAATTTACTATATTTGCCAAGCAAGCTTCACTAAGTAGAATTCCAGAGGGCATGCTTATTAAAAAATCTATAAAGCAAAATGGAAGCGTATGCGCCACCAAATTGTAGAAAAAGCATGAGTGGGGTGGCTCGTCCCTTGTTGGGATGGACGCCTAATACATGAGTGTGTGAAATCTGCACCTCCATAAAATCCAACTCTACATATAATTCAGGAGCAATCCCCTCTTCCTGCATTTAAACATGAACCAATTTAAGAGCCTGAGCCTGTATAAAAGGAAACTCATTCACATAATACAAAGATACATTAGTACAACTCATAATTACTTCTATAGGTATTCGATATAAAATGATGTACAAGCTCAGGGAGCAACAGGTTGAAAGCTCAATGGAAAGTAATCCAAGTGCCAAAAGAGAGCAATGCTCATATAAATTCAGGCAATAAGCCAGAGAAGAGCTATCGAAAAACCTGCAACTGAAAATAAGTTGTGTCAAAGCCAGCTCCAAGAGATAATATTTGTTTCTTCACAGTACTGTTGTGGTTCCCAGAGTCTTTTGACTGCAAAAACTGGAGAAGAAGCTTGCGCGTAGCAGCCCAACGAGCATAATATCCTTCATGATGCCAGTAAAACTACCAATCAGCTCAATAGGAAAACAATAATAAAGTACTTAAAGGTAGTAGTAAGTGGAGCATTTTTTATATTATATGGTGAGACCCATACCACGATTAATGATCGGAGATCTCCTTACAGGTCTTCTCACAAACAAATGCACATAGTCATCTTTCATGTATCCTTTTTGGACACAGGATCTTAAGAGAAAGCAAGAAACCACTTAGCAGAAGCAAGAAGTATATACTGTCACTTCATCATTCAAGCAAAAATTATAATTAAATGTATACAAAAATCAAAAGAGAAACAAGAGAGCCATTTTATGAGGATCAGCATAAAACTCAAAGGCAGCTATAACGTTGTCAAATTAAAAAACGCATGAAGGTCATCCCAGAATTGACTGTTCACGTCACGCAGAAAGAATTGCTTGCTATCTGTTCAACTAGTTAATTTGGCATACGATACTACTCAAATAATTTGAAGAAGGTGTGGTAATGTACCAAAAACAAGAAACAGCTCTTAACCTTACAAGAAAAAAAAACCATATCACTTACAAAATAATAAATAAATCCTATACTCCGCACACTAATGAGTTTGGACAATCCATTCAACTGAATTTAGGACATGCACATAAATAAATACATGACATGCTCAAGTCCTCGTGGGATGAGCATTAAAAAAGCAGCTCAGTCCCTAGTTGCTTGCAAACCAGATATACGTTCATAATTGATTCTACAAGAGCATCCTTGAGGACTCACATTCTGAGGCTAGAAATTTCATTAGTATACAAATTTGTATTCAAATGGTTGCTAGAGAAACTGGCCATTTTGCAGCCTTGTGTAAGAACCCCTAGTAGATAAAATAAGGACACATGCGAAACATATTTAAAGACAAATCTTACCAAGCATCCTCTTAAAGTTTAAGATAGATAAGCATGGGAAGCTTACACAACATATACACAAGTTGTTATCCATTAATAATGCAGATTCACGTCCATCACTAATTCCCATTATCCAATAACGTGCAAAAGTTCAATAATTTAAACTTAGCTTATAAGCATAATGCTACATAATTATCACGCTACATTAAGAATCTCAAGATACATTTGAAATAAAAATTCGAGTACGCATTTAACATGTTTCATTTCTTCATGCATCCAATAAACAGTAATTTCTAGGTAATCTATTCGCTAATCAAGCCGTTATCAAAACCACCATATTTTCCAGATACAGAATTAAAACGATAATCAGGATTCATGCACAGACACACAAAACAGATAAATGAATGATCACAGGATCGAAGATTAAGAATCGTACAGCTTGCTCGCGGCGGCATCATCATTGGTTGCTTGAACGGCGACGGTGTTATTGTAGACATCTGTAGGAGCTCTGGCCATGGCGCAACAGAGAACAGAGTAAAACAGGAATTGGGGTTTTGGGGATGAAAATTTTCAGGAGGGCATTGGTCTGCCTTCGCTTTTTGACAAAACGAATGGAACGAGGCCGAACCAAGTAAAGTATTTACGTGTACTTGGCACTTGGATCCCATACCCGCCCGCCCCTAAGAAGGTAGGCACGGAAATTTTACCTACCGGCCTAGTGGGAACCAAATAACAGCTGACGTTTTATAGTGTTTAAAATAAAAAGTTTTAAAAAAATTAAAAAAAACTTTATATATAGATATATATAATATTATATGATATATAAATTTATTTTTTATTTTTTAAATACTTTATAATATTATAACATTTTATTAAAATATGAAAAACTTTAATTAATAAAAGACTATAAGCAATATAAAACACCCACATAATCTCTTAATTTATATGAAAGAAAGTTTTTATTAAAAATAAGTTTTTAATATAAGTAAAACCAAATAGTACACCACCGCTTCTCTTAAACGGTTGTATTGCTGCTGGTTAGTGCGTAATACGTCAAATTTATTTTTTTAAATTTAATTTTAATATAAAAATATATAAAAATTAAAATAAAACTTTTTAGTAATAAATTTTTTATAAAATTTTAATTTTAAATTTTATTATAAATATTAAATTAATATAAAATTTTATTTTTTATTAAATATTTTAATTTTTAATTTAATTTTTTAAATTGATTTTAAAAAAATCATTTTATCTATTTTATCTACAAGATAAACAAGCAAATATTAAGTAAAAGTTACCATAATACCATATGAAGCGGTACAAAGACGAGAGAAAATAAAACATTGAGGCTTTTAGGTATTTGAATAGATACAGACCAGGGCTTAAGCCTAAGCGAGCGAACGAGAAATAATAAAACCGAAGTAAACGAGCTCGTGAATTCGAATCAATTGAGGAGAGGGGAAGAGAGAGATTTGGATTTTGTATTGTTGTGATTTGCTTTTTGGTTTGATTTTGATTTGATTCCGAAAGATGGAGATGGAGCGGAAGCAATCGGATATCATCAACCAGTACGCGCAGCAGGCGGCAACGCTAGAGGGCGCCGCGCTAGCAGCACTTGTTGCCGAAGCCACGTCACACCCTTCCCTCTTCGCTTTCTCCGAGATCCTCTCTCTCCCTTCTCTTGCTAAGGTTTGAATTGAAACAACTCATTGTTCTAGTTCGACTTTTTACTTAACTCTAGCTTTGATTGTTGTTCGTGAAATGGTTTTGGAAGTTGTATTTTGAACTTCTCTAGTTTCAACATGCTAATAGGAACTTGTTTTTTGCTGGTCTTTTTGAAGAGCACGTTGTATCATGATAATGGGGATGATGGCTAGTTAGTCCAGTTCTAGGTGTTACTTAATAGTTCTTTCAGAATCTGCTCCAATGAACTTGATGCACTTGCTTTGCTGCTTTTAGTGGGGTTGGTGGAAAACTCGTTTTACAGCTTTATGATAATGATTGTAAGTAGTTAATCTGCATAAGTTTTTACTTTGAGTTTGTTATTTCTAAATTTATGGGAAAGCAAGCAAGAAGGGGCTTACTTGATCTGCTGGTATGCGTAGAAAGAATCTATTGTTATGATTTAGGATGACTGATTTGTCTATGGAAGTGCTTGCCAAAATTTGAAACTCTGTTGACATACCTGAATTAAATTTAGCAAAGCTGTTTTAGTAACTAGCCGAAAGCATCTTTCTGGAAGACATGGATTCTGAAGTCTGATTACTTTATTATGTACTACTGAAGAAGAAAGTTGTGGACTCTACCAGGCATTTATGATTTACTTTGGAGTTTTAGACACAGATGGGCTGTCAAATTGGTTTCCAAAATTTTGTTCCTCAAACGCCTTAGTTATGAAAACAACTCAATGAATATCAAAGGTTTTAGCGTAAGTCCAGATTACAATATTCTAATTTCTGCATGCTGAATGCCTAACTTATGAGGAGTTTCATACATTATGAAAATAGAATGAACTTCATTGAATAGATTGCAATTTTGGCAAATGAGCATGCTATTGGTCTTATCTTGTTCTTTTGAATGCAGCTTGAGGGAACACACTTTTCCTCCAGTCTTGATATCCTCCGGTTGTTTGCATATGGAACTTGGAAGGACTACAAGAGTACGAACTGCTCTCTCTCTCTCTCTATATATATATATATATAGTCATCTTGATCAAGTGATCAGATGGAAGTCGATTCGTAATTCATTGAGATGAAATTTTGTCAGCATGTTACTGGCTCATAGTTCTTCATATCCAATGATAGAGATTAGATTTGGAGGTCTTCACGGCCGTTTGCCATGCGCTGGAGTGTGCATAAGGGCTGGAGTGCCTCTATCCCTTCCCAAATTGTTTCTGATGAATTTTTGTTTGAATCAATTTTGTTCATGAGGTTCTTACATCTGCCACTAAGCGGTTTATGGATGGTTGTCATGCCACCACTTGAGTATGTGGAAGATTGACTTAAGTTGGTGTTAACATTTCATGTGTGTGATGTGGTTGATTATGTATTGATTATGATGTTCTATGACTCAAAGGAAATATGAGATTACACTCAATTTGACTAAGCCTGATTACACTTGTATCCTTCCTCCTGAGTATGTTTTGAACACCCAACCTGCAATTATTGTTTGATACATGTGCAATAACAGTCCTGCTCATAACAGGACTGCTTTAACATGTTGTTATCATTTTAATATGTTTGTTCGTTGACTGGAAACATTCTCTATTCATTTGATTCGTACTTTATTCTTGTTTGTGCATATGATGCTTACAAACATAATGGATGAGTTTACAGATAGCTTATAATAAGACATGTGAGGAGTCATAGTTTATGTTGTTTTTTTCAGCTATTGTCTCTTCATTAAAACTGCATGTATTCATGTAAATGAGTCACAAAATCTGAGAGGTCCACTATCACCATTTATCCTTTTCGGCGTTTTCACTGTATGAGTTTAGGAGGATTAGGTAATTAAGATGAACTTAACAAAATCATCATTGTTAGGCTGCTTCTGAGTTCTTGCCTTATGCAGCTTGCTAGAGAAAGTCTTGAATTGCTGAAACTTCAGCAATGCAGCATAGAGGTTATGTAAGAAGTTATCTACTTAGGATTGGAGTACCCATTTGGTCAGTGCTCATCAAAATGTCTACAAGAATGTACTAGGAGCCAAACACTCGTCACTTGGGATTTATGGATGTTTTGGCGCATCATCCTCAATCAGAGATTGGTGGTATCATTGGATATGATTGGCTAAATTATTGTTTCGTGCTTTATTGGTAGGATTGAGTTGAGAGTTATACATGTAAACGGGATGTAGGTTTTGGCCTTCAAATAAAGAGTGTGCCTAATATAGGTCAGTGCAGTAAGACTGAGGACGCAGTTATAAACTGCCCTACCTAACCTAATTAGCTTCTAAAGAATTCTAATCCTCTAAATATCAAACTGGATTGCCGTGTTTGGCTTTGGAAGTAACATTCTGGTTAGTTGATATAGAACTAAACCTGCTTATAGTGAAGCAAGAATGGGCATTCCTATAGTGGAAAGGATATAAGATGTTAACAGAATTTTACAATGCTTATCATCATGATTTGTATGGACAGCTTAAAACATCTACGTCATGAGGTGCCTCCATGATCTAATTGTTCACACATATGGCAATTGTATGTTTGCCTCTTTTTTGGTCTATACACTTGTGTCTTTGATGCTTGAATTTGTATTTACGTGGATTTTGTTTGGTCGTGGCATTTGAACAGTTCCAATCAAAGTA
Source organism: Acanthochlamys bracteata (assembly GCA_019914995.1). NCBI lineage: Eukaryota > Viridiplantae > Streptophyta > Magnoliopsida > Pandanales > Velloziaceae > Acanthochlamys > Acanthochlamys bracteata. Next base: position 1,602,950 of record CM034126.1, read on the forward strand.
AGCTCTCCTAGTTTTTACTTGCTAATCTTGAGGCTGTTAGGAGGTTAGCCTTTAGAAATTTTGTAATTCGCTTTTGGCTTGTCACCTTTTCTTGTCTATAGTTATTGGTTCACATAGGGGAATGATGGGAACTAGTTAGTGGAGAATTCTATATTCTGGTTGTTTATGATAGTTTTCATGAAGTCACCTCCTATCATTTGCATAGAATTTACTTAATTTTGTTCTTCATGTAATGAGCTTCATGAGTATTTTCCTGAGTACTATGGATTTCTTGCCGCATGACGTCTTCACGATTGGATTTAAATTAGTCTATTTGAGCCATAACATAACTAATTGATAATCTTTAAGTATTTGTTATTGTTGTTTGGACACATTACAGAGAATGCAAGCTGTCTTCCTTTGCTGCTGCCTGATCAGACACTCAAATTAAAGCAGCTGACTGTGTTGACATTGGCTGAGACGAAGAAGGTACTACTACGGCATTCTTAGGCCATGTTTGGCATGGCTTTTTTGGGCCGTTTTTGGGCTTTTAAGCCCAAAAAAGCCATGCAACGTGCAGGAGAAAGTTTTTTAAAAATTTGGAGGGCATGGGTAAATTGTACGTCATGGGGTAATTGTGCGTACAAGTTCTTTTTTTTGAAAAGCCATAAAAATAATCCTTAAAAGCTCCGGTTTTTTTTTTTTTTTCAAAAAGCTCTACTTTTTCAGTTATCCGAAATATGGCCTTTATCACGGATAGTTTTACATCCTATTTTCATTTTTAAATTGTCTACACAATTGAAGACTTTTTGTATTGGAAGGCATAACTTAATTGTGGAACTCAGTAGGTAGGTTTCTGAGCCGGTAACTTTTCCTAGTTTGTCTTGTGGCAGATTTCTATAATCAACATGGTTATTTCACTAAACAATGTGTTTGCCTGGTCATGTTATGTATTCCTATGTACATCTCTGCTATAGCCTTACAGTAAGGCAACTTTGTATACTGGTGCAAAGTATTTAGTATAACTCAGACTATGAGCATGTCATCAGATTTGGACCAATACATAGAAGAAAATTCTGATTTTGAAGAGATTGCAGAATTGTGTCCCAGTCATTTTATCCCATCCATTAGGATTTTTAGTGGACATGAGATTATTTGCATGGAAAATTACAAAAGTTAATTATACCTGTTTGCAACCAACATTGGTAGCTCTTTTGAGCCTATGCAGTGCCATACCGATAGAAAATTGTTGTACACATTTGATGATTAACCTTCTAGTAGCTAGTGGTTCTGCAGCTATCCTGTCTTTGATCTGCTAACTTGTGATTCTAATTCTACCATCAGGTATTGCCTTACGATGAGCTGATGCAGGAACTGAATGTTTCTAATGTAAGGGAACTTGAAGATTTTCTTATTAATGAGTGCATGTATGCGGTAAGTTGCTCACCATATGTCGTTCGTTGAGAGTTAATAGTTGACTGAGGTTTCAGCATTCACATGCAAAATGAACTTTAGAGAATAATGGATTTAAGCGCTTTTGTCAACTACTCTTTTAATCATTCTAATGTGTTTTGCACTAGTAGAACTATTAGGAACCTGAATTTCCAGGCTTTTTCTGGTACCTGGTGTTTCCACTGACTACAGAATGGTTGACATAGTGTTAGCGCTAATATGATTGTGTTGATTGTCGACGAAACTAAAGAATATTTTAAGAGGGATAATTTACTTGCATACTTCATGAATGCATCAAAATCCAAGAAAATCCACACCTTCTGGCATGTAGCATATCATATGCCTTCCTCAATCCTGTTGTTCTGGCAATAATCCATGTACGTCAGTGTTGTAGTGAGGCTCCCTCCTGGGTATGTTGTTACATAATCATAATGTTATTTGTGGTTTCTTTGCAGCCTATTCAAATTGAAAATCCCGGGTTTACCTATATCCTTATGAAAATTCAAATGGTGATAAGTTTTTTATATTGCCTGGAGTCCTTGGCAAGGATAAACTAATTGGTTAGATCTGACAAGAAACACTCTTGCATTTTTCCAGTGGTTAGATCTGACGCTTGAATTTCTTATTTGTATAGCATTTGAATTAACAACTATTATCAAGTTAGCTAGCTTCCATAATGTACTGACCGTTTTAAACTTTAATTCTTTTAGGGTATTGTCAGAGGGAAGCTTGATCAGCTGAGCAGGTGCTTTGAGGTCAGCATTTATTTAATTTTCCAGATCCTGTTACTTGATTTGACCATTTCATTTCATCGCATGAAATAATGTATCTCTCGCATGTCTTATTTGGCTTATCAGGTGCAATTTGCTTGCGGGAGGGATTTGAAGCCTGAGCAGCTGAACAATATTATTCAGACACTAACAAATTGGTGAGACTTTTTACTTCTGGTATCATTATTCATACAGAGACTTCAAAATCTAACCATGGCCATTTTATTTTGGATATGTTGATACGTAAGGCCTTGTTTGGGGTTGCTTATAGGTGCTTTTGGGAGGTTCTTTTGTCTGAAAAAAGCCCTCTGCAGTGCTCTAACAAAATTTTTTAATGGCGGGTATGAATGAATTGTACATCATGGAATAATTAAACCTAATATTTTAGAGAAGTCCATAAAAGATTTTCTGAAAAGCTCCTTTTTTCGTAAAGCTTTACTTTTCAGCAACTCCTAGACTTTAAAGGCATAATATCTGGGGTAAGATTAATGTAATTTTCTTTCTCTTATAATCAAGTGGCTTCACATCATCTTGCCACCAAACACATTGGAGTTTGCTTCACATTGTTATTATAGGTATATATGTACAGGTTAGGAAATCATTTTGTTATGTCCTTTCACATTGTTTATTTTAATGGATGCTGCAATAATCTAAGTTAAGTGGATCTGCTTTTTTCTACACTCTTTATCTTGATAGCCAGTGTTCTTTTCTACTCGCTCTGCATTTGTTATAGCTCAATCTCTCTTGCCATGAAAACAGAAAATTTGTGAAGAACGACGCCCTATTTTCATTTAAATTGCATTTAGTCCACCAACCTTTTTGTCCGATGAATATTTTGATTGAGGCTTATAAATCACACATGTATATTTCAATATTCACCATGTAAAAGTTATATCATTCATGTAGCTTAAACATGTAGTAAAATTGTCTTTGTTGATTCTGCAATTTCATACAGAAAGACCAATGTATAATTTCATGTTAGTTTTGGCCGATTGATAATTTGAACATGAATGGAACATTTCGTATGTAATTTTATGTCAATCATATATAAAATTTAATGTATAGTTTCTCTTTTTAAGCACCATTTGAGCTTTTTGCAGGCTGAACACATCTGATAGTTTACTTGAGACGATTCAAGAGAAGATCAGATGGGCTGACACAATGACTGAAGCAGATCAGAAACACCGAAAGGAAGTTGAAGACAAGGTGGAAGAGGTCAAAAAGTCACTGAAGGTGAGTCGATAAATAGAAAAATGGAAAACTCATGTTTTACTAATGTGGGACAGTAATCCTCTTGGATGGTGACCTATATTATATAATACTGCAGCTTTCTTATATTATACTTCTGTATTCTGTATTCTTTCTTTTAGCTTCTAGATACTTAATGGGTTTGATTTCTACAAAGATGGGTCTCGGTCGATTGTCTTACTTACTTGGTGGCAGAAGTCAAACAGGTCAATCTCGACTTACGGGGCCACGAGGAGATCCTCTACAGTGAGCCTGGAGTACTAATGGACTATTATGAAGAGGATCGTATTAGACCTAAAAGGTAATTTTGCATTTTGAAAACTTTTGTTCAATGTTTCTTAAGTGTCATCGTACTATCTTGTAGTCACCCTGCTGTTTGTTACTGGCTTGAATTTGATTACCGAGAAATCTTGGTCTTAATAGCATGTTAAAACAAGTTGCATTAGCTTTCCGCACCAAATGCATGTTTGAGTTTGAAAGTTCATCTGAGAACTCTAATTTCAAACTTTTGTATATCTCAAATATTCGACAATATATGTGCTCTTATGTGACCTATATCCATGCGTTGCTGTGCACAGTCACTGCTGGTTACATTTCAAGCATTGTGCTATACAAACTATCTTGCCCAGTTTAATATACTTTTGTGAAACTATGCATTTAGCAAAGAACTAATTTGATGTGAAATTGCAATGCCTTTTTGGACTGTATAGTATGTATGTCTTCAGGAATTTTTTATTACAAAAGCTATTCAACAGTCGCATGTTTGCCAGAGTATATCTTTGAATCTTCAATGGCAAGTTAATGAAAACGATCAAGCTGATGCTTATGTTTGTTTAACTGAGAGAAGTGTATTGTCTTCTTATTAAGAATCCATATGCATAAGAAGCAAAGATTAATAATTCCTCCATATACTTTCTCGTATGAAAACAATGTCATAACTGGAGATGGAGTACTTGCTAATGGATATTACACTCTTTATATTCAGGAGGAGGCATCCAGCAGTATAAGGTCATGTATAGGTAGTGCCCCTTGTTAAATGATGTTGTGATCTTCATATCACAAGAAGCAGTATGTATCTCCAATCGGGAGAAGGTTTGCAATTCAGAGTCTGTATTTGTAACCAGATCTTCGGAAGAACAAGCAATTTTGCATCACCAAGATCAGCTTTGCTTTTTCCCTTCTCCCTTCACAATGCTTTAAGGTAGCAGATCCCTTATTCATTGTAATACATTTGCTTGAAAGCCACTGTAAACCTTGTTGCTACTTTTTTATGACTAGTGGACCCCGCATGGGTCTACCGAAGCTTCAGGTCAAACTCGCATGTTTACAAAAAAACCCATGAGATATAACGTTGGTGCATGAGCTAATACAAACTCTTCGATAAAATTCTACAAGAGCAAGTCTGAAGCGTGATCAGCGTAACCTTTGCGAACATCTACAGACGACATAGAAAGTTAGAAACGACATGAGAAATCTTTTGACTTTCAACACCTTCAGAAAGCTTTTCCTATTTCAAGTGGGTCCACTAGGGGATAAGAAATTGACAATTGGGTCCCAAATTCGATTTAGAGTATGAATCTGGGCAAGAAATTGCTTCAATCACCATATTATAAAAGAAAGGAATTGGCTTAATTTTATCTTTTATGAAGTAGACATTTTTCTTTGCTGATGTAGAAATTTCTTATAGTACTTGGAAATTTTAGAAATGAATGAAACATCCTGGAAAGAGATTAAATGGAAGGCTTTTGAATCTTAAGATTACAGATTGACCAAGATACATCTCTCTAACTAAAGAATCTTTGACTAGTTCTGATTCCTGATGCTTTGGAGCAGTCAAAAGCTGGTAGAATCGGGGGCCATCTACTTTTAAGGCGAACTCAGATTTTAATTGCCGGCTCTTAATAAATAGAGGTTTACTATTCTTTTTCTTCTCTTGGTATTAAAAGTTGAGTTACAAATTTGTGGAGTTACATTCTATGCAAACAACAATAGCAGAAGACTCCCTGCCTGTCCTTAACCTTTTGTCTACAAGTTTGCAAGTTGTAACTGCTTTTGTTGCTAGGCTGAGCTATTAATTACTAACTAATCATATATGTCATTGCTTAGCTATGCACTCTATAGGGTTATTTAAGAATACTTGAAATAAGAAGTTATTTTAAATGAAATTTATTTGAACATTTTTTCAAATAAAATTAACTTTTTATTTAAAATAAAATTATAAATAAAATTTTTTTATAATATATAATTTATTCTATATAGAATATACCAAAATTAATATGAAATTTAATAAAATAAAAAATGTGAAATGCACTGGCAAACAGTTCCTACAGCAATTGTCTTGCACTTAGACCACTTGCTTTAACAGTAGCCAAAGATCTAGTGGGCGTTTGGAGATTAGGTTTTGGGGACGCTTCTTTTCAAAATTTTTATATATTTTTTAATATATTTTTATAAATATTAAAAAAATTATTTAAAAATTTTAAAAATATAAAAAAACTTACGTAATAAATTTTTTATTATATATTTTTATTACTTTTAAATAAAAAAATTTTATTTTATAAATACTAAGCACAATCAACGAGGTAGCATTTACTCTTAAGACAAAATCAGAAGCAAATAGGAAACTGTGTGACGTGAGCATAACGTAGTATTAAAACTTGATGCTTATTCACATGAGCCATGTATTGAAACAGTTATCACCTATTCGGGAGATACAATATTAAAAAAATTAATTAAAATAAGACACTTGAAGAGTCCGGTTGATATACTGAAAGTTTAATCTAATCCAAAAATTTAAGCCAATAGGTTATAAAACTCTCTAGTATATTAACCTCCTTGTCATCTTATCTTTATTCTATATGAGACTAATTTACTCACTCTTAATCTAATAATCTCTTCTTCAAAAGTGAGTCATCTATATTTTTTCCTCATCCGAACACCCTTATCGCATACTAAGTACGTCGATCGTTCAGATTTCCAACTATTTGGTCTCGAGCACCGTCACTACACACCAAAAGCTAACTTTCAGAGTCCAACTTGCTCTGAATCCCTACTCATATCTTGCGGAAGTCTATATGAGTCATACTGTTCTTTAACTTGCTCATCGTATTACCAGTTAGAGCTATAACATGCACCGATCGTCTCGCCTGCACCTTTTGCGTAATTAAGAGTCAACCATCAGAGCCCAACTTGCTCCGAATTCTCTCTCACATCTTGCGGAAGCTCTATATGAGTCACACTGCTTTTAACATACTCATCCACTGTCAGTGAGAGCTACTACGTGTATCGAACTTCCTGTCAAATCTGACTTTGATATCACTATTGGAAAGATATAATACCGGAAGAATTAACCAAAATAAGACACCTGAAGAGTCCAATCTACACACTAGAAAGCTCAATCCAACCAAAAAACTTAAGCTAATAGATTATGAAACTCTCTAGTATATTAACTTTCTTTTTATTTTATCTTTATTCAATATGGAACTAATTTATTCACTCTTAATCCAACACTATTGTGGTAAAAGGATCGCTCGAATATCTCGTGCCGTGGACGGATCGGTTACATTTATGCATGTTAATGATTGTTATTTATCAAAAAGATAAGTTCTTAGTGAGAGTTTTTAGATGATGGTTTAACTACTGATGCTGCAGTGATGCTTTTCCCTTTATGAATTTTTTATAATTTCAGGTCAATGAAATTTAATGAATTATTTTTCTCAAATGCATTCATATAAGTAAATTTATACATATTTGAAATTCAAACAAACAAATAATATATTTATAGTTACGAATCCAACATTATTATTAACTATTTTTTGAGTTTCAAATATGAATTTATGCTTATACAAACTTGTATGCAATAGGAAAAATATATATTAAATTTATTTTGACGTAAAAATAATATGGATATATTACTATAAAGCAAAGCTTATGGTATAATTAAATAATTATTTGTAGATATGGGGACTTTGAAATATTGATATATAATAAAACATGTTTCTTAAGTCACTGTTTCAGTCAACCCTTGATAAAAATAGTTAGATTGCTTAGATAGTGATAATCTTTTAAATAAGTTCACGGGTAATATTTTAGGGATAATATACTGTACAATATTAAATAATGATGATGCCTTCACGATTGCATCATTTCCTTTCCAAAAATTGCAAGTGCATCTAGAAGCATGCCTCCAAGTGGACGATTAGGGATTATTCTTAATTTTTTAAAACTAAAATATATTTCAAAATTTTAAAATAAATTTTATTAATACTTAGAAATTATAATAACATAAATAATAATAAATATTATAATATAGAATTCTTTTATTTTTAAATAAATTTTTTTAATTTTTTAAAATATTATAAAATATCTATTAGAGAAAATAAAATGCTATTTTAGATGAAAGTACTTGATAATTAAATTCAAACATCTCCTAATTGTCCTCGCACATTTGTTTAGGGCGTGTTTATCAAGTGTATTGAAGTGGAGTTTTTAAGAAATAAATTTAAAAAATAAAATTAAAAAATAAAAAATAAAATTTTATATTAATTATATATTTATAATAAGTTTTAAATTTTAATTTTAAAAAAAAATTATTGATAACAAAATTTGATTTTAATATATTTTATATTAAAAATGAGTTTAAGAGAAATAAAATTTGAAACGTAGGTAAACACGTCCTTAACAGAAAATTGTTGTATCAGTCAATGGAGGAATAAAAATTCTTAAGATTATTAGATGACATTCAGCTAATAGAGGAATAAAAATTTGTGAAATATCATCTTGTATAAAAAATTTGTAAAATTTTAAACAATTTTTTTTATCAATGAAAATGAGAAGTATGAACTAATTATAAAAAATATATTTTTTTTTTCATAATAGTAGTAGTAACAAAGAATAAATGAAGATTGTCTACGATCTGTTTTTTTACAGGACTCGAATCCACCATCACCATTATACACTACTGCCTATTACTAAACCCAGTTCACTTATTTCTTTAAACCTTGTTTTTCTTAAATCTCCCATTTCCAATTCAATTCGCCAATTAGGCCTTCATTATTTTGTTTTAGCATTATAAACCCCTAAAGGCCCGGTTGAGTGAGCGGGCAGCTGCTCTGCCTCATCAGTCTCATCTCACAATCTCAAGAGTAAAAAGAACGAAATCAAACCAACTACTTGCTACAAGTTCTGCATCTCATAACTTCAGTTAACCAACAGCTGACTGACGCGTGTCAGATCCTGAGCTGAACCCGCGAGTACTTCAGAACGGTCTCCCAAACCAAGACCTGTCTGAACCGGAATCTGAACCGGTTGCTGCTGCTCCTGCTGAACAGGACTCTGAACTACTGGTGCCGGAGCTGCATACAGCAACGCCGCCTGCAACGCAGCTTCTCCTCTTCTTCTTCTCTTCGGCGAACCCTTGTCGGATGACGAAGAAGAAGAAGAAGAAGAAGGAGAAGAAGAAGAAGAAGATTTCGATGAAGGTTCTGGCGATAATCTTTTACCTGAAGAAGTAGATAGTTGTTGTTGCTGAGGAGGGGCGTTGTATTCAGGTCCAACACAGAGAGGGAAATTGAGCAGAGCACGAGAGCCGCGCATACGGTACGCCGCTCTGTCGTAAGCCAGTGCGGCGTCTTCGGCAGTGTCGAAAGTGCCGAGCCAAACTCGAGCTCCACCGCGTGCCGGATCACGAATCTCCGCCGCGTATTTCCCCCACGGCCGTTGCCGGACGCCGCGGTAGTGTTTCCCTTTGGGCTTCACTACCTGTGGCCCATTCACAGCCGCCGGAGCCCGCGTTGGTGACTGTACCTCTGTTTTAACTTCTACAGACGTAGATGATAATACCTGCTGAAATGAATCTGTAACGGAGACGGTGCTATCTTCACCGCCGGTAAAGTTACTGCTTCCGTCGGGGTGCCATCCGTGACTGAAAGCTTGATGAAGAGAAGCGTAGATAACCATATCGTCGGAGTCATCTGGTCGGAATGGTAAGTCGGACCAGTTATCAGCAACTATAGTTCCGAAACTAGGCAACCTGCTGTAACTCTTCTTGTTCTGTTGTTGTTGCTGCTGAGATAAACACACCGGCTGCGGTGATCCTACAGCAGTTGGTTCTTCTAGCAAGTGTTGCCTGATACAATCAAGAACGTAGAGATCGTTGTTCATCTTGGTAGAGACAAACTTTATCACTGAGTGAAATTTTTGGAAGAAGAAGTTCCTTTCTTTTTTGCTTTGGTTTGAAGAAGTCTGGTGAGGAGTTTATATACAAGAGATGGAATAGAAAAACAGAGCGAAGAGATCGATGGATAACCCAGTGCTTCCGTGAACCTTCGCCACGAGGAGTGGGACCAGCACGTGCGCATTTTTCAAATTGGAAAAGTTTATTTATTTTATTTTTTAGTATGATGCGTGATATCATCAGCGAATTCGTCAGCTATGAGATAAGATAACTTTTTATTCCTATCGTTTTTTGTTCTATTATGACGTGGGATAGTTACAGCCGTTGGATACTGGTTTAAGGAATCCGATTGTGATCATGTGGGCTTGGAACTTTTGCGGACCGGAAATAGTAAGTTTAACTGGATGAGGTCGAATTAATTTCGATTAAGATAAAATAGAATTAGTTGTGATATCAAAGCATGCATGATCACGTTGACGGTCAAACAATTCTGTTTCTATCATTTTTTGTTTAAAACGCAAACAAGTTATTTGTAAATCACTATTGATTCAGCAATGGTTTCTTCCTTTTGAAAACATTTTAAATTGTCAATCGATGATTTTGTGTGAGATGAGAAACTCCTGACTATTGGTGGTATTTAAAAATACTTTTAAAACAAAAATTTTTTAAAATAAAAAATATTTTTATATTTTTAAAAATAATAAAAACAAATAATAAAAATTTATTAGATAAAAATTTTTATACTTTTTTAATAATTATAAAATATATGTAAAAATATATAACTAAAATTTAAAAATTATTTTAAAAAAAAGTAATATCAAACGTTTCATAATACGTCGAATAAAATTGTAAATGAAAAAAGAAATGAAAGAGAAAAACAAATTTGATAAGAAATTAATGATGGATAGAGACGTATGATGGTGGGGGAAAGAGAAGGGGTGCAAAGTGCAACGTTTCTAGACATGATGCGAAAGGTTGTTCAAGCAAGTTGGGAAAGAAAAAAGAACAAGCAGCAATTTTAATATTCAAATTGCAACCTTTTTCTTTATTTTGAGTCCACAAACAAATAATCAGCAATTAAATTAATGATTTAAGGGACATTGCACCCCTTCTTCCTTCTTTGGAAGCAAATGCTGCTGGATTAACTATTAACTCAGTCATGTGGGGCCCACTGACGCTGATTTGCTTATTGTTATTTATTATTATTTTTAATTTGAACGAAACTCATCGGACAGATTTTAAATATTCTTAACCGAATTTTATAAAAATAAAAAATAATTTTTTTAAATAGTTAAAAATAAAGTTTAATTTTTATGTTTAATAATTTTTAAAATAAGTTAAAAATTAAAAAATAAATTTATATTAAAATATGTATACATAAAAAATTTTAAAATTGAAGTTTCATATATAAAAATAAAATTTTAAAATTTTTATACAAATAAAATATATAAAATTTTTAAATTTTAAATCTGGTGAAAAAATTAAAATTATAGGTATTAAAAATACGTTATAAATTTCGCCGTATGTTAGTCTCTCGTAAATGAGGCTAAACGAAAATTTTAAAAATAGTATTTGTATTTCATTCAAATTCATTGAAATTGATAATATCAATCCTATTTATATACTTTGATATTGAGTTTGTAAGACGATTGTATGCTGAACGTTACCGTTATTAGACTAAAAACATAATTGAGGAGTAGAACTCTTGATAGTTATAAACTTTTAAAAATCTAGAATCAGCTTAATTAAATAGAGTGCAAATTATAGGTTCATGGCAATGACGATTTTTTTTTTAATTACAAGTGCGTGCAAATTATTAGAAAGAAAACTGCGAACCGCCGCATCAAAGACTCACAGCTTTGTAATTTGTGTTTTTAAATTCTTCAAGTTGATCGCTTTCTTCTTAGCAAACCAAATTTAAATTATTCCAATCTACCGACATACTTCACGTTCATCTTTATCATTTAGAACTCGTTTCATTTGTTCGTAGAATAAGTTAGTTTGCTTTCAAATTGCCTTTCTTTGTTTGTTCTTACTGAAATTATTTGCATAATATTTCAACAGAAAATAAATAATTGCAGAAAGTCAATTATTTAGCAACCAACTTATCTCTTAAAATATTTCACTGCATTCTTTTAGCTTTAAAATAAATTATGAAATATATTATAAAAGATAAATTAATATAATTAGTATTAATTTTATATTTTAATTAAAAAATAATTTAAAAGTAACTTTTATAGTTTTTGTATAGTTGAATATGAATTTTAATATTTTTTTCATAAAATTAAATAAATTATAATGATAAAAAGAAACACTCTTACAATGTTTACCATTTCTCTGAATAATTTTCTTTGCTGAAAGAAATAATCCATTGACAATCATGGTCATCTTCTAATTTGAATAAAGACTTTTCTTTTTATATAATTTCTAAATCTTTCTTAGATATTTTTCTAATCAATAATATGATTCTTTTCTAAAGAAATGTTAATTAAATAGAAAAAATAATCACGTTGGTGAATGCCAACTGCTTTTTGCACGAAGAAGAAGAACATGACCACATCCATATGCTCCTTCATGGCTGTTTCCCATTTTGAATCATTTTAATCACATGTAGATTTTGTTTTTTATTATTAAAAAATTAAAAGTGGTAGTACACTTTCAAGTATTTTTTTATTCATGATCACGGGCTAAAAGTTAGATAATCTATTCTAGATCTAAAAAGTTCAGAAACTAATATATAAACTATGCAAGTGGGCTTATTTTAAGTTGATTTATATATTCATACAAATGTTTATGGGAAAGCTTTTATGAACTATTCTATAAGCCTCTTAACTAAGATGAGCTTATACAAAAATATATGGGTTAATCCTTATGGTATGAATCCTAACATTAATTAAGCTTTCTGGATATGAAGATGGTAGTGGTTAATTAAAACGAAAAAAGAAGTGCAGTTCTTTAGGAGAGGTTATAATTGTATGTGAATTATATAGATATACGATATGCGACGGAGATGAAGGGCGTGTTTAATTAAGAATTAAAGTGAGTAAACTTGAATTTTTAGAAAATAAATTAAAAAATAAAAAATATTTAATAAAAATAAATTTTTATATTAAATTTATATTATTAGTAAGTTTTAAAAATAAATTTAATAATTTAATAATTTATTTATTATTTATTTTATATAAAATTGAGTTTGAAAAAAATAAAATTTAAAATATTAGTAAACATGTCTGAAATTTAGAAGGATTCAAATAACGGACTTTTAGAAAAAAATATTTAAAAAATTGTCGAAATAAATTTTATTTTTATTAAAAAGTAACAAATTTATAACATGCAATTCATTAGTTGTTTATAAATTTTTTTAATTTAAAATATTTTTTAAATTTTTATTAAAAATAAAAAATAAAAATAAAATTTTGATAAACAGTGATAAATATTACCAAATATCGCCGAAGAGATTGTGAACCCAATTATAAGTTTATAACTACCACTATGGTAATGCAGATGGTCATTGAAAATTTACGAGACATCAATAAACTTTGTTTGCAATGATGTATATGACAAATTTGTGTAAATCAATTTACATAAATAACTAAAAAATAGAAATAACTATTTTGTCCAAGATCCTGGCGAAGTGCCGATCAGATACTTCAGGAATTGACAGCGTACCCTTTGTAGTTTTTGCAGATTTGACATGTTCCAAAATTGCAAGATTGGATTTGATACATGATGTCCTTGTGCTTCTTTCCATAATTTAGTTTCATGTCTTAGAAAAAAAAAACCAAAAAGTGAAAGTGCATGAAAGGCACTAGCCACATTCTTTGTATTTTGAAGGTTACCTTTTTCAATTGGAGTCCACTCTCCAATATTTTTTAGATAAGGAAGAGGGTAGAGGGCATCAATTGAGATCACCCACCAAACCATCCCATGCATAATGAACTGATCATCAACTATGCCAAACATCTTCCTAATTTTTAGAGAGTATTGAAAAATAATTTAAATCTTCTCATGTAAAATAAATAAAATTATAAATAGCGGTAATTAGATCCTTCTTTTATATAATGCAGAGTAAAGCGAGCCAAAAAAATTCTATCCCTGATGTTGTTTCATGAACAGACTCTCTAAATAGAATAAGAACATATTTATTTTACGTAAAAGTAAATTTTCATAAAATGGTTTTGAAAAATTAATTATTTAAAAAGTAATTGATGAAAATAATTTTAAAATTTATATTTATTTTTTTATGAAAGTCAGTTTAAAAATCAAATTCATAATTTAAAAATAGAAAGTGGAGTTGTAAAAAGAATATCTTTTTTATATTATTTTTTTATTAAAAGTGAGTTAGAAAAAAAAATTATTACAAACAAAAATAAATTTAAAGAATAAGTAAATATATCCTAGGAAAATATGTCCTAGCTCTTTCTTTAGAAATTTAAATATATATATATCCTAATTATATAACTTGTTAAGGATGAACGCATCTATCACATGTTCATGTGACTAGTCTAAGTTAACCAAAAACAAATGAATTGGTCTATAACCGCATCACTCCCAAAACTCTGGGTTCCCTTTTGAAACGATTCCAAATCCTAAAGGAGTGTTTTAGGTTTGACAAAAACCTCGATAGGTTGCACTGAATTAATGTTTTCTCTCTCTCTCTCTCTTCTTTTGGCTAAAAAACAAAGCGTAAAGCATTATGAACAATTTTTTTACTGCGTAGCCAATTAACAATCAATTCCTAATCAATAAATGTTGCTCAATTTAATTATATCACCATCAAGATCCAATTAACATCTACCTTAACGAGATGTTTGGCATTGCTCGTTCTCTTTTTTTTTCAATTTTAATTTTATATTATTTAATAAATTATTCTAAAATATTCTACATAACTTTTAAAGGATTTAACAAATACATAAATTTTTATATCGTAAAATTTTATTATTTTTTATTTTTATTTTTTAAATCATAAATAAACTTACTTTTATTTTTATTTTTATTTTTTATTTAAAAAAAATTTTTATTTTCAATAAATACTTTTAAATATAAGTAGCTCAATAAAAGCCCATATAGTCGAATAATGTATGGAAACTGAAAGCCCAATAAGAGCCTAATACATTTATCTGAGCCCGTAAGAAGTCCTTTTAACAGAACGAGCGTTGGTTGTTTTGTTTCTGTCGTCGAACATGGATCGCTGGAACGGAGTTATCAAAACTGTCTCGAACACTACAAAACCAAACCACTTTTCACTGTCGCTACTTCACTTCTCATCTCACCTTCCGCGATTTCGCTAGCCGTAATTCTTCATGTTCAATTGTTTTTCTTATTGAATTCTTCGTTTAATAGGAACTTTGGTTACTGATGGTTTGTAAATTGTTCCTCAAGGCTTTGGTGGATTGTTGTTTAAACTCTGGATGTTGCTGATGAGTGCCCACACAAAAAAGAATACGTGAGGATTGCTTGTTAGAAATTATGAGAAGGTTGTATTGAGGACAAGTTAGAGAAAAATAGGCTTAAAGTGGATAAGCACTTCATGTGACACCTTGGGCGGTGGTGTGATAAGCACCGACCATGGATACAGGAAGAGAAATATTTGATGCTTCATTATCTCAGGGATCACTCTCGTAGATGCGAAGGCCAGCTGCAGGTAATCGACAAATTTTATTTTGCCAATGAAGCGCCAAGCTTACAGATGCATTTTGAAGTAATGGAAAGCTCGGTATTTGGTAAAATATTGTTGTGGTTGGATTTTAAGGAATATTAATAAGCAATGTTAATATGTGACAATATATGGAAAACTAATTGATTCTTCATTGGTTTGTGTTCTGACAGTAGAATTGTGATATGTGCTAAAATGCTATGCTCATTTCTAATAAACCTTGGACACCTCTATGGTTTACTGCTCTTCACCAGTATTTCTAATAAATCTTTAGGCCTTAAATTAAAATAGAAGTTTACACGTACCTACTGTCAACAGGTTGGTGGATGCTATAGGATTCCTACCTTAATTAAGAACCATGCATGATACCATATTTGAGTTGCTTAAAAAATATCTATTGCGAAAAGTCCATGATAGCACAAATTATGGTTATGGTTTTCCATTTGACACACTGTGATTTACCCATGGTACTAGATATTGTAACACCTTGGTTAAAATTTACTGAGGTGCTAAACCCGACCCTCGTGTTGGTTGGGATGGGACACCTCCCTGAGAGATTGTTTCACTTAGGTTCACTAAATATGGATATTCAAAGTTATAAATATTCTAGGAGAGTTTAACAATGTTTTATTATATAGTATCGTTGTTTGTTTAAAGAATCATTGCAGAGTATATTCGTATTGTGTTCTAGAAAAATAGATTTGTTAATTGAACTCAATTCTTTATTTTCTTTTTCTTTATTAGTTTACTCTTGGATCCTTTTCAGTCAGAGTTTGAAACTTTCTATATTTTTGGTCTTCATTATAGAGAATATGCAATTTTGTTTGATGGCATATTCAGTCATATATATTAAAAGCTCTGAGATCATGTTTTCTTATGTGCTGGGAATTTATTGTTCGTGATTTAGATTTGAGCCATAGATTTAATTATTTTGGCAGATATATTAAGCTGAAGTGATTTTGCTAAGCAATGAAGTAAAGGAAAGCTCCAATGGGATTAACTGTAATGAAGACAGTTGGGCAAGATTTCTCCTAACCACGTCCAAAATGAATCAGGCTTGGTGGAACGACCAGTGAGATTGACAACACGTCCCTCGCTAATCATAAGTTTCTGTTCCTACCTGGTTCACTGTGGAAACCGTTAATTGATGGGCTAAGTAATAGGTTGAGAATTTACTTAGATTTCACACTCTTAGAATATTACTTGCATCATACTAAATTCAATATCTCGTTAGAACCTTACCAGTGTTACTAGATCTCATAGGATAATCTCAATGAATGATGCATTGTCTGGATAGAGCTGTTTCAACTTTATTGTTTCTTGTTAATGTATGATACTATGATTTCAATGAAGGAGTATCTCTGTTGTCTGTTATAATAGTGAACCTAAATTTGTTGTTTGCTACTATAGATCTCCTTCCTTTCCTGTCAAGCAGTGTAGATGGACATTGACATCAACATATCAGGCTTTGCATAAGATAAACTGTTTTGTATACTTACTACAAGTTTGAAATGGAGGGAACAGTGGTTCGAGGTTCTTTCCTTCTTCCTTTGTGTCTTACACTGCATTCCCGATTTCATAATATTACCAAAGATATATATTTGCTGAATGCATTTGCAAACCATTTTAATCTGTCATCTTGACATGCAAGTTTGGATTTCTGTTCAGATTGCCTGACAGTGCTCATATCATTGACTTGAATCCTGATACAGGTCCCAAAATGGAATCAGCAACAGTTTGCTACAGGTTTCTGTAGAAAATCCAACCGCAAACTAGCAATATAAACTTTTATAGTACTTAAAAATCATTGTAGTTGCCCAAAATGGAACAGTCTCTTGCAAACGCACAAAGCTGTCATAATACTTGTTTAAGCATTAGGATCTTCTGAGGAAGGAGTTTTGCTGGCAGCAGGTGAATGATCTCAACGAAGAACTTTCAGGAGAATGATTATTTAATAATGCAAAATCGAGGTTGTGCAGAATGGTTATTAGTCCGTCAAGTTTTTTGATATCATGTTTTCGCTAGTAAATTTCCTCTTCCGTTGATTATTTTTTGGTATATTTTCTCAGGAGTTATTCCCTATTGGTTATTGTTCCTTTTCCTTGGAGTGTAGTGTGATCTTAATGCGTGATTTCATCCAAAATTCAGAGGTACCAATCAACACGCACCATGAAATCAGATATCCAGCAATTAATGAAGTAAGCTTTTCGTAAATCCAACACGTCTCCTCCTTAATTGTTTTCAAATAATCTTAGCCCTGTTTCACCAACTTCGATGGTTCTACAGGAAATAGACCTTCGTGGAAAGCAATTTATATGAAAAGAATGCGTCCCCCTTCCTTCCGCTTCCCTATAAATAGAGCTCAACTCTCTTATATCCTCCCCGTTTCCCACTCTAACTTCTCCTTTCTCATAAACCCAACTGTTTTTTAACTATAGAACTGTTGGTAGTGTCTCAACTATATGGCCAACGATACAGCAGCAGCACTTGAGTTCATTACCGATGAACTCCTTAATAACTGGACTTCGTCACCTGATGAATTCTCTCCTGGGGATATCACCGTTGATGATTACTTAACAACATCACAACAGTTTCATACTAGTGCTTCTTACTTGATCGCCCATCCTGTAGGTTCACTTATTAGCTTCAGTGCACAAAACACTGAAATTCATTCCAAAACCCGTGCACGTCCTTCCCTGACTATTTCCGTTCCTGACATACTTGAGGCAGAGTGGCGGCTTGACACTATTGAAGTACTACCTGTGAGTGCAGGGAAAGAACATAGAGGGCGAAGGAAAGCCTCCGAGGGAGAGAAGTATCGAGGGGTCCGGCAACGGCCATGGGGAAAGTTTGCTGCGGAGATAAGGGACCCCAAAAAACGTGGGTCACGTATATGGCTTGGAACTTATGACACTGCCATTGAAGCTGCACGTGCCTATGACAGGGCAGCTTTCCAATTACGTGGCCGGAGAGCTATCCTGAACTTCCCTAACGAAATGGCGTCTGCTGCCTCTTCATCAGCAGATAATGAAAGTATTGATCTCCAACTGAACTCTGAGATGGATCAAAAGCGGCCAAGAGAAGAGCTCGTAGAGTTGGATGAAGAAGAGGATGAGGAGGAGGTGAAACGACAAAAGGTTGATTTGGAGGATAATGTTCAGGTCAACTTCGGAGATTATTGGAGTGCATGGGAGAACGATGATGAATTGTTCGCATTGCCACCATTGTCTCCATCTTTATCTTCGTATCCAACTATAGAGATGGCACAGCTTCTTGTCGTCTGAAATCACCATGGGATTAATTTCCATTATGTCCAATTTTATCCGGCGATTCTATGGATCGATACTATTTTTCTTGAAGCAGCAAATCTATGGCTGCGTTTTGTAGCGCATAAAATTTAAAATTGCCAAAGGTTATCTTTTAAATTTCTACAATAATTGTGGTCTCAATTTCTTCACCTGTCTCTTAAATTCAGATTTCAAACGGTCTATTAACCAACTGTCTTATGTTGAACTGGAGCAGTAAAACAAAGAAACAGAAACTATTGGAGCAAAGTGCTGATGACAGCGAAGAAAGATGGTGCAGATGAACGTAATTAGTTGAAGAAAACTAAATCATATTTAAAAGCGACGCACGCGGAATAAGTGAATTTATATGAAGCTCCAATAAGAGTGCAGTAAAGTCGAAGAATCGGACTCCTCTTAACATGACTAGCTAGCCCTGCTGACAATTAATTACGTAGATATGACATGTGAATTAGTACATATCTATCTTATTAATTTTGAATCTTTTGTTATGCGACTTGGTTGACTGACGGTAATAATTAATGAGTTAAAAAATATTTGAAGAGTAGATGCTTACTTAAATTAACGAGAAGTTAGAGGAAACAATCTAATTAGAATCGTACCCATTACAGATGTCGTGTTTATGGTGTCATGATAATCTCACACCATGAAGCAATTGTTTGTGAAAGAATTAGTTGAAGTATAAACAGTAATCAACTCTTGTTGATGGCTATTTCTTTTCTTTCCTCTTTCTTGTCCATTAATATGCTTATAAAGCACTCTTGATCTTTAATCCAAACAAGATGTATAAGGTTTAAATAACAAGATTAATCTGTTATGTTGGCCTAAGCAGTCTATAATCCTTGAGATTAAATAACAAGATTAATCTCAAGCAAAGTATACGAGAATAAAATTTTGTAAGAGCAAATTATAGTCCTTCAGAAAAAAATAAAATACAATATATTAAATTTGAGAAACAATAATCTGAGCTTGATAAAAAAAACTAAAATTTTTGAGACTAGATAATACCTTCATGAAAATGAAAAATAAGTATTATTTCTAAAATATATGTTCGAAAAGTTTTAAAATACTAGTGAACCACATATATTAAGTTCATTGTTTTTTTTGTTTAATAACTCCATTTTATTTTAGCTGGAGAAGTGTTTATTTCATAGTGAGGCTTGCGTCATTTTGCTTCTCCTTACTTCTGATATAATATGTTTATATATATACTTTTGATTAATTAGCTATATATTTTATCTTAGAGTCTAGTCATATGAAAATAGTTTATACTTATAATGTAGCTTAATTGTTCATTTCTCTGGCATTCATAAGTAATTAATTCTTATTTGTTTCAGATGAACTTATTCTTCTTAAAGGATGAATAGCTTTTGAGGTTGCCGAAAATTATACATAACATAAAATTGCCGTTCAGTTCTTTTTTTTGGTTCATCTTCAATGATTTTAGGTGATAATAAAATGAACTAAGAACCAAATTGTAATTATTTTTAAGCATTTACATAATCATGAATAGCAAGTATTTTATTTGAATTGATATAATTTAAAATTGTGATGAATGTTGTGATATTTTTTATTCATATATATATATATATTAAATGATGATGCATATTAGCGAATGGAATGATTAATTTAATGAAATTATCATAAAGCAGCGACCATATTGCTATATATACAAGTTACCTACTTATCAAAGTACTCAGTAATTACCGACTATCAAATGCAGTCGGTAATTACCAACTGCAACAAGCAATTAGCAATTACAGACTGCTGCATATAGTCGTATTTATTGACAGTCATTTATCGATGGGTGTATGTGTTGATATTACCAACTGGAATTCATATTTATTATTTACTAACTAGGGTGTTAGTCATAATTGATGATAACTATTTTTCGTTGGCAAATTTACTGCTCCTTGCCGACTGAAATTTTTATTTAGTGATAATTAATTTAACAATCGGTATTTGCGAACTACTCTTCAATCGGTGATACTGGTATTTCTAATAGTGGTTTTGATTATATATATAGCTTCTACTTTGATTTTTATAGAAGAACTGTTATAATGGTATGAATGTGAGTTAGAGACTTGATTGGAAGCCTGTCACTTATACATTAAGTGAGCATTTTGGAGTGCTTATGAAATAGAGCTTTTTAAAAATGAAAAATATTTTTGTTTTTCTTTTAAAATAAGCTTTATTTTTTTTACTTCTAAAAAAATAATAAAAATATGCAATAAAAAGATCTCATTCCGTAAAATTTTTCTACACTTTCTAAATTTTTAAATAAATTTTTATATATTTTAAAAATATATATTAAAAAATATGAAATAAAAAAAAGTTGAAAAAAACTAATAAGTAGTTTTTCAAACGCAGCCCCAAACGACCTCTAATTAGTGACATAAAGTTCTATAGCGCTTAACAATCTCCTCTTGAGAATGGGAAAACTTTCTGGATATATAGAATATAAAGAACACAAATGTAGGATGTATCAGCTTTTGATGTATATTTGTTTGTTTCCTTCTTCCATGATGTTATCAAAATTAAAATTTTAAATAAAATTGATTCGTTTGAATATAATCTTAAAATTGAAATTTTATAAAAAAGAATCATAAATTTTATATAAATATTTTTTAATATCATTAAAAAAATTTGCAAAATTATTAAATACTTAAAAAAATTAATATATTAAAAAATTTTAAATAAAACTCTTTTAAATGTTATAGAAAATTCCTCTGTATTTTACCAAAAAACTACTCAATATTATAATTTTACAGAAAATCTTATTTAATTTTATAAAATACCACTTTATTCTCAAGTTTTCAATTAATTACAAAAAAGTCCTCCCAAACTGAAGTTGTATGAAAACATCAAACATTATGATATTACTGATTTTCTAATTAAGATTATGATTCGGGTGAACATTTTTTTTAAAAATAATTTTGTTTGAAATAGAAACGTTGTGTAACATAAAATTATGAAATTGTAAGATTGTAATATTTGAATTGAAATATTGATAGCAGTGAATTTTCTAGATTTTTAACTGACGGATCACAAAGTTATTAATAAGGCTTCTTTTAATCACCGGCAATGCCATTCCATCTCCAACACATAATAAAAAGCTCGTCTTTAATCTTTGGGTTATTTTGTGATGAAGAAGGATGAGTTTTGCTGGCAACAGGTAACTGATCAACGAATCACTGTAAAGGTTTTTACTAGAAAAACCAACGAATCAATGAAGTTTTAACCAAAAAAACCAAAAAACGAAAAAACAGAACAAACTGAGAAGAGGTCAATGAGCTCAACAAGAAGATCGTTCTGGAAATCCATTTACTTGCTTTAATACTGCAACATCTTTCTTGCTTCTACCCCATGCTTGCTTACCACTCTTAATTCAAACAAAATTTTTGGAAGTTAGTTTAAAGGGAGCGTTTAGTTTGTTTCCTCTTGTCATAAATGATAAAACTCGACGCTTAAATTTCCTCGACCGTTGGTTTCATTTCATTTATACAAAAAATTCCTCATTGGCAAAATTATTAGTGACATACATAGAGTGACTTCACACAAACACCTCGATTGCTTCATCCTTCAATGATTCAATCAGCTTTCGACAAGAAGCCATTAATTCCAATCTTGCCTAGTCACTTTTTCTTAAAGCCTGACACGACTTCTTTACATCTTAAACAAACCCTTTCTGTTCTTACCAACTATGGAAACCTTCTTCAAATTAAAAAAACCTTTTATTCTCTTTTCTTAAAAAATAAAGGGAATACAGGAAAAGAACATTCTTTCTTCTCCATTGTTCTAAGTTTTGTTTAACCTATCCAATATATTGCTTCCACAGGTTATGGCAATGTTAACTATTTCATCTATAAATAGACTTCCAACTCTCTGCCCGTACCCTCCCCCTTTAGAAAACTTCCTCCCCCTTTAGAAAACTTTCTTCTCTTCTTACAAGAGAAAAATTAAACAAACAAACCGTTTTCTTTTTTGAATTACACAAACAACAGTTATAAGAAACCATATGGCATATAATGCAGCAGCATTCCATGATTTTGCTATTGATGAATTTCTTGATAACTGTAGTTCATCACCAGATGAATTCTATCCTGGCGATATCACCGTTGACGATTACTTAGTGACCGATCAACTCCACACTAATGAGTCATACCTTATTGCTCACCCGGTCGGTTCACTGATTAGTTTCAGTGCCGAAAATAGTACTGCAGTTGCGTGTGTCAAAGAGCAGAAGGTGCGAAAGAAAGTTGCGGCGGAAGGTGAGAAGTACCGAGGCGTGCGGCAGAGGCCGTGGGGCAAGTTTGCGGCTGAGATCAGAGACCCGAAAAGGCGTGGCTCTCGGATATGGCTTGGAACTTATGATACTGCTATTGAAGCTGCACGCGCTTACGACCGTGCTGCTTTCCGGCTGCGTGGCAGGAGAGCTATTCTCAACTTTCCGAATGATTTGGCTGCTTCCAGTTCTTCGCTGATTGATGATCAGAACATTGATCTCAAGCAGAACTCTGAGACGGAAGAGAAGATGCAAGAAGACCTTGAATACCTGTTGGAGGCTGAGGATATCAGAGAAGAGAAGAGACAGAAGGTTAGCACTGTTGACGATGAAGGTGATCAAGATGATCAGGTGAACTTTGGAGGCTTTTGGTATGCGAGGGAGCTGCTGGATTACGAAGGATTGTTCGCGCTGCCGCTTTCGCCTACCTTGTCTTCATATCATGCAATTGAGCTGCAGCAGCAGCTCATGGTGATGATCTGAATCAAACTAGCAAGCTGCATGTTTAATTACTTAGGAGTTATTTTCTTTCATATATTTGTTCGCCAGTACGTTTAAGGCTTTTAGGGAATGTTGTAGTGGTTGTGTTTTGTTTTATTTTTGTTCTTTTGTATTTGTTGTTGTATATATAGTTTCAGGTTAAAAGTTTTCTTGCCTAGCGTCCAACAGGAGCCACTGCACTATCTCCCACAGCATATTTTCAGGGAATGATTTTTACAAATTTCTGTTTTGTATTAATTTGTTCAGAGTTATTGTTAGGACTTCTCAGCTAGTTTTATGTTGAACCCTTACTTTAAACATTTGAGAAACAACTTTCGTTGAACTATCAAAAACAAAGATAGAACTCATTCTCCAATTTTTTTATTTTTAAAAGAAGGTGGGAAATTATTATAGACAACAGAGAATCATCAACAGGAGCAAAATAAAATAAAATAAAATAAAAAGAATAATGAATTCGTGTAGCACATGATCTTAGATGCCGTATCATAGCAAGAATCATCAATGGTATCTTCTCTTCGCATGTCATCTTGACTTCAACTTTTTGCATAATTTAAACAAAAACGCATCTCATTTTTTTTTCTTAGCTTCAAATTTATTTTGTCATTTCATCGTCACCAACCATCAGAACTTCAATCACTACTCCATAAACAAATCTTTAAACAGGATCATGCACAACCTGTATTGCTGGAGCAACTTTTCGCAACAACAAAAAAAAAAAAAGGTGAAGTTCCATTCGTTCGGAGTTAGATCATCAGTCTGGAGCTAGCTATCATATGGAATTGCCATCAATTGTCACCGTCTCCGTTGTTGTCAGGTGCTAGCCTGACAAGGTTCAATTGATCACTGTCAGACGCGTGCAGGACTGAGAACCGAAACTATTGGTTAGCTAGGAGAAGCAATCAGCTACACAGTTGACAACCAGCTATTTGTCCGGAAAACGTGTCACTCGAAAGTGACAGTTAATATGTTGCAGTAAAGGTTTAACTCAAGCTCCGAATTAATTAATGCAAGTTGATGAAGGAAAAAGTAATCAGATTGAGAACTTTTTAGTAATGTACAAGAGTAATAGTGTGTCATACCTTACGAAAAGCTGATACATGAATACACAACATTAAACGATACAAACGTACATACTCTTGACTCTTGAGGGTTGCTCGATGGCAACCAGAGATCAAACTCTGCATAAATGTGAAGGTTCTCCGTGGCAGAGATGAAATTGATCTATTGGCTTGTTATGATTCATCAGATGAGCATTTTAGGTACCTCCAATCTCAAGTTTCAGGTATGCGTAGATCAAGTCATACATGATCCTCGAGCTCTTAGCAGAGGGTCGATTTTCCATGATCACACTGAAATCAGTTCACTTGATCAGAGATAGCATACGCTTGGATCACGTCCTTTGAGGATCAATGTCGACGCCAATGGTCTGAAAAACCAAAGCCATCATTATCAAGCTGGAAGATATGAAGCTTGATATGGAGCTTGAAGCCTCTCAAAGAATCGAAGATAAAATTTCCATGGTGGAGTTGAAGGAGTTGTCCAAACAGATTTTCACGTACGTACATATCCCTGATCATTATCAGCTTTCACTAGACCTTCCAAAAAAACCCGCAAATCTCCGCCAGGTCCTGATTGTAAGAGAAAATTGTCAGAACATATAAGTTGAGAATATATAATTGCAAAAATCAAAACTTAACAGTACCTAGCCTCACCTAAAGAATTGCGTAGAGCTTTATAAGGAGAATCATCTATCAACAGGGTACTGGACGGTGAAAACTCTCCCAATTCCCAAGGAAGATCCGGTTCCTCTTTCCACAAACCTAGTGGCTTATGCATATTCTCAACACTTATGCATCCAGTCAGTATAGGTAACACTTTGACTGGTCCTAAAGGATCACAATTGAGGCATGATCACATCCTAGCTACTGAAGTTCAGGCATAACAATATAATAGAATAACTAGAATTAATTAGAATCTAGATTGGATCAGGACAAGATGGTTAGAGCATTAGTTCATGCTCCATGTAATTAGTAAAGAATATGAGAGAGAATATTAGTAGGCTAGAATTCTAATAGTCTTATAGTGAAAGGAAGGACAAAACAAAAGAATAAATTTCCTAACAGCATGTTTAACAACCCTATGCAGTTGGTACTTTACTTGATCAAAGATTTCTAAGAAGTCCTAAAAAGTTCAGAAATTCACAACAACAAGATATCACAAATCCATGGGGGAAGAGAGAAGAGAGGGAAAGGCGACCGGAGTTAGGAGAGAGAAGTTAGGAAATCCATTTCATACAGACACACATTCTTCCAAGGGAAAAGAAAAAGATAAAAAGGAGTTGAAGAAGATTAAGCAAAGAATGCTGAGATAGAATGAACAAGGTTCTATTCTAAGAATGCCTCTATACCATCAAAACACAGTATGCAAGGAAGTGTAGGATAAAAGCCAAACAGATAACTGGAACTAGAAATGCCTAGGCTTGTGTATTATGGCGATAGCTAACCCAGCAAAATAATAGCTTGTGCTTGCAATGGGGCATAAGATAATCAACCAGATCATAGTTACTGTTTCTGCAAAGACATTTAGCCAAGAATAGTTGCAACGGCCAGAAAAACAGATAGGCAGGACAAATTGGAAGTAAGAAAAACCCAGAAGAAATTATAACTTGGCATACCTTCGATCTTCTTGAAGACGAAACTCCAACATGGAATCTCTCAAAACAGAATCTCAAGAAATTATCACAGAAGGGCCTTCTAAAGACTGCAATTGTTAAAGAACGATTTTCGGCAACGACGATGGTGGAGAAAGGCATACTACTTGCAATAAAGGTCACACCTTGAGTAATATACCTCTTTCCGGTGACCATTTTGTCGCGTACAGGAGATGAGCACCTTTCTTCAATCGCTTGTCTGAAGAAATAACATTTTTATAGCATGGGTTTCACATATGAATGTTTTGTAGAAAGTAAGCCTTCTAAATGAACAGAATTACAGGACCATTCCTCGACTCCGGAAGAATTACCAGGTCCATACATAGCCCCAGATGACTTGCAGCTAAGCCTTCTGAATGAACATTTAGGTCCATATCCTGATGCTAGAACATTACCATGTCTGTAAAATGCAAAGCGATGGTTGTAGAAGAGCCTTGGGAATGAAAAATTTTGCAATGTAAAATCAAAAGATTACAACATCCACAAAGGAGGATGCCAGTAACGAGGTTACTCGATCGTTAAAACAATACTCAATACCAATGTCGATACAGCATCCACCATTAGTGAAATACATAGTAACATACGTACAGAACGCAATATTTCTCAGACAGTGGCAGCATTTATTCAAATCAGCAAATGAGTTTGTTCATGGAGATGCCTAGAAATTTGTCAATTTATTGAAATTTGTAAACTTCAAATACTAATGAAACTTAGAGGTTCAGCAGAACTATGTTAGGACTACTCATTTTTAATGGAAATACTAGAAGAATCGTGGTCACAAATTGCATAGATCTGCAAGAAACATGAGCACTTGTTAGTCTCAGCTGAACAGCAGAAAGCAATGCTTTGTATGGAAACAGGGAGGAAAGAGGGAAAGAGGAAAAGAAGTTGACATGTAAACACAATATATAGCGCAAAATTGTAGTAACCACAATTCTGATCACAAGACACCCTTAAATCATACTTAAGAATCCAATATTAATTCTTGTGAAGCCCTTAAATCATACTTAAGAATCCAATATTAATTCTTGTGAAGGTGCTGATTCTTGCTTTCGTAATGCAGATCTGGTTGCATTGAGTTATGTCCCCTTGAATCTAGAATTGAGACGGCTGGTGGTCTCATGACAAAGGTTATCCCTATAGATCAAATATGCTGATTATGTTTGTTCTGAGCATCAAGCCTATCATGAAATGTTATTATAAATTAATTCTTGAAAGACATCTTTGTCTTTCAGTGATTATGCATTTAGAATTGTTTATGAAATAGAATTTGTTTAAAAGAGAAAATATTTTTATCCTTTTTAAAAAATAATAAAAATATGCAATAAAAAGATCTCATTACGTAAAATTTTTTTACACTATTTAAATTTTTAAATAAAATTTTTAAATACTTATAAAATATATACTGAAAAATGTGAAATAAAAAAAATTAAAAAACTGTCATTGGTATGCACTACCAAGCAGCCTAAGGGTGAGTTTGGCTTTTCATTTCTTCAACAAAATTTTTCAATTTTTTATTTCATACTTTTTAATACATATTTTATAAGTATCTAAAAAAATTATTTAAAAATTTATAAAGTATAAAAAATTTTTACGTAATGAGATCTCTTTATTGTATATTTTTATTATTTTTTTGAAAATAAAAAAAATAAAACTCATTTTTAAAAAGAAAAATAAAAATATTTTTATTTTAAAAAAATTTTATTTCATAAGTAATTTAAAAAGCATTCTAAAGTTGCATATCTAGTAAAATTTCATCAACTAGCCATTGGGTTTTAGCAAACATTTGAACAACAATTTTATCTAAAAACAAGTAACGAATACTGTTTTTCTTTCATCTGTGAATTTTAGAAGGATAGCAAAAAATAAAAGGTACAAATTTGATCACCAATCAGATGGTGTCCTTCATGTGACAGCTGAAAACATCACATGACTGGGTTCAAAAAGGGGTTATCTGCGATTGCTTAAGAAGTAAAATTTTTTAACAAATCTGTAGATTTGTTTGAAAACAAACTTGCCATTTTTTAATTAAAAGAATTATATATATAATAATTTTATGATGTGAACTCTCTCGTCCCTTTCAAATTTAACAAAAAAAAATCTAAAACATTGTTTGCAAACTTTCATTGTATTTTGATTTTAATTTATAATAAATTTTTAATATATTTATAAAATTATTTAAAATTTTAAAAATAAAAATTTTATGCAGGAAAATTTTGTACTGTACTAATGCTTCACAGTGCCAGAGACGTTATCACGGTGACAAGGCTGCACATGGTCCTACTACAGTTAAACCACTAATTGAAAAAACAAAAATGTAAGCGTGTTTTCTTATCCAAGAATTCATTCCTCTTTATTTTTAATATTTCACTTTCAAATATAAAATAATACAAAATTATAAAAACTTATGTCTAACTCACATTTAATTAAAAATTTATATAAATTTAATTTACTTTCAATATCACTTTTTTAATAATTTAGTTCTAAAATTTTATTTTAAAAAATTTATTTTAAAAACCGAAATAACGCAAGCTAAGCTAAACTTCTAATACAAGACAGAAGCGTTCAATTGAACCTAGCCTAATTTGTAGCGTGTTTTTTTCACTATACATCTCGATTCTTTTTATAGAATTTTATGTTTAACTTATTTTTAATTATATATAAAAAATATAAAAATTTAGTTTTAATTTATTTTTTCATAAAATATGTATTTAAATTTATTATTTATAAAATTTATATTATTAAATAATTTAAATAATTCATTTTTATTATTGCAAATTGTGAAATATTTTTCGGGTGCGTTTGGTTTCTATTTCAAAAAAATAATTCTTTTAAAAAAATATTTTAAATAATTTTAATATTTTATAAATATTTTTATTTAAAAATTTTACATAAAAATTTTTTATTATTGTTTTTATTATTTTTTTAATAATAAAATAAAACTTACTTTAAAATTAAAAAAAATTTTATCTAAAAAAAACTGTCTTAAAATTACTCTGAAAGTTTGTCGCTGCATGGATTGCCTTGTCCAACATGGATCCTTATTAATTTTGGTTCCGAGAACCTAGCCTGCATTTGAAAATGTGTTATAAAAAATATTTAAAAATTTAAAATTATATTTTTATAAAATTTATATTTTAAAAATAAGAAATATGTTGTAAAATTTTATTATTATTTTCTATAAATTAATAAAATAAAATAAATATTTTTTAAATATATATTTAAAAAAAACTTTCAAATAAATTTAAAACATGTTTGGCTAAACTTTAAATTTAGAGTTTTCGGAAGAAAGTTATTGTTTATATGTTTTTACTAAAAAAGCGGCCGATGAACTTTTGATTAGAAAGCTGCTTTTTTCTAAATTGTGTTTGGATAAATTTTACTGTTTAAAGTTTTTTTAAAAAAAAAAAATTGTAAATATGTTTGGCTAAACTTGTGCTTATAAGTGAATAAGATATATAATGACTGAAATATTCTTAAGTATATAATAAATGATATATTATTAAAATTTTAAATTTATGTTCATATATTATCTAATTTTTTGAAAATTAATTTTATAATATATTTTTAAAATAAATTTTTGTTTAATATTTCTTATAAATATATTTATAAACATCTGAATAAATATATTATTATTATACTAAATTCCAAAATAATATATTTAAATTACTTATAAATATATAAATATATTATTATTTAGTATAATAATTAATTGATTAATTAATAATAGAAATAAAAAAATATATTAATACATTAGCAATTTTAAATAAATTTTTAATTAAATATAATACAGTCATACAGTTAATAGTTCAACAATCATACATAGTAACAAATACAATCATAACATCACCTTAATTACTGTCTATATATTTCATTTGCAATTGCATCACGGCGCACGTTCCACTCTGCATCCCGCTGGTCAATATTGTCTTTAGGTTGAACGTTAAATGTACTCGAAGATAGAAGGACAAATTTAAACCCCCTTTGCTACAGAGAAGCAACAGCAAATGAAACTTTCAGGATCAAAATTTAAACCCCCTTTGCTTATACAAAATTTAAACCAAAGCGGCTGTTGGACTTTTAATTAAAAAGCTGCTTCTTTTTAAATTCTATTTGGCTAAATTTTACTGTTTAAAATTTTTTAGTAAGAAAAAATTGAAAATATATTTGACTAATCTTGTACTTATAAATAAATTAGATATAAAATGACTGAATTGTCTTTTTATATATAATAAGTCATGTATTGTTAAATTTCTGAATCTATTTTAATGTATTATCTAATTTTTTTAATTTTAATTTTTATAACATATTTTAAAATTATTTTGGTTACTATTTTTTAATATTAATATCTATAAACCTATTAATAAATATATTATTATTTTTTATTAATTTGTGATATATTTTTAAATTAAAATACATAAATATGACATTATTCAATATAATAATTAATTAATAATTAATTAATTAATTGATAGAAATAAATAAATAATATGGTAATATATTAATTATTTTAAGTACAATAAAAGTCTAATATAAAATAAAACTAAATATATGTTTGGAACACGAGTAGAATACAGTCAAAAGTAAGCAATATCAGTGCTACATGGGTGTAAGTATCTCTTATCATGCCACAAGGCTACAAATAGACCCGTAATAATTACACTTTATACTAGTTACATGTATGATGAGTATTAAATGCCATATAGAGCTTAAATTACAAAGCAAAACACTACAACAAAATATTACAATATAACATGCAATTTTTTGCTTAAACATTTAATCGGAAATTGGGTATGATTTCAGCGAACCAGGAAACATGTGCATTCAATTATATTTCATTGTTGCAACTAAAGACAAGTAAAGCACTTCTAGTGAATCTTACTAAAAGCATATTCAGGAAGTTTTGAGACTTTATTTGCAGTATACTTAGAAAAAGATTGTTATATATACATGTAGTAACATGCTGTTAAACCTCAAAAGAAAATGCTGTAGTAACATGTTGTTTTATTTACATGAAGTTTGAATGCTGTAGTAAATAATTCTGTTATATATACATGCTGTTCATACAGCAAAAGTTTAAATAATTCTGTTACAGGCAAAGAAAATGCTTCTGGTTGGCTGTCAAAGGCAGCCAAGCAGAAGCATTCTCATATGATTCAAAACAACATAGAAAAATCATCCTAACAATTTCTGTTAAATCCTAAAAGGAAAGAAAATGCTTCTACTTGGCTGCTTAAGTCTGACATAAGGACTGAGCAAGTGGCCTGAGAATCTGAGACCTCAGCTTCTAGAGAAGCTACTGAGGACTCTAAAGTTTGTCAAGGGCTATCATTGATGGCAGCTGAAGTCGGGGTGAAACAGATCCTACCAAAGCTACTGCACCTGCTGAGTTTTTCTGGTGTGAAAACCTTGTCTAAGCCACTACTACCTGCAAGTCCATAGTTCATAAATCAAGCTCAAATCACCAACATGAGAGAGACATTCCCCATAAGGTAAAGGGCAATGTTATAGATAAATTTACATTTGGAACAGTTATAATATGAGCTTTGACATCTTGATGGACAGTTCAATCTCAATGAATCATAATATTGCCGAAATTTGTGCAGAAAAAACTGAGGTTCTTAATTCTAGCTTTCTATTTTTAATTCACATATTTGTTTATAAGTATTTGCATAATCTTTCCATTACTAACTAGATAAATTAAATTCAAGAATATGCTAGAAGAAAAAAGAGTTACTGAGTACCTTTCAACTTTCATTCAAATCCATGGTTCTCAATTTCATATCATTTTCACTCCAAGTATGACTAAACAAAATGAAGTAAATTCAACTTCAAACAACCATATAAAATTGTTCCAATTGTTGAATACCAAAGCTATTACTATAGCAAACAAATATGTATCCTACAAATATAAGCATACATAAATAAAGGATTGCCATGTTTGCAGTACAGAATTTTGTAGTCTTGTGAAGCACACCTGAAGTGATCTTTTTCATATCAGATCCACGAAGGGAATCACATCAGAATTCCTGCAAAAATCCAAAAAAAAAAGAAAAGAAAAAGATAAAAATGAGATATGCTATTTGAACTCGAATCAAGCTAACTGTTTGAGCTCAGACAAAAGCTCAATTGAGCTAACTGTTTCAGCTCAAACAGAAGCTCAATCAAGGAAGGATCAAACAGAATTTTGTAGTCTTGTGAAGCACACCTTTGAATTCATCGAGCATCAAGGAAGGATCCAAATTGGACTTGCGGCAAGAAGCCAGA
Organism: Acanthochlamys bracteata; assembly: GCA_019914995.1. NCBI lineage: Eukaryota > Viridiplantae > Streptophyta > Magnoliopsida > Pandanales > Velloziaceae > Acanthochlamys > Acanthochlamys bracteata. Next base: position 1,635,298 of record CM034126.1, read on the forward strand.
TCCCGAACCGTGAAGTGGAAATTTTCAGATAATAAGAAAGACTTGAGGCAGAGATTCACCGGATTCAGTGAACGGTGGAAGACAAAAAACGGAGAAAGAGAGCAGAACTATGACGATCGGGTTTCGACGATTAGGGTTTTGACGCTCTCGCGAGCTCAATTGACTACAAACTAACAACTGCAGAGATATCGGTGTAGGAAAAGGTGAACAAAGACAGATACTACGACGATCGGCATCAGAAACGAAGAGATCGAGAGAAGGAATCGCCGGGGAGTGAGGGGAGGGGCAGCGAGTAGGAGCAGCCGATTCTCGCTCGGGAGAGAGAGCGAGAAATGAGCGAGATGAAAGAGAAAATAAAAGGTATGAGAGTTTATATGTGCTGTAATTATTTTAACTTAAAATGGACAAATATGTCTTTTAATCTCAGAAGAAAATAAGCTCCGTTCTGCTTCTTTTGAGAAGCATCGTTTTGATGCTTTTGATTTTAAAGCAAATAAGCTGCTTATTTTGGCAAAAAAGCATTTTACCAAACAAGCATTTTACTGTTTTGTGCTTTTTTCCAGCCAAAAGCTGAAAAAAAGCACATCCAAACATGCCCCTAACCATACGTCCTCTTGCTTGTCCAACACAGTCAGATGATGAATTTGTATAAGCAATTCCTCCATCAATTTTCCTTGACTCAAAAATTCTTATATTACTTTTAAAATAGTAGATATTTACACGATCTCAACAATTAAAATAGATCTTTTATATCTCGATTATTTTGGTCTCATGTTTCGATTAATTCGTATTGTTGTTTCAACAAAATGCTAATTTCTCGTAAGCGCCTTATACTTTTGAAATCTCAGCATAGTGAGATTTGCACAACCGTCCCCAATAATATTAGGATATTCTTAAAATTACTTATAAAATAAAAAGTATTTTTATTTTTTTATTTTAAAAAAATAATAAAATATACAATAAAAAAATTTTATTACGTAAAATTTTTTTATATTATCTAAATTTTTAAATAATTTTTTAAATTTTTATAAAATATATATTAAAAAATATATTAAAAAAATTAAAAAAAAGTGTTTGGAAATGTAATCCCAAACGCACTCAGTTTATTTAAAAAACGCACTGAGAGCACGTTAATTACACAGAAATAAGTTTTTAAAAGATAAATTCATAAAAAATAAATAGAGTAATAAATTGTAAAATTATTAGAACAAGTTATGTTTGTGTACCGCTGTGTAGAAGTTTTTAAAAGTGTTTTTAAAAAAGTTTTTTTTAAAAATATTGTTATTTTTTAAAATAAAGAGTTTTATCTAAAAAATAATAATAACTAATAATAAAAGTTTACAATATAATTGTAAAAAATATATGAACTTATTTAGAAAATAAAATAACAATAAAAAAATAAAGTCAAATATATCTGGAGCCTCATGTCACCCATTTTTAATTTTTATAATATTTTATAAATTTATTAAAAAAAATTATAATATTGTATTTATTATTTTTATTTTTAAAAAATAAAACTTATATAAAAAAACAAAATTTTACTTTAAAAAATACTTCTAAATGCTTTCTTAATAACATGGCTTTCTGACAATGGCTTCTCTCAGCGTTTGGGAAACCCAGTTAATTAATTTGTTTATGATATCGAAGTAATAATTGAGTGAAATTTCTGGATTATTTGAAGTCCGAGACGTGCCTTGCATGACGATTACTATTGATTTCTGAAGTTTTTTTAATTGAGAAACGCAGACCTAAAGTATGAACGCAGATGGAATATTCAGCTTACGCATACAAACATTCAAATAAACGAACGCATGCGATTCTACCATACTTGGAGTGGAACGATCAAATTCGTACAAGCATTCACTAGCTACGCCTCAAAAAATATCGTCAAATATGAAGGTACATATTATATTAGCAACTAAAAAATCTCCATCACATGCTTTTTTTTTACTAAAAGTTATTTAAATTCACTTCAGTCTAAGCAAAAACAAAATCATAAAATAACTTATAACCCACTTCTAAAAAATTGTTATTTAATATTTTGATATATGTATGTATACATAACAATTAATGTATGCCACCAATTAAGCTTTGCTCATTAAAGTTGAAATTTAGTACAATATGTATTAATAATTTTCTAGAATTATTGGTCTAGGATGACTATGGGCGTATCTTTTTTGCATTAAACTAATTTTTAAAATAATTTAAAAATAATATTTAATATTTAATAAAAAATAATTATTTATATTTATTTTATATTAACATTAAATTTTTTATAATAAAATATTTGATATAAATAATTATTTTAATCTTTTATTTTGTATTAAAGTGAGTTATTTAATGGGTTGATAAACAAGACCATAGAATAAGCAATAGAATTTGAGAAGTGGACTTTGAGGAGCATTGAAACAGTAAGTTAAGCAATTCGAGTATTGATCGTTGAATACTCAATCATAAACATATAATGATGTACAATTTATTTTAATTTATAAATTAAACAAAATAAAATAAATATTTAAAATTACAGCCAAATAGCTAATTATTTTGTGACTTTACACGCACCGCTACGTAAGCAGATGCATCTAAAAACTAATGGTGCATGATATTAGCAAATTATTAATCTTATCTAGCGATGACTTTGAATTCAAGACAGGTTCGAATTTTTATACATGCTCTGAAATAATTAACGTGTTAATATAAATTAGGGAAATATATATAACAATTGCAAAAGAATTTCAAGGTAGCCATTAGTGATAATTGCATAAGCCATGTGGTATACTAGCAGTGATTCAATCAATTAATTGAACGTAAAATATTATTGTATATGATTAGAAAATGTTATTAAGCAAATTAACAAAGATTATGATGAATTGGAATCCTATATATTGATCTATTCATATGTTCTTAACTAAGAAAAAAATTTAATGCAAATTCAAATCTCACGTGAATGTCTGGCAGAATTAATTAACGCAACAAAAGAACAAAAAGCTTTCAGTTGAAGCAGTTGATCGTTGAAGTCAAGTCAAAGAAATGGAAGCAAAATTGAAGATCAATATTAGTTGCAAAAGTTTACCATGGTAAACCGCATGTCCAAATTCTTCTCCTTGCTGAAGAGGGCAGCCTTATATTGTAGAAATTATGTGAACTTGTTTCAAACAAGTTTTTTCAGAGTTCACATTGAATACATTTATAAAATTTTGCTTTGTTTGATTCTCAGAAAATATTTAAAAGTACTTACGAAATGGCTTTGTTAATAAAAATATTTTTGAAAATTTTTAAAATGAATTTAATTTTTTTACTAAAAAATACTAATATATTTATTTATTTCTTTTTGTAACATATAAAAATTTCTATAACATACTACAAACAATTTACTAAAAAATATAAAATATTTATTTGAAATAATAATTACTCGAAAAGTAATGTCAAATGATTTCTAAACCTTTTGGGCACATCCATGCGGATGCAAACTTAGTGTACACATATTTTGTCATAACTTATATTTACAAATTACAAATACGTACTCTCAACATTTTATTAACATTGTTGGAAACATATATAAATTTGAATTCAGAATATTCGACTAATGATGTGCCACGTTCATTCAACAACATCGTAGCTCATTATGTGTAGCGTTGCAAGTTTCGTAATTATCAGATGACCATGAGTTGACTGTAGCCAGTCGGCGGGTGCGGCGACAGCGGTGAGGACGGCGGCCAGTAACTAAATGGCGATAACTGCGAGAACAGTGGCAAGTAATTACTAGATGCAGGCTGCAAAGGTGACAGCGCCGGCAGCTGGTTGAAGATATCTCTCACGATCTCCCCACCGTCAGTACTAACGGTGTCGTCTTCTTGACAACTACTCCAGCTCATCGGAGAAGTGAAAATTGTGGGCTGCAGCTCTAAGTGATCAAACGGTTCGTCCAGCTTCTCCTTCTTCATAGGTCTCTCGATGTTTTCATTATGATCATCGACTTCTACTTCTCTTGCTCTCTTTTGATCTGTCTGCTCTGAGCTATCGAGTTGTTCTACAACTGCATCAGAAGCACAAACAGAAGCAGCAGCGGCCATGTCGTTAGGAAAGTTGAGAATCGCTTTCCGTCCGCGTAGTTTGAAAGCAGCACGGTCATAAGCGTGAGCAGCTTCAACAGCAGTATCGTAAGTTCCAAGCCATATACGAGAACCTCGCCGTTTCGGATCTCTAATCTCTGCTGCAAATTTCCCCCAAGGCCTCTGCCGCACGCCGCGGTATTTTCTCCAGTCACCATCTCCAGCTCCACTGCTGTTCTTAGTCTTCTTCATCGCTGTCTCCTTCGTTGTCGTTGCCGGAACTAATTGTTTCTTATTGTCGTTGTTCCATTCTACCTCAAGTCTCTTGGAAGTTGTCGGAACGGATATTTTTAAACTAGGACGGCGAACTTTGGATTTCGGCGAGTTTTCTGCAGATGTAGTAATAGTATTAGTAGTAAAACTACCTCCACTGCTACTACTGGTGCTTGTGCTACTGTTGTCATCTGAGTTGCCAAAGCTTATAGTCATGGAGCCGGAAAGTAGTACTTGAGGGATACTATAAGAATACATATTAATAGCATGGTGTTGCTCTCCGTCGACGAAGTAATCATCTACAGTGATGTTTTCAGGTACTTGAGGGATTATTGCAGGCGTCTGAGGACCAAGCAGGTGTTCCCGGAGAAATTCGAGCGCTGCCGTATTTTCGCTTGCCGACATGTTGGGATGGCGCGCAGCGCAGGCAAGCAAGAAGCACAAGTGAGAAAGAGAGAAGAGGAGTTTAAAAGAGTGAGCAGAAAGTAGAGAGTTCTGGTGGGGTTTATATACGAGAGAGAACGGGCAAGGTTTGACCGAGTTTGGGTTAGAATCTTGACTTCAATTTTCTTTCTTTCTCTCCACCGGAGCTTCGGAGAAAGAGGCTTTAGATGGATGAGTGACGAATGCAATCAGAAACGGCAAAATATAAAATTTTTTTTTTGCTAAAAAAAGGTTCTTCTATCTTGTCTTTGGCATTACACGAATTAGGAAGAAAGTCAATGTTCAAAGAAAATAGAAAATTGTATTACGTAGTTATTATCATATTTTTCTTTTTTTTTTAAAAAACAAATTTTAATCCATATATTTGTTTCGTGTATGTTCGTTAATATCAGTTGCTAACACATCACTCGAAGGCACCGCATTTTCTTGCACTTCTCCGATATTCTAATATTAGATTTTATTTCTACTGCTTTCAAGCATCTCTCATTTGGATATTTTTTTTTATACAACTATAGATTATAATTCACGCAATAACATTTGTAGATGTCATCAGAAAACTTTTACTATGTTATCGGCGCCTTTTTAAATTTGCATTTTATATGTTTAAGAAAAAAGAAAAAAGAAAAAATAGAAAAAGAAGAAGAAGAAATTGCAGTTTCTATCTACCTTGCCAGTTACTAAAAAACCTTTGCTCGGATAAATATAATAATACATGAATCATAGAAAATAAGGAGTTATTTAAGTTAATTAAAATAAGGTATTTTTTTAAAAGAAATAAATTTACCTTTTTAGTGATAAAATAATATATAAATTTATTCATATTTTCAAAATTTTTAAAATAAGGTATTTTACAATATTATAGAGGAGTTTTTTAAAAGTTAAAATTAAAATAGAGATTAAAAAAAGTTAAATAGAGAGGCAAATGACCGCTAAAGAGTTATATAACATATATCTTAATGTTGTATATGTATGCTCTATATATAATATGTATCAAAGCTTTTTGGTGTTTTGTAGAAGTGATTTTAAAAAATACTTTTGAAATAAAAAATATTTTTATTTTATTATGATAAATTAATTTTTAATTTTAATTAAAAAAATAAATAATAAAAATAGTTTATTGTATAAAATTTCTTTACGTTAAAATTTTTTTTTGGAAACGTGCTGCCAAACATTATGTATACTTAACTTCCTTATCTATTATTAACACATGCGGTTTTTAACTGGACAGTAAAGCTTATGAGAGGAGAAGACAAATGACTTGTTAATAATATTTTCATTTTGCATATTCTTATTTCTTAATTATCAATTAAAAATTGTTCCTTGATATCTTATACTCTCAGCATTATTTGACTTGACCAATTCTGTACATGGAGCAATTAATGCTTCATTGACCTACGAATAAAAGATAATAATCTTATTGGTAGCTTAATCAATATAATTCTTTACAACTATATATATTATTTTCATTCAAGTGATAATATATCAGCAGTCAATATAATAGAATTAGATTGCTGAAACTCGTACCTACAATTTTTTACTAGAAAGAAAAATGTGGTTTCTCATTGTTACTCTATTTTTTAAAATAAAATATGTTTTTATTAATCTACCGCTTTTATTGATTTATTAGTTTATTGAATGGCATGCATGGAATGAAAATGTAGAATGAATAATCTTACTGCTAACTTAGGGCTTATTTATCAATTCATCAAATTTATTTTGTTAAAACTTATTTTTAATATAAAATAAAATTTTAAATTTGAAAATTTCTTTTTAATACAAAATAAAGATTTATTTTTTATTAAATATTTTTAATTTTTAATTTTATTTTTTAAAATTATTTTTTAAAAAGTGAAATTTAGTTCAATGTTAACACTCCCTTAATGTATGAATGGATGTGGTTTCTCACTGTCCACGGACCTCCTCTTGGATTTTTAGTACTCAGAGCCTCAGAAGACTTGCCGCCCATGTGGAACACGGTATTGCGCGCTAGGAGTTAATTCTGGTAGCTCCCGAACTCCCTACAAAATTTTAACTCTACCAACTTTCAAATTGAAAGGGAGTAGTGCTTCAATACAGACCTCAATCAAATCTGTTAAGCACCTGTATAATCCAAAATGAAGAGGACACCGTTTTTACTTTTTCGAACCGCAGCCTAACGTCGACTGACGACCTCCATTCCCTACAACAGCAAATTAAGTTTTTTTATCTCACTTGCGTCGAGTCGGATACATAAATACGTTAACTCTCTAGAGACATTTCAGCTAACTAATTTTAGAAAAAAACAAAGGATTCTCCAGTGCAAAAGGCTAGAGGCGTTCGGCATATATGGCTTGGGAGTAATACGGTGCATGAATATTGTATTCTACCGTATGAGGTTCTTACGATGTATTGTGTATTGGAAGTGATTGGATACCTGTCATGCATGGAGCTAAAGATCCGGGCTGATGTAGGTGGCTGCTACAATGTTCTTCGTCTCACTTTCATAACAACGACATCTGAAGGACTGAAAGTTTCAGTCTTATTTCTCTCGGTTCAATCAACATCTCAAAACAGTCACTAACATGTACAGACACATAATGAGAAATTTTCAATCAGGTGACAATCACTTGTATGACAAAATGTGTCAGCCAAGTTTTACCCAACCATTCAATACTATAATAGTTACCCAAAGTTTGCCTGCAGTAGCTTACCAACCATTACGTTTCAAAGTTTAGTACACTCGGCATCCAAGTTCATTTTTGCTTGCTCGCAAGACGCCGCAGCCTCAAATTCCCTAACGTCATAAGCACGTGTGTTTACGTAAGCATATATCCTAAAAAGGAATAACATAAAACATTTGAACTATTGGCATGAACTTTCCTACTGATCAAAATCGCATTTAAAGGTCTGGCCCAGTTGAAGTACAACATAATAATAGTTCCCAAACCGCATATATAGTTATAATCTACATTTACCAGCCATGTTTCTTCATCTAGGCTAAAAACATAGTAAGTGTAAAGGCATCATAATCCCATATAAGGCCCTTGGAGAAGTTTGATACCATACGATCAAGGACAGTGACCTAGTTGAAGTTTGGTTATCTAAGATTTGGGTTCCATGGACATGCGTGGTTAATCAATCAAATTCAAAGGTCATGAATGCTATAACACTGTCAAAGTTCCAGCATCAAACAGCTGTCGAATCTTGGTCAAGATATGGCCGTGACAACGATCGGCATGTAGCAGACTTTCAAAGCAAAATATCAGTGATACTTGAATGAATGATTTTCAAAGTTCTCAACTCAAACAGAATTCAGATTAGTGCCACTGTGATAAATAAGAACAGCAGCCTAAGGGACCTTTAAAGATCAAAACAGCTGAGGGTTGGACGTGCAAGTAATAAAAACTAATGATAAAATTCGCTATCAGAACAATAGCTTGAATTCCTTCCATTGATAATTTATCTACCCTACAGAGAGATGTGTAACCACCTTCAAATATCAACAGCAATCTGTACATACTTTACATCCATAACTTAGCAACTTTCACCAACAAAAATAGCAGAGAATGGAATCGCGTATGTAGCTAAATATTTAAACTGGCAATGACGTATATACAGAACGATGTATTTATTCAACATGCTGCTTTGCTAGGTATACATCTGAATGCAGAAATGCTGCTGCATGTCAGAACTAATTGAGCCATTAATCTAGCTATCGTACAAAAGTTTTAAATGCTAGCTATCATCAAACCTTATATAATTCAACTTTAAACTCTATATCAGTCAGTTCTAACTTCTACAGTAATGGGGCAGTTGACGGTAATACATATGCTTCTAATTCAGCTGCAAGATAGAGAAAAAACATTAGATTCTCGTAAGAAGGTACTGGAAAGCAATAAAAGGAAACAAGAATATGCAAAATCATGGAATCGAGAAAACATATCCTCTATAAGATCTAAGTTCATATAGCAACATTGACATACATGAGAGGAGCAAGTGTCTACAATTCCATTGTACCAAAATGACCTGTTTTCAAGAATCACTATTGAACTTATCTTATCCATAATAGGGAAATGAGAATTTAAAGAAAGTTCCAACTAGAGAACAACATTCAATGCAGGTTGCTATCTGTTACATAAAAGAGCCTCTAAAGAAGTGAACTACTATGACTTACTCCCGTCAAGTATATAACATCAATTGGAAGTATAAGTAATTAGTATTAGGACATTCCTCAGTACTGCGTTGGATGTTATAGCTGTAATGATTTAGTCGCTGTAATTTTTGTTGCAGCTTTTGCTCTTATGAAGATCACAGCAGAATTAGTCTGATAGAAAATGCATCTTCAGAAATTTATTGTAAAAGAAGGAAGTACAAGAACAAAAATTAGCAAAGCCACCTGATCATGAATTCGCAATTGGGCATTCTCCATCTGCTCCATTTTGCCTTCATCGTATTCTTCCGGTTCAAGCATTGCAAAGCAGCTACACAAAAAGTTAGATAACATAGTCAATGATGGTTATTTATAACATAGTCAATGTGTAAAAGTGTGTACAACTAGTAGATTTTCCTTTTGGACTAATTGTGGTGAACCATAAGCATTAAGCAATGAGATAATTTCTTCAGTTACTGCATTGTGCGGAAGAGATAGATCAACTTACGCCAATTTAAGTATAGGATTAATAGTCTTCTTAGTCACCTGCGTTTTGCAGAGTAATAAATACACTATCCCTACAACATAATGGAAATACAGCCCAAAAACTTCAAGTAATCACCATCTTTATGTCAAATACAGAACAATGCAAACTAAACCTAATTTTGAGATGCCTTCAGTATGCATAAAAAATAAAAACTTCTACCAGGTTTGAAACATTAATACATAGATATATTCCAACTAAGAGACAAAACATAAAACAGAAATAATGGACTAACTCAAACTCAGGTCTAGCCAATCCTACACGAAACCAAAGACCTGCACTCTAATGACACCAAAATTACATCTGTTTAGCATCATCAATCTTCATAAATTGAGAGGTATGGCATATCTTACCAGGAAACATTTGATACTTTTCTGACCTTCTTTGCTTTTTACCTTTGTGAATTCATTTCACACTATACCTCCAAAAAATTTTCATTGTCAAACTATCAAAGAGTCTGAAATCAAACCTAGAACGGATTACAATTCACAGAGTGCTCCGTAGTGGTCAGTAATCTAAAGTTCCAGTAAACGCAATGATAAACTTGTATCTCTTCATATAACCCTTCTGAGGAAAAAATGTTTCACGTATACATCTAGAAACAATGGAAATAGGTTCTATCTTTGACACTCATCTCGAAAAGCAAATCGAGTAGATCAAAACCATATAGCTAGTAAGAGAACAAAAGAAAACAGGACCAAGACCTGAATGCAGTTGTTGAATAGGCCAATCCCATGCGAGCAATACGACGCAAGCGAACAAATACAAAAGATAATTTTCTCTTATTGGTAGATGTAAAAGTAAGTATTAATACCAATTAAAGGTCTACTTTGCATCATAGGTGAGTCAGGTAAAGCATCACAGTGTATAAACTAAAAAACAGCCCACATTGCACTCCAAGTTCCTTATCCTCACCTCAATGTATGAATAGGATGAATAAAAATGGAGCTTCTAGCTTTGATCAGTCAAACATAGGAGTGTCACAATAAGCAATTTCTCGCTTGTGATACTGAATTAGTTGTCACTGAAACCAAACCTTAAGCAAAGAATCTAGGAGATTGCACAATCGGGTCAGCCCGAAAACCCTGAACCAACCAGACAATGTAGGTTTGGTAGGATGTTTATGGCAAAAGAAGGTTCAGGTGGGTTAGAACCCAACCTGATTACATTTATCTCGTTTTGGATTCAGGGTTCCAGAGTTGGAAACCGTAAACCAATCCCAAACCTGAACAAATCTATATATAAGAAACGTAACCACTAACCCATTACCTAAACCTAATCCAAGTCTATTTGGTTCAGTTTGCTCTTTTAAGCCTTTTACTCGTTGATCTTTCTTTTGATCTTTTTAGATTTTTAGTAAATGTTATTATTAGATAAATTATGGTAATTGTCTAATGGAATTGAACTGTCAATGACAATGCAGGAAAACTATGTATTACTACATAATTATAGTACATTTGGGCCCAACCCCTTACCAAACCTAGTAACCCCAACCGAATCGAATATCATAAATTTGATTTGGTCCGGTTCAGTTCTTGGACCATTTCGGTTAGTTTGTGGGTTCATTTTGAGGAACCGAATAAATGCCAACCCGAACCACACTGAATCAAACCCATTTACGACCCTAAAAGCATCAACTTGAACCCTCACACTTAAAAAATGCAGATATATTTCCAGATCTAAATTAGCTACGAACAAAAATTAGTAGTAATCTAAAGTCTCAATTTTTAATCTTCTCAAAACTAGCCTATAGATCCAATCTGAAGGTACCCAAATCTAAGAGTATATCAGCCAAAGAGTTGACTGAATCAGATTCAACCAACTGTGCAATTAGCACGCATTAAAGACTTAGGATTGGTGACCATTGACAACTAAATTTTTACAACAAAGCATAGCGAGTAGGCGTACGGGCAAATTAGAAAGTGAAACCAATTTATGCTCTTCATAATAATGTCAATTTAAGCAATAGCACAGAAGTTTCAGTAATTCTGACTTTCAAAATACATGTAACCACATATACACAGTCAAATCAAATTGAAATCATTACAACAATGGAAGTTACTAAAAAACAGCAGAAACAAAGGTGGAAAGCACAACTAAGGTTTTAACATGAAGCATGCTGTTTCTCATGCCTACAATCCTCAAAATCAAAAAAATCAAAGAACCTAGTTAATGTAGGTATACCCTCATTTAAGCAATAAAAAATTCAAGCGATGTGCCAAATTATCTAGTATCCAATTTAACCAGCAACCAAGAATATCAGAATCAACGATTAGATGACAATACTTTCGATTGAATGAACAAATAAAAAACTTGTTAACTACAAAAAAAAGAAAATAGTTGACGATCACCTGCTTAAACTTCTGTTACGAAGTCAGGTTCTTCCCTGCACCCCCGGAACAACAACTTAGCAAACATGGTCCAGTACTTGAAAGCACAATAACACACTTCGCAGTGAGCCAGTGTGAAATTAGAGATCGAGGGCAACGGTTATGAAGAAGGTAAGCCGATGAAAATTTGGTCGGATTTTAAGGTCATTATTGTCCGCCGGTTAAATGAAACGAGTTTCGCGTAACTCTACTGATGAAATGATGATGGGCAGTTGTGGAATGTAAACATTTATACGTGAAAGACTTTGTTTTAAACATGCGGAATTTTTATTTTTTTAATTATTATTTTAAATTTTACTTTCATATTAAATCTGATTTTTTTAAAATTTAATTAAAATTTTTCACTTGTTTTAAATATTATTTTAATTTTGTTTTTATCGAATTTTATTTTTTATTGAACTTTTTTCTATAAAATTTAATTTTGTAAAATTCAGTTATATGTATTTAAAATACGTTTAAAATATAAAAGACGCATCTTAAAAAAATGAAAAGCATTAATTACTGTAAATACCTAATTATCCTTTGGTTAATCGAGTCGGATCGTTTTGCTAAAAATGATTTCCTGATTTGCCCTTATAATATAAACGAGAGCGTTATCTCAGTTCGAGAGAGGGGAAAAAAAAAGCAAGCACCTTTTGTTGGTTTATTTCGTGCTTAATCATGGCGTTCACCGAGGTAATGTCTTTCTCTGTCTGTGTCTCTCATTGGTTCAATTTATCGTGGTTGTAGTATGGATAAATTTCTGTTCAGGTTGGCAAGTGGGACACCTTCGGATCGAAACGCTTTCTCAACTTAGGTTAGATTTCGATTTTAGACCCAAATTAGAATGATTTTCTATCGGATATTGCTTTTGATTTTTATGGGTCTTGTTTTGTTTTACGGTATTATGTTTTTGTATACGTGATTTTGGAAAAGTTTGCTATCTATATACACGCTCTAGTTTTTTGCTCCAGGATTTTGTTTCTGTTGTTAATTAGCGCTGGCTCAAGAGTAATACTTTTACTTAAATCGCATAACCGCAGTTTGGAAATACTATTTGAATTTGGTCTCTGGTTGCTTAATTTGGTGATTTGTTTCTAAGCCCCTAGCTTGGTTTATTGTTCCCTGATGTTGGATGGGTGGTCTCAGACTTTCAGTGGAATCGTGGTTGCCTACATATCAAATATATATATTTTTTGTGTGTGCGCGTGCACTCAAGATGGTAATTATAAGCATATCATGCAAAATTCAGAAATATAATGCACTCATCTTTCAGTATTAGCAATTTTGTCCTTAAAATTTTTATGGTATTCTGAAGTATAAAAATATATGCTCTTGGTATGAAATGGTTTTACCTTCATTATAATCTAAATTTCGACGCAACCTTTTGCAGAGATTTATCATACAATGTGATTATGCATCTGTCAAGTCAATATAAAAGTAATTGCTTTCCCTACAAGCTTACGATATTTTGGACTTGATAGAAGCTTCAATCAAGAGAAACTGATACCTTGCTCTTGTAGTCATGTTTGTGAAGAGTTTCATTGAACAAACGATGTGGTTATGCATCTGTCAAGTCAAATATAAAGGAATTGCTCTCCTCCCTACAAGCTTACAATTTTTTGGACTTGATAGAAGCTTCTATCAAGAGAAACTGATACCGTCCTCTTCTAGTCATGTTTGTGAAGAGTTCCATTGAACAAATGGTTGCTAGATGACCTAGGGTTGGAACAAAGATGCTCCTGGAATGATGCTACTGGAGCTTTTGTGGTAATGGCAACAAATGCAACATTGGTAGGTATAATTGAGCTAGCCAGTAGTCAAGCATGGTGCTAACCTTAAATTGGTGTTGCCCTTGTTTTAGAAATATCAATGCCTAGACTTGGTTCAACTTATAATAGGTTAACAAGCCTTGAGCATTATGTGAAATATGTCATCATGCACTTGAAATGCACCTATACGTAAGTGAAGCAAAACCCCATCAATAATTACGTAGTCATAGGGTTTGGTAGTTACTGTGACTTAATTTTGACTGACTATGAATCCAGACCTGGATGTAATACAATCTTTTACAGACAGTAATCCTGATAAAGACTTAACTCTAGATGATTTTGCTTCATGATGTCTGGTAATAAGTCAAGGTTCTTCTTGTCAAATTAGTCCCTAGATTATAGGATTTACCCGGATTAGCTTATTACCAGATTCCTTCCTCTCTTCATTGGCCATTTTTTTCGATTTCTCTTTTCCACCCACCATAGGGAAGTTGACCTATGATTTTGCTAATTTCTATAGCTACCACTCAGTTTATTTCTACATTTTTATTTTTTACATCTTACTAAGGTTTTGAGAAGTCATCTATAAAATGCTCATTTGAAGGGACTTCTTGCATAATTGTGACACTTGAGATATATACCAGCTTGTGGTGCTTTAAAAGATTTCACCTTGTGGCAGTCACAATTATTTCCTGTTATATGGCCATCATGAAATTGTTTCGGTGAAATTGTTTTGTTGTTTATCTACTGTACATTTGGATTTGCCTGTTCACTCTCCACTCTTAAAGTTGGCAAGAGCATCAGTCTTCGGTTTCACTGTCCAACCCTCAGACCTTTGTGTCTTATCTTGAAGTTGGAGTATCCTAATTGGCCTGATTTTAACCATTTGAATGGGCAAAAAAAAAAAAAAAAAAAGAAGAAAAATCCACGGTCTAGAACACACTTTTCCATGGAATATATGTTTTCTCTGAGAAGTTCAGAACTGAGACCACGTATGACTTTAGAGTTAAATTTGAATTGCCGCGTGTGAGCTCGAAATTTCTTTGTTTGCTATGTGCAGTTTGTCAAGCCCTTCCTGCTTGCTTGGCATTTGTGTATAGTGTGGGGCTCAGGAAAGGGAACTACACCGAGTATGAAGCTTGAAACATCATGTAAGACTGGATAGTGAAGACTAGATTGACTTGAGCCAAACTCTGGCCAGTTGTGTTAGTCATCATGTTGGTTATAGTAGTCGTAGAAGTGCTGTGCATTTCAGCTGTTCACTTTCTCCTGTGGTGGTGATCATGAAATGATATCAGTGGTTTTGCAGCCTAAGAGATTCTAACTATACCAAGTACATGAATGCCAAGCAAGCGCTTTTGTTTTCCCTTTTTACGTGTGCTTTAGGGAGTTCTTGAGCAAGTCTCTCACCTGTTGGTAACAGAGCCATTCATGGAAGTAGGAACCTTTCTGAAAACAGCCAAGATAGTTGTTAACTGTCCTTTGTCGCGTCATCTATACTGAAAAAGCCACAGCTCAGTGCAGCAGAATATTCCATTTCACATCTGATTTTTGGAGTTATCCTAGTTAGTTCGATCCTTCGGGCTCTTGCCCTCACAAATATTCAGCATGATGTTTGATTTTTTATCTCATCATAAAAAGAGACCCTTCTGGAATTGCTGGGCGTATTTTGTGATACTGCTGATCTTATCTGCGCCTGGAACTAATAATACTCACCTTCTTCCCATTTACCTTGTAAATTCTGTTGCTTCAGTTTATGTTGGATATTTGTCAAAATCTTATTCTCTGGATCTTATGGTTTTTTGTTGGTGCTTTTCACATGAAGCGCTATGGAATAAAATTTCTTGATAGCAAGGAGCATCGCAAGGAGTATACATTATCTGGATCTTGGTTTTCATCTTAGCATATTTAATTTGAGTTGTAATAAATTTCTTTCACCCTTACAGAATTGGCTCACAGGGAAGCTCAAGGAGCTAGCGTATTTTGAGAGATCATATACTTGCAAGTGTCAGTATGGAAATTGCTCATTGTAAACTTTCAAGTGATTATAGTGCACACTGGTCATTTTTCTCTTTTTTTAATATTAGTAAATATATTTGTTGCCTTCTGTACAAATAAATCGATAACTTCATGTCTTACTTTTCTTCACAAATAATTTCCTGAGTTATGTATTAGCTGGAAAGAATGTACTATAATTCTCGGTGGTGCTGTGATAAATTACAGACCGAAACCAATCATAGCCGTTCATCAACTAGTTCGTTCTCGTACTCAAACGTGCGGCCCTGATTAAACACTGTCCCCTCCATAATAGCACAACAAACTCAGCAGCCGTTCTTCGATGCCCGGTTGACGCTCTCACCCTTCCCCGCCGGCGCCGAAATCTCTCTCTCTCCTCTATCTCTCATTCTACTCATATCAATCTTTCAGGTGATGGCTTCAAAGGTGCGCTCTCGCTCTTCTATCTAGGGGTTTCAGAGAATCCGATTTGGTTGGAAAGGATTATGATTTTGGTTGTGTTGTGTTCAGGTGGATAACCGGGGATCTAACTTTGGATCGAAGAGGTCTAGGAACGAAGGTAAGCTCTTCGATTTCGTTTTCTAGATTCGCATCACGGCACATAGTTTTGGCATTAGGGTTTTTACATCGTTCCAATTCGTATTTGTGATCATGATTTGCTGCAATGGTTAGGTTTGGCCGATGAATCAACTGGTTTGCTGCAATGATTAGGTTTGTAGATGATTGTTAATTGGTGCTAGCTGGACGTTAGCTGATTTGTGGTGGATTTTATTTTGGATAGAATCATTCCCCTAGATTAAACATTGAGCTTTCTAGCAAGCTTTCATTAGGTTATATTTCACTATGAATCTTGCCAATACTTGGACAATGTTATGTCTGTGGAATGAGGGTTTAGGGAAAAGAGCCATATCAATGAGATTGGTAAGATACGCAATATAAATTAGCCACCACATCAGCTATTTTTTAGGTGCTAGGTGCCGATTACAATATAAAATTTCTTCTATGTCATTTTCTGCTCCCTTCTTGTAAACTTGGATGTGGATAGGAATCTTATAGCAGCATCCAATTGCAGGATCTCGAAGTGATGGCGATTGGACCTGTTCAAAATGTGGAAATGTAAATTTCAGTTTTAGAACTGTATGTAATCGAGGCAAATGTGGCGCTCCGCGACCATCAGCCGGTCCTGTAAGCAAATATGTTAGGACCCTATGTTATTTGAAGTATACAAGTCGCACGTGCTTAATTGATATGGGTCTCACTTCTTGTGGATGAGATATAAATGTAGGAATATCTACGTCCTGTACCTAGAAGATTCTTGGGTGTCAGCTGCAAATTAAAATCCTTGTGATACATGAGGCCTCTAAATTTCCTTTCTTGTGATACATGGGACATCAGCTCCACATTACTGATTCTACCAGTGAAATTTCTGTGAAACTACAGGATTTCCTTTAATAGTTATTTTTTTCCTTCATTCACTTATGTTGTATACAGTGCAAGCAAATGCACTTGCCTAATGCTGATGGCATTTAAATTTTGGTCAGCGTTCTGTTATTTAGATTATTGTAACTTGATCTTGATATAGTTTGGGCATTCATGTGGCGCAACTTTGAAAGTGCAAGGAGGTTGGTTGCAGGAAAAGCTGTTGCCAATGAAATTGTAGTGGTGCTGAGTATATTTTTCTATTGGTTCTAACTTTTTATTAGCTCAATAGAACCATTTACCACCATGCATTGAGGTCAACTTGATATGATCTCAGAGTTGCGCATCCGTAATTTTCTTATTTATTATGGTGCTTATGCGGAGTTAAGTTTATTTGTTTTAAATCTTCTCCTTAATGCTTCAGGGAATGGGATCTACGCCTCTTCGCAGTGGTTACGATCACCCTTTGCCTCCTTATTATGGTGGAGTTGGGGCTGCACCACCTGTTCCATATGGTATGTCTGGTGGATATGGTAGTTCGCTTTCAGTTCCTGGGATGCGTTATGACTACGGTCCACCCAGCAGTGCCCTTGGACCATATGGAACAATGTCTCCTTATGGTCCATCTTTGCCTATGGGAGGTAAGTTTAGATGAGCTCTGAAAATTTTAAAGCACCAAGCTGGGTGTTGCTTACTATATGAGGATGTGATGACACTTCAATAACATCTGTGGATGTAGGAATTGGTTATGGCCTCGGGCCTGGGATGGACAGATATGGATATGGCTATCGTGGGTCTCCTATGCCAGTATGTTGTTAAATACCACGAGTATGACACATTACCTGTAAAAGTCAATTAGTCTGATATGTATCCACAATTTTAGGTCCCCGGTGCTTGGTCTGGAGGTGCTTTACCTGATAATAATGCTTCACGCAAACGCCGTGGAGGTGACACTACCTATTACCTTCGTGCATAGATTTGGAATTATTACTTTCTGATGTTGTTTGTCTACCACTTGGTAATTTGTGTTTCTATCATGAACCTCTTATGATGTTTTTTGTACATTAGAAAATATGCTGTAATAAGATTTTTTTCTTGTGGTTCAAGTGTACATCTGCTGTTAAAGTAATAGGTTGTTCCTGGAATCATGGTTTGCATGATTATCACATGCTTGTCTTTATCCTCGTTTGTTTGGTTGATTTAAACTGTTGTTTTTAATTATTTATTAAATTTTCAGGACCAGATGGCTTGCAAGAAGGGGACTGGGTTTGTCCAAAATGCGAGAACGTCAATTTTGCTTTTAGGACCACCTGTAACATGAAAAAATGTGGAGCTCCAAAACCTACTAATGTAAGTTTCTTTAGTAGATACTGTTTTCTCGGTTATTCTCATGAAACAAACTTTTGTTATATGCTGGTTTCTCAGTTACTGGTACTAATAAGATGATTCTATTTGTAGAAAGTTTTATTCAAGTACTTGCAATATGTTGTTTATGGTTTTGATTGTGTACTATTTTGTTTGTTGCTATTATAATAGCCCACCGAGCAGATTTTTGAGGGTCTTCATGTTCCTCTTGCCCATAAGTTTTACCTTTTTTTTGTTTTTCTCTTGTTGACTTCTAGCTCGTACCCCAAAAGAATTTCCATGAAATTGGCAGTAGTAAACATATCATTGAGACGACTTATTAATTAGTTTAGTTAACGTTTTTTTTTTCTAGATCAAAGAACTTGATACATCATTAAAAGGACCTTTTGTCGGCGCTCTAGATTTCCTGATCCCATTTGTGATATCTATTACATAAATGATTCTTTATCGAAGGTCCTTATTTGGATCAGAATGACATTCATCTGAAGGCCTTAGTTCGTATTGAGGGTACAAGTTAATTTAGGTAGTTGCATCGTCTTCCCAGTGACGCTTATTTCTTATTGAGGTATTATCATTTGGTAATGAATTTATGTAGATGATTTTCTAGGTGGTGATGGATGTGGAGAAACCTAATTCACCATATGTTTGGACTTTAAGATGTACTTGTATGTGCATGATAATGAATCTGACAAAGTTAAAACAGGAGAGAGTTTCATGTTTAGGATAACTCATGCAAGTTTGCTAGCTCCCTTCTCGTGTTCCTAGTTTTGTGTTAATATTTTTCTATTCGGCAGGTGCCTAGCCGTCCAACTGGCAATATGGATAATCTGGGTATCCCTGAGGGAAGTTGGACTTGCAGCAAGTGCAACAATGTTAATTTCCCCTTCCGCACAGTATGCAACCGGAAAGGGTGTGGAAATGAGAAGCCCTCTACAAGTTAGGTGCGATAATCAGAGGTTGCACTTAATTGTATCAATATCTGATGTGCTTGTGGGAAGTTTGTGAAATGTATTTGTCATTCCATGCCTGATCCCTGCCTACTTAGTGCCAGATTTTGCTATCATAGCTCCACCCAACTGTTGTAGAAGGCTATTTCTGGCATCTGAGGCTGTTTCTTTCGCCAATTCTTCCTATGCATGTAACCCAGAGCAACATAGACATTCTTTCCTCGCCCATCATTAGTGACGATATTAGAGTAGTATCACTGTAAGGTGTTTTCTAACAGAAATGCTGGAGCACAGATCCTAGAACTGCTGTTTCTTCTCAACGAGTGTACTTTTGAATTTGAAGGGTAACATTTCCAGTTAGTGACTTTTACATTACTTGTTATATCTCTTAATTTGTTATAAATAAGATACCTGAAAGCTACAACCACATGGCAAGTCCATCAATGGGAAAATGGCTTTTGTTATCATGAATTAGTGCATGCAAAAGGTCAGGCGGACTCAATTTCTCAAATCCCTTTCTTCTAGAGTAAGTGGATCCATCGGCCAAGCTCAATGGCGCCAACAACAGCGACTGCAGGTATTACGCTCTCACGATGGTTCATGAACGGGGATAATAAACCAGGTTGTAACTCTCTAAACAACTCTTAAGGCCTCATGCGAGTGACCATTTCATCAAGCAATACTCTAGAGAGAGCGAGCCATTCTCCAACCTTGTAATACCCAGGCAACAAGCTAGTCCAAGAAACAATACTCTCCTCCGGCATGTCCTCAAAAATCTGCTGAGCAGAAACCGACCTCGCCCGAATCTAACAAAAACATCGATCATGGCTTTGAATGTAGCTGTATACTTTTCTGGCATGTACTTCAACATCTCCACCGCCAAGTCAGCATCACTCGACCTTGCGTACCCCACAGTCGTCGCAGTCCATGTCAATGGGCTTTTGCAAGGCATTTGATCGAACTTCTTCCTGCTGAATCCACATCGCTGCTTTTGGCATACAAATTTACCAACGTAGTCGATGAAATGACACCGATGATAAAACCTATCTTAGATAATGCAGTGATCACTGATAAGGGAGATTAAAAGGGTAGAAAAGGAAACGTTGGAATCAAGATCACGACGAAGAAAGAACGCGTGAACGGCGAGGAGTATTTGTTAGCGTGAGTCAACAATATATTATTTTAGATATTTTTCCTTAAAATTATATTTTATTCTGGATATCTTTATTAGAATTATATTTAGATATCTTTCTTTATTTAAAACTCTCCTTATTTAGATTTATAAGGAGTCTATATATATGTACTTATATTGAATGATAATAATAAGATTGAAAGAGTTTTTCATCTGTATTAACTGCGACGACTGTGATCGCTGGAGAAGAGAGAGGCAGTAGCGTTCCTTCTCTACTCCACATCTTCTCTTTCGTCTTCTTGCGACAGGACATTTTCAAAAACATATCTCTATGATGAACGTTTGTAATCGGCCTTCTGTACTTAGTTTTATAATATTTAAGACCATAAATAAATAAAGAACTACACATGAAAGCATGAAGCAATGTCTTCAACGAAAGCACTGGAACTTTTCTCAACAAATTTAGGAAAAAGAAAGAAAGAAAAAAAAACAAATTGCAACTACTAAGATACTGAATAATAACATCATGGATAAAAATGAGACATGATGAAAATTTTAGGTAGTTTGCTGCTGCTAAGTGTACTGATTCAGTATTCTAGCCTTGTTCTCCTGCCACCATATCTTTGCCTTAACCTTCCCAAAACTCTCACTGCAAAAATTTTACGAAGCAAATTTATAACTAGTGACTACCGAAACAATATCTAAGCTGAATTATGCAAAAGGAGCTTACCTGAGAAGCACACGCCATAGCTTCTTCGAACCGTCTTGTCTGGACAGGAACAAGATGAACACTCCTGGCTCCTCTTCAATTGCAGCAACTTCAATATCATTGCCTGAACCACTAGTGACTTCCAACTTTTCAGCTGCTGATGCATTACCGTTCGAATCATCAGTACATATTGCAATTCCTTTAGTTTTTGAATTTCCCACCATTGAGACGTCACTTGTTAATTCACTCACAGTACTTGTTGTAGAATCAACAATTGCCAGAGCTTTTTCGTAGGATTTTTGGTTGATGTTTCCAGAGCTAATGGTTGTTTTCAAGTCATCATCAATTAAAGCAATGCTGTGGAAGTTCTCAATATTGCATGATCCGCTACGACTACTTGTCCAGTATTCAGTTGTCAGAGTTGTGCTGTTTGTGTTCTCATCAGTACTAGATGATTCTCTTGCGCTTGTTTTCCAGTTCTCAGCAGCTGAAGCAATGCTGTTTTGAAAGCTACAAGCTGTGTAGAAAGACTCCCTACGTTCCTCAGATTGAGCTGGATCAATTAGGCACTTAAAAAGAAAAACGGAAACAAAAGAAAAGCGTAGCTCAGATTTTACAATTAAACAGGAAACTGTGATGATTTGGAACATCAATATGCAATCATATCTAACCATGATAATAAAGTAATGTTATGACTATTTTGAGCATTTGAGGGTAATAATTGTGAAAACATTAAAATAATTGTACCTCTTTCTCAGATGGAAGTGGAGTAACAGGATAATTGTCTTCACAAATACTGAAGAGATCCATGATCTTCTCCCAGTTTGTGGCCCACCATTCATGAGCTTCAGTGGCATTGTACAGTTCCTCACTGGAGAACAGTTGCAGAATTAGTAATACGTAAAAATCAGTTGAATACATCCAGAAACAACTGTTGATAGGAAAAATAGTTGAAGTTTGGAGAATCGTATGATTAGGTATGATATACGAAACACAAATTCGTTAATGTAAATTCTGACTAGTGTTTCAGCTGCTCGTAACTCACTTTTCAGGGCAAAAAATGAGTTCAGAATCACTTCCCATGTTTTAGTTTCGCCCGTAGTGAACTCACTTTTCGAATCCTTTTCAACTCACTGCTAAATCAACTTCCTCGACTCAAATAAAAACCAAAAAAAAACTTTGAGACCATTTATAAATACGACAAAAATTGAACTCATTTTAGCCCACCTTTTATTGAACTCACTTTCACATTTTACTTACTAAGAACTCACTTTCAATCGAATAAAACAAGAACTTAAATGTTGAAACAATGACATTAGCGCGATCTGTGTACCTGAACTTTATCTTTTTGAGATGGTTGCCTCCATAAGGGAGGGATATCAAGGTTAATAGAACACCAGGTTCAACCTCAGCTACCCATTCGTTCTCTACTTTAGGCACACATTCTTCTTCCTCTTCTTCTTCTTCTACCTCCCATGGTATTGCTTCGCTATCACTTAACCAAGTATCATCCTCTCCTGAAGGCTTAACCACTTTACTTCTCAAACTGCTGTCATGTTTCTTCTTCCGTGATCTTGATTTTCGCTTTGTTGCAAGAAATGTTATCTGTTTGATTAATTAAATCAATGTGGATTTGTATGAAGAGTCACAACAACAACAACAGCAACCTGAGGATAAATCATAAAAACGAAAATGAAAAAGAACAAAAACTTACTTGCTGGGTGAATCCTTTAAGAAGATGTTTGGAGTTGATCAGGAATGGAATGCAAGTGATCATCTCCTTTGTCTCTTTTTGTTTATGTTTTTTTTTCTTCCTCTGTTACTTTGTAATTTGAAAGAAATGAATATTACAGATTATGGTAGAAAATTTTCTATGC
The DNA here is from genome assembly GCA_019914995.1 of Acanthochlamys bracteata. NCBI lineage: Eukaryota > Viridiplantae > Streptophyta > Magnoliopsida > Pandanales > Velloziaceae > Acanthochlamys > Acanthochlamys bracteata. The sequence continues at coordinate 1,658,346 of CM034126.1, forward strand.
ATGTTATTTGGAAAGAATAAATTCTAGAATGTTTATGTGTTTCTAAAATTTCAATTTTGAAATTTGAATCCTAGCAAAAGCGAATTGAAATAGATAATATCATGATAATTATTCAAAGTTAGTCATAGTAAATGAATGATTGCATTCAAAACAAGAGCAAGAGATTGAATATATACCTCACTTTGATTGACAGAATCACAGAGCATAAGCCAATATAGTAAGAAATAATGAAAAATAGAATATAAACCAGGCAATAAGCAACCAACTCTTTGACAATAAACTTTAAATCAGTAATGAACATATTTACGGTGCAAAATTTTTTAATTGAACAAAAAGAAAATTATTCATGTATGGAAAGTGTTATTTAGGTAGTACGGTAATACACAACCTTTTCCTTTTATTTTTCTTTTCCATTATGTGAATGAATTCATATTGCAGAATGTTATACTTTGGGAAATTTTTTGATAAAATGTCTAAGGTATATATTTGATTATATTTATAATTATATTTACTCTGTAGTCATAGAGCCCTAAAATCGAGTCTCTATGGCCTTTATCACTCTAAATGTCTTGACCAATTTTAGTGATTTGAGATAAACCTGCACTTAAAACATCACTGTCGAACACTCGATGCTCCTACGATTGCTTTCTACTTTATATAATTGAAATTGTAGTTTCTTTAAAATTCAAGTATTTCTAGCATGCATTCTTTTTTCTTTTTCAAGAAAAAAGCATGCAGTCTTATATTTGTTTCTTTTTTTTTGGTTTGCTTTTGTGTGGATCAGGTGAGAAAACAAAGTAGGGAAGCTTAGAGTTATTTTTGAAACACTTATTGTTGATTCAGGTCTTCAAATCAAAATGATTGGCCAATCATTGTGAAATTAGCATCTTTCACGTACGAGCACGTGTTTTTTTGAGGCATCCATTCAATGTTAGAGCCGAGGCTTAGTTTGGCTCGACCTAAGAGTTGAGACGTTAGTTTCTATCAAATTAGCTAATTAGTTTTCACTCGAGCATTATTTTTTGCTTCTTCACTACTATTTCGAATTTAAAATAATTTAGGGTCCAACAATTTTCCCCAGCGACATCTAACTTGCTTCCATCATATCGAGGGGGGATTAGTTGGTTTCATTTTCATATTATTTATATAATTTAGAGAAGTAAAATTTTGATATATTTCAAAAATATTAAGTTCAAATCAAACATGATAATATTAGCATTTTCGGTACTCAAATTAATAGGGAACCATGTATTTGGGAATGTGATTATGATAGAGTAATGAATCAAAGGCTACCCTTAAGAGAGATAGTCAAAAAAGAGCACTAGGTACCTAACAATATGAACAATGCAATACCTATAATATGGGTCACAAATGGAGAAAGCTAAACTACTGACTTGTATAACTCTAGATACCCACATTGCAAGCATTCAATGGCTACTACTGCCACCCAACACTAGGTGTTTGGGAATATTTATAAAATAAAATTTTTTTAAAATATAAATTTTATTTTTTTATTTTAAAAAAATAATAAAAATATGTAATAAAAATTTACTATGTAAAATTTTTTTATATTTTTTAAATTTTTAAATAAAATTTTTAAATATTTATAAAATATGTATTGAAAAACGTAAAATAAAAATTGAAAAGTTTTTTTGAGAAAATACAATTCCTAATGGACTCGCATATGTGAACAAACATCATAAGATTCAAACAACATTATACGTTTTGTCGTTGTTTATTGACTTCGTGATATGTATAAGCTTCAAAATTTCCATGTAAAGCCAAACACCTCTTCTCCTACAAATTGAATGTCTTCATATTACAAAACTTGAATTTTCTTTTCAAATAGATCCAACAGAGAACATCACCGGCTGTCTTCGCAATAGCCAAAAATCCATTTCCCATTCATCCCTTGAAGTTGAATCAGGTCTATGCACAATCCATAATCCTTTCACATTCCGTTATATAAACATATCACGATATCAATTTAATGATACGCATTGCATGAATCTTAAATATTTTATATTCAAGTTAAGCGTTTTCTTTTTTATGGTATATGGAAGTTTTGTTATATAGCAAAATAGTTTTCATTAGGAAAAAAAGAAGAAAGATCAAAGAATTCCAAGCCCCACTGTCAACAGTGTCACTGAGCTTAACTCCCAACTAACACAGCTAATTAATCATCGTTGACAAAAAACTATACTAACCGAACAAACACACCGATTAGTTAATCCGAGTAGAATGTATAATAAATGCCACCAATTATTACAGCAATTACGTAGGGGCCACTATCTCTAAGTTGACATGAAATTTCGTCCTAACTCAATCGGCAAGACATCTCATGCTCGTATCTGTATTTTAAGCAGCCTAATCTGAGGCATCACGGAAGCAACCTGATTGAGACTCTTGCGGGCTTCTTTCTTCCCTAATTATCGCGACGATTCCCGGCGAGAAAGAAAAACGAAAAGCAATGAATTATTGATTCCGAGATTATCAAACAATTAAATTCTCAAAATTTTCATCATGGCAGCTTCGGTGTTGAGTAGTGTTGCGTTAATCTTCGCAGTTCTGTTTGTTTCAGTTCCGATTTCATCGTCAATCCCGTTCATCGTCTTGCACGGTTAGTTTCTGTTTTTAGAAGGAATTAATTCATTGATTGAGTGTTGTTCTTGATTGTTGGTTGTTTTTCTGGGTTCAGTAATATTTTTTGGTGAATTGATTTGTATTAAGGTATTGGAGACCAATGTGCTAACCGGGGAGTGACACAGTTCACTGAGCTGCTCAGTAACTACTCTGGGTCGCCGGGATTTTGCATGTATGATTTGAATTATTTTTCTCACTTCATGTTTGTTAAGCAATCACTGTTTATCATTAAGCGGAAAGATCTTTCTCCTCTTTTGTAGTTGGTTATTATGTTAGATTTAGTATAATGTTAATGTGATTTTGTTCAAAAAACTTAGTTGAACTACTTGTTTACAGCTTACTGACAATCAACTAATGGTTGAGAACAAGTTTACTTTCAATTCCAGCTCTTTTGTTACTGCAGTATTCGTCATTAAATTGCTTTCTGTACCGCTCTCCTTTAGGTGCAGTGTTCACAATTCTTGACTGATTTGGAACTGGTACTTTTACCGGTCAGTTCAGGACTCTTAAGCAATGCATTAAGACTTATGTCATATTAGCACTCATGAATTGTCACCTAATATATCAGTCACTTGGTTTCTATAGGATAAGTGTGGTCACAAATTAGGGACTTTTGCCACTAAGTTAACATTAAAGTAGTTCCTCTAAATGCTCATTATCATCTTATAAAACATTCATCTTAGCTTGTAGTTATTCTAAGTCAACTTAAGATACCTCAGTTAAAATGCAGTAGTTATGAGTATACTCCCGAGTAACTTATCTACTGGTTTGTTGATTCAGACAATTCGTATTTTAAGAAATTAACTACCAAGAATGACAAGCATCATTCACTAATGATAATCACCTTTAATCACTCTGAACTGGAGCATTATCAACTGTACATCTCGGGATGTGAATTTGGTTCTGTTATTTATGCAGAGAAATTGGTGATGGAATGCGAGACTCCTGGATAATGCCACTTGAGGATCAGGTTGCCTTTTTTTCTTAATGAACAATTCGTCTACTAGCTATTTTAGTGGCTGTACTTCTTTTCTAACTTATCTGTCTTTTTGTGCTGCAGGCGAATATTGTCTGTGAAAAGGTTGCAGAGTTGTGTGGGTAAATTCTTTTGATATTGTTACATATCCATATGACGCTTCTAAATTGCTTTAATCACCAAAACGGCAGGTTAAAGAAATGAAAGATCTCAGTAATGGTTATAATATTGTTGGACTCTCACAGGTATGTGCAGTTTCTCTATACCTGTTTTTCTTGTTGTCTCTTGTAAATTCTAATAATTTTTTAGGTGGTTTTACTGAAATACTAGTACATAAATTAAATCGAGGCTACTCGTCTAAAAAAAAAGAAAAAAAATAGGCTACTCCTTTCAGGCATGCTTACTTTTAAGGCTTCAGATTGTTAGACTTCTTTGTTGCTTTAATTTGGGATTTCATAAATGGTTTGGATGATTTTGTCAGGGTAACCTGGTTGCAAGAGGGGTCATTGAGTTTTGTGATGGAGGACCTCCTGTAAGTAGTGATATTCATTTTAGAGCTTTTCTTTGTTGTATCTGCATAAACCCTGTAAATCAGTGGATTGTGCATTTGGCTCTCCTTTTGCTATTCCAATTGACCGCCCTGACTACAATACTTCCTACAGGTCAAAAATTTTGTTTCACTGGGAGGCCCACATGCTGGCACTGCATCTGTTCCACTTTGCGGGGTAAGTATTCTACGCAATTTTTTTCCTGAAGGCATTCAGCTAGATTTGTGTAATTGTTGGAAGCAGAAACTCCTGAAGCACTTCGTTATAGTATGCACAGAGATAAAGTCACATGTAAAAATCTTGAGTAAAGTGTTTCTGCTATGAATTTTGTCCTGATGGCTCAATCTTACATCTTCATCAATTTTTTAAGAGAAGACAATAAATGAAGGAAACTACTAATTGAACCGCATGGTTTAACAGGAAGTTTGTTTATGCAGCTTAGACTGTTATATTCATGCTATTTTTATTCTAGTACTCATTGCTGTCTATAGCAGTCAGGATTTCTGTGCATTCTTGTGGATGTCCTGATCAAATTAGAGATCTACTCTGACTACGTTCAGGTATGTATTGTGTGATCCCTTTTGAAGTTAAAGTTGAGAATTTTATCGTTGCAAGACAATTCTATGATGCAGCTTATTTTAGACTTTTTGGTCATATGTATAGAGAGTTAACTGATGGTAATACTCAATGGCTATTACAGGCTCATCTTGCCCCAAGCGGTTATCTCAAGATCCCAACAGTAAGTTTCCCAGTTCGCTCCTCTGTTATAAATAATTACTTGCTATTGATAATTTCCTGCCATTTTGTAAGGCTCTTTGTAAGTTCACCTGATTAGTGAATTGCTTACTTCTCAAATTTTAGTGATATCCAATTTTAATGAATTTGATTACACTAATTAAAATCCACATGCTCACATATTAGATTTGAGAAATTTATACTTCGTAAATTATTTACTCTTATCGAAGAAAATTAAATGGAGAAATCCCAATTACAGCAAAGTGTGGTGTGAGGTCTGCATAGAATGCTCATGAATGTTATCAATTCTAGAATATGTCTATTTTTGGATGTCTTTATAGGCAAATTTTATGTACAGACATTATAGTGGATGGCATATACTTTTGTGTACATCTTGGTAATTCTAATCTGCTTTAATTAACAAATGCTTCCCTTTCTTCAAGGATATATCTGGATATATGGAGGGCTGCAGGTTTCTGCCGAAGCTAAACAATGAATACCCTGACAAAAGGAATACAACTTATAAGGAAAGATTTAGCAGTCTTCAGAATCTGGTCCTCATCATGGTGAGGCCATATAAGCTTTTTTTGTTCTGCAGATTATAATTCAAGAATTGTGCGGTCAAAACCTGCACACTTGTTGTCGTGCCTTGAATATCTTTAGAATGACTGACTTTTTATCTTGATCCCTCATAATTTTTATCAGTTTGAGCAAGATACTGTATTGATTCCTCGAGAAACAGCATGGTTTGGGTACTATCCAGATGGAGCTTTTGAGCCTATTCTGCCTGCATTACAGGTGACTATTAGACATTTGTATTGGCTGGTCCCTCTTACCATGTATTTTGATAGTAATCTCACGCGGTGGCTTGCACAGACACCTCTTTACATGGAGGATTGGATTGGATTGAAGAATTTGAATGAAGCTGGACGAGTAAAGTTTGTTAGTGTGCCAGGAAAACATCTAAGTATTTCTCGAAGTGACATGAAAGAATACGTTGTTCCTTACTTGAAAGATAAAGTATCAGAAGGGTTAATCCGACAATTTCCTGAGGATGAAGATGATACTCTTTTGTTCCAACTTGTGAAGGATTAAGCAATTAGAGATAAAAATGTTACATCATTGTCCAAACAGAAGTGTACACGCTTCTCATTAAATAAAAGTATAGTATCCCTGACTATGGTTGTTATTGTTCTATTTTAACTCTGTGAGTGAATATGTCTAGTTATTATGATAAATGCTTTTCAGAAAAGTGCCGCATATGAGAATACGGTTTGTTTTTTTCCAGATGTAGTGCTTAAGCTTGTTTCAGAGCTTTACTATGAGCGTTCGGTACGGCACACTGCTGAAGGGCAAGGGTTGAGGATATTGCAGCTAGCAGGTATCAGCTATTTTCCATCTTTAACAACGGTTCTGTAACAGGGCATAAGGTACATGAGTTTATTGGAAAATTTTCTGGGCAGTTATGACGTTTTTCCAAGGTCAGGCTCCTCTGAACTTCATCCACAAAAAAGGAAGAGAATAGCAGAAATTAACATCTCAAGTAGCAGTACTACAACAAAGAACCACATCTAGAGTTGGATAGTTGTGCAAACGAATCCAGCAAACTAATGATAACATCTCTCTTATATATAACCTCAATTTGCTATTTACAGGCATGCCTCAATTTTACCGAGCATTCAGCTACAAACACACTATTACGTTTACATTTACGTCAAAGACACCGCAGCCATTCCACAGCTAATTCATTTGGTGATATCCTAAAAGAAGATTCAGCTGGAGTTGTTTTTACTTTGTGTGGAACTCATTAGAGCTCACCGTCCACCTACGGTCTATACACGAGTCATGAACCCCCTGGAGCATGAACTCACCAAAGTATTTATAGTAGAAAATGATCGATTATATGCTGTATAACATCTGCGCCTTCACGATGGATGAAAGTATCCTTCACCTATCAAAACTGAGCTAGTTAACTCACCATATCATCTAGAACATTAAGGACAATCCATGTTGTATTACCTGAATATGACTGTGTGCAGCAAACCTCAGTAAACTGTCGTGAAAGCTAACATCCACTCTCTCCCATGACAAGCGTGTCAGGCCTGTCACCAGCTCATCTGGGTAAAGAAGCCAAAGGTAGAAATGATTGCAACTCTTTAAAAAAATGCGCTACTTTTTTTACTTCAAATTATACAGGAGAACCATGTTTGTTACTGACCTTCTAGTGCATCACAGTCACAATTAGCAGACGTGACATGTGTGCAATTCTCACTGCTTCCCCCGCTTGAGAATTCTTCCCGTACAATGTGGGGATATTTCTCATTTGTGGAATCTTTCCACTGAAGTGAAGAAAAGACTATGATCAGAAATCCTACCTCATCAAAACATACAATCGTAGGAGAACTACAGAATACGAAAGAAACCAAATACCTTTGGTAGTTCACAGTTACGTCTGATAGATGATGTTCTCCAACCAACAATATCTGAAGAGTATCCAGTTAAGGATAACAAACTTAAGCTAAGGAAACAAGTAAAACACAAGAAATATTGCAGAAACAGATTTAGAAAAGATCACAATGAGGATACGATCGTAGCCAACATTTGCATACGCTACGCGGCGTTTAAAGCTTCGCAAAGCAGAACTGCGCCAAAAACAAGGTTTCTTGCATCAATAAACAATCTTTGTCCTAGGTTGATACTGTAGTTATGAGAAAGAAAGAAAGAGCGCTGAAGAACGTTCAAAATAGCAGCTCCTATCTTTGCATTTCATCAATGTATAGACAAGAGGCAAACATACATGAAATGCAGGTCGCCACAATCATTCACCATGAGCAGCAACAGAGGGCGTTTTCCGTCATCACCATCAGTAAGAAATAGATGTCTGCCAGTTCTCTTGAAAATCCAGTGAATAATAGAAGCTGCAAACTTCTCAATGGCAGGCACACCAAAAAGGAAAGGTACCTGTTGGACATCGCATGGAGAAAAGCCTGTTACATAAAGCTAGTTCATGCATACAGCCAATGTAGAAATGGCAAAGGAACAAGAACATCGCCTTCAATATCAATTTGACTGGGTCTGTGGCCTCACAAATGGCTCATAGATGGTACTAAATGTTCAGAGAATCAATACTAATAGAAGCCTTCCTTTCCATATAAATTGCAATTTAGAAACAAAACGCTGCCAATATTCAACTTAAATTATAGAATGAAACTATTGGACAATCAATGCACTTCCCACATCAACAACCTTGAAGCTAAAGGATACAGTAAATTTTAAACTACAGATAATGCTAGCTACATAGCCAACCGTGCCCCAGAGGAGCACATTTCCATGGCTCATTGAGCTAAATATGGTTAGGGTGTCCGATTGTTTGATGGAAAAAGTAACCTATACACCATTATGGGGGCAAAATGAACAACAGCTGGGTTCAAAAAATTCCATATTGACATTCACCTTAGCAGATTAGGATGCATGCTTTAACAAGTCACCAGATGATCTAGCTTAAACAGAAAATGTTTCTTCTTTACATACCTAGCCTAGTAGGCAATTCTATCTGTAGAATTAGATCCATATAACAGCTCAAAGTACTACAATTTATGCACACCGTGCTGCCGAACATTTAAAAGTTGCAGAAGCAAATCAAACAGTCCACTAGATGGAGAAGCTACAGTCCAGGATGCTGCTCTGAGCATCACCTTCACCAGAGCCGCTGAGCACCGCTGGCCTGCAGGGCCTGCCTCAGCTGCAGACCATGATGGGCCAGCACTGCAACTTGACACTCGGGTGCTTAATGCAACCCTGGTGTAAGTCCATTGTAGTCCTTAGTAGAAGGCAAATTATTTTATTTATCTTAGACTAGCTACATTACTTATTAGTAGATCTGATTGCATCAAACTGATACTAAGATCACAAAGTTGAAGTCTCGCTATCTTGCTTCTATATCTTTGACTGCAGTTACATACGCATCTACACCAAGAAGAAGAAAGATATTTTATACCCCAAAGAAAATATTCACAAAGAAAAGAAGGTCTATCCCTCTTGACTGATACATCTTAGAACAAAGAGGAAGACACACATGCTATTGAGAAACATCAAATTAAACAACTATGCTTCCAGAAATTTTCTAGTAGAGGTATAAATATAGCATGACTGCATGCTAGAATACCTGTTGGTTGCCTCTAGATCCGAGATGTGGCGTGGCAACAGTTATAAAATTGATTGCTTCCAAACCATATATAGTACCTTTAGACCTGTCTGCACCACCATCATCGGAGGAGCCCTCCAATTCGCTTTGAGGAGGTCTGTATAACCTCCCTATTGCATACCTAGCAACCAATCCTCCAATAGAATGAGCAACAAATGAAATTTTCTTCAATTGCGACCTTCGTTTGATAACCTCAATCACCTGCAATTATATGTCCAGCCAGGAAATGTAAATACATTTTTATGAGATAGAATTAAGTGCAGTATCAGATTAATTTAAATGAGAACAAAACACATTTTATTTTGGACCACAGGGAATCGGTAACAGCAAGACTTGCTATCTGAGACATGTAAGATTACCTCATCTGCTAGGCGCTCACCCATGACATCAACACCATCCAATGTAAGCATATGCATATTACGTTCACTACCTACAACAGATAAAATTCCAGATACTCATAAAGGAATATGTATAGAAACACAAAAAAAAAAAAAAAACAGCCAAGTTCTTTCTACAAGCAAAACCTAGTGCCTTCTCGAACAAATAGAAGGGAAAATGACAATATGGTAAAAGATAAAACATGTTTTCTAAAGTAGAGACTTACAATGGACTATAACTTTGTTTGGAAGCATTCTAACAAACTGATCAGCTGCGAACTTCCAGTCGGTAGTACTGCAGTGTAGATAATAGCACTTCAGAAAAAGAGCTTACACTAACATCATAACAGTAAGAAACTAGTAACTAAGAACCCCTGATTAAATCTAACTGCTGCATATCAGGTAACCTATTAACCATTTAGTCAGTTGCAAGCCTGTAGTACATATCATGTGCAAGCCCAACCAAGATTTTCTCCCTGAGCTGCTATCTTTACATTCTCACAGCAACATATAGCGGACTGTCAGCCACATTTTATAAACTTAGATCTCTTTCTGAAGGGTTGGTGAGAATTTATGAAAATCCAATTGGTGAATAATATAAAAAATAAAAAAAGTTTGTCAAATTTGTGAATTTTTTAACACATTACTCGCATTTGTCTCAATTTTCCAATTCCAAACTACAACACTAATTTCAAAACTGCAAAAACAAGAAACTTATACTAAGACCTAGCAATATTTCGAAATCAAACTTAAACCAAAAGGTCAATAAATTACCTCCCGAGAATTCCATGGACCATGATGACCAAGTGATCAGCAGCAGCAGCAGAAGAATCGGAAGAGCTCCACACATCTGTCCCACCGTCTACTGACTCCTGAGACCGAACACCTTCACGGCTTTGTTCCTGTTCCTCCATTATTATTCTACTATTTCTCTTCTCATGAACTACCATCCATATCTATGAATTCTTTTCAGCATTTCAGTCCTTTGAAATCAAATCAATTGATTGAATTACTACGAAAGAAACCAGAGAAGAGAATAAATCAATCACTCAATTAACTACCTAAAATAAAATTTAATTATTAAACTGGGGCGAAAGTGAAGCAACTGAATAAATTTAAAAATTAAAAAAGAAAAGGGAAGAACAGAAATTTCTAGGAGGCTATATTTATAGACTTCGACTGAAGACGAGAACCACAAGAATATACAGCACGGACGCGTTAGCAATAAGAAAACATTTTTACAATAAATTCTTTACGTTTCAAAATCTTTCTATTTAGTATAGGCTGTAATATTTATCACAGCAGCCAAGGAAAGGAAACCAGTAAAAGAACACCACATACACACAGAAAGTGGGACCAGTGCGGTTGTTAGCAGGCCTTTAAGTCTGGATTATTCTCATTCATGCCACGTAGGAAGTCTATGTGGTGGATTCTGGATACATAGATCGACGGATGTAAAAAGATTCATTAACAAGTGATCTCAACGGTTTGAGAATTGCTTTAGATATTCTTATTGGAAACATGGTCCCTGGAGATCAGGAGATTGCTCCACTATTGTTTTTCTATATATTTATTTTCTTTTCATTTCAAATTACTCATCACTCTTAATTAAAATTTTATTTTATGTTTTTATTTGCAATAACTTTTATAATATCTAAAATTTTGTTTAAAAGTTCAAAAATAATATATATATATATATATATATATATATATATATATATATGGTAGCAGATGGGTACATATACTACTATATGTACACTTCGCGCTCATCAATTCTAAACCGTCCGATCTTGAACAGCTTCTTTGTCTCTGGCGATCTTGTCTGCATTGATCTTATAGGTGGATAGCAAGTCCTCCTCCTTCACTGGAAAACAAAATAAAAAAAAAGTATTTAATGAGTTTGTATTCTCACTGGTCAGCTATAATAGTAAAAAAAAATTTAATGCAATCTCAATCAGTTGTTTGATCACCGGTTATATCTAAAATAATTAAATTAAATTAAAAATAAAAAAATATCGATTTATATCCACCTTGCAGCAGTGATGAACAGTAGGTTGAAAACCTTCGCTAAAACGTTCGAACCCATCCAAAATCTTGCCGGCTATATTATATGAGAGAGTCAAAAAAAAAAGATTGATCAGTTGCTTAATGATGAAATTGATGAGAGGAATTGGAAGAGGAGGAGGAGAAAAAAAAATACGAAAGCTTACCGAATTGATAATCGTCGGCCAGCATGATAGGGTTTTGCTTGTCGTCGAGTTTTCGATCGGGAGCGAGAGAAAAGTAATTGATTGAGAAATTTAGAGAAGGAGAAAATAGGAGGCATAAATGTGTTAATAGTTTCGTCGGAATCCGACCATCGCCGGCTCGCTCAGGAGGACGCGCGAGAAAAAGAAAAAACTCAAAAGGAGAAGAATAAGGTAAGAAAAATATTCTTTAAAATACAATATATATCAGTAATACTGTGTAAAAGAATGCGAAATTGTAAGCGTATAAGTTTACATAAAAAGAAAAAGAGCGAGATGAATCTGAGCCATCCAATTAAGATCGGACGATTAGAATTGATATACATATATATATATATATTATTTTTTAAATAAAAAATCAAATTTATTTTAAAAAATGAAATAATTTTTTATTTTAATCACTTCTAATTATACCTTTAGTGAATTACTATAATATTTATTTATGTATGTTGGAAAAAAATACGTCTTTCTACTTTTTTTCACAAAACGGGGTTGCATACAGTGGCACACATAAAAAGCTTCAAATAATTCAATAAAACGAACAGACAGGACTTGTTTTTTTTAAACGAGTTATGAAAAATAAGTTTTTGAAAAAATTATTTGGAGTAAGTTTAAATTAAATGAAAATTTTAATATAATAAATATAAAAATATTTTAAAACTCTTCTTTTATGAAAAAGATATATAAAAATAAACACCTCGATATAATATAATAAAGTATGCAAAACTTCAAATTCCTGGATATAATATAGTAAAGTATAAGAATGACTTGCCGTTCTGTGGTGCATTCCCATTTTGTCTCGTGATTGTTCCTTCGAAAACATATATAGAAGTGTTACACTACAACGTTTGTTGGATACGATTGATGGAAACTACACAATGAATATCTTCGACCTTATTATTATTAGGTACGACAATCATGGCACGTCAAATGTGGGTGAACTCTAACCTACCGTATACTCAACACCTTCATCACCAATGGCATTAAGGCACAGAAAAGTAAATATGCTAAATACATGATAGGTATGTGTCCATTTGAGTGTTGCAGCTTATCGTGTGTTTCAAATATTTTGAATTTTATGTTTTTCGTCAAATTTAAAATTTTAAAAAATTTATTAATTTTAATCGTTGATTGAAATGAAAACTTTATTTTTGTTTTACTAACTCATCACTTTAGCTTTTAAAATTTTGTTTTTATTTTTAACCTATTCTTAAATAAAATTTTTTTGAAACTTATTTTCGTGTATTTAAAAGACGCACTTAAATAATTTGGGACAAAATAATCTGCCAAATTCTTAAGTTGATGCTTCGAAGACAAAGGCATCTGCGTGCGTAGACAACATTGTCTAAAAGCTACTGCTAGACTGTTTCAGGACAATGCAGTGAAACCAAGTAGGAGAGGCATTACGTTGTCCGTCTAAAACAGAAAATTACAGAGAAACTACTAGTTTGAAGCAAGCCTCTTATAAACTGAAAATATAAAATTTGTAAACGAAAATGTTCCCGAAAAGATGATAACTAGTTCTGATATATTGTTAACAAATTCACAAAATTACACGAGTCCAAAACTGATAGATACCGGTTCACTCGAACTACCAGCACCTTCACTTTACATGCAAAATGAATAAGAAAATTTTAAACCCGCACCCCACAAGCCAAACAAACATACGAAAAGCCTTATAAATAAACAAACCCCGAGCCGCTCTTATTTTGCAGTAGGAGCCTTGCTCAGCAGCTATTGACAGCAGATGACACATGTTGCAAAAAAGGAGTAATTCAGAATGTAAGTTCCATGCTCCAACAGCACTGCATCACTTGAATCACGATACATGCACGCATTGTATCAAGTCTAAGAATAAGGCTGAAAAGATGATGCTCCTGACTCTCAAGAGAAGGAATCGCACTACACTGCGTATTGCCTGTTCTTGAGTTCTTCAATCTTTTTCTCCTCCAGCTCATGAAGATTCTTGAGTACTATCCTTGCAAATATTTTAGCTTCAATGGCAGCTGTTGCGGCAAAAGCTGCGGCCCGCAAAACCCGACTAGCTCCTGCTTTCTCTAAAAGTGTTGAATGGTGCATCGCATGTCTACCATCCGGTATTGTAAACTGCAAAATTTACATTGTAGAAAGATATGAAAATTGCTCAAGGAAGATTGGTAGCAGAGAACTAATATCAGATAACATAATTGGAACCACGCAAATCTAGCACATTTCTCAGGATCAGAGAAAAGCATTATAAATAAATTATCAAATCCCCATAAAGAACCTTATTGCTTTTGATTCATAGGAATGTAGCCGAATGAGGACTCAGGTGTTCCTAAACCAGTAGCAGAGGACGAAAATTTGAAGGAAAAAAAAGTCAAAAGTACATATTGAAGCAAAGATGATAATCAAGTCAAATTTTACTAAAAAAATCTACTACATGTAAAGTGTATAAAGAGATAAGAACCATCCAGAGCAACACATCCTGTCTCAAATCCGAGCTCACATTTAAGTCAATATGCTTCAAATACTATTACGGAGTTCAATCTTGAAGTAGTATGAGAAATCAATAACTATACATGACGTACTATTGTCTTGAGAAAAGCACATACACGACAGACAATTCCTTTAAGAAAAGTCTTAAGAAAAGAACATATATGACAGACAATTCTTAAGAGAGAGAGAGAGAGAGAGAGTATAAGAGTATACCTGAAGAAGAGCAAAAGCAGCACAAGCTCGGAGGATTGATGAAGGATTTCGAAGCATGGCAACAAATCTTCCAATTTCAGCTCCACTTCAGGGAAAGGGCAAATAATAAAGTATCAGCAGAAAGGCAAATATTTTCTTTTAAAAATTGCATAAATCCATAAAAAAAGAGAAATCACACTTAGATCCTATCTATCAATACTTCCTAGACAATAATCTAATAAAGAACAAACACGTTATTTTGGAAAATAAAGTACTAAGGCAGTTGCATAATTTTTTTTTCCAACTGTATTGTCCAATATATTGACTAACACGTTGACCCTGACATGATTCATGGCCATTTGGCCATGAAGAACAGCAATTCCCCATGGTGGGGGTAAGGAATGTGCACATCTTGTGGCACAAAGCCATGAGAAGGCTAACAAAGCAAGCGTATGATGCATAATCAGACAGAATGTTCAAAAATCCAAACGCAAAAGAATGACATAAGAAAGACAGTGAAGTAAAAACTGGTGTACGAAGACAGTGAAAAACCTGCATCGTAAATGTCCTGCTTCTGGTATACGAGCTGTTTCAGCTATTTGCACCAATGCTGTGGGAGATGTAGATGCAGCAGCCACGGAGAAGAGATGTGTATCGGAAAATGTCAGCACAAACGCTTCTATGTGCTTCAAAGCCATCCTTCTATTAATGTCTAGGTTAACAGTCTTTGAGACACCTTCTGAAGAAGATCCAATCATAGCAATTTTGTCCATTCTAAAAAATTGCAGAAAGAAAAGATGAGTTGAAGGAAAACATGCCTGGCTTAAGGCAAGTCAGCAGTGAAACAACATGTAAGCAATTCTTTTAAATAGAAAGTGAGTGTTAAAACCGAGTCTAGGGAATACAAAATAAGCTCCTCCCAAGGTGGTATATTGCACTGCTTTTATATTTATAGGCATATGAGCAGTTTCCAAAAGTTAGGATAACAGAGAATTCTGGAACAAACGAGGACTCTATTGTATATTTTAGTGGCATTGTAGCCCAATTGCAAATTCGAATTCCAGTTTCTTAATCATGCAATTCCTAACATTTCCAGTTTGCGTAGTTCAAATCATAATGCATTTGTAAAAGATTGTTAAAATTTGACTTCTATATTTCTTTGGTCACAAATCTTTAGCCAGACACATGGTTCTGAAATCAATTGACACAATTCTTGCTCTAATTCTCTCATTGCCTGCATATAACCTTCCCGGATTGAAGTATTTAAACCTAGAATCATATTAAAGCCCAAGGTTATCTATGAGCACAGACATGGTAATAGCATCACCATGGAGCAATAAAGTGCAACAATAGAAATATTAAGTGTGAAGATGACACTTGAGGTCCAACCTTCCATCAAACATGTAAGCAAGTGCCAATGCTGCCATAAATCTTGCCATTTTTGATCCTGATGAAGAACAAAGGTGTACTAGGACTGGGACGCCTTCTTCTTGAACTATCCGAAGAGCATTGCCAGAATTAAAAGCAAGATTCCAAAGTGCCCCTGCAGCAGTCTCATGGACATCCTGAAACATAGATGAAAAGGATACTAGATCATTCAAAACAAAATAAAATAAAATCCAAAACATATAATACGTACAAAGAGGACTCCAGTAAATGGACTATACCAAAATTCTTACAACCTTACTCAAATTCTACTCGGTTTCATTTTTCTCAAAGAAAACTGAACATGATGGAAGTATTTGCTAAAAAGGGTGTCGCAAGCAGAACCTAATAGCATATCAATGTTCAGCTACTAAAGGCATCTGTTGAATATGTAGGGATATTAATAGTGGGCATGGGCATGCATGCAATGTGAAAAAGATGTACGAAAATACTCTGATATTAATCTTGAGCATGTATGCAACGCAAAAAGGATGTGTGCAAATACTTCCTCAACTTAATCTACATCATCTTTCTTTCTATACAAAGGAGGAGAGTTTCTGTTTACAAAGAGAAATGGGCAATCAAATGAATGTCATGAGAAATCCTAGTAGAACTATAAAAAGGTGGATACACAAGTGCTTGGTGTTTGAAACAATTCTCAGGTTCGCATGCATCCCCGTGGGCGCATGCATGACACACAAGTGCTTGCTGTTTCAAGAAACTCCCAGGTTCATGTACACACACTCAAAATACTTATCCTACCACCTTCTAGACTCCTAAAACAATAAGCTGATTCTTGGGGTAAACTATGACAACTATAAAGTGAATTTCGCATATTGTAAACGCATATAATTTCCCCTACTGTCAATACTATCAAAAGCACAAGCAGGTTCGCATATGCAGAGAGATAGTTGGCGTACTTCGTGTCTTTTACCAGATCATGCAACATAATTCTGATTTTCATTATCGAAATGACATTAACCAGTTCACAATAATCACAATAAGGTACGGAAAGCCACATTTTACAATCAAGCAGTTCTACCACTATATTTAAGTACAAAAGACTGCTTATAGTCAAAATGTACCTCAGTTTCTGAACGGGCCAATACAATGAGAGGTCCAACTCCGCCTTCTCTGCCAATAGCGATACTAAACACCAAAAGAGAAAAGGCATCTCAAAAGTCAGGCAACAAGGAGTATAGAAAGACATATATAGAAAAGAAAAAGCTCAAATTAGAAAAAGGGACTTCTTTACAGATTGAGAATTGAGCTTATAACGGTTTAGTTCATTGAGCAAAGCCCCATTTAAGGACACATTAGCTACTTAAGCTTTGATCATGTTTAAAGCTTGTAACATTAACAGCATGATCCAACCCAGAGGGGTTACGCCATTTAGCATAAGCAAGGCAAAGCATTCAGTATAGGGATAATTAGAAAAACAATTACTAACTTGATACTTGTATGGGTAGGAAGACTACTTTCTGCGCACCCAATTGGAGCATCAGTTACATTGTCACAGTAAATATAAGGAACTACCAATGCCAAATATCCCTCCATTGTCATGCATGCAAAAGTATACCTTTATGAGAACATGTGCATGATGTCAAACCAAAAAGGAAAGCTTACTCAAGAAAGTGAAATTTGCTGACACATACAATTTTGTAGGCAATGACTATCTTCCAAAAGCATAGGCCTAGTTCAGGTTCTCATTTCACATTTTTCCTTTTTATTTTTCAGTACAAGTTCTCATTTCACCTTCAACTTATCTCAGTTATGACATTTGGCAAAACTACAAAGCTGAAGAACTAGATTGTTATGATGTTAGGCAGAAACAATTAACACAATGGAGCAAGATCCAAAAACCTAACATTTTGAATATTAAAACCTGTTGCAAATATACAGCTGACACCATCACATAAGGGAATACAGAATATCCTGAGGTTGTGAAGTTACCTATTCGCTTCTGAAACTGACAACCCCCATAAAGCACCCGCTGCCCTTTCTTGAAGACCTTGGGAAGAATTTGAGCATGATTGTGCAAGAGCAACCTGATTTGAGTTAACAACAAACCCAACTATAATCAATTAACAATGTACACAATCAGGAGAGTCCGTCGTGGATTAACATAAAAGGAAAAGAGCTTATGGTAATCAACATGCCGAAGTGGGATATGAGTTCAGACATGTAAAAACTGCTAAGATGGAACAGTATCGTGAATGAAAGTCTATCATGAACAAGACAGCCCCATCAAGAGGAATTTAGAACCAAAATTTCAAATAGGGATCAGCCAAATAGTTATTTAAATGAGAGGAGATACTTCTGACGAGTAGTTGGACGCAACTAATGAAACAAAATATGCTAACTTCAAAAAATTTAGACTAGGAAGATCCCCGCTAAATGTACTACCCCCATGAACATTTCCTGGTCCGCTGCTGCCCATTTTTAATGGTAGCAACTCATTTGGTACCATAATTGCAAGAGCTTATCATGATTCCGTTAAAGGCTGCAAATGAGAAAATAAACAAACTACTTGCAACCAAACAATCTCGTTTACCTTCAAATCTGTGATAGTAATAAGAAAATGATACTGGCAAAACTCTCATCCTGTAAGCTGTGGGGTGAGCAACATTGCTTCTATTAAAAGCATGTTTCTAGCAAGATAAAAATGCAGAAATTTTTTTCAGAGAACCATTAAGTAATATTCAATTACCTTTATCATGCATACAATACAACAATTCATTATCTCACAAGGTGGGCAAGGTGGATAATAGTACACAACTTTGCAAACTGCTAAGCATCATAGAGCCTTTGCAACTATATAAAGTAGAAATTGACAAATGGTATTATGTAAGAGCAATTAGATAAGATAAACAAACGACCCTACCAAAGCTTCAACTCCACCAGCCGCGGCAATTGCTTCCCGATTTCTATCATCAAAAGATAAATTCCACAATGCACCAGCAGCTTCCTGCCTGACATTATCAAGAAAAGCAAACTAATTACTAAGCATTGCAAAAAATTTTAAATGAAGACTCCAAGAGACACATGTAAACAAATATCTTAAATGGCATTATAATGACAGAAAAACAAATTTTTCAGAGGTGGTGTTCTGCTGCACGTGGAGAGAAACCGACGGGGCTACTTAAAAGGAAAGGTGAGATGTTCTAATACAGTATTTGCTTAAACTTAAATTTGAGATCAAGTTATCCAGAAATTTTTTTTCAAATGGCAATCCTAGTGGATCAAATGGACCTAGTGGAATATAAACAACTCCTACTCAGCTTAAGCTTCTTGACTGCAACTAGGTAAGAAGCATTACCTTACACCTTCACTTGGAGAACATGTTAACTGCACCAGCGCCTCAAGGGCGCCGGCCTCTTGGCCAACAGCTGCATTATTACTATTGCTATCTCCATGAGCAGCCAAATTGGCTAATGCACGAGCTGCCTGATTGTAATAATCAGAAAGAAAAGAGCACCAATCATAAGCATCAAAAAGTAAACATCACTGTTTCCAACTATATATGAAGGAATTCATTGGCAGCTACCAGTAAGCACAACTTACGAAGAAGTGAAAAAAAAAAAAGCAAAAATGAGCACGACTAGAGGTAGGCATGATTAAGACCTATAGCGTAGCATACCAAAATATATAATTGAAAAAGGGAAGGGAAAAGCAATATACCCACATAGCGACAGGACAACCAGGAATTACACCATTTCCCAAACAATAGAGTGATCTTTTGGTTCTTGCAAAATCATTGATCTTATGATCATGCAAGATGACCACTATACATGATAAGAAAAAGGAAGAAATGTCAACCGTCAAACAAAGAAACTGACTTTTAGGATAAAAGAAACAAATTCCACCAGAAAGGATAACAGGCAAGTTATATAGAGCAAGAATATGTTTAACTTGCTTAATTTTCATGAGCTTCACGACAGCATGCATCAATCAGCTGAAAAAGACTAGAGCTGATAAATGGTTACCTGCTCCTGTACTCCCTCAACCTTACATGAACGAGCAAGCATAACAAGTGCGTGCACTCCACCAGCCACTGCAACTTCCATGCTGCACTTGTCATCTGCAGCTAAGTTTGCAAGTGCACCAGCAGCACGTTCCTTTTTCAAGAAGAGCAAGGCAAAAGTTGAGATTAATTTCTCAAGCTTATCAATTTTTTGCAGCAAGATAGTAACTAAGTCCCTAAGTTAAGAGTCAGAGAAACTTACAAGGACCCCATCCATTCCAGGTGGCCATTTGTATATAAGATCAACCAGAGCTTTGACACCACCAGCCTTCGCAATTGCGGCCTGAAGAAGGTAAGAAAAACAAAAAATGCATTAACTCATGATGGAAAATATGTGAAGATCCAACTGCTTCATAACAGTAACAGTAACATCTACCTTGTGCTCTTCTCCAACTGAAAGGTTCCAAAGCCCTCCAGCCGCCTCTTCAGCAACCAACCTGTTCATTGACCTGGCGAGATCTGAAAGAATATTGATACCTCCTTCATCAGCAACTGCCTTTGCCACCTTGGCATTTACAGATAGGTTTGCAATTGCCTGCACACAAATAAGTAGGTTCAATTGAAACAAAATGTTTCACTGATCTTCCATATAACAATAGTGATGAGAGTAGGTGAGGGAATTGACAAGACCAAACCTTAGCAGCTTCAGATTGCACCCCTTCCCGACAAGACTTGGCAAGCTCCAGGAGTAAAGGAATGCCGCCTTGCTTCATCACAACCTCAGCCCTAGCAGGATCCACCGTGGCATTCTCATCATCAATAACCACAAATGTGGCGAGTCCAGTAGCCGCTCTCTCTTGAACATCATCCTGTGAGCTCCTCACAAGGTTCAACAGCAGCTTAGCTCCCTGCCTTAGCCAGAACCCATCCATGCCAGGAGGATTCGTCTCTGCAATCCGGAGAAGGGAGTGCGAAATGACCCACTCGATCCATCTCATTACTTCATTCAAGATCTTATCTTTGCTCAACTTAGAACTCCACTCTAGAAGCACATTCTGTTCCTTGATTGTGTTGTCGGCAAATAAACAAGCAATCCCCTTGAACACATCACTCCACACTGTGACCAGCAGCTTGCATTTGGTGTTGCTGAATGTAGTAGAATTATGATTATTCTCCTCCTCAATAAAGGGGCAGTTAAGAGCACAGAGCACCTTCAAAGTCTTTGAATTTGACAAAATCCTTGACACTGCGCTAGGTGAAACATCAGTCCGAGAAACATCAAGCCCCACAAGGTTTGGAAACTTGCTCCAAGCTAAAGAAGCTGAAGCCCACTTGATATTGCGCGTTCCAGCAAGTGAAAGGAACTGAAGAGACACCACATTGGCAAGTGCAGACTCATCAATTGCACAGCAGTCAGCAAGAGCAATGTCTTCAAGCATAGGGCAATGGCGCGCAAGGGCATTGATGGCATTCTCATCAACGTCACGGAGTCCAGAGAGATGAAGGCGGCGGAGTAAAGGGCAACAGAATGCCATGTGGCGGACGGCATCAGATGTAAGACGTTCACAAGGATCAGCCCCGATCTGGATTGACTCGAGAAATTCATGTCTGGCAGCGAGCACAGACAGAGTAGCGTCGGAGATTTCACGGCAGAAATCGCCGGACAAATCACGAAGCCCTCGAGCGTTGAGATGAATCAGCGTAGCCGCAGCGTCGGCGCCACGGAATCGAACGCGGCGGAGAGTAGAACACCGGGTTGACAGAGAACGCGCCACATCAGCATCGAAGCGGTGTGAGCGGAGATCGAGCGAGTTCCATAGACAAGGTGAAGCAGCGAGAGAACGCCATGTCCGGCAAGTCGAAGCAAGACTAGCTCTGTCTCGGTAGTTGAGAAAGGAGAAGAGTTGAACTACGGTATCATCAGGCAAGCTTGTCCAGTCGACGGTTACCGGCGCCGCAACCGCCCGCGAATCTTCGACGCAATCGATTTCACCGCCGCCATCACCCGACGGCTGCCCTCTATCTTTCAAACAGTGGCAAATCCGACGCCTCTTCGCCATGAATTTTTACAAAACCCGATCAAATTCAAAAATCAACAGAAAATCTTAGAGCTAACAAGCTCTCCATCTTCACCATATCTCCAAATTCAATTACAAAACAAAGAAAAGCATCAAATCAAATCCCCCAAACAAGTTTTTTCAAAGCAGCAACAGTTCTTCCGCTGCTTTCCAATTGCGTTCTTTCTAAAATTTCTGTTTTATCCTTTTTTTTTCCAGCTAACCAAAACTATCTAAATATAATCGATAACAATCTATGAACATAGGAGACCAAGAGATTGAATTCTTTTATAAATTCTTCTGAAAAACTCGTAATCGATCGGGTTTTGTTTTCTTCTATTGTTTCATGGGAGAGAGATAGCAGAGGTTTGGGATTCTTTCTTCCGCCGGGAAGAAGGAAAAGAGAAGACGAAGAAAAAAGAGAGCGGTATGTATTTATAGACGATTAAGAAGGTATCGTATATATTCGTGAGAGGGTTGTGATGTGCATGCATGGCATGTCAAGCCATATCATAGTCCAAAATTTTGTAACCGGACCAGATTTGGGCTTTTGTTGCTTGTTTGCTTCAAATTGATTGAACCTGAAATTCAGTTGACTCTGGACATGAATTGAGCTTTGTTTGTTGATTCAGTTGCTCTACAATTAACTCCATTTGTTAGAAGTCTTTTCGTAAGTGATCGTTAGGGTTACATTTGGAATGGTTTTTTTTTCATTTTAATTTTTTATTTAAAAATTTTTACAGTAATTTTATTCTAAATTCAAAATTATAAATAAAATTTTCATTATTAGATATTTATAATAGCTTTTATTTTTCTTTAAACATAAGAAAATTTATTTTTAAAAAGTAAAAGAATTCTTTTTAAGATATCAAGGACAAAATTATAGGGATAAAATTTGGGGAAAACTTCTCACTGTACTCTGTCATTCTTTCTATCGTACGTTTAATTTAGGAAAAACTCTTTGATATCTTAACCCCTTATTTCCAAGAAGATAATCTATCACTTTAACAAGAGTTCAATTAGTTAAAAATTTTAATTAATCTGAAATTATAGTCGTAAGAATTTAAGTTATGATATATTTTAATATTTTATCAATTAAAAATTATTTAGTGTTTAATTATATTTTAATTAGTAAAAGTTATTTCTAATAAGACCCGTAGAAGATTATGAGTCTTATGTTCTATTCTTAGAATCAATCAAAAGGAATAATTAAGCTATTTTTTCAATTGTCGGCAAATGATTTGTGCGGTGGGAAGTCAACTGGGTTGCGTCTTGCAAATTCAGGAAGTAAAAAACCCTACTTCCTGTGGATTTGGGAGGAAGTCACTTCACGAAACTGTAATTTTTTACTATATCTGTACCTGTATGGACAAGCCAGTTAACAAGAACCAGGATTTGTTTGACACTAATGCAACACACACAACGATGTTTGATAAAAAAATTCTTTTTTTAAGACATGAATATAGAATATGATAAGCTACGATAATCACTGTGTAGAAGAAAACTACATTTTCATTCCCAAATTGGAGTTAAAATCTACTACTGATTCAAAGTAATACATTTTTATGCAATCCCTCGTAATAGCTGGTAATAACAACAGTAACATACTCTTGGCGTTACTGCTAGAGCACAGGGCTGGTTTGTTCCAAGTTTATGAACCTGCTGGGAAGCAATGTGTGAAAGTCCTTGGCACCTTGTACACAGGTTCTCAAGTCTCGAGCCTAAAAATTCAATATAATCAGAGCATGAGATTCAACCCATGAGAAGACGAGATCACAAGCACGATCAGACTGTGGCTCATTCTGTTTACTTTGTGTTCGAAACATCCTGGAGATAAAAACAGATTTTTACTCCTCCACATATTGAAGTAAAATAGGCTCGGTTGGTTAAGCTCATATTTTATGCAGTGGAAATTCTCCCTCGTAAGGCCTCTTAAAGGCAGAACCAAAGAGAGTAGTGACAGGAGAGGTCAAACCCGACTCAAGGCCTAGTAGATCTATTCCTGCAATCCTCCACTTCCATCAATGCAGAAAATTCTTAACGAACCTGTGTAACTATTGAGAAGTTCGCTGTCAGAGCAATGAGGGCTGAGATGGCTTAGTGCCCTCATTTTCTAACGGAACTCATTGAATCTAAAAGATACTTTTTGTTCTATATTTTGATAGCAATTTGTACATAAAATCCAAAATCATCTCCCACAAGTACAAGAACATGAAATCTTCTCAAATAGCTAAATCAAGATAAAAGCTTCTCAAATACCATTTGTATGCCTGTTATAAAATCTTCTGAAAAGTCAATAGTTGCTTTAAGATCCCAAACACACATACTAAACATTTAGTGAGGATTTTTTATTTTGACATAATAATGAAGCGGAAACAGAGCTACCAAGGAATTGTACCTCAATATTCATCAGAGCTATCATCCTCACTGGAGTCTGGCTGCATACAAACAACAGCACCACAACAGAAAAAATCACGATCCTTAAGGAGAAGACAGCTTCCGTCTGAGTTCCACTTTAGGTCATGGATGGTAAAACCTGGTATCGGAACAGTCACGCAACAAACACCTGATGGACTCCACATATACAAATTGGAACTTCCAGTGCACAAAACAACACGAGTGCAGGTTGGATCCCATGCCGCTGTGCGGATTGGTTCTTTCTGGATCAAAAGAGCTGCAAGCTCAAGGCGACATATATCCCATATCCAGAGTACTGTTGGCATGTTATCATTACGACTGAAGATGTACTGGCTATCTTTACTCCATGACATCAAACCTGCACATGAGCAGTTGTGAAGAAATCCGATTTGCAGGAAGCTTTTTCTCCATTTTAAGTAACTCACATTCAGTAAGAAAGCCTTTCAAAATTATGCTAACCAAATCCAAGGTGTTAGTCACCATCTCATTGAGAATGTAATAGGAACAGTTACTGCCAACCATTTGTAACAGTTCATTAATGTTCTAAACCCCAGATGAATAAATATCAAAATCATGTAATGTAAATTACACAATGCAACTTATCAATTAATAGTCCAACACTAACCATCAACTGAAAGCTCAATATCCAAAATCAGCAAGTAATACTTACCAACTCCTTGTTTTGGGTTCGGCTTATCTACTCCTGCCTTTTGGAATGGCAGGGAAACAGGCAAGTCCAAAACTTCATATTTAACTCTAGAGCTTTCTTCAGGAGTACCTTCTACATTCCAAAGAATAATTAGTTAGACTCCTGATCAAATATATACAATATCAACTTAGAAATATGAGAGATCATTTGTACATGGAACCAACAAAAGAAAAATTACATGAGCATTTATTTAAATAAAAATAAATTGCCAGGGGCACTAAATCTTGGCATATCCATACAAGGACCTTACACCTTAAAGGAACAAAATAGCATCACTAGTTGAATAGTATAGCACAAAATCTTTCCACGATCCTATTCTTGTTTGCTAACAGGCAGCCGCAAACTGAAAGGAGATGATAGTTTATATTTTCTATACAGTGCACTACTTACCAGGGCAACTGCCTCGTATATTATCGGAGAAGCGATTCGTCAAGCAAAGCTCCGACATATCAATCTGCAGAGGCTCGTCAACTTCCTTCAGGATGATTTGGAAAAGAAGAAGGAACAAAAAATCACGCTTATTAGGGCGAAATAGATAGCAACCAAAATGAATTGTTTTAGCTACAAAAATTATACCTTGAAAATAGCCGCAGAGCAAGGACTACGAACAGTAGATATATGTGTGAATTCAGCAAAAGTTTTCCATGTAAGATGATTCAATGTTCTTAACATTTGATCATAGCTGCCAATAGCTAGAAATTGACCACAAGGGGACCAAGCAACACTCTTCACTCCCAAACCACTTTCATATGCTTGGTACTTGAAGAGGCATCGTCCGTCTGGAGAATATATCAGAATCTGTACCAAATTCATATAAATCCATATACACATCAGAATCAACTCGTTATTTACATCATTTGATTGCTATGATTGTCAAAGCATCCAAAAGAATCACACAAGGACCCTAGACTTCCTTGCATATTTCTTCAAAGTCTTAAGTATATAGGCTGTCTCCTCTAGAAGTGGTGTATCTTGAAAAGATACAAAAAGTGAATTCTGATCCTGAGAGTAAAGCAATGTAGCATGATAAAGTAGATAAGCATTTGCCGGCTGTTTCAGAATACATACAGAAAAACCACTTGCTGAAAGACTATAGTGATGTGCTACTAATGAAATAATGTACCTTATATTCAAGAAGGGAATCCCAGACTACAACAGCAGTATCATCAGGGGACCACTCGACACCAGCCAAGTCGATTGTGTCAACAGCAAAATTACCCATAACATCCCACGAATCACAAGATAAAAGATTTATATAATCCTTGCAATCATGTCTAGTGCAAACTGCAGCGAATTTTCCATCCTGAGTAAAGGAGACACCCCTAGAAGCATGCTTTGGCCATTGAACTTGCACACAGGCAGTGTTTAACAGGGACCAAACTGTCAATCTTAGCTGAAACTCGGATGTTGTCAGTATATGACGACTGTCAGGACTCCATCTTGCATAGGCAATTCCAGCAGGACCTTCATCTATTTTACACGTCCATTCTGGCTGACTCAACGACCATGCCTGAACCATCGGCCTCTTATAGAGACCACAAAGTATATACTCCGAATCAAGGGCCCATTCAATGTAAGATATTTTATCAACGCAGGAAAATAGTTGCACAACCTGTGCAAATGTGGTGATAAGAAGTTAGCTTAACAAATATGAACAAGAACTTGACAATTTCTAGAAGCTGTATGCTTAAAAAATGTAGATCCAGATTGTCTAATTGACTATTCCCAAAAGTGGCTGCCAACCTGAGGTAACATGATTGATAGTTAATCTTTTCTGTAAGTTGTCAAAGGATAATGAGGGGAAGGCCAGGAATACATCCCATTTGGATAAAAACCAACATTTATGTGTCAAAAAGACATCCTGATGTAGCTAAGAATCACAAAAACTTCTCAGAGATGAGCCCCAACTGTATACTTTGCAGTGGCACCATGGAGGCAGAGAACACCTCTAAATTGGTTTATGATAAAGTTATACTGAAAAGAGATTAATCTTTAAACTGGTTTATGATAACGTTATACTGAAAAAAGGAGCAGCATTAGCATTAAAGTTAGGAGAGAGACGAAGCATCACATTCAGTCCTATAAACAGAAATGATTGAAGCGGCTGCGGCATTATATTCTGGAGAGGTAATTTTGTTGTTCTTTTCTGTTTATCGCACCAAATTTCTTCCTACTTCCACTATGATTGTGTAAGTAAAGGACGCCAGTAATATGGTTTCAGTATACCTAAATTGTGAAACAAGATTCAATCTTTACACCAGGGAAGCAGCATTAGCGTTCAAATTAAGACAGCAGTAGTAAGACTGATAGGGGCGTTTTAGGAAACCTTGAAGGAGCGGACATCACGGATCACAAGCCGGTAGTCAACAGCGACGGCGAGGAATCGAGAGTCCGGCGAGAAGTAGCACGGGCCGGTCTGCTTATACGGCTCCGTGAACTCCATCTCTCCTCAAATCTCTTCTTCTCTTTCTACCAATCTGCACAAATTTTCCTCTCTATATCTCTCTCAACTAGAAAGAAGGAACGAGTAGTTCATTTGTGTAGAACACCAGCACTGGAAAAACTGTGCCGCCGTTATCGATTTACTTCAGTTTTTTGCTGCTGAAGAGTTGAACTGGGAAAGCGCTCTCTTCTCTCCTCTGTTACTTATTTTGGAACTTTTACAAATTCGGGTAGTCATTTGTTAGTTTCAGTGAAATTCATCGAAGATGAATCTTTTTTGTATGTTGCAATATAAACCCTCATTTGCCACAATAGCGAAACCAATAACCAAATTTGAAAAAGTTTCCTGGCATTGCTTCTATACACAAATCCGCTTTCAGTAAAAAAGAAGAAATGAGAAATTACTCTTCTTCTGTTGAGGAAGGAAAAAGTAGCAATTATCAGCTTCAAAACTCTCAGGGCAATGCCTGATCCTCTCTCTCAACAATAAAAGAAACTTCAACAATAACTTAACCTTGATGCATAACGTTCTATTTGCTATAAATACAATCGAGTGATTTTAGAAATTTCAACAAAAAATTCGATTTACAGTATAAGTTATTCATATACAGAAGTGGAAGCATGCCCTAGCACATTAAATGGGAATCAATCAAGATACAAAGGATGCCTAAACACAGGTTAGACCCACAAAAGAAACACAATTTAGTTGGGGATTTCAGGTGTATAAAGGGCCTCAATCTTGGGTTGAAAGGTACACACTTGCTTTCCTTTATATGAAAAGTTACTAAGATTAAACTTGGAGTGCGTTATCTCCTCCGGAGAGCACCATAGTTCCTCTTTACCTGTGGGTTTCGCATTTCATAAGCAACACAATAGGGATTAGCTATAAAAAGCAAAACACAACTTATCATGGATAGGCAACTTAGTAGTTAGCACAACAACCGACTGGTGATTGGATGTATAGAGATGAGTAGCATGTTATTCGGCTAATAATAGATTACCATCATCATTAAGCTTCCTTCAAGTATCATAAATGACCAACAGTATCCACTGCACCTTAAATCAAAACATCAACAAGAATATTTAGCATGTCATGAGCATAATTACCTGAGGTTGAACATTTTTTACAGTGTCTGCCATATCATCATCCTCGTCATCATCATCTTTGCTCATTAGCATACTTTGGATGGAAGATATATCTGACTTTCTTCCCCTCTTTGCAGTTGATATGGAGCCTCTACCTCTCCCTCTTGGAGCAGCTCGCTTGCGTCCTTTTGTTCGAGTAGTTTCTTCAGGTTCCTATAACATAATAATGAATTACATTTGACAGCAAAAATTGTTGACATTTTGATATAATTATCAAAAGAACTTGGTAATATACATTTTCATTCTTGGGATTGAGTATTAACTACAGTAGTGAAACTAACATGAGCTATCTAATCAAAATATATGATAACATAAAAAATGTACCAAAAGTCCAACAGTATTTATAGAATCCTACAGAATATATTCTAGAATTAGGATATTTGAGCCTGGATCCTAAACAGTCCAGTGTTAACATTTCAATTAGTTGCATGACACTTTAAATACGTCACTCATACTCGAGCACTGAGAAATTACAGGGATTCTAGAATCTGGAATAAACAATTATATATATCAGAGTGTATGTTTGAGCTATTCACAGAAGAAATTTCTAATTCCTTGCTCACTGCTGTTAGAATTCACTCTACTAAATTTATCAATATCATATTTGGAATAGTGAGAACAAAAGAAACTTTGAGCATACTGAGCTTTCCACGATTTCGTTGATTCTTTCCATTTCATCACTTGAAGGTGAATCCACCTCATCTTCTGCAATACTTTGTACAGCAGCTGATGCAGAGGCTGATCCAGATCTGCAATAACAGAACCCAATAAAAAGCTTGCAGAATGAATTAGATCTGAGCATCCATGAGCATTGACAGCCTGAAGAGATAGCACATGTGTACAAATTGAGAGCAAACAAATTGTAATAAAAAGGTAAAGCTTTGGAAGCACATATGCTTTAACTATCTAGATATGATGCCATGAGATTACCCCTTAGAATTGCGTCCTTTGGTAGCTGCATCAAGAGTCATCTGTCTCATTGTTGAACCCCTTCCCCTTCCCCTCTTAGAAGAGCCACTTGGAACAACAACAGAGCCATCCGTGGCAGAAGTTCCATAGGACACTTTTGTCGCACGAGTGGATGCTTTTGCGCCAGACAACATGTAGCTGGGATCTTCATCATTGCTAAAGGAGTTTGCGCTAGTAACCGGTGCAGTTTTTTTCCTACTAAGATCCTGAATAGATGAAATCATGAAATATTAAATTGCAGCCAAACTGAATTAAGAACTTGTTCATGATACAGAACTGAAAGCTAGAACCTGAAAGCTCTGTGAAGCAGAGACAGTACCCATGCTTTCATGGGTGCGTACTGACTTTTCCTTCAGACGTTCCTGCAATAATATGCCAATAGAAACTAGCATATCAGAAGAAACATTCTTTTAAACAGGATAAAATATCATGAATAACATGCCTGCATGCATTCCCCCACTTTGAGTATCAGCTCTTCTGCTTCTATCTTCGAATGATTTGCTTCAGAGATCAGCTTGTTCTGTAGGTTAACATTCAACATTGACTACATACCAATCAAGTATGGCACTAAACTTAGTGTCTGAAGTGATATGCTTACTCGGGTCTCCTCAAGATTGTACTGCAGACAGCTATAGAAAGCCATCTTATCATCCTTGTTGACAAAGTCGTGCAATGCAATATCCAAATCATTAACTGGAAGGATCTCCATTTTCTGCAAGTGAATATTGAAAATGAAATTCTCCAAACCAAAATGAAATATCAAAGGATTCCTGCTTAGAAATTGGCTTCTCAAAATTCCTTTAGGCTCTGTCATTTTACAAGTTAGTAGTATTAACAAAGAAAATGGAGCTAACTGCACCACCATCTATGGAAAACAGAATCCGTTGACCCCTTTGCTATGAAGGGAGTTTATGTTGAGCTATCAGCTAGGACATGAAGATTTTGACTTTGCTCCATTACCAAACAATAAAACAAAATGTCAATCTGGAGTTGAAAATTTTATGGAGTTAACTTGTCTAACTTCCACTTTAAGTTCCAAAAGAGGAACCTTGAACCTTTCCAGACTGATGTCTTAATATATCTATCATTTAGGTAGCAGTCTTCTATATGGAAGTACAAATCAAGACATAGCTCAATCTTTGACTGCCTTCCTTAAAAGATAATAAGCACTCAAACCATCAGTAAGGTCAATTGATAATAAAACAGAGAGCTGATGAACTACATTCTGCATAGTCTTATGAACTTTCTGTCATCCTCAAATGATAAGAACAAAGGTGTGATTTCTTGAGCAGCCATTCCTTCTAAACTCGAGGGTACTTTGAAATGATACTGTAGATGAGCTAACGTTAACATTTAAAGTTCTCGGCCACAAATGAACATTTATCCATAGTGCATCTACCAAATTTGACTGACATGTCTACAGACACTGGCAGGGAATCTCTCTGGTTTCTGACGAAAATGGAATTACGTAAGCCACAAATCCTGACAGTTCAACAACTTTTTAAGTTTCTCATAAAAAGGGACTCCGAATACTACTCAAGCTTACCTAGAATCCCTACCCATTTCCAACTATAATTGAACATTGAAAAGAAATTAAAATGAGCATTTGTGAATTACCAAATTACTTTCAGCAACCAAAGCCTCAATATTCTGCTGATTAAGTTCCTCGGGACGAAGCCTCTCAGAATCATCAATCTTCCCTAAAAAAAAAAAGTTAGTGTTTACTACAGTGGACATTAGTGGCAATTCACGTGGAAATTATTTTAAGATAACATCCTAACTTCAAGGAAAATATGCTCCTCAAAATGAATTCATTTCCACTATTGAGAAAACTGTCCCGAAAAACCACTTCCAAACTTAAGCCTGATGGCATTGCGTGTACAAATGCCAAGACAAAGTTTCTAGACCAATGAGCCTTATTCGAAAAAGACTCAACTTGTGCCTACTGAAGCTAAAAGAAAATAGACATCTGCTAAAAGGTATCACATATAGAGTAAGAGAAGCACTTGAGATAATAACCTTCAGCTGATTGACGTTTTTTTGCAGCTTTGGAGAAAATGAGAATATCCTGTGGATTGGCAACCTAAGACAAAAGGGGCAGGTATGATCCTCAGTAACACTCAAATAAAACACTAACAGCTTTGTTGCTTCATTTTGGACAGACCTTACCCACATACTTCTGGCCAAACCTTTGAGGATTTATTGTCATAAATCCAGAGTAATCTACCTGCAAAGACAAACAAGTCAATAGTGACCATAAACCAGTCTTAACAAACAAACGAGGAACATTAATCAAATTGGATAATGAAACACATAGCTCAGCTTAAGGCATATGTCACAAACAGGTTGGGTAGTAGTTACTAAATACTCTCAATTACTTATGATTTTTCTTTTCAAGAAATCCTAAAGGCATGGATGAAGAGACGTGGATGAAGAGACATGGATGAAGAGAGTGGGAAGAGGTAGAATAAAATACAATCTCTTGATTCCTGTCTCCTAGACTATCCAAAAAGAGCTCGGCATGATAATAAACCATTACCTTTATCCGGATTAAAGGAAGCTTGAGCTCTGACAGACTAGAAGTGTTTTTAGTACTCTTCTCAATGAGATTTTTCACCTAAATACAACCAATACTATTTAGGATTACATAATATACATACCATCTAATTAATTGAGTGCAAACTCATCAAACAATAAGCGCCTTACAACTTCATCCAGATGTTCAAGTATAGATGCTTGATTGTTGGGGTCAATCTCAGGTTCATCCTTTAAGACAACCTGGAGGGACATGGATTTACATAAGCATCAAATCTAGAAACAGGTAATAAACAACCTGCCACTTACAGTAAGGGTGGTCAGCAATCGAAAAAAGGTGTATAGTAAGTGAGAAAGAAGAAGTTACCTCAGTATACTCAAAGGGTCTGACAGATTTTAAGGGAATTCTTGTTGGTCTATACTGGCTATCCTGTATGAACAAAGAGAACTGCACCGAATCAGGCTACAAATACGATGAAAGGACCCTAAGAGAAAATGTCATATAGTCATCAGGTAAACCTTTATTTCCAGAAGAAGAACATGTTTGGGCTTTGCTTCTCCATCAATCAGTGATGTTGCAACCGAAGAACCGGGCTGAGTAATATGAAAGCCCATTCCTGGAACTTCCTGTGGCAGGGAAGAAAAGACTTAAAGTAGAAAGTAAATTTAAAATACACCAAGTTACCAATGATTGGCAGCGCATTCCCATACCTGTGGATCAACAAGGCATTCATGTTCATGCCCCCATACAATGAAGTCCAAAAAACGTGGTAAGAAATGCTCATTAATCGCATTCTTTGGATTTGTCTTGATTCTAAAGCCAAAAATTCAGAGAGATGGTTTTAATGAAAAACAAGGTAGCCATGAGTTTAGACAGAGAACATAGATATTGAGTAAAGTATAGAACCTATTCTGATGAAGAACCAAAATGTTGAACCAATCTGACACTGAAGATCGCTCATGTGCTTCAGGCCTCATCCATTGCACAGCACGTGGTGTCTAGAGGAAGACATCATCAACATGGTAACACACTTTAACTTATGAATGACATGAAAAGGAAAGTTATGGTGAGCCAGAATAACAAATACCTGAAACATTCTGTTGAGTCTCTCATCTCTGATGTTTCCAAGACCATATAAAGCTACTGAAGTGGAACCCTGGTGGTCCTAAAGTTTTTTAAAGAATGCTCTTAAGACAATTTAAATTGCAGATGCTTCTCTACTAACCTTCCTGATAAGTATAGGATAGAGTGAAATTTGACCCACACCCGAGCCACCAAGAACAGTTTTTCCAAAATAATTTACAAGATTGCACGCAGAAAGAATATCAATGGCCGAAAGGTTATCCTGTACAAAGAGATACAAGAGTTACCCAATGTCCTGGAAAAACTCGTACATTTGTGATTAGGACTGAAAGCTAAAGCAACAGAATTTCAGAATTGAACTGCAACATGTCACTTAAAGAAGCATTGTGTAGACATTTTGACAACTTTCTCTATGCGACAACATATGTTGTATGATGAAGCAGTCAACACTTCCCTTTCTTATGAATTACATACTAGATGAGCTAACAGCATCAAGAAAATGCCATTATAAACTTTATTTCCATTCAAACCAAAGAAGCTGGAAACCTGTTCACTCTTAACCAGTTATAGGTAGATTACTTCTGAATGGAAGACAAGCATACTAAGAAGATGATTTAGAGTGATCTATTTGCGCGAATCATATATTTAAGATTCCTGACAGTTACGGCAATAGCGATGTTGCAAGGTCAACACTTTGGTGCTAATGGCCCCTCATTCACGGCCACCGTGAGGGCATGCATTTAATATATAGTTTGTATAATTAGAACATTAGAGATGCTGAAAGATGCTTTAATTGGCATCGACAAGATGACAAGGGACAGAGGCATATTCCTATGTTATATTCTCATAGAATATTACAAGCCCAACAACGTACCACTCCAGCAGGATCATCATGATTCCCATGAATTGTAAATACAGGCAGCCCAACATTAAAGTGTGGATCTTCATAGTTCACGTGACCAAATCTGCAAATAAGAAACAAATTTAGGAGTTGGGCTTAACTGGTTTCGCAGTAAGCATTTCCAGTTATCTAAGAAGACAGTTTAAAAAAAATAAAAAAAAGAAGTCGGTCACACAAAACTCTTTTACATAGACCAGATGTTACTACAGGTATATCCAAAGTGCATTATAGACTGGTCAATGATTTCAGCTCATACTTAATGGCTGCACTGTTTAATTGATGTAGTTATAGATATCAATGCAAATTAGTTTCAGAACTCAATTCAATTATATATAATGCTTTATTCATTAACAAGAGGAAACTAGGTCTCTAAAATGACTCTTGAAAACAAAGTGATGAGATTTTGTTCTGATTTTCAATCATTATTAATGAAAATCTTCTGGTAGTAGAGAACCTCGTTTATCTTATGAAAGCGTAATAAGAAGGTACAGTAAGAATAAAACCCGTACATGTTCTGGAAGTTCACTGTCTGATCACTTACTACTTGAAACTGCACAGGCCTATCATTAAGGCAATAACGTCTAAGGATCTCAATAGTCTTCACTAGAGTTGACCTTGAGGGCTTATTTTCATGGAAAAGATCACCACCAAGAAGTAAGAAATCTACCTGTACTCATGTTAAAATCTTGCAATCAGAAACAAATTTAGAAATACATGATTTAATTTAATTCTAGTTTATATATTCAGGCAACTCAAGTGAGGAACACGAGAGGAGAGGAAAAGAAATTTACAATCTTAAGCACATTACATGTTCTGCATGCAAAAGCTAGAAGAACAAGTAACACAGGCAAAGGTTTTAGAAAATTAAAATGTTTGAAGTGGTTACAGTCAAACAGCTTTATTACCATATGACAGAGGAATTCTTATGCTTACAGTAATATCTAAAGAACAACAAATTTTAAGACACATTTCTTTGTCATACTATTATTCAATATGGCTTCTCACCTTGTTCTGTTCAGCTATTGAGCATATCTCTTCAAACGCCCGAAATGAATCAAATCTACGTATTTCATCTTTCTCCATGTAACCAAGGTGACAATCGGTTGCAATGAGCACCCTAAGCGTGTTATCAACATCATCCCTGCAAGTGTTTATCGGCAGCAGGTTAATACCATCACTACACCATTTTTCCATGTCCACTCCGCATCATAACGCAGACTATAGATGAAGGAATTCAACATGCGGTTACTTGAATTTTAATAAGTAACCAAAACCTGTAACTATCAACTCGAGATTTTTCTGTATATAAAAAGGAAATAATCTCACATGGTGAATTTCAATCACTCTGTTTCAGAAAAAGAGGGCCTCAGTTTATAAACATCCTGAAAAGATTGGTCAAACCAACGATGAGAAACAAATGCCAAAAGTTTTTTTATAGCAGCAGTGATTTTGATTCGAAAATCTTACCTAGGAATGGGAGGGTTTTAGTTTAGAGACGAGGAAAGAAAAAACTTGATCACCTCCTCCTTCGCGAACGCTCCGTGAACCCTCAAAGATTGAAAAAATGAGTGAACAAAGCGTCCGAAAATGCCCCTGAATCACATTATAATGTTGCATCTAACAGCATGGGCGTAATTGTCATTTAATCTCCACCATTCTCATAAAACTGAGCTTGAAAATCAGCTAAGACGGTGGTGAATTGAAATAAAAAAGATGATCAAACAAACAAGTCCTTTGGAAATTGTCTTCCCTGTACCATGATAAGTCAAGTCTATCCTAACATATGCTTCACAATCAGAATGTTGAATTACAATATCATGGCTAAAATAGTTACAAATTACATCTCTAGTAAACATTGAGAGTTTGAACCTTCTTTACAGACCATCATTGGTAAAACTATATCTAATGTGTATAGATATAACTACATAGAATGAAAAAATTGGAAATGGCACATATCCTTTAATCTCTTTTGCAAAATCTAACATGACAAGAAGAAACCAAAAGAACTCTGCCCGAGTCTGGAAAGCTTTAGCTTAAGTCAAGCGCCTACGCATTTAGCCCACATGAAACATTGTCTGATCTTTCGAGGCAAGAAGTAGGGCTCTAAAAAAGTGGCTTCTCCTCCAGCGAAAGTAGAAGATGACCAAATATATGCACCTCTTTCTTGCCTACTTCCTGGAACTGTGTTGTCCAGTAAAAATGATACTGCAAGAGCTACTACCATATTGAGTGAAAGAAGAGCGTTTAATGCGTAATTGATCTGCCAACATCAAAAGATTTAAATACATCATGAACTTGGTGATTGAAGCAGCTTTTTGAAAAGTTATCTCAGAATATTTAAGTAGCTAATTACTGAGTTATGCAGTTAAGCAAGTTTCTCAAAAGTATATTCAAAGAATCTAAAACCAAATAGCTGGTTGCAAATCTCAAGGAATAACAGAGTGGAGTTCTTATAGAAATAACAAGTTGGAAGGATGGGTAACGATGGGATACTAGAGTCAGCTTACTCTTTTATTGCCTAGGTGGATAGGTCCATCTGATGCAGCTGAATATGGCACTAGGTAGCTCGGTAGAATGAGGCTGGAATTTTGTTGATACTGCTGAAAGTATGCAGGAATTGACAAAGAAATGAACAATGTGAAACCAACAATTATCATATTCCTGGGGCTTGCAGTTCGAGTGTACTGAAGTGTCGACAGGCCCAAGGCAACTACTAGAGCCCATGTGAAGCACAACACAGCAGCAGCCAAGGCAAGGGGCATTGATGCAAGCAGAGCACCGACTTTTCCTACAAGAAAATAATAATTCATTTTATTTAGAAAGGAAAAGCACAACTTTAAGGCTGGAATTGTTAAAAGAACAAATATTAAACAATAACAATCCTGGAAAACAAAGAAGCACTACAGAATGAGTAATATATGAAGAAGCATACCCACAAATGAGAAGAAAATCATAAACGCCGCACCAATCTCAATGGGCCTCCTACTAGCCATCTTTGTGACATCAATCGTGTGGATATTCTCTGTCAACGTGGTTGAGCCAGTACCAGTGCCCCATAACCCAGCCAGTATGCTTGAACAACCTTCCAACCCTATTCCCCTGCTGACAACGGCAGAGGTTGGAGGACTCAGATTGACTAGTAACGACGTAGCATGATAGGTACCAATCTGGCATAAATTAAAGAGAGATTATGGCCAAATCACCAGATGAATTCCTTTTCCTACCTGCATCTGGTCAACAATGCTCAAGTAAAAAGGTATAACATAGAGAAAAAGGTCAAATAGAGGGGAGAAGGTGCCTACCTTTTCTCAAAATAATTCACATACTAAGTGAGGAGTACTTTTCATTTATATAGTGGCAACTCAGAGGAACTATAATTACTTTTAGTTTTGCAAATGAACTTGGTATTGAAATAGGATTAACCCTCAGTATCTTCCCATAAGATAGGAAAGTAACAGACTTTCTTGCACCGCCAAGGCAAAAAAAGAAGAGCAGAAAGAAGATGCATAAAATGATGTTCAGCTTTGATCTTCTTCGAGTCATGGTGGCCTACTTGAAATAATATCACTTATCCGATATCCCAAGGAGTAATGTATAGTACTTCAGAAATTGATTACATGTTAACTTACCTAGGACGCCAAGAAGTAATTGTTCCGAATTCAGTTATTGATAATTAATTCTGTCACTTTGGGTTGTGTGGCTCAAAAATCCTCGATAATGTTGCTCTATATGTGAAATAAGTCAACAGGAAATTACAATTATTAGACCAATATACTTCTATAATCTCCAAGGTCAAATCTGAAGTCAACCATAATCACTATTTGCTAGAAGGACAAATTATTGACAAGGTAGCATGATCAAGTAGTAAAAATTGTGCACACTAGCATTTACCAAAAGAATTCTGGGCATATAGAGCAGGAGGGAAATTTTGGCAGGGTACACAGAGGACAGAGATCTCAATTGGGAAGTTTTAATTTCTCACTCACCGAGTCAACTGATGCCACCAGAAACACAAATATCATTATTAAAGATGTCTTGAAATGGAATGTTGGTGAGCCCCATTGGAATGGATAGGGAATCCTAACCCAAGCAGCAGTCTTCCATGCACTGGAGACATCTGTCCTGCAATGCTTCATAATATTTGAATGCCTTTTACAATCGTCTAGTAGTATGTTTGAGCTAGGAACAATGGGGCTGCAACCTTTATAGTTGAAAGCTCCACCAGCTGTCAAAAAGAATGCATATGCCCATATAATCGCCACGCTGAGAGGAACCTGAGACAAACGCCAAAATCCATCATCATAAATTTATCATAAAATAGATGTGCAAGAGGCATTATCAAAGATATAGTGCGGGAAACTATACGAAATAGAATTACCGCATAAACTAGGAACAAATGATTTCCAAATATAGAAATCCTTCGAAGATACTGCAAAAGTGAAATTGCATAATGTCAAGACTCAGCATGTTCTGTACCTATCTCAGAATTACAAGAAATATTAATAAAAGAGCAACTGCAATGCTTTGGTTCCATGTACCAGAGTGAAAATAAGAATCAAAATAATAAGTGGAACACTGATTTCTGCACAGGTACCAGCTTGAGGAAAACCATAGCTGAAAAAAGCCAAACCTATAGCTGCAACAGTAGGTGCAACCACAACAGGATTTATCAACCTGCAACAAGAATTGGAAACTTAATTTGATCAAAGCAACATTCAGGCATATAACGAAGTTATCCTACTAAATTTAAGTCTAGAATTAGGTATTAGATCGTGAATAATTAGGGCATTGTATTCCTACTACTTCAAACACGTATTTCTATTTAGCTTTGACTTTCACATTCTTAGCTCTTCCTATCTAATGATAAGGAATGTTCAATTTCCTTTAGAAAAGCACTTGAGGGATAAGTTCAGAGTCTACTCTAAATCAATGTGCACAACAGATGATCCATGCACAACATTTCCAATATTGTTGGCATCTTAAGGGGATACATTATCTTCTGTCATGGGGTTCTTGCGATTTTTTATACAAAACAATCTATAATTATATAACTATTCTTTGCATCTGTTGTTGGTTCTATACACTCAGTATCTAAAAATTAATATTTTTTTGCAAATTTGGTTAAAATCAAACTAAATAAAAGGTCATTCTAAGAGCCTCAGATGGCATTCAGATGCTTTTAGAGAAAAGATGTGAGTTGCAGCAAGCAGGTATTATTTTGTTTTCTAGGTACCCAGATCACTGAGATATGCTCTGCAATCAAAGTAGCCTTCTCAAATCAGTTATCCTTCAGAACATAACAAGCCTTGCTAAATTGAAATCAAATGCTAAGATCGAAAGGAGAAGCGAAAGCCTGATAGCAACACCTTAAGAAAAGTGACATGAGACCACTGTATCCCATGATGGCCTGGAATACAGAACCAACTATTACAGCCCCTTGCAGTTCCCTCATTATATGCTTAAATTTCTGCAATGAACTTTCAAGTTGAGTTACTATAAGAACACAGAAAGAGCAGTGGAGATAAGTAGCAACAACCAATATGTAACACAATAAACATAAATGGAGAAAGCTTAAGCATGCTGTAATTTAAGTAACTTTAGAATGTCTAGATGGGCCTATTAATGGGTTTAAAATGGAAAAAATGTACGACACGTCGTATAAAGAAGAAAACTGCAAGTTAGAATGATCCAACAAACATATTGACTTTCACGGTTGGATTCTCTGTCCTACCTACTACCAAGCATGCCCATTTCAAAAGATGGCGTGTAAACCATGTCCGTGTTATTTCTGTTTTACTCAATGCAC
Source organism: Acanthochlamys bracteata (assembly GCA_019914995.1). Classification (NCBI taxonomy): domain Eukaryota; kingdom Viridiplantae; phylum Streptophyta; class Magnoliopsida; order Pandanales; family Velloziaceae; genus Acanthochlamys; species Acanthochlamys bracteata. The sequence continues at coordinate 1,698,201 of CM034126.1, forward strand.
GTAAAACATGTCAAGTACAGTACTCTTGTAGCATCTATTAAGTTCCACAGCACAGTTCAAACGAGGATTCAAATAACAATAACAAAAGGAAAGGTAGTCTAAAGGCAAACTTACATTTTCACTTAGATTGCGGAACTCTTCAGAGTTTATAATAACTAAGGCAGGAGCCAAGAAGACAAATGCACTCCCTTGAATCAATGGCAGCCTGCTGCCGAAAAATGAATGTAATAATGTTGTAATACCAGACACCAGTAGCATAGTTGAAATCACTGTAGCAGTTTCCTCCTGTAGAAAGTGTTATCCAACTTATGTTTTAAAGCTCTAATATAGTATTGAAAGCTATGTTCACAATAGATGCCTTACATCACTTCCTCCCATCACTGGTACCATAATTAAAGGAATAAAAACAAGTGAACCCGCGATTGATAGATAATGCTGCAAGCCATACATCATTGCAAGGACTGCAGAAGTGAAATTCACAGTGAAGATCACAGATTTGAAATTTGGTTATTGTTCATACAAGGCAATAGAAAGTTTGACATAAGCACGTCCAGCAGTTCAGAGCATAATGCCAGATTGAAATAAACAGACTGTTTCAATTTAGAAAAATTCAATTAGCAAATACACAAATTCTGTATAAATAAAAAAGATATAGTCTATGCACATGCTATCAAGCAAAATTAAAACTAAAACTTCTATCATATCTGTATTTGCTAACTAGAAGTCGATAGGTCCAGGTTCCACAATTGAAAACCAGTTGGTAGACATTCACATCTAGCACAAATATTAGAAATTTTCTCAGCAACACTTACCAAATCCTGGATTTTCCATTACACCAATCTTGAGCCCATCAGGTGATCTATAAACAGGCTGATCATCTGGCCCCAAAGAACCCGGAAACTCATCAATCCCCACTGGCCCCAACTCCCTCTCTCCCTTTTCCAAATCTCTCTTCACCTCATCCTCCCCTCTTACAGCAACAACATTCCCATGCCCATAGCCATTCACATTCACATTTCCATTTGAATCCTCATTATTCTTCCGCACAACTACTGCAGGCTCATTCCATTTATCTCTTATTCTAACAACCTTATCCTCCTCTTTTCTTCTACCGTTGATATCATCACTACTAATATTATTAACATCTCTACCAGCAGCAGTGATCTCATTTCCAAGCCGTCTACGGCCGCCACTGACTGGTTCGATCTCAGGCTTGGTGGCGTGATTACTCTCCACTACAGGTTCAATTCTATCAAATATATCAGACTCAGTAGCCGTAGTCTCACCGGAATGGTAAGTATTAAACCCGGTTCTACGAGCCCAAGACTTGAGTTCCCGCGGGTTAAGGTGGTCGGCGGCTCGAGGGACGAACGGTTCGATTCTCGGCGGCCATGGTCCCGGTCTCACTTTCGCTTTCAATTTCGATTTAGAATTCGAACTCTCTACTGGATCTTTGTCTCTGCTTGGTCCTGCTGCTGGATCCATTGCTGCTATTGCTGCTTGCAGATTTCTAGAAGAACTTTTTTAAGGGGATTGTAGAAAAGTGAATTTGGTGAAGGGAGAGAGAGATAGAATAGGAGGAAAGGAAACTGAAGCTTTTAGCAGTGGGTGAAGTGATGAAGTTAGTTGGTGCCGTTAGGAGAGAGGTCACTGTCTTAAAGAAACCGCAGATAGAGTGAGCTGGCGAGTGTTTTTCGAAAGTGATTTCCTAATACCCCAACATTAGCGACATCATAGCCCAACCGCGTCGATTCCTTGTGGTTAATTGCAGCCATGCGTGTATCAAATTAGCGACTAGCCGCTAACGCTTTATGAAATGTTTGACATTAGTTTTGGAAAAATAATTTTTTAAAATTAAAATATTTTAGAATTTTAAAGATTGAATTTTTTAATCTATAAAAATAATAAAAATAAGTATTCATATGATCTTAAGAAGTAATTTTTTAATTTTGTTAATTTTTTTTTAATTTATAAATATTATAAATATTTATTAAAAAATAAAATTAGAATTTACAATAAAAAAAAATAAGTAATCCACCTTAAACAGGCAGGCATCAGTTAGATTGAGTACGTACGTGTTTCAATTGGGTAGCCCATCAAAGTCCAACCATGTTGATCCTTTTTCAGGGATAAACTGTTTGATTCGTTCTTAGGTTTTTAGCAATTCCTCACAAACAGTTACTCGGTCTCTGAGATTTGTGTGCCTCTGAGAATGATTTCTTCCGTTGCAAGAGACTCTTCTACAGATATCAATAAAAGATATTTGTATTCAGTCAGCCATTAGTTTAACTGCATGAACGAATTCGTGCATTAATTCTTAACTGTTAATTATTGAAAAGAAATCTAAGGTTTTAAGAGTAGCGCAAAAATAACCCAAAAATGATTTGTTATCTGTTGGTTTATGTATTTTCGGAATGTATCTCATTCACTGAAGGCTTGATTGAGTATCTTAGAACTACTTTCAGAATCAGTTTGTCCAAATCGGGTTCAACAGACCAAAATGGTTGTTGTTGGTTCTCAAAATTATAAACTTCTTTAATGAATTTTTCTCTGCTTCTTGTTTGTCACTTACAAAAATCCTAAAATTTTGTCCAGGTCCTCTTAGAACATATTGTTTCTCAACTATCAGTAGAGCCACCATCTTCAACAGAAATCTCAGAATCACCTAGCCTGGAGGAAGTTGATGAAACAATAGTTTGAATCCATGAGATAAATTTGAAAGTATTTTGATACTTGAAGGTTCTTCCATGAGTTTCATTCGATAGTTTTTGCTTTACTCCATACTAGTTTAATGAATACATGGTGTTTATGGTTTGCAGGTCCAGATGCAAACAAGGAATGAGAAAGTCAGGCCACAAATTTAAGTACGTACTCAGCTGAGCATTTGAAAGAAGAGTACTTACTTTTCTTTGCTGAGACTATCCCGTTTTTGGCTGAGCTGCTCGAGGTTGTGGAACTTCCTGTTAAATCTCTTGCTCAAGACATTCTTAAGATGGAAAGTCTTAGCAGCGAAAGCCTTCAACAATACCTAACAAGTTGATCAAGAAGATAAATGTCCCCAGCTGGAAGAAAAATTTTGGTAGGAAATGTAGATATAGTAAAGCAGCATATTGTATATTTATTAGACTAACTTAGGTTATCGACTGAAATGTAGCTGATGTGAATAAGCTTTACATCTTTATATAGGCTCCAGCTCCTTGTAAGCTCTATGCTTTGTTGAATATGTGCAGAAATCTGATTCTAGTTATAATCCAAGGTAGAATGACGATGATGGTTTCTTTTATCTCGATAACAGTAACTGTGCAAGAAGAATTTGGTGCAGTTGCATCTTAAAATCTTTATTTTGATAATGGAAGTAGTCAAAGAACTGACAAAATGTTGCAATTGATTCAAATATACAATTTTTTAACAAATCCGAATGTTACAATTTGGGCAAGTTGTCCCACTGTAAATTAGAAATGAAAAAGAACAGAAATGAGGTTCCGCTACATATGCTGGAGATAACTACCATAATCAAGAATAATTTGCAGAACAACTTCCAAGCTAGTCCAGCCAAGCAAACAAAAATGCCTGCAAACCTTTGATACATCGAAGGTATAATTCAATTTAAGAGTACCTCCTTCAGTCTCTTCAAAAGCTCGATCTCCTGTCTATTGAATCCTTAAGCATATTTATGGCCAAGTCCTGATCAAAACTGTGGGCTCTCATGAAGATGCATTATTCTACATGAAACACAGATGTAACATTAGCTGGACAAGAACTTTGAATCAATATACAAATACTGCTGCAGTTTCCTACTTATAAAAAGAAAACTTGAGTTGGGCATTACCAATTGCAGACGACATCTGAGTAGAAACCTATTGTTCTTCTTTGACAGTCTTTCACGTCTAGCAGCTCGACATCAAAAACCTCAAACTGTTTTGAACTGAAAAATGTGGACGGTCCAACCTGCATGCATATTTTTAACAGACAACAGTAACGATAAGGATCAAAATCATGCAGTTGCTTAAGAAGCTAGCTATCCTCTTGCATATAACCTCTAGGAGATAATTTAGCTAGTGAATGAACAATATTTGCATAGCCAAGACAAATACAATTTCTAGACATGTTACGATTGACCTTACCTACATTTTCATAGATATATAAACTAGTGAAAAGAAACAGAAATCAAACTTTAGCATTTTTTATGAAATAAGTTACCGGAGGCCCAAGTTCAGGTGGAATAATAAGTCTCCGCTTTCCCCCAGGTTTCATATTTCGTATTCCTTCTTCAAATCCTGCATATGATGCAGAATTTATACATGCCCAGAAACATAGCAGTGAAGTCAATCTTTCAGATCTAGGGAACTTGCCTGGAACCAGTGCGTTGTTGCCAAGACGAATTCTTGCAGGTCTTCCTTGAAGGTAAGTGCTATCAATTCGTCGACCAGATTCATTGTAACCAATGTAGTGAAATGTAACCTGTCATCTGAATTGCTCAGTTTAGCTTCTCCAGATATCCAGAGAAAAATATAGTCAAATATGAAATGCAACCATAACTTAGAGCATCTCTAGAGCTTCCAGAGGTGCTAATATCATACGATGATACATGAAGCATAGTTAGTTCAAAATTTCAAACTATCAGATTGAAACAATTATGTCACAAAGTCAACCACAGCTAAAAATCCATCACTTGAAGTTTAAAAGAAAAAAACCTGTTGACCATCCTTTGGGCATTCGCCCTCACCAACTCTCATGTCTAGATAGATAAGCCCTGAGCCACTCTTCACATATTTGTCCGAGGTTACAACTTTGACTTCAAACCCTGGACATCAAAATAGAAAGTTCAGAAGTTCTGTTGCAGGACATTAGTGTATTTAGATGTATTTTTCCAACACAAATGTCTATAAGATGCCATCGACGGCTAAAAGCACATATTTCGCTTGTGATATTGATCACTAGCTATGAATACCGTTGTAGTGAGATATGCAAAACCAACAGTCTGATAAAATGTGAAAGGCATACAACAGCAGTCATTACCTTCTCTAATGAAATTTGGGAAGTCTTCAGGAGCGTTGTTAGCCTCCTGAATCTTCTTGTTCTGCTCAAGAAGCCGTCTCTCATCATAAGGTGTAAGCCCTTTATTCTTAACCTTGGCGACGACCGAGAGTGCAGGAAAAGAGCTCAATGTCACCAATGAGAACAAGAGTATGCCTCTCCTACTACTTCTATTATCTCCACTGTTATCATGATTGCAAGTGTTCCCCGCTGCACTTCTCCAAAAACTGCTCCATATCACTACACAATTTTCACAATAGCCAAATAGAATCTAGCAATAAGAGGGAAACTCTATACCTTTTGATTTGCTTCTTCTGGAATTTGAAACCACTCAAAACGCAATCAAAAAGAAGAAAATTTCCTGCAAATTTTAAGAAATGTTAACTTGCTCACTGAATTTCGCAAGAGAAACATGATAACATTTTAGGTTGAATAAATAGATTTAATTGGAATTAAGGCAACCCCAATTTGATCTTAAGAAATATATATTCAAAGGCTCTCTGAATCAAATTGAAAGGCAAAAACCTGAGAACTAATCAAAATAAAGGCAATATCAAAATTGAAATAGTAGTTGCAAAGAAGAGGAACAGAATTGCTTACTGGAAGAAGAGGAGAAAAGAGAAGCAGAAGAGATTGAATGCATGATTCTGCTTTCGATTTCAATCAACTAGCACAAGAAAAAGAGAGAAACTTCTCAAAATTTTTAGAGACAGAAATAGAATGAAAAAGTGATAAAGGAACAAGAGTTATCCACACTGACATTGCCAGTACTGACTTAAGTTGGACCAAATTACTATGCTAGGCCGTAGACAATGAAAAGATAATGCCCATCAACGTGGGCTTTAGTTAGGCCATGTGTTGCCTATTCAGCCCGTTAACAGTCCTAATTATATTGTGCAAATGTTGAAAAAACATTACTATATTTGATTAATATACAATTATTAATATAGATTTAAAACAATTATTAATATAGTTGCAAATTAGTCGCAATTATGATTTTTTATGTTTTGGGCTTGCTATGTGCATACAATGCTGCATTTAAAGTCAAATATCAAATCCTATAGTCAGCGTTCTCTAATCCAAGCCATTTTATGTAATTAAAACCTTAATATTTTATATTATTTAACTTTCGTCGTCAAAAAATTTAATACAGATGGACGAAAAAGTTAAAAAACTACTAGAACAAGTATCTATCCATCTCATCATCAATCCACGCTTTTTCTAATTTTTATTAATCTTGGTGGCTGCCTTTTCATTAATTGAAAAATCAAAGATAATTTATTAGTAATAGCTTTCTACTAAAAAATGTCAAATCAACACACGCACGCAATCTTGAATCTTGATATCAGATATCAAACCCCTTGCATTCGTTTTAACTCTTGAATCTTGATCTTCTTCTCAGTTCTTCTATGAAAAACCATTAACAAAACAACATTAAAACAATCGACCAAACAAAAAAAACTCTACAGAAAAACAGTAATTAATAACAATGTTTTCTTCTTCTTCTTCTCTACCTTATTCTTATTTCTGTTCAACACCACGGAGACAAAAAACTTTTTCTTCTTCATCTGATCATAAAGTGTTGTTGAGTGCTAGAGCGAGAACGCAGAACTTCGGCGAAAAAGGTGAAGAAGAAGAAGAACGAGGTCAGTATAAAGAACCTTTAACTCTTTAATTACAACGTTACACATAGGGTTTTTCGTACGTGGTTGTTTATCTTTATGGGTTTGATCTATCGATCGATTTCTGTTATGGTGCATAAATAAGAACCTACGTACGTACGATAAAATTTATCAAGCGATAAAGAAATTGAACCCCAGCTAACCGTGAGGCGTGGCTGGAAGAAAGCGTAGTAATAGATCTTCTGGCTATGATCATGAATCAAGACATCAATGTTTTTCATAAAATTAATTCAGAAGCTAGTACGAGAAGGACGTTTTGATCATGATCAGGTTATTTAGCAAGCTTAATATTACTTGATTGAATTTGCTAGAGAACGGGAGGAAATGGGCTAATAGAAGCAATGTGGACGCAAACATGGGAGCACTAACGGCGAGGATAGAGGTAGTGAAAGCGAAGGAGAGACTGCAGCTGCGCTGGAACAAAGACGAAGAGAACAAGCAGTGGTTCTTCCCATTGGAGTATGATATTCCTAAGCTGGACAGAGAAGCCCTAATCATGGAGTCCTTAGCAGTAGCAAAAGTTGCCGCTGGAACTTTCGGATTGACGATTGTTGGCTGCACTGCTTGTCTCTGCTTCATTTCTCTTGTAGCTCATCTTGTTCACTAGCTCATCCATGCACGTACGTAGACATATAGATGAGAATGAATTACATGATCGTGATTAATTTTCTTTCGTTCTTTTGTTGTACTTGTTTCTGAAGGAGCTAGAAGCAAATCCAGTGCATGTGTTTATCTATATATCTATCTGTGTCATATATAGCTAGTATGGATACGTTGGTATACTATCTTCATGTTTCAATCATGTTCTCTTCGTTCTTGTATATATTCATACGGTTTCTTCAGAAATGAGACACAATGCAAGCTAGCTATCATGTCATAATTAGTAATGTATGAGACATATATAATGCATGCTATATGTATATTATGTAAGAAAAAGAATCAAGGAAACTAATGACAAGTTTGCGAACGATGGAGATGCTTAATTAATGTTAGAAAAACATATCTAGTTTATGAGATGCGTTGATGTTGGTCCATAATTTGTACAGCTTCACATTTGTCATGAGAAAGCATTCAAAGTTTGCAACCATCGTATATAATTAATCACATGAAAAAGATTATGAAAGCATTCATTAATTTTATAATAAAAAAAAACGTAAATAGGGAAAATGATAGACATCTATATATACCAAATGAAATCACATGACATGCTTGAGTACTTGATTAATTTATGCAAATACAAAAACTTGCAATGGAACAACATTATATTATTTGTGGTTGCATTTGTTGCACTGATACCAACATCAAGGCACTGATATATATATTAATTGTACTTCATTTGTTTGAATGGTATATTAATTGTTTTGATCATCATCAACTGATTTTCAAGTCTGAAGTGGTTATTTAGATTTTGCTCCCAGATATAAGGAATTGATTAAAAAGAAAAAATTATTTGATAATTTCATAGTCATCCACCTTGAAAGAATCACTATGCTAAAACTGCATCCCTAGTGATTCTTTACCTAAACCCAAATTTAATCTAGTTAAATCCTCCCCAAAAATTATGCCAACTCAAGTCCTGCGCTCATGCCAACACAAGCAGCTAGATCATCAACTCGTTACTTAAAATTACCTAATAAAAGTATTAGGAAAGCAACGAAACCATTTTCTGGTTGACACGTTGAATGCTGGACTGGTGACTTCTAGAAACTTTCGCAAAAGCATGCGTGACAAATCATAACTTTAGAACCCAAAGTATCTACTGATTCTCTCTTCCACCAAACAAAACCTTTTGCTACCTCTTTTGCCTAACTCCTTTACTGTAACTGCAACAAGTTTGTGGAATTTTATAACATGTACCACCACAAAAATCTCCCTAGGAAATTTTGGCCCGCCGAAATTTGGTGAATCAGACTCATTCAAGTTACATTATACTGATACTTGGGTTTACGCTCCTAACTATTACCTACATTAGTTCATAGCTAGAAATAATCATGCATCTGTGGGCTATGTTTGACGTCACATGCTTCAAAAAAAAAAATTATTTCGTAATTTTTGTATAATTTATAAAAAATTTAAAATATAAAGAATATATTAAAAATTTATGATGTAAAAATTTTTTTATCCTTATTTTTAAAAGTAAAATAAATAAAATTCGTTTTAAAATTTTTTCAAAGTATTTTTTATTTTAAAAAAACTTTATAATCACTCTAAATATTCTCTACATCTGTTATAGAAGGCCTGCAAACGCTTTTTTGATAACACAGAATCGATTATAAGACTCGAAGCAATTTACGAAGTACATTTTACAGAAGTTTGATTGATTACGTAGTTGAGGCTTGTTTCTGATTTCCCAAGCCAAACAAGTGAAGAATTATTTGGACTGGAGCGATAAAATTGACCATCTGTTCATGCACGTTGTACCTGATTATCTGCAAGTTCAGAAGGAATGAGCTTTGATTAGATAAAGATTAACATATTGTATCAGCTGATCACAAGACAGAAGAGAACTATTACCTAATCTTGCAGTTCTTTGAACCTCCAGATCTCTTATCTTCCTTTTCTTCGTCTGCATTCTTTTAGGTTTCATAAAAGGCCGTCTCTGATAAAAAGAAAAAATACATGTTCCTCACTGGCTTATCCATATTTGATGCGGAACTTGCCATTCTCCTAGGCACTGATGCCAATTCAAATGAAGTAACAATAATAGTTTACCAGAAGATGCTGCACAAGACTTGAAGAATTCCTTGAGGAGCTGCATGCTGATAGAATTCAGAATCATCGATAAGGTCAGATCCCCATCCGTGATTCCATCCTGCGATAATTGCAAAGCCAGATAGATAATAATATATGAGCGAATTAAGCCATCCAATGCATGAAAGGAGAATTACTTAGTGAAGCAGTACTAAGATGGAATCCTGTTGAGGTTACAATTCCCATACAACCAAATCATTTGGCGCTTTTCTACGATAATTGATTTGCACGTGAAAGCATTATTTAAAATCATAATGCTTATGGAAGTAATAATTTCTGAATGCAAAAGCTGATAAAGCTCAACATCTGCACTCAAGAAAGAAAGGAAATTATAAGAAATGGAATGGAACCAAAAGCATCAAAATCAAAAGAAATTCCATAAAGATAAAGCAGAACTCAGAGCCCTCTGAGACAAACCTGAAGCATTTAGTTTGCTATTGAAACCAGCAGCACCACTTGTAATTTGTGTCTTCCTCTGCCATTTATAAAGCAGAACTCAGAATAGCACCTAAGTATGTGACTATGCATTCACGTATATACTATTACATGTATATATGTAAATCTTGCGTATGACTATACAGACAGATGTCTGTAATTGGTTCCTTTCTAAGTGTGAAGCTAAAATATAATATGTTAACGGTTAAATGTGATTTAGAAAACAATAACACCATAGGCGGCAAATATCAAATATTTACAATCTTGTATTTTATTTGGAGTGCACAAAGACGGTATAAATTTATAAAACATGCAATTCCATATGCAACTCTGAAAACAGTATAAATTTATTAAACAGCAAGAACATCATTTCTCATCGACCAACAGCATTAGTAAAAGTTTATTCTATTAGGGAATGTTGAAGTGATTTTAAAGTTGAGCTTTTGTGAGACGAAAAATAACTTTAAAATATTTTAAAAATAAGTTTTATTTTTTATTAAAAAAATAAAAATAAATAATAATAAAATTTCACGATTTAAATTTTTTTATATTTTTTAAATTTTTATAAAAGTCTGTAGAATATTATAAAAATTTATAAAAAAATATATAATATAATTGAAATAAAAATAAAATTTATAAGCAATGTCAAACAGGCCTAATCTTTTCTAACCATGAACAGAAATCTGGCAGTTCCAATCTTGAAGGGCATTGGGGGGAATGTGAAGTCCAGTATAACACTTGCATGTTTATGCATTCAGAATAACAAAATGCTAACTTTGAGCAAACATAAAAATGGCAAAATGCATCTGTAATAACTATAACTTTATAGGCTACATGAAGCTATTGTAGGAAATAGTGGCTCTAACATGCAATGTCTCTTATTTTTATTTTTTCTTTCTTCTTCTTTCCTCACTGCTCTGCCCCCTGCCCGAACCCATCAGCCCCCACTGCTCCGGCTTCTCTCCGGCGTGAAATCAACCCCTCTCCGGCGATATTCACTTCATTTCATCTTCTCAAGCCATCCTCCTCCTCATTTCCGGTAATCCTTATCAATTTCGGCGAGCTACGGCGTGCAGGACAAATTTTTAAAAATTTGTTCGGCCATTTTGCCGGCGTTCCGGCGAGGGTAAGTAATTAGAAACGTTCCCCTTAACTTTCTAAGTCTTTTCCCTCATTTATTTGCGTTGATTTTCAGCTCCGTTAGTTGATTTCGTGTGAGTTCGCCGCCGGACGTTATTTCGTCAATTCCGACCGCCGGCGACAAAATTGAAGCTCGTCGTCTATTCCATTGGATTCTACTAGCAGTGTTGGTCATCTTTACTGCTTTGAACGCACTTGGCCGGAACCCTAACTTGCCGGAATCCGGCGAACTTTCCGGCGACTTGGTTATGTGAGTTAAAAATACTTGCTTCATGTATTTGTAATTATTGTTAGATAAATTATTAATTCGTTTCGATTTAGGAAATCGTTGGATTGAAAATACGCGACTTGTTGCCGATTCAAGTCGTTTTAGCATTCGAGCGTCTCACCTCGTCGGTAAGCTTCTTGGATTCGTTAGTTAGTACTTATTGTATAGTGGATTAGAAATTTGAATAAACCGTTGAACGAATGAAATTTTAGAATGGTTCACCATATGTTATTGAACCTTGGACTCAAACTTAATTAGATATTTATTACAAGTATTTGATTTAGCTTTCATTAGCGTGCTTATTATTGAAAATGTCCGTATGCACGTTAGGTGGTATGAGTGACTTGAATTCAGAAGGTGCGGCTTAGAGTTGACAGTTGATATAAATACTTACTTGGACTACAGATGAGGGTACCGTGCCACTTTTTCTTCCTAAATTAACGTTAGGCTTTCGGCACATGTAGCATTCATTTTGAAAATTCTGGCGTACTTTGTCATTCTCATTGTATATTATGATCTATCCTTCATGCTACATATGCATGTACATGCTTAGATTTATTTCACATCATATTTATAGTTAGTACTAGCATGTTTGCATATTGTAGACTATGTGGCATAATTATGAGAATATGCTATATACATGTCAATATTTTCTTTATATATGCATAAGTATAATCACGATAGTATTGAAGGCATTTGGCATAACATGTTCATTGAGTGAAAACCTATTATGTTGCATCTACTTGTTAGGGACTGCATTGGTATGGGACAATGCAGAATCTAACAGGTACTGTCATAACCTATTATATTATGTATGTTTGAATGAGATATTAATACGGTGGGTCCCAGAAAATACTGGGCATCGAAATATATGGATAGCCGATGGGTCCCAGAACATACTGGGCATCGAATTATAAGATATGAATTACCGGTGGGTCCCAGAACATACTGTGCACCGAACTGTGATGATATTAGTTGCCGGTAGATTCCAGGATATACTGGGAATCGAGCTTGCCTGTGGTTTGATATGTATAAAAGTATTACGTATGTATGCTTGTATGATATACCCGATAGCGTGATGTGAGTTGAAGATGTGATCTCACTCGATCGCCTATTTTGTATGATTGTTACACCTAATGCATCCGCATACTTCATTACATATATTTGTTTGCATGGGTGCACTATATATATGTATATATATTTATAGCCTTGAGAGTGTCGCACAATATTGTTTCACATTATCGTATATCTCTGCTAAGAACTGAGTCGGTGTAGGACGATTTAGGACTTAGTAGAATCTGATCTGATCTATCGTTGCATCTGCTTCATGTAGATAGTACTATAATGCCTACTTAATGCATTATCTAAATTGAGCATTCTGTTGTTTTACCTTACTGAGACTAGGCTCACCCTCTTTTTTTTTTGCCTCTCCCAGATAGGTCAGAAGCTAGCGGGCGCTGATTTGACTCGATATTGCTGGACCGAGAGCGTACGGAGGGTATTTTATAAATCTTTTGGCATGTAGTTAGCTCTGTAATTCTCGAAGGACATTGACTTTTCTTGTACTTTATTGTATGTGGTATTGTGATGGTTTTTTATTTTGGATTATAATAGATGTTACGGCTACCGGTAGCCACTAGTGGTATTTTATTTGTAAAAATAATTTTTATGCTATTCGTTTTTCTTGTTTTGAATTTTTAATGATAAGTATAATTATTATTATTTGTACAGATTTTTTCTATTAAGTTTTTAGAAAAGATTATGTCGAAATTTTTTGAATATTGGCAAGTTAGTTTTATTAAGTTTTGGATCAGGCTTATTGGATTGGGCTAAGTTTGGACCTTGTCTGAACCTTGTCTGGATTCGGTTTAGTTTTGAGTCTTGACGGCATCTCCATATAAATGGTGAACTGAACGAGAGCAGAAAAATGCTGGCACATCAATATCTTTTGATTCCTCACTGCTGCCTGGCCTTTAATAGCATCTTCATCTTTATGGTGTTTCAAACTTGAAATAATCTTTTTTCAGTAACAGCTACTGCGCAATGAATGAGTAAATTGTAATATCTTGAGCGGATTACGTTGCTGGGGCAAATACCCCGAAACAGTTTCCAATCCTTGTAGTCATGCTTATGACTTCTGCAGAATGCCTGTGTCCATGACATGTGCATAGTTATGGAAGTTGTTTTTAAGTATGCTGTTGATTTCTGGATTTTTTCTGGCTTTCGTCGTCCTTCAAATTCTCGACACAATTGGCAATCCGTTTCTTTCTTGCAAGTTCTGATAGAGCAGCTAATTGTTTGTTGATTCATTATAATGGTATTTGCATTTTTCTTTTTTCTCCCCTATGTATATTCTATTAACTAAGAAAGTCTAAAATAAGACTTTACTTTGTTAAGTTTGAGAAATAAAGTTCCTGTTCTTTTCATCAATATAAAAAAATCTATGAGTTCCTGTTCTGTACAGAGGACGAGTGCATTAGACATTGCTCAGGCTTCTATGAATAAAAACCAACGGCCAACTATCCTACAGCTGCACTGAACTGTTGTACCTCCTGCAAAGAAACTATACAAGATAAGTTTTATTAGATTTTTAAGTTAAGGGGAGTAAATTCTATATCATAAATGATTTGGGAAAAAGAAAACAAAATTCATGAACAACACTACACTGCAGCTTTGTAATTGTATGTATCAACACTGACAGATGGGTTCTTTTGATTTTATATTTAAAAAAGAACAAAACTGACAAAACCTGGAGACGGTGCTAGTAAAGACTGGAGACAGATATATGACTAGTCAACTGAAAAAAGTAAAGGATCTTTTTCATTTCCTTTATTACTTAACCATTGGAAATCACCAAAGCAGCAACAGCAGCAGAGTAGTAGTAAAGAAGAAGGTTTTGAAACAGGACAATGAAAAAAATCCAAAATTTTGCTTTAGGGTGAAAAAACAATCATAAACAATTCAGCAGGATTTGAGGGACCATGTTTTCTGCTTCAAGACAATTGCAACCATCAGTGCAGCCTTCTAATAATGTTTGTCCAAGATGTTGCACACAGTTAAAAGGGAAAAAACCGAACTTCGCAAGATTCAAAGAAGACATAATAAAGAAGTTAACCCTGACTCAATGCTTTCATAGATTTACAACAGTTTCCAACTCTTGCATTACTGATGAGTCGTGCAAAATGTTAGTGAGACATTTCTTTCACATTCTTTTAGAATAATGCTTTACATGTCAGTGTATTGCAGAAATTTGCTAGGCATGTTGATTGAAAAAGAATAACCTTCGCAGCTTTGCTTGGTTTCTCTCTCAGTTAGTCGACTACCTACCTCTTATCAATAAACAAACCACCTGCAAACTACCACATGGTTCTTTCTTACTCCTCGCCACGGTCTTACCTTAAACAACTAGCTGTTGAGGTCCCAGATTTAGAACCCATACGGTCACCCCCTGAGAAAGACAAGTAAATAGCAAACTAGGTAGACATTTGCTTGCAATCTTCTTCACTCCTCTGAAGTTGAATGTCATTGTTCGATCTCTTCAAGCTTTTTTACAATATGTTTAATATTGGGTCTCAATGCAGGAGACTGAGAACAACAAGCCATAGCAAGCTCAAAGTATCGCAGCAATACTTCTTCAGTTGCATAAGTTTGCTTCCCGCTGTACTGCAGAAGATCAGTACTCAACTTGTGCTCCAGAATCAAGTTTCTCAGTGAGGTTGGAAGATGAAGGTCCTTGCTGTGCAAAAAATCAATCCTTGGCGGTTTTCTACAAGTTATCATTTCTAGGAAAATCACTCCTAAGCTGTACATATCAGTTTCTGCAGTCGCTTCTTTCATTTTGATCAACTCTGGAGCTTTGTAACCCTGAGTAGCAGCAGCCTCGAGCATTTCTTGTGCTGCTGCAGGAGTTAGGAGCAGATGCAGACCGAAATCTGATACACGAGGCTGGTAATCAGCATCGAGCAGAATGTTGTTTGACTTGAGATTGCCATGAATAATTGGCTTCTGATAAGCAGTGTGGAGATTATCCAATGACCTAGCAATGCCTAGCGATAATTTGTAAATCACTTCCCAACTATGTGATTCGGCATCTCCATCTGCAGATGCAGAATTTATCGTAACTTGATATATAAATTAAACTTCACAACAGAAATTTTAAATGATGGTTTAGTATTGAAGCAGGAATTGCGTTATAACTACTTTTTTCTTGTAATGTAGAAAAAAAAAATTACAACAATCCATGTTAACAAACATGAAGGAAACACTATGCAGTTTTTGGCTTCCAAAAGCTTGTGAAACTTGTGATTGATATGCATGTCTTTGCACTAGGATGAATGAAAGATTGAAACAAAGGACAGACGAAGCTTTCGTGGAATTGATAAAAATAATTTAAAACCATGATAATGAACTCTTTATCACTTCAATGCAATAATTGAAAGAGGTTATAGGAAAGACTGCAATTTTCCATTTTCAATCAAATTATAACCTTAAATTTGCAATGATCTTTAACACAGAAATATCTGAATTTTCTGAACTCAAGAATCAAAACTTCAAAATTTTCGAGAGTAACAGAAATTTATGCATATCATAAATTCATGTTCATAACTCACTGACCTCAACAACAACATCACAAAACAATCAAAAGAGGAATCAGAGAAACCAAAATCAAGAAAAGAAAGCAAACCAACCATAGAGAAACTGCGAAAGATCACCGGCATGGTAGTAGGGATGAACAAGGAGCTTCTCTCCTCTCGGCCCAACATACACGGCTCTCAGAGGAACCAGATTTGAATGCCTGACACTTCCTAGCATCTTCACAGCCAGTAAAATGTCAGCCGTCCGATTAACACAAGCAGGTCTAACAAATCTCAGCAACACAACTGATCCAAGCCCCCCATTACCGCTGGCAGACCGACCAACGCGAGCTCTGTAGAGTGTTGAGTAACCAGATTTGCCTACAACTTCACCGGGAGCGTCAAGAATGTCTCGGGCAGTTAAATTTTCGCCACCTTGGAACCGCAGAAAGTCTTCTGATTCTGCTTCTGTTGGTAAAGAGCTTGGTGTTGAGATGCCGGATTCCGGAGATGATTCTTGGTTTGTGGTTCTCTTCTTCCCTCGATGGTGGTTGTAGTAGTAGTAGAATGCAGTGAAGAGAAGAAGAAGGAAAGCAGATGGAATGGTTGTAGATAAAAGAAGCTTTAGTTTTTGATTACCCATTTTCAAGAACTGGTTGTTACATGAAAAAGATTGGAATTTTCATGTAAATTTGAGATCACTGGTTTGAAAAATGCTTTGCGCAGATGCAACAGAGTTGCAGATGAAATCTGGTGATAGATCTGGTAAAAGAGAAGCAGAGATTTCGAAAGTTTGATTCGTTTCCTTAGAACGAAGAAGAAGAAGAAGAAGGCACGAGTTCAGACAGATCTTTTGAGAGAGAAGTTGGAAACTTCCATTTGGCTCTAGTAACTCAAGGAAAAGAAAACGAAGTGAAAAGAAAAATTAAAGAAGAAAAACAAATATGGTATGGCTTGTCATTGACTAAGGCAGAATTTGAGATTGGTAGAAATGTTTTTCTTCTTTTTCTTTTTCAGCTTTGCTTTATCTTCTCTTTGATTTTTAAACAAGAAGAAGACAATTCATTCATGTCTACCTCTTCATCATCTCTCTTCTTTTTCAAAGACATTTTTTAAACCAATCTGCAAATGCAATCTTTCCCTTGTTAGTGTTGTTCACTAAAAAAGTTTAAAATAATAAATGCTTATTCAGGAAAGATGTATATAACTGGCATGTGAATAGTGAGAAAAATTATGTCCTTATTATTGGTGTAACATGTAAAATCGTATCATTATTATGAATATAATTTATATGGTATGCTATGATTTAATGTAGTTGTAAATGAGACAGTCTGGCCAATATCATCAAACACCAACTAACAATAAATCTCTGCAATGCTATTCCATTCAACGGGCGTTTGAAAGTAATTATTAAATAAGTTTTTTTTAAATAAAAAATATTTTTATTTTTTAAATGAATTTTTTTTTTTTTTAAAAAATAATAAAAATATATAATAAAAATTTTATTACGTAAATTTTTTTTTAAATTTTTTAAATTTTTAAATATTTATAAAATATATATTAAAACTATAAAATTAAAAATTAAAAAAAAAATTTTAAAAAATGTAATCCCAAACGCACGCACACCCGTAAGCAGCTTCAAATGCAGTAAATTATTAAGAAGGAAACCACTGAATACGAATGAAAACAGGGCATTTCCTTTGATGCCCAAAAAAAAAAAATTACATCTTATAGATTCATGGTTGTGATTAGGAGTCATAAGAATTAAGTTTAAGATAAATTAGGGTATTCTCAAAAGGTTCAATCGATTTTTCTAGCATGATCACATGCAGTTGAACTTTAGAACTTCCAAAATAATTTTGACAAAATTTATTTTATAAAATTCATTTTTATATTATTCGTTTTGGCACAGCTTATAATAAATTATTTAATTAATTTTTTTTTTTTTATATTTTTTAATATATATTTTATAAAAATTTAGAAAATATAAAAAATTATACAAAATAAGATCTTTTTATTAAATATTTTTATTATTTTTTTTAAAATAAAAAAAATTATTTTAAAAAAAATAAAAATATTTTTTATTTTAAAAAAGCTCTATGAGCAGCACCAAACGCTCCTATATTTTTTGCTTCAGTGTCTCGACTAAAAATAATAAGTATTTAATGTTGCCCGAAGAAATTGCTACTTGCATGAATTGGTGAGACTAAAACATAAGAAACCACAAACACATACATATGTGCTTCCAACTACAAATTTTTACCTTATTAATTTTGAGATACGAGAAAGTCAAGACAGTAAATTCTAACTAAAATAATGAATTTTAAAAGGAAAAACAAACCTATGAAATCTCAGCACGCAGATTTGGATATTGTTTCTTTGAAATGTGAAAATAATCAAAATGTAATTTTCATTCATACAAAAAGGAATGATGGTGTAAAATGGTTTACTAATGCATTGCAAAAAGATCCATCAAGCTAATAAAAAGTTTCGTAATATTTAAAAAAAAATATTCAGAGTAAACTATAATAACCCTATAAATATGTTTCAACGACAAGCGATACAACAAAAAATGATCAAGCTGGCAATATTTTGCAACATTGACTTTGCTTTTATTTTTGTTTTTAGAAACTTTATACTTGCAATATTCAATCAATAAATTACACATAAAGAGGGCGGTGATAGATAGACTCTGAGTGCGTTTGAAATTAATTATAAAATAAAATTTTTTTATATAGATATTTTTATTTTTTTAAAAAATAAAAATATGTAATAAAAAGATCTTATTACGTAAATTTTTTTTATACTTTTTAAATTTTAAATAAATTTTTTAAATACTTATAAATTATATATTAAAAAATATAAAATTAAAAATTAAAAAAAATATTGAAGAAAAGCTAAACCAAACACTCAAGAGTCATAGAGGCATCCACCAATCCATAGTGCACCTCTTTTTCTAATATTTCAAATTCATCTCTATGATTGAACATAAAAATCTATACGATAAAATTTGTAATAAAATTTTAACTCAATTGAATATTAAATTAATTTTTATTATATTTTTTAATCAAAATAACAGTAAAAAAATAGAAAAATATATATTGCTGCACATATATATGCTAAGGAAGAGTTTGTCATCTCTAAAGCTGCTCGTATAATGTAACTGAAGAAGGAAATGTCTAACTAATACATTAATAGTTTTGATTCAACATCCAACAACCAGCAACTCTACAACAACAACCATCAGATTTCTCACGATATGAACACGCAACTTCTGTTAGAAGTAAAAACATTAATGAGCCAGTACCAAATCAGCTCGAGTAGTCAAGTGTAGCCGAACTGAACAGAAGAGGAAAACCAGTTCCGAGTTCAGACGATGGTAGCATTCATGAAGTCGATGAAAAACTCCAGCACACAAAACATATGACAAGGCAACAGTTAGAGCAGGACAGCGCCCCACAATCAGCAGGTTTTTTAAAGGGTCATAACAATGTATGTGAAAGAGAAGTAAAAGTCGTGCATCAATTTTGTACATATAATTTACATTTATCATACAATGAAAACTGCACAAATGAAGCTGCTTCTCCTAGGAGCAACTTTGGAATGCTTCCTTAGAAAAGCCTTTTCAGCCTCGGACCATTCGACTTGCACCTTCCTCCAATGAGGAGAACTTAAGGCGTTTTGCTCGGAAGCAAAACAAGTTAAAGGGGTTCCGTATGTACCGTCTCCCCAGTGAGGAAACCGAGAAGGAAGGGGGGAAAGAAAAAGAGAAAAAAAAATATTATAAGGCAAGATTTGCATTTTGCATATTGAAGAAAAAAATGATAAGCAAATCTGGGTGGAACAAAAAAAGTTGATTATTCTAGATGGATTTTGAACTTTTTAGCCAAGCAAAGCAGAAGTGCATAAATGATAGACTTAGAGTACGTTTAGAATTACTTGTAAAATAAAATTTTTTTAAAATAAATCGTAATTTTATTTTTTATTTTTTAAAAAATAAAAAATATATAATAAAAAATTTTATCACATAAAATTTTTTTAATTTTTTTTAAATATTATAAAAATATAAAATTAAAATTGAACGTTTAAAAATGCAATTTCAAACGCTACTTATTACTTTCTAGCCAAATACTTTACATAGAAGCCTCTATAGTTGCTTAGAAAGGATACTTGTGTAATAAAGTTATGAAGGCACCGACGTCTCATAAGGTTCATTTAGCGTGACAACTCAATGGACACCAAGTTGATCAAAAAATCAATATTTTTCAAAGCAATAAACAAAATTCTCTGCTATATACACTGTTCAATCACCCATGTTATATTCATGTTATCAGCATCATGAACAAGTCTGTTGCCAATTTCGATGCGATCTGCCTGCGATTAGATAGATGATGCCAGTACTGCTACCCACATTAACTAATATTGAAATTATTGTTAGTTGAGATTTTGGAATTCCGTTGATGAGTAGCTGATCTCTTGATGGATTCAATCCTCTGAAGCCTAATCTGCTCTCTGAACTTCGCTATGAACTCATCAGCCCTCTTATCTACCTCATTGTCATCTGGCGTTGATTCCGGCTTAGATTCCGGGGTGCCTTTCCTGTCGCATTCCTCCTCATCATCGTCGGATGTTATTACCGTCTTCTCAACAGGCGCCTTGTCGCTTTGAGATCTCAGTAACAATGGATGAGGCTGACTGTTGTTCTCGTTCACCATTCTATCCAATGCAGTATCTGAACCAACCTTTCCGGCCTTACTGAATGCTCCATTTTCCTTAGGTCGAACAGTTCTCGGCGATCTACAACCGACCGGAGAACTATTGACTTGGTTTCTAATGTTGTTATTTGCATCGAAAGAACTCACTCTAACATCATCTTCCCTTGCTCTTCTACTTACATTCTGCAACTCATCCTTGAAACTTCTTGCAGTATCCCTTTTATCCGAGTACGCGAAAGATCCATGATGGAGAAAAGGTGGCGGTGGCGGTGGCGGTGGTGGTGGTGGAAGTGTCGTAGACTTTCGGTAACTCTTCTTTCTTCCTGGATCTTCTCCTGTCTTCGCCATTAGTTTCGGTGAAGGTGCTGCAGAAGTAGACACCTTCAACGTTGAAGAAGAAGAAGATGCCACCACTGAAGTGGACGTTGAACGGGAAGACGGAGTCCTCGAAGCATAACCGTCGCCAGAAGCTTCTATAACAGAGGAGGATGAAGATGAACAAGAGCAAACGGAGTTACCAATGGTGTGTTCTTTAACTTCCATGCGTCCGGATCTCGACCGCCAGGGAATAGGAGAAGGAAGAACAGCATTCTGCTTTGAATCATCAAAAAACATTTCATCCGCCAATCCCTTCTCCGCTGGTGAATCAGCTCTCAATCTTCTAACAGGAAGAAACAAGGGCTTGTTGTTCTGCTCAACACCATCCGCATCAGCAAGAACAACAACCGGATCACCACGGTAATACTGCGAACTCCACGCCTGTGCAGCTGCTGTCTTTCCTTCAGAAGTATTATTATCCTCAACGTCCGCTTCCACGAAATCTTCATTGTTAAAAACAGAGGAAACAGAGAGCAAACGAGCTACATAAGACTCCAGCGAGTCTGTCTTCGCAGCAGCAGCTGGCGGGAGTATTTCAACTTCTTGAACGGCGTTTCTTCGACTAAAAAGCCCGTAAGAAATCGCGATTCCGATGAAGATGAGACGAAAGAGTTCCCAGAATCTGCTGATAATGCTTCGGTTTAACGGTTCCGGCGCTTGAGAAGGGAGCAAAGGAAGGAGAGCTACTAAGATGAAGAACAAGATTGATTTGTGAAGGAAATCGCGGTGCGCCCAAGTTCTTTGCTGTGGTTTTGGAGCTAGTATTGGCGCTTTGGTTGTGTCTAATTCTGCCATTGAAGCAACAACAACTCTGCTTGTGATTCTTGAGAGGAGAAAGTGAAGAGACGAGAAGTGCAGAGAAGGGAAAGAAGGAGACTGCAAAAGTGGAGGGAAGGGGGAGAAAAAGTAATAAAGCAAAAGTTAGAGTGATACAAATTTGGTGGTCTTTGAAAAAGAAATTGGAATTCTTTCTTTTTTACTACTGGCTTGTTTGTTTTTCTCTTTGGATTATTTTGCATCTACAGTGACGCTCGTTTAACAGAGCTTTTAATATCATCTTATAAATACATCTTATTTTTAGATTTCAGATTTGAAAACAAATGTGATTAGAAAGAATTTTGCATGAACATGTTGCTGCTTCCTTTACGCGTGAAGTAAACGCAGAAAATATATTCCCAAATGAAATTCTTTTCGTTTTCTTGGTTTCCTTCGATAATAAGTTGTTGGAGAGGAAAAGATAATGTTTATGTTATGGTGATCTGTTAACTTCTAGTGCTTTCATCAATGCTTCAGGAAGAAGCATTAACTTGGATTTACTGACTCAGCTAAGGTAGGATCACTTCTTATATTCAGAAAGAATTTTGATTTGGTCAACACATGGAGTTGCTGATGGACACCTGCTGGAATTTTGACATCTAAAAATCAATCTGACTCAGTGTGCTGTCAGTAAAGTGGCATCAGATCAGAAGAAAATCCAGAGATTCCATTCAACTCATCTCACCCCATCCGTTGCTAAATAAATTTTCTACAAATTTATGAAGCTAGCATGACACAAGCATAGTGTTCTAATTCTCATAATTAGCATATAACTGGACCGAATTTGGATCACGGCATTGACCTAGGTGACCCATCGGGTCAATATTATTGGCTTCATTTGTCTTACAACATTCTCGCTCCCACTAAAAAGTTTTGCTCCCCCAAAATGACGAATTCAGAAGAACAAGTCCCGCCGGCCGGTCACTATATCGAGGCTGAAGAAGCGAAAGAGAAAGAAGAAGCAGTAGCTAAGGTAGAAGAAGAGAGCAAGACGGGAGTGGTTGAGGAGTGAAGAGAAGCAGTAGGAGAAGAAGGAGAGTTGTGATCGGAAGCAACGGCGGAAACCTTTGATGAAGAGGACATCACCGATAATTGAGAGGCCGTCGGGAAAATGCAAGGCTGTTTTGAAATTCTCGGAGGCTATGTCTCCACGGAAGTCACCGGCTTCTAAGATCATAACTGTTTCTCATGTTAGTTGATCAAGGACTTTCTTGGTTTTCTTTCTCTGTTAATTATTGTTTTCATTTTTGTTAATGATTGAGAGTGGTGTTGTTACGGAGAATGAAATATTGTTGCTGTGGCAGTGGTGATGGAGAGTGAAATGTTGTTAAAGAGAATGAAATGTTGTTGCTATGGCGGTGGTGATGGAGAATGAAATGCTATGGCGGTGCTGTTGTAGAGAATGAAGTAGTGATTGAGAATGAATGCTGAAATGTTCTTGCTATTGCTGGTTCCGCCACTGTCGCAAGCGAGTGCCGCGATAATACGGCGTTGGAGCGGAAGCCAGAGATCCAAAGAGCCAGCGCTCCAAGCAGTTAAAATATAATTTCTTTTAGTGGCCCGCGCCTGGAAAGATCGCTTGCACGATTAGTTCTTTTGCAGTTCCGGACATTAACGAATTTTAATATCGATCGGATTCCCAACATTGCTATTTGTACTCTAAAATTCTTAAATTGAATTATCAAATTATAGTTTTAAAATTTAGTTGTGTCTAACTCACTTAATTAATGAATATTTAAAAGTATTTATAAAATGAAAAAATAGTTTGGAAATTTTGATTTAAAAAAAGAAATAAAATTTTATGATTATAAAAATTTAAAAAATTATAATAGTGTACAAATTTCACTGAAATATAAAAATAGTTTGGAAATTTTGATTTAAAAAAAGAAATAAAATTTTATGATTATAAAAATTTAAAAAATTATAATAGTGTACAAATTTCACTGAAATATAAAAATAGTTTGGAAACTTTGATCTAAAAAAATAAAAATAAAAAAATTTTATGATGTATTTTTTTTATATTTTTAAATTCAAAAAAGCTATAAATATTGTAAATTTAACTGAAATATAAAATAAAAAAAACAAAATAAAAAGTTATTAAAGTACACTGCTAAACGGTTCCTAGATTTAGAGACGATTAGAGCGTGTCTCACTCCCGCGACGAAAAAAATTGGAAAAAGCTAAATTAGTAAAACATAAAGGAAAATATAAGTTCATTTTGAAATAAAACTTCGACAAATTAAAATCGATATATAAAAGTAAAAATAAAATTTAAAATAATAATAAAATATATAAAGTGCTAAATTTATCTAAGAAATAAAATCTAGTGGTAGTTAAACTATTTCTTTGCAAAGGAAAAATAAATACAAAATAACTCGTTTAAATAAAATACTAAATAAAAATGAAAATGTATGAGGGAGAAAATACATAAACAGTCTTTTGACTGAGTTTTGGGCGCTCAAACTCAACAAGCTACAAAAATTTTCTTCGGAAGCCCCAAACAAAAAAAAAAGGAGATCAACACTCAAAACTCGTTAATGGCTACGGATGGATTCGTTGAAGCAGAGAACATCGATGCAATCATCACACGAATCGAACACAAATCTCGCAAGATCGAAAGCCTTCTCAAACAGTTCAGATCTCCACCCTCCTCTCTCCACCAAAAGTTTTCAATCTCGTCTCGCATAACTTCAATTTCCTCGTTTGATTACGTTTTCAATGATTTTTATTGCAGATCGAAGCCGGTGGAAGCGTTGAAGACGGCGCTGGAGGGATCGCCGCCGAACACCCGCGATGAGCGCTGCAAGGTTATCCGTGATTTGGTCAATCAATTTCGTGTTTATCGATTCCGGGTTTGAGATTTTGTTACTCAATTGAAGAAATTGGCTGCTGGTTTTGCTGTTGTTTGGATAGTCTGCGAATTGGATCGTTGTGCACCGAGTGATGATGGCGATCAAAGACGTCGAAGGCATGATGTCGGCATTGGATCCTGAATACTACGACATTCTAATGAAGTTAGATCTCTACCTATCTCTACCTCTTACAAGCACTTTCAGATAAAAAACACTGTGTTTATGTTTGCTGACATTGTTTCAGCATAGTGAGTTTAAACGTTGCCGGTAGTATGGTGTTATTGCTCAAGTTATGCTAGTAAGTGTCTATGTCAACAATAAGATTTTAACCAAGAAACACATAATAATTTGCATTCATAAATGTCGTGCTATGTACCCAGCTGGCTGTTCTATAAAATAGATTGCTGCATTAATGTGTAGAAAGAGCTAGGCGGTCAAGATTTCATTAGGAAGATTAGTTTTGCAGTTTGTGACAATTTGTTCTATCTGAATATGGTTGTCTGCTGTGTTTTGGGAAATTTACATTACTGAAAGCAAGAATTTGACCTATAATTAGATTTATATAGCGATCAATAAATCATACAAGAGTTCAGGTGCTTTTCAGTTTAAATGACTGATGTGATCTTGAAGAAGGATACCTAGTGGTTATATGGGTACAATGATTCCGAGAAAAAATAGTAATTAATCCAAACCGCACTATGGACATTGGTTTGTGACAAAGCCTTTGAGCGAGGTCATTAGAGGAGCAATCTATATTGTTTCGAGCAATTCAAGCGATCTTATGCATTGTTGGAGGTACTTAGAATGATTTTGAGTTCATAATTTAAGGCTGATCTCAGAAGTGAAAATGATTATAGAAAATGGGAGATTGTGATCCAAAGTAGTTTTGAGGATGTCCTAGTGATTATCCTTGCAACTCAAGACTAAGGTACTTATAGATATTGAGCTGTGGCTTGTTTGTGGAAAATTTATTGCCTTTTATTTTCTGTTATATTGCATCTGATGCTATATTAGACGAAATTGGCGTAGACAGTTGTTGTATTAAGGTTCCCGCTTTATGTCGTTTAAGGCTAGGGCCTTCTGTTTCGCCAGTCGTAGCTTGTTCTGTTCTCTGTTTAATTGCATGTGCTCAGACTAGGCACTGCTGATTAAAGAATCTGGTGTAGCAGATATGGAAGCACCTTTACATTTGTCCTTATCTCAGTATTAGTTACTTGTGTTTAAACAGGTACCTTTATCGGGGTTTAGCAACAGGTGATCGGCCTACCTGTGACCAATGCCTTAAGATACATGAGAAACTAACAGAGCGAGCCGGACTGGGATGTATACTGCGAGCCATTTCTGACACTGTAAACACTGTCTGAGCCTTAACTTTTTTCCGCAGGTAACCAGCCACATCCTTGTCTTTGTTGGACGTGATGCATTCTTGTACTTCTAATGGATGCTATATATATTCGTTGGAGCATCTTCGTGTGTACTTTGCTTAGGGGAGGGGTTGAAATGGACATGAAAAGGCAATGGAAGAATGGACTTAGGCTAAGAACTCTGCTTAGCTGGGTTAGGACAACGAAGGATAGTAGTTTACAATTTCATGGCCTATATTTCTGAAACCATGGATATCAAAATAAGATATTTACAAGATCGATCTGTGCGCTACTTCTGGAATCACATCTCTTCATCTCAGTGGAGTTTAGGAACTTTGGTTTCTCTTGCGTAGTTGTAGCAAAGATGTGTGTTTCAGACACTTTGTTGTTGAATGATTGAACAAAGTCCCTGTGGATGTGTACCTATAAATTTCTGAAGGGCAGAGTTTAGTAATGCCAGAGTAATTTTGCTTCGCCATATGATTTGCCTATTTAACTGGAAGATGGGTACTTCAAAGCTGCTTTTCACTATCTTGACAGCAATTAGAATTTTAGCTAGCAGATCGAATTATCTTGACAGCAATTACCTTCTTTTGATTCTCTAAAACTCCCTATAACATTCTTCATTTCCCACTGCTGTAGAGATGGGCTTACCATCGTACCTGTTAGCTACAATTTGTTTTTCTCTTCTACCAAGTTCTTTAGAGGGCCTACTTTCCTTTCAATTCCTACACTAAGTAACAAAACCATATAGGCTTGTTAGTATATTGAAATTTTCACTTGATTAGAATTGTTCTAGAAAAAAACTTTTACTTGTAAGAAATCACTGATCAACTTAGATGATTATTTTGGGCCTACGCATTAAAACGTGATTAGTTCTTATTTTGCAAAGACTGCTTCATATAATGACTCATTAGTCACTAATTAGACGTGGCATCATATGTTGCATACTGCTTAGATTTTGACAGATAAAAAAAAAAATATTCGGGTTCTTTCTTCTTAGTGGACCGACCAGAACTACTTGCTTCTGCAAGTAATAAGCATTTAAAAATTCTTTTTAGTATTCTGAAGTAACAGCTAACCAATTTGCTTTTACTTTTACTTTTTTGTTACTAACGATAACAATCTCCACCAATTCTCCTTATATTATGATTATGATAAGTTGCATCATCTCTTGAAATGTATGTTATTTACTTGGAACAAGTGGTAATAATAACTCATTGATTAGGTGTATACAATATTATTATATTCTTTTACTAGGTGCGTGTTGATT
The DNA here is from genome assembly GCA_019914995.1 of Acanthochlamys bracteata. Classification (NCBI taxonomy): domain Eukaryota; kingdom Viridiplantae; phylum Streptophyta; class Magnoliopsida; order Pandanales; family Velloziaceae; genus Acanthochlamys; species Acanthochlamys bracteata. The sequence goes on from CM034126.1 coordinate 1,725,486, forward strand.
GATATGCCACAAGTTTCTTATCTCATATAGCTTTTGTCAGGCCAAGCTTTTGAGTACACCTGTAATTCATAGATGTAACAAAGTCAATTAAACATAGGGCGTGTTTACTTAGGGGGTGGAAGTGGAGTTTTGGGGGAAATAGAGTTTTTAGGAAATAAATTTAAAAAATAAAATAAAAAATAAAAAATATTTAATAAAAAATAAAATTTTATATTAATTATATATTTTTAGTAAGTTTTAAATTTGAATTTAAAAAAAAATTTTATTGATAAAAAAATTTATTTTAATTTTTATAAATATTTATGTGAAATTTGAGTTTAAAAGAAGTGGAGTTTAGGGGTGTTGGTAAACACGCCCATATTGTCAATACTTATTCCTATTTATTAAAATTTTATTTTAAGTTTTATAATATTTGAAAACTTTATCTAAAATTTTAAAAAGTAAACATGAATTATATGTCCTAAAATTTTATGTATAATTTTATATATTGTTTTAGAAAATTAATTAAATCAATATCTTAAAAAGTTTTAAATAATTTTTTTCAAAAAACTTTTTTTAGTAAACACTATCAAACACTAGCTGAAAGTGAAGTGTGTTATTTTCATTGGAAGTACTTGGTATAGTAAAATTGCCTTAAAATACTTTTTAAAATATTTTTATAATAATTTTATTTTCAGCATTTATTTTAAAAAAATTTGTGAAACAAATACACTTTTAAATAACAAGATTTATCTTGTAGGACTTAGGACGCGTTTGGCAACATTTTTTTTATAAAATAATTTTTAAATTTTTATTTAATATTTCAATAAATTTTATATAACTTTTATAAAATATATTTTAAATTTTAGAATTATAAAATTCTTTCATAATATAATTTTTATTTATTTTATTATTTTTAAATTAAAATAATAATGTTTATTTATCGAAATAGATAATAAAAAAAATATAAATTTATTTTAAAAAATTAATTTCGAACACACTCTTAATTATGTTCGACTAACCATCTTCGAACAAACGTGCAGTCAAAAGTACGAATAGTCAAGTGATTGTGGGGGGCGAAACTTTCAAGGCCAAAAGATTGATCAGAAAATCCGGCATGTTTGAAGGCAGTAATTGCATACGCTTACTACAAACTACAACGCAAACACGAATAAACGAAAAAATTAGAACTTATTGAATTAGTGCTTATTAAATAAATTATTTTAAAATAAAAGTTAATATGTAAATAATAAAAATTATATATATATGATTTCTATTTTTTATATATTTCAAAATTTTAAAAAATATTATAAAATACAGAAAATTTTATTAAAAATAAGGAAGTACTTATTTGAAATAATAAATACTTTGTAAACAACGCCAAACGTTTTCTAAATAGATCCTCTACACTTTAAGACACCTATTTGGCAGCATTTTAACAATTTTTAATTTAGTTTTTAATAATTTTTGTATAATATTTTGTACATTTTTTTAAGTGTTAGAAGTATAGAAAAATTTTATATAATAAAATTTTGTTGTTATTTATTTTTATTATTTTTTATAAAAGCTTAGAGTTATTTTGTGAAAATTTTAAAATATATTTATTTATAAAAATTTTGTTTCATATTTTTAAAAGAATTAGGGTGAGTTGCAATGTCAAACCTCTTTTTTTCAATTTTTTTATTTCATATTTTTAGATATATATTTTATAATATTTAAAAATTTTATTTAAAATTATAAAAAAATATATTACGTATTGAGATTTTTTATTACATATTTTTATTTTATTTTTTAAATTAAAAAAATAAAATATTTTTAAAAAATTTTTTTTATTTCATAATTAATATTAAACGCACCCTTAGTAGTACCGCGAAAACATTTGCTGCATGTGGAATGCGACTCTGTTGTTGCTCCCTTTCATTGACCAAAAAGGGTTTATTTACTTGTTACTTAATTGTTAGAAAGTAATTTTAAAAATGAACTTTTGAAATAAAATTATTAAAAATAAATCTATGAATTACATTTATGAAATAAAAAAATTTATTTGAATGAAATCTTTTGATGAAATTTAGATTATTTTTAGAAAAAACGAGCTCATAAGCATAACTATTCATTGAAGACAGAATGCAGTGGTGTGGGAAATAACACAATGACAAATGTTCAAACTACTCAAATGCCTTTCTGTAGGTTAATAGGAGTTCACCTAACGATTGCTTAGCGGCTGTTTATTTAGATTTGAAAGTGATTTATTAAAAATAACTATTGAATTGAATTTAGTTTATATTTTCTTAAAAATAGAATTTTTAGTTTTAAAAATATAATTATTGAGTGGAGTTTAAAAGTGAATCACAAAAAAAAAAATTTGGTGAAAAATAAATACAAAAACTCTTCTAAACTCAACTTTTTTTATAAAAAAAAATTGAGTTTTAAGCTTAAGTAAATATGTCTTTAGTTTGATTTATTATGGATTATAAGTTCAAATGTCTTCAGCTGTTCAGAAATGAATTATTAACAAATAAAGTTAAAAAAAAGTGATCTAGAAACAAATTTTAATTTAATTTGTATATTTTGATTGTATTGAAAAATACAGTTTAAGATAAAAATAGATGATAACCAAAACAAACGAAGGTGATCTAAGAAAAAAACAAAACAAAATATGCTCGGAGCAATCGAAACATTTCTGAAACACATTTGGTTCATATGAACTAGCTAAGCTTAACAGTTAACTATGTAAAAAAGTATATTAAATATAAAGCAAAGGTTTAATAATCAAACTAATAAACAAACATTGTTTGGCAGGAATTATGCGGTGTTGTCGGCTCCCGACAACCCCAGCGTGGCTTCTTCATTTCATAATTCTCAATTATTATTCAATGCTTTCATAAGACATTACAACCAAGCTTTGCTCACATAATGTTTTTAAAATTATTTCTAAAGTTTGCATGATGATAGCCATCATAGCTAATCTACTCTCTAATCTAAATCTAAACAAAAGTAATTATTAATTTTTCTGGGCAGAGAATCAGGGGCAAACGTGCCCACCAGACCACCGCATCACACCAACCCTAATTAAAATTTTCAACCAAATATTGATTAGTTAAGTTCTACTTTAATTAAATAGCAAACAAATTAATCTATCAACCTATGCATGCAGAAACCAGAAAGAACTAAAGAATAACTGGTTCAGTCCGGATTCCATAACCCGCATGTGGGGAACGGGTTATCGGTAGTACTTCTTAACTTTTTTTTTATTAGTTTTATTATTTGTAAAATGTGATAAGTATTTGGAATATATAATCAAATTTATTTGATTCAATAAATTTGAACGAGTTTAATCGAATCGAGTTTCTGCTAGCTTTAAATTGAACTGAGATCTAAGCATAAATTGAACTACAATCATCCACCAGATAGATAGCAAGCTAGCAACAGGAGTCCATTCATTCTTGTTCTTCATTAATTAAATTATTTAAAACCAAAAACGGATTATATATAAGATTGATTTCTGCAAAACATTGCAAGGTTATAATATTCATTCATTGATGATATACTAATGAAATTCCCTGTCAAATAGAAAAAGCATGACTGGGTATTTCTTTTCTTCTTCCGTAATATCTATTTTCTCCCTTCTACCACTTTAACTACTACTGCTGCTACTACAGAACACTAAACAACAACAACGCAACTTCTAAAAAACACCAATTTCTTTTTCTTTTTAATTTCTAAATTCTAATTACAATCTCCTTGATCATTCACGAGCACTGAAAACCGGACGATGAGGCACCGGTGCCCAAGGCATAACTGCCGTAAACTGTCTCGGTAACTGCTGTTGCTCTGCAACTGCTGCCGGTGGTGGTGCCGCAGTGGTTGTAGTTGTAGCACTAGCGGCGGAGACGCGTTCGCAAGAAGGGCACATGGTGAGTGTCGTTGGAGGATTCATTTGCATGTAGAAGTGTGGTGATAACTTCAAAGCTCGAAGCTCTGCAACTTCTTTATGCAGCCGCCGGTTTTCTTCTGTTAGATTCTCGCAGCACCGCTTCAAGTACTCGCAGTCCACTTCCGTTTGCTTCAACTTCGTCCTGATAATCCCCGAAAATTGACCATTAATTGATTAAATTGGAGGATTATAACGTTGTTATATCTGATTTGGAAGCTTTTTGAACTTGAAACAAATGGAGAGTTGTTTCTTGCTGTTATTTGTTGTTTACCTTGCTCGCCGGTTCTGGAACCAAACTTCAACTTGTCTTGGCCGGAGATTCAACTGCTTTGCCAAAACGAGCTTCTGCTTCTGTTGATTAAATGAAAAAAATGGAAATTTCTGCCATCATTATTTCAGGCTCTGTTGATCGATGCAACAGATTGAGAGATTGAATACGAAGAAGAAGAAGTAAGAGGAATTAAGCTTACATACAGGATTGAGAGTGTTGTGTTCTTTGAAGCTTTCTTCAAGAATAGCAGACTGGTGTTTCGACAACCGAAGCTTTTTCCGACAGTTCTCGCCATCTAATTCTTCATCGCTACCGCCGGATCTCGAACACGTCGCACGTTGATCAGCTTCGTCGCGTTCTAAGATTCCCCGCTTCCCTGCGCTCACGCTCGACACTGTACTGTTCGGCGACGAAACACCACCTTCTTCTTCTATTCCCTTCTCAGCTGTTCTTTCACCAACCGTTGCCGGAGTTCTGTTTACATCAATCCCTCTCAATTGAAGCAATCTTCCATCCCCAACTGTTCACCCAAGTCATTAACAGCAAGACAGCAATCAGTTTCAAAATCTCTAAAAAAAAGATTTCAAATATTATATTTAAAACAGAGATCTATATACCGGAGAAAGGTTGAAGTAGCTCGATCTTCTGCTGCTTCTGTTGAAGCTGTTGCTGTTGAGCTACAGAAGTGATCGATGACGGCGGCATGAGACTGAGTTGCAAAGGGAATGACCGGTGATGATGAAGATGATTCTCCGATGATGAGATCGAACTATTACTACTACTCATCAAACTCAAACTCAAACCTAACTCATCTTTTTCAAACACCATCTTTTCCCCAAACTTTTTTTTTGCACTCTTCAAAATTTTTTTGAATTTCTGAGAAAGCAAGAAAGAAGGAAAAGTGTTTCCTTTCGGAGAATGAGAAAGCAAAGTGGGAGGAAGAAGAATTGCAGCGTAAGGGGCTTATAAATAGAGAACAAAGAAAATGGTCCCACAATTAAACGCAATGATAGCAGGTGGTCGAGATTATAGATTGTAGCTTATAGGATATACATTGAAAAAAATAATAATAATATTACGAAAACAGCTTTTTTAGAAAACCCTAGTTAATCTAAAAGTTCTTTTTTTAGAATAAACCGGATCCGGAGTTTATAAAAGAAGATTGAAATGTTGACCTTTGACTCTATATACTTGTTTGCTACTACTCCTTATCATGATCATGATTATTATTATTATCTTTATAAAAAAAACTTTATAAAAAATAAGAATAATGATTATTATCAGAATAACGTCCATGCTTCCATCTACGCACCATCCACACTTGATTTAAAAAAGACTTCTTCTCTTTTCATTTTAGAGTGTATTTCAACGCTACTAATTTTATTACTTTAATTAAATATTAAATTTCGAATAATTTATATATTTTAATTATATAAAAAATTTAGAATTTTATTTTTATATAGAAAACTCTAATTTAACTTTCTTATTTATATACTTTTTAATATAATTATATTTTTAAATTTTAACACATTTTAAAAAATTATTAAAATATAAATATTAAACTTTATTTTTATTTTATTTTTTAAAAAATTCTATTTATTAGTTTTTATTTTTATGAAATTCAGTTATGGTCATTTAAAATACGCTTTTAGTTATAATTTTTTTTTGCAAAATGATTTTGCTTCGGAAAAATTTCTTATAACCTATTTTTATACTAAAGTTAAATTTTATTCAAATATAATTTTCATGATGCAAGTTGTGGAACAAATAGCGACGTGTACGTTTTACACTTCTAATTCGGAAAAATTGGTTAATTAGTCGGTTTGTAAGATAGTAATTTATTGTCGTAAAAGTTGTAATTGATTTGGTCGGTGCTATTTATTATCAGATTAATTTTTAATAAATGTTGAAGATAGACCTAAAGCATGTGATTATATGCCTAGTAAATAATTTTTGACCGGAAATAATACGTTCTCATCTGTCGGTTATGACTATTTGAATAATGTTTGTACATATATATATATTGTTATTATCAAATTTAGGAGGAGATCGATTAGATATAACATAGGAATCATTAATTGGAGCATGTTTGAAAATAATTATAAATAAAACTTTTTGAAAATATTTCAGTAAATTATTTTATTTTTTATCTTAATATAAAAATAAATAAAATAACATTTTATAATATATATATTTAGTAATTTTAAATTTTAAATTTATATCAAATATTAGAAAAAATACTAAATTAAATGAAATAAAAAAAAATTAGAATAGAGACAAGTTCAAACATAGAGTGCGTCTGACTAAACGTTTTCTAAAAATATTTTTGTAATTTTTGTTTTACGTTTTTAATATACAATTTTTTATAATATGTAATTATTTAAATATTTAAAAAATATATAAAAATTGTACATACTAAAATTTCTTATTATTTATTTTCATTTATTAAATAATATATTTTATTTACTGAAATAGAATAAAAATAATTTTTGTTTTAAAAATATACTTTCAATCCAAGATGCCTTGTTCAAATATGAATGTAATGATAAATGTAACTTTAGAAGTCAAAATTGTAATAAATTAGTTCGAAATATTTTTGACTAATAAAGCCAGTTACTTGTCATTGCGGAACCCATTGACTAATTTTTACTGCATAAAAGTTATTACATATCTTTGTATGCAAGGCTAATGCTATCATAAGTTATTTAGTTATGAGTGAATGATTTAGGAGACATGAATATGTAGTTAACATATATGTACTCAAAGCATGGAAGATAATTAATTGTCTACATGTGCACGGAGAGCAGTTAGGAGGCGTTTGGGAAAATTTTTTCAAAAATTGTTTTTTTATTTTTTTTATTATATTATTTAATATATTTTTATAAATATTTAGAAAATTTATTTGAAAATATTAAAGAAAATTGATTAATAAAATTTTTTATTATTTATTTTTATTATTTTTAAAATAAAAAATAAATCTTATTTATAAAAAAAAGATAAATTTATTTTTAATTTTAAAAAAATTTATTTCAAAAATACTTTCAAAAGTAAGTTTTTGAGAAATAAATGAAGACTGAATTTGAAAAATTAGCTAAATAAAATGCAAAAAAAAATTGAAAATTTTAATCAAAAAGCACCTTGGATATCTGAGACACGTGCGCGGAATCTACCGAACTTAAAACAACAGCGGAATTGATGTCGTTTCATTTTGATTGAATTTATTTCGAATATAATACTCCAGTTCGTAGGTGGGTTTGGCAATTGATGGTCCAACCCAAATGATATGGATTGTTATCAAAGACACCCTGGATTGCCAATGATTAGAATCATTTGCATTAACACCAAACAACAGGTAACATGTTTAGAACGGTAGCTGATTAACATCTATCACTCGGCAAAATTTTAACTAATTTCAAACAAATTGACATTAAAATAATAAGTTCAATCTTTTATAATTACTATTTCACAAATTTTGAGTGCAATCTTAACTGGACTGGGGTCCGAGGCACGCCATGTTGAGTTTATATGTTTGGTATGAGTTGAACTTGATATGATTTGATGATTGCTTTACGGTGTTGGGCAATAATTGCACCTGCTTCTTATTTGTTTTTGCTTTGATTGCTGCTGTTGGAGACTGTCACTATGTTGTGATGGCAAAACCAAATGTATCATTATGTACCATGACTGGAACACAACATATGATATGAAGTGATTGCCTGTCTCCATTTTTGCAAGCACATCAGCTGCTTGTGGTTCCCACTGGAAATCCCATCATGCACTTCTTGTTCTTTTTTCTTTATTAAACAAGTAGGGGTTTGGATGGTGGGAAGGGTTTCATATCAACATCATCATACTGCTAATCATACCAATCATTAAACTCTTCCTTTCAAATTATATCTACATTTGAACTAACTCACCGATTCCTTTTTTTTCTCTCTTTCTCTCTTGTTACTTCAAAATCAAAATTCTTTTGATCCTAACAATTGGTTAATTAATAATCGATTATAAGCAAATTCTGGAATAGGTTCAGATATGCAATACTAACAGTTTAAAAATTGTTTATTCTAATTTTTATCTGTTTATTTAATAAATTTTTATAATATTGTACAATTTATTTGAAAATACGTTGTTATTCTAAAATATTTCATAATTTTTACAAAAAATTTATTCTATAACTAATTTCGAAACGTCTCTTAATAAAAGTTAGGCACAAGAAATGAAAGAGTGATGTGATTGAAAGAATGTGAATATTATCAAAATCAATAGAGTGAATCCTGGAACTTTATCTCTGTTCTTAATAAATAATGATATGGACTTTTTTGCCTGACTAAGGTTTTCGTCTTTTACTAAGAAAATAAATGAAATTGAGTAGTGTCATGTAATAAGCAAACTGGTGTGCTGTGGAAATTGTGAATGAATAAATTATCACATTACTGCTTTTGCTTTAGGGTTTGTTTTTTAAAATTATTGAAGCATTGAAATGGTGTCCGTTTTTTAGACTTGGTTGGGAAAGCTAGCTGCTCGCCACTTTGGTTACAAAGTAATAGCTGCTTCTTCTCTCATTGTCTTTTTTTTTAATTTAAAAAAAAAAAAAGTTGATCTGAAATTTCTCCTAGAAGTGATTTTTTAACTTGCTCCACTAATTCACTAGCACCTATTACATTAATTTCCCAACAAACGAGTTCGTATTTGAGTTGATTACTTTGAAATAAAAGGTACTCACGAAAAAAATAAAAGCAAATTATAGCGATATAGATATAGATATATATATCTATATTTATATCTATATCGTAGATATATTAGACCTTGTTCGTAACTAAAGTTCATATATGTAAAAAATAATATTTTTTTTAAATAAATTAAAAACAGAATTTATTTTGTTTTAATTATTTTTAAAAATAAATTAAAAATTGAAAAATAGAAACTGTATTAAAAGATTTTCAAATAAAAAAATAGAACTAAAATTTTTATATAAAATTAAAATTTTTTCAATTTTTATAGAAATGGTACATATAAAAATAATTGAGGTTTCTGACGATTAAAAACACACCTTTATCATATGTAAAATTTAGTATTTATGATTATCAATTTATTTCATATATTTTTAATTTATTTTATAATATTAGAGCCATTTAATTCTTAAATTTTTTGCTGAAATTTAAATCTCATTATTTTCATTCTCCTTTTTCTTCTACATGCATTAATTTTTTTTGGGGAAAAAAAACAAAAAGAAAAAAGAGAAACCAAACGTTATAAAGAACATAAACTATAAATGGAGAGGAACGGGTGTTCACGTGGGTTGGGTTTGGGAAACAAAAATAAAGGTGCACAACCTATAATAGCTGTTCAATGTACTTACTAGTAACAACGCTATGCCTTCGCCTTTCTGGTTGTGCTGCTGCTTGCAATATGGTTTTTGAAAATATTTTGTAATTTTAATTAGTTATTAATTTTTAATAAATTGTTTATATTATATTTTTATAAAATTTTTAAGAAGTTGAAATAATAAAAAATAAAGTTATAAAGTTTTAATATTACTTAAGTATATTATTTATTTAAACTAAAATTTAGTTTTAGATTTAAATTTTTTTTTTATTGAATTATTTTTCAAAATATTCTCCACACCTCTCCTAATAAATCATTGCCAAAAAAAGTTAAAGCAATGATGCTTCACGTGCCGGCAGCGAAGGACATGCTTATTTAAGCAAGTGAATTACAAAAATAATATATTTTAAAAATAATATAAAATAACTTACGTTTATAATCATTTTATATTAAAAGAAGTATAAAAAAGTTTTAATGTTAAAATAAAGTAATATTTCAATTTTTTATATTTATTTATTCAAAAAATGAGTAAGCATACTGTTTAGAAAAAACTTGACCAGAGATGATAAAGAGAGAAATTGAGCGTGCGTTCCATGCTGTCTTCCCCCCTCCCGGCAACCTCACCCCACCACCAATCATTGCCTCCCTACTCTCTCTCTCCTAATTTCACTCATTTCCCAAAATACCCTCTCATAATTTACAAATTGTTTCTTTGTTTTCCTCTTCTCTTAATTAAATAAATAATAATTATCCTCGTACAATTTAACAAGAAAAAGACGACAAAATTGTAGTGCATATTTGTGATTCCTTTTTTTTACTTTTTTATTTTATTTTTATATATAATTTGTTAACTAAACTAGAGGGACCTGATTTTCTAAAAAATCTGAATTCTTGTTTGAAAAATATTTTACTTAAAGAATCTTGAATCGACTCCTACTAACTCTGCTTTAGATAAAAGATTTAGGGACAACATTTATCAATCATAGTTAACAAATACATTGCATGAATTAATGACATAATCACCAAACCAATGCCCATTGCATGATAGAACATTTGAAAGTATTTATAAAATAATTTTTTTTAAAATAAAATTATTTTTATTTTATTTAAAAATTTATTATTTTACTAAAAAATCATAATAAAATCTACAAAATAAACTTTTTTATATTTTAAAATTTTAATAAATTTTATAAAATATTATAAAATTTTAAAATGCGGCCAAACTGCAACCAAATGCTACTTTAGACTATACGTAGGGAGCGTTTGTGAGTACTTATGAAATGAAATTTTTTATAAAAAAAAAATTTAATTTTTTTAAAAATGAGTTTTATTTTTTACTTTCAAAAAAATAATAAAAATATGCAATAAAAAGATCTCACTCCATAAAATTTTTCAACATTTTCTAAATTTTTAAATAAATTTTTTATATACTTTAAAAATATATATTAAAAAAATTAAAATTAAAAAAAATTAAAAAAAATTGATAAATAATTTTTCAAACGCACAAATAACATCGCCTAAACGTTCTAGAGTTGTCTCTCTCAATGATTACTCATCAGTAGTTACTTGTCTTAATCACTAACTATTCTAATTCGGTTCATATAATAATTATCTTTTTTTGCACGCATGTAATTCATGGGCTGCTTGGAGATTAAGCTTACTTTTATAATCACAATTAGGACTATTCTGTTAATGAATAATTTTAAAGTAATTAATATTATAATTCTGTGTTACTATATATAAGTTCAAATTTTTATTTTTTAGTCAGTTTTCGGTAGAGTTTTTCAAATTGTATTTGAGACTCTTAAATTATTTCAAAAGCCAAAGCCAATGATTTTGATCGCATAATTTCATACTTTCAGATAATCCTTTAAATAAATATTAATTAACATAAATAAAGAAATAAAAATTCTTAATTAGATTTATAAGAGAGATTCTAACAAGCTCTCATAATTTTGAAAAATAATTTTAGAAATTGTTTGTCTTTGTTCTTGTTATTGTTTGTTTAAAACATTAGTTAGCAGAGGGGTATAATTAGAATAATGAACGGGGGAATAAATAATTATTAGTAGTAATAATTAATAGCTCATCTCCCCCAGAGTTGCTGCCCTCTTTTCAGCTGTCCCACGTTTCACTCACTACCCGACAAATCTTCTCTAAACGCATCCATTCACTTCACTGGTACGACTTTTCACATGTGAATCACACGTGCTTGTGGGCCTCTGCTACTCTCTCTCTTCCATGTCAGCAGAGCTCATATTTAATTTGCAATTTATTCTCGTAAATACTTCAACTATTTTGTTAAAATTTAATTTATGATAGTTTAATAAATCAAGCAATTAAAGTTTTATCAATTTTTTAACCTTGACATCGATGAAAAATAAGATAAAATATTACTACGTTAGCTTTCTCGGCGCAGTGAACCAGAACCATCGGCACAAGATTCTTCTATTACGAAAACCTAATAACAAATCATTCCTTCCTAATAACAGGGTGTTCAACATCTCGATTAATTAGCTTCGTTTGAATAAACAAGTAGTTCCGTGCAATAATCTCAGTAATTTCTACCAAATTATAAACGTTTTAATCTTAACAGTGCGTTTATCTCTTGAAATGAAATAAATAAAGTACTGATTGCTATTTTTAATGTCAACAGTAAATAAAAAAATAAGAAAATGGAACGCATCTGTTTCATTCTCAGCATGTGAAGAAGACGCCCGTACGACTGTACGAATTCCACCCAAACATGTTTGTTTTGTCATTGAACCGTCGATGAAAGCAGTTTGATTTCAAACCGTTAGATTGAAGGAGATAATTTGGCGATCTGTAGCGCTCGTGCGGTGGCCGCAATGTTCGCCGGCGACAGCTGCATTGCACTTGAAAGCGAGCTAGTTGTTGTTCTCATTGTTTCTTTTTTTACTCCCTCTTTCTCGGACCTTGCGAAGCGCTAGTTGCGTCGCACGTTCCTTCGTACGGTCTCTCATGGGCGATCGTTCTAAAGAGGACTTCAAATAATTTTATCGATAACCGAAAGAATCCTACCATTACTGAAACGAAATTTTACATAAATTTGATTCTCATTTTAATATAATTTTTTCACATTAAATAATTTGCATGCACGAGGAGATAATCGACAAAAGGTTTTGTTTAACTTTTTTATTTTATAAAAAAAAATTAAAATAGTAAATTTAATAATATAATTTAATCATAGAGACTAGAGATGGTTGTGGAGTAATTGTATGTTAGTTGGCATGATTAAATGGTGTGTCAGTCGAATGATTAAAGAATTAAAAAATGTTTAGTTGCATTATTATATAATATCTTGTCTTAGAAGGATAGTAGAACATGTAACCATTTATTTAATCCTTTTATTTTTGTATTGTTTTGATAAGCCAAGTGTTAACTAATTTCTTTGCACGTTTGAATCTACTTTTCTATTTTTTTACTCTAATTTTTTACATATTTTTAGTAAAATTTATACAATATTTTACTGAATTTTTATAAAATATAAAAAATATATAAATTCTAAATCGTAAAAATTCTTTTATTATTTATTTATATTAGTTTTTCGATAAAAAAATAAATTTTTTAAAAAAATATGATTTTATAAAGCACTTACAAATATCTGTCTAAAATTTTTAACGAAGGGCCAAGGCTCTTACCAGTTTTTTTTTATTTACAAAAACTTTATTCTTTTGAAAATGATTTTTTAAAAATAAACTTAAAAATTAATTATAAAGATTTAATTATTACAAAAGAATGTAGAAAATTATTTGAAAGTAAAATTTTTACTCTAAAAGTTACTTCCTAATATATAAAAGAACTCTCTCTTATTAAGAAACAGTGAAGCCCATAGTAAACGGGCTAATGGGCTACCACATGGATAATTAGACATTGTTTTTTAGTTACTGCTGAAAAATTGCCAACACTTTTGTATGCCCAAACTTGACATAAAATTAAACACAATGTTATAATACAAACGCAGCAAACATCTTTAGACCACAATTTGGATAGTCAAACCCGTTTGAAGATGCTTACGTTGAAATGAATTTTAACATTTTATAGCGTATTCTTTGTATAAAAGCGTTCTTTTGAAAAGTAATTATTATAATAGAGTTTTGAAAATTATTCAAAAGTGACTTTATAAAAAAGAATTAGCATGTCGGTCTCTGTTCTTACCATTAATTCATTGTGCACGAGGCAGCAGTAGTCCATTACCTGATCTTCTCGCTATGCAAGCGTTGTTCTAATATCTCAAAATATTTCATTGTTCTAATAGATAAATTTTTAATAATGCAGACAACAGTATAAGAATGTACCATTTATTTACAATATACATAAACAAATAATCATCGACATCGAGCAAGTTGGCTTTATCAATTTGAAAATTTACCTATTTGACGAATGTCGTAATCTATCAGACATTACAACGATTTTCTGAATCGAATATTTGGAAAACGTAGAGGAAGCAGCGAACGAAATCATCACTTGCAATAGTAATCTGCTGATGAGAACAAGAACCGCGAGTTGGGTCTTCCACTGGCTTCGACGGAAGCCAACGAACCTACATTCAAGTGAAGACTCCTGCTTTCTTCAAGAGAAAGGCACCCATCAATACTTAATACGATACATCAACTCTGACGAAATCTCCTCTAAAGAGCAGTTTATTTGCCAGTATGCAAAGGACTAACATTACACGTAGAAAATAATTGTTGACTACCAGTCGATCAGAAACGAAGAAATCATCTCTGTTTGCCCTTCATCTGCTACTGTGAAACTTATTCCGAGCTGAAGTAGAAAAACATAATGTTTTATGGACCCTGATGATAGAGAACGACGGTGTTTATACTAGCAGAGTTTGTACTGCTTTGAATTTCCTCCATGCTAATCTGTAACAAATACACTTCATCATAAAGATGTAAAATTTCAGTTATAAGAGTTGCCTCGCACCACATGCTTGCATACTGACACAGTGATTTTCATGTCATCACGAAAAAGCTTCATTTATCCTAATGAAATCATTTGCAGCTCCACTATACAGATACTGTCCTATAGAACCTGAATCTGTTTTGCAGCCACACTCTGAATTATCATTCCATCTGTAACGTTGGATAGAATATTATGTCTTAGGACCATATGTCAGAACAACGAAACATTTGGATAATGTAAAACAAGGGAGAAAAGGACAACAAAATCTTGGACTAACCTTTGTAAGGTTAAATAATAGGACCAGATGCAAATAAGTTAATCAGTCCTCGGCATGCTTGAACAGAGACCTGACACGCCTGTAATAGCTCCCCATCCACATTCCAAATGCTTCCATTATCAGGTGCAGCAAATGTAAACACAGGTGTCTGCTCCAAATAAAGACATCATTAACCAAGAAGCATCAGCAGAAGACAAAAGGAAAGAGTCACTTGGATATGTAAGTAAATGTACTTTATGATGTTCCACAAATCTAAAATTGAACGGATTAGAGCCCTTCTTTGAAAGTTGCATGAGATGCCTGTAGAAAATCAGTTGAATACATGTCAGACAAATTTACAATAGTGACCATCGCAAAAGGAAACATAATTACCATGTTGGGATTAGCACAGATGACTAGCCAATCTAAAATTTCTACTACTTGTTAATGCAAGTATCAAATAGTTTACAAAACAGTTTCTCGAGAAAATATTTTTAAAAACATATATCTCAAGGTATTTGGAAAATGACTCTTTAAGATTGCAGCTAAAGAGCTCCTAAACAAAGGTGTGTAACTTTTCATAGAAAGCTGAATACGATATAAAAACACCTAAATTATTGGCACAAAGTTTTGAAATTATAGTACTTCATCATTTTTCTCTTTCATGATATAATAGAAACTCATGAAATAAATTAAGAAGGGGAAGGGACCTCCAATATACTGACATTAAGCAAATTATAAAACTTTGGAGATTGCCAAAGCTATCGCTATTTGGTTCTTCTGAAACTTCTAAAGTAAAACAAGAATCTAATGATGAGTACCACAAGTAGAATGCACGCGGACAATCTTTTATTAGAATGAGATCCAGAAGGCCGTCTGCCAGATGTGCATCAGCCACTAGGCCGTCAGGAGCTCTTACATTGCGACATGAAATGACAGCTGCACCAACACTAAGGTAGCGACCCTGGGATATTGACCACTGTGAATTCTCAGCATGAAAATCTGGGATTGGGATATTTACAGGAAAGCAACCAGAATGTTCCATATCATTACAAACTGCACAACCCTTTTGGCAAACCGATTTATTTGCACCTTCATCAGAGAGATCTACAGGTTGAATCCCACTGTTTTTACTCGATCTATTTACTGAGCTCACTTTGTCAGCTTTTATAAAAGCAACTTCTGCTTCATATGACCTGTATGAAGAGCATGGCATCAACAACCAGGCATTCAATACTCCGAATGCATTCTATTGTTGTAACAATTTACAGAAAAAACCTGTGCTCTAGAAAGACCTTTGTGCCGGAAAAATCATATCTTTTAGGTCCCATCCAACGATATTTTTCACTTTCTTTAACAACATCTCCGTAGAAGCCATACCTATCAATAAGCATAAGTTCAATATGACGTTAAAGACGATCTGATATAAACTGTGACGTCAACAGGTGCATAAAATTATAAATTACATGTAAGATTTTCACTCCTACGTAAACAAGGCAAATAAATTTCGAAACTAAACCACAGTCAAAGAGGCAATATTAGTACATCGATAGGGGAGAAAATCATTTTGGATGGAAATTAGCTTGAATTTCATTTTACAAAGCTCGATATTTATTTATGCAGAAGTAATCAACTCTCCATCTCTCAAGGAGCATTATAATATTTGATCGAGTCACAGTGAAAAAATTTAAAAGAAGTAGCTAGAACCTTACCCTACAAATGAAGCAGCATAACGTACAGAAGGCGAATCCACGGATGAAGGACTAGTCTTCCATCTGACAACTAAAGCAATATCTAGAGGGATCTTTTCTCCAGTGATAATTTGCAGGGCAGAGGTTACAGGGTCTCGCAAGCCCGTCGTGCTGTATAAAAATAAGAAGCTTCTTCTGTCAAAATTTTTTAATCGTACTAGGCCTGTAGATAATTTCCCAAATTGTGATTTTGCATGAACTATTTAGAAATTTCAGTTTTGTAAAGCATGTTGTAAGAAATTTACAAGGGTTTTATGTCGTAAAACAACTAAGCACTAACAGGTCATGCTTGAATATTTTTATGTAGAAAAGGCTGCTCTTAATGGAAATTTGATAAGAATGAGATCCTAAAACCTCAAAGCACACTTGGAAGACTAGAAATCCTAACCACTGAAAATTACCTAATGACAATGGCATCAGTTGAGCCTGCAGGAATGATTCCAAGTCTGAACCAACTATTCGGGAAGTTCAGCAGAGGTTCTTGATCTGTACCTGACCAAGAAATTATCATGTGCAAAGCAAATGATATGATTAAGTTCATAAATATCTACAACTATCAGAGAAATGAACATGGTAAGACAAGTTTGTAGATAAATAGCACACCTGATGTATCCACATAAACTGTTTCAGTATTGAACAGAAGCGGTTCATTGACATCATCTTTACAAGGAGTTTTCGACAAAGAATGACTCAAATCATTTGATTGGGAAGTATTCTCGTTGTTGTGTTCATCCCCTTTGTTTTTCTTGGACAGCACATTTCCATCAGAATGCTCCTGTGGTGGCGCCGGTGGAAGAGGTGTCTTGTGCCTTGAAGAAAGGAGTCCATTAAGAATTTCACTGAATAGACCGTCGCCTCCCTGAGAACACATTAGCTGCTCCTCAAAACTAGAACGAAACATATGAATTAATGCTCACAATGACATGCCCCATAATACTGAACTAATTGCTATAGTATACTGGACTACTACAGATTAATCACGAGATATTCTGAGGAGTTTCTCAGATGGTGAATTGCCTAGAGAGAGATAATATTTGTAATTTCATCTGCTGCTTTTCCTAAACTTCTACTCTAGTTATGTTAATTATCAAGAAAGTTATAGTTACATTGTTGGAGAGTGGAGACATCTATTACACAGCAACCTACCACAGCGATGATACCATCAAAACCAGCAAGCTCTCTGTCTGTTGAAGATGCCACTGTTTCAAAGGCATGACCTGCTCTCTGTGTCACGATCACCTAAAGAAAACAGATGTACCATTTATATGAATTCAACTTTGCGTAGTAAAATAACAGAAATGGTAGCATAACCATCAGCAAGGATGTGTAATTTTGTGTTTTCACATCAAGACACAAGAGATACATAACTGTAAGTTCGCAAGAAGGTTGTTCTTACCTTTGTCTTTACTTTTGCTTGAGCAAATAGAGGAGCAACAGATTCCCAAATACCAAGTCCATTTCCTTTACCGCAAAGGGGATGGACAAAAACCTATGCGATAGCATGAATTTCACTTGACAACAGAAGAGGAGGATGAAAAAAGGAAAAAACCTGGTATTTGCATTCAGTGAAGGACTACAAATTCAATAAAGGATGAAAGAAAATACTCAAGCACTAAACCATACCATAAGATTTTTGGGTCTTGAAAGCTGCATGTTTATAGATGCACCTATCTTCTCCACCCAAGCTTGGCAAGCTTGGAAGTCAGGATGCCCAAAGGTATATGCAGAAAGAACCCAACATGGATTACGTGTCTTGGATTTATGAAAACCATGCACCACAAAACAATACATCTGACAAAGTAACTTATCCTCAGACACCAATATATATGTATCACATAAAAATGACTTCTTATAAGAAAACTAAGCACAGAACCCAGATCTCTCTGTGAAAGAAGAGCAAGATGCAATTCTGATTATAAGAACTCCTTGGAGTCAAATATAACCTCGTAGCTAGCTCTGGAAAAGAACACTCTTGCATTTGAGATGACATTACGAATGAGTCCCTGTTCAATGGGCTCAACAGCATAAATGTTTGAAAATTTGATCTCAGTTTCAGACTCTGGCTGAAGCTGCGCGTGTAAACAACAATCAAGCTCTACCTGTTAACCATTCAACGTTAATACCATATCAGTAGGTCATTCATACAGAATTAACTTGCCCGAGAAACAAAATGAACACAAAGTTACACTACATCATTACACACACAAAATGATCTTGTAATGCCAGCTAGTCTAGCTGTGAATACTATCTTTCGAAAAACAGCTACAGTACCAACTCCAGGAACAAAACTAACATCGATCAAATAAATTCTCATCAAGAAAGTTTCCTCTAACTTGGGCAAACATAAAAGTAGCGTATTTAAACATAATCACCAATCTACATAAAAGCTTTTTCAGATTAAAGAACAAATAAAGAGATGACAGCATCGATGGGAGAGAATAACCGGGTCTGGTGTAGCAACGGGTTTCCAAGAAAGCGCTTGATCGGAGAGGGTAAGCTCTACCTCTCCTACTCCATCTAAGAATAGAGTAGAACTCGCCGGTGTGTTGTCGCCGTTCATTTTCTCCAGCGAAGTCGACGACAGCTCCGGCGAGAAGTTCCTACCACGATCAACGACAACGTGGCACGATTTCTAGAAATGTTTTTGGGAGAAAGATGCGAGAGAAATTTCAATCAATTTTCAAGCTTTTTCGGACAAAGTGATTATTTACTTTGAAGCCCCTAAACTTTATCCTTTTGTGTAAAGATGAAATCTTCGTGACCAATTTCAAAAAACCCTAAACCCATGAGGCTTCTCTCCCGCTTCTTCGCCACCACCACCTCTTCCGCCGCCGCCGGAGATCTTGCTCCGGCGAGGATGAGCAACATCAGCTACCGTCACCGCCGCCGTGCTCTTGGTGAAGCACGCCTTGCTTTAACGGATTACCTCCACCTAACTCGATCGATTCCCTTCGCCCACGCTGAACTCATTGCTCTCAATTCACCTCTCTCTCTTTCCCATCTCGTCTCTCAGGTTCATTTCCCGCCTTCTATTTCTGCTCCTTCAATACCTCGTTTTCTTCGTAGGTTTCTAGCTTACCGACCAGTTGATGAATTCGCTTTCTTTCTCGAAAGCATTGGTCTTTCTCCTGATTACTCAATTTCAAATACGGGTCTTTTTCTTTCTGATGATAAACCGTTGCTTGCTGCATTGACTGCACTCGTTTCTCATGGGTTTCCGTGGACGAAATTGGGTGTGCTTTATCGACATTGCCCTGCTGCATTTCACACTGATCCCAAATCTCTAGTTGATAGGCTGGTTTATTTTGAATCGCTCGGACTTCGTCGATCTTTGGTTATTGCGGCATGCCTTGCATTTCCTGATTCGTTAACGGATGATTCTTCGAAGATTGAGCTTTTGTTTAGAGACTTGAAGGTTGTGTTTGTTGATTATGGCGTCGATGAATTCACTGAAGATAATCTGGATTCTTTGCTTGGGATTTGTAGGAGGATAGGGGTGTTTTATAAAATGGGCGTGGAGAAGGGCACGATTGGGGAGCTGATGGGTCGGAACTGGAAGGTAATTTCAGAGATGGATGAAGCTATGTTAGAGAATAAACTAAGCTTTTTTATTAATTTGGGTATGGAGATCCAGAAAGCTGGAGTCTTTCTACTTGAGAATCCCCAGATGTTGGATTTGGATCTTGAAAATCAAACCATTTCTATGCCTGGGTACCTAAAGACTATAGAGGTAAGTGAAAAGGATCTGACTGTTATAGCTCAGAAGTATCCGTATTTAATGGGCAAGAACAAGTTGGGCAATTTGCCAGGTTCATTGAGAGCCATGGATTTACACAAGCATTTTGTTGCTAAAATTCTCTATGAGGTTCATCAGTACCTTTTGCCTGATTGTACTTCATCCGCTTGGCATGATTTGGATATGGAGAAGGCTTTCTTGGATGGCTTGGAAAAGATCACCTCTGTCAGACAATGCAAGTATGTCAATGAAAAGCTGGATTTTTTGCTCAGAATTGGGTTTGGGGAGAATAAAGCAACCATTAGGGCTCTGGCAGTGCTCAATGGCACAAAGCAACAATTGCAAGATAGGTTTGACTGCCTTATCAAATTTGGTATTGAGTACGCCATGTTATGTAGGATGATAAATGCCACCCCAAAGCTACTGAACCAGAGGGCTGATAGCCTTCACGAGAAGCTGAAGTACCTATGTGATGACTTGGGTTACTCTTTGGAGTACCTTAACAGCTTTCCTGCATTTCTTTGTTTTGATCTGGAGAATAGGACAAAGACAAGGTATGGCATCTTGCGTTGGCTCAGAGAAAAGGGTCTGATGTGTAAACCTTTCTCTC
The DNA here is from genome assembly GCA_019914995.1 of Acanthochlamys bracteata. Classification (NCBI taxonomy): domain Eukaryota; kingdom Viridiplantae; phylum Streptophyta; class Magnoliopsida; order Pandanales; family Velloziaceae; genus Acanthochlamys; species Acanthochlamys bracteata. Next base: position 1,746,277 of record CM034126.1, read on the forward strand.
CAGCAACTGTGCTTGCTAATTCTGAGAAAAAGTTTATAAGGAACTTATATAGCATCCATCCAGCTGCTCCTAAACAATGGCTAGAAACCTTCTCATCAAGAACCCAGAAGAATGGGCAGATCAGAAGCTTGTTATAGTCTGATTGCCATTCTCTGAGTATAAATTCTTGGAGGTTACTACTTGTAAAAAATTGTATTTTGACCAAAATGGACCTTATTGTGGGCAGAACAGATGGCAGGGCACAGTGCTAATGCCAGAAACAGGTCTTTCTTCCCATAAGGCTTACTAGAAAGGCAAATTATAAGTTGGAGCGTCATTGTAGCTCATGGATTTTCACATATAAATTGACACTTGCTCAAGAAGCTTTCTCCTGGGGATTCATAAGAGGAAGGTCATTACACCGTTTGCCAACACAAGCTATTCTATAAGCTGGACAAACTCATTTTGCTTTCATGAGATATAATTCAGTCTGATATTTATATTGGTTATCTTTGCCAATGATCTCCTTCCTTACGTGAATCATTACCATTCAGCACACAGGTATTTCTCATTGTAATGTACATTATCTCTTTGATCATGCAGCGAATTGTATAAATATGTTGAAGAAAATTATCATTCATCGATTTACAAAAGATATTCTAGTATTAGCTGGGTTTCCTAATGTTGTCTATGTTTATCCTTTATGCTGCCTGGAGACCTATGCAAATAACTAATGTAGCAAATTTTGTACTGCCCCTGCCCTTAATTTCGGTCATAAACATTTGATCTGGCCTATCTGTGGCTGCTATGTCATTTCCTCATTTTTTTAATAACTATCACTTGCTGGTTTTTATCTGGAAATACCTAGACCTTTTTATGATTGGGAACTTTAAGATAAATTTTTGGTTGGCATTCTTTTTATAAAAACTCACTTCATAGTATGTGATATCATAGTAAAGATTCTTATTGGTAGAACCTGATAGATTTTTTCAATGTTTTTTGCACCTGAAGAGGGAGAGCATCAACTTGATTACTACCTTGGTAGCTTTTCCAACTTATACATATTTCTGGTTATATAATGCTAGTTCTTGCATTGGCTTTATTTCTTTAGTAGCTATTTAGAAGTTAGTAATCAAGCCTTGAAGGTATCAAGACCTGAAAAGACAAGCTTGAGATGAATTGTTTAGTTTTACCTATTTTAGGTTGCAAGTTGATAATAGAGGAGTATGATCTACAATGACAGATAACTTTTAATCTTTCTTCCTTACTGCTTTCTTGTCCAAAACGAGCAGTTTTGGTGTTCCATACTAGAAGCAAGATTCGTTTTAAACTTCAATATTTAGTCAATACTTGTTGCTCATTTGGTCTTTGTGTAGTATAATTTACTCTTAGTTTCCAGTGAAGTCTAGTATTGCAACTTTCTTCTTTCACATCATAAATGTTCCTTTTGGTTATTTCTGTGGTAATTGAAACTATTTCATTAAGAAACTTAGGCGCATTCCTGTAGGTCCCTGAAATATAACTGATAATTCTATTTAGTTGTTACTTATGTTCTTGTGCTCACTCTGTTTTTTCAAGCTTTTGAGTTTTGACAGTTGTCTATAAAATCACTTGTTCTATTTACGTAATCGCTAGCAGTATTCATTATGGCTCTTAGTAAGATAGTTGTTCAGCTTGGTTGTTTATGATCTCAGACATGAGATGGGTTCTAGAACTGTAGTCTTTCACATTCTTTTTCTTGAACTTCATATCCAGTTTTTGGTAATAACTATCAAGACAGCTTTAAAAAAGTTGTGATTCTCAATGAAAGTGAGAATAAGGAATCAAGGGATTATGGATGGGTATGGCAAAAACATAGAAGAGCAGTGCCCCTTATATCTTGGACAATACTAGTTTGAACCATTTGTAGAGTGGCTAGGTTAAGAAGAACATTTCAACCATTTCCATGAGTACCTAGGAGATCCTCCTAAGAAAATAATGCCAAGAGGGAGTAGCAACCAAAGATGGAGACATGATTCAGAACAAATTGAATGAGAAACAGTCCATATGAATAAATTTGCGCACAACATATGAGATGGACATCTTTTTTATGACTAGGTTGTGCATTCAACAACAATATGATTTTTTGAACCTTCAAGTTCCATCTTCTGTAGATTCTATTATAGTGGTGATGAGCCTGCAATCTCCTGTCCTTACTGAGGTGTTATTGTATGCTGGTTAGATTTACTGGACCAGGTATTCAACTAGATTGTATGGGGGGTAATAACACCTGCATGTATAGGATTTTTCATCTTTTTATACCCACTCATGGGCCTTCACTCTGGCTATTGCTGTATTACCACCTGCATGTGAAAATAACACAAGGTTGATAACCTTTGGTGTTAGGAGATCAATGCATTAGGAATATTGAAGGGGAAATTGTCAAAATTGGATCTTTGGCTGTTTGAAGTCCTAAGCGACAATGCTCATTATCAATTTTCTTTGTATTTTTGTACAACCATGAGTTCTGTATTGTGGCACCCATAGGCTGTTGAGAATACATTGTTTGATGTAACCTTCCTTGTTTTTGTGCAGCTCTTTACAGCTGGGAAGTTAAAAAAGTATTTTATTAATTGACCAAGTCCAAGGAGATTCTATTTGCACAGGTGACTAGCTTTGATAAACATATGTTACTGTTTCTATTTCTTTCTCTAGTTTAATCAGAATACAAACTCTGGACCTGCTATCTTTTCTCACTAAAAAATATGTGATTGCCTCATCTTTGAAATGTTTATATCAGTTTATGTACAATAACTTTAAAGCTCATTACTTGCAAGGTGATCTTTGATTGTAACAGCAACGCTTTACTAGAATAGGTATCATATAACAATATAGCATAAAAGAGGACATACTTATAACTTGGGAAGCAAAGCTGATACTACTCATTGAACTATCACAATCTTAAGTGCCACATAAAACTTCTTTCTTTGCTAATAGTGCATCCAAGTTATGTGCGAAGCTTGTGTCAGTGGTAGATTCCCTATCAATTGCGCATGGGATCATGACTTTTGATATGAAAAACCATAGTAGAGGCGCTTACTTGTCCTCTAGTATATTGCTTTCCAACCATTGTTTGGCACGCTAGTTCCATGTTTTTGGCTTCTACTGTTTTTTCACAAGAGTAGTTAGTATTGCTTTGCAGTTGTAGAATTAGACTACAGTTCAAATACTATTCGGGATAATGTTTCAATTTGAGTCACCTTCTTGAGGACCTCCTTCTCCGTATCATTTCAAGGACTTAGAAGTTCCTTTCCTTTCGACAGCCTGAGGTATCATACAAATTGTATAAGCTTACGTCTCTGCTTTCACCAGGACAAAGTGAACTTAGGCCTTTGAAGCTGCGTAGTTCAGTATGTCCCTGCAGAGGAGATTCACTTCTTCTAACTAGCAAGATTTACATGAAATATATTTGCTTTATAGTTTTGGTATCTTTAGCTTACTGGTTGACAAGCTTAGAGTCTTATATATATATATACACCACATATATAAGGGTTTGTGCTCCAGTCCTGGAACTGTTCTTGGTGGCCAAGGTTAGTTCTTTGTACTTTCATTTCACAAATTAAACTGTAGAGGCCTAGAATAAGTGAAGCAAAACAGAAGGCTGAAACATTTGCGATGTAGTTGGACAAGGTATTTGGATTATGTTGCTGTTAGGAAATTTGCGATGTATTTGGACAAGGCATTTGTATTAAAGCAAATGGTTATCATACCGGCAAACAAATCATAGTTAGGAAATTTGTTTTCTTATTCCGTGTTCTTGTTTTTACAGGAAAGTGAAACTAGAGTTAAAATGTTGCCAGTATACTTCCACATGACAAGTCCCACAAGTTCCACCACCACCACAGTTCAGCAGTGGCCTTGCCTATGTAGGTGTACCGAAACCATCAAATCCTCCATAAGCCGGACAATCAGATATGATATGCAGGAGAGCTACATCAGGAGAGAGAGAAGCTTACATAATGGTCCATGAAGATCAATGTTGCAGTTGAGCATTATTTTCTTAGCTTCTGTCCTCCACAAGCTGATCTCAGCTGGATATCTGGAGCTCCATCAGGCAGCAGTCTTGACTCATTACAAGCATAACATGAACTCAGAACTCGTTACAGTATGATTTTGCTTATCATGAAGTACAAGCGAAAAACCTGCAACTCACACTGTTGAAAGCAAAGTCAATAGATTGGGCCTCTTAGATATGTATACTACGTATATTATTTTCTTTAAACATACATATTACTTTTGTTTCTGAACTTGACATAATAGTAAAGAGTTACATAATAGCTTGTATGATTACAGCAGTTAAATATCTGTGCCTCTGTCGGACAGTTAATTTCGGACAAATTTCGTCGAACAATCAACCTTCCAAACCTCGGTTCGTTTTTTTCATTTTTGTGCCACCACGGCGCTCAAAAGATCAACAAGTAAGAACAAAGAAGCAGAGTTCACTCCACTTATTAGATATAGAGAGAAAGAGAATAAAAGGATCCAACGGTCACAATTGATCGGCGATGAACACGAAAGATATCCAGCGGTCACAATTGATCGAGCTTCGTGCCGCCGTTCGCCATCTGAATGATCGCTGTCTCTACTCCGCCGCAAAATGGGCAGCAGAACTTCTCAACTCAACCGAACCAATCAACAACAACAGCAACAACATCAGCAGCAGCAGCAATTTCACGAACCCTAATTCTTCATCAACCCCTCTCTCCGCTTCCGCTTCTTCACTCCGCCGCCGCCGTCTCCGCTCCTCTGCCTCCGCCGCAGCAGTAGATCCGCTTGTTTTTACTCCAATCGCCGGAGTTTCTTACCTTACCACTCCGTTACCTCATGATGATGAGCCTGAATATGGTCCTAGTGCAGATAGATATCTTTTGGCGAAGTCGTACTTCGATTGCAGGGAGTTTCGAAGGGCGGCGAATGCTCTCAAGGGTCAGAATTCGAAAAAAGCAGTCTTTTTAAGGAATTACGCTCTTTATCTGGTTAGCACTTTTTTAGTTTCTCTTATTTTGAAATTGAGTTTCTGAGAACTAACTTGCGTGGCACAATAGAGAATCTCTGGAATGTTTTTCAATTATTTGCCTTTGATTTCTTGCACAGAGAAGTAGCAGCTCTGATTTCAATTTTTTCCCTTCTTGGGTTGTAATTATCCATAAACAACAGAAAGTCTATGTTCTTCACTCTGATTCTTTAATAGTGGATCGTACCAACTTCCTCTCCTATTAGTATTGCGCTTTCCTGTAGTAAAATATTTAATTTTGTATGATAGCAAATTTGGAGAATTTGGGCAACAGTAATTGAGGATAAGGTGATGTAAACTTGTCTGAGATAGTTTGCGTAGAGTTATAGTTGTTTCAACATAACATGCCGAGATTGCCATTAACTTAGAAGAGGTAGCGAAAAGTGAAGTAGTTTTGAAACTGGACAGAAGCATTAAGTTTCATTCCATATTTATTTCATGCAAAACGAGTATTTAGTACTGCACTTTCATATGTTGCAAAGGGTACTGCAGTGTTACAGTGGACTGCCCGAAACTAGCTTTTCAAGTGTATGTGATAATATTATATCCGAAATAATAGCAGCAAATCATCTTATTCAAATTTTCTGGTTGCCTCTATAGTTGGCTAGGCTAGAGTAAGGGAGTAGTACTAACGTTGCTCTGTTATGTTTGTGACATGATTTGCATCTTCTGAGCAATAGATGATTTAGAGCCTGCAGGCAGCAGATAATTTCACATACTAACTTAAGGTACATCTTACTATTTGTTTGGAAATGGTGTTGTCTATGGGTAGTAGTCACTCAAAAGTTACCATACTCAAAGGTCACTTGAAGCTGAGGTACATCTTGCTATTCACATGTGTCCTCTATTAATGACTGAAGTCTTACTTTTGCTTGGTGTCTTTCTGGGTTCAAGCTTTGATTTAGTATATTGTTTGATTGTACAGGCTGGGGAAAAGCGGAAAGAAGAAGAGATGATAGAACTTGACAAGCCGCTGGGAAAGAATGATGTTACTAATGGTGAATTGATTACTCTGGAAAGAGAGCTTGCCATGCTTCGTAAGGATGGTTCCATTGATTCTTTTGGGCTATATTTATATGGCCTTGTACTGAGAGACAGAGGCTGTGAGAATCTTGCTGTTACAGTGTTTGTGGAATCTGTTAACAGCTATCCCTGGAACTGGAGTGCGTGGTCGGAACTTTTGTCTTTCTGTACTACCATCGATGTGTTAAACAATCTAAATCTGAAAAATCATTGGATGAAGGATTTTTTTCTTGCTAATGCCTATTTAGAATTAAGGTTGGAAGAGGAAGCTATAAGGAGGTATGAAAATTTGCTTGCCATTTTCATGTTCAGTGATTACATCCAAGCTCAAATTGGAACTGCTCTTTATGGTTTACGGGATTTGGATGAAGCTGATTTGATATTTGAGGAAATTCTGAGGAATGATCCCTTTCGTGTGGAGTCCATGGATATTTACTCTAATTTGCTATACGCAAAGGAGTGTTTATCTGCTTTGAGTTTCCTCGCTCATAAAGTGTTCTTGACTGACAAATATCGACCAGAGTCATGCTGCATCATTGCAAACTACTATAGTTTGAAGGGACAACATGAGAAATCTGTTTTATATTTCAGGAGGGCTTTGAAGCTTAATAGAAAGTACTTATCAGCTTGGACACTGATGGGGCACGAGTATGTTGAGATGAAGAACACACCAGCAGCTATTGATGCTTATAGGCGGGCTGTTGATATCAACCCTCGGGATTACCGTGCATGGTATGGCTTGGGGCAAGCGTATGAAATGGTAGGCATGCCATTTTATGCACTCTATTACTTCAAAAAGTCATCATACCTTCAACCAGATGATGCTCGACTGTGGGTTGCTATGGGTCACTGCTACAGGAGTGCGCCTCTACAGATGTTTGAGGAGGCAATAAAATGTTATACAAGGGCTGCAAACAATGATGATAGTGAAGGGATTGCACTGAACCAGCTAGCTAAGCTTCATAACATGCTTGGACATTCCGAACAAGCTGCATACTATTACAAGAAAGATTTAGACAGGATGGAAACTGATGATAGGCAGGGGCCGAATATGATCGAAGCTCTTCTATTCCTTGCAAAGTATTGCAAAGCTGAGAAGCGACTTGACGAAGCAGAGACCTACTGCACAAGGCTTTTGGACTACACGGGTCCGGTAAGTGCATCTTACTATTCACAGAAAATTTTTGTTAACAAATTTGAAACAGAACTCCAGGAAGGGTAGAAGGAGAAAGCATTACTATTTTTTACTTTAAGATTATAAAAGATAGAATTACATATAGACACTTTCAATTTATCAGGTAATGGAATATACAAGTTTTTGCTTCAAGATAAGGATGACATCCTGTTATAATTAACCTACGCATAATATTGTTGTCATTCTCTATTCTACTTCTATTGCAGGAAAGGGAGACGGCAAAGAGTCTTCTTCGAGGCATGAAATCTCCTCAATCGGGATTCCCCTCGATGAATTTTGAGCAATTTGGTCTTTAGAGTTTCTCTCCGTCAACATAAAAGTATCTGGAGTAGAGGTAGAGTTCCAGAGGATGCCCATCACTCATCAGAGGTATTTTTGTTTTTGCCTGAAGGGGGGAGATTAATCTGAAGGCATGGTAGGTTGCAGAAATACAACTGCTTCCGTGACGAGACCAGAGCTGCTCTGCATCTTCAGCTTGGGAAGCTGGTTTCATACCATCAGATGCATTGAGTTCAGACTTGTGAACCCACTCCAGAGCTCTGCTGGCGAGCCACATAATCTTTGATGGAGCTGCTGAAACTTGGCCACTAGAACTACGATGCGGCGGCATGGTGTGAGAACAAGTGTGAATGGTATGACCCAAATCCCAAGATCTAGCAAGAACATCGTAAGAGCTCCGGCTCCTCTTCTTGTACTTCCTCTTCTTCTTCTTTCTCTTGCTGTTCTTCCTCTTCTTTTTTCTGATGTTGTCTTCAGATCATTCCCTTATTCTTTGTCCTATAAATAAGCAATGTGGTGGGTGTGTGGATGCCTCCTCCAATCTGATGTCCTTGTCCCACTGACCATGCTATCTGCCTCTCTCTCTCTTTTTTTAAAACAACTTGTTGAATAGTTTATTATATTGCTCTTTAATCAGTGGAAGCATGTAATGATTGGGGTGTATTAGTCTTTTTTTATTGATATTAATGGGACAAGATATTTCTGAGGGGTTTTGAGTTCCGGGTTAGTCTTCAATTTGCGGATATGTTTTAGGGTTTCGGAAATTGAGGTGATAAATATGTCAAATCAAATGTTTCAAGATGTTCAAAATTAATGTCTCAGGTGTCCTATTTGTTTCCTATATATTGGATATTTGAGGTAAAAGATATATTTGAGTGGCTTTGAGTATCTGCTGTTTTAACTAAGATAAGAAATGATTTGGATATGATCCGGCTATGCCTTTCTGCGTTTAAGTCTTGTGCAGAATTCCTTTTCCTGTTAAAGCTTTTTAGAGTGGTATATATTTATTGATTATGATGATTGCCATGTTTTCTTTTAAGTAATACAAATATAAAATGTCGTTTTCGGCTGTTATTGTTGTCCTTGTTTTCTGTAGTTGCATTATTGTCGCAAATTGTAAGTTAAATATTCTCCAAACTGAAGGTTAGATTGCTCAAACTACAAGTTAACATAGACATTGATGCGTGCGTGCGGTTGCCATGTTGGTCTCAACAATGTTTTATCTGTTTATTAATAGTTTGCTGGTGTGCAATGGAGGCATTTGCTTACTATATATCAACCAAGTACTATTAGTTATGACGCTGAGGTTTTTCAATCACTACTTATATTTAACTTTCTCATTTGTTGATGCTAGTGTATTCAATGAAATACTCAATCGATGGTAATATAGAATATGAACTTTGTCTAGGAAAATTAAATGCCTGTTGACACTTGACAGGTTCCACCGTATTTTACGTTCTCTGCAGCTCTTCTGTCAACTTATTTATTTGTATCTTCGTTATAAGCCATTGCTTGCAACATAGCATAGAATTAACATTTGACATATTTGAGAGGAACTGTTTGGCGAGATACCTGTTGCATGTTTAAACTCAATTACAGTGTTAATACTAATGCTTTTAAATACTGATAATGGTAGGATCATTACATTCGCCAAATATTGTGACGCATGTGATTGATTCTGATGAGGTATTTAGGAATACTTTTAAAATAAAATTTTTCTAAATTAAAAATATATATATTTTTAATAAAAATAATAAAAATATATAATAAATTTTTTTTATTACGTATAATTTTTTTATATTTTTAAAATTTTAAAATAAACTTTTTAAGTATTTATACAATATGTATTAAATAAATAAAAATAAAAATAAAAAATTATTTTTTTGATAAGTATAGTCAAACAGTCTCTGAAGCTATCCATATGTATTTATGTAAAGCTTTATTATTATAGTGGTTTTAGCACTGTAAAGCAAAGAAGCAGAAAGACAACTTTTGGCTTTTGGGATTTTGGTAAACCATTGGACCCGATATTGGTCCACTGATTGGATATGAGACATCCAGAATCAATGTCCTGACACTGTCTAGAAATTTATTGGAGTTTGCCATTAGACTGCTTATTTCCAATTCCGGGGTTCATTATTGGATCAGAATCTAGTGCTTTCCTGTGATAAACAGTGACTTGATTCAATCTGAAGGGTTTCTTATTTGAGAAGTTGGTTTCATTTGGTGCAAAATAAGTGCTTTTTTTTCTGGGACAAAAGCACATTTATCTATCATAATTATCAGGATAAGAGTGAGGTTTTCGTTTGCTTCCCGACTCTGTTCTGATTCATATTTTGTAAAGACGTGGATGTTCTTGATTCTTCGTTTTTTTAGCTGAAATCAGATACAGAATTCTCTAAGAACTATAAGGAAGTCTATCTACAGTGAGCCACTTCTCAACTGTCCTTTGCTCCTCAACACCCTGCTTCCTTACAGGATGAGTGTTTAGAATGTCAGGGCTGTTCGCAAATGCTTTCAACTTCTGTAGAATCTGCAGGCATATCATTCTTTCGTATAAACTCGAAGTTCTCCAAACTATAACATATTTGACTAAAGTAAGAATAGTCACTTTTTCAGTGACTTGCGCGAGAAACACTTTACAAAGAGATTATGCTTTTGTTTTTACAAGGATGCTATAGAGTAAACAAAGTTTTTTATGGATGCATTTAGAATTGCTTATGAAATAAAATTTTTCTAAAATAAAAAATATTTTTATTTTTTAAAAAATAAATTTTATTTTTTTTATTTTCAAAAAAATAATAAAAATATACAATAAAAAGATCTTATTACGTAAAATTTTTTTATATTTTTTAAATTTTTAAATAAATTTTTTAGATATTTATAAAATATTATTGAAAAATATAAAATAAAAAATTGAAAAGAAGTGTAGAGAAAACCTGAACCAACCACCCCATATAAGTTGTCTTTAGTTGTTTATAGTGAAAATAGTGAAGATTCCTACATCATTGATGCCAGGATTTCCCACAGGATATTGGGATGTCCATCCATGGTAAGCTCCTGCATGCACAAAAAGGCCCAACAAAACCTGGATACTTGCCCGCAATCCTAGATGTTACATCTTCTGCAGAACTTTCGATTCATTCCTCGTCACATGCTCTTTACTACTTGATAACTGGAAGCTAGTAAGTTAGCCTTAAATGCTATAAATTAGCTGACAAATAAGCAGGGTCGGTCAAGCAAGAAACACTTAGAAGTTTCAGGTTAAAGAAAGGACTGAAACTTATCAATATACTATTTACCTACGGAAACATGAGCAACTTTGAAGAAACTATTCGCAGAGCAACAACCAATAAAGATATATGCATGCCTAAGAACAAGGTTGCCACAAGATATGCACTCACCATGGAAGAAACAGCTTCATTGTGTACCATCACCAGTTGGCACCACAAATGCCAACATTGTTATCAGCATATGCTGAGGAGCGTAAATAGGCCCATCATCCACCCAATGATGAAATTGAGTTTTGTTTATGTTTAAAAAAAATATGACAAAATAAATTAAACATATACCAAAGCAAAGCAGTTTCATGCTGAATATGACTTGTGAATGGGAACCACGAAATTCCTCAAATATGACGTCCAACAGATGAAATTCCAAATCACTCATGGCGAAAGAGTAAAAGAAAAGTAAAACAGTGTCTATCGATATTGCAACAAGCAGACTTTGCCTAAGACGTTAAGTCTTCAAAACTCCTAAACTTCAATTTCTCTATAAGAAATAATACGTTCTAAACAGGGATCCTATCTTGTTAGAGAAGTAATATTCGCAGTGAAGGATTGCCACCAGGCAACCAACATAAGATCAAATAGTGCAGGATCATTGTATTAGTATTGAGAGTAATGAAATGTCTAGATGACTATGGTGACCAAAATAGTTACCTTCCAGTTATCTCAAATGCGGCACCATTTGTAGATGTCCCTACCGCAATCTTTCCTGCCTCTGCAATCGGGAAACATCAATAGAACTCGTGCTTCTCCTCACAAATGCTGAAACACATGCATGAGCAAAAATGTTTTTCCACATGCTTTATCAATTACAGCCATAGCAATGGACTCATGGTTGCCATGATCAATGATTCTGGGACTTAAGATCTTGCTTCCTGCCCAGTGTCCACCGCTACTTCTGTTGAGTGACAGTCTGAGTCTTCTGCGCAGTAGTTGTTGAAGCAACTGCTACATGGTACGGTCAGCAGCTACTTGCAGGAAGGACATTCTTTCTGAAATTTGGCTGATGGAAATTTGCTCTCCACTTGGTCCATTTCTCAATGGGTTCAGGTGAAAGTCCTGAAAGCCCCATTGAAGCAAAGACTGATGCCCTCACACCAGCAAGCATAGTATGTTCAGTGTTTTCCATAACAAGCTTTGCAGCGAGAATACCATCCTTTACATACCATAGCAGCTACAGGCCCAGCCTTCATTGTTGTCAAGATGGCCTTCAACAAACAACTCTTGGCTAAGCATCTTCAAACATTTAAATTAACTACCGATAATACTGTGAAAGCTTAAATTACGCGTTCATGATTACACGTCTATTGTAGTTTCTCCATTCTCATCCGGAGTTCCGCCAAGCCCAAGGGTTACAAATTGGATGGCAATAAATTAAATATCCAACACATCTTCATGGCAGAAGATAAGTATTAAGCAAGATGTTTCATGTTGGTGATCCTATCAACATATAGCTGGTCAAAGGACATCTAACAAGTCACTCAAGTGCTAATAGTACAAAACAGAAGGAGCACAATAAGATCTCGATGCCTAATTATAAATCCACTTGAATGCGTACTATAGAATCCTTGTCAATTGCTCAGGTCAACCTTGAAAAAATCAAAACATAGGGATATATTATGGGGAGTGGCCATATAGTTAAAAAATAACCTAGCCAAAACCATCAAATTGAACAACAGCATTACAAGAGAAAATAGCTATGAATAACTCAAATGTGATCCCCTGTCACGAGCAAAAGTTCAATCACCGCTTTACCAATATTTTGCTCACCTGTGCCATCACAGCGTTGCGCTTCACAGGCAGAGCAACCGGCGACAACAGCATCAACGGCCGATGAACCAGTATCAACAGAGTTGCAAGCAGCCCGAACAGCTTCAACAAAGGGCGATGTACTGATCACCACCGGTAATTTCCATGGCCTGATACTACCTAATCAATCACTTTAAGTAAACAGAACAAAGATCACTGATTTGAGACCAAAATAAAAAGCAATCAAGTTGCACATATAACCAAGAAACAAAATCCAACAATTTAAATGAGAAAACGATCGTTACATTGGAGAATGCAATGACTGCGAACAGCAGCAGCAGAGAGGAACGTTTGGCAACTACTGTGGAGGATTTGCTCAAAGCAAACAACTGGCGAAGTTGTCCACTTGCTTGTTCCTTTGAGTTTGGGATATAAATAGCCCTGATATTACCGAAACAATTTCTTTTAGTGGTAAAGTCTGCCGAATGTTGAACTATAAATGGCCTGATTTTGCAAACATATACACTTCTGCGAAGAAATATCTAATAAGCTCTATTCGTGTTTTCCTTTTCCGACTTGGGATCAGTCAGTAAAGCTTGATCAGTTCAGCAATGGGAAATAGCGGCGGCGATGATGATAACTGGAGATGGTGGACTGCAGCTAGTACTTTCCAGCTGGCGGCGGGGATCGCGGCTTACCGGCGAGGAAGTGGAGAAGGTGCTGCATCATTGATGCCGTTGAAGGCATTCGCCGTGGCAACACTCTTCGTCGGTGCTGGAGCAACAGCTGCCGCCGGCGCGCTATCTGCCGCCGGCATTGATACGGTAACTTTCTTTTAACCTGTTCTATTAGATAGTAGAGTTAAAAAAATATTAATACAAAAATTGTTGAAAGTTGATGATAGTTTTTGTTTGATGAGAAAAAATTTTGGTTTGTTTTAGTACAGGTAGATGATATGAAGAAAGTTGGAGAAGGAATTAGGAGGTGGTTGGGTGCTCCATCTCGCAGAAACTAGTCTATTTTCCTCAAATATTTTAGTTTGAAATTCTGATCTGTGGACTTGTGATCTAAATTGCATGATATATAATTGCAATGATGGTATTCTAAACAACTTCTACTTGATTTTAGAGACTCATTATCATCAGTTATGTCGCAACTTTTTTATACAAATTGAACATTTTTATGCACATTCAAAATTCAAAGTAGGTGAAATTCAACAAGGAAATCGTATGACCTACGTATTTCATGAATAACAAGTCACGAAAATAGCACGACTTCATCTCTTTCTTTTGTAGTCACATGAATCATTTCTGATGGTGACAAACAAAATGCATTATCCCCTTATCCTGAATGCAGAAGAAAAATGAAACGGTAAATCTAACTTCATCTCTTTAACTACTTGTCTTTAAACAATTAGAACTGTACAATATCTGCAACATAAAATGATAAATGGTTGCCATGGATAACCGGCAACAAACAAAATTCTACCACCAACATATACCCTCTTAAAAGCTGTACAAACTATCCACTGCGAAATCCACCTTGGTAGCTAGCCTACGGTTTCGCTAAAAGGAAAGCTCAACATATCTAACCAAAAAAAAATGACTTGGATGATCAAAAGAATCAGGTCATCTCCATGTTGTTTCATTTGCGTCCGTAAATATCGCATTGTGTTGGTCGATAAGGCATTGGATGGCCTCAATGGCACTATAATCTAGAGAGGCACCATCATCCAAAGGAATCTGAGAAGAAACATCATGGCCATCATCATCATCATCTGCCAAAGAAGTAGAAATACTCAGTGAGATGCTAACAGCATGCTATTATTTCATCATTCCAGCCACCATTAAATTATGGTTCATGCATCTTAAAAAGCATCTATAGACTGCCAATTATAATCAGATAGAAGTTCAGAATGAATTACGAATATGAAATACTGAGCAACCACCCAGTCTAAGGTGATGATATTTGTAACCTATGCAGAGATTGCCAACACGAAGGTGGAAATTTGGGGAATAGCAATGTTCATCTCCACTAATAGGAAACTTCCTGTTCAAATTAAGAAACTAATTCATACAAGTATAGTGGAGTATTATGTGAATACTCACACCACTTATGATAATCAAACACTGCTATCTTTGTCTATCGATTTAATTAAACAACCTAGATAAGTTCAATGTATTATGTATGATAAACTTTTAAGTCTAAGAGTAGAAAAAGTAGGACATGTACTTCACGAGCTAAAATGCAAATCTGATATCAGGTAGTACATATCTTCTTGACTACACGTTCAACCGATTTTATATAACCTACAATATATAAGGTTTCCAAGAAAAGTTTTGGTAAGTCATCTCTCTATTTTGGACATCAGCACTTCACAAACACAAGCATAGATGGCATGAAACACTGAAGTGTCAATAAGAGATACTCAAAACGGGTTACTCCTACATTACTATATTAGATCATCTTTCCTTACACAAACATTAGAAGACCAACAATCATAATAAAGAAATAGATAAATGGTAATCGGTCCTTTAGCTCACCCAGAAGAATCTCCCAGTTAGTTGTATCTAATGCTAAATTTGTGGTCTTTGAAGGCCTGTTGGACATATAATAGTCAAATTGATTGTGAAAATCAGATCTTGAATCATCATTCTGCCACATCATAATAGGTGCTAGTTCCATAGCAAGGCTGCGAGCATCCATCTACATAACAATGTGTAGTATTAAGCTAACATATGTCCACAAGCTCATTTCCATTGCAAGAACACATAATTGCAGGACTTCAACAAATTTGGAGGACCCAGAGCCTGATATCATATGAATTGTACCTTATTAACTGATGACTTTTGGCTCACCCGAAGCAGCAGAGCAGTAATGAACTCTAGAGTCGTGTAATTCACATTTGGAAGTTTCTTCAAAATATTTCGGAGATCATTTATACTACTCCTTGATGCTCTGATTTCATTATACAGAGCAAATGTGCACAGGGGCTCAGGAAGGCTAGCAAGATAAAACTTGATTAAAGCTGCTGCATCGATTGGGCTAACACCCTCTGGCAAAGAGGCATTCCAGTCTGGAATTATCAAAACAGATTATGAGCATAACAATGGAATGGTGAAAGAAGATATGAGAGAGAGAGAGAGAGAGAGCATCACCTTGATTGAATAGTGAAACAAGCTGTCGAACAACTTTTCTGTCCCCTTTAGATTTGAACAAAAATTCAGAATTAAGTCCTAGATAGCCAGCTTTTAGTTAGCTCCTGCCTTATCAGTTCAAAGAGCAATATATCATAAATTTATCTATGAAATAACCTGAAAGGATAAGGTGGTCTGCACATTTGACCAGTACTAGAGGAACAGGCCCAGCATAATGCTGTTGTTGCACGGTACTCTCTATCGGGACACCAAAAACTGTAGAATTAACAAAATAAACAATATCAGGGGATCATCTAAATCTCAACAATAAACAGATATATCTCTGCATGTGTCAAATAAAAAAAGGCAGGCCTATAAGTGGGTTCAAGACATGTACTCCAGCAGCATGCAATTCTATGTGTATAGGTGGTAAATCCCAATAGTAAACTTAAGGCAAATTCTGTATAACAAAAGGTACCTCAAAGAACAAATAAATGACTAGTTTACAGCCATTCCTTAGGGAAATTATTTTAGAATACTGCACAAAAGGCACCAAAATAGTTTCATTACATGTCATTATACTTGGTATCAGAGATTTCGTTATTCTTTTGGAAAGACTGGAGGTTGGTATGTTCTTAACTAGGAAATAACTATGATGGCAGCTAGACAGACATCAGAGGGTCGAACTAAGTACTAAAATCTACCTTAATTGTAATAACTATAATAGCTCAACTTCAGGGGGCAGGGTGGAGTACACTAATGATTAATAAGTCGTAGTTATGATGTCCTCACTTATAGACTTGTCATTACCTGGATCATGATGCTTACTAAGATGCATTCAAGGAGAATGTTTTTTGTAGTCCTCAACATTCGATGCTACCACGAAAGTATACATGCAACATACCTCAACATTACAGCATGCAAAGTCTGACTTATATCTCATGTCAATATCCTTGAGAAAACATCACAAGATAACTCAGATACTAAACAGAGTGTGCTAAAATAATAAGTATCGAAATTTGTATTCATAGGATGAAAGACTCACCATCATCGCTTGCTACACCCTGAAAAGCAAGAATCAAGAATTAGTTCACTCGCATGTGCAAATAACTTGCAGTCAAGGTCTTACTGTTATCCAAACTACAAACCTTTTGCCAGCGCTCTATATTATTCAGGATAGTCTTGCTTTTATCTGCAGTCTTCTTGGCAGCCTGGATATGAGAGAAAACTATATTTCAGATAACTCATACAAGTTAATGGATATGATCTTAAGAAAGATGCACCGCATCTCCAGTTGATAAAAACATGATTGAGTTCACTGCTTCCTTAAAAATCTATAGCATCAAGCAAATTCAAACATCATTCTATTGCATCAGATATATTCCTATAACTCCATTGTCCACTTTAAATTGAACACTTTTGTAAGTCTATCCAACTTCCTACTACACATGTATTCAGATATGCTCATAAGAGTGCCGTCGACCAAAACTTCCATGCAATCCAAAACTTAGACATGCTACATTGTGAGAGAAATAGTCATCAAAACTAATCTTTGTGTTTTACAAGATACAATGTAAGGAATCATATAGAGTAAAAAGGTAAGGATAGAGCTCGCATATTCAAAATTAAAGTAAAATGACTATTCCATATTACGAATATATAAAACAACCAAGAACAGCACAACTTCCCACAATCATTATATCTCTGCAAAATAAACAGCTGGGGGTTCTAGTGCAAACTTTCTTGTTCACTAGCTTCTTAAGATTGTGCAAGACAACTAGATGCAAGCAGGGATATGTCTTTTGTACGTAAGTGCTTAACATGCTTGGGAACTAAAATGCTACATAGATGTAAAGTGAGTGTAGAAACTTGGGTAAGAAGACAAAGAACAGGCATGCAAAATAACATTGTCTATAGGGATAACCCAGCTACCTAAGTCCAGTGAACCTTCACTAAAAGGAACCAAAGGCAATTGCCAGTTTTACATAACATAAGACCAACAGTCTTTGGACCTTTACTAATGCAGTCCCCAAGACCCCTCGTAACTCCAAAAACTAGAAATAGAAGGAAACTCTCATACGGCAATGATAACAACTCCAAAACCATACTCAGCTTCTCAATAACCTGCATGAACAACGATTCGTTCAACTAACAGAAAACTCTCAAACTGTAGATGGCAAGTAAAGGTGCTCATTAATGTGTCACTTCCAAGGTGAAGTATAGGCGATTCAGTAAATCCGATGAGGTTCTTCATCTAAGAGTCATGAAACCTAGCACTGTATTAGCGGTCAACCAAAATAGCCCTTGAACTTTGGAAGGAAGGAGATCAATTGTCTAAGGGGCTGCTCCAGTAATTCAGTAAATGACAAATAAATCTACGTGGCATCCATGCACGCGCTTTAAACACAGTTTCCACTGTTGGTTATGATCTCACCAAGTGCAGGAAACATTAAACAAAGTTCCAAC
Organism: Acanthochlamys bracteata; assembly: GCA_019914995.1. NCBI lineage: Eukaryota > Viridiplantae > Streptophyta > Magnoliopsida > Pandanales > Velloziaceae > Acanthochlamys > Acanthochlamys bracteata. The sequence goes on from CM034126.1 coordinate 1,764,445, forward strand.
TTTTCTTAAGGTAGAACATAAGGACAAACCTCCTCAACTAACAGCTTGCCCACAACAACCTTCTCCTTGGTCTCTGAAATTCCTCTCCTGATAAACATGCCAGTAGTTGCGGCAGCAGAGATGAGGCGATCCTGCATCGTCTCCCCAGGAGGGCGGCTCTTCCGCGACTCCTGAAGTAGTGTCCACCTGCTCTTAGCCATTGACCCAACTCGCTCTGCCATGCCTCCAGCATCCTTCGCCACCTCACCCATGAATGTTCCGGCTGTCTGCCCAGCCTGCTTGAGCTTCACCCCTGCGTCCAAAGAATCACTTACTCATCAACCAAAATTAACAAAAACTTAGCACAGAATAGTGGACATGCGCTCTGTGAATTACCAGAGGTGGAGATGAAGCCATTTGCCTTATCCCGCCATTGAGGAGATATTGTAGATGGCATTTCTTAATGCCAAGACCGAAATTGAAATCTGCTAAAAGATCAACTATCAAGGTAACTACTCGATCTGATGTACTCCACAGTATCGGAAAAGGGGCTACCAAAACAAGATGATAACTAAATCCAGTCTCCTTAATTGAAAAATAGAACTGAAACGGTTAAATCCACAACTAAACTAGTATCACCGCTACTATCGGTGATTCATTGAACTATCTAGTTATCAGTTGGTTGATAAATGCGATAAAAATAGTAAATCAATCCAGTAACTAGATCATACTCGTTAACCTAAAGCACATCGCACTAAGAATTCACCGCAAAGTAAGTACCGAAACAAAACTCTAGCAAAACCATACAGGAAACTTGTTTAAACTCTTGATTTCGAATACCTTAGACCAGGAACGAGACAGAACAGAAGAACAGAACAGAATAGAAGAACGACCTCCGGTTTTTGTTTAATTTCGATTTTGGCTTAAGTTTTGAGTACTGCTAATGGAAATGGAAAGGTTTTAAAGGGTTTCGTAAGAGTCTCGAACGTTTCTTGCGCACGCCAAGGACGGCTGGCTGGTTCTGCAGTTCCATGTTTGAAGTGGGTAGCAGTTCTAACCAATGATATTTTGACAATGTAGAGCTTCAGCGAGCCAGCTAGTCGAAGATTTGGTGAAATTGCATTACTGGACCTCTCTCAATTACAGTTTTCAAAGTTCACCCTCCACAAAATCCTTTTCTATAGAAGTTTCCACTCATCTATCTCGTATCCACTGACATCTTCATGTATAGTGTTAGGCAAGTAGGTTTGAGTACATGAGAATTTTTGAGTACTTGATTTGCTAACAGCAGGTATAAAACGCTCGATCTTGCAAACACCGTAAGACTTTCTTAAACGGTGGGCGCGCGAGAATGTGATGGCGTTGGACGGATCTGTGCATGCATGCAACAGATTGATATTTTTCGTTTATCCTACAAAAACCATACTACATGGACAATGATGTTGACCAAATAAAGAACAACCATCGCAAGTAATTCCCAAGACTTGGAAGGGGTTTGGCTTGACCTCGTAGAAAGGATACTACTGTAGAGATATTTGGGAGTTATTATTAAAAAAAGCTTTTTTTAAAATAATTTAAATTTTTTTAAAAATAAATCTTATTTTTTACTAATTAATAATTAAAATTTAATAGAAATTTTTATATTTTCAAAATTTTAAAACAATTTGTAAGATACTTTAAAAATTTTAGTAAAAAATATAAATAAATAAAATTAAAAAAATAATAATATGGCTTGACTTTTGACCCAAAATTTGATCTTGTTCTGAGTTCTGATCATGGATATACAATTAAGGCCCAAACACGAAGCATTTACAAAGGCCCAAATGACTTTGTCTTCGAACAAAGCCCAATTTTATGGAACGTTTGATAGAGCGTTTTTCAAAAAAAAATTTTAATTTTTTAATATATATTTTATACTTATTTAAAAAAATTATTTAAAAATTTAAAAAATATAAAAAATTATTTAAAATTCTTTTTTTTTAATTTAAAAAAATTTTATTTCATAAACGATCTCAAAAGCCCCTACACTGCCGCCACGCCATTTCCTTCCCTTCTTCTCTCCTTGTCCACTCTATGAGAGATCGCCGGGGAAAATAAAATGGAGTGGCCAGCTCGCCGGATCAGGTGGCGCAAACGAAGCTCTCCAATTCCCCACGTTTTCTATCTCTTATCCCTCCTTCTGTCTGCTCTCTTAATCATCGCCGCTCTCTCCTTCTCTTCTTCTCCATTCTTCAAAACCCTAATTCCAACAACAACCAATTCAAAAATCCAGTGTGGAGGGATTGGTAAGGATGGTGATGAAAATTTTCTTTGGTATTCGCCGCACAGTGGGTTCAGTAATCAAGTTACGGAGCTGAAAAATGCGATCTTGATCGCTGGGATTCTTAACCGGACTCTTATTATCCCCCCAGTGCTCGATCACCACGCTGTCGCATTGGGTAGTTGTCCCAAGTTTAGAGTCATGCAGCCTGCTGAACTTCGAGCTGCTGTATGGGATCATGTATTTGAACTCGTTCGATCACGGAGGTTAGCTCGTTGTTTATGAGAATATTGGTTCTTTTCTTTATTTTCTGTTATGTCGTAGCGGGGATACGAATGTCAAGGAAACAAGTTGCTATACTCAAGAGCTTGTTGTTGGTGCATCAGATTTGTGTATGCATCTCTAGTTTGCTAAGGTTAATTAATTATTGTGATGCAATGATGTCTTCGTTTCTCATTTAGTTTTTTGGAATGTTGTAATGTAGATGAAAATGTGATGGCTGTTCTACTGGCAATTTGGATGTATTGAAAACTTTCCTGAACAACTAGGTTATGAGCATGGTGGAAGTTGTCTCTCTCCCATTGTTAGTTGTTGTCCTCCATAGGCACTTTTGGCATTGTTATTGTGGCATTTTTCCAATGACAACTGTGGGACCATTTTGGCATAACCTAAAGTTTTCATTTGACTTCTTTTGTTGTTTCCCTTCTTGCTTATGGAAAAGAAATTTATGATGGATATCAGGACGAGGTACTTTATTGAGATCACTCTTGTTCATTTATTGACTCGGTATGTTACATTATGATGTGTCTGGGAAACTGGAAGAAAATTGGAAAGGAAGATTTTAAAATTTTGTTGTTGTGTAGGAAGGTGGTTATGCGATATGTAGGAAAGTTTTCATTTCCCTTGGTATTTACTTCTTTAAAGTTGACTAGAGTAGTTGTTCGTACTATTAATGTGATTCTTGGTTCTGTTTTCCAGATATGTGTCGATTGCTGATATTGTTGATTTGTCTTCGGTAGGATCCCTAGTAAGAACAATTGACTTCAGGGTGTTTGCGTCAACTCAGTGTGGAGTAAACATGGATGATGCCTGTTTTGGTCATCTTTGTTGTTCATTGTCAAGGACCACATCCACCACGAATAACAACGACCATTGTAGGTCATTGCTTTCAGGCTTGCAGGTTGAAAGTGATGGATGTGTATGTACCGTAGAAGAAGACTGTAGAACAACTGTTTGGACATATCAACAAAACAATGATGGTGTATTGGATGTGTTCCAGCCCAGTAAAGAATTGCAGAAGAAAAGGAAAATGCCATATGTTAGGAGGCGTAGAGACATATATACAGCACTTGGACCTGGTTCTAAGGCTGGGAGATCCTCAATATTAGCCTTTGGCACCGTCTTTACTGAACCCTACAAAGGCTCTGAGTTGTATATTGATATCCATGAAGCACCGAGGGACTCCAGAATACAAGCATTGCTAAAGAGAATCGAGTTTCTCCCATTTGCTTCTGAAATTATTGCTGCAGGAAAGGACTTCGCAACAAATACAATCAAGGAGCCATTTCTATGTGCTCAGCTTCGGTTGCTAGATGGTCAGTTCAAAAATCATTGGAAAGCTACATTCTCGGCATTGGAGCAGAAGATACAGTCACTACGCAATGAATACAAGAATGATAAGATCAATAAGCGCATCAATATCTTTATTATGACTGATCTGCCAACTGCTAATTGGACAGGAACTTATTTCGCAGAGCTTGCAAGAGATACCGGTTCATTTAATCTTCATACACTACGAGAAACTGATGAGTTCATAACGGCAACATCCAAGAAACTTATGTCTGCAGAACATGGTATTAGGTCTGGTTACAATCGCAATGATCTAGGTGAGGGGATCAACAAAAAAGAGTGTGATCCAGGACTGTTACCAGATATTTTGTTGTACGTGGAAGAAAGTGTTTGCAGTTGTGCTTCTTTAGGATTTGTAGGGACAGCTGGGTCAACATTGGCAGAAAGCATTAAACTAATGAGGAAAAATGATATTTGCTTGCGCTCTAGTGCTCTCTAGTCTAGTATCTAGTGGTAGTGCTTACTTGAAGAATGACTTAAAGAAGGGAGTAGGTACCTGAAAAGATTTGGAGAGTGTTATTTCTGTTTCGTAACTAAGGGGTATACAGGCTATTCTATCTGGCTTTCTCATAGGGGTGATTCCAAAGGCTGAAATGATTAAAATAAACAAAACTTGGCTAAACTAACTTTATGCAAACTTTTGTTTCACTGGAAGCACGCAAAATAGTTTCAGTTCAGCATGTCAGCTGGGCTATCAAGTACAGAGCAAATGTAAATCCAGGTTACTGTCCAGCTTTATTAGCTAAGAGCTTCTAATAATGTAACCCAAGATGAGAAAAGAGTTCCTATGGATGACTCTGAGCTCAAATAGCTTAATTGCTCCTGCTAAAAAAAAAATTCTACCACATGCTTTTGTGAAACAGCAATTCTTCTTAGATTGGCTGTTCAATTATGCAATCTCATTGCTACAGGCAAGATGTAAATATTTACTTCCAGTCAAATGATTCTTTTTTTTTTTGTGGGTTATTTAGTGATTGTCTAGAGCTTGATTGGTTATCTGTAGTGAAATTATTTCAAATGCATCATTGATGATTACTTGAATTGGGTTTCCCAAGATTATGATGAAGTTTATATCTCGGGTAAAATGTTCAACAACCAACATGACCAGCTGGTTTAGTGTTAGGATACACAAGTCATACTTTTGAAAAATTTCTAGCTTCTTGATTTGCTGATTGCTTTTAAATACATATACCATGCACCATTACGTATGTATCTATGATTCAAAATAACATTCACTACAACATAACAGCAATTTCTTGACCTTTACATACGGATGCAAATGCAACAGCAACCGAACCCCAACCAATATTAACATCAATGTAATTTGAGTATGCTTTCGATTCAATTGAACTTGATAACATCGACTAAGTAATATAAATTAAAAGCTAGGAGGGACTCCATAAAGGACGCAAACTGTGACACAGACTTGTATTAGGACTAGCGAGCGAAATTCAATTGTTGTTGCGAGGTATGTACATTCGAGCCCAGAGGTGACGACCTTTGATAACGAACTTGGCGGTTCTCTGTCCGTTCAGAACAAGGGCGATCACCGATGCGCTCTTGAACACGATCCGGCCGTACATCGTTGCCGCCCCCGGCGGAACCTTCTCTATCATTACAGTCTCCATGGCCCATAACGCCTGTTTTTTAAATTAAAAAAATTCAGAAAATAACATTAAATTCGCGCTACAAAAAGTTTGTGGTTATATTGTTGCATTTGTGTTGTAATTAGTAATTATTTTAGCGTTATCTCAGTTGGTTCAATTACAATTTTTCTTGCTTAACTAAAGTGGAATGCCATTGATGTTAGAGCTTATTAATAGCTTAGTAGCACCAAATTTGACCATGTTATTAGGTAAACTTTCAGTGCAAAGGTATTAATTAGTCATGGCCGATTAAATAGCATCAACTCTAATAAACTTTTCATTGGATTCCGATAATAAGTAATAAATTAAGACACTACATACATTGGTGCGTTCACAGATAACTAAAGGACTTTTTTCCTTTTCTTTAAAAAATTTATTTATTTATTTTACTTTTTTTTTTCTGGTTTTGCATTCTGATCGTATCTGTATACCATGCTACCTTGGTGTCTTATTATTTTGGCAAAAGAGAAACACACATAATATAATTAGGTAATTAATGTAAATAATAATAAATCAAGGTGAAAGAACAAAAATGTAAGAACTTACGCTGTGAAGAATTGTACGATGTCCTCTCTGGTAATTGGAAATCCACGTGAGAAGGTCATGAATATCGACCGCAAGCACTCTGGTCCGGTGTTCAACTCCGGCGACCACGGTCTCGCTTCTGGATTAAGTCCTGTGGTTGCAGCGCTCAAAAACAAAGCCCTTGTCGCCGCCGCTGCTGCTGCAAAGCGTGCAGCCTGTGAACTTGACGGCGCAGAAAACCGTGTTAACGGTGCAAGAGCATCACCTGGACCTTCTCCGAATGGACTAATTATCAATCCGCTAGACATTACACTCCTGCTCGCCGGATGGTTCATGTCTCTAGCAATGGTTCATGTCTCTAGCAAACATTCTCGAACACTTTTCGCACTTCAGGGAACGCTTGGTCTCTCTGGTAAACAAAGAATCCAAGATCGATCGGTTCGTTACTGATGAGGGAGCTAGTGAGAGGAATCTCTCGACGAAGGACGGTGTTAGCTTGGCCATTAAAAAGGCACTCGACGCAACGTTCAGCTTCGTCTACGAATTGGAGCTTGATCGAGTCTGCGTACGATGTAACATGGCGGATGAAGTGATGGTGACCGATGGATTCGAACCAGAGCCAAAGAGCAATTACCCATTTGGTTTTTTCCGAATCTCGATCGAGGTTGTGCACGAGATGGTGGTAGAGATCTCGCTCGTTGCGGTGGAACAGAGCGAGGTCGAGAGCTGTCGGCCCCGTCGAAGAAGACATAGTACTGAACTCAACTGAACTGAAGTGATTCAGAGTGTGGGACGTGGAAGAAGAAGATGATAGGTGTTATGTAGTGGTGGAGAGCATGAACCTTAACGCTAATGAATGCATCATTACAGCTTTTCTGATTACGAGTTAATATCTGGATAGAAACAATTGATTACCTTCCTTTTTGTTTAGGATGTGTATCAAAGTTATAATAAAATGAGTTTATAGAAACTAAATTTTGAATTTTGGTTTTACAAAATGAGTTTAAAATATAAGTGAAATTATTATATTTGATTATAATTAAAATGAATCTAAAATTAACCTTCGCATTATAGGTATATTGTACAATAAATTTTAATTAGAAAAAAATAAATTTCAATAGGCACGTCCTTCGTCGTTAGTGTTTTAGACTTGGGCGCCAAATTGAACTAACGCCTGAAATTTATGAGACTGCTTATCAGCTAGTTAAACTAGTAGATTCAAAATATTCCGACCGGTTTATTGCCGGTGCAACTTCCGTCCTGTTTCTGAATTTTTCTACGTCCGTGGAAGTTTTGAATGTTTGATGTTACAGACACAGAAAGAAGTTAGAGCACAATCATGAAACAAGTAACATAACACGAATTAAATGCCATCTGAAGAAACAGGTTCAATGCCAAAGTAGTCCGCTACTCTTTCAGGTATATACCCTACACCAGTCTTGCCATCCTCCGTTAAATTCCTGAACTCGTCGGCCTTAAAACCTTCTGGAGGTCGAGGTTGGAAGGATATCTTCCGCTGCAAATGAGCATACGCGCAATACTCGACTTCATAAACTTCAGTGTCCTCTTTAAATAGGGCTGCAGCTACTCCTACTGCCTCACCTGGAACACCACATGCGCATGAATTCTCAATTCAGAGGTCCGGTAGAAGCCTCATTAACCCATTTGCATAAAACGAGAAAAACAAAAGTAATCGTGATCAAGAGGAGACAAAAAAAACAATGAACAGGAACACACAGTACTACAGACTTGTTTACCTGAAAGAAAGAAGAAAATCCTAATCTAAAAATTCTGGATAAGCAGCAAGTTTGGTTATCAATAGTGCAATACTACAAGAGAATTTAAAGGATATAGCATATTTGTGACACATCTTACCATGCGTGACTAACAACAAATTTTCATTAGGAAATTGGTCAGCAAGAGCCTTGATAACAGTCTTATACCTAGTCCTTGCATCAACTAGTTGTTCCTGCCAACGTGGCAACTGCAGCAATATCAAACAAAGTTGTCAGATAATGGCCACAAACATCCACTACTGCCAGTCTTTATGTACAAATAATCACATTATTGGTTAAGAAGAGACCTCAACATAAATTCTTTCCACAGATCGATCTATAGTACCAGAAGGTAATAAAGTCTCAAGCTCCGCAACATCGGGAAACCAGATGTTATCCTTAGGGGGGGCATAAGCCATGCTGATTGCTTCTGGGCCCAAAATTTCACATAGTCCATATTCTATTGAAACCTATAAAAAGAGAAGGACCATAAGTGACATTCTATGAATAGAAGTATACTAACCCCAAAAGATCGATGGAAGAATTTTTTTTTTTTTTTTTTTGGTGTGTGTGGGAAGGAGAGGGAAGAACAAAGATTTAGGGTCTTAGATTGAACAAGATACTAGAGTCTTAGATTGAATGCCATCGCAAGATATAAAAAGCAATGCAGTAGACGTGACAAGCAAGGAAAGTTACGAGAAAGATCGAGTTAAAATTTCAGTTGGCACAATGTTCAACAGAAACTATGATCTGTAGTCATTTATTATTTCCATAGCAGTGTACCTAACATTAGAACCAGCTCAGTATACATCCTCGTAACAAATAAACTACACGTGCTTCCCATCACTTAGGATCTTTCGTACTCAAACGATAGTGGCATGAGTCCACGAAATGAAGTTTTAACTTTTGCACATAAATCCACCTAATTGGCCATCTAATCTTAAACAGAAAAAATGATCATCATTTTTATTGATAAATTATGAGCTAGCACAAACTTATATGTGAAATCAACAATCTTTGTTACATTCATTGTCAACTGCCAGTTATCTAATAGTTTAATGAGGAAACGAATCCAAATATGTCAATTATAGAAATTAAATAAATTAATTAAACAAAAAACTTCAATAACACTTGCAGAGGAAAAGGACCTAAAACGTGGAATGCACGAATGGACATAATTACAATGCAGCAATCTCCTATAGATTCTACCCAAAAAGTTAGACCAACACGAAAGTAGACATGTGGCATCCATTTCATAATCTTGGGATGTGACAATAATTAAAATCTATCACTAAGATGTGCTACAAGGATGTGATATCAGTTTAGCGTATGACTTTTGTACTACGACCTTCCACTCTTCAAGAGATGTATATCTATGTTCATATCTATTCACCAAGATAAACTTGCATATGTGCGTAACGAATGCCTCTCACTCACTAAGATAAGTCACATTGGCACTTAAAAAGCAGCTTAACTGTTGTTCTACTTCAAATTTCATTTACTGTGACCTCGCTCATATCGAGGTCATGTAAGATCAACACATTAACAATAACATGATTGTAAGTAACTCTGATGTTAACATTGTAAGCCTACAAAGATGATATTCATAAGGCACTCACAACAGTAATACTTTGTACTTTGTCAGCACAACTTCTGGTGAGCAGCACAACCATGACAATCTTATCCATGCCATAACACAACTTAGACTTTGTCAGTCTTAAACAAAAGCAGCCAAAAGCATTTTTTGTGTAACTTATGCACAATGTACTCATCTAGCCGAGTGCCTGATAGCTTACCATATGACATTGCTGCCATAAATACATGTAAGAAGGATGCTAGGAATTAGCAAACATCAAACAGGATGCAAACACAGGTTTTAATAAGAGAAAGGATAAAGCAGATGATGGAAAGTAAAGGTGGCTTAACCAGTTCGAAGCAGGAAGAATTCAAAACATTTCTTGCCTCTAAAAGCTATTTTTTCAATAGAAAGTGTCTTTAACTATCTCTTGACAATAAATGCCGAGAAGAAATAAATGAGAATATCGGACAAAAAGCAAGAAAAGATAATTGTGTTTCATGTTCGCCACCTCTTTAGTAGTCCACAGTATGCATTAACTCATGCATGGAAAAGATCAACTTAATTTTAACTAAGGTGCAGGAAACTCCAGAAAAGTCAAGTTTAAGCTGTGACAGGAATCTTACAAGAAAAGGTATAATTACAAGGAACTACAATCAAAAGCCCCCTATCTTCCTTGCTCCCTATCATTGGCCATTCAATAGATAATATCACCAGGCTTGACATTATGTACATCATATTACTTTCATATAAGATGAAATTATGAATTGTATATGGACTTTTTAGTCACTTCCAGTTGAGTATGAATTCTATAAGAAGCTGGTGAGTATAAGATCATGAAAATGTATTCAAAAGTGTTGACACGTCGACAAAAGATGAAATATGGCCAGATGAAATAAACTAACGACAGTGTGTCTATGAAGCAACATATGGAAAATGGAAGAGAAACTAAAGGTGGACTACGGGATGCAATTTGCAAAGTCCGTGCGTCCACTATTCCCTTTGTTCATAACTCATCACTAATGACAATTCTATGTTACACGAAAAAGTGTGCTTGTATGCACATTTGACTTATGAGTTTGGAAAGTTCACCCAATGATGGAACCTTCCATTTTCCAAACTTCACTGCATCTCTATTTTGCATGCAACAAACATCATGTTTTTCTGCCAAGACATTGACAATCATCTAGGTTTGACAATCAAGATTTCCTTGACAGTGGGTAATAAAGTTGCAGTGTTTCCCAATTATAAATAGGAAAAATAAATAAAAACAGAATGTAAACAGAATGTCCAAGAAAACGAAGTTCACATATCAATAAAGAACTATCGTTAAACACATCAACCTATAGTATTGTTACCACGTTCGAAGATATTGACTTTCACGCAGTCTGCCCCTAAATTTATATCTGCACGATCATCCCCTAGCGTTCCTTCTACCCCATTATAAACAAGGATATCTACAACACACGTTGCAATAAACTACACTACCCACTGCAATAAACTACACTAAACACTGGCCTTATACTTACTAAAAACTTCAAATTCTTTGCTCATAAGACCAATTATTTTTTACCGACAAGTTATGGAAAGAGTAAGAAACAAAGAAAGAGACCTTGATTCGACTTGGATCAACTGAAGCTTGCTCAGGAGACTCCATGGCAAGAAGAGAAGCATCATCATCAATAGCACATAACGCAGGCACGACCTGCGCCGCCGTCTGAATGCATCGCAAGAACGGCGACACAAGTACACGATCAATCTTGAACCCGATCGATCGGAGCCGTTTCCCTGTTGTCCACGCCCGGATAAATCCACCCTCTGTCAACGGCGGGTCCCAAGGCCGAGCAGCGTGCGTTGCCCACAACGGCTCCGCAGCATCGATTCTGTCGCCATGCCGCATCACCACCACGTTCTGCACTCGATCGCCGGAATCCATTGCCGTTGCTCGTTTCTCGCTCTCTATTCGATCTGGTCCGTTTTGTTTACTCATTGTTGGATTCTGTTGTGTCGTGCGAAGCTTTGGAGTTTGCGTGGAATGGTGACTAGACTAGACGTTGCTTGTTGTTTTCTGTTCGCTGTTTGTCTGGCAAACTGCGTAGCAGGACACGTGTGATATATTGGACCGAGGACTGGGACTTCGCCGCTTTCTTTGTTCTTTTGACTAACACCTAAGTGGGCTTTCAGCTAAATGGGCCGAGCATGTTCATTTACATAAATGGTATCTTAGTGCTTTTCATTCGGGGCATCTTTAATTACAATAAATTTCACTTTTTATTTTTAAACTTCTGAATTCCTTCACTTGGTGCGTATTTCAAATGTACCTAATTAAATTTTATAAAAATAAAAAATAAAAAATAAAATTTTTTAGAAAATAAAATAAAAATAGAATTCAGTGTTCGTATTTTAATAACTTTTAGAAGTGTGTTAAAAATTAAAAAATATAATTGATTGAAAAGTGTGTAAATAAAAAGTTGGAACTGAAGTTCCGCTAGTGAAAGCAGAGTTCTGAGTTTTTTGTATAATTGAGACAAATGAACGGTTCGAAACTCAAAAATTGGCGAAAAAAAGTGAAATTACGGGCGTTTGAAACACGCCCTTAAAATATTTATAGTTATCATTCTGAATTTCACATCTACACATAATTGACAGAATTAAAGAAAATAACGATCCGACAATTTGTTGCTTAATACAGCGAGTCAATAGATTGACCCGCCAGGTCAAAAAATTGACCCGTCGTATCAATAATATCACCACTGTTTTAATTTCTTTTCATTTTCTAGAATCTTAATGGCAAAATCTCAAACTTCTCTTGTCTTCTTCTCTACGGTTTAGATCCAATCACTTGTTAGTATTGCTCTACTATAATAACCATAAGCCTACTATTTCTCACATGAAATAAGTACGAGCAACGGAGTCACCACCGATCTACTTCTTTAATGGTCACTGCTCATGAAGAAGCCTCCGCCGTGAAAGTAAACAAGAACAAGAAGCTTCTTGATAGTTGCCATTATCGAAGGTCGGAAGAAAGAGATAGGAGGAGACAATATCGTTGGAGATGGTAATACTTTAGAGATAACGCAGGTGATCAGATCAACTCCAGGAGGGATGAAGTTGCCGGTGGGATCTAAAAAACGTTCGAATCGTTTTGATTTGTACAAGCGGAAGCCAAAGTACTCGAACACAATATTGAAATCGATCACGAGAAAGTCGACAAAAAAAGATCCTAAAATGGACTTATTGAACAGCAACGAAAGTGCAGGTGTCGATGCGACAATTGTGAGTTCAAGCACAACGCTAGCTAGATACCGCGGAACTACTTCTCTTCGATCGAGATCTTCTCGGTTGTCTCCGCTTTATCAAACGAGCTATCGATCTTGATGGAAGAATAGCGACAACGATCTCGATTTTTATTCTTAATCTCACCGAACTAGCTCTCTATCTCGACGGAGGAGTAGCGGCAGCAATCTCGATCTCACTCGGGATCAACAGCACATTCGCTGGAGGAGCAGCGGTAGCGATCGAAGATGACAGTGATACTGACATGACGATGCATTATGGTGGGAGCAGTAGTGAAAATGATTCTATGTTCTGGACATTTTGTCCGGATTACTATAATGTATACCAGCATAAAAATAATAATTTTTTTTTAATTCATATAGTTTTTCATGAACTCGGACCGGTCGAAACAGCTCGCATACAAAAACGGTCCATTTTACAAATCCGAATCGATTTACTTTTCTGATTGATGGTTTTCAAATTGAACCAGACGGTTCAGTCGGAGTCTGAAAATAACGTTTATACATGAAATATTATTTTTATTAAAACTCTAATTTTACTTCACGTATTCAAATTATAACTCACAACTTTATTTTTATCAAATTTTATTTTCACCAAACTTCAGTTTAACGAAAGTTATTTAATAAATTTATTTTTTATATAATTGGAATACAGTCTTAGTGAGAGAAGGGATCGTCTTTTAGATTGATTAAGATAATTTATTTTTCAAAAAAACAACTTTTGATAGGATTCTTTAAAACTAAAATTATTTTTTATTTAATATATATATAATAAAAATTTATATGTATTTTCTTCATATTTCTTAAAAATTAAAAAAAAATCTAAAATATTTGTAGAAAATTCTTTGAATTGCTAAACATTGAAAAAATAAAAAGAATAATAAAGTTGGAATAAAAATCAAGTTATTTTAAGGTGATAATTGAAAGTGTTTATTAAAAATAGTATTTTTAGAACTAAAATTATGTTTTTAAATTTAAAAAATAATAAAATTAAGTAATAATAAATCTTAAAACGTAAAAGTTTTTTTTATTTTTTAAAATTAAAAAAAATTAAATGTTTTAAAAATTTATATAAAATATAAAATATAAAATTAAAAAGGAGAAATCAAAGGTGGATAAGCAAAGCAAACATCTTCTATAGAGATATTTTAAATTATTTTAATAACAAGTGAAAACGTTTATTTTAACTTTAAACATAAATTTGTAAAAAAATTTAAAACAAAATAAAATAAACAAAGCCGAATGAGCCCATAGCCAATGTGGGCGGTTTTGTTACAGGGGTGCTGACGTGGAGTTGGCTTGTAGTACAGATCTCTATCTGACTTTCTCTCTTCTAACGGCTGGCTGCTTGATTTGAACGGGTTTGAACACGATAAAGTGCCATTACTTTGCCTTTTTAAATTGTTTATAAAATAAAGTTTTTATTAAATAAAAAATATTTTTATTTTTTTAAAAAAATAAGTTATATTTTTTTATTTTAAAAAAAATATAAAAATATGTAATAAAAAGATCTTATTTTGTAAAAACTTTTTACAATTTTTAAATTTTTAAATAAATTTTTTATATATTTATAAAATATGTATTAAAAAATATAAAATAAAGAAAAATTAAAAAAAACTGATAAATAGTTTTTAAAACGGAGAACCAAACCGCGCCGTCGGCGCTGTTTATATTCCATGCTAAGCTTCGCACTAATTATATTCCAATACTACCACTAGAGTTTAACAAAGATTGCAATTGAAACCACATACTAGTTTCTGGGGAAACGTAGGGTAATCGGTAAATTCCAATAAACCTCGGTGTTTTACAATTCATATCTTCTTATTTTGTTCTGGATACTCCTTTATAAATACGGATCTGGTAAGGGACTTGATAATAGTTGAAGCTTGGTTTGGCTTTTGTTGTTGAGCAGATAGAGATACCAGTAATGGAAGGAACGGGAGTTGATTACTTGGCGGACGAACGGAGCACTGCTCAGTTCGATGTTGATGCTATGAAGATTGTTTGGGCTGGATCAAAGAAAGCATTCGAGATCTCTGATCGGATGTCTCGCGTCGTTGCCAGTGATCCCGTTAGTTTTTATTTTTCCTCTCTCTCTAATTGATCCTGTTTTCCTTTGTTTTTCCAGTAAATTTTTGGTTTATACTTGTTTTAGTTTGTGAGTTCTGCTTAGCTGCAGAATTTGACTGTTTATGGTACAGTTGAATTTGATCAGAAGGTGTTGCGGCCTATAGCTGTTTGCACTAAGATAATGTTTTAATTGAGATCCCGATTTTGAAGGTTTTCTGTTTAGGAAATCTTTCCTTTTGGTTATAAGATTCAGTTTTCGGGACCTTCTGTTAAGGTTTTTGTTTGAGTTGCGCTGGAGTTGACTGATCATTTGATTTTGTCTTGGTGTCTAACTTGAGGAGCTCCTTGGATTTAGGAATTCCGCAAGGATTACAGGACGATGATTGGAAGGAAGGAGCTATTCCGAAACACTTTGAGAAAGGCCGCTCATGCTTGGAAGCGCATCAATGAGCTCCGTCTCACTGGTATGTACTTTATTTGATAATCTATTATACAGTTCCTATTACTATTTATTTTTCAATTGGTTGCAAGGTTGTCTATATATGTTAAAGTTTGAAACTTTGTATTTAAGTACAATTGACGCATAAATGCCTAGATCGCTGAATTACGGATGTCTGGATTAATATATGTCTTGATAAAGGCTATACAAGGGTTTAAATTGTGGATACTCGTGATGGTTGCATTAGGTTTGAAGATTTAAATGCCATCTAGAATATTGAAAGAGGGTAATCCTGTTTACTGACTTGGGAGGAAGATGCTATTCTTGCTTATAAATCTTGAAGATTTTTCACAATACCATTACCCAAGGAATGCTTTGTTTAGTTTTGGTATCTTTTCATGATTTCATTTATATATATGTGTTTTTAGATTTCTGGCAGAAAATTCTGATTCTGCAATTTGATACAGTAAATTGCTAATTGCAGTTCTCAAGTATCCGTCTCCTCCTTAGCGTTTTAGTTCATCTAAAATTGTATGCCTTTTGCTGATGATGTTACTAATCTCTGAAAAATTGTAGCTGCTTGTTGTGTATTAATTCCGCACTTTGTGCCAGCTTGCTGCCTTGGTTCGCTGTTATATATACAGTATAAATCGATCTCACTGTTTCTGATTTCATTGCAACAGAGGAAGAGGCATCAAGATTAAGGTTTTTTGTAGATGAACCTTCTTTTGTTGATTTGCACTGGGTATGTGCATCTTACATTTTCTTCACTATATGTATGTCAAGGAGAATGGAACAAAGCGAATACTTTCTTATAATGTCCCCAAATTGTACTATCTACTTCGCAGGGCATGTTTGTTCCTGCAATTAAAGGTCAAGGTACTGATGAGCAGCACAAGAAGTGGCTTTCCATGGCATACAAGATGCAGATAATTGGCTGTTATGCACAGACTGAACTTGGTCATGGTTCCAATGTCCAAGGGCTAGAAACAACTGCAACTTTTGATCCAAAGACTGATCAATTTGTTATTCACAGTCCTACACTAACTTCAAGCAAAGTAATAAATTTATCTTAACATGTATCTTAATAGAGTTAACTCTCCTTTTCTGACATGGCTTGTTATTTTGAGCAGTGGTGGCCTGGTGGCTTAGGAAAGGTTTCCACACATGCAGTTATATATGCCCGGCTTATCACAGATGGAAAGGACTACGGAGTGCATGGTATGTTTCCCCAGTTTCTTTCATTTGTACATATACGTCCATTTTGCAGTATGTGGCTTTGTTACAAATTGGATCGTGAACAGGTTTTATTGTTCAGCTACGAAGTTTGGATGATCACTCACCTCTTCCTGGAATCACTATTGGTGACATTGGAACAAAATTTGGAAATGGGGCATACAACACCATGGATAATGGTGTTCTGCGTTTTGATCATGTACGCATTCCTAGAGATCAAATGCTGATGAGGTTTGTCCACAATTCATTCTTTCTTTTGTTCGTTCACACTTTTGAATGTTCTCTTTTGTTCGAGTATTTGATGAATCCATGCGTAAGCCTTCTATCTTGGGCAGAGAACCTGCAACATTTTATACAAAATATTCACTCAATAAATGACCTCTTCTTTTGGTGGTTTTCCTTGTTTTTTTTAAGCATGTATTCGGTTCTGATAGGAAAGTATGAGTTAGAATCTGAGATAGTGCAGGTTAAGAAAGTGAGTGCCACTATTTCTTGTGATTATTGTTTGAAAGGAGTTACTCAGCCCTACTCTTTTGCTATTGGTTCATATTATGGTAGTGTATAAGAGTCTATTGAAAATAGGATGACACGTAGAGGAACATAGAATGTGATTATTGAAAATAGGTTCGGAATATGATCTAGGTGGAAGTAGAATTGACAAGAGCCATCGTTAGTCTCATGAGAAGATGAAGGAAGAAGTGCAACAACATTTTGAATGTGTTTAATCTAAGATCAAAGTATTGGTGAAGTAAATAGGACCTTTTTTACAATGAACCTAGATGGATGAAATGGTGAAGCATCTCGATTGCTTATGTGGCAGTTACATGCCTTCAAAATTTAATGGGAACTCTTTCAGATGGTTAGGAGCTAAGGGTCAAACTACAGTTGATGATATATATGTGTCAATTCTATCAAGTAATTTATGGCTAGATAAATTGTTGATGCCAAAAAAAAAAAAAAAAAAAATAATAATAATAATTTAAAAATGGCATAAATGATAAAGTATGTGTAACTTGATTGGAGCATCTCTAGAAATTGTGTTAAGAGCTTTACTCTGATGGCTTATGTATTCTCAAGAACTACACTCAGCAGATCACAATTTCACCTATGTGGACAATGCACTTAGAGAAATATTCATTGTTAGTGTTTTGTCTGTTCTCACAAATTAAAGCTATTAAATTTTAGTGGTTTCCCTCAAAAAACATAGATTCCTATCTTTGTGATTATCCTGCATTCCTGCTTCATGCTAGTTAAAATGCTTGCTAGAAACTTTAATGGTGGTAAACCAAGCTATGCTTATAACTGAAAAAGAAATCTGTAGTGTGTGCTTGTTGAGATCTCTCCCTATATGTACCTATTAACTGTTCATTTCACAAAAAATGCTACAGGTTATCGCAGGTCACAAAAGATGGGAAATATGTGACATCTGATGTTCCAAGACAGTTAGTTTATGGAACAATGGTATACGTGAGGCAGACGATTGTTTTAGATGCTTCCAATGCATTATCCCGGGCAGTATGCATTGCTGTGAGATATAGTGCAGTACGCAGGCAATTTGGGTCACAAGATGGCGGCCTTGAGTATCAGGTATTGCTTGAGTTGATAGAACCAATCATATTTTTCCGACTCCTTTCTATGTGGCAACATCTGCATGTTCTATATATTTTCCAGGAACAATTATGGTATGGTGAATCTTAGTAGTTTTCTGTTAACTATACGAGTTAAACAACAGGATGCAATTTGCACGCCATTATTATTGAAAAGGAACATCGCCGAAATGCCGAAAGAATTGCTGGAGTTTATAACACTGCCTAGAAATAGATAACATGTACTTCATAAATACACTTGGATAGCTCAGGCTTGTACTTGCTGAACCTACCAAATCTTCCAAGGGGGATATGCAATTTTAGATTCTACCAGAGTGGCAGTTTACATTACTATTTTTTCACAACAACGGTCTTACCCCTTGATTCTAGCTTTGTGGTGGCAAACACACAATTGATAATAACTCATTGATTAAGTCCTCCACTTTCACATATATATTGACAACTCATATTGATATTGTATCTATACAGTGAGGCATATGTATATTATTGATAGCATGGCCGCGCTTATTCTTTCGATTAAGCTTTTGTCCTTCTGTTATATGTACTTAATTCACATTATGCAGGCTACTCTTAATGTGAGCTTTTCTTATACAGGTGATTAATTATAAGACTCAGCAGAACAGGCTATTTCCGCTCTTGGCATCAGCTTATGCTTTCAGATTTGTTGGTGAGTGGCTGAAATGGCTATACGCAGATGTGACCCAGAGATTACAATCCAGTGAGTTCTCAACACTGCCTGAAGCACATGCCTGCACATCTGGGCTGAAGTCTGTGACAACATCTGCAACAGCTGTATGGATTTTTTAAATTTTCTTCTTTTGTCTTGAACTTTTCTCTGTTCGATTCTTGACTGTGAGGTATCTGACTTCTATGGTACATAACATGGTTTGGCTTTATGCCTTTTTGCTACAGGCCCTCCTTTTCTTATAGCAGAAATATGAGATTATTTCTCTGTTTTTGACATTCTTCTGCAAAGGACAGTTGTATGTTCTTTTGCCAATCAAGCCATCAACTTTTTGATGACTTTAGTGCCCTGATTTTCCATGTTTGTTTAGCCACCTTTCTAAGCATCTGCTGTGCTAAACATTCATCCAGGCTTCATGTCTAGTGACACTTTTTGAACTCAATCTATTTGTTGTTTTACTCTTTTTGTTGGTCTGTAGCTCATGTTCTTAATTTATCAAACATCTCTTGTAGTCTGTTAGAGTAGTTTTATTTATTCTGTGCTGTTTCTTGTCGTTTGAATATTCGTTGATTTTTTTATGAGACTTATGTTATGCCTCAAGTATGTATGAAACTTAGTGCTACTGATAATTGTAGGATGGAATAGAAGAATGCCGAAAGTTATGCGGAGGCCATGGTTATTTGTGCAGCAGTGGTCTCCCTGAGTTATTTGCTGTTTATGTTCCTGCTTGCACTTATGAAGGGGATAACATTGTTCTGCTGTTACAGGTTTGTGAATGTCCTATATCTTTAAAACGTGCTGATTATCTTGGGACTTCCTACTTTTGTCTTTATTGCAAATAATCAGTTATGCAGAAATTTTATAGCATGCTGATCGAGATATCTTGTTTTAACCTTCAGTGACATACTTAAAAACTCTTCTGTTTCTAAAGATCATATTGATCCTCTAATATAAACTGACAACTGATTTCAGTCAATATGTGAGAAGTGTCACTAAGGGCATCATGCCAGCAATCTTAGCCATCCTTGTTGTAGCTCTGGAGACATGAAGTTCAGGAGCTGAATTGTTTTTATGATCTAAAGGAAGGAACTTGCTTCTTACATTATGTAACCTTGGACAGCGAGTTTTTTTCCACTCTGATACATTACAGCTTGGATTGTCAAAAACTTTCTTCTGGTATTCCGTGTCATTTTTACTTCATAGTGCCCGTATTGTCATGGCACGGGAATAAAATAAATGGTTGTCACTCACAGGTACAGACTTGTCTTTTGTGAAAGGATATCACTATAGTCCTCGTTGATGGACTCTTTAAAGTTTTTTTTTCAGTAGGAACTCAAGATATTACGCTGTTTGGCCTTTTCTTGGTAGTCCATATTTAGTTCTTATCTTACAATTCATGTTCATTGAACTGGAACCCGGCTGATTTTGTTGAGTGAATTAAGTTAATGGATAGGGGGGCCTAATAGATCTTGGCTAGTTTGAGCCATCTTTTACTATCTTTTCAGTCTAAGAATGAGATACTTTTGACATGTCCTGTTGTAGTTAATGAATCTTTGGCAAATAGAATTTTGTTTGAGTTAAGTACCGCAGGATTAGTATGTTCTGTATTGTGGTGGAGCATATCAAATCCTTCATTGATCTGGCAATCTTTGTGCCTTTGTGTTTAGAACAAGAGGTTACTGGTAGCATATCTGACCTGGATCATCACTGATTTGTTCTTTAAATCAGATGTGAGAATTGAACTACCAAAAGTAAATTAACTGAAGTTCCAGATTCTCATAGCCTATGCTGCATGACGTTGTTGTCACATTGATGCTGACATTGAATTGTAACTTTAGGTTGCGAGGTTTCTGATGAAGACTGTTGCTCAACTAGGGTCTGGCAAACAACCTGTAGGAACAACATTATATATGGGAAGAGCAGAACAGTTGATGCAGTGTAAATGTGATGTGCAGAAAGGTTTTTCTCACTGCTGCCGCCTACCATGAATATTATTAGTTTTTCTTCTCAAAAATTTGGATGCTCATTTGAGATATTATCAGTCTGCATTAGTTAAGTTTGGAACTGAAGTTTATAAATCTCATCTTGTGCTGTAGCGGAGGATTGGTTGAAGCCATCTGTTGTTTTGGAAGCTTTTGAAGCTAGGGCTCTCAGGATGGCTGTTGCATGTGCAGAAAATATCAGCAACGCGTCGAGTCCGGAACAAGGTGTCTCACTGTGTCCCGTTTTCCTGCTCTCTTCACTTCCTTTCCTCCATGCAATATCTATGTATAATTATAGCGAAGCATAAATGTTGGGAGGACAATTAGATAGAAAACAATAGATTCTTTTATAGATAAAAGATCTTTCTCCTTGAAGTTTTTTGTCCCGTACAGTTCTATAGGAGGTATATAAGATTTAGTACTCCATGATTGTGGATAGTTGTTTGTTACTATGGAAACATTTTATCCTCTATTATTAGGGAACTGTAGGGCTCCTCATTATCATATGATCTTGCTATTTTCTTTTTTCTTACTAGAGATTCTAATTTAATCAGCTAATATTCTGCTGCATGCATACTTAAAGGATGTTTTGCAAAATATATTTTTTCAATTTGTGCATATTTGTGAGATACTTTTAATCTGTTTCTTATTCATAAGATGGAGTACTTATTTGTTAGCATCTTCTGCTACAGGTTTCCATGATTTATCGGCAGATTTGGTGGAGGCAGCAGTAGCCCACTGCCAGTTAATTATTGTTTCCAAGTAAGTTCAGTATTTTATAGTTTGACACTACCCTTACTTGCCTAAGGACTTCTCAGATAATAATATTTTCTGTGAGAACTTGACTGAGGAAGATGAGTTTTTGTCCCTCTTCTTTGTTCAATTTCTAAACCCATGTTTGTATGCCAAACCCATTGGTGAGGTCTTTCTCCCTTCTTCTTCCAGAGTGAATTGCCCGAATAGTTCCATCTATAGTAATCTATGCCTTGAAATGTAACACAGTACCAAATACATGTATGAGCTTGTAAAACCGACCCTTTAAAAGGGAGAAAGCATTAGTAAAGTCTTTGGTACTTGCATATCAGTATGATGTATTGGTACTGTGCGTATCAGGTTTATTGATAAGGTGCAACAAGAGATAGAAGGAGGAGGAGTCAAGGAGCAGCTGCAGATCCTATGCTACATCTACGCGTTGCACTTGCTTCACAGGCATCTCGGGGATTTCCTCACAACTGGATGCATCAATCCCAAACAAGCTGCACTTGCAAGTGAGCAGCTGAGATCCCTTTATTCACAGGTGTGCAGGCCCCGATGGATTTCTATTTCGTTGCTTTACTTGTTTCTTTGTCTGGAATATATATAATTTAATTGTATGGAAGGCCGAAACCTTTATAATTCACCCTCTTAAGCTGTTTGCCGTTTCCAAAATATTAATAGAAAGGTGCTTCCTTGACTAATGTGGATTTTTACTAATGCTATAATTGCTATTGCAGGTTCGACCAAATGCAGTAGCTCTGGTTGATGCGTTTAACTACACTGATAATTATCTTGGGTCTGTTCTTGGCCGATATGATGGCAACGTCTATCCTACCCTTTATGAAGAGGCATGGAAAGATCCTCTCAATGATTCTGTGGTGCCAGAGGGGTATGGCGAATACATTAGGCCACTTCTCATGCAGAAGTTTAGGGTGTCAAGGCTATGATCTTCATCATCTAGTCAACTTCTGAAGGTAGCCATCATATACACAATAAAGTTTAACATTGGTAGTGACACAAAATGGGCATCTATATATCTATATAAAGCGATTATGTATAATCACAAAAAGAGTGAAGCCATTATGTATTTTGGGGAGCAGAAGCGTTTTACCATAGATGCCTTATTTCTTCCGCATTTACATTCACTAACTTGTCATCATTCTATTTACTAGTGGCGACATGAATATAGGTGCGATTCTTTCTCAAGTACAAGTTAAGGTATATAGCTACAAGCAGATGTGCAGTGATGTTTCTGTAGAGTAGTCACCAGTTGTATGGTGCCAACATAATGGATGATCGACACAGATTATCAATATCCCGGACGCATTATTTGCAAAGACTTTTCTGGAAGCTCATCAACGGTAGCAGTCTAATGCGAGAGACAAATGCCATATAAGGAACAGGAACTTTCCTGCTAGATTGGTTAACTGAAATGCATCAGGTTTGCTGATGAATGCACAGGGAATACTTGCTATAAAATGCACAAAAGAAAACTAATGGTGAATAGCATCCTGCAAAAAGCAACTGCTGATCTATTATTATCGTTTCATGAAGGAATGATTCATCACCTGAAACAACGAAATCAAGAAGAGCAAAACTTTCGCCGAAGATATTAAGGGGTTGTTTGGGATTGCTTATCCCCAACCTAACTTTTCAATTCTCCATTTCACGTTTTTCAATACATATTTTATAAGTATATAAAAAATTTATTTAAAAATTTAAAAAGTGTAGAAAAATTCTACAGAATGAGATCTTTTTATTGCATATTTTTATTATTTTTTTTGAAGTAAAAAAATAAAGCTCGTTTTTCAAAAAGAACAAAAATACCTTTTATTTTACAAAAGCTTCATTTCATAAGCAATCCCAAACGCCCCCTAATAAGGCTCAATTACAAATTTAAATTATTAGAGAGGCATTTGCCACTGTTGACCAGAACCAGTAAACAGAGAACTCTCGCTCATTTGAGCTTGCAGTACAACAAACATCGGTCGGGGGCAGAGTCGCATATTTGCTAATAGAATACGGCTAGATGGTCTTGTCCTCCAAAGAATATACGGCCATATCGTTGCCTGGATGAGGCAATTCTGGGAGCTCAAGTAGGTATTAGTAAAGGAAATTGAATTCGCATTGCAACCTTCCAAGATAGATGTGATGGAATAGCAACGGAGGGATTTTCGCCCACAAAAGCTACGTAATTCCCCAAGTTCTCCATCACCTTCCAATCGTGCAATTGAGCATCACTGTGAATCTCTTTGCTTAACCTGAGTGCAGATCGAATTCTTGTAGTCACTTGTTCTCCCATAGTTAAGGTCAAATCTCTACTTCTATTCAACTTAAGAGATGTTCTAAAAATTTTAAATATATTATTTTATAAATTATTAAAAATAATATATATATATATAATTATTTTATAATTTATAATTTTTTTAAATTAAAAAATTTAAAAATTATGCATAATTTTTTTAAAATTAAAAAATATTTTATCCAAATTGATAAGCAATTTCAAAGATGTCCTTTAAGATCTCCGCATTGAAAAAATAAAAAAAAAACGAAAATTAATAGTTCGCTTTTCAAAGATGCAAAAAATTCGGACGTTCCATATTGGTGCTATTAAGGGCGTGTTTTAAATACCCGTAGTTTTATGAAAGTAAAAAATAAGAAGTAGAATTTTTTAAAAAATAAAATGAAAATTATTTTAAAATTAAAAAAAATTTTATCGAAATTGATAAGCAATTTCAAAGATGCCCTTTAAGATCTCCGCATTGACCGAAAGAACGACGCAATAGTTCGCTTACGTAAAAATCCATATTGTTCCATATTGGTGCTTAAATACCCGCGTGTTTTAAATAAAAAATAAAATTTTTGAAAAATGAAAAAATAAGAAGTAGAATTTTTTGAAAAATAAAGTGGAGTTCAGTATTTGTGTTTTAATAGATTTTAAAAGTGTGTTAAAAATTAAAAAATATAGTTGTATTAAAAAGTTTTAATAGTAAATAAAAAAAAATTAAAAAATATAGTTGTATTAAAAAGTGTGTAAATAAGAAGTTAGAACTGAAATTCTGTATGTAGAAGTAGAATTCTGAATTTCTTATGTAATTGAAATATATGAATCGTTTAGAACTCAAAATCTGAAGAATAAAAATAAATTATAGGCGTTTGAAACCCCCGCTGAGACAACTTTGGCGGTTTCCAGAAGCGAAAGCTAACTAGTGTTAATGAGCAGTCATATTGACCAGCATTAAATTTACCATCATGCTAAGTTATGTCTTCGTAATTTGCAAGGTTTTCCAACAGTGTCTGCTGTGTGTGTCCCGGACGGGATGCAAGACGATAGTTGCTGCCATAGGCCACGATGACGGAGTTAGTTGATGACATAGTTGATCTACGAAGGCCAGCCAACGAACAGGACGAGCTGAAGCAGTTCCAGTGTTGAGATTCAGGAGTGAGCTAAGCACAGTGACCAAGGTCGGAGCCAGAGGGACTGAAGAGGTTAGCAAGCAGGCGATCTTTCTCGTTCCGCACCATGAGGTAATGGATAAAGAGTTGATTTTTGAGACAAGTCAGCCGCTGCGGCCCTTCACGACCGGCGAAAGGCGCAAGAGCGCACGCAATCAATCTGCATAGACGTTGCGATGCTGCTCCACCAAGGTCAGTAGTTCGCCTGGCAGATCTGATCTGACCAAAAACTTCCATGAATCTTGATGGCCGCCACCCTCATCATATATAATTACAATTAACTTTCTTCTTGCAGGTCCGACCAAATGCAGTAGCACTGGTTGATCCATTTAACTACACCGACTGCTATCTTGGGTCTGTTCTTGGCCGATATGATGGAAACCATCTATCCTACCCTTTCTGAAGAGGCATGGAATCTGTCGTGCCTGAGGGATACATCGGTTCTTAAGCAGAATTTTTGGGGCGTTAAGGCTATGATCTACACCATGTCCTCGACTTGGAAACAGCCATCACATGCATAATTAAGATTAAAATTTGATAGCTATACGAAATGGGTATCAATGAAGCCTATTATGTATTAGGTGATGAAACATATGCCAGCCATTTTTAAGTGAAAGAGACCATCCGAGAGAACATGAAAGCTGAAAATTTACTTTTTTACATCACAATGCAAATGTCTAGTAGACTGCTTATTGATACACATACATTCAAACTCAATGTACTTCCATACAGATGTTCAGTAAATCTATTGGATCACTGATTATCTGGCACCAACACAATTGAACCAGATGTTTTTCTTGCCTCTAGGTCAGCATGAACTTGAGCAGCTTGTGACAAGCGATACACATGATTGACACGAACTTTTAGTATGCCAGATGCAACATTGGCAAAGACTTCTCCAGCAGCTTCCAAAAGCTCATCCCGGTTAGCAGTGTAATGCATGAGACTAGGCCTTGTGAGGAACAAGGATTTAGCCGCAAGATCAGTCAACTGAATTGGATCGGGTCTACCTGATGACTGCCCAAAGCAGACCATGTACCCACAGAATTTCAATAAAGATAAAGATCCCTGCAAAAAAAGAGAACCTACACATAAGCCATTGGAAAAAATGCAATTTGGGTAATAATTTACTTTCAAGTGCAAAACTTCACTAGTTTACGATAAAGATGACTACTGGCAACTCAAAAAGAGTAATAATTGGACCAAACTCATACATCCAATTTAGTAAGAGCACATGAAAGTTCATTTTACTTGGTCGAAAACAAAATTTATCTCGCATGACAAGTGCAGGCAGCCTGTCAATATCATTCTACTGGTGCTATATGTTTGGAGCTCAACTAAAACACGAATTCAACCAACAGAAAAAACCGAACAAACTCAACATCTAATGTCAGGACATAGTAAACTTGCCTGGAATGTGTCTTTACCAACAGAATCATACACTACGTCAACTCCATTGCCTGAAGTAATCTTCTTCACAGTCTCCACAAAGTCTTCTTTCATGTAGTTAATAACATGGTGGCATCCATCCTGGGCAGCCTGAGCAGCTTTTTCCTCACTTGACACCGTTCCAATAACTGTAGCACCAAGTGCATTAGCCCATTGACAAAGAAGTGAACCAACACCACCTGCTGCTGCATGAACAAGAACCGTGTGCCCATGCTGGACCTACACATTAAGAGAAGTTAAGAAATCCAAATTTTCGCATTACCAACGCCATAAAATAAAGATCTTGAATAAAAGAACCATGAGAAGAAAGATTATCAAGCACATCTTGTACCGAAAGTCCACATTCCACAATGCATAAGGGAAATTTCGCGGCTAATTATCTATTAACATAATTTACAAACACATGTTCGGTAAGGGTGAAAGCTAATCACTTATAGAAGCAGATATTTAAAACTTGGTGGTCTAAACAAACCTTAAATACCCGTCGGACCAGCATATGAGCAGTCATGCCTTTTAGCATGACAGATGCTGCGATGTTATGATCAATCGAAGGAGGAACAGGTACTGCTACTCTCGCTGGAAGAATTTGTTCTTCTGCATAAGAACCTAATGGATTTCCAGCATATGCAATAACATCCCCAACTTTCATGCCAGTCAATCCAGGACCTACAGCAGTTACCACTCCAACAGCTTCCATCCCTGTAGTCCATCATTTAAGTAAAATATATGACAAGAACATGCTTGTTCTTACCAGTATTCTGTGGCTAAATAACAACTCACATGTGGGCTAGTGTTTTAACCATTTCTTTTTTTTTTTGAACAGATGGAAATTTTTTCTTTTAAGAAAAAGCTAAGAGACTAATTTACATCATCTATTCATTCGATGAAGTCTTTCTCTAATAATGATCTCTATGGTAGCTAGAGGAATACACCATTAACTTCTCCAGAGCAAGTAAGAGTAACAAAAGCCACATATCAGAAATGCAGAAAATTAACATGTATGTTGTGTTTCTCTGTTACATTATGTTCTTGACAAAATTCAAAGAAGACAAGTAATTACCAAATCACGAAGGATAAATGAAAGCATAATTCTCGACGACCAAGATTTATCTTGTGTACAAAGTGACAAACCAACAAAAGATAAACCCTTTCCTGATTGTATGTTATAATTCCTAGAATTTGATTTTGCAAAAAAGCTGATGCACTTTCTTCCCCAACAAGCATATCTAGAGCTACTCTCTGTAAAAATGGAAACTATTGATTTATCTGAATAATACAACCGAAATCAAAGTCATACTAACCATCAACAATCACCTCGAGAAGTAAAAGAAAGAAACAGCAACAACGAAAAACCAGAAGTGGCTCTTCAGATAATTATACGATTAAGCATATAACAACAACAACAACGATTAAGCATATACCAGGAGTAAAAGGAAGCTGAGTATTATAGACTCCTTTGCGGAAATAGACATCAATGAAATTCACTCCAATAGCTTTGTTCTTGACCCGAATCTCTCCTTCTTTAAGCTCACCTATATCCACATCCTCCCATTTCAAAACCTACACAAATCAACCATCAACCATTCCACCCAATCAAGAACAAAAATCTAATTCAATCAAGAACAACCAAGACTAGTTCCAGAGAACAAGGAGATAGCTTTACCTCTGGGCCCCCGAGCTCATGTACTCTGATCGCCTTCACCATCTCTGCTGCCGCTGCTGCAGTGAATGATCGAGTACAGTTACGGAAAGACGCGAGTGAGAAGAGTGGCTTGGTGAGAGTGTTAGAAGAAGAAGAACAATAATTGCAATCAAAGGAGACGAGACTCTTCCTAAACAGATGCGTGGTGGACAAATTCATCAGGTTTTGGTTTGAGATAAACGAGTCAAGACTCAACAGTGCTAATTGCTTCGACGCCATTAATTATTACAGTTCAGCTATCTTAGATTTCACTTTTCCACTTTTCCTTTATTAATCCTTTATCATGTATGAGTGTGACCTAACGGATTGATCCTTTATTAATTCTATTTCCAAAAACTAGTTACAAGGACCAAGTTTGAAAATTATTCTAAATAAATGGCTTTTCATGCAGTGTATTTCAGCGTGGTAAAACTCAGATTTCCTTTAAGCCAGATTTTAATACACTCGTTAAGAGTATTCAATTACTTACAAACTCTGGCAACTCAAAAGCTAATCGAATTAGGAGATATTTGGCGGTACTTATAAAATAAAATTTTTTTAAAATAAAAAGTATTTTTATTTTTTTTGAAAAATAAGTTATATTATTTTATTTTTAAGAAAATAATAAAAATATGTAATAAAAAAATTTTATTTCGTAGAATTTTTTTACATATTCTAAATTTTTAAATAAATTTTATATATATTTTAAAAATATATATTGAAAAATATAAAATAAAAAAAATTAAAAAAAATTGATAAATTGCTTTTCAAACGCAGCCCCAAACAGCCTCTTAATTCAGCGATTTTTGTATTGGGTTTTGCAATGTGTGTATTTATATAGCGCCTGTTCGTCTTAGCCCACTTACCGGCGCTCGCTCGTAGAGACAAATTAACGCGAAAGTCTGCATAGTTTACATGTTGCATGCATGCATTCATCCAATTCGCTAGAAACAACAGTCATAACAACCATGAAACGATTTCCCACGAAAGCAACTGTTTCTAATCTACAAAAACACCATGAAACCATTTCCCGGCATTCATCATCTCTACTATATCTTCAGTACTGCACTTTTACTTCTTTGTTGTATAGTGTTCCACAAAGTAATCTCTTCTGCCGACCGCGCGCACTCCCCACGCCGAAGCATTGTTATTACTTTATGGATGTGGTTGAAACTCCTCGGCCTCAGTAACTCTAAGGACAACTCCATACTCAACCGTTGCGTCAGTGAAGCCGAAGCAATTCTTGACTCCCCTGCATTTCGACTCGCTGTCCCCCGCAGACAGGATCACTTTGCTATGTTGGTACCCACATAGCAGAGCTGACCAACGCTTTCCAGACAATGCTCTTCTGCTGCCTGCAACCATGAAAATGCACACCAAAATCAAATGCACTCCCCAATATGAAAAGCAAACAAGACAATTTTGGGGGGGAAAAAGCACCACATTAATCAATACCTTTGCTGCACCTTGCGAACGGTTGGATGAGCGCTTGAGTCCCAAGTAATCATTCCCAGAGAACAAAACCAACTTGCTGCCAGCAGCTTCGTCAGTCTCACCACCTGTAACATAAATTACATAAAAATGCAATTATGTTGCTCTCACAATGCAATGTAGGTACAAAAATGGTTTCTTAAGCTTACCAAGGAGTGACGGAGCCACTCGCGGATGGTAGAACCGGCAACATGGACCTCCACAGACGACCGGTCCCACTCACGTGGGCCATCGAAGGCGTCGAAGTTGAATTCATCGTGTCGCCTGCGGAGGAGAGCAAGATCGGGCGGGTTGCTAGTAGAAGGTTTCTATCGCAAACCTAGGATAGCGCCGCCGTCATCCAGCCGTTCCAGGACGGCGATAATTCTTCCATTGCTGGAGATCGAGAAGACAAAACCAATATCCCTTCAGTTAGATTTCGTTTACTGTAGTCCACGATAATTTAATAATGCGATATCATCAGTTGGGCTGATATGTTCACAGTCCAATAAAAGCCCAGCAGACACCGGTCAACAGTCGACAAAACAAACCAGCACAGGTGATTGGTTTATTAAGAAACAATATAATATTGCACCAGGTTAGCTGGAACGGGCTCCACATATCTACGCATTGAGTCGCTTGCCAGCACTGAGTCGTCATGACCGACGTGGCGATATCTTACCGTCCGGTCAAGCACATCGAGACCACACGATCTATCAACTTGTTGGCCTTTTGCTTTTTGGGCACGAAAAGGCTCGCAAACACGAAAAAGCTATCTGTAGCCAAGTGACGTCGCAGTTTAATAGCCGTAAATTAAATGTATCGAACGGTGTAAACGAGTCAGCTAACTTTTCCCCCGCGCTTTTCAGTGCGCGCTGAATCCGATAGGATTTCTTCCGAGGAATCTGAACCGACTTGTGTAAACCAGTAGACAGTGGCGTGTTCTGTTGTATGTATTTAACATATCGGACCACAATCTCGAATACATTAATCGGACATATCTTTTCTCTTCCAGGAGCCCTATATTTAATACTGAAAAAGTTGTAGATTTTTTCTCTCTCTGTTTCGCTAATAACGAGTAAGCGATCGATCGGCGATCGCCTCTCTCCCTCTCCTCGACAGCGGGCCGATATTTTCACGCCGCCTCCGCCCTCCCTCTACTATCAAGTAAAATCCTTCTACCTAAGAAAGATTTAGTTTCCTTTTTTGTGTTTTCTACTTTTTTTTCTCCATCTGTTTTCTTGAATTTAGGTTCTTAAATTTTGAACTTTGTTGTATGACAGGAGTTAGATTTTTTGTGTTAATTTTCTTCTGATCTGTTTGTATTTGTCTGTTGACTCCCGATCTGTTTGCATTATGATGTTTTTTCAATTGCCGGTGTCTGTAATAAGCATAGCTAAGTAGATGAAGGTTTTCTGCTCAATTTCTTTATTTTTGGTGTAATTTTGTTTGAATATTTTGGGATTTTAACAAAGTGATACTCTTTTTGTGGTTTGTGTTTCCAGTAAATTATGTTAAGTTGTTTTTGTTGGTAGATTTTATCTTTGGTATACAATTTCTTAGAGAGGATTGTACAAATTTAGGAACCATGTGAATATGTAGTGTTGTGAATTTGTTGCTTATGTCTTCTGTTCTGGCGCGTCTCCCTGATTAGGGGAATTATTAGAAGTTTGCAACCATGTTTGCGCGTGGCCCTTCGAGGAAGAGTGACAACACTAAGTACTACGAGCTTCTCGGAGTCTCTAAGAATGCTAGTGGGGATGAACTGAAGAAGGCCTACAAGAAGGCTGCCATAAAGAACCATCCTGACAAGGGTGGAGATCCAGAGAAGGTATTCTTCCCTTTTATTTGATTTTTTTTCTTTTTGAACTAGCTATGAGAGTGTCTTTTGGTGGAGGCTGTTGGCTCTTCTAATCAATGAAGTCAGTGTAATTTAATTTTGATCAGTTCAAGGAGGTTGCCCAAGCTTACGAAGTCCTCAGTGATCCTGAGAAGCGGGAAATTTATGACCAGTATGGAGAAGATGCTCTTAAAGAGGGAATGGGAGGAGGCGGTGGTTCGCACAACCCGTTTGACATATTTGATCATTTCTTTGGTGGAGGGTCTTTTGGTGGTGAGTGTTACTCATTCCGTGTTCCACTTTTGCACTCGTTCTTATCAGGGATACTGTTAAAGATGATTTCTGAACCCCTTGAGTTACAGGTGGGAGCTCGAGAGGACGGAGGCAGAGAAAAGGTGAAGATGTGGTTCATACACTGAAGGTATCCCTGGAAGATCTGTATAATGGAACTAGCAAGAAGCTTTCTTTGTCAAGAAATGTACTTTGTGCCAAGTGCAAGGGGTACGCCACACTTGACTTTCTGTTACAAAAGTAGCTTTTATCAACTAACTGTTGTGTGCATCATGTTTGATCTTAAAGTAATTTTGTGACACATATTACTATGTAGAGAGTGTCTTTGAGATTAAGTTTGACTTGCACTTTTGGAGTTTATTTTGCTATGGCGGTATTTGAAATTCTTATAGAGGCCTACCAGAGATGGAAGTATCTAGTGCATGGTGTGTTCAGATATCTTTCGCTACAGAAGTGCGGCTCCAAGGGGCTTTACCTAGTTACATGTACCTGTATGCATAATTAAAAGAATCTTGTGCATGATGTGACTAAATTCCGTCTTTCCGCATATTCTGTGCGCCCCTCCAATATTGAGTACAATTGTGCATACATTCAAAACTGCCATTAGTTTCGAAAGAGTGCACATTGTATTTGGAAATTCAGACTTTAATTCCTTTTTGCGTTGATTTATGGCGTTGATTATATGAAGTTGGGTTGTGTGCAAGTAGTATGCAGTCACTTGGAATTATATCTAGTGTAACTTTGTCAATCTATAAATCAGCTACTAGTAGCTTTATATTATTTTCAGCATTTTAGATGCTGGAAGGTTTATACATTAAACTGATAGATTTAATTATGGAGAGCATGCCATGAAAGAAGATAAAGATGAAGATTCAGGACAGTTTTAAGCTTATATTCATCTGTGCTTGTTATGGTGTGGTAGTTTCGACTTGATTTGATTCATGCATATGAGATTTGCTTGCACTTCATTTAGTTTTATGGATACGTTGAGATAATATGAACAAAAAGGCTTTGCTGTTGGAACGACATCTCTTCGATACTTGTACTCAATGAAATTGGAAATTTTTAGCTAATTGAAAAAGCAATTTTGCATTCTCGTCTTCTTAATACGTATTTAGAATCTGTTTATATACTATTGTTTCGTCCTACGGCTGCTTCTCCTTGCGTATGCCTGTGTGCAATATTATCTAAACCTGTGCACACAATTCCAGGAAGGGCTCTAAGAGTGGGGCATCTTCAAGATGTTACGGGTGTCAAGGTTCAGGAGTAAAGTTTGTGACCCGACAGATTGGCCTGGGGATGATTCAACAGATGCAGTTAGTCTGTCCTGAATGTAAAGGAGAAGGTATGAATATATTTATTGGTTTTATGCTTGTTTTGTGATTTGTGGGCTTGGTCATGGATTACGTAAGGTCATGTTGTTTCAGGTGAAGTCATAAGCGAGAAGGACAAGTGCCCACTATGCAAAGGGAACAAGGTTTCTCAAGAAAAGAAGGTTATAGAGGTGAATGTTGAGAAGGGCATGAAGCATGGGCAGAAGATTGTATTCCAAGGGGAAGCTGATGAATCTGTAAGAGATGTCTTCTCTTTGTTTATTTTTGACTTTCTTGGATTTGTTTGTAGATCACATGTTAAATCTTATTTTGTCATTTAGGTTTCATTCTTTTTTTTTATTTGTCATGGTTTGCATAGGTATTATGTTGTGCTATTTTTGGTATTTTAACATTTCAACCTAGAATGTTTGAGATTGTGAAGCAATTTTTAATCAACATTCTTTTTTAAAATATTTGCAGCCTGGCATGTTGCCAGGAGACATTGTTTTTGTGGTGCATCAGAAGGATCATCCTAAGTTTGCACGAAATTTGGATGATCTTTCTATGGAGCATACTCTCAGTCTTACTGAAGCTCTCTGTGGATTTCAATTTGCTCTAACTCATCTTGATGGAAGGCAATTGCTAATCAAGTCAAACCCTGGTGAAGTCATCAAACCTGGTACGTCTTCTTGTTTACAACTTTCCTGTTCACTCAGGTGTTGTTTCTGAATTTGAATTTTTTCATCTTTGACAGAGCAACAAAAAGCAATCAATGATGAAGGGATGCCCCAGCATGGGAGACCTTTCATGAAAGGTCGCTTGTATATCAAGTTCAATATTGAATTTCCTGACTCAGGTGTGTTCACTCCTAACCAGTGTCGTGCTTTGGAGAAGATTTTACCCCCTAGACCGAGGAATGACTTGTCAGACATGGAACTTGACGAATGTGAAGAGACCACATTGCATGATGTCAACATAGAGGAGGAGATGTTGAGGCGTAGACAGCAGCATCACCAGCACGAAGCTTATGAAGAAGATGATGAAGAGGATGCTGCCGGTCCACGGGTT
Organism: Acanthochlamys bracteata; assembly: GCA_019914995.1. Lineage (NCBI taxonomy): Eukaryota > Viridiplantae > Streptophyta > Magnoliopsida > Pandanales > Velloziaceae > Acanthochlamys > Acanthochlamys bracteata. The sequence continues at coordinate 1,798,474 of CM034126.1, forward strand.
CAGTGTGCCCAGCAGTAGATCTGTAACTTCCATCAGCTTCTGGTTACTATTTATTATTTGATTAGATTAGATGGCGACCTGTTTGTTTTATCCCTGACATTTTTTATCAGCTACTCAGCACTAAGATCTCTACTACAACTGCTCCTTATCTCTTAGCTTTGATACTAAGAAGCAATAGCATGAGGCATTGATTTTGTTAGTATGGATATTACCTCGTATGGATATTTCCTCTGATTGTTGTTTGGTGACTACACTGAGTAACCCTTCAGATTGTTACTCAGGTAGCTTCTGCAACTGTAGTATGGGATCCAAAGATATATGCTACTTGGATCGGAGACCAAAGTATGTACCTGGTATGGCAAATTGCTGCTTTAAATACTTGAGGTAAGATATGGACCTACCTGCCTCTCGACCATTTCTTATAAAATCTCTTTACCAACTTTCTGTACTTGTGTACATAGTTATACAGTATCAGTCAAAGCAATGAATATGGCAATCATTCATATAAGGTCCAGAACAGATGGTCTACAACGAAATCTTTTCCATTTGTTAGGTGTTGGCTTACTTACCAAATTTGAAGCAAGATTTCAAGCTGGTGTCCACTGCAACTACTTCATTGAGTTCATAACAACGCTTCTTCTCAGATCATCAAATATTGATTGAATTCAACTTTATCTTGCCAAAACAATTTTAATGCAGATGTTATGAAATCCCTACACTCAGCAAGAAAGGTTCAGTAACAATGTTGCTGCTATGCTTAACTGAGAGTTTGGTTGTTTGAAATCGTTTCTAAAAGAAAGAACTTTTATAGCAATAAATATTTCAAAATTTAATGGATTTTCCTTTTTACTTAAAAAATAATAAATAATAAATTTAAATTAGGGAATTTTTATATTTTTTAATTTTAAAAAAGTATTAGAATTATTAAGAATTTATTAAAAAATATGATATAAAAAGTAAAATAAAAAGTAATCTTAAACAGACCCATATCTTGTAAAGCGGATGTCGCGACGTTGATAATAGCTAACACTATTGATGTCATTAGGTGTGATTAGACATGTTGATTGCGGGCGTGTTTACTTGTTAAAGTCATTCTAAAGTAAATTTTTTGTCAAAAAAATCACTTCTTGTATCATTTAAGTGAGTAAGCTTTAGAGAAAATAAAATGGTAACAATAAAATTAGTCATGTCCTCCTTGTCTATGATACTCAGTTATTGGTAAAAATATAGGTTGAACTAAATGAGCCAGTCTGTGATCCGATCAATCGATTCAGAGTTGGCTAATCCGATCTGATGAATAATAATAAAATAGAACTGTTCTGATTTTACAGATAATATCGGATCGATATTATTGATCCATTCAGTTGATATTAACTGATTAATATTAACTATTAATTAAATAAATTATTTAAATTAAAAAATATTTAAATAAAAAATTAAAAATTAGTAATAAAAATAATATAAAATTTATTTTTATCTAAATAATAAATTTAAAAATTATATTTAAAATATTATTTACTTATCATATAAAATAAATAAATAAATTAGATAAATAAATTGAATTTAATTAAAAAAAATCGAATCGGGCTTATCCGGCCCAAGTTTTGGCAGGTTTGAGTCACCTCTGATTCAGTGGTTCTAGTATTTCCTGATTCATTTTCTTTTCCTGTTATAGCATTTCAAGTGAGGGTACCACTATTTCAGCGTTCAAGTAGATTTAAGTACAGTAATCAATGCAAACCAACAAGAGAAGCCTTGTCATTCGTTGCAATAATAGAGAAGGGTTCGCCAGATATCAACGTCTAATATGTCTTTTTATAATGCAGCACCGAACGATTAGTCCTAAAAATTGTTGATATATTTTATTGAAATCATACTATTTTGACTGTAGAGTAAACTCAAATTTTAAAAGAGATTTTCGTTAAAAGTATTGATAGTTAGTAGTTTTTATTATCAGTTCATGAATAAAGTTAGAAAGCTAAAAAGACCTCGATATTAATTGACCTACGTATATATATCTACTTTAGAATAAAAAATTAGAAAAAAAATTCGAAGACGGTTTAATTGTTTTTTTAAAATAATAAGTATAATGTGAATATGTAACTAAATATTTTTCAGAATGAAGGTTTTGTTTTATTATAAAAAATTGCTTGGCATATACCTAAACATATATAATGATATCTCTCAAAAAATAGAAGTACGATTCCCAACTACGAACTCATAAAAATGTTCAGACATACTAGCCTATACTGATGACCCGCAAAAATTGATATTTCAATTACTCAAAAAACTTTCAAGTACGTAGCTAATAAGACACATGAGGGCATTTGAAATTATGTTTCTCAAACGCTGTATTTAAATTTTTTATTTTATATTTTTTAATATATATTTTATAAATATATAAAAAATTTAGTTAAAATTTTAAAAGTGTTGAAATTTTTTTTATTTTATTATAAATTTTTATTATTTTTTTTAAAAATAAAAAAATAAAACTTATTTTTTAAAAAAATAAAAATATTTTTTATTTTAAAAAATTCTGTTGTATAAGTATTTTTACACGTCCTCCAAAATATATAGAAGATTCAGCATTAGTACAGTATAAGCTCGTTTGGTTACAACCAAATAAGTTATTATAAAGTGAACTATTATATAATGGAATTTTTGAGAAGTAAGTTTTAGAAGTGAGTATAATTTTTATATTTGATTGTATTTAAAAATAAGTTTATAAGTGACTCGTTAGTTGAGTTGTATTTAAAAAAATGAGTTCGGAGAGATTTGCTACATGCCCTATATCTATATGTTGAGAGAGTTTTAATTCATGAGAAAAATTGCATACTATACATATATATACAGTGAAGTTGATAGTCAACTTCTTTTATGTTATTATAACAACCATATTTAGGTAAACCAATAGTTCTATATCTTTTAGCAATATTTCGTTTTTTAAGGGAGATGAATGGATTCTGTAAACACTATAACTTCACTCGTTGTTTATATATCTCTATACAAATTCTTCCTTCACACGAGAAATAAAATAAATTCATACCTGGTGTAGAACTGCCAGTTCATTATAAATAAATTTTTCACGCAAAAAAAATAGTTTCAAAATTTTTTTTTAAAATTTTTAATAATTTTTTATAAAATTTATTAAAAATTAAAATATAAAAAAATTTATATAAAATTTATTTTAAAATTAAAATATAAAAATTTATGTAATATTTTATTATTATTTATTATTATTTTTTTAATCAAAAAATAAAATTTATTTTTTAAAAAGAAAAAAAATACGTCTCCATATATAAGTTAGGACTTATAATTTCCTATATTTCAATTTAGGAAAGTTCTATACTCAACAGTGGTACGTAGCAGAAGCAGTAATGTTAGAAAGTCTTAGTACGTAAACACACTTGATTTTCAGGTTCGCACTAAATTAAGCTAAGTGCTTTTGCATGTGTTTAATTATTTATACAGACATGTACGAGCTGTTGCTGCAACAACCGGAGGGCAACATGGTGCTGGTAACTAGGAGGCCTGATAAATGGCGCCATCAGGCTTTCACTATTTCATCATCAAAGTCCGAAGCTAGAGGACATATTTGTGGAGCTTTTTTTTTAAATTTTTAATTTTATATTTTTAATAAAAATTTTAAAATATTGTATAAAATATTTTTAAAATTTTAAAAATATTAGAAAAATTTTAGGTCGTGAATTTTTTATTAATTTTTTAAATTATTTTTTTAAAATAAAAAAAATTATTTTTAAAAAATTCTTAAAATATTTTTTTTATAAAATTCTTTTTTCAATAAGCATTCCTAAAATATCACCTAAAAATTCAAAGCCAATTCGATCGATCTGGCACTTTCAATAATCCTCCAAGGCAGGAAGGATAGAACACGCATTCGAATACGTTACAAGAAACCAGTTATCCTTACAAATTTAGGGTACATAGCATTTGCGCTTCCGCAGATGATCTTTGCATCTGTTCATTACGTACCCATTTCTTTAGAGGATGAACGTTTAGAAAATATTCGAGAGTATTTATAAAATAAAGTTTTTTATAATAAAAAATATTATTATATTTTTTAATTTTTTTTAAAATAAAATATATAATAAAAAGGTTTCAAGTTTTTCTATATTTTTAAATATTTTTTTAATATTTATAAAATATTTAAAGAAAAATTAAAAATTAAAAAAAAAGTGTTCAAACGCCCGTTTAAAGAGCTGTGACACAGCAGCCTGTCACAACTGACGTTCATGCTGGAAAGTACGCCGAGTTCCAGCATTACGTACGTGCGCTCAGGAATTTTTTTGACAGATTTTGGTGCAAACTTAATTTGATCACTTTGTTACTGATACAAAAATTTAATCCCATATTATCCAGCTACGTTCGTCTGAAATGTGTATGCAATAAAATTTATTTTTTTATTTTTTCAATAATTTATTTAAAAATTTATTTTTTAGGAATTTAATGCATGATCAAATATTAGCATTAGCAAGTAGTTCTATTGCGTTGGTTCACGCTTGTTGTCCTCGTGCGATTCTATTTCTCTTTACTTGCTGCATGAAAAAAAATAAAATGAAATAAATTTTTTATTTTATAGAATTTTACTTGATTTATTCAAAAGTAAACAGTATTTAACATTTTTTTTTAATTTTTATTTTTACAAGTGAATATTATTTTTTCAAAATATCATTTAAATATTATTTTTATATTTTTACTTATTATTTTGAATTATATTTTACTATATTTCATTTTTCATATATCATCTTTTTTTTTTGACTGTTTTTGATATTGCATACTAAAAATAACTTTTTAACTTTTTTTCATTTCATATTTTTTAATATATATTTTATAAATATTTATAAAATTTATTTAAAAATTTAGATAGTGTAGAAAAATTTTACGTAATGAGATCTTTTATTGTATATTTTTATTACTTTTTTTAAAATAAAAAAAAATAAAATTTATTTTTTAAAAAAAATAAAAATATTTTTTATTTTAGAAAAATTCTATTTTATAAACAATTTCAAACACGCATCTTATGAGCTAAAGCGAACGAAGGAAACCAAAGAATCCGATTTGGAAACACTTCTAAAATGAAAATGATTGTGTAACTAAAAAGAAAAAGATTTACTAAAATCTAAGTGTGTATCTAATGTTGCAGAATTTAAAGAAAAAAAAAAGAATATTTCTTTGACATAGTAGATCGATCATAAGATATCAATCATACAAAATGACACTAACACATGTATACTCCAGAATTTTGTCTTTTCTTAAAATATTACGAAAACGTACGGAATGTACAGAGAAAATTACATATGCATAACTTCATTAATTTGGGACCAGAAAAAAGAATCCAACTATATAGAAATTTTCTTGATTACAACAAAAACCTTTTCTTCCTATAAAAGACCTTGACAAAATATTTCCACCTATCTACGTCAATGTAAAATATTAATGACTGATTTGTTTCCTTGTCAATTTAAAGTTTGTTTTTTCACTCATATATAATATGCTTATTCTGATATGACCTGCATGCATGTAAAGGCAAGCTGGCCTTTTGGTGTTTCGATAACAACGAAAACCTTCTTCTTGCCCACACGGCTCATGACAAAAACCTATCGAACAACTAACCCGTGCTAGTTTTTCCACAGAGAATTTTTTTTAGAGCCAATATGCAACTAGTACTTCGCGGACGTTAACATCTCTTGGAAGGAAACGAATGAAATTTGGACAGAGGAAAATGAATATAAATGTTTTGCATGCGTACAGGATCTGCATGTAAAGGCAAAATGGCCTTTTGTTGTTTACATCTCATAGCTAGCTACCATGAAACTTTGTGGAATGAAACAAAAAAATGAAAGAAACTCAACAAGGTAAAGGCATATGAGATGATGAATTACAGAAAGTTAGTGTAGTAGTAGTAGTGTCATTGACAAATCTTTCCACCTACCTATGTCAATGCAAAATATTAATGATTGATTAGTTTCCTTGTCAATTTGAAGTTTGTTTGTTCTCTTATATATACGTCCCAATTAAAGGAAATCCAATAAAACAACAGCAGAGATTATTATGCTTATTGTCTTTTAATCATTGCAGAGTCACTACCAAATGTTCACAAGGAACTTAATAAACTTGATTAGATGCAATTATTAGATACGGCGCTAGCTCTATATATCATAAACAACTATATTATGCCTAATATTTTATATTATGACTTGAGATACTTTTATTATAAAAATAGGTCACTGAAATATAATGTTCATGTGAATATGATCTACGTTATACGAGAGATTCAATTCTCTTTCTGGATTTTAAGAGAAAGGAAACAAATAAAAGAAAAAAAAATAAAAAATGGTACATGAGTTTGTTAAATATACTTTTAAGAAAGTTAAAGCTTTGTAAAACATGCATTAAAAGAATACAAGCATCTCTTGATGAATTGTGTAAGAATCATTTGATGATCATTAACTTGCGTAGTTTCTTTCCAGATTTAAAACAGAAAAGCTAAAGCCTCAAAAAAACACTCGCTCATGTTTCAAACTTTATATATACCTTGCTTGCATTGAAGACCCTAGTTTCATTCAACTTTATTTTTAGGATGTCTTTTATTTAGTAGAAAGTTAAGTTTCGTAAATTTAATTAATAAACATAAATTAAAAATTAGTTCAAATTAAAATAAATAAAATAAATTTTATGTAATTATAGTACACAATTATCTAAAGAGAATCTTTTCTCTTTCTTAATATAAATTAGTCATCGTACGACTAAGTCGAGGAAGAAAAAAATAACGTCTTTGTCAGATTCTCAAATCCTAATCATCATCCGTTGAAAATTCTAGTTCTATGGCATAGAACCTACGCATCATATACTTTCTTTTTAATTTGTCATTTTATATAGTGAGAAGACCACAAATAATTAATTACGATAGGTGTGAGAGATTAAATTTATCATTTTAATTTGTCATTTTATATAGGAGTAGTTGCTAATGTAACAATAACAGCAATGGTTGCTGTTCAACTAACAACGACCTGGTCAAGATAGTCGTTGATGTGACATTAGCGACCACGGGAAGTCGCTGATGTCAAACCAACGACAGCCCTTTAGCTAGTTAGGATCGAGGTTATTGATGACACATCAGTGACTAGCAAAAGTGGGTCGCCAATGTTACATCAGTACCATAAGAAGGTCCCTAATGTAACATCAGTGACCAGTAAAAATCGGTCGCTGTTGTTTGAATCAATCGATAAATTCACATACAGTATAGTTCTGTTTTCATATTTTGTTACTGAAGAAAACATGTTTAGACGTTGTTAATATTTAGTTTTATATGAAATAACAAATTTTTACTGGTGAAGTAAATTAATTAAGATTAATTAAGCATCAATTAATGAATGGGTCCTTAAAAAGTGGTATATACTGTTACGTTCTCGTTCGTACCATTTCTGAATTATCGTTCCTGCTTTTCGGGTACGCGTACTACATTTTTTTTTGGCTTCGTTCTTTTTTCTTTCCAATAGGATTATTATTGATAAAATTAGCATTATTATTATGTACAGTGTTTTAATTTCTCTGTATGGGCATATAGACCAAATCTTATGCATCCAGGACCATTGATTTTTCATAGCCATATTGTTATCATTTGTTTTTTTTATCATATTTTATCTCATATATATATATATATATAAAAGATAAGAATATTTTTTTTAAAAAAATACTTCTGCGCACTCCATAATTATTTTGTACTGTGGAGATCTCTAATAATTTAATTTTTAATATTAGATATAAAAAAGTATAAATCAATAATATGCAGATAAAATTTTAGTTCAATTAGATAATTCTATTCGATTATTCGATCATAATGACACAATAGATAATGAAATTTCTAAGAACTACGTAGAAGTCTTGAAGGGTGGTTTATGTTTGTTAATTGCTTAATTAGTGCTTAGTTTGTAATTTGTACTCTGATTTTTTCATATGACTTATGAAGTTAATTTTTTTATTTGTAATAAGCATGAAAGAAAAATTACTTCATTATACTTTTCTATACACGTCATCATTAAAAGATAATAATAATTTTGTTTTTAGACATACTGGATTATATATGATAATCAATGTTTAATGAGCACCATCAAATGTTGGTCTTCCATTTGAGGTGTATTTACTATATAAAAAGTATGCATTGGTCTCTTAATTTATTCTTATTCGTTAACAAATGATTAGTCAAGGCCTAAACATTTTAATATAATACATAGGTAGTGTTAATAGAATAGTTATAGTTAGTGAATATTCATCTATATATTAAGATAGTTTATATTCATCCTCTAGAAAGACAACCCATTTGTTTAAAGGGTTAGAAGATATTTTGTTGCTTAATTGTTTTATGTACACATTTTGAAATACAATTATATAACAATAAAGATACTAACTACCGAAGGTTTAAATTTGAACCGATTAAGCAACAAAAATGTGTAAGAAATGAATTTTTAAATAGCAATGATAAAAATCAAGGTCAATCAGGTGTTTTTTTTTCAGAAAAGGTTAACTTTCTAAAAAACATTTTTAATATAATAAAATATATACAACAAATTATCACAAAATAATATAAAATTATTTATAGGTACAAAAGAATGCACTTTTAGTGTCTGTAGTGTCATAAGCAATTGGTAACTCAGTGGTTATTCTTTTAACATAATCCCAACTTTTTCGTTCATAATTTATATATTAAATATAATTGGAGAATTTGCTTCCATAACCATACCAAGCCACTTTCCATAATCAATCTACCAATCATTAAATATTTAAGCAGAGACAATGAAGGCCACATAAAGCTAAGAGAACCAACATGAATCTCATGAAAAATGAACACTGCTCATTTCGCAGAATTGTCGAAAACAATAAAAGAAATGGCAATTATGTGTTCAATCATGTATTTGAAATGTAGTTCTTTTATTTTTGTAATCAAATCCGTGCCGAAATAGCAATCATTTTGAAAAAAAATTGCTTCATTTAAAAATTGCAATATGAGCACACGAAAGTTGCAACCATTTCGTTTTTGAGAGCTTAATAATTTGTGCAATTTGCAAAGTACACAAGTCAACTATGTGAATAGAGTACAGGGTAAGTTAAACGTAACTTATCAAGTATTTTTCATTTCATAAAAGTATCTCATATTTTTTAATAAAAATTTTACAAAATTTTATAAAATTTTTAAATTATAAAAAATTTATATATAATAAAGTTTCTATACATACAAATTTTTTAATAAAACAATCAAATTCATATTTAGAAAATTTTTAAAATATATTTATTTAAAAAAATTATTTTAAGCATTTTTAAATGTACCCTAAAGTATATATAAACAGAATCAAAGCAAATGCTTTTTTTCCTCCTAAGATTTGTAAAGCTATGTGTCACTTATGGTGAAGTAAAGCTAGCCTCATTAATCCCACTACAAAAGCCTTTAGTTATGCGTTCCACGACCATAATTATGTTCCACACTTATATATTATTACAGTACAACAAAAACTGTTTAAAGCATTATCAACCATAATTATGGGTTCCCTATGAATTTTTCATAGGGATTAAAAAAAATCTTCGAATTTGTTAAACAATGTTATCATCGCCAATTGAATTGAATGCTATGATGAATCAACAAATAGAAGAAATGCTATTTAATATAAACAGTAGCATGGTTATAAAATAGCACACAGACAAAAATTGGTTGTTGATGATAATGCAATTTGATTTTACGTAAATGAGCACGAATCATAACAACCAATTGATATTCACTTCTTACCAAATTAATCAACCGATTAATCTCAAGAGAAAATTTGAAAAAGAAAAAAAAAGCATCAAGTTTATTTGATTGAAGCATGCTAAATAGCACCTTTTGTTCTTTGAACACTACTACACATGAGCTATGACTAGATACTAACATTCCCACAAGAAGGGTTCATCAAGCCGGAGCTCAACTCCGTCTTCTTCCACCGCCGACGTTAACCACGCAGAATATGGATAGCAGTGCCGGAACCCATCAGGGAGTCCGATGAACAAATCAGGAAGATCAAACAATTGAGCTTCATCATCATCATCATTCACATAAGTACTGCCATCATTGCCTGGCAATGAATTAACATGCGAGATACGTCCAGAGGCTTCTGACAGATTGCCTTCCGGAGCTAAAGACTCCGCTTGCTCATCAGAGCACGACCGGAGCTTAAATGCAGCCGCTTTTATCGCAGCAACTTGAATATCTTTTGGGGAACAGCTAGTTGGTTGCGGAAGTAGGGAAGCAAGTTCAGGGAAGTTAAGGTAAGCAGATTGACCTTTAATGGCGATGGCAGCGACATCGTGCGCCCGTGCGGCCATCTCCGCAGTTGGAAATGTTCCTAGCCAGATTCTGGACTTCTTTCGTGGTTCGCGGATTTCTGATACCCATTTACCCCAGCTCCGCATTCTCACACCTCTGTATGTCGGGTGCTGATCATTCCTTCTCTTCTTTGCTTCGTTGCCAACTATTCCATTGCATGTCTTCTCCTTCTTCGGCAGTACTGATGAATCTGAAGAAGAAACTGAATGAGATGAGGCAGAACAAGTTGAAGTACTAGAATTGATTGAAGAATTTGAAGTAGAAAAAGAGGTTGTAGTGCAAGATGAAGAAGTACTTCTTCTAGAAGAAGAAGAAGAAGAAGAAGAATGGGGTTCTGTGTCTTCCATTAGAAGAAAGAGCAACAGAAACAAGAACAAGAATGGTAGTGAGCAGTAGGGGAATAGAGGATGGGGGTTTTAATATGAATGAATGGGCAATGAGTGAGGAGAGGGAGAGAGGGAAAAGGCGGACCCCTACAAAAGAAGGTGCAGTTGTGCATATTTACTCGCTCAAGTGGACTGCTGTTTACGTTTTTATTTGGCTTTTGAGATGCTTTATATTATTAGACACCGTCCCTTATCTCTGTCTTTTATCTTTTTCTAATTATTGGCTATATATATTGGCAGCGTGTCGGGTACCCAATGTGCCACACATAAAAATTTTATATACCCACAGAGTGTTACTACTGAGGCGTTCTTCATTCCTTAGTGAAAAAAAACATTTTGCAGTTCTTAGATAGAAATATCAGATATTGATTGGTCATAAATTATATCTACAATTTCAGCTGTTTGTATCATTTTTTTTAAAGTCATCTAGCTATAGAGGGAGCGGAAACCTGAGTCCAATAAAATGGGTCCTTATCGGAATTAGTGCCAGTGTGGGAGGAAGAAGAGAACCTTCTTTAGGACTATCTTTAGTTGTGGACGCATGGCAAAGGATGGTTGTTTGCCATGTGCCTTGTGGGCCGTTCGATGTTGCCAGATTTCTTACTGTATCTACTCTGATACATAAGGGCAGCAAACCTATGTCCTCCAGGGACTTATGGGGCATTGTCTCCAACAAACAGGAACGTTTCTAGCCAAATTCCAACTCAAATTCACAATGAAAACTGAGTTCTTTAATTACCAGAATAGTTCATTACAATGATCGGGAAGAACATTGCATTGATGTGATGACCCTCTTTTGATGTCTTTTGATCGGCATCTAGAACAAGTCCAATCGTAAAGTAAAAGCACATGAACGATTATCTACAACTTTGATATTGCAAAGTAAAGCACATGAAAAGATAATCACAAATTTGCTAGACGATGAGCCACAGTTTTCTTGAGAATTTCAAGCGTTTTTTTAGTAACATGTCTGACTTGCTACCTTTGTTTTGTATACGCAAAGGGATCAATTAAACTAAAGTGACAAGTGAAAGGCAACGGTTAGATTAATTAAATCCCATGCTTGAACTTTAATATGGTAGTAGCTATGTTCTTGTGCTAGAGTTGTTCTTTTCCTATCTAATCATGTTTTGATCTATTAAGACCTTTTAGAATTTCAGTAGTTAATACTTTGAAGTCATAACTTCGGCAAGGATATGCTTTAATTTTCTTTTCCAGGCCAACAAGCTCGATCAAAGGCTATGAGAAACTCGTGTTTCAAAAGTTTATTAATAGAAAATCAATACATATACGAAAACGTAACTGGATCCCTTAAACGCAAGTAAGATCCACTAAGCCAATGAAAATCAAGTTCTAGAACTCTGTCCCATTTTATTCTAAATCAAGATCGAGTTGAATTTGCCATGGCATAATTATCAGCTGATTTGCAGCCTATCAACCTAACGAAGCACGTAGTCCACAGCTTTAATTTCCATTTAATCAAACCAAGTCTCACACGTTTGACCATATTATGCTATGAATTAATAAGTTTATATTGAAGCAGATTAGAAATGCAATGATTTAGCTCTTGTTCATGTCTATTCAAAAAAACTTGGAAGTATCTATAACGCTTGGAATCCTATGAAGACCAAATACATATATAACTTTATTATTCTAATTGCAATACAAAAGCCAATGAGAATTCATGTATCCTACTTCTTCTGAAGTTATTATATGTGCATAAAATGCTACTGACTCCACTTCATTAGACCAAAGTTTTTGAGAGCAAAAGGAATGCAATGAACAGAGGAGCTAGAGAGTGTCACCTATTTGCTTTAAAAAACATGGACGTGATTGAAAGAAGCTACACCTTTGTACCCCAAAATGATAAGCATCATTCATGCCTTCTCTTCTTCACCTAACCCACATCAGTATTTAGATTAAATGACGGAAAGTGATTAAATCCGCTTCCAGCTCTGCTATTTATTTATCTTTCGCAAAAGATCAAACTAAGTAGTGCTTAATATATCATTTGGAATCCAATTCTACCTTGTGCCAAAATTAAGCTTCTACTTGTGCCTATAGTAAACTCTAATTAATTGTGACAATTCGAGAAAGAGAAAAAAGATTATGGTCACAAAAATTTGAAGGACCAAACTAAGATGCAGATATAGAACTTTTCACTACTAACATTTTTTCTCATGTTATGATTTGTGTAGAAAGAAAGGATAAATGTTTTCGAAGTTTGGAAGGTTTTCAAGGGTACTAATTAGTTTTTCGAGGCGCATAAGTTTTTCAAAGGCCACTGAAAGGTCTTTAGCATTTGTCCTAATTACTATAAAAGCTTATGCGCCTCCTGAATAATAATGTTAACTAATATACAATCACCCTGCAGGAAAGCCCCCTCTTCAAGGGCACTTTGATTTAATACCAATTTGGGCAATCTTAAAATTTGTCACTTTCATTTAACGGTTTCATAGTAAGTTGAACCATCCAAAGAACAACTTCATTATTATAGACTAATAATTACTAATTATACCAAATGTTTCGAATCAGCAGGAATTAGTTTAGATATTTTCTACACTTCGCAATTCTTCTGTACAAGTAATGCTAGACATGGCCTTGTACATGAATCTTCACACGACTCGAGATGCGTTTTGCCGCTCCAAGTTTTTAGGATTTGGTTCAGCTTATAAGGTTTTATTATTTGTTAGGAGAAGGCTCTCAAAGCAGAGCATGTAGAGTAGGTTTACTAAATACTAAAGAAGCCTGTGCGTATAACTTCTTTTGCTTTTCTCTTAACAGAGAGTTAATTCAAAACAATTTTTATGATATTTTCTGATGTTTAGAGGGCATTTAGAACAATGGCGAACAACAGAAATTGTCTGATGATGCCCAAATGAAGCCAATAGTACAGCTTAATGGCAGACAACATCACTCTTACCTGGTTGCATTACTACTAAATAGATATTGTGTTGGCTCTAATCTATCTGAGTAAGCTTTTCTTATGAATTCCTACAAAAATTGAAATTCTACTAACAGGAGATGTTCTTGTAGGGGGTCCAAGCATATGACCCCATTGTAAGCCATATTCTATATGTGGACTCAAACTAACCACAGGGACCAGTCTCTCATAAATATGTTAAAGAGTGAACCAAGACAAACATAAAAACACTAGGACTAGTCTTTTGATGATGCAGGTCATAAATTTTGGCAGAAAAGTAGAGAGCTCTTCATATGGTTCAATGCGGCAGTGTGTAAAAAGCTCATAGATCATAACAATTGCTCACCTAATCCTCCGTTGCTTCTCGTCTTCTTCATGAATCCACAGCACTTCTGTAAGCAGATGATTTCTGTATTCATATATTTTTTAAATGCTCCTGATTATTCCCTTTTCCGATGCCCAAGTAAATGTCTCCATACTGCATGCCCCATCCTATAATCCAGTCTCCTTCCATCTCCTTCTAGATTAAGTGATTTAAAACCACCACACTGCAGCAGAAACACAAACAGACTTAAGGAAAAAAACAATACAAAAAGAATTAGCTTGTAAATTTGCCCATATCATATTGTATAGCTGGTTGCAACATCTTAGGTTATAAAGATATGCAACACGGTATAGAAAAATGTGCAGATACGATGTCTTCACTGTTTTTTGGCTCAACATATGCAAATTTATGACAAATTTAATAATATCGCGCATACCGTCTAAGAAAGACGTTTCATAGTATTTCTGCTGAATTTACCTAGTAGAACTGAAAAACCGAGATTTAAATAATTCAACTTTATACCACCATTGTTTGCAATACAGCACAAGCGTGGCACATATATTACAGTATAGTTTCAACATAATAGTATTTTACGTTGACCGATTTACATTTAACTGTACCTATACCCTCCAAGGAAGCAGACCAACTATAACGCATACATAGTTATTATTCGTATCTGTTAAATGCATTTATCATAATGGCTATCTTATCGTATCTCAGACTACTCTTTTCGTGGAGACCATACATCAAGGCATCAACTTAAGTAGAATAAGAGAATATTCGGCAGTGCTTATTATTTTAAAAAAAATTCTATTTTTAAAATAATTTTTTTATTATATAATTTAAAAAGTAAAAAACATATATAAATTACATTATTGTATAATTTATATATATAATAATAATTATTTTTTTAAGATTACAAAAAAAACTTCAAAAAAAGTTTAAAAGAAGTTCTATTATGATAATCTTCTCTTCCATATCTGCCTAAACTGATGGAGGACTATCCCTCCAAACAAACTCCAAGTCAAAATTTTTTATATGCTACAAAATTCTGACGTTGGTATAACTTTTGCTAATTCAGCAATTTTGGGTTTTCCATCCTCCAACCAACAAGACCCGAATCATTAAATGCAATGGCCTCAGCGTAATTTATATGGTCATAGCAACGCTTACCTTATTGCTAAATGCTAAGCTACCTTCCAAACCTAGCAAATGCTTTGGTTTGGGGTCCATCCGAAAAACAGTCAATGCATTATGACTGGACACGGATTGACCACATCTTTTCCAGAATGGCACAAGACAAAAACCCCATATCATATCAAAGTATCAAACTGCAAGGGTATATAATAGTAGCAGTACATGATTAAAAAAATCAAACTTCGTATGGTTCATATGCAGTAGGTAAACAAGATAGGAAATGGTCCTCACCAAAGTCTAGCTTAGCTCATCTTCTCAAACAAAAAGTTAGCAAGAATAACACGATAAGCGCTTTTGTGCAGATTGAATGCTTCATATGATCAAGAATTCCTATTATTTCTAAATGCATGTTCACATGCTGCCAAGCATCTCAGTCTCATGCTCCTTAATCTTCAAGCACTGGTTTCCTGCGAGCGCTAGTTCAGAAAAACAAATCAAGTAACCAATTGATCATTTGCTCACCAGAACCAGTACCATCTTTATAAGATAAAAAAATCTCATATGCCCATGCCTGCGATACAGAAGATTAGAAATCCAATGACCTGCACTACACATGCTTTAAATGTCACATGATCCTCATCTCGAATGTAATAATACTTGCAGGTTCCGTAACGGAAAGAAATCACCCATAAAAATAACGAGACAATAAGCACAGAGGCGCAATTCAAGCATTAAAAAATTGCAATTCGTTGCATCTCGGTAGATTTAATTAAACTGTACATAAATATCATCATTAAAACAGGGAGAATTCAATATACAAAAGCTCAAAAAGCATCATACTATTTAAAAGAAATTCTTCATTAGGAAGTTCTCACATGTCCGTCTGCCTGTATGTTTTCTGTGCATATATGTAAGGAAAGCTGTTAGAAGAAAGAACTCTTCACTCTCTATTGCATGCAGACATGTGTGCATGACTGAAGGAGCTGGGTAAGTAAAGGAAGATGAAGCACCACTTCCACTTTGAAGGGTGACTCATTAGTAATCAAGACAGCACCATGAGATCAGGATGACAGAATGATAGCTTTCTTGAGTGTATAGGTAACGGCAAAGACAACTACAGGAAAGACACAAATCTTTGATGCCAGACTCTTTAAGTTTATATGCATCCAATGAGACTTCATGAAACTCAGTATCATCTGACAAAGAACTGCCAGCCAAGACCCAACTAGAGCTACAATCTTAGCTAAGGCTTCTTTCAGTCCTCCAACTGAGCTTGCTCTTAGATGCATTGAATCTACATACTGGCCCACTTGGCTCATCCTGATAACTTCCATGCAAGCCCAGAGACATGTTCAAACGATTTGATACTTGTTTCAACAACAGGCCAGCCAAGCAACCTCGTCATCTGAGATAGGCCTCCTCTTCCAGTCACCTTTGTGTCTGACATCGTCCCACTTCCCCAATCCAAAACACGGCTGCTTAGGGTATAAAAGTTATCCATGTTCTCCTACACCATTTCTGTCTTCATAAAGAATTGGCAAGAGGGGGTCTTCTGAAAGTGCCACCAAAAAGAACATTCATCTGGTTTCTAATGGAGTCCAAGGTCAAAAGGTGTGAAATATCCTTTGAAGATATTTGGATTTCATGCTCCGCACATGGAACAAATAACTGTACAAGTAGCAGCAAAGATTATTAGATATGCACAGACTATCAAGGTAGTTGTGTACTCCGAAAAGATAATTCACTCAGATATTTAAGACCATAATTTGAAATTAAGGAAACAAACGATGGCAGCATAGTTTTGTTTGCAGGAAATTCAAATAGATATGGATCTATACACGGACTGCAGAAGCAATGCAGTTGATGTATTAGCTGTAGTATGCAAATTGCAGGACGACTAAAAACCAGAAGATTCTATCAAATCAGATACTAAAGATGAAAATTTAAATTCAGAAAATACATGACAATAACACATCGTTGTTTGCAATAAAACCTACAACTAGTCCATGTCCAAACTAGGACAGTGGGAAATAAGTATGGTGTATTAGCTATACCACGTACATTGCAAGAGATTAAAAGCAGAAAAGTTTTCCACAAATGAATTCACTATAGGAAATTAGCTGTTTAAGCCAGATTAGATTGGCAGGATGAAATCATCTTAAAAACAAAAACTTATTAAAGTACTAGAACATGAGGACATAATTCTGGTAAATACAACTCACTAAGAAAAGTTTCTGATCATTCTCTTGGTACTTATATATGATCTTCTTCCTTTACAGAGTACTTGAGTAGTGCGAAAGAGAACCATAGCCCCATAAAGGCGTGACCACTTCAAATGTCCGGTCCAGACTACCTATGTAATCTTACTTTTTCTCCTCTATGAACATACTTCTTCACTCCTTACTTTGTCATTATGAATTACTTGAATAGGACTAACCTGAATACACATCTCCCCGCCGCTCTTTAATCGTGGTTCTCAAGATCATGGGAGGGCTCAATTCTAATCAGGATTAACAGATCCAATACTTCACTTATAAGTGCAAACCAGAAGACAAGGAGTAGCTTGTGTGCACAAAAAGTGAGAAACTCCAAACTTGAGTAGCCAAGAGCAAAAGAGTGCCGGCACATGTGGAACCAAGCGTAAATGAGATAGGTACATACTGGGCATGCTAGTCATTGCAAGTCACAGCAAGACAAAGGTAAATCAGTATAATGATAAAGGTACAGTAAATAACAACTAGGCAACTCTGAAGAAATTGAGAAAACAAGAACATGCATGTTTTTTATTTTTAAAAAAAAAACCATGATAAGAACCAACAGGCCTGATAATACAAAGATACGTGTCTAAAGAAATCCTCATGTAAGCAATATACAACATTCTAACTGCTGTTGATAACATTACATGAAGTTCTATCAGTGATACACATCCACATATGGTATATCTACTATATGTTACTATTTCATGTAAATTTACTGTAATATACCATTTCTACGTTAGGTTTCCCTCATTCTCCAGCAAATTTTGCTTAATTGGGAAGAACAGATTACCATGAAACTTGTCAGTATCTACTTTGTGCAGTGTAATGCTTATTACATCATGTAGCAGTTTCGAAATGAATCCACGTTATACTGATTAAATTGCCAACGCAGTATGCATGAATAAAAAAGAACAAAGTTTTGATGGAATCTAAAAGCAGATATTCCAATTCTCCAGCAATACTAAAATGTGAAGGTAATTGCCTTCTAAAAGACGTGTGATAGAAGACGAAAAGATTATGAAGGTACCGAGAGTTGGCTCTCAGCACCATCTTCATTTTTGCTAAATAGCTTCAAATCACCATTTCAGTTCTCATGATGGAAAGACCCATCTGCATCATTCTCGCATAAATCATCCTCCCAGTCCTGAGATACCCAGAACAGGAGATGCCTTAAATCACAAGGCACTAATTGTTTGCATATTAAATCACATCCCAAAGGGAGATAATTATAAACTAGGCTAAACACGACACAAGCATTCTGTAGGACAGACACATCTCTACAGAGGAAAAATAAAAATGGTAAAAAGAATTCACCAAAAACTACAAACATAAAGAAAGCCACTTACAGGATGCTGTAAGTCAAATTATAATATAGAAACCATAACTGAAAACCTTTAAAAAATTTACCTGAAGCTGCTCTCGAATGGATGGAATATTCTTATGAATGTTATCAGAAGAAGGTGAATGCTATCTACGTAACGGGAGATCCATCAACTCTCTAGATGAGGTCAACAAAGTTCGAACCTACATAAGTATAGTGCTACTAAAATCAGAACAGGCATATTCAAGAAGAACCTTTGAAGCAAAATCATCAATATAGAAAGTCAACAACCCATTCTAACTTGAAAAAAATCATATGCGCAAAAATATATGGACCTGGTAATGGATTATAAAAGCAGAAGATTGTTGCAATATTATATATATAAGGAAAATATGCATGCAATTCAACATATCAATGCTAGAATATATTGGGCAGCATGAACTTAGCATCATGAAGAAAATAGGGAGAGAAACTAACCTCTCAGAACCATCTCAAGCACCATGTCTACATTTTCATTCAGGAACATGTTGGCAAACCCAAGAAAATGCACAAACAAAGATCTGTAGAAGAGATAATTTGATAAGGCACAACTCTGCCGGACAGATGTATAGCTAGCAAGCCTTTTGCTTTAGATACATTATTATTTCTTGCCCAAGCCTCTTTAAAGCAACTACTTAAAGGCAACTCCAAAACAGAAAGATCCTCAGGGTTGCATTGCCATGGGGAAACATAGGCAGTCCTTAGTGAGAGAACATCTAATCCATTCTTAATTGAAGTCCCACATACGGCAATATATACCTATACAGAGGTCTCTGGATAACAGAATTCCAGGACCCAAACAAGTTCTCACATGAAACCATATTATTTCAGGACTGATCAACATCCAGCAAACCACAAGTCCTAAAGGACTGGCGTCAAACACCTTTGATGGTTCCGTTTTTCAGTAGAAAGAAATCATATTATAGTTCAAATACTTCATGAACAGCTTCAGCATCTGCTAGCCCTGCAGTAGGAGGGGCGTCTCGAGAACTGCTCGGAATGGGAAGAAAAGAACCAAAAAGCAAACAAATCTTTACTGGCAAAGGAGAGAAACCATTATCCCCCATCCAGAGATGCACCAAGGTGTGACGAACTCAGCCTGCAGGAGAGCTGAAGCATCATAGCTTGAAGAGTAGTGCAGCAGTGAGCTCCAGTATGGAAGATACGTGTTTTCGCACAAAAGCATGGAGATAAGCATATATCTATCTCATATACAAATCAGTCTCCAACTTCTGCCTGGTCCGCCGGCCAATGCTCATCAAAGGAGGTAACGAGGCCGTCCAACTCTCTAGCCTGAACATTCTGTTCTTCACACTCGTCCATCGTTCTGCGGTCTCAGTATTGCCTCTGCAAACAAGGAAGTAACCAAACCAAAACATGTAATACTCAAAAACATTATGCTGGAGCTGGAGATTCCCCTGAACCAAATCTTCTACAATTCTCTGTTTGAGGACTGGACAGAGATCGGAATATATTACAAGGAGATCGTCGATCAGATGAGAGCAAATCAAATCTCATCCATTCTGGTAGCCGCTCGCTAGGAAAAATATATTTAACAAGCGAAATCCGATCAGCAGCAGCGATAGCAGAGAGAAGACTTCCAGAAGGAGAGAGGAGATTGAACAGAACAGAAGCCAGATGCAGCAGATGCAATGTCAATCCAAGCAGATGAAGAAGAAGAAGATGATGAAGATACTGAATCAGTAAGACCGAAGAGACGAGATAGAAGGGCAGAGAATGCAAAAGAGAAGAACGCCGGTGGATTATCAACGGAGTGACAGAGGAGAAATGAATCAATAGACGAACAAGTATCGGAGATCTGCGGTGGAATTATGTGGAGTGATCGTTACGGCGAGATCTTGCGCAGCTGCTGCCGGCGGGGAGGATATGGTGAAGTGACTCCTAGCTGACCAACGACGACGGCGGCGGCGGCAGCGTCAGCGGCGCAGGAGAACCTGCGGTGGGTTTCTGTTAGGGTTTTCCGGTTTTCCCTAATAGAGAATGAACGGCACCGTACTTCGAGTTGGTAAGCAGCGGAACTACGAGTTTTATCATTATTTCTTTAGTTAAGCCTGGTAAGTCCGAAATATTCATTTATTATTTGCGCAACTAGTTCTTCAGCTAATGAGTGTACCTTTGGCTTTTTCTATACCTGCTTAGTGACGTGGCACATTAGTCTTAGCTAACTGGATTAC
Organism: Acanthochlamys bracteata; assembly: GCA_019914995.1. Lineage (NCBI taxonomy): Eukaryota > Viridiplantae > Streptophyta > Magnoliopsida > Pandanales > Velloziaceae > Acanthochlamys > Acanthochlamys bracteata. The sequence goes on from CM034126.1 coordinate 1,819,430, forward strand.
GAATGTAAGGTCGGCCCTTTTGGCCCATTTACGTTTTATAGTGTTATTATTTGTTTTTCAAGCCAGCTCTCCCGGTCTATGACCTATGTAGACTTCTACCGCTGCAAGAAAAAAGCGAAGCAAAGCAAAGCAAACCAATCATCTTCTTTCTTTCTTCGCGCCTGAAAAGGTTGTCGATTGTTTGAGAACAACGATGGTTCTGTCGCAAAAGATACACGAGGCATTCAAGGGAACAGTAGAGCGAATCACTCCTGCACGCACCGTCTCGGCTTTCAAAGAGAAGGGTGTTCTTAGCGTCTCTGAATTTGTCATCGCCGGTGATAATCTTGTCGCTAAATTTCCAACCTGGTCTTGGTACGTGTTTCAAATTCTTCGTGATTGTTAGCGCTTGATCTCAATTTGGTGTTGTGTTTTGTTACGTTTGTTGTTTGATTGTTGAATTTTGGGTTGTGGAATTAGGGAAGCGGGTGAACCTAGCAAGAGGAAACCTTACCTTCCTGCTGATAAGCAGTACCTAATCACCCGCAACGGTAAGTCGCTAACACTATGTTACTGTAATTGTCCGATTTTTGCTATAGCTTTGGATTATTGTGAATTATACCAGCAATTGGAACTAGGGACTAGGCTTCAACAAGCAGCGTTGTTCCTCTCTCTATTTACAATCAATGAAATCACGTTTGTCAACCTGTTACTGTATTTTTAGTGTTTCTGATATGGTGGTATCTACTAGGTTTTTGTTCTGCCTACTTCCTGAAGTAGTAACTTACTTTAAAAATATGGATTTTATTTTTGTACAAGATCGTTCCTGCTACTGTCTGATAAGTTTTGTTGTTCTTTAGGATTTGTTAATTTGTCTAGCTTTAGTTCTGTTTTGTTTACTTGTAAGGATGATGGCATGATTAAAATTGTGATTTTGGGCAGTGCCTTGTGTTAAGAGATACTCAGCAGTCAAAGAGGAGTTAGAGGCTGCTGGAGGGGAGATTGTGATCGAGGAAGATGGTGATGACGGATGGCTTGCTACACATGGCAAACCGAAAGGTAATTGCAATTATTTTTTGTTAAAATCTTGTGGTTTTACCATAAATGACTTTTATTTTATATTTTTCCACAAGTTCGTTAATTTACTTTTTCGTTCCTCAGAGACGAACGCAAGGAGTGATGAGGAGGAGAATTTGCCATCCATGGACATGGCAGAGGTCAGTGAAGGTAGAGCTATTCATCCCATACCTTCCTATTTTGGTGGGGGGGAGGAAGAAGATATTCCTGACATAGCAGATCTTGAGGGTTCTGAGAACCTTGTTGTGAATGACCCGGTAAAGTACTGCCCCACCTTTACTTGTAGTGGCTTGTCTTTTCCTGTGGCAATTTTATAGGTTTAGGTTGATGAGTTTGTAGGTATTGAGTCCCTACAGAGAGACTAACACGCTCAGCAGTGTTTGTCAGATATGATTTTTCATTGGTTACTCTTAAGAGGAAATTGTATGTGAAATATTGTTTCCTAAGCATGACCTCCGTTTTGTTCCTAAAGAGTAGTATTACTATATCTGTAGTAATATCATAAAGGAACTATCCATCACTGACAATTCTGTTCCTAGACTTGTTTCAGTTAACAAGTATATTGAGTTGTAATTACTGTTTGCGCTATATCTTAATATCTTAATTGCTGTGATGTTTATAGTTATGGAGCATATGGTCTGCAAGCAATCTTCAAAGGAAATAGTTCTCTATCAAATAGTTCTTTGCTTAAACCCCAATAAAAGATGTGCATCTTAGCTCCCTCAAAGAGGGTATTAAAATATGTTTTGAACTACCTCCTTTTAGTCTCATTGCTAAACTACTATGAACTTGTGGCTACTTGCAATTCGATGCTCTGTAGCATATGCCTATTCTCTGAGACTTCTATGTTTTGGTTAGTCATTTATTATATGTTGCTTTAGAAATCCAAACTAACAGGAAATTTTAAGCAGGCTACTTTGCAAAATACTTACTTTGTTGCTCATGAACCTGAGGATGACAACATTCTGCGGACGCGAACCTATGATGTTAGCATCACGTAAGTTTCTTGTCATCCCAATACCTCCTTGTATCTAGAGTTTGGCTGGTTTGTTTCATTTATTCATTCTATTGTAATAAACAAATCTGTACTCCCGTTTCTGGTTAGTTACTCGAGCCAAATTGTATATCTTATGATCCAATTTAGTTCTTCTAAGATCTATCTCATATTTGATACTCAAAAGTTATATGTTGTAAAAGGTTAAACATAGATGTATGGTGAATTGTTTGACCTTTCTGTGCTTTTCGTAAAATTGCATGCTGATAGAATCCGATTGAATGAATGTGCTTTGAAGATGTTCTATGCAGATGTAATACAAAGACCTTTTATGCAATGGTTAGAGCAAACTCATGTGATTATGCTCTCAACACAGTTTGAATTATTTTAAGCATGAGTAAGTTTTAAGGTGATAGCTTTGTTTGAATGCTTAGAGGATAGATCATGGCCATAGTGGTTGGAAATGTCAGATACTTGAAATTCATCTAGTTTCTTTCAAAATAGACTTCATATTTCATACAATTTTGAATTTGTATCTTTGTTGTCATAAGGGTTAAGTTTGTTTTGCATTTCGGGAATTGCTTTCCTGAACGCCCTGGTCTTACTATTATGTTTAGACTAGGATCAGGTTAGTGGCTGGACTCAACCCCATTAATTAGACATTTTTAAGAACAGCTAGCTACTTTCACAAGCCAATCAACTAGAAATCTTGACTAGAAATATTCTTCTTAATTGTTTAAATGAAAAATAGTCTAGCTTCGAAGTATGTGTATTTATAGCTTTTGCTCTAAGTACACACATACTATTCTTTAGTTGTTTTAGGCTTTAATTATTCAACAAAAATTTCCTATATTTGTAAGCTTCCAGTTTCTTTACTACTTTTTACTTTGTCAAGTACATCATTTGCTTTTAATTTATTTAAATTAACATTTGTTTGTGCAGATATGATAAATATTACCAGACACCTCGAGTGTGGCTTACAGGATATGATGAGGTTGTGATTCCTTTGAGCAATTTATTAAAAAATTAACATAGAAAAACTTTTTGTTATTTTCTGAGAAAACTAATATATGCTTACGTTTGTCATGTCAGACTTAATGTTCTATTTTGGGTGAAGCATAGCCTCCTTGCTCAAGCTGCAAACTTTTGGTTGAAGATTTAACTTTTTAGCAATGATTTAGATCAATGTCCTTTTGGCACTGCAGTGAGTAGATTTTAACTGTTCGTGGATTGTAGTTAGGCTGCTTATGTAGATTACATCTATGCTCCCTAATAAAAATCTGCTCCTGGGTGAACAATTGATCTGCACGGCAATCAACCAAGCCCATTTTACTGTGTTAACATTGTTACTCAAATTATGGTCCTTGTCTTATGCTGAAGTTACTTGAGAACATATTCAAATTTTTTTCATTGAGGACTTCTGTCAAGTAAATAGATCAGGTACAAACTTACATAAAGATATGACAATCTATTCTTCATGTCAACCTGACTTTTTCAAGCCAAAATCTATGTGGTCATGATTGCTGCTCATTGATTCTTTAGACCACCATCTCAAGTTTGATCTATTTCAAGATTGTAAAAGCTCTATACTGAACATCCCTTTCCTTATAAACCTGGTAAATTTTGTTGCAGTCAAGGATGCCTTTACACCCAGAACTTGTATTCGAGGATGTCAGCCAAGAACATGCTCACAAAACAGTAATGGCTTCTCCAGCACTACTTTCCGTATTATGTTTTTCAATTAAAGCTTACAAGTTTTGTATGGGCTTGGGACCATTATCTATTCTTTGTACAACCCATCTCTTGTGTGGGTTTTTGCATTCTTCCAGGTTTGTTTATTAATAATGCTTGTTACAATGTGCTCCTTTGGTTAAATCAATCTTGTAGTAGGAAGCATGTTGAAGGATTGCTGAACTGCATCTACTATAGATTAAGCTATCAATTGCTTTCTTCGAAAAACAAGACAGCAGTACAAACAATATAGTGCTAATGGAAATTTTATAGTGAATCTAATAGGTGGTTTTTGAACTTTCGCTGTAGGTGAACAAATTTATTCTTACATAAATCATGTGCTTTTAGTAAACTTAACTTGGCGATGAGTGATAGTTTTGATTTTAACTCTCAACTTATGAACTAACAAGCTCAAATTGTAAGTCATTGCTTGTGCCATCCTATAAACAAAGCGATATTCCTTTTTATTGTTACTTTTTTACCTGAAAGCTCTATTTATTCAAGCAGTTTATCTCAACTTAATTTTGATCAGACTTTGCATTCCTATGAAGCCATCGATGATTGAACTGCTTATGCTCATCTTAATTTTTTCTCTCTGTTGCTTTTGCATGGATGATAATAAATTAATCTGACCAACTTAAAATTCCAGGTAACCATTGAGGATCACCCACACCTACCTGGGAAGCATGCATCTGTACATCCATGTAGACATGCTGCAGTGATGAAGAAGCTCATTGATTGTACAATATCAAATGGAGCTGACCCTGAAGTGGATAAGTAATGTTCATAACTATCTTAAATGCTTTTTTTTGTTTTACTTTTTAAAATCTTTTTCTGGAATTTTAAGTTTCATTAGAGCACAATCATGAATGGCCATGCAGCCTATCCATTTGAGAGATGAAGGGTTGGACGCCATTGTTTTATGATTTCTGGTGAACAATTAGTGGTCTTAGTACTGTCAGTGTTCCATTGTGATTCTATTGGCCCTGTCATGTAAGCTTGTATTTTGCACTGCTTGCTGCTTTGGAGCTTTCGTTGATATTAAGAAAATTTTCATTTCTGTACTTTTTTGGTGAGTGAAGAGATCAGCATTTGAAGTCCCACCTTCTTGTTGGCTGTTAGATACCCTTGCCTACTTCTGCTCTCCCTTGTTCCATATAATAGTTTAATATTTATTATAGTCTACTTTCTTTAGCATTACCAAGAAGTATTTATCTAATTTTTCATTGCAATAAATATGCGATGTCTCATCTGTCTAGGTACCTTTTTACATTTTTGAAGTTCATAGCTTCTATAGTTCCAAATATTGAATACGACTACACCATGGACTCTGATCTTGGCAGTGCCTGAAGCTCATTTAAGGTAAAATTAATTTTTTAAATATTTCATAATATGAGTGACTCTTATATCATTTTGTGCGTTCTCTTTTTACTAAAATTGTTGTCCATGTAAATCCAGAAGTAAGCTGTGGGTAAATGTAGCTAATTGTCTGATTGAGCTTCAGCAATTGTTGGAATGTCACATTGCCCTTTTTACTTGGTGGTTTGGTGCTATAGTATATATTACAGTTTTGTGATAGTTTACTTTTACCGGCTGGTGCCTGTGTGCCTATGCCTTATCACATCTAACTTATTTTCCAGATTTCAATCAGTGAAAATTTGTCCAGCTGAAACATTATATGTAATAGTAAGATTGACTCGGAATCAGTACATAAGCTTTTTTATAAGGCGTATGTGATTAATTGTGTAACATATGTTGGCACAATTAGAGAGATACATTTTCTTCAAACAAAAAAGGAAAAAGAGAAGTTGCCAAATTTGTGATGATGCACATATATCAGAGGATTAGCTTTTTATGGGTATGTCATGCCTTGATTTCATATTCTAAATAGATGATTGGTATCAACTATGCAATTAATTGGATGGAGTTTTCTTTGTTTTGCATGTATTGTCAAGCTTTTAAGAGTTGTGTCGATCTCTGACCAATATGTCTCTTGGCTTGATGCATTCTGTCAGATCAGTTGTCCGCTGTTGAACCACATCCCTTCTCAAAATCTGATGGATTTTATGTACTTCAGGAAGCTGTATATTCATGTTGTCAAAACCATGTCATGAATTGCTTGTTTTGAGCTGATAATGTTAATATCTTCACTTTATGTTATCCAAAAAATGTGTTTTGGCTAGTGTTAGAGCTCGTATTGGGAGCTTCAGTTGCGGTCGCTAGTTGAACAATCTGGTCAATAGTCTTTTCTGCTTGTTCGGATTAAACTTCTCATTTCACTCATGCAATGCACTGCTCTATTAACACATTAGATATAACTGTGCTCCAGTTGCAACTGAGCTGGATCGTATGTTTAGCTGTATATTGTTGTGAAATTGGAAATTGGGAACCAGCTAGCAAGATATGTCCTCAAAACAAGGCATCTTGGCATCAGAAGAAAAGCACAAGTAAAGAATCCCTGTAATGTTATCCTGACTACCAATGCATGTTAGTTGCAGTTGGGGAACTTAGATTGACGGTGTATTTGGATTATGGATAGGCGTGGTGAGTGATAGTGATAGTAAAATATTTTTTCATACTTGCGGTTTGTAATATCTCATTAAGAGTAGAGAAGGAAGCTGTTCTCCTTTTTTATAAAACGTGGTGAAATGCGTACCCACTGATGCATTGGGTGTGGGTTGCCATGATGATAGAAGAGAAAATAAATTTGCTTTCTTTTTCATCTTTTTAGTTTTGTTTTTAATTTTTAATCTAATTTAATAGTTATATTTATTGTAATATTTATTTTTAATATAATATTTATTTATAATTTATTATATTTATTTAATTTTAATAGAAAATTAATCTAAATTAATATAAAAATTAATCTAAAAAATAATATTGATAAAATTAATTTAAAATTATATTAATAAAAACTAATTAATATAAATTAAAAAATTTTGAGTTTTTATTAAGAAATTATTTTTGTTATTTATTTACATATCTAACTAGATATAATTAATTTATTATTGTTATATATTCAAATATCATAACATTAAATAACTATCTATATCCATCTTCTTATTATTTGTTATATCAGTTCTCTTACTTTTATTTTTTACCCATATATCCAAGCATATCGTGAGAGTACATTGTTCATCTCTAGGGAGTCTTTCACTCGTTTTATCCTCCTTGCACAATTATTTGTAGGCAGCAATCTGCTTGTCATCATCATCAAAGATAAGAATAAAAATGGCAGTAGAAGGGTTGGTAGCAAGCTTAATTTTACAGCTTACAGGTAAATATAAGAGGGGAGAACCTTTTCAAGAGCCTCAAGAATTATCTTACCACTAATTACAACAAGCATTTTACACCGCCGAACATTATCAATAAGATCCCCAAGCAATCAAATAAGGATGGAGGTCTTGCTATATGAAATTGCCTGCACATCTCCAAGTCTTTACAAAGACCCAAAACTACAGGTGGTGGCTGAAAAATCTATCTGCAATGCTTGCATGGAGCAAGCAGTGCCACTACCTATGTTCCATAATGCACTAGATTGGGGCACAAGAAGAGCAGGAACTACAATGATCATGAGCACCAACAGAACCATTGATGTGTTTAGGTGTCCTTCCAGTTGCCATGCATGTTATATGTAGATAGGTTTCACATCGCTGGGCCCAAAACTTGCACTACAAGCAGGGCACTTCCGATGACGGCTTTCTATGGTCTTCTGAATACATTGACTACAGAATAGATGATAACATTTCGTAATTACCGCCTGTGGCACATGAAGAATTAGAATATGATTAAAGTAATAACTGACACTAACTTTAAAATCCTAAGAGAATTATCAGTTAAAAAGCATAAATAGAAAATGATCATCAAGCAATGATCATCATTGCTGCAGCTGAACAGTGCTAAAATCTCAAAAGAGTGTCTGGACCCCATACAAATAAACTCACAGCACTGATTTCACTAATAATGTCACCTCGAAGGCTCAACTTAATAACTATAAATGCAATGTCAGGCTCTACCTACAGATGATGCTAGAAATATGAAAAACAATGCATCTACTTCTATTCTTATTAGCTTTACCTCTTTTTGCCTATCTTCACAGATACTACATTTCAATATTCCCATGTATTCTTTAGCCTCCTTTTGAAGCTTGTCCAACAAAATTGTGCGCTCACTTCTTGCCCTCAGGTTTGCAGCTTTCCTTGCAAGGACTTCTAGTTCCTCCTCTATTCTCTTTTTGCTAAATCTGCTTGATCAGCAAGAGCAGGTACAAATAAAAAGCAGGGTCTGTAAGTTGTAAGAATCAACACAAGAAGAAGCATATGGATGTCTATTTGTACCTTTCCTTTTCAAGTTCTATCAACAATTCTGCAACAACCACTCGACTTTCCTCAACTCTGGCTTGTGCAGCATCTAATGACTGTCTCAGGTGCTGGGCTTCTGCCTGAACATCTAACAATCTCCTCTGAGTATTCTCTAGGGCAAAGGAACGCTGCCAACCTTCTTCTAAAAACTTCGCAACTAGCTCTGACCAGGTTTTCAACTGCATGGAAGCTAAATCTGAGGCAAAGAAGAAACAATCCTTCTTTTGAGAAACACAAGATCAGAGATGGTTACCTGTTCCTCTAATGTAGCCACTTTTACATCATACGCATCCACAAGTGAATTTGCTTGCTGTATTTCATTTTCCATGGTCTGTATTTCAAAGCGTAAAGTGTCATGGAGTTGCCTTGCTTTGAGACCTTCCATAACAAGCTGAAACAGAAAAAACTCACAATGAGACACTTATCTTGCTAAAAGAGCACTAGGAATCCAATAAGCAAGAAACAGGTTAATGACATAAGATGATGAAACCAACTCAACAAAACAAAGAACTAACAATCCAAAACCTCTCCGTCAGTCTCCCCTCTTTGAAATCATCCTTTGATCCTTTAACACCCATGTTAAATTTCTTGGGTTGATTCTGATACTAAACAAATGCTTAGCAATATAACTAAACATTTTTTCAAGCATAACATGCTTAGGTGAGTAATGCAAGGTGAACATCAAGTTTGAAGCAAAACACATAAATTAAATGCTTAAAGAGAACATATGAAGCATTTGTTGTGCAGTGGGAACAGGAAACGTCATTGTGAAAGCTTTGGAGCAAGTTGGACAAGAACAAACTCAGAGAAAGACCAAACGGGTAGTTCATTGAGTCGAGAAAACAAGTTAGCTCGATGCACCTTCAGTATTTCAAATATGACTTCTTACGAGCTTCAAAATTCAATTAACTTTTATCTTCACCTAATACTTAAAGACTCCTGGAATCTTGTGGGGCACTATACATCACACTTTCATGGATGACTAACCTCTATCACCAATCGCCACATGATTATTCTCAATAAGAACTTTATTAGTACTTCAACCTGACATCTTCTCAACAGTGTAAAAGTAAATATATTTGCGAGGATTCAACTGATAGATACATTCCTTGAATTCATTTCATCTCATGCTTAGTTGTAGAAATATACAGCACAGAGAGAGAGAGAGAGAGAGAGAGACAATACCTTGATGTTATGATCATCTCTCTGAGTGATTTGCTGCAAAAGCTGCTGATTTTGAGACCTCATATCTTCATATGCTTGTCCAATACTCTATATTAGTATTATAGACAAGTGAATTTACATATAAAATTTAATCTGCTTGAGTTCATCTACAAGGGCAAGGAGAAAGCCAAACCTCAATCTCAGTTAAATAGACCTCGCCTTCCTCATGCTTGGATTTCAGCACTTCTGTCAACTTACAAATATCCCTGCAAACAAAATAATTTCGTTCACTTATAACGCAATCTTTCAGCTCAATAAAGGACCTGCAAGCTTTTTGACCCTAAAAGATAGTAGGCCCTAGATACTTGATTATCGCTGGGTCAAATTTAACTCAGTAATGTATCTGAATATATAACAGTGAAGAAGGTAACTATCTTTATGGTTGGGAATTTCCCTTTAACATTTAACATGAATACAAATACAAGGAAATGAAGTTGTGATTGTACAAACCTTCTAAAAACATCTAATTTGTGCCTTAATTCAGCAATCTCAGCCTCAGCAGCAGCTACCCTCTGTTGTGAAGCCGCTTCAGATTCAATAGCTTCTTTAACATGGAGCTCCAAATTATGCTCATCAAGAGAAGACTCAAGACGTTGAACATGAGCCCACACCTCAAACTCCCTCTCTTTAGCTTCTATAACTTCTCTGCGTTAAAAGAAATTCAATAATTCATGTGAAGAAAAGCAAAACTTACAAGATTTGGACAAATCTCGTATTTTCTTTCAAAATTACATCTTTTATTTCAGGCTGACATGTCATGATGATTTAACTTCAGCAGACAAAAGCATCAGTTTGAAAAATGATGTACACGTATGGAAAACTGAGGTTATGTGCGTCACGGTAGCACCCATATACCTTGAATCAGTGGATTCCCGTCTATACATTTCAAGAATTAGTTTCAACTCCTGCTCACTTTCCCTTAAATCCTGAACCTACAGCATAGCATAAGATTCAAGCACAAAAACAGTTGTTGCATGAAAAAGTAAACAGAATAGATTTGAACAACTCATACCAACTTGAAGCCCTTACAGAAGCTGTCTTACCAAATCATACGACATATTCATCCTAGAGGAACTGCTTTCAAATTAGCAATACAAACATATGGAAGTTGAAACATTAAATAAAACTAAGAAAGAACTAGTGCAAACTCCACCACTTGCAGCCCACCACCAAAAGCTAAACATAACCAGTGTCGCGCCAAACAACTGGCATTTTAATGTACTTCCCTTTTCAGGCACTGAATGAGTTGTTGACATAAAAGATCAGATAATCATGGACAAAACCACGCAAACTTTTCATTTAAGCACACCCATATCAATTCGTTGACTGCTTTTCTTTTCTTTTTGACAAGAGAATAAAAGAATTCTTGATATTTATTAAGTGCTTGCGCTTAAATAATAATGATGCTAAATCTTTAATAATTTCTTACATTTTATAACATTGGATTTACGCTTGAAATCTACAAGAGTTTTTGGAAAAACTATGTGCTATCTATAAGATCATAGAGCTCTTAGCCATCCAAACCACATTACTATTTTTATAAAACTAATAATACATGCATACATATCTTATTAGGCCAAACTCTGAAGCTCTAAATAGCCATTAGATCTAAATGTCCTTGCATAAAAAGTCAGACTGTACTACTGTCTTAATCGCAAACAACAGGAAGCTTCAAAACATCTAGAAGAAACATCACATACCATTGCATTTAATTTCTTTAGTTGAGATTGGTTGCTAAGAGATCTTCCAGACAAAGTTCCCAACTCGGCTTCCTGTTTATAAGAAAATTCAACAACTTAAGAATAAAACCAGGGACTCATCACCCGACTACTGTCTATAAAGTCGAATAAAAATGCACTAGCTACATATAACTAAACCCATGGCTTCGTGAATCAAAAAAAGAGAGAGAAACACATGGTTCTAAAGACAATGACTTGAAGAAAGGAAAGAAACTTAATGGAAAGTGAAAACATACAAATTAATTCCAATTTACGCTCTACTTCCGTTTCTATCATGATAATCTAAGGACCACTGCGTAAAAACACTTAATCTTGCCTTCTTTATCTTGGCAGTGTACAAAAACCATCACTACTAATGAAAATGAACCAATGGGAGAAGCTTGAAACACACTAGAATTGGCCTTTTCTGTGCAACTAGACTTGAAAATGTTAGTATCTAACCCACTTGAAATTATCCAGAACAGCTAACCATAGAAGCTGGGAATCAACACTTGTTTGTGCATTAAAAAATACACACCTAAAGTAGATTCAACAGTTTCAAGTAGGTCTTACCTTCCTATGCAAAATGCTTGAAAGAGATTGGACTTCAGACCGCAACAAATGAATTTCTGTAGAAGCCTCCTTGTTTTCACTAAGCTGACTTTGCAAAATTCCCATGTCGTTGGGAAGGGATGAGACAAGTGCTTTAAACTCTGCAATTATCTCTCTCCTACCTGAAAATAAAAGAAAGCTAGTATCTAAGAACATGCCAAGAAGAAAGGCAGAATCGAAATTCATGCCCAGAAGATAGTATAGCCTTGAAAAAAGGTAGTACTCGGATCTACCTGGTTCTTTTGATGCCTCATTAAGCTTGGCCTCCAGGCTAATCTTTTCTTCAACTAGTTTTTGTACCTCATTTTGTAAAGCAGGTACTCTAGATTCATAAAAGGCAGATATCCTCTGAGAAACATCAGCCAGATCAGTTCTTGCAGCTACTTCTTTCTCTAGCCATGTGAAACTGTCCTTCTCAACCTGCCACCAAGAATATTCAGTACGAACATACCAGTATACAAGCCACACTTAAGTATGCAGGCTACAAGTAGCTACCGACCAGTTACCACCTGTAGTTTCTCTAATAATGTCTGGCACTGGTTCATGTCTGACTTTGATATTTCAAGTTGATGCTCCAGTAACTGAAATGCTTTCGATGAAGAGACGCATTTGACACTCAGCCACGTGTTCTGACAATTGTGTTAGCAGCAATGATGCCTTGAGGGCCGATTCAAATCCCAATGCTACAATGTGAATGAATCTAACAAACACTAACAACATTAAAAGTTTTGTGCTTACCTTTAACGAAGCTAATTTTTTCAAGATCTCCAATCTTTCCTCGTGCAAATTGGTAATTTTTAGTAGCTGCTCTGAAACTAGTTCCTGCTAATGAAAAGGAATTAAGTGACGAACATAAAACCTGGAATATCACAAGGGAAGCCAGCAAATGATTACCTTTAAGTTCTTGTGGGTGGACTCCAGTTCCTGCAATTCCTTTACGTTATCTCTAACCTTATCAGGACCAACATGTTTATTTCCTAATGTTGGAAAGGGAAATTGTAACCTTCTTGTTGGATCTTTTTGAGATTTAAGTGCCATCAACTTAAAATTGCAATCTTCCAACTCTCTAGTGGTGTTAGCCAGCTCCTCTTTAACAAAATTACAAGATAGTAGGTTGTTAGCTTTGACCACTAAGAAGGAACTCACATAAAAATAATAAAATTTGAAAACAACATATAAATGCTGACAATGGCTTCCAAAAGAATGTAAACCTTATGACAATGTTATGGCTTCAATAAGTGTACCTGCCAGTCGTCTGAGGTTGATCTTATTTCTGGCATCTGAATCCCGATTGTTCTGGAGATCATCCACCACCATTCTGTGCTTCAAATGGAGATCCCCTACAGCTGCTCGGAACTTCTTAACTCCAATCAGCAAGTTGGTTGTTGTCTTCTTCATCTGACTACAAGGTGCTGCAAATTCAAAAAGAGTGGTTCTATGACAAAGAGCAAAGATGGAAACAACATACAATAAAGTGTAAATAGCCACTACAAAACACAGGAATCCATAGCCTTTACCGTCATCTGGCAAAGCTTCCAAGAGGGAAGCGGTTAATTCGTGATTTAAACACCAAACGTCATTGATGGCGGACAAAATATTACTCAGAAGTTGTCCCATCGTTGCTTTTGTACTCTGTACAACATCTTCAACTAACATATCAGTTGTATCACCAGAGGAACTTTCTGTAGCATCTGTAAGTAGAAGCCTGCTCAGAAAGTCACTGTGTATAGGAGTAGATACTTCATCTGCCAAATTAACTGTAATGAATCAGTATGACTCGGATCCCTGATTAGCCTTCTTGTAACAAAATTTTGTAAGGACTAATTTAACTGAAAGAGAAATGACAGTAGAGTTAAATGCAACAACAACCTAATGCTACATGAAAGAAAAATACACCATAGATATACCCTGAAAGTTGACACATAAGATGGACTTTCCTAGGACATAGTGAGATCTAACAACCGTTCAATATGATTAAATATATACCTCCTACATGGAATAAAAGATACAGAATGTTTGTATATCTACATTCCCTTAGATATCTATCTCTACAACTAATGGCAGCTGGAAAGTCGCTATCACCCATAAAAGAAGTTCATAGACATTATGTCGTATTTCAAATTTTGGAAATGTGAAAAATAAATCACTGACAAAACTAGAAATTTTGTTGCTAATGTAAGTGACATCAGAGATAGCGGTACAAGCACACACCTAACACATCCATGATAAATCAACTTTAAGTAGGAAATTATGTAATAACATAAAATGGGGCAAATCACTTTACATTTTGCACGAACAAAAGAAGTTTGAAATTGATAACCTAGGCAGCCCAAACTTTACCCTCAAAATAAAATACTAAATTACACTTTAATTCAACTATATCTTATTTGAGGGACATAATAAAAAATTATATCCTCATTCTGTTTAAATTATTAATATGCACTAAATATGTCTAGGAGATTAAAACAGGTCAGATTCAGATATACCCATACAAGATCCTAACCAAGATTCATGTACAAACAAGAAAGACCATACTAGACAAATTTAGGGTCGAAATTCATACCTGCTTATAAATTTGATTTTTTTCTTGAGGACATGTTCAAATTATGCAGTGTATTGTAATATTACAAGAAAAGTAGATTATGCTAACTTGTGACATCAATAATAGGCACTAAAGGATTAGGTCCATTTCAGTAAAACTTAGACACGAGTAAAGTAACATATGGCATCGAAAACTTGAAAACACATCTATCTTATATTCTCACATTAATAGCTTACTACATTTGTGTTTGGGTATAGAATGCAAGGAACGTACAGACTCATCGGCTTTGATATTTTCAATATGTACTAGAATAAATTCCTTCCATAGCCGTACAGTACAACTATGTTAATACAAAATAAATGAGCACGCACAGCTCACCTTTCGATGATGGAGAACTCTTTGATCCATGCCTGCAACTAGTAATTTTACTTGTGGAAGACGACAAAGATTCCAAATCGGAAAGAAGCTGCCAAAATAAGCCAAAATAAGTCCTGTAAGAAGAAAGACGGGACCAAACAATAAAATACTTGCGTAATAAGTCATATGTTACCCCTTCCCATGACTTATTGACCAATGCTAGTGTGTCATCACAAGTCTTTTGTTTCTCTTTCAACTGACAAAATTTGCTTTGGAGAATTGAGCATTCAACCTTTTGTACCTCCAGTTGCTGAATAAGCTTTTGATTTTGAAATTGGAGAACAGTAACATCAAGCTGCATAAAAATAACCAATTTACAGTTGTTTAGAATATTGTAATTTGGGAAAATAATGCTTCAGAAGTTGCAGACAATGAAAGTGTTTCACTGATACTGTCAAAATTCAGGGATTGTAGCATTGTTAGCATTAAGCCTTTGACCCTCACAGAACAACAACGGCACCTGGAGGATAGTACCAACATGACTAACACATCAAATTGGTGCACCTATTGTGAACCTTAACTGTTTATAGATAAATAGCCAAATGCAGATTTTCAGAGAACAATTTACATAAGATCATAGGATCATATAACACCTTGGATCATGTAAAACCTTCAGCCCTTCACATGCACATCAGTTAGCCCAACTAGCAGAAAGAACTGAAGAACTATAAGAGCAACCATTCCGTGATTAGGCCTTATTAAATGGTAATCAGGTGTTTACAACAAATCAATGATGTATCCAAAAGATTACAACAGATGTTTTGCTAGAGGCCTATTTAACTAGTGCAGATTCTCTCTTGGCATGGTATTTCAGCACCAATACCTTTCAGTAAAGCCTACTTAATTTACTCCAGAAAGAACTTTTCTCAGAGCAATAGTAAAACTAAGAAAAACTTACTTACATGTCTAGCAGAAGAAATACCATATTGACCAACAGATTATGATTTTCTTAGTAAATAAAGTAGAACAGCCATGGGTTACTAGAAAATGTCTCGAACAAAACAAAAGTATATACATGACAGTCATTTCAAAATCCAACATCTCCAGAATCAAAAGCCACAGCAGTTAATTTCAACTAGCAGTTCTATAAGAGTAAATGCTCACTCCATCAAAACATTAGTGTCACAATTTTCAGCTATAGATGCATATTTGAACCAGCAAATTTCACTAGTTAACCGTCACAGTTGTTCTACACTTAAATACAGTTTCAAGAAATAGATACTAACAATTGACATACAGTACAAATTGTTTGGAAAACAAGGTATTCACTAAAATGCATATAATAAAGATCCATGCACTGAGCAATAAAAACTGTCAGTTGCAGGATCATGAAGTGGACAAATTTGCTATAATCAGCGACCGGAAGCAACCTCCCCTTAATATAATCTCAAAAAAATTACAGAAGAATACGAAACGCTAGAACTAATTATCACAGGTGAATCTATACCCTCCTGTCGCTTGATGACGATGAGCATGGAAGGCTCGGCTGTTTCTTCCCGGCGGTCGGTGACAACGGGCCAACTTGTCGCCGCTTGCGCTCAGGTTCGCCGGCGCTCCCCATCATCCTCACACCTAACTACAACAGAACAAGAGCCTTAGCCATCTAGCTCCTAACCTGATGTCAATTTTCTAGGAGCAAGCTAGTCAGAAAATCTCAGTTCCTTCCTTCGATTTAAAAAATCCACAAAACCCTAGCTAAGCAATCACCAAGAATGATCGCTGTGGTCGAAAATGATTGTACGCGTTGCTGACGAGGTGAAGATTTCGATTCTCGATTGATGGATCACTGGTTCTTTCGATGATTTTTGAGCTGAAAAACTAAAACTTAGTGAATGGAGAGATTAATAAAGTGGGTTTTACATACGAAGAAAGAGAGAGAGGGAACAGAGAAAGAATATTATAGAATGAAGATTTTATAACGCGGAAAAGAAACGAGAGTGTGATTTCGACATAAATAAATCGTCAAGGGTAAAACATCATCTGGAAAATAATATTTGAGCTTTTCTATTTTACTCGCATTTTTTTCACACGAATCAAACACCAAATGAAAGGTATAAAACAAATTTAAGATTAACTGCTCCCCAACAGAAATTATTAGATGGTATCTCTCTCTTGAAGTTGTTTCTACCTCTAACAACTGTCTTTTCGGTGATATTATTTGTTCCATCAATTTTTTTTAACGTACTAGTAAATAAATAAAATACATAATTTAAGTATAAAAATATCACAGAGCTGTACAAATGAGATGGCCAGATATTACTACTACAATCTCATACGGCGTTATGCAAGACGTAATAATTTGGTCGTCAACGCACACCATAACACTGATAACAGAATCTTCCAGTTTTGCCATTGCATCGAAGCAAGATATTATTAAAGGTGCAAGTGAATTTTTTAAAATTAAAATTTTAAAAATAATTAAAACTGATGTATTATTTTATTTTTAATAAAAAATAAATTTAAAAAATGTTTTTTAGTAAAAAAGAAGTGATTTTTATGTGAAAAAAATGTGACTCTAAGTATTATTTTTTTCTAGAACTAAAGTTTTAGTATTTTAGAAATAAAACTTATTTTTGTTTTATATTTTATATTTTATTGAAGTAAATTTTCAAAAAATATTTTAATTTTAAAATTCAATTAAAAATAAAATTTAGTAAAATAATAAAATTTAATTGTATTAAGTTTGATTTAAAAATAAGTTAAAATAATTATATATTTTAAAAAATTTAAAATATTGAAAATATACACCAAATCTCCATCCAAAAAAACACACAAAAAAGCTGTTGAATTTTTTGACAAAGAGAACTGTTTAAAATATCATACAGCACCAACATTGCTTGCTAAATGGCAACAAACCTTCAAGATATTGACGTACGTAGTAAGAAAAAAGAATGATCTTCAATCGAGAACCAGATGTGACATACATGTAATAGCTCACGAACAGTAGAGATTTCTACTTCTTATGATTAAGTGCATTGTTTGAAATTACTTATTAATTTTAAAAAACAAATTTTAATTAAAAAATTATACATAATTTCTAAATTTTAAAAATTGAAATATATAAATAAAGTATAAATTATAAAATATTTACATATATAATTTTTATATTTAAATAAATTTATAAAATATAAATTTAAAAGTTTCTTTTCAAAATTTTTTATTTAATAAACACTTAGAAATATTCCCTCAATAACTGTTTGTGTGTACGATCGCACTGTTTTTATTCTATTTAAAATTTATATTATAATAAAAAAATTTTAATTTAAAAATATAATAAATTAAATATTCTAAAAGTTTTATATATGTATAATTTTTATTTTAAATAAATAATAAATTTTTTTGTGATGAATACTAAAATAAATTTATATTAAAAAAACTTCTTATTTTAAGTATTTATAAACATTCTCTCGATACTCAAATTTTACAATCTCACTTACCTTCATTGCAAACTCGCGTTGTCTGCCCAAGCTCCATAAGCAGTGTAAGGAGAGCCTCGCATACCACGGACGAATCAAGCACACCTCCAGCATTATTCATGGAAGAGTATACCATATAGGCACGGTCCAGTTTCTGGTCAGGCCGCATGACAACGGACCCGCGAACCTCTGCGTCTTTCCTTGTAACAAGGCCATCACTCCTCTCCATATCTGACCTGCAGCAACTGAGCACAAGCAGCCATAGCAGCAGCCAGTGGCACTACAACAGGAAGCTTCGGGCGCTGGGCATCTAGAGGGAGCTCTTCATGCGCAATGTGTGATAAAGTAGAGAAACCTGCTGGAGTAATTCCAGCCTGTGTGTGGAAGGAGACAACAGGGAGCTCACTTGGCAATGGATGCTTCCTTATAAATTCTCTTCTTTTCTCATAAGTCAAATCCTCAAGGGCCTGCATATCTCCCTGTAACCAGTAAGGCGGAGTCACAAAGCCTGACCATGATGTCAACTAATCCAAGTACTGGGATTGACCCACACAAGGAAAGAAAGCAGGAAACCTGATTTGAACATTTACAACTCTCTAAAGGATTACTAACCAAAAAAGATGAAAGAAAAACGCGCATGTAACAAGTCCAGAAAGAGGCTTATTATTAAGAAGCTGCTACTTTTAGGCTTCATAAATAGCAGCTCAAGTAAGAGATAGTAGCCTATATATTACTCCTTCCACGGAGTCTAGACATAAAGATGAAAATGGTACTAACACAAAGTCAGATATCAATTCCTTAAAGAAAATTTAAAGGATCAGTGCTCAGGGTATCATTGGAAGAATGCCAAAATGAAAGCATCCTCTTCTTAAAACTAGATATAAAATTGAAGAATTACCTTAATAACTCTGAATATTAGGATCACCATTAGAGTTCTTAGTTTAACATAATCACCAAGCTGACCATCTCGCAGAATATCAGTTGCTATAGGAGTACCTCCTTAAGGACTCTGTACTAATGCCAGACCAACCACCTTGTCCTTCAGATCAGACCAGTATAAAGATAGTGCTGCTGCAGCATCTACACCACCTTTACTGTGCCCAAGAAGTAAAACACGTTTCTTAGAACCCCAATATATCTCTTAAATGTACTCCTTTAACTCCCATGCATTTTTAGCAACCGAAGCCTGGGTGTTGAAAGTAAATTATGAAGACAAAAGTACGATGAAAAAACACAAACTAAAAAAGTTTCAGCAGAAACAAATGTCACTGTGAATCTTTGCAATGTGACAACTAAGACAAATCTTTGAGAAATATTTCTTTGTAATAAAATAAAAGAGGAAGGTGGTTGCTAAAAAGACCTGGAAATATGGAAAAAAAATGATGGCCAATGTCTGAGGCAAAAGCTAAGGGAGATATCTTCTCATGCCATGGGCATTGCAAAAGAATAAGTTACCTGGAATCAAAAGATACACCATTGAATCTGGCAGCTTATGCTCTTTATTTCTGGAAAGTAAAAACTCCATATTAGAGTGGCATAAAATCCAGCAATTAATGAACACTCTTCCATAACAACTGTAAGTTATGTCATCAGACCTTATATTGCCAAGCAATTCATTGAATCTTCGGGCTCCATCTTTTACAGGAGGCAAGCCTTCTGCATGTTGTAGCCAACCAATGTCCTCTACTGAGCCAAGACCAGTCTTCGGAGCTTGGGATACAAGACTGCTGGACAAAAATGTAAAAGTCGGTTTTTCATTTCGTCATGCAAAACCATGCAATCCTAAAATGAACATTCTCTGACTTTTATCTATCTTCTTGACGATACTATAGAGGACAAGCAACATTCATGTCCATAATTTTAGCAGTGGCAAAATTTTAAATCCAGAGCAACCGAACTGAAGTCTAAGAAAAGCTTAAAGGCCGCGCCAAGCCACTTTTCAGCCCGATAACAAATTGCAATTGTCCCATTACAATATTCTACCAAGATGATAAGTCCATATGTTTAACAACATAAGCGATAGGAAGCATGGAAGAAAAGCTCACTCCTGGAACAATGAAGTTCTACTTTGGAAGCTAAACATTGACCTCATAGCTTCCAATCTGTCTTGAAGTGGACTACCTTCTGTGCTTGTACTCACTTCACTATGTATTGATGAAGAAGTGTTGGCATGACCTGAGTTCTCAACAACTGTGGACTGCCTTGCAAACGAAATACTATTGCCTCCGTGTAAAGGCCCACTGGCTTGCTCAGATGATGGTGAAGGCAGTTCCAGTTCATTAGCTCTAGCATCCCCTACGTCATTTTTAAAAGAAATATAAATCAATTGGACAAGTCAAAATTTTCTAACTGATGACGACAGTACAATCAGTAGACAAACTTAGATTGGTGCAATATAATTGTAGGAATTTTTTTTTTCCAAAAAGCTTTTCTTAATATAAAGGAGGCTGGAAGCAAGCATTTGAAAGAAGCACGAAATGACTATAATCAAGTTACCATAATAGTAGCAATTGCCATTTAGGGCATGCCACAACAAAGTGGTGTGGGTCAATAATTTTTTTAAATTTAAATAAAGAAAATTTTAAAAATATCTAATAATACTCTCAATACTAAGACATAATGATATGTTCTGAACCTCACAACACTGAAAATATGAAGTAGACCATGTGACTAATACTTCATGAGAATCTCATAATGTTAATGGTAAAAGCAAATCTGATTTGTGAACAAGGGTGCGTTTGAACAGCATTTACACTTGAAATACTTGCCGTCCAATTTATTGGACAACCGTTTGCAAGTTGACACACAAATCCTCGCATTGCTATGGACATACACATCAACGTAAGTCTACGGATGCCTTTATTGTGAGATCAGAAATTATTTTGTTACAGATAGACACTGGAGAAGATCTATGCTAGAAAAATGCTTCAACATTAAACACATACACAATAACGGTCAGCGAATGCCAAATCACGGTAGTGCCATATCAATAGTAGGATACAAAGTCACAACTTGAAGGTTTTACTAAAATGTGGCATAAGTTTCCTTTAATAAGATATTGAGTACATGTTACATGACTTGCCTCAATTCGAAATTCAGAGGCAGAAGAATTATAAAAGATATAAACACTATAGGTAAATATTTCCCACCAAACCATATTTATCATGGTGTAGTTTCTATTAACATAAGAACAGCCAGTCATACTAAGCTACATTGCAAGTAACTAAGTGTAATATCTCAAATTTTCTTTAATGGGTAGTCTTGTCCTCATAAATGATTTGGGTAGGTGTGTGAGCAAGTTGGGCCTGTCGGTGGAGTTCAATTAGCCACCATCCCTTAAAAAGTATTAAAGATGTCTAAATAACTCTAGAAATGTCTAAGTTTAATATTTTCATTTCACCTTATCTCCCTGCTCCTTCTCTGTCTTTTTCTTCTCCCGCGCGTAGAAGCTTCACCGGTGCTCTCTCCCTCCCGATCCCTCCTTCTTGCTGAAATTCTTTTCAGCTTGTGCCAAATTAACTTTCTTCTTCTTCCATTCATCCCCTCCTTACAATCGCCAAGCTATTCACTGCCCAAGCAAAGAAAAATTCGTTCTTCCTTACTGCCCAAGCTATTCACTGTCAGAATTCGGCCAAATCCGCCGGCGATCGACGCTGTAAGTGGTTTCTTACCCTTCTCGTCTTTCTCTTGCTCCTTACTTGCCTTGATTACACTGTAGATCTCACCAGAGCAAAATTTAGGGTTTGGCCGAAATTTGTTTCTTCGTCGGCGGCTGCCGCCGTGAACAACCCAATCAGTTGCTTTCGTTACTACTGCTGCTACCTCTGCCTCACTACTAAAATTTTTCAGTGGTCGGAACTTTAATCGCCGGAGTTCGGCGAACAAGCGGCCGGAATTGTTAGGTGAGCTGCTACGTTTAATGTCGTCGTTAAGACTTGTTATTAATGTAATTACTAACTTTTTACGCGGTAGGTATTATTCCTAGATCGAAAGTATTAAAGATTCAACGCCGAAATTGGAGGTGGTTAAGAGTAGTTGATTTGTATAATTAGGTAAGCTTCTATTCAACTATGATTTTATGCGGTTATGTTTGGGGAAGAAAGTTAAATTCAAGAGTATACATTAATTTGGATGTAGAGTTATAGTTTCGTAGATGCTTAGTATTCGATAATAGTAATTTGATGGACTTTGGTAATTATTTATGCATGCTTGTTAGGCTTGAAAAGAGAAAGATAGTGTTCCAAGAAAATTGTGGCGGCTTAAGCAATAACGAAGAAATTAAGGTGAGGATTACCGTGCCATCTTTTTCTTCCTAGATTAACGCTAGGCTTTCGGCACAGGTAACATTGCTTTGATCCTCGGACATACCTTGCCATTTTCTTGCATTTTACAATTATACCTTCATAATGCATAGCTATTGTGATATATGTTTTCTTGACATGATAAGTGTTTATAATAGTATAAATAGTAACTTGGATTTACAATATGTGGATAAATGTATCAAATGAGTATTAATGAAAATTTGAAAGATGAGTTATATATACATATGGTTTATGAACGATTGGATAAGTGTTATTATGCTTACTTAAAGAGTTAAATGATTTATGACGATGATTTTATGGATTTCTAAATGATTTGAAAACGATTTTGTATGTTGTTATTATGCTTTCATTTATTAAGCTATAGATTATGTTTGACGATTAATTTGAGTTTTATTTAGAATGTTATTTATTGAAGTAATTGTGGATATTGAAGTGTTTAGAGATTCGCGCTGCATTGAGACAGGCGATAGTCAGGGGCTGAGTTCAGGATTATCGTCTCTCTCTCCTCTCTCTTTCGTCTGTAGATTAGGTGGGCCCATGCGCGTGGGGGCGATAATACCACGGCACCCGGATTAAATATATGGATATGTGGACGAGTTGGAGACGCGATCTCGCTCGGTCCTTGGTATTTCTCCTGACTCCCTGACTGGTAAAATTGTTGTGGATTGATGTTTGGCAATAAATGTTTAATTGTTATAAGTTCTCAATTTACTTATTTGTTTGGCTTTTAATATGACCTTCACTACTATTCATTAGGTATTTTAATAATTTATTATTTATACATTTATTTGTTATTTAATATGTTGTATTCTAACTATCTATAGTTAATTCAATTTTATTCAATATTTCTTTTATTAAATTGGAATGTTTATACTTATATATTTTTAAGAATAATAATAAAATGCTTATATAGCGGACAACATAATTTCTTGTTTTTATTGTATGATTATTGTTTGAAGTATATGCATTGCATATAGCCGAACCTTTTGTACTAAGGACTGAGTTGGTATGGGACGACTCAGGACTTAGTAATAATGATCTTGATCCAATCCCTGCATTTTGTACATGTAGAAAGTTAGTATATAAACATTAAGATAATGCATTAGAAAACTTAAATGGTGCATCTGTTATTTTTAACCTCACTGAGACTGGGCCCATTTCTTTCTTTTCCTTGGCCTCTCCCAGATAGCTCAGAGGCAGTAAAGCGAGACTCTGAATTAGCATTATCGACGAAGCTTACACATTAAGGGTATCCCGATGTATCTTAATACTTTATTTTGCATATAGATAACTCTGTGATCTCAAGAGGCATGTACTACTCTGTTGCTTAATTATATATTGTCGTATATTTTGGGTTGTATTTATTTTGTAATATAGTTGGTAGACTACCGGTAGCCATTGGTCGTAATGTGTAGTTTAGTAATCATGTTGTTTTCTTTTATGGCATGAGAAGGTATATATAGTGTGTTGTTTTATGTTAAAATTTTTGTGTTTACACCCTTAGAGTTTTAGGGGAAGTGTTGTCCAAATTTTGAAAATTTTTGGTACTTGCTATTTGAGGTTGTTGTGACAATTTTGGTGTCGTGCCCTAAGTAGGGGCGTGACACTAAGTAATCAAAATAAGTAGAACTCACCAACAGATCCAGTGAAGCAGCCGGTTAAGTACGTAGTCTATGAAAAAAAAAAAAGTGGCAGCCTCACTAAGAGTTGGTACTGAGGGGAAAAGTTGAGAAGTACTGACCGACCTATCATCATGCACCTACAGCAGAAAAAAGTGTCCAACTTCATTATCTAAGTCAATGCACCATCAAACTGGGAAAGCAATTGCTTCTTCCACCCTTTGTTAACTAAGAAGGTCAATACATCAAACTTTATAATCTAGTAAAGCCGCCTTCAGGGTCAATTTTTTGTGTTTATGGATTGTTTGAAGACCAAAAGTTAGATTCTTTTCTTCGTGCTTGCACCTAAAAGATTTGAGATAAATGGTTTATTGTAGAAGCTTAGCGAAACCGCAGCTAAAAAACAAATCTATGTTATAAAGCGAATTCTTTGCAGATGATATTCGTTGTCTTTCTTCTAATTGTACTTGCACTTTCAGTAAACCAATATTGACAAACAAGTCAACGAACAAACTCCAATGGACGAAATACTCCTTAAAAAAAGTGAAAATAAGAAGCAGAACTACAGCGACATACCTCGTCGGCGAGTATAACAATGACGCCGACCTCGTACCTACCGACGAGCCAGGCACACCGCCAAGCCGGTGAGGCTTCAGCTCCGCCGTGATCGCGACGTCCGCCGAATGAAAACCACCGGCGTTCTCAACTTCTCGATCATTCGCCAGAACGATCTCCACCACAGCGATCAAGCTCTGGGTGCACCCCATTAAAAAGCTCTCAGACAACCAAGTCTGGATGGGATCTCGGCAAATGAACTCAAATCAATGTCTAAATTTCGCAAATATTGAAACAATTGCAATATCGGACAGAATTTCGCAATTGAATAATTGCAATATCGGACAGTTAACCATGATTATTGGCACATCGGACTGAAAATAATCTTTTGGTATTTCTACGACAAAAAACCTGCTAGGTGAACAGAAAGTATCAAGGTTTACCTACTCTTTCTTCCCCGTCTTCGCTCGCCGATTCTTTTTTCTCCGGCAATCTAGCGACGAAACTGAAAGTCAAAATGCTAGCGGTGAAACCACTATCGGTCCATTCTCCTGCTTCCCAACACAAAATATTCTCGATCTCTACCAAAATCCGTAACAATCGAATTATATTCACCGCAATACCGGAACCAAAATCAATTTCTCGAATCAGAGCAAGCGCAGCAACATCACCGTCACCACCGCGGGCCGAAGAAAGAGACCAGTTCCGGATCGAGATTCTATCAGAATCTCTACCATTCATTCAACGATTTCGAGGGAAAACAATTGTTGTTAAGTATGGCGGCGCTGCGATGACGTCACCTTCCCTGCAGTCTTCCGTCATCAAGGATATTGTTCTTCTTTCATGTGTTGGTCTCCGACCGGTTCTGGTACATGGTGGTGGTCCTGAGATAAATGCGTGGCTGCGCCGCCTCGGGGTTGAGCCTGTGTTCCGTGATGGTTTACGTGTTACTGATGAGACTACCATGGAGGTTGTTGAAATGGTTCTCGCTGGAAAAGTTAATAAATCACTTGTGGCGAACATTACTCGTGCAGGAGCTACTGCTGTTGGACTATGCGGAAAGGATGCCCGATTGATCACTGCCCGTCCTGCCCCGGATTCTTCCACTCTTGGGTTTGTGGGGGAGGTTGCTAGTGTTAATCCATCTATACTTAAGCCGATTATCAATGATGGCCATATACCGGTGATTGCTTCGGTTGCTGCTGATGAGAATGGGCAGGGTTACAATGTCAATGCAGACACAGCTGCAGGAGAGATTGCAGCTGCTTTAGGGGCTGAGAAGTTGATACTTCTTACAGACGTGACAGGGATACTGGAAGACCGCAATGAACCAAATTCTCTGGTGAAAGAGATCGACATTGCTGGGATTAGAAAGATGGTGGCAGACAGGAAGGTCGCAGGAGGGATGATACCAAAGGTCAACTGCTGTATTAGGTCACTTGCACAGGGTGTCAGGACAGCTAGCATTATCGATGGTAGGGTGGAACATTCGCTACTGTTTGAGATTCTTACCGATGAGGGAGCTGGAACGATGATCACTGGTTGAGCCTTTTGAGGTTAGACTGCCTAAGTTTTGTTGTAGTTGTAGCTTTCATTTGCTAAGTCTAATTTTCTCTAGGAGAAAACAATTCTTGTGTCAAATAAGTCATTGCAACCTGGAAATGCAATGCTGAGTGTCAAGGTATCTTCTTTATGTTTTCTTGGTCGCTCAGAATGTCGTCTCAGTGACATCACCGCAGGCCATGTGATCACTGTTTTTCTCTTTCAAAAAAATAAAAAAGAAAGAAAAGAAAAAGAAAAGATAACGCAGCTTGCTGTCAAAGGTTAACATCATCTTGCAATGTGATGCCATAGTTCATAGACAGTTCTCAGACAAGTGGGAGTTGGCAAGTTAAAAGACAAGCCCTTGCATTAGTTGAATGTTTAGTGCATAACTGATGAGGTTCTGTTAGGCATGTTTTATATTGTTTCTGAATGGAATCAAGATACATGCATTTGGATCTGGTTCTTAGACAGTATCTAAAACATGATGCCCTAGGTAATAATGTGGAATCAAGCTCATGCTAAACTTCTACGTGGGTCAAACTTTAGTTTACAAAAGCAAATGGCAAGTGATTCCATATAGCAAGAAGTATATGTAATGTTAAGCTGTGTATCTGAACTATTTTAACAAGGAGGTTAGTAGCTTTGCATCTTCACTTAACAGTCAAGTCACTTGAAATCTCTGCTACCAATAAATAAGAATCTATGTGTGAGCTTTTTATCGCACGTCTTTTCTTGTATTTACACGATATGTGAGATCAATAGAAATATAGTTGGAATATTTTCTTGGACATTTTCCACTGTATTAACATGGCCTCAAAGCAGTGGTAAGGTAATAGTGGAACCTCGAATTTAGTTTTAGTTTTTACTTTAGTGCTATTATCCTTACAATTGAAAATAAAAGCAAGTGTATTTTGTAGCATATGAAATCCGTGTGCAGACAGGAAGCTAAATTTACGGAAAGAGAAGGTCTCAAATGCATTTATAGACTTGTAAAGCTAGCCCTAAGCATCTTTGTAACTTCACATAGTGGTAATCCTTAAGTTGGCATAATTTAGATCATTTAAAATGATGGCGCTAGAAAAAACTGAGCTTAACCTTCCAATGCGTTGGCTAACCTTGTTTGAACAACCTGCACAATCTGGATATCCAGTTTTCATAGGCTACCAGCTCTTTGCCTTTTGAATTGAGAATAAATTGCTTTCGAATTGTGTTTGTGTTCTGTAAAAGTTTAAATTTCAAATTGCAACTTTTGCTGACCAAAAAGCCAAATAATTTAGATGGGCATGTGATTGCGCTTATATGATGGGTTTAGGAAAGAAGAGCAATTCAATGAAACTGTAGTTTAAGAATGCATGTATAGTTTCCATTCCCATCATGTTAGGATATAGTTGATTAAGCATACATATCAAATGTCTACTTTCTAGCTATACGTAACTCCAGCTGCCAATTCGTTGTACCTTTATATTATCTGTTGTTGTCCTTCACTTGCTCCACTTGATTACATTTCCTTGACTATGAATATGATAAGCATTTATATCATATTGCGAACTCATCACTTTTAGTGTGGGAGCATAATCATATTTTTAAGCTAGCAATTCTTTCGTTGAATGAGTTTTGCCACAGTTTGGTGTACTGTTATCAATTCAAAACCATTTCTTCAAGGTCTTTAGTATTTGTAATGCTTATTGCAATACTTTTTATTCCAAAAAAAATTTCACGTTTTCGAATAAACTTTCTACAGTATCTAAATTTCTAAAATTTTTTTGAAAAGTACTGGTAATTTACATCTATCTATATCCTATAATCAAACTCGTTTCTGAAAACCCCAAAAAAAACTCTACTCTATAAAAGCTCATTATTTTAATCACTCCCAACCCCCTTAAGTATATATTTCCATATAAACTTTTACACATTAGGTGTGTGCCTAAAGCCAAGGTTTGCACTTTTCTGTGTGAGATGATTTAAAATTGTAGTGTTCGGGCTTCGTAGCTTATTATCGGCGTCTTGAATTCGCTTCTCAGATCCTCAGAGTTTCGATACGAGTTTATTTGTTTCATAAGGTGAGGTTGTTATCACTATTAACTTTTTGTACTTGTGGTAACATCTCATTCTAATTGCATTGCAAGTGTCATTTGCTTGATAGACAAATATAGGGCCTGGCATTCCTTATAGTGATTTCTACTATTTAAAGCGGCATCTTGATCCAAACATGGACTTGTTTTAATACTACGATTTCAAGCAAGTGCATACATAATCCTTACAGGGCATTTACAAGGTCAAAAATTTTAAAGCGGCATCTTGATCCAAAAATGGAACTGTTTTCAGACTACGATTTCAGGCAAGTGCATACATAATCCTTACAGGGCATGTACAAGGCCAAACCACAGTCACCTTATTCTCTTTTTAGAAAAACAAGCTAGAAATCTAACAAGTAGCAAGCATTAATGACTTCTGGAGGAGTTATTTACTGATTTAAGGGCCTTTTTTTAGCAGTTTTCTCTCAAGCAGAGTGAATGCCATATCATAAGAAGTTATAACACTGTCAAAGTAAAGAATGCCTAGACGTATTGGATATATGATCAAACCATTTCAGACAGAACTCAACAAGAAACAAGACTTATCCTTGGCATTCATAACGTTCCAGAGAGTCATAAAGTCCTTACAATCAAAATTCCATCATAAGACATTCATACTTCAACCTACATGATACTAGAAATAAATTATCCTAAAAGCATTACAAGGAGATTTTCAAGTCGACGAGTGCTAACTAAGATCCTTGGACACGGGCCACAACAACAATAATAAACACCATAACAGAGAGCATGAATGAAGATCTGATAGCAGCCTCAAAAGGATCAAGTTTCTCTTCCTCTTGCTCCCAGCCGAAGAGGTCATTTACAAGCTTACCTATCTTCTTGACTAGTTCTGTGATTCTTGCCTTGATATTTTCCATGATCCAACTAACGACACCAGATGCAGCATGCTGATCATCATCAAAGTCGTCAGACAGTGTGCTCCCACCTATGCGACATACCAGGACAACTTATAAACAAAGATCATTTCTATTTTTTTAAATGAGTAGATAGTGCTGAAATAAGTTCACAAACCTTCAGAGAAGGATCTCTTGATTTCTTGAACTACTTCATTCTTCATAACAGCATCCCAGACAGCTTTATCAGATGAGAGTGAAACCACCATCCTCTGTATAAGAAATTCCATTGAATGGTTAACACTCTCTAAAACAATTTGCAAGTTTGCATCTACAAGCAATAGAAAACTATAAAATACTTCCAAAAAATTCCTGGCTTATAGCTAAGAAATTCCCTGTAAATATAATCGATCAAAGATCAAACAATTCAATACTTCAAATGTGCCAACTACTTTGCAGAGTAATGCTTCTGAATTAATGGGTGCACATGCATATGAAACCCAATCTAAACAAGTACGACACCAACAAATGGACTTTTACCTCCTCAAAGGAAAGGGAACTTTACCTCTTTTCTAACATTTGACCTTGAGAAAAAAAGAAAGACGGGAAGCAGACAATGTTCCAGGTCAAATACCTTGATTGCAGGATTTGTTTGCAACAAGTGAAATGCGTTCAGAACTCTACCATGCTCTGGAGAATGATAACCTCCAGAACTCAAAAGCTGCTGTGATGGTTCAATCCAGTCTGATCCTACTTCAGCCAAGGATGTCCTCTGAAAGTTGTCACTTGAATTCCAAATTTCATTAGTCCCACTCTTAGGTGAGGACGGAAACTTGTCTTCTGAAATCTCGGAGTAGCTGAGGGGCACAAAGATCCTGCACAGAGTGCTATCACATAATTTGCCATGATTCAGAAAGGAAACCTAAGCCGATTTTCACTTTATTTTAAAGTGTAGGCAGGTAGATATCCATTTTCCAGAATAAACAAGCATAAATCCGATTATTCTATGGAGCTACAATCACACTACGTTGAATTATTAATATACATAGTAGCACCACCTACAGCTCAAGTATATGAAATATCAAAGTAGAAAATAGTCATACAAAATTATTGATAGAAACCTTACAGAAGTCTATGCAATCATCTAGAAAGTTTTTAAGCGCAGATAGCAAAAGCTCTAAATCATAATCTAGGAGATCGAAGGTAGAATGAGTGCAGGTAACTGCATAGATGCAACTGATTAGAACCTCCTCTTACGTTGATGATCCAATATCTACAGTGAATTCTGGGACTGATCAAGGTTAGGGAAAGTTTTAATATGAATAAGAGATTCATTCTCACTTTCATTCTCAATGGTCCCCATAAAAAAAGAACCACTTTTTTGGGACTCATGACCAAATCTTTACTTCAAACTAAAATCATCAAAGCCATTCGAACAATCATTTTCTAATTAATTGAAACGTCTTTCTTAAAGGCGTTGTTCTTCCAAAAGAAACCTTTCGTAAGCAAATAACTTCATGCGATTTCTCCAAGCAAGGTACGGAAAAAAAGGGAAGAATGAATTAGCCGAAGCAAGCAAAATCAATTAATCGAAGCAAGCAAGCTAACATAACTCACTGCTGAATAGTAGCAACAGCTTCCTCTGCTTCCTCTCTGGTTGGTGCAGGCCCAAACACAAGCCTCTCCTCTTCTTCCCACCGGTAATCTTCTGCCACATCTTCCCACTCATCAACAAGACACGATCGGGATAATCCTACCTTGTTGTTATGGCTGTTGCTCTCCCCCGTTGGAGAAAAAGTAACAAAAGAAACTGAAGAAGTTGAAGACGGCAGCGGAGATGATACAGTTGATGAAGCAGCAGCAGAGATGAAGTTGGATGATTTTGCAGCGCTACTGCTACGGACGGCGGAGATCGCGTTTGCGCCCATTGCTTTGCCCACGGCTCGCAGCATTCTTCCTCCGCCTACCCCTGTTGGCCTGCGCATCATCTTGTTTCTTCTTCACTGAAGAGAGAAGCACAGAAAGAGAAAGATAAGGGAACGTTTTAACTTGATGATGAAGGAATACGGCGGGAAGTGAGGCTGTGCTATGGCTCTGTGGCTTTCGTTTTGTCCCCGAGATTAAAGATTAGCATGCAGTAGAAGACAAAAACGCCTGACGCGCTTTGTTTTCTGAAAGGCGGTTTGTTATCTGTTTCTGACGGGAGAGAAGTGTGGAGATTGGCGAATTTGGATTAAACGGATTGGGTTGTGCAGTTCCATCTGCAGATAATGGAATGTGGTGATGGGGCCGAAACTTTTTAAGTTGATTGGGCCAGCTGAGAAATATGTTGGATCAAGTTTTGAGTTGGGCTGAAGGCGTGTACGTTGATGTTGTTAAGAGCGGGTTTGGTTTAATTTTTTAAAAATTATTTTTTAATTTTTTTAATTATATATTTTTTAATATATATTTTATAAATATATAAAATATTTATTTAAAAATTTAAAAAATATAAAAAAAATTTATGCAGTGATATTTTTTATTATATATTTTTATTATTTTTTTGAAAATAAAAAAATAAATTTCATTTCTAAAAAAAAAATAAAAATATTGTTTATTCTAAAAAAACTTTATTTTATAAGTCGGACTGAAAAATTTGGCAGTAAGTTGCACAATTTGAAGGATCCTTATCTGCCTCTCATCTGTTAGTCGTTCCGGTAAGTTGAAAACCTCTTATGTTGTCTTCTATGTACCATAAGAAAATCATAGTTCAAGCTCTAGTGCATGAAAAGTGCATGAATTGGTTTGAGTTAGCTTGATTGAGTCGAAGCATTATTAGTTGTGAACTTTTCATGGAAGAGTAGTTTCCAAAAGATGTACGCTATATATGTGGGAAGATCTCTGGCATATTTTTGCATCACGTTCTAGATACTGTTTTGGCCCTGAACCTAGATAATATGTTAGAAAAACTTTTACAAAATCAAGTATATTATACGTTATGAAATTACTATGTGAGCTAACATATAGGTTTAGATAATTTTCTAAATTCTGTTTCTTGCAGCAGAGTTGGACTTTTACCTGCGCGTATACCTCGTAAGAAGAAAGAAAATAAGTGCCAACCTTGCTCTATCCATTACATAGAAGGCGTGATCATAGTAGAAACAGATAGCCGAGAAAAATATCATCAGCTAGTTGGAGCTACCTACTTCAGACCCATCGGCCAAAACACAAGAGGTACTTTTCACTCTTATGCCTACTATTCCAATTTGACTCATCCCATTGGCTTACACATGATAAAGGCCAGCTCTCCTGGGCTATAGATTTTACAAAGAACGTGATTATAAAATATAAACCCAGTAAGACAACTGATTGCTCTGGATTCCAGTATCCAGCCTTGGCATTGTTGACTTTTCTTCAAGGGTGCCAACCACCTTTACAAACCTACAACTAAAAACCAACCAATTTACAGTGGAAACTGGCCTAAACTCAGGGCGCATATCATGCACTACCATTACCTTAATGAAAGTCTAGCAAGACCCATCACCATCCTTGTCAGTATCCATGAATTACAAGCTTTACTAAAGTTCTGCATGCTGCAGCATAATAACTTCCTGGTAGAAAATAATCACACATATTTAAGTAGATTCTGATGTTCAACTGCAAAAAAATATGATGTTCAACTGATAATGTGGTTAACTCTTGAGGGCTTAGCAAAGCCGTAAAGATCTATTTCAAAATGGATAGAGAATTTATGAATTAACCCCTAGATATAATTGCAGTTATGTCCCTACTATTGTCACTGGTTCAATGAAAAAATCAGGAGAAGAAATTCTCTGAATTGTAATTATATGTGATAGAGAAAGAGAAGGCTTCACATTTACAAGATCCAAAGAATGCCCCATCAAAGTGGAAGGTATAGCACATCTACAATGAGCAAATGTCAACTAAGAAGTTAGATGTCTTTTCATTAGTATTGACACTTAAGTACATTCCTCCAGCAACAGTTTGATGAGAGAAAATATTACTATTGCACCATGCTCGTATAACCTATAAGTCAGTAAGAATAGGCTATGTATAATTGGTGCATCAAAAACTTGCTTAATTGCTAAACATGACTAAGAAAAGAATGGTCTTAGACTGATGCTTATCACTGGAATTGGACAGGTTTCCAGGTGACATTTTGATGAAAATCACATTTCTATAGCACCACACTTGTATAGTCTATAAACCAAATCTAAGAACAAACTATGCAGTATACCCAGTGCTCATAGGACCATACAAGCACAAGTAATCTAAGCAAGAATAGCATGTACAGTTAATTAAATGTTATCCAAAAAGTTTTTAAAGTTCTCTAAATCTCCAGCTTGGGAAAGAGTGAAGGACTTATAGCTAGAAAATGATGGTACCGCAGAGAAAGAGAATGAGATATGCAATTTGATAATTTCCGTGAGCCCTTTCGTCGAGGCATTAATTCTCTGCTTAAGTAATATCTCTGCCTTGTAGAATTTTAAATCTTTATTACATGAAAATGTTCTGCTGTGGTGAAGCTCTTAAGCAGTGACGGACTTATAGCTAGAAATGATGGTACCGCAGAGAAAGCTTCACCACAGCAGAACATTTTCATGTAATAAAGATTTAAAATTCTACAAGGCAGAGATATTACTTAAGCTAGAGAATTAATGCCTCGTACGACAGGGCTCACGGAAATTATCAAATTGCATATCTGATTCTCTTTCTCTTGCCTAACAATAAGCTTCTTCTTTTCTTAATATATACACTTCTGGTATCAGTAGAGATCGAGAACTCAGCAGAAAATATTTAAGATTAGAATAGAAAAAAAAACAACATTGAACATCTCCCGTTCTGGAAACGAAGGAATCGTCGGATATAACAGAATCAAAATGAAGATTGATTAATAGCAAAACATTCTAATGAAACAGGAACAAAAAATCTAGAAAAAGAAAACAGAATTGAGAGAGACTGCTTGAGTAGAGAATGAATACCTTCTTTGTAGACAAATCGGTCGCATCTGTTTCGCTCACTGAAGAATTTGACACTGCTTCACTTGAACCAACTTTAAAGGAAAAAAACAGAAAAGAAAAACGGAAACAAAAATGACCGCCCCCTTTACTCTGTTGATTGACATGTTCCTTCCCCACAACTGCAACCGCCATCATCGCTCAGTCGACTTCGCCGCCGGAGAAAACCAAAATTTCTTTCCTGCGGATTAAAAATGGTAAGAGAGAGCTTCGAGCAATAGTGACTATTTATAGATCCGAGTCGGGAGAGATGAGAGGAATAGTGCGCACAGTGCGGGTATTCGTCGCACCGATTATAAATCTTAGAGATTCGCAGCTTTAGATCTACTATATGTTGCCACGCGTGCACTTGACTCATGTTTTGATACTTGCATGAGCACACCATATTCAGACCAACTGTAATACCAATGTCAGAGCTCATGGTGAAGTTTACGGCAGTTCATATCAAGTAATTAATTTGATTGTATACGAAGAGTTTACAGACATAATTAGTAAAAATAGTTTAATGCTTGTCTCAACAAGGTATAATGAGGGTCAAGCCCTTCGGAGACGGCCCACAATGATGACAATGAAGGCCATAACAGATAGCATGAACGAAGTCTTCACTGCGAAATGAAATGGCTTCGAGTTTCCATTCTTCTGGTGCAATATGCTTTTAACGAGCTTTCCTACGTTGTCAACCAGTTCTGAGAACCTTGCCATAATGTTCTCCAAGATCCACTTCAAAAGCCCAGGAGCAACTTGTTGTCTGTCATCTGTGTTTTCTAAACTGATGCTTTGTCCTGAGCAAGGGATTCACATGAATTAGTGCCAATTTAGGTTTACTGGATTGAATTGATTAGTAGATGATTCCATGAAAGAGGCTGTCCTTTCATTGTAATTGAGGCGGCTTCGGTAAGTGAAACACGATTTAATTTACCTTCAGAGAAGGACTTCTTGATTTCTTGGACGACATCGTTCTTCATAACAGCATCCCAAACAGCTTTGTCAGATGATAAAGAAACCACCATTTTCTGCATCATCATGTCACCACACAGATTGGTAATTAATAGTTTCAACTGGAAAAACAAAAACAAAAAGATTAATCAAATTAATGTTCATATATAGAGGTTATGAATTGCTTACCTGGATCGCTGGGTTAACTTGCAGCAACTGCAAGGCATCAAAAACATTACTCTCATGTTCAGAAGATTGCAAAGTTCTCGAACTTAAAAGAGATTGTGAAGGCTCGATCCAATCTACTCCAGATCCTGCAACATTTTCCAAGCTCTTGCTCTGTTCAGAGATATCAGTTGAGGTACTAATAATCATGTCACCGTCTACCCTGCTGCTCGATGAAAGGTGTTGATCATCTTCAGCAATCTGTGAATAACTCAGGGGCAGAACAATCCTGCGCCATCGTATTGAATAGGAATATTGTTGAACTACGTATATAGAAATCCAAAACAATATTAAGCGCTAGCGACTGAAGCTTACTGCTGAATGGTAGCAACGGCCTCTTCCGCTTCCTCCCTAGTCGGCACCGGCCCAAAGACCAGCCTCTCCTCCTTCTCCCACCCATAATTATCATCCCAAACAAAAGCCCAGTCATCAACAAACCAGCTGTGCACCAGCGGCTGTTGGCTCTCACCTGTCACCACGAAGGATGAAGACGCTGAAGCAGGCGGTGTAGGAGACGACACGGTTGAAGAATTAGCTGATGTCACTGAAACTGACCTTGCAGGTTTAGTTGCCCATGCGCCCCGTGCTGCAGACACTGCGTCTGCTCCAGTTCCAACTGCCCGTCCTACTGCCCGCAAAACTCTTCCACCGCTCATCCCTGCCGGCCTCCTCATGTTTAATTTCTTCAAACACAGATAAGAAGATAAGAGGTATACAGGTTATATACATCACATTTCTCCGCTAATCAGTAGCGATTATCGTAAGAAATTAAAAGTATGAAATGGAATTATTGGTTCATTGAAGTAGTGAGTGGATATGATGAATTCTTGTGGGAGAAGAAGAAGAAAAAAGAAGATTTAGATGGACGCATACGGCGGGATTAGTGATTTACACAGGTCAATCTGTTGTCTTGTGACACGCAACGATTGCCGTAGTGGACAACGGATGCGAACATGATTTTTTTCTGCGAAGCGATCGATTTGTGATAGGCGCTGGCTGTGATAGTCACGGTCAAAAAGTTTTGTGGTGCTTGTTGCATGTAGCCGCCGGCCATCCATGGCACTGACGGCACCAGTTTATTTCATGTATTCTCATGCACATCAATACAATAAAATAAACTACTGGTTTGTATGTTACTGTTTCCATACCGTATAAGCTCATTTTCTTTACTTTATCGTGCAGTTCCTTTATTTAATGGGGAAGTTAATCCTTCAGTATATGTGTAAGAAGTAGGATGCACGTACAAGTAAATCATGAAAAGGTTGCTTTCAGAAAGGTTACTTAAGAAGCTTTTGGGAGTGTTTAATTTTCTAAAATAAAAAATACTTTTACTTTATTTCAATAAATAATTTTTATTATTTTAAATTCAAATAATAATAATAATAAATTTTTATTAATTAAATTTTTAAAAAATTAAATAATTTTTAAAAAAATTATTAATAAGCGTGAGTTGAAAAAATTAAAAAATATTTTTTGATAACTCAATCTCAAACGGGCTCTTTGAGAAAGTTGTTATATAGGGATAACTTGGAAGTTAGAAATCACGGATGGCGTTTTGTTCTGCTTATAAATGGGAACGAAAGTTATTTCACCATGACTTTTAAAAATGTTTAACATTAAAAGTTTTTATAAAAATTAAATTATTTTGAAAAATAAAATTAACTTTTTTACGTAAATAAATAATAAACTTATACATATAATTAAATAAAAACTTAAAATAAAAGTTTAATAAATAGTCACTGTCAAACATACCATAACTTTGAAGCTCCTTTTGACGCTGCTAAGTTACCATGAGCCAGAGCCCAAACTCTGAACCCATCACAGAAAGCTGTGACTCGAAATCACGAAAGCCCATTAAGTCCCTGTTTGGATTAGGGTGTGTTTTAGCTATGAAAAATTAAATTTTTTGAAAGTAAATTCAGTGAAATTTTTAAATAATAACTGAAATATATAAAGTAAATTTTAAAATAATTCAGTAAAAATAGAATTTAATGAAATTAAAAATAAATTTTATAATTAAAACACAAAAATGATACAAATTAAAAATTTAGATGAAGAAATTGAAGTTCAATAGTATTAAAAACCATATCCGAAATAGTTTGTGAGTATTTTTGAAATAAATTTTTTTTATAACTTTTAAATTTTTTAATAAATTTTTTATGTAAATAAAAAATTAAAAAGTTATTTTTAAGTAAGCAATGCCAAACACCCCTACGACTCTACATATGGGAAAACCCTTCAACTTTGCTTGATGATTAAAAGCACCCTTCTCACTAATTTAATCATAACCAGTAATTCTCTAATTTTATATTAATATTATAATTAAGCAATTAATTATTCTTATATCCTCCTTTCTATTCTCTTTCTACTATTTATCTACACCACCAACGGCACTCAGACAAATACCACATTCTTTTTTTTAAAATATCTAGTTAGATTTTTTTCTTAATTTAGATCTAGTTAAATTTTTTTCTAGTTTAGATATTAGATATTCTTTCTAACTTAAATTTTTTTTAACTTATATATAATATATTTATTTCATGAATAAAATTTGTGATTTTAACTTTCTGTTATCCAGAGCTCGATCCAATTTTTATTTTTGCCGACAAATCGAGAACTTCTCCTGAACTTTAAACTTTCAAGTAAATAGTAAAACTTAAACAGAATTAAATCACAGATTTATGCAACGACGAGGGCCTCGATGCATTAACACGAAATATTGACGGTGGGAGCTTCCGAGGATCAATTCAGAAAGTGATGACGATGATAGCAGTGAATTAATCATACAGCATATCAAACTTGTCCAGCTCGTATCGGAGCTACGAGTTTTCGAAAATTTTTCTGTTAATTAATCTTTCGGGTTAGATTCGAACTTTCCGGTCCGAGCTCACAACTGAATTCTGCAAGAGTACTTCTTTCAGGTGTTTATCATATGCTTGATTCCGAATCTTGGGACCGTTGGACATATTGCACATCTTCTATAATTAGAATGTTTTTGAGAGGAACTGCAGAATAACTCTTTTCTTGACTTGATTCTCTTTCTCTCTTTCACAAGCAGTTGGCAACACATATTCTTCCGGAAAGTGCTGATAAATCGGCATGAACAGATCATGGAGGAACTAAGCCTTCTTTTTGTTCGGAGTGCAACTACAATTTCGTAGGCAATATTAATTTGTTCCACCACCCTTCTTTCCCTTTTTATAGAAAAGTTGAACCGAAGCAGAGCCATATTCTACTATCATTAAGGGTGTATCTACCATTTCTTTGCATCGAAACTGCTCTCAGGCACAGGCATCTATATCGCGTGCAATGTTTTTCTTTTCGTATTTGATCTGTCGGTATCCAAATGATAGGTTCCGTATCTTAGCTTTTTGATTGCTATATATTCCCGTCCCAAGTATTTCATCTCTCCCGCACAGAGATGAATACTAAGGGCTCATCAGGAACATCGCTTTTGACATCTAAAAAAAGAACGGCGTTGTTTTATCATTCTTTTCAGATCAAGCAAAGCAAGAGTATCAATTATCCGCTCACTTTATACACTAGAAATATATTCTGGAGGTCCCCCTCCATTCCAATACAACAAAAAGCTTGCAAGGAAAAGAGATTAAAAAAGAAAAAGGGAATTTTGTATGGGAAGTAGAAGTTTAGTTGTAGGAATTGCTTGGGTTATATATATATTTAGCTAAAGGAGTAATGCTATGGGTGGTCTGCTTAGTAATAACACAAACTTTCTGCCACCAGAGTTAGCAAATCATAAAACATGACTTGAGACTTCCCTCTTTCTGTAATAATACTGTAAACAAGATTCAAATCTTGCAAAAAATAAGCTCCAAAATTAATTGTAGCAGTAACAGGAATCAAATACTTCATGGGTTGCTCACAGAAGATCTGCTCAATATTACAAGAAGAAAGTAACAAGTATAAATTCAATATACTGAAAATGCTAGCAAGAGGAGTGTCCCATCCAATTCCTACAGGGTTATTAAGAGAAAATGCAACAGTATGGTGCAACGTTGTCTAGGTAACTATTATGTAAGTTCTGTCTTAACTAAATTAGCAATTAATAGTGCACGGGTGTTCCATACCTGGGCCACAGATGACCACAAAAACCATCAAGATATGATAAATAGTCGTTAACCTGTAGACTAAGAACATGCATAACACTTATAACTGGAACCGAAACTTGTAGGACGGTATTATTAACGTATACAGGCTTCTTTATTAAAGTTGGCAGGAAAATGCTGCCATTCACCATTTAATAAAAACATATATTTATGAATATCACAAATGTGCTGAAATGCTCACCATCTGAGTCTGAGACAACAAGTTCATGGAGGCTTGGAGGACTGGAGTTATTCCTAAACAGGTATTTGTGAAGATGGAAGCAAAAATAGAGATAAGAAAGTCTTAAGATTTCTAAATTCTCAGAAGAAAAGAACGCTGAAGTCAGTAATTCTAACTCTGGTGCTCGGGCGATGACTATTTTATCACTGCTATATTACCGAGTCTATCTGATGCATGGAAGGTTTGAGTTCCTACTTAACTGGTGAATTTTATACCCCAAACTAACTTTTAGTTAGAAAGCATATCCAGGCGTGCAGCAAAGCTACTGTTTAATTTGATTAAGGATGGAACCATCCAAGATCTAGTCGATCTTCATCATAAAAGTGAGAAGTTGGTGGCTGGCTTGTGTCGGGTGTCTTCGCGAACCGCCCTTTGATCCTAGGTCTCATCTCCGCATATGCCTTCCTCGAAGCATACCGGATTTGTTTTTCGTACCTCCTCTTGTTCCTCTTCTCTTTGTACCTCATAACCTTGGCTTCTCTATCAGTTGCAGGATCACTTTGCCCAGGATTTGAACCCATTGCGTCGCTAGCTTCTTTCAAATCATTTCCACTTGAAGCATCTTTTAATGTGCTTCCGGTGAACGACAGCTGCGAAAGAATCAGGCATAAGCATAAGATGGAATTAGAAACAATACTCTTACACGGTACATATATATGTTTTACAAAAAATTAAGAGCGTTTGAAAATACGAAAGATATTTTTATTTTTAAAAAATAAGATTTAATTTTTTAATCTAAAAAAATAAAAATAAAAAAATCTTACTACTTATATTTTTAAATAAAATTTCTAAATATTTATAAAAATATATTAAAAATATAAATAAAAATTAAAATAGAGTTTTTAAAAAATGCTGTTTTAAACGCCCCCTAATTACATGAAATGACAGTTCCTGAGTTTAATTGATGATACATGTCCATACGTTTGAAAGACTTTTTAACAAGAGAAGTCCATACATCACGACGAGTTGACAACATCACTCTCGGACAATAGTAACATATTTTGGTAGTGAGATAAATTCCCTCCTTTTTCCCTTTTACAAGTGGTAGTTTTATTGGTTGAAATAAGAGAAAATCATTGTCTTTGCATAACTTCAAAAGAGAGTTCAATTGCATTAAATACTTCGACCAAGATCTACCACACAAACAACCAGATAATAATATGAATACTAAAAGACTTAAAAATTGATGGCTTCCAGTTAAAGTTGAAGGTGGCACAGAATCAACCACAAAAATTTGTTCACTCTGATCAATAATTTCAGTGAATTTTTCTTGTATATGACAAAACGGGAAAAAAGTCATTCATAAAAACTTTAATATGTGACTTGTCGGCAGAACAAAGAAGATAAACATGAGCAGATTCACATTTCCATCATACATAATCAAATAGCTGTTCCTACCCATCGATTAATGTCTTAAAAAACCTGATGTCTTTTGATGATACATATGTTTTTGTTAGTTTTCCTTTTTCCTGACAAATTAAGTAAAACCTCTCTCAAACTATCACTGGAGATATTGAATCTTAAGGATGACTGAACAAGGGAAACAAAAAAGACAGTGAAGAGCTTGGGCTAATTAACCTATCTACGGCTGCATGAGTTGATCATAAATAAATCACAAACCTCCTACTATATGATCAAGTGAGATAATCGAACCACTCACGATAGTGGCGCTAGAAGCCGCCTGGCCGCCAAGTCCAGAGAGCTCCATCACTGGTGACCGTGGGACAACATCAGGCGGAGAGCTCGTTGAGCTCAAGCAAACATCAAAAGTCAGCCGCCCAGCAGCAGGGATGCATGGCTGTTGCTGTTGCTGCCTCAAGCTCTCCAAGTAATTAGATGTCGGTGGCGGCACTCCCATTGACTGCTGATGTTGATGCTGCTGGTGTTCTTCAGGTGCTGTGTTGGGATCATTGAAGAGCCATGCGACGGAGTCATCATGGCCGAAGAACTGGAACTCTTGCAGGCCGTCATCATGCCCGTGATCAGGTTCTTGGAACAGCTGCGGAACACCAAGGTTAAGATCGGTGTGGTGCGAGCAGGCCTTGCCGGCCAGCCTGCACGCGTCACAGGGATCAAAGAAGGACATGGCAGCAATCATAACACCGATGATTATAGATAACCCAGTGGCTGTATAGCTGAAAATAGGTAGTATAATGAGTATTGCTTAAGGCGAGGTACTTGCCCAATGAGTTCTACTAGCTAGCTAGGGTTGTGGTAGAGAGAAGATTGATCATCAGGAGAATGCGGAAGAAGTTAAATACTTAAATGGTGTGTGGTGTGAACCAAGTGACGTTCTGTAACGAAGGAAGGAGCCAATCAGTGAAGAGGAAGAGATAGGGGCGATCAAAGATTTCTTACGTGGAAGAGTCCTGACCACCTTTCTCTTCTTTCCTCCATATATGAATATATCTTTTATTAACTACAAATGGTTTTGTTTTGAGGAGAAAAGGAATTTCTACTTTGTGGACATAGAGGACTGGTTCCTCAGCAGCAAAGTGACTTGTGGCATCCCTAGCAGCTGCCCAAGTTTCTCCTAGGCTCCTAGCTAGCTACGTATTCAAATTGGATGAACTTATATAGTATAAATTAATTCATCATCCTAAATTTTCTACTTTTCCAATGGTCACGCAACGCCAATATGTTTCCTTTTCCTACTGTTCGACCAAATAAACATGGACAACCTAGTTCAATGAGACGGTATGACTAGCTAGATGGAAGTGAAATTTTATCTCAAATTCTTAACACTTTGCTGTAAGAAGTTAGGATATAGTTCACACAGATGAGTACTGAAAGAATTAACTAAATGATGTGTAGATTTACTGTTGAAAGATTAAGTTGCACAAAATCAGTTCTGATAAATTTACAAGTGGCTGGATGGATGGATGGAAAGTAGATTTAGTATCCTATTGGAATGAGAGTACTATGGCATATTTTAGTTACCATCAAATTCTATTTTTTTATATTTTGAATTAAACACTACAAGTATTTTAATCAGTATTTTAAAATTTATTTTTACTTTCATACCGAATTATATTTTCATCAAAAATTTAATATAAATTTTATATAATTTAGTTATCATTTCAAACTTTATTTTTATCGAATTTTAGTTCTTATAAACTCTACTTTCACATCACCTAAAGCAAAACTCCGTTGCTATTTTTCTACTTGTCTGATTGTCTTTTACAACGGTAATGAATCCTGACAACTGCTGGAGTACTATTTATAAGGGAGTTAGACAAAAGACTGAATATATCCCGGAAGATTTAGAAGGTATTTGGTTGAACGTTTCTCTAATATATTTTTTTTAATTTTTAATTTTATATTTTTTAATATATATTTTATAAGTATATAAAAATTTATTTAAAAATTTAAAAAAATTTTACGTAATAAAATTTTTTTATTACATATTATTATTATTTTTTTAAAAATAAAAAAATAAAATTTATTTAAAAAAAATTTTATTTTATAATAAATTCCGAAAACACGAGCAGGAGTTGGTGTTCCAACTTCCAAGAAGAACATGATCAATGAAGCACCATCATTTCGGTGAATTCTAGTACGAAAATGGTGCACTTAAAAATTTAGTTTATTTCTTAAATTCTTAGCAGACAGAAAGAATACTGAACTTGGAAACCTGTGCTCTTGGAGGCCTTCAGCTGCAATATCAAATGCAGCATGTTTCTTCTGATGGAGATCAAGAACCGGCTTCAAAAAAAGTTCTTTTTTTTCCCCCTAAAACACTTCTCAGCAACCCAAACGTGCAGAATGTGGGCACTAAACCATTGAAACAGTTATATCTAGCAAAAGAAAACGCTTTCAACATCCTTGCACTTTACATAACATTTTTGGGGAATTATTTTAAGACAACTACGAGATCTCAACCCCTGATTCCACTTTTTTTCTCCTTCAAAATTAGTGCTTTTCAGCTAGTAGTTTGTTCTTGAAAATTAGTCTGGATTTGATTTATCAGGCACCTTCACCAATTGACTTGAATATCAATTCAACATATCTCTGTTTCTTCAAAAATGTCTTCCTGCAAAATAGAAATTAAAAGAACCATGCAATCTATGTAAGAAATATGGAGCTTGTGAAGCTATCCTTGCACAGTTCAGAACTTGCTTTTCTAAAAGTACCTAAGATCATATTCGTTTTGTTGCAAGAGTTAATATGCTGAATGTTTTCCCTAACCTAGTATTTTGTGACTAAATACAATTGGATGAAGCTAGTTTAGCATTTGGATATGTTTTTAGAGACTAACACCAACAAAAATTTCCAAACCGAAGTACTTTCCAACTGCCATTCTTAGAGAAACTGCTATTAATGCTTCTAGTTTCTACAAATTCATGTTTTTGGTGAGATGTCTTCCAATAATCACAGCACCTAAGTATTGAAATTAAACTATAAAATTTGGACCAGGTGATAGGTAAATCAAAACCTAGAAAACTTTAAACATAATTTTAAGGGGTCGATAAGTTCAAACAGCAACAAGGTGTAACTGTCTAGATGCAACGAAGCTAATCTTTTAACGATTTAAAAGATCCCAAACCATGAATATCCTCTGAATCATTTATCAATATTAAACAAAAGCAAACTTATACCAACCATTAGAGTCATAGTAATACGATGAACTAGGAATGCATGTTATTGAAAACTAAAGCCACCAGCTAAGACATTTAAACTTTAATTGTGCAAAAAGAAGTTTCATCAGAGAGCACTTCAATCCTTGTCAAATGGCAGCTACGATGGTATTCCCGTCCTCTAGAAGACAATACATTTCATACAAGAATCATCCTTAATATCAACATCAATGAGCCAATTTTGAATAGAAAAGTCTGTCAAAACTATAGTTCAAATCCACAACCAAAAAAGCTCAGGTTACCAAGAAATGGAAATTGTCCATCAATTGAATGTCTAATTTCATGCAGCGTTCAACCATTGAAGATAAGATCTCAATATGGGGAAGTTAGTAAGTACCCAAACTATGTTAAGAAGGTTATGAGATTGAGCCTCTCTATACTCTTACAATCTTATTGTATAGTTTCCTGATATAATCCTCTAAGGATGATGTAAGAAGGCTATATGGAGCATCAAATTGGAGAAGGATCTTTTCAGTTGCTTCGCCAAGTGAGCTTTTTTAATTAGCTTTTATCACATAACCATATT
Source organism: Acanthochlamys bracteata (assembly GCA_019914995.1). Classification (NCBI taxonomy): domain Eukaryota; kingdom Viridiplantae; phylum Streptophyta; class Magnoliopsida; order Pandanales; family Velloziaceae; genus Acanthochlamys; species Acanthochlamys bracteata. The sequence goes on from CM034126.1 coordinate 1,864,160, forward strand.
GCAGAGAAACTTTATAAGGCTACTAAATATTTCAAAAATCTAACACACTGCAAGATCATTCCCCTTGCAGTTTGACCAACATCAAGACAATAGTTTCACACCTGAAGTCAAACGATGATGTTTCTCATTAATTGTGAAGGCTTTCGAGAACTTTCTCCGAATTGAAATGCAACAGTATTTATGGTATCAATATTATTTACTTAATTGAGAACTAGTTACAAAAAGGATCCTATAAAGCAAGGCATATCGGACCAATCAAAATTTATTAACTGATCTTAGGTCCATCTTTAGTCAGGGGTTTTAAAAAGGGGCCGGCTACAGCAATGCGCTAACAGGACTGTTTAATAACCAAGACTTTGAAAAGACTCAGACCTGCCAGACAAAAGGGATCAACATGAACAATGTTTTTACACACTAGTCCCACATATATTATCAGAAGTACAAATATGGTTAATGTCTAGCTTTGCTTGTTTCAGTATATGACAATCACCTGGCATCAGATTCCTGCCAAGCTGTCCTGAAAACTTCTCAATTAATAGATCTAATTGGAACACTATGAACTCCAGACAACAAGAACTGTGCTGCTCTAGGAAATATTTGACAGAAGACTTCAAAAGAAAATGACAATTAGAGCATATTGACAAAGAGTCATTAATATTGGCTCAGGTACATACCTTACAGTCATATGATTTTCCGAGAATATAAATCATTTTAGTCTGCCTTCTGTACAACTGTCCTTGAGATTTTGCAATGCTTTCCTGATGTCATTTTCTCCTAGGTTAGAGTACTTCAAACAGATTAATTTTTGGGCAACACTGTATGTAACTTGAATTGAATTATGCTGCTCAAAATCAATGTCAACCCTCCTTGTTTCCTGCAAAGTAGAATTGGGAAACAAAAATCACATCTGTTATCACTGTTAGTTCTCAAGGCTAGATTTCTCCCAGATGTCTTCAAATAATGCCAATCTTCTTAAAGGGGCCTATGCAATTCCATGAGCATCAAACACAGTATGATAAATATATAGACTTATCAATAAAGAAGGACAAGAAATAGAAAACAGCTGCCGCCTCATAACACTAGTTCTACTGATCTCTAATTGTGAGATAGAAACTGATGTCTATAATAAGCAATGAGATTTTTTTTTTGGGGTTGGGTGTGGGGGGGAGGTGGTGGTTGTTAGTGAAAATGTCTTTCGCACCTCACTTGCTTCTGCATATAAGCAATATCACTGACATAGTGCAGTAAAACATGATTCAAACCATTCAATACCATCTCTGTGATTCTTGAAGTTATAGCCTGTGCTGTTTCAATCACTGAGTTTGGTAGACCTGCAACCCCAGCCAACAGAAGGCCGTAATGTGGTACATGGTGGGTTCCATCCCTGAGACAGAACTGATGTTTAGGATGTATTAGCAGTTCGTTATCATAAAATGATAATAACCTGAAGATATAGGAAATACCTTAAAATCTAAGCGGTTATTCCTCAAGTCCACTTCAAAATGAAGCATTTTAACATTTGGATAGATGCTTGCCAATTGTGATAAACCTTTCATATGTGTTGCAAATATTGTATAGCTGTGTAGAACAATAGCTCACTACATAAGGTACAAACCTTAACTCAATGAACAAGCAAGTTATCTATAATAAGCTAAAGAAGGAATAACGTGCGACATTGCTTGTTGCCTACAATGACCAAGATGAACTACAAACTCAAGTTGCAGAAAGCAGTTACTTTTTCTTCATCCAATCTAACATTAAACATATCAACCCCAAAGTTTCCATATGAATAGTATGACATAAAATAATACTCAAGGTGGGGCTTCAATGACAAAAAATTCAGTAGCATAGCTCAGGTTGTGCGAAAAGCCTAAATAAAGTTCTCTAAAGCCTTTTACATTTGAAACACATGACCTCCTTAAAATTATCAAATGATGTAATTATAGTGTAAGGATTTAAAACATTACGCCTTGAGAGATAGAAGATGTTCACAACAGCTCCATGCAATGGCAAATCCATCCGATGAAGATGTAGCACGTCCAAGCTCATCTATTACAATTAAACTCCTGCAGTCGAGGTTAAGACAAAAAGACAATCAGACTACCTGTTCCAATTAATAGATGTGTATTCAGGTAACCAAGAACAGCAGCAGAGAGATACCTAGGAGTAATATTTTGCATGAGAAAAGCTGTTTCCCTCATTTCAGTCATGAACTGCGAAGCAATGTTGAATTACCCCATTCAGCCAAGTAATAGGATAACTTTTTCAAAACATATTACTGTGAAATCAGAACATAAAGTCCAAAGAAGAAATCTTCAAACAAACCAAAAAGAAAATCAGAAGGCTTCCAAAAGTACAAGCACCCCACCCAAAATCCAGTGAAAGCAAACTCAATAAAAGAGTAATAGCTCATCAAAAGATACTCGTCCATGCTACAAAGAAACAGAGTTTTCCCAGCAAATCAAGCCCTTTTGATTATTATCTGCAGTAATTTCATCAATATCCCATTGGGTTCTGCTAAAATTTGATTCCAAAATATGGATCCACAGCAGCACCAGAGGCCAACAACACTTCCAACTTAAGACATTGCCTCCATATCATAAGTTATATCAGCCAATTATACATTTTGGTGAACAAAATGGAGTTTTACAGCTCTTTGTAATTGATAATATCCGCAGCTATGAAAAGGTTTCTGCAATGGGAGCATAAAGATGTGCAGTGTCATCAATGCACATTATGACCTGGATCTCGTGTTGATGGCTCAGATCTATTTATTATGTACAAATGTGTGGCTAACTTAAGTATTAGCAAAATGACACTTCCATTATGCAAACAAATAAATAATATTTAAATCCTCCTACATCTAGCAATTGAGATTTATCTATAGAAGGGCGGTGTAAGATATAAACTTAAAAAGAAAAAGTTGAAGGGGCATACAGTGCTAGAGTTGTTCTCAACATTATCCCCTGTTCCTATCCTCGTAAATATGCGATCGATCACCCTCAAAGATGCAAATCGAGCAGGAACGAAACAGCCAACTTGTGCAAGGATGGTTATCAGGCATACTTGTTGAAGGTAAGTGCTCTTCCCACTCCTATATTTTTAAACAACAAAAAACGTGTTTAGCAGCAAATCCAATATAAACTTAAGATAATATCATATCAGTGCTATGAAGCAAAAGAGGTTATGATATTCTTCACATTAGACTCTAACATGGAGTTAAAATTTTATCTACTGCAATCTCACATGTTTGGACCCATGATGATAACCATGTTTGACGCTTCCGAAAGAAAAAGGTTGTTGGGCTGCATAATGATTGCAATTGGTGATGGATTAATAACTTTGTTTCAAATAAACAAAGCAGACAATTTGATAGAGTAAAGATTAACATACAACAAAATCATTATGAAGGCTCTCTAGAATAGGATGCCGGCCAGCATCAATTGCCATGGGACCATCATCTGCTCATATTTCTTTATAATCAGGCATATTATCCGAAGCAGTACTAAAATATCCAAGAGAATGTAAAAGACCTGTGAACTCTGGTCTTGTATACCGATCAACAGGCTTAGTAGATATTGTGTGTGCAAAAGAATTCACAATCATATCTAAGAGGCATAAGACCTCAGCAAGAAGTGTCAGGATAGAAATATCCTCCCTTATGGTCTCGATAAGCCCTGCAAAAGTAATTAGAATGGACAAAGAATGGCAGAATATCTTATCAATAACTTCACGAATGTTGCAGTACAAAACCACAAATTAGCTATTGTAGAAACTTGACCTCAAAGTAGGTTCACATATTTTGAGCGAAAGCCCATAGCTTCACATATTTTTCCTTCTCTACTATCTAATCAACGACCCAATAAAATTGTATGCCTAACTAATTTGCAAGTTAATTATGCAAGCACCTTCAACTGTTATGTGATTCTTTATTAATTCAAACAATAGAATAGCAACCTTTGCTCATTAAGCATATGCACTATGTGCACTGCTGAAAAGTATATTGGCACTAGAAAAGCAAGGCTAGTAATAGTTCGAATAAACCCCCAATCAATTAGGATTAGGAAAGCGAGCACAAAAGAAATCTGTAACCTTCTAAGCACATTTCTGTTCTCATGAAACACTCAGCAGCCGCAGATCTATTTCGAACATTCAGCTGCAGAAAAAAGGTAGAATCATTTCACCTACTTCTTAAAACAAAATGCAAAATTCAGAATGGCTATTTAATACTAAAAGTAAAAGGAATAATCAAGTAATGTAGCACCTTCCTTCCATGTTTTTGACATGTTATAGAAGAATGCGTAATACATGAAAAAACGAGGCCACCAAAATGGGGCAGCAGAAGTTTCTCACAGCTTCTAAAAAGTAATTCTTTAGGGTAGCAGCTATAGCTAAAAACTCAAATTAGGATTGACAACCGAGATTTTGGATACAGAACAATAATACTGGATGTATCAGATCACAAAACAGCGTTCATTTAAAAAATTCTTAAAAGAAAACGAAATTAAGGAAAAAGAGAGCAGGTAAAACAAGAAAATGATAGCAAATAGGGGAGTACACAGGAAGTACAAAGTATATTAGCACCAGAATCATATCCAGTTAAATTATAGTAATACTGGTACTTTGTGAAATTTTTTACATTATTGTTTATATGTTCTCTTGTGTCAGATTGAAATCTTTCAACTCATCCCTGTCCATATTCCTTCAGATTTATACTTCTGTTAATTTATTTCCACTCAATTTACAAAAAAGGATAAAGATCTGCACACTTGTAGCATATTTTCTACCGGTTCAATATAGTTTTTTTTGAAAGAATCATATTCTAATTTCCAATAAATTTCTAAACGTTAATGATATAAAATTTCTACAATGTTGGGCGGCAGCTTCATGCACACATACATTTTAGTGTTTAGTGGATGACCTCCTGTACGGTCACAGTCCTTAGCGTAATGTTACTATCATACTAATGCATAAACATGTATGTAAGGACTCCATCAGGTGTAAGAACATTGTTGACATGCCAGTCACTTCCCCCGACGGCTAGATGGTTTCCAATCCTGATCGTTTTGTCAGCCAAATAAAGTCCATTGCAGTGTTTTCCTGATCTGGGTCTATACACAATATATCAAAATTTTAAAACTGTTGAGGTGGTCCAGAAAACATTAGCTCGAGATACCCAGAAGTTAGATAGCTTGAATAAGTAGGCAATATCAGGACTTTCCATAACTCACACACTATTAGGCATTGTATAACTAGAAAACTAACTTGTACAATCTGAAAGAAATGAAACCAGGTTGTGCATGCAAAACCTCACCAGAAAAAAACCATAAAAGAAGTTTTTGCGTGAAGATAAATTAAATCATTGCATCTGAAACAATGCACGAAGTGATAAATTAAAGGCAGTGCTAATGAAAAAAGAATACACAGTATCACTTACAGATGCAAGCTCAGAGCTTGAACAGTGTATATTCTTCCCATGTTTAACAACCTAAATTGCAGTCGAGAAACCCAATCAATAAGGTTAATTGTTGAGTTAGATAAAATAATGTTAAGTGCTGGCATGTGTACCTTAACAAATTTATCAGGAAGTCTGCCACTAATGTCCTTCTGAGGTATACTGAAGTAGAATCCTTGCTTATTGTTGAAAGGAATTTTCATATTGGGTAGCTTGTAATCCTCCCGGTATTTATTTGCAAGGTTATAAATGGCTGTTCTCACAATGTGATTAACATTTTGCAAACGAAAAAAGGTATCAACAATTGTATGGGAATACCTTCGCTGGTATCACAGAAACAGCGACGTGCAATGTCAAGAAACCCATCTATCCCAGACTTAACAGCAAAGCACTGTTGTGTGCAAGATACAAAAGGAACTCGTGCATGCACCACGTCTGCATCAATCACATCACCAATTCTTGGAGACAAAAACAGAATTAGAACAAACTTATTGGTCGTTCTAATTTACAACTACTGAAAGATATCGCGAAAGAATATTTATACAAAATGGGAACGTCAGAGACTTAGGAGTCCACATTTACTAATTATCAGGCTTTATATTACTCTTTTCCATTAATAACAGGTACTATTATACTAACCAAAAGGATCATTGTACATAAACAAACAATAAAAAGCATATATAAATCAAAATAAACCTTTTTCTCATCATCATGTACTTTTCGTTCTCACAAATGGACTTGTAGATGTTGCAAAGAAGAAAGCTCTTCGCATCTTTAAGTACCTAAATAAAACAATCCAGACGAAACACTCTCATAAAGTGTTTTGAAAATTACGATCACATAGCAGCAGTAACGCATTTCAGAGTACGGAATCATTCGAAATGAAGAAGGCATATTATTCACACCTGCTGTGAAAACTTCGCTTACTAATTTTTTCTTGAAGTATATATCTACAATTTCCATTTAACTTTTCCACAAGTCAGATTACCTTTGACAAAAAAGGCAATGCGTCCAATGCAGTCTTCAAGATGATGATGCTTGATATCATCCTCTGGCTCCTTCTACCATTTGCAGGTTTCAGAACATCATCAGTAACCTTCTTTGGTTTAAAGCAGAAGTGACAGAGTACTTTATCTAAAATGTAAAGTTAGTTAAATAGTATAAAAAAGGCAGATAAGTAAGTATCAAAGGCAACACCTTACCTGTTTCCTTTGGGAACTTTCGCAGAACCTGGGAAAGCCCAAAAAATAGTTCCTCATTGCTCATCAGCTCGTCCTGAGAGAAAAATAGGAATATGTCTTCTGTTGATAATTTTCCAAAATGCCTCAACCATATCGATTTCAAGATATATATTATGTTCCAATAAAAGATCATGTCAACAGAAAGCTGATTGTATATGACAAAGTTTAAGATAGTTAGATATTGTATAACGAAAATCAAATAAATAACTACTACAAAAAGGGAACAAGAATGCTGACTTTGCCTAGGGCCAATGACATAACATTACAATTCCACATTAACGGCTTGAATTTTTAGCATAAATATCCACGTTTCACAGAAACTATTACTGATTCTATTGCTTTACTTAGGCCAATAAAATCAGGATGTCAAATACTTAATCTTGATAAGCTATGATAGGTTCTAGAACTAACATTATATTAATAAAGAAATCGGATACGAAAGTCTTGGAAGCCATTTCTTAACAATGATGGCATGAACAAAGAGAACAGAAAATAAAAGGAAATAAAATGTTCTTTTTACCAAGCAATCTAGACGAGCATTTATAGTGTGGATGTCTTTCAAAGGTTGCAGCAGGTTAGCACGTAGTAATCTTGTCCTGCAACAAACATTACTGAATGACAAAAAGGGAAGCAACAAACTTCTTGCCAGTATAGACATAGTAGCAATGAAATCTGAAGCGCTTGCTCAGTTAAAACACAATTGCACAAATACGAAACATTAAGTGCCTAGTACAGGAAGGGAAAGTTTCAACATGAATGAATTTCCTAGATCTTCATGAAATCCAACCTCACTCTTTTTCGGTTCCCATAATCAACAGCAAGTGGTACCATTAGAAGACTTTTGCAACAAACACGTGCAATATTCCAAGGAGCGCACAAGGAGGTGCCCATGCACTAAACCACAGAAAACGAGGAGAACCAAATTATAGTATAGAAGCAAGGTTCTCATGTCCAAATTGATGGTGACAAACAATTGGTTCGCAGTTTCACAAATCATTATTAAGACATGTCTCCCAACTCTACCCTTAAAGAAAGGGACCCAAATTCTACAACTTCATTCTGCGTCAGCAAAATCCTAGTGCTTTGGGCAGTAAAAGTTTCAAATTACAGAAAATATTCAAATGACGAGTACTTACAGCTGAGATAATAATAGACTTTTGAGTTCAGGTATCAGCTCAAGATCCATACTATGTTCTAACAATTCATGTTAACATCAAGAAATTAAAAAATATAGACTGTAAAACTGAAATGATATTACTTGTTCTTATCATGCATCAGATTATATGCAGGTTCTTTTGGCAAATGCACTAAAGTAAATAGAATCTCCTACTCCCCAAAAGCTACCTCAGTCATGAATCATAACCAGGATTAACGAAACAAGATGGACTTTTTTCACAGACTTGTAGGCAAATATAAACACAAATAAAATTAGTGGAAGAACTATGAACAGCCACATCATGTAGATATACCCTCCAATTGTCTTTGTTGTCTTCAGCATCTGAAAGAGGCTTCTCTTCTTGTTGCTAGTGCCCCAAAGTTCAGTATGCGAGGGGTCAATAATTTCCAGATTCTGAACACTGCTAAGAAAATCTCATCAGCAACTAGTGGGAATGATCTTTAAGAGTTTCACAGTGTGACCAAAGATAAGGCCATAACCTATATTATAAAAAATTAAAAAAAAATCGTGAAGACCCACATGTGAGACTCAGATCACATTACCTCAAAATCAAAAGCCAAACATAAGAGTAAACACCTATGTTGTAAAAGCAATAACGCTCTCAAAATACTATGTCTTTTGTTAGATAAAAAGCATTTCTACATACCTAGTGGCATCAATATTCATGTGGTCGAAGGAGCCATTGAAAATTACCTGGAAACTATTTACAGTAAATATAAGAGTACATTGCCAATAGAAGAAGACAAGCTAAACAAAACTTAACGTCCTAGCTTCCAGGATTGAATCTTTAAAAGTAGGCTGAGAGCAGGTATAAGAAAGTATATAACATAAAAGGTCCCCGCTTTTAATTTTGTTCTCAAGTTGATATCACTTAAATATATGACACTATAATGAATTTTTTTAGAATGCCAAAAGCATCTAAAGATAATCTTACATATGGATAATGCATCTACCTGCTATTAGGTAATGCTTGTTTCTCTCAAAACAAATCTAACAGCTGTCATAGAGACCTCAGCGTACCTGTAAAGCATATCTCCCAACTAGATGATTTCAGGCTCTCATGATAGTTTATAACATATTGAAGTTTCAAGATAAAATTATATGCATAGAACTATTTGATGACTACAGCTGGACCTAGACAGATGCAAGTGCTGCAAACATCAAAGTACGCAATGCTTCTGTTAAATACAACTTCATTGGTATGAACGTGGGGTGGTTTAAGGCATAGCCTTCGATTAAGAATCAAATATGTTAGAAAAATGTGACTACTTGCTTCAGTTGATAATAGCATGGCAGCTTATGTTAGAGAATTACCAAGATTACTATAGCAGTGACTTTCCTAGAAGTGAATTTGGCTTATGGTATGCAACTTAGATTACAATAGAACATCATTACTCGCAAAACATGAATACGAATAATCATAAGCATACCGAGAGTGAGTGGTTTGTGGCAATTACACCTTTCTCTGCTTCAATCCTATATATACAAGAAATAATTAAAAAAGCTGTTAACATGTTGCTTTAATTGCAGCTCCTGAGAAAACGAAAAAAGAAGAGAAGTTGCTTGTATTGAAATTGAGATGCAGAAGATGAGCCATCTATCAACTACAACTAAAGAGATAGTAAAACAGAAGAGTAGTATCCTCTTGGCTGTTGTTTAAGCAACAAATTTATAAGAGACCTTTGCATCCTAACACAATAACAAGACTTACCCACTAAGTGGGGCAGGAGACATCCTAAACTGCATAAAAATATACAATTACTAATGCTTCATCAGAAGTAATAATAAAGTTGTATGACTTCCCAAAGATCAGCAACATCTAAGTTACTCTAATCTGCAGGCAATACATCTCACACTTAACAGAGAATCATGCCATACCATTTGACAGTAGCGGCAGCAGCAGCTAGGCAAAGATAATACTGCTTGTAGTAAGTATCCAAACCAAGCGCAGATGGCTCCTTAACTGCTAAACTTTTGACTAGAACAGCTCCCTGAAAGTTCAAACATACTGCAGTGAGGAATAGCATGAGATAGCCTGCTTAATTGTCAACTACCTAATCAACGAGGTAAAACAGAATTATTAAAGACATCTAAAGACTGCGAACCTTGGTATCATCAAACCAACTACGTGAGACAGTAACCTGCGTGGAATTGTGTAATCTAAGTATTTGTTAGACAGCATACTGCAGCAGTTAGGAAGACTACACACCTTTTTGTTGGAGACAAAGTGCTTATCTACCAGTTCTGAGACTCCAACCATACCTTCTGCAGCCAGTTTAACTGGGGGAACAATTATTACCATAGGATCATAAAATTGCAGGAGAGTCTTTGTGTTTTGATAAGCACAACTCGTTTCAATATACTGGGAGAGATGTAGTGATGCTGATCTCAAATCAAATGCAGCAACACCAACCTGCAAAAGAGGAACGTATACTGTTCACCAAGCTTTTCATAATAGATAAGATAGTTTATCCTCTCCATGTAGTCTGCAAAATAAATTAGAAACACAAAATAGAAATAACAGAATGGATTACGATCGTTTGGACAATGATCTTTACCGATCATTCTTCATCTCATTAGACCAACGACAAAATAAAAAAGAAGCATCAGCTGAACAGAACACCACGAAGGGATCAAACCTCAGAGCCGTGAAGCAATGAGAAAACAACTAGAACCTCATAGATTAGTTAGAAAAGTAAGGACGAACTACTCTTCATCCCAACTCTCTAGTTTCGCGTCTCAACATTCATCGCAATGGATCGATAAAATGTGACAACGCAACTGTTCTCAGTTCTCAACTCCACACCACTAAATCAACATTATCAGCAACAAAAACACGAATATCATGAGATAGATACAAAAAGGTAACAGCGGCAAGTCGATCCCCTCTTCCACAGCTCAGCATTTATCAAACAAATTTCAAAAGAAATAACAATGACGCACTAGATTCTAAAGAATAAAACCTAAAAACTGGGTCTACTTAGACGAAATACGAAGGAGTTCATAGGATATAAACCATCACACGAGAGAGCAAAGGATAGATTGCAATTCCTACTTTCATCACAGCAAACCGGTTGCAAAGAGACAGAAGCGAAAAAACATTATCAGATAAACATCAGACTAAAAGACCAGATTCACTTGCTAAGAGAAGCGAGAAATCGAAGGGTGAAGAAATGAAAAGACGAAGACATCGATCAATTACTAACTTCTTTAGCTCGATTTTCGATCAATCCAATCACAACGCTAGATCGATCAACACCGCCGTTGTTGCCGCCGACTCCGATATCATCTTCTTCCATTTTTCTTCTTCTTTATCTTCTCCGGCGAAAACTGTTTGATCTTGATCAGTGTTGGAGAGAAAATTTTCATTTACCCGCCAAAGGACGGGTATTTATAGATCCGGGGGAAGGCTTGCTTGGGGCGTGTTTACCAACACCCCTAAACTCCACTTCCTTTAAATTCAAGTTTCACATAAATACTTATAAAAATTAAAATAAATTTTTTTATCAATAAAATTTTTTTTAAAATTCAAATTTAAAACTTACTAAAAATATATAATTAATATAAAATTTTATTTTTTATTAAATATTTTTTATTTTTTATTTTATTTTTTAAATTTATTTCCTAAAAACTTCACTTCCTCCAAAACTTCACTTCCACCCCCTAAGTAAACACGCCCTTGGTATGTCTGTCGTGCATACCAGCTGTCACGGCGGCGCGTGCGATCTATGCGTGATGGGTTCCACATGCGTAAACAAATGAGCCATATGGGCTTAATTTGAACTAAAAGTAGGCCTGCTAGAAAGCCGAGGAAAACAAATACAAAAGTTTAGAAATAGGTCCACCAATAACGATATTCTATAAAGTAGGCCCTATAATTTCCTAAAAGCTAAACTCGACTTGCTGCTGTACTTTACCTCTCAAGCCGGCCGGTCCGCAGCACGATTTAGCAATTTCATCGATTTTTTGTTCTCTGCACTTTGAGCTAAGGTACGCCTCTTTTCTCGGTTTAATTCTTCTTCTTCTCAAAATTTCTTGATTTTCTTTGTGTTATTTCTTTGTGGAGTTGTAAAAGTTGATGCTATCGACGGTTTCTGGTGATATAATCAGCATGATGAAATTCTTGTAGAAATTTAGTAAATTTTCATTTTCCACATAAATTTTCTGTAGATAATTGGATTCAGGTATTAGTCACAGTAATAGAAGTGAAGGTATTATGGCAGCAGAGAGAGAACCCGTAGATTCACACTTTGGTCATAAAGTTGGAAGCATTCTGTTAAGTTTCTTAAGCCCATTGTAGCTAATTGTAACTATTGTAGTAGCAAATTTGTGGAAAGCGTGCTGGAGCAACACATCTGATGTCCTTGCTTGTAATAAAGCACCATAAGAGTTGAGGAGATTGATGAAAAATCAACTTTTGAGCAATTTGAAAGTTCATATTTGATCATAAAGTCTTTAGAAAAGATCTTGCCAAGATTATCACTACTTCATAAAGCATTTGATCTTTAGCTTCGTTTCATACCTAATTTCTAAATTATTGAGATATTTTTACTTGCGGCATTTTCATTTTTGCCAATTGAGATGGTGCATTATCAGAAAACTACACCTTTGCTAAAGAAAATTAAAGTAGGTATCCTGAAGCTAATATGGGGCGTTTGGGAAAGCTTTTCCCAAATACTTTCTTTATTTTTTTATTTTACGTTTTCCAATACATTTTTTATAAATATATAGAGAATTTATTTAAAAATTTAAAAAAATATAAAAAAATTCTATGTAGTAAGATCTTTTTATTGCTTATTATTATTATTATTTTTAGATCAAAAATAGAGCTTGTTTTTAAAAAAAATAAAAATACTTTCCATTATAGAAAAACTTCATTTCAAAAGCACGCCCAAACGTCCCCTCTCTTGAAAAAATCCATGGAACATGCAAGAACACTCTGTTGGTCGAATTATGGAATAAATTTAGAAGAATTCCTTTAATCCTAACTTCTTTAAGCATATTTTTCTATCAGAACCAACAATAGGTTTTCTTCTAAAGATTGAATATCAAAGTGAAAGCATTGTGAGATATTTCTAGATATCCAACCATTTTGACTTCTTATGGATATGTTTATAATAAGAGACGCATTCATAGCAAATTGGTGCAGATCATGAAGATCTCCATGAGAACACCGATCAGTGCATAATAAGGTGATCTGCATACATATAACTAACATTACAATGCATCTGCAAGGAGGCTTATAGAAGGCCTGTAATTGCAAGATTTGACTCGCATAGTCATATTGTGCATGATAAGTCTAGGAATCCAGACCCACCCAGTATCGAAATCATTGTAACTGCTTTTCAGGTGAATAATTTATGCAAGATATATATTGAACTGACTATATAGATGAAAATATTGATTGCGGAATGAATCCTTTGTATTCTCTTATGCCCTTTTCAGTAATGAATATGAATACCATTGGATAACTGAAACTTGTTAACAAACATGAATACCATTGAATAGCTGAAACTTGTCTCCAAAGTTTGCTGCTAGAGCGAACATGCTAATATACCATATTGTTGACTTCCACTGAGAAGAAGACAACACTAAGACACAAAAAAAAAAAAAAAAAAAACCTGTAGTTACTTTTGGAGTTCAAGAATAAAGTCTATCTCTAATATTTAGTTGGCCATCCTAAGTTCCTAACCATCATATTTCGTTCCCAGCAGTCACTGGTCAATAAAGCCTCACACCAGAGAGTCACAGGACAAGCAAGCCAGTGCCTGCTGGCGCGCAATAGGATGAAGTTTCTAGACTGGTACCTCAAGATTGGTGTAGTGTCTGCCCTCGTAGGTGCTTCCATGGAACTCTTCATGATCCACACTGGATTCTGTAAGAAAATCCCACCCGAAGTAGAACTGGCTTCACATAAAGTTATACCTATAATAGTATGCTTAGTTACAATTTTCATGAGCGATTGGACATCTCACTTCATGCAACGATCTTCATGTCTATTATTCTAAATGATTGCTTTCATAAAACTGACTCTGAAGAAGTTTATCAATAAAAGTCTCCCTAAACTTTTTTTTATTTAAGAGGCACAACCTTGTGTAGTTGCTTATTAAGAGACAAGTTCATGTTTTATTCCTACCTCTTCCAATCAAGAATGTAGTCATTCAGTGTAGGAATCCTCTACCACACATGTTGAAGACATAACATCCAATTGTCTTGGTAAACATTTAATCATGTTACCTTAAGTACGATTTCCCTTGTAACTGTTTGGATATTGTTGTTTATGTGGTATATTTATGTGATGTCTCCAGAACAGTAACTACAATGTTTATTTCGTGTAGAAACCACTTGATTACTTATTTTCAAAATTTGCATCTTAAGAAGGATATGATCAGTTATCATTCCTGGTCGTCCAGATAGTGTTGTGGTTTTAACATTTGAGACATATTCTGAACATCATACAATGGGACACATCTTCTGGTTTGGGTTGTATGCATTATGTAGTTCTATATTTAAGCCACCAGACACAAATCTCTGATTCTAAATGTTGCGAACATCTCAAAAAGCTAAGCTCGTGAAATATTGGACATGGTGATTGTAGGGAATATCTAAATGCTGCTCTTGGTTGTTGGGCTTGTGAACCATCATACATGCAACTTTAGTAGTTCGCTTAACCACTTACCTTTTCTAATTGTGCTATTTGTAGCATCTAACTTGCTATCTTTTGCTTTCGTTGTTTAACTTCTGAAAATAATCCTATCTCTCATGCATGCTTGGCTCAGTTCCCTTTTTTCATGTCTTTCAGATGATAAGGTAACTCTTTTGGAGTCAGAAAAGCGAGCTTATGAAAATTCTGCAGATGCTGAAGCCATGAGAGAAGCTCTAAATCCTTGGAAACATCTCGATAAGGAGACAAAAAAGTCAGCATAATTCTTCATGCCAATACGTCATTTGTTCAATTACACCTTGAAACGATTCGTAGAGTAGAAATTTGTGATTTCACTAACTACAATTTTGTTTTATATGAATATAGAGCAAAGCCATAACCCATCTTACATGTAACCCGAATGTTGTCTGAATTTTTTCAATCTTGACTCGAACACACTGCTCAAAGCTTTGATCTTGATCCTTAGACAAGATTTTTAGCATGTGATGGTTTCTTTTTGAACTTGTATCAAATTAGAGAGGCTACAGGACGCATGCATCTCCTATTTGGCAGATTAAGCTAGGTTTAACATTCACAAATGTCCTTTGCCTTTTAGACCAAGAATGAACCAAACTAATGGTCCGTGCTCCGACGTACACTGATCGTTTTCCAAATTCCAACTAGTAAAATACTTCAGAAGAAGTATATCCTGATCAGTTCAGATTATACTGGTTGAAGGTAGAGCATCTTGACTAGATTGATTTGGATTGTCTTGGTAGTTTAGCAAAGGCATGCAATAGGTGGTGGCTAGGATTTGATAGTCAAGAATTTTGACACAAAATGACATCACCATAAATACAAATATGTCCTCTCAACCCTGTATAGTTCATGATAACAATAAATATCTGGCTACAAAAAGATGAGGCCAATCCGCTCCTCGTGAACATTCCATAATATCCAGACGTCTGTATATCAAAAGAAGTGCTTAACGTGCCTACTTGATTCTATAAAGGATGCATCTCCAAGTTGTCTTCCTGGCTTTGCTGAGCACCAGCCTTAGAGGTTGTAGAGTTCTGGGTCTCATTCATGCTCATCTCTTGCACAGCAGGAGGGTTCACAACAGCCATCGGCATGACAGCATTATCAGAAAGGTGACCTTTCATTTCTCGGTGTTCCTGACAGATAGCACACCAATGCATGCAACAATGAACCAGGCATGGGTCACATGGTGAGTCCTGCAATCAGCATAGGCAAAACAAATGGTCAGAAAACAACATAATAATCAAAAACATCTACCTATTATTACGATACCAGTTCAAACAATCTCCTACATGTTAAGGTCACTTGCAAGTCTGTCCACTAACTCGCATGTCAGTACCATAGACAACCACGAGCCTGGTAAAGTTAACTACTAAAATGTAAATCAATGAGCCAAAGAGCAAAGCAATTAGGACAAACATGTGCCACATAGAAGCTAATCATGTTTGTACAGATTAAACAACTAGCTAGAAAGTTTTCATGTTTAGAGTAAGAAGTATGATGCTTGCGCAAATGTGAAGAGCATTAAATAAAAGTTAAACAACATACAGCTCTACAAAGATCAGTTGCATGCAAGCTTCCTACCAAGCACATAAGAACACTTTATCAAATTCTTTTAGCCCATTAAGCACTATAAGGACAAAAAAATTTCACTTATGAAATAGCGATGGAGCTATATGCCTTTAAAAAGCTTCACTAGAGCATGGGTCTGGACCCATCCCCGAGTATATTATTCAACATAACATAATGGTAGATTGAAAGAAACCTCTGATATATTTAGATCACAGCAATATTTTAATTTATTATCAGATTAAAATGAATTTTACTACTGCTCAAAGTGGGTTCCATTGACAATGCAAGCACATAAGGTCAAACACATCTTTTTTCACAGGCTACAATCAAATAACAAACTGACCTAATGGCATCATTTAGTATGCATGTAGTCCTTGCTATCAGAAAAGGTTGCTCTAAATGAATAGCTCAATGAGCTACTGAAAGTTGTGAAATCATTCTGCTTTTCTAAGAAAAAACTATTGCAATGCAGTAAGGTCTCACCTGAAGATGGTATTTTCTCTGAAGTTGCTGACGGAATATGCCAGTGTATATCCCACACATCCACCACGTAAAAAATAGCCCTTCTCCAATTAAAAAAGCTGTCCTCGGGTCAATGCCGTGGAATGCTGCTGTAGCAGCAGCCAACGCTATTCCACCTTCAACAAATATTGCATGACATATACAAGGGGAAGTCCAGGTTACATCTTCTTTGAGGCTCTCAACATTCCGCCCAAACAGTACACATGGACAGAACAAGCCAGTCCAGCCTGTGATCATACGTGACAAGCAAAAAATTAGTGTGTTACTGTACAGATAAGCTAAACAAAAACTTCACTCAAATATATGGCTAAAAAAGGGGATATCATATTTCGAAAATCTAGAAGGCAGAATGCAAGCTTAGGCTGAAAATTTTTCTTCAACATGATAATATAAGTATAAATCCTTGGATCATAAGAAAGATTACATTGATCCTACTAACCACGGAAATAATATGTACCATGAAGTACCACCACATTTCCTCATTGGAGAGGCCACTCGAGCCCCAGCTGCACTTACCAACTATAAAGAAAATAGCTCCTTAAACTCTCCAAAAAAAAAACACCTGCTTAAACTCCTAGCCTGACTGCCTCTTGGGTACGATCATATGGACTACAGTTATGCTAAATCTCAATTTTCACATGCTTTCATGCTAAAAGGCAAGGAAATTAAGTTGTTAGTCTACAGGATCCTGATGCTAACATAGATATACAATTGAATATGGTTAAATGTGATAAATATTGAAAAGCATATACATTTGGCTAGCTAGTCAAAGGATATGAGGGCAATGACGAAATAAGGTGAGGAATTACATGCATCAGAAGGAAAAAAATTATTTGCAAGGGTACAAATAAATCCTTAATTTACTTAAAGAGGTAATAAGGCATATTCCTATCACAGTAGCATATCACAGTTCAGTAACGCAAATAGCACCAACGGTTTACATAGAAAGATACTCCAATTGCAACATGTTGTGGCAGTAAAGCTAATTTCACTATTTTAAGCAAGGTGGCGCTATTCATCAAAGCTAAAACGACACTTATGTCACTCAAGGTTGAGGTGTGACAGTTTGGGTAGATTAAGTGGCAAAAGTTCCAACACTTAAATACAGGTATAACCACTGATCTCAACCTTGAAAGAGATAAAGGCCTTAATTATAGAAGAATCTAAGCATTTCACGCTTCACTACATTCAGGGATCTCAGTTCTGCATTTGATACATGATCCATGAAAGCAATTGGATCATGGATGATATTTGCGGAGGTCAACAACTATTACGCCAAAAAATATCAAGCCAAATTCTTTTTAAAACAACTTACAACTCTCTGTATCCTCAGCACATCCAAAGATCCCAGTTGTCCAAGGTTCATCAGCGGGCGGCTGGTAGCTTTCGGGAAGTGGCTGCCCACACTCGTTGCATCTCCGAACTTCCAACTACATACATAACCAAAAACAAACTGTCACCTAAGTGACAACAAGAAAAGTCTCTAACCAACAAATTAGATGTTAGGAGAAAGACCTGGGGAACTCTGACGGGCTGGTTGAGCTCACCGGGACGGATCTCGTCGACAGGCGTGTCATGCTCTTTGGTGAGCTTCACATAACGCGAAGCCGAACTCGTTACGTCCTCTGACATTCTGCAATCCGTGAGATCCCCAAAACTCTAGATCTGAAATACGAATATGTCAACGTACTTTCTGGATCTGGTACAAAACCCTATGGGGAATTGGACACAAAGGGAGAAAGAGAGATTACGGGAGACCAGCGACTTCTCTGGGTCTCAGCCAATATGAAGAGAAAGAAAAGCAGTGTGACGAGTTTGTTTCTTACTTCGATATGGGGTGTTTGACGGGTACTTCAATTTTCATTCTTAAAATATATATTATTTTTATAAAAATTAATATAATTTTTGTAAAAATTTTTGTTAATTGACGCTTTTAAACTTCCGTTGATGATCCATTTCGCGGCGATGTAAGTGAGTTGGGCACCAGAAATGGGATTCACATACTAATGACAAATCGTGTATTGCGGACGTGCTTACTATTTTCAAAATTTTAATATAAATAAATAAAGATTTTAAAATAAAGATTTTATATAATTCTTATATTTAGTTTTAAATTTATTATTAATATAAAATTTATATAAAAAAGTTATTTTTATTAAATATTGTTAATTTTTAAATTGATTTATAAAAATTAAAAATTATGTTTTATCAAATTTTACTTAGATAAAATTTAATTATTTATTTTATTTTAAGAAGAGAATTTAGAGTGGGCTAGGCCATTGAAGCTACCTTGAAAAAGTACAGAAGTGGATTAGAATTTGGGCCGGCAGATAGCGCTACTTGCTTGCGTACGGGAAGCGCTGGGCTGTCAGTCCACAGCGCGGAACTACACAACGTCAGGGAGCATGCGGTTCAAGGCAACGCCGGCATGGGCAATTCTGCCGCGGTACAGTCACTGCCGGCACGATGTTTTCTCTCTCCACCGCGCTTCGATTGCTTCCTTCAGTCGATGCTTCCTCGCGGCCCGATCATCTGCCAACGGCGGCGGCGGTGGCAGTAGTGGCACAAGCGGTGGCCAAGGTTTCATTTCTCTTGCACCATTTATAACTCGCGAACAGTTTATGCGTTGCGTTGATGTTGATATAGGTTCATATAGCTTATTTTGGTAATCCAAATTGACAGCACCTTATGTTTCTTCTTATTTCAGCCTTCACTGCATGTAGCCGTGTATGCTTTTTTTTGCAAAAGCATTCAACTAGTATATTTTGCTTGTTAGGCAACATATTTTTGGTTCCCGGAGCTACGGTGGCCACCATTCTCATGCTTGGAGCTCTCCATGCTCGCCGATTGTACGATGATAGGAAGGCAAGTAGTCCTTTTAGCTTATTTTTCTAGGAAACCAACTGGCGGAAGTTGTATAGCAGAAGTCGTTCCTTTCTTTTTTTCAGATTTTCATGTTATTAACTTTCAAGACTATAAACAGGTGGAGGATATGAAAGACAGAGGGATAGAACCTGATTTTGCACCTGATTTTAAGGTAATATCTATCATGGAGACTTCCAATTTGTTTTCATTTCATTCATCCTTATGAGGATTGGTAGTATGGATAGAAGTAATATGGAGGAAGTTGTGGCTTCCAACATTAGAGAAGCTAGTCATGTGGATGTTGCCAAATATTAAACCTTTTCATGTTCCCTGCCTAAAAAAACGTACCAAGGTAGCTTGCTTAAAACAAAAGCCTATTTAAATGTTTGAGCTCTTCAATTGCAGGGTTCTTTCTTGAGGTTTTTACCCTTGCGTTCAATATCCTGTTGTTGGGGATATCTGATGAATCTGGTATGTACCTCCCTAGTATTTGTTCCCTTATCATGATCTTTGTGTTCTAATTTCGTCCCACCATTGTTGTGATTAACAGTGAATATCTCTAGACCTGGCATTACTTTGAATCAGTTGTTCAAATATGTGAATTTGTACTAAGATGATTTGAATTATTCTTGTTCATTGATCTCATTACATCTTTTCTACTCGGTGCCTACAACTCCTTTTCTACATTGAAGAATTTCTCCCCTTGTATACCTCTAGTTAGCTCTGTGTTCCAGAAGGATCAGAGCATTGTTTTGCTCAAGGATCTATTTAGCTGATCCCACCTAGATGGTTGATTACGTGGTTGTTGTTGTTGCTGTACAATCAAGCTGTTGCCTTCTTGGTGATAAATAAGAAGTGTTCTAACAAATACCAGCCAATGTGTAAGATTTTAGTGAGTCAAATTATTTTAATAAGCTTAAATTTGTGTAGGTCATATTGGAAAGTTTGCTTATTTCGAGTTGAGTGATGTTGATGAGTAGCATCTTAAATTCGATAGTTCCAAGACTTCAACTTAGGTGGGTACTTCACGTTTCAGCTAAAAACACTTCCTTAATGTGAGAAGTCAAATGCGTTCTGATTACTCAAATGTGAGGCATTATTTTCATATCCGTGTAGAGCATTTCTGTTGCTTTGCAGGTATTTTTTCACTTTCTTGACCTGTATTTATCTAGCATTACAAAATTGCGAATAAGGTGTCACTGCTTATGGTTGAAGAGGGTTTATAGTCAAAGAAGCATTTGAATTTTTAGATTTTATATCGAATTACATTATACATGGATTAGTTTTGAGACTTTTTGTCCATCTGTCTGTCCATGACTCTCGTGTTTTGTGAGAGATTGTAATATTTTGTTTGCTTCTGATACAGCCTGCATTTTCATGGCTATCACAGCCCTTGTTCTATACTGCTGTAACTTATATCCTCTTAGTCTACTATCTATTCTTTCAGATTCCACTTTTACTCCTTTTGATGTCCTTTCTTATAATTTTCAGGAAATACCTACTCCTATGCGTCCTTTCATCTACAAAGCTTGGGCTCGGGCTTTTCATTCAAGTACCTCTCCTCTTTATTCCTTCTTTGTTTAATTACTTTGTTATCATGCTTTCAATTATTGTATGTTGATAGGAAAGAATAGGATGCTTTTCGATTGGCTATCGTATTTGGTTTATTTTGGTGAGAAAACTTTTCATAAGCTTCTAACTGTGACCTATATTACTGTGAATCTTCAAAGATAAATGTTCTGACAGTAACCAGAATTTGCTTCAATAAATTGTCTTGTTTGTTGATCATGATACCACATGCTATACAAGTTGGGGAATAAACATGAAGTAAAGTCACTTGCATGAGCACGTAAGTTCCTCTAAGTCTTTTTTCCCTCAAGGTCAATTGACTTCCCCATTTAATTCAATGACCTAGATTTTAAGTACTCAAGTTTTATACTTCTGATTTATTTCAATCTTCAAACCACGCGTCCAAATAACTCTTTGGTGCTTGTCCTATGCCTGATCGTTATAGTCCAATTCTGACAAATTTTGATTATTTGGCTTAATTTCAGCATATCGCAGAATGCCAGAATGGTCTATAGGATGTTAAAATTTTCATGCCCCAACTATTTGAGGACATTTTATCGTTCTTACACAAATACTTTTTAACACTTTAAGATCCAATAAAAGTGAACAAGTGTTCTAATTACTTTTTGGTATTAACACTGTCGGTGTTTCTGTTATGGGGCTAATATGAGGAAATATGTAGTTGCTGGAATTGCTACTCCTTTTGCAGACTTGGAGGAAGCTGCAAAGCCACTGGAGGAGTACACTTCTCTACAAGAATTTTTTGTCCGATCTCTCAAAGAGGGGTCAAGGCCTATAGATGCAGACCCAAATTGTCTGGTAACTAGTAACTGACTGCTCTGCTTAGAATACACTTTCTATGTACTACTGCATCATCATGTTGTTTCTTTGGGTGATCTACATTGATTTGTTAAAGGTTAGCCCAGTGGATGGTGTTGTTCTGAGATTCGGAGAGCTTAGAGGGTCAAGGGCGATGATTGAACAAGTCAAAGGTTTTTCTTATACAGCTTTCTCTCTTCTTGGTGCCAATTCTTTGCTTCATGAAGCAGTGGATGAAGCTCCAAAGAGGCAACATTCTGAAGAAAGTGTAATTAAGAGTTCTAACAAAAGTTCCTGGTGGCGCGTTTCCATTGCGTCTCCTAAAGTGCAAGGCCCATTATCTGCCAGGTATGAAGGTGGTTTTGTCATTGTGAATTTTTCTTTTCAATGAAATACCATGTGGGAAGTATATGCCTCATGTTGAGAAAGCTTTTTCTTTGCATATTGTTTGGAGTATTTGTAAATTTCATTATGAAAACATCATAGGACTTGTGTTGATTGATAGTCATGCCAGATACTACAAGTGATAGAGATAGGATATGTTATCTCCTAATATTACTTCTTGGAAGTAATCGCGTAAGTTTGTTTGCAAGATTTTTTTACTGTTCAAAATTTGACCACAACTGTTGCAGCTCAATGAAAGGCATCAACTGCTAGCATTGCAAGCTACTACATGTGATAGAGAGAGGATATGTTATGCTCCTAAATATTATTTCTTGGAAGCAATCACTAAGATATTTTGCAAGATTGTATTACTGTTCAAATTTTGGCCAAAACTATTGCAGCTCAATGAAAGGCGTGTTCTATTGTGTGTTATACTTGTCGCCTGGTGACTATCATCAAGTGCATTCACCAGTTGATTGGCACATATTTATCCGCAGACATTTCTCAGGTACTTTGAAATCACTCTCTTATTTCTTCTTCAGTTCAAAGACAAAGTTGAATTTATTTGTACTCACTGCATGAATGCATGGACATGCAAAAGAGTGGATGAACAGTTTAGTAAGAACTTGACAGGAACTTGAATTTGCTATATGTTTACCTACAAGAACTCACCTTAATTGCCTAGGAGATAAATACTTGAAATTCGGCTTGTTGATCTAATGAAACATGTCAGATGGGTATAGAAAGTGTGGTCCAATTTGGCATATGACCAAATTCCACCATTGTTCGCCTTTGCACTCATCGGAAGCTTTTTCAATAGAAAGCTGGCCTCTCAGCTAATTAAGAAAGTAAATCTCCTTTCTCATACTTGCATCACTAAAGTTTATACAACAACAACAAATTAAACATTTATCCTACTCAAGTTAGGTCAGCTGCATGAATCCATTTTTTCATTACATTTGATTAAGTACCAGATTTAGCGAAAGATCTAACTCCAAGTCTTCGCCAATCACCACCACCTTAGATGATGCTAATTTTGGTCTATCCCTTTATTTTCCTAATGTGCTTTATTGGAATTGAACTACTCTTATACAT
Source organism: Acanthochlamys bracteata (assembly GCA_019914995.1). Lineage (NCBI taxonomy): Eukaryota > Viridiplantae > Streptophyta > Magnoliopsida > Pandanales > Velloziaceae > Acanthochlamys > Acanthochlamys bracteata. Next base: position 1,887,541 of record CM034126.1, read on the forward strand.
TGCAGAATCCGTCTGCACAAGATATATTCTGACCACCTAAGCGTTCATTTGCTTAATTTGTTCTCTATTAGACTAACAGTTGCTTATTGGTGTATATTTTAATTTATATATTTCATCCATTCAAATGTACCCATACATCTAGCTTACCAGTTTTATTCCAGCTACGTGTATCTTATGCACATTACAACCTTTAGGTGTCTAGCGCTCACTAACATATAATTTTGCAGATCTAATGACCTTTTTATAAAACTGACATCTTATCTTTATAGCGATTTTTTATAACACAATTTCAATCTCCCTTCACTGTTTCATCCATCCTATTTTAAGTCTATACATAACATCTTGTTCAATATTTTCTTCTTTACGAATAATCAAACATAAATAGTTAGGAGGCATTTGGAAGTGCTTATAGAAAGTGCTTTTCTAAAGTTGAGGTATTTTTGTCCTATATAAAAAACAAGCTCTACTATTTTGATCTCATAAAAAATAATCAAATAAGCAATAAAAAGATCTTATTACATAAATTTTTTTATACTCTTTAAATTTTTAAATAAATTTGTAGCATGTTGTAAAAGATTTATTAAAAAACGTGAGATAAAAAATTGCTAAGAGCTTTCCGGGTAAGCGTTGCCAAGCAACCCCTTAATACTATCACTTTATGAAATAGCACAATTCTCTATAGCAACAATATTGTTATCATCATACCTATTTTGCTAAAATAGCAATATATGTATTACGTTTTAGTCCTACTTAATTTATTACCCTTAGACTTCAAGGTGTTCCTCTAACCTTCTAATTTATAGTTTAATTCCTTTTTTGTTTCGACAATTAAACTATATAATCAGTTTATAACATACAACACGGTACTTCATGCTAAATATATATAGTGAGTTCATCATTATTAAGACAAATAGGTAAATGACTTAAAATGAACATTAATGTAGACCTTTAGTGATAGAATATTTTCTAGTATTATCACTATACAGCAAGCTCAAGTGCTCCAGTATAGATATCTTTATGATTTTATGTATGTAATAGGTAAATATTTTCTTTCATGCTCACCATAACATGGTATTCTATTGTAAATTTTTTCTAAATATATAAATCTCATATATCAGTTTTGCTTTTTCTCTCTATATTGTTTCATCATTTTTCTAAACAGTAGATTTCCTTAGCACAAAATCAAAATAATTATTTGAAACTTTCAAATTACATCTTAATCTATGTGCAATAATTCTCTCGTGCAAATTTCATAGTCTGACTCATGAACTTTATCCCTTTATAATTCGTTCAATTTGACATGTCTTCCTTATTTTTATAAGTAGGCAACAGAGCACCTTTTTTCATTCATCTAACATCATTTAACTCTTGAGAATAATACTAAACATTTTGTTAGCCATGTAGTGCCCACTTTATCTAAATACTTCTAAATTTCGATTAGGATTCCATCTGGACTAATGGTTTTCTTATCTTTATTCTTTTCAGAATCTCTCTAACATATGATGGTTGGATTCTTCTAATATAATTAACATTCTTATCTATAGTAATATCCATCAAGTCAGTTAGATTCAATTCATGTCTTTCATTAAATAATTCATCCAAATATGCCTCTATTTGTTTGTGGAATCACTATATTACAGAACAAAACTAAGTGGTACTCGTCCTTAATGCATCTCTCATATTGTGTTGTTCATAAAATGAAAGTAATTACTTCTGGCACTTTTATGATCATAGGATTTGCTTTGTTTCAAGTAGTAGCTGATGCTAACGAGTACGTTATGGAAACATCAGACCATTAGGATGATTCTGAGGACCTATATAATCAATATGCTCTATGTTACTTTATGATCGAATGTCCTCTACGTTAATATTTTTCCACATAAATCATATATTTAGAATTAGAAAATGAGAAAAAAAAAGCTCCTCATAGATGACTCAAAGAGGAGTACCCTCTTCCTTTATTTTGTTTCTGCAGGCCGTTTATTTCCTGTGAACGAACGAGCAACACGGACAATCAGAAACTTGCATATTGAGAATGAAAGGGTAATTACAAAATTTTGTTATTAAACTCCTATGATATTGTAACTTGTTGCTCTCTAATTAGAAAGTTAGTAGTTTGACATTTACCCATTATGCATCATATTACTTAAGTGCGTCCAAGTTAAATTACATTGTCTAACCTTTTACTCATTTTATTTAAAGTTGGTCTTGTTAAATTACTGATTTATATCGGCTCAATTTTAGCTTTTAAGTGGATATGATAACATTACAAATTAATTCAAAAGTGAAACACAAGAGAGTAATTGCTAATAGTTAGAAACAACTTCAGTTAGTACTAATTTTTTACATTTTAATGCAACAATTTCAAATGAGCTTATGATGCTATCATACCCAATTTTTGAATTAAAGTTTTCCCAGTGCTACCTGTGGTTTGCCAACCCCAAGTTCGAATAAAGGAGGATGGATAACGTTAGGCTAACACCACATGTTAAACAATCACACTAAATCCTCATGATATGAATTGTTTATTTATTTTGTTCATGATAGGGCGTCCCTCGAAAACAACACTACATTGTCCGAATGCACTAAGAAGTTTGAGAGGGTCATTGCATCATTGCTTGGGTGCGGTATTAAATAGGTAAGGGTTCTTGCATCATAATGTAAAGGTGCGGTAAAGAAGTTAGTTTTAGATAAAAAGGCTATAATTTGAGACATTGAATATTTGAACACTAAGTAAACTAATAGAACTTGTTGACACAATGAATAGGACATGGATTAATATTGCATATCTTTAAGAGACTAAGTAGGTCGAAGAAAAAACAAAAATATGAGCAACATAGGTTACAAGTTTTGGTACACCGGAAAGGAGAAATAAAAAAATGATGCAGGTACGGTAATAATTACAAGTTAATAGACAAAGTTATTGGTGTCAGAAGATATGATTATTGTTATTAAAGCAATGATAGCCGGATAAGCTCTATATGTTATTAGTGTTTATGCTCTAAAGGTTGGATTGGGTTTTTTAAAGCATGCAAAAATTTGGCAAAGCTCAGAGGAACTTGTTCAGGAGCAATCGCTAGGAGAGAGGGTATATGGTAGACGGACTTAAATGGGCACACTGGAGAAGATGCAAAAGAGTTCAACAATATTCGCGTGGTTTGGGCTTCGGAGAAGAAACATTGAGGAAATAAATATTTTGGAGTTCGCCTTAACATATTACATGATAGTAAACCTTCTTCTATAAGCTTGAGAAATACTTAATTACATACCAAATGGAACTTCAACAGTTCATATTGATTTATTTTTTATGAGAAAAAAGGATAGAAGTTGTTATAAGGATTATAAGGTTATCTGATATTTTAAGTAGCCAACACTGATAATTGGTGCTAAATGTGTATATAGAGAAATGAAAAGAAAAGATACAATGTCTAAATGCATAACGACTAAATGATGGAACTTAAAAAGATAATCCGGAGTAGTTGAACACTAATAGTAGGCCAATTGGGATTAATATGGAGAAGCCAATCGTAAGGGGGACACTATAAGTGTTGCTTTACAAAGAATTGCGAGGATATCTTTGGAAGTCAAAAGATTAGGCTCAATCATGGAAACAAGCCTGGTGGTGTATAAAAATTATGCAAAATAAGGTGAAAATAACAAGGCTATTTTAAAGCAACAACATGCCAAAATATGAAAAAACTAGGAACTATATAAATTATTCAAGAAAGAGGTACAAAAGGCAGCAAATGACGTAAAATTTTTTAACTTTTGAGAGTCTCTATCAACGGGTATATTCTAAGACTAGAAACAGTCATATATAGGTTAGCCAGAATTAGAGAAAGACAAATAAGAGATTATATCAAGAAAGATGCATAAAGGATGACTACGATAAGATATTTGTTTCTGATGCCACTCTAAAAAGAAATACTACTTCCATAAGCTTTTCACGAGGGAGGTTACCTACATGTTTGTATGGAAGTAGATAGTAGCATAGGAAGGCTAGTGGATTTTGTCTATTATCAGTGTGTCCATTCAAAGAAGTATCGAAAAGTTATAAACAAGAACAAAAACTTGGTCAGGTAGTTGATCCAGATAACATTCCTATTAAAGCATTAAGATGTTAGAGGTGAAGAAAGAGCAGCATGGCTTATTAAAGTATTTAATGTGGTACTGAAGTCCAAAAGAATGGTTGATGCATGAAGAAAGAGTACCTTAGATCGTAGCTTAAAACGTAAAAGGGATATTCAGAATTGTACTAGTTACCAAAAGATCAAGTAAAGAGCCATAAGAACTCGTGAAGGCTTGAAGTAGTTATCTTTAGAATCAATTTGATTTCATGCCAGTGAGATCAACCAGGAATGAGCATTTGCTGAAAAGCCTAATGGAGAGATATAATAGCGCAAATAAGAAGGATTTATACATGATTTTCATGAATCTAAAGAAGGTTTATGATAAAATCTTAAGATATGCTCTGAATGGTATTAAAGAAAAAGGGCTTTCCATTGCCTACACCCATGCCATAAAGGATATGTGTCATGGTGCAAACACAAGCATAAGAACTCGTGAAGGGATGACAAATTAATTTGCTTATCATAGCTGCCTTGCATTAGGGGTCTGCTTCAACTCCTTGATACCGTTGAAACTGAAGGAAAAAACTTTACAGAACAGTGGTGAGACTGACAATGGTTTATGCAGCAGCTGCTGGGGCAGTAAATTCACAATATATTTAAAAGCGAAGTGTTGTACAAGTGCATGGATGAGCATGCAAAAAATCAGAAAGAAGATTAAGCATGAAAGCATCAGAGAAAGAGGTTTTAGTAATTAAAAGCAAAAAGAGAGAAGCTCATTTAAAATGGTTTAGCCATATAAAATGAGATCTCTAGATGGGCTATTCTGGATGCCAATCATTGGACATTTATCTTGCAAAAGAGGTAATGGGAGGCTAAGAAGACTTGGTTGACTACCATGCAAAATGATTTATTTGTTTGTCTTGATAGAAAATATTATTTTAGATAAAGTGCAGTGACCTAATAGGATTCATGCAGTTGCCCCAATCTAATGAGAAGAGGCTTAGGTTGACATGTAATGCTTTCCCCTGGTTCCTCTATACTGCTATGCATGTCTATAAATTTCATTGAACATGGTGCAGGATATACTGGCACTACATGCGCTACTTTCATGACATTATCACTTGCTGCATCTTTGTTCTCTAATAAGGAGCACGCTTACTTTCTCTATGAAGGCTTTAGTTGATCTTCTCCAGCCAGCTAAGATATGATTGTTGTTAAAAAAATTAAGCTTATATCTGTTCTGTTTGGTAAATGAGCATGATCTGTTAAAAGATGTACTTGAAAATTTCAGGAAGAAAACATGCAAAAGGGTAGAACAAGGACTATTAAAGTACCATGTTTTCTTATATGTGTCTATGATTTGACTTGGAGTTTTACCCTTTGAGGAAATACTTGGTGGAATGGTTTCTAAAATGCTTGTTTTTAGATGTCATGTAGCTGGGACGCGGAGAACATATTAGATTCCCTCCAATTGAATTGTAGATCTTTGGCTTTGAGATTTCTACGTAGCTTTTAAGTGCACCAGTGTATATTCATTTTTCTTTTTCATCAAATTGTAGATGTTTGAAGCGGTGTTTTATTATTACTTAAAAGTCCTAAATTTCTTTGCTTATTCAATTCTTCTTTGTGCAAGAAATTTTCACTGAGGTTGGTCACCACTTTGGTGAGATATACACAGTAGATGGACTCTCTCGTTTAATGTTGCTCCTACTTACACTTTATTGTATTACAGGTTGTCCTTGAGGGTCGATGGAAACAAGGGTTTATGGCGGTTGTTGCAATCGGTGCTATGAATATTGGATCCATTGAAGTTTGTCTCTTTCCCTCATGTTTGTCTTTCTATTATCATTTGTAAGAAGCTTATAGTCCCTCTTGTTTACTTTGGTTTCACAAATGCACTGACTATAAGTGTGATTGTATTTCTTCATTTTATATTTTGTTGTTCTAAGTTACCATGTCCCTATCCTCAGTGAGCATTAAATTTGTTCCTATGAAGGATCGGCACAGATGAGGAAATATTTTTTGTCTTGATAGATATTTTATGTTAATTTTTTAACCAAGGAATGAATGCTCATTTTAACACTTCATTCTGACGTTTATATGGAGATTTTGGCACATTATTATGCTTGTGAAAATAATAAGCTTCATTTGTTTCGTATTTCAGAGTAGATATTAGAGATGTGTACTTTTCCAGAAAATTGTCAATTGTCTCATTGGTTTAATTAAGACTATTACATAAGGGCAATGTTTTTAAATTCGGACCAGAAGGAGAACTGAAGTCTTGTCTGGTGTGAGGGCCCGGTTGAACCGTAGAGTCAGACTTGTTGGACCGGAATATAGTATCAATAGTAGTTTGGTTTATATAAAGCAAAATATTCAATAGTCAAAGAAATCTACCTTAGATTTCTGGTTGTCATAAATCGTTAGGGATTTAAATGAAACCTAGCTTTGTATCCATGAGAAAAAGTTGCTACTGTTAGCATCTTATATTAGTAGTAGATGTGACCACCCAAATATGTTGCACTTTGAAAATAGTGGCGGTCTCAACAGGCCACCTGTTTACCTGGTTTTTTAATCATAGTCTGACCGAACTTTGGTTCGGTTCCAGAATAACCAGGTCGAACCAGCCGGTCCAGTCTTCAAAAATTACATAAGGGCCGAACGAAAATATTATGGAAGTTACTATTTAATTTGTTATTTGCTGGGTTCTTGAGGTTGTACTTGACAGTTACCTTTCATGTTCTGGATATGACTTAAGGTATGTTGGAGTATCTACCCTACCATAGCTGAGAATCCAATTAACATCAGATTTATGGTAAAACTCCGCATGATCTCATAAGTATGTCAATCAAGTGGCTTATCATCCTGACTGTTGCTTATTGTGTCGGCACTTTCTTATTTCAATAATTGGGAGTGTTTCCCGAACAAGAAGCTCTATTGGAACCTCTCTTCTTGGCAAACCTTAACGTTCTCTTTTATCAAGCAAGTGATGCTATTGAAGAAATGTTAGCATGTAACATTCATGTTTTTACACTGTGGTGCATGTATTAAATTCAAGACTCTTTCTATCCAAGATTGTTCTGTAAGTTCCTCTGGATAAATATTGGATTAGACATTAATGAGATCTTCTACTCCTGCTTCCTTTTATGTAGTTTGATATGTTATCTTTTCCTCACAGCTGTGCATGGAACCAGAATTCAGATCGAACAAACCTAACCGTAGGTTGCTTGATTCTGAACCTCCCGATGAACTGATGTATGAGCCAAAAGGCAGAGGGGTGATGATTAAGAAGGGCGAAGAGGTCTGAACTTGAACTCAAAAATAATGCATAAAGAATTTTTTTAGTTGCACTCCGTTCTGTTTAAAGTTGACATCTAAAGGTTACATCTTTCAGATAGCAGCATTCAAGATGGGGTCAACTGTGGTTCTTGTTTTTGAAGCTCCTATTTCCGGATCAGCTGGAAAAGGCAGTTTCTCTTCGGAATTCGAATTTTGTGTGAGGAGAGGTGATAGAATCAAAGTTGGTGAAGCTTTGGGAAGGTGGCAAGACTCTTAGCAATTTGGCACCTGATGACTTGCACATAATGAATGGCACTAAAATATTCTGACTGATGTTCCCATGATGTGTTGTTGATCGTCCACTGAAATGGTCTATGCAGCTTCAGGTTACCCCTTCTAAGGTGGGATGTTTCGTCTCATAACAGCTATTCAGTTGCTGGTGATTCGTGATTGTGACTTGTACTGATTCGCTCTAGACTCTACTGTGAAATATTGATAATTTTGCCTTTGTGGGACTTGACTGGTCTATACTGGATGTGGTATTGAAGTAACACATGAAAAGCACCTACAATATGATTGGCGTTGTCAAGTTGCCTGAAATGCAGTCTCTGAGGGACACGTCAAAATGGAGCCTGGCCTCTGTAAAGCTAGTGGCTTCATGATGCTGCAGTGCCAGATTGTTTACCTTCGTTCTTTTCGTAGGACCCTCTCTTTGCTAAGCATTTTTATTAGTCCACTACGAAAAATTTTGTTTTGAGGGAAAAGCAGCTCGATAGAAGTGGGAAGTTGGATGATGAGCAGAGTTGATGGAACGGAGAAAAAGGCAAAGTGAATCCATCATGAGACTTCAATTTTCCTTGCTCCACCAGTGCAAGAATAGAGTTGAAATGTTTGAAAGGAGATAATGACAAGAATTTGGAGGAGATGCCATGTAACCCTTACAGGCAAGAGTGCAGCAAGATAGTAATTCAGAATTTTAGCTACAGACATGAGGCTAAAATAAATATTACACTAAGCTTAGGCGTTAGGGCAACATTTTCTTTTTCCTGAAGGGAAAAATGATAGCAATAATCAGCTCTTGGCATTTACCAGAATTGTTATGAACTTCATGAGGTTTGAGTTGGCATTTGCCAACTTGCATAACTCTCTTTGGATATGATGAATATCATTAGGAAGCTCAGTCTTTACCACCACACAAAAGTAGGCACCAAAATTTTAAAGACCTGGCAATTGCACGGAGCCAAAAAATCTCAGATATGAGCAAGTACTATAAATATCATAAAGTGCTGCCATTCCAAACATGACTGCTTCTTTACTTGTTCGCATGACTGAAAATTTTGGAAGGTCAATGCTATTGGCCCATTAAATCATAATTGGTCAATGTGCATGACAACATATTCTAAAATGGCACTTGGCCTCCATGATTAGCATTACGTGCCGAATAATAATTTTCTTCTGTTATCTTTCGATTGTAGAGTATAAACTAACTCTGTATGTGGTATTAGTGGCGTCCCTTATCATTGCAATGTAGATTGTCCTTGTAGCTGGTATTAAAATCTGGCTTCAGTACTATAAAAAAAAATTGTCTGGCTAACAGAATACAATAGACATATAGCAAGTTGCTTCGTTTTCCACTTACTTACTAGTGGTAGTTGCATCTATCGTCTATATAGCGCTACTGAAGCTCCAACAAAAGACCCTAAGTGCTTATTTATCGCATGCATTATTGACAGCAATGCTGCCGATCTTGAAAGAGTTCACTACGGATGCGTTTGTTTTTGCTTTTCTCCAACTAAATTTTTCAATTTTTTATTTTACGTTTTTTAATATATATTTTATAAGTATTTAAAAAATTTATTTAAAATTTTTAAAAAATGTAGAAAAATTTTATGTAATTAGATCTTTTTATTGCATATTTATTTTTTTTAAAAGTAAAAAAAAAAAACTCATTTTTTAAAAAAAATAAAAATATTCTTTATTTAAAAAAAGTTTCATTTCATAAGCTCACAAACGCACCCTACTTGTACTAACATTACATATACCTTAACTGCGTCAAGTGAAAAAGTAGTTTTCTGCAATGTATTCACATGTTTGGAGTAGCTAAAATATTAGAGTTTGATTTTGGAGAAAATAAGCTTTTCTGCAATGTACTCACATGGTTTTTTTTATAAAATTTTTAGGTACAATTATTTTATAACGTATAATTGATACATATATTTAAAAAAAAATAAAAACTTTCCGCGGCACTTTGCATCATTTTTTTGGAACTCAAAAGGTCCAAAAAAGCAGCTGAAATCCGGCCAAACATAGTAGTGGGAACCAGGTTTTCAACAAATAATGCAGGCGTTCTAAATACATTCTAAATTAATTACAGTTTATATTTGCCAATGGCATATATAGTTAGGTACCCGAAGTGAAAGAGTAATTCCTTGCCAATATTCAAAAGCAGCGTCCATAAGAAGTGTATCATTTTCCTTCTGACTAACGGCTAACACCAAGGGACGCTATCACGTTGCCGACTTCCTTCGCTCCGGTAAATGTTCCTACTCTGGCGTTGATCGAGGATCTACCCCATATTTTGTCATAGGCAGAGGACGAGGTTATTCCCCTTTGGACCACAGAAAAAAAAAAAAAAAAACTAGCCAGAAACCTTCCACCTTCTCTTCCCTATTTCCAACACTCCGAAACAAAATCCAAACAACGCCCAAGGTACGCTAATGCAGTCGAACACAATTTCTAATTTATTCTATTTTCATGCCAAGTTCAAGGAAGCACGGATTTGCGCACTTGCGCACGGGCTCTCGCCGGTTCACCAGGACCTAATGTCGCCGAGGTTTCTCATAGCTTCTTGCTAGTAACACGAGCAATCACGCACGAATGCACGCGTCGTATGGGACAAAACGTTTTCGTGCGTTGTAGTTCATCATGAATACAATCGATTGCAATACAAAACAAAAACTTTTTAGCCCGGACATGCTTAAGGACGCCCAGGTTAAAGGAAGGAAACAGTGTTCAGTAGGTTGGACAGGAAACAGTTTTCACTAAACTAATGCGCGAGACTGTCCACCTTGTCTAAATTGTCTCTCCTCTCTTTCTCTTCTCTTTCTCTCATATATATCTCTGCACCTTCTTTCTAGTTGCATAGAGCTCTCGTGCCGCGTTGCTTCCCTCCACATTCACAACAATATATAAAGAGATTTATGATGGAGAAGGGTGGGTTATTGTTCGGGAGAAGGAAGAAGGTTAGAAGAGATCAAGAACAGCTGCTGTTCAGTTTAGCTGAAGAACAAGAAGTAGAGCAAGAAGTGAGTAATAATATTATGGGTGGTGAGCAAGGAGCTGGGAAGAGTATGGGGATGATTGCGGCGATACCACCTCCGCAGACGCCTAAAGAGCCGATGGAATTTCTGTCAAGGTCGTGGAGCGTGTCGGCAGCGGAGATATCGAAGGCATTACTCGCCGGCGGGAGGAACAGGAAGAATTTTGTTGTTGAACGGTTGCCTGACATGGTTGCTCCGGAGACACTTGTCTTCGCTGCTTCTAATTCCCAGCAACAGCAACAGTACCACCTTGAGCGTGTAAGCTTATTAGCAACACTTTCTTAGATCAATATGATTCAAGTGGTCGTTTTGTATATCAAATTAAGAACTAGAAGAAGCTAGACAAAGCCATGCAGTTATTGCTTCAACATTTGAGACTTATTCAAATTAACTTTTCGTTTCACTTGTTGGTAATAAGCTAATTTTAATTTGTACCCAAATGTTCAATCTAGTTACTGAGCTTTGTTTTGCAGTCATGCGGTGGCGCAGCAGATACGGCGATCGTTCGGCATAGGAGCATCGGAAAATGGTTCCACAACCACCACAAGGAAAACAACAAAAGCAAAGAAAAAGCGCGAGCCGGAAGGGCCCGCGTCCACTCAGCCCTTTCTGTTGCCGGCGTGGCTGCAGCAGTGGCCGCTGTAGCTGCAAGTATGAACTCAACGGAGGCTATCGATTTTAGCTCTAAGATGGCTATGGCTATGGCTTCAGCGACGGAGATGCTCGCGTCTCACTGCATAGAGATTGCAGAGCTCGCCGGAGCTAATCACGAGCAAGTTACCGCAGCTGTTCGGTCAGCTGTTGATGTTCAAACGCCTGGTGACCTCATGACTCTTACTGCTGCAGCTGCCACAGGTTTGATCTAATTAACTTTCTTTTTGGGAATTTTAAAAATTTTTGGAAGAATGAAATATTGAAGTTTGATTTCTTCGTGATCAGCTTTGCGTGGAGCTGCAGCTTTGAAGTTGAGGGTACAGAAAGAATCAAGAAACAATGCTGCAGTTATTCCATATGAGAAGAGCCACTTTGGAAGCCCCGATATCTGGTGCAAAGAAGGGGAGCTTCTTAAGCGCACAAGAAAAGGTTTATCACAAAACTGTTAAAAATCTCTTGTCGTGGTTTTAGTCTTCTTATTTCATGTTCCCTTGAATTTTTAGAGCAATATAAACTGTTAAACTGTAAACTGAATTGCATCTGGTGGTAATTGAGCAGGTGCTCTCCACTGGAAGCAAGTGTCTCTCTACATCAACAGGAAATCACAAGTATGATACACTGAAAAAGACCTGAAATTCAAGCATTTCATTCAATTTGTATTTTATTGTTCTTATGTGAGAAAAATTTTTCAGGTTATAGTCAAGATGAAGAGCAAACACCTCGGCGGCGCACTCTCAAAGAAAAAGAAAAGTGAGTCATGACTTCCAATTATTTGAAGTCATCATATCAATTTACTCAAATAAACCCAAATGTTAGGTATCATACATTATTTTCATTCATCAAGTTACTAAGTTTCAATTCTACTATGAACAAGTTTTATGGGAGCTTGAAGTTGGACAATGTCCACTTTGAGCTGGAAAGTTTGTGGTCTTACTCTAGCTAGTGTACCAGAACTTCTGCTGATTCAAAATTTTCAAAGATCTTGTTTTCTATCCCTTCTGAATTTTGTATTCGATGGATGAGCAGGTGTGGTTTATGGAGTGTATGAAGAAGTTCCCAGATGGCCAGACAGACATGGGTATGAAGAGAGGTGCTACTTTGGATTAAAAACAGCACGGGGTCTTCTGGAGTTCGAATGTGAGAACAGTATCAGCAAGCAGAAGTGGGTCGATGGAGTTCATAATCTGTTCAGACAAGTTAATATGGGAAGTTCAGGTGAAGGACTAGAGCAGTCTGTTGATCTGTTAAAATTGAATTAAACTTAGAACAAATTAGTTTGTGAAGATAAGATCTTCCCCCAAACAAAGATTATATATGGATGTGCAAAAGAAGACCAAGAAATTTTGGTTGTTTCTCGTATTCAGAGAATGAAATAATGATCACAAACCGTATGTACGTTAGTGGTCTACAAGAAAATCCACAAGTAGAAAAATATCCATTTGGCAGAAAGTACTCGTGAACAAAGTCATCAATAAGAACGCATTTTACATACTGGAGTAACATACAAAGCGAAAATTACGTACGTTTGTTACAAGCACAATGAGACCTACGTACAGGCCAATAAGAAAGCATATAGTATGCAAATAACTTTTGAGTTCTTTCAGATGAAGAATAACCTTTGAGTTCAGGAAGAGTAATAAATCATATGAACAAACATTCGATGTGATTAGTGCACATCATGAGCCTCCTTATGGCTACCATGAGATACTAATAATTAGAGCTTAAGATAATAATCATACAAGGAACTATATGAACAATATGGCTGACATTACCATTTTATGCGGTTATAAAATAATGTAATGAAATATACAGGTAAAATAATATTATAAATTACACATTGACCTGTAAAAGGCATGAAATAGCCTAGTGTTACATACAAAAAGAAGAAAAGAACTTGGTTAGAACTCCCCTGTCTTGCTCCATTCATAGGACGAACCAGCAGCTCACAGTATGATCTAACTGCCGTTGCTAGATACTGGTCTTCAAGGTTTAGTGACGTCTGACAAAACTTCTTAAGAATCCGTATGGCAAACTCTCTCAACCTGGCCATGCAGAAAGAGGTTCATCCCAGATCTTAAACTAAAATAGTATAGGCCTACACAAATAGAAAAGAATAAGGAAGAAATGATTTTTCAACAGCTTCAGTTTCAAGACATAAGACAGATGATAGACATTAGTAATGGCCACAACTTTCTACAGTGGGGCACCAGAAGTGGCAGATGTCCGCTTTGCCCTAAGCATAAGAAACCAACATGATTAAGGAAGCATCATAGTATAGGAAAATATATTTTTTGCCGCTACTTACGGTAATGAATCTATTAATAGCTAATCAAGATCCAAAGGACAAAGTATATCCATAGTATGACACCTTTTGTCAAGTTCAATTCACAGCAGAATATTGAATAGTTGTATTGAATTAGGAAATCTATAACCAAGAATAACTTGGCCGACTTATCACTAATTACAAATTCTGACCACGAACTAAAACCGCTAATCTAATATTTATCGACACAATGCACAGAGTTCTTTTGCTGAATCAAAAAGAAACCCACAAAGTAGATAAAACATGTGAGTGACTACTAGAATCCACAATACCGCTTGTTCGATTATTCGACCAGCATCAAGTTCTACCGCTAGAAAGTAACTTGTTGCACCAGTTTGTTTCACCCGGGCATCAAAGCCTACAATCACATTGTGATTAAGAAGTAAATTAGAATTGATGGGCGAATACTTTATGGAATCGCCAAGCATTAACACAGAACCTGTTTGGCAGGATTGCCTCCTCTGAGTGATGGAAGAAGCCCATGGCGTATATATCTTTACCATAAAATTCCAGGAATCATCCTGACGATATCTGGACAAGACTACCCTTTCAATATTGTGTAACGGAAGGAATCCTGACTGTTATTCTACATTTGCTTAAAAAAATTTGTTAAGTACCAATAGTTATACAATAGCAAGCTCCATAACAACTTTTGCATCTAATGCTTTAGAAAGCAAGAGGCAGGACAATCTTATATTTCAGGGCCCATAACAGGCACCCTTACAAGAGATTTTTCTGCAGTGAAGGCCTTGGACAAATTCAAGAAACCATTTTCCATCACAATGCACAGCCACCGTGCAGGATCAAAAAGGAACTCAATACAAAAGTTGCGGCACTCTATCATCAGATGCACTTATCAGCTTTGTGGGAATAGAAAACAAAGAAACTAGGAAAGTATGAACCTCAAGCCAAAAGTCTAGCAGCATCCTTGCACAGAAATAGTTCACATATATATAGAAACTCACCATCTTATAATAAAGATAAAGCTGATCATACTGAAGCAAATATTAATAATCACTGACTGCAAAATACTTGTGAGTAACAGTAACTCCAAAAATGAAACGGCAGATGGATGGAAAAAAACCAACTTATTTTTCCCACATCTTCACAGCTAAAGAAATAATCTTAAAACACAAAACAAAAATTTCACTTGAATAATTCAATTCTACTATGTTGAAACTTAATAAATCACATAATTGTATCATATTTGTAGGGCATACGTTTCAGATTTTACATAAATCATTAAGGACTAAGCATACTGCCCAATCCAACTAAGCAGGAACCAGACTATCAGATCTGTCCTATGGTTACAAAGAAACCACAGATGAGCTGTTGAAGGACTATCAAGAAACAATGATGTTCACAAGTGTGGATGCATTATTGTTAACACACATGAGGTCCCTTTGGCTTGATGATCAAAACCAATGACGTTGCCTCTAGTACCACTAAAGAAACTTGTCAAAAAACTTAGGCTAAGATAAGCGCTTTGCATAATTGTTTAATACAGATGAGGTAAACTAGACTTTAATCTAAGCACTTGTTTCTGGTACTATGTGAACAAACAACTTAAGCCTAATTTCATCCAGGCTTAAAATCTAATGATTCAGAACCTGATCCATTTTAAACAATGAAATTCAATTGTGCGCTAAAGTAAATACATACCTCCGGAAGTAGAATACAGGCTTGTCATCAGGGACAAACATATCAACACTACGAATGTTTCCGACTCGCAAAGCAATACATTCAGGCAACTTCACAACAATCCCAACAGCATGCAAAAAGAGAAACCAACAATTCGGAATCAAAACAAATCTCCAAGCAACTCAATCATTGAAATTTAAAGTAATAGCAGCAATAGACTTTGTCAGTACAGGGCATTGAAAGTTTGGATCTCCATGGTAGCCGATGAATTACGGATTGATCGGTAGATAACTAGAGATAACTGAAGAAGACGACTAGGCGCCAGCAGAGCAGAGGGCTTGCCGGAGATTGAGAGATTGTTATTTTGTTTCGTTTTATTCTGTTATGCGGTTGCAGTGTAAGGTCGCATTAAATTTGGTGATTCATATTTAAGACCAGTGCACGGAACCGCACGAAGTGCGAGAGATTTTCGTTTCCTTAGAATCTTATTGCGGAAGTCATCTACCCGCGTAATCGTTTCAGCCCATAAAAAGCCCAATCTAATGGGCCAAATCCTTCCGTTCTTCCCCTTCATTGCCAGGACCTCCAAGGCTCCAACAGTTCTACTCCCAACCTTCTCTGAATCTCCAGATTCTACTTCAGAACAACGAAGAACGAACAAGCTCTTCCTCCACTCCAGTACAACTATATCCATTTATTTGAGCAAATCAAGATATGCCTGTAGTCATTCTTCTTCGTCGATCTCATCTATCTCTTCTCGCTCAATCTTTCGTGTTTGTTTGTGGATCTGATCGCATTTTATGTTTTAAATAATTTGATCTGAATGAAATTGATCTTGCAGTTGCGGAGGTTTGTGGATTTAGAGCCGCCGGGACCGTTGCGTTACTTTTTGGGCGCGGCGATCATGATGATTGGAGTTGTTCTCCCGCTCACCTACATGTTGTTGCGTAATAAGCGGGCACCATCTTCTTCTTCATTATCGAAACAGACGTAGGTGTGCTTTTGCTACTATAGATTTCCGGTCATCATTCTTTATTTGTTATTTAATTCTGTTTTTGTAAGTACTTCCGTCGGTTCAATCGTGGTGTTTGTTTTGGAATCTCATTTGGGAATTTGCTTTACGTGGATTTGTGTTTCAGGAGCAAGGGTCTGATTTAGAGATAGGATAGCTAATCAGCAACTTTAAAAGGAATGGATTCAACTGAAGATGGATTTGGACGAGAGCATCAATGATAATGATTGGTAATTGTTTATGAAGAATGATCACGTTTGTGGTGTAGTTGTTGGTGTGAATTTGATACGGTTTTGTGTTTATAGAATCAAGCGAGCTTTACAACATACTTCTTTGTTCTTGTTTTGGTTTTGATGTTTAGTTGCATACTTTAAAGGATTCGATTTTGTACCAATTTCTCTAACGTATTCGTTTCATATTTATAAGAGATGGTTATCTTCCCATTAAGTTGAGAAGATGGTTTCTGTGGCTTAACAGTGAGCTCCATGCTTTTCAATTCGTCCCATGATGTTGTGCTTATTCTGGAAACAGTCTCAGTACTGCCATGGCATGGACTAGTTCTCAAGTTTCCAAAGCAATTTGCTTTAGCTTTGCTCCTTAGAACTACTTGTCAAAACCAATCATGTCTGCTAAAAAGATATGTAAATATGTGGTCTCTACACGTAAAGCCATATGTGAGCCTAAGGTGTCTCACTAGATGATGGTGAAACTGAAGCATTTTGGTTGTTGTAATTAGAAAGCTCCTGAGTAGATAAGTGGCAAAGTAAAACTAAGTTGCTGCTGAAAAACTCCTCTGGCTGCAGAAGTTACCTTTTTTTATTATTAGTAGTATTGTTGTATATGGCTTGTGAAACATCTCAAAAGACAGCTAGTTGCATTAGTAGTTTAGTACTCTATATAGTTTCTATAGGTGATATTAATAACTATGAGAGCATATGGTTAGCACATACATAGGTAGACACCATGGAGGACCACAGCAATGCTGGTTCAATAATTTGGAGACTTGATTGCCCTGAGATCCTCAAGAACATGTAAACTGACACATGCAACAAAGCCAGGAATTAAACTTTGTTCCTAGAGCACATGATCAACAATGTTCCTCTTTCTGATTCTGTAATGAACTTCAAATATGCATTATGCATGAAGTGAAGTTTGATAGGATGCCGTTTGGATAGCTAGGATTAGTAGTTCAGAATACATTAGATAACTTGCAAAGTTTTCAAGTGCTCCCTGGTGAATGTGTTTAAGTCTCTATTGCAATTCTGCATGTAAAGGGCAATGCTTTGTCAAGCATTAGTACCTGCTAGTCTGAGACTTCTGATATGTATCTAGAACACTCGGTTTTATCAGGAAGGAAGGTGCTGAACTTTTTCTGTTGCAGTTCGTACATGGTCATTTAGCCAGTGAAATTTCTTGTGTCGGTGCTGCATTTTCTAAAAAGGCTGAAGAAAGTCTTGCTCATTCCTGTTGACATATGGCATTTCTTCCTATAGATAGAAGAAGAAACATGGGATTTATTTTTTAGTACAAAAGCTTGGTACATAGAATAGTAAGGCTGGTAGTATTTTATTTCTGCTATTTGGCACACTGGATTACATGCCAGATTATCGAAGTTTTAGAGATACTTAAAACACCTGTTCATGTTCAATTCGTACATTTTTCTTGAAGTCATTGAAAGAGGGTTGTTTTAGTTCTATAATTCTAAGTTGCTGTTATCTGTGCTCTGTGGGCTTCCTGATTGCAGTTAACATTTTCTCTTCCAGTTTTGGCTTCTAAGTTGCTGCTATCTGTGCTCTGTGGGCTTCCTGATTGCAGTTAACATTTTTTCTTCCAGTTTTGACTTGTAGAGTTAGATATCCAGCGTAGACACTCTACATTGATGCACATATATATACACACAGAGGGAAAGGAGGGAAAAGGATATAACCACATCCGATCTGCCAACATTCAGTCCTTGACCAATTCCGAGCGTTGATCAAATTTAAAATTAATAGTTAGAATAAATAGAAGTCATTTAAGTGATAAAGGCAGAATAAGTAATTTTATTTCCTTAATTCTAACTGTTGGATTTATTTTAATCAACTGTTAGGATTGAAAGTCGGTAGGGCTTGGCTTTTAACCAGGTGGTCTTGGTGTCGACTCAATAAACTTTTTTGCTTGCTTCTCTTATCTTAAAGCTAAAACTACAATATTATTCAGAACTGATACCATAAATTGCATGAGCTGTCAGCCCGCGGGATTTGTTTATAGAAGTTTTAAAAAACTTTTTTTATTTCATATTTTTAATGAAGTTTTTATAATATTTTAGAAAATTTATTTAAAAATTTAAAAAATATGAAAAAATTCTATACTATTGCTATTATTTATTTTATTTTAAAAAAAAATCATATTTTAAAATACGACGAAAATAATTTTCTTTCTTTTTTACAAAAATATTTTTATAAACGTTCTCAAAAGCATATTTAACCGGATTGCTAGTAGTAGACTGCAGGCAGCGCGGTATTTCTTTATTTTTGGAACTTCTTACTTAGAACTTGCTGCTGTGCGGGATTAATTTTTTGGCATTGGGCCATCAAAGGTTAGGCCCAAGAACATGGTGGACTCTGAATGTAATTGAATTTTGCGGTCCGTTTTTTAATGTAGTTGATTTTTCTGTTAAGTCGTATTTCAATTATACTGATTTTTGTAAAAATAAAATTTAACAAAATGTTGGAACTCCCAAATTAATTCTGATGGTAACAATGAATTAAGAATTATGATTTATGTCAGACTAATAAATTGAGATTAAGTTTTGCAGGATTAAATAAAACAATTTTATCTTACATACGGCACACAATAATCACATTCATTGAACAGCCAGTTGCTCTGCTACTGTCAATATAATAATCAAGCAGCATATAGAACAGAGAATTCTATAGTCACTCAAGAGCCAGCCATTCAACTACTAATTATACAAAGACTTTTCTGTGACGCTCAAAAATAGAGAATTGGGTTCAACAACGAAACTTCTACTTAAACTCTTCATCCCAAGATCTTTTAGATTCACATTTTACTGAAACAAATCAGATGATACAAGATCTACAACGAGCAAAAAAATACTCTTTTCACAAGAAAGGAAAGACTCGACGTTCAAGAAAAGAAAAGAGATTAATACAACTAAAATTGACTAATCAAGTCAAGCTGGTGAAGTCAAACCAATTCAAAACAGATAATCTGGAACGCATTAAATCGGGACAAGCCAACTCAGCTCGAAAATTGAATACAATATCTCAGCTGAAGCAAGTTTAGGATCACTGGCGGGTAAATTCAAATTTCCATTCCACATTACATTTAATGCCAATGAAGAACTTGCACTAGAGTAGCCGAAACTGATCGTGGAGGCGGTTGATTAACCGCTGAACAAACTGCTCCTCTCTATCTTGAAAATCTACCGATGTAAAAAGGACGCCAACGGCAATCTTCTTCAACGGAAAGAATCATTCTGCAAAGACACGAGAGTTTATAAAAAGAGAAGCAGAGGAACAGAGAAAAAGGGAGAGATTAACAAAAAAAAACTCATCTGCTCTATAATGTTCAAATCACTAAAATGAAAAAAAAATTTGCTGCTGATCACACAGAAGGCATCATCCTCAGCAACTAGCTCGATCTTTTCAATAGAAAACTCCTGAGAACATTTATTTATATTGAGATAGATTTTGTACCTAACTTGTCTTTTTTAACTACTTACAATTCGGTGATAGGATGTTTGGAGCACATGGTAAAAAAATTCGGTTGGAGCTTGGTGAAAGTTTATTAATTTTGTAATAGAGCTAACATGTCAGCCAGATGGACTAGGGAGTTCAGTACGCTCTGAAGGATTGTATTGGTGAAGAAATCTTTAAGGAGCAAGTGTGCTTGGTGAAGCACTTTGCTTTTGATGTATGTGTAGCTCATTAAAAATTTAGTGAAGCTTAGCTCTTGTGATAGAGCATCCGTAGATGTAGACAAAGAGGTTTGTCGAACCACGTAAAAATACTCTAAGTACTCGCTTCTTTGTCTAAGTCACTATATACTCTAACTCTCTGTCTGCAGGATATAATATTACTAACAGCCGGCTATACATTTACTGTCTGTAGGATCATTACTTTGTATGAAAACTTTTATTTATCAATTCAATTCATCCCTTCTCTCTTGAGTTGCTCTTACAGGAGATCCAACAATAAAATTAAAATTCGAAATAATAAGTAAAATTATGAAATTAAATTTTAAATAAAAGTAAAATTTAATGTGAAAGTGATAATAAAGTTTAAATGATAATTTAAGAAACGTATGAATGAAGTAGGTGAACTCAAATTTTGAAAGAAAGAAGTGAAGTTTATTGTAATTCAAACATGTTCTTAGTGTCTCCAAATTGGGTAATGCCTAATCGCAATCCAGATTCTCAAAAGAAAAAATAGCTGAAAAATTGCGTGATGCCATTTCTCAAATTTGGATATATTCTAACCATAGAAGCTTGTTTGTTCTGATCATCGATGATAAAACTGAAAGAAGAATCAAGAATCCCAGTCCCAGCAACCGTCAGTAACTACCCCACGACCCCTGACAAGTGAAATTTTTTTGCGCCTTTTAGCCCTTTTCACGAAGTTCAAATTCTAATTAGCATTCCTCCACGATTCCTCGTTCTTTCTTTGCCCATTTACTCTCGCTCTTTTGTCACCAACTCTCTTTCGTGCTGCAATTCAGTCTGAAGATTTCTGAGAAAAGCAATGGCTTGCATTGGCCGAAGCCAGTTGGAGACGTGCTTCGCCCCTAACGCACTCCGTGCATACCTCGCCGAACTCATTTCCACTTTCATCTTTGTCTTCGCCTCCGTTGGCTCTACCATCTCCTCTCGTCGGTTTTAATCAATTTGTCTCTCCTTTTCATTATCAAGATTTACCCCATAACATATACTTACAAGTTTCTTATACTCTATGATTGATTGGTTTGCATGGATGTTAACGCCGAACACAACATCTGACGCTTCGGCGTTGTTGGCCACGGCAGTCGCACAGGGCTTCGCATTGTTTGGATCGGTGACATTGCCGCTGACGCTTCCGGTGGGCATTTGAACCCTGCAGTTACATTCGCGATGGCACTAGCTGGTCACGTCACTGTGCCAATTGCAGTCTTCTACTGGATTTCACAGATGCTTGGTGCCACTCTTGCTTGCCTATTCATTAAATTTGCCTCCCCTGGCCAGGTCTAATTAGAAATAGTTGACAAATGACACGCATATTATGTTTGATTCATTTGGTGTAGTTAATCCATTACTTATTAATTGCAACATGTAGCATTACCTACAGTTTTTCATGTAGAAATTGATTTAATTGAATTATTGTAGGCAGTTCCGATAACAGGCATAGCAACGGAGATGACAGGATTCGGCGCAGCGATGTTTGAAGCGGTCATCACTTTTGCTTTGGTGTACACAGTTTATGTAGCAAAAGACCCCAGGTCAGGCAAGAGAAACTCTCCAGGAGGTGCATTAGTAATTGGCAAGGTCTGCGGCGCTTGCGTTCTGGCTACTGGATCTCTCACTGGCGCTTCCATGAACCCTGCTCGATCCTTTGGTCCGGCAGTTGTCAGTGGCGACTTCAGGAACCATGGTGTCTACTGGGTCGGACCTCTTATCGGCGCCGCCCTTGCTGCTTTGGTTCATCAGAGCATCGTCTATCCGGTTCCTCCTAGCGTTGAAAACTCTAAGGATACCGGAGTTGTTTACATTGTTGTGCTTGTTGTCACTGAAATTACTGCGCGCGCTCTTACGTACTGACTTAACTCCTAGTTTCAGTTACGAAAAATTCATTTTTCTTCAAATTTTATCGTCACAAATATATACTGCCCTAATGCCCTTCACAGTATGATTAATTAAACAGTACATTTGTACACTTATTTATCTCACACAACACTGGCAAGCAAGATCAGAACATCAATTTGAGTAATAATAGTGAACTGGTACTTCTGACAGGACCCAGTTCAAGGATAATCTTGACTGCGGGCTTGTTCATGGTCATGTGACCCAATGAAGACATCGCCGTAGATTAGTCCAGCAAGTCCGCCGCCGATCAATGGACCCAGCCAATACACCCAGTGTCCTGAGAAGTTCCCACTTGCGGCAGCCGGACCAAAGGACCTTGCAGGGTTCATTGATCCTCCACTGAAAGGTCCGGCAGCTAAAATGTTGGCTCCGACAATGAACCCGATTGCAATAGGTGCAATAATTCCTATTGCGCCCTTCTTCGGGTCAGCTGCTGTGGCATGAACGGTGTAAACTAGTGCAAATGTGATCACAATTTCCATAACTAGTCCTTCAACCTGGCTCATCCCTGCTGCTACCCCGTGAACTGGAACAGCCTGCAAAAGAAAACATAGACAAATGATTACCGTAACCATCCTAAATACCTCTACCGATTCGAAATCGTTCTACTAACCAATCCACCGGTAGCGAACTTCAATAGGAGGCACGCAACGGTTGAACCGAGAAGTTGTGCGATCCAGTACAGTATGCCGGTTAGAATAGTGATGTTGCCGCTAATGGCGAGGCCAAAGGTGACTGCAGGGTTCAAGTGGCCACCGGAGATATTTGCCGCCATTGAAACGCCAACAAAGAGCGCTAGTGCGTGAGCAACTGCTACTGCAACAAGACCGGCCGGATCCAATGCTGCATCAGCAGTTAGCTTACCTGACAACGAGAGCAAGTGATTTCTTCATTCATCGAGATATTAACAGAAACTTACATTGTTTCATGGATGAAATGATTAAATTGTTCTTAACTCACTGTAGGCAATAGCAGAACCAACTCCGGCGAATACGAACAACAAAGTTGCTATGAATTCAGCTAAATATGACTTGATAGATGTAGAACTAAATGAATCACCGGGACTGCCAAAAGCTAAGTTTACCATCTTGATCGTTGAAAACTTTTTGATGCTGCTACTCCTGCTTGTGAACAGTAGTTAAGAAGTTTAATTATGTTGTTCTTCCGCGTATAATGAACATAATTGGGCATTTTATAGTAGAAACTACCGGCCTATACAAGTCATTAACTAATCTGCCAAAACTTAATTATTGGTGACTACAGGTGCGTTTTGGGATTGATTATAAAAGACAGTTTTTTTAAAATAAAAAATATTTTTAATTTTTTTAAAATTAATTTTATTTTTTAATTTTTTAAAAAATAATAAAAATATATAATAAAAAATTTTATTTATGTAAAATTTTTATATACTATCTAAATTTTTAAATAAAATTTTTAAATATTTATAAAATATATATTAAAAATTATGAAAAAATTATAAAAAAATGTTTTAAAAAAGCTGAATCAAACGCACCCAACGTAAGTTAGTAGTACTTGGAATATTTTTTGGGCGGTGTTAGCTCAATCATGATAATTAGTGGATAACATTTCATTAGTGTTAATAATATGAATCAATGGCCGTCCAAACCGTCCTTGCGTCTTCGTCGTCGGCTAATGGTGATGCAACTAACTTATACTGGTTCAAATAATAAGTTTGCATTTTGTTTAATTAGTAGGGGAGTTGTTATGGCTTACTTTGTTTAATTGATAAATAAAAAAAAGATAATGCAAGCATGATAACGATGTTGTAACTATGGAATAAAGCAGTCTCGATTAGAAATGAAAATAATCTATATTCTACATGGAAAAAAATATATAAACGTATCAATCTTAGTGTTAGTCATGTCTAAAATATTCATGAATAATATCATTTTTCAGAAAATATAAATATGAAATGATTATTTTAAAATGTTGCTAGTACGATAAGGCCCGAAAGCCCATTCTCTGCTGCCCATTAACAATTCCGTCCCTTACTCTTTACAGATAAAGCAGCGACCACCCTATCCAACTGAGACTTGCCCAGCCCATTAAAAACCGGAAACGACGGTCCACGTACGGCCCGAGTTCTTCAAAAATACCGTAAATCGACTGTTGAAATGACTTCTGCTTGTGGGTCACTGGTGCTTCCGCGCGCTTTCCGCTTGATCCTGTTCTTCACAAGAACGTCTCACTCTGTGCATCTGACAGAAACTTTTGTTTCACACAAAAGATCAAACTTCTCTTTAATTCACTTCTTTATCTATCTATCAACTCTGCATTAAATTATCGCCTTAATCTCTCCAACGACCTCCACGTACTGCCCCACGGCATTTACTCTCTTTTCCATCGGTGAATCCGCTAGCTAATTATAAACTTACTCGTACTCTGCTTTCACTCTTCTTCTTATGCATGTACTATTGATTCTTTGTTTCTTTCTTTCTCTAAGCAGTTTCAATAATTTCTAATGTCTTTGACTTGTTCTGGAGTTGGAGTCTCTTCTGTACTGCAAACACCAGGATTTTTGCGTGTTGTGTTCAGTAGGGGGCTTTTTTTATTGAATATTTGTGTTAGATATCAGTTGGATTCTGCACTATTGTGGAGATAAGAAGGAAGGTGAAGAATGAGAGGAGATCAGGTTGAAGCAGGGAGAGATGTTGATCATGAGTTCAGTGCTTTGAAGACAGCGTCAATGAGTTCGACTCGTGGTGATGGAGGTCACAAGCGGTCTAAAAGGTTTGGTGTTGAGCTTCCTCGTGAAGTGTTTGAGTTTTTTTCTTTGATGCAATTTTTGTTTTCCTCGGTCAGTGTTTGATTTCCTTTTCCTTGCAATTTTTTGGAAACACTGGTAGTAGGTACTAATTTATTTGCTGAGTTGTTAATTAGCCATATAATGTGAATCCTTAATTCATGTTCTCAATCAGGACTCGAGTGCGGATTTCTAACAAAGATTTGGAAGTTGAACTTTCTTTTCAAAACACTAAGCTACTTGTTTGAGTTCAGATTTTGAGCGACTCTAAAATTTTGTTGATTGTGAAATCAATTCTTGGAATGAAACTAGAACTTTGTTACCACTTATGAACAACAATAAATTGCGTAAGAAATAATTGGTTAAAATAGCTTAATATGTGCTCAAATTGTGATCTTTAAATCCTTCTCTAGCTAGTACTGGAAAAGCCAAAGTTGGTTCATGTTTAATTTAGTTTTTTTGCAAACAAATCTAATTAGTTATAATGCACGATAGGTGCACGTATTATGATAGGCATATAAGCTTATTCCTGAATGAGTTGCTTTGACAGTTTTTCTTTTCAGTTAATACTCAAGAGAAAAAGTTGGCCTATCATGGCTTATAGTGGTAGCTAGCCTTATCATGTGTTTCCCTACTTTCTGGCTCATATGCTTGTCTCTTGGTGTCTCGTTCAGGTTGCAATATACAATGGTTTATGTATATGCGAACTTACCATAACCTTTTATGTTAATAGTTGTCTTCAAACTTAGCCAATTATTACAGAGCACAATGAATTTTAAAATACTGAAGAAGAATGCAACTCTGGAATTGGTAATTATTTTAAGAGATACTATTACCGGTTACTGATCATGTTCGATGACCAATGCGTTCTTTTCCCTAGTTGTTGTACATGAAAGTCAATACCTTAGCCTTTTGACGTGTTTAGTCATACCATATGAACTTGGTAAGTTGTTGCTTTGACGATACTGCTAGTATTTGTTGAACTCAAACATGCATATGCGAAACTCATGTTGCACTCATTTGTTGTCATATTTTTCTTATTTTTTGCTATATTTTTCAAGGTTTTTGACCTTTAGCACACTAGCCCAAAGCAGGTATCTGCTTCATGCTTCCACTTACAGTTGCATTGTGTTCTTTTTTCTTCAACAGTGCCTCCGACAAAATTCTTGACATTGCACCACATGGAGCTTCAAATTGCTCAGGAAAGGAGTGCAAGGAGTGTTGCGTGAGTGCATGTAGAAGTATTTCATTGCATAATATTTATATATCGAATGATATCCACCTAGTGCTATGATGTTTTCTTCTTGCTGTAGTTGTTCTTTGTATCTGTAATTAGATGCTTAAATACAATTCGCAAATGATAACTGCATTGTATTTTTATCAAATATGCAGCATAAAGAAAGGCCTTATGTGCCTTCTACTCAACATGTTCAAAGAGAAAACTTCAAAGGTGCCTCCTTGAATCATCGAGCATCCCTGGAGAATGATGTAAGAACATACTGCTCGCTTCCATTCCTCAAATTTAAGTACAAGTTGAACTTGTTGGAACTGTAGCTTTAAAAGTAAAGAATAAAAGCAAGCATGGTTACAGTTACATTACAACTTATCTCATTTGATTGAAGATGCTCACATCACCGTTAAGCCAAGCTATTTTGCAAACTTACAAAGATCAACCATTTCCAATTGTTTCTTCTCGAGAAAATCCTTCCTTTAAGTAGATCTCTTTTAATGAAATTCATACAGATAAAAAATCTTCAGTTGCATTTGTATCAAGAGAAATCTGCGCGTAACATTCTTGAGAGGACAATTGGTCGTGCTTCTAGTACTTTATCTCCTGGACACAGGCATTTTGCTAGTCAGGTATATGTAGCTGATTTTGCTCATAGTGTTAATATTAGTTTTTTGCTAGAATAGTGAGTCTTGAATATGTCTCTTCAAATTCATCCTGCATCGTTTCCTCTTTGCAAACACTACTTGATTCAATAGATATGAGTGTTGACCGAGATAAAGTGAGGATTCACGTTCACCATTCTTTTTGCCACCATTTGTGATTTCACATAGTTACACGTTTCTTATCTTCAAGTCGTAGTAGCGATGCTACTTCAGAAACTTTTGGATTTATTACCACAAACTGAAGCTTGCTCTAACTGAGAAAATGATGGACGCTGCACTATTCCCATTGCCTGACTTCCTTCTGTGGTACAATCTTGTTGAAATTTGCACGAATTCCTGACTTTATTTTTTTAATTTTTTCCATATTGCATGATTGAGACTGCTTTAACTACAACCTTTTTGAGTATGTACTTTGAATTGTTTGGTTTGAGATACAGACAGTTGTGAAAGTATAGGAATATCCTCACCTAATTGCTTTTACATTAAATAGATATTTAAATGATGCTTAATTTAGAGGCATCCGTGATGTCCTTCAGTCAATATACTTGTTTGTTTGAGCTTGTTTTTGGTTGCCAACTCACATAATTGTCAGTTCATTAAAATGGTTTCACAGATTTACAAAATCTGCATTCATTTGTATTATTTTATGGTTTCAACATTTTTACAAGAGACCATGATTGATGTGCTACTCACTTACTAGCTGTCACTTAGGTCTTTATTTATTTATTTATTTATTTATTTTAGCTCTCTTTGCAGTTTGATTATTGTGGATTTTCACAGTTTAAACTTCTAATCTGTATAAAGAATTGACTCAATCAATTTAGACAAGGGAACTCATTGAAGAAATAGAATTACTGGAAGAGGAGATTGCAGATCGTGAGCAGCATGTTCTATCACTATATAGAAGCATCTTTGATCAATGTGTTAGTACAGCAACGTCAACACAAAGCTCTGGCAAATCCTCTCCTGCGCATGTGAAGACTGAAACTAGAAAGCACCCAAGTATTATATCAAGCTCATTTTGCTCTTCAAAGAAGTTTCCACTCCAACATTTTCAAGTTCTTGGTTCAATCAAAGAGTCTGGAAAAAATAGTGTAGACAAATACAAGGGCGGTCTTGTATTATCAGCTCGGGGAAGCAAAAGTAGCCATATTGCAAACATTTCCCAAGTTTCCAGCAAGGTACAACAATCTCCGATCGATGCCTATGTGGTTGTATTACATCATGCTTTCAAATTAGTTATGGCTTATTCCTCTTAAGGATTAAATTTCAAGATTCTAGTAGAATGAGGTCACTTTTTCGCAACCTGTGTACCTAGTGATGCCATCAGTTCTGTGAATAAAATATTTCACAAATGGCATACGATGTACTTGCAACATAAAGTACATTTTCTTTCTACACTGTGAATCTCCAACTTGTCATCAATTAAATTAGATCAATCATTAGGTGAGTTTACCAAGAATATCTTTAAGAACAGAAAATGTCTTAAACTTCGTTGTTTCAACTAATACTACCAATGTTACCGTCTGATAGTACAACTACACTCCATCACCTTGTTGTTCATGTTTGTCTCTATAAGAAGAAACTGATTTTGAGAACAAATTCTATAATTTAGCAAATCTGGTTTTTCTAACTGTGTATTTTATTTCTCATATTTAGAATCCTGGCTTACATTTTTCTTTCATGACAAGTTTGCGAATATGGAGAGAGGGTACTTAACCCAAACACTAAGAGATCATCTTTATCAATGTCCAAGCAAACTCTCTGAAGAACTGGTTCGATGTATGGCTGCAATATATTACTGGTTGAGAAGTGATTCATCAGCAAAATCAGACAGAGCTTTTTCTCCCTTCTTATCACGATCATCTACGAGCATAGTTCTTCCTCGGCAAGGGAATGGAGAAAGCCGAACCTTACCCTGTCGACCAACTATGGAGATATCTTCTATCTCAATGAGAAAGGACCAGTTTTCAAGTGCATCAAATGCCATATACAACTATAGGTTAGAGAAACAGAGAACAAAAGTTTTTGGTTTCCTGACTTTTCCTTCTATTGTAGAAACTGACCCATGGTGGTGACCTCTTCGGTTTAAACAGGTTACTGGTTGAGCAATTAGAGAGAGTTGACGTTGGTAGTATGGAAAACAATGCTAAGCTGGCATTTTGGCTGAATGTCTACAACTCTCTTGTCATGCATGTATGTCTTGAGCTCATATCATAATAATTGGCACCACCTACATATCTCTTTTTCACTAATTAAATTCTAAGTTTCCTTATGCAGGTATATTTAGCTTACGGGACCTCGACCAGCACCTTGAGAAGGATGACTTTGTTTCACAAGGTATAAGATACATCAAAGTCTCTAGTTATGGAGCTCTTGAATTCATTTTCTTCTCGCACAGTATGGTTCTGGTCTCCCTTTTGCCCTGTAACCGGATCAATTGTCTCAGCGTCTCTATTTTTCTTATAGAAGATAAGAAAAGTGCACTTCTTCTATTGTGGCAGTATTGGTTCCAACTGTACTCTTCGGAGATAAGACCTTCATACTAATCAAAGCTAAACCTGTATAGTAATATAGTATATTCAAGTTTAATCTTAACTCCAGAAAACATCATTTACATTTCATCACAAAACCTCTTTAAGTATCTCTTAGAAATTCTAAATTTTATGTATTGTGCAGGCTTCCTATAAGATTGGTGGACATTGTATTACTGCCAACTCTATCGAGTACTCCATATTGTGCTGCAGAACAAATAGAATTGGTCGAGTGCGTATATGCCTCTTTTTGTTCCAGTGTATTGGTTTTCTTTGCCCCTTTTCTATTGCCTGTCATTCTTTTTGTCTTCTCATCATATCTGAATCAATATCAATAATGTTTAGGTACTTCCTTTTGCTTTTAACTAATGAGAGTGACTGATTGTTGATGTGGTAACAGGATTTAGGTGTGACTTATATCATCCTCATATTGCACAGACTAGGCTGATCAAATGTTAATTACCTGCACCAATGTAAAATCTCTTTTAATGACTTCTAAATCCGCCTTGCAATTGTGTGCCTTGAAGGCATTACTCAATGAGGTAAAAACCACTGGAAATAGTGACAGATTAACTTTGCATTAGAAGTTAGAAAGGCAATCATCTCCAAGGATATGATTAATAATAGTTGATAACTCATTAGTAGCCGTTCCATGCAAGGAATGACAAAATGCATGCTATATTAGCGTAGTGCAACGAGGACAGCATGCTTCTTTTTATCTTTCTCATTACAATCTCTTTGCAGTGGTTTGAACTCATACTCTCAACTGCAATGAGGAAGAAAGCTGGCGATGCTAAGCAGCTTCTTGAATCAACATTTGGACTCTTCACACCTGAACCGCTAGTGTTGTTTGCTTTGTGTACAGGCGCAGCATCAGACCCATCGGTAAATTCCCGACGCTCTCAACAAAGTTTTCTTTTTACAATTTCTTTACACCCTGATCATCTTTCTCGATACAGTTGAGAGTCTACAGTGCAAAGAACATCATGGACGAGTTAGAGAAGGCCAAGAGAGACTTTCTGCAATCAAGCGTTATCGTTGAAAGCTCAAGAAAAATACTCCTCCCCAAGATTCTGGACAGGTATGCAAAAGAGGTCTCAATGAACATAGATGATCTTTTGAAATGGATATCTCACAATGTTGACAAGAAAATGAATGAAGCAATCCAAAAGTGCATGGATTCCAAAGGAAAAAGAAAGGCCTTGCAAGTTATTGAATGGTTACCATATAACACAAAATTCCGGTATGTCATTGGGAAAGAATTGATGGAAAAACCGTCGTGGGTGTAAATGCTGCTTTGCTAATTGGAAAAACCAAATGTGAGTATGCGCTTCTCATGGGACAAAGAAAATGATGTTTGTTCCATTGTCCATTCTGGTGCTCTGGTCTTGTTTCATCAAATGCAAATGTGGGCTTTTATGCCTTCCTCGATGTGGAATCTGTCATGAAAGTTGCTGGCAAAAACAAAAACTTACCATGAGCAGATCACAACTGCATTTTTTTAAACAAAAGTTTCTGCAGAGAAGATAGTCATTGATCATGTATGCATTTTTTACAGAGTTTGTTTTTCCATCTACCTTCCACTGTCCATGCAGGAACTTCTAGGTAGTCTTAAGTTGAACTTCTGCTACATAGGTATTCAAATTTTTTAGCTTTTGAAATGAAGCCTTTTTGGAATAAATAGTATTTAAATTTTTTTCAATAAGTTTTTTTATCTCAATAAAATAATAACAATAAGTAATAATAAATCTTACTGGTTTTTGTTCATTTTAATTTTTTCATAAAATTTATAAAATATTATAAAAAAACTAATAAAAAATGTAAAGTAAAAAGTAGGAATTAAATGTTGTTTAAATGCGCCGTCAAAAAGTGCCTAAGGAATCTTTTGATCTCTCTTATTCAGATGAAGAAAAAATAAACTAGTTGCTGTGGAATTTGTTGGCAAGTATGTCTTGGTGCATTTGAAAATGCTTATAAAATAAATTTTTTAAAATAAAAATTATTTTTATTTTTAAAAAGATAATAAAAATATATAATAAAAAAAAATTTTATATAGAATTTTTTTATATTTTTTAAATTTTTAAATAAAATTTTTAAATATCATAAAATATATATTAAAAAATATAAAATGAGAAATTAAAAAAAAACGTTTGAAAAATGCAATCTCAAACACCCCGTGGATATAGAAACCTCGTGCTTAGTAATAACCTGATTGCACATATTATTGAACTCAGGGACTCCAAGTTGATAAATGTAAAAGTTGAATGACCTATTAATAAAAGTCTGTTTGGAATGGGAACGCAATTCCACTGTTTTCTTCAAATTTATTTTAATATCTTATTTTTTAACTTTTAGAAGATAAATAATATTTTTGTTGTAAAAGTATTATTATTATTATATATTTATTTAATTAATAAAATATATAATTTGCTTTTAGAAAAAAATTAATTGTTTTTGAAGATTTATTTTTAACCTACCCTAAACAATTCCTAAAGGAAATGGTGAAATTTCATACTCAAAGGCAAATACTATAAGGCCGTGTAATTATATGAACGTGAGTTTTAAAAAATAAATATTTTAAAAATAAAATTTGATAAAATATAAAATTTAAGAAAAATAAAGTTTAATGTGCACGTAAAATTTAGAAAAATAATTAAGTAATATAAAGTGATAACATACCCCTTTATACATGCCATTCACAAAAACAATGGCATTACCGAGAATTTGTGAAACTCAAGAGCGCTTTCTGAAACTTATCTCGTATTCGTTTGCTATGCGCTTCCCGATCGCACATCTCGACCATCTTCGACTGGACCGCGAAAAAAGTAAAAGGGGGAGAACGAAGAAAAAGAAAAAAGAAAGCTGCGAAATTTCCTCCGTTATCGATCTATTTGCAGCCATTACGCTCGCGAAAAGCTACTTCTGCTGTCGGAGATTCACCGGAGCCAGATAGGATTTGGCAGCGACTGTTAAGATCGGTCTGGTAGAACCCTTTCTTCCATCGTGAGGTCATCTGACGGTTGAGATTTCTTCTCTGGTTGAAGAGAGGTAGTGTGGATCTCTCTCTCTCTCTCTGAGCAACTGGTACTTGCTACTGGATAGTTGTTTATTTTCTAACTCGCGTTTTATCTATGCGGAGATTTCTTTGTTTTTCGTTCTTTTTTTCTTTTTGGTTAATTTGAGCTGTTCTTTAGAAGATAATGGAATTTTGCATTCATGAAAGAGTTATTTTTTGGCTTGTTTCACTGCTTTTTATGGTAATTATGAGTTGTTTTAATCTTTCTGATTTGGTTTTGTCAGGTTGGACAACTGTTTTTTGGAGTGAATTCTTATTAGAATGGCAGCAGTGGTTGCTAGAGATAGCAGCCAAGCATCTACTTCCACTCCCATTCAAGAGAAGGTAAGCAGGAACAAGCGGAAATTCAGAGCCGATCAGCCGCTAGGAGATCTTGATCATGTTCCTGATCAGCCACCTTTCGTCAGCTATGAGTTGGCTCCCATGGTGAGAGTCCCATTCAGTGCAGACCCTGAGCACCATTTCAGTGTGTGCGATGGGTGTAAGACTCTTGCCTTTACGAGTCGAGAGCTAGTGGCTTCAGAAGAGTTCCAGAATATTGACTGGGGAGACACCACTGAGAGCGAACTTGAGGAGCTGGTCTTGAGTAATTTAGACATAATATTTAGAAGTGCGATAAAGACGATCACTACTTACGGCTACAACGAGGATGTTGCGGCGAATGCAGTGTTGAGGTCTTGTGCTTGTTTTGGATGCCAAGATATTGTGTCAAAATTAGTTGACCATGCTCTGGCATATCTAGGGAGTGGGCAACCAGTTGAAACTTCTCGTAGGGAAAATTTATCGGAGGATTTTCTGAAATTGGAGAAGAGTGTTTTGGAGGAGATGGTCGGTGTCCTTAGGGAGGTAAGGCCTTTCTTCAACAGAGGAGGTGCAATGTGGTATTTGTTGATGTGTGATATGAATATTTGCCATGCATGTGTCGTGGATGGGGATTCTCTAGGCACTCCTGCTGGCCCATCTCAAACATATTCAGGATCCAGACATGCAGCATCACTGGCTATGCTGATGCCCTCCGACTCATCAAATCGGATGGCAAGTACTCTGCAACCTGAACTTCATACTGTGGTAGGCATCCCGAACTTGCCTTCAGGAAGGTTCTCTGCAGGTGGTGTCCACAGTAATACTAGCACTTTTCATGCACAAAAGGAAAGCTCGTTATCATCATCAAACCAAGCGATAGAGTACTCTTCTGTAAGTAAACCTCAGTCATTTGTATCGGGGATTAAGACAACAGTCACAAGGAAGAGCCATGGAAGTACTACAAAGAGGGAAATCATCCTTCGGCAGAAAAACATTCATTTTGAAAAGGGTTATCGAGCGCATGGATCAAGATCTGGCTTAAGATCAGCGAAGATTAGCGGCGTGAATGGGTTGATTCAGGATAGGAAAAGTAAATTGCATCCTGATTCCAGTCAAGCAGTCCTGAAAAATGGATTAAGAACAAATAAATCAGTTGGAAATTGCAAAATACTGGCAGATACAACCCTTAACCTTTCTTTTAGTACTGGTCCAACATCAACTTCAGGAGCCACTGATAGTTTGTCTCCCTTTCATCCAAACACTGAACTTTCATTATCGCTACCTTCTAGTACCATTCCAGCAAACCCTGGGTTTTATTCGATTGTGAGTGAAACTTCAGGCGCGAATAATCTTATTCCTTCCAACAATAGTTCTCATGGTACCCTGCAAGATGTGAAAGATGAGGTGAAGCTAAAGCTGCTAGCTCGTGTCAGAGAGCTTCAGACAGAAATGCAGTTGTGGAAAGAGTGGGCCCACCAAAAGGTGATGCAAGTTGCTCGTAGATTGAGCAAAGAGAAGTCAGAGCTTCAGACCCTTAGGCAGGAGAAGGAAGAAGTGACTCGTTTGAAGAAAGACAAGCAGGCCTTGGAAGAGAATACAATGAAGAAGCTCCACGAGATGGAGAATGCATTATCCAAGGCTAGCGGGCAAGTCAAAAGGGCTAATGCTGCCGCTCTTAAGCTCAAAGTTGAGAATGCTGAGCTGAGGCAGGAGATGGAGGCAGCTAAGGTTCAGGCGGAGGAATCAGCAGCCAGTTGCCAGGTAGTCTCCACGAGGGAAATGGAGACTCAAAAGAAGTTTAGGTCATGGGAGAAGCAGAAGGCAAACTTTCAAGAAGAGCTCGCAGCTGAAAAGCGCAAGTTGTTCCACCTCCAGCAACAACTTAACCAAGCCAAGGAGTTGTTTGATCAGATTGAGGTAATATGCATATACAGTTGAACTTGCATTGCACATTTAGTAACCTGCTTTTATTTTGTTCAATACTTGTGATATGTTGGATATAACTTGTCATTGGAGCATTTTGGTTTACTTACACTCAGATTGCAGCTTTCGGTATCCTAGTTTTCAAGTGCGTAGAATATTTTTTGCCATCGTAAAGGAGCATTCCCCAGTGCTCTGCAGTTAATAACTTGAAGAGGCAATGAGGATATTCTGATAGAAATCACATTGGTATAGAACTATAAAAGTGTATTAAAGTACCATTAAGTATTATAGGCATTAAGTGAGCATAAACAGATAGAAAACATTGTTTAGTAATACCAAACGACTTCTAGGTTTTATGTAGGTCAAAAAAGTGAAGAACAAGAAATTGGAAAAATATTTAGGTTGAAAGCCATCATTATTAGTCTATTGTTTGAGTAAGGGTGGGATTATTTTAAATTACTAAATGTGTAGTATATGAACTTCATACTGACTTACAGTCATATTAGACCAATATCTTTATTTCGTCTAGGGTATCTTATGTTGATTCATTCTTTTGTATTTATGTATGGAGTACTTTTGCTGCTTTTGTTCTCTAGGATTTTGAGATAAATGCTTGTTTACCATATTTTCAAACTAGCTATTGAATTCAAAGGCCTGCATTTCTCCTGGCACATTGACATGTAACTATCTTGACCTTGAGATTGGTTTATGGAGCATACGTTTTACTTTATTCAGATTTATCTAGGAGAGATCATCATTTCTAGACTATAGACTTCTACGTCAAACATGAAGCTGGTATGGGCTGGAACTCATTATAGCTCTGTATAACATTAGTTCTGCTGAAAAAATGGCGATTGATTCTCTGAGGATTAAATTTTATTTTAGAAACTTGGCAACTCTCCTTGTTTTGACCTGTGAGGTGGATTTCCTTGCATATAACAAAGTTTGTGATATGATTTTATGGTCCATGATTGGAAGTATGGATTTTTTATATGAGGGTCTCTTAAATGTTACTACTGTATCTCTTTTTTTTTTATGTTTTACTCTCTCCTGTGTGCCATTAAAAATCCAGGGTAAGAGGAGACGAGAGAAAAAGGTGAAAGAGGATTTCCTTGCACAGGCTGACTTGCATAGAAAAGAACGAGTTAGAATTGAAGCTTCAGCAAAGCTAAAGGAGAATTCTATCCGATCAAAGGCTGAATTGGACTTGCAAAGATATAAATATGATATAAAGATGCTTGAACACCAGATTGCGAAACTAAGACTGACAACAGATTCTTCGAAAATCACAGCCTTACAATGGGGCCTAGATAACAAGGCACGCTCCATGTTGGAGTTGCACACCAGTGATCTTGGTGCTGCAGATGTACACCGTGATCGGGAGTGTGTCATGTGCTTGACTGAGGAGATGTCCGTTGTGTTCCTTCCCTGTGCACACCAGGTTGTTTGCATGGAATGCAACACACTGCACCAGAAGCAGGGAATGACAGAGTGCCCATCCTGTAGGACGCCAATTGATCAAAGGATCTCTGTACGCTCCGCTGATGCATAGTACCATTGATATAGTATCCAGGCTGAGTTTATATGAAAGGTATGAATACTGGAATAAGAAAGAATGGTGAATCTAGCAGTAAATTATGCATTGAAGATTCGTGATCAAACATTCATGCTGTCCATTTTGTTTCTTTACCCTATCTGCACAGTTTTTATTGATGCAGGCGTTATATATAATGAAACGTGTATTGTGAATAAAAGCAAATTATACAAACTGGCTCTTGCTTATTAGTTTTTTGTGGACTCAAAATTCTGTTGTACAAAATCATGAGGACTGTACCAAGAAAAGCAACTGGGAATTTCCTGGTTCTGTCTAAACAAGCCTCAACCAACGAAGATGGTGTATGTCGACAAGAAAATGAATGAAGCAATCCAGAAGTGCATGGATTCCGATTTCCAAAACCAGAAGAAGGGCTCGATGAGTGATTGAATCATTGAATGGTTATGAAATGCACGTAGTTCTGGTATGCCATCTGAAAAGAATTGATGGAAAAGCCGCACTGGTTGCAATATTACTTGGTAACAATTCGTGTTACGCGTACAGTTTCATCCATTGTTGATCAGTATGACTAAGGAACTGTGGTATTTTCCAGCGAGTCTGCGACTTCCAGTTCTCGTTACACAGGGAGGCAGAAGAAGATGGAAGTAGTGCATATGGAAGGCTGCGTTTGACATTGCTTATCAAAAAATAGTTTTTTATTTTTTAATTATATATTTTTTAATATATATTTTATAAATATATAAAAATTTTAAGAAATGTAAAAAAATTTTACGTAATAAAATTTTTTTATTATATATTATATATTTTTATTATTTTTTTAAAATAAGAAATAAAATTTATTTAAAAAAATATTTTTTATTTTAAAAAAATTTTATTTTATAAATATTTTTAAATGCGTCTAAGTATGATATCTATATTCTACGCAGCAACTGTTGCAGGACAGATCAATTTTAATCACAAAAATGAAAATCTGAATAAATTAATGTTCAGATATATATGAAACAGTTTAAAGTGATTGTTATGTCGTCAGATGTGATGTTGGTACTTGTTTAAAATTATCTTTATCATAATATTATAATTTTTTAAAATTTTAAAATATAAAATAAATCATACATTATAAGAATTTATATCTATAAAATCTTTTAAAAATTACAAAAAATTTGTTAGAATTTTTCTTTTAACTTTATTTTTTAATTATTCCGAACATGCCGTTAGTAGAACAAAGCTGAATTCGGATTGTGTTTTGGTACAAAATGTCCGCTTTCTCTAGGGGTGGTAAATTTTGACGCGATCTGAAAATTTGACCCGAAATCGATCCGAAAAGGTCAGATTCGGGTTAAGTCTTAGACGGGTCAAGTCAAAAATGACTTGAAAAATTTAAACGAATTCGGATTGATCCGAAAATGATTCGTTTAACTATTTATATAGTATATATTATTTAATAATTAAAAAAATAGCAAAAAATTTAAATTTAATTTGTATATATATATTTTAATTTATCTTAATTTTAACTAATTTTTATTTAATTTATAAATTTGTCAAAATTAATATTTTTTTTTCTTAAATATATCATGATTAATAATTTTGATATATTATTATTAAAAATTAATATTTATAATTTTTATTTAATAATTTAATTATTAAATGGGTCGATCTGAGTTTGATCTAATTATAAATAGATTAAATTAAAATTAACAATTTTGATCTATATAAATAAATAAATTAAATTAAAATTAAATATTTTTTATTCGATTATTATAGGAGTCGACTTAGAACCTACCATGAACACCCGTAGCTTTTCCCCAAAGAACGTATCTCTATATCCGCTTTGTATTGTGGTACAAAATGTAACACAGGAAACAGCTAAATGAAGTATTAGATATTTGGCACGTCATCATTCGCAGTCCTATATGTCTTGTTCTGACTCTGACCATTCAATGAACGCCTCATGTCAAATGCTTACGTCACCATCACGTGCCCATGCATAAAGGTATATGTAAATTCTCGAAACTCGGGAGTTTATTTTGAAACTTGTCTCCCACTCCACTCGACTCCCCTCCCACTCGTTTTGTAACCACACTTCTCGCCATTCGATTCGAGCACAACGACAAACAAAGAGGAAAGAAAAAAAAAGAAAGCTTTTAAAAAAGTAATTGGCTTTGGTTCTCTCTCGCTCGCTAAATTTCTTCTGTCATCGATCGATTGGGTACCAACTTCTCGCCGGAAACCTAATTCAGACACCGGAGAGTTGCCCGGAGCTAGCTTGGGTTTGGTAGCGACGGAGATGAGTGGTGTGGTGAAGAGCTTGCTTCGATGGAGATAAGCGCACAGATCTTCGCGTGGTCATCCGACGACGGAGATTTCGTCTCCGGATGGAGGGAGGTAAGTGTTGAAATCTCTGCAGCTTACACTGTTTGAATTACGGGTGTTTACTATTTGGTGGTTGGTTCTCTGTTTTCTAGCCCTACGGTTGAGTGTGGCTGTTTTGCTTGCGATCAGTAGCTGGGCGGAATGTTTTAGCATGTAGGAGTTCTGCAGGAAAGGAAGGTTTTGAACGTTTTAGAGTTTGAGACATGAATTTGAATGTGCTAACTCTAAGTTGAAAGATTAGGGTTTCTGTGAGAAGTTTGGGATTGCATCAAATTAAGGAGTAAGTTGAAGTATGTAGATCTTAGGATAAGGCCTTCACTTGCTGTGCTCATAAGATTGGGATTTTTCTTTCAGTCAGTGTTAATTTAGTTTGTCTGCTTTGTTTCTTGCAAAAAGGTCTTAGTTTGACTGTCCAAGTGAGAAATTCTAGAAGGAAAACTATGCGTTTGAAACTTGGAGATGATATGAAACTTTTGTTTGGTAGAGCGTTAGTTGATAACATCAGTTGATCAGTCCTTTCATATTTTTGTTAAATGTTGGATATGCTTAAATTTGCTTTTCCCTTCTGTCATTCTGATGCTTCACTTTTCTGTTTGTTCTTTGACCCTTAATGTTTTCTCTGTTTTCCTTCATTGAGTAATCTTAAATAATATTTTTGGCTATAAGTTCTATTTCTTCAGCACTACATTCGTAGTTTCTGTATGCTTAAACTGCATTTTGAGTTTACACCAACAAAAATAAGTTTGTAGCATGTTTGCTTCCCTTTGTTGCACCTTATGACTTGAAATCACAGAATTTTCGTTGTCGTAATGTTTTTTAGGTTTCTAGTTATGTATATTAGTTAATCAGTTCTCAAGATCTAGATAGGAATACAAGCCCTAGGATGGCTGATTGATCTATGTTTGTGATGATTTCTACTGTTAACGTCTAATGTAGTGCTTCATGATACAAACATTATGCCTGAGCAAGTTAAGAACTTAAATAAATAATTCGTGCTTATATTGTGGATCTTGCGAAGTAGCACTCATGTAAAAGGGAGGCTTAGGCATATTATTTGACAAGGTTGGTTGAGATATGTATGCGATCAGTGCCACCTGCTTTCTTTATCATAATGTGGGATAGTATCTTGAAATGTTTCACGTCATCCTGAACTACAAAAACACATCAAATTGCTAATGCTGAGTTTTTGTATGCTTGTTTAATTTCAGCACATGCATATGCAATGCTGCAAGAAGTTGCAAATTATCTTTTTGCCTTTTATTTGTTAAATAATTCTCTTAAGTATAGCTGAAGCTTATGGTCCATCTCATGATGAAGGGATTTACACATGGATTATGATGAAAATGACTTTCAAAGCCAGAGTTTTCAGCTAGTTGGAGAGGGTAACACTAAATCCCCTTCAAGCTTGAGGGCGTTTGGTTTGCCGAAATATGATATTGATGAACAACTTCATGTCAATCTTAAGTTTGATAACTTAGTTGATACAGACTCTTTGCTTGACATACATGCTCAAGGAAGTAACTGGATTGATGATTTTTCTGCTGGAAGTACTGCAATAGGATTTAATTCAGCAGCTGCTGGATCTTGCTCTATTTCTCGACATAATAATGTTTGGTCTGAGGCCACATCATCTGAGTCTGTTGAAATGTTGCTAAAGTCCGTTCGCGAAGATGAGATGCTAGATCAAAAAGTTTCTACCAAGGAGGCTGGTTTTGATGAAGGTTTCGATGATGCCAGCAACCAAATTGGTGCGCTGATACAGGGTGATCCTTCTGTTGCTGTGTCTGGAAATGTCCTGATACAACTAGAAGATCCCAATAGAAATCAAAAGACTCTCTCTAGTGTAACAGCAAAAAAAATGGGGGAACAGCATCAGGCCATTAGCACTTGCCAGGGTTCTTCTGATGAAGATCGTGCGGTGGATGCTAATTTGTTGGCAGAGAATTCAAACTCAGAAACTGTAACTGCAGAGTACACGGTAGTTGAAACTCTGAGTTCATCATCGTATGAGATGACTGCAAAATATGTTAGCACTCATGAGAATTCATGTGAGGTTAATGAGGCTGAAAATCCTTTGAAGGGTGGAAATATGAAGAACAACTCAGATGATGGGCAGAACTTCAGTGAGAACCTGACTGTGAAAGATAATGTCTTGGAATCTACTCATGATGAAGTTTGCCCTTCAAATATATCTGCCCATCATAATGATATGGCTGCGAAGTTGTGCACTGAGGTACTTTCTGGGCAGCTAGTGGGGGAAAAAGCAGCAATGGCATTGAATGTTGATGCAGTTCTGTTGCGTGATGAAGCTGACAAGCTGAAAGCATGTTCTACATCTGAACATGAAGCAAACCAGTATTCAGAAGTCCAATCTTGGAATGGTAATCATCGTGTTGAAATAAGCTCTTCAATTTTACAGCCAAATGCTGATCCGATGGTGGCGATTGATGAAGAATGCTTGAACTCCTTTGGTCCTGACAATGCTGACAAGGTGTTGTCATCAATCCACCAGCATAAGAAGATTTTGGAAAGAAGAGGTAAGACTGACGACGAAACTGATAGGAGTATTCATGTTGGTCGTGTTTCCACGATAACTTGTGACTCTGGAAATGAGGAACTTGGTGAGCCATCTCATGTAGAAGTGTCTCTTAGTCCAAGTAAGGATGGGTCAGAAGGATTAAATGACATGAGCAGCACTGTTAACAAATATGGAGAAGGAAAGGGAGTCAGTGCATTGACAAATGATGTCTCAGAAAAGCAGGAAAATAGAGATCATCCAACTGAAAGTTTAAGTGAGTTTATTCAAGCTAATCGAGCAGTTTTACATAATTCTATTCAAGCTGCCTCTGAAGAATCAAGTAGAGAGGAACCTGAAAATCTTCTTCTTAGTAACTACACATCTCAAGATCGAGGATCTAATTCTAATGGGATTCTTACTGAAGATAAGGCTGGTGAGAAGTTGGAATTTGCTACAAATGATATTCTTGATAATCCTTCTCATGATAGAGTAGTTCACGTGGAGAATACAGATGTTGAGAGTGGCTACCAAGGATTATTTAGTTCAGCTAACTCTTGTTCACATAAGGATCAGTCTATTGTTGATGGGAAGATTGAAGAAGATGCCCAATGTGCTGACCAAAATGTAGTAAAGACAGAAACTGCGGGTGGTTGGTCT
Source organism: Acanthochlamys bracteata (assembly GCA_019914995.1). NCBI lineage: Eukaryota > Viridiplantae > Streptophyta > Magnoliopsida > Pandanales > Velloziaceae > Acanthochlamys > Acanthochlamys bracteata. The sequence continues at coordinate 1,929,272 of CM034126.1, forward strand.
GCTGGAGGGACTACTCAGGATACATTTGGTATTCATTTGTTTCTTTCAATTATTTTCTGTTATTTAACTTCTTATATGTCACACTTGAGAACACGTGATTGTGAAATTTGAATATGTTTTTGGTTGTAACTGCAGAAAAGAACAAAAATATTAAGGGGACACCTTTACTTGCTCAGGGTATAGTTGGTTCTGATATACATAATTTGGTGAGTGCCACAGATGCGGAGCAGGACAATGAAGAGGTGGTGCCTAGGCCAACTGATAAGGAGAGCCCATCGTGCAGGGATTCAATTATTGGTAAATTATTGAGTCTTGTTAAAATTACTGGTAAGGATGTTGATTTCCTGCAGTTTTACTGATGTATTTTTTGGTCAGTTGTCAATCATTCTGAAGATTCAACTGTGGATACCAGAATGCAAGAGGGAGAACCTATACCATCTTTAGCAGCATCCAATCCTATACCATCTTTAGCAGCGTCCAATCCTATTCCATCTTTAGTAGCGTCCAACAATTTGCATACAGTTGAAGGGGATGCTAGGACCTCAGAAAGAGCACGCCCACCAGTTTATGGTAGCATCAAATGCTTGAACTTGGTATCTTGAAATTTGTTAAATAGTCTTTTGCATTCTTTTAAACTTCTAACTCAAAAATGATTGACATTGCAACCTACAAGTAATTAATTTTGCCATACCTTATTGTCCAGTAATTTTGGTGTAAGAATTAGGATTGTATGACAAACTTGTCTTATTAGATTCTAGGAATTAAGATACGTGTTAACCTGCAAAGCATTCAGTTGTGGATGAGACGTCTAGGTTTATGCAGAAATGCTCGAGAAGAGTTAGATGCAGGGGCAAAACATTGAGTGCTTGTGGTGCATTTGTTGACAGCAGAAGTGAACTTAGAGAGGGAAGGTTGTGTGGTGGTTACAGAATGATAAAAAAACTGTGGAAGTCTGCACTTTTTAATGAGGCATTGGGGGTTAGAGGCTTAGATCCCTCAAGGGGAGTTGATGGTGTGTTATTTTAATATTGGCTTTAGTATGTAGGAAGAGAACTGGATTTTGAGTATAAAAGACCAAGCTACACTGGGACATCTTACCGTTGGTTTGAGTTCAATACTACCTATCTGGTCCTTTGCTAGTCTTATCTTATGAGGCTTTAAATCTGTTTTTGGTTTGCATCGTAGAGTATGTGATTTTAGTGAGCTTGCACATTGTGAACCTCATTTTGGGTCATTGCACCCTGTCGGGTTGGGTATCTCACTTTAGTTTTTGGCATTAAAGGTACTTGAACTTTGCTCTGTTTGCAAGTTGGTGACCAAGGTTCGAATCTTGTTAGACGAATTTTTCATCATATTTATTCTGATGCAGGTTGTTATTAGCACCTTATGTTTTCCATGCCACAAGAAAAATATTGTGAAAAATTGAAGTTAATGGTGAAAATGGACAGAAGTTCTGAGCATATAAATAGAGTTCAAATACCTTGAAGTGCCCAAATACCATCCCTACCTTACAATACATAATTACTAAGAGGCATAGAAGTGTACCGATAGTATACCAAAAGCGAGCAGTGAGGTATCAAACTTGCAGTTCACCAAAAAAATGAGGTCCACATAATGCAGTTTGCTTACGTTATTATTTGATTTGGGTTTTGTTATGTCTGAATGCTTGCTAATAACCTGCTTCAGTTGCTTTATAGAGGTACTTGTCTTCTCTTTTATACTTGATGCATTAGTTTCAGGTGACAATCTCTAAAAGCTTGTTATGCGGTAGTTGATTCTTCTTCTTTTTCATATTATTTAAGAAGCGGTGGGAGATGGGATTTGAGATGTAGAAAGCAAGAGAGAGAGATTGGGAATTGGATAAGCTTGAGACCATGTGCTTCGATTTCTTAGGCTGTAGTAAACTTATCTCCTTGGAATGTGAAGGATTTAAGCTGAAACTACAGCAAACTACTGAACAAAGGTGGAGATAAATTGAAAAGAAAGAAGGCAACTGATATTGGACGTTCATGCCGTTTGTTAGAGAGGTAAATATAAATGTAGGAAATAGAGTCAAAAGATATTGAACCCCAAACAAAATTGAAGAGATAAAGTTCCTTTGTAAGAAGAATTGCTACATCAGTCCGGAATGATGGAGGTCCTGTTTGCAATATAGATGCTTCCAACAACATATCCTGAATCAAGCTCTGTGGTTCAATCTTATTCCAATACTATCCCTTGTCTTTTAGTCTCTGATTAGTTATTCTGTAGGGTTTTATTAGAGTGATGAAACAGTGGGTTCACAGTAGTTAATGAATTAATTTGGGCACTGCTGACTTTTTCTTTGTGTATTCGCATCATTGGAAGAATATACGCCAACAAGTAGCTGTCGCGTCGATCGAGGACAAGTTAAGGACATGTAGGCTTAGGTGGTTCGGGCATGTTTTGCACAAACCTAAAGAGGCTGCAGTGCATAAGAGTGATGCGATTCCATTTGAACACTTTAGGAGAAAAAGGGTAGACCAAAATTAACTTTGTCTAGGGTGGTGGTAATTTATAGGAATTAGATTTTTTGTTGGATCTGGTTTATAATCGAACGGAATGGAGAAAAAGGTTTCATGTAGCCAACCCAATGGAAGTGGGATAAAGGCTTAGTTTGCTTTTGTTGTTGTTGTTGTTGTTGATTTCCTATATTCAAAGCCAACCTAGCCACATTCTGTTAATCTGTTGGCTTCCTAGGAATCCAGAATTAAGTTTTAGCTGTAGTTATTGTAAGAAAAAGTTGGACTCAACCAAATGGGAAACCTGTAATGCTTTTAGGATTTAGCATATATGGTAACTTTTGTTCTAAGTTTTTGCGTATAATCTGCATATTTTTTCGTGTATAGGGCATAAGATGTTGGAAAGAGTATTCAAATGATCATTTGATTGTACATTTGGCCATCAAGCGTACCATTTTTAGCTGATTTCTTCCTGTTATAATCTCAAGAGTATTGTGATTTAATATTGTCACAGGTGGCGCTGGGGTGAACTTTATACACAATCCACAGCAGCCAGGCATTTTTAGTGAAAACGAAGCAGTTTCTTATTCCCATCATTGTGGGAGCAATAGTGAGAAATTTACTCAACCTACTTGTGTTTCTGCTACAACTATTGGCTTTAGTGAACACTGTCAAGATAAAGTGGCATCTCAAGAGAACAAAGGACGATTCTCGGAGCCTACTGCAACAATTTCTGATGAGACAGCTTGTGAGAAGATTGCATCTGTTGCTTGTGATCCCAAGCAAACTGCTTCCTCCCAGAGTAGAAGCTCCCGTCTTCGAGTTGATTCATTGTCAAATCTTAAGAAGCGCAAAGGCGATAAGGAGAAGGTTGTGTTGAATGTGCATCCTGTTGACTTTTCCCAGGTAATATTTCGTCATATCTTTAGCTTGTAGTTATTCTAGAAGATGCATGAAGACTTTGTCTAAATTTGGTATTGTCTTGATAAAAAGATCCCAAGTGAAAGAACTAAGGACAGCAGCACAAAGACTGGGGATAGGAAACGACAGGGGTCATCTTCCAGAAAGAAGAAGGAGGACAAAAATAGTTATGGCTCAACTGAAAGGAGCAGCACTTCAAGGAGATCTGCGAAGGAAAAGCAAAATGCTGAAAGTAATGAAAACACAATAAGCAGGTCTCCGGTCCTGTTAGGAGCTTTGAGCAAGGATGCTGCATCATTGGGTATAATGCAACAACCTGCATATGAAAGTAGCATAAAAGTGTCAAGTTCGCCTTTGGTTCAGACATCTGGTACCTCGGATATGAACTCTTCAATTTCTCCTTCAGCTTCGTTACACCAGCCTTTTACAGATTTGCAACAACTGCAGCTGCGTGCTCAAATATTTGTTTATGGATCTCTAATGTGAGTTGGCTTGTCTAACTTAGTTTGTCCAAGAAAAATGTTTTAACTGGTCCTGCTTTCTTTATTTATGCGAAATGTTTAATAGTTTGGGTATACGCACTGCTAACCTTGTCCGATACACTTAAATTGTAGATGTAGAGTTTCCTTTTTGATGAATTGTACTTGATTCATTTTCTACTATCAGCCAGGGAACTCCACCAGATGAGGCTTGCATGGTGTCTGCCTTTGGTAGCGCTGGTTAGTGTTATTACTTCTTATTTCAGTTAGACTATTACATTATGTTTGCGCTTACCGGGTAACTGAGTTGCTAATGCTGGTGTATAGATGATAGTCGGAACATGTGGAATTCTGTGTGGCGTGCTGCTGTTGAGCGGTGTCAGAATCAGAAGTCTCCTCTAAGTAATTTCGAGACACCGATTATCTCGTGTTCAGGTGCATTTCGTGGCTTGTTTATTGAAGAGTGCTTTAAGGTACCTAACAAAATGTCTCCTGCTAATGACATTTGCAGCTACCAGAAATTCCGAGCAGGTGACAACGTCCAGCTCTGTTCAAAGCAAAGTTGTCAGCACTCCTATGTGGAGCAGCAGTAAGGTTGTGCCAACGACTGCGATAAGCACCACAGTTCCATTGCCATCCCCTTTGTGGGGTTTCTCGAGTCGTGATGGGCTACCGTCAAACTTTCCTTCTGGGTCACACCTAGATTTTGCTCAGACGGTCTCTCCATTATTTTCTTATCAGGCAACACAGATAAAGGGGCAGACTAGTAGAGGCAACTCTCACCTATCACAACCAGATTATGTTGGGTCCTATGTTGTTCCAGCGCAAGGCTCAGTAGTTGCTGCTCCCCACTATTCTAAACTACCAATTGCTGAAACAGCTCAAGCAATGCCTAGGGAGTCCTCAGCTATAGGTAATCCTAGCATGCAGCTCCAGCCTTCCAGTATTTTGCTTTCTACTCCAGGTCCCTTGAGTGAAGGTAAAAACAAGGACGCGTTACCTGGAAAGAGTCAGTCTACTGCTCCTAAGTCCAGAAAGAAAAAGAAGGTAGCCAAAGAGCTTGGAACACCATTATCTGTTTCCCAGCCTCAAGCTCAGCCTGTTCTCACTGGAACTGTAAATCATCCTCTGATGTCTACTGGCCTACCATTACCTGTAACCTCTTCTGTTAAGTTTGTTACTCCAGGTCCTCCTACAGCCTCAACTCATACTATTGGGCCTAGTCATTTCCAGATAATTGGCAGCGTTGATGCAGAGCAGAGAGCTGTTTTTACAGAGACATGCACAAGAATTGAACAGGCTAAGCATCAAGCTGAAGATGCAGCTGCTCATGCGGCCTCTGCTACTAAGTGTAGTCAAGGCATATGGAGCCAACTAGCTTCTCAAAAGAGCTCTGGCTTAGTTTCAGAAGCTGAAGCTAAACTTGCTTCTGCAGCTGTTGCAGCGGCAGCTGCTGCTGCTGTTGCAAAAGCAGCTGCAGCAGCTGCTCAGGTGGCATCTGATGCTGCTCTCCAGGCCAACATGATGGCTGATGAGGCTTTGAATTTTAAAAGTGGAAATGCAAGCAGCAATTCTGACACTTCTCGTATTGATGTTGCAAGGAACATGGTAGGAATCACTTCTGTTTCTATATTGAAGGGCAAGGATAAGTATGATGGTTCAAGCGTAGTTCTTTCAGCTGCAAGAGAGGTTGCAAGAAGAAGAGTGGAAGCAGCTTCTGCTGCTGCTAAACGTGCAGAGAATGTGGATGCTATAGTAAAAGCTGCAGAAATGGCTGCTGAAGCTGTAGCTCAGGCAGGAACAATAGTTGCCATGGGAGATCCTTTGCCTTTTTCATTGACTGATTTGGTAGAAGCAGGCCCTGAAGGTTTCTGGAGAAATCATCCTATCACTGAAAAATTACCAGATACAAATGGTCAGAGGTGCGTGGAAATGGGAGGTTTGGATTGTCAAGTGTTGACTGAACATAGGATTGACAAAGAGAATAAGATTGGCAAAAGTTCACACCGATCAAAGGATGCTTCTGCTGGTATGCCATTTAGCTAGCAGATCATTTTATCTCATATTTGATTTTGGAATTTAACTGATTTGCTATATCAGCATGATGTTATGATTTGCTTAATTAGCTGGTTCCTATACTCTTAAACAGGAATTGAAAAGTTGAATTCATCTGCAATCGGTCAAAGTGATGTAACTGGGAATATCATAGAGAAGGGTACTCTTGTTGAGGTAGCAGATGTAAACTTGCAAAACTTTCGTCATTGATATAAACTTGATATTTAAGTCCCTGAAAAATGAAAGGACATGAGTCTATACTTTAGCACAGTGCTTAATTTGTCATGTGAAATGCCTTCTTCGAATAATTCTGTTACTGCAAATAAATTTCATTGTGTAATATGGATTTTGAAGTCTCTCACTGATGTTGTCAGTAGTGTCTGATGCTTTTCTATGATCTGATGCAATCATGTCAGGCTGTACCTGATGAGGATGGTCTCAGAGGTGTCTGGTTTGCTGCTCATGTTGTTGATGTGAAAGATGGAAAAGCATATGTTTGTTTTGATGACCTTCTTCACGATGAAGGTATGAAAAACCCTAGCAGTGATAACATGGCTGTTGACATGGGTTATCTTTTCTTAACTAATTTTTAGACTGTTTTAATTGATGAGATGTTGCGAACTGCCTTGAGTATTAGTCTCTGTCATCTGGTAGTTTAGCGAGTATAAAATTACTCTTCCTGATGCAGGAAACAGTTCGTTAAAAGAGTGGATACCACTTGAAGAGGAAGGGGACAAGCCTCCTAGAATACGAATAGTTCATTCTATGAGAGGAGCAAAATCTGGACTCCCTAGAAAGCGACGAAGAGAAGCCCTTTCAAACTACAAATGGGAAGTTGGAGATCGTGTAGATGCACTGATACGTGATGGGTAAGCATGCAATAGCTTCATTTTTGTGATACTCATATTGCCACGCAGCATTCCGTTTCTTTCTAATATGTCCTATGCTGTGCTCGTAGTTCACTCAATATGAATGCAGTTATCAGCTTGAGGAATAACTGTTATCCAAATTTTTTCTTATCTGTCCAGTTGGTGGGAAGGGATCATTAAGGAGAAGAACAAAGAAGATGAAACAAAATTGACAATTTACTTTCCAGGTTTGCATTTGATGACAAAGAGAAGTTTTAACTTTTTCCTATTTTTGCACTATAATTGTGACTGTAGTTTGTTGGTTTAACTTGTAGTCTTATGACTCTCTGTATGCTCAATCAGCTGTTGTCCAAAACCTCATGGCAGAATAAAATGGGGAGTCGATTTAGGAAATGGATAGACGAAATAAACTCAGTGTGGCACGCATCTATTGGTGCAAGTTGCAAAAAACAGCTTTTCTTGAAAGTGTTTGTAACAGTTATCAACTAATAATTAGTGCTTACTTTTGCGCTACGAGTGGGAAGAATTTGATGTTCAGTTCGGTAGATTATTCACAAGTCTTAGGATGCTGGTGGTTAAACGCAGTTTTCTCTATTAGGGAACATTTTGCGGAAATTTGTTTACAGATAATTATATTGAAGTGGCATTAACTAGCATTTTGTTGCCAATGAAATGCTGATGGTTGCATGAGTTTTTGATGTCAAGTATTGCTTTTAATTTCCGACCTTGCATTTAGAATAATTATATTTGTTATGTAACTATGTTTCAGCAAGTCAGTTTAATTTTTAGGAGTTAAATGGGTTCACGAAGAATTAAAAAGACCTGCGTAGAAATTTTGAAGTGATTTGGTAGCAATAATCTTATAAGAAATATGGCTTTCAATAGGGAAAATTGCTACAAGGATCCATGTAATGTATACATGTTTTAAATCGCATTAGCCCCTTCTAGGATAATGAGTGGTAGTTGTTTGTCGTAATTAGTTTAGACATGTTTCATACTTAAACGTTTATCTTTTCTTATTTTTACTTCTTTTCCATCCCTAATGTTTGTGAAAGTCATTTGATTTGGTTCACATTGTAATTAATGGCATTGTGTTGTATCTGTGCCTACCTGGCTTATGAATGTTCTTTGTCATTTGTGTCTTGCCCTGCAGCTGGTGAGGATTCATCTATAGTGAGAGCCTGGGACCTTCGACCATCCCTTATTTGGAAGGACGGGCAGTGGACAGAGTGGCAACGCCCTAGGGACAACACTCTTCATGAGGTTGTCTGACTTCTCCCTCCCTACCCCATCTCATGTATGCTCTCACTATAGAAACAGATTGACATGTGGACGAAAAATATCACTAATAAGAAAACTATTCACATCCATCCCTCTTCAGCTGCATGGTATTTGTTCATGATGGGGATACTTTTCTCAGTAAATCTAGTTTGCTATTTGATGATGAACAGGGTGATACTCCAAAGGAGAAACGTCAAAGGATAACCAGGTCTAAAGCCAACAGGGAACTAGAAGGTGCTGTCAGAGAAGCTGGTAGACAGTCCAAAAATGTTAATACAGACGGGTCAAGCTGTGTAGAGTTGCAACCTCTGCTTTTATCTGAAAATGAAAAAAATTTTCGTTGGGGAAGACTGGAAATCAGCCGAGTTCCTTTGATTCGTCAAAAATGAAACGTACTGGCTTGCAGAAGGAGGGTTCAAGGGTGGTATTTGGTGTTCCGAAGCCTGGGAAAAAAAGAAAGTTTATGGAGGTCAGCAAACACTATGTTGCTGACAAGGCAAGTGAAGGAAGCGAAGTTGTTAAGTTTCCGAAATATTTGATGCCGCAAGCATCCCGCTCGTGGAGAACCACATCCAAAGCAGACCCTAAGAGCAGGAGGGCTGGTGAATTAAGGCCCAGGGTTCCCAAGCCTGCGAATCCTCGAAGCTTTTCAAACAGGCATTTGTCTAATAAAGACAAAGACACTTCATCTACCTCAGTGCCACCTGATAATGACAGGGACGCTGATCATGTTCATACTAGTAAAACTTTTGGCAATGAAGAAACCTTCTCGATGAACAATGATCTAATAGAAGCTGGTTCTTTGGAACATCATGACAAAGACCCCTTAGCAGACTCTTCTGAGCAGCTGGTGCCTAGTTATCGTTCGTCTAAAAGTAAAGCTTCTCCAGTTCTCACTACAGAATTAGGGCTGCAAGGGAAACATCCAACAGCTTTGCAAACGGCACATAAAAATGCCAAGGCTCCTGAGAGTTCAATAAGGACAATCAATGATGCTGCTGAACCCCGGAGATCCAATCGTAGAATCCAACCGACTTCAAGGGTAAGTTCAACAACGTCTGCTTAGTAGACTGGCTCATATTTGAAATCTTAATCCTTACTGGTTTGGTGAAGCAGTACTGCACTTGTCAGTATTTATATCTGTTCCTTGCATAAACACCTCTTTGCTAGCTGCTATACAGAGAGTATGAATGTTAAAACTCGAAAGTGCTCTCTAAATGTGCTACTGGTTGAGTGGGCATCCGGTCCATGGGAAATGCTTTGCTTCACGCCTCATACAAGACTTTTTAATGATTTAAGCTGAAACTTTCCCTTGTCAATATGAATTTCCTATTCCATGTTGAATTACTTGTCCATTATTCTTTGCCTATTATTTTGAGTTTGTTTTCAATCAAAATCCTAGTGGCGTACTGGTAGTAGACAACTGCTAAATCTTGACATTCATAACTGTTTTTTGAAGCAGTTGGACAGCGGCACTGATTTTCCCATTATTTTCATGCCGATTATCATTCTTTCAAAAAGTAGAATTTCTTTTCTTTGCCTTTCAATGATGTTCGGGTTTACTGATCCTTTCTATTGCCACCTATTTTATGCGGCACATGCATATTGTGTAAGTATTTAGTTCATCTCTGTTGCTTGCAGTTACTTGAAGGACTGCAGAGTTCCATGTTGATATCCAAGATTCCTAGTGTCTCGCATGATAAAGAATCTAAGGCTATGCGTAGAGGCCGTTCAACTTCAAGAGGTAGTTATTACTGACTTTATGTTTCTGTCTTATTGTTGCTGCTGGTGCCTGATCGGTTTCACTGTTATTGACTTTGAAGTTTTTTACAGGCAAGAACCATAGTTGAGGCCAACCCTGAGGTTATGTGGGATGTTATATCACTTGGGAGTGAGGGCCAGCACGTGAGGTTCTGTTCTGTACATAATTATAGTTGTAGGTGTAACCAAAATGTTTGTTTTGAATATGATCAGATGTAAAATGTGATAGCGGCTTATGTTAATCTGAAATTCATCTCTTATGTATTCATGCTGCTGTCTTTGATTATTCTTGTGCCAGGGAGTGCAGTTCCTGTATTTCTTTTCTTTGGAGGACTGGTCTTCCCAATTCTTGATGCACATTTAATCTAACAATTGCACAATATGCAAAAAGTTACCTGGAATGGGGCTGGTACTGGTGCTCTGCTTTACACATGATGTGAGTGTGCTTGTCTGTCTTTCATAATGATTGTGCAGTTAGTGTTGTCTTCTTACATTACTTTTGACTTGGTGAGTTCTTGCAAAGGAGTGATTTCGTTTTAGATTGGCTTATCTATTATTTTCTCTTTGAAGAGAATGCCTTGAAACTTGTCAAGAAAATGTACAAGGATAAGGTGAGCAGTAATGAGTTTAACATGCTTCTCCAATACTTTATTTTAATACAGTGTAGAAAAGAGAGTAAAATCATGCAACATTTTGTAAACAGAAATTGATAGAAGAGAATTAATAGGCGAACCCTGCAATATTAAATTTTCGTTTCTCGAATACATGTGCCATATGCTCGAGTGATGATCTTTTAAATTATGGGCTCGTATTTACCATCAATGAGATTCAGATTCTATATTGGGGGCGTTTGCGCTTGCATTTTTTAAATGTTTTTTTTTAATTTTTTAATTATATATTTTTTAATACATATTTTATAAATATTTAAAAATTTTATTTAAATATTTAAAAAATATAATTTTATATAATAAAATTTTTTATTATATATTTTTATTTTTTTAAAGTAAAAAAATAAAATTTATTTTTTAAAAAAATAAAAATATTTTTTGTTTCAAAAATTTTTTATTTTATAAGTATTACCAAAGTGATTTATCTCAACTGTACATATGACTGGGAGAAGTTGTAAAAAACTCTTCTGGAGTTCATAATATCTCAAAACCTTTTATCCTTCGCGAGACTGTTCATAACATTATTATTCAAAAATTGAAGGCTCTTATCTCATCTTTGATTCTCCAGTTCCAAGAGAAAGAAACCAATAAAAGATATTATTAAAAAGAGGGAAAGAAGGCCAAGAGTGAAAGAGTTCATAACGCCTCCCTCACGTTTCACGCGCGACTTGTCCGAGATTGCTATAAAATCCACCACAAATCTCTCTCCGAGTTCAATTAAAAGGATTTTCCAGCTTTCCCGCGTCTCTCTTCAAAAGCAGCAATGGCGAAGGATCCCGTTCGTGTTCTAGTCACCGGCGCCGCCGGTAAACACTTTGGAACTCTGATCTAAATATTCTTGCTAGTTGCTACTTTTTTTTTTCATTTTTTAAGGAACTAAGTTTGGTACAATTTTGACTTGCGGTGCCAAAACTTCGGTGCTACTTTAAATAAACTTTTTAATTTTTTGTAATGATAGTAACCGTGTCCATGCTTTATGAGTTATTTGCTAAGCTTCATGAGACTGGATTAAATAAAAAACCAAGGATCGGTATTGCCAAGACTGTGAGATGGAGATTGTGCTTCCTCTTTGTTAGGAATTTCGGTTTCAATGTTTTGCATCCACGCACTGAGAAAGAACCCATGAAAAATTCTTGTCACCGGCGCAGCAGGCAATCATGAACCATCCAGCTTAATTTCATTTTGTCTTATTTCTCTCATTCATTTACAAGCTCCTTTATTTTACATTTTCTTTTTTAGTTTAGTACGTTCGGAATGTTGTGATATGAATTATACATTCTAGACTGTTATTTGAGGATTCATGTTTATATCGGGTAGTGAAATGACTTGATCAGACTGTGAGCTCTGGCACTGCAAGGCTTTGGGGAGCTGGCATGTCTCGTATAGCAAATTACAGTACCGTGCACTTTTAGAAGCTCACTCTCTACAGGGTTTTTATCTGATTGCTTATTCTGGATATATTAGGAACTAGTATCTACTTTTTTGTATGCTTTAGGAAGATTGGAGAAGAGGATGATATATAAGTTTAAAGTTTAAGCTCTGCCATTATATAACGTGTTGACTATTTTAATTTTTGATTGCGGGATAAAAAATTTGTTTGCAACAACACGGGTCACGGCCGGCGAGTTTGTTCAAACTAATTGGTCCTGGATGAGCTTCACAACAAGGAGAGCCTTGTTTTTGCAGAAGCTCGTTCCTGCAGCAAACTCCTGATGATAATTGACTTCCAATTGCACCACTTCAAATACAATCTGAGAAATGAGAAAACAAAACCAAGAGAAAACATGAGGAGAAGATTCACAAGAAGAAGAAGAAGATAGTTAACAAAGGTTAAGGAGCAACTACATGATTGATCGACGCTGCCTGACCTAGCTCTTTTCTTGATCTTCATGCATGCAGGCTTCATATGCTGCGTTTTCAGCTTCTCAAGCTCTGTTCTTGAGGATCTCACGTCCATCGCGTTCCATTTCTTTATACAGCAGACTTGGTCGCCGCAGATTTTCTACTGTATTGGTTTCGCTTATGGATTCCTTTTGCTTGCTAGCTCCCCCAGAAGGAACAACGCAATCCTCTCCACTTTTTTCTACTCAACCCTACGACCGGCGCAACTATAAGGTTCTCCAACGTCGACGAAAAGGTCTACGGTAAAGCTGTCTACGTATTCTCACCGGCCCTCTGACACCTTCCTCTTCTTTTCTTCTCCTCTTCTCAGAGTTTCAGTTTCAGTTCTGCTCCGTCGGAGGATACCGGTGGCATGGAAAGATCTTGAGAGAGTTTCACAACGCAGCAGTGATTCACGGCGATGGAGATCACCGGCGAAGTCAAAGACGCAAGAAGAAAGTTGCAACCTGCAACATTGCTCTAGTACCTGGAGAGATCAATCCAATTATCTCTTTTTCGAAGTTTTTTTCTTGTGGAATATCCGATGGAGGTCTCTTCGTTGCAAGTATCAAGTACCCATAACCGAATAGGAATTTTGTCTTTATGTAGAGCGGAGAACCCAAATGCATAGTATCAAACTGTACGGGCTCGACGGTGCAAGGCAGAGATATATTACCATGGAAGAATTAGGCGGCGGAGCACTATTGTCGGCCGGACGTGTTTCGGTTTGTCGACGAGACCGGCCGCTTGGGGTGGTATGACAACTGGTATTATAATGCAATGTGTGGTTCTATCTGGTGGATGCACCAGTTGATCACAGGCCAGGAGGGCATATACTTCAACCAGGTAACAGAATGGCGCTGATGATAACTAAAAGTAGTACAACTCGCAGCTCTACTACTACATGGGGTTTGCCCCAGATTTTATCTTCAAAATTGGTAAATCCATGAGTTTCTTCTTGTTCTTGTATCTGAAAGATGTTGTATCAACTTCCTCCAGTTAGCATATATGATAAATAGTCGAACGATTTAACTTCTGCAGCTTAAAGAGATTGAAACGAATGTCACTAAAAAATGTTGGTAACTATGAACGACTACTTTAGTAAAGACCATTCTTGAACTCTGCCCAAAGCCAAAAGTTAAGACTACCTGCAACATCTCTTGCAAGATCAGGCAAAAAATTTACCTGACCAAATTTTTTATAGGTCTTCCTTGTAATAGCATGCAATGAATTACAACAGCAATTAGAAGAGATTCATATCCACCAAATTGCGGTTGAGCTTCTTCAATGTAATCTCTTCAAACCCTGCTGACTCCATGCTTGTCGGTTCAGCACTTGTAGTCATCAATAAAGATTATATTTCACCCAGCCCCAATAGTAATGTTCAACTAGGTTAGTATCCTTGAGTGTGCCACGACCGATTCGACTATTAAAAGTGTAAGGCTCTCTACATTTCACTTTTGAAATGGAGATTGTCAAAACTCTCATGTCCCTGTTGCCTTGTGAAGACTTAATTGTCTCTACAGTCTCCTACCAAACTGCCTAAACACATTCTCAGGAGCTTGAAATGATTGGTGTCAGCATTATCTAAAACTAGTCAGCAACTTTCTTGGGTCCTGTAAATTATCACCAGGTCAGTTACTTAATCTACTGAATAAGAAACTTTCTTCCTCATCCAGTTCATTCAACTGCTTGCACTGAGTTGTATCTGCATTATCTTCAAATGCCACACCACTTCCGCAACAAGTTGTGCAGCAGACTTCTTCAAGTTTTAGCTAGCTGTAGTATTTGTGTCCTGCTTCCTGCATATACATGAAGAGGGATATTCATGAAATTCACCTCTTCCAGGCCTCATTTCATCTGGCTCACCCATGAACCCTCTTTGACAAGACTTCACCTTCATAGCAAACGTTTCCCAATCCATGCTCTTTCTCGCTTTAAACAAGGAATTCAGTTTCTTTGCATTAGGGCGAATAGTCCTTTTATGGCCCATGTATCTCCTGTAAAGCCAATTAACAGAAATTTAATCCATTCATCTACTAGTAGCTAGCAAATACCATGACAAATACTCAATACAAATCCATGCATGATTAAAAAATCAATCCTAAAGAAAAAAAAAATGAGGTCTAATATCTGTGACGTGGAATGCTGAAATATCCATTTGGTATTTAAAAATAAAGCATGGCTAAAATAACAGAAGTTACTGGGAACAATAAGCAATAACACCTGCAGAAAGGTAATGAGATATAAGCACACTGAGGTAGCACAAAGATAAGGGGTCATCTTTATGAAAGTTCGCATCCTTCATTTTGTAACTAAATAACAATGGAAGTTGAACTACATAGATAGTTAAGATAACAATAAAATAAAATTCAATTCAATAATTAATTAAATAAATGGAAAAGGTGTCAGAAGATTTTGCCTAAAACATACTTAGAACCCAATCCTGATTAGTAGTTTTTGACCCCACATAGTGCTAGTTCATCTTCAAATTAGGGGATCTCAAAGATTTAACCAATGAAGGTAATCAGTAGCTCGAATTCATCAAGAATCAGATGCACATGCACTAATGTACTTTGGATAATGAATTTCAATACTCTTTTCTAGAAATACAAGTTTCTGATTGATGGAAAAGGTGAATTCACATGTCACTTCCATGATTTGAGATGGGTTCTCATAGATGGGCCCTGAGCTACTTTCATACTCGTATACATACTCACATGTCTAAGCAAAAGAGAATAAATAAAAGGCAAAATCAGAAAATGAAATTTTATCTCAAAACACATCAAGACATCTTCTTTTAATGAACCTATTGAGTATTTCTACATATGATATAACCTATATAAGATATCCAAAGGCAATGATTGAGTCCTAAATTGCTATTCTACAAGCCATAGCATATTGACACCTTTGGTTTTATACACGTGAAAAAACACAAAATTACTTAAGAGCCCAACTAGACCTTAAAGCACATAGAACATCACTTCTACATAGCAAAACAAGCAAGGAGTATTAAGAAATGATAGTGCTTTATTGCTAAGCATTGGCAAATCATGCGTGACTAATGGGCTAATCTAGTTCGGGATAATAAACTACTTACTCCAGTTCAGAAACCTACCTTCTTCCGGCAAGAATTTTGGCCATGTTTCCGTTGTTATTTGTGACAAAAACATCACTTTCATCACAAACAATATAGTCAATTGCAGCAAGGCGGGAAGAGAAGGGAAGAAATGCATTCAACTCATCTCCAGCAAGCATCTCCTTAGTGTACATATTTGGAAAGAGCCGTCTGAGAGGTTTTATAGTCCTTTCTCCCCCATATATCTCCCCCGATGCAATATAAATGTATGAATCATTTCTAAAACCAAGAGCACGCAGCATCAGGCCTATCTCCCCTGGAGTCAAAGGGCATTTTCCCCGACTACGTTCATCCTCGGCACTTTGATCCTGTCCAAATTACAATGAGAACAAAAATGCTAATACTTATTAAAAATGTTCTAGCATGTCTTCATCATATTTAGAGCATAATGGTCTAGTGCATGGAATACCAATGTCATATGCTGTATTTCTCCACAAGACACTTTTCCAATTGATCCTTGAATCTTTTCTATGCACAAAAAGAGAATTCAAATCTCTTCGCAGGTTGGGTAACTCTTAAATGAACATATGTTGTTGCGGTGCAGAAAAAGAATAAAGATTGCAAAATAAAAAAAATCTGAGACAGCAATGTCATGTCCAATGCTGATGCCAAAATCATCAGCATGCATATGAAAACCTGGTGTAGAAGGGTTTTTTTCTCCAGTTGTTGCTGGGATATACACTGTACGAGTAGCTATCATAACATTAGTATTATATGCCATAAGAATGTTGGCTAGATTCGCGAAGGACTTGAGTTTGATAAATTCTTCCTAATATTAAAATTGCAGGTACACACAGATGGAACAACATTATCTTACAGGAAGCGTCTCCCAGCGTTTCCTAATTTCACCTAGCTCTTTGCGCTCTTTCTGCCCTCCACCGTAGTAACAGCCAGAAAAGGCAAGCATGTCGGCTTCAAACCTACCAACATGTTACAAGATAGCAACTTAAAAATTAAGGACCAAGAAAAATTATCACAGAAGTTAAATCATCACTTATTGCAAGAACCTGATTTTCTACTTTATTCCAATACAAATACCAAGTTTGTGTATTATCTAACCTATTATCTAATACTATATAAGCTTATCCACTTACATCTTCAGTACCATGAGTTTGTGTTACTGCAGAGTGCAGTTACTTGTTTGGGCATGCCATCAATGCCAGGACAATTTGTTGTAAGAACTTGCAGTGCTATGTGATGCAAGTAGACATTCTAACCTTAGAAAAGAAAAATGACCTTGTAGAAAGGACAAATAAGCATAAACATAAATGATACGCTATACAAGCTGCTGTTAACAATCTCCAAATGACAATACTAGGACACATCATGTTGATTAAAGAGGGAGCACAACTTAGCGATAAAGATCAGGATGCAACCAGTTTCTGTTCAATCCTAATATCAACATGCTAGGTGGGATTGTTGGACTAGAGGATTTCAAACCCCAAAATCATTTCCACCAGGTTTATCAGACAATTACGTTCGATTCACCAAACCCAACAAGGTTCAAAGAATGCTAATTTTTATAAGCCAATTTTCCTTTAATGGACAAATGCAACAATGCTTCAAGCAGCATCACTTAGCAAGCAATACCAAAAGACCACTTAAACAACGCAACCTACAAACTGACTTTATTTCCACAATTCGAAGTACATTAAGATGTAGGAATAATATGATATACCTTAAATGAATTGCAATGTAACGTGAACTCATAGTTCGCATTCTCTTCACTAATTTCTGACCAAGAACCTGTATAGGTGGTATGAACCGTAATCCATGATAATTGACACGGCAGCGCAATTTCTGCAGGTCTTCATCATCCAATGTGCTTGTAAGCCTGTAATCGAATTTTGTCAACTGAACAACCTGTAGTATTTAAAAGGTTGTCAATCGAAATCATCATGAAATCGAGAGTTGCAAGAAGAATGAAGTGAAGCATACTCAAGAGTTAAGCAGCCTAGAAAGCTCACAAATAGCACATGTAAATTCTCCTTTTCAAGTGTTTTAATTGATCATTATACGTAGTTACTACCTACGTGCCACTGATTTCACTAATATACAAACATAGAGATATAAGTTACAAGCTGAGTATATAGTTGCATGGATAGGTATGCATTACATGAAAGTTTATCCCCTAGGACACTATGATGGAACTTTGATGCAACCCAATATTTCAAGGTTTGAGCTGAATAGTGGCTCAACCAGCTACAAAGGGCAAAAGCTCGTTCAATTTATTATTGCCTGATTTCAGTTGCTCCCTACTGACTTTCAACGTCAAAAAAAGTAGCAATTTTATGATGACATATTCACAAAATAACTGGATAACATGGCATCTGGTTAGGGGATTGCAATTTTATGTGTATATTTTATATCCCATGGTGCCTACTAAATCTTCAGTTGCTAAGAGTAAAGTTCCACAAGTTCATGAATATGGAAAAAAGCTAGTGGGATTACATGAATTAATAAAAATCCCATATCATAATTGCTGAAACCTGATAACTTACACGCCTGCGTAAGAGAATAGGTAAAACTTGTTCAAGATAATATTCTGGTGTTGACTTCCTTGGAGGGCGCATCGTATATGGAGGTTTTTCCATCGATCTCATCACTCTATCTGGGACTCTCTTAACAATAGTGACATCTTTTGACAGGGAAGTGATGAACCAATCCACATCAAAGATGTCGATAAAATCACTGCTTGCCAAAATTTTAAGTATAAATCAGTTACATAGATGCCCCGTACATCTAAACATGAATAACAGAGAATAAGTACTTATTAAGTAATGCCTGTTACGAACTAAAGTTATAGTTCATCAATAAACATAAACAATATTGAGGAACCTGTCATCCTTCCAAAATGAGTTGTGATCCAGTTCAGGTACAACAAGAGTGGCATTTAAAATGCGAGCAACAACAACAGCATCAGTGATCTGAAAGGAGATAAATGCTGATTAGAATTGAGAGAAGACATGAACATTCTAGCTGGGGTTAACAGTTTCCCTAACATTTCAAACTTTGCTAGTATGACTTTTTGGTAGTTCTCAACGCCTTTAAGAAGTTTATGTAGTATACACTTTAGAATCCATAGTTGAAGATAATTTTTGAGTACTATGTAGGTACTACTCCCAATAATAAAGACTGCAATAGTCAAGTCCACAATAATCCCAGAACTTGACTATAGTAATAGTCAATAAGGTATTGCCTAAACTTTTAAGATTGATAAAAGATTTTTGCCTTTGCTGAACTAACTCCAGAAGACTAATTTTCTGTCAAACTTGATCTCTATCAATAAGGTATTTAAAATTGCAAAAATAAGGTCTATGAATGACAAATTCGAGCAACCTGTCATTTTTAAGAGTTTTTGCCTTTAAGCTAATGAACTAACATAAAGGACATGAAATTTTGAAGCTCAACCTATTTCTCTAGAGAGCATTTCGAAAAACTTACACCTGTTCTCTGTTGGTTAAGGCCGCCACTTGTTGCAATTAGTAAGTAGCCATTGGACTTGTTTTCCTTAATAGCAGCTTTACATCAAGCAACCACCATTGTCAAGATTGTGATAGTTGCAAGTAGCATAGACAAAATTTAACTAGTATAAATGAAATGCCATAAAGTATATTATCTATAACAAAATGAAAACTCCACAAGCAATGAAGGTTCAAATCATAGTTATAAAAAATAAACTAAAAAGCACCATATGACAAAGCAGACATCACCCTGTTGTGTATTAATTCCATATAGCATTGATAAGAGCTCATCCAAAGGTATTGGGGTGTCTAGGCTGCTAATACTTGAACGAATGACATGTGCATGTCCATACCTAGTTTTGGCTTTCTAGTTACAGACTTACAGTCACCTCCACGGCATAAAATATATCTATATGGTTGAAAACTGAAAAGGATCCTCAAGAGTGGTATAGACACAAAAGTTTTGTTGCAGATATACTATTAGCTATCTACTCTAACACATTCAGATACCATAAATATGTTTGTGTTAATATACATACATAATAGTAGAAGCTCCTTGTAAATCCTATAACTCTTAAAGCAAAGACTCTCTCTACCTCTAGCCATTATACAACAAGGCCTTGAGCAGGTATTGGTGACAACTTTACAGTTGTTGTTAAAGTCCCCGAATGTAGCAGTCAACATATACTCCCCAAGGACTTCAAAAATAGTATAAAAAGCAATACAAGTATCTTCAACACAAATAACAGCAAGCATTCCCATAGAAAAACTTAATCTTTGTGAAGAAAACTAGAATTCCAGTAACTTACTTCGGAAACTTCGACCTCTTTCACTGCATCCATAATACAAATTTGAGTACTCTGATCTCCAAATAATAATAGCTCCGGCCTTAAAACAATACAAAACTCCATCAGAACTCAACGAAACACAAATGTCTAACTTAAAAGTTCAAACTTTATAATGATTGGAAACAATTGCAAACGGAAACCTGTTTTGATCGCCAGGATTTTCGAAGACGAGACCACTCGATTCCGGAGGCGACGTGGCCGATGAACAGCGACGCTAGACCGAGCGCAAAGAGCACAGAGCCGAGCAGCACCGATCCCCAGACACGACGCGGCCGCCTCTGGGGCGAAAGGAGTTGGTTGGCTTTGGTGGACTCCATTACGATATCTCGCTCAATAATGTTAACATCGATAACAACAATAATTCCACAACAAATGCTCAGATTTAAGAAAAATAAATAATGAAGGAGAAGAAATCCGTTCATGCATTTATGGTGTTATCTATCAAATCAAACCAAATCGTGATTTCATCAAAGCTCCTCAAAGGAAAAACGCCAGAGGTTGTTTGAATTGATGAAGTTTTTGCTTGAACAATGAAAGCAAAAAGTGTACGGCTTAACTGTAAAGAACAGAAAAGAAAATTTCTGAGATTTGAATTCTCTGAGAAAGAAAAAAAAATGAAAAAAAACCGAAATTTTGAAGAATCAATGTTAAGAAACGAACCAGAGCTTGGTGTTGCAAGTGAGACGAGCAGACTGAAAATCTAAGAATAAAAAACTAGAGGCCTTAATATGAAAATAATAATCTAAGTCGTCCGATTGTAAAATCAATTCAGGAAGATCTAGTAAATACTAATTTAACTTTTTTGTATCAATTTAATTTAATTTTAATTAATTAAACCCTTCTTCTTGCTCCGCTTTCGGAAAACTCAGAAGCAGACCGACCGAAAAACCAGGGTTGTTCAGCAGGGCCGTCGAAGCGAAGTAGCAATCATGAGTACCATGAAGTTTTGCCGCGAATGGTGAGCTTCCTATTTCCATGTTTCTTTTTTCTTCTGAAATCTGTTCGCTTTTTTAGTTTTGGATTTAAGCTTTCTTTTTTCGTTTCAATTTTGGAATTATTTTCCAGCAACAATATTTTGTACCCAAAAGAGGATAAGGAGCAGAAGATCCTTTTATTTGGCTGTCGCAATTGTGATCACCAGGTATAGATTTGCTCTGACTATTTTTTTTTAAAAATTTTTTGAACTTGTTCCTTGAATTCTTATAATTTTTTGCCATAGCAGTGGAGTTTCGATACAAAAACGTAAGTTTATTGCTCTGGTTTTTTCCCGTTCTGCCAATGTTTGTTTCTCCAGAAATTTATCATCTATTTTAGTGGAACGTTTAGTTTGATTTTGCCAGATTAAATAGAGGCATGTGAATAGGTTTGATCGTAACGTTTTCTTTTTCCGGACTACACTAATGATCCGTGGTTCGAGGGAAAAGAAAAGAAAGCGAAAGTGTTAAGGTTCGTGATCACACAAAACTACCAAGCTACTCTAATGAAGGATAAGTGCTAATAACTGAAAATAGAGGAAAATAAATAACTGGATTCTTAATGAGTAGAAGCACTCTTACTTATAAACTTTGCCCTTCCTAGAGTTAGCTAGAGTTTAGAGTTTACTAACATAAATACTCCTAACAAGCATGGCAGCTAATCACTCAGCTTCCTTATAGGCTTATACAACTTAATCACCTACTGCTTCTAGAATCCTACTCAATCAACATGCACTTAACAGTTGCATCCTCCAAGCCTATGCAAGCCTTCGGTATCGTCCAGGTCCGTCGATTCCTTGCCTGCATTATTGTTGGCACAACACCTGTGTCGTGACAGAAAGTGAACAAGAAAGGAAAAGAGAAGTAAAAAACAAATCAGATTTCTCCCACTTCCACTCCATTTTGAGAGAGAATTCTAGTTGTATAAGAAGAAGAATCCTTTTCTTCTCCTCCTATTTCTTCCTCCACCAAACAACAAAAAGAGAGGAAGATTTATCTTTTCCCTCACTTTATCTCAAACCAGACAGTTCCTAAGAGCTTCCCTATTACATGTTGTAACCATGGTTGGAAAGCATCCTAGAGACCATGCTTCCTAGGACCTGATCTGGTGATGCTTATTGGAGTAGACCGTAATTTGAAACAAGAGTAGTCAAAATAATCAGAAAATTTTCAATAATACGTTACTGCTTTGAATCAGAATTATTTTGTTAATCAACATTGTTGCTTCTCATTCGCAATGGAGTTTTGGGACCTAATATCACAAACATGCATAGCATAATAACATTCTTCTCATTTAAGTTCTTTAAACTAGTTGCAGAGAGTAATGAAGATTAGATTATCCATAAGAACTTTTCTCTAGCCAAAGAAAGATTTGAAAGTGGAAGTGTAATTGAACAATGTTTTTGTCTAGGTCATTAGCTTCCACTTTTAAAGTCTATTGAGGATGTTTGGTCGCTCCATAAAGAAAGTCTGTTGAGACGTTTGGTCGCTGCATAAAGTAGAGTCTAGGATGCAAATGTATTCATGCTTTGAGAATGCTTGATATTTTTAATTGATTGTGTCCTGGTAGATTCATCTTCTTAACCACTAGTAATTAGATATGAGATAGTTCGACTCTGCAATCATTGATTTGTTGGTGGGCATACTTCACATTGCTTGGAGGTTTTCCTTATGTCATGGCTACCTAATTTTGAACACCTACCTCTAGACAAACTATGTATGCTTGTTGTAATTGATTTTACATTTCCTTGATAACACATCTTTGATGTTTACTACTCCACAACTTTGGACTTCCTTTCTTATACTAACTCCTTGTTGGAGGAACAGTCCAATCATTATGAGATATATTCCCATCATTGCTGTCACACTCTCTCCTGACTTTTCTTTCTCTG
The DNA here is from genome assembly GCA_019914995.1 of Acanthochlamys bracteata. Classification (NCBI taxonomy): domain Eukaryota; kingdom Viridiplantae; phylum Streptophyta; class Magnoliopsida; order Pandanales; family Velloziaceae; genus Acanthochlamys; species Acanthochlamys bracteata. Next base: position 1,951,984 of record CM034126.1, read on the forward strand.
CCTCTGGCTTCTTTTTCTCTGTGGCACTTCTTATCCGACTTTTTGTATTTCTTCCATAGTTGTTTTTTGTTATGAACGACATTTGTGAAAAAAGTTAATGCTCTTGACAAAAAAATTGAACAAACAAATTGGTTCGGCAACTTTGCCACTACGTGCACCGGAGGAAAGAAGATTTCTTAGTTCTTCATAGGGATACAATTGAATGTGTCGTTACATATGTAGAGCCAGCTCATGCGTAAGTGTGGTAATAAGGATTTGTAGCATTGGCAATAATTCTTCAAATTAGAAGAAAGCGATACACTAATATGGTAATATGTAGCTCTAGGTGCTAATGTAGGAAAGAGTTTAGTATTCATCTTCTCTGTTTAGAGAAGAATCCTCCCTCCAGATAACTTCCTGTGTTGTTAGCTTCTGACAATTTGTGAGCATGATACATCAATTGTATAACAATTTATGTCAAAATTTGGCTTGTAATGATTTCTATGTGTAAGACTCTGTCTGCTGAAATTCGGTTTTGATTAAAAACAGATAGACAGAATAGGTTTGTGCAACTAAACGCATGTCCTGAATTACAACTTAGCTAACAATGCATGCTACTTATGATTAAGTAGCATGTACTTGATAAGTAATTTTCCATAACTTCGCACTAGAGCAACAAAACGATTCTAGGCTGGAGGATACCTTTCCGAGGGATTATTTGCTTAAGCTTGTTGTGTATTTCCTGGAAACCATTTTTTCTTTAAATGATCAATTATTAATTGGGTCGTGAAGCACTTTTCATATATCCGTAGTATCAATAACTGGGTGATGGAACAATCTTTTGCATTTACATTTTCATGTTCTTGGATAAATCATATAGACTGGGTACTTCTTCTTGCTGCAAAATGTACATTACTATTATCTACACTTTGTAGTTTTGATAGCCAACAGTTTAGCTTTGTCTATGCACGTTATAGTAAGCTGAACAGATCTATTTTGGTGCTAACATTGTCAGGCCAGTAATTATTGCAGTCTCTTGACTAACCTGAATATACGTATGATATGCTTACGAAGATTTGTGAAAATGCAGGAGGTTGCTGATAACAATTGTGTCTACAGGAATGAGGTTCAGCATTCTGTTGGTGAGCTTACTCAGATCTTACAAGACGTAGCAGCTGATCCCACACTTCCCCGTACTAAAACTGTCAGATGTGCTGTGTGCAATCATCCTGAAGCTGTGTTTTTCCAGGTCAGACTTTTATATTTTAAAGCAATCGTGTTCTTGTTAATGTGTGTCTATTTGAGTTCAATAGGCCACTTGTTTTTCTACGTATAGAACTAGAGTTTCTCTTGATGCACCCTTTGCCTTTTGGCCGCATCCTATGGAGCTATAAACATGATGTGTGTAGTGATTAACATAGGCTGGTGTAAGATGCACAAAATGATAATGCAAACAGTAGAGGTGGCATAACCCTCCCTTGACCTTTTTCAAATCACCCAAATTGTTATTCTGTTCCACTATGAAACCTTTGCATTATATGCTTCTTAACACTCTGTTTAGTTCATTTTTTAATACCTAGTATGAAGCCTCCCTTGTGCAGATAAAACATGACCTGCATGCATATTGTAATCACAGTAATCTGCACTATAGGGATCTAATCTTGCAAGAACATTGAAGGGGTTTAGATCACTAAAAAATTGGCCATTAGGGTCATGATCATATAAGTTCTCCGCTCTTGTCTATCAAGATAATTGCATGCTTTGTGGAAAGTGTCATGATCCTGCATTTTTCGTATGTTATTAATGTCCCAAGTAGGGCGATGCAGATTTTTGTTGATGCTTTCTGCAACTCTGAAATAGGGACTCCAGTAAGCATCAAACGTGTTTCGACCATTTTTGCACTTTGTCCCCTAGACATTTTCGAGAATCCTGTTGACAACTATACCCAATTGGTGTTGGTTGTCCAGAAAACTTGTCGGTTGCAACCCTTCCGTAGGCATAGGCGCACTTAATGATGTTACCATGTCCCATATTTTGTGATTTGCTGATTTTTGTGCAACTCCCTATAATCATATTATTTTTCTAGTTAAGCATCTTTGAATGATGCTTTAACTATTCCGAGTTTTAGTTTTGCAGGCTTCCGCACGAGGAGAAGAGGGAATGGCCTTGTTCTTTGTCTGCTGCAACCCTAACTGTGGCCATAGGTGGAGAGATCAATGAGATGTTTCGCAGATCTTGTATTTGTGTTGAGTTATGATCCAGAGTTAAGCTTTCCTAGTTTCTACATCTGATTGTGATGTATCCATTAAGAGCTTGTATCTGGATTTTGCAGCAGAAATACAAAATACATACTCCTCTTACTCTGGAAAATGTGTGTCATTCATGCGTCTGTTGTTTTTTCCTTTTTCAGATTAAAAGTGAGTTGTCTCTGCACTCCACAAGCCTATACTGAATTACTGATGCCTTTAAAGTAATTTTAGCGTTTCTTATTTTTGCGCAAAACTTATACCAACAGATTATGTATACAGGTTCTTGTTAATGGCTAACTATGATAATTACTATAATTATCATTAATTATTCTATAATCAGAGTCTGTGCAATGCATTGGTTAAAATTTGTTGGTTTCTTCCTTGTAGAAGAAGTTGGTTTGTGGAATATACCAACACATTGTTGTCAGTTCGACATTGAGCAGCAATGGAAGCGATGGTGAGATCTCATCCCGAGATCTCGTCCGGAACCCAGCATTCAAGATCTTGCCTGAGAAGTTCTTTCTAGCCTACTTAGTGTATTGCTTCTATTAGATGAATCTACTCATAAGAGATGTTGCAGGATTTCGCTGGATTAATACTGAGTGGAAGTTAAACAAGTTAGCATGTCTCTTACACTCCGTATAGAATGTGGGAGTTAATGAGGATGAAGTCACCAAAAAATTCACAGATGGGATACAGTCAGTGAGGAGAAACTATATCCTCCGTGTTCTGAAGGCCATAAGGTTTTAGGCTTTGCTTCTGTGAACATCAACTACCTGCTTGAAAAATATTCTAATATCAGGATATCAGCCACAAAAAATACTGAGTATGTGAGAAGACTGATAGTTCTTTTGAGATTTTTTAAAGATCTGTTGCAGTGGTTTTAGTTTTCTCTGTGCTCACAGGCATTTAGCAAAGGAAGATACAAAAGCATTGAGCATAGAGCTGTTGTGAGCACAAGTAAGGAACGCCTCTCAATTGCAGCATTCCACAGTCCCCAATCTGATGCTACTATAGCCTGGGAGAAGGACCATGCTAGCAAACCCTGGTCCATGAGAACTACAAGAGGTACAAAAAATTCCTGGACCAGATGAGATTGAAATGACAAATATTTCTCTTCGAAGTTCAAATATCTAATTGCAACGTGATATCATGACAAATAGCAATCTATGTAATAACACTATCAGTATGCATTATATAAATTGTATGGAGATACTTTGTACCTGCAAATTTTCTCCATGCATCAGCTGATACAGCTAGAGAAAGTTCACCGTCGCACCTGTTTCCTTACCTAATTTTCAGTGAACAATTCAATTCTTAGTTATGAAACATGAAAGTGTACAGATCGTTCCAAAATTGAATGGAAGGACAAGGCAGCAACAAGCACTAGATAAGATAATGGCTTCTTGATTCAAGCATACAAGTAATCTCTAATGATTTCCAAATTTCATCATCTAACTTTCCTCTTAGGCTTGACTACACCTGGGAGAATCTTTGATGGTGCACATGAGATCCAGCATCACTTGTGTGGGATAACACCTGTTGCTGAAATGAGATACTGGTTGGGATAAGCATCTGATCGTTCTGGTTTGGCATATTGGTTATAGCTGCTGCAGCACTTGAATCTGTACTCTGCCTCCTTCCAGAGAAAAGCTGACGGGCAAGAACAGCAGCACGGTTTTCTGCAATCAGTTCGTGTAAGGCAGCACTCGAGCCAGAAGAAAGGTCTGATGTTGCCAACCAGGGAGCAGTTTTAGATGACAGGAGAGAGAGCATGGCCAAGGGAATTTGCAACAGATATGAGAATTTGTTGCGCACTGTCGATCTTTCTGTATAACACAAAATCGTTGATTTTATGAGAAAAGGGTTTAAACTCTCCGGCATCTATAATAAAAAGCAGTCCTATATCAAGAAATGCTGTAGGCCATTACAATTCTATACCCACATATTGCATTCAATCCAAAGTCTTCATATATATAAGTTGAGCCATTATTCATTTGTTTTCATTTGAACCACTGCCATATTTGCAAAAGAAAAATAAAAAATAAAAATGAAGTGAACGATTATTGGAAACTACCAAATGCCACTATATTCCACATGCTCCAATCAGAGAACAAATCCCTTAGGACCTCCATTACTTCATATGATTACTTTTATTCAATGTCTGAAATGCGGCTGTCAAAATCTCATTAATTACCGATTTCCTGCAGATGTTAAGGCGCATCACTGTGCAATAGCTAGTACATATAAAGGCCGAACTAACATTAATTCTAATTTGCCTCAAGTCATTATCAAGTGGCTTTCTGCAGTACTATTAAACAAACGTTGAATTCAATATAACCACAGAATGTTACTACCTTGAAGAAAGAAGGTAAAAGAGAACCCATATAGGGTGCACATAAAAAAAAACCATTGCTGATTTGGGAGAGCAAAATTGACTTGGGTACATTAAATTGTTCATGCGAATGCCAGACAGACACTTGTGACTGAGATAGTGCTAGTGACCTTACAAACCTAAGCCTAATGCAGGTCTTCTTTCCATCTTCGATCTAAGCTAGGCTCTACGAAAGATTGTGATTCACAAAAATAAGAACACTCTGCAACAGCCTAGCTCTGACGCTTTAATTTCTTTTGATTGATTTGAACATCATGACATGATTCGGAAAGGGAAAAGAAAAATTAAGTGGCCAAGTCAGTTTCTGGTTCCCACTTTTTTATTCGATACGCTTTTTTTGTCTTTTGCAGAAAGAAAGAAGGCCGCTCTGGTTTGGTTTTTGGTTGGATACGTATGTTAGGCCTGATATGAATGAAAGAGAAATAAAGTCCATTATATCTGGATTGGCATTTGGGTTCACGTCGTGTCGAACAGGCCCGGTTTTTTCTCACGGAATGTGTGCAGATATTGTCACAACAAGTTGGGGAATTTTACTTTTTCTTTCCTCTCTCAAATTATCACTTTTATGCTATTAAACACGTCTTTATTGAAACTTTTTTTTCTGAAGCACAAGGGTCGGAGTTGTTGGTTCTCTTTTTGCATTGAATTAGCGTGTTTCTACTACCTGAAATTTTAATTTTTTCTATCAAACTATTAAGTTTTAAATAGTTTACATATTGTAAACTAAATTTCACAATTATCTTTTAAAATTATTATATTTTACTTTCAATTTATGTTAAAAATTAAACATTAAATTTCACTTTTAATTTATTTCAAAAAACAATTAAAAAAACTAAATTCTACTTCTAATTTATTTTTAAAAAAATTATTCTTTATTTTTTAATTTCGTAAAAACTTACTTAGATCGTATTTGAAACATGCAACAGACTGGCAGCGAAGTTAGGTTTAGAATGTGTGCAAGGCCTGCCAAGCATATCACGACAGACGACCAATGCCAGACATTTAAAAGTAGATTGGATTGGGCCGATCGAATTGCATTACGTGGAAGGCTATGAACGATTTGACCAAGATTAGGCCCATAATTAGTGGACTTCGACTATGTTGAGATTACTTATTAATCCTCATAAATTTAGTTTTAACTTCAAAAAATTATACATAATTTTTAAAAAAATTTTTATAAATTTGAAAGATAAATATAAGTTATGAAATAATTTTATATATATTTTAGTATTTATAAAATAGTATATCTAATTTTTTTTTAAAAATTCAATTTTAATAAGCATTTTCAAATATTTATAAAGTAAAATATCTAAAAAAGAAATTCAGAAAACCTTTTTTTCGATTTGTTGGTCTGAGATGCAAAGTTGGACCTCGTAGGGGAATAGCCAGTTGCACGGTTTTGTATTGGTTTGGTTCTCCTTCTATACAAGTATACAACTAAGCTAGCCTTCTGTAGTTCTGCCTTCCCCCTCCTGAAAGAGATTTAGTAACTGTTTAACAGTACATTTCACACTATTTTTATTTCATTTAAGTATTTACTTTTCTTAATAAAATTTTTAAAGTATTTAAAAAAATTAAAATTTAAATGCAAATGAATTAAATATCATAATATAATATGGTATTATTATTTTTTCTATGTTAAAAATTTTAACTTATTATACAAACTTTTAAAATAAGCTAATTTATAAAAAAACTATTTATTTTAAACACTCGTCAAAAGACTCCACTAACTCCTCTTTTTAATAGGTGATTCCCAAACTTGTTACGTGATATCAGAACAGATCTAACTAATCTGAACCGTAGATATTGAATAAAATGCTTTGTTGAACTTTTGAACTTTTTAAGAACAGACTAGATATATAAATTAGTAAGTATACAATTAACATATTTGATTAAATTTGACATTGAAGTTAAAACATACAAAAAAAAAAAAAAGAAAAAGAAGAAAGAGAATGTAACAAAATAAATTATTTAGTAATATATATAGAAACATAAAGGAAGAGAGAAATAACTAGACTTTTATTAAGCAAAATTAAAAAGTGAAATAGTATAACACTTAAAAAACAAATAAGCTCTCTATTAAAAAAAACATGTGGGTTTGTTAAATGGCAACTGTTAGTCGGAACCTTTATAAAATTCCTTTTGATATATAATTGAGCAAGATTTTTCATAGCCATTCTACATATTTGACATAAATGTGATTAGTATGACAAAAGTTATCCATTAAAAATATAAGTTACACGAAAAAAGTTAGCAAGTGATTATAAATACAATTGACCTAGTGACTGTGGTTTATATGTATATATATAGAATATGTACAAGTTTCTTTGTCCAATATATTTAGAGGGGATCAATGAAACAAAGAAAGGACCACACCAAAGCAACGATAAGAGGTCCAAGCTTTGCGGCCTTGCCTTGCCTTCGCCTTCAAACCAGGGCAACCTAGCTGGCATGCACCATTCTAACTTTACCCACATATTGTTAAAATCAGTTGTACTGTTGTTCAATTTATCAAACCAACAGGAGTTTGTTGTAGCGATGAACTATCAAGGGACCCAACTACCTCGATTTTTCTCCTTCAAGGCGGGGCTGGGAAACACTGCACACGTTTGCAGTGTGTAGGTGTACTGCATTACGAAAACAGGTTAAACTCCAGCCACTTCATGCCCTTGAAATATAAGTTTAGGCTTCTCCTCCTTATAGTTCGCACACACCCTATTATAAATAACTGCTATGCTATGTACAACAAGGTATTCGATCTAACACCTAGCTATGTAGTGCGTACTGTAACATACCTATTCTTAATAAATTTGTATGTGATACGAGACTAGGTTGTTGCTCGTCTCGATCGTGCTTGTTGGCTACATATAGAAGGCTTGATCGATCTCGTCACTTAAAAAAAGGAGCAAGTAGTGATCGATCACGAGAACGCAGGAACCACAAACACGTAAAAAAGATTTTTTTTTTTTATAAAAAGAAGGGCATATATAGATCATGGTAGAAATGAGTACCTTTGAAGTACCTTGCTCTATTGCCTTCACTGTCCTTCCACATGTTGTCCACTATAAACTAGCACCGTTTACAGCTTCTTTACCAAGAATACTAAAGTTATCACATATTCCAATCCATCTTTGTCAATTTGTTTTCTACATCTTTCTCAAAGCAACGAGTCATATAAATCAGCTAGATAGGACAACAGTATTAATGGTGTGCAACGGAAGGGAAGGGACATCAATAATTAATATATATAGCTGAGTTTCTTCACTTTTCTTAAGGTTTTTTATATGCTTCCCTTGCATAACCAATGCCATCAGTATAGACTCCTTCATAATTCAAGCAAACATATATGTACGCTAACTTATTTGGAGAGTGTTCCGACACCGACACAGAGGCATTAAACAAGTACCGAAAGAAAGAAAAGGCAGCTTAAGATTGAACGCAAATGAATCGTATTTGATCATCATATGAAGTTATGCACATGGAAACTTGGGAAGTTGGCAATAAAAAAATGTTAAGACTTAGGTCGGCAAAGGGAATGAAAGATTTTCTTTTCTTAGAATATATTTAACCTAATAATACTAAATAAAAGAACTACTTAAAGATGCAGTCAGAAAGATTTTGTTGCTTTTGGTTTCAGAAACCGGTAGTACGAAGGAAAAGAAAACTTAGAAAAGAATGAAGAAAAATAAAATAATTTCAGTATCCATGCTTTGAGCTTCGATGGAGGTAAGGAATTAATAAATCGTTTCCTTTTCCTCCGCATAGGGGCCGGGAGAGGAAGACCCTGGCCTTATCTTCCTTGCCCATTGAACGTGGAAGGAGATCGTGCACCGTCTAGTCTTTTAGCTACATGAGATCTACACTCTTATGTAGGGTCCTATATAGGTCGTCCCTCGTGCTGGCCGTACAGCTGCTGCATATCTTCTTGTCGGAGTTCAATCCATCAGAGTTAATTTTATTTATTAGACATCTCTAATTTGCTTCATCCATTCTATATATTGCATCTCTCTTATACAGAAGTAGAGTATCTCCTCAAGAGGAACTCCTAATATTTCATGGTTAAAATCCTAATCCCAAAAGAACTGTAAAGATCCTAGTTTACCTGTGTTTAATTTCCTTATGTTTACATATATCTAAGCAGTACTGGAATTGAAGGACATTGAAGTTCTTTGGCGTTTGTTATCCCTAGTTACAGAAGGAGCACTCTCCATTGTCTCTAGGTTACAGATGTTCCAAAAAATAGTACATTCTATTATCAATATAAGGAGAAGCATGCTAAGATTCAAACTATGTCAGATTGAGCCTGTATACTTCTCCATTTTATGATATTCCCTCGGTCCACTACTACTTTTGGGTTCATATTATGAGTTATATGTTATATATATTGTTATATAAAGAGCTTTGTAAATCAAGAGATCGAACATATCACCGTTTAAGAATAACCTTTCTGGAAAAGAAGAAGTCTCAGAACCAATTAAGAGAAACCCTTCTGCAAAAGAAAGTCGCAGAACCATTTACAAAACCACATAAAATTACATACATATATGGCAAACTAGCTAGGTTGATGAACATATACATATATTACTATTTACATATTTATGGGTTATTATTTCACAAAAACGCGTTTGATACATGCAAAACAAACCAAAAACCATCCATTGTTATGAAAGAAAAAGTAGCTAAAGATAGTTGCAGATCTACAGATCATAACAATACTTGATCATAAGCGAGAAAGAAAGTCGAGAATATCGATGGATCCATTTAACGTACCCTTCAACAAAGAACATCCTTGAGCAGCTTGTATCGTCGTCCCGCAGGTTTTCCTGATGATGGAGTGCTGCTGGCTGAACTCTTGCCGCGGCTACTACCCTCCTCTCTATCAACGCTACTAATACTGCTCTTACTTTTCTCAGCGCTTGATTGTTCGCGCCGGGTGCTGCTGTCCTTCAGAACTAGAGCTGGCTTCTTCGAGTGAGAACCGTGCCTGGAATTCCTTCGCTGTTCGCTCAAACACCAGTCACAGACGCTAGTCGTTTCCGATGACGCCTGCTCTTGGTAAAAGTTAGTGCAGTACCTAGAAATTCAAAAAATTATAATCATACGAAATGAGAACTTAGTTTCCCTAAAAGGATTGATAGTAATGATGATCATTTCATCACAATAAATAAGAAAAAGAAAAGACTAAAGGCACCGATGAAGGTGAAGAGAGCATACGAGTGCTGGAATCTTGAAACGCAGCGAGAGCACTGGAAGATCTTATCTGAGAAGCCGACGTCGCCACACATGCAGCAGATGTTGCTCGTTGCTTCCATGAATAATAGTACAAAGAGAAAGAGAGAGAGAGAGAGTGCAGCTAGACAACGATCAGATCGAGACAGTCAATACAACGAAGACAGAGAGAAAGGAAGTGAAGAGATCGCGAGAAAGATCGAAAGGGTCAGCAAGCGAGCATTCGAAAAAGGACAGAGAATAACGCAGTGTTCAAAGCAGCAGTGAAGAAGACTGCCTCAAGGAATACAAAGAAAGGACCGAGGGTATACAGACAGACTTCATAGAATAGAATAAGAGATTACTTTTTCAAGCAAAAGCAAGAAGATATATACAAACATTTAAGATGAATAGATAGGCTAGCTATCATCATCTTCTTCTTCTTCTTCAACAATGAATACATCAAAGCTATGAAGAGAATGGAAGACAAGGGAAGGGAAGACTGGGGGCAATCAGTTAATATGGTTTGGTTGTTTTGGGAGAAGAGAAGGAAAAGGAAAGAGGAGAGATAGAGTTTCCACCTCAGTGGAATAGACAAATATCTGCGCTGGAAAGACGATTGTCTCCCTCCTCAAACACATGGACGCTTTTGGATGAAATGGACTGACTAGCTAATTAATAACATAACATGTTTCATTCTTAATTAATGTTCTTTCAAAGTGGGTGTCTGTATTCTCTTATAACTTCCCCTTCACTTTTTCGCAGCAGTAGAGTTAAAACAAAAAAGATTGGTGTTAAAATGATCCACTTAAACGCAACAAATGAATTGAAAACTAACTCTGATAATCTGGTATTTTAACACGCTAAGGAACGAAAGCTCAGTGCTGTACTGCGGTTGGAACTACACCAGCTTAAAAGGATTCTATTTTGACGATAATAAATATTAAAAATTATAATTTATGAGTTAGATAAACTAATAATTTAAATTAAAATATGCTGAATTAAAAATATAAATTCTTCTAAATAAATAATTATAATTCAGCCAGCTGCTTTATAGAAAACTCTATTTCAGACGCAAATAAAAACTAAGTGTTGAGACAACAGGACACAGCAGAACAGAGGAGTCTCAGAAGAAGAGTCGACTAGATTACTGCTGATCATTAACCGAGTAAAAATGATCAAGTTATAGATTTCAGAAGCAAAATCGATCGTGATGTAAATTCAGCTTGAGCAAGATATTTTTACCAGAGCTAGAACAACATGCATACAACAATTTTGGCTAAAAAGTTCATCAAATTATGATCAACACAATTTTGAAAATTTTGTGAAAGATTGGAAGAAATTCAGAAAATATGTATTGCAAAAAATCAGACAATACTTAAGTCAACTTTCACATGAAGTTTGATCAAGATTTTCTCATTCATTTGAAGACAATTTTTGAAAATATATAGAACATCATATCCACTATCATTGCACATCAAGTACAACAACAAATGAATGCCAAGAACACAATGCTAAAGTGCCATCAGAACCAGTCTGTCAGCATACCAAATTTGAATTCAGAAATTGAATTTCGATTTTCATTAAAAGAAAAGCCAAAGATCCAGTTACAAAGAGTATAGATACACTTGATCCACTATAGTTCTGACGATACATCATAATAACCTACTACATGGAACAACTACACAAAATGATGTAAACAAATGAAGCTGACAAAAGAAAACTTTACAAAGTGTTGTCATACAAGATTCACAAGATGGAATCCAATGCATATCAGAGTTGATTTTACTGGAACACTCAGTGATAATAGACTTCAAAGTATTAGCATTCTTCACTGAAAATCAAGTCATTGATTTGCAGCTCACAGTAAGCAAGTTAACCTAAAACCATATTGGAGCCAATGAATATGAACTAAGAACAAAAATTCGAAGTTGAACTTGAGCCATTCCAATTACTTGATCAGATCATCATCTTTATATTAGGTGCCACTGCAATGAAGAAAAAGACATTACAGAAGAAAAAGGAGAAGCAAGCGGGAAAATTGAATTGCCGACAAACTTATTGATTGTTATAAAAGAAAGATTAAATCAAGCGATACCAGCAGAATAATTGAGATTTAAATGCTAGCTGGAAGATCTAGTTAATATATTATTTACCTCCATCAAGATCCAACCGTTGAAGACCTATTTGACGGAACCCGATTGGCAGCGGCGTAGAAGTGATAACACTGTAACAGGCGCACAAGAGAGACAACCGGAAAATTTCCTACCGTTAGGAGATTAGAAATTTCAACAACCAGAGAACAGAAAATATAAGAGGGAGAAAAAGAGAAAAATAAACCGTGTGAGAGACACTACAGAGCAAAAAAAAAAACAGAGCCACATACATAAAAAAAATCTTACATAGAGCAGAAACATCTCTCACTCAACCTCACTGCCTGAGCTTTATCTAGATACATCTTTGGCATTTCTTTGACCTCTCTTTGCTTTACTAAGCTTAAATTCAATCCAGTGAGAGAGATCCTCTACTTGAAAATTGTTTGTAACAAACATATTCGTTGAGAAGGGCTTGGTTAAGCCTTCTCGGTTATGCTAATCTTGTAAGAAGCTACGTACTTTGCACAAGGCCCTGGGTAAGGCTTGTGTCTTAGCAGTCGGAGAGACTTATAAGTCTAATAGACTGTTGGTGGTTTATCTTGAGGAGAGAACCGATTAACATAATGGTGTTTGGCTAAACACATTACTTGGTATTGTAGCAACTTGATAAGAATTAGTAGAATTCGCTCTTGATAAAGAAAGACCGTGGACGTAGGCAAATTCATTTGCCGAACTACGTATATTCTATGTGTTTGTGTTTTGAATAGTTTTTTATATTATTTGCACTTAAACTAAACAGAGAACGTTAAATAGAGAGAATCTGTTTACGTCCAGTCGACTATACTGCCGCTATTTTATAAAAAATCAGCTCTATTTATATACGAATAATAAATTAAATTTTTTAACTATCAACTCAATTCATTCCTTCTCTCTTGAGTTGGTCGTGCAGATTTGACCAACATCAACAGCCCAATCCTTAACGGGCACTGCGTTGTTTTCCTATGTCAGGCCCACGCCAAGGTACGTTTTCACGTTGCTTGGACTTTTAGTTTGTCCGTCCGTCTTTTGATATATATATATAGACGAATTTATCACTATCGTCCAAGATCAGAAAAGGTTGATAGGTTGTTGAGATTGGATTATCTAATAATAGTATTTAATGACTTAATGTTATTGATTTAGACTTCATTTTGATATATTACTGTGTCTAACTACCATGTTAATCACATTTGGAGGGCAAAAAGCATAACTTGTGATATTTCAGGAACTGGCACTGATGCTTGCTTAATGAACACAAGAATTAAGAAGGTTCCCATATAAGTTATTTTACGTAAAATGTTTATTATATTTGTTAGAAACTTAAGTGTATCTAACAAGACTATAGCATCAAGAACAAAGATTTGCCATGGTGAAGTCATCACTTAGGTCAGTAATACAAGTGTGCCGGTCTAGTTTTCTTCACAGTGACACAGCCTAATATTAAAGAAATATTACAATGTTTCTTTTATTTATTTATTTATTGCCGGTACTACAATGGTGATGGTAAAGAATTCCAACGCAAAGCAATTTTCTATAACTGTAAGAATAATACACTAAACCTCTACACAACAGCTTTCTCTTCCGTCTATTCTCTACTACAGAAACTCGTAGGCTTCAAGTTTGTTTGTTGCAATCTCTCGTATTAATCAATAGAAAGTTATTATTCTTCATTGCCATTTGGACATGAAGAATAGTATTCATCTAATCAATAACAGCAAGGATATGTTTCATGATAGCTTATGGCCATTGCATATTCCATATTGCAGATATAGATTCTGAAGTCCTTGTGTATAACCTCTTCTATAATTCACCAGCGTGTCATGGATAATGATTAATTACAGCAACACTTTACAACTGGTAAATGACAAAGTGATTGGTTTGAATGTTACCAGGATACTTACCTTTTAGCTCGTGGCAAAACAATGCTGACAGCATAGATTGGAAGCAAAGACGAGAATAATGTCAACCTCCAACACCTAAACCATCTATCACAGAATGGTTTATTTGAAGCTGCAAGAGCAAAAACTTCTTCACTACTTATATCGGTTCAACACTTTACGTTCAAATAGGAGTTTGTCTTAGTACATTGTCAGACAATACTATGCAAAATAATTATCTCCTTCATCACATGTGCGTGTGCATGCGTGCGTGCGTGCGTGCGTGTGTGTGTCTTAATTTCCAGGTACTCCAAAGATGCATAGAGAATTAGAGACCATGTAACCCTATAACACATTAAATATAGCATTTGTCTAGGTATAACAAAGGACCCTGTTCACTCAATTGATCTCCCTCCTTAATTATTATAAAGTCATGTACAAAAATAGTTGTTCTTGGCACAGCAAGATATTAGCACTAAGCCTAAAATTTTATGTTCATACCTAATTTGCGTGCTACAGCAGAGCCCTATAAGAAACAATTGTTGTCCGCATAAAATCATATGTTACCAACTGCCCATACAAGTCGCACAAATTTCAATTTTCAAAATCAATCATGTCGATGTAGAGGAAATCAATCTATCTGGTAGAATAAAAATTTACAAGGTCCAAAATAAGCAAGTCATCATCTAAAACCGGGTTCTGCTTGAGAAGTTCAAAAAAGGGGATGCTGAGTTCCTTCTATCTGAAAAATGATAGTCCACCTATGGCAGGTAAGGGCGATTCAAAACAGTTGCTCCATTAATTACAAGCAGATCATAGGTAGAAATTTAATAAACCATGCAGAGAAAAGGCTGACTTGAACAAACCATACACATCCAAGGTGTTTCAAGACCAGAGAATAGCACTATACTAGGGATCTAAATGAATGGTTATTTCTTTAGAGAAGACATGCAAACACTATTCCATGCTATGTTCCGGCCCTTTCTTCATGCAAACAAACCCTGTTGTTGGTTCCCGATCCTCCGGCGCACTAGCATTGGCATAGCCATGTTATAGCTCCCTAACCAATAGGGATATCCACTTGTAAAAGAAAGGAGAGCAATACAGATGACTATCCACTGAGACTATCTACAGTAACAATTTTTCAAGTAGGCAAACTAATTGATTTAAAGTAACTATACAGCTATCACAACAACCAATAGCCTAGAGGCAAATCAATCAAAAGCAAAATTGCTTAAGTCCTCCAATTTGCTCCATTGATTAATGGATCATCACTTACAACATCACCGCAGCAGGAGTAAACCCGAGTCACTACAATCCGACAAACCAGCCGTACAACCAATGCTATGTTACTGCTATTAGAATTACCTTCTTTCATAATCCACAAAATCAAAGGCAAAAAGCACCTGAAGAATATACAACCCGCTAGTAGCAGCTATTCAATATATTCTGTTTAATCTACAATTACCAAGGAGTTCAAGAGTTTTCCATGGAAGAATTTTCTTGATTACTCTTTCTTTATTACATAAATCTGGAAGTGTTTAGATAGAAATGCATTTTACTTGGTCCGACTTTCTCAAATATACAACATATGAAAATGCTAAGTATTGTGAGATATACGAACTTTTGCATGTTAGTTCTAAGTTCCAATAGAAATGCTTATTGAATTGAAGACTACTCCTGTTTCTCAAAAATAAAACGAAATAGTCAGATGTAAAAGCAATTAGTAGAAAATTATTCTCAGGCTAGCTGGGTCATGGTCCGACTTTCTCAAAATGTACTAACTTGAAAAAGTTTTGTGAGATATACAAACTTTTGCATGTCAGTTCTAAGTTCCAATTGAAATGCTTATTGAAGACAAGACTACTCCTGTTCTCAAAGAAAATGAAATAGTCAGATGTAAGAGCAATTAGTAGAAAACTATTCTCAGGCTAGCTGGGCCAAGCTGGATGGAGCAATGAGCTAGGTTACGTAGTCACCATTGGCTCTTGTTATAAACTGTAAGCTAGCTCAAGTTTGAAATGGCTCAGCTTTGCGTGCTCATTTTCTAAAGCTTCTTTCAGTATATACTACCAGATAGTTTTTTTAACTTAAGAGTGCAGTAACAAAACAACTAAGACACAAACACATTCTCATCAGCTCTTAAAACCAAATAATGGAATTATCACTCCAATAAAGAGATAGGAAACATGCACGGCCAAAGTTAAATGATACAGTTATCAGCCAACAAAGCAGTCCTTTCTTTTCCCTGCAAACAGCTAAATTCCCTACATCTAGCCAATTAGATATAAGCTTAAATGCGTCTGAAAAATTGAATGGTTTTCAGCTATCTGAGACAGGACCACCGAATATAAATTAAATTAATAATTAAGACAATTTAGATCCAAAAAAACACAATAAATGTAGTTTTCTAAAGAGGAAGAAAAAAATTCAATAGTAATATTGAAATGAACTTCATTAAAGATAAAAAAACACAACTAACAATACTACTGCCATCTATGAAGAAAAGCAGAACATATAAAAGGAGGTGTGAAAACAGAAACTACAGAAAAGGCATTACCTCTTCTTACACTTCATTCATTCCAGTTGTAGGGAGCACGATCAACAACAAGATAATCTCCTCTGATATCCTTGGCAAGTCGAATGTCCTCATCCAGATATACAGATTCAAACCTGGATGAAGAGATGAACCATAAAAGCTTACTAGGCTCATCTCTCAGGTAGCCTTATGTAAATAAGGGAAACTAAGTGCAATCTTCAAATACTAAAGAAAGTGTACATTCTAAAACGGAAAGCACTATGACAGGCAGTGCATCTGAAAGAACTACCACTAATGAGGGCATGGAACCGTTGGTCAAACTGGTGTCCATTGAAAATGATGTCAGAGTGCTGTTTAATTTACATACTAGCAACATAAAACGAAATGACTTTTTCACAAAAAATTTTCAAGAGCATTCTATCGCATTGCATAGCTAATACAAATTCTTTAGCCAACTAGCAGTCATCATTGCAGTTTGTTTTCCAGGAAAAAAGACTCGCCAAGTATTTAACTAGAAGCAGGTGCTCGTTTACGGGAAAATAGGTACTTAAAACTCACCATCCTTGTCCAAACGGTGGCAAAGGTACCTCCTAACTGCTCCCTCTGAGTACTGCGCTTGTGAATCTGCAGAAAAACCAACAAATTCCATAAAAGCATCAGCAATCCGGATCACCGAATAGAAATTGTCCACGACGAACAAATGCGATAAAATTCATACCTAAAATTAATCCTCTGGGGCGGCTGAGGCTCAATGTTCGATCGCACAAAGAACACGCCAGACGGAGGAAAAGTGATAACATTATTCAGCCTACGCTGCTCTACATCGATCACTTGAAGAACATCCCCAGCAGCGGTTCCGAACACCGGGGCGTTCTTTATAATGAACAGCTGCTCCTTCTCTGTCGTCCAAAGCATCCGCCACGTGGCAGTAAGTTCATCTCCTGTAGTGATCGTTCCGGCGCCGATGGAAGCGAGATCTTCTATTGCCGCGATGATTTCGGACCGCTTCGAAGGATTTGACTGCGTTTTGAGACCACGATCTTGGTCGGAGATCAATAAGAGTAGACGATTTTTTGCTTCTATAGAAGAAGAAGAAGAGTGAGAGGGTGGAGATCGACAAGCAAGGACTTTGAGAAAATGAGAAGAAGAAGAAAGAGATGGAGTTGGAGTGGTGGAGAGCGGGAAGAGAAAACGAAGAGCCATCACGAAGTGGGAACGGTTCGCGCAAGGCGCTGTGGTGGGGCGTGGGAGAAAAAGGAAAAAAGAACTCGTGAATTGGGCTGTCACGGAATGGGTTAAAAAAGGTTAGGCTTAAATTGAACCCATGAGTTGAGTGCGTCACTGCGTTGGATAATTTAGGTTTGGGTCTGGATTGGGCCGTACGGGGTTGAAACTAATGGTTAGGCAAATCTTTCAAAAAACTGAAGGAGATATTTGGCAATATTTATAACATTAATTTAAAATATTTTTACATATTTAATAAAATTTAAATATTTTTAAAATACAATTGATTGTATATATATATATATTTTTTGATAAATAATTAAACTCATATTTATAACTTTTTTCTAAAAATATTTTTATTATAAGAACTCCTAAACAACGCCGAATATGGATCTATAAAATGTCATACTTTGTCTTATCATAATAACAAACTTTAATTATTAAACTAGTTGGACTAAAAGTTTATAGTCTAACAATAAATATTTACTTTTCATTATTTTTATCAATTTTAAATATTTGAATACTCAAATGTTTTAAAAGAAATTTAACTTATAAATTAATTCTTAATAAACTATTCTAAAGGATTAAAAAATAAATAATATATAAAAATATTATTTTCGTGAAAGACTGAAAGTTAATCTAAAAAATATGTTTAAATATTAAGAAATGAAGAAGAAGTGGAAATACTTTAAAAAAAAAGTAAAAAACAGTAATTTTTGTGAAAATCTTTAAAATATTAGATGTGTTGAAGAAAGAAATAATAAATTTAGATAGTACTTAAAGAAAAAATATAAATTGAAATGATATAAAAGTAATCTTCCATCTTTGATTGTGATACATTCTGGGCATGTTTATTAATATTTTAAACTCAATTTTTTCTATAAAAAACTTTACTTCTAATTCACGTTCAAAGTGAAATAAATATAAAAACTCAATTCGATTTGTTTACAAAAATTTTACTTCCAATATTCAATTTTATAATAAAAAATTTTTCTTCCAAATAACTTCTAAAATAAAATAAATATAAAAATTTTTCTTCCAAATAACGCTCTAACGAACCGTAATTGAAGTTTTTGGCCTACTGAATTGGCCGACCAAAACTAAAATTTAGTTTAATAGATATTTCTGACAGAAATTTTAAAATAAAATATTTTTAAAGTTAAAATATTTTATTTTTTTAAATAAGTTTTATTTTTTTAATAAAAATCTAAAATAATCAATAAAAATTTATTATGTAAATATTGTTATAATTTAAATTTTTAATAAAATTTATAAATAATTATAAAAGAAATATTAAAAAATATGAAAAATAAAGAAATTTTTTTAAAGAAAAGCTTTCTCAGTACGTATGTAGGCTGTGTATGTATATGTGTAAACGAACATGTTCTGAACGAACAAATATAACTAGTTAAACCCTTCATTTCTCTCCTGATACAGACCATCTTCGATCCCGCTCTTTATAAACCTCTGCCACTGCTCTCTCTCTCTCTCTCTCTAGGTTTCTCTCCGGCAACTGGTCCGCCGGCGGGGAAACTGAAATGGGGTTAGCAGCCCAAACGCCCGACATTCTCGGCGAACGCCAATATGGCCAAGATGTTCGCACTCAGAATGGTGATCTTTCGATTTCGATATGTTTGTGTTTCTAGATCTGAAACATTGCTAGCGATCGCATCTGTTTGATCGATGATCCGTATTTGTGTACAGTTATGGCGTGCCAGGCGGTTGCAAATATTGTTAAATCCTCTCTTGGTCCAGTCGGGCTTGATAAGGTGACCGATTTCATGTAAAGGCTCGTTTCTCTTAGGATTCGCAAAAAATGTGTGTTTTGTTGCGTTTTAAATTCCCTGAATGTCTTCGCTGGAGTCAGTAAATCTGGCGAAGTCAGTTTCCTTTGTCGCTCCACTATCCCGGATTTATCATAAAAGCTCATCTGTTTTGATGATTTCTAGAAATGTGTATGCATTTTGTCGAATTTGGAGCTTTTGAGGTTCTCAATGTAGTTAGGAAACCCAACAAAGCTAGTAATGTAAATTGCTGCACGTGATTCATTTGAAAGCTCCTTTGTTTTTTCTGTTTGTAGAAGTATATTAATTTTTGTTCCATTTTGTAGTAACTGAATGTTTAAAATATTTCTACACTGATGTGGTAGCCGTGTTTCTTGTAACTACGGAACTCTGATTTGTTTTGTATGAAGTCAACATATACATAAATGAAATCTTCACTAATTACCTATTGGACATGCAGATGTTGGTTGATGACATTGGAGATGTGATAATCACGAACGATGGAGCTACAATTCTGAAGCAGCTCGAGGTTGAGCATCCATCTGCTAAGGTAGTTTCTTCCTGATGTATTTTTGTTTCTTCGGTTACTTTTTTCTTTTTTCTTTTTTTTGTTGCTAGGTATGTTTATGCTCTTATTTTGAGAGTGACAGGTTCTCGTTGAATTGGCTGAACTTCAAGATCGAGAAGTTGGAGATGGAACAACCTCAGTAGTCATTGTTGCATCTGAATTGCTAAAGGTACTCACCGAATCCTTCATTGCAGTTTGATCTTCCTGTATGAAAGCTTCTCTGGAGCCTTGGATCCTGAGGCTCCTATGTAGAATTAGGTAGATGGAGCAAAAGCTTGCTGCAGTAATTTCATGGAAACATTTCTGTGCAAATCTATTAGACGCTTTGTAATATGATCAACGATTATTTGATGCAGAGAGCAAATGATCTTGTGAGAAATAAGATCCATCCGACATCAATAATCGGTGGCTACAGGGTAAGCTGCTTTTATAATAAGGAAAACATCGCCTTCTTCACTTTTGAAAAAGGTGTTACCATCTTCTAGATGTTTGCTCAAGTATACTCAGTGCACTCAATTCATGTCATTTCCTCCCATCAGCTTGCTTATATGATTTTATTGTTTTAACAGCTCGCTATGAGGGAAGCCTGTAAATATGTTGAGGAGAAGCTCGCTGTCAAGGTACACACATGCATTCATTTATGCTTACATACTACATGCATAGTTAGCACGCACATGCCGCGCGTGGGCCCAGTGTTTAGCATTTCTAAATTATGAAGATGGATTTGTGAAAATCAGGCAGCAACTTGGATTTCATTGGGTGCATAACTCTTTTACTTTTTGGCTCATAAAGCAAACTGTGCTAGAAATGTCAGATTCTCAGAATGAGATTTAGCAAAAAAGAAATAAAATAATTTGTGGTTTTATGCACGTAATTATACGATGCTTGTGTGTGTAGCTATTTTCTTTATGTTGTTTGTCTTTGGTTGAGCTTGTTGTTGAGGAAGCTTATGTGCATATCAGGTTGAGAAGCTCGGCAAAGATTCAATTATAAATTGTGCTAAGACAAGCATGTCTTCCAAGCTGATTGGCAGTGATAGTGATTTCTTTGCTAATTTGGTAAGTTTTCCATGTGTAGTGTCATTGCCCAAATCAGATGTTATGGTGCCTTAATCCTATTAATCTTGCTAAGTGCATGTGATTGTCTTCCAGTACAGGAACGTATAGCTTTTGTTGTGGTCTTTCTGTGGATTTACAATGTTTTAGTTTATCATAGTCATACGTCAGTAGGAGGAGATTTTGTAGTGAATGCTATACTAGTTTGATTGTGAATCAAAAAGAGGAACACTGGTTTTTCTTTTAAAATTTGACCACTTATTACTGGTGCATCACTTCAATTGATTGGTTAACCATGGGAGTCGTACCGAATCAATGTGAGGCTAGACTTAACAATGCCACGTTAAAATTTTGATTTTAGTGGTCTTGTGAAGGTTTTATCTAAATAAGCATGATACTGATGGTTAGGTTTTTATTTCAGTTTGCGATTTTTTGTAATTCAACTTTGTTTCAGCTCATGCTAATTCATTGATACTTACCAAGCAAAAGAGTCCTTTATACTAATGCAATTGTGTGCGGGTTTGCTTAGAAACTTTACTTTGCATGAATGTGGAGAAGGTATTTCTTGAATTTGCATTCAACTTCTTGATAGTTTTTCCATTGACATGGATCTTCTTTAATAGAGATGTCACTTTCTTCAAGGGATTTTTTTTTTTTTTGCATGAGTCATTTCTGCTTTGATGTCTGGGTCCTTACTCTCTAGCCAAGTTTATATTAACCAGTTATTTTTTCTGGGTACTAGGTTGTAGATGCTGTCCAAGCAGTGAAAACAACCAATGCAAAAGGAGAAGTTAAGTACCCTATAAAGGTTAGCTTTTAGTTACTTCATTTTTTTGTATGCCTCTCTTTCTTGCCCTGAGTTGTTCAGTTGATGGAAACTGTTTCAGTGTGTCTTTGTTTGCCTAGCTCCACTTGTCAGGTGCTTCTATTTAATTGAACTAAGATAGGATTTTCCTGTCTACATATCGGGGTATATTGTGGTCCTCTTGCAGAGCATAAATATTTTGAAGGCCCATGGAAAAAGTGCAAAAGACAGTTACTTGCTAAACGGATATGCTTTAAATACTGGACGTGCTGCTCAAGGAATGCCTACTAGAGTGGCTCCTGCAAAAATTGCTTGCCTCGATTTTAATCTTCAGAAAACCAAAATGCAAATGGGAGTGCAAGTTTTGGTGACTGATCCACGGGAACTTGAGAAAATCCGCAAAGGTGAAGTTTGGAGCTGCCAAGTTTTCATTTTTCTTTGTGGATGTGAAATGCTGGCATCATGCATTATTATTTTAGAACATAATCTTCTCAAATCTTACTGTTTTATAAGTTGAAAGAGTTGCTTTATGTAGAATGCAATTTGTTTTAGGAGAAAACCTTATGTAACTTATTGTGTTACCATTTGCAGTCATTTTCACGTCCCACTGCATACTTAACCATGGGCCTTGATTATCTTGCCTAGTGAAATATTTATGGCAACTTCACCTGTATTCAAAGTGCCGTACATGACATTTGGGCTGAATGTGCATTCTTGAGAAAGAAGTATTTCTATACAACTGTATTGTTTCTGATTTTAAATTCCTTCATGTAGGGAAGCTGATATCACAAAAGAAAGGATTGAGAAGCTTCTTAAAGCTGGGGCTAATGTTGTGTTAACAACAAAGGCGATTGATGACATGTCACTTAAGGTATTTTCTGGCTTTTCTTCTCAAATGCTCTCATGGTATGCTGCATCATTTGAAGGCTTCTTATTTTAAAAGTTATGCTTGAGCGATTTGTTGAGGTTTACAAGATATGCTTGCTCTTATGAATCTTTAATTGATTTTGCATAGATCTTGTTAATTGAGAACATATGTTAGGGCCCCTTCTACTTATTGATACTTTGGTCTTGTCCTTTGTCTTCAGTATTTTGTGGAAGCTAAAGCTATCGCTGTTAGACGTGTGCGAAAAGAGCACCTGCGCCATATTGCAAAAGCTACTGGTGCTACCTTGGTATCTTTTCTACTCCCTCTAATCAACACAAACTTTTTCTGAGAGGATATTTTGCACCCATGTTATATCTATCTATAAATTTGAAGTTTCGTAGTTTGTGGCTGATATCATCCTGTAATCCGATACTTATGTTTTCTTTTTGGCTATTGTCTCGTACATCTACTGCTACTTGAATTGTGTTTCTTTAACTAATGTCCTGCTTGTGGAGTTATTTAAAGAATTTTAATAATGTCCTCTACGCCTAGAAATATTGCTGTGGACTGTTGTTTTTCAAGGTGATGGTGATCAAATTGAGTTTCTTGTTCATATTTTTTTTACTATGCTCTCTGTTTAATACCATCAGCGTGAACTTGTGTACAATGTAACACCTGCAGGTTACTACTTTCGCTGATATGGGAGGTGAGGAAACCTTTGATTCATCATTCCTTGGGACATCAGATGAAGTTGTGGAAGAGCGTATAGCAGATGATGATGTGGTTATGGTTAAGGGAACCAAAAACTCTAGTGCGGTTAGTATCGGCTTTATGGCTGTCAACTGAACTAGCAAAATGACCTAGCTCATCATATGTAGCAGTTGAATTATTATTTCTTTTTGTTGCTTTCCAGGTCTCTCTGATACTTAGGGGTGCAAATGATTTCATGCTTGACGAAATGGATCGATCTTTGCATGATGCTCTCTGCATTGTGAAGAGAACTTTGGAATCAAACACGGTATGTCTCACCATCTTACCAAAATTGATATTGCATATTCTTTGTCCTGTCATTTAAGATAACAACATTGTTGAACTTTATTAGAATATGCATGGATATCATTTCATATGCCTACGTCATGTTTTGTTTCTCTGAGTTTCAGCAGAATAAAAGATGTATTATGTGATTTCATTTGCTTTTGCAGTTATAATTTATGTCATACCAGGGCATATCTCAAACTACACAATATTTAAACCTATGACATCTTTTGTTCTGAAATTCTTATGTGCTTGCACTGAAATCTCTGTCAGTCTGCCCCTGAATCATTCTCTTACTGCCCTTGAGCAAAATACTAAATTGTTCTAAGCTTTTGGTTGTGTTGTTTTAAAAGAATGCATTTGAAGCAGTTATATGTTTTAAATTTGTAGTTGTGAAATAATGCAGTGAGACATTATTTCAATAGTTACATAAATTACTGGAAATAAGATGGATACTGACTTTTCACGCAGGTTGTTGCTGGTGGAGGTGCAGTGGAAGCTGCGTTGTCGGTGTTTCTGGAATATCTTGCTACTACTTTGGGTTCCCGAGAACAGTTGGCCATTGCAGAATTTGCTGAAGCTCTTCTTATCATCCCAAAGGTCTCTGGAATTGGTAGTGCCAGTTGGTTTCCCTTGACATTGAAGTTGTTTCAATCTAATCGAATTAGGTGGATGCAGGTACTTGCTGTGAACGCTGCGAAAGATGCTACTGAACTAGTTGCAAAACTACGAGCATATCACCATACCGCACAAACAACAGCAGATAAGCAGCACCTATCAAGGTATTGAATTTTTTTAAGATTAGTTGTAGCATTAGGTATGCCATTGACCATTTCTTTGCATTTATTAATTGATAGTGGTATATAGTTACTTTGGATATTTATGCATTGGTTTCTTTCTTAAGATTTTTTGCGGTAGTAATTAATACAAAATTGTAAAATGTATAAATGTTTTCTTTCTTCATTAGTACTACTATTTTTAAAGATAAATTACATACTATATGTTATGTGTAATGGAAGCCAATAGACACATTCTTGTGGTACAGTGATCTCTTAGTGCAACATATGAGTAATTGCAGGTTGTGGTTCCTATTAAGTATCAACTCAACTTTTCAGCTTTGCAGTTATCATGCGTAATGTTGAATTACAACAGTTTGCGTTATTTCATTATCATCAATTGGTTGTTTGGCAGTATTGGACTGGACCTCTCCAAAGGCACCATACGCAATAATCTGGAAGCTGGTGTTATTGAACCTGCTATGAGCAAAGTGAAGATCATACAGGCATGTTAGCCTTTTCTTTCACCTGCTAAATCACTAGGCAGTTCTCTATTGTTAAACTCAATAATAGTCTGACCCTCTTGGGTACTTTGTTATGTGCTTTTCTTTTTCTTTTTAATTTTTAACTCGAGCGTCTATCCAAGGCGGTGTTTTTAATCATCCCTATCATATGGTAAAAGAGTTGACTACTGCAGAGCGTTTGCTGAGGGGGTCCCTAGTATAGTTGTTGAAGACTAGTTCACAGTTCACCTCATTTATGAGGCTATGTCACCTGAAACTTACTGCACACTCAATGTGTTTTGTGGTTTGGATTTGCAGTTTGCTAGTGAGGCAGCAATCACAATTTTGCGGATTGATGACATGATAAAGATCCTGAAGGATGATCAGGGCAATGAAGATGAATAGGCTTGCCATTCTTCTGGAAGATACCTGGTTTTGCATAATCTGCCAGACTTACTTTTTAATTCCTTATCTCTAAGTGATGTATTACTGAATTTAAGTTTCAGTACACTGTTTGATATTTGGTTAGTGCTAGAGGTATGATAACTTTCATCCTTTGTGTAGCTTAGCCAGATTCCAATGACTTTTAATATTTTTGATGTTAACATTTTAAAATTTTGGGTTTAATTTTGCTAAGTACTTAGATTGATACGCTTTTAGGAGCCATTGTTACTGTAACATGTGTAGTGAGGGAAGTAATGCTTCTGGGACTTGCGTACCAAACTTGTGTATACTTGTTTGTTTGTATTGAGGATGGTGCTTGAAGAACTGTCGATTTTAAATTATGTGCAAAAGGTAGTCGAGGAAGTGCCCATTGTTTTATTCGAAGTAGCGTTAGTTAAACAGTAGAAGAGGTGTCCAAAACTCATGTAGTTGTGAAAAATATCCAACAATGACTGCATGTAATTGCAGGGCAGGATTCTCGAGGACTACACGCTCTATTATATATAGCGTTGTACTGAAGTGAGTATTCTCCCAATAGAAAAGACGGTACTCTGAATACATGAGATGTTACACTTTGTAATCTATTATGTAATGCACTGGGTAAATCTGCTTTCTTAGAAGAAAATTATTTGAATATTTGAATGACGGGGCTAAAGCATTTAGTAATTTTAGTATTTTATAGCAGAAAGATGGCAGATAACTGAGAATATTTATGAAATAAATATTTTTAAAATAATCATATTTTGAAAATAAATTTTATTTTTTATTTCTAAAAAATAAAAAAATATTTGATATATATTTTAAAATTTTTAAATTAATTTTATAAAATATTATAAAAAATATAAAATTAAAAATTAAAATATTAACTAGTTGAAAAGTGATACCAAATGCCCCCATAGTCCGTTTAAAAATAGTATAAGCGAACCTATGGGCAAGTTGTATCACGTAATTATTGGTTCGATGTATAAATCGAGACTTGTGGGTTTCAGTGCATGAAAGATTTCCCAGTTTTCAGAACAACATGGGTTGTCGCAAAAGTTTATATCCCAAAGACAAGTGAGGGAAAAAAACAAACCAAATAAAGAAGGTAACTTGAAACTTCAAAAAATTTCTTTCATGTCTTTGGGATCATCCTACAGAACACTGGCAATAAGCTAGGATGTTCAGAATTCGATGCTACTAAAAATTATGATGTCAATCATCGTTGACTTATAAACATGGTTAAGTAGTGGAAATTAACAATAATCTTCTAGTCGGCAGCCCGCCAACGAGAGAACGCTTCTTGTCTCCTTTCCATAACATATATATATATATAATTCGACATAGAATCATAAGACTGAATCATTTTTGCTTCATTTTCTTATTTCCTTTCAACTAGGGAAGTGAAAGCATAGTTGCGTAGCTCTAAGTCATGCATCGAATTCTTCGTACAGCTAGCACACCGTCCTTTGCTTTGTTTAGCTTCACCAATTTTGAAGGTCAACATCCCACACGGATGGCATATGGCATTTTCTGAACCGCCATCCGCTCCTGGTCATACGGCAAACTCACGTTTGTAGAAACTCTCGTGGTCTATTTAACAAATTAGCCTTCAGATTTGTTGAATTAAATATATACTTAATATTAACTTGCGTGCTAAAGATTGTAATCATAAAGATCTTGGTTTTCTTTTAACTTTTCCTATAAGCGTAGGTGCACAAGAAATGGTGAGAATCTGTGAGTTAAACTACTTCAATTCACCTTATCTGCTACGAAATCTGTAACAAGAGATTCTTGGGGTGGTCTATGTAGAAGTTACAGAAACATATTACTGCAAGCTGGAACCAATATTGTGTAAGAGCAAAGCAACAAGTTAAACCGATGGCATCCTATTTCTAGGAGCAAAGCAATTCTCTTTTTTTCATATGAAAATTTGCATTATCTCGACTGCCATTATAAATTAATCAGTAGCATCTCCTGGAACTGGGAGTTTTTTAGTAGTAACAAAAATTAGAGCAAAACTTATGGACCACTATAGTGTGGATTTAATTGATTGAAAATAAAACAGTTCAATTATTTTATCTGAATCAAAAGCTAAAACTTAAAGATACTCCATATTTTGTTCCCTTTTTTTATTTATTTAAAGAACATTAAAACCACATCCACAAATAGGCATTGGAAACTTTGCATTAAACAAACCTAACAAATTAAAGCTGTCTACGTACCATAAATAATAGAACCTCAAAGAGTTAATGACCAATGAATTTGGGAGAGTAATGCTGGCTTGCTTGGTGGTCCTAAAATTGCCAACTTCATCATTTCTTCAACTGTACTCACTGACACTGTTGTAATTACCACATATGAATAATTGCCACTGTTAATCATTGCACTCTAGCTTAATTACTAGGACCTTACATAATGTTTAGCTCTTGTCAGTGTTATTATATATGGTTCTGGCATAACAGTGGTTATCGAATGCATTACCATGGGATCATTATTTGATGATTTTCTATACAAGGTCCAAATCAACAAACCCTTGAACTGATGCTGCAAAAAAATTTTGATATTTGGTTTCTAATGTAGATCGACTAGCTCAAAGTGAACGAGTAAAGAGAACTGTGAAAATGCGGGGTGTTCTCGTCGGCAAGTAGGCAGGCAAGATAGAGTTACTGGACCATGCCGGACGAGTGGGGCGCGGTACGGCATGCAGCGATAGCGACTACCACGTGCCTACCGCTGCAGATACAGTCGCTGTTTTCATTTCCGTAACAATTTCTTCTTTATGTCTCTTACTGTCTCTCTCTCTCCCCTTCCGACCGACACTCAAATGCGTGTTTACCTAACTTCTAAATTTATTTTGGGATATGAATTTATAAAATTGAGATTAGTTTTGAAAATACATTTTAATAAAAAATAAAATTTTATATTTATTTTTAAATTTAAAAGTAAAATATATAGTTTTAAATAGCATGAATGGTCTATTTATAAATTTGAATTGATTTATAATCGATAATTTACCAACTTGCCAACTATGTATGATACTGGTTATTGACTTCTGTGTGTGCGGCTGTTTTTGGTAGTGAACATAGATGCAGGTGCTCCGTATCTCATGCACCAAAGCTAGAATTTTTCTCTCCATGAAGTTAAAAATTTTCACCTCCAGTACGTTATTTGGAAACCATTCAGCTGACTCAACTCTGACTGAAAAATGTGCATTCAAATCGACAGCATCCAAAATTGAGGTGAGTGAACTCAATTTAAGCTCCTTTTTAATTGAATCATTTCTGATAGAAGGGAACAGAACCTGTTTAATTAATTACTCATTAATTTCATAGAACAGTTAACATCACAGTGGAGGCCAAGGATTATATTTAATTAATCCATGAAATGATCAGAAGTTAAGAGTGCAATCACGTGTCGTGGGGTAATTGCAGGCACGAGGAAGCACGTGCATGGCTTGGGGGGTTTCGTACTACAACACTTCTACTACTACTACCACCGCGTGGATTCCTTTTACTCTCTCTTTCTTTCTTTTCCGGCTTGCCTCGGGATCCTTCGCCTGTCACGTGATTCGATACTCTTCTTCTTTCTGGGAAGCGTCGCCGTCACCACCTGCACGCACCCGTCTCTATCTCTTCTTCTGTCCTCTCCCTCTACGGCAGCTTCCTTCTTTCCCCACCACCGACGCCTCACGTGATGGGTCCCATTATCTTTCTTTCCGCCGTTCGATCAGATCATCTGACGGTCTTTAACTTTTTCTACAGAAAACTAATAATGTTTCCAAGATAGGGTGACCGGTGATGATAATAATTGTTAACGAGATATTTGCTTCATCATATGTATGTTAGCATAGATGTTTGCGTTGTTTCTTTTTAAATGAATATCAGAATTTGAAGGTGAATATGTACGGTAATTTTGTTAATAATATTTTTTATAATTAATGTTCTTTTTAGTTATTGTACTTTTCAAATTCAATGTAAAACTATTAATTTTACGAAAAAAACATATACAATATTTACTTTTTCCGGTATTGCATGCAGTACAGCTGCTACTGACATTTCGTCGACGACGCCGTTAATTGTTCCTCCTTCTGTTCCAGTTTCCGTACCTCCTTTTTCACCGTGTCATTCAGTTAACGACAAGTCAATAAAAGTTTTTATGAACTTTTCACTTTCACATATATGGCCGCCGGCAAGATGGCAGCTAGATGGGCAGAATTATGGACAAGCAGCAGGGATACAGCTGTAACTTAATTGTCAGAAGAAGAGCAGGGAAGGTTGAAAGAAGAAGCGGATATGGTGCAGAAGGGGATGAATGTGGGTCCTGGTGCTTGGGAAATGGTGAAAGTTTGTAATGAAGTAAACGCTGATGACACCAGTTAAGAGCTGGTGGGACGCTGTGTTGGTCCCCTGGCCTCTTCTTTCCCTTCTGCGACACTACACGTCTCGTTTACTTTATTTATCTCTCTTTGTTCTCCCTCTTTCTAACTAATACAACAGTAAGCTTTACTTCACCGTCGGTGAATTGCAGACTCTGATCATCAGAGACTCAGAGAAGTCACATTGGACCCACCCATGAAGGGGAGTAAAATACAACCCGTCATTAAACATGCATCAAAGTTGTACGGTGAGGAAGGATAGAAATAAAGACTGGAGCTTCTGTACGAGCTAGAGAGCTGAAGCTGTGATTGAGAGATATATTAATAATATAATAGTGAAGTAAATGGTTGAAGTTGTTGTGAGGGAAGGGATTGTTTAATATAGTTACAAATGTTAAACGTAAGTCGTACAACAACAACAGCAAGTTGGAGGCAAGTTTATTATTTACATATGCAGAATCATTAACCGGCGTAGTGGGGGGTGGGGAAGGTGAACCAGAGCAGCTCCGTGGTTCCAAAAACAGCCAGCTCAATCACATGGTAGGAAAGAAAGAAGAAAAAAGGTTTTTGTCTGCTGAGTGCAGGGAAAGACAAGGTAGCGGTAATAATAAAAAGGGAAAGAGGGAATAAAAAGAGAGAAACGGTTTAAGATCGATAGAATAGATAGCAGCAACAACTGATGGGTCAGAGCATGGAAGCAGTGCATGGGCAAGAGGCACGTTCCTCTTGAGTGGTGCTAGCTGCTGCTGCTGCTCCTCTCTTTACCTCTTCCTCTACCGTTATTATTAACTTTTATTGCTGTTGTTATTGCTGGATATCTCCATTATTTTAACTTCTCACCTTCCCCTATTTCAAACACTTTGCCTAAGGCGTGAGGGCGGTGCCCTCCATAGGACACTATCCTCTAAGTCCCCTCCCTCTCACACTAGTCTGCTCCATCACCCGCAAGCCGTAACTAGCTAGACAAGGGAATTAAACTAAACGCCTCTCTTTTTGGAATAATGGCGCCAGGATGGGAGATGGGTTTCGGAATGGACTTGGGGTTTGGCATGGGAGCACCAGCTGCAGCACCGACAACTACACCGCCATCGTTCTTGTATGGACTACCTGCTGCAGCGGACAACATGCGTGTTGATGATCTGCTTGATTTGCCGAATGACATCTCCTCCTCTACGGCAATGGTCATAAATGATGCCGAGCTCTATCCATCCCAGGAACCTTCATCTACGATCAACTGCAGCCAGCCGTTCATCAGCGGCGACTCAGATTCTTCATCCTCCTTCAACCTATATCACCCTCACCTCAATTCCTTCCCTACCGATCTCTACGTTCCTGTAAGTAAATTAAATTACCTTCCTCAGCTATATCTACACTGTGCATTTTGGTATTGTGTTTCAAATTGCTTTGACGAATGCTTGGTTTGGACTATACAGAGCGAGGAAGCCGCGGAGCTGGAATGGCTATCGAAGTTCGTAGACGATTCATTCTCCGACGTGCCATTATCCTGCAATATGATGGCACCGTCTTTTAGCACGATAACAAGAGCAGAAAACAACCCTTCCACCGTGATCCCCGGCCGTGGAGCAAGAAGCAAGAGATCAAGAGTCAGTAACACCAATGCCATGGCTGCCGCTGCTACCTGGTCTTCCTATACCTCGCCGACACTAGCTCCACATCACCAGCAGCAACATTCGACATCTTCAACTTCTTCCTCTTCATCATCAGACTTCCCATCTGGAAAGCCGAGAGCTAATATTAATAGCAGCGCAAGCAGCGGCATGAGCAGCGGCAATGGCAACAGCAAAGGGAAGAAAGGCGTCAATGCCGCTGACGGGATCGGAGTGGAGAGCGGAGTGCGGCGGTGCACGCATTGCGCGTCCGACAAAACTCCACAATGGAGGACAGGGCCACTGGGACCGAAGACTCTCTGCAATGCATGCGGCGTTCGTTTCAAGTCTGGAAGGCTAGTGCCTGAATATCGGCCCGCCGCAAGTCCAACGTTCGTTCTCACGCAACACTCAAACTCTCACCGTAAAGTTCTCGAACTCCGCCGCCAGAAGGAACTTCTACTACTTAGCCAGCAGAATAACTCCTCTAACATCGCGGTCGCTACAAGGCCCGATCAACTCCTCCGCGACTACGAAGTTTGCTGAGGTACCTTGTCCCCCGGCATGCCTATAGCGATTGTTGCCGGGCCGTCTTTTTCTTTTATTTCACGTTTTTTAATCTTCCCGTTTCAGGAGCGAACTGTGTTTATTAGCGCTACTTAAGTACGAACTTGTTCTTTTTTAACCTCGATCTCTAGCTATTTTCTCACTTCCACCCGTAAAATCCTCTTGGATTTTTTTTTCTTTTTTAGACATGACCCATTCGCTATGATTGATTACTTCTTTGAATTTTTACACCGAACTGCAGCATTAAATTGTGAATGTATGACTGTAGTTTGATTGCCACGTGATAACTTCGCTCCATGTCCGGCCACCGTCTGAATTTTATGCCATCACTAATAAATAAATGTCGACGGAAATTAGACTCGCGTTGTTTCCACTGGCATTGCTGTTTATTTGGGGAAGACAGTTACATAGTTCGTTTAGATTTTAGAGGTGATAATAATATCATTTGTTAGAGTTCAGGGAGATGAAGTAGTCTTCTTGACAAGCTTAAGATCGATGGAAAAGAGTTATATACAATATTGTTTGTTTCTTTGTTATATTTCTACCGGTACCAGCAACCTTAATACGGTTATGTTAAAATTTTGTTTCATTCTGATTTTTATTTTATATTTTTTATAAATTTTTAAAATATTTATAAAATTTTAAAAATTAAAATTTATTGAAAAATATAAAATAAAAAATTAGAGTGAGAAGTAGATGAACATAAAAGGCCACTTCTGAATAGCTGCTGAATTAGGGACCAATTTTTGATAATCAACATCTGAATGTTGGGGTGTTCTTTAGAACTACCTTACCATGCATCTTGGTTGAGAACCCTGAGGTCCCCAACTGATACTTCTTATAGCTAGCTTGAGTTAAGACTTTTCGAATGTTTTCTATGAACTCATTTAGGTATGTTTCAAACTGCCACTAAATTTCACTTTTTCTATCTAGATTTTGAATTCGACACTTTAGGTATTTCAACTATCACTCTGAAGTTCACTTATTTCATTCAGAACTCTACTTTCATTAAAATTTTATTTTGTTGTAGTTTACATGTTTTAATTATCATTCCGAATTTTACTACCAACGAATTCACTTTTGATCAAACTTTACTTTTACAAAATTTATTTTCACAACACTCACTTTATGATATATTTTAATTATAAAAATTATATTTTCTTTTTTCAGATTTTAAATACTATCACTTTATATATTTTAATTATCATTTATAACTCCACTTTCACACTAAATTTTGAACTTTCATCAAAATTTTACTTGTTTCAATTACGTTTCAAATTTTACTTTCACCAAATCTACTTTTTACGAACTTTATTTTTACAAAACTCACTTTTATATAATTAAAAAAGGCATCTGATTGAAACATGCTCTTAAAGGCGACACAAATGTAGACCAAACTATCAATTAGCTCCTTAACTCCTGAAATGTTCATTGTAGGAGACTTTAGATTTGGACGCCACAAACCATCTTATGCATTACTGGATCTGAAGCCCAAACTATCAAGCCCATTCGAATGAGTTAAAACTTAAAAGCTTACTGAAAATAGATTATTTAAATGGAAGCATTTTTGTGGTGCAACTGTGCACACGAAGTGTTCGACAAATTACCGCAATCGATCTCCGTTAATTTACGCGCAGAACAACCATGTAATCAAGTGTGAATGTATATAGCTTGGGACTCCAAAAGGTAGTATGCGGCAAGTAGGTATTCAGGATGGCCATCACGTTTGTCTATGTGGTTCTTCAGGTGAGGAACGTGTACCCGAGGGATCACTGTGATGCCAAAATTTACATACTGTACTTGCTCGCAGATATGAAGACCAATATATCTTTTCCAAAAGTACTCCTGAAATACAAATTAATCAGTTGCACCTCTACTTAGATTTTACCCAAAGGGTAGCATGCACTGACTGAACTATTATGGTGATAATGTATAGCGAACACCAATACATAGTTTCCTGTTAAACATTTAACAGACTACACTCCATATAGCTAGCCTCATTATAATACGCACATCAAGCATAAACAGATTAGTTACAGAGAATACTGTACGTCATAATTCTCTGTTCGTCATATCGCAACAGAGCCTCGCATCTTCAAATATATAAAAAGTTGCCTACACTATATACTTAATTTATACAAGTATGTAACTAATGACAACATAACAGCTCTTTCTCAGCTCCTATATCATGATGTGTGATCAGTTGCATGTAGCAAGATGGTCTTTAGGCATTCTGTTGAGGCTTCTCTCCAGAAATATCATGATCGTATTAGCTGCTTAAATATAAGATAGCAGATGCCCTATAACTAATTACCTTGCCTCCATAGTCAGCATGGTACAACAAACATGATAGTGAAACACATTCAGCATGGCACTAACCAAATCACTCTTCTGGAGTAATATGGTTTATTTCTATCCGCTGTGGAAACCAATCAAAGATACCAAACTCATGTTTGAACTGTACCAACCATGAAACAGTGCATCAATTGCATGCTAATATCATCTTTCCATAATAATACATCCATATAGTGTTGATCTTAGATAGGTGAAACTACTTCTCGCCTTGAAGATCTACATTGTTGAAATAGCTTTCATCAAGTTGCGGTAATTAACTATTGGCTTGTCTAATCATATATATCTCCTGCCAAACTCATACACATCCAAAAATGTGCTATAAGCAGACAAAGTTTCCAGATACTAGTATTCAGTCTATATCGATGCTTACCTAGTTTCCTTTTGGCTGTTCAGCATCTTTTGAGTATGCAGCAGTAACACCTCGTTCAATGCACTGAAACCAATAACAGATATTAAAACACGTCTTAAAATCACAATAGACAAATTTGGAAAACAAGGAAAAAGGTCTAAGATGTACACAAGCAGTTGCAGGTAGCATTATCAGACAGTAGTTTAAAAGAAATGAAGGCTCAACGGATGGACAGGGAAAGGAAGGCCACTGCATGTTCATAATTTTGATGAGGCGATGCTTCATATCAAGGCATATTTTACGAATGGTTCTGTAGCATCCTTTATAAACATCAAACTAATGACTTCATAGAAATCCCCATCCTGGTGACCCAAGTTCTCTTGCTTGCTGCCTATGAATTTTAAGCACATAAAGCCAGAGAGCTAAGATATTCATCTTAGAACACTTAGTAGGAGATTGGCAATGGATCTCTTGCAGTCGCTACTCTGGTTACTGACCCAATCCAGTGCCATTTTATCTCATGGGCAAGTTGGATAACTCCGATCACACTTGAGTTCATCAAACAGTGATCGGAGTTATGTTAGACTAAGCAGTCAAGAACCGGTCATTAAGCAATGACTGACTTTATGTGGAGCTATTCCAAAGAAGTTGTCATAAATATGGAAGGAAATCCCATGACTGAAGTAGCTATAGGGGCATGTTATGTTGATGTGACATACTTTGGGAGCATGGATCTTTTAAGTATCATTTATGAGGAAAAAAAAGTAAAACATTAACCATTACATCACTTTTTATCTCACCTGAAGAAGATAATTGTGAAGCCAATCTAATGTTTGTGTGAATGCTGATGCAGATATGTTGACAACCGTTAAACCCTGCTGAGATCATGAAGTAAGAAAATAAAAGAAACAAATTGGCATAATCAATTCTCAAATTCAATCCAGAACAGTTGCTTAATTGAAAATACATAGAAAAATTTACTGCCACTATAGGAAATCAAATTAACAAAATAGAGTGACCTGTGCGTCAAAAGAACAAAGATAGTCCTGAATTGTCTTCAAATTAGCAATCAGCTTGTCAACCTGTAGAATATTCAAGGAAGAGTTCCATACTTTCGTTAATATACCAGAAAATGAATTACAATAAACTGATAAAATAATTTGACCTCACCATCTACTAAGTATATTCACACACACACACACACACACACACACAAAAGCTTATCACAACAATAACAACGATTAAGCCTTGTCCCACTAGGTGAGCTCAGGTAGATGGATCCTATTGTGCCATGGTACTCTATGTAAAGCAACATCCTTGGTCAGGCCACAAACAAATAAATCATTTTGCACAGTAGCTAGCTTATCCCTCTAGTATATATATTATCTTTTTTCAAAATCTCATTTTCTTCAAAAGGTAATTTCCGGTGAGTTTTTGCAGTAAACTTCAAACAAATCTATAGTCTAAATATCCTTGTACCTTCAATTATCAATTATTAGATAGCCACTTAAATGACTACATGAGAAATACCCTACTTATTTTATTATTAATTATGTCACCTTCCTGTTACTAAGAAGCAGTTCATTCATCTTCTTTTGATAGCCCTTTTATTTATTCCTCAAATCTCAATAGTAAACAAATAGACAAGCAACTTAAAATATCTTTAAGCCAAACTTCTACAAACTACTGAATCGTCCTATCAAACTAATTTATATTCTCCACACCGTTCACCATTTAACAAATGTCTTGTGCTCACCTGACAAATCATAATGGCAAAGTTGTCTGCCGAAGAAGTTATGACCCACCTTCTCCAACAAACTAGTAGAAGGGCTTGCCGATCTGGCCAGGATGACCTCCTTACAGAAGTTTAGGCCTTTCTAATTCTTGGTGGCCTTGATGTGAAATCCATAACCTCCTTTTGCAGCCAGGCATTGCATCAGTTTACACAACGGCTAAACTCACAACGTCAACTCTATAATCCTAATGCCACGCACATTTCCGACATGCCCTATCGACAGTTTCAAATTGTATAACAGTACAAGTAACCTAGAAGAGCTAAGCATTTTGCCTTCACTTTGTTATACATATAACCCAATGATAGAAAAGGTAGACTAGTAGGCTGAGTCACTTGTATTCGTTTCCTACGTTATTCATTCAATAAGATCAGTAGAAATCAACTAGCAAAATTAGAAATGTAATTTTCTGATACCTGAGTTAGACAGTTGTCACCGAGCGTTCTAGTTGAGATCCATTCTTCTAGTAATGCCTGGACCAAAAAGAACCTGATATGTCAATAAATAAGTCAAGTACTAGGTATCACCAACATAAACTAAAATAAATTACTAAGAACTTGATTAACTTTCCCCATGCCAAGTAAGTAGAGGTGTAAATATGGGCCGAGCTAAAAAGGCCGACCCGCAGCCCGACCAAACATCTAAGGACTCAGCCCGCTCGGCCCATGAATAGAAACAAGATTGGGCCGATCCGGCCTGGTCCACTATGACACTCCGCCATGCAGCCTACTGCCATATCACTGTGCATGTTAACCGGTCAACACATACAATTAATTAGATAAACTCATAATTATTTTTTTAATAATAAAAAAATTAATAATTTATTTTATCTTAATAATATTTTTAAAATTTTAAATTTATTATTATTATTATTATTTTATTATATAAGTAATAAAATAAAATAGATAAATAGGTAGGACCGGACCACGAAAGTTACACCCGGAATGGGTTGACCCGGCTCGGGTGTGGGAATCAAGCCGGGTAGACCGGCGCGGCTAGCTCACTTGGTCCGCCCATAGTTACACCTCTATAAATAAGCAATATGAAGTTCTATTCATGAAAACCAAGCATTTTGAAAGCCATTCAGGTTCAAGTTTTGTTAGAAATAAATAGACATTAGAAGCAGCGCACTTCAAACCCAAGGACAACCAAGGTCAACAAAATTCTCAATGAAGATTATGCTAAAAACAAATGAACTCAAAATAGTATAATTGAAAGGAGGCAAATATGATATAGTCAAACCTTGTGGTCAAACTCAGCCATCTTCAGAACTATCGGTACAATTATTGGTTCGCTGCCAGACTTCTCTTTATTTACAACTTTACTTGGTTTTGCCTCAGTGAAACTGGAACCGTTTCCTACAACATGAAACCACATGATTTTGCTCACTAGATTAAAAGTTAGTATCATAATATTGAATGGCAGCTCAAAGAAGAACTAAGGTGAAGTAATCTCACAAAAACTAGAAACAGCAGAACTACGAATCTACTAGGAAATGCCATTTAAGATAAACTGCTGTAATATACCACTAGAGGGCGTAACTTCATTTTCAGCAGCACTTGTTAGCTGAACAGACTCTGAAGCTTCTCCAACATTCATCATTTGAGAGGTAGGGTTCCCCTCACAATTCACCATCTCAGCAGAGAGCTTATTACAATCGCTATCTGGAAATGCAGACTCTTTCTTCTCAGCGCCAGACTTATTTTGTGAACATGGACGTACTTGGCTATCACCTTCTAACTCTAAAGAACATTTATCCCTTTGATTTGAAGTAACTAATTCCCTGTTATCATCATCCATTAAATATATGCTTGGATCCAGATGAATACCCTGAAATGCAATTATACATGACAGCCACAAAAAAAAATGCGAAGAACAGTTAGCTGCTATAACGGATACCATGCTAAAGCACTCTGTTGAAGAAACAAACATAGACAATGTTTCATGATTCCATCCCCTCAATTAAACCAGAAATCTTATTAAAGCTACCATATACAGAGAGTGGCAAGCATGCACAATTACTTAGCAATGCTGAGAACCTACAATTACGAGTACACACTTAAGTAAACCAGGATAATTTACTAGCTAGTTATAAAATAGACCCTGAAAATGGACCTATGTACTTCTAAAAATATTATGGAAGTCAATCAAAAATTAAAGATCAGGTATAGTCAATTGTATTGACAAACATGAAAACACTTCTCAGAGGAGCAGTAGACGAGAAGATTTCACCACCATAGTACTAAACTAAGAACAAGACAGAACATTTATAATTCAGCAATTTTATTACATGAAATGTCTTCTGACAAATCAATCCTTTCTAATAATCAAAATCATTGTATCACAAATACCATGAGATGATGTATTGATTTTATTGCCACACCTCGATAATTATAGGTTTCCCATCTTTCATCGCCTTCTTCAAATCGCCAGCCAATCCTATTGAAGGAAACAAGAAAAAACACCAAACTATGACTAGAGATCACAACAAAAACATAGATACCAACTATCAATTATATGAAATTCTAGCAAAGTAGGCTTCCAATTCAGTCGTAAGAAATGTTGCCTAGCTATGTCGAAACATAAGTCAACATGTGCCGAGGAAATGAGAAACAACTACATATCACCTTTTCGCACAACTCTGCATTCCCTGCAAAATTCAGTAATGAGCTCCTCAGGTGAGTTGAACTCTCGTGCCCAAACCGGAGATGAACCTAATGGAGCACTGCATGATGTGGTAAAATACTCTCTATAAGGAATCCCTGAGAATGACTTCTCATAAAACATGTTAAATCACAAACGAGTACAAAAACTAACTAGATTACTACATGACTATATTATCCTCATTAAAAATTCTTCATATGTATTGAGCTACAGCTTAATGATTGCGAACATTAGCACATTCATATTAGCAGATTTTATGAATTAGAGTTGCCATCGGTCATCCGAGGTACAGGTTGAAGAAAACTTTATAGAATGATCTTGTCACCATTATCTTACCAAAGCGACAGTTTCAAATAGAGCATGATAGCATACGCGTAGCTGACCCCTAGATGGGACTAAGGATTGATTGGTGTTGTACTGATGTTGAGAAAACACATACATGATTCCATATTACAAAAACCAATCTACAGCTGCATTGCTATACAAAGATCATTAATGTTTTTATCACCCTCATAATCACCCAGAGCAGCCAAACAGGCTCCTTTTTGACAATGAATTTCATCAAGGTGGTTGTACGATTGACAAGTAGTAATTGCTTATATTTGCAGCCCAAGTGTGACTAGGGCCATCAAGACTGCTATTTATTGAACCAATTCGACCATTTCAGCAAAACCATCAAATCATAGAAGTTAAAACGTGCTTCTAGCACACTACATACTATGACAATGTAATACCTGCGCAAGGGTCTCTGCATATGGACCATCACAGACTTATGATAACTCACATATGGATAATCAAGTAATAACTTACTGTGTAATCCCAGATTATTTTAACAGTTTTGTAAAAGTAGCTATTAGCTCACTTACTCTGTTGATGTTCGGAGCAATTCATAAACCATGTCTGTCTGTAATACCAAAATCAATTTAGTTAATACAGCAAACCTATCAATCAAGACAACAAATGCTAGCTGTGACTACTTTAAAAGGCAAGTCATAAGTAAAAAAATATACCTGTAACACGTTTGGCAAGTTCAGCCTTTGGGCGAGTAAGGTGGCAATTGTGGATTTTCCTGTACATGCTGTACCACATACAAGAATGACCAGCGGCACTCTTTGATGATGAAATCTAATACAAAAGGAAACAATTCGCGAATGATTATACTAAAGGGTACAGAAGTTTCATGCCAAACAACTGATCATGATATTTTTTCCTTAATGATTTAAGTACGATATGAACTCAAAGGTTAAAAGTCTAGATCAATATACTATCTGAAACAAGACTTCTGCTAATTCATTTTACCTTTTATGCATTACAGAGAAATTGCAGTCCTGAAAGTAGAAGAAAAAGGATGGTTGTAGAAACTTTGTAGTTGCCTTCTGATGTTCTAAAACTGACTTCACTGATTGGAAGGAACACGAAATACTCCTACAAAGTATTAAGCATCCATCCTAACCTGAGTGATTACTAGTTTATTTGAATGTAAACAAGGTTTGGCAACATAGTCTTACTAAGGATGAATCCCTGGAGGCAGACAGTATGGCCTAGCAGTTCAGAAGATGTCAAACAAGATGTTCCGCAAAGTGCATTGGGTGAGTATCACAATATGCATATGAAAGCGGATTATTAAACTAAATGAGTCTGAATAATGCTTTTGCTTGTAGCACATATTGCCCCCACATTTTGTCTACAAGTGTGTACACTGGTAACAGAAACATTCAATGCCTGCTGCATGATTGAGTTGTTAGGTTTGCTGCATCACTTAGCTTATTGCAGGATTTCATAGGTTCATTGTGTACTAACAACAACAACAAACTAAGCCTTTATCCCACTTGCGTGGGATCGGCTACATGAATCCGCTTTCTCCATTCTGTTCAATTATAAACCAGATTCAGTGAAAAATCTAATTCCTCTAAATCCTTTGCCATCATCCTAGGCCAAGTTAATTTGGTCTACCCTTTTTTTTCCTAAAGTGCTCAAGTGAAATCGCATTACTTTTATGACTGTAGCCTCTTTAGGTCTGCGCAAGACATACCAAAACCACCTAAGTCTACATTTTCTTAACTTGTCCTCGATCGACACGACGGCTACTTGTTGACGTATATTCTCATCTCGTATTTTGTCCATTCTAATAAACCTACACATCCATCTGAACATCCTCATTTATACTACATTTATCTTATGAACATCTAGATCTTTAATAACACGGCACTCACTACCGTAAAGCATTGCAGGTTCAATGATTGTTCTATAAAACTGACCTTTTAGCATTAAACAGATTTTTCTATCACATAATATTCTGTTAGCACCTCACTATATCATCCATCCTATTTTAATTTTATACATAACATCTTCTTCAATTCTTTCTTCCTTATGAATAATCAAAACTATGTTTAAAACTATCATTTTGCTGTACACTACAATCTTCTATGATAACAACAATATTATCATAATTTTATATTTACTAAAATGGCAATGCATGTATTCTATCTTAGTCCTACTTAATTTAAAATCCTTAGATTCTAAGGTACTCCTCCAACATTCTAGTTTATAGTTTAATCCATTTTTTGTTTAAAACTATGGCATCAGAAAATAACACACCACAGTACTTCACCCTGAATATGTCGTGTGAGTTCATCCATTACTTAGACAAATAGGTAAGAAATTAAGGCTAAACCTTGATGTAATCATATAGTTATATGAAACTCTTTACTAATATCACCATTACAGCATACACTAGTGGTTATTCTATCTTACATATCTTTAATGATCTTTATATATATATTAGGTATACCTTTTCTCTCTAACACCCACCATAACCTTAACTCCGCCTATGTTTTCTCCCGGTCTCAAGCCCAAATAAAGGAGAGGGGTTTCGATAGGTTGACAACCAACGTAGAACTTTGTTACTTCTAATAACATGAATCCATTTAATCCAAATTTCACTGTGTACTAACATTAGATATAAAAAATGTGGCATTGCACTGCAAGTACTCATAAGGGTTGCAAATATAGTGACATAGAATATCTTTTCTATACCAGAGCACTTACATAAAAGCATTTCTACTCTTTGAGAAACTTTATATTAACAGAGCGCCTAGTTAGGAACACGAAGAATCCAGAGACTGGAAAACCATTATACTTTTGCAGCTACAACTATGCTTGGTTAGTAGCAGATTGTCAGAAGAAGTTAAACTAATTATAGAACAGGAAAGAAGAGCGATTACATCAATTATATCACAAGCTAAAAAACAAATGTCCCATGTAATTCCAAATCAGTATTCATTTCATGAACATGCACTCGAAGGAAACAAACACGTCCAAGCCTAAACTTTGTAGTTTGCCAGCTATCTTGGTGACTAAAATAGCCACCAGCACGCATTACCACAAAGAACAACCAGCATGTTCTACAGTACAACATAGGAAAACTTGAATGCATAATAGCTTTAGTCCACCATAGCCACTTACCTTGTCATCATCTTATAGCGGTTTATATACTCTTCTCCATAGCCACGTCGTTCCATGAGCTGCAAAAGGATTTTCCACATATCAATAACAAAAATTGCCAAGAAGAGAAACTGTCAATTGCACTAGGTCAGTTAAAACTTCAAGGCTTATCAGCATAAAATGAATCAATAAAGTTTCTCCAAAGCTATAGGTGCATTATATATCAGAAAACAAGCAATATGGCAACATTCAAGTTCTGCAAATTATAATGTATGGTCGTATAGAATAAGAAGAAAACTGCCTTTTTAAAAAAAAAACTTCAGAAAGTCGTCTTTTTTAAAAAAATTTTAAAACAGATTTAATTTCTAGCAGAAAACATTAATGGCTCGTTCATTTGTAACACGTCATAGAAAGTAGGGTAATGTGGTCTTCAAGGAAATTTTTAATATAATCAATCTGGAAGAAAGAAGTTGATTGTACTACTCAGTATTGCAAACTTTACTAACATTGTGTTTATTGAAAGCCTAAGTTCATGTATCATTTTGACGTAACTCCTTGCATCAACATAGAGTCCAGGAAGAACATTTAGCTTCATCAAAAGCAGTTCCTTGGGAAAGCAAGAACAACACTAAATCTGCTTAGATCACCATTTAGTAAATTTAAGGAACTAATAATCTTTAGATAGAATCAGAGAATAAAATTAGAAAGGATGACTGCTACATACCTTGAACAGATTAGCCTCCAAATCCTTCTGTGATCTGTCAAAATATATGGAAAGTAAAGCAAACTTTTCCAGTGCTAAAGAAGCAAACATTAAAACAAGCTGAAAAGAGTTAAGTCTCATCAAAGTAAATAATCTCTTGATGGCAGAACACATTCCAAGAGGCTTATTGAACTGTTTCAAGACTCAAACGACTGCTTTCTCACAAATTCAAAGTCTACATAACTACATAGCATGAACAACGACATTAAAATATTGAACTATGCAGACATCTGTTGCTCTCATTAGTATGTAATGAGGTTTAATTATCTGGTAAATGCAAGAAATTTTTAGCCCTACAATATAAAAAATAGTAAATCTACTCAAAACATCAGAGAACAAGCCATCAGCCCACAATACTGTCTAAGATATATTCTTTGGCCCTTTGCTTATATTTTAGAATATCCAGTAACTGTCTTCTTAATCAAATTACAAAGACCACGTTGCAAGCCATCCACAATGCTGTCTTATTAATCCTTAGTGAACATGAGCTGGAAACCTTTCACAGAAAGCATCACTTATAAAGGAATGTCTATGAGAATGTCTACAGGGCATGCAAATAGGCTTCACTGTCGACATAGAGAGAGAGAGAGGGAGAGCATTGATAAAGCTTCTCTCATGCCAATGACAAATTGTATTTATACATATGCCGATGTCAATACCTACTTATGCTAAATCCTCCTCTAGCAAAGAACAAAAACCTAACAGGCAGTCTCCAAAGGTATACTAGA
This sequence comes from Acanthochlamys bracteata, assembly GCA_019914995.1. NCBI lineage: Eukaryota > Viridiplantae > Streptophyta > Magnoliopsida > Pandanales > Velloziaceae > Acanthochlamys > Acanthochlamys bracteata. Next base: position 1,996,055 of record CM034126.1, read on the forward strand.
AGTAGCATGTGTCATATAAACAAATTCTAAAAACGAAATGTAGAGGAGATTACATACACATCGAGAAGGCTATTATCTATGAGGAGCTTTTTGAGTTCAAGTGTAATCTTGATAGCAACATGGTTAGGAATCTGCATAAAAAATCCAAAATAATAAACAGTATTTTCCATGCCTAGGACAAAAGAATGTGCATTTAATGGTAGATACACCTGGAATGTACACATGACAAGTAGACATACATTTTCTGTAACTTTTAAGAAACTATATCTTACGAACATTGCTGCAAATATCTAAACACAATCTTCTTCTTATCTGGCCTCATAGTTGTAAATGAAAAAGAGAACCAAAATCCTGAAGTTAACCATGCTGTGCACAAGAACTGAAACATGACAAAGAGATTGAGGAAAAAGACAAGCAACTTCTATTTCAACTACTAAACACGAGACTGCCTTACCTTCTATAACTAATACTTAATTAATCATTCAGTCTTTGTTGTTTAACGCATAGCTTCCTGCTTTCAAAGCAATCATCTTCCAGATATCAAATCGTAATGTTTCAATATTTAGCTACATGACCCTGTTTGATTCTTCTTCATTCTTAAGGATGACATATCTCAAGCATTCTTAGAGTAAGATAGAGGTCTTCCAAATGCCTCTTACTAACTAAAAACACATACTCACATCAGGAACTATAACCTTAACAACAAACACGAGAACAATAACATCTTTCTAGAAAGCTAGAGAGTACCTAACTGCATAACATTCACATTGATGTCAAACTGCAACCATATCTACCAAAAGAAAAAATGGTACTGATAACTCAACCAAGTTCCTATTAACATGCATGAGGTAAAAAAGTATAATAAAATTCACACTGACCTTGGTGACGGTTAGCATCCGGCTTAGAAGGAATCTAGAGAGCACGTAATAGTGATCTGCGTCATCCCCAAGCCAAACTTTTACCTGATAATTACAAATCAACAAACTCAGACAGACTTGGAAAAAGCCAAATACCAACATAAACAACGAGCGAACAAATCGTTCATCTTCGATCCAATCAAACTACTAACCTTGACGAAGTCGTACTTGGATGAAGCATTGCGTGAAGAGAATCGAGTTGGAGGAACAGAGCCGGAAGAACCCTGCTTCTCACCCCCTTTGTTGCTATTTTTCTTCTTCTCATCCGAAGACTCGCCGCTCACGGAGATGACGAGGCCCTTTCCCTTCTTCGAGCTCTGAGGATGCCCTGCCGTCGCTTCCGTCGACAGCTGAGTCTGGGAGGCGTCGGGATTTCTCTCCGGCGTGGTCTCCATCGCCGGAGAATGTCTTGCTTTGCCTCGTGATTGTTGATGGCAATGACCCCTGGAGCGACGGAGCACTTACTTTTGCTCGTAGCTCCATGTCGCCACGTGGGCGATGTTACATTTGTTGGGCCAACAAATGGGGCTTCGCCGAACGGGCCGGCTTTTCGAGCATATGGGCCATGATAAACCGTAACTCTCATTTGGGCCGTTCGAGTTGTTTATAGGATTTCATAAATTACTCTTTTATTTTATTTTTAAATAATTTTTTATAATATTGTATATCTTTAATATTTTAAAATATATAAAAAAATTATATATTGTAAGGTTTTATTTTTTTAAACTCATTTTTAAAATAGGAAAAATGTTATATTTTAAAAACTTTATTTTTATGAAACACCTAAATCGATTACTGTATGAAGAAGGTATAAATTAATTATACATTCCCATTTAAGAGAAATCCCCTTGTTGACAATTTTTCCTCCAGCTCAATGCTCTGAAAATTATAAAATGAAGCTTTAAGGAGAAAAAGAGGAGAAGTAAAAAATTTCAAAATTTAAGGCTTCAACTATCACTAAAAAATTGAAGATCCAAATACTGTAACTAAGGACAAAGGGCTGGTCCCTTCTAATTGAATCAATTTACTGTCTGGGTCCTTGAAGTCCTTCACGGTCCATCGTAGACCAAATGCTATAAGAACGTTTGTTATCATTACACGTATCCACTTGGGATTCCCAGAATGGTCAAGATGAAAGCACGCTTTATAGAGCCCATTACTCAAATTAATAAATTATAGAAAATAAATAAATTTAATAGCCACTGAGTTAACCAAATCCTCTTCTTTCCTACCGCTCCGCTCCATCGATCAATCCGTTGCTAACAAAACAAAATCACGATTTCTTCATTTCTTATTTTCAAATTCCAAAAAATAGAAAAACCAAAACATTAAACAGTTCCATCAGTCTCAAAGCAAGCAGCGAACTCGAGAAAGCAAACTAAAGCCGCCGCCGTTTGAGCTTCTCTGCTATGCCGTCGCCGGAGTTTTCCTAATGCGGCGAGAGCGCTTGAAAAGCTTGCCGGAGACTTTTTTCCCACCTCTCGGTTTCTCCAGGAAGCATGTTGCTCTCGCTATGCAGCGTCTTCCTGACAGGACCAAATCTCTTCCCCTGAGCCCGTGCTCCGTCACTGGCGGAGGCAGCAGAGATCACACCTTGCGTCTCTCAGATCAACTCCTGCTCTGCATCTTCGATTTCATTCCCCGTCACCAACACCTGCAAATTTCTGTAGTTTGCAAGCGTTGGCTTCGTCTCCTTGGCCGTCTCAGGCGTACTCTCACTCTTCGTGAGTGGGCTTTCCTTCCTAAAGTTCCCCTTCGTTTCCCTGAGATCTCTTCGTTAAATCTTATCGAAGCTTCGTTTGCTACACCTTCATCTCCGGCTCCAGGCGTTCTTCTTTCCTCGGGTTCCCTTTCTCTTCCTTTGCCTCTCTCTGCAGAACCGCCGCTGGAGTCGACGGAGTTTGTTCCAGACGAAGTCATTGATTCCGGGCTCGAATCGATCGCTCGGGTTCTCCCGAACCTCACGCGGCTTGCTGCCGTTGCTCCTGATTCGTTTGAGGCAGGGCTTATGGCTGTTGCGCAGGAATGCTCTACATTGCAGGAGCTTGAGCTCCTCCGCTGCACTGATCTTGCCCTCCGCCCAATATCTGCATTCGCCAATTTGCAGATTTTGAAGCTGGTTGGGTGTGCGGAGGGACTCTATACTGGTCCAGGTGTTACTGATATTGGGCTCACCATCCTTGCCCATGGGTGTAATCGCTTGGTGAGGCTGGAGCTTGTTCGATGTGAGGGGAGCTATGACGGAATAGGGGCTATTGGAAGGTGTTGCCCTATGTTGGAAGAGCTCACGTTGTGCGACCACAAGATGGATGCCGGATGGACTGCTGCATTGGCTTTCTGTGGCAACCTTAAGACACTCCGTTTGGTGTCATGTAAGAAGATAGATGATGACCCAGGCCCAATAGAGCATGTCGGGAGCTGCCCAGCAATTGAACGCCTGCAGATGCAGCGGTGCCAGCTGAGGGATAAACAGAGTCTCCGTGCACTTTTTGTGGTGTGTGAAGCGGTCAGGGAGATTATGTTTCAGGACTGCTGGGGAATGGACAATGAAATGTTTAACAATGCAAGCATTTGCAGGTACTTGCAGGCTTTTGAACTACCTGTTCTCTTAATTCTTGTGTGCAACTTCTTGTGTAATGTTGGCTAAATGAATCACACTTACGGTATTGCTTGGAAGCCTCTTATTCATAGAGAAGAGATCATATTTGAACCTTGGCTGAAGTGTAATCTTTGATAATGAATATAAGTTTGAAACTGGAATACATTTTACATCTCCAAATAAATAGATCAATTTTTCAAATGATATTGAACAAAAGAAGAGTTATGTGTTCAAGTGGTTACTGTAAGGTCAATGCCATGAATGGATCTATACAGGTCCCTAAGATGTATCTATCAGACTTTGTCTTCACCCTCTTGTTATGCGCCATTTATGTAATGGTGAATAAGAAGATATCAGTTATCTGTAATGGGAATTGTTCCTTAGATGAGATGCGTTAAACATTCCTCATATGTTATGTCTTATTTTCCATGGGAGAAGGCATTGAAGTGTAGGAATGCATACTTGGACTCTAGGGCCTTGAAACATTCTTTGAGCTACTAGGACCACTACAATGTTTGCAAAAGATTATCATTTCTCATATAGCAGCAGAATAAGTTATTAAGATAGAGATAGTTTTAAACTCTATTTTGCAATGAATGAGGATACAAAATCCTTGTCTTGAATGTGAGTTATTGAGGCTTACTTTATTTGGCTAGTCCTTGAGACAAACTCATAATGTGATGTTTATGGTAGAAGGTGATTTGTGATGTACGAAGATACAATATGACACAACTCCAATTAGAATAATTGTTTGTCTGAGTTGGGGCCGTTGCTCTTTAGCTCCAAGTTTTTGAAAACTGTGTACCTCAAAGTTTGGGCATAGAAGCAATGATCCTTCAATTTTTGTGAATACATTTATTTGATATAAAATGTGAAGGGATATCAGCTACTGTGGTCCTCTTTCCCAGGTAGCTTGATCTTTAGTCTGTTGGTTTTGATCTTTGGATATTATACTTGGAAGTTTGGACCTTCAATTTATAATTTATCGTAACTGCAAAATGTATAGGAAAATGCAGGGTGTTCATGAAAGTCGCCCTTTTATGAAGTAGAGCAACACATCTTCATCCATCTTATGTTTGACGTGTTTATCTATGGATAGTTATCTTTATCAGTATAGTAGGTGTGATGAGAATAGGACACCTTTGCATGAGTTATCCTTTTAAGTTCATGAGAGCCGGTTGTCTAAGTTTCTTGAAGTGTGGGTAAAAGTGGTAGCTCTTTTAAAATGTGGTCTGGATTATTAAGGTGTTCTAGTCTAGTTGATAGTTCCCATTTAGGGAGTAATGCTATGTTGACAAAGAATAAGCTTTTAAGTGATGATGGAAGTATTTCATGCGTATCCTACAATGGAATTGATGAATCTTGATTAGGGCTTAAAATGTTGATGATAGGCAGTCCTTAAAAGTAATTGGTCTTGTTTTGTAATTCTGTGTATTAACCTTTTCTCATAAAGTCCATTTCATCAAATATGTAGCAAACTGTATCACACAGCAACCTTACGCATCCCTCCTTTGGTCTTGGGATCCATCCTGCCTAATGGGACTAAGGTACAAGGTTTGCTTTCTGTTAGGCTTTGTTTGGGTGTGCTCCTGAACTGCATCTTTTTGGAGATGCTCTGAAATGCGAAATGCTGGTGAAACACTATACGAACAGGACGCTGTTGCTGTATAGAATTTTTTTATTTCATATGAGGTTTGGGTTTGGTGATGTCCCCTACCTTGTATTAACCAGAATTTAACCAAAAGAGTTTATGGACTTGATTGTAAGAACACAATCAATTTGGATTTATGTGGTGCGTTATAGACTTTATCAATGAAGTATGCAATATACATTTATGTATGAAAGTCAGACACTTGTCCAGAACAAACATGGCTAAGGTGAACTATACCCAGTCTTCCATACTTTTTGAAGGTAGTTTTTACTTTGAAGTTGGTAGCAAACTGATATTACTTCCTCGTAAGATTTTCTTCTCTTCACTTGATAATTCATTTGATTTTACAAAGGCATGTTTCATGCATCAGCTAAGCTTTTTGGCTACTTTTCATGCATCAGAGATATCTGTGACTGCAATTAATGTAAATTCTTGCTTAGAATTTAGGCTATGTATTGGAACTACTTCAATTAAATAAAAGAAACTGTGCATTATTCCATGATGTTGAATATCTCTTGATGCCGTATGCGAGCCAAATCACATTCTAATATTAATAGTAGGGCATGTACGAATTTATGGTTAGTTGTTTACCTGAATATAATATCTCAAGCTGCTCATTGTTGGTGGTTTCTTCAGGAGAGTGAAGTTTCTTGCATTAGATGGGTGTTCCCAGATGACTACAGAAGGACTCGAATCAGTTATCCTGCTCTGGAATGATTTGGAGAGACTTGTAGTAGTCTCTTGCAATAAAATAAAGGACAGTGAAGTGTCTCCTGCCTTGTCGAGCTTGTTTTCTGACCTGAAGGAGTTTAAGTGGAGACCTGATACAAAGTCTCTTCTCTCAATGAGCCTTGCCGAGACTGGAATGGGGAAGAAGGGTGCTCGATTTTTCAAAAGGGCCTGAATACTGGATGACTTGCTAACTTAAAGCATTCACCCGGTGCCTTCTTGAGAAAGAAATGCTGGTGTAACTGAGAAATGATAAGCTGCAAGCCCGTGATCGAAGTCGAACGAAGAGGTGAAACAGATAGGTACACGAAGTTGCAGCTCTATATTAATTATGTTATCGATCTTGTATATCATTACGTCGTAGCATAATAGTTTGTGTAGCTACACTTCACATACATGATTTTCTTCAATTGATTGGTAGCATTTTTCTTTTATATATATAAAATGTGTTTGGCTGGTAGCCCTTTCTGGTTACTGGTAGCCCTCACAAACATTAGGTTGAGTTGGTTGCTTTATCCTACACAATTATGCTGACTGATTTTAAAGGTTTTGAAATATGAGGTAATTTGGTTTGAGTTGTGGAAGCTTCAATTTTGAGGTACGGTATTATATGACAGGCATACTATTGCATGGGTATTCCTGCTTCTTCTCTATAGCAGATAATGTCATGATATAATGACAGTTTTAGCTCTTAAGTCTTGTCTTTTTGGAAATTTGAACTTTTCATATGTTGTCATCTCTTTAAAGGCATTTTTTGGGTGCATTTTATTTTATTTGGCACATCGTATTTTCGAATCTCTAGCATTTAGTCCTCCAGTGGGAAAAAAAAGTTCATAAAGAAGAAATAGAATCTTAAATTCACATATCTGAATTCTGATAGTAGTGCAACTTTTATTTAGCTGCCTTGTTTATTGCCTGAGATTCCAGAAGACCGAGAAGTAGAGCAAAGAATTGTAATGAGCAGTCGATACGCGGCGGTCTCACGAGAAACAGGTGAATTGCAATACATTCAATGTGCCCTACCCACCAATCACCCTTCATTATCTTATTGATAGCATCATTTACTACTAACAATTATTAAATCGTGTGTAGGAAGGTGATTGTAAGCTTCCTCATTTTTTGTCATTTACTATGTCGACAGTGCTAACATAATGTTCTGATTCCGAGTATTATAGTTTATGAACTTACAGAGACTAGGGTCGGTATTGTTATATTGTTAAATATGTGTGATTCATGAATCACTGTAACAGATGGCTGCAGTTAACCCATCTACCTGCTTACAATGATCACCAAGTAGATGGAATCCATGGATATTATGTCCTTAGGCAGTACTTATGGATGCGCTCCGAATGATTGATTACTCCTTCATTATTGTCGCCACACCGACACCACCCATATTCACAAAGAAATGATTTTCCTTCAACGTAAATTGAAGTTGTTATTTTCTATAAATTATATTCTGTACCTCTAATATTCGAGCCTCTTCGTATCTCGCTCTTAATTATTTCTCCATTCCGCTCTCTTTTATAGACACTTTGGGTTTCACTTTCATTTGCTAGCGCGTGAAGACTTCTCAAAGAGTGAAAGTTCGTTCAATCCTTTCTCAAATTTGTGTATTCAGTTACATCCCTTCACAAGAATGCCATGTCTTCCTTCATTAGAGCAATATCGCCAGAAAAGATCAGGTCCGACCTCTACAGCCTCTCCGACGATCTTGAACCTTCAGCCGTGCCGCTGGTGATATCAGTGCTTGCTTCTCTCATTGAAAGAACAATTGCAAAGAACGACGAGTTCAATGCAAGGTGCTGCAGCAATTCATCGCCGCAGAAAATGCTCGGCGGGGAGTTCTACAGCGTCAGAGTGCTTGACATGTCTATGCAGTTATTCATGGAGAGAATATTCCGGTACACGAAGGTGTCGCCGCCGGTTTACGTTGTTGCATATGTGTACACTGACCGGTTGTGTCAGATCAATCCCGGAATTCGGCTGTTGTCAGGCAATGTTCACCGGCTTCTTGTTACTGCAATTATGGTGGCATCTAAGTTTGTTGAGGACCTGTAAGCGATTGATTGTTCTTGCTTACCTACTCCTTTATTGCTTTTGCTTAATTCCTCTGCTTCTTTACTTCTGCTAGCATGCTTTAAATTAATTGATTCCCTTAGATAATAAGCTAAAACAAGGACCCAAGGAATAGTAAAATAGAGTTGATGGGTTCCTTTATTAACTAATGTACTACTTTTTCTATAAAGTACTTAAATTTGCTGGCAAGAAAAGATCTTACACTGATGGTAACTCTTACAGTTCTCATTCACGTCTTCGACTTTTTCTGCAGAAATTACAGAAACTCCTATTTTGCGGAAGTCGGCGGATTATCAAAGGCTGAACTGAACAGGTTGGAAGTGAAATTTCTCTTCTTGATGAAATTCAAGTTGCATGTGAGTGCGAGTGTTTTTGAGAGCTACTGCGATCATTTGGAGAGGGAGGTGAGTTTTGGAGGAGGATACCATATAGAAAGGACTCTCAAATTTATGTTCGCTGGTGATATTTTCTCAAGGGAAAGAAAGAGAAGAGATCATAAATCAAAGAACCAACTGCTCGATGAATCTTTATCAATGGAATTCATCAAATACTTTATGCATGATAGTTGTAAAAACAGAGGAAATTTTTGTTAGAAATATCATGAAATGTTTTTGATGTAATGGCCCTTGTGCCACCCGTTGTATAGCCTTTGCCTTGGCCCAAGGATCTTGTGTGTGTTAGTATCTCTTGGAGATTTGGAACAGCAATGCTTGAGATATGTGTCATTACGCAGTTTGTACTTTTTATTTATTAACGATTTTTAACTTCTTTTCAGCTACAAGTAGTTAAAATCTGAAATATAACCAAGAAGAAAGTATATACTAAGGAACGTTTGATAAGATTTTTTAAAGAACTAAACTCGAATTAGAACGGACGATTATGGCCCAACGAACCTTATGAATTATTTTTGCAGTATAACGAAAATCTTAAGCATAAAAAAAGAGCATTAAGAAATGCAGAAGTCCAAATGAAACTGTTGGTAATATACAGCTAGCATTGAAAGACCTTAAAAGTGTACATAAAAATTGAAAGGGTCGGAAATTATTGGCAATGATCTGATATAAGGTATAAAACTCTTGGCATGCCAAAAAGAGATATATCAGTCGTCAAAAGCCCACAGGTTAAGCCTAAGAGGACTTTTGAAAATGATTGTAAAGTTTTTTTTTAATTTAAAAATATTTTATTTTTTTTTAAAAAATAAGTTTGATGTTTTTAGTTTAATTAAAAAAATTAAAAATTATACATATAAGATTTTACGTATAAAATTTTTATGACTTTTTAAAATTTTAAAAATTCTATAAAATATTCTACAATTTTTTTTAAAATATGAATTATTAATTTAAAATACATTGAAAAAGTAATGCCAAAATATTCCTTTAAATATTTCATATATGGATGGAGATAGAAGCACACCCATATTTAGAGGCACCTCTCTACGTGCAATTTTTCAAATTCAATCTTCACCGTTGAATATAAAAAATATTAATTATAATTTTTGTTACAAAAATTTAACTCAATCGGAATACGAATCAATTTTCACGTGTTCTCTTAATTAAAAGACAATATATTTTTTTAAATTTTATCTTTTTTTGTTATCCTGATCAGTGAAGCGGATGGAGATCGATTATTAAAAACAACCTCAAGGCACAATGTTAGTATCTTATATTCTGCAAAAAGAAGATTGAATTGTAAAAGGTCAAACATAACCATGTGATATATTGTCAAAGAGAGGCTTCTTCATTAATAAATCATTTCACATGCATTTATAAGAATGACAGAAACGAGCTACGTCAAATGTTATACATTTTCCCTATTGTCATGCATGATTCTAATGACCACAAAATTAGTTAAAGAAACCCTAAAAACCATGCCGTAATTACGGATTTAGTTCCTCTTTCATTGCTACCGAAAATGATTGTTAGACTTTCTTTGCTTTACTTGCTTTCCAATAATATATATTACTCAGGCTTTCAAAACATTTTTCTGAGATAATTTATCGGCGGGAGATCTGAATTTAGATCCACGTTACTTTAATGATGCCACTTTATGATGGTAAAATGTTATTGCTCTTACCGTTCCGATGTGGTTAATATTGCTTGTTCTATTCAACAAACTCATATGTAATTAAGGAGTACCTTAATTTAGGTACCAACAATAAGAAGGCAAAGAGTTTTAATAGATAAATACTATCATGAAGCGAGTGAATTAACAAAATTTGAATCTTGATTTTTAAATTGTTCTAGTCAATATATAAGGCATTTGATCCGTTTGGACTCAATTAAAGGGTAGTGATCTTACTACTTGATATTATGATTAACTAGCTAGGACTTACATTCCCGTGCAAATGTAGCAAAATTAGTGGAAAAACAGTCGTTGAATTAACAGTTAACATTTTTCTTTTTAAGGCTAAATTCAGTTAACTAACTATATGCGAGTCAACTACCTTGCCCCTTTGGTAGCTGCTGTGATCTTCCAACACCTGAACTGCAAGCAACCATCGTCACTCGCTGTTTTGCCGCTCGACACGGTCCGCACTTGCCTGCATGCTCTGTTTTAATTCTTCTGACCACAATATCACTTGCTTTAATTCTTCTACTTCCTTGATTTCTTATATTCATATATTTCGTCTATAAATAGAACCCTAATCCATGCTCTTCAGATCAATCATCCCAACATCAATTCCCAGCTTTGCAAAAAAATACAATAGAACTGGTTCTTCAAGATATATACAGCAATGGCTCTTTCTCTTAATTCCAACTCTCTTAATTCCAACTGTGTTTACCTTGTTGCTCTCACTATTGCTTTCGTTGTTCTGTTTCAAACCTGCGCAGGTTTTAACGTAAAGAACTTGAACATCTCTGCAGCTGCTGCCTCTACCAGCTGGTCGGCAGCAGGTGCCACGTGGTATGGAAGTGCTAATGGTGATGGCAGCGAGGGTAATGTCGTCTCAACAAACCGTGCGTGCGTGCATGCATGCATGTTATTAACAAATTAACTAGTTCCATGATCTCCTTAAACGAAACATTTCAGCAGGACTTACACAACCACGCATCTAGTGTTAAGTAAAGATTGTATGGTGCATAAACGTACACGGACATATATAATATTTTCATGTTACATATACTGAGCTGTGCATGATACATTACAATATCATAGGGACCATTAATTTAGCATAGTGTATAATGCAGTACATAGCCGTTCAAACCTTACATATGCCCTACCCTTCAACAATAGTAATTAAGCTAACTGAAAACGCCCAAAATAGGTAGGGTCATTTTAGTCATTATGGTCGTACTGGTGATGAAGGCTTTATAGTATAAGAAATCCTGCCAGGCCATGAGCTAGCAACTATCACTTACTGGTAATTGTTATTCATGCATGCTATTTGTCGACAGTTTAGCAAAGCTTGAAATGTGTCGTAACATAATTCTTTTCAAATTTTTTCTTGTGATATGTAGGTGGAGCATGTGGATATGGTGACGCAGTTGGAAAGCCGCCTTTCTCTTCCATGATAACAGCAGGAAACCCCTCTCTGTTCAATTCTGGCAAGGGATGCGGAGCTTGTTATCAGGTAAAGTGCACGAGCAACGCCGCTTGCTCTGGAAACCCGGTGACCGTTGTGATCACCGATCAATGCCCTGGCGGTCCTTGCTTGGACGAACCTATCCATTTCGATTTAAGCGGGACAGCATTCGGAGCTATGGCTAAATCTGGGCAAGCTGATCAGCTGCATAACGTCGGTGTTCTCCAGATACAATATAGAAGAGTTGCTTGCAACTATCCAGGTGTTGATATCACTTTCAAAATAGACTCGGGATCAAACGCTTACTACTTGGCCGTGCTGATCGAGTACGTAGCCGGCTCCGGATCTCTCACCACCGTCCAACTCAAGCAAGGATCAGGTTCTTGGGTATCGATGCAGGAGTCATGGGGCGCAGTCTGGAAGCTGAACTCTGGTACCTCTCTACAGGCTCCATTCTCATTCCAGCTGACGTTGGAATCCGGCGAAACTCTTCAGGCGGATAATGTTATACCACAAGGATGGCAGGCTGGCGCAACATATAGGTCCGTTGTCAACTTCAGCAACTAGCCCTCCCCAGTGATAGTAACGATCGACCATCCACAGATATTAAAGCATGCGGTTAGCAATGATGCGTGTGTGATATATATATGCTATGCTGTGATATGTACGTAATGGTAGATGGCCACCTGATTACTGGTGAATTTATGTATGGCTTGTGTACGTGTAATGGATTTGAAGAGATGGCATCTGGCTGTCCTCCCTCCATTATTAATATAACTATCGGTTTGTTTAGTTATTTCCAGTTGTTTAACATTGATTTTTCTTGTTCCCAAGCGACCAACATCACTAGACTACGGATACCCTCTTGATACCCTTCCGATCATAGCTGCCCGATGAAACCCTGGCGCCACTTACAGGTATGGTTAACTTCAGCAACTAGCTATGTTATGACATGCTGGGACCTCATGTTACAATCATGAAAAGCATCGTCAACATTTTAATTATTGAAAATTTTGAAAAATAAAGGAAGAAAAAAGAGTAATTTTATAAATATCGTGGTCCATAAATAAACATGTTATGCAACACGTTTGAGAAAATTAAGCGCATTTGAGATCCAAATGTAACAAGTAGGCGTACAGTGTAGAGGTTGGGTTGGTGGAGGGCAAACCCGATATTAGATCTTTGCATGATGCAAGAGATGCAATCCAGCTTGGTATTTGCTTCACATGGGATATAATCACACTTGAAGATAAAAGGTACAATCATCTTCAAGATCCCACCCAAAACAAACGTCTTCAAAGATCTCCAACTTGATGCAGAGAAATCATAGAATATGCATCATTTTTGTATAATCTGAATTCTTCATCATGACCGTGGAGCTGCCATCTGCAGCTTTTTTATTCTTTCTCCAGGTTTTACAGAGCTGAATGCAGAAAATCAACAAAAGTATGACAAAGAAAGCCAGAGATACTGATGCAATTGAAATTAGTCGGTTCTTACCTGATATCATGTGGTGTGATAAATATCCACTGGGAGCCCTGTGCAGCTGCAAACTCCAGGAGAGTATCAAGACTTATCTTACGACTGACAGCATCCTAAGTACAATAAACAAGAAAATCAGGTTTGAACATACAAGCTATAGTAAGAACATCCATGGTACTAACCATGAACACGTCGAACTCATCCATGGCACGGAATGGAGCTTCTGTCATCTCATGAAGAGCCATTGCAAAGCACAGTGTGGAGAATGAGCGCTCCCCACCTGACAAAGTTTTGCATTGAGAGGTTGCAAAAAGTAACATAGAAAAGAGTAAATTTAGTTAGAGAAAATAAGAAACAACAATAAATTAATAAAATTCCTAAGGAATTCTCAAGTTGGCATATGTAGTAGTTTATCTATAATTTGAACTGCTGAGAAAAATAATTGAAAACAGAGTTGTATTCTTTCCAACTGTATGGAACCTAGAAAAGTAGATGAGAAATTCAATTTTAACATTTCGTTCCAACTTTGAATTATTAGTATACTTTAGAAAAAACGAATAAATTTTTCGTCAATTTTTGTTGGAAACGGAAGGTGTTGATGGTTTTTCCAATAGTAAAAAATTGCCTATACTCTGAAATATTTCACTACCGCCAATACACAAAATCAGTTTCCCTAATATATTTCTTTTTCCTGCTTTTTTTCTTTTCAACCAAACATACACAAGCCATTTTAACCATAACTAATTTGTAACATGTGTCATAATAGATGAAATGAAAAATGCAAATAAACATTGCAACAATAGTTCACCACACAGACAAACGAAAAGCTCAATTGCTTGGTACTACATTAACTATATGGAGATCAACGAGTAACCTGAGAGCCCTCTAGTGTCTGTCACAGCAGTTCCTGATGCATCTTGTGGCATCCTTACCTATATGAGAGCACATTATATCTCAATAACTTATGTCATAGTCTGAAAGAAACACATGATTTATTTTCATTACAAAGAAAAGTTGAAGATTAAAGACAGCATACACTACAACAAATGCATTCTGATCCAATTGACTTGGAAAAAGCTAAAGTAACATCTAAAGACCAGAAATGAGAGACTTCAGACAGGAGATCAACCACGCTAGGTTTCTGTCCAGATGGTTCATGATTTATATCTAGAACCTACACAAGACTCTGAAGTCTCCAAAACTAGTAAAGGAGAAGATTTTGTACATCTGAAGAAAACAGTACCTCGACAGAAAGTGTCTTCTCTTCATAGTTGACTTTGATGTTCCCGCTAATTCCCTTTCTTTTCAAATGTCCATTAAACCTTAGGAAAGGGAGAAGACATTGCATGAACGATATCAGACGACATTCACCTCAACGATATTGATAAAATAAAACTGATGGTAACAGAAGGGCTAAGGATTTAGACACAAAGTAAAAGGTAAGCCAAGCCAATAGCTAGGTGAGCATACTGCCAAGTCAGTTGGCGCTTGAGAAGTGTAGCATTTCGATGAAACTTGCTCCAACGCAAATCAAGAGCTTTTTGGCATGCCTGGTTCCCAAAATATTATCCAACTTAATAAGAAAGTTTAAAGAGGTATGCTTCAAATTATATAAACAAATTATGATTCTATAAAAATACGCGGTTACTACCTCATGAAAACAAGTGCAACATCCACAATGATAAAAAAGCTCAAAACAAAATGATCAACTACCAGTAACCAGTAATCAAAAAATAGTTGTAAAAAGAGCCATGCCCAATTTTATAATTGACCCTATAGAGTATTTTATTTTTGAGGGTGAGGAGTTCTGCTGAGGACCTGTGAGTTAACTTTAGCTTGATTTATCAGATAAATGAGTGAAGTTGAGCCGTTTGGTGGATATTTGAGATCCATAATTAAGTACACTTCTTGTGTTGACTAGCTTCACTATACAGTTTCTTCATTATGATTTCTTAACCCTCAATGTGAACTTTCACTTTCTTGTCCTTACTTTTCTTTTTCTGCATCATATATTGTCACTTGGTTTGTCTTCTTTTATGTGATCATTTGGTCATACAAATGGGCAATTTACATGAATAACTAGAGGATTCAGGAAGCTTATTTTGACATGGTCACCCAAGGAGGATCGAGTTAGAAACTTGGTCCTGCTTTCTCCCTTTTAAAATCCCATCCAGTTTTATTTCCCATAATTGAATGAATCACGTGGTTTTCCTTTGTGGTTTTTTATTTCAGTATGACTTCTTATTGCTCAATTTACCTAAAAAGAAAAACTCCAGCACTACAATAAACAAACAACACTTGTTAAAAAAAGCTATACACGAAGTTCTGAGAAATCTAATGGCATGATCCTTCACTAAAAAGAGTCAGTCATCCAGTTCATGAAGCTGTATTCTTAACTCCAATTATTGCATATGCGTGATCTCATTATGTACCATCTTGATGCACCTCAAATGCAAGTTCACTAAACATCAACCAACAGTCTGCAGTTTCTATTAGATACATGAGCAAGTAATTTTAACAAATTGATGCTAGTAGATGCAGTAAAGAGGATTATTCTTCACAAAAGCCCATAATTTCTCTATATGGCACACAACAAACCTTCAAGTTCTCACGAGCACTTTCATAATCCTTGCGCTTGTTGGCGATGCTACGTTCCTTCTTGTCATACATAATCCTGAGATCTTCAATTGATTCGGTAAATCTGCAATTACAATTTTAGAAACAGTATAAGTTCCTAGCTGCAACATGAAAAAGAGTTGTGCTCTGACGTTCAGACCGTTGGCTCTCTTTTTTATGCCTATCCTGTAATCTTGTAAGTTCGGAACTGAGATTCTCTGGAGTATACCCAACGCAACCACCTATTGCTTCAACCTCGCTCTCAGGACATATGATAGATGCCTTCCTAAAATATTCCTACAAATACTACATAAATTTAGTTTTGCGTCATAATAGAACTTATTGAACCAGACTAGCCAGTTTAGTATAGCAGTGACTTCCATTCGAGATAAAATGATACAACGCAAGCGAGTAACAAATGTAACATAGAAAATTATGTAAGTTTGCTATAAGCATTAGAACAAGGTCTCAAGTTATTGACTGTGTTCCATATTCTTTCTTCTTACATTGGACAACTTGTTTCATGATATATACATGGACATGGACATGGACATTAGCATATAGAGAAATTTCAGCATATGCAAACACCTAGATGTTCCCTTTATAATTCTTTTATCAGTAAATCCAAACTCCCTTTCACAATTCTGATAATGTCAACATGCATAAAATCGCATCAAACAAACAATTCCGCTTGGACTCAATTGTCACACAAAAAATAGAAATAAAAAATCTGTAGTAGAAGAACAGTTAATTTCACCAAGTGGAACTGTTGAGGTGGGAAGTTCAAGCAGGCATAACCCTCGAGTAAGGTTACTTGTTGTTTGTTGAGTGCACAAAACCACACAACTAAACTAGTTGAAGATCAAAAGTTTTAACAAGAGATGTGATTCTTTCAATCCTTTGAAAAGCCAATGGATATGCACAGAAGTCATCTAGTGAGCAAAACAACATCAATTTCTCGAGTAAAAATCAGGCTACGTAAGTGGCTAGATGACAGACAAGGCAAATTAAAAAATGAAGACATGTTTAAGAGGCAGAATAAGATATACCAGAAACATTTAAAGTAAACTAATTAGTGGAATTAAAACAACCGAGCAGGTTCGAGTCACTCATCTGATTTGCATCCGTTATACAAAGACCGAAGCAGTTGTAAAGACTAATGCAACTCTAGCTGGAAATTTCACTAAAAGACCACAATGGCATGTAAGGATAGTTGTAACCTATTTCACATGGTGGAATAAGACTTGATTGTTGTTGTTGTAGCTGAGAGTTCCACATAAGAAATCTAAGATAAGGAAAGAATGACTAAGAAGCCTAGAAACATGTGCTAAGCCAATACCAAGCCTAACAATTAGTAACTTAAGTCAACCAAATTAGTATTGCTCCAAAAGGAAGTGTTGAGCCTCCAAGTTACAGTAGGCATGATTTAGTAGCGTGTAGGGCTTGATAGGCTCAAGTGAAAAACATGCTAATTTGGTGGGCTAAACCAAAGTTAGTAACATAGGGCCTAGAATTATATCCAAGTAAAAAACGGACTAGCTAATTTACAATTGGACCATCAACTCGTTTTAAGTTGAGCCAAGTGGATCCTAACTTTATAGGCTTAACAGCCTACACCCCTTAATAGCTCACATTAGCTAGGTGCTGGAATAGGTGTATGCTTACAAGTAGAATATGCTAACTACTAAATTGTTGACTAATCATTTTAGCTTGGAGACCTGATTGTACAATTGGTATCATAATCCGATCCATCCGGCCTAAGTTAGTAGCATGTAGGACTTAATGAACCTGAGTGAAAGACGAACTAACTTGATGGGCTACGCTCGGATTTAGTAGTGTAGGGGTCTGAGATGGTTGTTAAGTGAAAAAGGGATAGCTAACTTAAAGGTGGGCCAACAACTCGCCTTAAGTTGGCCAAATAATCCTAACTTGGTGGGCTTACAACTCACGATCCTTAATAGTCTCACATTGGCTGGATGCTGAAATAGGTATGTGCTTATAAGTGGAAAACATTAACCCCTAAGTGGTGGCCAATAATTTTAACTTGGGGTGCGATCCTACAGAAATCAAACTCTTGTATAAATCTAGGCTTAAAATATAAAACAAACAAGTTCTGGTCCTTCAAAGAATCAATGTTTGTGTGTAACAGAACCGCCAGCAACTAGAGCAAAACATGTTGCAGCTAAAAAATCATAGCATGAACCAGGAAGACCCAGTTATGCACACTCCCACTATTCTCATTTCTCAAAGTTCTATATACTGCTACCAAACAAAGAAGATGGAACCACAGAACTTCATAAATTTCACAGCTGTCTCTGAATGAATTTCTAGGAAAAAAAATAGAATAACGATATATGCCAAAATCTAATATTTCCATGTAGATGGTATGATGTCAACCTGACGATTTTGTTGGAGCTCTGCAAATCGCACTTCTGCATCTCTTATATCAGGGAGTACCTTTGTTTGCATGACACCTTCATAATGGGATTTTTCCTGTATTAAGATCAAATTTCATGAATCTGTCAAGAGAATGGTACCACAATATGTATAAAGCAGCACATACAGATTCTGCTGCCTGAAGCTCCTCTTCGGTTGACAACATATCACGTTCTGCTTCCTCAGCAGCATCAATTTCCCCTTTTGCTGAATCTGCATTTTGCATTGCCAACAAGTTACAGGCATCATGAATTATATCCTAATGAATCTGTTTTATCACTTCAGTGTGCATATAATTATGTGGATTTGGCCAAATATCCAACAGTGGACTTGGCCCAGTCTTGAGCCAAGCGATTTCTGAGGTTGCCAGTATCAAATGGAATATTGAAATAAGAATGTGACCTACCTTATAAAAACAATGTAAAAGTAAAATTTGGATAATATTCAGTAGATATTACGTATGTACTTAAGGGCACAAATGGACTTTACAATTCCAACAAATATATGATAAAAGCACCCAAATGGGATGAACTTCAAAACATATGCCTAAAGTTATGTTTAGGATCCATAGTTTCGATATAAATTTCTCTCTCAATACAGGCATCAGGTGCCTTGAAGCCGAACAATATTAAACATTTGATGGATGACCACATCTAAGGAAAACTACTACAAATATTTCGAGTAGCACAAATCAACTTCAAAGATTTAGATCTTCCAATAAATGGTTGGAACTTTTCAACCAAAAAAATATAATAAAAAGACGTAAGTGAAATCCGTTCAGTGAGACATTAAATAAAGATGACGTGAACATTTACTCATCTCACGAAATTCTACTTTCTTTTGGCATCTTTCTTTTTTGGTTTCTGTTTACATGAAAGATCATCCACTAGAAAAAAATATATTGTCGGCATTTAAATATATATTCATGTAATAACAAAGCAGAAACCTAACTTTCTTCTCGCCATCAAGAAGCAACGGTTTATGATGACCTCGATATTAAATTGAGTCAAGTAAAAGTTTCAGGCTAATGTCCATTAGGAGGTTGCAATTATCACTTAGCAATGCTTCTTGAACTTCACCAAATCCCAGCAAGAGCAATCTTTATCTTCAGACACCATGATCATCATACCAACATAAACTGTCAAGAACTGATCATCCTTGCGATAAGTATATGCATTGTAAAATGTGGGTTTATGATGATAGAGCCTATAAAATAGTTCATGAACCCTACCCTATAAGAAAATTCTCATGACGAATAACATGATAATAGAGCCTTTCCAACGTCAATGCCTACCAATCATAATAGCCCAACAAACGTTTGAAATGAACACCTAGTAAAAGGGCAAGCACCTTCAAGTTTTTGTTCATATGTAGCCTATCAAGTTGTGTACCCAAAGTTACTCAAAGTTCAGTCTGAGATGGAAAGAGATAAATGGCAATCTTATCAAAAGATTGTCGCAGTATCCAATTTTCGTACTAAAACACCATAGTTGCTCTATCCACTGGAAAGCACTGACAAGGTTAAAAGTTTACAACAGTGACCAGGGTAACAGTTTATCAGCATTGACCAGACTTAACAGTTTATCAGCACTAAGCTGGTTAATAGTTTATTCTTCATTTAAATAGTATGAGCTGATACCAATATCCAAAAAGTTCACAGCCATACAAGAATCCAGTAACTAGTTTATTCTGATCTCCATTTCTAAGCCACTGTATTAATTGAAAGAGCACGTGCACAAAGGAATAGCTGATGCGGCATGCAGATGAAGCTGTATTCTTGAAAATCCACAAATAATACAAAGAATCAAATTGTTTCTTACCACATAAATTTTGGAAGGATAACTTTAGGTTGTTCACTTTCTCTCCTGCTGCAACTAACCTATCTTCAATTCTTCTAGAAGAGACCTCCTTCTCACGCATTTCATCCTGCAATCTCTGCATACACAGAATAGAATAAGAATTCTTATTTATAATCAAAATCATAATTGAGCATAACTCAAAAGAAAAACATTGTCAAACCAATTTCTCTTCAATAAGCTCATCAGTATCTTGTTCTGGCTCCGTATTGCGCTCTGCATAAGTGCTCTTGAGATCTTGTTGTGCTAATTGTTTGGAAGATAGGGACCTCTCTTCCATGATTATTCGCTTCTAATAAGACAAGGAAAGATATTAGATGGTGAAACAAACATTCTAATAGGTTACAGTACTACCTTTATACTTTGAGCTTCCATTTCAAAACCATGCAGTGATTCCTCAATCTTTCTTTTCCTCCCTTTGCTTTCGAGAACCAATTCCTTAACTTTAACTGCTTCCTTTTTTATTTTGTAAAGCTGATCATCTACAGAACTACACAAACGACCAGTCCTAATGTTCCTCATCGGCGGGATGATCGTCTGGACTGAACCTTTAGCAAACCTGATATATTAAAGGAGGAGCGGAATCACATAGCAAATTTAAAAGGAAGGCAAATTGGTATTAAAGGAAATGATTTGCGGACAAATCCATAGCTTGAATCAATCAGGTTTTTGCAATTATCAAGGAAGACAATCTAATGAATTTTTGTGGTGATTCACAGAATTTCCTTAGAACTGGTGGGTGCGTAGTAGGGGATGCATGAAATGCTTACTTCATCCTAAAAAGGATGGCTGCCACTCTCTGCACCATCTAGATCTTGCGAGATAATACGGAATGCAGCACAAAATAGAAAAAAGCTGAGGTTGATTCACATGACAGTGATCCTACGTTTAATTCTCTTCTTCAAAATAAGAAAGGAATGGAACTCTCAAAGGGCATATATGAAGACTGCCTTAGAGCAGAAAAAGAGGATGCAAGGAAAATAGAAGAGTGCTGGGGTTTGTATATATTTTATGCCTATTTATAGAGCTCATGATGCGAGCTTCTAACTTCTAGCATTAGTAGCCCATTCACGATTGAGATTCTAGCTTCTTCCAGAAGTTGAAAATAGACACCTACAACAGCTTTTTATTACAATTTATAGCAAGCAGACCCAGAATAGGTGAAAGGCCGAAAGTAATAAAAAATATAACCACTAAAGACGTTTCAGCTTCTAACTTCAATTTCTTAGCAGCTTTACCAATTATTAAAACAAAAGAGATAACTACATTCCAAACAAAATGATAAGGAAGAACACGAGAAAAATGCCTCGAGCAAAGTCTGGTTATTTTGTAGCAAAACTGGATAACTTGAGTTGAAAAAAGGACAATTATTGTCGGCATCAAATGCAAGTTCGATCACGATTATGCACGTATGCACTAGCCATCGTCCTAGATGACAATAAAGACGTGTTCTACTTCCATATGGAGATGAGATCAAATCAAAAGCAAAGCACCTTTAAGCATAGTATGTGGTTAAAGAAAATGCTATTTAGATCCAAACCAAGGAATTTCATCTGAAGATAACCCAAGCTGCATGGATTAATTTTTAACTTCTGGGTATTTGGATAATAGATTTCTTGAAATGGTACTATTCTTTAATGAGCATTTATCGACAATGTGATAGACAACAGAAACAAAATGACGTGCCAGATTATAACATTGCAAATGTTCTGGATCAACTTCAACAGTTTGGATGTCCACAGTGAAGCTTAGAGCTAAGAAACTGTCTAGTAAATACAAAAATCAGAATTTTACATAAACGGTAATTCACAAGTATAATGACATCATTCTCAGATCCATATTGGAGGAGAAGATGTTGGAGATGACAAACCATGCACCCTGATCTAAACATTCTTCATATAGAATGTAATCACAAACGATTTGGACATTTGCATTATGCATTTCCTCAAATCTTACTCTTATTTACACTTACCGCGAACGACCCAAACATGAAACAAAAAAATTGTGATTTAGTTTGACAATAATTTGAATCATATCAATCAACTTCATCGCATCAGATTCTCAATTATATGTTGGAAATGAAGAAAAAAAAAGACTCAGAGAATACAAGCCTACAATTTATATAAAAATGTTTGATTAACAATGATGGATTTCAATGTGCCTTGAGCAAGAGAAAGTCTAGTTTGAAATTCCTCAATGTAAATACTTACATTTTAGTTCCATCAGAAACATAAACATGTTTCAGATTTCTAATTCTCTGGTCAAAGGCAACAGTTGTTCCCACTTCATCATTTTCAACAAGGACTAATCTTTCTGCATCACCCTACAAAAATATTAAGCAAAAACCGTTTTGGTTAAAAGCCATAAATGTGCATAACTTGTCACAACTACTTCGACAAAAAAAGGAGTAAATGAATGACATTCTAGATATACTAACCATATCAACCAGAACATTCATTACAATGTGGTTATCAGAACGTAAAACAGAAATAATAGTTGGATGATTTGTTGAAGGAAGCATATGGCTTGGAATATTCAACCTGCAATTGAAAAACAAATAAAGATCCAACATATAGATGCTTTCAGTAGCAAAAGCTTTTCTCTTACAAATCTACTGAAAATGTTAGATATTTGCTCATATACAACAAAAAGATTAACATGATAGTTTTTAACAGTCTAACGTTTAATTGTACTTTGCTGAACTAGACATGGGTACAGAAGGAGTAGAGAGGTGTACAAGTCGATATCAATCTTGTAGAGGATTAGATATATTACCAGTATTCATGAGGGTGGAAGCAGAAAATTAGTAAGTTATGGAAACATAAGTTTGAGGAGCCAAAAAAATTTCACACATTGACCAAAACAGCATTAACACATCTCCAACCACACATCTAGCTTTGAAGTGGAGACAAAGGGCTTGGTTATCTACACTCCAAACTCACTTTCAACTCACTTTTAAACTAAAGTAAACACAAATTTCAAACTAAGTTTTTCCCGCCAAAAACTCACTCTCAAAATTCAAAGTTTAAAACTAAAAATTTCACTTTCGAACTCAATTTTAATAAAAAAGTAAACACAAAAAGTCACTTTTTACCATACTCACTTTCGACTCTAGTCACTTTTTACAAACTCACTTCCAAAAAGTGAGTTTAATACCAAGTAAACACGCCCAAAGTCTAGCATATTTACTAAATATGGTACGCCTTTTATTTCGGAACTCTGAAGGAACAATGGCTGAAATGTGAAGCCTTTAACTATTTAATAAAAGAACTGCAGTGTTTTATGTTTGTTTTGAGTACTAAAAGCTTGCCTCGATCTGGAAAAATCATAGATGACGATCTGAAGGTTATGGCAATTTGCTTCCTTGGCACATGCTCGTAGAAGAAGCGAGTCCTTATGATCAGTAACAATAAAAGCATCTAGTAGCTTCCCTATAGCATGGTCAATTGCTATAGCCCAATAATCACCATGAAGCAATGTCTGTCACATCATACACAGAAAGAGCAACTCAGAAAGTAATGTCCACCTTGCAATTTTATCTTGAATCTTAGACAAATCAATGAATATACGCGAATTTAAAAGACAATGTAACTTGAGCCTGGTAAGTGGTAAACCCATTTTGTCAGCCATAGTGGAAGAACAAAACAGCAAGACACTGAAAGAAAGAAACAGTTGTATCAAGAATATTTAGGGAGGACCAGAGAGTGGTATTTTCTTTTGGAGGACAAAATCGCCTATGTAGATTGCAGTCAGCCAAAACTGCCTAAAGGATCAAAGATACTTTCTAGATGATCTGAATAGCTGCTGAAAGGCCACAAATCTAACTGGATGGAGCAGACATTCTCACATAAAGCATAACTACCACACGAATCAAACTGAACCAAAATTTAGTACCTAATCAACTCAAACTATTAGACAAATTTTGGGAAGTTCCAAACTAGTCTAAGCCTGTAGTTTACTTGGCAAGAGAAGTTTCATTTTGATTTAATTTCTTCAGTTTGTTTGAGTCATTGCAGTAAGTATTCCTATCTAGGATCTACGGCTTTAGCAGAACATAATCTATCAAGGAGAGGACCTCTTTATATGGCAGCTTGGACGAACTATTGACATTATTCAGAAAGAATTCGTCCTTGAAACCTTCACTCTTTGTTTGCTAGATATATAGATACATAACACCATAATACGAACACTAATTCTTCCCTATCAACTGCTATCTTTAGACGGACCTGCAAAATGAGAATGTCAACATAGTGTACCTTAATACACTTACAAACGCGCATATTTTCTTTTCCTAACTAACAACACTAACTAAGAACATGAACAAGTATAAGGTAATAAGCATTATGGACCTGGTCAATCCAATATAAACGCCAACTTGTAATCCAGGAACAAATCCAGAGAACCTTTTAGTAAATACATGTACCAAAGTTCACCAGATTGCTTAATCAATTTCTCTGCACCACATTCTCTGAGCCTTGACTTCACAATATTACTATCAGAAATAGTATCCTCAATGATCCATGCAATCTATGAACCAAAGCATCTGATTATATGAATTTCTAACTACCCTGCTTAGATGCTTTAAATGTTTGGCATGATTACTATGGATACTTAATTTGTGACATTTAAACATACTAGACAGTATCCTGAGAAAAGATATCCATGCTTGTGCACAAGCGTTTTTATTAAATTGTTATTAACCAAGCAATAATTGTTCTTCTACACTATTAACTCAATCAACTTTTACAGGTTCATCAATTACACTTACTAAAACCCAAAAAAAAAACATTACTACACATATTTCAGGAACCCAGGGGGCCAGGATGCATTTCCTTCCAAAAGATATGTCATTGATGCTAACCTATCAAAGAATTTGCATATAGACAGTGCACCCTTTTGGTTCAGCAGTTTAGTTGAGTTAGTTTTGGATTGGAGGCAGAAGATTTGTCCATTTTGTTAACTGAACCAAGATTTAGCTTCCTTGGTTACTTCAGGATGTAATGGACTTAAGAGTCCTAAATGGTAGAGGAGTCAGCTAGAATAGATTCTCTTTTATGAGTTGACTGTTGAGAGTTTTAGTTCTATTAGGATGTCTCAGAGGTTAAGAAATACGCTAACTAGGCAAGTCTTTGGTAGTACAATTCTTTAAGAATTGAGCCTACTTACATACTTAGTTATAAGGCTTGTCAAAATTATTGATTAATGAAGCATCAAGATTTTTTGCAAGAAGAGGATGTGCAGACCTGCTTGAGTGAGTAGCGGGATCCAATAGATCCTTAACTATATTGGAAGTGGACACTTTTCTGTGATGAGTCAAAAGTGTTATAGGGACAAAACTTCTACTAGATGACATGAAAGCTTAAAGTTATGGACATTGTACAAGACAGGCTAGTTTAGAAAAACATTGCACAGGAGAGTTTGAAGTTCTATGAAACTCTACAGTGTTCCAACAAACCATAATTGTCAGGAAGGTTTGCAGGACTAGAAAAAAACAAGAAAAAAAATTCTTCAAAACATCTTTATCTTTGAAGTAGTGCCCATGACCAACCAAACTAACTAAACAACCTTACTCAGTTGTACAAAGTTGAAGATTACAAAACAAAAGTAAGGGGTATTTAATTTACGAACCAGATGAGCTCCGATTGGACCGATAGGTGCACATCTAAATTTTGTTTGATATCTTTCAATAACTCGTAGAAGATTGAGTACCCTTTCACCGCCAAATGCAGTTACCTGCAGGAATATGCCTAGGGCTTAAATGCAAGCAATACGAACATTCAAAAAATCATCATCGCTAAATCTGAAAGTAGACCTTATTTTTTTGGCGTTGCTGAAGTTCATGCATCTGCGAACATAGTTCCCGGTATCTCCTTTCATTGTCTTCGTCCTGGAGAAGAAAAGATGAAATTTGTACCATAAATGAAATGCAAATAAGTAGCTAGCCACTTACCAACATCTCTTAACACAATTGAATGAAGGCACAGGATTCAGCAACAACGAACTCAAAAGTTAGGTCAAAAAACTTAACAGACAAGAACCTTGAAAACAAAATCCAAACGGTGAATATTCTACCTAAGGAAAAGGAGGAAATGACATCCAAGTGGAGATTAACAAAAAAGAGTAAAAAAGAGTAAGGAACAATATTAACAAAATCTTGCTTTGCATCAAAGCGTTTATATGGTAAGTAATATGTTCAAACTGTAGTTACCAAATTTCAAAAAGCACAGACCTTGCCTTTGTGTTGACATGGAAGATTGCCAGAAATAAACTTGTCGTTATCTTTTTACAGATGCCTTCCAGCTAGCTTTAAATATCTTAACTATCATATAAGTTCGCTTGTGACTGAGAAATACTGCAGAAAATATTCACCATCTACTTAATTTGAAACATGCCACCAAGAAAAAATCTCAACAAAGCAGATGCCAAGAAGCATAGAAGAATTAAACACAAAGTACACTAGACTAAAAAATTTAGTGAATTCCATAAGAATGCAACAAAAAGACAGGAATTAACAATAAAAGGTATGATTATATATAACAAATCATTCAAAGATAAACGAGCATTAGAACAACGATTCAATTCTATAAAGAGACAAGAATGATGAGACCTCTTTCACAATATCATTCAAAGTGTTTCGCTGCAGTGACAAGCTCTGCGATATGGCAATTTCTTCATCTCGTAACCTGATGAAATAACCATTAAAAGAGGTCCAAGAAACAACAGATGTGCATATTCGTATGCCTCCGCTCATCATACACTATGTTGATGTAGATATAAGCTGATTTAGAAGATTATGCAAACCTCGAAATAGTTACTTGTGCTTTATCAATTTCCCCGTCAAGCTTTTTTAGTTCTTCACAAATTTCAGTCTCCTCTGTCTAGCAAAAAACAAAAAGCAGTTTACAAATTTAAAGGATGAACAGAGATGCGAAAAGGTCCAATGCGGTAGTCCTTTCTATGACATGAATAAATAACTATTTATTGAAATAGTAAACGATAGGGACTTGAATGACAATCACATAGAAGATAAAAAAAAAAAGTTACAAGTATTAAAGGAAGAAGAAAGATGGTGAAAGAGCAAATCTGATGACAAAGTTTCACTGTGACATGAATAGTATATATCTACTTATTGCAAGAGTAAAAGCTTAGAATCAAAATATAGCATATAAAATAGTAAAATAGAGCAGCCGGTCCAAATACAACGAAATCAGAAAAAGCCCATGAACCTAGCATATTGAGGAAATTGAGCCATTACTCCCTTTCACATATTATACTCACCTACCAAATGGCTAGAACTCCTTCCATAGTCACATTCCATAGGTAAGTTATTAAGGACGCAACAAAACATGCTTTTGATATAGTCACAACAATTACAGGAAACAAGTAGCCTTCATCTGACTAGATGCAGCAGGCTAAATGGATCCTTATCTGCTACTGTGATGCATATAAACCACACAATTAGTTAGATCACCGATAGGCAGATCCTTCTCAAAGTTGCCGTCCATGACTTCTCTTGGGCATTCTACCTCTCTAACTTAAGAAAATGACAGCACATGGCACTTCTTCCATCCATTGATTACTACCCAAAATACTCAAACCAACTAACATGCATTAATATTATCGTAATCTAAATTTTATCTACTCAACTTTCACTTGAACGAAACTATTCCTAGCTTTATCCTTAATTATGTATCCAGATATTCACATCAAACATCGTCAACTCTGCTAAGCTGATCTTTATAATTTGGCTTGCATCTTACTGTAACATGAATATTCAAGACTGTACTACATACAGCAATAGGGGTTCTATCATAGCTTTATAACTTGAAGTTTGTTTTACTTTGCATCAGATACAATAGAAGATGTATGTAGAAGAATTTACAATCTTTCACTAATTACTCTAGTGATGAATTATTCCTTCCGGAGAGCCATCACAATCCTTTTTATAGGATTCACCATCAATGCTCTTCTTGCCAAACTTGCTTTCATGTGTACATTTTTATCTTACTCTAAACCCTTCAAACCAAAAGCTTCTTCCCATACCTTATGCATAGCAAAAAAGCCACTCTTGTTCTTGTACTTTCAAGAGAAAGTACATACTAAGATATATCATCCACAATGATTAGCAGGTTTCTTTACCAAACTTCAATCTGTAATAAAGCTCTAGCATCATGATTTGATTGGTAAGCATTGCTCATTTGAAAGTTTCCCACGGTGATCTAATATCTTTTCAAAAAAGTGAGACGAAGGGTGAAGAAATCAGGAGATCTTTCTATAAAGACATATCAGTTGAAAAGATCATAGGAAAATTCTTGCTGGAGTGGAGAAGAACAAAAACAGAATGGTTCCGTCTACTCAAAACTCAGAGGGGGTGCCACCTACTACTCAAATCCCGGTTTTTGCAAGAGTTGCGTTCTTCTATGCAAGAAGAAGACTTAGAAGGAACAACACAAGAAGCCACAACAGTGTTGCGTTACTATCCTTTTCTTCCATGGTATTTCAGCTTGCGTGAGAGAATGTGCCTAGTGCATGTCCTATAAGAGAAAAACCATCTTTACAATATTTCATCTTCCAATTTTGAAAACAAGGTTGTGGGCACAATAGTTCCACAAAGCTGGCTTTTTTGCTGAACAGAGCAACAAAAATTAATATACTTCAGAAACCCTCAACATCAGAAAAGTAGAGGTCTATCAATATTCTCGAAATTATTTAATTAAAAGCAAAACTTTTCAATTTTGTGAAACTGTAGGAAATAAATAACATACTTTGACAGACCTGCGTATCTCTTATGTGTTGTTGTTGAATATCAAGGACCTGATCATCAAGCAGTCTAATATGATCTGCCAGTTTCTGAATACCATTGATTCCACGTCTGTGTGCCTCCTCAAGCTCTATCCTCTCTCTTGTGGCCTATAAAGGACAACAACCATGTAAGAAAAAATATTTCTTAAGAGCAATCCACATAAACCTTCAAATTTCATATCTTTTAGAAGTTCAGAAAATTCATTAAGATTCCTGAGACAAAGTAGTTAGGTTCACAACTGGTAAATTACAGTTCGATTAACTTGTTAGTATCATTTCTGCTAACTCCTTTCCGTAAACGCAATCCAAGACAATCAAAGAACTTCTCTTAAAACCTTTGTCCCATTTTCAATTACTTAAACTTATCGTGAGTTCTTTCATTAATAAGATATTTCGACACTGTTAAAGCCTCAGTAAAACTCTGATTCTACTAAACTTCACTCCTGAAGGAGGCCTACCATAATCACCTACTTATTTCCATATATAACTACAAATTCACTAGCATAGTTCGTACATGTTAGTATTTCATCATGAACATCTTCCCCTAGATTATCCTTACAGGAGGAAGTTAAGCACTTCAAGCTCATTCGGCAATGCGTTTGGAGAGAGTTCCATTCCGACTTTTCATTTCGCATTTCCCAAAAACTTTCTACAACATTCTAATTTATTTAAAATTTTAGAAAATACAAAAAAAATTGTATGCTGTAAGATCTTGTTATTGCTTATTATTATTATTATTATTGGTAAAAGAAGTAGAGGTTGTTTTTAGAAACATCTCCAAAATATCCTTCATTCCATAAAAGCTCTACTTCATAATCACTCCCAAATGTCCCCGAAATAGCATATCAACTTATACTCCATGAAAGTGATAAATTTACTAAAAATGTATATGTAAATTACCAAATATTGTTAATATAGAAAAGGCTTATGCAATTAATTTCAAGTTTGCATTATAGAAATCTTGCAACATTTAGCTTGGAAGATCATTCCATACACATGCTTCATTGCTTGTGCACATGGTTTATAATTAGCCGACTAAACATCATGACTTCAGTTTTTGTTTTAGAGGTTGATGCCCTATAGGGTATGTCAAACAAAATTTTTGGCCATTATTATTTAGTCACACAATGTTTCAATGTTGAATTACAGTGTTACTCATGCACACTCAATGGACACAGTAACTGCTGGTCACAGTATGTTGAATTACTTGTGTGACTCGTGCACACAAACTGGACACCATAATTGCTGGTCACAGTGATAGCTAGAACTTATGGCTTGACCATAATAAAGTCTAGATGCATAATGAGTGCAGTGCATGACGCACATCCGGTTTTATCCCAAATGATCCAACATGCAGGTATCCTGTAAGAATACTTAAATCCTCACATTAAACTGACCAATTCTTGGAAATACCACCTTTAAACTAGTCATATAAAAGTTCCATCGACCTGGACACTATCCCCTTCAAGCAGCAAGTGGAATCCATCCAGAATGAAGCAACCCCCAACTTGTGGATATTTAATACCATAGGTTCTGCTAGCTACTAGATAAAACCACAAAAAATGCATAGAAAAAAAATATCCTGTATCACAATTTGTCTGCAACTGCACAACAACAACGAGAGCAATTTTTCCAAGCAATAGCAATATCTGATTAATTCAACAATAAAAGGCATCTTGCAATCAATTAATAACTATCATGAAAGACAAATGTACCACTGAGAGTCTTTGTTGTAATTCCTCTTTCATTCTCCGCACTCCAGATGTCCTCTCCGTCAAAGATGAAATATGAGCTTTCTTGGTAAGAAGCAAATCCATCAGATCCTTTACTTTGGTCTGCAAAATCAATCAAAGATTAAACACTAGCCGACCAAACAAGCAACCATAGATAAACAATTTTAACAAGTAATTTGCTAAGATCTGCATGAAGTGGCAATACAATGTGAAGTTTCCTCCAGAAATGGATTGTTGGGAATCAATGCGAAGTACTAATAAGAATGGAACAGTGTAGATAAGATCGTAAAAGCTAATGCAACCCATGTCCATATTTCAGCTAGGAAATATATGAATTTGATTACAGCATTATCATCAGGTCAAACAACCAATCTATGAGTACACACAAACATACGCCCACAGAGCAGTTGCAGCTTGTTGAAGTTTAAAACTTTTTTTTTTAAATTTTTATAAACCTAAATCATTATAAAGCAGGTATATGATCGCCCACATAAACAGCAGAAGAAGTCTGGAGGTGGCAAACCAAACATAACTTTGCCACACAATCTACAAATATTTTGTCAAACCTCAGCACATACAGGTTTGCCAGATGCGACAGCACAGACCAAAAGGACCTTTCTATAAAACAAGTTTCTAAAATTCTAAGAAAAAGATAATCTCACACTCATTCAGAACCATCATAAATTCTGCAACCAATGTTGTCCATAAGCAAGGGAAAATGCCAAACTAACTATGAAATAGTTCTGCATAATTATGTGGTATACCTAATACATGTTTCTGCAGAGAACGTCGATCATTGAAAGAACTGCAGTGCTTACCGAGTACCGATCTATTCTTTCTTGACAAATAGGTACTCGCTCTCTGAGCTTTTCAAGTTTCACAATTTGTTCTTGAATTTGTCTATCGACATCATAGACCCATGACCAGGCCAACCTTTTCCTCAAAATCAGTATTCGTTGCTGTATTTCTTCCACATGTTCCATGCTCTTAATTTTATTACATAAATCTGTAAGCTCATTCATTATGGGCTTTATTGACAACTCTAGTTGATCTACAAGTGCATTGGCAGCATCCAACTTCACACTGATCTCTTGCAATAGATCACTAACTTGTTGGAGAAGACTTGCTCGATAAAAAAACTGCATGAGAACCATAGAATGTTCATAGAAGAAGCAAAATAGAAGAAATGGCCTGAGCAAAGCATGATTACCAGCGTAACAACTTACAACCTTACAATAACATTAGTAATTGTGTACATCCAAGCTAAATATCATCATCAAGTATGTGGATAATGGAATGCACTATCAGTCTGAGTTGACAAACTAGCGCACCTTAAACTTATCTCTAGCACTTCCTGAATGCAAAAATTCTCTGCTTTTGTCTTGACTCAAGATTACACAAGGATTTTCAACATCTATCTGCGAAGAAAGATATTACATACATATTGATTAACATAAAACAGTAGAAGCATATTTAACAACTATTGAAACATCTTAAGCGCATTAAATAACAAAGATAAAATCCTGCAAAAATACTCCTAAGACTTCATGATTTTTTTGACCACAAAAGGATTCATTAACAAACGAACAAGAAAAATAAAGACTAGATGGACTTCACATAACTCACA
The DNA here is from genome assembly GCA_019914995.1 of Acanthochlamys bracteata. Classification (NCBI taxonomy): domain Eukaryota; kingdom Viridiplantae; phylum Streptophyta; class Magnoliopsida; order Pandanales; family Velloziaceae; genus Acanthochlamys; species Acanthochlamys bracteata. The sequence continues at coordinate 2,028,105 of CM034126.1, forward strand.
AAAAACAGCTTACATTGAAGTGCTCTGTAAGCTTGTCAAGCTCTTTCTTACCAAGTGCGACCTTCTTTCCTGTTGAAGAAGCACACACCCATAAGCTTCACTAAATCAAACAAAGAGTAAAACGAGGAAAAAGAATTACATAGAATTCTCACAAAAATCCTCTCAATCATTTTACATCTTTGAATAAGCAGCCTATAATAGTGAACTCTGATTACAAAAGAAGAAGTATTCATCTCATGATGAAAGATATACTAAATTTTCGAAGAGATACGTAGATGGTGATTGCAACGTGCTTGTGGTAAATACAAGGTGTCTAGTGATGAATACACTGAAGAATACCCTCCCTTGACCACCATACAAGTGGCAACTATAGATGCAAGTGAGATGTTCACACCCACATGGACCACCTATTTATACCAACATTGGCTCTCATACAGTGCAAAGACCTTGGCTTTCCTAAAATTACCAAAACAGATGTTTCATCTAACAAATTAACCAACACCAAAAACAGTATTCAAATGAAATTGTACAGTTTAGCCATCACATTGGTTCAAAATAAAGTTGAGCTATCCACCATAGTTTACCTTTATCAAACAAAAAAAGATTATATAATTTGAAAATCCTTTTGAAGGCAAAGTTTAGAGATGTAACATCTATCTGATACAAAGGAAACTTCCACTTGGAGACGATTCCGTATTATGCCTGTTTTTTATTCATAAAGACCGCTAGTTTGTTACTCCAGCGTCCGAACAAAATCCCAAGAATATGCACCTACAATGCTTACTTACTTCGTACCAAAAAAACAAACCAATTCTGTAGCAAAAACCTTAACTATAGAAAGACATGATTTCAACAGACATATCATGAATAGACAAACTACATTTTTATCATTCTATTATTTATTACCTAGACACTACCAAATGAATGTCTACTGGTTAGTAGAAAGAGATCATGGAGCAGCTGACAAAACACCAAACTATAGAAGCACCTTGGCAAGCAACGAGAAGTGTTATATGCATATCCAACATAAAAAGAAATAATATTTAAATTTAAATAAAAAAAGCAGAAGCACCTTGGCAATCTTTCAAAATGATGGTGTTAGTAGAATTAGTAATTTTTCTTTCAACTATTATTGCGTCTCCATATAATTCTCTCTCAAAACCATCTTCTCCATCATTTTTTAATTCCACGAGAACATTGGCGTAACTGCAAGGAATATAAGACCCATTAATTGGATACTAGAACCTAGAAAGGAGTAGGGGCTCAAGAGAAACAAGAAGATAAATAGCATTTCTCAACTTTTAAGAAACCAAAACAGAGAGAATCATGAAACTAAATAATAGTAAGTACATACCACGCAAAAGAGTTTATAATAATGGATCAATGATTAAACCTACGAGGAAAAGATGAGCTATACATTTAAGAGATAAGAAGTATAAATAGATTGATACAAAATAACAATGAAAATATTACAGATAGGAATTAGAAAATATCAGGCTTCCATGCACAGCAAATTTTATAACAATGTGTGGTCGGAAATATGTATTAGGCCATTATGGGCGTGTTTACTAACACTTTTAACTTATTTTTTTCCTCCAAGAACTCCACTTCTAACTCACTTTCAAATCAAAGTAAATACAAAAACTAACTCCGGCTTTTCCCAAAAACTTCACTTCCGAAATTCAAATTTTAAAACTAAAAACTTCACTTCCAAACTCACTTTTAATAACAAGTAAACACAAAAACTGAAACTCACACCTAAACTTCATTTTTTAAGTAACTCATTTCTAGAAACTCAGTTCCAGAAACTAAGTTCAGAGCAAAAGAAAGACGCCCTATTACTCACATGCATCAGTTTTATCCAGGAGACCTAACTACAGAACTTTCGTAAAGAGGCCATGCACAAAAAATAATGCCAATCTGTATGTAGGAAATCATAACTGAGCTATAGTGTATACCCTTGTAAAACAAGAAAAACTATTCAAGGAAATTAGACTTAACAACTACGATTAAACAAACTCTACATTGAAAGTATAACTAAATGCACTACAAAATCTAACAAGCCTTGTTCAAAATGGGTTATGACATCAAATAAAAATGCCAAGCAACATAACCCAAATAAAAGGAACATCACACGTGCCGTAAGAAGGGATGCACTCCATTTATATCTTATACCATGTTTGAGTTTTACAAAACTACAACTTCCTTCCCATCCCTAAAATCTCAATTAACCAAATAAAGTAATAGACTTTATTATTGGTTGGTTAAAATAACATCGAAAAGTGTTGCAAAAGTATAAATTTCTACTATGTTAAATTGCACTGCATTCTTACATGTCGATCTGACAGTTTTACAGTACATGACATCCAATCAATATATCATACAACAGCTTCCATTCTAAGAGGAAGAAGGCAAAAAGTAGAATACTCCTTGCAACCAAACATGTCCTCGTCATTTTAATTCAAGGCTCACACACTAAGATCTCAAGAAGTAGTACTGACTCGCTAACTTCATCTACAATATCACATATGTAACCTGAGCCTTATAGCTCTTACCTGCAGCCAGTTTTGATGAAATCCTTCAAGCTGCTTGCCCTTTGTGTGCCTTTAGCCCTACTTCCAAACACCACACAGAGTGCCGTCAGTATCGCGCTCTTTCCACCTGAGAATTCAAGACTTCAAGTCATACACTAAACGAGAAAACAACTAGGTTTTCCTTTTACTCTTTGGGGTACTGAGAAAGAGATACAGTACTTGTCATGCAAAACAACTCAACAAACTCAAGACTAGCTAGCAACTACGGCAATCAGGATTACTGTCTAACCAGCTCCTCCAATTAGCTAAATTCAAATCAGAGCACTCTTCCTAGTGATCAAACAATAATTCTAATTTCTGACTAAATTTTCCAACTCTGAAGTAGAGAAAGACAGAGAGTTACTTCCGTTCTGGCCGGTGATGAAGTTGACCCACTCCCCGAGCTCGACTTCGAGACTGTTGTGGCACATGAAATTCTCAACACGAATTCGCTTGATGATGCCCACGGGCGGTCGATCAGGAAGCTCCTGAGACATAGCCCCGGTGAAAACCCTCGATTCCGCCGTGTTAGTCTCCGCCGCCAGTTCCGGTTAAGATCGATAAAAAGATTGGCTATCGGAAAATGGAAATTTTAGAGAGGGAAAGAAAAGAATGAGAACATTGAGAAGTGGGGGAGGGTTCAGGTTTTAGATTCGTGTGAAGTACGGGATTGCCAAAGCGCGCCAAAACAGAAAAAGCGCGTGGTCTCAATGGGCCAGATTGGGCTTTTGAGAGAATTTAGAAAGATGCAGCTGGCAGTGTTATAATAGTATATAAAAGAAAGCACACCCAAGAGCACGTGCCATTAACTGGGCTAGGCTAGGCTAGGCTACGAGAGAAATGGTAAAGATCCCGATGGCATGGCATTCGGTTACATACAAAAAAGTTTCACGAATTTTGAATTTTAAAATAAAAAATATTTAAAGATGCTTTAGAAAGTAAAATATTATTTTTTAATCTAAAATTAATAAAAATTTTATGATAAAATATAAAAAAAATTATCAAAAATTTTGAAATAAAATTTATAATTTTTTCAAATAATAAGAATAATATTATAATATATGTTATCAGCTTCTATTTGCTTTTTAATACAAATTTATAATACATGACAAATATTTTCCAAAATTTTGTCAGCATGTGAATGCGATAGTCAAAATAATTAAATAATTATTTTAAAACATTTTATACATATAAATAAATTTTTTACTATTTAATTAATATAATACTATTAAAGAATATACAGTACTAAACTAAGTGAGATTAAAATGATTCAATTTGGTATAGAGTCTAAAACGAGAATTTAGCGCACCTACTGAATTAGTTACATTTTCACTCGAGTATCATTTCCGGCTCATCCATTATAGTTCTGATCTAACCTAATTTAAAAGCTCAACGATATCTCCAGTAAGAATATAGTTTTATTCTACCGGACCTCTAAACTGTATATTAAATTAAGTCCTAATAACAAAATCATTTATCAATTATTTAAAAGCTAGTATTTCTAATACATAAGCACAAATCAGCATGGTGATTAGGGCTCATGCAAACCAAACGCCGACACCAACTACCTTCATTCATAGTGATCTCTGATGACACCATCTCAGTAGCTTATCGGAGCTTTTAAGAGGGTGCTAACAAGCGTCGCAGAGGGGAGTTCGACTTATCTGGCAAGGTGACCGTGCCGGAGGGCGTGACAGTTGTGGTGAGCCGTGAGACAATGTCTTACAATGGAAACAATAGGAGATGCGCGTTTAAAACGTGTGTGCAAATTGATAACAGAGTGGATGAAGTTGGAGGAAAGCATGCTGTTCGGAGGTCTATTGTTTCTACCACCGCTCCAAAAGATAGTAACTAAGAGAATTAAACCCATAATAGATAGTAATACATGTACTACTGATACAAAGAAAATTTTAACTTGCAATGACTTGCAAAGAGTTGACAATCTGGTTTATTCAAATTGTTAGTATCTTGTTAGGTAAAGGAACAATATTTTTAGTAACACTAAGCCACTAATGCGTTGAAGTAGGTAGAGGTACGACTATTAATCTGTGTATTTTATTTTGAGAATTCAGAATAGTAATTTAGTTAAACTTGTTTCAGCTCTGCTAAACACATCGATCAATTAGATAACTGATAATACAATAATTCACGTGGTGCTGGCGTTCAGAAAAAATTTATCAATGGCTAACAAGAGAAGATCGAGATTCAGGAAGCGAAACGCTTCGCCTACTCCCTCTTCTTGAGGAGAACCGCTAGAAAACACAAATGTCCAAACATTGAAGCAAACCAACAGAAAGAAAGGTAAAAAAAACTCTAAACTTAGTCAAGAATGGAAATGAGAGAGATCAAGGTAGGACGCATTGAAGCAGATCAATGGAGTCATCATGGAAGTAAACAATCCTAAACCAATCACAAGCGTTTTCTTCTCTCTACTCTCCTCCATGGAAGGGGCAGCTCGATCCCTTCTCACAATGCCGAGCTTCTCTTCCTCCTCCAACGTTGTTGCCGTTGCTGGGGCAGGAGCTGAATGTGTTGATTGGTTGCCGGACTCCTGCATCATTGTTGGACTCATTGCGGTGCAAGTTATTAATTCGGGTTATATGGTTTTGCTCATCCCTTTTCTCTCCATTGGTGTGAATCCTTTGTTTCTGATCGCTTTGGGCAGCTTAGGGACGTCTCTGTTTGTTTTTCCTTTGGCCATTTTCTTTGAAAGGTAACTATTTGCAGTTAAATTGTCAATAAATATTTGCACAGAACTCTAAAATCAAAAGGTCTTTTTTTATGTTCTTCTACGCATGGATTGAGTTTTAACTTGCTTTCGGAATCAATGGAGTTCTTCTTCAACAATTCATGTAAATGAATGTGATGCATATCGAGTAGGAACGTGACTTGGGAAACATCATTTGTCTATATGTTCTTGTAATTCACTGCGTTGTCTACATGAATGTTCTATTGAGCAAGCTTCACTTAAGGAATTTGTGATTTTGTTTCTCTGAACAGGGAAATATGGCCGAAGAGGTTAAGCATCAGCTTGGTTGCTCAATTTATTGCAATCTCCCTGGGAGGGTAAGCAACATTCATAATCTTATATATAGGTTTTTTTTGTCGAGTAGTTTCATATACTCCAAACACTGGAGGAGGCATTTGGTGGTATTCCATCCTGAAGTAGTCAAGGTGGCCAAGTATTGGAAGCAAAGAGGCGGTGCTTTTTTCGGTTGGATGCTTGGTTCACTTTGTAGGCTTTGAAATCTCTACAAAACGATCTTTGGCAATGATATAGGAAATCGTTATCTGTTGCGTAATTTTGTATTCCTATTTGCAATATATACCAATTGGCATTCAAATTAGGTACAATGAGTGTTTGAGTTTCCCTTTGTTTCTTGTATCTAGCTAGAGTTAGGTATGTTGGCAGTAAAATGTGTTCTACCTCTTTAGTGGTTTATTTTAAATTTTCAATAACTACTGCAAGTCTACAAAAGGTCATGATCAAGTAAAATGTAGTTTATCGTTTCTTAAAGTGGAGTGAGGAATGTTAAGCATGTGTAATCTAGATTCTAATAACACAGTTCAAAATATTTAATCATTAGAATATTGCTAAAATTAACAAGTTATATAAGTTATGGATGCTATTCATTATTTACGTTATGTCTATTTCAAACACCTTTACGAGATGCATACATTCTGACGCATGATCATATATGTTTATGTTAGGGTCACAATGTGCCAAGTCCTTTTACTGAAGGGAATGGCAAAAACTTCCCCTGCTATTGCATCTGCCATGCCCAATCTTGCACCTGGAATCATCTTTGTTCTTGCAGCATGTTTCAGGTATGTTCTATCCTCGTGGACTATGCTAAGACATTTTAGGACTTCCTGTAACAGTCTGCTGTTCAGATAGTAAAAAGGGACCCGAATTCCATTTTCATACAGTAATTTTTGTACATGAACAATTTTAAGTTTCTTGCTAATCATTGGTATTCTTTGCAGAGATGACATCAAATTCTAGTTTGTTTATATGTAATTATATCGAATGAAAATTACAAATAAACTTCGTTGTATTGTTTCTTTGCTTAAAACTGCATGTTGCAAGTAAATGACAGCTCTAGTATGTTAGCCACATACTGATATAACTTGCTTTGCAACATGATATCCCATTCTCTGTAAGTCTATCTGCAGAATGTAAGAAGGCGCAGAGCATGCAGCTTCTCTTATCATTCTGCATATGTGTACTGATGCTACTACAGGTTTCTCCAAAATTGTACTCACATTCGAATTTACTATTGGCCTAACCTGAGATATTGTTCACAATATAACACAATGGAGTAAAAAACAATCCATCTTAGCAAAACCCCCATAAGGCTTACTTGTTGGATGAATTGAAGTGCCGATCCTTCTGTACCAACAACATATCATCCACTTGTAATAATTTCTCTTTGATATTTTCGAAGCTTTAGAGATTTTTTTTATTTGGACGCGCATGCATCTGATGCACCTTCAGTTTTGTCATAAAAGATAAAAAAGAAGAATGGTCTCTTAACACTTTCGCAGCTACTCTAGATAATCTGAATGGAATCCTTTGCTTCAATTATAGAATAGAGTTATTTGTCTTGCGGTACCGACAATAGCTTTTAAAGATTGCAGCTATAATGATAGTTTCATTTGTTTATTTTCTGATGTTATAACCTCGTGTTTATATCACAGGTTTGAGAAGGTTGAGATGAGATGCATATACACTAAATTGAAAATTCTAGGGACCTTAGTATGCTTAGGTGGAGCTATATGCATGAGTTTTTTACAAAGCCCACCAGTAACAAGTACAGAAACAGCTGAGGGATCTAGCTACTTGGATTGGGTCATTGGTTGCTCATATCTCTTATGCTCAGTAATTGTTTTATCATGTTCAACCATTTTGCAGGTAAAAGTGTATTTGTTGTCGACAATCTTCTTAGTGATGATATAATATGTATGATTGGTACTAACGGAGACCTCTTCTTATCCATATAGGCTGCAGTTATGGTGCACTTTCCTGCACCTTTCACTTTGGCTGCTATATTCTCTTCAACAGGGGGAATTCTTACTATTCTGGTTGAGATTATTGTAGAAGGAAAACTTGATGTTGGAAAAGCTACAGTAAGCCTTGCAAGTGTTGTACCATTTGTATTAGTGGTATGTTAAGTTTTAAATTCTTATGTTTCTTAGTTAGTTATTAGCGGATTGCCTGCTATCTGTAACATAACTGAATAAGTCAATTTTATGTTATTCTCTGGATACAACTTCTGACCAATATCTACAAAAATTACATGCAGGGTTCCATCGTGGTAGCCTTATGCCTTTCGTTCCAAACTTGGTGTGTTAAGAAGAAAGGGCCACTCTTTGTTTCAATATTTAATCCGATTCAAACAGTTTGCTCTGCTATTCTTTCAGCATTGCTCTTAGGGAAGATCGTAAGCATTGGCAGGTACTATGTCCTTTCGACTTGATAGTTACTGTTGGTCTTTCATCTCCTACTTGTAAGTTGCAGCAATCAAATAAAAAATGGGTAGTTTTGAAAGTTGTTAAGAGTATAACGGTGAATAGAGTGCACCTCTCAAATAACTAACCCGGCCATTTTAGTTTAATATTTGATTTAAATGCCACTAGCTTTCGAAACATGCTCCAAAATATTTTATGCAGTTGACAATATATTCATTTTCATTTCATAGGACTTGACTGAACAGTATGAATCTCCTCTCTATATATACAAGCAGAAAGGAAATGTAGAGATAATTAATCAACTTGACATAGTAATATTGCTTGGGAGAAAGATCTGTGCGATGCATGAAGCTTTACAGGATTGCTTAGTAGAAAAACCATTAGAAAGATTGACTAACCAACTCGATCTAAGTGTAGAAGTTTTCTTCAACCCTTTAACATTTGTTCTGCCATCTGAACCTTAATATATGAGTTTGTGCAGCTTTGCTGGTATGCTGATGATGTTCCTTGGCCTGTATATGGTGCTTTGGGCAAAGAAGAAGGAATGCTCCTATCCGCTCAATCCTAAGGAAAATATGTTGCTAGGTTCTGACATCGAAAACCCCCTACTGTCTGAAACTTGATGTGAAAAACTCCCAAGGAGAACGGATGGATATGTTGGTAGAAAATTTATGTTGTACAATAGGAAGGTTAGAGAGTTAGGATCATTTGATTAGATTCATGTGTATATAACGCTCCATTCAAACAAAAGTACCGGAAGAGATATATGCTATAGCTGTCATCTAGTTAGTTGATATTGTACTGTAGCACCACACGAAACATATTGCTCTATATATAGATCTTATATTGTTGCAAATTACTTTTTACCTTCAAAGGACGACAAAAGGTTTCTTTATTTTTTATTTATTTTTTATTTTTGTTGTCTTACAAGGAGATGAAGAATTTTAGAGTAATATATAAGTTTAGTAGTTTGAATGAGGCCCACATGTTGGTTGTGCTTTTAGAATTCTTCTTGAAGTAATATAGATGTGTTTATTGTGGTTGTATATATTTAAACATACTCCAAGTGATTGTTTGTAACTTGTAAGTACAATATAATTGCTTCAAAAAGAAATGGAAAACTCCGACAGTTTACCTGTTTGCCAGATGATCAAGCTTCTGCCATGTTTCCCTGTCCAACCTCTCCTCGTGATGTTATTGCAAGTCTTATAGTGGTATTATATATAATCAGTACATGAAGTAACTTCTCTGACCCTTATGCTTGTACAAATTAGTTCTTTAATTTTAAGTGTTGCATAAAAGAAGGCAGATATTAAAAATGTAATTGTTAAAATTTTTTTCCAAAGCTAACTATTTACCACTAATCCTTTCCGGGGTATTAGCTATGATTTGCACCATTCCAAATAAAGGGAAAGTGGGAAACAGATGGATTGATGTAATAGCAATCGCACCTTTGTAAGAAAACAACAGCAACAAACGAGATACCGCAATGCCTTGAGAATGAATAATGTTTTTAGTTGACGTACTGTATAAACTGGCTTTTACAAGAAAAAGAAATAAGGAATGAAAGATTCTCTGTAATTTGATCTATTTGTTTGTGTAATTACAAATCCTTTCATGGAAAAGTATACAACGTAACATGTATTGGTTTACAAATTTTCCTGTAAAGATCTCAAAAAAGAAGATTAAAAAAAAAATCTTGATCCCTTTAATCATGATCATGATCTCTCATGGTTGATGATGATCACTACTGTTATGATCATTTGTAGAAGACCCGATCCCAACTTGCAACCATGGAGATGAATCTCCTCCTCTGTTGACATCTTTCAGCTCGCTCAACTTTGCAAGTTTCACTTTATTTTCTGCTTCATCAATATCGACGGTGGGATGATTCGACAAATTAGCACTAGCATTGCTCTTCTTGTTGTTGTTGTTGTTGCTATTACTCCCTCCTGCAGCATTGCTCTTGTTAGTGTTGTTGTTGCTGTTGATGCTTTGCTCAGCCCATTTTTGTATATAGATGAACGACGCCGGTATGTCGAGCCTTAGTGGGCTCCCGGCAATATCTTTCCGTAATGATGATGCGTGTTCGTCAATGGGCTCAGGCAAATTAAGATCGAGCGAGGAAGACGTAGGTTCAAAGGCATCAAACATCGGCCTGAGCTGAAGTTGATGGGCATGGAGATGGTGCTCGTGTGCCGGCGGTACAACATTGAGCTTGCCAAGATGTTGTTGTGTATTTGCTACCGATGTATCTGTTTTTGCGTTCGATGTGATCCAGTGACACCGTTTGTGCCCGCCGAGCGCTTGCCCTGACGCAAAAACACGGTGACAGATCGAACACTGGTGCACTTTAGATTTCTTCTTAAAAGGCATCACGGCCAAAGGGGGCGCGCTGCTGCACGGAACGATCGCCATTGCCAATCCTTCGTTGTTAACGTTGTCAACCACATTGTTCTCGTAGTTTGATTGTAGATGGTTGTTGTTGTCACCGGATTCGACATGTGGAGGTTCATCGGGGTCATCGAGCTTTGCGAGGAAGCAACCTTTAACTTTCTTATGACTTGCACGGTGACCACCGAGGGCTTGATGAGAAGTGAAAACCCTCTTACAGGCTTTGCACTCGAACAATCCTCGAGGAGCCGGTGTTGGTGTCGCAGAAGGTTGAAACGGCTGTTTCCATTTCGATCCGCTGCTTGCGATAATCGGCGAATAGTTGATAGCGGGAATGGTGTGGTGGTGTTGCTGCTGCGACAGAGATTGTGGACGCCGGATATCCTCGTCTTTGCTGGCAGACGCGCAGGATTCTTCCGGCTCCGCGGATGAGGAAAGAACCTCCGGATCGACACGGGCCGAAGAGAGCATTACTAAACAGTTTGCGAGATCTTCTTCTTCACTGGACGGGCAATTGAACGCCGGTGCTGCTGCTACACTGCTACTGCCTGGTGCAAAAACAGCTTTGGACCGCCGCGATCGTTTTCCCTTCGACCAGCCACGCACGACATCTTCATCAACAAAACCCCCGCCGACATTATCCGATCTCGGCGAAGAAACATTAGACCCCGGAGCAGCGACCGCAAGACCAATTTCGTCATCTTCCGAGCTACATTTACCATGTTCAAGAAAAGATTTCCAAGAAACAAACTCTTTCCCACAGTTTTCACAAACTCGGCATGTTTTAACCCTGTTAGAATTATTTCTAAGAGAATACATACGCTTGCTTCCTGCAGTAGGGCTCGGTCTATCACCATCCAATTCACCGGAAACCTCATCGTCGTTATCAGGAACAGAACCGCCATCGTCACCGTGTGCACGCATGTGTCCACCCAACGCTTGACCGCAACCGAAACCTTTATTGCAAACTTTGCAGTAATGCTTATATCCACCAGTCTGCCGCTGCAGCAGCTGCTGCTGTTGTTGCTGGTGTTGGTCGTCCATGACCATGGCCATGATGGAGAAAGTGAAGGTGGACTGATGAGGTAAAACTAATGGGGAAAGAAGAGAAGGTTTGTGCGGTGAAGGACTGAGCTTTGATGTATGAATGAAGGAGGAGATTTGGATTCATGGTTGGCAGAGAAAAGAGAAAGAAGAGTTAGTGATGGAGGAGAGAGACAGGTGGGAATTCAGAGAGAAGAAACCGGGCATGGAACGACAACCATTAGCTTTAGTTTTTAGTTGTAACACAGAGAAGCAAACACCAGCTGCAGAGCCAGCCGTTACTCTCGGGAGCTTCTTCTTGTTCAGCCCTTTGTCCTTTTATCTATATTATAAGATAATTATTACTGCAATTTATATAATTGATTGATTTATTTCTGTAATGTTAATTATAGCTGAGAAAGAGTACCGCAGTTTGCTCTCTTCCAGACAAAAATTGGATCGCTAGTCTTTCTCTTTACCTTACTCCTGTATTACTTACTGCTAATCAAACAACAAACGAATTAAACTTATTAACTGCACAGAAATTAAACTAGTACAGATACAGAACGACAGACTGATAATTAAGTTCTGAGAAAATTTAAAATTAAAATTAACTTTTCTTTAAACGAGTTTCGGTAGAGTATCACCGTCAAGAATGTTTGACTTACTAGAACTCCACTGATTAATGTTTACAAAAGAATTATACAAGACACGAACAGGATTGCATTGGATTTGGGCTGGCGCCCAGCAGAATGGACGATTCGAGATTCAAACATTTCAAATTTTTTTAATTTATATTTTATAAATATATAAAAAATTTATTTAAAAATTTAAAAAATATAAAAAATTTTACGAAATAAAATATTTTTATTTATATATTATTATTATTTTTTAAAAATAAAAAAATAAAATTTATTTAAAATTTTTTTTTTATTTTAAAAAATTTTATTTTATAAGAACTTTTAAACACCCGAAGTAGAAGTACGGACTGAATTGGCATTATAGGCCTGCTAAGAATTTGATAGACAAATACTTATTTATTTATTTGATAGATAAAAATAAATTTTGGTAACAAATTATTTTGTGAATCTGTTATGGTAAAGTAAATAATTTCAAGCGTGGTCAGTAGTACTAACCACCAATTAATCTCTTACGATTTTGTGATGGATGCCATACGATTGAAGTATGATCTATGATGAAGCTGAAATTTCCTCACAAAGCAACAATATTGCTTACTAGAATGCGGAGTAGGTAAAGTTTGTTTTTGTGATACCTAAATTGCATTAGAGATTCCAAAGGCATGTGAACATAAATCCATATGAACTCAATTAGCTTCCACTTTAGGCATCTTCTTAATTAGTAGTACTAGAGCAACAGTTCTTACATATAAATTCGGTTTTCTATCTTGCTGCTAGGCTTGAATATAGAGATAAGACATCATTTAGGATTGCTTAAAATAAAAAATTTTTATGAAAAAAAAATTTTGATTTTTTTTAAATGCTTATTTTTTTAACTTAAAAAATAAAATTAATAAATATAAGAATTCAATAACGTATAATTTATTTTATCTTTTAAAATTTTAAAAAATAAATATTATAAAAAATTTTGAAAAATAAAAATTGAAATGAAGGTAGAGAATCACTCCAAACTAATCCAACAACTACTAAAAACTCGCTCAACCTTGACCTCCGTAGCTATAATTGAAATAAATCCATATCGTTCATAGGTTGAATGAAATCATGGTGTCCGTCTATCTTGTCTTGAGTATTAATCACATGAAGTCCACCACCAGACGGCCATTGTGGTATTTTCCCCTACAAAGCAATATCAAATAAAAGGCCAAGGTTCACTTCGTACTCTCTTTTCCCATATGGAGGAAATAACTACAAGGGCATGCAATGCAGAGGTAGACTTGGCAAGTTGCATCCAACAGTATAAAAAACTTCACGCTTGGAAGTTTCTGGCCATCCATGTTGCAGTTGCACCATTTACTTCTTTGTTACATATGAGTTAATAATATAAATGTTCGTTGTGATACCTAAGATATTGGGTCTTCCTTTTTTACATCAATTGATTTGAGATTGTCGGTCTAATTTTCTAATATATGTATATGAATCTTGTGCGTATCAATCGACCAATGCGAAACATACATTGATGGCTCTTGCACCGATAGTTGGAACGTTCGCCGTTCGCCTGAAAAAAGCTTTGCAAGAGAACTCTCAAACTCGTCATAAAAGGTACAATCTTCTGGTGGTGGTGATTGTGAAATTTTTCAGCGTTAAATAAAATGTGATATGTTGACGGAATGACCCAACTCAGAATCGTGCCCGTCTTAGTAGTTTTGATTTGATCCGTTCGGTTCGGATCGAGTTTGACTATTATAATATAAAACTTGATTTTCTCTTTTTACTTCTAATTGATTTTAAATTGATGTTCTAGTTTGATGTAGAAAACATTAACTTAAGCATGTTAAGAGTCAATTTTAGAAAGGCAAGCTTTTGGATGAAGTTCAAACTGAACGAGGCATGTCCTTTTACGTAAAAAGGTTCCAGTTGGACAAGCTTATCGAACTTCAGGTAAAGAAGTACATTGTGCTAAATTTGTTGCTGGGATTTGTTATAAGACTTTTTATTTTCAGAAACTGAAGCTGAACTTCCTTATGGAAAAGTTGAATTGAAATTGGAACGGAATGAACCTACACGTACAAGTTTACCTTAAGAGACTGAAATTCAGCTTTTGGCTTATTCTCAGTTGAATTTCAACGCAGAAGTCCAAAACAACTTGTGATGCCTAGGATAGTTTCTATACAATCTTGATTTTGAAGTCTTAGCTACAAATCACGGTCTATCTAAGAACAATTTTCCTTTTTTCCCCTTTTTCCCATTGACAAGCTTGTAAAGATTTCGGTGAGCGATGGTAACAGAGATATAGCATACGTAAAACTTAACTTTATAGGAATTTTCTTGTTAGTTGATATTGGAACTATCAAGTTAATTTTGATGATAACAAAAAATTAAAAATTATAATTTATATTGGACTAATAATTTAAAATCAAGTTCTGCAGAATTAGACAAATCAAGATCATTTTACTTACGGCAGACAATAACAGTCATTAAACAGCCAACTGCTATGCTACTATAAATCAAATAGCATACAGAACAGAGGATTCCATAGTCACACTACAGTCAGCTGCTTAACCGCTGAAGCATACGAAGACTGCTCTGTATCACCCAAAACAGAATATTGGGTTCAACAACAACAAAACTTTAGCTCAAGCTCTTTGCTTCAAAAAATCTTCTTGACTCACAACTCACTGAAGCAAATCAGATACAAGATCCACAACAGGCAAAAATTCATCCTCTTCACAAAAAGGAAAAGCTCAATGATTAAGGAAAGAAAGCAAATTATACAACTGAGCTTGATTGATCAAGTCAAAACTGGAAAGTCAAACAAATCCAAAGCAGTCAATCTGGGATGCATTTAATATGGACAAGCCAACTCAGCTCTCATATTTCAGACAACAACTTTCCTAAATCAAGTTCACAATCACTGGCGGGTAAATTTAAATTTTTCTATATTGCATTTAATGCCATGAAGACATTGCACAAAAATAGCCGAAAGCAATCGTAGAAGCGGTTGATTAACCGCTGGACAAACTGCTCCCTCTCTGACATGAAGGTCTACCAATGTAAAAGAACGCCAACGGCAATCTTCTTCAACGGAAAGATCGCCCTGCACAGAGATTAAATTCTATAAAAAGGGAGACAGCAACAGAGAAATAAAAGAGAGAGTAGAAGACAAACAAAGACATAAACTCTGCTGCTGATCACACTGAAGATATCTTTCTCAGCAATCTTCCTGATCATCTTATTAGAAAAACTATTAGAACACTTAACCATCATGAGATAGATCCTGTGCTCAACCTCTATTTACTTTCTTGTAATCTCTTACTGACTTTGTGACAGAGGTGCCGCGGGCACCTGGTAAGAAGCTTGGGTGGAGCTTGGTGAAAGTTCTTAAACCTTATATAGAGCTAGCATATCAGCCAGAGGGGCAGAAGTGCCCAGTAGGCTGTGAGGAATTATTTTGGTGAAGAAACCCGGTAAGAGTAAGTGTGTCTGGTGAAGCACTTTGCTCTTGGTGTATATGTAGCTTATTAAAGGTTTAGTGAAGCTTTGGCTCTGGTGATAGAGCGTACGTGGATGTAGGCAAAGAGGTTTTGTCGAACCACGTTAAATACTCTGAGTACTATCTTCTTTACCTAAGTCAGCAAACATTCTAACACTTTATGTCTGCAGGTTATATAACTAACTCAGCCGGCTGTAAGCCTGCTGTCTGTAAGATTACTAAACTTCACGAAAATTTTTATTTTGTTAACTCAATTCATCCCTCTCCTCTTGAGTTAATCTTACAGGAAAACTAACAATTGATATTAGAACAGGCCTCCTGAAATCAAAGGTATAATAACCTTGAGGTAAAAGATCTTTATGGCTAACATTGTTCCTATAACTTTTGAAAGGAAGATCCTCCAACAGACCATCACCCTTTGATGGAACGAACTATGGTTACTGGAAAACAAAAATGACAATCTTCATTCGAGTACAAGACTTCACACTCTGGAAGATCATACGCGATGGACCAATCGTGCCAACTAAGGCCGGCCCAGATGGAATATTAATTCCAAGGACAGAACGTGAGTACAACGATGAAGACAACAAGCTTATACAAATGAATGATAGAGTCATGAACCTTCTTTACTGCGCACTGGATCCAAATGAGTTCAACAGAATCAGCGCTTGCAACACTGCAAAAAAAATATGGGATCAACTAGAAGTAACACATGAAGGAACCACACAAGTCAAGAAAACCAGAGTAAACCTACTCATGCATGAGTATGAAAACTTCAAAATAAACCGAGGTGAATCCATTACTCAAATGTTTACTAGATTTACTAACATCACAAATCCTCTGAAGAATCTAGGAAAGGTTTTCAAATCCGAAGAGCTGAAATGGAAAATACTAAGAGCCGTGCTATCAACCTTTGGATCAAAAGTAGATGCTATAGAGAAAAATCCAACTTTTCCTCAAATGTCTCTAGATGAACTAATTGGCAAACTAATAGCCAAAGAACTGTCATTAAAGAAATCTGATGAACGTCCTGAAGGGATTGCATTAAAAATAAATGACCAGCATGTAAGTGATTTCTCTTCTGATGAAGATATTGCACTCCTAACCCGAAATTTTAAAAGTTTTCTCAGAAGAAACAAGTTTAGAAAAAGAAGGGGATTTGAAAGAAACAATAGAGGAGAAGACAGACAAGACACAAATTGCTTCAACTGCAATAAATCAGGATATTTCAAGAACAAATGTCCCTTACTCAAGAGATCAAAAAATAAAGACGCAAGAACGAAACGAGCTATGACAGCTTGGAGCGATGAAGATGAAAGCTCATCAGAAGACAGTCAGACTGAGACTGAGAAAAATGAAGAGGGCAACTTATGTCTGATGGTAGATCATAAAGATACTAATGAGGTAAACTCTACTGACTATGATGACTCTAATGAAAAATTACGTGATGTATTTGATGAACTATATGTAAACTATCTACATGCTAAAACTGATTGCAAAATTATGAAAATATGCATGCATAAATTTAAGGATGAAAACGAATGCCTAAAGAAAAAAATACTTGCACTAAAAAATGCCTTAGAGGACAAGACTGATGCAATAAAAGACACACTGCATGCTGATTATGACCATATGAACTCCAAGCTATATGCACTACATATTGAAAATAAGCGTCTGATGCAAACTAATGAAAAGCTACATGTCAAACTAAATGAATGTAAGACTGGTGAACTGACAAGTTACGCAGAAAGCTCAAGTATAGACATGATAAAGAAAATTGCTGAACTTGAAGAGTTGAATGAAGCACTGAGTCGAGAAGTAGATAGACTGTCATATCCCACCATTCCAGATTTTAAGCCATTCATGAATGATTATACTAATATGTACGTAAAAGAGAGCAAGCTGAAGGAAGAAAATCAAAAACTGCTTAAAGAAAACAAAGTCTACAAAGTAAGAATCTCGATCTAGAAGCTTCACTGGCAAAATTTATAAAAGAAAAAGATAGACTTGATGCAATACTGGGAGTTCAACGCAGCACATACAGAAAAAAAAGAATAAGATTTGTACCAACATCTAAAGTAACTGATAAACAAATCTCAAGGTATGATGATCAGCCCTCTACCAGTTACACAGATATGTTGACAGCAAGGATGCAGAACAAGAAAAATTCGGTGTCCAGAGCATGCACAGCAAATGAGTCATATTCCACAACACCTTTTATCAAATGTTTCCATTGCGGTAGAAAAAATCATAGTGTTAATTCTTTCTGGTATAAAAAGAACACCAATAAAATAAAAATGATATGGGTTCTAAAAGGAACACCTAACAGTACTAACTCTCTAAGACCTAAAGAAATTTGGGTACCTAAGCACTGAAACTTCTTTTGCAGGAAGGAGAACGAGCCAAACCGGCTAAAATATAGCAAATAGTATTTGGACAGCGGGTGCTCAAGACACATGACAGGAAACGAAAAATGCTTCAGTAGTTTGCAAAAATAATTCGGTGAAAATATAATTCTTGGTGACAACAGTAAGTGCAAAGTAATAGGTGTGGGAAAAATAGGTAATCCATCATCTCTCTACATAAAAAATGTTCTTCATATTAAAGGATTAAGACACAACTTAATAAGTATAAGTCAACTATGTGATAATGGCTTCAAGGTCAACTTTGATAATCACTGCTGTTCAATCGTTAACTTATCATCTGGAGAAAAAATATTAGATGAAAAAAGATAAGGCAATGTTTATGTGCTTTATATTGATGAATTTTCTAACCATAAAATGTGTTTAGTGGCAAGCCAGCAGGAAAGAAGCTGGCTCTGGCACAGACGTTTAGGACACTGCAACATCAAGATTCTATCAAAACTGTCTAAATTAAAATTAGTAAAAGGTTTGCCTGAAGCAAACTACAGTTTGGATGAATTATGTGATTACTCTCGTTTTTATTGGGTCTATTTTCTTGTATATAAGAATGATGCTCTAAAAACATTTGTATGTTTCTTCAAAAGGATTTTAAAAGAACTCAATCACAATATCTGCGCTATAAGAAATGATCATGGTAAGGAATTTCAAAATTTTTATTTTGATGAATTTTGTGACACTAATGGTTTAACGCACAACTTCTCTACTCCTAAAACCCCCAACAAAATGGTGTAGTGGAAAGAAAAAATAGAGTGCTAGTAGAAATGGCCCGAACCATGTTAATAAAGCAAAATCTGCCAAAATATTTTTGGGCTGAAGCTGTTAACACTGCATGCTCCATTATCAATCGTGCACTCATTCATCCTATTCTTAAACAGACTCCATATAAGCTTCTAAAGGGAAGAACTCCAAATATTGCTTATTTAAGAACCTTTGGATGCAAATGCTTTATACTAAACAATGGGAAAGATAACTTTGGAAAGTTTGATGCAAAGAGTGACGAAGGTATTTTTCTTGGTTATTCCTCAATATCAAAAGCATATAGAATCTTCAATAAACGAACCATGGTTGTTGAAGAATCCACGCATGTATTATTTAATGAGTCTAATAATGGGCCAAGAGATATCCAGAACTAGATGCAGGGTCAGAGAAGAAGAAGAGTTATTCTCATCGACAGAAATATAATAAATTATAGAAAATCAAACAGCTAACGAACAGCCAGCTGAAATAATAGAGGAAGGACAAACTTCTGAAAATCTACCTGATCAAGCAGAAATTCATGAACAAATCAGTAGACCTTTCAAGCACAGATCCAGTCATCCACAGGAAAACATATTGGGTGAGGTAAATGAAGGTATAAGAATCAGATCTCATTTTAAAAATAATTTTATGGAATACTTTACTTTTGTATCAAATCTAAAACCAAAATACATATATGATGCTCTGACAGATAACTCATGGATCATTACTATGTAAAAAGAATTAAATCAGTTTGAAAGAAACAATGTATGGCATCTTGTTAGGAAACCATCAAACAAATCCATCATAGGAACTAAGTGGATGTTCAGAAATAAAATGGATGAAAATGGTAATATCATTAGAAACAAAGCTAAACTAGTAGCAAAATGATATAATCAAGAAGAAGGAATAGATTTTGATGAAACTTATGCTCCTGTTGCATGTCTTGAGGCTATTAGAATACTACTTGCTTTTGCGTGTCATGAAGACTTTAAACTCTTTTAAATGGATATTAAAAGTGCTTTCTTGAATGGATTCCTAAAAGAAAAAGTGTATGTTGAACAACCTCCTGGTTTTGAAAACACAAAATTTTCAACTCATGTTTACAAACTGAACAAAACGCTCTATGGTCTGAAACAAGCTCCCAGAGCTTGGTATGAGCGGTTAAGCACATTTCTAATTGATAAAGGCTTCAGTCGAGATAAAATTGACTTAACTTTATTTACCTTGTATGAAGATAATGACACGTTAATTGTACAAATTTATGTAGATGACATAATCTTTGGTGCTACTAACGAAATACTATGCAGAAAATTTTCTGACCTGATGTAAGAAGAGTTTGAAATGAGCCTCATAGGAGAACTGAATTATTTTCTTGGTCTACAAATTAAATAACTGAAAAATGTCATCTTTATAACTCAATATAAATACATTAAAGAATTGATAAAAAGTACAGCATGAAAGGAAGCAAGGAGATAAACACCCCATTGTCTACCACTTGCAAATTAAACCGAGATGAGACAGGTAAAGCAGTTGATCAAAAACTATATAGAGGTATGATTGGATCACTCTTATATCTAACTGCCAGTAAACCGGATATTCAATTTAGTGTGTGCCTATGTGCTAGATTTCAAAGTGATCCAAAAGAGTCCCACTTGATAGCTGTAAAACGAATTATTAGGTACTTAGTTAAAACTAAAAAATTAGGATTGTTCTACCCCAGAGGATGTGAATTTAATTTATATGCTTATGCCGACGCTGATTTTGGTGGCTGCAAGGTTGATAGAAAGAGCACAAGTGGCTCATATCAGTTTCTAGGAAGCTGCTTGATCTCATGGTGCCTTAGGAAACAAGCTTCAGTAGCAATGTCCACTGCCGAAGCAGAATACATAGCTGCCGGAAGCTGCTGCTCTTAGGTACTTTGGATAAAACAACAACTTCTTGATTTTGATTTTGATTTTAAAAATGTGCCAATATTTTGTGACAATACTAGTGCTATCAAGTTAACAAAAAATCATATTCAATATTCACGCACAAAGCACATTGATTTGAGACACCATTTCATTAGAAAGCATGTTGAATACAATAACATAGTATTAAACTTTGTTAATTCTGAAAATCAACTGGCTGACGTTTTTACTAAACCTCTAGAATTTGACTCTTTCTTAAAAATCTGCCATGAGTTAGGCTTATGTATAATATAATCTTGCTCTGGTTTGCATCTCTGTTCTATATATCAACTCCAGCATATAATCAGCCACAGAACAACTGGCTGCAGTTATCAAAATGATGGTAAGCAGCTGACCAGTCACGTGCTAAACACATGACTAAGCTGACTCATTTTAGGCTGAAAATATTATAAACTAACCCAACCAGGCAGCACTTCCCATTTCATCGTTCTCAATTCGAAACCAAAAAATTTTCTCGCAAAACCCTTGTTCCGAATCCTCAGATCTCAATCCCTCAAACCCTACTCTCAATCTCTGCCATGGTAAAGAAAAACAAAAAATCACAACCAAAATGCTCCAAAATTGCCTATGGCGAGGACGACAGATTCACCGGAAAGCAAGAATTTGAGAAATACATTCGGCGGCTGGCGATCCCGATTTTGACTCCGGCGAGCATAAATTTTGATGATTTCAATTACTTTGGCCTAGAAGTGGACGAACTATTTGAGGCACAACGTTGGCTGCCATTCAACGACTGGCCTGGAGAATTCTCTGAAGAATGTGTCCGAATTTTTAATGCAAACCTCCATGAAATCGGAAATTTCTCTGTCCAGACCATGATAATTGGTATTGAGATAAATCTGGAGGTGCAGTCCATGTCCCTGATGCTTGACATACCGTACAGAGAAGAAATGCCGTCCGTAAGTGACTCAAAGTTAAACTACCTGAAGCAAGCATTGGACATGGACATAGTCACCAAGCATCAATACGACTCAGCTGCTCACCTATCTCTGCTTCCGGGAGCTATGTGCCATATTATTTCAAAGATGATAATCCCTCGGTCTGGCAGTCGCATTATCATCACCACCTATGATGCATTCTTGCTGTGGAGGTTAGTAAAGAAACTTCCCATTAATCTCTTTGAGGTGATGCTGCACTACATGAATAGAATATCTAAATCTAGAAATAAGCACTTTCTATATCCCCATATCATCTGTAGAGTACGCAGCCTTGAGGCAGAGCCCATGCAGACATTACAAGTAAAGAAGATGTTTAAGCTGGATGCAAAATTCCTAAGGGGAATTACAAAGGCAGAAGGGAAATCCAAGAACACTCAAGCTTATCCTCTGACCAATGCAAATGCAGCCCTGGCTCCTCTCACAGAATGCCTCACCAGCATCCACAATGCAATCCTGAAGCAAACCAAGAAAATCAGGAAGCTCAATGTTACGTTTGAACAGCTCAATGATGCTATCTGTCAGCCAGAGCACTCCACAACTAGAATTGCATAAGATGACACCAAAACAGAAAGTGCCCAAGCTCAGGAGCATGCAGGGGAGGATGCACCCAATTCAGATCCTCCACAGATGGACACAAGTAGAAATGAAGAATCTGCAACCCCTGAGACTGCAAATCAAAAGAGTCATTCACTGAATGCACTGTCCAAGCAGCCTCAGAAAAAATGGATCATGAAACTGAGTCACTGTCCATTATTGTCTATGTAGCCCCAGCAACCCTGCAGGATGATCCCTTGTCTCAAGCAGCTCCAACAGAAAGTCCGCCTGCAGCTCCAACAGAAGCACATTGTGATCCTCTCACCACACAACCTCCTTCCTCTGATCCTCCATCATCACACTCAAACATTGCCAGCCTATCCTTCAAACGCAAAAATCTAAAACGAAGGGCTCATAAATCTGTCTCTAGCTCCCAAACCTTTTTAGATGATGATGTTGTGATTCTTCCCCAATCCTCTGCTGCCAAACCTAAATATCAACGTCCTCAACCCCCTGGTTGTAGGACATCCTCCAGACGCAAAAATATTTAGTTAAACTTTGACTAGGCTTAGTTTGTTTACTTGCTACTGTTTTTAATGTCTATGTTAAGACGTCCATCTTATCCTTAGTTATGTTTGGATGTCTGGTTGGTTGAACTTCTTGTTATAATATCTTGATTATCCTTGCTTATAATGATTGTGTTTTCAATGCTAAGATTTTAGTTGTGTTATATTATTTGTACAATTTCACCTTTTAGAGATGACAAAGGGGAAGAAAAATCAGGAGAATTATTGCATGATAGCATACAAATATGATGGCTCAAATTAAGGGGGAGCCATGCACAGGTAAACAAAATAGATGCACAAGTTGAGGGAGAGCCATGTACAGGTAACCAAGAGTAAAACCAAAAATCTGATTGCTTTTGAAAACATAAATCAATAATTCTTAATTAGTTTGTCATCATAAAAAAGAGGAGATTGTTGGAACTATCAAGTTAATTTTGATGATAATAAAGAATTAAAAATTATGATTTATATTGGACTAATAACTTAAAATCAAGTTCCGCAGGATTAGACAAATCAAGATTATTTTACTTACGGCAGACAATAACAGTTATTAAGCAGCTAACTGCTATGCTACTATAAATCAAACAGCATACAGAACAGAGGATCTCATAGTCACACTATAGTCAGCTGCTTAACCGCTGAAACATACGAAGACTTCTCTGTATCACCAAAAATAGAGTATTGGGTTCAACAACAATAAAACTTTAGCTCAAGCTATTTGCTTCAAAAAATCTTCTTGACTCACAACTCACTCAAGCAAATCAGATACAAGATCTACAACGAGCAAAAATTCATTCTCTTCACAAAAAGGAAAAGCTCAATGATCAAGGAAAGAAAGCAAAATTATACAACTGAGCTTGACTGATCAAGTCAAGACTGAAAAGTCAAACAAATCCAAAGCAGTTAACATGGGATGCATTTAATATGGACAAACCAACACAGCTCTCATATTTCAGACAACAACTTTCCTAAATCAAGTTCACAATCACTGGCGGATAAATTTAAATTTTTCTATATTGCATTTAATGCCATGAAGACATTGCACAAAGATAGCCGAAAGCAATCGTGGAAGTGGTTGATTAACCGCTGGACAAACTGCTCCCTCTCTGGCATGAAGGTCTACCAATATAAAAGGGCGCCAACGGCAATCTTCTTCAACGGAAAAATCGCCCTGCATAGAGATGAAATTCTATAAAAAGAGAGACAGAGCAACAGAGAAATAGAAGAGAGAGTAGAAGACGAACAAAGACATAAACTCTGCTGTTGATCACACTGAAGATATCTCTCTCAGCAATCTTCCTGATCATCTCATTAGAAAAATTGCGAGAACACTTAACCATCATGAGATAGATCCTATGCTCAACCTCTATTTACTTTCTAGTAATCTCTTACTGATTTTGTGACAGAGGTGCCGCGAGCACCTGATAAAAAAGCTCGGGTGGAGCTTGGTGAAAGTTTTTAAATCTTATAATAGAGCTAGCATATCAGCCAGAGGAGTAGAGGTGTCCAGTAGGCTGTGAGGGATTATTTTGATAAAAATCCGGTAAGAATAAGTGTGCCTGGTGAAGCACTTTGCTTTTGGTGTATATATAGCTTATTAAAAGTTTAGTGAAGCTTTGGCTCTGGTGATAGAGCGTTCGTAAATATAGGTAAAAAGTTTTACCGAACCACGTTAAATACTCTGAGTACTATCTTTTTTACCTAAGTCAGCAAATATTTTAACACTTTCTGTCTACAAATTACATAACTAACTCAGCCAGCTGTAAGCCTACTGTCTGTAAGATTACTAAATTTCACAAAAAATTTTATTTATTAACTCAATTCATCCCTTCCTTTTGAGTTAATCTTACAGGAGAACTAACAATTAGATTAGCTCTCAACTCGAATTCTTCTTTTCTTCTTCTTCTACTCGTGAACAACTTGATTTCAAGTCATTGCTTTCGTTTTATGATATATAAAGTAAGTAATGGCTTTCACGCTGTTGCTACTTTATAAACTGTCCTTCCATTTCCCATTTAACAAAGTTAATTCAAAGATCTTGCAATGTTAATTTGATCTTCTAATTAAACAAGTTAAACAATGGCTTATTCAGTTTAAGTTTTCAGTATAGAAAGCTCTGAAGTGGATTAATATTACTATCAAGTCTCTATTTGATATGCTTAGTTCAAAAATAAAAAATAAAATCAATGAATAATGATCATGTTCGTGGTTCAGACACAATATTGTGCTCTCCTTGTTGATTTCCCTTAGGCTTCAAGAATATCTCCACTGTAATTGACAAATCTCAAGCACAACAAAAAAGAAATTAATGTCAGACTATAATAAATTAATTGATTCTTATATTAGTAAAAGATTATTTTTTTTTGATTACCAATTTTATTCTTTTGAGAAGTAAAAGTTAACTACTTCTCCAGCTGAAAGTAAGAAGTTAAGCTATTAATGTGACTACTTAAGAAAATTTTACAACATTATTGACAGTAATATGAGTCACCACACATTCTCTTCGAGAGTTATTTTTAGTACGAATTCTTTAGGAAGTTGAGTGCATATTGCAGCGGGTTTAAAACTACTGTAGAGGGTTATTTCGACTTATTTAGTACAAGTCGAAATAAGTTATCCCGTACAGAGCCTTAGTTGTACATGGGGTTTTCCATTATGGGGTGCTTTTTATTAAAAAATATAAAATATTTTAACTCATCTATTTTATTTTATATTTTTAAATAAATTTTATTTATAAAATTTATTTGAAATTTAAAAAAAATATAAAAAGTTTTATGTTGTAAAATATTATTATTTTTTTGATAAAAAATTAAATCCGTTTTCAAAATAAAAAATGAAAATTTATCGTTTTAAAAATATTTTACTGCATAAGCACTTCTTATACATCCTAATTAGGAACTGTCCTATTCGATAATTGGCATTTCCAAGTGTTTTCTTGTTAAAGCTTGCAAAGTTCCTCCGTTTGTTATCTCTGTTTTTTTAAAAGCTTGCAAAGTTCCTCTGCTTTCTTGAAGAAATATGTCACTATTATGTAAACTCCATCCCAATAGTTGATGACATGTATTCGTTTATATAATCTTTTTTCTATTGACCAACATTTTATAGGTTATGTTTTTGGATTTTGAATAAGTAGTGATAGAGATGGCTTAGTTATACTCTAATCTTTTTGGCTCCAAATGTAAAGAGCTAATAGAAGGATAAAGTTAGATGGTCAAGTGATATACGTGCAATGCCAATGTTAAATATTAGATTAATTTGAGTGGAGAAAGTAATGCAAAGAAAGTACAAAGTCATCTTCAATATATTTGTTTAAACTTCATCCGAAATCACAAGCAGTCAAGCAACAAATATTACTGTAAACCATGGTTTATCGTATTGCAGTTTATTTTGAGACAATTTAACATAGGAAGTGTTTACTTATTGAAAATAAATTTTTAAAAGATGAGCAGAAAATGAGCTGTTAACAAGTGAACTTATATAAAAATAAAAATAAACATTCATTTAAAATAAATTCATACAGAAAAGATTATTTTCAGAGTCACTTATGGTGAAGTAGATAGGCCTATAGTGTATCTCAAGTGGCAACTATACCAAAATATGAATTTTGAGTTTGTTTTATTTGGAGATACACACATTGCAGAAAAAAACTGAGCTTGGAACAATTAATAAATTATATATATATTAAATTATATATATATACTTTTTAATTTAAAAAAATTTATAAAATATTATAAAATTTTATTAACAAATATAAAGTATTTATTTGAAATGATAAGTATTTGAAAAAGTGATGTCAAAAGTTCTCTAAATATACTTGCAGTAATTAACAACACAACACTGAGTGTCCTCAGTTCACGCTATACATGTCTCCTATTGAGTATTATATCTAAATTAAGGAGTATTCGATGACGAAATTATGCGATACTCAGTAACAATAATAATCATGTCTTGCTCATGCTAAGGGGGTGCCAAAAGTTCATGCAATCAAGTAAAATTACCAATAGACTAGTGGGACGTTTAAAAATGTTTTTAAAATAAAATTTTTATGAAGTTCTAATATTTTTTTTAAATAAGTATTTTTATTAAAAATTTATCTAAAATATTTATAATTTGAGGTATTAAAAAAATATTATTATGTTAAAATTTTAAATAAATTATCTGAAAAATTAATTAAAATATATTTAAAAATGTAAATTTAAAATTTTAAAAATTGATTTTTAGAATGGAATAACAATAGTTGGGAGAGAAAAACTCTTATAAACTTTTCAATTTTTTATCACTCAATAAATTTTTTATAATATTTTATAAATTTATTGAAAATTTAAAAATTATACAAAACTTTTACAATTTAAAATTCTATATTATTTATTTTTAAAATAAAAAATAAAATTTACTTTTAAAAATAGAATAAAACTATTTTTAAAAACTTTTTTAATAAATACTTTCAAACATCACTAGATATGCCTAACATCAAACTTTAAAACACTTTTCCTAGTTCACTAGTCTCTCTCTTTATTTCTCGCCTCCAAATAAACACAAGAGAATAAAGGAAAACCAATAACAATCTATTAAGAAACAATCATTAAGTTTTTAAATAAAAAAGCTTTACCCAAGACAGATTACTACTGATATTGATAATAATAAGCGGATGCTTAAAAGTACTTATTGAAAAAAAAAACAAAAAAAATATTTAAATTTTTTTAAAAATAAGTTTTATTATTTTGACAAAAAATAAAAATAATTAATAATAAAATTTTATAATATAAATTCATATACAATATTTTAAAATTTTCATTAAAAAATATAAAATAAAAAGTAGATAATAACCTCTTTCAAATATGTACTAAAGTTCTATTGCAATTACCTACATCTACTGATTTTAAAAGCGAATATAATAATTTCTGAAGAGGATAACAAGTAGCACCTTGCGAACAAAAAATGTCACGGGCTTCATAAATATCTCCACGCACTTTTCTCGCGCGGCGCTTTCCCTGCTCGCGCTTTCCACTGCATTGATTGTATGGTTGGATTTTTGAGTACTTCAAAAATAAAATTTCTTTAAAATAGAAAATATATTTATTTTTTAAAAATAAAATATATATTTTTTATTTTAAAAATAATAAAAAAGCGTTTAAAAAATTTTTATTACGTAATTTTTTAATATTTTTTAAATTAAAATTTTTAAATATTTATAAAAAAATGTATTAGAAAATATATAATTAAAATTAAAAACTGTTTTCTAAAGAAAGCTAAACCAAACGAATAACCTTCCAACAGTACGGATTTGTTTGACAAAAATCTAATTTAATTTATTATTGTTTTAATTAAGTTCATTTGATTAACTTAATTTCTATCATTAAAATTTAATTTCTACTGATTAAAACACGGCCAAAGCGTACCAATGTAAAACTTCCACTAAAAATTAAAATTGAAGTCACCAAACCAGAAAAAAGAAATTATTGGAAATTAAAAGGTCCAGCTTCCGGTCTCCGGCTCCGGTCCAGTCCGTCACAGCCGTCCAAACCAGAGACGATATCTTGAATTTGGTCCCCAGATATGGCCCACCAACATCAATGTGGGCTTCAGCAGGAGTAAGTGTAGAGCAGCGGATCCCGCAGTTTGTCCACGTGTTGATTGTGGAGCCTAGTGACCCGCTGCTGTTGGAACTTTTTTCGGTTCGTTCCAGCGACCGACCACGTCAACCGGTAACCCAAACCGAAACTCAACCACACCACAACACTCTAAATTTACTTATTTAAAGGGAATCTTCAACAACGGTAACCATAATTTGGTGATTTTATGGAAAATAATTTCGAGAAAAGAAAAGAAAGTCGGGATAAAGAGGGGAAGGAGTTAAAATTTCTGAAAATTGGATGCGGGTAATTCGGAACGCTCAATTAGGAGTCCAATCTGAGACGCTGAGGAGCGAGTCCCAAGGGAACAAATGCGGTGGTGAGAGAGGAACGACAGAAAAAGTTAGAAGCCAGAAGCTGGTATTGAAAAAAAAAAAATAGAAACAAAGTACAAGTACTTCCAACTAATAGCTTGGCAGAAGCTAGAAGCAGAAGCTGGGAAATAAAGAAGCCATTTTTTTCACCACCGAAGAAGAAAGAACAGAGTACTGATCAGTACCTGTTGTGTTGTGCTCGTATGCGGTAAAAATGAAAATGAATGCAAATGATAATTTGAGTGATTGTTTTTTTAAGTAAGAAGAAATTGAGATGTCTGGCATAAGAACAGAACCTGGAAAACAGCAGCTGAGATAAATCCATCATATGACATATTGACATGAATGGCACTACAGCAGCACAAGCAAGCAAACCCAAATTTAAGAAGAACTCTGACAAAATTTTATTCAGTTAAATTCTATTAAACAAAATATATTCATGCTACTGATTAATCTTCAGCTGTTGCACAAATGCAATATATTATTTTAACAAAATTAATGAAATTTAAATAATAAATTGCTCTAATGTCAGCTGAAAATGAAGCAGGACCGATTTTGTTCTTCATCTAGTTACAGAGAGAGATGACAAATACGAATACCAATTTCCTATACCCCAAAAAATAAAATTATAAAAATGAAATTGAAATAAATAATAAAAAGAAAGATTCTGTTTTTACTCTCGCCTTTCCTTGTTTCTTCTTTTCCTTCACTTCATCTGTAAAAAGAAAGTTAGTTGTTCTTGGTGGTCGCCGTCTACTTACCTCAATTCAGATCACAGCAGCACTACTTGAATGCACTAATCTTCTGGATGTGGAAAACAGCTTGCTTTCAAGCTCAAATTAATCGAACCAGTAAGACCGAACGATCTCTGTTTCAACTTAAGCCTCAGAGATTGCAGACATCTCGAACTCATCGTTGATCGAAGCCGGCAAGTTAAGATCGAAGAACCTTTCATTAAGCTTCTTGACAGCAGCAACCGGTATAGCAGAAGCAGAAACATTGCTGATTGAAGTAGTAGTCGCAGCAGTAGCAGCAGGTGTTGGAGTAGACGAAGAAAAGTTACCTGTTGTTGCTACTAATGGCGAAGGTGGAATTAGAGTAATGGTATCACCATTCGAGTTCATGACATGAGATCTCTTGTGTCCACCAAGAGCTTGCCCTGACCGAAACACTCTGAAACAAACAGGGCACTGGCGAATCTTGGTTTCGCTTTCCGCATTCTGCTCAGTTGAATCTCCAGCGATCTGTGCGGCGGTGGAGACAGCACGGGAACAGCAGTTTATCTTCTTGTGCGCCGCACGGTGGCCTCCAAGAGCTTGATATGATCGGAAGACTTTGCGACATGAACTACACTGGTACCTGCTCCGCCCTTTCCCTTTCGCCATTACAGCAGCAGAAGACCTCAGCTCTGTTTGCTTTTCTTCATCTTCTTCCTCTTCTTCAGCCCCATCTGCATCGTCGAACTCGTTCTCCGAGCTCTCGATAATATTAATATTCCGATCTTCTTCTTCTTGTTGCAGTTGCTGATCTTCCACGGATTGCTTGACGAACCATGCGTCGCAAGAAAGCATGACAAGAGAAAGAGCGACATCTTCTTCCGGAGTTGTATCAGATACAGAGCTAAGCGGCGGTTGTGGATCACTCGCCGCCGGGGGCTGCGGCGGTGGCGGAACAGAGCTGTTGCGGCGGCGGCGTTTAGATCTCTGTCGGCGTTGGCTAATAGGTCTAAGACACTCGTTATCACTCTCCCGATCTTGAACAAAGATCGAAGAAGAACAACCTGCTCCGGTATTCACAGCAGCCGCCGAAATAGCCATGGCAGCCGTTAAAGTTAACGAGAATTCCGGATCAACGATTCTGAAACTTTTCTTTGGGTTCTCTCTCAAGACGTAGCCATCAGCCGCCATCGCAGCGGTAGTAACGCCGCTATCTTTAACAGCTTCATGCGACCAAGTTGAAGACGCAGATGGGGAAGATGGGTAGTCCACTTGTTGTTGTCGTTGTTCTTCCTCTTCTACTTGATGAAGCTGATGCTCCTGTTGCAGCTGACGGAGCTCTGCCGCTTTCGCGGCCGTTACATGCGATCGCATGTGACCGCCGAGAGCTCGGCCGTTAAGAAAGCTTCTGAAGCAGAGCTTGCAGGTGTGCTTGTCCATGGTGAAAGATCGATCTCAACTCTCTGCTAGGAATTATATGTGGACTGATTTGTTTAGTTGTCCATGAAGTAGTGGACGGAGAGCATCGTACAGCAGAAGGCACCAAGGTAGAGAAGGAGAAGAACAGGGGGACGAGCGAACGAGAGAGAGAGAGAGAGAAGATGGGAGTCTTTAATTTAGCGTAATGCTTAAAAGGAAACAGATCAAAGGAAATTTTAATAACAACAATTATGAAAAATATTGGGAAATTAATTAATTA
This sequence comes from Acanthochlamys bracteata, assembly GCA_019914995.1. NCBI lineage: Eukaryota > Viridiplantae > Streptophyta > Magnoliopsida > Pandanales > Velloziaceae > Acanthochlamys > Acanthochlamys bracteata. Next base: position 2,059,223 of record CM034126.1, read on the forward strand.
ATTAATTAAGAAGAGAATTTGTAATCTCATATCAGAAATCTTAGAAATATAAAAGAAATTTGTAAAGTTTTATGTGTATTTGTGGTGGTGGTGTTAAATTATGGTAGAGGCATTACAATGTGGGTGTGGAGGGTGTGTGCGTGAAGGTATCATAATTTTTAGATGGAAGAGAAACGCCTTATTTCCAAGTCGTGAACTCAATTGTTTCATTCTTCTTTTTCACCACCACCCCCCACACTTTTATGTAATGCATTTATTCCACTACTATAACCCGAGCATCATGGCGCCGGGTTCTTCTATCTGGGCTGCCTTGAGTCCTGTGGGCCGAAACGATCACTGCATTTCAGGTCCGTTAAACATTCGAAAGTTGTCGTGTGTTAGGTTGCAGAAAAGTTTCCGTAATGCATGAAGAAAAACTTCTGGTATCCAACAGGCCAGACTTTGCGGTGCTCTCAGGTACAAGCATGTCAACCCCGCACGTTGCCGGAGTTGCTGCCAGGATCAAGCAGAAGTACCCCACTTAAGTCCTGCCCCTTTCGCTTCGGCTATGATGTCAACTGCTGACTCCAGCAGCAGCTCATTATCTCAAGAACAACGCCAGCGACACAACGCCTTTCGACTATAGTGCAGGTTTCATCAACCCCTTCTCGTGCCATCAACCCAGGTCCGGTATTCGATATCCAGTTCCAAGACTACGTTGAGTTCCTCTGTACAAGGGTGTCGATGAAGACTCCGTTCGGCGAGCTGTAGGGGAGGTTGTGCTCCGACTTGAACGCGCCAGGCAACGGGAACGTACTCGTTCTGGGAGGTTGTCGTCAACCGGAAGTAAGAACCAAACTGTTAGAATGCCGCTTGCCGTCTTCGTTACCCTGAGAAGTTAAACTGCTTGCAGAATGCTTGAATGTTTAGTTCCTGAGATTGTTTTAGTCTCCATGACAAAAATTCAAGGTGAGTGCAGTTTGTCAGTTCAACGTTTGTAAGATGTTTCTCTTTTGCAGATCGAATGCAGAAAAGGTAGAACAAGTTGGGCACAGATTTTAAAAGAGATGAAACATAGTACCACGAAATTTGACATTTCAATTAAGCATAAAGAACACAGGGAAAAAAGAAAATTTTACTATAAATTTCTGAGACTACTTATTGAGAATAAAATGCCCTATTAGTACATTTTTAGTCTACGTAAAGAAATTGGTAACAGTATAAGTTAGAATATCTTCATCCCACGTGAATCCTTGAACGTTCTACAATACAACTGAACCCAAACATGCATATTAAGTTGAAGAAGATAGATGCATGCATTACATATTTGCATAACATGGCAAACAATTTCTCATATACTTTTACCTGAATGCACTCAAAAAGACCTGAACACGCTCGAAATAACACCTCCAGAATTTGTATGGATGTCTAAGAGGATGACGACCCCTTTCTTTGACAAGATCGGAAAGAAGAAATGGAACGGTTAAGGATGTTGCAAGTAGAACACGAGATGTGTTCCTGATGGTAAGAATGGTTGCAGCTTCAATGAAAATATGTATACCAGCATTTTCCCTACACAGTGGACCATAAAAAACCATAAAACTTCTAACCAGTTATGAAAATATCAGGAGCAGGGGTGGATCCAACTTATTTAAAAGGATTCAGGATTCAGCTATACACGGATTTGGATAATTTCCTGATCAAGATAACAGGGTAATTTAAACGATTCGTGTTATTTTTGGATCCGAATTTAATACAATTGTCCAGTAGGGGCGAGTCAGCTGGTCAAATATAAACCTCTTCACGTTATAGGTAATCGGTTTTTTGATTAAGTAGCAACACCAACCTTTAATTTATTTTTTTAGTCATATTTTAAATGTTAATATTTTTTAATCACATTTGGATGAGATAAAACTAAGGATCCACAAACGCATACTTTTCGACTTTTTCTCATTTCATATTTTTTATTATATATTTTATATATATAAAAAATTTGTTTAAAAATTTAAAAAATATAAAAAAATTTTACGAAATAAAATTTTTTTATTATATATTTTTATAATTTTTTAAAATAAAAATAATAAAATTTATTTCTTAAAAAAATAAAAATATTTTTTATTTCATAAAAATTCTATTTAATAAGCACTTTTAAACACCTCCTATTACTATTCTTCAACTGTTTTTCATTTCAATTTTTTATCTTTTCTAGTTCAAACTTGATTATCAAAATATAATCTTAATTAGCCAATAAATTCAATATGGTATGTGACCTACATAATAAAAACCCTTTGTCCAGTCCACGGAACAGAACTCCTCGTTACCAAGAAGAAAAAAAGTTCAACGAAGACTAGAAAAACAAAAAAATCCAACCAAATCCGAAAAGCACCAGCTACATACTAGTATACTACTAGTTCATAGCCGATAAGACCAAATAAAAAATACCACGAAATTATTTTAGTAAAAACTAATTAACTAAATCAAGAGAGAGAGAACAGAATCAGGCGGTGGCGGTACCGGTACCGGTACCGGTACCAGTCAGTCTTCTGCTTCTGTGAATAACACCAGTAGACAGAGAATCGCGCGATCGCGGGAGGGAGCAGAGCTGCCGAGATCGCGATCGCTCAATCACGGGAGCGAGGGAGTAGAGATCGCTCGATCGCGAGAGAGAGAGAGAGAGGCGACACGGGACGGGAGCGGATGAGAATTCGACAGCAAGTCGGCAGGAAACACGGGAACGGAAAGTGCAACTCTTTTGTTAATAACGAAGATATATGTATAAAAAAATTATAAATATTTTTAACAATATTATTCACTTAATATATTAATAAAAAATCAGCCTTGATTTTGCTCTTGATAAAAATAAAAAAAAGTCATAACGATTACCATTTTTCATAGAAATTGACTAAAAATTGACTAAAATATAGTAGATATAAACCCACAGGTATCTCTAGCATATATGAATGCGTATCCATGTTTGGCGGGGCGTGTTTCAAATATCCGTAATTGAATTTTATAAAAATAAAAAATAAAAAGTAAAATTTTTTAAAAAATAAAGTAAAAATAAGGTTCAGTATTTTATTTCAATAGGTTTTAAAAATATGTTAAAAATTAAAAAATATAATTATATTGAGAAGTGTGTAAATAAAAAAATTAGAATTTGAGTTCCGTATGTGAAAATAAAATTCTAAATTTTTTGTATAATTAAAATATATAAACTGTTCAAAATTTAAAATTTGATATAAAAAAATAAAATTACGGGTATTTAAAATACGCTCTAACAACGATATATGACGAACATTCGCTTTTCTGCGACGCAATTTACCCAACCACTTCATAGGAACAGCATGGTAGCAACTTAATTATATAAGCCTTTTCTGTCTTCTTTTCTTCAAAGAATTTTGACTTCTTCCCTTTTCTCTCGAATCCTGGATGTCCATGTACAAACTACCAGAAATAAACTCCGGTTGCTTATTCATCTTGCTTAAGTTGAAGGAGACTTGAAGAGACTTACAAGACTAAGCCAAAAAGACGAAATCTAAACAATTAGAAAATATTTTGGATTGGGGGATATCACTGCATGCTTATCTACATTGTCTCGACTATGCAAAACGTGTTGCTGACGGAGCATCACCTCATTCATTTGCAAGCCAAGTTAACAAAAATTCCGTTCTCCGCCAAAAAGTCAGCTGACAATTAAGTTACATCTTAGACAAGAAAGATTCTGATTTACTTCAATTGCTAGCATTTGCATTCCTAATTGAGATAAATTCGGGGGTAACAATGAAAAAGACTCTAGGTCTCTAACAGAAGAATCTGTTTAACTGTTTCAAAACAATAAGATAATGTAAACATGCCAACATGCAGGCAACATATGCATCTACCAGGATGCCATAAAAAAAACCACTTTTTGTGCCTTCTGCATAGAAAATGCAATGGAACAAAAGAAAATGCGACAGAAGCTAAGCGGATTGCAACGGAACTCTCTTTATTTCAGTTAAAAGATATTCGACGCGCCGCTAGCTAATCGGTATATAAATGCCTCTTCCTGCAAGCAGCCTAACAGTTTGTATACATGATTGTGTTTCCTATATCGAGCAGGAGGCCTGCAAAATAGCATATGAATGCCATTGGACAGAAGTACAGAAAATTATATCAAGCACCAGAACTGTTTGGAAGGGTTCTCGAATGAATTTGGTAAGCCACCTTCAGACAAGTAACTTGTGAAGGAGATAGCAGAGATATACACAGGATTCACGTTAAGACAGGAAAAGGCTGGAGCAGCAAAGTTCTACATCCTTTGCCTAGCAAAATCCAGCGAGAGAGAAAGGATTTTACTGTTAACATATTATTGGCTTTCGTTCGCAAGATCTGCAAATGCTGCATATTTACTTTGAGAAATACGCTGTTCTCCACCCGCTCAATTTGTTTTCGCTGCTTGCTTATTTACCATCCTGATGCAAAGAAGTAATTATATTGGTCTAGTCAAACTGATGTTTAATTAACTCAGTCTTTCCTCATTACAGATTGGCAAATTGCTCTTGATTCATATGCTTGTCCGCGCCACTTACTAGCTGTTCATACCTCAAACATATGCCATAATATCAACGCCTGATCGCTTGATTTGAAATAGCTGTAGACAATCAAGCATCACGGTTGCTTCATCATCTTCGTCGCTATAACGTGTTCAGAATTTTAAGCTTTCCTGTTAGAAGTAAAGCTGGCATTCTTACATTTGACTAATGTAGACATTTGCTGCCAGGGTATATAGTTAGTGTTTGTGGAATCCAGCAGTAAACAACCAAGCCATTCCTATAACCCAAACTGATTGACTTTAGTTTCAGCTGCCTTATTGCAAAAAAATGAATTTAAGAAGCTGAACTACAAATTGAAATGCCCAGGAAACACCGGCAATGAAGCAACGAACCTTATTATGAGAATCTCCAAAACTTTTCCCTTACAAAGTTGGCTTAGTCAAAAGCCAAGGAGACACAACTTAGTCAGAAAGACATGAATCTTAAGCCATTTTTAGTTTGTATACACAAGGGTAAAAAAAATTTAAAATACACTTGCTTTCTAGAAATTTGTGGTAACTAAAAATCAGCCGAGCCAGGTGTTCTAGGAAATGGAATTGCATCTCTGATATTCTCTACTCCAGTTGCAAACTGCACAAGTCTTTCAAACCCTAAGCCAAATCCTGCATGAGGTACTGCAACAGGGATTTAACACAAGTGTATCAGTGCTAACCCAAACAGATGAGCTTGTAAAACCAGGAAGACGAAATCTTCTATGCAAGCATAATATACAACCAGATTATATAGGAAATGGACATGAAGTGCTATCGCATAAGGTCCATCGGGCTAGAGAAAATCTAAAGCATCAAAGGAGAAATTTACCAAGATAAGTAAGTCAAGTTTAAAGTCACTAGTGAGCAACTACCATAGCTGAGCAGCTTAGCTATTTCACAGGGCAAGTTCAACAGTTAGTCAATATAAAAAGAGACATCCAAACATACTTAATGGGGATGATATCCTCATAGACCAACTTTTAGCAGTAGCAGTGCACTGTTCTTGGATATACCCTTTGCTCTGTGGGCAAAAGCTTTCCAAATAATAATAATAATAACAATAATAATAATAATAACAACAATAATAATAATAATGTTTTTTTCTTTTTGATGAATTGGTGATGCTATACTCTTGCTAATAGTAGGGAAGTAAAAGTTGAAGCATTTAACTAGTTCACAGATCAAACAAGAAGCACCTAATTGCTGGTAATGAGTATGGATGACAGTAATGATCCTACATGTCTACGCACTTCAGCATCCCCAATATATGTATAACAATATATATGACATAAAAGTGCTATTAGGCCTTTGACCTGAACCAAATCGTCGAAGGTCAAGGTACCACCAATAGCTATCCTTGTCGAGATTTAATTCCTCTAGACGCCCTTCTAAAAATTCAAGGCGTTCTTCTCTTTGGCTTCCACCAATAAGCTCTCCAACCTGTAATGGGAACAACAAACAGAACCAAATTCTGGTAAAAAGTCCAAACAAATATTATGTGACAGGAAACAATAAAAGCAACATGACCCAGCAACTTACACGAGGGACCAAAAGATCCATGGCAGCAACAGTTCTTCCGTCATCATTTTGACGCATGTAGAAAGCTTTAATTTCCTTGAAAAGGACTTAAAACATTAAATATATTAATTACAAGTAAGTTCAAATAGATACGAGCTGGTCATTATACCTTAGGATAATCCCTAATTATCACTGGGCTACCTCCAAAAGCTTCCTCTGTGATGTATCTCTCATGCTCACTTTGCAGATCCAATCCCCAGTTTACCTGCCAAAGATGCTACTTTATAAGGAAATATCAATACCCAACTTATAGTGTTTGTTAATGAAACATGTCACCTAGTATAAATGCACCCCAGTCACATACTTGTTATACAGTCATTTACCAAATAACATAATACATGACAAAAATCCACTGGCTTCACAAATGAATAAACACAAAACTGCACATTTGCTCCACTTCACATGTGCACATAACAGAAACTTCTCTAATATAATGATGATCACTCAGACATGCTCACCAAATATAAAAAGAACCAAGGCAAGTACAAATGCACAAGTCTGGACTCTGGAGAAGAATAATGAGCACATGACATAAACACTGTATATTACCACAGTTAATGGTTTTTACTAAATAAAGTGACCTAAGTAAGTGACACTAATAATGTTTTACCGGGAACTCAAACTTCTTGTTAGCTTTAAGAAGCAGTTCAACAGCATCAGAATATGGTAGTTGAACAAAATCCTTCTCAACCACGTCCTGAAGGATACCAATCAGAAGGAGAGTAAGTAAGTAGGAATGCAATGAAATTATCAGCTATTCACTTCCACAAATTCACAAAAGATTCATAATGGCCAAAATGATTGCTTGGATTATTATATTCTTGAGGAAACGGAATCACTGTACATTTGATTGAAATGATTACTTAGATTATTATCAGCTTAGAAAGACACTAAAAGAGTTACAGGTCATAGCAGTACACTTAATCTCTTGATTATTCCTTTCTCAATCCACATGTTAAAAAATTCCATGTCTTCTTTGCAATTGTCAAGAACATATTCTACCTGTGGATGGAAACAACAAGGTTGCGATGTCAAATTGTACTTAAATCTCAAGGCTTGAAAAGAATTCTGCAGTAAAAAAGTGGAGACCTACTACATACTGGAGATAAGCAGTTGCACATGCCATGTCATCGTTCAAATCAGCAAAAGCAAGTTCTGGCTCGATCATCTAGATCAGATATAGTGCAAGTTTCAGCGAACTAGTTCAAAGAATTAAAACAGATTCCACACTAAACAAGTGAAACGATTAGCTAGAAAGATAGTGTACCCAAAATTCAGCCAAATGCCTTGAAGTGTTTGAATTTTCTGCTCTAAAAGTAGGTCCAAATGTGTAAACCTGGAAGAAATTAAACCAGTTTACTTTTTGTCACAGCATATCCATCACAAAGAATCGACTCTGTGAATGCAACCATGATAACTAAATTTAGAAAGAGAACCATACATCATAGAGGGCAGTTGCATATGTTTCAGCATTCAGCTGCCCTGAGACTGTCAAGAAAGCAGGTTTCCCAAAGAAATCCTAAAAGGGAAAATACGCACACAAATTACTCATACCATCAGTGCATTTCGTAAAGCTTTCTAAGACAGCAACATTTACATCAGAACTGAGTACCCCTAATGAATATTAATGGTAAACTTATAGTCCCACACAGAAGCTGTTGCAATTTAAAGATGTTTTAAATAGTTGGAAAGAGTAATACTTTCCTAAAAGTTAGAGCGCATAGATAGTTAAATACCGTTGTTAGAAAAAGTTCTCATCAAGGTAATTTGATCAGACTTACAGAACAGAACCATCTCTATATGAGATTTACAGGAGGAACAAAAATAGAAAATATAATCTAACCTGTGACCAGTCAATATTTCCTTGTTTAGTCGAGGGGATGGCATTAACTGGACAGCTACCACCTTCTTGGATGTTTGGAATCTGATAAAGAAATGGAAGAAAGTAAGAGATTTGGATTTCCAAATCACAGATAAGCACATCCACACGAGCAATGTGCATAACACATCTCCCATTACTCTCATATCAGAAATTCTCTAATTTGGTACTGCATGTTAGTTGTCAAGCTTATGTTCCAACCAAGCTTGAGGTACTCTCATATAACAGATCATACAATTTAAAATATCTGAATCATTTTGTACATTAAATGTTTGTAAGCTTCTAGCGAGGTTTGCTTGAACCATATTCAGCCTCTACTTCCACCCTATGGATATTAGCTCTTAAAATGGAGGTAAATCTCTACTTACCATAGTAGTGACACAGAACTGTTCACCGGCGCCTTCACAATCTGAAGCTGTGATAATTGGGCTTGATACCCAAATAAAACCATTTTCTTGGAAAAACCTATGAGAAGCATAAGCAAGGGCATTCCTCACTCTTGCCACCTACAAAGGAGACACACCATCAACTACTCAGCATGAACCAATGATTAAATAAGTATGACATGTATAATTTGCAGCTGTGATAATACAACCTTTTTACAAGTTAAAAGCATTTGAAAACTTAATATGCTTTTCCGCTAAGAATCCAACCTGTCACATACAGGACCTTTGTACCCAAGCATATAGTATCAAAATTCATAGAAACAACAACATATAATAAAAGGTAAATGATAATATAACTGCCAAAATATTTAAGAAAAAGTCAGACCTATTTCAACTAAAACCCAAACAATGGAGGCGGTTATGAGAAAGCTCCAACTCCCAATCAACTAACAGCTGAAACAAATAAAGTTTTTGAAAACTGAGTTTACTCCAAAGGAAAATCAAGCACCTAAGATCTTATGGAAACACAGAAGATATAAGAACATGCAACCTGGTTAAATTGAAATAAAAATGTATTTTTTATTATGAGCATTCTACCCTCCGCTTGTCTAAACCTCACATCGTCAAACCACCACAAAGAGGTCTTCCTTACCTTATAATTGACGTCAATTTTATAGATGAAAAAAGATGCTAGTAGAGAGGTATCAAGAACATACTGCACCAAACGTATTTGTTCGGGGCCTTAGATGGGCTATAGTTCGTAAAAATTCTCTGCTCACTCTCTTCTTTTGAATAGGGTAAGATGATGGATCACTTTTCCCAATCTGAAACAGATAGCAATAGAATATCTACAAATTAATTATTAAGAAAAGAGTGAAGTCTGAACCTACACAACATGTCTTATATGAGTATGAAATTTATACGAGCATATATGCTTAAAACCACTTACCACTATAAGCTTAGTGACCTTTAATTCGACTTTCTGCTTAGAGCCTTGGCTACGTACAACAATACCTTCTATCATAATGGATGTACCAGTTGTGACAAAGCCATCTTGCACCTGGCAAGAGATAGAGAACGTCAGTAGGTATAGTTATATGTTTCTTAGATCATGGAAATTCAGTTCCATCAATTGATAGACAAATACTGCAATCAGCTATTTCAGAGTTAGATTACAATCCAATGATAATAGGCATACTCAACTACGTCAACAAACACAAAAAAATGCAAAGATAATCAAAACTCGCACTCAGGATGGAGAACAAACTAGAATAACAACTTCTAATTATGATGCATAAGTGGGAAGTTCCTCATTATTTTTTATTGAGAAAAATTAGACATAGGTAAAAGATTGATACTAAACATACACCTGAGACACATTGAAACATAACATGGACATGGACATAGACACACCAGTGACACAGACATACCTTATCATAGCCTTCTGCATCTAAGTTCATCACACATTGCATGTTTGATAGGCACGAACCATCATTCACCTGAACAGTGAAAATTTAAGCACGTTCCCTCTTATGAAACAATAAACGCATATTTTCGACAGTGCTACACAAATTTACCTCAATGAAGGTAACACTGCTCTGTACTCGGCAAGTCCGAACCCATCCACGAATAACAAGGTCTTTCCCAATCAACCCAATGCCTTCATCAGGCCCGCCCTTAATATCAGAGATCCTCAGCCGTCTTCTGAACCGGCGTACTTCCTCTCTTGAAGCTTCCCTCTGTTCATTCGCCTCAGTGGTCCCAGATGGTACAGCAGCATAGGAGCAGAAACTCCTCTGTTTAGAATAACAAAAACTTAACTGGGTTGGAAACGGTGGCGGAGGAGGAGCAGGAAGAAGGAGAGGCAACGGGCGGCGACAGTGTAGAGCTCGACGGGCAGAGAAGGGGAAGATTCGAGAAAGAGACCGGGCAGCGGCGGCCATGTGGCGGCGCTCTCTCGATCTCTCTACTCTCTGTGTCTGTGACGAACGCTGGCGGGTGGCCGGTGTTTGCCTATCTATATCTCAGCACCACTGACGGACCTTATAATTTGCTTAGAAGCCCACGTATATAAGTTTTATTATATAGGTACTTGTTTGTAATAATGTAATGAAGAGAACGGGGTTTTTCTAATTTCCATAAATTAGTCTGATGCACTATTAATGGTAGAACTTATCCTTTCCGTTTACGAAATAATCAGCAATGACCCCTGGTCTAGTCTTTTGACTCGTTTATGTTTGCATGTTTGCTCGATTAAGAGCAAGGAATAGGAACGCGATCGCTATTTTCTCCCTTCTACTTCCATGGCCGATTCTTCCGACGACTTGGATCAACTCCTTGATAGTTAACTCTCAATCTCTTCTTTTCTCTTTATTGTTTTTTCACTTTATTCTTGTTATAAAAGTCTCTAAAAGTCTCGTTTGTTTCTCAGGTGCTTTGGAGGATTTCAACAACATAAATCTCAAGCCCAATAAGAATTCCGGCGATGAATACGCTAGTGGTGGTGAATCCCCTGCTATGGCAGCGGCGGGAGTACAAGGTTTGGGATTGGGACTTGGATTGCCGGACTTGAATGCAAAAACAAAAGGGAAGAAGAAAACGACGGCGACAGTTTCGTCAGTGCCGGTGAAATTGAAGGCTTCCCATGCTTCAGAAGCACTTGAAAAGCTTAGACATCAGACGCGGGAAGCTGTACGTGGGCTTGAATCGGCCACAGCGGGTGCAGCTGCATCAAGAGGTACGGAGGCTGGTTTGGGAAATAGTGAAGCCATGGTTGAAGAGTTTGTCAAACAGTTTGAGGAGCTCAGTGGCTCTCAGGTGGTTGCTTTTCCTTTAGTTCTATATCTTATCTTTTTTTTTTTCCAAATGTCTGCTTTCTTCAATTAGTATTTGAGATTAGTTTGGCAGATGAAATAGTTGTGGTTGTTTTGTTGAGCAAAAGTTAGTTAGTTTGATTATTATGTTTGTATGCAGTCACATTCAGATAAAAATGGGTACAAACTATGAGAAGTTTTTTGTTTTCTTGGTGATGAGAATCATGAGAACTTTATTTCCTGAAAAATACCTGGATTTTTTCATTTAACAAATATGAAAAATTAGTCTTGTATTATTGTGATTGGAGCTCCTCTTTAGGTAATTTCATAAGCATAGGATTTGAATGTGGAAACTAAAGCACTTTCTTTCTCTTTGTTGTAAGCAACATGTTTTTTGTGCTGTGTCATCTGAATTTACAGAGAACAGTCTTGTCTCTGTAGTTTGAAATTGTTGAAGAGCAAGAATAATCTAAACTGTATTGCTCTAAAGTGAGCTGAGAAAAAATTAAAACAACATATGAATAACTTCATGTTGCCTATTCAAGCATCTGGTTTCTAGAAGATTGGGAGGAAACTTTTCAGTTGTTGTATATTACTGGATATAGTATCAAATGATAATCATTGAAACTGGAAGAGTAATAATGCGTGGGGTTTTGGGTTTTGCATCCCATCTTTGACCACTTGTGTACTACATTTTTGAAAGTTGGTAAGAGTTAGATGGTCAGAGTGTACTGTTTAATCTATCTATGACTCCCTTGATCCCCTGCCACTACTATTCTACAAAGGTAAGATGGAACCCACTTATGAAGATCTTAGAGTGTGCGTCTGCGCCTTTTTAAATTTTTCATAGAGTTCAATTGCAGATTCTTGTTCACATTATACTCCTTGAAATCGGAACCATCATGATTTGCTTGATGTATTCTTTTGTGATGTAGGTTCTATAGATTGCGCTTGTCTCAAGGTTTTGCTATATCAATTCAAGGCTGTCTGATGCTTTCTTTTTATGTGTTTTAAGGACATGGAATCCATTGTAGAAACTATGATGCACCAGCTCTTGTCCAAGGAGATTCTCCAGGAACCTATGAAGGAAATTGGTGGAAGATATCCAAAATGGTTGGAGGAACATAAATCTGGACTGAGTCCAGAAGAATACAATCGCTACCATCACCAATATGAGTTGATACTGAAGTTGAATGAAGTTTATGAAAAGGAGCCTGATAACTTTTCTAAGATAGTTGATTTAATGCAGAAAATGCAGGAATGCGGCCAGCCTCCAAGTGACATCGTTCAAGAGCTTGCTTCTGACCTTGATCTGAACAACCTTGGCCAATTGTAAGCATTCAGCTACTTTTTTTGTTGAAGTTACTGAGCTTTGTGGACAGTGTCCATACAGTTGCTTCCTGTATTTGACTAAGTGGAAATGTTGTATGTTCTTCTAGCTTCTATTATTATAGATGCCCAAGTAAGCATATTTTGCTTTGGAACATGCTAGTGAGTCCGTTTACTCTCAAAAAATAAAGCTTTTTTTCTTTAGCTTACTGGATATACAAAAAGTTCTGTTTTTCAGTAAGTCATGTTAAGGTTTAACCAGGAACTGCTCTTTCCATATTGGAAGTCATAATTACCCAAAAAAGCATTTCTGCAAAACGAAATGACTTGTAAGTTTAATAGAATCTTTCATGGGATTACCTCTAGTATGTTGATGGTCTATGCCATTTCGGAATATAGTTTGTATTTTGAGAATGAGAGTGTACCTGCCTTGCATCCCGTCTTCATTATTTTTGATGCATTGTTACAATGTTGAAGTCTTGTGATGGCAGTTCATATCCTTTCTTGTTTTACATGCATATGTGTGTAGATTTATGCATGTGCATATTAGGCTTGTCACCGCATCTTGTGTTGGCCATTTGTACACTTTGTAAATTGATGTGCATATTTGCTTGCATCTATAGCTAGGATGCGGATTCTGCTCATTGTCTAAGAGAATTGCTTGTGTCATGAAAGCCTACAGTATGGATGAAAGATATGTAGCACCAAAAAATAGAAAAACCTATAGTAAAGAGTTTTAAATATCCTAGTCAAGTATCTTTTTAACGATGTAAACTTTTTATATCAAACTAAACACTGTTTTCTTCTTGTCTGTAGATCCCCTGAGCTGCTTGAATCTTCATCTAATTGTTCTATCATGTGATCAGAGGCAAATTGCAAGCATAGAAAGCCAGGCAAAGCTTTCTTTTGCATTTTTGTATGGTTCATGATATCAACATCATCTAGTAAGGTACTTTCACTTTTTTGTATTTATACAACGTAGTTCTCTGTTGTATTTTGTAATTTCAAATGCCTTATTGTTGGAGAAGTTGGATGTAACATAGTAGGAAGGGGAAAGGTAGTCTGTGCAAGTAAAAATTATTTGCTGAAAGTAGGAGACTAGCAGGGTGGAGTTTTCGTCTGTGGTAATATATGACATGTTGGCAAACATCTATGTAAGTGTCAGGCATTATGATGGCTGTGAATTAATAACATCTTTTACTGTTCTATTAAAGCCTATGACTTCATCTGCAGGTACAGCCACTTGAAAAGGCATGTTCCAAATGTTAACTGTATTTGAGATGACTACTTGAATTCCATTTCATATATCTTTATTCGTCTAGTGTGCTGACTTTGCATATGTTATGACACAAGAAGCTCTTCTTTTCTGATCATGCTGTGATAATGATAGTTAAGCATGAATATCATGTAATAAACACATCTGTACGTCTGGTCATTTCAGGACTCCTAGAATCTGGTGTAAGAATGTTCTTTTCGTAACTTGAGAGTGTTTATACCTCTCTCCAGATTCAAGAGTATGGACTGGAATTAGTTGAATCTTAGTATTGCTTTGATGAGAAACAAGTGGATTTGAAGTATGTTCAATATATTTCATGTACTGATAATTGTACGGGAGTGTAGTGAAGATTTGTTCAAGTGACTATAAAGTAGGATTGAAGTATATTCGTTGTGCTCATTTCCCACTCTGAAAGTATTTTACAAATAGACATGGGACTGTAACGAATGAGGGTTTACTTCATACGAGAGTAACAATAACCATATTGTTCTCAGATTCTACAGTGTATGAAAGTTTTGCAGTTTACATCAAATGAATGAATGAATTGCCTCAAACTTTTGCAGGGAGAATTAATATTGCAGTTCATTTGTAATTCAAGCATCAGAAGAAAGCCAGTGTCTTCCATTGATGAAGCTCTTTGCAATAAATGGATGCACCGTCACGTAGTCTAGTTCTCGAGCCCACGGAGCCCCACTAAGCTTCGCAGCTCCAGGTCCCCAGCATTGATAAACACCAAAGAACACAGTTCTGCAATCAAAGAAGGCAACAATAAATTCACTAGAAACATTGCACCCAAAACCTTGATCATGAGGGGAAAAAAAAAATCTTAAACAAGTACTTCTTGCTGCCGGTATGGACACAGTCCTCCCAGGCACCCGGGGCAATAACATTGTCGAAGTAGGTAGAAGCAAAGATGATTCGGGAGTACTGCCCCATTGCCCGTCCCACATACAGCCTCCCCTTTCCTGTCACTCTGCAATTCACGAACACGAACCCCGTTCGTTCGCAGGGGCTATTCCTGCCATGCGCCGCTACTGATCCATACCTATCGGCAATGGAGTGAAGCTCACAGTCCTGCCGAGTCCCGCAAAAAGGAAACATATGTCAAGTTTTCAACACATGATAATTCAAACTGCAATCTGATTTCAAACTTCCGACGTGTAAATGTGTACCGTATTACCTTGTAAAGAGAGCGGCCATTACCGAAGATGAAGTCGATGGATCCTTCAATGAAGCAGTCCTTGAAATAATGTCGGCCTTCGTCATCGCAGAGCGTGTCCTGAGCGCCATAAAATCCGCAGCCATAGAAGTAAGCCTTGTCGCCTGAAATTCTAAACGCTACTGCTTGCCCACCTTCCGTTCCTGGCTTCGGCGCCGGAGCTGTATTCTGCAGAGAACAATGTTGTACACCACAAGGCATGCAAACAGAAACATTAGTTCAAAGGTTCTTCACAACACTACTCCTACTGAAATTACCTCGAGGAGACCCCGCAACCGACCAAGTACTTAGTAACGGCTGATGGATTGAACGAACAGATTCTTGAATCTTTGCAGTGCTGATCGATCCCAAGTTAAGAACAGGTTTAAATGCATACTTTACCTTGAAGCTTATATTCCTAGCAATGAAGTAGTTAGCAAAAACAGTTACAGAAGCAGTGTTGTAAGTCCTCAGTTGTTGTCCGTTGGGTCCTCGATCATCAGCTCTGTCGTGCCACTGGATCACTGTCTTATCCTTCCCTTCACCTTGGAACGTTACATACGGCTTCATCTTCGGCACAATCACCTTTTCTCTAAAACGAAACGCAAGGTTAAGATAAAGAATAACTCTATATACATATCAATTCATTCATGTATGGCATCTTTGTTTCAAGCATATCTTACATGTATGTGCCTGCTCTGATCTTGATAGTGACACGGTTGGTGTTGTTATCAGGGATTGACTCTATAGCATCTTGAACGGAAAGAAAATCGCCACTGCCTCTAGCGTCGACGGTGATCTTGAGCTCGCCTGTTGGTCCGATCCATTTATGCTTGTGCTTGGTAATGTTGTTGCACTTGTCATCACCGCTAGCAATTAATCCTTTAAATAGTAGCAATGCAGCAAAGAGAAAAATTAGCTTTGCAGGTTTCTCCATTACAAAACTTGCTAGCAGTTAGCTTTGTTGGAGAAATGAAGTTGTATTTTGAAGGTTATTTGTTTGCAGGAACCGTGAAATATATATAGAAAGAGAGATGATAAATTAATCGAGCATTAACAACGGTCATGGTGAAGGAAAAGATAAGGACTTGAGCTTGGATTTGGGGATGCCCCACAAACAGCTGGTTCATCTGGTTAGGTACACACATTGCCCTACTACAGAAGAATGTTGGGTTCACGTGATATTCAAACGCATGCATCGTTGTTATTGCTAATACTGCTTTAATTTGCAAAAAGTGCTTTAACTACATGAGACCTAGAGTCACGTTGTTTTTTAATCAAAAAGCTGCTTCACTTTTGATCATTATTAAAAGCACAAACACGTCTTATCTCTCTATAACTCATATTGGCGAATGTATATACTTAGACCTATTGTTCAACTAATTTGGATATCCAACATTTTGACATTATTGGGATAGACAGTATCGGGTTAGAGTTTTGCAACGGTCATCTCCATGGCATGAATATGGCGTCTAGTGTTTTGTATCGTAGCTACAAGAAGCTACGCATGGGAGCATGGGCATTGTAAAAAGAAAATGGTTCTTCTGATCCGTTGGGGAAGTGTTTGGAAGGAACTGAAACAGCAATAGCAGTAACAGTAGTAGTAGATGAGAACAAAACAAACGATTGAAAAATTTCATCAAAATCATTAGATAGGTAGAGAAACAACATACAAGTGAGAACAAAATGTTGTCTGTAAGTACAAGAACGGTTGAAAGAACGAGATGTAATAGTATTGTTTTGTGTTATGTAATGGATGCATTTCAAGGGTTCAACCAACTTGATCAATCAAGGCTTTTTGTGATCTGTCTTAAGAATATATGTAGGTTGATTAGCTTTTGAAGATCCATGCTTTTTGTAGAAACTCTTAATATTATCTAAAATCTCAAAAAAAAACGTATGTTCTTTTGCTTTAATATTTAATATAATTTCATAGTGCAAGTTATGAGAGAGTAATAGAGCTTAACTATTATTATTTATATGGTTGCGTTGATATTACCAGTGGGCTTTTTAAGAGACCACAAGCCTATTAATTCGAGTTCCAATAATAATAAAGAAGATCCCACAGGTTTTATTCGAGCTAATATTCCTGCGCGTTTCTACGTTAATCAACCTAAGAGCCGCCGATATAGAAATGGTTAATCTTCACCTTCTCCCCACAGCCCATAAACCTTTGCTTTCAGTAATTAATAATTCATCATCGCCGCTGTCTTCTGGCACCGTATCCGGTGGCGGAGGTGAAGAGATTCTTCCCAACGCTATCCGGCGGCAGCGATACCCTGGGTGGAGGAGCAGTGGCGCAAGTTTCAGCCTCGGCGTCGATCTTGGTGGGTCTCGCACTGGCCTCGCTCTTGGCAAGGGATTCTCTAGCCCTCGCCCTCTCGTCGTAAGAAATAGCAAACACCCTCGAACTTTGAGTTGATTTGCTATGTTACACAATTGCGGTTTCTTCATTTCATAGGTGCTGAAGTTAAGAGGGGAGAAACTTGAATTGGAGCTTCTCAAGGTCGCTGAAAAACATGTAACTAATGGGGTGAAAAATCCAGATTCTTTTGTTTGATGCTTTGGTTCCTTAGTTGTTGTTTTGAGTTTGTTATCTGTGTTCGTTGTTTACAGGAAGTGGATGAGTTTATAGTTGGGCTTCCCAAGTCAATCGATGGAAAGGAAACGCCACAGTCAAACAAGGTTCGCAGCATAGCTGGAAGGCTTGCTGTCCGAGCTGCAGAGAGGTTTGGTTTTATTTGCTTAATTGCTACTTTGCTTACTTTTCCATTGCAGCCTTGCCTTTTAGGAAATTGTGCTATTGTCTTTGTTTCCTTTGATGTGGGTTTGCCAAGCCCTTAACTGATAGAAATTTTATCTACGTTGCAATTCAAGAATGTCTAACAGTGCAGGTGTTGGAGAGTGTTTCTGCAAGATGAGCACGGAACGTCCAAAGATGCTCTTCAATATATGATAGATGCGTAATTTGTTTTTTCTTTTTCATTGTCTTTTATTTTCTTCTAATTTCTAGTTTCATTAAGTACATGCTGAAGTTGCTTAATTTAGAAATAAATGACCAGTTGATCCTGCTTTACCCAGGCCATTGTCAGTCTAACATGAATGGTACTATTTAAAGTGGAATTGAAATATTTCAAAAGCGTGATAATAGGTTATGGTTAGGTGTATAGACTTGTGTTCGACATATTTAAAGAGAATGGAAGAAAAAAAATGTTGATAACAATATGCAAAAGTTCAACACACACACACACACACGCACGCAAGAACAGGTGCATGTAATTAAAATAATGTCGTGGAGGATGTTTATGGGAAAAAAGCGTTATTATGAATGAACCATTGATGTATGGCCTCTGTAGTGAGCTTAGCCGCATCGGAAGAGTTCTTCAAGAAGCGTCTCTGGCTGGTTTTAGACGTGCTTATCTCTTTTGACTTTGCTTTCACCTAATGTGATTGTCTCACAAAGCCCTACGGGTGCATGTTTAAAGCATTTAAGTAATTCGTGTGCTTGTCAATGTTTATTGGGTATTAGTGCTTCACTCACTGCATATTTACATAGCAATAATTTTCATTCATGTCTATGTATATTGCTGCTATCTACATGATCATGTTAGAGGTGTCATGCTGTTAATAACATGGTTTACATGAATGGTTAATTGCTCCTCTCAGGGGATTAAGAAGATCGGCTCGTAAAGGGAAGATTGATGCCTATTCAGCCATGGTACATAAAAAGGGTCTTCCATAACTGTAGTAACCTTATTTTATTGATTCCTGTTAATGTAAATTTTTTTTTTCAGATGGTACTGGATAGATATTTTTCAACTTCTGGTCATGGAGCAGAACTTGTGCTCCCCAAGAGAAAAGAGTTGCAAGAGAAACTTCAGAATTGTCTGTATGAGGATACAACCTTCTCTTCAGGAGAGGGCTTCATTTGTGACAACAGCTGCCTGCCAAAACCGTACAGTTTGTAGTTTGGGGACGCATGGTATGGAAAAGTAAATTTCATTTTTTGACTCCTGTACAGGTCCGAATACTATAATGTTACACGAGTTTCATGCAAGGAAATTGAAATTTTTTGAATGGCCTATAGTTCTTATAATTCTTTTGGTAATGGCATTTGCCTTCGTCTTACGCCTCAGTGTTGGACAAAAGCAGAAGATTATCAGCAGATAACTATTGGATTCAAATGCTGAAAAAATTAGGTCAATATTATGATTGCAAAAACTTGTAGCAAAGATGCTGAAATAAGTAGCAAGTTGAGTTTTAGCGAACCCAACTATGAGAACAATAAATGCTGCTATATCATCTCGTATTAGAAAAAGTTTACAGCTCAACTACAATCAAAACCAATCGTCACCACTCACATGAGAGAAAATCAGTGGCTGGGTGATAAATTTAAAGGAACTGAATGATCAGAAACATATCCCTACTCATGTAATAAAGTCCTCCCCACCTCCAACCAGCAACCATGTAAAGAACTGAATGATCATATGCATCTTCAAGCATGCAAGAAACGCCCTCCCAGATACCCGCTGCTCTAGTCATATATACTGCTCGGAGGCGTTTCAACAATCACAGCTCATGATCATAGACTGCGCTAAAAGAATGGTCGAATAGTCAAATAAGATCAGCTGATCTCATCTTTTCCCTTCCCCGTCTTTGCCTTAGTATAGCTTGTTGAATTCAGGTAGCTGTGCGGTTTCTCCTAACCTCAGAAAGAAGTTGTCCCTCTCTAACAGGATCGCGGTGACTTTGACCAACGATACCCACACAAACGGTGCACAGCAGAAAGCGTAGGCAAACAGCACCAAGGCCCTGACAACTCCATCAGAATACCAAGGAAATGCCATCACAAGAAGGGCACCTAAGAATCCAAGCCATGGAGTAAATATAGGCAAATGTGGAAGCTGGAATGTAATTAGCACAATCAAGGCTAACGCTGCAGAGCCAAGTAGATAAAGTGGCCAGCCAATCAGCGGGTGAACTGTTCTAGGGATGAGGAAGAAAGGCACAATATACGCAGCAAGGATGAACCATATGGCTGCTGCCAAGACAACAATGCTCTTCTCCGGCCTCCGGTTGTAGCAAAGCTTTGATAAGCTTGGGCGTACAAGACGGGTAATTAAGATGATCCCGAGATACATCACGGTCTGCATCAGTATTGCAGGTATCTCTGCACTGTATCTGTAATCAATCGCATATGATGACAGTAAGTTTATGGCCAACCCAAGAAATTTGGAACATCTTGTTACCCAATTGTGAGTAAATACTTTATTTAAATTAGGTTCAGTTTGTTGCTAACTTGTCCCATTTCCATTATCATTTTACTTCACTCTGCAAAAAGGTTTCCATGAAACTAGTTCTTAGGAGTTGATTTTGGTGTTTCATGCTCATTTCTTACCCAAGATGTCTACGACGCTGCTCGTGCCATGAAAGACCTAATGGAAGGACTGGCCAGGACCACCAATACCATGGCTTCAACAATGGGGCACTAGGAAATGTGATCACACTATTAGGTCCACACGGTATGCTCCATCTAAGCTTGAGATCTGCAATGACCGGAAAAAAGTGCATATAATACAAATTTAAACACCATACTAAGAATGCTGGTGAAAATACTAGTCAAGACGATTATAGAACTTACAGTAGTAAGAAGCATCCATCTGGTATCCTAAGGGAAGCCTATAGAGGCCATCAACCTTGGAGCCATTCACAGGAGGATGGAACATTGGACGGTCAAGTAAGTCAGGGAAGTAGCTGACAAGAAAGCCCTGGTCAGCACCATCTGGGTTGTCTCTCCCATTTTCCAATTCATGAAGCATGTTTTGGAAAACTTCCATCGATGGCTGCATTTATGGTTTGTGCAGCAGTTAGCCAGAGAAAATGGTAAGAGGGAATCCAGCAAGACAGGTTGAAGCCATTAAAGAAAGGTGTAGGAAACTACGTTAAACAGGGAGTCTTTTCTAGATCAGGCGAAACAAACACATCTTGTCACATATCCATAAAGCAGGAATATCAGTTGCATTAAAGACATTAACATATTTTGCTGTCAGAATGCATGCATATTAACGACTTTGACCTACGGTCTAAACTGCATTAGTTGAAAGTCACTGGATACATCTATCTCTTGTATGAGAAGAAAGAACCAAACAAGGCCTTCATTTACTGCACTCACACCTATTTACTATATAGCATGCTGTTGGCCCCACATCACCTTCGAATCTCCAATCAGTCTACAGCACAATGGTCAAACCAATTCTCTTTCAAAAGCATAAACCCACTCTCCATTCAAAGAGAAAGGCATGTTGCAAATGCCAACACATATCACATGAGTTCAAAATAACTTATTCATGGAACTCCCATAGTTTGTCTCAAGGTTAAGATCAAAGTTTTCAAGTGCATGTTTCATAAAAGTAAGAGCCGGACAACTTGGTGTTATTTAAACAAAAACTGGTAATATCTCTACATCTGAACTTCTAAACCGGTAATATCTCTATTTCTGAACTATCTCCCGAGAGGTTCTTAAGCTAAAGTCACTGATATAATCAAGAGAGTTGCAAGTGTCTCTCCTTGCTCCCAGCTAAATAAGGCTGACAATTTAGGTAGGAAATTAACTTCAATGCATTGAAACTGCTATTAGTTGGGTTGTTATTTTACGTTTGTTGAAAAATAACAAGAAGTTTCAGCAACATGTGAGCTCTTCAAATATTTTAAAAACTGCAATCAAATAAATACCTTAGCAAGTAAAAAGATGATCATACCTGAAGGACAAAGAGACCAGTATGGAAGATACAAGGGTTAATAAAGACAGCACAGAATTGACCGCACTGAAAGAGCTCATCTGTTTTCTGAAGGAAGAGGTTGTCAGAGTCAAGCATAACAACTCTATCATATTCCACCAAGCTCCATGCATAAAGCTTGTTGAGTGTTAGCTTGAACCTATTATTGAAGTTGCCCTGCTTCTCATATGGATTCTTTAAATTTTCTACCGTGACCACCTTTGCACCATCATCCCTCCTGTTTGTGCCGAGCAAAGTATTAGATGCTTGTTGATTTAGACATAAGTTCTTCTCTAAAAGTAATTTCAGAAACATCATCTTAAGGTTTTGTGTATGCTATAGATGATGATGATGTTACTCACAGAACTGATAAATGGTAAGGAAAAATTTAGACGGAAGATAAAACTTCAAGAAAAGATGGAAACAGAGAACTCTGAGTGAAAGTATATATGATAGCTTCTCAAAAATCATAATCCCAATAATACAAGATAACTATTTCCATAAAAAATTGTTGGAATTATCGATAGCTACAGCAAAAAAATTGGTAGTATTAACCAGTAACATATAAACTTATTTGTACATTTGATTACTTAATGAATGACACAAGTCATGAATCATCGTAAATTTTTACCTAAAATGATGTTTGAAGAGATTTCGCTGAAAACCACAGTTACCACCTGAAGCAATTGGAGAAAACTTGTATTTTTCACCTCTCAGTCAATTTCTTTGGGTAAAACATCCATAGCCATTAATATCTACCAAGAACTAGAAGTAGTTGCAGTGCAAAACATGTATATCTACCATACCTAATAACTCCTAATGGATTAAAGGTATAAATAACTGACCAAATTCATTTGTAAGCAACATGCTAAACATAAGCATGCTAAATATCTACCATACCTACTTGTTAGACACTTTCCAGCAAACTTTTGCAATGGCTCAGGATCAACACTGTCAAATTAAAAATATCATACCAAACTATGCCGATGGGGACAAGCATGAATGACCGATTCAGCAACTGTTAATCTTCAACTCAGATGTCCTACCCTAGTAACCTAACCCCCAACTTGCCAATTCTTTTTGGCAAGTAAAATAGAAGCAGATCATTCTCAGCCACATATATAACAGCACAAAATTAAATATTACTAATATTTATATGTTAAAGGTCTAACTTAATGCGATAAACATGTGTAAACCTATCTTTCTACCTATAATAAGTGATCCAAAACCAATAAGGGATACCACTCCAAGAATGCAAAAAGTTGAAAAACAAACGAAATTAGAGTTTTTACCTTCTATATTTAATTAAAAAACTACTCAAAACTGACAAAACGACAGGAGCTGTGCCACACCTCGCATGCGCGACTCTTAGGGAGGTCATATTCTGGCAACCTCCCATAATTTACAGAAAGACAAAGGGCATTCTCAGGCTCTCCACCCAACTTTCTAAAACTTAAAGAAATAAACAACATAAATATCTCAGGCTTCTTCTATCATATAAATATTTATTCCCCACAAAGAAGAGTCGAAAGAAGGGCTCGGTCTCCGGGAGTAAACGTTTCACAAAGAAAAAGACTATGAACACAAATGAGAAAATTGCATTAAAGGCGAAACAGCCACGGTATGGATAGTAGTGAATATCTTGATTAAGAAAGAAGATCAGGGGCATTTATGGAAACAAAGGTAAATCTACCCAGCGGCCATTATTCTTCTCTTCTCCGGCAAGTCCAATAGAAAACAGAAAAAGACAAGAAAAGAATTTGTACCAGTTCCAAAGACCCCGATGGTACGGCTGAAGCTAACTTCGTTCCGGAAACTAAACCACTCCGCAACCAGAAAATAATAACTAAATTGGTCAAGTAAATAGTTTTATTTCCCCCGAGTCCTCTAATCAACAGAGACCGGTTGATTCATTCAAATTATTGCTTAATGTCATCTACGAGATCTATGTCTAAGAGATCTACAAAATCAAACCAACGAGTTCTACTGTAATCAATTGATAGTGAAACAGAGAAGCAAGCTTACAAGTTTCGAACCCAGCGAGGGGGAACATCAGAGGAAGCAATAACAACGAGGTCCGCATCGGGACGGAGGGCGGCGAGAGAGCGAAGCATGACTCGTAGAGCAACGTAGAACTCGTAGTCACGAGGCGTGCCCATGTACATCATGCCGGCATACGCGTGCCGCCGTTTTGTATCTTCCACCACAGCCGGAACTTTATTCTCACTGCTGAGAGCTCCCATCTCAGGCGACGGCGGCGGAGGACCGGCTGTGGATCCCACTGCCACTGCCGCAAGCACTAGCAAATACAGCGAGACTGTTTTTATAGGAAGCATCTTGAATGTATGCGATTTAGTAGTTTAGGTAGAGATGGGTTTGGTATCTGTTTGTTGTTATTGTATTCGAGTGGATCTTCGGTACAGGAGGTTTAGGTAGTCACCGGCTCCAGTTTTGCTTTCCCTCTCTTTCGATCGCCGGATATTCTATAAAAGCGGTCCGGCGATCAGTTAGAGAGAGAGAGAGAGAGAGAGAGAGAGAAGAGCGTGTGAAGAAGAGAAAGGAAAAGAATGGGAACGGTGGTAAATTTGGATTTTTGATTTTTATGGAACAGAGGTAAAGAGAAGGGGAAAAAACGGTGAGAGAGAGAGAGAGAGAGGGGGGAGGGAGAGCTGTTATAGTTTGTCTAGGGAGGCTTGTATTTATAAAATTGGTCTCCTAATTTGAAGATTATATTATTATTACAGAATTGTTGATGGATTTGTAAGATGAGACTTCGATGTAATAAAACTTTTAACTTTTTTAGAAACGAATAAATACTTATTAGTATTATAATTTCTAAATATGAAGGCATAACTCAAACCATTAGGTATCTTATCATGCAAAATATAAATATATATTCTTTATAAGCACTATATATCATCTTGTACGGAGAATTTCATGTTATTTAAGTGAATGATATCTTAAACTAAGACAATTAAGTTACGTTAATGTTGTTATATTTAATTTAATTTTCTTAAGTAAGTTAAGCCGATCCCACTCGGTGTTATTGTTTTTGTTGTTGGCTGGGTCGACGCGGATGGGCTTGGACGGTGGGCACACAAACCCACTTGGGAGTTGGGAAGCGTGGGGAGAAGATCCATCAACATTTTAAGTTGTATAAGCAAACTTTAAATTTAAAAAATTTTCAAATAATATTATCTCAAAACTAATTTTCTAGTAAATATATCCTCCGGTATTGAACATAAAGAAGAATATGCCCAACCAGGTGTAATCTAATATTTAGTGTATGTTTGGTTGAGCTCATAAAAAAATCACTTATTATTTTTTAATTTTAATAATATAATATATTTATAAATTATTTAAATTTTTTAAAATATAAAAAATTGTTAAAAAATTTATTTTTATTTTTTTGAAGTTAAAAATATATATTTAAAAATTTAAAAGCCCTTTCGAGTTTCAAATAAACCATTGAAAAGAAAGACAACGTTGCTCTTTACTCCAGTAGGTCCCTTTTCTTTTTTTGTTTTCTTAGAATATATTTCAATTGCATAAAATAAATTTTATAAATATAAATATTATATAAATAAAATTTAATAAAAAATAAAAATATAGAAATAAATTTTAAATTAATAATTAAAAATATATAAGACAAATTTTTGAAATTAAATTTTAATAAAATAAAATTTTGATGTAAAAATAAAAATAAATCAAAATAATAGCTAAATTTTAAAATCTGAAAAGAAAATAAAATTTTGTAATTAAACATGACCTTGACATAGCGGTTGCTGTGATCTTTTGGCATTCCGCGAATTAAAAACAGCACAGAAACAAAAATAATAATACCATGTGGGCGTTGCTTTTGGAATACTCGAAATAGCAAGACAAAGATGATAGGAACGTTAATAAAATAAATTTGAAACACATATTTTTTCGCTTAAGAGATAATTTTTTATCCTAAATAGAAGAAATAAAAACTACAAGTGTATAATAAAAATTTTATAATAGAAGAAATAAAATAGTCATCATAAAAGGGTAACTTCAATTTTATCTTTTACTTAAATTATTTAGAATACATAATCTATCCAAGTAAATTTCAAATTTATTTATATTAAACTATAAACTATTTGTTAATCTAATTAGATGGATCGAGTGTGACGCATAACATACGGAGGACAGCAGCAATTTTCTAAGATATTAAAATTCAATTCAACTTAAATCACCATCTTTTAGTACAGCAGGAATTAAACAATACGTACATCAGGAATTATCATTAAAATTAGCAATGGATGTTGCCGAATATATCAGGAACTGTCGATAATTAATGAACAGCTGTAACGCGTCACCGAAAATAAGTAACAGAAAACAAAACATTGGCTAATTTAGATTTAGATTAAGAGATTATTTAGAATTGCTTAAAATAAACTATTTTTAAATTAAATTATTGTTTAATTTTAAAAATAATATATAATTTTATAATATACAACTTATTTATATAAAAATAAAAAAATTTGAATTTAAATATTTTTGTTTTAGGGTCAACCGTGAAAGTGAAATTTAAAAAAATCATCTCAAATGTACTCCCAAACGAACGCTGAGCCAACAAAGCCAAAAAAAAGGCTTTGCTCATCACTCTACAGGGATTGGGAAACGTTCAAACTTGTTTTGGCAAATGGCAATGTTCACTTGCAAAAACGGGCGTGTAGGTGGTGCTCGATTCGATTTGTTTCTCATTGAACTGACCAACAAATCGCTAGTTATTGCTGAGTCCCTTCCAACTGTCTCTAACAAGGTCCTGTAGTTGAATTTGGTCATGTAAAATGTTGTTTGATTTCCGGAAGAACTTAAACAAAAGCTAATTAAAAACATATTTGGGTAATAAGTTATACATAATATAATTATTATAATTTTTAGTATTTTTAAACTAAAAAATGCTTGTTTCAAAATTTTTTTTATAAAATCTTATTTATTAATAAAAATTTATTTTAAGCAACTTTAAAGATGCATAAATCTTTATATGTAGGTTAGATCAATCTAATTTAGCTACTTGTTCTCTTCAGACATTCTGATTCACATACATGATATGTTTTAGTGAAAAATTATGCAGACTGAGAGAATAGGTATTCAAATATCTTCAAAAGAAAATAAAAAACACAAATATAAGGCATGCCTCATGCCTGCTGTTGTTAATTAGCAAATGTCGTCTATACATAATATGTAATTCGCGGCAAGTTCAATCTCCTGGTAGCTGTTTTACGATCTTTTTCATCCACTATACTGGCAATGCCATTTCCTTCTGAGAAAAATAAAATAAAATTGACATAACCAGAGATGCAAATCAAAGCAGAGTTATTAATTATTATTTTGATTACGGAATGTTCTTAATTTGCAATACGGAATAGTTTAAGGGTTTATTTTACTTATTGAAAATTGATAAAAAATTCAGTTTTTAAAATTTTAGTTCTTAAAATAAATTATTGATAAATTATAAAACTAATTTTATGAAAGTAAAATTAAAAAATAACTTTTTGACAAAACAAAATCACCTTTGAAATTATTTTCTTACAAAATAAATATGAAAATAGAATTAAGTAGTTTAGAGGTAAGCATATTACGCAAAATATGCGTGAACTCGTAAAGGAATTAGTTGCATTTGATCGGAAGAAAACTTTTTTGGCTTAATACGCGTTTCAAATGTTCATAATTTTACTTTTTTTGACCAAATTTTAAATTTTAAATAATTTATATATTTTAATTATATAAAAAATTCAAAATTTTACTTTTATATGCGAAATTTCAATTTCAACTTTGTTATTCGTACATTTCTCAATATAATTATATTTTTTAATTTTTAACATACTTTTAAAAACTGTTAAAATATAAATATTAAACTTTACTTTTATTTTATTTTTTAAGAAATTCTATTTTTTATTTTTTATTTTTAAAAAATTTAATTACGGATATTTGAAATAGCCCCTTATATTTTATATTAATAATATTAAAACTGATTACTGATTAGAACAACGTTTGGTATATGTTAGGTTTTTTTTTATAGAAAAAGAAGCCTTTAATTTCTATGATTTAGAGAGAGTGTTTGGTTGAACATTTTTTCAATATTCTTTTAAAAATTTTTATTTCATATTTTAATATATATGTTATAAATATATAAAAATTTTATTTAAAAATTTAAAAAGTGTAGAAAAATTTTCACGTAATAAATCTTTTTTATATTATTATTATTTTTTAAAAATAAAAATATTTTTTATTTTAAAAAATTACTATTTTATAAATAATTTTAAACGTACAAAGAATCTTTGAATTGTACTTGGGTAGTAGCTGTTGCAAGAAAAACAAATACTGACGCCTTATTGTATATGAAGGAAAGACATCAAAAGAATCCCATCTTCTCCCCATGGAGCAACTGCATTGGTTTAAATCCTAAAAGCAATCTGCTTTGTTTGACTTTTAATAAGATGCAATTAGAAAGAGGAGATATTTTGATATATGTCTCAATTATGAGTAACCAAAAAAAAAGTTGGAAGATAATGTTAGAAACTTGGTTTTTATGTAATTATTCGAATTGTATTTGATAACTTTACCTCAATTATTAGATAATGAGTACACGTTTAACATCTCGTCTTATATAAATAAGAATAGGTATATTGCCTTATCAAGCCATTGAAGTTTCCATGTATATGTATTACTTTTTCACGAAAGCATTAAAATTCCCAACAAGGAGAAATATATTCCCATCCATCTTAAGCTTTTTTTAAAAAAAAATAAAGGACGTGTTTATATTAAAATAATTGTATTTTTAAAAAAGTAATTTAAAAAATAACATTAAAAATAAACTATTTTAAAAAATAAGTTTTATATTTATTTTATATTTATAATAATTTTATTAAAAAATTATTTTATACATATTTATTTATATTATTAAAAATAAATTTTAAAATAAATTTAGTGGGTCGGTTGAACATAAAAAGATAAAAGTCGCTATCAGTCATTAATTGTATGTACATCATTAAATGACAACATGTTATCCGCACACCTGTTAATAAGGTTCGGAAGACGCGTTGCAACTTAATTTTAAGGCAAAATTTTCTTTTCTGTATTTTAAATCTGTTTTTATGTGGAGAAATTTTCGGTGTCATTGTAAATGATCTATTGTTGCGCGAGTTTTGTTTCGACTTCGAGCCCTTTAAAATATTTAAAATCCGCCTTCATGTATAATTCAGACAGGTATCATCGGCATAATTTTTAGCTCTGATTGAATTTTTGGAACTGCACTTTTAGAAGTAAATTATTAAAAAACTATAATTTAAAGATAATTTAATTTTATATTTTATTAAAATGAATTTAAAATAAAAATTTTTAGTTTTAAAAATAAATTTAAAATATAATTAAAATTAAAATTAAAATTAAAATTATTTAAAAATGAGTTAAAATTATTGATAACACTCACCTACACCTCAGGTTGAGTGTATTTGATTACATCCGTACTTAACCTTGATTTTCTATATTTTTAAAATTTTAATAGAATTTATAAATTTTAAATTTTATTTAAAATATAAAAATAAAAATAAAAAAGTATTTTTAAAAAAAAAAAAGTCAAACGCACGCTAAAAAGCTGAAGTTTCGGTGTGCCTGTGCAGCTAGAGCATGCACTCAAAAGGATGTTTCCTCGAACGGACGTCGGGGGTTTGGAAATCCAGCTTTGCTGGGTATCGAAAGCAAAAGGATTTCCAAGGCCCAAGCCCAGAATTGTCCAATGAACTTGTCGCTTTGAATTTTAAGCTAATGTAATGAAGAAGATAATAGCAGTTTAATTTGCTGCGTGTTTCTGACAAAATTTGAGTAAATTAAAGAAAGTGATCTCAATCTTTCATGGTCCCATGAAAATTCTTTCTGCTCTGTTCAAAAGCATATACTGAAAGCCTAGTTAAACCTTTCTCTACTATATTATGTCAAGCTTAGCTAGCTTATTAGACATTGACTTACCATCTGTAGATTATCCATCTCCCCTGCTTTAAGTAATTCCAATTCCGAAAGAAACACTCAAAACTTTTTAATCACATAAACTGACTACAACGCAAGAAATTAAGGACTTCCTCATTCGTCAAAAGCTTACATTTCAGTGTTCTTCGAGATAGCAACCTTTCAACCCATTCCAAGAAAAGTAATACTGCCTACTATCAAACATGACACATTACTTCAGGTTGCCCACTGGTTAACTATGCCAATTCCTACATTCTGTTTTATGTTCTAATTGATACAGGATATGATATCCAATTCACGCCGTCGATCGTGCGGCCCTGTATCTGAAAGATACTACCTGTTTTCTTCTATCAACTCCTGTTTCTTCTTCACAACGTGCCTCTCTAATGTAAAGTCCAATTCTACCCTTCCAAATACTATAATAGAGAGTTACAAATTGCACTACAGGGGTAAGGATAATTGTGTAAACGTGGTAGTGAAAAGTCAGTTCTCAAGCAGTTGCGCTACCAAAAGAGGGCGCGCGGGAAGGAAGAAAAACAGAGAAACATTTGTTGATCCATGGAAAGCTCAACAACCGCGCAGCTGTCTTTCCTCCAACGCAGCCGCAGCACTTCTACTAAACAATTCCATTTGTCTCCAGAGACTGTTGTACCGGGGCGGCAGCCGCAATCTTCTTCTTCTTCTCCTCCACCGCTTCCTCTTTCTTCCGACCTTCGCCGTTCCAAGTCTACAACAAAATCCCGCCCTTCAATCATTGCCACCTTTGAAACAGGCACTCTCCGAAAAGCTAAACAAAACAAAGAGATCTCTTGCACCGCCACCGAGGTCGCCGAATATACACGACTAAAACCTAAAGAAAGCAAAGTGATACAATCTACTGCTACTACTGTCAGTAATAGACGAGGAAATCTGAAAGAAAATCGTGATGGTCTCTATTCTACGATCACCAACTCACAAACAAAGCTGAAAGAAGAAAAATCCAACAGCCTCTTTACTACTATAGCTACGGAAACAAGAAAAAAGTCTAAAGAAAATGCCGAGATTGTGGCTGCAACAGCTACTGCTCATGCAAGACAAAAGCCGAAAGAAAACAAGGAGATTACATATGCAGCTTCTACGGATCATTCAAGAAGAAAATCAAAAGGAAGCAACGAGATCCATTCTACTACGTTAGCTGATGCCGGAGGGCCAAAATCGAAAGAAAACCGGCATAACCAATTGCAAAATCAGCAACTTCAGCCGCCGAAATCGCCTGATTTCAAGAGAGCAGCCCCCGCAACAGTGGTTCCTTCAACTTGGGCTTTATCGCCGCGACGATCGCTGGCGCCGGCTCCGGGACCAGTTGAAGTGAAGGCAGAGAAGAATCAAAGTAGCGTTGGAGTGTTCGGGTTGTTCTTTAGAAGAAACAAAGAACCTTCCGTGAAAGACGAAGAAGCGCACCAGATGAAGATGATGGTTTCTAGACTGCTGCAGTGGAGGTTTGCAAACGCAAAGGCGGCGACGGCCATGGGGACAGCGCAAGGCAACACAGAGGTGAGCATGAGATTTTTGTTGGCAGTTTTTAATGGGCTGTTTTGTTTGTAATTGGGCTTATGCTGGACTCAACGTGGACCAAGCTTGTCCAATGTATAATCATTGATTGTATTTGGTATCCATATGTTTGGCAATTTTGGTGAGGTAACTTAGGATACATATAAAACATAAATTATTAGTCAAAGAAATTAATCTATGCTCCTCCCGAATAGTTATGTGCAGTTAATTTCAATAAATAATAATATAATTATACAATAAATATTGTTTTAATTTATTTTTTTAATCAATAAACTTTAACTTAATAAGATAGATAATAATTTATTCTTTTATTTAAAATTATTATTTATTTTTATTGAAATTACTCTCAATTTAAAAGGAGTTGAATTTAAAATTGGATTCAGTAAATATATAAAATGAGTTTTATTATTTTTTATACAAATTAAAAATAAAAAAAAAGAATTATGAATAAAAATTTATAACTATAGACTCATGCCGCACTGTATAATTCTTCTTTCATTTATTTACTTATGTTTTCATCTTCTTACATATATTTTATTCGGTATAATGTTGCTTCCCTCTTTTTTACAGAAGTAAATTGGTACTGATTTCGGTTTCCTTTTTGCACAAGTAGAAGATCTTGTTCAATGCTTGGTTGAGACTTCATGAGCTCAGAAGCTTAGTTGTTGCCAAACGCATTATATTCCAAAGGAAGAAGCACAAATTGAAAGCACTCACAGTATTGACTCAGCAAATCAACCTTCTAAATCAATGGGAACCTTTAGCAACGCGAAATCTCGAGGCAGTAGCAGCACTGGAAAGAGTTCTTGGAGCAATTTGTCTTTCACTTCCTTTAGTTGAAGGCGCCAAGGTAATGATCTTAGCTAACATATATTTCATCTCGCATACTTCTTTGCTCTTGTGCGCTTTCTGTTATATACATTTTGTTGTGTTGCTTTTGGCGCAGGGGAGTTTACGTTCAGTATATGGAAGCATCGCTTCAGCAACAGATACAATGAAGAACACTGACGAAAACATTAAGGCTTTTTACCATGAGGTTTGAATGTATTAATACTTGATTATTTTAACTCAATGCAAAGGCACGTTCTTTGCTTGTAAGAGATTATACCTGAATTAAGTCTGTATTTTTTCTTTTCAGGTTGAAGTAATGAGCTCACTGCTAAGAGAACTAACAAGAATTGCAAGGCTAGAAATAGAAAGGACGGATGAATTACTCAAGACAAGCAGAAGCATTTCTTTCTTACAGGTTTGTTCTTACATAAACCTTCTCAAGAGCTAATTTCTTTTTAATTATTGCATCTATGGTCTCACTAAGTATATTCCTTTGAACAGATGCATGAAATCAGTCTCAGAGCAGGAATGATTCAAATCGTGAAGTGAGCTAGATACAATCTCAAATAGTTCCAGATACATTCAGCAAGAAGCTGCGGCAATCTTGTAGGCAAGACGAGATCTGCTGCTTAATATCTTAGGATATTTATTATCCGACTTCGTTTGAGGAAGGCAACACTTCCTAGGAATTCTTTATAGGTGCTAGTTTCACATATACTTGCAAACATATTGGGGTTTCTAAAGCATTTATAAAAAAAAGTTCTTGCTTTCTTTCTTTATTTTAAACTATCATGTCATGTACTTGTCTATATGATACTGCGGTGTAATATATAGAGTATTTAAAGAAGCATCAGATGTTAAACAGACAGCAGCAATCTTAATTTCCTTTTTATCTGACTCATCAACGGTTGTTGGATTTGTTTGTTTAGGATTTTGGTAGCTCGGCTATGGTTAACAGAACTGTGAAAGAAATTAGTTCTAGTTGCATAGGACTCCAAATTAAGTAACTTGATGACTTGCTAGCTTACTACTCCCTATTACACATTTCTATCTACATGGAAAGCATGGAGATGGAGTTCAGTGTCTGCCTGCTTGACTCCGTTATGCGAAACCATCTGCGTCCACCAGGACCAAGCAACATTTCATGAACCAGCCTGACAACTCTCTCCCACCGCTCGTTATCCTCAGAAGTCTCGGCAAAGATTTGGCTCAGCCGGAAGAAGAAAAGCCTCAGGGCAAAGATTACATCAGCATATGACTTCCTTATGCATGCTGCGAAAGGGAGCTTAAGCAAAAAGGGAATCAAGAGGGCCGATAAAAGGTGCCAGTGACCGCTGCAGCTGCCGAGCAGTAGTCGGGAATTGCTTAGCATCACCATCGTGTGCAACACCATTGATGCTCTGTGGGCTGGTAGGAACAGATAGAGAGATGTTTGAAGAAATTTTATTTTGCGATATTTTCCTAGTGATTGATGATGAACATGTGAAGATATTAACTACAGTAAGGACAGTCGATGGGATGAGTAAGGAGGGGGGGTGATGGTATTTGGTAGACTTTAATTGCAGATATGCCAAAGTATCCTTTTCTTGATTGATTACTCTGTTACTCTTTTCTCCCCATTTCTCATTAGCTGATTAAGGAGTTTAATTTGCTGATGCTAAAAAAAAACAAAAAAAAGAAAACAGATGAAAGCTATAGAAAACGATACAAATAAAAAACAGAAGATAATATGGTTGCGTATGCTCGGAGCGGGTTCTGCTTCTTGGAAGGATAAACGCTTTGTTGATAAAAGATTTTGTTATAAATCTTCAAGCAAAAATTCAGGAAGCTTTGTTGCGGTCACCGAAGTACAAAAGGCAAAATATAATAGGCCCACTTGCTTGGACGTCTCAACTCTCAACGTTTTTGAAGCTTCATCGAAGTTTCGTAGAATCAGTATCATCAGCTACTAGTCTTTACTGTTGTCGTGGTATAAAGTTCATCAATTTATTATCTTTATCTAGATGCAAAAATAAATGGACCGGACTGGCCCGATCTGAGTAAAGCACTCGGGCTCAGATTAGTTCGGTCCGGTTTTATTTCTTACGATCCAATCCGACCTATTTATCTGATTAATATTTTTATTTTATATAAAAAATAGAATTTAAAAATCATTTTTAAGATAAAAAATAAAAAATAAATATTTTTATTATTAAAATTTATTTTTAATAATATAAAAATACTTTTTAATTAAAATTTGATCTGATCATATTGATATAATCAAATGTCAATATTGACCGCTCAACATTTACCGGTCAATATAAACAATACTCGGATGGACAGACCGTCCGACAGGCTAATATAGTCGGTCAGACTGTCCGATTCTATTACTATTTATCAAATTGGACGGACTAATAAACGAGCCAACTGACTGAACCGTGGGTTAGCCTATTTGGCCCAGCCTATTTTTATACCTCTATCTTTATCCATCAACAAACAACGTCAGCAATAAACAACCGAAACTTCAACCTTTGCATTCACTTACTCCAATCAATTCCAAATTTATGTCCCATGAAATACTTTTTAAGATGTTTATTAAGATGATGAAGTTTTTCTCTTCACGGATAAGCTTAACTAGTTTTCTCATGTTCTTCGCTGCAGCATAGTTTTGTGGAGCACTTGATTTAAGTCGTACAGTAATTTCATGGAATGGATACGTCATACTTAGGCCCAAAGGAACCCAACTACACAGCCCAAAGGATCCGGTTTAGACGGGCCCAGATTCTCCGAAATTAGAGTGTTTTGAAATTACATTTTAAACGCTATTTTTTTAATATATTTTTATTAATTTTTTAAAATAAAAAAATAAAATTTATTTTTTAAAAAAATTAAAAATATTTACCATCTTAAAAACATAAGCCATTTCAAACGCATTAGATGCTGCAATGCGCGTTTCGACGGAAGCTGAAGAATTCAGAGTTCAGTGGGAGAACGAATGACGGGGAAAGTAATCCCTTCTTGCATCTTCTGCCAGATCTCATCACGCTCATCCCCCTCCATTCAAATTTCCGACGCAGTCAGTTCTCTATATCCATCTCTCTTCAATCTCAGAGTTTTTCTTTTTCTTTTTTTTTGGGTCTCCATGCATTTGAACTATTTTGCAATCGTTTTTGGCACGCTATAGGATTACGAGGATTTTTTTAATTTCTAAGTTTACTTTTGGTTTATTTATTGATGATAGTATGATGGGGTCGTGGTTTCCCGGACTTTAATCCTTCAGCACTAGTTTGATCAATGATTTCATGAGTATGGAAATACTTCATCTCGTTTTCTCTTTAGTTTTCACTCTGTTTATACTGACTTGCAAGTAGGATGCATTACATGACCGTTAGAGTGATTAGAAGTCGGAATCTGAGCTCTATGATTTTGGTGTAGGGTGGTATTCTCTAAGACAGGCGGTTTCGTCAAGGCTGTGTTGCCCTTTGGACATAGAAAAGTTACTTGATCATAGGCTATAATTGTTCCTCTATGATTAATGATAATGTTTGTTATATGATATGGAAGAAATGTGTCATGTTGTCTTAAACTATGTTCGATCAAATGTCATGAGTTCAACAACATTTTCACAAAATTGGACTTACTAGAACAACATTTCTCTTTACCCTTTATCATTTGTTGTGCTGGACCTTTATGCAACAACATAAGTATGTCTGTAATGATCTCTCTACAGTGGTATGGACTCTTGGGGAAAGGTGCAACTTCTTTTGATGGAATACTTTCAATTTGTTTTGTAAATAGTATGTTGCTGGAGACCAACGAGTGCCCTGATGCATTAAATGGTGGCCTTGTGGAACCGTAGGCCTGAAACCAGCAATCTGATTTAAGATTCCATTTCACAGATTTTGAACGTGGTGATATTTTGGTGAAATTTTCATAAATTACTATTTCCCAAATAGTATTTTGATCCCATTGAGCAAAGTTTGAATAACTATAAAAGGATGAATCAGGTATTTCACATCGCATGCAATAGTCATATTACCTAGAATATCATCCATTTTGTTATCAACTTCTAGAGATATGTCTTTTGATTCCAGATTGAAAGATTCTATATCGATTGCCTTATTCCATTTTTAGCTCGTTTTTAGTTCCAATATTAGCTGTAATAAGGATGCATACATGCATTAGCATGTTGGAAAGCAAACTGCTTCTCTTTTTTGAGTAAAGACATATTGGAGGGGTTATTGGATAAGCTATTCTGGGTTTTATAGAGTTTTTTAGCTGATATCGCTCTTATATTTGGATGAGGATTATTTTGATCTTGCGATATCACCATAATCAGATTCATGCTATTACAGTTTGACTTCATTTATATGCTGGTGTAGTAACACATAAACTAGCCCTCTTACTGGCAGGTACTGTTGTTGGCCGTTCATACTAGTGATAGTCAACATTTCTATTATATTATTTCAACATAAACCTTTTGGAACGATGATCAGTCCTTTTTAGTAGTTCACGGAGAAGTCTTATTCATTATTTGGTAAGTTCTGTATATCACATAGCAGCTGTAAATGATCTCCAAAGGAGGTTGGAAGATTATGATTTAGGTATTTTCAAATACCTTTTGGCATTTGTTGACAAATGAGTTACTTTCTTGCTGTGCTTCCTGATGGTTATATGCTGAGTTGATGACTTTTTATTTGTTAATCTTCACTTTTTCACTTTGCTTCAGTTAAGCATATTTGGAGTTGTTGGCCAAATGCTTCTACATAAAGATGCGCTCGATTTGAGAATTACAGGTGCTTCAGATATTGCACTTTCTAATGGATTTTTAGAGTGCGCTAACTTATTTTGTTTGGTTGGATCTTTCTTCCTTCTATGTGGATACTTTAAATATCAATCTGGGATGCTTTCCTTTCTTTTTTTCTTTTGTCATTTTCTGGTTGGACTGTTTTCATCACAATGTGGTAACTCGTGTAACTTGTTTCATTGTTTGGCATCTTTAGTGCTTGAAAAAGGGCACTTAATGCTGAGATATTTTGTATTTTATATTCGCCATCTCTCCTGTATAGGATGAATGCTTTATCTCGGTGGAAGATTTAGCACAAACACTTGCTTAGTACCAGCAGATTACATTCTTTCCAAATGCCGTCATGTGTCTTATGTAGCAGAATAAGCTATTTGTCACATAAACATATACCTATAATTTTAATTTTAGCTGGTTCTAGGACTTGATTTTTGTTTAGTCATCGTTATTCTCTGCTTAATTGTTGAAAAAGAAAGACATGTCTCAATTGTTTGCATAGACTAGATCAGTTTTTCCTGCTTCCAATTATCAAGATTGTGAGTGGCTTATGAATTTAGCTACTAACAATTGGTTGTTAATGACTTGATAATAAATTACGTAACGACCTCTGTGGCCATTGTTTTTAGTTTATATTTTCTGTATCATTGACTCATTGCTTCTGCTGTAGATTCGTGGGTTTATAAATATCTTTTTGCAACATAGTTTGGAGAGGATTGCTAGTTATGTGGGGTTGAATCCTAAGGTAGCTACATATTTGATTATCTTTTAAAGAGAAAACACATGAAGGATGAAATGAAAAATGCTACTTGTACATATAACTGCTAAATAGATGTTTGCAACAAATTTTGTTCACTATATTGTGGTTTTGGTCATTTCGGTTACACAAATTAATAGATAGAACAAGTTTGCAATTAAACATGATTTCAGGAACCTTACTTATAGAAGTATTACGCCTACTATTAGAAAGAGCCACATTTAAGGTTTAAGCAATTGGAAGGGGGATACAAATTGTCACTTCTTAGATGCTCTCTCTCACAACAGATTGCAAGCATTAAACTTGATTTGTTTAGGAGAAGATTATTGGAGAGTGATGGAAAATGTAAGTTAGGAACAAGTTTGAGAGGTTTCTGTCTGCTAGAAAAAAAAAACTAATATGAGCTTGCCTGTAATCATCAAATGGTAGCTTGAGCCATTCTGAGCAGTATTTCTAAGGTATCCAAGTAGTTCAATAGTATGACAAAATCTTGATGTTAGGGAATTAAAGGGCACACAGAGAAAGCCTGCAAGACAATATTTTCTTGCAACCTACAAGCCTTTGGGACCAGCTTTTGTCTAACATAACATCACTTAGAGGGTCAATTCGAGTTACTCTTTTTTGGGAGTAGAAATTGCACATCTGCAATTGCTATAATCTAGAGGGGATGTCAACTGATTAAGATGTGCTTTTATCAGTATAGCTTGACATCAGGACACAAATTTTTGTTATTTTGAATTGTACATTGCTGATTTCACTTTCATTGCCACCTTTTAATAGTGTTGACCATCTTCGTCTCCACCGTTTTGTCTGCCTTATGTGCCATGGCACTTTTCAAAGGAGGCAGACTTTCATATGGCTAAATGTCCTGCCCATATTTGTAAAGGTTTCATTTATTAATTTACACATGTTAAACACAACAGACGGAGGCATCTAAAGTATATATGCGTAGGCCGTCTTGGTTGTATAGAGGTGGAGAAGGTTCTGGAGAGGATCAAACCTTTACTGTTGGTTGGCGTTAGCATCAAATTAAAAATCCATGAAAGTGCTTAACATATGTTCTTTTCATACCAAAATTGAAAATTTTCTGTTTTTTCAAATTCTTAGTACTTGGTAATGCAATGAGGAAAGCAAAGGACCGATCAAGTCCACTTCCATGGTTTCGCTCTGTGAATTTCCTCTTGATGACTGCTACACATGTCTCTCTTTCATTCTCCTTCTCTTTAGAAAGGCTTCATATATGTGTGACTATTGCATTGTACATTTATTGCATGTTTAGAATTATCAAAAGTTTTTGTAGAGCTTGCATAGGGTACATATTAATTTCTTTTATGTCTATATTATGAAGTTGTCCAATCCTTCAAGGTAGAAGTTAGTGGTAGCAAAGTCTTTTGATGTCCGTTGATTTGCAAAGAAGCCAATAAATAGAGGTTCAGGAGCCTCCAAGTGTTTCTTCACTTGTTTATCTTCCTGTTTCAGATTAGCAAGGTGTACACGACAACAAAAGACATGTTTGTCTTTTTAGTAGAGTGACACATGAACTCAGCTAGCATATATCAGTGTAGATCCTGCTGTTGCAGGTTCCGATGTGGCTGGATAGAAGGGGGAACTTTATCACTGTGATGATAAGCCAATAGGACATGTTGGACATCTGGCGCTTTTCTCTAGCACTTTGGATGTTTGAAAATAGTAACTATGCTTCTTAAATTAGTTTTGACAGGCTAGAAATGTTGAGTTAGGGAAGCAGTGCTGGTTTGAAATGATTTTGTGATGGACATACAGGGTTAGAGGTTGCCAGCAAAATATCATCAGGCCAATTTGGTAATGCATGCTGAACTTGGTCTGAAGATGGTAAAACAAATGGTCCATATGTAATTTCCAGATTTGATTACTTGGAATTAGTCTCATGGATCAAGGCATTCATAATGGTAGTGTTTGTTGGCCTGACTTGAAAAATGAAAATGTTTCACTACTGCTACGAATGGTTTTCTTTCTGTTTATCCCTCTCTCTTTTATGAAATAGTGCATGATTCATCTGACTAGCTGAATTATATTCATTACAATAAGGGTGACTTACTTTTTGAATGATTGACAACCGGGAATTTGCTGGCGATTGGTGAAAGTTGATCAAGCTACTTCCAGATGCTGTTCCCTTTATTGCCAGGTGACCCTTTGGAAAACTGTTTCTTAGTTTCTGAAATTATGCTTTTTGGTTACTTAGGAATATTCAGTTGATTTGCATGCTTCTGTGTAACTTCTAGTAATGATCTATTCACATAAGGCATTTTATGTTAAACGCAAGTTTTATTGTGTGTTTTATTTATGATGATGGGAATAGGCTGCTTTAAAATCATCTATGAATTTACTTTTTTTTTTCCTTAGATGTGTTAGCTTGGAATTTCGTTGATAGTTACTAACTAAATCCTTTAAATGTAATGCTAGATGATGTTTGTTTGAAGATGTTGACCTGTGATCTAATTCTGTAATCATTGCTTAGGTTGTGTTTGCGTTTAGTACTTTTGTTGTGGCAATGAGATGCCAAAGTTGTTGGATGTACCGTAGAAATTTAAAATGCTCTATCCTTTTTTCTTCATTTAACGCTGATAAATGATCTCGGTGATGACTTCTTTAACTTGATTTCTATGTTATCATATTATCAGTTAATTAGCATCAACAATGTTTAGATATTTGAATAATGATGTTGACTAGTGGTCAGACACCCCCCCGTGATCAAATCATCTAGTCATATTTTAGATTGACATTGCTATTTATTATTTTCAGTTTATTTAGAGTATCTGAATATAAAATGTCTTACCTCTCTTTTTCAACAATAATAAGTGATAATTGACCTTATCTTGAATTATTTAGAGTTCTTTATAATATTTATGCACTATGGACTTCCCATACAATCAAGTTCAATTTAGACATACAATGCAAGCCAAGCTGCATCGTTTGTCATAGGGCGTATTTTAAATGTTCGTAATTTAGTTTCGTGAAAATAAAAAATAAAAAATAAAATTTTTTGAAAAATAAAATATAAGTGAAGTTTAGTATTTGTGTTTCAATAGGTTTTAAAAGTGTGTCGAAAATTGAAAAATATAATTATATTAGAAAGTTTGTGTAAATAAAAAACTTAAAATTAGAATTTCGTATATGAAAGTGGAGTTCTGAGTTTTTTATATAATTGAAAATTTTAAAATCTGACGAAAAAAAGTGAAATTACGGGCGTTTGAAACACGCTCATAATGACATCCCATTATTATGATGCAATTGCTATCTCCTGCGATTCCCTTTGTATGGACTTGGTACTGTGGTAGGGTAGTAAAGTAGTTTGCTAATTTGATAAGCTTTTGTTAAATATATAAATTAGGAAATATTATTCATGCAACATTATCAAATTCATAGATAAACCTTTTTTTTGCTCACGAATCATACCTTTGCTAGCTTCTTTTCATATTTACCGTCGTTTAACTTTAATCATAAAATCTTTTGCTGCTGCAGGGTAAACCAGAAATTAGATCAGAGTATTCGAGATACTCTATCATTGGGACATTGTTCCAGACGGAGCGGGCAAATTAACACAGGACATGCGTTTTCCTTGCCCGTGCGCGCTCGTCCATATCCAGCTGTTGTTTGTTGTCCTCTTATCCTCTTCTCCAACTCAATTGTATCTCCGTATCTTTATCTTAATTGCAGCCGTACAAACACCAGACTCACAGGACGAAGTGAACTGTCCGTGCAGATGCAGTGCCGTTCCAATACTAACAAGTAATCCTCTATCCCCTCCTATTCATTTCTGCTCTGGAGAAGTGGGCCGTTGTTGTGTTTTCTTTCTCTTTTATCTCTTTAGAGTTATTTGGTATATGCCGTACTTGGATTGGGGTACCACCTATGGATTAAAAACCACGTCTGCAGCTGCTACAGCGGCCGGCATCCACGTTTAATAAAATAAACGAAAGAAAGGTTTTGTGGTGTCAGCGTAGTTCATCTCTCTTACTCAACCTGCTTCGGTGTTTGTGCCTCCAGTCTGGCAAATGCCTGGCTGTTTCATATGCATGCTTCCTTGCCATTGCAATCCGTGCTAACAAAGAATTAAGTGATATTGAGATAACTTTGAGAGTGATTAGTAAAAGTATTTTTTAGAATGAAAAATTTGTCTTATTTTAAAAATTAAGTTTCCTTACATAAAAAATTAACAATAATATATGATAATAAAATTTTACAATATAAAACTTTTTTATATTTTTAAATTTTCAAATAGAATTTATAGATTATTAAAAACTTTATTAAAAAATATAAATTTAGAAAGTTGAAAAGTATTTTGTTTTGAAATCATTGCCTAACGCAACAAACCATTACTTGCATCCTTCTATCCTCTTTCCTTTGTTCTTCTAGAGCACATAATAGTCAGACGTGTAACTTATAAAATCATCGGAAGATCACTGAAGCAGTTTTTGCCAAAGGATTGAAAGAACTTTTTAGTTATATTATGTCATGGAGAATGTATAGTTAGGAATGAGCAAACAAAACTAATTTGAACCATGTGCATATCCCGGATACATTTTATGAAAAAATTGGAGCGAAAGTATAATTAATCTATAAAAATTTCTAATTGTGAATATTCATGTCAAGAGTTATATATTGAGGTAGCTGCTTTTTGAGATTGTGTCCGAAATCAGAAAAGGAAAAATTGAATTTGATGATATTAAAATACGTCCTTAGTCAAGTACCTATAGTATGCTTATATATGTACATTAAAATTTTGAATTAATATAATTATATGTATAGCTTTTTTATAACAATATTAATTGGAGATGTCTAGAGAATCAGCCGTGAAATTCAGTGGTTCTGTTTTACTAGTTTGCTCATAAATCAGAATCTCGATTGAATGCCACTGTTCTCTCGTGTGTACCTTTTTCCGTAGAAGGTTCAACTGGAACGTTTAAGCATAGTTTTAAACCCAAAGCTTCTTGAACGAAGAAAAGCAAGAATAGACAAGTTATTTAACTTTGAATGGTTCGGAATCTTATACTTGCTTCTTTTATTATTGTTATATTACTGTTCTTATATCTTTTAGAACAATCATTTTGATAGAAACATCCTTTTCATTCATTATATTAGGTTATAGTTGCTTACTTGCTTTACATTACGCAGCAATAATTAGAAGGAAAAAACAAGAAGCCGACATTAAGTATTGTAGGAAACAAACACTTATATCTCACACCTTTGCTAAATAAAAATAATTTATCAAAAAGCAAGGGGAGGGAAAATAATGCTCTGATCACAATATTGCCGACCAGAATTTATTGTTTCTGATGGACAAGTTTTTGCATGATTGAAATCAAAGATCCAAGCATTGTTGTAGTTTTCTTTCTGTGGCTAATATATCAACACCTAACTCTTCTTGCTACAGCATGTTTAAAAAAACTTCTGTTGTTTATGCTTTTGTCCGCTTTGGATCATTGCCAGGAACACGTTTGCACAAATTGAAGGCCACGTCCGCTACTTAATAATGCAAACTTGGAGCTGCTGCTAAAAAAAAAGCTTGAAGCTGATTGATTAATGGACACACACGAGTGGTTCGAATCACAGACTGACAACAACTTGAGCAGGGCTATCTTTTCTTTCTTACTTTGCTTTTCTTTACCGTTTCAGTTCAAATGTTGGGATTCAGAAGAACGAATGGAGTGAAAAGTTCACAGTGATCGTGTGATGATATGATGATGTTAACAGAACGAAGTGATAGATAAATTGATCGTGTGAGAGAAAGCAACGTTTATTACTGTACTATGAAATGTTTTGGTTGTACTTTACATCAATCCTGCAAGCAGTCACAGAGAGAGTTTATCGAACTTTTGTGATAGCTAAGCAACGAGTTTGCTTACACCCGCTACCATTTTCCCAGCTAATTACCTGATTTAAGATTCGATGATTCCTGTGATCCTGTTCTCTATCGGATTCTTGCCGTTCCAAATGCTGCGATATTTCATTAATCTATAACCTACATTGTATTGTATTGAATTATATGTATTGATTTCTTGATTTAGCGAAATGCATAGGTTGGAAAATTACAGATTTGAATGAGGATATCTTGTAAAGCAAAAAAGATTCCGCAGCCTACATTCAAATTCCTCTGTTTCAGTTCTGAGCTAATAGGACTTTTTAGCTTTATAAGCAAAGAACAACCTCAAGAGCAAAGAGCAAAGAGCAAAAGGAAAACTGTTGCTTCCTTCAATTCGCTGTACTAATTAAATAAAGAGGGATTTGATAGCTAGCTGAATATTAGCTGGCAAAAATATGAATTCAAATGTTTGAATTCCTTCTTTTTCTTTTTCCCTTTCCAGTTAACCCTTTACAAAAAAGAAACAGAAACGATTAGAATAGAAGAAATAAGGGATCGTTTGGCTTTGTTTTTTTCCAACACAATTTTTCAATTCTCTATTTTACATTTTCAATATATATTTTATAAATATATAAAAAATTTATTTAAAAATTTAAAAAATATAAAAAAATTCTACAAAATAAAATTTTTTTATTACATATTTTTATTATTTTTTAAAAAATAAAAAAATAAAATTCATTTTTAAAAAAAAATAAAAATATTCTTTATTTTAAAAAAAATTTATTTTATTAGCAATCCCAAAACGCGCCCTAATCCATGCGTTCAATTATAGGCAACTTCTGTTTATTATGAGCCAGAAGCTTCATACTCTGCTTCATCCACCACTGCAAACCTTCCCCACAAAAACCCTTCAGAAACCCCTCTCATTTTCTTCTTATAAAACTACTTCTCTACTCAAACCAGTTCTTCTTCAATCAATTTTCCCTTCCCTTCTTCAACATGGATAACTTACTTCATACTTCAATGGCTCCCCTGTTCTTCACCATTCTTATTCTAACCTTCTCTGGTTCTGAATCTTTCACTCAAACAAACAATAACAATCACGGCCTTCTGCTCACTCTGTCTCACGCCTTATCGACTACGAACACTACTTCTCCAACTCAACTGCTTCATTTACTGAAGACAACGACTCTTCATTCTGCCGCAAGATTCCGTTCACGCCGGCAGCGAGCAAGCCATAAGCAGCAAGCGAATAGATTCCAGCGCCGGCAAGTTTCTCTTTCGCTAAATCCAGGAAGTGACTATACGCTCTCTCTTTCTCTCTCTCCGACGACAA
This sequence comes from Acanthochlamys bracteata, assembly GCA_019914995.1. NCBI lineage: Eukaryota > Viridiplantae > Streptophyta > Magnoliopsida > Pandanales > Velloziaceae > Acanthochlamys > Acanthochlamys bracteata. The sequence goes on from CM034126.1 coordinate 2,104,093, forward strand.
CTGTCCAGCTTTACATGGACACAGGGAGTGATCTTGTTTGGTTCCCTTGCGCACCGTTTGAATGCATACTCTGTGAAGATAAACCGAAACCTCCGTCGCCTCCACCACCACCGCCGCGCAACTCTTCTTTTCTCTCTTGCGCTCACCCTTCTTGCTCTGCTGCACATTCCTCCCTTTCCTCTTCTGATCTCTGCGCCATGGCCGGATGCTCGTTGGATGACCTTGAAACAAATTCATGCCCTGCAACTGCTACATGCCCGCCATTGTACTACGCCTACGGCGATGGAAGCTTGATTGCTAAGCTCCGCCGGGGACCGCTGCTTCTTCCAACGGCGCCAAACTTGGGCCTGAAAAACTTCACGTTCGGCTGCGCGCACGTTTCGCTCGCCGAGCCGCTCGGTGTCGCAGGATTCGGGCAGGGAATTCTCTCCTTACCTGCCCAGCTTGCTTCCTTGTCACCGGGACTTGGTTCGAAATTCTCATACTGCCTTGTTTCTCACTCATTCCAATCCAACCGGCTGGCCCAGCCGAGCCCGTTAATCCTTGGCCGGACTGCCGGTGAATCTCCCGGCTCAACGGAACCAGTTATCTATACTCCTATGTTGCCTAATCCAAAACACTCCTACTTTTATCTTGTTTCACTTGAATCAATTACTATAGGAGGCACAAGGATTCCTGCAGAGGAAAGCATGACAACAGTCGACAGCGAAGGCAACGGAGGAGTTGTAGTTGATTCCGGTACTACTTATACCATGCTGCCTGAAACCATGCATGCGAAAGTAAAAGCAGAGTTCGATAAGAAGATGATCGCTGCTGGCTATAGCCGTGCCGAAGAAGTCGAAGCTGATACTAGTCTCAGCCCTTGCTACTACAGCAACAACAACAACACTTCGAAGAACGAAACTTTCTCGCGAGTCCCGGCGATGGAGTTGAACTTTGGAGGAGGAGCGACCGTTGGTTTGCGGAGGAAGAACTACTTCTTGGGGTTTCAAAGGAAAGGAAAAAGAGCAGGATGCTTGATGCTGATGAGTGACGCCGTTGCCGGCAGTGATGATTCCAGCGGCGGGCCGGCGGCGACGTTGGGAAACTTCCAGCAGCAAGGGATGGAAGTTGTGTACGATATTGAAGGGAAACGAGTTGGTTTTGCTCGCCGACGTTGCGCCGCCTTATGGGACTCGCTCGCTCACTCCGGTTGACTTGTTTGACTTCTCCTGGTGTTGTTGCCCCACGTGGCTGCGGTGGATAGTTGACTTTAGGAACAAAGTCATTGACGCGTGTTGTATTCTTAACGTAGATAAACTTGTGGAAAGCATGCTTTGCTTATGTGATTAAGGTGTAAATTGGGAGTGTTTTTGGTTGTTTAGTGTAGAAATGAATGTAAAGGTTTTTCTTTTTCCAAATTGAAATTTGATTAATTCTACTTTTTGCTTATTGTTATTCTTCCAAATTTTTGGTACTTCAGAGCCAAAGTGTATTTTCTATGAGAATCATTACCTAACATTTTATTTATCTATTACTTGAAATTTTATAAAATTTAATTTCATAAATTTTTATTATTGAAAACAACTAAATATTAAAAAAGTTTTTAAAAAAATTTAAAATAACTATATAAAAATAAATATTAAAATATTTAAAATATTTATTAATTAAAAATTCACATAAATATGATTAGCTCATAAACATTCTGCAAAATTTTTATTTGCCAATTTTTTTTTTCTTTGGAATTGTTCTGTTCGCTTAACAAGGGGCAGAATACGACACGTAAAAACAATGTTTCGTTTTTTATTTGCTTACTACTGCCATTCAAATACTGGAAAGCATCTCAGGACGTGGAAATGCATTATCTTGTTTATTTGATTCAATATGAAAGATCTTGCTTATGTCTTGTTTATTAGATTCAATAAGAAAGATCTTGCTTGCTTATAGCTTCATATGACACCTCTACTTACTCTAGGTGATCTGCATCTGTGCATTCGACAAAGTTGTACTGACCTTGTGGAACGTTACCATTAATCACTTGACTACTACCTGCTTAGCCTAAATCAAACGATTGCCATTTTCGTTTATGGCTGATGTCCCTCATGGTTTTCTTGCATCAAATCAAAAAGAACGGTATATTTAAATACTAAGTAAGAAATAAAAATAATAAATAATAAAAAAGGATAAAAAATAATATTTAATTTTGATATTTGAATAGATAGATAAATGAACGAATAATGATAGTAAATTTTTTTATAAAAATCTAAAATGATCTTTTTATTATATTAATTTATTTTTAATTAATATAATTTTAAACTATTTCTTAATATTATTTTAGTAAATTTTATTAATATAACTTTTAGATTAAATTTTTATTAATATTATATATAATTTAACAAAATCATATTAATTATTAAATAAAAAATGATCATATAAGTTATTATTTTTTCTACAAATTAAAATCAATTGATATTAAATAAATACAAAAATTGTAAATTATTAAAATAATTAATAATATGTGTTAATTTAAAAATAAATATTAAATTAAAAATAAATATTAAACTAAATAAATATTAAAAATAAAAAATAAACAGAGAAGTATATTTGTTTCTTTATTTGTCATCATACGTACCTACAGATTTTACTACAATAAAAAGTATCATTAAAATAAAACTTTTGGTTGCTATTGAGCTATTGTTCAAAATTGTGTACCAACTAACCACTAGTTGTTATTGCTCAAAAGCAATAGCGACCGAAAGTTACCTTTAGTTGCTATTATTTTTTATTTGCTACCAATTAAATATTTTCATCGCTGTTGTTAGAATAATAACAACGGTCGTGGTTTTGGTCGCTATTAATTGCTATTACTACTTAATAGTGACTAGTTTCATTTGATTGCTATTATGTTGATCGCTAATGATATTTTTTATAGTATTTAGTTGGTACATATGTAATTATAAAACAGTAAAAATGATAAAGAACTGCTTTCCTTCAATTTCTTTAACAAAGGGTTATCAAATTTGAATATAAATGAAAAATATGTTACCATCACTTTTCATACCTATCTATAATCTAAACAGATTACAAGTGAAATTAAACTACTTCCTCAACATGGGAGGGAGATGAGACTGTAGTTAGAAGATTACTACGTATGAGTTGTTAAAAGCTTAAGATGATGTCTGCAGTACTTATAAAAACAATTTTTTAAATAACAAATATTTTTGTTATAATTTTTAATAAAAATAAATAACCAAATTTTATAACGTAAGTTTTTTTTTCATATTTTAAAAAATTTTAAAATAAACTTTATAAAATGATATAAAAATTTTATTATAAAATGTAAAATATAAAATATATAAAGAGCTTAGCTAAATGCACACTCAGTCATGTTAATATCTCACTAATGAATATGGATGATGCAAGTCCATTACATTCAAGTCACGAACCTGGCACTCACACTTCATTGGTGAAGTACTTTACTTATATTATGATCAAATATTAATAAAATTTTAACAGTGTATGTTTTATTATTTTTATTTAAAAAATGAAAATAAAAAAATATTTTACTTAAAAAAATTTTAAAAATAATATATATAATAAAGTTTTCTTTTTTAAATTCAAAATTTTAATTTTATTTTAAAAAACGCTCCATTTTAAGTGTAGCATTTCAATACTTGTTGGGTCAAACCCAAGTTAAAGCCCATATGCCTTATATATATTTTTTAACAATTTTCTTTTATGTTTTTTCTCCCTCCACTCCTCTTCTCCTCTCCCGACGGCCACCTCAGTGCTCCCCTCACCGGCAGCGATTTCTCCCCTCCGGCTCCAATTTTTTCTTTGTTTTTTACTCCGGCGTGCATCTCCTCACCTTCTTCTTGGTCTTCTTGCCTCAATGTCACTAATTGAGCTTTAATCACCGCCGAACAAAAACCCTAGGTTGGCCGTCTGTCGATTTGCCGTCGTTTCTTCGACGCCGACTTGCTAGAATCTTTCCTTTTGACTTGCCTGAGCTTTCCGGCGTCTATAAATTTCAGCTCCGGCGTCTAATTGCTTGCAAAGTCCGATGGGTATTTAATTGGCCGATTCCGACACCGGAAATGGTTGCTAGCTTGACCGTTGGTTCTATTAAACTCTACTACTGTTGAGGATAATTTTGTTGATGATTTTCCTTTTAGTCGGAAAATTAGCCGGAACCCTAAATCTCGCCGGAATACGGTGAGCCGTCGAGACACGCATCTAGGTGAGTTTGGATGTCCTTTTCTTCAGTTTTGAATCTCTAAATTTGTTATTGGCTTAGCCTTGACCTATTTTACCATAGGCATTCTTCGAATTGAAATATTGGAAGTTCGTTGTTGTGTTACGGGGCTGATTTTGAGTCTAACTTGCTTTGACTTGGTAAGCCTTTTTAGTCGTCAACCCTAACATTAGTCGATGGCTTGAATTGTGAGTTATTGTTGAGAATTGATTTAGTTCGCTTATTGCGATTGCGTTGTTCGATATTGGTAGTAAGATTAGAAGCGGAGTTGTCGGGTGACCCGAATTGGTGATAGCTTTGGTTTTAGATAATTGCGTGCACCACCAGGTGAGGATTACCGTACAATTTTTTTTAATTATATTGTTAAGCTTTTCGGCATGGGTAACATTTGCTTAGAATTTCGGCATAACTCGCCACTTTATATGTAGTGAATGAATTATCCCTCATGCTATATTATATATGTTGTATGAAGTACGCTTGTATAGGATCCACAACGGACTAACTAGAAAGCATGTCGTATTTAGTGGCTTAGTTCTTTAAAGAATCAATAGTATGAACTATTAGGCATGCTGTAGGAGTTCTTGTATCATATTTATAAATTATAATAGCATGCTAGCATTTCATGAACCTAGGTGGCATGATTTTAGATTATCTTTGACACACATATTACTAGTTACATTACAAACATGCATGAGTATAATTATGATAGCATTGATGTCTTTGGGCATATCATGTTCAGGTGTGAAAATCTTTGTTTTGCATCTACTTGTAAGTACTGCATTGGTATGGAACAATATAGAACCTGACAAGTATTGTCCCAACCTATTATATTATGGATGCTTAAATGAGATATTGATACCGGTAGATCTTAGTACATACTGGACATCGAGATATATGGATAGCCGATGGGTCTCCGGATATAGTGGGCATCAAGTTATAAGATATTGATAGCCGATAGGTTCTAAAACATACTGAGTATTGAGTTATGAGATATGAATAGCCTATGAATTTCATAGTATACTAGGCACCGAGTTTGTTTGAGACTGATATATAAAGGTATTACGTATGTATGCTTGTGTGATGTATAGTGACGTGATGCGAGTTGGAGATGTGGTCTCATTCAATCACTTAAGCTATATGGCTGCTTTTGATGCATGACATACATTATTATCATACGCTTGTTTGTATGCATATATTAAATATATGTATTATGGCATTGAAATGAGTGCATGAGTATGTTGACATATAAAGATGTATATGAACCTGAGGATACTACATAGTCGATTGTTGGCATAAAACATAATTATCTTGGTTTTGTTGTAGGTGTTTTTGATTGATGCATATGTATTGCATATATCAAAACCCTCCCTACTAAGGACTTAGTTGGTATGGGACGATTCAGGACTAGGTAGGAATGATCCAATTATTGCATTTTGTACATGTAGAAAGATAGGAATCAAAGATTAGATAATGTTAGGAATCTTAAACGATGTATCTGTTATTTCACCTCATTGAGATTGGGCTTATGCTTTTTTTTTTTCCTTAGCCTCTCCCAGTCCTTACAGGGTTTTAATAGAGTTTAGTGGACGCCACAGTCGTGGATCAAAGACGCATCGAGGGCACGTTTGCATGTTTTCGTATTTCATTTATTTAGCTCTGTAACACTCGAGAGAGTGTACTATTATTATTATTATTTGTAAATTTTTGGGTTGGCATCCGATTGTTGATTGATTTGTTTTCTCCTTTTGTTGAGATTTATTACCGCAGATGGCGGTTGTATATTTGTTAAATCTTTTGTATGTTTTTATTTTGTCTTGGTGTTGTCTATAAGAACTTGTGATATTGTGGTTTTGGTTTATCTCATTTAGTTTTTCCTTTGATTTTCCAAAGAAGGTTTATTCGAAATTTTTTTGAGAATTTGTACACGTATTGTTTTTTGAAATCAATTCTTGTAGGCTTATTGGGTTGGAGTTTGCTTGGGCTTGGTTTAGTCCAATGTCGGTTATGGTTCTCGGTTTGGGTTGTGATATTAAGTACTTCTGAGGATTCCTAACTCTTCTAATCATAAAATACATATATTTCACTAAAACATCAAATAATATGTATTGGTGAAGAAATCAGTCTCAGATGAATGTTTAGTAGGTGAACAAGACCACAAAGGTAAATTAAATGTGCCATAGGGCGAAAAGAAGATTCCGTATAAATAAAATATGCATGAGTTTAGTGTTCTTTTTAAGCTGATTTGCTCTTTTAATTCAATTGAAAAAAACAATAATTACAAGCGCTATCGTTCCTACGAAAGAAGGTACACACATTCCACTTCTATGGTGTTCAACATTTCTCATTCCAACCATTATATTGTCCTTTAGCTTAGAAAGAAATTTAATTATATGGGGAACAATGGTGATCTTATTAAGATGAGAAAACATTTTATTACTAGGGTTAGTTTACTATTCTAAATCTTCAGATCATTTTAGGAAAAATAATGTTTATCACGAATGCTTATGATTATGATTGATGTGTTACAAATTATTTTGGATTTGACTTTTCGACTAGGTTCTGGTTTGAATCATTATTTATATTATTCTCATGATATATACATCATTGATTTGTTTATTTGTTTTGTAATATTGAGCCCGTTACGTGGCCTTGAGGGCCTAGCCCATTAATTGCAACATATTCGTAAAAAGGCTGACCTTGTGGTTTGGGTCTCTCGTTCAGAACCCTAAACCTAGCCGGTTTTGCTTTTTCCACAAACCAAACTCGCAATTTTGTGTTGTTGGTGTTGTTGGATTGATTTGATCTTGGTTTTTATTCCTAGAATTTCAATTCATTCAACGGCGAGCTGTAGTCGCCGGAATTTGATCGACGACGATGGTATCCAGTAACAATGACCAGTCACACAGGTCCCACCGTGCGTCACTCTCCGGCTCATCGGCAAAGAAGAAGAAGACTAGTAAGCATAAGAAAAACAAACAGCAGGATGAATCTCGGAAAGATAACAAGCAACAACAGAATCCAAAGGTAATTGTTTCTCAAATTTTGTGTTATATAACAGCATGATATGATTGCTGAAATCACAGAAATGTTTTCAATTTTTAATTATTGGTTGTTATAGCGTCGCGTTTTTTAAATTGGGTTTTGCAGTTTCTCATGGTAGCAATTGGGAGCAAATTTTTGGAATTTCATGTAGCATTGACTTGTAATTGCAGTTGTTATGTAAATGTAATCAATGGAACAAACAAACTGTTATTATTTTCCACAGCATAGTAAGATATTTAATCAGTGTAGCAATATTTTTGTGTATACATGCTGCTTACACCTTGTATTCGCCTTTTCTCGTTCAATAACTATACCTCTGGTAGTTTTGTTGCAGGCTTTTGCTTTTAACTCATCTATTAAGGCCAAGCGTTTGCAGTCACGTGCGTCTGAAAAAGAACAACGCAGGCTTCATTTGCCGACTATTGATCGGGCAACTGGAGAGCCAGCTCCTTTTGTTGTTGTTGTGCATGGACCTCCAAAGGTATGTACAAGAAGTTGTTTTCTTTTACCTTGAGCATAGTTTAGTTTGTCTTGTTGACTCAAAGGACAATTATGCTTTTGCAGGTTGGAAAGTCTCTTCTGATTAGATGTCTTGTTCAACACTACACAAAACAAAACTTATCTGAAGTCCGAGGTCCAATTACTGTTGTGTCAGGTTATAACATTTTCTATTTGCTCAAAGGCTTTGTTTTATTGCTTTAACCATTATTTAGTTCATTCCAATTTATTGATACTAGTCTTCGAAGTAAATTTATTTCAAAACAAGGTGCTTAATGAAGCTAAAGATTCTTTCTCTTCATTCACTTCAGGGAAACAAAGAAGAGTACAGTTCATAGAGTGCCCCAATGATATTAATGGCATGATTGATGCTGCAAAGGTTGCTGATCTTGCTTTACTTCTAATAGATGGAAGTTATGGTTTTGAAATGGTGAGTTCTGCGAACATTCCTTAAATTGTTTTTTATTCAGCTGTTGTCTTTTTACCTTGCGAGCATATTTTAATGAGTTAAAGTCAATATGAACAGCGGTTCTGATACAAGTAATTACTTGTGCAACTTTTGTCCTATAGGAAGTTTGTTATTGTCTTATATCGTAGGTGCAAAAAAACACAGTTGTGTAGGTTCCATGATGGTTAGTTAGGCCAAGCTGTCCGGGTGTTGGGGAAAATAAACATTCTAATGCACTTGCAAATCTTGTTTTCATTGTTTTTGCTTGTTATTTGATACAGTGTTTTCTTTTGAATCTATGCATTGCTGTATCTGGTAACTTTTTTAAAGTTTGACTCCTTTGAGTCGGGAGTTTGAATCAGGAATTTAACTTTTGTTAGAGTGCTTCTTTTGCAGAAGAATAAAAATATCTTGGTATTTGAATTCTAAACCGGGCATATTCATTGGAATATCATACTTCTCCTTCGTTTTTTTTTCTGTTCATAGCAATGGTTTCTGATATTCTATTAGGATATAGATAGTCCCTATTACATTAAAGCTAAACTTATATTATGTAAATGCTGGTGTTATCCTTTTCTTGTAATTGATAGGTACTGTTAGTCTGTTCTAGCTAGAGAGCCTAGATTTACAGAATATCTTGAGATACACTCTTGTTGACCACTTTAAGAAAGCCCTATGTTTCTTGAATTGTAAATTTCATTTTGGAGATTCACACAATTTGGATGACTGCTGCCTGCAGGAAGCTCAAAATGGCTGAGTATTACCTTCGAGTGGCTTATGATGTTTGTGCTGTTTTTTTTTTACCATTTTAGGTTCAAGGTACTTTCTTTAGGAAAGCAGAAGTTGCTAGGCACCTTATTTTTGGTTCTCCATCCTTGTTCTTTCTTTTTGACAGTAGAGATTTACTTCTAGGTATATAACTACCCCTACATGTCCAGCTGGTTTGCATTTACTCTTAGAAATTGGTTCAGAAAAGAATTGTTAATCGGGAATAGCCATTGGAATGCAAGCTATGGTAAATAAGATGCTGCAGCATGTCTCTTGTTCACTACTTCCAATTCATGTGAATTGTACAATGAGAGTTGTCGTGAAGCATGTTTTGTTTTTGTTGTCTTCTCTATGAATGCCACTTTAGCAGCTATTGCAATTGCATCTCTACTGCTCTGAGGAAATTAGACTGCTTTTTACAGGAAACATTTGAGTTCTTAAACATTTTGCAACACCACGGCTTCCCGCTGGTTATGGGTGTCCTGAATCACCTCGATAAATTCAAGGATGTTAAGAGACTGAGAAAAACTAAGCAACGGCTCAAGCATCGTTTTTGGAGTGAGATTAAATATGGTTCCAAGCTATTCTTTTTGTCTGGTCTTCTTCGTGGGAAGTACGCATCCTCTCTTGCTTTTTGCGTCTCTTCCTTGTCTATGATAGTACTACTTGAGATTATTTTTGCTATTTGATTTCACTCCCTGCATTTTTGAACCTCTTAAAAGAATCACATCGTCTCCTGTGAACTGGACATGTCCTATCTAACTAGGCATGCAACTATAGTTTTTTTTCCTTTGCTAAATATGTCATGGTATTTGGACTAACTGTCAAAAGTCTGTTCTAGATTTGTGAATTTTAAGTTGATGATTGTGTTGATTATTTGCAGATATTTAAGACGTGAAATCCACAACCTCTCAAGGTTCATATCTGTTATGAAATATCATTCTTTGTCATGGCGCGCTGCTCATCCTTATGTTTTAGCTGATCGCTTTGAAGATGTGACTCCTGTTGAAAGAGTTCGCATGAATAATAAGTGTGACAGAAACATCACATTATATGGTTATCTTCGGGGGTGCAATATGAAGAGAGGTACAAAGGTAGAATTTAACAAGTTTGTGGTTTAAAGCTTAGGTTGTTATTTGCCTTGAAGACTTGTCCTGCAACATTTCAAATTAGTTTTATAAGATGATATTTCTTTATAGGGTTGTTTTGATCTAATTGTATAAACAAGACCATACGTTCCTATATAAATATATGCTTGCAGTACCTGCTGTACAAGGACCTTGTATTGTAGAAAACAAACATGTACTTTCCGTAAGTTCTTTTGTGAATAGCCATTCTTGGGTCAATGCACGATCTTAGCATTAAAAAGTATTTCTGTTTCACTCAATAGAACTCCATCTTTCTCAAAAAGGTATAGTCAACCATTTCTGGTTATGTAGTTGCTTGTAGCTTTGTGAAGAAATCTGGATAATGGAATTGCTAAATGGTGAAGTTGTATGAAAAGGTTTATTAAAGATCATCAAGTGGGGATTTTCTTTTTTCTTAAATTAGCTTACGGAGTCGGTCCAAATGCCACAAGTCAAAAGGTGTGGAAGCTATGCCAAGATTAAATCTTACCTATTGCTATTATTGCTTTTAGTTGTTAATTAGCGTACTTTAGGAACTCTTTTCCTTGTCATATTGTCCTTACTGCTTCATATAAGGGATGCAGGTTTTTTTTTTGTTCGAAGAAAATAACTGCATATCATCTTCTTTTCAAGCACTCTAGTTGAGGGGTGGTACCTCTAACTTCATTATATGCCTGCATGCTTATGGTATATTTAAATATCCATGCAGGTCCACATTGCTGGTGTAGGTGATTTCAGTTTAGCGGGAATATCAAGTCTTCATGATCCTTGCCCGCTACCATCAGCTGCCAAGAAAAAGGGGCTGAGAGATAAAGAAAAACTGTTTTATGCACCAATGTCTGGACTTGGTGACCTTATTTTTGACAAGGATGCTGTTTACATAAACATAAATGATCATTATGTTCAATTTTCAAAAATTGATGGTGATAGTGACACGGCAACTAAGAGAGGTATTTAAGAAATACTTGTTTGGATGATAAGTTTTCAAGATCTTTCTTGGGATTGCGATATTTTTGCAATGTAGATCTTAGTGTCATAGTAACTTCTCAAATTTGTCCTATGCAGTATCATCAATATGTTCTTGCATTTTCATTTTCACATCCCTAAATTGTAAATATGGATAATGTAAAGGTAAGAATGTAGTTCATTCTTTAGCAAAACAACATTATTTTTGAACCTGGATATCAGAGCAGAAAGTTTTGTTTATGAGAAAGGCAACTTCTGGAAGATTACTTGCATAGGCTACACGTTGAAACATTGAGCTAGATTAGATGCTAACTGCTTTTGTATCACTAACCATATACTATTCTTTGCCTTTGATTTGTACAACGAATTATTTGCTATACTATTTTTTGACTCTTATATTTTATTGCCATCGGCTAATCTTATAGTTTCATTTTAACGGGCATCCTAATATTTCTAGGGAAGAATCAAGATGTAGGAGAGATCTTGGTGAAAACACTTCAAAACACACGATATTCTCTAGATGAGAAGTTGCATCATAGTTTCATCAACCTTTTCAGCAGAAATCCCCCTTTGACGCAAGAGGATACTGTGAATGAGAAGGAATTGGCGTTGGCAGAGGATGCTATAGAGTTTCATAATGAAAAGGAGCAGGGAGATCTTACTTTATGGAATGAACAAGTTAATAATCATTTAGAGAACCGAAGTGCTTCAAAAGCCATAAGTCAGGCTAGTGAAATGGCAAGTGAAAGTGATGAAGATAATGATTATCAAGAGACTCAGTTTCTTCGGGAGGAGGACAATGATGGGCAATTACAATCTATGAGTTCTGGTCTGAAAGAGGAACCTGAATTTCATAATGGGAGACTAAGGAGAAAGGTTATACCGGTTAGTTATGAAGGAGATGATGATGGACCAAGCAATGCTGGGGTAAACGAACACTTCTTTAGTTCCTTTTTTCAAAAAATTGTGATAGCTACTCTTGTATACATCTTGCTATAAGTGTCTTCCTTAATTTTTGATAGCAGAATCTCCTAAAAGACTCCTTGAAGTCAAACATCTTGTAGGATGAAGATTTTGTTCCTTTTATTTCCTGTAGTTAGGTTTTCATGATGTGCACTTATAATTTTTTTATAAGCTTTGTGTTAGAAGTTTTATTTAAAAGGGCTAGTATTGTTCTGATTGTCTATCTAGCGCTTGATCTGCACTTTGTAGACCTCGCCATACTGAGCCATGTCATGTTTGGTGGCAGACGTTCTTTGAATACATTATTATTGCTGATAGTTTGAGTTCTACCATTTTGATTTGAAAATTAACATTAAAAGCATGAAGGTTTTCAGTATATATCGTGTTTTAGTGTTTATGTCAATGAAGCTGCAATCTTTACGGGAATATCACCTGGTAATGGCCACCATATTTTCTTTCTGTGAAATGACAAACATCAAATATTATAAGGGCTGATCTGCTACTTTTGTTTCCTCAAATATTTCCCGCATTATTTCCCATGATGCTTTCGCTTCAAACGATTATAGTGAAAATAGCCACGGCACTTGAAGACAAAGGAATACTCATCTTTGGATGTAGTTGTTTGATGTTATATTCCTCCCCCAGCCTTATATTGCTACTGATGTATGTCCAATCACCCAAGAATTGCAGCACTGGCTGACCTTTTTATCTATTTAACTTTCTTTTGGTTGCCAGGGTTCTGATGCAGAAACCTCAGATGGAGAGTTAGGCTCTGGTTCAGAATTCTTAGAAGAGAGCGAAGAAGAAAAAGACTTTGAAGGTTCGTTACTTTCTGCTTTTGTAATTTGGGATCGAATACACAAATTTGCATATGTTCATATGGAAAATGATTTAGCAATTCGAGTCTAATGTTTTCCTAGGATATATCTCAATTGAAATGGGAATTGAACACTCACCCTAGTAGCTTGATGCTATAGTTCAAAAGGATCAAGCATTTTCTTCTAGGATGTCTGGTAATCCTCTTAAATTAATGATTTTGTTCTTTGACATTTAGCAGCTGACCATGGTGATAGTTCAAAGTGGAAGGAGTCATTAATTGCCAAAACAGTGGCTAGAAAGAATACTAATCTTATGCAGCTTGTTTATGGACCATCTGTGTCACTTGCTGTTCCCCTTGTTCGTGAAAACTTTGGTAGCGAGGATGAAGGAAGTGATGAAGAAGAATTTTTCAGGCCAAAAGGAGAGATGCAGAAGGTACTATTTTATCATGTTGCTGCCTAGTTATGAATCTCTGTTGAGGTTGCCAGCAAACATTTCTTGTACCAATTGCAAGATGTTTAAACAATGATATTTGTTTCTACATACTTTACCTTTGTGTCATACTAGAGCTTGTCTTTGAGTGCTCGGTGCACTGTTGTTGTATGATAAGAAGACCTGTTTTGTTGTTTGTATGCTGCAGAAATCTAGTGATGAAAGTAGCACAGATAGTTTCAATTCTGAAGACACTTCCAAGTTTGTACCTAAGATACTCCAGGATTGGTCTAATGAAGAAGTGGTCAGCACCATCCGTGACCGTTTTCCCTCTGAAGATTGGTTAAATGCTGCTCAAAGAGGTCAAAATACAGATGATGTTAGAGAAGATGATGACATGTTTGGTGATGTTGAAGACCTTGAAACAGGGGAGGCCTTAAAGAGTCAGGAATCCATTAGCATTGCAGAAAATGGAAATAATTTTGATGAGGATGCTGAGGAAGTTGAGCAGCGCAGGCTCAAAAAGCTTTCTCTTCGAGCTAAATTCGATGCTGGATATCCTTCTTTGTTCTATCTTATTTTCGTTTTAGTTATTACTGAAGATAGGAGGCGAGTGTGCTTATAATGTAGCACTATCAGATGCGTTATTATATTTATCTGTTTGAAGCACTTTCTTATCTCTTTGCTTGCACTTGCTTTATGAACATGTTGATTTTTTCTGGTGTTATCCTTTTTTCTGAAAGTAGTTTACCTTAACTTATACACACATATGATGGATCTGAGCTATCAGATGAGGGGGAAGGAAAGACAAAGGCGAAAAAGTTTCATCAGAGGCAAAACCATGATGAGGGTTTTTTGGATAAAGTATGGTTTATAACATCCTGTTTCTGTGCGGTACTCAGCTTTCAAATATATTATAAGAGCTGTTGTATTTGGTTTTGCAGTTAAAGGAGGAGATTGAACTTCGTAAACAGATAAATATAGCTGAACTGAACGATCTGGATGACGAGACTAGAGTAGAGGTGGAGGGCTTTAGGACAGGAACTTACCTTAGACTGGAAATTCACGACGTTCCATTTGAGATGGTTGAACATTTTGATCCATGCCACCCTATAGTGGTTGGGGGCATTGGTCTTGGGGAGGAAAATGCTGGATACATGCAGGTATTATTTTTTAATAAACTACACTAACCTATGTGGATGTGTTTTGCGAATCTTACTGCAACTTTTCTGGTTTCACAAGGCTTTTAGTTCTGTATTTGTTGTACACATTAACATATCTCAGTTTATGGATTCTGACTCATACATGTTTATAGTTTGACCACGTTGATTCGATAGCATGTTTTCACCTATGACATTTGAATTCAATACTTGGTTGATTTGCATTTTCTAGATTGAACTTCCTTAAATAATATAGGCGCCCTTTCAAAGTGCATCTTGTCAAATAGTCCTAGTCAAGTTAAAGCCTTAAAAGGTTTCATGTACCAGATTCTGCAAATAGTTCTCGGAGATCCCATTACATACAAATCTATTTCATTTTGTGGAGAAGGTACAATGTAGAAACATTATTGAGGCACAAACTTCAGCTGCTAATGGTTGATGCAAATGCTAATATGATGTTTCGTTCATCGCTTCTTTTTCTTCTTTTTGTTGAAGGTTCGATTTAAGCGTCATAGATGGAGCAAGAAAGTTCTTAAGACCAGAGATCCCATCATTGTTTCTATTGGTTGGAGGCGTTATCAAACAGTACCTATATATGCTATCGAGGATCTTAATGGACGCCATCGGATGCTGAAGTACACACCTGAACATATGCATTGTCTTGCTATGTTTTGGGGCCCTCTTTCACCTCCTAAAAGTGGTCTGCTTGCATTTCAGAATTTATCAAACAATCAGGTTTGCTGTTTTCAGTTTATTATTGCATTGGAATGTGGTAGCATGAAAATAATAACTTGACAGACTTTTGTTACTGTTTAAATTCCACATGGTTCTAGACCTGCTACTCCCTTGATGAATAAAATCTTGACTATAGACTTCAGAATTTGCTTCTGTTTGTGGATCATTTACTGAATAGGTCTTCCATTATTGGATTGCTTATAGATTGACATTTTATTCATTCTTTTAATAGAAATATAGTTCCTCTCCTTCATTGTGTTAGTTCTAGCATGTGTTACAAATGATAATCTACTGTGATCAGTTTGATCTGTTAATTAGTCAAATAATTGAATTTAGGGAATACATTGAACTTCATTCAAATGATAATATCCAGTAGGAATATTTTGAACCCCTGTGGAAGTCTATATGGTTCAACAACTCCCATTATACTTACACTTCCTATATGATTTCTAACTATTTAATTGTAAATTGTTTTTGGTCAAACCCCTGGATTGTTCAAAGAAGATTTATTAAAAGACTTCAAAAATGATTTAATTGCAATTTTTGCTTACCTGGGATATTGTTGATATTAGCGCACAAGGGTGTGTAAGGGTCCATGGAACTAAACCCTACCTAGTCAGATAACTTCATTGTTCTTATAGGTGATGCAGCGATATTTTCTTTTTCTTTACTACGATCCCATCATTTACATAGGGAATTGACAAAATTTTACTTGGAAGTTGTTTGAGGCTGGTAGCCATATGATAATCTGCAACATGTTATGAAATTCTCTTTCCTGTCAGAGAACAGGATTATTACCTGCACCAACATTGTTTCTAAGTAGTCCTTACTTTCCTGGGAGACTCGAGAACATGCTTAAATAATGTCATGACAAAATATATACTCCAACTTAAGATTGGCCCGTATGCTTTACCATTTTGGTTTAACTTTATTGAAAATGAGTATCATATTAAAAAAAAAAGTTTATTGTGAAATTCGCAAGACAAGTTCCTGAATTCTAGCACATAAGGAATAGTTTGTGTTCTGTTTCGAACTTCCCTTTTTATATGATGCTAGACCTGAATCTTTTTAAAAAAAGTCTAATGTTGTTAAGTAATTTAGTCGAAGTCTTGAAGGAGCTTAAATAAAAGAAAAAGAAAGTGAATAGTCATTTCACCAAGTCACTACTTTCAGGCATCATTTCGGATTATGGCAACAGGGACAGTGCTAGAATTCAATCATACTGTCCGAATAATGAAGAAGCTCAAGCTTGTAGGTTATCCATGCAAGATCTATAAGAAAACTGCTTTAATCAAGGACATGTTTACATCAGACCTTGAGATTGCTAGATATGAAGGTGCAGCAGTCCGCACTGTTAGTGGAATCAGGGGGCAGGTGAAGAAGGTAACATGTCATCTTCTGCTATTTATCTGACTTTTATATTGAAGTACTTTTATCCATGTCTTTCTGAACTGTCTCTTAGTGATTTCTGTGGTTTGAGAAACAGTGTTCTTGTGCACGCCTTGGAAAGTAATATGGACTAATAAGTGATATAAACACCTCAACAGATATTTGATTAGAACTCGGAGTTGCTAAATGTGGACCTATGTATTTCTACACACATCAACAGATATTCGATCAGAACTCGGAGTTACTAAATGTGGACCTATGTATTTCTACAGATCTTGAGAAATGATGTATGGACTAAATGATTGATATAAAGACCTTGCTATATTACGCTTCAGAATTTGGAATTACTAAATGGGACTAGTTTGTATCTGAATGGAGTTGTATTTTTTCAGTCTTTTATGGCCGTCTCTTAATGTTCCTGTGCACGAGCCTCATGCTTTTGCAGTGCATTTGTGCAAATTGGTGTAGTTTTACATGAGTTGTTGGCTCATATTCAGAAACTGTAGCTTTTCCAAGGTACATTATTTAAATATCCTTATAATAGGTTTTGTAACCTGTTGGTAATTTTTTTTTTTTCAGGCTGCAAAAGCAGAATTAGGCAATAAGATGAAAGGTGGTGGAAGTATGAAAGAGGGGATAGCAAGATGCACTTTTGAGGACCGAATTCTAATGAGTGATATTGTCTTTTTACGCGCATGGATTCCTGTTGATATACCTCGGTTCTACAATCCCGTCAGCACAGGACTTCAACCACGGGATCGAGACTGGAAGGGCATGAAAACTGTGGCTGAGCTTCGCAGAGAGAACAACCTTCCAATCCCTTACAACAAAGATTCTACTTACAAGGTACATATATTCTGTGTTTTCCATTACGCTTCCTGTTATGCAGCTTCAACATAAAGTGTTATTTGCAGTGTATTATCTTTTTATCTTAATTTGAAAATCTGTGTGCCAGCAACTTACCCTCATATTGTCTAGTTTTCCCTGCTGAAAGTAGGCTACATTTCATATTAATAGCTCAAGGTATATTTTTGTTTAATATACAGCCCATTGAGAGGAAGCCGAGGAAGTTCAATCCATTAGTGATTCCTCCAAAACTTCAAGCTGAACTTCCCTTTGCATCAAAGCCTAAGGACAAGCCTGCCAGGGAGAGGCCACTTCTTCAGAATAGACGTGCTGTGGTCATGGAACCTCATCAAAGAAAAGCTCGTACTCTTGTCCAACACCTGCAGCTGATCAGAAATGAAAAGGTTATTTTTCTTATCCTACATGATTGAAGTTTGTTAGACATTTATATGCATGATTGAAGATGGTTAAAGTTTGTAAGGAATCTGGAATCTACTACCATCAGACTTCTTATGCAAAGCTTGATACTAATTTTAATCATTTGATGGTGCACCCTGTGTTCCACACTTTCCTCAAGTTTGCCTGATGATAGATAGACTAACTGTTTTAAGCTTAATTAACTTCTCTTCAAACAGATGAAGAAGCGAAAGCTAAAAGAAGAGGAGAAGAAAAAGGCCTATGAAGCCCAGAAGGCCAAGAATGAGCAGTTAGCAAAAAAGCGGCAGAGAGAGGAGCGGAGGGAGAGGTACCGTGAGGAGGATAAACAGAACCGAAGAGTAAGGAGAAAAATGGAAGACTAACCATCTACTTACAGGTTTGCGGAATAGTGATTACGTAGTTTTCTGAAAGAGAAGAATTTTTTAGCTGCTTTGCCTTAGGCATTTGTTTATTCATATCAATTTAGCAGAATGATTTTATTAATATCTGTAGTAAGTGTTGTGTTCAAAATGGAGCTGTATTAGTACTCCATTCCCTAGTAACTTATCATTGTGTAAATGTAGCTGTTGATATTTGGTCGGCACAAATTTCATACGTGACATGCTCAACTTACATTTTTGATAGCAGTAAGTCAACTGATATGTTCTGCTTGTTCACTGGTGATCCGCATTTGTTTTCACGTTGCATATCATGTTAAAAGTGAGATTATGCGGGAACTATTTGCGAGGAAGTTCAATACTTCCCTCAAATCAGTGAGGATTTCTTTTTCGCTAGAGAATGGACAGACCAAGAACTTATAGACAATTTCTTCCATTCTTGCAATAAACGCCATTTATGACCCTGTAGGAATTTTATCTAATTTGTTTTTCAAGTCGCTACCCTAGGACCATGATTCTCGAAATTCCACAGCTCTCCAGATTCTGGGCTGATCTCGTTTGTACAATTAATAATGCAATCGTCAAACAACTGTCAGAGAAAGTATCTATCTTCCTTGGCAAAGCAGTCAGAGAGAGCAGCGCGCTGCTTCTCAGCAACCAAACAAAACTGTGCCAAAATGAGCTGGAAGTATATTTTCGTTCAACAAAGCAGACTGAAATTTTTTTAGTTTTGTTGTGAATGGTGATTGTGTGATTTCATTCGTAGTTTTGGTTTCCTATGAGAAGACCACGCGAAACAAGATGATGATATGGCGCTTTATCTGCTGTATCACAGGTTGCTCTCTGTACTCTGCAGGCAAATGTTAACTTGGTTTTCATTCGTTTAGGGACACTAATCCAAGAAATCCAACTTTTAATTACAGAGCAAAATTATTTGTCGTTTGTGTTTAGTTGCTTTTATGTTTAACCATTCAGAAGCCTTCGAGTGGTTGAACAAGCTTATTATTGTTAATGCTTGCTATTGGTGCTGTTACTAAAACAAACACTCCAACACTCGTGCAATATCAAATATAAGCAAACCTCGCGGTGGACTACTATTCATTGCTCCAACGGTAGCTGGTCTAACATATACATCCAAACGTTATATCCAACAAAAGCTAAATCAACCGAACCCATGCACGTGTTCTTATTTTCACCATGTGTTCTTAATTATATATGGTTTAAGACCTTATGCGTGAAATATTTTCTGCGTAAAATATCATGTATATACAAGATTTTGAGAGAAAAGTTTGAGCACTAACAAACCAAACGGAGAAATATAAACAGTAGTCCCTAGTGGAAGAAACTCTTCCACCATGACAATCAATGAATTATTTATCAGCGTTGGCCCTAATGCATTCCTGAGAAGTTGGTAGCAAGCTATGCCATCACGGCTAGCAATTGATTGACTTGATTCTCAGCTTCCCAAAGAATCTAAGCAGCTGAAATAAATAACATTTTCCATAAGCAAAGAAAAAAACAACCAAAAAACAAATCTGCACAAACTGTATTAATAATTCAACAAGCATCCAGAAACCTTACAGACATGCATAATGAATGAAACCTACCTGTGGCCATCTCATCGATCCCAAGAACAACCTCCTCAATTTCCTAGCAATATAGTTTCCGACGTTCTAGAAACAAAACATTTTAAAGTTCAGCATCAGACCAACATCCCTTATACACATTGCCTTCTTCGACCTTTGTCACTAGATCTCTCTCTCGCTCTCTGTGACATGGCTCACTACCTGTTTATCTTCTTCTTAGCAGGAGTTCATGCAGTTTCAACAATTGCAGAATCGGCACGAATTTCACCAATGATTCAAATTGCTGCAGCATCCGCGCCATCTCTTGCCATTAGGAGCAGTCCAGAAGGGCAGCTGCCGCGTAGAGACAAGCCGGATAAATCGGTAGCTGGGGCAGATGTAGTACTTGGAGGGTTTGCCGCTGCGCTTGTTGCTGTTGTTCTTTATTACATTCGGTTGACGAGAAAGAACTCAATAGAAGGAGCAGGAAAGTTGTAGGCGTACTTATAATTAATACTGTTGCGATGTTTTTAGCACTTTGTTCTTGTGAAAAGAAAGTAACGGAGAGAATAACGAACGCTCTTATACTTCTACGTACTCATAAGGAATAATTAATTAAGTCTTGTGTAGCTCTATATAATTGGTTACATGCTGCTATAAGATTAAGGGTAGCTTTTTCCTTGTGATTTGAACTTTAATGGTCTTGATCGTTAAGTAGTCCTAACAGTAAGCCAGTAGTTTCCGGTAGCCCGGAGCGGGAGCTATACTTTGATGGCGCTCTCCTTCTCCAAACATAACATTTATTTTTTAGTGACTTTCATAGCAATTGTGTAGAATCTGATCCCCAAACTAAAATAATTGACCAAATATTTAAAAATTAGCATCTCTCATATATATAAGCACATGCTTATTACATCACTCAGCCAATGTGAAATTATTAAAGAACGTTGATTGTTAAGCTCATGAAGCTAGAGTTTATTTGATTCAACCCAATGCGAGTTGCTAACATATCTTTAAATTGATTAATTCGTTTTTTATTTAGATACTATTTCTAAGCCCCTCCGTTACTAATTCAAATCTAGACCAATTTGAAGACTCAACAATCTCTTCTCTCTCAGCAACACGAAGGATGGCTCTACCCCAATAGGCTCTGATATTAGTTGTATGATTGGATTTTCAAACTAAGATGATGATCAAATCACTTAAGAGTTAGCATATTTCATATATAAACATGTGCCTATTTCAGCACACAGCTAACGTAAAACTATTAAGATATGTGAATTGTTAAGTTCATCAAATTAGGATCCATTTGGCTCAATCTAAAATAAATTGCTGGCCTATCTCTAAGTTGACTAGTCTGTTTTTCAATTAGGCACTATCTCAAAACATTTTCGCTACTAATCTACACCTAAAACGAGTCCCAATAAATTGATCTAAAATTTGGCCAACTTATGAATCCTTGATGAGCTACTACTTCCAATAAATAGTGTTGTTTAGTTTGGAGTGTCTACTAGTTTCCGTGATAAAATACCTGTGAATATTAGTTCATTATACAGATAGTACGGACTATCAATATAGCCACAATGCAACTTCTTTAAAATTCCAATATGAGGACATATCACATTATACAGAATTAAGCCTTGATTTTGGATAAAATATATCAATCATAGTTTCAGAATGAATAAATGCTACTGCAATGAGTATTCAATCTTGCCTCAGTAATACAATTAACTCTTGATAATTAATTAAGAAGGCCAGTTTCTGTACCACCCAGCCCAAGCAGAAACAAGCCCACTTATCCCCAGTGTTACTGCATGATTGCAGAAAGGGTTTGGTTCAATATCAGCCAAAGCTATAATCAGATCAGCTACGTTAGCAGCAATTGCCATTAATCTCATTACTCTATCCATTTTAATCTTCATCTTCTTCTTCTCTACATCAGCTTCAGTACTAGTAATGTTGATCAAGAGCTTCTTTTTCTCTATCAATCCTTGTGTTATAATAATGCAATCAGCTACAATGAAAAATATGTACCCGAAGCTCTCACCGAACGCCGAGATAAAACTCATCCTCCTCGCAAGGTTCTGATCGATGAGTCCGATTCTCGCTGCCCAAAGAAAGTGATCGAAGAAGAAGTAAACCATCTCGCCTCCGTTCGCGAGCACAGCTAGCGTACGGAAGAGCTTTGTAGAGCCGGGGTTCCGTCGGAGAGCGTTGAAGCCGGTGAGAAACCTTCCGGAACGAAAAGCTTTGCGGCTTAGACCGGAGGCAACTTCCCATTGCTTGAAGCGGTTAGCGAGGTTGGGGTTGGAGAGTTCCGTGTGGTAGTGGACGAGTTTTGATACGTACTGGAAAGTTTTGACGAGCTTGTCGATGCCGTCTCGCTTCGCGAGGAACACGACGAGCTTATCGACCGCGTCGTTGCTTGGCATGATAAATGCTTGTGTTTCCGGTAGAGGAAAATAAAGTTTCAGTGGAGGGAGATCGATGGGTACTAGAGATCGACACTGCTACCACTACTCAAAGAGTGGATGAAGAAGTTAAATAGCATGAGAGCCACTAAAAAGGTTTGGAGTGGATAAAACTGGTTTCTTTAAAATTATCTCTTTCAAAATTTAAATTTTAGTTTTTTTTTTTTCAAACTACATTTCTTCTATGGTATCTACTTTTTTTTTTTCTTTTTCTTATCATCCTTATATCAAATATCAATAATTAACATTCACCATAAATCACAAATGAGAAAGAACTAATACACACATTAAGAAATATTTCTTCTAAGTTCATAATTTTTAAGACATTCACATATAAGCAAATATAGATTGGTAATTTTTGTTTGGTTTTGGCCATTTCTCTTTCTCCAGTTGGAGAATGCCTCCGGAAATTATGAAGTTAGTCAGGTCTGCGCTATAACAATGCGGAAATGTTTTAGAATTGTCTTATATATGACTTCTATTTCCTCTTTGTATAAGAAAATTAACGGAAATTTTATAATTGAACTGTTGGAACCAGTTCAAGTTCATTGTATGAAAACTAAAGACTAGTTCGCAGAAATATGTAGAAACGACTCCCTTTGACAGACTTCTTCTTTTTGCTTCCCTTGCTGATGAAACATCTTGAGCTTCACTGAGTATCGGTACATTAATCAGTGGATTGGAAATTGGAATGCAGCTGAAGAAAGAAAAGATTTTGGTAAGTGGATTTGTTCAAACTAGGTCCGGCCTAACCAGAAAAATTAACGGTATGTTTTAAATATATGTAACTAAATTTCGAAATAAAATATAAAAAATAAAATTTTTTAAAAATAAAATAGAAGTAAAATTCAGTATTTATATTTTAATAATTTTTAAGAATATATTAAAAATTAAAAGATATAATTATATTAAAAAATATTATAAATAAGAAAATCAGAACTAAAATTTTATATATAAAAATAAAATTTTAAATTTTTTATATATCAAAACATATAAATTATTTAAAATTTAAAATTAAAAAATAAAATAAAATCACTGACACTTAAAATACGATCTACAGTTTAAAGTCCAGCCCAAAATCAGTGTGCACCGACGCAAAGTTTTTTGCGAAAACAAACAAATACCTTTCGCCAGCCTTGCTTACAGTTTCTCTGCACTCGAGCGAGATCTTTCATCAGTTTGATGTCTGTTATCGAAAAAGTTCTTACAAGATTCTCCAGTTAGACATCTGCCAGCTTGTTCGTTCTTCACCAGCTTCGGGAGAACAGAAGTGATTTTCTTTTTTCTATTGGTTCAGTGATAAGAAATTAAAGCAATTTACCAATTCCTCTTTCTTAATTATATTACTCATTAAATAGTTTCATCTTCTTGGAAGTTCTTTGATCTGTTTGACATCTATTAACTGTTTCAGTTTCGTTCCGTCGTCTAATCAAAATTCTAGATAGATACTATTATAATATCAGCAACGAAACTTTTGCTTGATGGAAAGTGTTGGATCTTTCATGACGTCTTGATTTCTGTTGGGTAATGGAGTTTTGTTATTAGCTTGAAAGAGCAGTTGGTATCTGGATTGAAGAAATTGATCTTCTCTAGGAAAGAGAAGGATTAAGGGTGAAGTATTCCAATTATCTTGCAAGCAAACAGGAATTTTATCTATCTTCCAGCTAAGATAAGATTGCACTAGCTGGGAACCTGGTGAAGTAAAGTGGCAAAGTTTGTAGAAAAATGGGAGCTTAATATGATACATGACGATTCAGGCTTTCATGGTGGTAGAGGTTCACAGCCTGAAAGAAACCTGATGTTGTTCCTTACCTTTTCTGCATTACACATCTGAAGGTGAATGCCCTAAAGCACCCAACTAATTTTCGGAGTTAGGTCGTGAACGCAAGATTCTTCAATGTGTTGTTGAGTGCCATTTGATATCATAGCGGCTAACTGTATGAAGAATTTCTCGAGCATACGATCCACATAAGCACCATAAAGGTTAAATATATGAGTAACATCATTAGGTTATTCTGATATAACTGCGGTACTCTCCCTAATTGGACTCGACTGCATTTTTAATATGGGTGCAAGCTTATTTCTTCTTATGGCTGATGCTTGTGCACGATATGGAGGGAACTCGTCCATTCCAGAAACCAAATTCCTACCACTTTTAAGTTCTGGAATCTTACTGCAAGCCTGTTGGGTTTTCTTGCTCCAATTAGTGATGATTTTGCTTTCAAGGGTCTATCCAGCCACAGTTGCGATTAATATCATTTGCTGCGCTCTTAGGGCCATACCTTCTGTTGCTACTTATACAGATGCTGACTGAGATACTTACATGGCATTGGAGGTCACCTGTGTGGTTATTGACCCCAAAATTTTCTTAAACCGTGAAGAGGAAAAAATAAATAATAATATATAGATGGTAGAAAAGAAAAAAAACATCAGTTAAAAAGGAATCATAAAGTGGACAAAATAAGTTTGCAAAATTAAACTTCTGAGTGAATTTTTTATATCTGTGATTTTAAAGAACTAAATGATAGCATTTTCGAATTGTCATCAAAGCGATCAAAAACAACCCGACAACCTTTTATAAATGCGGTCATAAAAGAGTCCGTTTTCATTTAATTCCAAAACAATGATGTATCCAAACTATGCCATATTCTCGGTTGGTAGTTTAACTGCGGAATGGACAAGGTACATCCACTAATGATATCATCACCCCTCTCTAATCAGCTGTTCTAATATTTTTCCAGTCCTAACTCCTAAGCAAGACATATTACATCCGGTATAGTTTTACAGTATATACTACAAAATGTAAGTTGTAAACCAGTTGGAGCCATGGTGAAGAAAGTTAGGCAATACTTCATGCAACTTCTGTTCTGTTAAACTTTAAGGGTCCTTTATGATTTAGCGGACTCCTGGATCATGTTGCAGCGAGTTGCAATGTTTCGGAAATCTTCAAGGCTTAGCTGCAGGGATTAAGGATTTCTGTCAAATAATAAATAAGAATATAAGGAACCACAACATTGACTATAGGACTTCGACAAAATGGAGTTGAACACAATCCTTCTTACAGAAGGCTGAAGGCATGCCAACTTCCTTAGTTGGAGACATCCTTATATTTTCAACATGGGACGGCCATGAGGCGAATACTTAACCAATTTGTTATAATTGGTTGACGAATGGGGATATGTTTAAACTCAAACAGAAAAGCAAATTTAGCAGGCCATAATAGCATTATAACTCAAAAGAACTAGAGTAATGGATCACAGGAAGAACGAAAGGGATTGCATTGTAAACAGCACTTAAGAACGAACCTTCCCGTCGCTATTGCTGTCAAAGCAATGGATCATGTTTGCTATCTCCATGTCTGTCCAGCAAAAGTCATGAACAGCAGCCATTCTTTGTAAATCATGTACAGCAATCTGTCCCTTCCCTGATTCTGGGCATGAATTCAATTCACATTATTTACTAGTGACACAACAACTTGGTTCGTATTGAGAAGGAAACCAAAACTACATGTACGCCAATGTACAAGGAAGAAACACATTAGCTTAGTCAACTACATTTTGTAAATCAGTAAGGAAACATATACTGAAGCTCCCCCTGGAACCGAAAAGTATAAAATATCCTCTCGTATAACTATGACTATAGTAAATCTAAATTCTTTCTCAAATTGGTACGGAACCAAAAAAACGCACAAGCTGCTGTCTACTTCTCCTCATCCAAGCTCCAGCTGGACTGATGAATAATACCAATTAAATCATATAGCATAATCAATAGAAACATCAGTTACATACTCATGTTAGGGAATTTGTGGCTTATCTAAGATCAAATATAAAGTTTACAAGTGCTTATTTGCTAATCACCTAAAACAAAACCTTTCTAGCTGTTAAAAGAGGTGCGTAAAAACTAGTTAATATTGTTTTTGAGCAAACACTTGATTCACATCTTACCTGGTGGTAACTTATATATTACAACCAAAATAATACAATGGTTATGGTAAGAGCTGAACACGAGATGTTTCATGATGGCTATATAAAAAATTGAAGTTCTATCCCTTTTATAATGGGAGCACAACTCAGGCAGGATAGAAGAGGACTTTGATAGTTGTCAAATTTGAATAGTTAACCCAGAACATATCTAAACTGACCGATGTTGTTCTTCTTGGTTTGCATGTTCGTTCTAGCATATATGACCACAAAACCACAGAAGAATGCACTCGAAGATAGTATAAGATAATGGCAACTAGCTTGAGCTATTATTGGACATCAGATGGGATGGCATCTACGAATCAGAGTACAAAGGATGAATATAGCTACTATTATTCTAGCTTTTAAAATGTCTCAGTCACAGCCTCACACAAAGATTGTTTTTAAGCCCTTAATTTCGTCCTTGTATTTCATCTCTGAATGTTGAGAAAAATAATTTGCATTAAGAGAGAAGAACAGATGTCTACGACTTACTAGAAAATAAAAGGGAGAGGAAAGTTACCATCAAATGAGAAGAAGTAGCCAATCACTTCATCTTCAGTTAGTTGTACACGGTTCACATTCTGGACAAATATAAGGTTCAATTTATTAATGAAATATCAAAGCAACTAAAAAATCCAATACAATAGTAACAAGGGGAGGGGTGAAAACCTGTCTTCTTTTCCTTTTTACGGTATTATTTTGATTACTGTCCCTATTGTTTGTGCCAGGATCCCTAGCATTAGGTGCATTTACAGTAGAACTACTAGACTTTGCATCATGATCAGCAGCTGACCCATCTGTAGCTTCCCCAAGCGACATAGCAATTGCCTTAATAAGATATCAACGTAGTTTCTCAAATAACATTAACAATGAAACATATATTGGAGACCAAAAGTTGTCAAATTTAGGGAATTTATATAAAATCTACCTTTCTTAAGGTTTCATCTTCATTGTTTGTAGCATCTGAATTTTTCATCACATTTTTCCCAAATAACTCATTTTTACCTTTACCACTGCTCGGTGAATCTCTCATCTTTTCTTGCTGAAGGAAGAAGTCATTCGATCAACAGATGTGTACAACATGCAATATTAGAGACTACGTATGCTTGAACCAAAATCAGACCAATAGTTAGTCGCGTAATGCTTCAGCTAACTTCAGCATGTTAGGAATGTTAAACTGGTAATGACGCAGGTGTTTGAAATCCCATGACACAGCTGCTTACAGCTCGCCTTTTAGGCTTGACTAATAATAAAAACAGCAACATTGAGAATCCCTAAACCAAAAGGAATTCAAGGGTCTTGTTATAACGCGAAGACTTAAAAATCTAAATTCAAAGCAAAGTGACTCAAACATTTCATCAACCTCTGTTAGAGATTTACAAAATTGAAGCATATTAAATGTCAATAAATCAAACATTTCACACAACCCAACAAAATGATCTACGTTCACAAAATAATCATCGCACCTTAAGCTTAGGCGTTCGACGAGAAGAAGAAGAAGAAGGCGCGAAGTCTTCATCTTCCTCGCTACTACCATTTTCATCAGATGGCTGGTATTCATCATCTTCTCCATCTCCGTTCCCTTTTTTCTTCTGATTTCTTTTCAGAGAAGAAGATTTGAAAATGGTGGAGGCGAGTTTGGGAAGACCCAATGCTTCCAATCTCGCTCTGTTCTGTTTTATTCTCAACTCCCTCTGCTTCTCGTAATCACAAACTTCCTTCTCTTCTTTCATTGCTTCTTCTTCACGAGTCGCCATGATTCTTCTTCTCTGCCCTGAACCAGAAGCTTTAAAAGACTTTGGGTTTTGATTAGGCCCCAAAGGTAGCCCTCTAGTTTTAAATTCAGCCCACAAGCTTTCTGGGCTTCGTCACAAAAGACGTGTTTATCTTATGAATAAAATGGATAAAGTAAATTTTTTTAAAATTAATTTAAAAAATAAAATTAATAAAGTTAAAATTATATATTAATATAATATTTATAGTAAAAATTAAAATTTTTAAAAATATTAATAAAAAATTTTATTTTAATTTTTATATATATTTATATTGAAAGTGAGTTTAAAAAAAAAGTGAATTTTGAAATGTTTGGTAAACACGCCAGTAAACAAACCATAGCAGTCATTGTAAAGTGGCAGAAAACGAAGGAAGTCAGTTGAGCCAGTTGAGAAAGATCAGTTGAACGAAAACGAAGAAAGAACGCGTTCCTGAATTCGGAAGGAAGCAAAAGACCAACAGGATAACAACAGTGATGGTTACTAGTAGTTTCTTAATCTAAGAGTTGTTCTTGCGTGCGTGCTACGAAGAGTTCTATATATTGGATAATGTATAACAGTGATTATGCTTGTTTTCGAACTTGATGTAGTTTGTCTTTTGATATTATTGCGCAAGAATATCTAAGACCTTATTAATTATCAGTCTATTTGCTTGAAGATATTTTCTTGCAAATGGCTTCACATAAATTTCGTTTCCAATAACTTGTTTTAAGGGGAAGAACATGGTGAAGAAAGGAAAGTGTTGCTTTCAAGAAACATTACGGTGACGTTCGGGAATGAAAAGTATTTAATAAGTTAAAGCAAACACGTCCATTACAGCACCATTCACCAAAGCACTACAACCACTACCGATAAACCAGATTTGATTTCATGTGCAATTAAAAATTCAAGTCACTCGCAAACTTGCAACCGATTTCATTGCATTCGTAACATTAATTTTAGATGGACCCAAGCATGGAGCATGCAGCAGGTAGAAAACAGGAAGAAGTTTTTCATTCTATCAACTTATATAATAAAAACTGGGTTCGTATACAGGCTGCCTTTCTTGTATTAGAACTGTATCCAATCTGTGAAATGTGAAGAGGGAATTCAACCAGTAATCCATTCATAAAACGTCTGTGGCATCAATATTCTGCGATGCAAGTGACAGAAAGAGAAAGCAAAAGCAGCTAATCCCAAAGCAAATCCTTTGCAGGAAATGGCTACATTTTAGTTATCTCTGCATGCAGGAATTCAGAAAACCCAAGATGTCTTGTAGCCCAACATTATCGCCTTGCTAGGGAAGAAGAACCATTAGTTTTTAAAATATATATTCTGATTAAATAATTTTTGATTAGCATTATTTGATAGTTTATGAATGATATAGTTGTTCTTTAGTATAAAAATCTATCAATTTCATAAATATATTAGGAAGGAATTCTTCAAAAGTGAGAAGTCAATCTAAATCCCGTCGTCGAACATTTAATTTAACAAAAAATTGAAAATTTTGAAATAGAACACTAATAATATTAAACGTTAAATTTGACTGCAAATATAAACTTTTAAAAGAATGTGTGAGACACATATAATTTAATATAAATTATAAATAAATTATGTATTCGTATAACTTACCTCTCGACATGCGTCACCTATTTAAAATATGGTTCAAAAATCATTACAATTATATTAGTCTAATAGAACGTATTAAATTGTTTATAAAATAAAATTGTAAAATAAAAATTATTGTAGAAAATTTTGTTAAAATAAATTTCGATAATATATATGACATATAATTTAATATTTTTTATATTTATAAAATATTTTATAAAATCTATAAAAATATTAAAAATAAAATAATTATATTAAATATAATGCCAAATATTTCTTAAACTAAAACACAGTAGACAGTGACGTGACCAAAACGACTTAAACACATGTTAACAAAAAAATCATCAAAGTAACTGCGCCATGTTCTATCCTATGTACGCTATTATCGGAAGGAATGTGGCGTCAGGAAGTGGCACGAAATCTCCAGCATGGCAGAGTTTGGAGTTGAAGTTGCCGCCTCCCGTTTTTGGTCCTGCTACTCAAAGGGAATATACGGGTAGGGAGGGGGTCACCGCAAAGTATCATTCTGAGAATATCCATTGTTTACTTTTTTTTTTTAAATCACAAACTCGGCCCATAGAAACATAATTCTTTTACTAAATTGCCCCTGATGTAACTCTGGCATTACTTCCATGTCATCACGGTATAAGCAATTTGTTTACCGGCTTATTAAATTTAAATTTTAAACTTACGTTTAGTATAAAAATAAAAATAATTTTAATTAATTTTAATTAATTATTTTTAAAATTTTACAATTATTTCTAATATCAAATAAATATTTTAATTATTAATTATTTTTAAAAAATTAAATATTTTTAAAAATAAACACGCTTTAAATAGCTAATTCAGCGGCCGTTTACAATTGCTCAAAATAAATATTATGAAATTAAATTTAAGAAAAAAAAATTATTTTAACTTAAAATTAGTAAAAACTATAAGTACAAAAGTTTTATGAAAACATTAATTATTTTTAAATTTTAAATGATTTTAGTATTATATAATTTTGAAATATAAACAATTAAAATAAAGACAAAAGACTATTTGAAAAGCACTCTAATAGACAACTTTTTTAATATAAAAATCAATTTAAAAATATATATAAATATGTGTTTTATTTCATTCAAGTTTGGGCCAGGATTATTAAAGAGGATTATTAGAAGATTTGTCATAAAATTGGTTCTTTTCGTTACCCTGGTGCACAACCGGTTATCTGAAAAAGCTGTAGTACCAAAGATTTTAACCTCTCAAATTCTTGAAATTGCTTTTAGCTATTCTACTACGATCGTATATCGTAAGGACTTTACGTGTTTTCTTCTATATCTTTTTAACGTACACAATTTCTTCGTATATGTACGACCAAGCAAAAAATTTCTAGAATCACTCTAATTCATGAATAAAACAAAAACACATTCCGGTATTATTCTTTTGGGTTCTACTTACTGGAAGGTTCCCTGTCTACTTCTTTCGAACATCTTTCTTCTCTGGAAGCTTCGCAGTTTATTTCCTTCTCTGTTTGACTTTTGAACAATACGAGAACTTTCAAAGGGACAGCGGCAGACATTGAAGAACGTTTCTGTATTCATATCCACACCATTTAAATTAAGAAAGCGAATTGTTTAATTAGTAGTTAAATTAATTCCATGAACAGTTTCTGTGTCTGTCGAACTACCATGAAGTCTCTCAAATCTGTGTAAGTGTCGACTCTCTCTTTAAAAATCACTTTTTAATTCAATTACATAAAAAATATAAAAATTAATTTTACTTAAACTTAATTACTTAATAAAAATATGATAATTCTTAATAATAAGTTATTTTTAGAAAATTATTACACCATAAAAAGCTTGATCGACCTGTGCATACTTGGCCCATTGAACAGAAGATTAATTAAAAAGTACACAAAGTTTGGAAAACTTTAATTTTTTTCACCACAATAACGTTTGAATGAAGAACGAGAGATTCTTAGGACACTTTCTGGAAAACCAGCAGCTGAAGTTTACATCCGAAACTTGTTTGTGCAGAATTTGGAAACATGCATCTAGAAACTAATACAAAATTTTTATGTTTTGCTATATACATTATTACGGGTCCTATCATGCCAATTGTATTTGCAAAATCAGATAAGTGCGATCATCACGAAGTCCTATCATTCATGGGAAACTTATTTGCAAAATCAGATACGTGTTATGACAGAAGTGCCCTCGCAAGATGCCGCATCTCTCAGAAATATTCCCGCGCTAGCGCTTTAACCTGGGAATAGAGCTCAACAGCGATCCTAACCGAAAACAAATTTATTTTCACAGTAGCGTGGAATAACGGCAAGGGCAAGTATGGGAATTGGTATATGTAGTGTTTCGTGGTTTAGCGTGTTGCGAACTCCTCGCTCGTTCTTCTCTAAAATGCTCGGACGAGTATTTGCTTCCAACTCCACGCCCGACAACAACAAAACCAAAAAAAAAAAATAATAAAGGAAAAGAAAATCTCCCAATACCGAAGAAGAAAAGAAGAGAGTTGATTATCTGAAGAAGAGGAAGAAGTAGAGTGATTCAAGTGGTTGGTCACTTCACGGTATAGACATATGCGTTTCTTGGATTCAATGCTTTAAAATGTTTTCATCTTTTCTGTTTTCTCACGTAAGATTGCATTTTTTCTGGTCAGCTTTTACGCAATTGGACGTTTTTTTTTTCTCTCTTTTTTCTGTTCTGGAGCGGTTTTGTAGTGGACCTATTGCATTGGGATGCGTGTATAATATTGCGTTTTGGTATTTGGTTTTGTGATAAAAAATTCTGGTGAGCTTTTCCATCATAGAGAAATTTCTTGTTTTTCTTCTCTGTTGCTTGGAGTAGATTTGGTGATATTTGAATTAGACAGAGATTGATGGAGACGGATGGTTTGGCAATTTTTACTTTTTTAGCTACTAAAACTTGTGAGCTCTTATTTGGTGAGTAGATCTTCTTGCTTTGTTTCTTATTTTTGTTCTGATCACCCTGTTGAAGTGGATGGATGGTTCCTTTTTTTCATTTTTAATCATTTTTTAAGCAAATATATTTTGACGATCGATGAAAGGATTTATAATTTTCCTTCCTGTGTTGATGCTCAGAATAGAACGAATTGGTATTGATTTGTGGTAAATGGAAAAAATTGCTTCTTTTGTTGTTAGCTCAGAGTAGAATATTCTGTTCTCTGAATTGTTAGATTACTCATAGAACAACTAAAGATTTCTTCTTTTTTTTTTGTTTCTTCTGATTATCTGGATTTGTATGTTATAGCCTTTTTGTAAATTTGTTAGGAATAGTGAAGTCATGCGGATGGTATTGTTCGTGATTGTTAGTTATGTCGTTTACTTATTCCAGAAACTGATTGTGAACTTCGATTATCACGATGGTTCTGACCGGAAAGCCATCCTGTCCTAATTATCAACTTTTCTGTGAGTGTTCAATAACTGATGCCAATCCTCTCTTTTTTGGCTTTGCCTACGTGATTGTAGATTTGGATGCCAATTTTTTTGGCTTGCCTATGTGTTGTTCATTTGGAAACTTCTTGGAAATAATTACACTCATCTCACATTTGATTTCTTTCCTCTTAAGTTCATTATTTAGTATAAAGCTTTGGTAGAGGCATAAGCATTTTAAGTCTGCAGAATCTTGACGGGAATAGTGGTTAAGATGATTATACCTGGTTGTCTGTTGATTCATTTGACACAAACTGATTGATTAGCTTCTACAACACTACGATCAACAATGTTAGCAATATACATCTAAAGTATATTAATGTTGATCTTGTTCTGTTCTGCAGAAGCTTCCCTATCACTATAAATGTCCATAAGCTTTTTCCAAGTTGCCTGCCCACCAGATTTTCAAGAGTGACTTAGCTGTAAATTCCCAAAATTTGCCAGGAAGATTGCAGAAAAGTTTGATGGGTTCTCTTAGTGATTCAAGAACTGAGACGGAAAGCTCTAAGCCCTTAGGCATACGCTTCTTTGAGTGTATGCGGAAGAGAGCTTTATCCTTTAAGAAGCATCAGACCATTGTCTTGATTCTTACATTCTTTGCTTATGCTAGCTTTCATGCTACCCGTAAAACCACAAGCATTGTGAAGAGTGTCCTTGACCCGAAAACCACAAATTTAGGCTCCTTACAGTGGACTAGGGCATACTTCCTTAACAGTGTCCCGGAGGAACATCGGAAAGTAGCATTGCAAAACGGTTGGGCTCCTTTTGATGGCAAAGATAGCACAGTCTTGCTTGGAGAGATTGATGTGGCCTTCCTTTCAGTGTATGCTCTTGGCATGTACTTTGCTGGACACTTGGGTGATCGCTTGGACCTAAGGATTTTTCTGACAATTGGAATGGTTGGAACTGGTCTCTTCACGGCTCTCTTTGGTGTTGGTTATTGGCTAAATGTTCATGATTTCTATTACTTCTTGGGTGTCCAAATGATAGCTGGTTTGTTCCAATCCACTGGCTGGCCATCAGTGATTGCAGTGGTGGGGAACTGGTTTGGAAAGAGAAAAAGGGGCCTCATTATGGGGATCTGGAATGCACACACATCTGTGGGCAATATCTCTGGCTCCTTGATTGCATCTGCTCTGCTGACTTATGGGTGGGGCTGGTCGTTTGTTGTACCCGGTCTTCTTATTGCCTTTGTTGGGTTGATGGTGTTTCTATTTTTGCCGGTTAGTCCAGATTCTGTGGGAGTAGAGAAAGAAGAGGATGCCATGGTGAAGTCTCAACAGAAACAAGGTATATCAGTGCCCCTTCTGGAAGGGGGACCAGATGTCAAAGAGAAAGCAGTTGGTTTCCTGCAGGCATGGCAGATTCCAGGAGTTGCCCCCTTTGCACTTTGTCTATTTTTCACCAAATTGGTGGCCTATACCTTTCTCTACTGGCTGCCTTTTTATATCAGTCACACAGGTATATACTATTGGTTGATAATTTCATGTTCTTTGATTTTATCATTAAGTGGCAAATGCAAGATGCTTTCTTAGTAGTAGGTTGTGGATGATTGCTATCGGACATAGGCCATAACTCAATTTTGATCTATCATGTATGACTTTTCGTTGACTTTCTCTCCTGCTCACAGCTTTACAAGCTCATTTGTGGTTATAGAGTTGTCTTTGATTGGCAAACTAGCATTCTTTAGTGACTAGTGGCTTCAGAGTTTTAGTACTAAGCTTCACCTTTAATTCGCATATGGTTTCTACGTGTTCTAACGACTTAATGCTCTTTTCCACTTTCAGCTATTGATGGCAAGTATCTATCCGATTCTGCTGCTGGGACCCTTTCAACACTTTTTGATGTTGGCGGTGTGGTAGGAGGGATCCTTGCTGGTC
Source organism: Acanthochlamys bracteata (assembly GCA_019914995.1). NCBI lineage: Eukaryota > Viridiplantae > Streptophyta > Magnoliopsida > Pandanales > Velloziaceae > Acanthochlamys > Acanthochlamys bracteata. Next base: position 2,139,020 of record CM034126.1, read on the forward strand.
ACATGTCAGACCGACTTAACGCACGGGCGCTTACAGCTGCAGGTTTCATCTACTGTGCAATTCCTGCCCTCTTCTTTTATCGTCTATATGGGAGTGTGTCCTTGTTCTGGAATGTTACTCTTATGTTTATAACCGGAGCGCTGGTGAACGGTCCTTATGCGCTGATAACAACAGCAGTGTCTACGGACCTTGGCACACACAGCTCCTTGCAAGGAAATTCTAGGGCCCTTGCTACTGTGGCAGCTATTATAGATGGCACAGGATCTGTTGGGGCAGCCGTAGGCCCACTCCTGACAGGATACATTTCCACCAAGAGCTGGAGTGGAGTGTTTGCAATGCTGATGGTGGCAGCCTTTGTGTCTGGGCTCCTCTTGACCAGGCTTGTGGTCGCTGAAGTATCCGAAAAAGTTGAGGCTTCAAGGAGTTGCTCGAGATCACATATCCCAGAAGTGTAGGTTGTACATTATGACAACGTATGCATGGGTAAAAAGCCGCTTGCATCATAGAAGTTGTCTCTTCTTGTTTCAATTGGAGGCTTGGTTGTTTTTTGTTAGTGGGTTGAGGATTTTAGTTCTCTTGGAACCTCAGCCAAAAGGTTCATGGTCTGTAGGGAAATTGGCCGGGCAAATTCAGTTGTACATAGGAGATTGATTCTTATGGCCCTATTTACTTGCATCTCCATGGGGGATTGGGAATGACACTTGGTCCTTGTTTCTTGTTGGTTTGGCAAGAATGCAGGGAGCTGGCACAACGGTGTTGTGTACAATGTTGGGGAAAAACAATATTATGCTTCTCACTGTGAGAGAATTGGTCTCTCACCAGCAAGAAATCCACTTCTTAATGCTTGTATCATCTTTCACATGGTCCAACTACTGCATTCTTTTCTTCTCCTACGCAGTTAGGGGAAACATGGAAGTTCTCGTATGTTTGTGTATATATACACATATAATATATTATATCATATCACTCCCTGGTCTTTTTCTAGAAAAATAATTGTAGTCATAACATTATGTGGTGTTGTTAGATTGTTGAAGCTCATTTAGAAAGTAGTTATCTGACTGGTAAAGTTTGGAATTTTGATCAGAGTATATGTAGGGCTTCCATGAAGTTGATCGTTCAATGGTTCTTTACTGATAGTGAAAGACTTGTTGTTCTTCCTTCTAATGTTGATATACCTGGTAAGGAATGAACGACTACAATTCTAAAGGAGTGGCGCGGAAGAACAACCTAAAAACATCAGAATCTTATTCGAAAAGGTTTTACCCTGATGAAACAAGCGCATACATATCACAAAATTCTGTTGGCAGGTGATGACCAGCCCTGCTTTTTTTGAAGCATGTTGCATCTTATCCCGTCTACATGAAATCAGACGTCAATTTTTGCATCTGTTTAAGTTTCTTCTATCATTATGTGATTGTATTCTAAATGCGCAACTTGTTTTTCTTACAAACTTTTTGTCCTGATACTTCAGATTGTTGTCAAACACGTACATGTTCATAGGTTCTGAAGTTCTTCATGCGTACATAAGAAGTCTATGAACATTGGTATATATTCCAGTTGTTCCTTGCAAAGAGAAGAGCCTAGTAGTTGGTATTGTTCTGAAAAAGTTTTTTTTTTTCTGTCAGGAATATATTCTGTTATTATTGGCCAAAAAAGAAAAATAACTTTGATTATCTGTGATGTTGCTATCCTTTTATTTTTGGTTGTTGTGTTGCTTGTAGATCCTCTTCAAAGCTGCTAAGTGCTGGTTTACACATTATTATTTTTTATCCTTATCTTTGTTTTAAGTTCTAACATGTCATCTCAACTCAGGTTATTAGTCTCATCTTTTACATTTTAGCTTTTCAGATAAAGAGGATGATATTAATCTTTTGTTAATTTTATAAAGGTCCTTATAAAATAGAAAAGCAACACAAGTTTGTGGAAGAAGAAATAGAAAAGCAAACCGGGCCAAAACCACAGCTATTGGGCCATCTTATATTTAAGCCGAATTAAGTTTTCAGTCAGGCCCAAATTATTCTTTTTGGAATGGAAGGCGTTGGCAAATTAATTAATTAAATTCTGGAGGAATGTATTAACTTTGCTTAATTAAAAACAAATTTGTTGCCCATATTTTTATAATTAGCTATAGATGTTTACAATATATTACACTATGTATAAAAACCTATTCTACTAGGGGTTGATGTATGTAGATAATAAAAATAATTCAATCTCTTTTTAATTAAATTTATCTAATAAAACTACTAATTAGATATGAGATGGGATCATGTGCACTCCTACTCCTTGGCTTAAGAAAAACTTTGCTTATGTCAATCAATCAAACGAATTAAATACATTTATATGCTAGAGCTTTTTTGTAATGTTCAATCAACAACGTTGTAGATTTACGTAAATGTTAGATTATCAATTATCACACTTAAACAAGTAATCTGTTTTAACTATTGTTTAGATGGATTATACAGTTATTAAAATAATATTTTTTGTTAGAAATTAACATAAGTTTTAATGCTAATGTCTCTTCATTATTTGTTTAAGTGGAACAATGACATAAAAGTCCTAGATATGATTAAAGTTTTCAAGATTAATAGTAGCTAGCAGCTCTAATCATAGGATGAAGACTTTCCCCCTAATTAAGGTATCAATTGATCTCTAAACTAACAATAATATACATAGAATGCAAAGTACTTCCTCAAGTATTTATACACATAAAATATGTTTATATGCATGTCCATCGCACTAAAATATTTAGTTTTGAGAAGTTAACTTGCTAATTTTTATATAAATCTTTAGGAGGTGTTTTTATTAATAGGATAGAGTTTCGTAAAACTGAGTTCGATAGAACTGAATTTGATAAAAAGTAATTATATATCAATCAATGAGTTCAGAATAAATTGAAATACAAAAGATAAATTCTAACTTTGGATTGTTTATATTAAGGGAATAGTAGTAGCAAAAGTAATGTTTTGTTTTTCTATTGAATGAGACTGAAAGTAACCATAAAACATTTATAATCTATGCTTATTATTTCACGACTTTTCATCATTTATAGGATCTGACAACAAAAAAAAAAAAGAATAAGAGAATATGAAAAAAAGACGTAGAAATTAAAAGCAAACAACGTTAAGTATACCACATTAAAGCTTAAATAATACTGCACCTAAGGCGTTTGCCATTCCATTCCAAAAAAATAATCTTTTAATTTTTTAATTCATAATTTTTAGTCTATATTTTTACAAGTTTTTAAAATTTTATTTTAAAATTTAAAATATAGAAAAAATTTTATTTTTTATTTTTATTTTTTTAGATAAAACAGTAGAGCTTATTTTTTTAAAAAAATAAAAATATTTTTTGTTCTAAAAAATTTATATTTCAAAAATACTACTAAATATCTTTTTGATTTTGAATTGAATTGTATTGTATTTTAATAGAGACCAACCTTCAATCTTAGGAAAAGAATATAGACACTCTTCTTAGGGATAGTTTAAAGCATTTCTTTTTTAATTTTTGATCGGTGTTTTAAGATTTAATCTTAATAATTGAATATTAAAAAGTATAAATTAAAAATATATTGAAAAATTTTAATTTAATTGAACAACAAATTAATCTCTATTTAGCTAATTAATAAAGATCACAAAAAAATATAATATATATATGTTAGAATTTTGTTTTATGTTTGTCATCGTTATCAAGTCACTGAAGAGATCGATTATTGATCCGATTAAATTAAAATTATTATTATTATAATTAATTCAAATTATTTATATTTAATAGTGGAGATTATATTTAAAAAATTTTATCATAAATTTAAAAGTATTTAAAAGTGTGTTTAAAGAAAGCATTCATATTTTTTCTTGTATATATATATATATTAATTGTTATATTAAACGAACCACCTCAATTTTAAAGTACATACAATAATAATAAACAATAGATATTAAATGATTTACAAATAAATTACTGGCTACTGAAATACTTTTTTATGAGCGTTGTCATGAAAGGGACAAGCCCTTCAAAATCCAAACTGGCATGTCTAGCAACACAAGGAACTAACACTTTCAGAAGATGTATTACATCTCTCCTTCTTGCGTGCATATTCAAGCATGCATGAACCAATCCAATTCCAATTCCAATTCCAATTCCAATGAGATGCAATCAATCTTTGAATAAACAAACGTACATCTTTGGCATTTTTATAATGTGGCAATATTATTGCCTTTGAAGTTTCAAGTATCCCTTCACTTAAAGCTAAAAACAAGCTTTTCTTCTGCAATAATATATACATATACATAGGAAACATTCTATTAAAACAGATGCGGAGGATAATTTTTTTTTATAAAAACTACGAAGTTAAGCGTGATTGTTTATATATATGGATTTGTTATGGTTTGCAGAGCTGCGAATAAGAATTAACTTGGACATGAAGAAGAGGTAGCAAGGTTTTGTTATTGTTTTGAAATTGTACTGTATATGTGTTGCTTGTTGTGTAGGGATTCTAAATTCTTGCAAGGAAGGAAAGAACAAGTCACCACCTTCCTACTCTTTAAGCTTTTGGCAAAAAACTGTTGATTAAAAGAGTGTAAAATGAGTCGAAAAAAGTAACACAGTGATTTACGAACTTGCATGCCTCAAATCTGAAGTCAATTTGGAAATATGAAAAACAATCCGTATTTTATATAGCGAACACTATTGATTGTTAACTTGTTAACTCATAACAGGGAGCTAAATTTTTGAGAAATAAGAAATTAATTTATAGAATATATAAAATTATTTGATGTAATTCGGAAGTGATATTTTGATAAAAAAATTTACTTAAAATTGAATCGTAAAGTATTCATATCAGCATGAGTAGGTAGGTTTTGCTTTCATGCAAAGGCCAAATTAAGCAGTCACTCACATGGAGTCAAGTATATAAAAACTTAAAATGAAGAGACAACACCCACTGACAAACAAAGAAAGAACTACAAAAAATTTATTAACCTATAAATTTCAGCATTATCTTTACACTTGAAAAAAAAAATGGTGGCAGATCAAAGTTTGTCTCCCTTATTTCTCCTCCCTATCAAGCATGCACGGATGGCATGTAAGGGAGAAACACAGCAAATTCATTGCCTTGCATGTTGATAATCATGCTTTGATATCTTTGGCTTAGAAATTTGTTTCCAGATCTTTTTTTCTTTCTCATGAATTGTGAGTGAGACTTTGAAGTAGGGCAATGCTAATAAAAGAAGTATATTATAATTTATTTTTAAATTATTTTTTTAATAAATAAATAAGTCTGATATGTTACTATTTACTATTGATTTGATTTTATCTAAATAGTAAAATATAATGAGAACAACTATACAAGAAAATAGCTTAACACAAACTGTGGATTGAGACATGGACTGCAATATCTGACCAAATTCATTAGAGCTCTTTTAACGAAAGCTATATTTAATTTTTTATTTTATATTTTTAATATATTTTTTATAAATATTTAAAAAATTTATTTAAAAAATTTAAAAATATAAAAAATTTTTGTCGTTAATTTTTTTATTTTTTTATATCAAACTAATAAAACTTATTTTTAGAAAAGTAAATATTTTTTATTTAAAAAAATTTAATTTCAAACGCTCTATCAGATAGGTACATGTGAAGCTATAGTATGCTGATAAGGTTTGCCTTTTTTTAGAATACATGCATTATTTTTAGCTAAATACTAAAGATAATAAACACTAGATTACACAACAATATGTTGCGAAAAAAAATTTAATTTCACGTTCACTTATTAATATTATTATTATCCGATGCTTGTTCATAAAATTTGAATTTATTTTTTTTCATATTTGTGTGGTTTTATGATGGTCCTATGAAATCTGTTTCTAACCAGATGTTTTACATACAATGAATTTTTCTCTTTTTTCTTAAAGAGGGCACCAATTGGGCCCCTTTTTTTGGGCCTAAACTTTTAAATTGTGGAGCCGGTTCGGCTATGCATTGAAATTCTTTTTTATTTGTTCTTTTTATTTCTAATATATTGATAATAATATTAAAAAATAAATTTTATTTCTTTAAAATTTCAGTGCAAATTATTTTTAGACTATTTTATTTAAATAATTCTAAGCAACTCCATGCTCTCGTGTAGTTTTGGTGTGTTTATAATATGAGGTTTTTTAAAAGAAACAATTTTATAAAATTTTTTTAAAATAAGTTTGAGTTTCAGGGTATATAATATTTTTGTATATTAAATGTTATACAAAAAAATTTACGACATATATATATTTATATTCAAATATTTTATAAATATATAAAAAATTTAATAATTTATTCAAATTAAATAAATAATAAATATTTTGAAAGTAATGTCAAACGACTCTGTTATTTTAGACTAGCTTTTCACATCGTTCTTAACACGGACGTTTTGTTAACGTATATATTAAAACTACAGTAAATATAATTTTTTATTTTCACGATCAAATTATATCAAATAATTTGTTTTTTTACTGTCACTTGATCTTTTATTACGCTATTTATTATCCAATTCTTAACTGTATGTTTACGAGACGTTGCATCTCTACATGTTAAAATGTATATAATCTAGTTTATCCTTAATTTTAAATAATTTATTATTTTAAAAGTTAATGTTTAAAATTTTTCTCGTATATAACTGTTCAATTAGAAATCTTTTCTCGTACACAAGTATATAACTGAGGGGATTGCGCTGCAAATCTAATTAATTAAATCTAATAAATACAAGCACACAAACACACCAGAAACAGAAATGAAGAAAGAAAAAACCAAACGTAAAAGCTACCTTCTCATTTGCATCATTTGATTAATCATCCAACGATCTTGCAAAAAATCTATAATTAAATAAAACTTATTCTGTTTATGGAATATTTAGAAATACTTATAAAATAAATTTTTATTAGATAAAAATTATTTTTTATTCAATTCTAAAAATTAGCTATATTTTTTTATAATTTTAGAATTTTAATATTATAAAAAAGTTTATTAAATTATAAAATAATCAAGTGCTTGAAAAGCTGTTAAACTATCTCATAGTACGCGAGAAGATTTATAAATTTCTCAGAAACCAACAAAATCAAAATCTCGCGGGATATTTGCTTGTAGTGGCATTTGCGTAAAACCCTACTCGCGTAAGGGGGTAATCCATTCATTTAGGTTACATAATCCGTCGGCGGCCCCGGTCCCAGCGACGTCTGCATCTGAGAACCACTCTGTCGAAGAAGGCCCACTGTTGGATTGCCAGTGGCCAATCACGGTCGTCCGATTATATATGATTGTTTTATATTTACCGTAGGATTAACTTTTGGACCAATCAAGCACAGATAACCAGGCGGAAAGCCGTGGAGTGGCACCCACCGTGAGGCGTCAACCATGGCCGTCAAATCCTAGCGGAGTACGACGCCATCAATTGCATTGCTTAAATTTTGTAATTGTCGAAATGGCCCTGTAGCTGTGAACCAAGACCGGCCCGTATCGGGTTCACTCTTTTGCCCATAGGGCTCGAAAGGACGGTCAGTCAGAACTTGTCTTTAACTCCTGCTACACTCGATTCAGCATGCTACCGCACGGTAAGTATATTACATCCGCCGTCCATTTTCCCATTTATGTAGATCTACGGCTAAAGAGGGGGACTACAATGACCGTAATACCCTTTGGTATCACGTGAGTAATAGTGATGTGCAGGGATATTTATGTCAGGACAAGGTTAATTAAGGATTCTGTTGCTTGTTCTGTTTTCTTTCAGTTATGATGATGTTGGCGGACAATGAAAAAATGGAGGGAAAATTTTGGAGCGTTAACAATTAATTAAAACTAGTAAAATCTAATCTAACAGAGAAGTGGAGAGACGCGGTGAGTAAAAAAAGTAGAGTAGGAAATGTTAAGGGGGGGGTTCTAGAGAGAGAGAACACTTTATTACCTTTTTATGTTGCACGCATCTCTTGCAATGGCAAAGTAGAGAGAGAAATCAAAGAAAGACAGGGAGTACACGGTATATCTGCCCTCTTCCAGGCTACATACAAGCCTTCCAGAGAGGAAGGTAGAACTAAAAGAAAGGCAAAAGAGAGGAAGAAGAGTAATGGGTGCTGGAAGACGAAGAGGAGCAGAGCCAGCTGAAGAGATCATCAACAACAAAGAAGAAGCAGCAACTGATCAGGAAGACAATAAGTTGCTTAAACAGAAGTGATGGCTAGTTGTTAGCAATTGTCTGAAGGTTAAATACAAAAACAAAAGTTGAGAGCTTTTTTCTTTTTCTTTTTTCTTGAAAAAAAGTTTGGTTTTTATTTGAATGGTGGTGTTGGTGTTGAAAAAACAAGAGGTGTCTGTGCATGTTTGGTTTTAGATGAGGGCGATCCCCGTTGATATCCAGGGGCAGGGGGTGCTTGAAGCAGTAGTACAAGCAGCAGGTTCCAATTCTTCTCCGGAGGTAACAGCAACAGTACTAGAACAAGCCGGTGGTGGTTTCTGTTGGAGTTCTAATAACAAGAGGAAGAGAGTGGTTGTTTCTGTTGAAGGTTTAGAACCGACATCGGTACTGGATCACCGGCGGAGCCCAAGTCCACCGACATCTTCGTCCACACTGTCTTCTTCTCTGGGCGGCGGCGGCGGCGGCGGCGCAGCTTCTGATTCCACCGCCGGGGTGGCGGCTGTTTCAGATTCAACCAACCCTTCCTCCGCTCACAAATGGCGGCCTTCTTCAACCGACTCAACCCCTTCAGCTCCAAACCAACAGCCAGCTTCCGTTGTCTCTGTCGACGACATCGGCAAGAAAGAAGAATGGGCCACCGCAGAACTCCAGCCCATCCCGGCGGGCTTGGAGATGAATCTTCCCAGCCTTGACTGGGAATCCATGCTTGGCGACACGGCGACCCCCGGGGCTTCCTCGCCTGGCCGAGAACAATCTTTCCTTCACTGGATCATGAGTGACATAGATGAACAGACCAATCTTAATCTCAAGCAGCAGCAGCAGCAGCAGCAACAGTTTCTTTCACAGGGTGAAGTTGGTTTTAGTTTTGCTGCCAATCAAAGTTTCGGGTTTGAAGCGATCTCAGCTGCTCCTGCAATTAACTCTCCTCCGAGCTCTACTAGTGTTTCTTCGGCTTCCGGGTTACCCTTGTTGAGCTCCACCAACAGCAACAGTGGTTGCAGAACAGTGGCGCCGGCTATTATCCAGCAGCAACAACAGTTCTTAAGCATGAAAGTTCAAAACTTTGGGAACCAATTGGGTGGAAATCCAACGTTTGGGGGAAATAATCTGCAATTGCCGCCGGCAATCTTCTTCCAAGATTCCAGAGTGGAGGAGAAACCACAGCTTTTTAGCCCCACAAGCGGTGGCGGAGGGCTTCTCAACCAGCAGCACCAGCCATCCCACCCTTTGCCGAACCAGTCATTCTTTTTGCCTATTTCAACCTTCGCCACCGCTACTGCTCAGGCGGAGCACGGGATAGTCCTCCCGCCGCAACCCAAGCGCCACCACGCTCTCTCCCTTGGCGCCGTCGTCGACTCATGCCCGAAGCTATCGCCTTTCTCCGATCCCTCTGGCGGCGGCACAGGACATGATCTTTTTCTCCGCCGTCCCCAGCAACCTGGATTGATTCCTCAGCTTCCAAACGTTCCCTACCACCTTCAGCACAGGCCGATGAAACCGAAATCTGGCGGCGGGGACGAAGCGGCGGCTGTTGCTCAGCAGCAGCAGCAAGCTTTGGTTGATCAACTGTTCAAGGCCGCAGAGTTGATCGAGGCCGGGAACTCCTTCGGCGCGCGTGGGATATTGGCGCGGCTCAATCAACAGCTCCCTTCTCCGGTCGGGAAGCCCTTCTATCGTACTGCCTTCTACTTCAAGGAGGCTCTTCTCCTCCTCACCTCCTCCCCCGCAAACTCTTCACCGCAGAGGCCTTCCACGGCTTTCTCTTCTCCCCTCGACATCGTCCTCAAGCTCAGTGCTTATAAAGCATTCAGTGAAGTGTCGCCAATTGTTCAGTTCACCAACTTCACTTCTATCCAAGCTTTGCTTGAAGAGCTCGGCGCTGCAGACAGAATCCACATTATCGACTTCGATATCGGGGTTGGTGGACAGTGGTCTTCGTTGATGCAGGAGATTGCACAGCGGCCTTCCACTTTAGCTTCCCCCTTTTTTCTAAAGATAACAGCTTTTGTCTCGCCTACTGCTCATCACCCCATTGAACTCCACCTGACAAGAGAAATTCTTTCACATTTTGCTGCAGACCTTAACATTCCATTTGAATTCAATGTTCTACCGTTGGACTCGTTCGATCCTGCGACAATTCTTGCCATGTCAGGTGGTGTTGGTGAATCCGTTGCCGTGAACCTTCCTGTTGGCTCGGCGTTCGCTCCGTCGGTCCCGGCGATCCTTCATCTTGTGAAGCAGCTTTCTCCGAAGATTGTTCTCTCGGTTGATCAGGGTTGTGACCGGAATGACCTCCAGTTCTCTCACCATTTCCTCCATGCCCTCCAATCCTCGGTTGTCCTCCTTGATTCAATTGATGCCGTCGGGACAGTCCAGGACGTCGCTAGCAAGATTGAGCGATTCTTGCTGCAGCCGAGGATTGAGAATTTTATTATGCGCCGTCATCGTGCTGGTGATAAGATGCTTCCTTGGAGATCTCTTTTTGCGTCTGTTGGCTTTGTTCCGGTACAGTTCAGCAATTTCACAGAAACACAGGCTGAGTGCCTCCTCAAGAGGGTTCAGGTTCGAGGCTTCCATGTCGAGAAACGGCAATCATCATTGTATCTCTACTGGCAGCGGGGCGAGCTTGCATCTGTTTCAGCATGGAGGTGCTAATTTGCTCAAGCATTTCTTGCAGGCATGTTATCTTCGACCTCTATCTAGGAAAAGAATGCTGCATGACTTAGTTAATAAACCGTAGCAAAATGTTTTATTCTAGTTGGGGCTCTTCTTTTCCAATGCTTTTTCTACTCAAATATCTACGCTGTTGTAGGGAAACTGGTTTTGAGTAGAAGTTAATTGACAACTGGAAGCCCTCGTACAGAATTAATTCCCTGCTTCTTTAATGGTATTTTCGTATTGCGCAAGAATCGAGTTCTTGCTAGGTTAAGGTGATTGTAAACTTGACACAAAGGATAACAGATGCTGGAAACTTTTAACTTGGCAAAGTTGTTTCCATTTTATGTACAATTAACATATATGGATTTTGTACAGGCATGCCCATTGGTTAGGAACCATGAGTATGCTTGATGCGTTTGTAATACTTTTCTACGAGGATGCTATACTAGCGAACTTCTCGTTCATTGAATTGCAGGCAGTGTGAGAGGATGGGATTGTTAAGGACAGCACATAAGAGGCTTGTGAGAAGTACTTGCTGCGCGCTTCTGAATAGGTTCTCTGCATTTGAATGATAAAAGAATTGGGAGAAACTAATTGTGAAAAGCATGACTTCATAGTACGGCCGGTGTGCTAGAGGGATTTAGGTCAGGATTGTGGTTGTCTGATAGTGTTAAAATGGCAATTGAGTCGCTCTAAATTGGATTGAGTGTATTTGTTATCAAAAAGTTAGGAATGTCTGGGCAACCTATGTTTTTATCTGATAATATAAGAGTCTGTTGCACTACTGAGCAAGATATTATCTTCCTTTTAGAAAAGGACAACATGGACTAAGGTTATGTTACATTCTTGGAGAATATTAAATGAATTTGAATCACTACTATATATGGCTTAGTGCAACTCTGATAATGCTTTTTAGTAGTACTTCGAGTTATTTTTCGTTTTGTTTTGCAAAAAAATGAATGCAAATGAATGAAGTATCAATACATTAGTTAAACCATTTCCTATGATGGCCATGAATGTATTAGGCTTCATATCCTTCATTGAGTTGCCACCTATCCCATATCAGCAATCACATGCCTTTCTTAGGTTCTTATTCTTTGAGGAAGAATTTTAGTTTTTGAAAACTTTTTGTGAAGAAGCAGAACCTTAGGGGAAAATATTGTGAAACTATTCAATAGTAACTTAAAATCAAGTTGCTGGATGAACATGTTCTATATGAAAGTGGTTTATGCTTTTGATACTATTGAGAGCATTAAAATTGGATATGTTCGTAATACTTAATTCAGAGTTTGTATAAGATTGGGAGAAATGGAGAGGATCCACCTACTATGTGACAAGGGGAGAGAGAAGGTAAGAGAGACCAGATAGATTGTTTGGCCAAGGTAGTTCGATGATAAGTAGGCAAAGAGCACGTCTCTGGACACCTCCTTGGTATTTCAGTCGTAGTTTTCAATGTCATTGCTATTGCTATTAGTTATCGATACCAAAGTACGTGGTTTTAGGTTATTGTGACAATGACAATTGGTCATTGCGAAACAAATCTCGGTGCAGTCTCTTGCTATAACTACTGGTAGTCCATAAAACTGTATGGGAAAACTTCTGCATGGTGAACTATGTATTGAAGGTGTATTTCGACAAGTTCTTTCCCACTTTGTTTCTGATGTAAGATGATTTACGAGACTTGATGAATATGACCTCTTTTTCTTGGTCTTTCAAGCTGAGTATTTTCATGGTCAGTGTTTTATTAATTTCATAATTTCATACATGTATGTAGTTAGTCATGTAGAATTTTTTTTTTGGTTTTAATGCGGTTGTTGTGTAAAGTATCGTAAGTAATTTTGCTCATACAAGCTTTCATTTTTTATGGTCCTTCATAATCGATAGTGATTGTTTTGGTCTTGTCTTCACTAAACATTGTCGCAATAGTTTCAACTTCCATGTGTTCTGGTGCATCTTAATCATTTCAGTTGTATTTTGAGCAAGTTTGCTTCCAACGAATGCTTTGTTTGTGTGTTGATCTTGCTTCCAAATATGTGAGCTTTGGGATTTCAATTTTGGCAGCAATTTCTTTTTTGTATCTTCTTGGTTTCAATAAAAGTTCTATGCTTAACTTGATCTATTATATCTTGCAGTTCAATGGTGTTCAACAATGATTTAGCTTTTTGTGGCAGTTAGTTTATTAAATTATAAAGGACAAAGTTGCCTGTTTAGGTTGTTACTAGTTTTCGTTTTCTTTTTATTCTCGAAACCTTTCGCTTTCGTTACAGTTTATATGACAGCGATATCATCTTACGTTAGAGGGATAATTACCTCTTAATGTTTTCTTTCTTTATGTGGCCTAAACTACTCTTTTACGAAATGAAGATCTTATGGCGTAACTTTTTGTTTTATGGCCTATAGTTTACCGTTAACTGATTCCTTCATAATGGTTCTGTGTTTTGTTATGAAAAGTTTTTACCAGAATTTTTTTAATGTTTTTGCCAATAAACGAGATATAATTACTTGTGTTTATCAGACGGTAGGAATAAACGCAATTTCTTGAGCAGGTCATATGTCTCTTTCATGCCATCCACTTCATTCCTGTAAGTGATTTTTGCAACAAGGTTTCCTAACCAAATCTTCTCATAAACTTTACACTAAAAAATGGAAGCACTAACTTGTTCTTTCCGTTGTGTAATGTATGTGATTTGCATTGGTTTTTATTCTACTGTTCAATGAATTTGGCTAAACTGTTTCAATTTCAATATTTTGTGTTTGCTATCTGCTCAGACTTGCTACCTACTATATCAAATTTCAATTTTAATTTTGGAACTTGATTCTGTCGTCTTTTGATTGATTAGTTTTGATTAATAATATATAGCTTATATAAAATTGACTTTGTGTGGAAGACAAACACCCGACACGCATACTTAATTAATCTTCCAATTTTTTTATTAGGGCTTAATTTAGTCACCTCCCTTCGATCTATCACATGGCCTTTGTCCTTGATCACATGTTATCATTATAAGTTTTAATTAGTAATTATCTTGTCTTCTGATTGAGCAATCTTTGATCAGTTGTTAAGAAGCTTGCTGTCTTAGTTTAGTCTTTATATAAGTTAGAAGATTATACTATGAAGTTGAGATATATTTAAGATCCTATGGCGCAGGTGAAAGGGAAAGTTTGCTAATTGTTTTTTGAAGTGTATGTCTTTTGTTTATGTATAGGGACTAGGAAATTAAGAATGAGATTTGTTTTCAAATCAAGAGAACATGCTCTTGGTTGTAGACAAAACACTTTTGTCTTAAGGTTAAACTCCACATACTCATGCTTTTTACTTTATTTTTAATTAACTCATATTTCTCTGGTTAAGATACAAAACGTTGATTAAATTAAAATTAACTCCACAGCAAATCACTTAGATATGGGTTTTCCTGCAAGTGATGCAATGCAATCCTCTGTTATGTGCATAGTAAAAAAATCATTCATTTTCTTCATATCTTGCATCTTTATTACTGCTACTTTTTTCACTTGTTTAATGACTTTGGAATTGGGTAAATATATCATCTCTTGATGATAAACTTTCAGTATGGTGACCACTGTAGCAATTGAAGTTTTGGGAAACTTCGTATTTGGATTTGATTGTTATAACTTATAAGATTCCAATAACTTGTAATAATCACTTTTTAGGTTATAGTTCACTATGTAATTCTAGTGGCACTGTGTACAACAAGCTAGAATAGAGCTATCACTGGCAGTTTCTGCAATAAATAGTCTTTCAGTGACCACTATTTTGCAGACAATGAGCAGGCAATCAAGAAGCCACAGTACAACCTAAAAGCTCTTACTGTCAATACACGAATGCATAGGCAAGGAAGGAAAGGTTACATCACTCGAAAATTAAAAATTAAAAAAAAACAGAGAAACAGTGTAACTTGTGAGACATACCACTAGTGTGTATCTAAATGTGTGAGCCCCTGTTTCTGTTCTTTCCCTAGGGAATTGAAATCACAGAAAGGGCCATACCCATACATACTGCTTCTTCCTTCATCTTCTTCTCGGGACCATCCTAAAAACCTAACCCTAAAACCCTCTAATTCCAATACCATTTTCATTGGGGACAGAAAGATGTCTGGTTTTGTCTAGTAGGGTAAATAAAGCTAATGCCTTTTAGATTATTAAAGCAATTTTTTTTTGCGAATTTTAGTTTTGTCCCATTTATGCTTAATTAGCAATTTGGACAACCAGAGTTCTGTGCAAAGACTGTGGAAATATCAAGATCTCTGTATGTTGCATATGGCAAATGCACCTATGCGATGCATGTTCATGGCAATGCCAAGCACTAGTGTGGAACACCAGTGAATGTTAAAAATATCGAATATGTTTAATTATCAATAGTTGTAACGGAAATTTAAAATATAAATATAAAACTTTTATCTAAATAATACAAAAATTGAGATAAAAATAAAGCGAATGTAAATATAAAAAATTTGTATGAGAAAAAATAAGCAAAGTTTTACAAATGGCTTTATGATGTTATAAATAGTTTTACAAAGTTTTAAAAAAAAAGCGAATGTAAATAGCTTTATGATGTTGATCCACATTGGATCCAAAGGGTCCAAAGCTGTCTTGTCAAATCTACATCTATAGCGTTTTGAAATTGTATCTCTGTTACGATTATACTTACTTCATTTCAAATATTTTCCTTCTTGGTTCGCCACAAAATGATGTAGCAGTGGAATCCAATGGCAAATGATTTAGAAAAAGAAAAGACCCACATATAAATTATTTAAAAAATAAATTGAAAATAAAGTTTAATTTGTGTGTTTTAATTATTTTTAATATAAATTAAAATAAAATAATATTTATATTTATATTTTAATTATTTTTAAAATGTAGTGAAAATGAATCTTGAATATCATAAAAATAAGAAAATAAAATTCAAACAGAAATAAAGATCTAAGTCAAACTGTATTTTTATATTTTTTTAATATTAAAATATGTGAATTAAAATTTTTTTAAATTTGATAGAAAAAATTAAAATTTTGATGAATTAGACGGGTATTCAAATGAAAACACTTAGGGTACATTTGTTTTGTTTTGAAAATAAATTTTTTAGAGGTGAATTAAAAAAAAAGTTATTAATAATAATGTATTGAAATATAATTTTTTATATTAAAAAATAAGCTGAAGTAATTTTTTTAATAAAATTTAAATTAAAAGTGATTTGTTATAAAAAAAAAAAGTGATTTTGTGTGTAAAATAACACACACTTGTTCTTCCGACTTTGATTTGAATAGTTTGGAGCTAAAAAGTAAAAACTTCAATCAATCACATAAAACCAAAGTAGAAATATTGTGGATTGTGCAAGTGATCTGATCCACTCAAAAACATGAACCTGATTCTGACTGAAGGCTGAACTGAATGAATGTCCATGTAGCCAATTTTGAGCAGGTCCTTTCAGAGAATCACAGTGGTACCCATTCAAATCTCTCTTTCAAATCAAATCAAATGTTAATCTTAATTTTCTTCATAATTTTGTCTAAATCATAATCCACTTTTGTAATTAGTTTCTAAAATTCTTTTTACAGTATATTCAAATTTATCTTAATTTTTTAAAAATAAATAATATGTTATAAAATTATGTATATAAATTATTATATGAAAATTGATAAACCACGTATCGCTTTGTTTTGAACGATTCTCATAAGAAGAAAGGTATTGCTCTTTTGAAAGATATACCTTGCTGGAGATGTTGGGCGTTCTAAGTAGAAGCAAGGAATCTCCGTAATATATTGCATGCTATTCATCTGGTTCTTAGATCGAGTGACTTAACATGATGTAATGCTTCATATCTAAGCTAGCTAGCTAGCACTTCATTAATTTTACTCATGCATATATAATCCAAAGACTATATATATATTGAATTACAACTCTTTACTAACGATATAAATCACATAATGTATGTGTAGTTTGAAATTATTCATCGTCATTGTCTTTGCTAAAGCATCAGGGTATAGTTAATTGCTAAAAGTGTGTTCTTTTCATTCAAAAAATTATTTTTTTATTTTAATAATTCACTTTTAAATACAAAATGATACAAAAAATATAAAAATTTACTTCTAATTTATTTATAATTACAAGAAAAACATAACAATTCAATCCATCTTTAATAATACTATTTTTAATAATTTATTTTTAAGAATTTATTTTCAAAATACTCACTTTAAAAATTAAAAAAATATATCCTAAATATAAGGATATGGTAAACTAATTCTTTTTTTCTCCCGATTTATGTGTTTAATTCTAGTTCACGTGGACGAAGAGGAAAACTAAGAAAAAACTTTAGGATCAATATGGGGATGGATAGAAAGCATGCCCTGACCTTGCGTACCTTTGCCTTTCTCTAGCTTAACATCAAGTCACGTTTTGGACATATTTGGCTTTGCTTATTTAGTGCTTTTGCAAAAAAAAAAAGCATTTAACAGTGAAAAGTATGTTTGGTTGCACCTATTTTTGCAGAAAATAAGCAGCTTATTTTATTCAAAAACAAAAGCATCGATTCGATGCTTTTGAAGAAAAGCAGCACGGAGCTTTCCTCCAGGCGATTATGAATTACCCGTTTCGCCCATCTAAAGTTCACGAAATTTTAGTATTTATATATCTCTAATTTCTTTCTCAACTCTTTCATTTCTCTCACTGCACTGATTCGCCAAGCGCCGCTCGCTCTCCCTCTCTCACTCTCGCTCTCCGAAATGGATCACTACTTTTCACAGAAAAATTTTTTTTCAAATTTCTCCTCCATCGTACCGCCACTGTTTTTATCCTCGTACAGAACAAGCTCATGCCAGTGTCGATCGCGAAAGCGCAGGCAATGCGAGGGTTTCGCTGTCGGCGTTGGCCACGATTGTCGAAATTTAACGACAAGAAAGGGTGATTCTCTCCTTCTTTCTATAATATTTCTGTTCTTCTCCTCAATTTCAGCATTTCCTGCCGAATTGACATCGCAGCTCAACAAAGCATACATTTGCTGGTGCAGCACGCGATAGGCACACAACCGCCGCTGATCTGCTTTATTTTGGTTAGTATTCGATTTTGTTTACTATTTCCTTCTCTCCTTCTATTTTTAATCTTTTGTTTGATTTAGTTCAGGATTTGGTGAAGTTCTGAATTTGGATTATTCGAGGACAGCGATATGTGTTCGAAGGATTCTAGAGTGGTTTGGATTTATTTGAGGACGACGATGTGTTCTAAGGATTCTAGAGTGGTTTGAATTTGATTTCTCAGTTTTGATGATTTGTTTTAAAATTTTCATATTTTTGTTTAAATTGGTTCATTTGTTTTTCTTTTCGATTTGTTTTTTGTATTTACAATTTGTTTTTTAATTTTGTTGATTTGTTTTGATTTTACTGTGTATTAGTTTAATTTTTGTTGTGTATCGATTTAATTTTTTATGATGTATTGGTTCGATTTTTTTGTGTGTATCGGTTTAAGTTTTTATGGTGTATTGGTTTGAATCATTTGAGCAAATAAATTGTTGAATGTGTGGTTGCCGAACTCGTAAAGCTTACAGTGCTTTGGCCGTGTTTGTTCATATTGTAATTGGGAATCAAATCAGGTTGGGTGCTTTTGTTCATGCTCTGTTCGGAGTGAGGCAATGATGAGAAAAAATATTAGCATAATGTAGCATCTGTGAGACTCTTTTTCTGTTTATTTTTTCTGTTTGCACTGCATCTTAAAGTAAACTGCAAGGTAGTAGGATGGCTGGTGGCTAAGCTAGGCGGCAACCAGTAGGATGGCCGGTGGTTTAGTTAGACGGCAACCACTGCAGCTGTAACTATAGAAAGTAGTGTAAAGAGCTAGAGAGCAGTGGATGGTTAAGAACAGAATGGGTGGCATTTCTAAATCTAACTTTCTAACAAACGCGATGAGCTTCCTTATTTCTTCATCTAGCTATTGTTGAGTTGATGGAAAGATTGTTTTGATTGTTTTTGTTGTATCGAACAATGTAGTCAATTTAACCAGTGTAAACTTAGTGGATGAAATGTAACCCGTATAATCTGAAAAATGTACTTATGTACCTGTGAAAATGTTGTAATCTATATGTTGCTGCTTATTCAAAGCAGCTAACTTTGTAATCTAGCTTAATGTAAAACAGTTGATGTATGAATGAAATATATAAATTGTATAGTATAGCTTTTGATTTGAGCTATTTGTAAGAGTTGTATGAACTGGAAAGCTTTTCATACGAGTTGTTGAATCGTATAGTTTTGTTAAAGTATATGAGCTATATAGTTTTCTGTTTCTATATGACAAATATATTTTTGCTGTACATAAAATTGGCAACATTGCACTATTTTGAAGCTAGTAGAGGTCTAAAAAAGAAATCTTGTGTATAAGACCTTTCATATAGCTTCCTTTATGTTATATTTAGGACAATAACTATATGCATAATTAGAAATGAGATCATAGGGTAGTTACATCATAAACAATATGCACAGATTAACCGGTGATGAAATTTGATCCAGCATTTTCATTCATACTACCAACTCCAAGTAACGAATACATTCTTTGCTCAGATACATTCATTCCTGTCAACTTATGTTAACTATTAATTATTATTATATTAAATATATTTTAATTTAAAAATATTATTAATAAATAATAAATAAGGCATCGAAATAAGGGTTGGCGAAATATATATTAATAATTTTATAAATATTATTATAAAAAATATTGAACAAAAATATTTTAATAATATATTATAAAATTAATTTTCAAAAAATTAGATAATATATAAAAATAAACTTAATAATATATCATTTATTATTACTAAAAGATATTTCAGTCATTATATATTTTATTCACTTATTAGCATAAGTTTAGCCAAACATACTTATAATTTTTTTTATAAAAAAGTTTTAAACAGTAAAATTTATCCAAACATAATTTAGAAAAAAATAGCTTTCTAATCAAAAGTTCACCAGCCATTTTTTTCAGCAAAAATATATAAATAGCAGTTTTCGTCCGAAAATTCTAAATTTAAAGCTTAGCCGAACATGCCCTTTATATCATTTCAAAAACTTCAGAGAGATTCTTACATACGAAAGTTATACGACACTTCGACAAACATCAACCGTTAAACGGAGATTGATCGGTCTGATAATGATCAACTTACTACACGTACGCCTTTAGCTTCCATTTGAAAAGCTCTTACGTAATGATCGATGGACAACTTTCTATAGAATCTCTTATTTATATGATGGAACCAGATATGAGATTGATGAAAGGGGAAGAAGAAGGGAAGACGTGCTTTTGCTTTTCGTCATACTGAATGAAGCCTTCTCCTTGGACTTAGGAATTCGTTAGTTCCAATATTAAACATCAACGAATGCATTATTTCATTGCAGAACATTGAGGGTGGTCTCAGAGACGAGCCAGGTTTTCTTTTGTCGTGGGTCTAGAAGTGTTCATTAGCTATGAGCATTGAATGAAAAGTCAAAATCATAAGCTACCATAATAAGTGTATTTTAATTAATAGTAAATAAATTTCATTAAATTAAATTTGGTATACTTAATTTCAGCAAAAATAGATTAGTTACGACCGAATTTTGATGAAATTGAAAAGTAAAATATAAATTCGAGATTTGAACTCATAGCTAATAGCTAATGAACACTTCTTTAGTCTAATGGTTATTTGTGCAAAATTTGAACTCGTTTATACATTTGAATGCACCTATGTTTTTTTAATTAAAATATGTCTTAACTATAGACCACAATATTTTACGTATGTATAAATCTGTATCAAGACTACTTGTATGTATAGTTCAGACCCAAATGGCTAAACAGCGATGGTAGAAAATTTGCATACTGGTATACATGATGAGATAGAGCTAGCTAACTCGATATTGCTCTGAATATATCCAACATGTATATGTGGAGAAGAAAAGTTTGTGATAACTTAATGAACACAATACGGACCACAATACGTAATTAATTATTATTATTTATCATTATTTTTTATTTTAGATTTTTTTTTAATAAATACTTTCAAACATTTCTATAATCTAAAAGCTAGCTATGTAAAAAAGAAAGGAAGCGTTGTTTCCACGCTGACACCACAAATATATACGCTGCAAAATCACAGCTTAGAAAGAGAGAGTTTCATGATATACATGGGAAAGAGAGAACAACAGAGTAAGGGTTATATATGTGCACAGAGAAAAGAGATAATAACAATAATGAAAAGGTGACAGTAGCTAGTGTACTGATGACAACCCACGCTTTTGCCTTGCTGCTTTTGTTCGCATCGATCCTCTTGCTTTGCTTTTGCTTATCTCATCCAAATCCTAGACCACGTACGACGTAGAACAATTTTGTTTGGATCAAAGCAAGATTTTCCATCTATGCATGCATATAGTTGTTTTACACTACCTAGCTGAAGCTAAAGCTAGTTTGGTTAAAAACAGCTGGGACATGAATGCAAGGAGTCTAGCTATACATGTCACTGGTTTTGGAAGAAGACAATTAAGTTCAGGGGTGGTGGTAGTGGTGATTATCTATGTAACACAACTTGGGCCAGGTTCCTTCTTCGTCAATCGCCTTCGCCTGAGTAGATATTGATAGATGGAGTTTTGGTCCCCGGCAATCTTAGTGCATGCTTGGTTTTGTCTATATGTCAATTCAGATTGATCTCTTGGTCGAGGAATTCTCGGCGGTGCGTGATCGATCAGATTGATTAATTGATTTCCACCACGGTAAACATCAGCTTTGATCTTTCACATTATTGACGGAGGACCGTGTTCAACTCGTGGGACGGCGATTAGGACATATTTGAACGATCTACGAATAGTTTATACATGCCATGAACCCTCTGTGATGAGCTACGTACAAATTGCTACACATGTGTTAACAAATTACTAATCAAGTGTTATGTTAATTCGATCTCCTACTGAATGAAATGAAGTGTTATGCTAGTTCGATCTTCTAATCATGTTTACTTAGGCGAATGCTAAGCAGATAATTAATATAGGTCAACCCTATGTAGAAGTCCCTATTTTAGCAACATCACTATCTTTCATGGCTTTATTTTCCTTTCATATATGCATCATGAATTGAAAGAGGAAGGTTGGTCTTTTAGTGCTGTGAAATAATGTAATATGGTGGTGGGTATCCTTTTCTAGTTTTTTGTTTGGTTTAGTTTGGTTGGTAGCTCAATAATGTCAGTCTTTTACTATGTAGCTGAAGGTCACTGCTTGCTATTTGAACTCCTCTTCCTCAAAGTCTTTCTCTCAATTATTATAGCATGATTCATTGTCTATACACCCACCAGACACTACCTAGCTACTTATTTATTTTTTTATTAGAAGCAAAAAATGGTTGAGATCGACATATATATGTTTGTAAGTTAGATAATTGATTCTTGTGCTTTAGATTATATGTAATGATTTATATTTTGATATTTAGATCTTAAGAATGTGAGAATGGCATGCTGCATATATTTTTGTGTGATAAAGGATTTGAAGATCACCGAGAAGCAATAGGAACTAAGAACTTCAATTAATAATTCAAGCATCCAAATGAATTGAATTTGACTTAAAACTTTTAAACTATATAGCTTTGGTTCTACAAATCATAATCACCACTACAAGTATGATACAGTTCCCATCAATAGAAGTGCTAAACATATTAAAAAAAAACTAGCCACTCAATTTATTTCTTGCAAATATAGTTGATCATTGTAATTGTTTCATAGACTTTGAGAGTTCCTTAAGGATTAAGGAGTTGCTCATAGTGCTTCCAAAATTCCATAACATGTAAATGCAACAATCTAATTACTTTTAGAAAGAGAGCCTTGATTCCAAAATCCATTCCCTTTTTCTATAAAAGTGGTTGCAAGTCAAATAGCACATACATTTTATTCTCCCATAACACTATCTAGCTATACCATCCACAGAAACAAACTTTTGCTTAAAAATAATATAAATAACTAGTATTCCATGACACTAATTCATGAAGACCGGTTAATTACTTATAATTACAGTTAATTAATCATTCATTTTATCTATAGATAAGATCATTGAACAACGGGGCATCTATCTGCAAAGCAACAAAGAATATATTTTTCTGTTAAAAGCAAGCTTAATTTTTCAGTCGACCAACCATCTGCACGAATGTCGTGAAGCATCTGATCATCATCGGTGATGTTTCTTAAATAAAAATAAAACAGAAAGAGAAAGAAGATTGATGATAAGAGATGCTGTCTTTAGGCTTCAATTACAAGACTCAAAATCACCATTTGCTGGTGAGTGGTGATCAAGAGCAATGCATTCACATTTTGCTCGAGTATTAGCATCTTCTGCTAAGCAAAAAAAAATGGCTTTAAAATTGAACTGATGACTTCCTATTTTATCTTAGGGCATGTTTTGATCATAATCACATTCTCACTCCAAAATTTGAATTTTTCTATTTATTTAATTTAAATATTATTTCAAACTCTATTTTTACTTTCATGCTGACTTTTATGTTTTATTAAAATTTAATTTTAAGCTTTATTTCACGTGTTTTAATTACCGCTCAAAATTTTATTTTCACCGAACTTCACTTTTTATGAAGCTTCACTTACAAAATTTGTTTTCCAAATATTTATTTTCATACAATTAAAACAAGTCCTTACCTTACCTTTGTAAATAACTAGACAAGTTCTTATATAGTTATGTAATGGAGCAATTTTGAACATAGGAGTACTTAAGGCCCAATGAAATTTTAGGCTAATCTGTATATAGCCAAACCCATTAATAGGCATAGTTACAATGGGCCTCAGTGGTTTTTGCTGGGTCTGTTTGTCGCTACCCAGCAACCCCACCTTCAATGTTTGACGCAAATCCCACTACCAACCCGAGCAACTTGATGTTTGCAAATAAAATCTAATTAAATATAATTAGCATTATCAGATTCTTTGAGGTATTGACATTGCTCGTAACAATTCACCCACCATAAAGATCAAGTGCAAATCGCGAAATAAATAATTTTATGGGCTCGGTAACGCGAAATTTTCTTTCTTTTTTCTTTTCTTTTCTTATTCTTTTCTTACTTTTCAGTTTCCAACTAATAACAATATCAAATTGGACCAATGTACAATTCAACCTAACGAAGCCCCAGAAAATCCGTAGAAATTGGTTAGATATTTCATGTCAATCTCAACCTTTCCCAGCTGATGAGCGAAAAAAATTGTTGTTGCTTTGGTTGTCACTACTTGGTTTAGAGGAATATTGAAGTATCGGAGATGAATCTTCTGGTTGGGTCGGCGCTGGCGACGGCGGCGAGCGTCGCTGGGCTGCAGTGGTGGGTGTTCTCGTTGATCGATGGGATCAAGGCCGATGGATTGATCGCAGATGATAATAGGGGCGGTGTTGGCATTATTAACTCGGAGAATTTTGGTCGTGTGCTTGAATGGGTTCTTGCGTCTCGTGTCACAATCGCCTTACTCATCAATCTAGCTGTGAATGTTTATCTTTTAATTGTTCTATGCCTCAAGGTCGGTTGGATTATTCCGTTGATTTTTTGTATGATTACAAATTGGAAGTTGGAAATGTTGAAATTATGATTTCAGGATGCACTCTGTACTTCGCAGGATGCATTGGTTTAAGCTCTTTGCTAGCATGAAACCTAAATTGCATTGTTAGACTACGAGAACAAATTTTGCTTGCTAGAAAAAAAAAAGTAGAGCCTTGACTACATTTTAGACTATGTGATGAAGGGAACGAACTTTGAACAATGCATTCCGCAGAAGACATTTGAGTTTAAAACGCTAGCAAAGTATGGCTTATACCAAACTCATAATTAGTTGCTAGAAAGTTTTCGTGAAAGTCTTCGATAATCTTTATTCCACGCAGAATGCTAGATAGCCTAAGCAATTAAGCATAGTGTAGGATATGTCTTTGAAGCCGCACCCCGTTCCATCGACATGATATAGTGCAGAAAGAGTTAACAAAAGCAAATCATTCTGTAAATGTGGTGTCAATTAAAACTGTGGTCTACATTTATTTTCATGTCTTTATATTTATGTTCTGCTTGTAGTCACACCTTGTACATATTGGTTTTCTGCTCCATTTGTCCTGAATAGTCCATGATGGAAAGTAGGGGCAAGGGGAACATTCTACTACTTCTTAGACAGCCCTTCTTTCTCTCGTAACTCGCATGGTCAACTTCTTTGTCGTAATATGTTTTACGCACTAATGAAGATCTTTGCTAATTTTCCTGTTCAACTATGACATAGTCTGTCTATGCAGACGATTGAGTCAATTTTATGTATAAGGTAGGGAGCTTCAATGTTTGATATGTTTTACTTTGTTTGTCTCTCCTGCAATTTAGAAGAAAGTCAACTTGAAATATCTCAAGACTTGGACCTAAGTTCTCTGTCCGTAATAAACATGAGAACAGACATCCTTATAACCTTTGAGAAAAATAGAAACAGGCCTAGTGCAGACGAACTACGGACTTATATTCAAGTATGCTTAAGTATTTATCATAGACTGTAGTTTAACTTTCTTGTGGAATCATATTAGTTTGATTTTGTTTTTTGTTATTTTTTATTACTCCTTAGGTTTGTGTACGTTTGTTTGCAGACACTGTTCTTTGAGCAGCTGTATCCATCTGAGACTCGGAAGTTGCTGGAACGACTAATCAATTATGTTATATACAGGGTGATTGCTGAACCTGTGCTACTTCCTTGGCTTCTTGAACTTCTTTAGGCATTATGAATCGTAAATTTTGATGCAATTGAGAGATCTTGATTTGCAGAACACAGTTATACCAGATGCTAGGGAAGCACCATAATGTCATTTAGAAAACCCGTTGCATTTGACATACATTAGTTTATGCGGAAGAACTTTGTATCCTCTGGTTTTGACGTAGGACCAAAACATGCTTGTCCATATTAGTTGCCACATAAATTTACAAACTTTAACCACATCCCTGCAGTCTTCTCAAATTGACACATGTTGCTTATTCTAGCAGAATTTGGGTCTTGCAACTTCTTAGGTGTTGTAAATTTTATTTATGAAAATGATTTTGGATAGGGTATGTTTCTTCTATTGGTCGTCCCTCCATCTGGGTATCAGACAGCTATGTGGTTGACTTGGCTTACAGTGCTATGCACCTTAAAGGTATCATTTGCTGCATCCTTTTGTAATCTGCAAGTTTCTCAGTATTACTCCATTCTCATGCATGTGCAACTTCTCGTCTTTGGCCTGCAGATATTTCAATCACTAGCAAAAGACCGGCTTGAGCGTTTGAATGCATCTCCTTCCACAACTCCATCAAAATATCTTCTTGTTTTTACTTCCTTATTGTTGGTTTTGTCAGCTGATCTTTTATGGTAATATTTCTTGTTTCCTATATTACATACCTTCTCTTTGTTCATCATTGATGAGTCACTTCAAGGACAAAACAAACTTCTTTATGTAGTCCTTTCATCTCATCTACAAGAAAATGTGTCTGTATTGTTGTTATGCCTGGAAGGATTAGAAGTTCGAAGTGTAAGCTATTATTTAAGGATGCAGACATTCTTGCTTACCATCTTGTACATTCTGTTTCAAAATCACATTTGCCCTGCATCATTTTTAGTGCATCTATGCTTCACCTTCTCCACGAAGTAACTTAAACGTTACAATGCTTTTGATACTTCCATGACTTGATGAAGATTTTGCCATTAACTTACAACAATCCACTTCTTATCATTGCCTTATTCCATTTTTAAGTGGTTCTTTTCATAGAAACTAATTTGCTTTCCACAATTTAGGATGAAGCTATGCAGGACCAGGAACAATTCTTTTGGTCCTGATTTGCATTTGTTGCTGTTTTTTGAGCCTCTCAGTATTGCCCTTGAGACACTTCAGGTAACATTACCCTCAATTCCATTGACTGCCACTGTAAGTGATACTGTTACTTGACTGCAAGATAGTTGTCAGATTTAGTTGTTCCAACTTCCAAGCAGTTACCTACGTACTTGATTTTGTTACTGACAACCATGCATGCTCTCTAAGATAGACATAATATAACGATTTCTGCTCTGCAAATTTTGCATTCATAATTTAAGATGGAATTTCTTGAATTTTCGAAGTTGACTAAATCAAGTTCAACTTTACATTTCAAGCCCGATTTCGGAAATGGAAGTGAAGTATTAGGAATGCAGTATTGTATGTTGTGTTCATGCTGTTGCACGTGTGTAATGTAGTCATTGATGGTTGCCTGAATGAGCATATTTAATTGCAACTTTTGAGACATAGTAACATACAAAATTAGCTCTCCGTCTTTTGTATGTTTCTCAAATTAATCAGATTAGTTAAATATGAAACCTGATATAACCTATATGTTGTTACATGACTATGGATTCTTGTCTTTTCATGCTGGTGTATATACAATAAAATGTAAGGTTGCTTGAAGGTCAAATAAACTTTCTGTGGTTCTTGCAAGCTTCTTATAGGTTTTGCTCTTACCAGTGTAGAGCTGTTGTAGTAGATTTCTGCCAACACCTATGTCCTAGTCTTCTGTAGATAGAATCTAGAAATGATAATGCAACGGAGAGGGCTATGTGCTATTGCTTTCTGCCAAATTTTAGTGTATCAAACATGTATTGGTTATTTCTATATTTATTTTCTTTATTGCTTTAAAATGCAGGCGATCATTATCCATGGATTTCAGTTATTTGAGATCTGGCAACGTCATTCAGTTGAAAATGGTATTGATATGTTCGGCTTCCAGGCTTTTAACAAAACAGCAGCTGGTATGCAACTTCTCCATTACTTTATTGACCATCTATGTCAAAAGCTATATATTCCTCTTTTACAGGTTACTTGTTTTTAGGAGTCTCTTAATGCAAAACTTGTATTTACCAATTTTGATGACAAAGGCCTAGCAAGCACTTCACCACTCACTTACACCTTACAAAGAATGTCAGCTCTTGAGCAGTTTTACTTATACATGTTTCTAATAGAGGAGTTTTACTTCTCGTTTAGCAAGAACTCACTTGCTTTGCTTCTTGGCAATTTGGCATAAGCATGGACTTTGTATATGGTTGTGCTGAGTATTCTCTCTTTGCTGTGATGAACTAAACTATGATGTGATTCTAATTCCAATGATGAATCAAATTGTACTTGATTATGGGTTTTTTGAGAATTGACCGTCCTCTTTGCTCTTCTTCCTTGATTCTTTCATCTCATGTGGAGCACTTTTCTTGACCTTGCTCTTGCCAAAATTTATTATTCTGAGTTACAAAACTGCAGTTGCAAGGTCTCTATCAGAGTTGAAGGGAGTTGTCATTCGAAATTGCTGCTTCTTCCTGGACATTGTGACTTTGTTGACCACACTTGGTCATTATTTGACCATCTGGTGGCTTCATGGCATGGCTTTTCATTTTGTGGATGTACTCCTTTTTACAAATTTACGAGTAACTATTCTAACTCATTCTTCTTATTGCAAGGATTATCAAGTTAATCACTCAGACTACTAGATCAGAATTTTGTTTGAAATTTTGTAGACTCTTGGTGGTGCTATTTTGAAACGGATCAGAGGATACATAAAATTGAGGAAGGCTTTGACTTCCCTTAATGGGGCACTTCCTGATGCTACATATGAAGATCTATGCTCATATGATGACGAATGTGCAATCTGTAGAGTAAGTTTATCATGATGTAGTTTCAGAATCTAGATTGGTTTTAATTAGAAAAGTTTAATCAAGCTTCTAGTTCTCAGGGGCCAATGGCTAAGGCGAAAAAGCTATCTTGCAATCACCTCTTCCATCTTGCCTGCCTAAGATCTTGGTATGAGATGGGTTCCTGTCCTGCTTCTCTTTGTTGCACTACATGCAAATTTCATTTTTGTTTGGTCTCTAGCATGAAGTTTAGTAGCAATTTGGTTCTTCATGTTGCACCATGTGACCAAGTTGAACCCTTGGATCCAATTTGTGTTGATGTGGTTCCTCAAGCTGGTTCTTTGGTTAATGAAGTCACGTGCAATCTGGTTCTTTTGATAACCAACTTTCCAAGAATATGTTAAAGATATCTGTTTGAGGCCATTAGTTCCTAAACAGAAAAGACTCTATTAGTATGATGACTTCTGCAGACCATCTGTAGTGAGACAAGTAGGTATCTTCTTCATATGGTACTTAAGGCAAGCTCAATAAGCATAATCCAGGGACTAAAGGGTGTGCTTTTGAACGTTCAAGGACCAGGTATGTATCTAATAAAAAATTAGTGACCAGTAAGGACGCTAATATTTTAGAATTGGTTGTGGATGCTTGGTGTCCTGAAACATCTATTGGAGGTTGAAAATAAAAAGAATTTACTGCTTCTGTTTTCTTAAAGGAAAAAATTGGGTCTTCGAGTTCATAGTTTCACCAAATTTTTGGCATGCTGAATCAATCCTGGCAGTTGGCTTAAAAAAAAGAATGAGATTCGACCTTTATAAGGTTCTTAGTATACTTTGCGATTATTTTTCTCCTTTTTCCCTATTCAGTAGCATCAATGCTTGTGTAGTTCTTAACAACTGTTATTATCATTATATGGTGTCAGGTTGGATCAGGGCTTGATGGAGGTAAATTCTTGTCCTACATGTAGAAGGCCTCTCTTTCCCCAGAGCCGTCAAGAATCAACAGATTCGGTTGCTGGTGAAGCATCAAGTAATGAACAAGCTTCTCAACAAAATAATTTGAGGCAGGAAACATTACCTGGAGATCCGGGAGCTTTTCCAGGCCACCAACAGAATCTATTTGATTCAGCTTGGAGGTTGGGTTTACTGTCATATTTGTGCTTATTTATTTATGTTTTTCTTTTCCTTTGCATTGTACAAGATAAATTATGACCTTCTCTGCCTACTTTACACCAAACTTGACTATAACTAATGCTTTGCTTTCAAGTTATTTAGGATTTCTATGTGATGCAAGATTATTGCATTGTCTAACTAATAATGTGCTCTGATCTCTTCAGGTTTACATTTTCAAAGTTATCCTTGTCTTACTGCTGCATTAAGTTATTGTGTTTGCAGCTACTTGTGGTAATGATATGCTAAAAGACTATCACTTTGATCTGCATCGATTGGACGTGCGTAATATAGGATCGATGGCACTTTTTACCTGATGAAATGCTATAATTCTGGTTGGCTCTACATTCCAATGACTCTGAAAATTGATAATGTCCATACTCATTCTGACGAATTGGTTAGATAATTCTACTTTCATTTTTGACTTTGTTCAATACAACTCTATAAGTTGAAAATTAGGTTAACGTGCACAATCATTCAATCTTGCATATCCGATGATCTCATGCAATATCGACATACTGGTTTCTTTTCTTATGTTCATGCCTGATTGTTTGGATATTCAAATTGAGTCTTTTCTTTTTCATGGTTGGAGCTTTAAATTATTGTTAACAGGTTGTCTGTCATATGCCCTACATTTGATATAGGCGCTAGGAGTATGTTATGCTATGACAAAGAGCATGCATATTTGTTTTGACTCGAACTGTATGTGTAATAAGGGATGCCAGCATTTCTGTGAGCTCTTATGTCAGTTACCATTTTGTCTTACCTCATTACACTCTGACAGGGGTGGTGGAGGTCTTGATTCTGTATTTATGCCTCCTTGGTCTAACCAAGGAGCAACTGATGCAGCCAGTACGTCAGACTCAACAAGATCAGCCAGTCTGAGTGGAGTCCAGATGATGATTAGGCAGCTAGCATCTGCTAGTGAAAATTATTCTCGTCTCTCCCTTGAGGACTCTCCTTGGAATTTGTGGCCTTCTTCTCGGGCTTCTGATATAGCCTCTTCCTCCATCAGATCTATAAGAAATGAAGGTTCACTAAGATTTAGAAATCCTCCTTCCTCCAATGGAGATATGCCCACAATGGTGGATAGAGTAAGGGAGGTTTTACCTCATATTCCAAATGAATTAATTGTTCAGGTAATACTCTAATTTAGATGGGTTATTGTCAACTATAATTCCCTTGTTATAAAGTTTTAAGTTTTAGTAATTTCATGCCTACAGGATTTACAAAGAACCAATAATATCAACATCACTGTGAATAATCTTCTACAACTTCAATGACACAAAGCAAAAGAGTACATATTCCATACTGCCACAGCCATCCGCAATTGGTGTATGACACTGAAGTGGCCTACGAAGTGAGTTGGTCGGAAGCAGGCGAAGGTTGATGAAGCTGCCGTAACAAGGACCTTTGGTTCTTGTTGTATACCTATTTAGTGTCAACTCTGTAAATATGTATATGTATAGATTATAGAAGGTTATTAATCAAAGAAGTGAAAGAACTGCTCGTTTTGTGAATTCTTATCCATTGAAATCTTAAGCTCATACATTGGATAATTTAGTTTTCAACTTTCAAGATCGCTGTATAAGAGAAAAAGAGCATATTTGGTTTTATTGACTTCGATTTGGAAACACTGGTATTATTCTCACTCTTTCACGTTACTTGAAACGTCTAGATCCTAGTTCAGAAACACTCAGTATTTGAGCATACGAAAGATGTACGCAAGGTTGTTTGGAATTGCTTATGGAAATTTTTGGTTAAAAAATTTTTTTAATAGAATTTTTTATAAATAAATAATATATATAAAGGGTAGAAGCATATTGTTTTTTAGGAGCATATTCGTGTTCTATCGATATAAAGCTCTAAATGTGAATTTTATCGTTAGATATGAAAAACTATAGTTAAAAATATGTTGACTAAATTTCAGTTCAATTTGATCGCGACTCAACTTTCATCTATCTTTTTGATTAACATAACAAAAATAAGACAATATATATTTTCTGAATTTGTTCAATTTTTTCAAATTAATCAGAAGTTGGATGAAGATTGAATTATGGTCCGATTGAATTGAAATTTGATTAACATATTCTTAACTTATAGTTTTTTATATCTATCGATAGAGATCATATTTAAAACTTTGAACCGGTAAAACCGAACCGATGTGTGTCGATGTACTCTTACAAAATAATGTGCTTCTATCTTTAACCATATATTATAAAAAAAAATTTGAAATAAAATATTACAAAAGTTTTTAAAATACTCATAAGCAATGCCAATCAATATAGGCTTTTTAAATTTATCTTCCTAATTGATGCATTTTGTGCGCGCACATACTAGATAGAAGATAAAGAACTAGCAGAATTTCGAAATATTTGAAATTACTATTAAAAAAATTAATGAAAGATATTTTAAAAATTTTAAAAAAAATTTATTTTTATTTAATACAATAAAAATAAATAATTTTTTTAAAAAGATTTTATATTTTATAAATATTATAAAAATTTATTAAAAAATATAAAAATAAAAATTAGAACGGAAAAAAAATGAAAAGTTTCAATCAAACAGTAAAAAATCCTTGAACTAGTGAAACTGAACTGTAGGGGTATTGACACGTGCGCGGTACAAACTATCTACAGTAGGTATACATCTATCACGCATCGACTCGGGCTCACTCCAAAACCAACTCCAATTCCGAACTACCAACTCAACAGGGAATCAAACTACATAACGCAAGAGCAAGTAATCCGAAGCCTTCTTCCTCTTTCTTTCCTTGATTAACTATAAATATTTCTTCTTCTTTTTTCTTTTTTGGAGAAAACTTATAATAGTTAAGAAGTTTTATTTGTATATTAGCGTTCCTTCTCTTCTTGGGTCTTCTCATCGATCGTCAAATCTTTCACGTCTCTGTTTCTGTTCCTTTCATTGCGTACGCTTTCTTCTTTTTTTTTATCTCTATATATTTATTATTGTTTATCCTTTCTCTTTGTCTTCTTGTTTCTGTTCTCTCTTGTTTTGGATAAGAGCTTTTGCGTTTGGGTGAAACAGTTGTTGGAGAAATTGTTGCAGCGGAGATGGCCAAGGGTTCTTCCTTCAAGCAGGATCACACCTTTGGTAAACTTCTCATTATTGTCTGTCTAATTTGCTCTAGGAATTTGTTGGGTTTTGTGTTGATTTGTGGTTTCTTTTGGTTGTTGATTGATGAACAGAGAAGAGAAAGGCCGAGTCTGCTAGGATCAGGGAGAAGTACCCTGATAGAGTTCCAGTAAGTTTTTTGGCAGTTTTTGTCTTTATTTTTCTTTCCTCTTCTTAGGAAAAAAGTCATAACTTTTTCCCGGATAATTCTTGCACTTACAAATTGATTGGTGTCCTTGATCTGTGTAGTTGTTTATGTAGGCAGATAGCTCGCCTCTTGTTATGTTACTTTAATAGTTAGGCTTGTCTTTGTGTTATATTTGTCTTTGTGCGTAATTGGGTTTTTATGGCTTGTTGTGGACGTATCTACTATAAGATGGTTTACATTTGACGGGCAAAATTAATTGCTAGCGATTATTCTCCTAGATGTTCTAGATATTAATTACTTGTGATTGTTATTTGATTGTAAATCTCGTAACGTTTTGACATTATGACATCGTGTCAATACAAAATCAGAAATTCAGTGCTTGTCCGATTAGACTTGCTGCCTTATGCTAGAGTTTATGGCATATGAAGATAAGTTATTTTAAGATAATATTTCTTTTTGTGATAAATGAAGATAATGCAAGATGTTATATCATTAGCCTTCAAGTTATTGAAGCTTAATAAGTAGCATAGAACTTTTGAGGCAAACGTACTCTTTCAATTTGTAAGAAAGATTCCAAGCAAACAGGACTAGTCTTCAGTTTAAAGAGAAATCCAATATGAAACGCTTTCTTATGCTTTTCTTAACCCAAATTATTGGTTAAGAGATACTTCAATTAGGAATGAACTTTTATGGTTGTTAACATTATTGTGGATGTATAATCGTAAAAGCAACTGGTTCTTCTCTAGAAGTATGGATGTTAGAGTCAGTAGGCTCTTCATCTTAGAGACTGAATTAATTTCTACATAATGTAAGGTTAAGATTCTTGTGGATACATAATTTCTTAATGGGCAAAGATATGGCATACAATTTTGGAAAATGCTTCCAAAATATTTTGGTCGATGTATACAATAGCATGATCTGCATACTTGCATTGCTAATTATCTTTTCCTGATATGTTTTTTTGGCTGTAGTAGCTTTTGCTCTACAGTTGCAGCATCATCCTGTAATCATTGGTCATTGCTACTCTGTATGACTTCCCAAAAATCAGCTACACTCAATAACCCTTCTCTATTTTCCTTCCCAACTTGTATGCAGGTTTTTTAATTTACGATGCTACTGCATTACTTTATAAACCAGTTACTAAAGATCCATGTACATTGATATGGTGCTACTCCTTAGTTGACTGCTGCTGCATTTCTGAATATTAACGAGTCACTATGATGTATATAGAACTTATTATTATCTTCCATGTTTGTAGGTGATCGTGGAGAAGGCAGAGAGAAGTGATATCCCGAACATTGATAAGAAAAAGTAAGCATTTGATATTCTATACATGTTTCTTTTTTTTTTTCTTCTTTTTTTTGCTGTGATTGTTTTGAAGATGGATCTATAAAGTAGACTCTTTTGCATATCTATTTCACGTTCTTCAGAAACTCAAATTTGTAGTTTAAGTATGGCAGATACTTAGTTCCAGCAGACCTGACTGTTGGTCAGTTTGTCTATGTCATTCGTAAGAGGATCCAATTGACTGCAGAGAAAGCAATATTCTTGTTCATTGACAATGTGCTTCCTCCTACAGGTACGTCTAGCAGTAAAGACTTGTAGCATCCTATAGACAGAACGAGGCTTTTCTTCCTTTAAACCTTACCAATGTGCATAAACTTATTCTGTTGAGATTGTTATAGGAGCCATTATGTCTGCATTATACGAGGAGAAGGATGAAGATGGATTCATTTATGTTACCTACAGTGGGGAGAACACATTTGGAGAACAGATAATGGCGTAAACTGGCTTTTTAGTCTCCAGTCATTGCCATCTGAGTAGATTATTGTTAGCATTGCTGGCTTCCTCTGGAAGCCCCTATATTTGATAAAAATGTACAGGTTTTTTCTGTTTACAAATGCTACCTATAAATACATGAATGCTTTAACAGCAATCCATTGAAGCTTCCCGTTTGTTTGAAATGTTGGTTGCCTTCTTTTCGAGTTTCTGTCAACAGAGACCTTTGTTGTTTTGACATTTTCTGAGATGTCCTGATTGAGCATGAGTAGTTTAAAGCTAACCATGGCACTGTCTAAGGACAACAAAGCAAATTCCCTGTTAACGTCCTTCGAAATCAAGTTAGCAGGTTTCTGAAGAACTAGTTCTTAATGTAACTAGCCACTTGCTGTCGCTCTTTTTATTCTTTCATTTCGTTCCTGGACTTTTTTTTTGAGTAACTGTATAATATTAAAGAAAAATGTCAAATGAACTTTTCCATCAAAAGAAGATCGATTGACGTTCTACAGGAGACAAGTTTTAATTACGTAATGAAATGAATGTTTGTTGTTGAGTACCCCACGCCTGCATTCGTCTTTGTTTTCTTGCCTTGATTACAAGAAGCAAGCTAGCAAAGTACTAAATTTGCGGGAAAGAGTTTCCGTGCATGCTGTACGCTTGCTTTCACTGTTCTTCTCTCCCTCCCGGGTAGATAAAACCATTAATCCCAAGAATTAATAATCTCAACAAACTCAAGAAATCAAACGAATCCCGGCATACAGCAACAGCAACGAGCAAGCATCCTTGCCGGAGCTTCGGGACGAGAGCTCTAGATAGCAAAGCTTGTGTGGGCTCCACCAAGCATGATTACATATATATTTGCCTCCGGGGAGACAACGCAGCGTGCGCTGCGGGCCAGGGTGCTCCCTCCATGCATTGCCCCACCATTATTCAACCTGTGGATTTACATGCTGTAACGCGTAAGCCCTATAATGAATCCCACGTGTACTGGAATAACAAATCAAAACTTATACTAATAGTGGGCATATATATTACTTAAAAGAGTTAATAAATGTATTAAAAGTTAGTAATAATTATAAATTTTATTTTATTTTAATGTCTCAGTTAATGTAAGGTTTAATTATAATGTCTATATAAGAAGGCTTGTAGTATGTTGTTTTGCATTAAGTGAAGAAAAATTTTCCAAAAAAAAATTCTCCTCCAAAGAAAGCTTCAAATATTTTTAGTCATAAAAATTCTAAGTTCGTAAACTTAGAACCAACAAGTGGTACCAGAGCCAAGTCGATCCAAATTTCTTATGGCTTCCACCAATAATCTTGTTAATTCTTAAGTTCCAAAGTTATTGAAAGATAACTATGACAGTTGGTCAATTCAAATGAGAGCTTTATTTGGTTCTCAATATTTGTGGGAGCTTGTTAGTGATGGGTTTACGAAATCCACACCGGAAGAAAAAGCCGTCTACATAAATGAAGAGAAGAAGATTTTTAGAGAGCAAAGAACGAAAGATAGTAAGGCTCGTTTTCTATTCTATCAAGGGTTAGACGAGTCTACCTTCGAGAGAGTTGCCGAAGCAACTACATGCAAGGAAGCATGAGAAATTCTTGCTACTATCTACAAGGGAGTCGAAAGGGTGCAGCGAATTCGTTTCCAAATTTTGAGGGGCGAGTTTGAAGCCGCTCAAATGAAAGATGAAGAAAAGATCTTCGATTATTATTCACGATTAATTTTAATTGTGAATAAAATGAGAAAAAATAAAGAAGATATTGAAGACATCCAAATGATAGAGAAGTTGCTCCGATCACTCACATCAAAATCCGAGCATGTGGTGGCGGCAATTGAAGAGTCAAAAAATTTGCAGGAGATTTCAATCGAGAAGCTCGTAGGATCTCTTCAAGTACATGAACAACAGATATTAAAGAAGACTAGTTCTACATTTGTGGAACAATCGTTGGAGTCGAAATTGACTCTAAATGATCAAGGATTAAATAATAGAGGCCGTAGTCGTGGTCAAGGTAGGGGACGTGGTTCACAATAACAAATCGCTCAAAATCAAGCAGAAGTTTCAAACTTTAGAGGTCGCGGACGAAACTATCAAGGAAGATCCACATCTGGCCGTGGAAATAATAAAAATGTCCAATGTTACAACTGTCAAAAATTTGAACATTATGCCTCGGAGTGCTGGTACAAAAATAAAAATCTTACCAATCTTGCCAAAGTAACAAATGATGTGGGTAATACCTCTACTCTTTCTTCTTACTAATGATGATTCAAGTGTTCACAATGATGTACGGTACTTGGATTCGGGTACTAGTAATCACATGTGTGGAAAGAAAAAACTTTTTATGAAACTCATAGAAGGTATTCATGGAAGCGTGAGCTTGGGAGATTCTTCAAAAACTCCCGATTGAAGGCAAAGGAAAGATCAAAATCTACTAAAAAGATGGTAAGTCCGAGTATATTTCCGATGTTTATTATATTCCTAACATGAAAAGTAATATTCTTAGCATCGGCCAATTATTCGGAAAGGGATATAAAGTTTATATGGAAAACAACCATCTTTGGTTGAAAAATTCAAATGGAGGCCTTATAGCTTGTGTTAAGATGACAAGCAACCGTATGTTTCATTTGCATCTAAACACGAGAGTTGACAAATGTTTTCAAGAACTCGTGCACAATGAGTCATGGAGATGGCATCTTCGTTTCGGCCATTTGAACTTTAATGGTTTGAAGTTATTATCTACCACTGGTATGGTTCGAGGCCTACCGACAATTGAATCACAAAATTATATATGCGAAGGATGTGTAATTGGCAAGCAACTACGACTTCCTTTTCCTAATGGAAAATCATGGAAAGCAGAGGCACCATTGCAACTTGTTCATACTGATATCTATCGGCCGTTTGACCCAGTCTCCTTGGGAGGTAACAAATATTTTATTACCTTCGTTGATGACTTCAGTAGAAAGTTGTGAGTATATTTTTTTAAAGAAAAATCTGCTATCTTTATCACTTTCAAGCATTTTAGAGCTCTTGTTGAAGCGGAGAGTGGCCACAAAATAAAAATTCTTTAATTTGACAGAGGTGGTGAGTACACCTCAAATATATTTCAAGAATATTGCAGAAAATAAGGTATAAAAAGGCAGTTGACTACTGCCTACACACCATAGCAAAATGGCATCGTAGAAAGAATAGAACCATCCTCAACATGACAAGAACCATGCTAAAAAAAAAGGGATTGCCGAAGCAATTCTGGGCAAAAGCCGTGGTATGCTCAGTTTATTTGCTTAATCGATGCCCCACAAAGATGGTGAAAAATAAGACACCTCAAGAGGTGTGGAGCAGATACAAGCCAAGTGTTGCACACTTACGAATTTTTTGGTGCATTGCCTATGCCCAAGTACCTGAAGACAAAAGGAAGAAGCTTGATGATCGTGGTGAAAAATGCATCTTCATCGGATATAGCGAGGAGTCAAAAGCATATAAGCTCTACAATCCACTAACCAAGAAGTTAGTGATTAGTCGAGACGTTGTGTTTAGTGAAAAAGACACATGAAACTGAAATGAAGAGACTTCCAAAGAGCATCCAGTGGTGGATGAATCTGATGAGCCCCCACATGAGGTACCACCACTAACAACACCATTATCTCTTCAACATACTACACTCTCTCCTATTAGAGATTCTTTATTTTTTTGGAGAAAGTAATAGTAGTGGATCTTCTACGCAACGGAGCCCTATCAAAATAAGAATTCTCAGAGAGAATTATGAGCAGACGAATGAAGAAGGTCAGTCTGATCTTTTCTGTCTATATGCTGATCATGAACCTCTCACATTCCAACAAGCTGTGAAAGAGAACTGTTGGCGACTAGCAATTGAGGAGGAGATCCAAGCTATAGAGAAGAATGACACCTGGGAATTGATAACACTTCCACAAAATCACAAAGCAATAGGTGTCAAATGGATATATAAAATTAAGCGCACTACTGATGGCGATGTTGATCGGTACAAGGCTAGACTTGTAGCGAAATGTTACAAACAAAAATACGGCATCGATTATGAAGAAGTCTTTGTACCCGTTGCTCGACTTGATACGGTAAAACTAATAATATCTCTTACAGCTCATCATAGATGGAAGATATATATCTAGATGTCAAGTCAGCATTTCTCAATGGTATTCTTGAAGAAGATGTATACGTACAGCAGCCAGAAAGTTTTCAGGTGAAAGGGCAAGAAAACAAAGTATATCGATTAAAAAAAGTTTTGTACGGATTGAAGCAAGCACCACGAGTGTGGAATGCTCGAATTGATAGTTATCTTCAACAAAATGGCTTCACCAAATGTCCTTATGAGCATGCCATCTATATGAAAAGGAATCATAAAGGCGAGTTTCTAATAGTTTGTCCATATGTTGATGATTTGTTATACACAGGCAATAGCCTTGAGATGCTTAGAAAATTCAAGACGATGATGTTTAAGAAATTCGAGATGACGGATAATGGTTTGATGTCCTACTTTCTTGGCATCAAAGTGAAGCAACAACAAGATGGAATCTTTATATCTCAAAAGAAGTACACGAAGGACATATTGGAGAAATTCAAGATGAGCAATTGTAATCCGGTGAACATTTGAATTGCCACAGGAACAAAACTATCAAAAGAAGGAAATGGAAATTTAGTTGACTCAACTGTTTTCAAGAGTCTTGTTGGTAGTTTGAGGTACCTGACAATCACAAGGCCAGATATTGTTTATGTAGTCGGACTTGTGAGTCGCTACACGGAGACACCAAATGAGTCTCATTGGTTGACTGCGAAGAAGATTTTACGGTATATCAAAGGCTCACTTAATTTTGGTGTATTTATATTTATAGTGAACCTGCAGAAATAGTGGGCTATTCAGATAGTGATTGGGGTGGTGACCAAGATGAAAGAAAAAACACCAGAAGCTATGTCTTTTACTTTGAATCAACTGCATTTTTATGGACATCAAAGAAACAAAATATTGTGATTTTATCTTCATATGAAGCAGAATATATCGCAGCTGCATCTACAGTGTGTGAAACAATTTGGTTAAGAAATATGTTAAAAGAACTACATCATCCACAAGAGAAACCAACAAAAATATTAGTTGATAATCAATCAGCTATACAACTTGCAAAAAATCCAGTATATCATGGAAGGAGTAAACACATCGATACTCGATTCTACTTTCTCAGAGACTATATAAAATAGAATACTGTGCAGTTGGAGTATTATCATACTATGGAGCAAGTAGCAGATATTTTTACCAAACCGTTGCCAATTGAACATTTCGAAAGGCTAAGAGAAATGTTCGGTATGAAAAACGTTTTGATTTGAGGGGACGTGTTGGAATAACAAATCAAAATTTATACATTAATTTTGGAGTTTCTCAAAGCATTGAAGAAAGAAAGTGGGTAAGTAATACTAGTAGTGGGCATATATGTTACTTAAAAGAGTTAGTGAGTGTGTTAAAGGTTAGTAATGGTTGTAAGTTTTATTTTGTTTTAATGTCTTAGTTAATGTAAAGTTTGGTTGTAATGCCTATATAAGAAGGCTTGTATTATGTTGTTTTGCATCAAGTGAAGAAAAATCTCTCAAAGAAAAGTTCTCCTCCAAAAAAAGCTTCAAATTCTTCTAGTCATAAAAATTCTAAGTTCGTAAACTTAGAACTAACACTAACCACGTACCAGCCCCCGCCGACCATGCAAGAGCTTCACGTCGCCACCGTGGTTGTGTTGCGCGCGTCTGGTGCTCCCACGAAGAAACGGCGAGGTTTAACCTGGTGGTGCTTTTGTCTGGTTCACCACTGCTGCCCGCCCACCTTCTTCAGTCAATCTTTTGTAGTCTAGTATATATAATTAAGCAGAGGCGTACATATAGGATAGACCTCGAGTATGTGTATATGCATGGTATCATGAAACGAATACGTGACTAGATCTCTAGTGATTTTTAAAAGATAGGATAATTGAAACATAAATGGTTGATCCTTGAAGTGTCGACCAATTTTTGTATAAGCAAACCAAGTTTATTATTAAAAATAAATAGCAACCTTCTATTCCATGAGCGCTCATATATACCACTGTTAATTTATTTGTTACATTGATCTTTGTTTTATTTAAAAGCAAACAAAGAATAGGCAGCAGCAAGCACGAAGCAGAAGGTTATATAAATAGGATCACGAGAGAAAAGAAAGACAAATGCAACGGGACTTCTCGGCCCTAACAACGCGCTCCCATCAGCTCAAATTCCCCTGCTTTTGTTCCTTCCTCTCCTTCACCACATTGATCTTACAATCTCCTTCTTTAGTTTCCTGTCTAATATATGAAGTTAAAAATCTTTGCCAACAGTTTTCCTACTTATAATCCTTAAACAAGACTCATTTTGGCTTCTTCTTTTCCTCTATATTTTTCTTTGGTATGAGGAAGAAAAAGTAGCAGTAGTACTCAGTGAGAAAAGGATTAATACTTAACTCCATGCCAAGATCGGCAAAACCCTTCTAGCTACCACGTCCTGCTTGTTTCTTTAGGGTTTAAGATCCCATACAAGTTTGAGATCAACTCTCAATAAGGCCAGCATTTAATGCAGACTATCTACAAATAGCGTGCAAAGTATATGTCCCCATTTTCTGAAACACTTTTCATTTGCTATTCCCTTTTGTCAGAGATAAGAGAAGAGAAGAGAAGAGAAGAGAAATTAAAACGATTGTCACCGACGACCATGTCTACATCTATCTTTCTTTCTGTTTTATTAATATCTCTTTTCATATACTCGTGCAGCGGTGCCGGAAGGACATGGCTATTAGATCACAAGGTATAGGCGCTAAATTAATTTCTTTCTCCAGTACTACTAATTTGACTAATTTCTTATAATGAGAGAAAAAAAAAAGATTAATGTTTGCATATATACACAGGATCATGAATCTGTTGCTGCCCCCTTGATTCATTCTTCCTTTCAGTATAGAGAGAGGCAGAGAGCAACGGATGGCGTCGTGTATCATAGCAGTGCAACTGATCATGTTGATCTGGTAGTGAAAGTAAGATCTTTAATGAAGGCTGGCCATTCAAGGAGCACCATAACAAGAACAAATCCGGCAGCATCAGATGCAGTTCGAAGATATAATAAGCCGTATAGTAGTAGGGTTCATCGTTGGCGTGTGCCTCGCCCGCCCGTTGATGAGCGTGAAGAGCAACCGGGGTTTAACTTGGACTACGTGAAACCTCACGTCCATCCTCCATCTCACAACTGATAAATAAATTTAACCTCTTCTCTTG
Source organism: Acanthochlamys bracteata (assembly GCA_019914995.1). Classification (NCBI taxonomy): domain Eukaryota; kingdom Viridiplantae; phylum Streptophyta; class Magnoliopsida; order Pandanales; family Velloziaceae; genus Acanthochlamys; species Acanthochlamys bracteata. The sequence goes on from CM034126.1 coordinate 2,180,977, forward strand.
CAGCTTGGATCTTCTGCAACTCAGTCTCTATGTGCTCATTCATGCATGATGATCATGGATCGATCACTCCGAGATACTTTTATAGTAAAGTCGGTATTGACAAAGAATTACTACAGGCTCCATATGCGTGCATTTCTTGTGCTGCTACTAGATATATAATTAGTCCGGGTAATTGTATTTGTTACCTTGTAAATCATATATAATGGCGGAGCCATTAACAGGGCAATTAAGAGGAAGACCAATTTTGTTTGAGAATGATTGATCTCTAGTAGCTACACATTCATTCGAATTGTTTGCTTGTAGTAATTATGTTCGAGAATGTATGTATTAATGCATCCAGATTTGCAGGTGAGACTCTGAATTCCTTCAATCTTGATACTGATAACACATCACAGAATGCTGCTCAGTTAGAGGTAAAGTAGGCAATACTTTGATTCGGGGGTACAAAGCTAAGTCGTTGATAGTTGCTACATACCAGAGTTCGGTTAGCAATTTAAGCTTAGTTGATTGAGTGCAAACAAAATAGTTGCAAAACCGGAACTATCAGTAGATGAGACTTGGGCAAGCTATAGTTGCGGTGAAATTAGGTCATGCATATATAGGAGATAGATTGAGGTTTTGATCATTAGCTTACAGCCTTTTATTGCAAGATTGAACATCCATGCATGATCAGTTTAACGACTAATAGCGCACGAACATGTACAGGAGCCCTATGTTTAGAATTGGAAGCGAGTAATAAACAAGGTGTGTATGATGTTGTTATTTAGGTGAGGTCTGCAAGACACTAATACAAAATGAACATCACCAACTGAATTTTACCGACCGATTAAAAGCAGTCAGTAATTTCAAATTTAACGACTAACAAAGGTAACATACAATAATTTACCGACCGACGGATCATAGCAGTCTATAGACAAATTAGCGACTAACTACTTACTCAGTCGGAGAGTGGTGCAATTTACCGACTACACAAGTTTCAGTCGCTATGCAAAACTAATTCGGATTCGAGCTGCTGTGGTCTAGTCAGATACAATCTTTCGGCTGGACGAAACTGATTCTATTTACCAGCTGACGTAGGTACAATTTACTGACAAAATTGTCGGTAAATTGCCGACTGACATGCAGTTGGTACTTTACCAACTACTGCGTCAGTCGGTAAGTTCAGTTAAATTACTGATTGTTGTATTGGGTTGGTCAGAAATAGTTTGCCGACTAGTTGTTATCGATCGATTGCCGATTGGCAAAGTTTCAGTAGGTAGTTGCTTTTAGCAACTGAATTTTTACGATTACCGACTGTTTTTGCTAGTCGGTGATTGTCTTATTTGTATTAGTGAGAGCGTGCAAGTGTTTGTAGGACGGTGAAGGAAACTGTAGAGGAGGATGAGATAGATCTCGCGCAACAACAAATGGAGGTGATGGATTATAGCATGCCCCAGAGGGCACCTTCAGTCTACAATTGATGGAAGGAGATGGACTTATAAGACTCTTTCCATGTAGGAAGCATTCAGGTTAGATATTGATGTTATTTAGATAACACGACGAATTAGCTAGGACTTCCACCTAGATACATGAACTTTCTTTTACTTAGGATTCATGGAAGGCCCCTTGTGTACGTTGTAGCTAGAATCAATTTAGTGAGTCGTCTGTCGAACGCCTTCGCTTATAGGAGCCAATAACCCGTTGCCATTAATTACTTCTGCAAAGTATTGCCTAAGTTCCTTCTGAAACATTGATATATAGTCTTCGGTGGAATGATTATCGTAAGGCATTGGATGGAAAGAGTTGCTATAAACCTGTATGAGCCTTTTCACTAGCCGGAGGGCATAGCCGTTGTCTCACCTGTTCATGTATGTTCATGCATATAAGCTCAAGGGAAATGCCCTGGAAGAGCACCACCTACCCCATGGCAGCAAACAACAAGAACATTTATACAATCTGCAGACTATATATGAATGAACAAATGAAATTATTCGAGCTGCTACTGGTTCATACCTAAACATAATGTTGTCCAAACTGGACCAGTCCATCCACCAGGATTCATCCTTTGTTCGTTGAGCTATTTGAACTGAATCAGGATATAATTTTGGTAAATTTACCTATGAGTGTGACTTTCACAAATACAAACTCAGCCTTCTCCAGCACTAAACAACACAAACAATCGCATCTTGAAACAATTATTCAGCGATTTGATTAGACATTTGACTGATGAATTAGTCTTCTAACCAAAAACCATCGCTGTCATACATTACTCATAATACAGATTATCCTCCCAGTGAACTCCAACGTGCGTCAAAACAACTACTGAAAATCTACATCACAAGCAGGCCTATTGTATTTCACTCAGAAAAATCAGGTTTCAAGACCTTCTCTTCTGGTTTTTAAAAAAAATCACACAATTTCCTAGTAGCTAGCCATGAAACAAATGCAATGACTCAGAGTACATAGAATTTTCTCATAAAAAAAGTGTATTAACTATCGATATTTCAATGTCTCTTCGTGCTTTCTTTTTCAAGCACTTGAATGCCCAGTTATAGAGTTCCCTGCATGGAGAAAACCAACTGTATACCAAGATCAAAAGTAACGGAGAGAAAAAAGAAGCTGAGACTTGTCAGCAGATCCTATCTAACAGTTAGGCCAATCACCTGTACAAAAAAGATGAAACGGGTGATTGCCAATTTACTTCAAGTCAAACTCAGTCTGCTACTAGTAAATGCATCCTCTCGGCAAGACGGCAATGAATATTTAAATCGCAAGATATTTCATTAGTCACAAGATCATTGTACTAAAAAAGGAGAACAAAAGTTAGTTGTCTTTAATAATAAATGTGGTTTTGTTGACAGGTTGACCATTAACGAAAAATTGTAAGAAACGTTCTTCAGAATTTCCTTCACCCTGTTCGACCTTGTAGCCATGATCCTGTTAGATAAAATAAAATGTCCTGACTTGTTTTTCCAAGCCAAAGAGCATGCCACGTGAAGACAGGGCACAAATTTCAACAAGATGGTCCAGTAAAGAAAATATTTCAAGCTCACTAGAATGGGACAACAACTCATTCATCTAAGAAGTGTTTCCATTTCTGCAAGTAAAACATATGCTATCCCGATTGGGATGTCTAGCAAGAAGTGAAGCGGAGATTGAACAGTGCTTATAAAAAAAGTGTTTTTAAATATAAAATATTTTATTTTATTTTTGATAAATAAATTTTATTATTTTGATTAAACATAATAAATAATAAAAATAATTTTTATTACGTAAAACTTCTAATATTTTTTAAATTTAAATAAAATTTACTAAAGATATAAAATAAATATAAAAATAAATAATTTTCTGAAATAAAAAATCAAACAGCTCATAAATAAATCCCTAGAACCTGACTGCTATCTTAAAAAATTAGCTAGTACATGAAGATAAGCATCCTTCGCATGTAAAGAGCAACCATCCAATTATGATATGTTTGGATTGTGATTGTTTATGATAATAGTGGTGACGGTAAAGTATTTTACCATGTTAATTATATTTATTTTGATTTTATTAATGGAAAGAAAAAGAAATTATTTCCTATCTCTAATCATATTTTATGATAAAATATGTACTCACTAAATTAGTGGGTACTTATGTTGACAAAAAGAAAAGCAAATTTGCTTCCTCTCTTATTTTTTTATATTTTTAATTTTTTTAATTATTTAATATTTATTTTAATTAGATATTTTTAATTAATATTTATTTTAATTAATATGTGTTATTTTTTATTATAATAATTTATAATTTTTATATTTATTTAAGTTTAATTAATTTTAGCTTTAGTAGAAAAAATGATAAAACTATATGATCAATTTTTAATCTAAAATTGTATTTAATTACAGAATTTATATCAAACATTAATAATAATAAAAATTAATTTAAAAGTTATATTAATAAAGTTAATTTAAGTTATATTAATTAAATTAGTCTAAAGTTATATTAATAAAAATTAGATTAATATAAATAGAAAGGGGTTATTTGACTCTTTTATAAAAAATTTACTTTCGTTACTTATTCATTTACCTATCTATAAAAATATAGTTAGTTTGTTACCCTTACTATATATCCAAATGTTATAAAGTTAAATAGTTATCATATTCCTATCCGTACTTGATATGCATGACAAGAACAGTGAACAAGTAAGGACTGCAGAGAGTGGAACTGAGGAGCTACTTGGGGTTGCTGGACGCCCTCGCCGGAATCGGAAGTCGGCGACCAGCAGTAGGGCATGTCCGGAGTGCCAGAAGTGAACTGAACCGGAGGGGCAGCTGTGGAGTGCATTGGCAGAGGGCCAATGCACTTGGCACCAAAATGGGTATATGGGTGCACTTGAAATGCACCCGGACGCTCCCCTTGTTTTGGAACTAGGCGCGCTTTGCCACTTTAGAATTTTAGTTTGCATTCAATTCTTTAAGTTGTTTTCCATTCAGTTTAGGTCCACTAGGGACTCCTAAAGTTTGTATTTGAATTCAATTATATTGAAGAGGTAGTCTTTTAGTTCATTGTAACTACCTCTTATTATAAATAATAGATAACATAACCTGAAGAGGGAGAGAGTTTGTCAACTTTAATCTAGTCTCTAGTTTTAGTTCTAGTTAGCTATCTTAGACGTCATTAAGGCATATCAACTTGGTATCAGAGCAAGGTTGATGAAGAATCAAGGGACCGCTGCTCCTGGGTCTCCCAAGACTCAAGAACCGGTATCAACCCTTACCACCGGCAAATCAGCGCACAGAGCGTCTTCATCGTCCTCTGAGCATCCAAAAATTTTAGAGAAGAACCTACTGCCCTCGAGAGGATGGACTACTTAACAGAGAAACTCACCCAACTCACGGAGTTAGTTTTTGGGATGCAACGAAGCAAGGCACAAGAGCAAAACAACCACATAGCATTGAACCACACCCCAAAGGAAATTCCTTACGCCAGTAAGCAAAACCCTTACGAACACATCCATAACACCAATGGCCAGTCAAGTTCCATGCAACAATTCTCACCACACTCGCCTGAGACCTACATAACACCCCCGATTCCCAATCCAAACAATCAAGATCAACCGTGGCCACAAACTCCACCAGCACCATTTAAACAGCCCTATCAATTCTCTGGATAAGGAAATTACCTAAACCAAAGTCACCACAACAACTCACAGTAACCAAACAATCAACCACCCAACTATTCTAACCATACTTACAACCTGAACAGCCAGCAAAACCAACCAGCACTTAGGGAAAGACATAAATTCCCTTACTTTAATGGTTCTGAACCAAATGAATAGTTATATGCTGCTGACAAATACTTCAAATTCTATCATACCCAATGTTGGTAGAGAGTAGGCATCGCTACGATGTATTTACAAGGTGAAGCTAATAGGTGGTACCAAAATTTTGAGCAAGATCGGCCATAACATACTTGGGAAGAATTGAAGGAGGCTATCATGATGAGATTTGGACCGCTAGCATTTGGAAATCCTAGTTTTTCAATGCAACAGCTCCAGCAAACTGGATCGTTGAGTGACTACTAGGCGGCCTTTGAGGAACTAAGAACTAGACTGCCACCTACCAGTGAAACTGATTTGATAGAAAGGTTCTGTGGTGGCTTATCCAGAAAATTGGCAATGAAGGTCATGGCAGCGAGACCTAATGACCTACAGAATGTTGGCCAGATTGTATGACCATAAATTCTCTTCAGATCTGAACACACACCGCAATAAGGTATACAACTCGTCTAAGCCTAGCCAGCTAGCTACAGCAGGCTCCAGAGCTAGCAACAACTCTCCAGTCAGCTCAAACTCAACAAACACTACTACTCAAGGCACTCAGTCGAGGAGTTCTAATTTGTCGGTTGCAGAAATCAATAACCGGCGTGCAAAAGGCCTGTGTTTCTATTGTGATAAGAAATATGATCGTGGTCACGGATGCTCAACACGATTATATTCTATTACTTTCAGCAGTGAGCAAGAGGAGGAGGAAAGTGTTATAGAAGAGGAATTAGAGGAGGATGCTACACTATCCCTTAGTGCCATGCATGGGTTAGTTGGCCCTCAAACTCTACGAGTAGCATGGAGAATTAAGAAGCAAGAGGTTTTCATATTAATAGATTCGAGGAGCACGCATAATTTCATCTCCGATCGCTTGGTAAGACACTTGAGGTTGGTTTCCACTATGGTAAGACCACTTAAAGTAGAGCTTGCGGATGGAAGACTACATTATATTGAAGTCCTACATAAGAATATAACCTTGACAGTCCAAGAAGTGGAGCTACTAGTTGATGCCTACCCATTTCCGTTAGGAGACATGGATTTAGTACTGCGCATCTAATGGCTAGAGAGCCTTGGGGACATCATGACTAACTACAAGAGATCGGAAATGCGTTTCACTCTACAAGGACAGGAGTTTGTGCTGCATGGAATTAAGGGTGGGCATGTGTCTCAGTTAACTAGTCTGGAACCAAAAATCATGCTGTGTTCCTTAAGGTTGCAAGCAGTCCAGCAGCTAACAGAAGGAGATACAAACACCTTGGATGCACTTCCTGCTGAAATACAGAGTCTACTTAGGACTCATGAGGCTGTTTTTAGAAGTCTCAACCGGCTGCCACCCAAACGATCTCATGATCATGGGATTCCCTTGTTGCCTGGATCAGCACCAGCTAATAGCCGGCTATACAGGTACCCTTATATGCAGAAGGCAGAAATTGAGAGGGCAGTTGCTGAGATGTTGAACTAAGGAATAATTAGGCCTAGTTGTTCGGTCTTTTCCTCGCCTGTCCTACTGGTTAAGAAGAAGGATGGATCATGGAGATTCTGTGTGGATTACCGAGCCCTCAACGAGATCACGGTAAAAGATAAGTTCCCTATACCTGTGATAGACGAGTTATTAGATGAGTTATATGGTGCTAAATTCTTTTCTAAGTTGGATTTGAAGTCCGGCTATCACCAAATTTGAGTACGAGAGGAAGACGTTCACAAGACGGCTTTTCGTACTCACGACGGACATTATGAATTCTTAGTAATGTCTTTCGGGTTGACAAACGCTCCTGCAACTTTCCAGTCACTTATGAATGAGGTTTTTCGGCCTTTCCTTAGGAAGTTTCTACTAGTCTTCTTTGACGATATTCTTGTGTATAGTAGGACATGGGAAGAGCACTTGGAGCATTTATGTAAAGTGTTCCCAGTGCTAGAACAGGAGGATCTCTATGCTAACTTGTCAAAGTGCAAATTTGGTTGCAAGCAATTAGAATACCTTAGACACATTGTCTCCGAGCAAGGCATTTCAACTAACCCAAAGAAGATCAAGGCCATGCGGGACTGGCCTGTTCCGACCTCCCCAACAGAACTGTGGGGATTCTTAGGATTAACAGGCTATTATCGCCGATTTGTCAAGGATTACGGACTGATTGCAGCCCCATTAATAACCCTACTCAAGAAGGATTCATTCAACTGGACTAGTGAGGCTGAACAAGCGTTCCATGCCCTTAAAGATGCAATGACCTCCACCCCTATCTTAGCCACTCCCGACTTCAATTCCCCATTTACAGTAGAGACAGATGCTTCCAATTGAGGTGTAGGTGCAGTGCTCACACAAAAAAATCGGCCCATTGCCTACTTCAGTAAGGCAATCGGCTCAGCAGCTAGGGGCAAGTCTACTTATAAAAAGAACTTATGCCCTTATGCTGGCAGTACAGAGATGGAGGCCGTATCTCTTGGGGCAACGCCTCACAATTAAAATGGATCATTCCAGTCTTAAGTATCTCTTAGAGCAGCGATTGACAACACCCGATCAACACAAGTGGCTTGTGAAGCTTTTAGGCTATGATTTACCAGATTATCTACCGATCGGGAACTCAGAACATTGTAGCAGACGCACTGTCTAGACGCCCCAAAGCATCTCTAGCTGCAGTCACAACCTTACAGCATTCTTTCTGGGATGATCTCCGCTTAGCTCATCAAAATGACCCATCAATGGTAGAGCTAGCACAAGCAGCTGCAGAGGGTGTACGACCTGACCTCAAGTTGTCTAATGGTTTCTTACTGCACAATGGACGGCTCTGGGTACCTGCAAATCAATCTCTACGCACACAGCTCTTATATGAAGCTCCTAATTCTGCAGAAGGTTGGCACGGGGGACAATTTCGCACCTACAAACGATTGGCACAGCAATTCTATTGGCCAGGTATGTCCAAAGACGTTTGCAAGTATGTTAATGCATGTGCTACTTGTGCGAAAGCAAAAACAGATTGCCTAAAGCCAGCAGGGCTGTTGTAGCCTCTACCTATACCGAAAAAAGTATGGGCAGATATATCTATGGATTTTACAGAGGGTCTTCCCTCATCTGGAGGCAAGGATGTTATCCTTGTTGTAGTAGATAGGCTCTCCAAGTATGCACACTTTTCCACTCTTAAACACCCCTATACTGCAGTAAAAGTAGCTCACATATTCACTAAGGAAATTATCCGTCTGCACGGCTGTCCTGAGACGATCGTCTCAGATCGTGATCCTATTTTTCTTAGCTCCTTCTGGAGGGAACTGAATCGTCTTCAGGGCACCGCATTGCATATAAGCACTGCATACTATCCACAAACGGATGGATAGTCCGAGGTCGTGAATAGGTGCCTCGAAACATACCTTAGATGCTTTGTTGGTGAGCATCCTAAAAAATGGTTCAATTGGCTGCATTGGGCAGAGTATTCATATAACATAAGCACCCACACAGCCACAAAGATAACTTCTTTTGAAGCAGTGTATGGGCGGCTTCCTCCACCACTGGTGTCATTCTCTACTGGCTCTGCCCGCTCATATGAGGTGGGAGCTCAGCTTAGAGAACATGATGCAATCATTAGGGAGCTTCGCATGCATCTTTCTATGGCTCAAAACCGTATGAAACAGCTTGCAGACAAGCACAGAAGGGAGAAGCAATTCCAGCCAGGTGATCGTGTTTTCATCAGACTCCGTCCTCATAAACAGTCCTCTGTTGTAGAAAGAAGGAACCACAAGCTCCGTCACCGCTATTATGGACCCTTCATCGTCGTAAAAGCCATTAGACCAGCAGCCGATAGAGTGGAATTGCCAGTGGGTTCTAGGATTCCCCCGGTGTTTCATGTTTCACAGCTCAATCATGCCAATCAAATTCCACAAGGGACTGCTAATCTACTTGGTTGCTCTGATGATCTGCATATCCAAAGCATCGAGGACGATGCAAATTATCAAAGGGAGAGGAATGATACGCATGACAAGAACAGTGAACAAGTAAGGACTGTAGAGAGTGGAACTAAGGAGCTATTTGGGGTTGCTGGACGCCCTCGCCGGAATCGGAAGTTGGCGATCAGCAGTAGGGCATGTCCAGGGTGCCAGAACTGAACTGAACCGGAGGGGCAGCGCTTGAGTGCATTGGCAGAGGGCCAAACTTGGCACCAAAATAGGTACATGGGTGCACTTGAAATGCACCCGGACGCTCCCCCTGTTTTGCAACCAGGCACGCTTTGCCACTTTAGAATTTTAGTTTGCATTCAATTCTTTAAGTTGTTTTCCATTCAGTTTAGGTCCACTCAGGACTCTTAGAGTTTGTATTTGAATTCAGTTGTATTCAAGAGGTAGTCTTTTAGTTCATTGTAACTACCTCTTATTATAAATAATAGATAGCATAACCTGAAGAGGGAGAGAGTTTGTCAACTTTAATCTAGTCTCTAATTTTAGTTTTAGTTAGCTATCTTAGACGCCAGTAAGGCATATCAGTACTCTTATTATTTTTCTAATATATCATCTTATTTTTATTTTTTAACCATGTATCCAAACATACCCTAAGAGTGTTTATTTTGAAATAAATTTATTTTTTGAAAGCAAATTTTAAAAATAAAATATATAATAAAAAATAATTAAAATATATTTTTATATTAAAAATGAATTTTAAATTTTGATTTTTGAAAAATAATTTTTTAATAAAAATTTTATTTTAAATATTTTTTATTTATTTGTATTAAAAATAAATTTAAAATAAGTAAGTTGGATAGATCGGTAAACAAGCACCTAATCGACATATTATCAACAGCCACTCTTTGTTTATTTCAGAATAAAAAATCACTTCTGGTTATGCCATGTCCTAGAAGGACATCTACACCTACCAGGATGGATCATGGCCACCAATCGACTACTACAAATAAACAAGAGACAAACCAAGTTCACGAGACTTACTATCAGAGCGCTGGTGCGCATCTAATATATGCATTCATCTAAGATATTGATGATCCTTACGAAGCCAAGCTTGTCTATCTGTTGTGTGGATTTGGCCATTCAACATTAACAGCCATTTTAAATAAAGCAAAAGTCCGTTAGTGTTTTGCTGTAAGATATCCAAGGCTAGCTAGCTCATGACCCTCCTTAAAAGTAAAACCATCCTATTGCAATGTAAACCATTTGAGTTATCTACCTACAGCCAACCATAAACACAAAAGAATCAGAATATCTATAGATTGATGATGAAGTCAAACCCAAAGCTAATCTTTCACGGGTACTTATCGAACTCCGTTATTTGATGATTTCATTAATGATATAAGAAAAGCATTACAAGATTATGATCGTGGTTAGTTGGCTCAGAAACCAAAGAAAACCAAGAGCCAACAAGAGTTCACGGGCGTTAACTACACTATCTACTTCTATAATAAGTCGTCGTTCCCCCAAGGATTGTGATCATGAATTTCTTCATAGGTTCTCATCATGGCAACTTCTGCTCTGATCATGTTGATCATGCTGCTGTCGTTAACATCAGTGTTGGCGGAGACGTGCAGCGATTGCTCTAGCACGGATCCAGTGCTAACAAGTAGCCACCACAAGAAGCAAAAGCAATCACCAACACCAACATTATTTCCTCCATTGCCTATATTCAACCCACCATCACAGACCAAATGCTCCATTGATCATATTCTGAAGCTGGGGCTTTGCTTGGATGTTTTGGGTGGGCTGGTTCATGTAGGACTCGGCGATGCGGTAGAGAATGCATGCTGTCCTGTGATAAATGGCCTGCTGCAGCTTGAAGCTGCTGTTTGTCTATGTACTGCAATTAATCTCAAGTTGCTTAATCTGAATATATACATTCCTCTGATGCTGCAGGTTCTTGTCACCTGTGGCAAAGACCCTCCGCCGGGTTACTTATGCCCGGAGCACCTTACGAGATAGGTTAGAACGGAGATTTCAATTTGGTTGGCAGCTTTCATTGAAGCTTTTGTTTTATGGTGATATAAGGGTTAGGTTCTGGTTTCATTGCTTGAATTCGATGCAGAACAAACTCTACTTTTTTCATAGTTGATTAGAGGCTAGACTTTGCTCTTTCCTGTCAATGCTTAATTAGTCTTGTATTTGGATCATGTAAACTAACTACTTCTAATGAAGAAGTTGATTATGCTTGTTTGGTTCTAATTTGTACCAGGAGTACTAGCTACCTAGCTAACACTGATTTTTATATTTTCTGCAAAACGTTGCAAATATAGAAGTCTTTTTTTTTATTTAATGTTTGACATTTTCTATTATAATGTTACTAACAGAGTTTCTCGAACATAGTAAGCGCACTTTGAAGCTCTCTTTCCGATCGACTTCATCTTAGGCCGAACTTTGGAAAGTAAAAATGATATTCTTATGAGTTTAGGGATTATGTCAAATACACCGAACTTCACTTTTTCTATCCAGATTTTAACTTCGACCATTTCATATATTTTAATTATCACTCCAAGTTCTACTTTTACTTCCACACCGAACTTTACAAGTTTACTTCAAGTGTTTTCATGATCACTCTGAACTCTACTTGCAGCAAACTTTACTTTTTATTGACTCTAATTTTACAAAATTTCAGTTTTTTGAAACTTATGTGTATTTGAAACACGCTCTTAACTATTACGACTGGATACCTTGGCTAATGTCATTATATTAATGGCCGTATTGGTTGCTTCAAATTTCAATTGTTTCAAATTTTGAAATATTCATCAGTAATAATGTTTTGATGTCAAATATATTTTAGATCATAATAATTATAAATATGATATATACCACCGATTGTTGAAAAATATATACACATGGATATAGTACGTGTTACTTCTTCTTTAGGAGTTATTATCTGATTTACTAGATGGTTAACTTTTGAATCTTTCATTGAATCTAATTTATAATTGAACGGAATTGAAAAAACGAATTCATAGCTGATCTTACTCAAGTGGAATAGATGCTTAGTTTGCTATTGTTGTTGGTTAACTTTTGGGTTTAAAGTGGGTAGCCAAAACATATAGACAAAACAAACATTAGGCGCTTGATCAATCATTGCTCTGGAAATAATACTTGATTTTTATCTTACTAACATTGGGATCTCTGATAATAACTACAGAAAAAAGGCTGCATGTGCTGAGAAATAGGTCATGAATGATATATTTCCATGTCTCTGCAGTTTGGTTTCCATTACAAAAGCAAGCAGTACTTCGAGCTAGTAGATCAAAACTAAGGTTTAGATTTTTACTGGATACCCCTTACGTTATTTGGTCTTAGTGTTGAATGTTGCTTCACATTAGTGCTGCTATCCACTTCTAGATATTCATGCCACAAATTAATGTTTTATACTATTTTTCCCCATAACAAGACCGTATCTATTTCCTGCTTTAACTATAAACAATTCTCAAACTAAAAGATGTATTAATTCAATTCATATGTTTAGCGCACATGTAGCTGCAGCAAAATTTGTTGCCACACCCACAGCTACACAGCAGCACTGAAAGCATTATGGAAATATCAGCGTCAATCACACCGAGAATGCACCACCCTTAACAGCACTGTGAAAGCACAACACTTCTGCGTCGGGCAAGCTCTTGCAACAAGCTAGAGTTTCCTGATCCAATAACAATACTAGCAATTCCGCCGAGCAATTTGCCGCATGCAGAGAACTGCAGAATGTCTTTTGGACACTTGGGTGGATTACTATTGGAGGTTTCGGGCCTTTTGGCGACGGTTTCGAGTGAGACGTAGTACTAGTTGACGGAGTAGCTCATGAAGTTTTGTTGCTGGTGGTGTTGGTGAAGAAGAGTATAGTGAGCAGAAGTAACGAATAACTCCTGCTTTCATACCGGTAGCGAAAGTCGGTGCAATACCTGCAGTTGAACTTTCTGAGAGTTTTATATATTACATAGATTTGTGTTGGATTAAGAATGAATATATTAATCTTATATTGAATAAAGATAATAAAAAAAATTTATATACTACAGAGTTTCACAATTAATTGGCTTAAGTCTTTCAGATAGATTGAGCTTTCTAAAATTTTTATTCGGTTAACTTTTCTGATATTGTATCTCTCCAATAGTGATATCAGAACGAATAATTTAGCTAAGAATCTGATTTACGTTGTAGCTTTCCTTAACAGCTGGTGAGCAGATTAAAAGCAGTGTGACTCATATGAGCTTCCGCAAGCGTGAGCGAAGATTCAAATCAAGTTGGCTTTTGATAACTAATTCTTGGTTGCGTAGGAACGATGCGTAAACATGGCGACCGCCACATATTATGACTCTAACTGATAGTTTAGTGAGTAGGTTAAGAGCAGCACGACTCATATGAGCTTCCTCAAAGTATAAGTAAATATTCGAAACAAGTATGCCTCTTATGGCTGGCTTTTAATGTGTAGTAACGATATTAAGAGTCAAATATTTGAAATTCTGAGTAGCCGATGTATTTGATGTGTGATATGGTGCTCGGATGAAAAAAATATAGGTTACTTGCTCATGAGGGAAAGATTATTGAATTAATAGTGAGTGGATTAGGGCGTGTTTATCTTCTACCAAACTCTACTTTTTTCAAACTTATTTTTAATATAAAATAACTTTTTATCAAAAAAAATTTTGAAATTTAATTTAAAATTTACTATTAACACAAAATTAATATATGAACTTATTTTTTATTAAGTATTTTAATTTTTTATTTAATTATTTAAACTCACTTTTAAAAAAGTGAGTTTATTTCAAAATAAACAAATTATTAGTTCCACATTATATAAAGATAAGATAAAAAATGAGTTAATATATTAGAGAGTCTCATAACCACTTGATTTAAGTTTTTTTGTTGAATTAAACTTTCTAATGTATGAATCTGATGCTTCGTATTCTTATCTTAATTAGCTACTCCGATATTATATCTCTATAATAGTTGAAGGGAGAGATTGTGCTTTTTATGAGCTCTCAGAATATCACGGTTATGAATGTCAGTACTAGAAGATCTGAGCATATAAAGTGAGCTAGAGATGAACGTTATTAGTTGCTAGTTATGGTGAAGCTCAGCAAGCGCTCTAGCAAAAGTTGTATGGACCTTTTGTTTATAAATTTTCAGACCATTAGTACTTAATTAAGCTGGTCCAGTTACTTTCACATAAAAGTTGCTTGTCAAAAGCACGCATCAGAGATGAATTACCATTGGAACTGGTTAGATCTAGTTTACAATTTACAGGTGGCAATTCGAGTTCATTGATTAGTTTCGAATCAAGTCATATAATTATCAGTCAAAATCGTCCAATCTTAATCCGACTTATTTATTTATATAGATAAAAAATATCAATTCTATCTCAACCTATTTAATAACCGATCAAATTTAGATTGACCAATTTAATAATTAAAATTATTAAAATAAAAATTATATATATTAATTTCTAATAATAATATACATACAATTATTAATTATAATATATCTAAAATAATAATAATTTATATAAAATTTATAAATTGAGTAAAATTTAGTTAAATTAGGATAAGTTAATAAACATATACGTACAAATTAAATTCAAATTTTATATTATTATTTTAAATATTCTCTAATTATTAAAAATTATATACTTTATAAATAATTACATGAGTTAGATGGATTTATTTATTTAAGTTTATTTAAATTTTTATATCAATTTCAAATCGATCCAAATACGACTAAAGTCTAACTAGATATACAAATACGCATGCACCGGCATTGACCGCTTTTATTACCTCTCTTAGGATCACTGGTTCGATTTATTTTATGACTCGTTCCGACCCACTTTTTCGATTTATTTTTTTATTTTATATAATATTTAAAATAAAAATATAATTTTTTAAACTTATTATTAAGATACATTAAAAAATATTTTTTATCATTAAAAAATAAAAAAATTTGTATTAAAAATTAATCTAATCAATTATTAATATTGATCAGATCAACGAGTCACTATTGATCGGTTAATATGCATAATAATCAGACAAATAGGCCGACAATATCAACCAAATATTGCATATTGTATTGAACTTAACTGGCCCAATCCTGTTATTATTTACAGATTTTAAAGCAAGCAAAATTCCGAATCATTTGATCGATTCGCGGATCGCCCATTTCGCAGGCCGAAATTTACATCTTTACTCCGAATCGAACATTTTCGAATCAGGCAGGATCAGAATTGTGAATCACTATTGACATCAACATTCTCTTCGGGAAGTTCCAAGTACGGAAAGAAATTTTATTGATAAGGATTACTGGCTACAACTGCTTTATTTTGGTAGAGTAATAGTTGCAGCTGAAATTCTTTATGAGTAGAGTTGTTGCTAGCAAAATTATTTTAATTCAAGTACAAAATGGGCAATACTCTCAAAATTGTTGGTGTTTGCAATCGAAACTTTGTTGCAAATTGTCCAAGAACTAATAACTTATTCAGTGTCTTCTTTATAGTGTCACATAAATCGTACAAATTCACATCAAACAATATTAAGATCTTATTGTGAGGTATATATTGATGTGGGCATTAGTTTGTATACATACAAAAAGTCAATTTTTTTAAAGTCATACATCTTCAGATCTTCTTGCTTATTAATTAGTATTATTTCTGGAAAAAATGTTATTGTCTTATTGTCGAGTGTATACAAATTTGTATTCATACGAATCTCTATTGCTGATGGACAAAATTTTCACATTTATGATATGAAATTGTTAATAGCATAAGAAAAATTTTGATGATCTCCAGTTCATTTTTGTTTCCATGTTCCTCTGCGTTGCTGCTATAGCGAGTTTTCCGACCAGCTGCCATGAGCTGCAGCAACAATCCACGATCATGCCACGTGGCGGTGATCGGAGCAGGCGTCTCTGGTCTCTCCACAGCGCGCGAGCTTCTCGGGGAAGGCCACTCCGTAACAGTCTTCGAGAAATCGAACCGAGTCGGGGGCACCTGGGTCTACGATTCTCAAACGGATTCCGACCCATTAAGTCTCGACCCGACTCGGAACACCGTCCATGGCAGTCTCTACAGGTCGCTTCGAACAAACCTTCCCCGCCCGCTCATGGGATTTACTGATTACTCGTTAACAGGGAGAGATTACGGTGATTCCCGGGAGTTCCCTGGGCATGAAGAGGTCTTGAGTTTTCTCGGGGATTTCGCGCGGGAGTTTGGGGTGGTGGAGAGAATTAGGTTCGGGGTTGAAGTCGTGGAAGTGAGAATGGGTGCGAAGAAAGATGAGTGGGTTGTGAAGTTTGCTTCCGCAGCGGGCGACGAGGAGGAGGAGGTGGTGGAGGGAAAGAAGCGAGTGGTCAAAGCAGAGGTGTTCCAGGCGGTGGTTGTCTGTAATGGTCATTGTACTGAGCCAAGAGTTGCAGATAATATTCCAGGTATCTGTTTTTCTTATTGGTGCCTATAGAGGAATTTAGGTAATTATATCATAAATGGTGCATTTTAAGAATTAGCTTTATTGAAAATCTGAAACCAATAATTGTTTTTCTTATTGGTGCCTATAGAGGAATTTAGGTAATTATATCATAAATGGCGCGTTTTAAGAATTAGCTTTATTGAAAATCTGAAACCAATAATGATTGAAGTCAAAGTAAGTGAAGATGTATATTAAGAATAGAAAATTTCAAAATTTTATTCAAGTATAAAGCAATTGAAACTATTCCGGAAAAGGTCATCAATAGTGTTATTGCTATACATCCACCTTATGTTTTACCGAGTTCTGGAATGGTACAAAGGGACTTTGGCTATAGCCTTCTATGAGTAAGTCATAAGTACTGATTCATCAACTCATGTTTTGGAAATGTAAACTGAAATGCAACAGGAATTGATAGGTGGCCTAATAAGCAGATACACAGCCACAACTATCGCATTCCAGATCCCTTTCACGACCAGGTATTACAAATACGCTTGTGTAGAACAATTCTGTTTCGTTGTCCATTTGGTGGCTTGATTTAGATTCTGAAGAGTTTAAAGATTCATAGGATTCGATATATATGGTGATTCATATTATATAATAAGGGAAAAGCTAGTTAGAAGTATCAAGTTTTCCACAGAAGTATCAAGTTTTCCACAGAAACAGAATATAAACATTTTTAGGTATTGCTTGTGTCAAATGAACTTGTGGAACAACCGAGTAATTTTAGGATTACATTTGTTGATATGAAGATTAAAAAGTTGGATTAGTTAATAATAGATTAATAGGAAGGTTTTTTCTTAAGTATTTTAACAATTGAGATGATATGACATCAAGCTCTGACAAAAGGGAGGCAATATGCAAAACAGAGTCACATAGATCACACAACATATAGCAAATTTTAGATTTGCTTAATGGTGAATGTTATCAAGATATGTGATTGTTGATCATTATCGTTCTTCGGAAGATTATTATAACACAAGCCTACGACTAACAAACCGAAGAATGCTTATCTGTATTTTTTTCCTCCTTCTACAGGTTGTTGTCGTAATTGGTTGGGGACCTAGTGCATTTGATATATCCAGAGACATTTCAAAAGTTGCTAAGGAAGTCCATCTCTCGACGAGATCAACATATGTCAATATCGCGAAGTTAGATGGCCATACTAATATCTGGCAACATCCAAAGGCATTGTGTAATTCTTCAATTTATTTCTTTAGCACAGGGAGACCCATGTCTTCCTACTTTGTTTGCTTAGAATTAAAATTTGAATATTTTCCTCAAGAATCTGTGATACGGGAAGGTACTAACTTGCTTTTACGGTTGTGGCAGATAAATTTTGCACATGAAAATGGCATGATAAGGTTTGATGATGGCTCAGCAGTATTTGTGGATGCTATAGTTCATTGCACAGGGTATGTTTGAATTGCTTATGTAGTTTGTAATGCTTTTTAGAGGAAAGCTTTTTTTATCACTCAATTTCCAATTTCGTTTTTTCTCGTCTCTCAGCACTTCAACAAGCTCATCAGTATTTAGCATTTCCTTCAGGTACAAATATTGTTTTCCTTTCCTGGAATCAAGTGGAGTTGTGGGTATTGATGACAATTGTGTAGGTCCTCTGTATAAGCATGTTTTCCCTCCACAATTTGCTCCTTGGCTAGCATTTGTGGGATTAAATAACAAGGTTTGTCAATTATATTGCATAAATCACTTGTATTTTCGAGATCTCTCTTTTTCTTTTATATGTAAATATATGAATTAAACTTGGACTGAGTATTCCTTATCGTTCTACCAGACTCTTGTTTTTCTGACAATTGAGTTGCAGTCCAGATGGGTTGCAAAGGTTCTATCTGGTAAGGTTGGGTTGCCATCAGAAGAGAAAATGAATATATGTGTGAGAGAACTTTATGCACAATTGGAGGAGCGCAATACACCAAAGCATCTTACTCATGATCTTTATCCAAAGGAGGTATAAGTAATCAACTCGTACCTCACTAATCGCTACTAAACTTCATCCTGGTTGCCATACCATATGCATCTCAAATTTTGGTTGTACAAACCAGGATGATTACCTGAACTGGCTGGCGGCTTTGACTGGTTTGCCACCAATAGAGGACTGGATGATAAGTATGCATCGGACTGTAAGAATGAAACTATCCTCACATGATGACTCTTTCCGTGACAAATGGGGTGCAATTTGCTGGGACAAGTAATTGAAGCCATTGGATCGGAGAGCATCAGAACTGCCCTATGGTACGCACTTCAGTCTAGTGGTTTGCAAATTGCTGACTTGCTGGTTTACATTGTTTGGTAAATATGGTTTTCTTCTCTTTTCTTTCTTTGGTTCGTCCCATATGTAATACTTAATGTTGCATATCATCTTATAAATCCAAAGAAAGAAAGCAATCACAGTAGTACACTTCCAAACAAATTATGAGACAAAGTTTTATGAAGTCTTCAATCATCAGCATCCTAATTAGACTTGATTTCTGTTTTGAACTTCGAATGAGACAAATTTTGAATGTGGGACTAAACATATTTTAACTCCAACTTTTACGAGACCAATTGGCGTGAGAGTCCGAATCGGGAAGGAACATGTATGGGCCTACATTAGAAGCATGAGTTTCCAACACAAGACATTAAGATAAAAATGGAGTTGTCAGAACTTGTTAAAGGCTCAGAGAAAATGCCGGGTAGATGATGTGGGATTATCATTTGAAACCCACCTTCATGTGAAACGTTAATAAACATTATATTGTCATGTGTTTGAAGAATATTTGCGCTTGAAGTTATGGGCTTCGGTTAAAAACTTAAAAATTGAAGTCTCCAACTTGAAATCTTAAAACAAAAGGTAAAATTATTAAAAAATTATGGAAATTTAAAGAAAATATTAGGAGAGCGACGTGGGATTAAAATCCTCCTTTGACACTAACACTATGTTTGGATTGAAAGTAATAGAGAGGAATTAAAAATAAGTGAATTAATTACTCTCCATTGTTCTTATTTGGCAACGAATTCATAAGAGTAATGTGGAGTAAAATTTTTCCATTACTCTTATATGAGAGAGTAATTAGATACACCCTAATGTGGGGTGTAACTAGGAGGAAGAGTAATCTTGCAGCTTTCAAAATTTGAAGTTCTTATCTTACCCACGTTACTCCATTGTATTTACGCAATGGATTCGGTTTTCTTCTCTTTTTTCACTCGTTCCTCACTCGCCGTGCCGCTCCTCGCAGCTTGCTGATCAAATAGAACTTATCAAGCATTCAAGGCTCCACTTCATATTGTGAGATGTCGTTCGCTTTTCATTTCTCAGAGTCTTCTGTTTTTACGAGATTTTTCTCGGATTTTTGTCCGTTTATTTAATAATTTTGATTCTTCTGAAAATTAGTTTGTACAAGATCTGAATTCATCTGGTTGTGATTCTGTTAATAAGATTTGATCATTTAAGCCGGTAGCTCATTGATTCGATCATTTGATTAGGGGATTGAGATTTTGCCATCTGAATGTTTGATTCGTGGGTTGAATATTATATGGTGATTGATTCAGTTTTTGTTTGGTGGTATATTTCAGGTCTGGTCGCTGGTGAGAAGGTTTGATCAACCGCAGAAGTACAAGCCGTTCATCAGCAGATGTGTGGTACAGGGAGATCTTGCGCCGGGAATATTTAAGCAAACATGCAGCAGCACTTGGAGACTACTTAAGTTGGAATTTCAATTACTGTTAGCGTGATAACTTAAATTATTCATGTGTTTTTGGATTCTAAGTAAGCTTTGTTATGTATGTCATACTTGTTAAAATATATCAACTTTTGCCTTCTGTAAGCTGCTTGGTACCTAGCTTCTTCTTGTTTGTGCTTCTGCTTCTACTGGCAATTACCTGCTGATATAAGATTCAGGTTCAGGTTAAAGAACACTAGAAAAGAGAAGGACACTTGGAAAACGGGCACAGAGAAGAAGTACAATGGCGGATTGGAACAATTCAACGGTAGAGAAAACGTAGAACGAACTCGATGCAATATTACTGAAAAGTAACAGACGAGTCTCTTGTTCCAGAGGAGGAACTGCACCAGCACCACCACCACCATAACCCAATCGACCACCTAGAGATTGTACCCAGGAAGACCCGACTTGCCTTGTGTCTTAAGCTTAGCAGGAAAGATCTAACGCGGATAGATGGCATCAGCCCAGCAGGGAATAACTCGGACTCCTCCCTCTCCCCTTGGTAGGGCTGATCAAATTTCTCAAGAAACTGGTATAGTCAGAAACGATCTTGTACTCCGGCGTAGACATGCATGCCTCACGGGCTTCAGAACACCGTGAACAGACTCCTAGAGGGGAAAGACACGACTCGGGAACCATTGATTCACAGGTGACAGACTTTCATGACGACCTTGATAGAAGGGAGAGCTACCAACAAGGCGACAAGACGTCGCTTCTAGTAGGTGAAGACGAAGAATTGTCGGATGGTACAAAAACAAAGAATTTGCAGAGAGAGATTCACAGGGAATTCTATGACAATCAGGAAAATGTATGAGAGAAGAACAGAACGGAGCAGACGTAGGAATTTGCAAAGAATTTGCAGGGAGTTGCAGATGTAGGAGATCAAGGAAACACAACTGAAGCAAAAGAAGAAGAGACGATGTTCTTAAGAATAACAATTGAGGAGGATTTCCTACTTGGAAATGGCAAAACAAGAACGCATGAGGAAGCCCAGGTGATGCTGCATGGCTTCTCAGTTCTTCTAGTTTCTCCAAGGAACGAGGTCATCCACCGGCGAACAAGAAGACGTAACAAGTTTGGGTTTTGGGCACCAACCATACTGATTGCAGTCAACTCCTTTTGCAATGGCAACAAAGCTTCTCTGTTTTTCAGTTGAGGAGGTGCTCTACCTTGTTCCAACATGATCTTGGTAGGGAAGTTTTAAACACTCTTCAGTATTTCTACAACATTATGATATCTAGCTAATTCTAAGCATGATTCATATGAATGCAAAGAGACGTAATTGACGATGTTTGGACACAGGTGACATTAGTTTTGAAGAAATTATAATCGTTTGGACTACCACAACCAAACTCCTTTCCTTTAGAATGGGATTACATTTCATTATCGTCGCCTTAAATAATAATTACGTGGCAATAGAAATCCAAACACAAATGAAGTAGCCCATAATCCTCGTTACAAAAATTTCACCTCTACTAATTTTCTGATCAGACTAAGAAGGAGAACAAGATGGAATGACCACAAGGTCAGTTCAGACCAATAGTTATGAGGTAGAATGATAGTAAGGCTTGCTTTCCTATGTCTTCTTGAGAATATAACCAATAAGAACACCCAAGAGGCCTACCAACACACCGAACATTACAGAGAAGCCACCTTGATGCTTGTTGCTCTCTCTTCGCAAGAGATCCTGTAGCAAATGGATCGAAACAAAACTATCATATATAGAACGATACAAGTTAGTGAATATAAAGTGTACGGCAACTTGCAAGATCATGCAGTACTAGAGATGTTATGAAGGATTACTGTATGTGTGAAAACAGAAAACATAAAGGCTTTTTATTGTCCTAAAAAAAGGGGAAGTATAATAGAAGCTGGTTTTCTTTGCTAAGTAACATGCCATGGATGCAGATCTCATATGCATTCATATGCCATTGGATAATGTATATGACTTAGTATGAGTTCTAAATAGTGGCAAATATTGCAGTGATATTTTTCAACTTACAAGTATCATGAAATACAATTGTCTGCTCAAATGTAGCTTTTTTAATCAGTAAGAATGGTATTTGTATATGTGAATGGCGATGTTGCCAGTAAATGTCATCACTTGATAAAATTTTCTTTTCTGATTAGAACAAGAAAACAATTTCAACACGATCAGAAGAGTTCTTTTAAGAGCTCTTGCATGCAAGTAGACAACTACAGTGCAGAATATACTATCTCAAAAAACATGCTGGAAAAGCAACATGAGCACTTTACCAAGAAATTAACAAACAAGGCAAGTGCTTTTGAGATAAAAACATACCAGCTCTTGTCGAAGCTTCTGATTTTGCTGAACAGCATAACCCTTCTCTTCATTCAACTTGGCAATCAAGGTTGATGCCTACAAAGAATATAAGTATATCGGGTTTGAGATCTTAAAAAAGAAAAAAAAGAATAGTTAAGAAATATGTAGCAGATCATCACCAAAGCCTATTGCATCCAAACTATAAATAGGATAAGGACAACTAATTTGTTAATTTGGCATGCAATCCTTCCCATTGGGATGAAAACACATAACAAGCAGCCTCAATGTTTGCCACACCCATAGAAAACTTCATATAGCTTGATAGAAAGGTAAAAGAACAACTTCATGCATTTAAGCTACAATGTCTAGCAATATTCGAATGGAGGGTTTCGTTGCTATAATTGACATTGCTGATTTGTACTTTAACTCTCATAATTCAGAAAAAGGCCATCTTCATCAACAAGTAGACCATCAAGAATTGTCTACAATTCTTTATAAGATAGAGCATAATAAGTCTTTCTTTATTTGGAATTCTTTATTTGGAATTGTCTACATCTTCATCAACTTTATTTGGAATTGTCAGAATTGTCTACAATGTCTACTTTCTATATATTGACAACAAATTAGCTACTCAAACGAATCATGCCTTTTCACAACAAGATGACATTGACCTAAATAAGTTCTTGTTAGAGGGCCCTTTGCATATTGATTTCTTGGCAATCTGACAATTAGTTTTAATCAGATGTACGAAGACACCAATACCCAACAACATGTTACTCCATTAATTTTCAAATGTTTATTCCACTCTCTTTTGCTGTCAATATATACTGTTAGAGATTCAAAATTATGCATTTTGCTTCGGGTATGATTATATTGTAAAAAGAACGCCTACATCAAAACCTACCTCTTTGTTGTAAAAATTAAATAAAAAAAAAGAAAGAAAAGAAAGCATCCCATGAAGTTTCAGTGCATCATAGGCCAAACCTGCTTGCCTGAATATCCAACTAGTGCCAAGATTAAATATACTAAGATTACATTCATCCACAAAAGGTTGGATCCCTACACATTCTAATTTTTCTAATTTGAGATCCACAGATCGTACCAAATATAAGTTCTGCTTTCTTTTATTCTTTTGGTTTTTTGTTAAATTTTATTTATATTTGTTGTTTTATACAAAGTCAGATTACTTATCAATCAGATCACAATCTTCATTCTAAGTCCTCTCAGTATGAGTTCTCATACTCCTAGCTTGAAGCCAGCAGTGTGATATGTGTATAGGTTATCAGTAATCAAAGACTCGAGCAGATAATGCATATGTTGGATAATATATCTATTAGTAGTCTAAGAGAAGGAGATATCTGCATCAAATTTTCAATGGCCTCAGATATGCATGTATGAGGCAAGATCAGATAGAAAGTTTAAGGAAGCGATGAGATCATACAAGCGAAGAGATAATGAGCATAATTCCACCAGAAACACCATTCACCAACAACCCAAGCAGAGACTTTTTCATAAGTGGAATTGACAACATCATCAAGCATATGCCTAGACTCCAACACATCCATAAGACAGCATTTGGATAAAAGTACATCAGGAGAAAAACCAGTCATAAAATATCAACTCACCTCATCCCTAGGTGGTTCTTGATGAGACCTTGAGACCTGGAAGTATTTCTATATCAATTTTTACATAAATTGGGCAGAGAATCTTGAAATGAAAGATTTGAAGGGGATGACTGGAATGTATTTATGCTGAAAGAGACTTACTGAATCCAACAACGATGACAATTGGGTTCCATTCTCCATGGTTGATGACCTCGGTGAAGTTCCTTCTTCTGATTCTTCAGAAACAGGGGAGGGAGGATTTGCAGGAACGTAAACAACCAGCATCCTGAACTCCTCCACCGTCTTACCAGGTTCTTTATTGAACTGTCCAAATTGAGACATATCACATTCATCACTAGACAACCTAGGATACAGAAAATTAAAGAATGTAGTGAACTGTAGCAGAGCTAGCAACCATGTCAGGGGTTATGTCCTTGGTTGTGGTTCCATCATTGGCAACGGCACTCTGTATGAGGAATTTATCTTTGCACTGCATGTCGGGAGGGGCTTCCTTCTGAGCTTGCATAGTGACTGAACCCAAAATTTATTTCCAAGAAACAACAAAGAATTGGTAATGTCCCTTACATTTACAAATTATACTGCTAAATCAGTCTAGAGCATTCAAAAATTATTCTGTGATCATTATTATGTTTACCTGTGACGTCAGAAGTTGTCTGAGGCAACACGATCCCTGTGTTGGGACGCACACAATACTTTTTAGGATTGGTTGTTTTTACCTGAAACAAGACCAATTTGAACATCATCAAAATGAAACTTCTTTAGCTTGGCATCCTAATCTATTAACAAACAATCAACGAAGAAATGAGCTTCAACAGTTCAGCTAAAAGAAACGACCTTGAAAGCCACATACTGATCCGTCTTATTTGTCAGCTGCATACAGCACGAGCTCTGCTTCTTCAGCTCAACTTCATGAACAAAAATAGGAAAAATCAGAAATAATAGAAAATCAAACATTTAACATTAACAAATACATCTTATCCTTAAAAAATTCAGTTTTAAAAAGAAGATCAATAATTCAAATTGTTGACATATCACTCGTTTATTCCAAATAATATCGAAATTGAAATGCGAACAAATAAATTTCAAATAGTACGAAAGAAAGAAGACAGAGAGAGAATGCTAACTCACATAGAAATTTGAGATCAGCCGGCTGAATTTCAAGTAGATCACCACCTGCCATGATCTTCAATTGCTTCTCCACTGATCAGAATCCAATTTCAATTCAATCTAATCGATACAAAACGAAGAGAGAGACTAAAATCTCTCTTTTGGTTACTCATTCATTAGAGATGAGAGACAGGAGCATTCATTAATAAAAGAAACCGGTTGGTTGTTTAGAATCTGGATCTCTTCTTGTCAAGAACTGAATATGAATGACATTTATACCCTTGCTACTCTTGCTAATGATGAGGATGTACGGTGTAGGAGTGAGGATAGCATGGGTAGAAACGAGATGTTCTTGATTCGCCGAGAACGAGGAAGTTTTGAGTCCGCACGATGGCGTGCTTTTTATTCCGTTGTCTCATTGGCCCCGAGGTTATTTTTGTTTTCTTTGATCGGGGCGTTTGGGTGAATTTTTTAAAAATATCTTTTTTTAATTTTTTAATTATAAGTTTAATATATTTTTATAAATATTTAAAATTTTAAAAAATTTTAAAAATTTTATTTATTACTTAATTTTATTATTTTTAAATAAAAAATAAAACTTATTTTAAGAAATTAGTATATATAATTTTAAAAAATATATTTCAAAACTATTTCTAAATATTCTTCTAAGTGTTTTACTTCTTAGCTTGGGTTGAAAAGTAATAACTTATTATAATCGACAGTTTGTTTATTAAATAAATATTTAAATTTTATTTTTGAAATAATAATTAAATAATTTATTTTGTAAGAAATATTTGAATGAAACGTTATGTAAAATAAGGTTAGAACAGATTTAGATAAAGTAAATATTATAAGTTGAAAAAGAGTATAAATAATTGAAATAATTTTTAGTATATAATTGGTGATATATATTGAATTATGAATTCATTTCATGTATAGTTTAATTTATTTCACTTTAATATATTTTTAATATTTGACATTAATTTTTAATTATAAATATATTTGTATTATATAAGCAAATATATATATATAGTTAGTAATTTTCTAAAATTTTTAGTATATATATATTTACTTTAACATATTTTTATTAAATGTATTTAATCCAGTTTATTAAAATAGAAGTTGTTATTGCTCTTAGCCGTGGTTTATTTTTAAGCCGATTACTTTGATAAGTTAGGAGGGGCTGATTTAGCCGCACGACTTATACAAGGCTTATGCTCTTCTCAAACGCTTGATATTAAGTACGTGTTTATCTTGCAGATAAAGTGAGCAAAATAAATTTTAGAAAATCAATTTAAAAAATAAATAAAAAATTAAAAATTTAATAAAAAATAATATTATATATTAATTTAATATTTATAGTAAGTTTTAAAAATAAATTTTTTAAAAAATTTTATTAATAAAAAAATTTTATTTAATTTATATATATATTTTATATTAAAAATGAGTTTTAAAAAAAATAAATTTGGGATGTTAATAAATACGCCCTAAGCTGCTTAAACATGCAAAAATAAGCCCTCCCAAAAAGACTAATTATTGGCACTCTATTTTATAATTTATTTAACATTATTCTGTATAT
The DNA here is from genome assembly GCA_019914995.1 of Acanthochlamys bracteata. NCBI lineage: Eukaryota > Viridiplantae > Streptophyta > Magnoliopsida > Pandanales > Velloziaceae > Acanthochlamys > Acanthochlamys bracteata. The sequence goes on from CM034126.1 coordinate 2,207,974, forward strand.
TTAATGATATTTAAAAAAATTGATAATTTAAGATATATAAATAAATTTTATGTTTTTATGACATTTTTAGATAAAAAATTAAATTTATTTTTTAAATAATCTCAAAATAAAATTTTAAAAATATTCTTTTGTTTTTAAGTAGTCTCTCAAACGACCGCTAAAATATTGTATTGGGTTCTAACAATCTAAAGTGTGAGAGTTACATGGGACCCGAATGATTAATTATTTTTATTTTTGTTGGTCGTTTGTTGGTAGATGGGTTAGGTGCTTTGAAGGCTCAACGGTCAACCTCTTGACTGGGTCAAAAGATATTGGCCTTTCTCAGTTTATTTGCACGGTTTTTGGGAAATTCACAAGCAATATTGGAATAATACTAAATAATGAGGCAATTCACAAGCAAAAATCATCACTTCAGATTCAACTGAATCAGGACTAGTATTCAATAATCCGTTGGGAAGATTTACATGTAGAACAGTTGCAACATGATCATCGAGCTTGGACTTCCACTAGGCACTTCCAACATTTACAACTCAATGCTACCACCCAATTCCACAACAGCCATACAGCAACATAATATCTATTTTCTTGGGAAACTTATCCGTTCACTATATGCAGCAAAATGTGGAGTATTACCACGAAATAACCCTTCATGCTGAAACCGTATGCATGCTCAACAGGGTTAAAAGCTGAGGATCCTTGTTGGAACACAATTTAGGTATAATACCATGTGGTTCAGCAACCATTTCTGCTCACAGAATGAAGCAAGGTTGCCTACGCTTGCATCCGAGACATAATTGCAAAAAGAGTTACAGAGTAAATAAAGGGTCAATTAATAAAGAATCATTAGTTTGAATCACATGTATACAACGAAGATGGTTTTGGTTTTTCCATCTCCCCCTGGAATAAGTAAAAACAAGCATTTCAGCTTCAATTAGATTAGACACGGAACTTTAGAAAATATATATATATATATAGACCAAGGTATACTCACCTTCGGCGGAAGCATTAATGAGAAACATGCGAGGAGTCGACAAGTTCATCAGAAATTTCTCCGAATATATCTGGGCAGCCATCCCATTTCTTCTCTTCCCTGGCTTCCCAGTACCCGCCTACATACTGATAGGTTCCCACTTCATCATCCTTCTGGAACCATCTTGGTTGCCATCCATTCTCTTGCAGTTTCCTCGACTGCAGAAAGCAAAATAATGAAATAAATAAACAGACAGCAGCACGTAACTGCATACCTACACAGCTTTTGTTTAAGATAAATAGAAGCTTTTAACATTCTCAGGGAAGTATATGGGAATAGCAAGGACATAGGAAACTGTTGACATAGTGTCTACTCGACATGAAGCATCATTAGCAAAACATACTGCAAGGTAATGCATAGGTAGCTCCTTGTCAAGAGACCAGCTACAATATGAATATGAGCTAAAGTGGTCATGTCAGGTAGAAAATTAGAGTGGTCATGTCAGGTAGAAAATTAGAGTGGAGTAACAAATGCCGAGTTTTAGAAGAGATTTTTAATAATCAGTATCCATTTCATAGAATCTACTTACGACAGTGTTCCTAAACCTTGAACAGCTGCTGGCAGAATTTAAAAGAATGTATTCATGTTCAAGAAACACACACTAACCATTCTTTGCCGCCTCTCAAGTCGCAGCTTCTCAGAATTTGCCTTCTCATATTCACCATTCTCCAGATGACGCTGATCTGGTCGAAACCTCGAATCTGTTGGCGGAAGTTTCTCCTTAATCCGGGATCAAACACTTTGGATCAGGACTAAAACAACAAAATGAAGATAAATAAGAGTAGCAATATGGCTTTCCATAGGCAGAATCTGCGTCATCTTTACCTGCAATTCTGATGTTAACTCATTCAATGTTATTGCGAAAGATGTTAGGCTGTACCGAGTAGGATCAGCAGGAGGTTCGCTTCTTTTCCATAATAATATATCCTTTTCCATTGAGCAGCTTTCTTTCACAATCTTGGAATAATACATACTATCATCCCACTTTCCACTTAAGGTAGCAACTTTGTTACCATTGACATCTTCTACGAAACCTTGCACCTAACGGCAATAAAGATGCTACTTATGTGGAAATTTCATTCAAAAGGCTGAACTTGATTCAGTTAGTGGTGCTCTTACCTGGCGCGGATTCCGGTCAAGGAGAGACTGTTCTTTGAACTTAAGTTTACATGAATGATGCCGGTTGCCGTTTATAGTCATTATTCCATGATGATCACAGTACACTCTACCAAAGATGAGGTTATAAATTGTTGTTGTCACCTGGGAGTTCACAGCATAACTTAGGTGTCAGCTTTTTGGAATAAGCAATACATGATATGGGCCCCCCAAATGTCTGCATAAGAAAAAAGAAATCATACCTTACTCCATCTGAATAGTTCACCATCATCAAACTCCAAAGTCAAAACGCCAACAGGGTCAAGCTGTATAGAGCGTCCCCAAAATTTACTTTTAAGATTGCTGTCACCCCAGAATTTCCAACCCCTGCCCTCACAATGGCAGGCAATAAGAGTCGGATGATGGCTAACCTATTTATAGAAATTGTAAACAAAGGCTCATATCCAAATCCAAATTTTGGTGTTAGAAACTGTCATTAAAGTAAACTTTAAATCACCTCTCATCACAGAAATTTTAAAAGAATGCATTGTTTCATGTTGGAACAGTCAAATATAACATTTCAGGCAAAACCAAGTGTAATGAGTTCAAGTAACATGGAGACCTTTTTACAATAGCACGATGGGTGCACACAAACACACAACAATAAGATAGATGAATATCAGAGAAAAGGTTGACATAAGACTTCACAAATATAGACATTTAAGGTGGTTGTCACTTTCCAACCTTGCAGCCAACCAGTTTACATTAGTAGCTAACAGTAAACAATTAAACATTATTAGAAAACAGCATACCTATGACTACAGCTTTTCACAACTCATTAGAGCTGCATATTAAAGACTATTAATCACAATTTTTAAGGAGTGAATCCATTCATTCACCATGATACATATGTTTTGATGCTTGACAAAGGCTATTTTGTTTGAACTCTCACAATATTAACCACCCAATCTATCACATAACCAGAACACAAACATTTCCAACATAAGTTACTTCACTTTCTTCATAATCGTCTTAAACAACTAAACTTTACTCTTAAGGTTTTCTTACATGTTATTCACCATTATCACTCATGTCTCTTGAAATTAGTAATAGCTTGATGAACTTTGAAGAGCATCTGGTGAACTCTTGAATTTTTTTAGAAATAAGTTACCAATATTATCGAAATTTGCTTATAACAAAATCAAATATACTAATTGTGATTAGTAAAACTGATTGTATTTATAAATCTTAAAATTTCTACTGCATGGTTACTAATATTTGATTAAAATTTTATCAATTCAATGTCAATATCTCATATAATGAAACATTCAAGTTTCAATTGATCTAATTGAAACAATGTACTTCCCAATTGGGCCTAATCAAACAAAAACCCATCAAGCCCAATAGTATGTCATATCTTATTTCTTGAACACTATTTAGAGCTACCCTAACCTTACCCACTCATTTTCTACCCATATTACACGCTAATCTCAAAACCCTTAAAGCAATATCTTTACACTCCACTCTCCTCTCAGCACTAACTATAGCAGTACCTAACTTTCTCACTATAGAACTTTTTGTATGTCACCTATCCTTCATTGCTTGAAACTGACTAGGTAGTGCCATGTTGTAAATTCAATGCAGTCCCCACTTTCACCTATTTCAGCTGATACAAAACCTAGCTTTATCTGCTGTAACCTAACTACCCTCAACTACTACCTGAGTCAGAATTGAAGAATTCCGTGACCTATAAACCTAGTGTTTTTTAAAGCATAATATAGAGAAATTGTTTGACGCTACTAAAACTAGTATATGGGTAGAAAATGAATGGATTAGGCATCTACTCTACTTTAAAGCAACCCTCACCTCACTCACTCATTTGCTACCCACAGTGGACACTACTCTCAAAATTCCTAAACAATATATACACGCTCCATCTTCCTCTCAACACTAACTACATAGCACCTATCTTTCTCTCTTTACAACTTCTGTATTGCCTCTCCTATATTTTTTGAAATCAACTAGGGAGACATGGTGTGATTCACAGTGGCACGTTCATGAACTCTTTCGGCCAGCAAACAACCCATCATTATTTGCTCCAATCTTATTACACTCAGTTACTACAGTAACCACTAATAAAAATTTCTATAAACCTAGTCAGGTTTCTCAGGTATAATGTAGAGAAATTTTGTTTGATTATACTATAAGTAACGTATCAGTGAAAAATGAATGAATAAAATTATGACTACTGTAAAGAGTAGTCAGGAAAAATAAGATACAATGCCTCATTTGATTGATGGATTTTTATGCTTTAGGCTCAATTAGGAAATATGAGCTTTCAATTATACCAGCTGAATACTCAAGTTAATCATTTTGGATCAGATTATTAATATTAGAACAATGAGATCTCAAATCAACAGTAGTAGCAACCAGGCAAAAAAAATTTATTTTAAACCAGTAGTGCCCCTCGTCTAATCATCTCTTGTGAATGGTAATCGTTAATACACAATCATGTTAAGATAAAATCCAAAAGATATTGGTAATTATACAATGCATCCAACAAAATAAATAAAACTTCGCATGGCTATTTCGAACAATAGCATTATCTCAACAAAACAGACAAAATCTCCTTTGCAAGAAGAAAGGAAGCTATGCTAACATAGATGTTTCTGAAATGGCCAGAATAATACTCACCATTGATAAATAAAATCATATAAATATCACCAAGCAATCAATAGTTCTTGACAAACATGATGCAGTACAAACAAACAACTATATAGAACAATATAAAAAGACCGAAAGACAATCTTGGCAACAAGAATAATACTAAGTTAGTCCTAAGTGAACCACGGAAACTATAATTTCCAGGAAACCTATGTTAACCAAATGCTAAATCTACTGTGGCACACACTTCGCAACAGTGATAGGAATCACCAGGCCTTTCCCATCTACACAGCTCTACTGAAAATTTCTAACAAAAGAAATAGACAGAACTGCTGCTCATGATGCCATAATACAAGAAATTTACAAAGTAAGGTGGCTTAATTCTTAGAAAAGAAATACAAATTGTATTTCTCACACCTATATAATCCTACTGGAAAAATATCTATCTAAAGAAATAAACAGCAGCTGTTTTTAATGATGCCGTGATACAAGAAATTTACACACTAAGGTAGCTTAATTTCTGGAAATGAAAGAACACAAAGTCCTTGAAAAACTAACCTTCTCAGAGAAAAACCGAATTCCCTTTTCAGGGTAGTCGGCTTCATAGGTCTCCCCTAACAAAGGATTGAAGGGTTTGCAAGGTCGTCCATCGCAAGAAGCATATCCAGAGACTGCAAAGGCAGCCACACAGAGGATTCTCATGAGACTGTCCCCCTGATGCAAAAGAGCAATGGTTAGAATCACAAAACAAGAGGCCGCATGTGGATGTATTCCTGGCCAAACATGCACCATTAGTTGTTATAAAAATGAAAGAAACCGGCAAATTACCAATATAGAAATTATCCTAAAGCCATCTTATATAACACATGAAGAACATGTAGGTGCAGAATAATCAATACTGCATGCTTTTATTGATAACATCTGATGTAGAGTTCATACTTGAAAGTCAAGGAACAGGATTTTACAACACAAAGTGCACAGGATCATATAAAAATGTCGAATAGCCGCATTTACAGAAACATGTTGCAGAAAGAAACTCGTTCAATATTTTCACTCTCATATATAAGCATTAAGCAAACTTAGCAAATTGCTCTTACATTTTAACCAGATTATACTTAGATGCATCAAACAAAAAGCTTTGTGTTTTTCCATAACAAAGACCTTACTTAGATATATGACATTTGTGGCCACTTTTATACTTCTTCGAGTTTTTTTAACAGGTATTAGAAAAAAGACAAGAATTAGTTCATCTTTCAGATAGCCAAGGCCAAGCCAAGACCAAAGTAAGAAGGAAGAGAAAGGAGGTAAATAACTTCACTCCTAACCTTTTTGCCAAAGTCATATGCTTGATCTAAAAGATATGAATATTCCAAGTCTTCACAACATTTTTGAAGCGATGATAAAGGTTCATTGAAGTAAACAGGAAGGCAAACACGGGTAAGGTCTTTTCCGACATTATCCTTAATTATGGACCAAAGGCTAACACTTCTCTCTTTTTCGACGGGCTTGGGCAATTTCTGACGCCGTCTTATCCAAGGGGAAGCATCAATGGTCAGCATTGCTTCAGAATCACACAAAATCCTTTGTCCATCACTCTCATCAGCAAGTTCATTGGTCAGTTTTGCAGACCCACTGTAAGCACTGGAATCATTGAAACTATCCATTGTGTCAAAAAAACAAGGCTCATCTTCATCAGATAATTCTTCGAGATCTTGCTTTTCTACCTCATCAGATGATTCAGTTGTACTGTATTCTGCTCAAAGTGCACAATTTAGTAAACAAGGAATTTTGCCACTAAATGTTAAGTAATCTATCAATTGAAGCATTTATATGACTACATGAAAAGTCTTAAACAAATTAAGAACAGCAGGTCATATTTCCAACCTGTCTCTCTGCCTCCTAAATGATACAGACCAGTTTTAAATAACTAGTCGTCTGAAACTGTAGTGTCTTTGAAATGCCATCAAACAGTCTTAGAGAATAAGCATTATTATAGTTGAACTTGTAGATCATAATACATAAACAAAAGTACAAAAGGATTCAAAAAGCGCAGGTCTCCAAAATATTATTTCCAACTTTTTGGTTATAATGAAGATCACCAGTAGATGCATTGTGGATTCAAAATATCACTAGCAACTACAACGAAAATATAACTTTCAATAATTACTCAACATATGCAGTTCATGTATGTTTATTCCATGAGGATTCCACAATTTTTCTCTAATATAATACAATGCACACAAATATTAGGATAAAAAGATTTTGAAAGCAGAGAAAAGAATGTTGAAGAAAGATATCTTCTTCAAAGATAGGAAGAAGTATCTTTCTCTTAGGCCTCTGTGGTAGACAGATAGAAGGCCCCGTCATAAGGTAAGCAGACTATAGTGATAGAACATTTAAGTAAGTCAAAAAGAAAATATAAAAATTGTGGGAGCTATAATTGCACGTGAATACATGCTTGAATTTGTTCATAAAATGCAGACCCTACCACTAAGTTTACCATGAGCAGATCCGGAGAGCTCCAGTTTCAACAACTGCAATGGACCCTCATTACTTCTCAAGCTTCCATTGGCTCCCTGCAGGAGAAGTAGAAATCTCTAAGAGATTCAACCAGCAAAAGAGCCATATAAGGATTGGAGACTGAAAATATTAAAGGCAAAGATAAATCTTGTTGAGAAACAAAAGCAAAATCCAAGTTAAAGAGGCAAAAACAATATGATCAACCGACCATAGCAAAATCGACAATAAAAATAATCAATGATATCCAAAAAGATGATCAAAGTAATGTTTGTTGCAAACTCATGGAACCAAGCAGATATCTACCTCCAACTGCTCCTGACTATTGCTAAACAAGCTTAGTTGCTCTTCATAATGGTTGCCCAACTGTCTATGCACCTCTGAGAATTCTGACTGCATAATCTGCTCACATTCCTGAATAAGTTCCTCGTTAAGTCCTTCTGCACGCATACGATCTCTAAGCCTTTCAGTTGAAAAAGATACATCATCACGGCTGATAGGTATCTTGTCATTTACAGCATAAGAACATCTCGCAGAGATCAATGCCTCAATCCAAGCTACACGGTCTTTACTAGATTCGGTTCTCAATTGAAGCGTCTTCCTTGCAGAGAATATATAGAATCGGCGATCATCAGACTTGCTTTCACGAAAGGATGAAATCTGAAGAGAGAAAGAAAGAAATGTAATACGTAAATGGAAGGTGTAGTGCCACAAACAAGCTTCACCACTTGTGAACACTGAAATGCTTCCAAAAACATAGGACGTAGGTAGCTAAGCACAGACTCGAAGAGAAAATAATTTATCGAAGCCATTGAAGCACCATAGTTACCCTAAGCTCAAATTACAGGGCAATCTTTCTGAATATGTTTGAACCTTCAACATACGCCTTACAAAGACAACTTCAGACTTATGAAACCCAATAAACTTAACTATTGCATGTTACTTCTTTTCATCACAACTTTGAAACAAGTGCAATACAGCTACTATCAAGTTCTCATTTCTGCATAAACCCAAATCAATATTTGAACTCAAACATTGGGCACAGCAGAAATCTCTTAACTTCCATGAAAAACCAACAATAATAAGCGGAAAACATTTTTTTCTTTTTTGGCTGTCCTCCTGAAATCTTTTCCTTCTATAGCAGATGAAACCAAAATCCAGAGGAATCTAAGGAAGCCATCCAAGCGTAGATCTAGGAACATAATTTAAAAGCTGAATCGCTTGCGGATCTAAGCCCAGAACCATCCAAAAACAAGGATTTCGGCTTTTTTCTCCAGAAAACAACAAAACTAGATCAAAATTACCAGTCAACCAAGGCCAGCGGTGAAATGTTTGAACAAAAAATTCTCTTCGTCAGCCCAGTGCAGAAGGCAACAAAGAGAAGACGGTAGACTTCTGAAGTCCTTGATGGGACATTTTTCATCACATAGGTCCCAGGAACTAAAAACTAAAGCCAACAAGCATTGCGGTGACCCCATGGTCACTTCCCCTGCACTCACTTGTACAAATGCGTAGGCAAACAGGAAAAATAGATAGAGATCCGGGGAAATTTTGGGTGCCAGAGATGGCTATGGATTTGGTAAATTAGTAAGATGCCTATTTATACCTCCGATCCTCTCCCTAAATATAGCAAAATTGTCAATCCATCTTCCGGCCACTCGAAAAAATGACCAAAAGATGCAATCGAATTATTTTTTGAGAATATTTCATTTTTACCACAAAGAAGATGAAAGAAAATTTTGATCTAGTGGTCGTGGTTCTTATACTTAGAATACAAGTATGCGCTGATTTGTAGAATAACATTCGAATATTCGCTGGTGAAATTTATCCACTACTAACCAACAAAGTTCCCATCATCTCCTGTGGAAGAAAAGAAATAGACTAACGGAGGATAAGCAATTACAATGAAATGAGAGGCAGACGAGTTGGTTTGTTCTAAACAATCGTGTTTACGAAAGAATGATGAAATTGTGTAAAGGATTGAATGTCGAAAATTGAAATCGAAGTAATAAAAAAAAACACTCCGTAATTTGTACTGATCCCGTGATCCATTGCAAGCGAAAAATAGAAGAGAATACCTTGATATGAACGAGAGGGCCAACGAGAGCAGGACCACGATGAACAGGATTGGCGCTGTTATTGGTAGTTGTGATTGTTTCGGAACGACGGCGTCGGATCTTAGAGTAGGAAAGCAAACCATCACGGCGGAGGGAGAACCACCGTGATCTCCAACCTTTACCGAAGTTAGTCCACTTGTATAAAACTCCGGCAACAGCTGAATCATACTCCGGTTGAAGGAAGGCAACCAAATCAGCCCCGTTTTCCTGCGATTCATCGTATTCATCGGGAATAGTTGAGCAATCGATCGCGATGCAGCAGAGCTGGTGGTGCATCTCCCTCCCTCCACCACCACGCCGCATCAGATCAGCTGCTTCTGCTCTGCTACAACAACGAGAACACAACCACAGATCATAACATAGATCAGAAATGAAATGTGAGAAGATTGAGAGATTTGGAGAAGAATGGGATTTGGAAGAAAGGTGTGGGGGTTATTTATTTTAAGGAAGAGAACAGGGGACGCCAGGTGGGCAGGCAGGCGGAGAGGCAGAGGCAGTGCTGCAGCGAAGAGAGCGCGCGTTTACGTAAACTATATAATATATATATACACACACGTTAAAACTGTTATTATTTCCTTCCTATTTCTTTTTATTAATTAAATTAATAACAGATATATTATTTTCATAATAATTAACTAATTATCTGTTATTTGATTGATTGATGATAATTAATAATTAAAGATTGGTAGAAAGAGGGTTTCTGCTTTATAATTGTTGGTGATCCATTTTATTTTATAAAGTACGGCAAACTTTATAATTTTGGGAATTCTTATTATAATTAGAAAGGGCTTGAATTAATAGGGATTCGGTTTCTGAATTGATTCCAATTATACGGAGTAAACCAACCAGTAAGTGGGCTTTATGGACCACTCGTTTGCTTTTTTCTGTCTGATGATCACAAACGTCTCAATCTCGTGTTTGTTCACTTCACCTCGGCTGCGTTTGGAATTATTTATAAAATAAATTTTTTTTAAATAAAAAATATTTTTATTTTTTTTTATTTTAAAAAAAATTAAAAATATATAATAAAAAAATTTATTACGTAAAAATTTTATATACATTATTTAAATTTTTAAATAAAATTTTTAAATATTTATAAAATATATATTAAAAAAATATTTGGAATGCAATTCCAAACACAGTCCTCATTCTTTTACCCCACGAGCCGGATGCATCAGAAACCGCCACCACATCGTTGGATTTCTCACTCAGTGAAGGCTGGTTAATCTTTCTCCATCTCCTCCAAATACAGAATTCCGAGGAAAACAAGTAGACAACAGGATAAGTTTTTAGCTAGCATTCTTACGAAAGGAAGATCACCTAATTAGAATTACATATACACGGAAAGGTCGGATACTTTGAAGTATCATGAACTAAAATGTTACATACAAAACTTAGTAACTCTAAGTAATTGTTTATCTACGAAACGATAGTTGACGGAGATGTTTAGAAAAAAATTTTAAAAAGAATTTCTTTTTAAATAAAAAGTATTTAGAAATGTTTTTAAAATAATTTTTATTATTTATATTTTAAAAATTTTAAATATTATAATAAATTATTAAAAATGTAAGCTAAAGAATAAAAATAAATTGAAATAATCCCAAACATCATAAAATAGTTAAGAACTTTATCGTAGACCCAAAATAATAATAATAATATAGGAAAACAATGTATATATGTGTGTTTATCTATGCAATGATATTTTCTGTAGTGACTCATTATGAGGTCATTTTAGAATTGTTTAAAAAAAGAATTTTTCAGGAAAAAATTCTCAATATTTTAAAAAATAAATATATCATACATAATGTATATTTAAATTTTAAAAAAATCTTTAAAATATCATAAAAAACTTTTTAAAAATAAAGTAAAAAGCTTTTAAGCTATGCCAAACGTGCTCTAAGGTGCATGCATGAATGTGTGGTACAAATCTTGGCCCCTACCAAAATTTCGAAGCCACCAACCTACTACTTAGGTCACTAGCTAACACAAAATTAATCTAATAAAAGGCATTGCATTGCATTACATCGTCAGACACGCTGTTGAAGGTAGGGTAAGCACTAACAAAGCAAGCGGGCGCTCGTGCGGTTTCAATGAGTTTGTGCGGAAACACTTGGAACGAAGTGTTGTAGTACAATGATGAAGATTATTAACACGAAAAAAATTAGTACAATGATAGAGATAAGTTCCAATGTGTTTGCTACCCTAAAGATAAGGGGGTGTCCCCACTTTATGAAAGTAGTGTAGCAATGCAAAAAATTCCGTACTCGCTAGAATCATCAACGCTACACCAACGCATGCGCCACTATTATCAACTCCTCTTCCATTTGAATTTCGAATGACAAAGCTCTCTGTGTATGTCTACAGCAAGTCTCTGTACTATTTGGCGTATATATGGGCGTTCCTATGTGTGCTTTACAGCTTTAATGCTTTATTTGTTGTATTGACAAACACATCTACCAAGTCTTCTTCAGTGGTTTACAGATCCAAATGAATAGAGTCAAATCTCTTCACTATTGATCAAGAACTATTTTAAATTGGAAATTGAGATGTTAAGTTTCTTCGACTTATGCTCCCGAAATCATTCTCAGTAACATAGTTCATGCTTCTTATCCTTTTGAATTAAAAAATTTATTTCAAATAAACAGAATTTTATTTTATTTTTCTAAATTTTAAGTTTGATAATTTTACGTATTTTAATTATTACTTCAAATTTTATTTTTATCTTTATATCGAACACTATTTTTATTAAAATTTAATTTCAAATTAATTTTATTTATTTCAAATATCATTATGAATTTTACTAATTTTCATGAAATTTTTTTTAATAAAATTTAATTTTGTGAAACTTAATTACTTGTATTTATTTAAAACACGTCACAATCCAAAATACCTTGAAGTGAACCATGAGGCTTCTAAACAAGCAATGCTTTTAATGTCTCCAGTGGCATTTTTTGAAAGTTGGAAGATTGATCACTAATATCTAAGACCATGCGTACTACTGGGACATTTTCTTAGCTATGAAGCATTTTATTCAATAAGAAATCATTTGGGATCAAATCTCAGCACAAACACAAATCCCGACTTACTATATGGCGGCAAAGATGAGCAATCTGACTGACGGGTAACTCCCTGGAAACTACACTCAACTTGATGAAGATAGCACATAAACCATCTTTACTACTAACTAAGTCCTATATCAATTCTTAATGTTTAGGGGCAAGAGAAATGGCAGAAAGACCACATAAAATGGTTCAGTATAATATGCATAACTAGAAGCCCTACATGAGCTAATGCAACTTAAATACTGGTTATCATCACGAGCCTGCTGGCAGCACTTGTATCACCAACCTTTTAACTTCTAAATTTACCAATAGATTTTCTAATTAAGGGTCTTTTCGGATGCCATAGATATTAAGTAAGAGTAAGAGTAACTAAAGACAAAATAATAAAAAAATAAATAAAAAAATATAGTTATTTAGGTTTTTAGTATTTAAATATATAATAAGAACAACGAATTATTTGTATCTAAATAGAAGATCAAATGAATTAATAAAGAAAAATTTTTTTTAGAAAACTCTCATGCCCTTTTATATAATTTTTATAAATCTAATTTTTATTATATAATTTTTAATTAACTTTCTTAATATAATTTTGATTAATTTTTATATGAAACTAATTTTAAATAAATGTAGATACAACTTAACAAAATTAAATCAATATTTAGATATAAAACAAATTGATCATATAATTATTATTTTTTGTGTCAACTAAAATTAATTAAAATATAAATATAAATATAATAATTATAATAATTATAAAAAATAATATGTTCTAATTTTTAAAAAAAATTGTAAAACTTTTCTTGTAAGCTGAAAGAGAAAAAGAGAAGCCAACTTGGCTCCCCATATGTACTTATGTGTACTCATCCAAATAGTTAGATACCTATCTAACCATGAAGACAGATGAGAAACTGCTCTTCTTCCTTTTTCTTAATAAAGCAAATATAAAAAATTTGGCAGCGGTGTGCGAAAATGCTTCACCTCCCACTTCACTCTTCACCGCTGCCTATAATCCAAATTGACCCTTACAATAAGACAGCTACAAACTAACATATTCGGGACAAATACGCTTTCAACATTTACCTATGGTTGTTCCTAAAACAACTATGTACGACAGCTTCTTCAGAGGATTATTTTAAGGATTCTGCGATGATACTTACTCGACATCTCACCTTCAAAATTTTATTTCTCCATTGAATTCTCAAAGACGACCACAAATATTTATGGTGCAGTAAATATCTGTCTACCACAACGAATTCAATGTGTTTGATTCAATCTATGAAATTCTCTATAAAATAAAATGAGAGCAAGTGGGATTTTACTTTACTCTTTAAGATATCATACAACAAAATCCACTTCAACTTTCTGATACATTGAAATTAAACCGATAGCTACTCGAAACAAAAAATAAATTAAAACTACATCCTTAGATCCACATGACTTATGGCTGAACAGATTATCTCAAAGCTCACATGCACAAAGTCTAAAGCCCTAGTACCTAATTATGGACTTTAGGCAAAATCCTTATCTTTCATAGGCATTATTCTAACTTGAACCAATGTCTTCCTAATAAAGTTAAATACATGGTCAGGCTTGTAAGGTCTCAATCATTACAGCGAGTTGGATATAACTGTAATCTCCTTCAATGCTACTTGAGGCTGCAGCACCAATCCGCTAACCTGACTAATACTCTCAAAAGAAACATTAATGATGTGGTGAGCCTGGTGAGTAAGCATAGCTATTTGTCTTATGCCATTAACTGCAACCAAGTCTCTGATAGTAACTAAGCCAGCCCTCCTAGGTCAGTTCATCTAGTGGGTGTAGAAGCCTCCAAGAGTCGCATTCCACAAACTAGACAACAAAATGTATTTACGCAGTTCTCATCTTAGGTATGCATTTAAGCCTTAGCACCAACTAGCCAATAATGTGTCACACGAATTATGCTTAACAAAATAATTTTTAGGGCGATGAATCATGATAAATTGATGCCAAATGATGCTGACATAAAATAAATAATAATAAATTCGCATAACATGCCGATTGAATTGCATGCTATAGGTGTTCATATATTGCTATATCAATCCTAATATAAATTTTCCAACAGAAGCACCTTCATATTACATAAGAAAGAGCACAGGCAGGAGCCACATGAGAAACATGATATCTTAGTTTTCTCTTCAACTTCAGAGGCAAGTGAGCTCAACATATCCAGGTGGAATGGAAGGAACGCCCTTCACTTCAGTTCATTCTCTTCAATTTAATATAGATCAAGATTTCTCTCGAATACTATTCACAGCTTGACAATAGATCTAGCATCTTACTCCAATTTGATGTACTGTTTATATGGTGTCTCCTAGATAGTACATAACTTCAAACGTTCTCCAAAAGTATTATCTGCAGGCCAGCTAGCTAAATAGTATCACGGATTCAACTTTGAAACAACTGTCATCTTACACTACAACTGTTCAAAGAATCCACCAGAACTTGGAGAAAAGACCATACCCAGATAATGATAATTTGTCTCTCAGTCACTACCTAACAAGCAACTATGTACCGTGCAAACTAGATCTGTTTGCTCAAATGATGCATGCAGGAATTACGGAAATGCTAAATCCTATCTCAGGTACATGATACTCACAAGTGAAGCTTTTCCGAGGACTAGCTGTAGCTGTCGCTCGAAATAATTGGCAAGTTTAATCTTCACCAGAACTTCGTTGCTGGAAAACCAGCATACCACCAGTAACAGCTCCCCTGCGGGTAAGTCCAAGCCAATAGAACTTCAAAATGGCAAACACAAAAAGAATGGCAATACAGGAGTTGGTACATTAGTCGAGTCCTTGCCTACTGTATGTCCAAGTTCAAGAACATTAGTATAGGATTCCCACAGCAATCACCTGAAATTGAAAGCTTCTTTATCAATTTCTTTCCCCTCTTCTAAACAACTAGAGCCAGCACCATGTTTAGTGACAAACTGACAAATCACCTATTCTGTATTAGCTCAAAACAAAAGAACTTCTCAACTGACTGGTTTTACCTTGCTATAGTTCTGCTTTCTCCCTGTAGAGGAACTACCATTCCTGTGAAAGGACAATAGCATTTCTTGAACAACACTTCTACAGCTACAAGCACTAAGTTCTTACAAATAATATCCGGCATTATCAAATACTTTTTGGTTTTTTGTGGGCTACAAGCTTGCTACCAGAAACAAAACAGACTATGAGGAAAAGCACCTAAACAGTACGTAAGGTTTTGTGGTCATTGTGCATCTCCCAGGTTCAAAGACAGATGTTTACCGCATACCTTCCATTGACCACCTATAATTGAGATCAGCTCAAGTGCTTCTTTCTGAAAAATGAGAGAAAAATCCTTCTGAACTACACATCGTGTGGCAATCATCCAAAGTATTTACTTCTCTTGTGGACCAAATACTTTTATGTTCCAATCCACTTAAAGCCAATCATCAGGACCCAATAAAAATGGTATAGGTGCTGCATATTAGGGTGAAATGGGATAGAGGGTTAGCTTTTACAAAAGCAACCCTTTTGGCACCAATGCCAACATTGTCTGAGCATAAATGTTCATCAATAGTATCATTATTTAGATCCACCAATAAGCTTCTAAAAGAGTTATAGATAGATATGGCATTCATCAGAGAAAGCAATCCTCTGAACTTTTAAGCTGTTACATTGGTAACCCAGACCCTTAAAAGAAAATTCAATAATGTATAGCAAGGACACCACATGATCATTAAAAGATAAGTACATAGCATACAATGCATTAGGTATTAAAAATCAAGACTTGAATACATATTTAGACCTCACATCCTAAACAAGGTGCAAATTAGTTCTTGAACTAATTCCTGTCAAGGTCAGTCACACTAACTAGTCTAAACAGTCTCTATGTGTTAGAAACAACACATGGAAGCTTATTAACAACAGTTTCTACAAGCATCAGTCACAAGAAGAGCTTCACCAGGATGTTAAACTACCTCTGTCTTTCAGCTTATTCACAAACAGATTCACTGGCCTGCGTATGGCTTTGACATTTTGGTCAATATATATTGCGTGCACTACTAAACTAGGGATCCTAACAAGGATCAAAGAGGAAGCAACAAAAAACATTGAAATCATAATCTGGTTTTTTGAACATATTCCAATCTAGACTAGTGGTACAGAAAATCAGATCAGGGGATTGATTTTTCTTAACAAAATAGTCCAATTTTTAAAAAGTTATATTTATGTAAACATTGTTTTTAAAAATACACAAAAAACTAGGGAGAGAAGGGTGTAGGCTCCAGAGTGTACTATTTCTTCTTCCTTGTTCTCCCCTTTTTCCATTCTTATTCTTTCTTCTCTTCTTCACAATTTTGAAAATTGTCCCAAGAGTACATGTCTGACCAATATTTTGGGTGGTGGGGCCGATCGCGACAAGACATTCCAATCTTCGCCAAATCTTTTACCCTACACATAACTTAATTAAGGAAATTTATGCTTCCAATAACAAGGTTGATTTAGTTTTTGTAGCTCAGTTTCTATAGCGCTTCTTAATTTACACTTCTAGAAAGATTCACAATGCTCGACTATATGAAAAGCACAATATATGGAGCATCAATAAAAATGTTTAGCTGCAATACTTTTGAGAACAAAACACATGATCAGTCAAGACCAAGAATTTGAATCAAACCACTCAAATATGACATAATATTATCCACCATATTACTAAGTCAAAAATAAGTAGGCACAAGAATGCAGTCATTATTTGTTAGGAGGAGCTAATTCAGATAAAAGTATCCTACTTAAGAGTACGTAAGAAGAAACAAGCTTCCTTGACTTCATAGTAGAAATGCTGAATATAGACATCTAAGAGAAGATTATCTAAAAATTAATTCTCTAAAAAACTCGTAAGCGGGAGGCAAAATTAAGTGATTGCTTAATATAAGAGAAGACTGACAGTAACTTTTAAGTTCCTTGCCTGAAAAAGGTGCACCAAAAGCCTTCTACATTGCCATTTATAAAATTGGTTCAATAAAAATACAAAGAGCAATGTTCTCCGATAAACTTTCCTTTGAGCACTTTTCATGTGTTTTTATAGCAAGAACCCTCTTTTCAAGCAACTAAATCATCTTATCAAATGTGATATATAAAGCAACATTTCAAAAGCTATAAGACATGACTACCTTAACAGTAGAACAACGAACAGACCACCTTCTATATCCTGTTGCCTTCTTGGTAGAAGTCAGATCATGACTTTTTATTACAAAACCATATGCCAACTATTTAGCACAATCAATAACAAGGTTGTTATTCATTTTTTTGTTCTTTGCTAGAGTAGGAACCATAAGGAGTTATATGTTAAGATTCCCAAATGGGCCAACAGGTTATTGCAGGTAGTATTTATTGTGGTACCTAAAATCTGACAACACAACTCACAACTTAAGCTTTCCAGCAGCCCCCTGCTTACCCACACAGATATAAACAGAATGGAAACATTGTCAAATATAATTCACCATGCTAGCATGCCTATCTAACATGCTACTGCAAAAGTAGTTTTTCAAACTTTTGAATCGTGATGTGATAGGTTTTTATAGTAAATTGTTGAGAGCATTTTTCCATTCTTTAAATACTCTTGAGTTCTTGTTTACGAGAAATTGTTGAAAACCTCAATTATATGTCGAGGGCCATGCCATAATGATCGCCAAATTAGTAACTATAATTATCCTAAATGAGAGATATTGCACTTTGGGACTAGAGTGAAAGCAATCTCAAATTTAAGGATTCACATGATTATTCAAAGGTTCAAAAACAACATCAAAGGACAAAAAAAACTTACATAATTTTCTTCTTATTCTACTGCAACAGAAATCAAGAAGGGCTATAACAAACTACAATGAAAAGGAGCTGAAAGAAATAGCAATAACTTCTGCATTACCAAAACTTTAGAAGGAAGAATTCAGCTAACTAGATACATAGCAAAAGCCAGCAAAATACTGAGCATGCCATAACTCCATTTTTACAATTGATTAAGTAATATATGAAGGAGAAAAACAGTAAAAAATAGATGAAAGGAAATGATACAGATTTCTTCCCCAAATCATCATTTTTGCCAAGAAAATCCACATACCTATTGCTCTCATCAAATTCAGGTGCAAACTTTGCACTTCAACTAATTTCCATGCAGCACAACCAAATCTGCTACTGAGACCACGAAAACCACAGCAGCCTCTCCACCAAATAGTCATATAGCGCACTTTCATCAAACCAAAACGCCACAGCGCAAGCCACAATCAAGCCAAGACAAACCCCAGAGACAACATCTAGCATGAAATGTCTACCGAGCAACACCCGCGACATTGCAGTGGCCACAGCCCACCCACAAACCGCCGTTTTCACCACGCCTTCACCGCCACCATAGCCACGATAGACCAACGAAGTGATGAACGCAACACGAGAAGAGTGGCCACTAGGGAAAGACCAGTGATCTACAGAGAACACGAGTTTTCCCATTGAAAAGTTATAAACTGGTCTAGGGCGGCGAGCGAGTTGTTTGAGAATGCCGACGAGAATAATATCAAGAACTAAACCACAGAGAAGGAGAAGAGCAGGAGAACGGAATACAGGAAGAAGAGATAGAGCGACAGGGAACCATATCCTGCCATCGCCGGATATCTCGAGGAGTTTAAGGATTGAATGGGGAACGAAGGGACGGAAGAACCGGTGGATGCGAAGCGAGAAAGAGATGTCGAGGGCGATTAAGCGTGGAAGAAGACCTAGAGATAACGGCGGAGGAGTGACGGTAGACGGCCTCGCTGGAGGAGGGACGACGATGGTAGCCGGAGAGACGGCAGCGTTAGCTTCGGCGATTATTGAGGAGGACATTGTTTTGGTTGGTTGGTGAGAGGGAAGTGAAAGCTGCGGAGAAGGAGATCCCGTTTTTGGGCATGGCCTTGTCAATCGAGGGTTAGCCCAGTAGAAGTTAAAAGCCCAAATAAATTATGCTAATTCATTCTTTATTGAATTGAACTTGCAATTTTTTAATGGACTCTTACAAAAGGAACTATTAGTAGCGAAAAAAAAATTAAATAAACTTGTCTTGTATCTTCATATTTCTTAAAATAATAAAACCATGTTGAGATTTGAGAATGACTCGTGAGATAAGAATTTCTCACGTTACGGTACCCATATATAATTCCGGCTTGGGAGAAAATATATGAACTTGTTCAGGAACGAGTAAAAGAGCTCGTTTGGCTGAACATTTCACCGACATATTTTTAATTTTATATTTTTAATATATTTTATAAATATTTTAAAATATTTATTTAAAAATTTAAAAAATATAAAAAAATTATACATAAAATTTTATTATATATTTTTATTATTTTTTTAAAATAAAAAAATAAAAATATTTATTATTTTAAAAAATTCTATTACAGAAAAGCTTCCAAACGTACTCTAAAGAGGCCTTTAAAATGTTTTTCAAAAAGAATTTTTTATTTTTTAATTTATATGTTTAATATATTTTTTTATAAATATTTAGAGAATTTATTTAAAAATTTATAAAATATAAAAATTTTCTATATCGTAAAATTTTTTTATTTTCTTATTAAAAATAAACTCACTCTTATAAAAATATTTTTTATTATATAAAAGCTTTATTTAAAAACATTTCCAAACCTTAGCTAAAACTTATTTATGAATGAAGGGTAAACTTAGTATATAAGCTAGAAGTTCATTTAGGAAGAGTTAAAAGTGATTATGAAATAAAATTTTTTTTAAATTGAAAATTTTTTATTTTTTTTAAAATGAGTTTATTTTTTTATTTCAAAAAAATAATAAAAATAAATAAAATATACATCAAAGTTTTTATATTTTTAAAATTTTTATATAAAATTTTTATATACTTATAAAAAAAATATTAAAAAATAAAAATCAGCGTCTGAAAACGCTTTTTCAGACGGACCCTAAGTATTCACAAAATAAAAAAGTTGATTATCTCTTACATAAAAATTAATGCACATATATTGCAAATGCATAAATGTATATCAATATAAACATATATGTAATACTGTAGCATATATAATATAAATTTAACGAGTGTATAATACATATTTTAGATATTTAATAGTGAATTTAAAGAAACAGGCACTCAAGACAATTTATGTATTTGTTCCTACACTTTGAAGAAAAATGTAACTAAAGGACAATATAAAGACATTAAAAGTTCACAAAACAAGGAACGAAAATACCTGTGCTATGACTTTCAGTGACCTCACAAATCTAATCACAATTTGCATAAGATTTTTGGATCGACAGAAAATTAGTTTGTTAATATTAGCTGGATTCAAATTGAAAGACAAAAGGATTCATCTACCATTTTTCACTGAAGTTAACAAACAATTTTAATCACGAGGCAGAGATTGCCATGAGCTCTCACAGAAAGCCAGCAAGAGCCCCAATTACAATCCAACAAACACCAAATTAATTAGCCACGTTCCTTCTTCTTCTTCCGCATGTCAGATATACATAAAGTGAAAGACTACATATACGAAAACATCCAAAATAATATACACCAATTCAAACAAAATAATAAAAAAAACCAAAAAAGAAAGAGTAGAAAATTTTACAAGGAAGAAAAGTTAATTACTTAATTATTCTGAATTTATTCAAACCTTGTAAATGATTAGAAAGCAAGGCAAGACCGCTCCAGAATCGAACACTAGTAACTCGCCCTTACCTAACGACACCGAATCGTAACGCGAACCAGGCGAGTCAGTGTCAGACTGGTCCTTAACTCGGCCAGCGATAACTCGGCAGACCAGTGTAGCCCTACGGTCGGACCCACCGCCGGCGCTGTCGTGGGCCCTGCCGCTTCCGGAGAAGGTTCTAATCCCTCCGGCTTTACCGTGAGCTGCAACGGCGCAGACCCATCCAGTCGAGTCATGCTGATCAGATGAGCTCGGTGCCGGATGAAACCGAAGCGTCTCGTTACCGTCAGCGGCGCAACGAGCTCCATCAGTAGCTGCGGCTCGCGCACGAACAGCGGCGCGGTGCTCTTCGAATCGTGCAACGGCTCGTGCTGGATGGTGAACTCGGAACAGTAGCTCTATCTCTCCAGGGAACGATTCCGGCTTGCCGTGTTTCGACCAACTCGACCCAAAAATTATCTCAACAACTCTCCTCGAAGAATGCCCTGCCGATAATTCCGCTAGTGTTGCAAAACTCTGTAAAGCATTCTGCGCCACCGGTGCTGATGGAGGTGTCGGCTGCTGCTGTAATACCACTGTTGCTTTCTTTGATTCCGAATTTGAAAGCTTTGCTGTTGTATTGCTGGAGATATGAGGTTTGGGTTTGGGTTTTCCACGTGGTCGGTGTTTGGGAGGGAAAAGAACAGCAACGTCGCGAAGAGTGTGAGAAGGATTGGCGCATGCTTGGAGAGGTAGAGGGAGAAGTTTCTTCTTGGTTTGCTTGGAGTCGAATACGATGACATCGTCAATGGCGTTGGTTTTGCATTGCAGAGATTTCACCCATCCTGCTTTCGCCATTGCCGACTACGAGCTGAAGAGAGAAAGAAAGAAGAACGAGAAGAGGAGGGAAATTGAAAGGATAAAGAGTAGTAATGTGATAGCAGAAGAAAGGGCTTTTTATTGCGCTTCGGTTTTTGTTGATTGGAAAGAATGAATGGTGGTAAAGTTGTTGGTGGTCCGAAGAAGAACAGAAAAGCTTACAACTATTTTGTATTGTTTGTGTATTTGAATGGAAGTATTGCATGGGTTAAGAACATTTTCTTTCTTTTTTCTCTTTTCAATTTTTTGTCCCCATCTTCTAATTGAAATATGAATTGGTAAAATATTAAAATGTGCTACTGTTTTGATGTAGTTGTGGTTGGGCCATTTAAATTTTGTAATAAAGAGAGAGATGACACCAATAAATGTACTGTGAATCTAATGATTATAATGAGAGCAAATGCAGTGATACGGTCGAATTAGAGAGCAGTTTATATCTGATTTCTACAGTATATATGTAAGTTATTTTTGTGTTGTTTTGGAGAGTTAAAAGGAATGACATGATTTTGGTCACAAACATTCTGAAATCAGTGTGCAATCTTATGACCATAATAGAAAGCTAACCTCAACTTGATATGGTTTTATTAAAAAAATCAAAAGATATAATATCTTTTATCACTCGTAGAATCAGATGTAATCATATATAGCAAATTTTTATGACCATCTAATGAGATATATACGTTTAGACTAATTTTTCCTGTAAGTAATTGCTGCTGCTGGTACCATCTTTACTTTATGTATTAGCAAAGTGATTTTATAAAAAAGGGAGAAGTAAGAGAATGGAAAAAAAATCCAATCTTTACAACAAAGTCACCTGTCGCAAAAGTAACAAAAACCATCTCTAATCAACATGAACTACGCGATCATCGCACTATAATGCCAGTCGTGATAATATAGTGGAACATAATTATCTTTTACATAGGTGATCGTATAAAAAACAGTTGTAGTTATAACTGAAGAGAAAGCAAAGCACATGCTTTCATTTTGGCAATACATATATACGGAATGGGCGTGCGTCTATAATATTTGCGTGCTAGCCAGTGTCATTCAGCTCCCTACGGAGTCATGCATGCAATATTTTTATAAACTTTGTTAATTAGTGATCTTCACTGATTAATTTTGAGCTACTGTTTGTTTGTGTGAGAAACTGGGTGATGACATGACGTTATTACTGTTTCTACTTATGGTTTGTCTTCACTTTAAGTGTCACTGTTGCTTATTTATCTTGTTTCATAAGTTCTAAACAGTTTAAAAATGAAGAAAATTTTAGAAATGATCGACTTATATTCTGGAAATGTACAAGTTATCCCATTCGTTTTATAAAATCATTCTTGTTCATGTTGAACTTGCAAGTAGGTGTAGTGCATGTTTAGCGTTGTTTATCAAAATACTTTTCTACTTTATTTTGATTTTCCATTTCTAATAAATTCTTTATATTTCTAAATTTTTTAAATTAAAATTATATATTAATTAGACATATAATTTTTTATAAATTTAATTAACTTTAGTAAAAAATATTAGCTTGTATTTAAAACAAAATTTAAAAATTGTTTTATTTTAATCATCTCAAACCGTAAAATAAATACATATGCATTAAACACCTCTAATTAGCTGGTTAACAAGAAGTGCTTCTTTAAGAGCGCTAATTTGGATTTAAACTGCAAATGTCTAATACTGAGGTGCCTTAGCTAAGTTTTGGAATGTTGATAACCTTATATAATTTGAACAACAAACTTGATCATTTGATGGTCTTCATGAAAACAGAAAAGGAAAGAGAAATTAAATGTTGCAAATCGACAACAAAAAAATGCAGGAAAATATACGTTTCCTCCCATCATTATTACTTCGGAATTTAGGATAAACAATTATAGCATCTCTTTTAAAGTCAAATCCAAATTATGTTAGCATCATATCAATATCATATGTCATGTTTATTGCCTAATTATATTCTTATAATTCATAAATCTCTAGCTAGGATAGTGAATCAACACCTAATCTCATTGTTTAAAAGACAAGTCGATAGTGGAAAAGAATAAAATAGAGCGGGAAACATTTAATGAGATCATTAAACCCCACATGGCATTGCATGCACCTGAGGACTTGCTTATGATAATCCCTCAAATTGAAGGAATCATGTATGTTAGTCTCTATCAAGATTTCAGTTCCTTTTTTTAGAAACACTAAGTTGACAAATAGAAACAATATCAACTTACAACTTAATTAGGAAGATAATAATATATATAACAACAATACAAGAATAAACATTCTGTTAGTTGAACTACGGACATGTTCTCCAATAGATGTTACACCTAATACTAGTTTTAGCTTAGAAACCAAGAAAATATAGAGCAAAGATTTCTATATACGGGTACAAGTCTAAATCTTGGTAGTTGTACATGTGTATTTTAATGGGCATCTTTTCAAATTTCATGCTTCATTGTATAGAGAATAGAAGTAAAGCAATTAAGTTTTAGAAGAGATTCAAAAGGGTTAAGGATTATGAAAAGAAGCAAAAGTCGTAGTTGGGTTTTGTTATACCTTTTGTTGTTAGGGGGACAGAGCCATGAGAGAATGAAGACAGCTTTCAGATTTTTAGGCATGCATAATGAATGAATGGAAGAAAAAGCAAAGAAAGAAAGAGAATATTCACTCACTCACTTTTGGTTTGCATTGTTTGCTTTGCTTTGGTTTTGATTTGATTTGGATTTGAATTGGTGGCAAAGTAGCAGATTACAGAAGTTTAAAATTGGCAGGCTTTGTTCTCGCACGCTTATAAGAGCAGAATCACTTTTGTGAACCCCAGCGAATGCGTTAATTTGAAACTCAAGCGTGCGCCTCGGTTGACTCGGTCCGGGTTACTGAGTCACCCCGAGTTATAGTGACTCGTCACTGCGTTATGGAACTCGAGTTGTCTTTCTTACTATGTTCTCGTATACTTGAAATATGTTATATACACATAATACTGAACTTCACAAACTCTACGTTAAGAATATTAAGAATTAGCTTTGTTACGAGTATGATATGATCGAAGAATAATTAGTAATTGAATGTCTGTAAGTTAGTTCAGTTATAAAGTTTCAGTTAGGCATTATTGTTCTTGTATTACATTGATTTTATGTAAGATAAGATAAGAACCACATTATTAGATGCTCCTTCCTTCTCTCCTAGGAAACATAAAACTTAAACCTTGAAGTATGGGACTAATCATCAGAGTTAATCAATCATTTGCCCAGTGGCTTTGTCTTTCTTCGTCTTTTGATAATGACTACAATGATTCTATGCATAATCCATGTTTAGTAGCAGACTAGCAATTGCTTGTTGTTTAGGTAATCTCGCAAACGTTCCATATCAATGAGTGGTAAAAAGTAGGTAAGTTCCAATATTAAGATAAAGTGCACCCAAAAGAGCTTCTCTATCTGCTCAAGATAATAATATATCAAAGAATGTTGTCGTTTATATAATGGGAAAATTTGAGAGTCTTTAAATAAAAAGAAATCCAGAATAAAATTTATTTTAAAATTTTTTAAACTTTAACTCAAAAATAATAAAAATTATATATATAACAATTTTATGATATATATTTTATTTATATTTTATATTAAATAAAATTTATTTTAAAATATAAAATTTTATGAATAAACAACCGTGCAAAATGCGTCAAACACCCCAAAAAACTATTAAGAGTGATTGTATTCTAAACGCTGCTTTTTAACTTTTTTCATTTCACATTTTCAATAAATATTTTATAATTATTTAAAAAATTTATTAAAAAATTTAGATAGCGTAAAAAATTTTTACGTAATGAGATTTTTTTATTACATATTTTTATTATTTTTAAAAAATAAAACTTATTTTTAAAAAAAACAAAAATATTTTTAATTTTATAAGCAATTCCAAACGCACCCTAAGGTTATGAACATGGGCTATGGCCTGTGATCATTGCTGAAAGAGTTTTGACATCGCGCTCGACAGCGTTTCAAAGACTCTATTTTATTATATTTTAAAATAAATTTTATTTAAAAAATTTTTAAATAAAAATTTTATATTAATCATTATTATTATTTAAATAAAATTTTTTTAAATAAAATAAAAATATTTTTTTCATAAGTATTATTAACCGCTCCGAAAATGCATGGCTGTGATCAATGTTCACCAACAGAAGTATGTGAGCGTGCATTTAATTTCACAAGGTTTTTTTAACATACGCAATAAAAAGAAGCGCGTCCACATTAAAGTGAGGAAATTGATACGGCGTGTTTTGTTTTCTGTAACTTGAAACTACTCAAAACTCCAGTTAGGTTGCTTTCGCATTAACTACTCCTATAAGGTGTTTTAAGTGGTTCGAGTTTTTCCATAATTTTGTTGATGTTTCTAAATGTTCCATTTTCTAATGTTTTCTCCCATTTGGTGAAGGTTCAGGAGGCGTTTGTAAGTAATTATAAAATAGAATTTTTTTAAAATGTAGAGTATTTTTATTTTTTTTAAAAAACGAGTTTTATTTTTTTACTTTTAAAAAATAATAAAAATATATAATAAAAAAATCTCATTCTATAAATTTTTTTATATTTTTTAAATTTTTAAATAATTTTTTATATATTTATAAAAAATATATTAAAAAATATAAAATAAAAAAAAATTAATAAACAGTATTTAAAACGCTGCGCCAAAGGCTCCCTCAGTGTACTCATCTACTAAACATGAACACAGATATCAGAATCAGAGATCTGGTCAAGCTAGCAATTTATTGTGCAGAGGAGTTGTCACACATCTCAGATAATAAATCAATCAATGCTAAGATTTTTTCATTTTCTCTGAATTTGTAAAGTATTGTAGTTTTTGCTTCAGTTCAACAATAACAGTTATATATATTAGAAAAATGAAGGGTGTGTTTGAAAGTGTTTATAAAGTAAAATTTTTTTAAAATAAAGAATATTTTTATTTTTTTTGAAAAATAAATTTTATTTTTTTAATCTAAAAAAATAAAATATGTAATAAAAAATCTCATGTAAAATTTTTCTACACTTTCTAATTTTTTAAATATTTGTAAAAAATATAATAAAAAATGTGAAATAGAAAAAAAAGGAGGAGCGTTTTTCAAACGCTCTCCCAAACTAGTTCGAACTAACGCAAAATTTTTATCATTTCATTGAATGTATTTTGACTACATGCCCCATCATACAGAAGTTCGCAAGACACAGTGGGGTTGCAAATGGTATACCTAGTGCTATGGATCGACCACGAAGACTTAAGCATCGAGCCAGCTCAATGCTACTTTGTCCTGGGTGCAAGTAGCCAGCAGCTACAGGTGACCCGAAGCCTAGGATTACTAGGCATCCAAGTGGCATTCATCGCCATTGGCCTAAGCAAGTCTTTAAATTCAAATGAAATACTTAAGAAGTCTTATTCTACCTAGGGCATACGCCGGAGGAATTTCAGAATCCATGCGAAGTCAAAATACCAAAAGGCTCTTTAGGAACAGATGGGTTCGGAGAGTCGATTACCAAGAAACCACCAGTGGCATAAAATTCTTTTACTTATTTAGTTACTTGTTTCATTAGTTTTTTAGGTTCTATACGAGTAGTTTATTAGATTAGAAATTCTGGATTGCCTTGGAGTAGTAGCAAGGCTTATAAATTTATAGATGACATTTGAAACAAGTGTGAAATATTATTTTCTGTTTCAGCTATTCTGTTCATTTTCATCTAGTACAGATTTTTTCCCTACCTTGTTCGTCCTCTATATCTCATCTTGTTCCCTTATTTATATCAGAACCATATAACAATTCATTTTCCGCCATGCCATCAGGCTCCATGGGATGGTTTAACTTATCCAAGAAGTTTCTAGGATAGTCATGCTTCTATGATAAGTTTTATGGGGTTTCACTACGAGTTCTAGCCAACTCTTCCTCACTTCTGCTAGCAACAATATTTATGTAGAATTAGTATATTCTAAAACGTACTTGTAAATGTATTTATGGCTGATGCAAGCTAAAAACTTTTTTGAGTTACTTTGTTCTGTAAACTAATGAAAACAAGCTCCTTTTTTTAAGCATATATCATATCCCTGGAGGAAAAAGAAAAAAGAAATTGTACTTTTGAGATTGAGAAGCCTTTGGATGTTGACTTATTTGTCCGTATATGTAGATTACAGAATGGCGGCATTAGTTTGCCAGAACAATTTGCTCAAGGCTTGTGCTTAACAGAAAATCTCCTTTCTGTTCTGCTACTTAAAAACTTATGTTGAACTTGTTATAGGATGCTATCTGAAGAAAGTAGATGCATGGCCAAGTTTTTGTACATATTCCGGTTATACACTCAGACTGTGCTAAGGAAAATGTTCCTAGAATTGAAGTATTCTTGCTCCACCTTCATTCTGTAGATAGAGGCTCCAAACGTTCTTTTGTGCGAAATACTACGCAACACAAATTCAAGTTATGACTGTCAACAAATAATGGATTTGGGATATCCAAGTTCCTAGATTCAAGTTATGACTGTCAATAAATAATGTAGGTAGCAATGAGGTCTACCATACCTAGGCAGTCGAAGCCCCAAGACAATGGCGTAAATGATAACCTTTGATATACAACACTTTTGCTTTGCCAAAGGGGAAAGAATCACCGGGATTCCACGAGTATGTAAAGCGGTTTACTTAGCCTTTCACGGCCCTGCATGTGTAAACACCATAGTTACAATCAGGGCTAAAATGTAATATGGGAGAAAGAGTTTATACGGGAGAACAGAACATAAGAGAAGCCGACTAAAACCTTACCAACCAACAAGATGAATGCAGTAGTTGAAGGTACACTCTAGAAACAACAAACAAATGTGCATATATACTTCTATTTTCTCTGAAAGATAGTATACGAACCTTCAACTCTGGAAGCTCAATTACACAGGCACACTCAACCACTTCCGCCCCAACACGCTCTACAAAGGCAAAAGAAACACACATACAAACATTAAGTTCATAAGCTCCATGAATGAGTATGGTAGCCTAACAATCCACTGCTATAGTAAGAGTGAGACCCGTCCATACAATTAAACAGAAAGCTGTTTCCCAACTAATATATGACTTGTGTGTATACTTCTAAAGAGAAAATATACACATGGTGCAGGGCCTATTCTGAATATGGAAATGAGCTCACTTTTAGTATGCATACCAAGTAATTTAATAGCGGCAGATAGAGTTCCTCCAGTTGCCACCAAATCATCAACTACCACAGCACGTTCGCCTGGCTGAACTGCTCCAACATCTATCTCGAGGCAGTCCGCTCCATACTCTAAAACATATCTTTCTGAAATCACCTTCCCTGCCAAATTCCATAGAACAGTCTAAGAAGATGAATCCAAATGATAACGCGAGTCTTTAATAAGTAACAGCTGAGCATGTAAGAAAGAAATATGGCTAAAAGGACAAAGACAAATAATTTTCTAAGACACAATATGATTTCACGTCTACTCTGTCTCTAAAACGCCTTATGGACTTTGATCAGATAATAATGTACACTTTCATAAAGCAAGGTCACCATTGGTTGACAATGTTGAGCTTTCTGATTGAGATTGCTCTATGACACTTATAAAGACAATATGGAATTTTCTCATGTAACAAGAACACAATAACAATTTTGATTATAGTTCATGTTGTTTCATGAAGCCACTTTGGTGGAATCATGAATAGCGTCCGAAAATTCAAGTGTTGCAGATTGGCAAGGAATTCAGAATGGCAGATGAATAACATAGGTCTAAGGCCGCCGGTTATTGTTTACTGGTAAAAGCTTTTTTGAGATAAAGTTATAAAGCATATACTTTAGTTGTTATTGTTTACAGGTAAAGGCCGCCGGTTATAAAACATAGGTCTAAGGCCGCCGGTTATTGTTTACTGGTAAAAGCTTTTTTGAGATAAAGTTATAAAGCATATACTTTAGTTGTTATTGTTTACAGGTAAAGGATACAATAAGGAATCAGCTTCAAATTGAATTACTCACCTGGCAGCTTCCCTGGGTTTCTAAGTGGGATGAACTACGCACCAATAGCTAAAGCAATTGGAGGGCCAAAAATAAATCCCCTAGCTTCAATTCCTAGATGAAGAATGAAAATGCTAGTTAGTGTAAATATATACCAAAAGAACTACAGTAACTGTCACTAAGCATTTTGCTCTCAGGTTGATGACAAAACTAACACGAGCATCTGCTATCTCCGTCCTTAATGCACAAAGTGAGACTTACAGACCAACTGAATTGCAGTTTTAATCAACAGCGGCAGAATACTGCAGGTCAATTTATGATATTCATTCATGGTGTTGATGAAAGAAATTGCTAATAAGCAGCAGATAATGTAGAGAGACTGAGCAACTCTACTACCACCAATAGGCAGTTAGAATGAACATTTTCATCTGACACACTTAGAAGAACAAGAACAAGCCTCCTACATGATCATACCTAAGTGATATGGGACCTGAACAAGCATTTGATTGACTGGAACATTTCCCTAGAATGGATATTTCCAGTATGCCACATGCCATTGCGTTCCTTATTCTTTTCCTTTTCTTGATAGCTTCTCTTCATAAAAATCATTATGGTGGAAACTCTCCCAACCGAAGGAATCCTATCTGTTGAATAGTCCCACCTTACTTATTTTGCCTTCCTATTATGCTGTTTAAATTTGGACACCTTCCTCTTAATAGTTAGCTTTTGGAAGTGAGTTCTATCTAAGGCCCATCTAACATGATACTATAACAGACCTGTGTGAAAATTGACCCTGTAAAGGAGTTGACCCTCAAAGGGGATTGTTCTCGGCATTTCATACTATGCGTGAGGAAGGGTGTTGAATATCCCATACTACTTGTTTTGCCTTATTGTTGTGCTGTTTATATGACTTTGGACACTCTACTTAATAGCTAGATTTTGAAGATGAGTTCTACCTAAAACCGATCTAATACTATCTTCTATGTAAATAGTATTATACCTTGAATTAGATGACGCATGATTTTGAAGACTTACATACTACTGCAGTGACATAAAAAAGGACAAAACAAGCAAGTCACTGGAAGAATCCAACCAAGCTTGAAGATATACATCATACATTAGCATGATGAACCATGTTCTTCGCCTTAAGCGAATACATGCGGTAACGTTAATTTTACAATCCTGGATGATACTCCGCTTGAAAGTCTTGCCCGACTCCTTCTGAGATTTTATTCCATCAAGGAAAACTAAACAGGGAACAGGCAACACCAACCTTACAGCATCCTAACAGCAGAGCACGCAAACATTACAAAACAACAAAACGTGATTAAACTATCTATCTACATATGCAACCAATTATTCAGTATGAAGCCTAGCTATATAAGAGGGTACTACTGCAGTATATGGCAAACATCATTAACTTTAAAAGGACCAATGCTAACCATAATCCAGCAATGAGCTAAAGAATGAACAAATGAACAATAGGAGAAACCGAAAAAACACTGGACCCATGACAGAACTGTAAGACAGTCAGTGACAGCATTGAGATAGAAAAGTAAACAAATTATTGAAAAATTTTATCAAACACAATCTAGACTTGACTCCACCGTAGTGGGAACCATTAAGTAATAGCAGCACCGCCGCAGCTGTGTTAGGATGTCATTGATTCAGGTCAACAACCACCGCCAGTGCTGTCTGGTCAACCATGAGAGCCCCTACCACTTCCCTCAAAAAGCTTAAAAGAAATCTACCAAACAGAACACCACAATTGCTGCTGGTGAAAAAAGTAAAGATCTTTTAAAAAATTACTCATTCAGTGGTCCTATGACTACCGACATTTTTTAGTTCAACGACAATGATCGGCATTAAGTGGCAGAAAGGTGCATACCTTTTTTTCCGGAAAGAAAATATTAGTAGGGAGCGTTTGAGAGTGCTTTTGAAAAGAGGAAAGCAATGCCAAACGCCCCCATATCTAGATTCTTTTTAATCTTAACTGGCGGCAAAGAAGAAGAAGAAATATTAATTTACCGGCAACAACGGCGATGCCGGTGTAGCGTTCGACAAAGAGGTCAACAGCGTTGTGGAAGGCTTTGGGTTTGAGCAGCAGCGTCGTGATGTCCTGGAACATGATACCTGTCGTCCATTTGCATCACAAATACTATAAAAAACACGATCTTTTTGTTCACGAAAAACGTGATAACAGAGAACAAGAAAACATGAAGCAAACAAGGGAAGAGTCCAAACTCTGCTCAATGTGTTCATGCATACAAAGATCCAAGTCTAGATTCTCCAATAAAAATTAACAAAACGAGTATGTCAGCAATGAGATTATTTTATCAAAAATCCAGCGACAGAACCAACGTCTCTGTTTATCGAAATTGCCACTTTTGTAAGAACTCGACAAACACAAAGCTACTAAACCCCTAACTAAAGAACAAAAGGCAGATAAAAAGAAATCAATTAATGACTTGATATATTTATATCTTTGTATATATCTACCTAGTTTTGGGAAGTTAGGAACAACGCGAATGGAAGATGCAATGCCTTCCGCACGAGGATCCTTGTCCTTGAAAGCTGACATTTTTCCCTTTGTTTTGCTTCTCGAGCTAAATCCCAATCCTTCACAAACTCCTTTCCTTTATTTTTAACAAGCAACTCCATTATATTCTATCATCAGAATATAACAAGAGGAAAAATGAAGAACAAGAACGTCAATAACAGAAAGCAGGGTAAGTAGCAGGGAGCGCAAGAAAGGAAAAGCAAGCAAAGCAAGCAGCAGCTTGTAGTACAAAACGCTTTGGGAATAACGATTGCTGTAGGGGTTCGCGGTAATGTTATGTATTAACTGAGCGATGTACCAGTAGCAGAACTAGTAGCAGTGGTAGAGTAGTAGGTAGTACAGTGAGAAGAAGGGAAGGCATGAGGGTTATCTCGATAAAGATCGCTTGTTGATTTTCATTATTTAATTGGCTTTTTTGTGTCACAGAGAAACCGAAGAAAAAGAATGCACGTATGGTTCTTTTCATTTCTTTGGGTAACACACACTACCTTGTCCTTTCTGTTTGACGTCAGCTCCAGAGCGCAACAGCTTTAGATGGGGACCACCATCTCTTCGGCGGACTAAGGAGGGCAGTTAAAATCTTCAGCTGTGTTGCCGTACAGCAGAATAGCAAATGATGGGCGGGCTTCTATCCCTTTGTTTCCTAAAACGATAACAATGTCCTTCCAGGCTTGATCGTTACAATCCTAGGCAACAAAACACTAGAAATAAATAATTTTAGACTGAATTTAAAGTTAAAATATTAATTAAAAATTATATTTAAATATTAAATCAAAGTATTATTTACAAATATTTTCAATCATCACTTGTTATTATGTTAGTAAAAATTTACTTAAATATATTAATTATAGATTTTAAAACTCTAATTATTTTTATTTTTATGTTTATAATTCATACTTTATTCGTTTTTTTAACTTTCGTAAAATTTAGGTTTCAAAATTTTAATACTTTTTATTTCGTTTATTTTAAATTTGTTTCGCTTTTCTTAACTTTTGCATAAAGTTATTTTTTTCTATTTTATTTTTATTAAGTTGAACTCATATTCTAAAATTGTCAGATTGATCATATTAATCCTTATAATATACTCGCTCGAACTTGTATAACTACGTGTTGCATTTGACGAAGGATTTGACTATATCAATATATTATGTTTGGAAGTGCTTATCATTCTCATTTTTAACACCAAAAAAATTATACCTGATTTGTTCGAAAGTTCTTTTAAAATTTTAGAAGATATTAATGAATTGTAGGTTATGGAATAAATTATACGTTTTAAAAAAGATTCATTCTCATATTATTTATCAATAGTTTTAATATGATATTTATAAAAATTTGAACTCACTTATCTCATAACCAAGTAGTTTTAAGAAGAATTTTAGATCCGTCAAATAGTATTAGAGCAGGTTGGCCTGGATCGGCCCAGTATAAACCTAATTTTATTATTCATATTATTTAAGGTATTTATGATCTTTTTTATTTTAGGGCAAAATAATCCGTTTTATTTCAAAACATGTAGCTCATTTTATTTAAATATAATTGTCCGTTATATTTGGGGACTAATAGCTCACTTCACTTCGGGACAGATAGTCTACTTCATTCATATTCATTACAAGACAAGTAGCTCGTTTTATCCAAATTTATTATAGGACAAATAGCCTGTATCAGTTCAATTCAACCAAAAAAAAAAAAAATGCTCGCTGAAGGGCAGGTGCTAAGAAAGATTTAATTCTACATTATTTATCAATAATTCGGAGATGATATTTATAAAAAATTATGCTAATTTCTCTCACAACCAATTAATTTTGAGAATAATCTTGTCCGTCAATATGTATAAATAAGATACCTAGAACTTCTTTTCTGTGAAAATCTCTTTTTCATAAGCCCGATAAATATTACTAATTTTATAAGAAAGTTAGTATTTATCCAAATAGACAAAATGTGTAAGAGACTATTAATTGGTTCGTTTCAAGAAGAGAATTGTTAAGGCAAATGTCTTAGTTAAAAATATTATCTTGGTGTTGTGATTATATTAAAAAGATTAATAGATTTCACTTTTAACGAACGGTCACGGTAAGCATAAGAAAAAAAATTATGTTGAACCACATAAATCGTACGTATTTGTGTCGTTAATGTTATTTTGTTACTTAATTTTGATTGGTGTTGAAAATTCAAGCATTCTCTATACAAAAAATTACGAGACACAGTCTACTTTCACACTACTCTGTACTAAATTTTTTTTATTACCTCTATCTGAAAACTAACTTTATTATAGCCAGCTATATTGCTTCTCCAAATAGAAAATTTTATAATATAAAATTTTTCAGCTATTAACTCAATTCAACCCTCTTTTTTAATTTTAAGGGGTTTTTCCAACAATCTCTTTTTTCTATTAATTACATAGACTAAAAAAAAGTTATTATAATAGAAATTACAAGAATTAGTAACTCTCATGGTACAACATCTTTGTTGATTAACTAGTAGGACGCACAGGCTTTGCCGTAACGTTACATGAACAGTTTACAAGATCGTATATCATATATGACAAAAGTTGTTAACAAAATCTTTTTCATAACTCATTTAAACGTAACACATCAAAAGAACTTAGTTGTCGTTAGATTCTTAGAGACTTGATGCTAATGTTTAATGTTTTAGAACTTAGAAGTTGATTGAAAGATTCACTCTTACATTGCTTCTTATTCTTCTTCATTTCCAACTAATAGATGCTTCAGCGAGACGTTGAACAAATCATACACTGAACAAATTAGTAGGAGGAGCTCAGTTTGGAGTAGTTGGAATTAGTTTAGTTATTTAAAGGGGACAGATATTACTACGTCTTAGAAAGGGCACACACGAAGCTCCATGTTTAAATGTAGACAACAAGAACAACTACGTTGCGAGATATAGCTCAAATTCAACTTCATAACACGATCATGTCTAATTTAGTACGACAGTTTGTCTTAATTTTAGGTTAAAAACGGGTCATATAGAAATCCTCTATGTAAATGACATTTGATCAATGACTAACTTGGTAGCTTTGGGGGTTGTGGTAAATAAATCATGCAAATATTATAACCGTGTGAGTAACATGAATATGATTGAACAAGAAGTTGCTCTTACAACACAGCCTGCAGGTGCTTGGTTTATTATTAACTTCAACTGAAGACCAAAATTTTAGACGGCACCAGAATGCTCATACTTTCAATTCACATCTCTGCGCTACAATAATTTTAACAAAGCAATAGGTCGTAGTTTTCATCTTTGAAGAAGCAAACCAGCAGTAGACGCGACTGCACTCAGTGAAGCCCATGGTGTAAATTAACAATCCCACCCACTTAACTAATACCTTTTACTGGTTCATTTAGGTTTTTGTGGCGCATCAAGAGCATGGAGAAGGTTTAATCCCAGCTACTCCGCTTATATTACACATGAATCACAAACCGGTCTCTCCCAAAGACCATTGCTACATACTTCAGACCTGTAATTTTCCAACTTTTGATTGATTGTCCATCCACAAACAGTGAAATCCTGCGGCGTCAAAAGATCTAAGCCATCTGCAACCCGAAACACTATGATCGCTCAACCACATCAAAAGAATGAATAGTTTCTTTTGAAGAAGTTCTACATTACACTAAAACACACAGTATAAGTATGGTTTCTTTGATAGTACCACAACACATTCAGACCAAGGGTCTTCTAAACTGTCAACTCTTCATTTAGTCCTAAAAATTGCCATATCAGGCAAAGGTGAACTGATTCGCTCTAAAGACATGTCAGACGTGCAGTATAGACTCCTGCCAAGCTGCTCTCAGTGCTGTAACTGCAAGATTAATTTAACATCAGAGCCTCCTGCGGGCAGAGCACCTCCTTGATCGCCTGCTCTTAGCAGAAGGGAGCCAGCATTTCCTCCCCCTACAGCGCTTCTTGTTAAGTATGTAGCCAATGTTATGAAGATCTTCACATATCTCATTCCTGGAAAGAGACACAAGACCAGGCAAGACTTCCTTTTGGAAATTTCTTAACCCTCTGCCTCTCCGCAGCTTAATCCCAGATGATCCCTGTGTCATATTTTCAGCTGGTATTGAACATTTGAATACCTCTTCGGTTATGCTCTCTGAAAGACTTAGTGTTGACAGTTCAAAGGAATCTGAGTAATGGTTACATTCATCATCCTCTTCCATGGCTGCCGATGCAATGTCTCCATGACTAGGTAGGTCATCTGAAAATGGCGATGCACCTAATGATATGGACACAAGCATCTCGGCTGCATGAACAACTACTTTATCTACTTTGATTGCAGTTGCCCATTCACCACTGTTGTGAGAGTCTTGCATGCAGTCTGTACTGCACTTTTCGAAGCTACATGCATGTTTACTACCACAGCTTTCTGGACCTGTAATGTCTTCCTGAGTGGTCACCGAATCCTCCACAACAGATGTATTGACATGCCTATTATAATTCTTAGCAGAGTCACCGTCAGTAATAATGTGATCAGATTCCTTACTTTTGGGAAAATCATCATGAATTTCATCCTTATGTTCTACATATTGATTTGCAGTATGGCTTGATAAAGTATCTTCATTAATACCTTGCTTCATTGCTATAGAAGGTAAGGGTGATGAACTGAAGTTATTGAAAGATACATGCAAAGATTTATTTTCTGAATCGTTGCTGCTGGAAGTGATGCTGGAGTTCTGCCTTGACATCAAGATTGAGCATTGCCTTCTGCCTTCGGTATGTAAAGTGCTTTCTTGATAATCCTTTGTGGCAAGTACAGCTCTCTCCTCCAGCTCACAGAACCCCGCAGGACTTCTCAATAAACCATTGGCCGTGTTGACATCCTTACTGTGCAAAGGGACATCAATTCCTTGCTTTGAATTCATGTATTGTTTCTTTGCCTCCTCACTATAATGGACTTCAATCTCCAGGACAAGCTGATCACAATTCCTACTAACTTCTTTAGATTCCATTTTGCCTATAGAAGTATGCAAAGTACCACTACTTTCTCCCCTAGAACCATTTGAACCAGAGTCCATGGAGGATTCTTTTGGACCAGTATTATTCTTACTGGGAACTGAATTGAAGGAATCAGCAGTGATATGATGCTCATTATAAACTTGTGGATTCAGAACCGAGGAGCTTGTGCATGGAGAAGGAAACACTAAATCAGGTTCTTGCGATGGATGCAAAAATTCATTATCCAAAGTGGCATTGAGGTCAATTTGTAGCAGTCTGCATGAAGAAGATTGCTGCTTCAGCATGGGCAGATCAATTGAAGGAGAGCCAGTAGAGTCCCTTGATTCTGCAGGTCATATAATATAAACAAACTTTACATATAAAATTTCCAGAAGCTGCAGCTCAATATAAATCCAAATTTTACTTCAGGAAAAAGCACAAATTGCATAGCTGCGAGTAGACATATCACAGATGACTAGATATGTTATCGGACCATGTGAGGGCCTAGTTATGTTGAACTTGAGGTTCTGTCCCAATTTTGCTTTTGTAACCTGGTTTATCATTTAATGAAGCAACAACTGATAGGAGTGTGATTTTTCTAATGCTCCTTTCAAGCATAATCCAAAGTCACCTCTACATAACTGTAAGACATCTGGTTGTTGACATTGTCAGGAGAATTGTTAGTGGAAAGTAGAACGTGGTAGCAAAGATAACACAAGACACAATTTGGGAGTATCCACAGGAATTTTCTCCTATAACCTACTAAATTGGGATTTACTGACAAGATAACCAAAAACTATGTTGCCAGTGACTGTTGCATATATAGTTGAAGAAAAACTATACTGAAGCACAAACATTAAGTTTCCTCCTGTTTGATTCATTAGAGTTTGGGAACTTGAGAGTATTCCATGGCATGCATAGAAGTACACAACCAAGACAACCGTTTCTCAAAGAGTCTCTAGATCTGAAGACTAGAATACGACATCAAAAGTACGAGGAAAACAAAACACAAGACCCAGTAATATGATTTAGCAAGAATTGTATTGGAGCCAAGATGTAAAATCGAACATTTGTGAAAGTACTTCGTCTGGGTAGCAGAGATGAAAGGGCAGTGTGTAAGTTGGTGCGGACGCAGAACAAATATAAGAGTATGCAATGAAGAGATTGCAGCTACAAATAAAAGGAAACAACAGTTATATGCATGATATTTCAAATTTTGCTGCATGAAGGAGCATGGGCAACTTTCAAATAATGCCCTATGTTGAAACGTTTAGTATGGTGACTATGCCAGTTCACCTATAACAAGCTGAGCGCAAAAGCAATGAATTGGCTACCTAACAGAATTGCTTGACAAGTTGATTTGGACAACTGTCAAGATGATTAGACATGACATCAGATAACACTAAAAGCAAATTAAATGTGTTCTATTAGTTTCATTGAATGGAAAAGAATGCAGCCATTAAGCTATTAATTAAGCAATACTGATTATAAAATATGAGAACTACTAGCAAGTGCCACAATCAATAGCGCACCAATGTGAAATTAAGGTACTCACATGCATTCAAAATTCTGCAACTTTATAATGTGAAATTCACTTAGTCAAATCCGAAGAATGCATGTTATCAAATTGCAAACAAAAACAGAGCTTTGTGGGAACAACAATTTTATGAGCATATACCAAATTATAACAGGTTGCTGAATCTGGTGTATATTCAAATGGAATGGGAAAAACGGATTCATGTAGGGACCTCACTCTAAGTGAGATAAAGGCTTACTTTGTTGTAGTTGTTGTTGTACCAAATTATAAAACATATTCTAACAAACAGTATGATCTATAAAACTTAGAACTCACCATAACCAAAGGGACGAGAAGTATAATTTTCTCTTGCAATATCAACTCCAGATTGACGTACTGATGAAGCACAACCAGCAATCACATGTTTACTGCTTGGGGAGATATTACTACCATATTGAGCTAGAGATGAACAAAATGAGTGGCAGTCAAATGGAGCTCCAAACCACTCAAGAGAATCATCTGCTTCCCCCTTATCCTCCATTTCTGCCGGTTCTTCTAAATCAACAATTTTTCGTGTATTATTAGAAGCATACTTTTGGTATGGCGGTGGACCTCTATCGACTCCATATTCACCTTTATTTGCTGAGACATAATATTGATCATGTGCTACATCCCGATCAGCAATTCTTCTATCGCAAGGTGCTGGCACTTCTCCTCCAGAGTATCCACCCATATGCTCTAAATTTCTATTTCTCACACTAGTATCAGTCGAGTTTTCACCATTGAAGACACCAAGCAGATTGCTACAATGACCAATCACCAATTGTCCCTGCAAAAGAGTCACTTGCTGACTGATTCATCTCTCAATCATGCTACAAGTACACTTGAATTCACTAACTAGTAAAAAGTGTTTACTTTCTGTAACTGAAACCCAAAGATTTCGTCTTTCTTCTGCTCCAACCTTCCACTCTCGAAGGATTCCTTCACTAAATTCTTCTGGGTCCAGTAAAGCCGGTGGAGTTCACGCACCTAATCCCCGAAGTAAAATTTAGTCCAAGCCAGCTAACAGATCATATATTCCAAATAATGAACAATGACTTAAAAGAACAAGGAATCTTCGCAAACCTGATGCTTGAATGTTGTCTCCTGCAGAAGCATCGATCTCGTCAAGACCTCCTTCACCGATTCTGAGCATTCCGGCTGCGCTGAAACGTTCAAATCTAATTCTCTTTTTCCCAGCAACACTCCCATCGCCATTTCTCAACTAGCACTCACTTCTCTTCTCCCCCTCAACTACAGCACACCCACAATCAACCAAACTATCACCCATAAAAATTTCAATTAAATGAGTGTAATAAATAAAAGGAAAGAAACAAACTGAAGTGTACCTAGAAAACAAGGTTGGAGAGATTCATGGAACACTGATGCATTGCTGAGAGCTGCTCTCATCGATCGGGTGGAATTGGAATAGAGAGATATGAAGCAGAAAACGAGAACTGAAGGGGACAAAAAGTTGAGAGGGAACGTTGTTAATCTAAAAGGGGAACTGAAATCTAGCTTTCCGGGAAAGAAAGAAAAAAG
This sequence comes from Acanthochlamys bracteata, assembly GCA_019914995.1. Classification (NCBI taxonomy): domain Eukaryota; kingdom Viridiplantae; phylum Streptophyta; class Magnoliopsida; order Pandanales; family Velloziaceae; genus Acanthochlamys; species Acanthochlamys bracteata. The sequence continues at coordinate 2,248,588 of CM034126.1, forward strand.
GATGCTTTCGCTTTTTGCTCTCTTACTTTTTTGATCGAAATTATTGAACTGCTGCTGCAGACAATCTCATCTCTCTCTCTCTCTCTGTGTCTCTCTCTGTGTCTCCCATCTTCTGTTCTTAAAATTACAGAAAACCAAGAAATAAGAAATGGAGACGAACAACAAGAAGAAGAGATTTTGTGGTTGTGACCGAAGTGGGACAACGAATTTCTGCAGAGGAACGAAGGATCTCTTGATTCTATTCTATTGTTTTTCTTGATTTTATTCTATTGTTTTTATAACAAATTAAATAGTACCGGCAAAAATCTTCAGTCATGCGGGGAATACAGGCAGGTGAAGGAAACACAAAACAAAAGCAGCGACCAAATGACGATACAACCCTTCATTTTGGTCTTTACTATTATAATAATTTTTGATAAGGAATGGTTGGTTTCCCGAAATACCCTTTCGAGCTAGTTGTGTATATAACGTGGTGTGGCGAAGAAACACAGAGAGTATTTTGAAGTATTTTTAAAAATATTTTTACGATAAAAGATATTTTAATTTATTTTAATAAATAATTTTTATTATTTTAATTTTTAAAAAATATATTTGAGAATGCTTAGTCAAACGCATCAGAAGGAGGGGGAAGCGGGGTTTGATTTTATATTAGTTTTAAGCTGCAAGAAATCGTTATTGACTTCTTGGTTTGTCTAGCCAGTTTCATGTTTATCTAATTATAAATGATAACAATGAGATTTTATTTGTGATTGAAACGTGAGCATTATTTGTTTGTAACATTATTTTAGTATCTACCACTCAATCAGAATACCTTGCACAGACAAGATAGCTCCATGAATTTATTGTTAGAGAGTGAAATAATTGATGAAGAAATAATAATGAAATTGAATAGATAGAATTATCATCACTAGGATTTACATGTATAGATATTTATAGAGTATATATAATAGGCTTGTCTCATATATAGCCCGATAATATAGTCCAATATCTCCCCTCAAATTTATGATGGGTCAAACAATATGAGTTTGTTCAATAATGTTTGAAATCTCGGTGTTGGATGCGATTTTGTAAAGAAATCTACCAGTTGATCAGTAGAGGCAACATGTGGTAAAGGAATAATACCTGACAGAAATGCTCACGAACGAAGTGACAGTCAATCTCAATATGTTTCGTTCTTTCATGAAAAACTGGATTGCTTGCAATCTGAATAGCACTCCGATTGTCACAGTAAAGAGGAGTAGCTTTTACAAAAGTAACCCCCATATCAATAAGTAATCTCCGCACATGAATAATCTCCCTTGTGGTCGCAGCCATAGCTCGATACTCGGCTTCTGTTGAAGAACAAGCAACGACGTCCTGTTTCTTACTGCGCCACGAAATCAATGAATCGCCAATGAATAAGCAGAAACTTGTAGTAGAACGTCTAGTGGTTGGATCACCAGCCCAATCTGCATCAGTAAAAGCTCGAAGCTCCAAAGTAGATGTGGAACACATAAACAAAGAGCGAGTAATAGTGCCTTGAAGATATCTGAGAATTCTGAGTAAAGCACTATAATGTGATGATCGCGGTGCAGAAACAAATTGGCTGACCACACTTACTACATGAGAAATGTCTGGCCTCGTCATACAAAGATAGACAAGCTAACCGATAAGCCGCCTGTACCGAGTAGGATCTGTGAGAGGCTCACCATCTGTAGGACGAAGTTTCACATGAAGCTCTAAAGGAGTATCAACCGCCCGACTATCAAATAAGCCTGCAGATTTAATAATATCAGAAGTATATTTTTGTTGAGAAATAAGAATTCCTCTAGCACTTTGCGCAATCTCCAGTCCAAGAAAATAGCGTAGATATCCAAGGTCTTTCATCTGAAACTGTTGATGTAAGTGCTTTTTCGTAGCTGCAATACCTGCAATATCATCCCCTGTTAAAATCATATCATCAACATATAATAACAGGAGTACCCGCCCTTGCGGTGAGGACCGCACAAATAAAGAGTGATCTTGAGAACTCTGCTGATATCCTGCCTCTGTAATAGCTCGACGAAAACACTCAAACCAAGCTCTAGGAGCCTGTTTGAGTCCATAAATAGCACGACGAAGACGACATACATGACCTGGAGGAGTAAAAAGACCTGAAGGTGGCTGCATATAAACAACCTCCGATAATGTACCATGAAGAAAAGCATTCTTCACATCCATCTGATAAAGAGGCCACTGACGTATAGCAGCGACTGTTAATAGAGTGCGAACAGTAGTCATCTGGGCAATAGGAGCAAATGTCTCATTATAATCAATCCCATGCTCCTGAGTAAAGCCTCTGGCAACAAGACGAGCCTTATGCCTCTCAATGGAGCCATCAGGTCGATACTTAATCTTAAAAACCCATTTGCAACTGATAGGCTGTACTTTCTCTGGTAATGGAACTACAACCCAAGTACCTGTCTGCTGAAATGCACGAAACTCCTCTGCCATTGCCTCTCGCCACTCAGGATACTGAATTGCCTTTTGGTAAGAATTAGGTTCACGAGTAGTATAAATAGCCGTAAGAAATGAATGAAACTGTGGAGAGTATGAGGTGAGGGTGGCAAAACCAAACCTATCAAGCGGGCCTGAACAATCTGGTGTAAAACGAGTAGGAGGACGATGAGGACGTTGTGACTGTCGAACAAGTGGTGGTGGAGATGTAGATAAACTGGATACTGGTGAAATTGAAGAAGAATGGGGAGGATCCTCGGTAGCCAGCGTTTGTGTCGTCGAAGAAAGGACGGTATCAATAGATGAAAGTAATGGAGTAGGATCTATAGACATATGAGAAGAGTCGGATGAACTGGATGAAAGAGAATGTGATGGTGTTAGAAATTGAACATCAGGAAGTGAAGAGGAAAAATAAGGAGAGTTCTCAAGAAAAGTGACGTGACGAGAAATACGAAGTCGGCGTGCTGTGGGATCATAACATCGATACCCCTTATATTCCGAACTAATGCCAAGCAAGACACACTTGACTGATCTAGCAGTCAATTTTGTCCGCTCAGTCGGAGGAAGTAGAACAAAATAAGTACACCCAAAAGTGCGGATCATACTATAGTCTGGAGGAGATAAAAATAAACGCTCATGAGGTGTCTTGCCAGACAAAGCAGATGACGGGGTAATATTGATAAGATTAACAGAGGTAAGAATAGTTTCTGCCCAAAAGATTTGAGGAACTGAAGAGGAGAGTAAGAGAGAACGAGCAGTTTTAAGAATATGACGATGCTTACGTTCCGCTACTCCATTCTGTTCAGGTGTATAAGGACAAGATTGTTGAAAAAGGGTGCCATGAGACTGTAAGATGGATCTCATAGTAGAAGATGTATATTCACGAGCACCATCACAACGAAAAATTTTAATTCGAGTATTAAACTAAGTATGAACCATAGTGCTGAAAGTGTTATATATAGTAGAAACTTCAGAACGGTTACGGATAAGATAAACCCAAGTGTAACGAGTATAGTCATCAATGAAACTCACATAGTAAACAAAACCAGTCATAGATGGAATTAGAGCTGGTCCCCAAATATCAGAATGAACTAGATCAAAAGCATGGGAAGTTTTAGATAAACTTTGATGTAAAGGTAAAGCTGATTGTTTTGCCAACTTACAGCTAGTACATGAAGATAAAGGAGAAAAAGAAACTCGTCCAAGAGCTCCACTATCAATGAGACTCTTTAAACGAGATTCAAAAATATGACCTAAACGTCTGTGCCACAAATCAGCAGCAGACGCAACAACAGCAGCACAACTAAGATTTGAAGTAGTAGAAAAAGGAAGATGGAGATACTCTAAGTGATACAGTCGTCCCTTTTTACGAGCACGACCAATCGTCTGGCCGGTACGAGGATCCTGCACAGAACAGGTAAGAGAATCAAAGACAACAATAAGCCCGCTTTCACAAAGAGAATTGACAAAGATTAGGTGTAGGGTGAGATGAGGAACATGTAAAACAAATGGTAGATTAAGAGAGTCAGAAATAACAGAGCCAGATTGAGTGATGGTTAGTTGAGAGCCATCAGCAGTATGTAAAGATGGAAAGTTTGGTGGTAAAGATGTTGTGTCAGATAACAAGGATAGATCAGAAGTCATATGATGAGATGCACCAGAATCTAAAATCCAAGAGGAAGACATACCAGGAGCGGCGGAAGAAGCAGAGGCAGATGAACCAGCAAAAATGGATTGTCGCTGAAGCTGAAGTTCTATCTGAGCAAGACGATGGTAAATATCCGTTGAGTCATTGGTGATAGACTGAGAGATAGGAACAGCATCAACAACATTCGCCTGTGCCACTGGAGGGCGAGTAGTGGAAGAATCTTTCGCCTTCTTCCGCTCCCGATACTGAGTAAGTAAATATGGGTGAAGCTGAAAACAACCATCCACAGTATGACCCGATTTCTTGCAATGAGTACAAAATGATTGCTGACGAGAATGGGAAGAATTTCTGCGAGAATAAGCACTAGTGTCTCCCGAAGTGGAAGATGAAGTGCGTGAAGATGCAGCAAATACTGTAGCTGAAGCAGGAGTCAATGTGGGTACCATCATCGAAAGAGACCGTAAGCGAGTCTCCTCGGCAATGAGCTCAGAAATGGCAGCATTTAGACTGGTGTTATTTTGTATAATACGACCACTCACTGCTTGAAATTCTGGACGCAAAGCCATAAGAAACTGGTAAAGTTGACGTCGTTCACGACAAATACGACGTTCATGGCAAGCACAACCATGACCTTCAAGCTTCAAGAGCTCGCGTCAGTAACCTCGCATCAATGTAGCGAACTCCTGGATAGTACGATCACCCTGTCTGGCGGTCCAAGCCTCCGTGAGAATTTGATACTCTCTAGCACCACTTGATTGAACAAACTGAGTAGTCAAAGTCTCCCATAATAATACAGCAGTCGGGATGTCTCAAGATGTGGTCGAAGAGATCGATCAACAGATGTAATGATAAATACAAGAATTCGTTCATCATGATCATCCCAAATATCCTGCGTAATACGAATGTTATTCTTTACCTCAATAGATGCATCGTCTGGTGGTGAGAGAGGACGCTGAATAGAGCCATCAAGATGACCAAGAAGGCGACGTCCACGAAAAATAGTTCTAACTGAAGCAGCCCATTCAGCCCAATCATCAGCAGTACTCAAAGAAAAGTCTGTGGATGTGGGTAGAAAGTCCCGAAAAACCTCAGACGAAGGCATCATCAAAATAGGTTTTTTTTTTTTTTTTTGAGAAACGGGTCGGGCCTACAGTTGCGGGCCGGGCCTGCAGTGCTAGGGTCGGGCTGGACCGACTGGATCGGGTTGGGCAAGCCCGATTGGGCGGATTGACTGCTTCGGGCTGGCCGCGGCAGTGGCGCGCGGCAGCGGAAAGGAGCGACGGCAGCAGCGATTAGCGGCGACGACGAGAAGCAGAGAACGGAGCGTGCGGCGGGAAGCAAATCGGAGCGCGCGGCGACAGAAATTTGATGAAATCGGCGGCGGCGGCGGCGATCAAGACGGCAGCAGAAATCGGTGAAAGCAGCGGCGGCGATGAACCAACAGCGGAGTCGGCGGTAACGGAGAGATGAAGACGAGTACGGCGGCGACGAAAATTGCAGCGGCGGTGAATCCGGCGGCGGCGGCAGCAAACTAGGGTTTTTTTTATTTTTTATTTTTTTTTGCTTGATTGCTAGCAAAGAGGAAAATAAAAAAAAAAAATTTTTATGTGTAGAAAAGAAAAATTAGATGAAATTGATGAAGATGATAAATCGAAAAAGAAATCGAAAAATTTTCAAAATCAACTTGGCTCTATACCATGAAATAATTGATGAAGAAATAATAATGAAATTGAATAGATAGAATTGTCATCACTAGAATTTACATGTATAGATATTTATAAAATACATATAATAGACTTGTCTTATATATAGTCTGATAATATAGTCCAATAGAGAGAACTCTTAATGCCATTCCACGCTCGTTCACCAAATATGCATACATAGAGATCTCGTAGTTAGTATTTTCCAGAGAACATCCTAAAAAACAACCCCTTCATGTCCATAGATGTTCCTATATTCTTGCCTAAATTTTACGATACGCTAAGCTCTCACATTTGCTTCTAACTTTAGTTTTTAGCATCTCATTTAATATGCTAAATGTAATAAGGTATAAATTCTCGCTTTTTTTTGGGGTGTTTATAAATCTCTTTTAACAATTTCACAAAATATCATCTAATTATAAACACATCCCAACCAGATAGTTTTTCTTGTAAAAGAGGAAGCCTTAGGGCGTGTTTACCAACACCCCAAATTTCACTTTTCTCAAATTCAAATTTCACATAAATACATATAAAAATTAAAATAAATTTTTTTTATCAATAAATTTTTTTTTAAAATTCAAATTTAACACTTACTATAAATATATAATTAATATAAAATTTTATTTTTTATTAAATATTTTTAATTTTTAATTTTATTTTTTAAATTTATTTCCTAAAAATTCTACTTCACTCAAAACTTCACTTCCCACCCCCCTTGATAAACACGCCCTTAACTCAAAATTATTCTAGCTTAAAAGTATCATTTCTTTTTTCACTTTATAAAATGACAAGTTTGAAAGTTGAAGTCAAGAAACTGTAGCTAAAAAGATTTTGCAAGAAAGGAAATTTTTTATTGAAGTGGACGGTCCAATCCATCGCCAGATAGTAAAGAACCGGAACCCATGCACAATGTTCCTTGTGCCTTTCTTTCTTCACGTTTTCACACAATACCCTTACGATTTATCGATATTACAGAGAAACCCACAAGGGTAATTTAGGAAGAAACAGAGCAGGTGCATTTTATCGGAAATGTGTTCGTTGTGACGTCTGAACACGTGGGCCCTACCGCATTCCACAGGACGAAGGAGACAAAGCGGTACGCATTTGTTTATCTTGTTCAGGATAGATTGAATTGAATTGAAAATAGAGGTGACAATTTCTGACATATTTATAAATTCGATTCGAAAAAATAGAATTAGAATCAAAGTTTAAAGATGCATTTAGATTAATTTTAAATTGATTCAAAATTAATTTAAAATTTTAAATAAATTTGAATTGATATAAACTTAATTTATTTAATCTGTTTAATTATTTATATAATTTGTATTATTTAGTAAAAAAATAAATTTAATTTAATTCGAAATTGATTTATTTAATTATTTATATAATCTATATTATTTAATCAAAAATATAAATTTAATTTATAAATATATTTCTTAATTTATTTTAGTTACATTTATAATTAATTTATAAATTTTATCAAAAAATATTTTTAAAAAATATTATAATTAATAACTTTTATATATTATTATTAAAAATTAATATCTATAATTTTTATTTTAATAAATTTATTTATTAAATAGATCGATTTGAATGATTATAAATAAATTAAATTTAAATTAATAATTTTAATTTATATAAATAAATAAATTAAATTATGATTAAATAATTTTAATTTGATTATTATATAAATTGATTTAAAATAGTTCTAAATTTTTGGATTGCCATCTCTAATTGAAAGTATCAAATTTGAACTAATTAAGAAAAACAAACTGCTTATATATTGTTACTTCAATAATTTCAGTTATCGTTACAAATTTTATTTTTATTAAATTTATTTTGATCGTAATTAAAATATACTCTAGGAACAAACACAGAACATTTTGTTCTGATTTTAATCTAACCACATAATAATAATATGGGGCAATTTAACAAGGCTCCGGCGGATGTTCTGATTCCAACTTAGATAATTCTTTATCAAACTTGGCACTAACCATATCTCATCCTTGACTGCGACAGTTTACCAAGTGTTATTCTGTAGAAAACCAAAATATCTTTTCTTACCTCTTTTTGTGAATCGTTTACATGTAAAATGTTAGGTGAGTTGCACGCCGGTTCAAGCAAGAGGACACTTGTGGGAGGGAAGTGCTCTAGACTTTGCTATCACTTTATTCCACCTATAAAAATAGACATAGGCATGAAAGGTTATCTTAATCATATTTTAATCACTCGTCTTTCCAATTTTTTCATTTGAAGAACCCATTGATTTTGATTCCTTAACTCTGTAAGTACTAGAATTAAAATCATTATAACATTTATGTAGCTGGTGGGTCCTTCATGTACGTAACTATGAATAATAGCGTCCAGTTGTTTTGAAGGTCCTTTTGAAACCTCAGACGCCGTTTGTTTTTTATTTTACAAAATAAATTTTAGTTTTTTAATTTATATTTTTAATAAATTGTTTATAATTTTATAAAATTTATTTTAAAAATTCAAAATTTTGTATATAATAAAATTTTATTATTTTTTATTTTTTAATCAAAATAGTAAATTTTATTTATCAAAATAAAAAAAATTCTATTTTAAAAAGTATTTTTAAAATCACTCCAAATAAATTAGATTAAAACAGGAACTCCTTTTTTATTTTCAAGACAAAAATAATATTTGCGTCTCTGTAACACATCTATCAATAATCTGTAAAAAGTTAAAATAAAACTCGTAGCAAAATTTATAAATTTTCAGCTTTTTTAATTTATATTTTAATAAATCTATTATAAGTTTTGTGAATTTATTTTAAATTTTCAAAAATATAAAAAATTTTACATAAATTTTTATTATTATTATTTTTAAATAAAATAATAAAGTACTTTTTAAAATACTCCTAATAATTTAGGTTAAAACATGACCTCCTTCTTTGTCTTTAAGACAAATTTGGTTACGTTTGGGATTACATTTCAAACATTTTTTTTAATCTTTTTTTAATATATTTTTTAATATATATTTTATAAATATTTAAAAATATTATTTAAAGTTTTAAATAGTGTAAAAAAATTTTACGTTATGAGATCTTTTTATTGTATATTTTATTATTTTTTTAATAAAAAAAATAAAAATATTTTTTATTTCAGAAAAATTTTATTTCATAAGCCATTCCAAAACGCACTCAAAAGTTAATATTTTCGTCTCTATAATACATCTATCAATGATCGTTAAAAAAAAATAAAAAAAAGAAAGAAATTTGGTAATTTACATAACAAAGAAATACCACAACTACATAAATTTACTCAATTTGCTGAAATTTTGTGAAGTTAATAGAAAGATTAGATCAGAAGATGAGAAGAGTTTCGTAGTGCTCTTCAAACTGTTGAGAGATGAGAATGAGAACGGCCTTAAACAACCTTGTTATAAATGACAAAGAACACAAGCCATGTGAAAAAGCTGCAAACTTTGGACCATACCAATACCATACTGGAAAAGATTGAGAAGAAAACTCCTGTTACTCACCATGGGAGTGGGATTGCCATTGCCAGAATTGCCGATATAGCATCGACCAGACATTAGGCGCCTATTTGTCTTGTGTCATGGTAAACTTGTCTCCCTAAGTTCAGCTAATCTATGTTTGCAGCCGGTTGAAATTAAAATACAAGAGGTAGCTGGGCTACAGGTAGATGTTACAATCCAACCAGAAAAGACAACAAATTTTACTCTACTAATTTAATCCAGCAATTTTAAGTTATATCAATGTTAACAGATTTAATATTTTATTTTTAGTAACTCTCGGTGAGTGCTCATTTTGAATAAGTTGTTCTTCTACTAGATAAAGATGAAATGAGCATAAAAAGGATAAAATCGGTAAAAGAAAGAGAAATAAATATAATCATTTATGAGACATAAAAGTTGTCTCTATCAAGTAATATCTTCGATATGTTGATGATTATTTTGTGTTCTTTTGAGATAAAAGGTTAGATAGTAGGAGATAAATTGAGGATACAAGGCATATATCCTACCGAGGACACCCTTCAATTTAAGAAATGTTTGAGATTGTTTATTAAAAAAAAAAATTTCAAAAAAAAGAAAATAGTTTGAAAGTTTTTGAAAAATAAATTATACTTTTTTATTTCAAAAAAATAATAAAAATAATATAATAAATAAATTTTATGACGTAAATGTTTTTTTACTATTAAATTTTTAAAAAAAATTTTATAAATATTTTAAAAACTTTATTAAAAAATGTAAAACAAAAAATTAGAAAAAAAATTTTCTTCCAAATATATCTTTAGCTTGCATAAGAGAGAGCTAGTTATTTCTTAGCCCGAAATGCCCATTGGATCAGGTCATATCTCAGCCCACTAGATCTGGGCTCGGCTCAGCCTACTTTCAATAATTGGACTCTTGAATGGCTGATCGTGTTCAAAAGCTTACTTGTATTTCCCATTAACAATCAAAAAAGTTCCTTGACCAACAAAGAAATGCAGACCTCTCTCTCTGCTTCATCTCCCTCTCTGCTCTCCCGTCAAACACCTCGTCGCATCGCAGTGATCGGTGCCGGCGCGGCAGGACTTGTCGCCGCACGCGAGCTCTGGCGTGAAGGACATGACACTGTCGTATACGAGCGTGCCGCACGCGTCGGCGGCACTTGGGTCTATACTCCTGCAGTCGAGTCGGATCCGTTAAGTCTTGACCCGTCGCGGCCTGTTATTCATTCCAGTATGTATGCCTCCCTGCGAACTAATCTTCCTCGAGAGTGCATGGGATTTTTGGATTATCCATTCGTTGCGCAGCCTGATTGTATAGATCCGCGTCGGTTTCCGGGACACGCTGAGGTGTTGAAGTATCTCGAAGATTTTGCTAGGGATTTTGAGATCTTGCCACTTGTGAGGTTTAATACGGAAGTGGTCCGTGTGAAGATGGCTGGTGAAGGCAAGTGGGCGGTGAAGTATAGTACTGGTGGAGTTCATAGCAGTGCTGAGAAGGAAGCTTTTTATGATGGGGTTGTTGTTTGCAATGGCCATTTCACAGAGCCAAGGCTAACCCAAGTACCCGGTAAATGATTTGGTTGCTTTTGTTGTTCCTTCTGTTGGTATTCTTATTCTTGGTGTGCTATATACAAATTTTTGCTTGAAATGGCTTCAGCGCATTCGCTACAGAATACAAATAGCTACATTTTGTAAATATTTGTTGGTTGTCCTGCTTCTTTATTGGTCATTTACATAGCCGCCTCATAATTGCTATGACGAGTAGTTACTACCTTCCTTACCATGTGTGTTTGAGGCAAACGCTGTTTGTTTATGGGACTTGATCCAATATGCAAATCAAATAACAGAATGAGATTAATTTAAAATATAAATTATATTGTGCTGTGGAGATTTTTACTTTGACAATATTGCTTTCAGTCAATTGCAAATCCTTCATGAAATACCAAATAAAATCATGCTTTGTCAATGCTCTACCATATGCAATGTGTGTACAGGAAGTAATTGATGCAGGTTAGAAAGCAACTATGTCGTGCGAAGTACTAATGTTTCCTATTTATTTTGTTTGTGTTGAAGTATTATTATACATCTGAAGGTAATAGACTATAACTACAACAAGAAGGATACCCTATGCAAGTAAGGTTAGGGTGACTTTGGTTGCCTTAATGATGCTGTTTGTGCTTTTCAGGTATTGACACCTGGCCTGGGAAGCAGATGCATAGTCACAATTATCGTGTTCCTGAACCTTTTAAGGACAAAGTATGCATTTAGTTACCTTTCTTGTCTTTGTTATCTTGGATCCATGGATTGACTTCAGTAGCCAATTCTAAGTTGTTGCTGTGACAATTACTGGAAAGAAAATCTTGGTATATCCTTTTAAAATTGTTTTGAGCTCGCCTTTTGGCTAATTTAATTATTGGGCAGGTGGTAGTTTTAATTGGAAATGCATCCAGTGGTGCAGACATCTCAATAGACATATCTAAACTTGCTAAAGAAGTCCATATTGCTATTCGGTCGGCGACAGATACACCTAAATCGCAGCCTGGCTATGCCAATCTGTGGCTTCATTCTATGGTAAAGGCTCTTTGACCTGGTGAGTGAGAGGCGCTAAGATAATTCTTGTGAATTAGATTGTCCATATAGAGTAATTCGAATACAATAATATGCAGATAAAGTGTGCTCGTGAGGATGGCTCTGTGGTGTTTCAAGATGGATGTTCAGTTCATGCAGATGTCATTATGCATTGCACTGGGTATGCAAAATACTCTAACCCTGTCCATACTCTTCTAAAATTTACTTTGGGATAATTTTCTAATAGAAGAGTGTTATATCCTGTGACTGGAGTAAATGGATGAAAAGGTCAAGAACAAGAAATGGCTATGCTGCCTATTAACCGTTCATTAATTTTAGCTCTTGTATCTATTTTTCGGATCACCATTTATCTATTAGCTGACATTTCTGATCTCTACCATGTTAGGTACAAGTATCATCTTCCTTTCCTTGACACTAATGGTTTTGTGACTATAGAGGACAACCGTGTCGGCCCGCTTTATAAACATATATTTCCTCCACCTCTAGCACCCTTTCTTTGTTTCATTGGACTACCATGGAAGGTCGGTAACTAAAACTCTGGTTACTCTTAGGTATATCTTCTGCATCCTAACTGGTCTCCATCTGATGCAGGTTGCTCCATTTCCTATGTGTGAACTCCAAAGTAAGTGGGTAGCTGGTGTTCTATCAGGTAGACTATCACTCCCAGCAGAAGAAGATATGATGCAGGAAGTTAGAATCTTTTACTCAAACATGGAAGCTGCTGGCCTTCCAAAGAGAGACACTCATAACCTTGATGGCCGTCAGGTACAAAATATCACATGTACTCTGACCAGTTTTATTTTGGAATCTTCATTCTCTAATACTCTTTTGGAGACAAAGAATATCAAGTAAGCATACCTCCTTATACTGTTTTGTATTTTGGTTTTGTTTGTGAATGCCTGACTTCAAATTGAGCATTCCTTTTATGTTTGCTTAGGATTTTGGGAAATCTCAGTGTTGTCTTTTTTAGTTATAATTAGCACATGTTAGTCTGCTGTAGCTAGCAGGGCATTCACGTGTTTTAGCTTAGGTTGCGTTTATAGGAGATACTTTGCAAATTACCAACATAGTAACTTCACATCTAACTAGCTAGTGAGCAGGGAAGTGGCTATATGCCTATATGCCAACAGCATTTTGGCCTTGACAAAGAAAAGGTTGCGGTGTGGCACACCATTGAAAAACATCATTCCAAAATGGAAGTTTCTTTCCAAATGCCCTTTTATTCTATTTATGTATTTTGCTTTGTGTTGAAGATCTATTTTTTTTTCTTGTCTTATCATCTTTATTGTCAAGGTCAATAACTGATATTAACTATAAGTTAAATTAACTATATTCATCCTTCTCAAATCACAAATCTTAAAGAAATAAACATATCTAGATTGAAAAATAATTTAAACTTGATAACAAATTAGATGGATGCAAAGGAGCGTATTGGAGAAAACCTTGTCTGTCAATGCCAACATATAGTATTTCTCTCTAGCGAGACTTATCCTTAATTTTGTTTTTCTTTTTTTGGTTTGTCTCTACTCTTGGGTCAAAGATGTCCAGGTTCATATTTGTTTTCTTATTTCTGTGATGTATTTCACCTTGCCATATTCAAGCCACGCTTAGCTTGTTTTGTTGGGGATATTGCTGTTAGTGTCGTTCAGGTCAAATAAGGCTTGCACTTATAATGAGGTTTGTTGCGTAATAACATCAAAGACCATGATGCTGATTTTGTGCTTCAATTTTGTCTAAGATATACAATAAAAGACTTGATCTATAAGCTTACACAGATTGACAAGGCTGAGAAGGTTCATCATAAATATAACACATTCCTAGCAACAAATATTTCTAATGTTTTGCTCGTGTTCTCTTTCCTTTTCTTAAGCATAACGTGGATGGAGAGATTCTTGAAGTGAAGTATATTCTTGAAGTGAAGTATGCTTCGAAGAAACATATTCTACTTAATGAAGAAGGTATGATTCATTTGATGGTACGTGTATCTTATTATCTTCTTTTTCTACAATCTTGTAGTTTGAATATGATGATTGGCTCGCCAAGGAGTGTGGATGTCCAGTTGTTGAAGACTGGAGAAAGCAGATGTATGCAGCAACCAGCCACAATAGAGTCTCCAATCCTGATCGTTACCGTGACGAATGGTATGACGACAATTTGGTTGCACATGCACATGAAGATTTCCTTAAGTTTTTGCACAAGTAGGTAGATTTGTATCTTTGAGAGACATTCAATATATTTTGGATATAGCTTTGAAGTGCAACTCAGATTGTGAATGGATTGTGGCAGCTATGCTGCATTATATGATAATAATGAACTGGAATTGTTGGATCATATTTTGTTTAATTTGGCATTGTGATAATAATAAACTGGGATTGTTGGAGTACAATTAGTTTACAATGTTTTACCATTGCTCGTCCGTCTGTTCTGCTTATGGTGTACGTTGTAAGGTAGATATGCCTGCAAGTCTTGCTGTATAAGCCCAAAAGTAAGAATTTTACATATGAAGATGGCATATTGTAAAACAAAATTTGTGTTTATACTTATTTGTAATCTTTTATACATAGCAAACTAAAATTTATTTGTCCTGTTCAACTCTTTTTAACTAATTAGTTTTCTACTGATTAGGAGACCAAATACAAAAATTTACTAAACAAATCATAAAATATCAGCCAATATGTGAAAGAACTGTGGTTGCGGCAAATCCAAAAGTTTGTCAGCAGATGAACATGCCAGACAGCCCAGACACAAAAAGATGATAATGAAATAAAAAGACAAAAGACGCACCAGTCGTAGAGAAATTTTGAATAATTTATGAAATATTTTTAAAAATTTGTATTTTATAAGTGTTCGTAGAATTTCCCTTATGCTTTTATCGTAAAATGTTGGACTAGCCTGTAGTTGAAATTATAATTAGCGTTTCAACTATTAAAAGAAAAAGGAGGAGCCTTGATCTTTATAATTCTTTAGGATAAAAGATAATAAACAAAATTCAGAGAAATGACCTTTGCTTGATTTGAATCAGCTCTCCAAATCTGAAAGCAACTCAAATACAAGAAGTCTCAAAACCCAACTAGCTTTTGTCGGGATTCGTTCCTTGCAGACCACTGCACCGCACATGGCACCGGTTTAAATATAAAGGAATTTCCCAGTCCTTGTCACGGGTTTTTCGTTTTTCCAAACTAACTCAAATATTTCACATAAGTGCATTCCGCTACAACTGGTGGGGTCGTAAATAGTATAAAATCACAGTCCTTTGTTTACATGATCTGAACACTTGAATAATAAACTATGCGGTGATCGTGACCGAGCTATCTGCGGCTTTCTACGCAGCGACACTGTGCTCAGCTGCTTTCCATCGCACTTTCGGTCGCCTTTTTCCCATTTTAGCCCTTTAAAATTACTCTTAGAAAGGCGACTCGTGCAGCCCGACTATTCTGACCGAAATTAAGATAGAAAGTTCTGCACTAGTTTACAAAATCAGACCACTTAATTCATTTATAACCTTCCCAGGATTAGATAAGAGTTGATAAGCGTCAAGTCTTTCATATTTCATAAATGAATTAGAACGTCAAACTTTTTTTAACGCAGCGAGTCCAGTGACAGCACTCGAGGATGTAGTTATCACAGTATTCGGTTTACCAATTTGTTCCGAACGCCACCATCAGCTAACACCATGAGCAGGTTCTTTAGTATATGAACTTTCATTTCTTTAGAATCCTGAAATTGGCAATTCAATATATAAATGGACCCAAAATAGCTTACATTCTTTCACATTCCCACACGTTCGGAAAATGTCGGAATGAAATATTCGTACAAACATGCATTGCCTTCTTTTTAAAAGACCTCTCTTTAGTAAGACTCAGGTGTCCATCACCAGAAGAACATACATTCTACTTCGTTAACAAATCAGTCAATTTCGAGAAGAAGAAGAAGAAGATCAACAAAACCAAAAAGCAATGAGCTCGTTTAGTAGGCTGGAGCTCATCGACTTCCCATTCGCTTCTTCTTCTTTGATCTACAGAGAATCATCATCATCATCATCAGCTCTGCTCAAGTCGCACAATCTTTTCTCTGCCGTGGAACAAGATCAGCTCGATTTCGCTCTCGATCTTCTCGCTCCTTCTTCGCCATTCCCTTCACCATTACCATTCAATCTCTTCTTTCCTCTCGCTACACCGCTCGATCTGCTCGAGACCGATCTCTGTCTCCGTGGCCTTACCGATCGCATCGCTGCATTGGAATTTACTGTTGGGCAAAAGCCGAAGGCGCCGGTTGATTGGAAGTATAAATGGACGACGGAGATTAAGGGAGCTGAAGAGAAGGAAGGGTTTGATCGGAAGTATAAGGTTGTGGCGGAGGTGAAGGCTGGAGGTGACAGGGATTTGAAATGGACGGCGGAGATGAAAGGGAAAGGGAAAGATAAGCCGCTCTCGAGAACGTATACTTTCCAGAAATCGACGAATCCTGTGTTGTCCGTGGTGGAGAAGGAAAAGGAGAAGAAGAAAGAGAAGAAAGGTGACAAGAAGGAGAAGAATGGGGCAAAGAACCGGTTGGTTGAGATTGAGGAGCCGCCTAGCCAAGGCGCCGTTGTGCTTCGTCAGGTTTGATATTTCATTCTACACACAAGAAGATCTCTTTTTTCTTCTCTGTTTATGGTTTATTAGTGGAATGGCTCGTGCTGTTGGTTTTTGCTTAGTTGGTTGAAATTCTTCTTGATTATGTCGTGTGAATAGGAAACCTTGATTAATATTGAAGTTGGATAGGATGTTTCTCTGGAATAGCATTGCTGCAATGTGCGTTTCTTGTTTTTGCTACATGCATGCTTATAAGATCATACCTTTGCAATTTCAACCTTAAAGCATCTTACTAGATTTCTTTAAGGTTGATAGTCTCCTGTGATGTCTATTTCAGTATAAATGAAACCTCTCGAGTAAAAGATGTAGGAAGCATTGTCGTCAAGGATATAGAAACGTTTAAAGTAGCATATTTATATTATTGCCGTCAAAGATGCTTTTTTTTTCTGGTGGACGAGCTTCAAAAAATTTCTTTTCCTTCAATCATTTCTTCTTAATTATGTTCAAGTATAAAGTGCATAGGGGCTGCTTTTGAAGTCTATTGTTCTAGTACATTGTTTTAATGTATGCATACTTACACTTTTTCAAGGCATTTGCAAAGAGAACTGTTGTTAGAAACAAGGGGAAGAACAAGGAACTATCTCCACTCGATGCTGCTTTGATAATCCAGATGAGCTACAGAGCTCATTTGGTTCATCGCTCGAAAGTGCTACATGCTCTTCGAGACCTTGCTGTGGCGAAAAGCAAACTGAAGGAGATAAGGTGCTTCTTCTCTAACTTTTCCTATCGTCGCCGCATTGTGAAGGATCATGAGGAACGGCAAAGGTTCTCTGAGAAGAGCATTGTGCTTCTGCTGACTGTTGAGGCCATCGAGGTATTTGCAAGCTAATTAATTTTCAAATACTGTTGGTTTATTGTTTCTGGTATGTGCTCTGCCTAGCATTATGTCTTCCTTTTTTATGGATAGAGACTTTTACTGGTGTCCTTAAACTGCCTTGTGTAGTAGTTCATGATTAGCCATGTTTATTCTTATGTAGCATTTTGTATACTGTGATAACTTGGCAACTTGGTAGGTAGAACTTATAACCTTTTATCTGAAGGAAAAAATTACTTACTGCAAAATTCAGCTGTTTATAATTTTGGTGCTATTTGATAACTGCTCCCTGGTTAAGTGGGTGAAGTATAACTATGCGTACTATGTTTAGTATTTTGAAATATCTTTGTCAAGTTTTAATTTGTGATATATGTTGTTATCTGGCCATATATGCATTATTGTAGAATTCTTTTGTTCTCGCTGCCCTTAGCATAAGCGCTGTGTTAGTATGTGAAACTGCCTTGAGAAGGATTGTGCCGCATCAATTTCTGCTCCTTCCTTCCAGAGTGTTCTTCAAATGCATCTTCACTTAAGAAATTTTTCTATATGAACTATGAACTTCTGTATTATTCTTCAAACACATACTAATTCTTGAAAAGGATTTTCTGCAAGAATGACTAAGGTGTTGTTTGGCAGTGATTATCAGTTATCATTGTTTATCAAAATTTTTCATTTCAACTTTTCATTTTTCAACTGTTATACAGTATTTTAAATTTTTTTAGAAATTTGAAAAGTACAGATGAATTGTATGACATAAAATTTTATATGTATAATTTCTTTTTATTTTTTTGAGATAAAAAATAAGCTCATTTTCTCGAGAAACTTCAAAATAAGCTTCTTTTCAGAGAAGCTCTTTATTTTAAGCACTCCCAAATGTTCTAGGCTTGTATGTCTCAAGGAGGACATTGTCTAAGCTCGCTTGAGCTTAAGAGTTCTCATGCAGCCAATTTTGAGCTTTCAAGCTGGGGTTTAGCTGCTTTGATTCAAGGCTCAAGGCATGATATTTGAATGCATTGTCATGTTAGTTATCATATGCTATTTAGAGCATGCTTTTAGGAATGGACGAATGGTTCAATATTCATATTGGCCTGACCTTGGTATGGTTATTAGTTAAGAAAAGGTTGTACCAGCATGCCAACAAGAAAGTTCTTTTAAGGCTGCATATGCTCTATGCTTCTGTAGCATGCTGCAAAAAGTATGTCATTATGGCCAATTTGTGCAGTTACTCGGTTGAGATGTGGCATGGATGAGCATTTGGTCGATGATGAATAGTTAACATGCATTTATGTGTTGTATGTTCTTGCCATCTCCCCTCTATATGAATGGCTTACAGCAATTGCTGCTACTCGGCAGGGTCTTGACTTCATGATTCGTGCTGCTAAGAGGTCAATGATTGATGAGCTGGAGGCAATGCTGGAGGTTGTAGATCCCCAACCAGCTGGAAAGTTGGCTTCATTGAAGCGACGGCAGTTTGATCTTCCAATGGGCGGATTGATCTCTGATGAAATGGCAAGAGGTGTCTCAGAGGTAGTCCAGATGCTCGATCAAGATGAGAAAGCATCCTCTTGAGCAGCAAGGCCGTGCTGCTGCATATGTAGAAGCTCTGGTCTTTAGTCTTTGAAGAGCTTTGCAGTTTGTACCTGCTGTTTGCTTCTGAGGTTATCTATTGGAATAGTCTAGGATTCACAAGGACATCCTGTTAGTTAATATATGCATGTTTGTTTTTGACTTAATAATATAGGGCTGTAGAGTCTGAAGTCTGTTTCTTTGTAAGTGTTAAGCATCAGGAAGCTTTTATGTTCAATTCTATGAGGTTATGCTTTTATATGGC
Organism: Acanthochlamys bracteata; assembly: GCA_019914995.1. Taxonomy (NCBI): domain Eukaryota; kingdom Viridiplantae; phylum Streptophyta; class Magnoliopsida; order Pandanales; family Velloziaceae; genus Acanthochlamys; species Acanthochlamys bracteata. Next base: position 2,267,755 of record CM034126.1, read on the forward strand.
TTTTACCTTGGTATGCACCCTCTGTCAGGAAAAGTTTGTCGGTTTTCACTACTACGATAACCTTAATAAGCATTTGCTACTTTCTGGAGGCGTGTGAAATACAATTTGACCATCTTTATTGACGTGGTTCTTTCTGCAGCTTCTGCTGGATAGCTTCATACGAGAAGGTAAAAATTGACCTCTTCCATTAGCGTAGAAAAAGATTGCGCAGGTTAAACCTCTTTGTTTTCTGTTGAAAATTTTTTTAACAAAAAGATAGGAATACAAACATGCTTCAGTTTTTTAAGGAACAAAGAAAGATGAAAAAATAAAATTTGTTGGTGAGACGCCATGCTACCCTTTGTATTTGATTGATTGCTGTCTGAAGGTAGCTAGTCAAAAGCAAAGATTTGCAGAATACAGACTGAAGTCTGAGCGCCTGAGACTACAAACTGCACCAGTATACAAACCAATGGACGACTACTGCAGCAGTGCATGCGCTTTCACACCTCTGCCTCTTAACTCTCTTCCAGTCTACCACTACTCCTTGTGCCTGCAGTGCTCTTTATTTCCTTAAATTATCTTTTACTCTTCTACCTAATATCTATAGCATCTGCGAAAGTTTAAATTTTTTCGGCACCAGCAAGAATCGAACGTTGGAAACTGAATAAAAGACGTTACATCAAAACAAAACAACGTTGGAAACCCAAAATCTGCATAGAGCCCCTAACAAGAGGTGTGAACAAGTTAAAAGCGTAACCTCGCTACAAATATTCCACTTCCAGGAACAACTTTTGTTAGTAAAACAAGAGGGAGCCAGTACTGCATTAATGCATTCAACGATGAATGCAATTAATAATAAACCTGTAGGAGTGTTTGACATTATCAAAATAATATCTCTACAAACTGAGTTGGATAGGTACGTATTGTTTTATCAGTTGATTGCCTTATCGTAGTTAAATTAAAGATGTTTTTATCAAGATATTCTTATAATTGAAAGAAGTACTCCCTAGACAAATGATTGAAAATTCAAACACACTGGACAAAAAGGTTATCGACTTTGGGTTTTAAACCTAACCCGTAAAAGAACGTCTTAATTCTCGTTCATCAGTCAGGACAACGGTGACCGGCAAGGTACACCCTTTCTGCGATCGTGGTAATCATAAGACTTTACTACAATGTTGCGAATAGAAGAACTCATACTGCTCCGCTTCTTCTTCTTCACAACTGGTAGTGGTGGCGGAGGAGATGGCTTAGGGATGCAGGCATCAGCGCTAGAGTCGTCGGAGGACGGTGATTCGAGGATCGAGTCAGGAGTAAGTTGGCCGTCGTCCAACTCGGTTGAGCTCGGCGGCGGAAGAGATTCATAGCTTCGAAGATCCTTTTTTGTTACTCCGGCCTCTCTCGCCACCACCTGCTTTACCTATGAAGAGAAAACACAAGCATTTCTTGACGTGGAAAAAAATGGGCGAAATAATCGATTCACAAGAACAAATTGAAAAGAGACCTTGCAGTAGAGGCAACAGAAAAGATTAGGATAATGAATAGGACGGTCGCAAGCGGAGCAGCAGCTGCTGGTAAAGCCACGGAAGGGCCTCCCTTGCTCTCGCTCGTTCAAGAACACTACCTTCGAACTGTTTGTTATGTATGTCTGCATATGACACGTATATAGAGAGCAGAGATTACGAACCAAACTCTTTCAAATTTTCAAAACATTAATTTAACGGATTGGTATGCAGCATTACCTGGATAAGGTTGCAGTCCATTAGCTTCCCCAAGTTCTCGACTCGAACAACATCATGGTAGATATACCTTCGAATCTTTACACACGAATTAAAAACAGATTATAAGTGCAAAATAAAAGCAGTAAGAAATTAAGAGAGAACACCTGAAGAAGACGATGGTGGCGATGAGAAGGCAAGCAGCGAGAACAAAGAGCAGAGCAGCAGTCCAAGCAGTAAACATTTCGCTCATTCTTCTTGGCTGTGTTGTGAACAGAACAGGGAATGAAGAACTTCTCCAACAGCAGCTTCTCCAACCACACAGGCACACTGCTTCTGCTGCAGCTCGTCGACATTGCTACGTGCACTATAATTTATCATTCGACTAGTTAATTGAATACCGAAAACTCACGGCTAGCTAATTTTTCCAACGTAACTAGAGAGAAGAAAGTGTGAATATGATCGTTACCTTCGAATAATGCCGGAAAATTAAAGCGACAGTTAGTTAATTTGTTTTTTCTCCGGTAAATATTGTCCTGCGTTAGCAAGGCTTCAAGTATCAGAAAAGAACCAGAAGAAGCGCAGAACAAGAAGAAAGACGAAATCAAGAACTGAGTTTGCTAGGATTGCTCTTTCAAAAACCCATAAAACTGAATCATCCGTGGTAAAGTTTAAATAAAGCTTTGTTGAAGGTTTTGTTTGGAGAAGGAAACATTAAGCTTCCTAGGGAAGGAAATGAACCTAGAGCCCTAAAAACGAATAAGGACAATCTCGAAATAACTTGACAAGACATGTATGTATAAGTGAATGAATGAATGTATGCGAAAGACAGACGTCTTTCTTCTTTCTTTTTGTTTAATTTCTTTTCTTTCTTCTTGATGGAAACGATTGCGAAAGACGTGATGATTACACGCAGCTGGTAAAGAAAAAAAACTTCTGCTGATCTCCTCGTCTGGACCTGCGATTCACGCCATTAATAAATTTGTCTTTTGAAAAGATTGCGGTTCAAAATAAAGCTCTTTCTAGGAGGTAGAGTCATGGCCATGGAAATATAATATTATACTCCATTTTTTTTTTTGAAGTTGTAAGTGAGGTGCTAAGGAAGTAAGAGGGTTACTCGCTTGAATACTATAAAACAAATACGTAATTGGAGTGATGAGTTAGTCATGTAAATTTATATCATAACTTGTTTGTCAGTTTCAACAGTCAATGCACTTTAACACTTCGAAATTTAGTAACACATTCATGGTTTGACACTTAAAAACGTACGTAAATATAATAACAGCGTTTCAGTAAAGTTTTCAAATTTTAAAACAAAAAGAAGAAATTAAGTATTAAACTTCATTTCAAACACAACGAACAAGCACTTTTTGAAAAATAGAATTAGCACCATTTGATATCTCGACCAGCAAATGTTAAGCCATCAGATTATAAATAGCAGACGTCCTAATCAAAGAGCATCTCGCTTGAGCAATGAATGAAGAGGACCTAATTCTCTGATAGGTTGTCTGTCCATATGTTCTTCCAAAACCGTATATCCTCTTCTTTCCTGAGCAGCAAAAATATATTACATAACAAATCATAGCAAATTTAGTCGTAGCAATTTTAATGCTGGACTTCACTGCGCCCACACCTTGTGGTTTTTTGCTCGTTCTTTTGTAGTTTCCGAGGTATGATATGATCTGGTATCACATTTTGTTCCTTTTAATATTGTTGGCTGTAATCAATTCAAAATGTATTCATCAACTAGATGAAATGATGTTTGGGATTAATTTTTTTCAACACTTTTTTTAATTTTTAATTTTATATTTTTTAATATATATTTATAAATATATAAAAAATTTATTTAAAAATTTAAAAAAATTAAAAAAATTTTACGAACTAAAATTTTTTATTATATATTTTTATTATTTTTTTAAAATAAAAAAATATAATTTATTTTTAAAAAAATAAAAATATTCTTATTTTTAAAAAATTTCTATTTTATATGCACTATTAAACACCCCAAAGCTAAGTCCTTGATCAATCACCTCCTTTGAATCACTACTTAGCTGTTTATAGCCAAAGTCTCTTCGGAGACTATGGGATAAAAATCTTTAACTCACCAATTAGTATCATACCCGCGAAATCGGGGCAGATCCGTATTAAATCAAGATGGTAATGACCGGATGAAAATCCAATGACTGGTGCAGTGCGGCTTTCTTTTTTTTTTTCTTTTTTTTTTGTTTGAAGGTTTGTTTCTGGAAGTGAGACTACAGCGAGGAGACGGGAAACGATGATGGAGATAGAGACGACGAAGAAAGAGAAGAAGAAGCTTGGACATGGTAAGGAAGTTTGCTTTCCTGGATGGGCCAAAAAGTGCTAGGCCCATGAGGTTTACTTAAATGGGCGGTAGCCTAGTTAAAAATAAAAGTATCAATTCGAATTTTTAGATCGTTCTAATCAACTTATATAATAATTAAATTAAAATTATTTAACTTTAATTTTATTTATTTATTTATATAGATTAAAATTATTAATTCTAATATAATATATTTAATAATTAGATAAAATTCAGATCGAGTTATTTAATAATTAAAATAAAAATTATAAATATTAATTTTTAATAATAATATATTATTAATTATATTATATTTTAAAAAATATTATTTTTGATAAAATTTATAAATCAAATAAAAATTAGTTGAATTAAAATAAATTAATAAATATACATACAAATTAAATTCAAATTTTATACTTTTTTTAAAATATTTTTTTAATTATTAATTAATATATATTATATAAATAGTTATATAGATTAAATGGGTTATTTTTGAATCAATCTGAATTTAATTCAAACTTGTTTAATTTTTTAGATCAAATTTGGATCGATCTAGAAATGATCTAAATTCGACAATAGATTAATCCGAACTCGATCTTATTGTTTCGTTTTGAAACAGTTTCAAATCGGATTAGAATTTGTCACCCTTAATTAAAGGTGCTATCCTATTTCGTTCCTATATGACAAGCACAATTGATCATCCAACATAGATTGACACCTTAGTATTCGTTGAAAGAAAATATCAACTATTTAACTTAGAGCGTGTTGTGTTTTAAATAAGCCTAAGTTTCGAGTTTGAAAAAGTGAAAAAATAAAATATAGTTTCTTTTAAAGTCAAATTTAGAATTTAATTTTTGAATTTTAATTATTTTTTGAAATAGATGGAAGAAAGTCTATTTGAAAAATTAAAGATCAGCGTCAAATTTGAAAAAATTATATTAAAAGAATTTGGAAATATAATTTTTAATTTAGTGTATATTTAAAATATATAAATTATTTAAAATTTAATTTTGATAGAAAAAGTTAAATTTTCGAATCGGGCATTTGAAACAAGCATTTATATAACAAATTATTGATTGACACCTTAGTTTTGATTTGAATTTAGGCTAAAAGTCGTTTTTTTTTTCTTTTGATAAGAGAACTAAGTTAGTGTTGAAGTTTCAATATGTTCGAAAGTATTTAGAGTGTCTTTAAAAAAGTATTTTTTTAAAACAAAAAATATTTTTATTCTATTTTAAAAAATAATTTTATTTTTTAACTAAAAGAATAATTAAAATAAGTAATAATAAAAAATTTTATATAATTTTTTATGTATTTTCTAAATTTTAAATAACTTTTATAAAAAATTATAAAAAATTAATTTAAAAAATATGAATTAAAAAATTAATCAATATTTTTTTAAACGTGTCGCCAAAAGATTCCTATTTTGCTTAGAGAGTATTTAGTAGTATTTTTATAAATTAGAGAATATTTTTATTCAATTTTAAAAATAAATTTTATTATTTTTTCAAAAAATAAAAATAAATAATAACAAAATTATAAAAAAATTATTTAAAATATTAATTAAAAAATTGTTTTTTAGAACTCAATGCCAAGCCTACACTGTATATAGACTAGAGAGAGACCTTCCTTCAATGCAAATATGCAACGGCGAAACTGTAGCGCAAGAAAACAACGACCATTTGGTACCCATAACTATTGTGGAATCACATAGATGTTTCTTTTTTTGGTCTCAACAGTAGACATTTTGTTGGCCGGTAATAAATACCCTGTCGGGACTAGAAACTGTTTTTTTGCGTGTTTTCGCCCATTTAATTAGATGAGCAACACTATTATGTCAGTAGGCCTTTACATGCACTATCTGGCTCTTTGTCTTTTTGTTACAGTTAAAAAACTCCTTAACAACTGGACCATCTTTCTCAAATGGGCTGTTTTGACATTACAGCACCCATTAATGGGCCCCAGGTGTTGGCTTCAGTTGCCGCTTTCTTTTCTCGTTCTTTGCTGATTCTGTACATCCAAGTGTTCTCTTACGATCTGTGAACCTAAACATAAGTTTCTAAATAATAGTAAATAAATTATTAAACTACATTATAAAATTAAGTCTTAAATAGTTAAAATTTTTAAAAGAAACTGTAGTTTGTCTGGGGCAAGAATTCCACATGTACGATCCATATTTCATTTACGTTATAATTTATTAACGATGCCAGGTTTACTTCATTATGCATTGACACTATTTGGCATTTGACATATATCATTATCAATCAATCTTTTATTTTACTTCGCTAATGCGGGCGGCGTGCGGTTGCTTTCTGTTAGAAATTATAAAGTTACTATATAAATTAGTAGTTTATTAGAATATAATAAATTAAATATGTATTCATATTGGAATGTCAAAGATTAAAAAAGATGAACTATTACCCAAGAAATTAAAAAACTAACGATCAAAGATTTTGAAACATCTCTTGAAAGATGGAAAGTCAAAGAACTTGAACAATTAGTTGGAAGATAAAAGAATAACCGTTTGAAAGTTTAAGAGTCTCCTTGAAGCATTATATATATGAATGAGAGGCATTTGTTTGGAAGAAAGAATAAAATAGAAATGAGAAAGGATCATTTTCACATCAAGTGTGAGAGATATAAATAAAACATTCTAGTGAGAGTTTCCAGTTAAAGTGTAACACAAGAGTTTGTAATTGCTTTGATTTAGTGATTTTCTTGAAAACTAGTTTGTCTTTCCATGGAGTTTTTTTCGTTTTTTCTCACGTAAATCTCTTATCTTTGTGATTGTATTGCTCTTATCTTAATTTTCGAATTGCTTAAACAAAATCCTTAAATGTGTTTATATTTTCGCTGTGTCTATCGACAACTGAACACAATCGCTATTTTTCAACACTTTATGTCCCACATCGATAGTTTAGAGTACAATTAACAATTTATTATATTCTTTAAGTAACTATTTTACTTAACGGTATCGCTCTTAATCAATTATTCCAAACTTAATGCGCAATTAATTTAACTGTCATTGGCCGTACTATATATTATAATTAATTATAAAACAAATTACAACAGACAATGTGTCCGGCATGGCTAATTTCTTAGAAATTAACACCTAATGCTGCTGTTCTCGTGCTAATTAAGTATCAATTTATTTGAAATTCAAAGCTTAATTATCGTTATATTGTATAATTGTCAGACTCAGGCTTATCTAATTGGTTATTGTATAATTTTATTAGCGTATGCGGCCTCATAGTTGTGTTAGTTTAGTAATACAACTCCTATCAACTATGAGTACTCCTTCATTATAAAATTGTTCCGAAAATTCTCGGAATTGATTACCGACTTTATAGAATTTCATGTGACATTGTTTTGAAATTATTTCATTCAGTAATTGATTGAGGTTTTATTGTAAGAACAAAATTACTTTGATCCGTATCGTTTTTACATCCGGCAAAGTAGTCTACGACAAGCTGGGCCTCGTGGATGTAGAGCTACCTCCTTGTATTTATATTTTGTTCATTTCTATTTACGAGTAACATTTTAAGTTTTTATACGTTAATTAGGTTCCTAGTACATAATATAATATTGTTGTTTTATTTGATTATCATTAGTTGAAATCACGTGGTAATTCTGTTAACGAAGTTCGGAACATAGTCATGATTCTATGTTATTATATTCGTTATGCTTTTCTTAATGTTTAAGTTGATTAGCGGAAAGATTTGTTGCTTGAGATATTAATAACTGGGTTTTCTTTGCATAAAGTTTGTAGCCGTGAAATGATTGTTTCAATTTGTCCAGCTAGTAGTTTTTCCATGACTTGGAGGCATGTATTGTTAATGAGTTACTTATATATAGACATTTGAGTAATTAAAATTCCTTTATTGTATTTTCTATGTGGTAGTTTATAAAAAGAATTCGAGTACATTTTAAGTTAAAATAATAGAAGCTAGATAAATGCAAGCACGTTCTACGCACATATACACAAGTCATGAACTAATTATGCACGGAAAAGAATAGAGACTAGTTAGTTATGTTAACATCGTCAAATATAATAATGGACACAATTAAATATTAACCCGCATGCTTCAAAAGCTATATGGAAGATATAATTTTGATGAATTTGACCAATACTTTGTTCATAATTCTGGAATACACTTGTCTATGTAATACCTCAAAAAAAAAAAAAAAATAATTATTATTACAGAATTGAATGAAAAATTAATTTTGATTATGTAAGCGTTACCGTCACTGATGACCTAATTAATTTAAGTAGGAAAAGCAAACTATTTTTCTCTACCAACTTGCTCTAAATGTTAACATCAAGAACTAAACCCCCAATAATTTCCATCTCTTCATTTGAAGTCTACCACTGTTCATGTTGACTTAATGGAATTAAAAACTTCTTCAGTTGCAATCAATCACTATACGTACTTGTAAAAGTAAATGAAAAAGGCATCAACATTTAAAAAATAGACAATCAACTTATATTAAAAATAAGTTAACAGATATTATGCGTTGTCGTTCAGGGCAACGGCAACGTCGATCTATTGAATTCATATCGTCTTCTTCGCCTTAAGTTCTGAGTACAAGTTCTTGAAGAAACCTCTTCATGCATGATACTGAGTGAATGAATATATTAACCAGTTTGGTAGAGTACTAATGCCAACACTTACTGAGTTCAGCTGCTTACAAGTTACGGACTCTTTTATTTTCTTATTATGATTGCTTTGTGTTGTGGATTCATTGCAACCTGGCACCCAAATCTTTGCATTGCTTGTTATACTTGCACACATGCACCGTGACTTTCCAAGTGTTTGAACTAGTGAATGAAGAAAAGAAGTTCAAGAAGATAGGGACGGTGCAGTTTGACTCAACACTAAAACAAACAAGACAACCGCCATTAACAAGCAACAAGCGCTACCGCAAACTTTCTTTCTTCTGTTTCTAGATGCAAAGACTGTTTGCGTAAAGAAAGAAACTTCAAGATGGACTCAACAACGTTAGAAAATTAGATACACCTCAACAACGTTAGAAAATTAGATACACCACAGGGAACTTGTGCTGCAAACATGGAAGGGCCTATTTTCGCTGGTGTTGTATCTGGACAAATGCAGCACCACGTTTCTGTAACTGATGAAATTCCTTTTTGTTAAACAACGTTTTGGCTTCAGTGTAGTCTTCCTTGATGAATAAACAATACCAACAACATAAACAATGATTCATGTCGTTAACAACGATGACAAGTTAACGCCTGGCGAGAAACACCACCCTTGCTCAGCTCCTTTCGCTCTCATTCTCCCTTTAATATTACTGCTGCAAATTTGTATAATATGCAACGAACTCTTTTCTTAATCAATGGAACAGACACCCAAAGGTCCCAAGGAGAGTGGGAGCGCAAGATTGCAACGATCGTAGTTATTTAAGAGCAAATAAATTATTGACACGTCAGCAAATGAATGTTGACTATTGACGAGATTATCAATTTTGCAGTAAGGCCCTACAGAACAAGGCACGACATTCAAAACAGAAGGCGAGCGGTGCCGCACGTGACTGTGTGACCGACTGTTTCAAGCCAGGTGCCGATCTGTTTTTACTCACGACCGGGATTTCTGGACTAGTCGACGGTTTCAAGAAGGCTGTTGGTTTTAGGTGTTGGTTTTCATAAAGAAATCTTAAAACAGTTGTTTGGCATCTTTCTCTCTTCTTTTTCACATGGTTCGGCCAGTGGTAATTAGCGAGAGAACAAATTCTCTGCAGTAACGCTTGCTGCTGCTGATGCCTTCAGGTATCAGTTTTGCAGACACTGTTAGATAATAATATAAAGCGGTTTGCCAACTCATACATGTGCCATGACCGTGCATGAGCTCACGTTCATGCATTAACTACCTAGTTGCTAGCAAGGTTAATCTTGATGGGCGTTGGTTAGAGCAGCCCCAAAAAATCTAATGAACGGTTGTTGTCTTCTTTCGTGCAAGAGGGACCAGTTTGCACCAAATATGGGGACATAAACTCACAAGAAAAAGGAAAAAATAATTTTGCAAACACAAGTTGGGACCCGTTAGCATGCACCATGTGAACTTCCCTACAATACTTTTGTTTCTTTAGACCAAGAAAAAGAATAGAAAAAGAAGCCAAACTTTTGCTTGCATACAGCAGCAGGCATACCAATGAAAAATAGTAAATTTTTTGGTTTCACAAGAGCTTATTTTATATTAATAAAATTTATTTTTTATGATAATATTTATTTCAATTTATTCATATATTATATATATTTTAAATTTATTTTTATCGAATTCATCTCTATCAAAATTTTGTGAAATTAATTTTTTATTAAAAACATGATCTACAGCAATAATCGTATACAATAACTACCGTTGGAAAGTGTTATACACAGAACGGCGGCAAATACAGGGTAGTGCCGCGTTGCAATCGTTGATATCAGAAAGCGACATGTATTCCGTTAGTATCTACGTCGACAATAAAGGTATCATGGGTCACTTACGATGGTTTTTGGCAATAATTTATTTAGAATGTTTTTTATGTTTAAAATTTTTAAAACAGAGATAAATTATACCTATAAAATTTTGAAGTATATATATTTTTTTCAAAATAAAAAATTCTTCTAAAAGAATTAGAAATAAATTAGAAAAAAAACTCTTTAAATGTCTCCGTTCCCTTCAATAGATATACCGTAGGAGCCCACTCATTTTCTTTCCTTACCTTCTAGAAAAGCTTGCTTGCTTTGCACTGCAGGTGGGACTCGTAATAATATCTTCCGCTTTCGGTTATTTCGTTATGGCTTAACATTTGTTAATATACTGCTGGTGGATTTCCCCAGAAGACTGAACCCAACCTGTTTTAACTCGCCAGACTTGAGGGTTTGTCTTCTGTGCTCCGCATAAATAAGGAGTAAAATTATAATAAAGCAGGCGTTAATAAAACAAAAGCTAACTAGATATTCTATTTTGTTGAGTATTACCCAGAAATTATTATTTCTATACGTCCCGAGGTCAACAGAAGCTTAATTTCGCATTCACCAGAACTAATTAACCAGTTGGTGATCAGTAACATTTGCAGGCTTACAGCTTCTACAGGTTTACTCCACTGTGTTCTATCGGTTAGTGCGTCTATCACGTAGTGGCAGTTGTGAATACTTTCAAAATAAAGTTATTTTTAATAATATAAATTTTTTTATTTTATTTTTAATAATAAATTTATTTTTTAATTTTAAAAAATAAAAATAAATAGTAATAAAGTTTTAGTATTTAATTTTATATTTTTAAAATCTCTAACTAAATTTTATAACATATTATAATTATTAAGCTTTTATGAAACGTAAGAAAAGTAATCTAGAACGCTCCAATATTCTTGCTGCTTCCGACCCAGGTGTTCTCGCGTCTTCGAAGAGCGCCGGAGAGATCTCCACGCTACCCGTTTGCCATAGTCCGTCATCTTTGAACGCAGAGCTGATATGGTCTGATTCGTATCTATGGATCCTACGTTGTCATCAGCGTGCTTAAAAATGGTATATGGCTTAAGCACCGGTTGTTCTCTGAGGAATTTTGGGCAGTTTCGGCAAAACGGCGTGGAGTTTGAGAAGACGTAAAACACCGTGGAATTAAAGATAAAAGATAGTTTTTTTTCTTCTCCAAAGAGATATATATTTACCATACTACCTAATAAAATTTCGATTCTATCCTTTATTTAAGATTTTTTAAGAATACCGAACTAAAACCGTTAAACATAAATCAACGAACAAAAAGATTTTCAACTTCAAGTTGTAATGTCGAATAGCGAATAAAGAACTCCATAAGATATTTCAGATTTTAATAGTGATCTTATTATTTATATTTTGATTTTTACATTTTCATCCGGTTAATAATTTTCATGAAATTACTGAGGAAAAATTAACATCAACGAACGGTCAAATTACGTTACTTTTTACCATAATTAATAATTTTCGTGTAAACGCATACATTGGACCTGGACAGACGACGAATCAACCGAACCGTATATTCTATATTTCAATGTTTGTAGCAATTTTTGCCTTTTAATTTCTGCTCTTTTGCGAACAACCAAAAACGAACTTCCTTGTAAAACACGCTATCTCACCCAACTCTATAAATAACACAGCTCCGTCTCACTTCCGTCTCTTCTCTCTTTAATTTTCCCTTCTTTTCGCCCGATTCTGTAGGGTTCGTTTCTCTCTCGACCGATTTTTCCATCTTTTCTACGCCGCAAGCGTTTTCTTTCCGAAAACCATTATCTTCCTTTTCTCTTCTAATTAGATTTTCAGCAACGCTAGGTAGCTCGTTCACGAGACTGTTCAGATTTCTTTTCTTTTTCTTATTCACCATCAGGTACGGTGCTTCTTTTGTTTTTTTTTTTTATGGTTTCAGAGATTTTTGTTTTTGGTTTGTTTATCTTATAGTTTCTGGTTTTGTCTGGATTCCTTTTTTGTCGTTACAAACTTTTTTCCGGCAATGCAATGCGTTTGCAGATGAAGAAGCATTAACTCCGTTTTCTATAATGAAAATTCTTAAGCCATGTTGGCAGATCTGAATCATTTCCATTTTTGTTATGATTCCCTTCATCTTCTTCTTCCAACTTTGGCTCGTGGATTCCTTTTCTTGAGATTCTTTTTTGGATGCGGTTTGATTTGGGGCCCGCATTGGAATCGCATGCAGAAGGCGGTCTTTCAAATTGTTCGGCAAGAGAATCGATCAACAAAAGCTTCTTAGGCTGTTAAAAACTAAAATAAGAAAAAAAGGAGAGTTGAAATCAGGTTCATTTCTGTGTTCTGTTTGCGTCTGGCCCCAAAGACCTAGCTGATGTAGATGTGTGAGCTCTAATTAAAACTGTCATCTGCCGCCTCTATCGTTCACCGGTCTTCTTCTTTGTAGGGGACCTATCAACATTTATGCTAATATTATATTCTTATTGTTATTTGTTAGGTTGTTTTCTCTTTTGCTGCACAACCAATAATCTACACCGTACCACAAGTTCTATTATTATTTGTCTTATAACTTTGGTATGTTTGGTTGGAGTAAAAATAGGGAAGAAAGATCATTGTATTGAAATATTTTACTTTTGATGATCTTTAATTTGTTGTGTGACAATTTAATTTCTCAGATTTTTGGGTGTAAATTAGTGCTTACATTGAAGCATGCTAATGCTCATGTAAACAGATGATGGGTGAGATTGAATTAAAGTAGCTTCTCTCTTTCTATCATCTGTAAATTGCTAAAACATTCTTTGGTGAATAGTAACTGTTCTATGATGACCTTCCTTAACAATGGCAAATATAGAGATAACGGGTACATATTCCTTGATCCATTCGAAATATGGAGGGAGTTAGAAAATTATAAAGAGGTTGTGCAAACATTGATTATATGTATAGCATTTCACAGTTCATTAGTTTTCAATAAATAATGTTCATGATCTATATATGATCGCAGCCTCTCTACTTTAGTTGGCAATAATTTCGTCTTCCTAGAGTATCTCTTCCAAGAAATTATGTTGCTGCCATATTGTGTCTACTGGTGTTTGAGTAATTACAAGTCTAGGAGGTAAAATTGAACTCTTTTTTTATACTTGCAGTTGAGAGAACATGCAAATATCCACTGAACATCTTGGTCAAACGTTCGTTACTGTCTTATAAATGCTTCACAGTAGTGGCAATGATCAGGTATCTTAAGTGAGGGAGTTTTGTTTGGACTACCTAATTTGAGTTGTTCCTAATAACAACTATGTGATACCAGTCTGCAGGCAGCCTTCGCTTAATGGACTGTGGTCACACTTGTACTGACAAGAGGACTCTGAAGAGGTGGTTTTTCATTGATAAACGGGTTGGTTAAAAAAGACTACTGCCAGAAACTCATTGATAAACGAGTTGGTAAAAAGACTACTGCAAGAAACTAAGTTATAGACGTTCAGCCGTCTCTCTGATATTATAAGTGCATACCTGATCTGATGGATCTTAAATCGAAGAACATCTCCCCTGTTCTCACTGATGTTGTGCCTGTCAACAAGTCAAGATTAGGGTTGAGCTCCCATTTGCTGCAATACCCGGCACAAGGAGCATCGGTTTCCTCTTCTGGGCTCTATGTAGCAGTTCCTAGAAGAAAACCTTTTTGTGGCAAATTTGATGATGCCCATGATGGTTGGCTAGATGCAATGAAGTCCTCGTCACCACCTCGCAAAAGGGTAACCAAGGACTTTGGTTCTGCAAATGCTTCAGAAGAAGCTAATGCTTCTTACCGTGTTTGGGCTGTAAGTCCACTTCTAAAATTTTTTTTTCTTTTCATGTTCACCTTTACAACTTGTATTAGGTAGGTTGGAAAGCTTAATGGCCATCTAAATAGAAGTCATTTTTTATTTGCAGAAGAAGTATCCATCTGCTCTTGGCACGTTCAGTCTAATAGCAAAACTTGCTAAAGGCAAGAAAATAGCACTGTTTTTGGACTACGATGGTACGCTTTCACCTATAGTGGAAGACCCAGATCGTGCGTTTATGTCTAGTGCGGTAATTTTCTTGCCAGAAGTTATATGCTTGGTAATTAACTTGAGGAGCTTTGTCGTCTTACTTATAAATGGTTCTCTGATAGATGCGCAATGCTGTAAAGCATGCTGCGAAATATTTCCCAACGGCGATTATCAGTGGGAGGTCTCGTGACAAGGTATCCATGCTTCCTGCTTCATCTATCTTCTCATGTATTTTGATGTGGGGGTCTTTTCTTTTCTGGTCTATTTCTTTTGTCTGATAATCTGATTAATTTTGTGGTATCCAGGTCTGCGAGTTTGTTGGACTAACTGAACTTTATTATGCTGGTAGTCATGGTATGGACATAATGGGCCCTGTCCGAGAGTTTGGTTCCTATGATGAACATCCAAATTGCATTAGGACTACTGACAAACAGGTTTGATAGACCACACTGGTTGTAGCTTCATAGTATCAATAGAAAAGCAAAGGGCGCTTGCTTGTGTAATTAATAACTTGGCAATTTGACATGGTCTGTTGTCTTGGAATAAAATTATTTTTTCCTTAATTTGGGTGTTGTTAGGTTTCATTTGACATTTTTTGCTGTAACAAAATTTACACTATCTTTTCTAATGACTTTTTTTTTTTGTATTACTTTAGGGTAAGGAAGTGAATCTCTTCCAACCTGCAAGTGAGTTCTTACCGATGATCGACGAGGTATGTAGGTTATAAATTGGAAGATTGCTGCTCTCTTTATTAGCGTCTTTTTATGATTTATTCAATATTTTGTTTCTTTCATTTGTAGGTTTTTAGATCCCTTGTCGAGAGTACTAACAATATTGAGGGCGCAAAAGTAGAGAACAACAAGTTTTGTGTCTCAGTACATTATCGCAATGTAGAAGAGAAAGTAAATATGAATGTTTTGGTCTTTAGCATGAAGAGTTCTTTTTTTTTAATATTCTTACTTTATTAGTTAATTTATTCTTTCAGAGTTGGCAGTTGGTTGCACAGATTGTCCATGATATTTTGAAGGAATATCCTCGTTTGCGTTTGACACATGGGCGGAAGGTAATTCGTAAACCTTTCGTTTGCACAAGATTTTAGCCTTCGATTTTGCTATGATTTCTCACACATATACAGTTTGCTGATCTAGTTTTTTGATTTGTTTATGTAGGTTTTAGAAATCCGTCCTGTGATTGAATGGAGCAAAGGCAAAGCGGTGCAATTTTTGCTTGAATCACTCGCTCTTTCTAACCGTGATGATGTTCTCTCCATTTATGTTGGAGATGATCGTAGCGATGAGGATGCATTCAAGGTATCTTATAGGATTTTCTTGTGTACCTTTTCTAGACGTAATTTAGGAATTGCTAGTTAACTATGAATTTTGAACCAGGCTTTGAGGGATGGGAAACTTGGGTTTGGCATACTGGTATCTTCAACACCTAAAGATACCAATGCCTTCTACTCTCTTAAAGATCCATCTGAGGTGATGCGTTATTCTGCTCCCTGCTTGTTTTTTTAATTAGAAAGAAGTTAGGATCCTTGTTTCGAGTAATGGGTGCTAAATGTTTTTTAAATGCGTGCAGGTTATGGATTTTCTCAAGTCACTTGTGAAGTGGAGGAAAGCAACTGACAAGTTGGCGTTTGGAACCAGTTTACCCGCTAAATAAATGTATCAGTATATATAGAAACAGAATTTGTAAGTTCAAGCCTAGCAAAAATAAAGGCAGGTATCATTTTGGTTTCTCTCGTCGCCACTCTTCTGCTCTAATGTATGCATGTTAATGTTATGGATAGATAATTAATTTGTTTATTTTTTTGTAAAGAGGTAGGTTAATTCTTATTCGCAGCTAGTGTTTATTGCGTTCTGTTTTCTCTTGCTTTAGCATCTATTACTCCTAAAATCTCTTCGTGTTTGATGGTGGTGACGTTTCGACTCAGAATTTCTTATTATGTATTAGCAGGAATATATTTGTTATATAATGTTCTCTTGTGCCATGGAGGGATGCTAGTACGGTGAGGCTAAATCACAGATATCTTTGGCGACCATCTATAGCAAGTGTAGCCATTGCAAATATGTTGTCACCACACTTGCTTTTCACTTCGAGACCTTGCCAAATTTCGGCAACCTCTGAAAGATGAGAACCTAAAGCTTGCATTTAGTTAAAATATGAAAAAAGGATAGTTACGTGGACCTGTACCGTAATGATTTCCACAGAAACGATAGCAGAACAATATTGCAATCTACAGTTTTGTCGACAGCAGAATCCGGAATAAGTAAGATCAGTCGATTATATATGTACAATATCAAAACATAATCATAGAAATTTGGTTTTAGCACCATGTCATGTCAAATGTTCTTCCTATGCAGCAGGGGGTCAACAATGACTTGGGGCACAAAATCTGGCTTGACATACTTATAAAGCAATTCCTTGTATAGCTCATAGCGAGAAGTCATACGGAAGCCCCATTTATCCTTCAACTGCCTGCAAAGGTTGAGATCCATGTCTGCAATCATCAAGCCATCTCTACAGCGTGAGAGTGAAGGGGTACAGGACGCATCTGGAGCTGAAAAATGGCTCGAGCCATAGAAGTGCCCGAAATCAGTGTGTTGAGGCTTCCCATCTCCAGAAGTAAAAGGGTTTTGGAAAACCTCTGTTCCCACACGGTTAATGGATCCAACAAAGTAGCTATTCGCAATTGCCGCATTTCTAGCCTGCAACACAATATGTCAAATTTAATTACTGAAGCACCATTTCTGTATTCTGAATTTGTAGATTAAAAGTAATTGAATAAACAAACCTCTATAGGCCACATTGGTTCACTTAGCTGACCAACTGTCGCAGACGGATTGAAGACTATCTCAGCTCCATTAAGGCCAAATGCAAGCCAATTCAAAGGATGGTGTCTTCCGTAGCATATGTTTATGCCTACTTTCCCAAAAGCAGTTTCAAACACAGGATGTCCAGTGTTTCCCTCCATGTAATATGTGCTCTCATTGAAATCCCCAACCCTAGGGATATGATTCTGATGCATCAATAATCAGCAGCCATTTCAATAATCATCAAAATGTGCATGTGCTACATTTTACTAAAACTCAAACCTCATGTAACCACCTCAGCTTTCCATTCAAGTATTCAACATTTGCTGAAAGTTATTACAAGTTATTATCCATTGCAGTCACTTTGCAAACTACTTCATATTAGACAAGTAAAGATAGCACCAAGAGATGTTCATAGATTGAGCTTGTTTCAAGACATGCTGACGCACTGAACTAGTAACAAGAAGAAATACTTTTAAGCAAATAATATACCAGAACAATATAGTTTATTTCAGATATTTACCTTCCGGTGCTTCCCTATTATGTTACCATTGTTTCCAATCACGACAGCTGTGTTCCAAACAGTTTCTCCATGATTCACATCCCTTTCAAGAATTGGACTCACGATAACCATGTTGTACTTCTTTGCAAGTTTCTGAAGAAATTGAGTTGATTCTCCATCAACTGGCTCAGCAAATTCGCACCATCTCTTCTCTCTAGTACAGAAGGCGAAGGGCATCATCCAAGCCTCCTACACAGTCAGAATAGTTATTCGAATTTTCTAAGCCTAGAATAAGCTACTAACTTTCCAAATAATTGCAAATTATTACTTGCAAGCATATAATGTTGACACCAGATGCACCAGCAGCCTCAATAATTGGTTTCAATTTGTTCATGATGGCTTGTTTTTGCTCCGAAAAAGGAGCAGTTGTCGGCAGGCATATGGAGTTCTGAATGAGGCCAACACGGACAATTCGAGGTTCGCGCAATAGTTCTCCCTCTGCAGTAAAGCGGAATGCCTGTACCAATGAAAAAATTCATGTAGTAAGGCAACATGGTGTTCACAATTAAGGAGAGAAAAAACCTGGTATGTAGAGAACAATCAAAACTTTGTTATGCATCATATTATGAAGACAATATTCAGTACAATTCTAGCTGGAAGCAATTCGACAATATAGGAAATGCACGCAGACTTCGTTGCAAGAGTACAAAAATCTCTGATTTTTGTACTTGCAAGCAACCATATGCAATTGCTTATAAACCTCCATAGCTGAAGTGGCTATGTAGTTGGTCTGTGATTGATCACAACATCCCATCTGCCGTATCATTGCAAGATGATGGAGGACAAATAAATATAACTTTATATACGATTTGACCATGTAAGTTCTGGAATACATCTTCATTGCTGCTTGAGAGGTCTTTCATAAGCGCATATTCTCTTTTCTGGTTTACAATGGAACATTGGATTATCTTTCACAAGAGTCCTACATGAAGTGTTTGAAACTACAGAAAATGTAGACGCCCTTAAAAAAATTATACATGCTATTTACAAGGGTATGTCATAAATGTAGAAGATTCATATCCTTGAATGTAGTAAAGACAAACCCTTGAAATGTAGACGCCCTTAACATCCTTGTGCTCACATGGAATTTCTATGTGCTGTTTGAAAGTGACAACCATATCCAACTTGCCATTACAAGGGCGCGTTTTCTGTTCGCATTGACATGTACTATTTGATACATGCTTTTCTACCCTGTTCCAAGTTATATATAAAAATGTCTTTGTCCACTGTCCTGACTCATGCTCGAGGAGAAAGGCAAGCCACCTGAGAGCCCCAGCCTTCCAAAATTTATGATCCCAGAGAGTGTACCTTGGTGTTCAAAAAGTTCTAAACCAAGTTTTTTAGAGAATGAGAGATTATGGAAGGAACTCAACCAGAGTTCTAAACCATTATAGTGATAATCAATGTGTAAAGAAAATGCAGCTTGAGCAACAGTAGCATACAAGAATGTGATTATCATGAATGTTATAATAAGTCAGCTAAAACTTTGTGAACAACATAATTAACAACATGGAACTAATAATAGACAAGATGGATCTAATAGTTGAGTACTCTAACGTGATTAGATAGAATGCTATAAACTGATAAACTTCTGCGTGAATATTAAAGAAAATTGCCACACAAACATAGATCATATATGAATCAAGATTACTTTCATCGAAGTATATATAAGGTATAATGGCTATGTGTCTGACCTTTGCAGCTTGAATTTGAAAATGACGTATGGTTACTACCTGCAAATCGAAATCATGGTTTGCCGATAAAGATGTAGCTTCATCTGGCAAAGTTATGGATTCCAGTGGATGCCCACAATTCAATCCCAGTAGCAAACGGCTAACTTCCTGTTAAAGGCGAACCTTGATTAAACATAAGAGGACGCATTTCAAAATTACTGCCCCACAGGTCTTGGTAAGCCAAAACCAATTGAATTTCAACATCTTCATGGTAAACGAGCAAATTTGTTGCAAACATAAATTTACTGGGTATCCAGATATGTTAAAGTATAGAGGAAGCTTACTTGACATTCATTGAGTTATGACTAAAAGTCAAACACTTAAGAATCAGATAGAGAAATGCAAAGTAATGCTAAGTATGTATCTTCCAAATGCAAGTCTGAACATATGATGCCCCCAACCTTGACTACTTTCTCAATAAAGCAGACGGTAGTTGAAGCATATTAACTTATAAATTTTCTTTCACCCATTATGTTTCAAATATCAAATTATCTACTCCTGCCAAATGCACTTACAGGAATAATAAGTTTGGGCAATTCAATATGTACCATACCTAATTACTTTACCTGGAATGGCATTGTTCCAACAAATTTCAAAATAAATTCATGAATTTACATATGTTAAATTCGCTTTCAACATTCAACCACCATCTGACCATCAACTTTATAAAATTTAAAACATTCATTAACACTATTGAACTAAACACAATCAAGTACCACTCAATTAAACCTATAGAAAAAGGTCCACTTCTATTATGTCGATACCACCAGTCTGATTTTCTAAGCAGTAAAATAGACCAATCATCAATTCAACACTACAAAAATTAAAAGAGAACATAAAAGAGAACCTGGAAAACTTCTGGTTTGAGGGAGTTCTGAAGAAGCCGGTGGAGAGATTCGTAGCCATGAATTGATCCATCCTTCACCGTCTTCATCGCCGGCGTTGCTTCGCCGTGCTGTTGGTCTTCTCGGCGTTTGCTATCCATTTTCTGAAGCAATCAGACTTTCGATCGATGAAAGGGCGTTAAAAAGAAAGTTAAAAGCTTTTGTAAGATGATTCCCGAACTATTGCTTTTACATTATCATGGTCTGTCTTGTGTATTGCGCGTTTGAGTAATGTACACAGTTGCAAACAATTGTTGCATCCTTAGCGGACTTGTAAATCACTCAAGAAAATGTGGAGAACTCATTCAACTAAAATTCTGACTAGGGAGACGTCTGAGAAGTGTTTACCGAAAAAAAACTTTTTCTAAAAAAAAAAATTATTTTAAAATTTGTTGAAAATAATTTTTTTTAATTTCAAAAGAAATAATAAAATTATTTAATAAAAAAATTTTATAACGTAAAATTTTATTTTAAATTTTTTATAAAATTTTATAAAATATTTTGAAAATTTTATTAAAAAATATAAATTATAAAATTATAAAAAAAAGTTCTCCAAACATGAACATAATATTTGGCGAGCATCATCAGAGTTTTGAACGAAATGTATGTGCGTGCCAATATTTAGTTTAATAAAGTTTGGAGCTAGTTTAAACTTTACATTTGTACCAAAAGGTAGTTCGCTTTTATCACGTTCCTGAAGAAATTACCTTCTGGGTTGTCACATAATTATGTTAGGCGTCGTTTGGCGTTGTTTATAGAATATTTTTTATTTGTTATTTTATTTCATATTTTATTATAATATTTTTTAAATTTTATTTAAAATTTAGAAAATAAAAATAATTACATTATAAAGTTTTATTATTTTCTTTTTTTAATAAAAAATAAAATTTACTTGTCAAGATAAAACAAAAATATCTTTTATTAAAACAATTTCTATTTCATAAATTTTTCCAAAAATATTCTTTGAAATTTTTCTTAAAATGAGTTTACTTTTGTACCTAAAAAAATAACAATATAATTTTACTACGTAAATTATTTTGTACTTTCAAATTATTTAAAAATTTATATAAAATATTATAAAAATATAAAATTAGAATGAAAATAAATTAAAAAATTTAGCCAAACAGCATACATCAGCTCCTTCAAAACTTTTCTAAATTTATTTTTAAACAAATTTTAAATATAAATAAAATTATAAAAATATTTTGAAAAGTACATTTAATATAATTACTATAAAAATTAAACTTTTTTAATTTAAAAAAATTTATTTTTGAAAAACTTATTCTCTATATTGTAATGTAAGCAGTCTTTTACTACAGAAAGGTTAGATGCTCAATGATTATAACTAAGAGGTATGATTATTGAGCTGGTATACTTATTGAATTTAAGTACTGGTTTGCAACTAAACTAATCGGATTTATTAGAGGTGGTTACTTGGGCTATTAACCAAGTAACTATATGATAAATTGGCTTTTGTTAATTATGTGTTTTAATTAATAAAAAATAAATTTTTTGAAATCAAATTTAGTAGTTTGATAAATATTAATTAAAACTAAGTTCATTAAATTTAAATAAATTTAAATATAAAAAAATTTAAATTAATTATCTGCCAGAAGTAAATAAGTCGTGTAAAACGAAGATTAACAACTGACCCCATATATACGCCAAGTGCGTGTTTTCTCGTTATACCCAAATCATATAAATTGGACCAGAACCGAAACGGATCCAAATCTCATTTGGATCCTAAAATCTTTATGATCTGAAAAACCTTTACTACTAGTTCACTCCCGCGTTGAAGCCATGACAAAAGAAAAGACCATTCTTCTCCTTTTCCTTGCAATCGGAGCGCTCTCTGTTTTCCGGCTTCGTTCATCGAGCCTTCTTCGGCGTGCCGGACCTTCTCGATCCAGCTCCCACTCGTCAATCTACCCAAGGAAGTAGCTCATATCTCTTTCTATCTATTCGTTCTCTTTGTCTATTTTGGGTTCTCTACATACAATTAAGAAAATTTTGTTTCTCATTATGAATTCTAACCGTGATTCTTGTTTAAATTTATGCAGGTGCTCTTGGAAGGCAAGGCCAACGCGGACAGCGATCTTAACCGTCCTCAAGCGCTAAATGCTCTCAATACCAACATGGACCCTGCATTCGGTTCTCTTTTTTGTTTATTCACCAAATGGTATACTGTACGGATAAGGTTTTGAGATAATTACTGTGTAAGAATTGAGTTGTTTACTGCAGATACTGGTAGGTGTGTTATTTAATTGCTGATTTTCGTTTCAGGCAATGAGATTGAAGAAGTTCTACGAGTCATGGGAAGAAAACTTGTCTTTAATTATGAAGGTACTTTATGTTTAACTTATGTTAGTAGACGTTTCCTTCTACAAAAGTTAGCTTGTTTGAGCTGTTTTTGTGGAATCCTAAAGTTCAAATGGTTTTTATCTTTTTGCCTAGTGAGTGATTGAAGGGCAGCTACAGACTCTGCCTGTGGAAATATTGTCAGTCCCTATAGGATAATTAGTCAAGGTGAAATTTCACAAGTAATTGTTTGATTTCTTTTGGCTGTTGAGTTACACTCGTGGAGTATGCTGCATGTGCATGTTGTTGTTAGAATGTAGAAGCTGTTGGGAAAGAGTAGCAATCATCAATATGTATATGCATAATTGAAATTGAAATTTGAACTTAGTTCTCAAGTCCAAAAGAATGAAATTGAAATTTTAACTTAGTCCGCAAGTTCCTTGCCCCTCTTTTGGCATTTTAATTTTATAGCAAGAGTTGTGATATAGTTACTTAGGTGATATCTTATCACATTTCCTGATGTTAGATGATTAAACGTCCATTCTTTCTCCCCTGACTTTCAATTCCTGGATGCAATACCTTATGAAGCCTTAATTATGATAGCAAGGCTCTGCAAAATTGTCTTATAGCATGGCTATAGGTCTAAAAGGACAATTCCACATTACCGTGTTTACAGCTAACTTAAAGGTCAGTTGGTGATAGGTCAACAAGCAGTAAAGTTCTCCTCATGTGCTAATTAAATCACTTGGCATTTAATCAACAGTATCATCATGGCATTGCCAAAAAGTTTCTTGGTTTCAAAGCTTTTTCATTGCACATGGCATTATATGCTTGACATAATTGCGTTCAATTGTAAATATGGCAGTTTTCTTTCATGGATTCTCACATTAACGTGTTAATTGTTTGTCTGTGGAGCTTTCATTTCTCTAAGTCATTGGAGAGTGTGAAAATGTTATGAACTTATTCCTTGATTTTCTAGTGATGGATAAAAACTGAAGCAATTATTACATAAGAAAAATATTTTCATTCAACTGATATACTATTGCGGAAATGATTCTAATGAACCGAGTGAGCTGTTTTAGCTGCTTTGCTTAACAACACTCCTGCCTGTGTCTTGTTAGATGCTTGTCATGTGGATCAGCTCTACCTCATCAAGGTCCACTTTATGCTGTCCCTAGACTGACTGTATAAGTATAGTACTTTATATTGGTGGTTTGGCATTAGTATTATGGCATAGCAGAGGTTTGATAAGTGATTTCCATGAGATTGGCTAATGAAATTAAAGTAAGAGAGCTGGTGATGAAATATATGTTAGTTAGAGGTATATCTAGCAATCTAAGCATCCTTGCAACGTGAGCCTAGAGAAGTCACCGTATTGACAAGGCTTAAGGTGATCATTAGGTACCCTATAGGTTTGACCCACAAAGCTCAGAGTTGTTACTTAATGGTCTTTTATTTTGGGTATTGCTCCTTCGGCCAAAGGCATATTAGAAATTAAGGACTTTGTGCTGCTTTAGAAAATAAAAAAACTTTGTCATGCATAAAATTGCGCAACTATATGAAATGAAGTAAGTATAGCAGCGTCTGAGTTTTGCTGTCCACATGGATAGAGGATCTATGTAGTTCTCATTTCTTTTTCTTGTTACTGACCTTTCATTTTAAATGCTTACTCGCTGATGGGAGGCCTTCATGTCAATTTAGAAACTCACATTTTCCATGTGGGACAGTGAACCTTCGTCTACCACCATCTTGTGGTTATTGTATTATGTATGTAACTATTATTAGCATGCTCTTGTCATAAACTTAACAAGATGATTATTTAAACTATTAGAATAATACCAACAAAACTACTATATTGACAATCACAAGTAAATAAATAGGTAGACAACGACTTACAAAATGATACACTTCCATTGAAAATCCAATCATTTTGATGTTTAAAAGCTCCGGTCGACATGGAAAGAGTAGATAAGAGCTCCTAAAACTAGAGGTGCAAAACAATTTAGTGTCTGACGAATTTAAGATTGTTTTCAAAACCAATTCGTAATGAAAAAAATGAGCCCAAATTTTTATGATTATAATCTCAGAACTATTGATAAGCAATATAGAAATAAACCTCTTTTAATACTTGTCCTCCAACGAACGGCTGTTTGTGTATTTATTTATTTTTATTATTATTATTTTTGAAGTGAAGTGGGCTATTTGTCTGAATTATTTGTCCTAATTTGAAGCGGATCACTGTCCTAAATGAATTGAGCTATTTGTACTGAAATAAAGCGAACTATTTGTTCGAAGATTAATTGGACTAAAAGTCTTAAAATAAAGTGGGTGACTTGCTCTGAAATAAACAGACTATGAAGAACCTAAATGAATCCGATAGTAAAGTTAGATTTATCACAGATTCTGGACCGAATCGGTCTAGTCTTCTGTTTTGATACTGTGTGATGAATTTAGATTTCTTTTCCAAATCAATTAGCAATAGAAAGAGTTAGTCTAAATTTTCGTGATAAACAATATGGAACTAAACCTTTTTTAACAAGTGTTTTGTATTCTGATTTAGTTGAAAAGTCTAAAAGCTTGGTTGAGTAGTTCACGATCAAATAGTCTAAGAGCTTTTTTCTTTTGCCTTTTGTTGTTCTAACAGTCTAACTGACAAAAATGTTAACTTCATAAAGAATTTCTATAACATCTTCTTTCTGCTTACATGATCGTGGCATCTTCGAACCACCCAAAAGAATAATAATCATAAAGGAAAGTATAGTTCTATTTACATGTGTGACTAGTGAAATTGTGGATATAGTGGCAACCAGGACGAGGATCGACTACATGTTCCACAAAATTTAATGTGAAAGGGTATGGACTAATTGATGTAGAAGTAGGTGATGGGTATGAATTTATCTAGAAAGAGTATGGCCGAAGGTCTGCGTTTCCCATCTGATATATCTTAAGAGATTTTGCGTTAATGCTTGCTGCCGTTGCATTGTTGAACAGGAAAACCTTTGCTGCTCCTCCAAAGGCGCTGGTCGGGTACACACGGGAAGTAATGCATGTTCTTCCCTTTTGTGCAAAGCCTTCAACAATGGAGTGATCCACCTGGAAAATTTTGATATGCACGTTATATTACAGATACTGTCGAATTCATGTATCTTCTTTGGATGCGAATTGAAAAAGGTCCTAGCTAGGTATAGATATAAAAAAAAATTGTTATATCTATTAGATTTCTAAGAGATTCTTATTGTCCTTATGTCCGTAATTTTGAAATGCTACAAGAAGCTGGTGAATGTTTTCGGTAGTTTTCATTGACAGATTCTTAGAATCTTACCATAATTCTGACACTGAAGCTTTCACCGTTGAGAAGTGGTACTGTGCTGCCATGCACTCTCTTGACAATGTCGGTAGCCTTAGATGATCTGCAAATCAATTACAGTATCAACGAAAGTGCTTCAGAATACAAAGTATTTTAGTTCCTAAGCGAAAAGGTTTTGGTGTTTAGCTACCTTAATTCGTCTTGGCAGAAAAAGGTCCTGAGCTCGCCGCTGGTTCGTCTTGCAACATAGAAGTACACTGCAGTCTGCTCAGATAAGTCATCTGTAGCGAGAACAAGAAGACCAAACGGGCCTAACATGCCCCGACCAGCAGCTCCACCGCTCGTGCTGCAGTTGTACGTAACATCTGTCTCAACGGTTTCTTTAAGTGCCAATGGATGAATTTCAAACTCCGCTTCAATATCCAACTGCATATAACACAAGACGTAAGCTTCCTTTTTATCAGTTCAAGCTTTTAGATCAAATGATTTTTCTAGGTAGAGTACTGCACTTGTATACGTAAATACCTGTGTGGCCTCGCCAACAATGTCAACCGGAACTATTGATCCTGGTGCAACGACGGTGGCGTTGTAGTCCTTGTGGCTCAGACGGAGGCTTTCAATCTCTTCCGCTGGCCATAACAACAGGTTGCTTCCTGTCTTCGTATCATAAAGCACCGTTCTTGGAATTGCCTGTAAAAAGTAAAAGTTTCAGGATTAAAACTTACAAACTTACTAAACTAAAAAAATATATCTAAAACGTGTGAGACATAATATTCTATAATCATAAGTTAAACTTGATTTTATAGAGTCGGTTGACATTTTACTCTGTGACATATTCTAAAGACTGTATTTAGTTGCTCTAAACTCAATTTTAAATATGAGTTTGATTTACGTGTATTTTATAAGAAATGAGAACTGAAACAACTAAGGTAGTGTTTTAATTAAGTAAAAGTGATTTTACAAAAGTGAGGTTGTAAAATAAAATTGATGAGAAATAAAATTTAGTAAAAGCAAATTTTTTTGAAGTAAAATATGTTCTAAAATGAACCCAAATTAAAATTTTGATTGAACAAAGTGAGATCGGATAATTTGGATAATTTTCTCCGCTGTCACTTGGCTCACACTCTGCATAGATTTTCTTTTTAATTATACAAGCAAACTAACATTCTTTGTACGCCTTTCTAACTGCTTTCTATTGTTAGAAGGCAAACTTCTAAATCAATCTCGACCAGAAGTACTACACAACGAACAAAAGAAACTTCTTTTTATTTATAAATGGAAAAAAAAAAAAAACAACTTCGCGTTGACAAAACTATTTTAATTACCTGAACAGAAGCCCAGCCTTTCAAAAGGTCAGCTTGCTCGCTATCAGTTTCACCAATCCAACCCCACAATATCCTCCGCCGATTCTTCTGATCGTAGAAAGTTTTCGAAGCGTAGTACTTGCCGTAATCGTAACGGAGACCGATACCGACGTCGTTCTCCAGGTCATCTGGAATCCATTTGTTCTCCTTGGGGTAATACCTTCCAATAGCATAGTAGTCTTTCTTGATATCGTCCAAACTCGCCTTCATGACGTGCTTCACATTCGGTCCCGGCGTTATTGACGTGTCGAGTCCGACAGTTGTTTCTTCCGTCAACACTGGGTAAAAGTCGATGCATTCCCACATCCCTGTGTTAGCAACGGAGTGGAGAAATCCGGGGACTTTCTCGAAGTTTGAGAAATCTTTCGTCTTGTAAACAAGAGCATGTCCCGTGTGGTCTGCGTCTTTCGATCCGATAGCAAAGAACCATGCTTCTTGATCAGGAAGGTACCACGCTGTCGCCGGGTCACGGAAGTCTTTCAGCCCGATCCCTTGTGGGGGACGGAGAACTGGATTGGCCTCAGACTTCACCCAGTTAAGAAGCAAAGGGTCCTCAGGGTCAGCGGGGACGGCGAGGCACTGGACTTGGGAAGAAGTGTTGGTTGAGCCAGTGTATAGAACTACAATCTCGCCGGAGTGGAGGAACGTGGCGGAACCGGAAAAGACACCGTTGGCGTCGTACCATTGATCAGGGACCATTGCAAGAGGAAGGTAAAGCCAATGGATTAGATCACGAGACACTGCATGTCCCCATGTAATGTTTCCCCACACTGCTGAGTAAGGATTGTATTGGTAGAACAAATGATACCATCCTTTGTAATACATAGGACCTGGAGCAGTTAACCAAACCATAACAAGAAGAAAACCAATTAATATCACCATTCAAAGATTAATTTTGCAGAGAAACAATTTGTATGAAAAAAGTGTTTGTTTTGATCTTTGGATGCTTACCATTAGGATCTGGAAGCAGTAAACGGAACACATATATTTCAGCAAGATATGCATGGAAACAAACAAGAGATCAGTTGATTTTTCTATGCAAATTAAGGAAAGAAATTAAACAAACTGAAAGAACAAACAGAGAACGGAAAATATAGTAATGGTAACTGATTGATTATATACCGTTCATCCAGTTCTTCTCAGGTTGGAAATGGAAAGAAGTACGTTGCCAATCAAGCATGTCTTTAGTCCAAGGAAATCTATGTGCAGAGCCAAGAATCTGCGCTGTCGCTTTCTCTGACACTCCTTGCTCAACCCCCCGCGACTCCAAAACAATAACCGCTGCATTCGCCTGGTTATCCGTTGGCATCTGCAACTCCACTTTACGTCCAGTACCATAGTCATGCTGCTGCCGGTCACCGGCAGCAAGTAACAAGGCAGCTACAAGTGCTACTGTAGTAAGAACAGCAAAGAATATTGTTACAGCTTTCTTTACGGTACAGGAAAGTTTATTGTTTTCTTGTTCAGGAGCAGCAGCAGCTGGACTCCATCGATCGTCGGAGTTCGGCAATGAAGTGTGTATGAATGGAAGGGACAGTGTCGGCGTTTCAACGTCTCTCCCTGCCATTGCAGATGCACTGCAAAGCAAAAACAAACGCACGCACGTTATTGAATTAATTGAATGAACCAAATGAAAGATTTCGGAATCCTATATATAGGCTAGCTAGAAAATCGAAGTAAGGGATTCGTATTTTGATTATAATATTATTGTTCAAATACGAGAACATATGGATAATTGGAAACGTGGGACCTACGAGAGGAGCTGGAGATGACTTGGACGAAAACCAAAATGGCCAAAATGTCTCTAGCCAATCAAATGGGGAACACTTGAGGACACGTTAAGTTGTTCCGCAAGAAGAAGGAAAAAGAACACTTTTATATGGTAAAAATAGTTGAAATTGCATACGTGGCTTTTTATGATTGGAGAGAAAGGTTGTAACGGTAGTGTTTATTGAGGGCGTTACCGGTTCCGTCTCGTGTTTATAAGGAAACTTAACTGAATTAGTTTCTAATTATTGGTTGACTAAAAGTCGATTACTTGTTTCGATAATATACACCCTTAACATTTTTTAGTTAAAAAAAAATTTACGTTAATACTAACGTCAATTAACTGAAAATGTAGTCATCAGTTTCTCATAACAATTTTTTTTCCAGAAAAAAAAATTTATTTTAATTTAATTGATAAGAAGAATTTGGTTCACTAGGCACAAATTGCTTCCAAAATTGTGCAAAGCATTTTTACATATTTGTCATGGTATACAACTAGGTACTAAGTAATTTAATGTTTAACAAAATAACTTCACATTTTATTTTCTGCAAATTGATTAGACTATGTTGTGTTTGTGAAATACGAGTCCATTTATGTCTTAAAATGCATATGGACTATATAGTTTAATCATGCTAGTGTTACATTTCGTACTTATATATATTTCAAAATTACTAACTAATTATGCATATATATATATAAGGTTGCAAGTAGTCCTTAATTTCATAGTATCGATTTCATATAAAATCCTAAAAGATTTATCTATTATGTAAATATTTCAATTTACTAATGTCGTTAGTGAATATCGACTAATTAGTTACATTGGTTTTAAAATGTCTTATGATATTACAACTTGTAATTCTAAAAGATTTTCGTCTTTGGTAATGAAAAAAATCGACTTTGATTTCCTGATTTTGCAGAAATTTTCTAAGAAAACTTAAATTAATGGTGATGTCTCTACCAAATTTCATTGGATAATTCTATTTCTGAAAATTGTTATCTTTTCCATTTTGATCGAATCACTCTGAAGTATAATAAAAATACAGATATTTTTATAAAATTTGACAAAATTACTATTTACAATAGTAATAATCTGATAGTTTTTTACTTGTTAAATTCTATAGGGTTAAACTTATTTTAATTATAAATATAATATCATTCCAATATATTTTATATTGGAATGACGAATCTCATAATTATGATTCTGATTCTCTAACGATGATTATTTCTAAAAAAGCTCACAGTTCAAAATTTAAGTAAAATGATAAAGTACCAAAAGATAGAATGTTCGAATTTTTTTATTTATTTCACATAATAACGAACAACATTAGGAACATCTATGTTTTAAAGATAATGCAAAGGTATCTATGTCAACTTAATTCATACGCATCATCACCTAACACGAAAAAATAATTGAAAAAAAGGCCTCACTCATTTACTTTCCAAATTTTCAATATCCAAAGTAATCAAAATCAAGCTTTTCTGTGATTATTCTAAAGTTTTATTTATCTTTATCAAATTCCTTACTTCTTTACAATTCATAAACCTTCTAACACTTATCTGTTCCATTCATTTATTCTTCTTTCCTTTTGTTTGTGCTCTTTATTTGTTTTTGTTTTTTTCTCTATTAATCTTTCTTGAAAGTTTTTTAGTACTGATGAGTTAGGTTTGAATTTCTTTGATTCATGCCTACCATATGAGCGAGCAATCAACGTTCTTCTCGTTTCCTACATAGCAAACATTGAACGTGGCCAAATAATATTGAATAAATTCGATCGTGCATTCAATATAGTAGTTTCCCACAAATATTTTCCATCTTTGTTCACTGCTTTCTTTGTTACCATCTTCCTCCAATGAAATTAAAGCAACGCAAAGCAAGCGATTAACGTGGAAATAGTCAAAAAATGCACTACGAGTTCTTCTTCTAAAGTTTGCTAAAGAGTACTACGCAGTAGTTGATTGGGTGGGGGAGTTGGTGGAGATGGCGGCGCAGAGGCGGCGGTTGGTTTTGTTCGCTGCTTTGTGGATAGCAGCGGCGATGTTGGAGATATGTTATGCAGGAGACCCATTTGTTTACTTCAATTGGAATGTTTCGTACATCATCGTTGCTCCTCTTGGAATCCGTCAACAGGTCTTTTTTCCTTCTCCTTCGTTTTTAATTTTGTTCTAGAAATTTTGATGAATATCGAAATTATTTAGCATGAGAACTATGAAAAAGGGGAAAAAGATTGCAGCTTTTTTTCTTCAGAGATGGTCGATTCCATTTGTTAGTATTAGGACTGAAAAAGATTGCAGCTTTTTTTTTTAAATTTAGGTAATCGATTCTGGGGAAGAAACCAGAACCAAATTGCTTTTGCAACGTTTTGAATACTGAATTTGTTGGTTCTTTCGCCATTGTTTTGTTGCACTCTCCAGTCTCCACTTTCTTTTCTTTCCCTGGTCGGTAACCAACCACTTCGAGATCGTTCCCAGTGCGTTGTTCACTATTTAACTTATAACCTTTTTTTTTTCAATTGACAATTATTATTATTGTTCATGCAGGTGATTGCAATCAATGGTCAATTTCCAGGACCCACGTTGAACTTGACTACAAATTGGAATGTTGCAGTCAACGTTCAGAACAACTTGGACGAATCTCTCCTCTTCACATGGTTAGAATTTTTACCAAACCAATTCTTTTGCCAACATTAGAAAGCAATGTTTCTGCTTTTGTTATTTTCTTTCTTGGTAGTTTCTGATTGATGAGTATGAATTGAACAGGGATGGAGTCCAACAGAGAAAGAACTCATGGCAGGATGGAGTTCTTGGAACAAACTGCCCAATTCCACCAGGCTGGAACTGGACTTATCAGTTCCAAGTCAAGGACCAAATTGGTAGCTTTTTTTATTTTCCATCAATCAATTTTCAGCGAGCAGCTGGTGGATATGGAGGAATTATTGTGAACAATCGTGATGTTATTCCCATCCCCTTTGATAAGCCCGACGGAGAGATCTCCATCTTCATTGGAGATTGGTTCAGCCGAAATCACTCGGTTAGTGTTTCTAGCAGTTGGATTTTTTGCTATCCAGATTTTCCCAAAGTACATTGGATCTTTTCTTTCACTATAAATAAGTTGGTTTCAAAATCATGATTGGGAGGAGCAGCTGATAATGGGCATCTGAAATTTTCATGGAAAATGCATCAAAATTTCCTGAAAATAGCATCTTGAAATTAATCAGCCAACTAAGTCGGAAGAAGTAATGGTGTTTGATGCTTGTGTAGGGTCTTAGGAAGGATCTTGATTATGGGAAAGATCTTGGGATGCCCGATGGTGTTCTGATCAATGGCAAAGGTCCATATAAGTATGATCCCACACTTATTCCTGATGGAATTGAACATGAGACTATCAATGTAGACCCAGGTAAGTTACTTTTCACAACCTAAGCAGGACTTAAGTTAGATACTGAGAATTCTGCTTAGGAAATTACCGACTTTCTATCATAAAAATGTGTATTGCCTTACTATCTTGTCTACTCACACTAGTTGTTAATATATTGCCTGCAGATGGAGGTAAAGTAATCTGCCCATTACTGGCTTATATTGATGCAATAGGATGATACTGTGGATCAAATATGTAGTTTTTACATGTCATAAGTCATATTAAAACACATCATGGATTTAGACTGTGTTAGTGTAACCACTTAGCTACTGTGGATACTTGAGAGATTTGGGCTTGATCATTCATCACAATCAGCTGCTGTAAAATTAAAAAAGATCCTAGAATTTGTTTCATAATTACCAAATATATGGACCTTATTGGCAGGTTCCTTGCCTGAGAAAAATGCAGCTTTTTAAGTTAAATCCTTTCTTCTTATTGCCCTAATATTTAATCACAAGGATATTTAATAATTAATTAGGGAACTAGTTAAAGTCACCTTTAGTACTTGGCCATCTCAGAATGATCAATTACTGTGGAAAATGTTCAAAGTTTCAGATGACAACTATTTTACTATATTTTCATTGTGAAATAATTTTGTTTTAGAATAAGAAAAGAAAAGTATGATATCCACAATAGGCCTACTCTGCTGAGAAAACAAGATGGATGGCCACTTAGTTCTGTATATGTTAGGAATTGCTTTAACCAAAAGTGAAAATTATTTCTTTGAACAGGAAAAACTTATCGCATTCGTGTGCACAATGTTGGAGTTTCTACTAGTCTTAGCTTCAGGATCCAATCGCATAAAATGCTTCTTGTAGAGACAGAAGGTTCATACACTGTGCAGCAGGATTTTACTGACCTGGACATTCATGTTGGACAGTCTTACACTTTCTTGGTTACAATGAATCAGAATGCAAGCAGTGATTACTACATTGTGGCAAGTGCTAGATTTGTAAATGAGACTATTTGGAGAAGAGTCACAGGAGTCGCCATCTTGCATTACTCAAATTCAAAAGCTAATGCTTCTGGCTCTTTACCTGATCCTCCTCAAGACTTGTATTACAAGGACTACTCAATGAACCAGGCCAGATCTGTCAGGTTTGGTTATTATGGTCATGAAACACGCATATAGTTGCATTTTCGTCATGTAATGGGATTTTCTCCATTAGATTCACAAGCAAGTTTACTAAATTTTAACTGATAGCCTTGATCAGTTTGCGGGTCTGTCGTTTTTTCCCTCTCACTTTTGCATTTTTTGTGGTTTGGTCTTTTAACCATTAATGTGACTTATTGCTCCTAGCAGTAGTTGTATAGGTCTATGAAGACCTTGGTACTAGTGTTTATTGAACTGATGTGCCCTTAATTTCCTTTCGGTTATTCTTGATTGTCTGGTTAGTCTTACAAATCACAACAAAATTTAGGTGGAACCTAAGTGCAAGTGCTGCACGCCCAAACCCTCAAGGATCTTACAGAATTGGTTCGATCAACATTACTGAAACATATCTGTTGAGAAATGAGCCACCAGCTCTTGTTAATGGGAAACTTAGAGCTACCATTAATGGCGTTTCATATGTTCCCCCTGATACACCAGTAAGGCTTTCTGATCACTACAAACTGAAGGGAGTATACACACTTGACTTCCCTACAAGGCCAATTCAAGGAGCTTCTAGGCTTGGAGCATCTGTCATCAATGGGACATACAAAGGCTTTGTCGAGATTGTATTTCAAAATAATGATACCAGAGTGCAAACTTACCATTTGGATGGACAATCTTTCTTCGTGGTTGGGTATGAATAAAAACCTTTAAATTGTAAGCCTTGTTATTCTTCTTCCGAAATTGTACTCATGTATATGAATAACAGGATGGATTATGGTAAGTGGACAGAGAACAGTAGAGGCTCATATAACAAATGGGATGCAGTTGCTCGATGCACAACGCAGGCAAGCCTCGACATAATTTTACATTTATTCTGAACTTTATATTATGATTACATCTGCTTTATACATGAATTAGCTTTTCTCTTTATCACAAACCCTGTTTTACCTTCCTATTGGCCAATTAATAACCCTTCAGTCTCAAGTGCTCTTTCTTTTCTCCAACCACAAGGTAGCTTGTAAATTGCATTGTTCTTTGAAGAATCTAGTTTAAGTGCAATTTTGTACATGATTGGACACTCATGGAAACTAGAGTTAGTGTTTTTATATGATTTATGTAAGGTCGGTATTTCCTGATGTTCTTAATCAAAACCATATATGGAGTAAACAGTGACTTGAACTTACGAGTTAATGGCATAAGACATTGCAAACACTTGTAACACAATAAAGAGCTTAGTGATAATAATAACAAAGCAACTTGAATTTGTTTCGAGCCATATAAATTTTCTAAAAATAAATTTTCTACATGCATTTCTGGTTGCTTTGTGCTTTATTTTGAGTAATCAAAGATGACCTGGCCTTGGAGGTTTAAAAGAAGTATGCATCTTCACTAACCCTCATAATGAATGGGGGTTCAGGTTTTCTCTGGAGCTTGGACTGCTGTCCTTGTTCCACTAGACAATGTGGGATTCTGGAACTTGCGCTCTGAAAATCTTGATAGATGGTACCTCGGGCAAGAGACTTACATTAAGATTGTTGATCCTGAGTTCTCTCCTAAGACTGAGCTGCCGATGCCAAGTAATGTTCTCTATTGTGGTCGACTGAAAAATCTTCAGTAAGTCTTCTTGCTTTGATATTATCGCTTTGATTTATTGTACACTTTTTTAGTCCAGAATTTGACCATCATTTCTTCAATTTTGCAGACCTCAAAATCATCAGAATACAACATCATCTGCAACCTCAATTATTAGTAGAGACATATTTCTTCCGTTGGTCCTGCTCATAGTCGCTAGCTCTTTACTTTTGTAGATTCTTGGCTGCTTCAGAGCTCTTTTATCTCAATAGCTTTTGCCATACACTCTTCTTTCTTCATTCTCTTGATTCTCATTTGGATTGTGAAGTATGCTCTGTCAATATATAGAATATATTTTCATTTTATTCATTTGTCATCATATTTTGCATCCAAGTCATTTTGTCCTGTACGTCTGTGTAAGGGTTTGGCTTCAAGAGAAATTCTTAGATGTTGTGAAAGAGAAAAAAGAGAAATTCTTCGGTTAAAAGTTGCTTTTTCTGCACGTTCTAAACTAAGGCTCTGTTTGGATGTGCTGAAACTTTTGTGTTTTTGAAGTAAAGCTGCTTTAGAGTGCTGTAAGCGGCTGTAGAACTTTTGCAGTAAAAGCAGTTTTATGTTGAAAAGTATTTGGATAAATTTTTACTGTATCGTATTTTTGAATGCTGAAAGCTGAATGAAGTGTTTGGTTAAGTTTAAGCTTATTTCTATATGAGATATATAATGATTAAAATACTCCTAAATATATAATAATTGATATATTATGAAATTTTTAATTATTTTTTATATATTATTTATTTTTTTAAAATTTTAAAATTTTATTATGTAAAAATTATATAAATAATTACTTATATCAATATTTATAAATTTATTAACAAATTATATTATTAATATCAATCAATAATTAAATTGAATAATATTAATTATATAATAATTATTATAATATTAAATTTGAAAAATATATTTAATAATTATTTAAAAATTTATATTATTTTGTAAATTTAGTATTATTATGATAAATTAGTAAATAATTTTGATATGTATTTAAATCTGTATAAATTATAAATTTATTTTTATAGTATAAAAATATTAAATAAATATTGAACAACTAATAAAGTCAATTGTTACAAACTTTAATATAAATATTATACGGTCATACATATTGTAACAAAATAAAATACAATCACAAGTTCAAACAGAAACACAACATTCATAAATGACTATATATTTCACTTGCAATTGCATCACGACATGCATCCCACCTATCATTACGATCGGATTCATCCTCAGGTGGAACGTTTGATGTACTAGAAGATGCTTCAAATGCTGACGGTAGATAAGTTTCACGCTCAGCATCTGTAAATGCTTCATCTGCTCATTTAATCCTGATATAGTTATGTATCACCATTGTCGCAATAATAATATTACATTGTACCTCTATTGAGTATGGCGGCATATCTCTTAAAATTGCAAAGCGCGTCTTCCATACGCCAAATGTACGTTCAATTATAGTCCTGCATGAAGAATGTAGAAAATTAAACTTTTTATTTTCTCCCTCTAGGCGCCCGCATTTGTGGTGTGTTGGCACGACGAAAGTCCTTAAGATGATATCTTACGTCCCGGCCTTTATAAGGACCCATATATTCATAGGTATTCATAGGTATGTTTATATTCTGCATCCACTAAATAATATTTATCTCCGTGAGGATGAGGAAATCTCAATTCAGGCCTGCGTAATACTTCGTTCAGTATGCGTGAATCGTGAGCTGACCCTTTCCATCCGGCCTATGCAAATGTAAAACACATATTAAAATCACATATTGCTAATATATTTTGAGTAGCATACCCTTTACGTCCAATGTAAGGTGTTACATCTTCTGGCCGTATAGTTGCTTTGATATGTGTCCCATCGATAGCTCCAATACAATCTTGTATTCAAAATTTAATATTAAAATAAAAAATTTAACTTATCTATTATAACAATCTAAGTGCCGAAATTCGATTTTATCACTTACTTTAAACCATGGAAGATAATGTGTATTCTGTGGTTTATGAAATGCTTCTCCCTCGTTATATCTATCATGAGGCTTTATAATATTTGCAGCCAATCTCAGCACAGCCTGAAGCACTTTATGAAAATGTCGATGAATTGTC
The DNA here is from genome assembly GCA_019914995.1 of Acanthochlamys bracteata. NCBI lineage: Eukaryota > Viridiplantae > Streptophyta > Magnoliopsida > Pandanales > Velloziaceae > Acanthochlamys > Acanthochlamys bracteata. The sequence continues at coordinate 2,305,226 of CM034126.1, forward strand.
TCACCCGAATGACTAAAAATTTCCTGATTTACTCTATTTTCTAGACCATGTGCATCCGTTCCGATAAAGATAGCAACTTCTTCATGAACAGACATTCTACGTGTTGCATCTAAGTCGTATAATCTTGTCAACTCATCACATAGTTGTAAAAAAATAGGTACCTTAAATCGAAAATTTTGATAGCAACGAACTTCGTTTCCTTGTAGTATCTCATTTATGAAAACGTTACCAGTGCATATAAATGTACGACACGGATGTTTACATAAATGTTGATTATAGTACTGAATTGTTGCATAATTTGCTTGTTCACATAAATCTGTCCATTCTTCTTCACTATCATTTTCCTCACTATCATTAGCCCACGGATCCATTTAACTACAAATATAAAAATTAATTTTAAATAACAATATTAACTAAAAACATACGTATAAACTCACAATTCTAAAAAACAATAATATTATAATTGATATCAAAATTTTTTATAATAATATAATTTTGATCATATTATATACTACCACAATGATACAGTATATTAATATCATACTATCAAAATAATATTTTAAACGTTCAACTAAATCACAGTAATAACATAACAACATCATATGCCCACCACAAAATTATTTCAAAAATATTTATAATATTATTATTTAACAAACATCATATTAACACGATAATATATTCCAATAATGTTCACAATAATAGTACGTAATAATCATAACAACATACAATAACTACCACCAACATCATACAATAATATCATTTTACAACCATAACAACATTCCAATAATGTTTACAACATATTTTATAATACTAATAGCACAGTAATATTCGACAATGTTCAAATTACAACATACAATAACTAATTTAAGATTTTTCCGGTCCAAAATAGTTAAAGTGAAAATTCAGCCAACTATAGCGAGCTGCAGCACTAGGATAACTCATAAAGACTTCACGATTTTCTTTCTTAGTCAAAACACATGCTGCATAATGGGATAGGGGGCTACCGTCTTCTATCTCCGGAATAGTGTCTAATATCGCCAAACATTAACGGATGGTTGGTATCGATAACGTCATTGCATGTTTTTGACGCATTATCTCTGTCATATCACCGATATGCTCATTTCCAGATGATCCGGAACTCTTTCGCTTCCTACCACTACTTCCTGATTTTAAAGGATTTTGAGATATAGAAAAAGACTGTGAAGAAAGATCATTATCAGTTATTATAGGAGAGGGAACCTGAAATGCAGGTTGAGGTTCTTCATTGGCTCGAACGTCGTCACTATCTCCGCTGCCTTCCAAATCCGATGGGTTTTAAGGTGCAGTCTTCTGTTGAACTTGTGATGGTGCCCAAGCCCGCGAACCATTGGCAACAAGATCATCAAATAACACCGGGTACCGTTCGCGGTATATAGATAAATCTTTTCCCTTAAATTTTTTAAATTTAGGGTATGCCTAAAGAAAAAAAGAGTTCATTAATTTAAAAAATTAGTTTAATAATAATAACATATTTTTTACGATTATATATAAATACTTTAATTTTTTTTTCCCACCACTCCTTATCTGCAGCAATTGTATTGCGAATATAATCCCATCCCAAAGCAGACTCTCCACGAAACAACGATTTATAATTATTGTAATCACTCTTCATACTATTCCAATAATTTTTTAATTATTTCCGCTCAACCTCCTGGCCATAAAATTCTTCAAATGATTTTTTGATATTTGTCCAGCCTTACACATTAAAATAGCTTCCTGGCCTGTTCCCCTTAGATATCTCTTGTTCACAATATTCAAGAAACTTAAAGTGGATAGCATCTGTCCACTTAATCGGATTCACCTTTCTTACTCGACGTGATTTTGAAGATTTCATCTAAACATATGAAAATAAATCCCTCAAACATCATCATAGGGCAGTAAGAAAGCATCTCATTTGAGCATTGTATAAAGCAAACATCCCTCAAACATCATCATAGGGAAGCAAGAAAGCATCTCATTTGAGTATTGTATAAAGCAAACATCCCTCAAAATTCATCATAGGACAGCAAGGAAGCATATAGGCAGCACCAACAGACAAAATCTCTCAAAAAACATCATATGGCAGCAAGGATAGTATAAGTAAAACTACCACAAACCCTCAAAATTCATCATAGGGCAGCAATGAAGCATATAGGCAGCACCACCAGGCAAAAATCTCTCAAAAAATATCATATGACAGTAAGGATAGTATAGGTAACACTACCACAAACCCTCAAAATTCATCATAGGACAGCAAGGAAGCATATACGCAGCACCACCAGGCAAAAATTTCTTTAAAAATATCATATGGCAGCAAGGATAGTATAGGTAATACTACCACAAATCCTCAAAATTCATCATAGGGCAGCAAGAAAGCATATAGGCAGCACCACCAGGCAAAAATTCTTCAAAAAATATCATATGGCAGCAAGGATAGCATAGGTAGCACTACCACAAACCCTCAGCAAGGAAGCATATAGGCAGCACCAACAGACAAAATCCCTCAAAAAATATCATATGGCAGTAAGGATAGCATACGCAACACTATCAAAAATCCTCAAAATTTATCATAGGGCAGCAAGATTGAGCCTGGGCAGCACCACCACAACAACTCAAAAAACAGGCCAGCAATGATAGCATGACATTATAGGACAAAAAATTCTCAAAATTCATCATAGGGCAGCAAGACTGAGCCTGGGCAGCACTACCACAACAACTCGAAAAACAGGCCAGTAAGGATAGCATGACATTATAGGGCAAAAAACCCTCAAAATTCATCATAGGGCAGCAAGACTAAGCCTGGGCAGCACCACAACAACAAATCAAAAAACAGGCCAGCAAGGATAGCCAAACATCTCATTCAAAGTAACAATTCCTGCCATGCCATCCAAAAGGGGCTGCAAGATGATAAGGCAACCAAACATCTCATTTTAGCAATGTATAAGACAACAAACCCTTAGAAATTCATCATAGGGGAAGCAAGATTATGCAGCAATCCTCAAAATCCAGATAGGGCCAGGTAGGGCAAGCACAAGCAAATATACATCAATATTCATTACTTGTCAGTAAGGATAGCCAACGATTCCTCAAAATTCATCATAGGGCCAGTAAGGGTGTTTATAGACAACATCACTTCAAAAACTAAGCCAAACCAGCAACGATAGCCAAACAATCCCTCAAACATCATCAACAGGCCAGCAAGAACAAGCATAGACAAATATACCTTAAAAATCATTAATTGCCAGTAAGAATAACTAACAATCTCTCAAAATTCATCATTGGGCCAGTTAGGGTAAGTATAGGCAGCAACCATACATATTTGGTTAAGATTAAGTGTAGCATCTATTTTATTATCATGTTATCAATAACTATCAAGCTAGCCAAACATCTCATTCAAAGTAAAGATCCCTGCTATGCCGTCCAAAAGGGGCTGCAAGGTAATAAGGTAACCAAACATCTCATTTGAGTATTTTATAAGACAACAAACCCTCAGAAATCATCATAGGGACTGTAAAGTTAGGCAACAATCCCTCAAAAATCCAGATAGGGCAGCTATACATCATTATTCATTACTTGCCGACAAAGGATAGCTAACAAATCCTCAAAAATCATTAACAGACCAGCAAGGACAAATATAGGCAACATATCCCAAAAAATATTTATTTGCTAGTAAAAATAACCGACAATCCCTCAATAATCATCATAGAGCCAGTAAGGGTGTTTATAGACAACACCACTTCAAAAATTAAGCCAAACCAGCAAGGATAGCCAACAAATCCTCAAAAATCATTAACAGGCCAGTAAGGACAAATATAGGCAACATATCTCAAAAAATATTTATTTGCTAGTAAAGATAACCGACAATCCCTCAAATTCATCATAGGGCCAGCAAGTGTTTTTATATGCAACACCACTTCAAAAAGTTAAGCCAAACCAGTAAGGATAGCCAACAATCCCTCAAACATTATCAACAAGCCAGAAAGGACAAGTATAGACAAATATACCTCAAAAATTATTAATTGTCAGTAAGAATAACCAACAATCCCTCAAAATTTATCATTGGGCCAGCTAATGTAAGTATAAGCAGCAACTATACATATTTGGTTAAGATAAGTATAGCATTTATTTTATTATCATGTTATCAATAACCATCAAGCTAGCCAAACATCTCATTCAAAGTAACGATCCCTGCAATGCCGTCCAAAAGAGGCTGCAAGGCTGAGCATAGGCAATCAAGCATCTCATTTTAGTACTGTTCAAAAGTAGTACACAAAAATAGAAATGGGTGTGCAAAACTAATGAAATGCATTTAACCGTAATGGAAAGAAGCTTGAATGAATTTTATATGAAATATTGCATATACAATAATATTTTTGCACAGAGTAGTCTAAACATGTCAAGTAAAGAAAACATATGAATTAAAAACACAATAAGAATTAAATCAATAATACTTTTAGCTTCACTGTTAAATCGAAGGAGGAACAACAACACTTATAAGCACTCACCATACGCAAAAACTATATGAACTGCATGGACAAGCACTCATCATCTGCAAGCACACCTTAAAAAAAAAATAACAAGCACTGCAAATCATTACGGAAAACAACTCACCATTAGCAGTATAAACCGAAAACAAAAAAGCAATCATACATATCAAAATAAATAGAGGACGAACACATATACCATACATACTCAAAAAATATTATACCGTTAATTGTTAAAACCGTTATCGTCAACAACAAAAAAAAAAAGAGAAAACAAACTAAAAAAAAATAATTGCGGCTAAAGATCTTACCAGATCGAAGGAAGAAAGACAACGAAAGCTCTAGTAAAGAAAATCCAAAGCGAAAGGAGATCAAGATCGGCCGAACGAAGAGGTCAACACAAACGAGACCGACAACAGTGTCGAACGAAGAAATGCTTGGCTTTTTAGCGATATGAGATGAAGAAAATAAGAGTCATCAGTTTGTCTGCCGGAGACGAAGATACCATCCCCGTCAGAGATCAAGAACAATCGGAAAAGTTAGGGTTTGAAGAAGAAAGGAGCGGCGCAAACAGAGGAAACGATCAAAGAAGAAATGAGAAAATTAGGATAAATAAAATGCGGTAAAATAATTTATATAATATGATAATTTTACAAACTTATGATGGAAGCACTGTGATGCTTTTTCAAAAGCGACTGTAAAAGTACCTTAAAGCAGCTTAAAATTGTAATATCCAAACGGTATTTTTATTGTGCTGTACTTTATTGAAGCTTAAAGCACCAATAAAGCACAGCCAAACAGGGGGTAAATATTTACGTGAATCAATGGGGAGACGTGAGTACAAATTATTTTGGTTGAGCTCAACTGTACTTCTTTCTGATGGCATGGTACATTCCTTAGACATGATTTGTGCAATGAGCATATGTTTCACCTTTTGCTTCTGATATCAATCAACTCTTCTCATCTGGTTTCTATTCAAAACTTCTTACCTGGCAATCTTGAGTTCTCATATGTTGTAATGCTAGTTTCGATGAGCTTCTAAAGGGTAATCATTGACTTCTAATCCCAAGGTTCTGTTTGACAACATTATCCGAAAAATATCCTCCGTTATAAAAAAATTCAATTTCAAAAATCAATAACTGCTGAAGTTGTTTTTGAAAAATTGTGGTAGACATGAGCCAACCATGTACACCTTACTATTATGATTATAATGAGTACATATAATACTGAGCCCCACTTCTTTTGCAAGTTATTAAGCATATCTCTTAAATTTACTAAAATTTGGCTAAATTCAACTTTTTTGTAAAACTCGAATAATAAGCAAACTGCAAAAGATCTGAGCTTAATGAAGCATGTCTTCAATCAATCAAGCACTTTCTAATCTATACCACTGACCCTATAAATTTTCAAAAACAAACGATAAAGTAATCTATCTTCACTAATTAATGTTAAAGAACACCAACTTATTTAATAATTCACTTCACTAATTTCACACTGTCAAACAAAGCGCACACAAAAAAAAAAACCCTTCCCTCGTCTTCTGGGTTTCCTCCAGATTCCTTCATTCTCTCTTCAAAAACGTTTTCAATCTCCCCAAATTCGAATTTACAGATTCGAAATGTTGCAGAAATTCGCACTCGCAGTGAAATCGAAGACTATCGAGTTCTTCGCCGAAGACGAAGACGAAGAAGACGACAACGCGAGCGTTATCTCCACCGGCGCCGGCGCCGAGCAAGTTATTACGGGCCAACGGGTTGTTGTTCTCAAACCAGACGCGTTACCGCCGTCTCCGGAACCGGAAACCATTGCAGCCGCTCACTCACCTCTCGTTCCTGAAGTCCTTCGCTCTGCTGACTCCGCCGCTGTGAATCATCTCCGCCGGTTATCGCAAATCAAGCAGTCATGCCTCCAGCAATCCCTCAAGCCACAGTCTTTGTCATCTTTACTTCAACAGCAGGTACTCGAAAACCAATCCCTTCTCCGCGAATTCAAATCTGTAGTTAATCATCTCCAAACAGAAATCGATAAGTTGGATTCTGATTCTGCGGCTGTCCGTTCACGTGTTGCTGAATTGGACCAAGAGAATTTTAAATTGCAGCGACAGCTTAATGTGGCGTGTTCGCCACCGGAGGAGAAGGTGGAGACTTTCTTGACGGTTGGAGTGTTTAATTTTGTACTCAAGGATGCTTACCGGACTACGCATGGATTTACAAGATTGTTGGTTAGGTTGATGGAGAAGTCAGGCTGGGATGTTGCAGCTGCAGCGAATTCAGTGTACCCTGGCGTGAATTTTGCGAAGCCCAGGCATTGCGAGTATGCAATTCTGTCATATGTTTGCTTGGGAATGTTTGAAGGTTTGGTAGAGAAGGGTTCTGCCGTAAAGAGAATTGTGGTCTTGAGAAGTGCTGTATTGTGCGTGATGACTCTAGAAATGAGTCTTTGAGGCAATTCATTGAGCACTCAGAGAGTGATGCTCTCAATTTGGTTACCGGTCCCTCAAGTTGCCATTTTTCTAAGTTCTGCAATAGGATAGGAAACATCAAAATCTCATACGAAAAGCATGCAAAGCATCCATACTAGGGAATTTTGGGGTGTATTTTTCTGATTTCTTGGTCACTTCCAACCCGCTGTACGTACATTTTGTGAACATGGCTAGCTCAATTTGGATGCTACACAAGCTAGCATTAGCATACAGTCCTGTCATTGAGATCTTTGAAGTGGCACGAGGGATGGAATTCAACGCCGTGTATATGGAAAGTGTTGTTAGGAGGTTGTCCTCGGGTTGTGTGATTAGAACACAACTACAGGTAGCTTTTACAGTAATTCCTGGGTTTCGTATAGGGAGAACTGTTGTACAGTGCAGGGTGTAACAGGATGATTTCAAGCAGGTAGTCTGATTTATATATTGCAGAAGTGTACATTCACTCACTAGTAGAGACACCCTTGAATATAGGATCTTGTAACGGCTATTCAAAAATTGTTTCAAACACTTGCAAAGTTACTGATTTTAGTCAAATACACTCTTTGCTCTACTTCTGGAAAAGAATTTACTTGTTTAGCCTTTACAGCATGCTTTTAAGTTTATGAATGAAGTGCTTGTTAAGGCGTTTGGTATTGCTCTCAGTAGCGTTTCAAAAATTCTTTTTATTTTACATTTTTCAATAAATTTTTTAATAATATTTTTTAAAATTTATTAATAATTATAAAAAATTATTATTATTTATTTTTTTAGAATGAAAAATAGAATTTATTTTTGAAATAAAATAAAAATATTTTTGTTCAGAAATTTCTTTTCGAAAATATTCCAAAAATAAAAAGCCCTCTTCAACTTTGCTGTGTATGCTAAAAATTTATAGTGATGCAAAGCTACATGTACTCTCCGGTACCAGAGAGTGCATGATAGTGATGCTCCTTGCTCTCATTGTTAAGGTCTATACTTGACCACGGCAGAAAGCCCACGATAGTGCTTTTCTTTTTTAAAAAAGCTGAAAAACAGCATTCCTAAACATGGCAATAAGAACGTTTAAAAATGCGTAAAAAAAGCTTTTTAAATTTTTGACAAATATGTTTAATTTTATATAAAAATAATTATAAATTATATTAAATTATATAACATATAATTTTTTATATATTTAAATTAAAAACTTTTATAAAATATTAAAAAATTATTTTAAAAATGTAAAATAAAAGTATTTAAAAATGTGTTACCAAACGTTCCCGTAAAGATATGAAGCACCAAAAGCTGCGAAGGGAACCAATAATTGCATTGAAAAAGAAAAAAACAAATTCAGAAGGCACCAAAGAGAAAATGTAAGAACATACAATATTATACAATAAAAATAGATACGATATGCGAAGATTAATTCGCAGCTAGTAACATTTTGAGCTAAGTTGAAGGAAGGAGCGGGCTGCATTATCCATGTTGTCAATATATAGTTGCATCACATCACCAACATCAATCTATGATTGACATGCATGACAATTCACCCAATGCCATTTTTTCTGTCTCCCTAACTGCACCCAATTGAAAATGAATTCCCTCGTTCGTTTTTTCTTTCATTCATTTTTTTTATTTTTCTCTTAGAGCGTATTTATTAACGCTTCAAATTTATTTTTAATATAAAATATACATAAAAATTAAAATAAATTTTTTTAAAATTTAATTTTAAAACTTACTATAAATATTAAATTAATATATAAATTTTTTAAATCAAATATTTTAAATTTTTAATTTAATTTTTTAAATTGACTTTTAAAAAATTTATTTTATTCATTTTATTTTCAAATTAAACATGCCCTTAATGGGTATGTCTGCACTGTTTTAGTACAATACTGTTGTTGATGTAAAGTTGACATTTGAAATTATTTTGAAAAGTATTTTTTCAAATAGATTAATTTTGTCTTATTTTTAAAAATAAATTTTATTTTTTTATTAAAAATAAATTTAAATAATGATAAAATTTATAGATTCTTTTTTATATTTTCAAATTTTTAAAATAAATTTTATTAAAATGTAATAAAAATATATCGAAAGCGTGAATTAAAAAATAAAAAAATATTTTCTTTAACGTGACGCAAAATATAGAGGTGGCAATATATGACCCGACCCGAAAATTTAACTCGAAATCGACCTGTTTAATCAGAATTATGGTTAAAAAATTTGACCCGTATAAATATATGAATTGGGTTAGGGTTGAAAGAATTTGACCCAATTATTAAATGGATCGATCCCGGTTAATCCGAAATTGACCCACCAATCCGAAATGTCATCTTTTGAAGGAACAATTTTTAATTTTTTCTTACCCTATAATAAAATATTGGCAATAAAAATAATCGATAATAATTATTTACAAACTATTAAATTATATTATATTTATAATTAATTCTTTATTTTTATACTTTAGTAAAATAGTGTAAGATAAAAATTATAATATTATCGAATAGTATTACTATGTAGGTATTTTTAATAACAAATTTAGATTTCGTATAAAGATTTTTATGAAAATTTTGTTAGATAGATATATTTATTAAAACTTTTATTGAATTATTAATATGTATTTATAATCATAAATTTCAACTTTTAAAATATATTTTCAAAAAATAAAAATAACAATTCTTTTAGATATTTTAAGTACTTATGAAGATATTAAGCAATTCATATTTTGTCGGACATAATTATATCTAGTCAGTATAAATATCGTGCACTTTTATTTGAACAGATCTTATAATTTCGCTGAAGCTTTAAAATATAAAATTAATAATTAATAATTTTAATTATTAAATAGGTCGACTCGAATTTGACCCGATTATTAGTAGGTTGGATTAGGGTTGAACGAATTTGACCCGATTATTAAATAGGTCGACCCAAAATTGATCCATCAATTCATATTGCCACCCCTAGCAAAACACTAACAACTATTTTATTAAATAGTTCAGCTCAATTTTATTAATCTTGGGATTAATAGAGTGCTAAAATTTGATGAGATCCTAAAACAATTTAAAACCATTGAGATTCTATTTAATAAAATTTTATCACACACATATAGAGTGCTTTGAGCTGAACTACGACCTATGTTATATTAAATTATAATCGGCTAGCTTTCTTCATTTAAATAAAAACATCGAGTAATCATTGGTTTATGGTTTAGATTCTCTATATATAACATCTTTTTTAAATTCACTAAAATTAATCCTATACTTTTTCAGGGATAAATTGACAAATATTCAGGTATGATAGAATCGAATACATAGAATGTGGTTCAGGTATCTACCGACATATCCACTTGGCGATTCTCATTTGTCAGCAACGTTTCAAAATGAGACTTTTTCCATAAATCAATTTCGATTTAACATTACGGACGTATTTATAATTGCGTAAAAGTGATTTTTTAAAAATATATTCGTGAAAGTGATGTTTGGTAATAAAAAATTTGTATGAAAATAAAATCGAAGTGATAATTGAAACACGTAAAATAAAATTTAAAATAAAGTTTTTGGTGAAGTAAAGCTTAATAAAAATAAAAATAAAATTTAGATTAGCAATTGAAATAATTAAAGTGATTCTAACTTAAAATCTGAAGAAATTAAATAGTGATACGTTGCATTAAAACATGCACTACATCTCAATTGCCTGAAGATCTCTCTGTCTCCAACGATTAATGATGTGTGGCAATTAAATGAGTTGAACGTACTTCGAATCATCTATGTTTGGGTGATAGCTAAGCAGACACGACTGACTCAATATATATGGATCACATCAAGTGAGCAAAAACATTTTCTTTTTTCAACTAATAAAGACATTGTATACATTGATGTGAAACTGTAGCAGCATTCGTTCAGCAATATATCAAAACAAAAAGTTTGCATCTGGCTTGAGATGCCTTTCGACTTACGTGTTCTAATGATCCCCACATGCATGAAGCCTCCCGCCAAAATTTCTTACCAGAAACTCTCCATGCATGGTGGGGCTTTTGTCCAGGAATGCAATAGAGTAGTGCTGCAAGTTTCAAGTGTTAATGGGATCCCAGAAATTCTAACATAGCAAGCATTTAGGCAGATTACTCAGTGACCCTGTTTCTGTAATCTGCAATATTAATTTGACCATTCATTAAAGAAGCCGCTCTTCACCTTCAGAAGCGTGATTTAGTACTAAAGGATCATCTGGAATTTCTTAAATAAGGTATTTTTAAAAGAGTGTAAGACTTTAATAATCTTCAAATAATGTTTTTCAAGATTAAATGATTATCTTCTTTAAACTTAATGAGATTGCTAGGTGAACGGAGTTCATCAAGTGATTTATTTTTACCTTCGTTCACTCCCATTCGTCTCAATGCAAACAATGGGTAAGAGAACGTTTGAAAATATTTTTAAAATAAAATTTTGCTAAAATAAAAGTTTTTTTATAAAAATATATTTTATTTTTTTATTTTAAAAAATAAAAATAAGTAATAAAAAAATTTTATTTTATACTTTTAAAATTTTTAAATAAATTTCTTAATATTTATAAAAAATATAAATTAAAAAATTATTTTTTTGAAATATTTTGTCAAACGTATTCTGAGCGTGATGTTATGATGGAGCTAGCTCATATATATATATAAAAGAATGTCCAATTAACTTCAACCTTTTTCTCACAAAACTAATTATCATTTATGCTTTAGCTACACCTCCCTAGCTTTCAGGTTGTTGGAAACATTGAGAATACGTATGGCAGGTCTTCTAATTGTAGCTATCTAACTTTTAGCGGCAAGTGAAAGCTGCAGGCGTGATGGAATCGACAGCCCAATCAGTTGAATTCAATCTCATACGTGGTGGGGTTGCATAGTACACGGTGGCCCATTTATTTTGGAACAAGCATATCTCTCCACCTTCACCACTGCACTAACAGTCACTTCGATCATGGACCCCTTTGCTGCGATGGATATATTACTATATTTTTCTTTCCACTAAAAGGAAGCAAAATAATTTCTAAGCTACCAGATCGAATAACACATGTCGCTGATCATCCTGCTGCTGAGCCAATATATATGTTATATCTTTTCATTTGCTTCATTGTCATTCAGTTCTTACGTTCCAAGCTTGAATAACAATCTTATGTATATGTGTCGAGTAATTAATATGGATCTCTTGCATTTGAATCTTTTCGTTTCTGCTGCTTGGCAGCCAACATTAATTGAGGAGAAAGAAAGATTTGTATGGAGAAGACAAGTGAAAGCCTGGCATAGATTCTCTTGCTAAACTTTCAAATTTTATTTCGTTCCATTAAGATGATCTCTCTGTTTTTTTTAATATATAATTCTCCAGGCTAATTTGAGAAGGAACAAAATGCTGCAAAATATCCAAATTAATAAGATGTATCATCTGTAATAACTGATGGTACCTTAAAAAATCTCTTTCATGTGATTTGGTGTTTTAGATGAACTTTTATAGATTCAACTATATATAAACCAGTATTTTGGTGTTCACGAGATAGAAAACCCTAAATTCCTACGAAACTATGGTATAATTTCCTATCGGAAATAGATAATTTATCAGGAAAGGTTGAAAGAACATTCAGAGGGTTAAAATTATGAATCGAATATATAGCTATCGTAAAAGGAGATACATCTATTCTTTTAAACAAATGCTATGTTCAAGCCTAATACATTGCTGAGATTAAACCCATTTTAACATATGTTTTTTTGTCTCATCCACTTAATTAGTAGCAATTAACATATATAAACCTTGTACATAGTATGCACATATATATGCATCGCCAGTTTCCTAAAAACCGACAATTTGAAGTTATTGCTAAAAACCAAACATTAAATTTTTTCCCCGGAGAGAAACATATACTCTTGCAATTAAACAAAAACTACTAAAATATAAGAAATTAAATAGAAAGGATATGTATATATATATATATATATATATATATATATACTTCACGATTGATGAGAAAGAATGAAAAAGCAAATCGAGTACATGAAGGAATTAATTGAAGTAGTAGGCTAATATATAACATAAAGAGTTCAAAAAGATCTTATACTTATACGAAAGCAAGACAAACTAAAGCGGAACGTTTGAGAAAAGGCTAGCAAGTATATATGTAGCGTATATGTATACACCCAATCTAACCTTCTCACATACGTCCTCCACACTACGGCGCTCTCTTTACTCGACATTGGAAACCTTCACGACCAACAACAGAGAGCTAGACGATGAAACACAACAAAAGCAGTACAGAAGAAGAAAGAACCACCAAAGAAAAAAAAAAACAAAAGAAAAAGAAAAAAAGAAGTGGAAGATAATTAGCTAAAACTCTAGTAGACAGATTCATAACGTGATTGATCTGATGATGAAACTGTAACGATTGCAGCAGCGGCGACTGGTACCTAGTAGTAACTCAGCTAGTAGAAGTAGCTTGCAAGCATACATAGACGCAGAACGGCCCAGCTAGAAAGGGGCGATGGCGCCCATGTTAGCAGCAGCTGCTGCAGCGTAAAACCCGTCCTTCAATAGAACATCATCACCTTCCTACAAGAAGCCCAGAGAAAACCAAAGGTTAGACTTGAGAGAACCAGACCGGAGCCACCAAAGCAAGCATTCATTAAAACCCTAAAAATGGTTAAGAACCCGTGAGAGAGAGATAGATCGATAGCTCTAAGGCTGCAGACAGAAGAATCCATCAGAAAGCTAGCCAGTATTAATTGTAAGGACAGAGCTAGATTTTATTAATTAAGTCTATATGTGCTGCTCTATTGTTTGAACTCTTCTCATTACCTGCTGGCGCATGCTGCTCTTCTTCGTCAGTGCCTGGTCAGGCATCAGACCGAAATGGATATGCGGGAAGTGTGCCCACTGTCATCATCAGATCAAAGTTTTCATTAATTCAAGTAAATCATTTTTAAAGAGCCATCAGGTTTCAGCTGTATACATCTAGAGATACAAATGAATTAAGCAAAAGTTTCTTTTTTTTTTTTTAAATAACGTCTTAGAAAAGAACCCTCGCTAGAATATATATAATTGTAGAGAATAATTGTTGAAAAACTAACGTTTTTAGCAGCAGCACTGAAGGCTTCTCTGTGGGTTATGTCTGGGTTTCCAGCCTTGATTCTTTGTATTTCATCCCTGCGACCAACGATGTTGATTTCACCAGTTATACAATAAATATCTTAGAAGAACTATACATTGTGATCTTTCAAATATATATATATATATATAGCTAGTGTTACTTACTTGATGAAACGGTTGTAGGCGGAAGGAACTCTCTGCCTCTTCTCTGGAGCTGTATGTTTATGAAACCGAAAGACAAGAAAACAATTCAAACTCGGTAAAGCCATCATGAAATCTCCATGTAGAGGAACATACGGACACATGTTTTCAACCATAATTAAACAGATTTGAGGAATCCCTGTTTAGCTCATGGAAATGTCTGCTCCTATAAAAGCACACAAGAGCAAATACACTGGAGATCATGGAGAGAGCACAGCAGATAGACAGAGTAGCTAGGGGAAAAGAGTACCGACCTGGGCCGACCGACAAAGGTGAAGGGATGAAAGGAGAGATAAACAGTTGGTAGCTACAGAAAGAATTTACGGCATGAAGCAGAAAGAAAGAGAATAGGAAAGATGGGGTTCGAGTAACTGCAAACCAGACCAAGAAGGTATTTTCCCTTACTAGACCAGACCGAATGACAACCGCCATCGTTTGTCATAAGAGCTTTTGGCAAGTCTTCCTGTGTGGAAATAATTTGTGGGGTGGTATCCTGAAGACATTGAGAAAACAACTTCCGTATATTGGTGCAACCGACATGTTTGTCAAACCATCTCGATCAAGAGAAACTACATGGAATTAGATATAAAAGAGAAGATATAGTTTCTGATCTTGGGTTTTGTTCCTTCAAAGGAAAGGATCTCAAGTATCATTAGCAGCACAGTCCTTTAGATATTGGAAGAAAGATGAAAGAAAGAATCTCCAACTTTCAAAGAAGATGTTCAAAAGAGTATATGTATACTTACGTCTGTTCACAGCAGGTGTGGGAAGCAGATCTTCTTCTGTTCTCTTTGCCGGCGCGTTCGAGTTATTGTTGCTCAAGATGACCTGATCCAGCATAAAGCTCGGCGGCGGTGGGCATGGAATCTCGTCCTATAACATATCACCACCACTTCAAAAGTCACATATATTTATGAAAACACAATTAGATATAATACAACCCCAAAGATCTCCGTCATTTTATTCGCTCCAAAGATTCAAGGGAACCAAAAAAAAATTTTCAAATATCGATCCAATGGAATATGATAGATAGCTAACTAGCTAACTACAAGATATCCAAAGGAGATCGAGAGAACTATACGAGCAGGCCGTGATGAGTTGGAGCCAGAAAGGCATGGCCTAAGTGAAGCTGCTGGTTTGCACCGGCGAGAAGCAGCCCGCGCATGTTGACAGAGAGTAAGTTGGTGCAGTGACCGCATCTTACCGTCACCGTCTTGAACATGCTACTGCACGGCACGCTCACCTGTTGTTACAAACAATACAACAGAACAAGTAAATTGAGTAAATACCAAACTCTTGATAATTTAAGAGGATGACAAACGAAGGAGGTAAGGTTTGAATATATTTACGGCCAGGACGGTGTCGCAGAAGTTGCAGTGGACGTAGCAGAGCTGCTCGGAAAGAGGAGGAGAGAGTTGGTCGAGAGAAAAAGCAGCCGAGGATGATGACATGATTTTAAGAATCCTTGTTGATCAATCAAAAAAAAAAAAAAGTTCTTTGAAAGACTGAGATATGATGATGAGAGATCGAAATGAAAGAAGAATAATAGAGAATAAAAAACCTTGAGAGATTCTGATTTGATTGGTGACCAACAAGAACAAGAAGGAGCTTAGCTTCTTTATTTGATTGGATTGATGCCCTTGATTTGATGCTTTCTGGGAATTTTTGATTGACTACTTGGGATATCTGAATAAGGGAGTTAACAAAAGAAAAAGGAAAACCTCGGATCTGTTATCTTTGATTTGATTGTAGGTAATGGGAGTTTGCTTGTTATGAGGGAAGGGAAAGAAGAATAGAAATGGAGTAAGAAAAGAAAAAAGAGTTTGTTTGATTGAGAGAGAAAGAGAAGATGATGACTCAACAGAGGCGAAAGAAATAGGCCAAACCAAACACTGCTGCTTTCTTTCTATCTCACTTCTTCTCAGTACATACGTAGAGAGACTTAAGATAGATAATAACGATAATAACTAATAATAGAGAGATTAGCACCGCTCTTATTCTTAATAAGGTTGAAGTTGTAATAATTAATAAAGAAGAAAAGGAGGAATCTGATTGAATGCGTGATGGAGGATTGTCTTTTGAAGATACTGTTGTTGCTGATGCAATGATAATATGGCACATTTACGCTGGCGTGCGATATCATTCATTTACTACTATTATTATAGTATATATCCCATGCATATACTACTACTATTACTTTTCTGTATTATATATTATTGTCATTGTTATACTTCTGTATTTTTTTCCCTTGATAGGAAAGTTACATTCTTTGGTACTATTCCAATTCCACAACAAAAATTTCTTTTTCCTATATCAAGTTTCTAGTATAGAAACTCTTTGGCATTCCATTTTTTTAAAATTTTAGCATTTTACTTTAATTTTAAATTTTTTAATAAATCTTTTACAGTATTTTAAAACACTTTTAAAATTTAAAAAATATAATAATACATCATAATGTTTTTATATGTATAAAATTTTATTTTTAAGTAAAAAGTTAATTAATTTTTTAAAAATTTCAAATAAGCTCCTTTTAAGAATATTTTTTATTTGAAGCACTTATAAATGATCCAACGGTATCAGACTATTAGGGATGCTAGGTAGGGGTTCATGAGTTCACTCGATGTGTTATTCGATAAATATGGGTTCAAATATATATTTTTTGAAACAGTGCGTGCCTGTGGGATGGAAATATATACACATTTTCTGAATGAAAACTTGAAAATAAACGAAGTATTTTTACAATAAGGATACAAAATCAAACACTCATAATAATTCAGAAAATACTTTTAGATTATCAAACAAGTAAGCATAGGTCATGACTGATCAGGGTTTTGAAGCATTCTTATATAAAAGATGGAGTCAGCGGTATTTCGATTCAATAAATTTTATTTTATCTAAAAAATAACAAAAAATAATAAAATTTTATAATATAAAATTTTTCTATTTTTAAATTTTAAATAAATTGTATAAAATATTATAAAATATTAAATATATGAAATAAAAATATTTGTTGAAAAGCTCCGTAACTAAAAACGCACTCTACGGCTTGTTCTTGGCATTCCAATAATCAAAGACAATTATTCTTTGAAGTATATTTTAAGGAATGTGCCATGTCATACATTATTACATTCTGTGTTTGGTAGTGTCCCAAGTAAAAATATTAGTCTCACTCGCAAAAAATTCTGTCAAAACTTGGCCATTATATATTAGAAGCTGCTAATATAGATGCATGACCACCCTATTATGTGATTATAACTACTACGAACTACAAGAAAAAGAACTTTTAACAAGAGAACTTTTAGAAACTAATTATAATTAATTAGTCGATGCTAATAAGAGTCTACAGACACAGAAATTGATCACGAATAAAAATTACTCAGCGACCAAGTCTCAGATAATTAAGGATTGCGACCAACTGACATGTTGGTCGCCCATACAGCAAGTATTTTAATGAAATTTTGCGTTTGTTATTGTTATCGATAATCCATGTTTTCGTGATTAGCATATTGATTGCACATAATCTATGTAGTCGCGACCGATATACCAAAATTCACATTATCTGCGACAAATATACTATTTTGTCGTGAATAACTTATGTATTCACGACCAATAGCAGTTGGTCACGGATACTTGCGTTAAATTCACTACCAAAATGACAGTTATTTATATTATACGTGACCAAATGATGTCTTGTTCCCGGATATTTGGATTATCGTAACATTAGTATGCTGGTCACACATATTTTAAAATGACTATTATAAAAATTTTTAAAGTAATTATTGTAACTTTATTTAGTCTAAATCATTGGATATGATTTGCAATTTTAATATATTATATTAATAAAATTTAGATAATTTGTACATTATTATTTGTAATCCATCAAATCTTTTTTGGTCAATATCACCGACCATTCTCATGTTCATTGCGATAGATCTTTTTTTGGCGTTACCAATAACTAAGATTTGGTTGATTATAATGAGGATGGGTTGAAATGCAATTCAAGAATAATGGTAAATTCAAAGAGGAAAGACCATTCATGTGAGCTACGAAACTTCCATCAACTTATTCTTTTCAAGGGGTTTTTAAGGTCTAATTCCTAATATATACTTAAGCTACTTCAATCTCGTATTTCAACGAGTACTGTACAATTCCAATTCAAACCTAGTGAAATTAGATCGTAACGCAACCAGAAACTAGTTAATCAGAGCTGCACAGCATTGATAAATACATAGGTAAACTTAATATCCTTGCACATGCTCTTGCAATTTTCCAAATCTTTCTCCATTTAAACCTCAACACCAGATTCGGGCAGAGGTACTTCCTACTTCCTAGAAGTTCCATGCCCATGCCTTCGCCGGTTCGCTACCTTTTACTTCTTTCACTTTTTAATTAATATCATTAAAGCTGATTAAACACAAACATCTGCTTCCCCTAGTACACAAAGTCACAAACAACTAATTATAATTAATACATAGAGCTAGCTAGCTTGTTATAGATAGCTAGGAAAGCTAGCAGCAGTAAAGCATCAAAGGTATCAAACCAACCATCCTCCATATCCTTCACCAACCCACATTCGTTGTATGACATTTCTTTCTAGGTATAATTGATATATAGTATTGTTGTTGGAGGAATCCATGTTATTATAAAGATTACACCAATGATGTGGATAGAGATAGATAGCTTAGATATCATATGTATAAGACCATATACACATATAGACAACGACTGTTTCTTGATGTTGTAGTAATCTATGTCCTTTTCTTTGCTGTTAACCCCAGAAGAAAGATTTATACAAAAAGAGTTGTTTTTCGGTTTCAGCTTCAAGCGGGCGGTGAAAATGACCCAACTCTCTCTCTCTCCCTCTCTCCGTTACTCGTGATCATTCAATACAGAGAAAGGAAAAGATCAGAGACGGAGAGAGAGAGAGTTTGTCTGTGTGTTGTATGGTTGTCGTCATTCCCAATGAGAGAACGACTGCGAGAGAGAGAGCACAGGGCGGTACAGGTGGGAGATGAAAAGAAGCTTTGCTAGTTAAAGAGTCGTTTGGAATAGTTAAATAACATACCTTTAAAAATAATTTTATTAGAATCTTTAAAAATAAAATTTATTTTTAATTAAAAAAATTAAATGATAAAATTTTATAATGTAAAATATATTCATTTTTTCTTAAATACTAAACATTTTTAGAAAACAAAAAATTAAAAGAAGTACTTCAAATGTACGGCCAAACAACATCTAAGCTAGACGTGATAAGTGAGTGAGAGAGAGAGAGAGAAGGTGGATAGGGACGTTTGCATGGGGTTGCGGTGGCTTTCCCAGCCCTACATCACCTGTTGTTTTCGCAGTGAACGAATGAAATGAATGAATGAGAGTGAATGAGAAATCAAAGCAGAAGAGCACGAGAGAATGGTAAAAGATAAAAAAGAAAAAACCAGAGCAAAGAAAGATGATGATGATCAAAATATGCACTTTCTCGCTTTCCCAATCCCTTCTTCTTTCTCTGTGGCAATTCATCGAACACCTACACTACCACACCTAACATATAATATATGTATATATAAGCTTTAGAACCAGGACACAGCTCAGGCTCAGGCTCAGGCTCAGGCCTAGCCAGGACCCTCCCGGCTCCGGCTGCTTAGCTAATGGTTGATGAGCCCTACAGTATCTATTTGCCCAAAGTGAACAACTCTATAATATCCCGTTAAAAAGTGGCACAGTAAACACGGTTTCAAAAGGGCAAACATTTACAAATATAACTATTAATATATTAATAAAAGAAAGCAACAACAATAATAATGGCAAAACCTTTGTTCTTTTTATTTGACATCTCACTACAGTCTTCGGTAACAAGGCTGCTGCTCCCCTCTGCTGCTACCTGTTGCTTCTGCTCTGCTGCATGCTGCCTTTGCCTTGCTGCAGCTGCATGACCCAGCAAAGCACTAGCGTACTAGACAGCCCAATCTCCCAGAACCACAATGTTACAAACCACGACACTCTCCCTTCTCCATTACCACACTTGTACTTTTTTTTGTTATTAATAATTGCTGTTGCTTTTTCTTCTAGCTCTTCCATTTACACTTGCCTGCTGCCGTTTGATGTTTTTCTTCCTTACAGCTTTACCCCGCTATGTAGATATATAGCTAGCATTATCGTTCATGTAACCATCATTCATGTAATGAGTTTGGGATCGCTTAAAAAAAGATTTTCGAGAAAACATTTTATTATTTTTTCAAATTGCTATTTTTATAAATTAAAGAATTTTCTATAATAATTTTAAAACGTATCGTTTAATACATCTTTCAAATTTCTAAAATATTGTAATAAAACTTTTCTAAAATGAAAATGAATATGAAATAAGGAGAAAAAATTATGCCAAACAACACTATAACGTTTATACATAAATATATACACCTGTTCATGGGTGTATGTAAGTCACCATGCTTTCATCTGATGAATTTCTTGATATATAATTGATACCATGATGTAAGCTGCATGGCCCTGCTTAATTAATGAACTATTCTATATCGGCTATGCTAAAGCTACATATGTAGCAAAGTGGTTAATGAACTGGTTGGTGCAATGCAAAGTTTGGCTCCATTCGATGCCGCAACCTTCACGAATTACTCATGTTGTCATAAACAGATCACCAAATTAAAACTGAAAAACTAGCTAAGCTAATTAAATAGCAAATTTTGAAGTTTTGCTGTACTTGAAATGCAGTAACCTTCACCGATGAACTTATTTCGAGATTGGGTAGTGTCGGTGTAGGAAAAAAGTAAGAATGCCAGAAAAGAGAAAAAGTATTATCTTTTTCCCCCGATAAAAACAGAGATACAAAATGAAAGAGTTGATGGAAACAGTTATTGCAGCAATGCTACTATACTTCTTCTGATGAACAGAACATGTTGTTTAATTGGTTTTGGTGGTCTAGCTTAACTACTATACATTTCATCATCGATCGATCGATCATCTCAGCGTCCATGTTATCCAATCTATCAATTATATACGATAGATATGCATATATATATATATACATATATATATATCCTGATGATTTAATATTGCAAAACCTGTTTCTCTGTGTGCTTCTCCACCAACGAAGCCAGTGGCAGGGCATGCAACAGTACATACAGAGTTCAGACCAGAGAGATTGAAGAGGTCCCCAGAAACCACATGTATTGAAAAGGAAGCTAGTTAGCAAGCTATCTAGCAGCTTCTTCGAGGATTAATGACCAATAAATGTATTGCCAACAAACAGCACACATATGTACGTACGTCGTAGTTTATATAGGAATCAAGACAAAACAGATAGGGGAACCAAACCAAGTCAACAGCATGAACTTTCATCCATCAAAACCCCCATGAATATGTATTAATTGAAGTGTTGATTCATGAATAGTCTTGATGAGTGAATAAGAACTCTTTCTTTAATTTGTATATAAGACTGATGATCATGGTTGAAATTATCTAGTCTTACATCTTATACCTATATATATATATATAAACAGACATTTATATACACAATATATAAAGTTACAACATTTCTTGGTTAGAAATATGCACAAGTGATATATGAACTTGAGATATATATGATTGAAACTAGCCATTTATGTTAAGACTTTTTTTCACAAATTTGTATCTCAATAATTACATGATTTTTTTTTCTAGACCTAATAACACCTCTAAAGGCTTGCAGAGCTGTTAGGAGCCATTTGCATCGCTAAATCCATGAGACGAGCTTCTCCGTTGAGCAACTTACCAAACCTCAACCCATGCAAGCAAATTAATATTAACACAGTAACCTTCTTAGAAATAGTGGTCATGCAGAAATCTCAGTTACTAATTTGGTGATAAGAAATGGTCATATATAAGTTTATAATTTAAATACTCTCAGATAGAGTTCATCACTTCAACTTATTTGAAGGCAAGACATTTAGCTATAAGTTAAATTTTGTTTTATTCTTTTTATTGGAAACACAATTCTCTACTAGATATATTAGTATAAAGTTGACAAGGAATTGCTCATCTATTAAATTAAAATATGTAATACATACATAGTATAAGAGGAGATACTAAAATTTGTTTATTACATAATTATGTAGACATGAGTTAAGTTGATAATAAAATTAAATCATCTTCCCTATAAATTTATTTTTACATTTTTTAATGAAGAATATTATTAGAGAATAAAAATGAAATTAAAATATGTAATACATACATAGTATAAGGGGAAATTATTATTAGAGAATAAAAAAGAAAAAAAGAGGCGCATTTAATTAATTTTGTAAGTGGGTGCAGTGTCGCTGTTAATAGTCTGCAAGACATGAATGACCTTGGAGCGAGAGGTGTAGCGAGTCGGCGTCGCTGAATTGTTTTTGTGTACTTCGTACGTTGTACGATTCGGGTCTTTGTCTGTGGTCCGAACGTCCGAGCATAGGTGGTAATATGTGATTCTATTCAAAATTTTAATATAAAATTAATTAATTCGAATTAGAATTATATTTTTTTAACTTTAGTATTATATAAATCGATTCAAAATTATTTCACTAATCTGTTATTATAGAAAATAATTATTTTAAAATTTTTTCCTTACAGTATAATTAATTTTTGATAATAAAAAATTAATAATAATAATTTATAAATTATTAAATTATATTAAATTTATAATCAATTATTTATTTTCATTTTAGTAAAATAGTGTAAGATAATAATTAGAATATTATCAAAAATATTATTATATAAATTTTTCTTTAATAATTAATTTATATTTTGTAAAAATATTTTTAAAAAATAAAATTTTTACAGCTATCTATATTTATTAAAATTTTATCGAAATGATTACTGTGTATTTATAATAAAAAATTTTATTTATCATTACATATTTTTAAAAATAAAAAAAAATTCTTCGGATATTATTGAAGAAAATATTAAGAAATACATATTTTGACAAACACTCATAGTATCTCTTTATTAAGAATATAGTGCGTATTTTATAATTTCACTCAAATTTAAAAATATATAATTAAAAATTGATAATTTTAAATATTCAATGAGTCGATACGAGTTTGAACTGGTTATTAAATATGTTGGATTATAATTGACAATTTTGACACATATTAATTTATGAGTTGGATTAAAATTAAACAAAATTAATCTATTATTAAATGGGGCTATCTAAAATTAATCCAACTTATCAAATTACCATCTTTAGGTCCGAGCAGATTCATTTATATTTGTTTTTTTCTTAATCACATAGGCCATATTTTAGTTATTACTAGATGTGTTTTACTTTAGATTTTAAATTTAATATTTTTAATTTAGTTATCACTTTAAATTTATTTTTACGTTCGCATTAAATTTTATTTTCATTATTTCAAATTTTTTTCACTTATTTCAAATATTATTTTAAATCATAAATTTCACCAAATTTTATTATAAAATTCATTTTTATAAAATTTATTTTTACTTAATTCAAATATCTTTAAATAACTGGTTCGTCTTCTGGATGTGGTTCGCAGCTTCAATTTATTGAGCACTTGCTTTTTATCGAGGACATTAGTGAGCTACATATGTACGTAAATATATAAAAATGTGCTCCACATTATTGTTTTATACGTAAAAATTATTTGCAAGTTCTTTATTTATGTGTGTTTTCTACAATTATATAGAATAACCGCGTTTTATGTAGCTAACCTTTTAGGTACTTCAAATACCACTTAATTATTTGTCGTTATGAACGTGTCTTATATGGCACAAATTTAACGTTTTCTGTAAGGTCTGTAAATTTTGCAATGTGTGATTCCTGTTCCACTTGAGCTTTATTTGAGATAGCTTAAAATGTAGACCTTTTTGCAAAAAGGAAATTTAAAAAAAAAAGATTGTATATATGATTATTTTTTATGATATATAATTTATTTGTATCTTTATAAAAGATTATTATTACTTTTCGAATTTGAAAAGCCAAAGAATGGTAGGGATGTCAAACAGGCACAGCAGGTTCAGGCTTTTATTACACGTCTTCCATTTACTGATTTGGGTCCATAATGGTCCAATTAGCCCATTGAGATAATTCAAGCTTTTATGGGCCCTTAAATGGGCTGAGGAACTCACTAATTCATCCAATTCATATTTCAGGCGAGAACACGCGTACGTGTTCGCTTCCCCGCCAATGAACTAAACAACACTACTCACCAATCATGGCTACAAACCTCCTTCTTACCCCTTTCAAACCCCAACCTTTCTCTCTCTTTGTCCTTCTCTTCAATGGTGCTCTTCGCCGCTTCCCCTCTCTCCTTCCACCAATCCCCTTTCTTCACTTGCCCTCGCCGCTCTCGATTTATCTGTTCCCAATCTTCTACTGCCGGTAATTTCATTTGCTCTCTGTGGCACTTCGTCGAACTCCTTTGCGCGAACAGAAATTTATCATGTTTCTCTTATCTGAACAGCAGAAGCGAAGGACACGAACAAGTGGAGATCGCTTGTGTCAACAGCTCTGGCTGTTGCGGTCGTTAGCTTTAGCTCCACTGGAGCATTGCCTGCTGTAGCAGAGCTCAACAAGTTCGAAGCCAACGTTCGGGGAGAGTTCGGAATTGGTTCTGCTGCTCAGTTTGGTTCTGCTGACCTCAAGTTAGGTTATCCGAAACAATAACACCTGAATTTGTTGTGATTAGAGATGCTAATGGGTTTTGCTTATTTTGGTTTTCTTGGTTAACAGGAAAGCTGTTCACGTCAATGAGAACTTCAGGTGACTACTTACACTATCTGTGAGGTTTAAATGTGCTTGTATGTGATGTTAATTCTGGTACACTTCTTCCAATGAGGAACTGGATCATGTATTTCTTTTCGTTACATTTATGCATAATATTTGAGACACTATTCAGGTACTATCAACATCTATAGATGTACTCATTTGGTTTTCAGGAGCCTGTGGTAAGAACATGTTATTTGTTAATCTGAAGAGTTGTTTCTAGTATGTTTTGCTACCCAAGTCCTTTATATAAAATTAGAAAATGGCTGTTCTATGGAGTGTTGTAGAGTTCTTTAATTAGTAATGGTACCAATAACTAAAAAGGCCTGCAAATGCTTTGTATCAGCTTGTTTCATGAAGCTATGAGGTACATACTATGAGATACTTGAACTTGGCAGTTACAACTGTTTTTAGTTATTCAGAGTCCCAGGAAATTTTATACTATGACGTTAAGCAAATCTATTGTTCTCTTCTGTTAGCCATCACAGATCAAAATAAGAAAGGAAGTCTATAGTTCAAAATAAACTCACTGTGATTGATCTCTGAGCAGCATATTTTTGGTCCCTTTTCTTTTTAACGTAGATCATCCTCTTGCATTTGTGCTTTAATTTGTGAAAATTAATCAGTTTACTTGAAACAGTCTGCTTTGAAACAGACCCATTTCTTTCTGTTTGATTTTGGCTCATAATGGAAAAAACTTGTTGCTTTCTCTATTTCTTCTCTCTTAAAGGTATCTGATACAAAGCATCTCTTCTAAGAGCTACTGGATTAGAGAGCTGAAGTTGGACTTATGTTACTAGCATTTAATAGAGGACAAGTGAGATCCTGTTTAGGAAGCAAAGGCTTAGTAAACCAGTTCACATTAACTTTTATGTTAGCTGAGAGAATCTGATAGGTTCTCACTATCTTTTTGATATGTAGCAGGTGAAACAGACCTTTATATATATGCACTATGAAGTTTGTGCTGCATTGTATCTCAGGGTGAACCCCTGATTTTCTGCTGTGATTCTCCCAAAGATTCCTTTGAAAATTTTGATCGAAAAACCCAGAGTGATTAAGAGGTTAGGCCGCCTGGTTAAGATCGTGACTGATTTTGATGCTTGTCTTTTTCGCATTGAAATTTAAGATATAATCCTACCCTTTTATCTTCGATCAGAGCTATAATGGGCTTCATGATGCTATCAGTTGGTTCAGCTGACAAAAATTAATCAACTTTATTGTAAATGCTTTGTAAATGTCTTTTATATTCTTTCCTCAGTGTATATTAAGATGGAAATACTTTCTGGTTGTCTATGGGTAGGTTTTGCTCTCTTGTTGTTTAAATTGCCTTAAGTAATTCTGGTGTGGTTTTGCAGACGGGCTAATTTCACAGCCGCTGATATGAGAGAATCGGATTTCAGTGGTTCCACGTTCAATGGTGCTTATCTTGAAAAAGCTGTTGCCTATAGAGCTAATTTTACAGGTACTTTTCAGTAACAATCTGGAATACATTCTTCACAGAAAGACATAAATCTCTGCTTGTCTGTAAGCTATATTCCTAAAAAAAATTTCTCTTCTTCTCCTTGGAGCTCGTAGGTCCAGAAAATATATGCCGATTAGATTGACACAATACAGCTATACTGCCATATTACCCCTCTTAGGAGGTATTTCAAATGTATTAAAGAAAAAAAAAGAAAGTATTTTCAGAGAGTAGTTTGTTGGTAACGTAGAAAGATTCTTCTTATGAAAGACGATATGTGTGTTTGAGATGTCTGTATACTAATGGGTTTAAGTTGGACAAGATGTTATTTGTGTGATTGTTGATTAACTTTGACTGCTCTCTGATCTGAGGTGATGCTGTCACAAAATTCTACATCTAAGCTGTTTGATACACTCTTATGTTTTGATAAATCCATCCCAGGTATTAAGTCACGAGTCCCCGGGATAAATATTAAGAAGAATTTTGAGGAGTTAATTTTTCATGAAAACTTAGGCTTAATGCCAAAAATCATAATGAATTTTGAGAAACAAAATAGTTCTTGATATGAAATCTAAGTTCCTGGCTTTTTAGATTGTTTATGGTGTCTAGTAAAGGTCAAAAAACTGTGTTATCAGTTAAGTCTACTTTTTGGTTTCAGCTTTGAATCCAACTATAGATAACTGTAAAATACTCTTGCAAGTGAATGACATCCAAAAGCATGTCTTCATATGGATGGGTCTAAGTTCTTTTCTCATGTAGTTGTAGATTTCATTTCAGATAGCTACAACTGTTTCTGTACACAACTGTATTAGATATTCATTTGTTTTGTGCTTATTTGGTTTACATGATGCCCTATTTTGTGATTTTACAGGTGCAGATCTGAGTGATACTTTGATGGACCGCATGGTAAGAATCTTCACATATTTTTATTACATCATTTTTGTTGTTAATAATTTGCAAGTATTGGAAACCTATAATCTCCAATTTATTAAATGTGGGAGAACACTCCACCGAGAGATGCTAAATATGTTTGATTGTCATTTTGTGAAGAACAGGCAGCACTGACAAATAATGTAGCTCTCTGTAGGAGAGATTTTTCCCAAAATCTGTTTCTATTTTACTCCCCCTTCTTTGGCATTTTCATTTGTGACCTGTATGCTACTCCCCAGGTCCTTAATGAAGCAAATCTCACGAATGCTGTGCTTGCTAGATCAGTTCTTACCAGAAGTGATCTGGGTGGAGCTATCATTGAGGGTGCTGACTTTAGTGATGCTGTTATTGACCTTCCACAGAAACAGGTGCTTCTGAATTTGTTTGTACATAAAATGCAAACATGACCGTAAGTCCTGGTTCATGTATATACCTGCATGTAGGCACCACACCTGTATAGAGGCACCATTTGCTTATTTATGTTTGTTACGTTATCGAAAAGTAGTTATGGAGCTAGGATATATGACCACTTACCAATAAGAGGATCTATAAAAGTGATACACCTCTAAACTTGTGCCATTTTTGACCTCTCCAACTGGACTAGATAAAAGACAAAACGTTGAAATATTGTTTTAATACTCTTACATTAGATGAGGGTGTGAGACCAACTCACTTGTGTGTTCAAAGCTTAAAATCGGTCCTTTCTGAATGGTTCCACAGTCTCTTGAGATTTTTGAGTTGAACAAAACTCTCTTCATGGACAAAACTTTAAGCACAAATTTGTTTAAATTTGATTCTGATGAAAATAAAAAGCTAGATCTTCTAACAAAATGGCCGATTATGCTTCTTCATTTTCAAATATGTACAGGCCTTGTGCAAATATGCAAGTGGTACTAATCCGATAACAGGAGTGAGCACAAGGAAAAGTCTGGGATGTGGCAACAGTCGGCGGAATGCTTATGGGAGCCCTTCCTCCCCTCTTCTAAGTACTCCACCACAAAAGCTTCTTAATCGAAATGGATTCTGTGATGAAACAACTGGCCTTTGTGAAGCCAAGTAAATGAAGTTTGCTATACACTGATTAGCGAAGTTAACCTGTACATATGAGCGAGTGATACAGAACCAATCTCCAAAGGAAACAAATATTAGAAGAATCAAGAACATGTGATTGGCGTTTGTTATTCCATTTCTAAGCTTGGCTTAATTATCTTAAGAAATAGATATAGATTATTCATTCCAAATTCTTATATCTGAATGTAAATGTTGCGAACTATGTGTTTTCAACAGTATTTTTGCCATTTCCTGATGTGCTTTTGGATTTGTGTATAGATCAGAGTTTGACAACTAGAGTACACCAAGTCCTACCAAGCTGCGCTAGATATTTTCAAATGAACTGGAGGCGTCCATAAGTTCATGTTAGTTGGATGTCTATAAATGTATGCTGATAATTCTAGCCGCCTCGAATCGGGTCCTAATTCATGTTTCCAAGAAAATAGTTATTCCTGTAAAGAATTGATTTGAATCCACCCTGAACTAAAATTGTTTGAAGAAAAAGCTCCTAATATCGTAATAAACTAACGCATGAATGTAACTTTAAGACCCATTGCATGCGGATGTTCCCCAGTTTCGTTAAGACTTATTATAGTGATGGTTATAAAAAGTTTATTGCGACTTTTCTGTCTCTAGTGCATGCGCATCAGTTCATTTCTCTGCTTTGTCCACCTACATATTTGAACGACGGGCCTTTTTGGGTGTCTCACACAAAATGAAACCCATGTTCGGGTGGCTCCCTAGTTATCATGGCCGAACTTGCATGCAAAAAAAAGTGTTTGTAGATGGATAGCTTAAAGTTGATCTTTAATCTTTCTCTTTGATGTCTACTTTGCTCTCTGGTTTTTCTTGATCAAGATATTTTATGTTTACTTTTATTCTCTGATATATATGTAAACTTGTACTGATCCACTACTTAGTAAAGGCGGCCGACGAATAATCAGAAGGAAACAGAAAAGTTAGTTGATGAATCTTAGGATATTAGCTTTTAGGACATGCTGTTTAAGGTCAAAGTAGGAGAGCTAACTTATAGAGGGAGAAGCAAAAGTTGTTTTCATTAAAAAGGCTAGCTAGAAACAAGTGTCAATTCAAAACATCCAAAGTTCGCAGTTTGCGTAGAAATACATACAGAAGTGTTTACCGCAATTAGCTTATTCCAACACTTGAAAGTAAGCAATCTATAGGTCTGCACCGTTTCTTAGCTAGACTGGTCCAAAAATCAATCAACCAATCAATGCCTATTGAGTATTGTCTCCTTTGTGGAAATTGCCCTAAAAAATGATGGCTCCCGCAATAGGTTAGCTTTCAAGAGTATAGTCGTCCAAGGATTCTCTACCAAGTTCCTGCTATCCCTCTGTAACCCGAAATGTAAACCCTTTTTTTCGTGACATATCCATAGAAAGAGCAACTGCTGAAGTCGCAAATTGTTTTACCATCGGAAGTTAACGCCAATTTATTGCTAAGAGATCAACATTGTCAAATCACTCGCTGTTTAAACTATCTCTTTTTAATAAGTCTAGTAAATCCTCAACGTGAGTTAATTTAGCTGAACTGTTCACATGTCTTAATTAAATTAGTTCTCTAGTGAAGAACAATTTGTTTCAAAGAGCGTAAGTGATACTCACTCAATGTCAAACTCTTGAAATTTTCATGAGAACGAATTCAAAATGACCCAAATCTAGAGAAGCTGTACACGACAGATAATAAATAATCAAATCATTAAAGAAAGTGCGACCCTACTACTTGATTCCATTATTTACTATGTAATTGAATTGCTTTGGCATAAAATGAGTTTGCTTTCAACAGCCCAAGAATGCCAAAGCCTAGTAGATAAAGAATAAGCATTTAAGTTTCTCTCACGTGCCTCCATCATTGAGGCCCTAATACAAAATATTAAGTAGAAAATGTGTCTTTCTCTATAATTAAGCACGTCAGGATATGAAACTAAATCTCAAGGTAGAAGATGACAGCATAAGTTAGGATGGAATATGGGGAGCATGATGGTGTGCCACATGAACCTTCATCATAGAGTGATAGTAACTTCTCCTACAAACAAGGTGCCAAAGCCTCAATTATTTCCGATCATCATGCGTTGCTTCAGCCACAACTGATCATAAGATAGTACAGGCAACTTAGACTTAGCAGAGCAGTGACTCCTTGTGATTGGGGAGCTTGATAAAGCTAGCAAGATAGAAGCATGAATAATACATAAGAGAAGAACTCATGAACCCCGCATGCGACCATCTGTCATCCAGTAAACCATATTGTGGAATTAAAGAATCTAGATATGATTGTTTGTGTCTGTAAACAAAGAGTTTGATCTATGATGGCTACAATAGGTGGGCTCTTTGCTTATGAGTTTGTCCTGAAGTAGATTGATTGCTTAAAAGAGGTGACTTGCTTGAATGCATGGTTTCCTAAACTGTTCAATGGAGCATACCTTATATAAGGACCAATGTGTGCGTGCAGGACTGTAACGTTCATTTTTCAAGCACTGAGCCAGAAGCCTGATCTTAGAATGCAATCTCTAATCTTCTCATATTATCTCTACCAGCCAAATATTTATTAAGGTCTGATATGCTTATGCTTCGTGCTGATTCTATTTCATCTCGCTTTTTTGTAGCTAAAATTATTGTTTGATGAAGTATAAATTCCGTATTGTGCTGAGATTAACGTTCACATATAGCTAGCCCTTAAGATTTATATGAATTTCCTGCAGCTACGGTTTTCCTATTTGCATCCATATGTGGCATGTAGTCTTCGTGAATAACTTAGGGAAGCAAGTTCACTTTTTTACATCAATGTCAAGCATTTGGTTCCAGAGTTGATGGGGGTTTGAGCTTTTTTTTTCTTTGGCCAGAAGGCTCCCTGCTCTCAAAAGGAATGGGGTGAGTGTTTTCTAATCAAAGATTATTTCTTCATGTCAAAGTTAAGTTACTAGAAATCTTTACTTCTTGCAGTATATTATGTTCCAAATTTTTCTAATAAATTTGCATCTCTGTAGTAAAATTTGTAGCTCAGATTCTTCTAAAGATCCTTATATTATATATGTCCTAGTTCTTTGCATTAACAAATACTAACTTGATTATGTCCTAATACGTACCCAACTATAAAGTTCCCTCTGTGCTAGACTATCCAACACACTGAGTTGCACTGTAGAATTATGTCGACCAACTTCTATCAGTCAAGTATCTGTTGCTGAAGCAGTGAAATACTACTTTGGTGAATCCTCGATCAGTCCTGGAAAGTATTTTATAGAATAACTTGGACTTGTATCTTACGTATATGAGTAGCTTGGCAAGATCACCTAGCTAGGAATATCAGCGGTAATTTATGACTAGGAACGAACTGATTTTTATTTAATTGCTTGAATTGGATGCCAATTTTATAGTCACATAAATTTACAAATGAAATAATGGCATCCCTCTTTGTTATGAGAACCTAGGTTTGTCCTATACCGCGTAGCTTATATCAGAAAAATCTGAAGGTCTCATAGCATGCAAGAAAGAATTTGTTAACTGGGTTTCTGAAAAGTCATACATAATGTATCATGCAGGAAGAAGGAAAAGATGCAGGAGTTAAGTATATTGTTATAGTTTTGGTTATTGATTTTCTTTTCATGAGGTAAATATAGGTGTCCCTTTTCTCACAACATGTCATCTTAATTAGGGTGGTTGGAGTAAAATGTACTAGGTTCTCTTTTTGTCACTGAAATCTCATGCTATATGAATTCTATAATACCTATCTGTTTGAAGTGCCAAATAAATTTATCCAAGTTGATTGTTCATCAAAGATTCAATTTAGGGCGTGTTTATCTAGGGAATAAACTCAGTAAACTTGAGTTTTTAAAAATCAATTTAAAAATTAAAAATATTTAATAATAAGTTTTTATATCAATTTTATATTAATAGTAAGTTTTAAAATTAATTTTTTTGATAGAAAAAAATTATTTTAAATTATTTATTTATTTTATATTAAGACTGAGTTTAAAAAAAATGAAATTTGGGGTGACAGTAAACACGCCCGTTATCACTTGTATAAATTTGTGAGCTATAGCTGATTTTTACATTCTATGCCCAAACTTGAGCACATCTAATTCAACTATTTGTAGATCACCAAATTAACATTCTTAAGTAAGTGGTTTCTATCCAGAAGACTTCCAGCAATAAACAAGAAAGGGGAAAACAAAGAGAAGCTTCACAATTTGTAAATTACTCTCTCTATATATAGAGGAAATTACATCTACAGCCATTAGTAGTAAAATGCATATTCATGAATAGATCTGGTGGATATATAATAGTTTCTCCAACAGCAAATATGGCCATTGAAGGAATCAATGAACTATGAATAGAGTCCAATGATATATGTAGGCAAAACCTCATGCCTACAGATAATCATCCACCGAATAGATAGCCGAGAGTTCCATTACCATAACTCTTGTCTACAGTCTTAATTATTATGAGGAACATCAATGCCTCGAACCTCCGCTGCACCAACTCTCATATTACGGAGATTGGTTGCAGCTAGTGCCACACTGTTAATTTTAAGTTTTAGTATGTACAGAAACCTGAAACTTAATAGTCACCAGTAGGAAGGAATATGTTATCAATCTGAGTCCAAATCATGTCTATGCAAGGTCTTCACTTCCATAGTTCTACTTGGCTGCTTGAGGTTGAAGTTGAAGCATAGTCAGCCGTCATCTCTTGCTTATCTGGATTCTGGAAGACATGGGCGGTGTTGGCATAGTTCGATTCTTTAGATGCATCATCTTGGCTAAGCTGAGTAGCAACAAACTTATCGAGAACTCTCCAATCTGTCACTTGGTCCACAGCTTGTTCTTGATCAGTGCTGCCTCCATTAAGAATAGAGATAACCTGAGGCTGGTGGGAGTCTGGTTGAAGTTGTTCATCCTGTGAAAATATAGAGCACTGCCCGACACTGCTGGCATCGCGGTTGATGTAGTTTTGAAGCTTGGGGCTTTCAAGTTGTGGAAGTTGAAGGAGAGGGTCATGAGGGAGGTGGTAGTGCAACTGCAATTCTTGCTTGCAAGCATAGAGATGGTGATGGTACGCCAGTTCATGTTGAGTTAGCATTCTCTTTGGGGAATCAATGTCTGGCATGAAGGACACCTGTTCATCATACCAACAAGGAGATTCATCCGCTTTTCTTATTGTTGTCACTCGTTTCTTGAATGCCCTGCATACTACCCATCCCTCTTCCTGAAAGAAATAGAAACAAGGTAAGTTTTTCATATATTAATTTGAATGATTACTCTTCCAAGACCAAATATAAATTTGAATGATCAAATAGTAAGCAAATGATTTTCTGCAATGCCATGTTATATATGCATGGAACGTATATAGAAATTGTTGAAAAGAATGCACCAAGTCCTACCATATATATTAGATATTCCTTTTGCTTTGAAATGACAAATTACTAAGAGGTTCCTGCTCAGTATAGTCAAGTGTTTATCTTTTGAGATATTTCTGAGGACTACCTTAAATGCACATAGTATGTTATCACTGAGGTGCGTGTTACTTAGTCTGGTTGGTTGGAGAAAACATTAGTTTTCTTGACCTACAAATATCTAGAGTTTGATTCCCTTACTTGAGGAGTTCGATTTTCATTTGTTTCAAGCCGATATTCATGCATTATCCAATCAGACTTTTGCCCATTCGGTGCACGGCCCCTGTAGAAGACCAAGGTTTTCCTCATACCAATGAGATTATGCTTTGAATAAATTGGCTTATCTCTTCCAGTAGCTTTCCAAAACCCCGCTGTTGTGGCCCTATTGGTGCGAGTTCCTGTAGGGTACTTCTTATCTTTGTGGCTAAAGAAATACCATTCGCTCTGCTCCTCGGTGCCAATCTTACATATACCTTGAAGATCCCAAGGTTCAATTTTATATAGATCAACATCTTTTATAACATCAAGGTCAATTCTTTTCAGTGCAACCTTCTTTCTAAGATAATAATCCACAAGTTCTTCATCAGTGGGATGGAAACGGAAACCAGGAGGGACATGCGAGAAGCTGTTCATTTCTGTAGGTGCAACGGACAATACCTGCAGCCAGGTGAATACTAATTGTGATAAATTAGAAAAATGGATATATATTCCATATGAACTAGCACTCTATCTTACACAAGATGAGAGTCTACTGCAAAATATCATAACTACTATTGTAAAGGTGACGTTGCATGGATTTTTTTTTTTTTTTTGGCAAGCGAAATTTATGTAGCATGGTTAATCTTTTTTTCTTACAACTACTTAAGATTCATTATGTCCATGATCCTGTGTAGGTTTCAGGAAGAATCAAGAAAAAAGCATATGAAAGAAGATTTCATTTCAGGCATTTTACGTTTTTTGTTCTCCGTATCTCATGTATTCATGCAGCACAGAAGGCTCCTTATGTACTTGACTAAGGAAGTTAGGAAGAATATTAACCATGTTTCATGTCTTGCTTCTATAAAAATTTAACTTGTATGTCAAATCTTATCAACTTTCTCCAGAAACTCCAATATGAAAATACTACGTAAATATCTGAAAAGTTTTGTTTGCTACATGAGAATTTGTTCCTGGCTGTGATGTCGTTACCACTTTATAACATCCCAAATCACAGTCAATCATGGAGTAACCTTTCCTCTTTGTAGTGATCATATATTGATGAATTTTGAGACATAAACCTTCAGCTATGAAAGTTAAATAGCTAGTCGCATACATAGTTTATAATTATGGTGCGCGATGATATATCAATTTCTTTATATAATTAGGAACTTCTTGTGCACCTTAATGATGATATCTTATCTTCGACAAATTAAAAGGTTAGCAGAAATGGGTAAAAGAAGAATTATATGTGTGGCAACAATGGTGAACTAGCTCTCCATCGTGTGTGGAGGCATCCAAGTGAATCCCATGGCTTAAAAGAGGAAGTTTAATCTAAGGCGAGGAAATCAGAAAATATGGATGCAGATTGCAGCAAAGGTATCATATATATGTTCTTATGAATGAGAAGACCTCCTAGCTTCAAAAATATGAAAGGTTATATAAAAGAATCAAGTGATGATTGATTAGAGGAGAGGAATAAGTTGAAGAAGCCAGACGCTAAAGCAAGTCGGTGAAAGGAGTTTAAAATGTGATCTTGCAGCAACTTCACTTCTCTAGAATTTCCCCTCCTCCTCCTCCTTCTACCTCTAAACACTCCTTTCTGATCACATGAGTGAAAGATAACTACGATAATGGCTAAGCAGGTTCTCCATATATTAATCTCCTTCTCAAGGTAAAAACAACTATGAACCTTATGCAACCCTAAAACTTTCTGTAACTTGTATCCTAGCATATTATCTCAATAAGAATCAACAATGGATCCTACGATGTTGCATATGGTCAGGAAAATAATAGATATACACCAGTAATGGAGAGAAAATAGGTCGGATTCTATGCAGTGTGTATATATATGAGAGAAAGAAAAACAAAGAAAAGAATAAATTAAGAGCATGCACCTGGTTATTCTGCTGTGTATATATGTGGTTTGTTTGCCAAGAAGCTGATAATCCTTTGAACGTGAGATAATTGATCAATGAGATATATATAGTCTTCAGACGTGTCTTGCTATATACAGTTTCCACTCAACGCCTCGCTACTTGAACCTGTTTTTCTCTCTCTGTCCCTCTCCTTTCTCTCCTTCCTTCTGAACTTTTCCTCCAATGATCGATGATCTGATCTCGGTGCAAGATAGTACATCAAAGGTTCTGAGATCAGGTTGAAAGAAAGAGAGAAAGAAAAGAGGTAGTTTAGATGAAGAAAGAGATTAGTTGAATGAGGGGATGGTGATCAACTGTGGTGTTAAATAATAAACTAGTTTGCGATCTCTCTTCCACTACAGATCGAACAATCGCTTTCTTAGGAAATATTGTTGTATCAGGGAATATAGATATCTGAAGGGGTTAAGACCGATAGATCGGTTGATATCTAGATTGCAAGAAAGATGGATAACGCTTTATGGCGGGAGAAATGGCGGAAGCCCGGGAAAAAGGCGAGCTGGCCGGTTCTTATTATGTACCCTTGGCCTACTTCGCCACAACCATCACCTCCACCTCCACCGCCACCGCCACCGCCACCCGCTACCGACAGCGACCACTTCCCTCCGTTAAACTACTGCAACCCCTCTCTTTCTCTCTCTCTTTCTCTCTTTCTCTCTACACTGTAATTATCGAGACAAATAAATGGTGGGGTTTCTTGGGATCGAGAGAATAAGAGCCAACAAGAAGCTAAGCTGTTATATGTAAATAGACTTTTATCTTTTGAATTTTGGAAAAGTGGCAAAAGTTTAAGGGCTAGGTGGTGACCTTTATCTGATGAATGGTGCTCGATCACTCCCTTCTCCTAAAAGCTTCTTTAATTAATCCCTTCCTCTCTAGATCTCTAACTCTCCTCTACCTAGCCTATGTAAGCTCCTCCACCTTTGATCATCACAGCCCTAAACACCTTCTCATTTACCCTAAAAGCGCACCTAATAGAACTCACCTTGATCGCTAACAGCCAGAAACACCAGCGCTGATGCTTCGAGATACATAGTTATATATAATTAATATAACTAATCAGCGATCAAGTAAAATATGATCGATCGCTCATGTAGTGTAATAAATATATAATGAATAAGTGGTCAAGGGAAAAATATTAATCGAGCATGGTTGAGAATGCATATATAACAATTAACACGCATGCAAGTTGCATCGCTAGCTAGCTGTGGACCGCCGTCGCTTGATCTGTTCGATTGGTTGGGTTGGCGTCCGGGTGGTTTACAATATTTCTCAGGATTCATTCCAATATATATTGTGGGTCCCATCAACCGACCCAGAAGGCAGAGGCCGGAGAGAAAGCGAGAGAGAGAGTGGATTGAGGGACCGGAGAGAATGATGCGCGAGGGAAGAAGAAGGTGGTGACCCGTGAATGTAAACGGTCCGGCGTGGGCTCGACCTGATCATAAATGTGGGCCATATTCTTGCTGGCCGGTTGTCCCCATCTCTTGTAAATGCTCACTTCCCCAACAACAAAAGGCCTGAGCGTCGACTTTAGCTTTGACACGTGTGCCCCGATAATAAACATCTGTTCTTTTATTATTTTTTTCCCTCCATGTTTACGGCGCCGGTGTGACGCCGAAGCTCGGGAAGATATATGTATTTTAGTTGTTATATGAAAGAAACTGTTTAAGGATGCTTTATGTTGAAGTACTACCGGTAAACTAACTGTGTATGTGTATCTATGAAGCTGTTGTTTGTCAAGGTAGAGAAGTGAAATCAAAGTATTAGACGTTATCGCTATGTCATCGGTCGGTCGTGGGTCTGCCCTTTCGATTGTTCTACCGGTCAAAAAAACATACTTGCGAGTAACTCGTTGTGATGCTTAGACGTTCTTTCCAGTTTCAATCTTACCTATTATAAAGATATAATAGGTTTTTAAAAAAAAATCTGATGTTAATTTGTACATTTTTCGTTGTTCTTACCATTGTGTGTTGCTATTCTCTATTTCTAGATAAATTTTCTCAACCATTGTTCTTACATTGTGTATCGCTACTTTCCCAGATGCACGTTTGTACGGTTATTCAGAAATGGAAAGGTTTTTCTTTATCTCCATTCCACATGCAGGAAACAATGAAAGC
The DNA here is from genome assembly GCA_019914995.1 of Acanthochlamys bracteata. Taxonomy (NCBI): domain Eukaryota; kingdom Viridiplantae; phylum Streptophyta; class Magnoliopsida; order Pandanales; family Velloziaceae; genus Acanthochlamys; species Acanthochlamys bracteata. Next base: position 2,343,325 of record CM034126.1, read on the forward strand.
ACATATATACGGTTTCCATACAGTGCCAGGCAGCTAGATAGCATTCTCAGTGCTAACTAGTACAACTGCATTCAAGCATCGATCATGCCATGCATGATCAGTTCTCGCTTGCCCTAGCTCTGCTGCAGATCCATTGACAGTGGTTGCTAAAAAAGTTTAATCTCACAAATACTGAAAATAATAGTTATAAAAAAGTTGAATTCATTCTTTGTCATTGCCATTGATTTTTTTTAAAAAAATATATAGACAAATTGATTAAAATTTGAACTAAACTTCATTATCCGTTTCATTCAAAATCTTTATAGTTCACTTTATTTCAAAGGATTCATGATTGGCAGACTTTATTTTATGGCTTTTATGGTTCACTAACAAGTTCTTCACTTCATTTCAAAATTTTATGGTCTCAAAGCATAACAGGTATAGCTCGCTCTTTGTTATACAAAGTAATTCGTTTTATTTCAAAACAAATAAACTATTTTTTAAAAATACTTTAGTAAAGAGCAAATATTATAAAAGTTTAGTCTATGTTAATTATCAACAATTCCAAAATGATAAACTTTTAGGCTTGCTGTTTTTACTGCAACTGGTTATGATAACAATTCTAATTTCGTAGCAAAGATAAAACAGACCTTCGTGAAGTGAAACCCCTTTGCGTCGTTGAGTATGAACACGGACATGAAGAGAAGAGCATGATCGTGTTATGGCCCCATGTGTTGCTTCTTATTAAACAATAAATCATCTCTCAGTATTCATTGCATAGTTTAATGGCATATCAAGTACTTTAATTAGTCTGCAAACTCAAGTGAAGTAAACCAAAAACCTTTTTGAAGTAGCTTATTAATGTTCTGAACAAATGTTTTATCAATTCTCGATAAAAAAGATGAGAGCAATACTGAAAGCAATTCACTACCATAACATGTATGACCAATGCCAACAAAGTGCACTACATATGATCAATCAAAACTTAGTATTAGCAGGTAATATCAATCAAAATCCAGTTAAGATTATTCGCAAAAGCAGAAACCATTAGCAACATTAAACTAATCATTACTTAGGTGCGTGCTAGCTCTTTGAGACGTGTCAAACCTGGCAAGCGTCTCCGGCGCCCTACGCTTGATTACGGCGGAGCCAAAGCTCCTCGGGCCCTACCCACGACCGCTGAAATCATTCCTGATTTCTTACTCTTACTCTACGGTCCTCAACGAGTTGTCTGTATCACAGAAGGTAAGAAAGAAAATCGCTACAAGTCTTTTTAGTTGATTTTTAATTTCTTGCCTTACTTGTGTGGAGCAATAGAAATCAGGTCCTTTGAAATTATAAATCTCTAATCCCTTCATTGAAAAGATAAAAATCACTTGAATTCTAAATGTAGTTTAACACACAAGCTCTTATTGAGACCCTATATTAGATTACTAATAGAATATTTATTTTATTTATTTTCTATCACTAACTATTTTTAATTATTTGAAAAATTAAAATAAAAAAGCGTCATCGAACAGCCCCGCAATTCCACCAACATTGAGAGCTTGCTCAATCGTTACAGTTTTTTATACATTAAGGGCGTATTTCAAATACCGGTAACTCTAGTTTTTTCGGCCAAAATTTGAGTTCCAAACAGTTCATATATTTCAATTACATAATAAACTCAGGACTCCACTTCCACATGTGAAATTTTAATTTTAATTTTTTTATTTACATATTTCTCAATATAATTATATTTTTTAATTTTCAACGAATTTTCAGAAACTATTGAAACACAAATATTGAATTTCACTTCTATTTTATTTTTCAAAATTCTATATCCTATTTTTCATTTTCACGAAATTCAGTTACGAACATTTGAAACACGCCCCAAGAATCAATGGGCGATTTTTGTAGACGACTCCCCTGAATTAATTTAATATACATTTGTCAAAAATTTAAAATAAATTATTTAAACTTTTTAGGTCTACCCTTCATCCATCTTGATCTAACCTTAACTGACCCTTCATCAATCTTAATCAATCCTTAATCGATCTTAATAGATCAAATGTTACTCAACCTTTCTACTTTAATCAATCTTATCAATCCTTAATTGACACTAATGGAACTTATATAAGGTTGATAATGCCGATTTAAATTGATTAAGAATCGATTATCAATTAAAGATGACTAAGGTCTATTAATGTTACTTGACCCTTCATCGAACTTCATCAATGCGGATGATATAACAAAGAAGAAACACCATAAATAAATAAAAAAACAAGTAAATATATCTAAACGTATCTCTTGACTCAACGTTAATGATAACTCGATATGATCGATAGAATAAATTTGGCTTGAGAACTAACGAGAATGAGAGGTGGCTAGAAAGATTTGCAGATGCGATTGAAAATTTCGTTGATAAAATGGAAATTTGATCAGGATGAGTAGGGCTGAGGGAGTGGCTTTAGGTGGGTTTTTTTATTTGATTGGACATGCAGTTGAGAATAAAGAAATGTTACAAATATTTTGGTAGAAATATCGCCGTATATGTAGAAATAGTTATTTTGAAAAAAAATGAGTTAAAAAAAGAAAATGTTAAGTATATTTTGGTAGAAATATTGCTGTGCATAAAAGAAAAAAAAATTAAAAAAAGGAGTTAAAAAACGAATGCGAGACCATCTCGAGCGTTCGCAATTCCATGGTATCACGCCGTCGACCATCTCGAGCGTTCGCTGTCTTCTCCACTCCCGCCGCCACCGTCGCCTCTCGTTGGTTCTCCTCGTCTACCGCCGCTGCCAGTCATATTATTAAAATCTCGGACGATGAATCTTCTGACGGTGCCCACCAATCAGCATGCTTCGATCTTCTCCGAAGTCTTGTTTCCCGGGGTATGCACTCTTCTGCCCATCAAGTGCTCGACAGAATGCTCTCGCGCTCTTCCCCATCTTATGCAATTGAATCCGTAAAATTTGCTGTTTCCCTCGGTCTTTCTATCGATTTTCCGTTTCTTTTACGTTCATTAACAACAACTAGCCGCTGGGAGCACGCTGAAGCCCTGCTCTGCAACTTTTCTTTCACTGAAACCGACCCCGCCGTGCTTGACTGTATCATACTTTGCCATTGCCGTCTAGGAAAGTTGAATATTGCCAAAACCCGCATTACCCATCTTGTCAAAATTGGATTTTGTCCATCGATTGCCTCACTGGCTGCTATGATCGATGCCCTATGCGTTGAGAAACGGTACTTGGGCGCTCTCAATCTCATCATTGTGATGGCTACTGCTGGAGTTCTTCCGCCATCACATGCTTTTAATAATCTCATTTCTGTGTTTTGTGAAGATGGATATTTGGACGAGGCGCGGTACCTGCTCAATATAATGCTTGCCTCATATACTCGACCAACTCCCCGTTCTTTCAAGGCGATGGCGTATGGATTTTGTAGAGGGAAGCGAGTTGTTGAGGCAGAAAGGTTGTGTTATGTGATGGAGTCTCACGGGTTCTTTGTTGACAGGAAAATGTATACCTCTGTCATTTCAGGGTACTGTAAGGAAGGCCGAATAGAAATGGCTCTTAATGTGTTTGATAGAATGCAGAAGAGCAGTTTCAGCAAGCCTGATGTTTATGCATACAATACTCTTATTGATGGGTTGATGAAGCTTGGTTATTTCGATTCAGGTTGGAAGCTTTATAATGAGATGGTGAGTAAAGGGTTGAAAGCAAACGTACTGACTTATACTGCAATCATTAGCTCGTATTGTAAGTGCAAGCGAGTAGATGATGCCTTGGAGCTTCTCGATTCAATGATAAGGTCTGGGTTGAGCCCAAGTTTGCAATGCTACACTATCATAATTACTGCTCTCTGCAAGGAGAAGACATTCACAGAGGCAGAGAAATTATTTGATAAGATGTTGGACAGAGGTCTGCTGCCAGATCTCGTATTGTTTGGATTGCTACAGAAGAGTCTACCTGAGGGATATGAGCCTAACATTGTTCAGAAAACTTTGCAGGTCATGGCCAAAATGGGCTGTGAAGTTGACATTTCAAAACTCTCTATGCTTTTCAGTTCTTGCGCAGACAAAACTTTACTGAGGCAGACTGAACTTCTCCTTGAAGATGTACTGAGAAGCGATGTTGTTCCAGCTGATGTTGTTTGCAATATGTTGATAAGTGCTCTGTGCACTGAAGGAAACCTTTGTGGTGCTGCTCTTGTAATGGATAAAATGGTGGACCATGGTCTTGAGCCTCCAGTCTCAGTATATAACTTCATCATAAGGTGCCTTTGTAAAGAGCGCCGCATGGAGGATGCTAAAATGTTGATGAGACTAATGTACAGCAGGGGTGTCTCTCCTAATCTGGCCACCTATTCAATTGTGATCAATGAACATTCCAAGAATGGAGAAATTGGTAGGGCATCGGAAGCTTTCAATGAGATGGTTGCACAAGGCTTATCACCTACTGTTAAAATTTATGATCCTATTATAAGTTTACTCTGCAGAATAAGAAGAATAGAAGCTGCTGAAGTTACATTCAAAAGAATGATTGAAGCAGGTGTTCTTCCAGATGAAGTTATTTACACAACTCTTCTCAATGGGTATGCAAGAGCAGGAAGGGCACACAGTGCCGGTCGCCTTTTTGATGCTATGGTAAAAGATGGATTTCAACCTAGCTTGCATGCTTATTGTGCACTTATAAATGGATTGGTGAAAGGCAACATGATAAATAAGGCATGCTGGTATCTGGATAGGATGAGGAAGGATGGGTTCGTGCCGAATACAGTATTTTACACAATGCTTATGAATCAGTTATTCAAAAAAGGGGAGTCTAAAATTGCCTTGGATTTGTTTACTTTGATGATAAGGAACCAGGTAGAACCTGATCTTGTCACATATGCATCCCTGATTACAGGACTTTCTAGGAAAGTTCTTGTTCGAAGTAAATTTCACCCAATAGTAGCTTATAAAATGAAGAAAGCATGGTACATGCTTCTCAGGCTGCTGTCTCAGAAGCCTTTACGAAGAAGTGGAAGTCATCTCTGTGGATCTGCTCAAGAAAAACTTGAACTTTCTCTTAGTATAATGCAAAATCTTGCTGATAGCAAACTGATGCCTGATCTGCATATTTATAATGGGTTGATAAATGGGCTTTGCAGAGCTAATATGATGAAAGCTGCATATGATGTTTTAGATGTGATGAAGGAAGCTGGAGTTTCTCCTAATCATGTGACTTACACCATTCTCATGAATAGTCATATTAGATGTGGTGACATTGATTTTGCTGTTGACTTATTTAACCAGATGACTCGAAAGAGCTACCATGTGGACGAAGTTGTGTATGACACACTAATTAAAGGTTTCTGTAGAGATGGAAGAATACTGGAGGCATTATCTCTTGTTTATATGTTGCAGAAAAGAGGACTTTTCCTGAGCAAAGTTCCCTTTAATAGATTATTTCGATACCTCTATTCTCAGTCCGCAGAGACTGCTGCTAAGCTTTTTGAGGAATCACTTTTATATGGTTATGTACCAAGCCGTTGCTTGGTTCGTACTTTATCTAAGGAGAAAAGTTTATGGTCAACTTACAAAGTTTTTGACATGATGCTCAAAAGGGGAAAGGTTCCACACTATCGAGCAAAGAGAAAATTGCTAAAATTGTGCTACAGACAAGAGAGAATTTAACCTTGGTTTACTTAATAAGCAAAACGTTTCTGTCATTGAGAAGTAAGCCTTTGTCTCTAAGTCCCAAGGCATCAAGAGAAACAGAGAATGTTTATTTTTGAGGATGCATCTTTTCGAGGTTTGGTTTCATCTTGCATCTTCTTACTGCAAAGTTCTTCTTTGTTCTGGAAACTGAATCAGCAACATTATTATGTTGTACTGATTGCAGGATCATTTGTATCTTCTCAGGGATGTAGATAGTTGATTTTATCCTCAACTAGCAATTAGTATGAGTCAAGCCCTCATCCTGTTGGGGCATGCTGCATCTCAAATGTGTGAAACCATAAAGCAACCTTTATCAGGTAGATCCAATCTTCTGATTGGTTTATTCAATATCTTGCTTATAATTGTTTTTTGAGAATTAGGCATACATTGACGGCACATATGTCTCCTTTTTAAAGTAATAAAAGGCCCATAGTGCAAGAAATAAGTACAGAATAACTTTTATGAAGAACAAGCAATTAATTTTATCCATTTTTAGTGTTCCTGAAAGGGACGTAATGTGATGTCAACATTGAGCACTTCTGAGCATTGTACGACTAATGTCATATAGATCAAAGTTTCCTTTCTAGCCAGCCATTTTGATACTCAAATTCTCTGCAAACTAGAATCAGGCTATTAATGATTATGTTGTTGCTTTTTATTAGACCATCCCCATGTAGAGGTTAATCCTTATCGCTCTATATAACTACAAGGATTTCATGGCTTGCGCACAGTTGGATGATGCTCAACTAGAAAGCAAGAAAACATAGAGACAAGAATGAAAAGTTTAAAAATGTGTTGTGGCAACGCCGAAAATACATAGGAGTTACATCAGATGTTAGAGTACAAATTGTTTGTCGCTCATGTTCAATTGCTTGGCTCCTCATTTGAACCTTGTAATGTATATTTGTTAATAGGAGAAGACTATTTGTCTTTGACAGGTAGGTGTGTATGCAGATTGTATGTGTGCCTATCTCGTGTGTGAGTGAGCGCATAGATTTCTAATATATCAAAACTCAGTATACATAGTTACACAATGCTTTGACTTGATTTTTGCAGAAACAACCATACGCCAAACACCGATATTTTTTAAGATCCAGTATGTGAATACATAGAATTGGAACTATTCAAGATTAAGAACTACAAAGAAGATAACTAATATGATATAACTTCATTGTCTAACACTCCATCAATATATTCCTGGGGCCTTCCTCAATGCAAAATGAAGCTCAAATTGGCATCACACTTAACTTGATTGTTGGAAGAGCCTTGCAAACTGTCATCTGTCGTGTTAACCTGTCTCAATGCATGTTATACTCATAGCTTTATTGACGACTCTTACATTTTTCTTGCTATAGGAAGGACTTTGGGCTTGGTTTCTTCTTTTCTACCGTGATATTACTGTCTCATTATTCAGAAACTGGAAGGTACCGCCTTACTGTGACTACATTTTCGCTTCTGCTGTCCCAAAGTTAAACGTTTTAATACATGAACTGAGGATGAGATAAATGAAGCAAGACGGTTCATGTGCATAGCATGCAGTTGAAAAAGTTGACAAGATACCTGGAGAAAGTCACTGGTTTGTCTTTTTCCTGTTTGTGATATTGATTATTAGTCTTTCCGGAGCTAATAGGTGTTGCTATTTTCTTTTTCAGATCATGCGGACTTTTGGGAAAAAATCAGACGACATACATCGGGGCAGCTAAGTTGGTAGGTACTAGTTGCAGTTGTAGATGTAGTACTGAACATGGAAACAGGTCTATCATATGTTTTTTTTTTTTTTTTTTTTTTTTGAGAATTCCTGCTTCTAGTGCCTATCGTCAAATAGGAGGGAGGATGTATATGTGTTTCCTCATGCACTCAACTTTCCCCTCCAGTTGAATCATTTTTTGAAAAACTTGCCAGATGAAAACACAAAATGGACCAGATAGTGACTTCCTTCTTCATACTAGGATTAATGTATAAATTGCATCATCCAAACTTCAGATCTTTAGTTGTTGCAGTAAGAAAATATAGCATTCTTAACATTTTGTTTTTGACTGTTCAGAGCTACAGGCAGTGATGCTACTAAATTAGGGAGGTGAATCACTGACTCCACTCATGCAGTCATCATAAATTTCATATGATGTGACATGATCCTGATATCTGGTTGCTATTTATTTTATATAGAGGTAAAAGAATTTCCCAATGTTGACCTCAATGTATTGAAGTTGTTTATATTAGTTTTTCTTAATTAGGGGGGCCACAGATACCAATGTAGAAGATGTGATACTGAAGTTGTAAAGCTTGTCAAGAATATCTTGGAAATTGTTTCCACAGGATGAACTATTTTAATAATATTTTGATAACTATATCCAGGGAAGCACTTGGATGAATTTCTCACGCAGATTCAAACAGCCTGCGAGTTAATGTGTCTAATAAAGAAACAAGAAGGCAAGAAGATAGAATTTTATATGACTCTGCCCTTTTTTACGCTGACACTATTTTGCATTTGTGATTCAGTTTTGTCAAATTCAAGCCCTCTAGGTGTAGACTGTAGAGAAATGCTTTATGAGCTGAATCAAAGCATCCTTGAACTGGAATTCTCTATCATCTATGTAATGATTATCTGGGATCTTAGTTGATGCTTGGATTTGGGTCAGCACTTGTAACAAGTGCACAGATTTGAGTGTGTTGGACGTGGCTGTGAGTTCTGGCTAGACATTTCATATTGCAAAGCTTTTTTGTTCTATATTTTTCTTAAAATTATTTTTGGAAATTGCTTTCTTTTTGGATACAGCAAAAGTTTGATTTCAGATTCAGTGGCCCACTAAAGCCTTGCAGATGGCAGGAGATCATTGCTCAAATTAGCAGGTTAGTAGACTAGTTAATTGCAAATTGATTTTGTCTCTTTCATGACAGCTGTAGAATAGTAAATTTTCTTTGAATGAACCCTTTCTTTTTAATGACTATGGCTATTATGGAACAGCCGGTGGATTATTGTGAATCTATAATAGTAACCAATATATATGAGAGGTGCAGTTCATTTGATCTATGAAATGCTAGTACTGAGCTTACTAGTATATGAAAGCAGGTTTTGTGTCTGACACAAGCTTTTCAGTAGTGAACTCATAATCTGTGCAGTTCATTTGATCTATGAAATGTTGTACCGAGCTGTATAAGGAAATCAGGTTTTGTGTCTGACACATGCTTTTCAGTTGTAAATTCATGAGATATTTCTATAGGCATGAATAAGATGAAAAGCACACAAGTCAGAGTAATCCACTTATCTAAGCAGTTTAGATGTCTTGTGTGTACTTAGATATTGACAAATCTCATGTGGATTCAAAGGGAAGATTTTGTCTGTGGCCTTCTGAAAATCAAAGAGTCAAGACTAAACGGATACCATTGGATAATGTGAATCCCTAATCCAGCTGGGACATTTTTTGTTTTTTAAATATTGTTCTTCTGTTGACGTCCTGGGAGAGCGCTATCTCCTCTAAGGTGCTTTGATTATATTCTTTTATGTCATCCATAGTAATGAAGTAATCCTGTTGCACTGTACCAGAACATCTTAGCACCTTACTGACAACATTTTTTACTTCCAGGAATTAGAATGTTCCCTTTAGTATGAGTTTATGGAAGCACTATGTTACCTTCAGCATAGCAGCATTATGTTACTTTTAGTATTGCAATATTTTATAGCACGTGTTTGTTTACACATTCACTCCATGATCTAACATTGTCTTCGGGTTTTGTCCTTCAATCAGGTTACATGTTTCTTGAAGTTCTGTGATTCAGAACTTCATATACAAATGTATGGTTCCTTCAGTATGCTTGTTGCTATTACATCTTACCAAAATGGAATCTTATGCATAGGTTAATGGATCAGATTTTGTCCTTTTAGTTGTACGTTACCGTAGTTGTTGTAGATATAGGAAAACAATTGTGTTAGTGGCCATCTCAGCATGCAAATTTTTTGCTCTTATCCAAATGTGCTTAGATCAGTACCATGCTGCAATGTATTTGTCCTACTTGAGACCCAAAATTGACAGGCTTCCTATTTAAAAATCTCATTTCTGAATAATTATTGCACGAGTATGACTAAGAAACATTACTTTCTACATCACAAGTGAGTCATTCTTACATGATTCAAAAAGTAGAATAGCATTGCAACTTTGCTTTTTAAATTTTGGGATATTTGGTGAGTGTAAAAAAATCTTAAAGACTTTACATGTGCAACATGAGTACCCTGATTTTGAGTCTTGCAGTAATCTCTAGAAAAAGTTTTGGGACAGTTGAATATATCCATGATTTCTGGTTTCTGTTGTTGTTTCTTGGATAAACTGGCTACAAGAGAAACAAACTGCTAATGGAACTTAAACCTTGCACGGAATTGCAACATAAAATTGACTTTAAAGGGCAGATTGCTATCTGTCTTTGTAAAATAAATAATCAGTACATTTCTAATGGTTCGTGAGCTCTCTTCTTGAATCTCTATGACATTGTGCTAATAAATTTAGAGTTATTTGTTCCGTTTTCGGACCTGACAATTTTCTTTCTCTGCATTCATATTGCATGACCAATCCTGTACGTACAACTTAAATAGCGTTTCGTTGTTCACCACTGACACCCCTAGATGTTGCACTTGCTCAGGTTTTATCATATTTCGTGAATTCATTACCTCTCGTTGGACTGAAGCCCAGGAGGAAAATCTCTTTTGGAGTCCCGGATTTGAATGAACGTTCCCACACGAGAAGCTTCCTCTGTTTTCAATCCGAAAATTTCTGAAACCAAAAATGGGGTTTCGACAAAGAGAACTTATTCTGGGGTAAGAACACCGAACAGACCATTTATGTTTACAACTTACAAGTGATATTTTGGATGTGACAAGTTTTTGCGTCACAGTGATGAGCTTATTTTGAAAGGAAAAAAAAAGAAATGATGAACGAGTATGAGGTATCTTACTGGGTACATCATGTTATTTAATCTAATCAAATTTCAATAAGACGACAGTGAACTGGCCCTTGAAGTTTCCAACACACAAAAAATTAAAATAAATTACAGTAAAGAAAAAAAGAAACCAGGCCATGACCAAGTTTATTAAAAAAAATAAAATCACAGACGTCTTTTTTTTTTGGGAAAAAATGCGACTGATCTGGGGGCGCTCGTAGTGCTCGATCAGATCTATCCATCATCTCTAAAATAATTTTTCACACATGAACGTGTCAAGTATCAAACAGTTCAACATTCCACCAGTCATTAATTATTCTGTCTATGGGCCGGACGTTTGGAAATATTTATAAAATAAAATTTCTTAAAATAAGAAATATTTTATTTTTTAAAAAATTAGTGTTATATTTTTTAATTTAAAAAATAAAAATATATAATAAAAATATTTTATTACATAGATTTTTTATATTTTTTAAATTTTTAAATAAATTTTTAATATTTATAAAATATATATTAAAAAATATAAAATAAAAAAAATTACGTTTGAGAAATGTAATCTCAGATGCATTCAAATATGATTGATTATAAAAACCGAAATAATAAAAAGATTTCTATTAGGAAGCTTCCGAGCTTGTACCACTCCGTAACTCAAAAACAATTTAGAATATTAACAGCTAGCCGTAACTCAATTATTTCTTTAATGTTGTACTTGACCGTACAATTCTTCTTGTTGGACTATTCTTCTCCTCTCCCTCTTTATATACTTCTTGTTCTTCTTCATCAGTTCTATTTCATTTCTGTATGTTACAAATCTCTTTCTTTACCTTACAGGAAAGAAATTAATTTCAGGGTTGCTTAGTAGACATGATCATGAGAAGATCCAGAGGTTTCCGTCTTTCCCGGAAACTTGTTACAGTTTGGAAGTGGATTCTCCGGCCACAGGGTACTAAAGCCGCTCGCCTTCGTCGTCTGATAACAAAAACAAGTTTAGCAACGAAGATTATCGACCTAGGCAGGTGCCTGAGTCGGAGTATCCGGTATAGAAAATCATACAGAAGATTGGAAGACAAAGAAACGGAACTGCTCATGGATCGATCAGTAGAAATAGTAGAAGGAGACAATAAGAAACCGCCCAAGGGACACCTAGCTGTTTATGTCGGAGACGAGAAAGAGCTCGGCGGATCGAAGAGGTACGTTGTTCCGGTGATATATTTTAACGACCCTATGTTTTGTGAGCTTCTTCGTGAAGCTGAAGAAGAGTTCGGGTATCATCACCCTGGTGCGATCACTATACCTATTCCTTCCGATCGGTTTGAGCGCGTTGCCGCTGCTACTGCTCACCGTCGCCGGAGATGATAACAAGAAAAACACTAGATTTTTTGTCCCTATTTTCTTAATTTTCTTCTTGTTGTTATCCACATGTACTGAGAAATGAAAACTACTTCCTTTCTCTGGTTCTGTAAATAATTACCAAATTTTACTTTTTCTTTTGTTTTTAGTGGGGAGAAACAAGTAGATGAGATTAGCCTGTGCAGTTTGTGGTTTATAGCGAACTCTCTGGAACCTTATCAGATAGTATTTTATTTTATTTTCTGTAGTAACAGCTTCTCTCAGCTAAAGTCTTTCCTTTTAGATTAACTTTTGATTTTGGATTGGCTCGACCAATTGCCGTTGCTGCATGTTCAATTTTCTTGCTGGATTGAGCAGTGCCTACGAAATCCATTAAATATAATTAGTGTAGTGTTTCTCTGATGTGTGTGGCTATTTATCTGATTAAATTAATGATGTACTAATGGGTTTTGAAATTTGAAATGGGTTGTGAACATTGAGAAAGTTTCAGTGAAGCAAAAAAAAAACATCAAGAACTAACCGTCCACACTCCAGAAGCCTAGCTAGGGGGCTTAATAATTTTATTATGCAACTTGTGGGAAGATCATTTGCTTACTCTGCGCTTAATCTTTTGCTTTTATTTTTTATGAAATGTGAAGGTTAGTTGTACCAGATGCGGAAAAGAAATCTTCTTTTTGTATTATTGTACTGTAACTTGATAGTTAACCAAATGTAAAATGAGTTATGTCAACTTACGGCTTAATAGTACGGTGTGCTGTAATATATAAAGAAACAATCATCTGATTTTGCTCGGGTTTTTTATTTGTAAAATTAATGAACCATCCTCTGATGATTTGCATAATTTCTACTAGACTAAATTTATTTATTTAGTAACTCTACTAGTCGGCAACCATGGCGGTAATGGTCATCCGTTTGCCGTGTAGATTTGACTTATCCTTGAAAATTAAGAGCTATTTGACTCAATATTTAATTTTATTATAATTTTTTATAATACTTTATAAAATTTATTTAAAAATTAAAAAATATAAAAATATATTATTTTTATTATTTTTATTTAAAGTAAAAAGTTACTTTAAAATAGAATGAAAATATTTTTTATTTCTAAAAAAATTATTCATAAGTATTTTCAGACAATTTCTTAATCATTAGATCTGAATTTCTACAAAGAAAGCATTAACTTTTCATTGTTTAGATAAAATTTTTGTTTAAGTTTAATTCAATTATTCAACTACTACAAAAACTTAGTTATCAGTACTAAGTTTAAATTGACTAGGAAAACGATTAAACATACTATGTACATAATGAAGCAAAGTTTAACGTATACTAAAGTTAAAACAATAAACAACTAGCATAGTTTTGATTAATTAATTTGAATAAGTGAGAACGAAAAAACAGTTGGCGTGTTTGAGTACTATGTACTGATTATTTTTTTCATGCTTTAATTAGTCAGTAATCATTGTAGTGTGTGTAGCATGCCGTATAGGACATGGTAATAGACGCTTGTCTATTCTCTAATTATTAGGACCAACGAAATTAGTAAATATAGTTAAGTATCTAAAAAAACCATAGTTAAATGTTTATAAAACACTTTTAGAATTTTCTCCTTTAGAAAAACATCACCAACCAAATATTTTCAACTAATTTCAATTCACTTCCTTGGTCATAAGATGGTCAAGTTTTTGGTAAAAGTATAATAATATAGTTAAAGTTAAAAACAAAACCAAAACAAAGAAAGAGTTCTTAAATTTCTTTGGAAGGAAAGATTCCAACCAACACCACCGCCCAAAAACCTCTTTTTCTTCACTTTTTTCATTATTTTCTACTAATGATTGTGATCCTTCTCCGTGTATAGTGAATATTCTTTTGAATTTTCCTTTAATCATACATATTTCTTGATTAAAGATTTATCTTTATAATTATAATTACAATATCAGTTTTCTCAAAAACAAAAAACAGAACAAAAAAAGAGAGATACTTCTCAGTATGTGATCTTGTGATAGTCCTTATGAGCCGTTGGCTATACATCAACTGCGCATCTCCATTTCTCCGCCAGGAAACTCTCATTGTCCTGGAGTTGATGAAAAGTTATTCTTGGAAGGACTCCACTGTCCACTTCCACTGTTCTACATATATATACATATGCTACATGCTTGTTGATTCCTTTCAAAAAGTTTAAGAGCACATTTAAGAAGATATCTAGAAAAGAAAATATTCCATAAAAATTTGTCTTGATCAAATAATTGAAACCAGCAAATAGTGATTGCATGAAACATCAAACTCAAGACCTTGGAGTGGTTTGTAATGTTGGGTTTTCAGTATCAATGGTCATTATCAATGCTCCATATCCATCTGCCCAATTGAAGGGCATTATTTCAGCCAAAACTTCAGCCCAGTCATCATCCTGCATGTTGATACTTTCTTTTATTATTTCACTTTGTTACATTGTATCTTCAGTCAGCTAAGTATCAGGAAAGTTTGAAAGTGCTTACAATAAAAAGCTTTACTAAAATAAATTTATCTTAAAACTTTTTGAAAAATAATTTTACTTTTTTAATCAGAGTAAAAATTATACATATATAGATTTTATGATTTATAATTTATTTGTAGTTTTCAAATTTATTTAAATACTTTAAAATACTATAAAAAATTATTTGAAGAAACGAAAAATAAAACTAAAAATTTGATAAGCAGTGATAAGCACTGCCGTCAAGTCACTAGGGAATCTTTTTGTTTTTTAAAATTACTTTTAGATAAAACAAAACCACTTGCTTTCTTCTTTAGTGAATTCGTACATCCAATTTATGATCAATGTTTTTGCTGAAAAAAAGTGTTAATAGAGCCTTTGAAAGATGATCTTTATAATACATCAAGTTGAGTGCAATCATATCCTCAAATCGTTCAGAACCATGCTAATATTGTAGTGCTTTGCTTAGCATATAATGAATATTCCAGTTTCTTTTTAAAGATGAAAGATGCCACCTTCATCACCTCAAGTACTAATTATACAGTACTGGCAATTGCATCTCTGCTGAACGTTCTTGACCTTCTTTAACAAAAAAAGCTTCCACTTTATAGTGTGACTCCTATGGCTTCAACCCCAAAAGAACCATCCCAATTGAGCTTCTTCAGCTTTACAGTGGGCTAGACCAGTGGCACCCGCTGCGCCATCAGGCTTAGGAAAGAACAAGAACAACACTATTCTTATCACTTAATTTATGCAATTTAATCAAATGATGCTTCCCTGCTCATAGGACTCCAATGTCTTCTAAAACTATATTCATTCCCTTTACTAGAATGCAGAGTGAACTTGAACATGTAAAAAGCTAACCAGTAGGAACATCAAAACAAGAGTGAATTTCGAAAAATTGTCAATAACTGCTTGACGTGAACTTCAATCTACATGATGATATTGGAAAGAATTGTTGGCATAATAGCCGGATTGATCTTTTTGTTTTCTTCCTTTTTGTTGTCTTCCTTTCATTTATCGTAAAAAAGTTTTAATAAAATAATTAATGATCACATCCCATCTGCATAGTCCATACTTGTACGTCCTGATTGTGTTTCTTAATAATCTGTTCTTAAATAATAAGTTAAAACATCTCCCTTAAATAACAAGTCAAATCAATTAATTAACTTCCATCTTCTCACGATGTCTTCAAAATGTAAAAAAACTAGCTAAATTTTCAGATATTTTCCCCTTTCTGCTTTCCTAGAAGCATGCTGACATGCTTTTTACATACCTTTGGAAAGCCAGCATAGACATCTTGACCATTAGGATGATTGATTAATAGTCCAGGTCTAGGATTAAGCGGGTTATTAGCAACATCATCATGCATCATGACAACAATGTTTCTTCTTTAATCCCACCTCGCCTCAGCAGCTGGTAAGCATGACATACATCAGCCTGGTGCCTATAATTTCCATATCCCAATGAACCCGCAACCAACACAGCCCATCTTGTTACTTTATCCTTTACTTTACAACCATCATCAGCTTCTTCTGATAACATTCCGCTTCTTCTAGGATTTCAGTTGGCACATGAATTATTTCACCACCACCAGTACTCAATTCCCTTGCTGAAGAACACAGCAGAAGCAGCCGCAGTATTAGAAGCTGAAGAATGAAGTAGAGAGCGCATAGTGGTTTTGTTGTTTTCATCGCCATTGCTAAGGTAGAAAATATGAAGCCAAGCTTTGGAGAAAGAAAACAGGGGAAAAGGCAATTTAATAGAGAAAGAAAACGATTAACTGCTGGCATTG
Source organism: Acanthochlamys bracteata (assembly GCA_019914995.1). Lineage (NCBI taxonomy): Eukaryota > Viridiplantae > Streptophyta > Magnoliopsida > Pandanales > Velloziaceae > Acanthochlamys > Acanthochlamys bracteata. The sequence goes on from CM034126.1 coordinate 2,359,525, forward strand.
GGGCTGGAGATCTTTTGCGGCATCGCCGGGATGCAGAAGAACAGGGGAGAAGAGTGACGCTTGGCGAGTGTGGGATCCCGCAGACGTAGCATTTTGTTTTGCGCGCGGGAATTGAGAAAGCGGCCGAGTCGGTTATGGATAGGGAATATGATGAGATTGGAAGAGTTTGGTTCAGGACATGGTCTTGATTTGGTCTTATTTCTCTGGTTTCATGCTGGGAAAGCGCGCGAGAGAGAGCGCATGGGAGCCTTTTAACTCTTAATCAGGCTTGGGCTTTGATAATTAGTTTGGATTTGGCATGTTTGGGCTGAATATGTATGTGTATTAAATAGGACAACTTTTTGCATGGCTTCTTAAGTTGTTAACCTTAACTCTGTGTTTGTAAATATTTTCCAGTAAAATACAAAACGTGTGACAGTAAAGTATTGCTCGATAAACACCAACTTCACAAGAATAAAAATTTATTCTAGTATTGCTTTTAATCACATGGCCAATAACCAAAATGTTGGATCACTTTTAATCATATGTGAAGTATAAATTTATCCTCAAGTTTATTGAAACTACAAATCAATCTAGAAGAAGGAATCAGTCATATTCTATCAAGTAAAATGTCTGTAATATTTATAGTGATACGTTTCCTACGAACCTTCTTAAACTAATAACCTATACTTCTTCTTTTTTTTTCCCCTAACTCTGCAACAGCTTTTAAAAGCATTGCCTCTATATTAAATAAACAAAAATCATAACTAACTGACGATAGAAAAAAAAATATGTGACTACACTAAGTTATTTATTATTAATTCAAGACTACTTATTTAGAAGGTAGCTTTGTCAAACTTCAACAATAACTTTATAAGTCATTCCTTTCGGAGGATACTCTTGATCTCCTCTCTCTTTCCTCATGTCAACCATTTGATTCACCGATTAGATCAAGACTTATAAAATCACTTTCTAAAACCTTTTCTAAGGTTGGTATAGGCCGTGGAACACATTTATTTGTTATGCCTCCAATTTAGATTAGATCCGAGTCGGTAGCATGTAAAATTTAGTAGGTTCGAGTGAAAGACGATAAGTTATGGCCAAATTAATAGAGTAGGAATCTAAGATGACGCATAAATAAAAAACGGACTAGTTAATTTACAAATGGGCCGGCATCTCATCTTGCATAGGGCTAAATAGATCATGATTTAGTGAGATAACAATATACGTCTCTTAATAATCTCAAATTGACTGGATGATGAAATATTTATATGTTTATAAGTCGAAAATACTAACTCTTAAAAGATTGACCAATTTTTTTAATATGGAGATCCGATCCTACAATTGATCTCAGAGTTCAGTGAGATGAAGCTACTCGATGTGTTACTGCGGAGAGATTGTTATGCTTTAAAATTAGACTAGATTCAAATTAGTGACGTATAGTAGGATTCAGTGGGTCCGAGTGAAACACAGACTAACTCGGTGGGTTACGATCGAATTAGCGTAGAAGTCTAGGATGACGCTTAAGTGAAAAATAAGTTAATTTGAAGGTGGATCATTAATTCGTTTTGTGTTGGATCAAATAGATCTGACTTTGTAGGCTTATAGTTCACGTTTTTTAATAATTTCACATTACATGAGTGCTGGAATGAGTGCATGTTTATAAGTAAAAATACTAATATTTAAAGGTTGGCTAATTATTTAGTATGGAGACTCAATTCTATAATATTGTTGCGCGCAATAAAACATATGTATCAAAGCATGTTTCAATTATTTAAAGTGAAGTTTTATAAATATGAGTTTTATAAAAGTAAATTTTGGTGAGAAATAAGTTCAGCAAAAATATAATTCAGAGTGATAATTAAAACACGTGAGGTAAAGTTTAAATTAAATTTTGATAAAAGTAAAATTTAGTGTGTGAAGTAAAAGTTAAATTCTTAGTGTTAATTATAATATATAAAGTGATAAAACTCAAAATACAAAAAGAAAAAGCAGAATATTTATAATTAAAATATACTTTGTAGGTACTGCCATAATAATAGTCATAGAATAGAAGTATTAGGTTTTTTATTGCGTCTAGCTATTTCAACGTGTGTGTTTTTCTTATATATAACTCACTTATTTTTATTAAATATTTACTTCAGCTACAAGAAAATAAAATTTTATTTTCAATCTAAAAATATATATAAATATTATTTTAACAGTATTATTTATAATAACTTATTTTTAATAATTAATTTATTTTTTAATAAATTACTTACAGTAAAGAGCCGCACTCTAATGTTTCTTACGAGTTGTGAACATATAGGAGAGGAAAAAGTTACGAGTTTCTATTTGTAATTGCAATAGTAGTATCTAATGCATCAATTGATCTTTATAAATTATAACTACAGGCATTTATCAACTTCGTTTCATATACTTCAAGATTATTCATTTTTTCGTCCATTTGCTTCAGTTTGAATTGATCCTTACTATATACATAAGTCCCTTTTCCTCTACTGTATCTCTCATCTTTAAACACCTAAAAATCATCTGAAGATCTTCTTCTACAAGAGTAGTGACAACGAAGATCGATGCAGAAAAACCGTACTTGTAAACAAGCTAGGCTAGCTCTTCATAGATAAACTGTGTCATTGCTTGCTTGAAAACATACTCAAGACAACTAATTACTTACTTGAATGATTAATTAAGTAATTAATTGAATCTCTCATGGAAGCTACCATTATCTTGTTTCCGTGCAGTCCGCTAGATCTCCTCGGTAGTACTAAAAAAACGTTGACAATTATTAATGGCGTGCTACTTCTTCCATCAGAATTCACATATTGCACTTTCAATTGGCTCTTTTGAATTTTGATTACATACATCAAATCAAAGTAGTTTTGAATTACCAAATCTTTGAGAACCCAATAACGTCGACACAGACATCAAAGCATAGAACGTGTAGAAGAATGAGAAGAAGTAAACTTGTCTGAGTTCGGCTATAATATATTATATATATGCTTTTTGTAGTAGTAGTGGTGGTAGTTCAGATATGTCTTCAATTCTAAGCTTTCTCCATTGTTAATTAACCCTACTTATTATTTCGTTCTCTGACTCCACACATGTTGCTGGTGTACAAAGGCACGATACCAATTGCATTTCTCCTCTTAAAGCAACGGAAACACATTAGAAAAAAAAATTTCATCATTCAATCCAAATTTATCTAGAAGCCGGGTGTATATTCTTTTTACCTTTTCCTACAAAGTGTGTGTGAACTTCAACAAGCTAGGTCAAATTAGAAAGATGTATATACTGCTTTCAAGTAATGAAAACAAACAAGAAAGTAGTAGTTACTAGTTAGTATTAATTTCAACTACTAATTTGGTCAAGGAGCAAAGAATGCATAAAAGTCCAGAATTTGAAAGACATGTTACGTGATGGCTAGAAATCTGCTAGTATGAGAGTACTCTTCTTCGACTTCAAGCATAACGTATGTAAAATTTTTTTAAAAATAATGTTACGTATGAATTAACTTCCTCAAATCACTGACTTGAAGATCACTCATATATGACAATCAAATGGATTAAATTTTTGGATATGAAAAGCTAATGATTATCACATACTTGAAGATCACACACATATGAGAAATAAAATTAATAAACGTTTAAATATGAAAAGATAAAAATTAACGTAATAACTTAACCATTTTTTAGTTCATGAACTAATATTTATTTGAAACAAGAGATTCTCGTTTAATTGAGAAAATTAATTAATTATATTATCAGAAACCAGAAGCAAATGGTATACCGGCAGATGGTATCCACGTATTACCGGCAATAAAGTTGCCGACGGTGAACTGCCGTACGAACGACGGCCGAACAATCACATGGTAACCACGCCATTTTACTCGCAGCGACATTCTTGACCCAGGTCCGGTGTTTCGGAATTCTGCATAGAACAGAGTGTTGAGCGCGAAGTTTCCATTGAACGGCAGCCATCCGGCGGGGTTAATGAAGCTGTCGATGAAGTTCTGCATGTAAATGGTTCTTGAGTACTGTTGCCATGGTCGACCTAGGAACGTGCTCACGACACCGCGCACAGGGAATAAATCGGGAGCTGGCCGGATTCTGGAGAACTGGATTACAATGCCGGTGTTCTGGTTAGGATCTGTCCTGCCCTGTGCGGTGATCACGTTAGATTCCCCTTTCCGTGGTCGCCTTGGGAAGATGTTGCAGTTCTGAAGCACTACTGCTGCGTTACCAAATATGAAATCTATCGTGCCGTATATGTCGCATTCTCTATAGAACTGTCTCTGGGAGAAGACGCAAAGAGTGTCTTGGTATCCTTCAAAGCTGCATCGATAGAAGATTGATCGATCTGAACCTGAGAGCAAAGCCACTGCTTGCGAACCCGGACCAAATGTGTTTCTGAAGGTTATTCCACTAGCGACAAATCCATCACCAAAAACACCTAAGTCATTTAGAAAAAAATTTGGTCGATATATACCATTTTAAACTCGTTAGGTAAAGTTTCACTAAATTTGAAGTATGATAATTAAATGTCTTACTGAAAGTTGGGGAGCTGAAAGTCGTGAATCCTCCGGCAACACTCCGACGGGCGGTGATAATTGTTCTTCCTTTGCCATCACCAATCATGGTGATGTTCTTTAAACTGTTAACTATAATCACATTCTCATTATAGACACCAGCTTTCACATGTATCACAAACCTAGAGTTAATTCTATTCCTCATCACAGCTGCAGCCAGATCCAAAGCTTGCTTTATAGACCTGAAGTTCCCTGACCCGTCTGCCGCCACGACTGTGTCCGCTCTCCTCGATAACTGCAAAAGACGCCGACCACCAGCTGAAGTTAGCGGCGGCGGTATTGCGGTCATATTGCCAGACAAGTACGCTTTGTTGATCGCAAGACAGTTGCTGATGAGCTCAGAGAGGTTATACTTCATCACCGGCTCAATGATCTCAAGAGTCTCGCCTATGTCGTGGAAACCTTTCCGACAAGCTTCAAGATTTGTAAGCGCGGCGCTGAGCCATGTTTGAGCATCGACGGGTGCGCAAGTTCCACTGGGCGAATTCACGGTGCGGTTGAGTTGAACTACAGTGTTACCGTAAAGCCTCCAGCAATCAAGCCAAGCTGTCCTTTGCGGTTTGGTCCGGCATTCCTTACCTAGATGCTTGAGATGGGTTTGCGCCCGGAGAGTCAGACCGTAAGCGAGCTCGACGGAGGCGCGATAGAAATCAGAGCGACTCCAAGGGTGTTCTGGGCATGCAGAAGGGTTGTGAAGGAAGTAACGGCAAGGCTCCGGGTGAGGTGTCTCGGCGCACCACCGTTTAACGTCGGCATAGTTGCAGGTGCTGTTGATGATTGGATGAGATGTTGAATGCTTTACAAGAGAAAAGAAGAGGGCGATGGAAAGTAGGAGAAGAGGAAGCAGAGGAGAAGAATGCATGGCCGAAGATTGGGTTATGAGATGTTAATGAGGAATTCGAAAGGGTGGAGAGAGCTACGTTTGGAACTTTTGATCAGGTAGTACTTGGGTGAAGCGTTCCTGAAACTTTGTACATATATATATATATATAAGATGAAAAGGGGAAAGGGAAAGGAGTTAAAAGGTTTTGTTTGCATGGAGATGGAGATGGATTTGGCAGTCAACAATTAGACTAGTCTTAATCAGGAATCAAGGTTTGGTGGGTCACCAGCAGTTAGCATTACCAAAACTCTGTAGTGTTCAGTAAGTAACATACATGGATATGGATGGATTACTGACAAGTTGAGCTGGGTAAATTTTGGAGCAAGTTGCGCACTATGTCTTGTAATTGCGTTGGTAGATGATTACGGATTCAATCTCAACGAGAGTGGTTAACAATTCGCATATAGAAGCACGCTGAAAAGCTGGAGTAGCTCAGTTGGCTGTTAACCACGAGGCCGAAGGTTGAACCCCTTCCTCTAGCGTTTCACAACTTGTACTACTTAAAGCTTTTCTATTTATGATTTATGAATATCGTGTTTTCTGCGGTGCATAATTTGGCTCAATTTGGTTTTACAGAAAGAAAAAGTCAAAGAAAGGAAAGCAAATTAGATTTCTATTATGGAGGACATACTTCGACTTTACCATACAAAATTTTACTTTTTCTAAACATATTTTTAATATAAAATAATTAAAATAATCTTTTAATTAATTTTTAATTTAATTTTAAAAATTACTATTATAAAAATTTATTTGTATTAAATATATTAAAATATTAAATTTAATTATTTATATATATTTTTTTAAAAACTGAGATTACATCAAAGTAGATACACCCTATATATAACCTCTCCCAAATGAGGCTCAGGTTTTGACAGCGCGACTACGCTCGTCCCTGATGCTTTTCCATATGGTTAACACCTTACACAGAGCAAACTCTTGGAGCTTTTGTCACAATTATGTGCTAAGCCAAAAATTTATCCAGACGTTCAAGTTCCATGTTGATTAATTTGTCCAGACGGTGGATGTACTTTACCATTAGCGGTGGGAAGGCTTGAATAGACTCCACATTATAACGGGAGTTACCAAATTGAGTTGTTAACACTTAATTGTTTCTAAGAAAAGTTCGCATTCGTTTGTGTATGTTACTCTAAGGAATGATTGTATTTATCAATATTGTATTTTTCTTTTTTATTTTCACTGTGGATGCTTGTTTGGTAGCTGGAAATATCAGTCTGTATGATCCACGTAGAAATATCAGGTGAATTTTTCAGATGGAATTCATTATTTTCTAGAGCACACAGAAGTTGCCCGAGGAAAATACAAAAACATTCAACAGTAAACGCGTAATTTTCATTTCCACTCCACACAGACTCAAACAGAATGCCATGTTATCATATTCTGACTGCATATTCATGCAAGAGGAACGACCGACTCAAAAAGCCATTTTACGTCTAAGAAATGCTCTAGTCAAAAGCCCATGGATTCAACCAACGAAGAATAGGATATATTTTCATCTGTTAACGTGCTTTTCTCAGGCTGCTTATTTGCTTTCATCTGACTGATTGGGAGCGTAGAATCCACTTGTAAACCAACAATCCCATATAACTCTGATCTTCTACACCTTGCTTCCTCTAGAGCACCGTCCCAGCAAGTCTCACCAACGACTTCAATGGCCCTTTCAAGTCTGTCCTCAGAAACAAGATCTCCATTTTGCAACAAGACAAGATATATCTGGTCTGCCGCAGCTTTTCTTATCTAAAATAGATGACACAAGACAGAAGGAAAAGGTATGGAACATTAGTTTACTTTTTGTTCATGGCAAATATTTGCTTGTTAAAATAAGCCAACCTACAGCTATAAAACTGCTGCATGTGACGATTACTGTTTGATCTATATTACGGTTTTGCATGAAATGCAAAATATACACTTTCCTGATAATTCTCCACACCATCATGGATGAACTTTATGAATAAAGTTATAATATCCTTTTGCATGAGACAGTAGTTTAATTACATCTAAGCCTCATATTGCATTTATGATTTTCCAGGCAATATCAAAATCCATATTTGAGGAACAACTGTACCGTGTCAACCATATGCATAGCATTGTCAAAATTTTCAATGTCTAAGGAGATGATAGACTACAGAAATGTTAATTTGTCATAATTCTTCCTAGTCATTCTACATCAGATGTTAATTTGTTTAGATAGTAATTATGTTTATCATAATTCTTCCTAGTCATTTTAAGATGGCACTTTGCAGGGTGATTTCATCAAAACAGCTCCGTCTACATAAAGCAGAAATCTTATATCTAATAAACGTTGACTAGGTCATACAACCTTTGGATAGCGATGGCCAAGGTTGAATAGAAGGTCAGAGAACGCACGATACTTCATTGGATTTCGGCTTGAAGCATAATATCCAAGAATTGAGAGACCACTGCATAACTTAGTGAAGTCTTTCGAACCCTTCAACTCAGCCGCAAGAGAATTCAATACTTGTGCACTGAAATCCGGACTTTGATCCTGTTTTCAATAATTCAGAAAAAACAACTAATCTTAGCAAGCTTGATGCATATCATAGCAATTTCTCTTATAGTGATGCTATGGGTACTCCTATGCGTACTCTCTTTTATAATATAATAGGGATGAGATGAGACACACCGCCTTGTATGACTGCTTGAAGATGGAAGGTGGGTTTCAAAAGAGGAAACATAAGAAGTGATCAATAGAGTACCGTTAGTTTTATTAATTTTCCATTAATTAATAGATTTATGTTACTTACTACAAGAGTATTAGTAACATCCAACTATTACTCTTAAAGTGAATGAACTACTAATTCCTCTAAATCCTTTTGCCAAATGAACAAGTTGTTTTAAAACATATAGCAAAAAACTGTTATAAATCCAACAATATTACCACATTCATTGCCTTTTTGCTGGGGTCCCTACAAGTACTAAGCAACCATCCTAACGGGAGCATTTTACAAAGCTTCATGGATCTTCACCAAAACCTTTTCAGTTTAATAGACAAAATGATTGATCTAGTGATGGCTGTCAACCTAGAGGAGAGTTATATCCACTCAATTTTATTGGAAAATCATTCCTAGTGTTAGAAAGTGCTCTCCCATGAAAAGGACCACCGAGAGTTACCTATGTGCAGATTAACAAGACAAACCACAAAATGAACTAAGGTTAGGACATATAGTGGACTGAAAGAAGGACTTAAAGCCACTATGGTGCAGCAGTATGTTTTCTTTTAATTTTACGCTAATGAAGTTTGTATTCTCTACACAAGGCATAAGTACAAGGGAAAAACTAAAGTCGCGTTGGTTGTGAACTTCAATGAAATCAGAATGGAAAACCAATTAACTTCAACTGGTTATTCCATACAGGGAGTAATCAGTAAATGCAAAAGAAACTTTACCTCATCACTTAAGAAGACTCTTTTGCTTAGGAGAATCTCAATTGTCTGGAACAAGAACAAGTGCATCAAAAAGATGAGAAAGACAGTGACAAAGTATGTCACTTTTGCACACCATAAAAAGAAACAATGATTCAAGAAAAAGAGAACACCATGTATCATAAGGATTCAGCTAGCATGCCTTCATAATAGCAGAAGTAATGTAAATAAATTTCCTAAGGAAAACCTGCTGCAATCCTTAAACTCGTCTTAAGAGCTGAAGCATAGAAGTCAACAAACAAAATTAAAATGTCGATAAGAACATGGTTGAAATAAGCATTTCGTTGAAAGATAGACACAAAGTTATCTTGCTAAAAAGGCTTTAATCAATGCTGCAGTATGTACAAAATGGTGATAATGAACAAATCTTCAAACTTCTTTAACCAAAGAGATTATTATATTGCAGTTATTATGTTTAATTAATTGCAGTGAAGGCCTAGATATTTCAGTTACTATTCTATACTTGGTCCTTCAAGTTGCCTGGCTTAAAATATTACTTCCTTGGGTGTGGATTTGAATTGACTCAGAATTAGGTTTAGTCATTATACTAACTGCAATAAACGAAAAGGCTTCTTCTTAGCAACCCATTAACATATGTAAGCGAACAGAGATGCAAGAAAGCTAAAGCTTGCTATCACAATTTAGTTACCTATGCTCATTAAGTATTACATTCACTAACCTTATGTGTTTTTTAACAAGTTATACTTTTTCACTTAGAATTGAAATTCAATATTCCAAAGAAAACAATACCAAATATATTTTGCCCCTCCCATATGTATCTAAACTAGAATAAATGTGAGAGGACAACGGACAAGTCACAGATCGCTATACTTACCTTAAAAGTTGGTATTATGACTCTGTCACATCTACTATACTCTTGAAGGACCCAAAGAATGTCAACACTAAGCATGTATACTCTCTCATTTTTCCTACCATCAGTCTCAGCATCTGAACTATTAAGAACATAATCCATCAAAGCTGTAATAGATGCCTTTTGTAAAGATTCTTGTAGTCCACCAACAGAAACAACGAGACCAGAGAGAACCATTTTGCTATAACAATTAAAGCAAAGAAATTGCACAAAGCATGGATAAGACACTGCAGGAACCTGTCAAACACACAAAAGTATCAGTCAAAAAATTCCAATTTCAGCTAAATTAGCTGCACAGAAATGAGATATAGCTAAATTTTAACTGATAAAGAAAGTTTAAAAAAGAAGGTTGTAACCTACTATATACGCATGGTTTCTAGTATGTGTCTATACACTACAACACCAAATAAATGTATGTTAAAAACTTGATGTCCACCACTTTGTTCTGCTTTTGAAGACACTAATGAGAATGTCTAGACATAACATTCATGAACATACACATCATTACTACAAAATATGTTTTTCATATGTTTCATGCACTCACCGAGGATGCCTCTGGTGTTAGCATAGCACAAGTTCTATAAGCAAGAAAGCTAAGAGGAAAGACTTGAATTTCCAAAACAAACGATACAGGTAAGTAATCATTTTTCAGAACTATTACTCTCACATGGCTCAATTCTACGAATTAAGTTAATCAAGTAAGTGAATAAAAAAGTACGTGGAAGTTCAACTGCACGATAACATGCATGCTAGAACAACAACAGCAATAACAGAAGCAGCAGCAGCAACAACAAGCAATTCTTAGTCTCTAAAAGAAGGGCATGGCTATATGGATCATGTACATCACTGTATCCTAATGCAATCATGTCCGAAGTAAGATCAAAATAAGATTGTTAATGGCAAATTTTCTGCAAAGTTTACATCCATGCCAGATGACTTCCCAAAATTACAAAGGAAATTGATACGAAAAGGAGCTACATAGCCAACTTCATGATGATCAAATCACCAGTATTTTAGTCTGATTCTTATAGACAGCCATCTCTTCAGTTTCACTGGGCTAACAGTCACATTCTTAATTTATTGTTGAACTGGTATTAACGAATTAGACTTAAAGCAAACATAGAATTTGGTTCACTATCACATATATCTTTGCATACCTGACCCATATTGTGCAATACAATTTAAAGCTAGAGTCCTATGTGGTCCAAAGAAGTATCTTAAATTACAAATAGAACTTACCGCCCAGTCCATGTTTGCAGTATTTGGAATAATACCCTGCAAAGCTTCTCGATGAGGAATGTAAGGAACAGAACATTTTGGATTATAAAAAATCCTTTGGAGTGTTTTAGCAGCTGTTTCTCGTATTTTATCCATTTTCTCAACAGCTTGCTTTGCAATGCCTCCAACTAACCTTGCCGCAATGCTTGCATCAAACAAAGGAGAAGGTCCACCAGAATCAGCAAAGTTAGAATCAGGCACCTCCGACGATATCGGGTCAGGATGCACCTTCACAAAAAAGTCTCTTCCGCAAAGGATGTATGTGCATCTCTCAAGACCATCCATTGCAACTTGTCGTACCCAAGATCCTACATCACCTCTATTGTCCACTGCATAGTCATCAAGAGATTTGAATAATGCTTGCATAACTTCCTCCTTGATCACCACAAAAAGAGAATTAGCGTCTTCAGAACTGTTGCTAATGGAAGCTTCTGATAGAATTTCACAGACTGACACTAGACCACGAACAGCATTTACTCGTGCTTCAGCATCCGGATCCTCAGGCATATGCTGCACAAAAAGAAATTCAATGTAGTAGATTTCTCAGAGATGATCAATTCTTACATTGAAACATAATGTATGCAGATGTTTACCTCCAGTGTACAGGAGATGGAGAGTTTAGATATGATCACCCTCCATCTTACAGCCAAGAACTCAAACGGTAAAATGCCCAGAGCCAAAGCTGATCCTCTTCTTACAGCTACATTGAGATCATCAAGAAGTTGTATGTATGTTGACGTAATCTCATCGGCAGACTTTGAAGCAACACAATATGCTGGAATAAAATGCTGCAGCGCATCAACAGCAGCATGCTGGAGACAAGATCTAATCAGTAAAAGGAAGATTAGTATCTAAAATAAACATAAAACATAAGGATCACCACTAGTGCTAGTACAATCACCTGAAGTTGAGGATTTGGATGCTTCAGATTTTCATTTATAGTATTAAGCAAACTTTTTATGGTTTTTTGATCCAATGATATTTTTGAAAGAGAGATACACTTAATGAATCTAGAAACAGAATCGCGCATGATCTCCCCTCCTTTACCACGATAGAGCCGTGCTTTCTCTATAGCAGGAACAACTCCAGATAAAGACGTTTGCTTATCTGTATCACCAAAAATTTGACCAAACTTTTATTGATTGCTTTAAGTTATTATGAAATTAGCCCCACAAAAAATGGCGGAAGCATAGTGCTAAGCATTACTTGACAGAAATGCTACAACACCTGAGTTTATACATTTGCAGAGTAGAGTAGAATAACTACAAAAGCAAAATACATAGAAACACGAAGATCAACCTTTGTAAGAACCCAACAGAGCAATCTAAGGACTTATTACCAAGAAATCTGAGTTACCAGCGATCCATTGATCAAAGATTAGGATTGCAACATAGGTATTCTGGTTGAGCAGCAGGATTTTTTTTGTGTCCCACATTCTAGTTACCAGGAAGTTGGTACTACCGGACTTTGCTTTTTCACAGCATTTCACAAGAAATTAGATATGGAAGAAAGAATGCGACAATACATTTGGACACTAGTTAACACGCAATTTTCACTATTATCCTGGTTGCCTTTTCACTAACGATTATATCATATTATGGTTAACATTAAAAGAAAGAGTGAAAGTGATGACATAAAGAAATGTTTCATCTAATACATCCTGAAGTTATTAAATTCATTGGCATCGTATAATGGTGCAACATTTAGTAAACCGCCATAGACGGTCAAATATTAGTAAAGTGCTTAAATTTCAGAAGATGCTTGAACGAGCCAGCCCACTGATAGTGCAACTGAACTGCCACAGACACATGAAGACCACAGTAGTCAATCCTTTGAATATTAGATACCTAAAGTAAACACAAACTCATATACTTGGGTGGTAGAGTGGTTATACGTAGAAGGAAATTATCCATAGTAAGTGGCACAAAATATCTTCCAATGATGTTTGTAACTCTAAACAAAGGGAAAGAAAATACTTAATACAAACTCTTGTGATGGCTAACATACACAAATTGTACAATCTATACACACCTTATCAAATTAGAGTGATACAAAGTAAAAATAATAGAGCTAGAAGGGAAGTGGAAATGAACAATGACAGATGATAATGTAAATGAAAATAGTTAAAGCTCAAGTTTGTATGGTTGGAATGAGTGCAAGAGTCAGAATAGCATTGTGATCTGGAGATCCTAAGCTTGCACTAACTTCAAATCATTTATTAATAAGAGGTTCTTGCTCTCTGCAAATACTGTTGAAATGCTAAGGATTAATCAAAAAGATGTATGCGAGTTGAAGAGAAGAACAGAAGGCACTTTAATGGTTACCATGGCGCTGGACTGGCCACAACTGAAAATCCAATTACTAAGCAACTTCTCAATATATAATTTTATTCAATACAAATGAACATGAGTGCCTAAAAAAATATTGAATGGAATAAATCACTAAAATATATTAGTCAAATGCAACTGCCAGGAGGATGGCAAACAAGATCATAAGACTTGAGATTTATTACAAAAACCTCAATATAGTTAACAAGCAGAGACATATGACTCATTATATCGTTTCAGATAAGCTTCTCATAGGAAACAAACATTAGATGATAATGCAGAAGACACTAATATAGTTTATCATGACTATGGACAACCATAACAAATGTAAACCATAATAAACAAGGAACCACTCAGGAACTTCTACATAAGCTAAGCATACGTAAAGGACATGAGAGAAAGTATTACCGCTAGAAAACTTATAGCCCAAGTGATATAGTGTTAAAGTGAGCTCTCCAGCAGCTAGTGTTGCACCATGACGCATGCACAAATCGGTTGACAAAGTACAAGGTATCAATTTCTCAAGAACATAGCCTCCAAAATAATCAAGATCATATTTTGCAAGAGCAGAAAGTGCCTTTGCAGCCAGTTCTCTCAAGCTCTTATCCTGAAGAGTATGTCGCTAAGTTTAGAATTCCAAAAGAATATTTTACGTATAAATAATAAAAATATAAACAAGTAGCCCTGCATATTATTATCACCTCTATCAATGTAACTATCCAACGTCCAAGTGGCTACCTCGACTTCACTATACCTCATTGAAATCCAGCAGTTCAAAAGCAAGCGATTTCGCTCACCTTTTATGTTTTTTTCTTCAGCATTTTTAGTTTTCAAAACTATTTACAAAATCAACAATCTCCAAATAGATTTCATTTTTACGGTCTCTTTTTTAAAAGAGAAAAATTAACATTACCTTTAATGTCATTAAATGTGTTACTAATGGCTACTTGGAAAGAATTGGTGATTGTGTTTTTCATGAATCCTGTGAAGGCTGTAGATCAAGCTATGAAAAATTGACATATTTGTTTCAACAATTCCCAGAAGAAATATGTCATGGCCCAAATTCAGCATCAAAGAAAGAGATCCAAACAACATGCTGATAAAATATATCTTAGTTGATGGCAAGAACAAAGTACCCAATGTGCAATCTTGGAGCATACTAGCTCTTCCACAAAAAGGATGAAGATACTCTTGGTATTGGGCTATGTAAACAGCAACTTCAAGATAAGAATTTCCTCGTGAGGCAATAGAAAAATAGTCAGCTGCATTCACAATCTCGATTCCATGAGGAAAAGCCCCTTGCCTCCCCACATTCTCTTGGAAAGCAGCAGACGCTGCTCTTCTACAATTGACCTAGAATGAAAATAATTATTATTATCAAGATTAAAAACTCATAAGAGTCATTCTTGGCAGAGCATATATCTTCTACCTCTCGATCATAACAAGCAACTGTTAGGAGATGAGGAGCAAGTTGTTCCAAAGTGCCCTTCATATCTGAAGTTGAGTATGCACGACCAAACGCCCAGCAGACATACGCAGCAGCATCTCGAACATGAGATCCAATACTATGCGGACCTCTCCGTATGTCATAATGCAATGCCTGGGGGAACAACAGAGTTGTGTAATTATGCAACCTCACCAACAACAGATATATAAGGCAGTTTCAGAGCATTCTGATGCATTCCACATCTAAAAATTATGTTTTCAGCTCTTCCTATTTCTTGAGATGGATTGCACAAAATTGAAGAGATGAAGGCCATGAAGGCAATCAAGAGGATCACGCAATGGCTATATTAGGCTACTGACTGGTACAATTAGAGTTTCAATTTGCAAACAAAAAGAACAAGCACTTTTACATATGTCATCAATAGTTCAATATGATACTACATGTATATGCAAGTGCTACAGGGTGCAGGAGGAAGTCCGCAGAATTCTTGCTATCAGAAGGAAAAGAACGTCCATTTACTATATGCAAGTGGATAGGTCCATGCCACTTGTACAAAAAGAAAAGAAAGAAAGACAATAAAAGATTTAGAGCAATTAAGCTTAAGAAAGTCAAAGAATATCTTCATCGTGCAATAAAATTCTTAAATTAGTACAAAGTGAAAGAAGATGAAAGATTCAGCGTTGCTTAAGATTAAGCAAGTCAAGAATATCTTCATCATGCAACAAAATTCTGAAATTAGTACAAAGTGCTTTAGTGAGAGAATAAAAATCATACCATTGTCATACTGGCAGATTTTGCATGTACACTGTCCAATTAAATGGAAGGAAGTTGGAACTTATAACTATCTACTTAAATGTTGCATCACTAAAGGCTCTTAACGCCAAAAACAAAAGAATATATGATAATATCCATTACAAAAACAAAAATGGCACAGGAACGAATTGCAATGATAATCCAACTTCATAAGTTGTTGAGGTAGATTTAAGAAACAAAGAAAAGAAAAACTATCAGGAAAACTACTTTGAGCAATGCTAACAATAAAGCACATTTGCTGCAAATCTCAGCAGCTAACAGAAACAGCAAGAGATCAAAAGAAATCCCAAAAAACAAAAATTGGGAATGAGATTTAACATTTGGTGAAACAAGGGGCAGCTAAACAACAATTAATGGGCATGTCATCACCTTTATGATTACTGGAACTACTTCGGGAAGACTGACAGGTAATAGCAAGCCTCTACGAGCCAGCTCTGCCAAAGCTAAACAACCTCCATGCCATGAACCATCTCCCTAAGAAGACATAAAATCAAAGTGCTTTTCTGATTATTCAGAGGAATACATGATGGAACACAAGAAAACCAATAACTTTACAGCGTTACAAAAAAGTAGATAGTGCTTTTGTTAGATATTGGTAATTAGCTTTCAACAAATTCAAAAGTATCAGTTTCACTGACCTCACCAAGAGAAAACAGATCCAAAATAGAAGATAAGACATCCTCGGCAAGGGCAGATGTCAAACGAAAGGTTATACGGCCAATGCCTTTTGCAGCAGACCATCGCACAATAGTGTCCTGACATATTAAAGAGCCAAGTACAAGTACGTCAAGCTGCCTAAATATAAGATATAAAGAGGTTTTCAAGATTGAAGGATTTCTCAGAGAGCAACCCTCCTGGTTCCAGACCCAGGAGTTCACTTTCCTGTATGAGCATTTGGTACAAGTAGTTGTCCATGGAAGAGTCAGGGTCACCACTACTGAGGATTTCGCCCTAATCTTACTTGATCATCATCTAATATTACAAGTAGAATCACTTGCTCATTTACAAATGTTAGATACTTGCAGCTATGAGCAATCAAAACCTTCTACTAGCCAAACCAACATTTCTATCTGCAAGGCAGATAATTTTCAGGACCCCACTAAAAGAGGTTAGTAGACTGCTCTATACTGAAAAATTGCATGAAATTCGAAGCTAATTTGATGCGAATAGAATGTGGAGCCTAATACTCACTGCCTCCCAGGTAATTGACCAATTTAGACTTCCACCTGTCTGATGTTAGTCAAAAACTAAAAGCAATAACTATTTGATCTTACAAAACCCTTTCCTGAAACTCATGATAAGCCAAGACATACTTATATCATAGCTTAAGCATTTAAATTGACACAGGCACAATTACTTTGACAGGCATATAACTGAATAATGAGCAGAAATAGCTTAAACATAAACCAAAATGAAATTAATGTGCACCTGTGAGATTGAAAGATGATGTAATAGGCACACCTCTTAAATCAACAAAATAAATTATTTCCCTAATAAGATCTTAACTCTGAGATATCTTATCTAAAATTCTGTTTCCATTGTGATGCTAAAACATGCCGGGTCAGTTTATATAACTAAAATATAATAAGCGATCTTGCTAGACCTGCTGCTAACAATGCCTACCCGAATCAGCACTGGATACCAACAGTTTATCTGAGAACCGACAAGAGTCGAGAGGCACAGAGAAATTACAGCAAACAGCATAGAATCATGCAAATCAGGCTTGCAAGTAATAAGAATGTTTTGCCAAGACAATGAAGAGGAGTGGATAGATTCACTGTCATGACTGCCTACTACAAACCAAGGATGCCAGCAGCCACCAATATGTGGAACATCTAGTGGAAGATGAAATTCTAGTAGCATTTTAAGTATGCCTACATGTATATTGTTCACAAGGTCAAAAAATTAAGTAGCCATTTAACTTTTTAGTCCATAAAGCCAAAGGAGCTATCCTATAAATAACTACACCAAAAAGAGGATGTCGAAATACTAAAAGTAGCATATAGTACTTCGTCTGTTGCACGGAAACTGTTCTAAAACTACTTCTACAAAGAACGCCTGCAGAAATTCATGTTCAAACCTTACAGCAGCCATAATTAGGTAGCAACTCTAAGGACATTGCGCTTCACAGTCTTGAAATGACTAATATGGGCTTGTTTCTACTGCTAAACTTGAGCCCACAATAAAATTAAGTTGCAATAATTTCACAGACTCATATAACACTTTCCTTGAATTGTGATAGCCAGTAAACTAAATGAAAGTGGGAAAGGCAGCAGCCACGCTTACAAGCCTCTGTCAAGCAAGGAGATCTTTCATTTTGTGTGAACATGATACATAAATGACACAGGATAAATGAATAACCATACTTACCGAGTCTCGCAAACCAGATAGTAGCAACTCAACGATCTCTTCTACAATTTCTGGAACATCGCAATTTTCCTCTTCAATGCTATCTGAAAGAACTAAACTATTCTTGTGCTCAGCAATTAAAGCATGCTGCAACGTACTAACTTTTTCAGCATTGTTTGATAAGATATTTTCCCTTAGCGAACTATCTCTTCCCTACCAAGGGAAGCATAAACAAGACATGTTAGTATAGCCAACATTAAAAATATTCAGGTATCCTCAACAAGTCATTAAAACAGTCGAACAGCCAATAAAAATTTTGCCAGACAAGAAGTCGTAAAAAATATGCAAAGAGGCAGAACAACTTGCTCATAGTTTTATAATAACAAAATAGCATCTCCTTTTGACATACTTTTCCATCAATCTAATAAGACATTAAAAAAAAACATAAACTTGACACAAAGGGCATGCTTTAATTAAAAAATAAAGGTAAGCTAATACTTAAGTCAATATTGACTAAAAATGTTTGCAGGAACTAGATGGTTAAATTTCTGCTGCACAATTGGACTATTATTTAAAAGAGGCATGCTACTTTATTCTTCTTTCTATTTTAAAAACATCAAATTTCTTTTCCTTTGAAAATAGCAGTGCCAATCACATTTAATTACAATATGCAATTAGGACAAAAGGACGATACTATGCACAATCTTTTCTTGGAAGTTGCTGCTGCTCATGTATCATTTTTCAAGATCAATTTAGGACATGAAAGTATTTAATGAAGATTCCAAAAGACAAAAGAACTACAAAGCAAAGTGTTACAAAATTGCATCATGAACACCTTTATCAAGCTCAAGAAAATTGATGCAAGTTGTTAACCAAGCCTTATCCCTTTAAGTGGTGTTGGCTTACATGGATTCGTTCATATGCAAAGAATCCCTGTCACAAACATTTGACAGTCTTTTACAGGTGGCAGCCAAATAACCCAAACCTCCTCCACTGTGCCAGCTATATGGGGAAATTCACATAGGCAGAGCAACGAAACTTAACGCAAGTGTTTCAATAAATAGAAAGCACTTCGGCAAAAGGTGAAACACAATATAAATTATACGTTAGAAACAGCAAAATCAAAATGACCTAATTGGAAAAGGTAGAAAAGACCGATTCATGTAGCGACCCCACTCAAGTGGGATAAAGGCTTAGTTTCTTGTTGTTGTTGTTGTTGGGAAAGGTAGAAAAGACACTAGCAAAACAAGGTTGAGATAGATAAACCAGAAAGGTATAAGATATAATAAAGTATAGCAAATTTGCAGTAAGCAAAAATTTTAGTAGATAGTTGATTGGCAGACCAACCAGATAACGCCATGATGGAGAACGATGAGGCAAGTATGTAAGTCCAATACGTTGTGACAATTTGACCACAAATTTACGAAGCGATGAACTACGGGCAGCAATTTTAGATTTCATCATTTGAGAGGCATCATACCAACTGCTATCGACAACCTTGAGCAACATTGTTCGACTGCCAACCTGAATAAGGAAAACATCTGACATTTATTTGAGAAATTATGAAAATTATTGAGGGAAAACATCTTTCTCTAAAAGTAGTAATCAACATATTTCCTCTTCTGCTAAGAACCTCCAATGAAATAGTTAGCTAGAATACTCTGAGAAATGTAGCTTGTAAGATAATCAATCATGATTACTGACATCCAAAGGGGCCAAACAGATCCAAACCTTGAATATGCAAACCAAAGCTTCCAAGACACCTAGCAATTTGAACTGGTCTATGGTATCATCGGAAACAGAAGACAGAACTTCATGTGACCACTTCATGTAACTGGCAACAAAACCACAAAAGCCACATAAGCTTTTTAATCTAACAGGAACTCAAGATTATCCTCCCTTAATTCAAACATACATGCAGACATATAAGGATGAATATATATTTGGTATGCCAGAGTGTTCTAAGCGACCGGTGCAGACTAAAACATTTGTATAAACTACGTCTATTAGATATACCCAGAAGTTTCCAAAAGTAACAAAAGTTTATATGCTTTTAGAAAACCTATCGAATTGCAAGCAAGCTACGAGTGACTAAATGATAGAACAGACATTGACAACAAAGAGCAGAAAGGGAAGGGAGGCATAAAGCATAGATGTCTGGAGAGAAGAACGGAAGAGGATGTGGTTGGAGAGAGAAAAAGAAATTGACCTTAATTTAGCATAGGATAGAACGGAGCACTACACTGATACTCCACAAAGCATAAAGAACCAAGCAAGTATATTAGTGCCATAACTACACAGCAAAACACCAAGGATGTGTTTCATAGGTTAGATTTATCCAATGCGCACTGACTGAATGATTCCCTTTACTAGCGTTTGGTTAGTGCAAATTTGATTTTGAATCTCATTCATCATGAACTGATTCCCTGGTCCAGCTTCATCTTAGGATTTGCTTTTCATTAGTGGTAGGTATTTTAGCAATCCAATACCTCTCCTTCTTCAGCTTTCTCTCACACTACACCACTTTTCATCATCTGTTAAATTAAAAAGGTCAATCCTGAATTTAGTGATTTCTATTCTAAAGAATGGCTTGATTAATCGATTCCATAGCAATGAACTGAAATTGAGAGAAGTGATTCTTCTCATCTCTATGAGTCTGTGGTTTCCATACCAATACAGCTTCCAATATCAAAATCAACATTTAAGTAAACAAAACAGATTTTATGTTACATTCCTCATGACAATCAAGGGACTTACCTGCTGAAAGCTGTAGACATATCTTTCCGTGTTAAAAGCCTTGAAAGTAATAACCCAGATATTCTCCGCATAGGACCAGCACTTGCAAGGTAATCTTTGGAGAATTCTAGTATTCTAAGTACCAAAGGTGTAGGTTCATTCTTATTGGAAAAATTAATGTCTGTAATGCTACTGTCCACAGACGAGATATCAAAAGGAATCAGAACGAGTATATAAAGCCACAAAAGTGTCACACATTGCGTCTCCATTTCACCAGTACTTTCTTGTCGCAATGATGTCTTGGAGCTAGTGTGATGACAGTTTTCCAGAAGATTAACGGCAAGTTCAAGATCAGAAACCTGATGCGGGAAAAACTTAACAACACTCTTATGTCCACAAACTGTGACCAGTGCATAAATTACTACACACAGAGGCTTTATAACATCAAGCGCTTCTTCATGGCGCTCCGCTAACTCCATGCTTCTCGAGCGTATAATAAGCATCAAGGGTGAAATTATACTTCCCAAATACGGATCTAGAAGTTGACCTTGTTCCTGATACTTATCCATCTACACAATTAACAATAAAATGATACATATACATAAATCACAACAATGATCAGTAATGAATCTCTCAATCAATCACAGAGAGTTACTTACAATGGAACGGATCCTGCAGATATCAGCAGGATCGGAGACGCCGGAATTCGAAACAATGTGGTGGAGTATAGATTTAACAACCTCCCACTCCTGGAGGAAGTATTTCTGCATGACACACTCTTTCGGATCATGCTCGTCGTCGACAGCAGGAGCTCCGCCACTTGTCTCTGTCTCCGACATTGACTCAATTTCCATTCCAGAGTTGCAGTTGGATCTCGTTAATATCGAGTAGTGAGTGAGAGAAGTATAAACTCCGGCGAGCGGCGAGTTTGATTTGGTTTTTGCAGACAAGAGCGAAAGAATAAAATGATTTATGTGGGCTGGATTTTAGCAAACAGGCCTTTTACTAATTGGGCTTTCAACGTAGGATCTTGGAAAGCTTTTTGGAGGACCGAGTTCCGCCGAATTCCAGAACCGAGAAAGAACTGGAACACTCTTTGCGAGGTATCGCATCTCTTCAAAAACTTTCGAAGAAAAATACTCGAAGTGTTCATCTCTGTTCTCTCTGTAGATCATCGACAATTCAATTCAAATCAATGGCGGAAGAAGCTAAAGCGAAAGGGAACGCCGCGTTCTCTGCCGGAAAATTCGAAGAGGCAATCAAATTCTTCACTGAAGCAATTGGTCTCGCTCCGAACAACCATGTTTTGTACTCCAATCGCTCCGCCGCCTACGCTTCCCTCAATCGTTTCTATGAAGCTCTTGCAGATGCGAAGAAAACAGTTGAGATGAAACCTAACTGGTCTAAAGCTTACTCTCGTCTAGGTGCTGCGCATGTTGGTCTCAAGAGCTATGATGAAGCGATATCTGCTTATAAGAAAGGTCTTGAACTTGATCCGTCGAACGAAACATTGAAATCTGGACTTGCTGAGGCTGAGGCTTCTGCAGCTCGAGTTTACCGCCCGAAGTCGGCATCCCCGTTTGGGGATTTATTCAAGGGTCCTGAGGTTTGGGCGAAGCTTGCTGCTGATCCAACGACTAGGAATTACTTGCAGCAGCCGGATTTTGTAAGGATGATGCAGGAAGTGCAGCGTAATCCAAATAGTATTAATCTTTACATGCAAGATCAGAGGATGATGAATGTGTTGGGGGTTTTGTTCAATGTAAACATGATGCCAGCGTCTGATGAAATGAAGAGGGAATTCTCGGAGAAGCCGCAGCCTGCAGCACCGAAGGAGACAGAGAAAAAGGGAGAACCAGAGCCTGAGGTGGAGCCAGAACCTGAACCGATGGATGATGAGGAGAGGGAGAAGAAGCAGCGCAAGGTTGAAGCACAGAAGGAGAAGGATGCTGGAAATGCAGCTTACAAGAAGAAGGATTTTGAGACCGCGATCCAGCACTACACTAAGGCTATGGAGCTTGATGATGAGGATATATCATACATCACCAACAGGGCTGCGGTCTACTTGGAGATGGGCAAGGTAATAACTTTGACCAGCTTAACCTGTGATTTTTAAAGAATAAAGCTACAAAAGTTCTTTTTCTGTTTCCCCAATGAATTCTACTAAGGTACTTGTGTTAGGCATCTTTAACATGAAAGAGTGCATAGTTGAAAGGAAGTAAATGCTATGAGTGACTAGGAAACTAGGAACTTTAAATGGATTTCCACTTTTTCTCTCTACGGAATAATTACAAATTAATTATTGGAACAACAGATGGGACTTTGGTCCGGCAGCTATGCAACTTGACTTTCTTTTAATGATGATGCAACTTGACTTTAAATGGCCTCAAAATTTTGAGGCTAGTCTTTTGGTGCCAGAATCAATGACGTGTGTGTTCATAATGTGCTTATTCCGTCTAGGAGTCTGTTGTTGAGCTTCTTCTGAAGGAAAAGGTTCATCTGATAAGAATGCTTATATTTATTAATATCTTTCTTGTTTATTCAAGGGTATTGCTCCTCCTGTTTTATGTTAAAAGCAACATCTGCCCATTATTGTTCTGCTATTGTTGCAATATTTGGGTAGAACCAAGGGGCTGGTGCAGTTATTGGATCAAAACTTATTACAACCTGATGGCATTGACTAATTTTATTGACTTCAGTATGAAGATTGTATAAAGGATTGTGACAAGGCTGTTGAAAGGGGAAGAGAGCTCCGGTTTGATTTCAAGATGATAGCCAAAGCATTGACTAGAAAGGGGACTGCACAAGTGAAAATGGCTAAATCTTCCAAGGACTATGAGCCTGCTATTGAGACTTTCCAGAAGGCTCTGACTGAGCATCGTAACCCAGACACATTGAAAAGACTCAATGATGCAGAGAGAGCGAAGAAAGAACTAGAGCAGCAGGAATATTTTGATCCAACAATAGCTGATGAGGAGCGTGAAAAAGGTGATCTTTCTCAAAAGTTAATAGGGTTGCTAGTTTAACATTATTATATTTATCCTGGGACTGAAATATTTATATGTTGTGTTTGGTTTTTTATTAGAAAAGCACATTTCTTTTATTTATAATTTATGACAAATATATATTTAATAATTAGCTTTACTCACTGGTCTTAATGTCGACAACATAGAGAAACCAAAATATTTCACCAAATTTCACCTGCTGTTTAAATTTGACAAACAATTATCCCGTTGTGAATGGGCTGGCTATTTACATCTACACTTCTGATATGCAGGCAATGAATGTTTTAAGGAGCAGAAGTATCCTGAAGCAATTAAGCACTATAGTGAAGCTATCAAGAGGAACCCTCGTGATCCAAGGGTACTTATGATATATGCTGAAATCCTGAAAAATTATTTCAAGCTTTGTTCTTCAGTAATCAAAAGCTCATAGGAGGACATCAGTGTTTGTCTAGGTAGATTACTAATTCATTGATTAGTAATACTTTTGTATATGTGATGTTGGATCTCTCAGGTATACAGTAATAGAGCAGCATGTTACACCAAGCTGGGCGCTTTGCCTGAGGGACTGAAGGATGCAGAAAAATGCATTGAGTTGGATCCTACCTTTTCCAAGGGATATGCAAGAAAAGCTGCTATCCAATTCTTCATGAAGGAGTACGATAAGGCACTGGAAACATATCAGGAGGGCTTGAAACATGATGCCAACAACCAAGATTTGATGGATGGAGTGAGAAAGTATGAGCCTTACCGATAGCCTTAGATGCTTGTTTGGGTTTTCGCTTGGTGGCTAACCTGGATTCTTTGCAGGTGTGTGGAACAGATCAACAGGACTAACAGAGGTGAGCTTAGTCCAGAGGAACTGAAGGAGAGACAGGTAATGCAAGAGACCATATCTTGATGCCAGAGCTTGTTCGAGTTTCTTTAAATGTTACATTGATGTTATATCTAAACTGTGTTTCACAATGCAGGCGAAGGCTATGCAGGATCCTGAAATCCAAAACATACTTTCCGATCCTATTATGCGTCAGGTTATAGTTGATGCCTAGTGTGATGTTTTGCAAATTTGCTGTTGTTTTATTTTTGCTTGAGTAGTGTTGTGTCCATGTAATTAGCTTGTTGTTTCTGTGCTCATTGTTGTCAGGTACTGATCGACTTCCAGGAGAACCCAAAGGCTGCACAGGAACACTTGAAGAACCCACAGGTCATGCATAAGATTCAAAAGCTAATTGGTGCAGGGATTGTTCAAATGAGATGAAATGCGAATATTAGCTCTAAATTAATCATCTTTTGAGGGACTCCTATGTAGTTTTGGAGAAGCTTCACTAGGTTTTGTTTTTTGGAACAGTGTAATTGGATGGTGAAACTCATAATTAGTTTCCTTCTCTGTCCTAAGGTATCATGCAACCGCCTTATTGCTAAACATCAAAGTGATAAAATGATTAAGACAGACTCTCGAAGTGAAGTCTGGCTCTTGTGTTCGACTTATTCTGGCTGTCCATACAGAAAGTGAAATGTTGTGTTACCTTGGTCGTTCTTCAGCTTCTGGAATGCAGATTGCAAAGGATACTTCTAAGGTTTCCATGGTCTAGCATGTATCTGATCTCTAATGATGGTGATGATTGATTAACTGAACACCCTGCTATGAAGATATATCCATTGTGTTTTGGTTGACTTTTGTTCTTGATGTGCATGGAGGAGTACAGGGTAGTTGCTATTGGTCATGATTAGAGCATCCTCTGAAGGTTAGAGGTCAGGCAAGTTACCTGCTCTTGGGATACCCGAATGGCGCGAGGACTACATCCTGAACAGTGGAAACGGTGCTGGTGGTGATGGTGTATGGGCATGTTTGGTTTTGTTTAATATTATAACTCAGATCACATTGGAAAAGGATGATCAGGTCCACCACCCAGCATACGGAAAGAATTGTGCGCTCATTATTAGGATGGTAATGCAATGCAGTCCAGATAGTCTCTAGTAATTCAAGATGCGAGCATGTCCAACAATGTCAACTACATACTAAATTTTCACTGTTTCACAATACCCAAAAAATTCTGGCACGTACTCTCACAAAGTTTTCATACGAGCAGATAGAAAAATCCAAAGTATTCAGAAGGTGCCAAGGTGGACTAGGCTTTGAGATTTGTGGTGAGCGGTGAAGGGGCCCCAGCAATGCCCAAATACATAGCTGATTCGTGGAGAAGAGAAATGGTCGACGTGGACTTGAGCACGCCTCTGGCTGGTGATTACCGTCGGTTGCTTTTCAATTCAATCCAACTTCCCTTTAAGTTAGTTTTCTAATTTCTATATACCAACAATTGTTTTTGTCGCAGTGAGCTAAGTTGATTTTTAGTCTCAAGTAGATAAACGTACATATAAAACCTCGACCATTTTGGTGAAGCTTAGCTCCCTCGCGTTATCCTCCCACTTCAAGCAGCAATAGTGAGGAACAAAGAAACACAAAAGAAACAAGAGACTGTCATCATGGCGGGAAAAGCGGTGAGGATAACGTCGACGGCGCCTTGCGGCTTACGTGGGTCCCATCGTTGTCTCGCTTCTTGCCGCCGCAATCTTTGCGTTCCCGCTCGATTCTTCTTCTCTGAATTCCTTGGTGGTCGAATTAAGTTGCGAGCAGCTTCCGCTGCTGTCTCTCAACAACCAGCTGGCCGTCACTCAGTTGTTGCCATGGCCGCTGGGAGTGGTAATTACCTCGCTTTCTTTTAAATTTGTGTTTTCTTTTTTAGATGAATCGAGGGAACTGTTTTTTGATTGCTGGATTTTGTTGAGTGCGGTAAGTGGAATGCGAATCGTTACTTATGAGACGTTGCGTTAGAGAAAAGTTAGTGCTGCTACTATTTATTTATTTTTTTTATATCATACGTTTTTATTGGTTGAATGTCTTATCTTGGTTTTGGGTTATATAGAGTTAAAAGGTTCTTTCCTTTTGGTATTTTTTAATAGCTTTTTTTTCAGGTTGGAAAAAAAGGAACATGCAATAGGTTATTGATTATTTGGTTGTTTATTTCTTTTGGCAATGTTGAAGTTCAATGGATGTGTAGTGTTCAATGATCTGTTTCTTTCGTTGTTAAATTGGTTTTGGGTGAAAAAAGAAACCTAAAGAAAAAGAAACACAGAAGAAATGGGTGTTCACTGAAATTTACCGATGATTTGGTTGTTTTTTGGTTGCATTGTGGAATATAAATTAAGAGGTGGGAAGCTTACGCTCTTCAACTCCAGCTGTGGATGAAAGTTTATGAGTTATTCTTAGAATTCAAGGTGCTCGGTAAAATGACTCTGAGAATATGCTTCACTGTAGCTTGAAAGTATACATGTCAAGTCATATTCAGAAGACTGTGCTGTCCTGCGAAAATATGGTGGTCCGTGTACTTCAGTTCGCATTTGTAAGCAACCAGTTTTGTGCACTTCGAAAATATGTTGTATGAATCTTTGCCAAAAACTGTTCTTTTTAGTGATTACCATGAACCCTAAGCATTTTCACTTGTTGCAAAAGAGTGCTGCTGCTAAACCTTAGCCTCTGTTTGACTCGTGCATGTGTTATGCATTTTGTCTTTAGTATGAACAAACTAATGCCTACATCATCTCTTCGTTATTTTGGAGTTATTCTCTTGATCTAGTGCCAATCTTCACCACTATACTTTAGGGGAATGTCGGTTGTCAATGTACTTGCAAATTGCATATTTTAGCCCACCCACTTTATGTGCAATTCCTTACTGTCAACAGCATCAACTGCATAGTCAGACTTCGAAGGTGAAAATGAGAAATAAGGACAACAAAAGAGTAGTCTGTGAAATAAAACATCGGCCTTTTGATGGCTAAAATTTGCAAGAGGTCTCTGTGATTTAGCTAGTGTTAAAAGCGGTCCCTAAGGTTTACTTTATTATGAAATGGTCCGTGAGATTTTGCTTATGATGCAAAAGAGTTCAGGGTTACTCTCTTATCTAGTGATAAATAGGATTTTATGTATGCTGGTAAAAGTCTCTGAATGTCAAATATCACTGATGATAAGTATCTAAAAATATTTTTTCCACTCCAAATAACAAAAATTCGGGATGATAGAACAAAAAACAGTAGGGACTTTTTTGCAGCATAAGTAAAACTATATGGACCATTTCATAACAAAATAAACCTAAGGACCACTTTGCATCATAAGCAAAATCTTAAGGAATCATTTGGTAACAGTGTAAATCCTATGGACCGTTTTGACACTTTAGAAAAACCCAAGGAACCTCTGGGTGACTTGGTCGTCTTTTGATAGAAACTGTTAACTGAAGAATGTCAAGATCGACAAATAGGAAAACTGTCTCAAAGATGAACATTGTGCAGAATTGGAGAAGGGTTTGACACTTCAACGATGTTATTATGTTGTAGAAAGCTTAGCATTTGTCTAGTGAAGTTATTTTAACTAGGAGCCATACTTATACGCAGGCTAGGGAGGGATATCAAGTCTAGACTCTAGAATCGCCATATCCAAATAATTTAATAAGGCACATCCTTTTGGTGGAACTTATGATTGTCTAAGCATTTCTGATGTTTTGAATTATCATTTCCAAGTATGTTAATGATTTACTTTCCTTCTTCACAAAAAATTTATTTTCCGAGTATGTTAACTAGGAGCCACACATTTACACAGTTTAGGGAGGAATGTCAAAGTCTAGAATCGCCTATCCAAATAATTTAATAAGGCAACATCCCCTTTGGTGGAAATTTATTATTGTCTAAGCATTTCTTACTTTTTGAACCATTTTCCAGGTATGTGGATGATTTGCTTCACAAAAACTTAATTTTTTGAACTTTGTTTACCTAAATAACATGCATGTAAGTCTCTGAAAAAGGTACATGAGATACATGTGCGTTTTGTTTAGTTTGTTTTTAGAATAGTTCTTCCAGGCGGTTATGTACTTTCTGGTATTGTACTTGACTGACAGAAGATATTTCTCTTGATTTTATTGAATTCCAGATTTCAAGCGAGAAGTTCCATTGAAAGACTACCGTAATATTGGAATCTGGCTCATATAGATGCTGGAAAGACAACAACTACTGAACGCATTCTGTACTACACAGGACGGAACTATAAAATTGGTGAGGTACATGAAGGAACAGCTACTATGGACTGGATGGAACAGGAGCAAGAAAGAGGAATTACCATTACACTCAGCAGCAACTACAACCTTTTGGAACAATCACAGGATTAACATTATTGACACTCCTGGTCATGTTGATTTCACTCTTGAAGTAGAGCGTGCCCTCAGAGTCTTGGATGGTGCTATATGCTTGTTTGACAGTGTTGCTGGTGTGGAACCACAATCAGAAACTGTGTGGAGACAAGCTGATAAATATGGAGTTCCTAGGATATGCTTTGTTAATAAGATGGATCGTCTTGGTGCTAACTTTTTCAGGACAAGGGACATGATTGTTACAAATTTAGGCGCGAAACCTTTAGTCATTCAGCTACCAATTGGAGCAGAAGACACTTTCCAAGGAGTTGTTGATCTTATCAAGATGAAAGCAGTTGTGTGGTCTGGGGAAGAACTGGGTGCAAAGTATTCTTTTCAAGATACACCAGCTGATTTTGAGGATATGGCTCAAGAGTACCGAAACTTATTGATGGAAACTGTGGTCGAACTGGATGATAGCTCTATGGAGAACTATCTTGAAGGAGTCGAACCAGATGAGGAAACTATTAAAAAATTAATTAGAAAAGGAACCATTGGGAGCAATTTTGTTCCAGTTTTATGTGGCTCTGCATTTAAAAACAAAGGCGTCCAGCTGCTACTAGATGCTGTTGTTGATTATTTGCCTTCTCCAGTTGAATTGCCTGCAATGAAAGGTACTGATGTTGATGATCCAGAAAAGACACTTGAGAGGCGCCCAAGTGATGAAGAGCCATTTGCAGGACTAGCTTTCAAGATCATGAGCGACCCATTTGTGGGATCTCTTACATTTGTAAGAATTTATTCAGGGAGGTTGGCTGCTGGTTCTTATGTCCTGAATGCCAATAGAGGGAAGAAAGAGAGAATAGGCAGGCTATTGGAGATGCATGCTAACAGTAGAGAGGACATCAAATATGCTTTGACCGGTGACATTGTTGCTCTGGCTGGTTTGAAGGACACAATCACTGGAGAAACACTCTGTGATCCGGAGAAACCCATTGTACTTGAAAGAATGGACTTCCCAGATCCTGTCATCAAGGTAGCAATAGAGCCCAAGACAAAGGCTGATGTTGATAAGATGGCTGTTGGCCTTATAAAGCTTGCTCAAGAAGACCCATCTTTCCATTTCTCACGTGATGAGGAGATAAACCAGACTGTGATTGAAGGAATGGGAGAGCTCCATCTTGAGATCATTGTAGATCGATTGAAGAGAGAATTCAAGGTATGCATTAGTTTTGTATATTTCTCAGGTTATCATAAGATCTTTTTCTCACTTTATTTTTGTCTCTTGTTATTACATAATTCTAAGAAATTGGAGTTTGTTATTAAAGGTAGAGGCAAATGTTGGTGCACCTCAAGTAAATTACCTTGAGAGCATATCTAAAGTCTCTGAGGTGCAATATATCCACAAAAAACAGTCTGGAGGACAAGGTCAATTTGCAGACATCACTGTCCGGTTCGAACCTCTAGAGCCCGGCAGTGGATACGAGTTCAAGAGTGAAATAAAGGGTGGAGCTGTGCCCAAAGAATACATCCCAGGTGTCATGAAAGGGCTAGAAGAGTGCATGTCTAATGGTGTTCTTGCTGGGTACCCTGCCGTAGATGTCCGAGCTGTCCTAGTAGATGGATCATATCATGAAGTTGACTCCAGTGTTTTGGCATTTCAATTGGCAGCCCGGGGTGCTTTCCGTAATGGAATGAGGAAAGCAGGTCCCAAGATGCTGGAGCCCATAATGAAGGTCGAAGTAGTCACCCCAGATGAGCATCTTGGTGATGTTATTGGTGATCTCAACTCAAGAAGTGGACAAATTAATAGTTTTGGTGACAAACCAGGTGGTCTTAAAGTATAGTTTCTCATCCTTCTACAAATTTGATATCTTCAATTAAAATAACTTGCCATTTTAATTCGATTGCTAGTTTGCATATCTACAGCACATATGATGACCCAAACTACTACTTTCAGACGAGAAACTGATGATTTAGGAGAATACCTTCTAATTTCTTACATCGTTTAAAATGCTATGAGACATTGAACTTCCAAAAGTTTGTTGTCATTAATTTTTGAAGTGGGCTTTATCCTGTTCACAGATCGCTAAGGTCTTCAGGCCTTTCTATTTCAATTGATTTTTCCTAGAAGTTACTAACAGTCTCTTTTTTTCAAGAAACTCTCTCTTTTTATCCAGTTTTGCACAGACTGCCTTTATATAGGTTATAGTGTTTAACATCTTTCTTTATGTTTTACATGAGAACTTTATCTTATATCATATAAATGTAGGTGGTTGATTCTTTGGTGCCACTGGCAGAGATGTTTCAATATGTCAGTACTCTTCGTGGAATGACAAAGGGTCGTGGCTACACTATGCAACTCTCAAAATTAATGTGGTGCCACAACATATCCAGAACCAGCTGTCTTCTAAGAAGGAGGAGGCAGTTGCAGCTTGACATAACAATACTCACTTTGATATGTTTTGCAGGTGGACTGCGTAGCATGCTTCTTGCATATAGATCTTTGCCATTAAATACATCTTTTAGCCCCAGTTGTAACTACCTTGCCTTAGATACATCGTGCCCAAGCATCTATACAATTTTTGTACATGAGGTATTTGGTCGACCATTATTTATTCCATTGTAGGCTGCCATGATCCCTGGCATGCTTGCTTTGCTTTTGCTTTTGCTTTCGTATTTAACAGTTGGGTGGTTTTTGCCTAAGATGTCCAGGCCTTCGTTAGGCACGAACAGCAGAGTACAGCATCTTTATTCATAACTGCATAGAGGGCACATAGTGTAAGAACGACTACAAAGTGTACACTAAAGAGAGTCGTTTCATACTCCGCTGACCCCATTGACAAAATACATGCTAAGAACTTAGCAAATGGCATACAACCAGCTTCCAGACCAGTATGTATTGAATTCTATTTCCTTAACACAGCAAGATGCAGAATCTGCTTACATTCAACAAAAATGGTTTCTCTCCTCGAGGATATTCACCTCTTTTAGAAACAAATCATACTTGTGGTTTAACTTTCAGCAACATGGCTAAGAAACTATGTGCACTTTTTACCAGATTTTAAGATGACTGGCTAGGTATAATCATACAAATGTAAACAAGTATTGAAGGCAACTGGAACTCTGCTTTGCAAAACTGTAAGTTTGTAAAGAAAATATTTCATATCACTTAAAAGAAAAAATTGTGTATGATCCACTGAGTACATCCTCAACAAGATTTCTAGGTGGTCGCTACAGTTAGCTGCAATGCAGTCACGAAGCTCTTCTAGGTGACATGTTCTGCACAAGAGCAACTGTAATGATGATTGCAACAATTTGCAATATAATACCTGCAAAGGCTTGGAAATTTGACTAAGATAAGAATTTTTTTAAATGTAAGTTGTAGAAGGTGTCTAATGAGAAAGTTGGTTTTCATTACCAAGAGAAACACGTCCTCCCTCGACCAGTTCATAACTTGTTATTGATGATATATCAAGTTGCTGGATAGCCTGGTGGACAACAAAGAAATAAGACTCCATGTAACGGTAAATAAGTCCAACAAAGTGCAAATAGTCACAGCTTCATAAGTACTCACTAAATACTTGCCTAGAGTTTAATTAGTGAGGAAGGTAAAACAGAAAACATGATGCATCTAAGGTAGCTGCTAAGAGGCAACATGTAACAAATACCTATTGCAAAGGAAATCAGATTTCGGAAAAAGTCTAAACATGTTAGGAGTTTAATAAACAGGATAATATGGTCAGTTGATAACTTGCTGAAGCACTTTTACAATAGATTTGTTCAACTACATGAACACGCCAACTTCTTGAAAGAAGTCAAGAGATAGAAACAAGTTGCATCAGGTATTTAAAGAACATCATACACCATCTCTTAATTACGAAGAAAAGACCAATCAACTGTCCAACAAGTAAAGAATGGTGTCAAAGATAGTTACATTTCAAAG
The DNA here is from genome assembly GCA_019914995.1 of Acanthochlamys bracteata. Classification (NCBI taxonomy): domain Eukaryota; kingdom Viridiplantae; phylum Streptophyta; class Magnoliopsida; order Pandanales; family Velloziaceae; genus Acanthochlamys; species Acanthochlamys bracteata. The sequence goes on from CM034126.1 coordinate 2,392,375, forward strand.
AGAAGATGAAAGATGGACTTAGTTATGATATGAATATGAATTCAGTAAATGGATGAAGCCAATTATCCTTCCCCAAAATTAAAGCAATTAAAGCAAGAGTGGAGCATCTTCCTGTAAGCTATCTTTACATTCTTGCCAGCAACAAAAGCCACACATGACCGCAGTTTCTAAAACAGGCTGTATTTCAACTGGCAAATGTGTTGCACAATTGCAACAATGGGATGATTGGTACAAGTTATGCTACTGGATGCTAAGTATGGGCAGACCAAAGTTGACAATGTAGCAGCTCTCTCAACGTATAAACTTGACAAATTTATAGCCAAGGCACATTAAAGTATGATCATATATATGGCCTTAACTCTTTAAATTTGTGTCTTTAGTCAGAATAAACAAATGTCAACAAGTCCTATAGACAGAAGTTCATACCTTTATAAACAAATTACTCCTGACTAAACAAACAACTGAAAGTGCAGTAGCAATTGACGACACGATGAGGAAGAATCTTAGCAAAACCTTCTGACTCCATCTCCGGCCTATAAATTTCGAAAACAAAGAAATGTACAATTCTTACAAGAATAAAAGCATTCAAAAAGCAGAAAGAGTGTTGGATTGCAAAATTCATGCATAGAATTACTGAATAAGCAATCTTTACCTAGCTCTCCAATCAACACGGAAAGAAAACCAACAGCGTTTGAAATGAAGACAAAATTTTTAATCCCAGTTTCAACTTTAGAACCTAAAATAAATACCAAGAGACATCCTAAAGCGTAGCTAACAGCCTGCACTAGAAAATAATTCAAATAAGCCCAGAATCAAAATTACATAAAACTAGCGAATCAAAGATATGAAAAAGAAGAAGCAGAAGAAGAGAAGGGATTTGATTTAACTTGCCTGAAGAACAAGAAGATTTCGGAGATGAGTCTTTCCTCGAGCAACCTTAGTGTACCCTATAAATTTCCAACAAAATCGAAAGAGAGAATGAGAGAATTAAAAGATTGAGAGAAACTTTTTCCTTTGAAGAAATAATTATGGAGAGTAGTAGGCTGAGGTAGGTAGGGGGCATTACGGGAATCAACAACCATGCGGTAGGAGAAATCAGAGCCGTCGGTTCCTGTCGGACGACCGGAAACTGCTCTGCGCTGCTGCATCGCTAAACTCTATCTGGATAACTATCCGTCTGACTCACCGCACGGCGGAGTAATGAATCCCAACCGAACAAGACAGCTATTGTAAAAGTGCTTCAGCAAGTTATCAACTGATCATATTATCCTGTTTATTAAACACCTAACATGTTTAGAATTTTTCCAAGATCTGATTTCCTTTGCCATAGGTATTTGTTTCACGTCGCCTCTTAGCAGCTAAATAGATGCATCACGTTTTCTATTTTACCTTCCTTACTAATTAAATTCTAGGCAAGTATTTAGTGAGTACTTATGAAACTGTGACTATTTGCACTTTTTTGGACTTACTGTTACATGGAGGAGTCCTATTTCTTTGTTGTCCACCAGGTTATCCAGAATATCATCAATAACAAGTTATGAACTGGCCGAGGGAGGACGCGTTTCTCTTGGTAATGAAAACCAACTTTCTCATTAGACACCTTCTACAACTTACATTTTCTTTAATTCTTGTCCTAGTCAAATTTTAAAGACTTTGCAGGTACTATATTGCAAATTGTTGCAATCATCATCACAATCGCTCTTGTGCAAAACATGTCACCTAGAAGAGCTTCATGACTGCATTGCAGCTAACTGTGTAGCGACCAGCTAGGAATCTTGTTGAGGATGTACTCAGTGGATCATACACAATTTGTTCTTTGAAGTGATATGAAATATTTTCATTACGAACTTACAATTTTTGCAAAGCAGAGTTGTAATTGCCTTCAATACTTATTTACAAATGTATGATTATACCTAGCCAGTCATCCTAAAATCTGGTCAAAAGTGCACAAAGTTTCTTAGCCATGTTGCTGAAAGCTAAAGCAGAAGTATGGTTAGGTTAGGTTTTCAGGTTTAGTTTTGGGTTAGGCTTTACGTTAGGGTTTTAGGTTTTGGGATTTAGGTTAGATTTTGGAACTTAGGTTTAGGTTAGGTAGGCAAAATGGAATGGTAAATTAGATGACTTCAATATTATGAGGATAGCCAAACAATTTAGCATACAATATATGTTAAAATCTGTATAAGAAATAGATGCATCATTTCTAACTAACTAGTATATTTTGAGAAATGACTGAAATCTACGGATTATGTGCAGATTCTAGCTACACTTCCCAATATGGTGTCCTAAGAAGATTATCGTTCAAACATTAACAAATAGCTACATAAATGGATTGCCACTTTGAGTGGAGAAAATGGAGAACATAAGCACAGGTTAACTTTGATTTGGTATTGAATGTGGCATGAGGAATAGCTAATCTGATTTACTATGAACGATCATATTTTATGGGGGAAAGATATTCAGTTGTTCAGGATAAGACAAAGTTATACTAATATACGGCTACAGTAATATCCCATGACTAGTCATACGCCATAAATCAATATAAATATACAGGATGTTAGCATCTTACAACCTCAATCTCATAGTCAAATTACTCTAAGATATATTTCACTTCAGAAAAAGTTGCAATAGCACCAAACCTTTCTTTGTTTCAGCTCAAAACAATAAAAATAAGCAATTCTAAACACGACAATCAACCAGATCTGAAAAGGAAAACTAAATTTTCTAGCCAAAAAAAAATTAAATACAAAGGTGCTAAACTATTCAGCTAAACTGCTCCAAACATATACTAGCTATCAGCTAAAGAGTTAGAAGAGGTGGATTATATATGAAATTTCAACAAAAATGATAAACTACCTACACTCATTAGTAGAATATCAGAGCGATTCAAGTAAATTCAAGCATCAAAGCTTCCTACATTCAAAATCTAATTAACTACAGACACAGAAAACACCAATGCAAACAACTACAGAACCAACCAAAACAAGTGAAACAACACAGCCTCAAATCAGATCTATAAAACATGAACAGAGATCTCACCAACAACTAACAGTTACATAAGCTTGTACCAATCCACATTCGAGAAAGAAATCTATCTAACACTTGAACCAAGAAGTCAACAATTCTTTTTACCTATTTGATTGAGATTAAAATGCCTCGGATCCAACAGCATAGAACCGAACTACCCAAAAAAATGTGTAATGAGAAAAACAAGTAGAGAGAGCGAGAGAAAGAGAGAGTGAGAGAGAAAGAAAGACAGAGACAGAGAGAGCGAGGGATACGAGAAATATGTTTAGTTACCTTTTCGTAGTAGTCTCCCCGCTCGCGAGCTCGATTGGCCTGCACAACGGCTACAGAGATAGAAGTAGTGAAGAAAAGAAGACGAGAGAGTGAAGATCGGTGTCGGAGAAAAAACACGCTCGCCGGGATAAGGGATCGCTGCGAGGATGGGTCGGAGCCGAGCGAAGAAGAACACCTAGGGATCAAGTAGGTGTGAGCGAATGAGAGGTGAATGGCTAGGTGTGTGTGATTTTGTGAACTTAATAGGGTCAAAAAAGACCTTTCTACACCTTGGGAGAAGAGTCGCACGCGTCTTGTTCATAAAAGCTACACCGAGTAGTTTTTTTTTTTTAAACTTATAAGTTAAAATAGCTTATAAGTTACCCAACCAAACACCCCAAATATATTATTTGCAATTTTAAAAAAAACCTATCCAAACAGCCCCTTAATGTATTTGGTGAGCAACCATATGGCCCACGCATGTAAAGTATTATGTTTTAGTTTCTAACGAAAGAAAATTTCATCTACTTCTTCAATAACAGCGACAACTCCAGCAGTAATCCTAAATCATTCACAGCACACTTTCTTATGAGTTGGGTAATTACAATGATTTCTCTCGTATTTGATAAATGGTGTAATAAGATACATAAGAACTTGAAGAGTAGAAGTGTTGCCATGTCCGCTAAGTAATTATCTCATAACTAATTTTTTTCTTTCTACTAACTTATTTTCTTCTACTAACCACAAAAATTATTTAAATGGTGCTATAGTCATAAATTAACTTTCTCCTTCCACTAACAATTTGTTTGGATTGCATAGTAATAAGAAGTAGGACGGAGAATGGAAGGAACAGTTAGGAAATGAAGAAGAAGGAAGGGAAGAGTAAAGGCTTAATGTTGTTTGAATAATTAGTAAAGAGAAAGAGGTGTAAGATTAAATTGTGTTTAGATTTGAAGAGTAAAGATAAAAAGCAATAGAAGGGAAATTATGAGTAGAAAACTAAAACGCCCTTTTTTTGTTGTATGTAATTTTTTTAATTAGAGTGTAAATTATATTTTCTGTTTTTTTAAATGCTTCGGTCTCACAAATTGAGTTAAAATTTAACTTATTTTTAAATTATTGAAAACATACTTTTTTAGTAGTTTATCAAGAAATAATTTCTTTTATCTCCTTAGGTATATTATCATATCCTTGCGTTGAAGGTTCCATTGAAGTGTTCCTCTTTATAGTGGCATCTTGAAGTCTTTATAGGACTATGAAAAAAACACACAATAAAATGATTAACTTATCAAGTAGTGAAAATACTGACGCAATATTCAATGTATGATGGAACACGTAAATATAGATTTGTCAATTATATGCAAAAGTTAACAATCTAAGTATTACATTAAATATTGCAAATTCAAAATCCCAGGAATGATGAGAAAATACAAAACTATGACATTCTACATAGACTACCAATATCAATTAAAGCAGTACATCAAAAAGCATTGAATAAAACAAAACTGCAAAAATTAGCTGATTAACTATAGAAAAATTGGAATAAGAACAATAAGAATATCTATCTAGATAGCACCAGCTACACAAAAGATTGGAACCAGGACAGTAAGAATAACTCTCTAGATAACACCAGCTAGACATAGCACATAAAGAACCACAACAAAACCACCACACCAATAGCTCATTTAGTCATGTCAGCAATTGAAAAGTGCATGGTATTATAGATGTTGGAAGCACAACCATCATAGCTAACACTTGTTGATTACATTAATACATTTTAACCATTACAAGCTGATAATACAAAGACCTGATTACTTAAAACTCCTGATAGAGAGCCAATGTCACCCTTGGTGCCAAACTTTTGTTGAAACCTTTTGAACCTTAGAATAATGCACCAAATTGAGCACTTAGCTGTCTCAAGCCAGAATTACCAGCTATTGCAAACCCTTCACCCACTCACAGCAAAAGGAAAGGTACAAGAGCAATGAGGTGAACCAACACCAGCAACAAATCAAAGAACTACGAAAAAGCTATCAGATTTAACAGAAACATCAAAGGAATAACAAATAACAAGAAAGCTATCAGCTACGTTCATCACCCTGCCCAACCCAAATAACAAAAATCTAAAAGAGTTTCCAAATCGGAAAACAAAATCACCAGATCCAACCAAGCCAAGAACCCCAAAAACTTTCAACTTTGAACTACCAGACCAACTTCTAAACCTAATCCCCAAATTCAATAGCTACCTAAGCAAGCTCAGATCATTCCTGACTCTCTTTCAACCACGAATAGCTTCTGTCAAGATCTGAGCTACGGTTGAAGAGATCAAAATCCTTATTCTTCCTAAATTCAATTCAGAAAGGATTCCAGAAACAATAAACTACTTTCACCAAAAATTTATCAAAAAAGAAGCAAAAATTGAACGCATACCTTTGGTAGTTGAGAGAGGGGAGACGAAGAAAAAGATGAGGTATTTAACTGATGAGATCGAACGGATATAAAGATCGCTGGCGAACTGGAGCGAGCGGGAGCGGGATCGAGCGGCGGCGAGAAGACGAAGAAAGCAACGCAGGGGCAGGATGAGGAAAAAAGAAAAGAAAAGAAAACCTCACAGCGATCATTTTTTTTCCACCCACGTTACACCCCAAATACGCTTTTACACCCGAACGGTGCATACTTTTTAGTAATAATAATGTATGATCCGACCGCGAATTCAATCAAAAATCCAGATTCAAATAAATTTTAGATCCACTTAAATTAATCTGTAAATTTAGATTAGTTCAAAATTAATTTATTATTTATATAATTGATTATATAATATATATTATTTAATAATTTAAAAATATTTAGAATAATGATTCGAGAATTGAAAGGAAAAGTCGCGCACATTACATTCTCTTGTTCTTCCGTGGGACCTTAACGAGGCGAACGCCTATCTTTTTTTAAATCCAATCCAGTTGTCTTCCTTCATCTTCATGCTCTGCTTTGTTTGTTCCCACTGCTCAATCGCACTAATTTTTGGTCATCCTACAAACAAGCCTCAAGTGCTCCTTTTTCAAACCCCGCTTACATTTACTTCAGTGTATTTTCATTCAAACTCTATTTAATCCAGTTAATTTCATATCAATTCATACTATTTCGCATAGTCTAGACTTTGAAGACCGCATGTCCCTCAACTGGGTATTCTCAGGCTCAGCTTCTTTTATCTAAATTAAATATCACATGTATATCTTCTCCAAATGGTTGGAACAGTATTTTTTTATTAGAAATTCACGCAGATATGTAAGCAAACATTAGACATGTACTTTTTTAAAGTAAAGATGCGCAAGCCCACGGATGCCATCATGCTATGCTATGAATTAGGAATGAATAATGATGATGACACAGAATAGCGTGAAACCGATCGAATACGGTGGACGCCTTTCCATAGCAGCGCAATGAGTGATGTCGGCTCTTTTAAAACCAGTTTACTCAAAACATGAATGCCAGATTAGCTCTTTAAATCTATAAAACAATTTGCTAGTCTCCAGTGCATGAATTAACTTTTGGAAGATCAAACTCTCACCAAACTAACTTTAATTTTGCAATGAGCCAATGATGTTTTCTACTCTTCAGCTCTTACACAGTTTTCACCGTATGTCTGAAGCTCCGAGACCTGTAGGATTTACACGTATGTGCAGTTAACTCCAATGCTCACTCGATCAGAAATAAGCTAACAGGGGCTGGTTTATGCTTACTCAAATAACATAAGAAAAACAAAGCGCACAAATATATAGATTGCCAAACTTGCAGAAATATTTTAATTATCAATTAAATTTTATTTTTATCGAGCTTTATGTTTTATTAAATTTTATTTTTATAAAATTAGAACATGCCCTAACATAATTCAATAAAGCTTCTTTTTAAAAAAGGCGACGTAGGCTTTTTGTAAGCCATCCTTAAACCGACTACATTAACTTTAGAAACAATTAAAAATACACAGGCCCAATATTGTGGAAAATGCTTATTTATAGCCCTCTTTTACAAATTCTCCTCGTGTTCTGTCTCCCGCTTCGATCATATATCTACCTCCGTTTCTAAAAAAACAGTCGCCATCCCGGAAACTCATCAGATCGAAGACTCAATTCTTTCAACAAGCCTAGGCATGGAAAACTACAGTTTCAGATCCAACCTTTTCATTGCCACTCTCCTAGCCATTACCTTCCTCTTCAGCAGTGAAGCATCAAGAGTTCTTGTAGAGGATAGCCAGCTGCGGCAAGCCCAGAATGCGCTGTCTGAGAGCCTTGAAAGCGTTAAGGCAACATGTGATTTTGTCATAAAGCTATCAACCAGCGGTAGTCTTCAGCCGCGAGAAGCTGCAGCGGTGAAGGATTGCATGGAGACACTCTCGACATCGGTGGATGAGTTGCATAGCTCAGTCGAGGCAATGGGAAGCATAGCGCGCGGCAGTGGCCCAGAGTTGAAACTGAAGATGGACAACGTGCAGACTTGGGTTAGCGCTGCTCTCACCAACGAAGATACCTGCATGGATGGGTTCTCAGGAGTCAATGGCGAAGTGAAGACCAGCATTAGAGCCCGTATTGTGAAGGTGGCCAAAATGACAAGCAACGCGCTAGCACTCGTTAATAATCTTGCTTAGCTATGCCTCTGTACCTTCTTTCCTTTTGCTATCCATGACTTATCTCTGCTACTTAGTTTGGTTGTAATAGAAAGATTCCTCAGTGTCATGTGGTTGGTCTTTGTGTACAAGCTTGTTGATCTGTCATGGTCTTGGTGTTCTCTAGCAAAATCTAATCGAAAGAGGAAAACTAATCGAAAGTGCATCCTGCAAAATCAAGCCTCCAAAAATTCAGGATCCCATGATAGAGCTGATTATTTGTATTATAAAAAAGTTAGCCGGTGGTCACAAGAAGATCACATTATCCTTACTACTCACCGTATGCTTTCCTGACAGACATGCTGGCAATCGCGAAGACTAGTTTCTCCACTGGCAGGCCATACATATTTGAATACAGAAAAAATAATAATAATAAGTTGTTTGTACGAAGCTTCTACTTTGTCCATCAGAGGATCCTACAAGACCAGGCTCCTACGATTCTGTTTGCGGCATTATCATCCATACAAGAGCACAACCAAACGAACTTATTACTGAACTAAGAATTATCAATTGAAGAGTCTACGGTCCTGCCAATTCATTGTTCCACAACACACTTACTATACAGGGTTGGTATAAACTAGACTTCCCTTTTCCACTTAGCACACAAAGTGGGTATGTAAACTATACTTCCCTTTCCAGTGTGAAAATTATAATAAAACGAAATTCACTTTTATATCTAGAAGTGTAGTATAAGGTCCTCACGTTAAAATAATTAGCCAATAATTTAAAAATTATTATCTCTCATATATATGCACATATTTATTTTAGCACATATTAATATAGAATTATAAGGAACGTAGAGTTGTTAATCCATCAAGTCATGATCCAACTTGGCCCAGCTCAAAATTGTTGGGCCCCTCCAAATTAGCTAATATATTTTTATTTTGATATCATCCATAAATCTTTCTAATATTAATTCAAACCTAACTCAATTTGAATGCTGAATAATCTTTTCTCTAGTAACACGCTGGATGGCTCCATTCTATTAAACTTTGATACCAATTATAAGATAGGAATCTCAAAGCTAAAATTAATATAAAACTATTCTTATTCTAGCATCCAGTTAATATAAAACCATTAAAGAGCGTGATTGTTATGCTCACCAAGCCAATGCTCAATTCAATCCAATTTAAGGCGAGTTGCTGACTAACCTACCTCCAAATTAACTAGTTATTTTTTTCAATCGAACGCCATCTCTTTAGGCCTAAAGAGGTGAAATAATATGGGCCGGGCCAACTCGGCCCTATTTGGGCATTTAGGTTGGATCAGTCTTGTCCGATCAAAGAAAAAATTAAACCAACCTTACCCTCATGTCTATTTTTAATTTTTTTAATTTATTTTTTATGTTATAAAAAATTTTTAATTTTTTATATTCAATACTGATAGAGTCAACAATTAATTTGATCTGATCAATAGCAACTTGACTAGGTTAATGAATAATTTAACTTCAGACAATTATCATTATTGATTGAGTTAATGGTCAATATCGATCGGTCAATATAAACAGTAATCGAATAAATGGAGCCGACAAAGTCGACTCTTTACTGCATGATAGACCAGGCCGAGTTGCTCGATTCAGTCACTATTTTCAGACTGGATGGGCCATAACTTGATCCGTTTAACCAAGCCATCCAGTTGGCCCATTTAAATCAGCTCATATTTTCATCTATACATAGGTCCTTCCGTTTACTAATTACAGACCTAATCCAATTTGGAGAACAGGAAACAACAGTTTAGGTTCTCAAAAATTGTGCAGATAATAGCTTTGATAATTTCCACCATAAAAGTGAAGCCTTATCGTGCAGCAAAACGTAAGTTCAGGAACAAAATTCACATCAATCGTCTACTGGCTACTACAGAATTGGGCAGAGGACAATCCAGCAAACAAGAACAAGGAAGAAAAGCTGCCCATCGGCAGAGGTTTTATACTCGGCAAATAAATATGATATTGACCTTGACCATACTTCCAGAAATCTATCAACTAACATTCAATATTTTATCATTTTTAGAGGAACTATACTAGATTATCACTTTCTACAGTTTTTATCTATGTTTCCTGACTACTTAAGAAGGGTATCCTTCAATGTTTTTACACTCGATGACGGATCAATGATTTCATAAATTGTTAAGCAATTCGTTTTCAAACGTTGCATGCACAAGCGTCAACAGACGCTACTCCATTGATTCAAACAAAACAATCTTACCAAAGTTCATGCAAACAATTGGGAGACGTGACCAGCAATTCCATCAAGTTCCCAACACAATTACTCCCCGGCAGTTCCTTCACACCGATAAGAAGAAGACCAACTGAAGATGGAGAAAGAGTGCCGGAAGGATGATTCCTGTGCTACAGTCGAGTACTCAAAGTTTTACAAGCCTTCCTTTAGTCTACCTTGTGATTGATCATGATAACAGCTACTGAAAAACTTAGTAAAGTTTTAAATAGCATAGATCATGTTAGTCCAATCTACAAAAAAAAAAAAAAAAGCACTTAGTTTAGTCTTAATTTTGAAACTGAGTTGAAAAGCAACTTGTACATGTAAATCAATCCATTCTTACAGGACCGAGCAGTCCAGCTCTCTACATATACGATGTGTATGTTCAACAGTTGTACATATACACACATGAATATGCGTATATGTATATTAACCATACTAATGCTTGACTGTTGGAATCAATCTCTTTTTTGTACGCTTAGAAATTTGAGTTCTTGAGACAAACAGATGTATATACTACGTACAAAGAAGTTCATGAAAATAATTAGGATTTGTTGGTACCAAGTATCCAGATGTGCAAGGATTTTGGGCCCAATATGAACTGTAGGCAGTTGGCCACAACGCTCAAGTTTCTTGGATCCGAGTTCATAAACTGGATGGTTTGAATTGCCAAGAACGCAGACCACGGTCGACTGTAATGACTGACGTGTGCACACATGAAACGGAAACAAGAGCAATCATTGGGTCAGCATATTTGTGTTCTTGTACAGGTTGATGCATCTCTCCAGGTTCATCATCCCTGTGGGACAAACTAGACAAGGAATTTCAACACAACAGCTGCATTGCTCTCTAGAATAAACCTTGTCCGATATGACGGTGTTCAAGACAGAAAAAGGAAACAAGTACGGAAAAGATAAAGAAAATTGTCCTGTGAATCGTCGGAGAAACTTATGTCATCTGCATAGCTACGTATCAAAGAAACAAGAAGATGGAAACAGTGCAAGTAATGAGAGGAGACCAAATACACAACAGCAGGACTGAATATTGGAAATGAATACTGATCAACAAGAACAAGTATAGAATCCGGAGTAAACAAAAGAGTTTTGCATTAGAAATCACTTATTAAAGTTACTACTACATAATTTGAGGGTACTTCTGAATTCAAGAACTTGACACCCGGTCATGTCACATATTCAAAAAGGGAATGCTTCGACATTCATAACTATACCTGAAAGCTTGCAACTAGAAAAGTAGCATTTTGCACTCTTATAAGCCATTATTGGATCACCTGATACTTTACAGTACTTTGTGCATGCTATTGGTACTGATCCAACCATAAATGTTTGTAGCTATACATTATGCTAATAAAAGCACGGCTAATGAAATTGCAAAAAACGGAGAGCGGACAATGAAGTGTAAACCGTACGTACTCTTCGCAACTACAGGCCGAAAAGGTGATAGAATCATGTAGCAATCCAAAACTCTCACAGACACAAGAAGAATACAAGCAAATTGTACAATAGTTTTTGCCCGTCTTCACAGACTTTGCCTTCAAAATTTTAACGACCATTGCTATTAGTTCAAACAGTCCACTACTCGCACCCTTTTGGAACAATATTTTCAGACCAATGAGAAAATGCACTACATGGATTCTAGGAAAGATCATTAGCTACTCCAGACCCAGCTGACATACAAAAATTTTGGTATAATAAAACACCTGTACAAGATTATTCCTTCATTTTTTTGGGTCCCCAAGCAAGTAGCTTATGGAGGAACTAAAACTACCCTCCTCTACTTGATCATCACAGACTTTACACTTAAATGGAAAGCTACACGCATGCCGAGAGTGCTCTCTCCTGTTTACTCCCCTTTGGGTATATCACCACAGAATCCACACAGAGACCGCCTTTTGTATGAGTACAGTCAATCTGTGTCATTGAGAACCTGAGCTTTGTTGGTGTATCCGCACTCTCCACAACAAAATCACCTACTCGGCAGTATATCCAGCTCCCAGGTTCATCCAAATAGCACTTGGATAGAGCCTGCTGACCACCAGATGTTGAGAGCTGGAACCTCACTGGTTTTATATCCCACCCGTGAATGTGCTCTGAGTTGTAGACCCTTCTCCCGAGCCTTTTATAGGGGCGACCCAAATGAAGCCTGAAGAAGAGGCTGTATGTCCCTGCTGGGAATCGGAAATCTATCTCTCCATTAACCTCCAACCACCAGATTTGTTGGAGGTATGCGACAACCCGGAACCTGCAAGGTATCAAATTCAGTTAGCATTCCTTTACTTCTTAGAGGGCCAATCTGGTTGGAGATAATCCTAACATCTTTGAACAGTTAAAACAGATACACCATTCACAGAAGAAAAAAGGACAGCAAACATATCATAATTTCTTAAGTTGTCTCAAAGCGCATCCTTTGTCAAAAAGCTGGCCATTTTGGCAAAGCAATGTAAATACTTAATAGATGCAAAAGATTTATATAGCTGAATTGCTCACTCATGCTGCTAAGAAGGCTCGTAATAACAGAATCCCATCATCAAACTAAAATCGCATGCCAGAACTAAATGTTCTAAGCAAATATCGCCATTACAAACAGTCAACCAGATTAAATCAGGAAATAACTCATTCTACTTCTTTAACACCTTCACATTTCTAGCAAGGAAGAATCACTAGCTAAGTTAGATCCTTGGACAAAAACAAACTATTTCCTGTTCAAAAGTTATTTGTACTTAGTAGACAGGTCCAGGCATAAGCAAACTGCACCAAGATCTATCCCTTATATAATTCATATCAAAAAAATGCAGCTGAGAAAATTTCATAAAATTATAGACATAATATAAAGTTGTCTAACTACACTCTTAATTTTGTCAGTTATTCTGCCCATGATTAGCCTTTGTCCTCTAGTAAGAACCCTGCCTCCCATTGTAGCAAATTTATAAATACACAAATAGCTATAAATGTGTAGTTTTCTAAGTCCAGAGCAGTTATTACTACTAAAAATAACAAACATATATGTCAAAGAGGTTCAAAGAAAAACCTAACTGAATGGATGCCCTTAAGTCTATATGTAGTGATTGAAGTACCCACGAAAAAAGTGTATACAATCCGCCATACGGAAGCACCCAAACCTAAGCCTAAATTGTAAAAGAGGACCAAACAACTCTTTGTTCCAAGTGTGCTACAAGTAGTACATATAGTCAGAAAATGTGGTGTATGGTCCAAAGCTAGAGAAGAATACTAAGAACAAAAGCTACAAGGCCTAAATGTATTCAAAGTCACTATGCAATGCATCTGGAATTGATTTACTGACCAAAAGCTCAGGACCAGCTGTGACGGCAGGATTTATCTGGTCTCAACCGATGGCATGTCTATATGCGCTTGACTGTAAAGACGCTATAAGAAACTGGAGCGTGGAAAAGCAATTTGTGAAAAGTTAATAATTTCATTGCAAGAGTAACATCAATCAAACAGAAAAGAAATGAATATATATGGAAGTAATGAGTGTTCTTAAAAGCTGTGTTGCTACTTCTGAATAGTTTGTTTTCAGATAAAACAATCAACCGCATATTATATTTAAACTGGTAATTGTTGCATCATTACAAACGTCACCAACATGGATGTAAAAGGCCTTTTTCAAAAACATTGCTTTCAGAAACTCCTTATAGCTTGTGAGTGGACAAAAAATCCCTGTGTACTAAGAGAGGAAATATTATTGACAGATCACGCATGCTAATGAAATGGGTGAACTGTGTTGATCTCTAAATGGATAGTGCAGATCTACAACTCAAAATAACATAAACACAAGATCTAGCCTATTGATAGGTACATGAGATACACTCGAAGTATACAAAGACACTAATAGCTTATTGTGCGACTGAAAGAAGATCCGTGCACTCTCACCCCTATAAGCACTAGCAAATCCTCAGAATAAGAAAGTCAATTATAATTATTAGTTACAGCTTGTAAAAATAGAACCAATACACAGATCCATTAATAATCCATATACTATTGGGATTTTTCTTTCAAGGAAGAGTACTATCAAAACTTGGGTGCACTTCACTAAAGAAGGGCATAACCATCTAATATAATACCTTGATTCCTCAGTAGGAATGTAATTCCAGTATCTCCGATCATCAATCCCTGTGATTGCCAAGGCCTTCGATGAAATTGACATGCAAACACCACCACTGCTCTTATCAAGCCAGAATTCCTACATTAAATAACAGGAAACTGGATCAGTTCAACCTTCAAAGACGAAAAACACAAAGTCAAACTCCCTATTACAGAAATGCCTATTAGCCAATATGTTTCAGTTACCAACACTCCTTTCGAAACCATTTCTAGGAGCCAAAAACCACATGCAAGACAGCTTCTTAATCAAACAGAAAACTTATTCCAATAATAAAAATTAACTAGAAAAAAGATTCAATACTTCCCCCTAATTTGAACTTCCATTATCAATTAGGTTAACCTCTTCAAAGGAAATCCTATTCCTATTACAACCCTCTCTAATATCCAAACAAAACGACCTAGTTTCAACTTCTCCTCGATCAGCTACAAAAGATTACTGAATCCATACCCGAATTTCCAACAATAGCACACAGCTAAATAAAACACCCAAAAGTATTAACCAGCATAATTAACAATTTCTCCCAAATAAAAAAAAAAAAGGAGATAGATAGAAGGCAACGCAGTTCCCACAGACAAAAATTAAGGGGTGGAAAAAAAGAAAGCAACCAAAACCTTAGTTCCGCCATCGAAGGGGTTGGGTCGACAAAGCCTAGCATAGATCTCCTTCTTAGTAAGCGCCAAATACCGGCCCCGGACACCAGTATCAAGCAAATACTTGTAGTTTCTAGGGAGCTTAGTACTCCAAACGAAATCCGCGTCAGCCGCTCCTCTAAAAACTCTACCAAGCTTCGCAATACGGCAAATCTCCGGTGGGTCAAGATGTTGCAGCACCGCCGCAACGCAACCCTCCGGCAAATCACCAATCCCAGTCACATGGGTCCCACCACCACAACCGATAACACTTCCACCATCCGGCCCCACTACCATGCTCGACACCCCAGCTCCCATCACAGCTCTTCTTCTCAATCGAAAAGAATACTGAAAATTAATGAAGTAAAAAACCGAATGCCGGTGAAACTTTTCCTTATTATAGGAATTGTTGCATGGTTGAGAAAGCTAGAGAGCTAAAGATGAGGTAATGTTTTCTGTAGACGGTTTAATCTGGAGCTGGAGTTCCCGCTGTTGCAGTGGGGAAGAAGAAGAAGAAGAAGAAGAATAGCAAGAATGGTTGAAACGGAACGGAACGAGGGCAAGATATTTATTATCCTAAGAATTTTGCAAAAACATCACTTAACAATCATTCTTCGCACCCAGCAATTGTTGTTAAGGGTGCACCGTTCATAATATAAGGTAAGTTGCTAAAATATATAATTAAATACCTTAAAAGTAAAATGTATTGTAGCGAAGGTGTGGAAAAGGATAAGAACGACATGTGTTATATCAAAGCTAAATGACGCAATTACTCCTGTAGTTGTTTGTTTACGATCAATGGCGTGGCGCGGGGCATCTGGAGGTTATGGGCGTGTTTACCAGCCCCTCAAACTCAATTTTTTTTTTATTTTTTTAATATAAAATACACACAAAAATTAAAATAAAATTTTTTATTATAATTATTTTAAAATAATTTAATTTCAAAACTTATTATAAATATTAAAGTAATATATAATTTTATTTATTATTAAATATTTTTAATTTTTAATTTATTTTTTAAATTAACTTTCAAAAAACTTATTTTATCTACTTTATTTATAAAGTAAGCACGTCCTATACTTTGAAAATGAGAATTGGGCCCATTTAGTATTCCAAATGCTCATAATTTTATTTTTTTGAACCAATTTTTAAATTTTGAATATTTCATATATTTTAATTACACAAAAAATTTTGATTCGACTTTCATATGCGAAGCTATAGTTCTAATTTTTTATTTGCACATTTTCTAGTACAATTATATCTTTCAGTTTTAATATATTTTTAAAATTTATTGAAAAACAAATACTGAACTCTATTTCTATTTTATTTTTCAAAAAATTCTATCTTTTATTTTTCACTTTCATAAAATTCAATTACTGGCATTTGAACACGCCCTTATTGAATTTTAAAAGTAAATTTATACAAAATAAACTTAAAGTTTGAAAATAAACTTAACAAAAAAATATTTATTTAATATTAAAGTAAGTATAAATTAAAATTTTTAGTTAAAATTTAAAGTTTGAAATAAAATTTTGGATGGATAAAATTGGGTTTAAGTTTTATTTTGTATTTTGAAATTGAGTTGAACTTTAAAAGTTTTTTATTGAAAAGAAGTGCGCCTGTCCTTGAACTAGACACGCCCTAAACGAACATTTAAAAGTGTTTATAAATTTTTCTAAATAAACTTTTTTTTTAATAATAAAAATTAAGTTTAATTTTTTAATTAAAAATAAAAATTATATATATAAATATGTATGACAAATAAATTTTTATATTTTCAAAATAGTTAAAAAGTTTCTATACAATATAGTAAAGATTTATAGAGAAATATGAAATTAATTGTATAAATTTTGTATACAATATTTTCATACATAATCTATACAATATTTAGTTATTTTAAAAATATATATTATAATTTTTATTATTTTTAAGATAATAAAGCAAAATTGTTTTTAAAAAAAATTTTAAATATTTTTTTATTTCAGAAAATATTTTCTGTAATAAGCACTTCTAGACGTCTGGATCCAGAAGTTTTAATAGGGTTATTCTTTTCACCCTTATGATTTATTTATTAAAAATATTTTTATTTATATCAAAATTAAAAAACCATTTAAAATTTTGTACAAACGAACAAAAAAATATTTTTAACTTCATTATAATAAATTTACTTTTGATAATTTAAATTTTAGTAACTAATATTTTGTTATGAAACACACTTGCAGTGCTTTTGCAGACACTTTTAACATTTCTGATTTGTTGTTGGTCTAGGCTTCTAGTATCATATGCCGGTTAAAAGCTATGCACCGGATAAGCAATTTATAAGAAAAATAAAAAAAAAAGAAGAAAAAAAAAAAGATACCAGAGAGATGACGTAATAATAATATCGACTGCAAAAATAATCTTAAAAGGAAGTAAATTTTTCCAAAATTACTCAGTAAATAATTAATTTTATCGGTATCTTGTGTTTTTGTTCTGATAAATTATTATTTATATAAAGAAGATATTTGAATTTTTGTCAAAGAGCCTATGAAACTCGATGTTATTAGCTTTACCTCTAAGGATACAGCCTTAGAGATATCTATGGTGTATTTCTAGTTGGACTGGCTTTAGATTATGAAAAGCCATGCGGATAACAGCGGTGTAGTATCAAATTTCTAAACTAAAATAATTAGTCAATAATTTAATAATTAATTAATATATATATTTCAGCAGTAAATTAATTTTGAATTATTAAAGAACATAAATTATTAAGCTCAACAAGTAAAGGGCCTCTTGATCAAGTCAAAAGAGAATTGCTGGTTCTCTTCATATTGACTAATTTACTTTTTATTTAAGTACCGTTCCTAAGCCTTATGCTACTAATTCAAATTTAATTTAATTTAGAAATCTAATAATTTTTTCTCAATAACACACCGGATTACTTTATACTAACAAATTTTGATACTAATTATAAGAGTCCGTAAGCTAAAATAAGTAGCTAACTATTTAGAGATTAAAATCTTTAAATATAAACATATGTTTATTCTAAACTCAACCAATATAAAACTATTAAAAAACGTAAAATTTAAAACTATCAAATTAATGCTCATTTGGTTCAACTCAAAACGAACCGTAGGTTATTTTTAAATTGAATAGCACATGTTTTATTTAGATACAATCCTAAATTTTTCTGCTACTAATCGAGCTTAATGCAGTTTGGAGGCTCAACAAGTGGCCAAATATAATTCCTTGATATAATGTTTGTTTCATCATATATAGTTTGCTAGGAGATATTCAGTATGCTTGTATATTTATTATTGTGCCTGAGGACTTTGTTCTACGTTAAATATTTTTGATCGACTAGATAGATTTCTAATTACAAAAGACTTCAAAACATAATATGTTACCCAACATAAGATTAGATCGTGCCTCAATTATTTGGAACACTAACAAATGCTCATGGTCATACTTTAGTAAAAATCCGTGAAATAGTTTAACAAGGATAATACACGATAACTACACTTATGGCCTTTGGTAATTGGTCAAAAAGTTCTTTTATTTTAATTAACACATACCTGGATCTTAGTAGTCCTATTGAATTTATAAAGAGATAGAAATAAATCAGAAATTCGCTTCATTTATGTTGTAATGTATGACAAACAGTTCGCACTACTCGTATTCGTGTCTCCAAAATTAAGAATTAATCTTTTTATAGACAAAATTTTCTCCAATTTACTAATGAGAGTGACTGTGACTGTAGCCAATTGTCCTGTAACGGAATGCAAATAAACAGTGACAGAATGTATATGTGTTGTCCTGAACTAGAATACAATTTCTTTCAGATGTTTGTTTAATTATCAGAAAGTAATATGAAAGTAAATTTTAAAAATAAATTTAGAAATAAATTTAAAATATATATAGATATAAAATTTATTAAATTTTGTTTGTGATGAAAGAAAATAAATTATACATAAAATAAAATAAAATAGGTCCCAAATATTTTGTTTGAATGTTCTATGGCTGGTAGAAATAAATTTGGTTGTCCAGCGACTTCTTGCATGCAAGAAAAGAGATCTTTGCCAGGCTACTTTTTCTGCATGCCATAATAATAACAATTGAACCGAAATGGATTCTTTCCAGAAAATTCTAAGCACATGATCAAACCAAAGTAGAAACGTTTGGAGTGCTTTTTTTAAAATAAAAAACATTTTTATTTAATTTTTCAAAAATAAATCTTATTTTTTATTTAAAAATTTAATTAAAAATAATAAATAAATTTTATTATATTTTATTTTTTAAAAAAAATATAAATTAAAATTTTAAAAAAATATTTTATGAAAACTCAATGCCAAACCAGCCCTAGTAATTGCGGAGGAACCTTACCTTAAAACGGGAACGGGACAAAAACCACCTCCTTTTAAATGAGGATGAAATGATAATAAATATATTTTTTATAAAAAAAAGAGAGAGATGAATAAAGGCTAGTTTCAAATGTTCGTAACTGAATTTCGTAAAAATAAAAAATAATAAGTAGAGTTTCTTGAAAAATGAAGTAAAAATAAAATTCAGTATTTGTGTTTCAATAGGTTTTAAAAATATATTGAAAATTGAAAGATATAATTGTATTGAAAAGTATGTAAATAAAAAAGTTAGAACTGAAATTCTGCATATAAAAGTGAAGTTCAAAATTCTTTGTGTAATTGAAACATAATAACTGTTCGGAACTTAAAATTTGATCAAAAAAATAAAATTACGGGCATTTAAAATACGTCTCTCCATGAGCTGTGGACCATTATAAAACTGATATGGATCTGTTTTGATTACGAGATTAGGGTTGCACTGGACCATTTTGGTTTTGTAAAGGTTTAAGTACTGACTTGATTTTGGTTCTGTTCTTCATTATGAGATAAAAGGAATGTTGTACGTTTCCACTCTGGCGACGAAGACATGCATTCAAATCCATGGATGCTGGTAGCAGGGGGCGTTTGACATTTAGAGTACGTTTTCACATTTTATTTCATTCTATCTTTAAATTTTATTTTATTTTATATTTTTAATAAATATTTATATTTTTTATAATTTATTTAAAAAATAAAAAATAAAAACATTTTTTTATTTTAAAAAATTCTATCTTAAAATCATCGATCCTATGCTTATTCTTAACCCGAACTTCTAGTACAAGTCAGGATCTATTGCCTTTATTACACTATTATTGCCTTTGCCTTATCATCAGTGTATGCTTGGATGCTTCTCAAGGAATATTAAGATTAAAATTTAAATAAATTAAAGAAAAATCATACAGACTACCTAGATGTATCTGCTATAACCTTTATAAAGCTGTACCAAAAATAAAGTTTGCAATAATAAACAAAAGTTTAAAAGAAAATTTAACTTCAAGAAATCTAGGATAAGATTTACCTCTATTTTCTCATCTTCATCACCAGAAAATTACAATCAAAGGTGTTACCGAGTATAGAATCACTTGAAACAATAATAACTACTAAATATCAGTATGCCTAACGCCTCGAATGAGATTTTTCTCCTAATAACTGCTGTTTCATAAGTTAGCGGAGAAAGAACAGATGATTCTTAAAAGACTGCTTTTTAGAAAAGAAAAAAAAACTGTTTAAAATTTTTAGAAATCTTTTTGTTGTAATTATCTATAATTTCACTTTTTTTCTCAAAATTTTGATTTCAGTACATGTTTCTATTATAATTTCAAATTTTACTTTCTCTTCACACTGAACGCTATTGTTATCAAATCTATTTCAAATTATACTTTACGTACTTTGGTTATTGTTATAAATTTTATTTTTTATCGAATTCTATTTACTAAATTTACTCTCACAAAATTTACTTTAATGTGATTGAAATCCGCTGTTAAGAATTAAATTGTGCCAAAACCCGCTTCTAGTCCCAATTTGATTGCGCCGAGTGTGATACAAGCTGCAAAGAGAAGTGCAACAACTCGAATAAGTTATGATGCTGGTCATCTCAAGAGAAAAGCCTCGCGCATGCACATGTATTGTGGACAATGTTTTATCTTTACTGAGTGGGATACGTCTTAATTTCATTGACGCAAATGCAATTTATCTGAAATGGAATTTGAGTGCTTTCTGACTCTTTAACTAGTTCGAGTGCCTGGCATGGAAAAATTAGTCAAGGTAAGTATCTTTTATCATCTGAAAGTAACACAATAGGCTTCTTTTGTGGAGCATTTAGTGCCACTCTTTTCTTTAGTGGTCAGTTGAGACTCCACACACTATGTTCTACTTCTATTCTATCTAGTGTTGCCTAATCTTTTTTTTCTCAAGCATCACAAAGATAGCGAGATTGGTATCGATGCTTCTTGCCTTGGGTCGCTCTAAAGGATATGAACAAACAGAATGGAGAATTTGTCACTATCTAGTCATGACATGTACAATGGAGTGGAATCCATTGATATTCACTTCAAATTTACTATATGAATCACTTCTATCAGCATTGAAGAGTGTGAATTCAGTCCCATAAATGGACAAGCAGACGATTAAAGTTATGGGAAAGCAACTAAATAAGCAAAGATTATCCCTACATAAATTTTTTTAGGATATTCTTCCGTATTTATGCCCAAAAAACAAAAAAAAATTGCCGCTACCATTAAAACTTCAAGTTCAAGTTTAAGTAATGACAGGGAATTCAAGACGTGACTTGTAAATCCTATGCTATGCTGCATCATGACTAGTACAACACTAATGACTTATGAGACGCACTTTTTGTGATAAAACATTTTCTAGTGCTATATTTTATCACAATGCAACAGAGATCACGTAAGATTTGCACGAAATTTGCAATAACATAGAACTAAAGCTCAGTTTATGAAGGTTCCAAACTTCTGTAATTCTCCTGTGTATTGGTTTACGCCATTCTGCTGCTAGAGTCCAAAGAAAGTGTAAACAACAACAGGATTGACGGCAATAGAATGAAAGAATCCTTTATCACATCAAGTGAGGCGAGCCATTAGATTAGAAAAAATCTGAATGGTAAGCGTCAACTTCGCTACTACCCTTGTAAGCAATCAGCTAGAGGTTGAAATGTTGATTCCTTGTGTAATGCATACTGAAACTTAATATACAGGAAAATTACAGCATGCAGACATCAGTAAATTCGCCAGACTTTTGGTTTCTTGCTTTCATTCCGGAAGTTAGCCTATAGCCTTTCATCTAAATCTTTTTATGACTTCCCGAAAGCAACATAATGGCCAATCAATTATAGCACATTTCTTGTAGTCTAGCAGTGATTCTAACTCTGATGTGAAGTTTGTTGTATATATTCAGCTTAAATGTGAGATCACAAAAAATGTAAAGAAACATATTCCCTACCAAAGTTACTTTTGACAAAATGGTTAGGTCCACTTCCCTCCATAACACTTCTCACTGTGATAATTGCGCATCAACTTACATCAAGATCTTATAGAACCTGAAAACCTTCTTTTGTTTAGGGTTGCAAGGAACATGTGTAACTAGTAAGTGTTCATGTTTCTTTTCTCTAAAAAGAAGAAGTGTTCATGTATTAAGGGGGCGTTTGGCAACATTTCAAATGCTCCTTTATTATTTCACATTTTTCAATAATTTTTTTAATATTTCATAATTTTTATTTAAATATTTATAAAAATATTCTACGTTATAAAATCTAATTATTGCTTTATATTATTATTTTTTTAAGGTTAAAAAAAAAAGCTCGTTCTTTAAAATATAACAAATGTAGTGTCTGTTCTAGAAAAAACTTTATCTCGTAAGCATTCCCAAACACCCACTAATTACGATAACCTAACCTAGACATCATATCATCTATGAACTGGAAAGGGAAATCATCCTTCGTGGGTGTATTAAAAGTGAACTTCATTTCGAGCCTAGCAACTAACTGGCGAGAAAAAAATAACAACGAGAAATATGCAAAGAGGCTTAGATAATTTGACAAAACCTGGCCACCATGGGTTTGTCTTTACCAAATTCTGCAGACTTATGCATAACGAGAAAAACAACCTTAGGAGATCCTTACGCGCGGACTACATAGGCTAAGAAGTAGATGTCATATACGAAGGTTTTGGAAAATTCATGCTATATTAATAGAAAAGGAGTTATTTCTACTCCTATGTTCTATGCTAATCAAATGCTTGCAGATTCATAAACAACTAGTCCTATCACACCTATGCATTAAACTACATATAGAAACGGTCTTACCCAGTGAGCAGTACATCTGTTGATCATCTTGGAGAGGTGCGTACTGAAGTTCCTCTTGTTGATTTCTTTAGCAAGGAGCTTTGATTGTCTCGGCTGCCACACGACTCCACGGCCAATGCTCATGACCCCAGCTAAAACCTAGGCACTTTCGCGAAGTACCAAATAGCGGCCTTTGGTTAGAATCATATGTTAGAGGCCATGTGGTTGGTGCATTCCCATACGTAGGACGTGGCGTTTTTGTGAATGTAATAGTGATCATTCGGATACAAGATAGCTCCTACGTTCGATATAATAAAGCAGTTTGGGAATTTCAGAAGCATTGACATAAATTTGAAATTGCTGAAATTTAAGTTAGAGATAAACGAAACAAACACTGGCAAACGCAGTCGCATGCCACTCAATTGTATGGAAAACAAAACCGAGAGCCTCTCTAACTAAGCCCCATTTAGCATTGGTTATAAAAAAATTTATTTTCTCTTTAACTTTCATTTTCCAAAATTTAAATAGTATTTTATTTTTTTAAATTATAAAATATAAATAAATTATGCATTCATCAAATTATTTAGTATAATGTTTTTAATTTTTAACTAAAAAAGAATTCTTTTTTTTAGAAAAAGTACTATAAACTTTTTTTTATTTAGTTTGTTATTTTAAACAATTTGAAACGACTCATTATTATTATTCATCATCTATTCCATATTTTATAGTTGTTTTAACAACAAACCAAATATTTAAGTTTGGCATGCCTCAATACCAAAACCTCAAATTTCTATCCAAGACGTTCCGCATGCATTCTTTGTGTTGCTAAGAATTTTAATTAAACACAAACTTTACAGAAGGTTGGCCATGTAAAACACTCTTCTTTGTCGTCTACTTTTGTTTAGTAGTGATTTTCTTTTTTGTCGGTCGTTTTCTAGTATCTTCTAGCTGTTAATCAAACAACTGAGTTTACTATAAATAATTGTCCATGTTCACACGCGGAAAACAGTATTCTCGTACAAATTCTGATATAAAAAATTACGGTAATAAAAGAAAACACTACCTGTCCGTCTCAATTGTCCTCACCAGATCAAAACCTTGAAAACGAATTT
Source organism: Acanthochlamys bracteata (assembly GCA_019914995.1). NCBI lineage: Eukaryota > Viridiplantae > Streptophyta > Magnoliopsida > Pandanales > Velloziaceae > Acanthochlamys > Acanthochlamys bracteata. The sequence continues at coordinate 2,416,582 of CM034126.1, forward strand.
TTATTAATCATGGCAGTGACTTAGGTGACAAAAGTTCAATCACGAATTTCTTCTTCATGGATCATCACCAACTGACAGTGTTAAGAAATTTTAAGGACTACGAATTAATTACGGTCTGCCTTCTGTCCTACAGTACGATGGAACTTGGTAATAGGAAATGATGTCTGTCTATATGGATAGTCATATAATTCACGCAGCTTCTGCTCCGTCAACTACTGCACCAATAAGTGCGGGTTTCAAAACTCTTTCGTAATTTTATTTTTTTTTATCAAATTTTAAATTTTGAATAATTTATATATTTTAATTATATAAAAAATTTAAAATTTCATTTTCACGTCGAAACTTTAGTTTCTAACTTTTTTATTTACACATTTTTCAATATAATTATATCTTTTAATTTTTAACACATTTTCAAAATTTATTGAAATATAAATACTAAACTTCACTTCCACTTTATTTTTTAAAAAATTTTATTTTTTATTTTTATGAAACTTAATTACGAACATTTAAGACACTCACTAAATTGCTATGTATGCAACTCAGTAGTCGGTATATAATTTCGTACTCTGAAATGATTAACTCTTCTGGCAGCCTATGGATGGTGGCTTGACGTGAGGAACCAAAAAAAATGATACTGAGGAGAAGCTGTTCAAATAAGTATACCACATCGACAGCCTAAAAGACAAATACCCTCAATATAGGGTGGTCTAAACTTAGGCTGAAATTGAGAGGTTCAATTGGTAATGAAAAAACCGCATCAACTTGCTGGAAGGCAACAAATGTGTGAATACCCTCGAGGAAGGGGTTGTCTAATCTAAGATGAAGCGACAGATTCCATCTCAAATGAGTAAATACCCTCGATACTTTTAAGGCCAACCATTGTGTGAATACCTTCACTACAGGGTCATCTAAACTAGACAGAAAGTGAACCCAACCTCATCCACTGAAAGCTCCATGAACGGGTGCCAAAGATGGCCGACCAATAAACAGATAAAGAGAAGAGTAATACTTTCCAAAATAAAAAGGCAAAAGTTCCAAGAAAAAAGACGTACATATGTATACACGCATTCTCCAGCAGCGGATGACATCAAATGGACAATTGTGAATGATGTGGTCAATGGTGGACAGGTGGTCTACATGACCCGCCAAGAAGTTGATGGTTTGGAAGGAAAACACAAGCTGGCCCAACGTACCATTAAATGATTAAGAACCATTGGATGCCCACCATAACAGCATGTTATAGAATTACTTATTCATTCCTCATTGCCTTCTTCACATATACATACAGTGCAGTCTTTAATAAATTGTCACCTGGGAGTAGATAATTTATCAACCACAACCACATGGGCTCCATGGAATTCGTCGCAACTAGAAATTTTAGGAATTCTTGTGTCATCTTGTCTAAAGTCTAAAGTTTTCCAACTTATTAAAGATCTTCATCAACTTATACCTATATAGCCCTCTTCTCTAAAGTTTTCTTTTTCCCATTTCTTTTCATTTACTTTGTTCCTTTTCCTGTAGGTAGATGTATGCTCCAATCATATTTGAAAGTTCAAAAAACAAAGGGCTTTGAGTCCAGATTACTCAAAGAGCTAGGTAATATACTCGAAAAAATCCTTAACTGAGATGTCCCCGGACCAAAACTCAGATCATTCTCTTTTTCTTAAAGATCTCTCTCTTGGAATTAAGAAATCTTGATTTGTGCCACACCACAATTTCTACATAATGAAAAATATTCCATAGTCATGTAGAGAACAAGTATCATCATTGACACAGGAAGTTGAACATATATGTATTCGTATAACAAATGCAATATAACCGTCAAAATTTATTCAAAAGAACTTTAAAAAGAAATTTTGAAGAAGTTTTTGAGCACTCACCAACTTATAAATTTGGCTTAAGAGATTAACAGCCACATAGTACACAACTACTGACCCAACCAACAGTTCCACATTAGAGAAGTTCTCCTGTAGAAAATTGAGGAGGTCAATCTTTCTTTACGTAGACAAGACGACTCTGATTAATCTTTATTCTCAACAGTGCAATAAATTCTACCACTAAAGAACTGGTAAGATTTGCATACCATGACAATCTGAATGAAAATGCCACCAGTTCTCATCTTCATCCGCATTGTTTTCCTTCCAACATAAATGCTCTAGTAAACATGACTTTGTACTTTCATAATATTCTGCATCACAAACACAGAAACATGGAGAGTAAATTTGATTAATAGAGACTATTAACTCAGTAGATTACGAATGCAGTATTCTGGAAAGTATAACATAGCCACATACACTGGCAAAAGATATCCTATAAATTAATTTTATTTTGAAAAATGCTAATCACATAGAAAAGAAATGGTGCCTTTAATAGATAATATTGTCATAGTCTCACTTCTCAAAATGAAAATTATATTCTACAAGTATGGATAGAATCCCAGTTAATACAGAAACTATAAACAACATTCTGTAATAATATTTACTTTGAAAGTAGTCTTATGCTATCAACATATCCCAATCCATGTCATACATGTTTCCAGTTTGCAATGACATGTAGAGGAAAATGGATTAAACTGTAACAAGAAGAGGTAATTATAGCTGACACAATTTTTCAAAATTAAGACAACTACGCCTTATTAAACAGGATCAATCATCAAACTTTGGAATTGGGTCTTTTCTTCTAAACAGCTAATTCCAGCCAAGTTGCTCCATGATTAGTAGCCTGTGAATAGATGATAAAACATATAACCAATAAAGGTAGCGATTATTTCTTCAAAAAGATTGTCCTGGATGTATCTCTATTTGTCAACATACACTTGATGTATTTATGCATACATCTCCTATTATAACTTAACGACGTAATCATTAGACAAAATAAAAATTATCAGGCATGTAAAATATAGTAAGAAGTGTCAGCTAAGAGTGTGAAGTATTTTTTTAATTCAAAAAGATATCAGAATCTTTGCAATATGACTGTTCTTTTTGGGTCAAATATAGTATGTATTTCAAGTTTCCAGTTTCTCTAAGAAAATGCAATTGTTGGCTTTTAGCCATATGAACTCTACAGGGCAAACATCATAAGAATGTAGCTATTAAGAACAAAATACAATAGAGATCTTCATTTCCCAGATAAAAATAATCACTAAACAAGGCATTCCGCTTGAAAAATCAACATCTATTAACTATGTTAGACTTTGTATCTTAATAGTACAATGAACAATGAGAACCTATGTTTAAACGTCAAAGCCGCATCTCACAACTTTCAAAGTCCACTTGCACCAAACTGAGCTCGCTATACAAAAATATCTATAGACAATGTCCCTTATCAATTTTGCCTATTTCGTGTCATATAATTAAGACGTCAAATTTAAGACACAAAACTTATCTTTTATTTAACAATGTCTATAGACAATGTCCCTCACGCCATCTATACTTCCATCCTTGCAAGTTCATGGGGGTCGTCAAGGGGCCAGTCCACATTTAAGGCCTCTGTATGAAATAGATCATCCCTTTGCCTTACACTTGATGCCATTTTCCTTGTTCATATGATACACTATCCATGAAAATCCGTAATATCATTACCTAGATAGAATTTAAAATTAAATGACAGGATTCAGTGGATCCTTTTCCCAAAATGGCCAGGCCAAGCTCAAATACAATCCTGCTCCATATGTACTTGCATCGACACACATACAGCTCAGCAGGCTTCATTTGAACCTCAAGAGGCAGAGAATGCACTTCCAAGGTCTAGATCAGAGGTGAGAGATAGCAATGCTAAACAGAATGTCTGATGCTATCTCATCAAAGGGCCAAGTAGCAATTAGCATGAAACTAGAAAGCAGTAAATTGCTCAAAGGAGTACATTGGAAAACTTAATCATAGTATATGGAATTTCATTGTTTATAACATCACGTATCGCACAAGATGTAAATTGCAAGCTGCTCAACTTGTCAATAATATTAAGATCTCCAATGTCAATGCATAGGTTTCACATAGAAAAAGTGTGCAGCGCTCATCAAGAAAAAGAAGTTCAGGTACAATCAACAACAGACTGCACATGTAACAATATAGGCAGCTCCAGCTAAAACACATTTGCAATCACCGAAGCATGACTGATACAGTCTCACAGAAGGCATTTCTCTGAGTACTGATACCCTTTATGGCTATACAATTGACCTTTTGTGGCTTCAAGATTGACAATAGCCTTCCCGAACGTTCAAGTATTAACAGGTTTAATTAAGAAATTCTTAAAGCATGGATAAATGTCTACAGTGAGCAAGCACTGTGACAGTAAGCAAGCCAATCCCGGGACTATGAGCAAGAAGCGCTACCGTTCATCAACCAGCTCAATCAGTTTAATACAGGAAAGATGCTCTCTAGCCAGCTCCAAAACTTAAAAACATGATTGCAAAAGCTGGGACCGAAGCGATAAAGAATAACATTAGAATCACAGAAAATTTCGAGATATCAAACACTAGACAAATCCAGAACAAGCAGCAATAGCTACTATAGAAGTAGATATGTCTCAGAATGCAGGAATGTTTTACTGTTGTCCAAATTTTTTAACAAGTACATTAAAAATTTATCAACAATTAAACAGAAAAAAATTTAAAAGGGCGTACAAAACAGCAAACAACCATGGCGGACCTCCTTCCCTAACAACAAAGAATGCAGCCTGAGATAGAATACTACATTCTCTGATCACATTTACAGCCCCAAAACGCGTAGTCATTTGGCCCCACAAAATCAATATTACCGATAAAACCAAAGGCATAGCTAAGTTTTTAGTTAGGAAATAAGTAATCGATTAAACAAGAATTTTGGTCAAGGCCTCCAACATTTATGTAATTTAGTGATAAGAAGCTATATATAGAATTTGCAAGAGAACATATCACAGCCCTCTTGTGATGGCTGAACATAAGCAGATTAGGATTTTGTGAAAACGTGAAGAGACTAAAATGCCCAGAATCCCTAGTTTCCTCTGGCATTTCAGATATGAGAGAATCCAAAAATCAAACAGAGAGAGCGGATAACCCTTAACTTACTTTGGATTCTGAAGCACCAGAAGATCTTCCATGTGCCCAAAGACTAAAGTAATTTTAGCTAAACAGAGAGCAATCACAAGATTCTTACGGGTGCTTCCTGGAACAACAAGAGAAAGTCAGATGTATGGGCGGCAATTTTTATCCAGCGATTCCTCTCCGTTGGATCAATTTTCTTCTTGCAGCAAAGCACTATCGGGTCATGCTGGACGAGATCATTCTCACTCAGCAATCAATGCTCAACTCAATCTACGAATAAGAGCCATTGAGAATCAAGACGCCAACTGAACGAGAAAGGGGAAGAGAACTAGCCGGCGACCAAATTTAGGATTCGCCCGATTGTTGGTTCTTGCGCGCGGGAAAAATAATTTGGCGAAAACTGGCGGTTGGGAAGTGGTATATAAGTAGGCGAAGGGTCCAAGTTTTACTCGGGGTCCGAGTACGTAAAACTTACGCAACGCGTCAATAAAATATCGCAATATCATTCCTCAATAATATCCTTTGGCATAATTAGAACCTTATAAATTCAGTAGTAGATGGGAATCCCCATCAGAGTCGAATTACCTTATCCACACTGTATAACGTACATTCCACAGGATGTCCCACCTTAAAACTCACTAAATTGCCAAAATTGTGGATAGTTATATAAACTGAATCACCAAATCAAACGAGCAAAAATAATACATATGCGAATCAAAATACGTGTTTGAAACATCCTATTTTTTTGGGCTAAATTTGAAATTTCAAACAATTCATATTTTTCATTTATATAAAAACTATAAAATTTTATTTTTACATTCGAAATTTTAATTCTAATTTTTTTATTTAAACACCTCTTAATATAATTTATTTTTAAATTTTTATTTCACTTTAAAAAATTATTAAAAATTAAAATTAAAATTTATTTCTAACTCATTTTTCAAAAAATTTTAATTTTAATTTTTTACTTTAACCACAGACATTTAAAATACTCCCAAAGTGAAACCTAAAGCCAGACCCGAAGTATTATTGTTAGAGTAAATAGCAAACCAAGGAGCCTTCATCTTTTGAAGTGCAAACCATACATATATCAACTACCATAGCACTGTGAAATGGGAAATAGAAGTTGAAACAAGCAACCGTAACCAACAAACTTCAATTATAACTAAGAAAAATTTGAATTTATTCTTTAAGTGTGATTTTGTGCGATATGAACTGAGCACATAAAAGAACTAAACGGAAAATGCTTGTATTAGTTGAAAAGATCAGACACGATACATTAACAAGATGATTCAATCCTACATAAATAAATACACACATGTATGTGAGAATAAAACTACTGTCTTCAATATAACGCTCCAAATGGTACGACAATGATAATTTACATGTAAAAAAGGAGAAGAAACTAGTGTCACGAGTCACTAAAGAGTTGGAGAACTGAGACTATGCACTGGGTATGTAGTCTACACTTGCTACGATCCAAATACTTCCTCGTTACAAACTGGGCACACCTACATTCAGAAACATAATACTCATTATAAAAATAAAAAAGAAGAAAAGATGGAGCGGGAAGTGCATTGATTCAATCAGTAATGCTAGAATATTGCAGAAATCTGTAGATACATGCTGCATTAGAGGCATATAATACAAGATTAGGCCTCACAAATGAAAGTGTAGCAGTAATACCTTCCTCATCTTCAGCCATCGAGTAACACAGCTTGAGTGGTAATGATGCATGCAAGGCAACCTGATTAGTTTATCTCTGTTCTTATAGGGTACGCAACAGATCACGCATCTATAGGCAGAAAAAAAAAACACTTGTTACCAATACATAAAAAGTCAAAACAGAAAAAACACAAGTCCCTATTGCTAGATAAATAATGATGACAACGACAGCGATAATATGATGATGAATATAAAACTAGTGCTTTAGAAAAAAAACTTGCATATCTGATGATTATGATTTTTTAGGTACCAATATATAAGTACTGGGTCATTACTAGCATTCATCTGCGGTCATATATTCTAAACTATATCATCAGTCTATCTGTTCATGTCAAAGAAGAAAGCTTATCCATCATTGTTCTGTTTACGACTCAAAACACTTTGTTTGGAAATTTTCTTAGAACCACCCTTATCTTAAATCTTTTTATCAAGAAAGTTTACTTACTAAGAAATATGCATGAAGAAAGCCTATGGTAGAAAGTTTTTTACTGATAATCAATATACAAGGCTGCATCTCAGATGCTCTATGGAGAGTATACAAGCGTGACCCTCGTAATCCTTCACAGATAAAAAATCGTCAAGACATGGTCCTACTACTAGGTCTGCTAACAACCTCTGACAGTTACATGTTGGTCCAATGTAAGATGCTAGAAATAGTGAAGATGCCTATGGAGTAAAGGACCATCGATACTGTGTTATGCTAAGATGTGTGAATATTCACATTTCATGAGACAACTACGGAAGAATATGTGCTTTCATTTGGCTGGCAATACATAGGCTATGGATATGCATACACACACACAAAACGATACATCATCAACTTAATAATAAAATGTGATATTTAAGAAGTGCAATATATGCAAACAAAAGTTACAAGACCTCAGAGAAAGCACATGTAACAGTTACAACTGATGTTCAATGACAGCACTAACAAGAACGAGCATGGCACAAAAGGTTAACTGTATACCAGAAATAATTACTTTAAATCAAAACACGTAACAACAAAAGCCTTACTCCTCGTGCTTCTCTTTTCTTGAGAAGAATCCTGTTTTATACGTCTCTGTTGGCAAGAAGGATATAACATCATCTGGCAATCCTCTGCTTTCAGTACCTATAGCTTCGCCTAGCGATTGCAATTCCTAAAGCAAGCAAACCTGGTTCAGTGAGGGAACAGTAGAATGATAAAGGAAATGATATACAGTGCCAGCAAAACAAACTGCAGAAAAACACTGTTCATTTCATTATCTGACTCTCTGAAATCTCCACTTCACAAAAAGTCAGTATACATAACTTAATTATCACAAGGCAGGTTACCTTAAAATGTAGCCAACAAAACACTCATTGAGTCCTAAGATCAAATACAAGGATTACATGCAGGAGTATGGGCAGGTCAACAATCAGATCAGGAAATTTTTGTATCTGAGGAATGCATTACTCATGCCTATTGCGTCCTTAGGGATGTGGAGAAAGGAGATATTACTCATCAACAACTGATCCTGCATGCCTATTGGGGTCTTAGGGATGTGGAGAAATGATATATTACTAATCAACATCTGATCCTGGAAGCACCTTCAATAAACCTTCTACATAGCTGCCATGTGGCATATTCCTTCTCTACTCTCTCATAACACCAAAAAATGGAGGCAACTAGATTGACTCAAAAAGATTCTTAAAACAAGGATGGCACTCAGAATCTTGCCCTTAACATCATTCTTTGTGCAGGGCAACCGATGAAATCTGAGAACCACTTGATAGTACAAGAAAATACACCTTAAGCAATCCTTGAGAATAAGCTAACTTAATTATGCAATCGATGACTTAATTCATGTTCTTTTATAGCATTCATGTCTCATCTATAACAGGTTTGCAAACATACCTCATAAGTCATATTCTCTGGGTCAACATCATCTTGCCTTACAACCTATTTAATATTTGTATCAGGATCATAATCAGCAGACGAAATGATTTAAAATGAAGAGACGTCACCACGAAAAAGTCTCACTGAAGGGGAAAACAAAACAATTTTACCTGAGAAGTATTTGGGGAAGCTTGTCCAGCATTTACGCGAGAAGGCTCCTTTGTTGGCACTAAACCATATCCATGAAACAAATATGTTTGGTGCCCAAACAATGGCATGATCATAACAAAGATTAGTGAGATTCAACCAGAATGGAGTACCTGAATAAACTTAGAAAGAATCTTTCCACTTTATCAGAAACGAGTTACAAAAACATGGACTCGCTAAATCTAGTAGGAATTTTGGTTAGAAATTTTGTCAGAAAGCATCTAGTACATATGAAGCTGTATCATCTAGCTCAAGTTTTTATCTAGTATATACTCAAATTACATATATAAAAGGACAAATATTTATAGCATTGTCTGTAGAATTGTCAAAAGAACCAGAGAGAATAAATGATGCTTGATGAGAAGCAATCATATATACCAGTTTCTCTACCAAGAGTATGTGAGAGAGAAGGGCTTGTAAGTTCCCACTCCAGTAGCTCTCTGGCTAATGCTTCATCAATTGCTAACTGTGTTTCAACATCGACAGAAGGAGCACCTTCTTTTCTACCTAGTTCATGATTTTCTCTGGAGCTACTACTTGAAGAGGCTTTTGCTTTATCAATCTGAGCACTTCTTTGAAGTGACTGATATACACCTTCCTGCACACAAAAAGGTATGATAACGAACATGATCTAAGAGCGAGTGAATGAACTTACTTGCTAGTACTTTTTATCTACAACTTTGATGACATTGCAAACTTATGCTTATCCTTCGTAAGAATGAGAATGATGCCTTTGCCCTGTAGAAATGTACTTACAAACTTTCGAAATGTCATGCTAGAAACAATCATTTGAGAAAGCCAAATATGATGTACCCTGCACACCCAAATAATTTTTTGGGATTTGAAAGTACATAACATCTTAAGATTCTTTTGTTAATGTCCCCAGAGGTGTGGTTACTGGAAGTAACATGTTGTCACTCTTGAACTTGAAAACCTTCCAGCAAGGTTTTACATGTCACAGAGTCAACATCAACAACAGCAAAAGATCTTAGCAAAGATGAAAATATTCTCTAGAGGTATTACATACTTCGTGATAGAAACCATCAGAAGTAAAAGAACTTGTCATATAGGAGATATTCATCTTATAGCAACAAGGTGGATGTAGCCTCAACAATTAGCAGCACAAAAAATATGAATGATAATTGTATAGAGGTGGTTTGCAAGCATAGGAAACACATCTGACCTGAGCAAAATGAGATTTATATCCACAAAAGTGCAGTTTGCAAATTGCTTCTGCAGCAACTTTTGCTATACACATTTTGGCATTTGAAAATTCTGCTGATTAAGCGGTGTCTGATTGCAAATGCAAAATAATGCCTTTACAAGCTATCAGAATTATGTATCAAACTTCCATTAACTCAACTTATTCTGGCCTTCCAGTATATTCACAATTAGATTGCCTAAACTGTTCCAGTACCTTAGAGCTGTGCTTTTTGAAATCAAGACAAATCAAATAGCAAGAATAATTCACCTGGTGCTGGATGAACTCTGTTAGTGAAAGACCATCATGATCATGATAAAGACCCCCAAAGTTCTCCTCCACCACACCAGGAATTGGATCATTTACATAGCGGACATCCACAGGCTTCTTTCCCTTTGTCTCAAACATCATTCCCATCATTACCTTCATCAAGAAAAGCAGTCTTCTTAACAGGACCAGAAATATGGCATGAACCTTAAGTCAAATATGGACAATAACCTAACTATCAACTCCTTAAGATTACAAGTAAAACTATGATGCAAGGTTTGAAGCACAAAGTTTACTACTTTCAAGAAATGTAAAACAACTGAAACTAAAGACACTGGAAAAGAGAAGATTCCCAGTCAAAGATTTAAGCCAATTAATGGTATTATAGCAACTAAATAAACAATTCCACAAAGTTGACAAAGATGATGCATTCAGCTGCATTACTCCTGAAGTATCAATTGGGTTATTTACAAAGTAAAGAAACAAAATTTATTCCTCCTTAAATTTCAGTTTATATGTTTTATTAGATTCCATGTGTTCTTTCACATCTCAACTGTAAAGCAACTAAGTAGAAGTTTTTGCAAGCATCTAATTTGTAGTCTGATTATAACCTAACGAATCGTTAATGTCGTCAATTGGCATGATAAAGTGAAGTACCATTGAGTGGGCATTGCAGATACTAGTAAGGAACTATGCTTGTATAATCACTAGTGACAGACAAACCAAATCAGAATCTACAATAATCATTAGACTCTTAATGCAATCAGACCACAATCCAATAAGGAACTTACAGAATGACTCAGTGAATCGAAAATCAAGACCGCAAAGTTCAGCTACGATAATAATTTTCTTTTTTCAATTTCAGTGATAACAATTATATGTTTAAGACTTATGTTAGACAATTTTTTCTAAACAATGATCTATCATCACATCCTTTTAGAGTTCTAACTTCCCTTTTATGCTCGCAAGTACCTTACTGACTAATATTAGCAACTTCTGTATCAAAATTTCAGATACACACTAGAACAAACAATACGGATGGAGAAAATTTTCAGCTCCAATCTGTACACACTCTAAAACTCCGATACCAAAATCACAATCTCCAAACATCTCCATAATTGAACAGAAGTATACCAACAAACCACTCACAAATCCAGTTCCATCCAATACATGGAAAATAAATATATAAATAAATAAACCAAAATCAGAATACAGCATCTCTCCAGCTTCAGATCTACGACTGAGATAATGAAATGAACAGAAATTTGGAAAGATTCTAGGACCTTATTGCGATGGAGAGATTCTTCAATTCCCTGCTGTTGCTTCGAGTCCCTTCCTCCACCGACAGCGAGCCAGAGAGTGACCAATCAATCAAACATTCGCTAATCTAGGCATTTCTGATTTAGTCGCCATTGACTGTGACCATTTACTAATTTTAACGATCACGATCAACAAGGTCCCCCTATATCTATGGTTTTAGATTGAGCCGCGTCAATCTATTAGTGTTTTTATTAATTTGTGTAAAACAGTGGTGAAGATTCGTGCATGCAAACGGTAGCTTTCATCGGTCGTCTGACTTTTCAACGCCATTTGTATATACTGTGTTTGAAATACTTTTTAACTCCATATATATTCAAATTTTTTATTTTACACTTTTTAATAATACTTTATAATATTTATATTTTTAAATTGAACAATAAAATTTATTTTTAAAATTTTGTAAATACTTTTTGTTTTAAAAAATGTATTTTATAAACACTTTTGAACCTACCTCGGTAAGATTTCAGAAGAATTCATTTGATGAAAATTTTGGATTAATGGCTGTGAGGTGTTTGATATGGTGTCTTACCATTATTTATCAAAATTTTATTTTATTTTATTAATAAATTTTATATAATTTATTAAAATTTTAAAACTATAAAAGGTTTTATTAATAAAATTTTTATAAATATTTTTTAAAATGTTCTAAATACTTTTATAAAAAAAAAATTTTTTAAACACTTTCAAACATCTCCAATGTCAGAAAAAGAATTAGCTTTTAGTAGTGTATCTATGAATTCAGTCAGGAATCCAAACGGCTAATTGTTATTTGTCCACCTTGTTGAGGTAGTATAAATCATTTTTTGTTTTTTGTGTTTTTTTGTTATTTTTTTACCAGAGATGTATATATAGAAACATTGCTGCTGCAATCGTTCATCAATCAAAATTTCAACCAATTATCTGAATAAATCTCATAGATTTCCTCTGAGATCGAATTTCTTCTTTCTTTGCGTTGATGTCACTCACCTTTCTTGCTTTGATTAATTCGTCTGGTTACTTCATCTTCCCCGGCACCGTTGCCGGAATCTGTTCATTGTTCAGCTTGAACCGTGACATATCAATTAGAAACATGCGTAGCTGTTATATTAATCAACTTTGCTAGCTTTTAAACAAAAGATCAACACAGAAAAGTTCGTTATGTATGTTTCAGTATCTTCCATCTACACTTTTAAGTTATTTCTTAGTGACCTTCCAAGAAAACAAAAGAATTAGTATAGATTCACTTTATCAATAAATCCAGTTCGATACAGGATACAAATAGAGAACAATTTGAAGTTTGCAGGTTACTCACATGGACAGTACAAAGAAAACAAAATGATAACAGTAGCATTTGAATAGAGAATGGATAACATAAACTTTGTTGATGCTTAGCTAGTTACATGAGAAGAAACTAATCAAAAGAATTCCTACTAGCAAACTATGCATCTGTATCTTTCCTACCTATATGTAATCAGATAAACACGAGAACTTAATTTGATGAATCTCGTCAACAAAAAAGAATAAAAGAATCTAAGTAAAAGAATGTGCTGTATCTTTTCCTGTGTTGTGTATAAAAGAATTTGAAGTCAATCTCCTGTAAGGTGAATGAATGAATGCGGCTACACGATCAATTGAACATCTTCATGTATCGTTAACCTGGTTGTGATGCAGATGAGCTGCTACCAAATTCTAAGGGAGCCCAAGCTGAAACTGTGTACAGAGGCTGATCTAACCATTTTAAAGTTAGCCCTGTTGCACGGCGGTCTTCACCGTTCTTTTCGATGCTGTAGAAGTTCTCACTGGAGTACATTCTAACTAGCATCTTGCCCTGAATCATTTCTCTCTCGCCGATGTCAATATTGCTGAACCCTGCACTCTGAATCATCGTTTGCCATCTATCGAACTTCTCGTGCCGCTCTACCCTCTCGATTCCTTCGCAGGCAACAATGTTTCTGATCTTCCTAGCAAACATTTCTTCGATCTTCAATCTTGCTGCACTACCTGCAGGAAGACTAGAGTCCACTGCATCAAACACAGCAGAGTAATATTTGATGGAGTTGGCAAATCTCTTCTCCCACATTGCGTCATTGTGTTCTGCTTCTTCTTCAGCCACTAGAACTATCGAAGGGTTAGTGCTTCTGATCAAGCCTAAGAAGTCCCTCAACACTCCGCAGGACTCGTCGTAGAGAGTCTTGTGCAGCTGAAGAACACAATTCACAGCAACACACTCGCCTTCTTTCACGTGAAGCATCCAGAGCCTGACGTCTTCTAGTCTATCAACAACCGGATGGAACTCAAAGGGAAGGTGCAACTCCTCGGCAATGATAGCAAGCCTAGCTCCTGTCTCTACAAGATCCTGCTTTGATTCTCCGATACCTGTGATCCTAACATGGCTCGGTGGACTAGACCTGGAAGCTAAGCTCTGTAACAGGGAAGGCCACTGTAACCCCTGCTTGATGTCGAAATCAATTATATGAACCCGGTCCTTACCCTCAAACGCTCTGAACAATCTCTCGTTGATAGTGAAATGGATGAATTTTGGTATCGGGCTGACTTGATCGAGCAGACGGAGTGCGACGGCATTGTCGTCCCCCAGCTGATCGGTGAAGTCTCGTGGCAAAGTAATGGAGAACGTGTGAGGCCAGAGCTTTACAACACGAATGGCAAATGCTTCAGTGTAATATGCAGCTAATCGATGTATCGGGCTACCAAAAGGCGACGCAACCTCACCTAGCCGAGCTAAGTAGTTAATTAGTCCATGGCTACCAGAGCGAAAACATTTGACACAGGAAGTAAGCAAGTTCACAAGCTCAAACACTTGGTCATCCTCTGCTTCTGTTCTTGCAAACAGAACGGATGAACGAGGCATAATAATATTCTGAGAGCCGTTTCCAGATTCATGATCCGGCGATCTTTCAGGCCTGGGAGATGAGCTGTGGGTGCCCGTCGAAGAGCCAGAATCCCATTTCGTTCTTCCTCGCTGCCCTGCTGCGCTAGTTCCAGCGCCGTTCTCCTCCTCCGGTCCTAATGGTCTTAACAGGGCATTGCTAAATAAGTTTGCACTAGGCACAAAATAAACCTTCTCATCTGCGACAACAGAGTGATCTGCAAAGGAATGCGGAATCCATGGATCTTGCCCTCCAACATTACCGCCTCCAACAAGCTCTGTTTCCCTGCTGCTTCTCTTTCTTTTAACTCTGTCAATGCAAGATGAATCCTCCTCCGATGAGCTCCAATCGTAGAACCTCTTCAAACCATGGCCTCTTCTCCAACCTTCTGATTCTTCTACTTCCTTCTTTGCTTCTCGCAAACTTATATTTTGCGGGGCGATAGATGACGTTGATGAAGCTGCTACTGTACTGCCCTGCCTGAATGAGCAAGCGATCCGGGGGACATCGTGGCGAGGGAAGCTGCCGCGAGTAAGATCAAAACGCTGGGTACTCATTTTCTCCTCAAGCTGGAAACTCAAATGGTGTCTCTCCGACAGCAGCGCCTGAGAGCACCCAGCCAACATCCTCTGTTTTCAATCCGCCAATGTGATTGTGCTTTCTTCTGACGTTCTCTTTTTTTTCCCCTTATCTGAAAGTCTATCTAATCTTTCTTCTGTTCTTGAATGAATGTGTATGTAATGCTACTTGCTATCTATGAATCTTTGTTCCCAATCCCTACACCCTCTTCTGTGCTTTACCCTGTGAATATATTTATCTCAAGAAACTTCAAAGTTATCAAATATGGTTGTTGTATGTATAGAAGAGTCTATGAATGTTGTACAGAAATCACAGATCAAAGAATGTTTATTCAGAAACAAGGAGAGGTTTTCATAGCTAGAGAAATAACAAAAGAATCAATCAAACAAAGATTCAAAGAATCTTGTAATACAAATGAATCAAAGAATGAACCAAGAAAACTAAAAATTAACAACTAAGGTGAAGCAACATATGGAAAGACATTACCGGGAAGAAGAAGAAGATACGCATTGCCGGATCATGATGCCGTGCAGCATAGCCGGCACGGCTCTAAGTACAATCTCATCAACTAAGTTCTCTATCTTGTCCATTGTTTGATTAGCTTGCTCCAGTTAAAAGAAACAAAACAGAACAACCAATTAAAATCCAATTAATATGAATCTTCTCACTCCTAACCTTCTCTACTGATCAGCGACTTCCATGGCTATCTATTACTCCCTCGCTCTCTCTCTCTCTCGCTCGCTCACACTCTCCGTATTGTTGTTTGGCAAAGAACAAGAAGCAACAAAACAACTGAACTGAAAGAGGGGAAAGAGTTGGAACGGGACAAAGTGGAGAAAACGCCGACAGTGAACGGGGTTCGAGACAAGTATCAACCGTTAGATCTTGATCGAATAGTCAAAGATGGAAGTCTTTGTGACCGTTGTATTGTGGTCAATAGGACCGTTGTTTAGTCAGAGAATCACAAGTCTCCGTGTAAACGTTTCGCTTGTCTTTCTACGAATGTGGTGAATCTTTACATCTCAACCGTCCATCACCGAACGCCCATTCTTGTAAGAGCAAAACGGTCAATACAACATGTAAAATTTCTGATTAAATATTTTTTTTGTAAATCAACATTTTTTCGTACTTCTAGCTAACATGGTTTTTATTTTATTTTATTATAACTTCAGACATATAACTTTAGATAAAATATTATCATGCACGACGACGTCATTGATCAGATCACGGACGAGGTTTATAATTTTTATTTTTGAAGTTAATATACGTTATAATGGAACACAATAGTTATTCGACAGACTGAGTCAATATCCCTGTCGCTGCTTCAAATATTTATATATAAATTTCAGTAATCCGGTTGATTTAGAGGAGTCTGAAATTGTTTTTAAAAAATCACAAAAAATATTTTTTAAATATTTTATTTTATAAATATTTAAAAAATTATATGTATATTATTTTATAACATTATAATTTATTTATATTTTTTAATTTGTTTAAAAAATTATGTATAATTTTTTTGAAGTTTAAAATTTTTTTTAGAGTGATAATTATTTCAAACGCAATCTTATTCTTTAAATTGGTACTGTAATTACTTTTTGTATGCTTTTTGTATATGATCGTCTGCATTATGCATTAAGCCCGACTGAAATCTAACGTTCCGTTTGAACAACAGTGAGCAAATGACATTCAAAGTTTTCATGGAACACTCGTGACCCTGCAAACGTAAAATCTGCGGGAAAACTACCAAAAAAGGGTCTCCGAAATTCAGTTTGGGTTTTGTATATGTATATGTTTTAGCTCACATAGGGTAGGTTAACTAAAGTGACCCTCTTAGAATGGATCTTGGTAATATGGGCTTCTAATTGAGTTTGGTTGGACTGGATCTTGGTAATAGGCTTGTAGAATAGAAGAAAAGAAAATGGTTCAACATGCCTCATACATTCTCCTTGCCTCAAGAATCAGATGACACTTTGATGAGTAGGTTCAACATGCTAAACTTCACTTCACTAAAATCCCCTATAAATATAGCAGTTTGTCACAACACAAATGCACTTAATCAAATCAATCAACTAATAATCCAAGGAAATTAAATCAAATGGCTTCTTTCAAAGCTGTTCTGATGCTCCTGATCATTGCTGCTGCAATGCAATCCGGTGTAGTTCAGTCTCAGGATTGCGCGGCAGGTCTTGGTCAGCTTGCAAGCTGCACTCCTTTTGTTGTTCCTGGCATGGCCAACGGTCCGCCTAGCAGCCAATGCTGTGCGTCGCTGAACAGTCTTGATCACGGTTGCCTATGCAACACAATTGATATCATCAATCGCCTTCCTGCTAGCTGCAACCTTCCACCTCTCAGCTGCGGTAAGCCTCTTCAAAAATGTTCATCTTAAACATAAGCAGTATCTAGATTCGTTCATGTTTTAAGACACTTTGGTGTTACCTAATATTTTTGTTTTATTTTTCAAAACAGCTGCATAAAGGTGATGAAGAAGGATCACAACAAGCAAGGGAATAAATGAGAGAGCTTTCAGCTAGTGATCTCGACATCTTTGTTTTAGTTTTTTCCTTCTTCTTTCTTCCTTGATTTAATAATTCCTATATGTTGCGTGATGGATGCTGTAATTGAGTTATGTTTTCAAACTTAAATGAAAATTTCAGCATCACCAAGAGGTTGGTTTAGTAGTTTTCATCAGTTACCTTTCATCTTCGTTCATGAGAGGCGTGATCAAACAGCCAAGACAAATCCATGAATATATACCACAAGACAATATAATTAGTTAAGTTAATTATTAGATCTGCAATCACTTTTTATTGGTTTTTTTAGATGACAACAATTGTGTAATAAATGTTTTTATTCATCTAAAAAGTTTTCTAAAGACACTCTTAAATGTTCTTAACAGCCATACGTCTGGCAAGAATCAGTAAGCAGATCTCTAGCGATCGTGCGCATTCTGAACCATATACATAAGATTCATTCAAATTAACAGTATTTATGACAATCTTATATCTAACACTCAAAAAAGTATATATTCAATAATATTAATGTGGTAACCTTGAGGGTACTGGGGCCCTGGAGTCCTAAGTATGTTCCCTCCCTTGATTTCCTTCCAGTCGCATTCAGTAATAAGTGATGCAAGAATACTGCCATTTGAACCTTCTGTGAACTCTGTTAATGCAAGACCACTGTGAACCTTGTTCCTTCCAAGTGATTCCTGCTTCTGGGTCCACTCTGGTGCTAACAATTTCTTCATGCTCCTACTGTTTGAGAAAGGGTGAGGGTTATGGTAAGAACTTCAACCGATTATTCATAACGTTTGTTATCAAAAAATATCAGATCAAGTCAATTCATTCCAACAAAATTTATTTATACTGTTAGTAGTTAGCAATGCAGCAGGTTTATCAGTGAGAAGCTTAACAAACATAGAGTGAGAGATGTGGTCTCAAAGCTTTCAGTACTGCAGTTAGCACACAGCTTTGTGTCTGGGAATTTGATATAAAATTAACAAATTAAAGCTGGGATGCATAACCATATTGTATGCATTTGTTGACCAGATTTTTGATAGTCAGCCCTAGTTGATATGAACATTAGCAAGATTCATGGTATGTCAACCCTAGTTAAATTTTTTGAGATTGAGCAATGGTCTACTTTCAGAGAGCAGAGATTTTGATGGTTTAGTTTAATTTAGCTGGCAATAGCCTTTAGTTTTCTTTCTGGACTACTATAGTACTTTCTTCTTTTCTTCTTCCTTCTTCTCTGAGACTAAACCCTCCCTAGCTAGCTAGAGCTAACATATTGCATGGGTTATCTGGAAGTTTTTATGATTCTCGGCAGCAACAACATGGCTCGAGAAGTGACTTTGGATGATAACCTGTATACATACTCTTTAGGGCCTGATGATTTAGAGAAGCTTATATTTCTGATTTTTTAAATTTTGATTATCGTTTAGAAAAATGGTAAAGAAGAATTTTTGGACACCAATCAGCATAATTGTCACGATCAGATTGTCTATTTTGTTAATTAGCTGGTTGATGGACTACATAAATATTTGTTAAGGAGAATTGGGTTTTCAAAAAATAAGTTTTAAAAAAAAGAATGAGATTTTTGTTTACGATTGTAATCAATCGAGATTAAATTTAAAATAATTTTTGCGTTTGATTATTTTTTTAAAATTAGTTTGAATAAATTTTTTTGGAAAAAAAAAACTAAGTTTCTAATAAACTAATATGTCACTAATTGTTTGAAAAATGGAAGACTCGATTGAATTCCAAACTGCACAAGATTCCAAAAAATTCAAGTGTCATTGTCACCTATATCATGGTCGAGCTACGTAGCCAAAATCTCTGCGGACACGATAACGAAACTTCAACATTTTTTATCATAAACTGGCATCGCAGATCCAATTAAGTAATTAACAATTCAACATATTCAATTATTATTTCCAAACTTTGTCATCTTTTTATGTTATAACACAAATTTGAAACGTTTTTTTGGGATAACAACACCACACATAACCCAAAAGCTACGCAACTTATTATTTAACTAATATGTAAACCATAGTTTAGGGCATGTTTGGGAAATTTATTTCTCAGCCTTTCTAAGATGCTTATCTATAATACTTTTAAAAACTCTTTATAATACTATAATTTTTTAGAAATATATAAATTATATAATATATAAAATTATATATAATTCTTAAGCAATTTTTTAAACTTTATTTCTCAAACAAAAAATTATCTTAACCTTTTTTCTTCAGCAACTCCCATAATGCCGTTTATCTTTTTCTTCAAAAGAGCATGCGTTTCTTCGCGGACGAGCAAATAAGTTGGACAATTTGTATCTGTCCCTAATGAAGGAAGACACGTATAATTCTAAGCAAACAAGCTACGCATTTTTGTTATATATCAGGTGTTTCATATGATAAAGAATCAAATAAGTGGTGTTTTTGTTAATCAATGGAAAGCATTCCCAAATTGTATGAATCAAAAAGCTATACTTCTTAATTCTTTTTATAAAATTTAAACAGTTCTTGCAAGGCATCGAGGAGTTCAACTACTCTCTTCTTCTTCTTCTTCTTCAGATCGAAACTTAAGAAAGGGTCTAAACTTTCTTCAGAGATCTTTCAATTTGATTGCAATTCGTTGTTGGTAATGGGAGACACAGTTGTTAAATTGCTAGCGAAACGGGTGACAGATTTAGAAGAGAGCCAAGCGAAGCTTCAGCAACAGCTTCTCTCCATCTCATCTCAACCTTCAACAAGCAGCTCTTCGGCAAGACGAGATAGTAGTAGAACCGCCACCAGACATGAAGAAGAATACCAAGAAGAACAAAATGAGAGTTCGAAGATAACAGGGCACTTCGCCGGCAGCGCACCTTACCGGCGAGTGCTAGAGCAATTGGGTCATGCTCTGTTTGTTCATCGGGCTGATACATCACGGATTATCTATTGGTAATTGTTTCATTTTCAATCTACTTTTATCATTTAGGGTTTAATAAATTTGTAGGATATTGGATATTCATGGCATGGAAATCTTTAGTTTTTGTTTCTTTACTAAAAGGGGTTAGCACATTAGTTCACAATTGGATGATTTAGGACTCTGTTTTACAGCAGAACTTAAGATAAAGGCAAAAGAAAGTTGCCAGAAACAAGTTCACAAAAGTAGGAGATATACAGATGACAGAACATAAGTTGCTGTATTTAAGTTTCCATTATGAAAATCATATTTCTTAACTTCATAGAGAGTGTTTGTTCTACATAAAGGCTTTAGATAGACAAGCTGCCCCAAGGCCAATAATAGAATCCTTATAAAGTGATACCGTGACTAGGATATGCTGACAGTGAATGTATTTGTGCCGACTTCGCAAGCAACAACCTTGATTCTGAGCAGATATTGATTCAAGGGATTGCTTGATTCCTGTGAACTCTGATCGATGTCACAAACCTCTTCCTGTTTTCACCAGTCAAGCCAAAAGTTTAAGAAGCTAATTGCTGCTTCCTTCACAGGTTGCGAGAGTTGAAAGTTTGGATTGATGCTTTTAAATGCTTACCTTAGTAAATTTAGAGCTTTTCAATACATTTTGCGCTGGATTAATCATGTGATCACACATATCCTTACTAGACGGTTTGTTGACAATGTGGGTACGTTTTGTGATCAGGAATAAAGCTGCTGAAAATCTGTATGGTTGGAAATCCTTTGAAGCACTTGGCCGAATGGTCCCTGATCTTCTCATGAATGAAGGAAGTGACATGTTTCAACAAATCGAAGAGAAGTTGAAGAAGAATGGACTATGGTCAGGTCAGATTTCATTTAAAAAGATTTCTGGTGAGATATTCACGGGAATAGTAACTAAGAGTCTCCTATATGAGCATGACAAACTCGTTGGAGTTATAACTGTGTCAGAGTGGTGCTGCAAGGTTTTGCCATAAATCTGAACAATTAGAACATGAAAGTGGTGAACAACATGGCCAAGCAAGTCAACGGAGTGAGAACATAAAGAGGATTCAGTGGCACCCACAGCCACAATTTGGAACGTCTGTATCTACATTGGTCCGTATTACTTTCACTCTATTTAAACTTTTGCCATACTGAATTTCATTTCGTAAAACTTATTCAGTGGATCAGGTCTCAAAAGTTCTCCTCTGCAGTCAACCAAGTGGTGATAGTGAGGGTGGAAGTACAAAAAAATTAGACGATCACAAACTGGAGAACAAACATGAACAAGCTGGGAAAGCTGCAGCATCTGTAAGCTCAAAAACAACTAATTATTAATTCCTAAGGAAAGGCAAATTTATGTAAGCATGATTCTGAGAGAAAATTTGTTTTCGCCTAGCAGGCAACTAGTGCAATTTTCCAATTGCACGACAAAATACGCAGCAAGGACAGAAAGACCAACAACAGTGATCACATTTTTTCACAACTGAATCAGCAGTCAAAATTCGTAAGTTATTTTCGCAAACCTTTATGATATTCCAAAGTTTAAATGGAGTGTGAAATTTCAACTTAGCTTTTTGCATAGATTTTGAAAGCAGTATTCCGTTGTTCTTCATTCTGACTGCCAGGCTCCAAAGGTTTTCTCCAGGTTCCAAAATCACGGATGTTCTGAATGTGACCATGAATCAGGTTAAGATGTTGATGTAAATTCAACAAATCATTGAACAGTAAATTGGGCAAAAGTTTGTTACAACTTTCAACTCTATATGCAGGTAATGGGCTCTTTGAAGGCGATACATGATAAAACTGTTAGTTTTCCATAGCAACCAGGAGTTTGCAGGTTGAGTCTCAGAAAAACGACCAAGGAATAAAAAGACAAGTAACACCTAGATGACTAGAAGGTACAGGAGATTCAAAGCCCAGGATTTGTTCTTTTAACTTTGACAAGCATTCCCAGGAAGAAGGCTCACAAAGTTCATTGAAAAAAAACTACAATTCTTTAAAAATCTATAGGTTGTCAGAAGGATAAGTTGGAAATTTTCATTGATACCAACAACTATCTGAAACTAATAGCTGCTAACTTGGTAGATCTCTATTCTTTTGCATATCAGTAAACTTGCACAATTGTAAAAGATCCAACGATGCTGTGATATGATTCACCACAATTCTGCATGAAGTGATTGGATGCAGACTCTTGACTCTTGTCTTGGTACGACTTCAAACCCTTGCTGCAGAAAATCGATGTGTGTTGAGTTCGTAATCCGGCTATTTTACCTATCTTTCATATACAAATTATGGCTTCTTTTTCCACTTGATTGAAAGTGTATCGTGGGCTTAAATTGAAACAACTGCAATGTATGTATCGTCACTTGTTCTTTTATTTAGTGTATATTTTAAATGTCCAAAATTTTAATTTTCACTGTCAAAATTAAAATTTCAAAAAGTTCATACCTTTTAAATATAAGTTGAATTTATAATTACACTTTTAAGCGAAATTTTTTCAAATTCTACGTTGATTTCTATTTTCTCCAAATGAATTTTACTTTTACCTACTTCAAAAAATAATTACAACATTAATTAAATTTCACTTTTAACATATTTTGAAAAAATTTACTTCATATTTTTTGCTTTCATATAATTCACCTACGTTACATGAAACACGGCCTTAGCAAACTGTGAAGTAAAAGATGGCTTACTTAAATTTGTCTGTTTCTTATAATTGTTCTAATTTTTTCCCGCTCATTAAAGTATGAACCTCCTGCGCTAACTCAAGTAGTTGGTTTGTTTTTTGTTCCGACTTGCTAACTCCATAAAGAAACTAGCTAGAGTATTTTGATTAGTACCAAAAGATAGAATAAATAGCCAAAGTATATTAAGGGCTAGTACTTATAATAATAAGTTTTTTTAAATATTTATTTTGACATTTTTAGAAAAATATTAATCTTTTTATTTAAAAAATAATAAAAAAAATATATATTTTTTGTTATATAATATATTTATGTTTATTAAGTGTTTCAATTTTCTCAAAAAATAATTCTAAAATTTGTTATGTAACAAAAAATTAAATAAAAATAATATAATAACAATATTAAGAGTTCTATGTCATAGTTATTTGGCTAAGTATTTCATATTCAATAGCATTTGGAAAGCTTTTTTTATTTCACATTTTTAATATTTTTAATATATTATATAAGTTTATTTAAAATTTAAAATAATTTTATATTATAAATAATATTATTATTTTAAAATACAAAATAAAACTTAATTTTAAAAATAAAACTTATCTTAAAAAAATTAATATATTTTATTTTAAAAAGTTCTATTACTTCGTAAGCAATTTTGAACATTCCTATAGGCAACTGTACCGCCGTTGAAAATTTTAGCAGGAGATGACGCCCTTGCCCAAAAAGATAACAACAACAATACGCAACAGCAAACAGAATGCACGCAGCGTCGCCACCTTAGTGCTCTCTCCCTCTCTCTCTCCTTTTTTGTTGCAGCGGAAGCAGAGGAACGTGAAATTAAATCACGCCTCTTTTCTTTTCTCCAGTTTGATCGATTCTTTCTTTTTCCCCTCGCAGTTGATGATGATGAGAAGAAAGATAAGATCTTTGTTAAATCTTTGATTCATTGGCCCGCTAAAACAACGCATCATCGTCTCTCTCTTTCTGATCAGTTTGAACTTCGAAGTCTCTGACCTATATGTACTGCAGTTGTTGTAGTAGGTAGACACTTTGAAGCCATACTATCTACAGAACTCTCTCATCCATAATGTTCTTCAACTCAAACCCAAGTACATACACTACAATGTACATAACCAGTGATAACCGTTGGATGATAATAACGGCTGTGATTTCCCTAGCTGAGACCGCTATCCAGTCTAATCCCCGTGACTACCACGTAGATCGTACGCTTCTAGCTTATTTATTTTGGGATATGTATAACTGGCTCGGCTCAGATCAGGTGTGATGTGAATTATTGGAAACATTTTTTAAGTTGATAAAATTGTACTGGTGTGAAATGGCATGTCGTAAAGCCGGCCACACTGGTTTGCTTCTTTCTTCCTCCTCTGTTACTTATAATAATATTACTTGTATCTGACTTCGCACCACTGGGCATTGGCTTTCTATTCTCCTATTCTTTCCTTCTTCTACTTTTCTGTATTGCTCTCTACTTTTTCTCTCTTTTCATCCCACTCTAGAATTTTGCTATTGGTTTTGTTTCCCGCTAAAACTCTCGAAAATCTTTCATCTCTAGCGCAGTTTTCTTCTTTATCTTCTTGGATAACAAGATAAAGACCATAAATGGAGGGAAGTTGAAATGGGTAGAGCTACACGGTGGCTGCGTGGCCTTCTTGGTGGTGGCGGTGGGAAAAAACCCAGCTATGCTACTCCCCCGCCGCCTTCGTCGGTGAAGGAGAAGAAGAAATGGTTTGGGAGAAGTTCCAAGGAGAAAGAAAGACAAATCACTCAACCACAACGAAGCCAACCGGTTTCGCATGCGGCGGTAGTTGCTGATGGAGACGAGCAGAACAAGCACGCGATAGCTATGGCTGCAGCGACGGCAGCGGTCGCTGAAGCAGCTGTGGCGGCAGCGCAGGCGGCGGCTGCAGTTGTGAGACTGACTAGTAGTGGAAGAGGCAGTGCCGGTCCCGGTTTGTTCGCTGCGGTTGCCAAGCGAGAAGAGTCGGCTGCTGTGGAGATTCAGTCAGCTTTCCGTGGTTATCTGGTTAGTTAAAGTTCAACATCTTTCCTTGTAATTTTCTTCTCTACTTGAGAAAACAAGCAATTTTGAAGTAGCTTTCTAGTCTTCAGTGACTAGTGGTTGCAGTTCTTAGAAGAAAGCAATCTTGAAACTGTATGTGTTCTAATTTGAGGGAAATTAACAGCTTGTTTCTCTGAGCAACTTTGAGCAACTTAAGACAGAAAAGTTGGCACATTTGTTTTTGTTAGAAATTTGTAGCTAAACCAATTTTTATTCCTCTGGGCACTGTGAAATCTTGGTTATAGTAATATGTGTACAGCTTCCCTAAATCCGTTTCTTTATGGGAAACAATCAAGATTCACCTAAGACGTTACTATTTTACATAAATCCTAGAAGCTACAAGTCTATAATCTATCCAAAAACTTAGCTTCCGCTCTGCGCTGCTGTTGCTGTGCTAGCTGTTTTGTATAGAACAAGAATGAAGCTTTCTCCTTTTTTACCACCTTCGTGTCGCTTTCCTACTTTAAATGCTTCCTTGTTCCTGTGCTCCCTTGTTCCTATCATCTATTCCTCTTTCTGGGACCTTCGATCTACTCAAATTCTGATTCTGCTTAATACATCCTTCCACTCGTGGTAAAACTCTCTAAGTCCAAGGCTTTTAATGCAATGTTGAAAAACAAAACAAATTCATGGACCACTTTCCTTCCATTTATTTTCACTGCTGGGACCGTTTCTGCATGGCAGTAAATCCTCTCCTTTGTTCAGATGGCCTATAAGTATAACATGTCTAGATTGAATGTTTCTGTTGTGTTCAACACTCCATGTCAACCTCGATGGGCTGTATTGCGTTAATCATGGTGACACTCTTACCTGGTTTAATTATTTTGACTCGATGGTGATTTGCTGTTTGATTACTTGGTTGAAGGCGAGGAGGGCATTGAGCGCTCTGAGGGGGTTGGTGAAGCTTCAGGCTTTGGTTCGGGGCTACATAGTAAGGAGACAGATGGCCGAGACACTGCGGTGTATGCATGCCCTAGTGAGAGCTCAAGCAAGGGCACGGGCAGTCCGAG
The DNA here is from genome assembly GCA_019914995.1 of Acanthochlamys bracteata. Taxonomy (NCBI): domain Eukaryota; kingdom Viridiplantae; phylum Streptophyta; class Magnoliopsida; order Pandanales; family Velloziaceae; genus Acanthochlamys; species Acanthochlamys bracteata. Next base: position 2,442,826 of record CM034126.1, read on the forward strand.
CTTTAAGTTCGGAGGATCCATGTTTCAATAAGAGCAGCAGCCCTCACCTGGTAAGCTCCCTGTTTCTTTACTGTTCTTGCGGTTGCTCTCCTTTATGGAATATGCATGCAATATGTTTTGCTTCTGTTCTTTAGTAAAATGCGGTAGGTGGTTTCTATGACTCTATGCTAGTCTTGATAGATGCTTTTCTCGTCTTTGATTAATGTTTGGATCATGATGGTACTGATTGGCCTTTTTTAATTGCTGTTGCCTGTTGGTTGTACTGCATTGGTGGCCTAAGCCTGCATGGTTGCCTTTAAGTTGACTTAAAAAAATTTGAACAAAGTAGTGGTTGCGAGAACTGATGGGTTTCTCTTTTTCAATTTATGTAATATTCATTGCCCAGGGTCCCTCAATGCCAGATAAGCCTGATCCTTTTTTTCCGAGCAATGCCCTGAGACCTGATCGACATAGCTCTCTCAAGGTAACAATTTGGCGGTGTAACTTTGCTACAAAGTTGACCCTGATGATTTCTTTTACTGATCAAGATTGGTCATGTCGGTTTACAGAGGAATTCGTCAAAACCAGCTGTCATGGATCCTAATGAAGAAGGCAAGTCACACCAGTCTGGATGGAATTGGCTAGACAGATGGATAGAGGAACGACATATGGGGAGCCGAGAGTATACAACAAAGAGTATGGTTGGAGCAGCAATGGATGATGAAAGGAATGCGAAGATTCTTGAGGTCGATCTTGGAAGACCAAAGCAAAGATCAAAGTGCAGGAGCAGTCACCACTACTCTGCGTGTTCGACCCTGACCTCAGATCTCAACAGCCATAGCTTTGCGACAGTGCAGGATTCACCATCCAAGGATTCCACTGTTGCACAAATGTCCATACTGAGTCCATCATCTGTTGATATGCCACAATCTTTAAGCCCACCGAGGTTTCCAATAGCCATTGAAGCAGTTGACCTAGCGGATTGTCCTCAGTTCTATTCAGCATGCTCTCGACCTGGGAGCTCAAGGAGGGGTCCTTTCACGCCATCCAAGAGCGATTGCTCGAGGAGTTTATTCAGTGGCTACTCTGACTACCCAAACTACATGGCAAACACGGAGTCTTCAAGGGCGAAGGCACGCTCACAGAGTGCACCACGACAGAGGCCTGAATACGAAAAATCTCACTCACTCAGACGGGCATCCATGCACGGCTTCAATCAGCATGTTACTTCAGGAGCCGTTTCTCGAAGGTCTTCATCTTTGCATGCAAATTTCATCAACAAAGCTTACCCTGGTTCTGGACGCTTATAGATTTGGGATACCTGTTAGAGTGTAGAGATGTTTTTAGACTGCTAAAACAAAGTTGTGTGAGTTTCTTAGGTTTCTTCCGAGCACTCTTTAACAGTAAGCTTCGCACCACATGCAAACAAGTTTTAACATAAGCTGCGCTACTCTCTCTTCTGCCATGAGTTAAATGTACACCTTTTATGGTATGGACAGTGTAATGTTATAATATTCTCAAGTCAAAAGCAATTCTTTGAAATTGTTTTAGGTATGGAATGTCGTCAGCAAGATGTAATCCTTCGACAATCAACAGCCAATACTGTTTTGTTTATGTAGCAAGAGCACTTGGGTTGGGTGTCGGTGATGGAGTACCGGGCATGCTACGGCTTCTTGAATAACTCCTGACATCCATTATTCTGGCTTTGTTTATTCACACATCACGGAGGCCATGGCCAAAAGGTCCACTCCAGGCAATGCGTGTAAGAATTTCTAACCTTGTCATATGATGTAAATAAAACCAACTAAGAAAAATTCAGTGATTCTATCTTAATCTATTTCGCAAGTGCACGATTACTGTCTATCGTATAGTAGATAACGAGTTTATTTCATAGAGATTGTTGTTAACTATAATTCAAAATTTTAACTAACAAAAGTTGTGTTTGTAAAAGCGAATCAAAAGTGTACGAGAGTTAAGAATAAAAAGTAATGCACGGATCGAAAAAAATAAGTATGCAAACAACTGAAGTTTTAGAATCCACCACTAATGCCTCTAATTTAATCTTTAAATAAATATGATAATAGATTATGATGATTGTGAAGACCTTGTATCTAACATCTTGGTCTAGTTTTTAGATACGATTTTTAGTTATGACTTTAATTTTGGTCCAGTATAAAATCACCTATCGCTAGTGATATTCTAACTCCTTATTTAGAAATTACTAATGATGCATTAGGTTCTACGAAATCATAAATCATGTAGTTACATTCACTTTGGTCCAGTAAATATTAACTACAGTTATTAATCCTGTAATTCATAAATTATGCTCCGATTGGTCCTCGCAAATATAATTAATATAATAATTTAGATATCAAACTCAATGCTAGTCATGCATGCAAATTTAATATCTGAACATCCTTTCAAACAAGAATTAACAACTCACATAAAATCAACAATTCATACATCCACATAATATTTAAGAAATAAATTAAATTTATTAGGATTTCATTATAACTTCAATTTAGAGAGTTTAGCTACTCATATTAATAATATAAGCAGTAAAATCTAAAATAAACATAAAAAGAAAGAAAATCAAATCTGAATATTGCTGCTGTGGCCACCGTCGAGCTCTGTCCAACTCTTCGGCCTCCAATTTGCTCTATGTAATTTCTTCTCTTTTTTTTTCTTCACTGTAATTAGAAAAACTGTTTTCTCTACCGCCGCCCCCTGCTCTCCTTTTCGTTCCCTTCTTTTATAAGCTCATCAACCCTTCAAAATAGCAAAGAATTTTTTTTGTTTTCTAAATTCTTTGAATTGCTGAAAACTAGGCACACGAATTGCAGAAAGAGTTGAAAACGTTCGCCGCAAATCTCTCAGCCTTATCTCTGCGGAGAGATAAGAGGGAAAAAAAGTGTCACATGGATAAAATGGAACCCTCTCTTTATGTGTATGATCCTTTCCGTGTTAGCTTTTATTGAATTTCTTCAATATTTTTTCTTCTTTTTCAATTTTTACCTAACACACAAAAATAATTCAATTAATTCGCAATAATATAATAAAATATCATTTATATCATATAAATATGATATTGAATTGTAATATAAATGTGTGTTTATCATCACATTTTTGAATTGCTCAATTGGAAAGACGTTGAAAAGTAAAAACAATATAGCAAGCAAATTTCTTATAAATTGCATTAATTTGAGCAAAGCCAAAAGAATATTGTAGAGCATCACATGGAATGCTTTGAGACGGTGTCGGCGAGAGGCACATGGGATGATATGGTTGCCAGTCAGCGATGACCCGAGAAGACAAACCTTCAACGGGCACTAAAACAAGAATTTTCTTGGCATTCAACGTTTGGTATGCAGATTGTGTCATGAAATAAGAAAGAAGGCATGGGTATTTCCTAATTCTGCTCTGTTCTTGTCCTATGTGTGTCTTTGTGAGAGAGCATATTTCAAGTGTCATATTATATCTTGAACGATGAGTGTAAAGATTTGGCTTTTTTTACATCGATTGATTTGGTTCATTTTTGGCTTCTTTTTACATCGATGACTTGGTTCATTGTCTATTAATTACAGTGAAGCAGCTGTAATGAATTGTTCATTTCGTTTTAAACTTGTGAATGATTGACACATAACCTTTTTTGTGTGACAGCGAGCTGTTGGCGCATTCCTTAAAATGTAAAAAGATGCTCTCTAAGGGTAATAGTTTAATAAGTTTTTAAATTGTTTCTTTCTTTTGAGGAACAATGATTTGTTAATTTGTGTACATATGGAGACTGCTGCTAACGGCCGCCGGCGGACAAAATAAAATTTTGATAAGGGGTGTGACAGAAAGGCACCATTTACCGATGCTAAAATCTTAATTAGAATATATCATTATAATAGGTTGAATTAAATAACCCACACTTGTTGAGATGAAATTGGAATTCCTCCCTATTCTCGTTCTATGATGTCAAAAAGACTCCAGCCATCCTCCCGCTGGTATTAGTTAATACTGCATCAAAAAACATGCAATCAAATACTTGGAAACAGTTTGTACAAAAGAAAGGACCTGAAAACAATCCGTAACAAGCTTTGTTTAACAAGCCATTGGTCTGTTACCTATCACATCCAGTGTTGGGACCAAAGGAAAAGCCTTGGGGGATACCGCATAGCCCCGGAAGGCTATTAATAGCTGTAACACTTAGGTTGTAACTAGAAATGAGTATCACAACACAACTGCATGCCCACCTCTTGTTCTCAACTATATCAGCAATGTTGTATAAGCTCACTACTCCATTGCAACAGCCGTTCCCCGGTGTGGTTCCGGCGTGCCGGATATTATAAACCTGTAGCAATTTGACAAAAGTGTCATTACTGTAACGCAGTCTATTGTTGCCTTCACTGCCATTGTAAGGCTAAATTGAAGCATAACCAAACCGAAAACCAGAAGAAATGTTGTGGCTTTGGCTTTCTTGTTTGATATGTTCTTCATGATTGTGTATGAATGAATTTTGTGGTGTGAAGCTCTAAAAAAAGGTGACGAGTTTTCATCTGTTTCGAGATTGTCACAGATGAGTCACACTGATAGCATGCTCATTCTTCTCAATGAAAAATGAATGAACATTATTAGTTAGGCCCATTAATGCCTAACAAGGTCCACTAAATTTTGGCCATTTTCTTTCTTTTTTTTTTTTTGGGTAAAAATGAAAACCTGTCTCTCAACTTTGTCACTTTACGCAGAACTTCATATGAACCAGTAACTACTCCGATCACGGGGATCTAATGGGTCGGTGGAGCTCTCCACACGGCGTCACCGCCGGTGTGGTTCCCTTTAAGCGATGGTCTTTACTGGACTTGGTTTTCTTTACCTTCCTCTCTGGTCTGCTCGTGTTTCTCACTCTCGTCTTCACTCCTCTCGGCGACTCCATTGCCGCCGTCGGACGCCGCAATCTCTCTCCTCCCAAGCAATACGCCAATGACCGGGCAGAAATCATCGGGAAAATCGAGTCTGGTGATGCCGTGGTGGTGGTACAGCCGTGCGGGGCGGATGATGTGGACCTGATGCCGTGTGAGGACCCGCGACGTAGTAGTCAGCTTAGCCGGTTCATGAATCTTTATCGTGAGAGACATTGTCCGAAGCCTGGAGAGGCCCAGCTCTGCCTTGTGCCGCCACCGGATGGATACCGCGTCCCAGTTCAGTGGCCGGAAAGCCTACACAAGGTGACCATCTTTACACAGATATAGTCGCGTTTGTGTTATCTTGAATTTATTGTCTTGATTACAATTTTTGCTACTTTCTGAGATGTTTGGTTAGTAGGTGCTGTTCTCTTTCCAAATGAATTATGCTTACGAATGTGTTGGGACAATGGTCTTACCTTTTTCTAGAACACATTTAACTAAGTTCAAATGTCAATGGCAGAAAATTATACAATCCTTTCCTTTTTAGCATTTCAGTTTCATGCAAGTTTCCAGTAGGGTGAATTTTGATTAGTAATATGTGCAGTATTATTGCTAAGGCAAATTTCCTGAGGTGGATGGTGCTACTTTGCTTTTGACATCTCCTTGTCAAGGGTTGGCTAAGATTGAAGTTAGCTTATTTCTTTTTCTCTTTTGAATTGCTCTTGTGCTTCTTTGTGAGTGTAAAATAGTCCTTCTTTAAATGAGTGGATTAGATATACCAAGTATGCACCATCAGTCACAAGATGCTTTGTTTTATAATGACAATGAGAACAACCAAGGCTTATCTACTAAGTGGATCTGTTTGCAACATTGTACTCAATATCATGTTAACATCTTGTTTGCATAGCCCCATGGGTTTTCTTTATAGGGATTATAAATATCACAAGACAGTTTACTCTATCTATTTACACTATATATTCTTGTATGTAGATTTGGCATGACAACATGCCATATAACAAAATTGCTGATAGAAAAGGCCATCAAGGATGGATGAGAAGGAAAGGCCCATACTTCATCTTTCCTGGAGGTGGCACCATGTTCCCTGATGGTGCTGAACAGTATATTGAAAAACTGGGACAGTATATTCCGATCAATGATGGTCTTATCAGAACAGTTTTGGACATGGGATGTGGGGTAAGGGGCCTTCCTGTATCCCATCTTTGTGCTGCATTTTTTAATTTGCAAATTGTAGTAACTCTATGTTTTATTTGGAAGGTCGCCAGTTTTGGAGGATTCATGCTGAAAAAAGATATTTTAACTTTATCCTTTGCTCCAAGGGATTCTCATAAATCCCAAATACAGTTTGCAATGGAAAGAGGAATACCTTCATTTGTTGCAATGTTGGGAACTCGTCGGCTTCCATTTCCTGCATTTGCATTTGATCTAGTTCATTGTTCTCGATGCTTGATCCCTTTTACTGCATACAGTGAGTTCATTTGTCTCCTACTGTACAATTTAATATGCCATGCTGTTAAACCTTAATCTGTGGATGACTGTAAAAGCAAATTGTAGATGCCACTTACTTGATCGAGGTGGATCGCTTACTCCGGCCAGGTGGTTATCTAGTCATATCTGGTCCACCTGTGCGTTGGGCTAAACAGGAGAACGAGTGGGCTGCTCTCCAAGTACTGGCACGTGCTTTATGTTATGAACTCATTGTTGTAGATGGTAACTCCGCAATTTGGAAAAAACCCTCAGATGCTCCATGCCAACCTAAGGAGAATCACTTTGGGGTAGATATGTGCACTGATAGTGATAATCCAAGTAAAGCATGGTATTTTTCTTGTGATAAGTTTTGGATATTTGCTTGCTCTATTCTACAAATATAACACAAGCATGACAATTGACAAGTTCCTCATGTAGTTTACGTTGTTTAAAATATTAAATTGCTTTGCTATGTTTATATTTTGATTTTTCTCCCTTTAATATTGTCAGGTACTTCAAGTTACAGAATTGTATACACAGAGTATCAGTTGTGGGGGACTTGGCTGTTGGGTTAGTTCCAAAATGGCCTCAGAGGTTATCCGAGGTTCCTGCCAGAGCCTCAAGCATAAGAAACAACATTGGTTCATTTGAATACGATGCAAATCTTTGGGCCAAGGGAGTTGAATACTACAAGAAATCACTTGGCTTGAAGTTAGGGACTCCAACAGTACGCAACGTGATGGACATGAATGCATCTTTTGGGAGTTTCACAGCTGCTCTAATATCTGACCCAGTGTGGGTTATGTGTTTTTGTACAGTATCAGTAACTTGTGCTTTTGGTTTACAATATATTAGGTAAGATGCTTTGTTCTGTGTTCTGATAGGATGCAAGTTAGCGTGCTTTTAGTTCGTTGTCCATACTGAAGTAGTCAGTTCATATTAGATTTTGCTAATGGTCATCTATCTCTTTTACTCCATTAATTTATGTCCTTCAACTCTCAGGTGCCACATTATAGACTTGCTGTTGGAAATGGATCGTATCCTACGCCCTCAAGGAACAATAGTAATACGCGATTCACCTGAGGTCATAGATAGAATAGCTAGTGCTGCTCGTGCAATACGGTGGACAGCCAAAGTGCATGATGCAGAGCCTGAATCGAACAGTGCAGAAAAAATCCTTCTAGCAACAAAAATTTTCTGGAAGCTACCTTCAGTAACCCATTGAATTGACCGCGTTCTTGTTCATTCACCCCCTTTTCTCTTTCTTTTATATTATATGATACTATCATGCTTGAGAAGGAATATTTTCTAGAACTTGAGAAGGTGCGGTGCTCCGGATGTTGTATAATTGTAGGAAATCTGGAGATGTATGCACTTCTCTTCCAGAAGATTCATCGATATAAGTGATTCTTTTATTTGTTACTTGACAATATTCATGGTGTTTGTTACAACAAAGCACATTTCTGTACAAGTGCTGCCGCCAGATGAGCAATCCTCTTCTGATTTTAGACAAAATATAAGTCTTAGCGATTGCTTACTTTAATCTGAAGGATGTAGGCGTTTTCATAGAGTGTGAAGAAAAACATGTATGACCATTTGCAAGATACTAGCGAGCACGAGACGGGAAATCCCATTCCTATCTTTCAATGCACCTCACTATAATTCTTCTTATCTCGTTTAAAGAGTTCGTAAAACACTAGAAATTTAGGGTGTACTTTTTTCACAATTACTGCTAAAAACTTCCTAATTAGTAAGACATACCAGCAAAAACAGAGCAACACATGATCTAACTTTAAAACTTCAAACTAATTGTCCATTGGTCAAGCAATACATGTACATGAAAGATACACCGCTTGAAAGTACTTTTAAATAATTTTTTTAAAAATATTTTTATTTTTTTAAAAATGAGTTTTTTAACTAAAAAGTAAAAGAAATAATAAAAAAATGCTACATAAAATTTTTAAAGATTTTAAATATATTTTTTAAAAGCTTATAAAAATTATATTAAAATATATAAATTTAAAATTTAAAAAAAAAACTGTTTTTTTTTAAATGAAATACCCAGATGCCCTAAGAAGAAATAATGTCAATTGCTCTTTCAAACTTGTACTGGTTTCTTAACGCTCATTTACAGTATCCCTCTTGTAAAAGATAACCAACCAATTCTTTTATTAGGATTTAGGAGCGCTGGCTTTATTACAGTATGAAGATATGATACTGCATAAACAACAAAAAGAAAAGACAATTTTAATATCCGTGAAGAATGAATCAGTATACTGTTAAAGAATGCGAAAGACTGGCAGGTTTTCTTAAACTATATACAAGCCCCCAACAAAAAAAACTAGAAGAACCCAATATCATATACTCGGAATAGGTACATGATTTCGAGTCAATTGTTGCAGCTCCACCTAGACGTCGGCACACAACTAAGATAGTGGCACCACTTGCAGTTATCATTCCCGTTGACTCCCCGGAACAACAACACCAAACCAACCACAAATCTGCAAAGAATAATAATTAAAGGTTAGATAGGTCGTTAACCCAAGATATCATTCTCCTTTCCACAGCTTGCACGAAAAAAAAGTTGTGCGTAACCATGAATGCCATGTGAAACTGAGAATCTTCCTTGACAAAAATTCAGAAAATGCCAATAAAATATTACATTTTTACTATGTACTCCTTTGTCTAGAGAGATCATAACGAAACATCCTACCTAATCTAATGATATTTCACCAGCATAGAATTTGCGACGAAATTATGAATGCTATAATTGAACTTAAAAAATATGCTTACCCTGCAATGAGTAAAAACAATGCTGTGATAAATAGCACATATTGGTACACCATATGTTTGTGCCTGACCCGACTTTCAGGAGGTAGGTTGTGCCGCTCCATCCAAGCAAACTGTGGGCGGACCAACAAAACAAAACCTAGGAGAAATCCTGCGAGGAATCCCCCAATATGAGCAAAGTTATCAACATGAGGCAGTACTCCTATAGCCAAGTTGATTGCAATGATAAAAAGGAGAGTGACAAGGGCAGCCACCTGCAGAAGCAAGCCAATGCATGAGATCCCAAATCGTATTAGAAAGTATCTGCATATCTAGCAAGAGATGACAAAAGTATAAGGAGTCATTACTTTGTTTGAATAAATTGTCCAGTTTGTAAGGAGTTCTGAAAGCATTGCCCCAAGAAGCCCGAACAAGGCACCAGATGCACCCACGGAAATAGTGTTCCTCATGAAGAGTGCTGAGAGGACACTCCCTCCAAAACCTGATAGCAGATATATAATCCCGATCCGTACTGGAAATGGACAAACAGGCAGATGATCAGGGTAATTACACATTATTATGATAGACTAGAAATCACAGTATGAATCTAGAAAAAGGAAATAGTCAGCACCAAGGCCTAAATGGGTGTACCAAAATCAATTTGACTGAGCATCATAACATGAATTCATGTTTTACATAACAGGAAGACTTACTGAATCCAAATTGCTGCTCCAGACGAATCCCAATAAAGATCAAGCTCAGCATATTTGCGAGCAGATGGATGACACCTGCATGTAACCACATACAACTCACAAGTCTCCATCCTTGGTGCTCATGGACCACTCTGTTCCACTCAAGAGCCCCCATCTTCACCAACCTGGAAAAGAAAATCATACATGCTATGACAATGACTACCAAAATCTGAAAACACTATAGGTGAGCTCTTTATGTCAATCACCACAATAATTTGTTAAGTAGACTTGACCATGAAGAAATACAATTCCAAAGAGAGGTTAAAAAAATGCTTGCGGTTCAAATCTTCTAGAGACAAATGCGTCAATGGCTACAGTTTTGGACCATGTATACGAACCTGGTAAAGTGACATAAAAGTAAATTCCACAAAATCAAATAACTGAAGAACTTTGAGGCAAATGTTCTACATAATGCACCTTTGATGTGTTGATCATTTCAGATGTTACCTATTGACTATCCTAGTATTATAATGATATATACAAACAGAACAAAAAGCAAGCTCCACAGCTAATAATTTCACTAAGAAAAAGTATCACCAAATTTAATAACTAAATTGTCTAAATGATTATTGTTTAATAAGCTACAGGCTATCAAAGTTCTTTTGAAGCATCATTGGAGATCTTGGAACAAATTCAATATCCAGAAATGATCTCATGGTGCAGAATAGTAAATACAAGGGCAACAAGCACTAGTTAATAGGTACAAAAAAGAACTTTATTTACCAGAAGTTATAAACAAAAAGATTGCAAGCGCTTATGCCTTTAAAAGAAAAAAGTAAGAAACAAATGGCATCAACATTGGATTCTCATACCTAAATCCTGTATCAAGCTCTGCAAAGTAGAAAAACATTCAACTTATTGAACAAAGATGGAAATAAAATGGAAAATAAGGGCACTTTGCTGTCTAGCAAAGCACCGTCAAGAATTGCTACACCAATCTCCTGCTATAACTGTGGATTCCACAAGTATGACTCTCCAAATGATTAATAGACTAGAGAATTGGCAGCTTCTCAGGAGAAATCCTTCAATGACCAACTAAGACTACAATTTCATGCAAGGCAATAAAACCCAAACCAAACTTCAAAAAAAAAAGGGATAATATGCCGAAGGTTTGAATCTTCAGATAAGCAATCGAAAAAACTTCAACAATTCATTTCACGGCCCCAAAGATCTCATAGCGTGTTCAATTCAATATAAATCAAGTCTTAGTTTTTCCATAAAGCAAGCGTTAAATCTCTTCACAATTAGCAGCGAAAACACCCAGTTCAAACGAAAAATCTACATCAAAAACATCAATACTCAAAGTATCCAAGAATTCCCAGCTATCCAGATCTAATAGTCCACTGCAGAATAAAAAACAGTATAAAAAACCAATGATTCTTCTCACAATTCCGAAACAAAGATATTCAGAATGTAAATACATGAAAAAACAAAACTTTATCAAACAGAATAAGGAACTCACGTGTCTGAAGAGGGACCAAGTAGCGGGTTCTGCCGGAGAGGTTGGAAGGAAAACCTGTGCAGAAACCGAGCAACACAAGATCCAAACGGGTTGGGATGTTTAGGACAGTTGTTCACAAGCATGGCAACAATGAACACAGCGACGTTGGCTATAACAATCACAGGCACAAGCCAAGGCTTCCAAACTCGTTCTTCTGAACCTGTTTCATAGTAATACGGCCTTCCTGCTCCACCACCAGAAGCACCATAGCATCCACCAGTGTTGTTCTTCCCTCTCTCAACATCTGCAGTCGCCATCGATCGATCTTTGCTCTGTGTTTTGTTGACTTTCTTTCCTTTCCTCTTGTTCTTGAATCTTGGTTGTTGATGTAAATAGGAGCGTAAATCAAGGTGTTGGCGGTGGTTTGGTTGAGTTGAGTTCGGTTTCTACTTGTTTTGTTTGATGTAAAGAGAATGAAGAAGAACGCGGCTTTGCTTTGTTTTTTTCTTTTTTTTTGGGTTTTGTTTTGTTTATATTATGTGATGTAACGTGAGTACCAACAACACTAACTGAACGAAAGATGAAACTTGCAAGCAAACAGGAACAGCGGTTGGTGGCAAACTAAGAGGTGTTTGGGATTGTTTTTTTTAAATATTTTTTTTAATTTTTAATTTTATATTTTTTAATATATATTTTATAAATATATAAAAATTTATTTAAAAAATATAAAAAATTTTACGAAATAAAATTCTTTTATTATATATTTTTATTATTTTTTTGAAAATAAAAAATATAACTTATTTTTAAAAAAAATAAAAACAATTTTTATTTTAAAAAATATTTATTTTATAAACACTATCAAACACTCGCTTACAGATTGCTAGAATTTGTTGTTGCTGCGTTGATGTTGATAGAAAGAAATTGCAAGAAATAAAGATGCAATGAAAATAGCTGAGCTGGAATCAGGCACGTTTCTTGTCTTTCTTACGCGGATGAAAAATTGAGTGTTTAAAATTATTTTTAAAATAGAAAATATTTTTATTTATTTTAAAATAATAAAAAATAAAATTTTTTTATTATATAACATTTTAAAATAAATTTTACAAAAATATATATTAAATATATATTAAAAAATATAAAATTAAATAATTAAAAAATATATATTTGGCAAACGTAATTCCAAACGCCGCGTAGTGCAACGGCGTTAGCACTTTTGGCTAGCGTAAAAACTAGCAAAACTACTGATAAGCAGAAGCAGATCTGTAACCTACTAATTAATGGGTCTACTTCTCTGTGAAAGACAAAATAAGCTGCTATGCGGATGAAAGTGATTGCGCAGAAGTTGCCTAATTAAAATTTACGGGTCTGCTTACATGAGGAATTAAGGTATAAATATAATGTCATGAATTATGGCACGGCTGCTAGAGAATAAGAAGCTTTGTTTGGTTGCCTTAAAAACTAGCTGTAGGATTGCTTCCAGTTTAGAGAAAGCTTCGAGAAGATGAAAAAAAAAAAAACAAATTACAAAAGCTGCAATCTCGCAGGCAATACGTGGGAGATTGACTCCATCTGTTGTCTCCTACTCAACCTCTGACGTTTAAGGCGTGTTTACTATAAAGCACATTCACTTTTTTGAAAATAAATTTAAAAAATAAAATAAAAATTAAAAATATTTAATAAAAATTAAAATTAAAAATTAAAAATATTTAATAAAAATTAAAATTTTATAATTATTTTATATTTTAATTTATAAGTTTTAAAATTAAATTTTAAAAAATAATTTATTAATAAAAATAATTTATTTCAATATTTTGTAATATAAGTGAGTTTATAAAAAATAAATTTAAAGATGGTACGTAAACAAACCCATAGATAAAACAAATCCATTATCTTAGTTATTTAACTCGATAACATTACCACATAAATTTTACGGGAACGTAAACAAAAGAAAATTTTTAACCATGTGACAATAGACAGTAGCATTTTGATGTTGATTGATAACTACTTTGTTTAGAGCGATGTTTCGAATATTTAAAATTTTAATGTCTGAAGTTTCAAATAGTTTACATAATTCAAATAAATATTAAACTAAAACCTATACTACTTCACTTTTTAATTATTTAACAAAATTAAAATCAAATTTTACTTTCAACACATTTCAATAAATAATTAAAATATAAAAATTAAATTTATTTATATTTTATAAAAAAATTTACTGTTTTTATATTATTTTTGTAAAACTCACTTATAAGCGCATATAGTGAACTTGTTTATTGAAATTCTTCTATTTGAAATTGTAAAATGAAAACAAAAACAAAAACTTCAAAAAGAAAACTTCTTTTGAAAAAGAATCCAAGTTTCTTTTCATCGTCGTTTGCATTTAACTTACAATAACTAAACATTAATCCATTAGAATTTTATTCGTGAATTAATAACCATTAGTGCAGATATCCTTTTACATATTAGTGAGAAACAAATCAATGGTATCTATCGGATAGTTGTTGCTTGGGCCTCTCATTTATATCTTTCGGCCGATGGTATACTCTTAAACAAGCTGCTTCATAGATCACGGCCCAATATATTGATCAAAGGTTGCGATTTGCATTACTTTCCAAAAAATTTCCTTCCACAAAAACATTCTATATTTTTCAGTAAATCATACACAAAATTTTAATTAAATTTAAAAATTATAAAAAAATTCTACTAAGATCTTACATTAGTTAATTTTATTATTTTTAAATAAACAATAGAGCTAATTTTTAAAAATTGAATACAAATATTTTCTATTGTAAAAAGATATTTTTTATGAATATTTTAAAATCAACCGAGAGAAAGTGAAATTTATGCCAATTAGAAGCTTTGAATGTCAAAGTGCGAGTTTTACTCTACCCATAACTCATTCCTTTTCTGCCAAAAAAATGAATATTAGATAACTTTTTGTATTTTTTTTATTAATCAGCTTTTACAAATTTAATTTTTAATAATTTATTTTTCAGAAATTTTCGAAGGCTCAAATCCGGTTCATTTCTTGACAAGTAAATGAGTCCAAAAACGTAATAAACTTTAATATTTCATAGTTTCCTTATCAGACCAAACATAACACTTTGCAGAATAAACTCAAGCATATGTTTCAAACCCGGCACATCTCTCTTGGTTTCTATATCTTAAGGTACATGCACGCTATGACACCATAACGTAACGAGCAAAAGAGAACCCTCTTGTGGAGAGGTTTCTCTCATCGTGGCCGCTTCACCTACATTACTTCAGCTACTTTTGGATTTTCTTCAATTTCATCGCTAGCAAACACTGCACGGAACAATTAAAGAAATTGTTCAGTTGCAAGCAAAAAACAATTTCTTCTTTGTTAACATTAGAGTCAGAAAATGGGACCAGAAACGGAAGACAAGTGCTATTCTTTCTATACGCTCCTGCTAAAACTTGTTGCGCCTTGTTGTAGATTCTAGAAATAAAATAAGGATGAAGAATTTTGATTAGGTTTTTGATGGATTGTTATGGGCTGAGTTCTAATATGGTTTTGGTATTAAAAAGATTATAAATGATAACATTCAACAAAAACAAATGCAGTTATCCTTTTAATGTAAATGATTAATTTGACAGTCATAATGCATGATTTATTTCAATAATACTAAAAGAGTTATTGAAATTAATGCCACATTAATTTTACTAATTAACCACAACAACCTCACCATTTCCAGACTAATTAATTAATAATCATTGAAAATCTATAAAAAAGGCTCAATTACTAGTGTTATTTATTTAAAAGCTATGAGAACGACAGAGAAGGTTATTGACAAAGTCAAGAATAAGACAATTATATTATTACTGCATAAGAAACATTTTGTGTAAGAGTAACTTTTAGCTTTTGAAAATTATTATAATATAAAAGAGTTTGTAAGTGTTTATAAAAAATATTTGTTTAAAAATAAAAAAATTTATTTTATTTTTAAAAATAAGTTTTATTTTTTACTTAAAAAATAACTAAATAAATAAAAAAATACTTTAAAATATTTTTAGATTTTTTAAATAAATAAACAAATTAAAATTTTATTTAAAATATAAAATTAAAAATTAAAAAAAATTTATAACGGATTTTCAACGCTGTCTTAGATTTGCTGCCAAAACCAAAACCCGTAACTGTCGAGGGGACAACCAAGCTGCTACTACGTAACGTAATCTATAAGCCACTTATCAAAAATTGTAAGGGAACTTTTATGAAGGACAGTAGGGATCTTCAAAAGCTGGCCAAATCAATGTGCAGTTCGGCACTTAAGACTTTGATTGACTTTTTGACTGTATATTTTTAAATTATAAAATTTGTTACGTTTGGTTACCTATTTTTTGCCACGCAACCGTGCCGCGCACTCAAATAGGTGAATTTTATCAACTCTCTCGCGATTCATGAAAATGTAATAGTTACTACTTCTGTGCATAAGGTGGACAAATCATCTACATGTATCCAATGAATTCAGAATTATTAGTCCCCATCTGCGTCATTACATGTACCTTCGTACCATTTAATGCGGAAAAAGAAGTGGTATCGTGAGCTCAGTTCCAATTCCATAACTATTCCCCTCATCACAGTGATCGAATGAGATTAATGTAGAAATCACTGGTAAATTCTTTCTTCTTAATAGTTAATGTGTTCTACACCCATTTGAACATTTTCAAAATATGTTTGTTTCCCTGCCCTCAATCGATTTTGCTTCTTCATTATTGGAGAAGAATCACTGCATAAACTTAGTGCACATAAGATTCGTTTGAATTGAGTATTTATGAATGCAATGACACCATTTCTGAATAAACTACTGTTTCTCTATAGTCAAATTTGTAATGAGAATTATAAATAGCAGAAATTCTTTTATTTACATGAAACTGATATATTTATTTCATAACAGGGACCACCACGCGCGCACCGTGCAAGAAACCAACAGAGCGGGTGCTAATTTATTTATTTTAAACTAGTAACGGATCCAGTTGACAAGCGCGGGCATGAAATCCGCACCCGCGATTCAGGTGCGCGGTGCGGGAGCGGTTATTTATTGCGTCCTTCGCGACAGCGGTTATTTATTGCCCTCCACCTATTCACAGCACACCAGTACAAAACCAAAAAGAAATTTTCCATTTTCTTCCGACTGTTGGATTGAATTCCAAATCCGGATCATTGATGTTTCAACGTATGGGATTGTCTACATTTCGCTAGTGCCAGCTAAAATTCCATTTCAGATAACTTGATTTACGTTCAATTGTTTTGGTTTTCAATTGTTAGTTAGACAGACGAGATAGACGGTGTTTGTTTTGTTCTGGCCGGCGGTGACCGGTGGAGCACGGTGACTTATTTGGAACAGTGGTCTGAACTCGAAGAAAAAAAAAAGATAAGATAAGAAAGGGAAATCTATTTTTGTAGAGGATTGAATTGAAACAAAATTAGTCAGAGTGATAGACTTTCGTCTAGCCTGTCTTTATCTTTCGCCATCTTTTGTTCTCTATCTTCACGGAGAGAGGACGTAGGGTTAAATTGTTCGTTTGCACTTTTTTTTTCACCAGAAGTAGTTCAGAGAAGAAAGCACGATACGAATCAGAAGAAGAAGAAGAAGCGACTGAGGACAAGTTTTTCACTTTGGCGTTTATATTTGGTTGGAGGAGAAATCTCTGTGGACAACTTTTTTGTTCTTTTTAATCTGTTTACGAAAAAGGAGAACCAAAAAAAAAGGGGGGGAGTTGAGGTGGTCAACTAAGATTGAAGCAGCCCCTTTGCCCACCGAAGCCCTAACCTTCAATTTCTTATTTTTAATTTTTGTTTTCTCTCTAGAGTCTCACCCACTATACTACTACTGCCGCTTGCCTCGTAGAGTCCACACTTTCCATTTCTTTTATCTCGTCTTCTCAAGTCAAGCTGCTATGCTTTCCCGTCTCTGTTTCTCCATGATTCTTTGTTGCTTTTTCTTTCCTTCCATTTCCGACTGATTCAAACGAGGAGGGTTGGGGTTGGGGTTTGGGTTAGGGTTAAGAGGAGATCGATAGAAGAGGGGGGAGAGGGAGCTGGAGGCATTAGTTCATGGCTTACATAATAAATTAAAATTAACTGTCTATGCTTTTGCCTCCTCTGGACCTCTCCATCACCTCTTCATCATCATCTTCTCCTTGAAATCATTCTCTTCCTTTTGTTCTTCTTTTGTTGTTTCCTCTAAATTTTCTGCTTTTTTGGTTTAATAATTTTATCAGCAGTAGTATAGTACTCCGCGGAGTGGGATCCCTTGCACGTAGTTGAAAAGAAAATAAGAAAAAGAAAAGTTCTTTAAAAAAATCGATCGAGTACTTGGTGAGTTTTTTTAAAATTTTGTTTTTTCTTTAGTTTATAGATCTGAAGACTATTAGTCCACTATTTCGGAGCATGAGAAAGGAAAGGGAGAAGAGGAGTTAGACGGAAGAAGAGTTAAGAGGAGATTTCAGAAAGATTGTTTCATGAGTTTTGAGAGTTTGTTTGACGACGGTGCCGGTGGTGCACCTTATGGCAGCGCTAGTATACCGCCGGTCACCGACGCTTGCCTTGTTCCTCACTCCCTCTCTAAACCTTTGCTGAGTTCGCCTGGTCTTTCTTTGGGATTGGTATATACATACTCCATTTCTGAACTTTTTCGTCTTCCATGTTTTGATTGTTTTAATCTGGAACATGCTTCTGTTATCTTTTTGTAGCAAACAAACAACATGGATCGTCAGGGAGATCTTAGCCGGATTGCAGTAACCGGTGGATTGGTCGGAGGTGTTGGAGTTGGAGATGATTTAGAGTCACTGGTTGGAAGGACTAAATATGAAGAGAACGAAAGCAGGTCTGAAAGTGATAACTTGGGAGGTGTTTCTGGTGATGATCTTGATGGAGCTGGTGCCGGCGGCAGTCCTGCGAATCCTAAGAAGAGGAAGCGGTATCATCGACATACACCTCAGCAGATCCAAGAGCTTGAAACGTACGAAATTAACGTTTTTTACTGTCTTCCTTGAATCTAGATATTTCATTTCTCTTTCAAAAAGATGTAACCTTTGTGATGTGTTTTGCTGATTACAGTCTGTTTAAAGAATGCCCACACCCTGATGAAAAGCAAAGGATGGAACTTAGCAAGCGGCTGAAACTTGCTCCGCGCCAAGTGAAGTTTTGGTTCCAGAATCGTCGTACCCAGATGAAGGTGTGTGAATTATGTTTTCCTGCAGATTTTCTTCCTACTTGCCTTAAACGAGAGTTGTAGTGATTTTACTGTTAGCGAGCGACTGACGCTTGCATGCAAAATTTTGAGGGACAGATGCAAATGGAGAGGCACGAGAACTCGCTTCTGAGGCAGGAGAACGACAGGCTGAGGTCAGAGAACATGTCGATCAGGGACGCGATGAGAAGCCCTATGTGTACTAGCTGTGGAGGACCAGCAGTGCTCGGTGAAGTCTCTTTTGAAGAGCAGCACCTGAAGATTGAAAATGCTCGTCTGAAAGACGAGTTAGATCGTGTCTCCGCCATCGCTGAGAAGTTTCTCGGCCGCCCCATTTCCTCGATGTCGGCTCCACTTCCTCCTCCATTGCTTAACTCCTCGTTGGAGCTTGGTGTAGGAAACAATGGGTACCCTGGTTTTGCCTCAGTCTTTCCAAGTTTGCCAACTCCGAGTGATTTTGGTGCGCCAAACACCGGCCCGTTGGCTGCTGTTGCCGTTACTCCTGCAAGAACCGTTTCGTCGATGGCAATGGTGGATAGGTCTTTGCTTCTTGAGCTAGCCTTGACTGCAATGGATGAGCTTGTGAAAATGGCGCAGACGAGAGAGCCGCTATGGGTTCCATCTGTGGACGGATCAGGTAAAGAAATGCTGAACTTCGACGAGTACCATGAGTCATATCCTCGATGCATCGGGGCAAAGCCTGCTGGATTTGTGTCGGAGGCCACAAGGGAGACGGGCATGGTCATCGTCAGCAGCATTGCCCTTGTTGAGACTCTTATGGATGCTGTAAGTTTGAATTCTTTAAAGATTTAAACTGTTAATTTGATTACGTGGTTACTGATCATTAGATTTGATTGACTTGTACTGCATTCTTCATGTGATATTCATTCCTACGCAGGCCCGTTGGAGTGAGATGTTTCCCGATGTTATTGCCAGAGCTACAACCACAGATGTGATATCTAGCGGAATGGGAGGAACTAGAAATGGAGCTCTACAGCTTGTAAGTACAATACTTTGTTATTAGTAATGGCGTCTACATGCTCTTTTTATAGTGATTGTTAATAATAACAACGGCTCGATTCTGATTCAGATGCATGCTGAGCTTCAAGTTTTGTCTCCACTGGTGCCCATCCGGGACGTAAACTTTCTCCGCTTCTCCAAGCAGCTTGCTGAAGGTGTTTGGGCAGTTGTAGATGTTTCTATTGATAGTATCAGGGAAAACCAAGCAGCTGGAAGTACATACATGTGTTGCCGGAGACTGCCATCAGGTTGTGTGGTGCAGGATATGTCCAATGGGTACTCACAGGTATTCATCCAATCAACAACTCAAAATTCTTCCGTTCTCCTGAATTTTGTTGGAGTTTTGCTATTTGTTTTTGCTTCATCCAATGCATTAGTTTACAAGTCTAGCCTTGAGCTCAGTGTTCCAGTACGTTGCTATTCTGTAACCCATGAAAACTTAATTTAGGCTATTTTCATAAGTCAAGGCCTGATTTTCTTTCCCCGTGATTCAAATTGTATCAGCAGTGAGATTATAATGTTGATTGTATCAAAAATTGGGTCAGCGGTTACTAGACGTGTGCCCATTCTATATATCATCAGCTTGGCAGTCCATGCGCAGATTCCTCTCTTTAATTTAATCCTTGGATGCTTCTTCTACTCCATTGATCGCATCGCCTTCAGGCTACTCACTGTCCGCATTCGAGCAAAATAATGCAAGAAATATGTTTGTTTTTCTTCCCCCCGTGGATCTCGCGTCACAGACTTATTTGTTTACAAGTTTACCATTTTTTTATTCTATACATGGCTAGCCGTGCATGGTTATCGGCGATTGCTTGCTATCTTTAAAATTCTCGATCTTCTACTTGTTTTGTTGCCCTCTCCTCTCATGCACTACTACTGAGATTTGGTTTATTTAATTGTTGATCTGTTAGCTTAAGATTCAGAAAGATGGAATTACTTGGTCCAAGTTTTGTTTCCATTCTATTCTTCTATAAATGTACTTCATTAGAATAGGTAAATGCCTATTATTCTTTAGTTAGTCTTAATCAAAGTTGCTCATAAAAAACGGTTCTTCTTCCATAACTCTATTTGTTTTTTCGTTGTTTCTGCAAAACCACAAAATCTCGAGAGTAGATCAGTACTTCTCTCTCTGTGCACCAACTGTCAAATGGTGCTCGTGTTTCGACCGGCTTGGTTTCTGCAGTCAAACCAAAAGCTTTCCTGTATTCGTTTGTCTTCATCTTTACTACGATCTCTTTGCTAGAACTTGTTTTGAATTTTGCAATTGTGTTCTTCCGTCATCGGGAAATTTTCTGACATTGTTTTCCAGGTAACCTGGGTTGAGCATGCCGAGTACGATGAGTCTTCAGTACACCAGCTGTACCGTCCGCTGCTCCGCTCTGGTATGGCCCTTGGTGCTCAACGCTGGCTGTCTGCTCTCCATCGCCAGTGTGAATGCCTTGCTATTCTCATGTCCACTACTCTTCCGTCACACGATCCTGCAGGTAAACCTAAAAAAATGGAACAAGATCTTGCTAATAGCTTCTCTCAGACTAATAAATGTGTTTGAACTATTTGTTTTTGCATTCACGGTGGAATAGGGGTAACACCAGCAGGAAGAAGAAGCATGCTGAAACTAGCAGCAAGAATGACAAGCAACTTCTGTACTGGCGTTTGCGCTTCATCAGCGAGAAAATGGAGCAAGCTGAGCGGCGGCGGAGTAGGTGAAGACATGCGCGTGATGACTCGACAGAATATCGATAACCCAGGTGAGCCGCCTGGGGTGGTGCTCAGCGCAGCCACATCTGTGTGGCTTTCTGTGCCGCCGCAGCGAGTCTTTGAGTTCCTTCGCGACGAACGGCTCCGTAGCGAGTGGGACATTCTCTCTAATGGTGGACCGATGCAAGAAATGGCTCACATTGCCAAGGGCCAAGATCACGGCAACGCGGTCTCTCTCCTCCGTGCCAGTGTATGTTTCTTCTTTTCCTTCTCGTTCCTTCTCTTTGATCTTTTCATTTTGATGTTATTATTACTAGTATTTTCAAGATGGAGATGTATATCGATGTTGACATGGCTGCATGAAGCTTTCTTCACGAAAGCAACGTCATGTCATCTGACCCATTTAGATACGTCCAATTTCGTAATCAGATATTACATTACGAAGACGATGGCATTTCTGTAAATATTCCAATTTCGTAATCAGATATTACATTACGGAGACGATGGCATTTCCGTATATATTGTTCATTACATCACGAATCTGTTTGCTGTTTAGTTGTTACAGTAGTAACTTTGTTTTACATGTTTGTATGGCAGGCTGTACCCGGAGGGCAGAGTAGCATGCTGATACTGCAAGAGACGAGCAATGATGCATCGGGTTCAATGGTTGTTTACGCGCCGGTGGACATCCCTGCCATGCACGTAGTAATGAGCGGTGGCGACTCGGCGTACGTGGCACTCTTACCCTCTGGTTTTGCCATCTTGCCGGTTGGCCCGAACTCTACGGCAGCTTCACATAACGGGGACATGGTTACAATGTCATCTGGAAAGACAGGAGGGTCGCTGCTGACTGTAGCGTTCCAGATCCTTGTAAACAATTTACCAACTGCAAAGCTGACGTTAGAGTCCGTCAACACTGTCAGCAATCTCATCTCATGCACAATCCAGAAGATCCGTGCCGCACTCAACTGCGAGGACTAGCTAAAGTTAGTTTCAAGGATAAAGGGAGTGCTTCAGTAGTAATTAAGTAGTTGGGCAGTGTCGATATTATGATAAAAAGTTCGTGGGTTGAGTCAAGAACGAACCCCTCACTAACAGCCATTGCTAATGAACTTCGAAAAGCAACGCATTGAAGTTCTTTAGCACGGAGCGAATGGTGATGGTGGTTCGGGTATTGACTCGCTCTTTCACAGAATGAATTGTTATTATTGTTATCCAATATTATTACTTTTGTTATTATGACATGCTTGTTTTCAGTATGAAGTTAAGGGCTGTTTGGTTCAGCTTATCCCCAATCTTATTTTTTAATTTTTTATTTTATATTTTTTAATATATATTTTATAAATATATAAAAAATTTATTTAAAAATTTAGAAAGTGTAATTGAATGAGATTTTTTTATTACATATTTTTATTATTTTTTTAAAAATAAAAAAAATAAAACTTATTTTTTAAAAAAATAAAAATATTTTTTATTTCATAAAAAATTTTATTTCATAATCAATTTTAAACGACCCCTAAACTTATCAAATCAACGGATTGCTGTTCTATTATTGTAGGGAGCGAATGGTTTGCTGTTGTTAGGGATGGGACCAGAGAAGTGTGGAAGAGAGATGGGATGAAGATAGGGTAGGGCTCAATTGCTCTGACCAAGCGTTGGTGCAGAGCATTAAATGCTGTCTGCTGTTACAGCTCAGACCCGCTCAGCGATAATTTAATGCATGATTTGGCGTTCCCGCTATAATGACGTCCCTTTTTGTTCCGGTCTGCGGTACGAACCAACATTGCATTGGTAAAATCATCGAAGGTTAACGAGGAAGGATTCATTTCTCTATACGGGTTTTCTTTTGCGGGTATCCGTTTTGATAAATCCTGCTCCATTTCTATACGGATCTGGATCTACTTTTTGGGTGCGGATTCACTTGGACGGATATAGCTCCAACTCCAAGCCTGCTATTGCTTGTATCGCCCTGCTGGGTCGAAGTTGAACAACAGTAAGAAATCAAATGCTTCATCGCTGAATGGTCTTTGATGTAGAAGTATTTGTCCCTGATACAGACATTGGTTTAAGTACCTTTCATGATGGCAAGGGTAAGCAGCTGTATGGAATGTATTTTGATTAAAGTAGTCGTAGACTTCTTTTACTGGTTGAGTTCATGGTTATATTAAAATCAGATTTTGATTTTATAACTTTACGACTTTTTACGAATTTTGTATGAATAAAAAGATTCTATTTTACACAAAACCGTAATTTTGGCATATGTCGATAAGATTGCGATTTTATTACATTCTTATAAGATTTCAGTTTATAAAACATTTTCTAAAAAATAAAGTATTTTTTGTAAATTCTGATGAAGTTTGCTGTAAAATTACAAATTTGAGAGGATTTCTATAAGTTGCGAAGGGCTCTTCTATAAGTTTTAAAGAGTATTTTCTTTTTAATGTTTATAGAGATTAAAATTTTTTGAAGGTATTAAAACAAGTTCTATAAAAAAGATTTTATAGTATTCAAAAATTTTATAGAATGGTTATTGATATATAAGATCTTACAATTTTATTTAAATAGCCGAGTGAGTTAGTTTGGAACTTGTAATCTAAGCCTACTCCCAATTGTTGGGTTGAATTTAATTATTTGAATTAAAATAAAATGAACTATACAAAGGTTAGAAAAGTTTAACTTAAGACGAGTTTCAGTTTTAGGGAACTAGCTTTTTTTATCAGGTCACTTTTTTGTTTCAATTTGTTACAAAACGGTTGAAATTTATTTCTCATAAATATTTTTTATTTAAGTTTTCGGTCTTTGAAAAGTGGATTGAGATATGAATTTGTTCGTTTTATAGAGCGTATTTCAAACATTCGTAATTCTACTTTCTCCGATCTTATTTTAAATTCCGAACAGTTCATATGTTTCAATTACACTATTCTTCACATATGAAACTCTAGTTCTAACCTTCTTATTTGCACACTTTCTAATATAATTATATCTTTTAATTTTTAATATATTTTCAAAAATTATTAAAGTACAAACACGAGCTTTACTTTCACTTTATTTTTCAAGAAACTCTACATTTTTATTTTTACGAAAATTAGTTACGGACATTTAAAACACTCAATGTACGTAATATTTTTAAGATAAAAATTTTTTAAATAAAAAAGGATTATAATATTTTTTAAAACACAACTTAATATATATATATTAAAAATTTGAAAAACTTTTACGAAATATTAGACAAACTTAATTGAAAAGGCGTCAAATACTTTGTTTGAAATAAAATGGAGTTAACGCTAAATCAAAAAATTTGTATTTTTTCTTTTGGGCCAACGCAAATCGTCCTCCGTTTCTCCTAGTATCAGTTCATTTAAAAAACGGCACCTAGGATTGGGCTTCACGTGCTAATAGTGCCGTACATGTAAGTACACCAATTTCTTTAAGTAAACCTATCCACTATCGTAGGCCCAGCCCATTGAAAGGTCTGCGAGCCGTTAACTATAAATTTAAAACTTTCAGTGCTCGATTTTGCAAATACAAAAGAGGAAACCCGTTTCTGGTCTCTGCCCCTTCCCACGCGCGATCAAAGACGAACTCCCGAATATTTTAACGGCATTCCCATAAATACTCGTCCAGACAATCTCATCCAACGTGTCCATTTTCCAAGCCGTCCGATCCCATTATAAATCTATCACACGGTCTCACAGGGCCCCACAATCTTCGGTATCGGGAACATTTGTCGCTCCGAAATGATTGAACTCGGCTGGTGGGAAACAAAAACTTTGACCGGCGAATCTAGAAACAAAAAACTCCCCTGATAAGCGAGCAACTTTGATTTGTCGGATTTTCGTTTTATTTTTGAATTGAGTTGTTTGGTTGATTCTTCTTCTTCTTCTTCAATCCTTCCTTTCTTCTTTCCTGATCTGTTTCTCTCTCTTTTTCTCCTGTTGTTCGGGAGAGAAAGTGAGCAGGGACGAGAAGGGGAGAGGGAAGGATTGATTTGATTTGAAGACTTTTTAGGTTTATTGTTGTTGTTGTTTTTGTTTCATTGAATTTGGTGACTTGGAGGAAATAATGAATGTGATGCGGAGAATCAAGAGCATTGCTTCCGGCAGATCATCTGTTTCTGATCCTGTGAGCTTGTTTATTCTTCGACTCATGTTCTTTTTACCCGAAATTTGACTTTTCGTAGCATATTTTTGGTTAATTCTCGCCTGATCCATCGAGCTGGTTAACACTCTCTGATTTGTTATTATCTATTTCTTTAGCTAATTGGTATGCTTGAATGGGTTCTACTGATGATTATTATTAATTATGGAGACATTTGATCGATGCACTAGGACCTCGATTCTTTTGCGTAACTGTACCTAACAACCTATTTATTTACTATTTAAAGTCCAATCATGTTTAGGATGGGTAGCTCTGCATGAGCTTGAAAAACTGAGAGCCTGTGTCGTTGGTTTGTTATGTTGATTGGCGCCTGTATTTGCTTTAAGAGAAATCTATTCAATTCATAACCAAATAACGTGTTTATTGAAGGAAAAAACTAAACTAGAAAGATAAAAGGAATAGTGTCATAATTGGGAACAGAATAAAATTTGAGGACCCCAATGTATTGACAGAGAACATATAAATGTGTTGGATAGGAGAATGTGCGGTGTATTGTTGGAAGTAAAAGTTAAGTGTTTTCCACGTATAAGTCTATCACCAAGACTGTTTCTTGATTGTTTACCTGATCTCCACTTCTAAAACAGGGTGGTGACATTGGAACACTAAGGGCAAAGGTCGATCAATATGTAGAAGAAGGGAAAGTTCCTACTGCACAATTTAGTGCAGTTGAAGGGGAGGTCCTGAATATGGACAGGCAACCAATGTCGACAAACATCGATGATGCTAGTACATCTGCTTTAGCTTCTAATGCCAGGAATGAAGAAACAGGCATGGATAAGCTCCCTAAGGAAATGCATGAAATGACTATTAATGATGACAAAGTTGATAATCACAACATTAAGGTGATCTTTGTGAAAAAATTTTTCTTCCCTGTTAATGTGTCTTTCCACAGTTATAATTAACTGACTGTTAGTATTCTGCAGGATGCAGATGTGACAATTTCAAATGGACATGGAACTGAAGCGGGACAAGTTATTTCTACAACAATACGTGGCCGTAATGGCCAACCCAAACAGGTCTTTTCATTTGTTAAACACAAGTGTTGCACGTTTAAATTAGCCATTACTATTTAATGTATTCTTGTGGGCTGGGATTTGATCCAATTCCTATCCCTCTTAGGATACACTCACTAATTGCTAATTTCTTGCCAGACAATACAATATTTGGCAGAACGAGTGGTGGGTACAGGCTCCTTCGGTGTTGTTTTCCAGGTAGGCGTTAGGAAGGTTCCCTCTTTATATGACTACTTCTGCAGCATGTAGTTGTTTCCCTAAAAGAATTCATAAGTTGCAGGGTAATAAGTTGTTGCATTATTTTCAGGCAAAATGCATAGACACAGGGGAAGTTGTTGCAATCAAGAAGGTGCTACAGGACAAAAGATATAAGAACAGGGAGCTGCAGATTATGGAGTTGCTTGATCATCCAAATGTTGTTCAACTCAAACATTACTTCTTTTCAACTACTGACAGAGATGAATTGTACTTAAATCTTGTGCTTGAATATGTTCCTGAGACAGTCTACCGCATGGGAAAGTATTATAGTCGGATGAATCAACATGTTCCTCTCATATATGTCCAATTATACACTTATCAGGTAATGGCTGTAGGACATAAGCTTATATATTTACAGAAACATTAAAATGTTGGAATAAACTTTTGTATTGTTAGTTATTTCTTATGATATTTACTGCTGGTGGGTGGTTTCTTCTTTTTATTTGTAGATATGCCGCTCCCTGGCTTACATTCATGGCGTTGTTGGAGTGTGCCATCGGGACATCAAGCCACAGAATCTGTTGGTAAGTTCTTTTTGTGTTGTGCAGTGACGTTGTTGCTTTGCATTTTGTATTTTTCTTTGATGGGGCGCACAGATAAAAATGGATTCTTTTTTGTATTTTCCTTTGATGCGTGCATAGATAAAAATGGATTATTTTTCATAGTCAACTCATTTTGAAACTTAGGTGCATTGCTTTGCAGAATCCATGAAATCCTTGAGTACTGATGGATACTCATTATCGGCAAAATCAGTAGAGCCCATTTAATATGTGAAACAAATCAATCTTCAAATAAAAGTGATAACCTAATTTACTGTGGTATTTTATTCTATATAAAATTTTAAACCCAATTTAATAGAATATTCGACCATTCTCCTGGCACGCATATATTAGACCCGTTATGTGCATGGATAGAAGGCAGGGGCAGGGGGATAACAAGTTGCAACTGACTTGTTAAGTAAAAGTCTCAATGTTTTTTTAAGTGCTGGATTGGTCCATACTGTTTGGAAGTTGATCCTTAAAGTACAAGAATGGGCTGTCTTGTTGATGATATTGTTAGAATCCTACTTGAATAACAAATGTTTGAGAAATTATCTATTTGAGATAGTATAATTTTGAGATGACATGAAACAGAAACAAATGGTAGCACAAATGAAATATGAACGCCACGCTTGTGGGAATCCATACCTCTAATGTGTTGATAATCTGCAACAATCAGAGATCGCTTCTTTGCAAATATAGTGAAAATTGATCATTGTGCAGGTTAATCCACAGACGCATCAACTAAAGCTGTGTGACTTTGGAAGCGCTAAGAAATTGGTATGACTCTATGCTAGCATGTGAACGTGATAGTTAGCTTGAATCTGATGTTAATTTTCTGTTCAGGTTCCAGGAGAACCAAATATTTCTTACATATGCTCACGATACTATAGAGCTCCAGAACTCATATTTGGAGCTACCGAATATACTACAGCTATTGATATGTGGTCTGTTGGCTGTATTCTAGCTGAACTTCTTCTTGGGCAGGTATTCTATAATTACCAATAGGTTTATATGAATTTATTAGTTGATCTATGTAACTTGTTATTAGCCACTTTATCAGTCATTTTCTTAAAGAAGTTCTTTTTGTGCAGCCTTTGTTTCCTGGGGAGAGTGGTGTCGACCAGCTGGTGGAAATTATAAAGGTTCATATCATATGAAGGGACAACCTCGCTATATAGAATATTTGCTTTGGTGAAGGCATTCCTCTTGACTGTTACCTTTTATTATTCAAGGTATTAGGTACTCCAACTCGGGAAGAGATCAAGTGCATGAACCCAAGTTACACAGAGTTCAAATTTCCTCAGATCAAGGCCCATCCCTGGCATAAGGTCTGTCATCGGATAGTTGCTATTTAGAGTTTTCTTTGTTCATATGTAATGTAGACACTTGACACATAGTTATTTCCATTAACAATGCAGCTTTTCAGCAAGCGAATGCCATCTGATGCTGTTGATCTTGTATCAAGACTTCTTCAATACTCACCAAATCTGCGCTGCACAGCTGTAAGATTATTCTTCCTGTGACTTGCTAAAAAACACAGGATTTGAATAGTAAATTTGTATGTTTTCTCGGTATTCCTTCTGTTTTTACTGGTAATTGAAATTTTAAGAATTTTGTTTTACAGCAATTTTAAATTCTGAATGAGTCTGTTTCTCCTATAATACTAGGTAGTTTCTTCCTAACTTTATTTCACATTTGACTAGGTCTTAGGAATTCAGTATTTGAGGACTGGGATAGAGAAAGAAAAAGGCATTTTGAATTAGGATTTGAGGAGGTGACATTAATAGCTTCTCCAGGCCATTTAATTTAAGTTGGAAAGTTTGAAGGCATCACGTGCTCTGTTAAAATACTCATTTTACTAGATCTGCTAAGAGTTTTTTTCTGATGATACAACCTTTGACATAGGAAATGAGAAGATTTAGGAAAATCCTACAGTTAGATATTATAAGAATCTTGGAAAAGTACTGTCAAGGCTACACAATTTTTGAAGAGTCATGTGAAAGATATACAAGGATACACATGTTGTGAAACATAAAAGAACCGTTTCAAAAAGGCCCGATTGACATGACCCCATTTGTAGTATGTGCCAAACCTACACCACCATTGCACGTCCTGCAACCCAGGTATTACCGGCTAAGTACTGCATTTTTCACACTTGCATTTTACCTCAAAGTGGAACTTGTATAATTTTTGTTATTACATCATGATAATTTTTAGCTAGTTTCACCCTTTTCTTTTCTTTACCTTGTAAGCTAAGAGAATAGTTAAAGACCTTGTTTCTGAAAGGGAACAAACACATGTCAAAAGTTGATACAAAAGCAATGCTTTTTAGCTTAAAATGAAGCCCATGATTGTTAATGACTAAATTTCCTGTAATTTGTAATGTTATGAAGCTTCTTGGCGATTTTTTTAAATAGTGACAAATTATTGTGTTTACCTAGATCCTTTTGTTGTAGAGTTTGTATAGTTAAAATTATGATTGTGTTCTTTGAATATTATGAATTTTTCACTACATATGTTTTTGAGAATTGGAAAACTATGTTTCTCCACAATTCTGTAGTTTTACTCCTTTGTAATTAATGCAGTTGGAAGCATGTGCCCATCCTTTCTTTGACCAACTGAGAGATCCAAACACCCAACTACCAAATGGACAGCCACTTCCTCCACTTTTTAACTTCATGCCTCAAGGTGAATCAATTGTCTCTTTGCTTTTATTTTTGTTGATTCAGATTCTTGACTATAATCAAGATGTACTTGTGCTTTTTGCAGAGTTGTCTGGTGCTTCAGCTGAACTTGTGCAGCACCTCATTCCTGAGCATGCAAGGAAGTAAAAGACATGTTTAAAAGGGTTTCTCAATGGACGAATTGTAGTTTTTGTGACCTGTAGAGCCATTTGCTCCTCTCCTTTGCAGAATATGATGATCCAGGAGAAAGAAGGGTGGAGCTTGCAGCTGCTTGTATTCACTTGAACTTTTTTAAGGTCGCTATGCAGAATTTTGAGGTGATGTTTTGACAATTTGACTTATCAAAGGGTGCTCGAATAGGCACACGGGATGAGCAACACATCCGCCAACCTTATGTAGCTTATACTACAAGTTTGTATTCATGGTAGGTTGCACTTTGGAAATGAACAGTTGTTTCATATTTTTTGAGTTCCAATGTAGTTGGTTGTCTGTGGCTCTGATTATTCGCCCATTAGTGTACTGTTGTCATGGGAAAAGGCTATCAGAAAGGGCCTAGTAAATATGTTGACGAACAGGTCGACAGTTAAGGTGTAGAGAACTGGTTTGATTATATGCGACTTTCATCTAATCATTTCTTGAAACTTTCATATGAGTGAAAATTCTTCTGGATGATGCGCCTGCTACGGTGAGCAACAGTCGAGTCTATTTCATGAAGTTTCAAGTTCTGAGTCACAGAACTTGTGTTGCCTGTTTTATACCCCATTCGTAAGTTTTATTATTGTGTATGTAGTTTTTGATGCGTAGATGATGTTCAATAATTCATTTATGAAAGAACTCTATGCATTAGCCTTATTCGAATCGTTGTTTATGCTGAACTTGGGAAGCAACTCCAGATTGAGGAAGCACAGGTACTGAAGACTGTCGAACCATTTGGTTTCTTATGTGACCTCAATCTTAAGGAAGCTTCATATTGCTTTCATAGTGATCTTTGTTCATTGCCTATTTGCCTTCCAGTTGTTTGTAATTGAAGACTAATGAGATAGTTGGGGACGCTACAAACTAGGCTAATGAGATTGATGTTGGGTTAAGAATGAGTAGATTTGTTCTATATTGAATAAAGATAAGATTAAAAGAGGGTTAATATATTTGAGGGTTCTATAATTTATTGGCTTAAATTTTTGGTTGGATTGAGCTTTCTAGTGTATAGACTGAATCTTTCAAGTGTTTTATCTTGGATAATTCTTTCAGTGTTTAACTCTCCAATAATGGCATCATAATCGATAGTTTGGCAGAGAGCTCGTTGCATGTAATAGCTCTCGTTGATAGTAGATGAGAATGTTAAAAGCAGTGTGCTTCACATAGAGCTTCCGCAAGATGTGAGTGAGGATTCGAAACAAGTTCGGCTCTAATGGCTAGCTCTTAGTTGCGCATACGGTGCACAGACGAGGTGACCGATGCATATTATAGTTCTAGCTGGTAGTGCGATGAGCAGATTAAAAGCAGTGTGATTCATATATAAGCTTCCGTAAGGTGTGAGTAAGAATTCGGAACAAGTTGGGCTCTGATGGTTGGCTCTTAATTACGCAAATAGTGCGCACGCGAGGCGACCGACATATGTTATAATTTTAGCTGGTAGTGCGATGAACAGGTTAAGAGCAGTATGACTCGCATAGACTTTCACGAGGTGTGAGTAACGATTCGGAGCAAGTTGAGCTCTGATTATTGGCTTTTAGTTTCGCAAACGAGGCGATCAACGTATGTTATAGCTCTAGCTGGTAGTGCAATGAGCAGATTAAGAGCAGTATGACTTGTATGAGCTTTTGTGAAATATGAGTAAGAATTTGGAACATGTTGGGCTCTGATGGTTGGCTCTTAGTATGCAGTAACAATGTTCGCGACCAAACGGCTGAGATTCTGAGCATTCGATGTACTTAGTACGTGATAGAATGCTCAGATGAGAAAATTATGAATGATTCACTTTTAATGAAGAGTTTATTAAATTAAGAATAAGTAAATTAGTCTCATATTAAATAAAAATAAGATAAAAAAATATTAATATAATAAAAAGTTTTATAATTTATTGATTTAAGTTTTTGAATTTGATTAACTTTTCTACTGTATGAATCGAACTTTTTAGATGTTTTATTCTAAGTAATTCTTATGATGTCGTATCTCTCCGATAGATGCTGGCAGTTTTACAAGCACACCTTGTAGCCATGTACAAGAATTTTGTACATGTTCTTTGTTAGAATTTTTATCATGGATTATGTGTAATCTTAATGACTGAAATCGTTACAACGTTAATGATATCCTACGACGAATCATCAGGTTAGATATCTCTACTCATTGACCAACGGGGCCAACAATCCAAGTAGTTGCGTTTTGCACCTGGATTTCCTGGAGGACAAACTATAATTTTATGTTATAACTTGCGAAACTATCCCAGAAACTCTGACATTAGAAGAATACTTCTTTAGAAGCAAAAAAAATAAATAAGAAAAATGAGAGAGCGAAGAAAGAAAGCTCGTGCATTGTTAGACAAGCTGAACATGAGTAGTCTATGAGCCCAACATGCAAGTTTGACTAAAGGAGCGATTTAACAAACTATTCTTCAAAAATAATTTTAAATTTTTAAAATTTTCTTATTATTTATTATATTTTAAAAAATAAAAAAATTAAATTTATTTTTAAAAAGAATAAAATAATATTTATTATAAAGCGAGTCCAACTCAACCATGATGGTCATGGTCCAGATCCACACTCCACTAACACAATTGAAATGAAATTCGTCAAATGCAAGTTCGACAGCGATCAACAGAAACTTTCATCGTCAGAAAAACAAACCAAAAATCTCTTTCGTTCCACTGAGAGACTTCGCTGCAAGACAAAACGTACACCCATCTCATCCCACCAAACAAAAAACATCTCTGCAACCGCTCGTACCTGAAAATAAACCAACAAAAAGTATCAGCTCCGAGAACAACGCAGCAGCGCTCGCTCCTCTATCTCTCTCTTTCTCTGTACGACAACAAAGCACCGCCTGTGCAAAAGGCTATCTTCCTCGCGGAAGCAACGCGCGCGCCTGCCGCCGTGCTTTCGAAGTGAATCTGATTACTGTTCGGTTGGTCTCTAGCAATCGGGAATTTGTTTTGTGTTTGATTGAAGTTTCGATCGTTGATTGATTGAATTGATTGATGGGGAACACGTTGGGTTGCTCGGCTTCAGGCGAGCGATTGATATCTGCTGCCCGAGATGGCGACGCCGTGGAGGCGAAGATGCTTCTGCAGCTCTCGCCGGCGCTCGCTCGCTACTCAACTTTCGGCGGACTCAATTCTCCTCTCCATTTTGCTGCTGCCAAGGGACATAACGATGTAGGCTTGTTCCTTCCTCATCATTTCTCTTTCAGTATTTTTTGGTAATCTTTATTGCTAGCCTCTGATTTGGTTGTTGTGCTCATTTTGTTGCACAGATTGTGAATCTGCTGCTGGAGAATGGGGCCGATGTGAATTTGAGGAATTATTGTGGCCAGGTGTACCATGTACCCCCTTATTTTGGTTCTTTTGTATCTAAATTTTTGTTAAAAATCGTTTCTTTCTTTTCTGTCTAGTAGTGGATCTTAATAGTTGGAATTATTTGTGACTATAAATCTTTGTGTGCATAGACTGCGTTGATGCAGGCATGTCGACACGGGCATTGGGAGGTTGTACAGACCATGCTGCTATTTAGATGTAATGTATGTTGGATTTCCTCTTATGATCCTAGTTTGGGTGCTTTTGAGATTTTTTTGATACCTGGATGAGAATTGGCGTGGATCTTTTGTCCCCAAGGTCACTAAGGCCGACTACTTGAGTGGAAGGACAGCACTTCATTTTGCGGCTATTGAAGGTCATGCTCATTGCCTCCGCCTTTTAGTGGCTGATTATATCCCAAGTGCACCATATGGATCTTCTGAAGTTGAGGGTGAAGGACAAGGCCAAGGCAGCAGTAGCCCCGATAACCCCCCATGCCAGAAATCTGAGCAGCTGTGCGTGTCTTCCTTTCTTTTGGTGCTTAATATTTGCCACGAGATTGTGCATTTCTTTATAGATCTTGACGAGGTTGGAGTCATTACTTTTCCTTTTATGCTGCAGGGCGCTCTCGAGATTCGTTAACAAGGCAGCAGATGGTGGACTTACAGCTCTCCACATGGCTGCTTTGAATGCGCATCATGAATGTGTGCAGCTGCTACTTGACTTACATGCTAATGTTTCAGCTGTAACTTTCCAATATGGAGCATCTATAAACTTGATAGGTAAATACATTGTTTGTTACTTTTTGTTTCTTCTGTTTACATTGCATTTTGTGGTAAAGATTAGTTTATGTGTTGACAGGTGCTGGAAGCACTCCTTTGCATTATGGCGCTTCTGGAGGAAGTTTAAAGTGTTGTCAGGTGACCTTTTATATGAATTAAATTTAGAGCATGCTTTCAGTCACATATATGTTTCATGGAGTTTGTGCTCTTACTAATGGTCTGAAATGATATTAGATGCTTCTATCTAGAGGTGCTAGCAGATGGACATTGAATTGTAACGGGTAAAAATTTCTCTCATGTTTTCTTTACTATATCAATATGAAAGGCATTCTTTAATTTGCCTTATATCTAAGTTGGGTTTTAGGTGGCTTCCAGTTGATGTTGCTAGGATGTGGGGGCGCCATTGGCTTGAACCTTTGTTAGCACCTAATTCTGAAGTTCAAGTACCCAGATTTCCCTTGTCTAGTTATCTTGCTCTGCCGCTTCTTAGCATACTAAGTATAGCAAGGTATTTTCTCGTCATTTCCTCAATATGAGTTCGAAACTGCTGTTGTGATTCTTTCTGGTAATGCATTCTTTCTATAAGGGCTTCTTGCAAAACACTCTTCTATAATTTTGTTTGTTTAGAAACTAGACTCTTCGACTTTTCTTTCCATTCCTCTGGAAGGAAGTGTGAAAACAATGTTGTAGTAATAACTTTTCTGAACTTCTATAGAGCTTGAGAAAACTTAGAGAGTAATTAGGATTTAGGTTTGCGCTCATTTTTTGGAGAATATAAAGAACTTCGACGAAAATCTGAGTTGCTTAATAGAGAAAATTTATTGGTCATGTTGAATTTGAATTAAGACAACCACCAACCTTGGAATACCAGATTAACCATGTTTCGGAGCATAAATGACTTATGTGGTGCTTGTCAAAATTTGTCTAAATATATAATTGATTTATTATGATGTGTTAAATTGTTAAGAATGGGAGTGCAGCCTCCATACCACCAAGTGGGGTATGTTACATGGATCCCATCACACCTCTTTTGGTCTATTTAGAACTTTGCCATTGATTTGCGCAAAATGAAGCCATGAAAGTTGTTGTTGGCTTGGAACTCACCGTAATATATGCTGTCTTTTAGTGACACAGATCTTATACAAAACGCGCTTAGATATTCCATTGCTAAAACGTAGAAGGTTTCTTAAAGTGTCTCCCAATAACTATAACTTGGTTGGAAAACGGGAAATTTCTAATATGAATTTATTGGGGGACGGTGATCACTCTGTATTATTTTTCTCTCTGCAGAGAATATGGTCTGCAGTCCTCGTCCAGCTATTGCGATGACAATGGTCTTTGTCCTGTTTGCCTGGAAAGAATCTGCACGGTAGCTGCTGAAGGTAAGCTCGAATTGTTTATGTAAGCTAACCTTCTGTATCTTGCTATATGTGCAACAGTACTTTTTTGGCACCATATAAGATTGTATCCACAACAGGATGTAGATAAGAATCATCTAATAAAAATTAGTTTACAATGTCTTTCCATCAGCACCAGAATTAAAATAGGCCCTGTTATGTGCAAATAATCAAGTTTGAGTGCCAATTTAAGTCAACTGTATCTGGTCTTTTCTCTTGGAAGTACCTAGGGGCTCTGGTGTCGATTTTCTGGAATGGAAAGTTGCAGCTTTGTAGTTAACTGACTCACTGGGGGATTAGGGCCTAACCATACTTGTTGGTGATGCACGTTCCTATGAGCTTTGAGTTGTTGAAGGCATTCCCTATGTCAAAAAAGTTAAGCATAAAATTAACAGAGGTTATGGTTATAAACTATAATACAATAAAAAGTTTAACTACCTTGTAGCTCAATAAATAATAGAAGGTTAAGCATAAAATTAACAGAGGTTATGGTTATAAACTATAGTACAATAAAAAGTTTAACTACCTTGTAGCTCAAAAATAATAGAAAATATAAAAATCAAAGCTCCCATTATGGCGCCTGGAGTTCTTGTTTTGTTCCTTGCAATGACAGGATCACTTCCTGTGCACAGCTGCTTTGTTAGCCACCTCAAGCATGTATCTAGCACTAGTACTTGCTGCCACCTGAGATATTCTCTGACTGTAGATAGGAATGTTGTTGGCAAATGTTATCTATAGATTGGCTTGTTTTTCAAGTTATATACTAACTTCCATTTGATCCTCCAGGCTGTGGGCATGAGTTCTGTGTAAAGTGCTCACTGTGCTTCTGCTCAACCAGTAGAGCACCTACGGAGTCAACTGATCCACCTGGGTCAATTCCTTGCCCTCTTTGTCGAAGTGGGATTGTATGCTTCGTTAAGCTTCCAAAAACCTCTGGAAGAGAGCTTAAGTCCAGCCCATCTCTTAGCCTGTGCACTTCATGTATGCTTCAACCTCAAGCGCTTGATTCTGACGAGGTCGATTATGCTCCTGAGTTCCGAAGGAATTGTCCACGGACTCACTCTTCTGAGCTGATTTGCCCTGTCACATGCAGTCCTTTCCCATCAATTGCTCTTCCATCCTGCAGGTGGGATGAAGAAGCAGCCCCGGCTGAGCCACAAGGTGAAACACCAGATCAATCGCCTCGGCAATCACAGAGTACAGCAAATCAGGATAAGCTGGATGAGCACAGGGTTGAAAGAACAACATGCACGAACATTTTCTGGAGTAGGAGGAGCTGCAGTAGAGAGCATCAATGCAACGAGGAAATTAATGCATAATATTGGATAATCATTTGTAAATAGTTCGAGCATACATCTTTTAGAGTTTTGTCTGTTATTCCATATTTGTTCAACCCTTGTGGTTTGAAGCCTTGTGCCTAGGACCAAACTACAAAGAGGTGTTCTTTTAAGGTTTGTATCTTGGTCATTGATGCTTTTTGGGAGGTTCGGGATTGGGAAGATTCAACTATTGGCACCTTTGCCTACATATTGATCTTAGTTTAACAAGGTCATAGATGGCTTGGAGCTGCACTGCAAAGAAGTTGAACTTGTGATGCAAGGATGCTGGTTGTAGCTGGTAACAATTGGTAGGCATTTGTGGTCTCTATTTAAATATCTTGGATGTTCTATACCTGTTACAGTATGCAATTTATGCATCCCCATGTACTGACTCCATCCAATGTATAAAAGATGATCTCTTATTGCGTTTGTGGGTGTGGTTGTCTTATGATTCAAAGTTCATTCATGCCACGGAAATTTATACGATGCACACGGTTTGCTTAAATAGTTGCGTTATATTACAGAAAAGTTTGCTAGTGGACAGCGAAGGACTGTAATGAGGTAATGAATGTGTTAGAGTGGGGAAATAAACTCCCCTGTTGTGGTTAAAAACCGTTGTAAGTTATTGATCTAGCAGAAGCCCTAATTGATGCCACTCAGAACCTATTGATGAATGTTATCTGAAGGGATCGAAGAATGATCCTTTAATTTGTGCTTACTTTGACCAGAACGTAATTTTGTGTTTGGACAAGCGTTACCTGGATTCAACATCTTGCATATAAATTCATGTTGCTTTCAGGTTATCAGGAGTCAAGAACTGTCTTCGATCTAATGGCTAAGGAAAGAATCTAAAGACACAGGCTTACAGTGGAAACAGCGTCAATTTGGATGATAACAGATGATGCCCAAGCCTGTCGGACCAGTAGTTGCAGCAGTTAAACTGCGTTCAGTTGACAGATTATTGGCGTTAAAAGTTTCAGTCAAAGTGTTCCTATGCCATATAAGGTTTCTTGTTCGAATGTTATAGTTACAGTAGGATCAATTCACCCTTAACTATTCATTCTTGTTCTAATGTTATAGTGAAGTGCTCTAACTTCCAGTACTCATTTTTTCATCCTGATCTCTTTCTGCTGAGGCAAAAATTCAATTTGTCGCCTTCTTGCTGCAGTCTCTCTCTGCGCGTTGAAGTACATAGCAGCGACAGGCTGGTCAAGTTCGTTCACCTCAGCTAACTCCCGAGTGCTGAATTGGTCCCTTGAGACTGGGGCACGGGCAATTGGCACCCTTCCCTTTTGCTTGAAGAGTACGAAAACAAACCTGTGGATGCCATGTATGGCCTGGTGGCTCATAACTAACCCTTTCTTTGCCTGCATAAAGACATTTGTGCATGAAAATGCCTATTATTAGTAGTTTTATTTATTCCTCTCAAATGAAAAAGAATTAATGAGATGAGATATGAACAGTTCCATGTATACGACATACAAACTCAGAAGCAGAAGAAACTTACGCACTAATATCCAACACTCACCAAAAGATAATTTGTTGTTCCAGGAATGTTGGCAACAATCCCGAAACACCGATATCAAGAACGTATTAACTTCGTGAGAAAGTTGCATTGAGGTTATATAGATTGCAACAGAAAGGTTACCAACCAGTGAAGATGTTCTCTCAAGTAGGGATCGCTTGGACCTGGAACATCTGGGTCTGACATCACCTGTACATTATACATAATCTCGCATACTCACTGATGATGCAATCTGAAAAATTTTCTTGCAGAATCAAGATTACTTTAATTTAGTATAAATGTATCGCATTGTTAACTCACCAATGCATAAGCCTCTCTCATAGCTGTTCCACCAATCTTAACTCGGGGCCTAGACTGAATATCAGAAGGCATTAGCTCATGTCCAATGCAGACTTGCTTGCTTGGGCTGTAGGAACCTTCCATCATCACAGAAGGTGCGAAAGGATAGACGACATCACCTAGAACTCTCCCTACTTCTAGTGTTTCAACTGCTCTAGCCGCAATCAATGAGCTGCTCAAGTGATTGATTACAGAAATAGCCTGACACAGAGATTTTTAAGATGTTCCAAATCTTGTTGTGTGTGATTCAGAGCATAAGCATTGTATAGCCAAAAGTGTTACAAAATCAGGTACAGAACTGGATTCTGAAACCTGGGAGTGATTTCCATTTATGGAATGAACTCTTCCGTACCTGGTATAGGCAATTAGGCAAAGAAATTTGAAGCACTAGCATGTGAAGTCCACTGATTCAGTAATAGGCATTAACGTTTGAACACTACTCTTGAAACTGTTACGGTTTATGAGAGTCAAATTTTAGTCAAGAAAAGTTGCATTAGCAATGTTATGCATCTCTCTCTTGAGTCTCTCTTAACTATGACTAAAACCTACTCCTTTTAAAAGATGACTTCAACTAAAAGGTTTTGCCACTTTAGAATCTACTGGCAACTTTTTCTCTTCTAAAAGCAGAAGTGGAGAATGATTAGTAGGACAATGAATGCCTTGCATCTGTCAGTTGCCATAGGCTCTTCAGTCTTCAGTTTACTTTCGTTGTATGATAAGTATACCTTATCGACTACTTTAGAAACTTTGAAGTCCTTACAAAAGATTAATCTTTCCATTACTGAAAAATGCTTATTTGCTTCTTTTCATTATTGTTCAGCTACGTTTCGACATTTGGCAATGACAGGAGGAAGAAAAACTTGTCTGTAAGCTGATTCCCAGAGGGGTGGAGCTTTTTTATTTGTGTGGTAACAGAATTATTTCTGTAGTTCATTCCACCAACAAAACAAAGAGGAGTGGTGACTTCTGGAATAATGTTTCGTGTTTATTTACTTTTTTGCTATTTCAATTAACGTGGAAAACAGATGTCAGAAAAACTGGCATTGTCTCTAGGGTTCTCTGTTCAACAAATGCCCTATATCTTTAATCTAAGGTTGCAATCTGAAGGATGAGACTAGAGAATGTGAAGTTCAAAAGTTCTTATGAAGCATGCTCAGCGAAGCAACAACGTCACGAACAAGAAACCATTTGGTGCCGTGTTAGCAACCCATGTCAAAAAAAAAAAAAAATTTCTAACATACACAAATATCAGTTTTTCATTCGAGGCTATGTATATCTCTTCCCATCCTCTTACGCATAACAGAAACTTAAGAAAAAGATAAAGAAAAATAGCTTACATAATCAGGAATTTAAATGGAGTATCTAGAATGTAGCTTTTTTGAGTAACATAGGATGTAACGCTAGAATTTTTCAAATGATCATCTTCTTTAATACTACTTTTGTTCAAATAATCTTTAATGGTGAAATTCTGATAAAATACGGTGGGTTAGATATCTTAGATGCCCAATAACATCATACATTATTCTCTAAGGGCGTGTTTCAAATGCCTATAATTTTACTTTCTCTCGTCAGATTTTGAGTTCCGAATAGTTCATATATTTCAATTATATAAAAAATTCAAAACTCCACTTTCATATACGAAATTCTAATTTCAACTTTTTTATTGCATATCTTTCAATACAATTATATTTTTTAATTTTCAACACACTTTCAAACCCTATTAAAACATAAATATTAAACTTCACTTTCACTTTATTTTTCAAAAAATTTTATTTCATATTTTTTATTTTCATGAAACTTAATTACGGACATTTAAAATATGTCATGACCTTTGCGCATACAATTCTCCGAAATTGTGCAACAAGATACATTTTGCTTTATTAAGAGACATGTTTTAAACACAATACTTTTATGTTTATCTAGAGAAAGCCATAATACTTCTCATTAAGTTTTTTCTTTACCTTCTAATTTTTAGTTTATCTGTAAAAGTTTTGAACACATCAAGGAAAACATGTGCTTGGTGTTGGACACGTGAGCTACTTACCCAAGTCCGTCTCTCAAGCGCGCTACCTAGAAACAAAAGCCAAATGATCACCTAGTGAAATCTCTCCGCGTCTTCTATAAATAAAAACCTCTTAACAATTTGTTTCTTTTTCCCTTTCTCTGATTTAATTTAATTATAATTTCCCCGATTATCCAACATGGCGACTTCCAATCCCAGCTCTCCAACCGCCGATCCCGCTCCGCTGCTTAACAACGGCGGGGGAAGCAGCAGCAACGGCCGGCGGCGCAACGGTGGTGGGACTGGTTTTAGCGGCGCGGCGAGATTCATTCAGCGCGCTAGCAGTCGTCGATTGAGGCGTGAACCGTCCGTTGCTGTGAGGGAAGCAGCCGCTGAGCACCTTGAGGAACGCCAGAGTGATTGGGCTTATTCGTTCCCTGTTGTCGTGCTCGATATTCTATGGAATCTTGCTTTTGTTAGCGCCACCTGTACCGTGCTTGTGCTTGGCAGACGCGAGAAGCCTTCTTTGCCGCTGAGGCTATGGATTGTTGGGTATGCTTTGCAGTGTGTGCTTCATATGGTCTGTGTTTGTGTTGAGTACCGTAGGAGGAATCCTAGCCGCAGGGGTGATGATGGAGGGGGGACCATTAGAAGGTCGGGGTTGAGGGATTTGGAGGCCGGTGGCAGTATGTATGATGCAGGACAGAACCTGGATGGAATGCGGGCTAGGTGAGGAAAGCCTTCCATTGATCACTATTTAGACATTGTTAGAGTGTTATTTTAATTTAATGGCTTTCCGTTGCAATGTGTTTGCGATGCACTTGGTTTGGAACTTAATTAAGAACACATACTACAGTAGGTTTACTCCTTAAATAAAGTAGGAACTGCTGTAACCTATGGTACTGCGTGTTCTCTTTGAGTTCCACTTGATTCCCCAGTGATACAATCTGTCAATCTTGGACGTGTGAATAAATAACATTAAGTTGCACAAGGAATTTGGACCCAACATACTATCATGTGGCGGCGATATTGTCTTTCATTGTTGCATTTAGGTTTGATAATTGTATCTAGAGACTCTTCTTGCTTACAATATAGTTGAAAAGAAGACATGAAACGTTTCAAAAGGCCATAAATACATTGACGAGCTAACTGTAGGCAACAATGATGGATGCTTGTGCAGAGATGAAAGGATATCATAAAAAATGAATGCATTTGAACGAATGTTGATTTCAGCTGTCTATGATAACAGGAATTATGCTAGTCTGAACTCGTTACCCTTTAGGGTTTAGGGTTGCGCCTTGTAAGGTGGAATTATGGTTGGACATCTTAGGAGACATAAATATTGAAGTTATAACAAATGGAAAGTGTAGGCGAGAGCCTAAAAGAGTTTGGATAGGAACTGCAAGTAGTATCATATTGTTAGTGTTTCACTAAACATATGGTCTTTGACGGAGCCGAATGGTTTGAGAAATTCATGCAGTTGGTCTGAGTTAGTCGATCATGCAGTTATGTTGTTGCTTTGCAAAAGATTCTTTATATGTAGTTGATATTATTACTTTGTAATCATGTGAAATAGGTCTAAGTGAACCATAGAGAGAAATTGCTTAGTTGAAGCTAGATGAGAGCACCTTAAGTTTGATGAAGGTAATTGATGAAAGTATGCGTGAAGCTGGTCGCATCTTCTTACTTTGTAGATTCTTTCATAGACTCGACCCCATCTAGTGAGACGAAGGCTTGGCATTGTTGATTGAGTGAGAGATCGAAGTTCTCATGTTTTTTAAACGAACATCTATATGTTATTTAGATGACTCGTGAAATCTCCAATGGTGGTATGCCTTCCACTAATAACTCAAGTGCACTCTATGTTGCTACCCTTGTAGCTTATTGCTTTCAATATTTTCCTTCTCATACTTTCTAAGCAAAAATTTGTTTCTACATTTTGCAACTTCAGTAACAATTTTTCATTTGGCAGTGTTGCTAAACATTTGGAGTCTGCAAACACAATGTTTTCATTTATATGGTGGATAATTGGGTTCTATTGGATTTCAGCCGGAGGCCAAGCATTGACCCATGATGCACCCTTACTTTACTGGTTTGACTCTGTCTACGCTGATTAGCTGGTTAGTATAGGTTAGCTCTTTCTTACATTTCCCTTCTTTGTTTATTTTGCAGGCTTTGCATAGTTTTTCTGGCGTTTGATGTGTTCTTTGTCGTTTTCTGTGTTGCCCTTGCTTGCGTTGTGGGACTTGCCGTTTGTTGCTGCTTACCTTGTATTATTGCAATATTATATGCTGTGACAGATCAGGTATTCTCTGACCGTCCTATTGGAATATCCTTTCACTTCAATTTCTCTCGCTTTAAGATTACTTACTTTTTTTTTTCTTATTTT
Source organism: Acanthochlamys bracteata (assembly GCA_019914995.1). Lineage (NCBI taxonomy): Eukaryota > Viridiplantae > Streptophyta > Magnoliopsida > Pandanales > Velloziaceae > Acanthochlamys > Acanthochlamys bracteata. The sequence continues at coordinate 2,485,993 of CM034126.1, forward strand.
TTTCAATAAAAAAAATGGGTAGCCTCTTGTAAAAATTTTCAATTAGGAACTTAAGGGAGCTCTGACATATAATGATGATAATACTGCATGCTTTGTTGATTCAAAAGTTTAATTTTTGAAGGGTTAAGAGACGTTTTACTTGCAAGTGTCTTCTCCACATATAGTTCTGAAGTCATAGCTTACCCATCATAAGAACTTCCCTATTATGTACCCTACTACAAGATGGGGCTTTATTGCTTCAGTTTTTACTCCAGAACTTATTAGATTTAGCAAATGGAACAACCGACTATAACTTGTGATATAATTTTTAACTGAGGAGAAGCTAGAAAGGCGGTAGCCTACACATATATCAAAGAGTGTCTTTGAGATTTTAGATTTTCGCAGGACCCTCCTGTTCCATATTAGGGCGTGTTTCAAACGCTCGTAACTCCACTTTCTCCCGCCAGATTTTGAGTTCCGAATAGTTCATATGTTTCAATTACACAAGGAACTCAGAATCCACTTCCACGTGCGGAATTTCAGTTTCAATTTTTTTATTTGCACACTTTCCAATACAATTATATTCTTCAATTTTCAACACACTTGTAAAAACTATTGAAACACAAACACTGAACTTCACTTCCACTTTATTTTTCAAGAAACTCAACTTCTTACTTTTCACTTTCACGAAACACAGTTACAGACATTTGAAACATGCCCTTAGCGTTGTGCTGGAATGGCTACAGGTGTGAGAAGTCAGTAGTTTTAGGGGGCGTATGGGAGTGCTTTTGTAATAGAGCTTTTCTGAAATGGAGAGTATCTCTGTTCTTTTTGAAAAACTAGCTCTATTTTTTTTATATAAAAGTAAAAGAAAAATATGCAATAAAAAGATCTCACTACGTAAAATTTTTCTTTACTTTCTAAATTTTTAAATAAATTTTTTAGATACTTATAAAAGATATATTAAAAAACGTGAAATGGAAAATTGAAAAGATACTTTTGGAGTATCTAAATCATATCTCACCCCCTTTTTCTTCACAATCACCATTGATATGATAGTTTTCTGTAACTTAGTATATTGCATACCTCAATATCATATGCTAAATGTAAATTAATATTCAATGATATTGTGTTAAACTGTTTATTCAAAGTTTGCATTAATACAATTGTTTGCTGATGAAACTCTTTATTGAAAACTGTTTATATGTCCTCATAATGTTTATTGCAAGACAGCTTCGATAAATGGGTTTTCAATTGCCTGCTGGATAGCTAAAAATATTTCAGTTTGTATTTGTATTGACCATAATATAGTACGTTAAATCAAATATACAAGATATGCTTTTGCAGTTCATGATAGTTTAGGGATGCAATAATTAAGACGCCATAGGTAGAATCACTACTGCAATCTAGATAGTTGTGCGGTTCTTTAGATGCTAAACTCATCTTTGTAGTAATAGAATGATCTGAAGAGTTTGAAAAGCCAGATTGTTTGAGACTTTCAAGGGCAATAATTTAATCCCTTGTCTTGTCTTCCCAAGAGAGCTTTTCAGGAACAGTTTGCAATGGTATTGCTTGGTATTCTGAGTAGAAGCTGCAGATTGCAGCCCCTTTACATTGTTCTTCTTCCCTCTGCAACTGTGGTATGCCTCAGTGCATATAATTTTTGTTAGAACTGCTAACTAAAAGTAAAGTAAAAAAAATCCTTATGAAAGTTGGTTTATACTTCATTTGGATCTTCTTCAAAATAATAAATACTGAAGCTGATTATGTTTTTCATTTTTTGGTATTCACTTCTGAAGCAGGAAGGAGCTTCCGAGGATGACATCTGTCAACTTCCAAAATATAAATTCCGAAGGATTGTGGATTCTGAGAAAGTTGGCATTGACACGTCTGGGCCCTTTGGTGGAATGATGACAGAGTGTGGCAGCGATCCACCTAAGGAGCACTTTCTTTCCGCGGAAGATGCTGTAAGTTGGCTTCTAGAATTATTTTTATTCTCTCCTTTTTTTTCCTCTATGGTCTGCTAATAAAAGTTTTGGCATATGCCTAGGAATGATATTCATGTTAACATTGTATTTTAATTGATTATTTGCCTTTCAAATTATGTCAGAATGTGTTTTACAAGACTGCTTGATTTACATCAACATATATACATTCTCCCAACTTCTATATACACAAGATTGCTGAAGATTTTAAACTACGACTTATCCTTTGGGAGTTGTAAACTTGTTGAATGGTTTTGGCTTCTATTCAAGCATGACTTATCAAAGAATTACGTTGTTAATACACATGTTTTTGTTTTTCACTGGCTTTTGTTGTAGAAGCAGGGAACCGTACTTGTCAGCTTTCCGTGTCATGTGTTTTGGTTTTCCTTATTATATGTTAAAGGATGTCTCTCTTTAATTCATAAATAAGTTGTCACTATGGCGAAAGATGTAGAAGTAACAAGGCACCAACCTTAACAGTGTAGTGAATTATCAATTTCTTAGAAAAGCGTTGACTCTATGGAACTTCTTAATATACATACCATTAGTTAAACCGGTGCCTGTAGATATATTTAATACAACTCATTGCAAAAACTTTCTGGACTAACCCGCCACTTTGTTGTATGATTTTAGTATAGAGAATGCTGTGCAACTGTTTGTCAAGTTTAGCTGAATAGAACATATGAACAACTCTAATCTTTTTTGTTTAACTAATTAAAACAATTGGGTACGCCCATATAAGCTCATTCATAACTGAAAGGTCCGTTGATTTTATGGAGTTCTTCATTTCTTGAATGTGAAATTTTTAGTGCCCATATGTTTTGTGTTTCATCTCTTGAATGTGTTCTTCATTTCTGACTACTACAAGTGCTGGTCTAGTAAAATTAAAGGTACTCCATCCCTGCGATGAGTGTTGAACTTGTCTATCTTAATGGCCAACTTCCTTGCATTTGCAGGAATGCTGCATATGCCTCTCTGCTTACGACGATGGTGTGGAGCTACGAGAGCTTCCCTGTGGCCACCACTTTCACTGCTGCTGCATAGACAAATGGCTTTACATCAATGCTACTTGTCCACTTTGCAAGTTCAACATTATCAAGAGTGTCAACGGAGGGGAGGAGGTGTAAAGGGGATCTGTATATTAACTTTTCAGCCGTAGATCTTTGATGGGTATTTTTGTATGTGTACATTAAATTGATGTGCCACCCTTAATATTCTGTACGTGAATGTTTTTTTATTAAAAATGATTGAGATATTTTTTACACGTATTGTACAAAGTCATTGACGCTCGAAATCTTTCTATATTAACTGTAGACAACTTCTTCACAATTGAACCTGTTGATGACCCTGATCCTTTCAGCAAAAAGGGTAATTGCTGAATAACTAATTACGGAACTGCCCTTTTGGGAAGTATAAATATAGAGAGCGTTTGGGATTGCTTATGAAATAGAGCTTTTATAAAATAAAAAATATTTTTATTTTTTTTGAAAAACGAGTTTTATTTTTTTACTTTTAAAAAAATAATAAAAATATACAATAAAAAAATTTCATTACATAGAATTTTTTTATATTTTTTAAATTTTTAAATAAATTTTTAAATAAATTTTTTATATATTTATAAAATATATATTGAAAAATATAAAATAAGAAAAAATTAAAAAAAAATTTTTGGTAAGCAATTCCAAACAGCCCTATAATTGTTGGGTCTTAGACCGACTTGGTAAACGCGCCCGAATTGTTCATTCCAGCTAGATCCAAATCCAATCTTCCGGCCCGCGTACAAAACGAGGAGCAAAGAGACTCGGACTCGTTCCAATTTACTTCCAAGGTAGACTCCCGCTCGATTGTTTCCCGACAAAACGCAGCCGTCTAAACAAGAACACCGTAGCGGTGTTCTCCCTCGGCTTTGAATATCTCTTCGAATTTTCCTTCTCTGAAGATTTCTAATATTCTTCGGGAGTCTTCTCTGCGTAAACAATCTAACATCTCCTTCTCTCTACTTGGCGCTTTTACAAATTATCTCGAGTTGAATGAGAATTACTTCTGTCGACCACCTAGTGTGCAGCTTTTTATTTCTCTCAGATGGATCCATCTGAACTTCTCAACCGTTATAAATTCGAGCGTCGTAGGCTTCTCGACTTCGTTCTATCTTCTGCTCTAGGCCGAGTGAACTTGTCGGACCCTGAGATGGACACTGTCAGCGTAGATTATGTTTTGGATTGTGTTCGATCAGGTAGAATTCTAACTGTACTCTTTGTTTGTTTTATTTTGTTAGATTTTTTTGTTCATTTCCTTGCTTTCAACTATTTGCAGCAGTTAATTTGTGCGTTTTGCTGCAGGTGGAGAGTTCAATCTGTCGGAGGCCACAGGAAAGTACTACGACGAGTTCAATTTCCCGATCATGGTAAGCGAAGCTAGCTGATCGTTGCTGTCGTAGTTCATCATCAGTGTTGTTGTCGTGGTTGCTGTTTCCTTAGCAGCTGATGCTTGCTTAGTTTATTGCCAAAACCGTAAGGTCTTGTTGTACGCAAAATTTATGCAAATGTTGGGTGCCTAGTGTTAATAATCAATATTACTGTTGGAGAATGTTGTCCATTATTTAACATCTTTATTATTATTTTATTGTTTTAAGAAAGTCTAATAGCTTACCTCAGCTACAGGTAGAATGTATCTTGTTTTTGCCTTCATTCTGAATTAGTTACATTGACTGCAGTAAGAATGGTTAGGGTGTTTGTCGTTGTCAGCTAGCTGTACGATATACTTCCTTCTTTCTTGTCTGTTCAGCTTGTTTGGATAAATGTTGACTTTTAGCATTTGCATTTCATGTTTTTGTGTCATTTTGCAGTATGGTGTGCTAGCTGGTTGTGATGCTGCAGACTGTACTCTCTGCTATCTAGTATTCTATCATGAGATTACTGATAAACTTAATTTTTTGTGATGCTATTTTGTAATTTTTGTTGCAGTTGAACTCCACATCAGGCAATCAGTATTTTCTTCTTTCTGACCCAGGATCATCTGGGTCTCCTCCTCTACGAAATGTACCTCAAATTGAAGCTGGAATGACACTGAATAGTTCTACAAGCTCAATGCAACAACAGGATCATTTTCTTGATGCAGGAATTGGCGAAATTCAATTCTTGGATGAACATTTGAATGAAGAAACAAACTTTGCACACTGGCGATTGCCGAATGATTGTAGTTCACTTTCTTTGGGTCTGCCTAAGTTGAAGACTGGTGAGCTTTTGTGATTGGTGATGACTTTCTCTTAATCTAAACTACTAATATTGGATAACTTACCCTGTGCATGTGTGTTCATGATTGTTGAAAACATTTGTACTATGATTATGTATTTCTATATGTATACTTGTGGTTATATTATTGAACTGACCTAGAGTTTTAGGATGCTTCAAGGATTAAGTGATGAGGATATTCAAGAGACAGCATATGAGTTGTTAGTTGCTTCCGTGATAATGTCATGGTGATGTTCTATTTCACTAAAGATCTTTTAGGTTGTTGCTGATTGCTCTTCAGTAATTCTGTTTTAGTGATTGATCAGTGGGGATATCGATTTCGAAGAAGGGAAAAAACACAGAAGTTCAAGGTCATTAATGAATCTAGGACATGGAAGAGATAAATCAAGTTCTTACTCTGAACAAGGTGATTATCTCTCCAATATGCTGGAAGTCATTCGCATCCAAATGGAGGTATAGTCTTCTTTCAACTACACATTAGAGTAAACGCTATTGTTATGATGTACTTTATTATTCACTGGTTAATTTGTCTGTTCAGTCATGCTTGATGACACATTCACACATTTTTTTCTGAGCCTTGCATTTAGTAATTATAAATAACCTTACTCTTTACTGCTGCTGAATGCAACTCTACCTAACTTTTACTTCGCCTGCCATTTTCTAAATGTAAACATCTATGGAATCTGTTAGATTTCCCTAACTTATTTGCAGTTATAGCTGTTAGTGTAACGCGCTAAACAAACACTGTACATAAAAGACTAGAAGCCAAGGTAAGGTGGATAACCATCACACAAATATACTCTCTTGAAGTCATTTATATGGTTTTTAAATTGTGTTTCATAGTGATTCAATATTTCACATAAGACAAAACGGCCTTCTCATGGGCTAGCAATTTTTGTATGCTAGTGTGCAAGCCATTTATATATATATATATATATATATATATATATATATGAGATATATGTACATCACCTCTTAAGTGTACATCAGTGTGGTTCCGGCGATACGAAGCTCCAAATGCGATATTCACCGTTGGATATGAAGAACTACGAGTTGGAAACATGCTCACAAAATTTCAGAGTAATCGGATAATGACTCAATCTTCATCGGACTTATTAATCAAGATGACCAAAAATAAAATTTAAAATATATATGTTGTCATTTTTCTGTCATGAAGTTCGATGAAGATTGATTCGTGATCCGATTGAGTTAAAATTTTGTCGGCATGTTTTCAACTCATAATTTTTCATATCCGACGATAGGATCGCATTTGAAGTTTTGTATCGTCGGAACTGCTTTGATGTATACTGATGTACACTTAAGAAGTGATATACATATATCCTCACCTTGCTGTATTGAGCTGAGAAAAATAGTTTGTCTGCCTGAAGAATTGGTAAAAGAGCACAGACATCCTTAAAATGCTAACTTGAATCACATGCCATGAATGCTTAGGATCTTACCAATTTGCTCTTTATGTCTTTGTTATAGTAGATGTGGTTTTAGGATTGTTAAAAATTGAAAATGGAACTTTTAACTACTGGAACATAGTAGGGCATCAATACTTAACTTGGCCTTTGCCGAGGTAGGTAGCCACCATGGTGTTGTAAGCTGTGTAGTTATTCCTCAGATAGTTGTGTGCCTTCGCTCTAAATCTGTCTGTCAAAGCACTCTGTAAGTAGGTTGTGTGGTAGCTTACATTGACGATATGATGTCTCTAATATTCATTTTTTTCATGTTTATAGTGTATTCTGTCAAGCACATTTTAAATAAGATGGAGTAAAATAAGCATGTTTCCTTGTTGTGGCACATAAGCAAAGACATTTGATCTTTGTGCTGCAAGTACAATCTTATCTTGGAGATAAAGTTTATGGCCTTTTTTGCTTTTGATTTCTATGATTTGATTTGATATATTTGTGTTTCTTTACCCTTGATTCTCATAGATATCCGAAGTGATGGATGTACGAACCAAGCATGCTTTGAGACACCTCTCATCAAGGATGATACAAGGAGAGACTGATGTTCCATGCATAACCTTGGAACTACTATCTTCGATTAACATGTCTAATTTTACTACTGAACGGGCATTTGCAAGATGGCATGAAAGACAGGTGAATCTTAGCTTGTGCTGTTTTATGTCTTTCTGCTCGCATATCTGGACTCTGATTTATTTCTATGATTATATGGCCAGGCAAATGTTCTGGAAGAAATCTTTAATCATTCTGGTGTCTTTGTACCTAGCTGGGTTCATCCGCTAAGTCTTGTCCTTTCAAAAATCAGAAACAAAGAGGCAAGATACTCAAATGCAAGTTAAGAATAATTACTTCGTCTATATTGATTATCTTTGTTACTCAGTAGTGATTATCTTTGCATCTGGTTCCGATTGCAGGAAAGGTTTTGGAATATTGATCCTTATGAACGTGCTGAAGTTCTAGATCTTCTAAGAGAATATACTTCTGGTATTTCTAAAATGTCTGGAAAATTTGGTATTCCAAGTGAAACATATTATTGGACCGCAAGCTATGGCTTTAATCTTAATATTTATGAGAAACTCCTCTTCAGTGTTTTTGATGTCCTTGAAGACGGTAAGATTATGGAGGTAAGTTTCTTTTCTTTGGCAGTGCCGCTACTTATATGGTTAATATGAACTTTTTGGTTGCAAAAGCTGAAACTGGTGTATTTCTTATTTAGGAAGCAGAGGAGATTCTTATAGTTCTAAAGCTGACTCGGCCCATGTTGGGGATTACACCAAAAATACACAGTGCTTTGTACAGTTGGGTACTTTTTGAAAAGGTATATGTATACTGGAAGCTATAATTCATCTTTTGAAGGCCCTATGGGTGATTTCTCGACTTATACCCTGGTTTGTTTATTTACTACTATGTGTATTTGTATACAGAACACTAGAGCTAGTATTGATTCCAATGCCCAATATCCAATTTATTTTGCTGAATCATATTCACAGAATGTTCACAACTTTTCCCGCTGCCTGTATTGCTAAATTCTTAAAATGTTTGTTACTATTTTCAATTACTTAAATTATTCTATGTTTATTCTTGCCTGTGTGACTGCAGTTTTGGATGTCCAATTCAGTGTATCTTGGTTCAGTCGGGAGGGTTAAGTCTGACACCTGTGGACCTGGTATTCAATGGCGGGAATACCAGGCTTCAGTTAGCGTCTGTTTATGACATCTAAAAGTTAGATTTTTCTAGTATAACTTTGGCTTTGCCGATAATGTCAGGTTTCTTTTTCTAGAATCTGTACTCAATCAGTTGCTCTGGTTGCAGCTGTCTGACCTGTTGATCAGCTCCCCTTTTACCCTCTTGTTCTCTGTGGTTATGTTTGGACATTTCTCTCCATCATTTTCCTGTTATTTAGGTAGCATCCTTGCATCTTTTTGCAGGATTACTGGGCTTCCGTGTGCTGAGGTCCCTCTATAAGTAACAAGTCGCTAAAGACAAAATGAGCTTTAGAAGACCACAAGTTTTTCTTGTAGAGAAAATCAAGTTGGTCTGCTTGTCGCTTATTTGTTTTGATAAGGATGTGAAGGTCTCCTACTCCTCTAGTTCCTTCCACTTTCACTTTAAAATGCACAAATAGCGGAAGAATATAGTGGTTAATAGATAGAGAAACTGCTAATGGAACCTCTGAACCTCTTAACATGAGACATTGCAAGGTCCTGCATCTTTCTGAAAGCCTAATTCCACTGTCTTGGGAGATATACATATAACTAATACTAACTGCTCCAACAGTCCAACTGGCTATCTATGACTTACATAATGCCTGTAAAGCTCTTTCAACTTTGCTGTGATGCTTCTGATTTGGTTTCTAGCCTCTGGCTGGTCCAGATTGTGTGCGCATACACAGGCTGCTGCTTGGTTGCTCAATAAATAGGTGTCTATGCATGAATAGGACATTATGAAACACTATTTGACTTCATGGACTTCATTTCTACCAATTCTAAAATCTCTGTTATTACATAGTAGTAAGCATTTGACCTTGTTTTATAGATGTTACCGCATGCTTGGTTATAAATAGTTTTTGTTGTGACACTTCATATTCTATTTGTATACTTGCAGAGAAGTTTCTATATGTGGTGACTATTTGTGCTGTACACTAATTGTTACTTTTTGCATGTTACATGATTGGAAATTTTATAGTTTCTTCGGACAGGGGAGAAACCTCTACTGAGTAACTTAGTTACTGAGATACTTAAGGTGTTAAATCAGGAAGATGGAGGAGACAAAGCCTACATAAGCATTCTGATTTGTAAACTTTCTGATCACCGTAATGGGAATCTAAATTTGCTGGATGCTCTCTTCTTCAATATCAATGCATGGTGTAATTGGCGGCTTGAGGACTTCCATTCAAATTTTAGTGAGGTCAGTTGTCCATTATTACTTTGTGTCTATCTATGTCCTGCTTAGCTCAAACTTATTTTAATTGAAACTTAGGTTAGTAGAGCTTATTCCTCTTTAATTTTATACTTGTCAAGCAAGATCATATATGCTCTGTGGACTGTAAATCCACCATCTGAGTCAATTCCCCTCAATTTTCCATCACAATTATCAAGTTTCAGAAATTGCACCGTTGTTAAGAGAAAGGAAATACATGAATTGGTGAACTTTGGTGAATGCTGAGTCTAATAGTCTAATCAGCATCTTGGATAAGTTCTCTTGCCTTTATCTATATGCCTCATGTATTGAAATCAGATCTGCTAAATCCAAAAGCTAACTTGTCACGTTTTTGTTTCTCTAACTGTATATATCCTGCAATAGCTGTGTAGAGTTAGCATTTGGGTTTTGTTGTTTTGCGCATTGAATGCTTTATAATACAGGTGCACTGAAAAAAGGATTAGTAAATCATCTCAAAAGTCAAAGGATTAGTTACAAACTTTGACCTTAGAAAGATAATGCGAAGCCTCTTTCATATTAGCATAAATAATTTGAAGCTTCTTTCATGTTAGTGTTTATGGTATTAAATCCTCACCGTTACCTCGTTGTAGTTCGATGCCATCAATTTCACCTATTGACATTGTAATATCTCCTACTTATGTATCTGTTTTTAAACATAGTGATTTTTCTTTTTTCCCTGTAACATTGTAATGATTTCTGCTTCTTGCTAGGACACTTCTAATATATTTGAAGAAGTGGTAACTTTGGTGATATGTTGTGGGAAGTATTTTCGAAGCAGATGCCTAGAAAGCAACTTAGAGACTTGTCCTTTCATCAAATACTTAGTATGGCAATGCAACTCTTCCTTTTAGTTAATTCCCACTTTTTTATACATTTAAGTTCTTCATCTCTGGCTGTCTCTTTCAAAGTTTCTTTTAACCAATATATGGACTTGTTATTCCAATACTGTTCCTATTGTCCCTTTTTGTCTTCTTGTTTTAGATTGTTTCAAATTAAAGTTAAGCATGTAAGATTGTGCTTACACTAAATCAAAGACGTTTACCTTTACTCAAATAGGCATGGTGTACTTTTTACAGGTATAACCAGACTGTGCTTCAAGGCAGTACTAGCTTAGTAATGTTTTAGCATTAGCTCGATTTTATGTTGTCTAATTAATAAAATAAAGTGTTAGTGCAGTGTCTAAAGTTAATTCTATATACATTTCTTTTCTGAAAACTACTTTACTCACTCAGTTTCAGAATCTTCTTTGTTTCAGTTTGTCTGCCTTCTGGCAGTTTGATACACACATTGGGTGCTGTGATGGTCTTTTTGAGTCTAGTTATGTTAGCCATCGTAATACTTGATTATGGTATTGATAGGTTATTTGTGGTTCTTTACATAAGTTGGCCTGACAATTTAGCACTAGGCCCTTTTTTGGTATACCTACTCTGTATGTTGTTTATGAGCAGACCAGATCCATGGAGTGTTGCCTGTTGGTTCAATAGTTGATCATGTTGGAGTGTACATGTTTGTCAACTTTTTAGTAACACATTGAGGAGTAATAGTTAAATTTAACTTGTATTATGTAATGCCAGGGAAAGGATCATACATCAGAGTCTGAGTTGGCTTCTACATTACTGCATCTTTATGTTGACAGATCAACTAGGGCTGCATATAGACGGGTTAGTTACGATGTTGTGATGTTTCAGTTCACATGTTGTACTTCCATTAATGAGTGGCGCACTTCTTCTTGTGGTAGGCCGTAGATTCATCAATACTGAAATGTAAAACTGAACGAAAGCATTATCTGTCCTTGCTTGTGGAGGAATTGATGTTGGTTGCTGGGAGACAGTCTACTTTATTTACTCCTGTACTATGTCAACACTATCCTGCAGCTGGAATTCACTCCTTGAAACTCATCCATCAACTTTATGGAAAGCAGTTGGTATGGTTGTTTTCAAAATTCATAAGCTTGAATTGATTTCTGACTGACAAGTGTTTTTGTTTCAGAAACCATTCCTTGAAGGTATAGCATACCTTTCAGAGGGCGTCAGATCTGTTCTGGCAGCATCTGAGAGTTTGGAAAGATTTTTGGGCCGTGAAATTCTTTCTTCGTCTCAAAATAATCAGAGATTGCTCTTTGCTGAAAATTTGCAATTATACCACGTGAGATTCCTCTCAAATTGTAGGAGTAGCTGAACTGCATAGATATGTCTTGGTGTGTACTAGAGTTAACTGCATGATCACTCAAGCTAAAACAACCCCTTGATTGAATCCACGAGGACACATTTTCAAATTATAAAAGTTAAGAAAAGCACAAAAAAAGGCTTTAATGTGTTAGTGGGTAGTAATTTGAGAAACTTCTCCATCCAGTATATCATCTCATTTTTCAACATGTTACCACTGAAAAGCATAGCCATAACTGTCCTGCTAACTTCAATCCAAATCCCAGCTCATGTTTTCTTGTTAAAGTAAAGATTCCTGTTAGAGAACAACTCCTTCATGCTCTTAATCCTCTCACTTATCTCCTTGCAGGTGATTTTCTTCAAAAAAGAGTAGGACTGTTAAATGCCAGTTAGTTGAATTAATTTTTTTTCAATCGAGATGTGGTAACTATTTAGTTTCTTAAAAGCTTAATAGATAACATCTTAATTTATGTCTATTGTGTATGGTATGTATCCTTATTACAGATTCCTATTTATTTTTGGTTCCTGTAACTTAGTTAATTCTCCCAAGTAACGAGTGAAGGGCCTTCGGAATTGTGTGTTCAAGTTGAAGCATAAGCACTAGTTTGGATATTTGTTTCGATGCATTGAACATTAATCTCATTATCTACTCCCTTATTGAGGACTCACTCTTTTGGTGTATATATATATATATATATATATATATATATACTATTTGTATATTCCACTCATTCCTTAACTTTCAGATTTGACCTACCGATACAACTTTCTTTCCCTATGCAGCTAGACAACATTTGTCAACCACTCATTCTTCAATGGTTAAATGCTCAGAATAACAGCATGCTAGAATGGACAAGACGTGCTCTCAACATAGAGGTAGGCTCTTGGATTACACTATCTCTTGGTTTCGTATTCTGAAGAAAGACTTCACTGCATTTGTACAAATCTATTGCTTGCTCGTACATGGTTGATGCTTCTAGACTCTAGGATGTAACTTTTTCTTTCTTCTTTTTTTTTAAAAAAATTTTTTTTTAGATAGTTATATTGAATTATTCATGAACATGTAAAGTGTAAGGTTGACGTGCTGGTTGAGCACAAGGTGGATAAGAACTAGGACATGAAACTAAACCAGAGCCACTTGTTTTATGAACTCGAGACTCTAGTTAGAATCTCGTATTTTGCTAGTCCGTAACATTTCAACGATTTCACATGGATCATTACTTGGCCAAACTATGCAACAAAGAGATTGTTGGTTGTGGATTTAGACTATATTCAACACAACATCCTGAGCCACCGGTAAGAGAATTAAGATGGTTTGGAGACTTATATATATATATATATGACATGCCGGCCAAAAGTGGCCGGCAAAATCTTCAAATTCAATCTCCACCATTGATATAAAGAACCATGAGTTGAGAGTGTGTTGACAAAATTCAGCTCAATCGGAATACGAATCAATTTCTATCGCTACTCTTAATCAGAAGTACACATAAATAAAAAATATATATTTTATTTTTGCGTATTTCTGATCAAGAGTAACGATGGAGGTCGATTCGTATTCCAATTGAACTCATGGTTCTTCATTTTTAACGGTAGGATTGAATTTGAAAATCTCGCTGGCCAAAGTGGCCGGCATGTGTACACATATTCCAATATTCTATTCCTTATATATATATATATATATATATATATATATATGTGTGTGTGTGTGTGTGTGTGTGTGTATGTGTATGTGTATGTGTATATATATATACACACACATGTATTACATGTATAAAAGGATTTAGGCACATGCTGAGCAAAAATAGCTGGTGATATATTCAAATTCAATATTTATTTTTGGATATAAAGAATCATGAGTAAGGAACATGTTAATAAAATTTCTACGTTTTGTAGGATTGGGCGCCATTATCATCTCAACAACGACAAGCAGTGTCTATAGTGGAAGTCTTCCGGATCATTGAGGAGGTTGGTATTTGTCCAGAAAGATTGTTATTATATGAGAGTGACTATCAATTTATGTTCCCTTACGTTCATAGATTGTTTAAGCCAATACGTATCAAGTTGACAATTTGAGACTGATAAGAAGTGTATAGCCAATTGATTGATATCATTGTAGTGTCAACATTTGATATTCAAGTTTTGCATGTACATTTACTAAAGCAAATTACTGTTAGGCCTGAACACTTAGTGAGCCTTTTGGTTTATAAGATCATGTAGTTGAAGGAGAAGAATTAATTTGGAAAAAAGAATTAAGCAAGATTTATCAAGGTTTGTCTTGCTAGATTCAGGTGATGCTCCTGAAATTTCATATATATGCAAAAATGTTGTGCACCAGAATATATCTTCCTGATGCATGACGAAAGCGTCCTTGCTCTTTGGAGCAGAGGTTTGCGGCTGCACATGCTTTTCGTGGAATACTACTGGAATTAGAGAAGCAGACTGAATCTGCCTAGAAGCTCTCGTTATGATGAGGCTTACTATTTTTTTTCTTAGAGATGTTGGCTTGAATGGAAAGCAAATTTGAAGGACCTTATAAACCATGTAAGACTTTCTTGGAAAATTAAGTTAAAAAACTTCTAAAACCATTGCATAGATTTTGGGTGGTCTGATCATGTTATGTCTAGCGGACTTGATATGTTACATCAAGGTATTTGAAAACTGAATATCGCATAAATTGCATGTCCTTGTATAGAAATTTTACTTCATCAAATTGATTATGATTGCAGGATATTGAGCAGTTCTTGAACCTAAAACTTCCAGTTGATGTTATACATTTGCGATATTTGCTCATTGGGATTACTCACAGTCTTGAAGCTTATGTGCAGCATATTATCAGTCAGCAAGGTAAACATCAGCAAATCATCTCACACAAATAAACAATAGTTACACTTCCAAATCTCATGCGTGTTTTTTTTGTACCTTTTCTTAAGTTTTTCTGCCAATCACCAAGCTGGGAAAAGATCTGAAGTTTCTCATTTGAGTCGTGTATTTGTTTAAGAGTAACACTTTGCTTTAGTGCTTGACTGAGTTCAGATGTTAGATGAGAGAATTTGTCATTATGTGGTTTGTCAATTGCCCTATTTGTACCAGAGGCACATGGATAGTGGATTCGGCTTAGAAGAACCAGTTGAACGGATATAGTCATGTATGTCCTGGGATTCAACGAAGATATGCTGTTAAGAGATGCTTCATTATGTTTTCGCAACAAAATTATAAATCTCCCAAGTTGTAATACCACCCACCTTCTAAATTGGTAGCCAGTTATATACCAATTATATGAAATAGAAAAGATATTCGTAATGAAGAATCCAAATTGCATGGTGGATATAAATAACAATTTCACATATCCTGTTCATGTGTTGAAATTTCTTTTTCTTGTTGCCTCAATCCCTTTTCATGTTCACTCTTTTGCAGTGATGAGAGATGTTCTATATCCTAGGGCTCCTGCTTTGACACGCTATAAGGAGTCAACATATCCATTCTTGAAGAAAAAGCTCATAGAGAGTGTAGCTTTAGAGGAAAAGAAAAGCAGTCAGCTGAATCATCTAACAGCAGTCAAGCTTTGTGTTAAACTCAATACACTTCATGTGTGTTTTACGTACTTCCATTTTAAATCGAAAACTGCATGTTGAATCTGCTAATAGTTATCTTCTCTTTCATAGCAATTATGTCCAATTCAATGGAATTGTTGGATCTAACAGGAATATCCTCTATATTATCAGACATTAGTGATGGTTATTTTGTTACATTGTTTCCTTCAGCCATCGTCTTGATTTTTTGAGTTATAATAGTATATGGAAACAAAGGCTGTAAGAAGTTTTATTAAACCAAGAAAGTGAGATGGTTTTCCAGGAAAGAATTGCTAGTAAAAGACCTTGGAATTGCATATGATCTGAGAAAGGATCATATACAATTGTTAATGATCTGGAATTGTATTAATTGCGTCATGTCCAGCAAATTACACTATGCAAGCAAACAGTTTCTGGAAACCTTGACTTAGAAAATAAGTTTATCGTATGTACTAGACAAGTGCTATGTTGAAGATGACTTAGTACTTACTATATACTGTCTGACAATGGGAAATCAGTCTGACTTAGTACTTAGCTAGTAGCTTATATCTCATTTGATTAGCAGGAAAATGTTTTTCCTTTAAGTCATAGTATGTGGCCTAGAAGCATACGAAGACAGATGATAGCTGAGAACAACATGCTTCAGAAAAGGAGAAGGCACGTATATTGTTGGAAATCATGTGCTCTTTTATGAATGTAGGTATAGTAGGAATTTTCCTACTTGAAGCTAGGATCTTATAACTTAGAAGTGGGGTTACTTCATTGCTGCTTGGAAAAGTTGCAGTTTGCATATACAAGAAGGGTTTTGTACATTAAATTGCTGAAAGAGCTAGAAATGAATAATTTTGGTACAAATTAGGATCATATAAAAACTGAGTGGATTTAAATCTTGCTCTATCTTGAGAGCGTATTCTTTTTATGAATTTTCGTAGAGCTTGATATGCGTTCAGATCATATTGACTCTATTGAATGAGGTAACCTAACTTGAGACATGAGATAACTATGAAAGTAAACTCCTTTATCAATGGTTCTGTACTTTATTGCCTTGTATTTGTATGTTAATGATTAAGCCATAATCTAAGGGGTGTGGCAAAAGTGACATGGTAGGCTTTCAATATAAATTAGGTCTGTCAATTCTTGAACACACTACATCAAGATAAAATAACAAAATAAAAAGAGGGGGAGGAGTAAAAATTAAGAGATTATGTTCCCCGCTGTTATTTTCTTCTGGCGTGTACTTTCCATTTGCAGCAGTAGAGTACAATGCTAAAAGATACTTTTTAAATTCGTGAGGCCTTTTAATTGTGAAACATTTCCCGAGGTTGTCTTTTACTTTGTGCTGGTTTGTTCCATCCAACTTGTCCTTTGCTTCTGAAGTGAATGAGAGATACCTGTTCCTTAGCAATAGAAACAACTTAACCAAGGGCTTAGGTTACTTTCTCCTGTTGTTTAATAGGTCTGAATGCAAGATTATAGTTCCGGTTAACCATTACTTTTGTAAATATAAAGCAACTTCCACTTTTTTTCTTTTTTCCTTCATTCTTTTTTCCTTTTTTTTTGTATTTTTTGTATTTTTTTTTGTGCCCTCATCTTGTTTTATGACACTTTCATGTGCAGTACATCAGAGAAAAACTTGACGTTCTAGAAGATTCTATACATCAAACTTGGATGATTGTTCGGCAAGGTGACATAATATAGACAATGTTGTCGCATTCTCAGTCTTGAAAAATTGAAACTGGAAATTTAGCCAATGAACTTTAGTTACAGTCTTTCTCTAAAGCCATCTCATTGTTGGCATACAAAATCATCGAACATCCAAGGGATGCTAACTTCGAGCTTCTGTCTCCTTTTTATTTAAGAACCTCTCACATATCTCCTTTTGTTTTATGGTTGTGATCTTAATATTTCTGTAGCTATAAATATTTAATATCTTTTCATAGGCTTTAGTAAAAAGATTAAATTTCTTTCCATCAGTTTTGGTGTATTTGTTAGCTGAGCATGCCATCTGTAGGTTCTGCTCGCTGACCTAGTCATTTAAATGATATAGGCGCTGGGAATACTCATCATTGATACCTTATCTCATAGTCAATATATAGGCTTTCCTTGTTTTAGTTTCTTGCTTCAACCCTTTATAAAAGAAGCTTTAGCCAATTTTGATGCAGTAGCCAACGTATCTATGTCTAGAGTTGGGAACACATTAAAGTGTTCCAATTAGCAGGTAATGCATTTTCATTTCTGCATTCATAACATCAAAATTGCTTTTATTGTGCATCTGAAGGCCAACCTCCTCAAAATGCTTCAGAATCAGAAGGATGCTCTGTACCAAGTGGCTCAATTGATGAGTTATTTACAATCTTCGATGATGTCCGCAGAAGCACAGTTGCTGCTAGTGACACGATCGTCAACTTCATTGGTAATCCAGTGCTTGTGCATGCATGAATTCTTTTCTTTCATTGTTCATAGTGACTCCCATGCTCCCTTTTAACTTTTAAACAAGAGTGTATCTTCTGGAAAATTTAAATCATACTGCCTCTTGTTCGTACAAAAAAGATATAACACCATGCATATTTAGCTTTACCTGTTGGAAATCAAAGTAAGATCAATTTCTTAATACCACCTCATTTCTAAGTTCTACCAGCAGTGTTTGTTCGTGAGCTGTGCTAGCTTATAGATATTTTTATCATGAAAGGTCAAAAGGAATTAGATGCACCCTCTAAGCTTAACGGCTAACCCGAAGTCCTTGTTTTGGCACCTTAATATAGTTGGAAGTCTTACAGTGCAATTTATGCGATAAATTATAGTACTAATGCTGGATGTTTGTTGGTTTTATCAGATGGAAGAGGACCTAGGATGAACTTTAATTATTGACGTAGTGTACAAGTGTCATGACTGCATTTCAATATTCTGAAGTACAAAACTTTTCTACACGGAAACAAAAATAATTATTTATCTTAACATCCATTGGTGTTTGTTTTCCTCCTAGAACATGTGTCAGCAGTAATAAATGGAAGTTCTGTGTAAAGGCGGTACCTCTAGTTATTGTGCAAGATGAAATGCAGGGAGTAACTGCATCGGAGTGTTAAATTGATGGTACCGAATGCAATTATACGAAGTTAACTGAGACGCTAATTGCTAAGGCCTAAACTCTTTAACTCAAACAATGATTTTCCTTATGCAGGTGATCTGAGGTTCTCTAACTATACCACTAAGATAGAAACTGCAGTCATTTTATTTAGTTGGCTTGATCCTTAAACTGTTGCTCTTTGTTTGCTCATAACTTAGATGGGATGGTTAATTTCTTATTGTGGCCATTTTGGTTTGATCTGGGCTTTCTAGATACTACAGTTAATCCCATGAGCCCTTATGGGTTTGGTGCATGGCAATTTTAGTGTATCTATTGATTTATTATGTTTTCTTTACTATGTTGAAGTGGCAATAAGTGAAATGTGAGAAATGTTTTAAGTGGATAGCACACCCATAATTACTTTCTCATGAACTTCTTATTTCAATCTATATTTAACAGATGTGTTTACAGGAACACGAATCATATTTTGGGATATGAAGGATTCATTTCTTTCTTCGCTATATGAACAGAGTGTTGAGAGCAATCGTTTAGAAATGATTGTTCCACAGCTCGATGAAGTAAGTCATCAAGATACTCACTAGTTGCATCTCTATAAGACTAGTATCATTCAACTCAAATGTTTTATAGATTCACACCCATCAGTTTGTGCTGAGATATTTTCCTTGTTTTGCTGTAACTCCTGTTAAATTTTGACAGGCTCTTAACCATATATGTGATTTACTCTTTGATATACTTTGGGACCAGGTCGTGTTAAGCGTTTTTCAAGCTTCTGTGGTACTATAAAAACTTCACAAGCAGTATATATTTATTTGTTTCATTTTAAGACAAATTTTTCATTTCGTTGTTTTTTTATCACTACAGGATGGTTATGTGTGGATATTGTTAGAAGGGGGTCCTGCCCGGGCTTTTGCTGAAAGCGACGTAACTATGATGCAGGAAGATCTTAACGTTCTTAAGGTTTGTCATTTGCTTCCAGTTCATTCTTGTTTAATCTACCTGGTTTGCAAGAGCATGCTATGAGCAGTGGCTGCAGGCTGCATTTGCATGGCTGTGGAACCTGTTGATAGAAAGGTTAGCCCAAAGTGACTGCATGTACCATGATGTATCAAATGTGTATTTTGAAAATTTACCTGTCTGTAACAACAACAACAAGAAAAAAGGCGTTGTTATCATGAACTAATGGTTTAAGTACATTGCCCTTTTTAATGATTAATTTGATTCCAAAAAGGGGTTGGTTCCATTATCAATTGGCAAATGCCTCTTTTTATAAAAAGGTTCCAATTCTATGTGGTGGACAATCATGCAGGCATTTAATTACGTGATAATGAATATGCTCATGATGTTATAAATTACCTTTTACATTGGCAATTCCATTGGAGGTCATCACTTTCACTAGGACAGTGAGATTGCTTTCAACTCTCTGAAGAAGGAACTCTTTCTATAGTAATTGAGGCAGTAAAATATGTTTGGTGCCTCCAGAGTATATAGTGTATTATGGCAATATGTAGATATTTTTTCCTGCACATTTTTCATGTACCAGTAAGGTTCCATCTTAGCTTCTTGTACATTTAAAATTGAATCTTAACTAGTTTGGACGCGATGGTTTATGTAATTCACTGCAGTGAGATGGAAATAACTGTGTAATTTTATGCCAATTTGACAAACAAGCTACCAGCAAGCTAGACTGAAATGCAACTGAAACTAATTTCCTTTCTGCCTGGGCATGGCAAGACTTTGATTTATTGTTGGCAGAAGTTTTAATGTCCTGTTATTGTGATTAATGTTGTGATTATTGTATAAATAGGAGCTCTTCATAGCAGATGGTCAAGGACTTTCCCATATTGTCGTTGAAAAGGAAGCACAGTTAGCTCAGGAGATCTTGGATTTGTATGCTATGAAGGTTGGGTATATAACGTGTGCATGTATTCAATCATCTTGGCTGTCTGATTGAGCTACTCTTAGTTTCAGGCTGACAAAGTAATTGAATTGCTGATAAGTAGAAGTCAGCAACTTTCATACCCCGTAGAAGGAAAGAAACTTGGAGGCAGAATTTCAAGAGATGCAGACACCTTGCTTCGAGTATTATGTCATAAGAAAGACAAAGTTGCCTCTAAGTACCTTAAAATCCAGTATAACCTTCCCAAGTCTTCAGGTGAGTAACTAATGTTCTAATTTACTTATTTTTCGATATTTATGAAATATGTTCACTTTCTTTCACCATCGTAAGGAGTGACCAGCATAAGGATTTCAAGGATGTCCAATATTTGTCATCTGTTAGTCAATAGTTTAACAGGAGAAAAGCATTGTGTAGTTGGTACAATGGCCTGTAGTCATGGTACCATTGTACTGATAAGTAACTACGTAGTTTTGTCTATCTTCATAATATAGTGAATCTTTATCTGCATCCAAGCTGCTTTTTATTCGCTTCAAGGCAGTTGAGTAAGGTTCTTTGAATGAGTTTTAAGGCTTGATTTTGCTGTCCAGAAGTGCTCCACTGATTCGCTTGTGGAAAACCTTTGGAATCATCTATCTACTAATCCAATAATAGTTTATACCATCTTATAAAATTTTGAGACCTTCCATTTTGTCCACCACTTTGTCCTACCCATTTGTAACCCACAATTCATCCCCTAGCAGACATTCCAAGGCATGTATCTTTGGCCATCCCAACCGTACACAAAAAGAAGAGGGAGAATGAGTGGGACAACCAGCTAGTTATGTATACACTTCCTTTTCTGTTTCCAATTTTCAGTACTGTTTATCTGGTTGTCATTATTTCAATTGTTGGTCTGGGATTATGTTTCAAAGCAATTCTTCCATGATGGACTTGCGAATTTATCTTCTAGAATATAGTCAAATGGAAATGATTACATCCTATGCAGACTATGAAGAGAATCGATGCAAAGAGTTATCAACTTCATCGCCTTTCCTGTCTGAAATACTCAAAAGAAGTGCTACATCAAACTGGACAGAAACAGGCCAGAGAAGTTTCAGAATGATAAGGAAAAAGCTTCAAGAAGCCACTTCTGAAGTCAGGTATGCGCCATGGTGACGAATACCATTCATTACCACTAGTCACCAGTGGAAGTTGTCATAGCATGACTTGCTACTAATATACTGCAAAATGAACTTAAATATTTGTTTATATCATGCACACAAGTTCATTTTGCCGATATAGTTAGATTTGGTGGATCAATTAATACTTCCTGTTTGACATCTTACGAGGATCCTGCCTTCCTCGGTGCTTATCAATCTAGTGTAGTTGCTTTCTTTTTTCAAAAATAATTAGTAGGCTTCTAATATAATCAGAAATTTGCTTTAGGTTTGATAAAACAAATAAGCGATTGGACTTCTAGATTGTAGTTTGGCATTCACAAGATCAATTCTACTGAACGTGGCTAGATTTAGCTCATACACAGGGGCCTGGCACATTTCTGTAGATAGCATTCTGCCAAGTGGAGTCTGCTAAAGCAATTTACATGTACTGTACCTTAACTTATAATCAGTTTAACTTGGAAATTTTGAAATCAAATCATGTATTTGGCAGCTTAGTCTCAGATGCTTAAGAAAGGTTTACTTCAGTGGTCTGTCAGTATTCAACTTTATAAAACTGTTGGCAATGGACTGAGAGTATTTTGGAATAACAATAAGAATGATCTCACCTTGGTGTCAAACGAACTTGCTTGGAGGTAGTTCTTGGAAGAAAGATGATTTATTAGTATTTTCGCCGAGCTCATTCTCAAAACTGTTAAGAGTGGAAGTCCAATTATCTGCAAATGCTTGCTGATTCTCTGTAACAAAAGCAGAACGTTCGAAAATGCCATTTCCTTGACAAATTCAATTGCACGAACTTAAACAACCCATGCAGCTAAATGTTATTCAAAGTCAGAATTTTATCATTGCATAGTTCGGAATTTATTTAGAAATTGTTTCAGAAATATTGTTACCCACTTTTTATTAAAGGAAACGCCTTCTCTCTGGCAGTGCGGTCTTCTGTTTTCTTATGTTGGATTAATGCGAGAGGTGTTTCTAAATCTATGCTTTTGACAGGGACTAAATTGTCGGTTTTGATGTCCAAATTTTTCATGCATTAAACAACCTTGGCAAACATACAAAGTCACATAATATTGCACTTATAAAGAATGTAATGTAAACCTATGACACAGTTCAGGGGAACCTAAGATGTTAGAAAACAAAAAGGTTTAGAGGAAGCCATAAGGCATAAACAGAAACATATAAAGAACAAAAGAAACGACTTGACTTTTGAAAATGCTTGACTTGCTAAAGATGCGATTACATAGATCACATTTGCGTTTTACTGTTCTTAACATAAGAATGTCATATGATAAGCAGATAGTGTCCATTATATAAGGCTGTGTACTTTTTAAATTGCTCTGTCTCGCTAAGACGAGTCTGGAACTAAAAGCGTCTTCAGAACAGTATCTCCAAAGCCTGGGACAGCACTGAGGAAGTGCCCTGTTTCATGGAGCTCATGGTAGTCAATCCAGCTTAGACGGCTGCAGATGTACCTCTGTGCCACCACTGGGACAAGCCCATCTTCATTGCCATGCCATAGGTTCACTGGGAACGAAGGTGGCTGCAGCTCCATAGGATCGAAGTCCCACTTCCCAAACATGATCGTCATATCTCTGTAGAATGACTCCTGGACTCCTTGCTGTGTTGCCATCTTCTTCCTCTGTAACAGTAGCATATGCAGCAATAAGTTTAGCATTAGAGTTTTGGATTTATGTTGCTGTTCTAAAAGAAAGAAGAAACATAGATTGACCTTTTCGAGAAGACCATTTGCTACGTTATAGTCATGAATATATGCATCAAGCCGGTTTGGCAAGGGAGTTGTGCCTTTTATTACTGTTGATGTAGGTAACCAAGACTGCTTCATCCACCAGTGGAGCAACCATGGGGCATAGTATGCTACTCTAAGCGCCCATTGATCTCCTAGTGGTTGTTGGTTGTAGAGTTGACTGGAGAGGTTCTTTGGAAGTCCTGGCCACCTGTAGTTGACCACAGGCGCAAGGAGTGCAGCTCCTGCAATCCTGTGATTTTGTTTTTTTGTTTTTTTATGTTTTCTTGGTTATCACTTCACTGAATTCAAACATTTCTGAGTGCAGAAAACCGTTATACTTACCGCCCTGGTATGTATTTGATAGATGCCCAGACTGCATGACCTCCCAATGAGAATCCCATAATATAGAATCGCGGTCCTAGCCCCATGGCATCAGCAAGCTCCTCTATGTCAGATGCTTCGCTCCTCAATGACCGTTTTGGATTAGGGTCACTCTCCCCATAACCAGCTCGATCGTAACTTAAAATGTAAACACGGAGTTCTTCCATTAGTTCCTGCAAGTCATAATTCTTTCCAAGAAATCAAGTTTATGTTAAAATAGTTAATCAGTAATTCATGAAATGCCTGGATCATCCAGTAGGTTTGTGCTAGTTAGGAATTATGGTATAAACGTAAGACTGGTTATTGAAAGCCTTTGCAGTTCAGAAGATGGTAATTGGAAGGCTTTGCAGTTGACATTCCAGAAAGTTCAGTGATTAGATATCAAAATCGTACTACTTTTGTAATTTCTTTGCTTCATTTTATTCATTTTATGTTTTACATAATATGAATGATAAAAATCAAGCTAATTCCTAACAAGGTAGCTATATCAGTTCAAGTTTGCAATATTGGATAATAGTTCTCGTAATCAGGTTGGCCCACTAAATAATTCTCAGTTTGCCAAAAGCGGCAGCAGCAGGTAGCACTTGCATTGGATGTTCCAGTTCCATCCAATCTTGTGCTGGTGAACCTATGGCAGAGTACAATCTTATATTTAAGCTCATGAGGTTGCACAATTTTCCTTTTCTCTGAGTAGGGCAAGAAAGCGGTTCGATGGATGCATGGAACCAGGTTTCTAGGGAAAATACCATTGCCAATGCCACCATCCTGATTGCTACTACCGTACTGAGTAGGATGTAGGTCCATGGGATAAACGCAACTTAAATACCTGGAGCAATGCATCCGCCAGCGTGCAGTGTTAGTTTAAGTAGCCAGCTCTCGTCAATGAAGCTTAATTTTCTCTGCAGGATATGTGGAAAGAACGCCTTTGCGGAGATATCTGGAGTTGAGAGGAATTCTGGTGCTAATATACAAATATGACCAGTTCACAGAAACCGTAAGATGGGTTTTTCCTTTCGAGGAGAACAGGTATCGCGAACAAGGGTAGGAGATGAATAGGTACAAATGCCATTTTGTAATTCCACGAACTACTACGCGTCCTGTTTGTTAACGAGCTTATGGATTACTAAAGACAATCCTACACTGTAAGCTTCATCCTCATCATCCAAATCCTCAAAACTGAAGTTTGGCGTTGTTTTCAATATCCATTTAAGTGCTACAATGGGAATTTTACTTGCCATTTCGTTACTGCAATTTAATTTACAACAAACAAACCCCTCTATAGCTGGTAAATTCTAAGGTTAGCTCATCTGTCTCATTTAGAGCCCCTTTGGCACGACTTATGATAAATTATTTATTAATTTTTTTTTATTTTATATTTTTAATATATATTTTATAAATATTTAAAAATTTATTTAAAAATTTAAAAAATATAAAAAAATTTTACAGAATAAAAATTTTTTATTACATATTTTTATTATTTATTTAAAATTAAAAAAATAGAACTTATTTTTAAAAAAAATAATAAAAAAATTTTTTATTTAAAAAAATTCTATTTGCTAAACACCACCAAACGCTCCCATATTTTCTTTCGTCAGTGGTAGCTCACCTAACCCTCGCGTGACCAATAACTCTACGATCACTGTAACCTAGCTACAACGGAGATAGGGAGACAGAAAAGATTGACAGATACCGCTGAAGCCCTGATGCCGTCAAGGCGGGAGCCAGAGAAGCCGTGGCAGAAGATGATCTTGTACTTGGCTTCTGCTAAAGGCACCCCCGTCTCTAGGTATGCAAGATGTCTCCCGTTTTTAAGACGAAGCCTTGACGCGGTCACTGGTGGACCACCTTCCGTGCCGCACGGTGTTGGAGCTGGTGGCTTGACCGAAAACGCATAGAACGAGCTCCCCAACGCAACCAAAAGAGCTAATGCCAGCATTCTCATGGCTGCTGAAAATAGAAACCACGTCTTGAACTGTAGCTTCAAATTTAAAAAAGGACTAAAATGTTAGAAATGCAGGTGAAGCGAGTGATGATAGGAACCTGGAGAGTGGGATTGTGATTTGGGAGCGGAAGCGGCGACGGTGGTCATCCTCAGGCTTCAGGGATGGAGAATTTGAGAGTGAGCTGATCGTTGGAAGGTAGAGATGTTGCTGCGGAGTGTGGCTCTTTACTTGATATATGTGGGGATAAACAAATTACAAGTAATGAAAGTTAAGGCTATTTCTTGTTCTTGGATCTATCGAAAAAAAATTTGGTGAAAATTAAGTAGTATCGTTGGACCAGAACCAACTACAACCATTTATAGAGTTGTGATTGTTATCTTCTATATAAGCCGGAAAAACCTTACCCTTCAGATTTTCTCAAAATTTTAGCATTACTAATTCTCGAAGAATTTTCTGCAGTATTACTCCTTCAAATGAAGTCCGATTGTTTGGTGGGGATATGAATTACTAATTCTCGAAGAATCTGTGACCGTTGCGTTAATCCGTTATCTCAACAGTCGTTTGGAAATAGTTATGAAATAAAATTTTTTTTAAATAAAAAATATTTTTATTTTTTAAAAAAAATAATAAAAATATATAATAAAAAAATTTTATTACGTAAAATTTTTTTATACTATCTAAATTTTAAAATAATTTTTTAAATATTTATAAAATATATATTAAAAATATAAAATTAAAAAAAATTGAAAAATAAGTTTTGGTATACGCTACCAAACGCATTCTCAAAGAAAAAATAGACGGAGATGATATAATCATGCATCAATCATGCCAAATAGGCCATAAAATTTTAAAACATAAAAGCACGTTGTGGAAACCACCAAACTGTAATCTTTTTATAATGAAAATCAATTTTAATAATTAGAGTGCGACTTGAATTCAAAATTTTATTTTTATATTCTATTAGCAAATCAGTTGATTAAAGAAATAAATAAATAAATATATTTATTAGTATACTAATTATATTACAAATTTTCAAGGCAAGTAATAGTCTATTGCTTCGTAGGAGAGACTACGAGAATATTTAGAAATATTTTTGAATTTTTTTAAAAACAAAAAATATTTTATTATATTTTGATAAATAAATATTATTTTTATTTTAAAAAATAGTAATACATAATAATAATAAGATCTTATTATTTAAAATTATTTATATTTTTACTTTTTTAAATTCAGTAAATATTACAAAATATAAATTTTTAATTTTAAAAAAAATGAAGAATAAACTGCCAAATGACCCCTGTAGCGGTTACGGCTTTAGAGACCTGATCAATCAACCTGCACTTAGACTGGTTTGAAACGAAAAGAAAAACTGCGAACAATGTAGAGGACCTGAGATCTTGTTAAGAAATATCTTCTCAGTCGGTCAAACAACAATTATTATCTCACATTTAAAAATATTTGATAGTAGTTATAATATTATTTTTATTTCAAATATTTTTAATAATTGTTTTCTTTATAAATTTTTAAATATACATAAATTATATAACATTATTTCTTTAAAATAAAAATTATTTTCAAAATATTTTAAAATAAAGTCTATCTTAAAAAATTATTTTAAGCACATTTTGTTAAAATTAGAGAAAGGAAGCCCATGAGCTCGTGGAAGTGCCCGTAATGCCATTACTTAATTATGTGAAGTGGTACATGAATTATGAAAATATATGGGTCCCTGGAAGTGGATATATTAGCAGCAGTGTGACATATAAACTAATTACAATATTTTAAAATCTCCTGCTAATAGAAGGATATACAAATATCTCTAGTGCACTCTAATCACACACGTCAATGTAGTACAAGTAAGCAAAGTCGAATGAAAATTCAGCATATAGATTGCGACATGCTGAAAATAGAAAGCGTGCCCTTAAAAATTCAATTAAAAAGCACCGCATTATGAATGATGATATACATAGTTCTTTCTTTTGATCTGGTGCACACACCTGCACCTATCCTGGAAACTTCTGATGAAATCCTACTCACACACTTGCAAAACAACCTCTTTTGAGTTTGGCCCCAGAAGTTTCTAATATCACATATCACGCAAATCACGCTCACGAATCACTTACGTGTTCCGCTGCATAATTGATTTCCCTCCACCCTTTGGATTTTTCCACGCACACAACCAACTCAATCCTTTCTCTTCTCGTAGAAAAACGACCACAGCAAGACTATTATACTAAAATTCGTACTATTATTTTGATTCTCTATTTCTTATTCCTTATAGAGGACGATCCAAACACTGCAGAAAAAGTAATCAACCGAAAGCTGTTGAAAGAAAAAAAACCTAGCGGAAAGCACCAAAAATTTACTGATCGCGACCGTCCAATATTTCATCAGACGATTTTTTTAAAGAAGCTGAATTTTCTGGACGGAAGGAAAACAATGTTCTTGCCTGAAAATGAATCACGTTAGTGTACACGTTACTGCCGATGATATACAACAAGAAGGCAGTAAATAGTAAGGCATTCAGGCAGTAGTAGAATGTGGAACAGACAAAAGGTTAATTTGATCTTTTTTATGTTACTTGCTCACGACCATTGCATCGCCGTTGAGCTGGCCGCGGCGGCGTGTACAGCGTCCACCGTTCGTGATCTGCTATCTCGCCGTCATCTCGTGAATCACACGATTGATCTAACGGCTCTAATTTGACCTCTGCCATACATCGATTGACATCTTCAGCATCTTCCAATCCTCGGCACCGTTTCTGTCCACCGATTGGAACACCGAAGAGCTTCGGACTGTTTCCGTCCTCCGCCATCATCGTCTCGTCTGAATTGTCTTCGGTTACCACCGTTCTCCGTGAAGGCATTAGCTCAAGCGCCGCGATTGCTGCTGCAGCCGCTGCCGCAGTTGATATCTCCGCCGCTGCCGCAGTTTTCCCACTGTCCCGTTGCTGCTGTTGTTGACTACCTGAAGCGTATTTAGAAACCATGGTGTAGATGTTGTCGCAGAGACTACGCATCTGAGCGAGCTCGTGAGATAGCCGTGCGTTTTCTCGCCGGAGCCGGTCGTTCTCGTCTCTTAGATCGGAGACACCACCGCTGCTGCACCCGGCCGGAGCGAATGACGGCGGCGTAGGGCATCCCGGAGATGAATTCGACGACAGATCGCCGGAATTTGTGGGCGAAGCGGTCTTATTCACGGGAACAGCGACCGGAAGAGGTACCGTGACTCCACTCGGCCCTGGTGAAACTTTCCGGCGATGTATATCGCATAACAACCGTTTCTCTCCTCGACGGAAACAATCGTTGGAAAATTCCCATCTATCAGGAACAATTTTTCTGAATCCCTTCAAAATCAAAACACAAAGCGGAACCAAATTAGATCTACGTGCGTGAACGAAGAAAAAACAAGACAAAAAGAACTTTCAATGCTCAATATTTTCAAGAATCTGATCTGATTTAAAGTCGCCTTACATATGTATTGAGTTGTCTAACAAAAGAAGAGAAATTGTTGTGCTTGAAATACTTAGGCAACAAATCACGAGCAAACTCAGCAGGTCGCCAGACGATAAACGTAGACCCATCTTCGTTCCACGAGATTATATCATCGACGGCGGGGTCATCGACGAGCTGGTAAGTCTTCGTCAAAAACGGCGTGGGGAGAGTTCGTTGTCCCTGATCAGCCACCGCAGCTGCAATTGTTACCGCCGCCGCCTGTGCTTGTTGCTCTTGCTCCGTCACCGGTTGCGGCGGAGGAGCCATAATGAAAGAGTTGCCTAGCGTCGATCTCGATAAGCTTCTTCAGATCAAGGAGTTACAAATTCTAGAATGTCCAAAACATGTTGGAATGGGGAGAGAGAAAACACAAGTTCACAGCAGAAAGGAACGAAAGAAAATAGAAACAGAAGATCGATATAGACACATACGTGGTGGTGGGGAAGGAAAGCGCGAGAAGTTACGGAAACCTTTATCCAGAAGGTTCTCTACAGGTGCGAAGAAGAAGAAGAAGAAGAAGAAGAGAGAAGAGACTCTTAACCAGCTCGTCTTTTGTACACTTGTAGGCAACCGCATGGTGAATTTGTACCACAAAGAAAGATAAAAAACAATTTACTTTACCTTAGACAATCAGGTAGAGCCATTTGGGGTCCGGGTTTTCATATTTTTGACGAAAAGTTGGTAATTGCCACGTTGCATTGTCCTAATAAGTGTTTATAGAGTTAGAAGTATCTTGTCTTGCATTCAAATGGAGAATGCTTCTAGAAGGTTTTGGTGTTGTTGTTTAGAGGCTAATGATGGTTTGGTGAGAGAGTAATGAGATCATTATGGTGAGGTGTTGATGCATTAATAGAATACGTTTGTGTTCATTACCATATAAATAGATGTTCTGTTGTTTGTTTTGGGACTGGTTTAGTTTGGGTTGAATTGAATTGATTTGTGGTTCGAGAAAGATCAGGTGCACGTACGCCTGGTGTGTGTAGATTGTAGAAGAAGAAATGCGTAGTAGTAGAAACAAGAAATTCGTAGTAGGGCGGGGACATCGTACGGAGGAATTCTAGAAGTTGTTGAAGTGGTCTAGAATTTAATAAATGGTTTTGGACTCTGCGTCTCTTCATTATTTTCTAGAAAATAAGAAAAATACTTCATTTGGGTTCCTTTTTCTTAGTTTTCTGCTTGCTACAGGAAGAGTTTTACTTGTTTCTTTGGGCGGATAGAAGAAAACCACGCAAAAGCCCAAACCACGGACAATCATAGGCCTAAAGCGTGCCGTTTACAATGGGTAGGGTTCGTAATTAAGTCATTGGTATTTTTCGTTTGAATCAAATAATTTACAAACACAGTCTGGCGCTTTAATCATCGTACACTACCTTCTGTAGAAATTGCGTGCCTTTTGACATGGAACAAACAACAGAGCAAACTTAGGTTTCTTTTTCTTATCAAAAAAACAAAAAAAATTTCTTTCTACGGCCAAGCATAACAAGGCATTCCTGCTGAATAAATTAAAATTTCTACATCATAAAATATTTTTATTAGTTATTATTATTTTTTAAATAAAAAAAGCAGAATTTATTTTTTATAAATAATATTTTTTTAGAAAAATTCCTTTTCAATAATTATTTCTAAACATTTCCGTAGTCAAAATAAATTTTTATCTGCTTTAAAGCTGAGAGTTCAGTAAATATATCTTTTAGTTACTAGCAGCTCCTTTCGTGTGCATGATGATTATTTGCGAAGATGATAAGAAAAACATAACCATTTACATAACGGTGGTAATACTCGCCTTGCCTAATGAAATTGATTTCTTTTAAAAAAATTGGAGACGAATAATATCTATATTTGTTCATTAAAGAAAAAATAATTATGCCTATTGTTAGCTTGAACCTAAAGTGACACCAAAATACATGGCCCCCACAATCTTTGTACTCATATTATTTCATTAATCATATAGTCGACACTTTGTGGGCGAGAGTTTATCCACAAGGTTTGCCTACGAAATATCTGACTTCTCTACTACGGAGCTAATCTTGAGATATTTTGCAGTGAAAGAATCTTCACTCCCGAAGAACAAATATCTTGAACTCTCAAACCATATTAACTCTAACATCTTATTGTGTGCTATGTAAGTGTGCATTAAAATTCATTGGTCCATTCATGGATCAAGCAAAGAAGGCGAAGCCTTATCATCTAGACTTCTCCGGCAGCCGCAAGGCGCAGTGGACGGAGGAGCTGCACGCTGGTTATCTCACCTGGCTAGAACAATCTTTCGTCCAAAAGATGCTCTGCAGCCATTCGGATGGCGATGATGGCACTGCAGGAATGAGAATGATCACAGGTTAATTTACTTGGATATGCAAATAATGTTTGTATTGAAAGAAAAAGAATGCAAGAATTGTACTGATTTTTTTTTGGCTCTAGTTAATTTTGTTTTATGAAGGCATTGCAGGAGAAGAGAAAGCGAGAAAGCGGCGAAGATCTGCAGGTTGTGATGAACTGGACGACCAGGTTAGAAGGGCTAGATTTGGTTGGCTTGTTTAATTTTGCCTTGGATTCACTATTACTATAAGATCAAACCAGTGCAAGAAATGTGTTTACGAAGTATTACCTAGCTAACGCAATGATCTCTGGCATCTAAAATAAAGAAATAAATGCATACTTTCACCAAAAACAAAAATTATTTAATTGTCAAAAAAAAAAACTAGGATATGGAGTAAATGCAAGTAATTTTGTCAAGATGTACTACATATTTGCAAATTGCAATTCAAAAAAAGTATAGCAAACCGAGGAAATGTATAAATAATATCCTATACATATGTTCGCTCAAACCTGCTCCATATGTTTAATAACTACAGGTAATAAGATTAAACAAACTTCAACATGTCACTCTGTTTCTACTGAGCTCGTAATTGTTTTACATGCATCGACCTGTAAGAGGCAAACCAAAGTTACTGAACACGAGTAAATGAATCACCTGCATGCCTCTTAACCTGAAAGCCAGCATTTTCATTTTCTTTATGACTCCAGATAAGGAGCGTTGTTGATTTTATCAACTCCTCTTACGTTGTTCTATTTTGCAGCATCCTCTTCTTTTTATTTGAGGCAATAAAATACTTATTACTGGTTCATTTGGAGTAATAGTAACACCTAGTGTCTTCAGGTTGTTCCACAATTGGTACCTGATAATAACTATCAAAGAGGTAAAGAGTTTAAGTTCACCTCCTCGTCAACTATAACCACAAGAAATTGGAGGGTTGCTCAATCACACACTTCCTGAGCTTTGACTTCTCTGGCTGGGTACCTCTCATACAACTTAAAAAGAGACCGGAAGCATAGAATAGCATAGCAAAAATGGGTTCCTCCAAACCTTGAGAAGATAGATATTTGTGTATATTGTGGTTCTCTAGTTATGTAATACAGACTGCATTATGTACATATGAGGGTGTGCCCGTTGTAGATGTATGTTGAATTTGTAGTCAATTCAGGATTATCAATTGAAGCAGTGCATTTGTATGAATGAACTAGAGTTAAGTGAAGAACTGTGTTTCTCTGTTTGATTTCAGTTATCCGTAACTATTTTCAGAAGTTAGTAACAGAAGATGCAGAGCTTAAGAGTGATCAAGCTGTTCGAGAATTACTGTTCTGAAAGAACAAAATTGATTTACTTCATAGAAATACTGCATCAACCACAAGCATTAAAAATTTCAGAAAACAATAATCACCAAGAACTATTGAATCAATCAAGCATCAGATGAACTTCAATCACTTGTTGGGGTAATACAATCAACGGAGCACTCACTCATGATGAATGAGTTCAATTACTCAAGGTTGGTGTGCCGAGCACGGAGTTCCGCCGGTGTCCTGCCAAGTTTCTCCGTAAGCTTCAACACCACCATCTCAAACAACACAAACAACGCTCCTTCATACAAACTCCCCATCGGTAGCCTTGCCTTGTTCTCCTCCGTAACTTCTTCATCATCAGCCATGGTTTGTGCAGGTAAATATGCAACAGCATCAGCACACCGCCGCGTCTCGCTGCCTGACTCTGGTCTTGCTGTGATCATCACAGCACGAGCTCCAGCAGACTTGGAAACTCGACAGATCGCATCGACAGTAGAGAAACCACCAGGTCCAGCAGACACGATTAACAGATCGCCGAAGGTAGCAGGAGGAGTTGTCATGTCGCCAACTACATGAGCGTTGAGGCCAAGATGGTAAAGACGCATGCTGAGTGCTTTAAGCATCAAACCCTCCCGGCCTACGCCATAGACGAAGATTGATTTTGAAGACGCTGCAGCGCGAGAGATCTCGTCAACTAGAACTTCAAGAGGAGAAGGCAGGGAAGTGCTGGACGTAGACGTGAAGACGGAGCTGAGCTGATCGCAGATTTGAGAAGCCATGAGGGTGCACTGCTTTTCCACGCCGCTGTTCTTGTTCATTGCTTATCTCTCTGTTTCCAGTCCAGTGGTTTCTGATTACATGTTAGCTCTCTTAACAGATGTATCGCTCAACGTTATTGACTACAGGTCACGCGCGAGTAGCGTGATGCTGAGTTCTATTTACATATGCAGTAAT
Source organism: Acanthochlamys bracteata (assembly GCA_019914995.1). Classification (NCBI taxonomy): domain Eukaryota; kingdom Viridiplantae; phylum Streptophyta; class Magnoliopsida; order Pandanales; family Velloziaceae; genus Acanthochlamys; species Acanthochlamys bracteata. Next base: position 2,519,636 of record CM034126.1, read on the forward strand.
CTCCAACTCAACAATGTAATCAATAACTCTAAACACTTATGCCAGCAATAAATTTAATACTATAGAAAACATGCCATATTCGTGGACTTAGGCAGGATTTGCACGACAGGCCTCGTAGGATTTGCCTTTATTGTAATTATTTATTTGAAGTCCTAATTTAATTAGTACGTGTTCGGTGTATCTCTCCGCTATTCGAAGCATGCCACCACACTCAATAAATTAAATAAAGGCTCTATAACGCAATTCTTCACACAGTAGAAATGTCTTTATTACGAGTTCAGCGAACCAGTTGAGGGTCTCTGTGTCCGACTCACGTGATATGCAAATGCGTAGTAGTGCTTCTAAAACTCCCTCAGCAGGTCCCACCCATTCCCTCTTCCATTTTTGTCTTCTTCTTCTTCTGCTTCACCTCCGGCGCCTTCACCATGCCTCTCTTCTCCGACATCGCTGCAACACCACCGCCTTCGACCGGCCAACTACTATCGTTCCTTCAGCAACTGCATTTCCCGCACTCGGTTATTCGGTCCAACAAATTTCGATCAGAAGCTTTAGGTTGCCCTCCATCTCAAACACAACCTCACTATTGCACTCCCAAGCTTTCAACCTCTACATCAAGGAAGACGACACAATGATCCTTCTTCAGCGATACGTACTGAGATATTGCCGGATCAGACCTGGTTGTTTTCGTCGCTGATGATTTTGTTCCTGAGCCGGAAGGCTTTTTGGCTTAGGTGAAACACCCAGAGGTAAGACGGTCGCGTTGGATGTACACTCATTGTGGACGAATTTGTGCAGGAGCATTCCTTATGGTGTTGTGAAGAAACAGGAGTTACATACGTCACTTGAGCCGATTGTTGTCTCTGGATCGAGGTTCAGGGAGGTTAGTTATCGGGATTCTTATTGGAGTATCAGGTTTTGTTTCTAATTTGATAATTCTTTTGCAGTGTTCATTAATTAAGTTTTAATGTTTTAGAGCATGAAGCTTTCGTTTGTTTGTTGAATGATATAGCTGTGACGTATTTAAGGATGCATATGGTGTTACAGGTGCTAATTTGCAAGCAAGATTTTGCAACTGCAAAGGTTATAGTACAGAACTTTATGTCATCAGTAGAGATATATGGCTTTGTACACAATGGTTAAGGTCCTAGTACACCAATAGGAGGTCATGTTGATTTACTGCTTCAATTTCATTAGAAATAAAACTCTCTCGAATATTTTGTGACTTGGTACAATACTTGGTTGCTTTTGACAAGTGTCGTTTTACTGACTATATGTCAAGAACTTAACTGCAATTTAGTCTCTGTTATCCTTGGCAAGTTTGAGTTGTGGTTGTTGTGTCTAACTGAACATCTGTGCCAATTAAAAGGGATATATATTACAAAACCTGGAAGACCAAGAGTCTAAGAAATAGAAAATAAACCTGAACTGCATGGAACATGTTTCTTTACCAACATAACCTTCTTGATCACCCTATGGAAAGCAGGTAGTTCCTTACACACTAGAAGCACGTTGGTGGTTTTGCTGTAACCTACTTCAAAGAAAGGATTGCTGAAATCTTGGAAAAAGTTGATAGGTTGAAGTATATGATTTTAGTTTCTGGCAGGTGTAGAATATGCTGTTACCCTGTTTTGTCTGTAGCTAAGAAAATACAACCATCTGCATTTCATTTTAGAAGGCATAGAGTATTGGAGCAACGGATAATTGTTAAACTTTAATTATGATGTACTACTCCTGCCCCCTATTTCGCTTTTGGAGGGATTGTTGATGTGTATAAAGTATTAAAATCTTGTGTATTTTGATTAGTTAGTATCCTTGGTTCAAGCTGTTTATTGAAGGTTGTTGGTGTACTGGCTTTTTGCAGTCCACCCCTTCTACTGAGTTCAATGGTCCTGGCGATATAAAAGAAGTGGTGATATAGAGCATCATATTGCTGAAGGAGCACAACTTCTGGAACTCAGATTTGTTGTAGTGGTGCCAAGTCCTCTTGTTTCACTTTTCTGTAAGCTATAATTTATATCTTATCTTCTTTCCTTAACGTTATAGGAATACACGAAGTTATAATTCAGGACAACCATGGAGCAAGCATTCTCTGAGTAGATATCATGCAATGTGGGATAAACCCAGGCCAGAAAGTGCTACAGTTGTATGATTTTCTCAACTCAAAGTACAAGAAAAGAGTAAATGAAAAGGATAAATCAGTAATAAAGGTATCTGTTCAGGTGGTAGAACAAACTTTATCTAGTGGTGTTTGTTGTCTTATAGGATAAGGAATCAGGATGGGATTTTGGCTCTCAATGGTGAGGTAGTGAATTGCTGTTTTTCGTACTACCTTGAGTTTCCTCAAAGCTATAATTTGTGTCAATATATCCCTACTTTACATTATTTCAAATTTGGTTAAAGCTTGGCACTACCTTCATTTTCCTCAAGAGGTTCATGTTTGCTCCAGAGAAAAAAAAAACATTGCTTAGTGGTGCAATGAATTCTAAATGCAAATTTTGTATTATACTATACGCATGAAAGACGAATACAACCTGTTATTTTGTTGTTTCCGTAGTAGCTGTTTACGTAGTATGTATAATGAAGTATATACTTTATACCATCTTAAAATTTTCAATGCTTCGGAAGTGCTTGCTTTGTTTGTATCTTATAAGTTGTCTGGAAATCTAGTTTTGCATATGGACCTCGTTTTATGGTCTCATTCAATGAGTTGTCTTTAAAGGAATTCATCCAAATTGACAACATTAGCAACAACATCAAGCTTACGTGTGCACTTGAATGCATACTTTGCTTAAGGCTTTTTGTATTTGAAGCTACTACAAAATCCATTTAAGCCATTTAGCATGATTTTGTAATGTGATAGGCTTGCATGTATTTAGCAATTCTTGGTGAGATCACATTTCTGGTTTAGCTCTTCTTTTTAGATAACCAATTTTTGTTGCATAGAAGATAAAGCCTTCTTGCTTAGAAATTGTACAAAGAAGCTTTCTTATTGTAATTATGTGGGGGGTACAGGAATGTAATGCATCTTCTTGCGATGGGTATCCAAGAAAGCCAAAATATTTCTTTTGAGACGAAAGAAAAAAAAAAGAAAACTAAATATAAGGAGAGTTGTGCATATCGTGTTACCTTTAAGACTAAAGACTAAAGTTGTGCCTAAGAAAAAAAAAGAAAACTAAATATAAGGAGAGTTGTGCCTAAGACTAAAGCCCTTCATTATTTATTTTCACAGATGGAGCTCGACTTCCTTTCTTGGAAAAGGTTATTGGGGATAAGTTGACTGCAGAGAAGTTCGTGGTGGCTGCGAAGGGGCGACATGCAGCGACGGAGTCCGTCTTCTGGAATTCTAAAATGGACCAATGGCTTTGAGTACTGGATTCTGGAAGATAGTGAAAGCGGAGAAACATGCATGAAACTTAATGAGCTTAAGTCTTCAAACGTCATACTACTTTGGATTCACTAATTTCTTCTTGTTAGTTATATCAACCTAATCAGGAACCACTGCTGGAAAAGCAAAAGACCAAATCGAGCATACCTTTGCATCAAATTTTGTGCCTCAGTGGATTGAGTTGTTCTATTCAGGTATGCTGCATCCATACTTTATATACTATGATCTCGAGATTCTTTGTAATGCCATCTGCTTCTCTATACAGGCATTACTTAGCGTCATAGTTATTTTTTACAAACTACAAAATGCCTAATTCTGCTGCATGAGAATACATATACACATGGGTGTAGCCTTGTTTATGTGGGTTCTGTAACTGCATGTACAAACTGGCAAAACGTTGTCTTCTCATGATGTTAGAAAAATGTGCGTACTTCATATCATCCTCTTATAATATGTAATATGTCCCAAGCACAATTTCTGAGTTATGCTGTTGTTGACTAGCCATGCAGAATATATTAGTGCTATGTCTTTTCATGTGTATCCGGAAGTAATGCGGATCTAGCCCTACTTTGGGATGTTAAGCTATCTGGACATCCCAGTTACTTAGAATTAATGACTCGAAAGGCTTGAAAAAGCGGGGATAGCTCAGTTGGCTAGAGCGTGTGCCTGCTTCTCACCCTGAAAATTTTAGATTCTCAAATAAATAATTAATAAGGGTAGAAGAAGAAGAAGAAGAAAGAATAAATAAATAAATGAATGCAAGGCCATGACAGGTGTGTTAGCTGCATCTCCTTGCAACACATTGTTACACTCCATGAAAGCTTCTTTCTTTTAGTGAGGCCACTGAATATCAGCCACTTTTAGAGGAATATTGTTTGTCACATCGATTATTATGTAGTTTTCTCATAGGAAGTGCTATATAGTAATTTACTTGCTACCAAAATTCCTATGGAAGTCTATGCTAAAGTTAGTATGTTCTTGGACTCCTCATGGATCAAGACCCACTTCTAGATGAAACCTTGGTGAATAAAATTGTTTGAAGCATCAAAAGCTCAGGATCGATATGTGAGGCAGGAATTGCTACTTCTTTGACCAATACTGGACAACATTGATAATCTGTCTTTAGACAAATGAATCCTTGCACCTAGCTTAATTTCTAAACCTGCATTGGTGGAAGGGCTTCTACCATTGTAAGCTGACTCTTCTATTTCTTCTCTCTTTTCGGGAATGCATCATCTGACAATCTTTTGGATACGTAGGACAGGGATTACCCAAATGGTTGGGCTCCCCTGCAACATATGATAGTTGAAGGATTGATCAACTCAGGGTTGAAAGAATCAAGGTCCTTAGCTGAGTATCTTGCTATAAGATGGACAATAACTAGCTATGCTGCTTGCATGAGAACAGGCACTATGCAAGATAAGTATGATGTTGAAAAATGTGGAAGCAAAGAGGCAGTGAATACAAACCTCAAGTGAGTTCCTTTATATTTCCCTTTTTATTAGTAACTGATTTAGGTTAAATATTGATGTTATTTACACAAATACGGTCTTAGCCCTTCTCTACAGTATAGGATGTTATCATCAGTATGCTGAATTTAGCACATTTCGAGGAGTCTACATTTTTGTTCCTTGTGAAGGAAGGTCAGTCGAGAGAAAGTTCAGCGTTGACCCACTTTGTACCAATTAGTGTCTGGGAAAGATCTCAATTATGTTTAGGAATAGACTCTTGGTACCTCCTAAGCTTCTGAGACGAGCTGCAAAACAAAACAAGACACCAATTTCTTCTCCAAGATTTTGCTTCACTGTATGAAGTCTTTTGTTGTTAAGCACCAGTCATTTAACTATGAGGTGCCCATATTGACATGTAAAGGAAACAGATAGACTGCATGGGAAGGCAGTGTATTTTTATAATGTTTGTTATATCTGCTATAGTTATTATTAAATTATTTTCGTATTTGGTGTTACCATAGCCGATAGTATGCAGTGCAACTCATCATATGCTAGTCAGGAGCTGGGCCTGCCCATCTACGTGAAGTTTGTTTTAAGTTATGTTTGTGCACTCTTTAAATTTGTTGGTTATTGAATCAAACTGAATGCTGGTGGAGAATTTAACTGTGAAAAGTTGTGCCAATCTTCATATTGCACCATATATATCTTAAGATATTCTTTGACACCTTGCAGCATGGTTTGTTTAACCTTTGTTATCTTACTGGAACAGGCTAGCTTTGGGTGGTCAAATGGCGCCATATTGGCAAGGCTTGAAGAGTTTGGGTGGCTTTCTGATAGAAATACATTGCTGCTGACAAGTAAGATGACTGTCAAGATTATTTTTCACAAGCTTTAAAACTACAACACAAGATACACAAATAAGTGTAACCAGGCTCCTCCCAAAAATATAGATTATAAGTAAATGAATAATCCATTTTCATATGTTGAAGGTTTTCATAATCTATCATATTCATATCTTAGCTCTAGTGATCCATTTTGCTTATCTAACTGAGTTCATTCTATAGCAGTTAAGGGTCCATAACCAGCTGAGAGCTTTCTTCTGTGAACTCAGGAAAAAGTAAGGCCATTGCACTAACAGCAAAGAAATTATTAGTTTAAGATACGATTAGTTAACCGAAAGAAAGATAAATATTCTCTAAAACGGTCAATACTGATCTCATGATTAGTAGATGATTTAAACTATGAAAGTAGTGGAGCAATCATTGAGGAACCAACTACCCAATCAAGTCGTATATTCTATAAGCAAAACTTTAGATTAGAATCTAGAAAACAGTAGGCTATGACTCATCTAAGATTCATTAGTCTTTTTGTATGTTTCTCAGCAGCATATTAAAATTAATGGCAATTGCTTTATGGAGTTTGGTAAGCTTTCTCAAAATAAATCAAAGTGAAAATGGTTGTTAGATAGAATCGGAAGGCAGGTTACAAGAAACAAAGCTGGTGGGCCTGCTCTGCAGCAGAGGATAAACTGCAGATGAGGAAAACTGTTGATGTTTAATTTCCCTCCATGTCAGGAGGAAAGCTCCATGAACTAACTCCACTAACATAATTGAATATGTAGAAGAAAATAAAAGAAAAGTTGAGACAATCATGTAGTGGGTTATTGTATTGATCCATCTAGAAGAGACAGAAAGCTTTTGTGTAGGTGAAGTTCCCCTAAATTGCTAAAGATAGCTAAACCCATACCAACTTGAAGGATATATAGATCTATTAGCAGTTCTTTCATAAGCTTAGGTGATGAGGACATTACACCAAGCATGAGGGATTCTAGATGAGTCCTTTCATCAGATAATATGCATGCAACATTATTTGCAGGTGTAATTCTCCGCTAAAGAACAACTATATGGATTCATAATGGAATATACCGTTGAAATAAGAAGATAATTTTGTTTAAGGGTGTATTTTATTATGTTTGTAACTCACTTTCTTACGCCTTCTGAATAAGTTCATGTCTTTTTTATTTTACAAAATTATTCTCATAAATTTATTTTTTAAAAACTCTCCTTCGCATTATTTTTTGATAAGTAAACAAGTTAAGTTTGTCAAAAGTTGAGCGATTGGTGACAATAATATTTAAAAAAGTTTTTAGTAAACAAAATATTGTAGAATATCATATCCTTTTGAGTATGACAATAACATCGATAATTTCAACTATCCAAGCTGACAAAGGTGAAGAGATTTCTTTCTGGAAGGTGATCAAAGAAAGAATGATATAGAAAGATGTCTTTTTGACCATGCCACAATGGCGAAAATACTGATGACACTTTTGAACTTAAGCATGAGGACTGCTACCTTTCCCATGCTGCTTGTGTTTGAGAGACCCTAATGGACTACTGCTCCACTTACAAGGAGATTCGTATAATTTACGGAAAAACAAACATTAAGTGTGTTTAGTTATTGTGAGAGGTTTAATTTGTATTAAGGTGAGTTATGAAGAGTGAAGTATTTAAGAAATTATAGTTAAAGTAAGTTTAATTTTTATATTTATTTTCTACTAGAAGTGAGTTTCATAATAAAATTGTATAAACAGAACATAGTGAATCATAGCTCCTAATGAGATGAAAAGGTTTGAAGTAAAAGAATTAAGCTTATATAAACCAATCTTTAAAAAAAAATTTACAGTATATGAAAGAGTCAGTAAATTGAAGCAAAGTATTATGAACGGAGGAGCATCTTAGAATTAAATGAAAGCAACCACTTTTTAACAGAATGAAGAAGAAGAAGAAGATAACAATGAAGGAGAATAGAAAGTACAGTGTCTTCTTTTTCTGTACCCAAATATTAGAAGCTTCAGTTGATAGTTAGAGGCATTTAAAGTTTGAACTCCTTACGGACACTTTTTTCTCCAACCTACCAACGCCCTCTATCTTTATTCTTCGTTTCGAATTTAATAACCAGGAAAGTTCGCACCGTCGTGCCTGTGATGGTCAATGCTAGCAAGTAATTACCTTTTCCAAAATCTCTAATAGATATCGTTTGGACGCTGTTTATCAAAATTCTATTTTAAGATTTTATTTTTTATTAAGTTTTTTATATTTTAATAAATAGTTTAAAATTTTTAAAATAAAATAAAATTGTACATATAAAGTTGTATACATATAATTTTAGTTTTTAAATATATTAAATTTATTTTTAAATAAATTTTTTGACAAAAATATTTTCAGTTTAAGCATTTTAAAATATCTATGTAATACTTCTCCTATTGAGCTTGCTAGTTGCAGAAACCGTTGTAGCGTTTTATGTAACTAAGAGAAGTTCAGGAGTGCTTAGAATAAAAAAAAATTTGAATGAATTAAGTTTCTTATTAAAAAAATAATAAACTTAATATATAAAAAAAATTTCTATCATATAATTTATTTTATAATTTAAATTTTAAATAAATAATTCTAAAATATAAAAAAATAATAAATTTGGGACTGTGGGAGTACGTTCAAAGGCACTCCTAAACATCCCTAATCAGGTCTTCAATCACTACACTGGTTCAAATCATGTAGGCCAGTGAAACTGGTGCTCCTAGTAAGGGGTTTAAAACTTGTTTAATAATTACAGTAGACTGAAATTTATCTTTTACGAAGTTGTTAAATGATGCGTTGAAGTAAACGGGAGGGTGCTTGTGTACCGGTAACTCATAAGCTAATTGGGATTCAACGTTTTAGAAAAACGGTCAAACTTTCATTTTTGCAAATCTTACCAGATTAATATTTTGAAATTTCTGTATGAATGAATGAAAATTATGTGTAGAAATTCAATTCAAAGTTGTGGACGACCAACTACCTCACATGATCATGCCACTTCCTGACATAACCAGCCTCATCATCAATATTTCCTTAAAATTCTCTCCCAACATTTATTATTGATTTGCTTTAGAGAAGATGGAACCTTGTAATAATAAAAACTTTGCGACGTGTCAGGTTTATATATCAAATCAATGAATAAATTTATCACAAAGGCAGGAGACAACCATAACTCTTGCGTCGCAAGATCGTCTTACTTATATGTATCTCATTTACATATAAGTAATAGTAAATGAGATCAGTCAATCTGCTGCAACTCTCTCTACACGCGTATTTCGATAATTAATACGTCACTATACTTTCATATACTTGTCTACATAATTACATAACTTTTTCTAAGCCTGTATATTTCTATATATTGACTGATCTCATTTACTATTACCGTCTTCCTCTATGCGAATGTTTACTCTGTTTGTGCACCGGTCATCGACTCGGACAAACGCCACAGCCGCAGTGCTTCACGGCTGTCGCAAGCTAGCTTTGACGGCGGTGTCTCGTTGCAGTCGGAGAAGTACTTTCCTGAAACACCGACATCTCTCTGCTGCGTCACCACGTAGCAAGTTGTTGCTGCAGCCTGCAAACAACATTTATATCGCAGATATAAGAGACTGATCCTGAAATTCTTATACTAGTAGATAATTTTGGAGATGCCAGTATAAGTACCTGAGGGATTGTTTTGAGGAGCTTGGATGCCAAGAAGAATACCAAATCTGCATTGAATTTTGTTAGGAAATTAACCCAGCTATTATTAGTAGATATAATTTAATTGATTAGCTATGATGGCTGTGGACGATCACACTCACCGGTGAGGAATCCCTCACGGTCTCTGGTGAGGCGAGTTCGGACGATACCGGGATGGACACAGTTGACGGTAACGTTTGCGTTCATTTCCTACAGGAATTAATCAAAATAATAACCGCACTGAATCTTATTAACTTCTGCCATCGATCGAAAGTCAATGTGATAAAATAGAAATATGATGAATCAGCGGTCGTCATGAAAATGACTCAAATGAGCTGGTTGAAATGAATGACAGGAAGGACCTTGAGTCTCCGAGCAAGCTCTCTGGTGTGGAGCACATTAGCCAGCTTAGATAGAGCGTAAGCCTGCGTCGCGTCATAAGGGCTGCAAAGATATGCGCAAACAACATAAAAAAATGTGGCAATAATTAGCAAGGCAACAACAGAAAAGCTGCATCGGTAAATAAATAATTTGAACAAGTTGGCTATGATCGAAAGTAGTACATTTTCTTGCGTGTGATGAGGTCAAGGTAATGAATTGGGTCGCCGGAGAACCAACCGTGGATGCTAGAAGACACGTTCACGATCCTTCCCTCGATGCCAGTTGATCGTGCAGTCTCCACCATCTTCTCCAACAACAGCTTCGTCAGAAGAAAATGGCCTAAGTAGTTGGTGGAGAAGGTCATCTCCACTCCGTCCTCGGTGATCGCATGCGCGTAAGAAAATTTTCCAGCGTTGTTTCTAATGAATAGGAATTAAGAAAACTTGTTTTCAGTACTGTAAATAAAGGAGAAGATGCGGTAAGTAATTAGTATTTAGATCATACATGAGCAGATTGAGCGGGAGATGGAGAGAAAGAAATCGAGAGACGAAACTTCTAACGGAGACCAATGAACTGAGATCAAGAGGAAGCACGATGATCTCAGCCCACGGAAACTCGGCAAGGATCCTCGCTCTAGTCTCTTCCGCAGTCTTCATGCTCCGGGCAGGAAGCACAAGCCGAGCCCCGCGCATCGCCAGAACTCTCGCCGTCTCCTCTCCGATCCCAGACGTCGCACCTACGCGAGCCCAATTGTTAACCAACCTTGTTAAGTACATAATTAATTGTTCAAGAAACGACACAAATCAGAAACTGCATGTACATATATTGATATACACCAGTGATGATAGCAGTTACGTCGCCGAGGTCGCTGCATCCCTCAGTGACCTCTTTCGCCGTCGACTTGGATCCGAACCCACTCTGCCCAGCAGACCCAATCAAGTACTTGAGTGTCTCCAGCATGTTTGTCATTAATCCTTCTGCTTCTTAGCCTTTGGAAACTACTCAAGTAGAACAAATGATTGAAGAAGGAAGAGGAGGAGATCCAAACAATACTGTCTATATATATATATCTGTCGAAAGATTTGTTTGCAGCGAGTGGTTTGAAGAAAAGTTGCAGTAGTGGTTATATATAAATTACACTGCATAGAGAAGGAAGGACAGAAAGAAAACAAAATGTTATTTAATTAGTTATGATGGAGAGAAGGTTCATTAATTAAGATTGTAATCAGTCTACTGATTATTGAAGTCTTGGATACCTTGTTGTCCCATGTACTAACCAATTCAATTAATTTAGAGGAAAACAGTAACGTGGTTAAGGCAGTTTCAGAGAGGAAAGAACAGCAGTGAACACGAGGGCTTGGAAGGAAGGAAATGTTATGACTATTGCATGATGTGATTAAATATGTCAAGTGTGACATGATTGTTACGCTTCAATGTTTATTTACCCCATCCTCAAGCGAATGTTTTAGAATGCTTTAAAAAAATAAAATTTTTAATAAAAAATATTAAATGATTTTTTGATTTATTATGTAAAAGTTTATATTTTAAAATTTTTTAAATTATGAAATATTATATAAAATTATTTTTAAATAAAAAATAAAAATACAAAATGAAAATTTTAGACAAACATTACTATTATATAATAACTTGCTAATTGAATTACTTTTAAATTTTGATCGAGTCTAAATTGTTTGTGCGCTACAATTTATTACAGGAAATGTTGTGATTAGCTGCCGTAGCATTAGGATTAGTTACGAGATGTTTGAAATTATTTATAAATAAAGTTTTTTTAAATAGAAAATATTTTTATTATTTTTTAAAAATGAATTTTTTTTATTTTAAAAAATAAAAATATATATAATAAAAAATTTTTAATATGTAAAATTTTTTATAATTTTTAAAATTTTAAATAAACTTTTTTAAAATTTATAAAATATGTATTAAAAATTAAAAAATTCTATTAAAAAAATGGAAAGGAAAACTCGCTCTTACTATGGGTACACAAAGAAGCCAAATCAATGCAAAAGCTTCGAGTAAAAGAGCAAGATCTATCTTTCTAATAATAAAGCTAGCTCCCAGTAATGTCATTGTCGACAAGAAGCAACAGTTTGGATCTCTGTCGAATGATAAAAGCTGCAGGCATGCAACGAGAAGGTAGCAAGGCTAGGAAGACAAGGGACCAATGAAGAACAGGATAGAGCATGAATTGTAATAGTAGAGGTTAGAAGAGAGGGGGTGGGTGCAAAAGGTTAGGAACAGGGAGGAAGGTTAAGTCTCTATCTCGGACCCAACATGTCCACAAATGCCGTGCCTCGACACGAAAGAAATAATTTTGGGAACATTACCAAAAACTTTTTACGAGCCTGATCGTTTTGTCGCCATAATCCGACCAGACTCCAATTCCTCTGTCCCCTCCCATCTCAATGTTTTGTTCTCCCACGCTCTGCCGTACTTTAATAAATCAATCGTTGCTAATCCTACTATAGCTTCGATTGCGATCGTTGCTAATTTGTCCCTAAGGTATTCATTCCATTTGTTTTTCTGTAATCAGAATTGGACAATTAGTGTGTGTTTATTTTGATAAAAACGTGGATGAACTGAATTTTTTGAAATTGAATTGAAAAAATTAAATTAAAAATTAATAATATTTAGAAAAAATAAAATTATATATTAATATTATATTAGTAGTAAATTTTAAAAATAAATTTTTTAAAAAATTTTATTAATAAAAAATTTTTATTTTAATTTTTATATATTTTTTATAATAAAAATAAATTTTAAAAAAATTGAGTTCGGAGTGTTGATAAAATACGCAATTAGGGAACACGCACGAACGTGAGAGAGATGAGAAACATTTTTACCTTTGTTGTAACGATTAGATGGAATTCAATCGCTGAACTGAAATGGTGAAGTTATTTGCACGCAGTACAATATAATTATTAAAGCGCAAAAGCACGATACAACAGTTTACCCTCGTGACTTCCTCACTCTACTACTACTAGTAGTAGACTAGATTAGACTAGCACCAGGTATTCATTATAACCTACACTGCGTAGTTTTGACTCTAATTTTGTAGTTTGCCAAATTCAAACAATTTTTTTCATGTCTTCTTATATATATCAAGAAAAAAAAAAGAAGTAGAAGTTGAGCTTTTGTAAATACAGTAAAACATAAGCACACGTGAGGTAAGGTCCGATATTCCTTGGTCAAGACAAATATTGCCTCGAGTTCTGTTTTGTAAAAGCAAAGCTAGAAACAAAACAAAGCAGAGCAAAAAGTTAAGTTAATCGATTCAATTATCAGAGTCATGTCAATGAGTTGAAATTTTCAATTCATTCCCGCAATTTCTGCTTCTTTTTTTTTTTGATCTTTTTCTTTGTTATTTGCAGCTTAGTAACATTTTGTTTTTGTTGTTTATAATTATAAACAATTGATGTAAAGGATTAGTTTTGGAATCTTTGAAGCATCAGAGTATACGTATTTGTAGTTGATAGCGAAGATTTCAGTACATGAGTGGTTTTGTAGTTGGTCGATTGAATTATGATAAAATAATAGATTGAGGTTCATGGGTTCTTTAATCGATCATGATATTATAAATATTAAAATTAGTTGCAAAATTAATCTGATAATGTGCAATGTGCATAGTTCAATGCATGCAGAATATTAGAGTAGCACATGGAATCAAATGATTCCTCCCCTCTGCGAATTAGAACAACTCTTATCCATGAGTGCATATTTATTTTTTGTTCTACGTTCCTGAAATAATAATAATATTGCAGCTGCAGGATTATAAGGGCAAGTGGAATTGTAGAGTTAATGTGTTATTTGATAAGAATAAATATTATACGACTCACTTGCAGAATGAACCATTTAATATAAATGTTTAAACTGACGAAAAAGACAAAAATAATAAGTATCATCTTAGTAACGGTATTACTAAGGATGAGTGTTTTTAAATAAAAATATTTAAAGTTTTATAAAAATTAATTTTTTATTTTTTAAATAATAATAATAAATTTTTATTAAGTAATTTAATTTTTAAAAAATATTTTAAATTATTAAATATTTTATATTAAAAATTAGAAAAAAAAAATAGTAAAACTTTAGCCAGAGAAATTTGGCTTATTTATCTAATAATTTTATTTTTCAATAAGTTTTATAGAATATTTTATAAACCTTTAAAATTTTTTAAAACATAAAAAGACTATATATCATACAAAAATTAATATAAATTATTTATTATTTGAAAAGAAAAATTATATTGTTTAAAATTTTTTTATAATACTTTTAATTAAAAATTCTTTATTATAATCAATTTCAAACGTCTTCTAAGAACGCCAGGCTTGTGGAGTTTATCTTCTTATGAAGCGATTCAAAGTGATACCTTTATCTGACGTGAAATAATAAGTTAAATTTTATTTTATTGCAGTTTTATCAACAGGAATTTTCTTTCTTTAACTCAATAAACCAACCTTATCTTACCAAAATCACTTTTAATTAAAAAACATGATCCAATTTCCATTAAACCATACTTAATGTAGTCCAGCTTCTTCTTTCAATCATTGCAAACGTATCTATCTTGTACATTATTTTCCTTCCTCTTTATTCACGAAGCATGTGTTATATGCTGATATCAAACAATTTAGCTTGCATAATTATGGATCCTAATAATCATCTTGTATGGTTTTATAATGTCTTAGGGCTTTTTGATTATTGGGTAAGTAGGTTATATATTATAGAAAATATTTTGGAATTACTTATGAAATATAATTTTTTTAAACAAAAACTATTTTTTTAAAAAATTAAATAATGAGTTCTACTTTTTTATAATAAATAAATATTAATAATAATATAACATAATTTTTTATATTTTTAAAATTAAAATAATATGTATAATATTATAATAAACTTATTTAAAATTTTAAAATAATAAATTAAAATAAAACTGAATTGAAAAATATTTCACAAGTGTTTGTCTGATCTTTGGTGGTTGGTTCTATATGTATGTAACATGGTGCACCAAAGTTGGATCCTGTGATTGGGACTTGATACCAGCCTACTGATTTGTTATAGAATTTTTCATGCCACTGCATCACACAATTTTAGTGTGTTCTTCTACACACAGGAAATAACTTCTCTTGCTAAAAAATCACTTCAAACTTACTTTTCGTTAAAAACATACAAAAAATAATTTCTAATTTATTTTTAATATAAAAAATATATTATTTTTAATAATACTATTTTTAATAACTCATTTTTGAAAACCCATTTTAAAAAAAATTCAATTTCAAAAAAAAAAAAACACCATTAATGAATGGGTACCGTCAACAGTGAGACAAAAAGTTGATCTGTAAATTTTTTCCATTCTGTAGCTAAGAGTCATTTGGCCGTGCACTTTGTTTGCTTTTCACCCTCTTACTTTTTTTTTTTTTTTTTCTAATTTGTTAAAGAACTTTATATAATATTATTGAAAGTTTATTTTAAAATTTGAAAAATTTAGATAAATTATATATATATATATATATATATAAGATGGGGATATTAGCACTCTATTTTTAAGGACACTTTAGGGGCACCCTTTTTAATCTAAAGTTCCAAATTCAATCTCCACTTTTAAATATAAAAAACTATTAGTAATAAGTATGATGATAAAGTTTTAACTCAACCGAAATACAAATCAATATCTATCCGGCGTTTGATCAAATGATATAAATAATAAAATTTGATAAAAATATTCTTTTTCCTTTTTAGATCATCTTGATCAAGAGATTCGATGGAGATCAATTCATGATCCGATTGAGCTAAAATTTTATCGTCGTCTTTGTAACTCATAGTTTTTCATACCCAACGGTGGATATTATATTTAAAATTTTTTACGCATTTTTTTAGAAAGGGTTGCCCTAAGGGTGGAGTGCCCCTATCCTCACCTATATATATATATATATATACCATTATTTAACTAACTTAATAAATTATTAAATTTTAATTGACTAATTAATTAAAAATTATCTTTAACTATATATTTCGATAGATATATGAATTAATAACTGCATCTTAGAATAACCTCTTTCCATTCATACTTTTTAGAATTTGAATCTTCTTTAATTTCATCTCTAAGTGTATCTTTTCTTTAGAAATCAAATTTTCTTAAAGAGAAAATTTTGCAACAATAAAAGCTATGCGTCAAGGTACGAATTTTTTACTAATTTATTTATAGTGAAAAATGAGTTTTAACAAATTGAGAATTTAAGATCTATGTAAATTAGTTGTTGTATAAAATTAGAGTACAGCAAACTACACTATTAAGCATAACAACGTTAACGAAGCGAAACATTGAAGTTTGTTTGAGTCTTTAATTTGTGGAATTTTATTGTATATTCACCTTGAATTCGAATAAAATTCAAAGAAGAGGAGCAGTCGAGTTGAAAAAAGAAAAAATTCATAGAAGAACTAGTGAACATATTTTCATGTGGTTGATGTGATTAAAATGATTGATTATAAGGGTGTTGTATAATCTTCTGGTTGACACATGCAAAAATTAATATTTATATGATTCCACATAATTGATTCTTCAATTATTAACGAGCATCTTATATTTAGTTAAGCAATCTATTATCTATGATTTGCTTAAGTCAACTAGACTAGAGAAATTATCTTATGATTTTATTTCAAGTACCAAAGAAATTTCTAAACCATATTAAAGCTACGATATGAAAGTTATCTAGAAAAAACGTTTGAAAATATTTATAAAATATTTTTAAAATAAAATAAATAATAGTTAACGTATATATTTTTATATCATATAAATTTTATATAATATTATAGCAAATTTTTTGGTTAAATAAAATAAAATTTTGAAATGAAAAGTTTTGAAGACGTATTGGCAAATGATTATACACAAGAATTTATAAAATATAAAATTAACAAATGTGTTAGACTAGCTCCGAGGAAGGTACACCAGAAAGAATCGAGAAGGCGTACATGCATGTAAATGTAAAATTTCAGAAAATTTATTTTATTGCAACCAAAGTTTATTTTAACAGATAAAAATAAATTTTATGAAACTAAATTTTATAAAAAATTTAATTCGATAAATATATAATAAGTTTGAATTAAAAATTTTACAATAAAAATAAATTTTTTATACTTGAAGCACACCCCCAAAGAATCTGTTTATTGCTTGTTAGATATAAATTTGCAACAAGTGATCATATTAGCATGATTTGGAAATGTAGTTAATACGGAGAAGAAAACAGAGATTGATTAATGAGATTTTGGAGTCGTTGAGAAAAGTTGAAATAATATGAGGAGGGCGAGCAAAGGTTGAAAATGCGGTTGATGTCCTGGTTCAAATCAGTGTTTGGGGTCCATTCGTTATACGCCTGCATACTATATATATATAGCTTAGCTGTCTAAGAATGCGTTTAGAATTACATTTTAAATATTATTTTTTAACTTTTTTTATTATATATATTTTTAATATATATTTTATAAATATTTAAAAATTTAGATAGTGTAGAAAAATTTTACATAATAAGATATTTTTATTATATATTTTTATTATTTTTTAAAAATAAAAAAATAGAGTTTATTTAAAAAAAATAAAAATATCTTTCATTTTAGAAAAGTTTTATTTTATAAGTAATCTCAAATGCACCCTTAAATAAAAAAAAAGTTTGTAGTTACATTTTTATTCATATTTTAATAAATTTTTTATAATTTTACTTAAAATATTTAAAAATATAAAAAATTTATGTAATAAATTTATTATTATTTATTAAATAAAAAAATAAAATTATTAAAAAAATATTATAAAATTATTTTTATTCTAAAGAGTTATTTCTTGAAAATAATTTTAAACGCTTCTAAAATATAATGGCACGGAAGGAGGAAATATTTTTTCTTTAATGGCTCTATATTTACAACACATTAGTTTCCCATATTGTGAAATACACTATCATTTGCACAGAGCTGCAGTATAAGAAGACATCATCTATCGTCAATTTCTTTTCTTTTTAGTTTAATTTATGAGGGAAAAAAATTCTTCCAAAATACATGTATGGAAGAATGCATGCATCGTATCTTTTGTCATAAATTGAAGATAAGTGTTTAAGATTTTAATCCCAAAATTCTTTCTATATATGTATCGCTCGATACATTTACTCACCAGTGACCACAGATCCATTGCATCTCAATTACAACATAATTAAAAGTAAAACTAATTAAAAGTCGAAGCTTCCTTCAACGAATCAAATCTATGCACAGTACAGAAGAACATATTGATCATGATTTCACATCTTTGCAGCAGATTACTAATGAACTATTTATTGTTCATATATATATAGAAGTGCTTATTCTGCATGCCTTAAAATCATTTGAGTGGTTTATATGTTATGTCATCACCGTTGATGAGTTTTTATTGAATTTTTTTTCTTTTGGGTTGTTGTCGTCATCTTTATGTCTGTGGCTTCAGTGACTAGTCACCATCCTTCCTCTCTTTTCCCCTTCTTCCAAAATTACCTCGTCTCCTCTCTGATCAAAAGCAAGACAGCTATGAGAACTCCCTAACTTAATCAACTAAATAATTAATTAGTTAAATAAAAGATTGTTATCATCTTATTCTTCGTAACTGCTTCTGAATTATTTCCAACTAGAATTTTTATTGTGTTTCTTTGAGAGAAGGGGGATTAAACAAATTGGGTTTCGGCATATTTCTATAAATGCGCGGGCGGCGCCTTCCAGCACTATGCTGCAAACCTGACAATAGTAGTACTACTACCGAGGCAAGATAGAGAAGACAACGCCAGAAAGAAAGAAGAGCAGTGATATATTTAGGTAGCTCTTTTTCATCAGCAGCAAAAAGTTTCTTCCGAAATCTTTTCTCTTCAATCTTTTGTAAGTTAGGCAATCTATCAGGGAAAATTGAATTGAAGAAAAAACATGCTGGAGACGTTCAAATACTTGATTGGGTCTGCTGGGCCGAGTGGGTTCGGATCCAAGTCGACGGCGGAAGAGGTCACTGAGGGATGCAGCGATCTCGGCAACATAACTGCTGTCATCACTGGTGTATATCAAATATGTGTACATGCAGTTTCTGATTCGTTTCGTTTCATGAACAATTAATCGTGTATTTAACGAGGTTGGTTAACAATTGGGCACGCGTAGGTGCGACGTCTGGGATCGGAGCGGAGACGGCGAGAGTTCTGGCGATGCGCGGGGCTCGGCTTGTGCTTCCTGCCCGGAGCATGAAGACTGCGGAAGAGACTAGAGCGAGGATCCTTGCCGAGTTTCCGTGGGCTGAGATCATCGTGCTTCCTCTTGATCTCAGTTCATTGGTCTCCGTTAGAAGTTTCGTCTCTCGATTTCTTTCTCTCCATCTCCCGCTCAATCTGCTCATGTATGATCTAAATACTAATTACTTACCGCATCTTCTCCTTTATTTACAGTACTGAAAACAAGTTTTCTTAATTCCTATTCATTAGAAACAACGCTGGAAAATTTTCTTACGCGCATGCGATCACCGAGGACGGAGTGGAGATGACCTTCTCCACCAACTACTTAGGCCATTTTCTTCTGACGAAGCTGTTGTTGGAGAAGATGGTGGAGACTGCACGATCAACTGGCATCGAGGGAAGGATCGTGAACGTGTCTTCTAGCATCCACGGTTGGTTCTCCGGCGACCCAATTCATTACCTTGACCTCATCACACGCAAGAAAATGTACTACTTTCGATCATAGCCAACTTGTTCAAATTATTTATTTACCGATGCAGCTTTTCTGTTGTTGCCTTTCGATCATTGCCACATTTTTTTCTGTTGTTTGCGCATATCTTTGCAGCCCTTATGACGCGACGCAGGCTTACGCTCTATCTAAGCTGGCTAATGTGCTCCACACCAGAGAGCTTGCTCGGAGACTCAAGGTCCTTCCTGTCATTCATTTCAACCAGCTCACTTGAGTCATTTTCATGACGACCGCTGATTCATCATATTTCTATTTTATCACATTGACTTTCGATCGATGGCAGAAGTTAATAAGATTCAGTGCGGTTATTATTTTGATTAATTCTTGTAGGAAATGAACGCAAACGTTACCGTCAACTGTGTCCATCCCGGTATCGTCCGAACTCGCCTCACCAGAGACCGTGAGGGATTCCTCACCGGTGAGTGTGATCGTCCACAGCCATCATAGCTAATCAATTAAATTATATCTACTAATAATAGCTGGGTTAATTTCCTAACAAAATTCAATGCAGATTTGGTGTTCTTCTTGGCATCCAAGCTCCTCAAAACAATCCCTCAGGTACTTTTTTGCGTTCAGTAAATAAAATGGATTTAGACAAGCTATGGAAAAACTGAACCAACCTCTGTTAAATTATTATACAGCGATAGTACTCTGAGTATTGATAATAATAGCTACAACTGTTGCGCTACAGGCTGCAGCAACAACATGCTACGTAGCAACGCAACAGAGAGCTGCAGGTGTGTCAGGGAAGTACTTCTCCGACTGCAACGAGACACCGCCGTCGAAGCTGGCATGCGACATCCAAGAAGCACTGCGGCTGTGGCTTGTGTCGGACGCAATTTCCGATCAACTACATCATCGATCACCACCGCTATCTCGTTCGAAATGACCTGACCGATAATTAGTGACAGACAAAAGGGAAAGTAAACGCCAGCGTTCTTGGAAATCAAACACCACAGTGAAAAAACATAACTGTTGAGATAGATAACTTCTCTTTGTTTGGACCCTTCTGCTGCTTGCTGTTGTTGCTGTCGGTAGAGATTGATAAGACCAACATTCATGTCACGCAGTGTTTACTGTTTATTACTATCAATCAACTGTCCTTTGCTAAAGTCCTGTAGCTTCGAGGATGAATTTAGAATGTCAACCTCTTCGCTTTATGTATGTATCTATACTATTATTTGAGAGGAATCTAGAAGGTAGTTATTTGTCCATATAAAGGGATCTCTATACAATTTGTTTCCTTTGTTCCTTTTGCATGCAATTGGGATATGGTTGGATGGTTTGGTACCGTACAAATTGGTTGTGGAGGAAAAAAATATACATACATACTTTTTAACGTGGGGCATTAGAAATAGAGTTTGATATTTGTTTTCTTATGATTGATTAAAAGAGCTACTGGAGTTATTAGGCCTCTTAGCTTTCCTAGTAATGGCAGGCGTTTGACAAAACGTTTTCAAAATTTTTATTTTAATTTTTGATTATATATTTTTTAATATATATTTTTATAAATATTTAGATAATTTATTAAAAATTTAACAAATATTGAAAAATTATACGAAATATGATTTTTTATTTTTACTATTTTTTAATTAAAGTAATAAAGCTTATTTTAAAAAAATTATTTTTATTTTAAAAAAATTTATTTTAAAAACACTTCAAAATACCTACTAGTAATTTTGGAGGCATTTATTTGTAAAATTATTAAAGTCATAGCTAAATTAATTATCTTAATTTTCTTCATACAGCTCGTACTGGTAAGAAACTGAAAAAGAATGTATTAGCAGTATAATATCTGATTATAATTAACTTTCATTTGTTAAGAAGCTTAACAATATTTAACTATAAAATATCCGAATCCTTTATTGATCCTCTGACCGCATTCCCATAATGATAACTAATGCAAGTAGCTAATATTTTTATTTATTTATTTTGCAGCTCCAAACTCTTAAAAAAGCAGTCAAAATGATCATTTAACTACTCGTCTATGAATCAATGAAATCCATTAATTCTCTTCCTAAAAGTCACTAATTGTTTGGACAGTTGACCACCGCCCAACTTCTAAGCTTGCTAATGACAAAATCTTTGATCACTAACCATTACTTTTAATTTAAAAAAAAAAGGTTCCCACTAATTAAGGGAAGATGATCCTTCAGATCCATTCTATTCCTCTTAATCATTAGCTAGCTTCTTTCTCGAGAAGAAAAAAGCAGCAAGCAAAAAAATTACTCCTTCATCGATCAAATAATCAATGGCTTAATAAATTTTTTTCAAAGGCCATAACCAGACAAAAGATTGTTTAAAAATTTAAAATATTGAAATAAAAAATAATTTATAAACAATGCCAAACATGCATTTAGAACAATTACTTATTTAATTTGTATTCACACTTGACATTGACAACGCAAACACCTGTAGCTTGTTGTCTGCGATGCCTTTCTCTCGGCCCGTTCTCTCTGCAAGTCCAATTTAAATGGGCTCCCAGATATTGTAATTTACTAGGGCTGTTTATGGGAGCCCAATAACTCATTTTCCTCGTTCTAAAACCCAAACTTCAGTTCTTATTCCCCACCTTCTAAAACCCAGTCGCCAGAGCTCCGCGGCAATCCATGGCTTCGGGTATGAAGCTATTCACACCAGAAACGCTCCGCGCCGCCGCAAAACAGTCTGAAGGAATACATCTCGTCCCTCTACCCCTTCGCCGAGCGATCAAAAAGTTCCTTCGAGGTAAAATTCCCAATTCTCTCCAAACAATTCTATCTGAATTTCTGAAGAATTTTGTTAATTTACTTAAATTCAGAGAGAGGGAAGAATGTGAACATGAATAGGGAGGTGCTGATGTTGTCGAAGGCGTTTGAGAAGGTGAAGGAAACCAACCAGCAGCTGCCCTCCACAACTTCGCAGGCTATGATTGATGACCCCTATAAACCTCTTGATCACCGGTGGAAGATTCAGTCTGCTTATGGTGACATTGGTCTGCGGTACGGCGACGATGAGACAGCAGCTTACGTGGCCTCACGTATGCCTGCCGTTTACTCTGCTATATACCGTGTGCTTAGAGAGGTAATGATTTTCGCACTCTGTCGAACAGGTTGTGGGCAATCATACTTACGTTAAGAATTGCTTCTTCAGTACCAATTACCAAACTAACACACATAGTGCTAAAATATCTCTTTATTTTCTTTAAGAACAATTGACAGTCCTACAAACTGCAATATTCCACCTTTAGTAAGTAAACAGACTACTCTGGCTGGATTTCTACAAAAACTTTGTTATCGGGGACATAGTTCTAGAAAATTCCTTCTACCAGACGGGTTATTGGAGTTCCTTCTATTGCATCCCACCTGTTTGACTATATGAAATAATATGCTTTTTCTCACTTGGTCAGATTGTTGTGTGATGTTAATGGTTTCTTTGCAACTAGGTTAGGAGGAGGATCCCAGACTTTGCACCTGCCAAGGTATTGGATTTTGGGTCTGGACCTGGTTCAGCATTATGGTGAGCAATATTTTTTTTAAGTTTTATTTTTTTCAGAGAGTAGTTCTGTTGTCAGAGCAGCTTTCGTCTTTTCTAACCTTATTGCCATTCCTTAAAAATTTATGCTTGTGTGTTTCAGGGCAATGAGGGACATTTGGCCGCAGTCTATAGAGAGGGTTAACCAAGTGGAGCCATCTAAGTACATGCAAAGAGCTGCACAAACCCTTTTGCGAGGTGAAACTAATGATGCTTTTGTGACGCATCGACTAATATTGTTATCTTTCTTCTGCAAAAATCCGATATTGTACGTCTTTTGTTTCTGTTTTAGATTTTGAAGGTTTGCCACTGATTCATAGCTACGACAGCATTCAAGCACTGCATCGTAAACTTGATAAGGATTGCAGAAAGCATGACCTCGTAATCTCTGTGAGTTTCTTCTAGAGTTAAAGTGCTTATTATCAAAGTTGAGTTCTCAGAGTCATGGGGTATGATGATTAGAGAATGCATGGTGCTTTCTATATGATTTCTGTTTTTATTAATTCCAATTTTTGCATCACAGCTTTTAGAGGTCTTCTTCTTCACTTCTATGAACTGAATACAAGAGTAACTACGATAGATGCTCTCCTAATTTATTAGGCAAATACGTTTGTGCACTCATTTCTAGTATCGTGCCTTCGACACCTGGCTAGCTTACCTGTGATGTCAGTGTTTCAGACCCACCAAAAATGACATCATTTTGTCGTGCTTAGCAGGATCTCTTTTTTGTATCCGATGTTAATCATTATATTGGTCTTATTTATTATGATCTGCAAACATCACATCAAAATTAGTAGGCTTTATAGCCTGACCTGCCTTGATATAGTGTTTGCTTACAACTTGGCTGCATTATTGTCCTGATTGATGTGGGTATTTAGTAAGCCTAATACTAGTACTATTGTGATGACATTTACTTTTTGATGTAGGCAGTTTTTTTTGCATCTTACCAGTTATGTCAATTTATATGTACGCCATCTGACAGCCATCCATTCTGTATGACATGATTGTTTTTAGCATAATATTTCTCTCAATTATAATGGTACCGTCAAATTTCCCTCCATTCGAAATATAAAATTCAGATCTTTACATGAGTTCAGTGCTGCAAATTGACTTTCTTAGCTGTTTTTATTACATTGTCTGACCTTGTTCTTGTCCTAACTATGGTTTTAATGGCAACCATATGAAGTCTTATGCACTAGGAGAAATACCATCATTGAGTGATAGGATCACTGTCATCCGGCAACTTTGGGACCTTACTAGTGATGTCCTGGTATGCTTTGCTAGTAAATGCATTTTTCTTATCCTCTAATACATGCTAATGGCACATCTGCTGTTCAATTATCGTTCCTGTTAATTGCATATTATTATCTTTTTTTGTTACAAAAGATCTGGATTTTATGATCTTGATTTTCAGGCTTTTACTTAATTTTGACAAAAGTTATTTTCCTCATCCCTTTGGCGTTTTCTTATGGTTCCATGAATTTATATAGGGCTCTTGCTGTAGAGAGGTTTGGAAAAATGCCACTGCCTGTAAGGGTGTTGCAGGAGGCATCATGCATAGGGCCTTTCAACTTATTCCTGTTTGTAGTAGTGGGACATCTAATCATATAGTAATAGCATCAAGGACGTGATAAGATATTGTATATGCTCATTTGGGAGAAGATCTGTCTTAGTAAGGTTAGATGAAGCAATGAGCCCTGATTACCAATGCCAAAAACGAAGCTTTACTAACTTGGAACCCCAAGCAATTGCTGTGCAAATTTTACTATCTTTCTGGTGTTAACCTTTAAGTGCTGCAATATTGCATCTCAATAAGAAAAATTTCACTTGGCTTGATTGTTCTTTTTGACTCTTTATTTGCTAATAATTCTTGTTAATGACTTGATCTTTGATTAGCACTGCATTCATTTATTTGTCATGAATGATGTTATTCTGTTTACTTTGTAGTCAAATTTGTGATAATTGACTTGAACTGGTCTTAATTTGTGGTAGATTCTCTTGGAGCCCGGCACCCCTCAGGGAGCGAAAATCGTATCTCAATTACGCTCGTACATCCTATGGATGGCAAAGAGGGTAAGACAAACTTCCTCATGATTTGCTTCCTACTTATTGGCTTGAGTATTTGTGATATAAATTGAGTTCATGATTTTCTGTTTTTGTCAAGTGACCTATGCTTGGTTTTTTAGAAATGCCGCAAGCTGGATGGTTCTTCAAATAAACTTAGTGACTCAAAGAGTATTGCTGTTGATGATGCTAGTTTAAGAAATGATGCATTTGTGGTTGCCCCTGTAAGTTTCAGGAAAATAGGAATAAATTTATGTTTTTATTAAGTTATTGTTTACTTGTGCAATTTCCTGAGTTGTCTGATGTTCTAGTGCCCTCATGATGGACGCTGCCCATTGGAGAATACCAGTAAGTATTGTCACTTTGTTCAGCGTTTGGAGAGGACATCATCTCAACGTGCATATAAGGTGTGCTATTACAATGCACTTTATTATTCTTCTGGAAAAATCAATATTTTGAGATACTTTGTTTTTGTAATCTACATTCCTTTTGTGGTACTTAATTTCCTGACATGGTATTATATTGCTGACCTGCTGTACTCCTGGATTTCCATGCACTAGGCAAAGGAAATGAGATTTTGAGTGGACCTGATCGGCCCATTCTGGTTAAAGTAAAGACTGCAAGCCTTTTTGGTTTTAATTTTTGCCAGAGTTGTGCCCATCTGCCCATTTACTTCTAATAGAAATCAGTGTCTGAAATTCCTTGCAGCTCCATGTAGTTTCTCATTTTAGTATTATGGAAGATTTAGATAATTATAAAGGAAATGTTTGCCATGGCTATAGTAGCTTGGATAGAGATGGTCATTATGCTAGTTCAAAACCTAGGGGGAACTAGTGCAATTAGAATAGGCAGCTTGAATTGAAACTGAAGTATTTGTTTTGGGGGTGGAATTTGTGCAAGCTGTTTCGCTTGTGGCAGGAATTGGCAACCAGTTGGTTCTATATTTCACATAAGGAACAAACTTCTTGCAACATATATGGTTTCTAATATTGAACCGTTTCTCATCTTACTAGTGTTGGTTTTTATTATCACAAGAATAAATATAAATTCAAGTTAAACATGGAAATAATTTCACCTTTTATTTCTTCTCTGGTAGGCTTCTTGAGGAGCTGAGACCACGCTTGTAATACTTTATCGATATATTAATAGTTATGTTTGGAGTGTATCACCTTCAGCTTGTATTATCAGAATCTTGGTTGGAGTATTAGTGCGCATGTGTTTGTAGTATTACTTATTTTGTAATGCTTCTGTGAGTGGTGCTTTCTCTTTCTCCCACCTCATTCATTGTTTCCATTCAGCGGTCCAAGGGTGAACCTTTACGTGGATTTGAGGATGAGAAATTCTGCTATGTTGCTATAAGACGAGGGCAACGTCCACAGTAAATACTACCTGCTTTTTATGTTTTCAAAATTTGTTGTTAATTTATCCACTAATACAGTATATTGTGTGGCTTGCTAGTATAAATCTTCAGAATCTCATTACTAAACTTCCTTTCGTTGAGTTCAATGATATACTGCTCACATCGACTTTCACTCTCTAGCAAGTGATGGTATTCTAAACTCAACATTGAAATTGGAAAATTCACAAGTTCAGGCTTATGTACTTCCTGTTTCCTTAATTTTGTTAGCTGAGGATTTTGTATCTGACTTTCTTAGTTATTGCATGCGTTTGTAGTTGAAGACCAAACATCACTATATGTGGCTTTAGTCTTGAAGTCAACAAAATGGATTGTGTGTCAACTTCGAAAAAATCTCTACTCATGTTAAACTCTATCTAGACAGCCCTCAAAAAGGCAAAGCAAAAAAGTCATACAAATCCCACTGCACAATTTTGTAAATTGAGACTGATTATTCTGAAATAAGCACCAGCATTATTATTATGGTGCCCTGCTAAAGAAGTTATATGATAAATCCCATGCAGGCGTCGACCTTAGACTCTCTGTTTAAGCATTTCTTTTGGAGCATGTCCCTTTTTAGCAGTTTTTTATAAAGTCTACTTGCAATTGAAAGCTGTGTTTTATTGGACGGGTTTAAAGTTATTGTTGCTGATTTTGAATAGTATTTTGTACAATTGTCTAACCTATATTGGCAAATATGCTTTGTCTGGATCTAATTTGTTCGAAATTGTTTTGTGATGTGCTGGAGGTTAGTAATCTTTAGTTTCTTGTTAAATTTAACAGGGAAGTTTGGCCACTTGATGGCATGAAATTTGAGACTCTTAAGGAACAACATGCAAGACGAAACCCTGAGGATCTTATAATTGACTATGGTAACTTCCATGTTTCTAAATTTTTTTCCATCCTACATCATTGATTTTAGGTGGTTTGTTTTCTTATAATCTCAAGTCTTTGACAAAATTGAGCTGCTTACTTTGCTTCCCTATCTGTTACTTTTCAAATGTGATTCCTAACAGAGGACCAATTTGAATCGGAAGTTGATGATGACAGTCAATTTCAAGATGCTCTTGTTCCCTATGCCTCTGACATTGCTGAAACAAACATGTTTAACGAACCTGAAGAAGAAGAAGAGGAACAGGTCCTTGCAGACATTGGAAGTGGCTGGGGTAGGATTATCTACACACCTGTTAGGAGAGGAAGGCAGGTAGCATTGGATGTCTGTAGAGCCAGTAATAGGGATGGTTCTGAGGGCGTTTTTGAGCGTATAGTAGTCACTCAGAGTAAGAATCCAACTCTACATCGTCAAGCTCGTAAATCTCTTTGGGGTGACTTGTGGCCCTTCTAAGAAAGTAGCCTGTGTTAGGAGCCTGTACTGCTGTGCTTCTGAATCATTCAACTTCATTTGTGAAAAGTAGATGCCTTTGCAATTGCAAATTGCATCTGGGGTATAAAGTTCATCCATGTATGAGGCGAAAAAATAACTATCATGAGGAAATTAGAAGAGAGCAAAAAAGTTTTCAGTAAGCTGTTTGTATTCACAACTTTACTTGAGTTCCAATTCTCAGATGGAGTGGCTTCCTTCAGTTTTTAGGATCTTGTCGCATCAACCTGTCCTTCTGGTACAAGGAATTTGTTTCATATGTCCAACTCTGCCTGGTGCGAACCTAGACTTAACAGATGAATTCCAGTTTTTATGGACTTGTTCCTTCTTCGTATCACTGTAGTACTACATTTGGATCGTATTCAACTCAGGTGATATGAAGAGCATGGAATGTGAGGCATCTATGGGACATGCCAATCATGAGTATGGCATTTCCTCAGCCACTATGAAATCATACCTGGGATCAGTTATGTCATTCTGCAGAGGTCCTGATTATCATATTTTTAAAGTTAAATCTGAAAGGCACACGAAAGTTACAACCAATTTTCTGACTCTGACAGAGCTTCTTTGTCCATCTTTGTCAAAAGTATTCTTTTTTTCTTTTTGTTAAAGTATATATTGCTATACAGAATCATGTGCTAGGACAATGTGTTACTCAAAGTGAAGCTCTAAATATTCGCTTGAAGCTTGTTGATCGTCTAACCTGTGCCTTCACATTTATCTATGTGACGGGAAGAGCCCAGGATTTTGCAGCAGCATCTGATTTGAAGGCTAAGGTATGCCTTCAGTTGAGCTAATAATCACATTTTGCGATAATAGTAATAGGCTGATATTTTGGGCTATTAAGCTGTTCTTTATTTTGGGGATAATTGTGAAGAGGGCCTAGAGGCTGATATTTATAATTCTTTCACAGAGATCTCCTTTTTTTCTTCATTTTGGACTGGTAAACCGTTCACTGTATATGTTTGTAGTTCTCAAAGGTCAGGGCTTGCTAAGTTTATGATCAGTTTCTGAATATTGATTTTCGACTTAAACTAGCCTAAGTAGTGTTAGTAATATTTCTATTAGCAGTAATATTTCTGGGTTACACATCAAAACTACCTTATCATAATTTATAGGAGGCTTTAATAATTGTCAGTATCCTTGATGCAAACCTGATGTACCCTATACCCCTTAAGATGCATACTCATTCACAGACACTTGAACTACTTATAGCCACTTCAGAGAAGCTGAATGAGTAACGCCTATCAGTGAAGCCATCATATATATATATGTATATGTATGTATAGGACATGTACCAGATTTTAGTTGAAGAGACTGTGACACAAGGCATAAGTTGCACAGAAGCTACGCTTAGTTTGAAAGTTATAGTAATATTGTATTAGGAAAGGTAAAATGTTACAAAGTTGGCCTGAGAGCTTAGTTTGCATAGCTTTGTCTTAAGATAAAAGGGGTCTCCTTAGAGTTACTAAGTTAAAATACTGATCTTCATTCTTTTTCACTGCATTTTTACTACCTTTGTTAATACTGGATAATAATTTGAGCTAATTTGATCTGTCTCAGAGTGAGGGTAACTTCTAGGCTATGTTCAACAGCCTACGAACATTATACAGGTAAAGGGAACTTCTACAGCAACGCCAATCTTATTTGTTTCATAAGCCTGTTACCATAAGGATGCCTAAGGTAATTTAGGATACCAAACTTATGAGGTGGATTGTTGATGCCAAACAAATTAGGTTGGAGACACCTTTAAAGATGTATGTTTCTTTGAACTGAATTACTTCCGTTGGACTGTTTGACACTGATTAGCAACATATTTAAAGTTAGTTGATTTACATGACGTTCAAGGATAGAGTGTAGTCTAATGTAGTGATGGATATTATCTTTTATGAGCAGTTTGTATGTTTCTTGTGTTCTTTAACCAATAATTGAACTAGTGTTATTCTTGAGCAAATGAAACTCTCTTGTGGAGGCTAAATATGGATCGATTATTTTTCTTCTTGCCGAAGGTGATGAAGTTAGACTACCAAGGAAAAGAGTTTTATCTCCACTTGGATTTGGTGAAAAAGATAATAGAATGCTTATTTTGCTACTGATTATGTTTATGATAACATTTAGTTGGGGTTTATTCAGGACAATGCATATAGATTATAAGTTTTAGTTAGCGTTACGTTAGCCTAAGATTTTATGTTGAACCACTGGCATAGATTTTACGTTTAACCAGTAATAGAACAATAATAAATCGTAGCATTTTAGAGCACGCAGGCCAGCAGTTCTTTTGATTGCAGCATGTTAACCACCGGTATAACTAAATTTTCATTACCTTATTCATAATTATTGGACACAAGAAATGTACTCACTGTGTTCATGTTGTTGTACAATTTCTCTCTTTTTCCCCTGAAGTGCAACTCAGTTTAATTGTTACGGGTATTTGTTTCTGTAATCTTGTTACGCTTTTTAAGCTGGGTTTTCGGACCCTTCCAAGTTCCAACTCACTGTGTTTTTCACCTTTAGATTTCCTAGAGTCCAAGTCTATTTAACATATATGGTTTTCCCAGAAGCAAAAATTTCTAGAACAGATGGGGACGTTTAGAAATAATTTTAAAATATTTTTTTAAATAAAAAATATTTTCATTATTTTTAAAAAATAAGTTATATTTTTTATTAAAATAATAAAAATAAATAATAAAATTTTACTTTTATATATTTTTTAAATTTTTAATAATTTTTTAAAAAATTTATAAAAAATATATTAAAAAATATGAACTGAAAAGTTATTAAATATTTTTTTGAAATAGAATGTCAAACGTGACAAGAACGGTAACATTGCATACAATTGATTTAGCATATATAATGACAATAGATTCACTGTAAATTAAACTTTAGGATTAGAGAGCGTGACGGTGCAAACAAATTATAATACATAAAATGCAAACAGATTACAGTACAAAAAATACAAACAGAACGGATTATTTATTTATTTTGAGTCGTAAGAAAAGCTACCAGCAACAGTCTACTCCTCTTCAACTAAAAGGAAGGTCCTCTTGTTATGATTATTAATCATCACAGGTCACAGCTTCATTATGTCAGCACTGAAGCTGAAACAGATGATATGAAACCAAAGCTGTCAGCTGAAGAGTTAAGGATTCACCTTCTCAGACAACCATTCTTTGTTGCCATCAGCTTTTATTCTGGACATGAAGATCATTCTCTCATTGCTCTTCAAATTCACATAATCGACCTGAAAAAGCAGCAAACTTCAGGAACTCATTTGCTTTAAGTTATGATGCAGCTGATACTTACATAACATACTAGCACAAAAGCTGAACAACACATATTCCGATTGAAGAAATATTTGTTAAATTACAGTAGGAGCATAAGATTTGCATAACCTGTTCAGGATCAAGAATCAAAAGACAGAATGCATCTACAGGGCCGCTGCATTCGTTGAGTTGGCTCTCTTGGTGCATATTGCTGCTGCTACATGGAAGATGAGGTTCAGGCCCAAGATACTGGAATCTAGACTTCAATGAGCTCAAGAACCAAGCTTTCTCCCTGTGCTGTATATTTAGACAACAATAAGAAGGCAGTTCTGCTTACAAGACTGTCTCAAGAAGAAAATTCTATGGAGGTACCACTAATAAGGTGTATATTCACTGAAGACTTCATATCATACTCCTAAATACATATTGATTGAACATTCACACAACAATTAAGATTCAAGTTCTTAAGGCATGGAAGCCCTTGCTTCACCACTAGCATTTAATGAATAATCATGACAGCCCTAGAGATAACTACATATGTGCATAATTGACCATATAAAACAGCCACAAGAATGTGTCACAAACCTGTCATAAGACTGATCCATTAGTAAGAGAAAACTAGAGCAAATCAACTTCATCAATTAGTTCAAACGATAAAGAGCTATTCAGAGATCATTGAAATAAGAGGTCTTAAACTCACCTGAAGTTTAATTGGGTCCAAACAATTGCTACCAATTATGTCTACCCCTCCATTGATTCGGAACTGCTCCCAAGAATCAGTAAAATACCAGCATACCTGCAAAGTAGCATGAGATGATATATTTCATATTTAGATTACATCAAAGGAAAAATATGTGCCCCAAAATGCTCAAAGAAAAAACAGATCCATTTTTGCCTTTTGACCATAAATCTGACAACTATCAGTAAAAAAGAATTGGTCATAATGACTGAATAACCGCAGTTAAGATGGCAGGCTTACCACCGCATTGGAAACCAAAATGGAAACCAAAATAACACTTGTAATAGCTGGTGAATTTAAGCAACCAGCTATAAACCTCAAGAAGCCCAACTTTTGATGAATGAAAGAGAATTGTTCATGATGGGAGTTCAACTCTGGTTTAGAACTCACTAAAGGTAGACACTTCCAATATTAACCATACTCATGCAGTAAAATATTCATTGCTATATAGTGTATACCAAGGACGCTATAACAGGACAAGGTGGGTTATGGTTTCTTGAACAA
Organism: Acanthochlamys bracteata; assembly: GCA_019914995.1. Taxonomy (NCBI): domain Eukaryota; kingdom Viridiplantae; phylum Streptophyta; class Magnoliopsida; order Pandanales; family Velloziaceae; genus Acanthochlamys; species Acanthochlamys bracteata. The sequence continues at coordinate 2,551,989 of CM034126.1, forward strand.
TTATAGCTTATGCATTATAATTATCAATTATGTTCTCAAGCATGTAATCATCCAAATGATGGAACTTACGATTTATTACATGTCTTGCTAAATTATAGTCAAGTCTTGGAGAACCATCCATCAAACCATTTATAACCTAAGGTAATGAATGTTTGATTCGAAAAAGGTTCTTGGCATTTTCAAAGAATCAAGAGAACTACATCTAGCGCTACTCTGCACTTCAACTCCAGATAGTGTGTTGCTATATCATTTATGAACCACATCCTTCAGCTCGGCGATCAAGAGAGTTGGATGGAAGATATGGAAACAGGTAGATTGAAACTAGATTTTGGTAAGAAATATTCATCCAACATAACAAATATATCACCTAAAGCTACGAAATCCTATCCAAGTAGAAGCAATCATCAAGTCATCTATAATCTCCGTAGTTTTGTGTTAACCAAAAATGGCATACAAGTTACTGGATTTCGAAACATGAAAAGCAACCAAAATCGAATATTTTTTTCACTTACTATTTCCCATTCAATTGTTCATCAAACAGATTACCTCTGCATAAGAACACCTCCTGATCTCCTCAATCTGCACAAAAGAGACCAAGATAATCATACTCAAACCACCAAAGGAGCAATTATTTTAATTAAATAAAAATTCCCAGAGCTATAAGGAAAAAGCTATAACCTTGCTACTCCTGGCATCTGTATTTATCTGTATGCTATCAGAATTCTCAAGAAATCCCCTACACCATAAGAAATCAACTTAATCAATCACGAATAAGCCCAACTTTTAGAAAGCAATCAATACATTTAGATGGAGAAAGCACCTGAATACAACGGTTCGGTTGGCCGGCCTGCCGTTGGTGGTAACAGTCGCCTGAAATTCATCAATTTATAAAATATCAACTTTTTCAATCAAACTACAGAGAAAGAAGGGGGGAAAAAAGGGATTTTAATTACGAGTTGGAAGTAGTTGGAGTGTTTTAGATGATAGTTGGAATCGATAGCAGAGAGAAGCAGCTGCTTCCAGTTCGACGCTGCTGGCTTCGTAACGCAGCCGGCCATCGCTGGTGATCTAAACTAAAATTTGTTGGACAAATTAAAAATAATTAAATCCATTGTTGGACAAAACAAAAACTAAAATGCGAAGAAACCCTTGAATCTTAGAACATTTCCATCATAACCCATTCAAATTTTAGTGCATCTTCCATTTTCTTGCAAAATCTTTCTAGTAAATCTTTTTCATTTATAGTAATTTCTCAATAATTCACACTATGAATAATTCGGACGTAATAAAACTAATCCAAAATAAAGTCACTCTTCACAAACATATAAAAAATACCGAGAAATCAGTGATTCCTATAAAACAATTAAAAAAATATTCTCAATAATTTAAAAAAAATTATTAATAATACTAAAAAATTCGTTATTTTTATTGAGCTATATTTTTCACTTTTTTGAAAAAAAGTATTATAAGATTAAAATTTTTTTTAACAAATACACACATATTAAATAATATTTCATGCACACTCATTTCTTGTTGTTTGCAAGTCTACTATGCATATAGCTCTGAGTTTCATACAGAGTAATTCTTGCACGAGATATTGCACTGCTGCATGTCTCTGTACTATTTTATTGTCTTCGACTCTAATCACTTCAGCTTTTCAAGCGTATCTTAATTGATACTTATTAAACTGCTTCAATTGAAGGGATACACACTGCTGCGCCCAATTGCGGCCCATTCAACGCGGCCTAATACCTCTGTCGCTGCCGCGTTGTGCGAGCTTCTCTCTCGCCTGCAACGCCCGCGCCCTTCGCTCGCACGACGCGATCTTCCTCTGCGACTGCCATATCTGCTTTGCACGACTCACGCTCGCACGATCAGCTCCCCAGGTAGTCACCCGAGCTCCTCGCCGAGTGATTCTGACTCCTCTGAAATCATCCAGATCTACTCACCGTCGCCCCCGGTCACACGCCCGGATCTCGTGCCCGCATCTTCGAATCGGCTTCACCGTGCTCTGCTATGCCTCGCGACTCCGCCGCCTACTTGTGGGCTGCATTTGACTCGCTGGGCCGAGCCCAGCCCACCACAAATAGTATATGGAATTTCATGCAACATACATGCAAATGCAAGAAACAAGAAACAAGAGCCTTGGTTCCTCTTTGGTAATGAAGAGCAGATTTGGATCTTAATGTTAGTCCAATGTTCAGCAGGACGCAAAAGTTCTGAAATCCTTTAAAATTTGGATAACAGGCCCCGGTCAATGCCATCAAGTATATATGTAATTCTATGAGCTCCGGCTTCAGATCTGCATAGTTTAGGATTTTAATTTACAAATAGTAAGCAACCTGCTCTTGCTAATTTAAATAATTGTTTATCATAGGCCAGCTGACTTCCTTCAACTTCTTATCTTGGTTGCCACCGCATTTCAAGTTATTGATTCATGCATTCATTTCAGTGTTTCGGCATCTCACCTAAATGATTAGAGCAGTATTTAGTGTCTTGTACATCAGTATAGATTAAATTATACATCAAACTATTGTTCTACAGATCTAGGCATAAAGACATGACATCAAAATATTTTGGAGAAAAGGTGGAAAAAGAAAAGAAGAAAATAGAGTGAGAAAGCTGATCTGTTTGGCACCAGACGCACCAACAAAGATCAACTAAAGTTTATTAAACTTGGATTTTTGGGTCCTCTAACTAAGTTAGCCCCGATCTATTTCAATGAAAGATGGTCCATGAAAGAGTGGTTTAATTTGGCAACAGTATCCATGTGAATATTGGTACGTTTGTGATAAAACATCATTACGTCAGCACCGTTAACGGGAGAAAAAGAGAACAACCTTTGTAATTTCAAAGAAGGAATTATCATGAAAGCATGTGCCAATTACTAATATTTACTTATTATTCCTCGGTAATGCATGTGATATATTTTGTATGATATATTCGCGACACATAATGTTGGTAGTTGACAACCGTTATTTAAAGCTGGAAATTGAACTATTTGCGACAGCTTTGTTTAAGTTGATATGTTGCTACTTAGGTAGGACCTTCAAAGATTATGGACCATTTCGCATAACATCGTACAAAAACTTTGGACCATATACATACGCTACCCTTTTTTCTCAATTCTCAGTAGTGCGCTGTTGAATTGGTCCTACGTGTGCCTGTGCACCTAAGTATACGTTTTGGGAGATTCGTAGGGATTCGTTGATAACAACAGTCAGTATTGCTAGGTCGAATGTTTGATGAAGGGCACAAACACCCTGCAGTTCATCACCTACCAGAAAATTCGTATTACATGTAATGTCCCCTTCTAAGTTGCTAGATAGCTGTAAGGTGTTCATCTTCTTCTAGTGCGATTGCAAACAGAAGCAAGTGTTTCAGATGAAACATAAAAGCCCTGCAAACCTTTGAAAGAAAACACTAGCAAAATCCAACATTAGCGCTTTGGAGAGACCGCACGAGTAAAAGCAACATCTTGCGATTAACTTTTCTATCCGCCCTGGAAAGCTTAAGCTCACGCGATATACAACACCACTCTGTACATCGAATCAATAACTTTACGTGAATGGATCACAAGGTCCACCTAGAAGTGGCCGGTATAAACATGAAGTAGATTACAACGAATGAATGAATCTTCTATAGCGAGGTGAAAATTTTTTCCCCATCTGAAAATAAATACGCCCGGCTGTTATGGCATTGTAAAACCTTGCTAACTACAGAGTTTACACCGCCAGATTGACCCACTCAGTCTGAAATCTGCAAAACTCCTCTTCACAAGGGGCATTGCTGCTAAAGAAAAACGCCAAAAGCCCCACCAAATTCCTGTGCATAAATTTACACAAATTTCGATCTCTGGATCTGTTTGTGCTGTTGACATCTAAAGAACTTCAGCAGCCGTACTTTATGGACCGCAAATTCATTGGTCACAAGAAGCACCATTGCATGGAGTTCATGATGCTTAGCACCCTGATATTAAAAACAGCGTACCGATCATGTGACCATCAGCTTACAGCTGCTTATGTATGCACCGGCAATCCATAGTTCTGAAAGGCCCTGATCCTACCATCCCACCCACCGGTCACTATCACTTGGCCCCATGCATTGGAAGTGTTCTGGCAAGAAGTCCTCAGGAACTTGTAGTGGGATTTACCAAGAGTCTTCTTGGATGCTAAGTTCAAGGGAAGCTTCTCCTCAGGCCATGTTGCCGATCCCCTTGGCAGAAACTCTGTGAAAAACTCTTGGTTCAGAGCGAGACTGCCGGCAGACATATCGCGCAAGGCCTTGTTGTGCAAGTTATCACTCCCTTGGGCTCCTAACTGATCCTGCACTGGTTCATTTTCATATTGAAGGACTTTGGACTGGATGGAAAATTTGCTTCCACATCCGACCCTATTCCATGGGATGGCCACGGACACATTGCTAGAGAAAAACCTCTCAGAAGACCAGCTGCTTTTGACTTGGGCAGGAGTTGGGACATTTTGATCAGTGTTTGTCCATATAGATACACTAGAATCTTCACTAGCGGATATTATATGCTGTCCGTCTGAAGTGAATGATGCTGATATCTGGCTTCCAGAATTCTTTAGACCTGCAGCAGTTGTGCTTATGAGAAACCGACAATCTCGAGCAAACATGGAGAAATAGTTAGAATGAAGGCAAAATTGGTACCTTTATATTTTAGGATGACATCAACTCCATCGAGGATCCGAATTTGAGAGTCAGTAGAAGTGACCATAAGCTTCCGATGATCACTGGGAGAAAACTACATACAACAAACAACAAACAACAAACAACAAACAAAAGATTAGAAATGACTCGATATGGAAAGCGAAAAACATACGAAGAGCATTTCGAGCTGCAAAACTAAAATACAAGAATACCTCTAAAGTTAACTACCTGAAAGCCAGTAATCCTCTTCACAGCAGACTTCTTTTTCCCCTGGAAAGAAATCTGGGCTTCGAGTTCAAGATGATTATCTGAAACAACAGAAGAAAATTTCATTAAGCAGTGCAACAGCCAGATAAGCCTGGAGGCAAATTTTGAATCAAATTAATAATCCAAGTTATCACAACAACAATCAGGTAATAAAAAGCCAAAAAAGAGGTTTACAGGAATAAACAAATTAGAGAAGTTCCACGAACTTGATACCAACACAATTACTAAAAACAATTTTAAGAGAAACTACAACCAAATTATCTTGAATTTACGTTAAGTTTATGCAAACACAGCACTAAGAAGGTTGCAGAAACTTGAACTACCCCAACTTGCTACCAATAAGAAGCGAAATTGATCATGGCGAATAAGAACCTCAATTTGAGAACTGGCCGACCATCTAAGCAGGGAGATGGATTTCGGAAATGTTTTCTGTGAGGAATGTTCTCTCACATGATATATAAACAGAGTATAGGCCATCACCTAAGAGTAGAAATATTTGTGTTCTACTATTTATTGGATTGGATTCCTGGACAATGGTTGAAATGCAGTTGGCATGATAGATTATCTATTGTAACACTTCGTGACTTATCTACCAAGGGCAACAACATTATGCCGTGATATTAAATAATGACTTTTACATGCACGTCCAACATCAAAAAACTGGTTAACACACTAGAAGTACATACTTCCTCAACTAAAATATACACTTATTCTACAAAACTAAGTAATCATTGGGAAGGTTTTCTTCTTTCAGGAAAAATCTTTACATACAGAAAAGAGATCCTAGGAGCTTAGAAGTTGACATATACATAAACAAAATGGTGCTTGAGTTTTCATTCAACAGCCTATATGATTTGATAAATTTAGAACAGATTGTACCTTGGTGTACTTTTCCATCTACAAACCAGATAAGATGCACTTTCAACCAGCAAGTATAGAAGAGAATCTCAAAGTATGAAAATTTAGCAACAAACTAAATTAAAGTCATAATAGCAGACATATTTGCGAAGAATTCTTACCTGATGCATCATAGAAGCGGCACACTCCTGCCATGGAACCAACAACAACTCCCTATAGTGAGAAATAAAAGCATCCATTTACCAATATGATACAGATATGTTCAAATTAAACTGAAAACATAAACAGGCAAAATTCACAAACCTTTCCATCTGGTCTGTAGCAAACTGCTGTGATTATATCTTTTATGTCTGTCCAGTCCACAACACGGCATTCTGGAATCTCCCAAATACGGATCTTCCCATCAATGGATCCACTGACGAAGTAGTTTTCATCAGCTGGGTTAAACTGAATGCATGTGACTGCATATGAAATAAATCAATTTTAAGGAATACGCCGTTGAGAACAGAAGATACTCAGTAAGTAACTCATGAAAATTCAGGGGACTCACCATAGTCATTATGACAGAATACTTTCAGGCAGTTACTGCATCCAACTCGCCACAGACGAACAGTTTTATCGACAGAAGAAGAAAGGAGGTGCTATAGAAAATATTGGTATGTATCAAAACTGATAGCAGATGTTTAAAGGTATAAACCATATAAAAGTAAGAGAAAATATAAGGTAATCTTGGACTACCAACCTTATCTTTGGACCATGACAAATCAAGAATGTCTGCGCTGTGTCCATGAAACTCATGCACTGGCTTCTCAGACAACCGAAACACCTCTGGAGGTATGACAACACAAGCTGAAACTGAACTTCTCTTCATGCTCCTCGACTTTTCCTTCTCCTTCCCAACATGCAATGGAGCTAATTCTAAATTATGATTCGCAGTGAAGTATATGCAAGAGGTATCATCTGCTGGAATATCATCCATGTCACCTTGCTCACACTCCATCACAGACCATACACGAACAAAACCGTCTTCCCCTCCACTGGCCAAAAACAACCCATCAGGGCAGAATTTCATAGTTAAAATGCCACTGCTATGAGCACCTATAACTTGAGTTCTATACACTGCTGAAAACTCTTTGCATTGCTTCTTAGACTGTCGAACCTTTACTCTCTCACCCCTGCTAGATTCACTGTTGTCAGAATCATAGAGAGTAAGACTACCTTCCTCGACCTGGATGTCAGCAACACAGGCTGTGATACCCAGCCTCCTCAACCATCCAACCCTTCTGCTCCTCTGAAATGTCTTCTCCGAGCCACTTGTAGATACAGAACTATCACCTCTCTGCATGACCTTACGAACATCCAAAGATGGTTCACAACTATCCCGGCTGATGGCATCCATTTCTGAAGACGAGCCATCATCCAAACTTTTCGTCCTTGGTGTGTAATCATCGGAGACCAAGTCCTCACCCAAGCTAGACATGCTTGTTCCCTCACTTGACCAACTTGACATTGGATTCCCATTTTCCGAACCAGAAATCCTCAATTCTGAGCCATCATCTTGTACAATCCTCTCAATCTCCAAAGCACTCTCCTCATCAGACACCAGTTCAACATCTTCAGCTGCTTCCAGTCCCATCCATCGCGCGAACTTGCTCCTGCGCTCTCGTACACTGCTTGGGGTCTTCACCCAGAAGTCAAACTGTGAGTTGTCACCAAACCAACAGACTGTGCAGTCTTCTCTTCGACGCTCAGGGCTGTCAGGGCAGGAGCTAGCCGTTGATGACATATCATCTCTGGAATCGAAAAACTGTTCATCTTCCTCTTCCTCTTCTTCTTCAATAAAATCATCATGAGCTTCTTCTTCTCGAAACCATCGATATCTTTCCGCAGCCATCAACATTATCCAACACAAAAATTCACTTCAGAAAACCAAGCAAATGAATTATTCCAATCTCAGAAAACCGAAGCCATCGTTCTTATAAGCGCTGCAACAAAGAGAGAGCAGACACAGCGATTAAACAAAAGGTAAGAAAAATCTCGAGCAGTCAATGGGGAAATCTACGAGACACGAGGCCCAACTCGAGGGGTATGAACCTAGTCCGGTGGCACATTAGATTGAAACCCAAGCAAAATCCTCAAATTTCAATCTATCCTTCCTCGGATAGAAAAATCAATTTTGTTATAAACAACCCTCAAACTCTACCGACTTCTATCAATTCGAAAGCAGTAAACAAGGAGATGAAAGCACAAATCACGATAATTAAACTATAACCCAATTCACAAACCGCAAAAAGATGAAACCTGTACAGTTAATTCCAAACAAACCAGCAAACTCTTAAAAAATTCATACAGAAATCAAATGGGTGAACTCACCTGGTCTTGGGCGTTAGATCGAGTAAATGAATCGGGAAAGCAAAAATAAAGAGACAGAGAGATCTTGTTCACAGTCTGTTTGTCAAACAACTGAAGAATTCAGAAATGAAATAGTTTAATCGAGAGATGCGCGAGTTTGCAAGCAGCGATTGGATTTGTTCGTTGTCTAGCGTCTCTGCTTTGTTCGTTCTTCTTCTCTCTTCTAGGCAGGGACACTGGTTTGCTGCTGCTGAGAAATTTGTAAAAACATTTTAAGTTGACTAGTTAACTTATTAATTAAATGGGTAATATTGAATTTAATCGAAATTAATGAGTTGTTAATTTTTGTGCGATTTGTTTGTATTAACTGGCTGATGTTGCTCTGGTATATTTGGATTTTTAAATTAAAACCACAAGCCTACTCATTATGTAAAATGTGTTTCAGTTTTACTAGAAAAGTAATTTTTTAACAAAAATGAAAGTTTTATCTGTTTTGAAATAAAATTTTAAAAAAAATCTAATCACTGACAGAAAAACATAAACTTCCTAAAACAGAAAGCACGTCCTAAGTTATTTTATAATATTAAACACCTAATCGTCATTTTCTGAAACACATAAGAAATTTTCTCGTAATTGTGAGGACTTTCAACTCGCCAAAACAAATCATTAGTACCCTATTGTGAGAAAACTTACAGATCGAAACAACAACACATGTACGCCCACGTTGAGCAAATAAATAACTTTAAATAATTTTTGTATTGCATTGAGGGACCATAGAAATCTTGTATTTACATGGTTGGTCCATGGTGCTGTTTTGTGGTCCGAGTTTCTTTGAGAAAGGGGAAAAAGTGGCGGTCCAATTGAAGCACGAATTGTTTGGTCCGAAAAATGGAAGTGCTCAACAAAAGCATGCTGCTGCAATTCCATTTCTGTTTCAGAAACATGTACTAATGTAAAAAAAGAGTTTAAAAATAAATTACTTTAAATATATATAAAAATATATTTTAAATAATCTATGAAATTTAAATATTATTCATTCTAAACAAACTGACATGGTTTCGTATTAAATCGGTGACTTGATTTAAAACTATTATTGCAAATCAGGGCTGAGTTTGAATTAATATGTCATGACTTCTAATTTATGTTTCTATTATGGATGTAATATAAGAAGAGTTCAAATTATTTTAAGATGTGATTAAAAAAATTGAAAAATTATTGATAATGTATTTGTTTAAGTTGGTCAATACTAGACCATGATCTTTATGCGACACTCCATTTCAGAAGTTATTGGTCGAAAGAATTTTTGTGGTTGATGTGAATTAGAGTTTCACATCAAGATAAAAAATAAGAAATTTAAAAAAAACAAACTTTGACGACTTGAGGCCAAACCTATGGATATTAATTAATCTCACATGTTCATGAAAACGAAACTAAAAGTTTAAATTTGTGCGGAAATTAAATTTTTTGTGTAGAAAACATCTCCATCTGCTGTGGTTGAAATATGTAAAGCTATAAGAATAAAAATATAGAGGAGGTTTTTCATTATTTTTTAAATTCAATTTTTTTCATAAATTTCACTTCAAAAATTACCTTTCAATAATTTAAGAGAAAAGCTTATCGCATAGTAGTGATCATGGTACATATTTTTTTATAAAAATAGCAAATTTGGCCCTATTCATAAACTCAATCACAATTCAATTCATTTAATTAGAATCAGATTTAATAGTATACGAGTTTGAATCATTCTCAAACTGATCCAAAAATGATCCAATAATTATTTTCATTAAAGCTTAACAAATTAACTTATGATTTTGCGTTAAAGCTTACCACTAAAATGCTATTACATGTATATGATTGATGTTTGATGTGTTATTCGGTCAATCTTATAGTATGCATGTTGGTCTGTCTTTGATTAAAATTGAACTTTAAATAGAATCGGTATTATGCTTGAAATTACTTCTAAAGAATGAATGATTATCACAATTTTCGAATTCTTCTATATACAGCGAGTAGCAGCAAAGTAGCCGACTATCGAATCCTCTGTTTGTGATGCTCTGATTTCTACTCTTTTCTATTTGAGATGCTCTATTTGCGATTCTCTGTTTTATCTATGCAACAATTAGGCAGCTGACTGCTTGGTGGCTGAGGAATCCTCTACTCTGTATGCTATAAAAAAATCTTATACAATCAATAGCTAAGTAGCTGACATGTTGTCTGCTGGATATAGGATAGACCTATTTTATGAATTTTTGCAAAACTTGATTCCAATCGTTAGTTCATCCTAAACCATAAACTATAATTTTTAATTATTGTTATCATCAAAATCAACATTGGAGTTTCAACAAATTAAAATGAATTTCGGATCATTTTTGAATCAACTATAAATTGACTTGGTTGTTTTTGTATAGGTATTTTTTATTACACTTAATTTTTCTTACTTGTTTTATTTTTTTCTCCTGCACGTGTGCACGACGCAATCCCTTCATACACCCACGTGATGTTTTTCTACGATTCGTCCAACCTGCTTCCTTATTGGTATCGAATTAGTTTTCTCTTCCTCTAGTCACTCTCTTCTTTATCTATCCAGTCTCAATTTGTTGTTTAGAGTCGTGCAGTGGTGCTTTCACGTTCATCTGCGTCGAAAGCAGCATCGCATCGATCTAATCCTAAGAGGTTCAATTTCATGTTGCCACTCGTGTTGTCAACCGTTGCTACCTACTCAATTGACTCCGACCAAAATCCTAATTCTGCTGGAGCGCTTCATCGAATATTGTTTTGCTTTGAGTTAAGGAAAAACTATCTCGTCACCTCGCTAAGGCTTTTCTCTCTCTATCAATTGGATAGAATTTTTGCTTGTGTGCGATAACGAGATTGATGGTCGAGCCAGCACGAAAATGCTCGTATTCGATCGTTAGTGTTTCTTTCAAGTTTAGTCATTCTTTCACTTGAGCTAGGGTAGATCTACTTTGCCATTCCACATGATTGTTTTAGAAATTAGACTTTTATGTATTTATATATTGATTGGTATATTTCCTAGTTGGTTTTTCTTTCAAATGGAATCATTCCAAAAGTTTGCTATTGATGTAATGTTCTAAGCCCCAAATATTATCAATATTAATTGTGGGCCAATAAGTGGTATGAATTATAAATTCATAAATATAAATCGTCTTTGACTTAAAACTATTTGCTCCAAACTGGTGAAGCTATAATATTACGTTTTGTTGACATTAGATATATTTGAGGTGAATGTGTTCTTACGTTTATCACTATATAGGTAGTGCAAAACAGCAAAATGGGCTTTATCTATATAATCTAGTGGATAAGATTTTTTTTTTTTGGTCATCTATTTGTACTTGTTCTATGTTAACATATTATATCTAAAATATTGAACTATTAAATAGAGATCTGAATTTGATTATATATTAAATAAATTAAATTATGTTTAATAAATTTGATCCATAAATATGTGGATCGATTTAAAGTTGATAAATTTTAATCTAATTATTAAAAAAATTGATTCGAAACTAATCTATTAATTCAAATTATCATTTCTAATTTTCTCCGCTAGTATTTGATAATTCATTCCTACGTGCTGATATTAATTACTACGTAAGTTTGATTGTTGTTTAAATTAAGAATAAGAAACTTTCATCAGTCTTTTTTCCGGACACTAGACATTATCAACAGGGAATGGATGTATTTCTATTTCGTCTTGAGTTTGCATTACAACTTCTATATTTGTATTCAAGAAAGGAATTGAAATTTTTTATTGCTCGTACAAAAATATTAAACATATAATAATCTTAAAACAGTGGGTTCTTCTTTTTTATTTTTCCTTAAACTTTCTCTCAAGTGAAAATATGAAACTACATAGTTTCTACAAGAGCTTGTTTGGATTGAAAATAAATAAATAATTACTCTCTATAATTTGTATTTGGCAATAAGTTTATAACAATAATAGAATGTAATTTTACTCTATTATTTTGGTACTAAGAATAAGTAGTTACACTCTATATTAGAGTGTTACAAAGAATAAAAGTAATAGAGAGGCACTTCAGTACTGTAAAACATTTTTTTAGCTCCTGATAAATTAAAAAAATTATGAGGTTTATATATCATACTATTTCTTTTCGACTTCTCAATTTTAAAAAAGTTTATGATTTATAAATAACAAAAATCTCACAATATAAAAATTTTCTATTTTTATAAATTATTTTAAAAATTTTTAAAATATTCTATCAAATTTATTAAATAATATAAAATAACAAATATATATAAGTAATGCCAAACATGATATCCTATATTTCTTTGTATACCATTACTAGAAGATGTTTGAAAGTATTTTAAAATAAAATTTTTTTAAAATAAAAAATATTTTATTTTTCTAAAAAATAAAAATATATAATAAAAAAATATTATTATGTAGAATTATTTTATACTCTTTTAAAATTTTAAATAAATTATTTATAAATATTTATAAATAATTTATTGAAAAAATATAAAATTAAAAAATATTTTTAGAGTAAGTCATGACAAACGCTCTTTATAGGACCCAACGAATAATTATTTTCGTCCAAATAAGTTCACATCATCGTTCAATATTATTCGCCTGTGGTTTTGACATATAAGAAACAAAAAGTCACTGATCGATTATTCTTGCAGCTATACTATATCGCAGAAATGCATGTGGCTTAATTGGCTTGGAATAAAAATCCTTCATTCAATCCATATCCCCTAAATCTAGGGATTCAGTGCATGAACATCATCTAAAAAACAGTACATATTAATAATATTATGAATCAATATTTTTTTATTATTTTAATTAAAAATTATATATAAATCGATTGGTAGTGCCGTTAATTTGAAATTTATTTTTAACTCATAATTTATTTAATATAACAATAAAGATTGATCTCGAAAAATTTCTCCTATCAAATAAATTTGAACAGTGCAAAAATATTCACAGTACACAAATTATATATATTATATAATACACATATTTTTTGCCTAAAAAAATACTTTAACTCAATAATTCAGACTCAAATGAGCGATTTAAAAATATTTATAAAATAATTTTTTTTAAAATAAAAAATATTTTTATTTTTTTATTTCAAAAAATAATAAAAATATATAATTAAAAATTTTAGTACGTAATATTTTTTTATACTTTTTAAATTTCTAAATAATTTTTTTAAATATTTATAAAATATATATTAAAAAATATAGAATTAAAAAAAAAATAACGTTAAAAAAACGCTAAGTCAAACGAAATTACCGGTACTAGAACATCACTAATTTTCCTTTGGTCATATTTTCTAGGCTAACGCATTATTACTACAAATAATAAACCAACTAAAAAGAGAGGAAGAAAGTCAAAAGCCTAACTTTTTGTTATTTTCTTGAAAGAATAAAACATCAGTCCACCAATTCACAGCATTAGCTTATACATTGTGAAATGTAAACACACCAACCTTCAATTAATCCTAAAATAATAACATCAATAATTAATCATAGTGTAACACTATATAAAACCTTCAATTAAATAAGAGCATGCAGATGTTAAGTAGAATCAACTTCAGTTCACTAGTCAATTAATAAATCAAACTACGAACATTTTTTGGCAAGATTTTGTACCCCATAAAGAAAACCATAATTAAGTTCAAACATTTCCATTCAAAAGTATCTCAAATTTCCATAAATCAGGGGATTCTATCTTGAGCTGTACTAAAAGAACGCTTACATACAATGTTCATGGCTCTCAGAAAAATAAAATAGCAGCAACTATAGACTAGTTAATTCTCAATCTAGTAATTAATAATGAAAGAATGAATATTTATTCTTGATAACAAGTTAAGGTGTGCGTTGTTATACGTAGTATACATGGTGTTGCTTCATAATCGGAGTTGTCCTTCGTTTGTTGGTGTTCCCCTCTCTTCATAATTAACAATCTCGTTGTTTCATGTAGTCGGCAGTTTATTTTGGTCGGTTTTTGGCCAACTATAATTAATAATTATAATCACTGTAACTAATCTCCGGCATGGATCATGCACCGAAGAACCTCAACGGATTATTTCTTTAATGAAATTCATGTGCCGTGCGTACCTCGTAGTTAGAGCACAACATTCATCTGTACAGCATATTACTGAAATACGCATAAACTTCATGATACAATACCCTAATTTTTATATGGTAATGTTTGCATGTGTATAAAGTTTGCGTATTTTACGTAGCTATATATATATACGTGTTGTGTGGGGGCCGAAAGAGAACGGATGCAAAGACAAATTTGGTGTATAATTCATGAATGGCTACAGCTCATATGAGAACGACTTATGCATTACGTAATTCCAATACAAACGTTTGCATGGTTAGGTGGTACTGTTCTTGTCATCCACGATATGCAGGCATTTGATCCACAAATCAAAATTGGAAAATTTTATATTGCTTTATAGATTGTAGGATGATTAACTTTTTTTTTTCTTTTAGTTGTTTCAACCTCTTATCTCTATGCTTTCAACATGTTTTGTGTTGTTTAGTGCAGTCTTTTACAAATTTTTGTGTGTGTTTTCTTTCTTCTTTTCTTTTAACATCTCGGTTTTGATCTAATGAATCCAACCCGATTTTTGCCAAAATGTACAAATTACTTTAATCCAACCGAAACTATAGCCCAAAGAAACTTCCGTCCAAATATTATAGCCCAATAAAATGAACAGCTAGGCCCAACCCAATACCACTTCTACAATATTTTGCAAAGCAAGACTCTCTAAAAGTTGCATAAACAATATATATGTCATCTTTCTGTTCATATACGATGCAGCCAATAGCAGTGAACGGAGAATCCACAACACGACCGGCTTTAATGAAAATCCACACCGCTACTCACCGCAGTTTAACCTGATTCGCGCACACTCTCCATTCTTGTGCTATTTCCGTCGACGCAGGGAGGAAAACTACACGTCATGGGCCCGTCGCTGGTTCGTTCCTTACTGTTTCCCTTCTCCAGATTGCTTTCCGAATAAACGGTGAGATGGTGACAACAAGTGTCCCGTGTTCTTGGTTGATTTGGTTGCTTTTGCAGCTCGACCACGTTTGGGAGATGATCAGAGATGTGTTCGTGGACCTGAATGTGCTCAAGTTCGGGTTCCAGTTTAAGCAAGACTTGATCTTTCTTTCTTCAAATTTTGTTGCAACCTGGTTCACTGTCGGCTTCAATAAGGTGGAATTAACCATATGTTTATATTGTATCTTGGTTAATTTGAATACTGCTCTTTAGAATACTAATTTTGAGTTTTCTTTGAGGTCTCGAATGTGGATTTTTTTTTTTTCATTTTCCGGCAAAAAGTTTGGACTGTTGTGTTTTGTTTTCTGTGCAATAATGATTTAGCTGAATATGTTTTGCATGTGTCTTTACTAGCACTGTTCTGTTGAATGTGCTCACCTTAACTACTCTCTCAGTTTTTTTGAAACCATATAACAAGTCTTTAGCTTGCGCTTTTTATTATTTTCATACATGTGTGACACTTTGTATCGAGGGAACTCTGGAAAGATGTTTGCTGGCAGTATCATTATTCACTCTTAAAAGGTTCAAATTTGGGATTATTATAACAATGCAATGCCTTTCCCTGCAGGATTTGTAACATATGCGAGCCTCTTGTTCTTTACGCATTTCATTTTAGAAGCACTTTTGTTTGTATTCTGAGGGGGATTCTGAAGGAATCACAACCTTCACATAGTATTTTGACGCCTTTTGCGAGGCCTCTGATGTGGTGAAAGCTTCTGCTATCAAAATTCATCTCTGGAACTATTCGTTCTTCCAACTTTGAATTGGAATATGGTTAATGATGATGAATGCTTGGCTGCATTAGTTAGGAAGTATAGGGAAAGGCTTGTGTCAAAGGAATCAGACAGGAAACCCAATAACTCAAAACCAAGGGAAGGTGTCAGTCTTCTGGTATGCTAAGTGCAAAGAACATATTGAGTTTGATGGTGATTGGCAGGGTCTCCACCTTGGGATCCATCCTTGGGCGGTGATGGACATCCAAAGTTTGTCTGTGATGTCATGGTATGACATATTTTTTCCTACACCTGTTAGTCTACGTGCATTTCTTATTTTATGTTTTGACTCATGACCTTGTTTCTCACAATAGCTACTACTTGTGTGTGTAGAAAGTGTAGCAAATTTGTGTATTCATGTAAGGTATTAGTTTCCCTTATTGACTCCCAGATCTTATATGGGGCATCTTTTACTTTATTCATGTCAGCTGTTTGCTAACAAGCATTTGTTTCAGGTAGAAGGCTTAGCATGATATCTGCTTTTTGTGTTGGTATTGATTCACCTATCCCATCAACAAAAAACCAGATCCAAGGTTCTTGCCATCAAGCTATAGTCACACTTTTGTATTAATATGTTGAAATGCTCAAATTATGCTATCATTCTAGTAGCATACAAAGAAAAGAGGTTGCTTTTAACACGGGATGCCAAACTCTTGAAAGCACCAGTACTTTGCAACAAAATCAAGTTTACAGTCTGAAGAATCTACTGAAGAATGATCACCTACTTGAGGTATACCGAAATTCTTGTGTACGAGCCCATGGCATGCGGTGTTGATTCTGTCACTTCGGTGTACCTATTTGACACTGGTTTGCCTCTTTTGAAAGAGATCAACTTGGGTAATGGACCATCAGTGTAATCAAATAAATTTGCAGGTGATTGAGACCTTTGGGTTGATGATATCTGAGGAGCAACTCATGTGAAGGTGCACAAAATGAAACGGAAGCAACTGACAATGGAGGAAGCCATTGCAGCTTTAAAGTGTTTCCAGATTATCCCGCAAGGACACTTCAACAGTGATATCGAGTTTGGCAGTGTAAAGATTGCAAGCAGCTTTCCTGGAGGTAATTCTGAGGATTTTTCTCTGCATTTTGTACGTTTCTTCTTTTGTTGCAGAAAATAAGAGCACCATTGAGTCAGTAGAATATATCACTGCATGTACTTTGATACATATATGCCCACAATCTTCTTGACAGTTGGCTATGGATGTAAGCTAGTAACAATTGGGGTCATTGTTATTCTAGGTGCAGCCTGTGTTTTTACTTCGTTTGTTGTTTCTACTTTATGTAATAACAAAGGAAGTGGAGTTTTTTTGTTTTAGAATATGATCGTGAGAAGTAGAGTTTAAAAGTAAGTTACGTAGAGTGAAATTTTACAAAAAGATAAACAAATTAAAATTTCGCATGGTCTCGTAAGGTTGACATTTGTAGTGGAGTAGTTTCATGTGGAGATATCACTACGAATCCAAGTTACCAGATTTTTTACTCAGTCGCTTACTTGTAGCATTTATAAAGATAAAAACACTAGCTAACTAACACGTTCTCAGGATACAAGTAAGGGTAATTTGAAACGTAAAGAAAACATTCCAAGTTTAATTAACCATTCAGAGTTCATTAATTTCTGCTTTCGCTCTCTTTTGGAGTTTGTTCAGTTTGTCTTTCATTCCCAGGTTATCCATTTTTCTTTTCACCCACTATCTCATTGATGAATTTCTCAGAAACTTCCTCAGTGTCAGTAACGATCCATAGCCTCGTTTATGCTGACTCCCTTCAGTTCCTTGGAGGAAACGTTAGTTAGCGCCGTCAGAGGAGAAATAATCTAAAACGTATATACAAGGGATTTGCTGATGTCATACTCCACTGTCGGACGATGGTGCGCTTAAAAAGATCAACAGAAACTTACCGCATCATGCATTTCTATCGACAGCAACACTGTCCCGTGTCGCCAACAGAACACTTCACCTTCTAACAGGTTTCGAGGAAACTAAAGAGAATAATTCAATCGACGGTTCTGATTATGACAAGTAGATCTGTGCCTATGTCGGACATGAGTCGAACTCACTGAACTATAATAAGTATATATTTTTAGTTTACATTGTAGAAGTACACGTATTTCAAATTTGTTAGTGTACTTTTTAAACACGTATTATAGGTGTATTTTATCTCAACCATATACATCAAAAAAAGGTACTTGATTTTGACAATAGTTTTTATAAAATTAGACATACATCAGTTATTTCGAACTTATTTTTATAAAATTTATTTTTATATATTTTAAGATAAAATAATTTTTATTTTTAAAAAATATTTATTTTGAAGTAAAATGATATACAGTATTTTTAGGGATGGCAATTCGAATTTCTGGATCGATTTCGCATCTACTTATATAATAATCGGATCAAAATTGTTCAATCATAATTCAACCTATTTATTTATATGGATTAAAATTGTCAACCCTAATTCAATTTATTTATAATCGGATCAAACTCGGATCACCCATTTAATAATTAAAATTATTAAAATAAAAATTATAAATTTTAATTTTTAATAATAATACATATAAATTATTAACTATAATATATTTAAAAAGAAAAATATTAATTTTGACAAAATTAATAATTTAAATAAAAATTAGTTAAATTAAGATAAATTAATATATATATATATACACACAAATTAATTTCAAATTTTTTACTATTATTTTCTAATTATTAAGTAATATATAATATATAAATAGTTATACGGATTAAACGAATCAATTTTGGGTCAATCCGAATCCGACCCGAATTCATTTAAAATTTTCGGATCATACTTTGATCGATCCGAACCCGACTAAAGTTTGACCCAAATTCGATCTTTTTGGATCGAATTTTCGGATCGGATCGAAATTTGCCACCTTTAGATGTTTTTGAATTGATAAAAGATTAATTTGTGAAGCTAAATTTTATAAAAATAACTTAAATTTTAAACAATAATTTAGATTTAATATTTACTCAGAAAAAGTAAATTGTTTGTGTATTATAACATATTCAATTCTGTATGCCAATAAAATCAAATTAATTAGGACAAATTGCTGGAAGCCACGTACTACAACGACACTAGTCATGATCATGTCACTGATGAATTGAGAGACCAATAAAAGAAAATATATATATTAGCAGTGCATAAGGTAACAAAAAGTTTGTGAGGATTTTATGTATATATCTTATCTTTGCATTAGGTCAAGATTTGGTGGCTGAAATGTTTGTTTCAGAACGAACAGAAAATAAGAAATGTTGGATATCTGAACATGATGGTTTAAAAATTAGCTAGCTAGCAAGCTAGGGCTCTTCTAATTTAATAACATTTTAAGTATCATGCACGTTGACCTCTCCACTTACTTCATAATTACAAAAGCATGTTGTTTAAATGTTTATGCTTTTCTTTCTCCAAAAGAAAGAAAATATTTGTGTAGGATCTGTAGTAACGAAAGCAAATATATAGTGTTATTCAATAAAGCGAATAATATAAGGTCAATCAAGCTCTCTAGAAATTAAATTTCAAGTCAGTAAGACAATATTGTTAACCAAATACATCGTCATCTTAATTAACGAGTGACAAATTCCTAACCTTACTTGTCCTTAATTCACCCACCAATAACTTTTAGCGTGTGTTTTAAATATTCATAACTAAATTTTGTGAAAATAAAAAAAAATTTTTTTTTTAAAAAATAAAGTGAAAATAGAATTTAGTATTTGTGTTTCAATATTTTGAAAAATGTGTTAAAAATTAAAAATTAAAATAGTTGAAACTTGAATTCTGTATATAAAAATAAAGTTTTAAATTTTTTGTATAATTAAAATATATAAATTATTTAGAACTTAAAATTTGATAAAAAAAATTAAAATTACGGACGTTTGAAATATGTCCTTAAACATAGCAGCTAGTAACTGTCCTAAAAGCTTTCGCGTATCGCTTACTGAATATTTAGGAAGTTTATAAAAAAACCTTGTGAGAAAAAAAGTTGTTCTATTTCTCCCAAACCAAAAAACCCAAATGTTCAATTACAATGCATCATCATATCAAAGTCCAAAAAGTCTAACCTGTAATGGTGGGAAAAGAATAATTCTATGTATTAGAGATAAGAAGAACTTATTACTATAATTTTCTTCTTGCAATATATATAATATTTATTCTTTTTTATCTCTACTTGACTTTGAGAAGGAGAAGAAGAGAAAGTTGAGTGGATAGTGAGAGAAAAAAGAAAAAGAAAAAAGGAAAGGGTTATATTTACATATATCACCATCATCTCTTTCCCTCTATGTTTCCTTCCTTCCTTCCTTCCCACTAATACAAAGTGGGCCTATGGCGTGTCAAACTTGAAGCTTTTTGTCGGCCGTCCTTGAAGGGCCCATTAAGTTTCGCCACCTTGTTGTTCTCACGTGCCTTGTCAACTTCTCACGTGCGACGGCAACAACAGACCTTCATCTCTGCGTCTTCAACGCATTCAAGTATATACACAGTAGCACGTTGATGCTGTTTACTTAATGCAAATATTTATTTAAAAAAAAAAGAAATTTACTGTTGAATTAATAGTCATTAACAAAAAAATAATTATAACATATTCACGTATGAACTAATTATTTTAACTTAGTGTATTAAGAAGACTAATTATCTTTCTTTATTATTTAATGGTACTTCGAAAAAAATAAAATAATTAATTAAGTAATAAAATACAATATAAACATTCTTCCATCAGCAGCGCTGTCTCTCTCTCTCTCTCTTTCTCACATGAACAAATCCATATCTCTCTACCCAAACCATTTGCTGCTGCTGCTGCACTTAGAGAGACTTTCAGTTTTCTTTCTCAGAAAAACCTTTTCTCTTTCTTTGCCTTCTTCTTCTTGGCCTGCAGTGAACAAATTAAATTACCTTTCTTTTTCTTTGCATGGATACAGCTCGCTGGCCTCAGGTAAATTGAACTTTGTTATCATCTACTTGATTTCTAGAGAAGATTCAGTTTTCTTATATATAACACTACGGATGTCGATCTTGATCTTGCTTCGTAGGGTTCCTCTCTTTTTCTTTCTTGATCTATTCAAAAAGGTTTTGTTAAAGTGATCATAGAGCTTTGGCTTTTGTGGGTTGATGAAATTGATGTAGATCTCTATGCAAAGAGAAGGATATGAGTGCAACCGCTATAGTTAGCAATTGGTTTTTTTTCTTTGTTTCTTTCTAATGGGTTTTAACCTTATATCTTTCATTGATCAGCTGCGTGCCTTTTGCTTTCCTTTGCTTTGCTTTAATCCATGAGAAAGGAGCTCACTTTTCAATTTCTGCCCTCTCTTTTCTCTTTTTCTGGGCTTATGTAATAAAGCAAAGGGGAGGAAGGAAAAGAAAAGGTCTTTGCTTTGGGCTGTAGCTTTTGATCCCTTTGCTTTTTTCTTCTTCTTCTTCTTGTAATTCATACAAAGTTTTTTGTTTGTTGCTTTGCTTCTCTTTCATCCCTTATTATCATTATTTCTTCACTTTCTTTTCCTTTCCCTTTAATCTTCTTTTTTGAGTGTTCTGGATCTGTCTATGGATGGATGCTAGTGCTTTGGGTCTTCTTCAATATTAAAGCAACAACCAAACCAATCCTTTAATCTTTCTTATATATCTTGATTCTTTTTCATCT
The DNA here is from genome assembly GCA_019914995.1 of Acanthochlamys bracteata. NCBI lineage: Eukaryota > Viridiplantae > Streptophyta > Magnoliopsida > Pandanales > Velloziaceae > Acanthochlamys > Acanthochlamys bracteata. The sequence continues at coordinate 2,573,623 of CM034126.1, forward strand.
ACTGATCAAACTATGCATATGCTTTAATTCAATATCATCATCGCCATCATCATCATCATCCGTGGTTGTTGCTGTGCTGATCATGGGTTGCTTCTTCTTGTGTTGTTCGTGGTTGATTACAGGAGATAGGGCTTGTGAAGGCAATGGATCAAGACCACCACCTGCAGCTTGTTGCCTCTTCTACCGCAACTGCAGCTGCAACTACTCCTCCTACATCTACTACAATCAACACAAGCCATATGGGAGGAAACACAAGGCTGCAGGTGATGGAGAGAAGAACTAGACCACAGAAGGAGCAAGCACTCAACTGCCCTAGGTGCAATTCCACGAATACCAAGTTCTGTTACTACAATAACTACAGCCTCTCTCAGCCTAGGTACTTCTGCAAGACTTGTAGGAGGTATTGGACTGAGGGTGGATCTCTTAGAAATGTTCCTGTTGGTGGTGGCTCCAGGAAGAACAAGAGATCATCCTCTTCTTCTGCATCTCCGTCACCATCCACTACTGCTACTAATTCAATCATCAGCACTACTTCAACTGCAGCAGCATCTATGATCTCACTCTCATCTTCATCTTCTCACCAGAACCCTAAGTTTCATGAAGGCCAAGACCTCAACTTAGCTTTCCCTCACCCTAGCTTGCCTCGCGAATTCGGCGAATTCCCTAACTTGGCTAGCAATACAAGCAGCTGCTGCACTACTACTAGTAATGCAATTCCAAGCACTGGTAACGCTCTCTCTGCTATGGAGCTGCTGAGGAATACTGCGAGAGGTATGCCATCATTCATGCAATTGCCAGTACCGGAAACAATTAATTATAACTCAACTGGCGCGTTCGGTCTGCATGATTTAAGGCCAGCAGCAACTCTCAATTTTCCCCTTGACGCTAGTAACAACACTGCAGTTGGTAATTCTAGTAGCTATGGAGCTATGCAGGAGAATTCATCCGGGAGGATGTTGTTTCCCTTTGAAGACTTGAGGCAAGTTTCTAATAACACAAATAGTACTACTGCTGCAAATGGTGCTGATGAATTCGAGCACAACAGGTCAGGGCAACACGGAGCTGGTGATCATCAACAACCTGCAGCAGGGTTTTGGAATCAAATGATGGGAGGTGGCGGTTCATGGTAGCTAGCTATAGCTAGCTCTAGCTAGATCGATGAAGTTCAAACATTGAATCAACACACTACGCATAGCTTGTGGGATGTTATTCCTTTGGTCTTAGTAATCATGGATTTCATGACTCATGTGCTTGATGAAGTTTTTAAGTTATTCTCTAGAGTTCTAACAGTAGTGATGGATTTACTCAATTAATTTCTTTTCCTTTGGCATAAGTTTGTTTCTATCTTTCTGATTTCATGATCATGGTGTTCCTCTCTTTCTTCTTCTCATTGATTGTGTGCATGTGAAGCTTCTTTTTAGGTGGCTTCATAAGGGTTTCTGAAAAAAAGTGGAGTTTGGCTGTTGAAGAGAAAGCAACAAAGAAGACCTTGTACTAAATTGGATCATGTCGATATTGTTTTCTTCCATTTTATTTATTCTCTTGCAGGTAATATGAGATGGATCATAACCGTAGCTAAAATGTCTTACTAACTTTGATGCACCATGGTCTTTTCAGCATGAAAAAGGCAGGAACAGAAAAAGAAACAGGGTTATGGGTGCCCATGTTCTATCAATCGGCTACTCTAGCTAGGTTTATTGCAAGTTTTTAAAGACCAATAAAAATGGAGAACGCATGAATTGAAAACCTTGCATTCCCTTCGAAATATCAAAAGAAAAATAGATTCATGACTTGTTTGCTAGCTATTCATTCCATGATATCAATATCATCTGCCCTTACTTTAGTTTTGTCTCTCCGTTGTGCTTTCTTTGCAGCAGGCTGAGTTTGATATATGTCAAATCTTCATCTTATTTCATACAATATATAATTGCTGAGAATCTTCCAGCCATGAAATCCACTACTACAGAAAGTGAGCGTAAAGCAAGGAATTAGTAGGTATTGCAAACCATATACAAGCATGCATTGCACTTGTTCTAGATCATCATGCATGCCCTTTTGTGTAGTTTTATATTTCATATGTATGATCAAGTCTTGATTTTTTTCTTTTTTTTTTAAACTCATCAACTAGATAATAACGAATACTGGTGAGTGGAAGCATGTTAAAGTGTTTAAAAAGTGGAAATGGAAACTTGCCCACCACCACCACCACCACCTGCTTCACAAACCCTAAAGTCTATACACCTAATGATTTCTTCAACAACTCGTACAATCTCTATGCATGATTACATTATATTTACTTCACATGCTCACCATTTGCTTCTTTGTGAAAATTGCTATACAAAACCGTAGTCCTCCACAAGACATTGAACCCTAGTTCATTGAGATAGCTCGGGACCCAGTAAACATTTCCTTGGAGTCGAAGATGGGACATCCATGAATCATGCGCGCAAAAAAAAAAAAAAAAAAACCCTAAGTAAATGTGATTACAACATTTCATCTACCTACATGTACACCTAGTTCTTCACATGAAATGCATAAAACATTACCCATTGTGCTTATTACCCTATAAGAAAGGATTCTATTCTGAGCAAGGACGTCGACATAAGGAGTGTATTGTTTATAAACACATATTGTTGTCCTAGGAGAGACATTACCTCCTAGCTTGTGCATTCATTGATTACTACTATATACAAGTTGTTTGATCTTTCATTGTTTGTTTGACACCTAGCAAAGAGCTAGCTGGTGTAACAGGAGTACTACTGATTCTGGTGAATATTGGATAATAACACACAACAACTTAAGCTATACTAGGGAGTACTACTACCATTTTGCTTGCTATCACATCCTTAGTTACAAAATCACAACTCCTATACAGCACTAGTAATTCCCTGCTTCTTTCCTCCCTCTGTAGTTATTGGACAACTAGCTAGTTTTACTTAGAAAAGTCACACAGGGTTCCCCTAGAGTAGTTTGTGTCTTTCACTTTATAAATATTGTTAGAGATGACATAAATATATACTTGTTTAGTACGTATAATAAGAGTATCACCACTAAAACTAGATTATGTTTTCACTACAACAGAAAAGATGTAAAGCGACCAGACTGTGAAATGGATAGTTTTGTAGATTTTAGACACTTGAATTAACCAGGGATACACATAAGCTCCGTTATATGATTGATTTGAAAATAGAAAACTGCAATAGCCTTTGGAAAAAAAAGTGTTAGGCGTCATTTTCTATAGTAGTTGTCAACAAATTTTTATTCTAAATTTTTTATTTTATATTTTTAATAAAATATTTATATAATTTTATAGAATATAAAAAAAATTAAAAATATAAAAAATTTATTGTAAGATCTTATTATTACTTATTATTTATTGTTTTTTAGTAAAAATAAAACTTATTTTTTAATTTCGTAATATTTTTTATTTTAGAAAAATTTTATATCATAAAATACTCCACAAAATATACCCATAATTTTGAAATTGATAATGTGTGGACTTTCAGTTGGGAAAGTCACACCATGTTCACAGACTTCCTATGGACATGTTCTTCTTAAATTAACTTTATACTACAATGTGAAACCCATCATTGTTAACCAACCAGCTATAATATTACTTCCAGTTTCTCATCTCCACCTTTGTCTCTACATTGAATGCAAAGAGAGTGACTCCCAAAAGCAGAGCACCTAGATAACAAAGAAAAAACAGTCATCCGTTAGAGGAATAGCAGTCCTCATTGAAAATGACAATGAAAGTGAGATAGATCAATCTGCAAAGGCCAAAGTAATAATTATCAATGATAAACACCAGCTATACATCTCAAACTTACAAGAGAGAATAAAGGGAAACACCTAATCATTTTGTCCCTCTTTGCTTTGTTTCTTGTTCTTGATCTCATCTCTACAAGAAATCAAAATTCAATCCCTTCAATAGCAATATAGTACAAAAAGCTTCAGTATTTCACGTTCTCTCCGAAGAAATGAAACTACATGCAAGAGATATTTATTCTCATCGCTAAGGGAAGAAGACGAAGATTTGCAGATGATTGTGTTTCTCACCAATATAATGGATTAAAAGAACGACATTTTTCTGAATTCGAATATATACTCACAAAAATGTCATAAAACAAATGTTACTCTGATAACTTTACAGTTTAGAACTAAGTAGTCCATTACAAAGTTTTTTCCGTTGTCCCTTCAAGCATACACCTGATGCAAAGAGTGTAATTACCAGTTCCAAGGCAACAGAAATTGCTTAATGTACAGACGTTAACTGAATTACAAGGGTGACTTCATATTGTTAACAAGGTTTGCAAACAAAACGCCACCTTTCATATTTTTATCAAAAAACAGTAACATAATACCCATCTTCTTCATATCTCTTTGAAAGTTCTGTACAGAGTATTAGAGACCCTCTACCGAACCTTTATAGCTAATGATAGATCATCCTTCACCATTAGATCCCCACTACTGTATAGTATATATGGATGACATCATTGAAGTGGATTACTGTGATATCTCCCAGATACCTTTATTCAGTAATCTGAATTGATTCCGAAGATGCGGACCTTGTGCATGTAAGGTGCCTTGGCGACCACCAGAACAAACACTGCTGCTGAGTTCAGGAGGAGCATAGGATACTGATAATCAGTTGTATGTGATGCAATCAGGTACCTGCGAAGTCACGAACAACTTCACTAACATTAAATTTGAAACAATAATAGTGGATGACAGGAAAGCAGTAATAACTCCTTCAGAATAACATACACTGAATTTTACAATTCAAAAACAAATATCAAATAACACATGCAGAAGCTTTCATAGTATAGGTGGACAAGATTTTGCATATCTCTCTCTAAAAATTCCTGAAAATCATCACAGTGTATGTAGTATTCAACAAACAAGCATAGAATCATTTCAAAAAGAAGAACTAAATTGAAATGATGATAAAATATCGGTAACGCATGACATGGCAAAGGTAAAAGGCACCAGATGATGAGCTTGCTGATACAAATGAGAACGTTAGAAGGGTCAATACTGAAATAAGCATAAACAAAGCAAACTATATTAAAAGGGGAGTAGCAAGGATCTAAAAAATGTGTGCTTGATGCAGGCCATCTGAAACCTGTGCTCCCATCCGCACCTAAGCTCTAGGTTAGGAGAAATACAACTCAAAAGTAATCCAAAATCAAGTTGAAGACAAGTTTTGGTACACAGATTCACCATGCAGACAGCGGTGCTAATTTACAATAAAAAATTTACGACAGAGCTTGCCTGAAAATTCAGGACGGAGCTTGCCCTTTAGTACCTTGGGCAATAAAATCCATAATTGTCTTAGGGCACTTAATACACGTATGGCTAGACATCAACCAGTAAATGCATTAAGGACACAGAAGCTTCACAATATAACAAAAAAAGTGGCGCAATGCAGAGAACCTAGACACCAATTACTATATGCATAACTCATGATTCCAATATCTTTCACTTAATTTCTTAATACTAGTACTAATTTGATGACATTATTTCCATGAAGCAATCATCGACAATATCAATTTAGCTTGTACCAATACCATTTAGGTCTATCATATTGTATGTTTTTGAATATCACTTCCTATGAGAAAGAATGAAAGGAGGCTCTCATGCTTAACGCTACTACTACCAACCCATCCACCAAGACGATAAAAAGCCAAATCTATTAGCACACTCTGTAAACAGAAAATTGCGTATGAAATAGGGAGAAGTCAAGAAATATCTACCCCAAAAAGTATATTATGAATAGCATACTTAACACAAACATTTTAAGATTGAGCAGACTGCAGAAACCTTCTTATCTCTTACACGTATTTAGTGCATCCTGAAGCATCAGGATCATAAGCATTGCTCAGTCAAATGTTATTAGCTAGTAAAACATAAGCATAACGACTAGGAGATCAGGCACATAGCAACTCTCAGATATGTAGCAAGAAACACTATAATGTCAGAAGGGATCTTAGTGAATTTGACTTTCATAACGTAAAATGAACTGGAAAGTGATGAAGCATTTCACCCAAACGGCAAAGACATGTAGCAGAAATACCACCACTGGAGTGGTGAAGCCTTGATAAGTAGTACTATTATGGGCACCTAACCTTCAGCTAGAGATGATAAAAATTCTGTGCCGTAATCAATTACTCCCTTGGTTGGTATAGCTAGGTTTCATAGCTAAGCATACAGCTCTTATTGAAGGCTCCCCACTAATAATAGGATGATGGATTTTTTTTGGAACAAGTCTCAAAAGAAAAAATAGAATATCGGTTTACTCGTCATATGTCCTTTATTCTAGTTCCTGATTCCAGTTTGTATGATCTAAAAACTTTCATCTCCTCATATGCTTTAAGGTAACTAGTAAAAAGAAAAATAACCCAATGAAAGAGGATATAGTTGTAACCTCGGCAAACTAAATTGCACTCTCAGCATTGGATTTAGCATAGTAATCAAGGTTAAAAGAAACAATTCCTGGTGAAAACATACCATCAAAAGAGAATTGAACACATACGCCAACCATAATGAACGAGCAGAATCTAAAACGAACAGAAAGCTAGCAAATACTCTTCAAGGATAACGACACAAGGAGCCTGAACCCACATCAGAGTATATGTTTTCAAACATAAGGCTGACAAGAGAAGAGACTCTGAGATATAAGAGAGAGTTAGAGCAGAGCTTCAAATACGCCATTATGGCAGCCCCTATGACTGTCTCCTCAAACAAGTATGATCATCGGAGAATCACTAGACTAGCTCAATCTAATGCTAGTGACAGGATCTTTACACTAGGTGAATCTTAATTCTACAACCGATCCCAGGCAGTTCAGAACTAAGTTAACTTAAAGGTCATGAATGCAAGCATATATATACTTAACTCGTCTGACATTGAAAACTGCAAGTCCTTATAAGCTAATATTTTGAATGTCATGTTAAATATGCAAGGGAAACAAACATCCACAAAATTATACTCACAAGACGACAGGAACAACTGTTAGAAACTTCCGGTTGCGAGTATTCTGCTTTCCATTGTCTATTTGCTCCCACCAAGTAAGCTTTTTGTAAATACCCTGGTCTTCAGCGAAGGGAGTTCCTTTCTTCCAGTGGAAAAAGTGGTAGGTGATCTGGTAAAGAGAAAAACATATGCCTCAACCTTAGACATGAAACATTACTAAAGACTTTTACAAGCTAAAACCTATCACAACCAAATCTATGGCATTTGTCAAATCAAGCACAATCAAATTGCAAGAGTCGTAGAAAAAGAAGTTTTCCTGCAGAATCAAGTTTAGTTTTCTTAACCATGCAGCCATTTGAGGATCACTAATTAAAAAGCTAACCACAAGAACCATACAAGCTAACAAAATGATATCTCAATTAAAAAAGTTCCATCCACATAACTTTTCCCCAAAAGCCAAAAGTGAGTCAGGAGAACTGCAAATTATAATTACGCAAAAGAAAGTCCCCACTTTTCTCATATTTGCAAGCTGCTCTTTCACTCCTGCCTGGCGTTTATCAACCGATCTCTCAAACTACAAACCGGGAACCAGCTAAATCCTACCGAAACACAACCAGATTCACAAAACCAGATAAATCAAGAGTTGTATTGATTAAGGATCAGATATCCAATTGCTAATAAGCACACAAACCCATAAACATACCAGATACCAACCCCATATTCATTACCTAGAAACGTCAATCAAATTCAAGAAAAGAACAAACTTTTCAATCCAATCCAACAAACTACAACAAACTCACCAAACCCAACCGTTATCAAACACAAAATGGTAATACCAATAAATGATGGGAGATAACGACAGAGAAATTACGGCAAAGTGAGCGAGATTGACAACGGTCCAAGCCATGCCGGGAGTGCAACCGGTAACAGAGAGCACAACGAGCCATGAGAAGAAGAGAATCAATATGTATGTTGTCCATACGCCTGGGTACATGAACCACTCCGTGTTCTTATTCAGATCCACCGGTGGTGTTGCCTGAACGTAAAGCTTCGCCATCTCTCTCGATCGATCAATCAATTTATTCGAAATCAAACAAGAACGAATCAGTTGTTCTAGATTTCTGCGTTCGTTGCTTTGGGATTGAAATGCTGGAAGAAATGTTTTAGAGAATGGAGATGGAGAGAAAGAAGATCAGAAAGAGATGAAGGTCGAACAACAACAAACAAAACAAAACCAAAACAAACAAAAGAGCAGAAAAAAGAAGAGAAATAATCAAATAAAAGGAAAAAGGAAGGGATGGGTCAAGAATTCTTGCCGGACTTCTCTTAAGTGTGCGCTTGGCATACCATTTAAAAGCTACTTTTCAAATTTTTTTTTTTAATATATTTTTAATATATATTTTATAAGTATTTAAAAAATTTATTTAAAAATTTAAAAATATAAAAAAATTCTAAATAATAAAAAAATTTTATTATATATTTTTATTATATTTTTAAAATAAAAAGATATAATTTATTTTTTAAAAAAATAAGAATACTTTTGATTCTAAAAAGTTTCATTTCATAAGCAATTTCAAAAACTTGTATGTTTATGGGCTTTAAAGTTCATTTCTATTATTAGTTTCTATAAATTATCATTAAGTGATTATTATTTTATTTATCATTAAACTTTTATTGTTAATGTTTTAAACATTTATGTTTTAATGTATTTTAATAAAATTTTGCTAATTCCTATAAATATAACATTCTATGTAGGTCTTCAAGTAACTCTTTGAATTGATAAGTGAAACTATCTACATAAGAATGTAAGCATATAGTCATTTGTATGTTTTCATTGGGACATATTTATTCTTTTGCCTATGTATATTCGATGTATTAGTGTTTGTTAACATAAATAATCTTTTTAATGTTGGAGTCAACAGAAAATAACACAATACTTTTTCTAACAATGTTCTTAATTTAAGCATGAGTTTTCTTACATCTTATTAGTCCGTTATATGTTAGACACTCTTCTAATTTGATAAACTTGTTTTAAAAAAACACAATTATATTCTCATTCATAAGTAGAGCCCGTTTGGTTTAGTGTTTCTCAAACGCTAATTTTTATTTTTTTATTTTATATTTTTTAATATATATTTTATAAATATTTAAAAATTTTATTTAAAAATTTAAAAAATATAAAAAAATTCTACGTAATAAAATTTTTTTATTATATATTTTTATTATTTTTTTAAACTAAAAAATAAAATTTATTTCTTTAAAAAATAAAAATATTTTCTATTTAAAAAAAAATTTATTTTATAAATACTCTCAAACGATCACAATCTAATGTCATATTTTTCGCCTCGCTATATGATGATAAGATTAGATAATTTTGAGATAATACAATAAAGTATTTATTGAATATTATTAATTATTTTTTTAACTCGATTTTTTACTTTTTACTGAAGTGATCTCACAATGAACGAAAAAAAGTCCAAATACTACAAGAAATAATAACTTTTTATCAATCTTTTGTGAAGATATTAAACATATCAAGTTAATTATTATTCTATTGTTCGTAAAGTATGTTTCTAACATTCAACACCAATGAATAAATTTCTATTTACATCTTATATATTTCAAACGATTGGTACTTAGTTAGCTTAAACTATCTAATTCTTTACCATAATTCTTTTTTATATGTAAGTATATTTCAACTACCTCCAGCTTTTATCAATACACATTTTATATCATCTAAAGGCTCAATATAAAATCTAATAAATTATTGAACTCTATTAATATATTTATTACTTACTATATTCTTGGTTCTTATATAAGTCTTATTAATTTATAAAACAAGCTATATACATACAATTATTACAGTTAAACAAAATATCAACGACATATAAATTTATCATGTCTTATAAATACTACAACTGTTTTTATTGTTATCTCCTAGACAACCATTCGTTGTTATAAAGTTGAAATAATTTGTATAAAGTATACAATATAATCTGAAGATAGTAGGAGTCTTTTATTTGTTTATACGTCACTCCTATGACGACCTTTAATTATATCATACTTCTCACTTCCTCCCTTCTTTTGTTTTTTCTCTTTCTTTGGAAGGTTTATTTTGAATATAAGATAGTGTTTGAAAGTGTTTTCAATTTATTTTAATTTTTAATTTTATATATTTTTATAAATTATTTATAATATTGTATATAATTGTTTATAAAATTTTAAATTTTACGTCTTAAAATATTATTATTATTTAATTTTATTTTTTAGAAGTTTTTAAATTATTTTTTATTTTAGAATTTTTTTTTTCAAAATTACTACCAAATATTTCGTAAGTATTCATCATGAGAAATACTGAGGTCTCTTTATACGCCACAGTTTAAATCTCTAATCTATACTATATTCACTTTCCTAAGTATATTTCACAATCACAACTAATTATCATCTTTATAAAAGTTTTGAGAAAGAATAAGTTTACACACTAAAAGAATATTTAAAAATATTTATAAAATAGAATTTTTCTAAAATAAAATTTATTTAATTTTTTAAATACAACTTTTATTTTGTAATTTAAAAATAATAAAAGTTAGATGATGTAAAATTTTTTTAATTTATAAATTAAAAAATTTTTTAAGTACTATTAAAATTTATTTAAAATATAAAATAAAATATTAATTCTTTAATTTGAGGATGAGTGTTAGAAATTAATAATGATACACTATAAGATGAAAGCTTAAAAGAATTTAATTAGTTAGAAATTCTATAAGCCTATAATTAATTAAGAGTTTCAATAAGAGTCTAATTCTTTATCTAACAGTTGCTGCTTAGTTAAACAACAAACCTAAATGATCTTGCATGCTTTGTGAAGACTGTAACTACTAATAATAGCTAGCTAGCTAGCAACGGTTCCATGATCAAAAAAACTTGTTGTATATTTTCTGTAGTATACATAACGATCATGCAGGCTTTGTGAAGAAGATTAGTATCCAGCACCTTGGGTAGTGACTGATTAATGCTGATGGTTTAATTAATTCTAGTAAATATTTCTAAGGTTTAATTAATGTAGAGATAATTTCCAATATTCATAGGTAACATAAGAAACAAAACCAGAATACTCCCAAAAAAGAAAAAGAGTTTCGTCTGAAATCTTTCACAGAAAAATATTTATGTGAATCCGAATAAAACTGAGAGATTAATATTCGTATGTATCCGAATTATACAGAAACTGTACTACGTAATTCGGTTTGGGATTTTCTCTGCATCTTCAAACTGTAAGTAGCCAACCTGGTTATTATATAATTAAGGAACTCTTTCTCCTGCCAGCAACACAAATCTTCTTTCTAGTCTAGGAACAATGGAAAAACCATCACCGTCTCTTCCTTCTTCTTGTTCTTCTGTTGATCATGCAAACGAAATCTGGTGGACCAAAGAAGATGAAGAAGAACTCTTCCAAGATAACATTACTATAACTCCTGCAAATGTTCCCATCGCCTTTTCCGACCAGGTCAATTTCTTTCTAGGAGTTCAGCCTCTCGCCAACATCTTCACGACCAATTCATCACAATCCGTTTCATCTAAACGAGAACAACAACAACAACAGCAGCAACAACAATATGTTCCTGGTGGTGTTTGTTGTTGGAAGCAAAACAAGGATATAAAACCTTGTTATTGCCCTGATGCGGTTACAGCATTGTACAACATGAGCAATTCATCATCAAGTCCGAGTGAGAAAAAAGTTTACTCCATCAAGGATTTGAGACTACGCGCAATGAAACATATTGTTGCTCTCGGTTGGAAGATTGAGTACTGTAATGGCGAAACTTTGGTCAGATTACGCTACTGTTCACCTCAAGGCAAGTACTACTATTCTTTCAACAAAGTTTGTTCTGAATTAGTGTCGCTGCGAACAAAGAAAGCCGAAAAACAAGGACAACAAGAAGAGTTAGTAGTTCTTGATTCTGAAAGCAAACCTCAGCAGGGAAGATCAGCGCAGGTTTACAAGGACTACATGGATGAATTGAAGAAGCAAACTGGACAACCTAATAAGTTATCCCAGAAACCGATTGTTAGTGATCTGAGATAGACCGCGATCGAAGAAGCAGCTTGAGTTAAGTGGGTGGTAGAAAATATGGAAGAAGACAACTAGATTTTAACAATGCAATGGTAACATCAATGTAGTTTAATTTCTTTCTTCTGTTTTTAGTTTGAGTTGATAGAGCTTGTTGATGAGGATTGGTCAAATCCCTTTTACATATTGTTTTTGTTTTTGTTTTTGCTTTTTTTTTTCTAATAAAATTTTTTATTTGAGTGCTAGCGTTTGAATGCATGAAATAGATCCTTCCAATAAAATTAAAATCCAGGTGTATACATCTATATGAATATGAATGCACTTATATATATAGGCAAGCTTTTCTTTTTTGTGCGTATAATCACTTGTAACAAATTTGGTATGTACTCCTTGAAATAAAAGAGTCGATAAGTGAGTCGGCAAAATAAATTGTCGACTAAAAAATATTTGATCAGCAAAGGACGGATGAAAATGAAGCTTGTCTTGCTCGTTTTATCTACCAAAAGTGTAAGAAATTGAGTTCTACTTCTAAGATGAAACACCAAATTATCAAGGAATTAAGGAGAAGAGTACGACTCTAGTCGGAAGATCTGAAACGAATTCTACTACAATGTCTCCTCTTTTCTTGAGTTCTAGAGAGTTATGGGTTTGGAATTGCTTTTAAAAAAAGAGCTATCCGTGAAAAAGAGTTTCTTTCTAATTTATTTTTGAAAAACAATTAGAATAATTGGCTAATTATTCTAATATAAGAATATTTCACATAACCTGTATATAAGATTCAATCACAATGCTAAAATACTTAGCTAACTATTTAAAATTAAAATAATTTACATATAGAAATATACTAATATGTGATTATAAAAGATGTAGATTATCAAAATGCACCAAATTAGAACTCATTTTGATCCATTTTTATTTGTGCATTATCTCAGACATCTCTGTCCCTAATATAGATTTCATAGGTGATCTTCTTTTCAATAGAGAATCACCACTTAAGAGACTCAACTTCTGGGGATTCTACTCTATGATTCTTGAGAAGGATGAAGTAATCGTCTGTAGCTCCATTCAGGGTGCTTGGCAATGAGGTTGCAAAGATGCCTCTAATTGGCGCTAGAGGGGCATACCGGCGACAAGGAATGTGCCGCATAATTGTTAATGAGATAGAAAAGCTGCTTTCTTCTCTTGGAGTGCAGAGATTGATGCTGCCTTCAGTGCCTCAGCTTCTAGATACGTGGATAGGTTCCTTTTGGTTTCACCAAGAAGGAGATCCAGAGAGAGCAGAGCTGTTGAACTACGACGTATTGAATTTTAATGGCACTATAATCGCTACACAAGATCCTTGCTTGAAGCTCTGGTGACGAACAATTCATTGTTGTGCAATTGTAAGAATTCCTATTGTTTATATCACTGCCATACCATTCTTGGAAGCGTGTGTCTTTTGTGAGTAATTCTGTTGACATTTTTTATATTACAACAACTTTATATAAAACTATAAATGATTTATTTGATTTAATCAGTTAATTTTTTAGGTGCAAAAATTAATTTTGAATATGAAAAATGCATGCCGTTGTGTTCATGAAGTGAGAAATTCAAATGGGTCAATGATAGTGATAAGGGGACTGATAGCAACCCTAAGCTTCTATAATCAAGAAGTGAGAAATTCAAATGGGTCAACGATTTATTTGTGTTCATGAAAGGCTTTAGTTTAGTTGGGTGGTGAACTGATGGCTTCCTTATTAGCAGCGGCAACCCTTACTGTGACAGTGCCACCACTTCCCTATCATCTTTCTCAAAGTAATTATTCACTCAAAATATTTCAAAATTCCAATTTTTATAAAGTTCAATCAAACCAAATCAAGTCCAAATCACATTCTCTACTACAGACCCTGTTGTTAGATCCACCAAGAACAAATCACCTTGCCTCTGTGATCGATTCATGCAACTGTTTACTTTTAGGTGAACAGATTCATGCACATGCTCTCAAGAGTTCATTCTGTGGAAGCAAAGAGTTTCTTGAAACAAGATTACTTGCTATGTATGGTAGATGTGGTTGTCTTGATCTTGCCTGCAAGCTGTTCGACAATATGCCTGTTAGAAGTGTTTATACTTGGACAGCTATGATGACTGCTTATGTCGATTGTGGGTATCATTTGGAAGCTGTTATTTTATTTGGGGTGCTGTTGATGGGTGGAATTGAGCTCAAGTTCTTTATCTTCCCAGTTGTGCTGAAGGCATGTGGTGCACTCAGTGCAGTGTCAACTGGGAGAGAATTGCATGGTTTATTGGTTAAGAATGGATTTGTGTCAAACGTTTATGTTGGAAATGCGTTGATTGACATGTATTGCAAATCCGAAGCTTTGGACGAGGCTGGAAAGCTTTTTGATAGAATGGCGGAGCGGGACTGTGTCTCCTGGAACTCAATCATCAGTGGATATGCAGCCAAAGGAATGGTTTTTGAGGCACTTGACTACCTTCAGGCGATGGAGCATTCAGATGGATTCAGGCCAAATATTGTTTCCTGGAGTGCAACGATTGGAGGCTTTTCTGAGTATGAGTTTGATGCTGAGGCGCTAGCACTACTGTTTAAAATGATTCAGTCTGGCATAAGACCGAATGCACAGACACTAGCCTGCATATTACCTACCTGTGCGAGGTTGGAAGAACTAGGCATTGGTAAGGAAATCCATGGTTTCATAATTAGACATGGGTTCATGAACAATTCTTTTGTCATTAATGGGTTGACTGATGTTTACAGAAGGTGTGGGGATATGAGCAGTGCTCTGAAACTCTTCTCCAGGTTCTCAGCTAGGAATCTAGTCTCATACAATACCATGATAGTTGGTTACTGCCAGAACAATGAATTAGGCAAGGCTAAGGAGCTGTTTGATAACATGCAGCTAGATGGAGTACAAAGAGACACGATCTCATGGAATTCAATGATTTCTGGATACAATGACAATGGAAGCTTTGTCGAAGCATTAATACTGTTCTATGACATGGTTGTGGGAGGAGTCGAAGCTGACTCATTTACTTTAGGCAGTGCAATTGGCACTTGTGCTGCACTGAATGACATTAGGCGAGGAAAAGAACTCCATTCTCATGCAATATCTAGAGGCCTAGACTCAAATCCTTATGTGAGTATTGCCATTATTGAAATGTACTGCAAATGCAGTGCTTTAGAATCTGCAGAGAAGGCTTTCTCAAATATAGTCGATAACAACACAATAGCTTGGAATGTACTGATTTCTGGTAATGCGCGATCCAATAACGTAATACGCTCCATGGAGCTGCTTTGCTTAATGAAAGAGGAGGGTGTGAAGCGAAACATTTATACATGGAATGGTTTCATTGCAGGAGTCATGGAAAATGGGCACAATGAATTGGCATTAGCAAAATTCTCTGAACTACTAAGGGGAGGATTACTTCCTGATAATTTCACGTTAGGAATGGTCATTCACATATGCTCCAGGTTGGTCTCCATTGAACGCGGGAAGCAAGTTCACGCTTACTCGCTAAGATATGGTTATGACATAGATGTGCACATAGGGACTGCTCTTGTGGATATGTATGCTAAATGTGGAAGTATAGAACTTGCAAAGGGATCCTTTTCAAGAATATTGCAGCATAACTTAGTTTCCTTGAATTCGATGCTTGCTGGGTATGCTATGCATGGACTCTGTGAAGAAGGGTTTACCCTATTTGATAAAATGTTAAAAGATGGATTTAGACCTGATGCAATCACTTTTGTTTCGGTTCTATCTTTATGCGCCCATGGGGGATTGGTGAAAGAAGGACGTCAATACTTCAGTCTAATGTCATCAGTATATGATGCGAAACCTGAACTACGACATTATACGTGCATGGTTGACCTTTTCAGCCGTGCTGGCTTGCTTTATGAAGGTTATGAGCTTATCCAGAAAATGTTGGTGAAACCAGATGCTGTAGCGTGGGGAGCACTACTTAGTGGTTGCGTAATTCATGGCAATGTTAAGCTGGGAGATATTGCAGCAGCTGAGCTTCTGAATGTGGATGATGGGAATGTTGGAAGTTATGTTTTGCTGGCAAACTTTTATGCTACTACTGGGAGACGAGATGATCTAGTGAATATAAGGCAGATTATGAAAAAGAGAGGAATGCATAAGATCCCTGGATGTAGTTGGATTGAGGATGATGCTCAGATTCATGCATTTCTTGCAAATGACAAATGTCATGAGCAAATCGATGGTATTCGTGATACTGTGCATCAGCTGCACTCAAATATGAAAGATGAAGGCTCCTTGGTTTCAGAATTTTCTTCTTCGGTAATTAGCTTTGAGTCATCATGTTTCTGGTAAAGACTCTTGATCAATGATTTGAGAAGGAAGAGCTTAGGGACATAACTGAAGAAACACATATCTGCAAAAATACAAGAAACGCCGAGATTTTGGAGCAAGTCGGCAAAGTGAATTCCTTAGCTGCTGCTTCTTGAAGCAGCTATGTATCCTACTGATCTCAAGCTTATCTATTTTCTGGGATAACAGTAGCATTATTTTGATAAAGAAAAGGAGTAATGTATGCCTTAACAGAATAGCACAAAAAGTTTACTCAGTTGGATCAAGCGATGGTTCTACTCCATGCCCTGCCGAAAGAACATGTATTCAATTTGCCGTTTGGGTTAAACATGTTTTCAATTTTCACAAATTTAAACGCAGCTGTTTTCTCTCAAATATTATCAGAGCACTTAGGGTTTGTTGGTCTGAGCCTCCAACGAACAGAAGTAGAGTCAATTTACAAGTTAGTATCCCACTTATATCAAACTTCTCATGAATATTGTGGGATAATGATTCTTTGGTTTTAGTACGCAATTTTTAGGTCGCCTTAATCAATGCTTCCGCAATCTAACTTCTGTATTTAACTGATAGCAAACATACAAACACCCGCTCAGGCGCTAACTATTGGCCTCTTTATGTAGCAGAGCTCCACAAACCGGAGAAAATTTTGACTGGCCGCTGCCGGCAGCAAAGCAAAGATTTTTAATCATTGTTCGGAAAATTTCAAACGTTGAACGTACCATGGATATCTTTTCCCGTTCACGATTATGTCTTCGCATTTGGTTTCTCGTTTATCGGTCAATAAAAATCAAATCCGTGCTGGTTTTTGGTTTTCTTGAAATTTTTTTTTTCTTATTGTTGTTATTTCTCTGTAGATAATGGTTTGAAAGGGCAATGGCAACGCTCCTCATTCAACTACCAGTATCAACAATCATTCCTAGTTCCTGCAATGCCCCTGCAACACATTTCAATCCAAGGTGAGGTTCATTGTCTTACGGTGATTTTCTTATTATTACTGTTAGTGTTTGATTGTGTTGATTGCAAGTTTTGATTGAAAGTTGGTGTTTGGAATTCTGGTAATGTCTGTTATTGTAGTTCTGCTAGGTCTTGAGGGACTTTTCTATAAATTCCAACTTTTTACAGGGAGAGAATGCTTGAGGACTCCTTGGATCCTTTTGAAAATGCAAAGTGCCGTTTTATTTGCTGTTATTGTTTGATTTGAGTATGTGATTTTGTAAGTCCTCAGCACTTACCAATATTGAGCTAGAATAATGACTACCCACTGATTCCATATATATTGATTAAGATATCACATATAAAAGTGCCATATCTCAACATAGTAATCGCATCTATTATATGTGGAATACAACTTTGTCATTGGGCCTCATTAGGTCTGTGGATGCATTTTACTTGTAGTACCCCAGGCATACTCATTTAGGAGTTTCTACTTTGTGGTTCTCTTTTGCTTTCTATTTTAGTTTCCTCCATTCAACAAATAGGCTCATAATTTCTATATATAGACCATTGCCAAAACTGAATCGAAAGTTACTTTTGCATTATGGTTGGAGCTCGCAGCTTGATCTAAAAGGCTAGTAATTAACTGGAAGTTTATATTATATATTTCATAACAGCCATTATGAGGATATTTGTTGTAGGACTTTTACATTCTTTTTGGTGTACTATTGGAATATCTTATCCAACAGAAACCAGTCTGAATTCAGTAGATTCTTTTGCAAATCAGTACATATCTTATGGTAATTATGATGCAACTACATACCGTTGATTGTTTGTCTGCAGGATTGTTTGCATATACAGGAATATAAAACACAAAAAGAGAAGAAAGTCTGCTTTAGACAGCCGTGGACCTGCTAATATTGGTACAAGATACGCTTAATGGAGATGACTCAGGGCTAGCCAGTACTAGATTGGGGGTGATAGTATGAGGTGCCTCTATGCAGCTCTTCGAGAAACTTATGCTGCCAGAAGGAATTTCCCTATAAAGTTTTTTCTTTTCTTACTTGGCTTCTATACAGCCAATGCCCTTGCAACAATCCTGGGGCAAACAGGTGACTGGGATGTCCTAGTTGCAGGTGTTCTAGTGGTTGTCACTGAAGGAATTGGTATGTTCATGCATAGAAAGTCATTAACTACACCAATTGAAAGATTACAATCCTCTGTAGTGATGGTGAACTATTGGCAAGCTGGTGTTTGCTTGGACCTCTTTGTAGATGCTTTCGAGCTTGGGAGTTGAAACAATCATAGTTTTGGAAAAGTGTAAAGCTTCATTTTTTTTTTTTTGCGTTCTGGTTATCATGAATAGTTAGTTGAGTCCATATCATATTAGCTGAATAAATGGCGAGAGAAGCGAGGGGTAACATAATAGTGCAGATGCAATTGGTGATTCAGCATTTTTGTTAAACACATTTTCTTAATCAATTGTTGCAGTAGCAGCTAAGACTTGTGTTAAACTCTGCTACTCTTCTTTTGTAATCATAGAGCTATTGGGATTGAAGGAAACTGAAGACGAGCGATTCCTGCTTGAATTGCATTTGGCAATATCTTCCAGCCCTTAGTTTCCAGAACATAATTGCATTCTAATGTTTCTCACAAGTGAAAATCCAAGTGTTTGTGTTGTTATTTCCTTATAATTCATTCTTGTATGAGCTATTTCCATAATGCACCTGCTAACTACACTCAATACTACTAAAAAACATCTTGATAACATAAACTTAACCAGGATGAGGAATTATAATCCAAAGAGAGTACTACTACATCAAAGTACAACCCAAATCCCCCAGATTTAATGGAAAGATCTGTCAATTTCTATCACAATTGGCTGCTGAGATCCATCTCACATGCAAGATTCATATTCGACCTACTATTTGATGACTTTATTGAACTGCTTATGCAGTAAATGCAGACTGACTTGATTGGCATCCGGTTTGTGCTGAAAATAAAATTTTCTTTAGATTTTGTGATACAATATATCTGTACAAGAAGAATTATGTTACATAACTCTCTATGAGGTTATCTCAAATGGCAGACATACATTTGATGACATGTTACAGCGATTTGTAGATTCAAAAAGGAATCCACATTGGATGTGCAAGACTTGATGTGGTGCCAATGCTTCCATACACGGTCCATATATAATGAGGCAAATTCTTTTGTCAGCAGCAGGACAACTTCAGGAAAACCAAAAAATAAAACATACTAACACATTCAATCAGTAGGGTTTCAAGGACTCCAATACTCTCCGTGCTTGGATATGCAGTGCAGTTTGTCTCTGTTCTGGTTCTAATGTTGTTCCAAATTGACTTGCCGCCCATATTAGGGATGCACTTTTCTCTCCTAATAGTTTCCTCACATCATCATGTATGGTTGCCAATGGACCGCTTTCTCTTCTATTTACATGACCAATAAGTAACAACAAAAATTCCCCGCATTTTATTCTGCAATAAGGAAACTGACTCAAGTTACCGGCATAACAAACAAGAAATGATGGCATGCATCTTTAAAAGACCTTTCTTCCTGCATAAATCATACACTGCTAACTTTAAAGGACCTTTCTTCCTTTAATGATAAACAGCTCAAGTGAATGTCAGAAGACAGAGGACTAACTAGTAAGAAAGGACTCAACATAATGTGGAGAAGCGCCTCATATAGGCAAGACAAACTGATTCTTTAAGCTATAGCAAAAGGCTAAAAGAAGTTTCATGAAGCATAATATCAGCAGATGATGTACATTAAAAATCACAGTAATCAACACAAGATATGACTAGAAAGATGCGTGATTATAGTAACAAGCACAATGAAAAAGCAGTTTTAAATATTGGTCTGTTTTCAACTGAATATACAGTTAGAGGGGACTACACCTGTATCATCAATGTTGATTATTGATTACAACATTGTCAGAGAATAAATTATAAGCTCAGAGATCTGCATGCATGTCAATTACCAAAACAAAAGCACTTTAAAATCTTAGATTTATAAGCAGCAATCATTCTGATATGAGGAAACAGGTAAAGACTCGTTTAAAGAAGGCTAATTATAAAATTACTGTTTAAGATTGCAACTTCCTTGGAATTGATGCATATGGAAATAAAAGTTTATGCGAAGAGTAATCTACGAATATTGCCATAAAATGCTCCTTGAGAAAGAAAAAGGATGATGTCACAAGCAAGCTGCATGGTCATCAAACAAGAATAAACAAAGAAACCCCAACCTTATATTCTCATCAACTTGTTCATTTTTTATAAGTTCCGCAACTTTCTCAATGCCATGGGATGCCTCGAACTCCTAGAAGAAGGATGACAACACACTATGTCATTTGCAGAATTGGCAACGCAAATTAAACTAGTATTTTAAGTACCACTGCATATACAACTACAAGATCCTGAAGAAATTACCAGCACAATAACACAAGTTAACACATTCAAAAATCCCAACAAAACCATGTCGTACAAAGTCACAAACTTAATCTTACATGTGTTCAACAAGAAAAGTAGAAATAAAATTTTCTCAAATATTCTTCAAGGAAGATGCTAAAGCATTAACCAGCTGTTCACTACTATCCCTAGCTGAGAAGCTTAATGGCTTAAGGTTTAGACAGTTACGAGGAAGATGACAGTTCGGCAAATGGGTATATGTTAATGCCTTATTTTACTTACCATGCTAGAGTTATCTTTCTAGCTTGCACAATTATAAGTTATCATAAGTAACATAGAAAAGGTGATGCATCTGTTCCACATGATATCTAACACTAATTTTTTTATAACTCTCCAAGTTCCACTACCTCTTCATTGTTCTAATCCGTTTGCACGATTTACCTGCTCAATACCTTTGTATGAGTAGCTTGATTCCAAATTGAAGTTGTTAACAATGCAAATGAGGAAGTTAGGCATAAGGGGGCACCCACTTTTAAATAGTCATAAAATCATGCGTTAACCAGTTAGTGCTGATGAAAATATAAATCAAAATAATCTCACTTTACCATTTGATTGGCTGTGGAATCCAACATTACTGAGATAAGAGCATCTAAGCAAGCACCCTGCTCAAGCTTTCCACGTGTCACCAATATATTAACAAGAACCTGAAGTATTAAACTATCTTAGTCCCATAGATAGAGTAGCTGCCATGATAAGTCTTGCCAAAAAAAGTTCGAAATCTAAAAGTTAGAGAAGACTGGAGAACAAAATTGGACCTTTTCCTAGGGTGATTTGCAAGCAATCAACAAAGAAGGATTATATTTTGTATCATACTTTAACTTTAAAGGTTTGTGAATTATGAGTGGAATATGGTGAGAAACTATGGGTTCATGGTTGGCACAACAGGATAACGTTAACATTGGATATTTCAAGCTGGAAGGTGAATTTAAGCACAACGTTGAGAACAAACATCAGCAACATATTTTACGAAGGTATCGTACGATCAATCATGACAACTAAAGTCATGCAGATGCTAAGTCAAAAAAGAAACTATAACAGTTTGCATGCGATTCTATCCTGATCACATGATCTTCTTTTCTCACTCAGAATGGCGAAGGGGATGAGCTACCATGTCAATGTCATGCAAAATATATGAAAGTTTGTCTTTGACATGCGTTTTCTTCGACAGTATAGAAATCACTCTATTGCAAATCTCTAAAGCTTTAAAATATCATCAAAAGCCAAAGGGTTGCAGGACAAGGCTAGTTCAGATATTCAGGAAAGATATAGCTTAGTTGAACTCGAAGGGGCAGTTACACAAACTAATTACTGCAGCAATCAGCAGAAATACACTCAAATGTGGAATTTCAAGAATCAGGATTGCCTTACTGTTTATTCTCCAGAATCTTAACAAAGCTACTGCATCATTTACAAGTATACACATAAGCCCCATACTTACCTTAACGACTCTTTGCTGGTTAGCTAGAGCTGAACTTTCTTTGTGAAGCAGACAACATCCTTCCAAAACTCTAAGAGCAAGAGCAACTTCAGAGTCTGTAGCTGGGCTAGTTATCTTCATAGGGTCTGTACCAAATATACGTTCCAAATTCACCACAGGGTCATCTCTAGTTTGACGCAAGTTATTCTTGAATAGTATTGGAATCACTGAGGAAGATATACCATAAAAAATCAATGACAAAACTCCCCATGTAAAAGTGAATAATAGTGATATACTACAACAACAACAACAACAAAACTGAAATACTAGGTGAGTTCAAGTGACTAACAGATTACTCCTGATGAACCATTGTTCACCGCATACAATAATTTTAAGTGAAGGATTTGTAAGAAGACATCTTTTACATCAGACAACACTTTATTCAAAACATCAATGCCAATATACTGCTCATACAACAGCAGTTACGACAACGTACAAACTTTATTGCTATCAACGTCTATATCAGCAACGGCAACACGTATACTACAAAGTCTGCTGTAA
Source organism: Acanthochlamys bracteata (assembly GCA_019914995.1). NCBI lineage: Eukaryota > Viridiplantae > Streptophyta > Magnoliopsida > Pandanales > Velloziaceae > Acanthochlamys > Acanthochlamys bracteata. The sequence goes on from CM034126.1 coordinate 2,596,402, forward strand.
AATATAGACTTGATAATTTATAAACAGAGAAATTCACGGAAACAAGAGAGACACAGAGAGAGACAGAGATTTAACCTTGTAGCTCGGGGACAGATTGGGACTGACGGAATAAACCAATAGCAGGCTCCGAAGCGGCAATAGATCTCAAAGACTTGAGAAGATTTCGAAGTCCTCTAACACGAAGAAACGAGAAATCAGCGGAAGCGTCTCGTAGACCTGATCGGAGAGCAAGCGTTACTTCTCTGTACAACCGACGCCTCTCCAGCGTCTCATCGAGCTCTTCTACTACCGCCGCTGACGACGGATCCACTCCTGCTGCGCCACCGCTGGTTTCGTTACCGACGCAGGTCGCCGGCGACGCCGGCGGGTGTGCGTCCTTCTTGGACTTGAGAAACATTTTTGGAGTTTTGGCCGCCCGCGATTGGAGCGTGGATTCGACCCGGTACCTTGTTGGTCTTCTATTGTATGGCTGGCGAGTACTGTTAATGTCCAAACCCGAAAACCCGAAACTGTATAATATCATTATTTTTCTTTTTTTATTTCCTAAAATTTAAAATGAAAAGTTTTTTATTGTTGAAAATTTTTCGTAGCATACACAAATTTGATTTTTGTAATAAGTTTTTGAAAAGAAAAAAATGAGTTAATGCAAAATTCCTAGAAAACCTACGGAATGACGGTTGAATAATTTTTAACTTTTGCCTTATTAAAAACTCTTTTTGAGCGCCTCAATCTTGTTCAAAGCAATTCTGCTAATATTAACGAACATCTGGACATCTGAATTTTTTACATTTTTATATAACTTTTTTTAAAATTAAATAATTATATACATAGAGATAATATAAAATATTTTTACTATTCTAAAACAAAGATAGTAAGCTCAGTTTTAGAAATTTATTAAAAAATATGTTCTTAAAAATAGTTTTTTTAAACAATCTTAAATGATTTCTTAAGACATTTTGGAAAATAATGATTTTGAAATATGTACAAGTCAAAATTTAAATGTTTCTTGCTCTGTTCAGCATTCTTCACTTTACGTAGCTTTTAACTTGTTCGTTCTTTGTTTGGGATTTTTAAACAAAAAATAAAAGAACAATCGCAGCGAATCTTGCATGAATCATTCTTTTCCGTTTTAACATTCGACAATATTTTGACAACCATGTTAGTATGTACATTTTGTATTTAACAGCCTAACAAAAAAAAAGGCAACTCTACCGATTTCTTGTGAAGTTAAGTTGTAAGATCTTTCACCATACGCAGCATCACAATGTTATCAGTTCTCCAGAACCTATCGGCGCAATCTTTGCAGTAGTACTCTTAGGTTGCTTGAACTTTGCAAGTTTTGCTAGGTCATCAACTCTGCTGCTAAGAACTTTGATCCTTGCTGAAAACTCCAACAAAAGAGTAGCAAAGTTTATAAAAAAAACTACATCATTGATCGGGGGCGGACCACTGGAAGCCATCCAAACCAGCTTTGCCTCTTCTTTTGCTAGAGCTTCGTTGGCAAGATTCCTCACAGAGGCCTGAAGCTCCTTGGTATTGAGTTCAATTTCCGTTACCAAGTAGCCGATTGTTGGAGATATTTTGACTGATTTCATGGAGCTCGAGAGCTCTTTCAAGACTTGTGATAGCCTGGTGCTCAGTTTCATGGATTCTTCACCAAAGTAGTTCATGAACTCTGATGCCTGTTGAAAGTTTCTTCATATCAGCTTGAGCTTGTTTTCCTGACAAGTGCTATTTATGGGAGTATTATTCAGAGATAGTATGCTATTAGTTAATTACCTCAGTAGCCTCTGAGGTGATGCATCTGTGGATTGCTCCCATGGTTGAAGCACAGTGTTTGATTTCATCTCCAATCTTGAGGTATTGATTCCATGGATGCCTAAAACCGAAGTAGCCATGCGGCGGTTCCCATCTTGCCCACTTTGCCAGTGAATCTAAGGAGTCTTTCGAATCTACCATTGCTTTGTATCCTTCTATTTCACTTTGAGCTTTTCCATCTTCTTCCATCTTCCAACTTTTGTTGAACAATTTTGAATTACATGCTGCATTTAATCAAGAAATTAGTATTTGTATCTTATAACACGTCAAATAATTGAAGTTTGCAAAACTTACTAACCATCTAACGAGTTTGCAAGTTTCTCCATGTTTTTGGCAACGAGAAGATGAAGCTCATTACTAGCCCATACAGGGTAGAGCAGCATGCAAACAAATACTGCAACTGAGCTACCGATAACTACTGCATAAATACGTTGATGAGCCATGTCAAAGACATCGCCATTGCGGTATCCAGAAACCATAAGCAAAATGAAGATGATTATGAAGGTTATCGCGCCATCTTCAAACAGCTTCTTAACTCTTTCAACCTGCCTAACCAACGTTGCTGCGAACGCTGAATGTACAAAGAAAGCAATAACTGAGTCCTTTTTCTTGAGTTTTGGTACTTCGGACCTTTTGGTTACAATAATAGAAGTGAAAGATGGCTTACCTAGAAGGAATACTGAAACCATTCGCAGTATAGGTTCTGCTTTCTCTCCTGATTTTGCTGCTAAAAGATGAACACAAACTGCAAGAAAAGCAGCGAGAGAATTTGCTGTTGTTTCTGTGAATCCTTTGTACAGAGTTTCACCTGCAAGAATCCACCAAAAAAGAAAATGAGTACACATACACGCGTTATATCACGTAGCACATTTATGCAATTGATCAATCATATGATCTGTTAATTAGTGCTGCTACTTTATGATTGTGGTTGCTGATATCATATTCGACAGACACATTAAGCAAGTCCTAAAATTCAGATGAAAAAAAGAAAGATTCACTTACCTACATGCAGCTCAAAAATTCCTGCAGCAGTAAGGATAGCACCAAGTGCAGATTCTGAAAATCCTCGGTACAAAGGCCTGACATAATAAATAAGCGAAACCAAAGATATTGCAACACCAAGTTTCGCACAGTGAAGCAATTTGTTCGAGTGATTGTGTACCCATTCCTTCACTTTCTTCACATACATCCATGTCTTGCTCACTGCCTTCACAGATTGTGGCACAGGCTGAATTGCTAGAGGCATTGGGACAGTCACTCGCCACTCTACATTACACCCTTCTGTTTCCTTAGCCATTTGAAAACGTCCGAGGAAAGAAAAAAAGAACTGTAATTTGTTGGTTGCTGTTTCTTCTATGTGGAAACTATGCAGAGGCTAGCTAGGCATTGAGCTTAGTTTGAATGTTATGGTGAAGAACATTAGCAGAAGCTTCACATATATATAGGGAGATTTTGAACTCATTAAAAAAATGTCTTTTAACGTGGTTACGTGCATGTTGTTAGATTAATTTAGTGCGCCAAGTGCCCTACATCAAGGTACTATTTGAAGGAATATTGACTCGTAAAGTTTCTAATGACTTGCAAGCTTTTAGATCTTTCGCTGCATTATACAAAAAGATCTGAAAGATGGATTGCAAGAACTGTCACGCTGAATCTGTTTTCTTCGAAGATGCATTGCAGTTGTGCAATCTAATAGGGTAATAGGTTGTCTAGCAGGCTTCTGATGATTGGAGAATACAAATAGTTTAAGTGTTTAAATCAGAATATGGAAGTCACTTTTTTCCCTAAAGCGGAAAATCGACACGACAGTAGTGCTAGATGTTGATTTTAATTAATGATGTCTCTGATATGTACAAGTTGTTGGTCAAGGAATTCATCTCAATGGTGACAGGAGGAAAAGAAAGAAGATCTACACAAAAATCTATAGTATCTGAAAATATTACATGCCTAATTGCGCGATTTCCTGACAAAGGAGACGGTGATGTGGAAATTAATTCATCGATATGCAGATGTAGTGCAGAGTAAATTTCATGAATTTTGTTCAGAAATCTTCCCTGTACAAGATTCAGTAGTTATATATACTTCTTAGTTACTACTACTGCTAAATCTACATATATAATACGCTAATCACCTTGAACGTACAATGGCGTTCTGCTTTCTGATATCAAATTTGGTACACACAAAACATGCTTCATTGAAATTTTGGTACTTGTTCGCTTTTACTGCCATCAAGATGGGCGCTATGAAGAAACTAACTGGCTTCCTTAGTTGAGACTTGAGACTGGTAAAATGGAACCCACATTCAACATCATATATAGTACATAGTACAAACAAAATTGTTAGGACACTTTGTCTCCAACATGTTGGCCAACCCAAAATCATGACAGAAAAAGAATGAGGAACTACACCTATGATCCTTCTTTGTTTTTCTAGAATTGGACGACAACCCCAGCCGGATTTGTTAAGGCATTAGCTTTACTGTGTTTAGTAAAGAGAAACTCTTTATTTAGAAAATATTTCAAAGTACAGTATCTGTAGATCATAGCTGAGATTTATATATGCTAACATTCTGTGTTCGAAAAGTGGTGAAAGAACTCCTCCTGATAATTGATGAAGAGAATGACAGAGAATTCCTAAGACTTTATTTGACTCCTACTTTTATCCTAGCCTCTTCTCTTTTGGAGGGAATATTACCAGTTACATATATACATGTCAGTGCAGAATGATGCAATACAAGATCTTTAGGTTAGTCAGGTAACCAAAGCCTTATTCTTGTTTCTGATTCTGCTTAAAACCTTAACTAAAAACTAAAAGTTACTGCTAAAGTTACCAACTTTGTGATCTATCAGAAAAATATTTTGAGCTTTGTGGATTCGCATTTTGCATGCCCATTAATTCAAGAAAATGCTGATCACAAAGTAAGACAGCAAAATCTTTGAAAGTTAACCTTTAGATGAAATGATTTGTTCTCTTTTGCTTTTGCTTCAGAAAGAATTGAAGGGTACTTTAAACTAAACCAGCATTCAGATAAAAAATAATAATAATGGTAATGAAAACACATATTGCAGAAGATGGTGCCTTCTAGTTGCTCTAATTCTTTAGAGTACTGATATTCTTTGCTATGTAGTCCAGATGCTTATTGACAGTTTGCTGATGATAATGCAAGTTTTCCTGAAACTGAAAAGGAAAAGCTGTAATCATCCTTACGACAATTACCAGATATATCAGTTCTTACAAAGTATTAGACCTAACTCTGACAACTCAAACTTGTCCTAGTGTTCTACACTACTGGGACAGAGATGGAATGTAAGATATATATGGTTTGTAAAAGTTTCTATCCTTCGACCTGTTCTCCAAACTCAATCATGGTAAACTGAACAAAGGCAGCATAATTCTTGTAATATGTGGATCTGTCACTGCATCTTGAGATCCTATGGCACTAACAACAACACCTTAGTTTATTTCTTCCTTTTTTTATCAGAAACTTGCATTGCCATTAACAGATGCCTATAGCCTTAAACCAAAGCTTTTTGTAACTTTAAATGAATGAAAGGTAAACTTGGTGATAATTTCTGGATGTGTGAAGAAGCTCGATAAATGCAAAGGGATCTTCAATTCTTGCTTTTCTTTTGAAGGGAACATCATCATCTGTTAAAGAATGTCACCGTATGTTAAAAAAAAAAGTAGTCTCTGATTGTTTCAGTTTTTATTAGGTGCTGAAAAGGTTTATTCAATACAAGGTTCATAAAAGCTTCACCTCCAAAGCATTAATGCACAAAAAATAATCTAATGAATTGCTTTGATTCGCTCTACTAATTCTCTAATCACCAGAGAGAAAGAATTCCGTAATCTGTCAGCATAGAAGACTTTGAATTCAAATAAAAGTATCGTTTCTCGACATGCAATTCAACTAAAAAATCTACCACCTAAATACGCGTTATAAATTAATGGCCTGAGAAAGAAAGAAAATCAGAGAAAGAGTGATCCATATGTCACCCATACCCACCATGAAAATAAAATTTCATGCATATATGTAATTGAAAAGATTGTTCTAGATTATTCATGCATATAATCTAGCAATATATATACTTTAAGAACATGGAGTTGAGGTCCCCTCCATATGCATGGCAAATTACTGGAACTGTCTTCTTTCTCCAACTTTTAAGTCACATCAGTGAAGAACATTGCATATAAAAAGAGAAATTCTTCGGCTTTAATTTTCTCAAGAAAATGAAGTGATGGTCATTCTCAGCGAAAGAAGAAAAACTGGCCTGGTTTTCTAAACAGTAAACTTCTTTGCAGATTTGAGAAGCTTCTCTGCATGAATATAAACAAACAATATCGAGCTACAACTCAGTTCTCTCATATAACATATACATCGATCTTCACTACTAGTTCTCTAACCTTACATATATAATCAAATCATTTCAGGCATTTCGTGATCTTTTGATCATTCCCTCAGATAACAACATTGACCATTCCAACGAGTTAGTAGTATTTCTTGAGAGGTGAGGCTTCCTTCCAAGTTATAGTCTGCATAAAGTTTTGAAAAAAGCAAAATTTTTGTCCTGAAATTCAAAGCTTTTAGGCCAAATTCTATATGCAGACTATCAAATTTTAGTACTCATGGGTCAGTGTGGGCTACACATTGGAATCAGCTATTACTTTGGCCCAATTCATATATCATACAAGGCAATATTCACTGTTTTGAAAGTTTAGAAAATGATCAACCTTGAAACGAAAGAACTAATGGATGTACATAAAACATGGGCAAACCATGCATTACATGCCTAAGTACTCAAGAGAAGGGTGCCCAATGAGTGTTGTAGACAAGTCGAATAATATTGATCATATTATTATTATATCATCTTTGAATCACTTTCATGTGAATCTGACATGGATTAATATTAATCTTGTATTGTATAGTTTTTATGTATAACTTTTTTTTATTCATTTGTATAACTAAATATTAAATATGTATGTATACTTTCCAGGAAACTTTTTCATATCAAAATAGAGCTTAGTCTACACTCTTGGGATTCCTAGCAGTTAGTCTATACTACAGTATTGCCATATAAGCGTTCCACAATCTTTTGAAGATAAATTTGAAAGCGTTTGGCATTAATTATTCAAAAGTAATTTTTTAATTTATATTTTTTAATACATTTTTTATAAGTATCTAGAAAATTTATTTAAAATTTTGAAAAATATAAAAAAATTCTACGTAGTGAGATCTTTTTATTGCATATATTTTTTTTAAATAAAAAAATTTCAAAAAAAAATAATAATATTTTTTATTTCAGAAAATTTTTATTTCAAAAACACTTCCAAACGTTTCATTTGAAAATAAAACATATAAAACAGTAATACAAAAACCAAAATATCAACCTTAATGCTCTGACCTAACTGTGAAGGGAGAGCAAAAAATAAAAATGCATGGTGTACATTTAAAGCTCAATAAGTGATAAGCTGACTATTGCTTGCTTCCTTATTAGCTTGCTGGCTAGCTTTTCCTAATTTAGTTAAACAATCAATCCTCTTACTAAAAAATTATTATATTTCATGCAAATGGATTTGTGTTTGTAAAATGTTATAACATTCAATAGTTAACAAAAGCTAATCTTTGAAACAGTTATCTACTGAGAGAGGTCACCAGATTAGGAAAAAAAGAAAATCTATTATATATAGTTCATTGTTTGTTTAGATGATTACTTTTGCAAGATATTAGATTGATTGCTGGCAAGTGTGTGATCAGTTAATTACTGCAAGACAAAAAGTGTTCTTAGTTAAATTACTGTTACTTTTAACTTTGCTAGAAATGAGTAAGGGGTTGTATGTCATTCCATTGTACAAAGCTCATTATTAATTTTTTATTTTTTATTTTTCAATAAATTTTTTATAATAGTTTATAGAATTTATTTAAAAATTTATAAAATATAAAAAGTTATACATAATAATATCTTCTTATTGCTTATTTTTATTATTTTTAAAATCAAAATAGTAGAGCTTATTTATTAAAATAAGATAAAAAAATTCTTCATTTCAGATAAATTCATTTCATAAACACTCCTATAAGCTAGCTAAAGAATGACTGGTGTGGATATATGCACATCACTGTACCTCTTAAATATACTGTAGTATACACCAGTGTTGTTCTGTCCGTATAAAATTTTAAGTTTGATCTATGTTGTTAGATATAAAAAATTATTAATTAAAAAAATATTAATAAAATTGTAACTCAATCGAAATTAAGAGCTCGTTTGACAGTGCTTATTTTCTCCTTTTCATTCTAATTTTTTTTTCATATTTTTCAATAAACTTTGTAGAACATTATACATAATTTTTTTTAAAATTAGAAAGTATAGAAAAATTTTACGTCATAAAATCTTAATTTTACTTATTTTTATTATTTTTTAAAATAAAAATAAAACTTATTTTTTAAAGATTTTAAAAATACTTTTTATTTCAGATAAGCCATTTTTTAAAAAACACTCTCAAACATCTCTTAATTTTTATCAGATATTTTAATCAAGATAACAAAAGAACATTATTTTGATTTTGGAATTTATTTTGTCTTATGATCAAAAAGTTGAATGAAGATTGATTCGTGGTTTAATTGAGATGAAATTTAGCCAGTATATTTTTAACTAATAGTTATTCATATCCAACGAAAAAAATTAAATTTAAAATTTTATACAAGCAGGACTGCAGTTATGTGTATTTAAGAGATGATATGCAGATATCCCCACTCATATATATAGTTTTTTTTTTTCAGCTATACCAACTTCAGTTGGTAGACATTAATGTGGATGGATGCCGATTAGTTATATAAATCGGTAGTTGAAGGCTGACGTTTTGTTAGGTGAGTTTTAGTTTTAGGTCTTGCAAAAGTTGATTATCGTACGTAGAAGTGGATACATAAAGTGATCAAGACAGATGATATCAACTGTATGTTAGGTCAAAACCCTTTGTAACGGAAAAAACTGATGTATATTGATCACTAGATTAATATAATTCTACGTACAACTTTGTTTTACCTACAGACTTGTATTCCTATTCTGCAAAGAAATCACTTAAAATTAATTTTGGTCTCTCTGTGGACAATGCAGCTAGCAGAATATGAAAGAGTACTATATGCATGATTCACTGCAAAATGTAGAACATACTTAAAGCGGAAACAGAAAAAATGTACATCAACATATAGCGCGCGCACTAACTAGCTAGGTGCTGATGATCGCTTTCTCAAAAGGACATGTACATGCGTTGCCCGCTATCCTTAAATCTGATTATATTAAGCCAAATTGAAGATATCCGTCTATATATATAATCACATAATAGTCCGGTTCTAATAAGTACATGACAAGAACTTATCATTGTCGTGTATCAGCATCAGTAGTAGTTATATATGGCAAACTACAAGGCGTGGACAGTGACAATTCCAGAGGGATCGATTGTTAGCGTGGTGCCGGAGTCTACTAATAGGCAGCAACTACTCGTTAGCATCAACAAAGCAACGCATGGATTGCTTGATTTGGTTGTTGCTGTCAAGTGCAAGTTACTGAAGATAGCCAGAAGGTTCATGCATGGTGTTAAAGTTGGTCTCGCGCTAACTCTGGTCTCCTTGTTTTACTATATGCGACCACTCTACAACAGCGTTGGTGGAAATGCTATGTGGGCAGTCATGACCGTCATTGTAATTTTTGAATATACCGTAGGTAATTAAGCACAGCAGATAGTTTTCAGTATGAGTGCATAAATATATATCAGTAGTGGTGAAATTAATGAGTTTATGATGCAGGTGGAAGCTTCTGTAAAGGATTTAATAGAGCAATGGCAACGATAAGTGCTGGAACTTTAGCTATTGGCATTCATTGGATTGCTAGTATGTCAGGTGAAACAACGAAGCCTTGCATCCTAGGAGGCTCAGTGTTCTTGTTAGGTATATGTCTGTAATGATCAAATGCAGTTAAGAAGACTCTTCACATTAATGAAGAACAAGCATATGTTCTTGGATTGTAAGTTAATTTGGTGAATGTTTACGTTTCCAGCTTCTGCAGCAACCTTCTCTCGTTTCATTCCAACAATAAAACAATGGATTGATTATGGGATTACTATCTTTATCCTCACATACTGCTTGGTTGCTGTCTCTGGTTACCGTGTGGATGAGTTGCTAGCAATGGTACAAAACCGGCTATCTACCATACTCATTGGGGATTCCATTTGCCTTATTGTGTGCATGCTTGTGTGTCCAGTCTGGGCCGGTGAAGAGCTTCACAACCTCATCATTAGAAACATGGAAAAATTAGCTAACTCCTTACAAGGTATGTTTCATCAAAACATGAACTGGAGTTTCAACATTTGCTTGAATTTGATCTTTCTCATCTATTAATTTTCTTGTGGTACTTAACTATGTAGACTGTGTCTCTGAATACTTTGAGGAGGAAAAAGGAAAGGAAGGTGCACCGAATCAATTGCAAGGGTATAAATGTGTTCTGAATTCAAAGGCATCCGAAGAAAGTCACGTCAGCTTTTTTAGACGATTTCATCTATGAAAGGCTATCATGTAAAAATATTTGATTACTGGATATATTACAGGCCAATCTTGCGAAATGGGAGCCGTCTCATGGTCGTTTCTGGTTCCGGTATCCATGGAATCAATACGTCAAGGTTGGAGCTGCAATGCGCCACTGTGCTCACTGCATAGAAGCTCTTCATAGCTGCATCGCTTCTGAAACTCAAGTATATTACTCCAGCTTTTCAGCAAGTTAAAATTTCCTAGCTAGTTAAGTGCTCTGAGATATATTTGAATTTGTAATTTATATGATTACGTACAGGCACCAGAAGCAATGAAGAAGAATTTGATGAAGGATTTATGCAGCAAAGTGAGCGCAGACTCCTGTGTGGTTTTGGAGGAGTTAGCGAGCTCCATTAAATCAATGACGAGGTCTCCCAAAATCAACGTTCTTGTTGAAGACATGGACAGAGCATCATCTGATCTTCGAAATGCTTTTGGATATTTACCTAGTTATTCATTATCAGGCCATGAATCTCCACCGGAGAAAAACAGTACTGATCAAGAACATTTGCAACGAGCTCCAGTGCTTTTGCTACCGGAAGCCCTTTCTCTCATCACCGTTGCATCTCTACTGATTGAGATATCGGTAAGGATTAAAGACGTCGTGGATGCAGTTGATCAATTGGCAAAAAAAGCACGTTTTGAAAACCCAACATACAAAGAAGAAAGTGTTCGAATTCAAATACCATAATCAGTAGATGATAACGGTTATACGATTGTTGAAAGAGTTTAGAAAGTAACTTTTTCTATAAATATTACTTTTATTTTGATATATGAAATTAACGATAAGAACCTTAATCACTTACTTTCTAATTTTACTTATATTTAATATTGGGAATAGTTCTAACCCACGTACTTTTGTTGTACTGCTCTTCTTGTATACGTGCTCTTGTATACAAAAATGTTCCGGCATTCTTTGGAATGCTCTTGTGAACATTTGAACATAACCCACTTCTTAGCATCTCAATTTCACTTGGTCGTATAATTTATACACTGTTCCCTGTAAACCAATAACAGTGCATTGCCGCATCACTGTTAGTAGTTAATGCTAGCTAGCTGGAGTGAACTTTACACTTCAAAGTAAAAAGGTTCGATATCAAGAATATGATTCTTGCTTGTGAATTAAGGCCATTGTGCTTATTGTCATAACCAGGAGCAGTCACGGTCATTTGTTTTGGGGAAAAAAAAGTTTGGTCTTGTTATTACCTTGTTGTCTGGAACTGGAAGGTCTATTTTTGCATATTTATCACAGTAATAATAATCACTTCGTGCTTATCTCATTTGATTTTTAATCCATCTTCACGCCTTCCTCCCCTTGTAATGATGCAGTCTTCGATCCGTCCATTTTTTAAGAATCCAGACGAGGATACTTGTATATAGGACTATTGTTTTCTATTCAAATTTCAGCAACAGTTCCCTCGCTTATAGCCTTTCGGACAAATCGAGATTATTAATTTTGGTCTGACCATGCAAGGATAACAGTTAAATCCGACAACAAAATCTCAAGATATTGTTTACAAGCAATTCTATACACTCAAGTTTGTTCTTTTCTTTTCAAATTAGAAATGCTCTCAGGATATGTTGGTTTTAGGAAGTTAGGTGCAGAATACATAGCGATGATAGAGCAGAACAGGCCCTTTTGGCCAAATGCATAATATTCGTGATGAAACCTTACTTATAAAAGTCCATAACCTGGACGTCAAAAATGTCCAATAAAAGAAGGTAATAGAGGAAACAAGTAGAAGATTTGGGATATTGAACGCAGTCAATCTTCTCGCCAATCAAATTGACATTTCTCATTGCAGCACTTGTAAAATGTCGTCATTGGCTCATCAGCAGAGCGGATTTGCGCCTGTCTGTAGTAAGCTTCATTGTGCTGACACCTTGGACAGGTAGCTTCAGGAAATGAAGCAAAGCAAACAGTATAAGAGTGCAATAACCAGTATATACAATACTGATGAAGTGACAACAAATATGCAGAGCTGAAAATCAAGGGCAACCGCAACAGGAGCTCAAGAGGACAAGCAAGCTAAGCCAAAAAAGAAATCTTTAATTGCTCTCAGAAAATCTGAGAGAGTTGATCAGGACTCTTCTGTATTTTCGTTTTTCAAGAGCATCAATTGTGCAAGTTAAGGTATATGTATTATACCATCAGCGTGTATGTCATCACACCACCAGTTTGATTAATTGCATTTTCAAGCACATTTGTTGCAAGGAAACAATGTTAAGTATGTCTAGGCATCACAGTCATCCTGTTTACTTGCACAATCAGCACTACCTTCTTCAAACCCTGCTTGTTTAGCATCTTCTTAATGCCTATAGGTTCAATCTCGGATGATGGCAAGGCACGTTATAGTATAAAAAGCATTTAAGCATAGCATGTACTTCTACAGAGTTTGACAATACACATTTGATTTTGCATAGAGATTCCCATCATGATTTCATCAACCCCTGTGCTCTGCAACAAAAGTGTTTACTCAGGCTTTTGAGCTTATTGGCTATTTTGGAGGCCTCTTTACTAGGAAAGGCGTGTGTAATAAGCAGCTGCGAACTTGTATTGATTTTTGACTAAAAAATATGCGATAAACTACCCAACCCACATAGTTTGATGAGGACTCATTGAGGCAAATAGAAAAGCAGATGCTGCCTTCATGTTACACCTCCTCCAGAACGTACAGTTGCAAAAGATGGTCTTTTCATTATCATAAAACTAGATGGCAAGACTATGGCTTAATGAATGGTTGAAATAGTTGATATTCAAAATTGTAAAATTGGATTTGAAGTACTAGCTTTCCACAAGGGTATTAACAGTGGAAACAGCACTTACTTGCAGTTTTGTCAGCAAACTTGATGGCATCCTCTTTGCTAAAAATGGGTTCCACCTCTTTTTTCACCAGATCTTGTTTGCTCACAATCTGTAATTACTAGCAATGCAAAGAATTAGCAGTGCGAGAGATGGAGACAAACAAACAATTCAACATAACAGATGAATAACATCAAATAACAAAAAGATGAATCACTAATCACTAATAGAACAAGGGCTAAATGGAGATTATTGACCTTTCCTGTGATGGCACAGACATAAGGGCATGTAAGGCAGTAAAACCTCATCTTGTGTCTGCTCCTTGCAGGCTCAATCTGCAGCAAGTTCGCACAAGTAGGGCAGAACTCCATTGCCACAGTACTGCAAAATCCACTATTCAGAATCTATATTTCTTTTTATAAGGATACACAAAATAAATGGAGGAACGAATGATATGAACAAAAACCATTTTGATATTTTATGTTCTATCTAAAATCTAATATAGTTACAGGAGAAGGATTACGTACAAAATTGCTTCTCTAAAAAATCTAAACTAAAACCCTCAATCTAATATATTACCGTACTCATGAACTGATAATTTCAATCATCTTGATCTCATGTTTTCACAATAATCAACAGACAAAAAATCTCTTGCAGCAAATATCAAGCTAGGAATAGTTGCTAATCGAACTCACAAGGTCTGAGTTTGGAATCGATACAGCAACCGGCGGCAATGAAAACCAGCAGCTGCAGCGGTGGTGAATATTCGCTGATTCTGCAAGGGAAGCGGGCAGCAGGGGGAACCATGAAAGAAAGCGAAGGTTAGCTTTGGAAAGAAGGCTGAAACTAATTATGGGCTTTGGGCCTGTGTTATTTGAACTCCTGTGTCTATCTGTTAATTGATTCTCACTTAATAAGAACCCATTACTATAGCCTTTGAAGAATTTAGCTTCTAATTATGCACTGTAGCAAAAATTTTAATTTAATAGCATTAATGATTATAGGTTCTAGCTATTTAGAAGTTTAAAAAATATTGAAATCCAAATGTTAGTAAATCTCAGCTTCCAAAATTTTTTAACTTCCGCTTTTTAGATTTTAAATTTAACATTCTTCCTTATACACACTCCACACTGGAAGTACTCCCTTTCACAGCCATCCGATTAAACGATCTAATGGTAAGAATTCAATCCGCAAATTTAAGCAGAAACAGTGACTCATTTGTACCAAGTGTTTGCGACCTTGAGGAGAAAGATGCTGTCTACGTACAGGTCACAGAGCTCATATAAGTTCTGGCAAAATTTTGTCTCGAATGGTTTCATTTTCCTTTAATATATTCATTGCATTACTACAAACAGCAACATAAATCAATAAATGAATAAAGAGTTATCTAAATCAAAATCTAACCATCAGGAACAATACAAAAGCACTTTGTTAAAGATATGCACATATAGGAGATAATGTCTGACGCACCACAAGAATCATATATTTTCAGAAAACCAGATGGTGTTCAGATATATTCATAGAGACATGGAGTGAAACACAAAGATAACTGGAGGATAATGGCAAAGGGAAAGGGGATGGAAATGGACAGAATTCATTTATAATCAAGAATCATAGTCCAATATTAGAAATAAAGCCGACCAGATGGATTAATTTATAGAACAAGCACTGATCTCTTAAAGGCTCGTTCATACTAGAAACAAATGGACAGAAAAATAAAAAAACAATGCTTTGGACATTAACCACTTCATTTATAAAAACTATTTTTTTTTAGGACAATTATTTGTATAAACTTAACAGCAATGAGCACTTTGGACTGACCAGAACAAATGACTGAATGTTATGTACAAACGAACATCTCATTTCAAAAGCATCTCAGAAGGGCACATTGAATGAACTTCAAATGGTGGTATTACGAAGCACAGGATTCCTTTGCTGTAACTATGAGTTTTCTAGGAAGAGCTTCGACTTTTCTAGTATGAACTTCCCTTCTTTGTATGTTTGTGTCTCCTCATAAGCTCTCTCATACTTCGAACCTAAGATATCGCGGCAATCATCACAGTAGATGTCAGCAACCGTTTGTAATCCAGTCATGAGTAGAGGTGCAAAAACAGACGGACCGGCCCGATCCGGGTATAGAATTTTAGGCCTGACCCGAAAGCCCATTATATATATTTATTTTTTAAATAATAAATTTAAATAATATTTAAAAATATTATTAAATATAAAAAAATTAAAAATAACTTTAAAAATTATTACTAAATATAAAAAGCTTAAAAAATAATTTTAAAAATTATTATTAAATATAAAAAAATAATTATAATTTGTAATATGTATATAATTATACATTTGAACTTGTACTTGGAATATTTTCATTTAAAAATAATTCAGAAAATTGTTCAGTCAGGTCTTCATTGTAAGTTGTATGCTGCATTCGTTTGACTGCAAGTTTTCAGTATTTCAAACTAGTTAACACTCTAACCATCTCACTAGTAAGTTGTGTTCTGCGTTCTTCAATTATCCGTCCAAATTGCATTAAAATGCCGATTCTGAAGACACCGTTGAAACAGGAATAGTCAAAATATCACGTCTTAGTTGAAAGAGTCTTGGATATCTTGTTGAATGTGTCTTCCACCAATTCAAAACATTAAAATTTTACGGGTTTTCATCGTCTTCTCTGAATGACAAAGATCACCTTCAAAATATTTGTTCAAGTCCAAGAAGAAGATTGCATCTTTGCTTGAAGTTGAAGATGGTGTTGAATTTGAGCGGACTTGATGGAGATCAAAAACCAATTGATCGTTTTTTTTTCTTCTTACTTTGATGAGTTTGTGTGTTCTTGCGGTTGTTGTTGTTGATTTCGCAAATTATCAAACCTAACTTCATAAAGATCATAAACTTCATACAGCTTGTTACGAGCGTTAGTTATTTGCAATTGAATATCGGAAATATCTAAATACATACCAATATATGTAAGAGTATTAGTAAAATATACAAATTTAAATCTAGGATCTAACATAAATGCAAAACAATATAAAAGAGGAATATCAGACCAATATTTTTTTAATTTTTTAGTCATTATTGTAACTATAGGTCCAAGTAATTCATCTGTTATATGCGAATGTAGCATAATAGCTATATTAAAAATTGAATGTAAAACTAATGGAGAAGTAGGATAGTAAACATCAGATAATAAAACAGTAGCACAATAAAAAATTTCTAAAAATTCTACAAGTTTTTTAGCAATAATCCAATGAGTTTCAGTAAATATAGTTACCCATTCTTGTATTATAAAAAATCATAAGCACATTTTTATAATCTAAAATACTTTTCAACATTAGATAAGTAGAATTTCATCTTACTGGCATATCAAAGTTGAACTTTTGGGGCTTTAGATGTTCTGCTATGCAATATCTTTTAAATTCAGCTAAACGTTGATTTGAACTAGTAATCCAAGAAATAGCAACGCGAATATCATTAATCTGATCACTTACCAAATTTATATACCGATTATGCGATTAAATTGATAATATGGCAAGCACAACGTTGATGTAGTAAAATTCCTCCCATGTATGAGCTTAGCTCCATCTCAAGAAATCGAATTGCTTTGGTATTTGCTGAAGCATTATCTAGGGTGATGGAGACAATGCGGTTGCTTATGCCCCATTCTTTAACTACACTTATAATGCGCTCAAAAATATTTTTAGCATCATGTGTGGAATCAATAAGTCTAAAACCAATAATTCTTTTTTGCATAATCCATTGTGAATCTAAATAATGAGCAACAACACTTAAATAATCTTGTTTAGCTCTACCACTCTAAATATCAGATGTTAACGCAATAGAAAATTTAAAAAAGTTAATTCAGATTTTAATATAGTGCGCATTTTATTGTAATAAATAATAATATCGCTTCTAGTAGTTGTTATACTAACTTTTTGAAATTGTTGACAATATGCTCTTTTAATATGTTCTTCATAAAAAAATGACTCACCAAAATTAATAGGTAAATCCATAGCACAAATCATACGGGCAAGAAATTTCCTAACTACATTAGAATCATAAGACCAAGTACTTACCGAACCATCCGTGTTGAATTGAAGTTGAGTTTGTGAAGGTTCCCTTCCGATTTATTTTTTGGAAGCACATTTTTTACCATGTGCTAGTAAATGTCGGATACCTGCACTAGGATTAGCAGTTAAAAGTTTATTGCAAAACTTACATTTCGTCATTTTTAATTGAGTACCATCACTTAGCACTGTATATTCAGCAGTGAAATAGTTCCAAGCTTTAGAAGTTGGGACTTTTGAACGTTTTGTTGTTGTCGATGTCGATCATGAAGCCGAACTACTTCCAACACTTGGAATTGGAGAAATTTCGTTACATCTTTGATGAAAACTTCTTCTTGGAAGAATATCATCTCCTTTCTCCATACGGACAATATCTATTTCCTCCAAATTTTGATCGTCCATGCCATAGTCATCAAAATTAATGGCATGAAAATTTGGATCCATTTGAAATAACAACTAAAATTTTGATAATTAAAAAAATGTGAATTTAAAAAATAAAGCAAGAAATAATTTTTTTTATATTTTGTGTAAGATTGAGTAGAATGAAAATGAGATTTAAGAGAAATGTGTGAAAAATGAATGAAAATATGATATATTTATAGGTGAAAAGTTGAATTTAAAAAAAAAAAAATTTAACGTTACTGGCAACCGTTGGCTGGCTGTACAACAATCATGCTGACGTCAGCATGATAGAAAATAATTTAAATTTTTTTATCTGGTCAACGTTGACCGATCAACAAAACAGTACCGAACGGACGGGCCGCCCGATGGGCCAGCAAAGTCGGCCCGTCCTGCCCGCCGCACCGAAGCCGGACCGGCCCGATCCTGTCACTGTTCACCGGACCGGACGGACTTAGTACCGGGCTGAATGATCGGGCCGCGGATCGGCCCGACCCATATTTGCATCTCTAGTCATGAGCTGCCGATCCTCAAGCCCAGAAACTATGTTCATGGCATGTGAAAACAGAAAAGCACGCCCATTTCTACCCTAGATTTTGAAATTACAAACAACAAAATCATTCACAAAAGGAAAAGAATTTCAAGATCGGCGCGCTCTTAATAAGACTACACTACATTATTGACAATAGATCATTAGCAAAATCAGGCAGATGAATGGCATTAGAAATAACATATTACGTTCATAATTGCTAAACATGCTAGCTAGGTCATCATTGTTTTTAGTTACAAAACAATTAGAGCATCTGTAAACTAGGAAAACAATACATTCTGAAAAAGTTACATAAAAACTCCAAAAAGTGAAGAACATTTTTGTAGTTGCTGCACCTAAACAATCCAGCATATAGAAATTCCTGAGAATGAAGATCATATAAGAAGTAACTGGATTCACCTGAAAAGCCTTAGAAATTATATCATCATGGAGAGCAACAGGGTTACGGCAATTGTAGCAGCTATACATTCTTGGCCCAGCTATTTCTGCCATTAAGGGCATGTTTACCTAGTAGATAAAGTAGATAAAATGAATTTTTTAAAAATCAATTTAAAAATTAAAAATATTTAATAAAAATAAAATTATATATTAATTTAATATTTATAGTAAGTTTTAAAATTAAATTTTTTAAAAAAATTTATTAATAAAAAAATTTTATTTTAATTTTATATATTTTTTATATTAAAAATAAATTTAAAAAAAATAAATTTGAAGTGTCGGTAAACACGCCCTAAATTTTCTGGCGGCTGAAGCAAAAACAATAGAAGAATTTCATGCAATTATTACAATTGATCATTGGGCCTTGGAGGCACCAATAAGCCATTAAGCTTATCCTGAATGATCACAAGATATGCAGAACCACTAAATCAGTATTCTGCCAATAAAGATATCTGCTTACCTTCGCCTTCCAATTGCCAATAACCTGATTGCTGGTTGTCCACGCTCTTAAGACTTTGACAATGTTAGACAAACCAGCAGTCAGAAACACAGTTGACAAAAGAAATAGAATCAACATACTAAGTCATATACTCAAAAATTTTAATGTAATTTTACTCAGATCACAAGCTAAAAGAAGCACCAGCTTGAGTTTATTCAGCAATCCAAAGCAATAAGCAATGACACCCAAAAATAGAAAAACAATGACACCCAAAATAGAAAAACTTTATCTCATTCGCACTGAAACAGGCTAGACCAAGAAGGAAATTCTTTTAAGAACAAGAACAGAGTAGTAAGTACCAAAAAAGCGACAATCGACTAATCAACATGTGAAACAATTAGATAAAGCGACTCATAAATTCTCAAAAAGTAGGAAAATTTATTGCTATGATCTGGAGAAGAGATTACCAGACACTCAGAAGTCGCTGATTGGCTAAAATCGACACAAGTATGATCAGGAATAAGAAAGCGAATATCAAATGAGACGATCGTATTGACAAGCCAAGAAAAACAAAACAGAAAAACAGAAAAGCGATTTTGATGAACTGATACGCTGAGATAACAAGGACTGAAGAATTTTCCTAAACCCAAGCCGATGAAAAAGCTTACAAACGGAACAAATTTTCGGTGATATGAGAAGGAAGGAAGAGATAACTATCTTAAATTCAACCGAACTATACTTGAAGAAGCAGAATCAAAAGCTCCTTTCTTTGTTTTGATTGTAGAAAGCTAGAAGCTACTAGTGCTTTCGGTTGAAGTCTTCTAAATAAGAATAACAAAGAATCATAAATTTGGATCATCGTACACGCAAATACGGTGAAAAGAAAATTAAACAAAAAGGAAGTTGCCTCTAGTGTAGATTGATTTACTTGGAAAGGTACGGATAAGCTACCGCTAGAGGAGTACAGTTGACTCAGTGTTCTTTCATTTCTTTGTTTGCCCGCTCTACAGTGTTATGTATAACAGTTTCAATGTAGGTGATATCTACAAGTTCCTCTTCAATAGAATCATGATGGTGAACTCTTTCTTAACGAAGTTTGTGTTTTTATTCAGCAAAAGAAATATGTATGCGTGCTATTCGTATCTTCCCTAATAATCTTCAAACACCAGCTTCCGAGATGTTGAAAAGTTACAGAATTTACTAAAAACACCAACAGCAGTTTTTACAGTTTGCCATGAAAATGTAGATTAGCTTGAACTATCTCAGAGGAACCTAAGATACAATACTCTTGTTTACCACAGTCATCACAGCATAACTAACCAAAACTGACCACAACAATTTCGACAAAAGTTGGATAGCAGCATACCACCATTACATTGGTTCCTAATCCAACACGATTTCCTACTACACTTTTCACAAAGTTGACTCCTCATTGAGAAATTTCAGGTTCTAGACCTTCGCACAGGGGATCGGCTGCCAATACACAACATATAAACGTAGGTTAGTAAATGTAACCAAAAACAAAAAAAGAACAAAACTTCAAATATAATAATCGAAAGTACAGTGCAGGCAACCTTCGGTAGCGGCCAAACTCTGGACTCCTCTTCCTGTCGTAAGATGGACCATAACGATCATAGCCAGGACTTGCTCCCCGAACATAGTCCAGACTTCCACGACGCCTGTAGTCAGGACTCATGCGACGGCCATAGTCAGGGCTGCCGCGACGCCCATAATCAGGGCTAGGACGACGGCCATAGTCAGGACTTCCTCTGCGACCGACAGGACTATCATACCTACGATGACCACCTCGCCTGGGACTGTCACGCCTATCATCACGTTCATCATCATCTCTGAAAGCATACTCAACAGTGACTACCCGGTCCAATATTTTGCTGTACAAGCAGAAAACCCTTATTAAGCACTGCATCTGATATATTTAAACTGCATTCCGAGTGAGTAAATAATGAGACAGTTAATTCTCTTGCATAGTATTCGTATAACAGTGGAAGTGCCACCAACAACAGGAAATAAAACCATTTAATGCTCAAGCTTAGAGGTTTCTCATAGTTTTTGGTTAACTCATATAACAAACTTGAATTACGTAATAAAAGTTACATTCACTGGATAAGAAACATGGTTTAACGCATTAATTGCACCATCGCATGAAAACAAGTGGGCATACGACATGGAGCGAACATACACACAAACACTAGCAAAATGGCAACTGACAATGAGGGCAGTCAAGGGAAAAGGAGACTAAATACTACGTAAATAAAGCAGAAACACATCTTTGATGTGGGCAGTATAACATTAACAAATAGTAAGCTAACTTGCTACTCACAAATAAATTGTGAGAAGCTAATGTTCACCTCACACACAAGAAACTGCAAGACAGGCTGCAGCAGAAAATAAAAATAAATTTTGATGTGTCTGAAACCCCTTTTGCAATATAACTGTAGCAACAGAGACTAAAGAAAAGTGAAATCAATAGGGCAAAAAAGAAAACATACTGAGAAACAAAGCCTGAAATTTGTACAAGAGTCCAACCACATATTTTCACATCATTGCTCTTTCGTTTTAACCAAGAAACATCTATCTAGAAAGGAAAACAACCATAAAACAGAATACACAAAAGCAAACAGAAGTCATACCTCATATTTGTGCATTCAAGTGCTTTTGTAGCTTCCTCTTGAGTTTCAAATTGAACAAATGCGAAATTCCTTCTGATACGCACATTCTGAACTTTTCCATAAGGCTCGAAATGCCTTTCAATGTCACGAACCTTTGTCCGAATTGGGTCAAAATTTATGACAAATAATGTCTTAGTTGGCTTCATGTTTGCCGAAGGCCTTGAATCCCGCCCTCGGTGTCCTCCACGATCTCCTTGCTGAAAGGAACAAAAGAAGGAGCGGCACTCGAAATGTAATTCTAGTAAAATGGGTAACAGCTTTAAATTCACCTCACTGCCATGCAACCTAAACTGCTGCTATATTTAGCACTAAATCACTGACAATTATATAAATCTAGCACTGACAGTCAACTTACATGTATGCAATATGAAGCATAAACATTGAGATTGGACACAAGAAAATTACCCTTGACCACTCCACAGATAATCTCCGACGGTCATGTCCAAAGGGATAATTGTCCAGAGAACGGATTGCTTCTTCAGCATCACGCTCATCCTCAAAGTACACAAACGCAAATCCTGCAGGCAAAGCAACATTCTAAGTGAAATAAACCAAGTATACATACAGCAGAAGGTCTACCAGCTAGTCATCCATGCTTGTCACATCCAAAATTGTGAACTTACTATGCAAATCCTTCTAAAGATACTACACCTTTAAAATGTACATAAAGGCCTCATCTGATGCACATTAGACTGTGAAGTATGGACGCCTTGTATGATGAACTAAAAGATGAAGTCATAAACCTATGTCCCAATTTGTCTTATTCCAGATCATGCTTCAACATTGACAGCATAAATTCAGTAAATGATTCCTCAAAGTTCATGCTTGTTGGGCAATGGCAACTCTGGACTATGTATTTATAAGAAACTGATGATCAGGTGAAAGAAATGAAGGATGCCAGTGATGGATGGAACGAGCCAGAATTGTGCACAGAATTGAAGAACCAGATAGAGCTCAGGCCCCTTAGTAGTTCCTGCGTCAAAACAAACATTTAAAAACATGGAGGTCCTTTTCACATATCTAATTGCTCACTTCATCACCCTGCACAATGCTCAATATAAGCAAGATCAATGCTAGCATCCTGCCAGGATGATCTCAATGTGCCTGATAGCAACTAACAACCACAGGATCAACCAAATTTTTAGTATATCCTTTCAAACCCTAAAGTATAATAAGGTCACTTAAATTTAAAAATTGAAACTAATTCCAACCCCACTTACATAAAGAGATACTTTCAAATTAACTACCGAAGCTAAAACTTATTAAATAATGTAACAGAAAAATTACATGGAAGGTGCCCATTGACTGATCTGCTCATGGCACATAGCAATTTAAATTAAAACAGAACTGTAAGAATTCAAATATGAAACCTAATAACCTTCTATCAATTTTTCTCTTGCGAGAAGACCTGATTAGACCAACATTACCATATCAAATACAGTCTTTCATGTACACGAGAAAATTAGTCAATCAGAAGAAACATGAAATTGCTCTCTCCAAAATCCTCGATACCGGTAACCACAAATTCATCTCGGTAAACAAACAAGTGATGTAATAGGGAATCAAAACCTGTAAGACTACCGGCTAGTGATCAAAGCCATACCAGATTTCATGTCAATGCGATCCACATGGCCGTACTTGGAGAAAAGTCGCTCAAGATCCACATGGCGGGTGTCATACTCGAAATTTCCACAGAATACCGGCCTCATCTTTTTCTTCTTCTTCTTCTTTTCTTCCGCTCAGCAACCACAGTAGAGATCGGCGAGAGAGAATACCCTAAAGATCTTGCCAACCAATAAACCCTAACCCTAGCAACAAGAACCAGTTTCTCGTTTTCTTTTTTTTTATTTTTGTAATCCTGGAGAGTTCGCGACAAGCAAATAACTCGATTTTTAAATAGAACACAGAGAGAGAGAAAGGTGCTGAGGTGGGCTTTGGGCTTTAATGTGGATTGAAGATTGACTATTCATTGACATCCACCCGCTTATGTAGGCCCAAATTAGTTCGGCCCATTTATTTAGTTCACTCCACTTGCTTCTTAAACCATCCGCCGGCGGCTATGGAATCTCCGCCTGATAACGCCGCCGTAGCCGGCGAAGACAGGACGGCACTGAAAGATCTCCAACAAACATATCGAGTCAACGATGGAATCACGCCGCTCAACTCAGAATGAACGCCTCTCTTGTCTTCTCCCTTATCCCTGATCTCGTTTCTTCACTGGATATCTCTCTCCGTGTTATCTCCGCCTTCAAGCGCCGCCGTTTTGATCCAACTCCTTCTCATCCACGACCTCTTAGTCCACGTCACTGCCCGGCTGTTTCTTCTCATCCTTTGTCTCGTTGTTCTGCCCGATTGAAACCCGACCCGGAATCTTCTAAACTGATACAAGTTGCTGCTGCTGATGGACAGCTTGATCTTCTGTCTGTTGTACGAACCGCGTTGGTGGTCTTTCTTATGGAAATGGTGCCGTTCGCTGAGTTGGATTCGGCGGCGCTGCGCGGCGGGTGCAGAGCGAGCAGTCGTTGGCGACGCTGCTGAAAGGACGGCACTTGCTGTGCTTGTTCGAGTGTCTGGCCGATTTCAGCTGCTGATGTGCTCTGTGGCGGATTGCTGAGGAACAAGGTGCCGTTCAGCTCAAGGAGTTTGCTGATAGCGGTCTGCCCTGTGCTCATGATTTGGGCTGTTGATAGGAATAAGTTGCTCAGGGAGCTTCCAGACGTCTCACAGAGTACTACAGTACCTGCAAAAGATTCTACTAGCTTTGCAGTAGATAATGCTAATCAAAGTGGGGATGGCAGTGGGGTGATCGCTTCTAAAACACTTCAAACGATGCACAAATGTTTCCTGGGGGTTGGGGCAAAGGAATGGGGATGATGGGCATGCCGCCGAGGATGATCTCTCCACTTCAGAGACAGGTACTCATGGGGAGTGGATGCCGGATGGGTAGCCCCAGCCCTGGGCCAACAAAGCAGAGGACAGAGGCAGATGATCTCAAGGACCTCTAGTAACTGCTGAAAAAGTAGTCTTTTAGGGCGATGCAGAAATCGAAGACAGGGGAGGAACTGCTGGACCTCATCCACCGGCCAACTGCTAAAGAAACTGCAGTTACTGCTAAGGTGAGACACCTCATCAGTTTCCTGAATCTTCTAAAAGACTGAGTATTTATTGTTCGATAATGAACAACCAAATGAAGGCATGGTATTGGCAACAATCACCTTGACCTGCATGTTAGACATGTTTGTGGAAAATGCTAGAAGCCTTGAACTTCTTTGACTTTCTTTTGCTAGAACTAATATTACAATATGCACAATTTCCTCATGCCTGAAACACTACTTTATGTAGCTCTTAAGTATGAGTGAGTCGTGTGAAGAGAAGTACACAGGTGGTAGCTACTATGTTAAAAAATTGCTCCTATTATGATGGAAATACAACTATAAGAATATATAAAAGCTTTCTGAAAGAAGCACTATTGCATACAGTTATTAATCGCTTGATACACTTTGCTTTAGTACTTTAGTACCATGGAATGTCCTCTGTCTTAGTTGTGTTGTAAGAAGAGGATTTCATTATGCTACAAGTCACACGTAAGATGGTTTAAAGCAACTTGTATATTGTTTTGTCTGAAGCTAGGCGGTGCAATTTCAGATTGATTGCTCATAAGAGCTTTAGAACTTCATGTTTTTGCTTTATGTTGACCTGAAATTCCTAATCTGATGCTGGCTATTTCTTTTTTTCCATTTCAAGACTAAGAGTGGTCCTTCAGTTAGGGAGTATTGTCCAAACCTTACTAAAAAAGATTGCCAGCGCCAATCTGGATCATTATATGCACACAAGAAGGTGAAAATGCAACTACTAAAGAGACCTCACCAGTCACTGTTCTCCCTCTACGGGCATGTAGAAGATCATGCTTTTATTTTCTTGTTGTTATGTCCTAAAACTGTAAATTCTTTTGAGTTGCTTGGTTCAGCAAGGTATATGACAAGATTGAATTTTAAATTGTCAGAATTTGTTAAGATCTCATGATGGGAAATACATTCAACCGACCACAAAAGGCTTGTGTTATTTCGGGAAATACATTCAACCAACCAACCAACCACATCCAACCAATCCTTATCTCTGAGTTTTCGACTTTTTGGGACTATATTAGCTGATGAATTAGTAGTTGTTCTTCTTGTTTCTTTAGCACCTTTAGTAGTACCTATACCTGTCATGTTTCTTGGATTATTTACAAGTGGTATTCAAGCTCTTACTTTTTTGCAACTTTAGCCACAGCTTATATCGGTGAATCCATGGAGGGTCATCACTGACTAGCTTTCGAAATAGTCCTTATCCCTCTGATTCATTGATTGTGGACCATAATAGACACAAGTACGTATGTATATGCAGTAGCCGGCCTAGAGTCATAGGAGGAAAGATAGATGATTTTACAGAATTGTAACCAAAAAAAAAAAGATGGGTTAGGGGATTAAACTACTTTACTTATATTAATAATTTCAATTATTTCATATATTTACTATTTAATTTACTTATTTATCTAATTGCAGGTTCTTTTTAAGCGCATCATCGCCCCCCATACTGATACCAATCTAGGATATTGCTCTTTTTTAGATACACGTTGCCATACTAAGGTTGCCTTCTTGACATTTCTACCTCTTTTTTGTAGTTTCATAATTGACTGACATTTCAAATGGTCTTCATACAGACTTGCAAATATGTTCATTATCAATGTGCTCTGGAGCTAGATATTCATCCAACTATGATGCGAGCTGATAGTCTTCCACCTCCAAAACCAATGAAGCCTCAACAAGCTTAATATTGTTAAGAAGCTGAGCTTGATGATCCCCAGTGGATCAGTTGTAACATCTGGAACATCAGGATGGACATACTAGGGAAATTTGGAGTTAAACATGGCAGATCCACCTTGGAACATACATATAGAATTGTCATATGGAACATTGGCTGATGACGAGATGAAAATCTTATTCTTCCTGCACCACAGACTGATGGTCTGATATTTCTATAGGTTACCCGAAGTGCAATGGAACTTGACGCGAGTGGTAGGCATCTAAATATGAATTAAAAAACTTCTCCTGTTTTTCCATATTCTATATAATTGGTCGAGCTTGCCATTTTCGCAATCATGAAACTACATTTGGTTGTAGTAGAAATCAATCTGTAAAATCATGCATGTTGCTTTGAGAAAATGATGAACAACACGTGCTATTATCAGCATAATCAGGCCTTTGATGGTATTGCCCTCTTTACAGTAAAATGCCACATGTACATGTTCCACGTATCCAGATTTATAGCCTCCCTAAGTATAAGCCAACATTGATCTTCACTTGGCCCTCCTTTAAAAACAAGTTATAACTTTTCGTGTAGACCTTGAATTGCATCAGGAAGATTATCATTATTATTTCTGTAGTGTCATATGTTGCTGCAGTTGTGTGAGGCCTCACTCAACGCATGCATATATACTATTATGCTAGACTTGATGCACCAAATTTTGTCAAAACTCATGCACATCATCAGATCTAAAAAATTTGTGCGTTATTTAACTGGTTGAGTTTTTAAGGTGTGCAGCACGTCTATTAACTTGTATAAAAGCTAGTACTTAGTTCACTACCATGGGCTGGCATTGGGAAGTCTAAAGTTATGTCTTGGGAACCACCAATTTGTATAAGCAATGCCTATCAAGTAGATCACCTCATACCCTGAAAATTAAAAGTTTGAAGCAGGAATATTTGAAATCGAACTCACATTGATGCATCAGATATAATTCTAAGGGACTTTGCATGTGGTTCTTGCCAATCATGGTGTAGTGATGGTATGGGGGCTAATTGAGAATCTTCTTTAAATGCCTGTTCCAGAACGAAGTACAACCATGATTTATTTGCTGGATTCATTTGGGTTAGATGTGCTGCCATGTTTTCCATGTTTTCCTTTTGCTAGATTTGTCTAAGTTCAATTTATAATATATGTCTCAGTTTGGAGTTTTGGGATTACAAGCGCATTGAAGAATCATTTGGGTGAAGACCAATCAGCTACAACGCTCATACGAATTGGACAGACAGGCCATTGGCTTAATCAGAGTAAAAAACTATCGCCTTGTTGGAATAAATGGGAACCTTGAGGTTAATAGGAACATGGATACAGATGTAACTGTTGCTGAAGTTCATGAAACAAGCAGAAAAACAAGAAGGGTGAGTAGCTGGTACTAGGAAAATCTTCCTCCACGTATAAGACCTTGTCAACATTATCTTAAGGAGAGTTAATCATGCAATTTTTTTTGGGGAAAAAACAAGACATTCAGACTCAGAACTGGTTACTTTGCACCTCAATTATTTATTTGATGTCCGAGTTCTGTTCCAATTTTTCTAAAGTGGGCGCATGCAACGTGCACTAATTTAAATTTACATTTACTTCTTACCTGCCTTGTTTTATATGGTTGTAGTTTGATGGAGTGCCGCTGAACGTTGTCTGTAGTATGAGACTATGTACTTTGATTTACAGTTAGTCTTTCACTATTTCGCTTGCTCATGCTAAAAATTTTTTTTGGCTACAGATGTATCCAGTGGTGGAGAGGATAAGTCTCCAAGGACAAGGAAGTTGGAATTGTTTGCTCGCATGCACAATACACATGCAGGGTATGCGCTTCATGTCCTGTTCCTTGTTTGCTGACTTATCAGCAAACTTCTAATGCCAGAAACTATGTCCAGCTTACTCCTTCCAAGTTGCGTAGCTAGATGACACTGTTCACCTATCTGAAGCTTATTACTTCATTATTAATTTCCCTATGATTAAGGCACTTGCATAGTCTTGTCTTTACTAATTCACGTCGCTATGTAAAAAACACTTATATACCATATTGGCGCATTGCTCTTGAAATTTTTATTTAGTGCCACCCTGATTCCTCATATACTGACGGCTTTATTCATTGTGAGCAGATGGCTTTCTTTAGGCAATCAGTTGTCTGGAGCTAGGCTTGTAGATGAAGGCTTGAGAGCAAGGTTCAAGCAGCAACTGGACCAGCTAAGTGGACAGCAGCATCAGCAGGATATGCAGTTGGAGCAAAGTCAATGATATGAACACATACTGCAACTAATACTTCCAGATGCTGGAATCCGACAGAAGTAACAGAACTGGTCGAGTAACTTTGTGCTCTGGTCTTAAGTAACCTTGTAACCTGTTTGTGTATCTACAATTGTATCCAGCAGTTTTGTCTACTTTATCAGTTCAAATGCTGTAGATCTTTCCCTATAGATTAATCTTTTAATTTTATAAGTGACAAAATTGAATAACGTTCGTCCTACTTGAAAATTGAAAGAACTGAGTTACTGTTTACTACGCTGCTCTGTATTGCAGAACTACCTTTCTATCTCATCAAGTAGAGCAAAATCTCCATAATCAATCTAATACAATAATGACTGGCTAGCAAGCTACTACCGCTACTAGAGTAGATCTCAAAACCACAGGTGAACTCCTGCAGCAATGGCGGCGCCGACAAGCACAACAATAGAAGCAGCAGCTGGAGTTGCTCCGACTGATGGTTGCGCAATGGGGCTGAAAACATTCGACGACATTGGTGACGAGGCAGGCAAAACTCCAGCAGACGGCGACCCAGAAAAAACAGAATCCTGGGTCGGAGGAAGGAAAGTTCCATTAGCTAATGGCACAGCAACAACGACCTTCTGCCCTTTCTGGCAATGCCCGGGCACACCACTAGTGAAGTAGAAGTATCCCGCTGAGGTTATATTGAACAGGGAATTCCCATCCGACATCTTTCTAATCGGATTTGAAATGACACAGCTGCTGAA
This sequence comes from Acanthochlamys bracteata, assembly GCA_019914995.1. Taxonomy (NCBI): domain Eukaryota; kingdom Viridiplantae; phylum Streptophyta; class Magnoliopsida; order Pandanales; family Velloziaceae; genus Acanthochlamys; species Acanthochlamys bracteata. The sequence continues at coordinate 2,626,001 of CM034126.1, forward strand.
GGCAATCCTGGTTACTTGGATCACCGAGTCCTCACTCGGTGGATACAAGAACACTGGATACACATTTCAAGATAATGCTCAACTAAATAACTGATCTAAAAGTTTTGAACTGATAATGGAAGTAACATATGACATTAATACTAACTGAGCGAGTCGCCGATGGAGGAGTTGTAGTTCTGTGACCAAAGAGAGTAGATGCGCGAGTTGGAAGGAGGAGGGAGTCCCCAGGCATTGAGATCACCAACTTTATACTCATGGCTGAATGCACTATACGAGCATATCAGCATATAAAGAAAAGGCATCAGCTGGTGCAACGGCGCCGGCATTCTTCCGGTTTCCAATCTGCTTGAGAGTTCTAAGATCCTTTTGGTTTCTGGTTAAATTGGTTCTAAGCTTTGTTATTAGTGGGTTTTTGTAGCTTCTGTTTTCGCTACCCTCAACAGGCAGCACCGCAGCAGCATGTGGAACACAGGTTGGGACTGACACGGAGATTGATGGATTAACAAAAATTTGACCTCAATTTTATTCTTTGATTAGCTGTACTACATCCAAAACTAGGAAAATTGTTTATTAACAATCACAGTTCAAGTGCAAAATAGTTTTTATTCGTCTGGAATTGCAAAATCTCTACATAACACAATTAGAATTATAATGGCTCCTAGTTGCAAATACCACCGCCTTACTCCTAAAAATATCCGACCCGTTTCCGCTTCTCCAAGAACAAGGAATCAAACTCTCTCGATTCCTTCCCTCCGACCGCCGCCCGCTTTCGCTCCTCTCCTTCAAGGAAAAAACCCTAAAAATCTATCTATCAATCAGATCAATCGATCGACGTCAATTAATCAATGGCGGATCCAAGATTCTTCTACGGAGCAGCAAGCAGCAGCGAAGACCCCAGCCAGCCCGGCGGAAGCCGTCGTCTTTATGATCCATACAAAGATCTACAGATCCCTTACAAAAGCTTGTACGATCTCCCTACCTCTCCGGAGTTCCTATTCTCTGAAGAATCGCTGACTCATCGCCGATCTTGGGGTGAAAATTTGACTTACTACACCGGAATCGGGTATCTTTCCGGCGCTGGATTTGGTGCTGCTTTAGGTGCGCGGAAAGGTCTTGCTGCTGTAGAGCCTACTGACCCAACCAAGATTCGGATTAATCGCGTGCTTAATTCAGGAGGGCACGAAGGGAGAAGGATCGGAAATAGGCTTGGTGTGATTGGATTGCTTTATGCTGGATTGGAGAGTGGGCTTGTTGCTGTAAGGAATACTGATGATTGGATTAATAGTGTTGCTGCTGGACTCGGTACGGGGGCTTTGTATAAAGCTGCTTCAGGGTTACGGTCTGCTGCAATTGCGGGAGCGATTGGTGGGTTGGCTGTTGGCGCTGCGGTAGCTGGGAAGCAGGCGGTTAAGAGATATGTTCCCATCTGATATGATTTCAATAGTGAAAACTTTTAATGATTGGTAACCACTGTTGTTATGTTATTCCTGTCTGTTGGTTAGAAGGGTTCGATCTAAGGCGAGTCTGTCAATTTTTTCTATCTATTATTTTAGATATATAGAAAAGGTGTGGGAGGACAGGATGGTGCAGGAGAGCAGATACATGAAATAACATTGTATCACTATAGACCTTTTTAACCAGTACCTGTGGTTGGATCCCTATTTCTTTTGCAATCTGATTGACTATGTGTGATGGTAGTAGTTGATGATACAATTGTGGTTTCAGGGTGATTTGTTACTCTGTCTTTTGTTTAAAGTTTTCATCTTCTAGTCGTATGTGTTGCTTTTGCTCATACTTTGCACATCTTGTACTTATATCCTACAGCAGAAAATTAAAAAATGAATGCTTGCATTTAGGCATTCGCATTTGACAAAAAGTAGTTGTTTATACTTCATAGGCACTTGAGATTTTCCTAATGCTGAGTTTGAGGTAGTTCAAAGATCTTATTATTTCAAGTGTCCTCTGCTATATGAATAAGAATATCTGGGTGTCTGACTGAATATAGTCTTTGTCTTTTCTAAACGGTAACCATATACAGGTATATGTGGATAGAATACTCCAATAAGGTGTTTATTTTTGTTTTGTTCCTTGATTGTTTGGGATACTTGAATATCCACTGTAATATGACAGACTAATTGCATGTGTTTATTCTACTTTCGTCTGAAAGTTGGTCTTTGGCATGATTGGTGGTTGTATTATGTGCTTGCGACTACACAGTAACAGTAGGCCTTTCTTCAGCTGAAACCTCTATTATTTTGTGAACACATTTGGGTTTTCACATAAAATAGGTCATAGTTATAGAAGCTGGCAATGCTTATAGAAGGACATTAGTTACTCTTTCTTTCATACATTGTGCATTAGAATAAGGTTCAGAAAGCTTTTCTGTAATTCTTTCCTTTTGCAATGCATAATGCTCAATTCCCTTCTTGGGCCTACTTTGTTCTTCACTGCTTTTATAAAAGAAAGAAGGTGGTGGATGCTTTGGCCAAAATCAAGCAACAAGCTCTTCTGGAAGGTAAGAAAGAAAGTAGCCTTTGCTCAATTTCAATAACAGTATCATATAGTAGTTGCATGAGTACTGAGTTATATATTGACCTCCTCTGCCTACTTGATTCAGTTGCCTATGCAAAAAGTTGGGAATCTTTAATAAGTAAGAATGATGAACATAGTGCTTTTTTAGAGATGATATTTGGCTGGGGCATGAAATGCATCTCATCAGGATGTATGGTTAGTTCCATGCACTGCTACATAAAAGTGCTTCTTTCAGTGTCAGGAGACTTGTGGTTCTAGAATATCTTTTGATATGGGGAGTCAATGGATTAACTATTAGAATAAGGAGATGTTGGAAGTTTGGTGTATGTTTAATTTTTATTTTATGGTAGTGACGAAGAACTTTCTAGTTGTGGTATGTAGATTGTCATTTTGACTATATATGAATGGAAGTATATTGTGGCAGGTCTTTGTATGAGTATCTATTTGATATGTTCTCTTATACAACTAAATCTATTTCATGGTGGATTGGGAGCTTAACATACAAATGTTGACTATGGCTACATGTATACCTGATTCTCTTTTTAGAGGCTTCCTATCTGCCTCGGATGGGCCGGTAAGATTTTTGTGTTGGGCAGTCCAGAAACCTTCTTCTGGTGGTTGGTTTTCGTAGGATGCCTTGGCAAGCAGAGTGCATCTCTCACATTTATGGACTTTTGAGTGTACTGGTGTCAAGTTCACTTGCATGTTCTATACCAATGTGTAACCTAGCAATATGTTCATGATGATAAGAGTTTACTGTACCCTTTGCCTGAGATTCCTGTGCAATAATTGTCCTTTAGGGTTGCAGGTCTAATATTCTCTTCCAGTGAAACCTAGATATGGAAGTCTCTTGCACATGTAGATAGTTTTCCCTGATAGATAGAGCCTTTAATTTTACGCATTCAAATTCTCTTCCCTTCATCCCCTCCGCAGGAGGTATGTGGAATTTGTTCTGATAGTTTGTGTGTATGCATGTTAAAGTAGGCTGGATATTTCGACATTAAGGGGCCCGGTGCCAATGAAGTGTGCACGACCCGTGTAACATGGGCTAGCGCGCCTCTACTCCCCTCTTATGCTTGTACAAACCGTTTCATTGTCAACTATTTTGTTTATGTTGACATGATGAGAAAGCTACTTCTGATTTTAACATTCATGATGCTTAAGCTTATGTTGTCTAATAAGCCCAGGCTTGTCTGCAGTGAATGTATGTTCATCTTCAATATATGATGATGTTGGTGGTGCCTTTGTATGCATGTAGTGTGATATGAACATGATGGGTTTGCTGACATTTGCTGGACTGGTTTGATCGCTTACATTCATATCAATGGCAAGGACTGGTTTCATTCATGCGGGTTGATAACAGAGCCTGAAGCATATGCATACTCTCTCTATTCCTGGTTCTGTCTCTAGCAATGTGACAAGTTTATGTGCTGAAGAAATTAAGCAAAGGGAAGGAATATAGTGGACTATGGGTCTATAGCGGCCTATAGGTCTATAACTCAGAATATGTCAGCACCTCTCTAACTATACAGTTTTAACAAGAGAAATATTACTTACAAGAGCAGAAGGTCGCATTGATTTTTTAGGGTTGAGATATCTGCAGCTGAGTACAATTGTATGGAGTATAAAATGTATCCCTTAGTGATATTGTTGGCTCCAACGCTTGTATTCTGCAACCATATTGATTTTGACTTGATTTGGTCAGCTTTTAATGGTTACCTTAATTAATGGATTCAAGCTTTTATCATTGGGTTTGCATCGAATGCAAAATAATAAGCAATCCAGTAATAGAAGTCCGTGGCAATTGCCCTTCATTTGATTGCAAGGGTATTCCATTATCTCCAAGTAGCACGATCATATGTTAAAATTGTTTCGTAAAGAACGACTGGGTGGGTAAGGATCGCGAAATATCGATTGCATTCTGCACGCATCTCTTTTCATCCTTTTAGAAATGAGCATGGAGAGATTATATATGCTATATGGGTATGCATGTTAATTTATGCATTTGCGGCTTGGAAACTAGAGCGTCTAAAACAGCTCGATGTGTCAAAACATTTGTACCAAAAGGAGATTCAGAGATTGTTTGTGATCAAGTGGGTTGAAGCAAAAGAAAATTTGTATTCATTATAAGATTATGACCGTTTGGCTTACTCGCTTCATGTCTCTGTTTCACACGTAAGTCGAAATGGGAAAATTTTAAGTCTGCAGATCGGGTTGCTCGGCGTGTGGGCTGTTCATGGGTTTCCAGAGGAGTGGCATCAAAATTTTCCTCAAAAGCTCGTTGAAGTTTGTTGTCAAGATAAAGAAGAGCTGTGTTCCTATCAGTGGAATTTGATCACAAATATTCCATTTTGATGAATAATACTTGTTGTGTGTGCCAGTGGAGCAAAAATCTGGACAAATTCAGGATTTTGGAGATCCAAGCCAAAGCAAGAATGCCGAGCATTTAGCTGCATTAATTTGTCCGCCTAACCTTGGGACACAAATCATCAGAAGCGAGACAGAAAGATTTCTAGCTATTTTAGTTTGTACTTACTAACGTTTGTATTATTTGTTATTTGTGTGATGCTTTTGTTGATGAGGAAACTGGTTCCCGCCTTCATTTGAAACTGAATGAGATAAAATGTGCATGAAAATTCTACACTGAGCGCTTTTGAAATACAGACTTGACGCAACATGCACTTGAGGGATAATGTTTGCAGAAGCTTATATGTTTTTGCTGTTCTTGTGTTCAGCTTGTACTAAAACTTCTACAATTGTTTCTCATTTAATTAATTAAGTTTTGCCAAATTGCACTTGAGGCTACAAACTGTGTTGGTTATGCAGTTAAAAACATGCTTAAAAAATTTGTTTCCTTTCACTAAGCAAATGCTTTTCTCCCAGAAAAGGAAAAGAAGCATCCCAGCTCAAACAGATTGTGGTAAAGGAACTCGAAATGTATACAACCACCAAGAATTTAGATGGATGCACTATGCCTTCTATTCCGTTCCACTCGTTGATCATGAAAATGTGGCAATTACATAGTTCGTTCATCAGTCACAGAGCCTACCATTGGCTAGATACCTACGGAGACTTGAGTTGCTCCAGACTCTATGTCTACCAACTAAATATAATACCTAATCGCTTCCAGACTCCAGTGTTTGCAAACGCCATAGAGGTCCTGCAATGTGTCACAAGCATAGCAGCAAAACAGAACACTTCATACATATATGAATACATCATCATCTATAAGAAAAGAGAATATATAGTAAACGCAAAAGATAACCCAGGAAGAGCACTCAATTCAACCCACAAGGACTGCAACATCATGAAGGAAGGAGTACACACAGAAAACCACCGTGAATGATTTTCAGTAACTAATTTGCTTGCACGAACTACACAAACAACATATACTTCACCCCATCACTATCCACCAGAAGAAAGAACTGAAACAAACTGATAATCAAAGAAAAAATATATAACCGATATAAAGAATTCAGCACAGCAACATTCATAATTAAGCAATTATGGGAAAAGAGCGCAGGAGAAAGCATACCATATGAATCTATATGTATGTATTGAATTCCACATGGTAGTAAAGTTAACAAACAGTGCAAACAGTAGGCAATCATAGAGTACATGTAAGTACATTAACTATATAGAAGTACACGGCGTTTAATAGACATGCAAGTGCCTGCAAACACAAGCATAAGCGGAGAGGAAGTTAAAGCAACATCCAAAATGATATTACAAAGTTAATAAAACAGTAATAAAACAGTAGACACCAATAAAAGGCATCCCCAATGGATTTTGACAACTTAAAATAAAAGGCTTGAGTGTATACATTATAGATAATAAAGACTACACCACAATGAGCAGATCAGTCCATGTTGAATCATTCAGTCATCTGATCTCCTCGTCCCCCAGCTTCCTTGATATCCACAGTGAAGCTATACTCCTGGTCACATCCAAGGTAAGAATCACACATGAAAAATATGGCAAGTGATTTCGATCCAACTTCTTGAGGAGCAGAGAAAGCAAGCTTCACTTTTGCCTTCCTTTGCAATGCTACTCTTTTGATGGCCAGCAGTTGATTGCTGCTTGTGTCGCCAACTACAAGCCACCAACCTTCCTCTTTGACTTTGGGGTACCTAGGAGCATCAACAGGACCGACCTCAGAACGGCCATCAAAATCACGTTCCAAAGTTACCTGCAGAGTTGCATTCTTCCCAGCAACTATGTCATCACTGTCCAGCACCTCATAACTCATATCAATGTTAGGGAAGCGGTTGCAAAATCGAGCTATGTCAAGTAACTGAGAATCAGACATTTGCAGCAATTCACGTCTTTCATTGTCATCCATCTCCACTAGGTCAAATATCGTCTCGATACTTTTTCCAGAATTCTCTTGGCATCTCTTCGCCAGCTCCTTCGTAAAGTGAGGAAGCTGCAGAAGGACTGAGTCTTTCTCCCACATGCCCTGAGTTACCATCTGGCTCACCTCCATTGCTAAGAGAGCAAGGTTAAGCCACCCATTGCTTGAGATTACATCAACCATAGACTGAAGCAACTTATGAGCAGATAGAAGGACTTCCCTTTGGTCAGCTGCCAGATTGCCCACAACTGTATGTCTTGAAAAGTGCGCTTGCAGCAGCGCATTTGCTTTAACATGGGGATCAGTACATTTGGGGTTCTCAAAGGAAAACCTTTGATGGTTAATCAGCTTCCTAATCTGCTCATCCTCACCGGGGCGAATTGGAAGCTGTGCATATTCAGATGCAGAAGTCAAAATGTCCAGAAGACCTTTCATCTTAGTTTTTGGAGACAATGATGAACTAAACCGCTCAATTGTGGCATAGCAAATGTAGTAATATGAAGCAATCAATCCAAGGTTGGTAGCTTTGAGATACATATCTTCTATAATTGTCATGCATTTGCTCGCTTCCAAGTCACTCAATACATTCTCCACCAGCTCTGATAGGTGGTCGGAAAGATGACGATGGCTGACACCCTGGAGATTATAATAGTTCGGATTCTTGGCCAATCTCCTATACATGAAAGTCCATGTAAGATAATCTACAGCATCTTGCTTGTTCTCAACAACTCCAACAACAACTTCAGCATTCATATGGTCATGCAGAAAGTGATGAAGATGGCTCTCAACAGGAAAAGCTTCATAAAGGAACTTCTTATAGTACTCCTTCTTCGGGGAGTGGCAGAGAATTAGACACTTCCCAGAGTTGTCAATGAGAGGTCTACTAGCATGACCCATCATCTGTAGCAGATCAGTAATTGGATAGTCTGTGTGAGCATTTTCACTCCCATCGTAGTACTGCGTTCCCATAACGACAACAAGGTGGGCTGGCAATGACCTACCCCAGCACATTGAGCTGCTAGCAACACAAACCTGAATTCTTCCACCAAGGAACAACTGCATAACAACTTCCTGATCTAAGTCACTAAGACCTTCATGTAGATAACCAACACCTAGAATTAATGTCTTCTTCAATGTTTCTTCCTTGACACCTGATACAAAAGCTTGCATTTCATCTTCTGATCCTAGAAGGAATTGGGGTTTTTCAGCACTTTCTGCAGTTGAGTAAGTACACAGGTCCAATGCAGTCAGCCTTGCATGCTTCCTAGTTGGAACAAATACCAAAGCAGGTTTTCCATTCTTTGCATGTTGGACAATAGCAGTGTATGTCGGCTTAGTCATAGCCTGCATCCTGGCCTCAAAGTTCGCTATGTCTACTCCTTGAATGTGTATCTCTAATGGAACAGGACGAACACCGGGTGGAAAATTGAAAAGGCCATGAGAAGTCGCACCGATCCATTCTCCCAAGTCCTTAGCATTTGCAAGTGAAGCTGAGAGTGCTACTATACGGATGTTTCTCTCAATTTGACTAGCAATACGACGCATCCTGGACACAATCACCTCCAAGATGTGGCCAGTCTGTCCTCCAATGAGATGAAGCTCGTCTACAATGAAAAGACTGACCTGCTGGACATTCTTCCGTTGCTTCCATCTACGAGATAGGGCATCCCATTTCTCAGGAGTACTAATGATAATTTGTCCTCTCTCAAGCAGTTTCAGATCAGTTGTTGTCTCACCAGTCAACTCCACCACACGCAAACCAAGACGCTGCCCAAACTTCTCCTCCCAGTCACGGTATCTTTCTTTTGCAAGAGCTTCAATAGGAGCGATGTATACAGCTCGCATGCTGTTCTCACCATTTTGATGATTTCTAAGTAATGCAAACTCAGCACATATGGTCTTCCCACTACCTGTTGGGGCTGCAACCAAGACATTATCATCTGTGTTGTATAAGACGGTAAACACCTGTGTCTGAATAGGGTTGAAATGCTTGAATTTGTCATAAAGAGCTTCATATGCAGGATTTCGTAAAGCAGTCACAGGAAGAGGTTGCAGATCCAGAAGCTCCGTAGGTGGAGGGTACTTCTCTGGCAGAATTAAATGTCTAAAACAGACAGGTAGAACGGTTTGTGATCCAAGCCACTTGTCAGACACCACTCTGATAAAATATTGTGGAGGCAGTGGCTCATAGATTGGCACAGTGAAATTCAAAGTATGATCTTCATCTATATATTGCTTCTTCAAGATAAAATATTCATGGTGAAGAATGTAATCTCCATCGTTATCCTCAACAATGACCCAAAACGGTTCCACATAACCATGAATTTTATCATCCCACTGGAAATCTGGTGTGATTGTTAGCTCAAATCCAAGAACAGTACGGGTAATTGGCTGCACATGAGCTGCAAGAGTGACCCTTGGCAACTGGTGTATATATTTGTGAAGGGTTCTCCCCATCTTTGGAAAACGAATTAGCTCACCAATCTCCTGGGAGGTGAGATCGTAGTAACGTTCCCATGCTAGATCCTTCTTCTCAAGCTTCATCAGAATCTCATTTGGTATCCCAGTGAACTGACGCAAAGGTGTTTGGACACTCCACATTCTTTTATCAACCATTTTGCACAGATTCAGAGCCTTCTCAGCTAATTGAGCCCAACCCCTTTTCAGCACAATCTCAAAGAGAGCTCGTAAAAGTCGTCCTGCACTCTGCAAAAGCAGCAGGATAACAAGTGAACAGAATGACATTTATCATGAAGAAAGACAACAAAATAACTTATTTTCATATGCTGGAAACAGAAGGAAAACATTACAAACCTGTGTAATGTAAACCATATCAGAGGTTAGGGAGAGCCCTTCCAGCTTTAACTGGGATATGTACGCCTGCAGCAGAACATTGATCTTCGCACTAGGCTCTTCCAAGCTCTCCTTAACAGGAATTGGCACCCGATCCAAGAGCTTCGCCAACTCCATCTTCTCATCTTGCCTTACAGTTACATATTTAAATTCTTCACTAAGAGAGAACAATCGGCAAAGTTCAATATCACCCATTGTTGGTTTCAGGTACTCGTTGTATGTAGCTATTGTGCCATGAGTTATATAATAATAACTTGCAATTCTACCAAGGTCTGTAACCTGGAAGTAGCCGCTCTTTCTGTCATACTTTACCAGATTGTTTTTGTCCAGGATATTTGCAGCAGAATGGATCTGTTAATAGAACCAGAGTTACAATCTATGAAAAAAAAAATGTATAGAAGTGTGCAACTATGCACGTATCCCCATAGATAACGCAAGAAAGTGTGCCAATATGCATGTTTCTGATTTTGAAATACAGTGTTGAAGCAATAGACAACTACCCTAAGGAGAAAGTTGAAGTTTCCTTCCACAAATCACTTCTCTCACTTTCTAATCAGCTATGAAGTATGTCCAATACGTGGCCAACTCCTACCACAACTGAACAAGGCGTGTCCTATTGTTCCACTATGATGTAATACAGGCCTCTCTGGTGAAGCTCTTAAGAATCAGAATCCAGAATCTAGAAGCTTTAATATCCTAATTTCCATATTTTAATGTTTCTCAGCTTGTTAACAGCAAGAATCTATAATCAGAACACTTCCAAAACCTTTTTAAGCCATAATCTAAATCAGAAGCTAGAATCAGCTCCACCAAACATGCACTATATGTTGATTGAAGGATTGCAACAAAAAACAGGAAAAAGATCTAGTAAGAAATAGGCAAAATTGATGTATCATAGCTTATAAAATCATTTCACAAGCCTCAACAATAAGGAAAAACAGAATGAGAGATGCAATATTGCAGTATTCTCAAAACTCTTTGCACCAAGAAATATACGACATTGTAAAGAGAGAACAAATGGATAAAACAACGACAAGAATAGATAGTAGAGCGTGCTATTAGGAACTACTATGTAAACTTACCAGGTCAGCTCTCCTTTCTTCCAATGTTTTGTCTTTCTCTAGTATATCAGGAAGCAAGCCATAAAGAGTGGGGTTCCGCAGCATCCGTATGTATAAGTAAGTATACCCAATCCAGGTGCATGCCTCTCTGGCATTTTGAACTGTTCCAAGGACAATCTCAGCATTCAACTGATCAGCCAACTTTGAAACAAACTGGCTTTCAATAGGTAGTTGTTGGTTCATTAGGGAAAGGTAGTACTGCAGTTCACTATGCCCTGTTAAGATTATGCCCTCTCCATAAGAATCATACTGAGGTCTTCCTGCACGGCCAAGCATTTGCATGACATCAAGAGGGCTCAGTTCAGTCCACGCTCCTTTTTCTGGATTATAGATCTGTGTTCCCTTAATTATCACTGTATGAGCTGGTAGATTGACACCCCAAGCTAGAGTAGCAGTGGAGACCAAAACCTGTACATGGCCATCAGAAAAAAGCTCCTCAACAATATCACGATCAGCCCTTCCCAAACCAGCATGGTGGATAGCAAACCCATAAGGCAATAGGTCCTTGAGATCGTTGTTTTTTAGAAGTTCTGTTTGACTACGAAGAATCTCACGACTCACACTATCGTCCTTCATGAATCGACCAAGTGTGTCATTAGCCAGTGCTGTATCACGAATTGCCCTAGCAGTTTTAGCTGTTTCTTTCCTTGAGTGAACAAAAATGAGAACTTGATGTTTTCCTGCAGCAGCCATGACCTTTTCGTAGCAAATCTCATTCATTAACTGGAACCTCTGCAAGGGCTTTTTGACAGTAATCCCAATATACTGCTGAGCAAGAGGGCAGGGTCTGTAACTATTGTCAAAATGAAAGAGGCCCTTCTCTGGATCAACTCGAAGGAACAAAGCCACATCTTCATAGTTTGGAAGAGTGGCAGATAAACCAACCAGCCGTATAAGCTCCCTTGTCGTCTCAATCTGTCTGACTGTTCTTGCAACAATACTCTCAAGAACAGGTCCACGGTTATCATGGAGAAGATGAATCTCATCAATTATAAGAAGCTTAACCAACTGTGTGTATGTTCTATCACCAGATTTTCTTGTTACAATGTCCCACTTTTCAGGTGTTGTTACAATTATATGGGTTTCATCAATCTGCTGGCGAGTGAGTGTCTGGTCACCACTAAGTTCCTTCACAACAATATTGTAAGACTTCAAGCGGTTAGACAAGTTACCAACTACTTCAGCCACAAGAGCTTTCATAGGTGCAACATAAACAATCTTAAATTTACTTGTATCTACTACTCCATCTTTCATGTTTAAACCAATCTGCTGGAGTATAGTCAGCATGGCCACATTTGTCTTTCCTGAACCTGTTGGGGCACAAAGTAGAATGTTATCAGGAGCAAAAAGTGCAGTTTCATAAACTCTACTCTGCACTCTATTCAGCTGCTTCATTTTTTCAAAAGCAGGCTGAGCCCAAGAAGGCATATCAGCAATTTTCACCAGCTCCTCTCTGGAACCAAAAGGCTTTGCCTTCAATGCCGGCACATGAACCTCTTCATAACCCTTGTGTGGAGTTCTATATGATCCTGGAGGTAGCTCACACTTTTTGTTTGCCATCAATAGGCCACCTTGATGGAAGGCAATGCTTTCAAGATCAAGCAGTTGTCTTTGCCCTTTCAACCACCCACTCTCTCCATCTCTATCAACAACCCTGCGATTCCTCTCACCATCACCACTTCCATGTTCATCTTTCAGTCGCCTGGCCTCCTCTCTTATGCTTTTCTCCAAATTCTTCTGGCGTTCTTTAGCAGATGCTCTTGTTGCATGCAACTGTTCAAGTATTGCTGCTAGGCTTGCATTATTTCCCATCTCCTCTTCAATCTTCTTACGTTGTTCCTGGTCTTCCGCCCTTGCAAGGCGAGTACACCAGACTATCTTCATCCGATTCCGCAGAAGCAGCTTAATGAGATCAAACTTGTCATAATCAAGCAACATCACCAGCTGATTTTCCACATCCCTATCATCACCTTCAGCAAGAATCTTGAGCACATCTTCTGCAGTCTTCTGGTTTTGCTGAGGGTCAACATCTTCAAAAGCTTGGGAAATCTTCCTCTGTAGCCAATACGCATCAATATCCTGAACATTCAATGTCAGCCCTTCATTTGCTTCTTCCACATCGTCATCATCTATTCCACCCATTTGCATAGCACCAGTACCGTTGGCCTCCTGATTGTCCTCCTCATCATCTTCAGAATCTTCCTGTACCTGTTCCAAAATTGAATTTAGCAAAATCAGCAAAGAACAAAACCTTAAAACCACCAATCAACCCAAAAAAAATAATTAACTAGTTAAGGTAGTAGGCTACAAAGACGAGCCAATACCTGATCATAATCACTCTCTTCTTCATCTTCATCCTCTTCAAACTCTACTGCAACACCAATATCATCATCAAGAGCTCCATCATTGCCATCCGTAGCAACCGTACCAGCAGCATCACCTCCGTCCTGGTAATCTGTAATCAAACGCCCAATTGAAACCAGCTGATCAAACATCTGATTCGAAATCGGATTAAGCAGCTTCTCAATCTCCTTCTTCTTATCAGGATTCTTAACCTTCTCATTCTTCAAAACCGCCAACACTTCATCAGCAGCACCGGTGAGAATATCCTGCGGCTGCCCGCCAAACTGCTGCTGAATAATACTCAACAATGCTTCGTAAGCCGCACGTGTCTCCTTCGTCTTCGGGTGATACACCGCGTCATCAGCAAGAGACAGAACGCTCTCCTCCTGAAGTCGTCTCCGCTTGCTCTCCTTCTTCTGATCAGAGTCAGTAGTCGGTTCTCGCTCCTTCTTCTTCTTAGACTTCTTCAACTTCTCTTCAAGTTCAGGTGGCTTACCGCGGTACGCCCGATCGCCAAAGCTTTTAGGATCAATCTTGCCCCAGAGAGATTCAGGCTCGCCGGTGGGCTCGTGAGTGTCGCGAGGGCGTGAATCAGTAGTGAGAACAAGACTCGAGTTAGCACGGTACTCGTACTGCTTGAACCTTGCGTGAGCTTCGGCACCACCGCCCAAGTGAGCCATGGCTTCGAAAATTTCCTAGATCAGACTAGCAATATATAACAGAAATCAATGAACTGAAAGAGGTTAAAAGGAAATTTGGGTGAGAATAGAGAAAATTGGGGAGAAGAGGATAGAAAGATGGCAACCTTTTGGATTAGGGTTTTGGGATTTCCCCTTCGGGAGGACGGAGAATGGATTGGGAGATGGGTGCTGCGGCTTTTATGTTTGGGGTTATGCGATCGCGAACTGAAGCGCCGACTCGGTGCGGTGAGTGAGAAGGGCGGTTACTTGTAAATGGGTTTATTTGTAAATGGGCTTACTGGGCTAGACTGGGCTGAAAAACAAAAGGTAAATAGCTTTAGCGGGGGTACTTGTGCTGCTGTAGGAAAAACTTTGCAACTGCATAAAAAGTTGGTCTGGTGAAATTCTTTGCGATTTCTTGTTAAACAATAACCCAGAATTATCACCATGACAGGCACCCTTAAAGGATTTTAGAAATCCTTATTTTGTCTACTGACACTGGCAAAACTAACTCAAGCAGGTCTTAAAGAGTAGAGCTTCTTCAGTTCTACCAACTTGATACATCCAATTGCAGACATCCGCTGAAAAATATAGACAGCTATCTCCGCAACACAAGAATTTGAAATGCCAGAGAGGTCCAACGAGCATCACACAAACAACTCGGCGTTGCCGTGTAACAATTTCATCATCATTTCTAAAGAAAATTAGAAAACTAAATAAACATGGCAGAACGAGCACAGCAACAATGATATCGACGTACATTGGTGTTGCTCGGATAAGAGGAAACATATAGGATTACATAATTATTGTACCTACCATGTAAAGAATTGACAAAACAAAAAAGGAAAGGCACACTGCCAGTACAAAGAGATACTACTACATATCCTGTTAAGCGCCCATGCTTTTGCATCTTTAACATACAACATGGGCGAATATATAAACAAAAGCCATAACTTGCTATAGTCAGATTATGGAAGTAGTTCTAAGTTGATAACTATAGCAGAGAAAACTGATTACAGTTACATGCAAATAACTCTATGTTATAGCACAAACTGTTCACGAATCCCTTGAGAAGTCAGTCATTGGTCATCCAAGAATGTTGGCAGTGTTTAAGTAGATTGCTTGCCGAGATGCTGAATGCAGCTTAAAATGCTTGGAGATGCACCGGAATATACTATTTCCAGTCTTATTATGAAATATGTGACAATACCTATCCAATATCAGCGAGAAATATTTCCAAACTCGCCATGTTTTATTTCCATGTCATTAGATATTCAATGGCTCAGCCTCAGGCTCGCTCTCCTTCATTGTCCAATCTTCTTGTTCTGCAGCAAAGTTCATCAAAGATAATTCAAGGAACCAGGGGCGAAGTATGCCAACAAAATATGAAGGGGTATAAAAGTCTTGGAAAAGCTCTAAAAGATTATAAAGTAGAAAGAAAGAATGAGTAGGCTAAAGTCACAACTGGAAAGCCACCTTCCCTTGATTTGGTTCACAAACACATGACTCAATTAGGTACACCATTGTTGAAAAGCTCTAAAGTGGAAAATGCTACTTCAAATTCGTTGACCTGATTGTGCACTTGACAACTAAGATCACTCATAACAAAAATCCAACTTACAAGATTACCTATTATACCTTTCATTGGACAACCTGAAACGGTGTTCATTGTTAGATTGTGAATGAATCACAAGTCTGCAAGCACGAACCACCCTTAGTAATCCAAATATGTTTGAATAGACACCTATGAAGTGCCTAATCATGCAGGTGCATTAGGGTATTAATTTCGACAATCCATAAAATGATCGTTTATCTTTCTCACTCTTTAAATAAACCTTTAATTAGAACATCAAAGGATTTTTCCCTTTTCTTTTGTTCGTCTTAAAAACCTGTTAAAAGCAGATCTGGCCTAACGTCCAGAATAACTATGTTACCATGCCTTGACTATAGCATCATCAATGGTTTTTTTCTACCCAACTCTAAAATGTACAATCCTTTCACAGATTTACCTTCGACCTGCAAGATAATATCAGATGCTGCTGGCCTTTGTGTTATATTCGATACTCAAGAGTTTGCATACACTACTGATTCTAAACTATCCGAACAATTAGTCGGATGGATATTCGCACTCCATTTATTATCCAAAAGCCACAGCGAAAAAAGCAGGTTTAATCATCTTTTCAATGACTAATGCATAATATAAAACTTCATGTCTTCCTACTTAGAACTGCATTTATGAAAGAAATTTCCAAGTGTAACATATGCTGAACATACTTGATCTGTGGTTATCAGCAACTACCCTCAATCGCCTCTGAAGAATAGATGCCATGAAAAGGAAAATTGAGCACATTCCAAACATCACGGTGGTAGGGAAAGCATCTACCTACACCCAATAAAGAAGGTATATGAGTATCAATAAATATCTTCTGTGACCCATAAGCAACTAGCAATATGAAGAAGTATACGCTACATGAAACATTTCCAAGACGCAGTTTGACTATGTAAACTGTATTTTGACATTATATATAAAGAAGGCCATAACTTACATTGTACAACACAATGCACACAAATAAATTCAGGGGCACACGGAAGAAATTCATAATTGTGCTCCTCGCCTCTTCAGGAATGTACTGTGACCTCATTTTCATAATTGAAGGCCAGAATAATCCAACACATGCTTCAAATGTACAAAATCCAAGGAGCTGGATGCAACCACTAAAAGAGATACCTCCACCTCTCACCGTCGAAGGTGGTACCACAAACTGTTAAGTTCAAGGGTCACAATCAACAATAGATGTAAACAAGAAAAGACAAGAATCAACACATAGAATCAAGTTTTACACTGGTTAAAATTGGAAGTAGGAGAGTGACAGCGGAGATTGCAAAGACAATCTGCATATAACTTTCAACTTTAAGCGATGGACGGGCCATCAGCCGAGATGCAATGGAACTGCCAAGCATTGAAGATAGCATAAAGGTGGCAAAAATAAAACCATGAGGGATGTCTTCCTCATTGGGGCTCAAGGCCGGTGTCCACAAGAATACGAAGGTATACATTGATCCTTCGAACAGTGACTGTATAGCACCTAGCAATGCAATCTTCTCATCTGATCATCAAAAAGAATGATCATGGTACTGCTAATAATGAACTTTTGAAGGTTCATGTAGAAAAGTGACTTGTTACATACCAGACGCAATTGCAGATGCAGCAGCCTTAAATTGAGTAAGCAAGTCTTTGCTCTCTGAAGGATCTCCATAATTTTCACTCCATGTTGACAAGATAATAGCCATTCCAATTGCAAGGAAGCATGCTGCAGCATCAAAAGGAGCTACTGGTCCAAAGCCTAAATTATCCGCTAACAGGTTTGCAAACAACCCAGACACAATGGCGAGAAGACCATTTCCAAGAAATATAGCCTTGGAGAAAGTCAGAGACAACCATTGTGGATCGAAACCTCTCTGAAAATATAGATAGTTGAAAACCATCAGAATAGTTCTAAAAGAGAGTATCAACCAATTAATGACACAAATTATATAAGCCTGCAATTCATCCGATTAGAGCCATTTCTGGAAAAAACTATAAGCTATAGGAACACATTTGATTTTAACTTGAAACATTAGCAAGAATACAACCTCCCAAAGCACCATGCCAAAAAAGAGTGTCCAAGACAGTGATTAAAATAGCCAAAATCAGAGTCAAGCTACTCCAATTGCTAATAAAGCTTATTATGACTGTCTCCTACATGTATCAGGCAAAATGTATTGTTTAAAATATTTATGTCATGTCAAGCTCTAATCAAGTTGCTTTCACATGGTAAGATAAGAGTAACATTTCTATCACTAACTTCTTATAAGTTCTTTATCAAGTGTATTTCTTTCTTGAGGCGCAACTTTAACTCAAGTTATTCTTACTCTGAGCTATAAGACTTGATCACTAGGGAAAATGATGTGCGTCTATAACTCCTAAAAGTACTAGTAGATACATTTATCTATAGCTGAAGAAGAACATCAGTTTCAATGTTTTGTAGTTTACTTATTCAATACATATATATGCATTTATATATACATATATATGTATATGTATATGTATATGTATATGTATATGTATATGTATATGTATATGTATATGTATATGTATATGTATATGTATATGTATATGTATATGTATATGTATATGTATATGTATATGTATATGTATATGTATATGTATATGTATATGTATATGTATATGCATATGTATTTGCAGTTTAAGCAAAACATGAACAGTTGAATGCTTTTACATAATTTCTGCTTTGAGGTACAATAATAAAGTGCTCTGCAAGAAAAGTAATGATTATGTGGCAATTACCTTAAAGTGCTCTGCAACCAGCCAAGACTCAAAGGCAGAAAAAAGAAGAGATGTCGCAATTCCACCGAGTATGCGCCCCACCATCAACACCTTGTATTCTGGTGAATGCTTCGTGATACAACTAAGGATGTATGTTATGCAGTAGGTTACGCAAGCCCTCCTTCGTCCCCTTTAATCACATTTAATTATGTTTATTACAAAGCGCAGAGGATAGCAAATGATTTGACTTTAACAGCCAACTTGACTTTGGGAATAGAAGGAGCAGCTTCTTAGAACCATCTAAACAAAAGCTCACAATTCTTAGAAATAAGCATAAAAAAATCATACTGTTTGTCAGCCATAGATCCAACAATGGTTCCAAATAGCATGGAGGACCCAAATCCTGCAATGAAAAGCCGACCAATATCTCCTTTGTTGAAACCATACTGCCTATACAGGTAATACACGTAGGGACCCTGAAGCCAATCACCGGCTGAAGACAAGCAAAGTACACCATAAAGTAAGGGTTTAAAGAATGTAATTATCAAAACAGCTCATCATCAGAACTAAAACCTACACTTAAATAATGCACAAGAATTCCTTTGCAACAATCCCAGCATTCATATATCAAACCATATGCACTATCATAGTTAGAAGTATTACGAAAAGGCATAAACCAAAATAGTCATGATGTGCAAAGAAACCTCCCAGTTCATTGGTTGTATTAATTAGTTCTACATGAATTAGATCTTAAATCCAGGCACATTCTAATGTACATTAATCAAAAAGTATCACCATAAGCTACTCATAACTACGATTTAAAAAACTCTCCCTCAATGACTGCAGTAAGACATCAGTTAACAATGAGATTGTTAAATGTAACCACTCCAAATGAAATAGATAATTTACTAATTAAATGTCCATCACTAAAATGTACTGAGGAATATATACTTGCACGTAGAACTCATAACTAAAGTGAAAAGGTCCACGAGTTTCTGTTCGATAAAGAGTAACAGAACCAGCAGACAGAGAGGATCTAGCTTTAGATGAAGAGACTGCAGAAACTTAAGTAAATTAAATGAAGATGCGCCAACTAATCGTGTATATAAGTCAATTTAAAGTAACAGATCAGTGGGCATCTCTGGCTTTAAATGAAGAAACAAACAAATCATCTGTGCTGCACGGCTACGGGAACATAATTTACTAAAGACAAACACCACTTGACAGGTCTCGGTGTGATAAGCCATCACAGGCAATAGATCAGAGAACACCAAGCTTCATATAAAATAAACCAATGACGCAGATAAGAATGCTTCAAGCAGCAGATACTTCAAGCGAGAAGAAAACAAGTCGATCACAATCACACACAATAGAGTAGTATAAACAGCTAACCAAACCCAAATCACGCTCGACCTGACGACTCAAACCTTAAAAAATGGAGAAATGCTAGCTGATTCAGATCAGATCCGCCTCTCCAGATCTAAACATTAGCGAGATCTAACAATGGGAATTAAAATTTAACGCAGAGAACTTTCCAGATCTAGATTCAGAAACAGGAGTTAGAGAATGCTAACCCATCATGAGACAGTAAATAAAAATGTAATTATTCTTGAAGGAATTGAACGCCGAGGTAGTCGATACACGATCCTTGCTTGTCTTGCTCAGCTCCAGCGCCGCCACCACTACGGACAACGCTCCGAACAGAAGGTAGTATAAGCTCTCCATTGCTGTTGCTGCTACTCTTCTTCTTCGAAGATTGAATCAAGAACTCAAGATCTCGTTGGTTTCCTGGTTCTCTCTCTTCTCACGCGCGCAATAGAGAAAGAGAAGTGGAGCAAATGAGAAGTGGGGAAAGAAAGAGTGAGATATGACAGAAAACAAGTAGAGGTATTTATAGAAAGGAAAAAAGAAATTAAGAAGAGACGGGGTTGGTTTGGTTGATCAGATTCAAGTGCAACTTTAACGGTGCATGATGTAGGTCCATGATTATAGACGACTTTGACTAATTAATTGTCAGAGGTAAATTAATTTTGAACTCCGTAATTAGATTTGGTAATTTAGTGCTAAAGCTATGGGTGTGTTTAATTTAAATAAACTTATTTTTTAAGAATAATTTAATAAATTAAATTAAAATTAAATATATTTAATGAAAAATAAATTTGTATATACATTTTGAATTATTAGTAAGTTTTTTTTAAAAAATTTAAATTGGTAAAAAGATTATTTTAAATTATTTAGTTTTTATTAAAAATAAATTTAAAAAAAGTGAAATTTAAAGAGTTAATAAACACTCCCTATGTATGTAAATATGTTCCATCCCTAACCCTTCTAACACGATCGTTCTACTGAATTAATTGAAAAATACACATTCTTATATAATAGAGCAACTCCCGCTGAAAAGTAACAAATGTCATGAAATGCAAAAAATAGACGTAAGATATAACAATAATCTGTTAAGTAGTAATAACAAGTGAGATTTTGAGGAAAATTGAAACATTTTGGAAATTTGCATAACTGGACCTTGAAATATACGCTCCAACTATTAGACGGAGTGATTGATGCCGCAAAGTCAAGGTACTAAATTTGAGAATTAATCGGAATACGTTTAGCATTACTTTTCAGCATTTTTTACTTTTATATGTTTTAATATATAAAAAAAATTATTTTTAAGATAAAAAACATTTTATTTTTAAAAAAATAATAAAAATATTTTTTATTTTATAAAATATATTTTTTAAACACTCTCAAATGGTCCCATCGTGAATAGGTTGCGGAATCTTTTATGACTTTTAGAAATTTTTGTACCAGATTTTTCACGTTCACATACAGAAGTTCATGAGGATCTGTTTGTTAGGCGTAGTATATGGAATGTAGTTGTAAATTGTATTTGCTCGGCGTTGAAGATGGCCTAATTGGTTTTCCATTTGAGGGTAAAACTGTTGTAAATTCTATTAAGATTGGCTTTGGGATATGTTGGCATTCTCAAAAACGAAGGGCTTGTTTAATGTTTACCATCCATTAAAGTATTAAACACACTTTTTTTTCAAACTAATTTTTAATATAAATTAAATAAAAATTTTGAAATACATTTTTTATCAAAATTTATTTTTTAAAATTTAATTTCATAATTTATTTTTAATATAAAATAAATAAATATTTATTTTTTATTAATATTTTAAATTTTATTTTGTAAATTCACTTTCAAAAATTGAATTTATTTTAAGATAAGCATGCCCACAATAATCACGTTTTTGTCAACAGAAAAAAAACTTTCTGAAAATGAAGAATGGCAATTGCTTGATATTATTTTAGCTCACTTTCAGCTACATAAATAAAATACTAAATTGTTTTCAACTTATTTTTAATTATAAAGCATATAAAAATTGAACTTAATTTTAACATCAGTATTTAGGCGTGTTTTAAAGTGTGAAAATTTTATTTTTTCTGCCAATATTGGAATTTCAAAAAGCTCATGTGTTTCGATTACTAGACCAAAAGTCCTTTTTTTTTTACTATTCAGAAACTCATCCTTTCATTTTTAGAAATTCTATTTTTCCGTTCCAACCTACTTTCAAATAAAATTAAAAATAAAAAAATTAAACTCACTTTTAAATCAATTTTTAAAAAAATTTATTTTTATAAAACGTACTTTCGTGGAACTCATTTTAGTGCATTTCAAACCCGTTCTTATATTAACTTGCTTCAAAATAAATCACTTACTGAAAAAAAACAACACCCTCTGTCTTGAAGTTAACTACGTTCAATTTCAATGTTAATTAAATGAAATTTTCACTAAATAGAACCTACCTACCTAACATTTATAATTGTAACCGATAAAATATTTGTCAAACTTGTTGTCTAGCAAGATCAGTGATTTGAATAAAGAACATTTTCGAATGCCGTTGCTTGAAAGTTGATAAAGGCACGTCGAGGAAAGTTGTGGGCTACTTCCTCAGCAACTCCACGCAACGTGATTAAATAATCACAGCCTTACATGGCTTGCTGAGTGAAGAAATTGTCTGCGCAACAAAAAGATCCGTATTTGCAAGCCAAGAAGAATTACTTAGCCCATCAACTCTATTGTTTCGTTAGCTGGTAATCCTGTGATTGTCCACGTCAACCTGTTTAAAATGAAGTTTCATGAAGATATGTACTTAAATTTTCTCAGTGGAACAAAGATGAACTGCTTAAAGAAATTACCTGAGCAAGTACTCCAGCGCTCCTAATGCAGGTCTAGTAGTTGCTATTGGGAACCAATCTTTTGTTCTTACTTCTGTTCTGTGTACCTCCACTGCAATCTTGATTTCTATTGCAAGAAAAATGCCTGCCTTCGAAGGGTTGTGTCAGGTTGGTCAGCACAATCTGGAAATGATAACAGATAGATCAAGTATAAACAGGTGTTACAGAAATGGGTGAAACAGCATACAATATTCCTGAAGAAAATTGGAGGACTTTACCTTGCATGCAGCTAAGTATATGTATAACTAGAATTAAAAGCATACACCAGAACCTTAATTCCGCATTTCATTTATTAGTACAAGTTGAACTAACGATTGATTCTTACATTTAGAAAATACACAGAAGAACCATCTCTGATAGTCCCCTCAATTTGAAGTGACAAAATATCAAAGTTTGGTATCGAAAGAGAAGCTCACAAGCCATAATTACTAAATCATCTGATGTTATGGCTTATGCATTCTGTCTTCATCAGTGAACTCTAGATAGTTCTAAAGAATCAGATACTATATCATCAAACTCGAGGGCTGCTCTAGCCATTGCCAAGGCTCCTTCATAAGTCTGATTACCACCAATAAATCCACTCATATGCACAAATACACAACCAGGAATGCCGGATTGCTTGGATAACTCATCATCTCTCAAACCCCTCCATGGAGACGGCAGAGCCTTTCGGCTCTCAAATTTGTCAGGGCATACTGCCACTGCTTGTACCCTCCAATTGTTGCTCCTGTCATCCTACAATGTAAACTTGAACATCAGGGAAGCAAAACAAGAAGACCAATTTATGCAAATGGATCAGGTGAATATGATGTTCATCAAAATCACTTCATATGACAGTACAACTTATTGAACAAGCAGAAGATGCAACCTTACTTGCATTGACATTGGTGTAAACTAATCTTGGTTAAGAAACCTCAGGTTACAATAACTATTACTGTCTACAGTACAATACAACAATTATTAAGGATGATCTCCAGCGGTTTAAGAGCTAATGCTTCACCAGATGTCGATTGGACCCTTGGAATAGGATTGAAGTGGAAACGAATGAACCATATGGAATTCAGATCTCTGTGAAAGTACAGATTGCTTGTGGCTATTTAAAAAGGTAAAATCAAAATCAGATAGCTGATTATTTCAATTTCTGAGCATGCTGTAAAGTTTGTTATGTTGTTCATGCATACTATAGTGAACAGCTGGCTACGCATAACTCATCATCACATGACATAACTGTTCATATGAAACAAATTAGTGAAGTAAAGACAAGATAATCATAAATGTGATTACAACATCTGCTACGAGTGATAAGGATACATAACCAATTGGCAAAAAGATGTCTTCGTCGAGAAGAATTAACAGCAAGAATGCTACCAGCTATTTTAAAAGCTGTATGCAGATAGGTTACCTGATAAAGAACATACTTGACAGGCGGATCTATATTCAACTCCTCTTCGAGCTCAAACAAATGAAGTTTCCACTGATACAAAAATCAATGTAATTACTTGGACAGTATATCATACATGGAAAGAATCGCCATAACGGTGGCCAAGTTCAAGGCCATGGCAAATCAAAATATTTTAACTTGTAATGTACTAGCAGTGAAGAGTTATAGTTCTAGGAGATGTTTGGGAGTGCTTATTGAAAAAGAGCTTTTCTGAAACAAAGGATATTTTTAGAAATTTTAGACAACGACTCTATTTTTTTGACCTAAACAAATAATAAAATAAATAATAATAAGATCTCATGATGTAAAATTTTTCTGTACTTTCTAAAATTTTAAAAATATTCTGTAGAATGTTATAGAAAATTTATTGGGAAACATGAAATGAAAAGTTGGAATGAAAAGGAGAAGATAAGGAGGGGATAAGCAACGCCAAACATCCCCCTAATTGATGTAGGATAATTCTCTTAATACCCCTTGCACGTGTATCATGAACTTGAAATCATATAAGTCTGCTATTCCCCTAAAAAAGCAGCATGAACATTATAAAAGATTTTTATTTATGAAGCCCTGGCATTTCTAATAAAAAAACCATATATATACTATATAAACAGCTTGGATGTACATCTTAACCATGTTTCAATCAAGAGAATTTGTATTAGACCTTAAGTGCAGCTACGACAATGACAAATAGACATTTCGCCAACTAGGTCCAGTTACTCACGTGGCTCATACGCCATCTTGTGCAATATAGAAACTATGTCTTCAATTTTATCGAAAGAAGAAAGACCTAAGAAATTAAAATATCCATTTACCTTAGCTCAACTCATTTTTGCCATTCGGTTACTACAATATCATTGTATAGGTTCCTATCTCACATGTTCAAATGATCTAACAATTTCTCTCGATTTATACCACTTGTTTCCACACTTGCACACAAGTGAACTTAATTCTAACTGTACCTTCCTGGAATTTTCCGGTGTTCGCTATAATATTCTTATTTCAGGTACATTCATCTTTTGACATCACTTTAGACTTCCAGTTACCCAACCGACCTAGTTGGATAAATCTTTATTTTTGTTGTTCTCTTTCTGGATGTTGTTGTACTTCACAGTTGGCATTTTTTTACAATCAAACAAACCTAACAGGCGGTGCTTAAATTGGGATTAGGAAAGACAATGAAAGTCCAAATGCATGGATCTAGAAAGCAACACGCTACTGAGGTTTGCAAGTTCAAATCTTGCCCCCTAAAATAAAACAAAATCCCACAAAAAGTTGACCTAAGATCAAATAGAATCACATTCTTGCAAGATCTAATAGAAAAAAATCATACACTTAGATAATTCAGCTATACTTACAGGACAGAATCTATTCAGAACCATGATTTCTCCACTGGGATCAATTCCTTTTCTTGATGCTAGACATTCGATAACTATAGAGCGTGCAGGTAGCCAAGACCTGACATGAAAGCGAACACTCTGGCAAGAGAATAAGAAAGACAACATTATTCTACAGTTTACATAGCCACTCTGCTCAAAAAAGCAAGTGTCATAATTTCCGGAAGAAATACAAGAATAGGCTGACATAAAGAATGTTCCATCTTTGTTATGTAAATAATAAAATTATTGGCTACAAACCTCTAGGAATTCACTGCCAGTTAGCATCATTGCTTTTTCAAATGCAGCATTTTCTTTTTCAACAGATTGATCAAGGTCAGTCCAGTCTAAATTAAGACGACCAACTCTTGAAGATAAATCTGTGTTATTCACATATTTTGGGGACTGATCTGTATCATGTTGGTTTATCCCATTGTCAATAGCATCTACTGCCTGTTACATACAGAAAGACAAAATTATGAATTACCTGCCAATTTATACATACACGGTACACTTTGCCATGCAGTAAAGACCATGCCTGTTAAATGAGCTTATAGAGAATTCAGGTAATCAACGTATACCTCAATGAAGCTTTTGTATATAGCCAAATAGAGACGCTGCACATCATCATGTACCTCATCAAGCTGAAGCTCCTTTGCAATAATTTCTTTACCAAAATGCTGAGCATGGAAAGTTGAACCAAAAAATTTTCATAGATAAGTAAAACTAGAGAGTGTTTTAGATGATGCCAAGCTGTATGCTACTTTCCAAACAACTAATTTCGCAAGTATGATAAATTTACTTCACAATTTTGTGCAACCATATCTTATTTTACGTATGTTCTGCTTCGATGACAGAAGAATTACAAGGAATGCCAACATTATGCACAGGGCAAAAAACAACAAATGGAACAATCTTTACGATCATAGCTTTTGGGAACTACAATGATGTAGGATGCACAATGACTCACACAAGTCTTTTTAACAAGCAAAAGGCGGCTCAACATAGCCTGAAGCTTGAACATTTCCATTGCTTTGTCATTTCACTATCATAAAGTTAATGCTTCCAAAGAATATTATGATATGTTTCTTATCATAGCAAAAACTCTTACAAAATACAATGCTAATATGCATGAGTATCGGTACACACTGCAGGGAAAAAAAGGTGCAACTTCATTGACTACTGATTTGTAAATCTCAAACAAGCATGTTTGTAAAATGCATTATATCAGTCGTTAGACGTACAAGCAAACAATGCACACAAATATTCATATGGCCAGCTGCACCTACACGCAAGAAGGCTTGGTGATTGTAAGAAGGCACACAGTGGAAGTGCACAGTTGAGACAATTGTCAATGACTACATATCACGGCATGGTGACTCTAAGCCTAAAAGGTATAAAGGCTATTTTAAGGTAATTATTATCCCAAAAGTTAGTTTCACATTTTAAGTGCCTTGCAAATAGCAACATTTTCAGAAATGAACGTGTAAGTCAAGAAAAGTAATCCTTGTTTCATCTTCTTCTTCCTAACTATTGAGGGTTACTAGATAACCTCAGCAGACCAAAAAGATCAACAGAACTGCTTTACCTTATATATAAGTCCGGCACTGCTCAGCTTGGTGTTGAAACCATGGCCAAATACCTCACTGAAGCCCTTCTGGTGATGATCATAACGGTCACGGCCATGATCATATACTCCCCCAACATCCAGTACAGCATCAAGTGTATCAAGTAACTACAGAGAGGAAGAACCATTATCCCACAATAACTTGCTATAATTACCTTAATACATTCAGAGAAAGAAAGAAGCAGAAAAAGCTTAAACACAACAACAACAAGAATAATAATAATAATAATAATAATTTAAAAAACTCGAATGAATGATAAATGGAAACCAATGCTTCAAGTTAATGAGGGGTTATACTGAAAATTAAATTCCAAAAACAACAGATATAAGTAGCTTTCACGGGATCAAGATGTTTTCTTTATTATCTCTTTGATAATTCCGTAGCTCGATTTGCCACTTTGCGATCTCAAATTGTATCATCCACCAAGTAAGTATTTAAAAAATGAATATTTCTCTTACCAAATCTTCAAAAAAAAAAAATCACCGGAATGCTTATGCCTGAATATATATAAGATCGTAATTGCAAGAAAGAAAAAGCTCAAAGTAACTTTTGACAAAACCAAGTGATATCTTATTTCAGTCTCCTTCAAACTGTTCTTCCGCCAACCATGTATCCGACAAAATGTCCCGCACCTCAAACACCATAAAAAACAACTAAACAACTACCGAGGAGAAGAGGTAAAGCGACAGAGTTCACTCAGTACCTGTGGATCACGAGTGCGAACAACATCAGCTCCAGAGAACTTGTTCGTGAGACGAATCATGAAGCAACCAAGGGCTTCGTCACAGTGGAAGCTACCATTGTGGGTCCCCACACGCTTCCGCGCGCCCCCGAGAGGAACCGAAGAACCTGTTGAGAAACTACTCGGCGCCGTCATGGTTTGGTAACAGACGTAGTAGCGCCGGTTGTTGCTTCGCAGGAGCACTGCTGTCGTCTGAGATGACAAGAACCGCCGCAGTGCAAGCATTTAGAATCTTGTCCCAGGGTCCAACCGTCCAAGTTGGTAGAAGAACTGAAAACCGGAACAACACTCGTTGATGGGCTGTGGGCCTAGGGCCGAACGTATATGGTTCTTCGCCGACTGGCCTAGCTAGCCTTGTTAAGGCGCTTTGCAAGCCTTCTTGGGCTTGGCGGATAACGGCACATATAAAAGAAACAGATCGTCCTGAATTCAGAAAGAGATTATTGGAGCTTAGAAAAGTGATTTTGAAATAAATTTTTTTATAAAATAAAATATTTTGATTTTTTAAAAAATAAATTTTTATTTTTTTATCTTTTTTAAATTTTATAATAAAATTTTTAAATATTTATAAAAAATATATTAAAAAACGTAAAATAAAAAATTTAAAAACTGTTTTTCTATGCCAAACAACCTCTATAACTCTACATGGGTTTAAAAGATTATCAATTTAATCTTTTAATTATAGCCGTTAGATGAAATATTTTGGGCAGTGCCATGCTCAGCCTCAGACAGCAGCGATCAGGACCGCAAGCCATGAAATCCAAATTCAGAAAATAGATGATTGATTATATAATAAAGGAATTAATATTTTTAAAATTAAAAATTCTTTATCAGTTATACGTGATCACATTAATTTTACTGAAACAGAGAGCCTTCCACATTAATAGAGGGGAAAAAAGAAATAAAAGAAAAGAAATGAATCTCTTCTAGTTTCAAAGTGCATGCTGTGTTGCTCATGAAAGTCATAGTTTTGCTTATTAAAAAAATCTCATGAAGTCAATATCATATTGCTAATGTGAGTAGCTACTGATTTCCTGGCAAGTTCCTCCATACATCAAGGAAAATAGTATTCGTTTCAAAGTGCATGCTGTGTTGCTTCCATTCCAAACACTTCTCAGAAGATACTGCAGTCTTTCATGTGAGCAGCGTCACACTCCACTAGAAAAAGTAGTAACAAGTTTTGAACTGAATATCAGCAAAGAACCAGAACTTGGCATCAATCAGCTTATAGCTTTCTATATTGTGTGCTCATCTATCTTCTACTTTACCGTCCTCAAGAGGAGCTTGTTTCAATTCAATAACGGAAATTAGATGTGTTCTTAAAGTAAAACTTCTAACATTGAAAAGTTATTGGAAAATAAACCAAATTAGAACATCTGACAAAATGAAACAATAAACTTTGATCAAATGAAGAATCTTTCAGTATCTACTTTTGTTGTTTCGTTAAAACACTTTCAACTATCAAGTCTCAGCACTGCTATTCAGTGCATAAGGACAACAGTTGATTGTATTCTGATCAACCAAGATATCAATGTCTAAATAGATGATAGCCTTGTGTTTACCTCAACAAAACTCAGTCGCATACGCTGTCCATGGATGAGAACATCAAGTGAAAATCAACCATCAGTAATCTGGCATATCTGAAGAGAAATATGTCTGATACTTAAAACATATTCAGCTTACGGTTCACTCATAATTTGATAATATCCAACATTTTTCTTGGAGGTAAACTGTCGTCGCCATTCATACTCCTGAAGATTTGCTATCTATATCGCAAGTGCTTCCTGTTCTAGAAACCACTAAAAATGAAAATAAATAACAACATAGTGATTTTTAGCCATTGGTAACTATTACTGAATTTTCTGTGCCCTTTAGGTTTGCTAAAACATAGATAGCTATGGATGTCAACATAGTGGGGAAAAATAAAATATGGCTTCTGGCCTACTTGTCTTATGGTTAATGTTGGAAGAAGATATCCAACCTTATTGGATGCATTTCAAGTGTATAGACAGGTAAAGAAAATGATACTCGTTGGTCACGCTTCATGCAGTTTCAATTAAGTTCATGAATTTTTTGGTTCAATATGGGGATAAGAAGAATCTTTACAATCACATTACGGTATCTATTTCTTTTGAATTACTAGAAATTCAGTCTTGGATCTAAAATTAAATAATAAAAAGATAAAAGCGATACTAGCAAATTGAGCTTTCCATCCTGACTTATCGAATTTGGGGATGTTTGCCATTTCTTTCAACAACTTATATATTTCTTTTTACAATTTCGTTTCCGAAAAAGCCCTCTATAGTACTTTAGAAATTGCTTTTTAAATTTGAAAATTTTTATCTAATTGTATGTCATATAATTATTATATATATATATATGATAGGATATAGACATTTCATGTGCTATATGCACTCCATCAGTTTCTCCGGTTATATTTGGCCGAAGAGACCTTCAAATCCGATATTCACCGTTAGATATGTACAACTATGAGTTGAAAACATGCTTACCAAATTTCAGTTCAATCGGACCACGAATCGACCTTCATCCGGTCACTTGATCAAGATGACTAAAAAACTAAAAATATATATTTTGTCAATTTTTACTGTTTGAGTCATCTCAATCAAATTGCCGGATGGAGGTCTATTCGTGGTCCGATTGAAGTAAAATTTTGTAAGCATGTTTACAACTCGTAGTTTTACTTATCCAACGATGAAAATTGAACTTGGAAGTCTCTCTGACCAAATATGACCGGAGAAGCCGATGGAGTGCCTATATCATGTCCACATATATATATATAAATTAAAAGAATTTATTTTTTAAAAAAATACAAAATCTATTTTTTATCAAAAACTTTTTATTATTCCAAATTAAAACTACAATCTAATGCTCTATTTTCATCGCCCAATATGGAATACTAACTCTTAATGACCTCGCAACTAATGTAATTTTTTTAACCTTACAAAAAAAAATTTTACTTATAAAAACTTATGATATACAATTTATATATTTTTAAAAAAATTAAAATATAATTTATTTATACACTTTATCCATAGATGTTATATGTAAGCATAAATATACGAAAAGTTAAACGTTGTCATGAATTTTTTTTGTCCATGTTGGTACACGTACATGTACGCACTAGAGAGTTATGGATGTCAGCAGTCTTAGCAGTTACGAAATTTTTAAAACTACTGCACGAATTGCTGAATGAATTGAATTCTTCGTATCTATTATGATACTTACATTCCATCGGATTGCGATTTGTATATTCCAAATCATATAAGGAGTCCCCCTAATTTCGTTCATTATATGCACGTCACAGATTTTATTAATTTAAATATGGTTTATGAAAATTATACACGCCAAATAATCCTAGGTTGCTATTAGCACGTTTAATCTAATGGAAACATAATCATTTGTAATTGTTATTCAATATATATTTTTCCCATGCTTTCTCTACAACATGGATTTTTTAGTGAGTTGAATTACATGGATGGAATGGTAGGCACTCCTTCTGTTCCAATTTTAATATTTTTATATTTTAAAACAATAGTTTAAATTTAAATTATGTAAATAAAACTTAACTATTTATCAAAATATTATTTTAATTTAAATACTCTTAAACGTTAATTAACATCAGCCCTGACGCCTTAAAAAAAAATTGTCAAAAAAGATTAATGAAGTAATTAAGCAAACAAAAGACTTTCTTCTGTCCTCTGGAGTCTGGACGCCAGAGTGGAAAGCTGGTTTGCTCACCTAGACTCCGACTCGGCCAAATACAAAAAAACATTTGCAGGATCAGGCCAAAACAATAACGTTTTCCTTATGATGCTAATATCTTCATTTAAAACTGGGCATAATAAAGTTATTTAGCAAATAGCAACATAATTTTGAGGTGTTTTGACCTCTGAGTCAAAAATTATTAACTCGTCCAACGGTAATGGTACGAACATCTCCCGCGCTCTACATGTTTTAGTTTTGATGTTTTTTTGTGACTGTTAGTTAAAACATATTGTTTTCTATAATCTAATTCAAATGGCCTACTATTTACGAACTATGATCAGATTTCAAGCCATCACTACATTGTCCTAAATCTAGTCTGATTACTAACATGAGCAAGTAGGAGAAGCCATTGAAATTTCTAATGCTATCTTTTTCAATTTACCGGTAGAGAACAAAAGAACTTAACAGTAATGCTACTTTTTGTTGGTGCTGCTTACTACTTTTTTGCCATAATTACCAATTAGCTTTTGTTCTCATCCGATCATTGAAAGATTTACCTTAATAATCTAAAAGATATAAATTGTGATGATAGGAGCCCTATTTGGAAATTTACAGAAAAATTCAACCACCAACAGCAAGACTCAACCGCTCGCTCACACGGCTCTATTGAAGAATCGTGCCCCGACTTGTAAACCATCCGAAGCCCCATGCTTTTACATCTCCTCCTTCCTTGGACCACTTTCATTTCACTACTGTATTTCTCCTTTACTTTTTTGCAAACGCTTCTTAGAGAAGTTCAAAACATTTCTCTACTTCTTCAATTCATTTTCAAATTAAAACAGAAAGTTCATGGAGATTCTGAGATCATTGATGTACCTTGTTTTATCCATGGCGGTTCTGCGGTTGATTCTCTCGTTCAAATCATTGTTGTTCTTTCTCACCCAGTTCTGGCGATGGCTTGAAGAAAACACACAAGCATACCAGTTTTTTGAAATCCCTCAATCAACAACCAACTTTGCTGCAAGTGTTGTAGGAAATCTTCACGAGAACCCGTTGTATCGCAAGGCTTTAATCTACATATGTTCTCTTCCTTCTTTAGAAGACTGCAACGGTGCTCAGGTGTTCTCATCAGCCCGGAAGCCCAATGATTTCTATTTACAGCCCGGTCCGGGCCGGCCCGCTACTGATGGTTTTCTTGGCGCAAGGCTGACGTGGACTCACTACGCAGATTCCTCGCCGGCGAAGTTGGTAGTACGGTTGCGCCGGCAAGATGCCCGACGTGTTCTCCGGCCGTATCTCCAGCACGTTGAATCTGTCGCTGATGATCTTGATCTCCGCCGCCGTGAGCTCCGGTTGTTCACTCACCATGACGGCCACCGTTGGTTTTCCAATCCGTCAACGACTCCGGTGACGCTGGAAACAATCGCCATGGACAACGATTTGAAAACTCGATTGCGTTTAGATTTGGAGAATTTTGTCAAGAGCAAGGGGTACTATAACCGTCTTGGGAAACCATGGCGACGGAGCTATTTACTTCACGGTCCACCGGGAACGGGGAAATCAAGCTTCGCTGCGGCCATGGCAAAGTTTCTCTGCTACGATCTCTACAAACTCAATGTTTCATCTCACAAGAATCTCGATCTCCGTTCGTTGCTTCTCCAAACAACCCCGCGGTCAGTAATCCTCGTCGAAGACCTGGACAGATTCCTTCTCGGCGGAGAAGAAACGGCGGAGAAACGATTGAATGAGATGTTGAACATCATGGACGGAGTGATTTCGAGTTGTTTAGAAGAGAGAGTTTTAGTATTCACCATGGGGAGCATAGACGGCATCGATCCTGCGCTGCTCAGGCCGGGAAGAGTAGACGTTCAAGTGAGTTTCTCTATGTTGGATTTCTCATCGTTCAAGGCGTTGGCGAGCAACTACCTCGGTCTGAAAGACCACAAACTTTTTCCACAAGTTGAAGAAGTGTTTCACGGCGGAGCAAAGATTACGCATGCGGAGGTCAGCGAAATCATGTTAGCCAACCGTGGATCACCAAGCCGTGCGATTAAAACTGTTATAACTGCTCTGCAACAAGGTTCAGCAAGCGAGCGGAGATCGAAGGAATGCTCGCCGGTGAGCGGGTGTTTGGAAGAAGTAGCAAATGGTGGTGGAGGGCATTTGAGGGGGTTCGATAGGAACGCAACCATGAGAGAGTTCAAGAAGCTGTACGGGTTTATACGGCGGAGCGGGAGCAAGAAAGAAGGAATTCTTCCTGTTGAATTTGCAGCAGCGGTGGGTGCGGCTGCCGGCGGCGTAAACGGCGATGTTGTCGCAAGTTAAGTTGGAGACTTTGGTTCACCAACCTTTTCTTTTCCTTAATTTTCTTTTTACAAATTTGTGAAAGAATTTTTTGTAAGATTTTTTTTTAAAAAAAATTAGGAACCAGAAGGGGAATCGGGGGATAGTTCTATATCAAGAGGTGCAATTACTGATTTGATTGTAGAATGGTACTTAAGGAAGTGCATAAATATAGTTTCAATTATTTTCCGAAAACTTCAATAAGAATTTTTTGTTCTGATCTTACATAAAATTTCATAGTATCTCTCTCGTGTTGTAAACCCAAAACTCAATCACTGAGGCCGCGTTTAGAGTCCGTTCAGAAAAAGTATTTTTTAATTTTTAATTTATATTTTTTATAAAAATTCTATATATTATTTATAGATTTATTTAAAATTTTAAAAAAATTAAAAATATGTTATAAAATATTTTTTTATTATTTTTATTATTTTTTAATATAGAACTTTTAAATTTTAAAAAAAATATTTTTATAAGAACTCTTATACGCCCGCTTGATTCTATCGAGTAGGTAGTTAATTGAGGTGACTCAATAGTTTTATGACTAAACTTGCCTGTATTTAGAGTTCATATGTTTTCTTACAACATTGTTTTGCTTGTGGTTTTCTGGATTTTGTATCCAAAAGTTTATGGAACTTCGTTAATTATGGTACATCAACCCATGCGAAGGAAGCAGCTAAATAAGTTCAACAAGCACGCCCACATGAATAATATGCAAGAAAAATATGCAAGACCGTTTCCAATCTAGAAAATAAGTCAATTAACATGATCCTTTCCATTGAACACAAAGCTTGCCAGTAAATAGGCTTGAACTAAAGCAGAAGACTTACTAGGCAAAACATTATTGCTCTTTTGCGCGAAAGAAAAAAAGTCGCGATAATAAAATGATTAATTAGATTTGGCATGAACTTCATGTTGCACATTGACCGTTGGTGATTGTTCTCCATTGAAAACGTCGAGATACTACAACTTGAAATTTGTTTGTTGATGACAACTGTTCATAACACAGTACAGTGACATAAAAAACTTCATACGATAAACTTCTTCTAGGGGTACAGAATTTTGTTGTTGTATATGTAAGCACGTTCAAAATGTGCTTAAGATATAAGCAGCAAAGAAACTGGACTTGAACCTAACTTCGTTCTCCATATATTATTGGAATATTTTAAAAAAACTTTGAAAAAAAAAATTTCGAATAAAAATATTTTTAATATTTTAAAAATAAAAGAAATTTTATAAAATTTAGTTATATTTTTTGAAATTTTAAATATTTTAAAATTTTATTAAAAAATATAAATAAAAATTAGAATTAAAAAGAAATTTATAACACCTAACACCTCGAGACGGTGTAAAGACATGCATGGAAAAAAAAAACAAAACATGCAAGGAACCATCTGGCGAAATGGATGTTTGCGCCTGTAATTTCAAGCTCATATTGTCTGTTTGGGCCTGTAATTGCGAGCCCATATTGTCTGGAATAGCACGGAATAAAGGTTGTACTTGTCCATGATTAAAAAAGATTTGCGTTACGTGCTTAATGATAAGATAGTAAAGCATGAGATTGCGAGTGTCCGAAAAATATAACACTTTAAAAGAAAGTTAAATCTAACATAAAACTTCTGATCCCTTTATGTGCGCACCACTTTTGCAAGACCAAAAACTATTCATCAATTTATTTTGAATTCTTATTCACATCACACGGAAGTTTATATATATCATATTATTCTTAACTTGCTCATCAATTATTACTGAAATTTATTATATGCACTAAATCTTCATACAAATTATTAGATATGATATTACTGTTGAAAAATATAATATGTGAAGAGCTACTCAAAGTAAGATATCTGAAGAGCTCGATCTATATATTAGAAAGTATAATCTAATCAAAAAACTTAAATCATAAATCATGAAACTTTTTAATATATTAACTTCATTTTTATTTTATCTCTATTTAATGTGAAATTAATTTACTCATCATAACCTAACAATAATATGATTAACAAGTTTCAAAATAGATGAAGAAATGAAAGCAATTTGCTAATTAAAGATGTTGGTGTTTTGTCTCTAGAGAAACTTTAGTTATTGCCACAATAACACAGAGAATGCAAAAATAGGCCGAATTAGACGGGCCGGCACGTTGTCCTGTAAGGCAGTTTAGAGTTGCGACTTGTCCGACTCGATCAAGCGACAGTATCAAGCGAAGTCTTTTTGGCCCGGTAGGCTCGCCCGTTTGGTCAATTACGAGCAGTTGGATATTGACTATAAGTCAACTTTAGGCTATTCATTTGATCAAAAATAAATATTTTTAATTTTGACTGATCAATATAGTAAAATTATTAAAATAGAAAAGTATTAATAATAATGAAAAAACAAAACCGGGTCAATAGGTTGAGTTAAATTACAATTTTATTATCAGGATCGGACCGAATCAGCTAAATTTGCAAAAACATATTGGGTCAGCATGATCTAGTT
Organism: Acanthochlamys bracteata; assembly: GCA_019914995.1. NCBI lineage: Eukaryota > Viridiplantae > Streptophyta > Magnoliopsida > Pandanales > Velloziaceae > Acanthochlamys > Acanthochlamys bracteata. The sequence goes on from CM034126.1 coordinate 2,662,175, forward strand.
ATCATCCAATCCAATCTTCATGTATTTATATTATATATGCATATGCTTACTTACCGTATTTTTTAGTGCCCAAATATATTCTTTTACAAAAAGTAATGTGTAAATGATTTTTTAAATATTTTGTAATACTTTATGTTTAATAACTTATTTTTAAAATTATTTTTCAAAAAATTAATTTTCGGTTACCTTTACTCAAACGTATGGATCTCAAATGGGCCCTAGGTTTAAAAAGCTTCTGGACCCAACTCCCACATGCAAGTGTTATTGCTGGATCACCTACTTTATAGTTTATACTTGAACTGCTCACATTACCTGAGAAAGTGTTTTAGTTTCCTTGATGATGAGGGTTGATTGCTAGTCTTGGTTGTCCTCTAATCATCTGTGTTGTTATTTGCTTAAACTTAACCATGGCCAAACGGCTGTGAAGTCTTTCATTTTAAATTTTTTACGTTTCAATACTCGGCATGGTACTATCTTATTTATTATCATACAACACATGACTAGTGAGTGAATAGAAATTTAAGAACGTAAAATTTGTTTCAAGGAAGAGTATTTTATAGTTCATGTAGATACAAGGGCACAAGACGTGCAAAGAGAAAAAAGAACCATTTATGCTAGTTGTCTAAAATAAACAGGCTCACTAGCCCATTAAACATATTTTGGATATTGCTCGTCGACCCATTACCAACAGCTGCCTGCCTGTTCACTCTGCCGCGAACAAGAGCGAGCTTCCGCCGCGTATCGCTCCATCCATGGCCGTTGTTTCTAGTCGATCTCTTCTTCTTCTTCAATTTTCTCTGAAAATTTAATGGCGGATAACGAGCAGCAGCAGCAAAAGCAGAAGAAAAAGGTGATCGAGATCCCTTCGTACAGCGACGTTGTTGACATTCCATCTTCAGGTTCCAAGCCTTACAATCCTCCTCCACCTCGCTCTTCTTCTTTTTCTTCTTCTTCATTCACTACTGCTTTCTCTTTCCTCAAGTCATCAGAGTTCTATAATCCTCCTCCTCCACCACCCAGGTATCAATCGATCTCGAATTCATCCATGATCAATTGTTTGTTTCTGCGTCCAGTTCGTTTTTTTTTAAAAATAAATCTTGACGCTATTCATTTTGTCTTTGATAAGCCAACCTGTTGCTGCTGCTTCAACTTCGTCCCCATCTTCTTCGACTTCGCCTACAGAGGCAGTTGCAGGCAGTAGTAATTCTGCTCAGAATAGGAACGCGATTCTTGTCAGCCACAGGCAGGTGAAAATTTGAAGACTTGTAAAATCCATTTTTCTTATGTTAAAAATTTAAAAGATGAAATGTTTTATGTGTTGGTTGTGTTTGTCTGGGTTCTTTTCAGAAGGGGAACCCACTGCTGAAGCATATAAGAAATGTTAGGTGGGTGTTTGCTGATGTTGTTTGTGATTACTTGCTTGGACAGAGCTCCTGTGCTCTATATATTAGGTAAGCAGTCTCCGTTCTTTCGTTTTCTTTCTAATTTTTGCTTTAGTTACACCTTGATTCGCTTGAGTGGTCAGTTGGGATAGAAACTGCTAGTTGGTTGTTTTCTAAGTTGTTGTAGGCCTTCATCAGAAGTTTACATTTTGTTTAAATGTTGAATTGTTAGTTGGAAACTACTTGCAATCTTTTTAGCATGTTCAAATTTGAATAAACGGTTGGAGCTTGTAGGCTGCATCAATTTCTATGGAACATTTTTCTGGGTTTCCTCATTCCTGTTTTCTCCCTTATGCTAGTTGTTACTGATAATTCATACTTTACAGTGAAATGTATAGGGTCAACTTCATGGAACATTCCTTTTGCTGAAAGTTGATGAATTTATGGTATATGAAAACATTTGGGAATTTGAATTCCTTGCATTACTGTCTCTGGATGGTGTTGTGACTATGCTTGTTGGTTTGACGTCTTTGATCATTCTTTTTGTTTGCCATATCAATAATTGCAGTCTGCGCTATCATCTTCTTCATCCAGACTATTTATATTTTCGAATAAGGGAGCTGCAGAAGAACTTCAAGCTTCGTGTAGTCTTGTGCCATGTCGATGTGGTAAGCTTTTTCATAACCATTTGCTAAACTAGCTTGAACTGCTTTTAATTATTTATTTTAAATTTGAGCACCATCATGCTAGTAACTGTTCTTGCTTAATTGTGTTATGTATTTTCTATTTTCTTTTGTGCCATCTGCTTACGTAGAGCTTATATGCTCTTTCTTTCAGGAAGATGTTGTCAAGCCCTTGCTTGAAGTTACTAGGACTGCAATGCTTCATGATTGCACTCTTTTGTGCGGCTGGAGGTACTGCACATTTCTTTTATGTTTATGTTGAACTTCAACTGCAGCTTGTGGTTTAAGGAAGAGAACATTACCAAGAGTAAAGGAAGGAAAATTTATTTATGCACCTGAACAGTATCTTTGCTTATGAAGTCTTTTGTTTTTTCTGGGCTATATGTAGTGGCATGCGATTAAAATACAGCTAATACTCTTTCCTATTAGAGCAGAAATTCTTTATTCTTACCTGTCTCCAATCCTTTACTGAATCTTATACTCCTTACATGCAAAACATGAGTATTTCAGATCAAAATAGTGAAGGTTGAAGAAATATTTGTAGGTCATTTCTCCCAAGTTACTGCTGAGGATGCCCACCTCCATTAGAGATGCACAGACTTATCTATAGAACAGACTTTATTTGTTTGTTAGTAGATAACTGTGCAAGCTTGGTGGCTTACATTATGTCAGTGGACTTCACTAAGCTGCAACTTTTCCAGAATAAGATGGCATAGGTGAAAATAAACACTTAAAAGTTAAGCATTCATAATCTTGTTGATTTTCATGAACGCTTATGTTATCATCATTTCATGATATCATAATGGTTTTTGGCACCTGTATATACGACATAACCTATTCTCTCTAGACCATTTAGAATTTGATTAAGCTTGTCTGTTTGGTTGACTTTGGCATCAGAATGAGTTGAGGCATCTGTTTCTTTAGCACAACGCAAATGTACTTAGTTAGGAAATCTGATGCGCAGATCAGGACCTCTTTCTTTGATATATGTATGTGTAGAGTTTTCAATCAGCAATGGAATTATCATTTGAAGCGTGCCTCTTCTAACACTCATTTTATTTGCTATGTAGTTTGGAAGAGTGTGGTCGATATTTGGAGACTATCAAGATATATGAGAACAAGTCTGCCGACAGTATCCGTGAACAGATGGATTCGGACTATCTTTCACGGGTATTCTTCTTCTAAAGCTCATGTTGCAAAAGCTGGCATGAAAGTTAGTTCGGCTCTGTGTTGAATATAATGAGCGAAGCATGTTTTCTTTTTCAATAAATATACCTTTATGTGTTAGTTTTCACCTTTTCACTAAGCGTACTCTGCATTTTGCAGCTGACTCATGCTCTTACTTCCATCAGGCATGTAAACAAGACAGATGTAGTTACACTTGGTTCTACCTTTGGGGTAAGCCTGACAAGTTTCTGTTGCATAAGTGATTCCTTTAGAATTAGATACATCATAGATTCATGGTAAATTTTGTTGTTGGCCAAAGATCCCTCTTATCATATTAACTATGGTGATTACCGTCATGGCCAGAATATTGGAAGACATTTGTCTGCCGGCAAATCCTTTAAGATACTTCATCAGAATTTTTGTAATTTGAAACTGAGAATCAATGCTGATTTCCTCTGCGAAGCTGCATCTTTGAAGCAGCATGAATTATCTATACTATGTTCTAATAAGTCTTACTGAAAGTTTGTCTCTGTAATTAATCACTGATCCGTTTAAAATGTTTGAAATGCAGTCCTTGTCACATATTATGGATGCATCCATGGAAGACTTAGCCAGGTGTCCTGGTATCGGTGAGAAGAAGGTAGTTGATCTGATGGTTTTCTTCTTTTTAATATTCACAAATGTAGATACTTCATTGGATTCTTTCTTGTTCTAGTTTTAGTTTGTCCTTCTATTTTTGGTTAATTATATATTACCCTCCTAAGCCAGTTGGCCAGTTATCAGTATCAAGAGGATCAATAAGCCAGTCGTCCTGTCCATTCTAACAGGCGTTTCATATTACTGTGTAGCTCTATAGCCATCTTTTTCTCGACTATCCTATTAGTGATAAACCTAACATTTTTCTTACTACAGGTAAAACGACTCTATGATACTTTCCATGAACCATTCAGGCGGGTAACAAAAACCATTGCTTCTTTACCTGCTGAAGACTTGCCTACAGAAGTTGACCAAGGGGAACTAGAGAAGACACCTGCAGATGCTCCGGAAGCACAGGTTGATTCATCTAGAAGTAGAAAGGAGTCGAGTCCAGATGTTCGATCTGCATTAAGTGCTGCTTTCGCAAAATATAGAGACAAAGTTCGTAAAAGGGATAGAGAGGGCAACACGGTTGGACAGGGGAGTGGCACTAATGTGGCATCAAAAGAATCTGATAAAATAAATAGGAAAACAAATGGGAATGTTGACTGACCGGCGGTAGTAGGCTAGAAGGTGGCGAAGATGTACATGTAACTATGTAAGGAATGACAGACAAGGAGAATTAACCTTGAAGCTATAGCATACATGACGGTGGACTGATCAGCACATTTTTAGTGATGGGAGTACCTGTACCGCCTTGATTTTTAGCTTCTTGTACACGCAGCAGATGTAAAGTGCTAGGGTTTTTGTTTTCTGTGAATTATTTGCTTGTCAACTCGAGATTCTGAATTGAAATGGAAGTCCAGTAAAGATTTGGTCATATTAATTCTGAGATGCGCTGTGAAACCGTTATTCCTCGCCATTCTGACTCGAGCGAAAGTTATGCACCTGTTATGGGATCGAATTACAAAATAAACATGTAACAATTCATCTGGCTCAAAAATTTCTCGTGAAAGAAAACAGAGTATGACAAAGTTGCCTGGGTACATCTCTTGCTCTCAAAAGAGCATTTTCCTCCTGATTCCTTTATACGAAGCTCTACAAACAGCCCATAAACACAACCCAAAGCCTGTTTCAGTCCCTGCACATCCATCTCCAACTCTTCTTCTTCCTCTGCTCCATCCCCACCGTCCTATCTCTCCACCATCTCCCACTTCTCTTCATCCTCTCAACAGCACGAGATAACAGCCGGGCGTTTCCTCCCGTATCTCCTCAAGCTTCAAACAAAACCTGTTCTTCCTTTTTCTACTTGAAATCTTCACCTTCACCACCAACGCAACATCGTTCTCATCCGCAACAGCGATGTCCGCCGCCGTCACACCGACGTCTTTCTCTGCGGCACAATAGCAAAACTCAATTCTCCACTCTCCATTACTGTTCTTATTGAATGATCCCTTCAATATCTCTGCTCCGACGACAATTTCAAAATTTGATCCCGAACAATCTTTAAGATATTTTTAAAAACATTTTTATTTATATTTTATAATAAATTTTATACTATTTATAAAATTTTAAAAAAAATAATTTACCATCAAATTTTATTATTATTATTTTTAAAATATTTTTATTTAAATAAATTTTATTTTATAAATATTTCTAAATAATACTAAAAAATCGATTAGTGTTTCAAAGAGTCTCGTGCTTTTGTGCCCATATGTGGTTATCATGATAGTTTTTTAATTTTTTTAATTTTATATTTTTTAATATATATTTTATAAATATTTAAAAATTTAGATAATATAAAAAAATTTTACAAAATAATATTTTTTTATTATATATTTTTATTATTTTTTTTAAAAATAAAAAAAATATAATTTATTTTTTTAAAAAAAATATCTTTTATTTTTAAAAAATTCAATTTTATAAACATTACCAAACGCACCCTATATCGGTTAACATAAACACGCTCATCTTCTGGGTTTTTTCGACCATACTATTACAAAATTATACTTGTAAAACAAATTATAAATCAATAAAAAAGTAACATATCGTGATCAATAAGGGGAAATAGAGCAGTTTGGCATCAACTTGACAATTTTTGTCGAAGTGGAGATCCAGCAAACGTTTACTACAACATTATCAACGCTTTGAAGACAATCCACTGGAGATTGGCCGGGTAGGTAAAGTTCAATACAAGCACTGCTATTGTATGCCACACAGGTCGCACAAAAACATTGGGAATCTTATGTGTCTACAACAACATCATGACACAACATATGCGTCCAGCTAGGTCTTGCTGTTAGAATTTAAAATCAAGTGCAACTCCAAGAGAATTTGGAGATGACTATCATGTACATAGAAAATACACACACAATGTTTGTTTGAAGTTAACAGCTATAACACTTACAACCAACCTCTTATCTTCTCCCTCTCCTTGACTCCAGGAACCTGTTGCTCTCTAATGGATTTTCTGTGAACAGAAGTCTTTTGCACACTAACACCTTTTGCAAGCCTTCCGAATGCTTTTGATGTATCTAGTTTCCGCACTCTACTTGTTCCACTCGCTAATGCCTTCTTCTCAATCATGGTGGCAGCAGGTAATGCCATATAGTTCTCAAGCTCTGCAGTTGTTCCACTTTGAAGTTCCCTCTTCCTTTTTATTTCATGAAGGGACTCCACACCTCTTAACAAAACTGAAGATCCTTGAGCGACAGGTTGTTGGTTGATAGAGTTCGAGCTTCTTAATATATGAGGTTCAGCTTCACTCATTAACTCAGTATCGTTACCTCTTGAGACCATAGTCAATTGTACTGGCGTTGCTTCTGCAGGTTGTACAAACAACATTGAATTGGGTCGCTCCTTTTCACGTAGTTTCAGCTCAAGCTCCTTAATCTGCATATAGCAGAAATAATTACTCTTCTAGCTTCAATCTAATTGGTAACTAATTAGTAGTTGCTAATTTTCGCCAAATAGCATACTAAGTATTTAGAGAAAAATGGCTAGCAAGGACTATGTTTTAACAACTACCTTGTGCTCAAATTGTCTTTGCTCCCTGAGTTTGTCTTCAAGAAGATCTTTTACCTGCGTATGGAGCATTTACTTCGTTAAGAAAACAATAAGAGCTTCTTACCTTGGTGTTAATGCAATTTAACATAAAGCACAAATAATAAATAAGGAACCTTCTGCTGAAGTGCCCTGGACTCAGCATGTTGTTGTTCCTTTAATTTGGCTTCTAACTCCTTAACCTGGAGGGGTAATTATGTCAAGTATAACTAACTTGATTAAGAAAACATGAATACAATTGTGTTATGATGTATAACCTTTATTTGAAGGTTTAAAAGTGTCTCTTCCTTGCCATTCAATCTTTCTGAGAGCTCCCACTGTTGAGTCTCCAGGGCTTTGTTCTTGAGAATGAAAGGATTTGTTAGTAGCTACTTTGACTTAAAACAGCCATGAGATGAACATAAAATTCTCTTTGTAAAGCTTCCAGTACCTTTTCTAGCAGTTCTTTGCAAAGTTGATCTTTTCCTTTGTTCTTGTTCTCTGAATTTTGACAAGTCTCCTCTAGTTTCCTTAGGGATTCTTCCTTGAGCCTCAGTTCTTGCCTCACTTTTTCAAGCTACAATTATGTGAAGTCAGTTAGCACATAAAGAGATAGGAGCAACATCATAAACATATTCTGACAAAGAAACATGAACACTACACTTACCAATTGTTTAGCCTTCTGAAATTCACCTGTATCGATATGTTTCTTTGCAGGACCCAACTCTATTCCACGAACTCGGGAAGCAAAGTTCAATGAACAAAGTGTTTCCCCCAAGTCTCTCTCTGAAGGACTAATTTGTACAAACATCAGAGTCTTAGCATCACCTCCTGCATGCATAAAATACCGCAACACAGGTATAAATTAGCAGCAGAATGAAGGCAACACATTCTATAGATTAGAACAAATTTTCAAAAGAAAAACTCTATCAGATGTATTTTCTTTTAATATAGTGGTCTAAACATTCAAGTTAAGCTGCTATGACCAGTATTATATTATACAGCTTAGTAGTTCTGCAACAAAAATTTAGTTCAATACCTAATGAGTCCTGCAGCAAATGCGTCAACTTGGAATTCCTGCAGAAGCAGACGCAACAGATCATGAATCATTGTTAAGCATTCCTGTCCAATTATTAAGTTAGTGACAGACCTGAAAGGTATATGACTATTTTTAGCGGCAAGAGCAGATATGACATCTCCAAGTGCAGAAAGAGATTTGTTAATATTTTGGGCTTCCTTAAGTCTTTCTCCCTGTGCATCAGTCTTTGCAACTCTTTCGCTTCCAGCCAGATCAACAAGCCAGAGCTTACTTTTTGTGCAGTCTCCACTCATCAAGTTCTTTGATTTGACTATTACACAAAGCATGCTGAAATGATGTGTACAATTAATAAGATAATAACCACAATAATGAACAAAACCATAAATTGAAACTACCAATGAGATCGACTGCTGTGCTCATTCACGTTATTAGATCCAACAGCTCTAGCTCTACTCCCTGCTTGTAGTACATCCCAAACTTCCTTTATATTAGTAACTGCTGCCTCAACCATACCAGGGACATGGTATGATCCTTCAGGGGCTTGTCTAACCTCCAGCCTGTACGCACAGAGCCAAAAAAAATTTGTTACACCAATGCAACGTTAACAGTTAGCAGGAAACATGCCTTGAGTTACAAATCATCAAAAACTGAAATAGATAGTCTCTTATTTAAGCAACATACTTTTTTGAAGATGGAGATGTTGCCAGCAAGTCTCTTATTTGCTCATTATAAACCTCAAGAACACTAACAGAAATGTCATATGTGAATGTCTCCTTTCTTTCTTCAGCAATTTTAAACAGCTCTTCCAATGTCCTATAGTTCACACCCCTATTCTTCTCAGTTCCCTCCATTGTGAAAGTCTTTCCAGTTCCAGTTTGCCCATATGCTAAAATGCATACATTATATCCATCCAACACTGATGTGACCAAAGGCGAAGCATCCGCATATATATCCTCTGCCAATAAGGAACCAAAATCAGTGAAGTAGATCAAGACCAAACATCTAGGCTGCTTTAGTTAGTAGCACAACCAATTCCATTCAGGAAAGCTCCAAATGAACATCATATAAAACAGCGAGTAATGCATTTATGCAGTAACAAGTAGTTGTAAGAAATAGCTCATGACATCTTCATTCCAAGGATCTACTCACCCTGATCGTCTTTTGGTGTGAAAACTCTGTCAAACTTGAAAGTTTTCTTGGCAGATCCACCACTTATGACACCCAGCTCTCCATCTTTAGCAGATTCAAAGTCCACAATCATTGAGCAATCTGAGGAGACTTCTTCCTTACTTAGAGGACGGCACCTACAGAAGACCCTGATATTTCCTAAAACCAGTGCAAGCAAGGCTTTATGTACGGAATCAGCATTCTAAAAAATAGGTACATAGTATGAATAAGAGACAAAGAAATAGTTGCATGCCTTTTAGCTCCTGTAGCTGGTTGTACAACTTCTTTCTCTTCAAAAGCTCGTCATTGTACTTCATCTTAAGTTCATCCCATTGGGCAACTGTATAGCAGAAATTGTATCAGTAGTTAACCATAGATTATTAGATTGGAAGTCTTAAAACAACGGACTCCCTTTTAAAATAAGAAGGCCTTTTGACTGACCTAAGGTCTGTACTGCAGCTATCATCTTACTTAAATTTGGTATTGAATCAGCACATTGGTGTGCATCGGAGGAGAGCTGTTTCTGCTCTTCTTTCATAACCTTGGAGACAATATAGTAGATTAGAACGCAAGTTAATTTTGTTAAAGACAGAAAAGACCTATATCAAATTCTTCGTATATACATTAAGAGTGAGGGATACCTTAACTTTGCGTTCCAGATCATAAACAGCAGCAGCCCATTTATTCTTATCGCTCTCATACATTTCAGTAGCCACCCTAAGCTCCTCCATATGTTTCTTCATAGCACCCTCTGAGCTCATAAAACCACATATAAAATGCATACTGCAAATAAATGAGATCACCCTTAAATCTAAATTTTAAGCACCTACCAAGAGTATCATTATGCATGAGCTTATCATGGAATTCCATGCTCAGTTTCTGTAGCTGCTCATTCTTGGAGTCTAACAACATCCACACCTCATGGCACTCATCACTTTTAGATTGGCACTGACTTGAAAGTTCCTGTATTTTCTTCTCAAGTTTTGCAGTAAGTCTCTTATGCCGTCCTTTCATCTGAAAGATAAAAAGTCAACGGTATAATACAGAAATATTTCCAAGTAAATAGAGATCAGAAGTGCTTTCTGTTGCATGCATAGTTCATATAACCTGAGCTGGAGAAACTGGGATTTCAGTTGCACAGTTAGTACATATAACATACTCAGAATCTTGTGCAGATCCTGATTTCAGATTCAGCAAAAACAGTGTCAGACCCAACTTGAAAGGTAACAAGAGTTCAAAAATTGATCATCAAGTAAATGCTTACCCTGTTTTGGGGCTCTTCTTATACCAATTCCGCATACCACTGGAGACCCTCTAATCTCTTGAAATCTTACATCCAACATGCCATCTCTTAGAACAGCAATTCTGATATCTGTTATTCTTAAAGGTCTATTAGCTCCAACTACTGAAAATATATCAAACTCTGATAACACCTGCATTGTATTCCAAAAGAACATAAAAACTAGCCTGCTTACAAAAATATTGAAATCAGAAAGAAAGAAGATGCTAACTCTTGCCTTTTCTTCTTGCACAAAGACATCAAAAACCCTTATCCCTTTAGGTCCACTAGTATAAATAATCTCAGCAAAGTGCAAATCAACCAGATAGTCTCCAGCGACAAGGCCTTCGAACTTGTAGCTGAAGTTCCCATACCGTACGGATTGGTACAACAATGGGTAATCACCAGCATCATTAATTGCCTCATATGTTGTCATAACATCCCCGCCTTGAAAAAAAGAATCACCATTGCAGTGTGTCCGAGAATCTCGACCATGTACGTCAGGCCCTCCAGCGTTTAGAAATATCAAATATTCATCTGATTTAGATAATGAACTCCTAGTTAGCACTGTTGACAACTGAATGATTCTAGCCTAAAAGTAGCATTTGAGAAACCAATCACAAATGGCACTGTCAAATGTATGCTTAATTTAGCAATATCCTCAGAACAGCTATTATTGTGGATTGAAGTACATATACAACTAATCGAGAAGAACAAATCTGAACTGAACAAGAACAAATGCAACCTTCAAAGACTAAAATGTTTTTAAAAATAAAATAATAAAATAAAATAAAAAAAAAACACAACTACTTGTTTTAGAGGAAATTCTAGACTTTATGCAATTCTAAATGTTCATGAACACAAATCAACATTTTGTTCCTAAGTTCAAAATCAAAACTTTACGTAAAAACCCTAATTCAAAATCAAATCCTAGCACTCAGAATCAACAAACCATAATCAACACTGACCTTGAACTTCCGTGTCTTTCAATCCGGAAAGAACAAGTTTAGATCCAGAGTAACAAAGTATCGAATCGAGGAAATCCCTATTCAAATCTCCGCTTAGGCTCGGGCAAGGGCTAGAGAACTCATCAGCTTCCCCATTCGAGACAAAACTGCAAATTTCCTTCTCCTCCATGGTTGATTCAATTAATCGAGCTCCTAGATCGCGGGAGAAACAGTGGCAAATTGTACAAACCAAGCACACAATGTGAGAGAAAGAGAGAGAGAGAGCCTGCTGCTTCGAATTCGAAAATTCGAACGTTCATTTGAGAACTATCGCTGACTGTTTAATTAATTGCCTAATCTAGAGTTGAATGGGCGTTCAAGGCCCAGTCACTCGATATGGGCTTTCTGTATTAGCTAAGTAGGTCCATAATTGTCTATTTGGTTTTTAATTGACTGTTTGGCATTTTCGCAATATTATTCATTTCATATAAATTTTCTATAATATTTTAATTTTTAAAAATACATTATAGATTATAAAATTTTATATATATCGGCAAGGATCACGAGAAGGAACCAATTAAAGAAACCGTCGTCTTACGCTCTGTTTGGATCATGGGTAGGGATGGAGAGTGATGGTGAAATTAACAGTTTCTCCATCCCTACCTATGTTTGTTTAATTTTTATTAAAGAAAGTGATGGGTAGATGTTACCCATCATCTTCACTATTTCATGATTAAGTATGTACCTACTAATTTAGTGGGTATACATGATGACACAAAAAAAAATAATTTTACTTTTTTTTTATTTATTCTTTTACTTATTTAATTTTTATCTAATTTAATATTTAATTAATTTAATATAAAATTTCAATTCATATTTATTTTTTATTTAATATTTTTAAATTAATATATGTTATGTTTTATTATAATAATTTAATTTTTTTATTTAATTTTATTTAATTTTTAATTAGTATAGAAAATAATATAATTATATACTTATTTTTTATATTTAATTATTAATATAATTTTATATTAATATTAAAAATTAATTTAAAAGTTATACTAATAAATTTTATTTAAAACTATATTAATAAATTAGTTAAAGTTATATTAATAAAAAAATATTAATATAAATAAATAAGGATATTTGAGTCTTTTATAAAAAGTTTATTTCCATTACTCATTCATTTATCCATCTATCCAAACATAGTTAATCTGTTACCCTTACTATATATCCAAACATTGTAAGATCAATTAACTATCGTTTTCTATCCGTCCTCTTACTATTATTTCTTACCTATGAATCCAAACATACCCTTAATACAGAACTTCCGAAAAAAATTAGATTTAGTATCCGTTTAGCTTTCCCTTTTTTTCAATATATTTTTTTAATTTTTATTTCATATTTTTAATATATATTTTATAAATATTTAAAAAATTTATTTAAAAATTTAGAAAGTGTAAAAAAATTTTACGTAATAAAATTTTTTTATTATATTTTTAAAAGTATAAAAATAAAACTCGTTTCTCAAAAAATACAAAAATATTTTTTATTTAAAAAAATTTTATTTCATAATTAATTCTAAATGCACACTTATATTTTGATCAATCAAAAGCAACGAGAGACGTATGCCTATGGATGTTCATCAAAATAATGAAATTAACAATGATGAAAGAGAACCTTGCTTGTTGGGATAATCACTTTTTCTGAATTGCTCAGAAATCAGAATCACTTTTTGAGGGTGTAGACCAGATTATATAGGCAGGTTAGATTCTTCTTGTCAATTGAAGACCACCGCAACCAGTTTATTTATATAGCTTTTCTTCTTGCGGTAGGAAGTTCACAGAACACAAAAGCCAACTTTTTCTCAAAAAGGAGCGGATGAGAAGTTCAATTCTGGAAGAATTCATTGTCACTTATGGAACATTGAAATTCTTCAAGATATGAACAGACAAATAGGTCCTCTTGTACTCTACTACGCTTGTTCATTCTTTGTTAATAACAATATATTAATTTTATTTATTTTAATTACACAAAACTTAATTTTTATATTTTGTTTATTCTGAATTCACATAATTTATTTCTAATTTATTTTTATTGAACTCAGTTGTATCGAACTCAATTTTATGAAACTTATTTTTTATAAATGAAAATACACTCTTATTTTTTCTCCATGTTGAATTATAAAACAACTGTTTGTTTTTTGTAAATTTTTTTTCATACTTTTTAAAATTTTAACTACGACGTACGCACTAAAGATTTATTTAAATAATATATAGTGTTCAATGTTGTACCATCAAGATTTAAGAAATATTTTCTAAGCGTCTTTGAAAATAAGTTATTCTAAAATTAAAAATATTTTAAAAATTTTTAAAAATTATCTTTTTATCTAACAGAATAGTAAAAATAAATAATAATAATATGATCTCACAATATAAAATTATTATTTTCTAAATTTAAAAAAATATATATATATATAAAATATTCTATAAATTTTATTTAAAATTTTAAAATAAAAAGTTAGAATGATAAAAAAAATTTATAATCGATACCAAATATGCACTTAAATTTAAGGCACTCTTGTTAAACTTAGGTTTGAAATAGCACACGTTGATATACAATAAAATTAAACCAAGATACATGATAGTTAAATCCGATATGTTATCTAAATAATGCTTAGTGAGAACATCCTAGTCTCGATTATTCTTTAAACGTGAATTTTAATATTAGCAAAAATTCAGCGTATTGTTGTTTGAACTTGAAGGTCTACGACTTACCATTATGGCAAATTTTATTTATTAATAGAGGAGTGTTATCTCAATACGGGAGTTTTCAACTATAGGCATTCTTTTATAGGACCTAAGAAAAGATGATATTATTGTTATTAATATGATTGTTTTGTTCATATACGATATGGATGGATGGTAGAAAAAGTGTTATGGTTGTACTTTAAATTCCCTAGTTAGCAGCCTTCTAAATTCATACTTGTTTCTTAAAAATTTAACACAAGCTCTTTTTTATTATTTCAGATATTTCTTAAATGTCTTTTAAGAGATGTATTAAATATGTAGTGAAGTGAGTTTTTAAAAAACTAAATTTAAAATAAGTGAGATTGTTATATCTAATTATAATTAAACATTTTTAAAATATTTTTTTATATTGAATTGATTTTAAAAATAAATTTAGAAGTAAAATTTTTTTGTTGAAAAAGAAGAATTTTAAGCAAGTTGATACACGCTTTTACTGTGTGATTGTGAGAGCCATACTTAATTAATGATAATTGATTCGCTTTAAACCAGTCGTCAATCAGTACTCAAGAAGATATGCACCGAACCAAAAACTATTATTTATAGATCAGCTATATATATATATATATATATATAATAATTTCTGCTCGTATTCGTGCACGAAACAGTAGTCACCGTAACACGCAAACAGGAACACTCCAAAGAAAAAAAAAAAAAAAAAAAAAAAGAAATCGGCACAACTTTCTCAAATCCTCATGCGTCAGCTCTTTTGTTTCGATATTAAAGAATTTCATTATTTCAATAAACTTTTTCTAATTGCAATAATAATAAAAATTAATAATAGAATTATAATATATAAAGTTAAAATATATGTCTACAAACCACTATAATCAATCGAAGAAATTGAAAAATATAAATTTAGATAATCTTACACAGAAACAAAAAATGTTACAGTATATAATATGACACCATATTATTTTAATATTTAAGATAAAAAAATAAATCAAAATTAACTTAATGATCAATCTCACTCAAGTAGGATAAAGATTTATAGTTTATTGATATTGTATGTTGTTGTCGTTGTGCTGATACCCCGTTGCATTCAGTAATTAATTTTATGTTTCAGTCATTGTCTACAAAAGCCAACTCTTTTAGTGGCTGGCGTGTTGATGTCATACGCCTTTGGAATCTGACCTGATAGACACGAACTACACTTGTGCGTGTGTATGAACAGCAACATTCTCAGAATCTTTGCAAAATTTCCTTACATTATGAGAAATGTTAAAATCTTTTCTTATTTAGAGGAAGGACAACAAGAAGAAGGCTTGTGGAAAGAAGGAAAAGCAAAAAGCAACGCAAAGTGGTGGCTGTTTTAACTTTTAAATTCTTTGTTTGTTTTTTTTTTGTACTGCAGTTGGTTTTGGTTTGGTATTGGCCTGTGTTGAAGTACATGTTAAAAAAAAAGAAAAAAGAAACCCACCAAGGTGAAAAGATGTGTATAAATAAACAGATATTTCAAGATTCACCGGCTGGCTTCTTTCTTGCCAGAAGAATTGCAAGTCTGCTGGTGTTTGTGCCTCTGACTTTGATAAAATTTTCTAGCATTGAGATTGAAAATTTCAAATTTGTGGAGATTTAAAATTACCCAGGTAAGTTTTTGGTTCTTCATTTGATCCAGTTATGTTTTTCTTTGCAAGTTTCTCTTAAAGTTCATGTGGAATGAGGAATACTTTCTGTTTTTTGTTCTTAGTTTTCAGTACCAAAGATGCCAATTTCTCTGCTGTCAAATGTCCATGTTACGCCAATTTGTTAAAGTATTGTGGTTGGATTTAATTCTTTTGCTGTTGAAAGTTTGCTCTGTATAATTTAGCAGCAAGCTGGAACCTTGAGTTCTCTTTTTCTTTCAAGGAAAAAGCTGGAAGCTTGATTATACTTCTTCCCTTTCACTGTTTTTGTTTGATTTAGGAATTGAAACACTACTTTTGTTTAGTATAGGCCTGGGACGTTAATGATAGAGATGCCCCACTATACTTTCCTGTTCCAAGCAATCAATAACAATTTCAAGATAGATACAACTTTACAAACAGTATCAAGACAGATTTTTGCTGTTGTCTAGAAGAAAATTACGATTTTCCAATGTATAGCGACAGTTTGGATGGATGCAATTGGGATAATTTAGAGCTCACTCCTTTATCAGCCTTGCTTTAGCAAAAATTTTCAGATGCATTCCATGCTTTGAATGCTAGAACTGCCAAGGAAGAAGAGGAAACTTTTGAGAAATCAATCCAACATTTCTACGATGGATAAATCAAAATCAAAGCAGGAGATTGAAAATGAGGATGCTTTTGAGGTGTCTGGGGAACTAGAAACTGCCGGAGAGATGAAGCGGATACCACCGTGGTACCAGCAGCTGACTCTACGTGGCCTCTTTGCCAGTTTTACAATTGGAGTGATATACAGTGTGATTGTTATGAAACTGAACCTCACAACAGGCCTTGTGCCAACTCTCAATGTCTCAGCTGCACTGCTTGCCTTTGTCTTTCTCCAAACTTGGATTAAGCTTCTACATAAGATTGGTATCACATCCGCACCCTTCACTCGCCAAGAGAACACTGTGATTCAGACATGTGCTGTTGCATGCTACAGTATTGCTGTCGGAGGTGAGCAAGTTTCATACTTGTAAAATTTAGCAAGCTTTCGTAGCTGTGCTTAGTTATAGTTTCCTTTGCAGGTGGATTTGGTTCTTACTTGTTGGGTTTGAGTAAGGACACCTATGAGCAGGCAGGAGTAGATACAGAGGGGAATACGCCGGGAAGTTACAAGGAACCTGGGTTTGGATGGATGACTGGCTTTCTCTTCACTGTTAGCTTTGTTGGACTCTTGGCTTTGGTACCACTTAGAAAGGTAATTTCTTACGGTAATATGACTTAGGAACTTTATGATCTCCTGTAAGGTTCACTTATATTTTCCCTTGCTTTATCTGATAGTGAGGTTCACCCAGTTGAGTGATTTTGCTGGTCTCTTCCAACTTCACTAGAACCTTTTCTTTTGGCAGAAAACCTTTTGTCTCGTCCATTAGCCAATGAAATTTAAGAATGTTATTAGTCATTTGGTTCAGTGTGATATAGCAATGGTATTAGGTAATAAGTATCAAATAATATCTATTTTAGTTTTTAAATGTCTGAAAAATGACTCAAAAGCGAGCGTACTAGAAAGTATAGAGAAACAACATATGTCCCAATACAGGCATATCTTCTATACGACTGCCTTATTGTATCTGCTATGCTTGGAAACTATATTTTTCACATAGATATTAGGTCATATTGATGAAGCTAAGGTCCTCTTCTGCTCTAATCATCTTCTGTGGTTACTTATTTTTAGAGCTCTTATATTTCGTAGGTCATGATCATCGATTACAAGCTAACTTATCCAAGTGGTACTGCCACTGCCGTTCTCATCAATGGTTTCCACACTCCTAAAGGAGATGAAATGGCAAAGTAAGTACTGACCTTAGCAACTGGAAACTTAAAGGTATCACCTCTCATGTTTTCATTTTCTTTCTCAGGAAGCAGGTCCACGGATTTACAAAGTATTTCACAATCAGTTTTCTCTGGAGTTTCTTCCAGTGGTTTTATTCTGGAGGAGACGCTTGCGGTTTCTCACAGTTTCCAACTTTTGGCTTAAAGGCCTGGAAGAACACGTAATTTCCTTGTACTTTTCTCAAAAATACTAGAAAGATGCATGTTTTTTTCTTCTGATAATCCTGGTTTTGTTCATCCATGCAGATTTTTCTTTGACTTTAGCCTCACATATGTGGGAGCAGGAATGATATGTTCTCATCTCGTAAATATGTCTCTTCTTCTTGGAGCCGCACTTTCATGGGGAGTAATGTGGCCACTAATAAGCGAACGAAAAGGGGATTGGTTTCCTGCAAGCATATCACAAAGCAGCATGAAGAGTCTGCAAGGATACAAGGTAGATAAACACGGTTTCATTTAGTTCAAAGAGTTAATGTTAAAAACATAATTTGCTGATGCATGGCTTTGTCCTCAGGTTTTCATTTCTATTGCTCTGATTCTAGGAGATGGCCTCTACAATTTTGTGAAAGTTTTTGTTTTCACCTTGAGAAGCATGCTTACTCAATCAAGACACAACAACACTAAGATAGGTACGAAACTCTATGATGTGCGCTGCAGTAGTTTTAAAGATGATCTTGAACATTCACAATGGCAAAAATATATTCCATCCACTTCAAAATGGTCATGTACGAATAAATACTCTTCCCATTCAAGCTTAAAAAATTGTCCATGGCATCTGATTCAAATCTTTTTACTCTTGTAATATAGAGTAAGAAATTAGTGATTGTTTCACTGCTGAAAATTCCTGTTCATAGATGCCAAGGAGTAGTCTTGCACACGCCAATTCTCAGCATAGAAGCCCGTAGGAAACTTTTTGGGTTCTATTGTTTATAGAATTTGGAGTTTAGCCTATCTAAAATCTTGCTTCTCCTTTCGCACAGCAGATAATCAGGGCATTCCTGCACTTGACAATCTCCAACGCAATGAGGTATTCACTAGAGAGAGAATCCCAGTATGGATGGCGTACTCTGGTTATCTTTTATTCACCATCATTTCCACCATTGCCATTCCTCACATGTTCCCTGAGCTTAAGTGGTACTATGTAAGCGTTGCATACCTACTGGCGCCAGCTTTGGGCTTTTGCAATGCTTACGGAGCTGGCCTTACAGATATGAACATGGCTTACAACTACGGAAAAGTTTCTCTCTTTATCCTGGCAGCACTGCAACGGAAAGACCACGGAGTTGTTGCTGGCCTTGTAGCCTGCGGCCTTATTAAATCAGTAGTTTCCATATCAGCTGATCTGATGCAAGATCTCAAAACAGCGCATCTCACTCTCACCTCTCCTAGGTCGATGCTTATTAGCCAGGCCATCGGTACAGCAATTGGTTGTGTTGTTGCTCCTCTGACATTTTTCCTCTTTTACAAGGCTTTTGATGTGGGAAACCCAGACGGAGATTTCAAGGCACCGTATGCATTGATCTACAGAAACATGGCAATTCTTGGGGTTGAGGGTTTCTCTGCTCTTCCTCACCATTGCCTGCAGCTTTGCTATGGTTTCTTTGGCTTTGCTGTCGTGGCTAACATGATGAGAGATGTCTTCCCAGAGAGGTATGGGAAATGGATGCCACTTCCAATGGCCATGGCAGTGCCATTCCTTGTGGGGGCAAGCTTCGCTGTTGATATGAGCATCGGGAGTTTGATAGTATTTACTTGGCACAGGATCAATAAGAAGAAAGCAGCTATGTTGGTACCTGCAGTTGCTTCTGGTTTGATCTGCGGTGACGGGTTGTGGATACTTCCTTCCTCCTTGCTCGCCCTTTCTAAGATCAATCCTCCAATTTGCATGAAGTTTCTCGCCACGTAACAGGAAACCAATCATGGAGCAAAAAATAGACGAGTGCAACCACAGATGACCGATGCGGTGGGAACGCACAAAAATGTCAAGGCTGCATGTTTTGAAGTGGAATGCAGCAATACACAAGGCAGCTTGATCAGAATCCGGCTATTACTTCCAGTAGCACTTTTGGCATATAAAAGCAGATCCTGCCTTCTATCTGTCACCGTCTAACTTTATTGTGATCCAGAAAGTTAGGTAACGTATGATATATGTCTTATAGCATTCTATACAAGAAGTTACAATAAAAGGTAGTAACTAGTAATGCACCACCTGTTGTAGTTGAAATGTAGACAAGAGGCGGACGCTCGAGATTTAGCGCTATGTATGCATCTGTGATTGGCACTCTCCTTTAAAAGTGCCAATTTGAATCATGAGAGTAGACTACGTATGGCTGCTTTTCAAAAAATACTTTTTATTTATATTTTTAATAATTTTTTATAATACTATATTAAATTTTATTTAAAAATTTTTAAAAGTATAAAAATTTTATGTCGTAAAATTTTATTATTATTTATTCTTATTTTATTGAAATAAAAAAATAAATTTTATTTTTTAAAATAATATAAAAATATTTTTATTTCAAAAAATTTTATTTTATAAATAATTTCACATCTTTAGTCAGTCATGAGATTTGAACTTCATCTGCAGCGGTTGACTTTTCATTTCAAACTTGCATTAATCGTTCATATAGACAAACCAAAGATGCTGTAAGCATCACTTGCAGATATCTGGTGAGCTGCATTGGATTCTAAGACTGAGCACAGAAGTACCAAGGCAGAAAGAATTCATCAGCGTAGTTCAGAGATAGACCTCACACTGTCTGATGATATTGTTAATAGTATAGGTGCAAAAATGGGCCGGGCCAAATTAATAGATCGGACTGAGTCGGTTCGGTCTGGATAAAATATTCGTGTTCGGTTTTATTTTTCATGACCGGCCGGGCCTATTTATCCGAATTATATTTTTATTTTATATAAAAAATAAAATTTAAAACTTATTTTTAAGATAAAAAATAAATATTATTATTTTAAAAATTTATTTTTTAGTAATATAAATTTTTTTTATTAAATTTGACCTGATCAACGGTCAATGTTGACCAGGTCAACTATCAATATTTGACCGGTCAATATTAACAGTATCTGGACGGACGGACCGCCCGGCTCGATCATGCTGTCTGTTGGACCGGACAAGCTGGCCCGGTCCTGTCACTGTTTATCGGGTCGGACGGGCCGATAATCGGACCAACTAGCTGAGCCACGGGTCGGCCCGTTTGGTCTGGCCCATTTTTACACTTCTAGTTGATAGCAAACAAGACCAACTAACTTGTATAAAAATTTTCAATAGAAATATTTGTATAGAAGTACTTACATTAAGACTGTAATCGTTAGTATACCAAAACGCAAAGGAATACATGTCCAAGAAGTTCAACTATTAGAAGTCACGTCTCAGATGGTAATATGACATTCTGAATGAAGAAAACAGAAAGCAAAATTCCAGTACCTGCATGTCAAAAACAAACTGAAGCACAGCAGTCAGATAGTACTTTCCAGTTTGCTTATAATAAGAAAATGAAAATATCCAAAGTCAAGGATTTGAAAAGAGTTACGCATTCAAGAGAACCTTCAAGAAGTAAAGGTTAAAGGTAGTAAAATTGATGCATAAAGAGTTAACAGAAGGGGATAATGGAGAAAAGCTTATATACAGAAGCTGAAGGAATCCACACTGAAATTTGCAGAACAAGCACAAACCTCCTTCGTGGAATATCAGCTTTGATTTGTTAAAGAACAAGATTGTAAGAGTACTTAACGCTAAGCCACTCAACTTAAAGAAACAAAAGAGACGTCCTACCAAGAGATGTCCTAAACAACAGTGTCGCTTAACAATCACAATAAGAGAAAAGAAGATTCCTAGAAAGCAAAGGGATTGATTGTCAAAGTAAAGGAAATTAGTTTGCTCCTACGAGATAACAATGACATAGTCATATCCCAAATACTTTCATAATTAATTGCTCAGTAGGTATAGTACCAACTTGGGATTATGCATAAACAAAAGGTTGTATGAAGTCGATATTTATTTGGGATCGAACAAATTGAACAATCATTCAGCTCAAGCCATCTCACATCGATCCCAGATAACTACAAGCTCAACCAATTCTCAGCTGTTTCTGATACTCGACAAATCTTTATAGACGTAGGTAATATCTAAGCAACAACAAAACCAGTAAGGTGCTTCTATTATTATGTCTCAGTTCTCTCCATTAGACTAACTAAACGGCTAAGTAACAAACACTACATCCTTAAAAACAAATTTTGTATTCCAAATATTTAGATTATAAAAGACAGAACATTTAATTAATCAAATTCAAGGTCATAGGTGATATCACATAACCTCCTCATCAAATCTACAAAATCCAGAGGACAAGCAGCTCACAAATATCCCATCTTTCTAGTATCAGTTAATCAACCAACCAACCAACAATCATCACAGGTAACAAACAAGAAGCAATCAATACCTTTCACATTTCTTCAAAATTTTTTTGTTTCTTTAATTCAATAAAAATTTCTTACAATTTAATCAATCGAGGAACCCGGTCTGCCGTCAAACAGCGTTGCTGATCCGGCGAAGGTCTTGCCCTTTAAGAGTCCTTCCGGCTCCTTCAAACACCGAGAAGGTCGACACGTGCGATCACGCCGTCATGAGGTACGGTGGGACCAACTCGCCGTCGTTGTTGTCCTCGTCTTCGTCGATGCCGAGGATAAATAGTGAAATTTAAATTATTTATATTTTCTGCTACTTTTTATTCAAAATTTTTTATAATTTATAATAATTTTTTATAATAATTAAAAAAATATATAAACTGAAAATTTTATAATTATTTCTATTACTTTTTAAAAAATAAATATATCTTTCATAATTTTTTTTAAAAAAAATACTTTCAAACTTCTCACTTAATATTCAATTTGTGATTCGACTCAAATTTTCAAAATAAAACCAATAAAATTCACTCTAAAATTGCCAAAAGAATCATAAAAGTTATTACTGTATTTAGATTCGTCAAAAAGTTTGTAGAGATATTAGGAGAAATGTTCCAACAAGTAAAAAACTTGGCACTCTTTTGTTTGTGTCTATTTTCATATTGCTTTTGTAATTTTGGATGCTCCAATCACGAAACAATTATGGTTATCGTATGACTGTCATTGCTTTCATTGAAGTTGAAATTGACCTTGATTGAGAATTTTCAGAAACTTTGATTACTACATTCCCGTCTGTTTGACATATGAATACTCTTTCATCGATTTTAGCTCACGGATCTCTTTTAGAATCAGAAATTTTATATTTAATAGCAGCTCTGAGGACTCCTTATAACAAGAAAGAACCTTAAAAATATTAAAGCTGATGGAAATAAAAAGCAAACACCTATAAGTACAACTATCTTGAAGCTTCTTTTGTTTCTAGCATTTTGATAGCGTTATCATATCCAACTGTGCAATGTATTATGCAACGATGATGCTAAGAGGGGTATTTTAACTAGGTCGTGTTTATTTCTTTCAAAATCACTTTTTTCCAAACTCATTTATAACTTCCGACTCACTTATAAAACAAAATAAACACAAAAATTAAACTCAATTTGTTCCATCAAAAAATTAATTTTAAACTTCAAATTTTAAAATTAAAATTTTCACTTTCAAATTCAAAACTAAACACAATTTTATTTTTTATCAAACTCACTTTCAAAACTAAATTCACTTTTTACAAATTCACTTTCCCAAAATAAGTTGAAGGCTTAGTAAACACAGCACTTAGTATTGGCTAACAATTAAAGAGATGTCTCAAGGATCACATCTCCAATACGTCACTCGACTTGAGAATCATAATGCTCAAAGCAAGGTATGTACATTCATTTTGTCTAAAAAAATGAATCAGGACAGTAAAAACCACAAATTTCTGGTCAGATGGAACATAAGAATCATAACAGGATCCTATATCCATCTATCTGATTAGGGCTTCAACTTTCAATTATTGAACTACGATGTTCAGCATTGCTGTTTCTTGGCTACAAGTCCAGCTTTCAAATTTGCTGAGGTACTCAATAATGCCACGGACAGTAAAAGGGAGAAGAAGATGGATGTCAATGAATTAGACAATTAACTCCCTGTTTATGTAATGAATGGATTATGCAGAACCATGCTGTCATCACTCATCCGTGGTAGTCTAGAATCTAATTTTACAGGATAATGATATTTCAATCCAGAAGAAAGAAAAATTAAAACAATCATGATTTTCAAAGTATGCTCTTTCGTTAGATTGCCAAAACCAATTTGCGCTTCAACAAAACTACATACAAACTTTCAGTAGGAAAAGTAAACTTCAAAGCAGAATATAGAGACAACACAGAAAAAAAAAGAAAAATTCATAGCAGTACCCCAGGATCTGTAGTTACAATACAAGTAATCCAGAATAGTGGAGATATTGTAAGCTACTAAGACTACAGATATGTAACTCAACGGAATCTTTGAAACACGTTTGCAAATAGTAATGGCAGCTTTACCGTGCTAGCAGAAACCCTTGCCGAAGAGTAAATAAAATGAAAATCATCGTCATTGGGCAGTAGGAATCAATCTCTACAAATCCCATATATTAATATACTATACAACGTGTAGAACCATATTTTGGGGATGATGATGTCATGCCTTATAGAATATTGACTATAACTTCAAGTAAAAAATAGCTAAAGACAAAGTTGAGAATCTGAATAGATAGAACGCAAGTCATAAAACATGGCCACCTTACCAATGAATGCAGAATCCATACTTCACAATCAACCAGTTATTACACCAGCAAGAACATCACTCTTTTCTCTCGCATAAATAGTGTATACAAGGCGAATAGCGTCAAGCCATCCATCAAGGGAATCCCATGTATCAGCAACCTGAAAATAATGGAGAATGAACATTTGCAACTCAAAGCAGAAAGAAGACGTGATACTGCAAATCTACGCAGCTAGCACCTCAACATAGCAGCGCCTATACAGCAGAAAAAAATATTTAGGTGATCTGGTGAAAACTAGAAACTTTTGACAACTTCTTGGCTTAATGTACACATTGCTACTTAAAAAGCACTATAGAATCATCACTATATTCACAGTAGTAAAAGTAGGATGCCTATGCAAGCAACATGAAGCTTGACAACTACCTGGGCTATGCACTACAAACAATAGGCATCGCTCTACAAGTACGCACTCCTCTACAGCCATGAGCAGAGGAGTTACTTACAAAAATAATATAGAAGACCCACAAGTTTGATGAGCACTACTTCTGCAAACAGCATGTCCAAGAAGTAGTCCATGATTTAGATAACTAACAGATTATCAGAAAATGGTTAAGTAACAGTTAGCATAAACTTTTATCCTTTTCATGCCTGACAAAAACTTTTAACTGTCAGCTATACCCACTTCGTCAAAATAACAAGACAAATGTCCTTTGTGCTTGTATAATGAAGAAGTTAGTAATATTATTTTTAGATTTCGAACACAGAAATAAGGACCAGAAACCTTTTGATCAAATTGACTCACATTACCATAAGCGTCATAGAAACAGCTACGCTTAAAATACCCACTTCTGCTCCTCAGAAAAGAGGGAGATCAGATTAACGAATCATGCAAACAGCTCAAAGACATGACTAACTAGTCCAAACTAATGCAGCTAGGCAATGGGACAAGCATTACAAAGACTACCTAATGTGCATACAAGCATTACAAACGAATGGGCATGTACTTGAAAAGAAGGCTTACACACAAGCAGATAAAATTAACTCACAATACAACAACATAACCAAAATTCCTGCAAAATTCAGTGCATTGATTTAAAGAATGAAGCCTCACCAAAAAGACAGGTCCTTGAACTGTATCTATACAGAGCCCTGCTCCTGGTGGAAGTGTAAGGTCTGCACAAGCAGAAACAGAAACAATATCTGGAACATCAACCTTAACTAGTGACTTATTGATGCTCCCGGATCCTCTTAGCCTGCCAGAAGGACTTTCTGTTAGTTTCTTGGCACCTTTACTGACCTGAGAAAAGAAACAGATTCACACTGTAAACAACATCAAGAACTGTAGGTTCTTTTCAGAAAATGACTGACAGAATAGCAGACACATAAACAGTGGCATTACAAGGTGTTATTTAACAATGTTTGGCAGTAAGCAGACATGCGCACAGAGACGGAATCAAATTGTAAGAATAGAAATGCCATCATGAGCAATATCAAGCATGTGCACCTTGCAACATATGGGTTGCATGCATGCCTCAAGAGGTCCTCACAAATACATTACAAATGTGATTGAATGCAGAACAAGAGGAGCCGAACCTGTTGAAGTCCCTCGTGATTCAAAATAAATTGGGATCTTTCCCAATCAGAATGTGGTGCAATTGGATCTCCAGTAGGTGGAGCAGTCAAGTATCCAACTTTCAGGTAGGGCAAAGGGAGCTGCGAGGAGGATTCAGTCAGAAGCAAGGTGTCAAAATCAATATTCTCATTTTTACGTAAATGAGCACATCCAATGAAATGAATCATAATGGTCATGGCGAGCACTATGCTTACAAAATTATGGTTGGGAAAAGGGATCCTACTGCACCTTTCCATCGCCTAGCTTAATGTTCAGAAATAATTGCAGCGGGTTTATATTGTGTTACATATTTTCAAACCGTCGCTCAAAGAAGGCCAGGTAGAAAAGAAGAAAATTACTGGTTAAACTAATGATTATATACTTCCCCCACTTATGTGACAACCAAGAGTAAAAAGATCATATATAATGAAAGGAAGCTTAGAAACATATATGAACAAGAGAGGAGAATATAGTGCAAGGATGTTGAACTAACCATAGAGCGAACTAGCCTCAAGGCACTGCGGTAAACCTGCACAGATTATAGTACAAACAAGATGAGCCCATGCAAACTGCATATCCCGCTAAGAGAGAAAAGTCGATGTGTGCAATTGGAGAAGGCAAAGACAAGCACAATAAAGTTTAGACGAGTACTGAATAATTTGGTTTTAGAGAATGAGCAGCTGCAATATAGATTGCAGACTGACTGTACAGCTCATCAGGAGAGACTTCTTTTGCGCTCACTGGTCTAGCAGATCTAAGTGTGTCTTCTGCCAAACCATACTGCAACCAAGCATCACTTCATTATTAGATTATCCAAAAGAATATTGTAAAGAAGGAAGCTAGCTTCAGATATGTGCACATATATAAGATTTCCGAGAAAGGTGAAAGGAGCAAAAAGAAGGTCTGAAAGTCAAAAGCTAAATTCAGCATATAAACTTACCAGTACTGTCCCAAGATTGTAAATGGCTCGATGAAAATCAAACTGAAGTTGTATTGCAGCACGAAACTGAAATAAACATCATAACACGTACTAATCAGTTGACTACAGCAAACAATAAAATTGCATACAGGATATGATATCTTGCTAGCCTTCATATATTGTACACTATGTACCTTACTGATAGCTGTTTTTACAATAGTCTGCTTCTCCCTAACAGGAACAATAGCACTGAGTTCCTGAATCATATAGATAGAAGGTTAGTAGAAACAAAGAATTAGTGATAACATAGTTGAAGTAGCACTTTTTCGCCAAAGATTAGGAAAATCATGGGCATCAAAACCATACCTGTAAAGCAAGTCCCCAGTTATTAAGAGCCTATTAAGAAGAAATAAAACAGTCAGATATTCTGGTAAAAGGAAACTGTGTAACAAAGGCCATCCACTGAGTAGTAGCACAGCAATTAGATTCTACACAGTAAAATTATAGCAAAGCAGAAGCAGAGAGGATAATGCTTTGTCCTAGGAATAAGTAAACCATGAGACATATATGCAAAAACTATGGGACTATAAACATGACAGTTTTAGTGGTTGATTTTCATTCTCATCACTAAGAGACACATAGGATGACAAGCTTTCAGTAATACAAGTTTCTAAGAAAATGATGAATTATGTCTGTTCATATAAGTGAAGACCTGAGAAACCAGAACATAAAACTAAGCATAACGACTTACAATAACTAGAGTGAAACTTACTCTTGCTCAGTCTAAGCACCAACTAACAAGAGCAAAGAAAGGAGTTCTCCTGCCCAAAGAGCTCTTCTAGCTAAGATTTTTATTTGCAAAAACATCATAAGCATGTAAATGACTCTCAATTTTTATTTGCAAAGACATTAAGAAAGAGAAGTTCCTTAGCTGCTGACCAGTACACCATCTAAAAAGAGTTAGAATGTGCCTGTTAAGTTAAATATGATGACCACTGAGACAAATTCTCTTGAAAGGTGAAAGTAGTGTAAGTATTTCCAAAGCAAGCTAGACAATAAAAACTTATATTTTTATTCAGCACAATATTTCTAGTAAAATACAGAAAGTCCATAAAAATAATTGTCATTTTCAACAAGAGTAGCAGAGACAATAATAAAAAAATCTCAATTAACCAAGAATGCTTAAGGATGCTGTGGAATGTACATAGAACATACTTGGGGGCTGTTCCAATTGAGCTGAACAGCCTTCTCGTAATTTTTTGTTGCCTGCAAATGAACAAAGCAAATGTTTGAGCATGAATTTGAAATTGCAAAAAGAAAAAAGATAAACCACAATCCAAACAGAATACTCCAGGATATTGTAATTTACAAGCTCATCTTCTTAAACAAAGAAGTGTAAAGTGGCATCTTCATTCTTGTGCTATGTAATTGATTGCCACCTTGACTAGCGACTACAAAATTTCCTCCAATTATAAGCACTTAATTCTAGCAAGCAGCTTGCTAGAGTGATTCGATCTAAGGCATTGTGTTATCCATAAAGTTACCTTTTACATCAAGTAAGCCTATAAGAGCAAGCAAATTCTCATCCAAATCATACTTTGAAAATTAGTCCTAAATTCAGTCAATTCCAGTAGAAACATAGGAGTACCAAGATTTGAGGATCCAGAAATAATCTCAAACTAGGTACATAACACGAACAATATGACCTTATCCCTTCAATTATTTACTTATCATATCAAAGTGCTTCTTCCCCTATAGCAGCTAAGATTCACGAGTCTGGATATAATGGATGTTAAAAAAAAAAATTAAAATAATCATTTGAGCAACAAAAGATAAGTCTAGGTTGTACCTGTTTCCAAAGTTCTTCAGCTTCTTTAGTACGGCCACGCATTTTAGCCCGATCAGATATAGCAATTGCCCAATTGTAATATGCCTAAAGAAAAAAGGGTGTATTTTTTAAGTGATTTCAAAGTGATGGTGAATTTTGCATTTGAAAAGAAGATAAATGCAATGTGGAAAGTTGATAAAAAGAAGGGGGGGGGTTGGGGGTGGTGGTGGAGAAGCAAAAAACTCAAATGAGAGCTCTTTACTGATGGTATACACTGTTGGTAACATCCAAATTATGACAGAGAACTGCCTCGTTATCTTTATCAGTATCTGATAATATTGGATGTACAGCAAGCTGAATACATACATTTATCAAAAGTGATGGTAAATATTATATTTGAAAAAGGATAAATTGAAAGTCTGGAAAAATTGATATACAGAAGAAAAAACTGAAAATGATAGCTCTCAATTGATGGTATTTACAGTTGGTAACATCCTAATTATGAAACAGAACTGCCTTGTCAACATTATAGCTATTTGAGTACAGCAAGCTGAATAGGTGAAAAATACATTTATGAGAAAGGCTGATCATCTTGTATCTTAGTAAAAGCAGTATACGAAATCGTAAAGCAATAGCCTATTCCAATGGACAAAGAAACATACATCATGAAGGGTTGGGCAAAGTCGAGTAGCCTCGTCATACTTTTTGCAAGCTTCCTCAAGCAATGCATCTTTTGAAGGTGAACTAGAGTCGTGAGAAACATTATCTGCACTTTCCTGCACAAATGGCATACATAAAACTCCATTTTAACCAGTTAACACAGGATTCTTGAGAAACATTATCTGCACTTTCCTGCACAAATGACATACATAAAACTCCATTTTTAACAAGTTAACTTGGGAAAACACACAAACATCAAGAAGCTTTAATCCCTCAAGTATTGACCTATGCTTAATGATGTTCGATGCAATATTCTCACTGTTGCTTTCACAAGATATAGTCTCTAAGACCTGAATTAGGAAAAAACATTTACAAGATAAAAGTCTCCAAGACTGAGATTAAATTTTTTTTTTAAAATCTAAGTGGGGCTAATTGTGTTAATAGTAAGATAGATGATGTTAGCACCTGAAGAACCAACGCCCAATTGTAATATGCATCATGATCTGCTGGGTTTTTCTCTATCGCACTGGCATATCTAGACAAGACAAAAAAGAGTTTAAGTAGCAGTATAAGATAGCAACATTGATCACTCACTATAGCGGTGTGCGTTATCAACAAAATCCGAAAGCTTGGGAAGGAAATAGTCAACACTTTATTAAGAGAAACCAGCAAAAAGCATTATGAAAACATGTCAGAATTCAGTTCTGACAGTCGCAACATTACTTGAACATTAGCACTGATAAGTTTCTACAAAAGCTACTTCAAGGCAAAGAACTCCTCTGGACAGAGACAAAATGCAGACTCTGCTAAGAACAAATGCCATCAAATGATTCTCTTAGAGAAACTACATAAAAAGATGTAAAATACAGGTGCCGTATTAGACAGGTTTTATTTCTCTTCTATCAAATCTTGACCATACTAGTTGCTTACTCAATCAAAGTTCAGTATGGAGGACTTTCGGGACACAAAATAATACCTTTTAGCTGCAAAAGCAAGAATTCGCTGGCGGGAACGGCCTTCTTCGTCCATGCCAGTGACATTATTGATTAATTCCATTGATGTATCACTTTGGCCTATGTATCTTTGTTGTACAGTGTCTTGACTGCATCAAATAGAAGAGCATTACTGCATTGGACCTAGCATATGTTTGTACACGCACTGTATTATAAAGAAGGAACAGTCGAATGGCAACATTATACAAATACAAACAGGAACAGTAAAATAGGATGAGACTGATGATCCAGAAAGAGCACTAGAAACACAAAATTTACTTGAACCGTATTGAATTAACAAAAGGTATTAATTACAATCTCCATAAACAAATTTGCACAAAGAATAACAGCTTGTCTATGCAATCCCTATGGGTGTCATCATGCCTTTTATGGTAATTACATCCCCATGTTTAAATTAACAAGCATGGAGGATAATAATAAGCAACTATTATCAAGAAAATTTCATCACATTGCTTCTAAGACACTTTGTGGAACCGCTAAAGGGTACACAGTACCAAAAGGCACCGCATGGCACATTTTAAATTCTTAACTCCACAACAAGGCCTAATAACTGATGGCTGACCGTGCAAATTCTATCATCCTCAATAAGCATACTAAATAAACATATGCATAAGCCACAACTTTCAGAATATTGGTATGGACATAACAATTTGGCTTATTGTATTTGTCCTAATCATTGATAAACGTTGAACAAACCCATGATATGTCCTAATCATTGGTACATACATTAGTTCCAACTTACTTTACTCATATAAACTATTTCGTAACAAAAGCTCCACAAAAGGAACCCATGGTAGTGACACAAGTTTAACTACTTAGCTTCTTAGAACTTCTGCAAAATCACACTAGTCAACCCTTAATGTTTCAATTGCAGCACTTCTAGGCTTCTATTATCAAATTTCCACATCCAGCTTGACTCAAAAGATGAGAACATATTCGATTCTATACAGCCAAAACAGCTTAAAGGTACTTCCTCAGAAGCTAAAAGAACTACCTTTTTATAGTACTTAATGCTTTACAGCTATGTGGAAACTCCAGGTGGAACAAAATAGACATGGCAATCTTAACACAAAAGAAAAGGAAGAAGAAAAGACATATCTTTAATCTGACAAACTGCCTCACATATTCACATGACCTACGCCAAAATTGATGTCCGAGTCAGTCCCTTGAATCCTCAATGCTGTCTTCAATGGTCACATCACTTAATTTCAAGAAACTATGCTCACATTTTCCATGCAATTATGCAGCTTACATAACAAAGATCTTTACCGAGCCATTCCAGTTAATAACATACAGAATTAAGTTCCACCTATTACAGCCAACTAAGTATCCAGCAAAAAACATAAAAAATTTTAAACAATGATAACAAACAATGAAGAAGTTCAAAATGAGTGAAAGAGAACCTGTAAGGAGATCCGCCGTTTGAGGAAGCATGCATTGCAGCAGCGCCGTCAGACGAAGCAGCAGCAACATCGGTACTGGATCCACTTAGTCCCTTGTTTTCCTTGAGTTCATCGAGCAACTTTCGCATTGTAAACTCACGGCTTCCAACATCCCCATTCGACACGGCAGCCTCGACATTCCCATCCCTCTCCGTGGACCCCGCATCTGCCACCGTATCACTTCCCACCTGCTCATCTCCGCCGTTCTGTACCTCCGGCGAGATCTCAGCATGCGAGTCCTCCGGTGCTACGCTATCATTTTGCTCCCTTGCAGTTTCAATCTCCGGTGCGATCTCTATCTGCTGCGGCAAGATCTCGGGTGATTCTACCTTCGCTTCCGGTGACGGATCGATCTCATCGTGCTGGCTCTCAATCTCTGCCATGACGAGAGAAGCGAGAGAGTGGAGAGAGTCAAGAAGAGTTCTTAGATAGTTGAGATCTCGCTGTTGTCTCTTTCGCTTCTAAACAAAATTCGGTCAGTCGCGGTTCTTTGCATCATCGTTAGGTGTAGAAAGAGGACTGACGCAATCTTGGAAGGGTGCCTTTTTAGCTAGGCCTTTAAGTAATGGGTTTTCGTCTGGGCCTTTTTAACTTTACTGGGCTTCTGATTATGCGAGGCTTGATCTATTAATTAAACTGATAATTTCATAGAATTCCTCGTACGAACAAGAAGTATGCAGAGGAAAATCTACCCAAGAAAGTATCATAGAAAAAGTGAATAAAATCAACTGATAGATCAAACATTTCAAGCAGGAAACATGGAATTGACCTGAACTTCTAAGGTTAGAGACATACGCATTCCTAAACCAAACTACAAATATTAACGAATCGTTTGGCATTACTTTTTTAACCGTTTATTATTTTAATTTTTAATTTTATATTTTTTCATAAATTTTAATAAATAAAAATATTGTATAGTTTAAGATTTATTATGGATTATTTTCTACTATTTCATATAAAAAATAAAGTTAGTTTTATAAAATATTTTTAAATTTTTTTATTTTATAAAATATTATTTCATAAGTACTCTCCAGAAATGCAAAGAGGAGATGAGGAAACACTTTAGATTAATTTGATCAGTCAAAGACGCCGTGCAAATTCAAGAAGCCTGCACAAGTAGATCGGACAAGCTTCGTTGAATAATAACAGTGGAAACGAGAATTCAGATTGGCGCTATAGCTAGAGATCTGCCTTCTAATTAGCCTTTATTTATTGTCATGTGTTTACTGAAAATGCATAACTTGTTTCACTGAAATGGAAGATCAAGACGAGCAAGCATGCTTGTTGCGATGCAGCTGACAAGCTTCACAGTGTTGCCTATGACACTCAAGGCAGCAATAGAGCTCGGTGTACTTGAAATCATTGCACAAGCTGGAGAAAAGAAGCAGATGCTTACTGCAGCTCAAGTTGCAGATAAGATACCGTCGTTGAACAACCCGAATGCTCCGGCAGTGTTGGATAGAATTCTGAGGCTGCTTGCTAGTTATTCTGTACTTAGCAGCTCTGTTGAAGTTGATGACACTGATGGCAGTGACCTGCGGCGGTATGGGCCTGCGCCAGTGCTCAAGTACCTGACCTGCAACCATGATGGAGCTTCTATGGCTGGCATGGGCCTCTTGACTCAGGACAAAGTTTTTATGGATAGTTGGTAGTTACCATTTCCTTTATTTGCTACAATCAGCTCGTGTCTTTGGTTGAGTCTCTCTTTAGAAATACATGATATACTAGCATTCATTGTTTTAAGGCAAGCAATGTTTGATCAGTACTTATACTCTGACTTTTATTCTTTTCCCAAACATTCTTTCGGTTAAGATTTGATTAGCTAACATGACTTTAATATTTGTTGTATTTTAGTTTGGCGTTTTTGCTGGTTGAAATAAACTCGATTGTTTTCATTTGCTATTTCAGAATGTGATGTTCATATTTTTTGAGGCAGGTACCATTTGAAGGTTGCTGTGCTGAATGGAGAAGTCCCATTTGTGAAGGCGCATGGAGTAACCGCATATGAGTATACTGGAAAAGATCCAAGTTTGAAGAAGACTTTCAATTTGGCAATGTGGAATCAGTCCACCATTATCATGGGAAAACTCATAGAAAGATATACAGGATTTAAAGATAACAAAGTGCTCGTGGACGTTGGAGGTGGCATTGGCACTAACCTCAGTATGCTTGTATCCAAATATCCACATATTAAGGGCAAAAATTTCGATCTTCCGCATGTCATTTCTGAAGCACCAACTTTTCCAGGTACACATATTTGAGTAGTTGCAATAAAGCCATTCATTTATCAGTTACTTATCCCTAGT
This sequence comes from Acanthochlamys bracteata, assembly GCA_019914995.1. Classification (NCBI taxonomy): domain Eukaryota; kingdom Viridiplantae; phylum Streptophyta; class Magnoliopsida; order Pandanales; family Velloziaceae; genus Acanthochlamys; species Acanthochlamys bracteata. The sequence goes on from CM034126.1 coordinate 2,696,292, forward strand.
GATTTTACTTGGTGTTGCAGGAGTGGAGCACATTGGAGGAGATATGTTGACGAGCATTCCATGTGGAGATACCATTCTGTTGAAGGTAGGCGATGATATGTTAGTATGCTTGCATTATCAGAATGTTTCAAAAACAATTAATGGAGCTAATATTGCAAACTTTGGAAAGTTTGGATGTATAACTTCTGTGGATGCCGCAGTGGATTCTCCATAACTGGGACGACGAAGATTGTATAACGATTTTGAAGAATTGTTGGAAGGCGCTGCCAGAAAACGGTGAGGTGATCATTGTGGAACATATACTTCCAGTGGATGCACAACCTACTCTTGCAACGAAGTACATGTTCCATATGGATCTCATGATGCTAGCGTTCTATCATGGAGGCAAAGAGAGGACCGAGAAAGAGTACCGTTCTCTAGCAAAACAAGCTGGCTTTTCCTTCTTCAGTGCATTTATGAATTACGCAGGGTTTTGGCTTATGAAGATTGTCAAAAATAGTCAGGATTAATGATGTACGCCATATTCATGGATACTACCCCAGTCTGCTAAATTGTGCTTGTTTATTTTCTTTAAAAGTTCATTTTTTTTTCTGTGAGCATATGCATATGGCAATGCTTATATACCAACATTAAGAGAAAAATATACTTCAAGTAAAATCTGGTAGTTTGCTTCTATGTTGTAACCCTTTCCACATAACCTTGAAATTTGTCTCAGCAAATAAACAACGATCACGATGAAGGAGTGACTTCGAAGAGATTGAGCAAATTATAAAAACAAATGAGTAAACATGGAATTGGTTTTGTAATGTGGGATCAATACTATCTATTATGTATTAAATTTATGATATCATATAAGGAGAGGGTTGTTGATTAGCGTAATGTAAATTTCGTACTGATTGACATATTTCATAGATTACGATCTAAAGTTACAAAATAAAGTATAAATGTAATATATTAAGTATAGAACAATATCGTATAAATTTAATGAATTGATGTAATTAATGACCTTATAAAATATACTAAAGTTGTACCGTAAACTCTACCAAAAAAATTAATTTACAGTACGTAGTAAGTAGGTGTACGAAAAATAATAAAATGTTTCACATACTTAATCCAATCCAATTAGGCTCGAAGCTTATGTATTAAGCCCACCACTAAACCCGGAAAGGCAGAAGGTAGAAACCATACAAATATTTTAAAACAGACCAATAGCTACTTTACTTTGCACAATCAGACTATTTCATTTAGTTTATTACAATTTCGGACCTAACATATAGATTAATAATATACACCAATATAACTCCCAAGAATATACAATGCAGACATTTTCTGTTGTTTGATAGCCTAAGAATTTGAATATCAATTAACTTACATGACTACTTGATTCACAAAATAAACTAGCTTGAAGAATCAATTACAATGAAGAATAGCATGGAAACTGGAAACCAAAGAACAAGAAGAACGAAACAAGAGGAAGATGAAAAATACAGAGTCTACACTTCGTGTGTATACATAAAACTTTGGAGACCACAGATTAATTATGAACAATTTGTAATTGAAAAGAAAAATAATAAATTGTTGATTATTGATGGATGTTTTTTATTATAAAGTTAATGATAAGTGTATATATAGCATATACTATATTACAAATATAGAGTTGGAGATGGAACGGAAAAAACTGATAATAAAAATTGATAATTAAAACTGTGTAGTGAGAACTAATAATAAGAAATTAATAGTTAATTGATAATTAGAATTTAATATTAAGGATATTGAATTGATAATAAGAATATTATATAGAAAGGACCGCCGAAGATGGAAGACCGCATCTAGCGGGGAACACTAATAATGATGATGACCCCTAAGGGTATGTTTGGATTCATAGGTAAGAAATAAGAATAAAAGTACGGATAGAAAAACTAATAAAAAGACGGATAGGAAAGAATAGTTAATTGATCTTACGATGTTTGGATATATGGTAAAGATAATAAATTAACTATGTTTGGATAGATAGGTAAATAAATGAGTATTGAAAGTAAACTTTTATAAAAAACTCAAATACCCTTTTTATTTATATTAATATTACTTTATTTAAAATAATTTTAACTAATTTATTAATATAATTTTAAATAAAATTTATTAGTATAACTTTTAAATTATTTTTAATATTAATATAAAAATTATATTAATTATTAAAAATATAAAAAATAAATATATAATTATATTATTTTCTCTACCAATTAAAAATTAAGTAAAATTACATAAATAAAAAAATTAAATTATTATAATAAAAAATAACATGTATTAATTTAAAAATATTAAATAAAAATAAATATGAATTGAAATTTTATATTAAATTAGATAAAAGTTAAATAAGTAAAAAGATAAAAGAGGAAGCAAAATTGCTTCCCCTTGTCTCACTATGTGTACCTACCGATTTGGTGATTTGGTGGGTACACATTTAACCATAAAATAGTGAAAATGATGGGTAATAATTTTTCATCATTTCTTTTAATGAAAACTTAACAAACATAGGTAGGAATGGAGAATCTGTTAATTTTACCATCACTCTCTATGCCTATCCATAATTCAAACGGAGCGTAAGAGTGCGTCATTCTAAATACTATGAAACAATATGTAATCGACAAGAAAATAAAGAATTGATGATTATTGATGAATTTGATTTATTGTAAGGTTTACATCATAGATGTATATATAGCATACAATATTAGTTTATTTTTAAATATAGAGTTGGACTTGGAGTAGAACTCTAATATGGATATAACACAAAATTCTAACATATGTAGAATTAACAAATTACAACACATTCGCAGGAGTTGCCGAAACAACAAGATCAGTTTTCTTCCCCATTGTAATTCCGTAATCCTCGTCCATGTCAAGACTTTGACAATCTTTTCCATTAGGAATCTTCCAGTCGAACCAGTACAAAAGATTGGCAAGAGCCAAACTCATTGTAGAGATCGCAAATTGAATTCCTGGACAAATCCGTCGACCACCACCAAATGGCACGAAATGAAAGTGTTGGCCTTTGAAATCTGCATCACTGTTTAAAAACCTCTCAGGCCTAAATTCTTCAGGTGCTTCCCAAGCATCAGAGTCGCGACCGATGGCCCAGAGATTAATGAAGACTGTAGTATTTGCAGGGATATAATAGCCTTGTATCTCCGTGGCTTCCATCGATTTTCGTGGTAAAGCGAGCGGAGTTCCTGGATACAATCGAAGAGTTTCTTTGATCACTGCTAGCAAGAATGTCATCTTTAGGATATCATCTTCGTCGATCTTCTGCTTCCCTTCTGCAACCTTTCGTATTTCTGCCTGGGTTATGTTCATTAACTCAGGGTGTCGGATGAGTTCAGTCATTGCCCATTCCATGGTGATGTATGATCCATCAGTTCCAGCTACAAACATGTCCTATAAGGATCAACTTAAAATCATTAACGACTCAAATAATTTTGTTAATTGTTACTTAAATTGAAGGTTTTATATGGTAGCTGACGTACGTACCACGATGATAGCCTTAACGTTGTCTTTTGTGAGCTTGAAATCATTATCCGAGCTATTCTTATGAAGCAAGAGTAATGCATCCAAAAAATGGGTATCCATCTCAGTTCTGTCTTTGCTCAAATGATCATCGATCACTCCGTTAAGAAACTCCTCCCACCTCCTGAACTGCCTCTGTATCCGGGCATCAATACCAGTGAACTTGCTCAGCCATCCAAATTCCGGGAAGACGTCTTTTGGATGAAACACCGAGCCGATTGCGGTCTGCTCTTGTATCAGCTCATAGTACTCCTTATCATACTTCTTCCCTAGGACTCCCCGACAGAGGATGTCGTTGGCGAGTGATTGAAGAATTGTGGTTAGATTTACAGGTCCCTGTTTGTACTCATGCTTAATTTTCTCAATGGCAAGTGCTACCTCTTCCTGCCTAATGTGTCCAAGAGACTGCACCTGTAACGACCCAAAATTTAATTCACGTCAAATGTACTCTAAATGCATGTTGAAACTCTTTCGGAAATTAGAGAAAGGCTATGGAAAACTAGGAAGTTGATCATGACCTTTTTTGGGTTGAGGAGGTGGACAATGGACGCCTTCCTGGTTTGCCTCAAGTAGTCCCCGTAGGGAGCGAAGCCAATGTCAGTAGTATCATACAGCAACCGTCGTGTAAACTCCGATGCGGCGCGGCTGCAAAAGACGTGGTCCTGCACCTTCATTACTTCCTTAGCCATTTTAGCAGAGGAGACCACAACTGCAGGCACAGCACCGAACTTAAGTGACATGAGAGGACCGTGCTTACGAGCAAGGGCATAAAGAGATCGGACAGGGTTGGAACCAAGCTGATGAAGGTTTCCAATTACTGGGAGACTAGGTGGAGATGGTGGAAGCTTGGGATTGTTGCAAGAAGTGAATTTGGATCTGAGAAACAAGATAAGGAATGGGAAAAGAAAACACAGGAGCAGGACTGGGGACATCGCACTAGTATGCAATTGCTATTGCTATCTTACAAGTGCTAGCTATATGCAAACTTTACTTATATACAGCAAATGAGTTTCATACTATCCTTATATCATTACCAAACTTTACATAACTAAAATGAGTTTTATTATACACTAAATGAGTTTCATACTAATATCATTATCAAACTTTATTTTACATACCTAAAAATGAGTTTTATACTTTCCTTATTACATAGTTATCGTTATGTAGAAGTTGAAAAGAAAGTGGAAGGCTTCTGAGATGAGGTCCTATTAATTATTTGTGGGTAAAGCAGCTTAACTCGGGATGGGGCCATAGTTATAGATAATTATTCATGGCTATTACTGCATGTATATTGTTTATGATATTAAAGACACGTCTCTTCTCAGAAATAATTATTCATGGCAATCTTTATTACTTTTTTGGGAGAAATGCCGGCACTGTCTCTGCCTGAACTTATTATATAAAGATAGTTTAGGGGTGAGTTTTTTTAGAATAAATAAGACATAGTTAAATAAAGAAAAATAATAAGAGAATAAAAAAAATGATTATTCAATATAATATTTTGAATATATAATAAAAATAATAAATTAATAATTATAGTTAATAAATAATTATTCGTTAATTTTTTTGGAAAAGACATCAATGGGTAGGCAAAAGTTACGTCAGCCGTCAGGCGAACAATAATGTCCTGTAGAGCCTGTTGAATCTTGTCATGCTCTCCTTGAGCTATCCCATTATTTTTTATTTTTTGCGAAGGCGGGGGATCTATTAGCTATTTGTTAGGAAAGTAAAGTAAAGATTAAAAAACTAATAATACGTCTTCGAAGGCTTTTAGAAATTGAAGTGCTGATTGTAGCAATTTACAACTACCTGTACATTGTGACTAGATTCAGAAAGAAGATGGCTATCAACAAACTGAAAATTTGTTCTTGGCAGAAGGGTTAATTTTGCCATGATTTTTTACTTGTAAGTGTTGCAAAATTTCCCCTTTTCTTTTTTCAGTCTCTTAGCTGCTTCTTGATGCCTTTAATTTGTCTTCAAATTGGTTACTTTGCAAAATTTGCCTTAGATAGCCTTCCAACTGTTGCAATTTGCCACACCATTGGTATCGACACGCAACACATCTTCACTCTTTTAGTCCATTTTGATAAAACAATGTGTATTTACCTGAGGTGGACACGAATCGCCATGATCTCGACGGAAACGAAAACGTCGACTTTCTCGCCAGCAGTGGATCAATTTTTTTCTTGTAAGATGGAAGACTACGTGATGGAGGATTGAAGATTCTGAAGAAAGCCTGGAGTAAGTACTTAAGACTTGCCTATCTCTATCTTGACTGGTTCTTTTTCTATTTTTCCATCAAACCCAAATTCATTTATATTAATTGGTACAGGGTGTCGATTCAAGTATTAGGCAGGACGTTTAGCGATTCCTTCTTGGAGTGTAATTGGGATTCTAACAGCAGCAATGAATTTTTCTTATAGGGGTTGCAATTGGGATTCTAAAAGCGTCTTGCTTTTAATCTCACTCGGAGTATAGCCTAAGTTTTACTAAGATCAGCCATTGAACATATAATGCATTCTCAAAGTTCAGAAACTGTGAAAAACACTGTGAAAAGTGGAGAAAAATGAATGATTATAAGTTCAATAATGGGACTTCAAACCGTTTATCAAACCATGCATACTCCAGCTCAAAAGCTTGTGACCCAAAATGCACGGGGCATGAAGCTTCTGTAAACTGTACAGAGTAGGCTCCTTAAAAATCAACAAGCAGGAGGTAAGAAACAAAAAATGGAAAAAGACCAACACTTTATCATAATTCAATCAGGAGATACAACTGTCTTGAAACAGCCTTTATCTGCTAACTTAACCATACGCACAACACAAATCTAAAACAAATGTAGTTTATCTCCAGTCTGAATATTACAAAACTTAGAAGTAAATATGTGAGCAACTCTACTCTGTTTTGGTGTCAGTTTTGGTGAAGTGCCTGACAGCAAATGCCAGACCCAAGATCAAAATGGGAACAAGGAACTGAAGTATCTTGATCACAAAGTCTCCGGTCTTGTCAGGGTTGTATGGTGCTTGCGGAGGAGGTACATAAGCCCGCTTTGCTGGGATAGTTGAAGCATCAATATCACCGATGAGATACTTTGCCATCATGTCCCTAGCAGAGTCACTGTGGCCAACATCCTCGAAATCATTTGTTGCATCCTTACCTGTGCCCAAGTAGAGGAAAATAATATTCCAAAAGTGTTCTTACAAGCCTAAACATTGGTTATACAGAATAGAAAAAAGAAAAGAGCAAGACATATAAGAAGAAGAGCCACCTGTTGCTGCAAGCAACACTTCATCCCCACCAGGATGGTCATCCATGAAAGGTGATACATCATAAACCTGAAATCACACATCAAAGAAACTTAGTAATAATCTCAACAATAATGATTCCTATGAAATTCATTGCTGGAGGGATGAACATGCCAACTTTTCCATGCTAATAATGTCTTGTTCTTTTAATTTAGAAATCATTACGGGCAGATTGAAGCATTAGTGCATACATTTTCCTTAAAGAGAGACAGTTATAATCATAATATAGTAAGCATTTTGCATTAGATTCCATGTTCAAGATTCTCAACAGAAGGAAGCACCTGGACAGTATTGTACTTTATGCAACAAAGAAGATGCTGTTATGTACAACTTAGTCAATTTTATTCTGAACTTTTCATAATAGATAACTTTCAGCATTGCCTTCTACTTTTGGTTCCTCAACAGTACAAATACATTGACAAAATAAAAGAAGTTGCTCCTTAGTATAGCAAAAAGCAATCAAAACTGTGAGAACCTAATTCTTATATATACAATATCTCAGATGAAGAATCACAAATCTTCTATACCTTTTTCCTCATTATTAAAAACAGGTATATGGGAGAAAAAAAGTAAGAGACATTGAAATTGTCATAAACTGTTAGCCTCTTCTATAGAATTTTGGAAATAAACATTGTCCAACAATTGGAGTAAGAGTCTTGAATTGGCTGGGTGATAAGAGTTGTCCAAACACTATCAAAACTTAACTCACCAAAAACCTAAACAATCATCAAAGCTTCATTTTTCTCTATCCAGAAAATTATTAAAGCGCAGTAAATCATTAAAAAACAAATAAACTTCACCACTAAAATCATATAAAACAAACTCGATTAACTTGTTCGTACAAATTTATCAAAATAATCACCATCAAATAACTAAAAACCAATTCAACAGTCGATATTAGATCAGATATACAGATCCACACACAATTCAACGCAAAAAAAAAAAAAAAAAAAAAAAAAAAGACGAACCTTTCCGTGGATGGTGAGCCAGCAATCCTTAGTCTGGTTATGCTTAGAAACCTCTTCGAAATGATAAACCTTTTCGCTCGCCATTTCCCTGAAAACAACCAGAACGAAGGAAGAAGTAATTAACTCTTTCAAAGTTCGAATTCCTCAAAAAGATAAACTGAATTAATCAATTTCAAAAACAAATCTACATAGAAGAGAAGAAAATTCTAAACCAGAGACTAGGCTGGAAGCAGCACAAGGTTTCTGACCGAAAATAGACTGCGAGTTTTCCTTCTTTCTCAGTTGCTCTGTGTCATTGTTGGCGTTATATTGACGAGATCTCGCTTAGAGCTTGCCAGGCAGATTGACCGTAGACGTAAATGACATACATGCCCCTATACTCTCAACTGTTTTTTTCTTTCGGTGGCCGTGAAAGTTAGTTCCTAGTTAGAAGTTGAAGCAAATGGTGGGCCCCGAGGCATGCTTCCATGAAGTACTCCAGCCCATCTCATAAATAGGCCTCCAAGCAGCCTTGGATGAACGGCCCAGTAACACTTCCACATTTTTTAGTTCTTATGTTTATTAAATTGTTTTTGAGATCCAAATTTTCTAAAATATCGTAGTTGAGAAAAAGAAAAATTTGTTAACCAGTCAGTACTCACCAGCAATGGTTTTTTCCATTCTCTCCCGCTCTCCACCACGACCACTACTCCGGCGTGGCACGCCGCCGCACCGTCTCTCCCCTGCTTCCATTTCTCTTCCATTCTTCTCCACTATGGCTTCATCAAACCCTAACACAAGCCAAACCACTAAAACTAACTCCAACACCACCAACACCAGCGGCAGCTGTACGAAAACTAATCTGGAGATTATCGGCAATGGCTCGGCAGCGGCATTTATTTCGAGCTTAGATGGCCTTTGCAAGCCTTACACACCGTTCCCGTTCGTTGGGTGGAATTGCCACGTGGAAACCATCTTCGCGCATTACTTCAGGTCCCGCCCTGAAGTTACCTTTCGTCGCGAGTGTCTTCGCACGCCTGATGATGGTGCCGTCGCGCTTGATTGGGTTGTTGGTGATGATAAAAGGTCGCCTCCTGACTCACCGGTTCTTGTTCTACTGGTGAGATTGTTGCTTGTTCCATTAATTTCTTGTCGTTAGTATACAGTATTTTATCAGTTATGTTTTTCGAAACGCCGGGTCTTGTTGTGATGTTAAGTTACTATATATAAGTACTGTTTTTTTAATGTCTCACAACTTTTCTTATTCTGTAGCTAGTAGGACAGGCACCAGAATCATAATTTAATTCATGAAGAAGTAATCTGGTCTACTCTAATGAAAGGATATGCCAAAGTTGGAGCATGAGCTTGAGAGAAATGAGGACAGTGTGATAGATTCCTGCTACGCTCATGAGCCACATACAAATTATGCAAAGTTTAGTTGGGCGAACTGATATGAACTATAGTGGGATGGGTTACTTGACATTTGACAAATATTGTACGCATTATATGTAAGATGACCTGGAAAATAAATTGTGACCTAGATTTTCTTCAGGAACTGATATGTCATTGTTGAATCCTTACACTACGGATAAGTTTTATTCACTTAAGTAAAGACTGGAAATATTTAGTTCAAGGATATGATGAGAAGATATTCAAGGTTGATGTCTCAATATCTGTAATTTCTTCATTTTGCCTTATTCATGTTCTCAATCTTGCAAAATGAGCTTTTTATTTGGCTGTATGTTAGTATGAGATAGAAGAAATTTACAGTAAATTGAATGAAAAAGCATATGCTTGTTCTGGTTCTAATTAATGTAAAGCCATCATGCCGTTGATTATATTGCTTTGAACCATCTACTCAATTTGTTACTCGTACTTTTTTCCCACATGCTGATTACATGGTTGCACAGAATATTTTCTTGTTGTGTAGATTGGCTCTGGAGTTGCTAAGTTCTTGAGATCTCTTTAATCCAATCTGTATATGTTTTTCATTGGCAGCCAGGTCTCACAGGTGGGAGTGGTGATGCATACATTAGGCACATGCTTGTAAGAGCCAGAAAGAGAGGGTGGCGTGTTGTGGTTTTTAATAGCAGAGGTTGTGGAGATAGCCCAGTTACAACTCCTCAGGTACCGTTAGAAGATCTCTTAGTATATTTTGTTGTCGCATAAGTATAAATACAAAGAACAATTTAAGCCTGCTTTACTCCATAATTCTTGCATTATTTAATTCTATACTTTATTGGATCTTTCTGTTCAAAATTTCTTTGTTTGCTTTCCTTTTTTTTTTGTATAATGAGGATTAGGGTGCACATTGTACTCGGAGGCAATAATACACAACTGATAAAGTGTGCGGTAAGTTTGGGCTAATCTGTATAGTTGTCTATGATGTCTATCAGTTATATAAATTATGCCCACGTGCAATAGTTTGCTGTATTCAATTTGCTCTTTTACCTTTTGTTTATTGTGTGTGTGTGGGTGTGCACGTGTGTGTGTGGTATGCATGTGTTTCAATGTGTGTGTGCTTGCGTGCGTGTGTGTTTCAATGATGCAATCAATATCTTTCTTTAATTGTAAAGAATATATCTTGGCATACTAGCTAGATCTCTCTCATTATTTTGCAGTTTTACTCTGCTTCATACACAGAGGATCTTCGGCAAGTTGTTAATCATGTCATGACGTGTTATCCTAAGGCAAATGTATATGCTATTGGTTGGTCTTTGGGAGCAAACATTCTGGTGAACTATTTGGCACAGGTACTTCTTAGACTTGATAAGAATACACATAAGTTATTCTTGTTAAAGTTGTATTCATGATGAAAATATTTTCTGTAATGCCTTACAAAGATATGCTAATCTATATCTATCAAGGTGCAAATACAGCAAGCTGTTATTTCTTCTTGTTCTCCTATAAAGTATAAAAGAATCATCTTGTTTGTTATTCCATATCAGTTGTAATTTTTGCTCGTCTTTCCTTTCTTTTGCATATATTCAGCATAGTATCAGTGATAATTGGGTCCTTAACATTTAGAATAAGTTTAGTTTCTATCATGATGATACTGCCAGGACATGCTTACCTTTCTAATGTATTGCAGAGTGTTTTGTTTTATTTTGCTTTGTTTATGTGAAGTGGAAGCTTCGCTCATAACAAAGATTTGACTTATGAAAATTCTTATTAAAGAGATTTTAGTTTTTGGCATAGTTGTGACACAAAATGGGCATATTGATAACATTCTCAATATCGTAAGTTTGACTATGCTACTTCTACGTTCTCTTTGGAGTTCTTGATCAGTACAGATCATACTTTCAGAGGCATTATTGTTGAATACATACACGTTTATTTTAGCTGTTGCTTGTATACTGTCATTGTCAGAGTACTACACACTACTCTGTTCTCCAAAGGAGAATAAAATAGATAAAATGCTAGCTGATACCATAGTTGGCAGACCCGATTCGAACGTTTAGGGCAAACTGAAACCCGCCACGCCATGACCAAATGTGAGTCAAGTTTGTTTTTTAACCATTTATACAAAAAAAGGGATAAAATCCGTTGGATCTGGGCGGGTTTATAGAAAATCCCCTAAGTCAAACTGGATTAACTTGAAACTTAATAAAAAAGAGACTAGCTATGAGTTCCTGGGTGTTACATGAGTGAGTTGTTGACTTAAATCTTTGTTAATCTAGTGAGCTTGTTTGGATGGAATGTGGAATTCTGGTATGTTATGCATATTGGTAAAGGATGTGATTCTGCATTTTTGAATCACCAACCTAATCATGATCAAATATGTATTTCACTATTTCTTTTGTTTCCCTATGATTTATGATGTAACATTCGATTGGCATTGAAGGTCATGGTCTTCCCTATTTGGGAAAGAAAAGAGCATGATGGAAGATCTTATTAAGTTGCCATTTGATCCTTGCATGTAGCAGAAAGTGTGTTTGGATTGAATTTCTAATTTAATACAATTTATAATCTATGTTACTCGAAAAGAAATTATATAAAACAAAGTTCATAAAAAGGTAAATTTTAAAGGCTGTATAGTCAGTATTTTTTTTAATGACAAAATAATCTTTCTAATTATGTCCTCCATCTGCTTTTGGTTCGTTAAAATTTGTCTTTGAGAAATCTTTCTATCAAACACATAGCACATACTTAAATGGTCTTGGTATTTTCTGTTTATATCTGCACCTGCAGCTATTACTGATTATGAATAATTTCTTTTTCATAAATGGAAAGTGTTTGTTATCTCATTTGATCCGTATGATGTTGTCTTGCAGGAGTCTGAGACTTGCGCTCTTTCCGGTGCAGTGTCTTTGTGCAATCCGTTTAACTTAGTATATGCAGATGAGGACTTCCGTAAGGGTTTTAACAATGTGTATGACAAATCTCTTGCTAGAGCTCTTCGTAGAATTTTGAAGAAGTAAGCAAACTAACACCTGGTTTCATGTCGGCTTGAAACTTCGTCAAGTGATTGGCAATGACGATGCCAATTAGTTGGTCTCTGAAATTCTCTCCTTTCTCAGGCATGCCCTTCTATTTGAGGGACTTGATGGTGAGTACAAAATTCCTGTGGCAGCTAATGCTCAGTCTATCAGGGAATTTGATGAAGCATTAACTCGCGGTATGTGCTTTCTTTGTAGGGAGTAGAATAGCCACAATAAAATGGTTGTAGCATGCTTAGCTTGCCTAATAGTAGTAGTTTTTGCAGTCTCGTTTGGCTTCAAGTCAGTAGATGAGTACTACTCTAAATCAAGCAGTTCTAAATCTATTAAATATGTCCGGACACCTCTTCTATGCATTCAGGTAAGGCTTATGATCTTCCAGCTTTTTCTTTGATAGCTAAAATATTGGAATGCCTCTCATGGGTATGTCTTTTTCGTCCAAGTTCATTAGGGATCTAACAAGTAAGCTGAATATTCATTTTGAAAGATTGGGGGCACTGCTTCCTTTGGTTAGTGATGAGTATTATGTTTCCCTAGAGGATTCATTGAATATATTCAGAAGTTGTCCACTTGTGCCTATAGACTTTTTCTGATACTCACATCTAGTGTGCAGTTCCAGTATAGTAGTCTCTTGCTTGCATTTGTAATGGGCAATGTAGTTAAGTTCTTGGGATCTTATATTTAACAAGAGCTGACTTTTCCTTAAAAAAAGAAAATGTAGGTCGGTTATTTCTTTTCATTTTACTACCTATCTCTCTTGCTTATTTTTGTTTTGTATGATTATACCAGGCTTGTAATGATCCTTTTGCCCCTAATAGAGGTATTCCACGGAAAGAAATTGAGGTATTATTACTGTTACCTGTCCTTTATGTTTGGATTATGTAATTTGTGTCATCACCCTTCCCGACCTGTATTTATTTTTATGTAATGGTCTTCCTGGAATTCTACTGCTATTCAGTGGTTATTCATTATTTTTGGTGTGAAACTGTTTCCTGTTACACACCCCATGCTGCATCTAATTTGAAGAGAAAATATTGTGGTGATTGTTGTCATTTGTCCATGCATCTACAGCTTTGCAATATACTTGTTAATCTGTTTATGTCAGCTCACCTTTAGCGCTAACCAGTCCCATGTTCTTTTTCATTGGAGTAAGCAGGCGATGCCTCTATCAGTTCAATATTTAAGGCACTTTTCTGTCAACCATCAATGCTGATACACTCTGTGATGTATAGACACATTTGTGCATTATTTCTGATTATTACGATTCACCATTTCCTGGCCTATTAACACGCATTTATTAGTTTCATTTGTCATGGATTAGGTTTCTGACTCTGATGTATGTGTCTGGCTTATGATGCAGGAGAATCCGTTCTGCGTGCTAATAGTTACCCCGCAAGGTGGCCATCTAGGATGGGTGGCAGGGACCGATGCGCCATTTGGAGCTCCATGGACTGATTCTGTTATAATGGAATTTTTGGCAAATATTGAGAACGAAAATGCAAAAAGCTTTAAAAAGACCAATATTAGTAGGGACAACACTTCTGAACAATCTTTTGCACCATCATTGGCAGGCATGCAATGATGAATTTTCACGAGTGTTACGCAAGGACGGTCCTAATATTGGCACCTTTCCATAGCTACGGTTGACCAAATCCTGTAGCATTATCACACATGCATGGTGGAAAAAATCAGATGAACCTTTTCACGAAGGAGATAACTAGATGAGTTGAATTTTGTTTTCTGTTCTATCATTTAAAAAATTTACAGATTCTTTTAAATTTAATTTCATAATTCATCTTAGCATTACATAGTTAACATTTAAGCCATGTGATGCATCCACAGGTTTAGCTGTTCAATGTACTCTTTTGTAGATATTTGTATAATTTTTTTAAAATATAAAAACTTCGATTACTATCTATTACTTCTTCGAATAAATTCATGTGCAATGCGATAGCAATAACGTTTTCATACTTGATCACATGTACACAAAAGTTTCTTGATGTCTTCCTTTTAAGTTGCAGTAGTTTTATGTATAGTTGTATACAACATCCAGACTAGGAAGAGTGACTACATTTTGTACATGGAGATGGTCTTTCATTGCCTTTCTACATTTCCATATAAAGAGTGTTTCATTTCTTTACGAATTCCTTTTATTTTTTTAAAATTTACTTTCAAATTCTGTTTTAAATACACTATAAATATGGATATTATCTTTAGATTTTGACTATGCGTACTTCTGAAGACTAAATCTTGGCTTAACTTGTGACCTGTAAGTATTGTTGGCTAACCCAGCAGCTTGCAACACCTTTGAACTTGCCACAAGAGTTTTCGGAATGCAACATAAAGATTACACCAACAGTCTAAAACATTGACTCCGCTCAGTTGCCAGTGCCGCACGTGACACGGCAAACTTACCTTTCTTCTCCAGCGTTCTTCTTCACAGCAGGCTCCTCTCGTCCACCGCACACATTTATCTTTCTGAACCAAGTTAATTTTCAACTAAATGCGTCCAGGTACATCTTTTAGTTCGATTTTAATAGTTCATCTATCCCGGAACTGCGACCGAGTACATTCTTGCAAATTATTCCAGTCGTCAATTCAACGCGAGTTTTTACGGAGTAAAATAAGTACATAGATTCTGAGTTATATTAGGATGAAGTAAAATAACTACAAGGGACTTAAGTCTGTTTATTTTATGTCTCTCTTCCTCAACCAAAAAACTCACCAAGATTTTTAAACACTCCAGGGATTTTAACACTCATTACATCTGTTCTCCTTTGCTATATTATTCGCCAACCATCAATATATATCACATAAATTTTTTAACATAAGCCCATACGGAACAGAACATGCAAGAAAGAAAACAACAAGAAGAGCAATAGATAGCAACAATGGCAGACACCATGCAATCCATCAACGCCTTCAACACCAACAACAAGAACAAGAAACGTTCCCTGGAAGACGAAGAACATGATCGCGACAACTGCGTTATGATGAAGAAAGGTTCTGCTGCATGGATCGGAGGCGGCAGCGGAGATCCTGCTGCATCTCTGGCTGGTTCACGGCACGAGTTCGGAGAACACGGCGGTGTCAACATGTCGATCGAAGCTTCAGCAACGTTCACTGTCATGGAACCAGAAACCATGCGACGAATGTTCGCCGGAGAGCTTAGTCCAGAGAGCGATTTCTTCATCTACAGCCGTCACTTTAATCCTACTGTACTCAATCTCGGCCGTCAGATGGCAGCAATGGAAGGAACAGAAGCCGCTTACTGTACCGCAAGCGGCATGTCGGCGATCTCCTCCGTTCTTTTACAAATCTGCGGCGCCGGTGGACATGTGGTCGCATCACGGAGACTGTACGGTGGTACACACGCGCTACTTTCACAATTTCTTCCTAGAGCTTGTGGAATAAAGACAACTTTCGTCGATGCCGGAAACATAGAAGAAGTGAAAGGAGCGATAAGAGAAGGAGAAACAAAGGTTGTATACGTAGAATCAATGGCGAACCCGACCTTGGCTATCGCTGATATACCTGCGATCAGCGCTGCAGCGCATGAGATGGGAGTTTTTGTTGTTGTTGATAACACGTTCTGTCCGATGGTTCTTTCGCCGGCAAAACTCGGAGCCGATGTCGTTGTTCACAGCGTTTCTAAGTATATCAGCGGCGGTGCTGATATCATCGCAGGTAACTAATTAAAAATTACTTTCTTGTTATTAGAAATTATTATTGACAAGAGCGGGGAAATTGTGAACATGTATAGTTGCATGAGTTCTACGTGGCTAAGAAAGTAAAGAAATAAACAAATAGAGAAGAGGCCAAATAGCTGGTGGTTCACTGTTCTCATGATTTTTGCAGAAATCTTTAACGCTCAAGTTGTCGGACTATAATAAATTACAAAAGTGGTTTGCGATGTTCGAAAGTGGTTATAAAATTATTTTTTTTAAAATTGAAAATATTTTTATTTAGTTTAAAAAATAAAAATTATTTTTTATTTAAAACATAATAAAAATAAGTAAATAATAAGATATATTTTTCTGTAGTTTTTAAATTTTAAAATAAATTTTACAAATATTATAGAATATTTATTTAAAAATATGAAATAAAAAAAAGTAAAAATTATTCCATAATCAATGCAAAACGAGGGCTTAGTGTAGAATCCTTGTGTGCATGCCTGTGGTGAGGATTCCTTGTTTGAGTTTTTGAATCATGACCAGTAGTAGACGGGACTTGGGTCTAGAAATTGAGCAAGCTATCTACATAGTCACATATATCATAAATAGCATGGGTCATACACTTTTATGTGCCTGACTGTTGAGGGAAAAATATAGTAATCAATATATATATAGCGATAGCAATATCTAATAACTTAGACAAAAATATGATTGGATTAAATGCTAGCGTCGAAGGATACCGGGGAAAGACATTAATGGAGGAAGGCTATATTATTGCATTCGAGAAAATGAAAGACTCGGCCGAAAGGCCGAAGAAACAAAATTATCGTTTCTTTGTAATACGGCTTTGCTAATGTTTTTGTATGGATCTTCTTTTTAGCTTTTGTATGTATTGTTTGGGAATATCTCAGGAGCGATCTGTGGTTCGGCATGGCTGGTGAACTCAATGATGGACCTGCACAACGGTGCATTGATGCTTCTCGGTCCAACGATGAACGCCAAGGTGGCATTCGAGATAGCGGAGCGGCTGCCACACCTTTCCCTACGCATGAAGGAGCACTCCCGCCGGGCATTGGTCTATGCTCAACGGATGACGCAACTCGGCCTCCGTGTGATCTACCCAGGTCTTGATGACCACCCTGATCATGCTCTACTCAAGTCTCTAGCTAACAAGGGCTACGGCTTCGGAGGCATGCTTTGCGTCGACATGGGAACTGAAATAAGGGCTAATAGGCTGTTGCACCATTTGCAGAACTCCACACAGTTCGGCCTTATTGCTGTCAGTCTTGGGTACTACGAGACACTCATGTCTTGCTCAGGCAGTAGCACAAGCAGCGAGCTGAGTGCAGAGGAGAAGAAGTTTGCTGGAATTTCCCCGGGACTCGTTCGCATGTCAGTTGGTTACAGCGGAACTTTGGAGCAGAGATGGGTTCAGTTTGAAAAGGCACTTGCCAGGGTTGATGATGCACCCTTCTTTCCTCCCAAGATAACCAGAACCAGATGATGCTCTTTGGTTTCATACTAATGATGATACGAAATGTTTCAGAAAACCCTCATTTCATGCACTATACAAGAAGTTTTAAGATTTTGCCTTTGTTGTTTCAACGCCAGTTGCATGGCTCAGAGGAAGTCGTTACTTTCATTACCAGAATTCACGAGCTCTTGCACTGAAAGATTTACTTGATATAGCACGAGTCACGTAGATGATTCCAATTCAGAGATTTACACATACGAAAGTAAAAGTAAATATAAATAAGCCATGTGCATTGAGGTTCATGTTAGTTGAGTCCAAGTTTTAGTCCTGCTGTCAGCGCAATACCAACATAACAATGCAAATATGTGAAACGACTAATGAATCATCAAAGACTCGATAATTTCATCTTTAAACTTGTTGAAATCTCTCAACAAAAAAAAAAAAAAAAAAAATCTCTGGAAGATGTGCTCTGATGTTATGACTTTAGTTATCACGTTTCCATGTAAGACAACTTGAATATCCATTAGAGTGCTGACCACATGAGTTTGTAATAAGACAGCTACTTATCGGGCAACAGCAAAGGATAGAGAAGGTCAAATTCTTCACCATTTAGAACTTACCACATTGAAGGTAGACAGGCAACCTGCATGCTTAATATCTCCCAGAAACAGGCATTTACAACTATGATTCAATAGGTACTGTATAGTCATGACTGAATGATCCTTGGGAAAACTTAAGCCACCTAGGATATGGGTACCTCTGGAATCAGTTAATTGAATTTCAGTCATTCCAAATCTTGTCTTGGACAGGAATCAAGGGGACACCGAACCTAGCTGCAAGCCTGCAAATGGAAAAAAACAAACTTCTGTTTACGGATACTTGGTTAGAACGGCATGTCTTGCAAACTGCGCAAGTGAATTGCATTAGTTTCTTAACCCAAGATGCCAGCATCACAAACTTCTCCATATAGAATGTAATTCCACTATCCTTATGGAAACATCAGGGAGGCAAGCTGAAAAACAAGGAATCTTCTTAAAAAAAAAGGTTGGGTACAATAGTGCACGATAGAGTGTATCGTAGGCAAGCTATGTTGAACTCTTCGTTTATTTATAGCATTAATAAATTTAGTGAGTTTTGCTGGAATAATCAAATACTTTGTGCAAACATATCATGGAGAAAAGATTAGTTGTTGAACCTTCACTCAACATGCTGAACCGAAATCGCCAATATGTTAGAAACATATCCACTTGAACCTGAGAACAAATCAGAGATCAGCTAATTGCGCCAGACACTTGAAGTAACAAAGTTTTTCTTCAAGAATTATCCATATGGGCACTTACAAAATCTATGTCAGTTACCGTAGGAATGTATATTATGATTGCGAAGAGACTACAGCTTCTAAATCCCATTTGAGTTTGAAGGTGATGAAAGCTTTGGCCTCCAGCCTCCCCAAGATCAATTAGAACAAAGATGAAAAAATCAAGAAAGCAACTAGATCATGCCTATGCATGATGCATGTGACAACAGATAGAACATACTTTAACTGCCTTAATGCCAATCAATGCTATGGAACTGCACATAGAACACTCCATTTATGCAAGTGGAAATCTCCTAGCCTTCATCAAGTCAATTGAATGTTATTTGATTCCTTTAGCACCCTTTCAAAATAAAAAGGTTTCTTTTGATTTTCTCTATATTTCTTTAAAGATCATGAAAATAGTGCATTCTGCTTTAACTCGGGCCCTGTCTAGAGCAGTCAAAAGAAGGAAGGAGGATCATGGTGAAGAAGTGACCTGGAGGGGCTCAATATGATATACTTATGTAATAAAACTCAAAGAATTACATCCTTGATTCATATCAAAGATGCATATAAGGAAGCATCTATACAAAGTAAAGATGATTCTATGAAAACCAGACAATATAGCTAGCTCTTCCTTATTACACACAATGCCTTTTACTAAACAATTTGATGACAGATGTAGAGGCATTATACCAAGAATAGAAATGACCAATATACATAATACATGGTTCTGAAAAAAAATCAACTTTTAGAATATGAATGCCTTAGGGTTGAAATATGTTACCTTCAAAACTTTCTGATCATGTCAAGATGGGACTTAGTAGAAGAAATAACCAACCCATCAATATCAATGGGAAGGAGAAACTTCTTTACATAACAACCAGCTCCAACAGGTTCATCTGGAGGAACTATCATAAGAACATTGTTGCTTCTGCGCAACATTCCAATCACAGTCAAAGAGCTTCCCTCTTTAATGCTCCTGACAGGTTGTTATTAAAATAAAAAATTAAATTATTTAAATAAAAAAGAGAAACAGTTAGCACTAAAAAAAATTAACACAATCTGAAAATCAGAAGTATGAGGGAGTTTCACCCTTCCACAAGCAGCAACAAACGTCCGTCAAAAGGTAGGTTTCTTGCTCTAAGCCATTTCTTTAGAGTAGATGATAGTTGTCTATCTTTTCTGGTGGTTTTGATCAGTTCAGTCTCTTGAATAAGAGGAATCAGCTTAGACCTGTCCCCAGCTTTCACCAATAGTCTTAAACCAGACCTTGTGTCCGTCAAATAAAAATCTGCAGTATATCTCTGCCAAAGATAATTTCTTGTTAGCATACAAAGCTCAAAGTTGCTCTAATGCAAACCACTTGTATCAATGTTATTTGTTACTTGACCATATGGTTGACTACTTTCTAATATAGAAGCAAAGAAATAACCTTGACTAAAAATTAAGCTCACAACTACTACAGTTGAGGTAGTGGTTCCTACTTCCTAGGCTCCATCCAAGTAGCATCAGAGTCACCAGGATTACTACATCTATCAACTCTACTTTATAGAATGTCCTCAGGTTAATGGTGGGAGGAATGCTGAAATTGTATCCATAATAAGAATGGACTTAAACGCTTTAAGAAACAACTAAGTTACATTATAGAAAAAGGAACTGTCGATGGCATGACCTGTTGACAAACCATATTCCTAGTGAGCAAGACAAAATCATACTCAAATATTTATGTTGAAAGGATGCTTTCATTTAGTTCACAGCATAACGGTAAGAAATCTGACTCGGGATAGCTGCATGGCAAAAAGATAATTGCATACTCTATGCAACAATGAAGTTACTTATAGTAGATGACTATAGATACTACACAGGCTTAATAACCTAAGTGAACACGATCATGAAGAAGAAAGCAATGGAATATGCAGATTGGTTTAAAATCAGTTAGCAGATTACATAAAAGTTCTTAGAGTATCTAAGATAGTCAAACAACTAGATAAGAAGCCACCCAATTATCAGGAAGAGTCAACACGAACTGAATTAATCTCTTATGGTAAGATGGCATTCACAGTACATTACCTCAGCATAGGCCAGATTCCACATGAAGCACCTGTTTTGCTGATGCCTTGGCTTCAATATGGACCTTCCATATTCATATAAACGAGTTGATGTATACACACATCTTTCAACCTTCTCGTATGAAGATTCATAAGCCAAATCTCCACAGGACACCATCTGCGCTAACATGGAAAAGATACCAATCAGTTTTCCAAAATACCAGTAATCCAATGTAACCCGCACTCTAACGTAAAACAACAATAAGAGGCCTGATCACGCAAAACATCCAGTACATCACCTGAAATTGAATCATACACATTCTATTCTTGGAAGCAAAGCCAAGGAAAGCTACGTAAAGAACCATAGCTGAAAGCAAGAAACAGAAAAGCTTTACCCCGGTGATCTTGACGATCTGGCCGTGACGAGCCGATACCAGATCAGTCTCCGGAAACCTGTCGATAAACAGTTGAACTGCTTTGCTGGTTTTGAAACAATGGATGTTCCACAGAAGGAAAGCGATAACAAATCCCGAGACAAGTAGAAGAAATCCGAGAAGAAATGCACTGTGGACAACAACGAGAATGAGAATGGAGACAGCCAGGGAGAGGAGGATGAGAGGGATGAGAACGTAGAGGACAGCAGGTGGAACCGGGCCACAGTTGCTGGTGGGTCCACAAGAGTCACCGGCGCCGTTGATATCGCTCATCGCCGCGATCCGGAATGAGAAAGTTTCTTTTTGTTTTGAATTGTGAGAGAGAGGGAGAGGAAAGCGGCGGCGGTGAAATGAACGGAGTGAGCTGAATAAGCTGGTGATTAGTTAACTACACTGAAAAGCTACTAGTATTTACGTTGGTGCCTTTACTAGCTGTATTGCCATAGTTTGCAGGAAAAAACCTGAAATTTGCAAGTTAGCATAAAATCTCTTTCTGTTACTTTGCACAATTTTACCCAAGCTACATGGACGAAATTTTGAAACTAATGAATGCAGTAACAGAAAAAAAACAAAGACAAAATACAAGAGAGGATGTCATGAACAATTTGTGATCTAGTTAGAAGATCCAGCAGTAGCATTGAGTGCATAGTGCACCCACTAGTATTTTACATGAAAATACTATAAGACTACAAAGAAAATACATCACTAAAAACTGCCAAGCATACAACAAAGAGATAGTTTTCAGTGTCAATGCAGCAAAAAAAAACTATCGCAACTCTAACTCGAAGGAGAATCAAAACAAGGGATGTCTGAGTTTGTACCATCCATACAGAAGGAACTTTTACACACTCCCATGGATCATTAATGAGGAACTGAACCACACCAGACTTGCAGCAATAATTCATAGCAAGTGTAACAGCAGGATTATCCCCCTGCGGTACGTCACATATATAACTGCAGCATCGTCTTTCATGAGTACTGACCCTTTCTAGCTTTTTGTTGCTTTTCTATCTAAGAATAATTGCAGTTACCTCCCCAATCAAGTACCATGTAGCAAGTTGAAGATTACGACAATGTGCAAACAGTAAAATGATACTGGAGATTATGATGACTTCGAATTGACAAAGAAGCGGGGTTGAACTGCTCTCATTTGTTCTAGAACATGCTTCTATCATCTTAATTGGAATATGCTCTGGATGATTTTCTTTAGCAATTCATGAATCTCATTAGAACTGAGTCGCCGACCATGAGCACCCAAGTTCTCTTTTCCTTGTTCCAGCGTCTTCGCACCAGGAGCTGGAATTGCACCTTTACTGATACACCAGTTTATTGCAACCTGTTAACAAACAAAATACCATTTTAATCTTTGACTTCGTAAAAGGGTTAGCAAGTGCACTTACAGTAAGTTAAATGCTTTCATAACTGTATCCCATACACATGGACATAAAGTTAGTGCATATTTCCTGCGTGGAATGACTTGCCAGATGCACAAGCAGAACTTCCCAATTAGCCCATCATCTATCAAACTAGAAACTGCATTTTCAGAAAAATTTCATGACACTCTAACTAACTAGTGTTACAAGCAGTCACAAAATATTGTAGCATGTTTACCCTTATTTCAGGATCAAAGCTACTTTTCTGCATCTTGCCACTCTTCACTGGACTTGATTGTATATTTGCCACTTACTCATCACACAGAGTCCTTTAGTCTAGAACGGCAGACACATGCGCGCTAACCATGACAAAAAATCCCATGTATAAGCTTTCAGCATTTTCAGCTTTTAAGCTTCAACTTGCATATCCTCTCACCTCTATAAGCATGCTTGCTGCTATTGATCATTTTCCATGACCCCAACTTCAATAAAAGCCTTTCACATCTCTTAACATGACCATGAAAGTTTATCAAACAGTACAATCTTTGAATTAGATGAATTTCAGTTTCATGTGTGTTTACTTTCAAATAACAAAATTAAGCACAAGTACAATTTACACCTGTGACATGTTTTTTTCCATTTTCTGAGTAATATCCTCCAACATACTCAACAATCCCAAACCCGAAAGAATTTGCTGAAGTAGCAACACCCTGAAAAAGAATTTTCAAGTTAGAACTATAAGGTTCCTCTTCTTGAGAGCAAATTCTTCTGTATTTCTTAGCCAATATATATAAAATGCGATACCTTCGGCCATGAGGAAACTTGGAAGGTTTATATTTTCCAGTTAACGTGCCCAGTCCAAGAGGGCTGTATGCAATCAAACGAATACCAAGAGAGTCACAAATTTCCTTCAGCTCTATTTGACTTTCTCCAAAATCAGACTATCTAACTTTGCAACATGTTTAGATATGCGAATACCTCTAACGTTCAAGTAGTGCCTAATTATTGACCAGAAATAGCAATTATCTCTATCAAATCAATCTCTACACAATTATAACGAATAACCAATTAAGTTCCTACATAACAAGAATTCTGAAAGAATCCATTCATGGTTTCACTAGGGCACATTTCAAAGCATAACTCAAAAACACAAATTGAGAGAGAGAGAGAGAGACAGAGAGTTTTCCCAGCGCCAGAAGAGTGGAGGGAATCTGAGTGAATTTACCGACGAGAAGGAGCCATGAAACGAGCAACATGCGCTTAAGCGGTTGGGATGGATAGGACACCAGCGGCGGCGCCGCCGATAGAGCCATTGATTTCTTTCTCTTCCTCCGGCAGCAGCAAGCAGGAGTCAAAAACTCGCTGCTAATAAGCTTCTTCTTTGTACACCATATGTACCAAGCGCCGGTTTGGAATTATTAATGAAATAAAATTTTTTTAAAATAAAAAATATTTTTATTTTTTAAAAAATAAAATTTATTTTTTTGTTTTAAAAAATAATAAAAATATATAATAAAAAATTTGATTTTTGTAAAATTTTTTTATTATTAAAATTTTAAATACTTATAAAATATATATTAAAAAATATAAAATAAAAAAAAAATCGAAAAGTAGAAAATGTAATCCCAAACGCCTTCATTAGGTTTTCACATAAAATAATGGGCTCATAAATGGGCCCTTTCAACTTTAGTCCAGGGCCTTACAAATCACACGGCTCGCGAGAACAAAACAATACGCACAAATGCTGGAGAGGAGAACCGAAGTAAAAACAGCAAAAGGAAATGGATCCCTCCGCCGGCAACGGAGCGATAGCTACCGCCGTAGCTTCAGCTGGCTCTGCTCCACCGAGCAACTCTCCGACGCCGAATTCCGCCGCGTCTCCTAGTGATGACCCGAAGCAGAACCTATCCCAATTGATCGGATCTATCCAGCGAAACCTGGACCTTCTTCACCAGCTCCACCTCACCGTCTCTTCATTCAATGTCTCCTCGCAGCTTCTACTTCTCCAGCGCTTGTAACCTATCTACTGTCAATTTCTCAATTCTCTGATTCTGATAACTTTCGGGATGTTTGCATGATTCGCTCTCTTTAATTTCTTTTTAAGAACGGATTCCTGTTTATTATACACTTGGGATAGGACCTGCACTCCCAGATGTTTTACTAAAGCACAAGATTAGAATTAACTACATGTGGATGGATTAGGACAGTATTGTGATAATTCCGCAGAATTTTTCTTCGAGGTGGTTAAGTGAAATATGTTACTAACAGTTAATCTGGAAAATCGACTTAGCTCGTTAGTGAAATTGAATATCATTGGGAGCTCATGGAGTCAAAGATTGGTGTTAGCTGCTCCAAATCCTAGTGGAAATTTATTTACTAGATAAGGAGTTAATTCACTTTGAGAGGTTGTTAGATTTAGTAGGTAAATGATCAACTCCTTGAGAATGTGTTCTATTTGAACATTGCCTTTAGGATGCAATTATTTGGAAAAAACAATAACTTGCTGGAATCTTTTAGATATATGGATATGAGTCGATGGAGTTAGGGGAGGTAACTTCACTAACTGCATATTTACCATGTAAAAAGATATATACATGCTGAACTGCGCACTTGTATGCACTTGAGAAGCTTGACCATTCTAAAGTAACTTATAGCGATATGTATTTGCAAAAGTGATTTTTAGTTGCTTAATTGTTCTCTTTATGTATGTTTTTCTCATCCTTTGGTTCGATGCAATTCATAGGAATGCTATGGTGGGGGAACTAGATAACATGCAGAAGCTTGCAGAACACTGTAATGTCCAGGTGCCGATGGAAGTCATCAAGTGGGTCATGGATCTTTGATAGATTTTTTGTTTTTGCTCATGAATTTCTAGTTGATTCGTTCTAATGAGTGACCATGTGTTTGGATCTCATCTCTAGTTTGATTGATGATGGAAAGAACCCGGATGAGTTCACACGAGATGTCCTCAACAGCTGCATTGCAAAGAACCAGGTCACTAAAGGAAAAACTGATGCATTTAAGGTATTAATTAATCTTATAGAAACTGTCTGTTGTTTGGAAATTCCTCTGTTAATTGACTACCCTTACAAATTGATAAGGCTAGTCTCGTGCCGTTAGCTTTAAACTCAACTGGTTGTTTGTTAATTTGTGAATGCATTAAGAATTACACCAATAATTAAGCCTCATTCCGCTAGCTGGGTCGGCATTAGCAATTGATTGTACTAAATTCAATATTAGTTAGAATGTAGCACGACTTGAATGCATTCAAGTCTACATTACATGATTGGTGGCGTTCCCGTCTAAATTTGATTCTGAAATTGTCTGATCGTTTTCTTCTTTTCTCTTCAGGGCCTGAGAAAGCATTTATTAGAGGAACTTGAACAAGCTTTTCCTGAGGAAGTGGAAACCTATAGGGAGATTCGTGCTTCTTCAGTGGCTGTAAGTTGTTGTGTCTCTTGAGTTCATATGATATATTTATCTTTAATATGATCTAGCTGAGATTATTTTATAGTTGTAAGAAACGTGCCTCGCTAGATAGTTTTCTCCCATTGTTATCATCCGTAGCTTTAGTCACCTAGTGAGCAACATAATAGAAGACTATGAGGCAGGTTTGGCAGTGCTTATCACTGGTTATCAAAGACTTGTTTCCCAATAAGCCTTTTACGTTATTTTTAATTTTTGAAAAGTACAGATGAATTGTAAGTAATAATGTGTTTTATTAAGTAAAAAAGTCAAGGTCGCTTTCCGAAAAGCCCCAACATGAGCTCCTTTTCAGAAAATGCTCCTTATTTAAGCACTCCCACACGTCCCCTATATAGTATTTTAGCTAGGTATATACGAGTTGATTTGGCATATATTTTTGTTTCTTATTTAAGTTACATTAACTGCAAGCAATACCTGATATTGACATGATGGAAATGCTCGTCATTAGTACTTTGTTTTGATTGAATGGTGGGGCAAGTTTTAATTCATAAAAATGATTTTGGCTGTAATTGTAGATGAATCAGTTATTTCCTGTGGCGAGCTAATGATTTTGTGGAAGAGATCTTAGATTTTTATTGGACGGATTGAACCACCTACTGGAAATGCACAAAGCATGATAAGTTAGGCTGGAACTTATGAGGATTGGCTGGTAAGGGAAGTGAATCCCGTAAAAGTTCAAATGCTTTGGTTTGGATCCCATTCTTGAAACACAAAGAGAAGCATAGGGTGAAAGAGCTTTCACAAAAAGAGAAGTAGGGAGAGGTGATCAAGCTAAACCTCAATTCTATGGCCATTCTTCAAAATGGCAAATCCACTTGTAGAGGTTGAGGAGATAATTTATGAAGTTAAGGTTTAATGCTCAGTGGTGTAGTAGTGATCTTGATATTTTAATTAGGTTCTAATTCTTGTTAAACAATGTTCTAGTTTGAGGATCGTTTGCCTATTAAAGCCAGTAGATGTCAGCTAAAGCAGCCTTTTGCTTTTACATGCAGGAAGCTAAACGCATGGCTCAGGCCCAAAGTGTTTTACCCAATGGAGATGTCAAAGTTAAGCCAGAGTATTGAAGGATGAGCTCTATGCAATGTAAATAGGTTTGTCTTTTCTGCATGTTCATGTTACAGCTCATGGATGATCCTCTCAAATTTATGTATAATACAATTTTATCTCTAAACTCAATTTTCTATGCTAATTTTTTAGCAGAGTCTTTCATGCTAGTTTTTGATGCTCTAACTAGCAGCTTTTATGATTGCCTTGCATAGTCCCAGTTCCATTTGCTTAGTTAAATTTTTTTTAATCACTCCTGGTTAAGTTGCCCATGCATTTCTGTTTATCAACTATTATATTACCTACTTCATAATCTGTCAATTGTTTCATTGAAGTAACTAGTTCTCTTTGAAACTATGGAGAGATTTTTATGGATTTGGTGGCTGGAAAATTTTTTCGCGTCTTTTGTACTAATATCTGGTTTAACATGGCACTGATGAGTTATCCTAAGAAAGAATGTTCTTGTAATGATGAAGACCAAAATTTAAATCCTGTTGTCACTGCTATGGGAAATAATAATATTTGCATGCTGATGTCCTTCAGATGTAAATGTAAAAGCAGTCCGTCATGTCATTAACTATGATACAATTGATAAACTATTTTTATGAAGGTGCATGAAGTTTGAATCAGGCATTTTATTCTTTAAGAGATTAAGAATCCCATCAGATGATGGATTAACACTGACGTGGTAAGAGTAAGAGGCAATACTTAGATAATGAATTAAGCATGACAGAATGGACCTTGAAAAGCTGAGATTCGGAATTTTGTCAAACCCAACCTGATCAAATGTTAGAATGTGCTTTATTTTTTGTTATGCTTAACATCTCCAGCCATTCTTCTATCAGAACACCATTGTCTTCAAGTTGCAACTGGAGACTCATAATCAATAATTTTCTGCAGTTAAATACGGGCAACAACAGCTTTATTGTATGTGTTTTCTGCGAGACAAGATTACTGAGTACCACAAAAATAATGGAAGAAGCTAACAATCAAGGAGGTTGACCTTTTCAGTATTGCAGATAGTATCATCATAAAATGGGCACTTATGAACATTCTGCTATCTAGTAGGGCACCAACGAGATCTCCTGCAATGTCATTGCTGTTGCATTCAGCGGAAAGTATTAGAGGCTAGTTTTTCTGAGGTTGCAGTTTTAGGTGTCATGTTGTTTACGACTGAAGTAAAGGTACTTCTCATGTACTTTGGAATGCACTTCCGAAAGTGTAAAAGTTACATATCCAATGAGGGATACATCCTCTGAATTCGGCATCATTTAGCTGCAACGTCTATTTTAGAAGCAAGTTGGCAACCCTCTGAAATCAATGAATGCTACCTAATGTATTTTCCATCAATTCTTACCTTTGATTATCGGAAACTGGCATTTTTTAATGTAGCGGAAATATGAATTTTACTATCAACTATTTAATGGACTGCTAGATATAGTCAACATCTTTGAGATTTGGTAACTGGATGGATGCTTTCCTGGACCAGTTATCTAAATATGAGCAGCACCATATCTTTGATCATGCAGCAGTGATTATGTATTCAAGCTTTGTTATCCTTTGGAAGGACTTAACACTCTGTTTATAAGTTCCAGACCAATCTGTTAAGACCAGCAGCATCAAATTCCCAACTTTTTCACATTGATTTCTTCTTGTGAAGCAGCAGCAATTTGTACATGTAACCCTCTCAGAATTTTATTCTAATTGGGGGGGCAACCAAGAGAGATTCCTATTTCTCCTAACAGAGTCTCACCGTCGATTCTAATCTAACACTCCACACAAAATTTAATTAAACTTCTTAATCTTGGGAAATTCCAATATCATTGGCAGGGAACGGAAACCACTTCACATGATCTCCATGTTCCATTGGTTCGTTTTCTCACTCTGTCGCAGACAAAAAATCCCACCACTGTGAAGAGTTTGCAGTGCAACGCTGGTCATGGAAACCTGAGCTGCTACCGCTGCTACAGCCCCGACAGCAGTTTTGTTCTTCAGCTGAAACCAGCGAGCTCGCCTGGGCACGTTCCGGCACGCAAAACAACTCGTCTTCTTCTTCTAGTACTCCACCTCCTCCGCCGAAATAATCCAGCCTCTTCTCTTCATGGTTGTCTCTCTGCAGAAGTAGAGCTCTTACATCTGCAGATCCTTCTCTGATTATCTTATTATTACTCCCAGCTGGCTTTAACAATTCTTCTCCATCTCCTTCTCCATCGTTGCTGCTTTGATCTGCTGGTTTTTCTAACATCTCCGCAAGCTTCTGCAACTGTTTCGATTTAACACAACTAGTAAGCATTCCTCTTTCTCAACGTGTTTCTAACAAAGATCAAACAAAGAAAGAAGAAAATTTAATTAAGCTACCTGTTTGAGAAGGAGCTGTTTTTCTTTCTTGAGAGACTCAAAGCTGGAGAGAAGAGATTGGTAATCTGACCGAAAGGAATTGTACTCTCGTTCGAGCTGCTTAGATTTCCATCTAGCACGCTTGTTCTGGAACCAAATGGCGACCTGTCGCGGCTGCAGACCAAGCTCTCTCGCCAACTGCAGCTTCTTTCTCGGCTCAAGTTTTGTTTGCGTCTCGAACATGGACTCCAGTGAACGAATCTGTTCTTCACTGAACCTTCTCTTGTTGTTGTTTCGATCTCCTCCTCCTCCCTTCCCTTGCTTCTTTTCTGCAACACCACCACTCCCCATGAATCCCATGAACTCTGCTTCTTCTGCAGCAGAGAACTCTTCACTTTCCATATTACATACAACCACCACGACACTTTTTTATCTAGAGATGCAATGCGGCGTGGAGTTGGGAAACTTTATCGTTCAACGACAGTGGAGCTATAGATATATGCTGGTTGGGATTGTGTTGACGGAAAACAACATGAAATTGGTGTTCTTTTATGAGATCGAAAATCAAAGAAACAAAAGGGTCTCTCCTGTCCTGGGGTGATGGGTGTAATGTATGCGGAAAAAGAAGTAGAAGAATGAAAGAAAGAGAGGAGAGTAAAAAAAACAAACACTTGGACCCAATGAGATTTAAGCTCGTGGTTAGCATAGCAGCCACACATCGCTATCTGGAATGCCACGGTTGCTTGCTCACTCTTCTATCCTCCAATTCTCTCTCATCTTAGGTGGCATTGCTTGCCATTTTGTCTTCATCCATAACTCCCCCCTCCCCCTCCACATCTCAATAGTACTCTTCCTCTTATGCATACCCTCTTCTAATTCCTACTCTCCCTCGTTAACCATAGCAAAAATAACATAATCGAATTCAACTGTAACTGAAGTCAGGATAAACTTAAAACACTGCCGTTCTATTACTAACTGATCTAACAAGCAAATTACTATATACTTTTCTAGAACCTTTTGGGTTCAACTTGAACTCTTGAATTTAATATACATTTTTAGAATAATTATCATTCTCAAAAAAATTCTTTTCAACTCAAAAAATTATAAAGTAATTATGCATATAATTTTATTTTTAAATATTTAAAATAAAATACTTAAAAAGAGTTTTCTACAAAATATTTTTATTCATAATTCTAAAGGTGTAGTGTTACTATAGGTGCGTTTGGCATCAAGTTTCAAAAACAATTTTTAAATTTTTTTTAATTTTATATTTTTTAATATATATTTTATAAGTATTAAAAAATTTATTTAAAAATTTAAATAGTGTAAAAAAGTTTTCCGTAATAAAATTTTTTATGTATATTTTATTTTTCTAAAAATAAAAAAATAAAAATAACTTCTATTTTAAAAAATTTTTTTGCAATTCTGCGATCAACTATATTGTTTGAGTCTATAACATGCGAATTGGGAACTCTGAAGATTGACGCATTCAACAGTCTGCAGCAAAACTGGAACCAACCTGCCTAGCCCTGTGTAGACACGTGGCATGAAAAGGTCGACACGATTAGGTCCGGTTTACGTCCGGTCGGGGCGATAGAATGACGACAAAATGCGGCAGGAAAGATGCCCAGTGATAGTCGCATTAGAATAGTGAAGAAGAAATATCATGTGCATATTCGTACACCGAACACTGACTACAACCAATAATATTATTTCACTTGGAGACGTGGCAAAATGTCTACATTCTTATTGGACGTATTAGTGAGGAATGCTAGGAGAAGGAGAGGAGTGACATGTCACTGTTTCAAGGACAGGGACGAGGAACAAGCTGTCATATCTTGAGATGGCGACACGTGTAGAAGAAAGGGTTTTGGTCTACACGATCCTCGTGGTAGGGACGTTGGTTTTTTGTCGTGTAGTGCGGGAAAGCAGAGAGGGTGGCGTGAAGTTAATAAGTTATAACATACTGTCTTGTGGGCCCACTAAACACTGCAGGTCGCCGTCACGGTTTTGGTGCACGTGAGCCCCGCGCATTGGCTTTCTCGTTTCTAGCAAGCCGCGGGAAATATTTGCAGTAAAATCCTATGACTTCGAATAATTCATAAATTACGTCCTTCAGTTCTAATTAGAGTTGTTAACTTGTCATTGTATTGCATTATTTTTCTAACATAAAGTTCTAAAGATTTTTCGCAATAACGTTTTAAAAGTAAGTACTTGAGCAAAAGGTTATACTTGTAAACCCGTAAGCGGTTAGAATCCTCACCGTAACTCGTGCTAATGTAGGGTTGCAATAAGGCTAGCTAAGAGTTTGTTTAGTTATATAAGATGACTTCTTAAAACATAAACCGTTAAAAATAAATTAAGTTATACTTGTATTTAAAATAGTTTTAAAATAATTTTTACTATTTAAATTGTATTTAACTAAATTTTGAATAAAACTTGTGCGAAAAGAATTGAAACACATAGAAATAATCCGATGAGCATTAAACGAATAAAATTTATTTGTTTTTACTCTTTTGATTGCATATCCATACAAGAAAGTAATGCTTATTATTTTTTTATTTTATATTTTTTAATAAACTTTTTATAATATTTTATAAATTTTTTTATAAAAAATTTAAAATAAATAAATTCTACTTCTCAAGATTTTGTATTAATTATTTTTATTGAGATAAAAATAAAACTTTTGTTTCAAAAATTCTTAAAAATATTTGTTTTTACAAAAATTTATTTTCAAAAGCACATTCAAACATTTCCAAAATCCTAAAATAAAGAAAGAAGAGTTGAACCTTGCTAACTTTATTTAGATTAACTCATAGTTATAAAAATCAGACCGAACATTTAACCGAAAAATTGTCCGGATAACCATCATATTAAAAATACTAAAGCGTTGACGGTAGTGCGAACGCTTATTATTTCAAAAGAAAAAATAATAAATATTTTCTTACTAGAAGGTATAAAAAAAAAAATAAACTAACAAAAAAGATATAGAAAAATAAAAAATTATTTTAAATAATAAATTTCAAAAGAAATTTTGTTTTAAAATAATTTTGTTATTTTTCTTACACTTTAACAAAATTAAAAATATAAAAACTTAAAAATCACTAATAATAAATATTTATAAATAAAATATAACAAACTTATCTTTTTGCATTATCACATCCAAATATAAAATCTAAACTACATATTATATTTTAATATAAGACTACTAATAATTATTTTTGTATCAATATATCATAAATTTAATTTTTTTTAAAATTTAATTTAATCCGGTTTGACCCGGACGAGCGGGTCGGAACGGATCGAAGCAATTCAGAGCGGATCAATTGCGTAAACGGTTTTATTATAAATTCGGACCGATTTACGATCCGAATCGATAGCTTTTGGATCGATCCGGACGGACCGGTTCGGATTTTCCAATTATGGATTAACTGCAAAGGAAATAAACATTAAGAAACTAACAAACTATAAACGCATATACATATAACATAGTGGAAGTAAAATGAGTTCTACAGGAACTTTTAACTAGAGGTGTCTTTCGTGCTAGCTTCTTCAAGACTGTGACAACTAATTTATTTCTTCACTAATTATAAATCACTATTTTCTTTATTTATTATGCCATACTGTTTTTTGAGAATGTTTTGAGAGTATCTATGATAAGAAGTTTTTTTTAATGAAGAGTACTTAAAACGTTTTTTGAAAAGTCTGATTTTTTATTTAAATCTACATATAAAATAATATTATAATGTTTTACTTTAAAATTTTTAAAAACTTACAAATTAAAAGAAATTATTAAAATATATAAAATATTATTTGAAATAAATAGCATTTTATAGATAAGCCAAACGTTATTTTCATCTGTTGCTTTACTGCCTTGAGTCATATGATCAAGAACAGGTGTAGATCATTTACATTTTTAATTAAACCCCATCATCTTCAAATCATTCTAGTTTACAGAAACAAATAATATTCAAATTCTACTTCATAAATATATTCCTGCAAGAATCAAAGACTTGTTATTTCTAATCCTTTATGATTAATTCTTGTAGGATTATTATGCTATGCCAATGAAACCTGCATGCAGGTAGCCGCAAAGAAATTCTTGTAGGTAATCGTAAAGAAAGTTTTGAGTTTAACATAAGGAAGCTCTTCGACAGCGAAAGCTGACGACAATCTAACGATTAAGACTTGGCTTATTGCATCAGCATCAGCAGCAGCTCTATTGCATTGAAAAGATTTTTTAATAATTAACTGCAAGTGTGTAGAAATTCTTGACCTAATTGATTTTCTGATTATGTTTATACCCATTTTAACTTGATGGTGAATGCAGTTTAGTGATAAAGTCAATGAAATTTGAGCAAACGATGTATATTATAATTTTACAGAATAATTTATATACAGAAAATTGGTCGGCCCAGCATTTAGAAATATTTTATTTTGGACAAGAGAGCCTATTACTCATGGGCCCAGTAAAGATCACTATACTTCTATCGGCTAGCCAAATATTGTCCGGGTTTTAGCCTGTTTGATAATTTAAATTATTGATTTATTCTGAAAAGCGTTTTTATCAAGTTCGTAGAAGTAATTGTTTCAAGCAAATTGCCATCAATCTTGGTAGATTAATTGTGTTTCGCTTATGTAAATAAAAACCAACTTTGCTGCAATTGAGATCGTTGTAAGAGAAGGGTTGATTCCTAGGAATCAAAGAAGAATCACTTAACTTGGAGAACAGACTCACTCCACCTATATGGACAATGTTTTAATTACACAAAACTTATTTGTTTGACAAAATTTTAAATATGAATTCATGTTTTATATAATTTATTCGGAAGTTATCTCTAACCTATTTTTACTGAATTCAGTTCCGTCAAGTTAGTTTCACGAAACTCTTTTTTATACTAATGAAAACACATTCTAAACATCTCTTGAGGAGAAGGGGTTGGATTATGTTGGCAGTCAAGTGTAAACAAACCCATCAATCCTTTTCACATGAAATCTCTGTCTTGTGTAAACATTATTTAGTGAAATTTGATGTACTATTCTGTTAAAAATTGTAAAGCCACTATATAAATTAGTGATTCATTAGAATGCAACAAGTTAAATTAGTTAAATGTCCAAAGATCAAGGAAGATGAACCAACACCCAAGAAGTTGGAAAGCCAACGGTTAAGAATTTTGAAGTATTTCTTGTAAGATGAAAGACCAAAAGACTTGAACAATTAGTAGGAAGATGAAAGGACAACCGCTTGGAAGTTCAAGAGTCTTCTTGAGGTATTATATATATGAATTAGAGGTATTTGCTTGGAAGAAAGAACAAAATAAAAAATGAGAAAGGATCATTCTCACATCAAGTGTAAGAGATATAAACAAAGCATTCTAGTGAGAGTTCCCACTTAAAGTGTAACATAAGAGTTTGTAATTGCTTTGCCTTAGTGATTTCCTTGAAGGTTAGTTTGCCTTTCCGTGGAATTTTTCTCGTTTTTCCTAACGTAAATCTTTTGTCTTTGTAATTGTCTTGCTCTTATCTCAATTCTCGTATTGCTTAAACAAGATTCTTGATTGTGTTTTATATTTTCGTTGCGTCTATCGACAACCGAACACACTCGCTATTTCCAACAAGTGGTATCAGAGCAATTGGTTTGTTGCAATGACAAGCAAGTACGAGATTGAGAAGAAATGCAAAACTATGACAAATAAGGTTGAAGGTGTGGATTCCTCGACGTCCCTTACTTGTGTGGTGTACTGATGATACTAAGACTCTAATGGGAGATACACTAATTGATGCTTGTGACAAGTTTTGAAATTGCTGGAGTCAGTTCCATCAATCTTACGGCAAATGATGGAAGAGAGTTCATTATCAGTAAGGTACGTTCTATTTTTCGTCTTACGAAAAATTTGTTGTCTTTAGGATAATTGGATGACCTAGACTGCAAGACTCACGGTGGAGGCGAGATCATTGAGGTCATCAAGGACAGGTTAGAAAAATTGGAGGCTAAAATGATCGATTCAAATCTGTATAAGGTGCGTGGAGTGACATGGGTGCAGAAGATGCTTGTATTGCATCGGACAATATTGAGGATATCACGAAGTGTGGCACTTGAAATTTGGGCACATCTCGGGACGTGATTTGAAGATCCTCAGTGATCGGAAGTTTATAACGGAACTGTCCGACGTAAAGTTGTCATTTTGCGATGAGTGTATCACCGGTGAGCAGCACCGTGAAAGATTTGGAGATCATTTTTAGTTTAAAGACAAGTTTGACTTGTTTCACTCGGACTGGAACTTATATGTTTCTAATCCGAAGAAAGTCAGATGTTTTTAAGGTATTCAAATTTTTTAAAAATTCGAGCGGAACTTGATTCAGCAGCAGGATTAAGTCCGGAAGATGTCTATAGTATGCTGAAGATATTTGGGGTATTACCTATGGGATTCCACTGCCCATACGGTTATCTTCAGCATGGATGTCATCTTTGCGGAGGATCAATTGCAAAGAGTGACTGAAGGCGATGATGTAAAGAAGAAGGAAGCATCACTTCCAACGGTGACCACATCGGTACTAAAAAAGAATGATGAAAAATACGATCATAATCTGGAACATGAAAAGGATGGAGTTCTTAGGCTTACATCCCTTAGGCATTTAACTCGCAAAAGAAACACACCTGAGAAGTATGAGGACTATTTTATGGAGTTATCTCAATCTGCATATTGCTTATTAACAAAAGAAGGAGAATCATTTTTTCTCAAGAAAGCGCTGGAAAGTCCAGATGCGTCTCTGTGGATGGAAGCTATGCAGGAAGAGCTTGAGTCACTTCATAAAAATAGGACATGGGAGGTGGTCCCTCTGGCCCAAAGTCGTAAGGCTATTGGGAATAAATGGATCTAAAAGATCAAGTGAGGTAGGAATGATCAATTAAGACGGTATTGCGCTCGGCTGGTGGTGAATGGCTACGCCCAAATAGAAGGGATCGACTTTGATGAGATTTTCTCTCTAGTGGTACGTTTGATAACAATTCGTGTGGTCTTAGCACTGTGTGCATCATCGGTTCTCAATCTTAAATAGCTCAATGTCAAAACGATATTTTTGCAAGGTGAGCTTGAAGATGAGCAATATATGGTCCAACCAGAAGGCTTTGCCGTGAAAATAGGGAGGATCTGGTTTGTCGGTTGGCCAAATCTTTTTATGAATTTAAGCAAGCACTGTGATGTTGGTATAAGAGATTTGATTCTTGTATCGAGAGCCTTGGATACAGGAAGCTGGTCTCAGACTCTTGTTTGTATATCAAAAGATTTAAAGAAGGTGAGTTTGTCATCTTGCTGCTGTATATGGATGATATGTTTATGGCAGGTCCATGCATGGATCGCATCCAATAATTGAAGGCTCAAATGGCTAGTGAATTCAATACCAAGAACTCGGA
Source organism: Acanthochlamys bracteata (assembly GCA_019914995.1). NCBI lineage: Eukaryota > Viridiplantae > Streptophyta > Magnoliopsida > Pandanales > Velloziaceae > Acanthochlamys > Acanthochlamys bracteata. Next base: position 2,733,128 of record CM034126.1, read on the forward strand.
GCTGACAAACAGAATCCTAAGGATGCAGATATGGCGAGATAGAGACAATAGAGAGATTCGGCTGTCTCAGACTAGTTATCTGAGAAAAGTGTTGAAACGGTTCAACATGTATGATGGTAAGCCGATATCTACCCCACTCTTTATTAGTCTCACACTATTCTCTTTGTTATCCTCTAACCAAGAGTAAGAGAGAATAGGGATGTCTCGGGTACTATATGCATCAGTAGTGGGAAGCCTAATGTATGCCATGATTTGCACGCGACCTGACAATGCACATACAGTGGGAGTGGTAAGTAGATTCATGGCATGTCCTGGCATTGAGCCTTGGAAGGCGGTGAAAATGATCCTTGGGTAATTGAAAGAAACCTTCAATGCTGGATTGTGTTACAGAGGATCCGGATTTATTGTCAAAGAATTTGTTGATATATATTATGCAGGTGATTTGGATAGGAGGTTGTTTCCAATGGGAGCATTGATATGTTCAAAATTCCTACCAAAAGGAACCATGAGGATGCGTTAACTAAGGCGGTAATCCTTGACATTTTTTATTTTGTAGATCTCTGTATGAAACCACAATGGGGAACAGCATTAGATTTGACCATTGTCACAAAGAAGCCGAAAGAAAATCACTTCAAGATAGCAATGGAATCGGAAGAAGATAGGCAACGGTATGAGGTAAAGAAAGTCAGCTAGCATGCGTGCTAGCCCTGCTCCTCTCAGTCGTACCTATTTTCAGTGTCATCGAATTTTGACACTTACGTATCGGTTTCTTGTTATCCTTGGATTGCAATTTACAAAGTATCTTTAAGTGGAAGATTTGTTAGAAATTGTAAAACTACTATGTAAATTAGTGGTTCATTGGAATGCAACAAATTAAATGTGCATTCATATTGAAATGCCAAAGATCAAGGAAGACGAATCATCACCCAAAAAGTTGGAAAGCCAACGGTCAAAAATTTTAAAGCATCTCTTGAAAAATGAAAGAACAAAGGACTTGAACGATTAGTGGGAAGATTAAAGGACAACCGTTTGAAAGTTCAAGAGTCTCGTTGAGGCATTATATATATGAATGAGAAGTATTTGCTTGGAAGAAAGAATAAGATAAGAAATGAGAAAGGATCATTCTCACATCAAGTGTGAGAGAATATAAATAAAGCATTCTAGTGAGAATTTCCAGTTAAAGTGTAACACAAGAGTTTGTAATTGCTTTGTTTTAGTGATTTTTTTAAGACTGGTTTGTCTTTTCATGAGATTTTTTTTATTTTTTTCACGTAAATCTCTTGTCTTTATGATTGTCTTACTCTTATCTCAATTCTCGTATTGCTTAAGCAAGATCCTTGAGTGTGTTTTATATTTCCGCTGCGTCTATCGACGACCGAACACACTCACTATTTTCAACATATTCTTTATCAGAAGCCGGAACTTGATCCTTTAGAATATGGATTCTTATGTCACACAGCATGAGGAGCAAAAGTTTGAACAAATTTGAGCAATACTTGCAGCAAGCAAGATCACATGTCTCACTTTCCACATTCATCTTTCATTGATATTGAACAATACAAGATTTATTCACATACCAAATTCTTTTTGAAAACTTTCCTGCATACCAAAAACAATTTTCTCAATATCAGTACTATTTTTCTCTGAAATTATCTCGCAGAAGTTACTTGACAGAAGTTATGTCCTAACGCAATTTCAGTAGTACTCAATAAGAGAAAGTAAAAACTATGTTCAATTTATTGTCAAATCATCGTATCCTTTGCTGGTTAGTTTGTGAGCCAAAACTTGTCATGGAAACACATCAGTAGAAGATGATATTCAAAGAAATGGTTGGGAATTTGTCCATGAACACGAAAGAAAGAGAAAAAAAGAAACAACAAATTGTTTGTTTGGTCTTATCAATATTCCGTGATCAAGTTAACAACTCTGGGAGTTGGTTACGACAGAAAGGGAAACGAAAGAAAAAGCAGGAATTGAATTTTGTTGCCTAGAATATATCAAGCTAGTTTGCAAGATATCTATATTATTCCATGCCATGTTGTTTGCAAATGTAAAGCAAGACTCTGAATCCACGGATGGCCAACAAGAGTTTCCCATGTATAGCAAGCAAAACACATTTCAGTTTTGTTTCAAGTCAAACGGAAAAGACTTTGTGTACGCCATGTCTGCTATTGCTTAGGCAGGCCTTTGTTCATCTTCTTGAACTTCACGCCCTTTGCAAGATTCATGTACCCATCATTTGTCAATCACCTCAATCTGAAACCAAACAGAAAACCCAAAAAAAAAGTTTCTTTTTTTCTTCTGACAAATTACGTTACATTACATGCTTCTTCAACTTCAACTTTACATTACATGCTTCTTCAACTTCAACCCTTCCTTTTTGAAAACAAATTTTCAAAATTCAAGTCTTCAACTTTCACACAATGGGTTACTTCTGAGTTCAAAAGTAGACTGTTTCATTTTTTCATGTTGACAGAGAAAGAAAGAGTACTCGTTGTAACAGATTTAACAGATAGATAGAGTGGACATTGATTATAAGAAGTCAAAATAACAAAACTTCATTACTAATTAAATCTTTCAGCTTTTTCCCTGAAAAGCTAAGCAGGATGATTATGTTTCCACATAGAAGAAGAGAGGAGTGAAACTTAAGAACAACTAAAAGCTGTGACTTTCTACTTGAGATAAAAATGTTTTGTTTTCCATGACCAATGGATCGATGGATGGATTGATTGATGGATATGATGATTTGACAGATGTGATCTACGCCTTGCTTGCAAAGCCTGACGCTTGAAAATGTTATTCCAGGATTGATGGAAAAATGTTCAGTTTGAAGTAATCCATTTAAGCTAATAAGCTTCTTCCATTATCACTCAATTTCTTTCTATTTTGAAGCATTTTATTGAGATAAAAAAATTCAATGACAGCTGACTTGAAGACACAAACCCTAACCCTATCTAGGGCTTATGTACCTCTTCGGTGTTCAAATGACCATTCCCACGAGCAACAAGGAGACACTACATGTGCCTGTCATTGTAACTACAACTTCTCTCCACACAAAAAAAAAAAAAAAAAAAAAAAAAAAAAGAACCCGCATTAACAATCTAAGAAGGCGTTTCTGTTGATAGATTCATTACTGGCAGATGAGAACAAAATGTTACAGAAATAAACTTGAACTGGTTACACTAAGAACAATATGATGATGATGAGGATAAAGGTGCAATCTGGGAGTTGCAGTGCTGATTCCTTGAACTGCTGTGAAATAATACCTAGAGGGTGAAGAGATGGAGACTGCATTGTTTAGAAGATCAAACTTAGGAACCTTATTAAGAAAGTTGGTTTATATATAGCAAACGAAACTTTTGGGAAATTTTAGAGGAAAAGAGAACACGACATGACCATAACATTTGTAATGCTAAAGATTTAATGAGAGCAAATAATATTCATAATGTTATATTCATGATATTGTGCTGGCAAGTGAACAATATTTCACTGGTGAAATTCAAGAGCCGGCTGCAATCAAGCTAGATAAAGAAACTAACTTGAAGGCAAGAGATAGTGATCATGACAAATAGCTCAACATCAAATCTGTTTCGGAAAAGAAAAGGACTTAACTATATACGTTTAAAGTGAGAGATTAATTAATGAGGAAAGAAAGAAGCCTAGTTTTTTTAGCATTGTAAAAAACTAACTCCCATAGAAAGCTAATATCTAGAGTGAAGAAGATCTAAGATTGATGTTGGAAACTTTGAGAAGGAAACAACATTGTATTTTATACATAAAAGGCACACTTTTCACCAAACAAAAACATCATTAAAAACTTTAAAGCATCGAGATAGATGAAGGTGAAGCACCAAAAGTAAGCTTGTTAGATCAGCACTTTTTGTGCTTCCAAATTATAGAACAAAAGTTCCACACTCTTCAAAAATTAAACACAGATTTCCATATACATAAGAAGAACAAACGTACTGAACTTTTAAAGGATTCTGATGATTTTAAGAGAAAATCGAAAGGAACTTTTTTAAAAGGAGTCCATTTTTATATTTAGTTAGCATCTCCTGCACTATAGAAGTTTAAAAACGCCCATAAAGCAAAAGAAATGTTGATAAAAATATGAATCAAGTAATCTAATCTTTCACAGAAAAAAAGAAAAGAAAGAGAGAACATCTTGTAAACTCAGATCATGCATGAAACAAAGCAAAAACCAAACAACTACTTCTTTCATTCAATGATACATTTAAAGTCAAGAAAATCTCCATAATTAGAAAAAAGATAAGTCAACCAGATTCATGATTACTCCAATCTGCAGGAAACTCAGAAAAAAAAGGCTGCGAGAAAACTGCAGAAAGTGTTCACAAGCAACAAAAAAAGAGAGTTTCTTTTAGGTTTTTTTCTATTTACCTTACAAAACCTGAAATGACGAAAGAAAAAAGTGAAGCGCGTAGTTTAACTCGCCTGCTGTCGTAGTAGCGAAAGAGCTATCTGAAACTAGGGTGACCAAAACTTGGAGAACAGGTAGATCAATGGAAGCTATGATTGGGGGGAATGAAGCCTGGTCCGAGATGTCACTAGTCCATTGATCATGACTCTCATGGTGATGGTGATTATGAGTTTCCATGCGCAAGCATTCTGGAAAGCCTCGAGCCAGACAACATTCCCCTCAAAGAAAAAGCTCCCCCTCTTTCTCTCTCATTCATTCTCTCTCTCTTTCTTTTGTAAAATGTATTTCTGAGTGGAGCTAACTAGTGTATGGCCGGCTGGTTTCAAGGGGGGAGGGGAAGGAAGGGGGTTGGATATAGAGATAGGGGCTTTGGAGTGAGAGAGAGTTGAAAGGTTGGTGATGATGAATGAAATCATTACGTTTTTTAGAGGGGAGGTCAGAAGAAATAATAAGAAAGAAAAGAAAAACAAACAATCAATGGCGCTCTGGAAACAAGTGCATGAAAGAGAAAAACAAATGGCAAAGGACAAAAACACGTTGGTCCTACTTCTAACAACAACAGCTGGGTATCACCACCCATCAGGGCTCCTCCTCTCTCTCGCTCTCTCTCGCTCAACTCATTTTCTTCACCTTGGAAATTCATACCTTCCATCTCAGCTGTTGGTTTCTATATCAACGGTTGAGATTTATCAGACGGGCTACCATCCCGGAAAGTAAAAACCCTAGCTAGGTAACGCGAGAGAGATACCGGCAGTTATTGTGTTGTAGAGTGGAGTAGTTGAGTTTTAATGCGCGTCCCGATAACGGAAAAACTCCAACCACCGTCCATACCAAAGCTTTTACTTTAATTTAATTTAAAACAAAAAAGGTTTCGTTCGTGTTTGGACATTATTGTTTGGTCTCTTCTTTATGTTGGCATCACACTTGTTTAAGGAATTATTTTTCTTGCTAATGCTAACGGGCTGAAAGATACTGCGTTCATGGGTGTGAGTGTCGCTTATTATTCTTTTCTAGTAAAAGGTGAGCCGCGGTAGCTGGTTCAAGTCACGTCGTTGTTTATGGGATGCATGGAGGATGATGACCTCGTCGGAGATTACCATGTTTGACTTGGAGCTCATGATTCATAAATCATGATAGTGTTGAATTCTTGATCCTCTAATCATTGACAACTGGTTTCCTCCAACCAAGATGATAAACATTTTTGCTTACATCTATAAAAAATTTATGAATCATCAAATTTTAGTCTATAAGCTTTCTGTGCAGTCTATTTGGAAACACTCCGACTGAATGAAGGCTCAATTCTGGAAGGAGTATCTGGCCGGTATCAGATCCTATAGTAGTAATGCAGCACACCGACTTGAAGCCATTTTATACAATTTCTTGCATTTGAGAAACACTCCCTAAATTTCCCCCCATACATAGATATATATGAACAGTCTTCTATATTTCCCTCCATACATAGATATATATGAACAGTCTTCTATATTGAAATTGAGTTGTTTAATTTAGGGCGTGTTTATCTTGGGATTGAAGTGAGTTTTTTTGAAACTCACTTCACCCAAATTAAAAAATCAAATAAAAAATAAAAAATATTTAATAAAAAATAAAATTATATATTATAGAATATTTATAGTAAGTTTTAAAAATAATTTTTTTAAAAAATTTTATTAATAAAATAATTTTATTTTGATTTTTGACTGTATTTTATATTGAAAGTGAGTTTAAAAAAAATAAATTTGGGGTGTCAGTAAACACGCCGTAAGAGAAGAGAAGGGAACGGATATGAAAATCAAAATTGCAACTTTGGCAGTGTCACGTTCCTCCGGCGACGATGCCGAGAACGTCGACACACCGACAAACAAGTGTCAGGTCACATCCATCCAATTTCTCTTCCAATAACCACTACTATACGGACTCACTTTTTATCACTCTTTAATTTGACCAGCTCTTGTGACCTTTGCTGTGGAAAGTAACGGTGTATTTATATTGAGATAAAAAATTTTTTAAGTTAAATTAAAAATTAAAAATACTTTTAAAATATTTTTATATTAATTTTATATTAAAATAAATTTTGTAAAATATTAATAGAAAAATTTATTTTAATTTTTTTATTTTATATTAAAAATAAGTTTGAAAAAGACAAAAATTTGAAGGTAGATAAATGCCTCTAAACCTCTTTTTTGTTGCCAGTTTCACATTAATAAGATATTATTCACGAACAATGGTGTCAGCTTTTAATTAAAACACTTTGTAGTCTTACAATATAATCGGCATACGTATGTACTACTGAGATGTGAAATAGATGTCAACCTGAAACCTGTGAAAATAAAAGATTGATGAATGATTCCAGTGTTTAATGATGATGATGTGTTTGTGAGTCGTTGAGAATTACAAATGGTGTGCCACAACTTCAGTACCATATATATTAATCATGTAGTTTTTGGGTGTATTCCTGGATAAGCATATTCTGCTTTGTTTATCTTTTTGCCATGTAAGACATAAATGTAAGAGCTAACGTTTGTGATTTAAAGTGCGATGTTGAATTTAAAATCATTAAAAAATTTTGCTTTTGATAAATTAAGTTTGTAATTTAGTGTTTAATGGTAATTTTAAATCATCGTTTAGTGTCTCAAAATAAAAAGAAAAGTATTTTTGAAATAATTTTTTTTTTAAAAGTTGAAATTATATCATCTTCAAAAACAACCCTAAATTATTCCTTTCAAAATTAATTCTTAAAGCGCAGTAACAAGGGGAGCTTCGTGGTATTTTTGGATACAAAATTATAAATACAAATAAATAGACTTTGTAGGAATGTAGTGCTAACATGTATTTATTTAAGAGTCACTTAAAGGTTTATGTGTTTCAGTGTTTAGCTTCAGCGTAGTACAGAGACATTTATGAACGCAGTGCACCAATATATAAGTGAAATTAGTATGGCACTTGACCACATTAGTTCAATTTAGCCAGTTATTAGCACTACCACTGTAGCAACTTAGTTCCGCATGCTACAGAACACTTAAATGGTAAGATGGAGGAGTTGTTGGTGGATATTTAGGGCGTGTTTTAAATATTCGTAAACGTAAAAAATAAATAATAGAATTTTTTAAAAATAAAGTGAAAGTAAAGTTTAATATTTATATTTTAATAGATTTTAAAAGTGTGTTAAAATTTAAAATATATAGTTGTATTAGAAAATATGTAAATAAAAAAATTAGAATTGAGGTTCCGTATGTGGAAATAGAGTTCTGAATTTTTTGTGTAATTGAAACATATGAACTATTTGGAATTCAAAATCTGACAAAAAAAAGTAAAGTTACGGATATTTGAAACACACACTTATTAAATAAAGTTTTTTAGAATAAAAATTATTTTTATTTATTTATCTAGAAAATTGAATAAAATAAATAATAATAAGTAGAATTATTTTATATTTTCTAAAATTTTAAATAAATTTATAAAATATTATATAAAATATTTAAAAATTAAAGTATGTTTGTAAAATAAAACGTAGAAGAAAAATTCTTCAAACAAAACCGGAGTCCATTACCAAAGCTGTCAATTCTATTTTATTATTTTAGTTTATTTTATTATTTTATTTTATAATAAAACTATTACATTGTTTAAAAAATAAAAATTAATTAAATAATATATTCAATATATATTTTAATTTTTTATATAATAACAATTAAACTTATTTTATGAGAATTATCAAAATAAATTATTTTTAAAAAAAATTATTAAGCAATTTCTGTCGACCCCAAAAGAGTTATTGGACACACACTGGCAGTTTTAAGAATGCGTTTGGAATTACATTCCAAACGTTATTTTTTAATTTTTTTTAATTATATATTTTTTAATACATATTTTATAAGTATTTATAAAATTTGTTTAAAATTTTAAAATATATAAAAAAATTCTACATAATGAGATCTTTTTATTACATATTTTTATTATTTTTTTAAAAATAAAAAAATAAAACTTATTTTTAAAATAAAAAAATATTTTTTTTTAAAAAAACTTTATTTTATAAGTAATTTCAAATCCATCCTAAGTCTCTTGTGCAAATTCATTAAATTTCTTGTTACTCCGAGTTGTTCTGTTTTCTAAAAACCAGTAAGTTGCAGTTAGGGACATATTCATTTATGGTAAACTTTTAAAAAAATATTTCTTGATAATTACTCGCTAATGAAATGGCGATTAAACTCTTCGCCACAGTTCAAGGCTTCCAGCAGGCAATAGCAAATCATGGCCTCAATCATATACGAGTGAGAATAAAGAAAGCCTACAGTATCATGTAACACTCTTTATCACACCACGAGTAATTCCATGCATTCTATGAAAAGATTCAAATTAGAACCACTGCATCGATCTACAAGAATCTGCAAAGCTATATATATAAATAGCCAGCTACATTTATAGCAGTAGTAGTAAAGGCTAAAGCTAAGAAGAAGCACAAGCGTGCGGGAAGAAGGCCGGCGTAGCCCTGTACTCATTCTGTAATAATGCAACAAGTAATCAATGAATTCAAATTATATTCAATTGAAACGAATTGACTACAACTTTCATCATCAAATCCCCAGAAAACGGAGAAGAAGAGGGAAGAAAACACAAAAAGAAATTGTCATTTAAAATTTGACAACAGAGCCGAAAAAACCTTCGCAACACGGCGTGCCAAACATGCTGACACATTTCGCGTTCTACTTCAATTCTTCTCTCTATAGTCCCTCTCCCATTGTTTTCCTCAATGCGTGCTCAGTAAGTCTGGTTCTGTTAATTAAAGTTTGATCCACGATCGAGGTTATAAATAACTATTGCAATTTCTCTCATTCGATCGCAACTAGCTGCAGCTACTGATGAACTGCAACAGCTATCTTAGCTAGCTAGCTAGAACAGGAATGAATAGTTGGGCTTTGTGATGTCTTGTGTATTATCTACTACAGTACTACAGAGTATTGTAGGCAAGCTTGTTCAAGTGAACCGAGTTGAACAACTCTCGCTCGGCTTTTCTGGGAAGATGACAAATTGCCATTAATGTAAAGGCAACAGATTCCCAGAAAGAGAAAGTAAATATATAGAGAAATAAAAGAACAGCGGTGGTTCTGGGATTCCGGAAACTGAAAAGATAACAACAGGGAGACAGCTTGTCCTCTTCAAGTTTACTCGCTCTTGTTTTACTTTTGTATGAAACAAAAAAATTTAAAAATTGGAATGCATATATGAATTGAATTAAGTGTGTGATGAAGGTTTTGGCGAATTGTTGAGGAAAAAGAATTGCCGGGGAGGTCCGGGGATGATGCCGTACGTACTGTGTTCTTCATTTTCAATCGATATCGCTCGCTGAAACTGTCTGCAAGGAGAAAGAAAGAAAAGAGACGGATTCGAGTAGTAATTGGTGATTGTTTCTTTACAGGACATGGAATACACGGGTTGTAATGCTACTACTACATGAATCAGGTAACCTAAGCTATGTTCTAGAAGTAGGAGTAAAGTAGGTCATTCTATTACTTATTTTAGGTGATTTTTTATAGTATTTATAAAAAAAAATTTTAAATGTGCTTGAATTTTTTGACTTAAAAATTATATATATAAGATTTTATGATATATAATTTTTTTATATTTTTTAAATTATAATAATTTATTAAAAATATAAAATATATTTAGAATGATAAATACTTCGAAGGTAATCCTAAACGTCGCCCAGGAACTTCTACTTGGTTTGTTCGACTAGAGAAGAGACTAACATCTACATAGGCCTGGAAAGATTTTACCAGCATTTTAGAGTACAAATTTACTTTGGTTGGACTAGGGCCTTGAACGTAAGTGTATTGGGCATACCGGAGCCAATTTTTGGGCCGTTTTGAGCTAAATGGGCCAACCACACTTACTGTTGCAAACGCTACTCCCACAAATTAACGGCCATGCACTCGCAGCATAGGATCAGCATTGCATTGTTGGCCTAATCCGCAATTGAGTAAATGCAAGGATAGCCTCTATGAAGCACCCAACCATGCCTGACGTTGCTCAGGCGCAGGATTAGATTACATGGACACTGTATTCTGCTATCACTAGCATCCGTTTAGAGCCGAGGACCAAACCCTATCCCGGCCAACTGCTCAGATGACATCCTGGACATCTTCCCGACGACTGGAATATGAACACAGTACATGTCGAGATTCACCGTGTATCAAGATTGTAATTTAAAACTAAAGCTGATAGTAAAAAATTAATTTTTTCTTTGAGATAGTTGAATTGGTGATAATAAATGAGACCTTTTCATTATTTCTTACAATATGGTATAACAAGGAAAAACACTAATTTTATTTCAAGAGGAAACGAAGATCGTAAAAGACAACAAATTAGCCAGGGATTAAATAATTTCCTGAAACTAATCATTCATAACATAACTTCCTTTTCTGCAGCTTGGTGTTTAATTTAGGAACCAAAAGAAGAACAATGTAGAAATAAAGAATCAAATTTACCTAATAACAAGAGCAGACTTAGAAATCAAGATAATGTGCATATCATAAACATAGATAAATTTCGCTATGATATGCAACATTATCACATGTCAAGCCCTAAACAACATGCAATAAGAAGTGGTTGATGAAGACGACTCTGGTGATAACGACTACTATAATGGCGAAGATTGTAGCAACCGAAGAGGGTGATTTTGCAATCTCGATCAATTTTATTTAAAACTCGACAGAATTCTTCGACGGTGCAGGGAAGAGCAATTACACCTTTCTGTTCGAACCCGTACACTTCTTCTGCTGCTTTCAAAATGCCCTCGAATAAAGGATAGTTTATGTACTCCACAGGTATGAAAAACTTCGTCTGTTCTTCTCCATCGATCCCAACCTTCACTGGCATGTATCCCTTCGGTGCCACCAACGTCGACGTTGCTTCCGAAGGTTTCTTCTCGTTGCTTAACCGAAACGTAAAGATGTTGCACCAGCGAATCTTCTCGCTGCAAATGCTACTAGTTTTCATCTATGTTGTAGAAGTTGATTGTTGATAGAGAAGAAATAAGAGAAGAGAAGCAGGTGATTGTGCGCTGGTATTTATAACAGTATATGGTGTTCTTGCTCGTGCATGGTTTCCTTGTTTTAATAGGAGTCTGAATCATTACGCAAGTAGAAAAGAAGGAGAGCTCGAGTCCTATTCAGAGTGAAGTTTGCACAGGTAACATTAACTATATATACATCTTTTTGATATATTGATAATTGTTATATCAATGCTCAAGATATGATATTTGATATTTTATTTTCTTATAGGAGTTTTGGAAAAATTCGAGATTGGGAGATTGAGATAAGAGTGAACCACGGCGTTTGGCTAAAGTTTCCAGAAAATCAATAACTTTAATTTTTTAATTCATATTTTTAAATATTTTTTTATAAATATTTAAAAAATTTATTTAAAATTTAATATAGAAAAGTTCTATATAGGAAGATTTTTTTATTACTTATTTATTATTTTATTTTTAGATAAAAAGTAGAACTTATTTTTTAAAAAATAAAAATATTTTTTATTTTAGAAAAGTTTTATTTTAAAAATATAATAAACGATAAGGATAAAATTCATAGTCACAGTGACATATTAAAATTGTCTGCGTTATAGTTCCGCTTGTTGCATAGAGGCCAGGGAGAAAGAGCAATTTCAAATAACTTCAATATAATTATATATTAATTGCATGCGTGCTAAGTAGAACTAAGAATTTTACAGAAATATTATTTGTTCATAGCAGTTTCCTCCTATCAACAATCAGGACCTAGAGGGCCATTTTGGTTACAAACAATTGCAATTTGATAATTCCTACAAGTATCTCTAATATCTGCAAATTCACAAGAATTACAGCAATACAAAGCTCACAAAGAGAAAAAGAACAAATGATAAATTTTAAATGTTATTAATTTATTGTTATCACCATAATATGTACATTGCTCCAGGAATAGGAGGCAGAAAAACTAAACACGCAGTAATCATTAGAATTCATGATTTTGCTGGAAAAGAAAACCTAAATCTAATCAGTGTGCATGCATCCATAAGAGCATGAAATTTTGCAACCCTATACAACTACTAAAATCTAATAAAAATTTCACTTTTATGGAGCTTTGCATCCAAATATTATTTCAATCTTTCGTACATATACAAACCACGATAGCAACCAGAAAACAATCTCCTTATAATGAGACGATGGGCGTAAAGATTTGCAGATCTTGCAAATTCTTCTTCATCAACAATGCCCTTGATCTTGCAGAACTTTTTGATGCTGCACGACATGGTGATCAAACTCTTATAAATATGATCACCACCGTAAACCTCCTCTGCTTCCCTGAACAGTTTCAGAACCAATGGGTGACTCATATATTTCACCGGCAACACAAATCTCTCTTGTTCTTTAATCGTTTCTTTTTCCCAACCAAGATTGGGACATAACCTTTCGGCGGCATTAACGAAACCATACTACTCTTCATTTCTTTCTTGATCTCCTTGTCGAGTTATTTGTTGTTTCTTAATCAATCAAGCAAACAACAAAATTTGCAAACAAGAAAAATCAATCAAAAAAATGATGGATGGGAAGAAAAAAAAGATAAAATTTACTAAAGAAAAAAAGATGTGTTATGTCTATGGATCAGCAATAGTGTGAAACAGAGTTGGAGCAGTCTTAGGCAGGGCAGGGCTGTTACGGTTGCGGGATCTGGTTGCTGGGATGGATGATGGATTGGAATAAAAGCAAAGAAGGAAAGATCGTTCGGTGTTTGTTTACTTATGTAGGCTGACGCATTCAACATGGTTTTTCCAGCCCAAACAAAAAGCCTAATATACTAAACTGAAGCTCATCAATATAAGCCCAGGCCATTAATAACTCTTTATTACTATTTTATTTTTGTTTTCGTCTTGTTCTGCCAAGAATACACAGTGAAGTTTAACAAACTAGATGCTTAGAAGAGTAAACGAAAAATTGGATTTGTTGGTTATATTAACATACTAAAATTTTCATGTAATAACGCGTATACTATATATCCAGTAATTTACAACTCAAAACCAAAGAACAAAAAGAATCATAAACTCAGAAGAACACATACCAATCAACAAATCTGCACAACAATAAAATAATTAAGTTTTATTTAACCTTCAGTTCTTGAAGGTAAACGCTTGAAGCAGCCATCAAAATGAAGATGGTGATGGTGCTGTTGATGGCGGTGGTGAAGGGAATCATTAGCAGCAAAGGTTATCTCACGTTCAACCAATTCTCCAACTTGAAGAAACCTTTCTACGCCGCAGGGAAGAGTAATCGCTCCTTGTTTCTGAAACCCGTACTTATCTTCTGCTTCCTCTAACAACTTTCCGAACAACGGGTGGTTAACGTACTCCACCGGAACAATAAACCTCTGTCCTTTGTTCTCCTCTTCACCATCTTCTTCTATATTAATAACCCTGATTCCCAACCACCCTTTCTTCGGCGTCGGCTGCTGCTGATGGTGTGACTTCTTCTTCTTCTCCTGCCGCTGCTCCTGCCGTTGTTGCTGGTGATGCATGTTGCTTCTTGGTGAAGTATCAGAAACTAATTGTAGAAAAATATACTTTAGTTAGTTAAATATCGGAGAGAGAAAGCCAAGGATCAGAACCAGAGATGGCTAGTAAGAAGAGAGAAAGACAGGATTCAGAAAGAGAAGCGGGGAAGTTTTTGATCATGGTATGTAGTGTTTGATAAACATGTAATGGTTACGGACGTTGGTTGAAGGAACTGAATAGGTGAAGAACAATATATATATACACACAGTGCACACGAAGGACTGAATGAGCTTTGCTGAGGAGACGTGAAAAGGCGGTGAAGGGGAGAATTGAAGACTTTAAATTTTAAGTAAAAAGAAAACACGTTATCAACGATATGAACAAGCGAATTGGAGTTTGCCAACACGGATTGTGTTACGCTTTTCCTGGAAGAAGGAAACGTTTCTTTATTGCTTTTGTGCAAGTTTTGTAGATCGATTCGTATATGAGTTGGTCAAGTAGATTCATATGACAAAAGCTTAGGTAATATTCCGTGGAGAGAATTCTGGAGCAAGGTATAAACCGAATAAAAATTCCATCAGTTCAGTACCGGTGATGGTTGATTGTTTGGGTTGACCAAACCCCAATCATGTGTTTTGTAGAAGAAGCGAGAAAATGTTTTTTTTTCTCTTCACCGAGTTGGCTGAAATGCTATTAACTAATTCAGCCAAAAAAATAGCATTTTTGTGAGCAGTTCAGACGAGCACTGCTCCATGTTAGACCGGGTAAGATGACCAGCTGGTCTCCGGTTAACTAGATGTTAACCTTAATCAAAGCAAATATGAATACAAATACTTGGATTATCAGGTCAAGTTCTTATCACGGGAAAAGAGTATCTTCTAAATATTAATCTAACGAAAAGCAGAACTCAATTGATTTTAGCAAAGCTTGTTTTTCATGTGCTCTCATGGATCAAGGGTATGGTTTAAGTATTTAGAATGGTCACTGAAACCGTGCCCAAAGCCAACAGCAATGTTGCCTCCATCAGAAACGATTTCAAACTTCGCACGCAAAGCAATCTGAAATCAGCTGACTAAATTCATTGACCAACAAGATTAACAAATCAGGTCATCACCTGGCTAAACAGTTCCAGAAAAGGCAAACGCCTTATAAATTCTTCTCAGTTACAAAAACAAAGGCACCATATTTCGCACATTCCAAGGATGCGTTTGGTTTAGATTACGACAAAAATATATTTTTTATTTTTTATTTTACATTTTTAATATATATTTTATAAATATTTAAAAAATTTATTTAAAAATTAGAAAAATATAAACAAATTTTATATAATAATTTTTATTATATACTTTATTATTTTTTAAAAATAAAAAAATAAAACTTATTTTTTTAAAAATAAAAATACTTTCTATTTTATAAAAATTTTATTTCAAAATCACTCCCAAAATATCAAAACAAAATTCGCGCCGGAACTTTAAGAAAATTCTCCGCAAAACACCATCCTGACTTGCTGGACAGCAGATAAACCAAGCCACATAATGACACTAAATGCATCTAACTTTATCTATTACAACATAATGGGAGGGGACTCGACCCACGAACGCCAACTACTGCTTGGTTGATAACCAATGCATGGAACAGATACTTATGTACAAACTCTTCCAAAATTGGTTAATCGTTCCCTATGGCAGGAAAAAAATCTGTCCCCTACTTCAAAGAATACCAAAAAAACCTTTAATACGAAAAAGAAAAAATACAAGGGGGAAACATTTTGCCAAGACCTGCTGAAGGCATAAAAAGGTTGATACATCACTCGGAATAAGTCTTTATCTGTGTCTTGTATTACTTCGTGGTGAAACACCATGCAAAAATTTGGTGTATCCAAATAAGCTAAGCTTTCCATCTGTCCTTCTAATCCAGTCATGGACAACAGAATGAGCAGCTGGAGCAAGATTCATCTCCTGCGCATAACAATTTAAGCAACTTGTCATGCACCATGACACCAAACCTTCATTATTCAAAAAACCAGTCTAATATCAGCATGTAATACCTGTGCAAGCTCCTCAACTGAGATTACACAGTTGCCTTCATGTTCGAAGTGCTCAAATGCCGTATTAGCAATCTGTTCCCAATTTTCCAAGGCCTCGAGTTGGTATGGGCTGATAGTAGCAGCACAAAACTCCTCAAAATCCATCCTCCTGTATAGTAGAGGCTCCAACTGAGAAGTAAACCAAAACATCAGCATGTTATCCAATCAAAGCCTTCTTCACAATTGTTGGTTGGATGTATCTAGTACAGCCAGACCTGCTGAAGAAGTAAGAAATCATAAAATATTGACCAATGCTAACAAAGGAACTTCTACAATTTCAGCATACTCTAATTTTCCACATTAACAGGAAGCAGAAACCTTCAGGTAAGAGAGACGCAAATAGCAATTAGCTAAACTAGACAGGATATAGTTACAGCTCCACCGAATAGCATCAGACCTCAAAGGAGGGTGGGTCTTCACATCTAAATACAGCTTCCCATATAAAAGAGTTTAGCAGACAAGCTGTTCACTAGATCTACTGGTGAAGAGGCTTTCCAGCTATTTGTCACACCTTTAAATAAGCATTCCAACCAATAAACTTTGTCCAAAGACTAATCTACAAAAGGTCTATGAAAATCAAACTCATGAACTTTGTTGATTAATTCTGTGAAAGTGAATGGATTATATGAAGCCCTATATTAGAATATATCAAACACAGAAGTTCTTTAATATCCCAAAGCAACCAGTAGATATATTCAAGTTCCTTAAATCAGTTAATCAGCTTGTCGTCCATCAAGAACAAGGACTACAAAATAACAAATATTACAATAATTTAACATCTTCATCTTAAATAGCACTCTCCTAAATATCAAAATAATATTCCTATATCAATTCTCTGTCTAATCCATTACCACTGCGTCTCATGAGCCTCCTAATGATAGAACATTCACGAAGCATCTTTATAATCTACTGAAAGCTCAGAATCCCATATGGGCACATTATAAAGCCTTGAGCTTAGGACGATGAAGTTTCAAACTCCATTTCTGAGGGCGACAAGTTGAAGTTGAATGCATAGACAGTAGCCATAAAAGGCCATTCCATTTGAAAATAGCTGATAGCTTCAAAAATGGCAATACCATCTAGCAGTTGGAGGAAAGGGAGTACAACAGGCACAATATGCATGTTAAGAGAGATGCCGAAAACGGAGTATTGAAGTTAATAAGACCCTTATGCCAAATTTGGTTCCCTTTGTCCAGAAATGTGACAATCACTCTTGGCTACTGGCAGTGTTGCAAGGAAACAACAAAATCCAATGCAGGTCCAAACTAGTCCATAGTGCTTATGCATCTTAACTAAAAAAGTCAGAAAAGACAACAATATTTCTCTACTTGACATCACAAACGAGCACCACCTAAATTTTGGATATTTGGACATTTCATTGAGCAGAATTATGAAGCAATCTCCAAAAGAAAGATACTATGTATGTTCTTAACATAAGTTGCTTCCTGACATACAAAATGTAATTGGCCATAGTATAACTCAGAAAGTCTCCAGTAGTAATGGACAAGCTCAAGAAGATGTTCCCTCTAAGCAAACATTACCTCAATAATAACACACCTAAATGTAAGAATTTCTTACCGCGTGTAGTACATCCATGACCCTAGATTCCTTCATTGCATCAGTTGCATTTCGCATAAGGGCCTGCAAATGGTTGTTTGAAATCTCTTACAGGAACCATTACAATGAAAAATAAACACGGAAGTCATTTATTGCAAACACGAACCATCCGAAAGTTATCAAGTGACACATGGCCGTCTCTATTTGGTACCAACAGGCTGAATTGTTCTCTATTAAAAGTAAGCTCATCCTCGCTTAAAGCTCTTGACAAAGCCTACAAAAGTTGAAATCAAAGAGTTCATCACTTATTGTTGATGAATATCCTTACAATTCACACTTCTATAAAAAATCTATAAACACATAAGCAACCAATATATCTATATTTCGTTGTCTAAAAGATAACTCCCCGCTTAACACATGGGGAATTTTTGGAAAAGGGCTACACCGATATAATTAATGCATTCAATCCATACCAGTAATGTTACCTATGCATGACTGTTTTATAGAAATATGTGGACTGCACTTATTATGCATAAAATAACTAGCCGTGGAAACAATGACAAACACAATAATCATGCCTATTAGAGATAATTGATTGAGAATCTGCATTATCCAAAAACAACAATACCTCAGCACACTATGGATCAACCAAATGATCAGTAGTATCCGCGAACCACTTTGCAAATAAAGAAGATTAAGCCTGTTCTATTAGGATAACACAAGCTAAGAAGAATTTCGGAAGTTAGGAAAGACGTCAGATTGCATCCATCTCATTTTCCCTCTCATGCTAATTTTGGAAACTTGAGGCTTTTCAATCTTACTTACTGTGTTAAAACAATGAAGGTAACTACTTTAGTGGATCAAACTGCCATTCAACATAACAAACTTAGTTCAAAATTAAATTCAAAGTTGGTTCTGTGGAGGGAAAAACTAAATGATTCTGATAATTGATCTCTTATATAACTGAGCTAACTCGTTTCCTTTAGCAGTGCAGATTCACCACCCTCGGACTATATAGAGTTTGCTAAAGGCTCAAAATGCTGGCATCGTTTCAGCATCTTTAACTGAGATCAGAGAGTCGATTTTCAAACAACAAACCAAAAAGATCAAGCAAAGCTACACCTAGATTTAGTAACTTTTTGATGTACTCTCAATACAATCTAACAATAATAAGAAGTTTCATTCTTTCACCTGGTATGGAAACTGTCTATAACCTAACTAAAGTTGTCAACTCCTACAAACTTCTTATAGGTCAAAGTCCAATTAATAAATTCAATCCAGCTATCAGAATTTTAATTAAACCAAACGTGTTGCCCTAACCCGCTACATGTACTATGTGAGTAGAAGGGTTGAGAATTACAAAATAAGACTTGGAAGGGAAAGAAAAGTTCTTGGATAACAAGAGTAAGGTACCCAAAAACTACAATTAGTCAGGGTGTCATAGATATGGCATTATAAAACTACAACAGCCAGTTTCAACCACTAGCATAGTAATCTGTAAAGTTGCAGTCAAGTTTCCAACATCAACAAGACCATATATAAGTCCAAGAGATCTTTGTCATATCAATTTTGTATAAAAGGTTCAAAGCATTTATATCTCTATGGCATTATATGAAATACTAGGCCAAAGACAACTTCAAGCCAATAGAAAAAATTTCTATCTGCTATTTGCCACAGCTGAACCGCAGAGAGGAATAGAACCTTCAATGCTGCACGTCTCAAAGGAGTGGCACGAAGGTATGATTTGATTAACTTGTAAATGAGTATATCTAAAGGAACTTCCTGCTGCTCATTTCGTAACCATGGATGATCTGCAAATTACAGGGATTAGATATTAGTGCACTAAGATCTATAAAACACATATATAGTGGCAGAAATTGATAAAGCAGTACACTTGACAGGATAAAATCATGTCTCTGTATACAGCAATAATTACTAAATCAAAAAGTCAAAAACTAACTGAGAGCTTGTGCAGCAGTCATTCTTTTCCTGTAATCCTTGTTTAAAAGCCTTTTGACGAAATCTTTAGCTTCTGGAGATACAGTAGGCCAAGGAGAGTCATCAAAGTTAGGCTCAGTTCTCAGGACAGAACGGAAAATTCCTGATTCTGTTCGTGCCCAGAATGGTCTGCTACCACATAACAAAATGTATGTTATAACACCAATACTCCACATGTCTGCTTCCACACTATAAGACCTATGAAGAACCTCGGGTGCAACATAGTAAGCACTGCCAACTATATCATTGAGTCTTTCATCTGTAGGATTAACAGCAAAAAATAAAATAATAATAATAATAATATCAAGAACCAGAATACAGCTATAGTAATCAACTAAGCATTTAAAGATCATAACAGATAAAGATGGCAA
Organism: Acanthochlamys bracteata; assembly: GCA_019914995.1. Taxonomy (NCBI): domain Eukaryota; kingdom Viridiplantae; phylum Streptophyta; class Magnoliopsida; order Pandanales; family Velloziaceae; genus Acanthochlamys; species Acanthochlamys bracteata. Next base: position 2,753,094 of record CM034126.1, read on the forward strand.
CATTGTAAATGAAGAGTATACTTTCTGATTTTATCTGAAGATAGTTGCCACGTCAAGCACAGACATTAACAAAGTACACAATCCCATCTAAGCACTCGAAGTGATATTAGTATAGTAATCCAACTGCCCACAACAGTTGGAGTGTAAAGGTGGTTCCTTTAAGATCGACTTGCAGTTAACTTTTAACATCATGGGCACTTTTCACAGAAAAAGGCAACAAATAAAAAATAATAAAGAATAACAGTAAAAAAGCAGGTGCCCCTGATGACAACCTGAAGAGCTGTCCGAGGAGTGCCTTAGAATTCAAGACCAAGATCTGACGTAGTTAGTATAACAAGAGACAGACTGTCAATTCAAAGCCTAAATTAGGAGAAACAAAGAATTTCCCTTAAACACCCCAAGGAAAACAGTTAATCTCTTCAGTATACTGAGCACTAATTTTGACCTACTATAATTTTTGACAGTACAATATATAGTTGATCCGAAATAGCAATCATTCTAACTTTATTCACAAGATGGAGCAGTAGCAGTCCTTCTATTTATATAGATGAAAACAAGAAAAAGCAAGATGAAACAACCATTCAAGGACATCCTACAAGAAGCTAAGGTAGATGATTAAAGTTGTAATTTCTTGATATGCTGATGACGGGTATGGAAGTTAATTTAATGAAACTAAATCACGGGGACGTAATTAGGAAAACAGAAAACAAATACTGGAAGAAGATCTATATATGGATGTCGAATATGCGAACATTAGAAGCTACCTGGTCTGATGAAATCAGAAAGACCAAAATCAATTATCTTCATCGGAGAATTCTCATCTTTAGTGGAGAAGAGGAAATTCTGTTAGCAAGTTCCACAATTCAACATGTGGAGAAACATTCAGTATTCCGAACTGCAGATGAATGGTGATACAAATAAGCTGTGAAAGGAAGTATGAAGCAAACCTCTGGCTTTAGGTCCCGATGGACTACACCTTGAAGATGGCAAAAAGCAACAACGCTCAATATCTGCTGTATGATTAGTTTAGCATCTTCCTCCATGTATCGCCCGCCTCTTTGGAAGCAAGCATAAGATCATATAGTTGACCACTCAATTTCAGAAAATGTACTAATCCGGTCAGTAGAAAATTGAGAGTACGTTACCTAGATAAGATTCTGTCCAACAATTCTCCACCTTCACATAATCTGAAAGGTTATATAAATCAAATTATTAAATTATTAACATGTCAAAAATAGTAAAGCCACTGTTCTAGAGAATACAGAGTACAGAATAGACTAGGGAGGGATACAGAAAAGAAACACAGTTTTAAGGGTCAACTATAGACATCATATCAACATACCGTATATAATTAAACAAAATTAAAAAGAAAGAAGAAGAAGAAGAAGAAAACAGTTGGTACGTGTTACATCTTCCAAAGAAAAATGAAGATACAGACATGCTGATCAAACAAGAACTTTTCCTTTAGCAGAAAGACAAAACAAAGGTGGAGCTCAGACGGTAGAGGACATACTCCATGATTATGTATACATTATTCGTGTCTTCGCAAGCATCATGAAATTTGACCAAATTTGGATGTCCAGCTAAACCTTTCAAGATCTTCACTTCCCTTCGGACATCTTCAATTGCTATAGCTGTTGTCATCTGATAAAGAGAGACAATAAGACTAAAGTTGGAATAGTGTATATATCCGACCAAAAAAACAAATTCAGGAAGTACAATTAAAACTTTGACAGAGACAGAAAAGGAAGCAGGTATCAAACTTCATACTGTCTACATTCTAGACACTTTTGCATAAAACATAACAAGCAATAAGTCGCCTATATAGCTTTCATGTTCCTTTCGACAGCATAACAGCTTCTCAGAAGGCTGCTTGATAGATGTAAATAAATTATCGAGCTATAAGCCACGTGCCTAAGAAAGCATGTAACAAGCTCTGGAAAAGTCATCTACTTGGACAATGTGGTGCCAACACACATAGACAGGACACAACACTGACCATCTATAGTCATCAAATAAGAACAAATGGCAACACAATTTCCCAAAGTTAAAGCATCTAGATTCAAAATCATGCAAGTGCTTGATGTCTTTGATATATGTTATTTCACTAAGGAAGAAATTGATTTACTATATGCACTTTTAGACTGAATTTATCAGTAGGAAGTATCATTACGAAACACTCAAAAAATGAGCCTACTCAGACTAATCACTCAATAGTGTTTGAGAGCAAGGAAGAAGAAGATAATGAAGAAGAAAGGTACTAAGCAACAAAATTGAAGAAGAATAGTTAAAAAAACATACCACACACCTTAGCTTTGGAGATAATCTTCACAGCAACATTCTGACCCTTGATCTCCCCCTTCTTTACACGGGCGGAGCACGTATGCCCAAAATGTCCACGCCCTATTTCCTTCCCGACCTCATACTTCGCTGGAAGATTCTTCGCGTACCCAAAATTCTTATCCAGCGGCTGCTGCTGCTGATCCGCGATCTCCTCTTCAGGAATCGTGCCCTCTCTTGGTGGAGCCACACCCTGCCGCCTGCGCAGGACAGCTTTTATATGCTTAGCCGGCGACGGTGGTGGAAACGGCCGCCTGAAAAACCGCCGCGGTGTTGATCGGCCGGGAGTTGATCTTCCTGGTGTTGACCTCCCCGGAGAAGGAGTAGTTCCTGGCGGAAGCGGATTATTCCCCGCAGGAAACGGACTCGGCCACCACGGGCTAGCTGCGCCAGAAGACCGAGAAGGAGTAGCTGTTGCTTTCGGAGGAAGAGGAGAAGCACCAAAACCGCCGTTAAAATTCGCCGGAGCTCCACCTTCCCCGCCGCCGCTGTCATCGTCGACGGCGGGGAAGTTCCTAGCGTAGCACTGCCCCATCTCGCTTTGAGGTGAAACCAAAACCAAAAGAAAACGCGTCTGGAAACAAACGAAATAACGAATCGGAAAGACAGAGACAACGAAGATCGAGGTATTTATAAGGAAACGAGATTGACCGAAAGAAAGAAGAAAAGAGAAAGAGAACTAGTACCGAAATATTTAATTAAAAAGTACTTTATAATAATTCGTCGAATAATTTATTAATTATTATTATGTTGTAATAGTAGCAGCAGAAGAGAGAGAAAGGTAGGAAGGAGTAGGAGAGTCGATGGGATTTGTAAAAGAAGAAGAAGAGAGGTATTGTGAAAGATAAGCAGGTTTGGGTTTAATTGAATTGAAATGGAATGTATTGAACTCCATTTATGCAATCAAATTATTTTTCCATTGGTTGAATGATTTAGATTAAAAATTATTATTATTATTATTATTTTATGTATGTGTTGTTGAGAAGAGATAGAAAGAGAGATAGGTCCAGACGCACGGGAGAGAGACGGCTCCGTGTCTGAACTCGTGATGTTCAGAGTTCAGGAAGCAGGGCAGGCAGCTCAGCCCAGTAGTGACAAAATTGGCCCCAACTTTTCTGGTAGTAGATTACTTTAATTGTATCTTGCGCTTGTCTCTCTCAAGGGAGGGGTTATGTTTTATTCTCAGAAGTCAGAACCCCTTTACTTTATTTGGTTTGTTCTTTGGAGAATTACTACTACTTGTAAGTTATGTTGAACCAAAAGACTTAAATTTTAGTTAGACTTATAAATCAGATCCAACTTAAACCAATATTAATGTAACTGGACATGGATCATAAGTCACAATTTTATTTTATTAATTTTTACAATTTATTCTTTTAAGAAAAGTGAGTCAAATAAGGATACGTATCCATGCAAGATATAAGACTATGGAAGGGTCAAACAATTAATAATTTTCACGTGTAAGTTAGATGCAACTGCTCTTAGTTCATACCATTATTAACGGGTCAAAGCTTACTATTGCCTATTTGTATAATGTTACAATTATCTCAATAACTTAACTATTCATTTCTCTACAATGCATCTTCACTCCTAATAAACTACTTATCAACATCACCTCATACCACATGTCACACTTGTTAAAAGAGTTGCATTATATTTCCTATATTTAAAATTTTGGTTGTGTTTATTCTTGCTCAGATTCAAAAGGAATAATTTTCTACGAGTTTATTAACATTGACCAAACTGGACTTTTCATTTTGGGTTTGCTTGAATTTGCGAGTCCTTTAGACTAATACTGCATCTAGCTTAATCAAATAAACAATAGCCACCTGGAAAATTATTTTCATCGTAATGACATTTTCTTTTGGTACTTCAGTGACGAATGTAATGACTTTTATGTGCTTTGACTTTTTTTGGCGAAATTGATAATCAAATATTGTTTACTGTTAACTAACATCATTATATTTTATCAATGAAAAATAATGTGTTCTTGGAAGAATATCATTGTTTTGCATATACGTCACGAACCCTTGCGAGTTCCCTCAATCGCTATTCAGGGTTTACAGATTGGAGTTACTTGAATGATTCAGGCCATAACAGTATAAAAACATCAAAAAATCCCAGTCTATATTATTGAAGAACTTCGACTGAAAAGGTGTGCGCAATTTTTTTACGAAGAGCGAACGGCACAAAAAGCAGGTAGGGCTGGGCCCTTCAACAAATCCCAGTCTATATTATTGAAGATGGAGATGGGTAGGTGATCCCCGTTAAGTAGATCCCTATTCTCCGTTCGCTAAAATTATACTTGTTCTTCTTAACAAATAAAAAGGTGTTAGTTTTGGTAAATCAAAATAAGTTACTTGAGATCAATTTTCTATGATTCTAAAAGAGCGCAGGATGGGCCGGTTAATGAGGTCCCCATTAGGTGCGTTTGTTTTTGTTTTTTTAACCAAAATTTTCTATTCTTTATTTCATGTTTCTTAATCTATTTTATAAATATTTAAAAAATTTATTTAAAAATTTAAAAAATATAAAAAATTTTATATAATAAAATTTTTTTATTATATATTTTTATTATTTATTAAAAAATAAAATAAATAAAATTCGTTTAAAAAAAACAAAATATTTTTTATTTAAAAAAATTCATTTCATAAATAATTCCAAACGCAACACACACTACTGCCGTCTCTAAAACGCAACCCACCCTACTGCCATCTCTAAAAGGGGCGATCAGGTTAACTTTCATTAATGGTTTTTAGTACGAGACCAGATGACTAATGGTGTCATCCAATTTACTTTTTCTAAATTTTAAATTGGAATGATTAAAATAATAAATTTAATTTGAAACTCATTCATTTAAATAAATTTTAAATTAATATTTGATCAACATAAAATTGATCTAAAAATTTTAAATAGATTCAAATTAATTCAAAATTAATTTATTTAAATCATATAATTATTTATATATTATATAATATTTAATTAAAAATATTTTAAATAATAATATTATATATACATTATTTATTTTTTAATTTATATTATTTAATTAAACTTTTTATTTACTTTATAAATTTTATAAAAACTATTTTAATATAATAATTAATAATTCTATATATTATTAGTGAAATTAATTTTTAAAATTTTATTTTATAATTTAACTATTAAATAAATCGATAACAAGAATTAAATTTTTTATATTTATATAAAATATATAGATATGACTAAAATTAAATAATTTTAATTTAATTATTATATCTGTCTATTTGAATCCTATTTATTTAACTTGCCACCTAGGAGGTGGTCAACAAGTCCTAAATAATTACATGACACAAAATAAAAGAGTGCTTCCACAAACCATTTACATTCTTGATGCAGTAAAAACAAAGAATTGCGCAAAAATAGTGTAGTAAGCTAATCAATGCAAATACTGGCATTCCCAAACTTTATGACATAAAATATATTATACATAATGGCAAAGGTCGTACGAGAACATTGAGAAAACTGATAATAAACGAATAATCACACTGACACAAACATAAGTGAAAGTCCCAGAACAACTGTTAATTTTCTTATTAGGAAAAATCCTTAGTTTTAGCCTCCGCTCTGCAGGCCTGGGTTGTTGGGCTTGAGGCCTTCTTCGTTCTCCAGCTCTTCAGTCTTGAAATGCTTCTCCTTTTTGCCCTTTTCTATCACCTCTGATGCTTCCTCTCTCTGCAAACATAACCAAAAAATCATTCATGTTTCAATATTCTGATTGAGATAAACGCATACAGGTGATATGACACAATTTGCAAAAGTAAAACGTAGTACTTAATTGAGATAATTAGACAAGCTTAATTACTTTGACAGGTTCCGCCGCAGGAGTCTTAGCTCCATTAATAGCTGACTGGTTGCCGTTCTTCGCAGCAGTTCCCATCAATCTTTCGCTACCCAGACCTGCGCGGGCTGCCGCCGCACGGCCAACCAATGTTCTCGAGTATGCCTGCATCGCCCACACAAATCAAACTCACAGCGAAAATCTCTCTAGCTTGAAGGGAAATGAAGAAGACTTGTGGTATGTCTTGTCGAGAATGAAACAACAGGGATGTTGATAACAGAATGTGAGAAGCCGCCAGAAGGAAAATAGCTAACAAAAACTTGCCATGAAATGTTCTGCTAGTATACGTGGGCATGTAGATGACTGGCTCGTGGACAAAGAATGGTCTCTACGTGTCTAGCAAACCATGTGTTTCGGACCCATACAGCATTACAGCAGGGAAATCCACATTAGCTTGAACAACTTGCAACTAACAACACTACAACATTAAAGAAAACTGTAACAATGACCTAGCACATTTACTGACCTTGTAAATTACAAAGACTGAAGGCATAGGTAGAAGATGATAAATAAAATACGGAGAAGCTCCAGACTTAAAACAAAGACCATTCTTCTACGAATAATAACCATTTACCATCTATTCTTTGAATGTGAGATTCCATGTCTCCAGCTGTACAATCTTCTATTGTTTTGCTGAGTTGTTAGGGTCAACCCAAATATCTCCTTCATTGCCTTTCCAGGGTCCACAAGTCCAATTAGTTTTGCCACAAGAGAAGCACTCTCTATAATATGCTCCATGTCTTTTGTTTTAGACCAGATGCGTCGAGCTAACTGTAGTCTTCTTTGCTTAGAGTCCAAAGCAATTCCCCACTTGATATATAAGCTCTCTCGCTCTTCTGCTAAGAGCCTCTTAGACATCTGCCTATAAAGCATCATCCTCTCTCGTCGAAGGTTTTTTGAACTGCAAAACAAATATGCCAATCTCCACACTTCAGGGACAAGCCAATAAGGACTAACTGACAACTTAATCATAATGGTTCTCCAATTAGGAAAGCAGGACAGTAACTTTTTCCATTAAACGTAAGCAAGCTCTACTGAGAGGGGCGAAAAAGGAGTTATAAACTATACTGGAAAATTAACTGGCGAAACAAAAGGCTCCTCTTTATAAAGTTATACAACCTCCAAAGGTATACGATATTTCCTTCAAAGGTATCCACATTATTGAAACCACAGGTTCTCCAAAATCATGTTTGATTTATGTGTCCTACATCTCTTCCCTAGTAAGCATTGCCAAAAGAGAGTTGATATTACTTATTACTAACACCGTCATTCATATTTAGTTGAAATAGATTCATTAAAACTCACATCTAAAATAGTCTACATCTTTTACATCTCATTTATGTTTGTACACAATATTGAAAGCACAATTGGCAGAAATAATTGGTTGTGCATGAACATTTAAATACACTAATAAGGGAATACCTCAATGCCAGGCTTGCACTTTGGCCAATCAATTTCTCTGCATCATCAAAAATTCCTCGAGCTAAACTAGTCTTTATGAACAAGAGCCTCCTATGTTCTACTTCGATGTAAATCGAGTCAGAAGGATCTCCCTTGAAAAGTAGGAAGAAATAAGTCCTGTGAACCAAGGGCACATTGCATTCATGCCAAAGCTCAATTATTTCTTGTTGCTTTCTCTCAAATTCTTCCGGCCAATGGGAAGGAGATACCAATATGTCAGGCATAGGATCCACCCCAACATCCTTCGCAGTTCTCAAGTCATCATCGTTGCCCTATTATGATTAAAGCAACTAACTCATATACTAGATAAAATGAAACATACACCAAGGAGAGGTCGCATATATAATTAGTGCTGTGCGTTTCTAGAAGGGCAACTTAGATGATGCCTAAGCAATTTAATTATGACAAACAAAGAACAGATCATCTTCACTAATTGTTGATAGAACTTTAGGACAAACAGTTAAGAGAAAAAACACTAGTGTTCAATTTAATATTGAAGACAAATCAATAGCAGCACAAGAATGACATTTGAATGAATTTTCATGCATGTCAAAGGACAAAACACTGGTTGGACAAGTCACCTTTAAGATGACATTGCTTCTCTCAAATTAAAAGGAAAAAAAAGGATAGGAAATTGACATTAGTCAAGAAGCAATCATTCTAGGTTCATCAAAGAGAAAGCATGACATTGCAATCTAAATAAGTACACAAAGGAATATCACACGAATTAGAACTTAGAAGTCTGCATAGATAGGGTGTGCAAGACATCACTTAGCAAGGTTAGTGAATATGAAAGGCGCAGTGGTAAAGAACACAACTGAAATGAACTTAGGAGATTAACTCCAAATGGAGAAATCTATCTAGAGCACTCAGATGTCTCAATATCCACAATAACATAGAGCTTCTAATTTAAAGCAAAAAGGCAATAGAATCACTTGGTATAAGAGAAAATTTCTACCACAGATTATCTTTACCTGGTCATCTCTCATCAGCTGCTTAACAGACTTAATCTTATCAAACTCCAGTAGTCCTGCAACAGAGGAAAATACTTGTTATGTTCCTGAAGGTAAGAACATTGCTTCTACATGCCAGATTTACCACCAAGATGTATGTCACCTTGATCATGAAGATTTAAAGCAAACTTCCTTCTCTGAAGCCTCTCTTGTCCACCAGGAAAATCTTTCAGAAACCAGCTCGCCGGTGTACTATCATTCTCGTCAGGTTCTTGAAACCAGTCAAAGAATAGGCCTTCTACATCAGCGCTACAACTTTGGCTTCTAGTCAGAACAGGCCCTCTAGAACTGGGTAATCCCCTTGCAAAGGTCCAGGGAGATGATTCGCCAGGATATCTAGCAAGATTATCGATTGTTTTTCTAGAATTCTGTAATTGGTATTCCAATGTAATATTCGATGACACAGCAACTAGAGACCCTAAGTTCTCATCTACCTCATTGTGTGGCTCATGATCATCAAGCCGATTGGAATTAGCTGCTGAAGGAGTTAGACTTTCACTGCTAGAAATCTGTTTTTCACTTCTAAGTGCACTTGTGTTATCTATTTCAATGCATTGTACTTCCTTGCAGATGCTCTCGTCGTCACTGCAGAATTCTTGAGAATCATCCTCCACACTGTGAAGACCACTAAATCTAGGGTTAATAGTTGATAACCTAGATGTAGGGATATTCCTTCTTTTGGAGTTTTGAGGAAGTTCCGCATAACCGCCATAATAATTGTTATTCTGTTCAGATGTGCTAAATTTACTAGAGCCAGTATCCATAGACTGGTAAGCAATCCCTGATACTTCAGATGCAGACTCTTCACAAGAATTTGCTGCATTGAATGATGAAAATTCGCTATGTTGTTTCTCCTACAGAAACCTATACAAGTTAGATGCTGGGCAGGCATAATAGTCAAACTACATCCAGAAGGAAAATGAGAAAATTTACCCATTGCCTTGAACCATTATAAACCCCTGTAGCTTTGAGCAAATCTTCTAAACGAGAATTAGCAAGATCCCGTTCCTGCATAAGTTCCCTTATTTGTCTTTCCATCTGAAAAGCAAAAGTGAATTTTTATAAAAGAAGGAACATCAGATCTTCAAGGAATCAAAAGATACATACAATTGAAAATTTTATTTCACTATTCTTCGATTTTTGGCAGAAGATAAAGTAAGTGTCATGAAACAGTGTGGAATTCTAGAGTCGAACAAACAACTTCAACGAGCTAAAACAAAAACACAACTAAATGCTTCATATCTTTTAGCACTCAAGTACTTATCACTAACCTTTCTGATTTGAGCATCCTTCTCTCTTAGTAATGCTTCAAAGTGGATGGTTTTTGACGCTGCTCCTGGATAACTCAATTCATTCTCCAATCTAGCTAGCTCTCTCTGCAAATGCTTGACGAGTGCTTTATCAGACATTACTACATTCACCCGTGCATTTGTTACCACTTCTTTCGCACAGCTTGCAAACAGAAGGGTATTTTTGGATTGCTCGATATGACTCCGTGCAGGACAAATTGTGCAGATTATAGCAGTTCTTGCGTTGCCTCCCAATGAAGGTTGCAATATGCGTGTCAACTTTGACTCTCGATAAGGAATGTGCCCATTTCTTCCTTTACTATAACGATAGTGCAAAGGATGAAAGGCAAATATTCAGTCTTCACAACATCGTCAGAGAGGCAAGCATGAAAGTCACTCAGCACATTGTCCAAATGCATGTAGATATGGTAAATGCTAAACATTTTCTGAAGTCCAAAAGACACATTCTACCAACAATTAAGAAGAAATAGGAATCAATAATACGCATCCTTGTATTCTTTCCCAACTAAGAACCAGCACAAGTGCTGCAACCAAGGATCCTGCATGAGAAGTCAAATTTGACAAAGGATTGCATGCTTGGATTTCTGGCTAATTGGCTTTACTTTAATGGGGGGAACATGCCTCCTAAAAGGAAAAGCTCTATTTTATTCTTCTAATGGAAGCAGTATACCTTCCATGGAAAGGAATCAGCATGCTTGGGCTACAAATACAACACCCAATGAGATTCAAAACAACATACATATAATGAAGATGAACACCTACAATTTGCAATTGCAAAGACTGGTTGAAAAAGTAGTTGAACAGAAGAGTTTGACAGTAGTTTCTAACTTCAATTGAGGCATTGTAATGAGCCAAAAGAAATGAAGAGAGGCAGAAAAATAATGTCACCAACCTTAGTTTACGGATAACAGTTCCCAAAGTAAGGAGACTTCGGTTTATGTGGCAACCTTCTTTCAGCCTGGCACCAACAGATTGTGCCTGTGATGCACGTTCACTTCCAGCCAAATCGACAAAATTCTGCATCATTTAATCAGATAAGCCTGACAAACGGCCTTCTTTTCAAATATATGATCAAGACGAACTAATCATAAAATTAAAAGCATGCATACCACACTCGCAACCAGTGTGCTTGTGTTGTCCCTTCCCAGTAACTCCTTGGCAGAACTTTCAACAGTCTGTACGGGGAAAAAACACATGTTTTGAAAAACTGTTAAATTAATGACACACCTTTCTTTTAGAGATTTGTTCCACAAATTAAAAAGGTTCTATACCAGTCTCAGAATTTGATGAGATCTGGAGCTTCTTTCATTTAAGGATGTCTCCCCTATCTTTCTATGAGCTGCAAGTTAAGAGAAACTATTAACACTTAGGAGAAAAACAACCACTATGATGGCAAGACTTGTTTCTCACCTTCACATACAAAAAGAAGTTCCCTTAAATGACCCCAATCCCTCAGTGCTACCTCAGATAGCTTCTCAATAATGGTCCCTCTCTGCCAAAGTTAAGATAATCTTTAAAAATGAGATAAATAGGTTGCCCAATCCATCAATCATACCAAAGCTTTACAAAAATATTCAACCTCTGGATAATCCAAAAGCCTAAGTGGAGTGCTATCACTGCTAAGGAGATCTATCACAGCTTCATTATAAATTTCCACTGCAGAGAATTTCAAAACAAATGCCCGCTCTTGATGCTGCAAACAGTAGAATAAATAAATCCTATCGGATCTGATAGGTACACATCTGGATTCAAAAGTAGCAAGACTCATGTACCTTCTTTATGTAGTCATATATATCACTCACAGTATATTCTGTAATACCATTCATTGTGTAAGTCTTCCCGCTGCTAGTTTGTCCGTATGCAAAGATACTAGCTGAAGCAGGAAATGCAAGGAATTTCTTTTATCTACAAAGAGCCATCTTAGTCAAGGAGAGAGCAGGAAAAGAGGAAATACTCACAATTGATCCCACTAACAGCTAACAGAGCAACTTCTTTTGCACCATCTTCATACACTTGCCTAGTAGTGGACTCACTCCCAAACACTCTGTCTACAAGCCAATCCAAAGCCAATATGAGGTGGCAGAAAAGTTTAAGAAAACAGGAAAAGCATTAAACTTAAATTTTCAAAATTTTGCATCATCAGATCAACAGATTTGAAGCATCCGATAAATGAAAATCTCAGTCGTAAATCATTTGCACTAAAACAGCCTAATCAATCCATGCCCAAAATAGGTACTGTTTCAAATAAAAAGCTTCTCATGGAACCGATATGAAGTGTATCTATTATCACATAATCACGTTCTTTTAACTTGTTGTAGTATAATCTAGAGCAAAAAAAAGCACTGAGCCTGATTTCAGCTGAATAATAGATCAACTTGATGAAAACACCATCCTTGACTATATAAACGTACGCATGCACTCCACAGACATGAACTACTCTGTAACCACTACTAATATGACTTACCGAAAGTATAGCCAGTTGGCATCAGAGATCGCTCTGGCAAGCAATTCCTGAAAATAATGGTGCGGTCACTGATACACTCCCAATCACAAGGATCCTCTGTGGCAATCTCCTTCTCGTTCAACGGCCGCATTCTCACCGACACCAGAATCTTCTCCATCATCCCTGCATCATCCGCACCGCCGCTATCCACTGAAGACTCCGCCATCTCCCTCCCCTCCAACTCGACCCCTGCAACTGCACCCATTTCCTTCCCCTTATCACTATCACCCCACCAACAACAACGTCAACAACAACAACAAATTTTTAAAAGCAAGGATGTAAAAGGTTTGTTTGGCGAAATCAGATACAATTTTTTGTACGTATTTGAGAAAGTAGGGAAAGACGGTTGTTGAGTCGCTGGAATGAATGTGCGCTACAGAGGAAAAAACCTTCTGCAGTATTTGTATTCATGTAATGCTATCAATTCTTTCTTTGGTTGTTCAAATGTCAACAGTTTTCAGAAAATCTCACCGAGAAAGAGAGTCTCAACAAAAATAAATGCAACATTATTCTAAAAAATTGAACCATTGAGTTAAACAAAACTAAAAAAAAAATCTAGCTAGCCGGCCAACGTGTGTCAGTGTTTGCTTCGATTCTAAGAAACTAAACAAATCCAAAAACAAAAAGGAAAAACTAATATAAGCTAACCTCACCGGCGGCAAAAGAGATTGCCGGATCACAGCAACGGATCAAGGATTGGAATGTGAATGGGAGAACATGAACCCGCACACCTTTTTATATCTGTATACATATAAAGTGAAGAATCGTTTATTCGTCCATATTTCAGTTCGGTTGTTTTAATTGAAGTTTGGAAGTTCAAGTACTGTATTTAACGTGGGTTTAAAATGTTTCAAAATTCAACAGGGAGCTTAGTTACTAGTGACATTCAGAATTATTTTGCGTAACGGAACCATTAGAAGCTAACATGTAAAGAATGGGCCCCCAATTTTCTTCATAACTTAAATGCTGACTTGCTGAGTCCTGAATTTTCTTTCTACTCCTTGTTCCAGCACAAACTCCATGGCAAATAACAAAAAACGGCTTCTAGTAGAATGTAGTGTTGAACACTAGCATGGAAGATAGAGGTAGCCACTTTGACCTACGACCTAATTATGGTTTGGCAGTATTTATTAATACTTATTACTAAATTATTTTAATTTTATTTTTAATAATGTTTATGTAATATTTAACTTTTTAAAAACTTTATAATTATAAAAATTTATACATCATATATTTTTATATGTATAATTTTTATTTTTTAAAATTAAAAATAAATTATAATTAAAAATTTCACTAGCACTAACAAAATATATAATATTTTTATTATATTTTTCTGATGCTTTTTATTAGATTGTTTTAAATAGTTTGCAATACTAATTTAGAGTCTTAATTTTTAAATTTTTATCTTTCTATATTCGCAATCCGAGATTTTATTCTTACTAAACTCTTATGTTGCTTTTATTTGTTCAATCAACCAGCTAAACTGCCTAGTAGGATCCTTACCTTCTTCATATAAATAAATTGGTCGCGTGAAACGGTGATACCGTTGAGTATACTACCATGGTCACATGAGAATTTATAGTCAGATTTGAAGGACTATCCTAGAATGCAAAGGACCAATTTTTATAAACATATATCTAAAGGACCTATTCTGTAAGCTTTATAGTGAAGACGCAGTTATATTAATGGAGTGGTGGTAATAGTGAAGACAGACACAGTTATATATAGTAAGGTTTGACTCGCTGAAAAACAACTGACAAAAAATAATCAGAAACAACACAAACAAACAACCTAATGTTTTCCTGGTAAGTAAAGCAAGTAATATTTGATTGCTTTCTCCAGCCCAAACGTTTTGGCCTATACACTTGCATTAAGAACTTATTCATTATTAATAAGTGATTTTAATAATAATTTTTTTATCAAAATATATACTTTTAAATGTTTATTTTTTAAAACTACTTTTTAATAATTAAAATTTATTTTTATTTTTAAGAATTTACTTTGAACTCATTTATACTAACTCTCAAAATCATATTAATCTATTCATGTTTAAAATTAACATCTTTCCCTTGCAAAGTTCCAAGTACATATTCATCTAGGCCAATAGGAAAATATTAGAAAGCATGAGCTCTTAGGCCCATCAAATCATGATCTATTTGATCTAATTCAGAACGAGTTGCTAACTCATTTTCAAATTAGATAGTCTGTTTTTAATTTGGGTACTATTTTAAACTTTAACACTACTAATCGAGTCTAATTTATCAAACTAATTCTTTTTTATTCAGATTGATCAAAGCTGACACGCTATTAATTTAGACCTATTATAATTTGGAGGACTAATAATGCACCGTGACTAATAATAATTCTATCACATATGTAGAAGGGATATGCTTTTCTATAAGGCCCTGCCACAAGAAGGCAATCTAATGCTTGAAAGAACAGGAACCCTACGAAAAGTGGTTGTAATGGATGAGTTTTGATAAAAAATAACACTTTAGTTAAAGCTTGATTGTAGGTGTGTAAGAAAGTGAACTATGATATGATACCAATTTTGTCAAGTATGTAATAATAAGTGCTTATTTGTTTCTCAAAACTTGATTTAGAATTAAGTTTCTAAAAAATAAATTTTTAAAAACTATATTATTTAAAAGTATATTCGTAAAGTTTATATTTATTTTTGGAATCACCTTTTAATAAATGACAAGCCATATCTCTTGACTCACCACTTTACCAGAGATGAATGTTATTTTAACATATTTAATGATTCATTCAACGAAATTGCTAAACAATGATTAAGGTCCTCTTAAATAGTAATTAATACTTTTAAATAGGAGAAAACTGATGTAATTCCTATGCAGCTGCTACAGTTCAATCACCAAGTGATTGCAACTACAGCGAGGAAAAAGAGACTGAAAATCCGTGAGAGAAATATTTTTATTCATGAATCGATGTCTCTTTCATTTTGTCTCTACTAATCCAGAGTTTCTCTTCTTTCTGGAGGACCACGTTTATGCAATGAAATTAGTGCTCTTTGAATACTGAAATATATTTGAAATAAAATTTTTATTGGAAGAAGTAAATTTTTTTCTGGAATAGGGATAAAACCAGAACAGAAGATAAGTTTTAATATAAAAAAAATAGAACAGAATCATATTAAAAATAAAAGCATTGCAGGAAAGCCCGTTGGAAACGTTTCAGCCCAGTTCATTGGTTTAGAAATAGTACTACAAACATCTAGCCTAAGTCCATTACACAAGGCCCATCCTAATGAATAGAACACAATGTCCACGAGATCCAACTAATAAAGGTTTTCTGAAATTGCTTAAAAGAAAATTTTTTCTGAGAAATAAATTGTTTTTTAAGCACTTCTAAACCTGGCTAAATCACAACCATGAATCAATCTCTAATCAGATTTTCGCAATTATTAACCCCGAAATCAATGCGTCGAATCTTCACTTTCTGATTCCTCTCCGAAAAACTTGTGGCCCGAAAACAACCACTCCATAACTGAAGACAAACAAGTGTTTTCTCGCCACGAGTCAACCCGACAAGTATAGGACTACTCATTACCCGCACAGTGCGCCTACCTTAACCACCACTCAACTGATTCACATTGACGGCAGATATAATCTCTTCTCCACTAAGAAAGATTATTTGTTTACTTATTATTATTGATTATTAGCTCACAGCAGAAGAGTTAAACAAGAAGAGCTACCGGCGCTGGTGTTGTTGCTGCAGTTCTTCTATCTATTGTCGCCGAAATATTGCGCGATGCCACCTCAGCATTAGCATGTGTTGAGAATTCCTTTTTTAGAGTTCTTGGGTTATGAGGATAATTTGTGATTCGTGTGAGAGTGCTCCGGCAGTACTCTTCTGCGCCGCCGATGAGGCAGCTCTATGTCGGCCCTGCGATGAAAAGGTTTGAACATTTTATAAATCTGGTTTGAGAATTGAAAGAAATTTTTTTGTAATTTGAAGTTTTTGGGATGTGGAATTTGTTAGTTTGAACATGTTTGAAAAAGTGAAAAGGTAGCTGGCTTAGTTGTTTAGTATTATTTTTTGATGAATTTGGAAATGGATTACAGCGTTTAAGAGTAGGACGTTCTAAAAAACACGGTTATTGCTGAAGGAAAATCAAAGAGTATTCTTTGACCAATTTGAAACTATATCTAGAAAAGATTATTTTTTATTTATTTATTTTTAAAGTTTGGTTACCTAGGGAAATTAAAAGCTTATGCTTTGATCAATTTGAATGTTTATCACAAAAGAAAAAAGGTCTTTGAAGTTTTGTTAGTCATCCGATATGGTTGCACGCGAATACTTAGTGGTCATTATGTGAAATTTCTAGTAATGTCATTATTTGAGTTTCCCCATTTTCATTGAACTGTGATTCTGTCTTTTTTGTATGCTCAATAGCTAGGATGAAGCTTTCAGAACAAAGGTACTGTTACCACATAGATTCTAGGGGTGATGACATCCCCATTCCCCATAGATAGCAGTCGTTTTGAACCCAGATCCAGTGCAGGTGATGATTTCTCATTCCAAACCAACGTGCCAACATGGTTTATGAAGAATTGAAGCTGGATTGAATTGTCTTCTAAAACTACGAAGTTAGTGTTGGCATGAACTGGCAATGCTTGTGGAAAAATCTTCTTTTGCTAGCTGTAGCTTTATTGGAACTCGGAAGAGAAGCATAGGTACTTGTTTTAGATGTAAAGGCAATTGCAGCAGTTGGAAGGCATTAAGGCTAACCTTTTAAGCATTTGCAAGTAGTCAAATTCCTATTCTGTTCTATGACATATGGTCGTTACTTGGTTATTCTGTCTTCTTCTTACTAAAAATTGATCTATGCCAATTATCTTTTAGATCAGTTTATGGTAATTAAAAACCAAAACAATCCCTTACCCATAATGCGACAGCACATTGGGGAGGACTTTACCAAGTTTCAAAAAGTAAGCCTAACATACTCCCAATTGTTGCAATCATATTAGATAAAAAAAAGACCCCTGTAGCTGCAATTTGGTTCATTGAAAAGCTACATATAATGCTTGTGGATAATGCTGGCATAGCCCCCTAGCACCCCATTTTGTCCTCCTGTGGCATTTCTTGCTATGCACTATGCAGAATCCTTTGTTTCGAGTTGTAACCTGTCAATTTATTTTTCACTTGCAAATCATGCTTATTGAAACAATCATCGCTTCTCAGACATTACAAATTTATCTTGCTGTTTGCTGCTGTGTCATGATTTGTTGTGCATCCACGCTTATAAACACAAACATGTGTATCCTGTGGCAATTCAATCAGGGTGATGAGTTATTGCTGGTCTTTAGGTGTGTAGATCTGTTACATATAATTTTTTTTTGCCTCAGAGAGAAAACTGCTGCGTTCGCATCATCTCTTATGTCTACTAGCGTGCGCTCACCATAATCTGTCCCAAGTCTTCAAAGTTTTAAACTTTTGTTTCGTTGTCCCACTTCTAAGAACATTTCAGCATTTTCTCTCCATGCCCAACCATGGATGTCCTTTTAAAGTCCTTTCCCCTAGATAGTAGTTTGAAATGACAAGTCGTGTTCGAGCTTGCATGTCTTCAACTAAAGTAGTGGCAGCTTAATTCAGTAGATATGAAGAAGCCAAGTTGAAGGTGTAGGGGAGATCATATGACACCGAGTTGAATATCTTAAACCTGAAGGCAACCTGACTGCATAGAATGCTAATAGTCAGACCAAGGTCAAGACAGAAAATAACCTTTGTAGCAGTGGGTTAACTGCATCCTGTCAATTAGTATCTGTGGTTTTTCATCCTAGCCAAGCTAATTGATGGAATTCTATGCAATTTCTACAAGTATTTATTAGTGGTTTCGGCAGTTTGTAGTGGAACTCTATGTAATTCCTTTCTCTACTCGTGAGAAACTTTATTACTTAATTGTAACATAGATGTTAAAATGGTACATATATGTATATTGACATATTGTAACAGGTGTTGAAGATATTTCCAAGACTGTAATTTCTTCTCTTATTATTTCTTTTCACTTATTATTAACCAGGTTCATATGTGTAACAAGCTCGCAAGTAGACATGTAAGAGTAGGTCTAGCTAATCCTACTGAAGTACCTCGCTGTGACATATGTGAGAATGCACCAGGTATGCAAATGTTGCTTTTTTGTCTTTTGTGTGAATGCAGTCTTTGATTTGACTTCAAGCGACTGACTCTTTATATATTTGGATTTAGCATTCTTTTACTGCGAGATCGATGGAAGCTCCCTATGCTTGCAGTGTGATATGATTGTGCATGTCGGAGGTAAGAGAACCCACGTAAGATATCTTCGCACGAGGCAGAGGGTTGTGGTGAGTTCTTAATTGTGGTGTTAATATTTCTAATTTCGTTGTCAATATTTCCAATGCACACTTTCTTCCAGCCATTTAATGCTGTTTCCTTTTTTGTCGTGCATAGTTCCAACGAGATCATCTGGGCCCTACAGATGATTCTCCCTTGCAACCAAACACCAAGACTAAGATGGACAATAAGCAAATACCTAAGCAGGTTATAACAGAAAATATGCAAATTCACAAGGATCCAACTTCGCCATTAAATACTAATGGTGACATATGTGATAAAGAAGAAAGCAAAATTATAGATCTGAATGTAAGACCACATCGAGCCCAGGGACAGGCTTCAAATACAGAGGTATTATTGCATTTACGTTTGAGAAATCCTCCCAATCTTGCATGTACTTCTTTATGAAGAGCAGTAACCTAAAGAAAGGAAAACATGGTGAGATTCTGATCAATTGATTTGTGCTTGTTCTAAAGGCCCGGGAGTGAAGACTTGCTAAATGGGAGTAACCATCAAAATGTTGGGTGGTTCCTGTTTCACCTTTCAAAAGAGACAGATAAGTAATATAGCACACAAAGCCAACTTTGACGAACAATGCTGAAGGATGATTAGCGATTTTTTCCCATACATTAGAAGAAGGGAGCAGAACCTTGTATCTATCATGTAATCCTGATAACTTGTTTTGTGTTTGTGTACATTAGAATGCATGTATTGTGTCATTCTACAATGGCTGCGGCTTGTATTAGGTTCGACCTGTGGATTTCTCCGATCGTTATATTTTGTAATAGGTTGCTGTGATGAACATGTCAAGTAAAATTTCAAAAACATAGAGTGGAGACTTGTTTTGCAATCTGAAATGTTGTGATTGAAGTCATCTGAGTAATCTTTTGCAATAGTAAATTGATCTTGAGCTGTTTATGGCAAACTGATGTTCCTCTAATAAATGCGGAGAACAGACTAGTGAAAATCTCCTTTGAATTATCCTGCAGCATGTTCCCCCCTTTATGCTGAGGTGTTTTTACGATTGTTCTTTTTTCGTTTGTTTGTTAAGATTGATGAGAAATCTTTAGAAGGATTATATACTAAGGTAATCGCTGTAGAAATTTAGAGTGACCACAACCAGACTACTGCTTCTACTATACCTTCGTTATTATTACTATACCGGAGTTATCCACAAACTGTGTGGCTTGCGTCCACCCTAGCACAAATGCCCGCTTCCAACTTAAACCTCCAGAGTAACAAAAAAAAGTAAAAGAAGAGTGACACTGTAGTCAAGGGAGAGAGAACAAAAGAAGAGGAAGCTTCCAAAGCTGGACCGCGGGATTTATTAGTAGGATTTGGACTCAATGGTCCAGTTTTTGGTCTGGTCGGTTAATTATACAAATTGAACACCGAGGAAAAACATGCCTGATCGTGTCTGTTTCTTAACAGGGCGTACAATTCGTGATCACGTTCACGTTTTTGCAAAAGTTTCAATTTCGAAGAACTCCATTTGATAAGTAAGCCAAACGCCTCCTTCATCTTACTCCTAGTTTTGAATCTATTTTAAGGTTTTAGAAGACGTTTAAAAATGCTCAAAATACAATTTTTCTTAAAAATAAAGTTAACTTTCTATATTAAAATTTTAAAAATATGTATACATAAATCATATATTTTTATTTGTATATTCAAAATTATAATTTTTAAAAAATACTGTATAAAAATTCTTGAGAGATATAATTTTTTTTTAAAATAAAGAATCGTGACTATCCATGCTAAAACCGAGGATTATTATTTAGGAAAGAACGTTCGAACTTCTACCTCTGTGAAATTTAAGTTTGCTGTTCTAGGAATATTTATATCTTTGTCACTCCGAAAGCTACATGCAGCATCTCAGGATGCGCCTGATTTTGCTGTGCACGTAAAATGCGTGTCTCTGCCAGCTGTAGAATAAATCTCTGTGATGCCTCACTGAGGGACTGAGAAGGGAAAAGTATCTGGAGTCAAATATCTTGTACTGGTTCTTGCAAACTGTAGGTCTGCACTTTGTAGAAAAATGTAATTTCTTTGAATTGTGATCATTAGCTGTATGGAAATCCTGTGAAAAGGCTTATGATTGTAGTGACTTTCTCTAGCTAAAGTTGCATCCAGGCTTAATTCAGTCTACAAGTATTAACTTGGAGCCACAATGATTCTTCTATTAGAAGGATTAGTTACCATTATTACTACTGTTGGAGATTAAACATACTTTAAGATTTTCATATTTTTAGATGTTACGGGATGGAAAATCCTACTTGAAAAAGTCATAATGCAAGACATCTCACAGTACTTTTCACTAGTAAGTTATCTCAGTGGTTGATCTCACTGGCAACAAATTATTAATTAACACGAGAAGGTTACAATGCACAAAAATAGTGTTCCATGCCTATAGTGAAACGGCATGAGCATGAGGAAGAAGTGTTCTTAGTTGCCTATGAATGTGATAAGGGTCACTCTAGTAGGAGTAATTCTTGACGAACATTCCTTGCTTGGCCTCATCGGTCTCGCCTTCACCAGTGTATTTGCCAAGCTGAGCAAGTGAGTTGGCCCTGGCACGCACAAGGAGTGTGTCCTGGGCAGCCTTGACATTTTCAGGGCGTCCTGCCCAGGTCTTCAGACAGGTGTTTTGAAGGGCCCTGGCATATGAGAATGAGACGTGCCACGGGTTTGTGCTTTGGTTCATAGCATTCAGATTGAGAGTTGCTTCAACTTCAGATTGCCCACCAGAGAGGAACTATAAACCAAATTAAAAATTTTATGATCACTATTCGATCAAGTAGCTAGGACGATTAAACATTCAGGATTGAGATTTTCTGGAATCTGAAATAAATGAATAGTAGAAACTTGCCATGATTCCAGGGACAGCAGGGGGAATCCTCCGGTGGAGAAGCTTGAGAGTGTACTCAGCGACTTGCTCTGGAGTAGCCTTGTCCTTGCATTCTGCACCAGGGGTGACCATGCTTGGTTTGAGGAGGATACCTTCGAACATGACGTTGTTCTCAGCAAGGTAGAAAAAGACCTCTGCCCAGACCTTCTGGGCTACTTCAAAGGTCCTCTCTATGCCATGATCACCATCAAGAAGGATCTCCGGTTCCACTATGGGGACAAGGCCATTGTCCTTCATAGCAAATCCATGTTAGATTCAAGTTATGGCAAAAGAGAAGGTTGTCTCTAACTTAAAGTATTTGAAATATTCGGTTTATATTCTGTTGAACCTGTGAGATGGCAGCGTAGCGAGCTAGACCCCAGGCAGCTTCCTTTACTGCAAGTGCAGAAGGACCATCTGGAATGCTCACAACAGTACGCCTATTTGTTGGAGAATAGTTGTTGTCAGTATTAAAATCCTTATAAGATCAGATTAGTCTCCATTGAGTTTATGATATTTTTGGTATACCATTTGGCAAAGCGGGCACCCTGCTGGTAGTAAGCAGCAGCACGTGATGCAAGACCATCCAGTCCCTGGCACCAAGACTCGTTGTTGGAACCTGGCAGCGGCACAAGACCCTGGGAAATGAGAATTAAAACACAATTACGTGATTTTCGGTTGCCCAACCTGATCAACATACCAAATACATATACTCTTAATTTGTTGCTTGTGAGGATATTTGTATTTTTCATTTCTTACCTTGTCAACCTTGATACCTGGCATGATGTTCTGCTCCTTTAGCACGTCAACCATCTTCCGGCCATCAGTGGTGGACTGGTACAGGGTCTCTTCAAAGAGAATGGCTCCAGAGATGTACTGGCCTAGACCAGGAGCACTGACCAAGAGGGTGCGGTACGCTTGGCGGTTAGCTTCTGTGTTCTCAAGCCCAATCGATGCCAACCTCTTTCCGCATGTAGCATTAGACTCATCCATTGCAAGGATACCACGGCCAGGTGATGCAACAGATTTCTAGCATTTTATTAAAATTTTGAAGTGTCAGAACTAATCTGTAGGATCATCTATACCTTGTGCAATCACAAAGGATGAGTAGAGTTCCTAAGAAGTTCTTGTTATGCTGCCATAAGAGCGAGTAGAGGCAATCATATGCATTTAAGCATTTGTTTCCTTTTAATCTTTAAGCTATAGGCATAGCATTAATACTAACATTCAGAATTACTGGATATTCTACGGGTGTCTTTCATATGATTACTTCATTGCCTTAGGATGCCAACTGAATGTCTGAAACTGTCGTTTGTATCATTGTGTAGTGTATCTTATTAACAAAATATTATAATCTTGCGTTTTGAGAAGCTCTAGAAGATGATGGTACCGCGGTCTTGACGAGCTCGTCAGCATAAGATGAGGCGGCACGGACAGTAAATGCAGCGGAGGGCTGGGCACGCACGGAAACGGAGGCTGAGAGGAGACGGAGGGGTTGGCCCTTTACCCACTCTGTCCTGTCGATGGCCGGAGCAGCCTTGAGCAAGGAAGCAGATGCCATTTCGCTAACGAAAGAGAGTTAATTCGCTCGCTCACAGTTCTTCGAGTATTAATTCTGGAATATAAAACTGTGCCTCTGCGAGAGTTCTCTCTCTTTCTTTTCTATGTTGTGGCGCGAATCCGCGCAGGAGCTGATCATGTGGGATTTGTAGTGTGAGGAAGTAAGGCAAGAGATGGGCCATTTGAGGCTGAGATAAGCTTGCCAATGAATGACTGCCACGTAATAGATTGTTCCTTACGTGGCTTGTTTTGGTAGGAGAGCTAGTTGCTTGCTGGTTGTGATTCATGGTCGGTTCATTGGCAACCATGGAAAACCATGACTGGTAGGTAACAAACTTACTGCTACTGTTCTGTAATCTTGTCTAGCATTCTTCTGCTTGTTCTAATACATGTACCCATTTACTACTGAGATTTGATTGTTTTTCTTTTTAGTTGGTTAGAAGTTATTTCGTGAGTTTTCAAGGGAGATGGATGATCTATAGGGGTGAATTTTCGAACATTGTCGATTCCTATACAATATAGTTGTTCAATAGTCATATGAATTTTCTTTAGTTTATGGAAGAATGATATGTTCTATCAGGTCTTCATCTGTTCGATTCTGGCAGTTGATTTTTGATTGCTCACTAGTGTCTGTATTTGGGTTCACGAGATCTACGGTGAGAACTTTTCGCTTCTCCATTACTCGCTAAAAGTTTATTATTTGTGATGCTCGTGAAATATGATTTTTTTTGTGAGGCAAGTTATGTTTGTGTTGACGGATGCATCTTTATCCTATGGTTGCGAAGAATTAAAAATAGAGGGGTTTAGTTTTATGTTATGCGTACGCAAAGACTATAACTAGTTTGGAGAAAACCTCAAGTTTTTCGTCTGTTCTCTTTTCGTTCTCTTGACGTTTTTGTTGCTTTCTTACAAAATTTTGTGGCTAGACTCTATTGGTCTTTTTGATATATCTCAAATTTATAAATTGCAATTGGTTTATCACCTATGCTTTCTTGGAATCTAATTTTTGTTAATCATGGGGCAATCGCTTTATTTCTCCTATATATATGGCTTAAATTTCATGGCATGACCAGAATCCATGTGGTGAAAGGTGCAAAACCGTGGAACTATGATGCCTTAGAGTTCTAGGGATTGTGATAAGTATCATTCCTACTTAATTATTGTGCATGATCTGCACTAAATTTGATAAAATCCATATAGATATTCATTTTTCTAACTCCTATATCTTTTGTAGTAAGTTTTTATCATGATATTGAGTAAATGAAGATATCTTGAGCACAAGAAAATAAAGAGAACGACTTGGAATGGTTTTTGAATCTTATCATTTCAAATAAATATTTTGATATATTTTAATAAATTTTTTACTGTATTTTATAAAATTTTAGAATTTTTTATAAATACTAATATATATATAATCTTTTAAATATTAAAAAGTCAAGATTATTTTTCAAAAGAATTTTAAATATTTTTTGTTTCATAAAAATTCTATTTCATAATACTTTCGAATGTTATCTGAGTCTAATCTTTTCGAATTGGTATGCTTTTCACTTGCAATTAGGACGTGTTTTACTAACATTTCAAGTTTTATTTTTTTAAAACTAATTTTTAATATAAAATAAATTGGTATTCTTAATTATAGACGAAATTGTATTTTCTGAAGCTGTGAAATGCTCAATTGGCATTAGAGGTTTTGGCTTCAAGGTCTTCAGAAATAGCTGCATGTCATTATCGAACTTTAAGTGCCTTACATCTCCTTAACATTATTGTACTTGCTCACTCTATACATGTCGGCTACTAGATAGTGAAATCTTATCAGAGACGTCACTGCGTTCCCTTATATCTCTATAAATAGAGGATACATTTAGACTTTTGTATAAGTCCGAAAGACATTTATATAGATAAATACTGTACTTTATCTATAAAACTTCAAGGATGTATTGATTTTAATGAAAAATATGAATCTTATAAAAAATTTAAAATAATTTTTTAATAATTTTTTTTTAAAAAAATTAATTTAAAACTTACTATTAATATAAAATTAATATAAAAATTTATTTTTTATTAAATATTTTTAAAATTTTAATTTAATGTTTTTAATTTATTTCCTAAAACTCTTCAAACTCTAGTTCAACTGGTTACACTGTGTTTGATTCACGGAAAGATAAAGGAGATGGGAGAGAAGGGGAATTAATTTTCTTTGGTTGTGTATTTAGTTTAAGAGTTACTGTTTAGGGGAGAAGCAGAATGGGGAAGAGATGGGAGAAAAAATGCACAACCAGCAGCGTAATTTACAGCCTAATTTTTTATTTCTGCCCTCGTTATTTTTTCCTCTTCCTACTCGTTCGTAATTTATAAGCCTACTTTTTCATTTCTGTCCTCATTATTTCTTTCTCTCCCTACTCGTTCCCACACACAGCAAAGTGATTGTTCCTTCCGGCACGTCTCACTTCTCTCTCCAACGTCTAGCTCCTCTCTTTCGTCCTCCGTATTTTCGTATGTCTTCCTCCGGCATTTTTATCTTTTTTTTCAATTATTATAAAAAAATACATAAACAAGGGCATTTTTATTTTTTTATAACTTTTCTTCTAATTTAAACACAATTTATCTTTATACTTCTTTCTCTTTATTAATTTATCCAAATACTATCAAAATTTTCTTTTTTTTTTCTCTTTTTTTTCTATCTTTTTTTTTTTCTTTCTACTTCTACTTTTTTATGAACCATTCAAACAAAGCGGTTAGTAAAGACGTCGTTAGTTACTGGACTGCTTTTAACATCAACATACATTTTAGATTGCAAACCACTGTAAATAAAGTTTGGGCTTGTTTGCGAGGTAAGCTCCAGATTGAGTCCGCTTCCTTGGGCCTTCACAAACTAACAACTTTTGGGCTTTTTCATGATCTTTTCTTAGGTCTGGATAAGCAAAAATCCAATTTCTACACAGCCCCGTTGATTATATTAAATTAGATTGGTTCAGTTCTGGCTCAGACTGGATCTCAACCGGCTCGTAAAACGAACCGAAAGAAATGGGCGGAGATATAAGTCGGAGTATTAGGCGGCAAGGCAAAAGCATGCTTAAAATTAATATATAGATAGTTGCCGTCGTCTCTCAAAAACTCTCCGCTATAAAAATTCCTTCAGTCGGATCTAATCCATTCGCTCTCAAGTTCCCTCTAAGGTAAAACGCTCTCGGTTTCTCTCTGTTTCGCTCTCCACTGCTAGGGTTCTTGGGTGCATGCTATTTTACTGTTCTTTGGTATATCGAGTTCAAAATTTTCGATATTTTCTAGTTCGAGTTAGATTTTGTTGATTCTGGTTTTTGTTCTCTCTTTTAATTTGGTTGTGGGTATAGTGTTTTTAAGACTTGAAGCAGTTCGTTTTGCACTTGCTTGTAATTTGAATGCCTGTTTTGTTACTTGAGGTTTGATTTTGTGAGGGATTGATAAAGTTCAACATTTCTGTAGTCATTTTTGTATGATATAATGGGACAGTGTATTCTTGAGGACGGGAATTTTTTTTAACCTTTTCTTTTTCCTGTTTTGTTATTGATGCTCAGTGACAGGGATCTAGGACTTCTGTGTGTGATCCTAATGGTTAGACTTTTAAGCTTGTTCCTGGTTCATTATGGATTCTCAACTATGTTATTTGGTACACGTTTTCTTGGACATTCTAGGGTTAGATTTTTGCAATGTGCTTATGCATTGGATGGCGGATCTGACCCAACAATTGTGAATAATAAATATTCAGACGCAAAAGATATCTGAATTACTTTTAGACTTGGATCTATATTGACTTAGTTTTATTGTTGGCTATGGACAGATTTTTTTGGATAAGAGGATCTTTTATCGCTTGATTTTTTCATCATATATATGGCGGGGGCTCTAGTACAGTCTTCTATTCTTCCTTCCATTGCATTACGTGGAAGCCATGGCCAGCAACGAGGTTCTGAAAGAGCTAGAAGGTCTGCAAGGATGATGTGCAGTGTGTACTCTTCACCTCTGAGATTACTGGCCTTCACAGGCTTGCGCGTATCAAATACTCTTGACTTCTTATCAAGGCCTCAAAAAGATTTACGGTCTCTGGTGGCGGCAACTCGGTTTTCCCCAAAGGGAAAGGGTTTACGAGGCGTTGCCGTCAAAGCTATGTTTGAACGTTTCACTGAGAAGGCCATTAAAGTTATTATGCTGGCTCAAGAAGAGGCTAGACGATTAGGTCACAACTTTGTGGGAACTGAACAGATATTGTTAGGACTAATTGGTGAAGGGACTGGTATTGCTGCCAAGGTTTTGAAATCCATGGGCATCAACCTTAAAGATGCACGCGTAGAAGTGGAGAAAATCATTGGTAGAGGCAGTGGTTTTGTTGCTGTTGAGATTCCATTTACTCCACGGGCAAAGCGTGTTTTGGAGCTCTCTTTGGAAGAAGCTCGTCAACTTGGTATATTCTTGACTTCTTGCTGAAGCTACTTGTAACTTATAATCTTGAGGTACTTCTTAGTTATTGGTCGCGTCCTTTTCATCTTCCTTCTCGTGAAAGCTTTCCATTTTCTTCTTTATCATGTCTTCAATAATAACTGAGCAATGTGAAGTCTGTATGTTTGAATATAAGCACACATGGATAGCTGTCTCTTTTGGCACAGTTTGGCACAGTGATACTCTGTTATGATTTTTTTCCCTTTTCCCCCTGGTATTATCTGGGTTAAGCATCAATGAATGATGCATTTTTGCTTTGCATATATATGTATAGTAATTCTGAATGAAATGTTGAAGTTGCTGGGGTTATAACATATTTTCATTGTTTAGGTCATAACTACATAGGATCTGAGCATTTGCTCTTGGGATTGCTTCGCGAGGGTGAAGGAGTAGCTGCACGTGTGCTGGAAAGCCTTGGTGCTGATACAAACAACATACGCACACAGGTAGCATTCATATTTGTCAGGATGGTTTATTTTATATATTATTATTATTGTGTTTTGAATTCTAATCTGTCAGATTGAAACTTAAAAGTGAATGATTACTGCACATTTAGGTTATTCGAATGGTTGGTGAAAGCACAGAAGCTGTTGGTGCTGGTGTAGGAGGAGGAAGTAGTAATAGTAAGATGCCTACCCTTGAGGAGTATGGAACAAACCTGACAAATTTGGCAGAGGAGGTAACTTTTGTCTCTGCAGTCAGACTGTGAATAATGGGCACTGTTGTTGAGACTTAATTGCCCTTCCTATCTTGTAGGGCAAGCTTGATCCAGTTGTTGGTAGGCTTCCACAAATAGAGCGCGTTACCCAAATTTTGGGCAGGCGGACAAAGAACAATCCTTGTTTAATTGGAGAACCTGGTGTTGGGAAAACTGCTATTGCAGAAGGTCTTGCTCAAAGGATCGCAAATGGGGATGTCCCAGAAACAATAGAAGGAAAGAAGGTACAACTCATTTGTCTGTTTAGCTGATCTGATGATTTGTTTAAGAGTATTTTTCAGGATACAAAAGGCCAAAGAGAGTTTGTCTATATACACCTGCGAAGATTGCTACTTTTTAATCTCTTGAACTTGTATTTGACTTTTACCCCCTGCTGATTTTTTCCATTACATTCGATGAAAAACTAGGTAATTACCCTAGACATGGGCCTTCTTGTTGCGGGGACAAAGTATCGTGGTGAATTTGAGGAGAGATTGAAGAAGCTGATGGAGGAGATTAAACAAAGTGATGAAATAATTCTTTTCATTGATGAGGTGCACACGCTCATTGGTGCTGGAGCAGCTGAAGGTGCAATTGATGCTGCGAATATCTTAAAACCAGCACTTGCAAGAGGTGAACTGCAGGTATATCTTCCCTCAGCATCATGTTGTAGAAGCTGAAGTGATGATGTTGCATACTGATATCTCGTGTTGTTTCTAGTGCATTGGAGCTACAACACTTGATGAATATAGGAAGCATATTGAGAAAGATCCAGCACTGGAAAGACGCTTCCAACCTGTAAAAGTTCCAGAGCCAACTGTAGAAGAGACAATACAGATTCTAGGAGGGCTTCGTGAGCGATATGAAATCCATCACAAGTTGCGCTACACAGATGAAGCTTTAATTGCTGCGGCACAATTATCTCATCAGTATATCAGGTTTGTTTTACTTTAACAGTAAAGCATCAACTCCTCTTAGGATGTTCTCAGTTTGGTTTATGATGCTTAATATCTATACTGAGCGTCCTGAGACTTTGTTTGGTCTGATTGTGGTCACATGTCAGGATGATGTTTTCTTAGGCATTATACTGAAGAGATGTGGCTAGGTCTTGCTTGCTATTCATGTTTTGGTAGTTCTCTTTATCCATTGGCGAAGTCCTTGTTCGTTTCATCCATGCAAAAGGTTTTGGATTTGGTGAGTTGTTTACAAGTGCCATGCTGTCATCTCTCTGTGTGGCTGTTTGCACGGCTTCTTGCTTGTTCGGCTAATTTCTCTGCACGTTACTATTCAAACATCCTTGATATTGAATGTAGGCTTGAACTGAGATTACGTACAGACTCTTAAATTCACTTTTTGCATCACATTTTCTTTTCTTTTTCCTCTCAATCACTTCTAACATACTTGTTTTGCTTGCAGTGATCGCTTCCTACCTGATAAAGCAATTGATTTGATAGATGAAGCCGGGTCACGTGTTAGGTTGCGCCATGCACATGTATGAGCATTATTTTGTGCTGTTGTATTAATACTCTGAATATTCATCTGAACTTGTTGTGAGTTGTTGTGCAGCTCCCTGAAGATGCAAGGGAACTGGATAAAGAACTTAGGAAGATAACGAAGGAGAAAAATGAGGCGGTCCGGAGCCAAGATTTTGAAAAGGTACTTGGAAAATTCTCCCTAGAGCACTTAGAACCAGATTCTAATCAGTTGCAGAGTTCATACAGAAGCATATGCACACCCATACACATATAAAGAACACCAGACCACCTTCATCCCTTGCTATCTCTGTATGTTTTCAATTCTAATCCCTATGCTTCTTATCTGGCAGGCTGGAGAACTGAGGGATCGTGAGATGGAGCTGAAGGCACAAATATCAGCTCTTATTGACAAAGGAAAGGAGGAAAGTAAGGCCGAGAGTGAGGCCGGGGATGGGGGTCCAGTTGTGACAGAAGTGGACATCCAGCACATTGTCTCATCCTGGACAGGTATACCAGTAGAGAAGGTCTCAAGTGATGAGTCAGTTCGCCTCCTCAAGATGGAAGATACCCTCCACAGGCGTGTCATTGGTCAGGATGAGGCTGTCAAGGCCATCAGCCGCGCCATCCGCAGAGCACGTGTTGGGTTGAAGAATCCCAACCGTCCAATTGCAAGCTTCATATTCTCTGGCCCAACTGGTGTTGGAAAGTCGGAGCTTGCCAAGTCCCTGGCAGCTTATTATTTTGGCTCTGAAGAGGCCATGATTCGGCTCGACATGAGTGAATTCATGGAGAGGCACACTGTTTCCAAACTCATCGGTTCACCTCCTGGTTATGTTGGCTATACTGAGGGTGGGCAGCTAACTGAAGCAGTCCGACGTCGTCCTTACACTTTAGTTCTCTTTGATGAGATAGAGAAAGCTCATCCAGACGTGTTCAACATGATGCTGCAGATATTGGAAGATGGAAGGTTGACAGATAGCAAAGGCAGGACTGTTGATTTCAAGAACACTCTCTTGATAATGACTTCCAATGTGGGCAGTAGTGTTATCGAGAAGGGGGGGCGAAGGATAGGATTCGATCTTGACTATGATGAAAAAGACAGCAGCTATAATCGGATCAAGAGCCTTGTTACAGAGGAGCTGAAGCAGTACTTTAGGCCAGAATTCCTGAACCGTTTGGATGAAATGATTGTTTTCAGGCAGCTGACCAAGATTGAAGTGAAGGAAATTGCTGATATAATGCTGAAGGAGGTATTTGAGAGAATGCTGGTGAAGGACATCGATCTTCAGGTGACAGAAAGGTTCCGAGACAGGGTTGTGGAGGAGGGTTACAATCCAAGCTACGGAGCGAGACCCTTAAGAAGGGCAATTATGAGGCTTTTGGAAGATAGCCTGGCTGAGAAGATGCTTTCTGGAGAAGTAAAAGAAGGAGACTCGGCCATCGTAGATGTCGATGCTGATGGAAATGTTACTGTACTTAATGGTGGAGCTGCTGCTGTTCCAGTGTGAGAGAAATAAACAATGTATTTCCTTAATTCATGTTAGAGAAGAGAGCAAGTGTAGCGAAGGCAATGTTTTACGGGTTCATCGGAAAGTAGGAGTCTTTTTTTAATCCCAGTCACAGTTATACGAGTTTTTGGTATTTAGGTTTGTGTCAGCGTCTTTCTTCAAGAAAACATCCAAATCGTTTAGCTTCGAGACATGCCCATGAACCTCAGTTTTCCAATGTATTGATGCAGTAGACTTGCTCATAAAGCGCTCAGTCAGGAAATTCTGTTTGCTGTAGAATAATGTTGTGGTCATGGTGTTTCAGATGCTGTGCACAAATTATTATGTCTCTCTTATTTGGCTTAAGTGAAACCCCCCATATTTCAAGCTATCATGTTGATGTTAAAGAACTTTTATTATCTCATGTTGATTTGTAACCTTTTGCAGTAAGGCTTCTCAGGCTCCAGTATTTATTTTTCATTGCTACACGCTTTGTTCTGATAGGATGAACGAATAAATGAAGTGGCTGCAACCTTCCCGCCAAATACCATATCAAACTTGTTCATCCCTCCTTCAATCCATACCCTCAAATCAACCTGCTACCAACCGATCATCTCTCACCGTTCACCTGAACAGGATCCTCGATCCTTCTTCTCCTCGATCATGGGCCCTCGCAATCGCCGATCTCTCCCGCTCCGGCGATTACTCCTCTGCTTTCATAACCTTCAAAGCTGCCCGCCGCATCTTCCCTGAACCCCTCCGCTCTGCTTTCCCTGCTACAGTTTCTTCCTGCGCTGCTCAGTTAGACCTTTTCACGGGTCGACAACTCCATGCTCTCGCTCTTCGGTCTGGTCTTTTGCCGATGGATCTTTTCGTTGCCTCTTCCATTGTTAGTATGTATTCAAACTGCAACAATCTCTTGGACGCTCGCAAGGTGTTTGATGAAACACCGAACCGAAACAACGTTCTCTGGACCGCAGTTATTTCTGGGCACGGGCAGTATGGGTTTGCTAGAGAAGCTTTACTGCTTTTCAAGCGATTCCTTGCAGAGTCTGGGTATGAACAAATTGACTCTGCTGCTGCTGTGTCTGCTCTTGCTGCGTGCTCCCGAATGAACTCTGTAACTGCCACCTCGGTGATCCATGGACTTTGTTTTAAGGTTGGTCTTGAACCGGAAATTTCAGTCTATAATACTCTCATTGACGCATATGCTAAGGGCAGGGAGATCCGAATCAGTAGAAAGGTGTTTGATGAAATGCCTGAGAGAGATGTTGTTTCATGGAACTCGATGATTGCGTTGTACGGACAGAATGGGCTTGCAGCGGAAGCTCTTCAATTATATTCTGTCATGATGAACGAAAGCAGCTATGCAAAATATAATGCGGTCACATTGTCTGCAGTCCTCTTGGCTTGTGCTCATGCTGGAGCTCTGCAGAGCGGCAAATGTGTTCATAACCAGGTAGTTAAGTAATTTCTGGGTTGTTTGCTCTCTCATTTACAGCTTACAGGAGTTGCTAATGCTAATTTTCAGGTGATCAAAATGTTCTTGGCAGATGATGTATATGTCGGTACATCAGTTGTCGACATGTACTGCAAATGTGGGAGAGTTATGATGGCCAGGAAGGCTTTTGAGCATTTGAAGGATAAGAATGTCAAGTCTTGGTCAGCCATGATTGCAGGATATGGCATGCACGGCCGCGGCCGTGAAGCACTTGAAGTCTTTTATGAAATGAGGAATTCAGTTGTTAAGCCAAATGAAGTAACCTTTGTCTCGGTCTTAGCTGCCTGCAGTCATACTGGACTTCTGCAGGAAGGCAGGCATTGGTTCAGCAGTATGATAAATGAATACGAAATAGAACCCATAGTTGAGCATTACGCATGCATGGTTGACCTTTTAGGTCGAGCCGGTTGTCTCTTTGAAGCCTATGAGTTGATCAGAGAAATGAGAATTAAGCCAGATTCCGTAGTATGGGGAGCGCTTCTCAGTGCTTGCAGGATCCACAAAAATGTTGAGTTGGGAGAGATCTCGGCTAAGGAATTATTCGAATTGGACTCAAAGAATTGCGGATATTATGTTTTGCTATCGAGCATCTATGCGGACGCAGGAAGGTGGGAAGAAGCGCAGAGAATGAGGCTTATGATCAAGAGTAGAGGAATAACTAAAGCACCAGGGTACAGTTCGGTAGAACTCAAGGGAAGAATTCATGTTTTCTTAGTCGGTCACAAAATACACCCTATGCACGAGGAAATCTACGAGTATTTGGAGAAATTAAAAGCGAGATTACTTGAATCCGGCTACGTCCCAGATACTAAATCAGTTCTTCACGATGTGGATGAAGAAGAGAAAGAAACGGTGCTAAGAGTTCACAGCGAGAAGCTTGCTGTTGCATTTGCCATCATCAGCACAGCACATGGAACTCCTATTCAGGTGATCAAGAACCTGAGGGTGTGTGGCGATTGCCACACCGTGCTCAAGCTGATAGCAAAGCTTGAAGATCGGGAGATTGTCGTCAGAGATTCACATAGGTTTCACCACTTCCTGAATGGCAAATGTTCTTGTGGGGATTATTGGTGATAGGTTCGCATCACCTTCAGGAATTTACTGCTTTGTGTTTTGCCATGTATTTACTGTATTGGAAAGACCAAATTTTGCGCGGGAAATAGCTGTGCCCTCTTCTGTTTCATCCTGAATAAATTCCCGCGTCCATCTGTCTTCCCACCAGGTTCTTCTGTTCCCTTTCTCTCTCATGGCGCCAACTAAACTGAAGCAGTCCTCAATCCAACACTTCCTTCGACCTCAACCTTCAACCAATAGTCCTACTGACGCTAACGATGGATCCAACAATTCTCCTCCAGATTATGAACTCATTCGGCAAGAAAACATCCGCCGCAACCGGGAATACCTTAAAAAGCTTGGCATCTCAATCTCTTCAACTTCAATTCCAAAGCCTCTCCCCAAAAAACCCAACAAGATTAAACCAATTTCATCTCCATCGTCTGTTCCTCTCCGCCGCAGCGCCCGATTCCAGCCTTCGACGTCTTGTGAAGAAGACAATGATCTTGATAGAGGAAAACAGGAACAGGCCATGGAGCAAATGATTGATTCCTGGGTCTTCCGTTATGCTTGTGATCGGAGTCTTCCTCTCCCTGATGATCGTTTGTCCTTATGCCAGTCACCAATTGTGGGCTTCGAGATTGTCGGAAAGATATATCGTGATCCGTCACTGACAAAGATATACTCCATTGATGTTTCTTATTTAGAAGATGGGAAAGTTTTAGTTGCAGCAGGTGGGCATGGGGGCTCTGTCTCAATTTATGGCGGAATGCTTGGTGATACTGGGGATGGTGAGAGCAGGAAAGGGGATCAAGAGCCACTGTTGAGCTGGAAAGCAAGCCAGAGTTGGGTTTCTGGGACGATGTTTGTCCAATCTAATCAATGCTACTTATCTCAAG
Source organism: Acanthochlamys bracteata (assembly GCA_019914995.1). Lineage (NCBI taxonomy): Eukaryota > Viridiplantae > Streptophyta > Magnoliopsida > Pandanales > Velloziaceae > Acanthochlamys > Acanthochlamys bracteata. The sequence goes on from CM034126.1 coordinate 2,787,957, forward strand.
CTCAAATGATGGAAAGCTTGTTGTTTGGGATGTCAAGAAGCACCCCGCTTTGGCATCATTATCATCAACATCTTGGTCTCCTCCTGTTGTTGCTGAAACTGCTACGCTGCATGATGGTGGAATATTTGGTTTGGACAGGCTTGGTTGTGTGATAGCAACTGCCTCCAAGGACTCTTCTCTGTGTGTTTCTAGGCTAACGCCAGAAGGGGAGATGGTCTTTGAACGGAGAGTTTCTGGCCATCACTCAGGGGTGATTAGAGGGGTTTGTTTCAGGTGAGATTTTTGTTGAATTGCCAGTTTACACTTTTTGTTCTGTTGAGCTAAAGATGATTATCCAGTGAAATGTTTCCTTTTATTGTAACATTATTGTTTATGCTAACCTTTGTTGCTAGGAGCTACCTGTCCTTACAAGATTTGGTGACTTTGAGTAGATTGTCGATCTGAGTGCATGGATAACCATTCATAAACTAGAGTTAAATGTCACAGTTATTCCTTAATAAGTTAAGTATGAGTTGCATTCTGGTGGATCTAATTGTCCAAGCGACCAACAAATTGCTCAGACTTCTTCAGCACCAACAAATTGCTTAGCATTTCTTTGTATGTATAATCTGGAACTGTGGTTGAGGGTCATACACTTTATCTAACAAAATTGCTATCAGTTTGACCTTCTTCTGATAAAAATCAAGGCTTTTGTACCAATAATAGCATGATAAAAGTGACTTAAATCTCAACAGTCAAATAATCAGCTAGAAGTAGTTAGGAAAGAAACACAATGGCATCTGTATAACTTTTCCTACATTGTTTGCTCCTGAAGAAAAAAAAAGTACAGAATGGCCTTCCGTTATATTTTCCCCACATTGGTTGTGGTTAACCATTGGAGCCGCCCAATATAAGTGAACCTGCTATGATATGAGAACCTTATATGGTTAAGTACAGACTTCAGATTACAGACACTGCTATTGGCTGATCAATTCATTTTCTCATGCTTGCTTTCTTTCATAATCTCAAGAGTAAACACATGCATTCTGGATCTCAAAATTCTCAGAAGCCTATTTGTAACCTCTGCTGTTAGATAGCTACGAAATCTAGTTTTACATTATGCCAGTTAGCTACTACAGGTTGAAGCTTGTATTCCTTAAGTTTTTAATTATCTGAGTTACACGAACAAATATTTAGCTTTAGCCTTATCTCATGTTATTTCTGCTCTGAAGTTTGACGTTTTCCTCTTCGATATAACAAGCTTTCCGGGATTATTATTCCCTGAAATTTTTTGAGACTCCCTAAAGCCTTTTTTTTTTTAATGGTTTATCCAAGTCAGCAACATCCATGTAGCATGTTTGGCATTGCAGTTGGGGTACTTCTCCAACTCTATTTCAACTTTTCATTCCAAAAAACATTTTAAAGTATTCTAAAATTCTTTTAAAGATTTGAAAATTAATGAAAGAATTGTATGTCGTAAAATCATAATATATGTAACATTTTATTATTTTTGAATTAAAAAAATTTGTGAAGAGTTTAAAAATAATTTATTCTAAAAAGGCACTTTCACAGTTTCACGTACACAACACCAACAAATTTAACTATGTGGGGTAGCGGACATCTATTTAGTGTACCTAGAAAATGTCTGCTATCCGAACTTATACTGGAGTTAAATTATCTCCTGACCTTATTTCCAGAGGCGATAAAGATGCACTTGCTGATTCTGGAGCTGATGGTCGTATTTGCATCCTGGATACAAGACAGCCAAAGGCCTGTGTTATTACTATTGAATCGCAACACAAAACTGGTGTAAACACACTGGACTGGTGTAAATCAATTCCCAATTTAGTGCTATCTGCTAGTAAAGATCCAGCCTTACTTCTCTATGATATCAGAAGCCCCACTGAACCAGCCTACAGGCTTCAAGGTCATGTTGAGGGGAATAGAACTTGCAGCCAGATATACAGACCAGCTTTTATAGATGATGGAAAAATGATTGCTACACCTGGGGAAAGATCAAGGAAGATTTCTCTCTACAGCGTTGGTGATGGTTTGCTGAAAAGCCAAGGGTTGATTGGCTACGATGCTAACATAGTTAAGTTCAGTAGGGATAGAACTGGATGCCCGATACTTTGGGCAGCTGCGAGGCAAATAAACCAATTATGCCTTTTCCAGGTATCTTCTTGTTAAAGCAGTCATCCTGGTAATTAAACTGAGGTTGATGATTATATCAGTGCCTATGGTGAGTTTTTTCCCGAAATGTTAAGGCGGTATTGAAAAATCTGAAAATAACTGAATAACAATACACAAGTCTTGGATGAACTAATCAATAATGCATGAACATGGTCTGCTAAAAAAGTTGATTACGTTGCCTATGAGATAGTAGGAGAATGAGAAAAGAATTGATGCATTGATGCCTAGCAATGTTGAGATCACAATGCCTTTTAGAGGATGTTTGGTATTGCGTTTGAAGTGTTTATCATTTTAAATAAACACTTTACATTTTCAAATAAATTTTTTGTAGTATTATATAAAAATTTTTATTAAATTTGGAAGCATAAAAAAGTTACATATCATAAAATTTATATATATATAATTTTTTATTAAATTAAAAAAAATCAAATTCGTTTTTAAAAAAAAATTTAATGTTTTTTACTTTTGAAAAATTTTACTTATAAGCACTTTCAAAAGTTTCTAAGAGCATTTGAAGTAATGCAGCATTTTCTTGTTGTTGAAGGCTATCTACATCACGTCTTTAATATCTCCTCCTTCCGTTCTATGGGATACATCCGTTAGCAACCGTTTCTGCGAGGGCACTCGTAATTTCAAGGCACTGATAATATAAACTTGGTACAGTAAATCCCAACTATAGGGATCTTGTTTCATCTCCCATACATTCGCCACGCTCAAGAGTGCCTTTGCATTTTGGGTTCACTTTACCAAGTTGAAGTTTCTTCCCATTTTATTTGCAGTGTCTTGCCCTCAGAACATCATTGTCGACATTGAAAGGGAGAAAAGAATCCTTAGCCATACACATCCAGAACAGATAACAACATTAAAACGTAGCGATACTTTCAAGGTCATCCAATATAAGTCGATATTCGTCCTCCATGATTTGAAGTTGGATGAGTGAATTTTTGAAGCGTGGTATCTCTATCTACTACCCGTCACTACAACAGTTACAACCTGGAAGGAGGGAGATATGCAAGGATCATGCATAAGATTGGCAGCGGGTCCACAACAGAGCCTGGAATCCTGTATATTGACTTGTCACAGGACTTGAATGTATCGCGACACACTCTCTTCGTAAGTGCCGAAGTGAATCTTGCAGACAACCAAGCTCGTTGAAATAGCTCCTATATCAACGCGTCACCTTCGGGAAGAAAAGAGGAAAGATATACGGAGAAATTCGTGCTTTGTCTATTAATGTCAACCAAAAAGATGGAACATAGAGTTCCACCAAAGCGGTTTGCAACCACGGCTGTGACCGATATGCAATGAAGTGGGGACTGGCGAAAAGAGATAGCCGGGGTTTGCTTGCACGGGTACAAGGAGATGTATCTTATCCGCCAGTCTTGGCGACGGCTTCTATTGTTTACACCGGTGCAGGAAATATTAAAAGGTAGCTTTTTGCCTTTGCACCAATAGGTGACTTTATTCAAGTAAAAGAGTCAGTTAGTAAAAGGGTAACTTCCGCCAAAATGGGTGCTGGATAACGCGACAGCCATGTCTGCAAAAATTCAGTGGTAAGCTGTAGAGTATCTGCGTGATGAATTTAGATGGAAGATCAATATCACGCCTGTAAAACTGCTCTCCTTTTGGCAGGAGGCTCCATTGTTAGCAGCGGAATTTAATTCAGTGCAGGTTTTTGCCAAGTGCGGCATTTGAATGACACGAAGAGTTCATTTTTGTTGAAACTAATTACGAATAGTGAGTCATATAAATATATTATTAAAATTTTTAATTTGTTATTTAATGTTTATTGAAAGTAAAAATATAATTCCCAGTAAAAATTATATTTTTATTTTTGATAAAATAATTGAATTTCAATTTTTACGTTGCATATATTCGAGTTACGGCAGAGAGCCTACAGCGGACATTCTTTTGCCAATCCACGCAAGGTCGGTGGTCAATAGTCAATCATTTTGGATTCAATCCGGAGAATGGTATAACCCAGACCCAGTTGTCCTCGACCAACCGTCGCGGACAATTTGCCAACAAATTTTTGATCCAGAAGAAACACGCACGCTTGCTAGCAGAGAGAATAATAATAAAGCAGACAACAGCGTCAAGCAGGAAGCGGTTGAATTCAATACGTTCCGCTAGACTGCCTGCCACCATGTTCACGATTTGATTTTTTTTCTCCTGTGATTAATTGATCTCTCATTGTTTCGATTTGTTTCTGTCGTTTTCTGTTGGTCCATGCGACCATGTCTGCTTGCAAACCAGCAGCATCAGCGGCGAAAGCGTTGTTAGTAGTGCCGGCGAGAAGTTGGGGACCGCTATGTGGTTCTCGGCGCTGCTTCTCCAGCAATGGCCGGCGCGCATTTCTCGTGGACACTCTCGCGCTGGTAACAAAATCAAATCTTTTCTATGGTCTATAAAGTTCAGTAGTTGTTTAGCTCTATTTTTTTGTGGCATTTGCTCGAGCAGTTGGTGGGCAAGATGGTTAAACTTGGAATTTGATTAGATTTGGTTGCTTTAAAGGTGCGGAGACTGGAGAGGCAAGATGTGCCCTCAAAGCAGGCTGAGGCGATCACCTCTGCAATTGCGCAAGTTTTGAGTGACAGCCTCGACAATGTTGCCCAGTCCTTTGTCTCCAAAGCAGAGATGCAGAAGGTTAAGGACATCTCCTAAATTTTGCTTATTGATAATTTGGCAATTGATTCCAATAAATGTGGAGTATCTATGTAGATCGCAAAGTTAAGTTTAGGAAGATTACTTTATGCGTTGAAGCTCAACCTTCCACATTGAAGTTCAACCTGAATCTGGAAAACTCAGCTTCATGCCCCTTGATAAGATGAACTTTCAGATAGACGCCAGAACATTTAACGTTGGTTATGTTTCTCTGTCCAATGTGTTCTGAATTTTACTAGTTTTTGCTTTCCAGAGTGAGATGATTCAGGATGCAAACTTGTCCAAGTTCAAGACCGAAGTGAATAGCTCCCAGGTATACCCCTTTTTGCCTTTGATCAGAGTTTGTTAAAATCTTGTTTGGTTTGCCAATTTTCATTGTTGTGCACTTGTGTACACATCTCTTACTCATACAGTTTCATTTAACTTTCTCTTTCAAATGAACTATTAGTTGCAAGACTTGGATGCATTTGTTGTTGAACACTGAATATTGGATTGATTGAGCTATTTCCAGCTATGCATATTTGGCTTAAATTTTTTTTTCAATTTGAGTTATAGGCCTGAGTTCAAAACTGGTCCAAATATCTTCACCAAATAGAGCCAAGCAAGTGCCTGTTTGAAAGATTAACTACTAATGTTAGTTAGACTCAATTTAATGACAACAAATCATTTTTATTTCCTACACTTTCTTAAGAGGATATGATGAACATCATTTATGGAGGCCAACTTTTTAGTGGTAAGCAAATTGACACATAACGACCCCAAGCGTTGAAAAATTAATCAGACATGCATGGTAACCACCATAAGGCAATGTGAGCTAACAAATTCTCAAAACCTATTTTTGCATACTTGAATTTTAGCAGAAGACTGTGCTCCAAGGTTCCGTATGAAGCTCAGTTTTACATTTTTGATGCGGTTCTTGGATTATCTTTCCTTGTTTTCACGCAATCCATTGAGGATTAGCATGTTAGTGCTAGCTAGATTATTTCTACCTTACATCAGGCACCATAAAATGATTCTAACAGGCTGGCCTACTAAATATGAACTTGCTGGCCTTTTCCTGCAGCTCAGGTTCTTCTTATGGTAATGTATTTGTCTTTGGATTTTAGGGGGTGTTTGGAAATGTTTATGAAAAGGAGCTTTTCTAGAATGGAGGGTATTTTTGTCTATTTCAGGAAACGAGCTTAATTTTTTAGCCTTAAAAAAATAATAAAAATAAGCAATAATAAAATCTTATGATGTAGGATGTTTCTATACTTTCTAAATTTTTAAATAAATTTTGTAGAATGTTGTAGAAAGTTTATTGGAAAATGTGAAATTGAAAGTTGATAAGTGCTTTTTTGGAAAGCCCATCCGAACAGCCCCTCAGTATGGATATCTGTGTGGTTGTCAAATTTTTTAAAGTGGCTAAGAACTTGATTGATGTTTTCATGGGTATTCTAATGAAGTGAATTAAGCTTTGATATTTTAGTTCTGAAATTGTGATAATATCAGCTGTGCCATGAATGTTACATTCATTACAATATTTTGTAGGTCTTGTATATGTTATCCTTGTGAATATCATGGTTTGAGGTAGAGGATCCTTATTATGGCCTTTGTTTCTCTGCTTTCCATTATGCTACTTTTGTCTGCAAAGCCTATGTATTCTACCTCTGGTCAAGTCTAATATATGCATATGATCTGGATCCAGGAGCATTACATCTCATCTTTACATAGTGAGACGGAAAAGCTACGATGTGATATTGAAAAGATGCGGAGTGATCTTAGGTGCACTGTAGTTTATGTAGAGATCCTTATTACGTCATAGTTCTATATCCGAATCCTAATTTGCGGCAGTTTCTCCAGGCATGAGATTGACAAAGTTACTGCTGGCCAGCGTTTGGATCTAAATCTGGAAAGGGGGTGAGAAAAGACAGTTCATTGTATCTTAGTTCCTTTGATTCTCTTATCACAAGCTTTCTTTTGGCATGAATTACTGCCCTGCTACAGACGAATCCGTGATGAACTGGCGAAGCAAAATGAGGAAACTACTGATTTGACCAGTAAGCTTGACATGGTAAAGTTAGAGAAGTTCGAGAAGCTTAAGAGGACTACTTGAAATGATTGAAAGTTTTTCTTTCATAATTGTTCCCTTGGTTTTTTCTGCAGGAAATTTACGCTCTACGCGCTCAGTTAGAAGCCACAAAGTATGATGTCATAAAATACTGCATTGGTACCCTGGTTTCAGTATCTGCTGTTGGTCTAGCTATGATTCGCCTGTTGATGTAATTCATGCACATACAAGGTTAGTCCTAAGTTGTTATTTAGTTCCTCAATTAAAACTATGGAAATGTGATTACACTAATCCCTAGAATTGTAAAGATAACTGCAGTTTTTCTCATTTCCTGTGAATATTGAATAGTTGAGTGCATTGTTCAATCTAGTAATTACCATGTTGGAACATTTCATGCTTCCAGACTTCATGGAGCTGTGGTTTCTTATTGATGTGATCTGAAGCTTTGATTCTTCGAAATAAAGTGATTTTCATATTTCACAAAATATATTTTCGTAAATATGAGAACTAGGAGATGAGTCTACAAAATTGATTCAGTAAAAGTTGAAGCCATGTAGTCAGATATAAACTTTTGATTTTAGACAAACTATACATGAAAGCGCATTTGTTGGTATTTTTGCAGAGATGCAAATATTGGTAGAAGAATTCTCGAAAGAAGTAGGTGAACGTCAAAATCAAGGAATTACCCCAGAATCTTGAAGGGAGGCAGAGGAAACAGAGATGAGGCTCTTGCTCAGCAGCTTCAAAACAAGATCCTTAACTTTGCGTCCTTTGGCTTTATTTTCCTGTTTCTATTTCAACAGGTAAAGGGTTTCATTTCTTTTGTTCTTTTTTTTTTTTCTCCCGTAACAAGTCTGGTCCCCTAGCTGCATTATTGATGCAGTGGAAGAGCGTGATGAGGATTTTGTTTGCTTTATTGATACACTACGTTGTTGAAGGCATTTGAACATGTTGACATTAGCGATTTTGTAATGGCTAATGGGTGAAACATGCTCATTTAAACATTAAACCATTCTTCCTGTAGTATCCGATGATGAAAGAAGAGGTATGCATATGGCCCTGAAAATAGCAGAAAAAGGAATACACTCTCCTATGGATAAGAGAACTAATTAGAAACCATCTTATCTGCAATAGATCCACGACATTCACAGCATTCTTCTTAAGGTTAGCAGGGAACATGATTTATTTTTGCAACAGTATTGCTACTCTAACAATGATAAGATCCCAGCACTGCAAAATATAGCTCGTTCTCTGCTTACGCAATCCTCCAGCATAATGCAAAGAACCCTCTTCGCAAGAAGCTTCATATTTTAATGGTGTTCACTGTGCCCCTAGAAAGTTAGTGGTTGCAGTAGTTGGATCATCACCATCATCATTGTTATCGTTGTAAAACGTGGATAATACCTGTTGTGACCGTGTTCCATTGCATTGAAAATTTCGATGGAAGGTGTTTCTTTTTATCTTCAAGATATATTAAGCAAAAGACCGTTTGCTTCTTGTTCCACTAGATTCAAAATGCTTGGGTTGTTGTTGTCGTGCTTGACCTTTTACTACGCAAGTGCACAACTGAGCAATCTACACGAATCAAATATCCAACTACTGAAGACTACAGAAAGCATATATACATCCCGATATTTCCTTTTGCTTCAATGATGTGCAATCTTTGCATCAATTAAAATTGTATTAAATGTAATGGCGCAATTCTTGAACGTCTTTCAGGAGTTGTGAAAACTTAGTAGCGTTTGACTAAGATTTCTAAATAAACAATTTTTAATTTTTTAATTTATGCATTTCAATATATTTTGTTATAAACATATTTAAAAATTTATAAAAAGTATAAAAAAAATTTTACATACTAAATATTTTTATTATTAATTTTATTATTTTTAGATAAAAAATAATGTTCATTTTTTAAAATAAATAAAAATATTTTTATTTTAAAAAATTTATTTTAAAAATACTTCCTGAGCATATAACAGTGAACTGATTACACAGCAAGTTTACCAAGGTTTGATTACACATTTTGCAATAGTTCTGATGAATATGTATCCTTCCGCAATTTAAGCAAACAGGATTATTAGAGGGGGAAAAATTTTCAAACAGTAACACGACAATCTTTTTACTTGAGATGAAACAACGGTATTTTCTGACGAAAAAGAGAAGGCGTGTATTCTCTGAGCTTGTTCTCTCTAAGTGCGCGGTACGTGAAACTGAAATGGTTCTGAAATTCTTCAATCTGTATTTATCAGAAAAGAGGACAATCGAGACGTGGCGTAGGGACGGCGACGAGCCTGACAGCTCTCGGTGCGGTGAGCCCCACTATGTCACTCATGTCGAGGTCGGTAGGCTTCATCCCAGCCGGCAAACTCCAGGAGAAGCAATGCGTCAACTGCGCCACGGCCAGTTCAAGTGCGTAAAGTCCAAGGTGCATTCCTGGGCACGATCTCCGTCCTGACCCGAACGGAAGAAGCTCAAAGTAATTACCCCTGAAGTCGACACTGCTGTACTCACCGCCAGGGGTAAACGAGAAGGCTTGAAGATATCAGCGTCCTTCCATGCTTGCTTATCTCGTCCGATTGCGCAAACATTCACCATAACACGAGACCGTTTGGGGATCAAATACCCTGCAACTTCGCAGTCTTCAGCGGTCTCATGGAGAAGTAGAGGGATCGGTGGATGGAGACGGAGGGTTTTCTTGACGACGCATTTAAGGTAGGGGAGATTGTCGAGGTCGGTTTCGTGGACCTTGCGGTCCATGCCAACAACTTCAGCTAGTTCCTGCTGCACTCGCTTCATGTATTCAGGGCAACGCATCAGCTCCGCCATGGTCCACTCGATAGCCGACGCCACCGTCTCTGTGCCGCCGAACATCACGTCCTGTACAGTACATAGAATGTCAAACTCAATTTCAATCAAACAACGACAGGGATTTGATGCACTAGCTTTCATTGAACGGAAGTTGCGACAAACTAGTCGAAGACATTGATCACAAGAGTGGTAGCTAGTTAGCTGGGATGCCGCAGTTCAAACGAGTGTAAACCATTTGGCAATAACTAAGAGTAGGAAATTAACATGAAGACAATAAATACGAAACGGAATAATCACTAGTGGGTTTGTTAGAAAGTTTTCAGAGTACAGAGACGGGGAAACAAAGAGACGTAAGACCGCATCTGTTTGAAATAAGATTCGACAAACACATGCAATTAGGAGTTGTTCGTGAAATCACAAATGGTTAATTATCTGTTGAAGAAGCAAAGCAACAGTTAGAAAATTCTACAAAATAGACAAGAAATATGTGCGATCAACTTCTACAAAATAGACAAGAAAATTTCTAGAAAAGAATTATACTACTTCTATGTTAGTGTTTCCCTAACGATTCATTTCATGGCTAGAATTTAATGTACCCTAAGTATGTCCTTATACGGATATGTTTTTATAATCTCAATCCATATACATAGGCTTTTGTGCTATGTTTGTATTCGAATGTAAACATGAAAGGCATCGTTCTAGATACTAGTCACAAGTGCTCTTGTTCTACGTACCATGATAATGGCTTTGATATTATCTCTGGTAAGCTTCAGCGAAGCCTGCAGGTCATCAGCAACCTCTGCCTCTTCACTGGTCTTCGAATCATCGAGGAAAGCGAGCATGTCATCAACCATGTCCGTCTCCCCTGAATCAGGATCCTTCTGCTTTTCCATATGCTCGTCGATGATCTTATCAATGTACCTATCGAGCGCTCCCCTTGCGCTTTTCAGTCTTCGGTTGATTCCTTGCATATCAAACCATTTCAACCACGGAATGAAATCTCCGATATTGAACGCACCGAAAAGCTTCGAGAATTCCTGCAAGATAGAGACGAACTCGTCTTGGTTCTCGCCCGACTGCGTGCCGAATGCAGCCCGGAAGGTTATGTTTTTCGTCAGGTTGGACACGATATCTCCTATGTTGACGGACGAGTTTTGATTCGAAGCCACGACGCGAATAGCTGAATCAACCTCGTCACGCACGGATGCCCACGACTCATCTCGCTTGCGGCTGAACAGCTTCATCACCCAGAGCTTTCTCATCTGTCGCCAGAACGGGCCGTAGTTCGCAAATGCCATGTCGTTACGGTCATAAGTTAAATAACTTATCGCGATAGTTGCTGGACGGTTGGAGAAGACGCCATCTTGAACTTGAAAAACTTGTCTGGCAACGTCGGGAGTTGAAGCGGTGACGGCGTGTAAGTACCCGAGTTTCATGTGAAGAAGGCCGCCGTACTTGTCGGAAAGTTTAGCGAGGCCGCGGTGAGTGAGCTGGTCCATCATCTGCAAGTTGCCAATGATTGGAAGAGGGCGAGGGCCAGGAGGGAACGGAAGTTTCCGGCGCCTGCGCATAGAGAGAAAGAAGAGGAGAGCTAAAGGGAGCATGAAAAGCCATGTTGTTTCCAGAAATGGATCAAAGAGTTCTTGAACTCTTACTTCCATTTCTTGTCTTGTTTAAGCTTTTCTGTTGAACCCTTACGTATGTATACTTTAAGATAGGAAGAGAACAGAGAGCTTGGCTTGTTCTGTTTTTTCTTTTTCCTTAGGATGAAAGACGGTTTTTGGGGAGACTGCAGAGCTACAATTATAATTATAATGTAGTAAGGGATAAAACGGACTGCAGAGCTACAATTTTCGTTGATGTTTATTTATAAACCAAAACAAAGTAAAGATTAATTTCTTTGAGTATAAATGTATAATTCGTCTATCTTCATGTCATGGTATTTTTTGAAGCTTTCTATTGTAACATGATACATTGCAATAAATCCGCAAAACAAAATGTTATGTATATAAAGTTCAAAATTGATTGTCATGCTCACGCAAATCAAATTAAAGGGGATGGAAAATAGAGGCGGATGGAAATTTGAGCTGCCGTGGCATCCCACACAAGCTCACTCAGATGAGAAGTGGAGGGAATGGGATTGCTTTTGGCAGCTACCACTCTCACCTAACCCTGACTTGTTCCATTTTCACACTTACTATAATATTTGTTTTTTCCGAATTTTATTTGAATTATATAATTTTCTTAATCGATGATTTTCTTTCTATTTTTTTTGTAGAGGTTAAAGCAGTAAGTTAATTTTGAAAGAAGAATTTTTACTCATTCTTTTAGTTTCCGAGGGAAGATATTCACTATTGATTTTGACAATGATATTGGTATATGTAACAAATCTTCTGTAGTATTGATTTAAAGACAGCGTTTGAAAGTACTTATAAAATAAAATTTTTTTAAAATAGTAGATATTTTTATTTTTTTTTAAAAATAAAATTTATTTTTTTATTTTTAAAAAAATAATAATAATATATAATAAAATAATCTTATTTTGAAATTTTTTTTTATATTTTCTAAATTTTTAATTTTTAAATAAATTTTTATATATTTATAAAATATATATTAAAAAATATATAATAAAATAAAAAATTAATAAGCAGCGTTTGAAACGCTGCGGCTCCCTAAATGCAGTAGCATTTTGATTCAAATTTGACAAGTGTTAAAGTTCAATGACATAAGTCAAGGTTTATTTAATATAATACAATTCAGGTAAATTTTATAAACTGAGCGGATGAAAAGAAATAAACATGGAGGTGATAAAAGACTGCAAGGGGCATCTTCATATGTGATATATATGTTTCTAAGAATTCTTATTATTTCCTTTTTTTTTTGTTGCATTTTAATGTTTAATTTTATATTTTTTAATATAATTTTAAAATATTTTATAATTTTTTTAAAATATAGAAAATTTTTACATTATAAAATTTTATTATTACTTATCATTATTAGTTTTTAATAAAAATACAATTTATTTTTTATAAAATTTTAAATATTTTTTCATTTAACAAAAAATTTAATAAGTATTTTCAAACATTAAGGTTATCGTATTGAAGACATTCTTCTCCAAATTTGATCACACAAGTTTAAAAAGCATTCGAGATTACTTTTAAAATAAAATTTTTATAAAATAAAAAGTATTTTTATTCTTTCTGAAAAATATTTTTTATTTTTTATTTTAAAAAAATAAAAATAAGTAATAAAAAAATTTTGCTATATAATATTTTTTTGTACTTTTTAAATTTTAAATAAATTTTCTAAATATTTATAAAAAATATATTAAAAAATAAAAACTATTTTTTAGAAAAGTAATGTCAAACGCACCAAAAAAGCTAGCCTGTGATTATATATACCTTTACAATATTTTCGCTTCAATTTTATGAATTCTTGGATGATAATGATAATATATTCAACTGATACAGAAGACATTAAATGCTTAAAAAGAAGCGCATATTTTTCCTCATCTTCATAATCAATATGACTCTTTCTGAACAGAAGTAAAACGTTATAATTCATGCTTAAACAAGAGTTTTCGTCACTATGATGTACAAGCTATGTCACGTTAATAAATATATGTGGAAATGTCATCCGTAACTCAATAAGGTTTTTGTGTCCAATGCAGGAGTGCTCAAGCAAAAGTACCACATGATCACTTGTTGCTGCATTGCACTTGAGGCTACTACATAAGTACCTGGTAGCAAGTAGCCTTTGGAGATTGAAACATTTGTTCTCCTTCGCAAAAGAAGTTAGAAGTCCTTTTTCTTACTTTTCTATTTTTTAGGATAACAATAATAGTCAATTAGGTAGTAAAGTCATCTTTACTTTATATAGAATAGCTATTTATAGTCAATTAGCTAGGTAGTAAGTCAATTAGCTACTACATAAATTCTAGACCGAGTTTCCTAATAATATAGAATAGCTATTTATAGTTTCTGCCTTCATTACAGCAACTGATCGACTGCGTAGTCTTCATTCCAATTGGGCATTAGGTTCAATTCGAGAGATGATATTTACTTCTAACAGCAACTGTGGTCTCAAACAAACTAAGATCAGCGATTAAGGGAAGTTAGTACATATCTTTAAGCAATGTTCTTTCTTCAGTGACATACGGAATCTTATAGGATTAACGATAGTCAAGATATGTACCAATTAACAAATTAAAGCAAGGGCATATTTCAATACCATCAAACTCTACTTCATTGAGTTCAGGAACTCTTTATATTTCAATTATTACTTTGAATTTTAATTTTAAAAAAATTTTATTTTATATATTGTAGTAATTATTTTGAATTTTATTTTTGCTAATTTTTTAATGTACTTTACATTCATAAAACTCTGCCATCACAAAATTTATTTTTATGTGATTGAAATACATCCTAAATGTAAAAGAGAGAGTCATTGTTTTCTTACGAACAAAAAAATGCTCAACTTAAAGCAGAGCCTTTAGCTATATAGGAGCGAAAAAGCATTTGACTACCTACCGAATCTGACCGAACTTCAAGTTCTGGAACACTGTATATTGATCATCAACAATCTCATCTTATCTTTGAATTTGCCAGTTAAGTTTTAGGTGAAGCAGTTCAGTTGTATCCAACCTGTCAATACGGGAATCAAAATCAAAACCAAATTAAAATTGAGGGCATATCTAACATATCTAACTTATACTTTGTTGAGAAAGTCAAAATTGATTGTACTGTTTTTAATTTTTTTAAATGTGATAAGACTAAAATATGAAGGAACTAATGAATAAAAAAATAAAAAAATTCCAAAATAAGTTTAACTTTTTTATTTTTTTTATTGAAAAAAAAAAAATAAAACGTTTTTTTTTTTGTTTTAAAAAGTCAAAAATTATTATAATATATTAATTGCATAGTTGTTAAAACTTGGATCGGATATCAAATCGAAAAATTATTTTTCTTGACATTGATTTTTGTTGAGAAAGTCAAAATTGATTGTACTGTTTTAAATCAATCGATGAAGGAACTAATGAATAAGTAAATCAATAATATTAAAATATTTTTAACTAATAGTAATAATAATTAATTGCATAGTTGTAAGGATTGGATTGGATATCGGAAAATTTCTTTATTCTGATTTTCAATCGTATCAATCGACACTACAATAATATTAAAATATTTTTAACTAATAGTAATAATTTCTAATAAAAAATTAATAAAAAAAAAAATAGAGTATTTTTATTATGACATTACTATCAACAACAACAATAATAATCACCAAAAATTAAAATATTACTACCACTAACAACAATAATAACAATTAAAATTTATAATAAAAAATATTTAAATAAATTAGGAGATTAGAAAAAATAAAACTATAAAATAGATAAATCATAAAAAGATATAACTAACTTTTTAAATATACATATTTGAGTCTAAATATTTTACAATATAAAAATTTAAAAAATACTAATAATTGATATTTATAAATAAAATATAATGAATTATATTTTTGCATTATCACATTCAAATGCAAAATCTAAAATTCATATTATTTTTCAACATAGGACTATTAATTATTTTTAAATTAAATATAACATCAATTAAAAATTTTTTAATAAATTTTTAAAAAATATTTTCAATCCGGTTTGATCCGGGTGGGCGATCTATCGAGTTGAAGCGGATCGAAACAAGTCAAAACGGATCGATTGTATAAACTATTTTTTTACAAATTCGGACAGTTTACCAATGCAGATAATCGACGGTTTTACGAATAGGTCGGTCCGAAAAATGACAACAATGATTAATTATGTTTGTCTGAAAATAATTTTAAAAAATGTTTTTGTAAAATGCAAAATATTTTATTTTATTTTGATAAATAAATTTTATTTTTATTCAAAAATAATAATAGTAAATCTTACTTATAGATTTTTTTAATTTTAATGATAAATTTTTTTCTATTTTCTTAAATTTTAAAATATTTAAAATTTTATTAAAAATATATTAAAAAATTTTAAATTCTTTTATGAACGCACTGTAAAACGGTTTGTCAGAAAATAGTTTTAAATTTTTTTATTGTATATTTTCAATGCATATTTTATAAATATATACAAAATTTATTTAAAAATTTAGAAAATGTAAAAAAATTTTATGTAGTGAAATTTTTTTATTGCATATTTTTATTATTTTAAAAATAAAAAATAAAAACTTATTTTTAAAAAATAAATTTTTTTCTATTTTAAATTTTTTTTTATTTTATAAGTATTTTTAAACCGTTTCCAAATTCAAAGATGAAAAGAGGTAACGAATACAGAATAAAAAGTCGTAGCAGTTAAAATTTTTTTCTTGCACATTGAAGCGCTTTTTTATTTCTTGAGAAAGTCAAATTATTGTACTGTAATATACGAAGGGGGCGTTTGGGATTGCTTATGAAATAGAACTTATGTGAAATGAAGGATATTTTTGTCCTTTTTAAAAAAATGAGCTATATTTTTTTTATTTCTAAAAAATAATAAAAATATGCATAAAAAAGATCTCACTGTAGAATTTTTTACACTTTCTAAATTTTTAAATAAATTTTTATATATTATAAAATATGTATTAAAAAATATGAAATAGAAAATTGAAAAGTTGGATTGAGGGAAAGCAAAAATAAACACCCCAAAGTCTTTTCAAAAACTTAAAACATAAGGATAAATTATATGTAATGCAATTACTATAAATTTTCACCAACGGCAGATGTTGAGTGGCCTATTTTCAAAAGAACCAATATTCAACTCCGTCGAATGCTAATTGACACGGTGATAGAAATTCACATTTTTTATCATCGTACGGAAATTTGATAAATATTTTTAAAATAAAGTTTTTTTAATATAAAAAATATTTTTAGTTTTATTAAAAATAATAATGAATAATAAAAATTTTGATACATAAATTTTTTATACTTTTAAATTTTAAATAAAATTTTTAAAATTTTATTAAAATATATTCAAAAATATGAAATAAAAAAAATTAATTTTTTTAAATGAAATGTCAAATGCGTTCCTTCAAATCTTAGCGCCTGTTATAATTCACAAGTATTTAACCAGAAAAATATGATAAAATCTTATCCCGAGAAACAAAACGCATGTACTTATTTCTTGGTCTAGCCCATCCTGCAGTGTTGGCACGGCCAGAAGTCTTAAGGCCCACAGAAATACCCATCTCGATGACTAGGAATGAGCGAGGCAAAACCACTTTAAGGAAACATTTGCACTGCTTTTTAACTACTTTTTTTTAAAAAATAAAATTTATTATAATATTTAAAAAAATATTTAAAACTTTATAAAATATAAAAAATTATATATCATAAAAATTAATTATTAATTATTTAGTTTATTTTTTAATAAAAAACTTATTTTTCAAAATATCTCTAAAATATTTTATATTTAAAAATTTTATTTTATTTTATAAAGACTCTTAAATATCCTCTAAACCAAAAACCACGATAAAGCCCGAAACATTAAGTGAAACATACTTTTATTAGCCCAAATGTATTAGTTCCATCCATTCACACTAAAGAAAAAATCCAGTAATCATTCTACATATCCAATCTAATCTTTGGACTAACTAAACACCTTCCATTTTCTCAACTAAGCACTTTGTATGGATATCAGTAGTAATACAGTAATACTATGAATTTGTGTTTATGGTTAATTAAGAAATTTGTTAGTTTCCAAAATTTTTGTATTCGCCCAATTGCAATGGCACTCTCTTTTTTTAAATTTTGAACCAAACGGCAAGGTGGTTGTTGGCCTAGTTGTGGCACTCGACCTGAGCCAGTCCACCTCGATTAAAGAAAAATTGATCCGACCCACTCTCTTGACTCGGTGCTAATTTTAAATTTTAGTTATGTTATTTTTGTTAACTCTATTGACAAGTCAATGATTATTTTTGACTAAATCAATAGGCAAATTTGAATTCTTGGATGATAATGATAATATATTCAACTGATACAGAAGACATTAAATGCTTAAAAAGAAGCGCATATTTTTCCTCATCTTCATAATCAATACGACTCTTTCTGAACAGAAGTAAAACGTTATAATTCATGCTTAAACAAGAGTTTTCGTCACTATGATGTACAAGCTATGTCACGTTAATAAATATATGTGGAAATGTCATCCGTAACTCAATAAGGTTTTTGTGTCCAATGCAGGAGTGCTCAAGCAAAAGTACCACATGATCACTTGTTGCTGCATTGCACTTGAGGCTACTACATAAGTACCTGGTAGCAAGTAGCCTTTGGAGATTGAAACATTTGTTCTCCTTCGCAAAAGAAGTTAGAAGTCCTTTTTCTTACTTTTCTATTTTTTAGGATAACAATAAGCTAGGTAGTAAGTCATCTTTACTTTATATAGAATAGCTATTTATAGTCAATTAGCTAGGTAGTAAGTCAATTAGCTACTACATAAATTCTAGACCGAGTTTCCTAATAATATAGAATAGCTATTTATAGTTTCTGCCTTCATTACAGCAACTGATCGACTGCGTAGTCTTCATTCCAATTGGGCATTAGGTTCAATTCGAGAGATGATATTTACTTCTAACAGCAACTGTGGTCTCAAACAAACTAAGATCAGCGATTAAGGGAAGTTAGTACATATCTTTAAGCAATGTTCTTTCTTCAGTGACATACGGAATCTTATAGGATTAACGATAGTCAAGATA
Source organism: Acanthochlamys bracteata (assembly GCA_019914995.1). Taxonomy (NCBI): domain Eukaryota; kingdom Viridiplantae; phylum Streptophyta; class Magnoliopsida; order Pandanales; family Velloziaceae; genus Acanthochlamys; species Acanthochlamys bracteata. The sequence continues at coordinate 2,806,365 of CM034126.1, forward strand.
TGTACCAATTAACAAATTAAAGCAAGGGCATATTTCAATACCATCAAACTCTACTTCATTGAGTTCGGGAACTCTTTATATTTCAATTATTACTTTGAATTTTAATTTTAAAAAATTTTATTTTATATATTGTAGTAATTATTTTGAATTTTATTTTTGCTTAATTTTTTAATGTACTTTACATTCATAAAACTCTGCCATCACAAAATTTATTTTTATGTGATTGAAATACATCCTAAATGTAAAAGAGAGAGTCATTGTTTTCTTACGAACAAAAAAAATGCTCAACTTAAAGCAGAGCCTTTAGCTATATAGGAGCGAAAAAGCATTTGACTACCTACCGAATCTGACCGAACTTCAAGTTCTGGAACACTGTATATTGATCATCAACAATCTCATCTTATCTTTGAATTTGCCAGTTAAGTTTTAGGTGAAGCAGTTCAGTTGTATCCAACCTGTCAATACGGGAATCAAAATCAAAACCAAATTAAAATTGAGGGCATATCTAACTTATACTTTGTTGAGAAAGTCAAAATTGATTGTACTGTTTTAAATGTGATAAGACTAAAGATGAAGGAACTAATGAATAAGGAATAAAAAGTCCAAGAAGTTTAACTTTTTTCGTTGCACATTGAAGCGTTTTTTTATTTGTGAGAAAGTCAAAAATTATTATAATATATTAATTGCATAGTTGTAAGGATTGGATCGGATATCAAATCGAAAAATTATTCGGTTACGATTTTCAGGTCGAACCATCGTATCAATCGATCGAACCGTCGAATCAATAATATTAAAATATTTTTAACTAATAGTAATAATAATTACAGTAAGAAATTTACTAATCAAATATGAAATACTTTTACCAAAATAATAATAAAATTTACATGAAAGAATCATAATAAAAAATTAGAGTATTTTTATTATGACATTACTATCAACAACAACAATAATAATCACCAAAAATTAAAATATTACTACCACTAACAACAATAATAACAATTAAAATTTATAATAAAAAATATTTAAATAAATTAGGAGATTAGAAAAAAATAAAACTATAAAATAGATAAATCATAAAAAGATATAACTAACTTTTTAAATATACATATTTGAGTCTAAATATTTTACAATATAAAAATTTAAAAATTACTAATAATTGATATTTATAAATAAAATATAATGAATTATATTTTTGCATTATCACATTCAAATGCAAAATCTAAAATTCATATTATTTTTCAACATAGGACTATTAATTATTTTTAAATTAAATATAACATCAATTAAAAAATTTTTAATAAATTTTTAAAAAATATTTTCAATCCGGTTTGATCCGGGTGGGCGATCTATCGAGTTGAAGCGGATCGAAACAAGTCAAAACGGATCGATTGTATAAACTATTTTTTTACAAATTCGGACCGGTTTACCGTCTGAATCGACGGTTTCTGAATAGGTCGGTCCGAGTCTGACAACAATGATTAATTATGTTTGTCTGAAAATAATTTTAAAAAATGTTTTTGTAAAATGCAAAATATTTTATTTTATTTTGATAAATAAATTTTATTTTTTATTCAAAAATAATAATAGTAAATCTTACTTATAGATTTTTTTAATTTTAATGTATAAATTTTTTTCTATATTTCTTAAATTTTAAAATATTTAAAATTTTATTAAAAATATATTAAAAAAATTTTAAATTCTTTTATGAACGCACTGTAAAACGGTTTGTCAGAAAATAGTTTTTAAATTTTTTATTGTATATTTTCCAATGCATATTTTATAAATATATACAAAATTTATTTAAAAATTTAGAAAATGTAAAAAAATTTTATGTAGTGAAATTTTTTATTGCATATTTTTATTATTTTAAAAATAAAAAATAAAAACTTATTTTTAAAAAATAAATTTTTTTCTATTTTAAATTTTTTTTTATTTTATAAGTATTTTTAAACCGTTTCCAAATTCAAAGATGAAAAGAGGTAACGAATACAGAATAAAAAGTCGTAGCAGTTAAAATTTTTTTCTTGCACATTGAAGCGCTTTTTTATTTCTTGAGAAAGTCAAATTATTGTACTGTAATATACGAAGGGGGCGTTTGGAATTGCTTATGAAATGAAGGATATTTTTGTCCTTTTTAAAAAAATGAGCTATATTTTTTTTATTTCTAAAAAAATAATAAAAATATGCAATAAAAGATCTCACTCTGTAGAATTTTTTTACACTTTCTAAATTTTTAAATAAATTTTTTATATATTATAAAATATGTATTAAAAAATATGAAATAGAAAATTGAAAAGTTGGATTGAGGGAAAGCAAAGCCAAACACCCCCGAAGTCTTTTCAAAAACTTAAAACATAAGGATAAATTATATGTAATGCAATTACTATAAATTTTCACCAACGGCAGATGTTGAGTGGCCTATTTTCAAAAGAACCAATATTCAACTCCGTCGAATGCTAATTGACACGGTGATAGAAATTCACATTTTTTATCATCGTACGGAAATTTGATAAATATTTTTAAAATAAAGTTTTTTTAATATAAAAAATATTTTTAGTTTTATTAAAAAATAATAATGAATAATAAAAAATTTTGATACATAAATTTTTTTATACTTTTAAATTTTAAATAAAATTTTTAAAATTTTATTAAAATATATTCAAAAATATGAAATAAAAAAATTAATTTTTTTAAATGAAATGTCAAATGCGTTCCTTCAAATCTTAGCGCCTGTTATAATTCACAAGTATTTAACCAGAAAAATATGATAAAATCTTATCCCGAGAAACAAAACGCATGTACTTATTTCTTGGTCTAGCCCATCCTGCAGTGTTGGCACGGCCAGAAGTCTTAAGGCCCACAGAAATACCCATCTCGATGACTAGGAATGAGCGAGGCAAAACCACTTTAAGGAAACATTTGCACTGCTTTTTAACTACTTTTTTTTAAAAAATAAAATTTATTATAATATTTAAAAAAATATTTAAAACTTTATAAAATATAAAAAATTATATATCATAAAAATTAATTATTAATTATTTAGTTTATTTTTAATAAAAACTTATTTTTCAAAATATCTCTAAAATATTTTATATTTAAAAATTTTATTTTATTTTATAAAGACTCTTAAATATCCTCTAAACCAAAAACCACGATAAAGCCCGAAACATTAAGTGAAACATACTTTTATTAGCCCAAATGTATTAGTTCCATCCATTCACACTAAAGAAAAAATCCAGTAATCATTCTACATATCCAATCTAATCTTTGGACTAACTAAACACCTTCCATTTTCTCAACTAAGCACTTTGTATGGATATCAGTAGTAATACAGTAATACTATGAATTTGTGTTTATGGTTAATTAAGAAATTTGTTAGTTTCCAAAATTTTTGTATTCGCCCAATTGCAATGGCACTCTCTTTTTTTAAATTTTGAACCAAACGGCAAGGTGGTTGTTGGCCTAGTTGTGGCACTCGACCTGAGCCAGTCCACCTCGATTAAAGAAAAATTGATCCGACCCACTCTCTTGACTCGGTGCTAATTTTAAATTTTAGTTATGTTATTTTTGTTAACTCTATTGACAAGTCAATGATTATTTTTGACTAAATCAATAGGCAAATTTGACTTTGGTCAATGTTCAAAACTTTTACCGTAATGAACTGTCGAGTCATGAAACTTAGCTTCGCACCCATTTGATCGGTTGGGTGGATCCGATTTTGGGTACGTTTAAAATTATTTATAAAATAAAGTTTTTTTAAATAAAAGATATTTTTATTTTTCTAGAAAATAAGTTTTATTTTTTTACTAAAAAAATAAAAATATGCAATATAAAGATCTCATTATATAAAAATTTTTATACTATGTAAATTTTTAAATAAATATTTTAAATACTTATAAAATATATATTAAAAAATATAAAATTAAAAAATTAAAAAATAATTTTTGAACGTGAGGCCAAACGCACCCAAACATATTTATAGACATAGCATGCTGTTATTCGTGCCGACCATTTTTTTTGGCTCATTTTTCATATTTACTCTTAGAATATGTGGGCTAAACACAAGAACTTGAGGACTCGTTGGGATACCTTAATATAAAAAAAGAAATTTAACATTAGATTTTTTTTAAATATATATTTTGAACATAAAAAATAAAAATTTATATATAAGAATATTAAAATATGAATATATTTATACCTTCTAAAATTTAAAGAAATTTGTAGAATACCTTAATATAATTTTATGAAATAAAAAGACGAAAAAAATAAAATAATTACTTATAAATATTAATCCCACATGCCATTAGTGTAGTCCTCAACTTTAAAACAATGCTTACCACACGTAATGGTGTATTTTAAATACACGAGTTTTACAAAAATGAGAAATAATCTTTTTTAAATAGACTAAAAATAGATTTTTATTTTTTATTTTTTATTTTTAAGTAAATTGAAAATGATATTTTATTTTATTTATAAATTAAATTAAAAGTAAAATATAAACATATTCTTAACTTAAATTTATGTTTAATAAAAAATGAAAATTTTGATCATTCAAAATTTTAAGTCTTCTTGTCAACCGCTAACTTAAGCTTTTCAATTCCACATTATAACGGAATGGTTGTAAGTAATTATCGAAAAATAATATATAACAAATATTTTAATTTTTTTAAAAGTTATATTTTTTAATAAAAATAATAAAATAAATAAGAATAGAATATTATAATATAAACGTTTTTATATTTTTTAAATTTAAGAATAAATTATATAAATATTGAAAAAATATATAATTTTGAAAATAAAAAATTAAATTGGAAAAAGATAATGAGTTCTCCAAAATATCTGCTGAATTTCAATCAATCATCGCGCCAAATCGGCAATCCATAACCAAAACTGACAACGTGTAGTTTTCGATGCGGAGAGACCAACGGACCCACGCGGTAGTAGAACTTGCAGCAGTAAAGAAATTTTCAATTTTCAATTTCTAAAATTTGATTTTTAATTAAGAGAGCTGTGAAATTAGCGTTGCTAAATTTGAAAGCGACACAATGACTGCTTTACCCCTAAACGACGAAAAGCTGGCAGCTTGGTCGATGCCAGATTTTGAATTATTTTTTTATAAAAATTATTTTTTTATTAGATTTTGAATTCAAATTTATTTTTTATATTCAGTTTACTCTAAATTTATTGAACTTATTTTTAATCTAATTTTTATCAAATTCAATTTCGATTAGTTTAAATTTATAAAATTCACTTTATTCGATTAAAAGACGGTCTTAGCGATCGCGTCCAAATTCCGAAAGCATTTTGAGACGCTTATTAAATAAAATTTTTTTAAAATAAAAAATATTTTTATTTTTTAAAAAAATAATAAAAATATGTAATAAAAAGATTTCACTTTGTAGATTTTTTTATATTTTTTTACAAATTTATAAAATATATATTAAAAAATATAAAATAAAAAAAATTTGATAAATAACGTTTGAAATGCTGCCCGCACGCTCCCGGTTGACAATAGACTGATTATAGTCTGAGGAAAGCTTAAGGATGTTTATGATAAGTACTAACCTCTTCTTTGGTCACTGTTCTGGTTTGCATAACTATATAAGCCTGACATTTAATATGAAACAGTTCATTTAGTTGATATGATTGGAGAAAGTTGTTTATTTAAATCAACATTTTGTGGTGACTTTGGATTAAACTCTTCCAGTGAGCCATTTCTCTCCCAACATACAAAAATACGCTTTGAAAAAATAAGCTTCATCCAGGATGGCTTCCAGGTGTTGTTTATTACTAGATCTGCTGGAAAATAAATATGGATCTGGTCATTGATATGATTAAAAATATGTTAATGAACTCAGAAGAACATGGCATCCAACTTTTATGCTAGTTTGGTGTAATTTATGAGCGTAATGGACTGTAATTAACTATATTGAAAGTGTGACTAAATTACTTAGTTTTGAATCTTAGGTAATTGGAAGTGAAAATACCATAAAAAAACAAAAAAAAAGAGAGAGAAAGAAAGAGCGCTCCCTGGGGTGGGTAGAGATGTAAATATGGGTCGGATCAAACGGGCCGGCTCGTGATTCGATTTGTTGGTCCGACTATTGATCCATCCGGCTCGGTAAATAGTAACAGAACCTAGCCGGTCTGATTCGATTCTACGGACAAGATGGGCCGATTATGTTGGTCTGACGGACGGTCCGTCCGTCCGATTACTGTTCATAGTGACCGGTCAACAGTGATCGATCAACATTGACCGGTCAATATGAACTATTGACCTGGTTAAAATTGACCATTGATCAGATTAAATTTCAATAAAAAATATTTTTATATTACTAAAAAATAAATTTTAAAAATAAAAAATATTTATTTTTAATTTTATCTTAAAAATAATTTTTATTTTTTATATAACTTTAAAATATAAATTGAATAAATAAACCGAATTGAATCGTGAGAAATAAATCGGACTGAACTGGTTCGGCCCGGTTGCTTCGCATAGGCCGAACCAGCTCGGCCCGTCTATTTTTGTATCTATAGGTGTGGGCTTTGTTTACGCCCACGGACTCAATTGCGAACCATTCAACGATCCCCACCGAGAACAACGACGCCCTCGCTCGCTCTCTTTTCTTTCCTTTCACCCGCCGAAATCAAACAAAGAAAAAGTCATTTCATTTTTTCACTTCGAGCGCGTTTGATTTAGCTTTTTAAAAACTATTTAAAAACTTTTTTTATTCATATTTTTTAATATATATTTTATAAATATTTAAAAAAATTAAAAATTATAAAAAAAATTTACGAAATAAAATATTTTTATTTTTTATTTTTATTTTTTTAAATAAAAAAATAAAAATATTTTATATTTTAAAAAATTCTTTTTCATTATCATTTCAAAACGCCACTGCTTTTCTTCTCTTCTCTTCCTTTCTCCGTTCAAACCAAAATAATCATTCATTTAACTTTTATTTCTATCTTTGCTACTTCTTCTTCACCGTTGAACAATCTCTTCACTTGCCTTTAACCCATGGAAGCAACAGCTGCACTAAAGACAAGTTGTCGAGGATCGGACCAGTGTAGTAGTGCTCCTTTTTCCTTCAGCAACGGCAACGACGAGGTTGTTGTGATGAAGAGAGGTGGTTCTGTTATGGTGGAAGAGTTTTTCGTTGATGACTTGCTTGACTTAGGTTGGCTTACTGACGTAGACAAAGAAGAAGATGAACAGAACTCTGATGGCTTGCCGGAGCCTGGCAAACCTCTTCACAGCCACTCCAACTCGGACTGCTCTGCTTTGTCTTTCGAACCCCATCATCCATCCGACCTCGCTCTCCCGGTACGTAACGCAACCGCAAAAAAAAAAGCTAACTTTTTTCTTTTGTTGCTGTTGTTATTTGGTTTTGAACTGGGAAGATTCTTCTTGTTGTGTACAGGCCGACGACGTGGCAGAGCTGGAATGGGTTTCACACTTCGTAGATGAATCCTTTACAAACTTTCCTCCGCCATGCTGCGGCAGCGGCGGGACTTTTCCTCTTCCACCCAAACCTCATACTGCCGAATTAACAAGCGAGAGAGTAACAAACAAAGAGTTCGTAACGTTGATGCCCGTCCCCGTTAAAGCTAAGCGGAGCAAACGTGCTCGTGCCTCCAGCTGGGTTCGGTCGACTATCTCCGACGGAAGCTCTTGCTCGTCCTCATCGTCGTCTTCGTCGATATCAACTATGTTAGCTTGGGCAAGTACAACCATGCCAAAGCCTTCGCTGCCGGTGGAGCAGAAGAAGATGAAAAAGCGCGGACGTAAAGCAAAACCATCTAAACAGACACAGAGTCTCTCGGCGTCGCTGGGTCGTGCAGTAGAGCGCCGGTGCAGCCACTGCGGTGCGCAGAAGACTCCGCAGTGGCGTGCCGGGCCCGAAGGAGCGAAAACTCTCTGCAATGCTTGCGGTGTTCGGTTCAAATCCGGTCGGCTGTTACCGGAGTACAGGCCGGCATGCAGCCCAACCTTCTCAACTCTAGAGCACTCCAACTCTCATAGGAAAGTTCTCGAAATGCGTCGAGAGAAAGCTGAAGAAGAAGCTGCTGCTGCGATCACTGCAGCTCCGAAGCAGCAGGTTCTGCTTGCTTCCGCTGCTCCGCCGGTTCCCTCTTTCTGAACCGATTTCGGTTCGGTTCTTTTCACATTTTGGCAGCAGTAGATTGAGCCAGTTTAGTTTGTAGTGGATAGAGATTAGTATTGACTAGATGGATGCTATGGCGTGTGTTAGTGGGCAAAGTGCTAGGTTCTTTCCAATGCTATCATTCTATTTAGCACTACTACTTGTTTAGCCCCAATGCTTGCGGTTCTTGCTTTATTTTATATCATTACTGGTAATTTTTAGGGAAGTAGGGGTTTACAGAAAGTGAATTGGGATTCTGAGAAGAGACCTGTTCTTAGATTCTTGGCCTGACTGCTTAGAATTTTTCTGCAAGTTCGAAAGGTTTAAGTTTTTGGTCTTGTTGCAGTATCAGTTGGGTGATAGGTAGTTGTTTCGTTGTCTATTTGTACACAGTTCTTGTAGTTTATAGTAGAGAGTTTAGATGCTTTTCTGGGGTGGTTTGGACTTAGGGAACCATGTATATTTGGATGAGATCAACTTGTAGGCAAAGTTTGGATTGGGTAAATGGTTGGTACTTTGCCTCGTTGTTGTAATGACATTTCCATACTTTCCTAACTCGAACCAAACACACAAATAAATTGCAAGTTGTAAGTGAAATCTTTAGAATCGTTCAAACAAAGGTTCACATCCATTGTATATCTTCTAGATTAGATGTTCAAAAGTTAAAAATCAAAATATTTTAACCCAAAGAAAAAGTTCAAAACAAGTAGAAGCTATGACTCAAATGCCATACGATCAGTAAGTACTAAAGAACATACTGCTTTGAATATTTAAAAGTTAGAAGCTAATAGTTGATGCGATAAGCTGTGCTACTTGAATTTTGGATACCAACGGCTCTAATTTGTTCCACATAATCAAAAGTTCTTCTCGGCATGTGATTGGGTTGCCACGTGATGCCTAATGATAACTGCATATATCACTAACTAAAACAAATCAAGTTAAAAAAGAAACGCAACTCCATAGCGGTAATGATTGAGCTAAACTTGCCGTCGGCAGGCAAAATAACTATATACAAAATATGCCTTTAATCCACATCCTCAATTGAAATTGTGGTGCATTGATCTTTCAGTTTTGCTCAAGTCTTTTGTTGTGTTCTCTATCCTAGTCTTTTGTGGTTTATGCAACTTGTGGGAAACAATTGAGTAGTGCAGAGAGAGAGAATGAAGAATAGGGCCCATTGTTTGTAGGTACATGATTTCAGACCCAATCTGGTTGCTGACAGATGAGGTCGTCCACAGTAATAGAAGCACGAGTTTGAACCACTCTTTCAAGCATGTAGCATTTCGATTAATAGAGTTTGCAAGGGAGTTACGTATAAATGAAAACACTACCAAAATGTTTTATGTTTTTCAACTTTGAACCAAGTTGAAAAGTTAAATACGCTACACATTATGTGTGCACCATCTCTTCTAATTACCGTTCATCTCTAGTACTCAATTGAGGGATCTCGATTCATCTTTGACGGCTCCACCAAATACACTATTAGTGCATAACCATCTAATAATACTGAAGGTTATAACAGTCGAGCATTATATATAACACGTCTGCTGGTGAGAAGATGCCTAACCAAGTATCAATCTTCCACCTAAATCCTATCTCTCTTTGCTGGTTGAATCCCTGCTTCTTCATGTGAGTCCATGTTCCCTGCTATAGAGTAGGTCTGCTTACCACACACACACACACACTGCTGGAGGCATCTTTGTTTGGAATAAAATTTTGCTGCAAATCATACATTATTCATACAACATCCCACCATGCTACTTTAAGTTAAACAATCGACATATTTTGTATTAAATGGTGACCTACTTTGCTAATCTAGATGGAACAGCAAATGAGACACTGAATGAATGAGACGGCATAATATCACTGCCTTTTTTAACTTTGAATGACAACCTAAAGAAAAAAAAAATCCAAAGATTCCCTAAAACTAATAATGGTAATTGAAAGCAAAAAGCTCCAGCAGTTCCACCCATAGCGCATAGCTTATTGTATAGCTTAATTTCAATGCTCACAGGGCCCTGTTAGTGATGCAATTACAAATCATGACTTGTCCATTACCAAGACTTTGCCAATGAGAAACGCCCATCTGCTACCTACCGCATATTCACGATTAATCCCATCCAGGAAGAAATGAAACTGGAATGCAAACATAACAATTACAAACGAAAGGTCTATGTTTCTGAAGTTAGTTGACCAACCTGACACCTATCGCCCGATAGTCTCTCATCATTCCATTACAGCCATTCGAAATCTATAGAACTCTTCATAAGGAAAACAATTTTCATAAATTACCTTAATGAAGATTCATATATCAGACAAAAGCAATTAGATGATTTAGTTTGAAAGATGGATACCTGATCTGAAGCTTTTCGATCTGTAAAGCAAGAAGGTGATTTGTGATCTGTAAAGCAAGAAGGTGATTTGTGCTCTTTATCGTAGACAGCATTTGCATGTCATAGAAGACTATCACGATATATATTGACTTCGAATGAAGTAAGTCTCAGTTTAAAGAAAAGGGTCCTTCATTCATCTAAGTACAGAACCTAAAACTTTGACTATCGATCAGCCTCTCCCTTTGGGCGGCTTATTCCAAAAAAGGACAAAAAGTTTCTTGACTGCTTTATAAAGCAGCACTTAGCATGGTTTTTGGCATCCTCACAATGGAGATAAAAAAGATTGATTGCAACACAACTGATAGAAACACATGAATTGAGCATGTGTCATGCCCTACTCATCACCGGATCAGGTTCTTTGAACTTAAACCTTTGTCTTCAGAATAACTAGCCTCTAGCTGGCCAAAAACTTTCTAAGCAACCACAACTTGATCCTAAATTTGATCAAAAAGAGCTATCAAGTATCATCAATATTCAGTACATCAAAACAGGGTATGAGCTTCATGAAGTGCTTCAAACATCTTATATTCTTATTGCAACTCATGTGCATATGTATGAGATCAGACCTCCTATGCATGTACTTATATTCCCATAACATCTTAAGACTTGCTGAAAGGCAACGGCCTAGAAAGACGATTCTATAATCCGCCGAAGAATTTGTAAAGATTTTAAGTCCCATCTTTGAGAGGACAGAGTTCAGAACTATTAGAACCTCAGATTTACAATAATTCTTTTGACATTTTTACTTGCACTGGCTCCAATCAATGCAAATTAGCTCCTACATGACCCTTTCATGTAAGCATTGTAAAATTAGATTTCATCAAGCCCAGAGAAATAAACCTTTAAATGATACTGGCCCCACATGAGCCATTACCATTCAACTAAACACCACTGACACTAAGGACTGACGCTGACATCTACCTGCACATGACATGCTATCAGAATCCTAACTAACCACAGATTTGAGTGTCACTCTAGAATCTCCATCCTATTTGTTTTTTAACCTCTCCCAATGAGATCTACAAAGTACAAACAGCTTGTTCCCTACTTATGAAAAGATATGATCATGGAGAGGCAAACATTAAGACCTTATAAGAACTTATATCTGATCTTAAAGAAAGCATAATACATACAGGTAGACATTTAATATCGTAGCTTTAGGGCCTGCAGAGCAAGAAGCTAGACTTTGCTCTGCTTTCCTGTTTGATGTAACATACACCATTCTTATGTTGATAGTTTTAATCCAGACTCAGCATACTAGTCTCACATTTGAGAAATAATTTGAAGATAACCACAAATAAAATTATTCCAACTTGACTACACCTTTTAGTTTTGAGTATGAAATTGCAAACCTATGTAAGTTAATTTCCTGTACCTGCAAGTATTGCCATTGAATCATACAGGGACAAAAGCAAAAAACAGTAAGCAGTGCAAGCATCTCAATTAACACCTCAATAGGTTATAATGTTTAAACCAAGAGAAGCAGAAAAAATCATTAGATTGCAAAGTGATATTCACAATATTCAGTTCAAGTAATGACTTACATACTGACTTCCATCGTAACTCAGACCTCAATGACATTCTCATGCAGGATAGGGATTTGACCTTTGATGGCCATAAATGATGCTTCTTTGGAGTTTCTTGTTGCATTATAGAGCTCTCTAACATCAGAATCTGCACCATAAAAGACGGTGCAACCCTAACGGGCCTAACCTGCACAAGGTCCACCATCCAAAGGAAAAAATTAAGGATTATCATTAGCCTCAAATAAATATAATCATGAAGAATTTGTTGACATTTATGTTTATGATCAGTGATCAAACTGATCCTTATCTATTAGGTGATTTCTGATGTCGCATTGCAAGCTGAAGAATTCACTACATTTTTGCCTTCAACTTCTCCGAACATTCCTAATTATACCCCTAAAAAAGCCCATAAGAAGACTCTTTCTATGGTATTAGAGAGGTGGAATAACATAAATCATCCCTTCCATCAATATTGTAGGCGATCGGCTGCTTTATTATAGTCCACTTCGCGATTTTTCCATAGCCTTTCCTTCTTCATTTTCGAGTTGGCAGATATGGGCTCCTTCAATCCTTGTCTGGAGCTCTGAACCCTTTTCTTCTGCATCTTGCTGAGGCTGGGTCTGTAAAGAATTACTGTTCTTCCAATCTGAAAAACTGCAACCGATCCAGTAGATTCCTCCAGTTGTGTGATCACATCTGTCAGCTCACCTGGACAGTTTCCATGTATCTTGAGCTGAAAGATCAAGGAAGAGCGAAGAAGTCACACTAATTTTCTGCAGCCCATTGTAAAAGTTGCGTGTATTACATGAAATGTACATTTATATCAGCAGTATGACAAGTTACAAAACATTTCATCACTGCATGCATCAGGTTTGTATAAAAATTATGTTTTGGAAGGGAATAAACATTTGCAATATATTAAATAAGAGAACTTTATTTCAATTCAATTCCGGAATCCATGGTGTTCAATAAGACGAGCAAACAAATAATGGTGGCGGGGCTCAAAAAATGATTAACTGTTCAGCAGCTTTGGCATATAGAATTATATTTAGTTGCTTAACTGATGAATGTTGTCTAGAATGCTCCATTGAAGGCCCTTTTATGTGTAATTAAGTTTTGCATCTCCTGAAACCTGTTCTGTTACTAAGATGATTATAAATCTATTAGTTCTTTCATCAGAAGTGATTGTTTTACAAATTTACATAGTACTATATCACTAGATTTCGAGAATTCCAAAGAGGTTTTCCTTGCCATAACTATGTCCTCCTTGCTGCTCAGTATTTTCATGATTCCTCTCTTGCATTAATCCAGCATTTCTGCAAGTTCTATATTCTTCAAATCTATCCAAATCTCCACGAAACACAACAAGAAAACATGTATAAATGTTAAGATACTTCACAATCCCATTGGCTTTAAAAACAATCATCTTCTCATCCCTTGTACTCTAAACAAGAACGAAGAAATTCATCATTGCAATTGGTTCTGAGCATGTTACTCTCACTCTTTGGTATCAGTTATTAACATTGCATAATGCAACCCGCATCAGTTAGTGAGGTACCATTCTTGGTCATTCTACTTAGACTGAACAACCCCATGATCAATAAGCAATAACCCATCACCAGTATTCATATAGCAAAACTATGCTATTGCATGCTTACACAAACACAGATCCAGTCACTCATATTCTTGCCACCACTCACCTTTCCTTAATATTTGATGGCATTTACCATCTAATATAATATAACAAAGCAGCTTGCCATGATCACAACTCCCACTCAAATTTAATCTAGCCCCAACTCATTATTATTATTATTGGAAACTACATACAGCACTTGTAATCATTTCAAAAGGACAGAACAACACAGAGGTTAATCATCAATCTCTCACTACAAGTCTAAATCAAACAAAAAAAATCACATGTGAAAAAGAGTCACATGTTCGAGGAATAAACCAACCTTGAGCAGCTCATTAGCCTCGAGTGTCTCAACAAGCGCGGTAGCAACAGATTCAGTAACGCCTGACTTCCCAACCTGCTGCGATTTAAGCTTCTTTCCAAGGCTATGCGCGTAGGAAGCCAACTCCTTCTTCTCTTTTATACTCAAATTCAACTTATCCCCTCCCCGCTCTCTCACCTTCACTATTGCTGCTTCTGCTTCTGTTGTTCTCCCTTCAAATTCTTCATCTCCTCCTTCTGCTTCTTCTTCTAGATCTTCTAAATCGAATACACGGTGAGAAAGGGAAGTATTAGATGTTACAGAGGTTGAGAAGCAAAGGAAGCGATGGTGATGAAGAGAAGGAGAAGAAGGTGGTGGCGGTACTAGTGATGGTGGAGAAGAAGAAGATAAACGGAGATGGGATTGTTTGAGAAAGGAATTGGAGAGAGAAGAGAGAAGACTGTGGCGGTGGTAAAGAGGGAGCCGGAGAGTTGCTCCGGCTAAGGCAAACGCCATGAATTTGTCGAGTGACTAGATGGATGGGTTTTGCGAAATCCCAATGCGGAAAAGAGAGATGCTAGAGTTGCGTTTGCTGTTTTATATACGCCTATCAATAGTTTTAGCCCATGGGCCTCATAACGTATTGGGCTGTATTGTATTGAGTTTTTTAAAAGAGCTTTCTTTTAGATGACCAACAAAACAATGGACGTGTATTAATTTAGTTAAAACTCTTTTATACTCATTTTTAAACTAACTTCTAAATACAATGAAATATAAAAAATTATTTTCAAACTTTTTTTAATTAAAATTAAATATATAAAAAATACTTGCTAAAGGAAAGGATTGCATCGTAGCTGAGGTGTTCTTTTATTTTACTACAACTCATGTACGGTAGACCCACTTGAAACTGGTTCCATAGATCCAATCATGCAACAAAAGAAAATAAAGTCAACAAAAACATTTACGTATAACGAGGGAGGACCAAGAAGATAAATTTTGTCGTTTGCGGAAGTCCAATCATCTACAATAATCCCTCCAAGACATGTACTTAAAAAGTTTACAAAATGCAAAAGAGATCAAAATAGAATCTTGCATTGATGTAGAAAATTAGTTTCATACCTTGAAATAAAAGTCTCTGAGTCTGGGATGCAAACTGCTAACGATAGTAAATTAGTAATGTTAAGAATGAAATTTAGTTCGTATTGTAAAGTGCGTTCTAAAAATAATTTCAATTTTTTCAACAAAAATATTTTTTATACTTCTAAACGCTTTCTTAAACATAATTGTCTGGTATGTTATTAAATCTCTTAAAATTTATTGGCACTTTACTTTGAATGTTTGATAAAAAAAAAGTAATTTTCTAGTAATCTGATACACGCCCTAACGACATGCAGTTCTCATGAAGTACATATTATTCATTGAAGGCAACAATTAGTGAAGGCACTAGTAGGACTTTAAAAACTTGCCATAGGAACTACCAACTAAAATCTCACTGTTTAAATGTTCTCTTTCTGGTTCTGCTGTCAATGGCTGGTGGATGGAGTGCTGTAGAGATATTATTGAAGAACCTGTTGTTTCAATTTGTTGTTTGAGTAGTGAATTATTTTTGCAACTTGGTCAAGTTGCATATGCCTACATGTTTACATTTTGATATATATGATAGGGATGGTATTATGGGCTCTTCTTTTACGTGTTAACTATTAAACTTTGAAAAGAGACTCTTGTCAACAATCTATTTCATTTCATTTTATTATCTTATTTTATTATTTATTTATTTATCATTAATTAATTTTTAAGATTATCAAATGTTTATTTTTTAATTTGAAAATATACGAATATTATATCTAAAATTATAATGTTTATTATTTTTAAAATAAAAATAAATTTATTTTTAGAAAAGTTTCAAAAATATAAGAAAAAGTCTTTATTTTAGATATTAGACCTCTAAGATTTGCAGGCCCGAAAAAGTTTCAGAAAACGCAAAAAAGGTGTTGTGTATTCTTTTCCGGAGCCGTACTCTGCTGACATTAATATTTAGAATATCTTCCAATTTTTCAAAAATTTTTCTTCTACTACAAACATAATGAACATTGCTATGATTCGTTAAATACAAATATGAGTGAGTTAATTAATTAAGCATGTGCCACCGTTTTAGATCATATGGGGGTGTTTATTATTTTATTATCTTTTTTATTTTTATCTTTTTTTTTTAAATTTTCAATGAAAAATAATTTTTAAATTTTAAAAATATAAAAATTTTATATCATAATATTTTTTATTATTTTAATAAAAAATAGAATTTATTTTAAACTTTTAAAACTATTTTTTAAAAAAAATTTATCAATAAGCATCTCAGCTATTAATTAGGACGAGCATAATATTTTGTGTTCTGTTTCATATTAGTGTAATTTATTATTAACTACTTCAAATATTTATAAATATTTTTTATAAAATAATAAATATTGTTATTTTAAAAAAATATGTTTATTATTTCATATTAATAAATAAAAATAATATCATAGTACTTTTATATTTTAAATAAATTTTATAAATTATTATATAATTTATTTATAACTATAAATTATTTTTATGAATGAAATACAAAAGAAATTCTCCCAAACGGCGCCTATATGTCTAAAACGTGTGGGACATAAAAGTTAATGTTCAACGTTAATGAACAAAATGAAAGCTCAACAAAATTTTAGGTAGCTAGCTTTGTATACCACTGAAAACAGTGAACTACAAATATTTATGAAGAAATTTTGAAAATTAAAATTTTCAAAAGAAACTTTTAGTTTTTCTAGATAAGAATAGTTTGCATTTTCTTCTGATTAAATTTTTTTTTTTGTGTATTATAAGAGGTGAGCGATATTTTAACTTCATTCTCAGTAGTCGATTCTTTTTTTCTCCGTAACTAACGCTCTTTTGAAGTATGTTTCTCCACGACACGTTATTATCATGTAACTTTCGCCAATAGTAGGGAATATTTAAATTATACTTATGAATTAAATAAAAAACAATTAAAAATAACTTTGATGTGAGAAATAAATTAAAATATAAAATAAGTACGTCTAGATTTTGATGCTAATATGTAAGCATACTATACATTCATAGGAATTTTCTTTTAGACGGACAAAGTAGCTTCCGGTGGTGCTCTGCTGTCCGTTCTGCAAAATTTAATACTTTTAAAATTTAATATTTCTATTTTTCTCGTAGATAATAATTGACAAAAGAAAAAAAACAGCAAAAAGCACCACTTGTTTAGGTATTGCCGAATAAAAACAAAGAGCAACTTTTCCCCACCCTTTCCTCTTTATCTCTCTCTCAATCTTTTGGAATGGTAGACCCGGTTGAGCAGTTCCTTTCTCTGCCCATCATCACCGAACTCTCAGCACAAATGAAGATGTCGTTAAAAAGTTATATCACTGTTATGCAGTAAAACTCATTAAACAGCAGCCCCAACTCCAAATCCGAATAGTGTTAATTTACATTCAATAGTTTCCACGACTTTATCAATTCAAGCTCCGGATACTTTGGTCTTCTGCTGAAATGTGCCGAAAGTAAGGAATTCGTCTGTAGTATTTATACGTACGTTGACAGCTTTGCGTCATTAGTTACTTCATACGTTGAGCTGTATGTTTCGTGTCTGAACTATTAACCTTGTCAAAAATAATATGTTATCTCTGCTGCTAATCATTTTATCAATCAAGCTTTTGTGTAACTGCCTCATGAACAATCACTGTTGCATTCCTCTTCGACACGGCATGGCAACATCTCATCTGATACAAAAAGAATGAGAAAGATTGTAAACGTTGAAAATGTTAATCACCAAAAGAAAAAAAAACATTCAATTGTTTTATGAATAAAACAATTATTTATCAATTCTTATCAGAATTTCATTTCATTCAACTCGATCTTGAATAATGATAATAAATAATACCTTAATACTGCCTCTAAATGCATTCAAAGCAAACAACTAAGCCGCAAAAAGTATTCATATTCAAATCCCCACTCATCTCAATATAAACCCATCACCATCTTTCCCCTCGCTTTTCCCAACCACTACTTCTCCCCCTTTTTCTCTCAAGATTTCTTCCTTCTTCTACTTCCCAATACTGAGTTTGATTTTCTGCCTTTAACGACAACAAGGAAAAACCAGAACACAAAACAATCAAGAAGGAAAAGAAAAATAGAACAACTAATGATGAAGATCCTTTGTGATTTCTGCAAGAGAGCAGAGGCAACTTTCTTCTGTTCTGCCGACGATGCGGCATTCTGCAGTCCATGCGATCGCCGCGTTCACAGTGCTAACAAGGTGGCTTTCCGCCACTCACGCCAACCACTCTTGCAGCCATCTAACACTTCCACTTCTCATACTCCACCTCTCTGTGATATTTGCAAGGTATAACAATCAGATCCTTCCTTTATTTCAAATCTGTCACCGGAAAAACTACAGAAATATTGATGACTTTTATCTTTGATTTTTGTTTCGAGTAGGAGAAAAGAGGGTACGTGTTTTGTCAAGAAGATAGAGCCGTGTTGTGCCGAGACTGCGATACTCCTATACACTCTGCTAACCACCTTACCGCGAAACACAATCGCTTCCTTCTCACAGGCGCAAGACTTGCCGCAAGTTCTTCAGCAATCGATGTTGAAGAGATTGATGCAGCTTCAGATGCCAACAGCTGCGGCGCTGCTTTCAGAAACCGGCCTGAATTTGTAGCAGTTGAAAACAAGATCGCACGCAGCAGCAACAGCAGTGGTAACAGAACTGCTAGTTCTGCAACAAGTAGTTTCTCTGACTACCTTCTGCAGACGTTGCCTGGATGGCGTGTTGACGATTTTCTGTTCGATGATGATGCCTCTGTGCCTGCTGCAAGTGATGGTTACTACCAGGTAGTTAGCCAACTCGAGTCAAATTCATTTTATACCCAAAATCTTGTTGATTTTGTATCTGATTTTGTATGCAATGCGGTATTTGCATATAGACCGGTGAAGTGATGCCGTTCGGAGTACCGATGACAGACGCCGGCGTTGGACATGGTGGTGCTGGACAAGACCATGCTGCCTTTGGAGAGCAGTACCAGCCGGAGTTGTGGGCATGGACAAGACAATAGCGAACAGCATGTCAATTCATTCAGACCAAATGGTCCCAGGACTTTAATTTTTGTTCATGTAATTTCTTTTTTCACTTTTTAGTGAATTGGAGATGATTGTTAATTGAGTTGGGGTTTATCAAAGTGTTTTTTTTAATAAATTTTTTTACTAACTCTAGACTGTAACAAGCTAAGGTCTTGAATTCAGTAAAGAAAATTTTAAATGTTCACTCGACTATTTAGTTCAAATCAAGTAAATCTAACATCCGAACGTTCGGGCACGTTCGGAGAGCTTTTTTAATTTCCAATTTTTTAATCATATTTTTTAATAAAATATTTAAATATTTTATAAAATTTTTAAAATATAAAAAAATTTACATGATAAAATTTTTTTATTAATTATTTTTATTATTTTTAAAATATATTTTTTTCGATTTTTTTTTTTGAATAAGTATTTCAAAACATTCCAAGTGGATTTGTTGAATCTGTAAAATGAAAAATAGAGTTAGATGCATCAACTAACAACTCCAAGTATTTACACACAGGATGCCATTTACATTTGCAATTCAACATTTTCCTTATTACGGGTTGACCTCCCCAGTGCAAGAAAAACGCCCTTTACTTGAATGATCAGCTTGATTTTCTGCTCAGAATAAAAAAAACACAAGAATCAAAGAGCCAGAGGCAACAATAACCTCGTCGTAAGTGCTGCGACGTTGTTGATACATGTACAACAGAATCTCTAGAATCCTTCATTATCCGTAAACTCTTGATTGTCAACATTGAACGGCCAGCCACAATCCCTACATCCGTGACTCACTCGCACAAAATTGTAGGACGGGTGCAGGGTTCATTTGACAGAGCTCAGAAATCTCACAGATTTATCTTCGATATATAATGTAAGGGGTGTTTAAAATTAGAATATTTTTAATCGATAAAAATTGAGTTTCATTTGATTAAACTTAGTTCGATTAAAAATAATTGAAGTTAGTTTGAAATATATTGAAATATAAAAGATGAGTTTGAATTCAAAATTCAAAAAAATAGTTCCATATATTCAAAACTTTCTTATTCAAGATCAATTATTTTTAAGAATTTTTTATAAAATTAAATTAATTTTTAGTTCAAAATAAAACTTATATACGTGACGTACAATTTATTTTACTTTTTAAATAAAAAACAAAATACTACAGAAAATTTTTAAAAACAAAAAATTGAAATACTAGAAAAATATTTAAAATGGAGATCTTAACGACTCCTAAATTTAAATCCTAAACCACCGCTCCTACAAAAAAATGAATAGACTACTTTTTTGAAGCAAAATTTTGAAATATGAAAGGAATGTGTGTAATATATCTGAGAAAGGTGCCATGTTGTTCAACAAAAAGTATATTGGAAATCAAAAATACATGGTCGATTACAAAAGTTTCAAGAGAGGAATCAAGTAAAATGCCTCAGATAACTTGAGAGGATACAGTACACAGCTGAAGCAAGGGCTCTAAAATTTTTCGTTGGTAGTGTTGAGCAGATCTCCCCGTTTCTTTTATAGGGAAGATTGTAGTCTAGTAAAATTTAAACCTGTTAGTTTTAAGGAAGACCGTACTCGAGCAAATTTTCAGCTAAAGATTGATCTAGATAAGGCACAAAATGCTTCAGAAAAGGGCTGCAAGCTGCGACAATCGTATTTTGATTTACCTTTTAGGTTATATTTTGTTAATTTCAGCATGTCGGGTACTAAGGAATTATACAAGTTAAACTAGTGTACCACTTGTACATGTTGAAGACATACTGGGGCAAACTTGAATGTATATACTAAACCAAGGCGGTGAACCACTTTCCATACAAACTCACCAGCATAGTTTTCTTTGCATGTAAATACTGCAACACTTGGGTGAGAATCTATGAATGTACCTTTCGGAGAACCAACGAAAGAATCGGGCAAGTACCAATTGTACAAAAAATTGAAAACGAATATAAATCCCTGCAAAAAGTGAAACATATGCATCATATTGTGAAGCATGAAGAACGAACAAAGCAGCTATAGGCTTCAAGACATAAGATTCTTAATACGACAGCAAGTAGACAGCATAGCTGCAAATACAAGGTGTAGATGGTCACCTTTCATGAAAGGAGGTTTCTCACGTGAAAGTAACAATCCTATCATCAATCTTTGCACGACATACCGGGCATTCCAAACAAGCAAATGAACAAGGCTTGCACACTGTCAGTCCGACTAACTTTTTAGTATGGCTTCAAGAAAGCACATGCACATTCAGATGCAAAACCACCTGCAACTACAAATGATCCGACTACTTACAACAAAAATGTCGGCAAGGAAGTAGCACTGTCGCAGTTGGCGACTCAAAGCAAATTTTGCAAACATGAGAATTTGCATCACCATTTACTGCAATGTCAAGTTCCTTCTCCTTCATTTCCTGGATTCGTGCCTACGCCACAGGAAGTTAATTTGCAATTCCTTATTTCTCTAATAAAATTCATCTACTAAAAAAATATAAGTTACTAACAACATAGAAAAAGTATCACCAACAAGAACTTATTCTCAACTAGAGAACAGGGAGGTTTATAACAGTTGATAACCATTAACATCCTACGTATGAGATTATTAAGATAGGTGCCACATGATAAACAGGAATCCTATTTAATCTTACAGGTCGCCTAACATGCTCACTAAATATAGTGGACTTTCACATAAACTTTAGAAATTCAGTATTTTGAAGACGAACACTAACACAAAACAGATTATGAATAGTTCTATTTGGTTCAAAATGAAGGATGGAAAAAGTTGGAACTATTTAAGGTCAAAATGTTAGACTTAGTAGTCGGAACTATTAGCTGATAATTGTAGATAGTCTTTTAAATGTCACATTAAGTTGTAAAACTTGAAACTGCAAACATACAACACATAGAAATAGGTTTCAAGGATAATGGAGAAAGCTTAATTGAATTCCCCGTGCATGAAGCTTAACATTAACAAGGATACGCAAGTCAAATACTCGGCATGGGTCTAGTTTCACAAAAACGAGCCAAACAGTTGATAATCCTTTATTTCAAATTAAAATTTCTTTACCTTTAAGCGAGCAAGCACAGGTTCTAATTCAGAACTTTGATTAACCTGCTCATTTGCCGTCTTCAACATCTGATTTGGTATTTGCCTTTCTTTAAGAAGACCATCATTGTGTTCTTGTCTCTCTTTAAGAGTATCACCACATTCTGGTCTCTCTTTAAGAACCATATCCCTGTTATCATGTTTGTTCTCTTTAAGATCGTTAACAAGATCAACCCCAAGGATTGACTTCTCATTGGCATTTAACTCAGAAATGCCTAAGACACCTTTTTTCAGCTTAGCTACAAGTACCCACATGCTAGCCAAATCATTCTCCAAACTCGATTCTCTTCTCTTTGCATCATCGAGTTTCCTCTTGTATTCGTCTTCCATACATTCCTTTTCAGCTAGAGCGGCCTCCAGAGATGCTTCCCTCTGTCTTGTTTGCTGCAACTCTAACTTCATATCATCAAAATCATGATTCAAGTAATCAACATCATCAAACATCCCACTGCCAATGTCACTACTGCCTCTGCTTCTAGGTCGACTTCGTCTTCCTAGTTTTGACCCTTCATTTTTGCCTTCAGGATACTTCCGTCCAGAAGAACCACATCTAGGGTATGACATTTCTTTTGCAATCAATAATTCTTTCTCCAGTCTCTCATTTTCCACTGAGAGTTTCATAACTTCCTCAGCCAAAATTTTAAGCTCAATGGCGGCAGAAGATGCTAACTCTTTTGCATATAAGGCATCCTGAGATAACTTCTGATTGCAAGAAGCCAAACTAGAGTTTTCCTCAAGCAGCTTTGCTCTCTCATGATTTAACTTAACATTTTCAGCCACCTGTCATGGCAAACATAAATTTCAATTTTCCTGAAAAAGTACTATGGGCCATTAATGCAGCTAATGAGCTGACACAACCAACGTCTAATATTATTTTATAGCGAAGTTAGAAGCCTAAGCTTCCTTAAGATGGCATAGTGAACGGAGAAAACCGTAAGCCAATTTGGACAGTGTATCATCAATTTCAGTAAGCATAAATGGATGAACAAAGAACACCAAAATAATCATTTTAGAAAGTCAAACTGCTATCTAAATGGTGTTACAAATAGAACACAAGATCACTGAAAGCTCAAGCTGCTGCCAAAATAGGATTAGATCAATACCTCAAAATCAAGCTTAGCTTTCAACTCAGAAATACCATCAGAGCTGTAATTTTTCGGAGGCGGTGTTGGATTTTCACCAATGACTGTAGCAAGCTGTTGCTCTAGGTGGACTCTCTCTTGCAACTCTTTTACTTCCAAACACTAGAAAGATACATTACCAGAGAAACGGATGTCAACTAAAATGCTAGGTTATTTTCTATTCACTGGAATGAATACTAGTCTACCACAGCCAAGAAGGAATATGCAGTTACAGGGTGATCAAGAGGATCTCAACCAACCTTTTGTTGAAGTTGCTCCTGAAGGATACGATTATCTGCTGTTTTAATCTGCATGCATTAGCACTGAATGATCTATTTCTAAAAGCCAATACAGATATCAAGAAAACAAACATGATTTAAGCATATATAGTAGATTCCAGGCTATCTCTCCTATTAACATGGAGTAACAAACTCAACAATAAAATACATAAATACTGGAACATAAGCCTTAAAACACTAGATAAACAGTATTATGCCAGAGACAATTTTTACGTGAAGCATTAATGTATACCTTACCTCCAACTCAAATTCTTTTTCATTGCATTGAGTCATTAACCTCATCACAGTCTGAAACAAAGATGGAACATGTAAGTTGCAAGTTTTATGACCAGGCAAACTATTAGGAAGGTTTCTCAATGTAAGCTCGCCTGCTGCATGTCAGCCAGTGAAGCCTCTGAAATCAAGGCTTCCCTACTTTCTGTAATGCGTTGCTCCAAACATTTCATTTGTCTCTGCTTGTCTTCAATTTCTCGTTCCAAGTTCTGAATCTACAAAACCAGGAAAATTTCATTAAGTACTCGTAGGTTCCATAAGTTGAGCTGCAATCTTTGAAGTACATGGACAGAATGATTTCAGAAGAGACAAAACCAATGATGCAGTTGTTGTATCTCTAAGAAAGAACTGTTGAAATGTTCCAAGAGGTGCAATTTTATCAGCTGGTGCAAGAAGAAGTGCACCTGAATATGCAAGCTTTCAGGGTCACTAGCAGACTGCTCCATCAATCTTTTTAATGTACTGGTACCAAAAGCAATTTCTCCAGCAAGCATCTTAACTTGTTCAAAAAGTAAATCCACCTGATCAGACATCACCATCCCACCCTGGAAAAGAGATAGCATAAGTAACAACATCTATGTTAGTGTGAGAAGAAACATAAAGAAAATTACAGAAACTGACACCAAAATCATTTTAACATAAAACATGTATGGTAACTAAGGCAGTTTAAAGCATCAGTAGAGCTCTAGGGCTTGGCAGATCTTTTAACAGATCTTCATGGTATAAATCAAGAAAGATGTACAGTTTAGTTAATAGAAATAGATTAATAATGCTTGCAAAAACCAAAAAAAAGGCAGAAGTATAAACTAGAAGCCAATGATTCACAAGAGAAAGAAACAATACTGACAAGATAATAAGTAGACATAACAATTTTAACTATACTAAGCATATAAAAAGCAAGTTGTCTCACAGACCAATTCATTCATTTGTGGTCAGTACCTTCACATACAAGTTTAACATTAGGTAAGCATATGACATTCAACTAATATAATCTCAAAATAACTCCACCCACTAAAATCTCCTACCTGAGATGAGCCTGCGACTGAGCTACTACCAGGAGAGTTCTCCTCATGATGTTTAGGATCAGATTGCCCTTCAACTGAATCTGAGAGAACAGAAGAAGAAGCAGAGTCTTTCGTGTTGACCAGAGTTGCTCTATCATGGCTATCCAACTTCTATGGAAAGTAACTCCAGAGTCAGATTAAACTAAAAAAGATCACATATTCATAAAATGGTAGTTTCTTCAACTCAAGCTGCTACTAGGTACAATTTAGTTCTAGAGCAATGACGCTATCCCAGCAACTATAATTTAACCTGTTGAATCTCTAAATCCCTCAAAATTCAATTCACCCTCAGTTCTATGAAGAGCTGTGACTTATTTCAGCCTTTCTAATGTAAATATTTTTTTTAAAAAAAAAACCAAAGTATCCAAATGCCTCTAGTCTCCTGGAAGAAATGAAGCAACTAAGGGATTACAATAGAACCAAAAGTCTTAGCAGCAAACTAATGCACACCATAATAGTAAATACCAGATGTAAGCAATTTAATAAACAAACACAGAGAAGGTACAGAACATAGGGAAGGCCCACAAGCTCAATAAGGACAAAGAAGTCGAGAATCACATATCTCGACTAGGAGGGAATAATACCCAACTTCTCATATATATACTTAAGTGATATAAGCATCCAACACTAGGACAAGAAAAAGGTCAAAGATGTTTTGGTCACTGTCTCGAACTTGGCATTAAATAATGAACCTTTTCTAATTTGGGCAACACCAGTTACCTCACAGCATATGTATGGCAAAACCTTTTGATTTCAATAAAATGGATAGGACTAGTTGGTTAAAGTTAAAAAGCAGTTGGTGATCCAGATTCATATTCATGATTAATGGTTGCTCCAGTTAGATTTCATATTTAATCAGAACTTAACTTAGTTCAGTTTGATCGCATAACAGCAGGTTCACTTCAGGTTGCCTAAAATTAATAGCAAAATATCGAGATCCAAATTAATCCATGTCTAATTTGAAGCTAAACATAGCTTAATGCCACCTATATGTCACATTAGATGTTAAAAGTATGCCAGTAAATGTATGTTCATTCAGAGTGCTAACCATCCTATTAGACTTAACTACACGGAAACTTTTAACTAATGCAAACATGGAAGAAAAAAACTCACATTATCTTCACTTAAAGCATGGGAGTGCTGATGACTAGGCCAATCACTCAAGCAGCCAGGAATTGTGTTCTTTGAGGAAACAAGTATGAGTTTTGTTAATCTTTGTATTCTACTCAACAGGGCAGCTTTTGCTTCCTCTTCCTCCTCCAAACGAGATTGCATCTTCACTTGACCCTCCTCCAGCTGTTTTTAGTTGAAGTAAATTAGAATAAAGTTTCTTAAATACCCTATAGACGACAAGAAAAAGAAAAATGCAGAGCATATCAAAGGAAACAATTGGGAAGCAGATATCATAAAATAGCATATTAAGATCATAAATATCTACAATAGCAAACCTGTTGTCTCAAGCTAATAATCTCATCTTGATTGACACCCACAACAATTCCTTTCCTTAGCTGCTGAAGTTCATGTTTTAAGTTTGATATCTCCCTTTGGTACTTTTTAATCAAGGATTTCTCATCAATGATCTGTTTAAAAGAACTAACTTTGATAAGAACTTGCATATACAATTAATTATTGAAAAACATAAATTGTATATATAATGACCCTATTTCGAGATGCATAGATCTCCACACGTTTCGCCCTGCTTGCAAACTTCAATGTATTATGAGTCTCTTCCATGCTACTGGATGCAGGAGTAACTGTACAAATGAGCTGTACCAGAAAACAGCATGCAGTGAATCTATCCACAATAATGGATGCAATATGTATATAACCAAAATTAGTATCAAAAGCAATTAAGTAGAAATAGAGATGTATCAAATTACAATCATTGATACAAATAACTTGTGAGATAAATGATCAAGATACATGGGAGCATTTGGAAACTCACTGAAACATGTCCATGGCCGCTTAATGAGGACTGCAAAAGGCGAGTTAGTTTCGAGTCCCTGTAAGGTATATGACATGCTTTTCCTTCGCTTAGTTTCCCAATAACCTAAAAAAAAACAATATGGAAGTTGTTCTATACCATCTATAAAAACTGCCAACTACTTGCAAAACTGAACAGCTAAAAATAAAATAACTAACAGTACCTATGAATGAAGGTCTCTAATAGCAAGTTAAAATAATGATTTAAGGGATTTGAATAACTGAGGGGTTATAAATATCCTATTTTCCAAAGTGAGACAAAGTCCTTAACTTGTTCACTTCCTGGAAATTATTAAATTATGTCCATCTAGGAATCGAAGTTAAGCCAAGCATCTTTGCATGAGGCAAAACACTCACTTGCTCACTGTAGGGTTTGATAAACATTTTCCAAGAAAATCTTGAAGATTATTGTAGTTCTCAAAAAAGAGTTGCATTAACTTTAAATAATTCTTTCCTTGTGAGTATGTCATGTAATCACTGTGAGTCATATTTATAAAACATCCTACACCTGTCAAGTACACCAAACGATAATGAATCATATTGGATGAGCACATTACATAGTTGTTTCTGTTGACAAGAATTGTCTCACCAAGATCCCAATTAAACAACCACCAGAAGCCTAAGGTCACATAAGCTTGCAACATGTTTTTAAAGCAGAAACATACTAATAGATACAAAAGAATACCAATGAAGTACATAAAAAGCAATACTAGAAATTCTTAGAAATGAAAACAGTTGGAAGCCAGGATGTATACTTAGAGATCTATGCTCATCTTAATAACATTAAATCAATTTCATGTAGAAGAACAAACTGGGCATATACAAATTCAAGATTATAACTTCAAAAAGGGAAGAGGAAGTATAAGTATACATAAAGAAGCCATTCTGCCTGGTTTCCACATCAAGCATCCACAGGCAACTAGGTGTCAGAGTCGCAAGAAACATGCACAACCATGCAATTGTCCACATTGACGCTCTCAAATTTTAGTACACCTTCACAAGGTATTCAAAATATATTCCAATATCTAATTGTAGATAGAAAAAAATAAATAAATGGAGAGCACACCCTATAAAGTTTAACAGATAATCCGAAAGGTATTTTAAATGTGTAAAAGAATAAAAAGCTAGCACCTACAGTTCCAAGAGTCAAAAGGCTTTTATTTATGTAGGAACCTTCCTTTCTCCTTAATCCAGTTGTTTCAGTCTTCGAACTCTCAGAACCTGCTAGATCAATCAGATTCTGGAAAAAGATATGTAGAGAATTGAGAGGAGCAACTATGACGGAACTAAGTGAATTCATTTGGTTCAGATTCAAAGCTCACGAGTTGAGAAAATATCACTCCATCATACTCATCGCCTCTAGCACTGCTTTCAATCATCTGTAGAAGGCGGAGCAAACATGGATGACAATAGAACTTAATTCTTATTGGATGTCAAAACATGACACAAAATATCGAATCACATACCAAACTAAAGATGGTGTGACTCCGGCTACTAAACAAGTTGAAATTGTTGGACCCAACATGACGATGCTCTGGATAGAGTAAAAAGCAAGTGGTAGCAGTCTACTATACAATAGAGGGTAATCATTCACATATAAATAACACTCTCGCAATAAGGCATTTAAATCGATGAATTAAAGCACTGAAACCCTATCAAAAAGAGCATTAGACAAAATAGCACTTTTACGCATACTTCAAATCTAACTTCAATGTCAAGAACAATGTGCCAAAGAATGGTTAATAAAGCAACCTAATAGGTAGACAGTAGCATTGCAGATTCACCCCAGTGCCTATAAATGGATATATAGTTGGTGTAAAAAAATGCAGAGAGCTGCCCAATTGCATTATAATCACATGTTAACAGTTTATATATACAAGTACAATCAGCAATCAAAATTTAACACAAGGATCATTCTAATTAAAAATGCACAGTTTTAAATTCCCATTCAACCATATCTTAACAGTTATTTGAGAAACATTGAATCACATCCAAAGGTTTCCAGCCTTTGTCAACAGACAATCTCAAATACATTTGTCAAAAGTTAATTTTCTTCCAACAGTTCTAGCAAAAGTGAAGAATTGCACAGTATTGTCATGTTAAAGCATTTATTATTTATTAGGAATGTCATATCCTATGATAATGTCTAAGACTTTATCTTTAATTAGAACGGTAAGCCTACCATAGCTAGGATAATTGCATTAGTTCCTAAACTAGTATCATCATGATGAGAATACCACCACCAAAAAAAACAAAGAAATGTATGGAAGACTTTTCAAATCTCTCAACATCATTAAAACACATTATAAAGAAACAGCTCCTAAGGATTTCTAATCGTTGAAACACCTAATATTAATACCGCATGATGAAGCAGTAAGCAACAAACCCAAGATGCATGCATACACCTACGAGAACAATTCTCAAGTCTGACTTGTAGCATTTATGGATGACATCATAGTATATGTTGAGAAATATGTGATGACATTTATAGAGGACATGCTCATCACATGTGCCCAGATTAGCTATGGACAAGCACATTCAACTTGCACGTGATTGTGCACCCATCCAACATTTTCATGCTTGAATTACTACAAAATTAAAGAACATAGACCAAACAAGTATCAAACATCATAAGGAAAACATATCCAAGTTACAACATGCCTGAATTACTATTGCAATATTGTATGCAGTCACAACATATCCAAGTTTACAACATGCCTAAGGAAAACACATCTAAGATGGTCAAAAATTTAAGAAACTAAATAATACTTAAGATTCACCTTCGCCAGCTGCGATGAAAGAAAGTGCATGTCCAGGTGATAGAACAACCTCCTCCTTTATTCCCTCCACGTAAGTTCCCTGCAAGATATTAGCAGTCAAATTGTTATAGTTCTAAGAATAAATGTGCGAAAAAGTAAACCAAGATTTTGAAAGGAAAAGGGTCACAATATCACATTTTTCTACAGCAAACAATATGTAAGAATGCTTTGGCATTTAAACTAAAAAGCTGTTTAAAAACCATTAAGGGTTTACAACTTGAGAATATATCTGCAAATGTTTGGCATGTCAAAGCTCTATTTTAACAAAAGCGATGCATGTGCCATACCTCTTTATATACACAGACAGCACTAGAAGACAAATAGAGACATGGGAGGGACACTAGAAAAAGACGCATATTATTGTTTATGCTGATTTTCTTTGCATATTTTAGATCATCAATAAAAAGGCAGTATCCATACTTTACATCAAAAACAGCTTCTACGTTCTGCCTAGCATATTATGCATTATTTTTTTTTCAGTTGGAATCTAAATATAACTCATTAGAATTGTGGTGTTTGCATTTAATTGGACTCCACTTCATGTCTCCTCATGTCTGGTCACTGTCCTTTATAGTAGTTACACTAGTAGGCAGCTCGAGAAATGTAAGTGTTGTTTAGCCTGATTCACACATTCAGGTTACTCAGGACCTGCGATGGACTTGTATTGGTCTTCAAAGACCATTGGCTGTACTTGACTGAGATTGATAATATCTAATTGACTGAGATTTATCATCATAGTTGGTGTAACCAAGCCTTGAGAGTTGAGACACTTAGCAAAAGTTTGCCTTGTTCTGCGGTTGATCAACTCCATATCTCAGCATTTATAAACAAAGAAAAAGCAATTCAAACTTGAAACAGAAAAAGCTGTAACATCCAATAATAGGATTACAAACCTGAGCATCCTCTCTAACCCGCAAGTTTTGCCCAGTAGGATCAAGCAAGTCATTAATAACCTGAAATAGGATATTCAGTTGTAGTAAGAATTCCCAGGGGAAGAGGATATATAGAAGAAACTAATTACCTTAAGAACAGTGTTTGATATATTCACCACAATGACAACCAGATAATTAGCATTCTGATTTTAAACACTCCAGATACATTTAACCAGATGGAGAAAGCAAGGGATACAAGACATGGTAAATATTGCAATATTAATTATCAAATATACCATATCCACTACATACCAAAGAGTACTAACCTCATTATAAATTTCAAGATAGGACACACGCAGTAAGAACTCTCTTCCTGGTGTCTGCAAAGAAGTCAACAGCAAGTCCACGCAGATATCATTCCTTGTCAACTCAATTATATATGGATAAAATACATTGTAACAGATCATTAAATCTATAAGTCTAACACAAGCCGACTAACTAAAATGAATCATGAATCTTCACCAACTTGAAAGAATTATATCCATAATAGCACTTTTAATTACATATATATTGCTTAAAGCTCCTGCATCAAAAAAGAAAGCTGTACTTTCTCTAACATACATCTTGAATTATGCTGAAGACATCCTTGATGGCCAAGGGGATTATACCAGGAGAACTTTGATCGCCCTGCAAGTTCCAATATTGAGAATGAATTCAGTGATGTATACATATCTCAGACTGTCCTAAGTATATGCATAATATATAAGTTAAATTATGATAAATGAAAGAGAAAAAACCACATAACCGAGACTGAATCTTACTTAAACAAAAGAAGTGGACTTGAAAACATGACACCAGACTAGAGAGAACTTAGAGAAACAAGAAAAATGAAGTCATGCAATGAGCAATAGAAAAGTATTAAAAGACTGAACTTCTTTCTGTATGTTTCTAATTACTACTACAGAGGAGAAGATGCTGATATGTAGAAATAACTTAAGCCATCATTCAAGCACCAAATAAGAGAGAAAACAAACAAGGCAATCAAATATCCAGAAACGACATTGACGAAAAGGTCGACTTACATGCATAGTGTGAGTCTTCCCACTGCTAGTGACACCATAAGCAAACACAGTCCCTACAAATTTCATATAAGGTTTTGAATCAGAAAAGCACAGATATCTAAAGATCACAATCGCATGCCTCTATTCATCATTACAATTTGACTGGTCTGCAGAAACACAAACACCAAAATCTGGCACATCCCTTGCTTCATGTACCTAGTTTTTGTATTGCCTTCCTATTTAATTACAGGCCTGAAAGTCAATGCTTCTTTCACAGGTAATAGCTAACCAAAGGACTCATGCAGAAGGAGAGGAACAGGTATCCGCATCTAAATTTTAGAATATAATTAGAGTAGGTTGTGCAGATCTACCAGTAAATATAAAATTTAAGAGGAAACAATGGATGCACTATGTCTTATGAGGAATGAAAAGATTAGATTGCCATCCATTAGACAACTAAAAGGAGATAAACTGTAAACCTGTTGATGTATCTATTCACAAAGAAGAGGAAACAAAAGTATTTACTAAAAGAAAAGCACATGATGAAAGTATGGATTGTTACTGCATCCTAAAATTTCTGCGAACAATCTAATTAGGCATTATCACAGTGTAAATCCTAATTGATACAAACACAAAAAAGACTCTAATCTCAAAAGAATGATACTAAGCAAAAATAGCATAACCTACCATTTATTCCCTCCATTGCAGCTTTCACAACAGGTTGAGCAGCCACATCATACACCTCCTGTGATGTGGTTGACGGGCCAAAAACTCTATCTACAGGTACAAACAAGAGGATCAGTTTGAATGAAGAGTAATAGTCCCTACTGTGACAAAGCGACGAGATATAGTTCAACAGCAACATTCAGTGAAGAGCATAGTAATTGCATGTGTTTTGGAATGAAGATTAGTTTGGCAACACTAGTGTAGTAAGATGGAGCTACAATAACAAAGCAAGAGATCTTTCCCTTCTTTAGCCAGAAGAGATCAGTAAGACATAGGCGATGTATAACTATTGCCCTGTGACCAAAAGCATCTAATTATCTCTATCAGCAATAAGTACAAATTTTTTTCAGTACCCTATAAGTTTCCCCCCAAAAAAATAATAAAAATAAAATTTCTACTCTTATGGAAAGATACAACCATGATGACAGAAACAGAATTATCAAATATATTGTGAATGTTAGCATCAGAATATCTTCTGGCATGTAGTTCAATGCCTAAGCAAGGGAATTAAGTTCTTCAACGCATTCATCAGATCTTCCTCGCTATTAATATCCTGCTAGATACATACCACCGACTTCAACCAAAATAACTTCACAGAGAGAGAGAGAGAGAGAGACCAAAAGCATAAGCTGTGGCTACATTGTACTCGCTGCGGACCATCTTATCTCCATCAGCGTACCACGCAATCTCATCACCTCGCTGAAACTCTCTCTCACTTCAGCAGCCCCAACAACAAAGAAAAAAGAAGTAAACACCAACATCGAATCAGAGAATCAAAATCTCGATAATTGAATACCCAACTACTCCAGATCTAAATACCTCAACGGTCGAAATCGAACGGTGACGGAAATACTATCACCGCCGGATCTCGGACTGTCGACAGCATCAGCAACAAGCTCATCAAACACAGCGGGAGAGTTTGAACTAGCAGAACGACCATGCGATGGAGTGACAGAGCGGGTGAAGTGGTGAGAAGAAACAGAGGACGGAGAGGAACGCGGGATAATGTGTCCGCTACTGTAACCGTTGAATAATGACGAAGCTGATGAAACCGAAGAGAATGAACTAGTGAAGAAGGTTGGCGGAGGCTTCCGGTATCCGCACGGCGAGCTACTTCTTCTCCCAGCCATCTCTGCCGCCGCAACCACCCTCTCTCTCTTCGATCAACTTCTCTCCCTCTCTCTTCCCTCTCTGTGATTGATAAAGTGGAGAAGTGAAAATGGGAGAAGGAATCCGGCACGTGTGACCAGCACTGGCTATTTATAGACAATGCAGGTATACTAAAGAGTGAAAGAATGGAGAAGAGAGAAAACAGTGAAGATACAGAGGGATATTTGAACTTGTGAAGGCTAAAGTTGGAAGAAATTTAAGGAAAGGGAGTGATTGTGAAGGGATGTGAACACAGCGGCGCTCGAGATCCCTGTGTTTGAGAGAGCGGGTGGGACGGTGGATAGAAGAAAGAAAGAGAGAGAGAGAGAAGACAGAGGAGGACACAGAGGGAATTACGTGTTTTGTTGGGTAAAGAAATTGCTTGTGGGGCCCGTGATGTGGAGCGGTTGGTGGGAAGAGTTTGAAATTGGGTTAGGGACGTAGCTCCTCGCGCCAATTAAAAAGGAGTTAAGAAAATTGAAAAAGTGAAAACCTGAACTAAATTGTGCGGGACATGAATGATTTCTTTAATCTAAACTTTACAAAAGAAAAAAAAAAGATTGTAAAGGGAATTGTGAAAGCGAAGTTGGTAGATCGAGACTGGAACGCGACTAATGAAAAGAAACAGGACAGTGGGAATATCATATCATAATTTGCTTCGAGATTACTTCGACGCTGACCATGGACTGCCACAGCGTTTCGAGCGCACAATAGCAGGATATGCGATCTTCTGCTTTGCCTTTAAGTAGCATTCTCGCTCAGTTTCCATAAGTTGTGATCTAAGACTAAACACCTGCAAATCGCATTTAATTTCCCATGTTTCGTGCTAGGCCTTTATTTTGAAGATAAATCAATCGTCTTGTCAGCATAAATATGAACTCAGAATATAGAAAATCCCTAGCTCTCTTCGGCCATTTTTAGGAAGAGAGATCACTAATTATAATTTTTATCATAATATTTAAAACTATTATAAATTGATCTTTATTTACACAAATAATATATATATAAATATTGATGGAATAAAAATACAGCATATTTTAGCCATTTGCTTAGTCATTCAATAATTTCTTTTCGATGTAGTCGACGACTTCTTTTCAATAATGTCGATACGAAAATAAATTTATCTCTTTTCTCGCTATGTTATGTATTATCTTGATTAAAAAATTAAGTGGAGCTCGATTGATTATTCGTATTTATTAATTTTTTTGGCTCTAAATAGCTATTTTTTGGCTCAAAAAGTCTCTAATTTTGATCTTTCATTGGATATGTATAAATATTAGCCACAACTATCCATCAAATAAAAAAATATTTGATAAAAGTTGTTATTATTTGTCTAGGAATACCCAATCAGAAAATAGTTTTTACTTGTTAGTAAATAATGAGAATAAGTCAATAACAAGTAAAACATTTTTTGATTCTCTCTCAAAAAATCAAAATTAAAACGTCAAATTTTTTACTACTGATCAAATTTTAAGATTGGAGTAGGGATATTTGATAGTGTTCTTAAAACGTAATTTTTTTAAACAAAAACTATTTTTATATTTTTATAAATGAATTTTATTTTTTTATTTCAAAATAATAAAAACTTTTACGATATAAAATTTTAAAATATTTATTAAATATTATGAAAATTTTATTAAAAAATATATAATTGAAATTAAAATAAGAAAAAAAAAGAGTTAAAAAATATTTCCAAATACCATCTACTAAACAACTGGTTTTAGGTGATCTTTTCTATAAACATCCAACAGCTGGTTTATCTATTTTTTTATTTGTTGGTGATTAACAACAAACAACTGCTTGTTTCTTCTCTTTTGAGATGAATGATAACAAGCAAAAACTTAGAATTTATTTTTTTTAACACAGAAGTCACTTTTAATCTATAAAAAATTATATTTAATTATTTTTTAAGGTGAATGAAAAAAAAAGTAAGTAAAAACTTTGGGATGCATACAAATAAATTACTTCTCATCTATGAAAAAGCACTTATAACTTATTTTTATTAAAAAAATGTAAAAAATTTATTTCTAATTTGTTTTTCAATATTTAACCACTATTCATTTCTAACTCATTTCTAAAAAAATTAACTTTCGAAACCAAATAACGCACACTTGATCTGCAAAAAAATTGTTTAAACTACATTATCTGATCCGTTCACTCTCATCTACTTCTATACTTCTTCCCCAAACCGAAACCCCTATACCCTTCATCACCGTTCAAACATTCCTAATGGCCTCAGCAGCGAGCGTGGCTTCCTTCTATGCTCTTTCTCCTTTTTCTACTTCCCCCAAGACCAAGCTACTCCCGACCACCGTCATCCGATGCCAGCAGCGGCCTCTGGAGGACATCTACAAGGTTCGAGTAGAGCGCTGGGTTTCAAAGCAACGGCTACAACAGCTCGGTGTCGACCGGTGGTCCACGTGGAGCACGGGAGGAAAGTGCCAGTTACCCTGGAACTGGCACGTTGATCAGCTTGTCTACGTAGTCAGCGGCGAGGTTCGTGTGGTCCCTGAAGGCGCTGTCTCTGGGGAAAGGCACATGCGGTTCTGTGCCGGCGACCTTATTCGGTACCCTAAGTGGTTCGAAGCTGATCTGTTCTTTAATGGTCCTTATGAGGAACGGTACCGATTCCTTGCTTATGGAGACGATCCAGCGTCATACTGAACCGCCTGTTTTCAGGTTTATTTTGTCTTTTAAAGTTTCAGTAGGTACTCCACCTGTTTGAGGAATTGCTTGAATGAAATTGAGGAGTGATGCTCAAAGTTGCGTAGACTAGGAAAATGAATTTCGGGATTGTGAAGTGTCTAAACCAGATACAACTTTGATAGAATGTATCCTTTCTCAAGATCATCGGAAGTCCTGATAATCTGATAACAAGCTCTTACGCCTTTAAGAATTGTTACAATGGAATTATAGATGTGTTTTGTGAGCAAGGCATCGCTATGATTGTCACTTGCGGTGATCTCAAACGAATTTTAGTTCAAGGCTCAAAAGCTTCTTCCTCATAAGTTATATTGTTTGAAACTTTGCGTATAATAGTAATTCCTTTCTATACTGAGACTGCATGAACTGAGCTGTAGTTTCTCCAAATTAATCATTTATATACTTGTTTTGTCAGCTGTGCCACCATTCTAGCTCATATTACTCTTTGCTTTGCTTTACATTATTTTCTTTGTTCTTCCTTGCCAAAATCAAATGTTTGGAATATATTTCTTATTTCCCAAAAAATACAATGGGGGTAATATCATGAATTAACCTATTGACAAAATCCCTGTTTCAGATTCCATTAAAAACCAAACTACTGGCATGATTTAATATGTCAAAACTTAAGCATGCAACACTCGACCTCTTAGGGAATTAGTTGCTCATTGTTATAGAAGTTAGAGGGTCCTTGACTGAATTTTTCACGGCACCGATGCCCCTGATGTACTCCATTTCCCAAGATAAACGAACTTAACATCTATTGAGATATGGAAATTTGAGAGTTATTAGAGTTGTAGGTACTAAAAGGAGCCTGCCATTTTACCTTTTTCATCATTATGTTTTAGATTTACTATACGCTTAAGACTCTCAGTTCCATTGTAGTTGTATGACAGAGGACTGCTGACGGAGGAGATTAGTTTTTATCACAAGCGATGCTTGAAACATATGAACTGCAGTTCTGATGCATTTTATTTACCGGATATTCTTATTAGAATGTCTCTAAGATATTCTTTGGTGGGTAATACTTTTTCCAACTAAAGTGTGTGAAGGCTGTTGTTAGAGATCCATTTTTGTTGATCAAATTCCATTCTTGTTTTGACAAGCAAAACCTGGTGTTTAGTTTTGCATTTCAAATAATAATCATTGTTATGAAGGTAGAAGATAATCAGATATGATACACTAATCAGTCAAATGCAATTAAGGGAAAAGTTTCAAGATGCAGATTGATGGATCGAGGGCAGATTTTTAAAAGTGATTTTTACTGAATTTCATTTGAAAATTCAATTAAATGGCACATCAAGTTAAGTCCAAGGGTTATTATGAATATGAGTTGAAAATAACCATTCTGCTCTTATAAATACTCTTCTTTTCCTGACCGTTGAATTTAAGCTGATTAACCGTCAGCATTGAATGTGGGCAGATTAGATGTGGCTATATTCCTCATATATATATATATATATATATATATAGGTGGAAACGAAAGGAGCTGACCTGCACCATGAAGAAAAGATTTTTGTGAAAGGCTGTTCTCTGCGGCAAAACGTGGTGTTAATTGAAAGTTACTAGTTCTGTGCATCTTCGGAAATGCAGACTTTTTGCCTAACATTAGCTGGTGGGGAGAGCGGAGGCTATTCTCTTCCTATCTTATCTGGAATCTGACATCAAAGACTTTAAGTTGTATGGTCATACCACATGGGACTGTGTCACATGGGTTCTTTCTTGTGGCTAACTAATACAAAGGGTCTTGCAGCAACTATTTGCCTGTCCCTATTGAGCTGGAATTTGTACTTGTACTGAGTGATGGCATTAGTTACTAGTTCTAAACATTAGTTTATCAACCATGTATGTTGTTACTGCAGCATATTTCTTCTAATAATACTGATGATTATTTGTAAATGGAAGCAGCATCCGCTACTAATAATTCATAAGATACTTCATGCAATTTGCTCTTGTTTATTTTGAAAGCAGTTAACTGCAGGCTTTGTTGTCGTGCAGAAAGTAATGAACGTACTGCACATGGTGTCAGAGAAAAAATGAAATTAGACCATCTTGCTGGCATTACTCTTCTGAGTTGTGGCATGTTATATTGGATTCTGTTACCTGAAAGTCTGTTTCTTTCCCCCGAACAAAGGAATGTAGTGATAGAGCTGGATGTGCCAGTCATTTTGTGGGATCTGGGAACTGGGATGTGGTCCTCTCTTCACGAAAACGAACTTATCCTTCTATACAAAAAAGTTTGGAGAGCACATGACATGAGTTGAAGGAGTGGCCTGTAAGCAAGATGAAAATTGAGATCTTTACAATGAGTTGCTTTGTCATGTGATAGTGAGTGCCCTGCCCTTTGCAAATACAATACAAAGCTGTTAGATAGGTGCCTTCAGAAAATTTATCTTGCATGCTAAGGTTTCCAGATACTATGCGTTCAGGAGTTGATTGCTTACAAGGTCTCTATGTAAGGGCCCAAAATTATTCGTTTCTCTTCGGTTGAGCGCTGTATACTCGATTTCCAGTTATTGTGTCCTTTTTCTCCGGCCTACCCAATACATGCTAACAAACTTATTAGTTACAATGACGTACATCTCACTCCTATTCTTTTAAAATATATTGAGCCTAAATTATGTTTGAAGTGGTTGAAACTTACATTGAAATCAGTTAAACATTTACCTTCAACCCGGTGACCAATACCAGCAAAGCAAAAACATCTTAGCCGTAATTCATCTCTCACTCGAAAAATGCGAACTATGAAAAGATTCAAAGTTTCATACCCCAAATTTTCAATAGCTATTAGTGCGCTACTTTTGAATTTATGCATTTACCATACCTCGCCCTCCTTGTTTATTTCCTGCAGAAAACTCTTCATCTTCTTTTTCGACATTCCCTATATTCAAAAAGAAAGAGAACTTCTTGTTATATCTTTTGGATCAAATCAAAGGTTTTCAGAGGAAGCATAGATATTTTGGTTTCCTGGCATGACGTTCTTGAACTTGTAATATATTAAGGGAGTGTTTGGTAGTACTTATGAAATGAAGTTTTTCTAAGATGAAGAGTATTTTTATTTTTTTTGAAAAACGAGCTATATTTTTTTTTTTTTTAAAAAAATAATAAAAATATGCAATAAAAAGATCTCATTTCGTAGAATTTTTCTACACTTTCTAAAATTTTAAATAAATTTTTTATATATTTATAAAATATGTATTAAAAAATATGAAATGAAAAATTAAAAAAAAAAATGCTAGAAAAAAGCAATCCCAAACACCTCTTAAATATTGAGTAGCCTCAGAACAGCAATTCCCAAAACAAAAAAAATTGCACCACATTACGAAGGTTGCATTGCGCACTTGTTAATGCGATTGATTGGTGACTCGCTGTTGAGTTGATTTGTGAGTATAATATATTCTGTTAACTTGCATGTATCTCATGACTACATGAGAAAGGGTTAGAAGAGGGAATGAATCCCATTGAATTACCTCTCTCAGAACGCTCCTTATAGGACGTTCTAGTACTTTGTTAATATTGTAGACTTCAGTAACAATCTATAACTACCAGCTCTAAAGACATATTGAAGTTCTGGTTGGAAATTAAGTTAAAATTTAGGGGGGACTAGAAGTTATTCGGGACATGATAATGACTGAGGCGACTGAGCAAGGAAACTTACTCTAGGTTCAGGTGTGATTACCTCCTACACTGCTGTGATAAGTCCCCTGTGGTCTTGCTCCCAAGTGATCCTTACAACATGCAAAGTAGCAATTGTGGCGGAATGATATCCTCCACGACACAAAATCCTTCCAAATCGTTGGCCTCATTTCAAATGTTTTTTTGGTGGCATGCTCAACTACACCAACAGTAACATTGCGAAGCCATATGGTTTCAATTTCGTTGCTCTAGGCTACACCCGCAGTTAAGTAAAAGATGTGGAGCCTTCCAACTGTTTATTGGAAGAAGCTGCAGAATGCGACAATCTTAAGTAAGCAAATTGTCACTTATCTTTTTAGATTGGTGCTTTTTCTATATTATGTGGAATACAATAAGAGGAAGTATTTGATGAAATCATCTTCACTATTACAACAATTTGTACCTTAATGCTATGCTTGATGTATGGTAACTCTCCTCCGGTATGCTGAAGTTCATGGATGCGTTGAAATTGCCAAGTTCATCAGTACGTATTTTCTTGTATGCATGAGGCCAACATATCACTTTCTTTCCCCTTAACACCAGTGATTTATAGAGTAAGATGGCAAGTAATATGCACGTATTTCCAGATCTTGGACGCAAGCTATTAAGGTTGCTGCGTCTCTCTGTCGGCATTCTATAATGACACTGTGGTTCCATGCTAACACTGTGCTTGTGCCTGCTAGGATCAACGAACGGGACCATCATGCCTTGAGTAAGTTTCTTATTGGAATATCATATGTCTCGAAGAATTTCTGTTTTAAATAAACAAATTTTGTTTTCGTAACTGCAAGGATGGCCAAACTATGAACACATGTGATACGAACAGTGCAGTGTCTCCTTCCCTGAGGTTCACAGATCACATTGCCTTACGAACACTGGCATGTAAAACTCAGTTATCGGGATTATTGGAGAGTCAAGGTGACACGTTCCCAACTTCGCATCGGCTATGAATTTTAGCAAGTGAAACTTGGTTGTGCAGCACCTTAATCATGACAATTTAATTCAGTAATTCTGGATAATGAAATTGTGCTATGCGTACAATATGTGCAAGGCTCGTTCTCAGTAATGTACTTAAAACAACTCTTTTTCATTAAACATTTGTTTAATTTGTTTGTTTGTTTTACATTTTCCTTCACCTATAATGCAAAACAAACTAAAAAATGAGGAAATGTTAATAGACTTTGCTGTAATTTGGATTTTCTGTCTCATTCTCTCGAAAGGTTCCTCTGTTACTTCTGAGCTCAAGCAGCGGCGGCAGCACTCCGGCAAACGTGCCTTATGGTCTAAGGTCCAGCTCTGGGTCTTTATCCTGTTCTTCTCTATTAGCATTCTCCAGCACAACGGTCAGTTTGTTTGAAAACGGAGTCCGATGTTTGTTACTCTGGTAAATTGCTATCAACATGAACAAGTTTATACAAGAGGAAAGGGAACTGACTGATGCAAACAAAATCCGCAAGCATCAAATGGACAAGTTATAAACCTACATAACTACCCTAATTTACCAGGGTCAGAACATTTAACCGCCCAGACTGCGTAAAATCTGCAAGCATCTGTATCAACTGATGATCTAGCTCTGTTTCCCTTGGAAAGCTTGAACAATATCCTCTGCTCGCGCTTGAATTCCTTTCAGATACTCTGTCAATATGCGTTGCTGGTAGGAGCCACCTTCCTAGAATAATCAGTTTGACCAATCATATTATATTTAACTAAAATGCTGTGCAAAAGAAATTTAATAACACAACAAGGGAAGTCAGAAAACTCACTGTACGAATAAGAACACGCTCAATTCTCTTATTGATGACACCATAAAATTCCTCTGGTGTAACCTCTCCTTTCCCAATACTCAGTCGCTCAATCAAAAGCCTATTCCAGTTTTCTTCTGGGGCTACATAGTGGGAAAAATTGCAAAAGTCAAAACATTACTGCATAAAAATACTAGTTAATCAACTTTAACACAGGAGGTGAATCATAGTTCTAAAGACTCTAGATAAAAGCCTTAGATATAGCAGCACAAACCATTTTCTATTCCATGGACTTGCAAAAGGTCTAGCAAATAAATTAGTCAACAAGGTAAGAAAGGTTTATAGAACGTAAAGTCTAAAACCTGTCATTCTAATCTATTCTATCTAAATACAGCTAACAAACAGATATTGCAGGCTTGCATTAAGGACACACGCAGAAGTCTGCCAATATTTCACCATTCACATACCATATCTTAGTGCCAATGTCTTTTATTAGAAATAAATCATTACATAATATGGATATACTGCATGATAATCAGAATTTTTTCCCTTAAATTTGTCAATAGTGCTATATTAGATCTATCCTTAAAGTGACTTACCTTCTATTACAGTCTCAAGAAACTTCTCTGTTTTTAGAACTTCACCTCCTGCCAAAGAAAAAAGAATGGTTCATACGAGGGAAGGACAACAACAGTTACCGCATGAATAGCCAATTCTTGATTACCTTTCAATATAGTAGTTTTAACCTCATTGTCGTTACTTTCAGGATATGACTTTGCAAATAAACAAAATGGTTCACATTGTGAAGTCTACTACTTGTACTACTTCTACTGATAATATTAGAAATCAAACCATGAATACAGTTATGCAGTCATTGCTTTTAATTTTTAGATGAGATCTCGGGAAGATTTACAAATCTTAAAGCAAAGTTCATGTGGAAGAAACATGACGAGAGCACTTCACACAATATTTTACACAGCATATGCAATATGGCACCCAGCAGAAGTGCTACAGGTATGCGAAGCATCAGTAGTTCATCTTTTCAAAACAGTGTTGTACTTATCCACCCAAAGATGCATTGCAGAATTGAGGTGGCATAAATGGCATATACAAGAAAGTTTTGTTTTGCAAAACATATAACCAAAACTGATCTCACAAGAATTCAATAGAATCTATACCTTTCCGCGCATAGCTACGCTTACAGAGGACTTTTGAAGCATATAGTTGCAAGACTTTCTGCAGCATTGCCTCAAGCCCTGGCTTATCTCCATCTTCTTTGGCCTAGATTAAGTCAACAAGAACATCTGAGAGAGGTCTAGACATAGGTTAAATAGGAGCCATTCCACTTTTTTGTTACATCCACCTGGCAATAACTTCCAATGCTTATTATGTATGTGTGCATGTATAAAGTTTGGTGTATTCAAGAAAGTTCTCGTTAAATGCTCAGGACTAAAAATTCACTCTCATTCTAAGTGAATCAAAACAGTAAGGTGTATATATGGCATAACATATCTCTTTATCTTGGAGAATTGGGACAGAAGAGGTAAATTCACAATAACAGAAGCTTCAAACAGAATCACAAAATCAACAGAAGCTTTTTTTTTCTTTTAATGTTTTGAGAAACAAACGAAGCTATATGCATTTCGAAATAGTTCCATGGACTATCTTGTTTACATTACAGATAGCTACTTACTTGGCGTAATTGGGCATTGACCTCTGAAAGAAATCCTTCATCTAGTTGCCCTTCCTGTTCTCTTTTAGCTAATTCCTGAAACAAGCACATATTATTTGAAATACAGCAAAATTATTGGTTACATAAACGATGAAAAATGTTGATAAACATCAACTGCATCATTTGCAATCCCTTGTAAGTAAGGCATGCAATAGGATATGTAGTGTTACAAATAAAACGGATATGAGATGCTTTCTAGAAATTAAAGTATGCAAATAGTCAAATTGTACGTCTATGAAATTAGACAATAGACTATTCACAGACCTGATGAAATGAAGCTTTGATTTCCTAGTTAAATGTCCAATGCATGATGTTTACTTTATTTCCTTCATTAGGATAATGGTTTAAAGTGTGGAAAAACACAGGACTAATTCAAAATGCATAATTTTCTTCTGTTGTGGGTTTGTGCCGATATCATTGTAGTTTATATTCAATAACAGGTTATAAGATTCACCATATAGTAACAATTATTCAGCCACTGATCAAGTTATCTGAATGCATCTTACTTTCTCCATTAGTTTGACTGACTCAGGATCATTTGGAGGCCAGGAGATTTCCACATCTTCACTTACAACAGGTTTCAGAATTGCCTTGAGAATATCAGTTGCCGACTCTATTTTTTCCTGCAGATAGAAAGTAAATAATATAGTAGGTTCCAAATTCATGACCCAAATAAAAAACAATAACTGAAGCGTTTATTATTGTTAGTATATTTTGCTTATAGAGTAGCGGGCTTAAAGAAATGGACGGTCTTGTAAACGTATCATGCATAGCCCCTTTTGGCAGCAATATTTGGAGGGAAAGTATCCAGAGATGCTGTAGAGCTATTTACCACCAGAAAGTTAAAAACCAATCATTTGATAGGTTGATAAGTTAACTTTTGATAATCTAAACTGAAAAGTATAACATTTGGGAGACCATTTCTACTAGTAGACCTTACATTGGTTTTATGAACAAGACGATCGACTATTTTCATCACAGATTCAGCCAATTCTTCATAGTCCTTCTGTCTAATAAATAAACCAGAATCAGATATTAGATAATTCTGCAAACCAGTAGAAGAAAACTCCACATATGGAAATAAAAGCAGGATTAAGAACCATGCTTTGTCATCATCTGATTTGCAAGTGTCAGTTCTAGCTGCCAGCCGAATCCAGAAATTCTCATTGAATGCCAGCACATTCTCAACCACAAGCTGATCGAGCTGTTTACATAAGTTTAGTTAGATATTCCAGAAAGAGTGCTTATAACATGATATTGAATAAATATTTGCTCATATTGCCCGTATAATCAACATTAGTTCAACATATCAATAACAAACAAGTAAAATACAATTTCAGAAGCACTACATCTTCAACATGTTTACTGAAATTTTTATTTCATTTTGAGACCTACTTCTCTAGGATTGGCCTCCCGCAGCATATCAATCAGACGATCCACTTCCACTGTTTCCTTGAACAACTTCTCAGCATCTTTATTTACCGCGCAGATCAGACTTCTCCTGTTTATCCAACACCACAAGCATTATCTCATCAAC
This sequence comes from Acanthochlamys bracteata, assembly GCA_019914995.1. Lineage (NCBI taxonomy): Eukaryota > Viridiplantae > Streptophyta > Magnoliopsida > Pandanales > Velloziaceae > Acanthochlamys > Acanthochlamys bracteata. The sequence goes on from CM034126.1 coordinate 2,851,341, forward strand.
TGCCTTCCAGTAATTTATAACCAAACATAAACTACAAATTACCTCTTTGAGAATTTGAAAGATGACAAGAAGGAATTGTTAGTTCTTGGAGCCCCAAAATTTTCAAGTCTCCATCGCCATGAAGTCTGTAGAATCAATGAGGCAGATAGTTTGCTCAGGAACTAATCTTATAATAAACACTGAGAATCAGAAGAAAAATTGTCCTAAAGTTACTCTGGCAGTGAGAGACGAAGAAGCGAAGAGCACAGCAGTGAGAGATGTCGAAGTAGTCACTACTGCCATGACCGGTAAAGAGCTTCGTAGGTGATACAGAGATTGAGAAATAGAGAGTTCAATCAGTGTTCGCTCTCCGGCGGGAGGGAGAAGAAATTGCACAGCTTGTGAACCTCACATTAAGATAGATAGTAGCCCTTCTAAGTGTTTTATATTCCACTGTGCATTCTTTTTATAAAAAATAACTTCTACAAGTAAGTTTTAATTAAATAAATTTTAAAGAATTAAGTTAAAAAAATAAATTTGTAAAAAAATTAAATGAAGAGAAAAAGAATAAATTAGGATGTATATGTGGGTGTACCAAAATAGATAAAAAATTAAACAAAAATATATGCCAACAATAATTGTCGTGCTCATCTCATCGATGACAAGTTAAACAAAAAGGTTTAACTTACGCAAATCTAAAAATATTGTAAGCGATGCGATTTTTGTAGAATATTTAAAAAAAGATATCTTAAAATTAACTTGACTTATAGTGGTGATCAAAAATTTAGAAGAATTAAATTTTTTTTTAAATCTGATATATAATAGAGCGGAATGACAAAAATAAAATTCTGTAACTGATTCCATTTAAATGGGATAAAGATTAGGTTGTTTTTGTCGTTAAACAATTATTTGAAGAAATCTTTGGCCAAAAAATTACTTATGGATGCCAAAAAGACACACCATAAAATAATAATATACCACTATAATATTGTACGCCGTGCTCAGTATCTCATCATCTAACAATAAATCATATTACGGATAAAAAGAAGCACAAATGTGAGTGACAAAATGTTAAAAGCACAAAATTGTTGCACATCCAAAATGCTATTTCATTCCTTAGGTACCTGCATTCATTGACACCAGTACAAACAGTAGGACTTTTAACAAGTTAAATTGTTCCAGAACATATATCAACATATTTTTTCTTGACAGTTTCTACTAATACGGTTAAATAATATACATCAGATTGACGGAGTTGGAATTATAATTTCTTCTTCAGCCTCAGGAACACAAGCATAAAGTTGAAGTAATCAAATTTGTAAGCATGTCTCATTAAGTGCAGTTTGTGTTCATTCCATGGTGGGTATCTGAAGTTAAACTCGGTAAGAAAACTTCTTCTCACTACTGATTTTTCATGACTGAACAAATCAAATGAGAACTTGCCATGGTATGCTCCAAACCCACTTTGCCCTACTCCGCCAAATGGAACTGTATCACAAGCATACTGCAGCAAAGAAATTTTTTGAGTATTCAAGAGTAGACAAGAACAACTATCAAAGAAACCCACATATATGTAAGAAAAGAAAAGGTAGTAGCTTCTACTTGTATTATGGCATCATTGAAGGTGACTGATCCTGAAGATGTTTCTGCAACTATTTGTCGCTTCAATCTGCTGTCATTTGTGAAGGCATAGATTACAAGAGGCTTGGGCCTTTGCTTCAGGAATGCAATGCTATCCTCAATCTTCTTCAACTACAAACAAGTATAATAGATTCTGAAAGTGTTATATTATATGCAATATGAATAATGTAGGATGATTAACTTGAATCTGTCTTACCGTGATTATTGGAAGCAATGGACCAAATATCTCTTCCATCATGATCTCAGAATAGAGTGGAGGATTTACCAAGATTGTTGGTTCTATAAACCTACAAGCAACCGATCAGTCGTGAATAATCAATCCAAGTTGTATGGTTAAAGCAAAGCTTTGTTGAGAATGAAATCAGAGAGGTTACAGACAGTTCCTCTTGATGTAAAGCACCGCCGTGAACTATAGATGCTGAAACTGCTGGCTCCTCTAGTAGATTTCTTAATCTTTGAAAATGTTGTTTATTGATAACCCTAGTTATGAGATCAGGTTGGGTAAAGAATTTTTTGATTGTTGTCTTTAGTAAGTCCACCTGCATTTGGAGGGAGAGACAGAAGGAACAAAGATCACGAAAGTAAACTTGTATAGGTAAGATGTCTTTTGTCTTTCTGCTTTACTACACAAGCTAGTGTTGCGAGATAGAACATGGATGAATTGCTTTTGGCCAAAATTGCTTAACGTATGTATTAAGACAGAGTTCATACCACAGTTTGTACAAATTTCTCTTCAACAAGAAGGTAATCTATTCCAATACAAGCTTGGCCATTGCAGAGACCCCATTTTCCTCCTACTATCCGTTCAATCGCAATCTAAAGTTAAGGCACAATACACTGATAGGGTCAGCACTATGTTTGAGATGGAAATGAAAATGTCCTTGATACAGAGCTTCACTACATATATAATCGTATTTGGAGACTAATGAAAGCATTAGTTGATAGAAGTTGAAGTACCTTTCTTTCCCTTGAACTTGAAAGAGAATCAAGAACGGCTGGACATTTCCCTCCCAATTCAAGAGCAACTGGAGTGAGATTCTTCGCTGCTGCAGTCATAACTAAACGCCCAATCCGTGCACTGCCTAGAAAATTCGTAAGTAAATATAATGAAACTGTCTATTTGCAATGTTGCAGTAATACAATAACACAATATGTTATCTTACCAGCAATAATATAGAAAAGATAAAAGGACCTACCAGTGAAGAAGATCTTGTCCCATTTTTGTTCCAAGAGCTCTTGTCCAACTTCAGGACCTCCTTGAATGATCTTGATAGCTTTATTGTCAATGTATGAAGGAAGGTTTAGTGCTAGAAAATTAGCTGATGATGGAGCCAGCTCTGAGGGCTTCAATGCTGCTGTGTTTCCTGCTGCTATTGCTCCAATTAGTGGTTCAATGGACAATCCTGCAAAATTACCAACCAAAACACTGAGATATCGAAGTTATGCTTATGATGGGGTACCCATATTCATTTATACATGTACCAACATAATTCTCTGGCAGAGTTATGTTTGAATTGCAGTTCATTACGCAAGAAACTTATCCATTTTAGTTCAATGTAAACGATTTACTCAGACGTGGATAAAAACTGCTTAGAAGACTCTAAAGGAACTTAATTGAACAAGTTCATGAGTAATTACAGTAAATATAGAACACATAGGCAATAACATGAACAAGACCACATGAATTCAACACCATCAGAAACTAATAAGATAAGGAACCCCGTGTACGTCCCACTTCATTTATCATTTGGAAAGTGAATTGACCGACCATTTAATATTTGCTATATGGTCACTTGATAATGTGGAAACTTATAAATACTGTGTTGTCTGCATCAGAGCTTTGCTATGGCTGTACTACACATGAAGTATTCTATTGAGGAACTGTTTTGAAATGGACAGTGCCATACACATAGTGTCTGGAGGACCAGGGTATTTATGACATATATCTGCCCTCTGTTTAATACCTCCAAAGTGGAGAGCAGATTGGCGACCATATTTTGGGATCAAATGTAGCTGTAGTCCTGAATCATGGGTGAAGCCAATTAAGAAACACCTTAGCTTCTTCATGTGAATCAAGATCATGTTTCTGGAAGGTGATTACTTTTATGAGATCTGGTTTTGGACATATGTGCTAATAATGTTATGCAAAGGTAGTAACATGTTTAGGCTATCGGATATAAAAGTTGATATGGAAACTGTTCTTAGCTTACCTATAGGAAAATTCCAACTGGAGAAGACGAGCACTACCCCGAGTGGCTCAGGCACCAGCGCGGCACTTGATGGAAATGCCGCTAAAGGCAAACGGACCTAAATCAAAGAATTTCATGATATGAAGTATGACTATGAAGTATGAAACTAAGAAAAATGAAGAAAACAATTTTCTGAGAGCTAGCCTTCTTTGGAGCCATCCATTTCTTGATATTGTCAAGAGCATAGTTGACAGACTTGATCAGAACTCCTATCTGAAACAATCAGCAACAACAAGAAATCATGAAAATAAGCCTAACTACTGATAAGACGTACATATTTCAACATGTAACATATGTAATCATCCTTGAAGTCCAAGAGAACAAAGTGCTCACTTAGGCGCGTTTCATTTGCAAGAAGCCATATGAGAGCAAACTGGGGCTTCAGCAAAACTAAGATACACATGTCAGAAGAAGTAGTGCACTTGGCATATTATACATGTTTTCTTGCCTACTCTGCTTAATTGTTAGATTTTCTTGGCTAGGGGATCAAAACTATATTTCAAAAAAAAAAAAAAAATCGACGATTATTGATTATTTGATCATTAATCATATACGAGAGATTGCTTGACAGTTGAGAAATTTTTTTTTGTGTAGTTTAGCCTACCTCATCTTTGTAAACTTCAACGTTATGCTTTCCAAGATCCTCCTTGAGAGCCCGGAAGATGTCCTCCTCTTTCTCTAGAAGCAGCTTCAGGAGGCCCTTGAGTTGTGCCTTTCGCCATGCGTAGCTCCTCGTCTTCCCGCTCTCGAATGTCTCCCGTAACTCATCCAACGGTTGCTTGTCCATTCCAATTTCCATATTGATCTCTTCACTATGTTCTACTTGTCTCCTTTAACTCATCCGACCTAGCTATGATCTTCTTGAAGCTTGCAAGAGTAAGATTTAAGTAAAATTAATTAGCTTTACGCCTAAAACAATTTCAACAAACTCTCATGGTATCTATCTTACTCTCGGGTTTAGCGGTTTCTATTATGCATGTCTATCAATTGTTTATGTTCTATTTGTTTCTCTTCTTCCTCAGACATTAAACTCTCTCATATTTCATCTCCGACTACAACTTTCACTGGGTTTTTTTTTTCTTTTTTTGGGGGAATAATCACTGTCTACATTGATTTATCTACACAAAAATACAAATTAGCTTCTTTATGAAAAAGAAATATGTTTTAATTGTTTCCAGAATTTTCATGCTTTTTGCACGAGTACCTTTTTCATGGTAGTTGTTTGGATGATTACTTGTTAACGCAGCCTTTACATGTTAATTAACATGCCTTCGCTCATGCTGCACCATCAGGAATAAGTAATTTAACTTAAAAAGTGTTTCTTTCCAATATAGACCGAATGGATGTTATTACTTATTAAACTGGAAGTATTATTAGTAACAAACATCAGACAGGCCCTAAGAATCAATTGATGATGAATAGATAAAAATGCAATAGTGCGTAAAGAGGTTTTGCGCTGATTGTTAGGTGAAATGAGTTAAACAGAAGCCCTTCATATTTTTGTACGTTTTAACTATATGAAGCAAACCAATTAAAGGTCTACTATTTAAATTGCCAACCACTCAATTTAAAATCAGAAAGGCCGGCATTTATAAGGTTACAACAAGCAGTGAGCATCAATCGTGACAATGAAAGAATGCATTTTAAGCTACTCAAACCAGTTACCTACCATTCCCCCCAGAATTGCGTTTACTTACATTTGCCTTTCATGTATGCATCTGCCAAACAAGTGAAAATAGGAAATGTATGCTTATGGTGCCTTGTTTTTCAGTTACACTCTAGCTTTAGTCATGAAATGAATGTGACACATAACTGAGCAATTGCGTATATCGAAATTCAAATCATGTGGATATACTTTGTTTCACATTACAAATGTACTCCAGCAACAGTCACAGCTCCTAGCTTATAGTGTAACAGCAATTAGCATACATGTTTTTGTGATAATAAGTCAGTTGATGATTGCAGAACACCAGTACAGGAGATGACCCTAAACATCGAAAGAGAACTACAATTTTCCTCTTCTGAGCCAAACGCTAACTTAACAAGAAAGTGAAATATAATTTTCCCATCTTAAGCCTTCTAAACAATCTGATACTAAGCTTGAGGAACATTGTGAGATTCATAGATTGTCCCATGGTTTGTTTGGTTGGGCAGGAAACGCAATTCAAACATATTCATTGATGTGGGTGGTCCTTTGTAGCTCATCAGCTCATTGGCAGTGGCAAAGACACAACCTGATCGTTCCTCTAGTGCCTCCTAAATATATAAAAGCAATAAGAAAAGAAAGAACCATGCTCAATTAACTTAGTTCATCAAAACTGATAAACCTTGCTGTATGGCAAACAGGTTCAACTAAACAGATCCAAGCAAGTCTTACTCACAAGTTCCCTGAGTTCTTGGAGCAAGGTCCTGTAAGCTTCATGATAATGCTTCAGCTGCAAGTCAATCAAAGATCAATAGAAAAAAAATTTACATAAATGTATGTTATAACCTCTTGAACTGGGTCACATTGTTTTTCACCCCTTCGAATTTTTATGTATGCTTTTCAAATCCTTACTGCATATTTCTTATTTGAGAGCCCTTCTTTTTATTACTTTCAACCCTTGAAAGGGATGGGAAAATAAAGTTTCAAACGAAAAAAATATTTTTGAATAAGTTAAAACTAAGAGGTGATGAAAAATAATTCTAAACTAAGATCAGTTGATTCACAATTTTACCAAAAATTGATCTTCTCTTGAGTACAGTAGTAGTTGGCATTCTCAACAAAACACAAGCAGGAGGAATTGCTTTTGTAGAACATACATATTGAGTGATCATCACAGACAACTAAACGAGGTCCCTTTCTGAATTGACGTAATCGGCATAAGATAAAATAGATAAAAACTTTAGTTTTTGTGACAATATATACCTAGTTGAAAGGTTTAGGAAAGAAATGAACTTGAATATGTGCTTATGCAATTAACTTATACCTTCTTCTTATAAGTTTCTGTTTGTGTGGTGATCACATGATACTGTCATGGAAAAAATTAAGCAACTTTAGAGACGATTTAGTCAAAGTAAAACCCACTACACTATCCTTAAAAGACTTGTAAACTAATGAAACAGATAACACACTCAAACATATAGTAACAGTCTTTCGAGTGAAAGTAATGAATTTATGGGTGAATTTCATCACCTAACCTTACCATTTGAAGTCTTTAACATTTCACCTACCTACGTAATGCTTAACTTGCCAACTATATCATTAGCATTTACTTGCTTAGGATAAGGTTGAAACTAGATCAGGATTACTTTTTATGTTTACTGCCATACCAACATATAATACAATATGCATTTTTTGACTTAGATCCAAATCCAACGTGTGAAGGTGTCAACTCTTTTGTTTCTGATCATGGGCACTAAATAACTACTAGATCCTGGTGTTCATGATCATTAGGAAGTGACAATTGTGGGCATGCTATACATTACCACAGTTGCATTATGGAGATAAAAAGAATAATCACATATAGGAGGAAAAGGGTAAGTAATTAAATTAGGAGTTATTCATTTTCTTGTCTTACCTTCCGTTTGCGTACAAGCGTGAGAGACTTGTCTAGATCTTGTTCAAGACGCTGCAGCTCTTTCATGTCCAAACCTTCAAGGTCATCATCACCAATTCTCTTCCTACACGCTCGCACCAAATTAATACAAAACTATTTTACATATAGCTCTAACAGAGATGAAATCAAGAAGGAAGACATCTAACTGAATTACTTTAATTCCTTGCGGAGGTTCCCATTGATCTCCTTGAGATGATTCAGATTGTTCCTCATCTTCTACTCCCATCGCAGTTAACAGAAGCAAATAAATGTAAGTGATCACTAAGCAAGAAGTACAACTTATTGAAATAAACGTTTCCTACAATTCAATATAATTTGTATGTTGTCCCATGATCTATCAATTAAGCTTTTAAACTATATGGTTTCTATGTGGCTACAGGTTGCGGGATCAGGACCGATAATCAAGAAAGAGTACTTGGCTTGCCTCATACTGAGAGATCCAAAGGTCGATTCCAGTCACCTGCTGGTATCCGTCAATCATCTTCTTTGTGCTAAAACAAATCAACAAGAACCATGCACATCCATATAAATTAATAATAAAGACAGCTAAAGATTATCGAGAGATCGATGCGCTTTCGATTGACTGAATAATGGTTTGTGACATAGTTCTTACTTGGTGGAAGGGCTGCAGAACTCTGCGAACTTGCCGGAGCTGGATATCAAGATGATAGAGACTTCAGCATCACAAAGCACTGTGAGCTCTTTCGCCTTCTTCATCAATCCCAGCCTTCTCTTCGAGTAAGTCACCTGTCGGTTAGTCACGTTCTCAATCTTCTTTATCTCTATCTTCCCCCTTCCCATAAGCAGCTTCTTATTCTGCTACGTGAAGTTGTTGAATACACCGTAGTAGTAGCTATAGTAGTTCTTGCAAATAGTGCCAGGGAGTTAAATAGTGGGAGGATGCAATTACTATTTCAGAAAAGCAAGCTTGTTTTGGGGATTGAAAGAGATGGTGGGCCTGGATCGAATGCAGTTTTGCTGTGGGAGAAAAGAAAAAAAGTGGGGGTTCCCATATTGGTGAAAGGCATGTAAGGAACGGAAGTATGAGATGCCTTGCTGAGTTTTGGAAAATATAGTAGTGGCCTTTCCTATCTTCTTCCTTCAGCTCTAATCTTTCACAGAATATTACAATCCCAATCACAAACCGAGGTAGATAATGTCAGATTTTTTCCAACCCTTTGAACTTTGCTGGGTGCTTAGGATGGGAACATTGATATGTGATTTTAATTGCTAAAAGCAATGCTAGATGGCACCACCACATGTTTCGTTATGTACATCACAGATTTTTCTTCCCGAATTAAACCTGCATGCTCTCAGGTTAAACCTTTCTATGCACTATACATCTACCCGCTTCAACTGGAGCAGAGGAAGTAGAACTTCATAGGACGAAAAACTCAAACATGCGACGAAATCATACAACAAGTTGTATGCAAATAATTTCTACAAAGAATAGGAAGAAAAAGAACCACAGATCATAAAAGAAATTTCAAAATAAAACATGGAATCTGAACACGTTTTGCTTATTGTACTTGTTCATGGTTCGCGTCCACTAGGTAGACTTTCACTGTTTTTAACTTATAGATGGCGATGGAACACAAACTGCTTTTCTTCCTGTTGCTACTGTACAGTGATTTCTCTTTTAGCTTTATTATGCAGCTTTCTTACATTCACTACGCAATTGATATCATCGTAAGTACTTCAGCGATTACTATTATGTGTTGGTTTCAGTATGTTTTACCATTTTCATGCAGCCCAATGAAAGGAACTACTCTGATGTCCTAGTTCAATTCACATAACAGAGAAGACTGGGATATTAATATAGATGAAAATTAAAAGATGCTGATATTAAACTATCTGCTAGAGAACAACTCATGGAGTAACGCAATAACCATCAAGTACAATTGCAATGGCAAAAAGAAAACAAGGGTGTACCTGCATGCAGCAGCCAGCTTCTATCTGCGGAAAATTTCTTGGAGAAGGTGCACAAACCTCTACTAATGGAGTTGCTCAAATGTTCTTGGAAGATTCTGTCCGCCGGTGTTTGTGGTAGACTCGATCTACTAAAACATATGTCAATCAGCAATTGTACCCAGTAGTAAATTGATTCTTAGCATGAAATGAGGGTTTAGATTGATTTAATCCAGAGGTTCCAGAAAACTACCCACTAAACTAACCCAACCCCACCTAACCAGGTTGGGTTATATCTAACCGGGTTTTAAAGCATTTGTATTGTGATTGGGTTAAACCCAACCGGGTTTTAAAGACCAAAAAAAAGAAGAAAACTATCAGATAGGACAAAAGACATCAATTTGATTTCCTCTACAGCAAAATTTCTCAAAATTTTAATTTAATTTTAAATGTTAGAAGTTTATATTTTATATTATCAAAATAATTTTATTTTAAATAAATTATTTTAATAAAATTTCGGCTAAATCTTAAAGTTGTAAAATTTAATTTTTATGATTTATACAATTTTATTTTAAAAAAATTTTTGTAATTAATAAAATTTTAAAATTTTTAGTTTAAAATTTTAGAAAATTTTCTATAAACTTAAAAGTTTTTTATAAAAATATAACTTTAAGGAACATTTTATAAAATATAAAATTTTTTTATAAAATTAAAAAATATATTTGGAAATATACTAAGTAATTTTTTTTAAATATTAGAATATTTTTTATAAAAGATTTTTAATAGTACTAATATAAATTTATTATATGTCAAATTTAATAATTTTATTTTAATTTTGATTTTATAATTCTAGGCAGGCAGAATAATTCTTGGTAGAACTTCAATTTTAATGACCTTTGTAGAACTTATTATCCCTGGTGATGCAATTAAATATGGCGACGACGATGATCTGCTTTTAGTAAAGCCAGCACCATTTGAACTTTTAGTCGGTAGAGAAGAGATGACCCTGTAAAAAACTGAGAAAAAGAACAAAATAAAAACAAAAGATAAAATTGAGAAGAATATTGAAAATCTAAAATTTCAATAGCAATATTATTACTTTTTTTATATAAAATATAATCAATTACTTTTTCTTATGTTTATGAAGTTGTCAAACAGAATGAATGAAAAATAATTAATTTTTTTAATTTTGAATCCAAACAGTGCGATAAGACTCTTGTATCCGTCGATTGTTAATTAAGATAAGGGCATGTCTGTGATTGTTCGCTCGCCGTTAGGATTTTCCTCAAAAAGTTAGAAGAATAATATAAGCTGGTTTTAAGGCTTGCCAGCCCAGCCCGGCCCGGCCAGAGAGTCCAGACAAGACCTGACAATTCTCGTGCCAGGATAAAGAAAAGATTACTAAAGCGATAATGTTTTGGAACCGTAGTGATCTTTGAACTGGTTTGTTTTCTAAAGAAATCAGGAGCGCTGGTCATGCAGTTAATTGTTATTACATTACCCCGCTGTTAAAAGCTAAAAGCTGCTCCATCTCTGACCAACGCTGTATGAAACTTTTTAATCAACTCTTCAAAGTTCATATGCCGTAATTAACCATTTGTGTGAAGTATAATGAATTAGGAAAATCTAGTCAAGATGTGGTGAAGCAGGTGGCCCACGTACATTTGCACTCGAGCGGCTCGCAAAACTAGGCCTAATAAATAGTGTCCCTAAAAATCCGAGAAAATTGTGGAGTTCCAATTTATAGATTTTGGAAGCTTGCATAAATTGGCATCTAACAATCATCTTTGGTGAGCTTACGCCAACATATAGCTTGCAAGCGGTACAACCTTCTGTATTTGAATTGCACGCAAAACGAATGGCTTCTCTTGAAGTATCGTTTGCTCAAAAAAGAAAAACAATTACAAAAAGAACGCAAAAAAATTTGAACGATTTCTTATAATCAGGGCATGATCTAGCAAACTGCTTACAAAAAAATTAGAAGTAATTCGCAGCAGCATGCTAGTGTTAATTCTTTCCCCTCGTTTCCTACTCTACTGAGCTGTTCAAAATCAGACTTGTATTGGTACTTCATCAAAGATGGGGATTTTCTCTCGCACCTCAGCTTCCCAACGCCTTCTCTTTCTCATCTTACTCTCGGCCTTCGTCTGGGCAGCCATCGGTAAAACATTCCCCGGTGACATAGCGGCGCTGGCGGCGGTAAAGCAAGCAGTAGATCCAAGCACCATAACACCAGGCTCTTGCCTAAGCTCCTGGGACTTCGCCGCTGCTGATCCCTGCGACGCTTCGTTTGGTCAGATCTTCACCTGCGGCTTCCGTTGTGAAACGACCGACTCTTTCTCAGATCTCAGCCGTGTTACTGAACTCTCCCTGGATGCCGCAGGATATTCTGGTTCTCTCTCCCCTGCTGTTTGGTCTCTCTCTGCACTTGAGTCCCTTGATATTGCCGATAACCATTTTACCGGCTCCATTCCACCACCACCGCCTTCAGGACTCCCTTCAACTCTCCGTCGGATAACGCTCTCACGGAACTACTTCACCAGCGCGCTTCCAACACTTGCACCGGCTTCCGGTTTAGAAGAACTCTTCTTTGATAACAACCAGCTCACTGGGTATATCCCATCAAGCTTTTCTGAGCTTCGATCTTTGAAGCGATTAGAATTGCAGGGGAACGGCCTCGCTGGCGGGTTACCGAACTTCAGTAATCTCAGTTCATTCTACTACCTTGACGCAAGCAACAACTCTCTCTCTGGTGGGTTTCCAGCAACTCTTCCATCTTCATTGGTGGAAATTATTCTGCGGAACAACAAGCTTGACGGACAACTCCACGGAGAAACCGTGTCGGCTCTACCCGCAGTACAAGTAATGGATTTGAGCAACAACATGCTCTCAGGATCCATTCCTGCAGCAGCATTCCAACACCCAGCACTGGAGCAGCTAAGTTTAGCAGGAAACATGCTTGATTTTTTAGCAACTCCAGTAGACGGCGGCGTGTCGAGCCAGCTTATAGCATTAGATTTAGGTCACAATAAGTTAACCGGAATGTTACCCATGTTCATCGGTGCAATGCCGCGGTTATCAGCTGTAACACTAGAGTACAACAGGTTTACCGGAATAATACCTGCAGCATACGTAGTGCGGACTGCGGGGGTGACTGGCGGGGCGGCACAGTTCGAGCGGTTGCTGCTAGCGGGGAACTACTTATTTGGACCAGTACCAAGCGAATGGGGAAATCTTAATGAAAGTTCTGCTGTCATAAGCATTGCGGATAACTGTATGTACAGGTGCCCGTCGGTGTTATTGGTGTGTGAAGACGGGCGGCAGAAGTCATCCACCGCTTGCCGGCAGGTCAGTCCGGTCATACCATGAGTCATAACATGAGTCAGACCAAGTAGTTGAAAATGAAATGTTGGACAAGCTAGTTGTTTAATGGGAACTGTGTACTTTTAGTAGGGTGCCGGCCATGTGATGAGATGAAAATCTGGGAACTCAGAGGGAAGCAGAACTAGTAAGATCTGGTGTTCTGTAAGTAAATTAAATTGTGATCTTTTCTTCAACTTTGTGCTTTCCATCTTTGCGTTCGTGTCTACCTGTTTAATTAGGCACGGGTACACAATCTAGTTTAGTCTTTTCTTAAACTAATTAATGAGTGAAAGAAAACTTAACAAACAATTAATTGTATTAGATACGAGATTGATTAGATATCATGGTAGGTAATGTTGGTCACATTGGAGTAAGCTCTTTCATTTCAATGTCGTTGGCAAGGACAAAGCATTAAAAGAAATTTGAACCTTTTTCTGATTTGGGATGACGTCATGGTCATGGTGAGATTATACTTGACAAACATTTTATTTAGAGATCCTGGAGAGACTGCTGGAAGGAAGTGAATGAGTGAGCTGTTGTGCAATTAATGGTGGAGACAAAGTTCACGGGACTCCATAACCGGCGTCCTTTACTTTTGATGCCGCCGCTGTTGTTGGAAGTGATCCATTGATGTGTTTCTTATTTTTTGTTTTTACTTTGTTTACTCTAACCGAGTGGGCCGGCCTGCCCTGCCGAAAACTAATGGGCAATTCGAAAATCGCTCGACTCCTGACCGGACATTTCATGCAATTGGGCCTCTGCTCATGTACATGCGACCGATGAGCATTGTACGAAACTATTGTTTTAAAGCGCGTTTTTAAATATTCGTAATTTTATTTTTTATGTTAAATTTTAAATTTTGAATAATTTTTATATTTTAATTATATAAAAAATTTAAAATTTTATTTTTATATGCGAAATTTTAATTTTAATTTTTTAATATAATTATATTTTTAACATATTTTTAAAAATTTTGAAACATAAATATTAAATTTTATTTTTACTTTATTTTTAAAAAAAATTTATTTTTTATTTTTTATTTTTATGAAATTTAGTTATAAATATTTAAAATACGTCCTAATAGAACGGGAGGAAAACAAATTTGTCAACACTTCGATCCCTGCCATTTTAGATTGCAGGACCAGTTAACCAATCTGCAAGATCGGTTCGCTTTCTGAATATATATGGATATTATGATTCACGCTTATGTATTCAAGCGATTCCCCAGTTGATAGAAATTAAAAACCATGAGTGCATATTTGCTCACAATTCTGCAACTAATTGCTCCAGAGAGAGCTCAGTGCGAGCTTTTTTTACAACGAGAGGGTAATTGGATCAACTAATCCATCACCAACAGTAAATTAAATGGGCCCGATTGATTAACTAAGACAGGGCCAATATCTTCCTGAAAATCTCATACAAGAGATTGGGTTTGCATAATAAACAAAAGTTCCTTAAAAATCTTTGAATCAGTTGAGTGAACGTATAGCAAATTCTGCACTATTACTATTAAGGGGGTGTTTGGCTTTGCTTTCCTCCAACCCAACTTTTCAATTCTTCATTTTACGTTTTTCAATACATATTTTATAAATATATAAAAAATTTATTTAAAAATTTAAAAAGTGTAAAAAAATTTTACGAAATGAGATCTTTTTATTACATATTTTTATTATTTTTTTAGAAGTGAAAAAAATAAAGCTCGTTTTTTAAAAAAAATAAAAATATCTTTCATTTCATAAAAGCTCAATTTCATAAACAATTTCAAACGCCGTTAGATGATAACTAAAATTGTTCCCTAGGAAAATGAACAGTACTTTATTCAACACGAGTTTGAAGAAAAAACAAGGAAGAAAAAATGGCAGCCGGAAGTGCTACTGTAGCTAGCTTCCTACTGTAGGGTTAATGATAATAATGCAAGTAATTGAAACAAGGCTCGTGTTTGTTTATTATACGAAACTAGAAGTAGAAAAGAAGCCTGCAGGATTTAACGTTCCCAGGTCATAACTCATAAATTGGCAAAAGCAAATGATTACAGACATGACGTTAACGTGCGCGGGCGATGGTTCTAAAAAAAAATCAAGTTTAAGTTAAATCAGCGATATTGAAATAAGAAACAAATTGAAATAATAAGCAAATAGTAATAGAAATAAATAAAAAGTCTTTTTCAAGTAAAAAATAGTTTAGAATATTTTAAAATAGTTTTATTTTTAAGTAAAAATAAAACTATATGTATATTATAATTTAAACAATTAACTTAACAAGTATATAATATTAATAGTTTTTTGAAGTAGAAACGCTTAAAACAAGTATTGACAAACGTTCCTAAAGCTAGCTATTTGAAGAACCGCCAAAGCCTAATATCCATACCTGGCTCATTGGGAAAGTAACAAACTTAAAAACCTTCTTCAAGAAAACAGCAAAAAGCAGCAACCAACACAGGAGAGAGAGGGGAAGCGGCGGCAAAGAAGCAAGGGAAGAAACTGCTGCAACGTTGGGTTGTATATGCTGTTACTTTTTTCGATCCTAACAAAATAATTTTTTATTTTTTTAACTATATTTTTAATTTTTTATTTAACAAAATTAAAATAAAATTTTAAAATAAATAAAAATATTTTTATTAATTATTTTAAAAAAATACTCTCAAATGAAACGCTACTATGCATAAATGCAAGAACTCAGTGTAATCAATACAAAATTAGCAAACCGCAGAGAAGTGGTGCTTTTGTTGCACCGAAGTAAAGGAACGTTTGGCATTGTAATTTAGAATAATTATTATTTCAAATAAATATTTTATATTTTATATTAATTTTATTATATAAAATTATTAGATATAAATTTTTATTTTTATAACAATAATTTTTTTAAAATAAATATTTTAATATTTAAAAATTTTATTTTACAGTAATTACAAACGCTCCCTGAAATGCCTCTTGGAAATCAATGACACCACCCGAGGAGATGCACAAGATCATATCTTGATTTCACTAAAACATAATCGGCTTTAGAAATTAGTTAGAATAGGATTACTCTTAGAAGAGTTCAGAAACATTACTATGAACGTAATTTTTAGTTAGCAACTGAATAATAACTAATAAATTAATTATTTCGTAGATTTATAATTTTGTAAGTTCACATTTTCTTAGAAAGTCATTGTCAAATCCCTTGCATTAAATGAAAGAGATCAGGTAAATTGTGGATATTCTAATGATGATGTGCTGCTACTCTCTCGCTCTTCTAGTCTTCTGTCTGTCCTCTCTCCCTCGTTCAATTCAATCCTCTTCTTTATAAAAAACTTCAATTCCTTTTCTTCTTTCCCCACTTCACAACACATGCTTTCACTGCACCAACGTTCTATTCTTCTTCTACTTCACTTTTGGTGTCTGTTTGGATTCCAGCCTCTTCAGTTTCTTTGTATAATTTCTTCCTCCTTCCTTTCCGATCTTCACTCTTCATCAATGGCCTCATTAAACCCTAATGCAGTACCTTTCTACTTCTCGTCTTTTCCTATTCAAGTACCTCCATCACCACCTGCTTTTCCTCTCTATGAATTATACGGCGTTCCTCCGGCACCTGTGCAGATTTTCTACAAACAAAACCCTTACGAAACAACCTTCTACTGGTCTTCTCCACTTATTGACCCTTGCTTCTTTGGATTGCCATACACTGTTGATACCTGCCCGAAAGCTGCTGTGGAGTTTTTCAGTTCAGTGAAGAGTACTCCTTACTTGTTACCACCTCCTGTGTTGCAGATTCGGGAAAAAGCTAACCGTACTCTGGTGAAAGAAGGCATTATCAACGAGTCACCGGAGAAGAAGTCGGTGGATGGTGTTCGGGAGAAAGCCGTGGAGAGAAAGAATCGTGGGTTTGTCAATGGCTCGATGAGCAGTTCTCGTCGCCGGTGCAATCGATACCGTAGAGGTTGCTCGAGAGGGTTTGCTAGTAATAATCAGTCTCAGAGGAAAAGCTTGGGCAGTAATAAAGGATCCTGCAATTTCGCCAACAAAGCTGTTGCTTCCCCGGGTGGTGAGTTCAATTTCAAGAAAGAAGACGGAGTTGGTGAAGAAGAGGTAGGGAGGACTACTGTGATGATGAGAAATCTACCCAACAAGATGAGGTAATTGTAAAATTTAAATTCGAACTCATTTTCGCAAGTCTAATCAACTTATTAGCTGTACTTTGAATTGTTTGTGTGATATTGCAGTAAAACTCAGCTGATGGAGCTGCTGGATGAACACATCCGGCAGGAGAACGAAAAGGCTGACAGCGGCGAAGGTGATAGCAGTAATTCTCAGCAGGAAGCTAGTGTGTGCGAGTATGATTTCGTGTACTTGCCAATGGATTTCCAGTAAGTCCTCTTTTGTAATGCATTCTCCTTTAATTTCACATATATTAAATTTGAGCAATTGCCTCTTGCTGGTAGAACATTGAGTTTGAATTGTGCGTGTTGTGCGTATTGATTCAATTGTCTTGTGTAATTATTCATGTGTTTTTTTAGTAGCGGGAGCAACCTTGGATATGCATTTGTCAACTTCACGAGTGCAACTGCAGCTCGGAGGCTGCACTGTGTGTACCATGGGAAAAGCTGGGATGGCCTTCTCGGCTCCCGGAAGGTCTGTCAGGTTACGTATGCTCGTATTCAGGTATAAATTTGGAAGGCAATTTTATATGTATGCACACACTTGGTAAGAAGGATTAGCAAATGTAATTCATCGATTACTGGCAGGGAAGGGAAGAGCTCTTAAAACATTTCAAGAATTCAATTTTCTACTGTGACAGTGAGGAGTACCTTCCTGTTTATTTCACCCCTAGCCGTGACGGCAACCGTCAAGTCGAACAGCAGTATATCGGTAGGCGGGTTGCACGCTCCCATGAGACCTCTGCTGCTGCTGCTGTTTGATGTATAAAATCTCGATTGATTCTCTTATCTTACTATACGTTGTAGATATCCTTCCCTTTAGCAAGTAG
Organism: Acanthochlamys bracteata; assembly: GCA_019914995.1. NCBI lineage: Eukaryota > Viridiplantae > Streptophyta > Magnoliopsida > Pandanales > Velloziaceae > Acanthochlamys > Acanthochlamys bracteata. The sequence continues at coordinate 2,869,045 of CM034126.1, forward strand.
TAAAAGTATGCAAGGGTTGGATAGAGAGAGACGGTGGTTTGTGCATCGTGTTTAGCTTTGCCATAACTTTATCAAGCTGCCATGTATTGTTGTTATCTGCTGCTGAGTGTTATATATTTATGTTAGCTTTTGGCTAATGTTGCTATGTAGCTAGCTGTTTATGTAAATCACTGGTAATCCTACGTATTGCATGCAAGGTTCTCCATGCCATTTCTTTCGATTTGGACTTTATCTAGTTATTATGTTATGTCAAACGCTTATTACCTGTTGTCGTTGTGGTATGGTCTTGGTTGGGTACGAAAGACCAAAAGGAATGGTCTTTTGTGGAAAAGTTTGTCTGCTTTTTGCTTTAAGTTGGTAGTACATTTGCCTTGATTGGGCAAGCCGACAAATGTAGATCTTCAGTAGAAGGACGAGAGAGGAAAGGCAAGCATGGGCAAGAAGGAGAAAGAGAGATGTAACTGGGAAATGACGTACATCAACATCTGGGACTGTGAGAAACTTTTTGGATTTTTGAATGTTTCCGATGACAAACAGCAGCAGTTATAGAAGGGGACTATCTATCCGGCTTCTGGCACTCTCCTCTAATTTTGTAAAGCATTTTCTTTTTTCTCCTTTTCTTTATTCTTTCATATTTTTTTAATCGTAGCTGTGTGTTCAGAAGCTGTTGGTTGGTTAAAAAATACACGCAAGTGAATGAAAAAATTAAAATTTTTTTAAGTGAATAGGGCACAGGAGATTTTGAGGGTATTTTAAATACACGTAAGTGAATAAAAATTTAATTAAATTAAAAGAGGAGTTCAATTTTATATTTTTAATTATTTTTTAAAATAGAGTGAAAAATTTTTTACTTTTATTTTAAAGTGAGTTAGAAGTTTAGATATTTTAAATTTAATTTAAAATTTTAAAGTATGTGAATTATTTGAAATCGAAATTTTGCTAGAAAAATTGGAGTGTCGAACCTTTAAGCACTTCCTTTGGCGGTTCATTCTGTGCACTGTTTGATGTGAAGAAATTTCTGCAGTATAAATTCCAAATCTAACAAATGAAGTCAAACGCTCTTAAACTGCACATTTTCATTTTCTGTTTAAATAAAAGAAGCGAGGAGAAATTGTGATTTGCATTCTCAGAGCAGCAAACGAATTGTAGTATCAAGAATCGTACAAGAGCGCATCTTAAGACGCATTTTAATTATATGAAAGTAAAGTTCACAAAATTTATGTAAAATTTTGTGAAAAATAAAATTAGATAATGACAGAGTATGAGTGATAATTAAAATAAATAAAGATAAATTTAAAATTAAATTTTAATAAAAATAAAATTCGATATAAAATGAAAGTAAAATTCAAATAGATAATTTAAACTCGAAAAATGACTGAATTTTTAAAATTTTTTTTTAAAAAGGTGAAATCTTTTGTAATTGAAACGTGTTCTTACTGCCACCAAATTTCAGAAGATATGTAGACGGACCGATGTATTCTGCAGTGGCGCTCTCATGTATTCGTGGGAATTTTTGTTCTTTGATGAGGTAAAAGGTGTTTCTACTCTGACAGGATTTCCCGGCCTAAGCACTTCAACGCCAGAAGTGCAGCTCCGTATGCAGCCTCTGTCTGCTGTGCTCGACGTACAGGCAGTCCAAGCACTCTTTCCCTAATCTTGATCCACTGCTCATTCTTTGCGCCACCTCCAGCTGTGAATATCTCTTCAACCTCAGTAGTGCCGAGCTCCTCAAGTAGTCTATAGCACCTTGCCTGAATCCCATTATGGACTTTCAGATAAACTACCGAAAAGTAAGTTGTCTAAGATAAGTGAAATAAGCAAAGATTAAGACATCTACCTCGATGCGAGCAATGTATTCGAAAATGCCGTGCAAAAACTCAAACATCACTTTCTGGTCTGGGATCTAACCTGAACATCAAATAGGAAGTATTCGTTTCATACGAAAACAAAAGAATTCAATCTATAGTTTAAGAACAGAAACTCAAGGTAATACCAACTTTCAGGCAATTCAAATCTACGAAATGTACACTTTTAGGTCCATCACGTCACGGACTTGGCGATTTTGTCCAGAACAAGTAACAGATGGTAATACCGCTAGTTTATCAGCTACTGGCTTAGGGAATAAATTAGTGGCTAATCTTCCACAAGTAAAACTTATCTCATGCAGTGCGCGTAAACATACTGTATTTCGTTCTACAAGGAATAAATTCATAATGCTGTCAACAAGTGCAAATCCTGCCACTTATATGTTATGTACCAATGTGCCCAATCAAAGAAGCTAAACATAAGAGCTCATGTCGTGTAAGAAATTTAACCGTAGTCTACTTGTACTACGTGCATAACGTAAAGGAAGCTCCATACCTGGGTGCCATATTTGGGTCAGCAACAGGAAATCTTTCACCAACTGCTAGCAGAGGATAGTAATCAAGAGAAGGAACGGAAGGGTCAATCTGTCCACTTAAACTATCCAACTGGTCATCGGTGAATATCTGCCGCAAAACAGCTCCCCCAGTATTTGAGGCACCCCCAACAAGCCACTTGTCATCAAAGCGGTGGCTGTACACACCAAATCGTGCATCTTCTATACGGCGAGTACTAAGGAGCTTGATTGCGAGTGTTGAACCCAGAGATGTGACCTTACCAAAAATAGAATGCCACAACCAGGAACCAAATGGAAATTAGCATTTCTGTCTTAACAATGCATCATCCAATTCAAGGAATAAAGCATGTAGACTCACAGCTTTTCCTGGTTGAGTAGCACGTGCTGCAAGAAAGGCAGCTATACTGTCTGTAGTTCCCGCACACACAATGCATGACTCTGAGAAACCTGGCAAGGGAAGATCTTCTGTGATTCCTCGATTGCAGCATGCATAGGCATTTGCAACAAAAATGAATAAAAGACAGTCCTAAGTTTAACTTGAACTTTCATTCCTTTGTTGGGAATAACTGAAAAATGATAATAATATGGACAACTTTCACATGTCACTACTACAGGCAAGTGAAGCTTGAAGTCATCAACAAGTACATCTTCATACTATACTACGGTGCTAGCTGGGAGCTAATGGTGGGTTAATATCTTGAATTTCTAGAGTTTCTTGCTTATGAAGCACATATTTAGACTGCAAATAGATTAAGGTTTGACAAGCACTTGTAGTATGAATTGACATGTATAAACAAAGGCATCACAACATGGTAATATGAATCGAAAACACTAAATGACCATATTATCTATACCATTTGTTTGATTGCTGTATGGAGATGCCTCTATCTTAGTTTAACAAATAAAGAGATTACTACTGCCTCAGTTAAACAAAATTTCTGTAGGACTAATGTATAGAACATAGAGTGACTAGGATGAGATTTACCCGTAAAGAAGTTTAACCTTTTGAGCAAAGCAAACGGCTCGTTCCAAGTATGCAGTAACTATATCTACTAAAGATGATTTTTTTTAAAGATACTCTCAAAACAAAGGATTTGCATATGGAGACTGGCGTACCAAATTTGTTTCTTAGTTCTTCCCTAACTGAACCAATTGGAGTTCCAGGCGCTTGAACAGAAGGTAATAAGTCCACAAACGGCTGAAAGAGCAACCAACTTGGATAGGAATCAGTCTCTGGATCATACCCAAGCTGTTTTAATGAACATGACCAAGTACGAATTCAGCTCATATGCTCACTGTAAACCATTGTTCCACAGCAATTTATCTAAAGAAGGTCGCTATCTAATCTTTCAGATATGCAGGTATAGTTGGAGCTACCCAAAATTGCAAAATGCATCTACGAGGCAATGTCCATTTTTACTCAAAGAATTGAAGCAGCGACGAAGCTGTCTGTAGTGCCACTTGAACTACGGATCTATGGATGGCATATTTCTCAAGTTTCATGAAATAAATATTCGCAAGAGATAAGCTCTCTCTTCACAATATGGTAGTATGGCAGACAGGATTCCAGTACCTTCAAAGCATTATTATAGTCGGAGACTCCAAGCTTTCCATGGAGAAGCCACAAAAGCCAATCTGATTGATGCATCAGCAAAGCAGACCTTTTCTCTAGGTTGTGCAAATTCCACCATGATACAAGCTTGCAAAGGGTAGATGATTCTGTGCAGACTGTATGATTTTCAGGCGCAAATGACTTAACAAGAGGTAAAGCATCTGGAAAGCTCTCGTTGTATAGAAAAGGTCTAGAAAGTAAGTCCCCCGTCTGGCTGCGTGAAATCAATATACCTTATGAAGCCACCTATTTGTCAAAGAATGGTGACGCACAAGGAAGAATGCAATATAAGCAAAAAATGCTCAAGTCCACTGGGTTCAACATTACAAGTACCCGTTGATTATAAAGTCGTTGCAGAAGTCCCATCAATACATATTGAAGCAACATTTGGACGGAGCTTTGCAGGTACATCTTCAAGCAGCAAAAAAAGAGTCTCCTTCCAAGTGTGCCCAATCTATCATGTCGTTATTCTGCCTAGCAAAATTTCCAAATTTGTGTGAAAGCTTTGCTTATGAAACTAATGAAAGATGCAAACGTCTTTATAGACAGGCATTTATAAAAAAATCAAAGACTGTAGACGTAAATAAAGTTAGACAAAATGGCATGTATGGAACATGCGTCTACAGTCCATTTATCAAGCTCAATTCAAGTGGTTGTTTACTCGAGTCGGGCTTTATTTATTCTTACTATTCAGGCTACTTACTTCCTGCTTAAGAAGAAACGAAGGCATTCTGAATAGCAGAAAATGCAAAAGAAAATCTTACATGAATTTTTCATAGGTCCGTTTCCCTTCGGATAGCCTCAACCCTTCTCTGTTGATAACTACGTATCGAGCACCAGATGTACCAAAGTCAATGCCAAGGTAGAGATTCTCGCTTTCTTGACCTCTTTTGATTGAAATACCTTGCTTCGTACTTAAATCACTACGTCCCATGCTTGTTCTACCTAAACAACACCTTTTTGATCTTGAGAAAAAACTTGGGCAGCATGAACCTGTCATTCAAAAATGAAATAAGTATTTTTACGGCACATGGTCAAAAGTAACAGTTGATGAACAGAGAATTATATGTTTCAGTTTAGACTCACAAGAACCATAGTGAAATCAACGCCTTCAAAGAAAGCCTAGCTACTAGCTTTTTTAGTCGCTTCAAAATTCAAACGTAGTACTGCCAAATCTATCTTTAGCAACTAAACAGAGAAGCCATTTCTCTTATACAACAGATTGGCGACAATATGCAATGCTCCAGTTACAAGCACTTCCAAAGTGCCTCATCAACAAAGCCGAGTATATTAAAATTCTTTGCTCCATGTCAACTATAAAGTAAATCGATCGAATGAAAAAAATTAGATGACCTTGTTCTGTAAATCAAAAAATATATAAATAAATAGAAAACACTGTATCAGTTTTATGTGCAAAGCAACAACTGTGGATTCAATTGCTCGACTTGACGAAACAAAGGATACGAAGACCAACATATATCTTAAACGGACAAAAATGTAACTAGAACTAGCAAATTTGATAATTCGTAAGTTGAAAAAGAACAAAGATTGATGAAAAGAAACTCAGATTCGTCTACTCTCTTAAAATTAATATCGCTCCTAGTAAACTTCTCGATTCCGAGCATAACAACCAAGGAGGAAACAAAAGATGATCTCTAAACAAGCAAGCATTTCTTAAAGAGAACCAAAAAAAAGAAGACATACTTGAATAAACAGTTTTCGATAACAATACAGTAAAAATTCTCACGGTAGAAATCTCACACCTGGATCTGGAACTGATTTAATAACTTGCAGACGAAAGTAACACCATGTTACAATTTGCACGGTAGCTGGCATCCCGAGAAGTTGAAGGGAAGTGGTTTTCCTGAACAGTTTCCGTCCAGATTCGACGGAATCCGGTGTATATGTTTATTTTAGTATAGCCTGCGAAGAAAAGAACGAGACAATAAAGGGCGGGAGATGAGATCGTTGTTCTCCTTCGCACACGTTGCTTTTCTACTTCAGGCCCACTTTGCTACCAACAACAAGTAAATGGGCCAGCCTTGTTACTAGTTTCTTTTGTGGAAACTTAATTGAATATACTATAATAGGCTAGAGCTTGGGCTGTAAGGAAACGATTTTAAAGCAGTTTGGCGTTTGTTTGGCTGAGCGTTTCCATAGAGTTTGGAAAGATCCTTTTGTTTGACATTTTCTAATAAAACTTCTATAATATTATATAAAATTTATGTAAAAATTCGAAAGTATAAAAATTTCTACATTATATAAAATAATTTTTTATAAAAAAAGTAACACATATTTTTGAAAAAAATCGAAATATAATATTCATTTCAGAAAAATTATATTAAATAAACACTCCCAAAAACATCACGTAGGAGATCTTGGGTTTGAAAGAACAGCCCTTTTATGTCCACAAGGAGATCTTGGGCTTCAAGGAAAAGCTCTTTTATGTCCACTAGGAGATCTTGGGCTGGAAGAAAAAGAATGTAAAGTCCTGTTTTGTTCCTAGATTGGGGAACTTAGGGTGCGCGTTTAGCTTAGATTATCAGAAAAATAATATTTTAATTTTTTATATTATATTTTTTAATATATATTTTATAAATATAAAAAAAATTATTTAAAAATATAAAAAAATTTTATATAATAATATTTTTTTATTGCATACTTTTGTTATTTTTATAAATATAAAAAATATAGCTTATTTTTCAAAAAAAAATACTTTTTATTTTAAAAAAATTTTATTTCAAAAACACTTTTAAATGCTTACCCTAGAATACTATACTTCTCTTTGCTTACCTCTATGGGGTTGAGAATGTATCATTCGACGTATGGAGAAGTTATTTGAGATTGATCAAAATTTGTTCGGATTTTAACCCACTTTACCAAACCATGCTAAAATTTGACGTTAAGCGTATCTACACTTGTTTCTCCAAAAAATGAGGTCTAAATCATAAATTTACTTTCGAATAATTTACTTTTTGAAAACAAACATATCAGAATTCTACTATTTCATATCACTTTCTGACAAGTAAACAAGTCCATAACTTTATTCTCTCCTATGATAATAGAAATATGGCGCAATTTATTGTGGAGTTATTTGTGATGATTTGCATATTGGATTTCAATCCGGTTTTAGTGATAGTAAAGATACGTTTACCAAACCATGTTATAAGTGTCAAATACAGTGATGTATCGGTCTATCAAGGGCTTATGAGTAGGTTTATAATAGTCTATCTTAAAATGTTTAGGAATTTGTTATTAGTAAAAAAGGCAATCAGCCAAATGTTTGTGTGCATGAAAATTTATTAAGGTCGACTTCTTAAGTACTAACATATAAAGCTTTTAGCTAATACCATTAATCCCTTGTGTGTGTGGGGCTAGTGTGTGTGTCACTTAGTTTCAAATACACCGACTCTATTTGCTTTTTCCAAATTTTTAGTTCGGTCACGTATTTTAATTATTATTTCTTTCACTGTGAAAACAAATTTTAATAATTCAAGTGCGTGTATTTCGAATTTGTAAACAATTCATTTGATACAAAAATTTTAAGTCCATGGAAAATATTTTGTAATTAATATACTAATTTTCTTATATTTCAATAGTATGTATACTTAAATAAATGTTTAATTACATAAACCTTTTTTTCTTCCTTAAATTTGTTCATTCCGGAGGAAGAAAGCAAATTAAAGCAAATAATTTAGGAGCATTTTTTTGAAATAAAATTTTTTTTAAAATAAAAATAAATAATAAAAAAATTTTCACAGATCAGGAGATAAAGAGAAGCTACATCAAATTAAATCAAACAGAGGCTACACGAAAGTAAAGTAAATATGCATTTCATAGATTCTGCAGGAGCAAATGGTAATATGAAACGAACGTGCAATCTATTATCTCCTAACATCAAAACAAATACAAAACCTTCCCATCAAAACCATATATATATTGTTATTCAATAATAGTGTGCTATATATAATAATGAATTATGAAAGTTAAGAAACAAGTAAAGAAAGAGAGACCCAAATCTCACCCAAAAGCTAGCTAGATTGTGATATGGGTGTTTCGTTAAGTTTATGAATCTAATGAAAAAGAGTATATATAGCTATATATAGAGTTAGTACCACATATACATAAATATATATATATATAACAGCTACCAGCACGCACTACTCTCTCTCGTTGATGTTGATGTTGCTGTTCTTGTTGTTGTCGTCGTCTTTCTTTGCTTATGATTAGGAGATTTTATTAAAGGAATAGGTAGCTTATTAATTAGCTAGGGAGTTTCTTTTCTTTCTTGTTGAGGGGAGTCCATAGAGCATCAGAGGAAAATATATAGGTGAACCATGCATGGTTGAGAAATCATTCCAACAACTAGAACTTTGTCTTGGGAACCATTCACATGCGCCCCTTCTTCTTCTGATTGTATGCTCTTGCTTTATTTATTAAGAATTAATAAAGTATACTCTATAATAAAGTATGCTCTAGTGCTAAGCTGACCACTATTCTAAATGAAAGAAACAATTCTGTCTTGAAATAAAGCGAACTGTTTGTTTAAAAATTAATCAAATTATAATTTTTGAAATATAGTGAATAATAAAATTAGATTTAGCATATATTTTGAACTGATTCGATTTAGTCTGTTCTGATATTATTTGATAAATTTAAAATTTTTTTCTAAATCAATTGGCAAAAAAAATGAGCCAAAATTTTGTAAATATTATCTAAAAACTATTAGTAAAAAATTATAAGACTAAACATTTTTAACACAACAAAATCTATTTATATCTCCAAAGTATAATTGGTCGAGTTTGTCGTGATATACCTTTTTAATTAAGAGAGTATTTGGCCATGCTTACGGTACTGTTTTTTATTTCACAAAAGCTTCATATTTTCAATAAATTTTTTATAATATTAATTTCATTAAATATGAAAAAGTATATTTGGATTTTATGTCATAAATTTTAAATGTGTAATTTCATTTTTTTAAATTCAAAAAGTTAAGCTCGTTTCTGATAAGTCCTAAAATAAGCTTAAACTTTTTCTTTAAACAATTCCAAATGTCTCCTAACTCAAATTAATATGATAAATTAAAATTTAGTTCAATTTAATTAATGACCTAAAAACATTTGTGTACGTACTATTTAGTTTATATGTAATTAGAAGGACACTAATAGAGTGTCCAGCCGAGAGACAAAAAAATTTTTATTGACTTATTTTTTAGTTATAGGACTAATTTTGATGAAAGTGTCTTGAATAAAGTAGAAATGTTCTCCGGAGGCCAAAAACGTCTGCCAGAAAAGTTGGACAACTTTAGAATAACAAATAGAATGGAAAAGAGTATGAAAAAATTATATTACAATTAATTGATTGAGTAAACATGTATACAGAACATATAAGAGTGGCAATATAGATTGGTGGATCAGTTTCGTTTAATTCTAATCCAATCTATAAATTTATATGTGTCAAAATTGTCGGTCCTAACCCAGCCTACTAATAATCGAAGCAAATTCGGATCGATCCATTTAATAATTAAAATTATTAATTATTAATTTGATATTTTTAAGCTTCAACGAAGTTATAAGATCAGTTCGAATAAAAGTGTACGATATTTTTATTGACGAGATATAATTATGTCCGATAAAATATATATTCCTTAATGTCTTTATCGGTTCTTAAAATATCTTAAAAAATTATTATTTTTATTTTTTAAAAATATATTATAATAGCTGAAATTTATGATTATAAATACATATTAATAATTTTCATAAAATTTTTGATAAACATATCTATCTAACAGAATTTTTATAAAAATCTTTATACGAAATCTAAAATCGTCATTAAAAATACCTACAGAGTAATACTTTCGATAATATTATAATTTTCATCTTATACTATTTTACTAAAGTATAAAAATAAAGAATTAATTATAAATACAATATAATTTAATAATTTGTAAATAACTATTATCGATTATTTTTTTGTTAATATTTTATTATACGGTAAGAAAAAATTAAAATTGTTCCTTCAAAAGGTGATATTTTGGATTGGTGGATCAATTTCGGGTTAACCCGGATTGACCCATTTAATAAATGGATCAAATTCGTTCAACCCTAACCCAATCTATATATTTATACGGGTCAAATTTTCTAACCCTAACTCTAATTAAACAGATCGGTTTCGGATTGAATTTTCGGATCGGATCATATATTGCCACCTCTAAGAACATACATATATAGAGATATATAAAATAACTATTTTATTTAATATACTTTTTAACATTTAAAATATTTATTTTATTAAACTCTTATAATAGTTTCCAACATATTGAAATTTTATAAAATTTTGAACAGATTAAAATCTTATACACTTATATCATTTATTTATAACAAAGTGTTAACACTCATTGACTTTCTTTGATCATTTTTGTCTCTCAGCATTCTCGTGTATTATAAATCAAAATTATAACAAAAAAATGTTGGGTTCAAAATAAATAAATTGATACATATTGAATAAAAATAATATAAAAAAATTATATGTCAATCATATTCATTTATATTATAAATCAAATTTACAAAAGTGTTCAATATCTTTGAGACATGTTCTGACCTATATATAAATATATAAATACTAACTACCAACTACTGTAGTGTATATGGATACTATAAGATGCATGCATATTTAATTAGATCATTCCCAGTTTTTGTCATATACGGTTGGTTTTGGCAGCGGCAGAAAGAAAGAAAGAGAGAAGATATCAAGCTTTGGAACATGGTACCTGCGGCAACTTTGTAGTTTCCCAAAGTTGCAGAGAAGTTTTGAGACATAAATGTTTGCAAAAGAATAGAAATCTAATTTTGATACTGCAGGTTATATATATTTATATCAGAAAGAAAAATTGTTCTGTGTTTTATGGGTGTTTGTATTTAAATTAAATTCTTTTTATTAAACAATATTTCATATTTTATAATATGTTAAAACATTATATTTTATTTTGAAGATATATTTATAACTACTTCCAAATCGTCAGAAAAATAAGCATGAAGTTTTGTCTGTGTATATAAATATAAAAATTTCATGGGGCAGTGCAATAGGCATAGGTTTCTCTGTCTTATATCGAGCAGGCCAACAAAATTACAAGAGCAGTAAGTAGTAATGAATGAAGTATCGACATTGAGGTGGCTCGAGATTGTACTGTTCTGTACTTAAATAATAACAATCTTTTATGTATAATAAAAGACTGCTCTCTTTCTTTTTAGTCGTAGTTATTCATGTCCATTTTTTATTTTATTCAAGTGTGAAAAGACGGTGCACTCTTTTCATTCTTTTTCATGCATGTTTTGTTGGTTGTGGTTCAAGTGAATTTCTGGATTGACATTCATGAGTATTCCAATAAGTCACAAAGTAAATTTAATTTCGAGCATACTGCGCCGATCAATCGGTCATAGACTTGTTATAAGTATACATAGCTGGATAATATTACATATATGCGTATGTAGGGCCTTCAAGCAAGTCTTCCATTTTGACGGAAGAAATTAAACCTGAAAACATGGGTGGTCTGTCTGTTTGAACTCGAAAATTATTCCTTGAACATATATGAGCATGGAAATAGTTGGCATGGAGACAAACACCCACTTAGGATTTTTTTTATTTTCCTAAAAAGTTTATCTGCTAACGTTTGATCAAAAACTAAACCATCTTTGTTTTCTGTGTATACATATAGTAGTTATATACTATGCGCGTGCATGCAAACATACAATTTATAGGGGACCAATTAATGCAAGCAGTCAGATGCTGAAATTGAACTGGTGCATATATGATAATGAATGCAATTGGCAATGGTGGTGATGATGGGAATGGAATGACATGTTTGGACTTATCCTTATGATTTCGGGTCCATATGTGCCCTACTAGAAAATTCCCCAAAATTCAAAGACTTGAGCTAAAAGATTTCATGTTGTTACATAATAGTCTCACTTTGAACTTTGAAATTGGGGGTGGTGGCTTTTTAAAGTTATGTATGCATGTGTATGTCATATGTAGTTTAATTTTAGCTGTGTTTTTATACATTCAAAAATAAGTTTTTTATTAAAAATTATCTTTAAGGTACAATAATAATAATAAATTAAGTTTTTTTTTTCACCTGAGTGAGATCTATTATATAAATTTATTTTTTCTATTCTGTTCAACTATATGCCAAATTTAATAAGATTATCTAATTTTTTGAATCTTTCATTTGCAATTTCACATCTAGTCTAAGAGTGTGTTTGACTAAACATTTTCTAAAAGCATTTTTCTAGTAATTTATTTTATATTTTAAAATTTTTTAATAATATTTTATATAATTTATTTAAAATTTTAAAAAGTATAAAAAAATTTATAAATTAAATTTTATTATTATTTATTTTATTATATGTTTAGATCAAAATAATAAAATTCGTTTATCAAAATAAAATAAAAATACTTTTAATTTTTAAAAAATTATTTTTAAAAAGCACTTTCAAATACTAGCTATGTTAATTTTGATTTATTTTTTTCTCTTTTAAGTATTCTACAGAAATCTAATCAAAACATTATTGTTAAATGACTTCTTATATATTTATAATAATTTAATTTTTACAACTTATTTCTTCAAATTTTAATTTCAACAATTTTTTTTTTAAATTACTTTTTAAGAAAAACAAACACAATTTTCTCGTTTTCGCTTTTGACGGAGATCAAAGTGGTGCCTAGTGATGATCAATGGCAAGCAATCATTATGACACCAATGCATGATGTATATATCATGATATGACTCTTCCCCACTTAATAGAGCTACGCTTTTGGTCTTGCTTACTTAGGAGTTAGAAGCCACGACTTATACTTGAAATTATTAGATGTATCTAATTTATAAAATTAAGTAGTTATAATATAGATAAAGTATACATTGACTAAAAAAGTGCAAAAATATATATACATAGAATAAAAAAAGAGCCGACTATGGTGTTCGGGAGTTATTAACTTTTTTCATTTTTTAATTTTATATTTTCTAATAATTTTTAAAAATATTTTATAATTTATAATTTGAATATATAAAAATTTATGTTATTAATTTATTATTATTATTTTTTAGATAAAAAATAATAAATTGGTTTTATAAAGCTTTTTTATAACTACTCCTAAATATTACTTATGTTTCTGTATAATATTTTGAAATTGTAATCATTTAAAATTGTTTAAAATAAAATATTCTATAAAAACTTTTTGGTGATTTCTTTTCAAATATTTTCTAGCAAAAAGTGTAAATATAGTAAGTTTATGATACATAGTTTTTTTAGATTCTTTAAATAATGTAAAATCTTTAATATACTATACATAATATTTTAGGCCTTCATGAAATAGTTTGTTTACGTTTAACGGTTTGGTTCACGTGGTCTTGCGCGCGCGGCGAGACGATTTTCTGACTTGCATCTTCTTTTGTGCTCTTCATTTCCCTTCCCCCTCTTTCCGGGATTGTCAATCTTCAATGTTTTAAGTTTCACTAATGTTATGCTTCTCCAATTCAAATTAAACATTAAACTATATCCTTATCATTAGTGGATGACAGTAGTGAAAACAAAAAAAGTCTTATTTATTATTAATTACTCTTCACACACGAGTTCAGTTTAAAAAATGAACTAACAAGTAATTAATCCTCAGTACTCACATGAGAAAGAAGAGAAGCGAAGCAGAGAAAGGAATTAGTTATCCATGGGATTTGTGCTCCTCTTTCAGAATCAAATTTCTTTCTGCAGCAGTTGTTTGGTGTTGTGTAGATTAATCAGGTGCTTGGAATTCTTTCTGGGTTTGGTTAATTATTGTTCGGAAGAAAAGAGTCAACTCCGCGGGAGGCCGCGCGGGGCTCGATGAGAGGGACACAATTATTGGGAATCGAAATAAAACACATCATTCACCGTTCACTTCCCTCCAGTCCGGCCACAATAACATGCATCCCATCAGAAACCAAAAAAAGCTCCCGATAAACCAAAACAAAGTTTTTTTAACCGTTTCCTTCCCTCCAAATGTTTCCTTCCTCTCTAAAAACCCCACTACTCTTTATAGTTCAATTCTTATTTATCTCTATTTTTGTTAGAATACTCAATTACGTTAAACAGTTTGATGATTGTTAACATTTTATTCATGGAATACTCAATCAGGTTAGCGTTAGAATTATTTCCTAATTCATGAAATAAAGCAATGCGTTGAAAAGAAAAATTAAGTTGTATAATGATACACAATTTTAATCTAGGTGTAATAATAAACTCATCTTTCAAACATTCAAACAAACACATAACTAATATGATTGTGGGATGCAAAATTAAAGGAATAATTGAATGAACCAGATTATTAGTTGGTTTTGGATGGGCTCTAAATGTTAGAATTATTAATTGTATTGCTTTATTAGAGCATCTATATATTTTCTACTGGCAAATATTAGCCTCGAAACATGATTTGACCTATCTAATTTGTATTCATTCTAAACATAATTGTGTAATGCTGCTAAACATGCTGTTACATATGGGCCCGTATCAATTTGGTGAAAATTCACTATTTTTTTATTTTAACATTAATTATAATAAATAATAAAATTACTTTTAAATTTATTTTTAGTTATAGTAAATGTTAAATTTTACGTACTTATACTTCTTAAATTATTCATTTTTTTAAAATTTAGTTCCTACATACTTATTTTACTTTACTTGATATGCATATTTAACAAAATTATTTAATACTATAAAATTTTATTAGTTTAAAACATGAAATATATATATATATATATATTGGAGATGAATAGATGCACTATTTTTTTAGAGATATTTTTGGATATTTTCTTTATGTTTTATGATCGGAGTAATCTTCAAGTATAATCTTTGCCGTTTGATATGAAAATACAAGTTAAAAATATATCAGTAAAATTTTATTTCAATCTGATAAAACATCGACCTCCATCCGACTATTTGATCAAATTTTATTATATCATTAAAATGATATAATAAATATATTTATTTTTCTATCATTTTGATTAAGTAATTTGATAGAAATAAATTCGTAATTCAATTGAGTTAAAATTTTATAATATATTTTTAACTCATAATTATTCATATTAAGTAGTAGGGATTGAATTTGAATATCATTTTAATCATAAATAAAAAAAAGTGCTAAAAAAAAAGTGCCTATATTTTTCACATATACATATATATATATATATATAAATTTTTATTTTGTAAAATTTTGTTTTCTAAAAAAATTTTATCTTTAAAAGATAATTTTATTTTCAGGAATCTTGAACGTGCTCTAAGCAAAATGAAAATCGGTAGTGACGATATATCTAGTTAATAAATTTGTATCATGTACTATTTGTCTGAACTCAACATTTGAACAAAACCGTGCAAACAATTTTTTAATGTGTATGTGCTTCGTTGTACACGATGAAAGCAAGGCAGTCACGAAAGAATTAAAAGTGAAATTTAATTTGCATCGTAAGGAGGGAGTGAGCTTGCAAGGAAGAAAGGAGGCACGCCATTCAAGCACAGCTTATATACATGAAGTGAAGAGATCAGGCAGCCGTATTCGGCGCGAGGGATTCTCGGGCCGGCACAGCAGCACTGAATGTAAGGACGTGTTTCGAGTCGATCAAACTCTAATTTTTCTCACTAAAAGTTCTACTAATTTTTTATATTTTAATTACAAATAAAATTAAAAATTTAAATTTTTAATTCTATACAAATAAAACTTAAATTTTATTATTTTTTTTAAAAGTCACTTTCAAAACATTTCAAGAATTAATTAAAATATAAAAATTTAACTCTACTTCTAACTTATTTTAAAAAAAATTTTATTTTATTTTATTTTATTTTTACAAAATTCAGTTACAAATATTTAAAATATGTTCTAAAATAAAACTAATCAATTCCATGCACCGTTATTATTTATTTATTTATTTACACGAATTACGAAAACCATCAAAGAATAGTAATTTTGATTTCTGTATCGTTGCTTTTTCTTTTGTGTTTTGACGGAAGGGTGAAAAACTACATAATATAATATATAGACATACTAGCGAAGGAAATAGTAAAAATTTTCAAAGAGAGTAACGGGATGGGGAAAAAGAAAAGGAATACGAACGAGGTCAAGGACATGTCTCCTCCAGTCTCTTCTTGCTCCCGGTCCCTTATTATTATTATTATTATTTTATTTTATTATTAAGAAGAGAAATTGTATACTATAATTCATAGGTCCTTATCTATAGATCACTCCCCTACTACACTGCCCCCAATTCTTATCATTCTTTCCTAAATCGTTAATTATAGCTTCAACATTAATTGGTTACTCTCATTCATATACCAAGCATACGTACATGTACGTAGCTATAGCCTATAGTCAACGGGAAAAAGAACGTGTATTTAATTTCACTAGCTACTATATGAGATTTTGGAAGTGAAATGGTTGCTTGTAAGATTGCTTTTGTACTACTGAGGAGAAATGGACAACTTGTGAAAGGAAAGAAAAGCTTAGCTAGCTAGGTAGATAGTGCACCGCAGACGAACGAATCCTTTTCAAGTTGGGGTTAAATTTCAAAATTCTCCGATTAAGACTTGTGTTTTCGTGCATGTGATAACTTGTATTGAGGGTTTGAATATGACAACTTTTCGAGCCTAGACCAAAGAAAACAGTCGATGTTAACATCGGCCTAGCTAAATCAAGGACGATTTTGATTTTACTTGCTACTTATGAACAACAATTTTCCTTCTCGCTAGAAAAAGATATATGCCATAGTTATCACCGTTTGAACTAAAGAAAAGGGACCTTTATCTTCTATCTTTCTAATTAGTTCTATCACTTGGTGAGAATAATTATAGTGTGTTTGGGACATTTTCTGTTCCTATCACAATGTCAACTTTAGTACTCTTCATAATGGTTTACGTATTGCTGCTTAGCTAATTAAGCTACTCAAAACAAAAGCTGAAAAATAATTTTATTTATATGTATATATATATTTGACAAGAATTATATCAAATGAAAGAAAAAGTTAATATTTATGCAAATTATAAACAGGAGTATCAAGAAAGAAATTAATGCAGTTTTCTTAATTGCTTGGAGCTAAGGGTGTTTTTATATACCATATGACCTCACATTTTTTTATCAAAATTCCACTCTTAGTCAATTTTAAAAAAGTAAATATAAAACAAATCCAGTTTTTATTTTAAAATTAAAAGATTTCTTTCAAACTAATTTTTAGTAAAAACTAAATACAAAACTAAATTCATTTAAATTTTCTTTTTGAAATTACTCACTCTTTATAATTTATTTCTAAAAACTCATTTAAAAAAATCACTAAAAGAGGAAGGTTACTATTTCTTTTTGTTTTTTCTTTGAAAATGTTTCTTCAGCTTGTTATATTAGCAGTAAACAGAGAAAATAGTTATGAAAAAAACACACGGGGACGGGACCCGGGAAAAGCTACCGGGTTTTGCGTGCAGAAGAGGGACAAGCAAATACCGGATTCCTTACACGTGTCTCTTTAGCAACCGTTGATTGAGTCTTTTTTCCTTCACGCGTTAAAGCTTAGCAAGCAAATTAACTACATTTAACAACGTAACTTGGACCAGGTTGAACGAGTGATGATCTTTCTCTCGCTCACACAATTCCCTGTAGTTTTATTTTTCTTAATTTGTTAGTGAAAGAGTGAAGAGAGAGAGAGAGCGAAGGGTTTTTTGGTTGGGATTGGAGTTTGGGGAGAAATTGGAGTGGGGAAAGAAAGCAGCGAGGGCAGCAGTAGAAAGGGCGAGTGGGGTATGGATTCATAAATGGAATTGAGTTGTGGCAGCAAGGGTTGCAGTCTCCATGGCGGCGTCGCAGACGCTCTAATTCTGTGTCTTAAATATACCTTTACTCTCTCTCCTCTCTCTGTGCAGCGGCTATTATGAAATAGAGGAGAGGAAAAAGAGAGTGAGACAAAGCTGATCAGTTTAGCTGCTGCTCAACAGATCATCAGAGAAGAAAAAAAAATTTTAAAATTTGTAAAAGCAAAGAGAGAACAGGCAGCAGGCAGCGGCAGAGCTACAACCCAAAAGAGGCAGAAAGAAGCGGCTAACTGGTCCTGTGCTTCTGCTCTATTTGCCGCTTCGTCCCTCGATTGTTTACAACATACAACCAAAAACTATAACAACAACAGCAGCAGAAACAAGAGAGAGAGAGAGAGAGAGAGAGAACCGAAAAGAAAGAAGAAAAGGGAAAGCAAAGCTGTAGCGCAAGTCCTTCTATCCTCTCCTTTCTCTCTCGCTCATTTAAAAGTCTCCAGACACCGAGGTGTCTTTCTTTTTGGGCGCCTTCCTCGGCATAGAGAAATTTACACTCAGCACTAGTACTACTCTTTCTTTCTTCGTCTTCTTCGCTTCTAAGTTTTTAATCAATTCGTGAGAGAGTAGCAGTGGTAGTACAACCAGTTACCTACTTATTTTAATTTGTGTCCGGCATAGAGATTAGATTATTAGTTAATACTACTACTACTACTACTGCGGCGAATACAATAATCCGGTCCTATATATATTCCATCGTACCTTTAAAAGTCTAACGAGATCCGCGTAATCGCTTAGCTAGGCGCGGACGAAGGGGAGGGGGCCGTGACCCCTTACTGGTCCCCTGATCTTACTCTATGGATTTGGTGTCGCAATTGATCATCGAGCACCTCCACCTCCTCCACCTCTACCAGCAACAGCTATCAATCATCACTTCTACTTTTACTCCATCAGCATCAGCAGCAGCAGCTTCAGTTTCACCGACATGGCTGGCTTCTCTCTAGGCGGTGGACATAGCAGCCGTGGTGGAGGGGGTGGCAGTGAAGAAGAACAAGCGGCAATTCCACCAGATAGTTTATTCTTGTACGGCTCCAGCACGAGTTCTAGACCGGAAGAGATCAGCTACACCCGCGGCTTTGAGTTATGGCAGCAACACCAGATCCAACAACGCCAGTCATCTTTATTCCCTTCTCCTTCTACCATGTTGGGATTCTCTGATGAGCCACAATCGTCTCAACACTTCAGCCGTAGCGGCATGACGCGCGGCAGCGGCGCCGGGATCAGCTGCCAAGACTGCGGTAACCAAGCCAAGAAGGACTGCGCCCACTATCGTTGCCGCACTTGTTGCAAGAGCCGGGGTTTCCCGTGCCCAACTCATGTCAAGAGTACTTGGGTTCCTGCTTCCAAGCGCCGAGAACGACAACAGCAGCTCGCGACCGCCGCCGCTCTACAACAGCAACAACAGCATCACCACCATACTCACACCCGAGGCGGTTCGGGTTCCGCCGCCGGAGAAACCTCTAAGAGGCCACGCGAAATCCCCTCCAACACTCTTGTTTGCTCTCGCTTACCAACCGCCGTTGCTACAGCTCATTCAGGTATTATACTACTCTACTACTACTAATTCCAATTCTCTAGCTACTCTCTTTCCTGATGACACCAGCCTCCAGAGAGCCATCTTTCTCTTTCTCGTTGCAGTCGCTATACGACAATAGCGAATAATGATGATTATAACAGAAGGAAATAAGCTAGAGACTTGTTTTCATTCTCATATCTTTCCAAAATTCAAGTCTTTGGTTTTGCTAACACTTGCACCGTTGGTTGATTATACCAGTTGGAGGCATGGAAGTTGGACAGTTTCCGGCCGAAGTGAGCTCACCGGCTGTATTCCGGTGCGTGCGAATGAGCTCAATAGATGAGGCAGATGACGAGATCGCTTACCAGACTGCCGTAAGCATCGGCGGTCATGTTTTTAAAGGCATTCTTTATGACCAGGGATCCGAGAGCCAGTACACGCATAGCGGTAGCGCCGGTGCTCGTCACCATCTCCACCATGGCGAGTCTTCTTCATCCCCTAGTGGTGCCACTGCTGCGGCAATCACCATTGCAGCAACTGCAGGTGCTCTTACTGCTAGTGCTGCGAGCTCTGGTGCCGCAGCTGTTACAACTACCGGATTAGTTGACCCTTCAACACTCTACGCTACTCCGTTGAGCACGTTCATGGCTGGTACTCAGTTCTTCCCTCACCATCCAAGGCCTCAGTAGTGAGAGATGCCATACCCAAAAGCTTGGGCACGGGTATTCTCTCCAACAACTTCAAAATTCAAACTAACATGATTGGGTAGTTCCTTGATCTCCTAGCTTCTTCATATCCGTTTTTCTCTAGCTTGCTAGTTTTTAGAGCGCTCTACTTTTGTTCTCATGAGTTAATGTAATGTTAGAAATCATTGATCGAGGTTTTCCTTCTTGCATCGATTATTTAAGAGCAATCAGTTTAATTTAATTCTCTACGTAATTAGCACTAGTGTTCATTCCTTGAATTTCGTTTGGTGATCAGATATGAATCTTCTAATAATGCGTTTATTCTTTTTCTCTCTCGAGTCTTGTTCAATGTGATTATTTTCCATTAGGATAAATCATTGGGTAGCATTGGAGCATTTCCCGGTTAATTTGCCTAACACGTCAAGATATGTATCACTTACGCTTAATTTTCCTTGTTCGGTATTTTGTTAGGCAAAGAGGAAAGATATATAGTTAACTGAAGGTTTTGGACTTGGATATTAATTAGTTTAATTAATATGTAATTGCCTTTTTTGTCGTATTTTTGTGATTTTTCAATCAATAGAAGTGTTTTTGGCCATGCATGGAATCACAAACTTCGAAGTCCAGGAAATCTTCTCTCTATCTATCTTTTATAAATCGATATATTCTTCCATTCCTTCATTGCTGATGTGACTCTCTTCTGCTCTCGCCAGCTGCTACTGCTGCTTGCTCCCTTCTCTCCTTCTCTGCATATGATTTATTCGATAATTTTTTTTTATTTTATTGCAACATGATGGAATCCAGCCATTGATCATCCAGCTGATATCTGTTCATTAAACACCAATCCCGACATGTATTTTCCTTCCATCCTTCCAGAATGTTTTCTTGCTTGTTTTGTTTCATATGCAACTCCATCTCCTCTTTTCACCAAACGATGCAACAACTACAACTCATTCATGACTGATCATATTCTTTTCTTTTTTGTTTGCTTTGTTTTGTATATCATGAAATTTGATCCGCTGTGTTGACGTCCGTGGTACTGTTGCTTTATATTTTCTTTTTGGTGAGTGAGATGACTTGTTATTTCTCAGCCATCTTGTTTGTGTGGTGCCTCTTTGAGTAGTCTAGTCTCATCACCCTTTGCCTCAATCAATATGGAAGCAAAACATACTGTTAGCACCACGTACATAGATATTCTTGTCGATCTTCTTGTTTCTAGTTTTTCAATTTCTTATATATTTTCTTTGGTTTTTCAACAATCCACATATAATTAAGGTTTTAATATTATATATATGCATTGATGGACATAGAATGACTACCCACTAGCTATAGCGTATTCGAGAACGATCCATGAGTAAAAACAGTAGCTGAGTTGAATCATACACCATTTTATGTTCTTACTTTAACTATACATACATAGATAGTTGACTTTATTTCGCAGGTACATAAACCTGCTGCTAACTTGATATATATTGTTCTTTACAATCATCTGCTTTTGAAATGTTCGTCACTTCACGTCTTGTTCTTGTCCTAAATAGATGTTGGTTTTGGATGTGTTTTTTTAAGTTTATATTTCTATATATATTGCTGTTTGCTTTTTGAATCACTGTACAGTACTAACTGTTGTGACTGTTTGAACTTAATTAGTAATGTGAAGTTTCTAGGGCTGCCCTTCCATGGCATACTAACTGGTGTATGATTTTTGAGGTAGAGGTCTATTCTCAGAAGGGAAAACTGGAATATGAAACCTCAAATAAATCTAGCTATATACAGATGAATCTGAGATGAACTTGAACTCTGCAATGTGCTCGGGGGTTGTATTTTCATATGCAGCTTCATTATTTTAACTAGTATTATTATTATTATTATTATTTCTGCAAACTGCAGTGAACATCTGTTATTAACTAGATTTTGTAATGCATTCTGCATAAAACGTCTGAAGTATGAGAAATTCTTTGAGTACCTGAACTTGTATGATTGTGTAAGTTGCTATATGTTGTCATAAACTTAGAAGCCATATTACAACAGCTTGATTGCAGGGAAATAACTTCCAAGTTCTTGTATTCTTGTGAAAGCTTCTAAAGTTGAGTACACAGTACAATTTTCTCTTTTGTATTTAGTTGTGGATGTGAGTTTCTATTATTAAAATGACCAATTTGCTTGTCACAAGGGATTAGTATTCTGGTAATATTCTGGTGTTGCTTGATTGAATTTATGTTTTATGAATGCGCTTGGATTTGAATTTTTTGAACTCTTATCTGTACATCTCATATTTATAGTTAAGAAAGCACTCCTACGATATTCTCTGCCTTTATTCGTCGAGCAACGAAAGAGATGTGGATGTGAAAGAGGGTTTCATTTATGTTTTTTCTTCTTTTTTCATTTATGTTTTCCAATTAGAAGACTTATAAACTGGTGTGTAGTATCTTTTATCATTAATGGCAATGCCACTTCTAACAAAAACAGAAAAAAAAAGGTTTGAGGAAGTAGTAACAGGTGCAGTCGTTGGCAGCTGCTTGAGTGTTCGATGCATTGCATATTTGCGTAGAGTTAAGAAACGAAGATATACAAAAGAATGCAATTTGTTTCCTGTTATGCCATATTATACATTTGGCGTTGTGTTTGATCAGCTACTATAAAGGGATGAACTGATAGAAAGAGAAGAAAGTGTACTTGGTGAAATTTCTTGTAGGTGATTGAAGTGTTGTTCATAGTCATCCAGGTCATGGATTTATCGCAGTCTTCATGGTATACGCTCCATACCCAGAACGCCTTACTTACGGATTGCTTAATTTGAAACAACTTTGTAAACCTACAAGGACTAATTAGGGGCATGAAATGAAATTTTTTTAGATCGAAAAATATTTTTATTTTATTTTGAAAAACGGTTTTTATATTGTTTATTTGTAAAATAATAAAAAAATAAAAAATAATAAAATTTTATAATGTAATTTTATTATATTTTAAAAATTTTAATATATTTTTTAAAATATTAAAAAATAAATAGTGGAGTGAAAAGTATTCTATAAATAATGACAAACGATTCTTACAGAGAGTGCTTATAATAACGAATATTTTGTTAAAAAGTGAGTTTGATTAGTTAAACAAATAATAAACATTATATGTATAAAAGTTGCACTATATATACATATATATAATTTATTTATATTTTTTAAAATTAAAAAAATTATAAAATACTATAAAAGTGCCAAACATCTCCTACTAGCGCATACTAAGATAGTATATAAAATAATCAAACGCCATCTTAATTTCTATTGAATTAGTTCATGAACAGCTTTATGTTTTAAAGTGTTATTGTTGCTTTTGTGATTTTCATTTGGATTTGTTTACATTTCAGGAAGTGATTGGCAAATGAATTTTAGAAAAGTGAGTTGTTAAATAATAAATTATTAGAAAGGGTCAGGTTGTGAAAATAAATACATTCACTTTTTCTGCTGTGGAAAGTGTAAGTACAACATGCCCTTCGTTAAACATGTAAAAGACGGTGTTTGATTGTTGGATGAACTTCCATTGTTTCGACAATAAAAAAAAAACAAAATTCAATCTGCCAATTAAGATGAAATCCACAAGAAAGATCGACATCCTCGCCACTGTTTCTGAAGTTGAATCAATATGTGGACTACTCCTTTCTATTTTCTTTTACCTACATGCTTATGCTTTCACTGTGCATGCAGTTTCCTTTCTTCCCCACTTCCCCCATTCAATTGGTAGTTTACTTCAGAAACAATGCAACTGCTTCTACTACTTCAATAATCATGTTTAATCAATCTATTAATGTTTTTTGAGAAACAATGTGTCCACAACTATTATACAATATATGAAGAAGTGGAGTTTATATATGCTTCTATGTGTTTAAATCATCATTGTATGTGTTTTTTTGTACATGTACATAAGACCCTGAGCCATTGATCCATTATTTCTAGAGTGAAGGTTGAAAAGAGCCAAAGCATAATTTCATTTCATGCATTGTGCATATAATGCAAGGGTTTGGACCCCTACTCACAGGATGCAGCGGTACTAGTAGTGCAGCTATGTCTCGATTTTCTGCTTTGGTTATTTGGCTGGACCTGATTACTCAATCATGGCATGCAGGGACCAAGTTCAGGATTCAGAAAAATCACCCTAACAGGATTGCTTTCGTGCGTTCTTCTTGTTGTTTCTTAACTTTGCATCCTTTCAGAAGTTTTTGTTTGGTATTCTTGATGTTGAAGGGAATGATTTAGCTGATGATGATATTCTGGTAAAAAAGAAGGGGTAAAAAACTGACAGAAGAATGTGCGCTTACTTTATTGCATGCAACTAGATGAGTAAAGTTGTAAGAAAGATGTGGGACATATATAGCAAAACCACTTTCATATCCATGGTGTTTATTGTATTTCATGGGTTAGATTCAAATAAAACCACTACATTGTAATTCATTTAGGGCATATTTACATCACCTGGAACTAACTTTATTTCGGCCAAAAAGTCAGTGCTGATGACTTTCAATGTTTACTTTATCAATTTATTCTCACAAACTCGCATTCTAATAACTCATTTTTTAAAGATTCATTTTTCTAAACTTACATCCCGCGCAAGTAAATGTTTGTCAGATTGGGATGCCAAAGGAAACCGCAAAAGTCATCACCAATGTGGTAAATGGAAAAACTGCCCAAACTCTCGTGTTTGTTATTTTGTTAAAGTTAATTTTAACTTTCTAATGTCTGCTTGTAGATCTTTATCAAACAATAAAATTGCAATTAGAAGAAACTTGAAAAAGGGGACAACATAAAGGGGTGAAAGCTAGCTATACATCAAGTTAACCTTCTAAAGTCAAGCCTAATAATATATCCCCTTTAGGGAAGAATAAACACATGACTCATGCATAAAGTAGTAAATACTAGTCAAATTTCAACCTTGGAATTGCGCATCCTGTTGAATCATGTCAAATTTCTTGGCCAAATTCCATGGATTATTGGTCATGAAAGTCTAGCAAAAAGGAGTCACGTTGGCCTAATTTATTAAAGACCATCGCCATACAGAAAAATAACATGAAAAATTATATGTATTTCTTACAAGTGATTGTTAGAAGATTTTCAGCACTCAGTTCTTGTTTAATGACAAAAACAAATTGTGTCAAAAAAGCATTCGTTGAGCTTCAGGTCACTCAGAAAGTTTAGATCTCCTTGAAAATGATTTAAAATTTTCATGACAATGATGTTTTTAACTTTGGATGCATTATCAGTACAGATATATTAATATAATTCGGGATTTTGATAGGCGGGTGCCTAATTAAACAATTTTAAGTTGGATTTTGAAGGCATTAGAAATTGTCACTTCACCCTTTTTAGCATTTTGTTTCTCTTCTTCTTTCTTATTATGGGAAGTTAGAAAAGTGTTGCTCTTCAAGTCAACAATTACATCTATGAAAGCTTTTCTCACAAATCCACAATGAAAAGTTTTTTCTCAGTACATACAGGATTTACATAAACTAGTGGCATTTGCGAAAGACGGCGATTCAGCTAGGTGGAATATTGAGAACCAATAAAACAGTCCATAAAAATTTTTGCTAAAGATGAAAGGTACCTACAAGCACAATTTCTTCCTCAACATTTGAATTATAAAGTTTCTGCAGGATAAGAATTCCAACACTTCAACTATGTTCGTGATAATAGCATGAAACTGCCTTAAGGAGGCAAGGCCCTGCAGGATAACTCTCTTTGTTGCATGACCATAATGAAGACGGCAACCTAGTTATCTGAGAGTAACTTGCTTTCTAACAAAACATCAAGGCGAATACAGAGATGAAAATATTCGGACAAACTCGGAGAAAACTGAGCAACCCTCAAACATGTAGTGAGGTGTAGTAAAGAGACGAGGCAGAATGGCAGCATGGAAAGCTCTCTCGCACCATTTCGGAGTTGCTGGCCATACGGAAGCATATTCTAACCTCACAGAAATTGTGTCAGAGCTGAACTACATAATTATCATCAACATGACCTTACAACTTAGAAATGTAACACGCATAATCATGACTTCTCCCCGCTGCAGTTGAGCATGAACGAACTGACAAAAACTTCTGAAGGAACTAATAAGTTACATATTCAGAAAAAAATAAGTTGCTCTAGGAAGATCTATCTTTAGACCGAGAACCAAAGCACATTGGAAGCTTCATAGTATTAAGATAGGGCCGTTGCATGTTAACTCCCCTTTGTACAGCAAGGCACACAAACACAACAAAGTGAAATCAGGGCACTTACAGTATGGTTGAGACCCTCCGAAAACACTTCAAAAGTAGGCCAATCTCAATGATTTTCCTTGCTATGTTACGACCATATAAATCTTTCAAGAATGAGCACATATATATCATGGGTAACCAGCTGTCCCCCTTGGCTTCCCTTTGCTAGTTTAATGCATGTATTGAAACACAAACAAGACTGCCATGATGACTAGCAAACAACTGACAGGGTGCTGAAAAACAGCGCTCCAGGATGCCTGGCCTGAACAAAGTATCCCACTAGCAAACATCTGTGAGGTCATCATTTGAGAAATCTTCCAAGACTAAGGCATGAGTCGGAGGACTAGTCAGTTCAATGGTAGCTGTAATAATCACCTCATCAGTACTATGACCGCAAAGGATATAACTTCAGTGTATGAACCGCCACATTTCCATCATTCGAGACGGAGATGCAGATTTGACCAGGTCACGCCAGTCAAGAGCTGCCAATTCCAAATAGCCTCATGACCATGTAATCCAGGAGAATATGAGGTCACCTGCAGATTGTTTCAAGGAAAAACATCAAAGTAAGCTACCAAATGTCTAGTAAAAGGAATGTCAAACGCGTTTAGGTGAAAAGTATTGGCATCAGCCTAAAAAAAATGGAGATAATCCAATTTAAACATTCCAGAGTGTAATACCCCTTTACAACTCTGGATGTATGAACACAATGTCCTATCCAAACAAGAAATGCTAATTTTCCATGACATATCAACATAAAAGTGGAAAGAATAATTTCAGTGACCACTAAAACGAAGTGTATAGATCCTAACTTCATCAGAAATGCAGGATCCTGAATTTGCACGAGAAGATTTACAAGAGATACCAAACAGTTGATGCTTATTAAAGGTCTATAGGTTTCTAAGAGGAAGAATAATCCTATGTTGTTAGATAAACCCAATATAACTGCATCCAAATTATCTTAATTAGAGGACAGTATACAAAGTCATATGATACCTAAAGAAATCATAATTATGGAGGCACTCCCTGCATGTAGAATGTTGCAACGTTCCTTCAAGTGGGATTACCCCACATTAAGCTAAATTAAATACGTCCAACGTTTCTGAAGAAGTAGGGATTATCCCACATTAAACTAAACAAACACATCCAACGTTTCTTAAAGAGAACTAAATAATCATACTTCTCAGTAGATCATTAAGTCATGAGATGTGCAATTTCTTAGGCTTGCTTTAGTGGAAGATTGCATCCAAAGCTCTCCTCGCTTAGTCAACAACACCCGTATCACCATGATTCTCTTTGTGATTGCTGTGCGCATCATCTCTACGTACAAGTATAGGGGCTGCAACCTCCAGTGGACATGTATCGGCATTTTCTCCAAAGCTTCTTGCGAAGTCTCCGTTCTGGAATAGGTTGAAGCGAGTATGATGGCAGATTGAAGCATTCAAGAGGTTTCCTGGACTGGAATGCCAGATGTAGCAACTACCCTGCAAGGTGTCAATAATTCCATTGATCCGCCAACAACAGTTTGTGCATATCCAATTCCACCAACAACCTATAAAATAATGCTTGTTAAAACATGAACACAAACTGCACAAAAAGCTTGATATTTTGATGCAAGCACTTAAAAATACACTTTATTTCGACAAAAGTGGAGCAAAAGAAAAAAAGAGTACCTATTTTAGCTATGTTGACTACTTGCAAAGTGGGCAAGGGAAATATTTATTATATTAAAGATATAAACTAAAGTTTGATGTGAGATAGGAAAGTCTCTCGAGTCCTAGACCATGGTTACTTTCGTCTTTGCGAAATTCTCAGTTGTTACAAACTGACCAAGTGATTATAAACATCATGGATATGCTCTCAAAGTTCTAGCACTAAGATTTCAACAAGCAGTAGATGCAGATCTACATACATACAGATACAATATAACATCATACAAGAGGTCATATATCTGTCTGTACCTGAACATGATCAAGAACTCCATCTCCATTAATTTCAGCAGGATGGCCTCCTTCTGGAAGATGAAGCTACAAAAAAGACACAATTAAGATCATAGCAAATTCCAAGCTATGGTAGGAAGAAAATGACTTACACCACACAGAAAGACAATAGGTTTGCTGACATGAGCACTTCCTAAAAAGCAAGATAGCTCCCAATAATAACTAAAAAACATCCAATTACCCACGTCCTTTCCTTTGCCACATCTCTTCATTAACAAAATAAGATGTGGAACTTGACTACATGCATCAACACTTGAAAATTCACTTAAATAAAAAAGTTAAACAATGCTAATAAATATGCATATCACAGTACTGGTACTAAAGCAGTCAGATCTTCCCTATTACCTTACATACTGTGCGGCCAGTTGCCAGATGAACAGCCTCAATGCCTTCCTTCTCATAGCTACAACAACATTTTTGGAACCCACCAAAGCTGAGTATAATCTGAAATGATAGGAACATATTGAGCCTTCTGTGTCATAATTCATAAGTAAGCTAGAATAATTGGTTAACTTCATCGCAGTCTAACAAGATGAAAATGTTTTACACCGTTATTGAACAATAAAAAGAAAAAGGATTGAAGGTATAAGCAAACACCATATGAAGACACGCCACGTCCATTCCTATTCATCTAATATAAGAGCTGGATTTATGTATATTTCCTTTCACTCAATGTAAAGTTGGTTGGGTATTCCAATCTCCCTATGCTGAGCACCATGCAGGAAGTTCTCCTGGGAAAACTAAAAGCATTAGTAGCACATATAGAAAGACTGAAAAAGAAGAATCACCTATAACTTAGCAAGGCCACTGATGAATGTAAACTAAAGCCGTCATGGACATGCAAATTTTTTCAAGTTATGGATGAAGCATAGAACCCACCATCTTGATGTAACCAAAATCTGTTTTGCCCCACCCCCATGCTTGTACACACGGCCGACGATGCCTGTTAGCCATAGCAGCAGGACGTCGACCAGAGGGCACCCGGATCTTGTGCAGAAAGCAAGGACACCTCAGACAGGACACGAGCTTCACTTGATCCACCATGTACTTGTCCTCTCTGTGGTTCTAAGACTTGCATAATTGTTAGAAAAAAGGTGACAAACAACAAGAGCATCACCAGCACATGGAAAACACTTTCAGGAAACCAAGTTCCCAATAAGAATCAGACAAAGAACAAGTTCCCAAAGGTACAAAAAGGCACAATAATCAAGGAAAACACAACATAAGCAGTAACTAACATGCAGTAATTCAAGAATCTAGCGTTCTGAAATAGAAATAAAAATGAACTATCCACAATATTTCAATTACTGAAACAGGACCCCAGTGATCTTTTGGTGATGATCTGATGTACAATACCTCAGTAAGGGAGCAATGCAACAACACCTTGAATTTTAATAGTAAACAACAGCTAATTCCTATCATCTAATCCGAGACAAGAATGATAGAATCTCAAGTAGTTCATAGAATCTACTCAATACAAATCTTAACATATATAGACAAGCTCGAAGTAGTTACTAGAAAGATGGTAAAAGGGTGTAACGGAAGTAGGAAAGTTAAACTTTAATAAATCATCCACAAATCCATGAAGTTCAAGCACAAATAAAGCATGTGAAATAAGTATAGTGTAAAATTTCCAATTAACTGCAAAATAGGGTATCCAAAATCAACTAAAAAGGTGATCTTTCACTTGCGCATAACTACATACGAGCAGGATTAAGAAGAAAATAACAATTATTACTTAAAATTTCAGAATTTACCTGGATTTTTGCATCATGGGTAGCAACAAGCACCTCGCTCTTTCCTTCACCGTTGAGGTCAGCGATGAATGGCGGCGGGAGACGCTCCGACTCGTACTTGATCGGGTACTCTTCGGAGAGGTGGAACCATGCCTCCCGGAACGATAACCTCCTGCTTGCTGCAGTTACCATTAGCAATTAATCAATAAAAAAAAAACTAAACAAAAAACAATGGAACAAAATAAACAGAACAGAAAAGAGAGAGATTGGATACTTGTTTTTTTCAGACAACCGCAGAAAATTTTTCCAGGTCTCGTTCGCTATAAAATTTGAAAATGATCGTTAGTCGAAACGAAGAGGGTAAATTTGCACAAACAACCCTTCTTCTTTGACAATCTGGTAAAATCCTGTGGGCTTCGGTTACTAGGCTCCTCTTGGTCTCTGCTTAAGCCAGCCCATATATGAGTTGTTTTTTTTCGTCATTTGAACATTTACAGCACTGATTTGCAAAATACTTAAGCACGAAGGCCTAAAGTGTAACATCTGAAAATCGAATGAACCTCGAATTTTTTATCACTTGTTCAGATCTCTTACTCCGTGCTCCACATGCGAGAAACGACGTGACAAACTTAATTTCGGATCAGCCTTCTATAATAATAATTGTTTCTTAAAATCCACACACCATAAAAATGAGAGTTTTCCTAAATACGCGTAAAACGTGATTATAGATGTCTGATCGCGTAAACTTCACGTAGAGCGAACGATAGACAGAAACAGAGCCGCGTCTCCAACATCTCGATTGATCGCCAACCCTGTCCGCGATAGGACGGGGTTAAAAATTCTTTCACCTTTCCAATTTTTTTCACTGTTCTTCATTTTCTTCTTATCATAACAAAAAAAATTTTCTTCTTATCAAAACATAGACCAGCATCATTATTCGTGTTCTTCTCCTTCTTCTTCTTCAAAGCTTCTGACCAGAGAAATCTAGAGAGCTCTAGAGAGAGATAGCAGGGTGGAGATGGGCGATCAGGGGAGGCGGTCTGGAGGATGCTGTCCGGCGATGGATCTGATGCGGTCGGAAGAGATGCAGTTGGTTCAAATCATTATCCCGATCGAATCTGCCCACACCACTCTGTCTTATCTTGGTGATCTTAGCCTTCTCCAATTCAAGGATGTAAGCTTGATTGTATTCATGTTTATTGATTTCATTGCTGGCGTTGGAAGTTGTACGAATGGTTTCGATGCTGTTGAAGTCGTCGGGTTATGTAGTTGTAGCGTGGTTTGTATTGATAATCATGTTGCTTAGAGGAAAAAAATCGATCTTTGTGAAATTCGATGTATGAGATTGCTAAAAAATATTAGTTTAGGTGGAATTTTATCTGAAGTAGGAGAAAATTTGAGTCTTTGTGTAATTTTAGGAGAAAGCTTATAGACTGAAGGCAACTTTAGATAGTTAAGCTTTCTTTCCTGGACTTGACTTGGTTGGGGTTGAAGTAGTTCTTTCACCTAACCTAAATTGTGGATGTTTCTCTTTTACAGCTGAATGCGGATAAGAGCCCATTTCAGAGAACTTATGCGAACCAGGTAACTAATGTCTACTTTCCCGTCCCAATAAACTCGTGTTCTATTGGTAGTATTTCTTGATCTTCGCCTAGCTATAGCAAGAAATTTTCTATATATTCCAAGTTGCCTGAATACACGTAATTTGTTTATAATTGCTTCCCAGCTTTTTGTATGGGCTATATTGCAAGAGTAAACCAGGACATGTTGGTATTGGGTTGTTTGGATATGGATGGTAGTAAATTCTGCATGGTTGCATCTGGCTGACCAGTTCTCGCAAGTGTGTAGATGTAGGTTGGCAGATGCAACCAGGTTAGGCCATTATTATTCCACCTATGGAACTAATGTCCATGCACTGGATTTCTGGGTTCCTTTTTTTTCAATAGGCAGCTTGCTGCCAGTAATTGTATTGCTATTATTCATTTGTAGAGGTTGACACTCCACAATCAATCAGGGTCGTTCTTTTATTCTTTTTGTTCATTAGTTCACAATTCAACTGTGTAGATTAAAAGATGCGGAGAGATGGCACGCAAGCTGCGATTCTTTAGAGAGCAAATGGCAAAGGCTGGCATTTCTCCTTCAGCAATTTCCATTGCAGACTCTCATGTAGATCTTGATAATTTGGAGGTATAGGCTGAGATCTGACTTGGATGCTAGTTATGTATAGCAAATTTCTGTATAATGTATAAGTTCGTCTATTGTTGTCATTGATAGTTAAAACTTGGGGATCTCGAAGCTGAACTTGTAGAAGTAAATGGCAATAGTGAAAAACTGCAACGGACTTACAATGAGCTGCAGGAATACCTTCTTGTTCTTAAAAAGGTATGCTACTTACTCAAAAGTCTGTGTTTGTACATAAATTGGTAAATTGTCTGGCATAGAGTAGGGCGTCTGTCTAGTTCAGCAGCTGGTAACCATGTGCTTATTAGGCCTTCTTTCTACTTTGCAGGCAGGTGAGTTCTTTTATTCTGCTCAAAGTGATGCAACAGCACAGCAAAGGGAATTCGATGCTCGACAAGCTGGTGATAGTTCCCTGGACAGTCCATTGTTAATGGAGCAAGTATGATTTTATCATATTCCTGCCTTCTCTTTTATTTTTTGGTTTCATATTAGTATGACTCTCTGGTACTTCAGTTCTCTGAATCTGATAATGGTGTCCCAGGAAATGTCAACTGATCCTTCAAAACAAGTCAAGCTTGGGTTTACTAGTGGTCTTGTACCTAAGGACAAGGCAATGGCTTTTGAAAGAATATTGTTCCGTGCAACAAGGGGTAACATGTTCCTTAAGCAATTCCAAATCGATGATCCCGTTACAGACCCAGTTTCAGGGGAGAAGGTTATTTCCAGCAATTTTCAAATCTTAACTTGTGTTAGAAATATGATTCTTTATTTTCGGCAGTTCTTGCCCTTTGCTTTACATATCTTAAAAGATTGAAATGCTTAGATATTTATTTTGGCCTTCATCTTGCAAGTCAGGCTAGCTCATCTAGAAATTATTAACCGCTCTTCGTCAATATAGTTTTAAAGTAGGGCCTTAGAATTTTTACCTTTTTAAATGTTAATTGCTTAGGTTGTAGGATTTCTGACTGTCTCTCTCTCTGACTTAGTTATTTGTGATTTTAAGTTCTAGTCATAAAAACACATGAGAAACTTTGAACTCGTCTGAGAGAGAGCTCTTAGTATAGGGAGTTTAAGAAATGGTGAAGCTTAATGACAGTGACAGTTGTTTGGTTTCAGACATAGGAGTGCTTTCATGATTTCAGTATCTGCTTTAGACCCAAAGCAGAGTTCATTAATTGTTTTAAATGAATGATTTTCCTTGTCCTCATAAGTGACCTAATGTATGGTTTTTTTTTTCAGGTTGCAAAAAATGTATTTGTAGTATTCTATTCTGGAGAAAGAGCAAAGACGAAGATTCTGAAGATTTGTGAAGCTTTTGGGGCAAACCGCTATCAATTTACTGAAGATGTTGGCAAACAAGCTCAACTAGCTGAAGAGGTTTGTGATATTTGTTTCTCGTCTAGTTCTTTTCGAGAATAGGTGGAAGTTATCTCATTGTTGATTGGTATAAAGTTATTGTATGTAGTTAATTTACTTGCTATTTCCTAACAAGCAAAAACCTAATATATAAAGATGGAACATATGAATTGCTTTCCTTATTTGGTTGCCTCCGGTGATTTTTTTACTTTGTCAAATTTTTTATTTTCATCTGACTTCTGCTTCTAGGGGATTAACCAAGTCATTATCTGGCCATTGACTTAGGAATTTAATGGGTTTGTTCGCTCGCTCTTGCAAGATAATTTCTTAACTGAAGCACCTGCTATTTAGTTGTCAGTAAAGTACTTCCTTAGTTATGCTTGCTAGAACTGTTAGATGCATGTTTATCGTATGACTACTTCAATTACAGGTTTCTGGTAGAATATCAGATTTGAAGACTACTATAGATGTGGGATCACTTCACCGTGACAACATCTTAAAAAACATTTCACATCAGTACGAGCAGTGGAATAACATGGTTAGTTCTATTATATTTTTACAATCGTAATACTCAAAAATTAAACGTTCTGGAGAATGCCTAATCCTCAATTGGTGTGTTGTTCCTAATGTTTTAGGTGAGGAAAGAAAAATCTGTCTATCATACTCTAAACATGCTGAGCCTTGATGTTACCAAAAAATGTTTAGTTGCAGAAGGCTGGAGCCCTGTTTTTGCAGCATCTCAGGTTTTTCCCTGAACATTGTGGTTGATATTTTTGTTAATGGATTGTCACAATTCCTTGCGGCCTTACAATTTTGTCCTTGATTTTGCAGATTCAGGATGCATTGCAGCGAGCTACTATTGACAGCAATTCCCAAGTAGGGTCTATCTTTCAGGTTCTGCATACAAAGGAACTGCCACCAACATATTTCAGAACAAATAAATTTACATCCGCCTTTCAAGAGATTGTCGATGCATATGGGTAAGGCTTTCCCCCCCTCCCCCCCAATTCAATTATTTGTTCGTACCAATTCGAAGAAGTGAGAAATGAGCTTTTCAGCTGGTCTCTTTTATATTATTTTAGCAAATGTTAACTTGCTTTTGAGTTTTGGGCTGTGCTATATCATGCGTTGAATGCTGATCTGGAATATCATTAGGATGTGCTGCCCATATAGCTTATGCAGCTAATGATCTGCATAAATCTGTTGCTTGCCCAATATGGACCATAGTTCATTTGTGGTCTTCGTTACTTAAAGCTTTCTGCTTTATATTCCTACCATGTCATTTGTTTGGTAGAGTGTACTTTACTACAGTTCCCGATTGTGGAGGAGAGGGTGTTGTATATGGCTGTGTAACTCCTTGCCTCCTTTGGATGCTATAACTCTTGAACATGTGCTTTTGGGGTTTTCCAGAAAAGTTCTGAATTCTGTTTCTGCAGGGTTGCTAAATATCAAGAAGCAAATCCTGGTGTATTCACAATTGTTACATTCCCGTTCCTCTTTGCCGTCATGTTTGGTGATTGGGGTCATGGCCTTTGTTTACTGGCTGCAACTTTGTACTTAATAATTCGCGAAAAGAAATTTTCTAGTCAGGTTAGATTTCAAATTCTACATATCTGCCTATTCTTGCATATTAAATTGTACATCAATAGTCCTTGTGCATATGGACTTCAAGGAAGTTCCTTTATGTGATAATTGTGGGACATCCTCTCCAAATGGTATTGCGAGTACTGATTAATGCTGAGCTTGTGTTACTTCACAGTTCTCTTTCGATTACTTTCTCGTGTGGTCTTTTTGACTTTCTTACTGTTTCTCTTTCTACAAGCTTTAAGCCTCTTCTCTGATTATCTAACAGAAGCTTGGAGACATTATGGAGATGACTTTCAGTGGTCGCTATGTAATTATGATGATGTCTTTGTTCTCCATATACACAGGATTGATCTATAATGAGTTCTTTTCTTTGCCGTTTGAGATTTTTGGCAAATCTGCCTATGCATGCCGTGATGCTTCCTGCAGGTAATGGTTTCCTCAGGGTATATTGGTGTCTTCTTTATTTAGCTGATATTAACCCCTTCCAACTACAGGGATGCTACTACAGATGGTCTGGTTAAGGTTAGAAGAACTTATCCGTTTGGTGTGGATCCAAAATGGCACGGAAGCCGAAGTGAGTTGCCATACCTCAACTCTTTGAAAATGAAGATGTCAATCCTTCTTGGGGTAGCACAAATGAATCTTGGCATCTTCTTGAGCTTTTTCAATGCCAAGTTCTTTGGGAGCAATATTAACATTTGGTAAGTTGATTTAATTGAACTCTCTTTCCATTTGTCCTACTGGGGTGTCTACAACTCATAAAGCATCCTATGTAGTTTCTTTGATTTTGAAAGAAATTGAATAAACAATGAGGAGAAATAGTGGACACTTTTCTTGAGTATCTAAGTGATTTGGAGTGTTTTGATTGAGGTGAGGCCTTCGTATGTTTTTCTCGAATAAAAAGAAGTTATCTACTGTTCCAATGGTTCTTTAGGGTATGGTGTGTCATCAAGGCATTCTGCACTTCACTTCTATGAACCGTTAGTGTAAACATATTGAAACATATTGCGGTATTAATATATAGCCCTATTTGGGTTCATTTAACACACAGCTGGCTAGTATTGCATACTCTCTGATTCATCAAATTGGCCTTAACAGTATTTTTATCACCTGGTTTTTCAGGTTTGATGGTGTTTTTTTACGTCCATTTTCTTTTTCCTCACTTTGGGCATAGTTGAACCTGTTATATCTTTTATACACTTTCATTAATTTAAAGCACTTCATATGTTACAAAATATAGATTTCTCCTATGATATTTGTGAATACGGAGGTTTGTAATAAGCCCTTATGATCTGCTCTGGGACCAAGTACAACTATACCGTATGATTACTGGTCACTTGTCTTCAGAATTTAACTGTACATCTCTTAGTTTTTCTATAGTGGTGCTTAATTTTGTTTCTTTTTATTTATTCAGGTGCCAGTTCATACCTCAGCTGATATTTTTAAACAGCCTTTTTGGTTACCTTTCCCTTCTTATTATCATAAAGTGGTGCACCGGTTCAAAAGCAGATCTCTACCATGTTATGATATACATGTTTCTTAGCCCAACGGATGATCTTGGTGAAAATCAGCTCTTCCCTGGACAAAAAACAGTTCAGGTTGGTTTTCTCTGTCACTTGTGTTGTCAGTCTATTAGGTCATTCATGAAGCATTTGTTAATATGTGTAATTACGCTTTCAGCTTGTATTTCTTCTTCTGGCTCTTGTTTCTGTTCCATGGATGTTACTTCCAAAACCTTTTCTCTTAAAGAAGCAATATCAAGAGGTAAGCTTGACTGCAATCTTGTTTTTACTACTTTATTAGATATCCAGCAGTTGTTGTTAATAATTTGCAAGCATGTCTCTTCAGAGGCACCAAGGCCAATCATACACAATGCTCCACAGCACAGACGATAACACGTTGGAACTGGAGCCACATCACAACTCGGATGAGCATGAAGAATTTGAGTTCAGTGAGGTTTTTGTGCATCAACTTATACACACCATAGAGTTTGTCCTTGGTGCAGTGTCCAACACTGCTTCATATCTTCGACTTTGGGCGCTCAGGTACACCAAAATACGTTCTATTCAATTACAAATGCACTTTGTTTATGAGCTGATCATTCCTGATGCTTCTATCATCTACGTGGTTTACTTGTGTGAATGTTCAGTTTATACATGCAAACCTCCTTTATCAAATATTGATTTAATGGTGGTTTCCTGCAGTCTTGCACATTCTGAACTGTCCAGTGTGTTTTATGATAAGGTTCTCCTCACAGCTTGGGGGTAAGGCCTCTCTCGTTTTGCATGATTTATTGTTCCCCTTACGAGTATAATGTTGAGGAGCTAAATACTATGTCCATGAATCAGGTATCACAATGTATTTATTCTCATCATCGGGCTCGTAGTATTTATCTTTGTTACCATTGGTGTTCTGCTCGTGATGGAAACTTTGAGTGCATTTTTGCATGCTCTGAGGCTTCACTGGGTGGAGTTTCAGAACAAGTTTTATGAGGGAGATGGTTACAAGTTTTCACCATTTTCATTTGCACTCTCAGAGGAGGAAGAATAATTATCCATGTTAACTTCTGGCTTATATATGAATTTAGGTGGTCTAAGAGCCCTGTGTCCCATGTAAAGTATCAAAACATATTGGAGAGAGAGCACTATCAAAATCTTTCATTCTTGGAATCCAGTGAGCCAAAATTCTTTTGGTTCTCTTCCCCCTTCTTTTATAGTGCACATTTCGGGCTTGATTGTATTGTATTTAATAATTACTCAAAACTACAGATAAACACCGCATGAAAGGCCAATAATAATATTCTAGCATGAGCCTTTCTAATCTGGTGTTTATATTCATTATTATTTGTTCTATAACTATTACAAATTACTCTGTGCACTATGTGACCTTTATGCTCATGGAAAGAAGTTGCCATTCACCTTATGGATTGTGCAATCTGAGCTGTTGTCTGAGGCTCGGCTGCATGATTTGGATGATACAATCAGGTAGTCGATGATATGTGTGCATTTGTTAGCCTTTAGTTTGCCTATTGCTCCATTGTTCATCTAACTTAGATTATTTGTAACATTACAATGGGTATGAGTTTGCAAGATAGAGGCGTTACACATCTGAATGCAGCTGCGCCCTGTGGTAAACAACAGTACAAGTACCTGTGGAGGAACAAGAGTTGGGAATGGCAATTTTGAAGTGTGCAAACTTTCAGTTCAGAAATGTATTAGACAACAATGCAAGAAAAAAGTGCAAAACAACCGCCAGGAAGATTTACAACGCAAAGCATTGCATTGCAATCTGCTTTATTAGCTTCATCAGCTTCCAGCTACTTTTTCAGGGGTTGCAGGCAAGTTGTTTCCATTCTTCACAGAGCTCCCAATGTCCGTCACACTCTTGCCAAAAACTTGCCAGCTTCAACGATGTGACTTCCCGTATCACCTATACTACGTCCCACCAATCCCACCATGCTTCCATTTCCTTCATCTACTAGAAGACACACCCAACCAGGGATACAGCGCAACTACTAGCATTCATCGTGCTTCCCAACCACTCAAGCTGAGTTCTTTTAATGATTTTAAGAACAACTTCTTCCTGTTAAAGCTTGCTGTCTGTATCAAATTTGAATTTTTTTTTTCTTTGATCATTGCTGTAGAAATATATCAACACACCAGTGCTGCTCACTACCTCTGCACGTCGGTTCCTACTTGACACTGCTTTTGCTGGGTCTGTATTATTTCCAAGTATCCAAAGAGTCCAAGCTCATACTTTAGTGGCATCAGGGACCAAGTCAATCAACGGTAACTTGGCAACTCCTAATTTCTTATCTTGTGAAAGTTTATCTTGATCAAAAACCTATAAAAACAAAAACCATTTTACAAGATTCAACTTAAAGGAGCAGCATAACAGGATAGTGCTACAAAATACAACTTTCTTAGAATTTTCATTGTATGTCTTACTTGCAGTACTTAGTCATGTTGAACCTAAGCCTAAACTAATGCCTTTAGTTGTACAACCAAAACAGAGAAGCAATGGCAACGAGTATACCCCAAAGGTAACAGCTTGCTTCCCCTTGTCATCAACAATCATCTCAAATGTGTCGTTCCGTACAGGATTGAGATAATGGTGGATGATTACTTGCGTTTTGAACTTGAAAATTGGCCCTACAAATGACACCACATACAGATCAGATTTAACGTTATATTCTGTATTCTTCAAAGCACTTATTCGTCAAAAGTAACTACCGGGTTGAGCATAGAAAGATTCATGAAAGACTATCAATTGTATAAATCAAATGCATAGCAACTCGAAAGAAAGGCGCTATCTTTTTAAGAAGAAATAAGAATACAAGCACCCACTTTCAAGCATTACTTAGATCATATTTGCTTTCAAATAAACTCTTGTGCTAAAAGAAAATAGCACAGTAGACATCAAATCTTTCTACGGGGATTGTGTCCTTCCGCCATCAGGAATAGCAGTAGGCAATGGTTGTTGTTATTTCCATCTCTATGATCTTCATAGTGGAAATTTTCGTATGCAGATTGCGACGTCTGGACATTTCTGGGACAAATCCTCTCTCCAGTGTTGAAGATAACGGTAAAAAAGACGATCCTCTTAGAAAGAAGGTTTAGTCCAATTTATAAATCTATTCAATATAGAAATTCAGATTTTAAAGGGAGTAATTATATGGTTATGCAGTTAAAGTAAACCTCTTCAGTTGATGCGTTTTAGAGCCGCAAAAATTCTCTAAACTCTAAGGGTGCATGTGTTAAGAATCAGCTTCTTGGTCCGCAAATAGCCTATATATAGTGGATCATCTTTCTTTCTAAGATGATCTTAACTGTCTTTCTGAGCAACCCCAAAAATTGTTGCAAGCTCTTCTTTTTTGCTTATTTCAAGTTCTAACACTCCAAAAGAATGTTCAAGTTCTAAAGCAAAATCAAGTAGAAAGATTTTAGAACAAATCTTAATCTAGAAAAAGCAGTTGAAGTGTTACATACCTATGTAATTTGTCCTAACAACATGGTTATAATACAGTTATCGAAAGATGAAAGAAATCACACTACACCTGTGATGATATAATATGCTGGTTGTATGCCCATAAAACACAAACCAAATGAGGAAGATTTACAATGTCAATTTTGCATTCTGCAGTATAACTTCTTCAGCTTCAGGCTCCATGTTCCTGTGTTGGAGGGAGGTTGTTTCCGTTCTTTTATGAGCTACCGCCATGGCCTGTCATGCTTCTGCCAACAAACTTCCCAGCTTTGCCAAGGCCACTGCCCACAGCACCTATTCCACTTCCGACCAGTCCTGCCCCTGCTCCAATACCTGTTCCCATAAGTCCAACGCCAGCCCCAACTCCTGTGCCTACTAGACCCACACCTGAGCCGACTAGGGATGCGGCGCCACCAATAGCATCCATCGTGCTCCCAATCACTCCAGCTTCTTTCAGTTTCCTTCTCTCTTCCATGAGTTTCTTTTCAGCTTCTAGTGCAGCCATCTGTTCTTCTTTTGTGAATGCATGATACAGAACCTGATACAGACCTATGAATTAGTTGATATCCTTAAACAAAGGCATACTTGTGCCATTAACAGAAAATGGGTAAGCATATGCAAACGCATATGAGTTTATATGCCAATAGTAACATATATCAGGGAAGAACGTTGCTAATAAGTTGCTTAAAATAGGTTTAGAAGTTGGTGTGTGTCCCAATCTTTCTTATTTAAATTATGTGCATGCTTTAAACAGAACTGGAAGAGCAGCTGACAATTAAGTTTGAGGTGTGAAATAGGTAAGAGTGACGGTGGACCACCTTTAATGTGAAAAAATGGAACTAGATGCTGTCACTTCAATAAAAATTTTTCAGGTGCAAAAACAGATTAAGCTGGGTCATTAACCTTCACTTTGAGGATTCCTCGGTCTTTCTTATCCTTGACTTTCAGTGTATCCAATGACGATAACAGCCTGAGCTCAAATTCTTTGGAGGCATCAGGAACCAAGTCAATCAACGGTAACTTGACAACACCTAACTTCTTATCTTGGGAAAGTTTATCTTCATCATAAACCTGCAAAATTGAAAATGATTTAGAAGATTCAAGTTAAAGGCGCAGCATAACAGTATGAAATTGAAAGGTAGATTTATCATAAATTTTCTGTTGACTTCAGCAATAAAATAATGCAATCCTAAACATCTTCGAATAACAGGATAATGCAACAACTACATATCTCACTTTCACCATTTAGTTATGTCAATACTCAATCATATATTTAACTAATGCCTTAGAGGGCTAAACCAAAACAAATGGCAGTGGCTGTACCTCAAAGATAACAGCTTGCGTCTCTTTGTCATCAGCAATCATCTCAAACGTTTCGTTCCATACAGGATTGAGATTGTTGTCGATTACTTTTGTTTTGACCTTGAAAATAGGCCGTACATACAATATCACATATGGATCGGATTTACCTATGTATTCCTTATTCTTCAAACCACTTGCTTTAATAATCGTTATCTCAAGTTTTCCTTGCGGCTTAAGTTCAAGATCACTGCACAAGAGAAACAGAAGGGTAAGGGAAGCAAGCACTCCATACAGCTTAGGAGGGGAAAGTATAAGAGCAGAAGTTGTTACTCCAAAACCTGTACTTGAGTCAGAGTAACTATAGCATCATATTTAATTGCTTCTTAATGATCGTTCCTATCATCTCACAAGCAGTTGCTACAATCATTTCAGGATCTTTTCAACATTGGTTATCAGTTAAACTGTAATATTTATTATTCAACCTTCGAATAGAAGTACTCTTCTTTTTCACAAAAACCTGTCAAAATCAGTTTTTTTATTATTTTTTTTTTCTGAGTGTATGTTAAAGACAGACACTAACCTTGTATCAACAGCAACACCTCCAAGTGGAACAACAATCCTGTGGGGCCACTGAAGCTGGTCTTGAATAACCGTGTTTATAGTATCCTGTGAGCAAAATGTAACACAAGCATTGCCCAATTAGAATCATAGAAGTCAATAGATAAAATATGAATGAAAGGCCTTTAGAAGAGAATGGCATAATAAGTTTTCAAAAATTATAACCTACAAAAACAAAAGTGAAACTCACATCAATAATATCTGAGAGCCCTGGGATGGCAGTTAAGCTTCCTCCTATAGCCTTCAATACGTAATCAATTCTAGGTTTTGGCTGAAACAGACAGGAAAAGAATTACAGAAAGATTATATTAAACAGAGTAAGTACCAAAAGAATAATTTGCCAAATGCTACAATAAAGATAATGCTACGGAGTTTATGTTTAACCATTAAAAAAGCCCGAAAGAACAAAATAGTTCCAATTTAGTTGTGAGAGAAGGGAGTTAGATCGTATGGCATGACGCCCAGTTAAAGATCGATCCACACAGATAGTACTTTTCCTAACCTACTATGCTAATTTCATGAAGATTTACTTCCAGTCAAAATTCCTTAGAACAACTAAATTGAAATGAACATAGAGATTACTTTTGTAAAGTAAATCGTACTGGTGCCAAAGTGACAAGTTCGCCCTAGCACAGAGTTTATATTTTGGTTTTCAGGAAAATGCACATTTCTTTTGTTATGTCTTAATTTGCAACATGAGCAGCAGTAATTCAGGTAAAACTTGTTAAAATATACCATTTTTCCCATATCGTATGCTTCTGTACTTCAACCTAAACCAATTCACACTACAGAACATGTTCTATCCCTAGTCTGCTTTCTGTAGATATTTCTCCAAAAAAATCTGCAAACTAAATCTCATTGGTAATCCCTTCATGAGTATTAATGCTGCCGCATAGTTATACAAGTTAGCACTTGGTCAGAATAAGTATACATTCCCAAAGATGGAAAGACAAGGTAATCCAACAAATGCAAAAGATACGTCATAGAAAAAGTTTGCAGCCTACATAAACCTCTACGGCTGATGCAATTTCATGATGCTTATAGACTGCAGCTAGAAGTCAAGTTTCATGTTTCACTAACAGCAAATATATTGAGATAATCTTTCGAAGATTATA
The DNA here is from genome assembly GCA_019914995.1 of Acanthochlamys bracteata. Classification (NCBI taxonomy): domain Eukaryota; kingdom Viridiplantae; phylum Streptophyta; class Magnoliopsida; order Pandanales; family Velloziaceae; genus Acanthochlamys; species Acanthochlamys bracteata. The sequence goes on from CM034126.1 coordinate 2,912,226, forward strand.
ATAACTCTCTTAGTAAGGATAACTGTTATTAGTAAAATAAAACGAACCTCGGAAAGGAGAGCCACCACAACAGCAGAGATACAGGGAATCTCTTCGGAAAGTTGGAAAATAACACGCACAACAGTGTAAACTTGAAGATTCTTCAACTACAAAATAGAGCAGCATACCTCTTTAATAACTGAATTATTTAGTAGAAAAATTACGAGCAAGAATTCAATGAGGTCATTCTAGAAACCATATGAAATTATAATCAGAACCTGCACTGGAAGCTTAGCAACGAGTGCTTCAACTGCAAGTATAATGCTTGGATCCCCACCCCAGCGCAGGTCAACATCCATAGTGATTTGTCCTTTCTTAAGACTTTGGACTCGAATCCCTTAGGAAGAACAAGCAAATGGAAAACATAATCTTAGCACATAGTTTTTGGACTAGCTTACAAAAATAAGATGCAATCTGAACTTTTTATGTTGTTAGCTCCCTTGAGTAATACATAGCAAGTTGCTAATTGCATAACTACACAACATCAAACTTCTAAATTCACTTCGTGTGTTTATATCGATCATTCACATGTTTAGGTCGTTGTAATATTAACCTTGCATAAATAAATTTGCCTGATCGACAGGTACATTCCAAGCAGAGAAAACTACATGTTATGGCATGAAAAGTGGCAAGGAAAAGTAGCATAGGTATGCTCGTGTATCATAGAATCAAAAGCTTCACCCTGTGTCATCAGCACTGAAATAATAATCATTGATAAAACACACCTTCGACCTTAGGGGGAACATTCCCTAGGAAAAGCTTGCTAAACTTAAGAGACACTCCTGGGGGACGATAATCATCCAGAATTGGTTCCACAGTTTCCTTGATAACAAAGGATGCAGCCTGAAGCAAAATCAGGAGCAAAATTATTGAAGAATCATTCTTTAATATATACTATGTGCACTATGTATGATACTATATAAAACAACTTGGTAAGCAATGAACAGTAAACAAGAGGAAGTAAGAATTAGTAACTAGTCAACTGGTAGGATTAATCATACTAAAGCAGTCTTCCTTCCTTTTGAAAAGACTCTCTCTGTAATCTCTCCCTTTAATTTATATATGGTGCTGCCTTTCTTTCTCAAGTTCCTACTGGCCACCAGAGAGACTTGCAACAAATGACCTATTATGTTATCTTTCATAAATTTCTTTCATTCAACTTCCTTAACACATATATTCTTTTTTGCATATCATGTTCTTTAAAGTTGCAAATCATATATGACAAGATTGCTATGGATAAGCATGCAAACTAGACATTGATCTAAAAGAGAAAAACATGCAATTCATTATAGAAATAGAAATGAAAGCTATGCAAGAATCCAAAGCCACTATGAGCTCATCTCAACATTTTGATATATGCAAACAGAACAACTTGAAATGTAGATTCAAATGAAAAGAATCATCTTAAATCTTGGAGACAGCATTTGAATTGCTATAAGTTTTTCTATTAGTAAGTAACACTGACGATATGAAGATGCCAGAAGTAGATAAAATTAATTACTTCTGCAACAAATGGCCACAATTTGCCAAGCATTTTGTTCAGCCATTTGACCTGCAAAAGCAAATATATTAAAGAGTCGAAGGCCATGCATATGACAAGATTTGAGATGACAGCGATAGCATGATTGTACTTTTTTATTTAACAACCTGTTCATACTCAGGAAAAGATACCCATTCGGGATAACTGTCACCGCAAAGTTTCTTCAAGTCATCTCTTTTAAGGGAACCCAACAATTTCACATCAACAGCCTGTAGATGAAGGCCAAAGCTTTATGTCTCAAGGACCCTACGTGAAAAACAAAATGATGGAGAACAAACTATCTAACCAGCTGAAACAAACATTAAAAAACTTTAAGGAAAAAAAAAAGATTTTTGGAGATGGCATGTAAAAGAATACAGAAACACATAGGAATATACACAGATGAAGAGTCTTGGATATGGTGAAACTTATGTAGGTAATTAATAGAATAATAGAAAACATGCAATATCTGCATTTACTAGATAACAGGCTTAATTTACTTAATAGGTGATTTATTCATGATAGACTTGATAGCATCACCCCCAAGAGCTTCGAAACTATAAAACCCCTCCTCATTTTCATCTCCAATCAAGTGCATAAAAGATAAAAATCATATTCATAAAAAGATAGCAGGCAAGATTTCAACTCTTTGTTCGAATTTTACTTCATAATTACCATTAACATAATCAAAATAAAAACCACCTAATAACAAATCAAACAAACGAGTAAAATTCAAGTCAACGTTAGTCGAACGCTGAAACTGAAGCAAAGAACATTTATTCAAATCCCCATTCTCAATCCGCTTTCCTCCTATATTCCCAATTACATATTTCTTCCAATTCATCAAAACTCAATACCATGAAACGTTACAAAAACCCAAACACAAAAGTTCAATCAAAGATTTAAACAGAAACCAGGGAAATCTAATCTGAACAAGGAAGAGAGAGACCTTGCTAACACGCTTGGTGGTGCGGTACTGCATCATCCAGCTCCATCCAAACACAAGTGCGACTCCTACCACCGTTCCAAACACAAATCCAAGTATCAATCCCATCTCTATAACAAAGCTTAGGATATTATTCCTCAACTTCTGAACATGGGATTTAATAGCAAGCGAAGAAGCCTCTCTATAACAAATGTTAATTCGTAAACAATTAACTGAAGAATGAAGAAGAGAACCAACGCGACACAAAGAGAATAATAAAAGAGAAATCAACCAGAGATAATAGCGATGATTATTTATTATTATTTAAATTAAGAAAGATTTTCTGGTTTTAAATCGGGAAAGAGTGTGGGACCAGTTGTGAGAGGAGGTAAAAAAAAAGGATTAACTGTTGATGAAGGTAATTAAAAAGAGTATTTAAGTAAATAATTAATTCTTTTTGGTTTTTGTTTTGTGAGAGAATTAATTAACTTTTATGATTCGGAGCTTTCAAGACAATTAATTAATTTTATGATACTTTGCTTTGATGAGCATCACCAATGCGGACACGTAACCGACGGGATTTGAGGAAGAAGATGGACAGCTTGGAATTTTCTTTTATTTTGAAAATGCTTTGAAATTTTTTAGTTCTGTCTGCATTAAACAAAAATTAACAAATTTATTCAGAAAAAAGAAACAGAAATTGTAGGTGTACTCACTTTAGCAATACTGGTCCGGTTAGTAACTTACTATGAAAGTGTGGTACTTGTATTGTTTTTTGTTTTAAATTGGAGTTATAAGTGAGTTGGAAATATACGTTTATCTTCTATAGTTGGCCATGATAATAAAGTCTAGAGAGGTTCTCATTAAGTGTCTTCTATTTTCTAGTTTTGGTAATCCATATTTCTTTTCTGCTTGCACCCGTGACTCGTGTTTCCAGTTAAAAAGCCAACCAACATCAATTCAATTGCCTGCTTAATTAACATTCATCAACCGAAATATCGTGGCCAACTTGGCAGTTGTATGTGGTTTCTGAAATCTATTCGTTTTTAGTTCTCATTAATCAAAAGGTCAAACGGGCCACTTGTTTTCTGCCTTAATATCTTTGAAATGCATACACAGCTTTCGCACGACCAAAAGCCCAGCAGCCCATGGAGAGACCCAAACGGTCGGAAATCCTACAACACTATAACAGATCAGTTAATGACAATTGCGTTATTAGCTGGGCTGTTAGGCCCAACACCTGATCATCATAATCAATGACGTCATCGATTTCGTAAACTTTAATCGCTTCCTATGAAATTTATCAAATCTACAACCAACCTAAGACGTTAATAATACAATAAACAACAATAATCATTATCATTAATTGAAGTTAGATCAAGTGGTGGGTGATGACTTTCAAATTTAATAAAGTGGTAATTTGTCTTGTTTATCGTTAAACAAACAATTCATGAGTTGCGAGTGAGATGAATTAATCATTAGATTAGCTGGATTATACCAGATTTTGAAATCACATGAGCATTTTGTAGCTAGAAGTTGAGGTAATCCGTGAAAACCATATAATATTAGAATTCCAGACAAGTGGTCGGGTCTTGTAGGCCCCAAACTGATTTCGTCGTCGTTTATATATCTGTGAATGATTAAATCAAGCGAATCCAAACTTATTAAAAGAAAGCTTTTCTAGTAAAACATCTTCAGTATCAAGCTAAAAGGAATCCTCTGTACATTATGGTATCACCGTAACGTTAGCAACAGATGTAATTATGCCTCACCAGTTGGTTGATAGTTGGCGGAATATATTCTCTCCAGTCATGACTAGCTAATTAAAGAAAGAAATATTGCTATGTAATTTTATGACATTGATCATTTGATATTCTATAGAAAAAATGAAATTTATTAATATTCATATTGGATGTCTGTCTGCAGCTAAATTGGCTCTGTTATTTGTTTGATGTCAACTCCTGTAGTTGTCCATGCATGCTAGAGTTGTTTTTAGAGTTTTAATGAGAAATTTTGTATCAATGAGCAAGAGGAAATTCCATTGTTTTGAAGTATTTCAAAACTAGCTAGCTTAGAATTTTTTAGATTATCCTACGCAATTGTAATAATTTATATATATATATGTAGTATTAAGAAGGTGTTTGAGAGTGATTACAAAATTTGATTTTTTACATAAAAAATATTTTTAAATACTTTTAAAATAAGTTTATATCTAAAAAATAAATAATAATAAAATTTTATTTTATATAATATGTTAATATATTTAAAATTTTAATAAATTTTATAAATATATAAAAAAATTAAAATAATAGAAATTAAAAAGTAATGACAAAAGATCTCCTAAGTATTGACCAATTGCTCATGAAAAATTGCTGCTGTTGTTTGTTGTTGCCTCACTTTCTACAGACTAGACCAGTAAGAGTAGAGTTTTGATTTCTTAAAACCGAATGTTTCTTAAAACCGAAGCTTTGCTTACGGTAGTAAGGAAGAAGCAGACAAAGAAGGGTATACAGGAAGAGAAGTCACGAGAGTTAGTAAAGCTGAACGAAAATATCCATGGATAGGAATGTTAGTTACCCTCTATTGGTTAGCCATTTCAATTATTGGATGGATTATGATTTTGATGATTGATATACGTATGGTACCAGTCATGGATTATCAACTTTACCTGTACCAGACTACCAGTTACTCTACCATACAACATAACTCATACGTAACATAAGCCTGTTGGAATACACCACCGCTCCATCTCCATCTCTATTTGTTCTTATTTTACAGTAATTTTTGTCTTTTAACTGTCAAAAGAAATCCCAGGGAGAAGACGAGTTATTAATACGAACAAAAGACCAGCTACAGGAACGAAAAACCTTCTCAAATGAAACCATATATGCTACAGAAAAGAAAACCTTTCAATTCAATGCACTCTCTCTCTCTCTCTCTCTTATTACGGTAACAAGTCCTTCCCAATTCATTCATTTTCTTTATTTTATTTTATACGTAGCTTGCAATCAATTAATTTAATAATAGTCACTCTCTCACTCGCTGCTCTCTATCGACTCCGTAATTTAATTGAATCAAATTTCAGACGTCACCCATGCCGTGCCATGCCATGATTCCTTTCTCTGCCCACCGCCGCTGGTCCCCTTCATCATCTTCTTCTTCTTCATCACTCTACACTCTCTCTACCTGACTAATTCATTACTCAAGCTTTGTTGTTGTTGTTGCTGTTGTCAATCAATGCCATCACGGGTTCTAGCTGAGCCACCGATACCGGTGCCGGTGCTCGTTCCCATGGGACGCGCTCACGATGGCAATGTTCGCCACAAGTTTCTTCTCCCGCTGGCTGCAGCAGCGGCAATCGCTGCGGCACTCTCGATCTTTATCGCAGCGGTGATCGGTGTTCTGTTATACCGCCGGTGTTCCAAAAACCGCACTGCTCCAGAAGCTGCAAAAATTTCTGTCGCTGCTGCAGCGAGTGGGATCCCGGTTCTGCGCCGATTCACCTACGCGCAGCTGCGGCGGGCTACAGCTTCGTTTTCACAAGCAAATCGGTTGGGACAGGGCGGATTTGGTCCGGTTTTTCGTGGGAGTTTATCAACGGGGCAAGATATTGCTGTGAAAGTAATGGATTCTGGATCACTGCAAGGGGAACGCGAGTTCCAGAATGAGCTCTCCCTTGCTGAAACGATCCTTTCGCAACAATCACTAGATAAGAAATTGATCGTTGCACCCTTAGGCTTTTGTGTTGCAGAGAAGCGAGAGCGCCGCCGTGGATGGTGGCGATGGAGAAGGAAAGACAGCAGCAGCATTACTGAAGTAGCGGATCATGATATTGAAGAGGATGAATCTTCGCGGCGGTTGTTGTTGGTTTACGAGCTGATGCAGAACGGGAGCTTACAAGACGCACTACTATTGCGGCGATGCTCGGAGCTTGCAGATTGGGCGCGGCGTTTCTCCGTTGCAATCGATATATCTCGCGGTCTACAGTTTCTTCACTGCGCTTGCTACCCACCGGTGATTCACGGCGATATCAAACCAAGCAACATTCTTCTTGATTCTACTTTCTCTGGGCGCATCGCTGATCTGGGGCTCTCTCGTCTGAAGTCCGACGAACAACAGCAGCCACCACAGGTTGATGAAAACCAGAATTCAACTAACAATAATCAAGTTCCAGCTTCTTCAGAGATCTCGATTAGAGTACCTGCAGAAGAAGATGCTTCAATGATGGGTGAAACCTTAGAGGAGAGCACTAACACCACGAATTATTTGGAAGAGACAGCTGCAGTTCCACAAGTTACAGGGAAGTCGCCGGAAGACGATGAGTGTTCGGCTCGAGTCCCTGAAAGTTATGCAGCACTTGAAGTTGCATCGACATCAGATGCAGTTGGATTTGATCAGATTAGTGTAGATAGTGGGATCACAGATGCTTCTGGCAATCCGAAATCTGGAAGGAGAAAGATCTCTGCTCTTTCTGGTAAAGACTGGTGGTGGCGGCAGGACGGTAATGGTGGAGCTAATTCTGAAACGGGGAGTGTTAAGGATTATGTTATGGAGTGGATCAAATCAGAGATTAAGAAAGAACGGCCTAGGAGCAGTGAGTGGATTGATGATGGGAAGCCGAGGGTGAAGCCTGTGAAGATTGATCGGAAGAAGCAGCAACGAAGATTGGAGTGGTGGGCAGCGCTGGATGAAGAGAAATCAAAAAAGGAGAAGAAGCTGCGGCAGCACAAAGAGTGGTGGAGGGAGGAGTACTGCGATGAACTTGCCAACAAGCATAAGAAGCGAATGTTGTCAAAGTCCCCCTGTAGCATTGATTCAGCAGGGCAGCAGTGGTGGCAGAAAGATGATGAAGTTGATCATCTGTCACCTCGTGGGAGAAGGAAATTAAATAAGATTTTGACCAAGAGAAGCAGAAGCAGGAATAGTCGGACGAGTATTGATCGATGCCCAGCACCAGTAAGGAGAAACAGCTGCGATAGGGCTGGCAGTGACATACCGAAGAGTAGTGCGGTTAGCAGTACACCAAGTATGAGGGGCACCGTCTGCTATGTCGCTCCAGAGTATGGTGGTGGAGGTCCTTTGTCAGAAAAATGCGACATTTATAGCTTCGGTGTGCTTCTGCTGGTTCTGATCTCTGGCCGGAGGCCACTTCAGATGACAGCCTCACCTATGTCTGAGTTTGAGAAGGCTAATTTGATTTCTTGGGCTCGACATTTAGCTCGATTAGGAAGCCTGCTGGATCTTCTTGATCCTTCTCTCCGTGCCGTTGACAAGGATCAGGCACTACTCTGTATCACTGTTGCACTATTATGCATTCAAAAGTCCCCATCTCGCCGACCTTCAACTAAGGATATTGTGGGGATGCTTACCGGTCAAACGGAGACACCAGCTCTCCCTATGGAGTTCTCGCCATCGCCACCGGATAGGTTCTCATTCAAATCTACAAAGAGGACAACACAGTAAGGTACGTCAAAGTACTTGAATAGGCAACGCAGTGTTTATTGTATACAATCATTTGAAAGTTTTTATAAAACTGTCTGCTAGTTTGTCGGTGTATAGACAAGATGAATTTTGAAACAAAATACAGTCTATTTACAAATTCTTATGCACATTAGGATCTTATCTTTTGCTGATATCCAGAGGAAATGTTAGGGAGGAATTTCTAGCAAAAAAGTTGCTAAGCTATGCTTTGTAAAGTTTAAGAAAAGCCAAACCATTAACGTAGCTATTGTCTTATTAGTATAAAGCTGCCTGCTTCGTTGTTGGATGTGATTTGTGCTCTTGGTCCCTATAGAGTGTTTCTTCCTTCATGTTATGTTTTTCTAAAGTTTACGAACTCCTGGCCCAGACTTTTGTTTCAACCCATCACTGAATTAGAAAGTTGTCTTTCCTTAGAGAATCCTAGCTTTTCTTTGTAGTCTACTTGGCAAAGATGGATCACTAAACTATATTATAGAATCTTATAGATACCTGTTGTAGGAAGCGATAATCTTGCCAAAGTGGTAGCTTGCAACAAATTGCTGATTTCAGCCAATACAGACATAATGTTGGTGACTGGCCACCATAAACTCATTGCTTGCATTGGAAGTGAGTTTGAATTAGTTGGACTAAACAAGGAGATATGAAAGTAGTTAGACATCTGCTCCTTACTTGGTTCTGGTTGTAGATATTTGTTAATGTCTTTTGCTTGTGCTGCAGTTGATTGGCGAACGCTTTTAGATATACTTATGACTATACGATCAAGGAATACTTTGTCTAGTTATGATTATACGTAAGGTTAAAATTCAAGTCTGTTTTTCATTGCTGTCATTTTAAAACCTTTTTTGGGTGGAGTAAGCTTAAGTGAATGTGATTGCTTTGGTTTTGTATTGCAGATCTTTCTTTAGTGTAAATGCTTTTTTAACTCTGTGGTACTAGTGTCTTCAAAAGGCAATCCAAATTAAATACCGAAGTAGCACTCTGTATGTTTTCGTAAAACAAAACTTCACTCTGTTTTTCCTGAAACAGAACAATACTGCTATCACCAAAATGCTTCTTAAATGTATGTCCAATAGCGATTTTCTGCAGAGAAGTTTTATCTCTGGTGCTGTAAATTAGCAGTGTATCCCTTTTGTACCTAATGTATATTATTTGATTTGAAAAAAAAAGAAGAACAAAATCGTATCTTTGTTTAGGAAACTCTTTCATTTATATTCAAGCTCAAGTCTTATTCTGAAAACTGCTGAACTACATGTCTAACTTTGTATACTATGCAGCTGTTTGAAATAATAAGGACATAGTTGCGCCTGGGCTATCTTCACAGGATAAGGCACCTATTTCGTACATTCTAATTGGATGTGACCAGGTTGGGATTCTTAATGCATCTTCTGTAGCCTCTTCAGTCCTGTGTCAGTTCCACAGACTAAGAGCTTTTTCTAGTTACACATACTGACGACTGCAAAATGACATTTCTGAACCATGCAGTAAGTGTCTGACCTTTCTAGCTTAAAATCATACTGTTGTCATTTGCACAGGTAATGTTGAATTAACGCCTACCCGTTACTTCTGCTAATCTCTTGTATTCTGGCAGAAATATACTTTTACCAACCATTCTTGAGCAGATTATCTTACTGTCAACTAGTCATTCGCAAGGACCTGTCCCCCTCAATAATGCAGAGACGGTACGTGCAATTTCTATTTCTTGGAAAGATGAGAAAAATTGCTATCTGCATTTCTTAAAGTAGGCTTTAATGTTTTTAATAAATTTCTATAGCTTCATATGCAATATGAAGCAGATATTCTATCTGCACCTTGATTTGATTCTAGCTGCCCTTATTGTGCTGCATACTTTGGTACCAGGAATTCAGTTCTTAGTAGTATGTTGCCAGTTTCCAATGTCTTTTGTAATGTCAGCTCATTTTATGAAGACCAAGCTCAAGAACCAACAAGGGACCTCATACCATCAAACGCAAGATTTGCCCTCCTCAACTTTGTTACATCTATCTTTTTTTTCTACCAAAATGATTCTCTGGTATCTAATCTTTGATGCGTAATCTTGAAGCAGCTTTTGTAGACACTGCAACTCTAAAGGCTTTACATACGAGTACTAAAAATTCATCTTGATTCTAAACATTATCATTCAAATCATTGGTTAACATGGATTGGAGTTTGTTTTAAATACAAACTCAAAACAGCTTTCGAAATAGTGGTTAGACTTGTAATAACATCTTTTTGTATACTCAATGTACTAGATGTTTCTTCTCATTCCACCAGAAGAAACTCTGTGAGTATAATTTTGTTCGGATTTTGATGTTGTTGTTCCAGGCTTCCAGCTGGATGCAACTTAAACTAATTTGTTGTTCTAGACTTCTAGTTGGTCTCACGGCGTCACCTTTAGTCAGTCGACCATTTTCCTGGGTGCATTTGTGACTGCTCTAATTTGACAGAAATTTGCAAAGTAACAGCCATCTGTAGCAAGGAGATTCGCGGTAATTTTTGAAGTTTGAGCGCACTTGTCTGGTTTTCCTGCTCGAATTAATGTTTAGATGTCACAGTATGTGGTTTAACTACTATTTACCAATTTCCTACAGTTCTGGATCTTTGCCAACATCAGGTACACAATGTAGCACGGTTACAGAGCAAGTTGGTTGATTTTGTTTCTCATAGGAAAACATGCTTAGCTGTTAGGTGCAAGTGTTTCCCAGCAAGTGGCTATATTAAGCAAATTGAACCCACAATCAGGTACTGCTACCAAACTTTTAGCCTTCAGAAATTTATTGATCAACTAGTTATTTGCTTCTTGTATATTGCTCAGCTTCAAAACCAAGAGGCTGGTTTATGGTTCTGTTTGGTGTGCTTTTCTATTTACTATTTTTTTTATTTTTTGTTTCTCAATAAATTTTTTATAATGTTTTAGATTTTGTTTTGAAAATTTAGAATGCATCAATAAATTTCATGTCATACAGTTAGTATGTATATAACTATCGTACTTTTTAGGTTAAAAAGAGATAAATTTGTTTTTCAAAAAGTCTATAAAAACATTTATTCTTTAAAAGGTCTATTTTTGTAGCAATTTCAAGCGACCACTATATCAGTTTTCTCTTTGAATGAACTACAATTTCAAGCGACCACTATGCAGGTTTTTCTCTTGAACTTTCCAAATTTTCTTTGCCAAAGAATATTCAAGAATCAAGAGGGAACAATCGGACTTCCGTCTAACAGAAAGGAAACAAATTGAAAGATAACGGAGACACATGAATCACGAACTTTTATCATAACAATAAAAATATGTTTTAAATATCCAAAATTTTAATTTTTGCCGTCAGAATTAAAACTTTTTCGAACCTTCGGTGGTTCTTCTTGCTATTGGCGGATATCGACATTGATATTATTAAATAAACGAAGAGAGAGTCGTTCATTTCAATTCTTTCTCTTACCGGAAGGATAGGAGTGTACACGACTTCCACAAGAAGGTTCTTATAGAATTTCTTCGTTGGGAGGAAAAGTCAAATTTATCTGAGTTTTTTATAATAATAAAACTATATTTTTAATATTCAAAAATTAGATTTTTTATCAGAATTAGAATTTAAAATAATCACGTTTTTAAATTTGTTATAAAATTTAAAACTCTACTTTAGTATTATTATACATAAAATTTTAAATATAAATTAAAATACAAAAACTAAAATTTGTTTATAGTTCATTTTAAAAAATAATTAAAATATAAAATTTTTTTATTATTTATTTATTTTTTTAAAAAATATTTTTTTGTTTTTTCACTTTCACGTAGTTTAGGTACATTTTGAAACACCACTTAACATCGATCACTTTCTCTTCTTCCAAAATGTGGAAAAAAACTCAAAGAAACTAAAAAGAAAATAAGGGAAACCTCAGCCAGTGACTCTGGGTGAAGAAGGATAGAAGACTAATTAAGATATTGCAGATCATTTATACAGCCACAGAGAAGGCGAGTTTTCTTTCTGCTTTCAGCTCCTGCGCTCATAAAGTCGAGCCAACCACTAAACCAACCGTCCAGCTCCAACGATCAATACAGGCTACAGATATTGTTTTTCCAATTGAGTTCAAACACAAAATTTCCATTAAAACCTGTTGTATAACCTTCAAGTCTGTCACTTGATTCACAACCCAAAATTTTCATCTGAAATGGATCCATACAAGTTTCTGAAGATCTCTCTGAATCCCGATGGCACTCTTTCCCGCCACCAAGAGATTCCCGATGCAATACCAACCGGCGACAACAACAATATTGACGACTCTTCTTCTTCTTCACTCGCTGCACTCTCCAAGGACGTGACTCTGAACGACGAAAAGAAAACCTGGATAAGAATATTCAGGCCAAACATTCCTCCTCCATCTCCGACTGCGAAGTTTCCGATCATCCTCTACTTCCATGGTGGAGGCTTCATTCTCTTCAGTGCTGCCACAAAACTGTTCAATGATTCAAACGGACGCGTTGCTGCTGCTGTTCCTGCTATAGTGCTATCAGTTGAGTACCGACTTGCACCTGAGCACCGGCTTCCTGCAGCATATGATGATGGAGTTGATGCCGTTCTTTGGCTTCAAAATCAGGCAAAGGAATCGGAGACTGGCGGCTGTGATCCCTGGCTCAGGTATGTTAATACCGAAGTTAAAATTTAGGGGAAAAAATTAAACTTTTCTAAATGCTTGAAAAGCCGTCGTCTTATCGTTGAGAAATCATTATTAGGTACTTTTATGTACTTGTATCTAAGAAGTTACAGATGATTTTTTTCAAAAGTTTGAAGCGGAAACGAATTTTTGTTGTGTGAATAGTAACAAAGCTTGATTACTAATTTTAGGGACTATGCCGATTTCTCTAGCTGCTTTCTCATGGGCAGCAGCTCTGGGGGCAACATAGCTTACAACACTGCTCTTCGAGTTCTTGACCTCGATGTCAAGCCGTTGAATGTAGTTGGTCTGATACTGAACCAGCCATATTTCAGCGGCAATGAGCCAACTGATTCAGAGACTAGACTGGCTGAGGACCGCATTTTGCCGCTTCCTGCAAACCATCTGATGTGGGAGCTCGCATTGCCTGAGGGTTCAAACAGAGACCATCAGTTCTGCAACCCTATAATGCAGCCTAGTGGCAATGCAGCACGCCTGCCTAGGTGTTTGTTGAGAGGATACGCTGGTGATCCGCTCGTAGACAGGCAGCGGGACCTGCAGAAGATGCTAGAAAGGGAAGGCGTGAATGTTGTTACAAGATTTGACGATGATGGTTTTCATGGTGTCGAGATCTTTGATCCGAAGAAAGCGGAGGCGTTTATCACTGACGTGAAGGACTTTGTCCTGCTCCATGGTGGGCAGAAGTTGTAAGCTGTTGATCACGAAATAAACGTCTGGTAATGTACTCTTCATGTGATGAACGTTTCCCTTTTGTGTAATAAGATAGCAATTATTTTTAAACAGATGACATAATTTCCAGAGCACTTCTGCAAATCAGTAGTTCATTTCATCTGTGTTTATCAATGTAATGGTTAAAGTGTTACTAATGGGCACTTATGCAGTCTGTAGAAACTAACCTGAACAGATATAAGTAAACGCCAGCGAAATGCTCTAACCAAGGGCTTTCTTTCACAAACTTTTTGCTGCTCAACAATGCAGACCACTGGTGTAAATGGACATCCGTATAAACCATGGGCATTCTATACGTAAACAAACAATATTCACACAGGAATTGACTATAGAAGAATCAAGCGTATGGTTTTCTAATGTTTTGAGAAAGCAACATCTATGAATTTGCTAACTGTTGCAAGAAATACACCTCTAAAAGCAAAGAATGTAGGAGCTGGCTTCTATTCTTTGATACAGTACATTTAGTTGGTGAACTCACCAGAGCATTGGTCATGCAGAAACGGGAGTAAGCAAAGGCCTGTTTGAGAAGAAAGCCTCCAGATTTCCTATTATAATTTGCAAAAGACTATTAAATGATTCTGGAGTAAGAACAGCTCTGTGAGGTGATAACACCACATTATCCATCTGGAAGAGCTCTTTAGGCACATTAGGCTCATTTTCATATACATCAAATCCAGCGCCTCCTAACTCTTCTTGCATCAAACAGCTGACCAGTTCCTTCTCATCAATGATGGCTCCACGAGCGACGTTGATGATTACTCCTTTCTCACCCAAGGCCAGCAAGACATCTCTGTTAATCATGTGGCGTGTTTCACTTGTCAATGAGCAAGTCAAAATTAGAACATCACTAGCAGCAGCCAGATCACGAGCATTGGAAAAGTAAGGATATGATACAAATGTCTTTGGAGATTTTGAGTTGTACATTATGATGCAACCAAAAGACTCCAACCTTTTTGCAACCCTTGAACCAATGCTTCCAAAACCGACAATACCAACCTTTTTGCCTCCTAGCTGCAATGAAAATCCATAAATGAAGAAGACCCTTCCCAACGATCAGCTCAGAATAACAGCAGTGTGATTAGAATGAAAGGCATAATTAGTACAAACCCGAGTAGCTATTTCTAAATAAGAACTTCAACTCGGTAGATATCACTCCACTGCATACAAAGAGCTCACAGAACATCCGATGAAATGTAGACCTTCCACTACTGAGATTGTGCTAAATGTTGCTGAACTCAGAACTACCTTAAAAAGTGCTTCTTTAAAAGCTGACTCATAATATTCATGAGACAGGAAATCTTAGAAAGTTCATTCCTTAGCTTATGAGTCTGTAATCCAAGAAAAGAAGGATAGAAGAAATAACCAATTAAGGAACGAAAGAATAACTATTCTTTTGCTATCCATCACAAGTTGGTATTGATTTAGAGAAGCAACTTCATCTCAGTTATTTGAAATAAATAATAAAAACTGATGCAGAACAGTAGTCGCACAACAATAGTAGGGAATATTATGAAATCTAGAGTGTCTATAGATTGGCTAAAAATTGTTTTCCCCATTCTAAAGTTTGTCTTATAATTGCAACCCATATTAACAGTACTACCTACTCAATTCCTACAACATCTACCTCACAAAATCGAATTCAACCTTGGAGAAATCACTATCACCTTAAAATGACTACTACTGCAATCTAGCATAGCTTCTGTATCATGATAAGCAATAAGTCACTCATGTAAGAACTACTACAGAAATCACTGAATAGCAATTATACCTTTGACCCCAGAGGGAAATCACCATTAACAGGCCACAACCCCTTCCGGACATACCGATCAGCAGCAGACACCTGCCGCAGCACATCAATCAGCAATCCGACGGCGTAATCCGCCGTCTCATCAGAGAAGGCGTCTCCAGCGTTAGTAACCGCGACGCCTCTTCTACTGCAAGCATTAAAATCAATATGATCAATTCCAGCACTAGAACCGACAACAAGTTCGAGATTCGGGAGTTGATCAAGCACGGCGGTGTCGATTTTCGGAAACGGACCGGAGCAGAGGAGAACCCGGATGGAAGAAGAATGAATGGCTAGGAATTGATCAAGAGGGAGTTGGGATTCCCATGGTTTGAGGATCTTGAAACGTCGAACGAGAGCGTTGTAGAACTCTGGGAGTGTTGGGACGAGGAGGACAACGATCGGACAGTTATTATCGTTGTTGTCGTCGGAGGTTAGTGCTGCGGCGGTCGCGTCGGCCATGGCGAAGGCAGTGGAGGAGTAAGTCAACTGAGCACGGTCTGGAAAGAAGACAGCAATAGACAAGTCGAAGAATGCTTGCAACTAAAAAGGGAATCATGTACGGTGCATCGCTACCTACAGGTTGAGAGAGTTGTGTGATAATAGGAATAGCACTCTAGAAATTTTTTTTATTATCTAAAGTATTTTATATGCAGTTCAATATTCAGTTTTGTATAATTCAATATAAAATAAATTATAAATAAATTTAAATACAATGGATAGATTTACATGCTATTTTTAAAGAATTTATAAGATACACATGGTTTCCTTTCGTAAGTTTGTACATATTTTTATTATTTTTTAAAAATAAAATAATAAAATTTATTTTAAAAAAAATAAAAATATTTTTTATTTTAAAAAAATTTATTTTATAATCATTTCCAAACGGCCCCTAAGGAGAGCCGATGCTTTGCAATCCTACAATTTCAATGCTCTTGCCACCAAGCTGCAACTATCAACGACACACAAACAATGTGAATCAACGTTATCATGAGAACTAGGACCAACCCATACTTTATTCTTGACAACACAATTGATGTTGATTAATTAATATAGACAATAAACTGTAGGATTTCAACTGGAGAATGAATACTGTATTCTGAATGCTGATGTGTTCAAAAATCCAATATCACTCCTTCATTCTTAAGCCAGAGTACAACATTCAACCCTCCCATGGGCGGGAGAAAGCGAGGGCCTGTTCGTGTGCAATGCTTCAAGGTTAAACTAACTACAATCATCAACTGAAGCATGTCTGATGCGGAATCTATTGTTCCGAAAGCTCAATGCACTGAAACTACATTCTCCATTTCAAAGAGCTCTTTAAGGACAACAGGCTTGTTCTCAAACACATCAAGACCTGCACCACGAAGAATGTCAAGGTTTCACTAAATGCACGCTCACCTACAATCTAAATTTTATTTTTTAAAAATTTATTTTTAATATAAATTAAACAAAAATTTTAAAATAAATTTTATATTAATTTTTTTATTAAATTTAAAAACTTACTATTAATGCAAAATTAATATATAAAATTATTTTTTATTAAATAATTTTTAATTTTAATTTAATTTTTTAAACTCCCTTTTAAAAAAATAAATTTACCTCAAAATAAACACAACCTAACTCCTCACCCAGTTTACGAAGAAAGTGCTATTTTCTTTTGTGAGTTAGTTCAATAAACTCTATCAAATTATATTTAAATCCAGATAGCGAGGTTCAAGATAGTTTCGAAGGTTTCAAACTTGATTCCACAGAGAGTCTACACTTGTTTAAACATGAAGGCCCAATAAAAGCCCATTATTCTCTATCTTGATCATGGCTTCAAATTAATTACCAAAGCTTGGCGTTAAACATACTCACAAAGGCATGCTAGATCCTTGGTTAATGTAAGAACTTGCAATTTAATGGACTATAGGCTCACCTTTGACACAATAATGATGAAATGTATGTATTGCTATAGTGATCTAATGGAAAGCTTGTGTAATAATCAAATGATATGCAATCATGTTTAGTAAAACTGGAAGAGAACCCAAATACCAAAGTAAGCATGAGAAAGTAACTGTTCATGCAATCCAGAAATTGATTGCTTGCTTCTACGTATCAAATCCAGCACCAGTCCAACCAGAGGCTGAAGAAACTCTTCCTTTTGGCATTATGGTGTTGCCCTTCCCTCTTCCTAGATTCAGTATTCTTTTCTTTTCCTTTGGATCAACAGGCTGGACTTGCTTGCTTCCTTCTACAGCTGATTGATTGCTACTATCAAGAGTGCCATTGCCACTAACGGGAACTTTAGTGCTTGTATCCTCATGATGCTTAACAGGTGCTGCATATGCAAGATTGCTCGTAACACTATCAGATTTGCCATCCTACCACATAGAGAAGGAGAGAGTAATCAGAAGCACAACTTGTAAAACAAAAGGAATCCCTAAAACAACATTTTCTCTAAAATAAGAAAAACCCTAAGAAGCCACATAGCTCGGTAGCTCACACCATAATACTGAAACAGGTAGGAGGTTAATACCTTTAACCTACAATGACCTATCTTGCTTTCATTTAAAGGAATGGACATCAACAATGTACATTGACGAATAAACAGTTTGGCATGACAATGTGAAGAAGTAGTACTCAAAGTTATGAAAGTAATAGTATGGGAGTTGAACTTGGTCATATCAGCTAACAACTGAAAGTACCATGTCAATGACTGCCCTGAGAGGTACTGAACATGTGCGGTATATGGTTACTGACTTAATACATCACACAGATGTAAAAGCACTTTCACTTTTTAAGAAAAGTGAGGAATGTGGGCTTAGGCAGCACAAAAATGATAGATTTGGCACTCATGAGCACTTGATGCATGAATACAACCTCAGCCAAATCCATTTGAAGTTGTTATTTAAGAGCGTCTTTTGGTTCCCTATAGCATTCTGGAATCTTCAGGCATTTTCTTCTGCATTTCAACTTCCTTTTCACAAAACCTCTCTCATGCTTGGATAAAGGTGACAGAACTGGAGAGTGGTATCCTTTAGATTCCACAATTATCATTGCTTGGATTGTAAGTTCAACTCTCAAATTTCAAGTAGTCAGGCCACTTGCTCGCCTCTCTGGGATTGCCAAATGCACTGCATCAGTGTGCGTCACATATCCACTCCCCACTATCATTTAGCTCTCTAAGTGATAAGAATGACAATTCTGTTTACTTTGCTACAAGGAACTAACTCAATATTTTTAACGAATCTCCGTAATCTACATGCCTTTACAAACATACCCCACATGCATTTATGAGAATATTGAGATATGCACAAATTAGTTTTGCTTGTATGCCTCATAAGCAATGTCATAATAATATATCTTTAAGATGCTCAAACATTGGCATGTTTTCTCGGTTAGAGAACGTTAGTCTACATCTCCAATTTGCTGTTGCCAGCATGCATAGTATTGAGCTTATAGTTCATGTCCTTGACTCTATGATCTTCCAGATTTAAAAAGGAGTTGGGCAAATTATAACAATCACAGAATATTGTCTTTCCATATAAACAAATGCATGTGCATCCCTAATGCAAGCTCATTCCATGCTTGACTTAAGTTGTCTGCATCCAACAAATGATAAAACAGAGTCCATCAAATAGGTTGGAGTTATTAACATGTACACCAGAATCCACAGCACCGATCGAATATAAGAATTTGACATTTAGTCACTGCACCAATCAATAGCATTAACAGATAATTCTCTAGAAACATTCTCAAAATCTAGGAAAGATCACCTTTGTAATTTACTTTGCCTAGCTAAACATAAATAGACGACAGGGTAAGGGGTAAATTTTTAAATGTAGAGCTGAAGTATCCCACTAAGCTCAGAAATACTGATAAGTCCGCTAGCAGACTATCATTGATAATTTTTTTGTTAGCATAACTGGATGACTCAATCGAATTCAAGTGATTGTTTTTTTTCTCCTTTTTTTTTGTTGGTGCTCGAATTCAACACTTTAGCAAGGTAAATCAATGAACACAGAGAAACTCAACACACGCACGCACACGCGTGCGCACACAAAGACAACCTTGCACTCTCAAGATTTACCAATCACTACAGGCAGATCAACTAATCCAAACATATTATAAAGCCATTAGAGCATAATAACACTGACTAAAAGAACGAAAATCAAAAGGATGAAATTTGAGTATACCAAGGGAACAGCAGTTCTGCCAAGATTAAGAGCTTCGAGTCGCCTTTTTAACTCCTCCAGTCTTGTGTATTGAGTATTTGCACTCTCCTGGACCTATTTCATACCCAAATAAAATACATGAAGTTACTAACTGATTCCAGGTTAAGCAAGAGCAGCAATTGTTAATGTTGTAATTATGATATTCCTGACAATATAGAGATCAGAGGACTACAACCAATCATTGTAAACTTATGTTAATGAAAATTTCTAGGTATTATAGGTTTTTAATGGGCAGGTTATCAAAATCAGGAGTTTTCAATAATTCAGAAGACCAAGTTAGTGCCAAATTTGCAGACAAGCCCTCAAACTGATCAATAGATGTCTCATAGCACCACCAAATGTATAAAAAGAATTATTAAAGAAGGAACATCTTGCCACTTACAATCATATACAGCTGCATAAATAGGAAAATGCAACAGTTTACATTCTTAATGCCTCCGATTCTTGTGTCACACAATTTTTAGCCAGGTAGTGTAGAAAACAATAATTCCTATAGCTTCAAAGTGTTCTCCTAAACGGCAACCTCCTTGGCCAACTTTGGATTCGATACAAATTTTCAATTTTCTACTAATGTTTATGCTTCAGGTTATGCAAAGCCAAAAATAACAATCATAGCGTGATGAAAACCTGGTGAGCTCGTCACAAAGATTGTTTCATGTTAGATATTAATTAGTTATGACAAGGGCAACAATCATATCCTATAATGTATACTTCCAAGTTATAAAGCTGAAATAATGGATTACACATGTCTTACCCATGCATCTGGAAAGTGTCATCTATCTTATGCATAAACCTTCAGTTGATTTAGATGTCTTATATTACTCAGGTTGTCCCAAAATTAGTACTGTAACTAAGAAGCACTTCATTTATCATATAATGGTCACAACACACGTACTAATTGGTTCATGTCATCACAAAGTTTTTGCTTGATAGCTTCCTCATCCTTCACAGTTTGCGATGCTGCTTCCCACAGCTGAGATGAGGTTAGTCAGAAGGTCAATATCAAAAAACTAGAGACAAAGAACAAACATTTAAATGCATCTCTTAGACCTAATTTACTTCAAAGATTTTACAGCGAGTTCAAACCGGCTATAACATGGGAAGAGTATCTATCATGATAGCTGATGTTAGAGCCTAACGGAATATCAGACTTGCTCATTTAGAAATACAATAGGAAAAGTTATCCATGAAGGAAGTCAACATGTGAAAATATGCACTTGAAAAAAAAAACAAAACAAAAACAAAAACGACACCAATCTCGTCCATTGTGCTCTTCAAATAGATTAAAAATTGCCCATGATTCATGAATCACTATTCGTGAAAGTCGATGGATTAAGTAAAAGGGCTGTCTTCTCAGAAAGAAAAGTAGGATCGCAGAATCATTAAAAATGCCAACAATACTCATATAAGCTGAAGCATAACTAGTGACAAGGAGAACATAATCTAGTTTAATTTTAAAACCATTAGCTTTCAGCTATGTTCCACACATATCATAGTTGGAAAAGGTAAAAAATAGATAGGTTCTTCTGTAAATATCAGCTCATACAGGCTCAACATGTGTAAATTAATTGTACTAGAAATTTACAGGATCAGTGAAAAGCAAAGGCATTTCTATTTCCCAATATCACATCTAGACTGATAGTAAAAGAATAGACAAAATCTCTTGGAAGTCGAAGAGAAAAAAAAAAGGGTGCATGCCTTTTTTGCTTGATCTTCCTTAACCTTAGCCAGACGTACTTTCTCAGTTTGTTGTTCTATCTTCCTCCGCAAGAGTTCAAGAGCTAATAAGCAAGAAGACAGATATGGATAATAAGAAATGTATGATTGTATTTGCTGGTTTTATTTTTTCCCTACTGAAGTAGTCAAATAATAGAAATGCTATTGTTATTAAAGGAGAGAGACCTGCTTTTTTAGGTCCAGCTGTAAGTTTTAACTCCAGTGTAAGGTTCTCCAGATCACGTTCAACATCACGAATTTTTGAATAATTTTCTTGGATATATCTGACATATAAGATGTGAGGTAGATTTGTTAGCCTATAGGTCAAAGTAAATACAAATAACAAGAAGAATAAGCTGACCAGGACATCAATAGGTGATGTGGTTTAACCGATCAGAATAGACCCAGTGTTAAGAAGAAAACAGCATAGAGAAACAAAAGAAAAGCCAAATTGAAAAAGATCAAAACTAGTCCAAAAACAGCTAGCAAAGCAGAGAGCACATAAATAATACCTTCTGTGTGAATGAAAAATTAAGTTTGCCCTTAAAACTACAAAGTCTTCACTACCAAATGATATCTTGTTTCACACATATAAAGGTTTCACCCATATCCAACAGGATAATCCAACATTCAAAGTGAGGTTATTACAAAATATGTTATGCATTATGGATTGAGTGCTTACAAACAGACCGTTGATGCAGGTTGCTATAGTTTTAGCATTTTGGACTTCAGAATCCTGTTCAGTACTATATGATTCATTAATACCAGTTTCTTGGTACAAAGAGATATATTCTGTCCTTTTCTCTGAGAATGTTGAGGCAGAGGGCTTAGTATTAATTGCACTACTACATAGTTACTACTTCCACAGCTCAAGAACAGTGGAGCTATAAGAAATGGTCCCTAAGTTCAAAAGATACTAATCAAAGAGAGAGATTCTCTCTTAAAATGAATACAGTAGCAGAGTTGTGGAAATAGATACATACTCGCTATGAACTCATTTTAATTTTGATCACAAAAATCAGAAGTTTAAAATTAGTATAATTTACTTTAATACCAACTTGCAGTCAACATGGACTTGCGATACCACCATAGAAATGCATTCACTTAGAAACAAATCCAAGTAAAATATGGCAGACAGATATTATAGGACATTGTGCACAACCTGCGTTAGCTGGTTTCAACTTCATCACCATCAAAAATATTGAACCAAAATCCTAGAAAAGCACTTTAGACATAATATCAGCATCATAACTCATCATCTACAATGGCTTCTGTTAGCCCTTCACATCTTCTTGCTCTGCTCTACAACCGTACAAAGCAATAAGCGATAGCAGCAAGCACTCACAACTCTGATTCACTAGGAGTTTGACGTTAATACAGAACTCCATAGAATAGTTAACCTAACAAACACCTAACAGTCCCATCCTGACCGATAAGCAGATCGACATCCACTTGGGTACGGTATGCTGTTCCCTTAGCCAATTAAAATTCAAAAATAAACTTCCAACTGAAACTGCTTCATTTAGCAATCTCTCATCTCTACACGAGATTTCATCCAGATAAGAGTTCAGAGAATGAAATGCAGCACCTAATTATCCACCAAATCTCATTTTCCTCTGCTAAATGAGAACAGGCAAGGAACAAGATCCGGAATTGCAGAAACAAAAAGACAGAGGAAAAATAGGGAGAGCAATCGACGTACTTCTTAAGCTGGAGCTGCTCTGCCTCGATGATCTAATAAATCAACAACAGCTAAAAGATCAGTTACCATCATTGCTAATGGAGTTACGCAGCTATCTAAAAACTCAAAGAGAGATTGGATACCTTTTCTGTGTAAGCAATGACCGGCGAATCACGAGCTATGCCGTCGGGGCCGATCTCCGTTAAGAGAGATGTGCGTGGCGGCGGCTGAGATTCCATCATTACATTGCTCGAAATCAGCCGGCAACAATTCTCAGAATAGAAGCGGCAGGAAGGAAGGACGGAGAAGTTGGATCACTGTTCTTTCTCTCTCCCACGACTCGCAAGAGAAAAACCAAAACGATAAAGAAAACAGGAAGGAAAAAACAAAAAATACAAAAAATAACTGGAGTGGATCTGGACCGAATTCCTGGGTATACAAGATTAAAGAACAGTCGCTCCATTCTTTGGACGTATTTTTTATTCCATCCTTGTAGTATATACGTACACAATAAAGTTTTCAAGCAACTAGCATAGTGCTACATGTATATAATAATACTCTTTCGTACTTTGACCATGCAATATTAACATACAGTAACTATAGCATGAAAAGAAAACATGTATCAGTTTAATAAAAACATATTTTTTTGAACTAAACATTCAATTCTAAATTTACTTTCAAATATCATTAAGTATAAGAAATAATTTGTAAACT
This sequence comes from Acanthochlamys bracteata, assembly GCA_019914995.1. Lineage (NCBI taxonomy): Eukaryota > Viridiplantae > Streptophyta > Magnoliopsida > Pandanales > Velloziaceae > Acanthochlamys > Acanthochlamys bracteata. The sequence goes on from CM034126.1 coordinate 2,935,701, forward strand.
TATTTTTACTACTGATACGCATCCTTGCTGACAAGCACTAGATGTAGTTATTGGCGGACGCTAATGAGAATTATGGGAGCATTTAAGAAGATTTTCAAAATATTTTTATTTAAATAATAATAATAAATAATAATAAATTTTACTATATATTTTTTTTTATATTTTTTAAATTTTTAAATAAATATATAAAAATTTATTTTAAAATATTAATTTTTAAAACGCAATTCCAAACAGCCTCCGGTTCAAATAAATTTCAAGTGCAAAATTCATTACTTTATCGTACCACAGTAATAGCTCATTTAGAATGCCTGAAATATATGAAATGTATTATCTGTTCAAAAGATTGTTCGAGGGTCACTTCGAGCCTATATTTGGCTACTCGAGAGAACCAGAAAGTACATGCAGTAGTGTTAACTGCTGTCGCTTCCACATTTCTCTCCAAGCCTATACTGTCGCACCTCTTGGCTTCACTAGAGCTGAAATAGGCATCAAGAGTTTCAAATCTCGTTCATTTAAAGTCAATATTGAATACAAACACATGCATTTGTAACCAGCTTTCCCGTTCTATCTATGTAGAAATAAAACGATAAAAGAAACTAAATTGGTGAAAGAAAAGCATATACAGGGAAGGTGAAGGTGTTAAAAGCATAATCATGAATTTCCAAGGACAATTATCTGCTTTCATCCCCATTAGATGCAAAGAAACATGATGAGGAGGTTGATATGCATTTAAACTGATCGTAATAGTCTCTGATTAACCTGCACGACAAAGAGAATTTAGTTACCAGTAACATCTACCATTTCCCCATTTCTTCAAATATACTTATGCAAAGTAGAGAAGAGAAAGAAAACATTTATGAGCAGGTCAATTGCAAAGAAATGAACAGAAATAGGCAGACGGCATTCGTTATGGCAACCTCAAATGTCATTTACAAGCAATACATTTTCACTGTAATAACATTTACATATTCCTTCAGTCTTCATTCCCTTTTAGAATTAGCCATTTCTCTTTTTCGTTCCTTATTGCTAAGGACCATACATATTATGGTTGCTTATAGTTATAGCTTACCTATGTACTTAGAATAACCTTGCTTTAGCGTATAGCTTAATAAAAGTAGGATATTGTTCCTACATGCAACGGTTACCAACGAAAGCATCTTTGCTTCAAGGCAGCAATTGCAGTTTAGGCTGCTTTATAAAATGTCATATAGATACGAATGATAATCGACCGAAAACTGCTGTATTCAGTGTATTGCAATGCCAATTTAATTTCCTTTGAAAATGCTTTAGTAACAAACATATTTCCTTTTAGCAAAAGGTTACTGTTTCTTTTATGTGTCCTTCTAATTATACTTTGGAATTCTGTAACAAAACCCAATTCAAATGATTATCCTGAAGATCTAGTAGGCTCCTGTACCTCTTATGCTTTGCTTGGTTCTGGAAGAGTGATCAGGCGTGTTCTAGAATCATATGTCATTGCAGTCCCACAGCTGCATAAAATACATATATGCATTACTTAAAAATTGTAAATTGAAAGAAGCAAGAAGTATCAATGATACTTTGCAGAGCATATCTGTAAGTTGTGAACTCACTTTGAGCATTTGACATTATTTGTAGAACCACCACTAGGCACTGATAGTATACTTCCAAAGAAAGAGACGTTTTCCGTACCACAGTTTGGGCAAGGACCCTGCATATGGCTAAATCCATTAGATCGCTTTTCAGTAAAAGATGTGAAGGATCATCATCTTAAAAAGAAAGTGTACCTTTAAGATCAAAAAGTCCTTTAGTATGGCATTGGTTATGGATTGTGCCAACCAAAATATGAGTGGTAAAGCAGCAAACCATGTGAATATGAAGCTGAATGGCTCAGGCAACTACATCGGAACAAAAAGACCATTCATGAACATTACAGAGAGGCAGCAATCTTTTTAAATCTCAAACCATTCAGCAGAAGAAAATAGAAGTAATATTCAGAGTATGAACAAAAGGATTGTAATTTCCAGTAAATAGTTTCCATAAGCATAAGTATCAAAACCAAAGTTCTTCTACATTCAATAGAGGAAACTAACTAACTGAGTGCAGTTGGCATGTCAAACTAGTGAAAGATAGTTTCTAAACCTACATGAAGCAAGTACCATGAATTTGAAAGTAGCACACCAAAAGAAAGAATAAATGAGCTATAGATAAAGGTGAAACAATACCTAATGACAGATTTAGAGACGTGATCAAGAGGTCCTTGGCCAAGATAGATTCAATTGCATATTAAACTCGTGGCTGTAGTGAGAGGTCTATGTAGGTTATCCTAGAAGAGCCATGTTGAGTATACCTTATATTTTTCTTGAATGTTTGATGACAGAGTTAATAGCTTCATATCTCAAAACTTCCTTCTAAAACTAGATAGCGTAGCATACACAAAATGCAAGAACTAGTATAAAACAATTTCATCTGATTACTTTAACTTGGAGGAAACTCGGTACTTTAATGAATTTGAACTCAAACCTAAAAGATAATATCCACATAACAACTTATTTCCTTTAAACAAATTAAGGAGTTTAAAATTAAGTCATGCCAATCTAAAGAATAACAGAAATTCAAGAAGAACAAACTATTCAGGGGAAAGATGCTCACCTCTAAGAGATATGAAATCTCAAAACCAGTCAGGTCATCTAGAAAGAAAAATCTGTTAAGGAATACAAACAATATAAGAAGATACTCAAACAAAAGTCTGAAAACCATAAAGGATTCTCTAACCAAGAGATTCTTGAGAGCAATACATCTTTTCTAGAATTCCTATGCAAATTACTTATAGCCTCAATTATACAACAAGCAACAGAATTAGTTCACTGTCAATAATGTTCCAAGATGTGCAATTAATATCACTACATCCCACAAATATACTACAAATGTCTTCAAATAAACGATAGTTAGATTATCAATTATTACAATTAGCATATTAGTTACATGATTTTTTATCTATTAATTTATCACAAGAATGCAAATATATATGATGTATACTACATGTAGACTACCTACTTGCAGTGCAACTTGTACAGGCTTAACTCTCTACATTATATTGGACCCTTGTTCATGTATTGTGTTTCATTGATATAATTTCGGTTGGCATGAACTCAAGGTTCGACCAAACTTTCGCATTGATTGTAATGAGCTCTTAAAAGATTAATCAATGCTGGTTTTGCTCTAACATCCAGTTGAAACCAGCCTATGGCACAGAGTCAACATGAAAGTTAGGCAGACAAACATCAATAAATTTTGAAGCTCCAAAGTGGCTGACAAGTAACAAGAAGACATAGCATCACCACGTTACTCACAGTGTTAGAGCAACAACAGCTGCAGGTACGTTGAGCAGGAACATCTTGAAATAGTCGACATATAAGTCACTATAGACCTGAAAAAGGAAATTAGGACTTGAAATCTGGTTCATCCTTACAAAGCCAATTTGCTCATGATAAAGCTTGAAATCAGATAGCACTAATCACTTGTTGATTTATGTCATTTATCTGAAATATAGAGAAGATGGCCACACGAATAGATTCAAAGGATAATGAACAATTATGTGGGACTTTGTCGTGCAGATATAGTATAAACCAATACTTTACAAACAACTACTTCAAAGGTTGCAGGACCAGCCGATGTATTATAGCTTGATATAGCATATGTTGTCTAAGCAACCCACTTCCTGAGCCATGCATCTTTATAGTACAAGATACATAACAAGGATAAGCGTAAATCAGCAGCTTCAGAATATGGAATTATACACTACATTAATTAAGATGAACAAAACAAGTAGGACAGTGCTTCAAGCTTGAAGTCTAACACCAAGATCTTTACCTTTCTGCTCCGGAGACTGCAGCGAGGACCTTCTTGGACGATACTGCTACCTTCTTGCTACAAATTATTCAATTAGAAAATCATCAAGAATTTAAAACGATAACAAAGTTCATATAATGCTTTACTTTGTATTGTAATCTTTGCAATTCCACCACTTCAAGTAAGAAACTATAGAATGTTCTTGCTATCCACATTATTTCCATTGAATTTTTCAAAAACCATTCAAGGGAAAATGAAACAATTGAAACATTACTCCTGAAACCACTAAAGGTGTCAAGTAAGTATTTCTTCCTGAGTTCATTCAGTTCTTTCTGGCTACCCCTGAGAAGATAAAGGTGACATGGAGAAGACCTAAACAGTCTTAACTAGAGAAATACCTCGTTAGATACATTATAACTATAATGCAAGTTCAACTTACTTATATTCATTCGATACAAAAAACTTCTCTAGTCTGGACTTTACAGAAGGAAACAATATTACCATGCTAAGAAAAGCAAACCCATATCCCAAGTTCCTATGGCAGTATTTACTTTAACATTTGATTCCTCAAAAAAAAAAAAGGCTAGTAACTAACATGAGTTATGTTATTGGCACGGAATTTTGCCTCCTACTTCAATAGAGTCCTATTCTGTAGAGAATAGGCAAAAGTTGAAATTCCACATACCTTCAATCTCAACTTAAGTTCATCATACTCAGCATCTGACATGATTGGCTTCTCAGCCACATACGCCATGGAGGCTTCCAAAAACTTCTGTTCATCAGAACCTGAACATGGTGTTCAGATATTAAAATAAAGCAAAGGGTAAAAATCCAATGATGCTACAAGGCAGTTGATGGAATAGAAAAAGATAATATCAGAAAGTAATTGATGCATACTTAGCATTACAACGCTGCTCCCTTCCCACATTAACTCTTCCTTGAGATTGTCAAATTCCTCATTTGACATTATTGCTTTATTTTCATAATAAAAAGACTGGAAAAGAAACAAAAAAGAAGAGGGTTATCAATATTACAAGCCCGGTATAATCATATGAGAAATTAATGCCATTTCTACCTGTAGTGCTTGTAAAAATTCTTGCTCCATCTCTCCAAGAGTTTTCTTCTCTTTCTTGTCTATGCTGCAGTATGGCAAGATTTTACTATCTACAACTTCATCCTGCTGTACCTGACCTGCTAATACAAATTAAAGCAATGTCATTAGTGCCATAAACAACCTATATCATTCAAGGTGTAAGATGCAAATAACCTTTTGTTGCTTCTTCTAAACTTGACAAGACAATAGGGAAGTTTGCATCAATGTATGAGTTCTGGAAATTTGCTTTAAACAAAGGATGACAAGGCATAATATTGTAAAAAATGACATGACAGTTGTATTAAAAATAAGAATATCCTTGCAATATATTAACCTTTACAAATTTACAAACGACATACTAAACATGCAAGTAGACTTACATGAAAATGTAAAATATAGTTGAAAAGAAGTCTCATATAAAAAATCGATGTACATAATCCAGTAGAAATAATATATGCAACAATTACATGTAGAGCTTCCATATCAGAAAACATACAGCTGTTGTCAAGGAGCAAAACAGAACCCCGTCTTACAATTCCTTCCAGAAACCATACTACAGAACCTGTTTTAGGAAATAGGGCTCTTCTAAGAATCAATCCTCTTTAACTTTCACGAGTGCTTTAGTGACATAGGCAAGTAATATCATACTTCAGAGGCCCAATTCATGAAAAAACTTTTGCAATCACTTTTAAATCTCCCTTAAGTAGTCATCTACAACCTTAATCAACTCCAAACCAAGCTTCTAGGAATTTCCTTATCACTTTTCTATTAATAGGATCAATAGGTTAATAGAAGTATTACATTTATCACTTGAAAACAATTTCTCAGAGTTGTCAACAGAAATATGGACTACGAAATACGGAAACTAACCTTGTTGATCAGCCATGCTGGACTGCAGCACGATCACCCGCTGCCGCCGTGAGGGAAGAGAGCGATCTCGGGCAAATCCAAGTCCATGGACACGCGTATGTTCGGAGCTGCGGGAGGTAGAAGGAAAGCGCGCGGGATAGAGGGAATCAATAGGGAGTTGGCCGGCAAGATAGAGCTGCGAGGCCATGAGAGCTGCAGCAGCAGAGCTGAAGCTGAGAAGTAGCGTTGTGGTGTGGGGAAGAAGAGAAGAAAAGCCATCAGTGGAAGGTTGGGATAAAATTGGAGCGAAGCAGAACGTGTGGCGCCGAATTGCGCGGGAGATCACATAGAGATCCAAAACCCAAACAAAAATCGGTTGATTCTTCGTGGGAACAAACAAATGCGCCCGGGCCCCACGAATGTGACAAATGCATCTGGTTCACTGGCCAATCTTAACCCATAGGCAGAAGATAATTAACTACAAAAAATTGATCGAGACACTCCTCTCAAAGATAGAAAATGATGCTTAGTATATTCAGATTCTATATGTGGCTTTAAAATATAGAAAATCAAATACTGACCTGCGCAATTGCAGCGAGGGAGAATTCAAATTGCTTGCCGACCATATACACTCGAATAGCACCTGTTGGCAATAAAGACTACTTTTTTCAAAAATAAGTTTTAAAAAATAAGTTACAAAAATAATTTATTTAAAAATAATTATTGAAAATGAATTTTATTTTGTTTATTTTTATTAAAAGTAAATTTCTAATTAAAAATTTAATTTAAAATATGATTATTAAAAATAAAAATAAGAAATAAGTTTAAAAAATAAATATTTAGTAAAAAGTAGATATAAAATATTCAAAATTGATTTTGATTAAAAAAAACTGAGTTAAAAAAAAACAAATCCTAAATGTAGAGAAAATTAGAACCAAGCATGCCACTGTATGTACCAAGTCACAGCAGGCTACTAGCCAAAACACCAAAATGTGCATAATGTAGCTTACAAAATTTTTAGCCAGCAACCATCAACCTTTATGGTAACAATGCGCCACACCATTGAACTTTCTATAGTGACGAAAGGTCAAGTGCATCCCAAAATAGCACAAATTGACAAAGACAGAAGCGTTACATTACATTGAATGTAAAAAATTGAACTTGCTGTTTAACTGTTTAAAATCCATGACCTTCTATTCTATTTACACATCTACTTCACGAATTATGACAATGGTGGAAGAAATCAAACAAATGTCTCTGGCATAAAATTGCAAAAATGACTCCAGAGCTGTGAAAGTCGAGACGTGACAGAACACAGCCTTGTAGGACACTAAATGTCAACTTAGTAGCCACTTAGCTTGCAGTTCTTAATATACTGATCGTCATACTTGATATACTTTGTCCAGTATGATATGTACCTGGTCATTGCCAATTCTAACCATGGTTTCATGTTACCGTTATAATGGATCACGGCAGCATTTTCTATCTCCGACTTATCAATGCTTAGGTTGTATCCCAGCCCCAAAACATGCCACGATTTATGCAAGGGAATGTCAATTTGTAGAAAGTAAGAAGCCCAGGAGGTAGCGTCCCTAGTTTCCACAAAGCTAGGTCTTCATTCATCAGCATCCAGTGGTAACAATAAGTGAAGCAAGTCCCCAGTGTTAAGAATAAGTGAAGCAAGTCCAAAAATGGACGAATCGGTGTCATTACTTAAAAGCTCTTTCTAAGCAAAGCAAGTGAGATATAAAAAAATGCAGTTAGCAGGATCAAGGAAGATAAGAGGTCCAAGGTATTAACAAAGAAAATGGAATTCAAAGTCTTACAGTCAATGATAGGGCAATCAACACAATGAGATGTGTCAGCACGTATACTTCATCCATGCAACTAAAAAATATGTACATGGTTTTCTAACCATTTAGTCAAAATGCAGCTTACAAACTACTCCCTGAAGATATAAGCAAAAGTACTAATGATCTGGAAAATTGAAATTATCTAAGCACTGTCATAAAAACTAATGATTTCTAGCCAAGAAAGAGTAATACGTTGGGAACCCAAATTTATATCTTTAGATCAACCGCCCATCTTCTAACATCCATCGCGAGGCACATATTGTATCCCATCGCAACCACACAACAAAAACAGAGGTACAAATTTGAGTACCCTTAGTATTTACTTGCCAAGAAAACTAAAGTTACATGCAAAGCTTTATCAGCCACTTTTGTTTTTCAAGTTAATATAAGGACCCCCATTACAAACTCAGAGATGTAACTTGTAAGCACAAAATAAAGGGGTCATGTGATCTATTACCTGCTACATACTGCCCATACAATCCCAAATATCTAAAAGGGGCACTTAGGTAACTTTAAAGTAGGCACATAGATTATAGCAGAATCGCAATTGTCACAATATATCCAAGGAAGTCAAGCCCTAAAGTAAAACGCTGACAAAAAAACCATTGAAGATGCCTAATAAAAGACTAACTTAGTCCATGTAAGAAAGTATTTCTTAAAGGAAACAAGTCTTCCATGACCTAATAACCACACTACCATGATATCCAATCCACTGGTAGACCATATTTCTTTTAAAGAAAAAAACACTCTAGACTTACATAGGTCAGAGAAGATGGTCCTATTCTCAGTATGCAACAGTCATATCACTCTTGAAAAGACTCATCAGAGTTATAGATAACATATGTTGTAGCACACCTCATGCAGTGTAAGTTTTGAACAGGATTATATGATTAAAGTTGCAGAATGCACTCTTGTCATTTTGCTCATTCAACATCAAATTTGCGGTTAAATAACATATAAAACAAAACAAAACAAAAAGATCAAATTTGAACTACTGCTTCAATTGCCTCTGTTACTCACCAGTGTTTGCCATTTATGATAAATGCCAGTTATGTCCTTCTTCTTTCATTCTTTGAGATCAAACATGTTCATGCCATATGCCCAGCCACAGGCATTGGGATCAAAGTTCCTAGAGATGTGAGGGTTTGAGAAGTTCAAGTATTTGTCAAACCTGTGAAAGCTCTCACCACATGTCTCAACAGCACCATTGACATTTCCTTTAAGATCTATGGACCATAATGTTCAATCCTTCTGGACCACAATATCATCATCAAGAAAAAGAATTTTATCTAATTTTGGATAAACCTGGGGAAGGTAAAATCTCAAATGATTGAGCATTGACAAATATTTTGGATTCCGGTACATCAGATTGGAGGAACCTGCTGAGAGAGTTGTAGGATGATCTGACTTGAAACAGTAAGCCTTCATAGAAGCAGACTCAAGTTGCCTTAAACTGGACAGTACGAAAATTTTAACCATTTGAATTCATCCACGTTTTCTACATGAATTGTTGCTTTTCCTGGAGGATTCAGCACGAACCACATATTCATGGCTCCAAAATTCAACTTGTCAGTGACAATATGGAAAACATGCTTCTCCGGCTACTGAAAATCAAATTTATACTTACAGAACTAAATTATTGGCATCTATATAAGATAAACCAGTCAGATAATAAGGAACATTACCTTAGCATTCATGATAGTCGAGTTAACAACAACTGATGCAGCTACTACATTGTCTGAGAAAAGGGCATAATAGTAAAGATTTAGATTCTCCAAATTCTTGCTATTTTGGGATTTTCCTTTTCTCAGGTGGAAGAAGATAGTAGGCTATACTCAAGCTCATAGATAAACAGTGGATCCAATTGGGAATTGTTTTGCAGCTAATTGACTTAGGAATGTACTCTGCTTCTTCAAGCCTCAAACTCGCCCATCTGCCGATTGCAGCATTGCGCTGAGACTCTGAGTTACTGCCTTGCAATCATACAGTTGTTGTCTTGCCTTGGAAAGACTTTGACCCATGGTTTTTATATGCTTTGATGCACTGAAGAAATAAAGTTGAGAGAATGAAGTGATGATGTAAATCAAGAAAGCCTCCTTTCTTAACAATATTATTATTAACATTCCACTGCATGATTGAAGTGCTAGCATGTGCGCATATGTTACATGTATGAGATGGCGTAAGGTAAGTGCAGAGGCTCACTCTTGGGGAAGATCGGCATCTGCCTTTGCTTCTCCCAGTGCATGCTGGCTTTCCTTCACTTGAGTCATCAAATCTTGATGAAATTCAAGCTTATTCTAAGATTTGGAATGTCAGAATAAACCCTTGCCATGATCATCTGATCTCGCATTAACCGAACAGTCATATTAGCATTTTCATTCTCATTATCTCGCCTCCATATGTTGTATTTTCTCAGAACTGCAGAGTCCACTTCTTTTGAATGTTCAAAGATAGCATTTTCAAGCTTAACTGTTGCTGCATCATCTTGTTGAAGTAGCAGTCTTGCCCTCTTCTCTTGATTCTTTTCTTTCAGTCTCTAGGATTTCAGTGTGAAAGATTAAAGCAACTCACCACAAAAATCATACTAATGACTACTGCATTTCCAGACACCTTTCCAATTAACATATGTCTTCGCTGAAAGAAGACTATATAGACCTGATCAAGAATAATGATAAGAAATCGCTAGAATGCATGAAGTTCAAGGTAAGGAAACTTACTCTCCGAATAAAACTTGCAAAACCAAGAAACTCGTTTTTTTCTACATTGCCAAATAAAGAGCCACTCAACAACGCAGTTTTAATCGAAGGTAGATTTTGAAAAGTTCCTTTGCTACAGAGGCAGATAAGGCTACAATACCTATTCCAGTGTTCAATCCTTATCTTGTTGCTGGAAAGCCATCTAGTCCGACTGTTGGAGAATTTTCTTCAGAAGAATTGTGCTTGGCAATGGATATACGATTGATTTGTGAGGAGAAACAAATTTGCACCACATTCATTTTTGTCAAAGTTTACTGACAAGATGTTCTACATACTGTTACTGATACGTAAGAGAGCTTCAAAAAAAGCATGGCAGCCTTCAATCAATTAAGTTATAATAATAAGATAAAGGAAATTCTAAGATGGTTCCATGATGTATAATTGTTTAACAGAAGACATAAGCAAAAGGAAACAGATCAAACATCTAATAATTGTTAATGCTCCACGATTAAATTTTCTATAAAGGTAACAAATGAATGCATGCAGTAGAATACATTAAGTTTCAAAGTAGAAGTTTGAACGTCATGGCTACATTAAGATAGGTGAAAAAGATGCTATCCATATAAGCTATTCATTTTCAATTCATATAAGGTTCAAGCTAATAAGTCCAAGGTCGGAGATCTAAACTACTAATTTCCTTTCCCCATATGTAGGATCGTGAACATCATTATGTAAGTATGTAACACACCAATGCACTACCAGTCAACCAAGACCGGAAAAGTTGATAAACATCTATAATAAACCGGCATTATACTTCTAAGTTAACCAGTTCATACACTTCTACCTAAGTTGTTACAATCTTGCAAGCTTGTGATGGGGCGGTTGAATTCCCAATTAACAAATCTAGAGCTTAAGAGAACAAACATTCACCTGCTTAGACGATTCCTAATCACGCACCAAGTTATCATAACTTCTTAAAACTAGCAAATAACGCATCGACGAGAAAGAACACGAGAAGGCTAAACCACAGCAATAACACAATAACAACTAAGTAACTAACCACCGGGAGAGATCTGGGATCGAATGTTGCCGGAGACGAACACGAAAAGTAGCGGCGCGATAAGATTGAGTGAGATGAAGACAGCGGTGGTGAACGGACCACCGGTCCCTCTTCTCCGCCGCAATGACCGCGGCATTTGGCGAGCTCGGTGAGATAGTGAACGGATCCAAGTCGGAGAAGAAGGAGAGTGAAAAGAAAGAGTAGCGAAATCGGAAGATCTGAAATAGAGAGAGGGAGAGAGATGAGTTCCTATCTCCCTCTCTGTAGCTTCTACTCTTTGAGTGAAGCGTGACTGGAGAAAGCAGAAGCGTATCACGGATTGTTTATTATTATGTGATAACACTATCCATGGTATGTATGTTCATAATAGAGAAAGGGAAAGTGTAACAAGTAACAATTTATTTACCACCAAAAACCAAAATGTAGTTAATTTTTTTACAGTAAACTTTTGTCATTTTCAGTGTATCAGCACAAACCTTGTATTCAGTGAAAGTAAATTTGATTGAAAAGTACTTAATTACTATGTAACGAGAAAAAGTCTTATTTACTCTTTAATGTCTTACCAGTTTTTGTCTATATTCTTATTAGTTTTAAGACTTTATTTAGGATCAGGTTTGATACAACTGCTAAGAATCAATAATCAGAATATGTTACTATATGAAATTGTAACAAATGATCTTTGTATCAAGCAGAACCACTACTGGGCTTGATCTCATCAGCTGGAGAAGCACCAATATTTGCAGTCTTCTTAAACAGCTTATGCTCAATGTGCTGCTGAAAAGTGCGAGGCACAAACTTAGCCGGGCTCTCATCAGAGACGAGCTCCGGCAGTGGCTTCAAAACAATCTTCTCCTTCGGTGGCTCGCAGAAGACCGCCCACGAAATCCTCACCTTGTCTTTATTCACGAGACTCCGGTGAACCACGCTCTTGTACGCACCGTTGGTCAGTATTTCAATAGTGTCGCCGATATGTACAATCATTGCGTCCAACGAAACAACCTTAGCGGTCACCCACTTTCCGTCATGGTGCACTTGGAGTCCAGGGACCATGTTTGTAAGCAAGAACGTGAGCGCGCTGACGTCGGTGTGTGCTTCGACGCCGAGAGCTAAGTCTGGTTGTGGACATTTTGGGTAGTAGTTGATCTTGAGCTGTAGCAGTAGCTCTTCCATACCTCCAACTTCAGATTCCAGTTTGTCTTCTTCCAGACCAAGCCCTAATGAAAGCATGGACAACATCTTTGTTACCACTCCACGCAGTTTTTTCGCGAACTCTTGAGTTACTTCCCTGCACCGAAATCAAATCAAAACATTACTTTGCATGCATAAGCTGATCATATTAAGGCTCGGAAACTGAAACCATACACATAGTCAGTAGGGTGGTTAGGCCAAATGGAAACATCAGTCTTGTCTTCAGGGAAGGCAAGGTGAAAGAAGTAGTCCTCCCATTCAAGAAGCCCATTGTCATTGTTAGCAAGCTTGCTTCCATAACCCTGAATCTTTCCTGCGGACTGGTCGTTGGCGAACTTCTCCTTTTCTTCAATGGGCAGAGCAAAGAAATTCCTGCCTGCTTCACGGAGCCGGTCAAGGAGCTCAACTGGCAAGCCATGGTTGACAATGTGCATGACACCCCAGTCTGCCGCAGCTTGTCTGACAGTTTCAATGCAAAGGTTGCGCTCGTCGGTGTTTGAAGAATCAAAAGCCTTGAGGTCGACGATGGGTATCTGTGGTCCCTCCTCGTCTTTCTTTTCTTCCTCGAATGCATCACCAAGTTGGTCTCGTTCCGTCTCAGGACGGATGTACTCCGCTGGGATTGACTGCAGGCCGCTGCTTGCCAAGCTCTCTACTCTAGGAATCAATATCTTCGCGCTCGCCATCTTTTCGCTATAATTAGCTCTATGAAATTAAGGATCAATGTTGAGTTCTATGGACAGCGGTCCTGGATGAGTTTGAGTTTGTAATACAAATAGAGAGGCTTTTGGAGACCTAGCTGGTGGTAGCTGAGAACTGAGCTCGTGCTACTTTCCATTTAGCATAATTTTGGAGAGCTGGTGGTAGCTCGAGAAGAAGATTTTTAGCCAAAAGATTTGCTAGCTTTTAGGTGAGTATAAGTTTTGGTGCTTCTAGTAATTAATCTGCATGTATCTAGTCGTGGAAGTACGAATGGCGGATGGCACGTTAGCGCATGAACTAGAACTGCTGGTGCTCTGCCAACCAAGTTCGATCGAGCTTGGTTGATGGCCCACGCTTGCATCGACATAAGAGAATAAAAAATTGTTCTTGTAACAAAATTTCATCAAAAGAAATTTATTTTATAAATAACTTTTTATTTCGTTTCATATTATTTATTTTAAAATAATTTTTTAATTATATTTTTTAATATTTTATAAATATTTAAAAAAATTTATTTAAAATAAAAAAATATAGGAAAATTTTACGTAATAAAGTTCTTTATTATTTATTTATTTTTAATAAATAAATAAAACTTATTTTAAACAATAAAAATACTATTTATTTATTAAAAAATCTATTTTAAAATCAATTTGAAACATTTAGATGCATTTAGAATTACTTATAAAATTATATTTTTTTAAAATAGAACATATTTTTATCTATTTTAAAAAAACAAAATTTTTTTTAATATAAAAAATAATAATAAAAATATATAATAAAAAAATTTATTATGTAAAAATTTTTACATTTTTTTAAATTTTTAAATAAAAGGTGCGTTTCATCGGCTATTTTAAAAAGAAACCCGATAAAGAAAAAGGTCAGATAACTTTTCTTCTAGTGTTCGGCTATATAGTGAAAATTATATTCATTTCCATTTCCATACTAAAAAATTTTGGGAAATTGATTCTCAATCTTAATAACTATTTGTACTTACCCACTTTCTTTTTATTAATTCTACATTACTGTAATTTTTGACTATAAAGTTAATTTTATAAATTTTTCTATTGTTATTTATACTAACAATTTATTTTAGTTTACCAGTTTTATGCCATTCTATTTTTTAAATTTTAACCAAAAACTTAAAAAATCGATAATTCCATTTTGATTCCAGTACATTCTCACTTCCATGCCGAAAACCGTATGCAGCCAAAACACTTAATAAAATAGGACTAACTCTTACTACACAGACACTAAATCATAGCCTCGCAGATCTTTCATGCAAGTCTGACTGCAGCACGTAAATATGCAATACACTCGAAGAAGAAAGCAAAAACAGAAGAACGAAACCAGCAGCAATGGAACTGGAACATGGCACCACAAACATCAATCAATTATTGGATTAGTGCCCAAGAACCTCTTAGACAGCTTGCATACATACTGGTAATGACGATTCTATAGTAAAGGGCATCAAGTATGGCAATGCAATCAGAAATAATAGTAAATAGTTCCGTTATAAGAAAGAAAATAGTTGGACACAATTTAACCATCAACCCCTCTCAACAAAATCGAACGGCAAAACATTGTTGGCTTATATATGTTAGCTTCTGCAAGCTAATTCCTATCAGCTCATCAAATTTCAAAACTGAAAATTTGAATATGAACTAATAATAAGTAATAGAAACAAATTGATCCAGCATTGCTTCCAAGACCCCGAGGCATAAAGCAAAACGATCATAGGACAGACAGAAGAAGAAATAAGTTACCAGTTTGCATTTACAAGAACTTGGTGAAGCTACATAAATATCTCTCTTCCCCCTTCCTAACAACTACATACACCTAAACTGAACATTATCCCACTAAACATATGCTAACGGTCAACGACCTCATCATTTATTCAAGCGCATTAATTTATTGCTGAAACTAGAGAGGGCTTGGAATTTACATAATACTGGATTTCCAAGGGCCTTTTACGCATTAAAATGCATCATGTGATGACAGTAGGTCTCTCCCTACCTGTTAAGTCTTTTAGCTTTGATAAGGATAGTGCCAGATCTGAGATAAAAGTAATTTGTTTGTTAGGTTTCTAGCATGTTCGTTCATATATACGCAGCATATAAAAGCATACAGACCTATTAGTGGCTTCAGTGCTTCTTGCGCATCCATGCCGTGCTTTGAAACATTGGGTTCAAACTGCTCAGTGTATACTCTAATGGTTGCACCAGCTGATCCAGTTCCCTGAAATAGCAGAAGTTAGGAACATATATTCTGGAAATTCAACAAACTTTTATATCAAGCCAAATTTAGTATAGAGCAGAGAATACATAAAGTGCTTACTGAGAGTCGAAATATAATTCGTGATCCATCAGTGAAAACAAATCGGAGTCCTTGCTTTGAAGCTATACTACCATCCACCTGAAAATAGAAGCAGATTGTATACCGTTTAGATTCATTAGAAAAAGAAGTCAATAGTTTCATAGATGAGCTTTAAAATAAATGGAACTGGAACTCACAGGATCAGTATAACTGAAATCATCAGCAAAATTGAGGGTATAATTTCCTGTCACAAGTTCAAGCTCACTTCAGATTCCTGCAATAAACATAAACATGCGCCATTATAATGCTTTATAAGCAGCCATACCATATTTATCACCAGACTTGCTTTTAGATATTAGGTCTCTGAGGTAGTCCATCATTTGATTTGCTCCACCAGATTCGCACTCCTGTCAAGACACATTTCTTTCACTTAGTAAAAGACCTCTGTTGAGTGCTTTGGCTGCTAGTGTACGAATCAGATGCTACCTCATAATCATATCTGGAAAAGAAGTTTCTGCCATAAGTTGCCCAGTGTTCCGTAGCAATATCTGCAACTGAGATCAACTTTTCTCCAACTTTCTTGTCCTTGTTTCTATAGGCAATTATAGAAAGCCAAGCTAAAACAGCCCTGGAATCAAATAGAAAATGTAGATGCTTCAACTCCTGCATATGGTGTTAGTTCATGAAGAGTAACAAGACTCTTTGGGCGGGCTGCTGTATCCGCTAATGACCTAGCAGGCATAATAAGGGATCACATTACCGCAGAGAGGAAATACAAAAAAGATTTTCAACCTTACACAATATCGAAATTCAAAAGGTTTGCTTAAGGAAATCATACAAGTGCTGTTTCGCCATTAACAATTTCCCAAAACCAAAAGGATAAACCATCATAGATCATAAGCATGACACTACAAATGTGACAAATGTACTAATTTAAAGGATAACTAGTAATACAATGTTATCTGATGATTTTTAAACCAAATGGGTCCAGATGTAAAAGAAAAACTAGTAATACAATGTTATCTGATGATTTTTAAACCAAATGGGTCCAGATGTAAAAGAAAACATTCAAGGGGCTAAAAGTACTTTTAAAATCCTTAAGGGTGCTTCATATATTTTGATGTCCTCAGTCTCCTCACTCAATTAGCATCTAAACTTTTTCAAAACATCAACCAGATTATGATGTTTCTAGAGAAATATACAAAACTTGCTGATCCAATTAAAACTTTAACTGAATTTGCTGAACCAGCATATTTTCAGAAGGTTGTTGTATGCATATCCATGCCAGAACTGTTGAGATTATAACAAAATCTGGTGACCATTAGGTAGAACAAGTTAAACAAATTATAAGATCTACCACTTCTTTGTCAAGAGTCTTTGAGTTCCTTAGCCATTTAGTATACGAGCAAATAGTTATATCACATACAAAAGGCGTTCAAGTTAAGGACAGGTTTACCATATCCCATCCTTCTCACGAATATGATCTGATCCTGTACCAAAGCTTTCTTCTCCACAGATTGACAACTTTCCAGCATCCATCAGATTTCCAAAGAATTTCCAACCAGTTGGGACCTAAGAACATAGTTAATCAGAGTCCGCCTTATTAGCCCAAAACTAAGAACCAACTCAAACGTAACTGAATTCCTTGAATGTAATGACCTCAAAAAATGGAAGGCTCAATTTTGAGGCAACACGATCAAGAGCTCCACTTGTGGGCATTGACCTAGCAAGCCCCTGTAAGGACAAATATAATTAGCAGCTCCAAAATGAATATTGGATGGACACATTCCATTATGCAACAAATAAATTTCAGTGTATCTTTAAGGATAATTTAAATGCTTGCCTTGGGGCCACCCTTGAAGTATGGAATCGCTACTTCAGCATTAGCTGCAATGATTGCAACGGAATCTGATGGCGTCACAAAGAAACCCTTTCCGAGAATCATGTTTCGATCACCATCCCCTGAATATAATTAACTGTTTAATGATCTAGCAGAAACTTTAATTTTACTAAAGCTAGAACAGTATTAAGGGACTGTTTTATCACAAACTTGTGACACCTAACTAAAACAATTGCTATGACCCATCCAACTGAGAAAGAAGACTGCTCGTAAAATCCATTTGCTTGATTCAGACTTCTTAGCTCGGAACAACATAGACCTGCTTTTGGTGCAGAGGTTTTATAACAACTCCATATACTCTGCTTTGATCCTGCGGTGCGCCATTCGGCCAAAGCATTAGTATAGCAGATCAGCTGTTCAAGATGATGTTTTTCTTTTCCAGAGTTCCTTTCATGTAAAATCCACAAGAAGCCTCTTGAAAATCAACCAGTAAGTGGAACCGTTTGATACATATAACTGATCTCTTGTGCCTAAAATCCTTTTTGTTTTCCCCCATATACAGCTGTGAAGAGACACCCAAAGGAAGGAATATAATATTTACAGATGAATCCAAAACAATACTTGCCTAACCAGAAAACCTACTCTCTTCAGGATAGGACCCTTACTTGAATAATAAGTTCCTAAATACTTGGACTCTTCCCAAACTCCACTCAACCTAGACCAATATCAACTTCTCCAACGGCTCCATAACACTCCATATGTACCAACCATATCTTAAAAAACTACACAGCACAATGTTCCATGTTAACATGATCAACATAAATTTTAGAATATGTTGCAAAACAGCATTTAGTCAAGCTACTTGTTGATACTGTTATAAGCTAGTACGGTATTAAAAACATACCATCGCTTGCAGCTCCAAAATCAGGTGAATTCTCCCCATACATAATGTCAACAAGATCTTTGGCATATCTGCATCAAGATAAATGCATAAAAAGATGGAACGGCATGAAATCAAATATTAGCATTCAAAAATATTTTCTTACGTCAGATTTGGGTCTGGATGACCATGTCCAAAATCTTCAAGAGGCAGTCCATTTACAATGCATTCCTGCAAGCTATGCCCAAGTCTTTCAGCTAAATTACTTGAAATGTTTTTTATTTTGTGCACTCAAATAGATGTACAACGCATGTACCGGCTCTGCTCCAAGTTGATCCACAAAGATTGGTTTTGCATATGCACCGGTTACTGCATGCATTGCATCAAATATGAACCTGAAATGGGATAGGACCACATGTTAAACAGCTAGGTTCTTTGAAGCCAATAACAAGATTGCAAAAGACACAAAAGCCTTATTATCTTGGAGACTGTAACAGTGGATCCGGGAACAAAATCCTATAAGAAGATCAACTAAACTACAGAGACACAACATTTGACAATATCCCTTAGCTTTTACATGCATATAAGGAGTTCAACCATACTTATATTCAGGTTGTCATAGAGAGTGTTGAAGCTGGTTATCGTACGTTTTAAGAAAAGAGCTGAAAGTTGGAAAATTTGAACTTTTCTGCAAGCTCATCTTTTGCAGCAAGTAGGCATGTGATACCCATTCTCAAAATAATGATTCATGCCCATGTTTGTGGTCTGTGCTTACTAAAGCCTGAAAGTGCGACATAGCTTTTAATAAAGCCGTATAGCTTGCATATACTGAACGATTTAGATATATATCACAATACTCGAGGATATATCAAATAAGCATATAAGTCTAAGCTCTTGTGTCACAGTTAAGTACTTTGGGTTAATATTAGTGTCAAAATTATATGTGAAATCTGGATGTATTAGCCTTTCTTTAGCTGAAAACATTTGATCCAGAGGTTGTGTCAAAACTCTACATATAGAAATGACATTATAATTGTTCAATAGCACATACTCTGCAATGCTGTTACTTCAAAAAAATTGTACATACCTGAAATCCGGTCTAGAAAGAAGTCTTTTGATAAGCTCGAAATCAAAAACACTCTGCACAAGTTGTAGAAAGTAAGATGTCAAAGAAGCTAAGAAACCGGACTAACAAAAGAGATTGAAGGAAAATAATTTATGTATCAACTTTACCTGCATTAACTCTAGGTAGTCGGCTACAGGATCTATCACTTCGACACTGAAGTTTCCAAAGCTAGTAACTCCTAGGCTAGAGAGGTTAATATCTGGTATATCGGCTTTTCTAATTTTGGAAATCTGCAAGAATACACTAGGTTTCAGAAGATAAACAAAATGTAAACTGATAGACACCATTTTCCAGCCAAAAACTGAAACTGACGCTACACAAAACTTCCTGACTTCAATATGATGTTAAAACTTTCTACCCGTTTTATTCATCATTGCACAATTCCGACTACAAAGAAACATAAGAAAAAGAAAAGACTCTCACTTCTCGTCATTCTGAATAAAGGGGGCTCCCGCTTGCTAGAATAAGATAAGATGATCAGGAATGACTCAGGTCCATAGTTTTACTAGTTTACAGAAACATTAAACACTTGCATGACCCATTACCTAGAATTTTAAAATGTATTTCACCAAAAATGTTTACAATCAGTATCGAACATACACTGATTTATTTAAGTAAATACTTATTCATTTGGCAGTATAAGAAATATGATAGCGGGCCTATAAACCTTCCCCTCAAACAATTGTGTATACATCATTCTTCCATCAATTACAGATGTTAGCAAGGAATGCACCACAAGGAAGATTGGAATATACTACAGAGCACTATGAGTGAGATACAAAATGAACTACTATCAAACATGAGAAACAAGCAGTAAAATGTAATAAACATGCATTGGCGGGGTACCGAAAGAGTGTTCCCATATATCTTATCAGTAATAGACTCCGGTGCAGGCTGCCCACTGCTGTAGTTGAACTGAAGATGAATAAAATTGAGAACAATTGTAAGGAAAACATAGCGAAAAAAAGTGAAAGGTAGTAATAAGAGAAAGGTAGCTGCTCACAATCAGGCATAATCTAGTTAAACAACTTTTTGTGAGTGTTCCCAAGGTGATACTTTGATGTAGTTTTAGAGCATTTGACTATCAACTGATGGATTATGCAGGTCCTACTCACAGAAATGTCATTCCACCTATAGTACAATCAACACAGCATCACATCGTATAGTAATTATTAACAATTACATTTGGTGACTTTCACGCATGCATATGTTTCCAGTGCAACTTGATTCCTTGTTCACTAAATAAGAACAAAAAAATCTTTTTATAAAAAAAGATTTTAAGGAAGGAACATTTGGAGACGCTTCCAGTCATAAGGTGAGGCCTTTTTTTCAGCCAGGTGTCTGGATTTTCACCAAACGAAGTAATACCAAAATAGATACACACTATAACAAAACTGTAAAAGACTCGACCCCTATATACTTGGGCATACAACATGCGAGAAGCATAATGTTAGCATGTTAACCAAATGCTTAAAAACAAATATACAATGCAAACTCGAAACTTTTTGGCAGAAAACCATTACACCAAGTAAAGAATATATTTGCCAGAATTAATATCCTCACATACTGCAAAAATGCTAGGAAGCGAGTAATTTTATCAAAAAAGTCTGTTTATATTGCATGTTGGATGACTATTGGATAGAGAAAGCCAACTATGAAAGGCTTCTGAATTTACTTCTGTACAGCACGCATGTATTACTGCAATCAGGTAATCAAAGAGGAAAAGGTACCAGCAAATTTCCAATATCTCACGAGAACCAGAACAAAGTGCATTCGTCATCTAAATCTAGCAATTTAAACATCCTACATTGGCTGAGGGAAAATATCCAGAAAAACAAATGAAAAATCAACATGTGAGATTTTTAGCTGACACATCTACAACTTTCTGGGATCATAGTTTTTAAAGATTCTTTTCACATATATCAAATCCCAAACGCATACCTTGATTCCCCAATCATATTCAGGTCCACCAGGATTGTGGCTTGCACTCATTATAAAGCCACCATTGGCCTATAAAGGAAGAAACTTTTATTGAGGAAAACAAAACTTTACAGTTAAATGCCAGGGTTTGGTGATAAATTCTTGCCTTTCGCTTTCTAATTACTGCAGAAACAGCAGGAGTAGACATAAGGCCGTCCCTGAAAATGCCATTCATAATTAGCTACAAGTAGCAATATTGAATAAATGAGAAAATAATGTATTCCAAAAGAACCAAAATACTATTCATATGATATTGCTGACCTTATACCCCACAATACTAAATTGAATTGGTCCAAACTGTTTAAAATCAGTCTTAAAATGAATAGCTGTTACATTTACTACATTCAATGTCAGATGGTTTTTACAGACTTGGTGTTTTTGAGATAGTTTGTGGTTAATCTTTTTCTCATGGAGACATATATGCCGGCCTATTTGTGATTTTGTCAAATGCTTGTGTGCACTTTCAAGCAAAAGAAGTAATTTTCATATCTGTCACTTGTCAAGATGGAAAATAATGTGGTCTCTCTTATTCCTTCCTGTTAGTCGGCCCTCTGTGTCTTCTAGAGAGCTCCTATCTTGCCTACACCTGCCTTGGTCAAATGCTGGGATGTAGTTTTTAAATACTGATACAACTACTGCAATCTAAATTGTCTCCTTAGAGGAGCTAACACGGACATGGAAGACATACTTACAGACAGATTACAACACCCAGAAGTAAAAAATCAAATATCACCTTGTGGTGATGTTTTACATGAAAATGCCACAATCATAGAGAACATAATGCAGTAATGAGTTTGTAGAATTTAAAACATTCAAAGGACCATGAGCAAGATGTGCAATTATCTTCAAATAGTCTATTTCTACTCTGCAGTCAACTTCTAAATTAGAAATTTTCAATCAAATATGCACCTTCCAACAAGAATCTTCGCAACACCATTGCCAGCAGAAATCTTTATAATGATCTGAATCAACCAAAACAACAAACAAGATGCAAGTCAGGACTTCAGATTTCTCATGAGTGCAAAATTTTCATATTTCAGAGGAATTATAACATCTAGAAGAATAGAAGACCTGTGCAGCCTCTCGATTAAAGTACCGTCCATCGCCACCCAAAACCAGCATACCACCCTTGTAGTCCTCTTGAGGTAAAGATTTAAACAATGCCTGCAGAGAAAAGGGGTTCACATTACCAAACATTCCCTCCTCATCAATCCAGTTCAATGAAATGCAGCCAATTTGAAAAACCTGAATCCAATTTGCCAAGTAATTCTCTCTCTGGAAGACTTTAACCTACACAACAAGGAATTCCCTTAATAATAACTCAGGAAAGCAGGATAAAATCTAGAAAAGCAAAACAAAACAAAATTGATCATGGAGAATTGAGCACTAGCCTTTTTCCTGAGACCGCTCGTGCCAGTTTTTTGCCCTTCTACCGGTTTTGTAGGAACAGTTGTGATCTGTACATCCAAACAGACATCTTAGGAAACACGATTCAAGTTCAAACAACACGAAACAACAGATCAACTGAATGCGAGTCTTGAACCTTTAGGCCTTCGGGCTCGGCGACCGCAGTGCAAGGAGTCGAAGAAGCTTTAATAACTATCGAATGAGAAATTTTACGAGAAATCGAGATCGACCGAAGCTTGGCTTGGCGATTGTTGAACTTGAATCCACGGATCCCCGCGATCGAACAAGTAGAAGAAGAAGATGGTGATGGCGTGAGCCTTAGAGAAGAAATCACTGTCTCTAATTTCAGCGACGACATTGATTATCGGCAGACTCTGCTTGTTCTCAGCGGACTGAAGTTAGATTTGCGGGAGTGAAGTTAAAGAGAAAGGATCTGATGGTTGAAAATATGCGGCAGGACATGTGGCGCGCAAAACTCCGAAGAAGAGACTGCGTTGTCCCACGTGATCAGAGATGGTTTCTCTTCTTTATTTTTGTTTGCTCGTGAGTCGTGACGTTGATTTGGCATGTCAACAACAACCAATCTGTAGAAAAATTGAAAAATCAGGAAATGTGGAAAAAAATGTTTATTGGACTGGATCCGAACACTTGTTCCACTATTAATAACAACGAATTTTGACTGTAGTCAAGGCTCGGTCAAGTTTAGGAGATTGGTCAAGGCATAATTCATGTGATAGAGAAATTTTATGATATGAAGACGAGTTCAAAATGCATTTGAATTAGTCGTAGAATATCAAAGGCATTGGGACTTTGTTATTAAATTCATGATTAAAAACGTGACGTACAGCGTTACACATGAACTAAAGCGCCAGCAAATGATGTTGCAAGGGAGGGAGAAATGCGCTGCCTTTACGAAAACTTTTTAAGACCAACTGGCCCGTTAGGCGTTATTATGGATAACTAGGCGTAAATGGGCTTGCATTGGACTAGTTGGTATGCATTTTGAAACCTCATTGTTACAATATTGCGTATTTTTCTACATCACAAATTTTAATTTTTATAAAATTATTTTTCTACGCCACAAACCTCATTGTTACACTATCGCGTATTTAATTATTATAAATTAAAATTTTTATTAAAAATTTTTTTTTTAAATTTAATTTTAAAATTTACTATTAATATAAATTTAATAAGAAAAAATATTTTTTATTAAGTATTTTAAATATTTTATTTAAATTTTAAAACTCATTTTTAAAACTTAAATTTATTTCAAGTTAAACGCACCCTATGTTCATTCGGAGTCTGGGAGTCGAGGCATGCCTTGCGTATAGAATTTAGGAAATGATTGTTTTAGCTACTTGTCTCTTTGTTTCATGTAAGTCAACAAGCTCATTATGTACTTTCTACTTGTTTCACTAGTAAGATCAGCCTCTTTTGCAGTAGTGAATCCACACACCCTGAAATCGTTTCATGTAATAACGGTGATAAGCTCAACAAAAGATCGAAATTTTTTTTGAAAAACATAACAGAGAATATTGATAAAAAACTACCATTAGAAACACAGGCCTCTAGGTGGTTTACACCAATACGTAGCATGTAAGATCCAGTGCACTGTCCGCAACAGTTGGATGGATTTCAATCACCAGTCAAACAAACCTTTGGAACAGCACAGCGACCGTAAACCATTTTTTTAAAACTCGTACACATTCCTGGTCATCCGCATCGCGCCAAAACCAATTACCAGACCATAACGTAACTGCTATATTAGCACCATTCATTCTGTTGCCCGCGGTACCAACCCCGCAAGCAACGTAACAACAAACAAAAACAACAACAACATGGCGCAGCAGCACGCGACGAGTACATAAAAACAGCGAACATTTATTCCCTCGGCCTTCCGCTTCCGCGCGCCCGGTCCTCCTCGAGCCATGCAACAACGACTGCACCTATTGCTTTTCCTTCTGCATACGGCAGCCGCAGGACTACAGCGGAGGCCGGTTACCGCGCTAGACGGTCCCCCCTATAGCACAGGGAGATTCCTTTTCTTACTCGGGATACATGCGCTCGGGCACCGAGATCACATGTTCATCATCAATTAAGGATCTATCAATCAATGGCGCCTTAATAAACAAACTAAGTTCTAATCCACTTCGTTATGATAGATTGCGTCAGCACCGCCATGATTAATCTGTTATCATCATATGGCAAGAGTCAAGATGGTGGGTCAGAGTTCAGTCAGTGAAGCATACAGGGAGTTTGATGTTATTCAGTGCATGTTGATGATAGTGCATGTTACTGGCACTTAGGCTCCACTTTTCCTGATAACATTTGAACCAATTTGTCCTTACAAAATGAAATATACCATTTTTACCTTATAGTTTAGATGATAGATGCCTGGTGAAAATTCCACCTCGTCAGAAAAATGCGATGAAGATCTTCTCTATCAAATCAACTACGTTGAATTACGGAATCCACCGTAAAAGAAAAGATTGTTTAAAGAGAATAATTCAAAAGTCTAATTAAGCCGATGGCTATGCATATATTTGTATAAAAATAAATTCATTAAACTAAGATTCCAATCCAAAGAAAACCCAGTTATAATCTCTCAGACCTTGGAAACAAATCCTAATAAAACTAAACTATTAAATTACAGTCAGTAGTAAACTACAAATTTAAATTGGAATAGTGTCAAAATTAGAGAACAAAGTTTACTACGATCTATTACTTGAAAAAACCTTTTAAACTGGTATTGATGTGTGTCACGAAGCTCCTTACAAATTGGAAATTATGAACGATTGGTTGCCTAGTTAATCGCTATCTTGAACTCGTCGAAAGTTTCAGCCACTAAACCATAGTATCGATCGATATTGAGGATATTAAAGTAGTCATTATAGTAGACTAATAATAGCAACTAACAACCTTAGAGTTGTTGCTTTATAAGAGATCAACAAATGCTGTCAATAGCGACATTCAACAGCTACCACGATAATGGTTGGTTGCTAACTCAGTTGCTGTTGTTCCCAGCAGCGGCATATGTTATGTTGGCTGCTAGCTATTGATGATCAAGAACGGCTTGGTCGCGGATGAGCATTTTTTTAATGTGTATTTTGTTCACTACATGCTCCTTACGTGATAGAAGAGGTAATTTGCATTCACATATCTTATGCGCATCCATAAATCCCACGTAAATGGATCAAATTGAAATTCACTGTTTTAAAGCTCTGAACACCCTCATCAGTAACAAAATAAGAAACTTCATTTTAGTTAAAGCAATTCCGAATTTCATAGATTGATTGCTCTTTATTGGGATAAAGTATAAGAGTTGAATGAGGCTTGAAGGTCCTCTTAAACTCAACTACCTTATAAGAATTTCATCTTATGTAGATATTGAATGAGAATCCCTCTATCGCATTACCGATTGTGCGTAGGTTTCAAGTGTAAAGTCAGTCTTCTGGTGTTTTTCTCGAGTGCATTATCAGCAAGTTCTTGTGCTTCGGAATATACAATCTCTCCCTTGATTGTACGATGTTGCTCTTATTTGAAAATTCGATCTTGATTTATTGATATCGCAATACTATTGCACATTATTGATTAGTCTAGTAAACTTTTAATACTATTTTCATTTTAAAAAAAAATTAATGACTTGGTGGAGAACATGAGATTCTTACAACACTTAATTTGTAATAAAAATATATTTATTTCATATATATGATTGATAAATAGATTGCAAATTTATATACAATAGAAAATAACTAAAGAAATAATAAATCCTAATTTTGTGGATCTTTATGACTTTATGGATCTTTCTAATTGAATGGGTAAACTTTAGTTAATACTCTCACGCAAGTTGACGCATGGAGATCGCAAATACTCACCTTTGATCATAAAAAATGAAACTGTGTTACACCAAAAAACTTAGTAAAGAAATCCACAAGTAGATGAGAGTACTTTTATGGGAAGAATGATTGACCGCTGAAATTTTTCATGAACAATATAATAATCAATTTTAATACGTGTCATTCTTTAGTGAAGACATCCTTAACAGTGCAGAGCCGCTTGATTTCACAAAAGAATGGCGAGATTTAATCGATGTTAGACTAAAATCAGAAAGAAAATATCCAAGCAAAATTATTTCACAACTAGCAGCCACTACTAGAAATAATAGCATTACCGACTAAAAAAAAACAGTCGGCACGAGTCAATAATAGTCGGCAAAGTATTTTACCGACTGAAAAAAGAGCAATCGGTAATCCGTCGGCAAACACCGGTCGATAAACCATTTACCGACTAAATAAAAAATTTAGTCAGTATAGCACAGTAATTTACCGATTGAAAAAATTTCAGTCGGTAATTTTAGATTACCAACTGAATTTTTAGTCGGTAATCTTAAATTACCTACTGAATTTTTAGTCGGTAATTTTAGATTACCCACTGAATTTTTAGTCGGTAATCTTAAATTACCTACTGAATTTTCAGTCGGTAATTTTAATTTACCTACCAAAATTTTTAAATCAATATTACTGAATTCATTTGGTGAATGCTTAAATATTTTATTTAGAATAATTCACTACTAAGTATAAAAATATATACTAAATAAAAATTAACTCAAATTTATATATAACATTAATCAAAATTTATATTTACATATCCATTAAAGTCATCAAATACAATGAAATGATCCACTTGCTAAAACACTAATTTACACAGCTACTACATAAAGAAAAACCTTCACATAAATAATTATTTGAAAGTGACTCCACGAGAAAGATGAATAGTCCGTATGCTTACCTGAAATACAAAAGAAAGGTCGATGAAATGATTAGTAACATATGCTTTAATTACAAAAGAGCTTCTTGTGCTTTACCATTGCTTTTAATGGTTCTCTGGTTCAGATTAATGGTTCTCTGGTACAGACATTTGAAGTACAAGTCCTAGTTACCATGAGAATGTCCACGATATTAAATCTTGTGTCTGGCTTAGCATTGTATAAGAAGATAGAAGGAGTAAGTTTGAATGAGTAAATGCAAAGTTACTTCCATATAATGTATTTTATTGTTAACCAAGGTCCAATACCTTCAATAGCTTACATCTCACACTTGGTTGAGTGATCTGCTGCTGTTGTTGGTGTTATGGGTCACCACTGCTGCAGCAAACAGAAGGTGAAGAGAGGTCTTTGGTCTCCTGAGGAAGATGAAAAGCTTGTCAACTTCATCACCACTCATGGCCATGGCTGCTGGAGCTCTGTCCCTAAACTAGCAAGTCTATATATGCAGATACCTAAAAAAATCTTCTGGAACTCATGCATCAAGAAGAACACCAATTTTTGTTTTTACATTTCTCATTTCAATGTAACATCTGAAATTCATGTCAGAGATGAAAACAGAAGAGGGAGCTAGCCTTATTAAAAGTTCAATTGCTTTGGCAGTAGAAAAGGAATGAGAAGAAGAAGAACAACAACAAGAAATTAATAAAGAGTTTGAAATTAAAGTTTAGAGATAACTAATTGAAGACCACCAAGAACAAGATTGCAGCAGCAACAGTAGCAGGAGCAGCATAACGAAGGAAATAATGGAAAAGAGTGCTGAAATGTGAAACAACAGGAAGTCATTTTCATCAATATGGTACTGTAAAAATTGTGCAGATAATTAAGTTGCTCTAAAAAGAAATAAACAGCGCAACTCAAGAAATCCCTTCAACTCTTAATTGAAAATTCAAATGAATTTTCAGACAAAGATTGAAACAAACTGACTGATTCTAAACAAAAACTCCCTCACCTGTAAGTGGGATTTCACATTAGCTAATGTCAGATCCTTCACATCCATGAGTTCAAGCACTGATTTAGGTGTTGCCCCTGTACATGTTTCAAAGATAATCAGCAAATTCTCCCAAAAAGAAAACAAATTTCAACACGAGCTCTTCAGAACCCACAAACACAGAGGCTTAATAAGAACATCAAGAAAAAAATCACAAATCAAACAAAAGAATAAAAGAAAACCGAAAGAACAGTCGCAGATTATAAGAAGATAGAACAACGTCACACGACGAAAACTACTTAAAGAAAAAAAAGCAAATAGGGAGAGAGAGATGGTGAGGATAGAATAAGCGAAGCAAGTATACTTTCATGGCCACCAATAGCTCGATTTGGAGGGATCCGGCGAATTCTAGGGTTTTTACGGCGGTCTTGATTCGGCTTAGATTGGCTCGCCGGAGTAACATCAGCAAGAAGAAGAAGAACGTCGGAGGTAGGAAAGGAAGAAATCAGTGCCGGAGAGGTGAAAGCATGCCAGTGAGGGGGGCGTAAGGGACGGGCTCACCGTCGGAAAGAAGCAAAAACTGGGAGAGAAAAAAAAAAAAAAATGGAGGAAGAAGAAAGATATAAAAAAGAAACTTACCGACTAGCATGTTTTCTATCGGTAACGTTATATTACCGACTATAAATAAATTCAGTCGGTAAAATTATCGATTATAAATAAATTTAGTCGGTAAATTAATTAATGGTAAAATTTTAGTTAATAAATTTATCGACTAAAAAAATTATAATTGGTAAATTTATTATCTAAAATATTTTTTGTCGATATTTGATATATTTACCGACAGATTATATTTTCAGTCGATAATTTTAAAATTTTTACCGATTAGATTATTTTTGGTCGGTATTTGATAAATTTATCGACTATATTTTTTCAGTCGATAATTTTTAGTCGGTAAAAACTATTTTTGTACTAGTGAGCGCCCATAACACGATACTCTGATTCAATTGAAGAACGAGATACAACAGATAGTTTCTTCGTCTTCCATGAGATGAGACTATCGTCCAAAAATTATAGTAGTTAGTAGCAGATTGGCCAGTAAACTGTAGATTCAGATTGACCATGATTTAGAAATTAAAATGACTTTTTAATAAGTATCCATGTATTGCATAATTATTTACAAATTGACCACTACTCAAAAGATAAGAGCGCGCGGTCCAATTTGAACCAAATCAATCTTGTGACTGAGTGGTGGCACGGACTATATATTCTATGTCACTCATAGGTGCAGATTTCTTCAATTTCTCCCCGTGACACGAGTATGAAGTACTACTATATGACTAGAGAATTTGGATACTTCTTTTAGCTTAGCACCGAACTTCCGCTTGATAAGTTTCGCCCAACATTTTATACTACGTGATAAATAAATCTTACTTATGTTAACCACCGACAAAAAAATCTTTTACTTGATGATTGGTTTACGAAGATATTTGAAAGTATTTATTAAAAATAAATTTTAAAAATAAATATTTTGAAAAATAAATTTTATTTTTTAAGTAAAAAAATAATTAATAATAATATTTTTTATATTTTAAAAATAATTTTATATAATATTTAAACTTTTTATTGAAAAATATAAAAAGATTAGATTAAAAATAAGATGATAATCTCTTTCAAATATTTATTATATATACATGATGTGTCGTACAAGGAAATTGTTTATCGTCTGTTAGCCAAAAACTATCAAAGAAGCAAATAGAAGTTTACATCAGTTTTTATGCAAATGCAATATCACCTCCACTACCATCGTCTTTTCAAATGAAATGGAAAGTTCACAGCGAGACGAGGAGCACCCCCGTTACCATATTAGTTGAAACACGCGCTAAAACTGAAAACTCTGCAGCATCAAAAAAAAAGAGAAAATCAAACTTTATTACTCTTTTACACTAGTTCAGCAGCGTCATATAGTGTTGGCCATTCAGATTCATAAATTAGTTTCGAGTCGAACTATATAATAATCGAATTAAAATTATTTAACTTTAATTTGATCTATTTATTTATATACATAAAAATTATCAATCTTAATTTAATTTATTTAATAATCAAATCAAATTCGGATCGACCTATTTAATAATTAAAACTATTAAAATAAAAATTATAAATATTAATTTTTAATAATAATATATATAAATTATTAATTATGATATATTTAAAAAAATATTAATTTTGATAAAATTTATAAATTAAGTAAAATTTAGTTAAATTAAGATAAATTAAAAAAATATATATATAAATTAAACTTAAAGTTTTTATTATTATTCTCTAATTAAGTAATATATATTATTATACGGATTAAACGAGTTATTTTTGGATTGATTAGAATCCGATACGAATTCACTTAAGTTTTTGAATCATTTTCGATTTGACTTGAAATTAACTCAAACTCGATTGAGAATTGATTCAAACCTAATCTTTTTATATCGGTTTGGGATTGGATTTCAGATCAGGTCTGAAATTGCCAACGCTAGTGTCATACGGAAATACAAAAGATTGATGTCAATCAGACAAAGTTATTGCTTTATAATTTGAATAGATTCAGGGTGCGTTTGGCATCACATTTCAAAAATAGCTTTTTAAGTTTTTTTATTTTATATTTTTCAATACATATTTTATAAGTATTTAAAAAATTTATTTAAAAATTTAGATAGTGTAAAAAAATTTTACGTAATGAGATCTTTTTATTGCATATTTTTATTATTTTTTTAGAAGTAAAAAAATAAAACTTATTTTTAAAAAATAAAAATATTTTTTATTTTAAAAAAATTTTATTTCATAATCAATATGAAATGCACACTCAGCTAGTTTGGCATTATCTTCAGTACCTCCATCGTCCCGCACCAAAAAAAGAGTAACGTACGCATAATAGATATACAAAGTTTGCATTAATATGCTATGGAAGTTTTGAGTTTCAAAACCCTTAACAAAATCCAAATATACAACAAACCCCACACCCACAGTTGCTGGCCGTATTCAACAACAGTGTCAACAACAGTGTCGCCGCGTGACACCCCCGTTTGATCTTTCTTTCATTAGAATATTGTAATTTGAAAACACGTGTCTGCGTCAGCTAACGTCACAAGTTCTGCAAGTAAGCCTCGGAGAGAGCACGAGAAATGCTGCTGTTTCTATGAGTATAGAATCAAGTATATCCTCTTGGATGCTAATGACGAACTCGTCCGCTTCCTCTGTCACCGACGGATGGTGAAGTAACCGGCGAATGTTAGCTCCACCTAAGTCACCTTCAACTAATGCGTCAATATCTCCGATCACCTTGCAATCAGCTTCCGGGAACCTGCGGATATCTTCCCAAAGCTTCTGCAGTAACTTTTCGCCGTGTTGGAGTTTTGTGGAATGAGAACGTTCCGGGATGTCGGTGAGAATCTCTTGAACCAAATGGAACAGAAGTTTTCTGTTCCATCGGTGTTTTAGAGTTCCAAAGAGAACTGACTTCCCGGGATTTTCGCTGGGTTCGTCGGGGAACTGTAGCTCAAGCTTGTGGAAGATAAGCGGGTCCACAGGGCGAGATGGAGAGTACCAGCTGAAAAGGCTGGGAACTGATTTCCCAAGAATTCCGGCATGGACAAGTACTGATCTTACGTAATGAAACTCAGGGTCCTGTTCATTTTGTAGCTGTTGCTTCTTCCTCCACTGCGCTTGTACTAGTTTCGGTTCACCACGTTCAATTTCGTGATTCTCCTACAGACGCATTCAATATAGAAGATTAATAATTAGAATAATTAAGAATTTAAGATTCAAACCTAGGTTTAACAAAAATATACTTACTTTGGTGGTATGGGACTGTTGTGGTTTCCTGACAGAAAAAAGGTTGCTGTTCTTTGTTGTTTTTCTCTCAATTTCAAATAACGGTGGTGATGAAAGGGTTCTTTGAACAAGAGGGATCCCCGGTCTTCCGGCAGATGAGGCTGGACGATGCTTGGCGATTCTGTCTGTGAACTTCTCATACTCAGCCCCCTTGCACTTGCTTGTACCCGACAACGATGCCGTGGAGATAGTAGTAAGCTTTGGGTTTGATGCTTTTTTCAACGGTGGCTTTGAAGGGATGCTTTTTTTCCCAAGCCATCGGAGCTTCTCTGCTGTCTCTAGAAACTTAGTATCCAGCGGCGAGCGCAGTGGCGGCGGCTTCCATGGCTCTACGACAACGTCTGGATTAATAATCACTTTCTTCTCGCCTGGCCTGGTCCTCACTGATCTAGCTACTTTCTCATTTCCATTACAAGAACCACTAGAGGTTCTACTACTGACGCTTTCCTTCACTTGCTTCACTAACTCATTAGCATAAGTACTGTTATTCTTCGGGCTCTTGTTCCCTTCCTGGGGCTTCAAGCTACTTTTTCTTCTTGGTTTAATCAACTGTGAGCCAGGGATGGAATGGTCACCATGTACTACTAATTCTTCACTGAAATGGCAAACTTCTTTTACGCTCCAGCTTCGGACGTTGTTCTCCTTGTTTACTTGCAAAGAAAGCCTGCGGTCGGTATCCCAGGATGACCTTGCTGAAGAAACCCTTGGTGTGTCGGGAAGTGAACGGGAACACATATCATACTTCACCTGCGGCAGTGAAGGCGCAACTAGAATATTCCCGTTCCGGCTCTGGAGGGGTCGTCGTGGAGTAGTACATTCTGATCTTGTACATTCATCAGTTCTCTTTTGATTCTTCTTCTTCTTCTCTTTTGATGAGAGTAGAAAATGGCTCTCAAGCAGTGTAGGAGTTGTCGATAAGGAGCAGGGGACGGACTTTGATCGGTAAGCCTTTGTCACCGGTGAAGAATCGTTCTCCGGCAAGACATCCAAGCCCATTAGACGAGCAACAAGGTTAGGTGTTCGTGGAGTTGATGCGTCGGTGCTTCTTCTATCTTCCTCCAACGGCAACAATGCATTCTTCTTCGCCACCACAGATGATGGCACAGAGAGCTGAATCCCCACCTAAATATCAAACAAGAGGAAGGAAAAAAAACAAACTTAAAAACTAATGCCAATAAAGCGACAGTGTACAGCATGCATAAAGATGTAGCTAGCTATGCAATAAACTTACTGGAATGTCATCGTACTCTAGATCTGCCATGGTAGAGGATGTTGATGCTTTTCCATTGTCCACTTCTAAGCTATTTCTTGGCGCTTCTACCCCTGTAAACGGCTATCCATGCTAGTCACCAAAAAATTTTCTTAAAAAACAATCAAGACATGTAGAGGGAGAAGTACTTAATTACGCACGTACCCTTTGGCTGATCGTAAGGAAGATGGAATAGTTCAAGACGGTTGGGAGAAGCAGAATTTGTGACCTGAGCTTTAGTGCCGTTGCTACTACGGCCGGTGCTAACACTAATGGTGCTGAAGAGAAGCTGATGAAAATCTAGGAAATGAAACATACCACCCAAGCAACCGGTGGCAGCAGCGGCGCCAGTATCTTTCCCTTGATGATCACCTGATGATGATCTTCTCCAGTACTGCCACTCCCTCCCCATTTGTTTTCCCACTTCAAAAAAAGATCTTCAGGAAACAAGCAACCAATAAACAAAAGTAAAACAAAGGGCGGGCACAAACTTTTTCTTAAATCTCAAACCCCAAAGTAGAATGGAAAGTAACTAGCTGAAAGGAAGAAGAAGAATAAAATGAGTAGTGGTGGTGTGGTGGATCGTGGGACCATGCGATAAAAACGGATCCGTAAAGAACGATGGTTGAGAAGATGCCAAGTTGGAGAGTTTTATATAGTTGTTCAAAATCTTTCGAGCTTTGTCTTTAATTTTGGAGGAGTTTTTCTTTCAATTTAATTTAAAGATGTGGCAGAAAGTTTGTTATACGTGATGCATCTTTACCTTATCTCTTTGCAATTTAGTTTTGTTGCCTCGGGAATTGAAATGGTGACGATAGATATGACCACGACAAACGCCCACCACTGTCTTTTGTCTTCTCGTTCTCACCCGCCTGCTTGGTCTGGTTTTGTTGCTGTCTTTTGTATCTGATGTTTGAGATAGAGAGAGAGCGAGAGCGTCTGTTGTTCATCTTTTTAACATGTTTTGAGAAAACTGTTTAGATTATGCTGATGTTATCTGCACTTAGATGTATTGTACGTAGAGTTTATAGAGCAAAATAAGCGTAGGCTGATCAGTGTTATTTGTCAGGTTCAACACTGAAGATAGAAAACATACTGTTTGATAGAAACTGTATTTAAGAAAATAGGATCAGAGACTATATTTTTGTTTGTTCAAGTTTAAACACTTCACGGGTGTTTGGAGATACGTTTTAACTCTATCCTCGTTGCCTTCAGAAAACTATTTTTTTAATATTTATATTTTTTAAATATAAAATATCAATTAAATATTATATAAGTAATAGAAGTATTTTTTAGATTATTTTTGGATATTTATTTTTCGATTTACGGTCAAAATCTAATTTTTACTATTGAATATAAAAAATTATGAGATAGAAAATATTCATAAAATTTTAACTCAATCAGATCATAAATTATTTCTATCTGATCACTTAATATAGATTAAAAAAACTTTAAAATAGATATATTATATTATTTTATTATTTTAATCAAGTGATCGTATGTAGATCAATTCGTAATTAAATTGAAATAAAATTTTTTATAAAAATTTATAACTATTTAATGATATAAAAATAAATTTAAAATTTATTTTGTTCATAAATCGAAAAAATATCCGAACGTGTTTCTAAAAAAATGTCATATTTTTTTTATTTAAATATAATTTATTTAAATAAAAAATAAATATACCATATTTATTTTAATAAAATATTTTAGTAACTCAAAACTAATTCATGTTTGTTTAAAAATTGTAGCTTTTTGTTGTTTTGAGGTGACCTTTATATTGGTGATAGAGTCCGGACTCCTATTTGATCATCCAAATTTGTTGAGGAACCGACAATAGAATATGGTTAAAACCTAAACAAATGAAAAATCATTTATTAGATAGAGCTAGCAAATGATTGACTTTCACATCACACTCTTCCCAACCTTTAGACCTTACTAAATTGATCCTGAGGTTTTGCCGTGTTATTCTATATAATTTTCTTGCAGCCTTGCCGGGTTAATAAGTCAGCTAGAGAAATTATTAGGGATTGAGAAGAGAAATAAACTGAATTGAAAACATTGTTTAGTACGAAACAAGTTTTAGGTTATGCTTATTTATTTTAGGACATATTTTAAATATTTGTGACTAACTTTCGTAAAAATAAAAAATAAATTATTTTAAAAAATAAAATAAAAATAGAATTCAATATTTATATTTTAATATTTTTTTAAAAAATATTAAAAATTAAAAAATATAATTATATTAAAAAATATGTAAATAAAAAATTTAAAATTAAATTGCTCAATGTAGAAGTGAAATTTTAAATTTTTGTGTAATTAAAATATGAATTATTTAAAATTTAAAATCTGACGAAAAAAATAAAATTATAAACTTAAAAATCACTTTGAAAAGAATTTTGTCTTTTCAAAGCAAAATTTCTTTTTTTCTTTTCTTTTTATTAGTCAAACAGGCAAAATATCAGTAGTTATATTAAAAAAATGCATCACTAAATTATCAAGAGCTTAACAGCGAAAAGTGATTTTTATTTAGTTCAAAATTGACATTTCTTTGTATTTGGTTTTGTAGTAAACTGCTCATGCTAGTTGGATGAAAATATACAAATTTTTTTATTTTTTCAAACACATACCCCAGATTCAAGCGATCACGTAAAAACTAAAAAATACCCGGAACTCGTGGTGTCCTCTTCACTACTGTAGTTCATGCCTCAAATCTTGTTTGCTTTGATATCAGGACAACAATGAGGACAACTCATGCGCTCAACGTGATCCAACCCAACCGTGCACGATCTCCTGTTTCCTTCGTTTCGGTTTCCATTTCACCAAAAATTTCAAATTTCAAAGAAAACACACGTCACTATCAGAGTGTGCTCTCTTCATCCTTACAACTTTTTTCTAATAAAATTTTTTTCCAAATCACTCCATTTATAAAAAAATATAATCAATTACTTCTAAATTATCTTTTAATAAAATATAAAATTGTTTTTATATTATATTATGATATATTTTGAATAATTTATTTTAAGTTCAAAAGAACACATAACTCTATCACTTCCAACTCCAAATTACTCGGCTTCTTCTCCCGTTCTATTCTCTCTCTCACCGTCTCACGAGCTCTCTCTGGTACGGAAAAAACTGTTACTGTTGTACATCACTGATTACCTATGAAGGTTTGTTTCGTTAAAAACTGTTCTGGTTAATCTCGCATCTATTGGTTCTCCAAGAATCTTTTCATTATTAACCTCAGGGGCTAAGAGTTTCTTGATCACCTTCTTGGTGATTGTTAAAATTTGTAAAAGAATTGAAAAACTCTTGTCGACGAGACGAGTGTCAGAGAATTTAATAAATAGATTATTGAATCAAATTAAATGAATGATAGAGTGGTCCTAATCCTGTGATGGACGAGAGTTGGTACGATGCCTGAATTGCTTGCTTCATCATAGGTAGAAGGAATCATGAGGATTTTTTTTTTTGGGCCTTCTGTGAATTCTGATACAAAAAAGTTTGGTAAACTTTTCAGGGCTTTATTTGGAAACCGATGTTGTCCTTGATTAAACGTTGTGTCCTTAATTAAAGGGTGTGGTAGGTAGTTGAGTGGTACATAGATAAAAAGCATATAACTGTAAAACTATCAGTTTCCTGAATGAAAAAACAAATATGCTTCTTGTTGGATATATAATGCTGAGTAACAAGATAATGTATTGGAAGGAGACATGAAAATTGATACTAAATTCTTTATGCAGTATTCTTAGTTTATCTGGCCTTCAATGGTTCTAGACATAATTCAAATGCTAGCTCGAATATGGTACAGATGCAATTTACATCAACTATTTTCTGTAGTTCTCTTGGAGAGATCAATACAATTGGAACCGTTTTGTTTATTTACTAAAGAAGGCTTGGTTTATAAACACCGCAAAAGACTAGAGAAGAATGACGAAGTAAAGCTTTTCCAGTATAGAGCTAAAGTTGTAAACTTCTCAGAAAGATTTTTGTATAGATAGAATTTAATTTACATTTTTGTATTTGCCTATTTCTTCTATAACTGAAAATATTTCTAATCTAGCTACTAACTACGCCTAAGTGGTGGGTCATGACCTAAGGGTGTAAACCAATTTGGACTGTACTAGGTTAGCAGATCTAAAATTACCAGGGTGGCCCAGCCCAGCCTAGAAAGTTGTCTGCAAATGTGTGCCGGTGGCCTGTAGCAGCAGCTTTCACCAAAGCAACAGTCTTTCAATACTTAATTAACCAGAAAACAGCTGAAACAAGAAAATAATTCAGAGCTACATATTATCATAAAATCTCCAGCTATATATAAATTATCAACTGGCAGTTTATTTCAGCTTTTGTTCATTCCCACTATTTCGGCGCTCATAAATAATAAGATTATTATATTATTATACATAGCAGTTTGCCGCTGTTCATGAAATAATTTTCTGTTTACTGCTGCTATTGTGATATATATAATGTGAGCGTTTATTCATATGTACTACTTCTGGTACATACATTATTGCGGTGTTGCAGCATTCAGGGAGGTGACGATAACTACGCTACAGAAAATTTGAATTTCAAACAGGAAAGAAACAACGGAAAACATTCCAGAGCTTTCGATCTTCATGCGGTTTGAAATTTCATTAAAAGTTTGCAGTACGTCGTATTAATGGAAAATTAGTGCATTCTGCAATACAAGCTCCCCCTTTGTTCACTGTACTGTTCTACACTGCTAGACATTGTTGGAGGCGAAGGTACTACTATTAGTATTGTTTTCGAACAGTTTTTTCCAGCTGGCTGTAGACAGGAAAGAAATTCAGATCGCCGTCAAGTGTGGCAGGAAGAATTAAGAGAGGAAATTCATTAGGTTGTCCCCAACAGTAGGAAATAAAATGGACATGGCATGACGCATCTTTTACTTGTTCATCAATAAAGGGGACCATTTCTTCAAGACGAAATTCGACACCTACCGTTCCGTCCATAAAGAACATAGCTAAATACTCTCTGTTTCAAAATGATCCTAAGGGTTTTAATAAACTATATACTGGTACTAGCTTTGAGTATTTCCTTATGTATTCTCTTCCCAAATATAATTCTATTTTTAAACACCCATCTCAGAATAGTAGCATTTGAGAGTGCATTTAAAGAATATTTCATTCAATTTTTTTATTAAATTTATCAATAAATAGTTTATATAATTTAGATAAAAATATAAAATATTTAATATTTTATAATATCTTATTAATTTTTTAAAAAATCAATCTTAAATTTTTTTTAAATATTAACAAAAAATATTCTATGAAGTATTTCCAGAAATCTTCGACAATGTATCTCGGGGGTGTTTGATAGTGCTTATGAAATAGAGCTTTTCTAAAATAAAAGATATTTTTATCCTTTTTAAAAAATGAGCTATATTTTTTTTACTTTCAAAAAAATAATAAAAATATGCAATAAAAAGATCTTATTTCGTAAAATTTTTCTACACTTTTTAAATTTTTAAATAAATTTTTTATATATTTATAAAAAATATATTGAAAAATATAAAATAAAAAATTGAAAAGAAATGTTGGAGAAAAGCAATCCCAAACACTCCCCTCATCCATTCCCATCACACAGTTCTCTGATAAACATCTCTTATAAACTAGGAGATCATCGGTGAGTTCTGAATGCGAGCGTTGTGATTGTTTCAGTTTCAACCTTTAGACACGGCCCAACTCAACCCAACTTTGAACCTGAACGATGGTGTTGGAATTTCTGAGTTGATTTTAATACTAATAAGAATTAAAAATTACAGTTATGAGTTAGACGTCCTAATAGTTCAAACTAAACTATATGTAGATCCCAAAGTCAAATAAAGTAACAAGAAAACTAGCTGAAAGGAGATTGTTATATCATACACAATAGCAAAACAAAACGTTAGCTATTTTCAAGCAAACCTTCCAAAGGTTAGTGCTTGTTTCAATAGACATAACTTCAATTTTTTATTCAAATTCTAAATTCAATCATTTACATATTTTAATTATTATTTTAAATTTTATTTTTATTAAAATTTAATTTTAAAATTTACTTTAATTGTTTTAAACTTTATTTCAAATTTTACTTCAATCAAATTCAACTTTTTACAGATTTATTTTTAAAAAAAATAATTTCGCGAAATTCATACGTGTAGTTAAAACACGCAATAACATTTTCCTATACTACAACTGCAGGACAGCTAATTATCAACGAGCTATTGTTCATTGGGTACAAGACAACGAAATCGAGTATAAGTGTTTAGCTAAACTTGAAGACCTATATAACAAAGGAATCAATAAAAACGAAACAAAGGAATCGGTAAAAGCAGCCGATTATTTCTCTAATACATCGCCGTTATCTAGACACGACGATTATCCTAACATACACATTTCAGAAACATTACGAATTTGAATCAAGTTCAGATTGAGCCAAAAGTTTTCATCATAGTTAGAGCATTATACCAACAACATTCATCCCACATTAAGAACTGAACAATCTACAAGAAATTGAAGATCATGAACACATGTCAAAGGAACAAGCAGATCTACAAATGAAACAACAATCCATTCAAAAACTTCAAAAATAATAAAAAAGAACTATAGAAAATAGGGGATACAAGCAAATCAAACTAAGATAAAAACAAAGAAAGTTACCAGAACATCATACCTAAACAATCCATAAAAAACAGCACTATAAAAAAATGAAAAAATAAAATTTCGAAACGAGAACCAAATTTTGAGGAAAGATTAAGCAGAATCATTAAAGAAATTCAAGAAGAAGGAGATCAAATTTCCGCGTCGTCGCTCGAGGCTGAGATAGACTTGCTTCGTTTATTTCGAAATTGAGACTAATTTTTTGATGTTCTGGCTCGAAATGTGTTCGTTCCTCATACATCTCTCAGAAAGTCGTTCGAAAATGGAGATTCAACTTTAAAATCTCCCCTGGAAATGGCAAAACTGGAGATCTAATTTCACCGTGGTCGCTCAAAATCTCGAAATCAAACTCGATACATTATTTGTAGGGAGAAAGCAATCTGTTGGGAGAGGTTGAGCACTGGATAAGATCAAAGATCGAGAGAGACGAGCTCTGGAGAGAGAAGCAGACGGAAGGAGATAGAAAGAGAAGCAAGAAATGATCCGACAGAGAGGGCGAGAGGAACACACATTAGGAGTCACGCATGAACAGTGAACGCTTGAGGAAATTCTGCGTTTGGGATTGGATTTTCTAAAAGCTTTTTTTTTTTTTTTTCAATTTATATTTTTATATTTTTTATAAATATTTACAAAATTTAATTAAAAATTTGAAAAATATTTAAAAATTTTACGTAATAAAATTTTTTTATTATATATTTTTATTATATTTTTAAAGTAAAAATAAAATTTATTTTTATTTTTTTTTTAAAAAATTTTATTTTATAAATACTCTCGAACGTTATGTGAATATGACCGTTCATAGCGTGCGCTGGTTCCTGATCGCATCCTGGCCGTCGGTTTTTATAGTAGTGTAGGAGTGTCTACACTCGAAAAGTGTATATATCTTCTCTGGGTACATATATGAAAAACGTTTGCAATTACTTATCAAAAAAAACTTTTTAGAATAAAAAATATTTTTGTTTTTTTTAAAAAAAAATAATTTTATTTTTTTATTTAAAAAATTAATAAAAATATACAATAAAAAAATCTTATTACGTAGATTTTACTATATTTTCTAAATTTTTAAATAAATTTTCTAAATACTTATAATATATATATTTAAAAAATATGAAATAAAAAATTAAAAAAAAACTGGAAAAAACCTAAAAAAAACGCCCT
The DNA here is from genome assembly GCA_019914995.1 of Acanthochlamys bracteata. Taxonomy (NCBI): domain Eukaryota; kingdom Viridiplantae; phylum Streptophyta; class Magnoliopsida; order Pandanales; family Velloziaceae; genus Acanthochlamys; species Acanthochlamys bracteata. Next base: position 2,977,217 of record CM034126.1, read on the forward strand.
CTATTCTTAGTACACACTTGGAATTTATAAAAGAAAATGTTGGGCCACGGTTATAACCATGCAGAATATATTGCCTTTCGTCTTTTCTGAAAGCAAGCCCTTCTTGATAACTTTAGGAAGTACGGTTTTGTTAGATCCAGAAAAGGAACAACTTTTCGGCTAGGCGTTTGTGTTTATGGGCTTTGATGTTCCAGATTATGAAAGCCTACTATCGAATGGCAGGCAGCTCATGATATGGTTTGAGTAAACAGGCCCACCTATATAGTGTCACTTGAAGGCTCAAAAAGTAATGGCATCGACAGATGTCGTATTAGCCCATTATTAGAAATTCGATAGAAAATAAATTAAAAATAATTTTAATGATTTTAAAATAAAATGAAACATGCAAAATAATTTTAATTTTAAAATATTAAAAAAAAATTATGCAATTAAATTACATTCTAATAAACAGAGTTCGTTGTAGGCGCAAGCATCATGCTTAGACGTGTTTTAAATGACCGTAACTGAGTTTCGTAAAAATAAAAAATAAAAAATAGAATTTTTAAAAAAATAAAGTGAAAGCGGAGTTTAATATTTGTGTTTTAATAGATTTTAAAAGTGTGTTGAAAATTGAAAAATATAATTGTACTGAAAAATGTGCAAATAAAAAAATTGAAACTAAAATTCTACATATAAAAATAAAATTCTGAGTTGTTTTTATAATTAAAATATATAAACTGTTCAAAATTTAAAATTTGGCAAAATAAAGTAGAGTTACGGATCTTTGAAATAGGCACTTAATTGAACTCGTCAAGCATCAACAACTCTCTAGTTTTCTCATGAACCATTTGTTACGTCCTTTCTCCTGATGTAATCTTGATAATTTTGAAGTGCGCACTCCTGTCCGTACACTATCTAGCTGAAAATTTGTCTTGAAAGTTTTCCTGACAAAACTTTAGCGGAATAACATCAAGTAAAAATTATGTGAATGGTCCTTCTATAGTTTGAAATGAAAGCAAAGAATGTGCAAGGTAATTCTTTCGTCAATGTACTTCAGTTTGTTATCTTAGAATCAAAAGCGATAATTGATTGACCTCTGCATGCTTCTCTCAAAAAAAAGAAGAGCATTAATTGACACCAAAGTAAAAGATGCTTCGTAAAAGTATGAAACCAGCCTACCCATAACCAAATGCATCTGATACCTTCATCCACTTTATAGTTTATTAAATCCCCAATAATCGTGAGAATCTGATTCCAAATTCCACATTATAGGGGCACAAAACTCTAAAACCTACAGCATGTCTACAAACCAGCAACACAGCTAAAGACAGGCTTTAACATTAATGATCAAACAAAGAAGATTGATTGATTATTAGAGAAGTTAATAAGAGTTTTTATTTTAGTTATAGAGAATTAAGATTTAAAATCACAACTAACAACTTCAAAGGCCTCACTTCCTAATTTACTGCTTATGATATCTTTCAGTTTTTTATTTTAACAGATAAACATTTAACTACCATCAAATACTTCTTCAATTCCGTATACTTGTGTAACTAGACCATTTTCGGAGTTCTATTTAAAAAAATTGAGAGTTATAATCCTATTTAAAACCCCTCGAAACGACGGAGATTGATGAGTTCATGAATGGAGGAGGAGCAGGGCGGGGCACGCTGTTCGCGCGTTGGAGAAATTAACAAGAGAATCAGGGGCAACTGTCAGCAAATCAAAGAAGGTTTCTCTCGTCAGTGTTGGACCGCGTGAGAACTGTACCCATTGCATGCGTGACGGTTTCATGCTGACCGCCGACACTTGTCGCCATCCCATGCATGTCGTGTTCTTCCCTACTTGAAATTTGGATACTTTCGCCTCTCTTTCTTTCTGTACCTAGATGTTTATCTTCTCCCGAAACTACAAGAACTATTTACAAATCCAGTGATTGTGCAGTGCAGCAGAAGAAACTTCCTGTTCTTTTCACCAGGGCTCCTGTCCTTCTGCTCTATAGGTTGTGATAAAGAGAATAAAGAAATTCTACTACAGGAACTACAAATGTACTCTCGAAGAATCTTTACTGCTTTATTAGTCATGATATGTGCGTTGCATTGTACTAGCTTTAGGACAAATTAAAGCAAACCCGTGTAATTGGCATTCAACCATGTGGGACCTGCAACCCACTTAGATAAGCTAACATTACAAGAACGTACATAAAAAAATATTGCTGTAATCAGGCAACTGACTAGACGCCAGCGCCACTAGAAAGCTATGTTCCAACCGCTAGAGAATCAAGAAGAAATAATTGTACACACAGACACACGACTGAGCAACCAAGAGATGTACAACAGTACTAACTATAAGGTTTTTATTTGATTTTTGGTTCAATTTGTTTGAATCCATCTTACTTGATTTCACATAAGCTCTATACACAAATATTCTTTTTTCATAAAACGCATTCCATAACAAGCTACAAACATCTAATATCAGCAACGAAGAAAGAAAGACATATACATAACAAATACCACCATCTATTATTGAACTTATCAAAACAGAGGACGAACCACTTTATTATGGAACAAACTCTGTAGAGAAATTATTCACCAAATGGATTGATCGAGCATTCACTGATCATGTATCAACGTCGCAGTTGGGAGCTCCGAGCATGGGGACCTGACCCGTGGTACCCTTGCGGATGCCAAGCAACATGTCACACTTAACATACATGTGAACCCATGCGCTCCTAAATGGACCAGGCTTATACTTAACTCTTCCCAATATCACCAGACGCAGAGGCACAACTCCGTACTGCTGGTCGTTCGCTATCCCTGCTGCAACGTCTGGCGACACAGGAATGAAAGCTCCTCCAAAAACCGGCGCCACAGACACCGTGCTGTCGCTGTCCTGTGCCAGCGGTGGCAGCGGCGCCGGAGGAGTGATGGGTTGTCCGTGGTAAGCCACGTAAGCCGACATACGGTCATAGAGAATCTCTGCGCGGTCGTTGGGGTTGTGGATGACTATAGTGAACTGCATGTTGGTGGAGATAGCGTTGGCAGGAGCGGCAGCACTGGTGTTTGAAAGCTGGAAAACAGAGGCACCGATCACGTCGAAGTGCGGCTTAGAAGGACGGTAAACGAGGTACAGAACGAGAGCGGTGATGCCAGCAAGTAAAATGATGAAGAGAAGAAAACCCAAGATAGCGAGAGAGCTGGCATAACCGGGGGCTCTCCTCGAACCCTTGGATTCGTCGGACATCTTAGATGCTGTTGCAACTCGAGTGGAAGTGGTGAAGCTTTTGGTTGCTCTTGCTCTTGGGATAGAGAAAAGGCTGGGGTATGTCTTTAGAAATACAGAATGGAATTGAAGTTGGTGGTGGGTCTTGGAATGAGGGTGAGAAAGACAGTCGGTGGGAAGGTCCTGACGGTAAAAAAAAAAAAAAGAGAAGGACCGTGTTCTGAAGAGCTGTGTCGAAACAGAGTATTTGGTGGCCTTTATGCTGTAGATAGACAATAGAGAATGTGAACACGGAACGATGATAGTGCTAACTGCTAAGCTATAGAACAGCCAACTTTTGCACTGCCAAGCTATAAAACAGCCAACTTTTGCACTGCTAAGCTATAAAACAGCCAACTTTTCTAAGTGTGATTCCTGATATTCGCTCTTTACTTGCTAGTCTTTTAGGTCATTGATATTCAGTTGATCAAGTAAGAGATTAATCATTAAACTACATATTGATCCTAATATGCAGCAAGAAAAGCGGGAGGAGTTTAATGGAGGGTACACAAAATTTTATGGATGTCAATGTTAAAGAATTTAACTTTGCATCCAAATTCTGTGTAGGTAAATTTTTTTTTCTTTTAATAGAGTACTCTACTGGTACATCTAAAGTCTCAGGGAAGGATAAAATGCTATGCAGAGCTCTGTAAGAAGAATGTAACAGCGCTTTGTATAAAATCCATCAATTGCTTTCCCTGAGCTAAACCCAGCTATTTGTTTCGTTATTAGCGGGCCTATTTCTTTCTTGGATCAAGTCTTCGAGAAAGTTGAACGTAGCAAACCCAGTTGGCCAGTATCCTTTTGAATTTTTAAATCAAATTATAAATTTTTACTAGCAACATCAGCAAGAGCTAACAATTGAACCGACATACCTCCTGAAAGTAAACGATAATTGTACAAATAAAGATGACTGACAAATACCTTCTTAAGAGGTAGTGATAAGTATCGAGTTCTTTGTTTAAGGTGATGTAATTCGATAACGACCGGCAATGATGGGAGAGCCATTGCTCTAGGTTCCAATTTTGGTTTTGTATTTTCATTGTTCAAGATCCATGGTTCAATATACCTCTGGTTCCGTACATCTTCTCGAGCTTGAAACTACCAATTAGCAAGAAATATTCCCATCACGAGGCACCATCAAGTGATCCAACGCAGGTTGTGGACTGACCCTTTTGATACAGGATCTACTGAAACGGATATTCTTAGAAAATCTTTCAAATATTTTTTCGTAAGTTGAAAGAACGTATGTCCTGAATTTCAGAAAACTCAAACATAAATAACAGTCGTCAAACAAGATTTATCCTTTAAATAAACAAAAGTTGTATGTATAAGATAACAATTAATAAAGAAAACAAAGTATTTTCTCGTTCATGTATCGTCCATCTCGCCCTCCCCATGCCGTCCTTGCATCATGCTTCTCTCTACTGCAATAAAACAGGCATTAATTAATTTCTTCTTCTTCATCTTCCCACTTGATCCCCTTCATTTGATCATCCATGGCTTGTCTTCATCTAACCCATCCCATACTACCTTCCACTACCACAAAGCATTATATGATCACGAAGCCCAATAGAAACCCTGCCGTGATCCGTGCTCAGGCAAGCTCACCTGGCGACCAAAAGCGCCCATGGTGGGCGCCTCTCTTCAAGTCTATTAACCTTCACTCGGATGAATCTTCAAGAGTTGAGGACAAAGATGGACAAGCAGCTGGTCCTTCGGTGGCAGCAGGTCATGAAGAGAAGAGGGGTGAAGCTGGTCAGGGAGTGAAGAGATGGTCTGGACTGACAGCGGAGAAAGCAAGGCTGTTGCGTAGGGAGACGCTCGCAACTGAAACCTGGCATGACGCCATGTACCACTCTGCAATCGCAACTAGGCTTGCTTCGCCAGATCACAACTAAACCCATCCTTGACCAACCACCTCTCCCTGTCCAGGAATCATGCATGATCTTGTGTACGTACTCTTCAATTTCGTATGGAAGAGTATCTAGTGTGTCTATAAATATTGAAATTTCTTTCCAAGGGCGAAAATCTTGCCGTCTTGAGGTTGAAAGTATTTTGAGAAATGTATATATAAAGTTGATTGTTGTACCAAGGCAAACTTGAAGTGCTTTTGATTACTGTATTATTCCGTGGGAACTTTATGAAAATTGTGTTATGGTTTCTTGTTGTAGATAATCAGACTTCTAGTTGTTATAATTCTGTATCTGAGTGATCGACCAGCTTCGCTTTCGCAACTGATGTCTGAACTCGAGCACTTTTTAAAACGCTAGTTTAATTGTGAATTGCTGCCTAGTTTTACTTCGAACTTCATCAGCCTAAAAGGTGCTTGGAATATTGACTTAATGCTGCCTAGCTAGAATGGTGCCTAATCTAAAGTGGATCCGAATGATAAACATCCATGTAAACCAAAACTTGTTTTCTCCTCCTCTATTCAGAATACATTCAACAGAAGACGTTGCAAACTAATGATGGTAATTTCTAGAAAAGCTATGATGAACGAAGTCGTATAGTGGAAGTAAAAATAATAGCGAGTGGAGTCTCATCATAAAAGTGAAAATAACAGAAAAAAAGAAGTAGCGCGAGAAATTATCAGTTACCAGGATAAGTAGACACATCTTTACGCTGCTGGGCAAATCATATTTTTCTGAGTTCAGATCCAAAGCTGCCGTCTCCACCAGGGACAAGATCCAACTGTATCAATATTTTAACAAATGCCACCTGACCATTACTGCATACAGCTTCTTAAAGTACCACAGAATAAAAAGGCCTTACACAGGATATCAAAGATCCATAGAGGAAAAATTTCTCCTGGTAATTTGTTAAAAAGAACATAAGGTTAATAACAATGTAAATATTCAGCAAAGAAACAAATAACCATAGTCAAATGTTACTTCCTTTCATAGGCACGAGTTAACTACAAATTTACCGTCACTAAAAAAATATTTTAAATATCCATAATTGAATTTTATAAAAAAAAAATATAATTTTTTAAAAAGAGTTGAAAGTGGATTTTATATTTTATATTTTATATTTTTATTAATTTTGAAAATGAGTTGAAAGCGAAAAAAAATTCTATTTTGGAGAGTGTAAAAGTAAGATGATAGTATTTACGCGAAAGTGGAGATCTAGCGGAAGTAGTTTCAAAATTTTTTTAAGCATTAAAATATGTGAACTTATCAAAGTTTATATTTGGTAAAAAGATTAAAAATTTGGTGAATTGAAACAGGCTCCAAGAAGGCTTTATGCCAGAAAACAGAATTAACAAAAACATAAAAAATTAACAAAATAACAATTTGTACTTCAGCACTAGTATGCAGTATATTTTGATAGGGTGTTTGATATTACTTTTTCAGAAAATAATTTTTTTAATTTTTAATTTTACATTATTTGATATATTTCTTATAAGTATTTAAAAAATTTATTTAAAATTTAAAAAATATAAAAAAATTTTACGTAATAAAATTATTTATTTTTATTTTTATTATTTTTTTAAAATAAAAAAATAAAAATAAATTTTATATCAAAAAAATTCTATTTCAAAGACACCTTCGAACGCCCATGCATCGAGATTATGTCCATTACATTCAACCATGAAGGTATGTTATGACTGAATAAACCTTTGCTCAGTTAGTTGGCATTTCAAGCGACAGGTTGCAGTGTCAATAGGCAATTGAATCCGAAGACATGCACAAAGTTGTTCCTGTTTGAAGGAATTACAGCGATCCCACAGAAATTGAATCAGTGAGCCAAATTCAAAACCAGGAACAGTATAGAAGAACAATCGAGCCAAACATGTAACAAAACTACAGCATGTGTAGTAATATAGAGCAACTGAAACAATAGCTTATATAATGCCCAGGGAAAGAATGTAAAAACTGATAGAGTCTGGAGTCACTATTGTTTTGTATCATAAGAGCGTTTGGCATTACTTTCTCTGAAATATTTTTTTATTTTATATTTTTAAATAAATATTTATATAATTTATTTAAAAATATAAAAAATCTTACATAATAATTTTTTTTAATTTTTTTAAAGTAATTTATTTAAAAAATTAAAAATATGTTTTATTTTAAAAAATTCTATTTCAAATCCCAAAAGCTTCCCAAATCAACAACAACAAACATATAACTACCAAACTATCTATTCGCAAAATTTAGAGAACAGACCAAAGCTAATATGAACATTCGAAAGTACTTCAAATTGAAAAAATAAGATTTATTTAAAAATTTTTCGTAAAACAAGTTAAAATTTTATTTTAAAATAATTAAAAAAAATTATATATACAAATTAATATGGTATATAATTTATTTACACTTTTTAATAATGAAAAACCACCAAAACATCCCTTCTAGACTCCTCTCCAAAATGTAGCACAACAGAAGCAATTAAGAATAGTTCACAAAAACCAGTAATCAGACTCCCTTTATGATGAATTACTTTAACAACGCAATCACCTCATATAACCGAGTACTTACATACTAATTCACAAAATAACCACGCCGGAGCAACAAGTTGCTCCTCGGACAGAAATTAAACACTTAACGGTGGGTTACCGATGTTTCGGATTATCTTTTACTACTGCTAGAAATTTTATCAGGTTTAGTTCATCGAAATAGAGATAATATTTCAGTACCAGGATATAAAATTCTCGCTAATGAAAAAAATCTGAATTGCCACAAAATGAAAATTTGATTTCCATTATCTTGCTTGCAAAATCCCTATTAAGAACATAGCGCAAAATAACATCAGTAGGTGCAAATTCCACATATAATCACAACCGATCACTGGAACCGTTGCAATATCAAACAATATCATTCACCAGCATACCACATAACCAGTAACATGAATCCAAAGACATCCACAATTACAACCATTACTTCAATTAACAATTCGGTGTAACCAATTACAACCATAAGAAATCATCACTATAATCCCGCACTACATACGCTAAATTCCCTAGTAGCCAAACCTTAGAAACCAAATAACTCAACCACCGAAGCCATAGAGAGTTCGACCCTGTCGCTTGAGCGCGTAGACAACATCCATAGCAGTCACAGTCTTCCGGCGCGCGTGCTCAGTGTAGGTAACAGCATCACGGATCACGTTCTCGAGGAAGATCTTCAGCACACCACGCGTCTCTTCATAGATCAGGCCGGAGATACGCTTCACTCCACCACGGCGAGCAAGTCGGCGAATTGCCGGCTTGGTGATACCCTGGATGTTGTCGCGAAGAACCTTGCGGTGCCTCTTTGCTCCGCCCTTGCCCAAACCCTTGCCCCCCTTGCCGCGCCCAGACATTGCTGAAGCTGCTTCGGGCTCTCGAGATCTCACGCACGAGAAGATTGAGGATCTGGAGAATTGATTAGTTGTTGAATCGATGGAGAGTTGAAGCGGAGATGGGGAGTATACTTGCACATATAGATAGGAACTGATAAGTTGAGGAATTCCCAGCCGTTAGATAAAAAGGAAGGGAATGGTGGGAGATGGCTATCCGTGTGCGTGGTTATGTGAATGAGAACCGACAGATGAAAGTCTACGAACGGTAAGGATGGCGATCCCTATGAGAGAGTTTTTTGTCTGGATTCTGTAGTGTTTTCTTCCAAATTGGCCAAGCTTAGCTTTAAGTCCTTAACTAAATGTAGAACTTATTTGGGCCAGGCCTTATTTAAGCTAATCCAAATCCAAAACTCGGAAGAAGAATCTGAATGATGGGGTATCTTTCTCCGGATTAGCTATCCACGTGTCCGACAATATTCCGATCAGTCTCTCCCTTCTTCTCACAACGTCGTTCTTCTTCTATTGCTCTCTGTATTAAACAATGACTGCCGCTGCCATTGCCGTGCTCTGGCCGAGTCCTCAGCTCAGCTGCTGCTGCTCCACTTCATCTTCCCCATCTCGTGTCCCCTCAACTTCTCCTTCTTCGGTTCTCCAACCTTCTGCTAGCTCATGCTCTACTTCTCTTCGTTCAGGATTCTATGGCGCAACAATCAGGTTCAGTAATGCACCTAGTAACAAGAGAAACAGCGCGTTCTCCGCAAGGATGTCGTGGGATGGCGCGCTGGCTTCAGTCAAGTTGATCATCCAGGGAAAGAACCTCGATGTAATCATCTTTCTCACTGACTCATTTTCTCCATTCAACTGCAGTAGATTGCTAGAATAACAATTAGAGCCTGAAAATTTTGATTTTGTAAAGTTGTCAGAATCATCTCTAGCCACAAATTGGCACGTAAATGCCCATTCAACTTTGAATTTGTCTGTTTGTTGATAGATAAAAATGTACCAATTCCAGTTTTTCATTCAGTAATTGAAGTTTGACCCCCTATCGACATAAGGCTGCAAAATGTGTACTCTGCATTGGTACTATTGTAGTTCGAGTATTGACAAAATTGCCTGTAAATACTGAGTTACATTCTAAATTAGCCGTCTTGTTATTCTTTCTATAGTTATGATGGTCTGGGCAATCAAGGATTTACAAGTACACTAATAAATACCTTCTTTTTTATTAAGGAGCATACTTGTCCTAACACAACCTTTAAATTGAGAAGCGACAGCCACTGCAACTATTACAATAGAACGAAAATTGATGTGACCCTTTTAACTTGTCACTACTGTCATTTGACTTGTAATACTAGCTAATATGTTTTTGTGAACCACAGTAGTTACTAGTTGAAACTGCTATGCTTCAATCATCATCAGTGCTGATTATTTTGGATATTGGTTGGACAATTTAAGTGTTATGAAAGTGCCTTTAATAATTGTAAATCTATAATATCAGAGTTTCAAACATCCCTTTCTTTTGATGGGTATGCTGTGTAAAATAGTGTTCTGCTGTTTCTTTAGCACTCATTTTCATGGTTTGCAGCTAAATGAGGCTGTGAAAAAGCATGTGGAGGACAAGGTTGGCAAGGCAGTTCAGAAGCACAGCCACCTTGTTAGAGAAGTTGATGTGCGGCTGTCCATTCGTGGTGGGGAGTTCAAGGGACCCAAGTTCCGGAAATGTGAGGTATACATTTTCTGATTTGATGAAGTCTTAGGGTTTTGATGGGCATCTGATGGGGAATTTTGCATTTGCCATGTAGGTGACTTTATTCACTAAGAAACACGGCGTTATCCGTGCCGAGGAGGCTGCAGAGACCCTTTACGGTAGCATAGATCTGGCATCATCAATTATGCAAAGGAAACTTAGGAAGATCAAGGAAAAGGATTCAGACCATGGCCGACATATGAAGGGGTTCAATCGGCTGAGGATGAGGGAGCCTGAGCCTTTGCCACCTGTGGAAGAAGAGGAGCCAGATGTAGCAGTTCTGGCTCCTCCTGGCGAGGAAGAGCAGATCATAGATGAGGTACGTTGAGGGTCATCCCTTTTCTGAAGTTGTTTAGTAAACCGCTTCAACATGTGTTTGTCTGTAGTCATATATGACGGATTATTTATTTACCTCAAATGGATTGAAGCTTTCTTTTTCAGCTATGGGAGAATCTATCTGCACTTCAAGTTTTTGTTTGAACATTTTATTTTCATTTGTACCTTGTCATTTTGTCTTGTTGTAAGGGTAACGTACTGTCAGTAGCTATCTTCATATTTTGTTGGAGCTGGAATGTTTATGTACTCTTGATAGCTTTTTTTGACATGGTTAGATGTTTGGATAAAATGGTTTTGCATTGTTGATGATCGGTTTTCAGAATCATTCTTAGTAATGTAAACAATTAGGACTACAAAGCAACTAGAATAGCTACAAATTACTACACGGAGCCTACCATGTAATTTCAGGTTCTTGGTTTGATAAGGTCTATAATGGATACATAGATTATTTTTGTTTTGCCGTAGGATCAGTCAGAACCTATGGTATTGTATTTTAAAGTCAGATGATTGCAAGTAGGTCTTCAGCTCTTGCTATGGCTACAGAATAATCTGTCAAGTTGTACTGCCTAGACCGTGTTGTGTCACTGGGGATGCATACAACTGATGCTGATTGTTATATGTAAAGATTTTATAAGTTTTATGTTGACATACGGTTTTCTATGTGCATAGGGACAAAGCCAATAATTAGACTAAGATTTCTGAACTGCAGTTTAGACTTTACAGCTTTCCTCTATATCTTTGTTTTTTTGTGGGGTTTTTAATATGTTTTGTTTGCTTCTGTAGTTCTTGATTTGTTTGTCTAGTGAAAGCTCTTTGTCCATTTCATTGTAGTATGCATGTCTGTGCCATTCTCCCAATTGTTATCTGTTCAATCAAAGAGTTGACACAGCTCCTGATGAATGTTGATGGTCTTTGTATATTCATCCCAATTCTTGCACTATTTCTTCTTCCTTCTCATTGCATTTAGAATGTATGCAGTTGTTACAATGATTTGTTTTTTCAAATGAACACATGTATTAGGTTGTGCGCATGAAGTACTTTGAAATGCCACCCTTAACTATTGAAGAAGCAATGGAGCAGCTAGAGAATCTTGATCATGATTTCTATGGTTTCAGAAATGATCAGACAGGTAACAAAAGCTGGGAAACGTTTGGCATATAAACCTACCTCTTTGACACAATAACATAGAATTTCGGTCTTTCTTGTATAGGGGAGATCAACATTTTGTACAGGCGAAAGGAAGGAGGATATGGGCTCATAATACCCAAGGCTGACGGCAAACTGGAAAAAGTTGAAAATGTAGGATCAGATACCTCAAATGTGTCTTCTGTTGCAGATTAGAGTTCTCCAACTCACTGTAAATATCATTGTTCACATTGTAATCCTTCTGCCATCCCAATTTTGAAATTTGTATTGACCTTGAATGGCGCACAATACACTTTTAGTCAGCCATATGTATGTTTATGAGTTCTTGACATGTTTATTTCCAATCTTTTTTGTTCGCATCTCATATTCAATGTTACTTGGAAGTCTGGTATCCTCACAACCTGTCTGGAAATATATGGCTTCATTCATTCATCTGTAGCATATAAACTTCAAGTGATTGTATTCCGCCCCCTTGAGCAGGCCCTATTTGTTCCCTTGTGTATTTTGACATAGAATGCTCTCTTCTCAAACAAATAAGTTTACCATTCCATTAACAAAGAATATATACTTGATCATATTGATTTGATGATAACAGTTGGACAATCCAGCAACAAAGAATATATACTTGATCATAGTGATTTGATGATAACAGCTGGACAATCCAGCAACTCCGTCAAGCTTTCTTGGACCTCCTTCAACTGCCCGTTCTCCATAGCTACATCTCGCTCCCCACAGCATTCATACATCACGTTCGGCTCTACTATTGCCCTCTGCAGCTTACCTTCCTTCAATTGAAAGTTATGTGCACATATTTTTTATGCTGCAGGGACATGTGTAGAACTAGTTTCTGCGCCCATAGAGTCAACATCGATTGATATGCTACAGTGACATACTACCTCAATGATAAGTAGTGACTCTTCAAAGGAGTAGGATTATAATAGACTTAGAGTGATTCAAACATCATTACATACAGAGGTATGGAGGCAAAGAACCTCCTCTTTTTTAAGTTACTAGAAACACTTTTCTCCTAGTGATAAAGTTTGGGATCTTTCAATCTCGGAACAGGTACAGCAACAAGAGGATCTTCCTTGTTCATGACAATCCCAAACTTTTCCTTAAGATTGAAATCCTTTCCTGCAGGCAACTGCCAATCAAAAGAATGAAGCAAAGAAGCCAGTTTATAAATAATCATTTTCTCTGCCAAGGAAATCCCTACGCAGACTCTTCTCCCTGACCCAAAAGGAAGATAACTGAAGTTGCTACCATTGTAATTAAAGTTCCCAAAATCCCCAAAAAACGTTCTGGCCTGAACTCCATGGGGTTGTCAGGCCATACAGAAGGGTCCCTTTGTATCGCCCAAACATTGATGAATACTCTGGTCCCCTTTGGAATGGTATAGCCGGTAATCGTGGTGGATGAACTCGGGCAATGTGGAACAAGCAGAGGGATGACTGGATGCAAGCGGAGCGCTTCCCTCATCACTGCATCGAGATATTGAAACTTATGGATATCAGACTCTTCAACAACCCGACTCTTCCCTACGGCTGTGTCCAGCTCCTTTTGTGCTTTTTCCAGTTTCTCAGGGTTTGCCAATAGTTCTGACATAGCCCACTCCACTGTTGTGGATGTGGTATCTGTTGCAGCAGCCACCAAGTCCTGTAATAGTAAGTAGGTTACACAACAACAAACTAAAAACTCTGCCGCCAAGATACAATTTCTTGTAGTGAATAAGGAAATATTTATATCCTTGAAGAGGATTTACGTGCCAAAAAGTTCTCTTATTTGCAGAATGTTGAGGAGCAAAGAAAATGGCTATAATCAGCTGGCATACTTGAGCTATCCATATCTACTTCCACAAGGCAATTCACTACGACTAAAACCTGTGAGTGCTTACAAATCAAGAAAACTTCCATAGGCCTTCTAATTTTTGTGAATAAGGAGATATACCAAATACAAGAAATTGTTTTAACTTAGTATATATGTCAATGAACAATAATTTTTTCAAACACAAGTTTGTAGCTCTAATCAGAGACATTTGACTTGTGCCTAAATGAATGAAGTTAGTATACATGTCACTAAATTTTACTTTTATAACTTATTTTTTTTAAAACTCAGTTTTATCTTATTAAATGCGCGCCAAGAGGCACTGAGATTTCTTCATTTACCAATAAAATGATTTTGACACTACCTTGATGTTACCACCAAGACAGAACTGGTATTTTATTTTAACCAAGACAGCAAGGTATTATTACTCACTCAGCATCTTCTCAAATTAAACAGTATTCCTTGTTAAGGTCAGAGCATGAGAACAACGCAAGCAAAAACAGGGCAAGAACAGTTGTTACTCATATGAGCGTGCTTGCTTTCTCTAATCTTATACATATATATTTTGAATTTGCACTAGTTAATTATATATATTGAGGAAGTGCATAGTTTAGTTTTCATACCAAGAACAGAGCATTAACGTGCTTCATGGTGAGAGGCGTCTGAGGATCTCCTCTCTCCACCAGCTCCATCATCACATCGAGAAAATCTTTGGTCCTAATTGCTTCTGCCTTCACGCTCCTGCGCTCCTCCACGATCGATTCGAATATCTGATCAAACTGACCCGACAACCGCCGCATTCTCCTCGAAAGCCCTTGCAGATCAAACGGTGCAAGCGCCGGAAAAAAGTCCGACACGTTGGGCAAGCCAAGTAGTTCAACAATCCCATCAATGACTTCTCTAAACTCTCTCTTCGCCGTTGCGTCCGCTTCCTTCCCCCACAACATGCTCGTAACTACATTCAGTGCCACATTGAACACTACTTCCCGCAACTCTACTTCCTTCCCTGCATTTAAATGAATCTCGGCTATCCCTCGACGTATCTCACGGCGACGAAGAGGGTAGATGCCCTCGATGACAGAAGGATTCATGAGTTCACGCACGGTGGATTTGCGTATTATGCGCCATTCAGGACCCATCGGGCACCAGAGCATGTCATGGCCACCTTGGGATGAGATGAGAGCTACAGTAGGCGGGTCATGGTTAGCAAAAATGGAATCCTTGTCTTTCAGTGCTTCACGGACTGTGGATGGAGATGAAAGAACAACGCAGAACTTGGAACCTAACCATAGACCCATAACGGGGCCGTAAGTCTCGGCGAGTTCACCGAAGTAGCGATGAAGTTCGGGCTTTAGGAATGGGAGATTGCCGAGCAGCGGCAGGCCACGGGGTCCTGGTGGAAGCTTATTAGCTGATGTCTTTCGTCTTCTTATCAGAGACAGCAAGAGGGAAATGAAGGATAGCAAACACAGAAGAATCACAGTTGTTGCTGCTAGTGATTGTTGCTTGTTGAAGCTCGACAACTCCATGTATGACCAAGGTTTATCTGAAAAATAGAAATGACCAATTCCTAAGCAACCGAAAAAGGGAAAACCAATCGCGTTTCTAGTGAAGCAGGTACACGATGCTTACATAGTTGTAAATTGTAAAACACAAACCAAAAAAACCTAAATAAACAAATTTCGCCCCGTTTGGTTGACCGTCGATTATAAGTAATTTTTTAATTTTTAATTTTATGTTTTTTAATATATATTTATAAATATTTAATAAATTTATTTAAAAGTTTAAAATATATAAAAAAATTTTATGAAAATTTTTTATTGTATACTTTTATTATTTTTAAAAATCGGAAAAATAAAATTTATTTTTTAAAAAAATAAAATTTTTTTTTGTTTCAAAAAAATTTTATTTTTATTATAAACACTTCTAAACACTATCACAAAATGGAAGGCAAAGAGACAAAAGAGACGGAAAAAAAGAACAAAACAAAAAGAATAATGAAGACAGTTTTGGCAATTACTACCACCAAATGTCTGGTCCATAGTAATCTGCTGATCAGTGAAAATTGGAAGTCTGGCATTATCTTCTTCCAGTTAATTGTAGTCCACGAAACACAAGCATTGTCCATGAATCACACAATACACCCATCTATTAACTAGTATTAACCAGCAGTGCATGTCTGTCGGGGCTTGGATGGTGCACAATACTCTTTTAGTCGGCCATATGCATGTTTATTTATGAGTTCTTCGCATGTTTATTTCCATTCTTTTTGTCCGCACCTCATATTCAATGTTACTTGAAGTCTTGTGCTCTTCAGAACCAGTAACCTGTCTGGAAATATATGGGCTTAATTCGTTCATCTGTAGCATATAAGCTTCAAGTAATTGTATTCCGACCCATTGTTTGCCCAAATGTCTGGTACCTAGTAATCTGCTGATCACGATGTTTGCTCCATTTGCAAGAGCAATCAATTGCTAGCTAGCTAGCTTGCTTTTTGTGAAGATAATATTAGTGTAAGCAAATATCTTCGAGCCTTAGCCCGTTACCATGCTTCAAATATAGGCCAGCAGGTCATTGTTTGATTTGTCTAATAAAATGCATGGGCAGAAAAGGGAATGAGTTATTAAACCAGAACAAGAAGAGAAGACCTGTTTTCTAAGGCTTACGACGTCACTCCTCAATTTCCGTCGCTATGCCTGCAGCTTGTTTAGGTGGCAGCGGAGGACCCCATGAGGAAGGAGAAGATGATGAGCTAGACATGGTGGTGGAGGAAACATCGACGTACTCTCCCGCATCCGTTGGCACACATGAATACTTAGCCCCGGAAGTCGTCAGCGCGAGTAGCCACGGTGCTGGAGTTGATTGGTGGGCTTTCGGAGTCTTTCTATTTGAACTCATCTACGTAAGAACACCATTCAAAGGCGGAACCGAAGAAGCAACGTTAAAAAACATCATCAGTAGAGAACTTCGTTTCCGGAAACCGTAGAGCCGGTGACTAGAGACGAAGCGATGGCACGGGACTTGATACGAAGACTGCTACTCAGAGACCCGAAACATAGAATAGGTAGCTGTCGCGGCGGCGCGGAGATCAAGAGGCACCCGTTCTTCAGAGGAGTTAAGTGGGCGTTGATTCAAAACACAGCGCCGGCCGCGGTGGCGAGAACGGGGAGTGGGCCACCGAAAATCAGGGAAGGAAGAAAGAGTTGACGGCAACGGAAGACATGAAGCAGGATTTTTATCAAGTACTTGGATTTGGGTCTAGTAAGCGAAGGTTTAAGGATAAGAGAATCAGCAATTAAACTTCTTGTTCTTTGCTTTGTTTCACTATTTGCGAGTTGTACACAAGCTTGGTTTTTCCTTGTTAGTTCATTTGTTTGCAGG
Organism: Acanthochlamys bracteata; assembly: GCA_019914995.1. Lineage (NCBI taxonomy): Eukaryota > Viridiplantae > Streptophyta > Magnoliopsida > Pandanales > Velloziaceae > Acanthochlamys > Acanthochlamys bracteata. The sequence goes on from CM034126.1 coordinate 2,994,171, forward strand.
TGACGAGAAACAAAAAGCATAGAAGTTTCTTTTTGCGTGTATATATATATATATATATTGATCTTGTTAGATGTAGCAGCATTTCACATTCGACGCTAAGAGCCTTTGACTGCAAGGACACAGAAATTTATGTTGCAGAAATTTCAGTAGAAACTAACATTATCCTGGCAACTTCTTTGTTAGATTATCAACAGCACACCTGGAACAGCATTACCCTGAGGTTTTCACAATATATTACAGTATGTTCCTTCGTTCTCATTTCAAACTGTGAAACAAACAAAAGGCACAAAACTGCCAAACTTAATATATGACTAGCTGCAAAACAAGTGGTTACAACTCTATTGCATCTGGGCCTTCTACGGATGTTTGGTACAACAGACAAGTTCTCTACATAAAAGCTCCCTGAATGAATAACCAATATCATATACTGCATTACAAGCTAAATAATCGAAACAAGAACAACCATTTTGGCAACAGACAATGAGAAGATTTCCATATATATGCCTACAAATGATCATGACCCATTCAACTTGATGAGATGGAGGAAGAACAGAACTGAATCAGGACTTGGCATTAGTCATCTGTCTTAAAAAGTTGGCAATGTTTGGTTTTGATCCAGTTCTTAATACTCACTTTGATCATATTTGTTACCAACAGTTGACTCGCTATAAAGAAACCTGGAAAATTCATGTGAAAAGCAACTTTGCCGGTGCAGATCCTTGCCATGCCTACACGGTCTTTATATGCATTCACTACTTCTGCACAATGACAAGGTCTTTTAACATTTCTCTGGTAGCAGTCCGAGCATGCTTTCATCTCTGTTACACAAGGAACAGGATTTTGGTAGGGTAGCTTAACTCCTTTCCTCAGAGCTCCTTTGCCCTTTGTGTCAGCTCATGGGTCATCTGGGCATCCTGCTTCCCCAATTTCTCAAGTACCCTCTCACTTTCTTGGACTACAAATTTTATGGCATCCAACTCTTGGGTAATGGCTAGAGATGGAGGCAAATTTTACAGGGAAGAAACTTGGAGTTTGGCGAGGCCATCCTGGAGCAGGGATGCTTTTCGGCAGACTGTTAGTCAAAGTTGAGGTGTTCTGAGTCTCAATGTGCTTTTGTGATGACTTTCGCTTAGGCTTCCTGGTTTTCTTCTTTGCTTCTCCTGATCAGTAGCAAGTCGATTTATTAGATTTGACCTGATCTGGATGTAAGAATCCCCCATTGCTGTACCTGGAAAAGATTGAGCAAATAAGTTGTATTGTCAAATATACCCAGTTTTTCAAATATTGACAAAAAACAAATTCAATAGGCATGAAATCTAAACCTCCTACTTGTAGACATCCTACATTGAAGAATACTTATTTCTGGAAGGCCAAGATGTTGGTTTCTAGTACACCTTGAAGCACAGCATAATTGACCTTTCGGCAAGGAAAAGTAGAACGTTCGACCTAAAAAATAGCTTTGCACCTGAAAATGTTGATGGGCTTACATTCTAGAAACCACCAATATGTGCCTAATGATGCATCTACCAACAATTGGGTAAAGTTTTACAGAATAGAACACTAATAGGATGAAAGAAATCCCTGCAAGGCACTTAAAAGCCTCTCCAGCAACATTTTAATATAGTGAAATGTAGAAGCTCAATCATGCAATATCAATCAAAGGACAATGAATCAAAGTTCCAGAAGCCAATTTGTTGTGCTCAATCCTTTCTAGGAGCTTTATGGTCAGGCAAAACGGTTATAGTTTTCCTTCTCAATACTTCTGCCAGAGGACTAACTAACATGGTTGTACTACAAAAATGTTAAAAGAATTTGGGCCACATCAAACAAACAATAGATCCAGTGAGCTAAAACCTGATAAGATGGGTAATATAATTTCTGCTTTTAAAAGCCCTATTTGTTTCTTGCTACCAAGAATTAAGTGATCCAGAAGGATTCCATGAGAAATATGCAACATGTATCCATGTTACTCATTTGCTTAGCAGCTTAATATCGAACATTTGACTTCAATCCCTTAAAAAAAATGCTAAGAATCATGACAAAATGTTTTGCTATAAGGCAAGCACGTAGAAGCCTACAAACATTACAACAAGATCATCATAACATACAAGTTCATCCTTTTTGAGCTACTATCATGGAGTTGAAACGTGGGTGTTGGGAAAGAATGCACAATTCTGGTGTTCATTAATTGCACTACATCGTGAATACAATATAACACACATCTATGAAGGATATATGCTGTTGAATGCTTGTCAGAAAATAAATCCAGATAACTTAACGCAACCTAAACATTTCCGTATGAGTTGATGTGTGCTTCTGTAGTTGAGCTCTATTGAAACCAAAGTCGAAGAACTACCTCCATCCAAAAGGGCAACACACTAATCCAACCTACAAGCTTGTCTACCCCCAACCTGTAGAATTATCGAGACGAGTTCCTACAGTCAAATTTTTATTTGTCGCAAGATGTGTAGAATCACAGGTGTTATATAGACATGTCAGAGACCCACGAGTAACATATATAGCAATCTTTGATTCATTTTCAAAAGATACTACAATTTGGATAATAAACACACTTTTGAATCCTATATCGATAGCTAATCAACCTAGTATGGGTCAGAGTTTTGATATGCATTTGAACATCCTAATATATCTCATAAATGACAGAAAATTAAAATACTTTAGATGAAACTAAAGTTCTACAAGGAATTTTCTTCTGAGAACCTAATTTATCGCTTCCTATAAAATAACAAAGAATTTTCAACTAAACATCAATTTGAAACTTAAGATGGACACATATTCTAGGATATCATTCTTTTATCACATGTATCAATGATGACCAAGCTTCCAATCCCCATAACAAATTGGAAAAGCCAATCACTTCTACACTGATGATTCCAATAGCTCGACATTCACTAGTAGCTGCAGTGCCGAAAGACTTACAACTACAGAAATAGTTGTAATGCCAAAGACTTACACCTACAGACATGCTCTACTGGTTAACCCTCTCAAGGTTCTATTAAGGAAAGTAGATGGCACTCACAAATAGAAGATTAGGTCTTTCAAAGACTATGACTCATTGTACAGGTAACTCCAAAGGTTTGAGACCCTAAGTCACAGAATTACTTATCATCGATTAGAAACTGACATGTGCTTTCAATTTACTTGATGCTTAATTGTGAAGAAACAATTGGATACTACTTGGAGATATGACAGTGTGCCAAAGCCAAAGGACAAAGATTATGCAATTACCTGGCTACAATTATTTAGAGAAAAATCCCCACCAATAACATATTCAGCATAAATGGTTTGTAGTTTCTAAATAACTTTACGCTGCTCTCTAGAACACCAGTATATTTAAGCAGTAGAGTACATAGACTTAGCTGCTTCATTACTGCATGGAAATTGCTAATATTAAGTAAATGAAATCTCATCACATAAATCAAAATGCAAACTGAACCACAAAAAAGGGGTGATGATCAAAAGGTTTATGGTACTTCAATTCAACACTTACATTTAAGACTTACCTGCAGAAAAGGTGATTTCCTATGACCACGCTTTTGACCACTGCAACAAATCATATTAAATAAAAAAAAATTAGACATAATAGTTCGACTTGAATAAATAGAACAAGCATAAACTCATCTTCCCAAAGTCTGATAAATTCATAAAGAAATAATTCAGAATGCACTAAATCAATGGAATGTTAGAAATCACAGTGTGCCCGATACCAGACAAGTGCAACGGAGAACAAAGGCACGCTCTTGGATCTTGCAACCCAAGTAGAGAATCAAGAATAAAATGAGACACAGGAGGCAAGAGATTTATGTGGGAAAGAACACAACAAAACCCCACAGGTGGTCACCACAAAGGAAGATCATTATGTAAATGAGGTTACAAAGCTCAATTACAACATCAATTGGGAACTATCACTGTGCTACTAGCCTACTACTGAACCTCCCGATTAGGATCTATTTATATAACTTTCCTGGATGCCTGTCCAGCTCCCTGACTTCCAATTCAACTTCCTGACTGCCCTTCGAACGTCCGTTTGCCTGGCTGCCCGGTCAGCTTCCTGGATGCATATCCAACTTCTGTCCTTGTTCACTGCCCAAGCTGTTATTGGACTGCTGGTGGCTAGGCAGTGGTAGGCTTTGACTATAATGGCAGTGGCTTTACATATCTAACATCGAATTCACTAAGCGATGCTAACACCAGAAGCCAAAAGGGTAAAACCCATTGTAACAATCAGAACGCATCCAGAGTAGAACTACTTCGCTGAGCCAGAAATTAACGGGATTCCATTGCGATAAATCAAACTTGGAGTATATATTATCAGCCCCAAACTACACAAAAGATTTCAATTTCCAAGGAGAAACAACATTGCGTTCGGATGCAGAGCAAGTCAAAAAGGGAGAATCAAGGAAATCAAAGCACGAGTGAAGAAAACGAGCCGAGAAAAAGCATACCCAAGCAAGGGAGAACGTTGATGTGTTGATGCATGCGATCAGTGCTGTACTCCGGCAAACAGCGACGGGTAGTGACACGCCGGGCATTTTAGGGCAAAGAATAGACCCCACAAAGTTATATCACTACGGGCTTACCAAGGTCTTTATAGGTTTTCACCGGAGATGGGCTTTCGATTTGACCCACCCCCAATTAAAGTGAACACAAACTAATAAATTGGTAGTCTTTTATTTCTCTCCTCTGTTCCGTTGTTTAATAGAATATTTGAAAATACTTATTGAAAAAAGTTTTCAAAAAAAAATTTTTTTAAAATAAAATTTACTTTATTACTTAAAAAATTAATAAAAAAAATTTTGTGATGTAAAATTTTTCAGATTATTAAAATTTTTAAAAAATTTTATAAAATATTCTAAAAATTTTATTAAAAAATTGAAAAAAAAAACTCTCCAAATTTGCACTAAACTTCGGACTTCTGTTCCCTGCTTCCAAGGCTCATGGCTGATAGGTTTCATAATTTTCTTGAAAAGTAGCCAACCCAAAAATTTCGCCTTTGATCCATGACATAATGGGCAAGGATCTTTCGGTTTGTAGCCAAATGTCTAATATTTTTCACGAAAGACCGTTTGGATCTTGGAGGCAGTGATACTAAAACTAGTTTAAACTACTAACTTGTACAATAACTCAAGGTAAACAACAAAAAAGGGACAATATTAAATATATGGGAAAAAAATAACGGAGAATTTTGCAAAATCTTACACTAAACTGTTAGCTGGAAATTTAAAAAGAAAAGAAAAAGAAAAACTCGTACATTTCCATCTGGGACTATGAGCGACAAAATTGGGCCTACGTCTCAGAACAAGAAATTAATATTCCCAATAAATGTGAAAAATAACTTCTACAATATGAAAAACAGAATCCTCAGCTAGAAACTGACAGAAGTGAAATGTTACAAGCCCATTTCGTTGCGCATGCTTGTAATGTCAGGGATTATTCCTTTATCTACGTACTCAAATATATTATCTCCAGCAAGGTCCTTCAACATTTGAGAAGGATCTTTAGCTCCACCATGTAGCAAAAGCTTTGTTCTCAAGGCATGCCCTGTACTCAAACATAACGGATCTGGGCAGCATACTTTCTCCCATATGGTAGATGCAAAACACTTTGAATATAAGTAACTGTAATAACCTGCACATATTAGATAACAGACTAGTTTAAATTTGAATCCACATAAGAGTCTAAAATCAACCGTGGTGAAGTTAGCATTAACTATGCCGCTTATGCTGCAATAGGCCAATACTTACCAGCTCCATAATTCACAAAGTGATTAAACCGAGTATACCAATGAGTGCCCTCAACATGATTCCAGCAGGTGTGCCGCTGTCTCAAGTCAGAAACAAGAGCAGATGTACTCAAACCACCCACAGGTTGCTCCCCGAAAAGGTGGAGGTCAACCAAGGATAGAAAGATCTGGTAGAAATGTAAACAATCCAGTAAACAGATGTCAAACTAAAAGAGATTCATAGGAAGCTAGTCTTAGAAGTAAACATCCAATTTGCAAGTAGTTGAGATGATTATCATGTACCTGTTGCTGTAGCTCCATTGCAGAGAACATGTTTTTAGCACCATTCATTGCCTCCACCAGTTTTTCAGGAATCACCTCACCAGTAGAGTAGTGCTTGGCGAATCTCCTTAATACACGATAATCCCATGCATAATATCTGAAATGGATTAACATTGCAAAAAGACAAGATTTCATTCTTATCAAGAAATGGGACTCAAATTTCTGCTTGTTATAATGTTATTAAAGAAAGATACAAAGGTTGTGAAGACAGCTTCATGCATCATCTCCAGAATGTCTGGAGAATAATGATCGTTGCAAAATAGATCAAGCACAAAATGAAACTTAGGGACTAGCAAAGTTGATAACAGATGTGTTGCACTTGCACACTAATTTCTAGTGTAAGTTTTCCTTTTCATGAAGTGTATATCAATTATTTTTCTTCCAAGCATATTTACATTGTACGAGAGTTTCATGAATGTTGTTAAACTTCATAATATCCACAAGAATGAAGACCAAGGTGTACGTACTCAAAAAGGTTTGAAGGAGTTTCAGCAAAATCTAGAGCAACTCTGGTACCAGAGAAGTGTTGATAATTCTAGAAAGTTAAATATCACATCACTGTCAACAATAAGAAAAATTAAACCAAAGACATAAACTTAAGTATACAGTAGTAACTCTTATTACCGTTCTCGAAAGAAGAGAATGGAGAGCATGGCCAAATTCATGAAAAAGGGTTTCAACATCCCAATGGTTCAGTCTTGGTGACGATGAGCCAGGCAACAAAGGGAAGTTGCAGAGCAGTGCCACAATCTACAGTTCTAGCAAGTAAGGACTTACAGAGAAGAATAATACAAAAATACTAAACGCAATCTGTTAGAAAGAGAAATGCAAGAAGAATGTACAGTCTCTGCAATATAGCTGATAAGTCTGAAATAATGTAAAACCCAGAAATTAGATATTTTTTGGGTTAAACATACGGGTAACTTGGTCTGAATAACAAAATTAGGAGAGTTAATTGGAAAGGCAATCTGCTCCAGTTGCTCGTTTGCCAATCCTAAACTTTTAATGGTACTCCTAATCTAAGAACGGGCACTGGGTTTTATTGAGTAATGAATTGAAGAAGGGGGTAAAACTTCTTAGTAACTTCTGCAGGAACTCATCAAGCCCCAAAAAGGACTCCAGGTTCAGGAAGAAAGGCCGTGCGTATGATATTTTTATGTGAAGCTTAAGCTAACACTAATGATCTAGAAACATCTGATAGTTAGTTCTCATATGTTTGTTACATAGTGGCGTTCAATTGGTAGTACGAATGATCTCATACGCTCCAGCAATACTGTTCCTCCGAAAACAAAAAAATATATAAATATAAGCAAATAATCTGTAATTGAAGAAAGTAATCCAAGGTGTTAAGGATCATACAGGAAGTTGGTATTCGGATGCAGATACTCGACGCCCTCCTCTTACAGTAAAATGTGCACAACCTGGGTATTTGCCTTCCCTGGAGTAGATATCAAGATACAAATACCCAAGATCACCCTATTAATACAATGAGAGGTGTAAGAGAAGTAAAATGCAAATTTCTTAATGAACTAGTTCCTTGAGAAATCAGTTGATAAAATAAACAAGAACATTACATAATTTAGGGGTGAAGGTTAACTGCATGAACAATCATTTGTGACTTTTTTTTTCCTTTAATATGAAACAAACCAAAGCGAGTGACAAGTTGTAAGAGAATCATTTCTAGCGAATACAGTTGATCCTCAATTAATTTGGTAACTGAGAGAGAGTACTTTCTGATGAAGCTAACTGAAGTCTCTAGATGTCAGGAAATGAAGCATTTAATCTTTGATAAGCAGGCGAAACAGTCACCGAAAGATGATTTTATGATTTTCATCATACTTCAGATAGGTTTCTATGATTATGTTGAGATTTGCTTTGGCGTTTATGTCAAATCATTTTTATTCTGTTGAATAAATCAACTTGATTCAAAAGCTTAATCTGATGGAAGATGATATGTTGTTATATTAATTATATCATATTCCAACATGCTCCCACAAGCATAAGCTATTCCCGGCATAATGAGCAGGCATTCGGGTACTTTTTCTTCCGTGATGAAAATTAATTTAATAAAATAATTGAAGTTCACAATGCTCGAACCCAGACCTTTGATTTTGATACAATGAGGAACAAACCACTTAATTCAAAAAGCCTAAACTGAGAGAAGAGTGCTTGTTATTACATTAACTATATTATATTCCAACATATCCCATTTAACTATCATTAAAAAAGACATTGCGTAAGATACCTATAATTCCTAGAGAAATCGCAAGCATGAAAGCTCTAAACTAAAGCTACAATCAGGATTCCAAGAATGCAAGATGTTTCATGAAGAAGAAACAAACGAAGAAATTATCAAATCTAGGGCGGCACCACTTCAGCTTCTTATGAAGGTATTTGGTTCAAAATCATAAGCTTGAGGAGCTTAAGCTTCAGGATACAAAATCTAAAACAACTGATGCCTCAAGGTTTCACAGAGATAGTGCACGTGCTTCAGACAAAGAAACTGCAACAGAAGTGAACTATAATTAACCAAGAATAACTGAGTAAGCATGCACCTCTTGAGGATGACAGAGTGCCAATTTCATAACATCTGCGTGCCAAGATTCACCTGGTGCAAAAGGAATGGCAGTGAAAGTTGCTCCAAACAATGATTCTGCCAGTAATTTCAGCCCCTCAATGCATTGCGACAAAGGAAAGTATGAAGCAATAACCTGTATATTAAAGAGAACAATAATGCAGTTATAGCAACTAATACTGCAAATAACATGCTACATAGAATGAATACATTTATCATTATATTCCTTTATGCAAAATGTAACGCGAAATTTCAGACTACTGCCACTTAACAAACATGTTGGCAAGAAGTAAATAGAGCTATGTGAGTGTGCACAAACAACTTACTGCAGCATCCAAGTTGTATACAGAAGTTTTCATCTTCCCCACAATGTAAGCCTCATCCCACAGCTCTACACTTTCAGACATTTGACCACCCATTTCCCTCTTAAAATGTACCATTGCTTGGAACTCCTAAATAGACAACGACATCAGCAGAGTAAATAGCTGCTATCTATCAGATATAAGAGATAAAATATCATTTCCATACCTTATTAGCTTTATCCCTAACAACCTCACTAAGGTTGCTAAGAAAAGTGCCAACAACATTTACCGAGACTGCCATGTTAGAGGAAGTTGCAAATTCCGCATAAGATTTGTAACCCATTATCTGCATCCAAGATCAACTTGTCAAGGACTATGGAAAGAAAAATAATACTATAAGCATTTTTAAGGAAACTGTTCTGTAGTCCCACCAATATGATTGATCAAACTAAAACGCCACCGATGCTGCTGTAATCAGATCATTGTGCTGGCTAAAAAAGTAAATTTACTACACAATGCAGTAAATAAGCATATAAGGAAATGCACTTCACCATCAGTGTTAAAAACAGGGAGTCATATTAAAATGCTTTTGCTCTTATTAACAGAAAGACTTTAGCAAGCAGCTGGTGTCAAATGCTGTTCAGGAATTTTGGAGGTATGAACTAGGAAAGTATCTTTCTTTGAACCTCAAATACTTATTAAACAGTAACCTGTGCAAGTTCACCCCGCGCACTTATTAATTTGTCCAGCACACCCAGATTAGCATGGGGTAAAGAATTTCCTCTCATGTAGGCCTGCTTTCTAACCTGAAATAATATAAATATCTCTTAGCATTTCAATTAAAGAAAACTACAAGGCACATGGTAAAGCGATTTTTCTTGTTTAGAGAGATTTAGAGAGAAAGAAATAGCATATTAAAAAACAGGAATATCGAAGTAGAATGTAGAAACTGAATCTTCGTGCTTGGACAGGTTTGTTGATTTGATTATGTGGTTTGTAATGGTGTGCACACTAATTTTACCATACAACTAAAGAAAGAGAAATAACTTATTTGTCCATAAAAAAGACTCAACGTAAAATATCTAAAACTGTCCTGTGATTAAATAACCCAAAGAAGACAGAGTGTAGTTCTGGAAAGGAGGATGTGTAATAGTCTTAGACGATTACATGCTTCAAGCTGTGTGAAGAAGTAGAGATATCATTCTAGCTGTCCCAGTAGAGAGCTACACAGAAGCCTATCTGGACGATGATATGACATGACAGATTGCTGCAGGGTAAAATGAGATGTCTAAGAGATGATGTACAAAATAAGAGCATTTCATTCTGTCTGTAGAAGTTATGGACCATCACATTTTGGGAAGGATGACTATTATGAATATTGGTAAGTTATAGGTATTAACTGAGTGGTTTTAAGAGGAAAAAAGTAGATTCACATTAGTGCAGAAAAGTAATAAGCCGGAATGAAGTGGAAAGACTAGAGGCATCCTTACTGTAGATGACATAAACAATAACGGAACTACTTAATGGACTCAGACTAAGAATTTGGCAGTTAACACATCCGCATGTCTATGTAAGAGAAGGCAAAATAAAACTAAGATCCAGGTCTAAACAATGAGCATTTGAAGTATGCAAAAGGTATAAGAAAAATCCATGATCTATGTTCAAATTGGCTTTCTTTGCTCACAAATCAGCACCGGAAAGTGATGTTGAAGTCTTGTTGGGGCTTCTCATTGCCAATTCAGGTGCAACAAGAAAAAAAGAATTTTACAGAAATTCTTTCACACATAATCCTTGTTATTCTGAAGTTAGATTGAAGCTTCCTAGAAATGATAAAGTAGTGAAACTTGCAGCAAGGATGCTCTCTCAGTTATAATTCCTTTTTAAAGAAAGAGAAAGCTAAAATCTATGAGCAAAAGTTCAAACGGTGCAATGACTGAGAATTTCTAGTTGCAAAAACTATAAAAGAAAAGGGAGAAGAGAAGATACCCAAAGAAAGGAACTATTAAAAAAAAAGTAGCTCACCGGTCCTTTTTATAAGTGCCGTACTGAGGTATAGCCCCACTTTTTGGGGGTATACAAGTCAACACCTGCTTCCTTCTTAAACTATGGCCTCAAAAAGATTTGGTCACTAACTGCAGTTTAGCGGTCTATCCACAGAGGACTAAAAGTATCACTACAAGTGGACCATCTACATTAACATTAAGACTGTTCAAAAATAAAGAAGCAGCATTCCCTGTTTAAGATGACAACTGTACCTAAGGCAACTACTTTTTCTGATTCACGGACACCGTACAACGAAAGATATTCAGCAAAGATAACTCACCTGCTCATTTGGGACCCATTTCAATATTGAAGCCAGTGTACTAGAGTCAGTCCTTATTCGAAAACCCTTTTCCTTCTCTTTTTCTCTCAATCTTTGCAATCCATCAGGTCCAGCATTGGCAGGACGGTAAATTGCCTCAAAATAATGTTGCATGTGCTTTGGAATGTGCGATGCCGGAAATATATCAACACAGCCTGGATCACAGACAATATTCTCATTGAACCTGAAATAACAGAAACACAAAAAAACAAAAAAAATAAATAAAAGAATTGACAATCAGCTTCTCTTTGGACCACAAGTAACATTTCATCTCTTGTGAGAAAGTCATATGGCAGATATAAAATTTTGAAACAAATGCATTTAACAGAATAAGTATTTGACAACATTTACTTACTCCTCTAGAGCATATGGCAAAATTATCTACATGTTGTGGCAAATTTTGGAAATGAGCATAGGAAGACATCTCCACTAGCAATTGACATAGAACACTCATTGGTAACTGAAATATGGAACCATTGACCTTCTTAAAATGCTTATACGCTAAATAAGTTTTACTATGTATTGATCATCTAGAAGATTCGATACATAAAGGAAAAGAAGCGTCAAATTGAAGATAATTCATGATTCAAAATGTCCAAATGGATCAAGTTTTTCGTTGTCACAGCTCTAGATCAACATCCATGATTTGGATCTACAAATTATTCACTTTATGACATATTTTTTGGCATTGGTGCTCTCTATATGGACATTTGTCAAATTTGAACAATAGATGGTCAAATTCTGTTAAATAGTGAACTTCTGGCAATAAACATTTGATAATAGTTTACATAAGCATGGAGACTATATAGTATACCCAAGCCTCTCCATCTTACGCATGCGTATAAGTTATTTATAGTATGCTATAGGTACATATATAGAAATGTGTATTAAGCAGCCAAAAAAACAAAATGACTATTAAAAAATAATTAAATAATCATATGAAGCTAGGAACATACTCCCTCCCAAGCTTCGCTATCTCAATGTTCAACTGACTAACACGCTCCAGTTTTCCTGTCTTAAAATGCAAACAGTTAACCTGATGTAAAATGCATGTAAACAGAACTTTTGGACCATGTTCAGCAAATTGAAAGTTTGGATAACATATGTACCCAAATATTTTGTACACGTATGCACGAGGGAAAGGTCCTCATATTATTATAGAAAACTCTTCAGAAGGAGAAATCCTTGACTAAACAATTTAGAAATTACAAAGTTTTACCTAGGCAAAGATGGATGCCTCCTTTTTCCATGTCATGACGGAGATAGTGGGCTGCCCTCTGAGCTTCTTCTGTCTGCAGGAAGCCTTCCTGCTCCACTTTTAATAGCGCATTATATAGATTATGGTTGGTGTTTAATAACTGCAAAAAACAACAAACATAGTATGGCACTCATTAATGCTTAATGCCACCCTCAAGAACGATCCATGATTATCTAGCCGACAATTCTCAATCTTACTTGCAGGTCACTTAAAATAGACTTGATTATAAGTGCATGAGGTGCTATTTCTAGTGTCTTGGACTTGGATCTAGTATGGGGGGTGTCCACAATTCCCTGTGGATAGGGTTAGTATCCGAGTCTGTTTGTAGCTGTGGGGCATATATACATTGCATTGGAGATGTTACAGACGCATATAAATTGTGTCGGAGATGTTATGGGGCATAATACATTGCGTTAGAGATGTTATAGACACATACACACTTCCTCAAAGATGTAATGGAGCCTAGATACATTGCCCAGAAGATGATATGCAATGCATATACACTGCATCCATAACATATGACAAGTGCTCAATGAGTAAGCCACAGCAAGAATTCTGCTGTTTTGGTCTATGCATAAAATCTACAATGATTATCCCTTGCCTGTTCTTCTAGGTTTAAAGACAGGCGAGAGTTGAAATTTGGAGACTTTTGAATCAATTACATAAAAACTAGAAATTAATAAATGCAAAATGACTGGATCGAAGATGAATGATGATCCATAAAGAAGAAGCATGCTAAATATGATTTCATGAGCAAGGCAATAAGTGCAGCAAACATTAAAGGAAGGCAAAGTAAAAGAATCCATTAATCCTCCACCTTTAGGTAAAGAAACATTTTAGGGTAGGGTAAAAAAACTTTCTCATAGGAAGTAAGGAAAGTACTATGATCCTGGTGTTTTAAAGGTATGAGTTTCCATATAAGGTATGCATATAGCGACTTACTCATAGAACAGTACATAAGAGTGTGCGAGAGTCCTATAGAATTCTAGTTCTTTAAGAATGATGATTTTCAATTACCGTTTCTGGTATGGTTATCAAGGGACCGATGCTTCATTTGTTTCCAATTCAAATGTGTCAAGAGAAAACTGAAGGTTGACTGACAAAATGGCTCAACAAAATGAAAACTTAAAGCTGATAATTAATCCAAAAAACCGACAGATGAGTGATCTAACTAAAGAAGATCACAAAATGGAGTGGCTATATGATTTTATTATCCCCTTACTTACATAGACGAACTCCCACCAAGAAATGCACATACAAAGTAGAAGCTAGAGTATGCTTGACCATTATTCACTTTTCAAGATCAGATAACAAAATAAATCCCCAAGAAGTTGTGGACGAGATCCGGATATTTAATGAGAAATCAACATTATGAATGTAAATAATTGACAAGTGCAGAGCGAAAGAAGGAATCAAACAAGTCGTGTTTACGAAGAGCAGAGAGGCTATGCTTATACAGTGAACTGCAGAACTTAGCCAACAAACAAAATTCGCTGATCATATCTTGTGAACGAAATCCTCTTTCCATTTTCTCAGAAAAATCTAGTCATTAACATAACTACATGCGGCCTGCCTAGTGAAACCTGTACTATCCACAGGGAACAGAAGTGCTTCCATGCAGGTCCTACTTAATTTCAAGCTATATGTTTAGTGAGATCTAGTCAAATTCACAAATTTCAGTGTCAAGGATCAACACAATGAACTGCTGACATTAGCCACAAAGTTCAATGAAAACACATTAAATAGCAGTCTCACATGGAATTTTTCATAAATCCTCATTGCCGCATTATTTGCTTCTTGTACATACTCCCTGAAAGATAAGTTAAGATGGTGTTTAAAATAATTTATCATACAAATCCTCCAACCAAGATAAACTAATCAGAAAATCATACTTGTCCGGGTGTGTATTCCTGCACAGCTCAGCTGAGTCAACAACCGAACAAAGCTGTTGATTCAATACAACAACCAAAACCTCAGTGACTGCAGTTGCTTATCATCATCACACTAGACAAACAGTTTAGATAAAGGAATACAAGAGAAGTCTGTACTGTATTCGATAGCTCATCCATGGAGCGAATTACTTCCTCAGAAGGCGGCAGCCGGGAGATGTAATCGACTAGTTCATCTGACCTTCAAAGCAATAGAAATCGAAACAGGCTCGGTAAACAAAAATGGAAACGTCTTAATGCGTGGTAAAATTGGATAGAATTGGAATGAAAAACCTTTGGATCGCTTCGTCAACAAATCTTCGAAAACCTTTGGCAGTCTTGAGATGAGGGATTCCGTAGAGCCCAGCGGGTTGCTTATCAGCAGCGGCGGCGGCGCCGAAGTAGTTCCTGGAAGGAGAGAGGGGAGAAGCAACGGCCGCAACGGCGCGCGATAGCAACGCACGCGCCATGGCCATAGGTCGGTGATAGAGAAGAGCTACTTATTTGTTTGGGGCAGACTTGATCACTTGAGCAGTGTGGGAGCACGCATGTCCTTCAGTTACTAACTTACTATATCACAGTGCAACTGAAAGGCTGAAACACCATGTAATTATATAGGAAATGTTTCTAATGTACGTAATTTCACTTTTTTTTTACCAGATTTTAAGTTCTGAATAATTTTTATATTTTAATTACATAAAAAATTCAGAACTTTACTTTCACATACGAAACTCCAATTCCAACTTTCTTATTTACACACTTTTTAATATAATTATATTTTTTAATTTTCTACACACTTTTAAAATCTATTGAAACACAAATACTGAACTCTATTTTTACTTTATTTTTTAAAAAATTCTACTTTTTATTTTTTATTTTTACGAAACTCAGTTACGAGTATTGAAACACGCCGGTACTAAAACACAACTTTACGTGATGTCGTGTGAATCTATTTTTTTTCCTGCATCAAAAAAGTCAAAAAATGAACGGCATATGAAAGCATGTAAATTTTTGAATGTTAACATTTGGTCAAAAGACACCTAATTAACATGAAAACTTATATGCATATTATTTTTTGGTTTAGATTGCATCACACCACTGAATTTGACATACGCTTGATCTTCATTACATAACTATAATGGAGGGTATAATATAGTAGTAGTAGAATTTTTGCGCTTCTCGTATCTGAATTTCTGTACCGGTCGCACAATTTGCCGCTGTTCTGAGAAATAGCGACTCAAATAACAATTTCAACAACACGTAGTATGTAACAAAAGAATTGTTATTATTGGACTGAAATGTTATGAATGACAGAGTGAACTTGTCAATATAGAAAATCAGAGTGATACATAAATTGAACGTCTGCAACCTGATGTACACAACATAAGCTGCACGACTACCTTCAAACAAACTAATTGACGCAATTGCACTAATGGCATCTTCTCTGTAGTACTATTACACCTCTTACTTGGAGTTCAATCCGCAAGATGGTAAGGATTTCTCCAGTAAAGAACGCATTCAATATAATTACTTGAGTCTACCTATTTGGAAATCTTGGCAGTGAGCTCCCTCACAAGTTTTGCAGCTACCATGGCAGTCATACCATCAACAGTGTCACGCTGCGGGTTGAACTCCACGACATCAGCTGCTACAACATCAGCCTGCAGGTTGTGGAGGATATTAAGGACGTCCCGGAATGAAAGACCACCAGGCTCAATATGGGAAACTCCTGGAGCAAATGCCGGATCAAGGCAGTCTACATCTACTGAAATGTAGACGCCCTTAACACCTTCCCCTAGTTTCTGTTGAATTGCCAGAATTAAGATTTCAGTGACATCTCACATAAAAATGTGAAACACCATTATTCACTCGCAAACACGAGCTGTAATGATATGTAGATTACGGAACACGAAATGCATAAACGTGAATATAACATATGCTTGAGTATTGTATGTGTGACATAGAAGATTGCCAAAAACCAAAGGCTACTACAAGTACAGCTTATTACTTGAAGTCTTAAACAGCTATGTCCAACTCAGTAATTCAAACTGAACAGGGAAAAAGAATGCAACTACAGACACATCATTCAAGTCTCTTAATCTTAACCATACACAATGCTTGAGAGATTTCTACCAGATACTCTCATGCTTTACAGGTAACTAATCTACCAATGCACTTGATATATATTTTCCACAGTTTCATATCACCCAAAATTTATATAAGGACTAAGGACCAATTTCCTGGATGTATATTGACTATAATGCCATTGAAATGTGAATTGCTTTATAAAGTTCTCTTAAATAGAAATCTGTATGGAAAGACTAACAGGGAAGAATTATCTTTTCAGGAAAAATAATTTCTAGGATCAAGTCTCTTAGTCCCATTAAGTACCCTCGACGCTGTTTTAATAATGATTCATTTGATAGATAATGATACTCACTACAATAACAATCTACATAAAATTTACATCAGGATTTAACTTTTTTTTTTGAGAGAGAGAGACCAGATTTTCCAAAATATGCTGGTCCCTTGAAAAATTGCGCATCTCATACTGCTCCACCCCAAATCTCTTTGCTTGCTCACGTCCTTCACGCGTTATGGATCTTATACCGACCTGAAAGTTACAGCAGTGAAATGTTTATGTTACACCTGTTTGCCTTAGAGCACTCTTTCCTGGCATAAAATGATTCAAAGAACATTTTGATTATAAAGAATCAGGGTAGGTAGTATATAGCATGTGTATTTACAAGTGAAGAGGCTTTATATGCTTGACATTGCCAAGTTAAGGCTCTATCCTTTAGAGTTTACCTTTGAGTTATGGATATAATACATATCACTCTATGGAAGATTCAGGAAAAACCACTAACCCTGGATGCACTAGGTATCACGAAGGACATTGACAATACCCTTCAGAATTTTCAAGGTTTGGAAACTGGATTCTGTTAAGCATCAATTACGAGATGGCCTTAGTCGGTACGATAACATAAGGTCTTGAAAGATTTGCACACTCTATCAATCAAAGATAAAGTCAAAAGAACAACACCAACTTCCTCTTTTTCCAACAAAGTAAGGTTTATTGATTTTCAAGCGTTAGCTGTGTGAAAATATATGCATCAGTCAACAGAACATCCAGAACACACACCTAAAGCACAATTGAAGTTTGCACTTATATCTTAGTTTCTTGATTTGACTATGGTTTCTACAGAAGGCAAGAGCCACATGGTTGAACTAGTTGGACTATTGATTACTGAACTTTCTTCTTCTCATGGGTTGACAGAAATCAATTCCTAAAGCCGACAAGGTGCTTTGCATCAAAACAGTTAAAAACAACAAAAGAAGCAGATAGATACATAAGTCGAGAACCTGTAGAAGTCTCCTAGCATAACCTCCTTCCATTATTCGTGCAAAAGAAGAAGCATGTGAGTATTTGTTTCCCTCGAAGGCATCGTAGATATCAGGATGAGCATCTAAGTGCAATATGTCCAAAGGGCCGCCAAGCTTTTCAGATACAGCCCTAACAACAGGAAATGATATTGAGTGGTCACCGCCCAAAACCAATGGGCGAAGTGGATGCTGCAAATAACAGCCAAATATCATGAGATATTTGAAGACTTTCGTACTACTACAATAAGAACAAGGTTACACTGTATAACATAATCTTTTTTCTTTTCTTTTCTGATTAAATTTTACAAGGAAATTATGAAAGATGTTACTGAACCTTGTTAGCTAGCCACTAATCTCATGAAGTAAGGCAAACAATTCCTTACCTCTTCCATTACCAATTTGACGGATTGGCTTACTACACCCATTAATCTATCATCTTCTAAACCACAGTCCCGAAGCTCTTGGATAGGCACGTCACCAACATCTGTAAGAACTCTTGGATCATTGAGTTCTTTTCCTGCATAATCACAAAAGTTAGTAAATATCAACCTTCAGCAAGCAGCAAAAAGAATAATGTTAGCAAAAAGTAAATAAGCAAAGTTCTGTCCTTCGATACTGGCTTATTTAGTTGGTAGATAGTACATTGACTCTAAAAACTAAGACATAAATTAAGGCAGATTCCAATGTTAGGAATGGTAGTAGCGTTTATGGCAATGGACAATCTGTTTTAGAGAACGATTGCAAAAAAATAGTCCCGAAGGCAAGAGCCATTTTGAGCCAGAAAATAGCAGTAAGAATCTTAGACAGGAAATAATACTATGCCATCCCCTTTTAAGCACCAACAAGCTATCTTAATAAGCTATGCTGTAAATATAAAGTCATGCAAAGCACCCATTTCAGGTCACATCTTACCTTCTTCAGTGCTTGAATTGGTGCTACCACACCAGATGGCTTCTCTAATTCGAGGAGGAGCAAAAGCAGGCCCCTGCAGAAATGACGAATTATGACCTAGAGGGACACCAAGGAGAGATGCTGAAGCTTTAACATCTCCCAGTGCTCTTAGAAGCTCTCCCTACATAAAAAAAAGAAAAACAGAAAAATAGAACTCCATCCATCTCGAAGGAGGAAGAAGAACAAGTTCTCAAAACGCAGAACAGCAGGTTGTTAGAATAACACTAATTAAAAGAGTGCATTCCTCAGATAAAACTATAGAAGAGGAAAATATATAATCAGCTATAAGAACATGCATCAAACAAAGGAAAAAGGATCATATACTTCCTACTATAACTATCGCCTTATATCCACGCATTGTTTAATGCTAGGGCAATACAAAAGTTATATAATCTGACGATAGAGTCCCTAGGAAGAAAGACAGTTCTTATTATTGTAATTGAGAGAAATGCTTTGCCCCTTTAAAAAAGTAAATTGACATGAAACAGTACCTTTTACTTAATTTTTCTATTTAAGCTATCAGATCTAGATCGTGCTAGTTTCACTAAATCATCTTAACCATCTACCTAAACATAGTTATGGCGTTTTTCGGCAACATCCAAAAACATTAAGTTCAAAATTAAATAACAATATCTAATTTGAGTATGCATAGATTAAATAGATAAAGATGTAGGGAAAGGATAAGGTAGACGATAGAAATCGGGTGTTTAAACCACAAACATCAGCCACTAGACATGAATGAAAGTATAAATACAATGCAGGTAGACTTTTAATAGCAGCTACAATCACTCTAAATCAAATTGTCAGAAAAATAGTTTATCTCAAATTAAGTACCATGTACCAAACAGAAACTTGATTCCTGAATCGACAAATTCACAATTACTTAGACGGGCGGCATAGAGAAACTTACAAATATTTAGTTTGAAGAAACTAGAAATTAGAATGAAAAGCAGGGAGGGTGTGTTTTCTACCTTGAGCTTGGACCGTTCCCGGATAAGAGTAAGCGAGGCATCTATCACACGGTTCTGCCCTCTCTCTATGAGCACTGCTGGAACCTTAGCAGCGTTAAGTTTTCTCAAGTAGTGAATCCCCTTCACCAGATTCATTCCCTCACAAGAGATTGAAGAAGAAGGAGAAGGAGAAGGTTCCTATTCCCTAATGGAGGTTGGAAATTGCAACTTTCAATGGAAAGAAGAAGAAAAAACGAATACGGAAATGGAGAGAGAGAGCTGGGCGTTTCTTGCTGGACTTTGGAGTTTTGATGTTGATGACGATAAAACAGCAGTAAACTTTACGTACCGAGAAGCAGAAGTGGTTCTGCTAATTTATTAGTTAATTAAACAGAGATGTGTTTCTGGTAATTAATCAAACGGCTAAGGGGACAGATACGTCATTCGTAACAAAAGTACTTTTGACTAAGTTAATCAGTCAGCTAGAAGCGTGCTGGTCTCCATTTACAGTAGGTACGATAAAAGTTCAGAGAGAAACTACAGCTGTCCTCAGCTCTACGGTGCATCTAAACACTCAATCGGTCATCAGTGAATTCCATTCCATCCACCATACAACAAAAAGAGAGGTGCACATAAAAATATACTTCCAAAGGAATACGATAAATGCACAGCATAGACGTGCGACATTCCATCCTTTCGTCTGGCAAAATGGAAGAAACCAGCTACGCCCAAATAAAATTTAATCATCAATAACAACTATGGCATCACGAGTCGTAGACTTCCGAGAGGTGAGTAACGTGTGATGAGCATACGCAATCAATAACAACCCCACCTCCAAAGTTTACAGAACATCTAACCATTATCCAGCAGAAACACGAGCTCAGCAAAATATCGCAGTACTCATAAATAAGCGAAATGGTCAGAAGAAACAAACTTCCGTCACTTTAGTCCACCCAACTTGCTCATCATCTTTGCGATTACAGGAGCCACCTTGGGATTTCCTTGGTACTTAGCAAAGCTTGCAGGATTGTTCATCACTGCAAAAATCAGTTGCACAAAAATCAGATATAGAACACAGACAAATTCATTAAACCGAACTAAAAAATAACCACACATGTGATTCCACCTGTGCATGACTGGGCCTAGGTAAACCCATCTACATCTACATATCACAACATTAGAGCATGGACTTTCAACAAATTTAATCTGAAATATTATTTCATAGGCCACACCGCAAAAAACATACAACAGGAGTCCACTTAACAACAGAGACATGCTCTGTGGTGGCTTACAAACAGTAAGTGATAAATCAGAGCCAAAACATAAACTATCAAAAAAAAATAAAAAATGAGATAGGGGAAAAAAAAGAAGGAAGAACAAAACAAAAGAAAAAAGAAACAAAG
This sequence comes from Acanthochlamys bracteata, assembly GCA_019914995.1. NCBI lineage: Eukaryota > Viridiplantae > Streptophyta > Magnoliopsida > Pandanales > Velloziaceae > Acanthochlamys > Acanthochlamys bracteata. Next base: position 3,015,369 of record CM034126.1, read on the forward strand.
CCATAAGAAAGGAGCAAGTTTAAGGCATACCGTCCTGAAGCGCAGCCATGATATCAGGATCGCTAAAGCCTGCCATTAGCTCAGGATCCTAAAGGCATATAGGAACCCAAAAAGTAGTGTAAGCAGTGTTTGAGGCAAAGCATGTAAGATGAATTCAGATATCAATGAAAAAGTAACCTTACATTAAGAATCTTGCTCATGTCAATATTCCCAGGGACAGATCCAGGCATACCACCAGGGAAACCTCCAGGCGTTCCCCCAGGAAATCCTCCAGGCATCCCATCTGACTGCCTGCTTGAAGATGATTGTTCTTTCTTCTTTGCTCTCTCATATGCAGCCTACAAAATAGAACACCAATATTGTAAATAGCACAACAGTCCAATTTACATTATAATTTCTGTTACAGGAAAGACAAGCACCTGAGCTTCTGCTTTACGATGCTGCCTCTCACGCTCAAGTTTCTTCTCTTCTCTTTCCTTCCTCAAGCGATCATACTTGCGCCGATGCTCTTCAATTCTGTGTGCATTTGGTTCAACCTGTATATTGCCATGCAGTATTCAGATGTAGGTACAAACTTCATCATAAAATAGTCAACCTGTTGCAATACCTTCTTAAGAACCACACTTATCTCCTCATCATAATCCAATTTGGAAGCTGTGTGCAGGTCTTTTGCAGCATTCTCCCATTTCCCAAGCATAGCAAAAGCCATGCCACGTGCCTTGTAACCTTTTGCAGAGTCAGGATTGATCTAAAGTACAGATCATGACAAGTTAACCACTCAAAAAACAACCACATGTATCCTTCTAAACTGAGAGACAACTTGGAAAAAAATCAGAAAGTTATTCTAGGCTTCGAAAAGCACAAACTCTTCCAGAATGCACATAACATAGTGTTAACACAACTCATTAGATAGTAATATTGCTTCACATTGATAACAATCTAGGAGCTAAAGTTGGACACCAAGGAAAGTTTTCGGCTTCATAAATTCTTAGTAGAAAACAATCAGCAATAGGAAGAGAAAGGATATCCATTATTACCTATCTATTCGACTTTAGTTTTTATTACTTTTTTGCAGTAAATAAGTATGGACATTGCATATGGCCTACAAATCTGGCCATTATGTATGACCAGACAGTAAATTATACAGAAAAGGGAAAGTCAAAAGAATCTTACCTCCAAAGCAGCATTTGCATCTCGGATTGCAGCATTAGGTTTCTTCATCTTGATGTATATAGTAGCTATAGGGGAATAAAACTCTTTTCAGAAATTCAAATCTGCTTCAAAATTTTAAGACATATGCATTTAAATAAGTCCAGCTTACCCCTGGTTGCATACATGATTGCTGATTTTGGGCTCAGCAAAATAGCTCCTGTGAGGTGTTCAATAGCCTCCTCCAACTTCCCTGATATTAGATAACACAATCATCAAACATAACATTATTCAAATAAGGAGCATATGTTATCAACATACCCTCAGACAATGCTTCCATTGCTTTCCCCTTAGCCTCTTGAGAGGCATCACGACTTTCCTCCGTTACCTCAACTGAAGAATCTCCCATCTGTAATATAAAATAAAATATGCCTTGCAGAATCATCCAATGGATGCTTTGAATAGTTTTAGTCCTTAGGTTGATGACAATAGTTACACATAACTATTACCTTCTGGGGAGGGTCATCATCAGGTTCAACAGTTTCTCCCTCGAGTTCAATATCAGATTCAATGATGTCATCATCAGCTTCTTGTGCTTCGAATGAACTGCCTTTTTCTTTGACTTGCTCATCATAATTCTCTTCCTTGGGATCAGTTCTCTGCATTGTAAATGAAAACATTAGCTAGCCAAGTTGATGCAAAACGAAAATAAAAAGGCAGAATCAGATATCAGACAGAGATGGCAATGACTAGGAATTCCTAAACATTTAGGAAGGAAATATTTTTACAGAAAAATAGGAACCTAGATGCACCATTTAGTGCATCAACTATGGCCCAATGATTAGAAGCAAAAGATATATCACTACTGAAAGAGCATTTAATTGCACAATACAGACAAGGAAACATGTTCATGATAGGTATTCACCACATTGCAAACCTATAGACGTGACAAACGATATGTTAGAGAACAATACATCCCTTAACCATAATGAGAAAGGGGAAGTGTACTACTAGGGTAATTCAATCCACAAGTCATTTACACATCGTCAATCCTATCACAAACTAATACTATTCCTACTTCCTAGATACCAGAACAGTAAGATAAGAAATCAACAAGATAACAAGTCTAACCAGTAAGCAACTACATGACTCTCTATTCCTTGCCACATCCCTGATGCCACTTCTTTGGAAAACTAGAACAGTATGTCTTTCATCCTAACATTGAAAATCATTTCAGACTGAACTTTGAAGGAGAAAGATGGCAACAAGATAGCATCTAAACAACACTTAATTGTTTATTTCTGACTCTTGCCTCCAACTTAATGTTTAATTAGGCAAGCAGCACCCAAACAAATTAGCATCCAGGAAGTATTCGAACAATAACAGCTGCATCTATCGTAACCATGAGACTCTTTCACCTTCAGCAATTACAACACAGATTCAAGCAAACCAAAAATGTCCATAACAACCAACATGATAAAAATATCTCTCAAATAGAACAACACGAAGCACAAATCGCATGGTGGTGTGCAAATGAGAGCAAAATGCAACTGTATAAACCAAAACAGTTGCATCATTCATATCGGCATGACCAACAAAAACAGCATGGATTCAAAGCAAACCAAAACTTCTAAATTGCAAGCAACAGAGAGAACGGGAAAAAACAACCAAGAATTCCCAGAGACGAAAACATTACCCAAGCGCCAGATTTCGGTGACTCTCCGCGTCCATAGGCTGCTGGAGGGAGCTTCGCACCGATGCTACAGAACACACAACGCCAAAAAAAAAAAAAAGATCAGTAATCACTAACCAATACAACAAACGTTTTTAAGGCAAAATGAAAACAAAATTTGATCAAAGTTAGTTGATTACCTTTCAAGATAGTCGCGGAAGAACAAGATAGAAGGATCACTAAGGATAGCAGGGTTCTTACGACACTGTTCAACGAACACCTTCAGTTCAGCCACTCTGGTTGGGTCCATCGTTCTTCTTCTTCACTAACACAAAGCAATCGCAAACTAGATTGATAGAGACTGTGATTTCAAGTTCTTTTTCTTTCAATCGATCTAAGAATGGAAAGAAAATAAAATGTGCCACCGCTTGATTGATGTGTTTTTGAAGTTTCGGTGCTCTAACGCTCTGAGAGGAGCAGCGTCTCTAGAAGCTTCGAAAGAAGGTTCCCCACAGCATACTCAGAGTTGCGTTAATGGGCCACATGCGAGTGAATGGGCTCAACCACTGGAGTGTTTAATTTAGAACTTGTTTCAATTACACTTCCTAATTTATTTTTTAATTAAATTTTAAATTTAAACATATTTTTTCTATTTTAATTTATTTTAATTTATTGAATTAAATTTATTAAATTCAAGTATACTGAAGTTAGTTTCACAAAATTCAATTTATTATTTAAAGTATGTCCATAGCTAATATATCTATTCAGCCTATTTTACATTCTACGTTGGTCAAAATTTGGCCTGTTTAGAACTAGCCATCCTTTAGCATGTTTAAAAAAATAGATCTTAAAAGTTTCATTCAAAACTATGTTGCTATTATGGTCCAGTTAATAATGTATTGTTTTTCGATTTTTTTAATATTCCGTCGATAGTATATTAAAAAGTTAAAAAAATGACAAATGATAATTGAACCATTGCAACATATATCCAAAAATTCTCAATTTTCCACTAAAATGCTAATTTGTGTACTTCATATTATTGTCAAACTCAAATTTGAAAAGAATTTATCCGAGTTTCGTTAAAATTGAATCATAAAGTCGTAAGAATTAGGAAAGGTGGTTATTAGTTTGGCTCAGAAGTATAAAAATTAGGACAGCTATTAGCGAACTCCAAGATTTATACTTTATGATAATATGTTTACTATTAGTTTAACAAAAAAATTCCTCTTTTTTATGGTTTAAAGCATATACAGTTAACAGAACATTACTTCATCGGGATATGATTAAATAAAAAACAAAAATTAATTTACAATTCATGAACACATCAACAGACATGCTCACCAAAGTGATCTCTCCACGAACTTGAGAAATTCAAAGCATACTTGAAAACCATAAATTAATGAAGAAAGGGAATTTGTAAATACTATTTTGTGTTTTTCAGCTAGATGGTAGGAAAAGAAGACCTTCTACATTCGAAATAACTTGAACATAATTCGTATTTTCATTGAAGGATCATATAAATGAAGTTTGAAGTCAGTTTCAGCTTCAGATCGCTTGCAATGAAGGTGTGAAATACATTTATGTCCAAAATAACATATGAAAGATAACGTGAAAGCGTTGCTTACATCTCTGTAGGTCGAAAACAAACTTGTTATTTTCTTCGCAATGAGTTTTATAGAAATTTTTAAAAAGAAAATATTTCATTTTAACAAATTTGTTTACTCTCGTTCTCTTCCTGTACCTTTTTTTAAAATTTAACATACACTTTTTTTGAGTTTTGTAAAAATAAATTTAATAAAATAAAATTTAATAAAAATTAAAATTTGATAAAACTATAATTTAAAATAATAATTAAAATAAATAATGTAAAATTTAGATTAAAGTTTTGATTGAATTTAGATTTGGTTGAAAATAAAAATAAATTTTGAATCATAATTAAAATATATAAAGTAATTTGAATTTATAATTTAGAAAAAAAATAAAAATCGATGGTATTAAAGTAGGCTCTTACACCGACATCGATAGTCATATTCTGGAAAAGAAAATGAAGATGAGTATATCATTCAAACGTTGCACACTACCATTATTCCCAACACACAAGTACTAACAAATAGTGATCTAGAAAGAAGAAAAGGTTGAGAAAATATTTCCTAGAGTCTAATAGAACTATGGAATGTGGATTTAATTTAAGCAACAAAACACCACAATAGCAAGACCATAAAAACGCCAATAGTGGTCAATCCACTGCTTTCAGCCCCGCTGCCGTTATTCCCTCCAGCAGTAGCTGCACAAGAAAAAAAAAACGAAAAAAAGACCAAAGCATGATTATTTTTTACCAGGCATATTCTTGACTTTGTTTAGTTATAAGCTTATATTACTAGAAGCAGAATTAGTACGAAACAATACAGACTCAAAAGTAATGAAAGATTTAAAAGAAAATTTCAAGGGCTCTATACCTGGAGGAGGAATGGTACCACCTGAGGAAGAAGGCCCTGATGCTGAAACAAACAACAACAAGCACATAAGATATCCATTAGAACACTCAGAAAAGCTAAAAGATAAGGAAGACAAGGTACAAATTTGTACAACTGCAGAAATATTGCATTATGCATTATGCCACAGATGTAGAGTTTTATTTTGACTTATGTGGTACTTAATTACGCTTCTTATAGCTAAGTCGGTTTTAGTCCTACAAAGCTATAAAAAATAGCTGAAAAAATATGTATGGATTTGAGAAAAAGAATAGAACTAAGAAGCACATTTGATAAGAGCTAAAATTTTTATTGTCAGTTACAAATTTTTATAACTTTTGCTTGTTGGTACTTCTATTTATACCCATTCTATTTTTTCAATAAACGAAAATATTACTTTGAAAAACGGTGAAGAACACTTAATACAGAAAGTTCTTATAAAATATCTATATATAAAATTTTTATCTTCTAAAATATTCAAAAATCTACAGTATTTCTAACTATTTTAGACTTGCTCTAAATATTCTAAATTTCTAAAATATTATACCATACTTTAAACTTCTCTTATATATGCACTTTTCCAAATAAAAAGTCATGTTTTCAAGACAACAAAGATAGAAAGAATATGCAAAATAGCTATACCGTAACAAGTATTGGCGGTAGATAACCCGCAACGTTGCGCTACGAGGAAAGCCTTATTTGGATCAATCTTGAAGTCTTCAAGGATTTCCTTGTTGTTGAGCAATTTGCAGAGGCATGGCAAGTCCTGCGTCACGGCTTCTTTCAACGGGTCACAGCAGCTAGACGGCGGCGTAGTGCTGCTGTTGATGTATGCCGCGCAAGGCACCAGCTTAGTCACGCAATCAGGTATCAGCTGCCCTTGTCCCTGTGCTGTTGCAAAAGCTGAAAGAGCCAGAAGTATCAGTAAAGAAACCAACGCAACTGACGTTGCTCCTCCGCTTCTCGCCATGGTGTTCCCTCTCCTTGCCGAAAGATTGAGATTGGTTTATAGCTTTGGTTTTCTTTCCTTGTTTTGAAAGATTGATTTATGGTCTTGTGTAGGTGGCAGAGTCAGAAGGAATTAAAAACTTCTAGGGTGTCTAGAAAGCGATGCAGAGTAAAAGGAAAGAACAAATAGGTCACAAATTTGAAGCTGCTAGTCTGAAAGTGGAACGATTCTTTTTCCCCAAAAAAATGTTACGATTTCGTAATTGCAATGAAGTTTCAGTGCCTATAGTTTCTACAATCTGGATCGACTTTTGTTGCTATTTTGACTACACAAATGAAAAAGGTTTGGGATTAAACTGGCCGTTTCCTGTTTGAAGAAGTCTTACAGAAGCTTACAAAAGCCTTATAGTGACCTCAAAGGAAAGAAAACTATTTCTGAAGATTATTTGTTTGACTCATAAAGAGACTAGCTAATTTGTGATGAAATCAATTAATCCCAAACTGTGTTGATACATAAGAGGTGAATGACTTATCAGAACAATATTTGTCGTTTGGTCCATTTCCAAATAGATTTAGACCAAACTCAAAGATGTTTAGATGCAATAACAAGGCATTGCGGTTCAAAATTTGTACGTGCGAAGTCAAGGTAAAGGAAAACCCCAAGTCTGCTTCCGCTAGTTTCTCCTCATTTGACCTACCGCAACTTTGAAATATTGAAGTTTGATGGAATAACCATACGTATTCACATTGACACTTTGCATAGATGTTATTTTCAGAAAACTTTATAGATCAAGTTCAGGTACGTTAGCCCCTGTATATTCATGAAGTTCACATCATGGCAAGAGGTTGTATATTGTGTAGCAAAATTTGAAACTCTATATACCTGTGCGGTTGAGCTAGCTCCCTACCTGAAATTTATTCGGACTTAAGCTACTCATGTCTTATGTGGTATTACAATGTATAGTTTTTAACATGAATTATTTTTAGGTTTTAGCAATTTTAAGAAGTGAAAAACTATATTTGACTGCATCGTTGTTGCGTTTTAAGTACTCTTAGCTTTTTTTGAATAGCGCATAGCTTAAAAAAAGAAGTTACGTATAAACTTCTCTTAATAGTTTCTAGCTGCAAGAAGTTGAGTAGAAAAGCCAGAGGCTGCGATAAAAGACAGACTTCGGGAAATTAGATTCTTACGTTCTGATTTTTTTACAACTCAGGAACCGGACAGAAAACTTTCAATCGCCAAAAAAGCAGAAAACCTTCGAGGCTTAAAATCATCAAGGCCCATGGATTGTTTGGAATAGCGTATTATGTGATCATGTCCAGTTTTGGTTCAAACAAATCCCATGCATCATGTCATGGTATGGTTATTTTGACCCTTCTCCCCACTCAAATTACCTTAGTAAAATGCTTTTTGACTAGATAGATTGCCTTGTACATAAGCCAAGTCTAGAGTATGGTAGAATACTCTAGACAAAAAATAGTTGGCATAAATCTAGAGTAGGTTAGAGAATACTCTAGAATGGTGGAGATTCTTGTAAAGGATATTTTGTAAGAACTTTCTGGAACATGTATTCTCCACCGTCCGATCAAAGCAATCTCCACCGTCCGTTGAGGAGGTGGAGAAGCTATAAATAGAGGGGGTGAGCCCTCATTTGGGGGCATCAAGCAAGAGTTGTAATACTAGCATAGCCATATATAAAGCATTCTCTTCAAAGCTCTCTCTTGTAAGCTTTCATCTCTTCTCTTAAGTCCCTTCTTGCCACAAAGTCTTTAGCTATCTCTGATAGCAGTTTTGAGGAAAGGCTGACTTAGCCACAAAGGATCGTGACTAAGAGCCGCACGAGCCAAGGTAAAACTCTAGGCCCGTGACAAGTGGTATCAGAGCCAACGTTTGGCTTGGGAGATGGCTAGTGGTAGTGATGTTACTACCTTCGAGGAACGAGAAATGGAGAGGAGAGCTCCCGAGGTCACCAAGCAACGTAAGGAGAAGTCTAGGGATGTGATGTCGGATGTCACTGCGAGACTTGCCAAGGTGGAGCTAGCTATTGCCGATAGAATGGACCAGTTCGAGGATATGAGCCAAAGCATTGAGAAGCTCGAAAAGGGGCAAGAAGAGCTTCGCGGGGAAATGCAAGGCGCCTTGAACACGGTGGCTGGCACTTGCTCAAACCAAGGTAAGGTCCTGAAAGACTCTCTCTTTGGTGATATTGATGCTCTTAGGACAGATGTTGCGGCCCTTAGGAAAGAGGTCGCAAGATTGGCTACCGAGTTGAGGGACGTCAAAGAAGATTGGGCCCTTTGCAAAATGGCGGTTACACAAAGAGGAGTTGCCGCCATGCCCTCAACATCAACTTCCACGAAAGTAGAAGTTCCTAAACCCAAGGCATATAAGGGCGCAAGGAACACAAAGGAAATTGATAATTTTCTGTGGAGCTTGGAGCAACTTTTCAGGAGCGCCAACATCACGGGGGATGCTGGCAAAATCGACCATGCCACCCTTTATCTCGAGGACACAGCTATGGTATGATGGAGACGAAGGCATGGTGAAATTGAAAGGGGCGCTTGTACCATTGCCACATGGGATGAGTTCAAAAGGGAACTCAAGCGGCAGTTTTACCCGGGAGAATGCCGAAAATGAAGCCAGGGCCAAACTTCGGCGCCTAACACAAAAGGGCAGCATTAGGGACTACGTCAAGGAATTTTCAGAATTGATCCTGGAGATCCCCGACTTATCAGACAAGGAGGCCCTTTTCACCTTCATGGATGGATTACAAACATGGGCTAGGATGGAAATCCAACGGAGGGGATCCCAAGACCTCAACTCTGCCATCGCTATAGCCGAGTCCCTAATCGAGTTCAAGAAGCCCGAAAAGAACAAGCCTCAAAAGAACTTTAAGGGCAAAGGTGGGGGAGACACCCACCACGTCAAGGAGGCAACATATGACCCAACAAAGTCCAAGGCAAGCTCTAGCAAAAACCAAGGAAGCAACCGTAGCGGAAAGCCGACTTTGAAATGCTTCCTTTGTGATGGACCTTACATGGTAAAGGAATGTCCGAAGCGAAGCAAACTCTCGGCATTGATCGAATCAAGTGAGGCACCAACACACGAGGAAACAAAGATGGGCTCTTTGCAAATCCTCAATGCCGTCAAAGCCAAAGTCGAGATACCGAAGTGCGAGGAGAAGGGGCGATTATACGTGATGACCAAAATCGGTGGACACGAGGTCCGCGCCTTGGTGGACACGGGGGCTACCCACAACTTCCTCGAGGAGAAAGAGGCTAAAAAGCTCGGTATCCGGTATGAGAAGGGGCAAGGATGGCTTAAGGCGGTCAACTCTGAGCCCAAATCAGTTTTGGGTGTTGCTCATGGAGTAAAGGCTTGCCTAGGTGAGTAGTCTGGCCTTGTGGACTTTTCCATTGTGCCTATGGACGATTATCCTATAGTTCTTGGTATGGAGTTTATGGATCGTGTAAAAAGCAGCACCTATTCCCTTTGCCAACACTATGTATTTTTGGAAGAAGGAAATACTTGTATGGTACCTTTATCGCGAGAAATAAGCTTCTAAACCAAAAACATTTCTGCCATGCAACTTTGGAAAGGTGTCAAGAAAGCACAACCTACCTTCTTGGCCGCACTTAAGGAGGAAGGGCCTACCCACTCGGACGAGCTACCAAGTAAAATCCATGAGGTCCTTGAAGGGTTCAAGGATGTTATGCCGCCAGAGTTGCCAAAGAAATTGCCACCAAAAAGGGAGGTGGATCACCACATCGAGTTGGAACCTGGCACAAAGCCCCCTGCTGCAGTACCTTATCGGATGGCTCCGCCGGAACTAGAAGAGTTGAGACGGCAACTAAAGGAATTGTTGGATGCGGGATACATCCAGCCGTCAAAGGCTCCTTATGGTGCACCCGTGCTGTTCCAAAAGAAACATGATGGATCTCTCCGACTATGTGTAGATTATCGGGCGCTCAACAAGATCACAGTAAAAAACAAGTATCCAATCCCATTGATCGCGGACCTATTTGATCAATTGGGAGAAGCACGTTGGTTCTCAAAGTTGGACTTGAGATCGGGCTACTATCAAGTAAGGATTGCCGAAGGAGATGAGCCTAAAACAGCATGTGTCACCAGGTATGGCTCATTCGAATTCCTGGTCATGCTTTTTGGATTAACAAATGCTCCAGCCACATTTTGCACACTTATGAACAAAGTCTTCCAAAGGTTCTTGGATCGGTTTGTCGTAGTATATTTGGACGACATTGTAGTGTATAGCAAGACACTACAAGAACATGTCCAACATCTACGCCAAGTCTTCCAAGTCCTAAGGGAGAATGAGTTATATGTGAAGAAAGAAAAGTGTGCTTTTGCTCAACAGGAAGTCGCATTCTTGGGGCATATCATTGGTAAAGGAATGCTTCGCATGGACAAGACCAAGGTAAAGGCAATCCAGGATTGGGAACCGCCAAAGAAGGTGCCTGAGTTGAGATCCTTCTTGGGTTTAGTCAACTACTATAGGCGGTTCATCCGGAGTTACTCCTCCATAGCAGCCCCATTAACCGATCTTCTTAAAAAGAACCGCATATGGGATTGGAATGCCAAGTGCCAAGAAGCATTCGAAGCACTAAAGAAGGCTGTGATGGAAGAACCCGTGTTGGCCCTCCCGGATCACACCAAAAGTTATGAGGTACACACAGATGCTTCTGATTTTGCAATTGGTGGTGTGTTAATGCAGGATGGTCATCCTATTGCTTATGAGAGCCGGAAGCTCAACGACACTGAGCGTCGCTACACGGTCCAAGAAAAGGAGATGACCGCAGTGGTGCATTGTTTGAGAACTTGGAGACATTACTTGTTGGGCTCCAAGTTTACGGTCAAGACGGATAACGTGGCAATCAGCTACTTCCTCAACCAAAAGAAGTTATCCCCTAAGCAAGCGAGGTGGCAAGAATTTTTGGCAGAGTTCGACTTCACCATGGAGTATAAACCTGGAAAGGCCAACTTGGTAGCCGATGCATTAAGCAGGAAAGCCGAACTAGCTGCCATTACCCAACCATTATTTCCTTTGGTGGAGCGCATTAAGGAGGGATAGAGCACGACCCACAAGCCAAGCAACTAAAAGAACTTGTAAGTCAAGGCAAGACCCGCAAGTTTTGGCTAGATGACGACGTGCTTACTACCAAAGGAGGACGCTTTTACGTTCCAAGATGGGGAGGCTTGAGGAAGGAGATCATCAAGGAATGCCACGACTCCAAATGGGCAGGACACCCAGGTATGCATCGAACGATAGCCCTTGTAGAAGATGCATACTATTGGCCACAAATGAGGGACGATATTGAGCTCTATGTGAAGACTTGTCTTGTATGCCAACAAGACAAGATAGACCAACGCCGTCCAGCAGGTCTATTGGAACCTTTGCCCATTCCCGAGAGACCATGGGAAAGTGTCTCTATGGATTTCATCGTGGGATTGCCAAAGTCCGAGGGTTGTGGCAATATTATGGTCGTGGTAGATCGCTTCAGCAAATATGGAGTATTTATCCCCGTACCAACCAAGTTCAATGCTGAAGATGCAGCGCGACTATTCTTTCGGCATATGGTAAAGTATTGGGGAATTCCACAGATCATTATAAGTGATCGCGACACCCGCTTCACCGGAAGATTTTGGACGGAACTATTCAAGATATTGGGGTCCGAGCTCAACTTCTCCACTAGCTTCCACCCACAAACCGATGGCCAAACCGAAAGGGTTAATGCCTTATTGGAGGTATATTTGAGACATTACGTAAGTGCCAACCAACGAGATTGGGTAAGATTACTGGATATCGCCCAATTCTCGTATAACTTACAAAAAAGTGAGTCAACTGGGACAAGTCCATTTGAGCTGGTGCAAGGACAACAACCCATGACTCCACACACCATTGCCACTGGATACAAGGGGAAGAGCCCATCGGCATACAAGTTTGCCAAAGGCTGGCAAGAGGAGGCGGAACTTGCTCGGTCCTACTTGCCAAAGGCAACAAAGAAGATGAAGAAATGGGCGGACCACAAACGAAGGCACCAAGAATTCAACGTAGGAGACTTAGTCATGGTAAAGCTCCTTCCCCATCAAGCCCGCACATTTCATCATCTACAAAAGTTACATAGAGGTCTTATACGGAGGTATGAAGGACCCTTCCCCATTGAGAAGAGATCGGCAAAATGGCTTACCGGGTAAGGTTACCTTCACATTTGGAAATTCATCCGGTTTTTCACGTTAGCCTCTTGAAGCCATACCATGCCGATAAAGAGGATCCAACTAGGGGTGAATCCTCAAGAGCTCCCGCCTCCATCGCCACTTCACAAGAACGAGATGTGGAGGAAATTTTGGCTCATCGAGTTATTCCACGACGTGGTTCCCATCCAAGCTACACGGAGTACTTGGTAAAGTGGAGAGGACAACCCGACAGTGAGGCAAGTTGGGAGCACGAACTCAACTTGTGGCAATTTAAACCAAAGATACAAGAATTCCGCCAAAGCATCTCGCCGCGCTGAGGACATCGCGGAATAAGTGGGGGAGAATGTCATGGTATGATTATTTTGACCCTTCTCCCCACTCAAATTATCTTGGTAAAATGCTTTTTGACTAGGTAGATTGCCTTGTACATAAGCCAAGTCTAGAGTATGGTAGAATACTCTAGACAAAGGATAGTTGGCATAAATCTAAAGTAGGTTAAGAATACTCTAGAATGGTGGAGACTCTTGTAAAGAATATTTTGTAAGAACTTTCTGGAACATGTATTCTCCACCGTCCGATCAAAGCAATCTCCACCGTCCGTTGAGGAGGTGGAGAAGCTATAAATAGAGAGGGTGAGCTCTCATTTGGGGGCATCAAGCAAGAGTTGTAATACTAGCATAGCTATATATAAAGCATTCTCTTCAAAGCTCTCTCTTGTAAGCTTTCATCTCTTCTCTTAAGTCCCTTCTTGCCACAAAGTCTTTAGCTATCTCTGATAGCAGTTTTGGGAAAGGCTGATTTAGCCACAAAGGATCGTGACTAAAAGTCGCACGAGCCAAGGTAAAACTCTAGGCCCGTGACAATCATCACGTGACCGCTACATCTCACGTCATGTGCCAAGCATAACGGATAACGCTACTAATCCACTCCAACCGAAGAAAGAGGAGGGAAATTCAAGGACAGCGCTTCAAAACATTTTAAGCCATGGCCGCTCTGAGCGCAGCGCATATTAGCGCTCTGTTCTTATCCCGGCGGTCACTTCGTGCTCCTTCACTAAAACGTTCGCCTCTTCGAATCTCTTGCATCGGTTGGGTGGGTTTTCTAGACCAATTAAACTTCTTCTCCTCGAATTTTATTCTCCTGCAGTTCAATTTATCAACATTGATTAATTGGTCGCCGGAGATCTCTTCTCATGCAATTCAATATATGAACGTTAATTGCTTGCCGGAAAAATCTTACAGGACCCGGAAGGAATATTGGGTCCACCACAGGGAGGACATATCGGACGTCTTGAATTCAAGCGCCGGCTTGAACGCGATGCTGATGCAAGGGAGCAGTTTAACCGCCAAGTTCGTGAAGAGATGGAGCGCCGCCGAGTCCTCCGCGAGGTATACATTCAGTTCTACTCTTTTTATTTTTTTTGCTCCTCTCATATTCTATTGAACAGCTTGTGGAATTTGTGTTTTAAAAGTCGAGAGTTTTGCCGGACACGAATGAAGGACTAGTGGAGTACTTATTGGATACAGAAGCGCGGGAGATCGAGTTTGAGATTGCCCGGATGAGACCCCGGTGAGGCTGTTGACTAAACTCTTCCACTTAGAATTGCTAGGTTGCTTTAGATAATTGTACATAGATAATCGTCAAATGCCAAGAAGTTAGGAAGAATAAAATTGTGTCAGCTAATGAAAATTTGACAAGCAGTTGTGGTTAAATAGCCGCTTATTTCTGCAGTTATTATTGCTATGCATATTGAATTTAATTTCAGTCTCAAATGATTCTTCTGTTTCTAATATTTGACTGAATGGCGCAATGCTCATCTAATTGTAGTTTGCTACGAGCTAAAGTACTATCAATGTGTGAGGCAGCGCAGTCTAATATTGTAACGATGCTTTTCGTTCAATTTAAGTGGTTTGTGCCTTTGTGATTCAGGCAAGAATTTTGCGAACTAAACCTCATCAAGGTTCTTCTGGTTATTGATTTTTTCTGACTGCCAACACAGACTTTCACAAGGATATATTTATAAATTGGATAGTTGTATTGGATGAAGGAAGTATGTGATCATACTACAACATTACTAACTACATAGGATAACTCTCTTTTGTAGAGTTGTTCCATATATTAGGTAGTGGTATAAAACTAAAAAGGCGGCTAATAATAGTAGCTCCTCCTTTTGGTTGAAATACCAGTTTTTATCTCTTTTGAGAAATTGTGCTTAAAAACAAGAGCCGATTTCTCATCATGTCGAGTTTGTAAAAATAGATTACTAGTCATGTCAACAGGAAATGCTTGCTTGAGATTGTATCTTATTTAGCTATCGTAAGTTGCTGTTATTGACTAATGAGGAAATAAAAGTTGAGGAAGGAAAATGGAGTGTCTTTTTAAATTGGCTGGTATTTTCATGTAAGGAATCTAGGAACTGAGCTGACCGATATTGGTCTATAGTATTTTGCTGAAGACTGTTTTATCAACCATGACCCTAGTTTCAAAATAGGTTACAGGTTATATACTATACATATGATGCTCACAGGTTAGAAACCAGTAAACAACTGTAGTAGCATCCTTGCGTGTCCTTATGATAAGTGAAAGTAATATAGTGCATGAAAATAAGGCTTCAACTAATGTGATCTCCGTTTCAATTATGCGTTGTGGATATCTCTCATTACAGGATTCAGCAAGAAGGGCATGTGTAGCTATGATTTCTATAATGTTTTAACTTATGTAGAACAAGATGTTAGTATCCAAGTTCTGCTAAGTTCTTGAATGCTGCAGAATCTCCTTTGTATTATCCTAAACTAGGATTGTATTTTAAATGCAGATTAAATAAAGAATTCTTTGATCACTTGCAACTTGAACTTGGAAAGCTAAAATTTGCTGTGACGAGAACCAAGGTTTTCACTTTACTTCAAGGAGCTAAATTTTGTATGCATCTACATGCCTGACTCAAATCATTCTGTATATAGGAGATGGAAGATAGATTGATAGAATTGGAAACCATGCAGAAGGTCTTACTGGAAGGGACAGGTTCTCTGAGATAAACCCTGAATAATAAAAGGGTCTCCTCTTTTACCAATTATGACTTACTCCAATCATGTCTGCCCTTTTCCAGAAGCTTATGATAAAATGCAGGCAGACCTTGTCTCAGCTAAGGAAAGGCTCTTGAGAATTTTGCAGTCGGAAGATAGAAAAGCAACTGTATGACTAATTGAGATTTCATCAGTCTGCAAGTTATGCTGATTCTTCATGTTCATAACCTTTGAACAGATCCACTTATGTATGTTTAATGCAACGCAGTTGCTGGAGATGGTGGAGAAGAACCAGCTGAATAGATCTGTACTGGCCCTCCTTGATGAAAATATTGCAAGTGCACTACAAAGCAATCAGGTTAGAATTTTTCGTTGTACGTCTGTTGCCTATGCTTTTTCACTACACTCTCCTAAAATATGTTTATCAATTATGTTTCAGAAAGAGGCAGCAAACTTTATGGAGAGTGTCCGTGCGTCCATATTGAAGTATATTACTGTATAATAATCAAAACATCGATATTCTTTTGTATAGTCTTCAATATCCCTTTAGGTTTTTTCTTTCAGAAAAAAGTTTTGTATCTTAGAAACAATGAGTTGTATTCCGATCAACGATTCCAATTTTAGATCATTCCTTAGATGTATTCGTAACTGAATTTAGTCAGTCTTAGAGTAAACTGTATTTATGTAATCTCAGATCTGAGTCGAACCGGTTGACAAACCAAGCGACATGCAGCCGAGGAATCTATTACATCATGTAATAGGATTCTGGATAGCTTGGACAGGAACCGGAGAAGAGAGAAGAAACAGAGCAGAGCACGAAAACAGAACCGACTGAAAATTTTAACTAGGAAATTGAAAATGATACACTTCCTTCCAGCTTGCTTGCCCCTGCATACATATAGTGGCTAGAGGAGGCGTAGGGGTTCAGAATAACATCGTATTTCTCTTGAAACACCTTGGATACTAGCATGAAGCAGAGCAAACGGTCAACGGGTGCGGTAGGCTGCGACTTGCCCTTCCCAACAGCTACCTGCGATTTCGCGTCCTTCCAGGAGCTTGTAGAACTCGGTTCGACGCTGTAGTCTTTGTTGGGAGCCATTAAAAGTGGATGCCAGGGTCAGTGCATGGTGCCAAGGTGTTGCCCAGTGGTCGCTGGGTTGTCGCTGGTTTGGCAGGGGGTCTCTTGCTGTGATCTGGCTTTAGACTTCGTGGAGATGCATAGGATGTTCACTGGTCAGCAGGATAAGGATTGGGCCTTGATTCTATGTGGACGCAATAGATGGCAGGTACCCGGCGACTTTGGACGGCGCCTGGGTAATTCAGCGTTTGCGCCTCGTCAGGAGACAGGCACGGCTGACGCGCCTGATCGGGGATATGGTTGCCAGGAATTTCGCAACTCATGATGAACGAGGTATATTAGTATATAACAGCAAATAGATAGAGTTTTCAGTGATTAGAATATTGCCATTATCTTATCATACTACTGCAATTGAATGGAAACGAATCCTTACTGCGGACAGCTTTGGAATGGACAAACGCGTAGCTTTGTGCAACATGGGTGTTAGAACCTTGATCACGCAGAACCTCTACGTTTCTGATTTCTAAAACGCTTCTCGTCTGAACTTGTTGTCCTACTCGGATATCAACCTTTCATGCGCTGCTTGCTTGTAGAATGCGATCGAGGTAGCAAAACAAGTAGCGCTGCATGGTTAGTTAATTTATAATTTTTTTAATAATACTTAATATTGTTTACTTACTTAACTATTTATAACATTTTATATTAATATTTTACATCAGTAATAATTAGTGTTCCATGAATGAAAATTGTCAATTCTTTGTGACAAAAACAAGAGGCATGAGTAGAGTTTTTTTAATTTTCAGAGAAGCCAGTTTATTAAAAATTGAAAATTTTCTTTGTAACTTATCAAAAAAATTGAAAGAACTGACTAATTTCGTCAATAAGTAGCGCAACTAAACATACGTTAGTATATTCAGCGCTTATAAACAACAATTTGGACAAATATGGCGTATTTTAAAAGATAAGAAGTTAGTTCATAAAATTGAATTAGTAACAAATAAATTAAAATCAAGGTTTGTGAGTTCGTAATAAACTAAAATATAAGTAATAAATTTGAACAATATTTGACGAAAACATGATAAATTATGTGTAATTAAATTTTCATATCATTTTAAAATTTTAATAATTTTTTTATAATATTTTCTAATTTTATTAAAAATTTAAAAAATATAAAAAAATTTATATTATAAGATTTTATTATTATTATTAATTATTATTTTTTAAATGAATTTAAACAAAAATTTATTTATTATTTAAATAAAATTAAATAAAATATTTTATATTTAAATAATTTTACTTATAAGCACCTCTAAAGTAATAATTATTTTATAATAACTTCGTTGAAAGAATCACTTGACAATGCAATAAAGTTAAGACTGGGTTTACGTATCCAGATACAAATAAAGTTGAAGAATTATCAATGATGAACAGCTTATTAATCATGAGTAATATTTGTATAATATTATACTATCATCAAGATTTAATTTCAGTTAATTACATTTTGGGCCAGCCGAGTTCACGGGCATTCGCACACACTCCACTAAAGAATAGATTGGTTCATTCATTGGAGTGGAACGAGCCTTCACTGCAGTGCAGAGTTTTTAGTAGTTGTTGTTCGACTGGGTCCTACTTCACCCTCTACTCCCGCGAAAGATCTGGAACTTATGACCGCTTTCGTTTCCATTGTTCCTGCATCGTAGTTTGATCCTATCCTTATCCTACACATAACTCAAAACGTTATTTCTCAACATTTTAATCGCTAACATTGCTTTTAAGTTGTCCCGCAGGGGTAGACGAACGATAGAGCGATTCCGTCCGCCCATTTCTTTCTTCTCCCTCGATAAAATCCCACGTCAAAAAGGTAAACAATATAAACCACTCCGCCCTGGATCACGGACAAATCGAAACACTTTCCTCTTTCTAAACTAGTCCCAACCGTCCGATCTAATCACAACGGGTGATTTCTTCTCTCATCCCACTTGAAGTAACCCTAGAATCGTCCATTCCCACTAGCTCCCTTTCTCTCTCCTCCTGCCGCCCCTTTTCACTCGCTCTCAAGATTTCGCCCATAATTACACTCAGGAGAAGGTTTTATTTCAATGTTTCTTTTAATGATTTGGCAATTTTAGTTATGATTGGGTTCTTGGTGATGTCTGGTTGTTACCGGTGATCGATTTGATTTATTGAAGTATTGTAATCATAGGCTGTTTCTCGAGCCCGAGAGAAGGCAGAGATAGGTACCGGGGTGTTACCATTGCGGGCCCCCCCGCCGGCGCTGATGCCGTCGGTCAGAACAAGGCGGTCGACTCGGGTATTCGTGCCAAAAACTGTTCCGAAGACTGGGGCAAGGCGGTCGTCGCGTTCGATCCGGTCAGAGAAAGCCGGTGTGTGGCTGAGAGCAGTTGACGGCGGCTCGGAAGACTCGTCGACGGAGCTGCCCTGGCTTGGACCAGATTCACCCGAAACCTGTTCTGATGAGCACCAACTCGGGCGAGAGACTACAGCGAGTGCCCCGCTGGAGCAAAGAATGTTTGGAATCGTTTACTTTCGCAAACGCCGCCGTAACCGATCGTCGACGGAACAAGCGTCGTCAGCAGCTGATGGAGAAAGTAAATATGGAATCGTTTTTACCAGGAATAAACAGAGGAAGAAGGCCAAGGTTTCTTTTTTGGTAGAAGAAACTGAAGAAGATGTGATCTTGGTTTCGGAATCTGGAAGGAGGATTGAAAGAAATGTTGGAGTTAGGGAAAGGGATCTCTGGCATGGGTTCGGGGGACCAGTGGCTCTTGTGGTGCTCGTGGAGATACCGATTAATAGTTGCTCGGGCATTTTCAGTCGATTTCTTGTGTCCGTTATCAGGTGGATGAAGACTGCCGGGGTACGGTTGGTGGATTTTGCCAGATTTTTGAGGGCTGGTCCTCTTCCTGGTGTGTTCTCCATGCATGGGGTTGATTTTCTACTGCTTCGGCGCCAGAAAGATGTGAGCTTCCTTTTTTGTTTTGTGGATTTTGTCAGGTTGTTTATTTTATTTATTTGGTATTCATGGACTTTTTCCTTTGTGTATTGCAGTTTCTCTTATATTCTGTTTCTCGATCTACTCGTGGAGTTTGCATTTTAGATGAGATTAAGCAGTCTGATCCAATGGTATCAGTTGATTATGCAGCACTGCCCTTCTATTTCAAGAGTTTGCATTTGGTTCTAGGTTTTCGATCCTGTCTCCTTTCCTCCACTTCATTTCACGCTCTTTCAAGATATGCAAGTAATCCAGATAATACTTGTGAATGGGGCGATCAGTATGAGAATTCTGAGGATGAGGATTCTACTTCTTCAGAAACATCATCAGGAGCCAAAGTTGATGTGTATGTAAATCTTTCTGTAGAAAAGAGCGATCCATACAGCATCGTTAAGACATCTGAACCATTCCCTGCAGCTGCTTTTGTTGACAATGTGAAGTCGCAAAAGAATCCTCTGGATAAGAAAAAGGGTCCTGTGGTACATTTCTCCAACTCTTTGTTTCTAAACTCGGTGGAGCCTATCCATGTAAAGCCTCTTGGTTTTAGAGATAGTGTTTTCGTCCGTCTCAGGAAAGAGCTCAATGATGCATCCTCTCCTCTTTGGTCTTACCATAAGCATAGGAAATCCTCTAAGAAAACCCCTATTGAAAGAATAAAGGAGCTCAAAGCTGCTCTGGCAGAGGTGAAACAGAATATTGACACAATGACTTGCCATGCGAATATCTTGGTTATAGATTATGATCGATGTTGGAGGGAAGATATGGCAGATGTTTTGTTGGAATCTGCAGGTTCTAATCAATGGCGTATTGCAGTGAAGGCTCATGGAATAACTCGGTACACATTTAAACCACAGGAGGTGAGGCCAAGTGTTGTGAACCGGTACACACATGCCTATATGTGGTCGGTGGAAGACGGTTGGAAACTAGAGTTTGTTGATCGATGGGATTGGCTTGTGTTCAAGGAGATGCATACTGAATGCTGTCAGCGTAATGCACAAGTTGCTCCCGTCAAGGTTATACCAATCCCCGGTGTTACTGAGATTCCTGGTTACAGAAAAGGTACTTCTTCCTCCTTCGAACGCCCACAGGCTTATATTCATGTTGTGGGGGATGAGGTTGAGAGAGCCCTGAAGAGCGATATTGCTTATTATGACATGGACTCTGGAGATGAGGAATGGCTTGAGCATCTTAATGCCAGCTTTGTTGATGAGGATCATGCCTCATTTCATCTTTCTGAAGAAAATTTTGAGAAGATCATGTTTTCTTTTGAAAGGGAAGCTTATACCCATCCTGACGATTCTATTAGCAAGGATAGGGCTCTCGACCTTTGTGAAAGTTTGGGGAAAAGGGATGTAATCACAGCTGTGTATGGCTATTGGTTAAAGAAAAGGAGCAAAAAGCGTTCTGGAAGTATACCTTTGGTTAGGATATTTCAGGTACTTTTTTCTATGCTTTGTTCTTGTGGTTGTGAATGCACCACCCGCAATTTTGTTAGACAATTTTTTTAGAAGAAATCATCTGTTTTCATTATCCATGAAACTGTTGTTTTGTTGATAGATAGTTCAATTCTTAAGGTTATGGTTCTTAGAAACATATCTCACAAGCATTGTACCTCACAATCATATCATTCAATTTTTATGCAGTTTGATTCCAGAAAAAAAAGAGTCCTTTGGCAATCCTTAAGAAGGCACAAGTTTCATTATTTAACTTTTACGGTGCTTGGAATTCTGCTAACTAAATCTTGGATCAGTTGGCCTTTTATTGGCCACTGGTACTAGTGCATCTAGTGTATATATCCCTCCTATATACATGTATATATGTGAAGAGCCTAATGTAGAGTGGTGTTCAATTTGGTGGATTATGTGGCCAGTATAGAATGCAGAGCTTACCTTGAAGTGATATGGAGTGTACATACCTATGTTATGAAGCATAAAGCTACCTCTGTTTTGTTGCTGCTTCAAATGTTTTATTCCTTTTCTTTAACATGAAATGGCACTGATAGCTACTGTTTGTCAAATTTCTGGCTCCACGTGTATTTCTTTTAAATTTAATCTTATGTTTAATACTTAACAGGCTCCAGCGCCAAGGCGACCTCTACTGACAACCAAACCTTTTCTACGCAAAAAGAGGTCCTTTAAAAGGCTGCGCAGTCAGGTTGCACGAGGCAAGTCGGATTATGTTCTGCAAGGTATATTTACTTCTCCTCATTTGATAGCCTGCTGTTTTTTGTACCAATTTAGGAGTTATAAATATTGTGAATTGAGACATTTTTGGTAGTGTAATGCATTTTGAACTTTGCTGGCATGAAGATTTTCTATTAACTTTTGAATTATATATGTCATTCTGCTTGTCATGGCCACAGTTCTCTGATACTTCAGCTGTACATCATATTCTTTTGGCAGATATTGATCATCTAGTGGTGACTAATGCTTATGTGTATCTGACATTATATATTATTATTATTATTATATCGCATTAATTGGCAAATAAAGAAAATACATCTTAGATTAGCTCCCTTAAGGCCGATGCATTCTGGTCAACTGTTGATGTCGACTGATGGATATTGTTATGGCAAATGGTCCCTTCTATTTACTTTCTGTTATCTTGCTAGTTATTTTAGTATAGATTAGATGTATCACGTGGCCAGCAATATACTATTATTGTGGTTTAGTTCGTTAAGGTTCTTCAGAGTCATTACTGTGAATTGGAATATTCATTAGTTTAAATTTTTTTTTGCTAGGTTGTCTCAGATTGATGTATGCCATTTTAGTTTAGTCTTTGGTGAAGATATTCTCAGTTTGGTCATTAAGTTGGAGATGAGGTTAACTATTTTCCTTTGTATTTTGGCTTATTACGATGTCCAGATTTGGCGGTTGAGGAAACCAAGCAACGGTTGCAAGAAGCTGAAATTTTAGCAAGAAAATCTGTGGAGTCTGCAATAATTCTACGTAGTAAGGCCCAAGTGCTTATGGAGAAAGCCGATCTTGCAGTTTATAAGTCACTGATGGCACTTAAGATTGCTGAGGGTCTTCGCATCTCCAAGTCTGAAGAGTTTGTGTCTACTATTCTGGATTGGGACTGGAGCTGGGATAGTGTAAAATGATCATCGAGGCATGACTGCCTTATCTGGATCTGGGCACAGAAAACATTGGTGGAAGATGGTTGCTGCAGATTTGGAGCTATAGGGCTGTTTCTGAAAGCCATTTTGATTGGGGTTTGTGAACTCTTGCACATAGAAATTGTAATTTTTGTATAAATGATAGATGAAGTTAGTTTTTTTTTGCTTTTATGAATTTTTTTTATAAAAGAATTTGTAACGTGCCCGTGAGATTGTACATTAACCAAATTCTTGCGTCTCTCAAGGATGAAAAATGGAGGAGATCAAAAAGAGGAAAACCTCCACAATAGGCAACCTGTTTGTGCACTAATATGTACGCCTTCAAGTTTAGATTTCTCTGCGTGTTTATCGGACATTTGCCTTTTCCATTATGTTGACTAAGGGCGTGTTTACTATACAATAAATTTATTTTTTTAAAAGTAAGTTTAAAAAATAAAATTAAAAATTAAAAATATTTAATAAAAAATAAAATTTTATAATTATATTATATTATATTTAAAATTAAAATTTAAAATATAATTTATAATAAAAATAATTTATTTTAATTTTGTAATATATTTTGTGCAAGTGAGTTTAAAAAAAATGAATTTGAAGGTTTACCTAAACAAGCACTAACAGCTTGTGTATGTGGATGGAGAAGCAATCTGTTATTTGGCTAGTTCTTCAGTCTGCAATATATAGCATAGTTGACGGAGCCACATTCTGGACGTACCGAACCTCCTATACTGTGCTATTTTAGTGTTAGTTTTTTTTAAAATTATTTAAAAACTTTTTATTTTTTATTTTAAAAAATTATTATTATTTAAAAAAAATTTTGATGCATAATTTCTATATTTTAATTATTATAAAAATTTAAAAATAAATTATAAAGTCACGTACTAAGTAGCGAGTTTTGTAGATGTTTGAAAAAGTTTAACACTTTTTTTCACTTTATTTTTTTATTTTATATTTTTTAAATAAATTTTTAAATATTTTATACAATTTCAAAATTTTAAAAATATAAAGAAATATTAAACGTAAGATAATATAATTATTAGGTCAACAAAATACGACTAAAAATATCAAAAACAATTTTAGAAAATTTATTTCAATAATCAAAGTAAATACTCTTTAATTTTTTTTAAATTAAAAACTTTTTAAAAATTTAAAAATAAATTTGTGAATCTAAAACAATTAAACAAATAATAAAAAAATTTAATTTATAAAAATTTTTTAATTAAAGTTTTAATGAATTATAAAGTATTATAAAATATTTATTAAAATATAAAATAAAATTAAACGAAAAAGAATTAAGTAATGAACGGCATAAGTGAGGCCCGTGATTCCGTGAACAAGTTCAACACAGATTAGATAGTGGTTGAAAATTGTAGAGCAGCACTATATTGAGTTGCGTTGGAAATTGTCTCCCGCTGCCCAGAACCATTTCTTCTTGAAGGAGGCAAAAAACTACCGCAAGATTAAAGCGATCGCCATCGAAGGTCGATTCGATGTGGCGGCGAGCAGCTGCGCGCTCGCGATCTCTCTTCGCCAGCGTCTATCATGATTCCTCTCTTCATTATTTCTACAATCAGGTTCCTCAGTAATCTCTTCTTCTTCTTCAGATGTTCTAAACGCGTACTCTGATCCGGAACCGCTATAGAAATGGCTTAACTTGTAGACTGCATTAATGTTACTTTTTCGGTTTGATTATATTAGTTTGTCCATTAGATGTTATGTGGGTGATTTATTTACCAAGGCTAATTTAATTTGCGTCGAGAAAACCCGGATTTCTAGTTCCTTAGTTGTTTCTTGCTTTTTTTATTTAAAAGATTAGCTTGATATCGTTGTTGTGCTTGTTTCTTTATGAATCTATCTATATAAGACACTGCAAATCGAGCAGAGTAGAATATTAACTCTGAGCTCCTTGTGATTTAGTCCTTGCAGAAATAATTGCTGTAATTGACAATTTAGTAGACTAGACAGGGATAATACGTGACTACTGAGATTATATGATACCCCAACCAAACCATGTAGTTGCCTCATGTTTATTACATGTTGGGTTTCCGATTCATTTGATGTGCCAGTAGGTCATATTTGAATGACTCCTAGGTTGAATTTGCTTAGGTTTGGAAGAAGTAAGTTGTTCCTTTAGTATGAAAGTTGTTAGCTATTCTTCGATTTACAAGGACATTACTTGTTAGCTATTATTCAAACTGGTCGAGTACAAGTGAAATATGTTTTGTTTTGGGCTACAGGTGAGGGAGGTTACGTCCAGACGTAGAGCTCCATTTATAACTTTTGTTCTCGGTAAGATCCTTTATTTCGACTAAACCTACCCAAAACTTTTGTTTCTTATTTTCCTAGCATTGAAGTACAAGTAGATGCTGTATATAGAACCTACTCTTTTCTGTTCCCTTCTTTTATAGTAATTTTCACATTCCCATTTTGTGACCTCTAGGTAACTGCTGATTCTTGTATCTTGTTGAAATTCTTTTTCTCTCTTTAACATGTTACTCAATGTCTTGCATATGCTGAACTATTATGTTCATGTCCTCAAAATCTCTTAAAGAACGTAATGCAAGTGACACACCATCATTGTGTTAATGCATGGAGAAATTAAAGGTTTTTCTAATTCTATAAATTGTTTCTTTTGAAAAAGTATATTGTACTGTGTTATGTTAGTGGGAGTCTGAAATATATCATGTCTTCTGTATGAGGAATTATTTCTGAGCTCTTACTTCTTGTGCATGTGAGTTTCCTTTTTGTAAAGCGAATAACTTGACGAATAGTTCGACAGATAGCTGAAATTTGCTTTTCCAGGTGGCCCTGGAAGCGGGAAGGGGACTCAATGTGCAAGAATTTCTGAAGCTTTTGGATTCACACACTTAAGTGCTGGAGATTTGCTGAGGAAGGAGATTTCGTCTGCTAGTGAACAGGGGTATTTAAAGGCACTTTAATTTGTATGTTCCCCCTTTCCTTGCAATTTTTGTAAATTATAAGATAAAATAATCTAGTGAACATCTTTTCAACTTTTGTTATTAGGGTGATGATTAGAGATACAATCAAGGAAGGAAAGATTGTTCCATCAGAAATAACAGTTGGTTTGATCAAGAAAACAATTATATCAAATGAGAATTATAGATTTCTGATAGATGGATTTCCACGATGTGAAGAAAATCGTGTTGCTTTTGAAAGGATTGTGAGTATCTGTTTTGATCCGTTAATGATTCAGTGCCTGCTCAAACTTCACAAACGCTTACTTGATTTATGATAGCATACTGTACCATAGGGTATTTGTGTTTTCTAAAATGAAGTTGCACAGAGTATTAGCATTTAGTTTTCCGTAATTGTGGTTCAGTTGACATTGTTTTTATGTGAATGATTAAAGCCACAATGTCCTGCATTTGAATGACATCTGGCTTCAACAATATAAATATGCTTTTGTGATGATACACACTAATAATTTTACTTTAATTGCATATGATGCATCTCTCAAATGGTTTCTGGTGCTCTTCTATATGTTGTTGTAATGTGCTATTTTTATTATGTTAATACACCAGGCAGAAATAGTCCCTTCTAATGAGCTGTTGCTCCAGTGGTTGCAACGGGTCCAGCATGGCAATGGTTCTTATTCCAGAGAAGTTTCTCCGTTGTAATATTTGACATGCGGAAAGATTGCTATTGTGGCTAATTTCAGTGTTTCTTGAATAAACATAACCATTATCTTGTCCATTAACTCGGCTATGCTTCTGCTTAGCAAATACATAATTTCACACTTCATAGCCATGGTTTTACATTTTTGGCTTCATTTTCTCTTTATAAAATTTTTAATTCATTGATTTTGAATAAATGCCCTGCAGATTGGGGTTGAACCAGATATTGTGATCGTCTTTGACTGTCCTCAAGATGAGATGGTAAAAAGGGTCCTCAACCGAAACCAGGTTTTCTTAGCTCTTTGCATATTGTTAAGATGTTGACTATGCTAGCTCCTTTATTTCCTTCATGATAAGATTCCTGGAATTTTGAAATTTGGTTATTTCTTTCTAGGGTAGAATTGATGATAACATCGTCACCATCAAGAAACGTCTAGAAGTCTTTCATGAACTGAATATTCCTGTGATCAATTACTATACTGCAAGAGGGAAAGTTCATAAGGTATGATTGAAAATATGTTACACAATCTATATGATTTATCATTAAATATATAATGTTTTGAGCATCCTCCTAGTTTTCTATATGATAGTTATTTGGTATTGTTCTTTAAACATTCTGATTCATTCATTGAACTGCAAGTTCTTAGTTGTTATGTAGTTTTCTTTGATAGTTTATGAAATAGCATGATTTATTTTTGTCATGTAATTGACTGTAATATTTGTTTGACTATGTGATTTGGAAACTTGTGTTTCTTGAGGTATCAATGTTTTCTGCTTGCAACTCATTGCCATTCATACATTTGTTTCCCAAAAACTCTTCATGTCACTTTGCTTGAGGACTTTTGAGTGCTTGCAGTCGCCATTGGACAGGACAGGTTTACCTGCAAATGCTAGTAGTAAAAGTTTTCATTTATTTCCTGATCTAAGCTCAAATTCCTTGTCATGCATGGTGTCCTTTTTTTTAAATAATTTTCATGTCTCCAAACATTTGAATGCATACAAATTTTGACCTGATAATCTTCAAATAGTCAGTGAGTCAGATTTTGATCATGGTGGTATTATTTTGCAAGCAGATTGAGCTTTCCAAATTTGAATTCAATGAGAGTCTAGAGTCAACTTTTAAGTAAACATAGTCTATATTTCATGCAGTGTTTGGTTAACTATGATCCATCCTAATTTGGAAGTGGTGCTTTATCGTTACATCTGGCGTTCTTGTTGGTTTGGATTACATGGCCTAGACTAACGTAGTATTCAGCTTAACTATTTTGGCCTGTCAACTATCTGTAGTTGATGCATTGATGTGGTAGCACTTCCCACATTAGTATGATATATAAAAGATTTTAGAAGCTGCTCAAGTTAAACATGCTTGTGAAGTTTGATCTACGCAGACATGATTATGTGATTTAGTTTTTATGTTTTTATCTAACCGTCTGTAAGTTTGTCTATTTGTGAATAGATTTCCAGTTAATTATATCATGTAATGTTGAAGTATATGCTTGCAGATCAATGCAGTGGGAACTCTGAATGAAGTATTTGAGAGGGTCCAACCCTTGTTTGCGAAGTTAAGGTATCATCATATTTATAGATACTCATAGGAATTTGCAAGCAAATTTCTCGTCTCTCATGCGCACGCGAGGCCTACGAAAAATTCTAGAAAACCCATCAAAAGGACCCCTATATTGAACCTTTTACAATTTGTTCTGGCTCAATTGTGGCATTAATTTCTGCTGATATTAGAAAGAACTTCATTTCTCCATTATTAGCCAAATAGAAGCCTGCAGTACTGCCCCTTAGAGCATGATTAAGAAGACCACATTTCTAAGCAGTTAGCATTTATTTCTGATAGTGATTTCAGAATCCGGAAAAAGCATCTTGAATTATGAAAGGCTTCCCTTTTGTACAACTTGTTTGCAATATAGCTTTCTTATCTGGTGTTGCTAATCAAATGTAGCTGGAATAAAGATCCAAGCAGAGTAGATCTTTTATTTATCCAAGAACAGCTTTTGCTTTGTTTTTTGTCGTAGTGGACTTTCTGTTTCATTTGAATTGAAGTTTGAGAGATCATCGTTGAGCATTGACCCTTCCCTTGGGACTGGTGATATTTCTATGTTATCTAGCAGGTGATCTAAGGAGCAATGAAGGGATTGATCCTAGATTTTTTTCGTGGTCACCCTTGTCTGACGTCTTAACATGAGCCAAAACATTTGGTCCGTCTTTCATATCAGGGAACAATGTCCTTGTGCGAGCAGATTTTGGATTTCTACTGGTGATTTTTGCTATATACAAACTGTACACCATGTCGGTGTTGCAATTTAGAAATGTAACCTTCTGAAGCAACTCGAAGCATGAGTTCATGTAATATCAATAAACATCTTTCTGCTTCTTAATAAATACATATTTTTCTATTTTTCGCTGAATACTTTCATCTCTTAATCTCTGAGATGTGTTGGAATGTTGTAGCAGCTCTCATGAATATATTCCATATAATGGATTCTGAACTGTTAGATTCATGCTTTGCATCTTGTACGCTTCTGTAGAAGCCTTTAAAAACAAGACAAAACCAGAAAAGGCCTCAGTTCGATTTATCTTTTGTTGATAGCGAAATGCTCTCTTTCGTTCTTCTTCCCAACTCTTCTCGACTCTCCTATTATTCCTCTCCTTTCATTTCCAAACGTCGCAGGTTTTTTTTCCGCTCTTCAATCTCCATTGCTGCCATGCAATCCAACCAAGCCAATCCAATCTCCATCTCCTCCACCAAGCAACAGCAAAGCAAACAGCAGCAGCAGGACATGATCAACAAGATCAAGCAAGCAGAAACCTACCACAACAGAACAAAGCACTCCCTCACCGACGGCTACGCTCGTGGTCCTCGTGGTCTTGACTGGGCTAACCAACCCAACCCTTTCCTTCGTTTCTCTTCTTCTCCTCTCCATAATCTCCTTCACTTCCCTAGTTCTGATGATTCTTCTCCTCCTTACCTCTCTCTGTTCTCTTCTTCTTCACTACCACAATCACAACCTTTCAACAAATTAACAATTTCCAAACTGTTCTATGATTCACTCTCTCTTTCTGCGTGGAAAACAACAGGCTACTCAACTTGGTCCCTCCGTGTTAATCCCAGCAGCGGCAATCTTCATCCAACTGAAGCTCACTTGATTTCTCCACCTCTGAAAGATTTGTCTTCTGACGGTTCTCCATTTGTAGCTCACTATGCTCCCAAAGAGCACTCTCTTGAAATTCGAGCGCGAAATCTACCCAACATATTTGATGATAAGGTTCTTCCGAAAGATTCCGTTGCGGTGGTGCTATCGTCGATATTATGGAGAGAGGCTTGGAAGTATGGTGAACGAGCGTTGAGGTATTGTAATCATGATGTGGGGCACGCACTTGCTGCTGTTGCAATTGCGGCAGCGTCGCTTGGGTGGGATGCGAGATTGGTTGATGGGATTGGGCATGATGAGTTACATTGCTTGCTTGGGCTTGATCAGGCTTATGGTCGGTCACAGCCGCAGATTCCAGACTCCCCTGTGCGTGGAAGGTTGCCATGGGTTGAAGTGCAGCACCCTGATTGTTTGTTGCTGCTATTCCCCGCTAGGAATTTGTCGCCTTCTGTTGATTATGGTGGTCTGACTGCTGCTATTCGACAATTCGAGTCTTTGGAGTGGATTGGCAAGCCGAATTCACTTAGCAAGGACCATGTGTGCTGGGATATAATCTATAAGACTGCCGAAGCTATCAAGAGGCCACTCACTGACAATGATCGGCTGTTGGTAAATCCATTTCATAGCAGCAGGCTCATTTCGTCTGATCTATATGAAGGGTTTACTGTTAGAGAGCTTGTAAGGAAGAGGAGGAGTGCGGTCGATATGGATGGTGTGCATGTGATGAAGAGGGAGACTTTCTACCAGATTTTATTGCATTGCCTTCCCTCTGGTGATGTTGGGCCAGACAAGAAGCAGGGGAAACAATTTGCGATGCCGTTTAGGATTTTGCCATGGGATGCGGAGGTACATGCAGTGTTGTTTGTCCATAGGGTGTCAGAATTGCCAAAGGGATTGTATTTCTTGGTGAGGAATGAGGACTACTTAGATAGTTTGAAACGGGCAATGAGGGCTGAGTTTGAGTGGGTGAAACCAGAAGGTTGCCCTGATGGGTTGCCTCTATACAGACTTGCTAGAGGAGATTGCCGGGAGTTGGCCAAGCAGCTATCCTGCATTCAGGTATCATCTCCACCCATTATTCTCGTTCTTTCACAATAAAGCTTCTTCTAGCAGCAATTGTGCAAATTGACAGGAGGTATCCATTTCTTACAAGGTTTTTGGTGATTCTTTAAACATGAACTTGAATTTATGCAAATAACTGGAGTATGCGCTTTGGTATGTTATTGGATTTCTTTTGTCAGTAGCTTATTTTGTTGAAGGTAGGTTAATATGTGAAGCTTGTTTTAGTGCCAACGTGTGATATGGTGATTTGTGGTTTTGTTGATGTTAGATTTTCAAAACTAGTTACGTCTTTGATACGTCAGGCTTCTGTTTTGATAGTTTACTTTGCTGTTGGCTATTAGGTTACTCTTGACTTTATTTATCTCAAATCTGCAGGATATTGCGTCAGATGGTTGTTTCAGCTTAGGAATGGTAGCTCGATTTGATCCTGTTCTGCGCGAAAAGGGTTCTTGGATGTATCCTCGTTTGTTTTGGGAAACTGGGGTTCTTGGTCAGGTTTTATACCTTGAAGCACATGCTGTTGGTATTTCAGCAACTGGTATTGGCTGCTATTTTGATGATGGTGGTGAGTATTTTGTATTGTCTTCACTAGCAAGTTACTGTTGCATGCATTACACATCTTCATGTAGTGTTTGAGCGTCTCCTGTGAATTAGTTAGTATTTTTTGCTAACTCACTGCTGCAAGAATGCTGGAGATATTGTGGATGCCTGTAATACCATATTCACAGCTGTATACAATAAAGCCTTAAGTGAAATCTTAATTCAGTTGTGTTTTATGCGGCTGAAGGTTATGATAAATACATGCAAATAAAGTCTTCAGTAGATGAACTAAGGATATTGTAGTTGGCCATGCACAAGAGATTTTTTATTTTCTTGATAAATTAGTGTTTACCTTAAATTTTGATAAGTTATGGGGATGATATGTACTTAAAGTAGAGAAAATGCAATTCTAGGCTGTTAAGCATTTTGATAATTTTAGGGAAGCTTGGCCATGTAATAAGTTTGTTAATCTTTTGAGTGATTCTCTTATCAAGATCTTGAATGTTCCAAAGAAATTCCTGACACCGTCTTTTCTGCAGTCCATGACGTTCTTGGGATGAAAGGATCAGAGTTTCAGAGCCTGTACCATTTCACCATTGGAAAGCCAGTTTTAGACAAGCGGATTATGAGCCTTCCTGCTTATCCAGGTCCTGGAGATGCTTAGTTCTTCTTTCTTTTTTATTTTCTTCAATCAAAAGATGGTTTGTTATTTGATGATTCTATTTTCGGTGAGGGCTCATAATGCAAAAGCCCCCAATTTGTGGAGATAGCACGACAAGCTCTAGAGTGGTGTATATACTGTAGGGAAAATAACAACTATTATGAATTTTCTTCCTATTTACAAATGACTATATTTTACCTTCGTTTTTGTGGCACCTTTATTTTAGATTTGAGAACTCAGTACATTTTTAGTATAAGTTTGATTAGTTGGTATTTCTTTCCTATAGCATTGGTTCAGAAATAATGTCTCTCTCAAATTATTGGATATTTGGAGCAATTATAAGATATTAAAATAGCAATTTAAAATGCACACAAGCAAAATTGGTCAAGTGATAGAAAAATTCACTTCAAAATGCTCTGATATGCCAATATTAATTGGAAATAAGTTTGGGGGGAAGTTATTATATTGCCTCAAATACCAAATGAAAAATCTTTCAAATTCCCCTAAAAAAACCACCAAATTTATCAACCAATAACAATCAGGCATAAAGATTCAAACACAACCAAACGTTCTCAGATCCAAAGAAAGAGAATATGCTTAGATCAAATCAGATTTCGTGCACAGATGAGCTCGGATGAACTGCTTCTAGGGTTTCTCCGTTCTTCATAGTGAGCCCCCACTCTCTTTAGCTGTCTGAGATGTCCAGAGAAGAACAATTTCGGACCAAATTCTCAGCCAGCAGAAGAATACGCTATTCTCTATCTTATGTTGTACCTGTCGCTAAACATTTGCGACCGTGAATAAGTTACTTTAATAAAATTTAGAAATAATGTTTTGACAAAACCTTAATAAAATTTTATATTTACTTTTTCTAAATAAGTTAAAAATTGAAAACAATTTAAAAACCAAATTTACAGTAAACAAAAGTACAAAACCCAAGCGTTCATCAGAAATTTGTAAATACATCCCAAAACATTAATATTTTGCAATAAACATCTACGAAATATGAAAATAATGACCACCTTAGTATAAGCCATTCATTATCGGGATGGTATTACAAGTTAGATCTGCAATACTGTTGTTTAGCATTAATAAACTAATTGAGACCTAAGCTAGTACATTTTAAAATGCTAACAATCACATTACTAGTTCCGATTCGAATCATAATTGTAAGAACCGGACCAAACATCGAACCAAAAAATTGTCCGGATCACGATTTTTAGGTTGAACTGTCAGGTCAATAATATTAAAATATTTTTAACTAATAATAATAATTATAGTAAGAAATTTACTGCTAATAACACTACCAATAATAATAGCTATAGCAATCATAATAAAAAATTAAAATATTTTTATTATGTCATTACTATCAACAATAACAGCAATAATAATCACAGTAAAAATTAAAGTATTGCCACCATAATTGCCATCACCAATAATAATAATAACAACTAAAATTTATAAATAAAAATTTTTAAATAAATTAGGAGATTAGAAAAAAATAAAATCATAAAATAGATAAATTATAAAAAAGATATAACTAATTTTTTCAGGTATACATATTTAAGTCTAAATATTTTACAATATAAAAAAATTTAAAAATCACTAATAATTGATATTTACAAATAAGAAATAAATAATTATATTTTTTATATTATCACATCTAAATGCTAAATCTAAACTACATATCATTTTTCAACATAGAACTATTAATAATTATTTTTATATTAAATATATCATCAATTTAAATTTTTTAAATTAATTTTTTATAAATTTTTTAATCCAGTTTGATCCGGACGGAAGAGTCGATCGGATTGAAGCGGATAAATTAAAATGGATCGATCGAATAAACAATTTTTTCATAAATTCAGACCGATTTATCATTCGGATCAATGATTTTCGGATCGATTCGAACGGGTCGGTGCACAGCTATGTTTCCAACCCAACTGTCTCCAACTTTGACTCTTCCGCAAAAAACAACAATCACTTTACTCTCTCTAGCAAATTCCAAGTCTTCTCCGCTCCGACTTGTCTCTGGCAATCCTTCGCTGGAAGCCTCCGCCGTCTGATGACGTCATTTATCTGATCCTATGATCTTTGTTCGTTGCGATCTCTGCTCCAATATATACCTCTGAATCATGTAAGAGAATTTCTTCCTGTGCTCTGCTATTGAATTTATTTAGTAGATTTTTATGAGCAGTAGTTGAGACGGAGATTGAACGATTCATAGTTGCTTTTGTGCGTGGCTAGATTCATTTTGAAGGGGCTGGGTGCATTGTGAGAGCTGGTGATGAGATATTGAACTAGTAAGTAAAGCTCTAGCTGTGTTTTGTGCTAGTGGAGATTGCCGGAAGTTGGATGAAACCGAGTTTGGTGCAGTATTTCTTGCTATGTATGCAGGTTTGTTTTCATTGTTTGTTGGATTTATGTGCTACTGATTTCGATTAGTACGCATGATTATGTTTGTTGATGTGCTTTATATTATTGTCCGGTTGAATTCACTAGGAGAATAACATCGATATTCTTGTGTTTTTACTTAGTGTATGGCATGATTATTGATGCAGTGGGTTGTAATGAGATGGCTTGTTCTTTTTCTGCATTGAATTGTCAGTTGGGGATTAGTGGGTTTGTCTTTGAAGAAGAAAGTGGAGAGATGGAATTAGATGGTTTTCCTTTTAAGTTGAAAGAGTGATTTGTTTATAAGTAACTTTTTCAAATGTGAACCATATATGCTTGAAAAGATTTGAACACACAAAACATTTGGAAGTAATATGTGGTTCCCTATTCTAATTGCCTCTACCAACTTTGATACCTTTTGTTGTTGTCTCCATGTATGTAATGTAGTCTGTTGATGATTGTGACATTGAGCATGTACTAATTCAACCTCTACATTCGTCTCTGAACAAGGCAGCCTTTTGAAATAGATCTGTCAATCAAGGTGTAATGTTCCCTTTCTTGCAACCTAGCGTATGTGGCATGTGATTGTTGGTGCAATCGGTTGATTAGTGTTGCAAACTAGCTTTTACAAGTCTTAGCAACAATTTGTACGCACAAAGACGCACTCATATTTTGCAATGTGCCAAGATTATTTCTTCAGGATTAAGTTTCCTATTACTGGATTTAATTTTTAGAAAATTACATAAGCCAGAGTAGAATTTCATATATGCAGTGCTATGTATTGAAGAAATTCTGCTTGATCATTTGCTAGTAAGTTGTAGTGCGCATCTTCTTTTTTATTTGCATGCGCAAGTGGTATGCTTGTTTTGGCTTGTCTCATTTTTGCTTCTATCAGAATCATTATGTTTTTCCAAGAAAGAGAGCTTGCAGCATGGTGAATATCTTTCATTAGTGATGTTTCACTTAATCTTCTAGCAAACTCTTAGTGGAATCTCTGTGATTTATTGGACTTCGATATGTAAATGTCAAATTAAACGAATGTTGCTGCAGTTAGCCTTACACTTGTGCTAGAAGAAATCTGAAACAGCTGAGGAGCAGCAATGCTACGGACAGGACCAAAAGACACTCATGGTCATGATAACAACAGTCAAAAGGTCTATCCTCAACCTACAGAAGAGTCAGGAAATCTGCAGAAAGAACCAGTGGACGCTCTTCTCCTGAGACTTTTTAATAACATTTCATCTTTGAAAGCTGCATACATCCAGCTTCAAGATGCCCATACTCCATATGACCCGGAAAAGATTCAGGCTGCCGATAAGCTTGTGATCGAGGAGCTTACGAAGCTATCTGAACTCAAGCATTCTTACAGGGACAGTAACCCAAAACCCACAACTGTATCAGCCCAGGATTCGCGTCTGCTTGCAGAAATCCAAGAGCAACAAAACTTATTGAAAACATATGAAGTCATGGTTAAGAAGTTCCAGTCCCAAATTCAAACTCGGGAGTCTGAAATCCTTGAACTGCAGCAGCAAACCCAGGAATCTAGCCAGAGGAAAGTGAAGCTTGAAAAGAAATTTAAGCAAAGAGGTTTGTTATCCAATGAACAAGAAGGTTGCGAAGATGAAAACAACTTTTTCTCTGTTGAGTTGACCCCAAATCTCTTTTCTGCTTCTGTGGAAACAGCATATAGATCCATTCACAACTTTGCAAAGCCATTAATTAACATGATTAAAGCTGCTGGATGGGATCTGGATGCCGCCTCTAATTCGATTGAGCCTGCTGTTCCTTATGCCAAAAGGGCTCACAAGAAGTTTGCTTTTGAATCCTACATTTGCAATAAAATGTTTAGTGGGTTTCATGAGGATACTTTTTCTATTGACACTGGGGATCTTTCTATTTCCAACGAGGGCTTCTTCCACCAGTTTCTTGCAGTTAGGGCAATGGATCCATTGGATATATTAAGCCAAAGCCCAGATTCACTTTTTGGGAAGTTTTGTAGGTCAAAATATCTATTAGTTGTGCCTCCTAGAATGGAGGCTTCATTCTTTGGGAATCTGGACCAGAGGGATTATGTGATGAGTGGTGGACACCCTAGAACTCCTTTCTACCAGGCTTTTCTGAAGTTGGGCAAGTCAATCTGGTTACTTCACAGGCTGGCAAATTCGTTTGAACCAAAGGCCCAGATTTTCCAAGTAAATAAGGGAACAGATTTCTCAGAGGTGTACATGGAGAGTGTGGTGAAGAACATAATTTTGGGCGAGGAAGATACAAGGCCCAGGGTTGGCCTTATGGTTATGCCGGGGTTTATAATTGGGACAAGTATTGTTCAGTCCCAGGTGTATTTATCAGGTGTAAAATGTGCTGAATGAAGACCTATTTGCCTTTCTAATAGATGCTATAAGTTGAATATGCTCCTCAGGGTAATGATTGCTCACTTGTGGGTATGTCTGAGGTATGTGGTTCTTACCCTTGTTGTAGTCGTTGTTAGTCATATACTATTGAAGAAAAATATGTAGTGATAAATTTTATTGTTATCTTCTGGTAATACTGTGTGCTTCTATTTAAGATAGCATGGGGTCTATCCATTTGGGGAAGTTGGTGGCCAGAATGCAACTTGGTTTGTATAACCTAAAAATAAGAACTTTCAAAATATTAGATCCTTGAGCCTCCTGTATAGTAGTATTAGGTTCTTGTTGCATTTAATACCGTTACCTTGTGTTTGCGCGCGATCGTCTGTATATCCAAGGTAATGTTCGTGTGTTCTTAGATCGGACACCTTTTCGTGTGTTTGTTGTGAATACATGCATCGTGGAAATGGACTTAAGCCGTGTTGATTCAAAATTGTTGGAGTATGGTATTTGTTATTTTCAGTATTTTGTATTTTATTTGGCGATAAACACCACAACTTGAAGTTCACCTCCGTTCTGAATTTAGCCTATCAAGAATCACCTGATCTATTGATGTTTGAGGCTTGCTTTATGGCACATTTAGAATTGCTTATGATAAACTTTTCATTTGAAATTTATTTTAAAATCTTTCGAAAAACAAACTTGATCTTTTTTACCTAAAAGAATGTATACATAAAAAGATTGTATAATATATAAGTTTCAGTACTTTTTAATTTTAAAAAAAATTATAAAATACTATAGAAAGTTTATCAAAGAACGTTGAAAAGTTTTTAGAGAATGGAAGTAGTGCGTTTGGCAATGATTTCTATAAAAGGGTTTATTAATTTTTTAATTTTATACTTTTAATAAATTTTATACAATGTATTTAAAATTTTAGAAAATAATACAATTCTATATAATAAAATTTACTATTATTTTAGATAGAAATTAAAACTTGTTTTTAAAAATAGAATAAAAATATTTTTTATAAATACTTTCAGACACTCTTATAGTGCTATAAATATTACCAAATATCTCTTTATACTGTTATACATACAAGCTAAACTGATAATATCCATCTCGTAGTCCTTCCCATTTCAAACTATGTCATTGACTTGAATTTATAGCTGCGTCCTCGCAAGCACATATCTAGTAATTGATTTTGCAGAAAAAGGTGACTTCAACATCTGTGATATTATATGTTTGGCATTGTTTATGAACTCTTTTTATTTCAATTTTTTATTTATAATTTTTAAAATATTTTGTAAATTGTTTTAGAAAATTTAAAATGTAGAAAAATTGTTATTATAAGATTTTATTATTATTATTATTTTTAGCTAAAAAAATTGAGTCTTTTTTTCAAAAATTTTAAAATAATTTTTCATTTAAAATTTTTTTTTTCAAAACCACTTTCAAACATCTCTTAAGAGCATGTTTTATTCACGAAAAATTCTTTTAATAAATTTGTTAGAATGAATTTTTCTAACTTATAGAAAGTCATTTGAAAATGACTTTTGATGAAAGCAAGTCACTCCCGGATGAACTAAGAGTTCCATCTTTTATAAAGAATTTCGTGAAGTCATCTTGATATCAGCATGACGTCTCCGTATCTATACAGTTGACAAATAGATGAGTTAGGTAGATATTAGAATTGCTTCTTTTCTATCTTGGCAGACAAAAAAGACATCTTTTGCCCAAACGTAGGACCATCGAGCTACTGTTGGCATGATAGAGTGGTACAACCATCGAGGTTTGCTACTTCATTCTTGTCTGCAACTGCATTTCTCAAATACCAAACATTATCGGAACCCTTACGTTTGCTATCATGTAAGTTTTTTATGTATCACACTTCGAAACTCTCACTGCGACGGAAAGAATTTGCCTAGTTTAGATGATACACTAGGTAGCTAGCGTTGCTGGGAGTATAATATAATCGCACAAATTTATCAAGATATTTTTGCATTCATATCATGATGATTCATCATTCAGCATTAGCAATGTATGAGCATTCTTATAAAGAGATCATTCTTGTCGTGCTACTTCTGTTTTTATCTTCTAATCCCACCACCCATCATGGTGATTGATTTCGTTAGCTCGTTGTTCTTCAGAGATCTCCACCAGCATGATTATGTCTCAAACGTATGATTATGTCTTATAGATCTATATAATTACGCATGTTTTTTCTTCATGGTAGGTGGAGTAAAAAGTCCTGATTTGCATTCTGATTTGACCATGTTTAACTAGTCCTTTGCCAGACTAGTGGAGTTTTTCAATGGTGATGCCTTGTTATCTGCAGGTTCTTTCGCCGTATAAGAACGTTACGTGTCCAAACTATTCCAACTCACATGATTCAATCTTATCAAGTTTATTATTTTTTTCCTTTTGCTTCTCTTCGGTGATGTTTATCTGAATTGGTTCACTCAAGTAATAGTGGGAAGCAAAAGTGCCTATTACTTAATTAAGCACTCTCTTCCAAATGACTGTCTCTGCTTCCTAATCTTTATTCGTTGTTAAATTTGCCGTATTTTCTCTTTGCCAAGTTACTGATACAGGTCATGACCTTTAGTTTACTGATTTGGGATTAATTTGGATATTCAGGGAAGTATAGATAAATCGTTAAATGTTTCAATGCATATAAATTAATTAGACAACTGTCTACTAGCCGATAAACCGTTGGATCTGGTCGACGTTAGCTGTGTCTGTGCAGTATATAGTGTCTATTACAATATAAGAATTTTGCTGAGGAGATTCACAAGCGATCTATTGACTCTGTATTAAGATAGTTGATCATTTAATACACCTGTTCTTGTTGTGTGAAGGAAGGATAATCCAGTCTATGATTACAAAGATTTGGACAACTCACGAACTTTCCTGCAACAGCAAAATGCTTCCGTGAACATTTAAAATGTTCATGTGCATGTTAGTTACCATCTGATATATGGGAGCGTTTACTTAAGATTCGAATTCTATTTTCTTCGTTAAAAAACTTTATTTTAATTTATTTTTTAAAACAAATAAATATAAAATTAAACTTAATTTTTGTTAATTTTTATTTTCAAATTCAAATTTTATAACTAATATTTTTATTTAAACTCACTTTTAATAACAAATAAATAAATAACTAAATTTATTTTTAAAATTTATTGTCTAAAAAATTAGAAGCAATTTAAAATAATCATTTTTTGGTTATTGCCAGGTTAACTATAGTTAGAATAAGAAGAAATCTGATACTAAAGACAAATAAAGATTAATTATGTATTAAGTATCAATGATACTATTAAAGAATGGCGGCAGATTGAAGTTACGTGAGACACCATTCCCCACATTCTTTATGTATTATATAACACCAGATCCAACTTGCCATTTCCAACCCCAATAACTCTATTCAAGTCTTACACATCGAAGACCTTCTTCCAACAAAATTAAGAGAACACAAACATCAAAAGCCAAGAGAAAGTAAGAGATCAGAAGCAGAAGACATGCTAAGAAAAGGCTTCATTCTAATAGCTCTGGTGCATCTCTGCGCTTGCACGGCTGCGTCACGGCTGCACATCAACTTCATCAACTCCTCATGCATACAGACAAGCTACCCTGATCTCTGCGTGCAATCACTATCATCTTACGCGCCGGTAGTCCGTCACAGCTCGAAGCGGCTTGTTCATGCCGCTCTATCAATGAGCGCGGCCAAGGCACGGTCAGCATCAACATTCGTCGCGACGCTAACACAAGGTGGGCACAAAGTGAACGCGCGTGAGAGCGGCGCTATGCAGGACTGCATTCAAGTTGTCTCTGATTGTGGTGATAAGCTTGGGAAAGCCTGTGATGAGATATTTCTCATGGGTCACCCTGGCAGTGGTAGCTACAGTTACCACTTCAGCAACGCACTGACATGGGCGAGCGCCGCGCTCACTGATCTTGATACTTGCGTACAGAGCTTGGCGCAGGATCGTGCCGCTGGTGGACTCCGCCCAGCTGTTGCGGCAAAAGTTTTAGAAGTCGAGAATGTTACAAAAATCTCGCTCGCGTTACTCAACCGGGTAGCTGCCGGAAGGGATTAATTGACAAGTTTGAAGAAGGTATCACGGTGCTAGCTAGCTGTCTAATCTGGGTGATTTCCTTTCCGGGTTGTCTAAGGCTTTAAGCTAAACTACCTAGTAGTTGGTTGGTTTTTTGGTGTTGATAAATGTGTAGCTCTGCTATGTTTATCTACACTTGGGTAATTAGACTTCAAATATGCGTGTAAAATGTACATGGATGATAACTAAGGTTGTATTATGTATAATATAACTGAATGTTTTTCCTATAAAACTGAAAGCAATTAATAACCTGTTTAATATTTTATATATATCACGAATATATGTAAATTTTGATTATTGCATATAGACATGGTTAGATTTCAAATTTCTCTTCTTTGTTATTGTAAGGATGGAGCTTTTATGCATGACTGATTGATCCACGTGTTTTTAGATATGATATGCGTTCCATTAGCTCCACTATTGAGTCCACTAACGAATGTTATTGCAGCTTATCATCTCTCTATTGGAAATGTCGGTTGAGCGTTCCGGAACCATAAAACAGTTGCTTATGAAAAGCAGGGGAAGCAATTAATTACTCAAAAACATCAATTCCGTACCGATCATTCTCCGCTGTTACAGTAAATAACAGTGAGTTGTAGTACTTAATGCTTGTAGAAAACAATTTAAGGAAACATTTCAATGGCTCATGATCAGGTTTGAGCTGGCAGATCAATGAATTGCCAGCCAAAAAGAATAGGATCCGTTCTTAATGCTGCAGACTGCGACTTTAATAAAAGAACTTGTGATCCACTTCAAGTTTCGAATATGGAATCACTTTGTTGAAGAAGACTTTAGAAGAGTTTGTGATCCTAATAACTCACGCCATCCTCATTCCCGTGTTGAAAGAGAAGGCATGGAATGTGGGTGCTGTAGGGTTGATCGGTAGACAAAATCACCGCAATTTACGCGTATATATTAAAGATAAGAGAAGGAGAAGAGAAAAAAATTGTTTAAGTGTATCGATTCTTGTCAATGATCTGTCCCTTACCAAAGCAAGTATGGTATGATCACTGCACGCTGGCTACTCTTTCTTCGCAGTATTCAATTAAAGTGAATCAGTTTCACCAACTTATGTTGTTAATGGTAGAAAAAG
The DNA here is from genome assembly GCA_019914995.1 of Acanthochlamys bracteata. Taxonomy (NCBI): domain Eukaryota; kingdom Viridiplantae; phylum Streptophyta; class Magnoliopsida; order Pandanales; family Velloziaceae; genus Acanthochlamys; species Acanthochlamys bracteata. Next base: position 3,057,064 of record CM034126.1, read on the forward strand.
GAATAGTTGATTTTTGGCTTTGGAGCAAAATCCACTGACATGTAGTTGGGCATCGATTTCAAATTATAGGCTACTGATAAACATGGATTATATCTACAGAGTACAAATTTTTGATATATTCATCAAAGGCTGCACCTTTATTCGCTAGAAACGAGCAATTCGTAATGCTATTTAGTTGCTCGCATAAATTCCATTTGAATGTGCGCGGAAGAATTACATTTTTATACCGTTTGTTATTAGTATATCAGCATTGGTAGTTTCGTTGATCAAACTGATTTTTGTTATTGGATTTCCTTACATAATCGTTAGATAAAGTATTAGGTTGATAAATCACTATTTTCGATCTAATTGATATTGATCAAACAAGCTCATTATAAAATACTAATTATTGATCTAATTATTTATCTAACTATAGATATAAAAAGATATCTTAGATTTTCTTACAAAAGTTTATCTTAACCTCTTACTTTATCCTTCTAATCAATAATGTGAAGTCTTTATTTTCTGTGCACTCACTAATATATTTAAATAAAGTTTAAATTGAAAGACTATCCTTTCCTTTCTCTGTGCTTCATTACTATCTTCTTTTTAACTTGTCTTCCACTCATTATTATGCCATCCAAAGAGAACTTATTTATTTCAGTTTTTCCGAACTCAATAGATTTTAAGATATACATTTTTGTATTTAGTTTTTTCAAACTCATCTCTAAGTTATATTTTACCAAATTCAATTCTACACTATTCAATTTTAGCAAACTCACTTTTTATAATACTGTGTTTCTAATTGTACAAAATTCAATCTTTTGAATAAAATTTTGATTCGAACTCTCTTTTTGCATTTTAGCTTATCACGAACTCAAAAGAACTCACATTAATTCATTTTTATCGAATAAGTTTTATCGAACTCAATTTTATCAAACCTATTCTTTTTTGTAATGAATTTAGAATTATTTTCAAAACTAATTGATAATGAGATGACTAAACTCAAATCTATAAAAATATTATTACAGAACTATTAGTAAGCAACACAGGACCCTACCACATATTTTTCAGCTGAGCATTTTTTGTTAAGTAAATTAATGTGTGCTATTTGTTCTATATTAAATTTGAATAAAACGAACTATCTATTGTAAAATAGAATGGCCTATTTATTCTAAAATGAAGCGGACAATTATTTTTAATTAGACGAGCTATCTGTCTTGAAATAAAGCGGACTATTTGTGTTAAAATAAAATAGACTATAAAAATTCTGAATAAAGTGGATAATAAAATTAAATTTAGCCTATATACTAAGCCGATCCGATTCAAACTACTCTAATATTATGAGACATAGCAGAATCATATTTTAAATGAAAGTAAGCACAAAAAGCCACCTAATCCACGGTCTATATTTTGTCAAGATCCTTCGATAGTCATTGTTGAAGAGCTTCATAAAAACGATGACCATTATTGCAAATCTCAGAAATACACAACTGCGTTTGTAATCTTTAGAAAATTTTAGTTCTATATTTTTATAAATAGTTGTGAAATTATATTTATAAAAATTTAATTTCACTTCTATTATTGTCAATTGATTTTGAAAATAATTTTAAATTCATCACATGATATCAGAACAGTCTGGATCAGATCAACTCAAAATATGAACTAAATCTAAATTTGTTATGCATCTTATTTAAAAACTTTATGGTCTATTTTATTTTAAAATAAATAATCCGTTTTATTTTAGAGCAGATAGTCTATTTCACTTAAGATAACTATACTTTTTATTCTAGAGCAAGTAGCATTTTCATTATATGGCAAGTAGTGCGCTTCGTTAAAGAACAATTGGTCACTTTATTATAGCTGCATCACATCTTCAACCAAAAAACAAAAAGAATTGTTCCGTCAGAGTGCAGATGTTAAGAAAAAAAATATTTGAGCTTACTAATTTTATTACCAATTAATTTTGAAAAAATTTTAAATTCGTCGTACCTATAAGCTAAAACAAGTACTTAGACTCGCTGTATTTGGTCGAAACAGTAGATTTGATCAATGGACTCATTTGAAACAGCCCTGGGCTTTCGGAAAATAGGAGAGCAGTCAACTAGGCAGCCCATGTAACTCATTACTATTCTGCCTGTGCTTCCGAATGCAGGATCATTATTATTTTCTTCCAACAACCACACTTACTAGATAGATATACATGGGATAAATATCTCTACTACATACATAGATATTTGCATTGACTTGCTGGCAACCTTAGTTGGTCGAGGATAATGAAAGATACTGGACGTTGTCTGAAACAACTTGAGTAGGGAAGAATCATCCCAAGTAAAAAGACCGTTTGTTGCTATCTTGAATTAATTAAGTGATTGAAGAGGACTAGTGATCATGATGATAATAACTACTATGACTTATTTAAACGTCAGGATCAGGAATTTGGCTCTATTGAATTGAGGAAATAGAAAGATTTACAAAAGGTTTCCGTCTGTTTTGGCTATTACTGTCAGCATTTTAACGTTGCCTCATTCTGTGGGAAAAAATCAATGAATTAGGATTTCTATTTGCTTAAACAGTATGGACACAAGTTGGATGGCATCATATATTATCGTCTTTTTTGGACTACAAATTACAAAACAACAGAAAACAAACAGATTTGCACGTTTCTTTATATATGGAATTAATTTCACAAATTTTATTTTTGCTAATTAAAATACATTTTAAAAGAGACCGATTTTTGTATACATAAATTCTCCATTTTCTGAAAAAACCAAGAGGTCTTTTCTGTTCAGTAAGGCTCAGCAATCTGTTTCTCCCAGGTAAAGTCCTTCACCCCGCGCTCATTTCTCTTGCCAGTCTCCACCCCTTTGTTATCACCAATTTCAGTTGTTCTTCATTTATATTTATTCAACCCAATTTGAACCGGTGAGTCCAGTGGCTGGACTCAGTAATCCAACAAGTTAACCACCCGTGACTTCAGTGACCCGGAAAGATTTTTGGGTTAATGTCCCGATCGAGTCCGCCACCACTGCCATTTTAAAAGCTTCCACATATGCTCTTTTCGTTACCTTCCGAATTTTAACCAGCTCTCATTGTCAATGCAGAATTCCCTTCACCTCCTCTTTCTTCTCCCACCACAATCAATCAACCATAATCAAATCTACAACAGATTGATTCGGAAACAATGGGCTTGGGATCCAAACGAAAAGAAGCAGTAGAACGAACTGTTGTTGATGAAGAACGGCAGCAACAGAAGGTAGCACCCAAGGGTAACGGCAGTGGTGGAAGCTTTCGGTACAACTCACCGCTGGTGCAGGTTTGTTTGATTGGCTTGGTTTGCTTCTGTTGTCCGGGAATGTTTAACGCCCTCTCCGGCATGGGCGGTGGCGGTCAGGTTGATCATGATGCGGCAAACAATGCCAATACTGCTCTGTACACAACATTTGCCGTCTTCGGTGTGCTTGGCGGAGGAATCTATAATCTTTTTGGTCCAAGACTCACTCTGCTTGCCGGTTGTTCTACTTATATTCTCTATGCTGGTTCTTTCTTGTATTACAACCATTACCACCACCAGTTGTTTGCAATCATTGCCGGATTGGTGCTTGGTGTCGGCGCTGGATTGTTGTGGGCGGCTGAAGGAGCGATCATGACTTCTTACCCACCGCCGGATCGTAAAGGGATTTATATATCGATATTTTGGTCTATTTTTAACATGGGTGGTGTTATTGGTGGCCTGATTCCGTTCTTTCTCAATTACCATAGAACCTCGGCGGTCTCTGTTAATGATGGAACTTACATCGCATTCATGGCGTTCATGTCTGCCGGCGCTTTGCTCTCCCTCGCCATTCTCCCTCCTTCCAAAGTTATAAGGTATTTAATCTGTTAAATAAGGTGCACGCTTTAATAGGAAAATATATCTTTGATGCGTTAGATTTTTGTTGATTTGAGTTAACAGGGATGACGGAACGCGAGCGACGAACATGAAGTACTCGAGCGTGGGGGCGGAGGGAATGGAGATACTGAAGCTTTTTGGTAACTGGAAGATGCTTCTGATCGCGCCAGCGGCATGGGCAAGCAACTTCTTCTACACGTACCAGTTCAACAACGTGAATGGGCAACTGTTCACTCTCCGCACCAAGGGACTCAACAATGTCTTCTACTGGGGAGCTCAGATGATCGGCTCTGCTGGAATCGGCTACATTCTGGATTTCAGTTTTCCCAGCAGGCGCAAGAGAGGATTTATTGGAATCGCAATTATAGGAGTTCTTGGTACAGCAATCTGGGCTGGCGGGTTTGCTAACCAGTTAAGGTACACCGATGGGCAGTGGCCAAACAAATTGGATTTCAAGAATTCAGGCAAGGCATTCGCCGGACCTTTCGTGCTTTATTTCTGCTATGGATTGTTAGATGCAATGTTCCAGACACTTTGTTACTGGGTTATCGGAGCTCTAGCTGATGATTCAGAAATTCTTAGCAGGTACGTGGGAAACCAAATCTTTACAAAATTTGTCGTTGTTATGATGAGTTGAATAAGAACGGAAGGATTGATCCATTCGTCTCTATTGATTGACAGGTATAGCGGGTTCTACAAAGGAGTGCAGAGCGCAGGAGCGGCAGTGGCGTGGCAGATAGACACGCACAACGTGCCATTAGTAACGCAGCTTATTGTTAACTGGGCGCTCACCACAGTCAGTTACCCCCTGCTTGCGTTACTTGTGGCACTTGCAGTCAAGGATCACAACAACAACAAGCCTGTTGATTCAATGGAGGATGGACAATACAGTTGAAGAAGATAACTGCAGGAAAAATCATCATCAAAGTTGTTATGTGTACAATTGGAGTTAATGTGATGCATTCATTGTTAGGTGTTCGAATTGTTCATAGCAACAAGTAAGATACAAATAACAAGTGAAAAAGATTAGTCTAATCCTTCTGAATGGAAAGAGCAAGGTTGTTCCCTTCATTTGTTACTTTTCGAGATTTCTTAAAAGTTGGGTAGTTTGGTTTGGAACCTCAGTACTTGATGATTTGATCTACAAAAATACCGAACCTCCTACTTGTACTAAATTCTTTTTCTAGCCAAGTATGTATTGTTTTGTTAATGAAGATATTATTAGCGTGAGAACATGCTGCAATGAGAAGTTGTATTAAAAATTCATAATCATCAATCAGGTGGAGCATACGCAATTACACATCCGTAACTTCATACAGTCGCAAACTAGTAGAGAGAGTCTATCAACTTTTGGGCTTCTGAGCGGTGTCACTCTATTGGGCCGCAAATATTGGCCAAGCCTGTCCAATCACGAACTAGTGCTGATTTGCGCCTGAGCAGAACCTTCAGTTATCAGAAAATCAGTACACAAGAAATAATGTTATTTGCCAGCGGCGGTGGAGGTCGGCGATGGGGAGCGACGGTGGCATTGGCATTTGTGCGACATTTCTCAAGGAAGCGGGCGGAGGACGTGCGGCGGATTAACCCGAAGGTGCCACGCGAGGAGGCCAAGTCTCTCGCCCAGAACCTTTACGACATAATCAAAACTCATGGCCCCCTCACCGTCTCCGGCACTTGGAATCACGCCAAGGTCTTGTATTGCTTCCCTGCTTACATATAGTTTCCTATGGAGTTAGTTCTTTAACATTAATTGCTTTTGTTGTGCTTCTAGAGAAATTTCAGTTTGCCTTGATGTTCGATCAAATGCTTCGTCCCGGTTTGCTTTTCGAAATTCTAAACTCGGCTCTTTTTTGACACCGTTGTATGCGGATGATATCTGTTTGATGAATTGCGTTAATTTGTTTCTGCTTACTTTCTACTGGGTTGTGCATATTGGATTTGTAAGCAATGAGTAATGTCTTCAGTTCAGGTATGGGTGTGTTAACATATACTGCTTTTGCCAAACTTTTTCCGAGTAAGGTTGCTGTTTTATTTGATCTTTCTATGTTTCCATTTTCTGCTTCTTTGTTTGTGGCTTCTGGCCATTGGTCCGTGTGGATGTCCTCAGAGGTGTTTGATAATATGCTCTTTGTGTTCCACTACTTTACCAATTAAGATAACGGATATGGTAGAATAGTGGCATTAGCTTTCTGACTATAAGTTTAGCTCAGCATAAGTTCGAAATGTTAGATTGATATGCAGTTCTGTATTCTGCAGACTCTTCATTGGAATGGTTTAGTATTTTGCTTCCTGACAACTTGATAAGTTATCTGAATTGTCTTATAAAGTATGCAAGGTTGGAGATAAGCTCGCAGGTGTCTTGTAAAGAAGCTGATAGATTTTGTAGCACCTAGCAAGCTCTTCTTACCTAATTTGTGAAAATGACTGTAATCAAGTGAAGTTTTGGAACCAATCTTGTTTAATATGTCAGTCTAAATTACACCATCCATTCCTTCATCTAGAGTTGCTCTGGTATATTATTTGAAAACCTCTGAGCTCTGTAGCTCCATTTGTCTAGTCCATTGTACCCACTATCATCATGGGGTTTAGGAAGGGTTTTGACAAGAGATTGTGAAGATCCGACTCTGGATGAGAAAGTTATATGCTGGTAGAGAGAGAAAACGGAGGTGTGTGTTCCCAGTATTTTGTGATTTGGCTGTGGAAGATCACAACTTCCTTAATGTTGAGAAAGTGATTAAGCTTTGCTTAAATTAAGTTTATGTTAGGTATTGTAGTACAGTACTATCAAGGACAATGTTAAGATATATGCTATGTTCATAAAATGCTCCTAGAATTTAGCCATTACCTGTTGCAAGGTGAAAACGCACAAATGCATCATATCTATATTGTATGCCAGACTAAGATTGCCACGTTATGTTGTGCTTGTTTTCCTGCCGTGATAAGTTCAGGAGCTTTTTTTTTTTTGTTTATTAATTTTCAACCATACCTATTTATCGATTTGACTAGCTAATGGAAGTTAGATTATGCAAAACTGAGATGAAGGCTATGCATGACTTTCCCGTGAAATGTCCTTGTTAGTTTTGTGAAAGAATTAGATATGGCGCGGTCATAGTTAAGTAATAAATACTTAACCAGACAACTCTACTTTGACTTAACCATACAACTGTACTTTGACTTTAAGGTGTTCTATTGCTTAAATTTTCCTAATCTGAAATTAATTTGAGATATCCTACATTCGTACTGTGAAATTCTTTAGTATCTATAAGCATTTCCTTTATGTGGAAGAAAGAAGTCCCAACTCTTTTTTGAGTTGCTAATTTGGTGTTCTATTTCATTTGGAATAGGATGCTGGAATTAATGGACTGAATAGCAAAACTCATATGAAGGTCTTGCTGAAGTGGATGAGAGGAAGGAATATGCTGAAGCTTTACTGCACACATGTTGGTTCTGCCAAGAAATTTCTACACAAGACCCTTCCTGAAGAACCTGGAGCTGTTCAGCAAGATGACTCTCCTGCATCAGACCCCGATTCTCAAAAGCAAACGACAAAGAAGAGTAAAAAGATCAAGACTATTTATAAAAGGCTTACATAATGAGAATTTGCACTTGCAGCTTCTATTTCTGCATTTGGTTTCCTAGCATAGGAGGTATCTACACTTAATGCAGAAAATACAAATTTGTCAGATGTTGTTGTGATGATTATTGTTATGACTTGCATGTTAGGCTAACTATTAAGCAAGTCCTTCACTTTAAGGGTCCTTTTCGCCAAAGGGCACTTCCTTTGTCATCCCTAAAACCGAACGTGTTATATGATTATGATGACAAGTACTGGCTTAGGAGTTCCATTAAAGATGTAATTCTGTAACTGCAAGTTCCTTGAATTTGGAATCAATTGGTACCTCTTAGCAAGTGCAAATTACAAGTCCAATCTGCTATGCATTTCTTGTGCTAGCTGAAAACCAAATCCAAAAGTGGTTTTTGTGATTTTTACTTTGAGAATTAGCACCAATAAGTGTTGTTTTAAACTTGGAATCCATTGAAAAACTTTGAAATGCTCAGCAGACGTCCTAGTGAAGCAAAACCTTCCCTGCTGCATCTGCTGCAACAGGTCTGGCAGGCTAACAAATGTATACGAAGCTTACGTTGTTTGTTTACGGAAACCTGTGGAATCCAATTTGCAGTTTCCAACATTGTTGATGCAGTTGCCTGTAGGTCCTTCTACCTCCAGCGGTGCAAAATAAAATAAACTAGGTAGAGGCTGTAAAGAATGTACTTTCAGCAACACGAATTTTGTGCACCCTTATAGTTTATAGTGGAGCCTGTGAATCTCTCTGGATTCAAACATTGTTTATATCTGTAACCATTGAATTTTTTAACTGATATTAGTATCCGTACTAAAATGCATCTTACAGAAAAGAAACATCACTAACAACCAACCATCTTTTTTTTCTGCTTTTTGTTGTGATACCTTTTCAAAGAACTGTAAAATTTATCCACCTACAAGAATGAAGAACACTCGATCTTAAATCTCAATTAATTTCCACTTATCTACCTTACAAAGTTACAATCATTCACTTCTATCCAAAAGAGTTATTGCCTTAATTGTACATAAAGCTCTGAGCTCAACTGCTCATCATACTCAAAGTAAAATAACAACTTGTCAAATCCCAAAAAACAAAAAAAAAAATTGTAAGAATACAACAAACTGCATTTGCATATAGAAATATAAGGAGAAAATGATACACAGAAGGTATGGAACAAAGAATGTACAAACAATCGTACAAAATGCATATATTACATCATTTTCTGAAAAAAACCTGAGAAGTTTGGCAATTTATCAACATGTTTCAATGCCCGCTCTGCGATTTGCCTGGTCCTCAGATCCCCATTGCGGAAGGCTTCAACTAGAGCAGTTCCTACATTCTGGTCACCTGAGACCTCATAAGCTATCTCATCCATCCTCAAAATCCTCTCAACTGCCCAAACAGCTCTCTGTCTGAGAATCTCAGTCCGACTTTCGCGCAGGATTTCTAGTATCAGTTTGATCCCATCCGCCTCATATAGAACAGTAACCCCTTGCTCAATGTCCGCACCATCCTCGAGTAGAGTGCATAGAGCTGCTAAAGCAGCTTCAACAACCTTCTCATTGTTATGGTCTAAGCAAGCAACCAGATTTTCCACGGCCTTCCCTTCTAAGAGGCAGAAGCTCTCTTTCAGAGAACAAACACCATGGTGCACCCTGCATAGATCAGTTACAGGCGGTGGCTTAAAGCAACAAGGTAGAACCGAACCACAAAAACCAGGATCAGGGCGCTCTGGTATTCTCGTTAGGAGCTTTGAACGCTCTGATAGATTCTCCAATGCCATTGCTGAAACAATCTGTACCTTATCAAGCCCATTGATTTGAAGCAGATCGGTAAAGAGTGCAGCAAGGTTATGATCATGGACTAGGGCAAGAACATCAGTTTCCTGAAGAAGAGAAGTCAGTCTGGAGAGAACTTTGACAAGACCTTCAAGAAAAGGAGACGCAAATCGACCACCGCGAGTTTGACCTTTCCGAATCATGACCACTTTGGAGATGACAATGTTGAAGGCCCCTTCAAGCAGTAGTTGCCTGGTGAGACCAGAGTCTCTCTCAGGGAGCTCAGCCAAGAGCCCAGCAGCAGCTGCTTGTTCTTCTGATATCCCATTATTCTCTGAGATTACTCTTATCAAGCTACCTAACTGACCAGTGGCACCACAGAGAGCGTCAGCCAGTTCTTGTCCCATGTAAGGTGAGACATTATGGAGGAGTTTTATAGATGCCACACGAATATCTCTCTGTGGAGCTTCAACAAACTGAACTAAACTTATGGCAGCACCTGAACTTTTGATGGCCACAACAACACTCTCAACGGTTTTAGCGGAACTTGTTAGGCCTACAAGGACCTGAAGAAGTTTGCCCTCAATTGCAGGACCTGTATTGCTGATGAGGTGTAGAAGGTTGTGGATGATGTCTTCTGAGACCAATGTCTGTTGATCATGATCAAGAGGAATGGATTCAATATCTGCACCAGATGACACAAGATTTGCAAGAATCGTTGCCGACACCTCTTTCAGCTTCATAGGAAGTTGATTTATACCCACTGTGAATAGGTCCTTGACTAGAGGAGGGAGAATCCCTGCCTGTATCAAAATCTTGGCGCTAGCATCAAGGGATGAGACTTTGTTCAGAGCCTTCAATGCAGCCTCTCTCGCTGGTTTGCTTCCGCTTCTCATTATATTGACTAGTTCTCCGCCAGCAGTTTGAGCTACAAACAATTTTACATCGTTACTCAGAACTAGATCCCCAAGGTATGCAGCCATTAATAACTGAGTTTCAGGTGAACCTGCAAGTTCACATAAAAATTCGTTAAGCAAGATGCTTCCCACATCCGCATAAGGCCATGGCTTCCTAACTAGTGGAGATAATACAATTTTAGAGGTCAAACTCATTCCAAAGTTGCATATAGTAATACAGTTAGTACTGTAGGGACATTCCAGAAGGCCCCTCAGCAACAATGAAAATCTGTTTTAAGCTAGCAAGAATCATAAGTAAGCATCAAACATGCAACATAGTGGAAAATGGACATCAAAAGTAACCTGATAAAGAAGGAAATGTAAGCACCTTCAAGTAGAAGTCTAAGAAGTGGCTGCAGTCGACCATTTTCAGCCATTAGTCTGACATTTTCCTCGCATCTTTCAAGATTCTCCATTATCTTTTCAGCCTTCTCGACGGTCAAGATGTTCTTCGATTTACTACTGGCCATACCTACTAGTATAAGGATCGCTCCATTAACTTCACCGATCTTTTCACAAAGTATATTAAGTTTGGAAAGCTCATACAAAAGAGACATAGCTTCCTCTCGCTCTTGGGAATCCTCTCGTGTCAAGAATTTTACAATGGTACGAACTGTATCGCCAGATGCTACTGCTTCCTGCAACATTAAAGAAAAGAAGAAAATAAACTTCTCAATAACAATTCATTTGCCCATATGTAGAACAGGCAAGCAAACAGTGTGGACCAAAACCTTATTGTCTTCATTGTCTTCAGCAACTATACGAAGAGTTTCGAGTGCTTTGCATCGAACCTTACTGCTGCTACTCTTCAAGAAATCAGCAACTAGAGGTATAACTCCAGCATTTCGTACGACATGCTTGTTAGACCTGCTTTTTTTGCACATGTGAATAATATAATTTAAAGCCTGCAGCACTTCATTTTCTAAGCTTTCAGGACTAAGTGATTTGCAGGCAGTATCGAGGCGAACAGCCTCATTGCGCTGTTTCCATTCTTCAATTGTGTTTCGCAGAGCTAAACTTGGGTTCAGTGAAGTACTACTGAGCTCTTCATGAGTCAATGGGCAGATTGGCTTTTCACCACTCCCCTCACACTCCTTGAACCACTTCTCAATAGCTTCTCTCTCAAATGCATGCCCATTCTCTATGGTAACCGGATCACGCATAACCTGCTTTGTAAGCGGACAAAGAAAGGAATCATATGGAGGCTCAGTTTGTAACTTTTCATGATTGCTATCATCAGACTGGCTCCAAGGATCACAACTTCCATCCCAGCTGTCTGCCATATCCTTGATATATCCTGCTTAGCAAAATCAGGTCATCAGCATTGAGTTGTATTTTATTTATTTTAGAAAAATATTTTTGAATAGATATCTGACTAAAGTTTTAGGCAGGTATTTAAAAGGTCAAAAAAAAAATCTATAAAAGTCAAGTTATAACTTATAAACAGGTAACATCAGTTAGTTGTACTCAGAACCTTCTACTTCGGACAAATGAAAGAAAAGAAAACTAGATCTATAAATTCACAAAATTGAACTTCTCAAATGAGTGATATTGGGCATAAGATTAGAGTTGAGCATTTTTGTTCAGTTGCTAGATGAGTTTTTATGTTTAAGATCATATATAATGGATTGGATGTTTTTTTTTTTTTGGAAGCTTGCAACTCTGAAATCCAACATGCAAAGTTGTCAAAATCGAAATTTTATATAGGATCGTTTCACTTCCGTAGGATCATAAAATCAGAAATTTAAATAAAATCGTAAGATTATACTTATCGGTAATTTTTTATAAATTTTTTTAATGTTTTTAAAATTTTATATAGTACTTATTAAAATTGCTGAAAATTCAAGACATAATTTTTCTTATATTTTATCATATTATAATAAATTAATAATGTTCATCTCGTTCATATGAACTATATCATTAATAATTTCTTATATTTCATTTAACTCATTATCACAAACTCTTTACATACTATATCATTATTTTATAAATGCACATTTATATAGTTATAGCTATATCTAGAAGACTCTAAACTATACATAGAATAGTTGTAAATTATTACTAGGATTTGAGTTTGTAAAAAGAAAATTTGAATTTTTTTTCCCTCATTATTCGGAGGCGTTAAAGGCGATTACTTGTCTATCATTGTCTATCGGAGGGAATTTTTTTTCCCTCTTTAACAGTTTTGTACTATCTCTTATGGATTTTGCGTATCATTGAGCTCAATTTGAAAGTTAAACAACAGCGTTTATACTATGTGCAACACAGTGCTATCCATCCACCACATAATAAGATTACTGGTTTTAATTTGACCTTCTGCATATAAATTTCACAACTAATTATGAAAATTTGCTCATTTGTAAAATGCTTACCCATCTGTCCGCAAGTTCACATATCTTCATATGTGAAATAAAACAAATAAAATATGTCCATGAATAGGTAAAATGGATTCTATGGGTTATAAAGCATGTTAGAGCAGTTTATACTTTTACTCATCAAAATAAAGCAGTAAGATCATATGTCAGTATGTAAAACTATTACCTAGAGGATAAAATTGGTTGGTCCAACTACTGGCGAAGATGCTCTTCGCTATACCTACATTTGCAGATGCCCTATTATCAGTTCACAAAAATGTTTTCAGTCTTCAATTAGATTTAAGCAAGCAAGAAGCAAAATATCAAAATCAAATATTTACTTAAATATGAAGTGTAACATAATTCAGTTTATATCCAGCTTAAGTAACATAATCTATAATTCACCGCCAAACATATCTCCTCCATGCTCCACTAATTTGTGCCTTGCGACTATGCTAGTTCTTTAAACAAACCTAAATCAGTTAATATTATATCCTGTGCCCATTAGAAGTAATAACGTTCCTACAGGCCTTTAAACGGACTTCTATTCTTTTTTATCCACAGGAAAGAAAAAAAAAAACTGTCTACCAAGTTAACCAGTTCTACATCTCCAAACAGCCAACAACATTCAGAAGATGCCATAGCTCTAGCCACATGATTACAGCCATTTACATTCAGAAGATGTAAATTCAGTGAATCAAAATTTCTTCTTCTACTCGGAACTGCAATCATGCTAAATTGCCACAACAAAAACTCCACCAACCCTTAACTGCAACCTACATCAACTCAGATTTACTACTTCCATCAGACACGGCAAAAACCATAAACTTGTCATCACAGCATATACTCGGTTAATATCATTCTGTAATATTGTCGAACAACAGAGAACAAATCTGAGTCTGAGAGCTGCTACTAGCTTATCAAAAATGACAAATTCACGCAATAAATACACGGTATCAACCCTCTCCAACTGAAATCAACAGCAAACAGACTAAATTGAATCAAACTAAATCCAAAGAAGAAAACAGAATTGAATCATATCATCCTTTACTTACTGATGATGCCTTTCTCCGCCGCCACGAGCTACCGCAGGATTCTTCGGCGGTCGGAGAGAAGAAAAAGAAGTGTTTTCTTCTTTCTTTTTCCCCCTGGGAAAAAATTAGAAACAAGCAAAGAGAAAAAAAATAATAATAAAGAAAAGAAAAGGAAATTAAGGAAAGGAATGCGCTGTTCGGAATTTTATTGTTTAATATTTTAGTTTTTATGGTTTTATTTTCGGGGTGGGCTAATGCGAATAGGAAGAAAGAAAGCGTTCCGTTGACACTTGAACGAGAGCGCGCGTAGTCAACAACTTCAAGCCAATGCCCGCAGGTTCATTTCCTTTCCGCGGGAAAAAGAAAAAAAAAAAGGCCGTCTTTACTTTTACCAACAACATATAGATATATATAGTAAATAAACATACGCGCCTTTTTGGTCTATGAACTGATTAAGAAAACCTTCCTACATGAGGAACTAAAACGGGTTCAACACAAGACTTTCCAAGAGTAATCCGCTGTAGTACTACTCCCTATCTAATTTACTCACACTCAGGTGCTGAGTTGGTGAACGTGTGATCGCTCCTAACTCACTACGAAAATTCTAAAATATGTTCGCAAAATTTGTGCTGATGAATAAATATGATTTCACATGTAGTGTGCTTTCTGCAGCACTTCACTTTGTTTATTTTGCAGGCTGCTGATTTGCAACAGCTCCATTGAAGCGCGTCAACTCAAAAACAGATAAAGAAAGGGACTCATGAAAGATATGAACATAGTTATTAGATTGCAAGGCAAAACATAAGCAAAACGTAAAGAAACTTTGGTACAATTCAAATGAGGACATTGAACTCTGGAAAGAACAAAATGGAGCTTTCACACAATGAGCTGTGAAGTTGAATAAGATATACGCATAACCAAAGTTCAAGATTTATACGTATGGACTTAAAGTTGTTCTTCAAGAGAAGTCTTTAGACCAAAAGCTAAATAATAAAATTCGTCAGGCAAATATGAAAACTCAAATGGATGATAGTCAGCACCGTGCTCCTCAAAACCCTTTGACATATCACATTCCAAAAATCACCGTCACGTTTAAAGGCCTGGCCTGAACAAGTTGAACAAGTTATCACTATCCTTACCAGTGACTCGAGCAAGTCAACTATAGCAATGTAGCAATATGCAAAACTTTGCAGAGAAAATGCTCATGTAGGAAATATTATCTATTAAAAAATACGGGACATAGGATCCTTTGCTACTATATTTTGGATAAACAAAATCTGTTCAGCAAGAGATAGCTTATCTGCAAAATATTGTGCAGCGTGTTCTTTAGATAGAAATCTAACCCCCTATTTCAGAACCACTACCCCTGCTCTTCTTCTGCTAGTTGATCAACCGTGATAGTGCCATTAAATTAAGATGGCATCACAAAATAATCAGAATACTGTAGAAGATAAAAACAGGAAAGAAGTGACCAGAAGCTACACATCAGAATGTCATGCAACACAATTGACAAACCAAAAAGCAACTGCATAACTAAAGAGCAAAGGACAGTGAGGAAACTCCATCCAAGGAACAACAATAATTTAGAAGCCGCGTATTTGCTTTATGGAAATTTGTTTTGTATGATATGATTTTGCTTGGGTCACCAAAATTGTCTAAAGAAAAACCAAGGAGAAAATCAACCAACATAGATTGGACCAATGCAATAAACCAAAGCACTAAAGTAGTCAAAATACTTCCCAAGAAATGGGTTATCGTAAACGAAAATAGTTCTCAAGAACACTAGTTGATATTAGAAATATCTTTTATAGATCTTATGATAACCCAATCAGAGCCCAAAAATCTTCATCCTAAGGCATGTTTGCACAAGAATTGACTCTCTTTCAGGGTATAGTGCTGCACTAAGATTTAAATGATTGTTCAGAGCTAACGTAACTACGCAGAGCATACTTAAGTTTGTGGAGTAACACCTATACAAGTATACACCAAATCAATCTCCTGCTATAACTACAGGAACCTTGAGATCAGTCCTACTTGAATTCATTAATCTTCTTCACCCATGGACAACAGCATTAAAGTATAAAACTATGTAGGTGAATCACCACATGCAATATGTAAAGCCTTCAGAGTTCAGACTATACGAAGTAAGGCACTGTCTCATAACCTGATGAGAAATTCTCAAATTCTCCAATGATTCTTGGCTTGCTTGTGTTTGTACACTAGTATGTAAATACTATAAGACATTAAACTCTTGCTGAGAAGAAAATATCAGCCAACAACGACCATGTGCCATAGACTGCAACAACAATGCCGAGCACAACAATTGCAACATCGGATGTCATCCCAGCCCAGCTCATCTCATTTTTAAACACCTGCAGGTGGAAAGCAGCTGGCAACACGAATCCAAGCACACAACAAACACTGCTGCCAACCAGTGATAGGAAATCAGCAAAATTAGGCACCAACAATGCAACTATACTGACCAGTAGCACAACCACCCACCGTGCCCATGCACAGAACTGCTTGTTAAACAACCTTCGTTCCACTACTTCATACACGGGGTTCATCATGATCGGAAAAGTGAAGAACAAGTTGACACAAAGTCCCACCTGAACCAGCATAGCCACAAATCCATGACCAAAATTGGTAGTGATTATATCCTTTGTCTCATCACCAAAAGCCATATACCCGAGCAATCCAAACAAACCATACATCAGCGAGATAAAAGCCATGGAGAACCCAAGTGTCCTACCAAACTTTTCCTTATCAGCAGCTTCTGTTTCCAAAGGTAAAACCATTCCAATACCTTCAAAGGCATACGTTGAAACTCCAAGAGCGTACATTATAACTGAAGTGCCACCAAAAGCAATCAAATCCGGGCGGGAAGTGAAGAACCTGTTCAAATCTTCTATCGCAACAATGCCCATGGCAGCGATATCAACAACGTCCGCGAATATACTAAGTGGAGCTAAGTGTGTGAGCGAGGGAACTGAATTCAATCCAAGCTGAAATGGAAACATTACCCAAACATAGAAAGGTTTCGCTTGAAGTGATAGCAATGAAGCAGGAAACAAGACAGCGAGCGTGTTAGCAATAAAAATTATGTAACTAACACAGAACCCAGCTTGGCTTAAAATAATCATCAAATCAACCAAAGCACGGCCGAGAGGGCCAGAAACAGCAAACCCGAGGTCGCCGTAAGACGCAATCGGAGATTTGGTAGAAGACGGATTGTTGCTATCGATACGCCGGCGTGCGTAGACCAGAAGCATCATGCAGTAATAGGTAAGAGCACCCACAAGGAAGAGAGAAATCAAACCAGCTGCCCAGCCAGTGCGTTTGAAGGCATAGGGAAGACCGAGTACTCCAGCACCGACGATGGCGATGAACACGTTGGCAAAAGTTTTGGGTTGAGAAGCCAAGTTGGATTTCAGTAGTAGTGGTTCTGTTGCTGTTGTTGGGAGAGTGTGAGCAGATGAACTAGCATCGTCGGTGAACACCATGATTGTTCAGTGAATGGATTGAAGAGAATTGATCGATTTTTGTTGTTGTTTGTATTGGTTTTAGAGAAAGAGAATTGGGAGATTGTTTGGGACGGAACTGGGGATGCTTGTTTCTTTGGGAAGAGAAGAACGAATTGGATTAGAGTTCACGTAAGGTATTTGGTTCGTTTATGTTTATTTTGGGTGATGTTGATGTGAAATGAATGAATAGGAGGTAACCGAGAAGGTTTCGAAGTCGAGAAAAAAATGGAAGGTGTTTTTGTTCTGTTTGTTTTGGTTTCTGTTTTGTTGTTTGATGAATTTTTGTTTTGTTGTTTGATGAAGAAGATGATCAGATCAGATCAGATCAGATCAGATCAGACTGCGCCAGTGGTGTCCGGAAAGATAGAAGAAAAAGGTACCCGTTTGTTGTTTTTAATTAGATTTTTTTACTTGAGCTGAGACCGATTGTGTTTGTGCTCGTTTATCCTTTTTCTAAATTCTTTTCATTTCTTAGAAAAGGGTTATCAAAGGAATTGATAATAGAAAAAAGAACAGCTGGCGCTGTCAACGCCATAAGATATTATTCTATTGGATTGTGAATAACATAGCACCATTTATTTATCTCATTTATTACCTAATAAAAAAATTTATTTATACCATAGTTGGTAAATTCGAGCATTCTGAATCGATTCGAAAATTAGTGATGCTAACGTTAAATCGGTTTAAATTTGTAAAAAAATTAAACATACAAATAATTTACTTTAATTCAGATGAATTCGTTTTGATTCGAACAATCCGTCCGTCCGAATTAATCCAGAATGAATACAAAATTTTTTTTTCTAGTCTTTGATCGCTGGCGAACTACCTCCTTCACGTTGAGCAATGCTATTGGATGTTATACCATCAAATTCATCGCAACAATCATAACAACACCACCCAAAGAAGAATTAGTAGAAGAAGATATCGTCGCCACCAGTGCATCCATCCTGTATGTTAGCTATCTTTTTCTTCCATCTTCATCGAGGTTTTGCTCCGGCTTTGGCTCCTCCGTCATGTCCAGATATAGAACCATCTCCGTCACTGCTCCCATCATATAGAATCATCTCCTGTCAGCATCACCACCAGCATAGGCTCCGTCCAAATTCAAGACCTCAAACTCGCTGGAATTCCTTGTTCAAGTCCTGTGGCAATCGGAATGGCACTTGCATTTCTTGTCTTAGCTCTGGCGTGTCAACCCGTGAACGACACTTGTAGTGAAGAAGGAACTGATGGACACAAAAGCATTGAGTTGATACGCGAGCTTTCATTGGATGGGAAAGCAGAACATCGCCGGGGTGAAGGAGAAGTTTCTAGAAGCCATCGGCGCCGATGTAGGGAACACGTACCATGCCGCAACATATGCGAGTATCCTTTGGAACATAGGCAGCGAGGACATGTTACCCGCTCGAAGCATTGAATGGCATGTCAGAAGAGCTCTACAAAGCATTCAATGAAGCATTGAATGGCATATTGAACAATTGAGATATATAATTTTCTCATTAAGGAAAATTTAGTGGGAGCGAAAATCAAGCATCGAAGCCATTAAGCAACTAACGTTGATTTTCTCACATTAAGCCAAAGACCAGTCAATCCGTCCGCCGGATCAAACTCTAATTTGTCGATCCGGATAGATTTTTGAATCGATGTCTGATCAAATTTTGCCAATTATGATTT
Organism: Acanthochlamys bracteata; assembly: GCA_019914995.1. NCBI lineage: Eukaryota > Viridiplantae > Streptophyta > Magnoliopsida > Pandanales > Velloziaceae > Acanthochlamys > Acanthochlamys bracteata. The sequence goes on from CM034126.1 coordinate 3,075,839, forward strand.
ACACTTCAAGCTGATAGATTTAAAATCAACGGAAACACAATTTTTCAAGAACATATAAGTAGCGTGTAACTGGGGATGGCAAACCCGACCTACTAGATATCCGATCCTAATGTGTCAGGTTTATTTTCAGGTTGAGTCCAGATGGTAATAAATGGAAAATCTCGGAATTAGAGTAAGATACGAATTAGCACACTGACTTTAGCCCAGTTTGGCATCCCCCCTAAACATAAGAGGTGTTCCTATTTCCACCTAAAAGAAATATTTTAAGTAATCTCAGAGGATCCTTTAATCCTACTCACCACTATCTTGCGTCGAGTTCGGAATTAAAATAAAAGCAACTTTAAACAGTAAATGGAGATTTGGGTTGAGTACTTCCCTAGTGGAGTCAGGTTTAGGTTTTAGTCAACTCTAACCAAACCCGACCCGTTAACATCCATCCATATGTGCACGATGTTTTATATATCACCTTTACATAGAAGTCGATCTCGAATCAAAGCAACTGTTTACGGCCTCATTTACAATTTCAACATAATCGGTTTAGCCGCCAACATGAAGTAGTCCTTCGCATCATCTAACACAAAATATACTCAAGATCATCACCATCGTGTGTTATGTTCAAGAAACTATACAGATATCAACCAGAACTCGTGTTAAGTGAATTTGAATGTAGTACACAGGACCATACATCCCAAAATGCTAACAGTTCTCTTACCTTGATAATGGCAGGTATAAACAGATCTATGCTAAAACTGATCTCGGGGTTCAGCTCTTTCAGGCTCTTTGAATGCAAACAAAGTAAACGAATATTTGGAAACAAGAAAAGGTCAAAATCAAGTTAGAAAACCAAACCCAGCATTGCATATATATTACACTATACGACATCACATAACACATATGATCACCACTATGTACGAGTTAATCTTCTAAAAGGCTTTCCAATTATCTGAATCTCGTCTTGGACTGTGAAGACTATCTGAAGCCTTGAATGGTCCCATCGACCCAAAAGGGTCCGTGTCATCAAAAGTGAAACCACGACTGTGACCAAAGTCACTGGTACTACGAATTGAATCAAATCTTGTAAGAGTCTCTCTTTGTGAAGGAAATCCACTATCTTGCGCCCTAAAGGAATCAAATCGGCTAGAATTGTCAAAGGAATTGTCTTCTGGACCTTCACTGAATCTTGGTGACGAAGCAAAATTGAATGCAGGTGTACTAGGAACAGAATCAAAAAATGGACTCTTCTTATCATTCCCATATACACTAGCACTTGAGGAATCCACCTTGATTGGGTTCAGACCAAAGTCACCGGACCCAAAGAAAGAGTTCTCACCACTCACCCCGTAATCACTTTGCTGCGTGAGCTCATATTTTTAGCACAAATAAGCACATTTCACAAGTAAAATGGAGAATATCTCAGAGCATGAAGCTGTAAAAATTGATTTTACCTTTGTATTAAAGCCCCAAACTGAATCAACATCATCATTAGCATCAAAAGTTGGACCCCATGAGTGATCATCAGCATATCTATCACCAGACATGGTAGACTCAGCCCCACCGTGGTCACTGCAGCAAAGATCAGTTTGTAGTTTTTTTGAACCAAAAGAATGACAAAGCAATACACCTACAGCAATATTGTTGATATGAGACGAGAACATCGGCAACCAATGTATACTGGCATTTCATTATCATCCTTAAATTTGAAACAAATTGCAACTTGTTCTGAGATCAAGAAGTTCGTGTGCAACTAAATTTACCGGAGTACTGAACCTGATCCTGATTTAGTCAAGTTTGTCAAAAACAAACTTCAAACACATCGATAAAATCACAACCACTTGTGCAGGGCATTCAGTGAGAATGACAGCAAAACATTGCTAGCTAATAGTCATATATTGCTAATGACTACGTTTCAGGAGCAGAATTTTATACCTGTAGCTTTCTTTAGCTCGAGGTGAAAAGTCATTTGCAGGGTGAAATAACTGGGGTATACTCTCCAAGGTGCTTCTTCCTGGACTACTATGAGGGCTTCTTGCTGAACTTTCTTCACTGTGGGCAAAGGCTGATCCGTTCTGATCTACAGGACTACCACCATTAGAACCTTTATCCATTTTGGTTCCAGCATAAGATGATGATGCAGCAGGAGAAGCCTCATCTACTTTGTCACTCCTGCTTGAGGGAGATCTGATATTCTCACCAGCACCACCATTTTCAATTTCAACTCTAAGATCAGTAGAGAGTGTGAAACCTGAAAGAAAATTGTCGCAATTAAACCACCACAAAGTGTTGCAATACGGATCTCCTAGGTGCACTGAACATTGACGTAATTTACAAGTAGCAGAAAAAGATGTTTCATAATACAATTGGCTCTGGAGAATTAAGTTTAAGCGACGAGTCCACCACAGAAACAGGTAAAGACAATCTAAATAACCACTTCTGAGGAGGTAATCTTATTTGGCAAACCAATAGTCAGCTTCAAACTATCGACACTTAATTCATATAGGATACCTTCATCTTCAAATTTATCCCATTCTTCATCCCAATCAACAGTTCCCTCTTGTATGCCAGGCTGCCAACCTAGAGAAAAAGTAGTAGATAGGTCAACAGAAAGATGAACCTTATGAGTTGATAGTAACTTCAGAAAGCAACACCTATCAAACCAAATCAAATTGGATTTGAAACACAACGAAAAAGTTTCTAATCAGCATGAAAAATGTATGCGCAAATAGCAGTAATGCTTAAGAAGTCCCCCAAATTACTTTTTCAAATAGATAAAATAAAAACATAATAGAAAAGAGAATGGAGATGGACAGTACTACTCTTGCATCTGAGTATGCATGACAGCTAACTCAAAAAGAGAAAACAAGACTAGTCATGCATTTAGTTATTTTCATTGGGCATGTGTTGTTGCAAACTAAATGCCCACTTAAGCGAGTACCAACCATCTCCTATGCTCATGCCACACTTATCCAATAATTTCATCTGCATCACAGGATCAACCCAATAACACAAGGATGTTACTCCTGTTTATCTGCTGTTGCAAAATTTTAAAATCTGACTTGCATACAAAATCAACTCTGACTTACATACAAAATCTCAAACTAGCCATGTTTCATCCTAATGGATTCCAAGGATAGTAATAAACCAAAAGAAGTCAATCAATACTATAACCGATCGAAATACCAAACGGGAGTTCAATGGATGCAGTTTGTTTGAGATGCAGCCCATGTTGCTTGCAACGCTCAAGCATCGCTTTCTCCAATTCTTCCAAATCAGACTGAATTCTGTCAGCACGTACCTGACAAGGAAGAAATCTAGCAGTGTTATTCAATTAGCATAATCGCAAGATTCGAGAAAGAACGTCTCAAGCGTACCTGAAGTAGGCCATCAACACTTCCCCCTTGTTCCATTTTGACTATTGCATTTTGTAATTCCAGTCTCCTCTCCTATGAATAGTTATATAAAGTCAAATAAGGGAATACGGATACCTAATGCAAGTTACCAGAAAATGGCATTTTTCATTTTTGTCATACTTACCTGAACATCACGGAAGGTAGCCTCTTCCACTGCTAGCTTTGAAGCTATCTCCCCAACTTGCTTGTACTTTTCCTCATACTTCTTTGCTAATGCTTCAACCTACAGAAATGTATGTGATATAGTAATCTATATAAATGTCTCTGATAATCTGATCAATCTCAAATGCGCAAAGAGCAGCTCAAGAACCGCAACACATGCATATTAGTATCCATGGATTTAGAAGATTCTTCCTAAGCTTATAAAGAGACAGAGTATGTATCGAGTTATAGATGCTGGTATAGTTGCTAACCAGCCTAATTAATGATGGTAGTTGATAATGGCAATGCCACAATAGGAGGAAGTCCATCAAACTCACGAACCAAATAGGACAAGCTTCTTTCTTCCTGATCAGATGTTAATACCAATATAAAACTTCTGTGATTTAGAAGGCAAGAACATTAGCATCTAAAATTCTGGAAGCCTATACACAAACAACCCATGTGTTATATTTTTCATGGTTCTCAGGATTATGAAATAAGATGCAGGTGTTTTGATGTGCAAATGAGTAAAAGAATTTACTAGTGAATGACACTGTCATAATTATAATTCAATTCTTAAGAGCTCTCTAAACCCTATCATAATATGCAATAAAGATATAGAATGAGAAATTTTGATCAAAATGTATAGCAGTGAAAAGTAGTAATCTCACATATAAGTAAAGATTATAGGCATGCAGTACAGAAATAATGAAGCCAAACTGATAGCAACAGAATAGCCAAAAAAGAAAAACAGGGGAGTCCACATAATAAGGTCATAGGATTTAAACTTGCACCTCGCGTTTATCAGCAGATGCCCTTTCAGTGATTTCATTAAGCCTATTGTCACATCTACTCTTGTAAAGAACCTGAAAAGACAAATGAGCAAAGCCATGAACAACCATATCCAAAAAGCAGAGCGACAAGCAAAGCAGTTTAAAGAGAAGAATATATCAAGAAATATGATCTGTAATTGCTCAATAACAATGCAAGATACAATAAGATGGCCAACATGTTTCTGATGGGCTTTTTATTAAGTCCTGAAAATGAACTTATTACACTCACCTAAGACGGTACTCAAAGCAAATGCATACAGATACATCACTCACTGATTTGTCACTTTGAAGTGCTTGTAAACAGGGTTTAAGAATGGAAAATAAGAAAAAAATTACTAAACAGTTATTTCAGTGGAGTGAATCATGTCTATACCTCCTAAAATTCCATTCACAATGTTAAAGTACCATCACCTAAACCAGACAGAGCTCACAATTCAATAACAAAAGATGCTATAGACAAAGTTTCAGTCCCTCATCAATGAGTGGCAGTTTACCAGCTCTTTTCTTGAATGGATTTGTTACAACTTACAGTACATAAGTGTTCTAGTAGGAGTCTCAAATGGATAATATATTCTATAATCAGAGCACATGTCTCAGGTAAAAGCTGGAATGGTAATTGGCATTTCCTTCCTAGGAACATCGTTTAGTAAGCACATGCCATCTCCTATACATAGAGGTAAATGGTCCAAATTATTTTATAATTCCTTTCTCTGCCACATGCATCGCCACACTCTCCTCAATACTTTGTTGGCCACCTAACAAAGCCTTCGAGTAATTAGGCTTAACCCATCAATAGCTGTTGCAAAGTGCGTTATCCAATTTTTGCAAGATACATGATGTTGAGGGCCATCACAGCTAACATGAAAATACGAGGTTTGGTCAACCATGACTGCCTGAATTATGACGAACAGTCCAACGCCATTGGATGAGGTTGTTGATTTGCTACTCAAACCAAGTCTACAACCTTGAACTTTTCTCATGATATTCTCGATCTCTTACACTTATGCATAGAAGTTCAATAAACTACTTGCATGTCATGCAGAACTTGAAAATGGCAGTTTCTTGACTACATAAAAATAAGAACCAAGTACTGCAGTAATGGAGATGTAAACTTTTCGAAGAATCAGTAGAACTCTGATGATTTTATCCAAAAATCCAATAACAAGGCATCAGTGGAAGGAGTTTATACATGACACAAAAACATCAATTCCCCTCTTCTTTTCTTTTTTTTTTTCTTTTTTTATTTTATTTTAAATTTACCAGATACAAAAGAAGAGTTGTAGATGAAGAACTTAGACAACCACGAAGAAAGACTTACTAGTTCTTGCATCTTGGTACGATAAAATTCTATCTTCTCTTTCGAATCAAGAATCTGTTTCTCAATTTGTGGCACCTTCACACAGGAAGAGATATATTAATAATGCAAATACATCTGAATGATGACATGTTGCATTCTGACAGTACTAAACAATAAAAGACAACAAAATAGGAACCATGTCACACATTGCAATTCCTAATCAAATAGAGTGTTTGATGTTTATAACATGAATGATGTATTCTTAATATGAATGCAATTAGACTTTGTTCTTTTGGTGGTTAATTATTCAATAGATAAATTGAAACAGATTGCTTCACTTCACATATCTTAATTGACAAGTAAAAAAGGAACAGTAACCAATACCTACATGAACTGCACATAATAAATTTATAGGCTGAAAATCATAGTAAAAGTTACACATGCACATGCTACTTCTATAATAATAAAATGCTTGAGCATATTGAGATAGTTCCAGCAGATAGTCCTCCACCATCATTGTGTTCATTTTGTCTTCCGCATCGATTGAAGCAGCTCTCAATTATAGATCTTGAAAGACCAACTGCTTATCTCCTCATTAAGTGAAAAAAGCTAATTAGCATATTTTCACCTTGTATAAGCAGGAAGATATGTACATTTAAGTTTGCAAATGCTAGACAGAAAAACCATAGATTTGCATGCTTCCATTAGGACAATCTCCATTGGATTAAGAGAGCCAGACCAGTGGTTCAATTGTATTCAGAGTTTTAAGAAGTTAAGGTTTCGAACCAAGAGCCACTTCTTAGAAAGGAGTGAGTTCATCTTTGCATTACGGATAAACCATTTTAAACATTGTAGCACATATAAGTACGAGCCTGCTCAATATGCGTAATATGATCAAAATACCATTTTCAGGTGAACTGAAATTGCAATTGAGTGTTGAAAAAGAAAAGAACCATCCTTTGATCAAAGACAAATAGTTAGAAGATGCCTAAAGAAAAAAAATACCTTTTTCTCCTCAGCCTTTGGTGACTGCGAGACCAGCACACTTTGCATGTCACCACCATGGCTTTGGATAAGAAGGTTCTTGTCCAGAACCGGGAATCCTGGCCTCTGCTGCAATGGATTCAGGGCACCGCCAGTTCGAGAAACTGAATTTGGCAAAGGGGGCTTGAATCCAGAGGAAGGAATTGGTGGACGTGATCCAGGGAAGCCTTGCTGTGGTAAACCTATACAAGTTCCAAAACAGGGGCATATTATACAATAAACCACATGCAACATTAAGCAGTAAAGAAGAGAACTTCTTTGGTCTCATGTTCACACTAACATGAAGTAACAGAAGACATTCAATCGGCGCTGTGATAAGATACATACCAGGATTTGGCCAGGTAGGGCCACCGTAAACATTCGATGTTTGTCCAGTAGCTTGTAGCAAAGCCTCATCAAATTTAACCCTGTTTGGGAGCACAGAAGGAAGAGTACGCCCTTCCCGGAACCGTTCCATCAGATAAAGAGCAGTGCAGAACTCTCTTAGTGAAAGCATACTATCGTTATCTTGGTCAGACAAATCCCACACTTGCTTTAACACCTCTGCTTGGAAAGAAATGCAATTAGCAAATTAAATGTCCGGAAATATCGTTAATATAACCTCTGGTATATTGAGGTATCTGTGACATGACGTAAAACTGTTCAATGCTAGAACTTCGCAAAGACTGATCAATAAGCTCATGAAAGCAGCAAATATCAGGGAGTCATTTCCAATACCAGCAGTCTAAATCGCTACAGGGATAAACATCTTGTAACAAATACGTTGTTCTAACATCACAAGCCCAAGAAATCATATAAAGAGAAATACCTACCTCTAGGAAGCCTCCAGCTCAGGAACAGATTACGTGCCTCCACACCTGTAATTTTTCCGTCTCTATCCTTGTCTACTTCCACAAATACAGCAGTGTACTTCTTAATATCAGATTGAGTAAACCTAGGCCATGGTTGCTCTGATTGACCAGAAGCAGAACTAGCAGGACCCACCAAAGAATTGGAAGTTGCTAGTGTTGAACTACTCTGCAAGGCACCTAATTGATTTTGCATATCTAATGGCGCGTGCAGCTGGTTCTGGTTGCTAGCAGCAGGAAGTGCTAACATGTTATTCAAAGAATCAAGTTGACTTGGTTTCAAAGAATTCTGGAACCCTGATGATGGTAGGGGAGATGCTACCGAATTAGATTTGGAGCTTGCAGAAAAGCTTGGTGTCATAGAGTCTGAGTTTGTCTTAGGAGCTGCAGGTAAAAGATCACCTCCAAAAACTGTGTCAGAAGCAAACCCATTGCCAGATTGCACCAAAGCTTCTGAATCTGACACAGCTGGTTGTGATGACTTTGGAACTGGGTCTTGTTGTATGGTTGCAAGCAACGACGTAGGTGCTGTTGGGGTCTGCGGATTCGGTGACATGATACTTAGTGCTCCTGAGACAGCTTGAGCAGGCTTTTCTTGATTAATTGACGGGGTAATGCCTGTAACGGGAATCTGAGAAGGTCCTCCAACTGAAGCCCCGGTAGTTCTTCCACCAAGCCAATTGGTTGTCTGATTCGACATATTTGGGCTTGGAAGAGGTGCACTGGCAATGCTCCCTTTCCCTGAGAGCCCAGAATTGACAACGGGCAACGCATTTACCGGCTGAGTGGGAATAGGAGCTGCAAACAAAGAGGACCCAGATGTCCTTGAAACCGTTAAGATGGTTTCATGAAATTATTTTATGATAAAAGCAACAGAAACTTGTCCTTACCTGCATTTGGAAGGGCTCGAGGGCCACCAAACCCGCTATTTTGAGATACAACAGGTGCCATACTACCCATTTGAACAGGGGGACGCATCGTGGGATTCAAATTGGATGGAGCAGCCACCATATTTATCTGAGTTGCAGGAGCTGCCACAGGATTTATCTTAGGGGCGGGAATTTTAGCTGCTGCAGGGCCATATAATGCTGCTTTCACAATTTCTGGTGTTAGTTCCCGCCCACTTTGAGCAACTGTTACAAGTTTCAATGCATTACAGAATTCTTCTCGTCCAAGAAAACCTGTTCGACTTTGATCAGCATGCATCCATATCTGCATTCAACAATCACCATTCACTATAACAAGCATAACAAGCTTCAAGTTGTAAACTCAAATCAGAAGAAAGAAAAAAGTTCACATGTGAATAAAACTTCAACTGTATAGTGCACAAACAAACATATCAGTAGCATTTGCACAAGGACTTTATGGTGAGATTTTATAATAAACAAAAAAACAAAAGTTTTGAGAGATTACCATTGTTTGAATTACATCTTGAAAACAATGAGTAAACACTGTATATGCAACTTCTTGCTGAACACATTCGAGATAAACATTGAGATAATAACCAATTGATTGACTATTCAGTTTGGTAGTTAGCAAGCAAAATGGCACTTCACATCATTAATATCAGCTTAGCAACTTACTGAATGGATCTTCAGCCCTAATCCTACAGACTACTTTCCTTCTTGAAACAAAGAAAAACAAACTAAATCGCTGTTCACTAAGGCGCCTAAAATATTGAGGACAAACTAATTCTCCCTTAAAGACAATACAGCTGCAAATGACACCATAGAACAACTAAATAATCCCAGCAAAGCTACTTACAAAACAGATCTTAAACACAAGAACCAGCTAAACACCTTTGCCGCTCAATCTCAGCTATCTTAAAATCAATACTGCTGCACTGAACTCTTCAGCTCTTCAAGACAACTTGCGCAACTGTACTCCACATCATCCAAGCTCCTCTATTGTCAGGTAAACTTACTTACAAACATGGGGACAATAGGTACTAACCTATAATGTCTTCACTTTTTAATACGAGCACTCAATTCAACATCTCCGCTTCTTGAAGTTATGATATGATTATCAACTTTTAAAATTCAACCTAAAAGTATTGAATGCTTATCAGATCTGGCTAAATTCAGCTTCGAAATGTAATATCGCATAATTCAACACAAACAGTACATAACCTTGAGAGGTGAAAATATAAAACTGACCTGGGCTAAGACGTTCTTGGGCAAGTTGGATCTCTGAAAGAACTTGACAGCTTCAGCACCACTGATCCGTCCATCACGGTCCAAATCAGCTTGCCTGAAGTAAGCATTGAAAGCCTCCATCCCAGCAGCCGGCGCCGGTGACTCCGCCATATCCGGCGAAATTGAGCTCGCTTCACGTTGGAGAGAGAAACAAAACGGACAGAATTTCTTGAGCTATATCGCCGGTGATAATGGTGACGGTTGGATTCGATCAATCGAGGAAGGAGAAAACGGAGATGACAAATCCCTCCTGGATCTTTTGAACAATATCGGAATTAGCCTTCCCCTTCGCTCAGTGGTCCGTTGTCCTGGTTCCGGCTGGTGAGTTTCCTCGTTCGGTTTCTTTTAATGGCCTTAATGGACCATCAGTCTACCAAAAGCCTGCCAAAGCCTGAAATTGGTACGCAAGTAGGCTTAGCTATGGGCTCATTTGTATCACTATTACACGAAAGGAGTGTTTGGTGACAGTGCTTAATAACACTATTTTTTATTTTATAAAAATTTTTATATTTTAATAAATTTTGTATAATACTATATTTTAAAAAATTAACTAAATTAATTATTTATCATATAATTATTTATATTTTTAATTTTAAAAAATCAAGTTTGTTTCCAAAAATAAGTTCTATTTAAAAAAATTTTTTTATCATAAGCATTTCAAACGTCCGCGGAAATACCATTCTCACTAAAGGTTCAGGGAAATTTTTATGGTGCATCGTGTATGGCAGTGACAAGCATGCGACACACTAATACCAATAAAAAGATATATGCCACAAGGTTTAAAATTTTTTGCAAACACAAGACTAAGGATCATATGTACCGGAAATTTGTATATTTGTTAGGTGCGTTTCGCATCATATTGCTCCATTATGGACAGAAGTTTAAACCATTTGCCATGGGCTCACGGGAATTTATGGTGCAGAGTATTATATTGGTGTTGTCTATGAGGCCAGCTCTGTTCATACTATACTGCAAACTATTGTTTGCTGCTTATCATTTGGCTAGACCAACAAATTCGATGGAAATGTAGAATGGGCGGTCATCTGTTGGTTATGAATCCCCTAATAAGTCTACCGTGGGAAGTGTAGCTGCAGGTACCAAGAGGTTTGAGGCAAAAAGGATATATCCTAACAAATTCAAGGATTAGTTGTTTCTATTGTTTTTGAGCATTGAAGCATTTGGGCTTGTTAAATGCTCTAGATTGCTTGATGTAGGATCGTTAGATCATCTTTTACATGTATTCTTTGAGAAAGAGGGGTCTCTTTTGCCATCTGCATAAATTCGATCAAAGAATATGTTTATGCTTGTAATCATTGACAAGCAGTGTAGTAGTGAAGGCAAGGTGGTAAAACAATGATGGTGACTTTCAGGCCTTGCTTGAATCATGAGTGCCAAGCAATAATGTAATGCATACTCGATTTAGAACGAAAACAGAAGCCTTTCATAACGCCTCCCTCTAAAATGTGCAACATCTATGCTTATGTCAGATCAGAATTACCAGAACTGAATCTGCCATTACTCGTTCACCTGCTGGGACGTTCATTGCCTCTGAACAGGTCTCACATTTCATCTATAAAAAGCAGTTCCAAAAAATTCCCAATAAGGACCCGTTGAATATTGTAAAGTGGCAATACTCTTCCGCGCTCGATGTTCATAAAGTTGTCTTTCATTCACAATTAAACTTCCCAACTCAACCATCTGTTCAGGTCGATCCTACAACCATCAGGACCAGTGTATATCACTTTGCGTGTTTAGCCAGTTTTAGATCAATTTAAATCAATTTAAAATTCAAATGATTTCTCATGATCAGCCTCCCTTTGACTTCAGATCCAGTAAGTTTGAGCTCACTTATACACAAAAATCCATGGAACTTGGGTTGAATGATACTCTTGTCATATGGGTGTGTAGATGTATTTACCGCAGCATATATGATCAGTCTTGTCTAAACACTATCTTGTAGAATGTTACGTATTTAGCATCTCCAAACATTAAAAAACAGATGGTGTTTATAAAAACTCTTGTTTATTTGGGGAAAACTTTTTTAATTCTATAGGAACTCAATGTAATCCCAAATACCTCGTGCAGAGAAGCACATGGTCACATGCTGGGATAAGTGCAATCTTCCCTGGTTTTGAGGAAAGTGGAAATGGCATATGTGTGAGAGTTGACGGATGTCGAAACGAAAATGCATTGCACCTATTTCATATCAACATCATAATAGTCCATTGAGTGAAGGTTGAGTGCCACCAACTTCACCTGTTTCAGTTACCTGAGCACTTTCATCACTTGCTAGAACATCTTAAGGCTTAACAATTCAATCTTGGTTCCGGATCTACTACCTAACCTGGTTTTGTTTTGAGGATTATTCTAGGCTATTAAGGAAATGCAAATATGTTTTAATCAGTTAACCGAAGTGCGCGTGTAGGAACAGCTAACAGGCAACAGCTGCGGTTTCCTTACTCAACATTCGAACTAGATGAGTGCCTGATATCAGATCTTTATACATGAATAAATTGATTCGACCATAAAACTTCTAGATGATTGGCCACTTCTAGTAACTTCAACAAAATATTGTTGATCGTAACAGTATTATAATTATGAGACTATTTTTGCCGTCGAAGTAAATACGTTTTCGTGTACACGCAGTGCTATCTTCTTTATTTTTTCTGAACCTTTTGCTCTTTATTTTCTTTCAAGAAGTAGACAGTGCAGTTATCAAGTTCCCTTTTGGGATATATGTCGTGTTCTACTGCATTCACTCCTAACCTGCTGGTGCAAGGAAAAAACATACATAATTCTCCCATCTAGAACACACTGTCGCAGGTTTTAACATATTTTTATGCTATCTTCAAACATATTCTTAATGCATATTGTCTGAGTATGATTCAGCCTTCGCTTGTATCCTTAGCTCATGAAGTGTTACGTATTTCACCGTTCTCAAGATTTATATGTGTACTATTTTAGCAGAATAATCATTGTTATTAGTCATGCTATAATGTGAAAGCGTTGCAAATTCATGGGAATTCTCATAAGCTATAAGCATTAATCACGCATAAGAATAAAGTTATTAGTGTTAAATTATTCATTTCTTTACTTTGCTTTTGTGTCTAAGAGGTCCCATTAGTACGACTAACAAAACAACAATGTCACGCGACAGCTGGGGCATGGGCGTAACAAAGAAAGAAGCTATCAATGATTGCCATCGACTTATTAACAGGAATCAGAAAGCTACCAAACTTCCAGCGAGCTTTTTTCGGTCTTCTTGGCGTTTCATCGAAGCCATAAGGAAGAATAAATCTCCATGCCATTACTAACTCCTGTAAAAAATAAAATTTATCACAAAATCTGTAAAGTCATTCACTGAAAACCCCTCTAGGATTAACTAATTAACCTGAACGCCGCTTACGCATTCCCCACTGTAGGGTTCTATTTATGCCTGATCTCATCAAAGTGAAGACCATAATTTCATAGCTCACACAGAAAATTTGGACAATTGAGTTAAGTGGGTCAGGATTAGTCCAGAGTCCATTGAGATGAACGCAGACCAGAAAATTGGTAGACAAATAAGGTAATGTTTCGGAATACTTTTAAATTTTAAAATTTTATTTTTTTCATATTTTTATAAATTTTTATATTATTTTACCTAAATTTTAAAATATACAACAATATAATTTATAAAATTTTATTTATTTTATATATTTAATTAGCTGAATAAAATTATTTAATAAATATTTCGAAAATATTTTATTTAAAAATTTTCTTTTCAAAATCACCATTGAAATAGACAATTCCAATTCTGCAAGTTGCACACGAATTTAAAGGTAAGTTTGATTTAACTTATTACAAAATTAAATTTTAAAATTTTTATTCATGTTTTTTAATAGAATTTTATAAATACATAAAAATTTATTTAAAAATTTTAAAAATATTAAAAATTTACATAATAAAATATTTTTTATTATAATTTTTAGAAATAAAAAAATAAAATATTTTTAATTAAAAAAATTCTATTTCAAATGTACTGCATCCTAACCGGCCTTATCGTTGCATGCATTCGGGCATGGCATGTGCTCGAGCAGAACCTTGGATTGTCAAAAGCGTGTTTACCTTAGATACACTTTCTAAAAATCATAAATAAATTTAAAATTAAAATATATTTAATACAAAATAAAATTTATATTTATTTTATACAAAATAAAAAAATAATTAGAAAAATATTAAGTTTGGTTTTATTATTATTTTATTTTGAAATGAATAAAACATAAACTTTATTAAATGAATTTATATAATAGATAAGTATCTCCTAAATCTCACTTATCACCGTCAACAGTTACAATCTTTTCCTCTTTAAGGGTCAACTGTCGCTGACCGTTTGAACTTCTTCCCTGTTAATAACTGATTGCATTCTATTTAAAAAAACACGGAGTTGATTTTAGAATAACGAGACACTGAAACACATAATTTCCAAAACTGCTCTCTTTGCACCTTCACTATATAATTTATTATCATGGTATAACAGAAACGGAACCTTTAATGTTGATTGGTAATTAGAAACTAAACACAAACAAAACTACAAAAGTTGCCGTTGGTCAGACTACAAGCTTATTTAGCTCGAGATCACTTGTTAAATGCAATTCAATTGCAAAGTTGAGCTGAGTGCAGCTAGCTGCGAGCTGGTCCCCTGACCAATCTTGTCCTTCTTGGTTTTCAAAGCATTATTAAACTCTTTCCTCTCCTTCAAAAAAGAAAGACTACTATATAACACACCGAGAAAGTGAAACAGAACAAAGCCCCACCTTGCAGCTGTCTCCAGCTCTCCATTTAACCCATCTATTTTATATATATAGCTCCTCTTCCTTCTTCCTCTCAAATCAAAACCCAAACGCATACATCAATCAGTTTGTTTCAAAAAATGCATCACAAAACCTTTCTAGTGCTCTTCTTCTCCTCCCTTCTTTCCTCACCAACTCTTCTTCTCCATGCTGCTTCACCGTTCCCTTACCATAAAACCCAAAACCTGAATATAAACCACGCACAAACAACTGAAACAAGCAGCAGCAGTACAGAGTTGGGTACATCAAAGAAACACGAAGGCGCATCAGACCTTGTTCACCTTCGCTACCACATGGGTCCAGTACTCTCATCTCCGATCAACCTCTACATAATTTGGTACGGCCGTTGGTTTCCTTCCCGTCAATCTATTCTCCGAGACTTCCTTCTCTCTCTCTCCGACCAAACCCTTAAATATCCTTCTGTTTCCCAATGGTGGTCCATTGTTTCGCTCTACGCCGACCAAACCGGCGGCAACGTCACTCGCCGGTTCACGATCGCCCGTGAAGTTTCCCTCAATCCTTCACGTTCCCGTGGTACTCAACTCACTCGCCTCTCCGTTCAACAGATCATCGCCGACGCCGTTTCTCAACGTGGTGTCCCAGTCGATCACCGTAACGGTGTCTATCTCGTGTTAACCTCTCGTGAGATCCGCATGCAAGAATTCTGCCGGGCAGTTTGTGGGTTCCACTACTTCACTTTTCCGTCCATCGTCGGACACACGCTGCCTTACGCGTGGATCGGAGACAGTGGGGCTCAGTGTCCAGACGTCTGCGCGTACCCTTTCGCTATACCGGCCTACATGGAGAGCGCGCAGAAACCAATGATGCCGCCGAACGGAGACGCTGGTGTTGATGGTATGGTTAGCATTGTAGCACACGAGCTCGCTGAGCTTTCAACGAACCCATTAGTGAACGCTTGGTACGCGGGTGAAGACCCAACAGCGCCAACGGAGATCGGAGATCTGTGTGAAGGAGTTTATGGAACCGGCGGAGGCGGAGGGTATACTGGTCAGGTAGATGCTGATGGTCAGGGAAGGAAGTATAACCTTAACGGCCGTGGACAAAGAAGGTTTTTAGTTCAGTGGGTTTGGAACCCGTTGCTTCAGGCATGCTCTGGACCCAACGCTACTGATCAGTAAAAGAAATTTTTGGTCATTTTTTGTTCAGTGGATTTGTTTTCTGTTTTATTAATTTCTGATGGGGGTATATAGGGTATATAACCGGTTATTATTAGTTTCTTTTTTATATTTAGAACTTTTATGCTATATGTATATACACTTATGTTTTGATTTCTTGTGGTTTAAAACTAATAAACGCCGAGTATCTGCATGTATCAATAGTATTGTATAGCTATCAAATTGATAGCATATATTTTGGTCATCCATAAATTACTCAAGATTTAAAACCAACCAAAACTAGCTTCATAGAACATTCCATGATGCGCTAGTTTAGGATTCCATAGTGGGTGTTTCAACTTTCAAGGCCCTAGTATAACACTGTAAATACATAACCAACATCAAAAAAGTTCAACCACCCTCTCCTAAAGGGTAGAAGTTGCTCTATAAATCAAGACCAAATCATCTAACATATTTTGAAAGTTTTCACATATTTATTATGTGCTCCAGTACTCGAGTTAGCTTTAAGGTGGAATGTGCTATACACCAACGATAAAAGAAGCTTTGATCAAATTAATATCATGGTATATTTTAAATGATAGAAAATAAATTTCGTGAAACTAAGTGAAATTAAATCTGGTGAATTAGATATAGTTATGCGAGGTTGAAGTAAACAAAATTACAAAAGTTTAAACTCAAAGAAAGAAAGTGACTTTCGTGTAATTGAGATTTTTAATCTAGCTATTTTTAATGAATACGAGTACTAGAATCAATCTAAAACGAGTCAACCGCTTTGAGATGTTTGACATTGATTTTCAAAGACTTATCATTCTAAATCACTCCACCATTTTTCAATAAATTTTTTAACAGTATTTTATAAATTTAAAAAAAATTTAAAAATATAAAAAATTATATATTATTAATAAATTATATATATAATAATAATAATTAAATTTATTTTCTGAAAAAATTTAAAATATCTTTTGTAACGGCCCGTTAGTGACGACTAGCAATTTCCTTTTAGTTAAGCGTGAAATAACTAGGCTGATCCAAGTCCAATCCCTACTTGGTTAGTTGGTTTTGATAACGAGGCTCGATGTTTCTATCCGGGCTGGCCCATATGGCTCATATATCTGCAAGCTAAACGCTTCTTCTCTTCTTTCCTTTCCCGCTAACCGTCTCAGCTAGGCCTCAGTGCTCTACTCTCTCCCTCTCTCTCTGCTCTCCTTCCCAGTTCCCGCTCCCGCTCTCTGTTTTTTGATCGATTCTTCCATTAATCTGCAAAAGTTTCTTAGGATTCGATCCAGATTTGTTATTATTTGGTTGCGATTTTTCTTATTAGCTTCAATTCGCTCGATTCTCTGAGAAACTTTCTCTAAGGAAAGATCTTCTCGAAGTTGATTCTGCAACAAAATTAGGAATGAATTAGGTGAGATTGCAGTAATTTTATCTTTTATTGTTCCAAATTTTTGTTTTCTATTTCCTGTTTCGAGTCAGTATTTTTGACAAATTTGGTTTTGCGGAATACCTGATCAATGATCGTTGTAATTATTTTGAGAAATTTCAGCTTGCTCTGATATGAAGAGCATAAAGCACTTGCATAAAAATGTTCATACTTCACTCCGTTCAAGTGTTATTCTATTCGACTTGCCAAGAGTTGTTGAAGAGTTGATCTATAATAGTTTGGATGCATGTGCAACAAAGGTATTCAGTTGAACTCCTTTTCTTTATTGCAAATTATAGTGTCTTTTCCTTTATGCCTTCGCAATCGTAAAGATAGTACAAAATATTTTTTGTTGCAAAATTTTCTTGCTGGTGCTTGCTTGCATGCGTGTTTAATTTGAACATTTTTGTGTTTTTATATCATTTAAAGAGTCACGCTTGTAAAGAATTGGAGATGTTTTTCTGGTCTAGTTATAATTCTTGATGCAACCTATCACGCTAATTAATGTGCAAATAAACTTCAACTCTTGTGCCACCTCGAGCTCAGACAGGAATTATTCTTTTATCATTATCCAGTTATGTTTGGCCTTAATGCAGATGATATACATACTGGAACTATTGGTTGTATGTTCAGAAGTTGAAGCCATATTAGGCTATAACTAGATTTTTTTCTTCTCATGCATTGGCCCTAAATCATGTTATCAGCCTTAAGAACTCCAGAGCTTATAATATGAAGGCGGAAAGGCTTCATAACACAAAACAATACAGATCCATAGACTGTTTTATTTTTTTATTTTAATTTATTTTTTGTAATTTACTCAGCTTGAGCTGAACCTTATCTAAGAAGCATCAAGAGAAAGACTATAAGATTCTGTCTAAGGCTCTTAAATATTTTATTAATTCATGAACGTTGTGGCGTGGCTAAAATGAATTCTAATATCTATGTTGCATTTCAATGTTTTAGTAGTTGTAATTTCAGTCTTGCTACCTTAGCTAACTGAATATTGTAACATTAGCTTCCCCTATAAAATGCAAGTGTAGAGTAAACTTCTAGATAGCGACTGGATATTTTTAAATAACAATGTTGATTGAGGCATGTACCCACTTATCATTTAGCTCTATTTTCCTGAGGAAGTTCAAGCCTTGATAGCATGTCTGTGTTATGACTATACCCTAGTTTGTCCCTTTGTCACTTTGACAGTCTATTGAGATAATGGAAGCAAAACGAACTGGCATTATTTCTTTTTTGTTATTTTCCTAATGATGTCTCGCTTAATCACGAAAAAGAAGTTGCCATCTACTGCTGTTCTTTATTAGATGATTGTTGTCCATTTAAAGATTTTCTAAACCATGTTCTTAGTCTGTTAGTGATTCCTGCACTTTTTTCATCTTCGAAATTTTGGAAAGCATGCTGCTATTCGTATAACCATAAAAATGCAACTACAAAAGGTGATCATCTGGAGAAAATGGGCTTAATAATGTCTCTATTATTGTTCCATTGAGCTTATCTTATACTTCTGTTAATGCTTTTCTTTCACAGTCTCCATTCTGTAATCTAAACCACTGTAAACTTTACAGGTTCATATCTCAGTAAATCTTGATGCATGTTATGTCAAAGTTGAAGATGATGGTATGTTGCTCTCTTTACATTCACGCAGCATTAGAAGCTGCTATATGTTTTGCTCATTGAATTATGGTTTTTTATATTACTTGTTCTGATCCATCCTCAGGATGTGGCATCACTCGTGACGGCTTGGTTCATATAGGAGAACATCACGGTACTTCTTCACTCCTTCTACTCTTTAAAGAAGTTCTTTGGCCTTCGACGCTCTTGGTTGCTTTGATGACAAACAGCATTGCACTCTGTATTTCACATTTGTGTAGTATTTACGTTTTGTTGTCATTCTCCTCGTGTAGATTAAAGAAGAGTGACATTTTTGAAGATTAATATAATTATGCTGTAAGGAATTTGCTCATGCATGTCTTTGAAATTTTTACATATCATAACTATGCAGCATCATCCAAGCTCTCGTCTAACATGGTGAATGACATTGGAAACATGGTGTTTCATGGAGAGACGTTAGGTTCGCTTTCTGATGTATCGTTGGTTGAGATAAGAACAAAAGCACAGGGAAAGCCCAATGCATATTGCAAAATCATAAAGGTATTACTTGTGTTTAGCAATTACCACAACTGTGGCATGCTTGGTCATAGAGTGTCAGTCTTCAATAATTGTACAGGGTTGGAAGTGCTTGTTCCTTGGAATTGATAATCAAAGGCAAACTGCAGGTACCACAGGTGAGAGAATGGAATACTTGACAGGGGTTTTTTTTCCCCCTCACTACGTTTGTCCAACTTAAGTCTTACATTTGGACCAAGATAGAGTCTTGTTTGTGCATGCATACCCAGTGTAAAACAGAAAGAATATTTAGCTGATTTTAAGTCATACTATCATGGTTATTTTGCTAGAAGCACTTATTGATCCTGCTTGAATCTCATTGATTATCACTATATCTCTCCCATATTGGTGATAAACAAGTTTGTAGTCTTCACTCTTCTGATGCATGCATTTAGGTTCTTCTGCTTTTCTTAGTATAACAGTCTTTCTTTGTCATTTGGTCAATCATTGAACAAGAATCTTTGTATCTCTATTCTATATAGAAGACTTTGGTAAGTGTTGAATATAGAAAATTTTTCCATCTACTTTCTCATAATGTAGAGTGTTCGGTATGTGTTAGTTATACTACTCTTGTGCCTTTCCTGTTACCTTGATTCTGCAACAATGTGTGGTAAAATTTAAACTACTTCTGTTTGTCTTTGTCTGCCTGAGTATTTACAACGAGGCTGCAGTCATGTTTTGATGCCTCCAACCAACCTTCAAAAATGTGCAGATGTTTTATATTGCACTTCAGTGATATGGAATTGTTGACAAAATTTGTACTTGTGATTTAAAAAATTATCAGCTTAACAAGAAAAGTTGGTTGTATAAGCATTTTTATATCTTGCAGTCATTGTGAGAGACTTATTCTACAATCAACCAGTACGCAGAAGGAACATGCATTCAAGGTGCTTCCACTTTCTCACCTTTGTTTTCGTTTTTGACTTTAAATAGGAAGAAATTATTCCTCACAATGTGGGAATCTTGTCATTGAACTGATTTTCCAACGATGATGGTAGGCATAAAAATGTGCTGCATTCCCTGAAGAAATGTGTGCTTCGAACTGCACTAGTTCATCCCCAAGTTTCATTCAACATCATCAATACTGAGAGGTTGTTTAGTTACTACAGAATGATGTTGTATGGTTGCTGCTTTAATCTTATTTCTGACTGATGTTATTTGGTTACTCAGCAAGGATGGGCTTCTTCATACTATGCCTTCCAAGTCACCGCTTCAGCTCATATCGGACACTTTCGGGAGAGATGTTTGTGGCTCTCTACGAGAGATAACTTTCGCTGATGACATTTATAAGCTGTCTGGATACTTGTCTGGCCCTACCACTGTTTTCTCTACAAAGGTAATTTCAACTAAAAGAACCAGTAACAATGAGCTTATCCTGCTTTCTAACTCCAAGTTACGCATTTTGCAGGTTTTCCAATTCCTATGTATCCTTGATCAATGTCTTCATTCCCTCATTGATTCTTAACTTGCAACCTTGACAATTCTAAGATATCAACTCGAGGTTCATTAGCAAGGGTCCAATCCATAATCTTCTGAATAGTCTTGCAGCGAATTTGGAGTGTTTGATGACCATGCAGAGGGTAGATCCTCAAATAGATGGAGGAAAGAGACAGAGAATTCAAGGATATCCTGCATTTCTGATTAATGTTTTGTGCCCTTTCACATGTTATGACCTAACATTTGAACATTCACAGACAGTTGTGGAATTTAAGGTTTGCTCATGGTTCTGTTCTTAGAATTTTCTTTTATTGTTTTATGTCATTGTATGTCTGTCCATATTGCCCCTTTGCTTATGTAGTTTCATTGCTTAGATATTAACTTCTGCACCTAGATTCAAGTGCATTTGAGGTAGCCTCTGTGACTTTTGCCTCCAATTAACATCAAACTATTCATGTGTCTCACGTGAGGATGTCAGGTGATAAAATTAGTTGGTTTAATGAGTAAATTTTGCTGCAACAAGTATGCAAAGCTTTTGGGAATCATGAGTCCTCAATCAACCAACCAAAGCTAATGGTTTCTGGAAGTTGCTAATGGTTACTTTTTACATGGTAAACTATGTTTTAGTTTCTTTTGGAAATCTGTTTTTATGTTTCTTATGCACGATAAATACATGCATTGCATGTATCATAAGTACAAGTGGGATCGCCGACACTTTGTAGTTCTACATAGTTATTCATTTTTATACTTTACCTTGGTATGAAGTACTACATTATGGATTGTGTTATCAGGGTTCTGTCCAAGTAGTTGAAGCTTGGCAGGAAAAGTGTAGGAGGCAGAGGGTGTGTTTCTTGGGACAAGGGTGAAACATGTGATAACTGGATTGCCAATTCAAAACCTAATAATATGCTTCATTGTTGTTATTTTAGTTTGCAGTTCCTTTCATTTAACTTAGTAAGTTTTTGGCAAATACTTTTGTTTAACTTGGTAGAGGATTATTTCTTTCACTTTATGAGATCTTTTATCTTCATGTCTTTTGCATTTGGAATAGATTATACCTCAGAATTTCTTCTTATCTCTTTCGTTTACTTCAATCATCAGAATTGGGCAACAATTTTGCACTTTTTTGAGCATGCCATTACATGCGTCTGGAATGGACTCTCAGTTGAATCTTCAGAAGGTGGATAATTACTTAACTTTATGAGGTTCGATATTGCCAGAATGAATTGTCTAACTTTAAGCCCTTTTGATGTGAAAGGCTTTCCCCAGCAACAAGGAAAGGACCTTCTTGAAGAGGAAGAAATTACAAGAACCGAAATTCAAGAAGAAGGTTTGTTAGAATCCTAGCAATAGTTTAAGTATCTGTAGTAATTCTACAATGCTTCATATATCAGCAATTCATAGTTCTCAACGGAAGAACCTATCAGTCTAATCTCAAATTTTTTTCTTAATTAAATTCCTTCAGTACTAGGGGTGGCAATTCGGATTACTGGGTCGGTTCCGGATCGACCCATATAATAAGCGGGTCAAAATTGTTCAATCCTAATCCGACCCATTTATTTATATGAGTCAAAATTATCAATCATAATCCAACCTATTTATAACCGGGTCAAATTCAGGTCGACCCATTTAATAATTAAAATTATTAAAATAAAAATAATAAATATTAATTTTTAATAATAATATATAAAAATATTAATTATGATATATTTAAAAAGAAAATTATTAATTTTGACAAAATTTATAAATTAAATAAAAATTAGTTAAATTAAGATAAATTAAAAAATATATATATACAAATTAAATTCAAAATTTTTGCTATTATTTTCTAATTATTAAGTAATATATACTATATAAATAATTAAACGGGTCAATTTCGGGTCAACCCGAGCCCGACCTGAACTTTGGGTCATTTTCGGATCGATCCGAGCCTGGCTAAGAGTTGATCCAAACCCGACTTTTTCGGGTCAGTTTGGGGTCGGGTCGAAATTTGCCACCCCTATTCAGTACTATCTAAGGGTGGCAAATGGAAGTTCATATTTTAGTCTCCCGAAACTCTACAATATTACAAACATAGCTCAAGAAGTCGGCATATAGTTTGTGTCTTATAATTGCGGAGTTCCTTGTTTCAGTTATCTGTTACTACTCTCTTTTTGGCCATAGGATAGTTACCTTGCCAGGATGGTGTTTATTATACTTATTAACGATGGCACTGTCATCATATGCAGGAGTCAGCAAGCTTTCAGATTCAAGAAAAAGGAAGAGGAACCTTGAGTTGTCAAGAAGCTATTCAACTCATAGCCCAAAATCTAAATCTCTCAAAACATTAAGAGATATCAGTTCTAGTGAGAAGTATAGGACATCATCTAGGGAGAAGAAAGTGTTGCTTCCAGAGCTCAAACCTTGCCACAGAAAGAATCTCTGTGCTTCTGAATCTAATTTTTCGATTCGAGAGTTATGTCATGGCAAGCCTGATGTTTTCAGTTCTACTGGTGCTGAAAAGGGTGCAGAGACTGAATCTAATCTTTTAATCCCTGATGTGAGTTCTTTTCCCCTTAAGGATGGAATTGTGTTTGATTGGTCTCCTAAAGCTGATAAGATATTGGACAAAGCCAAATCACTGCATAATCATAAATATTATTACGTTGATGAAAGAGGGAAGGGAAGCCCAAGTCGTAGGAAACTGAGACACGATTCATATGGCAGCGAGAATAGCACAGAGAATTCTGTGTTTCAATTAGCACATCCAAATGTTTTGTGCAAAAGAGATAAAAAAGGTTCTCTGCTGTTGCAAACTGGTTCATCATCTTATGCATGCCACGATGAACTTACAGTGGATCCTGTCAACTTGACACTGCAGTCTGAGTCCTATGACAACAACTTTTCCGCAATTCAATTTAACCTTGAAAATTCTGACTTTGAGCTTCCTTGTCTGGAACATACTGCTCCTTCAATACCTTCCCCTACTGATTTGCAAAATGTACACATGGATTTTGTACTACCATTTGACAGTACCATGCTTCATTGTTCTTGTAACCAAGTTTCCGGTATTGAGGTGAACAACCTGTATGATGAGCTCATTGAGACGGATTGGAAAAGCGCTTCCAATTGTGAGTTTGATGGGGTAAAGGAGAACTTTCGTTCTTCTTATCTTTGGTCCGATGAATCTTGTAAATTGAAGGATCTTTTCGGACATGCACATGAAGCTGAGGGTAATTTTAGATCAATGCAATATACATGCTACAGAAAATATGCTTTAGAAGAACTGCTAGGTGAGCTTTCTGAGGCTCTAGATGTTGCAAATTATGGACCTTCCAGGAGGGTTTTAGGCATAAGCTGTGATAAGCCAAGGTCACCTCACTTGGACTTGTTTTCTCTTGAAGCAAACAAGTGTTATGAGAAAGTATATGAGCTTGGTGGACTGAATGAAGAGAATTGGTCCTTATGTTTAAGTCCATGCGGTGTAAACACAGAGAAGACCATGGGGACTACCTTTCATTTTTCTGGACAAGATTGTTTCCGGGATAAGAAAACCTGCTGGCGCGATAAGAGATTTGAAAAACGCAAACTGCATTATGTTCAGAAGGTAAGAGCTAGGAGAAGCTCATCTGCCCCACCGTTTTACAGAGGCAAGCATAAATTTCCAATCCTTGAACATCTTAACAGAACAGATGGGAAAGAAAATATGCCCTGCTGCACCTATAAAGCTGAGATTTTACCAGGTTTGCCAGTCCAGGACTTCTTCATTTCTTAAAGTTTGCATCATATTTTGTAGTTGTTAAATCTTGGCATGCATCTCTCAGAATCTTGTAACACGTCACAAACTTATACTGGGATGACCCTTGAATTAGAATCGCCGCCATTTTTGGGGTATACTACTTGTCAATAGTGTAATTATAGAGCTTATAGCATCGTCTCTTATTCTAATAGGTTCCTCTTTCTTTGGTAGGAAATTTTCTGATGAGCTAGTTATACACAACAAGATTGGGACTGAGGAAAACAAAGAAATTCAAGGGCCTTGCAGTAGGAGTTGTAATTCTAATGCTTTTGAGTGTAAGCTTTGACAAAATGCTACTTGTTTGAATTTGCTTGCAAATATCTGGAACTCATCCTATTTTCTTGTCAGTAAGCTCTTATAAGGATGAAAGAGAGTTTATAACTGAAAAGATGACAAAATGGAGGGATGGTGATTCACAGCATGCAGTTAAGTTTGGTTTAAATATTTACATAAAGTTCTGAAGTTCATTTTCTAGTACCTTGACACCCACTGACACACTTACTGTAACCCATGCATGCACATGATCACAATCAGAGATATGCTCATATAATGATATAAGTAAAAATGCAAAACACAAAACCGGGTTCTTAATCTTCCTTTTTGCTTTTATCAGGATGGAGTCATTGCACATCAAAGTTCTGATAATCAAGATGATGTACTTAACATATCCTCAGGTTTATTACACCTAGCTGGTGGGTCTTTAGTACCTGAGTTCATTAACAGGGATTCCTTAGAGAATGCAAGGGTTCTTCTCCAGGTGGACAAGAAGTTCATTCCAGTAGTAGCCAAAGGAGTTCTTATCATTCTAGACCAGGTTTGTGCATAAAGTTCACACTCTATTATCATTCTAGACCAGGTTCTTAGCATTGTTTCCATAGGCATTTCTTCTTTATGCACAAAATAGCCTGGTGATTTTCATTGCTAGTGGAGCGTGAATGTTTCTGCGGGCCTTTTGACCACTACTTCGGGAGCAGGGTTATAGACTTTTGCATTGTAATGTTATGCAAAAACTCTTGTCTTCTTGATCATCTGGTCTTGCATTGTTGTCACACCTTCAATAGATTGACAAGTACATGGTCAGAAAGAATTTAAAGATAAATCGCTAAATGTCTTGAATTCCGTCCCTGAGTTTTATGTAGCCTTTTACATGAAGCAAAACTTTCTTTCTCGGACTTATATGTCTAAAAGTTAAATTTGGAACTTTTGTCTTACCAAGTGAGCTCGAGTTTAGATGGAGGTTCTTGCTATGGAAGATGAACTTTAGATAGAAGTTATTTACCTAAAGTTGATTGTTGGCTAAAGTTGAATTTTCTGGACTTGCATTCTCTCATGTCATAGATTTGACATGCACTTTGTAGGAAATAATGTAAATGCAAATTGCTAAGTGTCTTTAATTCAATTCCCTGAGTTTGTGTAGCCCATTACTTGAGGTGAAACTTCCTTTCTCGAACTTAAATGTGTCAAATTTGAAACATTTGTCTTACCAGGTAAGCTCGAGTTTTGATGGAAATTCTTGTTTCAATAATGACTTCAAATAGAGGTTATTTACCTAAAGTTGCCGGTGCTTCTTTAAACTTGAACTTTCAGGAGTTGAACCGTTTCATGTCATTAAGCCTTACAACTTCATATATTCTAAGATTTTCTTTTTTCATTTTGGGAAAGAAAGGGGTTTACGGATTGGTTTAAAATTTAATGATTGCTTTGCTAGCCATGGTGAAAAGTAATCACAGAACAGTGTCCAATCTTAGTGATTTGTGTTATGTTTATTTCTGTAATAAGGAAACCTTGATGTTTTTAATTGAATGTGAAGTTGGAGTTGAGTAGTGTGAACAGTAGTGTTGTATAGACAACTGCTAAGCATTTAAGGGCTGTTATGAATACTAAAAAAATTATTAATACATACTTAATTCTATGATATAAGAGTGCTTTCATGGTGCATACTTTACACACATAATCATGATTAACTATATCGTGCATATGGTTTGTAAACTTCATTATTTGGAGTATAATCTAGCTTCTGAGGCGAGATCAAGTTTCATTGAGTGGAGATCGTTATTTAGGACAGCTTAATTTTGAAGTGCATATGATTTTTGGGCTAAAGTAGAAGTGCATGCACACATGTGAAGCCTTTCATAGCTTTAACCTAATTGTTTAACCTCATTCTTAGAAGCTAGGAAATTTAAAGAGGAAAGGCGATCTGGTGTCAACTGAAAGGTGATCATACTGTAGTAGTATAATCCGTATGTGTCAAGGTTGGACTTGCACCTGGGTTATCACTTACACTTGGATTAGTGGCTGGCACCATTAAGTCATTTATGACATGGATCTTCTGGAAGCTATACAAGTAGAAGGCATCTACATCTAAAAGTTTTAGTTTGGTCTACATTTGGTCATTTTGACGTCTTGGACAAATCATTCCTCTCATGACGCACCCACCATTTCTTGGTAGAGGATGTATCAAGTGGTGCAGCTTGTTTTCTCTACGTCCTTGCTGAAGTTACTCAGAGATGTTAGACACATGCTTTACTTCTAAATTCAGCGTGTTCCAAAGTTTACCTTCAGTTTAAGTGTTCAGCTCAGAAATGCTTGGTTTGAATATTTGAAGCATAGTGGATGATAACTGCATTTCTTTGATGAAATACAGCATGCTGCAGATGAAAGAATCCGTCTGGAAGATCTTCGTCAAAAGGTACGTGCCATCGAATTTCGACTCTTGGTCTTTGTCTATACTCAGTGTTTAATTTATCTCTGATTGCAGGTGCTATCTGGTGAGGGCAAACATATCACTTATTTGGAACCTGAGCTGGACTTGGTATGTGCTCCAATACCAGATTTCCCCATTACTATATTGAATATATGATGTTTTGTTGATACTTATCTGGGTTCTTTTTTTTTCTTTATTATTATTTTTTTTTTTTTGTGGGACTGATTCACTTATATCAAACGTCTCAGAATCTTCCAGAGTCTGCATTTCAGCTATTACAGAGCTACACAAGGCAGGTAAATCAATGGGGGTGGATCTGCAACATTCACGACGAATGCTCTGAATCCTTTGCAAAGTAAGCCTCAATAATTCCCTTACATGGCTCTGTTTATAACAGTTTTGTGATGGTTCTATTTTCTTTGTTTGTGAGCTACAGCATTTGCTATCCTTTCTTGGATGATTGTTTCCATCAAATTTCTGCAGGAATGTGAGGTTTCTGAAGAAAAGTTCACATAATGTCACTCTTGTAGCTGTAAGAACTAGCCCTTATTTTAGTGCTTCATGTAACTTAAGTATTCATTACGATTCTTTGATTTCCTAGTTGCCATTCTTCTCTGTGTCACGTGACGGCTGTCAGTACATTCATATTACATGTGCTCCAACGGGTTTTATGATTCTAGTTCACTATGGTTGCTATCACCGGCAATGTTGTTAATTTTTCTCCTCTTCTTGGAATCTTAGCTGCAATTTCCTAGTATTTGTTCTAAAACTTCCATCCAACTGAAGATAATATCTTGTTTACAATTACTAATACAAGCCACAAATTACTAGTTTTTCCTCAATGATTGTTTCAAAAGTTGTGAAGATTTGGTGTAATAGGGAGAGAAAAAACCTTCCTTGGAAGGGAGGCTGGTCTTTTCTTTTAGTATAGCTGGCAATTGAAAACCAATTTCTATGTGCCCGCATTAGGTTTGCGTCCGCAATGGAACATCTTCTAAGTAGGTCCTTTGTTAGATGTGCTTGTACTTGATACCAATTCTTCCCGGTAACACTAGGCGGTTCAGATCTTCTGCAGCATCGACTCTGTGCATCTCTCTACGTAACTATTAAACAGGATATTTATCTTCATCTACTTATTACCCTGCTATATAATATTGTACCTAGCAATTAGGATTTCTCTTTTCCCTTGAAGAAGCCTGCTAGTTTAATATAATGAATTTAATGACTTCAAATAATTGTATCTCATCATATGCATTTATGACGTGTTCCCCGTAGACCATATTCTCGTCCTAGTATGTCCATTTTGACCAGCTTGTTCCAGAAGCTACTGTTTTTTTGAATGTCTAGAACTCCTACATGACTATTGGCCTACATTTCTATGTGGATATTATTCGAAGTACATTGAGCATGTTTTCATACATATAACTAGAAGTCTGCAGGTACCTTCTATTTTGGGAATCAATTTGTCGGAGAAAGATCTTATGGAGTTCCTTGAGCAGGTAGAACAATAATAATTATGGTGTAGAGTTTCTACATTTTGTGGTGCTACCATGTTTTTTTTATGCGACCTGCTTATCAGGAGTTGCATAAATTGTTTGTGCTGTATTCATGTTATTGTAAATAATATTGTGCATTGAACAGCTTATCTGGTCCATACTAACTGTACAAAACTTCAACTAGTATTTGCAAAACAGAAGAAATCAACATCTTTTTTCCACATCATAGCCTGTTGGGTAGCATTCTAGTTGTGTATGCATGATTATGTAACGACCGCACCATAATACATATAGACTTTGGCATGACCTTACAATCTTTACAGCCTGCGCATCTAGCAGCAACCTACTGCCTACAAAAAATGCATATTGAGGTTAAATGTAGTCTAGGGGGATCTGAAGTTGAGAAACAAAAAAATTCTTGCTTATGCAAATGCTGTCCCTCAGAATGAAAACATGAGAGCTCTTTCATATCCTCCTTGCTAATGTAGCATCATTATATGAATTAACCCAATATGCAAACTTATTTACAGACGATTTAGTCGAAGGGGAGCTTGTGAGTTGCTAGTCTACAATTGCCTCCATATGAAAAATTTTGGCATTTGGTATCAATACTTAAGCACTAATGGGTATAGATTTCACAGTATAACATCATTCACTACTTTGTATCTCAGCTTGCTGAGACAGATGGATCATCCAATTTTCCCCCGGCTGTTCTTCGTGTTCTCAACTTTAAAGCTTGCCGAGGTCAGTTGTATTGGCCTTCTTAGGTTCTCATTACTAATGGCCTTACTGGGTTTTTCTTGCATTTTCTTTGGAAAGTTTTCTTCTGCTAACATCTTAATGCTACAGGTGCAATCATGTTTGGAGATCCTTTGTTGCCTTCAGAATGCTCTCTTATAGTAGAAGAATTGAAGCTAACATCCCTATGTTTCCAGGTAAGATTTTGACGATATGTACTTGCGAGTAAAAAATTGTAAACTGATTAATCTTTCCTGTGTGTACTATTAGATTGAATGCAAAACAATTGTAATCTTCTCTTAATGGTTCTTCAGCTCTCAGAGTAATCTTGGTTGATGAATTCCTTTCTGCTGCAGTGTGCTCATGGTCGCCCAACTGCTGTGCCACTCCTTGACATGGTTGCACTGCATGAACAGCTGTCAAAACTTGATATTAGAGTAGAAAGACCCAAAAACCTGTGGCATGGACTTAGCCGCCAGAGACCCAGCCTCGAGCGGGCACAGCAGCGATTAGCTTCTTCCAAAAGATTCCACAATGGATGAGTTCTCCGTACCCGCATAGAGGTCTATATGTCCTTGCATATTCCTGTTTGAAATACTCCAAGCAGGTCTTGCATTGAAACTCTTCTTTGGCACGTCGTTGAAACATAGTTTCCTGTACTTGCCAGTGGTGAAATTATAATAGAAGAGACGTAGTAATCTTCGTGGTGCTATCAGCTTACTTTATCGTGAGGGCTGCATCTCTTACCAGGAAATAATAACTTTGTTGCATGCACTTTTTGAAATGAAGATATCACAGAGGTTCACTTCGAAATGTCTTTTCTTTACATTTACAGCTAAAGAGTCAACAAGTGCCGTTGATGTGATTGAAGTGTCAATGAATGGTGGAAAGAAGAAATGCAAGAGCAAGGTGAAATAAGGGCTTCAGTGTTTGTGCCTATCGATTTATTGCTGCTAAAAAATTAACAAGGATATCCGGTGGAAGAATCAGGTCTGACTTGGTTTAGTCTCGCAGCCTGGGTAAATGTCAATTATCGTTTTACTTAAACTTTTAAATAACACCACACTCCTACATAAAAAGATTACCCAGTTTGAGAAATAATACTGTGAGGAAATAATACATGTGACGCGTTTGAGCTGCTTGAACAAGAACACGTGCATGATTCATAATAAAACCAACAGACAAGATAGAACGATGGATATGGAAAACGAACTTGGAAAGCATACCCTTTAGCTGGCGAGTCAATTCTTCCAAGACAGATCAAGAAAGTGCAACAACTTGCAACTGGTGTTCCACATTGCTGTAATATAAGCCATTAGGTCCACACTTACCAATTTAAAGAAAACAATTCAAACAAAAAATTAGGACATCAAACTATCAGTTTCAAAGAAGACTGAACACATTCCATAGTAACCCAGCTTGAGCCTGAAATGAGAAATTTTGACATGAACTCCAAGTCTTAAAACAAAATACAAAATTCCAGGAGTTACCCACTTCACTAAATAAACTTCAAAAAGTAGGATCCAAGAGAACTTTTCTACAAAGAAGCCAAAGTAAAATGCACAAATAAATGCACGAGCAGTATATAGACCCTGGGTCTCCACTAGCTTATACTTCTTCAGCCATGGTGCCCTTCTCACTGACATAGATACCATCCAAAAACTTCCGAATGTCTTTGTTCTTCACGTGGCATTTCTGGTAGCAAATTGATGAGAAACTGAGCGTTAGATCCTTAAAAAAAACCATAGATCCTTAAAAAAAACCAAACAAAAACATATAACCAACAAGAAATTATGGTAAACCTTTGATTCATTTGCTATTCAAATTATCAAACCTGGTTTATCAAAGCCGCAGATCGAGAAACAAGTTCAACATCATTCCCATCAAGGACAAGCTCATCTTTAACCTTCTCAGACCTCACAATGGTCACACCTTCAAGCATATCAACCTTCCTCACCTGCGTGAATAAACAAAATAAAAATATGATCCTTAAACAAGAAGCAACAACAGCTTACCCATTCTAAAACCACCCAACAAAGAATAACATAAAACAATATATTAATTTCACGATATTGGACTATGAATTCTGGCAACCAAATTCATAAACTATCAAACAACTCTCAAGCTGACACTGCAAAAATCATATCCCACAATCAATGTTATAAAAATTTCGATTTAAATCTCAAAACCTACGATCTTACATCCCAATTTCAAGTAAAATCTTCTTTTAGTAAAATTCCACCAGGATCCCGATTTAAATTAAAATCGGTAAGATCCCCATTTTTTTACAATTTTATATGATTTTACTTTTGAAGAGAATTTTATAATTAACTAAAATTTGAGGGAGTCTTTTGTAAAATTTTAGAGTCTTCTATAAAATTTAAAAAGATTTTCTGAAAAAGTATAATTTTGAAGAATTTTCTACAAAGTATAGAGTGGTCTTTCTATAAAAATTTAAAAGATTTAAAGTTTTTTAAAATGTACTAACTTTTTTTTTAAAAAAATATTAGAAAATTTTTTATAAAAGATTATTAATAGTATTAAAAGAATTGTTTATAGAATTTATCGGTATGTAAAATCTTATGATTTACTTTAAAATTCCGATTTTACGATTCTATTCAAGAAAAACGATCCTACCTAAAATCCCAATTTTGACAACTTTGCCCACAACAAACAGATAAATAAAAGAAAATTTTAATTCACTTTTTAAATACCCGGGCAGACTGTCAAAATATTTGTTTAACATAATATACACTTTAATTTGTAACATATTATTCACTCTCAATGGTCCATGGATTAGGATGTTGCTAACCAACGTTAAAACATTTGTTTAACATAATATACACTTTAATTTGTAACATATTATTCACTCTCAAAGGTCCATGGACTAGGACGTTGCTAACCAACAAAACCTGAAACGCAGAAAAACTAAAGCTAACTACCATCGGTGGAAAAACATAAACTGCAAAATACTTGTCAACTTAAACATGTTCAAATCCTTCCATAAAATTATTTCAAAATGGGTGCAACAATGCTGTACAAGTGTAGCACAACAACAGAGTGACCATAAAATCATCTGTCTTATGTTTTTTTCATGGTCCAATGCCATTTCTCATATCTGTATATTAAAACATCTCCTCTGAGGTTCTATATGCCTAAAATATAAGAAGAAAATAAGAACTCTTTAAAGTTCCTATCTAATATCATTTCAAATCAATCATTAACCATCACTTTCTTGACTAACTGATACAAACAATTAGCGGAAGTAAAACAGTACTATTTTGCTCGATTTTAGTGGGAGAATCCATTAATCCCATTAGTAATCAGAGATTCACGACAACCATAGAACAAACGATGCTATAACTCTAACCTGCAACCAACCACATCTGACAAAAAATACTGAACTAAAACAAAGTACAAGAAATGATACGATTACACATCATCATCAGCGGATGAAATTCCAGATCCAACCCACATCAAACATCCGACAATAAGAGAAAATCTCAAAGGGGAAAATATCGTACCTTCTTCTCTCCAAGGAAGTTCCTAATCTCGATCGAAGTGTTGTTGTTGGTGATTGAAGCATTGATCGGGAAGTGAGCATACACGAATCTCATCTTGTACTTGTACCCCTTAGTAACACCAGTGATGAGATTCTGAACATGTGAGATGGCAGTTCTGATTGCAGCGTTTGTCTTCCTCGAGGCGAACCATGCGTCGACCTTCAGCTTCTTCCCTCCCTCGATAAGCTGCAAATCAAGATTCAAGTGTTTGAAGTTGCGAACAAGCTTACCGCGCGGGCCTTCAACCTCAATGATCTTGGCATGGACCTTCACCTTCACGCCTTCAGGGATATCCATGGACTGGGAGGAAAGAATCGTCTTCATTTTTGCTGCTTGACCTCTCTGAACCCTAACCGTAGACCGCCGGCGGTAGGGAAAGGCCGGAAAGAAAGAGGGAATGAAGACAGCGAATGAAGGTAGGCGGCGTTTATATTATCGGGGAAGTGAAGTGCTAGGGTTTTTGGAGAAGAAGGCGCAAAGAAATGTGATTCTGGCCGTTCGTTCGTTGGGAGTAGAATGAGTGGACGCTGTAGGATTGAGTAGCGGTAGCCTGCTAACTTTATTGAAAAGATGCGGCCTACAAATTTGCTAGGGGGTTAACTTTTGAGTGGACCTAATCCATTAAGATAGTCAAATGAAGCTTAGTGGCCCAATAATGATAAATTCTAAATTCTTATCACCAAAGATTAACTACTTTCAATTGCAGCTGAGTTCTTACGAAGCTAATTTTTGAGAAGTTAATTTTGAAAACGTAGATTTAAATTAAGTAGGATTTTTGTATTTGATTATTAGTTGAAAGTGAGTATAAAATTTTTGTTGTATATTTGGTTATATTTGAAAGTGAATTTGAAGGATATTTTTGGTAGAAAATTGAGTCTAACTAAACTGATATATGTCTTAGAAAATTTTTAAAATAAATAAATAATTAGTTCTTATAATTTGAAAACAATTTATTTTTTAAAAGTGAAAATAGTGTATATCAAGTTTTATATGCTTTATCGTCCTTGTTCCATTACATTTAGAGAAATTAAATTTTTTTATAAAATTTTATTTTATTATTATAGTTCTTCTCTATATAAAATGAGATATTAATATTGATCTGTTATAATTTGATGTACCGTAAATATACATTATAAGGACGTGCTCTTATATATACGTATATAAATACACTGTCATTTTCTACACTTTACAGGCCGTAAAAAATCCACCCCGTTCCACAAAAAAAACTAATAATGCATTTGTCCTTATTATTTGTGATCGCTTGATTAAATCTTAACTGTCTGATCACTTGATATGATGACTGTATAAGCGAGTGCGGGGGAGTGCCTATGGGTGCGTTTGGCACTGTTTATCAAAAACAGTCTTTTAATTTTTCTTCATTTTATATTTTTCAATACATATTTTATAAGTATTTAAAAAATTTATTTAAAAATTTAAATAATGTAGAAAAATTTTACGTTGTGAGATTTTTTTATTGTATATTTTTATTATTTTTTTGAAAGTAAAAAAAATAAAGCTCGTTTTTTAAATAAAAAAAAAAATATTTTTCATATCAGAAAGGTTCTATTTCATAAGCATTTTCCAACGCCACTATATACCCCCTTCCACTCTCATAATATAGATATAGGCACTCTCTTTCTATCGACATTTGGCATATTTTTATATTTTTATAATCTAAACTATTCGATCAAATGAACAAACCGAACGAATAATTATAATTTAATCAAGCGATTAGATTGTAGGAGACAAATATGTGTTTTTCTTTCTTAAAAATAGAGACAAATTGTGGCTATATGATCGCTTGATCTTACGGCTAGATTAGGGATATGCAGGAGTGTCTTTAAGGTAGGGAGGATTGACTGTATCCTCTCTCTCTCTCTATAATAGTTTGGATCAACTAAAGTCAAATATGTTCTTTCTTCCTATCTTGGTTGTCACACACTACTGTTTTTAGCACTGTTGTAGTGATGGCTGAGCTAAAAGCAACAATAATTAGCGAAGAAGCTGAATCCTATTCCACTGCCGATTCCTTTTGCTACCTCTTTATATATTCCTCAGCATAAAAAAAATGCACGTAAAAGACACTCATCCACTACTTGAGCATATTATGCTTCAATGAATTGGAACTCCAACAACAGAGAGAGAACCGTTTTCTTTTCGTTTACAAACATAGTAGTAATACAGACAACTTTAGTTGTCTGATAAGGTAGAAGAAGAGATCAAGAGAATTTGTGAAGACTGTAAGAGGGGATCATGAGTTTTTCCAATAATTGGGCGCCTTACCTTGGCATGATAGTCGTAACAGTTGCCTACGCTGGGTCGAATATTCTTTGCAAACTTGCGTTGCAGAGCGGCCTGAGCTTCCTTGTCTTAGTCGTCTACCGTCATCTCATTGCCTTGGTCATTCTAGCTCCTGTTGCTTATGTTGTTGAAAGGTTAATATATTTGATTTACTATATGGCTTCACTCTTATTTCCAACATGTACCAACCATCAAGTTACTTGTAAATTTTTATAGGAAGCAAAGGCCTTCTCTAACACTGCCGATCCTAGGAAAGATTTTCGCCCTTGCTTTATTAGGCATTACGGTACACCAGAATGTCTACTATGCAGGCCTTGACTACACGTCTCCGACAGTAGCCACCGCTCTCAGTAATATCATTCCTGCTCTCACATTCATCTTAGCTGTCTCACTAAGGTCAGCAATTCATTCATGCAAAGAAACTGCACTTGCGAATTTTTTTTCTTAGCATGATACTTTGTGAGTAGTTCATATATGTTTACAGGATTGAGAGGTTCGATATCAGGAGCTCGAAAGGGAAAGCTAAAATTGGAGGCAC
Source organism: Acanthochlamys bracteata (assembly GCA_019914995.1). Lineage (NCBI taxonomy): Eukaryota > Viridiplantae > Streptophyta > Magnoliopsida > Pandanales > Velloziaceae > Acanthochlamys > Acanthochlamys bracteata. The sequence goes on from CM034126.1 coordinate 3,111,728, forward strand.
AATGATCTGCATAGGCGGTACGCTTGTTTTTACATTATGGAAAGGGTACTTGTTCAAAGGCATTGTTAGCGAACCTTTGGTAGTCTCAGTGGTTCATGGACATGATCATCATGACTGGCTCAAAGGGACCTTTCTGATATTGGGGAGTTTTGTTGCTTTCTGTGCATGGCTTATTTTACAGGCAAGATTTTAGATATGAAATGTTCAAGGACTGATTTAATGACACTCACGCACATTTATTGTAGATGTACTGATGTCTTCGTAGAATTGATTGCAGATATTGGTGTATAACGTATACCCTGCAAAATTGTCGATGAACGCATGGCTTTGTTTGTTTGCATCTCTGCAGTCTTCTGTTCTCGCCTTAATCGTTGCAAGAAAATCAGCTTTATGGAGATTGCAATGGAACGTTCAGCTTCTGACAATTATATACTGTGTATGTTATACCCCTGGCAGTAAGAAACTCTCTCGATGTAAATGTTTTAGCTAAGTTTTTATGGTTTTTAAATTTTTTGAAAACAGGGAACTATTATCTCTTGCATATCATATTACTTACAAACCTTCTGTATAAGTAAGAAAGGGCCTTTGTTTGCTGCAATGTTCTCGCCGCTTCTGCTTGTTGTCGTTGCGATCTTTTCTGCATTCATTTTTGCTGAAAGGATTCATTTGGGCAGGTGAGAAGGAGCACAAAGTCTGCTCATTGAAAAGATTCATCAACAATTAAGTTTTGACATTTTCAGTATTGTTTTTGTAGTTTGGTTGGTGCTCTGATGATTATATTAGGGCTATATTGTGTTTTATGGGGGAAGAGCAGAGATCCTGCAGGAAACAATTGCAAGCTGGAGAAACAGATGATGGAATCAGCATCATGTCCTGAGCAGAAACATGTTTCCTCACAAACCAAAGATTGTCCTCCTGCTTAAAAGCCAACTTTTCCGATCATTAGAAAATCATTTGTTCCAAAAGAAAAGGAGTTTTACTTTATGTAAGACAGGAAAAACTATAAAACAAACATGAGGGTTTTTCTTTGTTCACCACCACCGTTACAACCAGACAGTCTTTCTTCAGGACTGAGGCGTCACTACATTCTTATAAAAGGAATTAGCGATTTTTGGGTAATACAATTTATTTCAACTCAGTAATCAAAATATTGATGGCCAAGTCAAATAAGGAGGACAAGTTCGTCGTGAATGAGTCAAAACGACCCAAAAATCAACTGAAAATCTTCAAATTGCTTTAGTATGCAAAGAAATGACTATGCCTGTGGTATTATTTTCCGCCTCAGGGGACGCCCACAAGCGAAACAAAGTCATTGCATTAAGGAAGAAAACAATTATCCGGCACCACAACGCACATTCAGTTGCCTTCTCCTGCTAATATTACTATGAATCAGTATGCAGTATGGTACAGTACCAAATGCTGTGTAAAAGAATGTTAGAACTTATAGTTGCAAAGAAAAAGGCACTCATTTGCCAGCATTATGTGAGGAAAAAGAATCAGAGATACAGAATTCCGTTTATCAGTAATTGAGTGTCTTTGTTCGCAGCAACAACTGGTTCATATTAGTCCTTCCCTTTCCACCCGTTGTCTCTGCAGTTAAGAGAAAAACATTACAAGTCAGATAGGAGCATATCTTGATTTTGAATGGCAGAAGATTGAGCAGTCGCCTGCCTTCAGATAAGAAGAAAATGCTATGTAAACAAACATTATAGCCCCTTAAATTGGATATCTAGAAACCTTTATTCTAGGTTTTCACTATATCCTACAAAGAAGAATTAAGAACAATCTACAACATTAGTCCAAGTGCTCCACCTCATCCCCATGCGTTTTTCTGCAGAGATGTCTAAGAACAACAAAGATGAGTGACTTTAAGCCCGCACTTTTCTATTGCTTGAGACTTTTAATTCAAGGAAAAAAAACAATCATTCTCCTTCACCTCACTATCGGTTCAGTTACACAATTCAATCTAATTACTGATGTCAAAGAAACAGAGCCTTCATAATTTGAGAAATTAGTGAAATGGAGACAACAATGTAAACAATCCAAAAAGCACATACAGAAGGAGATAATGTGTGAAATTAAACAGGTGATTACCTTAAAATTGACAATACATTCATAGGAACTTCTCTCAACTTAACCAATATTTAATCAGAAATCCCGAGTCACAGATTACTAACAAAATACTTATATTCCCACAAACATAGATGCATATATAATTCAAATATAAATATCACAGACATTAGTTATACATATTGCTATTCTTGGATAACTCAATCTAGCCATGGTTTAACTCCATGGAAACAACTACCCCAAATGTTTTCATTCTTCTAATTAATCTTCAACAAATACAAACTTTGTCATATGGAGAATGAAATAACTTTACCCATGACATATTATGAGTTCAATTCAACATAACAAAATGTTGTAACTACGTACAATCAACGCTAGGAAGTCTTAAAGTCAAAGAGGAAAAAGTAAGCATTCGTGATGTTATGGGAACAAGTCTTATTAGGGGAGTATGAGACAGCACTTAAATCATGCAGGAATACAACATTAGGTTTAGTAACAGCTGTTCTCTTTGCTCTCATTTACTCTAAATAAGTCAACAATGAGAAACTCAATCAGGTTCACTAGGAAGCTCTTCATTCAAGTAACATAATGATAAACAGTAGAGCTTATTCTTTCTCGTTAGTTCAAATCATGATAGAAATATATATGCCCTCTTACCAATATAGAATTGGCACCATATACCCTTTGGCCATGAAAAGTTTCAATGAATTGGGTCTTTGATCTAGGATATCTTTCACATAGGATTTCAAACATAATTCTAACCAGCAATTTTCAGGATGATGAATGTGCAGCGAAAGTCAAAGAAAAGTAACTATATTCACTTTCCAAATCAAGACACCTTCTCTATGATATTTTTTACCCAAACACCATAACTTTTACAAATGATAGAACCGTATGTTAAGTATAATGCTGAACATTTTTATTAGTTTGTTTAACATCGTCAAGAGGCAGTACAATTTAACACATAACTTCACCTACCAAATGACATGAATACTGGCATTTTGAAACTGAAGGCGTACCTCTTAAGGATGTGGCATAAACCATGCACACGGCTTCCAGTTGGTGTCAGGATAGGTCAAGTGATTAGCTACGAACCCAACGCCCCCACCATCACACAAATCGATCACCAATACCCTAGTCCGATCACTCTTGAAATATTCTGCCAAGTAGATACAATTTCCTCTAACACCTGGATTGCTTCTTGCTGAAACAGAGTATGACAGGTTTGTGCCTAAGAAAAATGCATAATCACCCAGGTTCCCTTTCTTAAGCATTAGCTTCTTATCCAGCTGTAGCTCATATACCTCGGCCCAGTAGTTATTTATGTTGGAAGCATTCATAACATAGACAACCAGCAACTGCCCATCAGACTCTACGAAATAGACCTCCAAGTCCTCGTAACTTTCTGAAAGTCTTGGAAGCTGATCAAAAGCAAGCTTCAACTCCTTCCACCTGGTAGGCTTCTGACTACTTTTGAGCCCAATTTCTGCGGAATAGATTTTGTGCTGGCAAGCAAAGTAAATCTGCTGACCGCGGAGAATAACATCAGCATGAAGACAGGTGTTACTTTTAGTTTTCGGCATTGTTGGCAGAACGGCTTTCCATTCTTTATCTCCCAGTCTACAGTATTCCACTTTCCTCCAATGTTTACGTATACTCACAACCACACACTTGGAGGCTTCTTTTAATGGATCGGCAGTTAGCAAAACCTTGCCGGCCAAACTCTGATGAAATTCCATAAAGGTTTTCCTAGTCGTGATATTCCAGCCCACCCAGTGAAACCACCCATCACGTAGATATGTGTTGTGGAGTTTTACCTTCGGAAGGTCGAGCAGTTCTTGCGTGCTTGGATTGTAGAGCCTCAAAGCAGGTGTTGGATAAAGGAGAACCATCCAGCCGTAGGAGCAACCGCAGCACAATGCACCCAGGGAAGCATCAGGGAACGGCAGCTTGGCTAGGTTTCCCCCATCATTTGAGATGGAGAGAGCGTAGAAGGAGTGGATCGTAGGACGGGCCAGGCAGTCATGTTGGTGACCTATTAGATAGGGTGGCTGCTTCGGCGCGGCGGAGTGCCATGATTTGCAGACGCAGCTGAAGCGGATGTAGTCCGCCGGAGATTGTTCCAGTAGCAGATCGGCGATGGTCTCCAGAAGGACGTCGGTGAGAGAGCTCCAGTTGCGCATTTTGTCGAACATATTGCGAGCGTTTGTTTCAAAAGAACCAGAAAGAAAGCAAAATTGGTTCTGCTCCGATATTAGCGAAGAAAGTTTGGGAGAGGAAATGGTTCGAGCGAGCGAGAGCAGAGACTTTAGAGAGCGAAGGTCCTGAAGCGTAACAAACACAGTGACGTTGTTATTTTAAACACTGATGAAAAACGGTATTTTGCAATTATGCACAGAAGAAAAGGATATAAACGAAACAAGTTTCCTAATAACAGATTTTAGCCCCCCAGCCACAAAAAATAATAATAAAAAAGAAAAGAAAAATACAATGCAGGTGAATGTAATCATCATGACCGTGGACTACAATGAAGAATAAATTGTACATTGCTAGTTGTTTTAAAATATGAAAACATGTAAATTAAAGCTTAAAACACATACCCAACTATTCAAGAAACTAACAAAATAATTTGACCACGGCTAAAAGAGTTAAACTAAAGGAAACTAATACATAGTCAGAATCTTCATCAGGATCGTTATTGCTTTCACCATCAATCAGAATCTTCATCAGGATCGTTATTGATTTCATCATCAATCAAAGAGGCAATGATAGAACAACACCGTTTGAATCCACCATTTTTTAGAGGTCTGGCTGCAATCGGTTGAAGTTAAACACTGCTGGAACTACTAGAATCAGCTGCTGTGAAGCACGGCGGCCAAAGCGACAACGACAAATCAAGTTCACTTTCATTCACAGTCTGCTCCGAAGAAAATTCATGATTGCTCTCACCCTCTACTGCAGCTGCTTCGTGACCACCAAACACTTCCTCAGACTCGACAGAACTACAATCTTCTCTGGCATATGGCAAACGGAGCGATAACGACCAATCAATTTCATCAACAATCTGCTCCGACGAGTTGCCATCATTGCTCTCACCACCTGCTGCTCTTTCCTCAGACCGATCAATCTCCTGCTGATACTGCTGCTGCACCACAGGATGCGTATGCTGTTGTGGCACTGGTTCCTTGATCAAACCTATCCAGACCTGCCGGTTACCACCGTGCTGATCGTCCACATGGAAGATGTAGACTCGTATTACTTGCACCTTGGGCTCCAGACTGTATTTCTTGACGAACTCTTTGTAGTTGGATCCTATAATCCTGAACCCTTCATTAGAATTCAGAAAACGGAGCTTTGCTGTCATCAATTTCCCGTGCTCGTTGACGTCGTTGATCGTGTACCTGTTTCCGTCACCGTCTACAAGGCAGACAGGCAAGCCCAAGTCCTTCTTGTTAGAACCCTTTGATACTTCCTCCTTCATTACCAATTTCCGTTCGTCGGGGTTGAGAAGTTCGACCAAATCTGCCCTTCTGGACTTGTTCCTTTTGTCAGTGAGGAGGAGTCTGTTCTGGTCAATCTTGAGATCGCTGTGCGTTAGGACCTTGCTGTAAAAGAGCACAGGAGTGCTGCCGCCCATCTGCCGAGCAATGTTGTTTATCTTGTCAAAAGTCTCCGGCAGAGGATCAACTGGTGGCTTGCCGTAATGCTCACGCTTCCTCTTGCATGAACCGTTCTTGCTCTTTGTTTTCTTTGCGGGAGAGGGCTTCTCAACGGAGGAACTGCTTCCTGCACCGCTTCTTCTCGAAGCCTCTCCGTCAGCTTTAACGTTACCGCTTGCGTCGTAGATCATCGTTTCTTTAAGCTTCTTGATCTTGTTGTTTTTCTTGTTGCTGTCTTCGCTGTTGCTTCCGTTCGCTATGTCTACGATCTGCCTCTTCTTCGTGTTACGGTCCATCACCTTCCGCCTCTCTTCTTCTACTATCTTCCAATACACTTGAAGAATCTTGGGGTCTTTCAAAAACTCAGGACCATGTTGAAACAAGTCGAACCCCGTAGCTCGGTGATCTTCCCAAACCATTATCGGTGCGATGGCCGTGCGCTCTCTTTTCTCTTTCTTTCTTTTAACTATTTCTGATGACAATCTATTGGAGAGAAAGAAAGAAAGGAATTGTATTTGAGAGTTATTGTGGTTGGTTAACTGGTGATAGCATGTATTTATATGCAAAAGATCAACATGTATTTCAGAGTCCTTATCGGAGTTGTTTAAGTGGTGAACCACGATATGATTGTTCTCGTAATCGTAAACTCTTTCAATTTGAATTTCCCGCGTTTTTCAAATTACCAAAAATGTAACAAATCAAATCTCACTCGGTTAATTGTTTCACGTTTGCAATATCAGGCCTTAATAATCGCAATACTCAATGTCGGGCCTGATTAATTAGGTTTTGCTTAACCAATATCATACTAATCAGGTGAACCTCAATGATCAGAGCTATTGATAATTGCAGAAAGAAGCTTCAAAGAAGGATTACTGCTAAGTAAAGAGGTTGTAGATATACATATCATACTCGAAAGTGAAACCACCAGAAATGAATACACTGAACAATCCAATCTAAATGCAGCAGTATGGAGATATATATGTCAAAAGACAGATTATGTATCACAATTTCTTGTGATTTTTTGGCCGCAGGAGATACATAGGCTCAGCCTAATGCAAGTCGCCCGCGATTAGAAAGGAAGAAAACCAATGAAACTACAATCCAAACGAGTTGTGCTCTCCAGTATGTACTATCTCAAACGAACGAAGAACAGAAGCTAGCAGAAAGCGTCTGCTCCGAGATTAGCAAAGAAAGCGAGCGAGAGCAGAGAGCAAAGCTTCTTATTGTTAAATTCTGCATATTCAATTCAAGAGTAGAGGGATGAATTGAATTGATAAAAAAAAATTTTTAAAAATTCAAATAAAGTAATTTCAGTTTAGTCGACCGGACGCAGATAAAGAATTAAAATAAAGTGTTCAATATGCAGTTACTGATTGTTAAAAATACTCAGACAGAGGACGATCAAAGTAAGATTATACTAATACATAAATATTTAACGTGGTTTAACAAATAAATTGTCTATATCTACAATCACTCAACTTAAGTAAGATTTACTATTCTTGAATGTAAAACTATAATATCTTACCATTGTGCTATGATAAGCATAACTCTACTGGTTCACTCCTCAAGCTGAACCAATAATAGTTACTCAGATTATTATATACTGTAGAACTTACATTTATGATACGAACAGTTCTACCAGCAAAAGCTTCCACAAGCTACTTACTTTTAAGTGTAGAATGCACTTACAAACTTTAATAAAAATGAAAAACTCAGGATGCAGCTCAAGATCAATCTCACACATTCAAATTGACAGATTGAGTGAAATAAGGAGATCAAATAGAAAGCCAAATGAGAATAAAATTGCTAAGGTTCTTAGCTTCGGTTGGAATAGAAAATTTTCACTTTTCTTAAAAAACTTTTTGACTTGTTGTTCTCTGCACTTTACATCTGTTTTTTATTTTTTTTATATATTTTTTCTTTTCAGATTAGCTGCCGTTTGAAAATTTTTCGTTGCCTTTCTCCTTCCCAATTTTCAAGATATTATCTTCAGTGCGTGTTGTTCAATCTTCAAATTTGCCCATTGAGCTACTCTAGATAATAACAGATTTAGAGTGATGGGATCTTTGCATGATCGTGCATCTTCATTTAATTCGCCATCCTTAGAGTTGATTTAATGTGTATCTCCATTTTTGTTATTATTAATGCTCGGCAGCAACAGTGCGCGCTTCTTCTCTTCAGCTGATAGTTTTGATTTATGGCTCTTGGTGTTGTGTCTTGGCGTGTGTGAGTCGGTTCAGATTTTAACACATTGTTGTAGCTCGATTATTTATATTGTGATTAAGCATCAATAGTTGATTGTTGTTTCATATTTGTTTTCTCTGATCTAGCTGGATGATTTCTGTTTCTTTATTATTCAGTGTGCTTTTTTTTATAAAATAGCTGACTGTGTTGGGATTGGATTATGCTGGTGCTGACAGAATTCTATTATATTTATTTCAATAGCTGAAATTAAATCATTAGCATTTAATAAATAATAATTTTTTATGTTTGTAATCATTAAAATATATTTCTAGAATTTCTACTTCTGAAGCGTAACAAACACAGCGACCTGAATTTTTTAGTACACTGTTGAAATAGTATTATTTGCAAATTTGCTCCAGGAATATGCAAAAATCTTGGATCCTGTTAGCAAATGTTGGCCCTAAAAAGAAAAATAGTGCAGGTGATTGTTAATTATCACGACCGTGAACTACGTCAAGATCGTAGGAGGAAACTAGATAAATAATCTGAGTACGAGACATGTAATACAATACATGACCATACAACAAAATCTATACTAATACGGGACGTAAAAGCACCTTTCTACATCATGCCAATTTTCCTTCTGTAGAATCATACTGCAGCAAACAAAAAATCACTTTATTTTCTCAGTACCAATCACGCACTCAAAATATACAGGCCATAGTAATACCCCGTACGCTTGACTGAATGTACATAAGAGGACAGTTATGTGAAGATGATGAACAAAGACTCCATAGCAGCAAATGAAGCAGGTGAAAAACCTTCATAATCTACGGAATTTTATCACTTCAGGGAATTCGCAATGTCGATGACAAATCGATACTTGACATCATTCTTTGTGAGCCTATCCAGTGCCTTATTTATATACTGAATCTCGATAACTTCAATTTCTGGATAAACTTTATTTGCAGCACAGAATTCAAGCATCTCCTCTGTGATTTTGGTACCTCCTGTATTGCTTCCTGACAATGTTCTGGCGCCTACAAAACAGCAAAGTCATGCTTTTGATTCTACACATCAATTTAATAGTTTACAGACTGCTACAGAGATGGCTCAGTAGAGAGAATGCAGTACCATGGAGAAGGCTCAAAGGACTAAGCTTGATTTCACCAGGAGCACCCACTAGAACCATAACCCCATAAGTCTTGAGAAGTGACATATAAGGATCAAAGGGATGAGGACCAGAAGCAGTGTCAATGATAAAGTCCAAGGAATGCGAGAGAGACTGCAAGAAATATAATGATTATACAATAAGGTACTGTTATTGATTTGCATAATAGGGAAAACAAGTACAAAATTTATACAGGGAACCATCGAGATTGTTCTAAAAATTAGCAGTTTAACATTGATTATCTGCTGTCAAACAGCATATACATCAGGAGCTATCTTAGATAACATTTTTATGTTAATAAGCTAGATGATTGCATAGACATTGTAAGCCAATGCAAAATGAATTGCAAAACAAGTAAGATTTTTTTTCAGCTTAAGAGCAACTTGACTATTATTTTATTCCCCTTTTACTATAAAATGACATGAAGAGCAGAGTGAATCTAAGTAGAAAAGTATAGTCGCCAGATTTTGGGTTTTACCTCCATCTGCTTTTTGTCTGATGATATGACAAACTTATCTGCCCCCAAGATTTCGAGGGCTTCTTTTTGCTTGGATGCACTTGTACTGAAAACTGTTACCTTCAAGCCAAAAGCTTTTCCAAATTTCACTGCCATATGGCCAAGGCCACCTAATCCAATAATCCCAAGAGATTTACCAGGCTGATTCATCTTATGCTGTATCATCGGATTGTAAACTGTTATTCCCGCACATAACAGTGGGGCTGCCTTATCTAGTGGAAGACCACCAGGTATCTTGTAGCAGTACCTGTGGTTAAAAGTGCTCATAATCAGCTCATATCTTGAAATGGCGTTAATCGTGGGAAGCCAATACTACAAGAGTAAATATTCTGGTTGAACCACCCAACAGTTGATGGCAATTTTATTGGAATCCTTAGTACAACCAGACAGGTCCCTTATGTTCATTTAATAATCATCATTTTCTTATTTCTTTGTCAAGGATGAGTACTGTATTCAATTGAAACTACACCAGAAATCTGTTTAAAAGTAATGGAATGCAAGATTACAATCTTCAGATTACAAAGAGATAACCTTGAGATCTTAGGATGGACCATGCTGGATAAAAAATTTTCCTATATAGTTGTTGTATGTATGTGTAGAAATTTTTTGATGTACTCATATTTAGAGACATTAAGGAATCATTTACTTTTGCAAGTGATAAACTAATCGCAGCGAGTGCGAAACCCCCTATTCAATAATTGCAATTTTCTTCTTATTTTTCAAGTGGAAATGAAGGAAATTCTCAAGATCCAAATATGAAAGAACTAGAAGTATGGCAACTTTGAATGGTATTTAAGTACTAGCTAACAATATGAGCAGAAATTTGAAGAATGAATTACCTTTCATGGACTATGATGCCGTTGGAGTAGCCTCCTTTTGTAATTGTTCCATCAAAGTCAACAGAATTGTAAGTGGAAACTCTCCTCGAGCAATGATTTTCAAGAAATTCATTACAAAGCTCGCAATCTCTACAAGAGTTTGTGTATGTTCCTACACCTACACGGTCACCAACTTTGAATTTGCTAACATTTGAACCAACTTCTTTCACCATTCCGGCAATTTCGTGCCTAAAGCAGTCACATACAACAGTAAACAAAAACGAGAAGATAATGACAGTTGCCAGAATTTGAGCTTGCAAGGTCAAAGAAAGCAACTTAAAAGCTTAAAATCTTCCCCATTATGCTTAAATTGCACCAGTGACTCCTAAGTTCGTCAGTACATTACTCAAGTTGCAATACCTTTCACAAGAGTTTCTGCCTGAGCAAGGAGGCTAAATGCATAACTAAAAGGATGAAAGCGAGCACTCCAAGGATCTCTTGGTCACACATCCCTCGGAGAATATTGGGTTTGAAATTTGTAGTTTTTTATTTTGAAATCATTAAGTCTGGGTATACACGCTAATAGACTTCATATAATAATACCTTAAAATTACATATTTCTTATGACATGCTTTTAAAAACTCAAAGACCAACTGTATTGTATAATTGCACCTAACTTGAGGTTGTATATATACATCGCTAGTATCTATAATAGCATAAAAACTGTTTATGCAAACTGTTTGATCTGTTATTATGATGTATATTCTTAAGTCTAACTACATGATTACCTAATTTAAAATTCTAAATCAAAAGTACTGAGTTTCCTATCAGCGCAATTGTTTGGTGAATATAAGATTATTCTTAAAAGTAAAAGCATACCCAGGCACCACTGGATAGTTGCAGTCTCCAAATATATTCTTTGTCCATATCACATCAGCATAGCAAACACCGCAATGTGTAATTTTTATAGAAACATCATCACTTCCAAGCACCCTGATTTTTTCAAAAAAATTCATGAGTTGCTTAGAGAGAAAATCCTAGATATTTTTAAAAAGGGGGAAATTAATTTTGTCAATAATCAAAAAAATTCCTGCTTAAACAGAGACTCAAAAAAAGATCTATGATATGCTGGCTGCAAGTATAATCAAATTGTTGCCCTAGAGAGCTCTCAAAAGAGCAAATAATCGCAAGGAAAAGAGCAAAACACAAAATGGCACATACGCAGATGAAATTCCTTTCAGGATTCAGGAGAAAATGCCTAACCTGCGGTGGAATCTGTAGGGTGAGAGAATGCCAGATTCGTCTTTTGCTGCCCATCCAAGATAATTTCCATCCGTATTTTCCATGTCTACTTCTAGATAACCTTCACGCGGAAAAATCAAGGTAAGTAAGATGAGTGATGAGAGTGGGCAAAAGCAGAGATCAGAAAAGAACACTTATTTATACTACAATGCATACCGGCGGTTGACCCTTTTCAGCTTAGGAAAACTAATCTTTCCCAAATCTTGCTCAAATGCTATATCATATACACAGGGTAAGAAAAACAAAACATCTATTACCAACAAAAATAATCATCGACGTAGTAGCCAATCTAACGTAGACACCAGATAATTTAACACACCTGAAATTATACTTGACGGAAGCAATCGACCAAAGCTCAACAATCAATTTAAATCAACACAGTTTTGGTAACCTTCATATAAAATAGTTTATCCTAATATCGGCGAAACGTATTATCTCACCAAAAAAAAAAAAAAAAACTAATCACTTGAATCTCTATTCGCCTTGTACAAACAAAAACACTATGGAGCACGAGAAGAGTAAAAATAACAAAAACTAGAGCTTCCGTTCTGTGTTAAGAATTGGGGCATACTCTATCATCGACTAGAAGACAAGGTTTTAAACTCACCAATCTATCAGTAATGAAAATAATAACGACTGAATTTCAATAGTACGATTCCAAACAGAAACGAATCAGGGGAAAAGTAAACAGAGATCTCGGTAAGGAACAGACACTAACCTTGTGCAGATTCCAATCAATATCTCGCTAATTTGTTTTCAGATTGCAGAACAAGCAAGTGACGCTCAATAATAGCGAAGCAACGTATGACAAATGCTTGGACTTTATCCACGCACGACATTGGTTCGCTGATTATTTCCGTAATCGCATGCGTCATAATTTTTCAAAGCAATTTAAGTCAAAATGCCTATTTAATTATGTTTGAGTGGGCTGTGAATATTCTATATCAATAATATTTTATAAGGTACCTCATGATATATAACATCAGTCAAGCACTGAAACTTGAGCCCGTAAGGATATCTCAAAAATGCTTAACCTTTTCTGAAAATTTTTTTTATTCTATTTTAAATAATAATAATAACAAATAATAGTAAATTGTTTTATTTTCTAAATTTTAAATTACAGTAGATCGATTTTGGAAATTTTAATTAGAATAGAGTTTCCTTGCAAATCATAACAGTATGATAGAGCACCCGTTCCAATCCTTCTATTCCCAGTACGCATCTGTTGTGATCCTTATACAGCATGATCACTGGTATTGCAATATATGATAATTAATAGGAAGCAACACAAGTTACAAAACATTCTTAGCATCACAAAGGAAAACCAAAAATGTTTTGATGGATAAGTAAAGGTTAGACAGGGATGCATCTAAACCAAAAAGACGTTCACTTCCATATTTCCTTCAGTAGGTTAAAACAGAATATCCTCAACAAAATCATCACTTACAAATGTATAAGTACTTATCTGTAACTATATCTTTCCTCATAAATTCAAGGCTAGTGCAAAATATAAAGTGAAGCTTGTGGTGTAGACTTTCCTTTCATGGACTACGGCACCAGTGCATTAGCCCCCTCTGGTACTTGTACCACCAGTGCAGCAGCTCCCTCTGCATGAGTTTGTGTACACACCCAAGCCTACATCACAAACTTCGAATTTGCCAACAACGGATCCCACTTCTTTGACGAATTCAGCAACTGAAAGCCTGAAACATAGCACAGGCACATGTTTTTTCATATTGTATCAAAGATATCCTGAACATTAATCACATAAATAAAGATGCCTAATCTAAAGTAAGAGTTTCTACATGAGAGAGACACATATCAAGGATCAAGTGCATCCCTAGACAGACAAAGTGAAAAGTTTCAAACAGAATTACTTGAATAATCTTCAAGCATTTGCTCAGAGTGTACTGGTGTTTTTAGTTGTTTCTTCTAGAACCTGGATGTATCTAACGCAGATAATGTTCCGCTAAAAGTTAAGTTTAAAAAACCAAATCTCTAATCATGTGCTTCTAGGCCTCCGAAGAGAATGTTCTAATGGCACATACGCCTCGTATATGTAGAGAAAAATATATATTCTTTCTTTAGCTAAAGTAAGCGAGTGCGTTTTTTCTCTTATAATGTAAAATATGTTCCTAAAATATAAGACATGTACAAATTCAAATGCAAATTACCTCAACGTATACATTCACCCTATATCCTTCAATTACAGACCATCAAGTATAAACAAACCTACCTGGCATATCCTGGTACTTTGAGGTCCTAACTTGGTTCTACTCCAAATCGCATCAGCATGACAAACGCCAGAATGGGTGATCCTCACCGGAAAATCACTCTCCAGGCAATTTGTAAAATAAAAAAATTACTAATCAACAGAGGCAAATTTTCAAGGCCTTACAATTTAGATTCCAGTGACCAATGGTTTTAAAAATGCTCGACCTATTAGAGCGAATACAGAATAGGTAACCATGCATAAGATGCTGAGTACAGGAGTATAGTGTTATCATCAGTTTATAAATTGTTGTTATAGACTTTACATAGGATCTAACAATGTCAAATGGTTATTCGATAGACTTCCATTCCAAGCCACAAAATTCACATAATATTTCCAAGTGTTACAATTTGGTGCTTAATCTAAATATAAGACAAACAAAGCTGTTCACTTATTTACACACATAAGTCTTCCAAGGATATGGCCTTACTATCCCCTAACACCTTTAAACTTAAAAAACAATCAGTGCATACATATATGATATCAATCATTCTTATATGCTACTGTTCTTGTAAGCAAATTTGCATTTCTTAAAATGTTCCTTATTATCAAATCTGTAAAAATTCTACGCACATGAAGTACTGAAATGTCTGTAGCCATCTCGCATTCAAAATTGTGAAAATCATACATAAATAAATAGGAAAACTTGATATTTTACCCCAGTGATTCTGATACGAAATTGAAGCCCTCAGAGTGAGCAGAACGAAAAGTTCAAAACTCTAAACTATGTATATATATGATGTCAGTAATAGCAAATATAAATGAAGCATTCATGTGCAAATTGTATAGAAAAAGAACAAACTCAAACCATAATAATAAGAGAAAGAGCTAGGATATCTTTTTAATAGAAAGGGGAGATGAAACAGATGAAACAAAGTGGGGAAAATAAAAAAGAGCAAACCTTGTCAAGAATCGAGGATAAAGCACTTGCGTCTCTTCTGTTTTCTGCTTCAGGAGTTGGGATTCATTGAAGTATGAAGAAAAGATACAGGGAGATTTACAACACAAGATTTACAAGTAATACAGCATGCATGACATCATGTGCGCAATTCAGTTACACGGATATCAGTATAACCTTAAACACGTTTTGCATTACTCCTGGGAAAGTGGAAATTAGAATATCGAAGCAAGAATTCTTGTCTTTGATTTTCCTTGGAATATGTTGTTCAAAATTTAAAATTTGGAGATCAAATCTTTGAATTTTGTTAAGTATGTGACATAGCATTAGTGATGAATCTGCTGAAGTTACAAACAGAAAAAGTTGTTCTTATTCTTTATGTTAGTAAACCATGTTCCATACATGATTGCAAGCAGTTGGGTGCAATCTGCAATGCATTAAACCCATGTATTCTGGAGTTTCTAGCAAATAACAAGAAACAGCATAAATTTTGCATTTGACCTGAAAACAGTCATCTATTATAGTTATGAAAATTGTCACTTATGAAAAGAAAACAACGATTAAAGTTGGAAGGTATTAGTTTGATAAGCATAAATTACAGGTCGCCTTTGAACCCAAGTTTGCTCCATTCTTGCATGATCAGTCACAGCACTTAATTGTTTGGGTTTATGTATATGCAGCAGCTCAACCAAGCTGAGCATCACCAGAAATCCTAGAAATCTATGGAGCGACATTAAATCATTGTATTGTGCAACCTTTTTCTTAGTTTTGTATTACTCAGCCAAAGAAAAGAAGAAGAAACAATAGGAAAGCAAAGAGCTCAACGCCAACATTAACAGAAACAAAATGCCAAAGTTTATAGTTACAAGACAACAAGAAAAACAAAATCATATATCTAGACGTGTTCCCAAAAAAAAAAAAGAAGAGAAAAAAAGACAAAGACTTACAACCGTGTTTGGGACTCGATCAACTCACAACTTCCCAAAAAATGGGAAGACCTTAAAGGAAGCCAAAGAGGACTGCGAAGGCAAGGAGAATGAGCCAAACAATGTGAACAAGCAGCAGCGCTTGTCCCGAAACGTTCGGTCCCGCTCCAACTTCGCCATTGCCAGGATGGCAGAAACCCCGGCGAGTAACACGAGCGCCGACGCAAGCTGCTTCGACGCAGCCGCACCAATACGTCACACCGTCTTCCGCGCACACAGGATCCGGTCGGAAACAACTCGCCGGACACGTGGCTCCCTTCCCGCCTGATGATATGGCAGGACACGCGTCTCCGCCGACGGTGATGATACCTTGATAGCTTGTTGTTGCAAGGGAGGCTGAGTGAAGAGTGAAAAAGAGAAGCAATGTGAATAATAATCGCACTCTGAAAGAAGAAGAACTCGTCGGCAGCATGGTGGTGGATGAGATTGAACCGTGGTGTCTCTGCCGCTGAGGAGGAGATGGAGCGTTTTTCTGTTTCCTTGCTTTCCTCTTCTGATTTTTTGGATTTTGCTTGGTTTGCATTGACGAAGGAAACCAAAAATTTAGAGCGGTGAAACAGAGGGGTGCCTTGCTTTGATTCACTGGTATTGGACGTTTCTTATTTTTGTTATGTTGCCTTTTTCCCTCTTTGCGTGCGTGGAATAATTCGCCAACTTTTGTTTGCTTTGTGTCTGAAAATTTGTGGTATTTTGGGTAGTTCATTAGCTTTGACAAAACTGCTAAACGCGTTATTGAGTGGGCGGAAACTGCAAAACCCTTTCTTGATACATACTAATTTTTAGGGCCTGGTAGTCGCTATCACCTTTTCTTCAGGATCTAAATAGCAAAATTACCTGTTATCTGTAATGATTTGCTCCCTGCTCGCGGGATTGCTCCCAAACGTACGGATGTTTATCAGCTTGATCAGAATTTATGTTTTATTCAAATTTTTATACTTATATTTAAATATAACTCAATATATTAAAACTTTTAAATTAATTTAAATTATGATTATTATAAATATTTTATTAATTATAAATAAAAATATTTTTTAAAGTTTATTTTTTATACACTCTTTTCACCGTAACTGATATTGCCACATATTTACGTTCTCTTCTGCTTGACTTGTAGTTGTGAAGAGACTCTGCAGTCTGAAGATGCAAATTTTATACAAATCTGTTACAAATACAGAAAAGATAAACCGAAATTGCCTCAAGAACAAAATCGAATAAAAATCAATTACTTGTA
Organism: Acanthochlamys bracteata; assembly: GCA_019914995.1. Taxonomy (NCBI): domain Eukaryota; kingdom Viridiplantae; phylum Streptophyta; class Magnoliopsida; order Pandanales; family Velloziaceae; genus Acanthochlamys; species Acanthochlamys bracteata. The sequence goes on from CM034126.1 coordinate 3,128,833, forward strand.
CATAATTTTATCATTTTTTAGACCTATGTTTACAAAGGTATAGTTCCACTCTTTTATTTTTTTTAGTCATGTATGTTAGCTGTATCTATTCTGCACTTTGGCTACACAAATATATAAAATATAAACAAAATCTTAAAAGTTTGGATTAGTTAGGTTATTAAATTTATAATCGCATGTACATATCACTATAATAATGAAAAATTACTCTAGAAATTTGAATAGGCATATTCTAGTGCAATATTGAGTATGTAAAGAAAATCATGCGTCATTTTTATTTTAATTATATAGAAATAAATTTTGAGACAGTGAGTTTTGTAAAAATAAAATTTAATAAAAAATACAATTCGATAAAAGTAAAATTTAAAGTCATAATTAAAATATATAAAATAAAATTTATAGTTAAATTTTACTAAAAATAGAAGTAAAGTTTAGATGATAATTGAAATATGTGAAATGATTGAACTTCAAATTTTTTGAGAAAAAATAAAATTGCTTAAATTTAACCATGGCCTTAACGTTAAGAATTTAAAAGCCAAGATTTGCTGTATAATTTAGAAATATAAGTAAATAAAATTTCTTAGTATAAATTTAGACAGAGTTGGCCAAAAGAAAAGTTGCACTTGTTTTCTTTGCAAAAAGATTTAAGATTATTTAAATAATATGACTTTGGCGTTAACTAATGAAAGAAAGTGTAAGAAGAATAACCATAAAAATAAAATATGCAAAGCGATAACAACTAAAAACCATTGGAAGACTGTTGTATATACATCATATACGATTGATGCACTTATTTATACATAAACTTAATCGTCATCAACGATATTACATGATTGTTGCAAAAACCTTTTAGATTGTTGTTCACTAGTTATCTGAATCCAAGACAAATAAAATCTGAACCGGTCCGTCGAGTCTATTCGGAAATCGTCAATTCGGAATATAAATCGATCCAAATTAATAAAAAATCGTTTATACAATCGTTCCGTTCTGAATCTCTTCGATTCGATCGACCGACTCGTTCGGATCAAATCGGATTAAGTTAAATTTAAAAAATTTAAATTTGTGATATATTTGATACAAATATAATTATTAATAGTTTTATATTGAAAAATAATATGTAGTTTAAAATTTGTATTTGAAAATAATATCGCAAAAAAAAATATTATATTTTATTTATAAATATTTATTTTTTAATAACTTTTTAATTTTTTATATTATCAATTCTGTTAAATTGTAAAAAAATAATAAAATTATTTTAAAATAAAAAATTTCTTTCAAAATTTATTATTTAGAATATCTTTTTTTGTTCTTCTGTATTTTTTTATTAGTTTATTTTTTTCTATGCCTTCTAATAAAAAAATAATAAATTTTTGCGCAACCGTCAACGTCTTAATATTCTTGATATGATGTATCAATTCGTTGATCCGCCAAATCAACCTATGATCTATTGATTCGGACAAACTTTCGATTCAATATTCAGTCCGATTTTTACAACTATAAATAAAATTATTACAAAGTCAACGGCATGAATTAGTAGTCATAGCTAGGCTTTATGTTTGTTATCATAAAGCATTTTAAAAATTTTCATATTCCGGTAAACCAATCTGTTAAATTCCAATCGCCGTTTCCAACTTCTCTGGTAGTGAATATAATAAACTTTTTTTATTATAAGCATCCCAAAATGTCACGCTTAATCTATCACATCTAACAACACCATTAATGGCTAATAAACCAACAACACGAAATGGAAACAAGAAAATAATGACCAAAAGGAAAACAGTATTAACAACCGAAAACAAACCAACCAATAACAACCGCAAACGGCCCAAAAGTGTCTGCATATGAACCGCTCTATCTATGTCCCTTTCATCCACCAACAAAAATTTACTTTTCATTCTTTCTTACCTTCTAATTTTAGAAGTGGCACGCCTTAAACTTCTCCCTCCTCTTACTCCCAGCTTTTCAATCTTTCACTGGGTAATCCTTATATAAATCCATTGATCCAGCTCTTGTTCCTCACCGCCGGTTGAGAATAAAAAGTTTCTGTTCGCAATCTTTTGCCTTGGAATAAAATCTATCCGAACCCTCAAAGCAGGAGCTGAACGATGGGTGGATGTGCTAGCAGGCCTAAGGCATCCGAAGGCCCCGCCCCTGAGGAGCTCCCAGCTGAGGGCTCGTCTGTGCCGGAGAGCACCACCAAGGAGATCCAAGCCGAAGCTCCCCAAGAGGTAAATAAACGTGCATTCTCCATTAAAATTTTCTAATATTGCCTGTTTCATTCTCCATATATATATACACTAGTATTTCTGCACCCTATTTGTTTCATGATTTGGTTTTAAAAGTTGATTTTCTGATAATGACAGGTCAAGGTTGAAGAGGAGAAGAAGGAAGAAGCTCCTCTGGTGGACCTCTCAGAGCCAAAACCAGATGACGAGAGCGCAGAGCCCAAGCCTGAGACTCTGGCTGCCGAAATCAGTGAACTAAAAGCAGAGGCACCAGTTGAGGCAGTAGTAGAGGCAAAAGAGGAGGAGGAAGCGCAGATATTAGAGGGAGTAGAAGCTGCAGGGAAGCAGCCCGCTGTTGAGGAAGTAACTGAAAATAAGGGCGAACCGGCGGCCACTGAGGAGAAGAAGGATGAAGCTTCTGCGTGATAATTGATGTTAAATGTTGTTTTTGAGAGATGAATGTAAACCTTTTGTTGGTTGGATTCTTAAACATGGAGTAATTGTCACCAGATCCTTTCATACCAATTACTAGTACACAGCCTTATGGTATTTTCAGTTTCGTAGATTATCAGCTAAATTCATATCTCAGACAGGAAAAGAATTCGCAACTCTGCAGTTAATCATTTATGATAGAAAATTTAAAAAGCATTCTAACTTCTAATAAAATCAACTAAAAACTGAAAAAGAACCAGAGTACCTTTTAAGATTAGAAATAAGGAGGGACGAAACTAGTGGGCATTCACTCCCGTAAACAAGAACGCAAACTACTTACTTTATGTCACAGAACAATCAAACATACATGATCATGAACAAGCAAGATGGCATTTTTTCAGTATAGATGGAATCTTCAGGCATGATAGTTCAATATCTTTCGGCTACAACAACACTAGAACTTTTAAAGTCCAATTAAACTTTGATCCAAAGGAAACGTGCCTACCAGTACATATTCTTACATGATCGGTCTTTACGCCTTTACCAGAAAACATATGTGCTACGTATTCAAACCAACCAAATGAAAACATGCTTTGGGCTTCTTCTAGTTCAACACATTAAAGAAGAATCCACAAAAGGATTCCTGCCATTACGTCAGTAAATATGGTCCGTTTGCTATGTAAAACAATTTACTTCAGTAAATGGACGCATCAAAACAAGCACCATCGTGCAATGAATATAAAGACAACGACCATGTAACAGTGGCAAATAAAGATAGGAAGCAGAAGAAAACCATGCCTAAATATTATTCTATAGACATACAATTCATGCTGAAATGGAGAAACATCATACAGAACATGACAAAAGAAGAAACAGGTGAACAGACATCCAGCAGGAAAGCTTACACTGAGATGGCACAACTGAAACCAAGCAGCCAATTCAGCTGCGCTTTTCCTTCAGCTGCTTGACTTACCAAGGATCAATTTAAGACAAAGATCTATTTATCTGATAAATAATACTATACTTCTTCTTCACCATCTTGATCTCCTCTTTCATCTAGTTCTTCTATCTCGGAGAACGCAAACAGGGCACCGCCACGAGATTTCTTCAATGTCTCTCTACCAAAGCTCGAGCCAAGGCGGAGAAGAAGAGAGCTAGATTGAAAGTCACTCTAGGATTTCGCCGGAAAAATTCAGGGATTCGAATCCCGGAGAACTCCACTGCCGAGCGCTCCGTGTTTCCCTCTGAGAAAATTATCCGGGAAATTGTGTAAAGAGAGCTGGTGATATTTATAGGATGTGTGGAAATATTTATTGAAAAGAATTGTTTGAAAAAAAAATTTAAAATATTTGAAAAATAAGTTATATTTTTTTAATTAAAAAATAATAATAATAATAAATAAAAAAATTTTTAATATTTTTTTATATTATTAAATTTTTTAAATATTTTTTTAAAATATTTTAAAAATTTTATTAAAAATACAAAATAAAAAATTTGGTAAAAAAAATTCTTTCAAATATGACTTAATATACACATTGCTCCGAACTCGGTTTCGGAATCGGACATGCATACTAGTGGTGCGATGTATCCGTTAGCAAGCGGTGCGTAGTAATAACGCTGTGTGTTCTCGGACTCGAACTTGAAAGATATAGCACGCGTTGCGTTATAATAACGCGCCTTTAATTATTCGCAAGTCTTTTCGAAAATAAAATAGCAGGAGAGAATCGCAATTGTGAACCACATTTTTATTATTTTGCAACATAAGCATTCAATTTAAATTTTTAGTTTAATATAAATGTAAGGGGATTATATATATGCAACGGTGATGGATGGAGATCGTAGAATAATGCTATTCCTCAGAGCGTTTCTGATCCTGATATATATCAGAGTTAACATCATCAATACATGATGAATGGAGATAATTAATTTTAAGAAGTGTTAATGTCTTTAAACTACGTAAATTAATCAGTCAAATTTGAAGCGAATCAGGGTTAAATATATCTAGCAAATTTTGCTACCTTCATTCTAAGAACTAGTTCAAATAGAAATTGGATTAAATATATATGACCAATACATTCACAATAGCGATCGTTAAAAGTATCATATGCAGAAGATAGATTGGAATTGGATGACATCCACACCGAACATCAGCGGAGAAAATTACGAGGGAAATTCATGTCAAAGAAAGTGCGTGATCTATTCATTAAAGATAACTAACTTCTTCATCGGTTTCTTATGGCACATAGAGTGAACACCATAGGCGAGATGTCAGATGCAATCATGCAATAGCTGAAGAAAGATCTTGATAAAAAAAGCAATTGATGAACGGAATCCAATACGTAATCAACCAGAAGACGAGCAAAGATACCTTGGTTTCTGACAGACAAGAAGCTGGTGTAAAGAGATACCCGCTATTTCTCTATCATCGAAGCAGCACTAACAGCGGTATTCTCCATCAATTTAAGAAGCACAAACATTGCGAAAACTTATTGCAGTCAATGCTTATAGGGGGATCTTCAAGTACCTGTTTCCATCTTCGCAGATTAATATATCTAAGGGCATTGGATTCGAGTTACACAGGTATCAAAGATCTTCCAGGCTTGATAGACACTATATAAATCATCTACGGTACCTGAATTTATCACATACCTCCGTTCAGAAATTGGCAGACTCCACAAGCACTCCTCATTATTGAAGTTTTGAAGCTCAGCGAAACCAAAGTTGAAAAATCGTCAAATCATTTGACGAAGTTACAGAAACTCTGACACTTGGATGTATAGAAGTGCCAAGCTCTACGACTATGCCTATTGGGAGCATGCCTTCACAACTGATTTTGTAGTTGAACAAAAGAAGAGCTGCTCCATAGAGGAACTAGCACGTTTAATCTAGCCAACTTTTTATATGGAATCTTGAGAATGTGACAAATGACTAAAATGCAGAACAAGTTAAACTGACCGTTAAGACAAACCTCCATTCTCTAAGACTGGACAAAGGCTGCCAATGCAAACATGACAAATTACATGAAGATCTTCCTCCTCCAGACATCTTGAAGCAGCTGCAAATTCAGAGCTAGGGAGGAGGATAGTTTCCAACATGGTTAAGGAATCCATTGCTCACAAATTTGGTTGAACCAAAATTATCATACTGCAATAGATGTGAAGAACTAACATCACTTGGCAGTCTTCAAACACTTAAAACCTTCAAATTACTGTAATGGATATGCTGAAAATGACGGAAGTAGAGGCAACATAGGTTTCCCTCACTTGAAAGAGCTGGCACTGTCACATATGGCCAACTTAGAAGACTGGTAAGAAACAGATGTAGTTGAAGTTTTCCCATGCTTATAGAGGTTGATAATTTGGCATGTCCAAAACTGCAGACATTCCCAATGCATCTTGAGGATTTTTGGCAGCCATGCTGTATGTCCTTCGCCTGAAGAGCTCACAATCTGCTGCCATGATGACCTAAACAATGGAAGGAGTAACATCAGTTCAAGTCCTGGAAGATCTAACAATAGAGAATTTCTCTAGCAAGACAGAGTTTCCTGAGTTGATTGGAGGCCTTGCATCTCTTCAAAATCTGTGTATCCACAAGCATCCTATCTTGGCCTCATTGCTTGAGGGATTGCATCACCTGAAGCAAACTGCAAGGTTTGTCATCTGTGGTCAAAGATTGTTCTCTGCTGAAAAACATGTGTCAAAGGGAGAGGGGTGAGGACTGAGTAAAATATCACATGTAGTCATAAGAGAACTTTTGAATGTAAGAATGAACAAGTAGACAACTACCTCTAATTGATTGCCAGAATGAAGGAAAAAGAAGCAGTGCATCAATAACTTCTTTGTTAAATCAATAACACCAACCTAGTGAAGTGACAATTGCACCAAACTAGAGGACCAAGCACTTATGCACAGAAGCCTGTTCCAGAGAGTAAAACCTGCTACGATCATTACACCTTTAAAGATCGCTGGAAACACGCTACTTAGTTTCAATTGAAAGCACACTTAAAATGCAGACACCTCCATTCTGATAATTTGCAGGCTGGAGGCAGTTCACCAAAACTAGGACCCAGACATAGGTTTAATGACTACAAAAGAAGTATGGAGGAACCAAGAGATCAAATTAAATAGATCTATCTTCTAGTCAATGCTACAATTCAAACTTCCTAGTGGGAAAGAAAAGGTAGGTAAAAGTTTCTGATGAAAATAAAAATAATTTGATTCTTCCCGCCGAAGTTTCAAATACTTTAATGAACATAATAACAGTTGTTCTACTACCTTACAGGAACAGATAATCTATTAATACATCTTAACCAGAATAGTCCGCCATAATAAACATATCTTACGGTGGTTGCATTCCTGCAAGCACCCCCAACAGCAAATTTCATGGTCACCCTGCTGATTTGCGCTTGTCATCAATGAAAGGGGCATCATACAGTTTTTATCTGCATTACCATCTCTCAAACCTTCCATAGCTCAAACTCAGAAGTGTTCAACATAAAGGAACTTGCATTACAGTGTCCACCGCCTCCATATTTCTGCAAAAAAGTTGATGAGCTTTTTTCACATAATAATCAACACCAAATATGAGTTGCTGGCCGCATCAAATGTCTACCGTGGAGATCTGAGTCGTATCTTCTGAATCCACACTTCTAAGGCTCACTTTTAAGAGCTTATCATTCTGGATCTCAGGAACTCTGTAAACGACAGCTCCAATGCCTCTAAACATGAAAAGCCAATCAAAATTGGGAAAGAGGAAAAAAGACTTGCAAATAGCAGGTTTGCAGTACATAAGATTTCATGTGAAATTTGGGATGAATACTATAATACAGATGAACAGTAAATGTCTGAAAGGACTACATTTTACTTTTGGTTAAGGATATGACAAATGGGGACAAAATACTAATACAGATGCATACAGACAATAATAACCTGAGTTTTAGACTGAGACTCTTTTCTGCTAAGCGGTGACCAAGTTGGCTTCTAAGTTTGGCAACAGAATCACCATCAACGGCCTACATAGCCAAAGAGTGCAATAAATACAATCAAAGATAATATTGAAGTATTTCATTGTGCACAAACAATATGCAAAAGACAAAGGGGAAGAATAGAAGTGCAAACATACCAAGCAGTGTCCAAAGGATCCACCTCCTAATGCAATTTGATAAGAATGCTCAAGAGCTTCCTCTATCAGCTTATTCTTGTGCGCTAATGTTGCTTGGCCTTGATGAATGACTTGATCAGGATCCAGTTCCAATAACTAATCAAATGGCCAATCACCGCAGTCAGAACCACGGAAAGGAAAACAGAATGCAGTATATCTTCTAAAGAAGTGCTTAGTGCAATGAGTGGGCAGCATTCTAACTTCTAAGACCTAAAAGCAAATATAAATTACATGATATTTCATGCTAAAAAAATCTCCGTTCTAAATGCAGAATCTAGGAGAAAGCTTCCCAGATATAATTACATCAGCAACTAACCAGAGTTTTAAGTTAGGAAGTACCTTAAGAAACCATTTCTGGCATATTTCTTCACTGACTCAAGGAATTCAGACAGGAACTGCTATATCAGCAAAATAGCGATTGGCCAAGAAGAAAATTAATCTACTTATTTATCCAATTCAGGAACATTATAAACCAACAGTGCCAAAAATTTCTAAGAAGGCATTGCCTTCTATATAGTTACACCTGCAGCTCTCTTGTTCTTTCTTGTACTCTTTATGCTGTTGTCATGTCTCCATAACACATGAATGAGCTGCGTATGACTTTGAGGAAACACATTTGCCCAGAAATAACCATAGTTATTTGCAATCATACTCACAAATGATCTCAAAGGTTGATTATGCAAAGCTGAGAGGCATACTCTATCAAATAGTGAAGCGTCAATTACTAGAAACTGACAAGATTTCTTCAGGTTACATTGGAAATATGGGACATAATGCAGCCAAGACCAAGATGCACAAAGTGCATGACAAAACATGGTAAGGTTATAACCTAGAACAGCTACAAATCTGGCTAGAAGGGAAAAAATGTAAAATAATATACACAAAGTTTTCCTTATCTGGCAAGTTGATTTATGCTGGAACCGATATCCTTATATATGAAGCGCTGGAACCACTTTTACCAAGGATCACTGGAATTGAAAACAAACAATCTGACAAGAACAAATATAAGTAATTGTCTTGTTCCCGAAGCACACCGTGACATGCCACCAACTGTTATATAAATGATAGGAGAACTACGAGAATATACATAGTTGAGATAAAGATAACACCAAAGCAAGATACTTGTTTCATGACATTTGGACATACTGCAGCAGAAAAACTTACCTGGTCAAACAAAACTGGATTCAAATTAACATCAAACTCCATGGCCATATCTTTCAGACCGCTGCTGAAAGCTTCAGTATCGGCAAGCACCCATCTCCATAGATCTGCATCCTCAATATATTTGAAAAGGCGGTGGATCCTTTCAAATTTGCAATGAGGCAGAAAAACCCCAAACTCACTGCTAGCATGCTTATTATGATCCAGTTCACTAGTGGCACTTCCTAAAATCTTCTCCTTGAAGAAATCAAACGCAATTGTAGCCCCACTTCTCTGCATGTCTATGACTTTCGTCACATTCTTATGAACCAAAGGACTCCCATCCAATGCTTCTAAAGCAGTCTTATGATGATCTAAAACTATCACTCTGAAAATTCAGAAGAACACTAAAGTTTAGCATTTCCACTTCCCAAACAACAGTCAATTAGCCACTCGAAGAAATTACCACAGCCTAATTAAGAATATAAGCATTGGCATAATCAACTAAATTAGACTCAACAAAGTAAAGTCCAAGTGAATGCAATATTGCAAAAAAGCCACAATCCTACACCAATGCAAATGATGCTGCGCATATATACTTAAACATTTCAGTTAAAATTTGGAGAGGCAACAAACCTTTCAACTCGTTGAGATATTTCTTCAACAAAACCGGAAGGCCCAACAAAGTCGAGCAAGTAGACATCTTTAATCTCATCTAGAGGCAAATTCTCAGACCTGTTACAAGATCAACTCAAATTAGCCATATAGAAAAAGAAAGAAAAAGTGTTTAGATCAATGAGGGTGAGCGAGAGACAGACCTGATGGGATTGTAAACCGGGTTGGGAAAGAAGAGAGCAGGCAAGGATGCGGCAGAGAAGTAGAGGTGAGCAGCTAATGCAGCAAAGGCGCCGTCAGGGCACGGGTAGTGATAGAGAACTGCAGACTTCTTCATCTTCGCCGCAGCGTTGCTTATTGCCGCCGCCGGTGAAAGCTACAAGCGCAGAGCGGCGAGACAGAGTTACCGTAACTACTAGGATTGTACGAACTATGTAAATGGGCTCTCTTAAGTCCCATCGGCTGAGCATGATGGACTAAACACCCAACACAAGGCCCATTTGAATCCATGTGTACAAGCCCATATTAACAAGTTTGTCGTGACATTTACGCTATTTACATCCTTCTTCTCAACTGTTTTGAGCGACTGTAGTTCATTTTGGTTGTCATCTGTTTGCAGTTCTTCAACAAAAAGACACCTACGAGAAAGCAATAAGAATAACTGGCAAGGTTATGCGGGCATGCCTCCCCCTACATTTATCTTTGTGCCCTTTGTTCTACAATCCTGCCAAAGCTTTCAGTTTTTTCGTCTTTCCCTCTAAACTCTCCCCTAATTCCTATTCCCATAACTATCCCACCCACTGATTATCTTCCCAACCCAATCGAAATCCTCGTATCAAATTTAATTTCACTTCAAAATATCAAATTCGTCGACGATTTCTGGGCGCGGCAAGGGAGGAAAGGGTTTGGGCAAGGTTAGAGCATAGCAGCATCGCAAGGTTCTTCGTGACAACATCCAGGGCATCACCAAACCGGCAATCCGCCGCCTTGCTCGCCTTGTTGGAGTGAAGTGCATTTCCGGCCTGATCTATGAAGAAACCCGTGACGTGTTCAAGATCTTCCTCGAGAACGTGATCGGTGATGCTGTACGTACAATGAGCACATTCGCCGGAAGACCGTTCCTGCTATGGATGTCCCTCAAGCGCCAGGGACGCACTCTCTACGGCTGTGCTGTGATGGTTGAGTTGTTAAGGATTTAGTTTCATCAGTGTTGTGTTACTGTTGGAAATTTGCATGTTTGGTTCGTGGTCTGCAGATCGGCTAGACTTCCAGTTTTGAGTATATTAGCAAGTTTTCTGTATGTTTGTTCTATTTCCTTCGGTTTGTTTTAATACCAAATATCATCAGACGGTGCACGAGCTTCTACCAATCCAACATTGCAGATCTAGACGCCGTACGTTATACTAATAGTTGTCTTCTGTTTTCCAATTCGTTGTTGTGTTGCTATCACCGAACTGATATAAAGTCACCATCTGACCTTCCGTAACTAAAACATAAACAAGTAACAACTCTCTCCAAACTCTTCATTCACTCACGGTCGCCGCGACCAAAACAACACTCTCTGTTCCTCTCTACGCTGCGCTTCGCCAGATCTAACCCACTTCTTTCAAAATCAGCAACATCCCGGCGTTAATGGGTGACCGCCGCCGGTGAATTGGGCTTTTAGCCCCAAACAATGGTGGGCGCAGCTCAAGCTGGTGTGGTTGCTGCTTTCGTTGTTCTCTCTGTTCCAATGGGTCTCGCCGGTTGGCATCTGAGCAGAAATAAAGTTTTATTCTTCAGCGGCGCTCTGTTTATTACCCTCGCCGTCTTCGTTCATCTCACTCCTTACTTCCCTTCTCTCTCCCATCTCCTTCTCTCTTCTCTCTCCAATTCGAATTATTTGAATCCCAATTCCAAGAACAATCATCAATCTTCTCTATTCCCTCCATCTTCTACTTGTCTTCCATTCCTTAACGAAATAATCTGGTATTCCAGTTCATCATGGTCATGGAAATCAAATCCAACAACGTCCTCTTGTGGATTTCAGACTCTAACTCGAAAAGACGCTACCGATCTTCTCAACGGCTCTTGGATTTTGGTGGCCGGAGATTCGCAGGCGCGATTGTTCACTTTTTCCTTTCTGTCTCTGATTTTGAACCCGACTGATTTCGATTCCGTCAAGCCGGATTTGTTCAAGAGGCACTCTGATTACCATCTGTTTGTTCCTGATCATGGAATTACAGTTGATTTTCTATGGGCACCGTTTGAAGTTAATATAACGAATCGGCTTCGTTCCCTCCTGCAGAATACACGTCTTCCTGAAGTAATTGTTGTTGGCAATGGGCTTTGGCATATGCTGCATGTAACTGATGCTTCCGATTATGCGGCTGGGTTGGCGGATGCCCGGAGATCTGCTGCGCTGCTGCTATCTCCAGCTGCAGTAGCAGTACAACAATCACCTCATTTGTTCTGGCTTGGATTGCCTGCATTAGTTAATTCGAAGTTGAATACAGAGGAGAAGCGGGCCAGGATGAACGAGACTACAATCAGAGCTTATGAGCAGGAGGTTTGGAAAAGTAGATTGCTCCAGATGTCTGGAGGGCCTTTCTTATTGCTGGACATTGGGGCATTGAGTCAAGGATGTGGGAGTGGATGCACAGAGGATGGCATGCATTACGATCGTATTGTTTACGATGCAGCGCTTCATGTCATGCTCAATGCTCTGCTGATCGAGTCTCAGCAAAGAATTTGAATGCTGCACTGCAGGATATCAGAGTTAATCCTTGCGATATACTTTTTGTACAATATGCAGATGGGATGGAGGTGTGCCTTCTTGTAACTTGTTCAAAATTGCTATGGAAGAATTGATTGTTTAATATGTGATGCAGAGGTTCTCTAGTCATACGAGAATTTTTGTATTGAAAGGGTAAAACTTTATTTACCAACAAGGTTAGCTGACCTATGTTATATTTTTACCCCAATAAAGCGTCTAGAAGTAATGTCTAACGTAGTGTGTTGATGATGTCCATGAAACCATATTAAAAGGTGTACAGTCTGCATCATGGTTGAATTAAAGACTAGTTATGCCTGATAGTTCATACGTTTTCATGTTAGCTTGCATATGAAAAATAAACTTAATGATTACATGGTTTCCTTGTGCTTTTAATAAGTTCAAAATTACAATTGATGGAGGTTTATAATATTTAGAAACAATTGTCATGCTTTTCCTAAAGCGTAGAAGAAGTTTCTATTAAGCGGTCACCTATCTGACACAACAGACTTCATCGAGTGTATTCATGATTAAAACCTGCAAAGCATAACTAGTTTGAGTTTTTCGAGCAGTAATTTGATTTAATTGCTACTTCTGTTGGCTGCTTGAGGTTTAGGGTGCATGGTTGAACCTTGAAGCATGGGATCATGGTTCTACATGAACTACTGAGAAGTCATTGATCCATAGTTTCATCCCAGCTTATTGAGTCATGCTGTTATGTCATTATCGAGAAAAGAGAGTTTTTTGGCTCTCTCTCTCTCTCTCCTTGTTCTTTTCTGATGTTTTTCTTAAGAGAGTTTCTAAAGTTTAGTGATTGCTACTTCAGTTTCTGTTAGAAGCATTCATTTAAGCACATACTCCTTTTTGAGTAAGTACCATCTAGTTTAGGCGATCAAAGAAGATTCTGTTCTTCTTTGAAGTTTGATTTATTATGTGTAGTTCATATTCTGACTGTGTTTGGTTAAACAATGGCTTGTTCCTCTTTGAAGTTTGGCTTATGCTTTGTAGTTCATATTCTGACTGTGTTTGGTTAAACAATGACTTGTTCCTCTTTGAAGTTTGGCTTATGATTTGTAGTTCATATTCTGACTGTTTAGTGAAACAACGACGCTAGCCATTATGATGTTGTAATTCATATTCTTCTGTCTCATTTTGTTTCCTCACAATACCATCATTTATCAAGAAAGTTTTAACTCATCAAACAAATCGGAGAGGGGCACTCCTAAAAGTGGAAGAATTATGAGTTAGAACCATTCTTGTAATGTCAACTCAATCAGATAATAAATTAATTTTTATCCGATCTTTTGATCAAGGTGATAGATACATGTAAAACTTCAAAAGATGAATATTTTTTTTCTATAATTTAGATCAAGTGATCAGATAGAGATCGATCTGTAATTCAATCGAATTAAAATTTTTCAATATATTTCTATTCATAGTTCTTCATAACGGTAGAGATTGTTTTGAAAATCATCATAACTATAAATCAGAAAATAAATGCACGTAATTGCTCCTAAAAAAGGAGTGCTACAAGTTCTCCCGAAGGCCTACAATAAAAAGAAAAACCTAATATTACAGCAGAAACTAATGAATCAATGCGAAGTACGTTATTGCATACATGAAATCAACTAGAAGGCCTATAATAAAAGCTACAAGTTCTCTAGTTCCACAATTGAGGGAGTTTATGGGTTTCAACTTCATTCTTCTCCATTACCCATGCCTTTTTTGATGAGTAAGGCCTCGCATTTTAAAACCACGTTGTAATAGCCGGGTTTGGCCCAAACTTTGTAAACCGATACGGATGCAAAAAATAAGTAATATAGAACAAAATCTTTCTTTATAGTTCATGAAGTTACGCGTAAATTGAAAACGTATTTATGCTTATTTTGATAGATTTGAGAAGAATAGAGTTCTTGATTATATGGATCAGGAACTCAATTTGTCTATTGCGCGCGTGAATCCTGTCATCTAGACACTATTAACGTTATTGTGCTGGCAAAATAGGAACCTTTCTAATCCCTCTGTTTTCCTCCTGCACTGATACGGTGGGGTTCATACAACTGAATCAATCAATAAAACAAAAATTAGTTACTGAAAATTAACGCATGCATGTTTATCCTTGCAGCAAAGCAAATTGATAAAATTTTATAGACAACGTACATACATGCAACTCGAAGTTTTCCAACAAGGGGGCAGCCTAAGAAGAGACGCCAATTCCAAATTTTGCATCCCTTCCTCGAGAGCACCATAGATATTATCACTAACCTCTTGAGGCAAACTAGTACCCCGCATCTTACATACTAATCAACCATCTGGATCGATCATCAGAAGGCCATAAAAAGAAAAAACTCAATCAAATATCTAAATAAACAAATAGTAAATGAACCAAGTTTACAAAAGAAACGGTGTCAAAATGAAATTATCATATCCGTTTGTGGTACCGTATTTTCTTTGATACCAAGAAAGTGTACGTACTTAAGACTAAGAAAAGAAGGCTACCTAATAATGCAAAGATGTTGCAGATTCCATGAATTATACAAGAGGTTCCGAATGTCTTCGTCAGTCGTGTACACGTAGTCCAATTTGAGAAACTGACAAGGTCTTTAAACCCTCCGAAACTGTTGGAGATTTCAGAGAGACAAATTTAAGATAGAGCCTTCCTGTGTATGAAGATTTGTCGCCAAAAAGGAGATGGCAGGGAAAATCTCACGGTTCCTCCGTAGGTAAAATCACAATGAAACCTGGCTGCAGAAGGAGCCGAAGCTATTTGGAATATGATGCGGCTACAAACTGTTCCAAAGCTAACTATTGAGATAATTAGAGAGTATGGTATGTGTTGGATGAAATAAACTCGAAGGGATTGCATCGATATAAACGGTGTCGCAGAACTGCATCGACAAATTTGTCATATCCTTCCGGGGTTGAAGGAAAGGGAAACGATAATGGTTCCTATAAAGGGAGAGCTTGTTCACATCGTGGTAGCGTTTCAATCTGATTCTTGTCATGATGATGCGCTGTTCATTTGTTCCTATTCCTATCTATCTATAGTGCTGTTCATTTTTGTAGTCAGAAGTTAATGGAACGGATGTGTGTATTGTCTGGGAAAACAAGAAATAAAAGAATCATTATAACTCGACTCCAGTGAGACTTGAAATTAATGAAAAAAAAATCAATAAATATATTTAAAAATCAGATGTTGAGAGTGGGATTTGAACCCACGCCCTTTCGGACTGGAACCTTAATCCAGCGCCTTAGACCAACTCGGCCATCTCAACCTGTTTGATGATCGTCAATAGTACTGTACTCAGAAATTTATGATATCGCCTCATCAATGCATATATTGAAATCTCCCAAGCATTCCAGGATACGCCAGCTGGCTAAAGAATATACTAGGACTAGTTTAAAGGTATAACTTTGTAGGAACTGCTAATACCTTTCTATCTCCCAAAACACAGGTGGAAACAATAGCTCGGTATGCATAAGTTCTCTTTCATCTCATGGTTAGCTTACCAAGCTCATAGCCTGACTTCAGGTTCCTCCATAGGTAAATAATTCCTAACACAATTTTTTTAGCAAGCAAACTAAGTTTGTTGATAAGCACACAATTGAGCTTAATGTTGAGGAACTTAACAAAAATGCAAGTTACGGTAATTACAGACAGCGACTTTGTGGATCCAACAAATCGACCAGCTTGTGTAGACACATTATCAGGTACTGTATCCGGCAAGCACCTGCTATATAGATATATCCAGTTGTCAAGACATTGATTATTTATGTGGTTAGTCGAAGAAATCAAGCTAATAAAGATTGAGGTTCAACTAGAAGATAGACAGTAGTGGTAACACCAGTTTAGAAAGGAGAAGATAAAATACACAACTGCTTATTAGAATATTTTATATACCAATGAATATTGTGCTAAACCTCTAGAGGTGTGCTAAAAGCTTCACAAAGGTTGTTGTGGTTGAGAATTTATCAATTTGCCAACATGCTATAGTTTGCATTGATCTCACACAACACAAGCAGGTTTATCAATTGCTTGCATGTATCACATACAATGAGAATAAGAAGACATTTGGTAAATGCACTCGAATTGTTTATTATTTCAATAAGCATTTTACTGTTTCAAATTATATCATACAAATTATATATATATATATATATAATTTTATTCCTTTATAGTTAAAAATCAAACTTGTTTTCTAAAACATCACCAAAATATTCTTTATTTCAAAAATTAATTTCATAAACACTCCCAAACTTTTGATAAAGCGGTGCAGAAAAACACTACTGCAAAAGTTAATTGGCACACGTTAAACAAGTAATTTGTTTGTGGAACACAAATTAAATCGCCACATATATAGAAGAAAACAATATTTATACCCAAAGAAAAGTAAATCAATATGGCGATTTTATAAATGGTTTGAAGAAATAAAAGCACATGCTGGAGCTGCACAGTTCCAGCATTTACGAGTTAAATATCTTGAAACCTTGCTGATGTGTCTGATTTACGTACGATCTGAACATTGAAAACACCTTTTTCTTTGGAAACAAGCTCAAAGATGCACCTATCACCCAACCAGAGATTGTTGTTCTCAGCAAATGTTCTCCAACCCACTCCAAACACAGCACGGTAATTCGAAAGTCCTTGCTGATTACACAAGCGAAGACGTACAGGCCATGATCTCCGCTGTGGATCCACAAGTGTCATATCACGGTTACCATATAATCCATTCACGTCCTTAAATGCCATAGGGATATTCTGCATCAAGATCCAACATTTCTTAATATCATTAGGCAAGGTTTAAATAGTTTCAGCTATCTCTGAGTATCTACACATATGCAGACATATGTCAATTTGATAGAACTGGTAAAACTCATTGAAGGACCATGGCAAAGAACCAGTTCACAGTACTGGGAACAGATTCCTGCCATGCAAAACACGGTTGCATGACGAACATGTAAACTATGATATAAGAATGCACAGAGGTCTACCTATGAACAAGCAGAACGAAAACAGTGTAATTATGCGAAGTAATAAGATTAGCTCACCAGTTGCTTCCACTGAAGGTCTGTGTAGTGTATAACTGCCTCAAAAATATGTGGCTTCATGGCACAAAAGTGTTTCATTGTTCTTTTCTTCGACTTTTCGTTTACGCCCACCGAGCTTCCATCTTTATTTGAGTCAATGTGTAATACAATTACGACATCAAAATGCAAATAATAAAACAAATCATAAATATAAAGCTCGCAAAACATTCTTACACTTCATCGTCATCTTCTTCTTCATAACCTTCTGATCCATCGAACTGCCTATTGCTGCATAACTGTTGATCTCGCAGGCAGTGAAGTCATAAGCAGTGAAGGTAAAAACCATGTCACCTTTGTAAAATATCACCAAAAAGTAGCCTTCCTGAATATCATTATCCAT
This sequence comes from Acanthochlamys bracteata, assembly GCA_019914995.1. Taxonomy (NCBI): domain Eukaryota; kingdom Viridiplantae; phylum Streptophyta; class Magnoliopsida; order Pandanales; family Velloziaceae; genus Acanthochlamys; species Acanthochlamys bracteata. The sequence goes on from CM034126.1 coordinate 3,146,582, forward strand.
CACAACGTCTTCCCACCCTTCTCCAAAATGCAAACCATGTTCATCTTCACAGATTCTAACTTGCCAAATAGCACCAACTGGATTTATCACGGTCGCTTCTCTGGAAGTTTCTTCTCTAAGATATATGGTGAAATCCTTCGGAATTTTCTGTGAGATAAAATTAAAAGCATTTAGTTTTACTACCAATTGAGAAATTAAATATAAAGTTGAAACAAACTACAACACTTTCACAGATCCTATATCCTTGCAACAAATTTCCGACTACTCCCTTTTTTGTGATTGTGGAGCATTCTAACAACTTGTTTGAATTCCCACTTTTGTTCCTGTCTTTCTTCGGTTCAAATCAACCTTTATGAAAACGTTCCTCGTATATAAAGTTTTTCACACCAAAAGCTCAATTTCAAACTTTAAAACTAAAATTTTTACTTTTAAACTCACTTTTAATACAAAATAAACACAAAAATTACATTTTACCAAACTCATTTTCAATTTCAAACTCACTTTTTACAAATTTACTTAAATAAAAAAAAACCAAACACACCCAGCCACCCTAAGTGACTTACACTGTTTCACACCAGCAACAAGTTTCTGGCATTTCTGCTAGAAAAAAAATTATCCTGCACATGTATGAGCATAACACCTGTAGCACAAATTCAGACAATTGCACAAATATATGTTTTTCTAATAGCAGCACTCTATAATATTTAAACACCATGTTCTTGAGACATTTGGAACTCAAATTAACCAAATATCTAAATCATAAAATCCCTCCTATTACATAAAAGAATATACTTGTCTTTGAAACTAAGCTTTGTACATGCAATATCCTCTGAAAGCCATTTTTCTCTAGTGAAATTCAAGTGTAAAACCTGTGCATGCAACTTAAGAACGCTAATTGATCAACTCAATTTGCTCGCAAACATATTCTCTGCACATGAAAAAAAAAACTTTGGAAAATCATTAACTAACCAGTTTCTCGAATGATTTCTGAAATAAGATCTTGAAAAATGAGGGAGGATCATCTGCATCGCTCCACCGCCACTTCTTTCCGGCGGTAGCGTGTCTCTCCATACTCCCAACAAAAATCCCAACTTTTTCCACAATATGAGCTTTCGGATACTTATAATCACAGAAAAACAACCCTAAATTGCAGCTACAGAGAAGGAGCAAAAGCTGAAGACGGTGGAGAAAAATCTGTATTGCTTCTTATATTAATAGATTTGAATACTGAATAGAATCGCACGACAACAAGGACAGAGTAGGATTTTCTGCACCAGAGGTAAGGAACAGCTGTAGCAACAGGTGGCAGCAAAGATTGAACTGGGAATCAGAGAATCGAGAACGCAGAGATTTTGCAAGGACTACTTCCAGCGAATTTCAGAGCTTTTGTTTCCTTTCTTTGTTTCTTACACAGGCTTAGGAAGAGGGAATCTTTCTCAAACTGTAAGAAACACCATCAATGTGAGAAACAACTCTTGTATGAAAAAGTAACAAACTTGTCAATCAGACTGATAAAAAATTTGGATGAAATTGCTTTGCAAATGAAGTTTATTTGCGACTGTCCCTGTTATAGAAAATCAGACGAACCAGATGAATTGCAAAGAAAACATCAACAACCATCAGATCCTTTCTAGTTTCATTTGTAGATGCTATATGAACCAAGAATTAACAGGCAGAAGTTGTAAACAGAGAAGTAATTAGAATGAAGATTTTGAAAGAGATACTACACAGTAGGAGAGGCAAAATATTGTGTTCCAGTTATCGCCGTCAACGTTATTGCCTCCATTGAGACATTTGATTGCAGGGGTACGCTGAACTTCTGAACCCCGGAATACTTCAACATGGTACAAACAGTTTTCTCTGGATACAAATTGAAGTATGCACTTGTCTTTGCGCTTGAGATTCCTATTTTGCTATGAATGCATGCAACCTTCTCCGTAATATGCATGGTTTAACCCATCTTTAGTGCAAAATCCACCCTGAAGGTTTTCATCCATCCTACAAATATCACGATTTTGGATATGATTTGAAGAAATAAAAGTAAAACAGTGGAGCTTGTACGGTCCAGATAAATACCTTAAACCTTGCTTATGTATCTGATTTACGTACGATCTGAAGATTGAATAAGCCCTTCTCCTTGGAAACAAGCTGCTCATTTATTATGCAGTTATCACCCAACATGAGATTGTTGTTCTTGACAAATGCTCGCCAACGCATTCCGAGAACAGCTTGGTAATTCTCACTATCGCAAGCAAAGGCATACAGCCCAACAGTGCCTCTTGAAATGTGGCTTCCACGAGAAAGTATTTCATTGTTTCACTTGAGGTTTCCTTAAATCCCACCGAGATTTTGTCTTTGTCTGTGTCAACACAGTCTAAATAAACTGTAGTCTACTGAAGCAAAAGATCTATAATCATTATTAATGATCAGCGAGGTGAAAAATAGCACAATCTAATTGGGACTACGTTAATCCAATGAGCTTTCAATTCTGTTCTTTGATTATTATATATTATGCTTTGTCAATGTAAAAATAACATATTATATATCATATTCAATATTACACTCGAAGATCTATCTAAATTAATAAAATAATGCATTGTTTAATTCAATCAGGGTATAATTTTATTTTGAGCATTACATAATCAATGTAGAGCATGTCAAGCATTCGTCTTATCATGACGTACTACTATTGGTAAATTCTAGATCGCTTCTGGTGCTTGTTGAGTATGAGATTGTCCTAAACTTAGGCAGTTCACAACTAATGTGCTGAAAGCACATCTGCCGCTCAACTGAAACGTTCCTTGCGAAATAAATACGGTGAAGATTTTATAAGCTTGATTCGAATACTGGGTTACGAAAAACGAACAGAAAGTAGACAAAAAAATAGTAGTTGAGAGTATGGTCTTGAAAGTAGACAAAAAAATAATAGTTGAGAGTATGGTCTTGGTACGTTTGTCTAGTAGCCCCAGCTCTCGTTGGCTACTGGAGTGGTGACCCAAAACTGGCACGACATAACGACACGACGGTGGCTCCATATAGAGACCGGTTGTATGTCGCCTGAAAATTGTTGTAAAAATTAGAAATTTTTACAACTACTAATTTTTCTCGTGTACTTCGTTTGTCCTCCATTGGGGGATGTAGACTGTGGTAAAATTTATTACTCAGATATAAGTGGACAAAGTATTTCCATGCGGCATTCCATGTATATATCTTGGCATGATTTTTATGTTGTACATGGTTATTTACTCACAAAGGAGAGGGTCAAAAGATAAAGAATGATACAGAGTTCAAGATGATCATAAAGGAAACTGTTTGCCGACATAGGTCTGTCCATAGGACCAGTTGTGAGGAGCAACATTGTAAGAGGTGAGAGTAATGCCATCGCTGGTGGTGACCTCAAAGGAGAGGGGCTGGCCATGGAAATCAGCACTGAAGTGCCAGTTTTGTCCCCAATTTCGGGCCATGTCAAGCCATCCTGTTGTTGAACCCTTGATCTTCACAGCCGTCACATCACCCGCACCAGCTACATTACTTATTAGCACCGTCAGAAAGGAACCTCGTCCATCCACCGTGAATCGCACCCCACCATCTCTCACACACTTGATCCTACATATCACAATGTCACCAGTTGACGGTAATCTAAAAACAACAATAACCATTCTCACTAGTTTAATCAGATTTTTTAGGTCACAACATTTAGAAGTGTGCCATACATACTGTAGATAGTTTAATTACATTTCCTTAGAACTAAGAATACCCTAATGCATAACCAAGTCCAAGAAATGAAATCTACTGAAACCAGGACAACCGTAAAAGGAAGCATATCCAAGATTTTCAACAGTATTGCTGATAGCCTAACAACCAACACTTTATGGGACTTAAGCCGTAGGTATGCAACAAACGCTGACAACATCATATATGTCACGCATGACAGAATCTAAAGAAAAGAATCTATTTGTGCTATTTGAAAGTAGCATCAGTTACTTAATATAGATAAAGAGAATTCGCTTTATAAAACTTATCAGGAGAAACAAAGAAATGCTGAATAGTCGAATGTAGGATATTACATTTTCTAGAATCTACATCCCTAACAAAATAATAACCAAAGAGATGTTACTTTATAGAAAGATCTTAAACATTTTTCCACAATGAAAACATCTTAAACTGAGTAGTTTTAAGCAATGGATAGCTCATGCTCCAATGCATATCAGCTCTAAAGACCAGGCTAAATGTATATCTCCAATAGTCCTCCCATAAGGATCCACCATTCAAATGATTGTACTTGATTAAGTCTCCACCAGGGACAAAAAACATGGTGTCCCCCATGGTAGGGCTAGATTATGCCACGTGGAATGATAGCAGCTGCTAAAGCTATTGTTAGGCGTATTATGAGTTATGAAGAAGACTTTCATGTTAATCTGATCAAGGATTGCATGTAATTGGAGTAAAATAATTTCTGCTCTTTCAATTCCCAAATAAGTCTGACCAAAGTATTACTCTCTAAGATGAGAACCTTTCTATTTGGTAAAAGAAGTCTTTTAAATGTCCTCGAGAGTTGCTTATTGAGCTTTCAACATTGCTGCATACCCTCATGTCAGTCATAAACACCTTACCCTTTAATGTGCTACAGTTTTACTGAGCTTCTAAGACATTCAGGTTAATAATGACCTTAAAATACAGTACATTCTTGGGTTTTCACATTTACAACCCATACATTAACTTATCAATAACTAAAATGTTCTTCTAGAATTAACATTCAAAAATTTTGAATCGAACGAACTTACTTGTGAATGAACCAACAGTAAAATGGTTCCCATCTCAATATGCCAAGTTCCTTTTTCTATTAGATCATAGCTTGCATTTGCTTCTCCAAACTGAAGTAACTCTAGGTTGGCACTTTGGGTGATGAAATTTCCTATCTCAAGCTGACTATCTGTGAATCTTTTCAATATAAATTTTAAATGCAGGGGAGTAGATAGTAGCAGTCAACCTTATTTGAGAAATGTAATTACTGATGGTTCGCTATCCCATGTACTTTATTAAGGAGAAGCAGCTGTGCAGCTATGCAGTAAAAATTCATTCCGCAATCACCATGATAAGAAGATAACGCAACAAGGCCCACAACAGTTACTTTTCCCATCATCAAATACATGAAGGAACAAAATAATCAAGAACTGGGAGACAACCAATTACGCACTGCTATTGATAATTCATAAGAGAATTTAACCAGAGAAGAAATAAATTAAATACCGGCGGTACTGAATAGGCATGACACCAGCCTTCCAGATAGCAATCTTCTCAAATGCAGCAATCGGCATAACAAAGTGATGATTCGGCGGGTTACAATATCCACCGGCATCAGCTGGGAGCCCATAATTCGGTGCACAGAAGTTTGTGGCTGTGACGACAATTGAGGTCCCTGGAATACAGTACCTCAACTCCTGGACGCAACGGATCTCATAGCAGCCGCCGCATGCCGCTCCCTTATTGAATAAGGCTTGGCTTAACCCTGCCGTTGCCATGCCATACCCTGCCCGCCCGAGATCTCCATACCCACAAGCTCCTCCTACTAATTTGAACTATGTTAGAAAAGCTTTTCAACTTGAGTTCTTAATTAGAAGTATAATGCTTAAAGAGATAACTTTGAAATAAAAAAGCGCGAGAAATTCAAAGAATCTGAAAGCCTAAGGTAACTAATCTACTTTGAAAAGAGAAAATTTCAGTAAATCGCTCGAATCCGCAAAACTTGGTATGACTGGTAAAGGCAAAAACTAGAAAGAATAAATCTTTACAAGTAGCACAAAAATAAAAAGAAAGAAGCTTAAGGTCTTATAAGAAGGCAAATAACTCCAACTTAACAATAGCAGATATCATAAATCACACAGTTAGAAAGATTACTCTGATAAATGTGGAACCAAACTGAAAAGGTTTCAATCATTTCACTAAAATCAAGAGATAGAGTGGTGAGCTACTCACCGATAGAGTCGCGCGGATCAGAAGCAGCATAGAATGTTGCCTTGGCAGAGTTCCATTCAGAGAGAGCAGCAGAGGAGTAAGAGGAGTGAGTGGAGTGAGCGGAACAGTATAGTGTTGAACACAGTAAACTCACAGCGACTGCTAGAATTTGTGGAACATGAGAACAATTGTTCTCTGGCATGCTAAAATTGCTGTAGATTTTCTATAGAGAAACAAGTATAAATGTTATTGTTGGTTTGATTTGGTGAAAGATTTGAAGCTGAGAGAGATCTTAAACAATAAAGCTCCAAAAAGAACAAAGGGGAAACATTGTTTAGTGGTATATCGAGTGAGAGAGTGATAAGAGAAGAAGGAATGCTACTGGTAATCCGTGTTGGAGTTTTCTTTTGTTATTTGGGGCCCTTCCAATCTGGGAGAGGTAGAGATTATTTATTAATCTAATATAACTGTTGCCAGTTGCCACGCAATCAAAAGCTAGCCCATGTGAATTGTGGCAGGCTGCAGGATTGTCTGATTTTGTTTTGTTTTGTTATAGAGAGATGGAGAGCGTTTTATAATAAGAAAACTTTTTAAATATTTAAAAGTTTTTCAAATTAATTTAAATATATTATAACATCTAAAATTTAAATATGTAAAATAGTATGATATTCAGTTTACATATATTTTAATTAAATTTTTTATAAATATTATAAAATAAAATATATGTTATAAATACTGCTAAATATCCCTGAAACAGAACCGTTTGATTGACCATTGCTTCTGAAAGTGCTCTTCAAACGGGCCTTAAAAGGGCCTCATTTAGATCCTTGATGAGGCCCTATAGGAGAAGCTCTAGTTGTTTTTTTTTTTTTTTTTTGAACTGAACTCATAATTTTAATACTTTCGATAAAAGTTAAAATCTTATTCAATAAAAAAATTTAGTAATGATGATGGAAAAGAACTCATAAGTCATAACCCAATGGTCGTAGTTCGATGCGCTTGCTTTTCTTTATAAAACATTTCATAATAGGAATTTTTTTTTTCATTTCTAAATTTATGTGTACAATTAGATAGAAAAGCGTGTGATTTGTTGTCATCCTTATTATCAGCTAACCTTCTTCTTCAAAAGTTTCTCCTCTTATGGAAGAAAACAAGAGCTTCATCAAAGTTGTGTTTACGGTATGATAGTCAGACATAAGACTAACCAAATTAATCGTTCATGATTTTGGTGGCATTTCTAACTCAAACATTTCCAGAAAGAAACACACTGATACTTCTAAAGCACCTACTTAAGTTTTGTTCCCCTCCATATTTCCATAAAATGAGAAGATTCATATGCAACTAGAATAACTACCAATACAAGGCTTTAATGAGATCTTTATTCTTCAAGCTTGATAGTAAAGAGCATATTTATTAGTTGATAAAGAATGCAGCTTGACAGCCTTTCGGTTGAATGGATTAATTGTTCTTTAGTTCACAATTTATATATAATCACTTAGGGCGTATTTTAAATGTCCGTAACTGAGTTTTGTGAAAGTAAAATTTTTTGAAAAATAAAATAAAAGTAGAGTTCAGTATTTGTATTTCAATAGATTTTAAAAGTGTGTTGAAAATTAAAAAATATAATTATATTAGAAAATATATAAATAAAAAAATTGAAATGAAATTTCGTATGTGAAAGTAAAATTCTGAATTTTTTATATAATTAAAACATCTGAATTATTCGGAACTCAAAAACTGATGAAATAAAATAAAATTATGAATACTTAAAATACGTTTTTAAAGCGGCCACTACCTAGCTTATACATAAACATATAATCACGTTAAATATATTAATTTTTGCAAAGGAAGAACTTTTAATTTTTTATGGGCGTCGACGCTTTTGGGACGCCAGCCATGATTGGTATGGTGGGCACTCAAGTATCGATACCAACTGTGTATTCTCTCTGCTGTATTATTCCTTCATGATCATTTTTTTAGTTTGTATATTCCAACAAACATATATTCCTCTGATATAAAGTTTGAGTATTTGAGATATATATTGTTGTTTATATTTTTTGGTATCTTTTTTTTTTATTTGGCTTCACTATAATTTTGAGTTATGGTTGATGATTTAATATAAATTTTGAAGTATGAAACTTTTTTCGTGATGATCAATTCGGATTAGTATGTGATCTAAAGACATTTTAGAGTGTTTTTAAAAAATATTTTTTTAAAATAAAAATTAATTTTATTTTAAAAAATGAATTTTATTATTTTGACTAAAAATAATAATAATATTTTATTACGTAAAATTTTTAAATAAATTTTATAAAATTTATAAAAATTTTTTTAAAATATAAACTAAAAACATTTAAATTTTTAATGCAATTTCAAACAGTCCCTAATTTTTTCACCCTCCTCTCTTTTGCGTTGATTTTCTCAACCCAAATAGAAAGAAACATTTCTAATTCTTTTTTGTTTTGCATTCTTCTGAAGTTAATTAATTATTTTGATATTTAAATTAATTGATAGGTTTCACTTTTTCTTGTCTATGAATATGAACTCGAATGCTCTCTTTCTTGGATCTTAAAGCTAGCGATGCGAACGTTTCAGCAGGTTACGGAGCGTTTTAAAAATGCTTATTAAATAGAATTATTTTAAAATAAAAAATATTTTTTTTTTGAGAAATGAATTTATATTTTTTTATTTTTAAAAAATTTAAAAATATATAATAAAAAAATTTACTATATAGAATTTATTTATATTTTTTAAATTTTTAAATAAATTTTCTAAATACTTATAAAAATATATAAAAAATATATAATTAAAAATTAAAAAATAATGTTCGGATAACGCTTTCTCAAACGAGTTCAAAGGAGAGCCATCATATCTCTGTTCATCTCTTAACAACTTAAACAAGAGCTTTACATGCATGTTGCAGGCTTGCAGCAATCATGTCTTCAATATTTACATATAATATATACACGATCATCTATCAAGCTCTAATTAACAAAAATATTGAAGCTTTATAGTAACGGATGGGTTTTTCTCTGTGAAAAACAATTTGTTTGTTTGTTAATCAGAATCACTGTGACCAAACGAAAGAGAAGCATCAAGTACAAAAAGAAGGAAAAACACAAAAGCAAAATAACAGGATAACAAGTTGAAGATCAAAAGAAAAATAACGACCAGGAGGACCAACAGCCCTTGCTGTGCTGATGATGAATTGATGTTGTTCCTGTTCTTAAACGTGGACTACTTTTACCTTCACGTGTCGAAAGAGCACTGCATCACCACACAAACGTTTCTATTTCTTCCAATTTCTCAAATGTTTATTTGTTTGTTTTATAGTTTGCATATCAGAAGAGTCTGAATTTCAGCGGTGCTAATTAACATTATTAAAAATTTTATCTCATATTGTTTATCACCAATTTCAAAATAGGATTTATAAAATTTGAAAGCTTCTTCAATTAATTTTGCCACGAATTTTAAATCGACCTTCAATATAACAAATTAGATGAGAGTTTCAATTTAAAAATAAAATAATTTTTTTTGGTCAATTTTTATTTTTTGTGTCATTTTTAGTGAGAATTTCGATGAGAGATTAAAAATTCTCTCAAAGTCAATTAGCTATGAGAGCAATGAGTCTTTATAAATATTATTTTAGTATAATTGATAAGTAATATAAAATTAAGCTTTCTTTAATATCTGTTTTTCAGCGAAGTAATTTTTTTAAATGAATTGATGCGAACTACTTGCATGTAATAAAGTTGAATAAAGTAGATTATTTGTCCTACAATAAAATAAACCATGATGATTTTGAATAATATGAATAATAAATTATATTTAATTTATATTCTGTACCGATCTATCCAACCTGTTTTGATATTATATGAAAGATTTTAAAATTATTCTCAAGCCAATTGGCTATGAAATGAATAAGCCAAAATTTTTATAAATATTATTTCAAAATTATTGATAAATAATGCAGGACTAAATTTTTTTAACAAATTTTTTTTTTATTGAATTGAAATTTTATCGATATAATTAATGGTGAAAATTAAATTTAGAAATTTCATCTAATATTATTTTTTGATCAATATATACACATATGTACTTAGAAGATTACATGTATTTATAGTTTATTTCAATATATATATATACACATATGAAAGCTTTGGTGTGAACACAGGACATAAGCAAAGCCGCCGCCAACCCCCGGACGATGCATGTCGTCCGACAGACAACATTTCCTATTCGTACGCTTTTTCCCACGCATGCTGACTAGGATTGACAACCTTGTGGGTCCCACTATTGGAATATGGACTCCTGTCTGGATATTGCTTTCCTCTAGGTAAAGACAAGCTCTTAAGAAGCTTGGGATATTTGCAGGCCCGTGGAAGCCATCAAAACTAAAGAAAGATTGAAAGGCAACACAGAGAGAGAGAGAGAGAGCCTTGCTCAAAACGTTGAAGCGAATCTGAAAACCTACAACGAGAACTGTTTTCCTAAAAAAGTTAAATACTTGTTCACGCTATAAAGCAAAAGCAAACCCTTCCTCTGCCAACCCCTCTTCCCCGCCTTCTATTTCATTGATCTCGCTGCCTTCTTCTTCCTCAGGTCTATTTTTACTCATTCTTGTAGTTAACATACCTATATATCCACATAATTAATTAGTATGGTTTCTAATATCTTTGTTTTCTTCTTGTTTAACACGTTTTTGTTAAATAATTTGTATAGAGAAGGAGAAGCTTTTCATTAGTTGCTGATTCAATTCTTTCAGGCGTTAATTGATTTCTCCGTGTTCTTTTAGATTTGGGAGTACAAGGCCGGTCTGTAATAGCTAGTTCGTTGTTGTTGTTTTTGAAAGATCACATTGTAAGCTGTTAGAATTAATTAAATGGCGCCAGTAGCACTACCTCCTGGATTCAGGTTTCATCCCACCGACGAAGAACTCGTTGTTTACTACCTTAAAAGGAAGATCAATGGACGTCAAATTGAGTTGGAGATCGTTCCGGAGGTTGATCTTTACAAGTGCGAGCCGTGGGAGTTACCCGGTAATTAAGCTAGCTTCAAGTTTAATCTCTTGTTTTTGTTGTTGAAATGTTATACTTCAGTCATATATAGACAAATTCATGGATGACGTAAGTAAAACTCATGCATGTACATATATATTTCTAGCTTGCACAACAATTCAGCTAAATGTTTGATCAGGTGATAAAGGGTATACGTTATTGCTTCATAAAAGAGAAAACTCTTATTCAAACTTCTACTGCACTTCAATATATATATATATATATATATAAGTTGAAGATGAATTAGGAATGTTATACTCCTTTGTATAGGAGAAGACAGTTCTTGAAGATTGTATACGCAATGTAGGAAATCCTTCAAAGGAAAAGGTAATGACCCTATCATGATCACGAATATTGCTTTCATAACTAGCTTTAATATATAGCAAATGAGCCAAGCTTTCAGATTAAAAGGTGAAGTTATTACCTAGACGATAAGAATCCCTAGACGATTTTCTTTCTCATCTTCAACTTTAACTCCAGTCTACTACTAGCCTTAGATTAGTTTTCTTAAAAATTCATAAGACGTGTATGATGTGTTGAAAAAATTAAACAGTCTAGAGCTTCGATCACTATTTTTCATGTTATAAATTAAATTAGTTAAAAGTAAAAACGTATTGATAAAAAAGCATGAAAGATATATAAGAGAGATTCAAGTCAAGAAAGTAGTGTGGAAAGAAAAAGCTTGCATAGTCTCCAAGAGAGATTTCAGTAAACTTTCATACTTGATTGAATGTTGCTTTTAATCTTTTCTTTTGTGGGACATAGAATTGAAAGAATTTCTAGATATCCTCATCGTGATTGCCTTCTTCTTTATTTGGTTTCTACGATAATGTAGGAAACATATTTGAAGTCTTAGGTTTGTATAACATATTTCATTATCTACTTTTCAGGCAAATCATTCTTGCCAAGCAAAGATCTTGAATGGTACTTCTTTAGCCCAAGAGACCGCAAGTACCCAAACGGGTCAAGGACAAATAGAGCAACTCAAGCAGGCTATTGGAAGGCCACAGGAAAGGACCGGAAGGTGAACTCCCAAAAAAGATCAGTTGGCATGAAGAAGACCCTAGTTTATTACAGAGGCCGAGCTCCTCATGGTTCCCGCACCGACTGGGTGATGCATGAATACCGCCTAGATGAGAAAGAATGTGAAATTAACACTGGCTTGCAGGTGAGGTTTTGCATTAACTTTGAACTTTGTGGAATACTAGAGAGTGACTAAACTGTTGGTGGAAACTAATTCGCAGGATGCATATGCATTGTGTCGAGTATTCAAGAAGAGCGCGCCAGGTCCGAAGATCATAGAACAGTATGGCGCTCGATACCAGGACTACTCACAATGGACAGCTAATGACAGGTCACCTAACATTGAACTCTCACCAAATGGAGGGAATGAAATAGAGGGGTACGCATACCATAATAATTACCTACAGGAAACCAGAAACCATTCAGAGATGACTCAAAGGCCTAATTCGTTCGGTTCGCTTGGAACAACCGATGGCAAGTGGATGCAGTTCCTCAGAGAAGAGTTTTTTGAATCAACAAATCCGTTCCAGAATCCTACAAACTCTTCTTACCTCCCATCAAAGGTAACATTTTCAACTTCCATGTATACTAATTAAATATTTGCCTTTGCACCAAATGCTTTATTAATCACATTGATGCGTTAATCCTACCTAATTCCTTTGCCACACAACACTAGCACTTACTTGCATATCAAATACTGTGGACATATGCGGGCAGGTAGATGTAGCTTTGGAGTGTGCTAGGCTGCAGCACAGGCTCTCCCTGCCAGCACAAGAAGTAGAAGACTTACCTCAAATGGACATGCCAGAATCTAACAGCCAGCTGCTTGACAGCTTCCCTTTGCAGAACAATTGCGGAGGAGTCGATATCCTGCAAGAGATCCTTTCTGTAGCTACAGCTTCTCAGGAGTTGATCAACAGCTCAACCTACCAAGATCCTTGCTGGCCCGAAAATGTTCAGCATTTCAATGACTTTACCACATTACTGGATCTCCCCATTGAAAAAAGATCAGACTCGGTACAGTTCTGGGAGATGAATCAAGATCATGCAGCAGGCTCATCAATAATGTCCATGACTAAGTCATCTGAAGTCGTCGATCATGACCCAACCTTGATAGTAATAAGAGACTTGGAAGAAGAACAGTTTAAAGAAGAAAAGAAAGAAGAGCAAAACCTAAGAGGAATTATAGTTGCCAACAATCTTGATAAGGTAAATTCGCTATCAAAACATTTTTAATCTGTTGCCAGGTGCCTCTTAACCATTAAATCTTATAAACTTATCAGCAGGTGACTACGCAGGAGGACCAAATTAGTTCACCTGTCGAGAGCATTGTGAATTATCGTTCCATACAAGAAGGAGAAGCAGGTGGTATGCAACAGTAACTTGCATACAATGCTTATCTTTGTTGTTGGTAATTAATTGTTTTTTTTCCCCTTCCAATGTTACATGTTATAATTATTAATTCTTGCAGGTCCCTTATCTCCTAAAGCTTCCAATAATGATCACATTCTAATGTTAGTGCATGTATATCACTTAATTTACTTGGTTCTAAATTGTAGGAGATGAGCAAGACCAATCGTCTGCCCTAAATTCACAGTTCATGAGAACATTGAATTCAGGCAAGGTTCATTTGTCTCATCGGGCACTGTGGCTCAAACATTCTATCACAGACCTGAGCCTTCAAAGATGATAAACTTCCAATACATGATCAATCCAATAAGCCATAAGCAAGAAGGTAAAGTTGAAACGCCCACTATCACAAAATGGAACAAGATTACAACTACTAGATATTCGTTGTTCAACAAATTCAAAGCATTCATCAAAGAAAAACTCATTCAGATCAAGATGATTATGGCAAGGGGGCCATACAGAATATCTGCAGCACCTCAAGGCAACGGTACGGTGAATGTAATGCTTAGTGTGATTGGTACCATTTTGAGTGCTGATAAAACCATCGATTTCGCTGAGGATGGTGGTGAATCTGAAATTTTGAGCAACTGGAATGGGAGCAGATATGAAACAAGGAAGAAAGGTTGGCCGCAGTGAAATATTGCTAAACTAGAGCCTATGATAGGGTAGAAACTTGTAAACTATATTAGACTTTTAGCTAAGTGCCACTATTAATGGGGCATTTCTGCAATGTTTTTGAGTGGGAATGTTCCATATTCCTCTCATATTTTACTTAGATACTTAGCTTCAGGGGCTTAATTAGCCATTTGTTTTATTCCAAACTGTAACATATATATTTGTATTATTTATATCCAGACTTAAATATATAGTAACGTAAGTTGATTAAGCTTAATTTAGTTACATGGTTTAATTGTGTGAATCATGTGACATATATATGGTGAAATCATAAGCTGCAATGCAGTAAAAGAAATTGCAATGCCAATTATATAAAACTTAATTAATTACAGCTGTTTGACATAGATGGTAATTAACAAGCAACATTTGTCTTGATGAGTAAATGAGCATCTTGATTTATATTCAATGTATTGGTGAATAATATGATAGTGTGATTAACTTAATTTGAATCGTAAGATTTAATTATCATGCAATATTATTAGTCTTACGATTTTCAAAATGTTACGTTTGCCATGGATTTTGACCAAGTCTTTTGTTATTTCAATCAATTCTTGATCAAAATAACAAGTTAACAACCAAATCAGCGAGAAGAAATGGTTGTGGTTGGTTTTATTTACCTTGTTTCAACCCTTTTCTCATATGGAAGCTTACAAGAATTGGTCTTTTATTCATCATTATAAATTCGTATTAATATTGTAATTTGTCTCTCCTCTTCCGTAAACGTAGATTTTTTTGAATCTGAACCACGACGACGTCGTCTTCATTTGTTATTTATTGTGCTTATTATTTTTATGTTTGTTTTATAGTTTTTATGATTGATTTGATTAGATCCTGAATACTTGAGCACTAAATACTTTATTTTCGTTAGCTGTATGATTTATCTAATTTATTAGAAACTTCTTTGCTTCATCTTATTATACGTTTAATTTGTTGCTCTCTTTATCTCTTTCTTCCTCGTCAAATTGGTACATTAAAACACAAATATATTTATATTCGACCATTAGCTTAGTATATCCGTAGTAATTCAAACTTTTGCTTTGCTTAGTCCCTTACATGGTGTTTGCTCTAGATATTTATAAATTTTGATAACTTTTCTCTATAATTAGTTGTTGTATCTTCAAATTAGGCTAGATTTGAATTAATAGCATGTATGGCTTGATGAGTTCGAATAAAAAATGAACTATTTTGGTGAGTTAGGGCCAAATTAATAGCGTAGGGAGCTAAAATGGTGTCCAAAAAAAAAAAAATAGCTAACTTAAAGGTGAACTAGTAACTCGCATTGAGTTGAACACTTGAACGAAATAAACACTGACTTGGTGGACTTTAATAATCTACGATTCTTAATAGTCTCGCATTAACTGAATGCTGAAATGAACATATATTTATAAATAGGAGATGCTAATATTTAACAAATTGATTAATTCTTTTAACGTGAAAATCAGATCGTATACTAATGTTTTTAAGTTGTGACCACTATTTTAACAGATATCAACTGTGAGATTGAAAATTTTTAAAGAAAAGAAAAAGAAAGATTAAATGGAGAATTGATTATATTAAAGACTAAGGAAAAGCAAGTAAATACTAATAAGATATTTGAATTTGATTAATGAAAAATATTTAAGATCAAAATAGATACTCTATTTCAAATAAATCGATCTCTTATTATATGTCTTTATTCTGATGCCATTTCTATAAATAAATATTAATATCTTACCGATTAGATAAGTTTGTCAGTAAATTAAGTTAAGAATTAATATCTTAATCGTATTAATTTTAATATATATTTGATGTAACTACCAACTGGATTTGTTTATTCGGTTCTTTTCATTCAATAAAGATCATTTTTGTTGCCGTGAGTTTCGTAATTTATATTTCAAAAGATGCACGTATAATATCATCTAACAAATATTATTTATAAAAAATCTTACGTAACACAATTTTAGCGTACATTTGTTATCCTTACGTGTCTAATAATCCACATTTCAAAAGAATTTTAGAATTTAATTATAATACAAATTTTACATTCTGTTGTTCATCATTTTTAATCAAAGTGCGAAAAAATTTAGGTAATTTGTCTTAGATAATAATTTTTAGTAGTGCGTACAGAAGTCCATAACTAGATCAGAATGTGTTAAGAAATTATTTAACTACAGTGTTGGTTAATAACAATTTATCCATCAAACATTTCAAATTAACCGCAATATATGCATTTTTTGTTGAAAGCTAACCGTATGCATTGTGTAAATTTTATTTTTTCTAGAAGATTTAAAGCAAAATAATTCCTTAATGTGATTTAAACCTGCAAGACCTTACTTACCACAAAAAGCCGTAAAGAATTTCTTTGGTTCGTCTTCAACTGCAATGTCACATAACTACTGCTTGATAAAAAAGTAAATAAAATATCAAAATATGAAGCAAATTAAGTTCTATATACATGTCCACAAAATTACTCCAGATATTTAGTCCTCATTATGCATGGAGGACAAAACCCCAATCTTCCATAACCATATATAAACTTGTTTGAAAAGAAAAAGCATACAAATTAAACTTATTATATATATGCTAGCTATTCATAACTCCAATTGTACGTAACTAAGACAATATTTGTTGGTCAAATCTGCACGGACAACTCAAAAAAAAAGAGATGAATTGAATTAGTAGTTAAAAAAATTTAATACAATATTTATATCTGGATAGACCAATTTCATACAAAATAGCAGAATTATAGTCGACTGGATGTACACAGAATTTTTCTGTTTAGCGTTCTCTGGTTAGTTCAAATACAAATAATATAAGAAAATTATTCAACACACAAATACGCAAGATTTATGTGGTTCGGCAAATAACTTTGCCTACGTCTACGGCCACTCTTTATCAAGAGTGAATTTCACTATTCTTATCAAGTGCTACAATAGCAAGGTAATGTGTTTAGCCAAACACCATTGTCTTAACCGGTTCTCTATTAGAAATGAACCACCGACAGCCTACTAAACTTATAAGTCTCTCCGACCGCTAACACACAAGCCTTAGCCAAGGTCTTGTGTGAAGTATGTAGCTTCTTACAAGAATAGCACAATCTAGAAGGCTTAGCCAAGCTATTCTCACGAATGTGTTTGTTACAAATAATTTTAAAGCACAGGATCTCCCTCACTAGATTAAATCTAAGCTTAGTAAAACAAAGAGAGGATCAAAGGAATGTCGAAGATGTATCTAGGTGAAACTCGGCAGTGAAGTTGAGTGAGAGATATTTCTGCTCTATGTAAGCTTTGTCTTATGTATGTGGCTCTGTTTTTCTTTTGCTCTATAGTGTCTCTTTCACATTTTATTTTTCTCTTCTTCTCCCTCTTATATTTTTTCTTCTCTGGCCGTTGAAATTTCTAATCTCCTAACGGTAGAAAAATTTCTCGTTGTCTCCCTTGTGCGCCTGCTACAGTGTTATCACTTTGCTCTTATACGCCGCTGCCAATCGAGTTCCATCAAATAGGTCTTTAACGGCTGGATCTTGATGGAGGTAAGTAATATATTAATTAGATCTTCTAGCTAGCATTTAAATCTCAATTATTCTGCTGGTATCGCTTGATTTGATCTTTTTTTTATAGCAATCAATAAGCTTGTCGGCAATTCAATTTTCCTGCTTGCTTCTCCCTTTTCTTCTGTAATGTATTTTTCTTCATTGCAGTGGCACCTAATATGAAGATGATGATCTGATCAAGTAATTGGAATGGCTCAAGTTCAACTTCGAATTTTTGTTCTTAGTTCATCGATAAGTCAGGTGATGTTCCCTAGAGTATACATTGGCTCCAATATGATTTTAGGTTAACTTGCTTACTTTGAGCTGCAAATCAATGATTTGATTTTCCAGTAAGAATGCTATGATTTGAAGTCTATTGTCATCTGAGTATTCCAGTAAAATCAACTCTGATATGCATTGAATTCCATCTTGTGAATCTTGTATGACAGCACTTTGTAAAGTTTTCTTCTGTCAGCTTTCTTTGTTTCGATCATTTTGTGTAGTTACTCCATGTAGTATGTTATTGTAATGTATCGTCAGCACTATAGTGGATCAAGTGTATGTATACTCCTTATAACTGGATCCTTGGCTTTTCTTTTAATGAAAATCGAAATTCAATTTCTGAATTCAAATCTGGTATGCTGACAGACTGGTTTTGATGACACTTTAGCATTGTGTTCTTGACAATCATTTGTTGTGATTTGTTGCTGTACTTGATGTGCAATGATAGTGGATATGATATTCTATATATCCTCAAAAATTGTCTTCAAATGAATGAAAAAATTTTGATCAAACTTCATCTGAAAGTTGACTTAAGTGTTGTCTGATTTTCTGCAATGCATATTTTCTGAATTTTTTTCAATCTTTCTCGAATTTTCTAAAATTGTGTTGATCATAATTTGATGAACTCTTTAACCAAGATTGTTGTATACATGCTAACTCTGGTAAAAATATCTTGCTCGAACTGAATTTGCATCACGATCGAATATGCCTCTGAAATTTTATAACTTGATCATTTTCACTCGGATCAGGATCAGTAGCAATCTAATTGACTGTTCTTGTGAGACTCCTCTGTTCTGCTCTCTGTCATGCTGTCCAACACTTAGTCGATTTTCGTCTTGCGCTCGATATAGAATTCATATAAAGCAGCTGGCTGAAATATGACCATTTAGTATGAAAAAGTTGTACTTTCAATTCTGCATAATTTAATTTAAACTATTAGTCCATCTAACTCATAAACTATAATTCTTAATATTTGTTATCATCAAAATCAATCTTAGAATTCTAACAATCTTAAATATTTATAATTATAAAGAGAAAAATAATTAAAACACTTGTAGTTTGTAGTTAATTGGAGATAACAACTCCTGCAGGTTCATCGGTGCTCCCTTCATTGCAGGAGACAGTACTAGCACCACGCTTCTTCGGTGATGAACTGCATCCAAGCGTCGTCTCTGTCGTCCTCATCCACAAAAGGCGATGATCCTGTAGGTAAATGATCAGGAGACGTTATTTCGCACTGATCGTTGATGATCCTCGGCGAGCATTCTATCAACGGAATATTACTCATGATGATGATGGGAGTGTTCTGCTACTTCTGTTTCTATAGTCACATTTTTCTTGAAAACTCTACACAAGGTATAGGAATCCTGTGAAATTACTCGAAAGAAAAAGAAATTCAATGATTTTGTTTTCGCACTTCCATATACTAATTAAAGCATACTATATATGTGAAATTCAGTTAAACAAATAATGTGTGAATTTCTTAAGAATAGTAAACCTAAAAGATTAATTTTGAACGACCACCCAAGAATTAAAACATCTATATAGATTTTGCGGTTCTAGTGTATTCTTTTAGTGAGAGGGCAGATTTAGAAGAAAGCGTAAAAGGCGATCGCTACCACCGACAGTTAGAAACAGATCACCCCCAAACAGTAGTGGATATCTTCACTTTTGTTCACCTTTATTAGATTCAGAAAATGCACTGAAATGAATAAGGTAGATTAACGATGATGATGACGATGATTAGTGTTCTGTTATTATGAAGTGATTCTTGAAGAATGAATGATGAGTTTGTCTTACTACGAATAAGAGAACTAAATAGCTATGACCCACAGGAAGAAAGGAATGTTTTTTTCTTCTTAATCAAGAGCTTCTTTTTAATTAGATGCAAAGTCCTAACTTTTCATGCACGTCATGCATATATAACACGAATAATTGGAATCTCTTCTCTTCTTTCCCAACTCAGCAAGTGATCATTTTCCTCTAGAAGCCAAAACTCAATCATCATTAGTCATATACTGCACTTTTCAGTTCAGTGTTAATACAAAAATCGAAGTAAAAAGTTAAAAATTGGAAGAAAAGAAATTGATTAATGAACCTGAATCCCTGAAGCATCTTCACATTCCTTCTCGTTGAGGCGGCACTCATGCATAATCCAATCAGTCCTGATAAACCTTGTGGAGCTCTGCCTCTGTAGTACACTAGTGTTTTCTTCATACCAATTGCTCTGTTCTGGCTGCAAACTCTTCTATCTTTTCATGTTGATTTTCAATGCTCGGCCCGTGTTGCTCGGTTGGTTCGGAAACCATTATGGTACTTTCGGTCTCGCGGTCCAAAGAAGTACCATTCTGGATCTCTACTTGAAAAGAACGATTTATCTGCAAGACGAATTTCTATAGTTTGGAGGTCTTGCCTCTCAGAACTTAAACTCATCACTTGCTTTGATTTCTTTATATCATCATCATCATCATCATACTATAACAAAAGGATCAAACTAAAGCTTTGTATCAATATACAATTTCACTTTTTCTTTTTAGATTCTCGGACAAATCTAACCTACAAGCTCTCTACAACACATCGCTCTACTTCACATGTACATATACACTCAGCATTATATTTTGAATAATCCTACAAATTTCTTCTTTCAGACTAATCTTGTATTAATCGTCAAAGTATATATACATATAATTTTAACGAACACGAAAGTTCTTGCAACCTATGTAGTACCATTACTGTTCGAAAGAGATTGGATGGGAGGCCACGTTGGTAACGTGGGGCTTGGGTATATAAACGGTGCTTTTTTATTAGTTCAAATCAATATAAGAAGAGAGTTAGTTAAGCTTAGAAGTTGTGATCAAGAAGAGAAAAACCAGTCGCTGGATTTCTTTGTCTCTCCCTTCTTTTTAATTTGTCTTTCTCTTTTACGTTTCCCCCACCTTTATCTTTTTATCATCACCTACCATTTTCTATCCAATCTCCTTTTTCATCGATCTAGCAAACATCCAAGCAAACTATCCTCTTCATATATATGTCCATCCAAAATGTCCTCCGGCGAGTGTAATCCCTTATATCCTTTTGCCTGATCAACATGATTACGTACGGTAGTACTCTCATATATATGTTCATGAAAGTTTTGTTTCGGAGTACTGGACTTGATCATTATGAATGATCACTAACTAACTACATATGCCACTCATAATAATAGGGTAGAGCGAATGAAATATAACTATAGAAGGAGCAAAGAAGAAAACAAAAAGATGGCATAGATTCCAGATGGGACTTTAGGCAGGAGGGAGCCCAGCAAGGGCTAGCGGTTGCTTTATAAGCTTTAAAGAGCTTTAAAAGTGTGAAGATCACAGAGGGGCCCTATTCATTGTTGAATGCATAGAATTTAAACTACTATATATACGTAGCTTTAGTTTAGGTGAGCTTGTTAAGATCTGAGACAGATCAGAATTGACTTGCTTTTTGTCTCATTTTGTGCATAATTGCTTTGTGCATGTATGAAGAATACGCAAGTAAAAGAATATCAATTCTTCATATGGGTTCATGTTAATTTGCATAAGTCTTCTAATTTCTAAAACAACATACATAAGCTATATATAGAGGACATGGACAAAAGTTAGTTTTCTAGCTGCTAATTGTTTTTCAACTTCTTCGTAATTATTATTACAATCATCATTATTAAAAGTATTTTTCAGCTTTCTTCAGAAGTTTTAAACTGAACTCTCAGCATAAGATGCACAATTGCGTTAAAAGTATATATTTAGTTTGTGAAAGAAGCTACAAGTCTATTTGTTTGCATCCAACCAAAAGGCGGACCATTGCAATGGGCTGCAATTATGGTTCAAATTATACATGGGCGCCCAGTTACTGGGCTCTTGTGAGCGGGCTCCCGAGAGCTTCTGATAGCCCTAGTATATACAAACCGTAGTGAACTAGTTATCAATACAATAACGTATATTATACAGGTATATACGGCATATTAAATGCACCCTTTCGTGTATAATTAATATTGATGGCACAGAATTGCACCCTTCAATTCTTTTTACCTTTTTTTTTTTTTGAGTAAGTTTTCTGGTGAGCATGTATGGCATGATTTAATTGTAAGGAAATAAGATTTATAAATTTTATCATTTCATATTTTTCAATTATTATTTTAAAATTTATTTTTATTAAAATTTAATTCTAAATTTCATTTTATATATTTTAATATTATTTTAAATTCCATTTCTATCAAAATTTATTTTCATCGAATTTTATTTTCACAACTATCACAAAACGACTTCTATATATAATTAAAAAACCGTCATAAATGAGATTTTAAAAAGTATATTTTTTAAGAAATAGATTTGAAAAGTTATTAGTTAGATTTTATACATTGTGTTTGAATATAACTTTTAAATTTTATTGTATTTAGAACTGAATCTAAAAATAAATGTTTGTCCGCAAGAATTTTAAATTAAACTGGTACAAACTCTTTGCTTGAACGTTTGCAAGCTAGGTTGTTGGGTTACCGCAATCATACATGTACAGAAACAAACAAGAAAGAGCACGACGTAAAAACATTCTACACCTCAGCAATGTTTATTCCTGCATTTTGATTTAATAATAAGTAGAATATCAAAAAGTAGATTTTACCAAACACTAACATCTCCTTCTCCACAAAAAACCAATAACAAAATTCCTTCATTCTTCCCCACTCACTCCTGATCAATAAATAGTCGATTACAACGATTTCGAAGAAAGAGTTAGAACAAACACGTGATATTCACGGCAACACAGAGCAGTCCACCACAAATGAACAAATACCAGCTAGCTAGCTATCTGCTGATCACGAGATCATCATCTCACTAGAACTCTCACAAACTTATCAACAATAACTCCATAAACAAATACATAAGCGGCCATATAACAACGAAATACAACAAATATCTGCAGAACCATTGCAGTAGCGGTCGCTGTAGTGTAGCAGCAATCAATCAAAGAACTTTGCTTACCATATATGGCTTCTGCTTCTTTTGGGTTGTTGAATCAGTGTTGCTGCTGCTACTGCTTATTGTTCTTGGTGGTGTTGTGGTTGAATTGCCACGTGGCAGTAGTGAATGGAGCCAGCAAGGCTCCGGCGCCGGCTGTAGGAGATATATCGAAGGTGAACGACGCCAAGTTGTTCCAGTTATACTACGGGCAGAGCTTCAAGGTCATCAAGAACGCCGTCGATGGACGTAGTTACCTTCTCTTGCAGGTATCTAAGCTAAGCTGTTTCTTTTAGTTAATTTCTATTGATCAGATCAAGATTGTTTGACATTAAATTCAGTTTTACTGATCAATTAATGGAAACTAAAGAATAATTCAAGAATGGCAACGAGGACGAAGTACTGCACTGGAAGGATCAAGTCGTTCGTTATACCGTTGGCCAACTACTCCGTCAACACAGCAACAGGTTTTCCAGGTACATATAAATTGTTTAGAAACTATATATGATCATTCTTTGTTTGCATTACTGCATAGTTGCATTGATCTCTCTTTGATCAGTAATGGTTTGTTCAGGAATCTTCTTTTAACTTATTCTCAACTCACAGAGGGTGCGTTTGAAACAGTTTATCAAAAACTAATTTTAATTTTTATATTTTTTAATATATATTTTTTAAATATTTATAAAATTTATTTAAAATTTTAAATAATTTAAAATAATTTACGTAATAAAATTTTTTATTTTAATTTAAAAAAAATAAAACGTATTTAAAAAAATAAAATTATTTTCTTTTTTAAAAAAGTTCCGCGATTACAGTATTATAAAATTTATTTTTATGTAAACTCATATTTTTCAAATTAAAACACACCTTATAAAAAGACTATATATAATGAATTTAACAAGCCTAAACTAGAAGGCCCGTTTATAACGGGCCATAATTTCTTAATCGGGCATCTTCGGGCCTGATACTTATAACTGAATAATGCAGAATCTTGTGTTTGCAAAATTCGAACAGCGGAATGCACTAATTTCTGTTATTAGTCGATTTCTTTTCTTTAGAAATCGATGTGGGGTAATTACTGGGATAGTCTTTACTTTTTTCTTCTTCTCACAATTTAAGAGTTCATAAATCTTGAATCAACCCTGACTGAGTAAAAGATCATTCTTTTTCTTATCTGGGGGAAAAATATAGGTACCTACCGTCGAACAATTGAATTGAGAAGTATTGCTTCTGATTGGGATTTGGTTTGTTTGTCTGGTGGTTGCATGCTTGTTCTTTCATTGAAAGTAATCTTAGATTCAATTTCAATACAAGATTTTCCTTTTGCTTTGTTGCTCTTTTTTTGAGCTTCTATCTTAACACAAAATTTTTTTGTTTCGTTTTGTTTGTATGCAGTGTCATTTTTAGAGGTGAGAACTGGAATCAAGTAAGAATGAGTAATAACTATTTCCCTCTTCTTAATCAAGGAAATACCTTTTGTCAGCTCAATCTTACTCGGTTCTAACCGTTTCCTATCAAGAATTAACGTCTTGCTGAAAGTGTATGAATGCGATTATCTGGAATCTGGAGTTGTTCGATGCACGAGTTTGTTTGACAGAAATTGATAATCTTGTTCTTTAATTATATTATAAAATTTGTGTTTTCACTCTTAGAAGTAAAATTATGTTAATGTGATGCTGCGGTAGAAGATAAGTAAAGAGCCATTAGTAATTTTGTGATCCATTGGCTGCACATTTTCCTATATAATACTTGATGTTAGGTATCTTGTTTATTTATATTTCAATTTAGTGGCTGATTTGTGCTGAGGATTTTGCAGCTATTGGGTGTTGCAGAAACTTTAAAGAGTGTAACGTCGGATTCCTTGACATCACCATGTATATTGCAAGCCTACTCAAATGGTAGCATTGGACTTGTTAATAAAACAGATGTGCAGAGCCTTGCAGCATTCACAGCACACTTTGTAAACAATGTAGATGATGAACTAGCATGCAACATTGTTGCTTTTGTGCCTTTAGAGGAGACAACTCCATTGCAAGTATGCCCACAGCATGTTTCGTGATTCTTCTTTGTGCATTTAAGTAAACTGTCCAGTTCTTCAAGCAACTTCTAAGGCTTGGATATGATCCTGCATGTGTTATGTTTTCGTGCAATAACCACTGTAGAATTGGGCATTTTAGATAATGCTTGGCAATGCAATGTTCTTGTCTGACATATTCTTTTTTGTCTGTTATTTTCTAGAGAGCAGAATGGATTAAGTACTTGGGTGCTTTCTATAACTCTGAAGTCCGAGCTAATGCAGTCTATGAAGCAGTTGAGTTTCACTATAGTGTCAATTATAATATTTGACTTTCTATTTCGTTGTTCTACAACTTGGATCTTTAGGTTTACTTCATAGAGATTTATATGCTTTAAATTGATACATGTCTTCATGGCTTTTTACTCATCAATGTGCATTGACACCCTCTCATTGCCTTATCCCTTTCCAATGTCTACAGATCAAGGGGAACTACATGTGCTTAAACAAACTGCCTAGTAATCTGACAAATAAATTTAAACCAGTTGTGGCTTGGATGGAGTATAATCAGGTTTTCTAGTCGTTTAAAACTTTTGCTTCTGCACATCAGGAACATGACAAGCAATTCCTTATTCATATTCACACATGCATCACACTTTTTTCTCATCAAATTCCATGATCGTGATGGATTTCTTTAGCAGGGCACATGGTCCTTTTCCAAAGACGCTAACAAATTGCAGGTGATGTAAAATCCATGATGTTTTCTACACACATCATTACAGTTAGTTTAACAAAAGGGCTACAAGTAATTATTTGTTGTAACCTCTATGCAAAATTCTTTGTATTTCAAAATCTATATACAGTTTCGCTTTAAAGTATTTTTCTTGTCTAAGAAATCCTCATCTAAGGTTAGGCCAAGATGTATTTAAGTGACAAGCTTCCACATAATTCTCTTATATTTTGAATTCCTTTTCTTTTCTTGTCCATATAATAGTATGTGATAGATGCTGGAGGGGAGAATATAGATGACTCAATCAGCAACAACAGGTATAACATTTCCATCCCAGATGATACGGAAAACTTACATGCAATACTATGTGTAAGTTGGCAGATCTCCAGTTCCTTCTTAATGCTGTTCTTCTCTTATTTATTCTGCAATGGAGAATCTGGAAATTTGATGGCGTTACAAGTGGATCTTAAATCTATATTGTGCTTGATAGTTGGTGATTTTTTTTTTTTGTTTATCAGACTGTTGATGTCGTTATAGATGAAACATATACTTCAAATCCAGCACAGTATACTCTATCTACGTTCCTGGGAATAATCAATGTTGCAGATACTTCCTGTTTCAGTTTTCTCACAAATCAGAGCCTTTGGAGATACGACAAGAGAGTTCAGAACTCTGTTTCTCTTGGTAAGACTTTGCTTGAGCTAGGAATGCATGTGTACAATACAACAATAATGTCATACACATGTATACAGCTCATTTGTATATTACATAACAAGTACATGGCCAGTATTGCCTATTCTGATAAGTCCAGCTTTCAGTAAGTTACATGTTTGTTAGAATTTAAAAAATTGATTATCTTGCTCAATTTGATTATTTCTGGTTTCTTTGTGTCTATCTAAAGATTGGTTTGATGGAGCCATCTCGCAGCCTAATGTGGTTCTAGCTGATTTAATTGAAGCATTCTTCCCAACAGGCAATTACAACACAACTTACTTCAGGAACCTTGCCAAAGTTTGTTTCTACACTTTTCTTGATATATTCAACTTGGTTTTTTCCTGCTTTTCCATGACTGATGTGGAAATGTGTTACTATATCAGGATGAAGGGGTCTTAAACATTGGGCCGGAGATGTGTGACAGAAGCCTCTCGGTTCCATTGGAACCAACAATTATAGCTTGCCAATGAAAATTCTGTAAGGCTGAAGCGTGCATGCATAAACACTTACTTGGATTGTTTATGAATTTGAAGTTGCAAATCAGGACCTTGCAAGAAAGGGTGCTCTTGAGCAATTGGTCCCAGCATATGTTATAGGGAAAGTTTGATTAAGAATAGAGCACTATCGACTGCAATTGTGATTCATAAAGTATGTTCTCATTCAGTATCATGTTTTATATACGGCTACCGGTGCCTGCATTCTGGTTAACATGTTTTTGATAGAAGACTGAAAAAGTGCTTCATGATCAATGAGAAGTTAAATTTGTGGAAACTTTATTCTGGGCATCCTTTTAAGCACAGTACTGCATTTCTTTTAACAGCAGAAAGCACTTTGGACAAAGCTTGAAATTTGTGAAGCAAAGGAAGGGCAGGTACATAGTAAAGAAATTGCATAAGCTGAATGCCACTTCAACTTGGGAGGTGAAAGACATCAAAGGTTCAAGTACCTTCACCAAATTGAATCTTTTTTTTTTCCCTTTCCTGTTTGGAATCGACATGATTACATATTGTTATTGTTGTTATCTTAAAGCAGAACAGAACTTTATTTACATCTCCTCAGCTAAACCTACTAGTCCTATGATTTTTTAACTGTGACTTTGTGTAAGAATCAATTATGTTAAGACTTTCATTTGGGCATTAAGAGCACAATCATTAACTGAAACTTTAATCCTATCAGTTGATTAAGCATAAAGAGCTTATAATTAGCAAAAAGGGAAACTCCTTGTGGTTACTAGGAAGATTCTATAGATCCTTTGAAGATGTAAAAGGCTCGTAAGAATATCTTTAAAGGCTGGGATGTTATGTTACCCACAATAGCATGAGTTACCTAATACTGATATTCCAAATAGTATCTTACTTATTTAACGACCAAATTTCTAGCGATTGACAATACTACCGGTACTTGAGCTGTAAACAAAGAATTCATAAGCGACGAAAATTGCAACCGCATCAGTATGGCAATTCTTAAAGAAAAAAACAAATTGTGAGAATGACATGATTCTTAGATTGTTACCTCGCTAAAATAGCGTTATTTTCCTAGTCATTATCCATGAATTTTGCCAAATGCTGACTATACTTAAATAACAAAAGTATAAAATGCTAGCAATGGGAAAACAGCTCCACATGGTCTCCAGCTGGACAGAAGATTTCATCCTTATCTAGTTATTTTCTCCTGTATTGACTCGCCTTAGTTCAGCAATGCATTTACACAGACCCATGGAATTATCTTGACAAATTATTCACAAAAACTTCTCCTCTTGTAAAAACTGAAAACACAATCATGTACTACCATAGCACGAATGAAGTAGATCTCATAAATATGTTGGTATACATCAGTAACTGCAGCAAAGCTGCAGGGCTGCTGCATGCATGCAGAAGGTTTTGCTGTACATGTTTACTACATGTCATGATTCATGGTTGGATCATGCATATGTGGGGTCAAAAAAATGGTAAGAATGGTTTTGGAACCAGCTGCGAAGTAATGAGATGTGATAGAACAAAAGAAAGAAAAGATTGTAGCTTGTCAGTTGAGAACCTTAAATTAAAGCAGGCTTGGATTGACATTTTGAGTGATTCCTTTTTTCTGACAAAACAACGACATGCTTGCTTGCTCTCTTCTTCTTTTTCTTTGCCATCACCTACCCTACTCTAGCTAATAATTCACTCCCTTCTACACTATAGTGAAATTTTATACGGTAAAGTTCAATGCACGATTGACTGCAGTGTTTTCTGTCGCTCTAAAGATAACTAAAGTAACATGTTTAATGTTTCACATCGGTGGACTTCATTTGTCCGGCAAGCTCGTGTCTGCAAATGGACCAAAGAATGCAATGCGTGGACTATAGATAATTGATATGATGATTACAAGTTAATCAAACTGCGTGCTCGATCTCTAAAAATTTTTTGCTATTCATGAGTTATGACTTTGTTTTAAAAAAGATTTTCAGAGAGTGATTGTAGGAATCATATGAGAAACACGCATGTGAAGTTGGTATGATGAAACCAAGCAATCAGACAAAATTTCGAATCAGCTTTTCAACAACCGGTTTGGATTATGGAAACGCTAGTATTTCAGCTTCCACTGCTCAGAGACAAACTCACTGCAAGCGAAGCACACGTGCTATCCCTACTGTTGTGTTTTTTTTTTCCTTCTTTCTTTTTTTTTTTTCTTTGATTGACAATGTTGTGTTGTTCGATAATCGATTGTTTATTTTTCTTCTGCTTCTTGTTCTGTTTCTATGCACAATGATCAAGGGAAACATTCTGGTGCGTCTTGGTTGGTTCAGTTTTTTAAGAAGCTAAAAGCAAAAGCAGAGAAGCAACTGCAGAAGTAGCAGAAGCTGCAGAAGAAGAACAGGGAGGGAGAGAGGGAGAGAGATCACTGATGTTTCTACTAACCTAACCTATTCCAATACTAGCGTTGCAGTTGTTGGTGTTGTTTCTACTAGCTACTGTTGTAGTCTGAATAAAGTAAAGAAAAAATTTTCTCTTGGAGCAATTTGGCTCCTAATGAGAATCTCAACATAATCTCTTTAGCAATTTTCTGTCTCGCCAATGGACACACCTCTTTAGCTTGGCGTTGTTCCTCTTCTTCTTTATGTGAAAAAGAAATGGATGAGAGATCAATGAGAACAACAGTTCCAATAGACAGAAGAATTGAGAAGGTGCATGCTTCTTTCTTTCTTTAGAGCACAAACTTGTATTCCTTGGTTCTTGTTCTTGTATTAAATTTTCATCTGATGTTTCTTTGGTTCTTCAGAGTTCTGCAATCAACTTTTTCATGAAACTTTTGGATGTTCAGATGTAATGCTGAACTTTCTCCAATAGACAACTATAGATATTGTGGTTTCAGCATTAACCGCTCTGTTTCTTCTGAAGAACTTCCCATTATTCAGTTTGTCATTATTTTAGCTATTTTGTAGGTATTTTATAAATGTGACTTGCACTTTAGTGTATGAACAAGTTCTTCGTGATACTTTTATTCTTTGTTATGTCTGGATCTTTATGCTCAAGTATTATATATTTTTAATAGGAAAGTTCAAATTTGTAGTAGTTTGTCTTATGAACCACTGAAGGCTAGCAGAGTTAATGTTAATTATTTGAACTGTTTAACGTATATTCTTAATCTGCGTGGTGTTTGTTAAGGCCATCGTGTGTCTTAAGAAGGGAGCACATCTTCTGAAATGCGGAAGGAGAGGGAAACCAAAGTTCCGTTCTTTTAGACTAACAACTGTAAGCAAATTTGATCTCTTCTTCTTTCAAAAAGTTTTTGAGTACTCATACATGCATGAATTCTATCCCGACTCTTGTATTTCAGGATGAGAAGGCCTTGATTTGGTACTCAGGGGAGAAAGAAAGACGTCTAATGCTGAACAATGTCTCAAAATTTGTTCTTGGACAAAAAACTGTATGTGCTCAAACTAAACACTTACTTAAAAGCGTTGCCAGTTAGTTACTAATAATATCTCATAAGCACGCTGTCTTCAGGTAAACTTTCTGAGGCAGCCACATCCAGGAAAAGAGTTGCAGTCATTTTCACTCATCTACCAGAACGATGAACGATCACTAGACTTGGTACGTTTAGTATTTTGAATACACTCTTTTCTTTGAAGATTTGGTATCCAATGCACTCGTATTGCTCGCTTTTATGCGCATCAACTTAGTTTTCTTAATGTATCTTTTCCTAGATATGCAAAGACAAGGAACAGGCTGAATCTTGGGTTCTAGGCTTGACAGCTTTAGTGTATTCCTACCATCGTTATAATCATTGCGGGAATTCTGATTATGGAAGCGTTAAGGGCCAAATTGGGAATAGCTGTGGTGCTAGTCCCATTGCATATATACAGAGGAAGCATAACCTCGGTTTGTTAGATGACCCGGTTAGACTTTCAGAGGTATGGAGTGCTAAATCTTTTCATTGTTCATACATTCTTATGAATATTGTGATGTTTACATAAACTAACTAGTTTTTCTTTTGAAGGTATGCAACCTCTATACTTTTAACGATTGGCCAATACTAGAGAAGGAAGTTCCAAATAAATTGAAGGTTTCTTCCGGTATAGTCTCTTACTCTAGGCAGAAATCCTTGTCGCGTATTCAATCAGCAACGGACAAACTATTGCCATCTTCACCACAGACGGTGTCAAATAGATTTTTGGATTCTAAGGAGTCGGATGTGATCAAGAAACAAAGGATACTACGGACTCCAAAGTTCACTCAATTTAAGAATCAGTCACCGTCTGAAGATGTAAATGACACACAGGAGATTTTCATGTGGGGTGAAGGTATAGGAGCAATTTTAGGCCAAGCGACGAATGATCTTGGACTTCCCTGCCTCAAATTAGATGCTTTACTGCCTGAAATAGTGGAATCTGCTGTGACGCTTGACGTTCTGGGCATTTCATGTGGCGAAAGACATGCTGCATTAGTCACTACAAAGGGTGCCGTGTTCTGCTGGGGACAAGAGAATAACGGAAAGCTGGGGCATAAATCCAACATGAATGTTCCTAAGCCCAAGGTTGTTGAATCTCTTGCTGATATCTTTGTTCAGTCGGTTGCTTGTGGCAGTCAGCATACTTGTGCAGTGTCAAGTTCTGGTGAACTATATGCATGGGGTGACTGCAGTCACGGCATACGACATCCAGGTGATCAAAGAAGCAGAAGCCAGTGGCTTCCTCACAGAATATGCGGTCCATTGGATGGTATAACTGTTTGCAAAGTTGCATGTGGAGAGTGGCACACTGCTGTTATCTCAAACCTTGGCCAGTTATTCACATTCGGGGACGGGACTTTTGGTGTTCTTGGGCATGGAAACCTACTAAGTTGTTTCCAACCAAAACAAGTTGAGCTACTGAAGGGTCTCAAGGTTAAATCTGTGGCTTGTGGATCTTGGCACACAGCTGCTGTTGCGGAAACAATGCTCAGTCGTGCAAGCAATAATGCTCGTGCTGGGAAGGTATTTACATGGGGAGATAATGACAAAGGAAAACTAGGCCATGCAGATATGGAAAGTAAGCTTCTTCCAACTTGTGTGGAATCACTTGTAGACTTTGATTTTGTTCAAGTTTCATGTGGAAGAATGTTTACTGCTGCTCTTACGGTTACTGGAATAGTATTTACAATGGGTAGTTCAACTTTTGGCCAACTTGGAAATCCTTTACCTAAAGGCTGTTCAGTTGCAACAGTTGAAGGACTTCTTAAGAGTGAGTTCGTTAAAGAAATATCGACAGGTTCATTCCATGTTGCTGCTTTGACAACAAAGGGTAAAGTCTATACATGGGGAAAGGGCTCGAATGGAAGACTCGGGCTAGGTGACACCAAAGATAGAAATTCTCCAGCTCTAGTTGATGCTTTAGAGGATAGGCATGTAAGGAGCATAGCGTGTGGATCCAGTTTCACTGCTGCAGTTTGTTCTCATAGATCTATCTGTTTCAGGGAAGAATCAATCTGCAGCGGTTGCAAAATGAGTTTTGGGCTTACAAAGAAGAAACATAACTGCTACAACTGCGGCAACATATTCTGCCACTCTTGCAGCAGAACTAAAGTTCTGAATGCATCATTAGCACCAAATAAGAGTAAGAAATATCGCGTTTGTGATACATGTTACGCTCAATTGCAGAAATCTATGGACTCTAAATTGAAGGGCATTGTTCAGAGTCCTAGGCTGGCATTAGTGACACTACGGATGAATATGGATGAAGTAATGTTTGCTGGGAGAAAAATATTCTCTCCATTCTCTCCAAAGTTTTGTAACAAAATGCAATCTGACCGAGTGAAAATTGTTACTAACAAAGAAAGTGCGGAGTCTAGCCGAAACGTATTGGAAAGTTTACCCATCACTCAAAGATGGGGACAAGTATCTTGCCCTTGGAAAGTAAGTTCACATGATAGAATAGGTTTTAAAGTGAAAGGGTCGCTTTCTGATTTATCCAATGCCTCCAAACAGCATCAGCAAAACATCTCAAGTTTGCCGCCTTCAAGTACTGTCCGCTTAACTAAACAATCAAATGAAGCAGAAAATATCTTTTCAGAAGAATTACAACATCTATACACTCAGGTACATTCTTAACTTTCCTTCCACTGATAAAATGCATCATGAAGCAACCAAGTTAAAAGGTATCTTTCACATTCACTTTTGTGGTTTCTTCACCATCTCACACCTGCATCTCCAAATAACAGTATGAATTATTTGATCTGGAGTGATATCCATATTAGGATGCTAGCCTATTGCTTGAATGGAAGTAAAACTCTTGACTTCTGTGATGAAATTTGGATTTATATTTTCCTTTGGAAAAAATATATAATTCTCGACAATCCTTAATGATTTAGGAGTTTGTCACCTTCTGCATTACTCGTGTTTAGGCAAAAATTCTTCAAAAGCACTGTCAAAATAAAGATCAGAAAATCCAACTATGCAAACAGAGAGTTGAAGAAACCTGGTCACTGGCAAGGGATGAAGCTGCAAAGTTCAAAGCAGCAAAGCATTTTATCAGAGTTTTGACGAAGCAGGTTAGAAGTTGTCATCCATTACTTTATTTGTACTTTTGTCTCTTCAAATGTTTGACTAACAAGCATTTGTTATATACAGTTAAATGTGATATCTGAAGGAATTTCTGAAAGGAAATTGATGACCAATGTGAAATCTATACTGGAAGACACCGCACTGGATCTTCAAAAAACTGAAGAATCAAATTTTACAAATCAGAAGCCAGCGGAAGTCCATGGTACATCAGTAAACGGTTCCTCAGAGACAATAAGTGATGCAGCAGTCTCTCATCTTGAAATGAATAGATCGGAGAACAGTGCTGTTCCAGGAGGAACAGATACAAGAGAATTATCAATTTT
This sequence comes from Acanthochlamys bracteata, assembly GCA_019914995.1. Lineage (NCBI taxonomy): Eukaryota > Viridiplantae > Streptophyta > Magnoliopsida > Pandanales > Velloziaceae > Acanthochlamys > Acanthochlamys bracteata. The sequence continues at coordinate 3,180,272 of CM034126.1, forward strand.
AAATCTATCAAAAGATGAATGGATGGAGCATGAGCCCGGCGTTTATGTAACATTTAGCACTTCACCGAGTGGACAAAAGGTCCTCAAACGAGTGAAATTCAGGTAAATCTCTGGTGCCCATTTCTGAGAAAAGTGCAATGAAATTGTTTCTTGAATTGCATTTAGCTTTTGAATGTTTTTGTAGCCGAAAACATTTCAATGAAGAGGAAGCAGGGAGATGGTGGAAGGAGAATCAGAGAAGAATACATCTCAAGTATGATATTCAGTAGTAGAACAGTTCATCATCTTCTCCACGAAGTTGTTTTCAGCAGTTTCGAGATGATTGGTGTACATATGAATCAATGTCTAAGCATATTTACCTAAATTCTGTGTAGCATCTTTTCTACCTTTTATACTGAAAACTGTAAAGCTGTGAAGAATAAAGATGGCATGTGTTAATTAAGGTAGTGGCAATTTTTTCATTCATTTTAACACCCCTATATTATAATGTAGTGGCTAGTATTATAATAACTGGGCCTGGTATTTGATACCAAATCAAGCCCAGCCCATAAGTTATCCATCCGGACTATATAACTTCCAGATCAAAGACAGCTACTCTTTTGCTCGTTGTTTTCCTTTCAGGAAATGGCTGCATTCGCCATGGCAGTTCGTTCTTTCCCTTCAACTCTCTCTACATCAAACCGAAGGACAAGCGCGACTACTACTTCATTGTCCTTCCCTTCAATTGTATCTTCTTCTTTAGATGTACTTAGAATTTCGTTCGAGTCTAAGTTTATCTCCTTGTCATACGAGCAAGCAGCGCAGGAGAATCTCCGGCGGCGGAAGCGAAATGGGAGAGAAAGAGTGGTGGTGGTGGTGGCGGTGGCGTGTTCGACTTCTTCAAATTCTAAGAATACAGTATTCGGATCCACTAAGCTATTCGTCAGTGGTAGCTATTTGTCTGTCTTGATTAGTGGATTTTATTGGTTTAATAATTAATCGTGCCTTCTAAACTGGATGGGTAATAATTTGTATACGAATCCTATTACTTAGAAGATGTCTTTCAATTTTGCAACCGTAGTTTGTTTTAGAATCAATTGAAGAATGTTTTCCGAACACATTAGGAGCTATTTTATTACTGTATCATGATGTGGAATTGGGACTTTGACATGTTTTCATACCCCCGGGAGTGATAAAATACTATCTAAATCAACAAAAACAGCTCTAAAGTTTTTCATTGGATTTTGTTGGGAGGACTGACGATGTTTCAATGATCAATATACTTGTGGCGTTGTAGTTTGTGTAAATCTGCACACTCTGAAAACCGTAAAGAATTAGTCATTAGGAAACATTCTATTTGCATGATAGATTCTATGGTAAACCTTCTCTGCTTAGGTTGAAACATGATGATGACAGTGTGTGTGGGCAACCGATTTAGAAGCCTTTATGATCACAGAAACAGCTCCTTTCCTTGACTGTGGACATTTTCCGTCTTTTTCTTTCATCAAATGATTAGAAGTTTCGATCACCCTGAATTCATTATCAGACCCATTACATATAATTCTATATTATCACCTTGACTGGGCGACAACTGTCCTTATGGAAGGCCATATCTTTATTGATATCAGTAATAACTAGATTTTCTTCAAGGAAAGCTCGGCTGCATAATGGGGAATGTACTATGTTATGTAAGGAAATTGCTTTATAAATTGAAGTCTAAGTTTAATCAAGTGTCAACCTTTTGTTCTTCCATATTTATCACACCCATCTTCACATGGGGTATTCAACTATAACGGAATGTCATACATATATGGATAGGTGATTTTAGTCCTTCGATCTAACAAGTTTCTCCTTCCTCCTTGTTTGGAATAGGGCTCTCATTTCGTACAACTGAAGAAAGTTTGAGGAACGCTTTTCAAAGCTTTGGTCAGCTTGTAGAAGGTAAGGAGTTTAGCAAACGCCATCGATAACTGATGATTTATAAATCTTTTTTTAGGACTCCGATTATTTGATTAGCATCACTTCTTTTCTTTGTAGGTCCTGTAGTAATGAAGTAGAACTGATCTACGGAGTTTGAGTTCTAACTTCTGTGTACGATGCAGTGAACCTTGTAATGGACCGAATAGCAAATAGGCCAAGGGGCTTTGCTTTCCTTCGATATGCCACCGAGGAGGAATCTAAAAGAGCTATTGAAGAAATGCACGGCAAGGTACGAAGATTCTAATCTTAAATTCAAAACTATCATCCTCCTACCTCGTTTGGAACATGTTATATGAAGGTAATTCACGTGGCTAATGTAATGTTTAATATAAAAAGAAGTATCAAACATTGATAGCATGCATTGTAGATGGTTGATATAGTTCCCCAGTCATACGGGTATGTGTTTTTGGTATTATTCAAATGCTATCCAATTTTAGAAGATATTCTCCAAGCCTGTGAAACAAGCACATTCATTTCTGTGCTTGCTCTTAATGGCGATCGGATTGCTGTTTATGGGGATCCGGATCACAGAATAAATTGGATTATCTTTTTATAAGAGTAACGAAAGACCTTCCACGGGACGACCTTAGTAAATTAACATTTGAATTTCCTGCTTATTATGCTGTGTAGTTGTCTCTCGTTCAAAAGTCAAAGTTTGCAGTACATTCATAATATACATGTGTCAATGGGTCAATGGGTTTGTATCTGATAATAATCAGAGAGCAATTATTCTTCTAAAAGATGTCCTTACAGATCTCTTACCTAATCGAAGTTTCAGGCACTTGATTAATTGGTAGGTAGTGCTTTCAAATTTTTAGGAATTAAGCCTATGCCTAACTCGTTTCAGATCACTTGCTGTTCAAGATGGCTTTTGGTGTGGCTTAAACTGCAAAATATTGTTCAATTGCAATACTTTGGTATCATGAACAAAGTAGTTTTACCTTGCACTTTATTGAAAAAAGAAGACTAGTGATTCTTTTAGTAGTCAATACATGTCAAAGGTGTTACAATATTCTTGCTCAGATTCTCCTTTAGAAGTGGCTCTTTTATGCAGCATCACATTTTGTTACTCACAGGCATTGCATGCATGTTACAAATTTTAAGCTCTCATCTAGAGTTGCGTACCATTTTTATGTAGTTCTACTACTAGATTTAAGCTAATGCTTCAACCTGATAAATATCTTAGTTTAGGCATCTACAGACCTCAAAATCTTGTATGCATAAAGTGATAGATTGTATGCCGTTTTTCACTGCAGTTCCTAGATGGTAGAGTCATTTTTGTGGAAGTAGCAAAGCGAAGGTCAGAGCTGCGAGATGGTAGCAAACAACCTCCAAGGCGATATTAAGGATGAGGATCTGCAAACAACAAAGTTTTGCAAAGAATATCCCAGCCGTTCATTCTCTTCTATACAACACATGTAAGTTTTTGCCATGATAGCGTTTGTTAGAACAAGTCAGATCAGAATAGTTTTCTTTCACTTCATACGGTGCTACAAGCAATTCTTTCCAAGTCAATATTAATATTGGCATCTTTTTTGTCATACCAACAAACATTTCTTCTTAAAATCAATGTTTAGAATTAAGAACAACCTTTGCTTGCTATGAAGCATCTTTGTAGAGCCTAAATTGGTCTTATTTAATGATGAGCCATTTTAGCAAGGAAGTTTGGATGGATGAAAGGAACAAATTCACAGCTGATGTCTTTCCTTAATGTGATTGCCTTACAATTTTTTTTTAACGTTTTTTAATAAATTTTTTATAATATTTTATATAATTTATTTAAAATTTTAGAAAATTAGAAAATTTTTATTGTTAAGTTTTATTTTTTTAGATAAAAAAAAATAAAACCCATTTACTGAAATAAGATAAAAATATTTTTTATTTTAAAATTTTTTTTATCAAAAGCACATCTCAAACGTTCCCGAACCCTTGGCAGTAGTTACAGCATTTGTTAAAATTTGTTACGTTATGTGCAGAAAGGCAGTTCCAATGAGGAATTGATTTACCACAATGACAATTGGAAAAACTGCTAGTTCAGTACCAGTTCTTTTACTCTAGAAAGTGACTGAACTTGGCCTTCCTCCTTCAATACCATAAATCGATTGGAGGAGATTATAATATTAAGGCAATAAAATTCTATAAATTTTCGGAGAAGTGGGAAAAATAACGTTGGAAGAGTAATTTATCAAAAATAACCCCGAAAGACTATAGGAAGATTTTCTAACAGACAAGATTCTAAGATAATTCCATAGAATTTCGAAGACTCGTCTCTCCTAAGACGGGCGGAAGCTAAAACCCTGGATATAGTTGCTAGTTGATCAACTGAATTAGATTAGGCAGAGTTTGTACAGTAAGGAATGAAATTGCCTTCATCCTGTTAATATTCTACAGTTACAATAATACAATTCCCAAAGAATGACTGTCCTGATATAATAATACAATGAGGCAAAGACAGCAAGCTTTACATTCTACTATTCGAACCTGCCAAGCAGCTTCTGGGCAGCCGTAGAAGCTGCTGAAAACCCGCCTTCACCTGCAGCACTATCTGAAAGATGAATATCAACGAAAAATCTGGGAAGGTGTCACAAGCTCAATTTTATTCTCCGACTCTCCCCCTCTTCATTGATCACCTCGGACTGCTGTAAGTCTCTCTCTGCTGAACTCCTTTTGTATGGTACAAAACCCCTTCGAGGTTTGTGGGATTCTTTGTGGCTGCCGATAACAGCATTCTCACTCGATTTTAGGCTAGAGGCCGTACTCCATGAATCAACATTATCACTACCTCTATCTTCATGTCCAACTTCACTAACAGAACCTGTGTTAGAACCAGTCCAGGAGCCCTCCTTAGGCTGTCTGTTATCGTCTTCTGCTTCCGCACAAGATTGTGTCGTGCTTTGTGTCGTAACCATGACTTGAGGATCCGTGAAAGGCATCCGAAGTCCTCCTCCACAGACTAGCCACCATGGCACTGGAACCACTGGAGCCTCCGTAGAAATATTCCCGCCCAATGGCATGTAGCAAAACATTGGGGGAACTGCAGCAAGCCATGGATTCCAGGAAGAGTCTGCTGAAGGTGCTGAAGGTTCTTCTTGACCAATCACTTCAGCAACCTTCTTGTTGTTTTCCTCTTCACCTCCAGCATTAGTTGCAACTGTTAGGTTGCTATCACCTAAATAATCTCGTAGACATGGTACAGGCTTTTGTGAATCTTTGACCACAACAGTTTTTCCAAAAAGCTTGAGAGTAGGTAATGCTTCAGCTTCTTCTGAAGGATCTTCCTTGCAAGGGGCATCATCTTCTGGCCCTGTGCCGTCATCCTGCATTTTGCAACATTCGATAGAAAGTTTTGAGTTATTCAGTCAATATCATATACAAAAGGAAATCCCCTATAATCAAAACAAGAAAGTACCATGATTATCGATCCCTGCAGCAGAATTATAGCGTGTTCCTCATTAGGACTTCGAGACTGGAAATTCTCTTTCTCATTTCCTGAAGGGCCAATTGGGCTTGACCCAGAAGTAGAACAAGGAGATGTACAACTTGCTGGAAAATTGGAAACTGAAGACCCAATCCCAGATAAAACGGACTTTGGTGAACCATTTTCTTCATCAGATATCACTGGTGGTGAGGTGGACCTCTCTTCCTGCAGCATTATCGTAGAGGCCTTGCTCGATAAGTTGCCCAATTTACGAGGGTATGGATGCATTGGCTTCTTTTTTGGCCGGGGAGGAGGAATCTCAATTGGTGTTGCATTGCAAGAGTTACCACCGGCTGAGTCGCGAATTACCTGTTCCATGACACATAATAATCAGTACCAAAATGATGGCATTAGGTGAACCACACATTGACATCTTTTGTGCTCATCTTCATGAATGATTGACTTAATTAAGACCACCCATGAACATGCTATTATAGATTAATAGTTACTTTAGGTAAAGGCAGTAGACCTTAGAGAAGAACTTTTGAGCATGGCTCCGGATCTGAACAGCAGTCTTTGTGCCAACATGTTCTGCCATATAGAAGGTGGCAATACATTGTAACACGAGAAACGTATGCTGAATTTCAAATACATGAAGATTGTATTTGTATTTATACCTTCTATTCGGCGCCAAGCACGGCCATACAATTTCAGAGCTTCCAAAAAAGTGTTATGTTCTTCCTCAGTCCACCTCTCCCTCTGCTTGGTTATTGTGTAAGGTTTCCTTACCTGAATGCAGCATATTAAATTGACAATTAAAATACAGATACAGCAGCAAGCGATAAAAATTTCTGTACTCCAAAATGTGATCAAATGCCCTACCTTATAAACTTGTTCATCTCCTCCCATCTCGTTCAACTGAGTTACAGATGAAGATTTGCTTTCTAAAGAAGCCTGACTGTTCAGAGCATGCATTGTGAGAAATTTTGAACTACCCTGCTTATCCTGAAACACGACAAGAAGTATTTTTGTAAGTATCACAAAAATCAATCAGAGCATTACATACGGCTAAGACAGCACAGAAGTCCTAGTAACAGAAGTATTTTAAAGCTCAATAAAATGATTCTAATTAGTATTTAATAATCAAGGATCTCTTGTTTAACCAGAAACATATCTCACAGGAAAAAAGGAAACTTTTTTTTTGTGACATGGAGGTATCCTGCAATACCCAAGTTTAAGAAATTTCTCAAGACAATCGTTGAGGATAATTTGGCAATCATATTAGCAGGTGGTATTGTTTCCTCAACCTTCAGGTTCGGCTAAACAAGGCAGGATCCACAAATGCTTATTTGAAATTCTGAAACACAACCAAAAAGTCCAGCTCATATTACTCTATGTTCTGACCAACCTGCTCATTCCTCTCCTAACACTTGCTGCGTCCCTTCTGGTTCACCAACCAGAATAACGCACAAAAAAAAAACTCCCACTTATCTTTATCTCAACAAAGCTAAAATGCTAAGAACAACAGATCTCGCTTTCAACACCACGAATACGTTCTCATTGGACAAACAGGTGGCTACTAAGAACTCAAAGGTAGAATATACAATAGCAGCCTCAACATATCCGATGTATGGAAACCAACCAAACACGTGTATACTTTCCAAACTAGAGACTCTAACATACTAGTTAGAGAGAAATTCTATTCATGATATTGATCTGCTCATAGAAATGTTAAGATTGAATAACGGAACGCAAAAACCTTTAAGAGGGAAGTAGCATATCAGAACCAGCACAGAAAAGGCATGAATGAAGCAACTGAATCAATCGATCGAACAAATTTTATAAAAAAAGATTTAAAAAAAAATCAAAATACCTGATTATTATCAGGAGACGATTCCATTAATTCTGAACTAACTTTCATCGTCACACCAACACCTTCCACTCTTCCACAGACCAATCAATTGAAAAAAAAAATTCAAAACGGATCTTCAGAAACTTGTTCTACCGGAGATCAAGCCCAAACCAACTCCTCTACCCATCTTTCAAATTTCATACTCTAAAAATATAAAATCAACCACTACTACTTCTCAGATCCCAACTCAGCAATTAGTAAACAGCTCCCAAATTGAAATCCCCCTTGTCGCGTGTCACTAAAACAGAGATCTATCACACCGAAATCTTCAACTCCACTACCAAACCGTCTCCCTCAAACTCACTAGAATCGATCAATCAATAGCAAGCAAAAACTGAAACATAATTTTTCGCAGAAGTAGAGAGAAAACTAGAAGAAAGAGGGGGAGGGAACGGATGGTGAATGAATAGGGGAGAAATATAGAAAGGATCAACGGCGAAAAGAGAAAGGTCCACGTCAGATCAGGTTTCGTGCTTTAATTTTTAATTTGAAATTAATTAATGTCTTTAGAAGAAATTTCCAGAAGCGGTTCTATGAGTTTGTGGCTCAGATTCTCTTCTTGGCGTCTCACACGTGGCTAATCCGAATAACTAGCTTAATCCTCTTAACTCTCTCGCTTAACTCCTTCAGGATCACACACTAGTGGCTGGCAAACACACTCTCTCTCTCTCTCTCTGCTAATTTACTTCTGGTGGAGCTTCGTTAATTGGAAGAAAAATATTCTTTTTTGGATTAACTTGAACTAACAGCCACATCGATATTTCTGGAAGTTATTTAAAAATCTTTCTGTCTGTGGGTGCAAATTGTGCAGGAATATCTTCAGCCGGTCATCGTTTCTTCCCTTTTCTAAATAATAAAAGATGGTGAACTTATAATTGTAAATTTTTACGTCTCAAAAGTTTTTTAAATATAATTAACTACTTATGTACACGTTAAGTAATATATGTAGCTCATAAAATCATATTTGATTATCTTTCTTTTACTAATCTTTATTTGTTAGATAAGTAAGGACACAGATATATTATTTTGTAAATTTAAATATGTACTATTATAACATTTTAGCATAAAATTATAAAATCTCGAGAATATGTAATTATTTGTTTTATTTATTGAAAACTTTTACTCATATTAAATTGAACAGAGAGAAGAAAGAAAACAGAAAATATTTTGGGAATAAAGATCAGAATATCTGCTTATCTAGAGCCCACAATTTTCTTTTTATAAGCAAATAATGGAAATATTAAAATTTGAAAAGACAAAAAAAATGTTAGAGGCGAACTTTCAAGAAAACTTTTCCAGGTAAGCAGCACAAGCCGCCGCGTGTTTCTAATTCGTGCGACGTGGTAATGCCAAAAAACACTCCGAACGATTTCATCCACAATATTATAGTTAATTTAATATGAATTTAATGTACATAAATAATATTAAAGTAAAAATAATTGCAATTATATCAAACATCGGCACATGTTTCTCATTAGTTGCAATTTCTTTTGAAAAGCCACAAAGGAAATCAGATAGCTTAACAAAATAATCCTTCTAAAATTCCTAATTAGAGGCTGTCTTCTTTAATCTTCTTTGGCCCTAATTTTGATTGGCCCAGACGAAAATTGAAAATAAAAATGTGTATTGTATTTTTCTGCTTAAAAACAAATAGCATTAAATTTTTTTTCTGTACATCATGTTAACTACGTGCAATTCGTAATCCAAAGACAAACTTATCTCATCATTATCTATTCACTGTAGCATTTATCTTTCTGCTGTAGGTCCACAGAACTTTGAACTCATCTCATCATCTAACTCCAAACCAAACTTGTCGTGGTTAGATTGTTTGGTAATGGAGTTCTTTGCATTTTAGGTTTCTATATATGTTTTTGCACCATTGCAATTCGTAATTGCTTTTGAAACTTCAATCACTAATAACAAAATTCTCTGGATCAGCTTAAAAATTTTAATTTAATAGTTGTTTATTTTCTTTAATAGAAAAAGCATTCTCATGCCGCATTTGATTCTAGACACGAGAAAATTTTACTCTTAATAATTCCACAGCTTAATATTGATAGGGATAGCAATTTGGATTAGTATGTTGGTTTTGAATATATTTATTTAATAACCGAGTTGAATTCGTTTAATTCTAATCTAATTCATAAATTTATACGGGTTAAAATTATCAATACTAATTCAACCTATTAATAATCGGATCAAATTAGAATCGACTTATTTAATTCTATATTTTTAAACTTCAGCGAATTTATTATATTAGTTGTAATAAAAGTGCATGATATTTTTAGTAACGAGATATAGTGAATACTCGTCAAAATATGCTTTTTTTAGTATCTTTATCGGTCCTTAAAATATGCAAAATAAAAATTATTTTTATTTTTTGAAAATATATGATGACAGCTGAAATTTTATGATTATAAATACATACTAATAATTTTAATAAAAATTTTGATAAATATAACTATCTAACAAAATTTTGATAAAAATTTTTATACAAAATCCAAATTCATCATTACAGAAACACCTATATAGTAATACTTTTGATCTTATTATAATTCTAATTGTACACTATTTTACTAAAATATAAAAATAATGATTAATTATAAATTCTATATAATTTAATAATGTATAAATTATTATTATCGATTATTTTATTGTTAATATTTTAATAAAAGAAAAAAAATCAAATATTATTTCTTTAAAAAATAATAATTCGGATTGGTAGATCAATTTTGGATTAATTCGGATCGATCCATTTAATAATTGGATCAAATTTGCTCAATTCTAATCCGACCTATATATTACTAAGGATCAAATTTTTTAACCCTAATCCTAATTACATAGATCAATTTCGGATTATATTTTTTTTCGCATCGGGTCATATATTGGCACTCCTAAATATTGAATAAACTTTTTACCAATTCACAGCAAAGGTTCATATCTGCTAAAGTTTAAACATAAGGGATTTCAAATTGCGAAGAGAAAAGTTGACAATGATTGTGTCACAAATATACACAGCAGAAGCTGAAAGCAGCAAACTCAGAAGCAGTTGTGCACATTCTGGCCACAAAGAAAAGAATAGAGTGGGTAGCTGCTGGCTCGCTGGCTGGGGCCCGTTGCCGAAGCCTGTGCACCACAAAGATTTTAAAAAAGGATCAAAAGAAGAAACAACGGCCAACTATGTGGGGGGCACCAAAACCAAATAATTCAATATTATCTTCAATATAGATCACCCTACGTCACACTCCACTAAAATAATTCAATAATTGTTGTGGCCGGAGAGGGACGTGTTCAAATATTTAAAATAAAATTCTTTTAAAATAGAATTGATTTTAAAATTTTTGAGAATTAAACACCCAATGGGTGGGAAACAAGAACTCATGGTCGCTCACAGACTTTTGAATCATCATATCTTGCTTGTTTGTATACGGCTAAGCACGTGATCTTGCTTACCGATTATTTTCCTGCACCCAACCCTACAGCACACACCGATTTTCCTTGCCGCATTCGGTACTCATTTACAAACAAAATGGTTATTCTATCGAAAGTAAATCTTAAAACTAAAATATACAAATATGAGCAATAAATTCTAAAGAGGGATGAACCAGTAACTATATGGAAAAGTTTTGAAGCTTTAAATAAAAAAAGTTAAGTTTTTTCAAAATTTTCTTAAAATATATTTGTCTTTTATTAAAATAATAATAGTTATTATTATATATACAATTTTAGGATAATATAATATATTTAGTTTGTTCAAAATTTTTAACATTTATAAAATGTAGTAATTTATATCATAGTTGTGCTTACGACAAACTAAGTGTTTATGCGAAAAGAAAAGAATTTGAAAAAAAAAAATAAGCATTCCCGTTGATGTTACGGTCTTCCAACAGCAGTTTGAGGTAATGGGACGATTTACTGATATTGTGTTCCCTGTCCAGGTTAGGATAGCACAATTGCTGGGAATTGCGGCGATAAACTCGTGGCTGACAAGCAAACACGTTAGCTATTAGTCAACAGTAACTTCAACATTTCTCCACAAGGCAAGACCTCGTTGGCCACGCCGGAGGACTTCGGAGATACAAGAATAAAATGATTTACATTTGGAGCTAGCAGAGTAGCAGCAGGTCGACACCTGGAACCCTCCCCATTTGTTTGACAGTAAGATAATAGAAAATTTAAGTAACCTGTAATATTTACTTAATCGAAGCTGCTGAGTTTGGTTGAATGAACATTGCTTTCTGGAACGATCTCGTTAAGTAATGAGCTGTGCATTGTTTGTTGATTGCTTCGTTATGAGAGATTGGTGAGGAATGATCCAGATACAGCTGTTGTTGCTTCCCTTTGATTAGGAGCAATGACGGACGCGTGGCTTGTTTTCTCAACTTTTTTTAATCTCAACAGTAACTCTGCTGGACGGTCGTCGCGAGTTGGTCAGATACTTTAAACAAAATCAGATGTTTCCTAATTGGTGCAGGTTCCACGAAGCAAAAAGAAAAAAAGAAGAAACAAAACACTGCCCGTACCTCGACATAAAGAAAACGTAGTAGGTAGATCATATTTAATTGTAAACGAAATTTATATTTCAAAATTTAAATATATTTATTAAATTATTTTTAAATTTTATAAAATTATTTTCTTATTAAATTTATTTTTAAAATTTATTGTACAAATTTTATCACTATTGAATTTATTTCTCTAATTTTCTATTTTATCAATTTTGTCTTTAAAGTTATTTTAGTAGGTCATAAATTTAAAATTATTTTTAAAATCACGTTCTTATTAATATCAATTAACGATTATTAATAAATAATATTGAATTAAAAATTTTTCTTAACGTATGTCTTACAATGACTTTTTCTAATTAAGTGAATTGATAGAGATTTTTGAATTATTATTATGAAATAAAATAAATTATTTATTCTAAAAAAATTATTCTTATAAAAAATGAAATATCTATCATAAAATAAAACAAATTATTTGTTCTTAAATAAAATAAACAATAATAATTTTAAATAAAATAAATAATAAAATTAAATTTGATCTATAGATCTAGTTTTTAATATTATATAATAAATTTATCATTTTTTTCAAAGCTAACATGTGCCACAACTGCAACCAAGAGAGGATTAGAGAAAATGTAATCTGCAGGAGGAAGAGGATAAAACAGGGCGGCAATTATTAAGAGAAAGCCGTAGAGTTCCAATCCCAATCAAAGACTTTGTAGCCAGATATCACGCTAGGTCTTCATGGTGGCTGGTGTTTTACACCCTTTTACCCAAACAAAAGAGCAGATAGGCCAGTTTGTATCAGTGACAGGTGCACATAACAGTTAGCTTGACAATGCTGCTGGTAATATCTTCAACTCCCATGTTTCGATGGGCATGAAATTATCATATTACATCATTCAGCAGACAATTATAGGGGAAAAGGAAAGACCACATTGAACGAATAGTATCACGTTGGTGGCTTTGATCGGAAATCAACGATTGCTGCCAACACTTTGAGATTAACACTCGATTTCCGGATTAATGTCGAGGACGATTGGAAGCAGATGGGAGTTTTGAGTTAATAAGGAGTTGATCAAAAGCTTTGGGTAGTTGATTTCACCGGTTTGGTTCCAGTGATCGACAGAATTGAGTTGGTGCTTCTCGGGTTCTGTTCTGTTGTTTTCACTCTACCAGCTGAGTGTTTCAGTTATTGGGCTTGAACTACTATTTCTGTTTTGGGCCTTTACCAGGCCTACAACTGGCCGGGCCTTATAAAATCTCACTCCTCTTTCGTTTAGGATAATAAAGATATACTAACCTTTCTTTTAATTTATATTTGTGATAATTTATATTATATATTCGTGATTTTTATAAAAAGTTGATTTTAGTTTTTTTTTTGCTTTGAAGGAAAAGCTCATATCTATGGTATCATTTGCTTCGTTTCTAAATTCTAATGTGCAAACTTTAGGCTTCTAAGCTCTTCAAAAATATATTTCTTTAACTTTTTTGAAGTGTCTGCTTTTTTTTCAACTCAAATTTTATATTAATTTGATACTTTATATATATTTTTTGATTAAAAATTTTATTTTTATATTTTATTTCAAAATTCGAACAATCATATTGTAGAACTTAAATTTGACTTTAAATTTATTTTTAATAAAAATAAACGTAAAAATTGAGTTCATATTTAGTAATATTTATAAAATAATTTATTTTCTTCATTTTAAAAAGTTTAAACAAATTGTAAGCTAAATGCTACTGAAAATGCTAAACTGAGTTGGAAATGTATCTAGATAGAAATGACTTCATATATCTTATGAAAAGTTTGACATATCTTTTAAGTACTTATTATTTTAAATATATTATTTTATATATTTCAATTAAAATTTATAATGTTTTATATATTTTTAATTTAAAAAAATATAAAAGAATTTGTATATCATAAAACTTTTGTATACAAATTTCGAAATAAAAAATCAATCATATTTAAAAAAAATACTCTTTACTTGAAAATTTTAATTTCATAAATAATTTCAAACATCTACTTAATTTTTTAATGTGGTGAAGTAAACTTTAATTCTTTAGAAATTTAATAGACTCTTAAGCGCTACACCCACTTCTCAACCAATCTTAATTTCCCATGTATAAAACTAATCAGTAAAGTAATTTATTTCCAATAGTTTATTGATTTTTCTTACAAATTTCTTGAATTTATTAAAGTAACCCGAATTCGGGAAGAACAAAATAAGAAGATAATAGAACATGTCCGAGCCCGAGGTTAACGGCAACTCACGACAAAACCGAAACCATAACCGCTTTGCTAGTTATCTGCCCACTACTATCATCAACAAAGGTCAACTCGCTTAACTCGCGCACAAATCTTTTTAACGCGCACATCCGCAGTAAATTCTAATCCTCGCTTCCATTGTTTGCAACGTAAAAACGCAGCAAGTAAACTCTGCGTGTTTTCTTAATACGAAGAACAAGAGCAATAGGTCGGTGGATGGATTTCTGATTCAATCTCTCTATCTACTCTAGTTCGGTAACGATTTTCGATTCACTATGAGGAAGTAATTCGTCAATGCGGCTGTCTTTTGTTGTGTGTGTAAATTTTTTAGAGGTTATTTAGCTGTTCTTGTTTTTTTATTCGATCTGGTGAGTTTTTAAGATGTTGGAGATCCGTTTGATTTTCGTCTTAGATCCGAGTCGCCTTGCTAACGTTATACTGTGTCTTTCGAGTGTGATTCGAAACCACCGTTGTTTGATGCACTCCAGTTCCATTTCTATCATTTTTTTTGTGTTTGGTTTCCTGTAGAATTCCTAATGATCTGTTGATTGAGTACTGCTACATTTCTGATTCTGTTAGTAGGCAGCTCTTAACTCTAAGAATTGGCTGAAGCTAGCTTGTATGATTCTTGAGACATTAGTAAGGTAGCTCTCGTATACATGAAAATTGATTTCCATGCTGGATAGTCTTAACAGGCTTCTAAATATGACAAATGCTATGTATGTTCTAGATACAAGATAAGTTTTTTCATTTTTTGGATTATAGAATGCATGAAAGATAATCTACTTGTTGGATAAAACTATGTAATATTAGAAGTGTGTGCTTGTACCCAGGTAGTGCCAGGAAATATGATAAATCAAGTGAATGAGTTCAAATGAGGCTGTCGTCTATCAATGCTGTAGGTTGGAAAAGCATGGATTGGCAGAAGAAGTCTCAAATTAGTCTGTTCAAAACTAAAATTCTAATAAACTGGATGGTTATGATAATGAAGAAGAATGTTTCTTAACTCAGAACATTCTTCCTGTGAATTGAACTCATACTCGCTTAGCTAGTTCGGGATTGTTCATTTATAAAGATGACGCGATGTTCTTATGGCTAATAATATATGATTAATCTTCAAGGTAGGTTTCATATTTCACTGCAGGACGTTAGGAGTCTGACTTCCAAAAGCACCCCAACTCTGAGGTCCATCATTCTTCATTTGTGAATTATAAAACTTTAAAATGCAGCATCCAGGTTCAGGGAACGACTTACCCCAGGTAGGGGAGTTTGCTCCTTTTCCTGTGGCACGAAGGGTGAATTCTTCGCATGCTGTTGCGATGGATGATGACCCAGAGAATGGATCGGGGCCTTATGATGAACGCCCTAGGACTTTTCCCTCCATGCGGATTAAATCAAATACCCCTATGGTAACCTTTTGATCTGTATGCTACATCCGGTCCTCTATGGTGTGCAAACAGTCTGTTGTTCATTTGTCAAATAATCTACTTATGTAATTATCTCATCTTCTGGTTTTGAATCCACAGTGAAATGGTGCTGTGGTTTTTTAGTTTTCTTATCTTGTCTAAAATCTTCTGTATTTGGTTTTTTGTATTTCAAATATACAATTCTTTAATGTTATTTCTTGATATATGTGCTGTAGATCAGTAAGCTTATAACGCTGCTGATACTTCTCAAAATCGCCTCTATTTGACATCATAGGGGTATCATTTGTACTGAGTTGCACATAACATAAACTTTCAACCATGATTAAAGATCAGATTACAAACTAGGATAAAGGCTTCCGTTAAGTATGAAATCCAAGGACCAAAGATTGTCCACAGTGAAGGATACCTGACATGAGAGTGATCTTCAAATTACTAGGCCTAGCCGTTATTCTAGATTTCTAGATCTCAACAGTGCCTTTAGTTTTTATTTGTACTCATTTTCGGTTTTTTTGGTATAAAATGCTCATACTTGAGATTTGCTTTGTAACTAATCTCAAGCATGTTGTTATATGGATTGGTGAGTACACTATCATTTATGCCAAAACCCTAAAAAGCATCTATTTAGGTTTTTCTATAGATGGAGTATGCTACTGTTGGATGCATCATCTATGTTCTAATTCATTTATCATGCGGCTACCATTGATTGGTTAACATATGTTCAATTTGTTGTATAAGTCATATTTTGTCTTTTTTTCTAATACAGATTTTTCGTATTTTGATGGGAATAAAAGCACGTGTCTTATTCGGCATTCTGCTTCTAGTGTTTGGAGCTATTTTGTACATTGGTGCAAGAACGTCATTAATCATAGTTTTCGTGCTTTCAGTCTGCACTATTAGTTTCTTCTTCTCTATCTATCTTACAAAATGGGTTCTCTCAAAGGATGAAGGTCCTCCTGAAATGGTTCAGGTAGTTCTATTCATAAACTTTGCAAACTCTTCTGGCTTTATGTTTTATCTTGTAGCATTAATCCCCATTTATGATCTGGTCTTCCCTCCAATTATCAATTGCTTTACATGCATTAGTTTTTCTTTTGTTTACTTAATCCTTGTTTACTATTGGGTGGCGTAGTGGGAAGGCATAGTGGAAGCCCAGCCCGTACCACACGTTCTCTGATTGAAACGAAACTCTTTTTCCGCTCCGAATAACGCTATGACTCTTTAGTCTTACGTTGTTGCTTTTTGTTCAAATGTTGGGGATTGATAGATCATCTCTTTTCTCTGCAAAATATAAACGTCTTGCAGTTTTACCATAGAAAGGTCAATGAACCTAGCCCTTTTGACTATTATAGTCAGCTACAACAAAGTAAGAAACTGAAAGTTCTGACTGTAACATGTGTTTGTTTTAATAAATGTTTTAGGTTTAAGTTCATTTGCTTGATATGATACCTTTTTCATGGATAGAATGGTAACATGAATTGGACGTGGTGACATGATAAGTGATTCTTTTGGGAGTGCTTATGCCAACCACTCTGTAGGTCTGCCTTTTTTACCGGATTGTCATGTTCTCTGCAACTCATATATGTCATTGGAACTTTTGTAGTGGTGTCAGTAGCGGATTTTGTGTCAAATGATAATTGAATAAGGTAAAGGAAAAAGAAAACAACTAGTCACAAAACCGAGCTAGTTATCTTTCTTCTAGACACAAATCAATTAATTCTTTCTGGCTGTGAGACCAAAGTTGCCTATGATTTGTTAATCCTTTCCTTTCACTGCCAATCATCCCTTATAAGAGCTTTCTCTTTTCTCTGAGTTTGAAAACACAATGGATTGGAGTCTTTTTCTTAATTCTGCTTCTTGATCATCTTTTGGAACCATTTATTGACTTTATAAATGCTTTCTGCAATTGGTGATTTTTTTGCTTTTGTCTTTTTACGTGTAGCTAGTTAGTCTTGGATGTAGGTGAGCAGAGGTCATGTAACTGAATTTCTTTTTACGTGATTTGTGTTCTAGATATCAGATGCTATTAGGGATGGGGCAGAAGGATTCTTGAGGACCCAATATGGAACTATCTCTAAAATGGCTATAGTGCTAGCACTGGTGATCCTTAGTATATATTTAATACGTAATACAACTCCTCAGCAGGAATCATCTGGACTTGGAAGGTAATGTCAGTTTCTGATTGCATATTTTGTTCTTTTCAATAGTTTACATACAATCTGTGTTGTTCTTGTAACTGCAATTGAGCTTTCTTTTCTTCACTTTTAACTTTTCCTTTTGCAGGACAACTTCAGCTACAGTAACAGTTGCTGCCTTCTTATTGGGGGCCCTATGTTCAGGGCTTGCTGGTTATGTTGGTATGTGGGTATCAGTCCGTGCCAATGTTCGAGTATCTAGTGCTGCTAGGCGCTCTGCAAGGGAGGCACTTCAGGTTGCCTTTTAACAGCTGCTACTTCTGCACTTGAGCATTCTAGCCATTAATTTAGATCCTTTCTGTTTTCCCTTGGATACAGGTTGCTGTTCGTGCTGGTGGTTTTTCAGCTATAATAGTTGTTGGCATGGCTGTGATTGGTGTCACAATTCTTTATGCTGTATTATATGTCTGGTTAGGAGTAGATTCACCTGGTTCTATGAAAGTTACAGATCGTAAGTTTTGGACTTCTTTTATTTCTACAATGGATGGCTCTTTTTCCCCCTTCTATTCGCAGTCTCTCTTATAAAACTTGAACAATTTATGTTATAATGAATGGAAGGTTCTATCATTCCATGTGATTTTAAGATAATTATTGTCCAACTTTTCAATCGTACCCTTATACTTAACTACTACTTTGATTCTTAATGTATAAGGTTCTTGTTTATAGATTTTTATATGCAACAGAAACTGATATTCTAAGGCAGCTTTCATGTTGTACGTCTGACAAATTTCTGGAAGTTATTTTTCGAATCATTGCAATCATAGTGCAGGATACCATCTTTAACATATATGCCTTTCTAAAAAGATTTAGTATATACAATCAACTCTAATACCTAAGCCTTGAGTAAGTATCAAGTATATAAAGACTTACCTAAGATAGGAAGTTTACATGTACTATGCTTATATCAAGAGCGATGTCATCTAGGAGAAGCTTAGGCAATCAATGTGTTCAATGTCTATTCAGTTCATAGTAGGAGCAGCACTTTAGGATCCTTAGAAGATAATCGAGAAGAGAACCTGCTAGTCAAGGAGCATTATCTGATCATGTACCGTATAGTAACAAATGCTGTAAAGCAATCCTGGTCTATAGCTAGTAGAAAGATAATGTATAAGGCACTTTTGTCTTTCTTTTTGTATTAATTTGTGCTTATTTCTTTTTGTTTATTGCAGTGCCTCTTCTTCTTGTTGGTTTTGGTTTTGGCGCTTCATTTGTTGCCCTTTTTGCCCAGTTGGGTGGAGGAATTTACACAAAGGCTGCAGATGTCGGGGCCGACCTTGTTGGCAAGTTGGAGCAAGGAATTCCTGAAGACGATCCTCGAAACCCTGCTGTGATTGCAGATCTGGTATTCCTGTTGTTATTGTTGCTAGGGTCTGCATGGCATTGGAGAATTTATGTATCTTCACGCTGTTATTTGTAGCCTCTAGGTGATGGGCATATTCTTTTCTTGTTCATGTTCATGCGGAATCTATGATTTGTTGTGGCCCATTAATTTCTGATCATATTTTTTATAAATTTCATACGGCATATCCTCAAAGTATACTGCAGGTACTCTAAACAAAGTCCTGTGCGTTGGTTTGCTTATGTAGGTAGGTGACAATGTGGGTGACTGTGCTGCTCGAGGTGCTGATCTTTTTGAGAGTATTTCAGCAGAGATTATCAGTGCGATGATACTTGGAGGATCGATGGCTCAGCGTTGTAATATCGAAGGCAAGTTTGGTCCTTTTTTGTGTATAATATAGCTATGGTCTTTCTATGACACTCGCCAGCTGTTTCTCCAAGTATTGGTACGTAGTGCAAATGCAGTTAGATGTGCCACCTTTATAGGTGTTAACTGTAAAAAACAGTGGATGGTTTCAAGGAGGGACTAATTTAGAGACCATGAAGTTATTCATAATTATCTTGTTGTTATTTTGGTTGCCCTAAAGGAAAATAATAAAGTATACATGAGACACATGTTTCGTATGGGTGATTTGGCGGCTATATGAAAATTCTTTATGTATACAGTATTTGACAAAGTGGTTGACTTGATGGTTTGGTCATGTTCTTTGTGTATCATTTCTTTCAACTTCTATCTTTTACTTGCTTAGTCTGATAATCCGTAGTTTTGTTTTATTTTTATGCTTCTATCTTATTGCAAACCTTTGGATGGTTGAGGAAGTGGTTTGATTTTTGTACATTTTGTGTTATTATTTATTTGCACTACTTCTCCCTCAACCCCTTGTTTCCCTTCTTGCAGATCCATCTAAGTTTATCCTCTTTCCTCTTGTGGTTCACTCTTTTGACTTGGTCGTGTCATCTATTGGAATACTCTCCATCAGAGGGAGTCGTCAAGCTGGAGTCAAATCTCCAATTGAGGATCCTATGATGATACTTGAAAAGGGCTACTCAATATCTATACTTTTTGCAGTTCTAACGTTTGGATTCGTAAGTTCGTTTCCATACTTAGTTGAAGGGTGTTGAATGATGTGGTGATAAGCTTGCACTCAGCTGATAAGCTTATATAGGTGCAACTGCTGGAAACAGCCTACCCAAGCAGCCCCTTTTAAACCCCATAATAAGAAAAAGCCTCATAGCATTAATGCGCTCTCTTAAGAGTGATGTTTTCTGAAAGCAGCCTGAATTGTAAAAGCTTTTGATCTGCCTTAGAAAAAAATTTGCAAAAGAAATTAAGAGAAAAATTAAGCTGCCTGGAAGCCTCATGTCTGATAGATACACTAAATGAGTTATTGAATTTTCACTGATTGAGCTGTCAATTATTGATTATTCTAGCACCGCTTGAGCTGTCAACTATTTTCAAGTCCTATATGTGCATGGCTATAATTGCCTTCCATGCCCTTGTTTACTAATTTCTTCTTTGTTATTTACTTCAACAGTCCACAAGATGGCTCCTTTATACCAAACAAGCTCCTCAAGCATGGTTAAACTTTGCCTTGTGCGGTTTGGTTGGAATCATAACTGCTTATTTGTTTGTATGGATTACCAAATATTACACAGACTACAAGCATGAACCTGTTCGCACATTAGCCCTTTCAAGTTTAACAGGACATGGGACTAATATAATAGCTGGTGTAAGCCTGGGTCTAGAATCAACAGGCCTACCTGTTATTGTAATTAGCATTGCTGTAATCTCCACATTCTGGCTGGGACATACATCAGGCCTTGTAGATGATAGTGGCAATCCGACTGGTGGACTCTTTGGAACAGCTGTGGCAACAATGGGCATGCTTAGTACTGCAGCTTATGTTCTTACAATGGATATGTTTGGCCCAATAGCAGACAATGCTGGAGGGATTGTCGAGATGAGCCTACAGGTATACATCCAATTCAGGTTTCTTCAGATTTTACGTACACCTAAATTACGAAAAAGAGTCTAAACAACCTTGTTACATTTAATTAGTGCTTCTCCTGCTCTTGTGCAATTTTTTCTTTCCTCGGCTCTAAAGTGATGGTATACTTAGTGAAAGGTGAAAGGAAGGTGTTTACATGACCTGTGTCAACCTGCATATAAAAGTGTGATCTGTAACA
Organism: Acanthochlamys bracteata; assembly: GCA_019914995.1. NCBI lineage: Eukaryota > Viridiplantae > Streptophyta > Magnoliopsida > Pandanales > Velloziaceae > Acanthochlamys > Acanthochlamys bracteata. The sequence goes on from CM034126.1 coordinate 3,201,479, forward strand.
AATATTTATTTCCCGAAATGTGATTCTTTTTTGACACTTAACCATAACAGTGGCTAACTAACTGCTTGCAGCCTGAAAGTGTTCGAGATATCACAGATGTCCTTGATGCTGTTGGCAACACCACTAAAGCAACAACAAAAGGATTTGCTATAGGATCTGCTGCATTGGCTTCTTTTCTTCTTTTTAGTGCTTACATGGATGAAGTGGCTTCTTTTGCTCGCATTCCTTTTAAAGAGGTCTTAATGCCCTTACTGTTTTCTAGGCCCTACCTGCAAGAATTTTGTTTATCACCTTGTAATTGAATGCAATTTAGAAGTTTGTGCTTTGTTCAACTAACAGGTTGACATAGCGATTCCTGAGGTTTTCATTGGGGGCTTGTTGGGTTCTATGCTAATATTTGTTTTTAGTGCCTGGGCTTGTTCTGCTGTTGGAAGGACTGCTCAGGAGGTGGTTAATGAAGTTCGTAGGCAGTTTATAGAAAGGCCTGGTATAATGGTGAGCTTTTTACTGACTGTTCTGTACTTGACACAATCTGCATTTAACTAATACCACTTGCCTGTTCCAGGACTATAGAGAGAAACCAGATTATGGTCGCTGTGTTGCAATTGTGGCATCTGCATCATTGAGGGAAATGATAAAACCTGGAGCTTTGGCAATCATATCACCAATTGTAATTGGTGGGTAGAATCTTTTGCTTCTTATTTGTTGTTACTTGTTGATTATTGGATTTGTATGTTTAGTAATGTCTTGTTTCATTGCAGGCTTTCTCTTTAAGCTAGTGGGTCAAATCACAGGTCAACCTCTTCTTGGAGCTAAAGTTGTAGCTTCAATGCTCATGTTTGGAACTGTTGCTGGCATTCTTATGGCTCTTTTCTTAAATACTGCTGGAGGTGCATGGGATAATGCAAAAAAATATATTGAGACTGGTGCTCTTGGAGGCAAAGGGAGCGACTGTCACAAGGCAGCAGTAACTGGAGACACGTAAGTTCTTTCAGCTTTGATTGGAGTTGTTATCGACACTTAAGCGCTAGTGAATTGCTGATATTCATGGATCTTCATAAATCAAACCAGGAGAATTCATGATAGTTTGGATAACTTAATTTGCTTTTCGTAACATGCATTCAGCATAGTCATTCTTTCCTCCTAATGATACTGATGTTGAGTACCTGGTGTAGCTGGATTATTTCATAGATAAGAAGCTCTATCTAAAAGTAAATAATTAATGATATTTGGTATCTCAAGTAAAATGGCAGACACAGTAGTCGCGTGTGCTCTATATCTGCAAGCATTCACAGTAACTCGGAATATATTTCTAGTTTTCTTTAGTTTGTAATATGTTACTTTTACATCTTGCTCTTATTCTTTGCACTTTTTTCTATGATTTCAAAATTGTTTTTCTTTTGATAGCAAAGAGCCTTGCTAGTCCATATCTTCAGAAGTGTAGTCGAGGACTTTTTCCTGTAGTTATTTTCAAAACGATATAAGCCATTGATTTCTCATCTGATGATGATAATAGCGATTATATTCTACATTTTCATTGCACTATTGTCACTGTAGTGTTCTTCATTGCTTAAAATATATTGCTGTTAGGAAATGGTATTGAGTGAGTCCTCACGGTACTTACTTTTACAGGGTTGGAGATCCATTCAAAGACACAGCCGGACCTTCTCTTCATGTTCTAATCAAAATGCTCGCAACTATCACATTGGTAATGGCCCCTGTATTTTTGTGAGTAATTTGCTTTCTTTGACCATATACGGGATCTTATACTGTATAGATTTGAAGTTGAGCAATGAGGTTCTATATAGCAAAGATTGATTAGATATCTTCCCCATAATTGATAAAATCTGCATCCAGTCTTTCTAATCACTACAACTCGTATCTTTGCAATAAAGTCATTGTCTCTCTTTTGGTATTAATATTTGGTCTAGCTCTAAACCTTTTGAGTTAATCTATACAGATGTCTGGAGTCCTACTCCGGTGCTTGGTTTTCATCAATCTCGATGATAACATGCAAGTTTTGCTGAGCATTTCACTTAGTACATCCCGTTTTATATACTTAGGTTGAAATCTGAGGTTCCCACAATCTTTTGAAAATTTCAAACCACGGTGGAAACTTACTGTCAAACAAATATCATAACTTTCTACACCGATGGCAGTACTGAATATCATGGTCTTCACACCGTTCCTCAAATACTTGGTATTCAACATTTAATTTCCCCACCATACACTTCTGAAATTGTTGAAACTGCCAAGCGCCCCCATCATCATATTGTTGAAATGGGTCTTACGGGGTGGGGTGCCTTCGCTATCCTTGGCTCAAACCCTACACTAAACACAAGTTAGAACCAAGGTCTTGCCCATGAATCTTCATTGGCTGCTCGTCCACACCTAATGCCTTAAGTGCTATGATCCAACACTTAAAATTCATATTTGAGTCATTTCCTCTTAATGAGTCAACACTTCAGAAAATGGCGCGTTTATGAATCTTGTCCTCCTCTATTCTCCAAGGAAAATAACCCAGGTCAGAAAATTTCCGTCGTCCCCTTCTCCCTCAATTCACGACTCATCTCCCACGTCCTCTCCACAAATTATTTCCTTTACCACCATTTCTCTTACTGTTTTCTGCAACGTTCACGGGCATTGCCTGCCCCGCTGGAAGGAGTGCAGCTGGCCTGAAACACCCTGCAACAGGTGCCACCGGATCCATCACTGGTGGAGGGTACACACTGTTCACTTCAGATACTAGAACGTTGTTGTTTATGATCTATGGAGTTGCTGTGGCACTCGCAAGAAGTGCATCAAAACTCGCACCCCACGCAGCAGTAGAGCCAGTGGATACCACGGGGTCTACTCGAAAAGCTGCTGCGAGAAAGGAGATCAGTGATCTTTTTGTGTCTCTGTTCCAAAAGAATACACATATCCACTGGGTTAATTTTTTAAAATCTACTTTCATTTTCAAACAACAGTTTCCCTTTCTATCACTACGTAGAATAAAAAAGGATGCAAAGAATAAGCAAAACGAAGTACCCATGGTACTATTTGATTCATCATCATATTGTAAATGATCAAACAAAAAAGGATTGAAAAACAAGGTTCCCGACGAGTAACACACTAACACATCTCGTTAAATAGTAATGTAAACTCGATCCACTCTTCTCACACAAAAAATAACGAATCCATTCTAGACAAAATCCGCCTGACCTAAGCTACCTAACCCTGACAGATCAAATAAAACCAGACACATCAACTCGGATCCATCTAAGCCACTGCTAAGGCTGGACATTTCAAACCTCCCCAACCCAGACCCATCCGATCCGTTAAAGCTGGACATATTAAATCCACCAAGGTCGCCATTGCCACTGTCAAGACCAGGATACCCTCCTTGTGGCATCATGAAATGCTCCACTCCATTATTTCCTCTATCGTGGATGAGAAAACCCTGCGTAAGACTTTGTACGAGCTTGGTTACTGCAGTGTTCACATTTCTTGCAGGAGCAAATGGATTGACTGTTGGCACGAAACCCGCTGCAAAAGGAGCTGTTAACATTGGAGATATGTTCACTGGTGGAGCCCGGTTTGACGCTGTGCTTATTGACACCGATGCTCCGACATTGTTGTTGGTAAGTTGTGGGGATTCTGTAGTGTTGGTAGCTATGTCAGGTGGGCGTCAAACCCGCATGCAGCGTCAATAATAAAAATTGATTTGATTTTTGAAAAATTAATTTGATATTTTATCTTAATAAAATAATAATTATTATACAAAGAAAGCCCACGCCTGCACCGTAAGCTGATGCAAGTGTGAGGATGTGAACCGTGGGAAACCACTTGAGGAAGCGTAGCGGACTAAGAGTGCAGGTCGATTCTACAGACAGCATAGTTGTAAGGAAACTCGTTGCTTACGCCACCGCAGGCATAGAGGTGAAGGCGCCATTGGGGTACACAGGGACGGGGACGAGGAGCTTGAGCGGGTGAGGATCAGCAGGGTGTGTTGATGACTTTCGGAAACTGCTCGCATTTAACATGAAGCGGTTAAGCACAAGACGTGCACCGGTATACGGTGCAGCCGACACAGACAGCCTGCAGCAAGAACAGGTTGCATGTAGGCCGAGATGATTTAGTTGCAGTGGATGAGGGTGATGGAAGTGTTGGATCACCTGCGGGTGCTGCTGGTTGTTAAGCCTTGTCATTGTGTTTCTCACCGTTCGTTATACTGCTTGTTCAGAATTTTGATCTAGGGATGTACTTATGTAAGGAGTTCGATCATGGTTTGTGGTGGTTTGAGAAAATATTATAGTACTATGATCGAGGAGACGACTTAGACGATTGAGCTCGGAGTCGAGGATCATACTGTCATGGGTTTGTGACAATGTTAACGTGCTAGGAAGAGACTACTTACAGAATGAGCAGAATCAATGACAGATAGAGTTGATCATTTGATTGGTTTAATTAGTGAAGGTTGCAAAGTGCAAAATAGCTGACTGTTTATCTGATAAAAGTATTGAATTTGGTTATTATTAATTTATTAATCTGACAAAATGACTGATGCAACAAAGAGAAGGCTAATGTTTCTAAAACGTCCGGAGCCCAATTAATATTAAAAGCCCATAAGTAACTTCCAGCTGAGGCCTAGACACGCAAATTTCCAATATCACCAGAGAAAAGGTTTTTGAAAAAGTTTTACTGGTGGAGTAATGAAAGGAAGAACAGGGACAACTACAACCACGCGTTCGTTGGAAAATCTAATCTCCGCTCAAACTTCTATTTTGTTATGCTGTTTCCATGGCTGCTAACGCTTCTAAAGCGAGTGATTGATTTACCAGAGAGCGAGTGCTCGGGCGTGCACGAGGAGAGTTTTGAATATGGCCGTTGCACCAGCAGTGAAGCTTTCTCTTTGTCCCGTGCTTTCACCGAAATCCAATAACCTGTTGCTGAAAATTAGCAGTAGTGCTAGGTGTAATGCTGACGGTAATACCAGCAGCCGTAGAAGCGAGAGAAAGAGGAACAAGGAGAAGTTAATTGTTCGTAGTATTATCTCGTCTTCTCCGGTGAATGAAGAGAAGGAGAAGAATCAGCAGCAGCATGACTTCACTGTACTTGAATCCCAACTTATTGATGCCCTCATTGGAATACAAGGGAGAGGCCGTAGTGCGTCTCCTCGGCAGCTCGAGGAAAGAAAATCTCTAATCATTCTTTGTATTTTGTTTGGATTTCGGTTGAAGAATTGTGTTCCATTGATTCTTGTTTGTTTCGTTTTTGCAAATGCAGGATGTCGAAGTCGCAGTACAAGCATTGGAGGAGCTAGGAGGCGTGCCTGAACCTGTGAGTCTGAGCTTCAATTTTAGTTTCCTTCATGGAAAGCTTTGCATTTTACTTGATTTTAGTATAATTATATGATCTCTGGTTGGAGGAGAATTTTAAATCTTTGGTGGAGTTTGTGCTGCCGCATGGAGCTTGAAACAAGTGCTTCGGAAATATTAATAGATGTGCTTGAAATGCTTGTTTGGAGAAGCAGGCAAATTTTGCTTCTGGAATTGATGTTTATGAAGTACTTTTCCTTATGGAGAATTCAATAGGTCAATCGAACCGTGCTCCTTGGTTTATTCCATGGCTTCCAAAGAAGTTCCTTATACAAGGAGTTCTTTCAATTATTACAATTTATTTAAATTAGTAATACAATAAACTTAAGCTAGTTTGGTTAATCATTTGCCCTGTTTTCAGACAGAAACCAGTTTGATAGAAGGTCGATGGCAACTGATTTTCACTACAAGGCCAGGAACTGCCTCCCCAATTCAAGTAAGAAGCCTAACATACAATTCTCTGTAACTAGCCGTTTCATCAGATATCAATGCTACAAATGTTTCAGACTAGTTACAGTCATGTTGAAATTTATCAAATGTGAAACAAAATCTATCTACAAGTACAACTTAAGTTGTCTTCATAAGATTATGGATCCTTGACCTTCAGAATATGGTTCTTTGTTACTTAAGGTCCTTCTCTTTGTTTTTCCTTATTACTTATAAAGAAATTCTAAGGCATGATGATTCTGCTTTCCTATCTGTTCACTCTTTTAGGACTATTAGAAACAAGCCTCCTGAAATTGATTAGTCAAGATTTGCATATAGAAATGTTACACAGGCAGTGCATATGGTGTTGTTCATATATGTTATGTTCTAGCTTTTGTTTTAACTTGCAGGAACTGTTGTTGGTTCCATCCTCTAGTTTGTTATGATTTCTTTGGCTGAAGTTGAGTAGAATATTATGCCCCACTTTAATTACTGCTCTATCAATTTTGCAGAGAACATTTGTCGGCGTTGATCTTTTCAAGATCTTTCAAGAGATTTCTCTTAGAACAGATGATCCAAGAGTATCAAATATTGTTAAATTTTCAGATGCAATAGGTGAGCTCAAAGTAGAGGTATGGTTGGGTTTTATCTTTCCAATTGTTGCCAGGCTTGTCTTAAAATTTGTTGAATCATTTAGTTAAAAATTCTGGTTGATCTTTCAATTATACTTGTCTCTGTGATTTAATTTACATACTCCTTTTGGATTTGCAATACTGAAAGCTTGAAACAAATCTAACGATCAAATATTTATTTAATTTGGTATGTGCTCCAATTTTATTTGTAATTAATAAGTCAATAAACTTGAATCCTCATAAATACTCAGAAATAAGAACTTTTACCATGAGTACTAATCTAGTAGGACCTGCGTTTGCTCAAGGGTAAGGACATGTGGTCTCCTTGGAAAGTTGATTAGGCCATCTTCAGGAGCCTACAGTAGGCAAAAGATTACAGTGAGTTAACTCAGAATATATAACAAAAAGATTGACAAGAAACCAACTTAGTATCTATGTTTTCATTCAATAAATAAGGTATGTGGTTTTCTTCTAGTGACGTCTCATGTGAATTTCATGTCTTCTCCCGTAGGCAGCAGCAACAGTTGAAGATAGCAAACGCATCCTTTTCCGGTTTGATAGAGCTGCTTTCTCGTTTGAGTTTTTGCCTTTTAAGGTGCCATATCCAGTACCTTTTAGGCTTCTTGGAGATGAAGCAAAGGGTTGGTTGGACACCACATATTTATCTCCAACAGGAAATATACGTATTTCAAGAGGAAACAAGGTAGATGCATGACCTCCTATACTAATTTATGCATGTACATGTTGATGTATGTTGGTTTTGCATCTTTTAATTCAATTTTTTGTTGCATGTTCCGAGCTACACCGGCTTTCTCTAGCATCACCAATCAAAATCACATGATCTGTAGTGCAGGGGACTACGTTTGTCCTACAAAAGAACATTGAACCAAGACAAAGGTTACAAGCTGCAGTATCTCTTGGTACAGGGGTCTTGGAGGTGTGACCTCCAAACTTAAACCATACAACGTCTTTCTTTTGTGCCCACTAAGATGGTAAGCTTGCTAACAATTCCTTTTGTTGGAACAGGCCATAGACGAACTCGCTTCCCTAGGCCAAAGTGAAGCTAACAAAATAAACACTTTGGAGGGAGAATGGCAACTGCTATGGACTTCCAAGGTTAGCTGTAAGTTGGTTATAATACACTATAATTCTTTGCCTAGGTGATGCTATCTTGTGGACTATTGGACATCGAGCTTTGTGGTATAAAGCTCTTTTTTCCACTGTCATTTTGTTGGTGTCTCTTGTTTAATGATTTTTTTAAGCCGTGGAGTATGCATATACTACTTTCTATTTTTTACTAGGATAAAGTTTTACTCCTGATATGAAGTAATACTTGATATGTCTTTGAAAAGATTCCAAGACATCCAAGTATATGAATTATATGGACCATCATGCCTGAAGAGTGATTAAATTGAAAAACCATATCTGTTAGTATACATTGTTCAAAGTAGTTACTTCTCTCATATTATTTTGTGAACCTGGAACGTGACAGTTGCTTTGATAACTAATATGAACTTTGGAGTAAGGCCTTGTACAGTAGTCTTATAGAAATAAGGATCTGGTTATGGTGCAATATAGCAATCTAGGCATGAGGCTTGGTAGAACATTCATTATGTCCATTGAAGTTTTTTGCTTGATCTAGCTAGTGGCTAAGTTTGAGCCTAAACTTTGACTTCATAAGAAGATTGAGTAAGTTTTTTCACTTTGCATGTAACTAGTCAAGTATTATGCTTCATCCATTAAGTTGATTGTTGCAGTTGTTGCTGTTGTTCTTATAACATTTTGATATATTTATAGTTTGTGAAAATCCTTACTGACTGTATGCTTCTAGGCAATAAATCTTTTTGCATGTTTATTTGTAAAATATAACTATTGAATTTGTCATTTTATAGGGTTTCTAAACCTCTTTACGTTTATATCACAAAATCATGCAGTTAGATGAAAGCTGGGAAGCTGTCGCTTCTGGTGGTCTTAAAGGATTGCAGGTTCTTTAAGTAATTCTCTTATTAATTTGGCTGGTCTTTTCAATAAGACTGCATTCTTTGTACTATCCACAGTCTTAATTTGTCACATACTTTAATTTAGATAATAGATGAAAATGGTCAGCTGGAGAATGTCATTGATATCTTTCCTGGTCTGCAATTATATTCATGTGGAAATATTGAGTGAGTTCTCTGAATCTATTTCTATTAATTTGCTGGAGCCTTCTGTCAAACAAGATTGATGCACTTGTTATATAGTGAAAGTTGATGCTTAGTAATGATATTTGATGCTGAGGTCTCTGAATGAGTGAAGATGTGGTTGCAACTAAAAAGCAAATTGATTACATGATGAAGTTTGATGGTAATATTCATTTGTCCATGTTGCTACAGCAGAAGTTCTAACGACAACAAATTTGATGTGAGGATAAGTTATGGTGCTATTCGAGCTGGTGCATTGAAACTTCCGCTTGATATCACTAGCAAATTCAGCATCGAACTTTTGTAAGTTCCACAATTATGAATTTGAGTGGTCTACCAAGTAAGCATTCATCCATCCAATTTGCTTTGTGTTCGTGATAATCTTTCTTCCACTCTTTCCCTCTGTGCTAGACGTCCATGGTTCATAGCTTTTGAATGCAAGCCTCAATTATGCGCAATGGATCTCGATATGTGATTCTTCCTTTCTATTGAATTCTCTTACTTTGTAACAGGTATATTGACAACAAGATTAGAGTTAGCAGAGACAGCAATGGGATCCTATTGGTTCACTTGCTCATTAACAGGCCTGGAGCAGAGTGACTGATGTAAGTGAACATGGCAGACAACTGAATCTCCAAAGCAAGCAAACTTAACGTCTTGTTTCTTTGAAAGCCTGGTCACATCTAGGAAAAGGATTGTTATGGTTCTATATTTGTTATATAGTACAAGTTAGTCAAATGCAAAAATATGCTAAAGGTGGAATTAAGGGTGCTCTACGTTTCAGAAAAGCACTTATTAACTTTTCAACTTTCAAATTTTTCAATAAAATTTTATAATATTTTATATAATTTATTTAAATATTCAAAAAATATAAAAATATTTTAAATTATAAGATTTTATTATCATTTATTATTATTATTTTTTAATAAAAAAATAAATTTTATTTTGTAATAGAACAAAAATATTTTTTATTTTAAAAAAATACTTTTTAAGCACTCTCAGATTGTCCACTAAAACTTTGAACACCAGGCTTATGGCATTCCTAGACATTGTAGTAGTATTGCTATTCATTAAGCTTGAGTTTTTGTTGTAAGTCAATTAATAAAAGTAATGCAACCATTTGGTTGTGTGAAGCTGAAAAAGGAACAAACTTGGTGGAAGCTTACATAGTTTGCTAATCGCGTTTTCTTTTGATCTATCAGTTCAAACTTTTTCGGAATTCCAACCTCGAGTAATACCCTAAGATTCTCAGTTGTTTCTCACTGTGACTAGTTACTGTTCTTCATAAGCTGGGTAACAAGGAGTGTAGACTCGTGCCTTCTAACTAAGATATGCACCTGCTTTGTGACTTGGCTAACAAAGGTTTTAGGCTGTTAGTCTACTGACATTGAAAGAAGGCACTGATACTGTTAAATTACAATCTTATTGTAAGAAGTTTTATTTATGTTAGCTCCACTTGGAAGTTTGCAGTTTCCGCATTTCCATTTAACTAAAAAAACATTGTAAAAATGTAGTTAACGTCAGTATAGTCGTTCAACATACAGTTTAATTGCTGATTTTGGCAGCACTTCTGAATCTTCCCATGACTAACCACTAAGTACATGCCAGAAGCCTAGAACCCAGCATAAAAGACATCCATCACTATAAGGCGACATACAGAGTGCAAGGCTAAAGCTTTGGGTAAACAAATTAAACATTACTTTGATCTTTATTGGAGCTTTAACTGTACAAACTCTTTGAGTGAAATTTATCGAATTGGAATTCACTTCGGCTGGAACTTGGCTTCAGTGCGTAGCTAGTCTATCACATAGTAACTTGTATGCTGCACTGCATTGTTAACTTGTATGCTTATGGATGAAATTTTTGGCCAGGGGATTAAAAAGATGCTCAGTTTTGAGCAATTACCACCTCTTCCAGTTTTGTAATATATGAATATAAAGTGGGATCCAGACACTAGTACAACATACATTTGATGAGTCCCCCAGTGGAGATCAGGATGCTTTGTATGCACAGGCTCCATGGCTGGAAAATAGAAGATGATGTAACAAGTTCTGTTTAGAATATATTCATTACATTTAAAAAATTCAAGGCTGAAGCTTTAGCAATACTTCAAATCACAAGAAGGTTTAAAACTATGCAACTTACGCAGTTTTAACTTCTTCAAGACTTAGAGGACCAGAAGCATTGGGACCAGTTTCTTCATCTGTCTGGTACCTATTTGAGTATTCTTTTCTGTTATGACTGCTGTAGCAGTGCCTCCAGTGAAACTCTTTAGAATCTCCAACGACCAGTAGCAGCACTGCCTCCTCTGAAGGGAGTGCGAAATTGTCTCAGTATCATCCTCACCATCATGACTTGATACATGAAATTGTATTTTGCCTGAATAAAGTCAAGGGAAAACTAAACTACAATTAAATTATGTTGAACTTGAACAAGTACAGGATAGATGCTAAAGAGAATATAGGATGAAATGGGGAAAATGCACCGACAATTACAGCATCAGGAGAAACTCAGCCAATCATTACTGAAACTGGGGAGACAACCTTAAGCTATGTATAAAGAAGCCTCATGTTTGTGCCTAAAGCTTTGCCATTTTGATTAAAATCCTATCAAATACAGTAGACTCGTACCAGCTAGATGACAAACTTATATAAGCAATCAGTGGCATTCACGACAATTCTATAGGATCACAGCTGTTTTCATAGCTACTTCTCCAGAAAATATTAAACGGGATTCTGAGATGAAGAGCTGCAGGCCTTCAAGACTGTTAAACAAACTGGCAGAGCCTACATTCCAAAAACTAGCTATTAAGGTAAGGGTGCCCAACCCATATAACACCACCACCCAGGCAAACAAATAATGTGGGACTATTCTCACACCTACCCTTGCACGCAGTATGACAAAACTCGGCAAAAGCCGAGCCTCCTCTACTCTCTTCGACCTGCTGCCAATGATATTGAACTTAATATGTACAGAATAACACACAAGCCATCGGCTTTGAGACCATGTCAAACAAGCTGGATAGATATTACACTCTAAGACTAGCTATTGAGGTAAGGTTGCCTCACTCATGCAACACAGACCATCCCAAGCTTAACATGTATATAGAATAGCCCACACACGGCCCACTAAGGATGGTGGGCGTTATATGTGTTGGACATCCTTACCTCAACAGCTAGTTTTCTGGGTGTAGGCTCTGCATAATTTATTTAACATGACAAAACTTGGTTAGGGCTGGGCCTTTGTCCCTCCACACCCTTTTCAAGTAGCTGCCAACGATATTGGGAATAACATGTACAGAATAGCTCATATGCAGCCCGCTCTGATAACATGTCAAACAAACTAGGCAGAGCCTACATTCCAAAAGCTAGCTTTTGGGGTGTAGGCTCTATCCAGTTTATTTAACAAAGACAAGTGCTAGTTATTAAAGATTACTTTCAAAGGTTTTGGTCCCATAGAGTTTGCGTGAGGGGAACAACCCTTAGATACTAGAATAGTTTATAACCAAATCTTCTCCCCTTTCTAGAAGACATTTATAACGCTGCAATAATTTTATTTCACATGAAAAACAATCAAGTAACTGCACGCATATACTCCTAAAGTGCACCATGAAACCCAAATGAAATATATGGACAAAGAACAAAGCTAATTTAGTCAATTACCACTCAAAATTTTCAACAAACACCTGAAGGACAACTTTGTAGGCCGCACGAAAAAAGAAAAAAACGCACGAGAATAAATGAAAGAAAGAAACCGGCTTACTTACGGATGCTGATGGTGAATACGACTCCAGTACGTTCTTCTTTTGCGCTCGAGAAGTAGAGTGAAATAGAAAGAGGCGATTGAAGAGCGAAAGGAGGAAGCTTAGAGGGCTGCCGGCACGGCACTAACGAACCTCGCATTACTTCATTCATGCTTCTCCTTCTTCAGTTAGATTAAGATTAAATTTGCTTCAAATTTTATTCGATGATTACCGTGGAAGAGAGGCGACAAGAGCAGCCCTCCTCCCTTTACTATTTCTTAAACCAAGAGGGGGTGTGTATATTTAGCAAAGCAATTATTTTTCTTTTTGACTATTTGATTATACCATTGTTACCCCTTCAGCATTCTCAATCTACTTTTAATTTACGATTTACGAAGCAAAATTTATAATGATCAACGTCTTGCTATTTCATTTTGGTTTGGTTTTTGGGATCGATGGGACATGGGACGGGCTATCCTTTCTTAACCAGATTTGTAAGGAATTTTACACAAAAAAGGAAGGAAAAAGTACCGACAGTTTTATACTTTTTCTTCATCATGATGTTGTTTCAAATCTACGTTGTTCTTTGAGAAACCTTTATAACGAACTTGTTATGTGAAGAAATAAAAAAGCCTCACAGAAGTCTCCGAATTCTTTGTGGCAACTGCAACAGGCATAACTGGTTCCAGAACCATTGTGTATACTTCTTCCTGCTTATTTTCTTGCAAGTAAACCTGTGTAACACGTAGTTCAGCAGTCTACATGCTCCAGGCATACATACCAAAACTGCTTATAACGGTTAGCTTCAGGCGGAACTGCTTCCAGTCTTCTATATTTATATGCACGTGCCCATCAGAATGTGATCTAGTACTGGCCAGATACACCATATTTCTCTAGAATTCTCTCATGCACAGAGAAGTCCGGAAATTAATGCCATATTACTTGAATACAACAAGATATCCCTGATAATTTAATGAACTTCAACTGCTATTATACAACAGGGTGATACATCTTGGTGATTCATAATGTTGTAAACAAATCTCTACTACCATAACATAATTTTGCCGGCTTTACCATTTCTCAAGAAAATCTCTGGCGTAATTTTTAACTGCAGAATCTCAAACATACTACCCTATGTAGCTTAGAAAATTGGGTGCCTGGCACTATGGTAAAATCATCAAAGTCCAGTGTTAGGATTGTTTCCAGCTAGAATCAGAGATATCTCCAGACCCCTGCTAAATGCCTGATTGTACAGAAGACGTGTTTGGAAGGTGGACATAAAGGGAAACCATGAGCATATAGCAACTGGCAGAAATATGAACATTCCCATTCCAGCATCATATAGACGAGCAAGTGAACGCACGGACTTCCAAAGGTGCAGCCATTTAATGAGAGGTCTCCATGCAACAGCAATCTAGTATTTGAGGATACACGTCATAGAAGATAAATAATTAGCAGAAGTTGAGGAAGAATAATAACACATTAGCAGGCTATTCAAGCATATTGGAGATGTCAAGAGATGCTTTGGAATATTGATTTGATGCACTTTCTGTTCCGCAGATTTATACTAGGTTTTACAAGCCTTTTCTATGCATAAAAGATGAAAACCATAACACAAAAATTTCATAGAAAACAAAATAGTACAAAGGCTGCAAATTATGCAATTCAGCAACTTCAGAAAATTATAGCAACACAAAGTTCAGGTCCAATAAAAAATGAAGGTGCATTCACAAAGGGAATAAACATAGTTTGACAAGTTCAGACTTTTAACAAAAGCTTCCCTCTACAAACCCAACCTTTTCCAGTTTTTTCTATGATTTTCTAAATTTTAAAAAATTGAACAAAATATCAGTTGTGCCACATAGGAATTCTGACAGCAGAAATACAATTCCTTGAAGCAGTTCTCACAATTTCCATGAGGCTTTGGCTCCTAATACTTGGTTTTAGACTAATTTCTTCAACCTTCTTTCATAAGTTCTAATGTAAAAATACGCCTTCAAATTCGCCGTAGAGCTGTTATCCTTATTGATTCACAAATTGCACGACTTTATTTCAAGTCACCTACTATTTTCTTTTTTGCACTTATTCTTATCTGAAAATCCAAGTACAGAACTACACAGACACCCTACCTAAAATTTTACTTGGACCCAAACTACAAAGAAAATCCAGAATAGTTGCTAGTAGTTATTAGATTTTGTCGCTATCAGCTCAATATAAATAACCTTTTAATCCCATGTGCACAAACAAAAATGGCAGAGTTCCAAATCACCAAATTGTCCGGACCTTTCAAGAAAACTTCGTTAGGGGCATCCCCTATTAAATGAAATCCTAATAAAAAAACGTCTAAGTTTTCTTTCAATCCTAAGTGTTTTCACAAACAGTATCGCAAAGAAATACGACAAGTGTTTAGTTGGAAATATATTGATAAAATTAATTATAGAAAAAGATCACTGGCAATGGCAAGACGTGAAAAGTTGGATTAACATAGTTATAAAAGTTGAATGGACAACTAGCAAATTGCATTAAAAAATAATGTGATCTAAGAAAATTGAGTAAACAGTTTCTGCTTATATGTGCTGCTTACAGAGAGTATTCCCCAACCAGTGGGCACAAAGGCAAGAATGCATGCAAAGATGTCAGGCACCGAGAGATTCGTAAGTGCAATAGCAACAGCAATACCAGCCAGCACCAACAAGAATGATAAGCTTTGAACTAGACGCAGCACCAACTGGAAATTCACAGATGCCTTTTGGCTAAACGTGAAAACCTGAAATCAAATTGCAGATAAGGTTTGGCAGTCATCACCACCCAATATATAAAGATGTTTAATGCACAAACCTGGAAAAGAACAAAAAGAACGGCAAGCACTATCCAGGACAGTCCGTACACCTACAACCAGAAAATTATGTGATTTATTCTTCTTTGCAGAGCACTAAATTGTATAAGAAAAGAAATTATCAGAAAAGTAAATACGCAACAAGATTATAGCACTAACTTGTGTAAAGAACAAACTTGTAACCTTCAGAAAGGAAAGCATGTAGTAAGAATTGGAGAGATAAAAGCCAACACATTTGGATTAAGAATACATAAGATATGTGATTCATGCATCAACCTGTATGTATGCAATCAAAAGCACTTCCATTGGACCATCTAGTAAATCATATACCAGATGCAAACAATCATCACACGGGGGAATGCTAATTACACATGTTACAATCTTTAGATTAAAGTTTATTTATCTTTTGATCCTTTAATATTTCTTCTAAAATCACCCCTTACTTAAAAGCTTAGACTATTTTGCATTTGAGCCTTTCTTTTTTATATTTTCCCTCTCTCATCTGGTGGAATACATCAAGCTGACTGGAGACATACAGTTATTAAGATGATCATGCCTAGGTGACAGCAGATGACAAGGGAAGTGGCAACACTCACTGGTGGAGAAATTTTGTAGGCATTCTAGGTTTGGAAGAGAGAAAAAGTAAGTTAATTTGCAATAAAGATGATGACATTGGAAGGAAGAAAGTAATAACTTCAACGACACCTGAAAAAGGCTATAATAAGAGAGAAATTTACAGATGTTGATAAACAACTTCCCAGATGAACCAGGAACTAGCGTAATTATCCCTAGTTTTAAGTTCTTTCCTTGATTCTAACACAATTAGCTCAGTTCTACAGGATTCAACTTTGTTTAGAATTAATATTACAGCTACAACAAACATGTGCAATTAATTTTATAAGGATATTAATGTTTATTGATATCAAAGCCCATGCAAAATATGCATGTAGCACAGGCTTATGCAATCTTATTCCTAGTTGACTAAGACGATGGATGAGTCCAAGTGGCAGCAAAGATGCTGCATTGAGGCCTTCGACAAAACCAAAATTCATGGCCACTTCATAGTGCGTAAGTGGGCTAATTTCTAAACAATAAATTCCTTGCAATGCTGACCAGTTTTTGCTATCTGCAAACTTGCTTTTGAATTCTAAAAGTAGGTGTGTCTAGTTGTTTCGAAGAATTTATATCTGTGCTGTGTATACAATACAATCATCCAGAACTCCGAACACATGCTTCAGTTCCTATCCTAATACACAAAGCTATACAGAAGAAAAGCAGTCCTCAACTATCGTAGGTCAAAGATTAAAAATAAAGACGTCTTGCCATCAAATAACAACTAATAGCAATTAAATACAGCGCGGGTGTGGCATACCGTCAGTGATGTGTCAGATCCAGAAGCATGGAGCTTGTAAACAATGCCATATTGGAAAATAAAAAATCTTAAACTGAGAATAGTCTCCAATATTCTACCACGTATAGTACGAATGTGTACCTGCATATTTACAATCCAATGAGTAGTGCAGATAAAGCCGCATGATTAAAAGTTGAAAACAAAAGGCTAGCTAGGATCAAACTTTGGCTCTTAGCTTTTCAGATGTTTCAAGCTACAAGAAAATTGTTGCCATTACATGTATTAGATTTTCGAGGTAACAATCTAAGGTAAATTAAATTAAAAGAGAAGATATGGCCAATTGAGACAAAAAAATTGTCTCTAAATTCTCCAACAAATGTATTTAGAGATCCCTATGAATTGACAGCACCAGTATCTTGAATTCAGCTAGCAAAAGGCAAGTTACAATCGGCCAAATGGAACCAAATGAACATGATTTCTTGAGTTACAAGACTTCATACACATGTTAGAAATTGTAATGTATGACTAAGCTATATATTGTATCAGATACTGAACATTGTTTATGTTACCAAACTATTATACAACAAAAGGTGAATTACAATATTCCACAGTAGCATTCTGACTATGGGACTCACCAGCTCTTCATCCCACCATGCTTCCCAGCTTTCCTCTCCTTTAACTCCAATTCCACCTCTGTAAAAGAGCCAATTTGTCCATTCTTTGAAGTCCGCCACAGTCCTGCAATCCACAGCAAACATGAACTTAATATAACAAAAGGAGACAATCCTGGGGTTTACTGGCCTCAATGAAGGTATATAACCCACGCAGCATAGTGCATGAAAGAATTCTAATGTATTACTCAGTTTAATATATATGAGATGAACACATCATGTGCAGAAAGTACAACATGAGATTGAGCTGCTACTCACTTCTGCCACTCAAATCCAGATGGATTAAACAGGTAGGGAGCAAAAAGCCAGGAAAGTGCCATAAACCAACTGCTTATAGAAAGTAGAATATATGAAACAGCTCCTCTGTTATATCCATATGCGAGCATAACCACTAGCAGAAGTACAACTTCCATGCTGCATCATGAATATAATCATATCACTAAACTGCCATAGATGGAAGTATTCACATAACGTCAAGAACACTGACCCTTTCACGAAATGGCTACGCGAGTAAAGCCTGTAATTCTCTGAAAACTTTATATGACGAACGACAAAGCCTCTTCCAGTTGCTTGATACTATATGCAAAAGCAACAAAGTACATCGCTAACTCAAAGTTCTATGAAATACAACATTCAGATAACATTAGCAAATAAAACTTGCCCGTGCACCACCATGGAGTATCGTCCGACCAAAATAATGAGTCCGTGTGCCTAGAGAGAATGTAAAGAACACAGAGCAAAGTTGCAGTTGTATTGTGGTAAAGCTAACTAGAGCCTGCACAACGTATTATCAAAGACCAAATTTAGTAGCAGGAACTAATCTTGTTCTACACATGAAGTTTCTCCTACATGCACTAAAAGGCAAGACTAGTACACTGGCTGAAAATTTGCAATAGCATAGTCATGGAGAGAGACTCAGCGGCTTAGAGCATGCTCCTTAAAAGCCACAATCTACAGGCAATGCTATAAGCTAAAAGGGTAATTAGGCGCAATATCAAAACCCAGGAGTACATATCGGCAGTGGCAACCTAATGCACCCTGAGCTAGTACGACTTGATTAAAGTTACTTCATGGCAGCAACAGCCAAGTACCAATGAAGATGCATTGCATACCGTTAGAAGTCCTTCTTCCAAAATTAATCCCAAAACCATTGGAATTGCAGTGAAAACACCAATTTGGAACAAAAATTGGGTGTTAAGTGCTGCATTTAGAGCTGTATTCTGTAAAATGTCAGCTCTTTCCTGGATGGACTCACCAACTCCAGATAACGCCTGAAAAATGAAGAAATTAGCAGAAGATGAATACTTAGTAGCAATTGATCGACAGCACTACAACGTAATGGAATACTGGATGACATTTTTAGTTATACTACATCAGCCACGATACAGAACATGAGAAATATATCAATTAGTTACAATGAAACATAATAGACCACGTAACCCCCATAAAACAAAAAACAACTTTGTGTATTAACAGTGACGACAGCTTTCCTTCATAGAGAACATTTAATCTTAATTTGTTCTGTCTTATCTTAAACACGATTAGAAATTGCAGAAGAAGTCTAGATGTAAACAAAAACTAAAAACAGATTTGTTACACCATTCATTTAGTGAATTGGCTCAGAGGAAATTACTTAAAATGATAGTCACTGTCAACATATCAGACACAAAAGGTAATATCCTGTTGAAGATTGCTATCTATGAGGATATAGTATGCTGTGTACGTGTACATTGTTAGATATGCATTCTCATTCAATCCAATGAAAAGGGAAAAAAAGAAGAAGAATAAAACACATGTCTGGCCACATTACTTTAATATATCAGAAAAGTAAAATTGTAATAGTATACTTGGCCCAATGCAATTAACTCTTTTTGGCATTGAAAAGGCTAGACGCATGTGAATACAAAAGTAATATCTCCCTCTAAGAAAAGCAACTCACCAGATATGTTTTTCCATAAAGAAATGCGTAGACAGTAAGCACAGTTAGCTGCGTAAAGACAAAGATTTGTGTACATCAGCCAGAGCATCTATGAGATCCAAGAGTCACTACATAATGACGGGTGATGTGCATCTGCAAAAATAGCTCTGCAGAACTTGCTCACAGAATACTATCCAGTCTTAGGAAAATTAAAACAGAAATGTTTAAGTAGTTTTGAGTACATATAGCACGAAAGCAATTTGGAAATTCATTTCAGAGAGACATGGTTGAGTATGTGATTGGTTGATTTTTGTGAAATTTGTATTTTACTGAAACAATTACAGAATAGGTTTATGAAAAAATATTTGTGTACAATAATATTTTGTTTATATAAGTTGCAAAAAAACACATAACAATTACGGAATATCCCTACAGTGATAAAATAGAGCCTGTTTGAAGAGGAACTTACCATAGTGCAAAAATAGAATCCAACGGTGGTGAAGTAGAAGGAAAGCATGCGGAAGAAATCAAATAACTGCCCAAGTCTGTAAACATCCCTACTAAGAACTTGCTCCCCATTGCCACCGGCTACTTTCCCTTCAAACAATGCTATTTGATTCAACCCGACATCTCTCCCTTTGCCGACCTTCAGAATAAACGAACAAGTCATTTCCATAGAGGAATCACTCTTTTGTCAGCAATAGCTGAACGCACTCAGCATTACCTGAATATACTCATGGTGTGTAACATTCCCCTGACGCAAGGTTGAATTGAAACCTGTACATCTCCAGCTCAATTAGTATTACTTGTTGTAACATAATTAAAGAAGGTGGTTGAGGTTAAGAACACAACAAGATAAGAAGATAAAATATGAATAAACCTACTTTCAAGATCTCAAGAGTTTATAAGCTTGACTATAGAAGAGACAAAATGCAAAGTTACCATCACATGCAGGACAGAGAAAGCACTGTACCAATATTCCAAAATACAGACAAGTATTCAGATAAAGGTACATATTTGGTCACTACTAGTTTTGCACCTGGCATGGTGCAAATTTTGGTTTAAATATCATTGCGCAAACGCACAATCAATTCGATTGAATTCAACTGAACTCAGAATTATATAATTTAATGCAAGGAGAAATTCTGGGGTACAACTATAGTAATGTCAACGCATTATGAGTGGAATAAGGAGCAGTTAAATATCAAATCAGAAAAGGTGAGTGCAGAAGAGATCATTGAAAAGAAGTGGATAGAACAGTCACATAAGAAATGATAATATTAGAAAAGGACCATATTCAGCAGAAAACTGAAATAAAACTAAGTACAACAAAATGGCTATACATGGAAAAGAAAAGCAGACCTACTGAAGTTCTCTACTAACGCATTCATATTTGATGTTGATGACTAAGGAAACCAATGGAAAGATACACTCCTACAAAGAGCCATGGCATGTAGCTAACTCCGCACTGGGTTTCTCATGTTTTAACCAGATGTCATAATGGTTACATACAAACATTACAATGTCACTGCTGATATTACTTGCATTATCCATCGTTGCAAACTGAATCTTATGCTTTACATATAAGTCATAACTCCGCATCATAAAAAGTTCTGACAAGTTTTAAATTGCACTTACCAACCAGAAATTACTCTCTATCTGCCCTATGTCGATCAAAGACCAGAAGGCCAAAAGTAGAAAGTGGCGCCAAATAGCAAGCTCAAGAATCACATTCCAACATTCATCCATGTTATGACTCGACTCAATCCAAACGAGGAGGAAGAAAAAGGAAATTAAAAGAAAAGTGAACAAACAAACAACCAGACAACAGAACCCTGATAACGATTCATTTAAGCGTCAAAAAGAAGATAAAAGTAAGGTGGTGCAACAAAAGACATGGTGGACAGCAGCCTTGCCATCCTGAGGCAACTCAAACATCTTCAACAGTAGCCATAGCAACAGGAACACACTCTAATTACTCTTCATAGGTCAATTTTCTGGTTTTCATAATCAACATAAATATCATGTGCTTAAGAAGTCTTTTTCTTTTTACCACATCACTGCAGAAGGAAATATACTATCATATCTAGATGACGCATGTTAATCTTGTTTCTCAAAACAGATTTAGCAATACGAGGAACTGCATGTATTCCATATTTCTTTTAGACTAAATTGGCTACTTAAACTCTTCAACATTAATTAGTTCAACTCTTTTGAAATCATAGTCATAACTCAGTGATGCACTTGAGGTTCCACTTTTGTATCAGAAGACAACCAACTTACCTGAGTAAATATCTTCGCTTATGTTTATTACACGTGACGCTTTGCTAATACCACCTCTTGTTATATGAAAGATCCTATCAAAAACATCTGGGTGGCCATAATGCATTCGCACCCTGTATAGAAAGGCAGTAACAAACTGTTAATGTAACCGCCACAAAACCAAAAATGAGTACGGAACAGGTTATTAATAGGCTTACTTTAAGGGATTAGCTAGAACCCGTTGACCTAAGGTAACAAAGCTCGTTTCTTGGTTGGACATGAATGAGGCCAAAGATGAAACACTGCATATATTTTAGAATGTCTCCAGCAGTCTGCAGAGGACAAAGCTAAAACTTCAAGTCTTACTGTAGAAGTGTACCTTCCAGTGAAAACATGTTCACGAACGCCAAGTATAGTCGGTCGTCGAAGACCATGATTACGGTGAAATTCCTCAAGAAGATTTCTCATTTTTAGAGCCTCTTCAAAGTAATTATCCTGAAATGATGTAATAATTAGTACAAACAGAATTGCTGTATTAGAGTTCTTTTCTGACCTTTATGGAAATTATTGTAATAATCAGTGTCAGGGGCGAAGTTAAATCCCTATACAATTCACATGTACTTAGACGGATTGATGCTTAATAGCTAAATATCTTATAGTTACAATAAAAAATGATATGCACTTCTCATGTAGAAATAAAAGCAAGTCAAAACATCTTTAAGCTACTAGGTTGATTGTGAATAGCAACACAAGGTGATAGTTGATCGATCGCAGTTGCCCACAAAAAGTTGACTGCTAAAATTTTAATCCGTACTTTTAGTTAACAAAAGCCTCCGTTTAGTATTTATAGCAATTCATGTTCGTTGTCAACTTGTCAAAGAGACAAATAATACAACCTATTGGAAATGAAATTCCTGGATTCCAAATCATTATGATACCATACAGCTAGAGGACCGGAAGAGACCAACTTGGTGCATTGGACCATGCAAATTCCTCAAAGACGAAAAGAAATTATATGCGTCCTTTCACAGAGATAAGCTTGATGGTGCAATTCAATCAGCGGTTAATGAACAGCCAAATTCACCTAACCTGATTCATATCAATGGTTTGAACTGCATTTCCACGAGTAAATATTATTGCATGGTTCTGATTTTCAGGTTTGCCTTCACCTAGCTTTGGGTTCCCAGGAAGTTTTATAGAATATATTTCCTGCAAGTAAGCAAAAAACAAGACAGACTAATCAAGCAAATACAAAGAAGAGAATTTTAGAATCAGAAAGCGAAGAAAGTGTGTATAGAGCAATAAAAACTTCATGCAGCAAAATTACATACAACCCTAGAAAAATCGCCTGCTGTATGGAAATAGGATACTCAAACATGGTGCGATGTCGACATATCACACTTGTGAACATCAGCCAAAAAGATCCCTTCTTTTTTTTGTTCTTAAGCTGTGCAGCAGACAGAAAACACTAATGGGCTTGACATTTAGGAATGCTCTTACTATGCATCAGGATTAGTAGGATTAGAGATAACTTTTTGCCTCAAGATGTAAGACTACCAGCAGACAGTATCATTATGTTTTATCGGATCGTAACTTTTAGTTGAATATTTTAATGGCATACTGATGGTCAAGCCTCTTTTGAAGACCCACTAAAGTTGTACTACCGTCTCTATACTTGTTGGAGAATTAACCAAAACCTTGGACTAACAATAACTGCCATCGAGTCGAACATCTTTAGGTTTATGAAATCATGACCCGTGAGTAGCCTCATTACTTTGGATTCGCTGCTGCGTCCCCCTCAAAAAGAAAATCCCATGCTGCCCCACGAATTCAAGAAAGACTAAACCTGATTTTACTTACTGTCACTCTGCCACCCCACTATGTATCGCAAATGGTTCAAAGGAAGAAAAAAAAGGAAAGGAAAACTACAGAATTTAAATATGTTGGTTATGTAAAAGATCAATATACTAAAAGGTCTGTAGACAATAAACAAAATTATCAACAGTGACTCAGACTGTGAATAACTAATAGTGCTAATCATTGGAAACAAAAAATACTCGAGAAGTTAACCTTATCCTTCCCATGGAAGTCTGCCTTGACAAGTTTTGAGTAATACTCAGTATATGGTTTGCCATCTTTTATGGTCTCAACCACATCAATATAGGCAACTCTCAGAGCTTCATTCCTAGTAATAAAGCATCATTAGAGAGAAACTTCAAGTCACTTTTAAACAAGAAAAAGGTAAGCATATCAATTCACATATTTCATGCTGAAGATATGTGTCAAATTCAATATATACAAACCTCTGCATTAACAAGGCTATATCAGCAGCTTCAGGTTTTCCCTCTTCCCTCTGCTTGCCATATATTTGACATGTAACAACGTATGTAAATTTCATATCTGCCTGGGCCCGTGATTCTGGAGATAACTCAAAGCCCTGAGTTTCTGTTACACTCGTAGCATCAAGTGCAGCTTCTGGATCTGCAGTTAGCACCAATTATCTCTTTCATATCGTAAATATAATAGAGGAAAGCAAGATACGCCACCTTCGGATGTCATTCTCTCCAAGTAACTCTGGAGCATTAGAGCTTTCCGATAATACATCATACCACGGACTGCACATTGCCAAAGATATCGTTAACAAGATGGTTAGCAAAGAGGTAGCAATAAGAATCTCGAGTATAACATAAAACACCTCAAAGTAATAAGGAGAGAAAAGGATAAACTTGTCAAGGCAATATATGGGTAAACCTTGATGCAATTCAAGATCCATAAACACCCCTATAAGCTCTATCCATATCAATAAAAATTGATGTAGTTCAAGGTATCCTCAGGAATGCTGTCAAAGCAGGTGATTCCTTGATACAATTCTAGATCCATAAACCTGCAAGTGTACTTCTTGTCCTAGCTACATATTCCAGAAAAATATATAGCCAAACAAAATCTTAACATCAGGTTCCAACAAATCAATCTTTTGGAACCCTTGGATAAGTTATGACAATTGACTTTATGTACATCACAACTTTATGTACAAGGGCAAAAAAGTGGAAATAGTCTGTAAATTTTCTCTTATTGAAGGCTGTATTTCAATAAGGAAACCATGTGATTTTACAACCAACAAGCTAGAATTTCATATCATTTATGTGGGTCCATCAAACCAAGAAAGACATCTAGGGAACACTAGCCAGAAGATGGTGCTTAACCTAAAAGGAGATATTTCACCTTATCCTAGCAACATATGCCTAACCTCAAAAAGCTTGAGAAAAGCCTCTTCAAGCATTCTCCAAAATTGGAATGAGATTGCAGCAATGCCATGTAATGCAATAAGTAACACCTTAGCAACTTTCTTTTTTTTTTTTTTTTTTTTTTTTTTTGAAACTGCAGATGCCTTTTTTGAGAGAAGCAACATATATTACTCTTTGTCAGAAAATAGATGGAATAAAAGGAGATAAAAAGGTCATGTTTAATGGATGATTCCATCCCAGAAGTCAACAGGCCATGGTATTTCAACAACTGACCAAGGCTACCAATAAGGAATAGTTGACAAAAACGCAACCTGTTCGTGCCAAAGTTTGCCCACGATAAGAAGCCCAAAATCTGAGCTCCAAAATGTCATTTGAATTGTCAAAAAGTTCGGCATCGTCTGCATTTTCATCTCTTCCTATTCGAGAAAGAAAGTTTTTCCACTCATCTGTAAACAACATTAAAATGGCATCAAGACTATATAATGACAGGAGTATAGGGGTACATGAAATTTGAAAGTGTCATTACAACACCAACTCAATTAACACAAGTAATCCATCTTCTATTGTCATAATTATATATACATTTATATATAATTTTTGTGTGTTATTTTGATCAAGAGTTTCAACGGAGGTCGACTCGTATTCCTGTTGAGCTGAAATTTTGTCAACGTGTTTCCAACTTAATAGTTCTTCGTATTGGTGGCGATTGAAGCATGTGCACACATGTCCCTTTAACTTGGCATGTGCCTA
Source organism: Acanthochlamys bracteata (assembly GCA_019914995.1). NCBI lineage: Eukaryota > Viridiplantae > Streptophyta > Magnoliopsida > Pandanales > Velloziaceae > Acanthochlamys > Acanthochlamys bracteata. The sequence continues at coordinate 3,226,852 of CM034126.1, forward strand.
TATGGGATATATATATATATATATATGAAATAGTGGCAGGTCTCTACCATCGCAAACAATCAAATACACATGTAACAATGTTGCTTCAAACATATTTACAATGAGAAATTAGGTTAATATGTCTTCAAATAGATATAAATTAGGTAATTTTACCCTGGTAAGGATTGGGAAAGGGATATTAGAAACACAAATATTTCTCTATCATTCCAATTTTTCAGTTTAGAATTATATTTACTTTACACATTTTAAGCTTTATAGTTATCTACACAACTTCTCTAAATTTGTGAATTTCATGAGATGAGTAGAGGAAACCAACGCATAGCAGACACAAGAAATTTAAATTGGATTTAAAAGACCCGTATATTCCTTTACAGTCTTAGAGATGATTTATGGAGCTCCAGTATGAAGCTATGGAAACAGTTACACGAGATTCCCTACTGAACAATGAGAGAATAAGTGCATCTTTATCTTTTCTTAAGCAAAGCTTCACTTAATAACATTACCTTCGAGATAAACATTCTAATTCATTACAAAATTAAAAACAAGTAATAACCTGGAAAAATCTTTTGGAGATAAAACAAAGTGGATATTCCATCTTCATTCTTCTTCTGGAGTTCAGCAATACTGTACAGTACAGTTTCTGAATAGTACGGTGTAAAGACGCTGCAAAAAAAAAAACTGTCATATCAGAAAAGGAGGAAGTAGATACAGAGTTTACTAGGAATTGGCACAGGGGTTGCATGTGCAATTGAGGTTAGTTTAATCATAGCCGAAAGTCAAAAGTAATCTTTACCTGAAGGACAACATTTCAGAAACTGGCTTTGTAGCTGGCATCTTCATAAAAAGTGAGTTAGTAAAAAACTCCAGTCTGCGTTGGGCTTCCATGTTTTTTGGGATGTTCGCAGCAGAATCTTTGATGGTAAACAGTGAATGCAGTCTCCTGACTAGTGCTTTCTGTGATTGAACAATAGAATCGTCATACTTGAGATATTAATAAATGACTAGAAGTTTTGGCTTCAATATAATACTGAAAAACTGCAGAAATGTGCATAAGATTTCTTTCCTGCAAGTAGACTACATAAGCAGCAGAGGGCTTACCAGTTCTGGATCATTTGGCCACTTCAACTTAGAGAATAAATGACCTTCAGCCCTTGCTTTAAAAATTAAATTCCATTGGTCATAACGTTCTCTGAGATTGGACAATATATGAGAGTTCAACTAAAGGAAATAGAGTGCTAGCTACATAAGGTATCAAATCAGGACAGACAGCACCTCATATCGACATTGAGAAAATCATGATGAATCACGTCATAAAGATCTTGCATTGCTTTAACAGCTCCTTTTGCTAGTTCAGGGGTCTCCTCTTCTTTCTAAGAGAAAATTGAATGTGATGATCAAAATAAATTCTTCCACAAAAATTAGCAAAGTTCATCCACACAAATAAGGATGACGGAGCTTTCAAATTGTATACAAAATGAGCACAAAATCTATACAAAAAACTTTGAATCAGATTTCCAGTAATTGCTTCCCAAAAGATAGAATGCTGTTGTTGATGGTGTAATATATGTTAGGTAGCAATGTGGCTCCCATAACAACTAAAGAAAAAAAGAATATAAATGATAGAATGCCTGAAGAAATCATATTATCATCAAATAAGATTACTGGATGAGATACTATCAACAGTTTTTCATGTAGGGGATGTAAAGGATCACACTTTACCAGTATTCCCATCATTGCAGTGATTCTTGAGATAACAAGAGTAAGATTGGCTAGCTTAAAGTCCTTTTGAACAGATTTCTGCATCATGCTTCCCCTTACTTTTTCATATATCAGTTCGACCCTGCTCAGTTCATGGTAACATTTCTTACACACAAAAACCAGAAGAGAACTAAAATGCCAATTTACAAGCTTACCATATGCTTCCTTCATCATTTAGTATGGCAGACAAAATCTTATTGATAGCATGATAAGACTCTTCAACTGCATATCTCATATAATCATCCCGCTTAATTCTATCCCACAGGTCATCTTGAAACTCCTTGCTTTCAGCTGCAATATCTTTTGCAAGAAAAATCTGATAAGAGCAACATGATGTCAACACAGTTTCTAAATTTGAAAATTTTCAGTAACATTAAAAGCAAAAAGTTATAGGTGAAAAGCAAGCTACATCTAACAACATGAAGAGACTACAGCACATAACCTTGCTGGCAAGAAGAAAGAGGGGCCACTGAACTAGGGGAAGAATGCCCGAATTTTTGGGCATAAGAAGTAAATCCATTTCACTGCACCAAGCAAATAAATTACGACAATGTAAAAGGAAAGTATGGTCTCATAGAAAGAAATTGACTTACAAATTAGTAATATAATCCTCCCCTCGCAAATTTTTTATGATTTCATTCCAAAAAGGAGCAAATCTTGCAGCATCAAACTTTTTCACTTCTAGATCCTTCATTAAGTATAAGAAAAAAAGGCTAAATTATATGTATATTCCAGCAAATATAAATTAAATGACCACCACATCATAGCAGATAGAAAGTATAACGATGATAAAATAACAGTACAATGGGCATAAAAAAAAATGGAACGCAGCTACAAAGAGGGGTAGCTCGTGAGATGGGAAGCAATTGCCCAAGACAAAAATGGAACGGTCGGACAGCTACAAAGAAGCATGTCGAACTGAAACTTGTTGAAAGCAAAAAATGGATACTCAAAGTACAATACCTGATCAGAAGATCGCAGCTGCTTTCTGTAAACAGTATAACGGGAAAAGCTTAACATAAACAGAAATGAGCCACATAAGCAAAAAGAAGAGGACAACTAATATCTCAATACCGTTTTGTGACATTAATGTGAAGACTCTCCATAAATGCAGTAGGGAACCTCTCAAATAGCTCGTGAAGGGCTTCCACAGATCTAATCTGGAAAAGCAGATAAAAGCAATTCCATGAAATAGAAGATAAATCACTGTGAGCTTCCTCGACGTTTCTAATTCCCGTCTTTTAAAAGCTTCTGCAATTTGCTAGAATTACGGCCAAATAGGATTACCTTGTATACATATTTGAATAGACTTTTTCATAAACCATAGAAACATTGTAACACCTTGGGTAGAGAAATTGTAACACCTTGGATACAATAACCTAGTAAAGTTTCTATTATTTGCATAATCTTAGATCTAGGATTACCTTATTATTCTTGCTTCATCATTATCATTGGCATGTTTCTGTTTTGTTTATAAAAACTGCAGACATAGAGTTCTCGAAATATATATCAAATAATGACACAAACTTGAATTCCTCACTGTAACTTAGACATAAACCTCCTACATATAAATGAAACAATAAATTGAACCCTAATTTGAGCTCCAGAGCAACAATATGTGCTTCAGGCAACACTAGCTAAGATTCCACCAAGGATTCTCCTTACAAGCAATGCCAAATAGACCAACTACACACGGCCCCGCCACTCACACACACACATACCCACACAGACAACAAAAAAAGGATACCGACTTGGACAGCAAAAAACTCACTTCAAGATCTACATATAACATGTCAATTATGATCTTACTCCATTCAAGATTCAAGTGCTGCCAGTCATTTAATTTCAACAACCACAATATAACAAAGAGGGAAAAGTTATTCTCATGTTTATAGATTAACAACCATTTTCATATATTACCGGGATTAATAATATAACCTGTGAACCATCACCTTTGCTGCATCAGAGAGTAATTACACAAATCCTGGATGTAAAACTCAAAGCATAATATACACGTCATACCTCACCCAGGTGATCTCTAGCTCCCAAGAGAAAACCATAGATAGACGAGAATATTGTGTAGAATACGTGAATATCCAAGAGATAAATCTGCACATAAAAAGGAAATTCTAGATATTAGCCTTGAATAAGTAAATTTCTGTCACTTTCAAGAACCACAACGATAGCTCAGTGAGATCTATGCCTTCTAAATAGGCTCAGGCTCTCAGCTATACAATTCCTTGCAGAATGTTGTTATATGAAATCAGTATTGTTACATTACAAACAATAAGACATAAAAGTAACTCAAAGCTGACGGTAGTAGGTACCCAACTCAACCATAACTAAAATGAAGAGAAAGATTTTTACTCACAGTGAAAACTGGTGTCCATAAGCAAAGTATTGTCAATGCATTATGGTTATCTGCAAATGAAATTCAGAATTTTGAATACGCAGGTAGTATAACTGCCATGCATGCAAAATGGTAGAACAATGGATGAAAAAACTTCTCATTGCACAACAGTAACGAGCTTGAAAGTTCAAGCCATAACTTATTTTTAGGAACATTCACAAAGAATTTAATAATTTATTTATAAAATCAAATGCTTGTTGCTTTAGCAAGCTAATAGGACCAAAAGTATAACATAACCACCATTTACACTACTAAACTATCAGACTCAAATTCATACAGAATAAGGCAGCTTTTTAACATCCTAATAAGAACATAGTTAGCACATGCCATGCAATGTCATTGCTCCATCTACATGTCATGTTAACAATGCAAATCCTCAGATCCTTCAGAAGAAAGAAAACCCTGCCTCATAACAAATTTTAGAGCAGACTGAACATGACTAAAAGAAAGGGGTGACACACTATACGTTTAGATATCACATCATGCCATGAATACTGCAAGTCTCTGAAGTTGATAATTATCCTTGTCGGTGATACTAATGGCTTAATCTGCATGAAAAAAAGATACATGCATAAGTACATCGTTCTATAGAAAATACACCTGCGATACTAGAAAGAACCCAACCTGTAGAAAATATGCGAATGAAAACTTGGCAGCAAGTACCACTAGCCAAAAGAGAACATATCTGGAACATCAAAATCATCTAATCACAATTTTGTTATATAAAAGCAATGCCAAAAGTTCCAAAAGAAAAAGCAAGAAAAAGAAGGAAAGCACTATGAAACATGTTTATCTTATTATTACCAATACAAGGAAATAGCCTTAATACATAAGGTATCTACATAGTACTCCAGACAATGAAGCCCACCAATGAGAATAGCCAACATGTCATACTTGAGGCATTTATGAGTCAGTGAAGAATGTATCAAGCATCAGAAAAAATCTAGGCTTTCTCAACAGAAGATTAACTATAATGCTCTGCTTTTATGCAACTATGAACAAGCTGTTATTGGCACTAGGTTGAGTACAATTATTTACCAAGGCTTAGAAAATAAATGAACTGCACCTACATACAAAGAGGAGATTTTGCAAGTGACATTTGCATCTACTTCTAAACTTTTAATCAATGTTACAATAAATGTCACGACACTATGTACAAAACAGCGACTCAGAATGAAACTGACCTAGGAGTGCCAGACAAATTCATATTGTAAGCATTTGTGAATTAAAAGTATTGAGTATTAGGAAAAAGTTGCATGTGCATGACCATATACACAACAAGTATTTCCAATGCGACAATCACCGTCGCAATAGAGACACTAGAAATACAAACAACTGAGTCCCTCAGCAATATTGTTAAACTCAAGGCAAACTCAAAATGAGAATAAATAGAACTTTCGATGAAAATTCTATCACTAAGCCAATACTTTGCATATCAAGCTGAACACAATTTTACAGGCCTGCATTCGTATTGCTCAATTTCTTAAAGGCAAATGCAAATGTAAAGATTAAAGATATTACTTGATATAATCAGTTGTCTTCTCATACATTCCTCGTCCAACATAGTTGTGCTCCTAATAGAAGTAGATAACATCAGAAGGATTAAACAAATAGAAAAATACAACCACAAGAACAAAGAGGAGGAGGAACCTGATGCATCCACTTGACAAGACGAATCATGGACCAGCGGTCACATGGCTCTGTTAAACGATGGCAGAGCGGAATACGCATGAGGGCGCTCATGAGGAAGTGTATAGCAGCATATACACCAACAATGAAGACATATATCTTAAAAATGAATGAACCAGAACCTTCTTGAAGTGCTTTACTGGACCAAGGTATAGCTGCAATGAGTGTTGCAATGCTTACCAAAATAAACTGATAAATAAGCTAGACTGGGAACTTACACATAAAGATAGCAAATGACCAAAGAAGCAATTGAAAACCAAAGGAAGCGGAATAGAGTACGCATAATAGCCGAGCGACGAGAAGTAGAATAAGCACCATACATCATTACTATGTCAAGCACACCTGGAGTTAAGTAAACAAAGGATTAGCAGATAACAGATTAGAAGATCATAGATTCATATGTGCCTTCATCAATCATTCAACAAGTACTAGCAGAGTTATTCGTTCACAGACGAACTTCTTCAATCAATCCAACGAATTAAAAATCTTACTGACGAAAAACTTCATAACAACATAGGTTGGACCCAGACTAAGAAGTTCTTTAAGGGATTTCGCATTGAGGTTGTTGTTGTTGAATGCAATGATAGTTAAACCCTGGAACCACAAGAAACAGAAAGACAATTAGGAGCAAGGAAATGGTAACAAACATTGAATGTTAGTATAGTCAAAGAGTAGAGAATGTAATCGAAAGGAGACCCTCAGCAAAAATTGCGAGATATATCACCATGCTATGCAAGCAAGAGCAAAAACAACCAGTGAGACATATGACACATGTTGCTGCTAGGACACATGTCTGATATTCACTTTCCATAAGAAAATGGTATCTCAGTTCTACTGTAAAAATGGAGCACACAAAATAGATCTATTACATTGCCTGATACCCACATCAAACTCAACTTAATCTCAAGAAACTAATATGTAGCAACTGCAATGAGAAGACCAAAAAAATGCTTCGAATACACAAGAAAAAGAAACTAGCACATAGACATGCCTGTTTAAATATGGCAAGTAAAATCTGCAGATCAAATCTGAGAATAATGAAGAACACAAGAAAAAGAGCAAGAAAGTGAATCTACAGTTGTCAAAGCAGAAAAACACATAAACCTTACACTAGGTAAATTGAAAGAGATTGAAAAATCAAATTTCTCAGAACCTGGAACATCATAACAAGGAACATCCACAGCCGATGGAAGCTATGATAAAGATGAAGGAAAGTACGATGCTCCACAAAAGATGTTTTTCCAAAACGTGCTGCTCCTCGAACAGAAGAAAGTCCCTACACGAAATATACAAATTCTTAAACTTGTTCCAGAAAAAAATAAGCATGTATTTAGGAGGAATAACAGAGCTAAATGTAATATCAAAACAATAGTTAGAATGATGATTGCCTAGAATGCTAATTGATAGATGCACATGTTTGATGCCAACTTCTATTAAATATCATAAAATAGGAACTTAAGAACATGGAAGCAGAGGTTATTTGTCATTTGCAGTTGCAAGCTGCATACATCAGCTAGATCAAAAAGAATCATTGCAAAAAGCTACTCTAACGAACATAAAGTAGGCAGATTTGAAACTTCTAATATTCCTCTAACGAACATAAAATAGGCCTTGATGTATTTTCGTAGTTCAACATCAATTCTTTTAATTTAGGAAAAAACAGCTATCCAGCTACCTGTACAAATCATAGTCAAAAACTGCTTCATAGTATTTCACAAGGATGTAAACAATAGCTCCTCATGAACCTATAAAGACATTAGTGCAAATGGAAAACTGAATTGTGATTTTAAAACACAATAATTCCAACATAAACATGAACGACTAAACTCGCTTGATGTGATCACCCTATTCTGTCAAGATTGTTGTACATAACCACATGAAAGTTCCATAGGAATAAAAAAGAACAAGTCCACATGTAACACTTACTTTTGTCAATCCTAATTGTTGACAAAGCTTGCATTTTTACATATATTCAAAGCTTTTAACATTGCAAAACCAACTTACATACCCAGGCACCACTTAATCAAACGATGAAAACAAACTTATAGGAACTTAAATGCAGGAACAATATCACGATGCATAATTCATATATGAAGGAATTGTGTAATAAAGAGTAAACTTGACCACCTTAGATCTTCTGCTCGGTTTAGTGAAAAATGGCGAATCTAGCTTCCAAGGCCAACCAAGTTTTGTAAAGCAATCACTGTACCTTTGAGAATTAAGAATTTCAAAGTAAAATGAATTACATAAACTATCAATTAAATTTTTTTTTTTAAATACTAGTCAGAGAAACATAACCAAGTGCTTGTCTAACCAGAAATATTCATTAAAATCATCATAATTTCTCCAGGCAGAATGTGGAGCTCGTCCGTTGTCATTGTTTGCAGCTTCCTATATGATACATCCAGAAGCATGAATATCGTTATATTGAACTTTAAGAACTGAAAAATATTTACATGATGAAAGATGTCAAATACCATATATAATCTCAAAAGAAATGAAAAAATATAACAAAACAAATATGCACCCATAGATGGTGAACTTTCTTCATGTCTGTACAGGTATCACGGGAAATGCTGTAAAGCATGTATAAGCAACAAACACTCAAAACTTTCTTATCAGTTTCCATTGCTGCCAAAATCAATCTGAACTTCAGATACAAGATAACAGCGACCTCGTCTAGTGCTTTTGAAAATCAATGGGTCTTCTATTAACAAGCAGAGCGCTAGCTTCTAACATGCTTTAGGTTGGCAGTTCAACTTACAGTAAGAAAAGAAACTACAGTTGACACTTTGACCACCACCGTACATGTCAACTCATTTAGTTCTAGATAAAAGAACTAAATTGAAAACATAATAATGAGAGAACACATCAAGAAAACCATAAACTAGTATTAAATTTTCACATTCTAACTATCTAAACATCGTCTGAACATCAATAACATTTCTAGAAACTGCTATGTACAACTAATCCGCATAAGCTAAGCGCAGCATAGACAACCTGGTATGGAGTAGCCGATATATACAGATAAACATACATGGTGCAGTGGGATAAGCAATTTATAATTAGTATACAGAGACCTCAGAAACTTACAGCAGCAACAACTTCATATAAAGGGAATATAACTTGATTAAGGAATGAGACATTATCCCCAGATTTGCAGCTACTAGCCGGCTGCGTAACCTGTTGGCGCAATATTTCGTCCAGTTCTCTTGCCATCTGTCAATGATGCAAGTTAGATATGATAAACTGCCAGATCAAATGGAAGTTTAAGCAACACCTGCATCACCACAAAAAAAGGAAACAAACCTAAAAGGCAAGAGCGCACTTTTACAGTTTAGCCAACAATTACAAAAATTCAGGATTAACATGACACTATATCCAGACTTATGAAGCTTTCCAATTTCAGTATGTTAAGGATGCAAGTTTTTGAACAATCAATTCGAACTGAAACCGGACCTTTTGCTTTATATATTTTGAAAGAACTTCTACAGTTTTACTAATGGTATATTTGTAACCAGTCAGCAGGTCAGCGAGATTGGTCTTTCACTTCAACCTCTTTTCATTCCCCACATTAACTTCCATTTGGGTTTTGCCCAGTAAAATCATTTACCAACGCATGGTAATCACCGACTTGAAACAAAATGTCTGAGATCTCTAACCACGTACTTCATGACATCATCTTTTACTATAGAATGTAATTAGACAAAGGCAGAAGAATATGGATCAAAGATTATCTGCAATGTCTAAATGCTAACAGCTTACTGGAAAATGGAAAGCCACATAGTGTCAATCTATTTTTATTATTTATAAAGTATTTACGCCAACTAAAATCTTGAGTATCATGCTTTAGCAAAAACTAACTAAAAGGGCCATTTATAAGAAGACTGCAAATGAAGATCAATAATTCAGGTTCTCAAGTGAAGCAGGAGATGACAGATCTCCATCAAGCACAAAATACAAACACTAGATTGATATATCTCAACAAACACAGAAAAAGGAAAAAAAATTATATCAGTATACTTATTCCACAAGCTATACCAGAAAATGACTGAGTAGCCAATCGTTACATTGCATGATATGGCTCTTATAAGAGTTTTCGTATATCATTATAGCATGGTACAGCATCAGTTCTTCCATTGAATATAGCATCTTACAGCTTTTACGTTCAACATTTTCAACTTAAAATTAAAAGGAAAAAAGAGCTCTCCGTTTAATGTTTGCAGGCAACATAGTTGTACGAAGATATGATATGGAAAGCTCTTTGGCATGACCATTATACACCAAGAGAATTGACCCTTCATAAGTTCTGAGATCAAGATAACACCATTTGACGCCAGATTAACAAGACTAACTAAAAAGCTGAATTCAGGAAAATCAATAAACAAATTCTTATTTTCAAATATTGATATTAGAATATGGACGAGATATGTGCACTCAAATATAATAAATATCATCGCTTCCTCTACTACTCACATGATCAAAAATGTAGCACACGCACTCTGGAAGGAACCGAACATTTGCAGCTTCCCCCCAAATCAGAAAGTATAAGCAGACAAACAATAATTTCTTCTCTTTGCTGAGTGAATCCAAGCTAAGCAGCAGGAAACAATGGGAAAACCATCATGATATACAGAATACATGAGAAGGGACAATAAGTCAAGAAAAACACATAATTATGATTCCTTTCATGTAGAAGAATAGCCCATACTTATTCCAAACTGGTTGAAGACGCAAATAGCTGCACCACTTTCTGTAATTCTCCAGGGACTTCCAGAAAACTATATGTATTGCACCTTCATCTATTTTCTGGAAAACTTAGAAATGAATTCATAAGAATGAACTTCATCAAGCTTTTACAGCAGAACATACAAAGCATAGCGAACAGAAACAGCATACTTTAAGAACCAATTATCATTAACTTCACTATGATCAGTGTAAAACAAATACTGCAATAACATTATACTGTCAAATATGACTAATATTATATCCTAAACTGTTTCAACATTTTAAGACTCACTCTTAAACATATCTTTCTTCCGTTAGTTACTATCTCCAAATACTTGCCATTATTCGTCAAAATGCCTAGGTATACCCGTAACTAGAAGTCCTGCTCCAAAAGTGTACGTCAATTCTTTTAACAACCAAAAAAAAAGATGTCCAGTAACTAAAACATTATGCATTTGAACTCATGCCAACTACATTTGACTCAAAACAGCAAGCTTTGGCAGAACAAAATCTAAGACATGCCAAGATATGGTGCAAATCCAACCGAGCCAAGAAGTGGATGAACTTTGCAGTCAAGCTGAACACAAATCTTGTTGGTGATTTTATTAGTTGAATTGGAATAGATTCAGTTACAATTATTTATAACCAGTATTCCTACTTCGATCCTTTACATTGCCGATTTAAATACTCTTCTTCATGTACAGAGTTCAAGATGCAATGTTCATGTAGACGATGACTACAAGTTTATGCATCATGAAGTCCTGCCCTACTTGCTTTGGCTGCACAAGGAGTTCAATAAACACAACCTCCAAATCGAGATGGAACTTAGAGTTACGAAAAAACATTGAGACCTTTAGGCTTCCAAGTAATATAAATGCTTTTGCATCCCACTTGCCCCATCCATTTGCTTTGTCAACTCATGGAAATGATCTTTATTTCTGCATAAGCCCCTTCCACAATTCAAGAACTTTTGTTTCTGAGGAAAGGATGTGTCTTGGCATGACCTCATACCAGAACACAATACACAACCTAACAGGGTCTACAATCCCTTCAACAACCTCAATGAAGCAACATTGTTGGTAGGTGCACTAGTACAGCCTTAGTTCATATTGTGTTAAGAGTTTGAGAAGACAAATTAGCCAGTATCACATTTTCAGATCTGACACTAGACACCAAGATTCCAAGTTACCTCTAACATAATAACTATAACTAGCCAGTTAATAGTTTCCTCACATATAAGAAGGGATTATTATTCAGTTGACCCATTTGTAACCCAAACTTTTAATTTGATGTTTCAGACATAGCGCATCCACAAAAGTCCAAAGCAGATTCTTGATTCAAGTTAACTTCAGAAACATAAGTGAGATATAACTTTACGAAATTAAAAGGATCGCTTGCTAAAGCCCAAATAAACACTATTTTCTCCAGAATTTTTAGGTTTCTTAACATGACCAAAACAAACTTTATAGTATCCAGCTTTCATAACTTTCGGACTCTATCGGACACAAATTACCTAGAATAGCTTAAGTGAATCAAGTTAGAATGAATCAGGACATTAGGGTTGATAGGGATTTTGGGTTTGTAAACACCAGCCCGCATATTGTAAACAATACAAACTTACCCTGCCATTACACACTTCATTACCTCCAGATTGTTTGTCATTACCTTCAAACTTCATAAATGCTAGCTCCTTGCTAGTTGACAAGCACACCTCAGTTCTCCTCTACAGCACTGAAGTCACATAATGTCATATTGCTTCCATTCACAGTGTTGAATTCATTAAACTTATATTAATTCATAATTTTCTAATGTGGCTATTGACATCATACTACCTATGTCACCTTTTATGAATATGGAAAATAATAAAATTTGAAGTTACAAGAAAATCCTGTAACATAAATTGTAGCTTATTTGGAAGGTGGGAAAAGGAGCATCAAGAAAGACGAACATCAATATGCGACCCATATCTTATTTAGTAGTTTGAAATATACTGACACTCTTCTAAAAGAGTTCATATGTCCCCCAAATAAAAAGTTCTGCAACTTGGATATATTTATACAACAAAAATTGTTAAGTGCACAGCTTGATGCCGATCTCTTATGCTTTATAAAGGAAATGCACATATGTAGGTAGACTGAGAAGAGAGTACCAAGTACAAACATTCACCATACTCCAAAAAAAAGGGAAACGAATACTCACTGGCTCATTACCAATAAGCTCTCCAAGACGAGATTGCTCATTAGCTAGAAGGTGAACTATATGTTCGCGTTGATTGCAGACGTTGTCTTTCTGCAAAGCACCAGTAAATGATGTTTGTCATTACTTACAAAACGATACATATTGAAAATTAAATGGATAACATTGTGGTCCTTTTAATATCCAAAATGCGAGCTTCATAGGATTTAACTATAAACTAGCAGTTGTGATTTTAGATCCAGCATTTTAACTAATACAGGTGCACTCCCCCGAAAGAAACAACATCAAAATGTTGTTCAAAAGTATCCAACTCTAGGTTAGACCTGATGCTAATTGATTTGATATGCATCCTGATGATGAACTTATTAAAGATTAGGAAATGTTAACAGCACATTCGTTATGATCTTATGCAAACATAACAATTAGCGCGTGTTTCAATTGTTTGGAATTCCAACTTCTCCCGCCAGAATTGGAGTTCCGGAAAGTTCATATGTTTTATTTGCAAAAAAAACTGAAAACTCAGTTCCAATTGCACATCTCCCAATGCAGTTCTATCTTTAAATTTTCAACTCACTTCCAAAAACAATTGAAATATAAAAACTGAACTTTACTTCCAACCTATTTTTAAAGAAACTCCACTTTTTATTTTTCACTTACACGAGACTCAATTACGGGCATTAGAAAAACGCTCTTAGCGTACTAAAAAAACTTAACCTATCCTTTAAGCAATTGGCTTAAGTGAAAAATTGCATATTAAGTCAAGATGAATGATACAGCTAAGGGAATAGGACTAAACTGGACATTACCTGAAATCCAAAAATATACTGGCAAAAGTCGAGCATATCTACACTCCTTGCAGCAGGAACAGAAAATTGATTTGGCAGTTCGGGTAGGCCCCTGAAATAATTCAAAGCAGATATAGCTGCTTTCACCTGAAAAAATAAATAAATTTTAGCAAAACCAAAAGAAAAAGAAGGAAGTTACCTCAGCTAAACTGAAAGAAACTTACTTCAGGAAAAGACACTATGACATTTGTCATGGACGGAGCATCTAGAGGAATAATATTGTACGCAACTATATCCTCAGTCATAGCAGCATCAGATTCCATCACACGTTTCATCTGCAAAGGAAAAGGTTAAATTGTGACTAACAAAGTTTCAAGTAAAATTTAGAACATGGAACAATCCACAATACATAGTTAAAGATAACATAGATATTCCGGTATAACATGCAAACCTCATCAGAAATTAGCCTATCTGCATCTTCAGGAGAAATCTCCCTGGTAAGTTCCTCAACCACTGTTCCAAGGACCTTTAGAGTTGCGAAGACCTTCTTCCTTTTTCTAGTTTTCCGTTCCAACCTAGATTATCAGATGACCCAGATTGGTAAACAGACTTGTATTACAAAAAAAAAACAATAAACTCTTTAATCACCAAAACACAAAATATCCAATTATAGATAAAAAGAGATTGCAAGTACTCTATAACAAGAGTGGAGAAAGCAAAGTTTAACTCGATTTTTATTTAACATCAATATCCAATGGGAGAAGTTCTTACTGATCCATAGACTCAACCTCGTTTACAAAAGAAATGTCCTCGTTTACAAAAGAAATGTTGTGACCCAATTGCATAAGCATAGGACACCAGAGACCTAACAGCTAACAAAGAAAGGGGCATATATCTTCCATCTCTTGTGGCAACTATCTAGTAACACGAGTTGAGAACTGGAAAGATTTTTCATTTTCTTTTCATTTCAATTTTTTTTTATTTTTTCAGTCTCGTTGCTCAATTTAAATTTCTTCAGCTCAAGCAAAGCGGACATGAATGATCGGCAAAGATCATTAAAGCTTCATCACCTTAACAACCATCAAAAGTGTACTCCAGATACATGAACTTAACAGCATTAATCAAGACTAAAACATTTGGAGTAAGAAATTGGATAAAATGTACGATAGGCTCTAACTCTGCATATCACCTTAAGTAACTCCTTCAATTTCAATCTTGATCTAGTAAATTTCACAGCACCTAATCAGCATGACTGATGCAAACTTAAAAATTAAGGAACTATATGATTGCAGTAGATAAATCTAAGTAAAACATTCATTTACAAGTGTCCTTGGATTCTTTAAGCACGCACAAGTTGCAAACTTTCATTTAATCTAGCTCACTCTATCCATGATCTGGTTTCCATATTAGCCAACCTATATACACACTTTCGGAAGCTACAAACACTGCTTATGAACAGCAACCACTAAGCACCAACATTTATACTGTTGCCAACCTTGTAACCACTGATACCAGAAAAGTATAATTAGAAAAAAATTCCTGAGACAAGGTCTAATGTTTCACAAACAACAGATTTACTGTAGCATTATAGTAATTCAGCATTATAATATGTTAAGGATTCCTATAGTATGAGATTAAATGGTCCGAAATCACAGTTAATAGGTTATGCCAAAAACCAAGTAACCTAAAAGGTGATAAGAATCTCCACAGACCATGAAAAAAATAGTCACGAATCAAGGTTAACAGCTCACGCCAATCAATCAACGAATCAACATCAAACTCGTCTAGATCTAAGATATCACACCTTATTGGATGCTTCTTCTAACGCAAATGTAAAAGGCATAATAAGGAAAGATCATACAGTCATCTTTATAGTTTCCTTAGGAACAAAACAATTTAGGAGATATGCAAAGTAACACTTCTTCTGACACAACTTGTTGTAGAAAAAGAAGCGTACTCTCCCAGATTGCCACTGAAAACACCAGATTCCCTCATCTTCGTTTCATCTTCACATAGCTCATCTACTTTATGCTTCTCCCTGTACCGTTTGTAGAATTCCTGCAAGCGGGCAATATCTTGGCTACGATCTATGCTTCTGCCATCCCTTTTTGCAAGTTTTTGCTGTTTACAAACAAGGTGAATACAGAGAGAAAGCATAAAATAGTATATATACACTTAAGTAATAATAGGACACCTGTTTTGAATAGAGTAGCAGATAATAACCAATAAAAGGTTATAAGAGTAGATAAAGTATAAATTAGCAGATATACATGAAAACACATACCTTAATGACAGACATTAGACCTGTTTTAAATTGCAGGACACCTCTGCCCTCACTATTAGGATCCAAGTTTTGGGCTAACGAATACGCATGTTCACATACTGCAATCAGAGGAAAACAATTAGATATTAAGGGCAATGTCACTAATTTCTCCAGTAATACAACACTCACAAAAACTAACAAGAAGATTAAGCAGCAAACATAGAAAGATAAGCTGATTTCACAAACCTTAGCAAACAAGGAAAACATTCAGGCTACATTCAAATGAATGTTTCTTTGACAGACAAAGTATAAATTCTCTAACAGGTAGCACTAATCATTAAAAGTAATATTTGTAACAGCCTATAATATGACACTAGAATGTGCAAATTTTTTATATTGGACAACCAGTTAGATAAACGTACAATTAACTCTTGAAAGAAAATGAAACAAGAGAAGCAACTTATGTTCTTTGGGTGTGAAGGAGGATCAACTCCCACTGCAGATGCTAACCCACAGAACTGAAATTGTCTCTTACATGTACTCAATCCT
Source organism: Acanthochlamys bracteata (assembly GCA_019914995.1). NCBI lineage: Eukaryota > Viridiplantae > Streptophyta > Magnoliopsida > Pandanales > Velloziaceae > Acanthochlamys > Acanthochlamys bracteata. The sequence goes on from CM034126.1 coordinate 3,243,230, forward strand.
TTTCTGGTCTAGTCGTTTCAAAAATGCACCTAAGCCTTCAAAACTCCTCCAACTGCTTCACATGCTTTGCAAAGTTAACAATATTTTTAAATGTTGTATTTATTCAGATAAGAAATTCATCGCCGTATTGCCTTTGCCCTGTATTCTAAATAAACTCGCAGCATGTAAGCAGACACTTTCAACATTTAAGCTACCTAGCATTGGAGAATAAATGTACAGATATGCCTGTATATATTTATTTAAGTATATACAATCGCATTAATATCGAAATCAAAGTTTAGGAGTGACAGCCTTTTTTGTTGTTTAGTTTCAAACTGTGTCTGACTTGCACCTTCGCACCTTACTTTATTGCATTATCAAGCAAACACTATCAAGCAAAGCAACCTACGTTGTTATGCCTTCTACGCGCTCACTAATCACATACTTTATCGCCTACTTGACTAAACCAGTGTATCGAACAAATCTAATCCTAGTTTAATGGAAAACAATCAAACTGCAAAACTAAGAAGGAAAGAACTAGAAGAAATCTACGAATTCTAGAGATGTTGGGGTCTTCATCCTCAATCTCGTCAGCAACACGAAGAATCTCATCAATATGCAGATTATTCGCAAGCGATGATGGCACGTTGCCGGCGATTCCACTCACTGGGTGCCCCGGCTTGCCAGCTCCCGTCCGCTCTCTCTCCAACACCGCTCGAACCAGGCGTTCCCAGTTAGTCTCCACCCGCGCCATTTCCTAGTTCACGAATCAGCTCAGAAGCTGAAGTCTCACGCCGATCAATACAAAATCAAACTCGAGAACATGAAAACACTCGAAATCTGAAGAAAAAAAACTTGCAAGAAATCGAGATCTAGTAGATCGAGAGAAGTTTCCACTCACGGAAGATCACCGAAGGTGAAGTGGTAGTGGAAGAGGGTTTTTAAGCGAGAGGAAAACAAACGAGTGAAAATGAAACGTCTCGGAGAGAAGAACGAAATATTGAGACCGGAGAGAAGAATGTCTACATATTAGAGCAGTGAAAATTAGAAATTTCGCAGCTTTAGAATTCGATAAGAAAAATCTTTTACTCGGTCTGGACTTTTGGTAAAAAGAGATAGAAAGGCTTGCTGTATTCTGGTTATTATCAGGTTAGAAAACAGATCTGGATGTCATTCTGTTTCCGGATTGGTTGTCTGGTTTCGGCCGGTTTGAGTTTAATGATAGTGTAAGATGGACTGGGTAATTGGGCTAGACCAGTATTGCATTAGTAGTTTGGGCCTTTGGAAGCTTAGCCCTTAATTGGCTGGACGGGTAAAGTTAGGCTTTTCAAAAGACTTCTAGAGAAAACGCCCATTTCGCCCAATAACGCGCATGTTTAAAGCTTTAAAAGAAATTATCTTTAATGTTAAAAAATTTTTGTATGTATCCATATTTCCAATTATATGAATATTTAAATTAATTTGAATATTAAAAATTAATATCAAAATTTTTTATTTAAAAATATCTAGAAATTAAGTACATCTAAAATATATGTTAAAGTGAGAAAACTTATTTTTCATTTAATATATATAACCTATTATATACAAAAGAACATTTCAATCATATTTATTCCTTTAGCTTATAAATATTTTTTTCATCTAAATATCATTTTATTTTAAAAATACTCTTTTCATCCAACATATTTATAAATAAGTCTAAAGATCTTATTTCATAAATAAGCTTCTTATTTTAATAAGTGATTTTTTTCAGCTCACTCAAGCGAGCCCTTCAAGTCTTTAAGCTCATTATTTTAATAAACACATTTTTCTTAGCTCATTGAAGCAGGGCCTAACTTACAGTCACTCCCCTACAAACTCCCTCATGTACTCTCGCTTGTTTCTGGAATTTGTTAGTTTTATTCATCAGAGAGAGTAATCTATCAACTTATAAGAATACAAAGCAGAGAGTTTGGAACAGAGAAATTGATTCAAAAGAAGGAAAATAATACAATGCAGATTACTATGTCCTTCGCCGTAAATTTTCAGGAATACTATCGAGCTAATAAGAATAGAGACAGCGGTCATAAATGTGAGAAATTTGATCAATCGGAAAACAAGTCGATAGTGCACAGAATCTCCGTCTCTCAATGGATACAGTCTGACAAAAAAATTGCTTAAACCAGAAATAGAGAAAAATTTGCTGCTTGAAATCATATGTTACAATGAATACCATTGTGTTACTGTAGAAAATAAGTCTGATGCTTATATAAGGATACTTATCTTCGTGTAACTATACTCCAAAATAAACAAAAGACTCTAGCTCAAAAGAACATCACCTTCATGACGAGCAGCATTGCTAGTATCACAAGCCATAAGACACCTTAAACCTAAATAACAAAAAAAGAAAAGCATTATCCTATGCAGTTTACTTCATTAAATATGCTAGGATTGAATACAGAAAGTTACCAGAGGATGGTTGCCAATTCCGCCACGATTGCTTGTCCACTAATTCCAGTCAGTCCAGTCATCCACAATCTTTTGCTACTCTAAACCTGATGGGTTAAAGAGAAATGGTGCAAAGAGCCATGTCCTAACCATGAAACACATGGAAACAGTAATGAATATATCCCATAGGCGATCTATAAGAGCTACTGAGGATTTCATAAACAACTAACAAAATCATTAGCTCAATTCCCTTGATAAAATGACTTCGAGAATACAGCCTATGATTGTCAGCAAATTTAGCATGGAAGACACTAATCCACGGCCTGCACCTCGATATTCTGCACCACCATGCAGAAGAGTCCATCCATAGTAATGGGTCCTAGTTCCAAGAGAACATGTGAAAAACACAAATGCAAGCTGCAATTTCATAAGCATAAATTCACTTAATGCTTTGCGGAATCCCTTTCTAGCTCAATCTCCATCATCATTGGTAATGCCATGAGAAATCTGTACAAAAGATTCAGAAGCATGAGCACTTGAAGAGGTCTATCATGACTTAATTTTCTATTTCTTGCTAGGCCTTCTTCAAGTGCACTTAGAATTTTTTTAAGATACAGACGTCCATAAAGGAACACATATACTATAAGAGCTGTGACCTTGTGGATGCAGAGACATAACAGCATTAACTTTGCACATAAGAAAACTGCATTTAGAAGTTATATATTTTGGAAGTCAATGTCCGATAATCTCATTTGTCTTTTCAATTATGATGATCAAAGCTAACTTTGCACATAAGAAAACTGCATTTAGAAGTTATATATTTTGGAAGTCAATGTCCGATAATCTCATTTGTCTTTTCAATTATGATGATCAAAGCCAGTAGCTACATTGAGTGTGGTATTTTCTTGGTTACTGTCTTGTGCTGTCGAATATTCTCAATGGAATGATATGTAAAGGCTTTGGTTGAACTTTATAACCTACTAGTTGAAAGAAAATGTTCTCCTTTGTTTACTGTAGTTATATAAAACTTGTCACTCTGAAACATCATACATGAGTACAGGATACCAAATCAAAACCTGTATAGATAACCACAGCGTTCATAATATGATAATGCTAGACCTGAAGATAATGTACAGGCAAGTCTTGGAAGCAAACTTCAGAAAATGGGATAAGAATCACTAACAAAGTTAAGCAGCAACAAGGGGGAACACATGTAAAAACAGGGTTGAACAAGACATTTTCTTTAACTGCTTTATTGTTGATAAAAGGGCAAGGAATATCCCCCTACAATATTATTTCTGCAAATTTTTTGAGGGGGGGAAAATAACAAGTGAGGAAAAGAATAACTATTGCTGTTGGTCTAAACAATATCACTTATAAGTTGAACATGTCGATTACAATGCTTCTCTACTAACACTTTCAATGGACGCTCCATAGTTCTCCGCCATGTCTGCCACGAAATCATTAAACATAACAGGGGAGAGCTAAGATAAGCACAGCATCAATTAGCTAGAAAAATTTTCAGACTAGAACTACAATGAACAAAACAGATCACCTCAGAGCGACATTAGAATGTGATCGGAGTACAACAAATGGAAATATTTACTAGAGAAGCAATACGAGATTCTTTGAGCCTTCAACATATCAATCCTTCCAAGTTTCACGTTTGCATAAGCCAGCTTATTATTGTCAAGCGTGATGCTGCCTTAAACAAATAGCTAACATGCTGCAGTGCACTTCAAAGAAATGATGCCAGGAATAGAAAAATATACATTTTCCATCACCAAACAACCATATAATTTTCCTATATACACCAGGCTACTTCTTCTGTGGTCCATTAAATCTACACCAGCTAGATGGTGTAGATAACAAAGCTATAGGGTTCTTCTCAAAAGTTTTTTAAAAAGGTAACAAAAGCTATACGGGCTGAATATGTATAATTTGCCAACCAGTATACTGAACCAAAAAGAGTAATAATGAATATTTATGAACTGTGTTTCTCATCTAGTTACTGGATCATGGCGATTTTCACTATTCTTAATAATCAGTTCTTCATCTCTTCCAAATGAAAGACAAAAACTTTCAAGTCATGACCTAATTAGGAAGGCGAGATAATTCAAACCATAGCCAATATAGGTACACAAAATAACCTCATGTGAACCGAAGAAAGCAGTCTAAATTAGGATTGAACCCTGCTTAATGCTTTCCTCTCTTTAGCAATTATTCACAACTTTCTAATTTCTCAGACTTTTCTATTCATGAAATTGGGTTAATAATCGTAATTAATTACTAATCGTCAAAATAGAAACTAATTAATTGTTCACCCAGTAGAGTTAAATGATAACAGAACTGCAAGAACCCGAGAACTGAAAATTTGAAAGAAGCAGACCAGATAAACTTCTTAGCAACTCAAAACAAATCAATGCAATTCCAATGAACATAATGTGAAGGCAAAGTTCTCACCTTTTCCAGAGCAGCCAGCAGATGCCCAATTCCAACTGCATCGCCCGAGCTAATCTCCGACAGACCAATACCGATCCTGCGCAACAATGGCTTCCGGCCAGAGGGAGCAGCAGAAGAGGGCAGCAGAAATTTCCACTGATCAGCCTGCAAACTCCCGCTTCGCCTCTTTGTTGCAAAAGATTTATCAGCAGAGACATTGATGATAATTTCCCTACAAGCCGCTAGAGCTCTAGGAGATCGCCTAGGACGCTTGCGCCTGAGCGGAGCTCGAATGATCTGCGAGCGGACAGAGGGCAGAGGAGCTGGATCGTCAAGCTCCGCGAATTTGGTGAGGAGCTTATCTGATGAAGCCTTGGTGACGTGCTGCACTTTTGTATTAGCAGCAACAGAAGAAGCATCATGTGCTGTTGTTGTTGTCGTTGCTGCTGCTGCTGCTGCTGTTGTTGAAGTAGCGGTTGACGAATCCATATAAGGGAAAGATAAGAGGGAGACTGGAGAGTGGAGAGCAGAGAATATGAAAGGGAAGATGGAGAAGAGTGACCGTTGAGATCAGTGGAGAAGATGACGCGCAGGGGGTTTAGGTAACAAATGAAATCTAGCCGTTGGTACAAGACCCCGGTGACAGTCACCCGAGGGGCGTGAAGTTCTTAAAAGATGGTGATATCATACTGGGCTTAACTGGATGAGCCGTGGCCCGTTTACGAAGAAATTGGTATCCGAAGGAATCCAGGTGGCAGATGTCAGATGTTTCCTTGCTTGGTCTCAGAACGCATAAAAACTTCCCGCGCGGCGAGAGTCACGCGCAAAACAACTTCGATACTGAATACCGAAAACAGCTTTTTAATTTTTTTTAATATATTTTATAAATATTAAAAAATTTATTTAAAATTTTAGATAGTGTAAAAAAATTTTACATAATAAAATATTTTTATTATATATTTTTATTATTTTTTGAAAAAAAAACTTATTTTTTATAAAGAACAAAAATATTTTTTATTTTAAAAAAATTTTATTTTATGAGCAATTTCAAAACATTTATCTTTTTCATAATTTTCAGTAAGATTAAAGTAGATAAGTCATTTAACGCATTATTTTGAGATTAAAGGAATAGTCAGTAGTGCTTTAAAAAAGGTTCTTCTAGAATAATTTCTAAAGAATATTTTAAAAATTTTTAGAAAATAAATTTTATTTTTTTTATTTCAAAAAAATAAAAATAAATATTATTATGTAGAATTTTTTTGTTTTTTAATTTTTTTAAAATATTCTAGCAAACTTTATGAAAAATATAAAATAAAAAATAGAATTTCTATTAAAATGAATTGAAAACTTAACCGAACAACACTTAAATATTTATGGCCTAATACGGAGAGTAAGCATATTAAGATTAGATTCTAAATTTTTTCTAAACTACCTTTCTATCAAAAAAAGAATTAAAAAATTCATAAGAACTTTAAGAAATTAGCATGTATTGTATTTTATTACAAGAACTTATACTTTATATATTTACTTTATTTTAATTAATTTTGTTATAAAATTTATATTTATATATTTTATTATATGATCAATTTTTTATTAAATAATAATTTATTTTATTATATTATATCTAACACTAATTTAAAATTATTTTAGTATAAAAATTGATTAAAAATTTATTAATAGAGTAAATTTAAATTACTTTAATACAATTTATATTAACATAAAGTTATATTAATATAGTTCGAAAAAATATTTCAGTTTTTTTATCAAAGATTTATTTTTATTGTATTTAATCTTACTAATATATTCAATACGTAAAATAAATAACCACTTCACCCACCTTCATCTTCACTTTTACTTTAATTTTCATCTTACTTTTTTATCTCATTCTCAAACAATAGAAAGGCTGACAACTTCGTCTACAAGATTTTGCCATCTTCAGCGAGAGACGTTGCCAGAGGCAGTATATCGAGTACTTGGAAGAATACGGAGTGTTTTGAGGAGCAAGATGAAGATGAAATAAATGAAGTTAAAGACACGGCTACAGAAATTGATGAGGGCAATGGACAATACTGGATTAGTTGTAATCAGAAAAGATTATTGCGAGATGGAAAATATACAGACAGGAACAAGATTAAGTTCCAAAACAGGCCAAATTTCCAGGGTTGTGAGAAATCGCAGACAAATATGATCCAACTTCTAGTACAGAGTCCACATTTAATGAATCTGGCAAACCAAGTTGTCGTCTCAATCTTGACTGGTTGCATAAGAAGGAGAAGGTTCTTCAAAGATGACAGCTTTTTGGAGCATAGACACATCTTACTTGTGTGGCTTGCCTGGAGACAGGTGCATGAAACAGAGCAAAAGCGAGGAAAAAGCATGAGTCGTGGCTTATCTCAATGAACCAATTGCAGAAGTATAAAAAGAGCTCGAATAAGGTTTTGATCAGGAACTACTGAAAAGGAATAGGTTGAAGTCTGGTGTCATTGCAGGAGTGAGCTCTTCGAATTTGAATGATAGTGCATAGTTTTATCTAAGGGATACACAATTCAGATCTTGCTGCTTGTCGCCACCTCTGCCTTTAACTTAATTTGTGACAAGCACCAAATGGAGAGCAACGTTTTAGCAGAGCATCTTCTTCGAGTGTAATACAACTCCCCATACTGCGCACAAATACTTTTGCTGTCCGAACAATGGGATCAACTTCTCCAGCCTGATCACCTGAAGAAGGGGCATCAGAAAGAAGCAAAATCAATAAAACAGAAACCACATGTTTGAAGAGAAATGACATTTTGAACAGATTTAATCTTTTACATTTGGGATCTACCAGGCTAGCATATCTCTATAGGAAAGGATCATGGAGGATATTGAAGCACCTGTTTCAGATTCATGTACAGACTGCTTATTTTCCTATTTCCCTCCAAGAGGATTTATGCTTACTAGGTTCATGTGGAGTTTGTAGCGTTGGAAGTCCCGTAACATCTCAACCAATGCTCACCAAAACCGCATTCGTCCAGCCAATCACAAGAAACGGAGGTCGCAATAAATGAAATGGTGTAGAAGATGAATAGGAGCAGTTTGTTTCTCCTTGAAGAAATTTTGGAAGAGTTTAGGCTACAAGATGATAAACCTAGAATGTTTTCTACGAGGTCAAGCATAAGTACAAGTGCATATCAACATGGAAATCACAGGATAAGCTCCGTGAAAATGCATTACTTCAATGGACTATTTGAGCCATGCCAATCCAAAGACATCTCCATGCATGTACAACTAACCTTAACCTATGTCAACATAATGCTCCCCTTATAACCTCTGCAGCCAAGTTCCATAGCTTTTACATCTTACTCTTCTATGGGTATTGGAAACAGATGCCGAGGCAGATTTCAGAATATCTGAAACTGTGATGATACCTACCAGATCATGCAGACTGAAACATGGATGTGAGAAACTGTTTATAGTTCAAGCACAGCTAACATACCTCAAGATGTGGAAGCGAATGAAGTAGGAAAAGACCTACAATCTTTTGCTTCCTCTCAAATTGCTCCTCTGTCCCCAAAGGTCTGATCCAGAGACTGACAAAGAAAATGTTCTAGCCACACAAAAGTCAGCACAAGGTTCTTTTTCAGACGAAACTCACTGAACTCCACAAATGTGATTCTCAAAAACATGGCATACCACATGCTAGCAATGTAACGCAACCATATAGCTAATAGCTTGTTTTATATCTAAGTTGCTTGTGGGTTTACCTCACTCAATTTTGTAATGCAGGCAACAATCAAAGATATGCCTCTGTTTGGTAGGAAGCCATCTCTGATTCTCCAATGGAAGTCTAGCGTCTCCAGTCCAATGACTCCAAACTCAGATCAAAGTCAAGGTAGCTTATAAGCATCTGAATCTCATAAGCTATCTAGTCCCTTGTATGGATAGCATAAGGCTCCGGCTTACTACACCTGGCAGATAAGATAAACAAACCCCTAGGAGAGCCCACTGAAGTAACTTTGGATAGCAAAAGTGCTTTTCTTGATCTTCAGAGAACATGCTGAAGTCACTATCTAAATACCAGCAGAGGTCTCAGGAGTGGACTAAGTGGAGCACAATGAGAAGGAAGATCCAAAAGCTTGTTTAATTGGTCTCTGATCATACTCTAATCGTAAAACCATACTATTTAAAACTTAAAAAGTAAGCCTCCTACTGAAATCATATAAGTAGAGGACTACAATAATTGGAATTGCAAAAACAATGCAAGTAGGCAACAGCATTTCCAACAGAATTAACACATTCATTCATTCAAGCTAAATGAAAATTCAAACAAGCAAATACAAGAATGTTCACAGTGCTAGCAGACTTCTAGTAGCTCATCAACAACTAAACTGAAACCGACAAACAAACATAGCCAACGACTACCGCATGACATATGAAAGATCAGATAGGCTAAGAAGAAGGTTTGCTAACAACTAGACCAACAAGCCACATAACAATAGATCCAATCACCCAACATACAAGGAGGAAGACAACCAGACCGGCGAAAATAGTAGCGAGTGGAGGGCCATCTGAAACACTTGATGTACTAGAACCTTCTTTCTCTTTATCTCTCCCTTGGTTGGGAGGGTTAACATTTGAAGCATAAACTAGTCCAATTTTGTGTTTGTCAGGAGAATCTACAGTTCTCATGAACCTGCAAGAAGATTTACAAACAAATTGTTGAAGACCGCAATCATTTAAGGGTTTCAGGGAATTTAAAGAGAAGCAAGAACAGGGAGCAAGTAATTGGTTGGTGAGTGAATTACCTTGGAGCAGGTTGGCGAGAGCAAGGGAGTTGAAAGCGTGATTGAACTTGGAGATATCCAGCGGCGGGAATGCGAGAGCAACAAAGATTTTCGCGTTGGAGGAACAGCGGAGTTGTCCAGGCTGACAACAACGAAGCCATCATGTAATGTAATGGAACGCTCTCTGTACAGACGACAGCCCACAGAGGCAACTGTGTGCAAGAAAAGATAATCTTCATTTGGCATTGCCTCCTGACCCAAAACAAAACAAAACAAAACAACATAGGGGGGCGTTTGGTTCAGTTTTGTTCTTACAGTTTTTTTATTTTTTAATTATATATTTTATAAATATTAAAAAATTTATTTAAAAATTTAAAAAATATAAAAAAGTTTATTAAAAAAATATAATAAATTTTTATATTACATATTTTTATTATTTTTTTAAAAATAAAAAAATAAAATTCATTTAAAAAAATAAAAATATTTTTTATTTTAAAAAAAACTTTATTTATAAATAATTTCAAGCGCACTCATAGTACCGGAGAATTGGCCAAGCCTTCAGTAATTTTCTAATTTTTAGGGGCTATTTATATTAAATATTATCATGAGATTGTAAATGCAATTAAAAGAACGATATTATTAGTAGGAAAAATCTAGATACGTAATCTTTGCTCCAAGCCTCCACCTCTAAGGATTTGTTTCACTTTCAAAAAATTCATTTTTTACAAAATTACCACCATACCGAATCCAGATTTACCGAATTCACTTCCTAAAACTTAAAATAAGCTTTGAATATACTTCATATAAAGTAACAAATTACAAAAGTAAAACTGAAAAACTTTACATTGGATATGTACGACTGAAGTACATCTAGCAATTCACGTGATATACACACTACAGGCGAAATTTTGAAGCGCACCAGGCATCCATCACCAGATAATGTCATTTGCTAAGAACCCAGTCTGAGAGGAAAAGGTAATTGCAAATAATTTGAATAAAAAATGCTCAACATTTTGCAGTGATGGCACTACCACCAATTACAAAATTCCCAGCCAAAGATACCTATGCTGTAAGCCTATAACGATAAAATGGCCCGTATCAAACATCATAACTAGACAAAAATGGTTTTGCCACTGCACAAAGTAATACTTGCTACCAAGTATGTGGATATACTGTAAAGATTGTTCTGATAACATCTCGCAGAAGGGATACAAACTCAAAAATGCCTACGGACAAATCTCCGCATGGTAGAAACATCATACTTGACCATGATGGAACTTAACTATAGGTCAATTGCATTAGTGGTCAGTCAAAAATGTCAAGTTTGTCTTAATAACTTCTCAAGAACTAATAGCTCACCAAATCTTCTTGTCCAAGCAGCAAATTAAGTTGAGCTCTCAATATCCTCTGTTACAACTTGCAGAGAAGTTTGGAGGATTCCGTTCAAGATTCTTCAGGTTAAGCTGCAAAAGTAGTCAAAGTTCGGAAACGATGTACATAAAGCTGTTATCTTGATTTGTTTAACCAAATAGTGAACTATAGTACAAGAAAACTTCAAGCTAATTATCTCCAATTCATATGATCTGGATATAAGATACAGTCACTAAATTAATTTTGATGGGTATTGTCTTGCATTGTTTTGATTCGACTAAAATGTTAATATGTCTCTCATAACCCGTAATATCTGAACTCACTTGCAATCATGAAAGAGAACTCCTATATAAAAAGAACTAGTATATTAGCACATTTTGCATGATTAATGCTTCGCACAGAGCAACCATGACAGCAGTTCCAGTCTCACAGAACATGAGATAAGCCAGACAATTTTGTCTCGGAACTTCATGAATAACGTACTGTCACTTGTTGCTATAATTGAACAAGCAAAAAATGACATGCAGCTCATTACCTTTCAGCAAACGAGTTTCGTAATTTTCAGATTAACTGACAATGTATGCTGACTGGTTTGTATATATTGAGGATCCTTATCTCTGAAGGTTATAACACCCTGAAAGGTAACAAGGTGATGATTAGAAAAAGGCCCACACTCGGAATGCTACTTGAGAGGTAATAGTTGCTTTGCCAACTTGTTATGTTGTTTAATTGGTTTAGGGAGAAAGCAAGGAAAAACAATCTACAAAAACTTGAATACCAAGAGTGTTGGGAGCTCTTTGTGCCAGGTGCCTCCATCTTAAAGTCCTCTCCATGTATTCCGGTGGCTGAGTGGCATCAGAGTACTTCTCAAGATCATCTATGTTCTGACCAGACGTCCCCAGAAAACCTAGCTAGAGTTGCCTTGTTATAAGTTCATCACCCATAGATTCAGTCATAAGAAGTGCTCAGAACTTACCTTCACTTGTTTCCTTGTCATGACATGCCATTACAACACCTAAGATAGCGAAGTCATACAGTTTCGTATGCATAAACAAATATCCAGTGGTAATCAATGTATAACCACATATAAGCAACTCCTGAATATGCACCTGTTACAAAAGCTGAAGGTACAAGAAGGCTTCCTGCTAATTTTACTCCTCCACTCTCATCTTCCAATGAGGAGAACCTCAGGAAGCACAAAATTATGAGGCTTGGCAAGAGGAACTACAGATCTATGCATAAACATTATTTTGGATTATGGTTATCGAATAGCAGCATAAAAAAAATGACATAGAGCTGAAAAGGCAGCATACCTCTTAAAATTCTCATCACGAATCAAAAGCTTGAGTTCATGTGCATGTAGATAGTTCCATCTATGATACACTCCTTACTATCCTTGAGTCCAAAAACAGCACAAACTACACAGTAAACAATTAAAAACAAAATATAAGAGTTGCTAAGTGTACCCACTTTAACTATTCCAAATAATTACTGGATAGCATGTAAGGGAGGTTTTTGGGCAAACGCTAACTAAATTCTTCAAAATGCACTGGGGGCATGAGTAATATGTGCAGCTTCAGTGACTGACTTGTAAGAAGACGACCTAACAATCCATCATTAGAGCTTTATTATAAAAGCTCTAACTTAAAATGACAAAGCTGCAACCAAAAGCCTTACACAGAAATCAGGCATGCAAGATTCTTTTTTGACCGTCTTAAGGGTTTGATGTAACAGGTTGTGCCAAAGACTTCTACAGTGACATTAAGACATATAAAATTCTTGAAGGTAAAGGATGATGTCAGCAGGAGACTAAGGCATCCATGTTTAGGAATATCCCCAAAGTTCATGTGGGAAAGTTCTTGGCTATGGAAGACTTTGCACATCTTCTGCAACGAGATATCTTCAATTAAGTATTTCTTTTATCACCTCGAAATTTGAAAACATTTAGAACACGTGTAGTAGATACACATAATATCCTTGGGAATCCATATCTATAAATAGCATAAACTTAAGGACAGTAGCCAATTAGCTCATCCTTTCACACATCAGTTTCAAAATGCTATTCTTGTTTGCTCAACTGTGGTCTTCCCCTACTACATATACACATTCAAAGTGTATGAGAGTGAAATAGATTACTAGCATACTTAACCATTTCTCTTCTCACATGGAGCTATTGCAAACAAATTGATTCACCAAAAAAATAAATAAAAAAATACACACTAAAATATTAATTGAAGGCGGCGAAATGGGGAAAAACTCTCATATGTTTCAATCAACCATATAAACTCTACTCTTGAAGGGCGTAAAATGTCCACCAAGTAGTACGTGTCTTTACATAATCAGCAGAATAACTCAATTAGAAATTCTTCAAGGCAATGTCAGATGGATGGTTCAAATTAATTACCCAAAAGGTTGGGCTTAACTGAAGGCAAAAGTGCATAGATCACACTAGAAGGATGTAGAGTCTAGTGAGTAGATATAACTGTTACTGCTGCCTTCTATATTTCTCCAAACCAATGGCATGCTTGTCATCCTGTTAAATTATCAGTTAGATAACTGCATTCCAATCACAGAAGTATACAAAATAGTAACAGTAAAACTGAAAGGAAAGCAACAATATCGACAAAGTGAACTTAACAGAAACAGGAGAACATCCATACAAATATTGTAATAAAAGCAATAAACAATAAACCATAGGGGAAAAACAAAATTCTACAAACGCACAGATAGCTACATTATCTTACTTATAAAAAATAAATTACATATAAAAGTAACTCGATTACAATCACAAAATTACAACAATAGTAATAGAAACAGCATTGGCACAACAAAACAACAGAGAATCTTAACGGACGAAGAGAACTTCCATATAAGTGGAGAAAATCAATAAACAAGAGACCGTCCAAAAAAACAAACATAAAAAATAATGCAAACACACAGATAGAGAATCGAAGAGTAAAGAAAAAAAATCTATATATTAAATAAGAGGACAGGAAATTGATCATGCGGTGCCAGGGAGTGATATAGGGGTTGCTTTCTCTCTATAAGAGTTCTTCCATATCGAGATCTACCATGGCAGGAAACAACTGAAAGAATTTCACGTGTCGCTCTTAGCCTCCTTCGCGGGGCCGCCCACAACCACTGCGGAAGTATCTGGTAAGAAATTATATAGTGAAAGAAACGGCGAGATTATAAATTGACGCGTGGAACAGTGCTGAAGATATTGGGCCATATGAAGTAGGCTGGACCTAGAGGACCATGTACGGCCATTTGTGATGCTAACTATAACTAATTATTGTAGTTAGTTAAGAATCGACAAATATAATCCACAGGAATCAGGAATGTAAAATATATATTGCTTTTTATTGTTACATTGGGTTGTCAACAATAACTAATATACGTAATATTGAGAATATATGAACAATTATAAACCACACTCATGCGGAAGAATTTATCTTCAGCAAAATTTAGAACATATGACACATATAGCTATATTAACATCGAACTGTTTGGCTGGGTGACGAAAATAATTTGACAAGACCAAAACAAATTAAGAGAATGATCACCAAAGAATATCATAACATTTGTCAACAGAAGAGAAGAAGAAGATGATATGCATAAGACTCCCAAGCTAGAAAGTTTTTTAGCACAATGAACAAAGACACATTTAGAAAATATTTGAAGTAATTTTTAAAAAATTTCTAAAACAAAAAGTATTTAAGTAAATTTAAAAATAAACACTTTTTTTACTAAAATAATAATAAAATTTTATGACATAATTTTTATATTTAGAATTTTTTAAAAAATTAAAAAATATTTAAAAAATATATTAAAGAATGTAAAATTAAAAATAAAAAAATCCCAAAAGAAAACCTTTAGATGATTAGAACTTTATTACAGACGGTCTCGCAGTACGGATCCACAAGGTGCAGCCAATCAAACAACAAACTTGACCACCACAAGATTATACACTTTCAAAACAAAAACCTTCTACAGAAGTACAACCAGCGGCCTTTAAGGCTTTAAACCGGAGTCCGTGCCTCATTCGTGGTGCCTGCAATATTAAATGTGGGTATATTAGATACCTTTCAGTCAAATAAATTTGAGAAACAGAAAACATAAAACTAGCATGCTGCTCCAAAAAAAATGAATCTCTTTGCACATATTGTATTTCATTTCCTCTCCGCAAAAAGGAAGTAAAATGAAACATGTAAAAATTGTCCAACCAAATGAACAAATAGACAATTTCAATTAAATTCAGGATCATCAGGGACAAAATTGTGTATCCAAGTTCAAAGCTATGGCATTAGGACTCAAAGGTGCATGTATGATCAACATCCAATCTATGCCCACACTGACTGGCACTAGGTACGATATTAGCTTTGCAGTTAGTGTTGGGTAAATTTGTGGCTCACCCTGCTACATACATATACTAGCCACAAAAAGGCATCCAAATCTCAACAGAACTAATTTTGATTCAAGCTTCTCACCAATCAATTACATCTCCACATGAACTAGCTCATATCGTTAGCGAGGAAAAAATTTCAATAAATATGAGATGAACTGTTTACAAAAATCCAAATAATTGTCTTTGACAATTAAAATGCCCTAAAATAGTCTCCCTTTTGGGAATAAAAAAACTAGAATCTATTCATAGGCAAGATAATCATGTCATCTACTCCACATGGTTGCTTCCTTCGCAAGTTGAATTGTATTTACTTCCAGTTTAGAAACAAGAAACTTAACATATTGAATAGAAATTGGGAATGTTTGCGCAAAGGTTCATAATATGAAACAACAAATCACGTCAACAACAAAACCAAGTACAGCATAACTATCTCACGGAAGCACCAAAAGGGCCTTCAAAATTATTAACGCAACTTGACTTGCTGTTGAACAGAAGAGCAAATGGCCTACCAATTACGCACCCCATTAAACTTCATTGTTGCTAAATCCTAATTGTATTAGGAGCTGCAAGCTTATGAAACCATGGATCATGATTTGCATGATTAAAACAATTCTGATAAAGAGAATTACATAAAAACTAACTATAATGTCTATCATATCCCAAACACATGCAACCATCAAAGAAGATAATCTACAACAACTTTAGAATATTACTAACAAAACTACAATTTTCACCCATCCTTCTATCTCTGCAACAATGATGGAGGTTTTTTACTAAATCAACAAATAACGCATACACCGGTACAGAAACGCATATTAAGAATATCCCAAGTAGGAAAGCGGAAAGAAAAACCATGATTAATTCGATTCTACGAGTTTCTTCCTACTGAGGAATAGCCATATCAATCGACAACAACATCGTAGTATTACATAACTGCTAGCAGAATTCAACCTAAAATCCATTCTACTACTTCTCGATCAAATTACCATAACCAGTATAGAAGATCAGAAGCATACTACTTGGCCGGGAGAAAGTTGCTCCTCTTATTTTTAGGGCGGGTATCCGGCACAAAGAGCGAGTAAGCGATGAGTGAGGCCGGAAAGATAACGAACGTTGCTAGCGACGCAATCTTCGTGATCAACGGCTCCCCTTTCATCAACTTTGCCATCGTCGTCATCTCTCCCTCTCTCTCTTCCTGAACCTCCCACCGACCTTTCTCCACTGTGCACAAATTGCTGGAAATTTCCAGCGACTTGAATAAAATTTCTTTGGCGAAGGCCCATATGAACAATGTTTGGGCCTTAATATCCATTATTGATTTCAAACAGTGTGACAGCAAAGTCACGTTGTAAGAAAAAACTAACATTATCTAATCATGTATTAATTAACCACCTAACAGGCTAACACCGTTATCTAACTAATAATCATTCATTGTCTCTGTCCCTTGATTCCTTGAATCCCTTCTTTCTTCTCCACTAATCCACAAACAAACTAATCAATCAATCCACTCCGTCAACGTGCTCTCCGACATCCTTCTTTCCTTCGTTCTCTTCCTTCCCTGCCCATCTCCCACCAGCTCCTTCCTTCTTCCTTCCTTCCCGCTTCAATTCATTCATTGATTAAATAAAAACCAACAAGCAAGCAAACGGATCAATCATTGTTATCTTATAACGATTAAGCATCTCCAATCATTCTATTTCCAGCTTTTTCAATTCAATTCCATTTCCTGTTCTGCTTCTTCTTTGCTGAATCGATCAACGAGTTAAATATATTGTAAATTTCATTTTTTTCCATGGTAGAAATTTTGTTGATTCTTTGATGGGCAATACATGCGGTGGATCTGCTGCGACAAAGTACCTCGACGCAACTACTTCTAAACCCAGCTCGGTTTCTTCTTCTGATCGTTCTGATCATTCCACAACCAACACTAAAACCCAACAACAGCAACAAGAATCGACAACAGCAGCAGCAGCAGCAGAAACAACAAAGAAGCCTTCGACAGTAGTGAGTCCTCGTGCAGCGATGCGGCGACTAGACCCGGTAACGAACTCGGTTCTCGGTCACCCAACGCCAAACCTTCGAGACCTTTACACATTAGGGCAAAAACTAGGGCAAGGACAGTTTGGTACTACTTATTTGTGCACTGAGAATTCTACAGGTGTCAAGTATGCTTGTAAATCAATTTCCAAAAGGAAATTGATTTCCAGAGAAGATATAGAAGATGTTCGGCGCGAGATCCAGATCATGCATCATCTTGCTGGGCATAAGAACGTTGTCACGATTAAAGGTGCATATGAAGACCCATTGTGTGTTCACATTGTGATGGAGTTGTGCGAGGGTGGGGAGCTGTTTGACCGGATTATACAGAGTGGGCATTTTACGGAAAGGAAAGCTGCCGAGCTCACAAAGATCATTGTGGGTGTTGTTGAGGCGTGCCATTCGTTAGGAGTCATGCATAGAGATTTAAAGCCAGAGAATTTCTTGCTGTTGAGAAAGGATGATGATTTTTCACTGAAGGCCATTGATTTTGGGCTGTCTATTTTCTTCAAACCTGGTGAGGAAGAATCTCTTCTGCGTTATCTTATGCATTAGTTAGTTATTTCCTTATTTAAGTGTTAATGGTTTGTTTGGTGCTTTCTGGCTGGTGTTCTATTCCATTATAATTTAGAAAGTTTTCCATGTTGGATAAGTGGTTGTGCTAGTATCACTTTCAGCATGCCGCCTGAAGCATTTGGCAATCCTTCGGAATCATTTGCTTACTTTACAAGGAGATTGTTGCTCAATTTTCTATGCATGCGAGTAGCTCCATTTACAAATTGCAGCAATTTTACATGTTACTTGGATTTCTGCAGCACTTTTGTACATCTTACTTAGTTTCAGTATGCCTTCAGAAATTCAACAGAAGGGAAGAAGAGGTACGCTTCAGTCTAGCATAGTTACTAAGTTATAATTATTCTTTTATTTTGAGAAGAATCTCGAAGTTGTTGTGATGTTTGGAAAGCCCTAGTGTGACAATCAAAGATGTCTACAAAGAGCGTCAACCTAATCTAGTTCTGTGAACCTACGTGAGGCACTGCCTTGGAGCTCTCCAGATGACTAAACTAATACTTTAAATTTCATGAACTGGCTACAAGAGTTGGATTGTGAGGCAGCTTGGTAACATGTATCTATTTCTGATGGACTGGCTACAAGAATAATAAATGCAGCAGTTTCTCGTTAGCATCTTTGGAAACAAGAACATAAAAGGAGTAGCAGAATAACCAAATTAGCCAATCATTTCTGCTTGGTGGTAGTAAAAAGCTTTTAGCATTGGAAGTTTGTATAAATAAGATTGGTCTTTATTTCAAATCTACCATGTAATTCATATTCAAATGTCGTACAATCATCCTTTCTCTTGGCTTAAAGGGCAGTGCAATCTCTTTCTTTATATGTGACTATTGTTGGAAGAGCTAAGTTCTCTAACCTGTCTCAGTTGAAGTCATTGTGTTTGCTGGTGTTCTTTGTGCTATCTTTTGGTCGGGCTTTCGAGTCGTTAGCTTTTTTTTTCTGAAAATTTTAAAGCTGTTGAGCTTTGCCAAGTGTTTTTAAGTGAAGTATGAACGAGTTGTTTGCAAGATTGGTATGTGATGTTGATAGGGATCTATTGCTGTTTAACTCAGGCCAGGTATTTACCGATGTGGTTGGCAGCCCTTACTATGTTGCTCCTGAGGTGTTATGCAAGAACTATGGACCTGAAGCTGATGTCTGGACAGCTGGTGTTATACTTTACATATTATTGAGTGGTGTTCCGCCCTTTTGGGCAGGTATGTCTATGCATAGCTTTTCTTTGACTTGGTTTGTAGAAACATATATTCTTAACATCTATTCTTGTTTCCAGAGACACAGCAAGGGATATTTGATGCTGTCTTGAAGGGTGTTATTGATTTTGAGGCAGATCCATGGCCATTAATATCAGATAGTGCTAAAGACCTTATTAAAAATATGCTCAACCCTCATCCTTCAGATCGCATGAAAGCTCATGAAGTACTACGTACGTTCACTTCCTTGTCTGCTTTCTGTGAATTAAAAATAATTCTTTTTCTCCTGCAACATTTTACTTTGAATTATTGATGATTAATTATAAGTAAACTATGGTTATTCTTAATATTTTATCAGGAAGCTATGCAAGTCTGTATTTATAGAAGTTGCATGCTTTATATGGCTGAAATTCTTGTTGTGGAAATGTTTATTGATAAACAGATATTAGGTCCTTGTAAAGTTGTTTTAAGTTGGAGAAATTAAAGTAGCAGTTGTACTAATATTGACTCTAACTCTAGCTCCTGAAGAGGCAATAAGAAAACATCCAGGTGAAATCTAGTAAGAAAAAATAGCTCTGTATAGCTGAGAACATATTCCCTGTATAATTAGCTATATTAACGAAATCTATGTACCTTTCTGACTGAAGTCATTCTGTTTCTAAAGAACATGTTGCATATGGTCTTGTATGTCGTTATGATTGAATTCTTTGTGCAATAATAGAGTAAACATCATCCCAGCAGCTGATGTTCTGGTTTGAATTGCAAGAACATGCTGCAAAGCTGCTTACATTCCTTTCTGACCAACATCCTTATTTTTAACTACTAAACTACAAACAGAGATGACCTCATGATGCATGCAATATGTATCTGTAATAATAAGATCTTCTCCTGTTAGAATTCTGTAAGGTCTTATTACAAAATGAAGAAAGTAGTGATGTTTACTGTAAATACAGAGTTAAAGTTTTTTGACCAAGTTTATTAATAAGATTTCTTATCTTGTGAGAGGAGGTTAGTTAGAGCAATTATGATTGATGAGGTTTCTCTGTATTGGTTCTAGGTCATCCCTGGATTTGTGAAAATGGAGTTGCTCTGGATCGTGCATTAGATCCTGCAGTCCTTTCTCGTCTTAAGCAGTTTTCAGCTATGAATAAATTGAAGAAAATGGCATTACGAGTAAGTTCTACTCTGCTGCAGGGTAGTTGATCCATGGTAACATACGGTAACTCTGCTGCAGAGCGTTACCTATAGCAACATACGGTAACATTTAGAATTACCTCTGGTATTTTAAAGAATCATCAATCTTATCTTTCATATAATATGTTATCTGAATCCAAGATGCAGTCGCTTTAAGTCCTCATCTTGTTTAAGATGTTTCTTTCGTTTCCTCTTCCTTATGCAACAGTCTTGTATCACTGTCATTATTTTTACCTTTTCATGTCTTCTCTCCAACCAGTATACTGGAAAACCTTATGCAAGCACAGATGCCATGAAATTTAATGTAGCCTGTCTAAATTTACTCCATTTTCTTGTCTAAGAATAGCCTATTGGTAGTTTCATGATTTTGGAGCTTGTTATGCATTACATGCACTCTTGAGATCTATCACACAGCTCTTGCAAGTGGTAGGTGTAAATTTTGAACCTTTGTTGAGAACCATTCTAGTCTTGAATTATTCTCACTACAAGGTTAATCATCAAAATTCTGGTTTGTGCTAACATCTAAGGATGTACAGTATGTACTTTAACTTGTTGATGTCCAATCATCTGGTTTTGTGAATTAAATAAAGGTACTGGCTGCGAAACTTGAATTACTCATAGCTTGGTGCCTCTTTTATGTTTGTGCTCTTCTGTTTTGCAATGTGCTTAGTTTAGCTTTTGATAAACCGATCTTAATTTGTTCTTGAAGTCAATTGAATACAACTACATGTCAACTTACCACTGAAGATATATGGAAGGCATGATATGAGCATGACAAGATGATGTATCTATGCTTGTATGGCATTTTGGGATCAGTTTTCCTTGAATTTGGTTTATACCTATTCAGGTCATTGCTGAGAGCCTTTCAGAGGAGGAGATTGCTGGCTTAAAGGAGATGTTCAAGGCAATGGATACAGACAACAGCGGGGCAATTACATTTGATGAACTTAAAGAAGGTTTAAGAAGATATGGTTCTACAATGAAGGATGCAGAGATTCGTGCTCTTATGGACGCAGTAAGTACTGGTGTTCAAATAGATGGCTTGCTATTTGTATACTGTGGATGGCGATGGCAACATATATGATACTTCCTGTGATAATATAAAATTTAGAATCTGTTTGTTAGAAAACCTATGCTTATTCTTTGTTATATCTACTAGATTATGCATGCAATCGTCCAGCTATACCATTTGTTAATGACTTGAGAGATTTGGATGTGTAACATGAGATGGAGCATATGGTTCGAGTTTGTGAATAAATTAGTTGAGTCCTAACTCCTAACTAATTTTTTAAAGGATTTGTTTTGGAATAGGCTCTTTTAGCATAGATTTGGTAATGACTAAGTTGCTACTTCTTCCATGAATAGGCTCTTAGGTGAACAGTTTCTGAACGAATCCTCTCTCGTAGCTCCACTTTTATGTGTATGTTGGTACACACAAAAGTAAATTAGTAGCTCTAAGAAGTTTTGGAACTACTTCTAACTCGTACAACATGTTCAAATGTTTGCAGGCTGATATAGACAACAGTGGTACTATTGATTACGGGGAATTCATTGCTGCAACTGTTCACCTCAATAAGCTAGAAAGGGAGGAGCATCTGGTGGCTGCATTTGCATATTTTGACAAAGATGGAAGTGGTTACATCACAGTTGATGAGCTCCAGCAAGCATGTAAAGAGCACAATATGGAAGATGTTTTCATGGAAGATATCATCAAAGAAGTCGATCAGGACAATGTAAGTAAGCTTGTTACTGTTTATTCTCTGTGAGCAAAACATTGCTGTGTGTAAGCATATTTTGCTTTACATTTGGAGAAACAACTGCTCCATCTACCTAGAGGGCAACATTGTTGTTTTTACTATAATATGAGTTAGTGATCATATAACACATAAAAACTAGCATCTTGTGAATGTTTTTTTATCTGTATGTTTGTAGCGAATAAATTGACACTTCAATTTCTTATTCTATGATAGCGGAAAAAAGTAGACCTCAGTAGGAATATTTTGGCTAAAAATGGATATCATGATAGTTAAATAAAACTTGTAATTTGGGACTTTCTTTTGCATGGACTTCCGAAATTATTTCTTCTTTCAGCAAGGCATCTGCATTTGGTTGATATGTAGGGAATATGGCATAACCACGAGCTTTCAATCTTCAAATCGATGCCATATAAGATCTAATAAAGGGTTTCACATTTGGTTTTCAGGATGGTCGAATCGATTATGGTGAATTTGTTGCTATGATGCAAAAGGGGAACATGGGAATTGGAAGACGGACAATGAGGAATAGCTTGAATATAAGCATGAGAGACGTCCCTGGTGCTCATTAGATTTTGAATTACAGTAATTTTATTCTTTCCTCTTCATCTCATTGCCTTGTGTTGTACTAGTTTTCAATTGGGGTTTATCATTGTGTATCTTAGAAATAAAAGCAGGTGTAGGAATTTAATATCCTGTGCACCATTTTCTATCTGGAGAGGATTGGCAGAAGCTATGTATTAACACGAGGGGACAAGCTAGACCTTATGAGTTTGAGAAGGTAAAAGTTGTATGAAGCTTGCAAAAAAATTGCAGCATTCATGAGGTTCCCCTTTAACTGTTCTGTAAGTTTGTGAAGAAAGAGATGTGAAGTCTCACCTGTTAAAGCTACCAAGTAACAACCACTGGTGCCTACTGGTTTGTAAGTTTGTAAACCTATAATATATATAGGAGACCAATTAAATGCATAAACGGTGGCATACTATATCGTTTCTTTTTTCTTTTCCAACTCTAAAAGATTAAAATAGAGTAACTAATGCAGCACTTCTAATAAGTGAAGGTCGTGTGCCCACTAGGGGGCCTGTTTGGAGTGCTTCTTATTGTATATAAGAAAATTTTATTTTGAATTTTTATTATTAATAAATCTTTTATAGTATTTAATTTTTAAATATAAGAAAAAGTATAATAAGTTATTCTTATAAAACTTTTATGTGTATAATTTTTATTTTTAAATCTAGTTTGTTTATTGAAAGGTTCTTAAATAATTTTAAATTTTCTCTTTTTTTAATTTTAAGTACTTCTAAAACTTCTCTTACCGATTACAAATGTCCGATGCTTCTTTTCTGTCAGATTTTGGTAGTTAAGCACTTTGTTGCGCCCGACTAGCCACATGTGTTTATTTTGAAATAAATTTGAGCTTTAAAAAATAAATTAAAAAAATAAATTAAAATTAAAATATTTAATAAAAATAATTTTTATATTAAAATTTTGTAATAATAAGTTTTAAATTAAAATTTTTAAAAAATTTATTAATAAAAATATTTATTAAAATATTTATTTATTTTATAATAAAAATAAATTTAAAAATTAAAATTTGTAATGTAGAAAAACACGCATTGAGACTTCGAGAAGACCAGACCTCCGGAAAAGAGTTGGGAAATGGAATTCCCCGTGTGCCAGCAGCCTATAACAACTAGCCACTGAGAACCACTGAACCAGCCAAGGCTTTCCAATACAAAAAACATGCCTCCCATCCTTTGATTTGGTTACCCTTTTGTCTGGGCACTTGGTGCTTCTTGTACCTTTTCTTTTAAATATTTCATAACATATTAATTTTTTTCTAGAGCTGCATTGAAGTTGTTGCATTGTTTTTTTAAGCTCAATTCAGAAACATGCATCTTATCTCAACAAGTTTATACTGATAAGAGACTTACCTTCAGTTGTGCATCTCTATGGAATTCCTTGCTGTAATCGTGCTTTTGTGATCTAGTCACCATCAGGCCTCTCCACATATTTCTTTCACCAGCTTCATTTTCTTTTAATGAACACCATAGCTTATTTGGGAGAGCGATAAGCCCTGTTTCATTTCTAAAGCACTTCTGTGGTTTATCTTCTTGAAGTTCATGAATGATGCCCTGAGCAATATGAATGAGAGCAGCGTACATAACAAAGGTAAAACTATCATGCAAAGGTTACACCAAATATGGAAAAAGGTAATACTTGTTCCTTCTTAAAACCTAATAATGACAGCAGAACCAAACTACAGTTATCCTAGCACAAAGCAAATCAATGCAAAAGTTGCATTTTAGCAACTGCTAAATCTAAAAGAACAGCCTCTACACCTGCACCTCAGACTTAAGTTCCAAAACAGAATCAGATATGGTATAAGCAAACAAATGAAGTGGTCAAGCAAACACTCACCTCCTTACCTCCATAGTTTACTTTGAGCAACCATTACTTTGGCCCCTGCCATTCTCCAACAATCTCAGAGGCTTCCAGCCTAGGTGAGGAAGAGAATCCAGCCTCCCTAATGGCACACCCGCCAAGTTGTTCCTTATTCTGGTAAGGTCCATACCGGTACTCTAAGAACACCTTAATTCACCAGTTCTGACAACCAGCACAATCGGTGTTCTGCTCTCCTGATCCCATGAATGCACCAAACAATGCTCAATTCTACCTGTCTTTGCATTTCTCTGAACTGGCCATAATGCAACATAGCAGCCACTACGCTCATAGGCAAATGCCAACGTGGTAGCTGACGTCCGCTCATCGACACTATAGTGCATGGCAGCATCCGCCTCACAACCAACAGTCGGCAATAGGTGGATGAGCTTGTAATACACCGTCGCCAATGTTTGTCGCTGATTCTGCCAATCAAGAGCTGGTACACCCCACTCCCTGTACTCATCATCAGGAACAACTGCCTCTGGGAGCTCAACGGAGATGCCACTAGCAGTAAGTCAGCACTAAAGCCGTCCCACTCACCTGATACCCGCTCCGCAAACTTCTCCCTGCCTGCAGAAGTGGAAGAGCTAGAATGGGTAAACTGCAAATTCAGTACTGAGTCATAAGATCTAACATAACGAGTTAGCAATTCAGTAATGAGTCATCCCCCTTATTACCAATCCCACCGTATGTATTTCAGCTTATACCTACAGTCATCTAAGATAAACGTTGAAACAAAGTTTGTCGTTGGCCTCCGGTTTGTCCTGCTAAACTCTAGTATTCTGGGCAAGACTCATTTAGGAAAATTGGCAGAAATCACACCTCAAGATCGATCAAAATCTAATTTTGCACCTTTCACATGACAAAAAATTATTTGAGGCGACAGGAATTAGCAAAACAGAAAAGCTTGATAAATTCATTTTGGTTTGATAAATCCATGTTAACGTTTGCACTGACTAATTCCCAATGGACTCTATTCATCGTATATGTAAAAACACGGCGCCTAGTTACGATCTTGGCATCAATCCATAGGCACCAAATTGAAACACTTATAGTAGTATCAATCTGAACAACCAGACCAACACATGCAATTCAATGGCTTTTGCTGAACGATAACATTACTAATAAAAAAAATAAACCAAAACCCTTCACGCGGCTCATATGAATAAATATTTTATAAAACAAAGTAGATGAAGCTACCATATGTTATACGTCAGGATCACTATCAACAACTTAATTCCCATGCGAGTTCTCTCAGATCGATTAAATGCTTTAATGCTTGAATCTTGATTGATATGTTTTCTAGCAATTTCATTTCACACGCACATAATACTTGCTTTCAAAAAATTTTTTCTTTCACACCTAACAGGTTTAGCTAAATCACTAGTTTTGCATTAATTAACGTTTAACGTGGAGGTCGTACTAACCATGAATTATCTTACGTTGCAGTCCCCTGTGTCCCACGACACGAATTCCTTCTATATTGAATGAAATCTTTACATTTCTCTCATTTCCTTCTTTTCTAGAGGAACAAAATCTCCAAAAATCTTCAAAATGAAATACTATCCGTTGGATTGACTTGATCAAACGCGTACGTTGCTGTTTTGACCAAAAACAGAGAAGCCAGCTTTTATTTCGCGCGCTGAACTCCGCTAATGGATCGATTTTTTCGAATGGAATTTAAAACGGCCACGAATTTCACGAGACCAGATTTCAATTCCTTATTAATACGTCCGCCAATCTGCAACACCGAGATCGTTACAAATCTTCATATCTCGAACAGCTTCTGCTTCTACAGATAGCTTATAGCTCGTCTCTAATGGCAGCTTCAGAAGTTTTAGTAGACCAGTTGCAGCGACGGAATTCAGCAGAGCTCCTCCATGATCTTGAATCTTTGAGCCGTTCGTTCGACGACAACAAACCAAAGAAGCACGCTGCTTCCATCGCGATCTCACGTTCACCGGGGAGGTTACCGTCTTACGCTGAACGAAGCATTCTTGCTGACCCTGGTCGCCGTGCCTGGTCTCAGCGTATCTCCATCTCTTCTTTCCGGTCTCGGAGACGTGAAAAGGATACTACCGATGATCGGAATCAGCCTCCCGGCGCAAACTATAATTCGAAGAAGGGGATTTGGAGTTGGCGCCCGATGCGGGCATTGTCACATATCACGATGCACCGTATCTCTTGCTTATTGTCTGCAGAGATCTTCACTATTCATGGACTCCCTTCGACGATGAACGGTCTCCGGCTTTCCGTTGCTATCCGAAAAAAGGAGAGCAGGGATGGAGTTGTTCGGACGATGCCTGCCCGTGTACTTCACGGCTCCGCTGAGTTCGACGAGACTTTATTCGTCCAGAGCAATCTCTACTGCAGCGGCGGCGGTGCCTCTGGACGCCCGATCAAGTTCGAGCCAAGGCCTTTCGTTGTCTATGTTGTCGCCGTTGATGTCCCAGAGCTTGACTTTGGAAGAATTGATGTCGATCTCAGTGGAATGGTTAGAGAATCGATTGAAAAAAGCTCTGATGGAGCAAGAGTGCGGCAGTGGGACGTTGTTTTTGATCTCTCTGGGAAGGCAGAAGGAGGGAAATTAGCTCTCAAGCTTGGGTTCCAGATCATGGAAGATAAAGGGGTATTGATTTACAGAAGCCGCAGCAGCAAGGATTATTCATCTTCTTCTTTTGCAAGAAAGCAATCCAAGTCTTCTTTCAGTATTCCTGGTTCAAGTTTCAGGAAAACTGCGCCGACCTTGAGGCATGACTCTGAGAAAGGGAGAGAAGATTTCGTTTTCGATGAGCTTGCTCCGCCGCCGTCGATATCTCCAAATTCTGATAATGA
Organism: Acanthochlamys bracteata; assembly: GCA_019914995.1. NCBI lineage: Eukaryota > Viridiplantae > Streptophyta > Magnoliopsida > Pandanales > Velloziaceae > Acanthochlamys > Acanthochlamys bracteata. The sequence goes on from CM034126.1 coordinate 3,270,642, forward strand.
ACCGAAGCCAGAAGATGTTGATTTCCCGGAGTTTGAAGTTGAAGACAAAGGAGTTGAAGTCTCTGCAAGCAAAGGCGACGAAAGAGAAGAACACAGTGCACGTCAAGAGGATGTCGACAGCGTTAAGAAACCCACCATGTCGACGGAGTGCATGAAGAAGACAGTTCTTGACCTTAAAGCAGAAGAAGGGAAGAAAGAAGGATCAGCTAAGGTAGAGGCTGAAGGCGGTAAGGAGTCCATTGTGTCAAATGATGTATCAGCAATTGTCGCGGAAGAAGATGAAGAAGATAGACAATCAGGGCTTCAGCTTGATGAGCTCACCGGAGTCGATGGCGCCTCTGTATTTTCTGATGAGAGTGCGAAGGAAGTGTTTCAGGACTATGCAAATCTCATGGATCATGAACTTGCTAAAGAGATTGAAGCTCTGAAGTTGAAGATGCTCAGGAATGTCATCCGGTCACTGAAGACTGCTACACCAGAAAAAGAGAGCTGCAGCGTGCACACTGATGAGCAGCTGGGTACAAGAGAATTCCTTCAAATGCTCAATTGTGGAAACGAGAAATTCAAGTATGACCGGCAGCTATTCAATTTGCTGAAATCAGGAGTTGATCAGCATGGAACGAATGATCATTCAGGCAAGGTGTTTGTATCTGATCTTGGGAACAATTTAGGCTGTGTTGTGCAGACTAAGGATGGCGGATACTTGGCCTCCCTCAACCCTCTCAATGAACTGTTGCAAAGAAAGGAGAAATCTAAGCTCACTATGCAAGTGTCAAGACCATTTGTTCTTCAAAGCCAAAAAATTTCGTCAGGATTCGAAGTTCTACAGCGGTTGGCTGCAGTTGGACCAGCTGAACTTGACTCAGAGCTTCTTTCACTGGCAGCTATGGATGAGTTGGAAGGCAAGACTGCCGAGCAGATGGCTTATGAAAGTGTTGCTTTGGCTGTACTTAATGGAAGGAGCATGGAGGCAGAGAACTCCTGCGCTTCCAAATCAATTGCAGCAGTTAAGAGAATGGCTACGGCGATGAGTGAGGGAAGAAGAGATAGGATCACTAGTGGTGTATGGAACACAAAGGAACCCCCAGTCACCATGGAAGAGATTCTTGCATTCTGCTTGCAGATGATTGAAGCTATGGCAGTAGACGCCCTCAAAATCCAGGCAGGGATTTCTGATGAAATAGCGCCATTTGACATCTCCCCTCTCGCAGATACAGAAGACCAAAGCAGCATCCTGAACTCAGCAATTCCAGTGGAAGAATCACTAACATCTTTCAACACAAACTCTACTGTTACGTTGATAGTAGTCATTCAACTGAGAGACCCGAATAGAGAATATGAAATCGTAGGAGGTCCTCTTATTGCTGTGATGCAAGCTTCAAGAGTGGAAAACAATGAAGAAGATTCCAATGACAAGTTCAAGGTGACAAGTTTACACGTAGGAGGGTTGAAATTAAGTAGCAGAAGGAACGCTTGGGATGGGGAGAAGCAGAGGCTGACTGCGATGCAGTGGTTAGTTACTCACGGGCAATGGAAAACAGGTAAGAAAACCAGGTCTGTGCTGGTGAAGGGAGGGCATGATCTTCTGTGGAGCTTATCATCAAAAGTTATGGCAGATATGTGGCTCAAGCCTGTGCGAAATCCAGATGTGAAGATCAGTAATAGGTAGAATATTTGCAATTTCTATGAATGTAGTTTTTCACAATCTATGAATGTTTCTTTTTTTACCATCTTGTAAAAGGCAATCTAGTACTAGCGTTCATGAACACGACTAACCTCTTTTATGCCTTGAAGCGTTCCTTGTGCATGCTTACAACAATATGCTTGCCCAGGTGATAGTGAAACAAGATTGATTTTGTTCACATATTTGCTGTTTGAATTATGTAAATCTCCAGTAAAATAATCATGTAGTAAACTTGAAGAAACATCGCGGAGATGGATAAAAATGTCAACTGCTGGTGAATGAGGCGCACATTTTGCCAATAACAAGGAAGAAACCAACGATGTGTTGGCATTGGCAATCATCAGCTACTTCAGGATCACAATGTCCATCATCAGAACTTGATCCTAGAAGCGCTACAGGTCATCTCCATTCTCTCAAAAGAGTTTAGTATCTGATATCTCATTCGAATAATGGGTTCTCCAGCAAAACGCTTTCCATGAAACCTTCAACTGAGGATTATAGCTGGATGTTTTGCAGCTGAATTTGAATTCTGTATTGAGTACTGCAGATAGGCACCAAAACTCTATATTTGAAAGAGCTTGTCGATGGCTGCAGTGAAGTTCAAAACAATGAAAACCAACTATCAAGGTCCTTTTTAGTTGCGCAGACTCAATATCCTCCAATTATGTGAGATGTGTGGGCAACTGAGCTCTAAGAATTAAATCCTCTAGTAGACCTCCTTCTTGTTCTGCTGTTTCATTTTGAAACTCATAAATTATGTAAAAAAGAGTTAGCCGAGTAGAACTAATTTATCTTCGGTAAATCATTGCATTTTAAACCTGCTAACTCTTGCTCGCTAAATCCATCAAACAAATTAGCTAGATTAGTAAAAGAAAAAGATTTTAGCACCCTTACTAACTCGCTAACAACTCAAACATAGTATGATGGGTGCGAGATTATTGTAACAAAACATTAAGAGAAAAAATTATTACAAAATCAATTAGTCGAGACAGAAAGAATCGGAGACGTTCTGCTCTCTCAACTTCAAGTCAAGCACATGCTGGACCAAGCTAGCGAAGTTCTCATGAGAAGAGCCACTTTCTTCGACTGCCTTTTGAGCCATTTGCCCAAGTCTCTTAGCCCTTTCTCTAATCTCTTCCCCTTCATCCAGCAACTTCTTCGCTGCCTTCTCTACATCACTACCCTTCACTTCACTGCTCTCCACTCCCCACTTCGTCGGTGACTTCACACCGACCGCAACTCCAATATTAAGCACTTCAACGACCAGCTTTTCATTGATGAATTGTTCCGCAAAGAGGTTCCCATACTAAAAAAATTGGCCAACCTCTTAGAAATTAGCATCTTCTACTATAAGTATATATCTATTATAGCACTCAGTCAATATAGAACTATTAAGAGGTATGGACTGTTAAGCCCACCAAGCTATGATCTACTTGGCCTAATTCAAAGCGAATTGCTGGCCCATTTCCAAGTTAGCTAGTACGTTTTTTATTTGAGCACCATCTCAAACCCTTACGCTACTAACCCAGCCGTAGCTCACCAACCTATTCCGTCTTTCACTCGGGCCCATCAATCCCTACACGCTAATAATCCGAACTTAGCTTAACTTGGAGGCCAAATAATCTCACTCCTAGCAATAGGTCGGATAGCTTCACTTCACCGGACTCTGATACTAATTGCAGAATCAGATTCCTATATTAAAAAAATTAGTCAACCTCTTAGAAATTAGTATCTCCCACTTATAAACACATACCTATTATATCACTCAGCTAATATGGGACTATTAAGAGACGTGAACTATTAAGCCCATTAAATCAGAGTCCAATTGATCCAATCTAAGATGAATTGCTGGCCCACTTTAAGTTAGCTAGTCTGTTTTTCACTTGGACATCATCTCAAATTTCTACGTTATTAATCCGGCTCTAGTCTATTAAATTAGTCCGTCTTTTATTCGGACCTATTAAGTCCTACATGCTACTAATTTGAACTTAGTCTAATTTGAAGGCCCAACAAAATGATCATTGAAACACCTGATGAGACCGACTCAAGTGTAGAGTTCCGTCCGCAATGCGTCATGAACCCTCCGATGGACGGGTGCGACAAGATCATAACCTGTGGCGACCAGCCTCTTATCACTAACCCTCCATCGTGTATTCTCTCTTCGAAACTCTTCAACCATTCTTATAGTACTTCATCTCTGGCCTTTGTCTTGATCACCCAGATGAATGGTTTATCTGATGATTCGAGACCGACACCGATCTCGATGAGTTGAGAAGCTGGTGTATTTGCAAGACTTCAGAAGCTAACGTAGACAACGGAATTCGGTTTCACTGAATCAAGCCAGCTTCTACAAGTGAGTTCGTCAATGGCAGCCTTGTTCCCTCTCGCGGCAATGTCTTTTGGATCGTTGTTGTAGAGCGACATAGGTCCGATTGTCCAAACTCTTTTACCAGTTGTCTTCTCATAGAGTTTGCAGTATTCTGGCTCCATGTCTTGAAAGCTGTTGACAATAATTCCGTCAGAGTCGAGCTCAGCTTCTCTCATTTCCGCGCGAAACTTCTCAATTCCTGGCGCGCCGAAATTACCTGGCGTTTGCTCCCGTCTGAGTTCGACGCGGTGGAGCAGTCCAGGGATGACGAAAGCCTCATTCTCATTTTCTGAGTTCCAGTTCTCGTCGACCTTGTGCTCGCGGATGTTGTACAGAGAGAGCGACGAAAAGCAGTTCATGCCGTTGAAGATAAAACGCGGCACTTTAAGTACCGCGGCGACTTCCCGCGTCCACGGCTGCATCACGTCAGAGATGATGCAGTCCGGCGAAGGCCTTGTTGATCGAAGATGGTTGATCAACGGTTCTTTAAGCATCTTCTTGCTTCGAAGAATATCATCAAGAAGTCTCTAGAAGGGAGTGTGTCAAGATTCTCAGAACCGTCGGGCAATCCCATCTCCACAGAAGGGAACCGGAGGACGACGAATGTAACTGTCGCTCCGGAGTCTTCGATACGAGTAATGATCGGTTTGATACGGGCGGCGTTGAGGGGTGTGGTGACAACGGTAACAAGCACCTTACGGTCGGCGAGAGCTCGAGCCATGTCGATCATTGGAATGGTGTGGCCTTGTGCCATGAGAGGGACAAGAACAAAGTGAGCCTTTGGGTGATCACTGTTGTTTTTGCCGGAAGAACTATTTGGGAAGATTTGGTTAATCATTGTTGTTAATTGTTGTGGAGAGAATTAATGAATAAAATGAGTATTACTAGGAATGATTTCAAGAAGATTGGGAATGCTGATGTACGTATTATTGAAAAAAATGAGAACTTACGGATAATCAAAAGCAGTGCGTTCAAAACCTGTAACATTCATTAACATGATGATTGATGAATGGAGCAAAGAGAAGGTGACGCAGGCAAGGACATTCATGGAGGATGATTGATGAATGCCTGTGAAAGTCATAGATGGCGGGCACCAATTTTGATCTGGCTTGAAACACAAAACACCTATATGCTGGCAGATTAATTTTCAAACATTCAGAGAAGTAGAGTGTAGTTTAACAGCGCTTATCATTTCTTATTATTTTTCTTTATTTTTAATAATTTTTTATTTTCTTTAAAATATTAAATACTTATAAATTATACGTTATATATATATATATATATATATCAAATCCTAAATTAGGTAGAATTCTATAATAAAACTGAAGTCGGCCAAGAGCAGCCTTCTGCTTCAAAAAATATGGTGAACCTTAAAAAAAAGTACTTGCACCAAAAGGATTTTCCTTGGAGTAGCTGCGAATGATAGCAGTACTCATCTATCACAAATTCTAACTTCCTAGGTTTTGGATCTTGATTATAAACTTCGATTCTGGATTGCTCTACCAGATATGAGCTCATTCTTGAAAATAAAAGATATTTGAGAGTGCCATAAAAAAAAATATCCAAATAAAAAATATTTTAATTTTTTTAAAAAAAATATTTTATTTTTATCTCATAAAAAATAATAATAAATAATAATAAAATTTTAAGATATAAATTCTTTTATGAATGAGAAGCAATCCCAAACCGCAGCATAATCCAATAAGATTCTAACATCCATGAGCTAAGAACAAAGAGATAACTCATCTCTCTTGTACCCCACATCCCACATTCAGATTAAGAAGTGTCTAAGTTGTCAACAAATACAGCAATAAATTCAACTTCATAAATAAAAAATGTTTCGATTCCGGAGAAGACACAAATATTCACATAGCAAGCATACACTGCATTAGAAGGTAACACAAAAAGCAAAGAATTTAATGCCAATGACTTACCAAGTTACCAACTGTTCCTCTTTGAAGATTTGATCAACTTAAACTGCAAAATGACTTGAAATGAATCCCAAACTTCCCTTGGCATCATCCTTTCACCTTTGTTACACTTCCCAAGCTATAGACAGACCATAAACAAAGACCTTGTAAGTAGGTTGCCCCTGAATCAGAATCAGTCTCTTTTCTTTGATCCCACTGCGAAGAACTCTGTGATGACCTCAAGCGGCATGCCCTTTGTCTCGGGCACCTTCAAGTATACGAAGACGAAAGATATGACGCACACAATCGCGTAGATGCCAAACACACCAGCAAGACCAATGGATTTGAGCATGACAGGGAGGGTGTAGGTGACAATGATATCTCCAATCCAAAATGCTAGGGCGCAGATGGCAATGCAGACTCCACGGACACGCGTTGGGAAGATCTCAGCACAAAGGATGTTCGGGACAGGACCAAAGCCCATGACAAAGCAGCAGAAGTACAGGATAACACTCACAGTGGAGAGCACGGCATGCAACAGAGTGCTCATGTGAATGAGATTTGCCAAGACCAAGATGATCAGAGTTGCTATAAGGATGGGAATGGTAGTCAGCAGGAGATACCTGTTCAAATATTGACAGATATCTAGAAATCATTATTGGCAGCCATGCAGGATTCCAATATAAAAGCTGGAAGAAATATTTTAAACATAAACTAAAAGACGGTTTTGAGTAAAGAAGAACGAATTTTACCTTCTTCCAGAGAAATCCATGAGCCTCATTGCAATACCAATAGCAGGAAGCATCAAAAAGGTGGTGAGTGCACTGATCAGGATAGAAGCAGAGTCAGAACTGATGCCTATGTTTGATAGAAGGACACCAACACCTGCTTGCTCAAGAATCTGAGGAGTGTAGTAGAGAACCCCGTTTATGCCAGAGAACTGCATAGCAAAAGTTATACGTAATTATAAGCACGCCCTGGAAAAGTGCAAAACTTACAATAAAAAGTGAAGGAAAAGGAGATAAAGATCTTGCCCCTTAAAGTTTAACCAGCTTCAAGATATATACATAAAACAAAAAGAAGAATGTCGTAACAACATATGCATCACTCAAGGTATAATAATTATCCTTTGTCTTATCTTAGTTCCAATTCTAGCACCTTATTGATGCTTATCTGTCCTCCGATAATGTAACTGATTAGGTAATAATAAGATAATGAGTATTTACGTATTTTGGGTTCTTTGATGAACCAACAGAGTTGATTTTGTTTTAGTACTAATTTGTTAATTCGAAAAATAGGGTAAACTTTTATGGTCAATAAGCTAAGTTATGGTTCCAATGGATAATGACCCATCAAGAAGTATATTCTCCACCATAAGCTTTGGTAGGAAAGAGGATACATTACAAACGTGAAAACAGCAATTGCCAATAATTAATCCCAATTTCATCATTAGTCTTACTAGAATAACCTGTATTAACATGTTACAAAGGAGAACACATGCCTATTCTCAAATCTATCAACTATCAAAATGCAGGTTTTGGACATTTAAGACAAAAGGTGATAATTATCCCTTTAGAAGCAGAACACTTTCATGCATAGTACAATCTAATAAGTACCCGCTCATCAAAATGCAATAGTATCTTTTCGGTCATATTAATCTATTACCTTTTCTAACTTGGTGATGCAGGTTAAAGGTCGAGACTGAGATTGCAACAAGATTAAAAAGAATGTGAATGTGGTGGATTATAAGCAAGCTAATTGCATACTTACCTGCTGAAGAATTTGTAGCCCAACACCAACAAGCAGTGCAGCCTTAACACCTGGTTCAAAAAGATCTCTCCATGATGGACCTTTAGCAGCTGTCTCTGAGGGATGAACCATAGCCGGCCCAACTGGATGTTGCTCCAATAGAGCTTTTGAATATAAAGCAGGTTCACCAACCAGAGCAGCAGCCTGCACAAATTCTCCTTCCTCAGGAGGCTCGCCACCAGGAATTGAGACAAGGGATCCCCTCCTAGAACCAGGTGCACCCTCTCTATGGAGGTAGACCCTCTTAAAACCTCCTTCTTTATTACCATCTGGCCCTTCTTTCTCAGTCCATTTCCAAGCAAGCTGCCATCCTCCACCAATTCCTGCTGTAGTCCCTGACTCTCCCTCAGCACCCAGAAGGCTACTGAATATACTTCCATGTGTTTGAGCAACACCCTTGCCTTCAGCACCTGTTGCTTGGCGTGAAAGAAGAGGACTCTGCAAGTTGTCATCAGAATCACCTCCAGCTGCATCTGGTGCATCAAATGCATCATCCTCATCACCCTCTCCTTGAGCCTCTTCATCCCATTGCTCTGTCTTGGGTTGCTGCTCTCCCATATTAAACATGCTGCCAAAGTTGGGAAACAATATGCTGCGCATGCTTCCAGTCTCAGCTGGCTTTTCATGGACGCTCCCAAAGAGAGTAACAAGTGGGTCCATAAGTGGAACATTAGAGTTCTGTACACTTGCACCACGAGAAACTAGACCAAGAGTACTACCAAGGATGCTCTGCCCTGTTGCAGGTCTTGCAATCCAGGATTGACCTGCTTCAGGTCCGTATAGCACAATCTTGTCCTTATCCTCAGCTAAGGTCTGGTCGTCATCGAGCTGATCAGCAGGACCAATTATGTACTCTTCTATGGACGTCTCTTGACCAACACCTAAACCTTCAACAAGAAGAGCCATTTCTCCTGCAACAGCAAGAAATATCAGGATTCCCTTTATACATAACATGAACGTCCGTAAAGTTCACAACAAGCTAAGACCAATTCAAATAATAAATAAGAACAAAAACTGAGATAAGAGAGGTTGTACAAAATAACAAGCTCCCTTCAAAATCAGCAAGGCAGCTATTAAAGCAAGACTTTGAAGAAAGTAGAATCGCAAAGACTTCCTGACGTTAAACTAGTTGTAAAAACACCCCTTGAACTCATTTATTACAGCACATAGTGACCGGTGGTTTGAAGAAGTACAGAGTAGAAAATATCCCGGAATATCTTCAAGGATTGGATCATTCATTTTCTGAAGCATACTTTCGAAGCAAAGAATCTAAACACTGCAAAATATCCTGAAGCTGCAAAAGACTAAGCTCCCTTACAAAACACATCAAATGGTGCCTTATTGATAAAGAATGCTTAAAACTACTGTCATTCTAGGTGATTTTACGAGCAGTGAAGTATGTATGCCAATGTACATCTACTAGACAAAGTGAATTGACTACAACAAGTGACCATTGACAAGTATTCTCAACACAATTACTACAAACTTCAGTTGAACTCGTACTTTGTCGAAAAAAGTGCATGCCTTATCCTACAGGCATCCTTCATACCAAAATAAACAAAATAAATTTCTCTTATATAAAAGAGATGAAAATCTTTTTTCTTTTCTGAGAAAGATTGAATTTTCAAGTAAATCAACTACCTATATAAATAAGTAAGTACCTTGAGTTAGGATAAACATGTAAAGTCAGTTAAAACTGATAATTCATACAAAGTAGCACAACAAAACTACAGGTAGGACATTTTTAACCTGAAACATCTTCCCTTCCACGTAACCTCTGCAAGACCTTTTTCGCCTCTGACATGTGTCCTTTGCTTACTAGCCACCTCGGGGATTCAGGTAAATAGAATACTGCTAGTGCAAAATATAACAACGAAGGAATGAAGAGAACTCCAAGCATCAAGCGCCAGTTAGGATGCACCATAAGAGACATTCCAAACACCATGCAGTAGGAGAGAAACATTCCTCCAGACCCACTGAATTGAGGAAGGGTATTCAACAATCCTCTAATATCTGATGGTGCAGTTTCAGAAATGTATAGTGGAACAAGCGTAACAGCTAAACCAATACCTAGTCCATCAACAAGCCTTGCCAACAAGAGAACATAGACATTGGGAGACCATAACATTATCAAGCCACTAAGGAAGTAGAGGATTGACGAGACAATAAGCATGGGCCGTCTTCCTACTGCATCAGAGACTGCTCCTGAGAACGTCGTGACAATGGTGGCTCCAATAAGGGACATGGCCACAATCAGACCCTCTACTGTAGGCTGGCTCTGCAACTGGAATTCCCTTTTTATATACAGAACAGCCCCTACAGAACAGAAAACAATAACAAATGAAACTTGATTTGTGTTTACTTTATGGAAGATATAGCAAACAATGGCTTTTGCCTCCGAATTCATAAGTGAAGACCTGAATAGCTAAAGAAAGCTAACACAGTTGCAATCAAATAAAACGGTTTCTCTGTGGGACGGCAATTTCCTATGCAAAATTCTTGAAAATATCAGAATTGCAATACCAAAGCAAAATGATTTATGTAAACAGCACACATCTACCAAGTTCCAGTTAATTTCAAGTTTCCATCCAAAGATGGCTTCCAAACTTTGTTAAAAGCAAGCACCTGCTGCTCCATAACCCCCAACATATTATATAATCTACCTTGATATATAGCTACTTGTTCTTTAGTAGAAGAGTTACAAAAAAGTCCTCCGTTACCTCAAAGCAAAATTTAAAGTGAACCTAAAACATGCACTGGAAGCCAAACACCCCCATCTCTACTACACTCTCTGATCTCTATGATACGATGACTCTGATATTAATCTTAACAAGGAACAGCCTTCAAAGTTTCCCAAGTAAGGCTGCCACCTTTTGCACATATCAAGAGATGCCATAAATCCAACTACATCAGCAAACAAGATTATCGCACGCATCTGTCACAGCCACACGTTCTACCAACAAACCACCCAAAAGATCCTTCCTTCAACAAAATTTATCACTATCGAACAAATACCGAATCTCCCAGCAAACACCCGTAATATTCCTACAAAATTTCCATCACTGCATCATCTAAGAACAGATCTCAGTCCTTCTTCATCATTACAAGGTGCAAAACAACCAAAAAAAGAAAAGAGAAATACTTTTTAAGAGCGAAACCATCAAATAAAAAATTCAAGCCGGAATCTCTGATAAATACAACAAAGATGCAAAAACAAAGACAGATTTCAAAAAGAAAAGATATAAAAAAGATCTCACAGCTAAGAGATTCCAGGAAAACAATGAAATTTACCGGCGATGGTAGCATTGTCCCATCCTTGAAGCAAGTTCCCAATCGAAGCGGCAATAGCGACCAACACTGCTCCTCTCATTCTCTGTCTCCCTTCACCCTGTCCAATGGAAGAATGAATCGATCTGTGAATTCTCTTCTTCTTCAGAGCAATAAGAAGAAGAAGAAGAAGAAAGAACAGCTGTTGGGTTGCCTAAAAGAGATTATTTAATAGAACCCACCAGAATGCCGCAAACAAAACAAAAAACACCCTCAGGTATATCAATCCTCTTCCCAATCAAACATCTATCAAACTTTACAAAATAGAAAAATTCAGCATCAGCGAAGCTTGATTAATTTGTAACAAAAGAAAAATAATAATTGGAGAATAATATAATTATAACCATTAAATAAAAACAGCAAGAAAGAGAGAGTGTGGTGTGGGCTAGAATTGAGGCCGATAAGCAAGAGAGTAGTGGCGTGGAAGAAGAACGCCCAGGCGGGCCCACTAAGATGCTAACATCTGCAGAGTGCAGACGAGAATAAGGACAGCACTATATAACACAGCGATAGAAATGTACACATATACATTGGCGAGATATAATTAATTACCTGATTAATTGTTACGTTAAATATTGATTAACTTGTTTTACATCTGTAGGCTGTAGCAACTTCTACGAAGCTGGTTTGTCTCTTTTGACAACTTGATTATTAAAATTTTGACAAATGTTTTCTTTTTCTATATGTTGGCTAGGTGAGAGAACAGAAGAAAAGCATGAAAAAAATAAAAAAGGCTGAGAGATTGTTTCAATATTCGTAATTGAGTTTCGTAAAAATAAAAATAAAAAATAATTTTTTTTTAAAATTAAAATAAAAATAAAGTTTAATATTTATGTTTCAATAGTCTTTTAAAGTACGTTAAAAATTAAAAAATATAATTATATTAAAAAGTGTGCAAATAATAAAACTGAAATTTTGTATATAAAAGTAAAGTTCTGAATTTTTTATATAATTGAAACATATAAACTGTTCGGAATTCAAAATTTGAAAAAAAAATAGAATACCAATATTTGAAACACGTCTTGAGAAATCTTTATTTTGTTAGAAATGTGTGACTTTCGAGGAAGCCTTTAAGAGTGTTTTTAAAATAAAATTCCTTTAAAATAAAAATAAATAAGAAATAAATTTATTATATAAATATTTTTTTTAATTTTTAAATATTTATAAAAAATATATTATAAATTATAAATAAAAATTAAAGAATTACTCTATAGAAAAGTAATGCCAAACGCCTCTGCTACCTTGCTCTGATGGAAACAGTAAAATCAGTTGGTTAATCAAGTGAGTGGCTATGTATCATATATTATTGCTAAACAATGCTTCCTTATCTTCTAATGATGAGAATAATAAAAGGGAAATCTAGAAAAAAGAAGATCCTGTTAATGACTAGTGGTGTATGTACTATATATAGTGAATGTTTGGTAATGCAATGTATTTTATATTACCATTTGTTTATAAATTTAAATTTTTTTAATATAATTAAAATATTTTTAGAATTATAAAATATAAATAAATTTATATTATAGAAATTATATATATATATATTTAAATTTTTAATTTTTAAAAACTCTGAAATAAAATTTTAATAAAACTATTTATTTGAAATATTCTAAATTGGTCCAGTAAGTACTAGATCAACTATGACAAAACTGTTGTATTAATTAATAATTTTCTTGTTGAATGACAAGCGGTGTATCATGCATGGGTACTCAGTATTTGAAATATCTTATAAAATAAATTATTTTTAAATAAAGAAAAAAATTTTCTATTTTAAAAATATAAATTTTATTTTTTATATCAAAAAAATATACAATAAAAAATTTCATTACATAAATTTTTTTATATTTTTAAAATTTTAAATAAATTTTTTAAATACTTATAAAATATATATTAAAGTATATAAATTAAATAAATTAAAAAAGAGCGTTTGAAAATAGAAACGTTTGAAAAATCCAAAACTTCTTCTCTCTAGGCAAAAATTATTTTATTTTATATTTTTTAATATTTTTTTAATAATATAAACTTTATTAAAATTTTAAAAAGATAAAAGTTTTACATATATTAAATATTTTATTATTATTATTTTTTAAGATAAAAAATATTTTTAAAATTATAATAAAAATATTTTCCTTCGTAAAAGTTTTACTTTAAAAGTATTTTCAAAAACCAAATTTTAGATCAATGATAGCTAAGGGCATGTGGAAGTATTTTTAAAAAGTAGTTTCCGTTGGGCGTTTCTTGGATTAATCAGCCCACCAACATAAAAGGCCGGGCCTTTTTATTAGACAGCCCATCACAGAAACGTTTTCTTTCACATTTGGATAGTGCTTGATTTTGCAAAAATATTACGAGGGCTCTTATGTCACTAATCTACCTATTAGTAGGCCGGTACTACTAACTTCTGTAGACCAAGACCTGTTACCGGTCTCCTTCTTCTTCTTCTTCTTCAGTTAGCCGTCGTGCGGGGAAAACAAGAAATCAAAGTTGGTTCTATTTTTTCTCTCAAATTCTCACAAATCGCTTTTTCTAGAGAATCCAAATCTAAGTTTTATATAAGGAGTTTTTGGTTAGAGATCTTCAGATTCCTGATAATTGATTGCAGTGATGGCGGAGAGCGAGCAGAATTCTTCGCTGGAGAACAGGCCGGGTGTATTGGTTATTGGCGCTCCCAACGTTGGAAAACGGACTCTGCTTTCCAGCTATTCTTTTTATCCTTTCTAAATTTGAGTTCTTATTTTGTGAATCATAGTTGTGTTTTGCTATTGCTGTATTTGGATTTGATCATGACTTTGTTGAATTTCATACTTTTAGATGTTTGAATTTCCGATTGAATCATGGATTTTGTTTTTTATTTTCACTTCTTTGTAACTCTTAGCTCGTATCTAATGGAACGCTCAAAATGTAGATACATACTATAGTCACTTAAATTATCTAAAGAAGCTTTTCTACTTGTAGGGTGTTCTCTTTCTACTATGCTCATGTAAATTTTAGAGATATAGGATAAAATGGGCTTCTCTGCATTCAAAATAACATCATTTACTCATTGTCTGAGATGATAATCTACTAACTAATAGTAGCCTTTAAGATTGGCCAATACTTGATGCGGAAGGACGACATTTATTACCATGTTCTGTAAAGTCCCAATGATTTCGATAATATGTGGGAGACTTCAGTGACTTGTATATGTATCTGCTAAAGCAAGATCAGTTCATTTACATGTTTCGTATTTTTAACAGTTATTGAGTATATCTAAGAGAAGCTGAGTAATTATGTGGGGTACCCCTTTGAGTATTCCTTCGCATCCACCTCTTTGTTGTACAGTTGGGTGAGATACATGCCTCGTGGTGGGTGTTTAAAAATGAATGGGGTATACAACTGGGTACCCACAGTTCTATTCGACAGAGTTGCAAAGGTATTTTTGGATAAGTAGTGCACTGATAGTGTTGTATTCACCTGGCTCCTCATCCACTTGGCTGGTCAGTCTTTTGACACATACTTTTGGTTTATGGTGTCTACTTCATTACCATTTCAAAACATTTGTAACTTTGGCTTTCCATGAGGTATTCCTGTATGCTTCAGTTGCACTTTGCCTTCCTTTCATGTTGGGAAAAGTAATGGTCTGCTTTATGTTTCTGAAATGCACTCTTCTAATATCTAGAAAATGTCCTTTTTTTTTGTGGTGTTTTCAGAAGTTATGCTGATGAACACTTGAACAAAATTGCTTGAGAATCTGATGATCTTGTCCTGATTGTTCCTTCCTGCTATGTCTCACATTAAATCAACTTTTCATTTTTTACAGGACTTCTCTCGGTTGACATTCCAGAAACATCTGATTTATCTAAAGGGTTACACTGTCAAGGGTGAGGATCTGACCCGAGAAAACATGAAATCTTATCTTTTTGAATGATCATTTGATTTGTGGTTTACTTGTCAGTTGGACAATCGATACAAAGTACTACTCGGTGGACATTTCTGTCTGGGCAGCTCATCTTGAAGAAGGCTTCTCTTTTGGAAGTTTGCCAATTACAAAGCAACTGGAAGCATTAGTGATGGTCTTTGACATGATTGATGTTCGTAACTTACCCAATAGTTTGGCTTATCTTTTATTATCAATTTGGCGTGGACTTTAAATATTCAAAATTTCTCGACTATGAGAAGCAACTGTTTGCTTTACAAATTGAAAGTTTTCCGTGTTTAATCTGCAGGAATCTTCTTTCAGTTTGCTCCAAAGTTTTGTGTCAAGTGCCGACATTAAAAATTTTGAAGTATTGTTGTGTATAGGCAACAAAACAGACCTTGTGACTGGTCATAATGCCCATGCAGAGTACAGAACGTATCTGCAAAGGCGAGAGAAATCAAATAGCGATCCCCATCCAGAATTCTTGGACCATGGAATAAATGAGGCCGATGGTTATAGCTTGTTGGGAGAGGAAGAGCCATCATTTGAGTCGAAGAAGATCTTGGACTGGTGTAGCCTTTATAATATTGAGTTTATTGAAGCTTGTGCATCAAATGCTGATTTTGACAAATGTAAGTCCTCCTGTATCTTCTTCAAGATACTTCGAGTTTCTGATATCAACAAATTGCTTATATTTGTACGCTAGCTAACATTTTCGTAATTTAAGAAGTTCGGTTTTCCAGGTAACTGTTCGAACAATTTAATGGAATCAGCTTTTTAATAGTTTCTAAACCCAAATACTTTTAACTGCATGAGTTGTTTGCAATGGTTTATTGACTATTTCATCACAAACTAATGCAAATATGTAATGTTTTCACCTTTCCTGAACAGAACCAAATCACTTCCAGTGTCCACTACCAATATTAAACATTGATGTTCGATGATTAGGATCTTGCTTTTGTGACAGGTCTGTCAATTGATGGGGATATTCAAGGTGTAAACCGAGTTTATGATGCTCTCTCAGCTCATATGTGGCCTGGAATGATTCTGAAATCTGGGAACAAAGTAGCTGCACCAACACTCCTTGAGAAGGATGGTAAACACAACGAAGCCTATAAGTAACCATTTTTACAGTATGACTTGTATATAAAATCAGACCTGCATGCTATAGATTTTTCAAAATTCATTTGAGGTGTGCGAAAGTCCATCGAATTGGCTTCTAACTAGTGTCGTTTTTAATTCTATATACTCTGGTGACCAGAGACGACAGATACTGAATCTGATTATGAGTTCGAATATGAGATCCTATCTGGGGGCTCATTGGGAGACTGGGAAGGTGCAGGTGAGTCATCTGCCGATTTTGACAGCGAAATGGCAGCAGGCATGTCAATGGGAGCTACTGCCAAATATCTTCAAGAATCATTAAACCTCAGACAGGAAAACCATCCTAAACATGGAGCTAGATCCCTGGCTTCAGCTTCTGTTTCTGATAAATTCGACATCCCTGCTTCAAAAACAATCGTAGATCATGAGTCCACAGGACGTGGGGACAGTGCAGATGGTTCTCATAACTTGGACAAGGATGAACCTCTAGATTTTGATGATCTAGAAAGGTTAATGGGTGAGATCAGCAACATGCGCAGTAGTCTAAGGCTTATGCCAGATTTCCAAAGAAGAGAAATGGCTGGGAAGCTGGCCTTAAAGATGGCTGCCATTTTTGGTGACATGAGTGACGAAGAAGAGGTAGTGACAGATTAGACTTGGCCTTTAATATGGAACAAAGTATGTGATGCTCCATTCGGTACTTGGCAACACACGTCACATGTAGATAGACAGCTCATTGAAATACAATTCTGGTTCTGTGTGAGAAGGTAGTGTTTGAAATGCAGAACATAAGTGTTATACTGTAAACTCTACAATGTGATTTCAATTTTGTAGGCAAGACTTATGAGTATAGTTAGTTTGAAGCTTACTCGTGTCGAACTTTGATAAGTATACTCAATTACAGGTTGTTGCAATGGAAATCTTGTATGAATGCGTAATTTGAAAGCAGGGTACACAGCTGGCTTTGTAGAAAGCTGACAAATCAGCAATGTTGCTGGCTGCGAGCCGATAGAGAATTGACAAGTCAGCACAGGAATGACAGGTTGAGTTGTCCAGGCAAATAATGACTCCGTAATTCACAGTAGTGCTGCTGCTTATCAGTGAATTTCAATTCAACCATAGAAATTGGAATGCCCACTCACGGATTTCACAAGCTATAAAAGGAATTCTCCAAATGAAAACACAGAGCCGGACAAGAGAGATACTGTAAAAGAGTTCCTCCAACCAACACCGTCCAAAGTGAGGGATGATAAGATGTCTTTTAACTAGTTTGCTTAATTATAAGAGGTCAAACTTACTATAAAACTTTGCTTAATTATAAGTGCAGCACTTCATATGTCAAACTTCTTCAGATAAAAATTGATCTTGTAGTGTTCTAATGCTAGTATCTTCTTTTGTTCCTAGAAAATTAAAAAAGAAAAAAAGTTTATGCTTAATAGTAGATTTGCAACTATACAAAGGACAATTATATGTTGTTAACTATGAAAATTAAATAAAATATACACATTAATATCCTCTTAATGATACTCCGTTTAGGTTACAAGTAGGTATACATGATTTCATACTGCTTCCTTTTATTATATTCTATAGAAAGTTAGAACTCTGTTCTTATGATAAAAGCAAAAGAGCAAATTGGCGAGTCTTGATGGACCAATTAACCCACGCAAGGGCTTCTACGGTTTTTTACAAAAGTAAATGTTGCAAGTGTATTTTATCTCTTAAAAATATTTAAAAATATTTTTAAAATAAAAATTTTCTAAAACGAAAGATATTTTTATTTTTTTTTGAAAAATAAATTTTATTTTTAAATTTTAAAAATAATAAAAATAAATAATATAAATTTTAATTATCTAAAATTTTTTTATAAAAAAAATATATAAAAAATATATTAACAAAATTATTTTTTGAAAAAAATAATGCTAAACAATCCTAATAGAATATATAATTTTGACAGACTCAATAAAAAAAAAAAAACACGTAACGTTATTTGGTGCTTGACTTTTCTGAGTCGGATTGTGGAATGATGTATGGATGAGTTAGGGATGCTCTTTTGCTATGTGTTGATTTGGACGTGTTTTCAGTTTGATCATTGTTTTACTATAATATACAACTTAATATATTAAGTAGTAAAACAAAAGTGTTGATTATAATGCAATCTATTCACTTTGGCATCCAAAGACACGGGAATGTGGTATTCTGATTCAGCAAACAAGTTATGTCTTCTCTTTGCTAAGATCACCATGAAAACTCGATCTAAATTCGTCCACAAAAACAAAAGGAAAACAAAATGAAGAGATAACTAGTCAAGGAAACATGTCAGATAATGATTTCCATCTCTTTTCTTCAAATGTTTTGCTATCATCTTGTCAGGGTAGTATCAAACATTTGCCAAAAATGTCCTGGCAATAACAGAAGATATTATTTTTAATAAAACATAATGATATTATCAAAGAATTTGTATACTTATTTTCACTTAGTAACATAAGGTTTATTTGTTATCGACTTTATTCGCTCGGATAGCGATATTTTACCTTATTGGAGTTATAATATTAGGATAAGGTTCCATTCTTTGAATTTCTTGGTTTTCTTTTCCTCATAGAACTTAAACCGTAACATGGATTCTTCTTTATTTTCAGAAATATTTTAAAATACTTTTAAAAAAATTTTAAAAAGAAAATATTTTTAAAATATTTTTAAAATAAAATTTTATGATATACAATTTTTAAATATTGTAGAGTTTAATTTATAAATATTATAAAAATTTCTTAAAAAATATAATAAAAAATTGAAATAAGATAAAAAATTTAGCCTAATATCACCTCAGTCAAAAGAGTATATATAGAATATGAGTATCATTAAGTGTTACCTATTATACATGATTATGAATTACTTTCATCAATTATAGATTTTTACTAGTTCTATTATTGGCCTTTGCCTAACAAAAAAACAAAATTTGAGGTATTATCTTTTGGTTTTGTGGTGATTTTAATTTATAATCTTTTGTTCCTTCCCTAGCTAGCTAGTTTATGCATTCCATCTTTTCTTCCTAATTATTATTTTATTTCTGTCTACACTCTAATTTCATGTTTTTTAAGAATAGAATCTATTTGATATTACACGCGCATAAAATTGAACCAAAAAGTCTTTAAACTGGCTAACAAATATTTGAAAGTGCTATTAAAATAAATTTGTCTAAAATAAAAAATATTTTAAAAAATTTGAAAACATAAATTTTATTTTTATTTTAAAAATTAATAAAATAATAAATAAAATTTTATGACATAATTTTTAATTTAAAAATTATAAACTATTATAAAAAATTATTACAAATTAAAAAAAATAAAAAGAAATTAAAAAGCACTTTTAAATACCACTTAAATGTATTAATTCTACCACTTGACTAATAAGGATTTATTCACTTGTTACTAAAGTGATTTAAAATCGAAAAATTTAAAAATAACCTACTAAAATAAATTTATAAAAACTACATTTTTAGAAATTAATAATTTTAAAATTTATTTTTTAATAAAAAATAAATTACGGATAAAGTAAAACACCCACCCAACTAGCAACTGAATGCACTTATAAATTGCAATGAATCTAAGCAAAGGCGTTAGCATCTCCATCAATTATTAGAGTTGAGGTACTTAAACAAAAGGTTTATATTATCTACAAGTTTCTTTTGCCAATAATGTCACCAAACTTGCTACAATATTTTTCATCTAGAAGAATAATGCATTTAAATAAGATTCAAGTTGCATATAGTACTTAATTGGTAACATAATTAAATCTCAAAATGTTGTTACTATCTTATAATCTTATTGAATTTTTGCATGCTTCTTACCTAAAAAAGCCAAAAATTTTAAAACCAATATTTATGAAATGTTCAGGCACCATCTTACAATCTTAGCAAAATGAGAAAAAGGAAACAAAAACACTATAATTGTTGTATTCACCGACAAAATGACTTCATACTGAATAATTATTATATATGTTTCTGCAAGGTTTTAAATCGTATCTTATATGTTATATTAACACATTTTAACATCTCCATTATTAACTCTAACTTACATTTGTTGTAGAAGATTAGGTGAGCCTGCAACACCTAAAAATATATTTCTTTTTAAATGTTTTTGCGTCTGACTTAAACCTCCCAAATTAAGTGACACAGAATGATAGCTTCACCACTATGTCAATAAAATCTTGTCATTTGTTATATAATGCACCTAGATTACATTACAGAGGTATAACTCTCAACCACTGGCGATCGATTTTATAATCCGAACATAGATTTATATAAATAAATATATATTTTTTTTCTGAAAAATTTACCTTTTTTTTAAAGAAATAATAAAGAGTCAAATAAAATACGTCTTTAATGTAAGAAAAATAACTCAATATATATATATATATATATAACATGTTGGTAGTTGCTTGTGTTGCTGCTGTATCAAAGCAAATTAAAAGGAGTTTTGTTAAAAGTAGTACTACTACAAGTAAAGCAAAGCAAAGCAAAGCAGTTCACGTGAGTTCCAACTGCCAAAGCCCACGTTACTTGCATTTGCATTATTTCCTTTTCCGAGAGCAGCAAACACAAGAAAGCAATCCAACCAACTGCTCACTCTTCATGCCATTCCTGCCTGCCCTCTTCACCTCTCAATAGTTATTAAGTACCCTTTCTTTCTTCTATCCTTCCTTCCTCTAAAAATTTATTTAAAAAAAAAAAACAAACTGTTCTTCTAGAGAAGAATTACTATATATCTCCGTTCAGTTAACTTGTTGATCAATGATTATCGAGATTGTTCAGTGATTTAAACAATTAAACCAGATTCCATAACTCAGTTCTCAAAAATCACTCACAATTTCTTCCTTCTCAGCCTTCAAAAGCAAGCAGAGCCTTAAAATTTCTTGTTCTCAAGATGCTAGCAGAAGATTTAACAAAGAAACTGAAGAAATTAAACTCTTTTTTCTTTGGTTACTGATGACGAATTGAATTAATAAACAACTCAGCAGCACTTCATCTTCCGTTCTAATTTTTTTCCCCAGATATTTACAACCAAAGTTCCCACAGACCACAAAATAAAATTTCCTTTCCTCCGAACTTAGAAGGAAAAAGAAAACAAAATAAAATCAACAAAACAGAAACCAGGAAAGCTGAAATCAAGCTGTTCATCAACCTTAGCAAATTGATCAATTATTATATCGATCAAGGCAAGAACCTTTCTTCGCTGTTCGCTGCAGCACCACAGCTTTGCTGCTGCTGCTGTTGTTGCTGATTTACCCCCGCCCTTGTCGAAGCTCCGCAGTGGCAACACCTTGTCGTCGGCGCTGGAACTAAAACACCACGTCGACAAGACGGGCACGACGAGTGAGCACCTAGCCACATGTCAACACAGGAAGCATGAAATGAATGCCCGCACTGCGGCAAGATCCGAATCCGCTCACCATCTTCAAACTCCGACAAACAGATCGGGCATTCCCTAGCAATCTTACTCACCTCTACCGAAGACGAATCGAACGGCAGCGCCGGTAGAGATCGAATCGCTTTCTTCTTGAGCCCTTTCTTATTATAATTATTATTACTGCTGCTGGAATTAGTACTCGAGTTTGGACTCGTTGCAGCACGGCGAAGCCAAGCGCAACGAGCGACGAGAGCTAAACCGACAACACAGATTAAAGCACAGAGAAGAGCTGCGAGGATGACGACGACATCAGAGTCCACAGAGACAGCTTCTGGTGGTTCTGCTTCTGCTGCGGCGGCGTAAGTCCGTACCGGAGAGGTTTTGTTGCTGTTAATTCCGGAGTTGGTGGTGTTTGAGTTGGTGTTGGAGAGCGTTGTTGTTGTTGCTGTTGTTTCTCGAAGTATTCTTGCGAACCGCCCCATTATGAGAGAGAAGAAAACGTGACGGCGGAGAAAAGTGAAGGACAGAGAGTTATGAGAGGTAGGAGTGGAGGGAGTTGTTTTTATATATAGAGAGATGCAAATTGAAGGAATTAATAAAGACGCTGATATTACTAGGGTTATTTTTGTCTAATAAAAAGTTTTATTCAAGAGGTTTGCAGTATACGGCTCGGAATATAGTTTTTGGCAGTGAAAGTTTGTAGGTAGTTTTCGTAAAACAGACAAATAAAGAATCGTTTCGAAATTAAGAATGACGAATTAGAGATGTTCTGCTTTTTGAGAGTTTAAGTGAAAATTCGGGTGTCGTAGTTTTTATACAACAAATTAAATTTGAATACGATGATTTTTTTGTGTATTTTAATTATTATTTTGTTTTTTTTTTTATTAAAAATTTTATTTTTATCAAAATTTAATTTTAAATTTAATTTTATATATTTTAATTTTTATATCAAATTATATTTCTACCAAATTTAAATTTTTGATAAATTTTATTTTTATAAAATTTATTTTTAAGTAATAAAAACACGTCATGAGGTGATGAAACTGATCTTGACAATGAGTATCACCACAGTTCTACGACTGATTTGGAAATTTTGATAACTTGTCAAAGAAACTACATATAATGAATGATTCTCCAACTTTTCGAAATATTATCACGGTGTTTTTGCAATTAATTAATTCCAAAGACAACAGTTGATCAAGAGTCCCTTCATAATAAGTTTTCAAATTAAAAATTGCGGTTACATGAAAGTATTGCGATAAACAAGTACGAACAGCATCTAGAATGCAGGATTTAATCAAGTATCAAAAATATTTTTCGGTTTGTTTTCTGTTGTGATATTGCAAAGATTCTGGATAGCTGAGTTTGATATATATGCCTAAAACCTTTATTATCCGTTCGCGAAAAGAGCACTATAAAACATAAGAGGGACCGAATTCAATAGCACAACAACATGTGGAGACATTTTCTTCTTTTCAAAGAGATTATTGTTTCAACTTTTCAAAGATTAAAAGATTATATATTTTTATATAGAAATGGGAATGCATGTTAAAAATCATTTTACAAAATCTAACTTTATCAAAATAAACAAATATATAAAATTCTCTGTTAGATTCATTCATATGTTATCTAAATCTTGTCGGCTAATAACTGAGAAACAAAGTATTTATTTAGAAGAAAAAAGTTAGACCCTTTTTGAAAAGGCATTTGATTCTTTTCTTCATTTTTGGAGAGCAACAGTAGCAGCAGAAATATTTTTCAGTTTAATATGTTAATGCAGTGGAGAGTTATAAGCAGTGTAGTCCATTGTTGCAGATCTTTGCCGGCGCTTTACTGTAGCAACAAATCATGTAATTATTATTCTTTAATTGTTTATGATAACAGCTTGAAAAGCAGATGAAGGGAAGCAAATTCAATATCAGAGCAACATGTGGAAGAGTATGATAATATATCGCAATAATGAGTAAACTAAGACAGATACACTTTAAATTATAAGAGATTATACATGTTAAAACTTAGCAATCATATACAAGTTTCTTTACAACTTATCAATTTTATCTTCTGTTTGAGTTTCAACGATATCACCATATAATATCTGAATATCCAGTCTGTATAAGTATGACAGAAGAAATTTATTAAGTAAGATAACAAAAGAAGAGAGATACCCTTAGGTCCCTTGCAACTTTTGAAAAGAAGGTCCTTGAATTAATGGTAGGTATAAGATCTTGAAACTTCAGTGCTGATGCGAGAAGGGTATGCTGGAGATGGTGATGATACTTGGTAGAAGCTATATCGATATTCAAACTAAAGTAAACACTCAATACTAACAAGTAATCACTTTGTATAATCTATTGCTTATTATTTTGGGGTAGAGTTTTTAAAACTAGATTGTATATTCTTCTTGCTTTCTTCATGATATTAAACAAAAACTGTTTCCGAATTTCTAGCTTTTCACCATTGCAGGAAACGGTATAAATTTAAAAGCTCTATCAAATGGGCTGACGCTAGATTGAATGTACGATTTGATTTGTAGCTACTTGAAGTTTACTTTAGAAACTGGAGACCAATATACGTAATTCAATCCGTCTAGCTATCGCATTCTTGCAGCAGATAACAGTGCATTTGATGGTTAACTAGTCCCAACTTCTTCGTTGTGCATCTTTCATAGATTATCTCATTGAACAAATGAGAAATTTTTTGAAGATACCTGGCAGTTAGGGATTTGTTGAACATCTGTTGGAATATTGGTGCAAAAGCTTTGCCTCTCAATCTTCACTTGCTCCCTTCCTATGCTTCATAATTTCTAGCTGTTTGTATGGAATCGATATCTCAGCTTCTGTTTCTTTTAAATTTCATAAAAATAATGCTGCTTGATTGTTGTTTTGCATTTAGTACCCTGACGGTAAAGAGTATCATCAGTTACTAGTTCAATGTTCCCATATACCGTATAGAGCTCCTTGCTCAAATACGGAACTACAGAATTGGTTTCTAATCAGGCTGTCAATTATCAGAAATGATCCTTCCGCATGACCGCTAGGTCTTTGACCCTGAGAACTAAAGACTGCTCGTTTAACATCAAACACATTCATTAGTCTTCACATAGGTGCTTAGAATTGTACTTTCTGGAACATAGAGAATAAGAGTTAGGTATTTGGCAACTAATCCAAAATTTGGTTGGGTCATATATAACAAAATCCCTGAGGTCTTACAATGGACATAATTAATAAGAACACTTCTATAGTTCATCGATGAACTCCAGAAGATCATCAACCTCTTGTCTTAATGTAACAAGCTTCTGGTCGACTGAAGCAACCCGACTTTCAGTTTCCCGTGCACCTTGTTTCCTCTCAAAGCTTTCGACCACAATCGAGTGTTTAAGCATCAGCTTCTCTTGCAATTCCTTCTCTTTCGAAATGAGCTCCTCTACCTGCATCCAGGAACCAAATAGACCTTAGCGCATAGCAATCAACTACATAATGCAAGTATAAAGTAGCATTTCTTTTGAGGATCAACCAATAGCATATGTATTCTGACTACATTACAGTATATCTTCGAAGTTCAGGTCATTCACACTGTTTTTCAATAACTTGAAACACCTACTTAGAGCATTGCAAGTACATTAGTAAACTATAATTGCAGTAATTGTCAGAGAGTACATCTTCAATGAAAGTAAAAGGAACTAAATTGAGATGGGAGGAATGCGAATGGCATACATAGATGTCTACTCAATGATGCCCACATCATAATGAAAAGTTAGAAAGTACGGTCATCATTTTTAGAACAATAAATACACAGGTCACGACATCACTTTCTTAAAAGACAAACAAGCACATCAACAGTCCTTCACAACACAGAAACCTAGGAAGAAAGGCAAACCTTTGGCAATATGCGGGAAGCTTGTGGAAAGGACTGCAAAGTCACCAACAAGGTCTTCACTGTTTTCGCCAAGTCTTTTAACTGACTGTCAGCTGACTTACGCACTGCTTTGCAAGTTTGAACATTTCCTGTCCTAGAAAGATCTCTTAATGATGCCTCTAGCTTATCATGCACTGCCAAACATTCAGTAAAAACATTTCCGATTTGCTGAACTACAGCTCGCACCTGTTCGCACGCAAATGTCATTAGAAGATTGCATCTCCTACAAAGGCATTACTAATATCAGAAGCCCCATGCTTCGAGGTTAAACAAAAGGGGCAGATAAGAAAGCAGACCAAGTCTATCCACCTGAAAACTCTACACAAACAACAAATAGCAATACTTTAAAAACATACAATGAGCACAAACTGAAACTCACAAGCAGCAGCCTAGGAAGTGCCAAACTTCTAGCGTAAGGAACTCCGCACATGAGCAAAAATATGCTACAGTTCTGATGCACCATTAGCTAGAAACCTAAGCTCTTGATGATCATGCTGATGAGAGGTTTAGTAACTTCAAAAGTTCCATCTACTACTTTTACCTCATAAAAGCATGACTCATTATCTGTTTTGGCCTTCCATTACTAGAACAAGAATTTAGACGTACTTATTACTAGTTAATATTACTCACTAAAGGTGATCCTTTTCTCAACTAAGGTGAAACCTTACCACAGGAGTCTTAAATGCTTCAAAAACATTCGTTCACATTTTTCTTTAGAGTGAATCTCATCTCAGTAGAAAAAACTAAACTTTGAATCATCGATGTAACAATTTTAGCCCTCCAAAGCATCTGTATGATGTTTTCAAAGTAGGTGTCGTCCTAATCTCATTTAAAAAATAACAGTAAATATGCTAAACAGCACACAAAGCAAGCAGCTTGAAATTATTAGCACTATTAGGAATTTAAGTGAAACTGAATTTGATTAGAAACTTAGACTAAGTATATGAATACATGTTAGAAGAAAAGCACTCGGTCAAAAGCATGTTTCACGAAAGCCAATTGGGTTTGTTTACTAGGGAGATACTTCTAAGATAGATGATTATAAAATTCACATCTAGCAGAAGCAGGAAGGTTAAGCATAAGAAATGTCCAAACAAAGCTTCATATCTAAAGATGCTCCACTTAAGAGATATAGCTAAATTAGATTCACATAAAAGAAAGACTTTAAATCGAACTCTAAAAAACTAGAAAAGTGCATTGCAGAAATCAATAGATATATCTTTGTATACCTCATCCCACTGTGCTTTGGCAACATATGAAGCAGAAGATTTCGAGATGGTCAAATCGGTGTGCATAAACATGATACAAGCAGAAAACAAGAAGAAGAACCCGAAAATAAGCATAAGTGGCTCCCTCAGCAACTGGAGCTTGTTGAACTTGTACGAAACCTAAATGATAAGAAAGACACATAAATCTTTGTGATTATAGAATCAGAACTTAAAGTCTCTGAAATACTGGTTTGTATAACTCATATCCATTAGTCTTGACTTTTTAGATTACAGGTAAACTCATTAAAGGACAATGTCAAAAACAAAAAGGATTAACTTCAACATTTTCGCGTATATTCTAATAGAGGCCTCCTTAGTTTAAAGTTAACAAAAATGAAGCAACATTCATCAGTATTGAGCCTATAAAAAATATTTCAAAAGCATGCTTCATTCAACAAATACTATGAAGACCAAAAGTAAGCTTGACCTAAGTACTAAAGCAAACTTACCTGAAAATACAAATTATGCTCTGGGACAATATTATCCTTTTCAATAACAACTACAGGTCTTCCAGAAATATCAAGGTTAGAATATTTAACCTGCATTACCCACAAGAATGATTAGAAAAGTAGAGTTCCTAGATGCTAAAACAGCATGAATATATTAGCTTTACCCCTTGCCATTGCTTTGTATGAAATGGAACAGACGCATACACTTCCCCAGAGCCTTCTGGCAAAACAACCTGTATACATGCAATCAAGTCTTCTTAGGAAAAGGTAAACATGCTAAGCATTGTTTCATCCATGTGACAAGAAACAGACATTATTCATTTCCAAGAAAGAAACAGTAAAGCATTACAATTGGCTATCTTCCTATTCATGCAAAGATGTTATATGTAAGTAAACCAAATAATTTAGCTATATGCAACGGTCTTTCAACTCTAATTGACTACAGCGTAGGTAATTCTTATCATGAACTAGAAGTTGACTAGAAGCGAACTGAATAACCTCTTGCAAAGAAGCACTGCTCTATATATAAAGAGAGACCTTGACTTGTTGTGGAGTAATCATGCCATGTGCATTGTTAAATAATCATGTTATAAATATGACGAAAACTATTGCAAAGTTTATTGGGATTGACAACAAGAGGTTCAAATACATTAGAGATAAGTTCCTCCCAGTCTTCCAGATAGATGGCTTTACTTACATGCCAGAAATCAGTATAACAAGTGAAGCATTAATGATGAAACCAACTGAAATAGTTTGAGAATGTTCAACAACACTAGATTCAAACTTTAGCTACTGAGATAACAATACCTTAACAATGAGATTGTCTATAACAACTTCAAGCATTGGACAGCCAAATGTTATATTCAGGAAACGTTTTCCTTCTGCCTCAAATAAAAAGTCCTTCAGAGGTAGGCCATAACCAACAGTAAAAGATGTTCTCCAACCACCAAACATTGGAAATCTAGGTTCAATTTCCAGTTGTGTCTGCAGATAAAAGAAATCCGTGTTTGTTACTTTAGAAGAAAAAAAAGCCTTATCTTGTTCCTTAAGATTTATGTCCGTAAAATGTATGTACCCTTTTGGAATCGCTCCATAAATGTGATGTAGAAATATTCCCGATCTCATCTCTATAATAGATACAATGAGCCCTAGGTGGTAATCTTGCAATTAGATGCCTGAATGACGAAGCCCCTCTCAAGTTAGGTCTTGCTTGATAGTCAATCCTAGAAAGAAAAGAAATGAAATTAGTCACATGCCGGAACTATCATAGGTTTAGGAGGTAGAGTGGCGGAGTAAGAATGAACCTAGAGAACCCTCCTTTGTTACGAGCACCCCCATGTATAAGACTGTAATGCTCCGTCACCTGGACGTTACCCCAATGGGAAATTTCTATTTCTCTTACTAGTTGCTCAACTACTGCAAAAGGATTATTGTTTTCAAAATGAACAAATAGAGGTGAGTGGGAGAAAGGTGGGCTATTCTCAAATGAGCCATATCTAAGTTCTGAATCAACAAGCTTTGTGTTTTGATACTTGGTGTATGACTCGACTCTTCCGCTAGGAAGTCTGATAGCGATTGTCTGAACCTTCACCTTATAAGGAGACAAAAGATATGCACTATCCTCATAAATAACTAATTGATCTTCAGCTTGGGTAATCTCCTCAGGTAATGGTTTCAGACAATGTGTAAATATAGTCAAGATATTCAGCGTCAAACTTCCCCCTTTCGGCAAAGCATTAGGTAATGATATTGAATAGTAGCTTGGTTCTGGGGGCATAGCCTCAGGATGAACAGATGATATAGAAAGACTAACACTAGCACCTTTCCCACTTCCTTCAGTATAGAGGGCCATTATGTTCGCCAAGTTATTTGCTTGGTAATCAGGCAAAGCAAATAATACTTCAGACACAGGTTCTGGCCCTGCATTTTCCACCTGTAACCAAAGAAAAACAATAAACAAATCTAATTATACATGCCTCGGATGGTATAGATAATGTATACTACAGAAAAAAGGAAAGACAAACATCCATCCCAAATATAAAATGTATTGTCACAAAAAACATATCCTCAAAGCATAATACAGCATAGCTGAGAACGTACCTTCAATGTAGAAACACTCCGAACTATGTGGGAGCTTAAATCAATCTGCAAGAAAGATAAGAAGATATGAGAGCCAACATAAAAACATATTACTAGAATAACGAACATCATATATCTCAGTGTAAATCTTGCTGGTGATTAGAGCACCAAGGCTCAAAATATAACAATCTCCATGCTAAAGGAATATAGCCCCATTAGGTCCTACATAAAACCAACAACCACTACCTGCAAAAGCAACTTGCCAAATACTAGAACAAAGTCTAAGAACCTTGGCGTCTCATGAAGTTTACAGACAAATAATCAGCATTGGGCACGGGCACAGTGGATAAAAAATAAAGCTGCCTTAGAGCAAAACCTCTCATCCTGAAAAAAAAAGTCTAAAAGATATCACTACAGCTTGGAAGATTTCAAACTTACATAATGAATTGGTTATCTCAAATCCAGTTTCCAAGAAACTGAGTAAAAAAGTTCACTTACCAAAGAGACTAAAATCTCAACTTTTGAGCCACTCTAGAAACAGGAAACAAGACTCATCAAGACATTACCGGTCAGTGATCAAGTTAGTTGCCTACAACTTCCATGAAAAATCGGTAATGCAATTTTCCAGTCTTCAGGTATTTCAAGTAATAACACTTCAGTTTCCCAGAATCTCCACAAAAGAAAAAAAGATCTTTCTTTTTCCCCTCATATACTCGCAACACAGAGACGAGAAAATTCTCTGTGTTTGAATTCGCAGTACCAACTCAGATTTGATAAATCATTCATTTTCAACATTGAATATACCAACCCACCACTGTATAGGATCAAATAAGCAAACAACTCGATCTCCTTCTCCAATCTTCTACTCTACTCCTACTCTACAAATCTCCATCCAAAAAATCCGAAAAATATCTCAAAGAAGCGAAGAAATAAACAAAGACAAGAATCAAAGTGACTAACCCGTCGATCGGCTCTTGAAATAACGAGATCAGAGGTCGCATTAGAAAATAAAACGCCGGCGAAGACGAACAGAAAAATAAAAACTCGCATGTTTTCTTCTTCTTCTTCTTCTCCGATCGAGATCGAGATCAAGCGAGTGCCCGCAGCTTAGACACTAGGATAGATATACAATATAGTTCCGGATACGGGTCCCATCCATTCCAACCCGGTTTGCTTCTTACTTTTACCCGGCCCGAGTAACATGGGTCTAAAACTATTTAATGATCAGTTTATAAGCTCGCAAGTTTTTTTGTAGTGGCACGAAGTATTATAGGAGCAAGACAAGACCCGACCCGACCGTTTAGTTACTTCAATTTCGAGTTATTCACAACATAAAGAACCAGATACATAAAACCTCATGAACAACAAACACATCGTGGTCTTCCTCCTCGGCTAATGCTCTCGATCTCTCTTAACTGGTTTCGTTTTGGTTTGATTTCGATTGCTGTCTTTGAAATTCAAGGTTAGCTCCTTTTTTCTCTAGTCTTGTTTGATTGTGATGAGTGTTGAATTCTTAGATGGATTTTCGTTTATTGCTGATCTATGAATACCAGCAAATGCAATCAATCCAACATTAATATACACGAGGAGTGCTTTGGTTAGCCAATTTTTAGCCCTTTTAACTCAATTTCAAGCGGAAACTTTTATTTAATTTCAAATTCGCTACGTACTTCGATAAGGAGAAAATGACTGCCGGATATTAGCATGACATTGTTCCCCTAGAAATAGTTAACATAGGAATCTTGTGAATCTTACTATTCTGTTATGCATAAGTTTTGCTTACGCAATTCTATGGCTATTCTAAATAGCACTGCTTTGTGAATGCGGTGTTCCAAAACAAGTGATATGGCACGTGTTCCCATTTTAGCTGCAGCAACCACGGAGATGCATAAGGATTAACAGTTCATGCTTCTTGGTGAAGGTCTAGCTAATGAATTTCTAATGCATGTCGGTATTGCATGTATTCTCTTTTTTAAGTTGTTATGTTATGTGTAATGCTTTCAGATTTAGCTCTACAATGGCTCAAAGACAGATTGGAGCATGCACGGCCTTAACTGTCCACTTGCTTTGCAGCATTGGCCTTTTCTCTGCTAACTTGCTTGCTGCAAAATTGTACCACTGGAGCCTTGTCACACACCCAGCCCAGATGCTCCGTATTGTCACTGTATTCAATTTCAATAAGCTTTATCTCAATTTAAACTTCTTGTTACCAAATAAAAGTAGTTATTGAATCCGTGATGTTGGAATTGGCAGCTTGTTGAAGCCCTTGTTGTTATCCCCACATATAGTTGTCTCCGGCGCAACCCCCAAAATTGCTCGGTAGACACACCAACCTAGTGGTTAATTCTGTTTACAAGTGTATGTTTAGATTGATTTATTTAGTAGGATTGATTGCTTTTGTTGCAGTGGTGGAAAGCAATTGGACGAGGGCTGATAGGGCTACCCATAGGCACGTTTCTCTTTAAAAGTTGAACTTTTGTCTTTTTTCTTTCTTTTTTTTTTCTTCTAGAAAGCTGCAGTAGATTGTGTACATGTGTGTGGACAGTTGTTTTTGTTGTTCATATTGGCAGCTCAAATCACTCCATTCCAGTCTTGGAATCAACTTTAGTAGGAGATCTGAGATAGCTGCTTTATAATGGAATTGTTTAATTTACCTATATTTTTCTTGGTTGAGTAGGACAATGATGATCCTTGCAGGTTTCATATTCCTTTACAGCAATAATTTCGTTCCGCTTCTTTATAAGCTTTTCTATCTCTTTTACAGCAATAGCTTAGCTCTGTTGAAAATATGTAGTATTAAAAGATTGATACGTACTCATCTTTCTTATTTTCATCTTCAGGAGCATTACTAAATGCTTTTGGAGCTGTTGTTTTAGGTGCACCTGTTGGTTTCAAGTAAGTTGACTCCTGATTTCATTTTCTCTGACAGTAAAAGGATATGTTCAATGATTTTGATGTTTGAACTGCGTGATGATTCTTATCTTGTTAGGTGGTATATGTATGACTAGGCATAAATGTAAACATTATAAGTTCTTAAATAATGAGGGGGATTATCAATCTATTAAAATGATTGTGGGCTTCATGGTTGCAGGTATTGGACTAGCACATTCTATTGGTCACTTCTGATGTCGTTGCTCACTGTGAGTAACATGTTTTGAGAAGTTTCTTGCTTTGTATGTATTAATGACGACATAGTAATGTATTTCATCGAGAATTAACTTCATGTCTATGCTCAAATATGCTTCTATATTCTTCAAGTACTTTGACTTGATGCATTGATCAAGGATATGGTGATTTACCCTCAACTGGTCTAAAAGATCTTAGAGATACGTGTATTCAGACTTCATAGTTTTTGACACACTATAACTTCAAAGAAAGTATCTGGATCTCTTTTTCTTCCATCAGAGTTGGGCCTTAGTCCCTCAAGGATGATTGCTGACTTATAAAGTTGAACAATCATATGAATTGTTCTTCAATGTTTCTCTTCACAATCGCATGTTCATCAGATGGCTAATCATAAAAAAATCAGTATTTCTATGTGAAATTTGAATAATCTAGGCCCTGATGCTTTGCACTTGCCATTTCATTAAGAAGTTATATTATTTTTAAGACTGCTAGTGCAATGCCGTCTGATAGCTACTCATAAAAACTTATCCTGTGCACTAAGCAAGAAGTGAAAAGTCCAATATCAAATGTTATCACTGATGAGATGCTTGTTTTTGTGGAAGTTGTGGATTTCATATTCAATGAAAAGTTAGGTGTCTGTCACCTATGCAGTTACTATTTGACTGCTCCTCCTTTTGGGATTTACATTCCACAATTGCTTTTTGCTTTGTTTTCCTTACTTAGTTGTTCTTAGTCTCTTATAATCTTTATTCTGATAAACCTTTTTATCGTCTCCTCAAAACCATTCTGTTTGACAATCACCATCTATCGGCTTCAGCATCTTAAGCTTGTAGGAGTTGTTTTTTTGTAATTTGATGATGAAACTGGGTCAACATTGCAGTTTGTTCCTGCGGTTTGTGTATTTGGATCGTCAAAAACTGATTGGCACCGCATATTAGCTTGTTCCAAGTAGGTGTTTCTTCACGATGTTCCCATGCAAACATAGAATATTAAAAGCACCAGTTTTATATTTCTGGAAGTTGTTTCACCTAGATCTTCTTGTGATTTGTTGGAAAGGAACTCATGATTTTGGCGTTTCTTGTCTTGTATAAACTGCTTGTATCAATCAACACAGATCAATGGAAGGCGCTGATTATATGGTTTCTATTCCGGCACATGGAGCTATTATTGGTGCTTGGTTTGGTGCTTGGCCAATGCCTCTTGATTGGGAAAGGCCCTGGCAGGTATCTACACTTGATCATTTAATAACTTGTTGAGCTAACCCCACTTATGGCTATCTGTAAGTTGTATGGAGTCACTTATCATTCATTTCAGTTGACCTATGCTCCTCAAGATCTTAGTGCTAAGGCTGCAGTTTTTACGCCTGTATGCATATTCATCCTCTCAATGCATCTGTAATTGACACACTTGTACAGTTTGCATTTTTTATACCCTGATAATGGAAAGTAAGCGCAAAACCATTTGGCTCCTTTTATTGATATACACATGGACATTTATGGTTTATTTCATTTTGTAAGCTTCTCATGTGGTCAGTGGCTGGAGATACTTGGGACCATTTTATGGGAATATTCAAAACGTCATTGTGTTATCTGTTTTGACACTCATGCTTGGAAAAGATCTGTGAATTTTTCTACATATTTTTTGACTTTGGGAGAAATGTAAGTAGACACAAAGTACAAGTTAGGGATTCTTCATTTAAGGGAAAAAACACAAAAGCGAACAATATTTTACTGTAATGCAAGAAAAATCTAGTGACAATTTCATGGCTGATTCTGATAAATTACATTGAGCAACTTACCTGTACCTAGCGTTCTTCCTACCATTGTGTAAGAACAACTAATCTGACTGTGCAGGAATGGCCTATTTGTGTCACATATGGTGCCATTTCTGGATACTTGATCGGGATGCTGATCTCGTTACTGTTCATAATCAAATTCAGAAGCCTAGCTCAAGTCAAGGGTGACTAAATCGTACAAAAGGCAGCAACAATTCCTTCTCAGATTGCTCATGCAAGTACAGATACATACGACAGAACAGAAAGAATAGCCATTAACCGTGAGCCTGAAGGCTTACATTGATGTTTCAGAGATATTATTGAATGCTATATCCATACCTGTGAAGAATTCATAGCACCTGAAGAATTATATTTGACTCTACCTAATATGCACAACTTGAGGACACACTCTATTTGCTGCTATAACAATATAGACTTCAATGAGATTGTGAGTAGCAATATCATACATGTGTATAATTGCAAAGCAGCTTCATAACAAAATGATCTATCCACTTGGAAAATGAGGCTTTGTAAATGAGAAATCATCGACATCATTGCGCTGCTGTGGATCATAAACGTCAACATGGTGTTCACCAGCTTGTTGTTCTGGTTCAACCGTAGCTGTTTTTGGTACAGGAATAAGTTCCATAGTTGAAGACAGAGACCCATCGTGACGAGATGCTTCATGATCAGAGAAGTACCCCCTAAAACTGTCAGGGGAACCTCCAATGTGTTGCAAAGATTTGTATTTGTGGAAAGAGCGGAAGCGGACAGGAGAAGCAGTAGGGCTTGCTGAGCCAGGAGTCCTCACTGCGGTGTGGGAGGAACCCTCTGTACGCTTCCTCTTCGCTGCTTGGTGCCATCGCTTAAGTGCTTTTGTTGTCTCATCATCAAAGATGGAATGCTTCATATGAGATCCCATCTAAAACAACAGCAGGGCAAATGTTTCATAATACCATATACGCATGTCAAGATAATGGATCGTTTTCAGTAAGTCGATATAAAAGTATTAAACTTAAGAAAAATTGCTCTCTGTGCCTGAATTTCTGGTAGAAGTTGGTGGGCATACCTGAGTTACAAGTGCATAAAGAGGAAGTGTAACATAGCTGCATAAGATTTGCGCCACCACCCTGCAAAAACCAATAGAAAAAGCTGTGATTTCCGATTATTATTTACACACAAGCTAGTTTATTTCCTTTTCTCACAAGGTCTCTTCAGAAAACTGTAAAGAACTTATAGGTATTACCAGTTTTGTGGAGAAAGAAAAAGGCGCCATTAGTAAATGCTTACCCGACAGAAACTCGAGCAATGATGAGCTTGAAGTTCTCATGGAAGCAAGATCTAAGTCCAAACTCGTACTGCATAAAGGAAGATGGTGAGCAAGTACATGATTATATGCCAACTAGAGTAGATAGTTTGAAACAGACAGCACGATGCCTTCAGATAATAAAAACTCACCCAAGTCCAGAGAAAATATGTTATTTGAAATGCGTTCTGCAGCGAAAACAAAACTTACATAGAAGAACTACTACGAATAAATAGAAATGTGCATAATGCTATCACTGACAAATGAAGATCTTCATATTTATAGTTTTATTACATTGAAGAAAAGGTACTGTTTGCTATAGAGAAGATTATGTACCTGAAATAATGAGAAGTGAATGAGAAACAAAATGAAATGAGGTCGGCCAAACCAAAAGTGATCATCAGTGAGGTGAACTAGGGGCGTCCCTTGAATAACTGCATGCTTATCTTGTATTTCAAGAGCCGTTTGAGTGATTATAGCTTGCAGCTTTGTTCCAACTGCTAAGATGATCTGCACGAAATATTCTCAAGATCATAATTTCCTTCTAGAAATGGAGACAGATTGAACATCTAATAGCAAAGTACCACTACGGGAACCAGAGAAACCCAAAACAGTGCATTCCATTCTGCAAGGCCGAAGAGTAGAAGTCACACTGGATTGTGATGCAAAGGAAATGGACTGAGATTTGCTCTATATATGGATAGTTAACTTACTGTATACATTAAGAAGCAAGAAGATGACAGCAGAAACCCACAAGATTGAACTGCAGAGATAAATGATGTTTGTTTGATTAACTTAAATGCAAATAAGAGCAAATTTGTCTGAAACAATGTACATTCAGAAATTCATGCAGTCAGTGAAAAATGATTAGACATTCAAATTGAGAACATGCAGCAGCAATTTAGGCCAACACATTGGATCATTTTTCACTTGCAATCGGAGAGCTTTGAATATTTTGGCACCTGATGCCCACGACCACTTTGAAATCCTCTTCCAATGACCTCTTTATGTACCTCTGGAAGTCAAATTTGCTGCCTGGAGCTAAGTGAACCTGGAAGTAATAAGACAATTTGACAAAAAAATCCAAACTAAAAGAACTTTTGTTTTAGTTTATGAAATAGCCAACTCACACAAATGAATCCATGTCGCATGGCAAGATAGTCCACCTTACGTACAGATCTAAAGAACTGGCGAAAAAAGCTTACCTGCAGGAAATTCATTAGAATAAAATCATTATATCTGCGAAATGTTTCACACTTCTAAGTAAAAAAAAAAAAAAAGAAGACGCTATCGTCTTGTTAACACACACAAACACACGCACACGCACATTAACAAACAAATGTTTTGTTCTTGTATTATTTTTGGGTACCCTACAGTATAGAGTATAGTCTTACAAAGTACAACAAGATCTTGGCCCTGCTCCAGAAACTTGCATGCTGTTTCACAAAAGATATATCTTCAACAAATCTGAATCTTGAAGAATCTGCTTATGATGCAAGTTCAAACTAATATCAGAAGGCACGTGTGGGCTTGTGAATTTGAAACATCATTCAGAATCAGTGGCACAAAATGAACGACAACAATGAATAAAATGCATTCTTTCCCGATGCAAGGTCCTACTTCCTTAGCCTCCTTATGCTTTCTTCAAGTTGTGACTATATCCATTTGCTTAACACAAGCTGATAAAAGCCCGAGTAATCACCTATTGTAATTTGAATCCTACTTGAATAGGCATGATCATGATTTCTTTTAGCAAAATTAAGTGAAAAGGGCATACCAGTGAGGGAGAATTCATGATTCAGGAGAATGCATACTTGTTTTACTGAAGTACAGTATGTTTGAATCAACTCATCCAACTATTGACAACATGGATTCTTAGTTCCATGTATAATAATATCTAAGTCCTTGTATTCGAAAGCATGTGAAGAAACAAGACGAGCACTAAACCAGGTTAAGTACCATTAACAAATTGATAGTCAAGGGATTCTGTTTCTGTTTCCCATTCCTTCCATCTTCGAATCTGTGAAAAAAGTCTATAAGAAGCTTCTGTATAGGATAGCATTTTACCAATTGAACGACATTACTAACATATAAAAGGAATATAATTTTTTCCCACCTTTGCCCTCCCAAGGGCCATCATACTTGCACTGAATATGACATGAAAAACTGCCAAGAAAAATATGAAGATATGTAGTTGATGTATCGCAGTCACAGACACAAGTGCGTCCTTTCCCTATTAAGAATAGAAAGACGAGCATATCAAGTTAAGTAAAAGCCAAGTTCATGTAAAAGTAAAAGTTAACAGAATATTAAACTTAGGATAGAACACCATTTTAGATCTGTGTCATTTGATGTAAAAGAAGATACTATCACTTCTTAGAACAACATTTACTGAGATGTTAGGCTTTATACTGCAAAGTACAACTAAAAATCTTGAATTCAGTGTTTCTGAAGAATAAAAGGTAATGCAAATTTTCAGCTAAAATTCTTGAAATACGACTTACGGCAGGACAGGTAGTTGGACCTGGCTCTTCTGCTAACATCCTATGCGTTGGAACTGAATCCAAAAGTACACTAACTAGAAGTCTTCTCTGTTTGCCTCCACCACCATCTGTCGCATAGCTGTTTTTCTTGTGGCATGGCAACATGAGGTTTGCAGGTTTTGAAGGTATGCAGATTTTGGCAATGTAGTTTTGACCAAATGTCAATAATAGGGAAATGAAACCAAGAATCATTAATTCTGTATGCATAGCCACAGCAACAAGAGAGCGGAAATGGTATTAGTTATATACTGTGAGATATATCACCTGAAAAAAGCTACTAT
Source organism: Acanthochlamys bracteata (assembly GCA_019914995.1). NCBI lineage: Eukaryota > Viridiplantae > Streptophyta > Magnoliopsida > Pandanales > Velloziaceae > Acanthochlamys > Acanthochlamys bracteata. The sequence continues at coordinate 3,308,885 of CM034126.1, forward strand.
ACAAAAATTGTATAAGAAGAGAACTAACATAAGAATCATGAAACTATGAAAATGTTCAAGTAATCACTAAGCAGTCACCTAGCAAGACATAACAAAGAAGCATATGAAGAATTCCATTTAATTCAAATATGCCAGAGTTGTGGAAAAAGGAGTTCCTTCACACCGTACCAGCTTTAATCTTCTCAAGAGCTTCATACAAGGCCTTCTTTCGTTTTTCTGTAAGCCACTGAAACAGAAACTTGTGTCAGTAGATTCAACACTTTCAACACATGCAAAGAGACATTTTTCTTCTTTTTTATATTTCAATAGGGACTTAAGTCTTGAAACAAACACTAATTAGCAGCTGCAGTTTAGCATGTCCGAATGCAGCAGATGTCACATACAACTATGAACTCAAAGCAGGGAGTATATGCTACCAAGCAAGCCAAAATCTACTCTACATATTATATGCGCAGCAAATAACAACAAAATTTGACTTTTGAATTATGAACAAATACCTGAACTTTTTCTTTTAGAATATGTTCTGAGAACTTACATCTGAACTAAGTTGATCCTTTTGAATTCAAGATATAAAATTTGATAACTAAGTGCTTGAGAAAATTCTACTTCTAATTGATATATTCATCTATGCAATTACACATCAAAGTTGGCACAATTCATCACTACGTCCACGTTAGGTCCATTCTGGTGGATCCTGAAACTTCCTTTGTTGCTTTCTAAATCATGTTTTCCAGTCATCTTTCCTGTCGAAGTGCTTTTAATTCACCAAGTCCCATATGTTTCCAAGGAAAACACTTAAGGCATATCGAACAGGTTTTGCTTAGTCTTGATGTAAACTAGATCTTCTGGCAGAACTATTTGAGGCCAAGAATGTGATGATCAAAACTAGAAGCGATACACTTCAACAACCATAGTGCAAAAGCATACGAGAAGAAAAAAAAGAAAAGCTTATATCCTGCAGTCAACTAAATGTCCACATAAGCAACAGTAAAAGATTAGTTCTTCCAGCATCTCCAATACAAAACAACCCCCCTACTGAAATTCCATAAAACCTCTAATATATAATTAACATATGTAAGTCACATTCCAAATGCTAGAAACCATAGAATGTTTCCACGACATGCTCACACATACAGAGAGTTATCTCTAAGTCAGTACCCGACGTTATGTATAGCTAGAATTAGACATAGTTCACTAGCTCTGCCATGAATTCTGCTTGTGTGAAACAAGAAACTTAGCTGTCTTTTATGAACATTTAAAATCTCCAAACACCGACAGAATTCTTCAAAATTGCTTCATCTAAATAAAAAAGAATGAGGAAAAGTATACTAACATCTGTCAAATTAAGTATTTGAACTTCAACTTGTAAGGCATAATAAACAACTAAGAACTCCATAAAAAGTTCCAATATAGAACACAAGGAACCACTGTATTAATTAACTTCATTAAATTCAGCTCTACGATCAAAGAACAAGGTCCATCAAACGAAAATCTGAACTTTTTATAACAGTAACACAAGCAAATAGACAAGGTCCATCAAGCACAACTTGAATAACAAAGAAAGAAATACTTAAAACAATAGCTGCAAATAATTAAAAAGAAAGTTCAAGTAATATAATTCCACGATCCTATAAGATTGGTTATACCTCTCCTATATGATGAAGACCTTTCTCCAACAGCAAAGAAATTACAACAATCACTGCACAAACAGACGCAACCGCCCACGTCGGAGTCTGATCTAGCTTCCGGTCACCGCCGCCTCCCCCCGCCATTTCAGTTCACAACAATCTTCAAGAAACGACAACAAATACAAATTCTTCTTCTAACCAAAATTTTAAAAAATACACTTATAAAAAAAACCAACAGAGACCAAAGAATTTGTTCAGTTCCTGGTACATCTTGTTCTAAACAGCCAAGAAATTTCCTTTCTTGCTGCGCAGAAAAAAAAAACAAAAGAAAGAGAAGGGCTGAAGGAGCTAGTTTTGGAGTGTTGTGGATAAGTAGCTTTTGAAGTGTTGCGGTCTTGGCAACAACAGAACAACAGAAGAAGAAAAAGGTTTGAATTTTCAGAGCGTGGACTTGGCAATATTTTTATTTTTGTTCTTGTTTTTGTTTCTGATTTGGGGAAAAAAAGGGGAACGTTTCTTTTTCCCGGCAATAAAGCGGGAGAATGTACGTTGTTAGATTCATTTGTTTAACTGACCCTCATGAACAGGGAACGGTTTTGCAAATTTAAGTACTTGGTGTTGTGAAGTTGACAATATAATTGTTCTGTAGTTATAAATTCTGGAAAATGTTATAACCGTTAAAAGATAAAATATAGAATTATTTTCTACCTTATATTACGTGCTCATTAAAATATACGGTTCGATAAAAAAAATTCAATACTAACAAAACAAAAAACAAGTCATAAACATCAACGTCACAAAAATTTTTTGGGTCCGATCTTACTAATTAAGATAGCGACTTAAAGAGCTGTGAATAATAATCAAATATGTTTACTATTCGTCGGAGTCAAATTTGTCTTGGATTCATGAATTTGTAATATATAATGGATTTGATTTATTGCAAATTGCAAGGTTAATTATTAAATAAGTTTTTATTGACTTCTAAAATATGCTCTACGATACTATGATGTATTTGTATATGTTTTGTAATTTGCGTTAAAAAACTCGCTACTTGGATTCCTTACAAAAAGAAAGAATTAATTCGAAATTCCGCCAAAACAAATTAAGTAAACTCCGAAACTTTTCAAAAAAAATTTAAATAGTACTGTATGTGACTTTTCTAAATTGAAAAGTTAGAAAATCGTCCATTTAAGTCATCCCAAATATAGCCTAACGCTGTATTTGGCACACTTATTTCGTTCCTCAATTTTATTTTATGTTAATAAGTTTTTTATCATATTTTATAAAATTTATTTAAAATTTAAAAATATAAAAAAATTTATATTATAAAATTTTATTTTTATTTATTTTTATTAATTAAGATAAAAAAATAAAATTTATTTTTTAAATAAAATAAAATTATTATTTATTTAAAAAAATTATATTTTATAAACACTCCAAACACTTTATAAATAGCTAATGGTTGTTTTTTTATATTGTTAGTCAATAAAATCTAAGTATCAAACTGAGATTTATTATATTTTTAATTGCTTAGACAACATACATGGGAGAGAATATACACAATTTTTTTTAAAAAAAAATAGTCAAATTTCAATTTTCTATAAATAATAATATTCGATATTCATTTTTTAAATAAATAGTTCTAATAATGCAAAATTATAATAAACTGTTAAATATTTATATTATTTATGAAGAAGAAGTAATATTTATGATTAATAAATTTGTGAACTGTTCATATCTATGTTAATATTTTAACTTAGGATTTTTTGGTTTTTTTGGACTTAATAAGTGAAGAGTGCGTTTGTTTTTGCTTTTCTCTAACAAAATTTTTTAATTTTTAATTTTATATTTTTTAATATATTTTTTATAAATATTTAAAAATTTTAATATAAAAAATTAAAAAAATTTTATATAATGAAATTTTTTTAATTACATATTTTTTATTATTATTTAAAATAAAAAAATTAAAATTCGTTTTTCAAAAAAAAAAATTATTTGTTTTAAAAAAACTCCAGTAAGCAATGCACCCGAAGAGAAGTACTCGAACACTGCTAAAGTTGGTTCCTCAGCAATTGTCTATGACTTAAAATCCTAATGGGCTTGGGCTTGAATTTAATTTTAATCCCGCAAAATAAAACTATTAGTATTACAATAACGAAGACAGTGAAACGTGTAGGCCATGTGTTTCTTATGCTTCTTTCAGTTTCTGAACGGTGTTGTGTTGTAGCTCCTCTGTTTCTCAGACATACACAATCAATCAAGTAATCAACCAAATAATCTTGAAAGACTTTGAATTATGCGCTAAGTCCTTACACATTATTCATTCACGCACTTACACCTATAACATAGAGAATGAGAGAGAGAGCGAATGCATATAATGTATATTATGGTAGCTTCTAGGAGAAAGAACACGAGAGCGCAACGAAACACCTCAGAGGTGCATTATGAGTTCCACGTTACACAAATCAAAATACTTTTGAAGATTTCCAATATCTTGCTCTTTCTTTTCTCTTCAGTCTTTTAGTTTGTAGGGGAAGCCAGCTGAAGGTTGGTTTTGCTCTTCTGCAGCTCGCTCGCTCTTTCTGTCAGTGACTGGTAAGTCAGTTCTCATGATCATGATCATACATGTATTTTTCTCTGATTCTTTTCCTCTGTTTTCTTTTCCGAGAATTAGTTGGATATACATTAAGCTCCTAGCTAGCTAGGAGATATCGAATAGGTCAAACGGAGAAGCTGCAATAGTTCTTCTAATCTAGCTAGTTTTGTTCTGGCTTCTTATGTATTTGTGATCACTGTTTCTGCAGCAAGCCATCAACTACGTGTGTATCAGTTCCATATAGTTTTTAAGAGAAAGAAGAAGAAAAAAAGGAAAAGGAAAAAAATTCCATGCATACCAGTTCCGTATAGGTTACGCCTTGCCTTTGCTAATCGATCTTTATTGACACATATGTTGGCAGTTGGCAGAAGCCTGTGGTCAATAATTAGTAATCTTGATTAGTGCATGAAATTTTTAAGGAAGCTTTAGATTCGCTATATTAAATAAAGAAAAGGTAACACGTTGCTAATTTCTACTGATGGAGACGGTGATGAAATAAAAATGTATGAAGTAAGTTAAAGGACTAGTTTAAGAAATGGATTCGTGGCGCAATGGCAGCGCATCTGTCTCTTTCTCTCTCCTTATTTATTTATTTATTTTTCTACCCTGCAATTCTGCAAATCTATCTTCTTCCTTCAATATTTTCGAGTTCCTCTAACGGAACTCAAAATTATTTTTGTACAAAAACAAAAACCAAAATTAAAAAATTAAAAAAATGGTCCTAGCAGATGACTGCCTTCTACAATCCATGGAAGAGCCGAAGATGTTGGACGACAGCATACTACAAGAGATCCTCTTGCGCTTGCCAGTAAAAACTATCGCCAAGTTCAAAACTGTGAGCAAACGATGGCTTCGTCTGATTTCGGAGACCTACTTCCTCGTAGAGCAAGCTGAACGGTCTAGGCAAAGGTGTCTCGGCATTCTTACAGCCACTGTCCATCCAATGGGCGGAAGGTTCACTTACTTCCATATCAAGGGTGATAAGCACGATGCTCCAGATACATCCCTTGGCTTTCCAAGACTTGATAATCTTCGTGTTTCCGTCAAAGCCGCTTGCAATGGACTTATCTTCTTCGAGCTCTTCACTTCTGACATTGACCGCATCATGATAGGTAAAATATTATCCTTTCGTTTACATGTTGCCTGATTCAGTTCTGTTGTAGAGCAACTGTTATAAACATGGAATCGGTACGATGAATTTGTGTGTATTGTTCATAGACTACTGGAAGCTAACATGTTTAACTTTCAATCTCCAGTGGGCAATCCCACAACCAAGTCCTATAAAAAAGTACCTAGAGTTTCACTGCCTGTTCCAGATGCCCACTTCGGTCTTGCTTTTGATCCATCTGTTTCCATCAGTAGTTACAAGATTGTCGCTTGTATGCGGTGGACTCAGCGAGACATGACAAACACGTACAACTTTGTCGTCTATTCACCGGCTACTTCATGGAAGTCATCGGAAGCAGCATTGACCACTAATAGCTGGCAATCTGTGTTTGACATAGTAAACTCGGTTTTCTTCAACAGATCACTACACTGGCTCGAAGAAGGCGGCAACATTGTTGCTTTCAACATTGATGAAGGTAAGGCTCGCAACATGGCTGCACCTAAAGAAGTGTCTGTCCATGCAGTTGGTGGCTACCCAAATGTCTGGCTAGGCATTGCTTCGGGCTGCATGTCTCTGGTTAAGTTCATCTGCGGAGAGATTTACGTATGGGTGATGGTGAACTACGACGAAAGCAGATGGGAGCTGAGGCAAAAGATCAAGACGGAAGGAGCTGGAGGGTACTACAGGAAGACTATGCCGATATACTATGACGGTGAATTGTGCACCTTCTTGACATGGGGTAGTAGGCGGAGAAGGGCAGAGCTGGGGTTCGCAGTTTATAGAACAAGCGTGAACAAATGGGATAAAATTAGAAAAGTGCACGGGACTATGGATTGCTCCCGCCATTTCATTCCCTACTACAGTCATATGCTTGGTTGATTAGAGATGAGTAGATTGGAAGTCGATTCTACTCGTTCAGTTTGTTGTATCGCTTTAATATTTGCAAAAAACAAATGTCAACCTTGTTTGAAGGAAATAAAGCCTTCCTTCTGATTCTTACAGGCAAAACAGAAACATGAATTTTCATTTTCTTGAGACTTGACATGTTTAAATCCTTCAGAGTTATTACGAATCTATCGTGTAAAAGTTCAGATACAATTCGGAGATATTTCCAAACTCTAATTTAAGATGCAACACTACAGTTGCAAAGGACTAATCTAAATGTGTAAAATCAGTACTTCCCTACTGGTATCTCAGGTTCTGGTATCTCTGTGAATCAGAAGGGTCAAAAACAGGAAGTTGCTGTTGCAACCGCCTACCTCTTTCAGCTGTTCCCTGCTGCTGATTTAAATCAATTCCATCTCTTGAAACTACCGAAGCAGAACCATTCAAAATAGGACCACCATAGAATATGGACGGACCTGAATACAACATCTCTGCACGACTTGCTACAGGAGTACCTCTGCCAAATGAATTCTGGGATGACATGAAACGTCCAGCTTCTTGATCCCAGTAAATACCCGACCTTGAGTTGTCTGTTGTGCTTGTGTTAGTCCTCCTTGCTGTTTCCGCAGGTTTAGCATTATCATTCCTGTTGTTGCTCCTTGCAGATAAAGGAGAATGACTAACCGATGTCTGGTACATTGGGTTGAAATGTCTAGTGCTCGAATTCTGTTGCTGAGGTGGAGTTGGGGAAAGGGAACTGATGTTATTTAAAGGACTGCATATGCTGCTTGGTGTCTGGAGATTGGTGTCCATGCCTTCCCTGCTAGCTCGAGTTGGTGGGTACGGGCTTTTGAATGGTGAGGACTTGAAATTCCCTAGTCTTGGATCTCTTGAATAAGCACTTATGACACTGCTTTTCGTGCTTAAAGTCCCACTCGACAATCGATCAGAATCATAGTGGATTCGGGAACTGACTGGTCGTAGAACGGAAGATGAAGCCCTGGCCTTGGCTGCTGCCTCCTTTGCCTCGTTTTTGTCCAACTTCGCGAGTTTCAGAGCACTGATACGAACAGGGCGCTTCGGTTGTCTTCTTTCTCTTATGGCTGGGTCATCAGGATCGACTGTTGAAGTTATGCGATCAGGACCAAGATGTGGAATGATCTCATCCTATCATAGAGAGGGAGGACAGAAGTATAAGCTCAAAAAGTATGAAGCATTTATTATGCCTTCCAATAACACTTAGCTTGCAAGACCTAGCATAGTGCACATGCTACACAATTTCTAAATGTTTCCCCAAGTCTTAAACATTTTAATTCAGTTCTTAAAACTAAACCAGAACCTCAATTTAGCAGATATTTATCTACATAATAAGTACCTGGTGGTCCAGAGATATTCGTGGAAGGGCACACAGTGAACCTCGGTAGTGCAAACCAAGCGGACTACCGCTTATTGCTGTGGTGGCTGTACTATTAGGTGAAGATGGAAGGCTCTGATGCTCTTCATGTAGAGATGGTTCACTTTGAGATCTCATTGCCACGACATACTCATATGTTGTGATGCCCTGCAAATTACCTACGATTTAACCAAGCATAGGAGAATTGATTATCTAGTTAAGAGAACACTGCAAGGATTTACCTTTCTAATCAATAACATGTGGAAGAAAAAGAGCTCTCCCAAAGGTACAGAAGCAAGAAAAGAAAGAGTGGTCGCCACAGCCTGCCAAAAGTAAACACAAGAAAGATATAACAATGCGACATCATCCTTTTATACCAGTATAAACTTAACAATAACTGCAGCTTCTGAAACTACACTGCCATGCATAACAACAGCAATGTTCCAGAACAGCAGCAATTGGCATAACAACAGTCTCTAATCCAGAAGGATTGGAATTATTAACATATAAGAAATGGTTACTACTTCAAGAGAATACTAACCATGGTGAAATCCAGAGACATCTATTAATGGTTTTCTCATTTCACGGGAAAAGCATATCAGTAGTGTGATAGAATCTAAACAAGAACAGGTAAAATTCTCATTTTAGGTTAGCATATGAGACTCCCAAGGGCCTGGAGTATAAGTTATAGCAGACCTAAGCTAAAAATCATAAATTTCAGCACTTTGTGAGCATGGAAATATGGTTGATAAATTTTCTATTGATAAAAATTACTGAATGTTTGAAAGTGAAATGAAACATTGCTACTGATTTTGTCCATGTTAGCCAAATCAGCAAACACAGGTTGGATGGCTACTCTTTGCATAAAAATCATTGATTCATCTAACGAGATTAGCATATCTAATAACTATTATGAAGGTTACACACCCAAGAATGTTTTCAGAAAATAAAAGAAGCGGCTTAAGTGTTCACTTAAGCTGCAATGGACGGTGCTCCTGTTCAAATCTTTACAGTGTTCCTCAAATTTGAGCACCGGATTCTCAAATGCATCAGAAGTCTGACAGATGAACAGTCATTCAACTTCATAAGACAGGATTTTTAGTTGAACTAATACATACCACAATTACAGCAAAAGTTATTCGTGAGAATCCATCCCCTAGCTTGTCAGTTATTTGCAATTCAGTAGTCTTTTTCTCAACAAAGCACCGGACAAAGACTGCAATTCCAACTCCGCATTCCACAGCTAGCTAGAAAGAAGTTGTTTATTTTTAGCAAAAACAATTTATTAAAGAATAGCAAACATAGAACAAAGACAGAGCAATAGTGAATGCCATCTTACTGACCCATGCTAGGCCCATTGCCATAAGGCACAGAAAGGTAACGTAATTTCTTCTCCCAATACAATTGTTCAGCCACTGATCCAAATAATCAAAAGAAAAGGTAAAGTCACAAAGAAATCATTAATATATTAGAGAAAGTAAAATTCATGTAGAAGAGGATTAGCGTACACGACAATGATGATCAAATCCGTCCACACATTTGTCGCAACTTCTGCAATGTTTGCTCTGCTTGCCAACCTAAATACAAAAAAATTACTATTCTGATATCAAAAACATATTCAAAACGCAACACAAGATGTTACATTTTTAATCACGGTTATGTTCCTGCCAAGATCAAATATGCAACATTTAGATTCTGAGAAGACACTTGAAGGGCATTATGGCCAATAAGAAGAGAGGACAAACTTAAAAGTTCAATGCATCATACATGGAGGGATCCTCAAAAAAGTCAACACAGTAGAAAGTTAAATTTCTAAATGATGAAACATCTTGAGAAGATGATTGGATTCAGGATGAGGGTTACTGCAGATGTCCTTAATGCTATTCAAGACCAGAATGCAGCTTAACTGTGTGTTGCGGCTAGAACAGTTACGCTAAATGAAATTGGTAGAGCGGACGTAGCTGTAGGGTGCACCTATACAGAGAAGATGTTACGGTGATAAAAAGAATTCAGCTCAATTGTTAATCATATGGGAAAAAGAGGCCGTTAAGTGATTAAAAAAATCTAGAAACAAAGTTGCAAAACTACTATGACTTGGAAAGTGAAAGACCAAAATAATTCCTCATCAATTTTTGGTGATCTCAATTGAAAGGCAGTAGAGTTATGCATAAACCTATACCTCTGCATTGCACAAGGTACAAAACAGTGCCTCATCACTGCTACCTTGTGGTTTAGTGATATCATCATAGTTGCGGCAATCTTCTTTTACCACAAAAGTGCAACAGAAACCAAAAATGATTGAGTTCAATTTTGAAACATGCTTAGTAGATCTATTTTCAGAGTTCAGCACAATCTTGTTAGGTCCCTCTGGAGCATCTTCTACACCTATGCAGAGCATCAAACGACATTCAGAACTAACGTAAAGAAATATGAAAACTATCGTATATGTCATAAGCTTCTTGGTTATTCACTAACCAGATCCATTTAAAGCTAATGCCTCATCATAGACTATCAAAATTCCAGGATCAGCAGGATCTATAGCTGTGCATCTGATGTAAAGAACAAAAACTGAAAGCGCCTGGAGGAAAGAGAGAGTACGTGACTGATAGTATTTGGAAACTGCAGACACGAAAATGTTCATGCCAATCCCTCTCAGAAACAAGAAGTTGTATAACTTACCAAAAAAGTATAAACACCATATGCCACATATACATACACATCCTTCCCAAGAAAAGGTGCAAAGAAGGCATAGAATGCAATTGATAGCAGGAAAAACACAGTAATTGCCGCTACCTGTCATCCAAACCCATCACAATATATAAGAGTTGTCTGAATGCAGACTTTACGGAACTATTTTTTTTTCAAATGAAAAGTAACTAGCTACTCGCAAAGGTAACTTCTCCAACATGAATTCAATTACAACAACGTTTGTAAAATACAAAGAGAAGTAGCGACAGGTAAACAAACTCCCATCACAAAAGTTAGGGTAAAGATTGAAACTAAAATGAAGGAATAATAAATTCTTTAGAAGTAAAGAGACCAAAAAAAAAAATTTCTTATAAAAAAATCTATATCTAGGAACTGAAAGTAGGGACTTGCACAAAGACAAGGAACAAGGTAGAGCGAAACTAAGACGAGGGAGAACCAAAAATTACAAGTCATGCTTGGCTGTTTGGCGTTCTAATTTTAAGATAATTTCTAAGAAAACTATAATTTTCATTCACAAGAAAATTCCATCGGCCAAACACCTAAATTAGAACCTGATACTAAGAAGTTAAATGAACACAAACAATATTTCAGGAATTGAAATTGCACTTTGCAACAAACTAAAGTGAGGAACAAAATGAATGTCTATAGACAATTTCTGCCATTTGACTTATCCTCTAATTCAAGAAAGTGTACGAAATGCAAAATAAACACTCTAATCACTCTAGTTCACAAGCACATTTTAGTTAAAAGTATATTTCTAGCAGAATACTGAACACTAATTTCCATATAGCATATAAATCGCATCAGGATTTTTCAAACAAAAAAAAACAACAACAATTTAACAAAAACTTAAAACAAGAGTAATTTGGCGTTCACCTGGAACTTGTGAAACGGGAGTTGCCACCCATTACGCCGAGCCATTCCAAGAGATCACAAAAGAACCCAAAATCCAACCGCATTACGCCATTCTCAGAACGAAAACCTAAAGAAAACCATCTCCAAAACAATCACTGATTCTACAGAAAATCAAAACCCCACCTGAAAACTCGTAAAACCAATCACTACCCAGAATCAAAACCCTTAAAATCAAGAGGTTTCACTCTTATAACGATCAAACTTGAGATTTTTGTATCCCGCCAAAGCAAAATGCTAAAAATGGTGACTTTTTCTTTTTTATTGTCCGTCTCTCTTTTATGTTTTCAGTTGTGGCCGCTTCAAACACAGGAGCGAAGAAGAAAACTGAACAAGGGTTTTCTTCTACTTTCATATTTACCACTTTAATAATTCCTTACTATATTTTAACCATTGGTTTTTGTCACGTTACCCCTTCCCAATGATATTATTGTATTTCTTATCTCGGTTTCCGTATGTTGTTTTTCATTTAGGCGCTTGTATTTCTGTTTTAATAGTTTTAAACTCGCTGTAATTCTTGGTTTTTGGATCTCTTTGTTTTCCGAAGTTTTCTTTTCTTGGTCCGTGATTTGTGGCTGAGTCGATGGTTACTACTAACACTGGTCTCATTTTTTTTTTTCAAAATTTTCTTTTCAATTTAGTTTTAGATTAAAATAAATATAATAATTTTATTTCATTTCTTTCTAGAAACTTCATTTAAATTTTTAAATTTTAAAATTACTTTCACTATTGAACTTACTTTTAATAATAATTAAACACAAAAATTGAATTTATTTTTAAATCTTATTTTTTAAACATGAGTAACTCATTTTCAAAATTTTAATTTAGAGCAAAAAGATACGCACTAAGCGAAGGAAACTAGAAGAAACACATATATGTAGTATACTTTTATTATTACAAATAAGTATTTTATGTCTTTAAAAACTAATATATTGTATAATTTCTATATTTATAAAAATAGTTTATTTTATTTTTTAAAAATTAAATTTTTTATTTTAAAAAAATTATTTTATAAACACTTTCAAATATGTTAGTGAATTTAGTGTATATATATATGTATGTATAGCATCTATTTATGTGCTTTGTGCCTTCTCAATCTTTTGAATTATGTAGTTGTACATGCATTTATCAATTATCAATTGATCACCCCTTTTCTTTTTTCTGTTTTGAGTTAGGTCTCCTTTGATTATTGTAAAGTGAATTTTTTTAAAAGTAAAATTTAGGTTAAACGGATTGAAGAAAATTTAGAATGATTTTTATATGGGGACCAATTTGCTGTCCGGAACACGATTGTCGAATCAATCCGAATCCGATTCGAATCTGCCAATTATTATTTTGAATTAGGATTCGTTTGATTATCGTAAAATAATTTTTTTAAAAGTAAAATTTACAAAATGATAATTCTAAAGAATAAGTTATATTTTATATTTAAATATATAGTATAGTACTAGAAAAATATTCAAATTTATTTTGATCATAAATTCCATTGTCAATATTATAAATGTATAGTTACGTAAATAGAATTAATTTTATAACGTCTAATTTTTTAATATATTGTAGAATTTTAAAAGTTTTTAAAAATAATGTAATATGATTTAAAGTTGAAAAAATGGAATTGGAAAGTAACCCCAAATACGGCTCGGTAATAGTAGTGATGATTGGAGAGATTTATGAAAACAAAGAAGGTGTTCAATGTTTGTCTTCTAATGATTGGTATAAGCAACTGATTTTTGGATTTTTTCCAACAAATAATTCAAAAGAAAGCAAACAATTTGAGTTTTTCTAGTAGGTTGTAACTTATTCTTTATAAGGAGAAGAAAAGGTTGTTGTTTTCTTTTACCAAATTTTAGTACAAGCAAACTTTTTTTTTTAATAATTTGATTCTGATATATATAATAGTTGCTTGTTAAAGCTTCTAATTCCCACTCCCTAAAGTTTTTAATTAGAATAAAAGAAACTGTTTTATACGGCGAAGCAATCATGCATACAACTAGAATAATCTTAAGGGTTCCATAATCGATGTACCAGTAGTTAGAAAACATTTGTGAACCTAATTTTATTTTTATGGTTTCAAATAAAACGGGATACTCCTTAAAAGCTAGCTGGCTTAATTAGTTTGGTTTTTCCAATGTTAACTGCTATTTCATCTTTTTCTTTTTTTAATTATTCTTTTTAGAAAAAATTCAAATATAGATTAATTATGAAGGAATATAAAAACTTTTTTTTTAAAGCATTCTCTTCTCAAAATTAGAAATAATCTATAAAGTTTTAATTTTTACTATTACATATGAAGAGTCAGAAAAATTTTATTACAATGGATCACAAATCAATATCAATTTTGATATTAGTTTTTTGTCATCTTAATTAAATAATCAGATAATTAATTCGTGATTTGATTCAACTAAAATTTTATTAATATATATTTAAATCATAACTTTTCATATATATGATCATAATTTGAGAGTAAGTGCTTAAAAGTGTCTTAAAGAAATGATTCTATCTCTCATATATATTATATTATTTTTTAAAACAGAAAAGTTAATTTTGTTAAAAGAAAATTGTTAAATGAAAATAAAATGTTTAGAAATAAGAATTTGGCTACATATGATACATGCATATCAAAGGTTCCACCTTAGGTAGGTGGAATTACATAAATTTGTTTGTTACTACAAGCAAAGCAACGTTACAAAAACATCTCCATTTTCGGATACTCTGTTATCTATACACGTGGTACGACTTCATTATATATAATCATGCACGTAATTAAGATAGACGCCTTCTATGATTCTTCTTGTGATTATGCTCTGTTTTCTGTTAATCCAAATAATTCACATTTTTTCTTTAAGAAAGAAGTAATGTTTAGGATATTCTTACCAGGTCATTCATACCCAGTTTAATAACTAGATTGCTTCGAATTTGTAGTTTACGTGAAGCAAAATTAGCTTTGAATATAATTCAACCTCAAATATTAGCTCAAAAAATAAGATTATGTAAAGTTACAACATCTTCTGAATCAGTTTTGCTAACTGTTAAAATAATTATTTTGAAGGTCCAGCTTGTCGTTGTTGACAGCGGTTGTTGTTTTGGTTTTTAGAAGAGACGTTCCTTCATTGCGCCCGCCCGCCCATTCATTTCATTATTTTCTGGACAATAATAATGTCATTGATTATTTTCATTGAAAAATAAGTTCTTCAAGATTTTTCATCTCTCTCTAGATCTCTCTCTCTTCTCTTTCAGTCTATAAAAATAACAAACAGACATTAATAAAGCTTTTAAATTTGTTACCTCAATCATCAATCACCCGAGTGATTCTTCGAAAACCTTTTTTTTCTGTGATTATACGTTCATTAGTTTTCCTTTTCTCCGACGACGCTAGTTTGTTTTCTTGTCCTTCATTTGAGTTCTAAGAGTTGTTCTTCTCTTTTCAGTAATAAGAACCCGTAGAAGCTGCACTAGATTGAAGGTAAATTTCTATTTTTCTTTCCTTTAGCTTTGGTCGTTTTGCAGAACGAATCTCTGCATCCTGAGATTGAGACTGCATGAACATTTAATTACTCATTTGATTCTTTTCATTTTGAATATATATATGTTTGTTTTGATCGAGATAGCTTTGAAATTCTCAGCCCTGCGTTGTTCCCATTCTGCAACAGAATATAATTTCTATATATGCAAAATCAAGATCTCTAATCTCTGTAATGCCAAAATATTTCTGTGTTCTTTTTCTTTGATTATTCAAGATCAATACAACCAAACTTTAGCTTCTTTATTCTGATATACTCAGAATAACAAGCAATCTTTTTTTATTAGCAAAGGGAAACGAATTGCGCCTTTGATATCGTTACACATGTAGAGAAAATTTAATTACTTCTCTATCACTGAAATTAATTCTGTTGCTACGCTGCTCGATGCATTTTGTACTCTCCTAATATTTGAATTCATTGGTGTCAAGTTGCGCCGACGCTCTTTTGTTCTTATCTGTGATCATTTGCTCATATATGTAACTTCTGCAGAGCCATAGAACAACACAACCACAACAACAACAATAAGCAGCTCTGCAACCTGTGCAGTAGGCATTCAGAAATCGAACAACCATTGCTGCTTTTAAGAATCAGAGAAAGGAATCAAAAGAGACAAGATGAATATCTGGTCGTTGTTCGTCGTGGCATCAATGCCAATTGTTCAGGTCCTTCTTATAGCACTCCTCGGAGCGTTTCTTGCCAGTGGATATCTCAACATTCTGACACCCTCTGCTCTGAGAGATATGAACAAGGTACGGTTTCAGTTTGTCGTCTGAATCCTCTTTTCCTTAATGTGCAGTAACATTCTCAAGTTTTGCTGCTTGATTGCTTCACAGGTTGTGTACATGGCGTTCACTCCGTCACTGTTGTTCGTGAGCATTGCTAGAGCAGTCACACCCCAAAACATCGTCTCTTGGTATATATATGCTGGCCTCCGCTTGTCGTTCGTATTTTCATCCATATTGATTTCGAAATTTTCTTTCTGTGGATCATAAGGTGGTTTATGCCAATAAACCTTATCATTTCATCCGTTGCGGGGGCATTCCTTGGATGGATCATAGTCAAGATTTTGAAGCCACCAAGTTATCTGCGTGGCCTTGTGGTTTCATCCTGCTGTGCAAGTAAGTTATCAACATCGAGCTTTCCGTCCTTCAATGGCTTTCTCCTAAAAAATCCAACTTCTCAATGAATTTCTTTTTCCGAATGTAGCAAACTGGGGGAACATCATGTTGGTTCTTGTCCCTGCAATCTGTAATGAAAGAGAAAATCCGTTTGGAGAATCTTCTACTTGCTCAACAAAAGCACTCAGTTATGCATCTCTTTCAGCAGCAGTAAGTTATCTTCTCACTCAACTTTCTGTTGAATAATACGCTGCAAAAAAAAAAAAACAGCTTCAGAAATTTAGAACAAGAACACATAAACAAAAGTCAGATTATAATACAATGCACTATGGCCTTGTAAAATGCAGCTTGGAAGCTTTCTTGTGTGGACTTACGGTTACAGCTTGATGAAAAATGCTGGTGCTGAATACGAGAAATTCCGAAACCAAAACGAAGCATTGATAACGAAGGAAAACGGGAACTCAAGTGAAGGAAATCACGTCGCCTATCTGAATGGCAAAGAGAGTACCATCAATGGGGACGAAGAAAATCAAACTGTAAATATTGCTGAGTGAACTTTCAGAGAAATTCCGAATGCAAATTCTAAACTTTAATGTATTGAGTTGCTTTTTGTGATTTCAGACTGTTCCTTTACTATCTGGAGGTGATTTCAAGAATGAAAAACACAAGAGCTTCTTGGTGAAGATCAAAGAAGCTTTTCTGCAGATACTGCAAGAGTTCCTGATGCCAGCAAATATTGGTGCGGTATGTAAAACATGAAGAACAACGTAACAAAAAACTATTATCCCTTCTACAAGAGCTCTGAAATTGAAGTTGGCTGAATTACTGATAAGTTTGTGATGAATTTTCCATATCTCAGATAGTTGGTTTTGTTGTTGGATTGATACCATGGTTGAAGTCGCTGTTGATAGGATCTTCTGCTCCATTAGAAGTCATCGAGGATTCCATCAAATTGCTCAGGTAAAATGTTCTGATGTGTCAAATAGTTCCTGAAAACATTTGAAAAAACTTAAACATTGCTATTCCATAATTTTACTCAACTCTGACATTGCATTGGTTGCAATAACAGTGACGGAACAATCCCTGCCCTCACTCTTATCCTAGGAGGAAATCTCACTAAAGGTACACAGAACTTTTGCATATAAGAAAATCAGTATAAGTTGGCAAGAATTAACTAGGGATGAACAATTTCAGGGTTGAAGAAATCGTCACTGAACAAATGGGTGATGATATCATTGATCATTGCTAGATACGTAATACTTCCAGTGATTGGCATGGCTGTTGTGGTAGGAGCTGGTAAAGCAGGTTTCCTTCCAGCAAATGACAACTTGTACAAATACATTCTGTTGCTACAATTTTCCATGCCGCCAGCTATGAATATCGGTACGTACGCAAATAATTGCACTAAAATTCTTTATTTAAGAGAGATTACAAAATACATGCGTTGTGTGTGCAATATTTCTGAATTATACAATTTTTTTTTCAAATTATGGAATGAATTGTGTAGGTACAATGGCGCAGCTCTTTCATGTAGGACAGGAAGAATGTTCAATGATATTCTTGTGGACTTACTTGGCTGCAGCACCGATGATCACAATTTGGTCGACCATTTACTTGTGGATATTGGAGTGATCAAGCATGGATCAGGGCGCATGCAATCAGTACATGGCATCTGCAAGATTTTTGTTAATATAAATTTTGTCAGAGCTGAACATATTGGAAGATTCAAGTGAACATATAGGAATATTACTCATTCCAATTGCACAAGCTTCTCTACTCTAGTATTGGTGTCTAAAAAATTGTTTTTATAGAATATAGTTCAATTTTTTGGATATTTATTTTGTTGGCTCAAATCACATTGTGAACTAGTGGGCATACCTTATTGTTTTGTCTAGCACATGCAAATTATTGTACTTTGTGAGAGTTGCTCTTTGTGAGATTTGCTTAGCTTTTGCCTATTTCATTACAAGGCAAAAACACAAGTAAGTTGGAAAAATAAAGAGCTGAACATATGTCATGGAGCATATGGCAATTAATTCATTGACAAATTGCAAATTCAAGACTATAATTTTGTTATTTTAATCCAACAGTTTCTCAACAAAAGTATTAAAAATTTTTTTTTTAATTTTAAAAAATATAAAAAAATTTACGTAATAAATTTTTATTATTATTATTTATTATTATTATTTTTAGATAAAAAATTAGAATTCGCTTTTAAAACAATTTTATTTCAAAAAAATTTATTTTTTAAGTATAAAAGCTAAGCCCTGTATATGTATTCTGTTAACTCAGAATTTTCCATTACTTAAGCTCGAAAACATATGAGCGTGAGTGTTCTCGTACATGTGGACTCAATCTTAATTTCCAGTACTTAACTCAGAATTTTCCATGACTTAATTTCAATGAATTCTCATAAAATGGACTCAATCTTCAAATGAATGGTTAGAGAAGAAACACGGAAGGAACATAATTGTGGTTGATATGGTCCACTGAATTGGGGTTCCCACTACGAATGCCATAAACTTCATTCATTTCACAGCTGCCAAAAAAATTCAAGCCAAGTTTATCGCAACGATATTCTGACTGCACAACTTCGCTGGAGGCTGTTATAACCAGGGAAAATAAATAAAAGAAAAGAGCAAATTTTGTATTTAGAGTCTACTCAAATAATGTAATTGGTAGAGGTTCAAAGTTCTAGACCTGCTACATTTATTTTCAAAGAATAAACTTGGCATGCCATACATGTGGTCTACTTTTTTTATTTTTGCCTCTTGAAGAAGTTTCTATTTTAAAACACTACAACGTGTAATCTTTGCAAGATTAATGTTTGAGGAGACTTTGAGGCATGAAATTTTTACTTGGTTTAATGCCTTAATTGCTGAGCATGATGTTTTCACTTGTGAACACTCAAATTTACCTGCAAGTTTAAAGAAAACTTTTCCATCATGAGTTGTGACATATTGTTCAGTTCTTGTATACTCAGAAGCTGAAACAAAAATTTTTGCACAAGACAGCAATATACTTCAATTTAAATTGGAAAAAGAAAATATTGCAAATAACTTGGCAACAATTAGTAGCTAAAATTGTTGTTAATAGTATAGTGGGATCAATTTCCACAATGCTGATTTTAGTATCTGGTTGGCATCTACTCATAACCAATTATCTGTCATTCAGTCATGCGAAAGCCCTATATCTTGAAAAGCTCTACTAAAAGATAATCTATGCTGATGTGCTGCTTTGCGAATAGTTAACCCTAATTAGTCATAAGCAAATATTTAATTTCACTACTGTTCTAGTTTCACTTCTTTGATCTAGTGCAAATAATCCTATGATGGTCCGTTGTAGAGTTGCATCTGCTGGAAACCCAAAGTTGCTGGAATGCTGCTTTTGCAATAAGAATCCGTTGCTTGACGGTTCTTACTAGTTCGCAAATTTCCATACAGTCAATTCCCAAGAAGAATTTCTATACGAACTCTTACTATGGTCGTCCTAAACAAATTATGTCATTATTTCAATCTGGAAGAGAACTTCTGCTAGAACTCTTTTCTCAAAAGTGCTTAAGGACAAAAGGACGTTATATTCTCTAGCAAAAAACAAAATGCATTAAGGAATATTAAAAGATAGGCTGCGGTTTTTGAATTCAACTTACACTGTAACTGCTTTCCAACACTCTCGTAATCTTTTTCTGGGACCATGACAGATCAACTTCATATAAGAGGACCATTTTCTATAACAGAAATTGAAAATATTAGTCAATTATGATGGGGTCAATTTCATGAGGAACACATTGTGTATAGAATAACAATAATACACAACTTGCAGTATGAAAAGCATGTGAACGAGAACTGTGCACAATAATGAATTATTCACCTAACTGTGATAGCAACACAGGGAACCAGGGACCATAACAAGAAGAAAAGGAAATTAAAAAAACAGTAGCTATTCCAAAACAAGTATGCTTAACTTTCTTAAACTGAGATAACCTGAATTATGAAATTCAAGTTATACGTTCTTATTACTAGAAATTTTTTACATTAAAAAGTCATTTGTGATCCTTTTCCACATAAAACCAAAACATATATATCAGAAATTAGTTGCACCTTCAAGATTAGAGCCTTTGGACAACGGATTACAAGTTGCTTGATGCCTAACAATCACTATATTTCATAAAACAGTTTTGTCATATTTCCAAGATTTTCTGTAACTATCATGGAAACGGATGACGAATCACCAAAAATCTATGGTGAAATGGTACAATAAAAATAATTCAAATTCATGTTAATGGCATTTGAATTAATAGTAAAATAGAGCTGGAACTTGCAAATTTTTTCAGCAAGAAATTAAATGAACTACTTTAAAATTTCAGAGATGGTAGACTATAAATGTGCAAATTGGAGAGTAAGAACTCATGCGGTGCACCATCTAACTGATGAGGTTCCAAGAACTAAAGTTTTTTTTTTAGATTATAAAAAGCATTAATAGCAACCTTTGTTCCAATCTGTAGGGCCTTGGTGTCAAATAACCCCATATTAAGTTGGCAGAGAGCATTGTGAAAAAGTCGGATCCAGCGGAAACACGGAATGGAATACTCAATCTAAAATGCTCACGCTGTCTCTCCAGCATTAGGTAATCATATACATAATCAGGTAATAGGCTACAAAGAAGCAGAACTTCTTCAGCTTGAGCGAAGGGGACGAGGAGGATGGGTTTCTGGTCTCTTCTTCCTGTCGCATCAATGCCTGTGCTGCAAGTTCTACTCATTGGTATCTTGGGAGCTCTTCTTGCATCCGACTACATTAACATCTTATCAGTTGATGCCCGCAGAGACATCAACAAGGTAAGGAGATGTATTTCAAGAAAACTTCTGCAAGTCTCTTCATTCATAACTTAACCTGCATTCCTTTAACAGATTGTTTATTCGGTGTTCTCGCCTTCGCTAATGTTTGCGAACCTAGTAAAAACAGTTTCATTCCAAACACTCCTTTCCTGGTGAGCTCTTTTTAAGTAATTTTCCATTAGCTTATATAAAGCACCCATGCTGAAAATAGAAATGAAAATTGTATAAGCTAACTTGAAGGTGCTCATCTTGTATTAGGTGGTTCATGCCGGTCAATATTGGAATCACGTTCTTGATTGGTGGAGTCCTTGGGTGGATAGCAACAAAGCTCCTAAGAACAGAGCGCCATCTAAAAGGCATCATTGTTTCTAATTGTGCAGCAGGTAACAGACATCATCTTGAGTTGCTCGAAATTTATCCTAAAATTTTGATCTAAAGAAACTAAATCAGGTAATTTGGGCAACATGCCTCTCATCATCATCCCAGCTATTTGTAAGGAGAACGGCAATCCCTTCGGCAAGCATAGTATTTGCAGCAGCCGAGGACTCTCCTATGTTTCATTATCTATGGCGGTATGGTGAACCTTTACAACGTGTAGCTTGTAATACTTTTTCTTTAACTTTTGTGTGAAATTTTTTAAGACATTATACCCTCTTTTAAATGTATTAAAATTAAAACGAACGCTTAACTGCACAGCTTTAAAATTTGTCTTTTGACTGTGTGAGCAACAAAGATACAATTTACAAAATAATATGAAATATGTTCATTGCTTTTCTTGCAGCTTGGAAATGTCTACATTTGGACAATTGTTTATGCTCTCATGAAAGAAGCAGGGAAAATTTACGAGAGAAATCAATATAATATAGATAGCTTACCAGATTCAATAAAAAATAACGAAGATGCCTTGGATGACTCCCACATATGCACCATTGAAGCTGCTGAACCCCTGAACAATGATCAAAAGGTCTGTGAAAATGGAACTGTAAGGACTCAACCTCATTACTCATTTGTGGAAGTTTATGGTGTCAAGCAATAGCTGAACTAAACATCTTAGCATAAAATTTCCTTTCCTCATTTAAAATACATATAACAAAAATACAATAGAAGCCAAGAACAGCTAAAAGTTATCTGGAGTCATTCACAAGTCACGCATAGAAAAAGGTTAATTGTTTGTCGTGCAGGTTGTACCACTTCTAACCAAGAAAATGTCTGGCGGAAGATGTGGCTACTTTGTAGGAAAAGTGAAGGGACTCTTGCACCAAGTATGTGAGGAATTAATGACACCACCAATAATGGCAGCGGTATCTTCTTCTTAACCAAATTAATATGGTTCAATTTTTGCTCTAAACAAAATCCCTTGTACTTCAATTGGGTTAATATCACGATGTCTATCAGATAGCTGGATTTATTGCTGGGGCAATACCATGGTTAAAATTGCTCTTAATTGGAGAAAATGCCATTTTCAGGGTAGTCCAAGATTCACTGCTCACATTAGGGTACTGAATACCAACAAATCTTGGAGTAATGCTTTGCTGATGCATAAATTATATTCTGCTCATCTTTCCTGCATTAACTTTATATTATCATGAATTGCAGGCAAGGTTCAGTACCTTGTATTACCCTTATTCTAGGAGGAAATCTAACACTAGGTACAACTTTCTTTTGCGCAGCTTTTGTTAATACTTCTCTTATGAAAAGGACTACTTGTACTTGTCACTAATCACAACTAGGAATTTCTCATCTACACAGGGGTTAAGAAGAACGGGATAAAGCCATTGGTGATTACAGCAATTATCGTTGTCCGTTATGTCATACTTCCTGTCGCTGGCATTTTTGTTATAAAAGCAGTTAGGGAACTTGGCCTCCTACCTCAAGATCCACTCTACACCTATGTGCTTCTATTACAGTATACCCTCCCACCAGCTATGGGTGTTGGTACGATTCTATTACCCTCTACCTTACCATTATGCAGTCATCTCCCTTCATAGCAACCAAAATATTCATAAGCAACAACCCTGGACCATTCACCAAATCAAGCAAAAGCAATGACATAATGGTATATCACAAAGACTAAATTGTCAGGAACAAAATGTTCTTCAACTTGTCTCTCTAACAGATTCAACTTCCCAAAAGAAAATCTACTTCCATGTCATAAAACATGTCTCATTTTGCTCTGCTACAGCCTACTCTCAATGTGTAAGGGAACAAAGTAAGATCTATCTCATTCTAAAATCACTAAATGCATTATTTAGGTTTTTTTGGAGCTTTGAGGCACAGCTCTCCATTGCTTTATCACACATCTAATTCATATATAGAAATGATATTCAGTAACTTGCTATAAAATGCAGGTGTACTGGCTCAATATTTCAATGTTGGAAAAGAAGAGTGCTCCGTTATCTTCCTATGGACCTACCTGGCGGCTGCCATTGCAGTTACATTTTGGTCGACTGTCTTCCTGTCTATGGTATCCTAAAGCACTTTAAGCAGGCAGCTAGGTTGGACAGATATCATTATACAAAGTCACTCCTGGTATTACTTGGTTGAACATGGTTACTATAATCCCCCAGAAATCGGACTATACCGTCACAATTTTGAAAGAACAATTGAATACCATTGTGTATACTTTTACATTGCCAAATTGTGCAAATAATGAAATTCATTTCCATTTGTAAGAAATTCCTCCCACATTAATACCTATTTATATAAGAATAGTTGTTTAATGATGCAACAGCCTCCAAAAAGTTCTTTCATTTTGTTACTAAAATATCAATATCTGGCGGTTAAAGTAGTTGCAATCAAGAGTCAAAATACTCCAAATGAATGCTTCTAACGCTAAGGGCATTCCAAGTTAAACATTACTTCTAGATAGAGCAAAGAAAAAAAATCAATAGACAAATTCAAAGTGTCTAACCAATTAAAGTTACCAGCTTCTTTAAAATTTAATGCTAACTTTCAAGGACCGTGTTACAGATAATGTCTAAGAATCTACAGTTGCTACCAAGCATATTGAACTAGTTGAACTAGAAGATAATAATGATTATATAAGAAAATAAGGTTAGTAAATCAAAAGAGTATCAACAAATTATTAATTATAAGGAAAACAAAAGAAAATTTATGTCACTACAACAGCTAGTCTCAGTCAGTATGAAATCCTCAAGTCAAATTAATAATAGATCCAAATACGGGATCAAATTTAGATCTCTCTGCTCATAAACACACAAATGACCAAAAAAATCATTTTTGACACAAGAAAGCTGGAGATTACCAGACGACTCGAGTAATCAACAAAGAATCTCCTTAGTTTTGCAGCATTATTCATTCAACACTGCGGAGAAATGGATAACTGTTTGATTTAATCGAAAGGGGAAAACAGGTTTCTTTCGGTTACTTTCAGAACGCGGGAAAATAAAACTGTTAATTGGCCAGCGGTTTAGGCCTTTACTTTCCTTAATAAAATGAAGGACGCAACATTGCCAATTACAATTTAACATGCTTAATTTGAAATTTCACCAAATACAGGAAAAATCTAGTGTAAGAATTCCAACGAAGAAATCACGAGTCCCAAATCTTTTTCTTCTTCATTTGATCAATTTCTTTGTCAAAAATTTTGAGTTGTTTGATTTTGTTTACGATCTGTGATCGATCGTTTGATTTCAATTTAAATCTTCTTTGTTGATTGGGGTGAGCTCGATGAGGGCTTGCCTGCAATCAATTTGCTTCATTCTTCTTCTTCTTGTTCTTTTCCTCTTCGCCTCCGCCGGTACCGTCGGGTCTGTATCATCTCTGGCGTTACCTGCCGCTGTTGAACCCAATGAATCTGCTGGACAGCTCGTTGTGGGTCCTACTTCGAGAGAACTTCTCTCCTCCTCTAAAGAGTGAGATTTTCTTCTTAACATAAGTTGATAAAATTTGAAGTTCAAGATTCTATTGTTCTGCTACTCTTCAAAAGCGTGCTTTTAAGAAAAGTTTTTAGTTCTTTACTATTCTGGTTAAAGTTGTCATTGTGTTTGGTATGTATAAACATTTCCTTTGCTTGTTATAATGTATAAGACACAATTGAGGTTTCCTTATGTTCTGTAGCTCATTGTATGATCCATTAAAATTTTAAATATTCTAGTTCGATGGAGTTAGATGTTATGAAGCTACTCAGTTGAAATATCTTAACTTACTTAAGCTGGAGGTAAGTGTAGAAAAGAATATGATTCTACACTTTCTGAATTGAGAATGTCTTTTGAAGGGTTTTAATAAATGATGAAAACTTGGACTACCTGCTATTGAGATTATCTTGTCTGAACAAGCTTGTTGCTTTATGAAATTGCTTGTCTTTTGTACAACTAATCTCTATGTTATAGTTTGTGATTGCTGACTTGTTGCCTTCAGAAGCAAAGATAATTACAACTTGGTGCTTGGTATCGACCAGAATGGTACAATTTCTGCTATAAATCCAGCATCCTGGGAAACTTACTGGGTGTTGCATACACCTCCTCTCTCAAATGCCGAGCAGGCCCTTTCTTATGCTGAGAATGGTGGAAGTTTCTTGTTTCCAGGTATTGGTGGCAGTTTGTACCAGTCTAGCAAGGCCCTAGGCGCAAGGGTATGGTTGCAGACATCTTAACATTGTGTTTCATTTTCAAGTAATCCTTCTTCAACTAGCTAACTCCTAGTATGATTTTAAGCAGAAATTGAATATGAGCATTGAGGATCTAGTCCACAGGACCCCATTTATTGATGGCACCATTCTGACAATAGGGTCAAAGACATCAACGGTAACACTTGTTGATTACCATACAGGGGAGAGACTTCATGAATACCATTATCCTAACGCTTTGCCTGCTGTTAGTCTATCTGATGTCAAAGAAAAATTGGTTTCACCTGATTCAGGCTATCACAGATCCATAGTCACCATCATACGAGATGATTTCTATCTGAACTCTTCAGATCGTGGCAAATTTTTGTGGAGTGTGTATGATGCTCGTGTTAGTGCCTATGTGAGTATGTACGATTTGCAGTTAAATTCTGAGACTAGCAGCATGCTTCCTCTGCTTCCATCTCGAATTTCTCTGGATATGGAACACCTAGGAGCTAGCAGTGATATATTGCCCCTCTTTTCATCCACTCCGTCATTGAACTTTGAGAAATTGGTAGGGCCACATGTAGGGCTAGATCAGCATAGCAGATTATTAGAAAATAATGCTGCTAGCTGGAATGTGAATGAGCTATTGAACTTACATGAAAGGCCAGAAACTTCTATATTACAAAGTCGAAATGCTCCTTCATCAAGTTTTGGTAAACTCTTACGCAACCTGAATGGCAAACAAAGGGATGGGCAATTCCTTCTGCCAAACAATTTATATAGAGGTTTAAAAGACGGTTTTATTGGTCATGTGATGGAACCTATGAGGCAGTCGAAGGACATAGCTGTTTATACTCCTAAACAGAAAGTGTTATTTGGTTCTGTATATATGATACTTGCATGTTTTGCTGTATCATTATTGCTTCTCTCTCTAGCGTTTAGTGTCTATTCAAGATTGAGAACTGCAGCTAAACGTGAGAAACAGTTGAATGATCTTAGAGTAAAGGAAAATGTTGCCTCAAAAAAGAGGAAAGCTCGAAAGGGTGGAAATGTTAAAGGCAGTCCTAACAACAGCAATTATGGTGAAAGTTCTAGTGGAAAAGTGATTGCTAATGCTAATGTTGACAAGGGTTCAAAGACAGACAACATAGACTTGCTTGATAAATTTATAGGACGCAGTGTGCTTGGTGATGGCCGATGGGTTGGCAGACTTTTTGTGACCAATACAGAAATTGGCAAGGGGAGCAATGGTACAGTAGTTTTCGAAGGGGTTTATGATGGTCGGCCAGTTGCTGTCAAACGTCTTTTAAGGGCACATAATGATGTAGCATATAAAGAAATTCAGAATCTTATTGCTTCTGATCGACATCCAAATATTGTCAGATGGTACGGGGTGGAACAAGATTTAGACTTTGTTTATATATCACTTGAGCGTTGCATTTGCAGCCTAAGTGATTTGATTCAGATATGCTCAGACTCTTCCAGGAGTCCAGTAACCAGTGAATCTTCAACTCCTAGCGGTGTAGATGACCTTCGAGTATGTGCGGACTTTGTAAAATGCTATCACGAGAACCTTGAGCTATGGAGACCAGATGGATCGCCTTCATTCCAGCTCATAACATTAATGAGGTTTGACCTTTTTATATTCTGTGTTATCTTAGGAATTCGTACAAACTTCGATTACTTAGTCCTGCGAGAAAATAAAAGTATTTTGAGAAGGTTTTCAGGGATAAGCTTATTGAAGATTTTATATTTATCTTCAAGTTGTCCCATAACCTGGTTTGCAAATACAATGGGATTCTGTTTGAAATTTTCCTATGAATTCTGAGAATCAATTTCCAAATTTGACTCTATTCTGTTCTTTATTTAACTATAAACAGGTTTAGTATTATACTCTATGTCATGATTTAACCAAGTCGGGCCCTATATAATCCTTGTCATTCTAATCTATGCTGTGAAATGTGCCAAGCATAATCACTGCTTCTGTTCTTACTGTTTCTTTTTAAATTATACAACATAGATAAGACTGCAATTGTCCTTAATCCTCATTACTGACCCCTAAATCATCAAATGAATAGTAGTTTTAGTAAGTGCTTATTTGGACGAGTTATTGAAAAATCTATCTTGCGACGTTAGTTTGCCTCTAGGTAAGGCAAAATAGTGGCGTTTGTTGCAATCCGTATCTCTAGGCTTCATCATTTTAGGGATGAGTGGAGTTTGAGTGACTAAAGACCCAGAGAGTAGTGCGTCTTTAACTCTTCTAGTCTGCATCCATAGTTAACTCTGAAAAGAATGTTAATGGAGTTAGATGACAGTAATTCACAAGAGTTTGGAAGTTCTCTTTAGAGCTAGTGATAGCCACTTTAGCATCTCCAATTTAGTGGAGCAACAACCGAGCATCTTCCATTAGGTGGGTTGTCGGCATTGATCATTGTACGCCTTGCACTTTATTGGAAACTATCTTTTCAGCAAGATCAGTAACGACAAGATCTTTCTTTAAAGTTTTCTTTGTTTTCACTCCTTCTCCCTTAACTTGAGATAGTTCTACATACTATTCTTAAGGAAGCATGTCATAAAGTATGCTATGGAATGTTGTTTGATGATTGTTAATATCAAATTCTGAATTTAGATTATTTAGCTGCCGTATCTCTGCTGAACAATGAAGAGAGTTGTAATTAAAACTTAGAGTGAATTTAATCTTGTGGTGTTCATGATTTTGGTTGCCATGGTATAGGGATGTTGTGTCTGGTCTTGCACATTTACACGAACTTGGGATCATCCATCGGGATTTGAAGCCTCAAAATGTTCTGATAGGTGATGGTAAGGTCCTTAGTGCAAAACTTTCTGATATGGGAATCAGCAAGCGTCTGCTCCAGGACATGTCATCCATAAGCCATCCTGCTACGGGTATGATGCATGCTTATCTTCTTTATTTGTAGACATTAAAGAATCAATAAACTCAGTTCAACCTATTTTGTTGGCGAACTTAGGTCACGGCAGCTCTGGTTGGCAAGCACCTGAGCAACTTCTTCATGGCCGTCAAACACGTGCTGTGGATTTATTCAGTTTGGGATGCATCCTTTTCTACTGTATAACCAAAGGGAAACATCCATTCGGCAATTACTATGAACGAGATGCAAATATTATCAACAATCGCCTGGATCTCTTTTTGGTTGATTACATTCCAGAAGCTGTACATCTTTTGTCTCAATTGTTCAATGCCAAACCAGAGATGAGGCAAGAGAACTATTCACTGAAACATTTCAACAACCGAGTGGTTGATCTTGTTTGTGTATTTAACTACCTTCATTGACCATAAATTTTTTAATCTACAGGCCAAGTGCTAGAGATGTGCTGCAGCACCCCTTGTTCTGGAGTAGTGAAACAAGGCTTTCATTTCTTCGAGATGTCAGCGACAGAATTGAATTAGAAGACAGAGAAAAGGGCTCTGTACTTTTGAATGAACTACAAAATGTGGCGACAGTAGCCTTTGGTGGCAAATGGGGTGGGAAATTGGACCCTGCACTTGTAACCGATATGGGTCGGTACAGGAAATATAACTTTGAATCTGTTCGTGATCTTCTAAGGGTTATACGCAACAAATTAAATCATTACAGGGAGCTCTCAAGGGAGCTGCAGGTTTGGTTCTTCTCTCATCTTCATTACAATATATACACTACTTTTGACAATAAATGACAGGAGCATGATACTATAGTCGCAGTTTGTTCTTGTGAATGACTGCAGCCAGCCTGCTTGTTCTGAATTCTTTTCTGTATTTATTGCAGGAAATTCTCGGTCCAGTTCCTGAGGGATTTGATAGCTACTTTAAAAGTCGATTTCCTAATCTCCTGATAGAGGTATATAAAGTCATGCATACATATTGCTGGGAAGAAGATTGGTTCAGGAAATACTTAATGAGCTAATCTGGTCTGGGGCAACTCATCTCTACGAGGCTGATGTGGCAGCGTAAGGGCATAAAGCTTTTTGGAGGGAACTTGCTCGCTGCACTGTGCATATCTGACATGCAAATATTCTCTAACTTGTTAGAAATTTTCAGGTGTTAACCTGGTTGTACCTCGCACCTTGTAGTAAGAGACCTGACAGCAATCTCTGATTGCCAAATTAATTTGTATAGAATAACACGTTGTACAATGTAAAATCTAGTGATAAGTCTTATTGAATTCATGATTGCATACCTTGAATTCATATGAACTTCAAAGTGCTTGCAAGAAGTAGCAAGTCAAAGACAGTGCATCCAGAATATCAAGGCTTCACTCTGTAGTGCTGAAACTTATAAAAAAAAAATTCTGCAAGGAGAAGCTGCTGCAAAAAGTTTTTGTGACGGCTAATTGATACTGAGCTATTCGTGTTGGTATTCCATGTGAAACAAAATACACAACCTGTTCATCTATGTAGTACCATACAAAATGGCTTGAGAACAATCTATATCATTCTACACTACTTCCGTTACTTCTGTTCTTCTGCATATGCCTCTCCAACTTGGAGTGCGTTTGGGATTCTATTTCAAACGATATTTTTAATTTTTTTTTAATTTTATATTTTTTAATATATATTTTAAATATTTAAAAAATTAATTTAAAATTAAACAGCGAGAAAAATTTTACATAATAAAAATTTTTATTATATATTTTTATTACTTTTTTAAAAATAAAAAAATAAATCTTATTTTTTAGAAAAAATAAAAATATTTTTCTTTTTAGAAAAATTCTATTTAGGAATCTGCAGAACTTCTTCCTTTGCATCAACAAATGATAAAAACATATGAACAATGCTTCCAGAGCCTAGAGGAATCAAGTTCCTCTCAGCATTGCACCAGGAAGTAGAAAGAAAATATTAGAGCAAAATCAGCAACTTTTCACCGATAAAGAGATTTTACTAAAACAAAGAATATGAAGCAGTGAAAAACCACCTACCTTCTCTGAAAAATTGACAAAAAAATTACAGAAAACTTGCAAGAACAAATTAGAGAGAAAAGAAAACAGAAAAAAAAAACAAATATTGGCGTATGTTGGACTCCACGACAGTGACGGATCAAAACGTACACGGCAGAAATTTTGTTCGGTGCTAGATCATAATCTTTTAGCCAATCTTTTACACTGAAAACAAAAAAAAAGAAAAAAACTTTAGGCAAATTTCTGAGTAATTCACGTGCATGATCACGTCCAATAATTGCTTGACACGTGTAATTCAAAGACCTCTAGGAAAGTTCTATGACAGTTGTGAACCAATCCACAGGGTCCGTTAGTTAACACACGTAAGTAACCACAATACTGGCATGTGCGCTTCGTCGATGTAGCCGCAAAGACAGGTAAGCCTATGAGCCATTTTCCACCTCTCTAAATAAAATTTGATTCTGTTTTTCCTTTTATTTTTCTTTGTCTCTCTTTGATCTTCGCTCGATCTGATAGGAAAAAATTTTCAGAAACGAAATGCATCTCTTTCACTTGGATCCTGTAAGATTCTTGGCTATCATTATATTTGTTTTCTTTAAGATTCTTCTTTTTTTTTTTTTTTTTAATCTGATGATAATTAATTGTTTGTCATTGGATTCTTACCAGGATATCTAGCAATGCGGTTGAAATTTTATCAAGCATTTTGAACCCGAATTGTCACATCTTCTGAGAAGAACACAAAACTAAAGCTTTGAACTTGTGCCGGATGTCAAACTGTTTGAACCACATTGATGTTTTTTAAGTTGATTGAGCTTCAAAAATCTACACAGAGTTGTAACTTTTGTTTAGTTGAGAAGAAAAGATTGTGGTTTTGGAAGAAAACATTTGAAGAAAGAGTTTGATCAGAGCTTTTTAGATTGTGTTTGGAGAGGAATGCTATGTAAGGAAACATGGCGGCTGGTACCGAATTCTCAACTTCTTACACACTGTTAGATATAAGCTATGGTGCTATTGATAATGGAAGGCCAATCAAAGAAAATATTAGCTTGTCTCTGGATGTCGAAGATCCGGCGACAGCGGAAAGCACAACACCTACAAAAGCTGGAAAACCGCCTCGTCACTTTTCCGTCATGAGGCATTGTATTAGCACTCCCAGGATCTCTAATACGGTTTGTGCCATTGGCTCAGTAGTTCATTATGAGTCATGAAACTGATGATTAATTGTTGCAGTATTTTGACATATTGTGTGATTGCTATAGGTCTTAGGATATGTGACACCAGGATATAGGTCTCCAACCGATCTGCACTCTGGGTTCATCCCAAGTTTTCGTTCTGGGAGCTGGTCTGAGATTGGACCTAAACAAAGTATGGAAGATGAGCATGTATGTATTGATAATCTGGCTGATCATCTTGGAGCTCCCTCTGATTTTGCTGCGCTTGGTGCATTCTATGGGGTGAGTGATTGGATGTCGCTATTTGCTGTCTTGGTCTCACATTTTCTCTGTCTATGGGGTGCGCTCTATGGGATGAGTGATTGGTTAATACCTAAAAAGAAACATGTAGTAGATTTAGTTTCTTACTTAACAACAGTTGCATATCATTACAGCATTACTTACCTGGAAAAGATAACGATTACCAAAATCAACCCAAGTCCAAAACAAACTGCTCGTAATAGGTGAATTGCAGAAATTTGTTGTTGATGTGGAATAGTATAACCTTTTTAGTACATATTAGGGGAGTAGTAGATGTCAATTAAAAGGAATGCATTTCTTCTTGAGAGGAAAAGTGCATTCAGTAGATCTTTGCTTATAAATATCACTCCCATTCTCAGGTTTTCGATGGTCATGGTGGTACTGATGCTGCAGTATTTGTTCGAAAGAACCTTCTGAAATTCATTACTGAAGATCCTCATTTCCCCAAGTGTGTGGACAAGGCTGTGAAGAGTGCCTTTATAAAAACTGACCATGCATTTGCTGACACACAGTCTCTTGATCGCTCTTCCGGCACTACAGCACTAGCTTCCCTTATATTTGGAAGGTTTGGCCTAAATCTTCTATGTTTCACTTGCATCTTACCTATGTTATATCATGAACCATTGCACTTCATTTACTGTATAGTTGTTTCATCTGAGAATTGGAAGCCATGGGTAACCGATAAGTGCCTCAAACTACAGTGAAGCAAAAGAAGTTGTCGTTCAGTACATATTTTGATAGCTTGCAGACGCACTCAATGTTTTTGTTAGCCCTTAGTGTTTTTTAGACACATGTACTCCAAATTTTTACTTTTAGTTTAAAGAAATTGCCAAGGACCTAAGGTATGATGTTGCATTGGTAGTAACTACATAAGAATTTCTAGATATTTTGGTTGTTGATAGTCGATGCTTTTTTTCACTTGATTGACATGACACAGCAAAAGAATTCCTTACATCATGCTATATTGCTTGAAGGACAGAGGTTTTACTCATGATGACATTCTTCCTCGTCAAACATCTAATTAAATCTTTGCCATGCAGGACAATGCTCATTGCTAATGCTGGAGACTGCCGAGCTGTCCTAGGTAAGCGTGGCCGAGCAGTTGAACTCTCAAGAGACCACAAACCCGGCTGCAACAGTGAGAGATTAAGAATAGAAAGTTTGGGTGGTAGCGTCTATGATGGTTATCTCAATGGACAGCTATCTGTGGCGAGGGCCATTGGTGACTGGCACATGAAGGGTGCGAAGGGCTCCTCTTGCCCTTTGAGTGCAGAACCTGAGTTGCATGAGTGGACGCTCACAGAAGAAGATGAATTCTTAATAATGGGATGTGATGGACTCTGGGATGTGATGAGCAGTCAGTGTGCTGTGACAATTGCCAGGAAGGAGCTCATGGCACATAATGACCCTGAGAAGTGTTCCCGTGAGCTTGTTCATGAGGCGCTCAAGCGTAGTTCATGTGACAATCTAACGGTCTTGGTTGTCTGTTTTTCACCTGATCCACCCCCTCGCATCGAGATCCGCAAGAACCGAGCTAGGAGAAGCATCTCATTGGAGGGTTTGCATCTCTTGAAGGGTGCCTTGGATAGTAGCTCTTGCATAGAACTCTAGGACATTAGGTTTTGCTTCGTTCCCTTTTGAAATTGCCTGAATCTTTGATGGTGCAGGGTGTTCTCAAGTTAATGCATGCAGTTCCAGCAGAATAAAAATTGTTGCAAGGTTAGGCATAGTAACAGTTTCATCTCTCCTTTTTGTATTACTTCTTACTTTTTTTCTTTGTGAAGCTGATGAAGGCCGAGTTGTACATTTTGAGCTCAAGAGTTTTAGGTTGATGAAGTTTTTCTTGTTTGCTTCATCAAAGTCTCAGGTATAAGATGTACTGATCAGATTAATGTACTTTACCTGATTTCTAATGCAAGCCATTTTCCATCTTTCATTTTCTAGCTATGCAGTCTACAGTCGTACTCGGTAACGTTTTCTGTTTTTTTTTCTACTAGAAATTCAAGAATCATTACCAGTTGTTGCTATAACTTATAGTGTATTACCGTACACTAAGTTTTGCAACAATTTTCAGAAGGCTTACTAATCAAATTATAGGAGATTGTACATAATGAAAATTTCTTACAACATGAATTTCTTTTGGTAAAAGCCATTTTTATCGTCAAGATTTACATCTATGAAAAAACAAATATAGAAGCCATGAACTCTGCCTAGCCTCCTGTTTATGGAGCAAGTGAGGTCTCTGATCTCTGTCGTTTACCTTTCAGAAAATTGTTAGCTCACGAACCACACAGCTTCAGCTAGTGACTTATCCATACGCAGATACAAGTCTACAAATCAGCAAAGGATGCTTTCATATTGACATGGTTGTACAGGCCCAAGCCCTACAGACAGTTTGGAGGAAAACTGCGATAGGATGGGAGGAGAAAGACCTCTTTGGCTTTGACCATACCTTTTTTGTGATCCCAGCCTTCGTTCCATTCAAGAGAGACAATCGAGCTGACCCTTTCGCTTGCAAAGGACCTCGCAAACTCGTATGTGGCCCAAATAGTCATCTGACAAACTAATTTTAGGATCTATTTCTATTCTGATTTCTCCAACTTCTGCCTCTTTTCTTGGTTCGTGTTTATCTATATCACTTCTGCTTCTACAGTATTCTGTTTCTCCCCTTCCAACTTAATAAGTTTTTCTCCAAATGTCCACGAAAGGGATTCAGACTCAGAAAAGGGCACTTCGGTGTAACCTGATAAAATGCAAGAGGAACCTGTTTTGCCCGCTGCCTCATCTGCGAAAAATAATTTAGGCTTGAGTAGACATAACAAAAGAGGCAAATAGTTCTGGTCCATGTAAATGGCCATGCCATTTTATCTTGCAGCAAGAAAGTTTTGCTCCGACTTTAAGCAAACAACCAGCAGTTCCAATTCCAACTACAAAGTGTTTATGGCACTAAAAGGCTGCTAGTTAGATAATTACCTCTGTACTAGTTAGCTATAGAGGTTTCGATAGTAGAGTTTGAAAATGCAATAGGAAAGTATGATAAGCAAACCTAACTAGTGGTGTCTCTATCAGGGGTTCACAGAAACTGCACTTCACTAAGCCTGTGAAGATTGGCCCTGAATGCAATCCATGCCACTTTTGAAATATTGGCAACAAGTCCTTACAATAAATATAGGGAGCCTGGGTTTAAGGAGAAACCAATCACTTAATTTGATCAAACAGGCAATTAAATTACTAATCCAGTACTGACAAAATTTCATCAGCAGTGATACTTATATGGATTTTCACTAGTACTACAAAGTAAAAGTCAATTTCGTCCCTGGCTCAACTCAAGCAACACATGACTAAAGTTTTTGGGTTGACAAAATCCAACGCGTAAACCCATAACTTCATTGCAGGGGGGAAACTAAGAGCCATGGGTTAATAGTAGCCATGAATCTCATCTTGAATGAGAAGAGGGAAAGACACCAAGAATTATTACAACTTCTGAGAGCCATGAACTTGAGTTTCAGTTAATCTGTATCATTTTCTTGGCAATTTAAATCATCTACCAGCTAAACCATACTCATCAGAAGGCATTACTAGGAAAATCCAGAACTAGATGACAGTAGTGTCAAATGATGAGAACGCCTGCCAAACAAATCCACAAAGAACTAGTTCAGATAAAACCAATTCAAGGTGAGAAGTTTGATTTAACAAGGTCTATTAGGTCTACGTGTCAAAAGGTGAAAACGTCAAGGATTTGTATCTTTCAATTCTCTAATGGAAATAACTGATACCTAATGAAGAAGAATCTCCATTTTAAGCTCGAAGAAATGTAAAGCGCAACTAACAATACCTAGAAATACAATGTAGGCAACCTTGTACAAACTAGTATGAGATGATCAATGATTTAACAAAAATATGACACTATATATAACATGAATCCTCATATTCATGGCCTAAGAGAAAAGCTTTCGTGTTGTATAAATGCTGAAAGCTTTGTGGAAGTATTAAATGTGTACTACTACCGTATCTAAAAGAATAGCCATACAATTACAGGCTATCTTGCATGTACTATATAATAGATATTACTATGAGGTAACAGTGATGCAACCAAACATCTACATATTTAACGTATTACACTGTCATAAATTCTAATAACGTGTTCGCAGAAGATGCTCTGTAACTCTGCAGCACAGAAAAACTACAATCATAAAAATAAACATTCAGTGGAGAATCCCAAAGCAAGTGAAACATATTGTCAAAGTCCTTAGGAGTGAAGTCAAATTAGCAAAGGTTCTTTCCTTGCCAATATGCTAAAAAACCAATAAGTAACCAAGATTAAGGGTGCAAGAACTCCCAATTTGACAAATAAAGAGGTGGTAGATAGCATGCTGGAAATTTCCATCCCTCCACTGCTTCACAAACTCCTCAAGTGCCAAGCTGCAACGCCCTAAGTTCTCACTTCAAAAATATTACTCAAGGCCCCAAATAGAAAGCACTATCTCTAAATCCTACTTTGAGTTGCTCCGTTGGTTGAGAGAATTCACAAACTCATCGGTCCGTGAGTGCAACCACTGCTTGTAAACCTTCTCCGACACATTCCCTTCCTGCTCACGAGACTTCAGCGTGGAAGAACCATATATCGAGGGGAGTCTTTCAGAAAGAAGAGGAAAAAAGAATTGAAGAAAAATGAGTGATTCCCACGCTTGATCGACTGGTGATGTTGGTGAAAGGATCGCGAGAAGCTAACAGATCTTGGCTTCTCCAGAGTCATCTCTCCACTATACTTGTTGTCTTGTTGCTGTTGTTCTTGTCTTCTTCGCCGGAGACAGATAAGGAGACGGCGCCATGGTCGCATCGAAAGAAAAAGAGAAGAAACGGTCCGAAGTTTTATCGAGGTTTGCCGACTGGGTTTTGCAACATCTAAATAGGCCGGCCCATAACAGCTCATTTTAACTGGCCATCTTCTTCCAACTGGCAACAGCTGTGCTTTGGGATTTTATGTCGGCGACCACCGGCGGCGGCGATGGCGATGACCACCAGCAAAGGCAGCAGAAGCAGATCGCCAAGGAGATTCTTCGCCAGAAAACACCAACTCAAGCGTTCAGAATCTTCCGTGCATTGAAAAACACACACCCGCAAACCGCACACGTCGCTTTAGCTAAAGCTCTGCTCTCCTTCCGCCGTCCCGCTGCTGCTCTACGAGCCCTCTCTTCAACTTCAATCCCTCTTCCTGATGCAATCCTCTCTACCTTCGCTCGTTCTCTCGGCCCTCACCATTCTTCCAAACTCTTGAATCTTTACGCGAACCAACACCAGCAAGAACAACATTCTATTCAACTGCTCAACTCGATTCTTGACACACTTGTTTGTCACAACATTGATTCAGCTCGAGATTTCTTTCGAAGAAAAATTTCCCAACAAGCAAATGAGAAAACGTACGGGATTCTTATGAAAGGTCTCTGCCAAACTAATCGAATTTCCGAAGCTTTCAAGCTGCTTCAGCTATTCAAGTCGAGATTTTTACAAACGGATCCGGTGATCTACAACACGATGCTGCATGCACTCTGCCGGAATGGTAAGATTGGACGAGCACGGAGTCTCTACACTGAAATCACCAACCCAACTGCAGTGACTTTCAATATTTTGATCTCTGGTTATTGTGCTGATGGGAATGTAGTGCAGGCATTGGTGATGTTGGAGAATTGTTTTGATGTTGGGCTCGTTCCGGATATGATCACGGTGACGAAATTGGTGGAGATTTTGTGTGATCATGGAAGGGGGAAGGAGGCTGTCGAGGTGTTGGAGAGAGTGGAGAGCAATGGCGGTAAGGTAGATGTAGTGGCTTATAATACTCTGATTACAGGGTTTTGTAAAATGGGTAAGCCGAATGTTGCAAAGAAGGTGTTAAAGGAGATGGAGAGCAAAGGTTGTTTGCCTAATTTGCATACTTACAATGCGTTGATATCAGGATTATGCAGCTCTGGCAAGCTTGAATCAGCTGTCGACGTCTTTGAAGAGATGAAGTTTTATGAGATCGAGCCGAGTTTTGAGACGTTGGATTGCTTGATAAGGGCCTTGTGCTCTGGAGGAAGAACAGGTGAGGCAATGAAATTTTTGAATATGTTGGAAGAAGATGGTAAAGTTCAGCTGATCAGTATCAGTCCTTACAACAGTGTGTTGTATGGTTTTTACAAGGAGACTAGAGTGAAGGAGGCTTGCAAGTTACTTGAGAGAATGGCAAGTTATTTTCCTAGAGCTGTACAAAGGACTTCAAGCGTACTGAATCTTTGCGGAGAAGGGAAGATTGGAGAAGCCAAGAAGCTATATGATCAAATGATCTGTGAAGGTGATGTGCCGAATGCGTTTCTCTATGCCCGACTGGTTGAGGGATTGTGCGAGAAGCAAGATGTAAAAGAGGCATTCAACTTGATGAATGATATGGTTGAGAGAGGATTCTTTCCTGTGGCGTCAACCTTCAATGGTTTGATTCAAGGATTTTGCCAGGAAGGCAATGTTCCGAGTGCTTGCAAGTTCTTAGAAGAGATGCTTAAAAGAGGCTGCTCTACAAACGCAGCAAGCTACAACCCTTTGATTCTTGCTCTTTGTAGGGAAGGAAACATCAAACGGGCTACTACCTACCTAGAAAAGATGATCGGAAACGGCATAGTTCCTGATTGCTTTACTTGGGAGTCCTTTATGCAAAGTGAAGTATTGTGTATTCGGAACGAAAACGAGATCCACATAGATGACACTCTAAAGAAATTATTGGGGAGATGAGTTAATTTTGCGTAAACAAATTGAGTTACGCAATAAAAGAATGTCATTGTAATGTTTGTATATGCCAAAAGGCTTGCTGCATAGAACAACCTGTACTAATTCTTAAGAAAGACATTGCAGTACATTTAGTACTACTGCTCTAGCAATAGTAGTACAAACGTTATGATGTACTACTGCAATGAGTTCTCATTGTGGGTTTGTATAAATGAAATAGACGATATTGTATAAAGCAGCCATCTAACATTAGAGGAGGCAGCAGCTGTGGAAGGGGCATGCAGAGGAGAGCCTGCTAAAACGTGGAGGCTTCACCACACCGCACCTTCCTGTGCATTCCTCTTCCACCACTGCTGCTACAGCTCTTCGCTTAAGGACCTAACTGGTAAGTTTCATACCCGTGTTCTCTATTATGAGTTGCTCAGAAAAGTTCTTCAAAGACATGTAATCCTAGAAGGCTTGTACAATGTTGTACATAATGCAAATCCTTCGATCATCTCGTACTGCAGTTTCTGTAATCTGTACATAATTTAGCTCTTTAGCAAGTTTAATTACGAAGCAAGTGTGACGATTCTTTTAGGAATACAAATACTCTTACGATAAAAAAACAAGAATGCTTTTTAGAATATTTATGGACCTTACAGGCTAATAATTGTTGTTTTGGTTAGTCCTTCGGGGCCTCAGAAAGAATCTCTTTCTTGTCGGGTACAGCCGCGACTAGTTGTGAAGTGATGCATCCCTTTCCGTAGAGCGGTTACGAGGTAGACCGGGTGAAGGGTAGCGCGTCGTCAATAAGCAAGGAGAAAAGATAATCAGAGCAAGAGCCGAGACCACTAGATGTTGTTGGGCAATCCCTTCGCTTTAAAGCGGAAAGTGGACTCTTAGTCTAAGCTCTGTTTGTGCCCTAATGAGTAATGGGGGGCTCATTCCAATTGGTTGGCTTTCGGCATTTTATGGAGAGCTGTGATCTAGCTGATGCTCGTCAAAATTTGCTGCCCTTTTGTGAATCCTTCTCATCTCATGAGTACTGCTCCATAGTTGATCTCGTATTGAGGGGATAAGGCTTGGACAACATGATGGTGATGATAGGAAAGGAGGCATCAAGCAAAGTTTAAACATTGGTATAATTCATATCACACTTTTACAGGTGAAAACTTTGAAAGAAGACAACATATGCACTTCCATCTATAGGAACAACAGCAGCATGGCAACCCAATACTGGATATCTAATAGAGTTGTAGGCAGGTTAAGATAGGAAGGAGTCCTGCTTGCAAAGGAGCTGAAGAAGAGATTTAGTGAACACATTTTTCTTAAGTACCATACCGTCTGGAACAGGAAAAGAGATGCCATGGCCGCAATCCATAGGAAATGGGAAGACAGTTATGAAAGAATGAATAACTTTAAAGATGAGCAGACGAGGAGGAGTCCAGGAGTTGCTGTTGTATTGCAGACAAAGGAGGTTGAGAGGAAGATTTGTTTCAATTCAAGAGAATATGCTTATCTCTTAAAGCTTGTAGGTTAGGTTTTTTGTACGGGTGTAGGCTATATCTGAGCTTAGATAGGCCCTTATTTGGAAATGAAAGTATAGCAGAATGCAACAATTGTTACACATAGGAAGACTGAAATGTTCCCTATAGCTTTTTGGATCGTAGAATCTAGATGCAGGTAGCTAGCAATGGTTGTTTGAGTACCTCCATCAACCTATCGGAATGCCTGAAGGAATGGTTACTCATCTAATTGTCAAAAGGGATCAGAGAAAGCAAACCCCAGGGTCTATCCAAGAGTAGAAGACAGGAGTGGGTTTTCTTATCTAATAGGCCAAAGGGGTTAGAGAAAGCAGTCTCTAAGGTCTACCCAGGAGTAAAACACATGAGGTGCATGAGATTTTTGTAGAAGAACTTTAAGAATCATCTGAATCTTTATATGAGAGAGAATTGTTATCAGCTGCAAGGCCTTTCACTTTTTGGGGTTATTTGGTTCGAAGATTAGAAGCGCTGGTCAGAAGGCTTACGGTTATTTCACATTCACAGAAACTGGTACTTGCAGCGGGTGTCACTTAGAATGAACTACTAAGTTTCATTATATCACCAACAATTTCTCTGGGTCTTCTAATGTGTAGACCTCAAAGCCAAGGTACGAACCAATGTTGGATCTACTAGACATTGGTTGATAGAAATAATGGTCAAGATGCAAGTTATGAAGAAAATGGCTTCCAGGTGGAAAGGAAAGCTAGTAAATAATGTAATACAATATGCTTGGGAGAGGGCCGAATGGAGATTATCGGATCTATCGAGGTTCTAAGATCAGGGAGTTTTTAGGCAGTAACGGCAAATGCGAGGTGGTGATATATGAGAGGAGGTGTACGTGCTGCAGATGGCAAATATCTAGATTCCTATGTGTTCACTGGCAGCAGTAGAGGAGGTTGATGAGAAGATCATTGTGACGACTATTCCAAGTCTCTATAATCTTGAGTTCAGTTTAATATTACAAAGCTATTACTTACAAATGATTTAGCGTAATAAATGACAAATATAATTTACCCATCGATAGATAGCAACTTGCAATATGGAAAAATCCCTTCAAGGCTCCCAAATTATCTATACATCTTCAAAATTTTCTTATTTTACCAATCTACAAAAGTCTTTGAGGTTAATGCTATTATCAGCTCCTTGTTTTGTCTTTCAGTTATCCCAATTACAAGCACCTGACACAGTTCTTGGATTAATTCTTAGATAGCAAGTGATTTTGCGAAGCAATCGATCCATGCAGCTTAA
Source organism: Acanthochlamys bracteata (assembly GCA_019914995.1). Lineage (NCBI taxonomy): Eukaryota > Viridiplantae > Streptophyta > Magnoliopsida > Pandanales > Velloziaceae > Acanthochlamys > Acanthochlamys bracteata. Next base: position 3,350,080 of record CM034126.1, read on the forward strand.
ACTAAATCTATAAAACAACATGAGTCATTTTAATCTTTTTTTTAAAGGGAAAATACTACCTTTCTTGAAATTCTAATGAGATCACCATTAACCATGAACATCATAGTAAGCATTGCACCAACCCTGACACAAAAGCTACCATTAGTTAACCTGGCAAAAGTTACAAAGAAACTATCAAAATAGGAAGTGTAGCGCATGTAGGAAGATGTTTGAAACAGAAATCATGCAGATCATAGGGGCATGCTCTTTTTCCTATTCCATTACAGGATTACAGCAACTTGGCTGTTTTGGCTCTTTTGACTCTTCTGAGACGCTTGTGTTTTTGGTTTTCTAAATTTGGACTACATGCAAGAGTATTTTCTATACAAAAATGACAACCGAAAACAAGTGTAAGTGCATCTGAGTGAGCTCTTAAGTTCCAGTGCACTTCACAGGTAAATCATTTCCAATGACAGGAACAGAAATCCTGATTTGGCACTCACCTTTCTATTTCCATGCAGCACAGAAGAAGCAACCATAGGTTACTATAAGCTAGCTTCCCTTCACCAAGTACTTACTTGTATATAACTGCTTCTAGGAATGTAATGAAGCAAGACTGAAACAAATGACCAGGTTATGTTAGAAGAAAATAGTTCCAAGAATGCAGTATTAGTTGAATAGATAAAACTAACGCTGAAAGAAATTTAACTTTCGCACTTGGAATAAAAACATTTACCTGCAATTTTGCGGTAATCTCCAGGAAAATTGTCTAGATCTTTTCACAATTGGTGGTAGAGACATAAATATCCTCCAAGCTTCAAGCATTACTTTCAGATCATGAATCTTACTGTTCAAACCAACACAACAATTGGCATGCATTGTACAAACTTGACTCATATCTCGGCTGGGTTCACATATTCCACCAAAAACAGCAGTGCTCAGAAATCTCAATCTGAGGCCAACTTCATCAATAAATGACTCATGTTTGATAAAATTAAGCACGTCTTGGTCATGATAACCTGGATATCTTTCCCTAGAAGAGTACCAAAACTTATAAAACTTTATGGTTCGATTATTGGACTTCACATAGATAAATCCACCATTAGGTATATTTTCCAGGCCCATAGCATTGCCCTTGAAGTGATCACAAGCAATCTGGAAATCTCCATCTGGATAAAAACGGGGGAACGGGTCACGAAACCACATGACATCTGCATCCTGCAGATGTTCATGATTGTAGTCAAACAAGCTACAGTTGCAACATAAACTGAAATCATCTAAGCATCACAAACCAAAATATTTAAGTGTGGCATAGCAAACTCAGAACTAAAAAAGTTGCATGATAGTCCTCGCTTTATTGTTGTATACAAAATTGAAATAGATAATCATAAAACCTTATCCAAAGGACAAAAAGACCAATTGAAATTTACCTTAACATTAATATGGACCAAAAGAATGCAAGGTAGAGATTTAACAAAATTGGTTAACCCAATAAAGATGCTATCTTTAGTCTTATATGTTTGAATTACAAAAGAAGCTTCTGGAGTATTAAGCTTATTCATACTTTATGCCGCCAAAACTGCTCCTGAACTTCATGTACAGATTAGACAAGGGAATAAAAGCAAACGAAGATGGAACTTTGACTTTTGACAAGTATCGATAAAATGGAGATGAGCAGATGGATATGCAACTATAGCAGATAAGCATCTAAGATATCACATACAATGACAGGGCCAATGGCATATTAGCAACAAATACCCAACAAGTTGCTATCGCACATATTGTTACAGAGTGTGGGTTTTGCATGTATTCCGTTCAACATAGTATCAAATTCCACATAAAAAAGTCAGCAGGATTTCTATGAAATTAATATGGAATGTGAGGTTTCAAGGTCAAAATAATCACCAAGATTATTTGCAGTCTAACCTCGATTTGTTTTTTAATCTAAGCACGACAATCTACAAATATTCCAAATCATGCAATTATACTGCTCAAATTTTACGACAAGTGGGCGCGTCATCACAATAAATGACAAATCATACAATGTTATATTTCTCTAATGCGTATATTATCACTTTTATCAATTTTGAGTGCTAAAGCTATCTTCCAGAGCATTAGTACTCAAATCCTAAACATGAGAGAGAGAGAGAGAGAGCACTAACTGTGAAGATAAAGTTGTAACCCATTTCAAGTATTTCCAGCAGGAAAGCTATCCTCCTCCACATCATGTCCAAATATCCTGCTGACATGAAATGCTCCTCCTCTGAGAAGTCTACTCCCTCAATGCGAAGCAAGAAGCAATGAAAATGAATGGAAATGCATCTTGCATAAGCTTTTCGATCCAATGCAATGATTACCAAGTGATCTAGAAGTCTTCGTGTACCATATCCCATCCGGAAACTGGAAATAAAAAGATCAATTATCGAGTCTGGAGCAAGACCAGGCCGCATTCAATGTAGTCAAGAATCACTGTATTGTCCTCCATAGCTGCTTCATTCAGGATTCTATATAACGGAATTATCTCGTGAACCTACTACAACCAATGAGCTGTATTAAGTTCATGCACATGCAAACGGAAATTTGTGGTTGCATTGACTTAAGCAAAAGTAGAAGAAAATAACCTGGAATGCTTAATATGTCAAAAATATCTGTAATATCAGTGAGATAAAGGTTACTTTTATTTGAAGCTTACGACAATAGGAATGGCGCTCACAACTAGAGAAGTCAGCAAGAAACTCATATCTCGTAGCAGAATCAATGCTTGCAACTTCACACTAAGACTAGTCAAGCCGCAAGCAGCGATGAAATTAGAGTTAATAATCAAATGATTAATTCCATCTTTACCTAAAACATTAAGCTCCAACATAAAGAAGTTTTAACATAGAGACAGGCAAAGAACTTACCATCTGAAATAAGTGTCGACACTTCAACTTACCTCGTAGACTTAGAAATCAAAATTGTCAGTTGGTTTCTACATTTACTGCATAGCACCTTATCCTGAATTCACGTGATGACAACACATAGCTGGCCAAATTTCCAAAATTTCCAACTGAAATCAGTTGACAAACCAGACACAAGTCCTTTACAAATTCTTTCCGTAGAAATACAGACACATGCAGCATCGACTACGCATTGCAGCCAACCCCAAGGTAGCAAACTGATATAATTACCGAAAAGATGAAGAGAACTCTCAAATGTAATGAAAGCAACGGTGAATAGAAATCTCAGGTTATGTCAATCAATAAGCAAACAAGCTACAAAAAAATCCATACAATTAGCACGAAATCATACAAAAGTTTTATGATTAAGCAAACCCTGCATCACCCCAACTGCATAAACTCAACTTCATCATTATTCACAAACAAAGTAAATCAGAAACATAAACAAGCTCACCAAACCAGTATGATCGATCTGATCCTCGGTGGTAACAGAGAGCAGATTGTCGGCAGGGGCAGAGCGGTTAAAAGGCGGATAGGAGACAATAGGGACAGCAGCATGGTATAGAACAGCAGAAGAGAGAACAACTGCCGCAAGCAGCAGCAGAGCCGCTGCATACTTGCGGAAATGACTAGGCTCCGCTGCCGCAAGCGCTGCCCAAAGCCGTCGGTGATTGCGCCGGCGATTTCGGTGATCGCTGTCTCATCGACGGCGATCGAACTGGATTCCTCATCGATCTACGAAAAAGAACTGAAGGATTAAAAAAAGAAAGGGAATGAATCAATGATCTCGTCGTGCGTGTGTGCGCGTGTGACGAGCTTGATTGAACCGAACAGAAAGAATCTCGTATGACTACTGCTCTTACGGGTGTTATGTAACAAATAGGACAGAATGTTATTATCCGAAATTGTACGACAATGACAATGGCAGGTGTAGTAAATACACCCAAATCGTTGCTTTTATATACAAATGTGGGATTACTTTCAGAAGGTTGTGCTCGGTAAATGAATCAATTTCTCATTCATTTCCTATTTCTTTTTTTTCATCGTCAGGTGACAGACTGACAGGTTATAAATGAAATATTTATCGGTAACTCATCTTTTTACGGTTAAAAAATGGATTTCATATAAATTTTTTTGACATTTTTTTTTAAATTATAATTTATTTATTTTTTGAAATTCACCTTCAAATTATTTTTTAATAAAAAATTAAGTCCTTATTCAGTTTCTAAGGGAACTTGTTATTTATTTCAGTTAGTTAATTTGAAAACCACGCAGCGGGCTTTCATGCCTTCACCTTAATTAATTTCGCATAGTTGTTCACAGACAATTCTTTGCGTTCCACTAACTGCTGCAATGATCTATATCTTTGAACTATATTGCAGTCGTTTATACTGAATGGGAGCATAGTGTTGCTAGATTGTACAACATCTGTTTTACTGAAAATGAATATGCTTTACAAAGAACACAGATAGCTCCTGTAATCAAGTTCTGAGATTGATATATTACAACATTATTTACAGCACATACAGTAAAGTGTATCTCAGGTAAAACTAAACAAAAATTACCCCTTTTCTGCTGAAGAGGATAAAAGAACAAAGAACAATATGCAGTCAGAAAATGAGATGGATCTAAACTTCAACTTTCTAGTTTGTGTATCTGGTGCTATGCAAGATATCCACATGATCAGGAGTATTGTCACCTTTAAATTACGTCTTTATAAGGTTTGATAGCTTTCTAGACGGACTGACCAGTGATCTTCCATAAGCAATAGGCAATGCCATTAGCTTCTTAGCTTTGCTCACATACGCCCTCTTCGTGAAGTTGTTGTAATCATTAGCTTCTATTTCATCAAGAATCTGACGGTATAACAGCAAAGATGCCCAAACCTACAAGAATCCATGATGACGTAATTGTTATTTTCAAAGAACTTGAATTAGTTCAGAGACCAGTTGAGAGTAAGCCTGAGATCTTACTGGCCATCTGCTAGCTTGGCTGAGCTCGGTTACACCTTTCTCCGCTTCCTGGAAGAACATCCTTGCCCGCTTAATTTGTCTTCTCATGAAGTTCCTCCATTTGTCTGTAACTTTTCCCCTAAACACATCCTCGTCCGAGAGACCTGCCTGTGCAAGCTCATCTTGTGGCAGATAAATTCTTCCTCTTCTCGCACTAATGGAACAGTCAAAGATGAACATACGGCACAATGAATTAAAAAAGCTTAAGACGTTTATTCAAAAGATTGCCTAGTTAAATATGAAAATCCTCGAGGTAATGAAGTATGCATGAATTAGAATGGATAACTTACTCTTCACCAACATCACGAAGAATGTTTGTCAATTGATTTGCAATTCCAAGACCCAATGCAGCATTATACACACTCTCAGTTGATGCATGCGAGTCGGGTGCAATGCCCATTACAGGAACACTCATCAATCCAACTGTTCCGGCAACATAATAACAATATAGATAGAGCTCATCAAAGTTTTTGTATCTTGATTTCTTGAGGTCCATCCTCATTCCTTCAATCATATCCTTGAATGGCTGAGAAAAGCAAGTGAAACACAAACTTTATTTCAATACATGCATAACATGTTGGCTGTATAATTTATGATGCATGGTATCAGCACTCAAGACATAAAGCATGTGACTTGTCTACTCCTGGAGAATTAAATAGAATCCCAAGAGTCATTGAATCATTGATTTCATTTTATCAAGTTACCGAATCAGAAGAAGAATCATGTTTTCTAGGCTGCCTGGCTCATAAAGTGTAAACTAAACATGAATGCATAAACAACAACATGCAAAACAAAGAAAGGCATGTGAGGCCACAGTAAGATGTTCAAGATAACATGCCTGAATATCAACAGGGTATTTCAACACAGTATCCGACAAAGCAGCATCGAGCATGTCATATGGACGGCAAGCAAAGAGATCTTCCAACCTTGACTCCCATCTATCTAAAGCTGTAGGCGTAATATGAGAAGCATTGGGCCCATCAACAAGCTCGTCAGTCCTCCTACACCACACTGCACAGATATTATAACTCTGTCAGTCCTGTAAATGTGTATTTGAAAATTAAATCACCGTAGAGGGCAGAAGAACACGAACTACTCAGAAGTTAAATACACGGACATCATATAATTAAGATTTTGGTCTGAGAATTAGCAGCAATATTTTAAATTGCATAATGTTTAATCTTCATATTATGGACCTCTTTAAAAATCTGAAGAGTTTACAATTTTTAGGGTAATAGGACAAATATAAACCTAAGAGCATCCCAATTTGCTTGAATTCCAAGACGGTAAGATTAGCTTTGACGGTCTAGCTTAAGATCAAGGTCGACCTTGCAATCACAAAAGCAAGTCAACACAACGCAAGCAACCTTCACTAAACAATTTTTAATTAACTCATGAGGAGATGTTGACAAAACGAAAAAAGCCAAACGCGATTGACTTCTTTTAGGTTTTTCTCAGACTTAATTTCACTATCTAATCAAATCTCATGCAAATATTTCTGCAGCCGACAAACCATGCTTTGGCATGATTAATTTGGTAGTGATGTCAATGAAATGCGAGTTTGCCTTGCAAATTTTACGACATCATAGACTAAAGGCTCAAGGACTTCCTTCAACAGCACATAGATTCTCACAATTAATATAAACAGATTGAGTCAATACATGTCTGCACTTACCTGCTAACAACAAAGTTCCCTTCTGTTTACAAACCATGCCTCATCTTTAATAGTAAAAGCTGAATAATACTCGTTATCACATTAAGCAGATGAACATGTTCCTAATCTTTTTAATTGTTTGTTTAATCGCTTATTCCTTAGCATGGCATCTTTTGTATTCTTCTCTCACTTTCAGAAAGTTTGCCACACGTATGCAGCCTTTTGTTAGTAAACTACATAGATATATAACTTGAAAATAATTATCTCTAGATCATAGCTAATGGTCATTGTGTTTTCTAATGCTATATGAAGTGGCATATCCGTGGATGCATATAAATAAAAAATGCAAAGCGGAGAGTGATGTGTTTTAAAACTTGTGATTGTCGGCTGAGTTTAAAAAAAATCCTTTCAACCTCTACATTTTCCTTTTTAAGGCAACAATTTATAGAACTTTTAATCAACCTATCCACAGAAAATTCGAAACTGCTCTGAATTTTATTTATATTGTGAAAGTCAATTCTTACATTGAGTCCTAATCTAATTGCATGAAGCTACTGCCTAAACAGCACGAGTAATAAACATAACATGAAAATCTTCAATACATTAGCTACAAAACAGGAAGAAAAAGACCGATTCTTGCTTACCATAAATGGCCCATATAGCTCTCCGCCTCTCCGGCGTCATGAGTAGAGTTCCTGAACAAAGAATCCAAAATCAAATTGAAATCTTGCTCTGCAACTGCTATAACAACTAATTCAATGAAAAATGAGAAAGAAATGGACAAAGAAGATCCCACCCAAATAGAAGGTCTTGGCATACTCGGCGCAGACTTCACCACACCGATCATAAGCTTCTTTCAGCAAAAACTGAGTGCCCGGGACGACAAGTTCCGGCTTGACATCAAGCGTAGCCGTGCTTGATCTCGAGCGCTCCACCAGAGCAGCTTGCTTGAGTACAACACCATAAACCTTTTGCTCTGAAGTGATCGCTGCAGCTTCTCCGGGTGAATTCACAACCAAACTTGAAATTATAGAACTCCTGCTGCTTTCTTGCTTCACTCCAAGTGATGATAAATTCCATCTAGTTTTTCTTCTTTTGAGCTTGGAGAAAACAAACGTTGCAGAGATATCTACAGGTGAGACTACACGATATGAAGCTACCGCCATGGTTCTTGATTCAGGACAAGAAAAAAGAACTCTTCTTTCTGTTTCTGTATTTGGTTCTCTTGCTTGCTATATCAGCTAGACTTAATGTTTCTCTTTGAAACAATTTTTGCCAAGAACCTTCCTTGAAACTCACAATACAGTTGCTTTAACAATTGGACTTTCCAAATCCTGAGCACCTGAAGCACAGAGAAAAGAATGTGGCTGAGTGTCGGTAAATGAAACAAAGTCTCTCTTATCACAGCATTCAAAAAAGAAACAAAAAGAACTTCTCACTTTAAAGCAAAAAGGCTCCAAAAACGAAAACTTGACAACTCTCTGAATCTCTCAAGAACCAGAAAAAAAAAACCAACTTCTCAACTCTAAAAAGATTCACCTTTTTAATTTTTTTCTGCAGAAATACTTGCCAAACAAAGAAAGAGAGAATGACCCTTGTGGTGGTGAGTGTTTCTGAGCAAGAAGGAAGAAGTCTTCCCTCCACTACCACCAGTATATAACACTTAATACTCGCAAGATTCCCCACTCAAATTACCACCCAATTATTTTCTCCGCTCAAATCTTTCCTATGTAAGGAAACCAACAAAAAGAAAAAGAAGAAGAAAATCTCGACCAGAATACTTGAAACCACTAGAATACTTCCCGCAAAACTAAACCAAGAACACGAGAGACTCTCCTTCGACCAACACCACAATACCCACAATTCTTGTTATAAAACTTGGTAAGTTTATTTCTTTGAGTTAGAACACGTTCTTTGTTGAGTCTGAGAAGAACAACAAAATGGACAGAGAGAGAGAGAGAGAGAGGGATAGTGGTGTCGGACGCGTGGTTGTAGACACCCCGAAATTGGCCGGGGGATAGGCTTATCACACAGCGCTGTGTAACAACGAATGAACTCCTGACACGTGCACAAAGAAAATCTCAGTGGTGTTGTTGTGGGACCCATAAGTCCATGCTGGGTGCGTTCTTTTGGAGATTTAGGCTTGTCTTAAACTTACACGTCAACGTCCCATTTTCAAAATTCTCCGTTCAACTTGTTTTCTGACTGATGGAGAACGTTTGTCCACGCCAGTGCAAAAATATATCTGCCAGCGACGTTATGATCACGTGAAATGCACGTGACACTCGAGTTGGTATATTGGTCTGTTTTTTTCCTTCCAAATTTCAGTAGAGGACGCGGAGATTACTGAAACTAGTAATGTTAATTTCACGTATGCAAAGCTTGATTTGATTGAATTGAGCACATAAAAATATTTTGTAGTACGCATGCTTGACTTATCGTTTGAGAGTATTTTTTAAATGAATTTTTTTTAAATAAAAAATATTTTTATTTTTTTTTAAATATAAGTTTTATTTTTAATATATGTTAAAAAAATCTTACTACTAAAATTTTTTTATTTTTAAATTTTTAAATAAAATTTTTAAATATTTATAAAAAATATAAATTAAAATATTATTTTTGAAAAATGCTAAGCCAAACAGTTCCAAAAGCTTGCCTAAATGAAGCATACTTCAGAGATAGGTCATCTCATTGAACTAACTTATGAATAATTCAATTGATCATGTAGGAGAGAAGCCTTTACCTAATATCTTGTCCCTTAAGCTTATATGTGTCATGTTAACTGAGAAGACACAAAGATTGGTCCAAGATGTTACATATAGATCATTTACCATGCAGTATTGAATACATGAGAAGTGAATCCTACTTTTGTGCTACAACATTACATGATTTAATAATATCGTACTGACAATATGATTAAAGATTTCGAGCATTCATTTAGCAATCATCGAATTATGGGCTTATGTGAGAAGAAATTAAATTTTGGATGAATTTTGAGTGCGATTGGTTTGAGGCAGCTAGTGGGGAAGATTGCTGCGGGTACCTGGCTGGTGATAATAGGCAATATCAGTGTTTCCTAGTCAGTATGCACTTGATCTTTTTTTTTTAGCAATCTTTTTAGGTTTAAATTGCCAGCTAGTGTTATAGCATATCTCATCATCAAAGAGCCTCTTTCATTTTATATGTACTTTTTTTCTTAAAAACTGAGTACCAGATAAAATTTTCATAATTTTATTTTTAAAATTTTACTTTTAGTAATTTATATTTCTAATAATTTATTTTTAAAAAAATAGTTTTGGATCATTTTTTAACAAATAAATAAGCCCTAACTACTGTGTGCATATGCACAGCATATATCTGAATATGTTTTGTATGAGCACAACTTTTTTCTGTACGTGCTCTTTCGTCATGCAGCTTATATTATTAACTGGCTAAAATGTTTTTAATTTTTATTTCTTTTAGTTTGCAGCTGGTGCAATCGTATCTTTCCAATTCAAGAAATTTGCCTTATCATTGAGAAAGACCTGAAGACTACCCTCTCTGAAGTTGTGCTGGAATGTGTCCAATGTGCAATACAAACATGAAGAATTTCGTAAAGTAATCTTTTCCAGTGCTAGCTAACAGCATTTTATCATTTGCTGATCATACATTCGGATTCGCTATCTGGATTAATGCCGAGCGGTTCTGTAGTCGCTGGCGATCAGTTCTTCCAGCAGAAATTGTTACAACTAACTAATCCATGACTCGGTGTGAGTGTAAGGCCTCTTGCATCCGGTCCCAACTCAGTGAAAGGAGCCCAGTTCGGTGGGAATGAATCATCTGAGGGACTTAAAGGAGAGGATTTTTCAGCAATTTAGAGCGTGTTTCAAATGCATGTAACTGAGTTTCGTGAAAATAAAAAATATAAAGTAGAATTTTTTGAAAAATAAAGTGAAAGTGAAAGTGGAGTTCAGTATTTGTGTTTCAATAGTTTTTGAAAGTGTGTTAAAAATTGAAAAATATAATTATATTGAAAAGTGTGCAAATAAAAAAATTAAAACTGAAGTTTCATATGTAGAAATGAAATTCTGAATTTTTTGTGTAATTGAAACATATAAACTGTTCGGAACTCAAAATTTGACGAAAGAAAATAAAATTACGGGCGTTTAAGACACGCCCTTAGAGTATCGTTCTATATATTGCAGTACCTGATGCAATAGTCATGTCAGGTTTTTAGGTTTTTGATAACAAAAAAATGACGACTTTTGATTAGGCACTTTACAGTTGTGGAGATACTGAGGTGATCTACAAGTTGTCGGTGAAAGGTCGAGCGGAAAACAGTGCCTGCTGAGGATCTAGTTGTCACAGCTTACAGATGCTCCACCTGAACCATTGGAAGAGATTGAGCTGTTTTTACTCTTGGTGATCTGTGCTTCAATTTTAACCAAGACGAGCACTTTGTTGCTCAAATGCCGACAGCAGCTATGAACTAAGTTGCTTTTGTGATTCGCAACTCTGAGATTTAAGATTCCGTAGAAGTAATTTAGTGAGTATCATCACCAAAAAAGATAATACACTTGTTTGCATTTACAATTTCTGATTACTAGGCCAGTAGATTATTGCGTGTTTCAAATACACGTAACTGAATTTTGTAAAACTAAAATTTGTAAAAATAGAGTTCGGTAAGAAGTGAAATTCAATTAGAGCAGAATTCAGAATGATATTTAAAACAATTGAAATTAAATTTTAAATTAAATTTTGATAGAAGTAAAATTCGATATAAAATTGAAATTCATAGTGACAATTGAAATACGTGAAGTGATCGAACTCAAAATTTGGATAAAGAAAGTGAAGTTCGATGAATTTAAAATAAGCCCTTAATGGTGCGGAACTTCCGAAGAAAATTTTGATGCATTGCACTTCACCTTCCAATTTGTGACTTCTATATGTGCAACTAAACTCCAATTGTACAAAAGCAATTATGCAAAGGCTGAAAACTTGTAACCAATAAAATATGGCTCGTCAATGCCAAGAGCCTTGCTAACGCAAAAGCCTCATTCATTAGATGACACAAAACATCTGATTGAAGGAGAGGCTATAGTCTATGAACATGGAACTTTCATTCTTAGTATTCCGTATTACGAAGCCTTTGACCAATTTGCATGGAAAAAAAAATTTACACTGGGTGAACTAGATTGTTCAAGTATTTTATTACCGGAGTTTACACCTTGGCAGAGGCAAATTTCAGAAACATACAGAGTTGAACAAAGTTTGGAGTAGCAAGTTAAAGAACGAAGAAGATTTACAATCGTCTCGCATTTACAAGCCGAAAATATCCAGATCCTTCAGGCAAGTTCATCCTTTTGCTTAAAGCGGGCAAAAAAATCATCAATATGTGCAAGTGACAATGAAGAGATCAAATACAATGTGATTCATCAAAAACATGGTTCATTCTAAGCCATCAGAAACTTCCATGAGAAAAGCAACAAAGGTCATGGCAGATTGTATGTAGCAGATTATCTTAGAATTCAATGCAAAATCATCAAAAGCAGTTCCTAAACCATAAAAACTTTGAATGAAGAAGCAATAAAGGTTTGAGAATGAATAGGGAATCACATTCGAGCTCCGATTATGTAGAGTTGATACTCTGAGATGTGCAAGAGTAAAGAGAATATTTACTTTGAGAGCTGAGATCCTCAAGTCCAATCAATTAATTTCAGAATAAAAAGGAAAGGCAATTGTGAATCAACTTCCACACAAGATATTTTTGTAAGGGATCAGACACAAAAGCCTTCAGATGCAAGGTTGCCAGATGTATAAAACAAAAATAATTGAAAAAAGGACACAGTAATTTATTAGTAGGTCAGAGGCCAATTGATCTCAGAAACTGTAGAACCTAAAACTCTCTATCCTGCTGAGCTCATCTAATGACTTGCAACTATTAAGATCTAGATTCTGGATGAAAAGAGGTCCCAATTTAAGTTGGTAGGCTTTATCATGAATCAGTAAGTTTCTTGATTTGCAAAAGGGAAAATTCACAAAGAAACAACATAAGGAAGCCATGACTCATACTATAGCCAAGCTTTTGTAACAGATGTTTACAAAAATTCACATACTAGTTGCAATCTTAATGCTAACTTTGATAATATAGACTAGCAAATTCTGTCAACCAAACTCAAACTCCCACTAGGATATATGATAAGATGCATGAAAGAAAACAATGAGAAAGTAGAGCAAAGCCAAGAAAGCAAAATTGTTATTCTTCTAGCATACTGTGGTAAATAGAAACAGCTATCCATAACAATCAAAGAAAATGCAGTACCAAAGACTGAAAAGTAAAATATTCATTGCATTCTAATTTTTATAAAATTGACTTAGATTTATTCAAGATATCACTTTCAAAAGAAGAATAACAGTACAAATAGATTCTATTTGCTGACTCCGCTCATGTGGCAAAGAGTCATGCAGATCTATATAGTTTGCATATACAGTAAGACTTTTACAATAACAATGACCTGTGATGTTCTTAGACAGTTCTCTACAGGAAACTGAACTAAATGATATCTGATGACAACCACAATCCATTAATAAGTCAATTCATCTTCAAGTTTTCAGGAGTAGAGAGAACACTACACCTACAGAAAAAACACAATTGCTTGGAATGCCAGAAATATTGTAATATTTCCATAAAGGAAATTGGTAACCTCTTTCACGAAACAATGGACTACTCCAACCTCAATGCAAATAAAAAGCAATCCAGGAATTAAAATGAAATAATCTCTCCACAATAGTCTATTTGCTCCAAACTGAGGCGACACAAGCTTAAATCTATTGAAACCATTTACTAAGAATTAAAAAAATGAACAAAAGTTAGACTCTACGTAAACTAAGTGTTGCCAGTATAATACCATGAAACTACATTCAGAGCTAAGCTCCAACAGATTTCACAAGAATTCAAGTATGTACAAGAGCAATTGCTTGCATAGTTAATCTACATTTTACTATAGATACACATAACAGAGTCTATAGTAGCTTGTTAACCTTAACAGACATTAAACTACTAGTGCTTAGTAAATCCACTACTTTTCAGAATCATTTATAGCATCAAATAGTGTTATAATCCTGATTTAAATGATGAAGGAACACTTGATGCATATCCAGCCAGCAGAAATGATGTTACTGGATCATGTTGACATCTATTTGTTCCTATTTAACTTTCCAATGCCATGGTTTTAACTTTGAGCAAATTCAGCCATTGAACTCAAATAGCAGCGTTTATATGCTCAACTAGCCAAATTTACTAAATCTACTGGTTTAAAACTCCTCAAACGATCACCAAATTCGACCAACAATGCAACTGTGCTGATTATGAAATAACTATGAACAATATCATGGTCTTCGACACATTTTTCATTAAGGAATCACAACATCCCACTTTTGTAACACGATTCAAGCTAACCTCATCGAACAAAATAAGCAAAAATTAAAAACTTTTTTCACAGAAATCAAAGTGCTTACCGAATCAAGCCAATATCAGGCAGTAGCGGTGGAACCGGTGGCCAGTTTGATTCCATGTGCATTGTGTTTCTTCTGTTTCTGCGCTTCTCTGATCTTCTGCATCTGAAGCATTCGTTCCATGACGAGCTCGTACTGACACTTCTCATACACGTATCGCTCATCCTCACACTTCCACGGTAGGAAGAGCTCCGCTTGCCTGCACTTGTTCAGCGGTATCAGAAGGTGAGCGCACTGATCACGGTAAGGGATCGGCACGAGTGCTTCCGCCATCTCCTCTTGTGTTGCAATCATAGGCTTCGATGATCCCAGCTTCACTCCTTCCATCTCCATTATGCTTCGGTTCTTCTTCTTCTACTAGATTCTTCCTCGATCAATTGCTTCGAATGCTGCGGCTGGCGGTGGTGCTCGGTGATTGAAGATGGGTTGATTTGGTTCAACTTGGATGATGATTGAGTCGGGCTAATGAATAAAGACCAAAAGGCCCATTAGCTTTATAAGTAAGGCCAACATAGAAAATGGAATGAGCCCATATGAAGAAAACTGATCGGCGTAGAAGAGCTTCTCATTTGGCCGGCTGAGCATGACGTCCGCAATCACCCTTCTCCTCCGCTCTCTTCTTGTTTGGGTCACTCTCTTCATCTCAAACCTTCCTAAAGCCGGCGGGTAACTAACTACTCTCATAACATCTCTTATCTCTCTCCTTTTTATCTCAAACGAGTTCGATTGATTGAATCGATCGTTGCAGCAGAGATATGGCAGCTGTATGGGAGCTGATAAAGGGAGAGATGGTTCTCAGAGTTCCCAGGGCAATGCTGCTTACCAGAGAAAGCGTGCTTGCCAGAGACACCAACTTGTGCGTTTGTTCAAAGGCATACCAATCTCTCCTCAACACAAGCGAGATCTTCTTTTTTTGTTAATTATCATTTTGGTTGCAATGGTTTTTAAGATATGCCATGATGTTTAGCATATAAATTTGGTTGTGTTTTATAATTAGTATGTCTATTGGCTGAAGTGGGGAAATGGAAGGATTCGTGGTGGTATCCTTATCTAGTGCAACTCTCTCGCAGATTCGATACTTTTGCGATTTTCAATGAGTTCAAAATTCAAGCTCTCCTGGTAAACTTCCTTTATCTGAATATGTCAAAATGAAACTCCCTAGACTAGCATGCTGAATGAGTATGCAATTTGAGACATATTACCATATGGCAGGTTCATGATGCTGTGTAGGCTGCTGAGAAATCGGTTATGGAGGCTAAATCAGATTGGAAAAAGGCTACAGATCTCATGCAAGATGGGGTTTTACGTGTCAACTTCTGAGTTCAAAATCATGGCTTTGGGCCTCCGCAATTGTGAGGCTGATGCTCTCTCGTAAGAATGTCATTTGGTTAAGAATATCATTTCTTCATTGAAGATCTCTTCCATGTACCATGAGATAATGCTGGCTGCTTATGCCTGTTTGGGGATTTATTTAATAATGCTGCACCAGAGGAGAAATCTTGTTTTAAAAATGTGAGTGTATCACTGCTCAAATTTATTTTTATGAAAATACTTAGATATTTAAGCTGAATTTATACGTGTTGAGTTTATATGTATTCCCAGAGATTAATGGATGAAGCATATGATGAGGTCAGTGACAAGTCAGAAAGTAGCACAATGAAGGGCACTGCCTACGAGAACAGCAAGGTCTAACATAAGCAAAGACGAGGTGAATTGAGCCCTTTAAAGACGAGGTGAATTGAGCTATAATCAAAGAGCCAAATTATGCTAGAATTTATTGTTCTTCTAAATGATTTTCAGTTACAATCATGCTGTGTTTAGTGCAGTGACTACTTCCAGAAACAGAAGCATATGATATCAGTAACAGATAATAACACCTGAAAAAACGTAAAAATAAGGCCCCCGGTATCTTGATGCAAGATATCTACAAGAAAAAAGAATTAAAGAGAATTGCACATGTAAGCGATATATTTTAAGAGAAATAAAATCAACCCTCTTCTAAACTGCCTTGTGAATAAACAAAGCTTTTAAGCTCTCTGGAAACCAATGTGTTTGCACTTATATCAGAATCTTCTGCCAAATCCATAACCATTTCTTTCGGAACTACGCACTTTGCTTCTGCGGACAACTTTTCTTGAACCAATGTAGAAGTCAGCAGCACATGAATCTTTTCTTCATCAAATTCTGAAACCTGGTTGCGCTGCATTTATGCAATCACGCCAGAACGGTCAAAAACATCCAAACATTTCACAGTTTGTTATACAGTATACTTCATTTACTTAATATCATATACCTGGACTGTTGTCATGAGTTGTAGAATGCCAATCTGAGCTTGTAAGAACTTCACATACTTGAACGCAGCACTAAGCATCTTGGCTGTGTTCATTCTATTACCTCCTGGAATCAACCGGCCAAGCTCTTGTGTCTTCTGGCTTATTCGTTTTCTTCTTTCCCTTGCTGCTGCACTCTGCAAAGACAGTTTACATCCCTTTCCGTTTACCCTATCCTCCATAACTACAGGCCAGGAAACAGCAAGCTCCTTACAACTAGCCAAAACTGTTTCATTGACGACATCGGGCACGTGAAATGTTTTGGTTTCAAACATTTGAAGTTGATCACAGTAACTGGTTGGTTCATGGAGATCACTGCAGCTCTTGGGACGCTTAGGACATTGGTCGTAGAGATCGTAGTAGTCATTGCGATGAGAAGAATAATGAAGATTAATGCAAGTGTCGGAGAAGGAAGGTTGACTGAAGGATGGAAGATTTGAAGGTGGAGACTGATCAGAGTCAAAGAGATAATCAATGGAGAAGGAAGAAGCTTCTTCAGGTTGGTGGAAGAAGCCAAGTAGTGCGTCCGCGACCTCGGAGTTTTCCATCTCTGCTGGATTCATTCATTCACTAATTCACTGATGAATCATGCACGTAGTTCAGTCAGTGTTCAAACACTAGAGAAGAGTTTGGATTACATCGCATTGCAGTAGTAGTTATGATATGAGTACAGTGAAAGAAAAGAGTAGAGAGATTTGAAGGGGATGAGGGAGAGAAGAGGTGGGCGCATGATTTACTACCCGACCAAAAGGTTAGTTATTAATCAAAGGTAATGGGAACAGTTGCCATTTAGCGAATAAAACGTTTGGTTCTCCGTTTCATAAGCAGCTTATCAGCTTTTTTCAACTTTTCTTCATTTCACGTTTTTCAATATATATTTTATAAGTATATAAAAAATTTATTTAAAAATTTAAAAAGTGTAGAAAAATTCTACGAAGTGAGATCTTTTTATTGCATATTTTTATTATTTTTTTTTAAGTAAAAAAAAATAGAGCTCGTTTTTCAAAAAAAACAAAAATACTCTCCATTTTACAAAAGTTTTATTTCATAAACAATCTCAAATGCCCCCCTAATCTTCTAGTATCAGCCACATTGCAGTAGTTGTTTTTAAAAACAGAAGTTCTTCTTTTGTACTGAACAATGAATTGATCTTTATATATATATACGAACCGTATCCTCAGTAGAATTTGCGAACCTAGTTTCTCCCACCAAGTAGTGTTTTTATAAAAACTAATATGAGTTGAAGTAACCCACGACATACCAAAAACATAATAAGTTTAACCAACATACTAATAATATTTTTAAGAGTTAATATAAACTAAAATTACTCATTCCGATTCGATCGTCATTGGTTAAGCCGGTTAAACCAAGATCCAAACAATTATTTGGTTCGTTATTTGGTCTGATTTGCAAACATTGATTAGGGAGAGTTTAGTGATCGAAATCAAAATTTCAGCGTTTGAGTAAGTTTGAAATTAAAAAACAAATTTTTAATTTATAAATACTAGTAGAAGTATTTGTATAATATTTTAGAAAAGAAGTGTAAAAAAAAAATGCGACAAAATAATAATGGAGAATGGATAAGAAAATTTTAATAAAATATAAAAAATTAGTTTAACTTAGCACAAAAAAGAAAAACCAAAATATAAGATTAATTTATGCGTTTTGACATTAATTATCACGAAAGTAACTCTTTAACTTTTAATTTTATATTTTCTGATATATGTTTTATAAATATTTTAAAATTTTATTTAAATTTTTAAAAATTATAAAAAATTTCTACATTTTGATAGTTTTTTATTATATTTTTTGTTATTTTTTAAAATTAAAAAAATAAAAATATTTTATATTTTAAAAAATATCTATTTTAAAATCACTTTCCAAATACTCACATTGTAATAAAACAAAAATTTTCAGAGAAAGGATAAAGTCCTGGCTTGAATCTCTCCGAATTGATGAGAGAAATTAAAGATCGCACAATTTAATCAGCGTCGATCATTTGGGGAATGGCTCATCAACTCCCATCAATTTTATATTTATATTTGTACAGAAAAGGAATTTTAAAACAAAAAGAAACCAGAAACATAAATCAGATTTTCTAGCTTGAACTCTCTACTAAGAATTTTTTTATAGAGCGTTTACTATAATCAGGTCGATCATCTGAGGCAAAGCCTCATCAATTTCCTCTCTCTCACTTCGATCACATCCATAAACAACAACAACAAAGTTTCTAAAGAATCAACCAAAACGAGAGAGTAACAAAAATCAGAAGTAAGATAACAACACTGGAAGATTCTCAAGTGGGAGAACGGCGAGATATCGAAGAGTGAAAGTAAGTAAAGATCTAGCTAGTTATTTATAGGTAAAACCCTAAACCTCCTCGGCGATATATAAACCAACTGATAATATCTTGCCACGTAAATGAGGTCAAGTCACTGAACCTTGTGGCGTGAACGAGAGCGCTCAACTCAAATTTAGCACAAATTATATCAATCAAATCACTATTACCCAAAAATAATGATTGATATTAATATAATGCATGTCATTTGTGACATTAATAATCATAAATTTCTTACATAATTGTTTATTTGAGAAAGAGAGAGAGGAGTTATGCTCAAAGAAAAGATGCGACTTTGTTGGAGAAATAAAAGGAGAAGAGTTAGCGGTTTATTGAACGGGTCATTCACTGCAATTACTGCAGTAGTGCTTTTTCAGTTTTCTTCAGTTCTCAAACTCAGTATTTAAATATGTTATATCTTTTCAAGTTTTGGTATTATAATTTTTTTAAGAAGTTTTGTAATATAAAATGTTTGCACGTAAACTGTGTCTAACGTAGACTTGACAAAAAAAACTTCACACTCTATCCAAATTTAACTGAGACAGGACAGGAAGATGAAAATTTTAGTACCAAATAGGAATTTTCTTCAAATTCTAAGATCAGAAAAGAAATCGTTACACTTTGATTACAAGAGGACAAAAGCATTACAAAATTGATAGTGACAAATTAGTGGAACAACAACATTAACAACAACAGGTATATATGATTAAAAACAATTATATTAGGATGCCAGGTCCATTTGATTCAATGATTCCACGAAACGTCTGAATTCTCTTGAAACCAACGGACTTGATATGATATCAGAATCTTCTGCTAATGTAGAAACCATCTGTTTTGGCACAATGCATTTTGATTCACCGTACAGCTTCTCCTGGACACTTGGAGATGTCAGCAAAATCTGCAGCTCTTCATCTGCCGCAACCTGAATATGTATAACAACTTTCCATCAATCATCAATTATCTTGCAGTTCAAATTATTGCAACGGAATTGAATTATATATTTATATACCTGATAATCAGAAGAAGAGGCACCCAATTGTTGTAGAATGCCTACTTGAGCTTGAAGGAACCTGACATACTTGTGTGCAGCTTCAAGCATCTCAGCAGTGTTCATCTTGTTTCCGCCCGGTACAAGTCGGCCGAGCTCCTGAGTCTTTTTGCTGATTTTCCTCCTCCTTTCCCTTGCAGCGATGCTCTGCTGCGATAAACAGGCACTGCTGGTCTCCTTCTCCGCAGCGAGCATGCTTGCTGATTGATCAGGAACAATAAATTCCGCAACAGGATCAATGCAAGATGGCAACGGATTAACGCTCGCTTCAGGAATGTTGGGATCAGAGTCGTTAAAAAACTCCAGGACGGTGCCTAAACCGGGCATTGCTACTGGGCTTACGTCAGGAACCAGAGTTCCTCCGACGTGAGCAATGAAGCTGGACTCATTCAAAAACTCCGACGCTCCTAACCGGGTCACCGGAACAGAACTAATGCCATCCTCCATAGGATTAATGCTGAAATCAGGAACGAGGTTGGACTCCTGCAAGAACTGAGGCTTGCATAACCCGATCATTTGGCTCTTATCAGGATGCATTGGCTTGCTGATAAATCCGCACGTTGCTGGTTTGCTCAACTCCGGCACGTTGTAACTAGCATCAAGAAGTAAAGCAGTGTTGTCATACATGTCGTTGCAGTTGATCCTCTGACGCTTGGACAGGTGATTATAAATGCCATAATCATTCTCCGGTGCAAAAAAGTATTCTTGAGGAGATGGTTCCGGCTCGACCAAAAGCTCGGCGGATGGGTTAAACAGAGTGTCAACATCGAAAGGAGTTTCAGATGGTTCGAAAAAACCGAGGAGTGCGTCAGCGAGTTCCGGCTGGTCATGAAAAAGTCGTAAGTCTTCTTCTTCTTGTTCTTCAAGTGCGTGCATGAAATCATTCATTGGGTCTACGAGGTAGTTGGAGTAGAAACTTAGCGCCATGGAAGCTAGCTAGCAGAGAGAAACTGCAAAACAAGGAACAACTCAATCAGCAATAAGCCAATAATAACAAACAAGTCGAGCAATTAACAAGCTGATCTCATGCTTTTCTATGCTTATGTAACTAAAACTTGACTACTTATACATTAACAGGAACAAAAAAGCAAAACAGAAACCGTTCGTAAGAGAGATAGACCTGGAAGACTAGAAGAGTAGACTGGTATGACTGAGAATGAGAAAGTTTCGAGGATAAGAAGTTAGAAGATAATAATAGGATAGAGACACAGAGAGAGAGAGAGAGAGAGAGACTTCGCGCGCGGGAGAGTTTTATGTAACGGCGAGAGAGACAGAGAGAGACGGAGGGAAGAAGAAAGTTATGCGTTGGTTGTGGTAGAGGAAAAAACGGCAGACAAATAGAATTGGGGACGAGCGGTTATTGAAAAAGTCATTAACTCGCACATTAATCCTTGACTAAGTCAGTTAAGTACTCCCCAAGCCTTTTAATATCTTCCTAAAATTTTCCATTTTTAGCTTTCTTGTTAGGGTTTGTTTTCTTTTTCTTTTCTTCTTACGAGGTTTGCATTGTACTGCCGCAGCCATTGGATCTGCAGCTTTGGACTACTCCTGCTTAAGCTCAGTAAACTTTTTCCAATTTTGTTTGAAAATAGAAGAAAATAAATTATTAGGTCATTTAGTTAATTGTATTTAATTTGATTGCAAAGAAATGAAGATTGATGATAGAATTTTGTTCCAATGCCCACATCTTCAAGTGATTAAGGAGATGTTTGGAATTATTTAGTGTGATGAATATATTAGAATTGTTTTAAAAATAAGTTTAATTTTTTTGACCTAAAAAAAAAAATTAATAATAATAATAATAATAATAAATTATATACAAAAATATCGAATGAGATATATTTTTTTTGCACTTTTCAAATTTAACAAATTTTTTTTGTAAAATACCGTATAAGATTTATTAAATAGCAAAATACTTTTTTTGAATGATAAATAATTAAAAAGCTCTCGCAAACGTTCGTAATATCATTTGGGTATGAAATAAGGAGAAGTTTAAAAGTACTTATAATAAAAAAATTTAAAAATATTTTGAAGATTTTTTAGAAACGAATTTGACTTTTTCATTAAAACTCAAAATTATACATATAAAAATTTTATAATATATAATTTTTCTATATTTTAAATTTAAAAAAAAAATTATAAAATACTGTAAAATGTTTATTGATAAATATTTTTTAAATGAAAAAGTATTTGATAAGTGTTTTCAAAAGTCTCTAATTATTATGCATTTGTTAGCGATACATGTGAAGCATTGATAAAGTTAATCTCCATCATATTTCCTAACCAACCAAAAAGAGGAAATCCATATCTATACATTTGATCAGTTAACATCAGGGATCATCTATTGCAACTTCATTATTGAAACGTTGATTATGAATATGACAGAAAGGTAACAGATTTTTTTTATTTTAACTTGTAATAATATGCTAAACACAACTACATGTATTATTTTTCTGATCATTTGAGGTTACAAATTTTGTATTGTGCAGATGGTTCTGGCCTCATAGGTTGGAATGGGCCTTGATAGTTGAAATTCTCATGATGCAAAAGCCTTCATGATTGGCATTGCTCACAAGCCCTGCATGTCCTTCCCTAGGTCCAATAGCAGCGTCCAGAAACTTGAAGCAGCAAATGATTTCAAACTTGAAGCATCCAATTCCAAATACATAAATCTAATTCTAACTTTTTAATATACATATTTTTTTAATGTAGTTTTATTTTTATAAATACATAATTTTAATTTTAATTTTTAATTTTTCACTTATGCCCGTGCATTTAAAATAGGCTCTAAAGTGATATTTACAATTACCTTTCAACTCATTTTTCATAAAATCTTTATAATATTTATAAAATTTTAAAATTTTAAAAATTTTTAAAGTATAACAATTTTACATCATAAAATTAATTATATTTACTTTTATTATTTTAAAATATTTTTCTTTAAAAAAATATTATAATCACTCTCAAATATCTTATGAGTGCTAGCTCAAATTAATCTCACCAACCAATATGGAATCATGCCTCGTTATCTACTTAAACCAACAAGGTCTTTATCAAGGTATGCCAAAAAAATTAAATATTGCTAGTTTCTATCTAGAACACAGAAGAATAATCCGTGTCTTTTACACGGCACTCCACAACAAAAGCACAATTAGTTAGAAAAAGTGGCTATATACACTTTACTTATATCCTAATAATTGAACCGCTTATGATTAATTATTGTAGCAACCTCATAACCACCAATTTTTTTATTTTTCCTTTCAACAGTAAAAGCAATCTCTTTTTCATGCCCAGCAACTTCTTCAAGACATTTGAGAGTGATTAAACTTAAAAATATTTCTAAAAAAGTTATTTTAATTTTATTATAGAATAAATTTATTTTTATTTAATCTTTTATTTATAAAAATAATTTTTATATAAAATACTGATAAGAACTATCAAACAACATCTTCTTCTACAAAATCTTCATTCTTGATACGTTCCCCTAAATTTGGTCGCTAAGTGTACTCCACATACCTTTGTTTCCCTCCTACTATTTTAAGCTTTATCTGCTACTTATATCTGTGTATAGATAGATATATATACTATACCTCCCTGCCAAAGGTTTTCATTTGCCGAATTTCTTTCTCTGAATTTCGTTCTCTTCTTCAACACCTGCAACAGTTCCTCTTTGGAGTGTCTAGTTTTGATCACCATGCACATAGCATATGGTTTTGAAGAAAAACAACCAAGAGAAGGTATGCATACGCCTTCAAATTATTAACTCTCTTTTCTCAATATTAGCTATGGGTATGGAACGGTTTTCTTTTTCTTTCTTCATAACTTTGTCAGAACACTCTGAAAGGTAATTTTTGCTCCTCCAACTTTTTCTTTCCCCTTTCATCTTAAAACAGTGACTTGTTTTATGGATTTCATTTTTATGGGTCTTATTATGAATAGTGGAATTCAAAGTAAGTGCAGTACTAAAAAAGCTTTTAGCTTTTAGCCTATGCATGACAGGTATGTGTTTGGAATATAGCCTAAAACCACATAGTGATTGCTGTTCTTGGTACTGTTGACCGTGTTTGGTCCTTGTTAAATTCAGCATTGCCATTAAAGTCTCTGTCTCTGCACTCTCTCTCTGTTGCAGATGCCAACACCGGAGAGATGTCGACTTAACAACTTCATTATAATTTCCATTGTGCTAACTAAATTTTAAAAAACATTTAATTGAGCTAATGGAGCATTTAAAACTCCCCAAGGAATAAGCCAAGTAGCTTGAAATCATTCATTATCTAGTATACATTATTTTTTCAAAAGAAAACATACATAACAGTTGTTAGTTAAAATCTTGTCAATTATTGTACCTATCAAAAAATTAATATATCAACAAGAGATCAATCCAAAACGTCAAACTCTTCAGCAAACACATTAGATTACAATTTGTTTACTATATTCAGATTAAGCATCTGCGAATATTAAATTGGAAACGATAGCTAATTAATAATAGGTTAGTGGAGTTATCAGGAATAGTGAAGGGATAAGATTTTGCTGCGGAGACAAAACTCGCAAGTGGGACTGGTTACAACTAACCCAGCACAAGTGCTGCAAACGCAAGCACTCCACTTCTCACGATCACTCGAACCAATTTCTGATTTGGGTCGGACCAGTTTTTTGTTATGGAAGGGCTAAAGATGCGTTTGCTTTTTCTTTAGATTAAAGTAAATTTAAAAAATTATTAAAATGATTACTAAATGTGAATATATTTATTTGTTACAGAAATGATCAGATTATTTTTTTGATAGAACACAATTTGGGTTGGTGGAATAAATAAACACGTCCTAATCGGATCGAAACAAACAAGTAATAATAATAATAAAAGTAAGTTTTCGTACACAAGCCGTTGCTCGTGAATCGAGCTCGGTATCGGGCGGTCATTTCAATGTAGGACCCACTTTCGTCTCCCTCATCGAAAGTACTGGGACCACCTCACGTGCTTTGTCGCTGATCCTTTTGAAAGCAAAAAAAACTTCATTGCTGTATTGTGAATGAGAGAAAAGGTAAGGGATCTTGTCGTGCTAATTACTTATTTTGTGGGCTACCAATGCGAATTTACATAAGATAGGCTTGAAATGTAGAGGCCGATATTTCAGTTAATTAGGATCCAATTTTACCGGCTCGATTATTAAGGTCCCGGTAATCGCTGAGGTACGAAGACTGCAGCCCGCTATTTGCTATAGGTCCTTTTCGGTACGATCCAATATCTTTTTGTCAGCCTCAAGACCAATCTGGACCGTCAATAAGATCCCTTCCAGAAATTTCTACACCGTCCGGTTTCTTAGACATCTTCAACCGGTTTTGAGCATTTGAACCAAGCCAAACCCTGATACCCGCATGATCCGAGTCAGGATCCAGATTGATTCTGTTGTAAAATTGGACGAGTATTATAAAAAATAGATCCAATTGACTACTGACTGATTGATTAAATTAAATAAACATGGCATCCATTTTTGAAAGAGTTAAAATAAAATTTATAACATCTAGTATGGTTTAGGGTTTACATATTGATAAAAATCGTTTATCCCATTTTGGTTAGACCATATTTTTATTTATGTATTTCAGTTCTAGTGCTAATTATGTGATGATGAATACGAATAACAATCGTTTATCCTAATTTGCTTGAAATTTATCGTGTGTAACGGTTTTGACATGATATTCGGTCCTTATGTGAATAGAGAGGAAGAGAACTTTGGTAATTTACTGCATATGTATAGAAAATATATATAAAGGAAATATTTGAATGAATAATTTTTTTTAGAATTGTTTTAAAATAAATTTAAAGTTTAACTTAAAAATAAAATTTATATGTTAAAAATTTTATTTATATAACCTACTTACATTTAAATTTATAAAGTAAATTTAAAATATAAAAATTTTTAATTTTTTATAACGAAGTGAGTTTTAAAATGCATAATATAGGAAATATTTGGAAGCGTTTTTTGAAAAAAAAAAGAACAAATTACATGTTAAAGATTTTTAATAAAATAGATATATATTCTTAATTAAAAAATAATAATAAGATTTTATACATAAAAATTTGTATATTTTAAATTTTTTTTAAAAAATTTAAAATATTCAAAAATATAAAATAAACATTTAGAAATTAAGAAATTTTTAAAAGTTTAGCCAAAATGCACAAATTCACTTCCAAATGTCCTCGTAATCTATGTTCCTATAATCTTGTGTGTTACTAAAATCATATTTGAGATAATTTTTAGAGTATTGTTTTAGATTTCTAACATGCTGATTAAATTTGTAACATGCTGGTATAAAATTTTTATTTAGAAATAAATTATATATTTTTAAATACATATATATATATATATATATATATTTATTTATATTTAAAATTATTAGGATAAATGTTTTCCAAGTTTTGTAAGTGATTTTGAAAGAATAATTTTTTAACAAAAATTAATTTTATTTATTTAAACAATAAATTTAATTATTTATTTAAAATAATAATAAATAATAATAATAATAAATATTTTTAATAAATACATATAATTTTCAAAATATTATAGAAATTTTGTAATAAAAATTTAAATACAAAATATAGAAGAGTTAAACTAAATTGTAGTATGTCTTATATGTGTCAGCTATAAATTGTTGGATACTTCTGTGAAACTATATTTACTTCGTCTTATGCAAACCATAAATATATTAATATATATGTACTTTTGTATGAAAACAACTGGAGACTATTTCTAGTAGTACATTTTGTAATCTTCAACGATGACTTCCGGAAAAATCACCTGGAAGCTGCCACGTAGGGACGTAACAATAGCGAGCCACAGACCTAGGAATTCAATACTGTATTTAGTAACGTGTCGTATTAACAAAGCTACTAGTAGCATAAATATGATTTCGTTTGGTAGTGTGTTTCGAAAATAATTTTTTAAATTTTTATTTCATAATAAAATAAGTTTTTAATATTTTACTTATTCTATTAAAATCTGAAAAAAACTTATATCTATCGTTACTTAACACATATTAGTTAAAAAAAATATTTAATTAAAATAAATATTACAAATAATTAAAAAAATTAAACAATAAAAGATAAAAGGAAGTAAATTTGTTTTTTTTTTCATGTGTATTTACCAAATTAGTTGGTACATATTTATCATATTTTATGGTGAGAGAAGAGGCTCCTTAAGTTATATTTAGATTGTGATTATTGATGATGAACGGTGTTGATGGTAAAATATTTCATCATATTAATTATGTTTATTTTGATTTCATTAATAAAAAAGAAAAAAAATTATTTTACATTTTTCATCATATTTCATGATAAAATATGTTTTATCAAATTAGATGATACATATGGTTACAAAAGAGAAACAAATTTGTTTTTTTTTTTTTGTCCTTTTATTTTTATTTTTTCTTAATTATTTCATATTTATTTTAATTAGATATTTATTAATTAAATATTTATTTTAATTAACTATATTATTTTTTATATAATAATTTATAATTTTTATATTTACTTAAATTAAGTTGATTTTAGTTGGTAGAGAAACTAATAAAATTATATGATCAAAATTTTAATTTAAAATTTTATTTAATTTATTAAATTATATGAAATATTAATAAAAAATTAAATTAATATAAAAATTAATGTAAAAGTTATATTAATAAAATTAATTTAAATTATATTAATTAAATTAGTTTAAAGTTATATTAAATTAATATAAATAAAAATGATATTTAAATTTTTATTAAAAATTTACTTTCGTTACTCATTAATTTATTTATTTATCCAAACTTAGTTAGTTTGTTATCTTATTATATATTCAAATATTATAATATTAAATATTATTCTTTTCTATCTATTTTTTTTTATTATTTCTTAATTTATTTTTTTACTCTTATTTTTTAACCATATTTTCAAGCATATTTTTAATGAAATAAAAATAAATAATTAAAATGGTAAAATATTTCACCATTATCATCATTCACTATAATTCAAACAATGCCTTAGTTTGGTAATGCCTTCGTATAAAGTAGTTATTATTTTGGAATCAACTTTAAACTCTTAAAGTAATTTATTTATTTGTTTGTACTATAAAGAGTAAGGTGGATTAGAGTGCACCCACCCTTCGTATTAAAAATTAATCTTATCTTAAGACAAATTGCTTTTTAAAATAAACAAGATTCATGTATTAACAACGCATGCATATATAATGAGTTCATTTAGGAAGTATTTTAAAAAAATCTTTTGTATAAAAAGTCTAGCTTAAAATTTTTTGAAAAATAAATCTGGATAATAATGATATATATAAAAAATTCAACAACATACAGTTCACTTAATTTTTTCAAATTTAAAAAAATTTTCAAATATTGACAAAATTATATTTTAAAAAAAATTTAAATTTTAAATAAAGTAAAATTTTGTGCGACTCGTATTACCAAACATTCCTAATATCATCCTCATAATTTATGTCGAATTTAAATCTTAATATAAACACATCTATAGTGACAATGGACCGGAATAAATTTTCAAACTTTTTCTAATATTAAATCCTATGGGTATTATTGTATTAAGTAATAATTTCTAAAGACATTCTAAAAGTTGGATTGAATTTCAGCTGCGTCCTATTATTATGGTAAAGTCTAGCTCAACGCCTTCTTTGTAAGCAAATAATTCACTCAAATTTTAACAAACTCATGCACGTAGATATTATAAGAATTTTTTAAAAATTTAGATAATACAAAAGATTTATATATATCTTAAAATTATATAATATAACTTTTATATTTTAATAAAATAAAGATTACTGTTACAAACTTTCAAATTATTATTTTAAAAAAATTTATTTTATAAGCAAAAACTTCTCCTAAAGTTATAAATAGTTTACAAGCTCTTTCATTGAAGGTAATTTTGGGAATTTAAAGTAAAAAAGCTAAACCAATCATATGATCCGGTTACACAAGCGGCCACCACGATGCGCCATAACAATGGCGGGAAGCGTGTGAAGCACTTAGAACTAATCCAAAGCGTCCATAGTGCTTCCTACTTTATTGAAGCACGAATCACGAGATTACATCTTCCGCCACGTGTGGAACAGTCCAGACTGCAACGTTCGGAATAACTGTGACCATGTCACCCGATTCAAGTCCTGTTAGTTTCAATCCGATCGAGTGAAGATGGAGCCGTTTTTTTCAGGTTGGTCTACATATAAATTCCTACTTGGTGAAGCAAGACGAAATACTGCCCTGGCCTGCACCACACAACAACGAAGTGGGGGCGGCTGTCTCACTTTCTCCTTTCCTTTCTCTCTCTTGTTGTTCACCGGAGAGAAGAAAAGAGATTTTAGAGCGTTTATCTAGTTCTCGGAGTAGATTTTATAGGAATTCCGAAGCACTGAAGTGGTTTCTGATCAGGTAAAGCGTTTTTTAGACTCTGTTTGGTGTTTTCGGTTCGATTTTTATGTTCTTTTCTAGTACGGTAGGTCTGATCTTTGAAAACTAGTGAGATGGGTCTGTTTGTTTCTGATCTTACTTGTTTGTTGATTTCTTCTAAAGGATCTAGTTGTATCTCATCTTTGTTGTGAGCTTGTTGTTTTGCTTTTGAGCTCCAAAGTCTAAGCTGTAGATCGAGTGTTTTGGTAGAGCTTTTGGTCTCGCTTCTGTCCGATGGTTGGGTTTGTGTGGTAGAGGAGATCTGTTGAAACAGATGGTGAATATTGTCTTCTTAATGTGGTTGGCTGAGTCTTAAACTCTAGTTTTAGGTAAATAGTTATATAAAATATATGCTCGATAATCAATCCTTTGCTGAGAACTTTTGTAGAAACTTCTGGAGTTTAAACTCTTTATTAAACTAAAAATGTGCACAAATTTTATCTGTCCAACCTACCTTCGGTATCAGCCTCCTTCGATTTTTTTGATCTATCATGTAGTTTTAGAACCTGTTAAAAAATTTTAAACCCTAGAAACCTCTGAACCAGTTCTTTTTTTTTTTTGTTGGACATCTGTGTTAGATTTTACGTATTTTAGTTGCATTCTGCTCGTTGTCCCCTATTTACTCATACATAAATGAAATACATGTGCTTCAACAACTAAATCTAAATCTACTAATATACATCAATGAATTCCAATATAAAGTGTCCATACACGGAAGTCCTGAATCTTATGGTTTTATCCAGATTCCAATTGTTCAACTGGTATTGGCATATAGGGTTCTGAGGTAGAACCTTCGCTCTACAGCTACACCTTCTCTCTTCCCCCCCCCCCATTGTTTACTGTAGATTTTTTATGCAAAACTTAGAAATTTTTTTTTGCCATTTTTGGTAAAAAATAAGTGAACATCACATGCATTTCTGCAAGCATATACTAACTTCTCAAGCTCCCAACTGTGGTGCGAATTCTAATTCTAGTGTAAATCTGCAGAATATCTTAGCTTTCAAACAACGCATCCGTCTACAGATGATGTTATGGAGTTAGTCTTATAGTTGACTCTCATGCTTCCAGTAGTATTACTGTAAACTAGTATTACCATCTAATTCATCGTCTTAAACATTGACGTGATTGGTCCCTCAACAATCATTTTTGGGACTGTATCTGCAATTTGCATTCTAAACATCTAGGCACTTCCAGACAGAACTTGTGGTGGTGATATATGACCATTATAAATCTAGTTTCTGCATGGCAGTTTGAAGTTCATTTGTTGTTACAAATGTTTGTATGTTTAGTCTACACCGTTGGGATCTATATGTATTCAATCTGTTAAAGCTGTTCTTTATAGTGGTCACTGAATCAGATGTTCTGGGGATGTTTTAATAAGCGATTTCCTTGAGCAGTTCTTTTCGCACGTTCTTACTGATCCAAAATCAGCAAAGAGTAACTGGACACCTCTCCGAAATTGGCAACAATGGTTCCCTTTGTTAATTGAAAAAAAGCTGGATACACCTTTTAGAAGTTGAGCAGCTTTTGTTCAAGGGGCAGTTATTAGTTCCTCTTGTTTCTGGCAGTTTTGTTTTAGTTTCTAATAATGTTCTTGCAGTTGTATTCATTTGATCACATCAATAAGATCCTCACTTATATGAGGTATTCCCTCATTTGTTTTTTTTGCAGCTGGAATAATGGTGCGAAAGAGAAGAACTGACCATACTGCTCCCGGGTCTAGTTCAGAGTCCCAGCAGGGTTCTACTGGTACTGGGCAAGGTGCCCCTCAGAGAGCAGCTGAAAGGCCTTCAATGCAACAACCAGGTACTGGTACTGCAAGGGGTTGGGTACCAGCCCATCCTCAACACCCCCAGCAAGGAGGTCGTGGTGGTGGATATTACCAAGGTCGAGGTGGTGGTCATCCGCGTGGAGGCATGGCATCACAGCAGATGAGCGGCCATGAGTATTATGCTCGTGGTGGACCACCACGAGGTGGAATGCCACCTCAACAGCCCTATGCTAGTGGTCGTAGGGGTGGACGCCCGGGTGGTCCTTCTGCTGGTCCATCAATGCCCCCGGTTCCCGAGCTGCACCAAGCAACACAGGCTACTTATCAAGCCTCTCTACCATCCGAGCCATCACAAGTGGCTCCTGCACAAATAGCACAGCAGTTCCAACATTTAACTGTGTCTGGTGAAGCATCTTCTAGCCAGGCTATAGTCCCTGCAGTTTCATCTAAATCTGTGAGGTTCCCCTTGCGTCCCGGAAAGGGTAATTCTGGTGAGAAATGTGTCGTTAAGGCGAACCATTTTTTTGCTGAGCTGCCGGATAAAGATCTTCACCAGTATGATGTAAGTTCAAGTTCTTCTTTAGAATGATTAACAGGTGTTGTATGAATAGGCTAGTTATGGGCAATCAAGATGATGTTTTGAGGTTTCTTTTCGAATTGTAAAGTCTGTGTTTAAATGTATCCCTCCAGGTTTCAATTAGCCCGGAAGTTTCATCAAGGGGAGTTAATAGGGCGGTAATGGAGCAGTTAGTAAAGATTCACAGAGAATCTTCATTAGGAGGGCGTCTTCCAGCTTATGATGGAAGGAAGAGCCTTTATACAGCCGGGCCGCTACCTTTTACATCATGGAATTTTGATGTTACTTTAGTTGATGAGGAAGAAGGTGTCAGCCAAAGGTCTCTTCTAAAGTTACCTGTTGCTAGTGATATTTTCACCAATTGGTAGATGGACTTATCAGCGTTTTACTTAAATGCAGGCGAGAAAGGTTGTTTAAAGTGGTGATTAAGTTCGCTGCTCGTGCTGATTTACATCATCTGGAGATGTTCTTAACTGGACGTCAAGCTGATGCTCCACAAGAAGCACTGCAGGTGCTGGATATTGTCCTTCGTGAGCTGCCTACTGCAAGGTATTTCTTCTTGTGAAAATTTGTTTTTTGGATATTTTGTTTTTAGTTTAAGAGCATATATAACTTTCATGAACTGCAGGTACACCCCTGTTGGCCGATCATTTTATTCACCTGATCTTGGGCGAAGGCAGGCTCTTGGAGAGGGTTTGGAAAGTTGGCGTGGGTTTTATCAAAGTATCCGTCCTACACAGATGGGGTTGTCACTGAATATTGGTGAGTTATGTTTTGCTCTTTCCTTGACAGAAATTGTTTCAGAAATGACTTGATACAAAGAACAAGAAACTTATTTTGGTAAGCATATGAGGCCACTTGCCAGCGTTCTATACTGTGTTCAGGTGCTTGTTGTGTGTAATTATGCTTATGTGTGCAATCATTATTTATTATGTCATTTAGTTGATTTGCTTGTTTTTCTTTATGACTGCTTTCATTATTGTCGTGCTTGGCATAGGCATTCCAAGTTTTCTCTGTAGTGCAATCTGGTTTCTTCCTTTTAGTTTGTATCCCACCTTTGTTGCTCCGTGGATCTCTTTTATTTTTATTAATTTAATCCAAGTACTTAGCATTTGCCTACTGTACTTCTTTATGGTGCAGATATGTCATCAACGGCCTTCATTGAGCCGCTGCCAGTGATTGATTTCGTGACGCAACTGTTAAATAGAGATGCGTCTTCAAGGCCTTTGTCTGATGCTGATCGGGTAAAGGTGGGTTCCTACAATACTATTGTCACTTCATGTGTTGAGGTGATAACAATGTGTGGATATTGACTATGAGTTGCTTTGATTAGTTCTCTTTCTTAAATCTTGTGTGTTATATATATATGTCCAGCTGATGAGAAACATCTATATTATCTTTCTTGCTCTTGCAGATCAAGAAGGCTCTTAGAGGTGTGAAGGTGGAGGTGACGCATCGTGGGAACATGCGTAGGAAATACAGAATATCTGGTCTAACAGTTCAAGCAACTCGAGAACTGACGTAAGATTTAAGCTACTTGTATCACAAGTATTCCTTGTTCAGAATGGTCTGAAGCCTATAACCTAACCATCTACAGTTTAGCTATTTGTAATTGTTTCATGTACTGCCCTCTCATCTATTTTCATAATTGTTTGTAGCTTCCCCGTGGATGAAAGAGGTACTATGAAGTCAGTTGTTCAATATTTTCAAGAGACCTACGGGTTCACTATTCAGCACACCACTTTACCTTGTCTCCAAGTTGGCAATCAACAAAGACCTAACTACCTTCCAATGGAGGTAGGTTTCTCATGAGCATCCCATAACCGTCAAATGCAGATTCTTGAATGTATATTCAGTGGTTAATCTTGATTTCTGATTTTGTGTGTTTTTTCTCAATGTTGTAGTTTGTGACATTAACTTGTAGAAAACTCATTTTTAGTGTTTCATGTGGATAGCATTCCAGTTTTGATTGCATTGTACTATGCAGGTTTGTAAAATTGTTGAGGGACAACGTTATTCTAAGAGGCTAAATGAGAAGCAAATCACTGCACTACTTAAGGTCACATGCCAGCGTCCTCATGAACGTGAACAGGACATTCTACAGGTACCTAAATTGTATTTTTGGAACATTCTGCTAGGCAAACAAATACTTTTTCACTTGGCCTTTTTTTGTTGTTTCTCTTTGAACGTAATTGTGTTTTACTATATTGACTGTATACTATCTGCTTAATCTAAATAATTCTTTTGTTCATTCGTGCAGACAGTGCACCATAATGCATATCATCAAGACCCATATGCGCAGGAGTTTGGTATCAAAATTAGTGAAAGGCTTGCTTCAGTGGAGGCACGGATTTTGCCTGCACCATGGGTAAGTATGATTCTTATTTCTCCTGTCTGTTTTCTTAAAGTGTGAGCTAAACTGGAGAAGTAAACCTGTTATAAAGTGATTGTTCACTAGCTATCTTGCTACGGCAGCTGAAGTACCATGAAACTGGACGGGAGAACCGCTGTTTGCCTAGAGTTGGCCAATGGAATATGATGAATAAGGTACTGCAAGGCGATAGTTTTTAAAATGTTCTTTCTAGTCACTGTATTGAGAAGATGTGGAAAAAGTAACTTCTGCAAACTTGTTCTAGCTATTTGGCCTTCCAATTTTGTGCTATGTGATTTGGTCTTAAGTGTCAATCCTGATGCAGAAAATGGTAAATGGTGGAAGAGTGAGCAACTGGATTTGCATCAACTTTTCACGCAATGTTCAGAACAGCATGGCGGATGGGTTTTGCTACGAGCTAGCGCAAATGTGTTACATATCAGGGATGGTATGTTGTCTGTCAGTATTATTGAAAATTTTGCCTCTGACATGGTGTCTAGCTGACATGTTCTGCTATTTGGATTGCTACAGGATTTTGCTCCGGAGCCACTGCTTCCTTCTGTATCTGCTCGACCTGATCAGGTGGAGCGAGTTCTCAAAACACGATACAATGAAGCTGCAGCTATACTTAAGCCACAAAGCAAATCTCTTGATTTGCTGATTGTAATCTTGCCCGATAACAATGGATCTCTTTATGGTAAATTTGCATGCTTGTTAATGATAGAACTATGCCACAATAATGATGCTTTATCTGCTAATTCTTGTTCTTAACTAAGTTTATCGGTTTTGTATGCATGAAACAGGTGATGTGAAACGCATATGTGAGACAGATCTTGGTCTAGTTTCACAATGTTGTTTAACGAAGCATGTCTTCAAGATGAGCAAGCAGTATTTGGCTAATGTCGCACTTAAGATAAATGTTAAGGTTGGTTCTTTCATATGCTCAATTTCTTGAGCTATAATTTGACTACTGTATATGAGCAAATTGTCTTTTGATGCAAATGATAGGTTGGGGGACGCAACACTGTACTTTTAGATGCAGTCACTGTCAATAGAGGAATACCTTTTGTCACAGATCGTCCTACCATTATTTTTGGTGCTGATGTTACCCATCCTCATCCTGGAGAGGATACAAGCCCATCTATTGCTGCTGTAAGAATGATGTTGTAGTTCATTCTTTTCAAATGAGGTTACATTTTCCTGTTAAGTCGTTTAATTATTTACCGCCTTGGCAGGTTGTTGCATCACAGGATTGGCCAGAGGTCACCAAGTATGCAGGTCTGGTTTGTGCTCAGGCCCATCGCCAGGAGCTTATCCAAGACCTTTTTAAAGTCTATCCAGATGGTCGTCCTGGTGGCATGATCAAGTATGCTACAGAAATTTTTTTACATAATTAATGTCTGAAATGAATTAACTTAACAATATTGTTTTGCCTAGGGAGCTGCTGGTCTCTTTTAAGAAGGCTACTAACAGAAAACCAGAGCGTATAATCTTCTATAGGTAATATGTTGATGTGGTGTTATGTATGATTTGATCGGGTGCTTCTGGTTTTGGCATATACCTATGCTTGCAAAACTCTCTTAGTTGTGGTTCCCTTTGTGCAGAGATGGTGTTAGCGAAGGCCAATTTTATCAAGTGCTTTTATATGAACTTGATGCAATTCGAAAGGTGAGCTCATGTTTAGTGGGGGTTTTAGTTTCTGCCTTGGTGTTATAGGTTGTGGCTTTCACATTTCCCCTTTACACAGTTGTGATAATACCCTATGTTTACTAGGCATGTGCATCCCTGGAACCCAATTATCAGCCGCCAGTTACTTTTGTGGTTGTTCAAAAACGTCATCACACGAGGCTGTTTGCCAACAATCATAGTGACTTCAAAACTGTGGACAGGAGTGGAAATATACTACCTGGTTATATGCTGAAATCTTTTCCCTTGTTCATTATGATTTGACCTTTGCATTGAAGTGTCTCCTAACTTGTATCACTAATGATGTTTCAGGCACTGTGGTAGACTCCAAGATATGCCACCCGACAGAGTTTGATTTTTACCTCTGTAGTCATGCTGGAATACAAGTAAGATTTATTTACTTACTGTAGTGCATTATGATTACTGTACTGATTATATTCAATCATCTGAGACTTGGCAAATGCTGTTTGAAAGGGAACTAGCCGTCCTGCTCATTACCATGTGCTTTGGGATGAGAACAAGTTCTCTGCTGATGCGTTGCAGACACTCACCAACAACTTGTGCTACACGTATATGTCCTTTTACTTTTAAACCTTCAGGAAAAACTTTTCTTTAGTATGTGTAAGAAGCTCATTTTCTTGTACTAATTAGAGCTTGTTTCTCAGCTATGCAAGGTGCACTCGTTCAGTTTCAATTGGTATGTTTGCTCGTTCGCACTATTTTTTCGCATAGAGTTGTGGATATGATCCATGTTGATCATTTTATTTGTTTCTGACTGCAGTTCCCCCTGCATATTATGCACATCTTGCTGCTTTCCGTGCAAGATTTTACATGGAACCGGAGACTTCAGATAGTGGTTCGACTGCCCCAGCTGGACGTGGGGCTGGTGCTCAGCGAAGCAGCAGGGCTCCTGGAAGTGGTGCCGTTAGGCCTTTGCCAGCATTGAAGGAAAACGTGAAGAGGGTTATGTTCTATTGCTGAAGCTTGTTTGTGTATTTGTATCATGGATTCTATAGTTGGGTTACTTAAGTAACTTTTGTGTTTTGTTCATCAAGTACACAATAGCATCCTTAAAACTTGCAGCTTGTGGTTGCTTTGCTGTGATGTGATATTATTTTAACTTGGTTTTATAGTCTAAGGAAACCCAGCTTCCACTATGGTGACATGGTCATATAATCCTAGATGTTTCGATTATAGAGATTGGGATTGATTTAGAAGTCTGATTATGATGTAATGTTGTGTTCTTTTGCTGGTCAACTATTCATCAGAAAATAGATATATAGTAAGTCTGATTCTAGAGTTAGGGTTGTGTTGCTATTTAGGTAGAGGCTTCTCTCTTAAAAAAGGTTCTCAATTCAAACAAAAGGTTCTTGGACTTGCTAAAATATATGGGCATCTTATTAGTGTTAACAGAGTAATGCTATTTAAAGTGTTCAATTTGTTATACCTGATTAAGATGTTTGGAAGTAATGTGGTACACGTTGTTCTGCGTAAGTATGAGACGCACCGTTTGTAATATATGACATTAGAAGTTAAATCCTTCAAGCAGTTTGACTTGTTTAAGTACTCATACTTGCAGTCTTGCAGAAGACGATATCATTCTGTATGCGCATGTACTTTCGTAGTTAAGGCAACACTTGGAGGAATGAGTAGTTGAACCAAACCAAAGCCAATTTTTTGGAAATATCCGTAGGCCTACACATGCAAAGCAATATGCTGAGCACCTTAATGCACTGGAGGTAAACCTATATCAATACCTTACCTTGATTTGCTGATAAGAAAGGATCCCTAACACAATCTACAGCCGGTCCACCGTATTCAGCAGCTTAATGCATTAAAATTGTAACGGTCACAACTGATCACTTGCACATATACTCGATCTTACATCTGTCCTGTTACTCCTTTTTATAGGATACTCCCATATAATAATAGCAATTGCAAACCTACTTGGATTAACTTGTTGAGAGCTGTTTGTGTATCCAAACAACTTGGCCATCAGCATTTTGCATCATACGCACCAGAATGTAGTCCAGTTTCCATGAGTTCTATTCGCCTTATAGAAGTAATAGTATCTGAACTTAACTTCTATTATTTGGAGTCATGCCAAAGTCTGCAAATTTGCTGCAATAGAAGGGGGTAAAGGGTTAAATTCTTGTACGAGGTCATTACCTGATATACTAGTGCCTGGAACAAGACAATACAAGTGATTTTCAGTAAAATATTTGAAATTGTGAAACAAAAAGACCAACAGAACTTTTCCTCAGACGAGTTTCAAGGTCTGATGTACTTTACCAGAATGAATATGACAATAACTAGGGCGATAAATGTCAACATGCAGGCCTTTACAGTTGTTGCATTTGCTTTAAGTTTGCAATACCCAATACATCAATGGGTCTTTAAATGACAATTAAAGTCTTAACCATGTATAACATATGGCAGTTCAGTTTTGGAGACAATGCTAAATGATAACAACCAAGGAAAATATAACAAAGGCAGCATATTTTAAGTGTAGGTTTCACTTACTTGTCATTGTTTTTTAGTAAGTTAAGTAGCCTGCAAACTTGCACCATCTCCTAGATTCCCAAAGTAAGCTTGCAAGTGCAATTTCTCACGTGTCTGAATTTCAAATTTCATTGATAGAAGAATCCACAGGTTGAAAACAGTTGATTGTGCCTGAGAAGAAAAATTGATAACAACAGATGAGAAAATCCAAGTTGATTAACAGTCATCTCCACTTCAGCCTCAAAACGAAAAACTGCAGAACGTATTTATTTGTTTTCTCTGTCTGAATTATGGTTGCATCATAGAGTTTCTGAAAATGATGCACGGAGGTGTAGGTCTAACCAATTGGAAATGGTATATATAAGTAACATATAGGAAACAGTTAACACAGAACTTGGCAGATGACAGACTATGAATCTACACTTTGTGTAGGTCTTAAACATGTAGTAAACCTAACCAAAACAAAGGTTGCAAAGAATGTTGTAGAGGACCACGGGCGGGAAAACAAGAAATTGAATGCAGGAAGCATAAAAAGCTGCTCAAACTTGTTGAGAATCCTAGCCATGTGTTAAATCATACACAACAAGGACTTTTATGTATTGCAGGAAAGCCGATACATTAGCAATCTGGAAAAAGCAAATATTGCAATCTGAAGAAAGCAACTATTCTGAAGTATAACTGATAATTAATAGTCAAAACATGAATTAGAGTGAAAACTATGCTAGTGAGTAGGGAGAATTTGTAAAAAATTATGCCAGACGAAAATTTTCTTGATTGAAGCTCCTTACAAGTCTTCAACTCGCTAATACACTTCTAAAACTCAGATGACGCAAAGATGGTTGATTTTGAAGCTTGTTCATATTCTATTGACTACAGTGCAAGGTAAGCCAGAAATTTGACATTTTAAGTCCAAGTTGAAACTAGGACATAAAAATATGAAGGTAAGTGGAGAAGTTACCCTTCTTTTCCATCCCCTGGCATGTGGAAATCAAAATCACCATGCAGGAAAGAGCTTGTATAGCATGCCCTCTTCCACTGGAAGTTAACTACAGAAGAATTTAACAAATCATCTACTACTGATCACCAAAAGTCTCCACAGTTGCATTTCCCATCAACGAAATGATGAAAGCGACTGGCATCTCTAACAGTGATGGTTTGTCTAGTCGCCAATGTGAAGAACTTTATCGCAGTATGGCAGTCACCACAAACACGCAAGTTCTTGATTATGAAAATAGGATGATGGCTACTTAAGCTAAGCATCCCAAATGCTATTGCTAATTTCTCACTGTGGTAAAGAACAGCATGCTCTTTCTCCTCCTCTTCCACATCATGCAGGACAAAAGTTGTATCAGGCTGGTAACCCAATTTCTTAATCTCTATTAACAAATCATCCAACTTTTGGTATATATTCAGCAAGTGCGGATGAGACTGGTCACCACCAACAAAAGCATGAAGAGTACCTCCTACTTCTACCCAACTGCAACCTGGACTTTTCTTAAAACCTTTGTCTCTTTGAATGATTCTGATTTGTGCTGCGTCCTGGAATCTTCCAGCAGCACTGTAGATATTAGACAATAGAACAAAATTTCCTGTACCTTCAGGCCCAAGCATTTGAATAGTCCTTGATACTTCTTCTCCTAACTCGACATTTCCATGAATCCTGCACGCCCCAAGCAATGCACCCCACACACGCACATCGGCTTCAAATGGCATCCCCTGGATCAAGAGATATGCTTCACTCAGAAACCCACCACGACCCAAAAGATCAACCATGCAGATATAGTGCTCCATCCTTGGCTCGATGTTGTACATCTTAGTCATGGTCTGGAACCAATTTTTTCCCTCAGTGACTAGGCCAGAATGACTGCAAGCAGATATGAGGCATATAAATGTCACATCATCTGGCGTGAGTCCAGCATTTTCCAAGTTGGAAAACAATGAAATAGCTTCTCTGCCCCTCCCATGAAGCCCAAAAGACGCAATCATAGTATTCCATGATACAATGTCTCTCTCTGACATCCTATCAAAAACTTCCTCAGAAAAATCTAATCTTCCACACTTAGAGTACATGTCAATTAGTGCATTACCGACTGAGATATCAAATGCAAGCCCGCGAACAAGCACATACCCATGACTACACCTGCCAAGTTTTAAGGCTGCCAAATGTGAGCAAGCTGGAATTATACCAACCATGGTCGCAACATCAGGATCTAATCCTGAAACATGCATATGTTTAAAGATCAGTAATGCTTCATTTGCATAACCATTTTGTAAGCACCCTGATATCATAGCACTATAAGACACAGTATCCTTACGCTCTATTTCCTCAAACAAAGTCAAAGCATCCTCTATATGTCCGATCTTAGCATACATTGAGAGAAGCGAGTTTGCTACCATAATGTCAAAGGTGGACCCCGATTTCACCAGGTAACCATGTAAATATTTACCCTTTGTGAGATTGTGTAATCTTGCACATGCCTGAAGAACTGTAGCAAGCAAAGAGGATCCAAAGTAACATGATCCCTGATGGACAACTTGATCGAAGATCGCCAGAGCCTCTGCAATTCTACCACATTGAACATAGCCACCGACCAAAGCACTCCAGGTCACTTCATTTGTATCAGCCATGCTGTCAAAAAGTTTACGAGCATAATCCAAATACTCACTTTTTGCATACATATCTAGAAGTGCAGTCTCAACTAGAACATCCCCTATGAAAAACCTCCTCATGCAAAAGCCATGGACACTCTTTCCTTGCCTCAATTCTTTGGCTTGTCCAACAACAGGAAGCAATCCTACTACTGTCGAGGCATTTGGGCTAGTCCCCATCCGTTGCATTTCTATCACAAAGTCAACTGTCTCATCATACATTCCATGAAGGGAATATCCAGCAACCATGGCATTCCATGTGATGGCATCTCTGTCAGGCATCTTATCAAACAAATCACGCGAATTATTAACTCTCCCACATTTCATGTACATATCTATCAAAGCAGTGGAAACATAAAGATCCAACTCTAATCCAGCAGTCTTTGCATGGTCATGTATCTCCTGTCCTTCTTCTAATGCTAATAGGCCTGAGCATGCCTTGAGAACAAATGGGTATGTGAACTTGTTGGGCCTAACACCGGAGGCAATCATGTGTTTATACAAATCCAGAGATTTCTCCAAAGGACCATTCCAGGAGTAAGCTCTGATCATGGCGTTCCATAGAAACATACTTGGGTGGGGAATTTTATCGAACAGAAGGCGTGCCTGCTCAGTTTCACCGCAAGATATATACATTTGAGTCAACTTTTCAAGAACAATTGGGTTACTTACAATGCTCTTCTTCGTGAGCAACATCTGGTGGATGTTCTTGGCATCACTGATTGATCTTGACTTTATACAAGCTTCTATTAGTTTTATGAAGCTATCGAGGTCTGGCGTGGAAACTGGTGGTTTCATTTTCTTGAAAGCTTCTCTAGTGCTCGTATTTGGCTTGTTGTTGGGTATGGAGACGAGTGAGATAGATTTGGGTTTGGAGAGTTGGAATGTAGAGAAGCAGGCGTTGCAGCAGAGCGCTAATAAGCGCCTCAGCGGCGCCATGTGTTCCACGGGAATTCAAACTAACCGAATGTTTATATGGGAACATAATTTGCATAAGAAGCCCACTTTGATTCAACAATGTAAATAAGGTCCAATAAATTAAGTTCATACAGTATAGCTTTCATTGTGTTG
This sequence comes from Acanthochlamys bracteata, assembly GCA_019914995.1. NCBI lineage: Eukaryota > Viridiplantae > Streptophyta > Magnoliopsida > Pandanales > Velloziaceae > Acanthochlamys > Acanthochlamys bracteata. The sequence goes on from CM034126.1 coordinate 3,391,942, forward strand.
TGGCAAGGTCTTATTAATCAATACATGTCCAGTCCAGCCTTGGTGGGAATCTTGTAAGGGTCTACACCTCAACCGAAGCCCATTTTGGCCCATTAACACTCTCGATTACGAAATTATCGAAGATTTTGATCGGTTTTTTTAATCTACCAAATTAAAACTCTGTAACCTTTTGCGAGGATGAAAATACATCATACTACTATTACCAGTTGTAATTGGAAACCGGCTCTAATTACATAGTTTGAGATGGAAAAGATTGGCAAGTTTCAATTATTTGAGACCATCAACTGCTACTCCGATATAGCTAGAACCATGCAGCTAAGACAACAAGATACAGACGATACCAAACCAAAGATATTCATTCATGTGGGGTTTGAAGTTATAAAAAAAAAGCTTTAAGACTCCTTCAATCAAGAAACAGTAGTACTAATACATAAATAATATCTTCATCATGCATATGATCTTATATATGCATACAGATTCTACTATTATATAATATTTTTATTATGCTTTTGGCTGCTAACATGTTCCAGCTGCCAGGGAATTTGTCGGTATGGTTGTCTGCACTCATCAACATGCAGATTCTTTGACCTAGTAATTTGTTTCTGTAGCTTCATGTATGCCACAACGAAAAAAAAGTTAATACTTGATTGCTTATGTCAAATAGTTCAAGTATATATATAATTCACTTGTATGTTTCTATCATATATGGTATTCTATATTTTTCATTTATATGTTCTTCACTTCAAAAGTAACATACATTTTATTTAGTGAAGAAGATATATATAACTCTGCACATATACCTTCAATCTAGTCTATGAAGGAAGATCACTACTACTTGTATATCTTACATGTATCTCATGCAGTAGTGTCGACTGTTGTTCACGTGATTTCAGAGAGCATCCAGACATGTTTTATCGATCTCTAGCTAGCAAGCTATGACGACAGAAAAACAAACCCTCTGATTCCTTCTAGATCTAGGTATCAACTACACAAGCTATAAAGGGGATGCCATTGAAATATTTTGAAACTAAGACGAATTAAGCTCAAGAGAGAAATATATACATTATATATAAGGGACTTATAAGTTATAGCTTAGCTAGCTAGCCATGGAATCGATATCCATGGCTTCAATCATTGACACTTCAGGGATCATAAGTTAGGCTGATTGACGCTCTCTGTCTCTCTCTCCCTCTCTCTCCATGTAGAACAAGAAGCTAGCAAACATGGAAGAAAAGTTGAATAATATAATGACAAAGACATCCAATATATTATAGATACCACAGCATATGTATATGCAGCGTCTTCAAAAACACTCGAAGAAAATAGAATTTAAGCATCAAGTAGCAACGAATGGAAGCTAGAAGGGAAAAACACAAAATAATATATTAACGAAGATGGAGTTGATGAAAGGGTAGGTTAATTAGGTCAAATTAGTCAACTTTTAGACTTTTACCAAAGCGAGAAAAAAGATATATATAAACAGGTATTATTAAAGACTAAATTAACTTAATTAGTTATCCGCCCTATTTAAAATAAATAATGCATCGAATGCATGTACACGACTGGCCTGCTCACAAGAGAGTGAGGCAACAAAAAAGTAACACCTACGTATGAATGAAACTAGGTTTATTAGAGTATCCGTCTAAACTAGCAGAGAGCTACAAATAATGAATAGAATAACCCCTAAAGCAAAAGCCTGCAATATCTGGTCATCCGAGTTTCAGGGAAATATATTACTTAACCAGTAGCTAGGTTGAAACTAATGAACATGAGAATGTATATGATCAAAACAAATATTGATGCTCAGTTGCATGTAAACTGGCTTCCATGCATTATATATCTGCCATTATACAACTAGTTGAACAAGGAAAGAAACAATTACCAGGGAGATGATAAAAAGAAAAAAGTAATAAACAAATTGTTTTCGAGTTGCCGTTCATGACTAAAACCTGGCTAGCTACTGCCTTAGCAGCTAACTTAACAAGGGGTTATTCCATAGAATAACTAATTAAACAAGATCCTTCATTAACTAAAACATCTAAATGCATATACTAACAGTACTGGAAACACGAAACGAATTTAATTGCCCTAGTACTTTAACTCTGCTCATCTGCATGCTTCATTATTTCACCATCTTCACCAAGTTGAAGTGAACATACCTACAATCGATATTTATTTATAGCTCGTTCTTCAGTTGCTTTTAATTCTTCATGAATGACTGCATGACTCCAGTTCTGCCAGCAAATGGTCTACTTGCTTGAGAGGTAGATTTTAATTCAGTCGATTGGAAGCCATATCTCTCTGTGGAAGATCAGCATTGGCATTTCCGGCCATGTTTCTCACAACACCAACACCAAGGAAATCTCTAGTCAATCCATCTGAACCACCAAGAGTACTGTTTGCTGCAGACAGATTGTGCTGCTGGAACTTGTTTACTTCATCAATGTTGTTGCCTAAACCTGAACCGTTGAATAATCCAAACCCATTTTGTTGATGTTCATGTCCACCAAAATTAGTTGAGTTCCCATTTGCAAGCGAGTTCATCAGGCCTTGAAAATGGTTTTCGTTCTCCAAATGTAGTTTTAGTCCATCCCCACAACCATTGTTGTCACTGGTAAAGCTTGTAGAGAAAGCAGTGGGCTTTGCACCAGCAGAGGACAAAGAATTACCGAATCCTCTAAGCAATGTCGACCCGCTACCGCCACTTGTTGTCGAACCCATCTGTGCTGCCTTCTGAAGTAATGCAGTCGCTGACATCTGAGGAAGAATGGAGTCATTCTGCATTGAGTTGTTGTAGAGTGAAGAAAGCTCTGTGGGAAAGTGATCACTCATTATGTTTCCACCAAAGAAATTACTTGCGGGTTCTCCATTGTTCCCATTTGTGTTGCTGAAATGAGAAGAAATGAGTGAGTTATTAGCACTGCCGTTGGAGAAGTAGCTCAGGTTGAAGAGATTTCCAGCTGCTGCAGCGCTATTGGAAGTGGTTGTAGTGTTACTGTTGCTGTTACCCTGAAGATCAGGAGTCTGCAGTAACCCATGAAAGGGTTTGTTTTGAAGCAATGGGTGCTGGTGCTCTTGATCATTGTTGAAGTGTTGGTTTGCTCCGAGGAAGAATCCAGACGAAGAAGCTTGGGGAGTTCGGAACGAGTGAGTCGACGGTGACACAAGGTGTTTGAAATGGGACCCACTGTTGTCTCCCCCGAGTCGGAGTATGTCGGTGGGGTGGTTGTGAGTTTGGTTTTGCAAGGTTGGAATCTGAGAGTTCAACTGAGAGATGCCGAGACTAACGCTGCTGTTGTTTCCGTACAAATGGCTGCCAAGGGAAGTAAGACCGGTCGGAATCCGGGCGCTCTCTTGAGCAAGTGCATCGCAGAAGGCTCTGTGAGTGATGAAACTGTCCCTTCTGCAAGTATTTAAAAAAGAAAGACATACATGAACTTAGCTTCAGGCATAAACGAATGCATTTAACTATACATGAAATATATTGAATCATTTCGAAATAGTTAAATTACCATATTTTTTTATAACAAAAACTTCACAGCTTCACGAGGACGAATGTCTCATGACATCGTGTAGTAATGGAACTTGAAAAGGACAGAAACACTAAATTTTATGATCAGTATAGCTATAACTTTGGTCCTGTCTCAGTATCTGATGAACCAACCAAAAGAGGTTCATATAGAGCTGAGTATAACTGATATACGGCTTTCACTTGCAAGAATCAACTGCTTTTAGGCCTAAAAAATTGAAGCTCATATGTGAACAAAAGGATAAGGTGAAGCATTAATGCAAATGTCAACTTGGCTTTCCTCATGGGGCAAAAGAGAGAGTGAGAGGTAAGAGAAAGCATTTATGAAAATTCCTCCTGAAGTTGAAAGAATTTTCAGAGATATAAATCCATATCAAGTTCTGGTTGAACCATTTCTAGGACAGATTGTTCCATTAAATGCCATGAAACGGGCCGGTGTAAAAAGAAATTGAAAAACAGTCCTTCATTCCCATCAATCCAACTATTTATTTGGGTACATAGTTCGGATTTTCATTCTTCCCAAAGCAAGAAACTTTCTTTTGCCAAAACCAGGAAATCCCCGATCAGTCAAACTGTTCCTAGTAACCAAATTAATGCTCATCCCATATATGTATATCAATAACTCCAATTGCTTCCAAATTCTACCTAACTCTTCAATTGCATTAATGAGATTTTAATTTGATTGATTCCTATGTTTCTTATTCACAACCAACTGAACTCCCCTCAAATTGAAAGACACATGGATGGATACGTAGAAAGAGAAATTGAAGTTCTCAATCCAAGTTGAATTGAATTGAAGTTAAAAAGCTCCTGCTTCTGTAAGGTATTCATGAAAAGGTGGCCCTGGTAATGCCTGCAACAAAGGGTTGCCCACAACTCAGCCAACCCACAAGAATACAAACCTGCTACCAGCTTTGCTTACATGGCAACACGTGAATAGAACTCCACTGAGAGAAAAGGAGCGTGAATTCCAAGAGAAGGGAAAAGCAAAACGAAAATTAGAAAGCTGAGGACCTTTTATGAGTTTTTCGGAAGTCTTTCATTACTTCAATGATTCACGTGGCAGCAGTTTCACCGCCACCGCCCTTCAGAAATGACCGCATAGTCTTTTCCTCGATCGCTGCCATGCACCACCATGAATGACCATCCATCTCCACGCCATTCTAACCCTAACTCTCAAAATAGCAAAACAATCCTAAGCTATAGTTTCTACTAGGCTTCTTCCCTTTCCCGCATTGCCCTCTTCTATGACGTTAACCTAATGGAACTACTGAATCATCTTTTGTGTAGATTGTGAATGTAGGAGTAAAGTGTAACGAATGTTGTATGTAAACGTACCGGGAGAAGAGAGTGCCGCAGTCGCAGCGGTACTCGCGAGTGCCGCAAGTTTTAGAGTGAGCTTTCCAATCAGACTGCACAGCATAACGCTTAGAACACTTCTCGCACTTCCATTTCTTCTCCCCGTGTTTTCGACAAAAGTGTTTCTTGATTCCGGTGAGATCTCCGAGAGCTCGAGAAGGGTCATGGTGGACACACGCTGGTTCAGGACATAAGTAAACTTTTCGCCGCTGCTTCTCTTTACTCTTTTGCCGTAGCTTCCATGGGAGATTATGCCCTCGCCGGTGCAGTTGAAGGTTCTGCTCTCTTTGAAAACCTTTGTTGCAAACTTCGCAAATGAATCTGTTCGTCGCAAGCAATGTCTTCGGCGACAACGCGATCACCTCGGCATCCGGATCTGTAACATGAATATATTGATTGACTTTGTTAGAATATCGAGGAGAGATGGAGAATATATGCCGTTGATCGTTTAAATAAATACAACAATTTTATTTGTGTGTAGATATGTGGATCATGTTTTTGTCCTTGGAACATGGCATAATTGGTATAAATTGTAGGCTTGTAGCAAAAGATTCTTTTGATGGTATTCAAAGTCGGACAATATTTTATAGTGAAAGAATTTTGCGCAAACGATGAGGGATGTTTTCTTGTTGTACTTGAGATGGAGAGTTTACAATTACTACTATGCATGCATGTGTTCTATATATTATGTGATATTCCACGAGACAACCCTCAGAAACTAATAAGTTAATATGATCTGAATATATATATACGAAGACTAAAGATACTGGGACTGTGAATGTTGCTGGAACATGTTATTGGGCTTCACAGTTTGGTATTGCTTGAATGCTTAGCTTAAATATAATGGAGCAATTAGAAAACATGAAAATATATATGGAGAAAGCCAAAGGATTCACAAAGGGAAACGAATTTCTTTTGATAAGTTGGTCAAGGGACATATAGAATTTGAATGAATTCATCAATAAAGAGAAGGAATTGAATAACAGATTGATTGTAGATGCATACTAGTGATGAAGAAGAAGAAGAAGAAGAGAAGGTAAGGTACTTGCATGGATTTCCGGGGACATTTCTTCTCTTCTTCTGAGGAGGAGCTGTTGATTGAGGGCCCGCAGCGGAAGATGTAGGCGTCGACGGGGACTGCTGCTGCTGCTGCTGTTGTTGCCATTGGGGCTGGAGCTGTTGCTGTTGTTGCTTCAACTGAAGATGATTATGGTCTTCAATTTGATCTCTAAATCCGAAAAAATCCGACGAAGATGCCGCTGCCATGATGGGTTTGAAGCTCTTGTTTTAAGGTCTCTTCCTGTGTTCTTCTTTTGGTTTAATTCTGGCAAGCAAGCAAACCAGTCCAAATCAAACCTTCAGTGGAGATCGTCACTACACAACACAAACCATGATTTCCCTTCTTTGGTTCTATCTATCTGGCTATCTTTCTGTCTAATTAACCCCTTCTTCCACTCTCTCCAATTCCAAAAATTTTAAAAATAAAAAAACAATGGTAAAACCAAAAAAAAAAAGGATCAATGGAGAGAGGGTGATAAGAAAAAAGGAACAAAGAACCTAAAGTCCAGTATATATATATAGTACTACAGAAAAACAAAGTTTCTTCTTTTCTTTCCTGCTTTCTAGCTAGCTGGCTAGCAAACTGATGATGATGATAAGTATATAAGATATATATATCTCTAGTTAATTAGCTAGGAAACGCAATTCAAAAACCTCCAAACACCAAAATTTTCTACACCCCCTGAGACTTCATCCCCCGATAGAACTAAAGAACAAGGAGGACTGAAAATCCAAACAAGCAGTAGCACTCAAAACTAGCAAACACACAAAGCGATATATAATATATCTAAAGTCTAAAGAGAGAAGAACATATACAAAGTGCTAGCAACAAAAACATAACACCCTCTTCTTCAAACTCCATAATACCTCTTCTCTGCCTTTTTCTTTTTCTTTTCTATTTCTCTCTCACTTATCTCTGACCATGGGAAGAGAGAGAGAGAGCAAGTGTGGTTCCCTAGTATCTATCATCTCTTTCTTTATTAATTTTCATCGCCAGTGGTTTCTTGTATTATTTTTTCTCTGAAATATTCACCACAAAATAGAAAAATTCATATATATATAACGCGAATGAAATCTCTATACTTAAGGGTGCTGTGCTGTAGATGCGTCTTTTGCAGGTGTCCTCATGCCAACTTGGTGGGGCCCACTGACCCTGTAGACTTACCCTCTGAACTTAGCACATCTTGCTAGCTACATATTACAAAAATAAAGAGAAGAGAATTTTGTTTCTACCTTTACTATAATATAATGAATTGGCAGTTTGGTTAATTTTTCAACTACACATTCACAAGGTACAACATTTCCTTCATCCAACATCATAGCATATATTGGAGGAATCGTGCAATACCTAGCGCGTTTTGCGAAGCGTTCCAAAACAATAGTTTTCTAATTTTTAATTTATATTTTTAATAAATTTTTTATAATATTTTATAAAATTTATTAAATTTTAATAATATTAAAAAATTATATAGTAAATTTTTTTATATTATTTTTCAGTCAAATAATACCGCTCATTGATTAAATATACTAAAAAATTCTTCATTAGAAAAATATTTTTTAAAAGTACTTCAAAAAATACTCTGCAAACACACTCTTTATAGGGATGGCAATATATGATCCAATCCAAAATTCAAAATCAATCTATTTAATTAGGGTTAAAATTAAAATATTTAATCGATATAAATATATATATTGGATTAGAATTAAACGAATTTAATCCGGTTATTAAATATGTCGAAATCTAAAATTGACTCACTAATCCGAATTAATACCTCTTGAATAAACAACTTTTGATTTTTTTCTACAATATAATAAAATATTAATAATAAAAATGATCAATAATATTAATATATAAATTATTAAATTTTCTTACTTTTTGTCATCTTGATCAAATGATCGGATGGAGGTGAATTCGTATTCCGATTGAGCTGAAATTTTATGGGTAGATTTTCAACTCATAATTCTTCATATTTAACGGTGGAGATTGAATTTGAAAGTCACTCCGGCCATAAACCGGAGAGAGAGTGCACGGAAGTGTCCTTAAGAAAGAAATGTCCTTATCCTTCCCTATATATATATATATATATATATATATATATATATATATATATAAACTTATTTTAAAAATCTTTAAATATTTTTTTTAAAAAAAGTCTATTTTATAAATAGTATTAAATGATTTCTGAAGTAATGTTGTGGTGGTTTACCTTCTTTGGTAATAGTGGCAACGATAATTTGGAGTTTTACATCACCAGGGGCTCAATGGCTTTTATAATGGAAATAATATAAGAGTACTCTTGGTTCCCCTCTGAACTAGCTACATACATTAATAAACATAAGGCATTAGTTTCACTAGTTTAAAAACATTATTGAACTCAGTTTGTAAATTTGAGAGAGACAGAATAGAAACGATACATATGTATAGCAAATTTGAGAGCCAGGAACGAATATTACGTGACGTATATCCTCTAGCTAGTACTTACTATGTAGTGAGTTATGTAGGTGGGGAAATGGTGACAATGGTTATGTTGGTTGAGCGCGATTTGGTGGAAACTCACCTTAATTTTTTCAGTACATATATAGATGGACATGATTGACAGATAGATTTGAGCTTTCCTACCTTCCCTTCCCTGTCCATTTGTTATTAATTCCGTAAAATACAAAGATTTCAATTACACTACACAATTAAAGCGTGGTAGCTCTGTCAGAAGCAAACGTTTCTGGTTGGGTACTTCATGCTGTTCCACTGTATACAGTAGTTATGTATATATAGTTCATACACAAGTAATTATCAGATAGATGTTCAATTTCTGGGTTTAAGTTGTTTGTTCTTCTTCGTTGCAAAGTTGATGTATCTACATGAAGCACTCCGGTAATACGAACATCCGGCAATGCATATTAATTGGGTGAGATCAATAATCATCAATTATATATATATATATATATATATATAATGAGAGTGATTGGATGAACAATAGAAGCTGGCATTAAAATCTAACACATTGAGAGCAACTGATTTGTTGAGGGGCGTGGTCCAAGAAAAAGACATTATTGTTTGCTGCTAACGTACGGGTCCTTGTTGTCTGGTAAACTTTTCTTAATTACTCGAGGGTAATGAGAACCTCAATATTGCTGACCAGCAATATATATATTCTCTAGCCAATTCTATAGATTACAAATTAAAACAAAGAAGCCTACAACAGAATATCGACATAGGTTTGCCCTTTTTCATGCTATCTCTTATCATCTAAAGATAAAAATAAATTCCTAGCTATTTAACTCCTGTATGTTAATATGGCTGTGGTCAGGGTATGCCCTAAAAGACATTTATCCCTAAAGAGCTCAAATGAGGATATGTAGGTTAATGATATTTAACATGTTATGTGATTTTATGACCATGTCCATGTAATTGATCCAAACGATGACGTGCGTATGATACGAACTGCAATGCTTAACTCAATAATGTACCTTTGTCAATTATGTATGAATAGCATTTAAATTAAGATCCACCAACTACAAATTTGCACGTCGACAATGTATAGCTAGCTACAAACACTTATGCTAGATTTTGTGTTCATTAATCAGAGATTTTTCATTTAGTTAAGCATGGTTTTCACTAAACCTTGACAGCTTCATCAACCTTTATTACAGAAAATGCGTGAAAAGTTCGTGCTGTTAACTCCCTGTTTTCAGGTATATAATTCATGGTTTCTTTAACAGATAGATTTTAAATTGTTGGTCCTTCTTGCTTCATCAAACTAATCGTACCTGTCTTTAATTTCTTATTGTTATATGGTGTGAGTTTTTCCACGTAGTTGAACCCAAGTGATCTGAATAAAAAGGAAAATTTAGGGTTACAACGGAGGCCTTGTGTAAAATCATATAGAACTCTATTTGATTAATTATTTGTAGAAAGATTCATGTAATTTGGCTCATTTAGTAGACGATAATCAGGAGTGTTTTAATAAACTTGTTTTTCTAAAATAATTTTAAAATATTTTTTAAAAAAAATGTTAATTTTTATTTAAAAAATAATAAAAATAAGTAAGAAATAAAATTTTATGATTTAAACTTTTTAAATATTTTTAAGTGTTTCAAAAACTTCTATAAAAAATTATGTAAAATATAAATTAAAAATTAAAAATACATCTCTTAAGACTTCATTGAAGAAGGAAATATAAAAGTACTAGTTGACTTTTGGCAATTAAGCCCGGACTTGATGTCTAAACATATTTATGGAAAATTGATTGCGATTCAGTTTTCACTGGAAGGACCAAATTGTTCATTTGCATCCAGTTGGAGGGAGGCACCATGATATATGAAACCTTTCTTGTAACAATCAAAAACCTTAAGACTGGTCCTCCATGGCTAGCTGCCCACATGATTTCTTTTTAAGGTCTTCATCAAGGAACGGAATGAAATTTGTACAAACTTCACTAGCTACTAACATGAGTACATATATACACATTACCATTGAATTGATTGGTACCCAAATCTGGGCAATCTATATAGAGACAGGATTCAAGAATAAAAATCATAGAGAGACCCTGGAACTAATTAATCAAATGTCACAGTCATTCGTGCATACAAAAACCATTTCTGATTAATAACAATAAAGTGAAACATCTCTAATAGTTAAATTAGAAGTTTATATTCTTTGGTCTTCCTGCAAGTCAGCCGAAAGTCAGGTAGTTGGTAGTGCCCCCAAAAAATCAGGTTATCCGCGGAGTTCTGTGACTGCACAATTGAAGTCTATTTATTGTAGGCTAAACACAGTCAAAAGAAATTTGAAGTGACGTAACATTTTCATGTTCATCTTCAAAGGCGGCATTCATGCATGCAAAAGAATGCTTTTGGTTTCCAAATTGCTTTTCTCCACGAATTTTTTAGTGTTATATTAGTTTCCCTTGACTTGACTACAGCCGACGTACTACACTACTATCTTATAAAATTTATTGTCCAAGTCAAGGGCATACAGCAAAGTCTGTAGTTAGTCATCTTCTTGATCATGTATCCGCTTGTGCAGTGTGAATTTTCTCCCTGAATTGACTTGCTTTTCATAACCAAATAATACTCTATATCTATTATTCAGGGTCCCAGCTGTATAGGCAAAAAAAAATGCAGTAAGTCATAGATAAACGCAACAATAATAGTAAAAATGTGAATAACTTGGTTGGATATAGGTTCTACCATAAAATATTTTATTCTTTTCCCTATAGATCATATATATACGCTTCATTCTTTGATTTTACCCTTCTATAAACAACAAACACTGTACTGTTTATTGTCAACAAATATTCCATTACTATATATGAAGCAGTAAACCTGTCTAGCTACCAGAGGGCCGAATACCACAGTCACTAGCTAAGCTACCTACTCAATTAACTAGTAAAGAACAAAGCAATCAAGGTTCTCCAATTGCTCAATGTTTATCAGCTATGCATACACAAGAGTTACCCCTGAACTTTTTTAACTTATAACAAGAATAAATGTTTGGAGATCCTGTGATTATAAAGGTAACAGAGACCTTGATCAGCAGATAAGGATCTTTTAATATATAGTCATAGGTCCGGTTTTGGTTTCTTGTTAATGGAACTTTGCTGCTGCTGATGTCCAGCCCATGGGGTCACCAATTACAGCAAAAAAGTTACGACGCTGATTGGTCGACAATCACTCCAAGCATACCAAGCCGACGCTGCAATAAACAAGGCAGTAGTATAGTTATAAGTACTAGAACAAGAATTACTCACATTCAATTTGTATACATAATAATATAATATACAATATATATGAACTTTTCATTATGTTTTATAAGAACTAATCCAACTTTGAACCCTTAGTTTGTTTATTATTATGCGAAGGAAGCTGTTCATAACCAATTTGAGTCAAATATTTACCTTCAATATATCAGTTTCATTAAGTGCGTGTTTACCTAGAATTTTAACTCAACTTCACTTTTAAACTCAATTAATAACAAATAAATACAAATTTTAAAACTTATTTTCAAATTTTATTTTTTAGAAAACTTATTTGTAGAAACTAATTTCAAAAAATTAAGTAAACATACCCTAACTTTTCTGTTCTCTGATGATCACTAGTTACTTGACGGTGCTTACAGACCATGTAGAGTCACGTCTGTAACAAGAGTACTAGTAATGCGTGCCTTTGCCGCCAGAGGGACCACAAACTGATAGGTTTCAGATTGTCTCCCCAAGCTCATCGCCTGCTCGGGGGAGATTAAATAAAAAAATGTTCACAGACAAAATTGAGAAAAACTCACGAGATCATCAAATTAAATGGTTTCTTGACTGCATCCATGTTACATGGAGAGAGTAGTAGTTATACGTGCGCTTGCACTAGAATTCAAAAACAAAGAACAGTACGTACGTCGATCGTGAGGAGAATGAAATTTCACAACATGAAATGAAACTACCCTAGCCTTGTATGTGTATAAGGGTCTCTGCTGACAGAAATCACATCTCATAGACGCATCATTAGTTACATTATTCTAACGACCTTTCACGTACATTAGCTAGTAGCACTCCTTGCTTATCAAGCATTTGACATGTGCATGCTCATACTGTGATATCTTGTATTTTCAAAATTTAAACGAAGTTTTTCATTCCTTTTTTTATCTAAGAATAATCAACTCATGATCAGATGATCACTGAAACTATTCTCTGGCTAATTTAGCTCTTCTTATCCCGTAAATTAAGACAAATTGATAATTAAGTTTCACTAAGGTAACCTTTTTGCAGGCCATTAGAGTTTGTCATTTACATGGAATATTAGTCATATTGCAATGATTAAATGATTTTTCACTTCCTATTAAGTTTTTCATAGTAAAAGTGAAATATAAATAGTTTGAAAAAATCGTACGACGCATAACGTAAATGGTCCCGAAAGAAAAGAATTATTTATTAATGAATGATACGCCTGGGAAGCAGCCCAACTATAGCCAGCAGGAACAATAATTCACAGAATTGGCTCCAATGATATCTTAATCCATCCAACCCGTGATTAATTGGTCCCATTCAATCTTATACTATCATCTCTCCCGATGCACGCGCATTCTTCGGGTATATAGCTGCGAATCCTTAGCCATGCATCACAACAATTACACAGAGACTACATTTAATTAGAAAGAAACCCCTACTACATACACACTCTAATGATGTCTTTGATGGGTACCCTTTGAAGCGGTTTAAAATTTTTATTCTAGAATCTGGTAAAATTCTTTCGGTCGTATGGAATGAGTTTGTGTTCTGATGATGCAGAAAAGCTCCTTTGACATTTCTAAAGCGGCGATAGATCTTCTTATACATGTAATATGATCAAAACCTTCTTTTGCCAAATGTTGACTTTAGTAAAGAGCTAATATTATATATACTAGAAGTTGGACACTTGCTAATTTTGGTACATATGAGTGCGCTATTACTTATCAGGAAATTAAATCACATCCATATCTGGTACCTGACAAGTTCAAATTAGACTGGACAGGTTACACGATCCATTTTCACCATGACTAAACCTCATTTCCTTTCTCAGAGAAGGGACCCATCACATTACAGTACTGAGAAAAAAACACTTATTTCGTACGGAGGTCTGCCTGCTTGCGTCTATGTTCTACCTGTTTGCTGAAGGCCGGTAGAAGCTGAAGGGGTTTGAAGGAGTTGCTGCGAAGCTACAGAAGATACCTGCACGAGAGAGCACAATCAAATTGCTATTGGATTCCACTGCACAAAAGGTCCCAGTTAAAAATCGAAAACGTTCATGTGATATATTACTGATTAGATTCAGCTCACATGAAACAAAACGTACTACTACCCAGTTGTTGATCGTTCAACTTCTGGGGCAGCAAGCTACAGAGCAAGTATAGAATAATGAGTTTACTACCCCTTTCGGGTCCAAGTGCAACTAAAATATATGTAAACTCAATGGACATTCACTATCAGGCTAGACTCAAATATAGACTAGAGTACTAGAACACAATGTACTGCATCAAAATTTAAGGCACAAAGCAAAAACCTCACTGCCGTAGTAGTTGATGAATATAATTAAGACAATTAGGACTAAGGTGATAAGATGTTTAAAAATGCTTTTGTCATATTCCATAAGAATCAATTGCTTTTGCATTGACGTAAATTGGTCTCTCTCCAGCTAATGACTACGACACTTTGATGTGGAATGGAATCCGAGGCACTCCCGCAACAATTATCAGACTACGGAAGTACAATGTGGAACTTGTATAGACTTATTTATCATCCTATAGAAATTAACTCAGAAGTGGCAGGCTGGAAGCTCTTAAGCATTGCATCCAGATATAGAATATATATAGTCTTTAGGTCTTGATTACCAGTGACAAAATTAGTATCACTTTGATATGATTCTAGATCAGGACATTCAGCTTTCGTTAGTCTTAATTAAGGAGTCTCAGGGTGACACCAAATGAAGTTCCTTCAACTAAGAGAGACAAAATGGTTAAAAGTGTAATCCATACTATAGGCAAGAATTTCTTAGAAAAAACTTCCAAATTGACCTAATACTTGTAACTTTCAAATGCTTGAATTAATCTTTGGGAACCCTTGGAGAAAAAGCTATGCCATGTATGGGTGCGTTTGGGATTGCGTTTTCGGAACGTTCATTTTCAATTTCTTATTTTATTTTTTTAATATATATTTTATAAATATTTAAAAAATTTATTTAAAATTTTAGAATATATAGAAAAATTCTACGCAGTAAAATTTTTTTTATTACATATTTTTATTATTTTTTTGAAAGTAAAAAAATTAGAACTCGTTTTTCAAAAAAATAAAAATACTTTTTATTTCAATAAAATTCTATTTTATAATCACTCCCCAACGTCCCCAAAAACAAAATGCTAATTTTCATGTAAGATTATGGGATCATGATTTATTACCGTCCGTAGGCTTTAAACTTTTGTTTTCAGAAACATCAAATCGAAGCAAGAGTAGCAGGCACTTACAGAATTCTAAAGAACAATGCTTCCGCAAGCATGACAGTAGGAGAAGGCCAAACTGTGCCAGAATCATCACTAGAAAAAATTGAAATGTGGTTTATAAGTCAGTATAGAAGCAATTAGAAAATTTCGTCTGCAGCAATTCTGGGCAATTATTTAATAAAACAAAGTAAACTCCAGCTTATCGGCTAAATAAGAGAAAATCAGAAGCATAACTCAGATACTACAACAATAATGCATGTATGTATTTTCATACCAATATAGACATTCACTAACATACGCTAGCAGGTTCTCCAGCTGAATTCTACATACCAGAAGAAAAGGTCAGTAAGCGTTTGAATGCCGAAATTTACACAATTTATACTGATAATACACTTTGCAATCATGCGACAATGTGGTGAAAAGATTTATAATTGGTTGTATAATACTAATATAAAATTAGTAAATTTTTATTCTACTCTATTGATCAGTTATGATTTATATCTGGATAAAACAGATCTGATTAGTAGTATTTTAAAATTCTGATCACAATAATGCTATTAAATTTAAGAAATTGTTAAGTTGTATAGTCATTTAATTGTCGGCCAAATAAAAAAGAATTTTTCTTTTTAATCTTACGAAAATAGACTAGAGCCAATATTGTAGACGCCATAAGTGGAATCCATAATCGAGATCTCGCTTGGTTCATTAGGATACCATGAAATTAGAATGTGTTCTTTTAAGTCGTAAAGTAAGTTATTTAGAAAGTGATTATTAGAAAATAAATAGTATTGTTGAAAGTAAATTTAATGTTTGTGTAGATATGATAATTTAAATTTGTGGGTCAGTTTCGGATCGACCTATTTAATAACCAGGTCAAATTTGTTTAACTTTAACCAAACTGTAAATTTTTATGGGTCAAAATTGTCAACTCTAATCTAAACTATTAATAGTCAGATCAAATTCTAATCGATTTATTTTAAAATTATTAATTATTAATTCTATATTTTAAGTTTCAGCGAATTTATAATATCAATTGTAATAAAAGTGTACGATATTATTAGTAACGAGATATAGTAACTGCCTATTAAAATATGTTTTTTTTAGTATTTTCATCGGTCCTTAAAATATTCAATAATAATTTATTTTATTTTTATAAATATATAGTGACAACTAAAATTTTATGATTATAAATACATACTAATAATTTTGATAAAAATTTCAATAAACATCGCTATCTAACAAAATTTTAATAAAAAATTTTATGAAAAATCTAAATTCGTCATTTATTGATTATTTTTATTACTAATATTTTAATAAAAGAAAAAAAATAAAATTTTATTTTTTCAAAAGATGATAATTTGGATTGGTGGATCAATTTTGAATTAATTTCGATCAACCCATTTAATAATCGGATCAAATTCGCTCAACTCTAACCTAATATATATATATATTTATTTATACGGATTAAAATTTTTAACTGTAATCTTAATTAAATAGGTCAGTTTTGAATTGCGTTTTCGGATCGGGTTATATATTGTCACTCCTATATTTGTGTTCTTTTTAAGAAGAAATTAGTTGGAAGTAAGCTGAAAAAAATTAAAAATAATTTTTAGTAAAAAAATAAATTATAAGGATGAAAAGAACACACTCAATAGAAATATAAAACTTCACCCCAATCCAACTTACTTTATTACCAGCGCCATGAGAAATATCAATACTCCTACTTTTGATTCCGGCCCAACTAAGCCCTTTTCTTTTCAGGCGTTAAATTGGACCTAGAGGCCTACAAGCCCATCGCATCCCCGCCGATTTATCCAACAAATGCAGGAAACCAGGAACCGTGAAAGAAGACGGCTCGAGATCATGTCGGACGCGTACAAGAAGGTGAAGGCAGGCAGATTAACTTTCAAAGGCGGCGAGCTCTCGTCGAAGAAGAAATCAAACAAAAGGAAGAAGAACAAAAGCAACAATCAAGAGGCCGAACAACTCGATCCTTCTTTCTTGGGCGAAGATTCTTCTTCAGCTGTTGCGGCGGTAGAAGGCGGCGGCGTAGATGAAGGAGCTGGAGGAGACGAGTCCTCGTACTACACAATTGATGCGGCGAAGCGGATGAAGTATGAGGAGTTGTTCCCTGTTGAAGCGAAGAAGTTTGGGTATGATCCGGCGAATAAGTCCCGATCTAACCAGAGGTCTGTAGAAGAAGCGCTTGATGATCGTGTTAAGAAGAAGGCCGATCGCTACTGCAAGTGAATTGAATTATGACGCAGGGATGTCGGTTTTGAGAAGGTACGGGATTTGGTTTTAACTGGAGCAGTTTGAGTTAGCTATGTACTGATTTGACTTAGATCCTAATTATGGAATTCTAGCTTCATATGTATGCTGCTGAGTTTAATCTTTTGTTAGCTCCACCATATGTAGATTAGTGCTGTTAAGCGCATAGGATCTGGGTTATCTATAGAATTTCTTTTTAAGTTCTATATGGAATTGGTGTGTGCTAAATCATAGCATCTCAAAATTACTACATGAGAAATTTGAGTACAATGTCTGTTAATTCTTGTTTCCTTCATCCTATTCAATACCTTATATCACTGAGACTTTAGGAAGTACACTTTCTCTTGATACCTGGTTTTGGGGTAGCAATGTAAGTTTCTCTACATGGAAACATGTATCATTACAAAAGATGTATAAGATAGCTACCACTGTCTTGAGTATGCCAGACTGGTTATGTATCCACGATGACATTCTGTAAGCTAAATTTAGAAGTAGTTTAAAGATCTGGCAACACAAACAGGCGCTAACTGTATGCCAATCGTCCAAAAATTTTAGTTTTTTACATTGGTAATTCTTTTCTAGCAGGAAATTTCTGCATAGAAACCTTGTGGATTAATGCTTCATTTGATAAATAAGATTGTGACTGTATGACTTTGGTGGCCAAAGCAAACTTTACATGAGTGCAGGCCAGTACTTGTGCTTAAAAGCTTGGGTTGGTTACATTGTTGATCCCTACCGAAAAACACTTATTAAATTATAGGAGTTAAAATCAAAATAAGCAAAATAATAGAAGTTAGAGCTGAGACTGTTGGGTGTATTCACTACCGATGTTAGGTGGAGTTAGATTCTTTTTCGTGCAACATGATTGGGCCATAATGATTGCTTGTTTCTTATAAGCAAAAGTGGATTACTCTAGCCATAGCACATTCGCGTAATTGGAACTAACAACTTTAAAATTCCTTGAAGTCGTATGGTGATGCCAAACATCGCAAGCTTAATTGAAAGAATTGAAGCATAAGAAACAGAACATAAATCCACCATCCCAAGAATTGACAACTCAAGCCTGATATAGGAAAGCTAAGTTAAACATAGCTGCTCACAAGGACCTTAATATCGTTAACTGCATCATGTGCCTATATAGCAATCGAGAGAAAACAGTGAACTAAATTTTATGCATTAGGATGTAAATTGGCATGCATTTACTACATTGTAGGGATTTTATGCAATGTGAACACGCCTCATATTCTATCGCCAATTTATATGTTCACATTACAAAGTGAAAATTTATTAGGAAAATATGGAGTCGAGCCTCTTTCAACTATGGTTACACATATTCTATGCTATGAAGGCATGGTGCAGTTGACTCTATATCAATTCAAAACTCTTCCCATGTTCTTTTATAGGTTGGGAGTGCATAGATTAGGCAAACGCTGATAATCCCCTTAGCGCCTAATAGGTTGGGGGCGCGTAACTTATTTTATAGGAAACAATTATCAACAATAATCCTCATCCTTGGTCGATATGTAGGAAACTACAAAAATTTCCCCCAAGTATAGGTACACTCTCTCTTTTTGCCTAATCTTCCTCTGGACTCACCTGTGTCTCCATGTTGCTTGAGATCTCCTATGGGTGGTTAAGCATAGTCTACATTTTGTTGCTGTAAATTGCAGATTGTTGTAGTGTATTACAAGTGAAAACCATATGGTTGGAGCTATAGGAACTCAATTAGACAACCTTTTAATTGCTGATTCTTCTATGCGATTCTCTTGTATGTTGTGGCATCAAATAGCAGCATGTCAAATGTAATTATTTGCTGTTCAAAATGTATATATGTGTAAACATCTTAAACAATAATAATCTTATATCACACCACCCAGTAGTCTGTTTAACATATCAAGGTAAACGCATCTTTGGATTTAATTATGGCCTTAGTTTCTTGGATGCATATGAGTTTTTCTGAAGCTTTTACTGTAGTTTTTCTGAACCTTTCCTATGAATAAACTAGAAGGAAATGTCCTAGCCAGTATCTACAAGTTTGCAGTAACATTCTTGGATCTGCTTGGTTTCGGTGTATCTTGAAAGACACAGGCATGTCCAATTAGCAGTGCATGCACGCAAGCTCTTTGTAACAGTATAGTTGATGATTACTCCCAATCTTTTGCAAGCTAAGTTTGAAGCTGTCCGTTCATCACAATTTTGAATGGCATCTGTTGGGATTTTATGCAATCCTGAACACGCTATTAAGTAATATATCACTCTTGTCCTTTTTGAAGGTAGTAGCTGCAATAGCGTGTTAGACATGCTATTCAGTAATAGCTTAGCTAAGTCCTTTCATTGATTATAATTTTATATATAGGAAGCAAATTATATAATTAGATAGCAACAAAGAACTTATGATGGAGTAGTTTTCATGATTTGAGAACTAGATGTGTTGCATATATATCCATGGGGATTTGGTGTTGCGAGTATGCATCGTAGGATGTTAGAAGATAGTGCAAATACTGTTGATCTCAATATAGCATCATCAGCTTACTTTACCATAAGTTTAGTTGTGGATGCTTGAACTGCTTGATGGAAACCATGATTCAGTTCCTTTTTGGAGCGCCTCTTCTGTCAAATTCAGTTCTTTATTGATTATATTTTAATTTGGCATCTGAATGGGAAATTTTCATTTTAATTTACATCATGTTTCAGGTCTGGGCTCCATGTTTCTTTAACTAGAGACACCAAGCTTTTTCAACATGGGCAACTTTTGTTGCCTGTATAGTGAGCTGTAAATAGTTAGCTCAAGTACTTTGACATCGAGTCCCTACTCTCTAGTGAGCTGATCTTCTCTCATTCTCTATGATGTATATGTCAAGTTGTCTGCTTTCGGCATATGTGCTAGTCTCATTTGGTTGATGCCACTCTTTGTTGGACTACTTTCTGTTGGTTCAACTAATGCAAATATTTCTATGTTTTCTGTACAAGTGAGTCTATTTTTCTAAGTTCAAATACATGATACATATATGTGATCAATTTGAGAGATGGGCAACTACTCTGAGTGCAACATGATATATTCAAAGCTGCAGGGGCTAGGACATATGCAATAATTCCTGTTGAACGCTTCACTCGTTGTGGGTACAAAATACATGCAATTAGAAATTAAAGGGGTTTTAGTCGTAGTGCCAACACGAATTCTTTGCAAGACTTGATCTATTTATTTTTTCCAAAGTAAACCTAATATCGTATTTTCTTTAGAAGAGTCATACTGTCATGTTGTACTTAGGTCTATGTTGCTAGCCCTAGACACATGTTTGACTTGTTTTAGTCTCCATCAGAAACTATGATATGTATAGTAGGGTTTTTTATTTCAATTGGCTTTGGTGCTACTAGATAATTGCAGCCCATCGCTGACATTGTCACTTGGTCAAGGAACCAGCGCGCACATTCAGCAACTTCATCAAAGCCACGTTGACCTATGGAAACTCCACTAACATTATATATTTAATGAAAAAGATTATAAGGGCTTCTCTATGGCATATTCAAAGCCTAGCTCAGTTAATTCATTGTCAAAACTGTGAAAATTGTTTCGGGAACTTTTACATTTTTAAATCATGGCTGTAGGCAAACACTTCAACCTCAATTTGGCACCTCCTTGTAGGAAAGAGGGCTGGGTTGCTGTTAGTGATGTTGGTACCATGCAGTCTAAGTTATTGTGTGTTCCATTCACTCGGGCAATAGATGTGTTCTCTTAAAACTTAATGCTAGTATGTAGGAGTTAACTCTTTTTAACAATTTTCGAGTACTGACAGCAACAGTATTTGCTTTTGGCATGCCACCACATTAACTAAATTAAAAATTGCTATTCGTGAAAGAGATTGATGCAGAGCTAGAAAGAAGGAAAAAGAGGTCAACATAGATTGATTAGGCTTTACTTCGGGCTGCCTATACATTAGTAAACAAAGAAACAAAAAGAAAACTTTGTTTTGCACTTTGCGTCCTTCCAATATTTCATTTCTTCCCATTTTACTGACGTGCCACTGCGCGTGCTTATTGCTCAAAACCCGGTTTGTCTCTTCCTCCATTCTCTAAAGCAATGTTGTAGGTCCTTATTTTATTTCTCTCCACTTCTTGAAAAGGACAAGAATTCTCCACTAACAAAGAAAGACGATGGCTTTGATATCTTAATTAACAAGTCCAACATTGGATTATGGAGTCTTTTGCTGGCCTTATGCTTTAGAAATTGATTTTCTAAATCTTGTTGATTGGTATAAGAAATTGAAATTATGATTTGATTGATTGCTGCTCTGTTGGATGACGTATGTAAACATTTGTCACTAATTAGTTGACCTTGAGTGCGGGTTAAAAACTTAAAACCTCGGATAGGCATGGAATTAGAGTTAGACGTGTGAAATTGACCTGGGGTTTCCGTACGTGCATGGACTTATTATCATGGTGATGGGTGCGTGGTTTGCACGCTCTTCTCAAAGAAGTAGGGCTGTTGTTTCACAGGTCAGCCACGTATCATCATGATCAAGGATTAGACCTGTAATTCCTGTTTATATATTTCTTTAGGGGTCAGTTCTTGTTCCTTAATGTTAACAAATATATGAAAGGGATTGAAAATTCTACCGACATTGGTACGTAGTTGATATTTCATTTTATTGTCATTGTTTTATATCGTACATAGTATAATATAGACATGATTGGAAGCCACTTCTACGTGTTGAATTTCTGATGGAGAACGAAAAATTAATGGATTGTAGACTGCAGTGGGATCAGTCGTATCAAATTGGAAAATATTAGTGATCTTTAGAGAGTGTTTACTTTGATATTGAGTTTATGTTTTAAAAATAAATTTATAAAAGTTGAGTTTACAATTAAAATAAATTCGATACAAAATTGTATTTATTTAGTAATTAGATGTGAATTTAAAAATAAAATTTTTAATTTTAAAAATTAAAATAAAAGTGATTTTTTTGCAAAAAAATTTAGTTTAAATTTTGTATTATTTTAATTTAAAAGTGAGTTAAAGTTCAAATGAGTTTGTAAAAAAAACCGAATTTGCCGTGTAGGTAAACAAGCTCTTAGGGAGAAACCTTAGCTTATAGTAAAACAACAACAAACTGCACTTCTACAGAATTTGCAAAGGCAAATGTAATAGTGCTTGCCTATTGCATTATATAATAAAAATTTTTGATTAGTTGGTATACAGGAGTTTGGATTAAGATATACATGTGAAAGTGAGTAATGGAAAAGAAGGATGAATTTTATGATATATTTGCCTTTTTAGCAGGCGGCTTATGCAATTTAAGAGCCGTGCTGGCATGACTCGCCCCTTACTAATTAGGATAAATCATGGGTCGCTTTCTAGTTGGAAATTGCTGTAAAAATATTTATATTATTTTCAATACCAACGAAAGTTGTGGTTTAAATCAATTTGTACGAGCAACTTGCATCAAAGGTATATGTAAATGCCATTTGCTGTCATGTTAATTAGGCAACACAACTGAACTAGAAACCAGTTAATGAATAATGCATGGGGAACTTCCTGCTTAAAGATCTGAAGCTAATATATACCAAATGTGTTATAGCTACTATTCCTTTGCCTTCCTATCAATACTTGAAATTTCTCTTTTATATTCACTATTAAGGAACAAAGTGGACTTATTCTCCATAGTCATTAAAGCTTTAATGATCCTTGTCACTAAAATTAAGGTTGCAAGAAAATGCTGCGATAGAAGCTAGAGTCTAGACACCAAAAAAAATTTGTCTAAGGTCCTGATCGAGGATTTGAAAAATGATCACAATGCGATTGCCGTTCATGCATGTCACAGCATTCCTTTAATAATCTAGTGCCCAGCCTTTCCACGACCTAATTAAAGTTGAACCAATCTCATTCTCATCCTCTTTCATCAATTAGTTTAGACGTTAAAGAGATGTAGTCTGATGCTTTCTGTATTTGCTTCTTTTATATTTCATCTTTCTTTTTTTAAGTCCCCTCAACAAACATTATAAATCTACAAGGATGGGAAACATATGGTTATAAAAACACTGCTTCGACATGAGTGGCTGACGAAGGGCTCTAAAAGCAGTTCCTGAGAGGGAAAGCGCTTTTGCAAGTGCTTTGTTTTAGTGGAAGTATATGTCGAATTGCCCGTGGTCGATCGATCAGGTGTGGGAAGCCACCACCTTACCTACAAACCCATGCCACCCTCAGAATATAGATTGCATGTTTGACATATACATATATTTCATTAGCAAACATGGCTTTTAGTAAAGTAGATTTTATTTCATCAATCATGAATATACAGAACTAATTGTTTGTATTGCATCATAGTTCAATTATGGGAGACTTATATATGTTTGCAGATCAGGGTTTATATGACATTAGTCATTTCTGGTTTTTAATGTTAATAATGATGAATTTATGCAAGGTAGGCGTGCATGTTCCCTTGCAGTCAGACACTTACTAAGGCGAACGGGACATTTAGATTCTCCGTCGAGCAATGCTGTCGCCAGCAAAGACCCAATTACATAACAGAGAGTTGCTCTCATATATGCTTCGTGTTTTATGTTGCTAAGACAATATTGACTGACGACTCTAGTGATCAATTAAGATATTGTAGTAGTGATGACAGCCCTGCATGTTCATTATTTTTATCCCTTTCAATATTATGGTTCTAACTTTTCAGATGGTAGGTATCTGTGCAAACAGAGCCACAACTCACAAACCAATACAGTCTCCTCCATTAATTGCGATCTTTCTTATGCAATTCCATTGTGATATGAGTGTAGCTAGTGGTTGTCTCTCACAAGCTAGCACGGTTAGCCTCAAGTGTACATATATGTTGGTCATTTTCTGCTGGCATAAGATTGTTTCCTGACTACTCTGAATGCAAAAAGCATTTAATTGTCATTTTAGATTCTAGATGAATAAACTTTGGAACAACCTGATATGTAGTAGCCTCTTGCTCTTGTATACAACCATTCTGAAGTGGTGTATCTCATCCTATCCATTTGGACATTACAGAAAGTGACCATTGAATGGACATGGTTAGAATCACCTTAACATCGCTATAAGATAATTTTTTGTTGTATAATATTAAGAAAATTTTAATCCCACATTACTTATTAATAATTCTGAAATAATATTAATAAAGACTTATGTTCTTTTCTCTAATTGTCAATTGATTTTGAAAACAATTCTAAATTAGTCACATGACAGATTAGTTCGCTTTATTGCGGGCAGGTAGTCAGTTTTATTTAAGAAAAATTGTCCGTTTCATTTTAAGATAAATAACACACTTCATTTCAAATTCATTACAGCATTCTGCTGAAGGGCATATGTTAAGAAAGATTTAGTCCCATATTGATTATTGATAGTTCTGAAATAATATTAATAAAAATTGAGCTCATTTTTTTTATTGTTAATTGTTTTGAAAAAAATTTTAAATTCGTCACGTATAAAATCTGCTAGTGACCTATTGGTGCATTTACCTTGCCGACGGTTAGTGGTGGTAGGAAATATATACATAGGTTGCACTTTATATATAGTTGAACTTTTTATTCTGTTGTCTTCCTTGTTTTAATTAATGAAGAGGAACTTTATCTTGTGAGAAAGAAAAGCATGAAGAACTCCTATGGAAGACGCATCTCACCAGAAATTTGCGGGACTTAATTTATGTAGAAATGAAGGTAACTAATGAATTCAATTTGGTTGTATATACTTTGTGGGCAACAGCCAACTAGGTGTATATGGTCAAGTAACACAAACACATATTCCTTCTTACTATCTCAGGACTTCTACCGACTTACTTTTCTATATATTGACATATATAATTCTAATATTTGGATAGTTTTGCTGCTGGCTAGGTGCATGCAACTTGGTGATGCAAAAGTATATACTTCTCTCGACTATAGACATTCTAAAATTCTACAGACTGCAGAGCTTATAGCTGTGATCATAATGTAAGCAAGCAGGCCAGGAAGCTAGCGTGTTGCTCGTCTTCTTTCCAGCTATATAACTAGTAGTCACTTTCAGCACACTCTGTTGTGGATAATGGAGACCTTTACCCTTTCATCTACCCGTTTTGTGTTCATTCAATCCATTATAAACCAATCTGGTTTAATTGTGAGGAGTTCCTGCTGGAATATGTATGTCTGCGGAGAAACCGAGTCTTACGTTACTACTCAATTGTTCTTTTGAAAGTCTTTGGCTCTACCAACTCCACCACTACATCGTGCAACCTAGCTAGCTTGTCTGCTATATGTATAATTTTTCCTTATATGTAGGATTTGTACTTGTTTTTCCATGATCTTGTTCCCTATCAAATAACCCTAGATGCATAAATGTAGTAGTCATCTATAAACCGCCATGATGTAGATTGACCTTAATGAAGAACTCAAGAGCGGGTAAAAATGAAATGCAAAATATTGAAAAAGTCTAGAAATGTATACTAAAGTCTCAATATTTTGTAGCTCGTCAAAAATAATTTCCCGAGTGAAACTATCAGTTGGTCTATAGTTAGCAGGAATGAGTACGCAAGCTAAAAGGAGTGATAAATAAAGAATGTTTAGGTTTTACCTTAAAAAGAACTTGCTGATGTCAAGTTTTGGCCTTCGGAGATCACCCTGGGTTTCAGTGCACAAACAGGAACCTCTCACTTTCCAACAGTGAAAAGTCTTACAATTATACATATATATGATATATATACAAAAATGTCCCACTAGAAAGAAATATTAACAAGTCGTTACTTGTAATGAAAGGATAACTAGATGATAATCATGACATCAATTAGTTGTTAAAAAGTCAGTCATTAACCAAAAAACAAAAAAAAAAGACAAAGAGAACTACTAATCTATATGCAGCCTATGCAACTCTTAATGCTGCTTTTTTTGTTCTGGTGTAATAGTGTGGCATGCGGCGATCAATTCGGTTCCGTTGTTTAAAAGTGCTTTTAGCAACGAAAGCTAACTAATTAAAGGTTCCTCTTTCTTTCATCGTGTATTCTTAAGTGTCTCTGTCGTTTCTTGTAGTTAATTTATAAGCATGCGATTCATGATATTGCAACAGGAGTACTCCATCAATCCAGAAAAAGAAAGATATTTGCAGCCTTGATTAATTTCTTCCGGTTATGTAGCTGCAATGCTATAGATATTTCGGTTTAAATTAACGCGCTCTCTTTCTGTATATATCTCTATTGTGACGAAGTTAGAATTGTTCTCAAAATCAATTGGCAATAAAAAAAGTGAGACTAAGTCTTTATGAATACTATTTTTAGGACTATTGATAAGCAATGTGGGAATAAACCATTCTTTAACACCTACTCTCCAGCAGAGCGTTCTTTTTTTTTATTTAATTAGAACTATTGATAAGCAATATGAAAGTAAACCATTCCTTAATACCTGCCCTCCAGCAGAACGTTTTTTTTTTTATAATTGAATTGATGTGGACTACGTGCCTTGTAAGAATTGAATGAAGCAGACGATCTGTTCTAAAATGAAATAAGCTACTTGCCCTAAAAATAGCGGACAATTGTCCTTTAAATGAAACGGACTATATGTTCTGAAATGAAACGGGCTATTTATGTCCTAAAATAAAACGGACCATGAAAGTTCTGAATAGATATGGATAATAAGTTAGATTTAGTCCATATTTTAGACCGATCCGGTCCAACCCGCTCTTATACCATGTGACGAATTTAGCATTCTCTCAAAATCAATTGGCAATGAGATGAGTGAGCCCAAATTTTTATGAGTATAATTTCAAGATCATTGATAAGCAATATGAGACTAAACTATTCTTTTAACATCTATAAAAGAACATATACTCCTTGGATGTGCTTCAAGAGCAAATCATATATAACACGTACATTGAGCTCAACAGACACATGTACATGGAGAGGAAAGGTTTAATAAATCGATTACTGTATTACTCTATGAAGCTAGGATATTTCTCACAAACTAGATAATTGACAACTAGACAGTAGTACTCATGAGATAAAAGTAATGTATTTCTTAAAATGGAATAGTCCACTTCTGAATACGAGAGAGGTAAAGAGGTGTTATGTGTTATCTCCAACTATAATATATAATTGACAAGGTTATTCAAGTGGGAAGCAAACACAAACACTCTCTTCTTATCCTCTGCACACGCGCTTGTACTCTCTTGCCCTGACCCAATTCTTTCAATCATTTCCTTACGTTTAACTGATCATTAATTCATTCTTCAGTCCTCTAGTTTCTTCTTCATCACTGCATGCTACTTAACGAGCTCTTCTCCTTAATTCCTGTCCATATATACAATTGAAGCTCTTCACCTAACGCAGAGATCGAGTATTCGCATACATGCATAGTTCCATGGCAGCAGCTCAAGGTGCTTCTGAAGCTTCTGTTGTAAGCTCTCCTTCTCCTAACCCTAATTGGTGGGAGATCCATGCAAACCCTATCGCTTCATGGAACTCCATGAACCGTCCTTCATGGGTAACATCGTCGACGCAGCTGCTGAAGAATTCGAACAATTCGTCCGCTGCGACCGTAGCCAGTGATCAAGAAGACGTGTCGAATATATCAACTACTTCCTTCATCAATAACGCTGGTTCAAACCATTCCGGTCTCACCATGGTTTCCTCCACTGCAGAGTTATCTGCAGAGTCTGTTGATAATCACTTGTGGAACCAACTTTTACTGTGAGTATGTTGATGATATCATAAATATCTGTTCTATGTTGATTGTTGGTTAGGTTTAGTGGACGAAGAATCTTCTCTATCTTCTGATACTATAAACGGAAATATGGAGAAAAAAAAAAGAGAAGCGTACATGTTTGTAAACTCCAGCTTGCTTGAGACTTGAGCGGTGCAATAAGAAGAGATATTTGTGCCTTGAGGGGTCACCCAATACTGCACTACTCATCTCTCTCAGAATTACTAACTGGTAGTTCAGTACTAGCTCTGAGTTTGATTCCTTTAGTAACTTGCATCCTTTTGGAACTAGAAGAGAGGCTATAATTGTTCTCTTTTTCATAGAGTTCATTTTCTAAAGGTAAACTAGAGAGAACATGGTATGACTGAGCTTAGCTTTGATAGATTCCTGGCATCAAAGATTGCTTGAAAGATTATATCCAAATTCCTCTCCATATATGCTTCTGACATTCTTTGTTACTCCTTTGCATATATGCTTGTTGCTATCAAGTGACTACTACTAGCTAGCTAGCTATAATATGATTACGATGACTGAAATATATTCTTTCTTGTTTCCAGGAGCGGCGCAGAGATGCACAACGAAGGGGAGAACTTCCTTAATTTGCTATCATCAAAGAGCTTAGCTTCTCAAATGTTTGATCCGGCGCCGCCATGTGATTACTTGAAGAAGCTAGACAACAACTGGGAGTTTAACAATCAGCAAAATTCAATAAATGGCTTGATCTCTAGAGGCCTTAAAGAGCAACCAAGACCGACGATTAACAATCAATCGGATCCGGTGAGTAATTGGTCTATTGCCCCTCCAAACCCGCAGCTCGATCTCCAGTTTACATCCATACATCCAAGTAGTTCTCAGTACGCTATGCCGAATACTTCTCAAATCAAACATGAGATCCCAAGTTCGCCGTCAACGTATACGGGCAACGGATTAGTTGGAGAGCAGGGCTCCGGAGGATCTTACATGTCATACCTGCATGACATGAAATTCGAAAACCATCAACAACAAGAACTGGGATTAACAGCTTCTCTGCCTTCGTTCTTGAGACCGTTGAATAGCAGTAACAATCCTACTGCAGGGTACCACATCGGTCTTAGTAATTCGTTCGGATCAGGGATGATGAACAGCAAGTATTGCAATGGAGTGGCAGCTGATTTGCCTTGGTGTAATAATAACACCAGGAACTTGTCTGATCTCATCTCGTTCAATAGTGCCTTGAGCAAAGCTCCAATGGACTATCGCGAAGCTAGTAATAACAAGACCACTCCATTGAAGGGTCCTGCTGAACCGATCGACAACAAGAAACAAGCGTACGAGACTTCGCAATCGTCTTGCGTAAGTACATATATATATGATAAACATTGATGATTGAACTATTCTTTTCTGTAGCTTATATTATATGTCTATGTGCTTCTTAATTAGTTGATTTTAATGAATGATATCAAGCAGACAAGGGGATCAGGTGTTCGAAGCCCAGGGACGTCATCCGCAGACGGGAATAAGAAGAAAAGGGCAGAAGATGGTTCGGAGACGATATCGAAGAAGGCGAAGAATGAGAGCTCCTCTACTGTTTCATCTAACAAGGTACAATTTCCTCGTAAATTAACCCATAACAAAATCTTCATGTATATTCAGATATTGTGAAACAGTTACAGGTGCCTAAAGTGAAGTTGGGCGAAAAGATCACTGCACTTCAACAAATTGTTTCACCTTTTGGCAAAGTTAGTGCTCAGAAAATTAAATTGATTAATTTAAAAGAAAAGACTTTTCTAGTATTTTAACAAGGATATCTATAGAAACTAAATTTTCTTGATTTCGTTTACGTGTTAATGCAGACAGACACAGCATCTGTGCTGTTTGAGGCAATCAAATATATCCAATTTCTACAAGAACAAGTGCAGGTATATATATATCAGTTAAGGTATATATTTAGATATATATCATATACTAAAAAACTGTGTGTAGTGATGTGATAAGGAATTTATACGTCTCGGGAAGATTAAGAAGATTATTGTTCATTATTTTGATCATGTAACAAAGTGTATATTATTGCATTTTCGTTATGAAGTTACGTTGTGATAATTTTATTTTGTTTATAACGCAGTTGCTTAGTGATCCATACATGAAGTCAGGAAAGAAGGTGAGTGTCACTCCATGAACTAATATCATAAGATTTTGTTTGCGCTGCTTACAACTTTATATTCTATTAAAGAATAGATTAACATTAATTTGTAGTATCAATACATATTTCTACATGAAAATTTTTGTGAATTTCATCAGGATCACAATCCATGGGCCGGATTGGAAAGGGAGGAAAAGACTGAACAGAATCAGGATCTTAGAAGCAGAGGACTTTGTCTTGTTCCAATAGCATATACACCCCAAGCTTGCCGGGAGAACAGCGGACCGGATTTCTGGACTCCGACTTACAGGGGATGTATGTATAGATAATCAGTTTGTATACATCAAAGGGGTTACTTTATGAGTAGTTTTTTTCAATTTGTACCTGCAGAATGTAGGTGTGGATTTATAAGCTCCATTTTATTAACTTCATAATGTGTACTTTCTGCTTGTTGCAGACAGAACTGGAATTTCTATGTAGCAAATAAGTTGAGAGAGGATAGTAATTTGGTAATGTGGCAACCAGGCTTACCGAAATTCTGAAGCGATTTGCATGTTACAAGTAAATTCTTCAACTAATTAAATCATTGAAGAGGAACCATGTCATTTAACCGAAGCAATCTATATAGTATACCTATTTATTTAGTATCAGAAGATTTACCTTAATTAGCTTTTAGCACCTTTCTGATTTACCTTAATTAGCTTTTAGCACCCAATACAGGTCGAGCATTGTATGCCATTAGCCTCACGGATTTTCTGAAATAACGAGCACCGTTGAAATTGAACTCATATCGCCCTTCTGGTGATATTAAGACGCCTTACCATATAAGCTAGGCCACCATTAACCTCAAGTAAAATTTAATCTTAAACTTATGCTCCAAGAGCTCGCAATACCAGTTAGCAATGATCGAAAAATAAAGAACGTTCGTATTTCAGCATATGCGAACTGGTAAGCGCCTGTCGTTGTTAACCAACAGCAACAGTATGTTACCCAAGCCCAAGTCCCTATTCACTTATCGCTGGACTTAATAAACCATTCTTGGAAGGATAATTCTTTTTCTTCATAGGGATGGACTATGCAAGGGCGTTTGAGTATTAAATTTGGTGGCGATGTAGAAGGATTTGAATTGTCAATGTGTTTTGACTAAGACTACTAGGTAGGAAAGACTATGATTGGCAGCACTGTGAGATGCAGACCTGAACCTGATGCAGCAGTACTGTTTTGTAGTGCTTCATCAGTATTGATTGGCAGAAATTCGCATGGCCCCTTTATCTCTTCTCAACCCTCCCACATAAGAACTTATGTATACATTAACAGTATTATTCTCTTAATAATAATCTCCATCTGTCCTTCAAAAAATAAGGATTAGATATCCAAAATTTTACTTAGTTTCAATTTTTTATTGAATTGAAAATGTCACTTATATTTTATTATTTAAAAACTCATCAATTTAATTTTTAAAATTATTTTTTTCAGTTACAACCTTCTTTCGAAATAAATTTAAAGAACTTACTTTCGAGGTATTTTAAAATTTTTTTATAGAATTTATTTTTGTATATTTAAAACACGTTATAAATCAAACGGAATGCAAAGTCAGACTTGTAGACTGCCTCAAATTGATTCCGGAATCCAGCTTCTTCGCTTTCCCATAATCCCATTAAGTAGGCATAACATATTTTGGCCGGTTAACTTCCTACATATATTACATAACTAGTCTCTTAATTACGAATATTTGGCACTAGAAGAAAAGGTTCTTGACTAGATATAGCTCGTGTTTTGAGAAGGCTTTTCGGTTCATTTTCATTTCAATATATTATTTAATTAAATTTTATAATATTTTATAAAATTTATTAAATATTTAAAAAATAAAATAAAATTTGATATCGTCAGATTTTATTATTATTTATATTTTTAAAATTAAAAATTTAAAGTTTTAAAATTTTAAAATATTTTTATTTTAAGAAAAAATATTTCAAAACATTTCCGATAATGATCATCATTTGGTAAGTGAGCATATAGCAAGTCTTCTTCTCGGCAAAATTTCACCTAGTTCCTGACGAGTACATGTCATTGGCTAAAAAAAAATTTAGTGAGCGTTTGAAAAGACTTATAAAATAAAATTTTTTTAAAATAAAAAAATTTTTTTTTGAAAAATAAATTTTA
This sequence comes from Acanthochlamys bracteata, assembly GCA_019914995.1. Classification (NCBI taxonomy): domain Eukaryota; kingdom Viridiplantae; phylum Streptophyta; class Magnoliopsida; order Pandanales; family Velloziaceae; genus Acanthochlamys; species Acanthochlamys bracteata. Next base: position 3,424,090 of record CM034126.1, read on the forward strand.
TTTTTATTTTTAAAAGAATAATAAAAATATGTAATAAAAAAATTTTATTTCGTAGAATTTTTTTATTTTTTCTAAATTTTTTAATAAAAATTTTATATATTTATAAAATATATATTAAAAAATATAAAATTTAAAAAATTGAAAAACTGTTTTTGAAAAGCTAAATCGAACGACGTGGTTAAATTTTTTTTGAGTGACGACCAAATTCTCAATTCCCAAACCTTAACGTGAAAACACGGGCATGCAAAACAGATAAAAGTCGCAAAACCACTGGGAGTCGTTTAGCAGAGCTTTCTTATTTTATTTTAATTTTAATTTTTTTAAAAAAAATATTCTAAAAAAATATCTTATTGTATTATTTAAAATTTTTTATATATAAAATTTTTTATTTTTTTAAAGTAAAAAAAGTAAATTTATTCTCTATAAAATTATAAATTAAACTTATTTTAAAAAGTATTATTTATTTTAAATATTTTAAAATAATTCCTAAATACTCAAAGAGCCGAATAATCCTCCGTATTTAGTTAGCGCCTGGCGTTACTGAGCTAGAAACTCAAATTGGTAACATCAAAATCTTCAATCAAAACGTATACTTTACTTAATAATAAATATGCAATTAATCAATGATGATACATAATAAAATCCGCAAGGCTATTAGTGGTATATATACAACGAGACACAAATATTGTTGATACAAGTTGGAACCGTAACACTGGTCTGAGGCAAACCCGCTTCACACTGGTTGGACATCAATCAAGACATAATCTGGATTCTGGACTGGTTAGTGACCAGCGGGTCAGGCCTTGCCTACCCAAACGGACGCAATTCAAGCCAAGAAATAAAGTAACTGTAGCCGAGTTTCACCTGTTCACGAGCCGCGACAAAACAACTGGTATTTCGCTAGCTTGTTCAACCACAGCATACCTAAATTTTTTTAACACCACCCAAGAACCAAAGCAAAGCAAGAAAGAAAGCCAAACACTTCTTGCTTACTGGCTCTTTCTTCTTTCTCCGTTTACCGCGCTCACAGACACACACAGAACTGTTACAATCTTTATATTTACTATACTTTGAAACTCCCAATGCAAAGAAAGCCATGTCCGAAACTGCGGCAAACAACTCCGCCATAGTTCTCCTTGATCACCACCAACATTCCCACCACCGTCAAACAACTCCTCCTACACCAGCACCACCACCGCCTCCACCGCCGCTGGCAGGTGCTTCTCCATCTACGCCGACATCGCCGTCTACGTCTGTTCTCATACGGGATTACAGAAAAGGAAATTGGACCATTCAAGAAACTCTGATACTGATCAACGCGAAGCGGCTCGACGATGAGAGACGGGTTCAGAGGCAGATCGGCGGCGGTGGGGCTCCTGGAACACCACGCACGGCGGAGTTGCGGTGGAAGTGGGTGGAGAATTACTGCTGGAAAAACGGGTGTCTTAGGAGCCAGAACCAGTGCAATGATAAATGGGACAACCTGCTCCGTGACTACAAGAAAGTTAGAGAATACGAGACCAAGGTCGCCAATGAGGCTGCCGTTGCCAGCGGTAGTGAAAGCCGGCAGCCGGTTTCCTACTGGTCAATGGAGAAGCACGAGCGGAAGGACAGAAACCTTCCATCCAACCTCGCTTACGAAGTCTTCGAAGCTCTCACTGATGTTCTCACCCGTCGGAGTGCTAACCGTTCCGGCATCAGCATCAGCGCTGCCGCTACTCCTGTCACTTCATGTTCTCCGCAACAAACTGCTGCTGCTATTCTTCCTCAATTAACTGCTTGTCCTCCTCCGCCATTACCGCCCGCACCAAATGAGGAACCTGAACAGCCTCGGCTGGTGCCGTCCCCACCACAACTGTCGGCGCCGGCACCGACAGTCCCGGCCGTCCCGGCAAACCAGTCTCTTTCCGGTACGTAACTTTTCATCTGCCAGACATTATGAATGTAATAGTATCTGTGTTTTTCATAATTAATGATAATCTTTAATCAATACAAACAATGCGCTTTGCATGATTATTATCTTTTCCTTCAATCTTTTTACATTAAAGAAAGAGAAACGCTAAAGGAGTCCTGCATTATTGTTTGAACAAAGCTGCTATATAAAACGGAAGCGTTGCACGATGCCCGTATCAATGAACATAAAGTTGTTTCCCTTTACTAATTAAGTGATATTATCTTCCATGTTAGCTGCAGCATGTAACGCATGGTTAGCTTAGATTACTGGAGATGTAAAAGAAGCGTTACGGGATTGACTTGATTAAAGTTCAACTTTCGTTGTGCGGACTCTTGCCCTTTCTATTATGAACAAGTAATTATCACATATTACACCTTAATTATATTCTATGAGCATTTTGGTTTGGCACTACTGTAAGGCCTGCTCCAAAAGTTGTAAAGCAATCCTTCAGTTTTATGTTAGTCTTAAAAAGAAACATTCCAATATATAATAAAATATTAAACCAATAAAACGTGAACTTTTTCATGACTGTTATTATTATGTGTTTATAGCTTTAAATATACTTATATTCGTCAATATCAATTCATTTCTAATTGTTGAACAAATTAAATCTAAAATTAAGATAGTGACTTGTCTTACTTTTGTCATCTATCATTCATGTTTTGCTGGGTTAATTGATCAATGCAGTAGAGATGTCATCGGAGTCGTCGGGGACAGCAGAGGGAGGCAAATCTGGCGGGTCAGTGGGTCATAGCGGAGAAGCAAAGCGTCGGCGAGTAGGAAAGAGCGTTGTCCGTGGGGCGTCTGTGCTTGCACGCACGCTAATGGCGTGCGAGGAGAAACGGGAGAAGCGCCACCGTGATCTAATGGAGCTTGAACAACGCCGCCTTCGTATCGAAGAGGACCAGACGGAGATTAACCGTCAAGGTTTCGCAGGACTTATCTCCGCCGTTAACAATCTTTCCGGCACTATTCATGCCCTTGTTTCCCAACACCGTCACCTGTTTCCCGACCAGAGATGAGTTCATGCAAGCATGCTTTGCTTAATTTACTTCATCTATACATAATATCACTGATCACTAATTAAGCCAACAATTAATTGTTTCATGGATGTAAGTAGTGATTGAATTTGAGAGTACTGCTTTGTAGGACATGTTCAAGAAGAAGAAGTCGTTAATGTTGTTTCTTGATTTGTTTAATGCAGCACTGGTGTGCAACAAAGCTCTATTATTAGCTACATGAAATGAACTATTTTCCTTTTTTTGTTTGTTTGTTTTCACTGGGTCTTCTTGTTGTTTGCTGTATCAATAAACTATTGAAGTGACCGATACTTCACCTCATCTAGGGATTCGCGTAGCATTCATATGTGGGCTGCAGCTGCAGAGATGCTTTCCTAGCTATCACCTTCCATTTCTGTGTCTTTTTCTGATAATCACTGTTCACAGTTATGCAAGGACAGCTTCAGTCTTTCTGCATCCACTTCTCCCATTGACACCCTTAGAAAACTTCATGATTTCTAAGAAAAGAAACATACGTACTGCCGACAACACTGCTTAGCACTATGTATTACAACTGGTTTTAAGCTAACATTAGTCAGAACTAATAATGAAATTGTTAGCTGAAGATCCAAAAAGTTTAGCTAGCTAGTTGATAATGAGCTGCACCACACCTTTTGCAATGCCAACTGTGTGTTACAGAATTTCTGGCAGTAATCATGTGAGAATCCCTGGCATTGATTTCCAATCTAACACCGTCCAGAACAGCTACAGCGGTGAAACGAATGCACTTAAAAGGAGTGGAAGGATTTTTTTTATAATAAAAAAAACTGTTGAATGAAAAAAGGAAAATAACAAAAGTTGGCAACACGCCAAGAAAGTCCACCTACGGTCAAAGGAGCAACTCCTGCATGCATGCAGAACAGGAAAATAATAATTACCAAAATAACCTTTCAGCACAATAAGAGAGCTTTGGCAGTTGTCGGCTTGCGCAACGGGCATCGGTTTGTCACTATCTAAAGCAGTAGGGGTAATTTCGTCAGTTGTCCTCTGCGTTTGTAAAAGGCATGGAACGGTTTTGTTTTCTTTCTTACATTGCTTCTTTTTTAACAGAGTATATTACTACTGATGCAGTAGTATCCAGGACTGCATGCAATCATCAATTGGACAGTAGAGGATTAAGAAAAAAAAACATCTGAAGTTAGTTGAAGGTTTGTGCTTAAGCAAAAGTTTACAGGGAGGTAAGGGGAGAAATTTGCTTATTTAGTATTTACTATTGTAATTAATTGATCGAAGAATAATATAATAAAATTACTCTGTTATTATGTTAAACTCGAGAAATGCCACCGGACCTAGAAGATTAGATAACAGTAAACTTATGTAAACAAAATAAACATTATTGAAAGAGAAAACCTTATGAGGCAGTGCAGTGTCCTTGGTTTGGTCAAACGAGAACCATTTGACCGATGGAATCCATCAGTTGCCTTCTATGAAACAGTGGGACCACCCGATCTGGGATTTCTACACATCGTTGTTTGCACTGAAAAAAGTCTTTGAAGCCATTTTATTGGATTCCTGTTCTATCCTTGAAAGATTTTAACCGGTAAAAGCTTTATTTATAAGAAAGAAAATAATGCAATCTCATTAAATGAGTAATTTGCATGCAAATAATAAAATTTTGATTTAGAGTTGAAACTTGAAATGGGTGCTAATTATTGTATATAATATTATTATTTTTTTAGATAGAAAAAGTCAAATTTATTTTCTAAAAATCTTCAAAATAGTTTTTATTTTAGAAAAATTTCTCATGATAAACACTTTCAAACATACACTTATTACTCTTTATAGTAATAAGCAAAAGACCCCAATGCTATTTAACAAAAAATTAAGCTCCTAAAAGGGAATAAGATTTTAACGCAAGTCTGAATATGCAATTTTAGTTGTTTGATAGTTTTAAACTTTTTGTATGTAGCGAGTTGCATATGAGTTCTGTCTTGCCTAATCTTATTAAGGACTTGATTACTTTAGAAGTTATTTTAACGTGACACAAAAATGAGTTTCTAATAATAAGTTTTTCTAGAAAGTGACTTATAAAAAAAATAAATTTATAGAAATAAATTTATAAAAGAAAATATAAATAATAAATAATTCCTAATTGATGGGCTCATTAACTTTTAAGTCCGAGTTACTTAAACATTTTTCATATCACGTAATGGAAAATATAGAGACAATGAAAGACGAGGAAAACCTGAAGCTTTTCTTCATTATTCAAGGATAATACATCCACAAGAGATGCTAATACACACGGTAACTTCGGAAGGTCACTCTCTCAATTACCTATAAAAGCACTCTGAACCAAAACAGTACTGATGTAAAACATCGTAACTGGTATTCATTTTACCGATCAAGAGATAAAGACATCAACCATCGTAACTGTTATTCAATAATGAAATTGCATGTTTGATTAATATGCAATTCCAGACTTGTGAAACGAAAGATACTTTCTCCTTGTTCATATGCAAGATGTGGTAACGACAAGTGAACAGAATCACATATGGGCTTTAAAGTTGGCGTTTTAAAACCAAATAACCGCAGAAGCAAATTGCAAGACTCAACTTCTTATTAAGAGATTCAAGAGCTAGTTGACTGAAGAAACCTATACGGTAGTGTCAGTTTTGATATGACTGTTTAATTTTTGTTTTCATCCATATTGATTAAAAAAGAACTACGAAATTCAAAATTTCTTCTGATAAAGGAAATATTATTCATAGCAGACATTCCAATACTTCATAACCTCCTGCATGCAGAAGTTCTTGACCATAGGATAGATGCTATTAGGAATTGACAAAAAGCTATCTGATTTAAAATGTTTTGGATGTTGTTAATTTCTATTTTTCGGATGCTGGAGTGTGTTGGGTTGCTGCATTTAACTTTTTTCTTCAAAGACGTATATCGGATTAGAATATTTTGGCCGTATGAAACATTCATTCACCTTCTTTATTTAGAAACTTTGAAAGCATAGAAACATAAGGGAATGCCCAACCTGTCTTCATTATTCAAGAACCATACATTCACAACTGATGCTAGTTATAAACAACAGAGAAACAAAAACATACGAAAAACATACATACCACAAGTAATATAGCGGGTATGGTAAGTGAAATATGATTGCCATAACATTTCATGACCGACATACACTCGTTTACGTTTGAAGAAAGCTATACCAAGCAATAAGATAACTAATTATACGTCAACCAAATCATAGTCATTATAGCAGTTGAAATTTGAAAAATCATCGTGAAGGTCAGCAATGCCTTAGGCACATGCAGGGATTGGCATCGCCGCCGCAGTTGCCAGCAGCATCGCCGGCCTCGGTACGACAAGCATATAGTCACAGTAGTCTTTATTATCCATACATGGTGCTTTGTCGTTGTTGCTTGGTACAGCGCAGTACATTGGATCCGCCATCACCATTTCCACTTCTGCCCAAAAGATTTATAAGAAGTTAATTAGTATAGATGTATACAACGTATAATATTTCAAGTATACGTAAATTACGATGAAGCTGCATTTGGAGGGAACGATTAAATGATTTACCTCTGAGACAGTGAACCATAACGAAAACAAAACAAATGAGACAGCAATGAGATTGACGTCCAGGTTTTCACAGAGAGCAATGATCATGGAAGGATTCAAAGGTACGAGTTTATTGGTAGAAATGAAAGCGACCTTCCTGTCATATATTAGTGCCTTGTAACTAATGGCTAGTGTGATGAATCTAAAATTCATCTCAAAATTAATTAGCGACTAGAGAAGCGAATCAAAATTTTCATAAATATCATTTAAATTATTAATAAATAATATGAGACTAAATTTTTTTTTAAAGTTAGAATGCGTCTTTTTCAATGAGACAAATGGTACATTGCAAAACTATTAGATATAAAGACACTTTGATGAACTTCTAATCAAGCAGTCCACAAATAGCTGTTGGTAGTCCACTATTTAGTCCAATATAGTTCTTATGTTAGTTATGTCCAGATTCATTAATGAAAAAGTTATGTCCAGATTCATAAAAAAGTTATGTCCAGATTCATCTAACTACCATAAGAAAATTATGCCAACGAACTAATTTCAAAGAGTGGCTTTATAGAGTTAGTTATTTAATAAACTAGCTATCAAAGAATTTTCTTCCATCCTATATATATGTCCCAAATGTGTGAAATTTGGGAGAAGTATAAGAAGCATACAAAGAAGCATGCAAAGAGAGAATGCAAGTAATAAAGAAAAGTTGTAAACACTACATTGTAATTTCATTTATAGTGATATTTTTTTTTTGTGTGACCACATCATCGTGAAATTTTTTTCATTTTTTTCCATGTATATTTTGGTATTGTGTGATTGCTTTATTCATTTTTAACAATCTCAACTTAGATGTAAGATCCTAATGTGTGCTATATATTTCGCTGTGCTATTTTTTGTTCGTACATACTACCGTATTCCCAACAAATTGTATCAGAGCTTACGGTTTTTCTGATAGCAAACAAGTTTGAAATTGAAAAATTCAATGGGAGCAACTATCCATTGTGGAGGATGAAGGTTTTGACAATTCTAGCCAAAGAAAATTGCGTTGCCGCTCTAAAGGATCCTCCCGACGATATGACGGACAATAGACGGCAAAAGATGAAAATGTATGCTATGGCAAATCTTCATCTTTTTCTTACTGATCATATGCTTCTTAGTGTCTCAGAACTAAAGACCGCAAAAGAGGTTTGAAAAAAGTTTGAGAAAGTTTATACCAAGAAGTCAATGCAAAATGCTATATTCTTGATGCGAAGTTTGTATTCTCTTCGAATGACTGAAACCTCCTCTGTGGCTGATCATCTTAGTGCAATGGAGTCTCTTTTCTCTCAATTAACAACACTAAAGAAGAAGATAGAGACTGATGAGCGTGCCTTGATTCTACTCCAAAGTCTTCAAAGTACTTATGATCAAGTTATCATAAATCAAATAGATAACAATGACTTGAAATCACTTGTTTATGAAGATGTCTTTGCAGCTGTTCTTAAAGAAGAAAGTCGTCAAAAGGACAAGCTTGATATTGTGCCTGGTGGACAACAACCGGAGGTTTTATTGTTGGCACAAGATAAGAAAAGAAAGCGAAAATTTGAAAGTAGTGACACAGGACAGCAAAAGAGAAACAAGCGGCAAGTGTTTTGCTTGCGAAAAGTTTGGACATTACAAGCGTGAGTGCAAGTTGTTAGCCAAAGGAGGAAGTACAGAAGCCTCCAAGTTTCAAGCATGTGTGACATATACCTCGGATAAGGACGAAACTTTAGTTGGCGAAATAGCAATTACGAGGCCAAATTTTCTGATGTTTGGATTTTGAATTCAGGAGCATCTTGGCACATGACATCCAGAAATGATTGGTTCCACAAGTATGAAGTCATTTCTGGAGGTAACGTGCGGATGAGAAATGGCCAAGTCTTGAAGGTTATTAGAGTTGGTTCCATCATGCTCAAGGGAGAAGATGGAAGAATTTGCCTCATTCGTAAGGTACGTTATGTACTTGACCTCACTAAAAATTTGCTATCTTTTGGACAGTTTGATGACCTTGGTTGTAAGACCCGAATAGAGGGTGGCATTATGAAGGTCATTTAGGATGGGTAAGAAATCTTGAAGGGAGAAAAGATCGGTTCCAACTTGTACCAAGTGCTTGGAATGACACTATCATATGGAGATGCAAATGTGGCATCCGGCACTAGTTTAGAGAAGGTAATTCGAATGTGGCATTTGAAGCTTAGTCACATTTCGGAGTATGGCCTTAAAATTCTCTGTGATCGGAAGCTCTTGCTAGGGCTATTCGAGTTTAAGTTGCCGTTTTGTAAGGAGTGTGTTACTAGGAAGCAGCACCGTACCAAGTTTGGAAGATCATTCTTCAGAGCCAAAGCCATTCTTGACTTGGTTCACTCGGATGTGTGGGAATCACCGCAGCTTTCACTTGGGGGCGCCAAATATTTGGTAACATTTATTGATGATTTTTCTCGACGAAGCTGGGTGTATCCAATCCGAAGAAAGTCAGAGATCTTTGGTGTATTCAAGTATTTTAAAGTTCGGGTTGAATTTGATAGGATCAAGTGCCTACGGTCGGACAACGGAGGAGAATGCAACAGTGATGAATTCCTTATTTTCTTAGCCGAACAAGGGATCAAACGGCAGTCCACTGTACCTTATACTCCACAGCAAAATGGAGTTGCGGAATGGTTCAATAGGACATTATTTGAGCGGGTAAGGGCTATGCTTAAAGTGGATGGTTTGCCTAATTGTTTTTTGTTAGAAGCAGCCAAGACGGCTTGTTATGTGCTGAACTGCATCCCTTTAACTGCTATTGGATTGAAAGTGCCAATGAAAATATGGACTGGTAATGTTGTTGATTATTCTCGCATTTATATTTTTAATTGTCCAGTATTTGTGATGTATAAATCACAGGAGAGATCCAAGTTGGATCCTAAGTTCAGAAAGTACATATTTCTAAGATATGCTGAAGAAGTTATGGGGTATCGCTTATGGAATCCCACTATCTATAAGATTTTCTTCAGCAGGGATGTGACTTTTATAGAAGACCAGCTGCAAAGAACATCAGAAGGTGATGATGCCACTGGAAAGCAAAACTTACTTCAGGATAAGACCATGGTTAATCCGGAGGAGGCAGAAGATGAGGAAGAAGACTCAGATTTTTTGCATGAACCAACGGATGGGCATGAGGAAGAAGTTCCTAGGAATCCAACCCTTAGGCGTGCAACTCGTAAGAGAAAAGCACCTGAGATGTATGCGGATTATTATTTGAAGCCTATATCTAACATTACATATAATCTTCTTGCTGAAGAAGGAGAGCCAACAACTCTTAAGGAAGCATTGGATAGTCCAGATGCTGTCTGTTGGATGGAAGTTATGTAAGAAAAAATTGAGGCACTCCATAAGAATAGGACTTGGGAATTAGTTCCACTTTCTCAATGACACAAAGCTATTGGTAACAAATGGGTCTACAAGATCAAGCGTGGTAGCAATGATCAAGTACAACGGTTTCGTGCCCGATTGGTTGTAAAATGATATGCACAAAAGGAATGAATCGACTTTGATGAAATCTTCTCTCCGGTGGTTCGTTTGGCAATAATTCGTATGGTCTTGGCATTGTACGCATTATCGGATCTCCATCTTGAATAACTTGACGTGAAGACGGCATTCTTGCACGGTGAGTTGGAAGAGGAGATATACATGGTCCAACCAGAAGGCTTTGCCGAGGTAGGCAAGGAGAACTTGATTTGCCGGTTAGTCAAATCTCTTTATGGGCTTAAACAGGCACCAATGTGCTGATATAAGAGATTTGATAGTTGTATCGAGAGCATCGGATACAGCAAGCTAATCTCGGACTCTTGTGCTTACATTAAGCAGTTTGAGGGAGGTGAATATGTCATCTTGCTGTTGTATGTGGATGATATGCTTGTGGCGAGCGAAAGCATGGAACGCATACAACAATTGAATGCTCAATTGGCTAGTGACTTTGATACAAATGACTTGGGTCCGGCAAACAAGATTCTTGAAATCCAGATATGGCGAGACAGAAACAATAGAGAAATCCGACTGTCCCAGGCTGGCTACCTAAGAAAGGTGTTGCAACAGTTTGGCATGCAAACAAGTAAGTCGGTGTCTACCCTTTTTTCTATTAATCTCAGATTATCTTATTTTGGATGTCCCAAAATAAAAAAAAGATGGAGATGTATCGGGTACCATATGCATCTCCAGTGGGAAGCTTTATGTATGCCATGGTATGCACTCGACCGGACATTACCCAAGCAGATACATGGCAAATCTAGGCAATGAGCACTGGATAGCTATCAAGAGAGTATTTCGATATATTAACGGTACTCTAGATGCTGTATTGTGTTACAAAGGGTTTGAATGTTTTGTCAAAGATTTTGTGGACTCGGATTATGCGGGTGATCTTGATAAGAGGAAATCAACTTCTAGTTATGTGTTCACCCTTGCAGATGGTGCTATTAGTTGGTGTTCAAAACTGTAATCTGTTGTATCTCTTTCCACAACAAAAGCATAGTATATGGCAGCAACACAAGCATGCAAGAAAGGCATATGAATGAAGAGATTGCTGGAGGAACTAGGTACAAACAAGAGTCATTGCCTCTATTTTGTGATAGTCAAAGTGCCCTACATCTTGCAAGAAATCCAGCATTTCATTTCAGAACAAAACATATTGAAGTGCAATATCACTTTGTTCGTGATATGGTTTCCAGTGGGAGTATTAACTTACTCAAGATTCCTATAAGGAGAATCCTGCATATGTCTTAACGAAGGCAGTTTCTTTTGACAAGTTTAAAATTTGCAAAAATTTGTATGGAATCACAATAGACAACAGCAGGAACAGCAATGGTAGTGGTCACAGGTATCCTAAGAAAGCATCTCAAGAAAGCAATAAAGCTGGGGGAAAATTGACTAAGGCATGATGAACTTCGGAAGTCAGCTAGTAAGTACACTAGCCTTTGCTCCGCTCTGCCTTTATCTATTTTCAGTACCTCTGATGCGGGTACTTTCGTACCAATTTTTTACTTTCTTAGAAAGACATGACAAAGTGTCTTTAAGTGAGAGATTTGTTGGATATAAAGACACTTTGATGAGCTTCTAATCAAGCAGTCCACAAATGGCTGTTGGTAGTCCACCATTTAGTCCAACATAGTTCTTATGGTAGTTATGTCCAGATTCATTCATAAAAAAGTTATGTCCAGATTAATGAAGAAGTTATGTCTAGATTCATGAAAAAGTTATATCCATATTTATCTAACTACCATAAGGAACTTATGCCAACGAACTAATTCAAAAAGTGGATTTGTAGAGTTAGTTATTTAGTGGACTAGCTATCAAAGAATTTTCTTGCATTCTATATATATATCCCAAATGTGTGAAATTTGGGAGAAGTATAAGAAGTATACAAAGAAGCATGCAAAGAGAGAATGCAAATAAGAAAGTAAAGTTGTAAGCATACATTGTAATCTTATCTTATAGTGATATTTCTTTTGGTGTGGCCACACCATCGTGGAATTTTTCTCATTTTTCTTCACGTATATTTTGGTGTTGTGTGATTGCTTTATTCATCTTTAACAATCTCAACTTGGATGTAAGATCCTAATGTGTGCTATATATTTCGCTGTGCTATTTTTCGTTCGTGTACACTACCGTATTCCTAACAAAAACAAATGTGATCAGTAGCATTTGTTTTCCTAGTTAATGCTCCATGCGTTAATTGCCATGTTCGTTGATGAGATAAGTAAAATGTACATCGATTGCTACTGTTGTAGTTACGATCCTGTAAATAGGATGATTGCAAGTGCAGTGAGGCAAGCGATGAAGGGCTATATGTTACTAGAGACACTGAGCAGCAAAACCTTAGGAGAAAACTAGTAGGAGTTGGAGAATCGTTATCTGTGAGAACTTGGGAAATAGTGGTGAGTGATGGCTTTGATCTTGTTTTATATATATATATTCACCTTAATTGAGCAATTACAGGATTTTGAAAGAGTTAAAAGATTGTTTTTTCTCTTAATTTGTTCATTTTAGTATGTTTTAACTTTGTATTTAAAAAACAAGTGAGTTTTATAAAATTGAATTTTATAAAAATAAAATTCGATAAAAAATATAATTTAATACGTGAAATAGAATTTAAAGTAAAATTTTATAATAAAAATAGAATTTAATATAGAAATGGAACTAAAATGCTGAGAAGGTGATAGTTGAAATACGATCAAATGTCGAACTCAAAAGTTGGATGAAGAATGTGAACTTATATAGTAATTGATACAAGCCCTTCAAATAAAATGATAAATGGACAAGATCCTCGTTTGGGCTTTCAGAACGTAGGTCCAGCCTAATAAGAAGAGAACCATAATGCATAACGCAAACCTTTTTCTTTTTCATTTCCCTTTCTTCAATTTAAGCAGAGTTAAATTGAGTAGTTTGAACGGGAAGAGAAGTTATTAGATATGATAATGTTGACCCTAGATGCGTTTCTATTCTCAAATGTCGACCTTCCACTTTAATGAACGAAAGGGAAAAAAAAAAGAAAAGAAGAAATTATTCCTTGCTCTTTTATAGTGCTTCTTCCACGTTAGACTACTCTATGATTATATTCCTGATCACACTAAGATTTTCTGGATACATCTGATCTGGTTTGTGTATTGGGATTTAACAGTGAATATGCTTAATTGCTTACATTGAAAAATAATAAATAATTATAAAAAAGTATAAATTATATTTTATCTGTATTTTGAATTAAAATTTTTTAAATAAAAGTTTAACAAAATAAAATAAAATTTGATAATAAGTAATTATTTATAAAAATTTCATAGAGGGTAGGTGAAGAAAACTTTTTATATGGACTTATTGGGAAGCAGCGCAGCTTGCTAATAGGTGATTAACTTGTTTCGTTAATTATTATTTACTTACTTTCCCTCTATAAAGTGCAAGACACCACTTTGGCTGAACTGGTGGAAGTTAAGAAGCACAGAAGTTTTGCTATCTGGAACTGATCACCACTGGCCATGACTTCCATGAGGAAAGCTTCACTTGTTTTCTTACTCCTGTTGACAATTCTCTTCGTCTCCTCAGGTCTGTGATTTCTTCTTTACATGATACTGTTTGCCACTGAAATGTTTTATTAAATACTTGCTGCTTGTGTGAAATTGCTAATGTTGATCTGGGATTGGATCAAATGTTTGCAGAGGAAATGGCAAGAGTGGAAGGGCGCACCTGCATGACGCCCAGTAGAAGGTTCAGAGGGATTTGCTTCAGTAGCAGGAACTGTGCCACTGTGTGTTACGGCGAGAGGTTTCCTGACGGCACCTGCCAAGGCTTTCGCCGGAGATGCATGTGCCTTAGGCCATGCTGATGAGATAAACACCTCCTGAGTTTCGTCCGAGTTCGATATGCTGCAGTCAATCATCGAAGATATCGACTGTTTGACAAAATAAACAAATCATCTGATCTATAGACTTTGCTCGCATTGAGTAATGTATAATAAGCAGTTGTATGGGCTCCCTCTTAATCTATGGATCAATAAAAATGCTTGTGCTATGTATTGTGGCATGCAGTCCTGATGAAGTAGTCTTCTATTGAAATTTGAATTAACTTGTTTCATCCATCGTTACAAGAAATTTAAAGGTCGTATAACCCTTTTCTGCTAGATAACCTTCATGGACAACTTGACACAGCTAGCTCAAGGGCAGAGGTCTCGAACTGCCCAACGCTGTGGTTAGTACAAGTTATATAATTAATGGGTAGACCGACATATATGGCCAATACATAGATCATATCAAATCTTAACCGCTCATCTCCTGTATCACAAAGCAAGATTCACTTGATGTATAGACCCAGTACGTGGGATAACTTCTTGGAATAGTACTCTCACAAGGCTTAGATATCTCGTATAGTTACCTTTGCGTTGTATAAGTCCTCGAAAAAGAATCTTTACATTGTGTGGAGGCTACACTGAACGGAGAGGATTTCTATTTAACTTTGTAGGTCCATGAATTATTGTGGCGAACTGTTCCTGGTTCATAGGCCTGTAAATTAAAATCCTAACCAGGTTCCAGAAAAAATCCTTTCACTAGAAGCACATCTTATTCCCAAATATGTGGTCGTGTGTGGCGAGCGAGTAGTGCACATCACGCTTCTTTGATGGTCCCGAACAGAGAGGCCCCAATGCTCGACGCATGATTTTCTTGTCTTTAGAACCAAAGTTTGAGACACCAGTAGAAGAAACAAGAGAAACGAAAAAGCTGCCGACAGCCCATGCCCTTAAATTTTTTCCCTTCAGACGTGGTGTAGTTACCAGCGTTATAGTTTTCACAAATCAAATAGTGAATGAATTCATAAAGATATGTTTGTGGCCTTCAATTTTTATACCAGACATACACCAGAGATACGGTAAAGAAAAATTGAAATAGTGTTGTTTAATAGCACTTTAAATCCAATAACTTCAAAAAACAGAAAAGGACTGATTATGACTACTGTTTACCTTCTGAGATACTCCTGCTACTTCACTGGCTAGCTAGCAGTTAATGTCAAGGTTCTTAACTTCAAGGTTAAGAAAATTATAAATAGTTAAGTGTATCTATCCATTTGATCAAAATTTATTTATTTAAATATATTTTGAATTTATTTTTTAAATATAATTAAATAAACTTTGTATTTCATTTTTAATTGAAATCTTGCTTATTTTCAAATCTTTTTTTAATTTATATTTAAAAACTCATCTTTATAAATTTATCAACTAAAAGTCTAAAACCCGCCTTTGGTTGAATTTCAGATGGATAGTATGGCATGAGAGGCAAGTGTGCATCACGTGAAGCTGCAACTTAACTACTGTGCAATGCATGCTTGTTCTCTTTGTTCACAATTTTCTCACGGAAGTTGCTGATCGTTTGTTTCCTCTCTACAAACTCAAGAACATAGAGAAGAGAGGAAAAACATAATCCCTGCATCAAGTTCTCTATATATGGCATCCATGAAGAAAGCTTTTCGTTCTTCCTGCTCGTCTCTGCTCTTCATCTCATGCTCTCTATCTCTCTCTTCGCTAACGCATTGAAAAGAATATCGGATAAGTTAATCTACGGAACAAGAGATTATCATCAAGAACTTGACCCATATATTGTAGATCTCAACGTTTATATACACAGTGTCATGATACAATTTTCTATCATGAATTGATAAAATCATGCAAGCTTGCAAGTTCCACAAGACAGATCAAAGGGAAATAGACCCAAAACCACCATCTCTTTAATTTATTGATTAACATCACGTAACGTACAAGGTTCTAGAGAACAAAATAATTCTCAAGACCAAGTGATACAGTCTCCAAGTTCAACCTATTTTATTCTCCAAATACATCACAACTAGCTATAAGTAGCACATACACAATGAACGTACAACCGCAACCTGAGAAAGTTTCTGCTAGTTATATAACAGTAACTAAGAGAGGGTGGTTATACATGGGCTTCACTGCATTCAACAAGCTGTGCATATGCAGCGACGACGGAGTCCGTGGCAGTCGCCGGAAATATAGCCTTCAGATAGGCACGAGCCATAGCAATTCCTGTCGCTGACGCAGACCCCGACGAACTTTTTGCTCGGGACTTTGCACTTCTTACCGAACAGCCCCTCCACTCCAACCATTTGCTCTGCATATGAATTAAACACTGAGATAAATTAATTTCTAACATTATTACAACAAAATCTTGCATGCAAAAAATGGTTACATTTACTACTAATAATATTTGGATTGTTCAACATGCAAGCGAGCAGATAACAACTAAAAATCTCAAGCAGAGAGTGACCTGAGGAGACGAAGAGGAGGGCTACCAGCAAGAAAACCATGAAGGTGAACTTCATTGAAGCCATTTGTTGAATGAATAGTGCCACTAGACTACTGCTACTAGCTTGGTGTTCAAACTCTAGCAGCAGAAAGGAAATGGTAAGCGACTTGAGAATAACATAACCATTGCGTGTGGTTATTTATAATCAGAGAAAGAGGTAGTGGTTTGTCTAGCGACTAGCTTAGTCATACAAGTCGACAAGCAAGGACTGCCACTTGTCACTCACCTTGGAACCACCTGCTGATTTCCGAGAAAGCAAATTCTGGCATTTAATAATTAATTTTAATTTTGAGAGAACAAGTAAAATTGGATTTTCAGGACACGCGATGTCGGCTGCTAGTATGACTCGTATGGAAAAATTAAGAAAAAATCTATCTTTTCATCCTGTCAACTTCATTGAGGAGATATTTGCTGCCTGTACAGTGTCGGGGCTGCTACTCTAGCTAGCTGCAGTAGCGCATAAATGACTTTAATTTCTATAATTTTAGTTTAATTTTAATATTAATATCTTGTATAAGATTTATAGGTATAAATTATTTATATAAATTTTATTATTAGTTATTATTTATATTTTTGAAAAATTTATTTTAGAAAAGTTATTTTTAAAATTTTTTAAAATATAGACTCAAATATAAGCTTCAAACTTTTGTATATTACAACATTTTTAATATCTAAACAAAATTAAATATAAAAGTATGATAGAAATGATTCTATATTAAATTATTTTGGTCCTAAATTATAAATTAGTATAACTAATCGTGATTATTATAATTTTTGTAACTCTCCAAAATACCAAAGAACGCAACCTTATTTGCATGCAGAGGTAGCTGCTAACTTGCTTGACGTTTGTCAGTGTTTTATGCTTTAATCTTGTTGACTAACTATTGTTAACTCATCCTAATACTAAATTAGATAAATTAACTAGGGAGAAGAGAGAGTTACGGCTAATTCTTATAACTCTGTTTTCTCCAAAGCACAATTTAATTTACAAAAAGTTTATAGTTGGTGTGAATAATGAACGATGAAAATAATAGTTTGGAAAAGTGTTGCTGAATAAAACTTTACGACACATTAAATGTTCTATTCAAAGTTCACCCGACCATATAATTTAATTTAAAATCAAAATCTAATTGATTTTATTCATCGAGTGAAACACTAGTAAGTTTGGAAAGAAAAAGTTTCTCAAACTTTGTTATCGTTGTTGAAGTTAGGATATATTCTTTTCATCTTTAAATTCATTTCTTTACATTAAAAATTACTTTCAAATTTTAATTCATTTCAACTTACAAAAATATGAAAAGTTTTTTCTAATTCATCTTTTTTACAAAATATGAAACTAAATTTATTTCTAATACTACTATTTATAGTCATTTTTTAATAATATAGTTGAAATATTTTGATTTTTGTTAAACGAACACTCTTAGGGGCATTTGAAATTGTTTATGAAATAAAATTTTTCTGAAATAGAAATATTCTTGTCTTTTTTGAAAACGAGTTCTATTTTTTTTACTTCTAAAAAAATAATAAAAATATGTAATAAAAAGATCTCATTACGTAAAATTTTTTTATATTTTTTAAATTTCTAAATAAATTTTATAATACTTATAAAATATATATTAAAAAATGTGAAATGAAAAAAAATTGAAAAGAATTTATGAAACACAACGGCAAACACGCTCTTAAAGTTCAAACTCATGAGTTTTTTTTTTATTCAAGATAGTGATTTTGTTCAAACAAATATTGATTGCGTAGTGTGATCGAACAGAAACAACAAAAAAGTTTCTTCTATTAATTTTTTTTCAAAAAAGAGAAAGCATACAATGTGATATGACTAGTAGCACACCGCACTTAAAAGGCGTGTTTGAAGTTGGTGAAACTCCACTTACTTCCGTCAGAATTGGAGTTCCACCAACTTCTTATGTTTCAAATACATATGGAATTGGCGTAACTCTACTTCAATAATACTGTAGCAAAAATCTCCACTTCCCCAATCTTTCACACTTCCCGAACTGCATTTACTTTTTTGCTTTTCTCTTCTTGCAGCTTCTTTCATATCTCCGGTTGCTTCTTCTCTCCGTTTTCTCTTCCTTTTCCGGCTGCCTATTCTCCCCCTTCTTCCTCTTCTCGGTTCTCTCTTTTTTTTGGGTGCTTTTCTTCTCTTCCTCTTTCCAGTTCTCTTTCTTTCCGGTTGCTTCTCTCCTCTTCATTTTTCCGGTTCTTCTTTTCCAATTTTCAGCTGCATCTTCTTCGTCCAATTTTTTTTTCTCTCAATATTTTGCTTCAGATCAAAACTCCTTTGCTATTGAAAAGGGTTTTTTTGTTTTAATCGTTACAAGACCGATCCTTTGATTCAGATGTAGCTGTCGGGAGGTAATATCGCTTAAGAATTTTTCTTTTATAGTATACGGTTACTTGTAAAAAATATGTTGATTTATTTCGAAACATGCATGCACTTCTATTTCTGTCAGATCTATGATCTTCAAGCCTTCTGAGATAATATAGAGATGACTAGATATTAGAAGTATTGAATTTGCTTAGTTGATCATGTTTGTAAGAATTGATGTGATTTTTTGAATTTGGTGGATATTTTGGGTGCATTTCAGTAGTTTATTAGTTTGTTGGGCAAGTCAGTGAAAGAATGATGTGTTAAGTTGAGATGCTGTAACTGAAGGTCAGCAACAGTCTTTCCTGTTGGTGTTTTTAGTGCCGTAACTCCTGAAAGTGGCCAGCAAAATCATCAT
Organism: Acanthochlamys bracteata; assembly: GCA_019914995.1. Classification (NCBI taxonomy): domain Eukaryota; kingdom Viridiplantae; phylum Streptophyta; class Magnoliopsida; order Pandanales; family Velloziaceae; genus Acanthochlamys; species Acanthochlamys bracteata. Next base: position 3,443,216 of record CM034126.1, read on the forward strand.
TCGGAAAATGATATCACTGATAACATAGAAGAGCATTCACAACCATCTTCGAGTACTTGTCCTGGTATACTGCCTTTTCCATACCCTTCATTTATTACTAATGTCAAGAAAAAAGGTAAACGTAGACATGTCAACGAATCATCTTTATTAGCTTTGATTGCTGGGGTCAATAGAATGGCTGATGCAATTAGTGCAGCTCTGAATAAAGATTACGACAAAGCTATTTTTGATGCTCTTCAGAAGTTAAAAGGAGATTTTATTGACAATCAAATTGAGCAAGCGTTTGAGCATTTAATGCGAGATGACATCAAGGCTCGAATGTTTCTTGCAAGAGATGATGAGTCACGAAGAAGTTGGATGACATATTTTGTGGCTACTGAATAGAAACCTAAATGTTAAGTTTGTGTTATGTTTTTTGTAAATGTATGTTATGTGAAATGTGTTATTTTGAGGTAGAAGATATGAAACGTTAGTGTAATATCATCTGATATATTTTGTGGCATATAATATTGTAATGCGAATTATAATATTTGTGTTTAAAATTATTATATATTTTGTGGTATGTATATTGTAATATAATTATAATATAAATATGATATATTATGTGGTATGTCAAATTATAATGTCAATTCTGATGTTAGTTTTAGACATGTGTAATATATTTTTTAGCAATGAGTATTGATGATATTACGTAATATAAGTTTGATATACTTTATGGCATTTAATATTATATTGCTAATTTTTTTATTTGGTTATATTTTGTTATAAATCATACTTATAAATTTGCTATTTGTATTATTATTATTATTAAAAATTATATATTTAAATAATAAATTTAGTATACAATATATAAGTATTTTATTAATTGAGTAGGTTATACAATTATTAAATTTTATATAGGGTGTATGATTAAATTTTTTCTAAAAAATAATTAGCTAGATTTATTATTTTTATTGTTTTTATTTATAATATTATATCACTTTTAATTTAATTTAGTTTTATTTTCAAATGCAATTGAAACATATAAAATTAAACTTTATTTTCAACTCACTTTCAAAAGTAATTGAAACACAAAATCTGAACTCCACTTTCAATCCATTTCCAAAATCAATTGAAACACAAAAACTGAACTACACTTCCAACTCATTTTTCAAAAAACTCCATTTTTCACTTTTCACTTTCACGAAGCTCAGTTACGGACAATTTGAAACATGCCCAAAGCATCTCTGGTTAACAATGTGAACCAGTTAGGAACTAGCTTAGTTAAATCCAGCTAAAACAGCTAGCTCTACAATCATCACAAAACCTTAACTTCATGAATAACATAATATTTTGTGCTAACTAGTTATATTGGAGAAAGTAGTCATTTCTTTAGGGTAACAACCAAAAGGGAACTTCCACTATTACATACATAACATAAATAATCAACACACACGAAGCAGAGTTTTATATCCAAAGCTAGGGTTCTTTCTTGTTTTTTTTTTTGACAGAGCCGAAGCAGCTAGTACAAAGTCCTTGTGCATCATATTTTCCTATATATTTATCATTCTTTTCTTTTTACAGTTGGGATAAGATGCGACTGATGATATTCCGCATTCCATTTATGATCGAGACGTCTTGCAAGCAATCAATCTATTAAACCTATTCTATGTTAATTATATTGGACTTTGTTGATTTAGTGGAACGTCTATTAGAATGTTTGCGTGCAGTATTGCTAGGGTGCAAAACGTGCAGGATGGTTGTCGTTTATCCGCATCCGGGCACACCTGGTTCCTCCCAGGGCACTTATGGCATCCGCAACGTTCGCCTCAGAGCTACCATTGGCATCCACTGCCACGACAACGAAATCACGTCCCAGTGCGTTCAAGACTTTTCCTCTCGCCCAATAAGGTCCTGGCACTCGCTCCTAACTCTTGCCACGACTACTAGCTGCCACCAGCCAACCACCCGGCATGCAGCTCTTCTTTTTGACAATGTCTTAATGTGTGTTGGCGCCATGAAGGCTTATTGGCTCCTACTCACTTCCGTCCTATTTGTAGAAACGCATATGTATAGCAGCAACTTATGTAAATTAAATCCTGATTGTTCTATGGTTAGCTTCCTCTAAACAGAATCTGCTCTGTTTTCCTCGCTACCAGCTACACCTCCTAAAACAAACAAGATGTCCCAACGACGCCCACCCCTTTTATTCGTTCAGTACAACATGAAATTCCTCAAACAAACACAAAAGATATTACATGTAGATCAACATATATTATACATGTAAAGACCAACTAGTCTTTACGCCTTTTTTTTCTTTTATTAACAAAACCAACACTGGTGATCAGCAAGAGCAAGCGAATTAGTACCTAGTAGTCTTTAGGGGACGACTTTAGAAAGTTACAGGTACGTATTAATTAGCTAGCTCAACAAGGCCTCTTGCACAAGCAGCGGCGGCGGAAGCCGTGGCAGTCACCATCAGGGAATCCCTCGGATGCGCAAACGCTGCGGCAGTTGCTGTCCCGAGAACAAGGTCCTCTATACAATCTGCTAGGGGCAGTGCACGTATTTGCTTCCACTCCTTTCATCTCCTCTGTATTCATATAATTAGATTAATTAGCAACTGTTAAAATTTATCTCTATAACTCTATTATGATAATAATAATAACAATTAGAACTTGTAGCTAATAAGATAGAAAACAAAACACCTGAGGAGATGAAGAGAAGGGAAACCAGGAGGAGGGACAACAATATTGAAGCCTTCTTCATGGGTGCCATACTGCAGAATAAACAGTCAGCTACTTATATTTCTGAATGCAGCTTAACTATAGATTGAGCTTGAGGCAAGCACTAAATTTATAAACCAAGAGGAAGCCTAGATGTTGCAATGAGATTCTAGTGACTTGTATCATGTCAACGCAGCTGGCAACCAAAGATCCTGTCACGGTCTCAAAAGTAAATAAATATGTTCTTTTTAACTATCTCAAACAAAATCTTCAAGAAAGTAGATTGGCACTTTTCTTATTTTTGTCGGTAAAGTAATGGAAGTGCTTGTACTTTGTAAGATTCGATCCATTTCCGACAACTGGTGTCCAAACGTCAATACACATTATTAGAGATATTTGACGTTGTTTATCATCTCTTTATTGGTTTACTTTTACTTTAATTTTATCTATATTTTAAATAATTTTAGAATATTTTAATAATTTATTTTAATTAAAAAACATAAAAAATTAACCTAATAAAATTTTATATTTTCTAGTAAAAAAATAAGATTATCTTAAAAAATTTTAAACTACTTTTATTCTAAAATAATATTTTTTCAATAGGTATTTTTAAACACTTTATCATTATGTTTTTCAAACTCATTTTTAATACAAAATAAATAAAAATTTTAAATTAAATTCTTTTATCAAATTTTTTATTTCAAAATTATTTTAAAACTTACTATTAATACAAAATTTTATATAAAAATTTTTTTAAAAAAATTGAATTATCACAAAATAAACACACCATAATGACACGTGTCCCACCACTTTGCTCTTCAAAATTCTAACCGATAAATTCTTTTTTAAAGTGCAGTACTGCAACTGCAATAGTGAAATCTATACTCTGTTGTTTTTGTTATGATCGGTTTTGTTTTTCTAACTAGTAAAGGTATGAGCAGCAATGTGAACATCATTGTAGTTAAAGCTGTTTTTTTGCCGAAGGCCTTTTTGCTTTAAAAAGGATCTAGTCTTAATTATTCGGCCCCATTCGTTAGGTCCCAATCCGTCCACAAGCACATGAGCCAGCGCAAGCCATTATATGCACTAAATTTAGGACATGTTAATTATATGATAAAATATCTTTATAAAATAAATTTCGCCGAAAGTGGCGAAGTAGAGTTAAATAAATAAAGTTCGCAATGAATGAAGGAAATGAAATCTCGAAAAAAATAAAATTCAGTATAAAAGTAAAACTAAAATTTGAAATAATAACTAATACAAATATAACGAGGTAGAGTTCACACGTAATCAAAACTATGCCCTTAACATATAATCGGTTTGTTTGATTCTGTTGAAGTTCATGCAGATATAGTCAGACTCCTCTAGGCCCGTCTTCAGGTTGCGGCCCTTTCGGTCTCCAAAAAAGCCTAAAAGGTTTCGTCATATTTGGGCCTCCATGCGATAGTTTGCACTCTTCATAAGTCAGATGACTTCGCACAACTTCCGTCTGGCTTATGATTTACTATGGCGCCATAGATCAAACCTTGAGGTAACCATAGCTATAACTGTCTATGTGACATTTTCAAAACTCACCTTCAATAAACTGAAACACACTCCTAGCGTGTGTTCTTTTTACGGTGATATTTTTGAAAAATGATTTTAAAAAAAAGTGAGATGTAAAAGACGAGTGATTAAAAGTAAACTATTATATTAGAAAGCGATTTTTTAATAAAAAAATTACTTTTATAGTGAAAGGAATCGCAATCTTAATGTAGAACAAAAGCTGCAGAACCGATAATTTGGAATAATAATTACTACGACCTATTTCTTCGTACTTACGGAAATCTCTTCAAGAACTGAGCGGAAAGTTGTACTTCCGATTTTTATTATTGGTCTCACAAACTGCTAAAGAGCACCTCGATCATTAAGTTAGTTTTTTTCAAAAATTCTTACCAAATAGTCAATAAAATTGAAAATCTTCAGGTTATACAATTTAGTGCTGCTTTCAATGCATCAACTTTTCCCTGCAACAGATCAGTACCTCTCCTCATACAATGCATATTCCATGATTCATTTGTAAATGTCAGCAATAGTGAAGCCATTACTACGAAGATTGACCTTAACTTATATATGGGTTCACCTGCATTACTTATTCAAGTTCACACTACAGACTAAAAATAAATGTTTGATCATGCTACCATTTCAGTGATAGAATATACCAGAGTGGCGCAAAATCTTTGAACTAGAACAAAATTTCTTTTGATGCATGAAGTATTCAGTAACGTATATCCCTTGAACATCTAAGACTTGTGCCTTCCTGTTGTTGTCTTACTGTAATTCAGAAGCTATAATAACTCTCCCGGAAGGTGCATCTAAAAATCAACTATCTTACAAAACTTGCTCATATAAGCAGAAGTTTCTGTCAGAAGAAGCAAGCTTTGTTGCTTACAAGTTTACTGCTATGTCAAACATATGATCAAGTTTTCTCCTTCTCCAATGTAAAAATGTTCTCGAACCATTTCACTTGGCTTTGTAGCCCTGCGTCCCTTAGAGCATTCAAGGAAGACTTGTACAGCCTCCCATCCAAGCCTATGCCTTTTGATTTGATCTCGTGCAGAAGTTTTATCAGCTCATTGATCCTGCTGCTTTTTGAATAAACACCGACCATCACTGCAGCCAATGTTCTATCAATTTCACCATTTTTTGATCTAAACTCTTGATATATCCTTATGCACTCATCAAACTCCTTAACTTTACCGTAAGCAGTGATAACGCTAGTATAGCTAATCTTGTCCGGCTTTACATTCCTCCTGTTCATTTCTTTCCAAAGCTTCTCTACTTGCTTCAGATTCATTTTTCTCCCATGCATTTCTAGAAGAGTGTTGTAAACCCAGACGTTCGGCTCGCAACCCTTCTCCTTCATCTTAGCTAAAAGCCTCATCGCATCACTAACCTTACTGCTCTTGCCATACATTGATATCATATTAGAGTAAGCAATCAAACATTTGTCGTAGCCCTTCTCAAGCATCTTTGAGAACACAAACTCGGCTTTCTTGGCAAGCCCAAGACGGCAGTAGACACTGAGGATGGAAGCATAAGTCACTTGCCCTGGTTCACAACCTAAAGAAGTCACATGCTCAAACACCTTGACTGCTGCCCGGAGACCACGTTTTCTAACATATCCATTTACAACTGCACACAAAACACAATCTGACACCCTCACCCCGATATCCACCATCACTTCAACAATGGAAATGGTCTTCTCGACAGACCTTAACTCCACGTACATGAGTACTAGCTTCTGAAAAAGAGCCTGGTTCTTAACCATTTTCTTCCCTCTGGCTTCTTGGAAGATATCTTCAGCTATCTCTGCCTCTTTGATGTCTGCAAAGGAGCTGATAAGTGACTCATACATTGAACGACTCGGAGGAATCCCTTTGCTCTGCATCTCTCTAAAATACCTAAGAGCTTCAAAGGCTCTGCCTGACTTACCCAATGAGTCGCATAAGCAAGAATATACACGAGCGGAGACTTTATCATCATCAAATTTCTTTGATTCATATTCCTTGAACAGGGCAAAGACGTTCTCAGTATCCCCAAGCCTGCCTTGAGATTCAATGAGATAATAAAAACAGCAAGAGTCCAGAGAAAGACCGGAACCCACCATTTGGTTGTACATTGAGTTAGTCATCTTATACATTTGCAGCTTATTGCAACTCTGCATAGCAGAACCATAAGCTCGTATAGCAATTCCTGGATCAGCTTCAAGAACTCTTAGTATTGATACTCCAAGTTTGAATTTTCTTGCCGTGATGCATTCTGCTACTAGCTTACAGCAAGTGGCAGTATCAGGGAATACATTAAGAATTCTGAAATCCTCCACAAGAGATGAAATGCAATCCCATTTTCTGGACTTAAGGAGACCTTCAATCAGCAGCTTTAAAGTTTTCGAATCAGGGCGGAATATTGGGTCTCGCTTCCTGGCTTTCAGGTAATACTCGAAGGCAAGGGAGTCCGTTTGCGGGTTCTTGCACAATCCGCATATGAACTCAGCAGTGATTTCATGTTCACGGACAGGGGATGGCTTCAGGGTCTTGGAATTGAAGAGAAGCTTGGTAGTCTTGAGATCATTAGAAGCATCTTCAAGAAGTGTTGGAGGAGATTTACAGGAATATATCAGGAAAAGCTTTCTGTTGAGAGAGAGATTTTGAAAGGTTGAAGAAGAAAGTGTTGTTGCTCCGCAGATGGTTCTGATAGAAGAGATGCGGGTGAGATAACATTCTGAACTCCATACGGACATCGAGCTGAGAGGCTGAGGAGAGAAATTGAGAATGAAGTGATAGAATAGGAGGGAATCTATGTATACCTTATCCTTGAATTAAACTAGCGAATCATAAAGGGACACATCTACGATATAGGAGCCGTTAGAAGGACAAGAAAGGGCAACCTTTAGATGAGAAATATCTCTCAACTACCACTATGCAGGTTACTAACCGTAGAAGAGAAGCATGGCTATAACATTCAAGCACTCTATAATTGAACACGTTCAGGTTATCATCCTCAACAGACACTACAGAACCTTTATAAGACTTGGAATAGTAACAGCAAGAACAAATATATCGAGGTGCAGGATATAAGAAGACAGAACAGAGTTACCGATCCCTACCTCAAGTCATGACATTCAGGTGTATGAATCAAGCAGAGTGAGGGCTTGTTTCAGTTCTCTGAAAACACTTTCCAGCCAAATTTTAATTCTAAGCCACTTCTCATATTTCAATTTTTCAGAACTCACTTCTAAGCTATTTTTTACTGAACTCACTTTGTAGAAATAAAATCACGCCTTGAGCTTCGCTATACCAAGCTTATTTGGGAAGCTCTAGACAGAACATGTAAGTCACAATAAACATACCTACTGGAAAATGGAAATAGTAGCCAGTGTAATTGCCTTACCTCTAAGGCAGTTGATGTTTCGTCGAGGTCTTTCAAGCAGCTCAGTCAAACAGGATTCAAGCATGACTTTCCCTTCAAAAGTTCAGCTTTTCATATAATTCAACACTCTCCTTAGTATCTTTCTCATGGTTAAAAGGCCGCATGTTTTTAACGCTCTCAATAGCAGAGGATAGCCTAACCTTGATACAACTGGATCCTCGCCCATTATATAAGCAAGAAAAACTGTTCCATTCGACAGCACCCTTCCTTGTAATTCATAGACCACCCTTAATATACAAGCTCCATCACTTTGGACAACATCAATTCAATAAAAGTTCAATAGACGGCAATAAAACTTAGAGTGCATGAAATTCAAGAGACAGACGCAAATTTTGTACAAGGATCTCTCTCATGCCATACAAAGGCTAACCCTCAGTAATCCAATTCTACTCCAGAACAGAAGCAGTTTTTCATTTGCAAGCATATCATCTTCAAATACTGAAATGATCTGATAGATAGAAGTTCTGAGAACATCTGCCACAGCATAAGCTTTAGAATGGAACTCCGGAAAATATATCGAGTCATCAATGTCGTCTTTAAAGCAATTGGGGGTAATAACAAGGTAATGCTGCCTTTCACATTATTAAGAGTACCACCATAATAGCACATTTTGATGCCACAAAATTGCAACTAATATTGAACTAATCTACAAGGGTAAGCCAGTGAAGGACTGCATGATACTTTTTATTTTATATGAGCAAACACATCCTGAATGTCAGAATAATAACTACCTGAAAGTCATTATAAGCTTCACGAAGCCTTGCATCTGCAGGTGAACTAATTGCAGAGACCAGATATCTGATTTATCTGCAGGAAAACCTTCCAACCACTCCCCAAGATGTGCTGTTATCTGTTCTATAGGCTTCAAGTACATACCGATAATTTTTCTGTATGTTTCAGAGGTTTCCTCTAAAAAAGCAGCTAGCCACCAAGGTTCAACATTGCCGTCAGAAACGATACATGGACCTTCCAACACTGCTGTGATGATTCTACTGGAAATCATCAAACTGCTTGACGAGATTTTAAGTACAAGCTCAGGGGAGTTCACCAACAGTTAGGCATATAAAAGTTCATGATAAAATACTCCAAACTAACACCATTGAAAGATGATCGTCTCTATCCACTCCTACATGACCTTAAAAGTACCGTCAATGGAAGTATTGTAGTCGCCACAAAAAGTATTCACAAATATCAACAAAGAAAACAGGACGTCCTAAATTAAAAGTGCTTATGAGTTTATATAGCCTTTCTCAACAAATTGCTTATCCTTCACCATGCTAGACCAGGAATTGAAAGTTCTAACAACTTTCAATCAATGCAATTGGATACTAGAAAAGCATAGAAAAACATCTAGAAGTAAAATTTCTAGTAATAAATCAATTTTTAATTCAGATGTTACAAGAACCTCCTCCAACGAGTTCTTTCCCATATCCATCTACGGATTATACTCTCATATAAAACAGCATCAAAACAAAATTTTGGAAGCCTTATGAATAATGCTCTACTTAAATTCCCTCAGTCTCAATCGAAGCAAACCTCTGCAAATTCTTTCAGTATCCGTATTCTGTCTCAAATCTGTGAGTCTCCAATGCGAGAAAGCTTCACCCTGGACAATGGAGTCTGCAGGTATGCATCGACATCAAAGTTTCTTGGGGACAGCTCTCTGTACTTAGCAAACTTCTCTCTTGCCTCACCATTCTTATCAATCAAGCTATAGATTACTCCCTGGCAGAAGTAAGGCCTATAGTCTTTCGGGTCTTCTTTCGCAAGTTCCTCATAGCTATTCAATGCCCCATCAACATTCCTCTGTAAAAACTGTATCTGTGCCATGATTAGCCTTACATCACGTGCCGCCTTGTCATTCTGCTCTCTTTGCGCCAAGTCTAATGCCCGCTCCAGCCGTTCAATCACTGCAGGGCCCTTGCCACACTTGTCCATGATGACTGCGTTCTCAAAAAGGGCTTCAAACGACAGTGGATCAACAGCGAGTATTTCTTCAAGAATTCTGCGGGCTTCCAAGTATTCTCTGTTCTCACTCAACAACCGGGCTAACAAAAATTTCCACTCGGATTCTGCAGGCTGCGCAGCAACTAATCTGCGGAGAATCTCTGAAGCTTCTTTGTCTTCACCATCCTCAAGCTTCTGATACAAGAGAGACCGCACCGAACTCAATGCCTCGGGGTCTGAATCAATGAAGTGAGACAATGCAGCAACAGAAGGGTCGTTACCTTTACTTTCCACAACTTCTTCTTCAACAACTGAGTCGTCGACTTTTTCATCGCTGGCGACGGCGAAGTCGTTGACTTTTTCTTCTTTCTCGACGATCATAGAAGTACTGGTGGTGGGGACCACGGCGGCGAAGGCAGGACGGAGATTGAAAGGGAGAATGGCGCTGAAGAGAACAGCAGCGGCTGCAGCAGAGTTGAGAGAGCTGGAGATGGCGTTTGAAGTGTTACCGTTTCTCCTCGCTGTTGGATTGCAGTGGAGTGCGAATCGCGAGGCCGAGTCCGTTTTGTTGTTGTTATTGGAGAGGAAATTAAGGGCTTTAGGAATTTTGTTTGGAATTAGAGAAGGAAAAGGGAAGAGTTTGGTTGAGGAGATTAGAGCAGGTTTGGTTAAGGAATCCATTAATTAGGGTTTTTAGAAGCAGCCGCAAGAACAAGAAGATGAAGAAGGGAAGGAGGTGGAAGCGTTTCGGATTAGGGTTCAGACTTCTTGCAGAAGGCTGGCGAACAGAAGAGCAGACAATTCCAAATTACGTATAATAAAAACTAACAAATTTAACAAACACTTCTGAATAAAATGACAATAAAGATAAAACGTTGAAAACATACTAAGAAAGCCTAACAAAAAGAAAGCCTTATATTTCAACTCTTTATATTATTGTATACTATTTGAAACCATTTTCACACAAAAAAAAAAACATCTTTGCATTATAATATCTAATAAGAAGGAGGATTTTGGTTTCTTTTATGTAAGCTAATTATTTTCTTATCTTTACTTTTTTTTCAGTCAGCTGTATTTAAAATAATATAAATTAATATAATTTGCCCTAAGTTTTAAAGAATCTGAACCTCAAACCTCATAATATTTCATAAAGCAAGATATAGTTATTTTTTTATAGACACTTTGAGTTGTTTGTGAGAAATTATAAAAAAATTTTAAAATAAAAAAATTATTTTAATTCTATTTTAATAAACAAATTCTATTATTATTATTAAAAAAATAAAATATAAAAAAATTTTATGTAAATTTTTTTATATTATATAAATTTAAAAAATTTTATAAATTATTTATAGAAAATGTGTATAAAAATATATATAATCAATAATTAAGTTTTTTGAATGGGAAAGCCAAACAACCGTTGCAATTTTCTAATCCCATTGTCCGATAAAACGGTTGGTCGATTCTGATTCATCCTTTAGTTTTTAGAAAAAAGATGAGACGTTTATTACCCACAGTCACGATCTACAGATTATTTATATCACAACCAATTCAATTGTTTAATCGAATAGTTCTGAAAAGAGATTATTATGCCTGAGTGCCTTACGAGAGTGTGATGTATCTGATGAGAGAAGGAATGCCAGGGAGGAAGGAGAAGCAATAGAAGGGCAGCAAAATAAGAAAACAAAAAGAGAAAATAATAAACTGCATTCATAGAGCAGCCTCAGGGAACATTTGGGATTGTTTATAAAATAAAGTTTTTGTAAAATAAAAGATATTTTTGTCTTTTTTGAAAAATAAGTTCTATTTTTTTTACTTCCAAAAAAATAATAAAAATATATAATAAAAAGATCTCACTTAGTAGAATTTTTTTACACTTTCTAAATTTTTAAATAAATTTTTTATATACTTATAAAATATGTATTGAAAAATGTGAAATGAAGAATTAAAAAATAAAGTTGGAGATAAGCTGAATCAAACAGCCTCTCATCAGAGTTGCAGGACACGCTGGAAATCAACGGCAGATTGTCAGACATGTCTCGGATGTGTGTCTTGGAGATAGGCATCCGAGTGCAACTCTAGTTGAAACCGAATGTAGGTCTAGACGTCAGAACACTATTAAATAATGTTTTTAGTGCCAAATACTGTATCCGATTATTTTTAAATGGTGATCCGGATGCAGGTGTGCTTTTGTATCCACTTGGCATTTAGGAATTTAGGTCTATTAGGAATTCAATGAAATTTAGTTTAATTTCAATAAAGCACTATTTTATAAAGAGTTTGTTAAATTGAGAAATTCCATCCTTATATGACCACTTTTAGTATAAATAAAAAAATATGACTAAGTAGAAGGCATGCAATATTTGATAAAGTAATTTTCTATTTAGCTTTAGCCTTAGTTAGCTACATAAGAGGCCTTTAAGGCACATCAGAGTGTCTATAAAAATTATCCTTTTTAATTAAATTTTTGAATTTTTTATTAAAAAGGTTATATATAAAAATTTATAGTATATAACCTTTTAAAATTTATAAATATAAAAAAATTATAAAATATTGTAAAAATTTATTAAAAATATGAAATATTTTTTTAAATGATACAATACCAAACTCCCTCACAGTACCTTGTTGGTAACTATGCATAATAGGAGATGAGAACAAATACAAGTTCAATTAGTTATAAATAATAAGGCTAGTTATGAATTCTAATAAGAACTTAATCAGTTAGAAATTTCTAATTGGCTTAAGAGTTTTAATCATAGTAGAAATATCAATTATAAAAACTCTAGATTCTAGTGTTTTATTTAATTTAACTATAAGTTAATGTTTTAATAAGAAAAGTTTAATTTTCACAGGATTTGTACAAGTTTATAAGTTGTCAACTTCTATTGTTTGTTAAAAAAAGGAAGAACAAAAATTTCTTTTTGTTTTGATTTAGTTTTAGTTTTGCTCTATTTTTTTTTACTAGTCTATCTTTCTTTTATTTTTGCGTATCCTATTAATTTGCTTAGTTACAGAATAGTTGATTGTTGATTCATAAGACAAGTAAATAAATATAGAATTGCCAATAAATAGTCAATGCAAACATTATACACAAGTTGTAACAAATAATATACAACCAAAAAACTATAAAGTAAGAAGAAAATAAAAAATAGGCAAAGACCTGTTTATTTTTTTCGTTATGAAATAATGAAAGGAAACTAAAAGCGTCTGTATTACTTTTTAGAGCGCATAAGCGATATAAGAAGAAGCAAAGCATATGAAACCCTAAGTCTGCCGCCGGGGTCGGAGAATTCTGCACCGTTCAGAGACTTTACGGCTGACGTAGTAAGGATGGTGCGGGTGATCAGGTTTGATAAATCCCCACCGTCGATGGTTAAGTGTGCGTTCGTACAACTTAACTAGTATTCTCTCTACAAGATCTGCTTCACTGTCTTTTGCAACGAAGCACGCAACTTTATCGATGTGTTCTTTTTCCTCCGCCGTCATCGTCGTCGATCTCCGATCACTTCTCAACCTCTCATGACCCTCCTCAGCAGTCTTCCTCATCTGTAATTTATTTAATTTTTTTGTTATCTTTTTTGTGGAACAAAGAGTATTGCATGCAATCCCTAGAATTTTAATCAAGGAGAAATTCAAGAAAAAAGGGAGAGAGTTATTCATAGCTTTAGAGTTTTGATTGTGTCCCGGATTCTTAGGACTGGTGATGTTGAGTTCTATTTATACGCAACTACCAAAATTATGTAGCTTAGAGTTATAATGAAGACAATACACTTTGATATTGATAATTAAACCGAAAGGGGTACAAAGCCCAAAAGAAAGGGAAATCAAAGTCTTCCTTTAGAAAGCAAGAGGAAAGCTGTGAAAGTGTGAAACCGATAGTTTCAACTTGCGTTAAGCTGGAGAAGATTATATATTTGCTTTCTGAAGAAGTATGTCAGAAAACACTAAAAACTTACATCCGTACCAAAGAAGCACTTCCAAGAAGAGTCGTATATGTATGAAGACTTCTTCAAATACGAAGTAAGGGATGAGATACTGCGGTGAACGTAAATAAGACTTTCAACAACCGGTAACACGTTATAAGCTCAGATACAGTCAGAAAGTGCTGTAATTCTGATTGTCTAAAGTTGTATGCGACATTGATCCAGAATCTATTTGTTCACAGCTGAAAGTGATTTCCTGCTATAGTGCCTAGAGCAATCATTCTAGAGTTTTTACACTTTGGTACAGATTAACTCTTCAAAATAACCATGAACTTTAACGCATACAATGATGGCATGAGTTAGAAAGAAATTTGTCTGAAGAAGAATGCGCCCTTGTAGCCAAGGACCAGGTTACTAGATCTCTTAGGCAGACCTCTTCTCAATTCTCTGATGTGACCTCTGTGTTACACATAGGGCAAACCTGAACAAAGGCCACGAGAATGAATGATTAGTGTCAATGTATTCTTCTACTATACATAAAATAAGAGAGAACTGCACAATTAAGTTAAAAGCAGAACATTATCGTCATTATAAAAAATTAAAAAGCATGAACGTAGACGTGAATATAGTCTTTCCATGCATGCAATATATCCCTTAGAGGGTATGTAGGATATGCATGGTGACAGAACTGAGTTGCAATTGCCATAAACATGCATCCTGTTCATGACGACCAAAAGCATACTGCAATCCATGTGGGATCTGGACTGTAAGCCCCATGCTCTCAGGAGGCACACGGTCTCCAAGAGCTTTAAAGACACAATTCACAAGGCTCCCATGGTCAACTCGGGCCATCTGCTTCCTTGAAGGTTTGCCTTTAGGCAGAATTCATGAAAATAGACCTACCTTAACACAAGGGCACATATTAACCCAGAGGTTCGCTGCAACTAACATGCAGTTGCTAGCAAAATATATAAATTCTAATTATCTACTTTTCATTACTTAACCTGTATGTACTTGAAGTACAACAGGCATGTCAAAAATCTATGAGGTAAGCTAATTAATGCGTGAGACAGAAATTATAGCGCTCTTTCTTAGCTTGGAATATACTCTTCAAAAGCGAATGCGAATGTGAATTATGAAACATATATATGAAGGATCAATAGAGTCAAGTTAACAGGTCCATTACAACTGCACAACCACAAGGTTATGTAGACATTTGGCTTAACACCTCAATAAATATCAGAAACTTAAAAGAGGTACAAGGTAAAATATGCATCAATGCCTCAAATTGGGAAAGCAAATCTAAATGCCAAGAAAGGTAAACACATCATTGTCTACGGCAATGCTGGACAAGCACTTGGATAGACTATGCACAAGTCTGATATACTACTAGAAAGAATGTATCGTAGAAGATATGAAATAAGCATACAAGAGCAAATTACTACACGGCAACATTCAAGTATTTAACGACACTAACTCAAAGGGGAATTGTGTAAGCTCTAGAATATGCAAAATCAACATAAGCATTATTATTGAAACAGTAATGTGGTTCCACAACCATTGGCTAAACGTTTCTTAAATATTCTTAGGAAATGGCTGGAACTCGTCCTGAAACAAGTTTCTCATTCTTGACAATGTTGAACATATAATGACATGTATCCAGTCCTTGAATAAACATTTCAAATAATGAAGACCAATGTATATTCAGATTTCAGTTTCTGGACGTGACTAAGTACCTTGTTAATCTCCAGCCATTTTGTAATGCAATCAGGATGGTATAGATGCTTGCAAGAAAGGACCACCAACATTTCACCATCCTCATAGTCCAATCGGCAAATTACACATCTACATAATTTTTCCCATCACATTTTTACCATGGGGTAGTAAGAAAACAGGAGACCAACAAAAAAAAAAAAAACTGTATTCCTTACTGGTCAGTGTTGCCATCCTTTGTGCCAACTGCCTTGTAGTTAATAGAAGCCAATGAGGCTATTGTATCAGCAGAAAGACCTCTGCTCTCTACTCCAACAACTTCTCCTAAAGCAATTAGCTCCTGGAATGATTTAGAAGCTTGGAATAAATAAAAAGCTCATGAACTGAGAATTGCATGTAGGTATGTAACAATACGCAAGAGTAGAGATACCTCATAAGACAACTCATCTGGATCAACATCTCTCCATCCATCCTGAAGAAAAAAGTTAATGATTACGAAAGAACTTAACTAATCATTTGCACTACAAGAATTATCATTTTAAGCAGATATATAACCGCATTCCTCAGATTAGTAGCCAGGGGACATGACCTACAGATGTCCTATTTGACCAAAGCTTGATGTTTAATTTAAATCAGCAATTCAAACTGCTCATGAGACATGGACTGCAGAAAGAGGTGGCAAAATTGTAGTAGTGAAGAATACGAATAGAGAACACAAAAGAAATTCAAGTCTCCAAACTCCAAAATACTAATTCAGAAGCAACTTTATCTGATGCACGATAGTGAATGCACAACATCATGAAGCAACCAACAACACCCTTATAATAAAGGCAAATTAATAAAATACTATGAAGCTAAGCAGATAGCTTGAGAATGTCAGTAAAGACATTATACAGCGAAAAGAAACTTCTGATGAGCCCCTATAGACCATATGGTGATGATAAACAACAACTTACTGGAGCCTCATTGCCACTATCGTCATCCTCATGGTCCACAGCCCCTGAATCCTCCGAGTTAGACAACAATGCAACAAATCAACCGACCATCATTCAAACTCCAACCAAATAAGCAAACGATCCAAGTTTCAAATTCACTCACATTCATTGAGTCCGGCAAGTTGAATGAGCCGTTCAACAATGCTGTGTCCACCAACAGCCTCCTGCAACTGCAGCGCCATTGCGTACGCTTCATCATCCTCAAAGTCGTCGGGACTTAGTTCTCCCTCTTCACCCTCCCCTTCCGCTCCTCTCAATTCTCCCTCTCCCTCTGCGTTGAGTTCCCCACCAACATCTTCCTCTTCCTCCTCGCGCTCCTCCTCGAATCTCTCATACTCGTCAACGCCGCCGCGCCGCAGAATTAAGTAAGCCCTCTCCTGCAGAAGAATAATTCTCAATTCAATCAGTAACTAACACGAATCTCGAAGCAGTAACCAAATGTTTGAACAGTTACTAATCAATTACCTGTTCCTGTAGAACGCGAGCAAGAGCAAGATCAGCATCGACCTCACTCAAATTGGTGAACGGCGTTCGCGCGACAACCTCTGTTGCTTGGTTGTTATTATTCCGATTCTGGTCGGCACCTGTGGAGCCCACAGCCGCAGCTTCTGTGGAGCTGGCCGCGGCGAGTTTCGCCGTCGGCTGGCAGCTCTCCTGCTTTGCGTTCTCCATCAGAGAGAGAGAGAGAGAATGTTGCGTGGGTAGCAATGGTATCGATGGAGTCGGGAGTTTAGTCTTTAAAATCTCTGGTTAAAGCCTGGTGATGATCGGATGGAGTTGGGGGCTGTTAAGTTTTAAATCTGAACCAGGGAAAAGTCCGAACATTTATAGCGACAAGCAACACGAACACAAATATAACGGAATTTATGTTTTAAGAACTGCAGCGGTTAGTGGGCTACAATCCGCGGCGAACTCCGCACTAATCACTTAAAGCCCAAGACAAACCAACTAAACATAAATTCCGTTATATTTGAAACGAAATTTTTGTGAAATGAAGGATATTTTTGTCCTTTTTGAAAAATGAGTTTTATTTTTTTTATTTCTAAAAAAATAATAAAAATATGCAATAAAAAGATCTCACTTCGTAGAATTTTTTTACACTTTCTAAATTTTTAAATAAATTTTTTATATATTTATAAAATATGTATTAAAAAACGTGAAATGAAGAATTGAAAAGTTGGATTGGAGGAAAGCAAAGCCAAACACCCCCTAAAGCTGATTGCCGAGTGTGACCTACCATTAGATAGCCCTTTTTCCTGTGGACCGGGCTGGTTAGCCTGGGTTAGGTCGTTTGCAATGATTTTCATTTCATTTTATATTTATTTTAATTTTAATATTATTATAGAAGATGTCTTTGACATTTAGAAATACAATTAAATATATATTATAAATTTCTAAACATACATTATAAAATTTAATTTATAATTTTTATTCACTAAAATAAAAATAAAAATTTATTTTTTAGGTTTCAATATAAAATTTTCTAAAAAATATTTTATTTTAAGTAATTTCAAATGACCACTATATATTGTGAGGAACCTAGAGATTTGAATGAGCATTTAGTTTTCTTCCGGTAACTAAGTCAACCTTCTCTCCGATTTAATCATCTAAAATAGCTAAAAATTTTATGTCAAAAGAAACTTATTAAGAAAAAGAGAGAAACAACGCTTGAAAGAGAGATTTTGGAGATGAAATTTTATGATAATTTGGTTGGTTATATTTTTTACTTGCAGTCCAAAGATACATTCCCTTTTATCTATAGTTCTGAGCTCACGGTGAGAAATTATTTTAATCAAACAGTAAATAATATATAATTTAATAAATTTTTATATAATATTTATATAAAATATTTTTATTTTTAAAAATATTTTTTAGACATATATATTTTATATGTGTAGAATATTTTACATATTTTAGAACTATTTTATGTATAAAATCATTCATTTCGATAAAAAGTATTTTATTAAATAATAAAAATAAATAGAGAAATCGAAATAGTAAAATTCATTGGTCGTGCGATGCCGACCAATGCAATAACGTGGCGACAAACGTTTCAGCCACTGTCCGTTTATAAGATGGTTAGAGTTTGTCTGTCTACTTGCACTAAATTAAATTTTTTTTTCCAGAAATTCACTTTTAAAATTTAAATTTTAAAACTTTAACTTTCAAACTAATTTTTAATAAAGTAAAAAACTTACTTTTACTAAATTTATTTTCAATTTCAAACTTATTTTTTATAAATTTACTTTCAAAAAGTGATTTGATAGTAAAATAAATACACACAAAAATTGCTAATGCGTGTATTCAAAAAAAGGTTTGCGGAACAAGTATTTTGATATAGTTTAGGCGATATTTTCATGTTATTGCCATATTTGCTATCTACGTTAGAATTTTGATATGACATAATTTTTTACAATAAGTTTATTAAAAAAATTTTATTCTATTTTGAAAAAGAGCTTAAGTGTAGTATTACATAACTCACAAGTCATTCGTATTTTTAAAATTTTAACAAAAAAATTGTAAATTATTATACATGATTTTTTAAACATAAAATATCAGAAAATCACTTCGAATGGAATGAAGAACGCATCCTCGGTAACTTTGATTAAATAAAAAGAATTTTGTTTCAATTGGAGACAAAACCTTAGCACAATGTGAATTCCTGGAAGAGATGCAATAATAAATGGAAAACAAGTTTAGTTTTAGCGACTAATTTATGATAGGTTAATCCCTAATGACTGAACAGACAGAAGATTTCAATTTACTTGCTATTGAATGAAGCATATCCAAATCCCGTTGTCGGAGAACTAGAGTTTTCCCTTCACACTTAAAATTCCCCAAATTGCTACGGGTTAATTCACTTAGGTTCTCGATTCTTGCAAGTAGATTCAATTTCTTATAGCATTGAATTTCTAGCTATGTAATTTTTCTTCTTCTTTGATGGATCAATGGAAACCTTCCGAGGGGTTTTACCACTCAGCTCGGGCGACTCAGCCGGAAATTTCTATTTCCGGTTCGCCCTCTAACCGATTGCAGGGACCTTGCCCTGAGGCCCCCAGGTTACTTAACTTAATCTCAAGTCTTTTTCGATTGAAAAGCATGGATTTTGTGTTTCACTGATCTCTGTTGTGCTTGGTGATTGTTCTGCTTAACTTTTGAGCTAAGATTTTGGGTACTGTTTCTGTTAGTCGGTAGTTGAAATATGTGAACAAATTGCATCTTTTAGATCCGTTTGGTGCAATTTGAAAGACGTGATTTTGATTGTTTACTCTTATGAAAGATGGTAGCTTAGTTAGAGGTTAGAGGCGAAATGTAGCTGTCAGTTTGATTGTTGAGATTCCACTAATTATAGCTTAGTGAGAGGTTGGACAGGGTAGTTTCTTTGTTTGGCAGCATATGATTTGCAATTTCAATACAAGTCAAAATTTTGATAGGTCACTGTTAAGTTGTCCTAGAGATCTAGTACCAAAAATGTTGTAGGAATAGGCATGTATAGTTGTAGTGGAGTAATCAAGGCTGTGATAGAGTCTTTATTACTATACTTGCTCTTTAATATTTTCATTAATGGAATGAGAACCAATCTCTTTAAATTTCTCTCCATGGATGATTTGAGAGGTAATTTGAAGTTTAATACTGAATTAAACTGCTCTCCAATGGGTTATTGTCAGTAGGTGGATTGTAATTACTATTACTTGTCTATGTAGTGCAGCCAAAATTAGCAGACTTATATAATTTATGTGACAATACCACATTTATGGCTAACTGCTGTCTTTTTAAAAATTAACGAACGATCAATTTTGAAGGAATGCAGTAAGCACAAGTTAGTATGACTGCCTTAACAAACTACTATAATTGATTAAAGATTTGGACAAGAAGTCAAGTAAAGTAGGGAAGAATGCTTTTGATTATTGCAGCTTGCTTTACTCAAACCCACCGTCCTCCATGATAAGTTTGCAGTAGAAAGATTTTAGATAATCTATCTGAAGTGCACTTTCCTATCCGCCTAATTGTATTCTATGTGTCTTGTATACACTGTGAGTATAAAGCTGGTGACAAGCTCTATATTTGCCATTCGCTTGCACTGTCTTTTGCCATTTGAATCAACACATCTCCTTGTTTATGTTTCTGCCCTTTTATGTACTTTTTCTTGTTCTTGCTGGCTATATTCATATTGGCATATTTCAGTCTTCATACAGTAGTTCAAAGGGGGTATGGAGCCTTCATTGAGTTTGCAAACTTCTTAAGTTTAGCATTTTTTCTTGCTTGCAATAATAGTAGTGGGCCTTGCAGGTTTAACCTGGCCTGAAATCTGATTCATGTTAATATGCATGATATGATGCTGATTTATTTTTTTCTGTTCACTTAATTGCTCAATGTTTCATTTCTACATTCCGTATTTCGTTCTAGTACAAATCCTACATCTGCAGTTTGTTGTGTTGTACTCAATATGACATGTTACTGAGGATAACTTTTCTCTTATAGTCAGAGGCCAGAACAAGATGTCAAGAATTGCCTTGCTGCACGGAAGGTTCAAAAAGCTGATAGAGAAAAGCTGAGGAGAGACCGTTTAAATGAGCAATTCTTGGAACTAGGAACAGCACTAGGTATTAAAACTAGTCTTTGTTGGTTTAAATGCACTAAGAGAAAAGTAAATAGTTAAAGAAGAACTTCCTGTGAAAAACCATCCCTGCACTCATAAACTTTATTGAATAACTATCTGAATGGATAGTTCGTCTCCTTTATTTTTCCTGTTAAGAAGTCTTCATTGTGTGCTTCCCCGTTTGTTGTTTTAGCTGTTATACATGGATCAAATCAGGAAAGTTTGACTTAAGCTTCATATTCCACATGTAAATTCTTTTCATGAACTAATAGGCCACTTTACAGTGTCTGCGTAGAGATAGTAAAATGTCATAGAAAACCAATCTTTTTATTAGTTTAAGAAGATATATCCTGTGGATTGAGTATATCTTTTTGCTCTTTAAGAATTCGATACCCGGACTTCAAACAGCTATTAACTACAGTTCCAAAACACAGACCCAGATCGACCCAAGAATGACAAGGCAACCATCCTTACTGATACAATCCAGATGCTAAAGGATTTGACTGCTCAAGTAAATAGGCTGAAAGCTGAATATTCAACACTTAGCGAAGAATCCCGTGAGGTAATGATCTTCAAAGTCATGAATGACATTATATCTGCAATTGCTAACCAAAGTCATTTGGTTAACTTGTTCATGTTTTGGTAGTTGACACAAGAGAAAAATGAGTTGAGGGAAGAGAAAGCAGCTTTGAAATCTGAAATTGATAATTGTTCTGCTCAGTATCAACAAAGACTAAGGGTTATGTATCCTTGGGCTGCAATGGACCCTTCAAGGGTGATTAGCCCACCTCCTCCATATACATTCCCTGTACCTGTCCCAGTACCCCCAGGTGCATTTCCTATTCCTCATCCATCATCGCAGCCATATCCCTTCTTTAGAACTCACAATCCAAGTAACCCTCGTACAACATATGTTGCATACTCATCATCATCGAACGCACAATTTGAGCTGTCTTCAACTCAACATATTCCTCCTCATCCACAACCAAATAGCAACATATGTCAAACTCCAAGTCATCAAGACACCAGAAGACGGACATCCGAGCAGAAAAGTGGCAGTGTTGCAGAAAGAAGTGAGGATTTTAGCGATGTTGCAACTGAGTTAGAACTGAAGACACCTGGCTCTGCTGCACCTTCTCCATGTTCAGATGCAGCACGCAGTCAGGTTTGTACTTGGAACAGTTGCTTGTTTTAAACTTTGTAGCATAAGTTGTCGGTTAACTTGTTTCTTGCAGTGAAGAAGATTATTTTCTCAAAAACTTTGTTTCATCATTTACTCAAGTTCTTTTTCTGCTCCAATTTGGAGCACCTTTAAGAACCTCAAATGTCAGAACAGTAAACTGAAATTTCAGAAAGTTGTTCCACCAGATACTATTAGACATACTGTCCGTTTTGTCTCACTATTGGCATTTGGGATGTTTTTATCTATGTTTGCTTCGTTGTAGCCTTTTCTGCATTCTATCTTCTTCTTTTGCTCTCTCTACAAGATACAGCAACTCTCAAATAGTTAACGGCTCATATATTACAGGAACGTTCATCCGGAGGGAAGAAAGCAAAGCATTGGGGCATGAAGAGGAAAGGGAGTAGTATTACAGATGCAAGCAGTTCAAGTAGGTGCTCTTCTTCTGGGTGCTTGCCAGATGCCTCTTCCAGCAGTGTTGTAGATGGATCAGTGGCTAATAAGAAATGTTAAGATTTGGAAATGCAAAACTGCCCTGGCTACTAAGGCCGTACATATCCAGTAATTCATTACCATGGTTCTCGGACCTGATATACGAGTAACTTTTGGCATTTTGGCATAGATTTCGACCAAAATAAGATGAAAAGCGAAAAAGATGATAGCTCAATTACCATAAAGTAGAATGCCATGTAGCAGACAAATTTGGACGATAAAAGTTGGGAGTCCAGGAATCAGTATATGATGGTGTAGCTCAGTAAAAAGAGGAGCTTATATAATGTGTATTAGTATATACACAGTCGGAAGATTACATACATGATTGTTCTTTCTTGTTTAATTGTAGGTGGCGTTGAGGCAAATGTCATTAGCAAAGAGACTTGATATGTTGTAAATTTGTTGAAGGAATATACCCTATCCGGTAGGCCACTACACACGAAGCAGGCATTTTCTAGAGTCTCAGTAAAAACTATAGTGTATATTAAAGCGGTTCATAGTCATTTCAAATTTTCTTTAGAATATGTATTCATGGGTTTGATGTGGGTTTTCATTTGTTGATCAAATTTCGAGCGCGTTTGGTTTAGCTTTTCAAAAATTATTTTTTAATTTTATATTTTTTAATATATATTTTATAAATATATAAAAAATTTATTTAAAAATTTAAAAAATATAAAAAAAATTTACGGAACGAAATTTTTTTATTATATATTTTTATTATTTTTTAAAAATAAAATAATAAAATTTATTTTTTAAAAAAAAATAAAAATATTTTTTATTTTAAAATAATTTTATTTTATAAGCATTTTCAAACGTCCTTTCAGAACATCAACGTTTCACTTGAATGTTGACATATTCATTTTCCGTAGGCAGCTCCTTCAGCAAAACTTTTAGTCCGTGTTGGTGTTCATTCAAGTCTTTATTGAACTCCAGGATTGCGAATCAACCCTACTCAACCTACCACAATTTGGAAAGGAATCACATCCCTCTAGTGGTGGGTTGAGCAACTTTTTCAATATATTGGAATACTCGCATCCTTCTAGTGGTTAAGCATTGATGGCATTTGGAAATCCCATGGTCAAGCATCGCATGATCTAATAAATTGACAAAGATGAATGACAATGACATGAGATATATCTTTTTCTATTGCTTGAAAAACTAATCTGAAATTATTTTAAAGAGCATTCCTCGGAAAAAAAAACATAACCAGATAGTCATCAGCTAAACTATAACCATGCAGAATACTATTATACCCATTGTGTTCTACGCTATCCAGAATCTGAAATCAGCATGGCACGCGAAGATTGGTACCAATTTCATGAAGTCGTCGCCCTTAACTGAAAGGGATGTACAAGTCTACATACAAAATCAGAATAGAGCTCTGTCCATAACAAATTGTAAAGCAGGAACATCCAAATAATTTTCGGAGATGAATCATCATTAGAATACTTGCTGTATATCTGCCTACTGTTATCTTGGAAATGCCATCTAACGAAGAGATTCAGTCAATTAGTAGTATCAACAACTCCATGAAGATGATCGCTTCAGGGGAGGTCTGGTATGCCTGTCTTCTTCAAGAGCTATCATGCCCAGATGAGATGGATCCTCAAGCATCTTCCTGGCAACAAGGTAACCTGCAATTGACCAGGTTTGGAACTTCCTAGCTTGCTTTCCAATGTATCTCCCTAGCTTGCCATCATAATACTCTGGCCAACTGTCAGAGTTTAGCCTAGTCTCAGCAAGTTCAATAGCACGTCTAGCTATGTGGGGACGCCCCGTCTTAATGCAGGCAGCAGTGAGAAGCCACAGAAGCACTGAAACAGATAACCATAATGAACGAGAAAAAACTATCATGTCAAAATATTATGGGCATAATATAGAAAAACTCAAACATAGTCAATCCCCATGAAGATGAAGGCAACTTGCTATCCCAAAACCACAAAACAAGCAACAGACAGCACCACATTATGCAACCTTATGAAAATAAATACTTGCTACAGCCAATGTTTCTCAAGCGCAATACACCATTGTTGTAACAACTTGAGTTGCATCCAAAAGTGAAACTTGATCTCCCAAAGTGAAATTTCCAAGACTTTCCTACAGGGAGCGATTAGTAACTTCTCTATGCAGATCAAGCTGTCAGTAATGCCAGATAGGAAGTTTTTTTGTGTGGATGAATAACATAGTAAAATGAAGTCTGAGCTCTTTCATTAAGAAGTTTATTTCTTATTTTCTTATCAGTACTCAAGCTAACAAATAGAAATATTTCTAATATCTTGGTCAGGCAATAAGAGCATCAAGTTTGAAGGCAGGCTAAGTAGATCATATGCTTGTGAAGTTGCCCACAGATGAGTAAAAAGCAGATCAAGTGATTTAGATTTGAAGTAACAATAACCAACTTCATGTAAAGAATGAGACACAGATACGGGTAGCAACTGGTCTAGTTTGAATGCAAATAAACACATGCATACACACATGAGCTACATATATGTATATAGATAAAAGCAAACAATTAGCTGAGTGACATACATAGACACACAGGGTATTATTCTACAACCTATGAAATTAAAATTGTTTTAGAAAATCACCTGGCCAAGATCCTCCATTATGATAGCTCCATCTGGTGTTCTTTGGATCACAGCCAGTGACTATTTTCCACTCATGACCTTCGATAGCTGGATAACATACCTTAAGAGGCATTTCTCCTACCAATTCTAACCATCTTTCTTCTATAAGATCCATTATTGCTACTGACTGTTCTGGTGTAGCCAAAGATGATAGAATTGCAATACAGTTGCCCAGACAAAACCAGCGGAAGTCCATCCTTGCAGGACTAACATTTCCAATAAAATAACCCCCACGAGTTGGCATAAAATCAAAAATCCAATCAGGAATTGAATCAGGAATCACATTGAATTTGTTCACTGCAGTATGAGAGTATTCCTCAGTTTTATATCTGTATATATCATTAAGCTGCCGGAAATCAAGCCAAAAGTAACTTCGCATGTGATAGCTCAAGGCATAAAGCCGCTTGCTTATTCGTTCTGCAAACTCTTTGCCATCATCATCATGCTTAAGCAAAACCACAGCACATCTTAAAGCCATGAAAAATAGCGCTTGAATTTCAATAGGGTGACCATAAATGCCCTGTACAATCAAAGAAAGCAGAATATGTCGGTTCAATTGTGGAAGAAAGGGACAGAGAAAAATAAAATAAAAACAGCCTTTAGAAATGTGTTTCCTTGTTTTCTTCTACAGTAACTAGCCAGCAAAAGAATGCACATGATATTTGTATGGTAGATTACTCGCAAATTGAAAATGTTCCCTAAAAGTGCTAATGAAATTGGGAAAAAAACAGTATTTCATTGCTCAAGATTTGAGTTTGTATTCTTATAAGAACAAAAGTTTAATTAGCATTGTGATATTACTTTGTCTTTATATCAAACCAAGCCATTAAATGCTAGTGTCTAATCATGGTTTAATGCGACATGCTTCTCTTACAATAGTATACACTTAACAGGTTGTGATGGCCACAACTTTTTTGCAATTCTTTTTGGATACCTATTTAAGTTGTTTAAGAGGACGCATAACAATGAAAATTTGAACTGTAACAGAGTAAGAGTGGTAGTTTGGATCATTAATCTACTGAATATACTACTCTACTTGGATAATACACATTTGTTTGGATTATCCACACTTAGGTTAGAGCACAATCATCTGAATTTTCAACTTCTACTGCAAAGGTCCCATTTTTTAATTAACAAACTTGTGAAAAGGGAATCTATCTCCTGTCACTATCATAAGGTCTAGTACATAATACCTGCAGATCTATTGGACAAGCAAAGAGCAACCAAAGTGAGGACTTAAGCATCTCCCTCTCTACTGTCTCATTCAAACTCCAGTCAGTCACTCTTCACATCATGGGTGTACTCATGCAAGATCACAAATTGTGGAGCACATACATGAAAAATGCACATAAGCAAAGAGCAAGGCCAAATCGAATAACAGTAACAATGAAGGGGGAATCCCACAACAAAGGAAAATTAGTAGTGAAGATAGAGGCTCACCATCCTGCGATCAATCATGCAACAGCCATCAGCACAAAGTAATGTGGGGAAGGTATCAAAGCCTTCTGAGAGACACAAATCTAATATAAGTTTCATTCCTTTCTGGCACTCTGGCATCTCAGCTAAGGTAGAATCACCAGTAGACTTTGTGTATGCGCGAAGCAATATGATCCACCAGAATCCAGAATCAATTGGAGCAACTCTTCCAATTGCACTTTCTCCAAAATCAGCAACAAGAGTTTCATGATTACGAACAGGATCATGTAACACCTTAAAGCTTGCAGGCATTGCTCCCTCTCCAAGCTTAAAGCGATCAATCTTTTTCTCCCAAGACTGAAGTCGAAGTGTCTTTAGAAGGAAGTTTCTGACTATTTCTGGTTCCCCACTCATCATAAATGCCAAGGCACTAGGAACAAAGTCCCTCACAAAAACCTAAATGTAAAGATTCAAGTACACAATATCAGGTTAGGTCGTCCTAAAACATAAGCACATCAAAATGCTGCTTCCATGCAGAAGGAAACTCTGAGAAAGAATTACCTGATTATAATTGAGTGCTTCTTCTGAATGGTCAAGTGCAGCAATTGTCCCTACTGGTTTTCCTCGAAAATAAACTAAAGAGCGTCTTAATGCTTCCCAGCCTTCAGCAGTCACAGGGTTTTGCTCAAAGCTACTGGTTGCTGTTGGAGTATTTAGACCAGATCTTAGAGCTGGAGAATGTAGACTGTCATGATTGTCCATCATCCTTAAATTTTCAGCACTTTTGAAAGATTGCTGCGTAGAGGGTCCGGCAGAAAGATCAAAGAAGGATGTCACATCACAAGATCTCTGGCGTTCTATGATGACTGCCTTGGGCCTCCCTTGTAATCTCGTAATATCAAGATCCTCATCTTCTGTGTTGAGTTGGTCACTGTTGATTCTATTCAACTTATACGTATCCATAACTGCTGGATACATAATTCTCAATATCAGATGATCTGCTAAGTTAGCATAATTAAAAAAAAAAAGAGAAAACATAGCCTCTAAGGTGTAACCTTAATACAAAATTTTGAAATATCAAGAATTGATCTGCTTACCTATAAGGCATCCGTCTATTTTAGATCAGTGTTGGTCCTTAGCTCAAAAATACCGTCAGATTAAAATACATTGTTTGGTGTGTTAGAATGCCAACACACTGTGGCTTTCTCATTCTGAAACAAGTAGTTCAAGATATAATTTACACAATTAAGTTAAGAGAATATGGTAAGCCTCTAGACAAAACTAAGCAAATTTTTACAGGTTAACTTCAACCAGAAATTTCTTTGTATTGTTGGTTGGTTTTTAAAGGAGATGTCCACGGTGGTCGCCTATAAGCCTGCATCTTAAACTACACTTTCCAACTCAATAGTTTGTTTCCTCCCCGGAAGCACCTCAAACTTCAGAGACTTCAGGTTTCAGAAAACTATGGTCAATCAAGGAATGGTAGAATTTGAACACGAGATCTCTTCTTTTAACAGAATCTCATTGGTAATCTGTAATCAAAGTAGACTGCACATAGCAGAGAAAGGGAATCAAATTAATAGTAAACTCAGTAATTCTCACTCTCCCCAAAAACAAGCTCCAATCATCTCTGTTTCATCTTTCCCTTTGCATGACTAGAAATAAAACACAGAGAGAGAGAGAGAGAGAGAGAGAGAGAGAGAGAGAGAGAGAGAGAGAGAGACGTCTGCTGCAGCTAAAATACTTTAAATCTTTCACCAGCAAGCACATCTCCAGTTCTCAAAATTTTCAACTACGATGAAATACTCTCAGATTCACAAGTTACATTTCCACGCAACCAACAATCCCAAACTCGTGATTGATTGTTGCATTATATTGTCGAAGAGAAAAACACAACGAAAAACAAACAACTACTAGACTTCAACAACATTGCACAGCAGCAGTTCATTCCAGACGCCCATTCACGAAAATCACGCTCGCAGAACAATAAATTTCCGCCAAATTAAACAATAAAAAAGCAACCGAAAACATCATTGAACAATAATCCCATTCACTATAAACAAGCAATTAACGCCCAAAAAGAACCCCAGAATCACGTAAGAACAAAAAACCTAAGCAGATTGCAAACGAGAATTAGAAACTCACCGAACTGTCAAGACCAGAGAACGCAAACAATCCACGATCGCGCTCAATCAATTACTTCACTACAGCTATCGATCGATCGATCAATCAATTAAAGAAAACCATTGCAGATTTTAATTTCTAAGCGCGCGCGCTCTCTCTCTCGCAATGTTTCTCACACTCTCATTTTATATTGAGTTAAAAACGATGAGCGTGCTCCAACAACAATGAGAGAGAAAGAAACATGAAACAAACTCCTCGTACATAACAGCACCGCAGAGAGTAGCAAAACTGTAAGAGGAAGGACAGCTGCGAAGAAGCAGGAGCAAACCGGGAAATGCCGGTTGCTACTTCAAAACAAACCTGCGATAGCGGGTTGTCATTTCCAAAACCGGTTCGTGGGTATGTGATCGACCGCACCATGCGACTGTCTCCGACACCGTAGTTTTTGTCTCGTTATATGTATTTCCTGATGACTGATGTACTGCCGGATTATTAGTGTAGCGACTGTTGAAATCCCGAGACTACCGAAGTAATTGCAAATGTACAACTAATTACTAAGTTTTTTTTTTGGATTAATTTTGAAAAATTAAATGAAAGCTAGATAAAACTGGCTTAGGCTGGGTTGGTTATTATCTTATTCAGTCTCTACCCGGAAAATTTATTTAATTATTGTCCTTAGATAAAGATATAGTATATGCATGGCTACTAATGATTACCTGAGCGTATATACAACTTCAACATTATATAATAATTGTAAAAATCGGTTCATTTGGATCGATATGTAGCGTAAATCAATCCGGATTAATAATAAAACTGTCTATACAATTGACTCGTTCCGACCGGTTTCAATCTATTTCGAACCATTTTAATTCGATCGGTCTGCTAGTTCGAATAAAATCGAATTAAATTAAATTTAAAAAATTTTAAATTTATAATATATTTGATGTAAAAATAATTATTAGTAACTTTATTTTAAAAAATAATATGTAGTTAGATTTTGTATTTAGATATAATAATATAAAAAAATAAATTTGTTATATTTTATTTATAAATATTTATTATTAGTAATTTTTTGATTTTATATTGTTAATTCTATTGAATTGTAAAAAAAATAATAAAATTATTTAAAACAAAGAATTTTTAAAATTTATTATTTTATATTTTTTCTTTTTTTTATTTTTTTGTTATTTTTATTTTTCTGTGTCTTCTAACAAAAAAAAAATAGTAAACTTTCTCGCCGCTGCTAATACGATAGTATTTTTAAACTCACGGATCAATCTATTGATATGACGGATTAACTCACGATCCATTACTCTGGATAATATTTCGGTTCAATATTCGAACCGATTTTTACAACTATGCATTACATATCAAACTCTTCGGGCCTTCACCCTTTTGGGATCCGGTTCAGAATTGAGTTTTATAACATCGTTTGACGTAAGGGGTTTATAGAATAATTTTTGTCGAATGCCGGATTATGTAGTGTGTCAAATTGAAATACTTTTTGTCAAGGTTAATATCTAATAAGATAATCATATGTGAAGCTCCGTGCTTGTGTGGATCTTTATTGTGATATTAGAGGTATCAAAATTCATGTTTATTCAATATGAACTATTTAGAGCACGTTTGAGATTGCCTTAATTTTTTTAATTTCAATTATTTCAAATTAAAACAATTAATATATAATTATTGTTCTTCTTTATGAAGAAAGAAGCTGTAATAGAAAGCAGAGGACTCTAGCTGTTATGTGCATTGCTGGCATAATAATTTGGTGCCACGTGTGATTTGAAGTCGTTGAAGCTGATTCGCTACAATAATTGACATGTCCCTTACTGCTGACAATCTCAACCGTTAATTTGCTTCCTATACACGATTAAACTCAGCCCACGATAGAAGAGGAATTGGGCTTAGTCCTTAGCGGGCCAAATAGGAAATATCAGCCCATGTCCAAACCAATGAGTGTGCGTATAACTCTAAACCCTTCTTTCGCTGTTCTCTGAACACGACGATGGCGCACGGCAACAGAACCAAGCGAAAGAGAAAGCAATCTGTCGACAAAGAAGAAGAATATTCTGGCGAGAAGAAGCCAAATCTTACCTTCGATAGCAGCGCCGTGAAGAATCATCTAGACCTTATATTGATTCTCAACAGGAATGATGTATCTCTCGAAAGGTTTATCAATCCCCAAAAGTTAATCAACCTTTCTTGTATGTCTGTTTTATTGAATTTTTAACTCGAGAATTTGTTTCTGTGTAGAAAAATCGAGTTAGTGTATGAATTCGTATTAAATGAAGTAGATAGAGGCGGCAGTAGTGGCAACAAGCAATGGCCTGTGAATTTTTCCCGTTTGGTTTGCTATCTCTGTGAATGGATTCAATCGGCTTTGATTTCTACAGAACATAAGAATGACGAGCTTGTCTGTGATTTGGACCCGTGTTTGGATTATAGAACGTGGGCTATCTTCAGGTTTTGCTTGCAGAATTCTGCGAGTGCTGTGTCGACTAAACTTCTCGAAGTCTTTGCCCGCATATCAAAGGTTTGCTTGCTTAAATCTCCTAAACCCGCAGGTTCAAGTAGTGAGTTGGGGAACCAGAATAAGCTCAATGACTTATTTGAATTGGTTTCAGAGTGTCTTTGTTTGATTTTAGCTTCAAATTCTGGAGCTTTTTATAATGCTGACATCAACCTCTGGGCTTCTTCTGCTCGGAAGATCATTTGTTTTTCTCGAAAGGTTGTTTCTAAAAGTGAGGGGGTTGATGGTTTGTTGGCATTTTCGTTTCAGATCCTTAAGCACTTTGCAAGTTATCTATGGTTTCATCCTGACCTAATGAATGCAAATCGGAAGCGTGGAAAGATTTTCCGGACATTTGTTAAGAAGATTCTTGAACCATCGCTTGAGTTGTTCGTATTATTGAAATCGAATAGTGGCGCAGGTAGATGGGAGAGTATATCTAGTTTGCTGAGTATTGTGGAAGAGATTCTGCTCAATAGTCTGTTCCATCCTGTACACGTTGGTGGTTTTCTAAATGCGAAGAACCGTGGTATAAAGCAAAATGGTTTTAAATCAAAACAAATCAAGGGGAGCTACCACAGACTCTTGTTTAGTAAGTTGGATGAACTTGTAGCCAGAGAAAGTACTAAGGCACTGGGAGGAGTTGGGTATTTGCTTCCTATGCTTGTTAGTAGAGTCAAGTCTCAAAGAAGTGTTTCCTTTTCTTCCAAATTTGATCTGGCTCCAGGAAAAGGAGGCGAGGAATCAGAAGAAATTGAGATCACAAGCAAGCTGCTTTTTGAAGTATCTGAGCACTTCTTGGATCCTTTACTATGTGAGTGTAAAAGATTTGGTGAAGAGGGTTTCTTGAAGCCAGGTGAACTGTTGAGAGCTAAGCTGGTGAAAGCTCATAGTATCCTGAAATCTGTTAATGAAACTCTTTCTACCATTATTAAGGAGAAAATCTATATAAGGACGGAGGACACATCAGAAGTGACGCATTTTAACTTTCTGAAGGGGGCTTACGACATGGTCATTTCTTTTTCTGAAAAGGTATGCTTGTTGTGGTTATCAGCATTGGATAAGGATGATGCGAGCATAAAAAAAATGCTACCTCTGGCAGCTAAAGAGATTTTTGTCACGTTGAGTCACATTCTGGAAATTGAATATGGGGTTTTTGGGGAAGATCTTACACAGGATTGGTCCATAGTTCTTTCCTTCTTGGCTGTGCATGGTTCTTCTGTTGATGGCGATTCTTCTTCCTTCCTAACAGCTGAGGTTCTGGAGTTCAGTTGCAAGCTAATAAATGTGCACAGTGAGCTTCGTCAGGTGAGTCTGTCATGCTTGTGGGTTGTATACATGAAGAAAATTTTCGTGAAATCTTAGCACTTGTGTATTGATACATGTCAATGGTTATAATAAAAAAATACAGCACTCCAACAATATGTAAGATTAGGTTTGCTTTTTTTCCAATGATAATGGGTTTTTGTTCCTTCCTTATTCTGATGCACCTGTTTCCCTACAAGCTTGCGAAGCAACTGAAGTTTGCTTCAAGTTTGATATCTCTTTTGGTGATGTTGGAAATTTGTCTAATTGAACATAGTCTATTGAAGTGTAGATTCTTCCCTCTTTGTAGTTGTGTACAAATCAATAATTCAAAGTTTGCGAAAGCTTGAAATCATTGATGAATACTATCATCAGCTTGCTTTTTCTAATTCTTATAATATCAAATTTGCTGTGAGATATGACCTTTCCTTTTATCATCTAAGATTATGGTATATCATAATATTAATTGGTTAAATATTTTGATTCAGACCTTTCTCTAGTTATTGCTTTGTGCTTTTGCTCAAACTGGTTAAGGAGAGTAACCTGCTACATGACATGTTTAGTAAAGATGTAACTTGTAGAATGCTTCTCTAAGCTAATGCAGAAAGCTGTTTAATCTATTTTGGGCGTGTTTACTAACACCCCAAACTCCACTGTTTTCAAATTCACTTTTAATATAAAATAAATTAAAATAATTTTTTTAAATTAAATTTTAAAACTTACTATTATTAAAAAATTAATATTAAAACTTATTTTTTATTAAATATTTTTAATTTTTAATTTAATTTTTAAAATTCACTTCCTAAAAACTCAAGTTTACTCACTTTACCTCCTAGGTAAACACGCGCTTTAACAAAAAGTGTATGTAAGCTGAAGCTTTGAGATTTTTGATATAGGATATTCTGCTTATTAAATAAGGTCAGCGAAATATTAGAAAGCATAACTTATGAGGAGCTCCTTCATATTTGTCCAAGAGACATTGTCAAATCTTCGAATGAAATGTGCTGACTTTTTGGTAGGCAAAGCAAATCCATGACATTGATTAAATTAGAATACTAGGTACAAGTACACTGAGCTCATTTCAAGTAAAAGAAATTCATAATGATGAGGCAGGGGAATTTAGGCTCTACAAATAAAGGGCTTGTTTCTTCAATCCCATCAATCTAAGCTAGCATTTTGCAACTTCAGAATTTTTAGCAAAAGATGGTCATACTATTAGGAAGCTGAGGCTCTATTTTCATCTATTGTTACTAAAATAATATGACGGTAAAATTCTGAAGGTGGTAGAAGTAGGCGCTGAAGTATCCGGAATGTAATTTGGTTGGTTGATGTAGAAATGATAGAAAGAAGAGAGAAAGCAGACACTGTCAAGTCAAGGGGAAGAACAAGGGATAAAATAGCTGGAAGAGAAAGAAAAAACAACATGGTCAACTCAGAACTCCATTAATTCAATCATTCAAAAAATTTTAATTACAAGCGATAAATGTGTTTACAACTTTTGCATAATACTGTCCTAATAATGAGAACTCCTATCAAATAAAATCTCTTGAACAAGCAGAAGTTCCTTATCATTAAGACCTTATGTCGAATAAAACTTCCTAATAAATTTAAGACTCTTAACCATA
Source organism: Acanthochlamys bracteata (assembly GCA_019914995.1). NCBI lineage: Eukaryota > Viridiplantae > Streptophyta > Magnoliopsida > Pandanales > Velloziaceae > Acanthochlamys > Acanthochlamys bracteata. The sequence continues at coordinate 3,477,348 of CM034126.1, forward strand.
CCAGTACTCTTATGAAACTAAGACACCTCTTGACTACAGCCTCCTGTAATATTTTAGAATTTATTCATTGTCCATTGTGTGTCCTACGTTGTTTGACTAGTGTGAATCTAGATCACACTTAGAACCCCAGCAGACCTTACACTAAAGTAGTATAACAAAAGGTTCTTGCATTAACATGGTCTAGGATAGTATATTGAATGGAATTTTGTGTACATTTTGCTAATAGCTTTGTAAGTTATGATCTTACTAGGTCTTGATGCAATGATTTCATTTTGTAGGTTAGTAGTGTGCTTTTTGCTCTCTGCAAAGCCATGAGGCTCTTTGCATTTTCTCCGGTATATATCAGTTCGAATTTGTGCTCTATAGCTTGTTTAAAAGCTTTGACTACTTTGTTGAGCTCCCAGAAGTTTCAGCTGGCAATTTCTGATGCCATCAAGTCAATACGAGAAGGTCAGGCAAGTGGATGCCTTCAACAACTCAATGCAGACGTCTCTGATTCATTGGAATGGGTCAGATCTTGTGACAGTGGTACTGATACATTGAAGTTGCTTAAAAAGGAGCACTCATCCCATGGTATGCCGGATTTTATTTTGCAGTATGATATTTTTGGTGTATTTTTGTGCGAAATATACACAATTGTGTTGAACTCCTTGGTTGTCACTTCGCCAAAAAGCATTTTGGTTGGAATTGAAAACTTAGTCAACACATTGAAACCGAGCTTTACTATTCTGCTAAGCTGTCATACTAGAAAGAACTTGGAGGAGTTTATTTTCTCTGTAACAGGAAGAGAGATGCCTGTATATGAAATGGCTGGAATAGACACGGCTATGAAATTAGAGAGTATTGCTTCTGTTTTTGTGTTTTTCTTTCGCTTGTACAGCTCATGCAGAAGCCTGTATCGGAAGTCAGTCAGCTTCATGTCACCAGATTTCGCTAAAAAGGCATCTGAAAAACTAGGGAGTTTACTGACTGTTTGTCATGGTTTGGAGTGGGAAGATAATATTGAGTTCATTGATGAAGGTTACTTTTCATGGATTGTGAAGCCTTCCATTTCCATTGTTGATGTATTCAGGACATTTTACAATAATTTTCTTCTGCAAAAATCTGCAACCTTTGCCCGAGTTGTCTACATTTTACATGCGATGGCACTAGAAAGACTCAAGGAATTGAATTGGAAGTTAAACACTTTAAAATTTTTACAAGAGAAATGTACACTTTCTATCCACACTCATTTGCTGGAGCATAATGGCATGCACAAACTAACCAGACAATTAAAGGGGCAGTTCAGTGCTACATACGAGGAGGCAAAGGAACTGGCGAATTTCATGACAGGCGGCCTAGCGTTACTGGAAGATGATGCAACTTCCATGACTAAAGGAGTGCTTTCTTGGTGTGAAAACACATGGGATTTGAGCATTTGCTCTTTAACTGTAGAGTCATTCCACACTGCAATATGGCTGCTTCTTTGTCAAAATACTGATATTTGGTGTATTCATGCTGATAAGAAGCTGCTTGAGAAGTTCATAGCTAATTTACTTCATTCTTGGGCATGTGCTAGTAATTCTATGCTTGCATCCTCGAAGCAAAACTCATTTGCATGCAACCATGAAATTAGTAAAGATCAGATTTCATTGGAGCTTCTTAGTGACCCTCTTTTCTGGGAACATTCAGTAAGTAGCAAAATTGGCGTAGTCTTTATTAATAGTAATTTGATGTCAATGCTAGAACGGTTATTGCATTTAGAGTTGACGATTTTGCTCTTCCAGGTTCTTGGCGAGCTGCTTCCATCAAAAATCTGTAGTTCCTTGAAGCATTCACTCTTGGACGTATTTCATTCTTGTGCAAAAAGTATAAAATTTGATTCTTTACCAGAATTACGGGAAGCTTTAGGGTTATTGACCCTGAGTCCTGTTGACTATTACTTTCCAGATGTTCTGGTATCACCATCAGAAAATGTTGCTGCAAGTGCTGGCACATCTCATTCTGAAGATAATAGCAGGGGACGGTTTCCTTCAGTTAGCAGTGTATACAGAACATGTAAAAGCTTACTTGGTCTGTTATGTCAGATGCCCGGGGCTCATGTAAATGCTGAATCTCTTAGAACATATGCAACATGTGTTATCAATATTGAAAGGTTAGCTGAATTCTTCTTTTTCTCATTTTACCTATGTAATTTCATCTTATCTGTATTAGCCTGAATATTTTTATACTACTTGCTTCATATGTTTATTGTATCTTTAAGGATGTTGTGCTATTTTCATACTGGAGTGCTTGCAGTTATATGAATGAATTGAGCAGCTTGTTTTAGAGCTTAATTTCTTGAACAGTAGTCAGTTGTTGAGTTTTACCTGATGTCCCTAACTGTGGAAAGAGCCCCACTACTCTCAAGAAGAGTAAAGTAGCACCACGGTGCTATCAAAAAACAAAACTGATAAAATTTGAAGTTACATGATGATGAAGATTTGAGATGCGACATAACTTAGGTACATAACTAAGCTAGCAAATGCATAGTCTCTTTCATGCTTTGTTTTACAGCGATTTATGTTCCTCCTAGGTAGTGCTCACTTTTTGCCCTGGATAAAACCATAAGATATATGCTAATGTCTTGGCAAGCCTGGCTTATTTTTTAGAGGTCATAAAATCTGTAGGTAGAACATAACTTTGAGGTAAAAGACATGATTGACAACAATATAACATTTGTCAGGTAGCACACTCCAAGTTAATTCAAAAGTTTGTATTTTGTAAAAGTTAGGAATTTGATTATGTATTTACTGTGAAAGATAATTTACGATGTGAAACTAATGGACCTTTAAAAGTCTGGACTCTTATTCACTTGAGTTGCTAATATGGAAGTTGACTTGAACTGTGAACGTTTTTCATATATCTTAATGATTGGCTTGTACCTCATAATATATGTGAGTATGGTGATTCATGGTGCCATGCATATCGATGGTTGCACCTAGTTTTGTGACTGTCATGCCAATTTTTTTCAACTGTGCATGTGGTTGTGATGATGACATTAGGAATTTGTTTTTAAATAGGTTAATGTTGGTTTTAAGAAGTTGAAATTTTCACTGTGATGTTTACTGGAAATGTAGCAGGCTAATGAATTAATGATGGTAGCAATATAATGTTTTTTCCGCTTGTGTATGTGTTTTCTAAATTCAATACAATTCTCATGCTGAGCATATGCACCAGCTTTCTAATTACTCTTTGCTTGAGTTTTGGTTGTAGGCTGCTGATATCTGTTTTATCAAATAATCGGTGTGAATCTTTCATGAATTGCCCATTTGAGCTTCTTGATTTGTTCCTAACCTGTCGGAGAACCTTGAAATGTCTAGTTATGGCATCTTACAAAGAGAACCCAGGTGTCATGGATTCACCACCTTTCTCTTCAGTATTTGACACTTCATTTACTATGACATGGCTTCTTGAATCTGTAATGGAGATAGCTGGTCTGCTCTTAGCTTTCACTGGTGAGAAAGTGAGACTTATGACATTTAGATTGATGCATCATACATCACAAATTTTTCTGATTGTAAGTGAAGGTTCAATGCTTTCGACCATATCATCAATATTATGTGATGAGAAGCTCCTAAGGAAGGTGCATGATGGACCTAAGAAGAAAGTTCCATTGTCAGATTACACTGCTTTATTGCAAACCTTCAAAACCTGGAGAAGGCTGGAAGATATGGCTGAGATGCTGAACAAGCATACACACAATTTGTTGGTGAACTTAAAGGGGAACTGTCAATCCACTGAGATAGGATCTGGTCCTAATGGTTTGAAATGGAGTAGCTTGTCTTCAGTTATTTCTTGTATCCAGGGGTTCTTACAGGGATTGGATGTGGCCATAGAACCAATGTATGATCTGCCATCAAAACTGATTTATGCCTCTTCTAAATTCTGTGAATGCATTAGCTTGTTTGAGCATTGTATAAATTTCTGCCTGAACATGTTGCTCAAAGATCATACCCAGGACACCAAAAAAATCACTACTACAGAAAGCTTTGACGCTGTCAAATCCAATGGTCGGTCTTTATCCTTGAGAAATCATTCTGTGAATGAGAAGACTGGAGATTGCTCTAATTGCTTTTCTTGTCATGATAAAGAAGGCAAAGAGACTCCAGGAAACGGTTACACTAGCAACAATAGCAGAAGTTCTCTCCACGCTTGCAATGCTACCAGAATTATCAGATGGCTGAATAAAATTGATATTTGCAACTCTGGGAACTCAAATGTGAACTTATTGCAAAATCTGATGGTAGTTGAAAGAACCCATACAGCTTTCACCCTGAGGCAGCTTTTTACAGCAGCTGGATCCATCCTGAAGATGAAGTGTAGGCGATGGAAACATAGTTATAAAATGTTACTTAATGACAACAAGTTTGGCTCAAATCCATTAGATGCAATTAAAACATCTTGCCTCGTTTTATCTCAAAGTGCAGAAACAGTTGAAACTCTAGATTGGTCATCTTTCATTTGGTTAGATGGAATAATAAAATATGTTGAGGTTGTTGAAATCTTTCTTAATTCAGCTGATCCTGAGTTGTCGGAAAACCTGTATTCCCATTTACTAGATGCACACTTAAGGGCTGTAGGAAAAAGTATTTCCGTAGAAGGAAGGACTGCAACTCTATTTTCTCATGAGGTGAAATCAAAGACAAGGAATATTGAATATGAGGAGGGACCTGATGATGCAGATTCTCCAATTCTTGGAAAATATGACCTTGAGGCATTCAGAGCGAAGCTTAGAGGGTCTTTCAAGAATCTTGTAAGAACTGCATCAGAACTACATTTAGAAGTGGCTATCAATGCAGTTGTAAGAGCACTGATTGGGTTCCAAGAGAGCTGCACTGTAGTCTATAAAATTAGTACAGGTGATTCCAATGGGGGAAATGTTTCTTTGCTCGTTGCTGCTGGAATATATTGCTTAGATGCAGTTCTTGAGATTGTTTCAGGTACCTCATATGTTTGAAATTATTTTAGGTGCTAAAGCTTAAGCATGATTCTTAGGATGCATCTTTTAAGTCCTGCTTTGTGTAGTATGAAGTGTTTTTGTTAGAGATAACTAGCAGTTGTCTTACAGACTTGAACTACAAGTTATTCTAGAAATTTAAACGCTTTGCCTAATCAACTTTGTAATTGTTTCTGGTGCATATAATTCTAAGGTGACTGTTTCTATTAATCCACAAGTAAACTAACTTTTGGCTATTTTATGCAACCTTTGCAGGAAGGAAGCCTATCATGAAACAAAACATCTCTTTGCTAAACAGTGCTCTGTTCAATATAATTCTGCATGCCCAAAATCCAAGTATATTTTATCTGGAGAAGCCATCTGTTAATAGGAGTAACGTAAATCCTGATCCAGGGGCAGTTATTCTTATGTGTGTTGAGGTTCTTACCAAAGTTATTGGAGATCATGCTTATGATGAATTAGACCCTCTTCACGTAAGCCAGTGCTTGCATATACCTGCGTCACTTTTCCAATGTTTTAATGAGCTCAGAGTTTGTAGAGGATTGATTGGCTTTGTGGAGAAACTGAATGAACCACATGTCAGATCATTGATGGATGCACACGCCTGCGTAATAGACTCTCACTATTCTGTTGACTTATATGCTGCTTGCTGTAAGCTGATGAGCACTACTCTTAAGCATCGAAAAAGGTGTGAGAAGTTTTTGTTTGTTTTCTTATTGAATGTTGATGGCATTGTTAATTGGTTTTTTTCGTTATCATTGCTGTCAAGTGATAAAGTTTTATATTGGGTTCAAATTACTAATTTAGTATTTCTAGTTGCTGCATAAGGTTATGGTTGTGTTTTTACAAGTTGCAGAAACAGTACCTTAGTGTATGACGCAAATGCATTCCCTAAGCCTTGCATCTATCTTTAGTTAGGCTCTCATTGAACAGAACAAAAAGTTGCCTCTGAACGTAACCGAAAACAAAAATCTCCAAAATTTGAATTTATTTTGTAGTAAACATTAAGTGAAAAAGAGAGCATTGCATGCCAAAAAATATTCTTTAGTCAGATATTGGATTATATAGCTTATGAGTCAGTGCATAGCGATTTATATGTTTCAAGATATGATAGGAGATGATATTTGGAATGACCGAAGGACAAGCAACTAAAGGTTTTTGCAAGTGTTTTTTAATAGCACTAAGGGTCCTGAAGAATTAGATGTTCCTTTTATTTTTGGCCATTACTATCATATGCCTGTTTCTGTAGCTTTTTGTTTGTTTCCTTTCTATGGTAAATCAATGTCTTATCAGCAGCAAAATATGGGTAAGGATATATACTTAATGGATAAATTGCACTGTGAGTTGAATATACTCATAGACTAAAGTTGACGGGGCAATTGAAAAGTGCGGTACATAGAACGAAAGTTCTCCAAAGCTGAGGTGGGTTTAGTGTAATTTGCACAATTTTTGACAATCGTATTTTCACCTAGGTTACTTGTAGCATGGCTCATCTGTATTTAAGAATACACACTTTAGAATTCTAACCTTATCACCTTACTTTATACATGAAAGATTTTGACTGTTAATAAAATGAATGGCTTATTGGTTACTTATTCATCACTTTCTTGTAGTGAGACTACAAATTGCGTAGCCCTACTTGAGGATTCAGTGAACATTCTTCTGAAGTGCTTTGAGTCTTTGGATGCCAACCTAGTTAGTAAAGGCTATTTTACTTGGGATCTAGACAAGGCTCTAAGATGTGCTGGCTTCTTCAGAAGAATATATGAGGAGGTACTGTGATTCTGGATAGAACATTGTTTTGCATCCTGGTTAATGGAATTTATATGGTAGTTGTTTTATTGATCTTAAGGATTACTAAGGAAAGTAAAGTAGTTTGGAAGCTTCTTTGCTGCATTGCATCTAGTAGGAAACTGGGTAATTTCTGGTATTTCCATTCATCTAATGTTTTTATAATGAATCAAATGTTGGTCATTCCCATTTATAGATAAGACATCAAAAGGACACATTTGGGAGGCATGCAGCCAAGTTTCTCTCCAGTTACATATCTATGTATGCAGGTTATGGCCCCCGTAAAACAGGCATCAAAAGGTTGGTTGGTCTTGCTTACTGTCAGCTATGAATTTATTTAAAAGCAAGTGTAGTTAGAGGATGAATCTCTGATCTACAATGGCAGGGAGATTGACGAAGTATTGAGACCTGGCATTTATTCCTTAATTGATGTATGCACACGAGATGATCTTCAGCTGCTTCACACTGTTCTTGGTGGTCAGTAATTTAGACCATACTGAGCAAATTGTATCATGGATTTTACTACTATAGGATTTGAATTCTGATTATTTTCTTTTGTTTTGCCTGGTTTTGCAGATGGCTCCTGCAGAAATACTCTTGCAACTTTGCAGCATGACTACAAATTATATTTCCAGTTCAAAGGTAAAGTTTGAACTTTGAGATTATCTGCTCATGAGGGGATAGTCTATGTGGTCTCAGTGCTGTTTGGTATTACCTTATCTTTTGCAATTTGCATACCCTCATCATGATGGAGAAATGATTATAAAGCCTCCAATGGTGGTTCAAGTAATATTTGGTGTCAGAGGTCAAATGCTCTCAATTGTCTCGAGGTAATGACCTTACATGAATCCAAGCACATTTTGGGTAATGATGTTCTACGGAAGGCTTCATCTCCTTAAGGATGGAATTACTTCTGGATTATCTATTTAATCAAGAGGTAGAGAGATCCTTCATAAGGCATGATAAGGGTGAAATGGATGTGGAGGGCTGCTTCAATGAGATCAACATTGGCAATTCGACTCCCAAACATCATCAGATCTCCAATTCTTTTTACAGGTACACAAAGAATTCAAGACTATCTATAAATTAGTTATCACGACATTGACCTGGTGATGAGTCTCGGGAAGTTGTGCATGTTATTATAGAAAATGCCAACCGGAACAGCAGATTCTTTCAGGAATGGCAACAAGACAAAATAATGACTCATGCATACCCAACGGGTGTAGACCACCACCATGCTGATCACGGATGAACACAATGCTAGTTATACCTTTTACGGGCTACAGGTAGTTGCTGCTACGGATGCTACGCTGTTAGTCTGCAATTCTTTTACCCAGACGTGCTTCTATTGGATACATATGTGTAGTATTTTGACAAGAGAAGGGCCATCCAGATTAGGCTTAAACCATCTTAGTAGTTGGTAGAGTTAGGCCTTTGATTCTTATCTTACTGTATGATTCATCACCATGATAAAGAAGACCCAACCTTTGAGCAATAAACAGCTTGACCAACCCTGCAGTTTATCATTCAGTCAGCATGCAAATCTTGATAAAGTAGATGTTTAAACTTTCGATCCCGACAGAGAAAAGCATGCCACAGAGTTGAAGCTTTTGCAGATACTGCTCTGATAATTATGACAAACATGATAAGAGCAGATGTCATAGAACTCGTTTTCTACCAGAGGAAACGGAAATGGATTTGACTTGTTTGCAGAGGCAACTGAGGTAGAGGAAGTTACACCACATCGTCAAGTTAATTGACCTAGTAGCTTAGCATGAATTGAAGAAAGTTCAATTTATCAGAGGAGAGAGTTTTCAAGTTAGAACTGTCCTCGAAGGAGTTGAAATGAGGATAAAAGAAAATATCTGAGCCAGCTTCATACAGTTCAGGCAAAAGCAAAAAGTATCAGACCTTGAATCTTGCAAAACTGATTGTAGGCTCTGAGTTAAGCAGGGCGATCATCTGTAATGCTCCCGTTCGGAAAAGCTTGCATAGATGATTTTGCATGCTGTCGCTTGTATAAGCCATACATTGTCCAGTATCCTTTATGATGCTGTCTGCTATTACTGATTGCCGGTATCTATTACCAGGAATTCCTTGGAAAGATGTAACAGGAATTCGTCTACTATATATACAATTTATTTTATTTTATATATATTTTAATAATTTTAATTCCTGTGTCCTGGAGCTATACCATGAGTACTTTACTGGAGATGCTAGTGGAGCCATTATGCCTAACATCATTAGTAGTGGCGCAATCAGCACGCTGGAATTTTCTTGCCAACATATTTGGCAAATGGCAATACAGTAACAATAGAAATAGAAAATATTTAAGAGTGCCCTTGCAAAAAAAATATTTTAATAAAAAATATCTTAAAATTTTTTAAAACAAATTTATTTTATTGATTTGAAAAAAATAATAATAATAATCACAAAATTTTAGAATTTTATAAAATATTATAAAAAATTTTATTAAAATATATAATCAAAAATTTTTAAAAAATTAAAAGGTATTCTCAAACATCACCGGAAGCATTTCAATTCTTGACGACCTTCCCTTTCTCATACAAAAAATGTGTTTATCGTTAGGAATAGTTGGCTCTCTTATGGGCCAAATAAAATGAATCCAACCGGAATTATCCAAGATAGATTTTCAAACCAAGAACGTTCCAGAGCCATGATCTTCTTCCTTTCATTTTCAACTATCCACCTATCTCCGCGAAGATTCATGGTTTTCTTCTCCACCGTTTTTAATCTGCCAGCTTTAAAGTCACACCTCCTGACCTCATAAATTTATCCAAGTCAATGGATAACCATCTCTGAAAGTCAACTACGAAAACGCTTGATTATTAAGTAACGGTGAGATTTCTTATCAAATACCGATAGCACATTAGCACACTTCAAGGCATCTTCTAGTTTCCATTTAACTTCGCTTCCTATTTCTAAAATTTAAATTTCACCTATTACATATTTTAGTTATTATTTTAATTTTTATTTTAATTTTTAATAAATTTTTCAGTTTTAAATTTATGAATTTATTTTTATCCAAATTTTATTTTAATTTATGTATTTTTAATTATTATTTAAATTTTACATATTCACTGCAGTTTATTTTTTACTGAACTATATTTTATAAAATTTGATAAAATATAAAATTTTAGAAAAAGTAAAATTTAGAAGAATAATTAATATATGAAGTAAAATTTAAAGAAAAATTTTAAGTACAATAAATTTTGATGTGAAATAAAAAATAAATTTGAAATAATAATAAAATAATTAAATTTAAAATTTGAATAAGAAAAGTAAAAGTTGGTGTTAATTGAAATATGAGTTTAACCAGGTGTTTAATGACGGGCGAGATTAGTTGATCACCCAACACCAAACCCTCTTCTTATTTGCTGAATATTTTCTATCTGCTTTCCACAACCACTTCTACTTTCAGATGTAATGGTAGCAGGACCCTGTTCTGTTTGTTTCTGTCTCTGTTTTCTGGAGAAGACTCTTTTCCTCTGTTGCTACTTCTTGCTGTTGTGTTCACGCATGCACTTGATGTGAAGCATGACACTTGGCCGCCTGCAATCCATCTTCCCCGTCGCCGACGGTTTGTCAAAGAAGCCGCCGGAGAGAAACAGTGCTAAGGACTTGAGCTTCCGTAGGATTTATGTTCACGCCAGCCGCTCACTCCACTGGCTTTTCAATGGGAAATTTTTGCAGGGACTGGGGCGTTGCTTCAACTCGTCGTCGGAGAAGTTTCAGGATACCCCCGGCATCGATCTCCTGAACTTTGAGAAGTGTACTATAGGTAGCAATGCTACTGCTCCAAGGATATTTAGCTATTCAGAGCTTTATATAGGGACGAATGGGTTCAGTAAAGATGAAGTTCTCGGCAGCGGGGGGTTTGGTCGCGTGTACCGTGCTTTGTTACCCAGTGATGGTACAGCTGTTGCCGTCAAGTGTGTTGCTTCTAACAGCGGTCGGAGCAAAGAAGTGGAGAAATCAATGGCTGCTGAGTTGGCTGCCGTTGCTCAGCTCCGGCACCGGAATCTAGTTCGTCTTCGAGGCTGGTGTGTCCACGAATCTCAACTTCTATTGGTTTACGACTACATGCCCAATGGTAGTCTTGATCGGTTGCTGTTTAGGCCATCGCGATCTTCCAGCCCGCATACATTGACATGGGACCGGCGCCGACGTGTCGTGGCAGGTCTTGCAGCGGCGCTGTTCTACCTCCATGAACAACTTGAAACACAAATAATTCATCGAGATGTTAAGTCCAGTAACGTCATGCTTGACTCCAACTACAACGCTCGGCTTGGCGACTTCGGCCTAGCTCGCTGGCTTGATCATGCAGACAACGAGCCTGTAGGCACATTTCACAACCGCACCGTCTCTGCTAATAACAACAAACTGTTCCTTCTTAGTGAGAAAACTCGCGTTGCTGGGACCATGGGTTACCTTCCACCAGAGAGTTTCCAACGGCACGGATGGGCAACGGCTAAGTGCGATGTGTTTAGCTTCGGTATAGTAGCACTTGAACTTGCCACAGGCCGGAGAGCTGTTGATCTCTCTTACCCTGATGACCAGATTATATTGCTCGATTGGGTTCGACGGCTTGCAGATGAGGACATGTGTTTGATCGCCGGTGACCAAAGACTGCCGGACGGTTCATACTCATTAACGGAGATGAAGCAACTCATCCACCTTGGACTTTTGTGCACGCTCCACGACCCAAAATCCAGGCCCACTATGAAATGGGTCGTTGAAGTCCTTACCGGTGATCACTCCGGAGACCTCCCTGCGTTGCCTTCCTTCCAATCTCACCCTCAGTACATATCATCATCTTCTTCGGCGTCGGAGTCTTCTGCTTCTAGCTATCTGACCGCTGCTGGCACCACTATGTTTGTCACCGCCGATAATGAAAGTAACCAATGCTCGAAGAACAAAGTCCTACCTTCGATTCCGAATGTGGACACGCCGAGAGAGATTTCAATTAAAGAGATTCTGGCCATTACTGACAACTTCTCGGAGTCAAAGATGGCGGCAGAGCTTGACTTCGGAACAGGGTATCAAGGATACATGGACAACGGTCGGTACCGGGTGCTCGTAAAGCGGCTGGGGATGAAGACCTGCCCAGCGTTGCGTTCCCGATTCTCCAACGAGCTTCGGAACATGACTAATTTTCGCCACCGCAATCTAGTGCAGCTCCGCGGCTGGTGTACAGAGAATGGGGAGATGCTTGTTGTCTACGACTACTCCGCCGGCAGTCTCCTTAGCCGCTACTTGTTCGATCATCGATACTTAATCAACCAACGTTCACTTTCATGGAAGCAACGTTACTCCATTGTTAAATCACTTGCTTCTGCAGTGCTTTACCTGCATGAGGAATGGGAAGAGCAGGTTATTCACCGGAATATTACTTCCTCTGCTGTTTTCCTTAACCCTGAGATGAATCCCAAGCTCGGCTGCTTCGCACTCGCGGAATTCTTACAAAGAAACGAGCACGGCCAACATGCTGTCTACCGTACTCCGTCCTCTTCATCCGCAAGAGGCATATTCGGTTACATGGCGCCGGAGTATATGGAGTCCGGCAATGCAACAGCTATGGCTGATGTATACAGCTTCGGCGTTGTAGTTCTGGAAGTGATCACTGGGCACCCTGCAATAGATTTCCGTTTACCAGAAGCAATGCTGGTGAGAAGAGTTCGTAGATTCGAAACTATAAATAAATCATTAACAGAGTTAGCAGACAGGCAACTGGAGAAATATGAAGAGAAGGAATTTCGGCGGCTGCTGAGGTTGGGAATTGCATGCACGCAAACAGAACCGGAGCTCCGGCCAAGCATGAGACAGATTTCGAGAATTCTTGATGGAAACGATGAGTTGCTTAAAGTGTTTGAAAACAAAACCAAGGAATTTGAAAATTGGCAGAAAAAGAACGCAATTGCTCTCTCCATGATCAGAAGAGTACAAGCTCTAGGCATTCACTGATCAGTGAAAAAATATGTTCTTATGCGTTATGCGTTCACTGTAGAGAATCACAAGCAGAAACTAAAACGTTTGGTGTTGTAATTCTTGATGCTGGCTTTATAACAACGTTTAATACCATTATTAAGGCTGTAAATTAATTCGTCAATTAAATAATCGATTGTATGATTTAGTTTCAGTTTTCTCAACGACCTTCTAATTTGTGCAAATATCATTCGTGTGGCAAAAGGCAAAACCATACTATGGGCCTCGAAGCCCAATTGTGTCTCCGAGTGGTTCGCAACTAATCAAGCTCGTGGGTCGAACTCATTCTCAACAAATGGCCTGTGTTTTTCTGGTCCAGATATCTGCCAACTGAACTGAGGATGAGAATGTCTGACTCTATAAAAAATTCCAGTCAAATTTTGACTGGCAAACACTTGCCAGTCTTGTATTCCCTTATAATATTAACAATCACGACCCTAAGATTAATGTTCAACGGTTCTTATTGCACATACGTTAACCATTTAAAATCCTCTCTCTCAAAAATAAAAATCATAAAACCAGAACTCTATTCCACTGTGGTATCATGCTCCCGCTTCTTCTCCTATTCCTCGTCTCCTCCGCCGACTCCACCGCCGCTGAAGATTCAAATATTAATTTTCTCATCGTCGCAACAAGCAACATGGACAATCGCGGTGCTATCCGGCGGTCGGTCGGGCACTTCATTCCCTGATCTTGCGCACATAACCCGCGATGTGCTTAGGTTTACTGCTCATTGGAAAATCGCACTAGAACACTTGCACGCGGCCATTGATGTTCGTAAAATATGCTTCGTTGTACCAGTCATGGCATTCGCTGATGCGATAGCGAAGTCGTTGATTAATCAAGCGATCGGCTTAGTTCCGTATGCGGTGGGTGGAACGAGAGTTAGCGACTGGGAATGGGTCGACCGTTTTATAACGTGCTTGTTCAGCGAGCGATCTCTGCAACTGGAAGTGGGGGTGGTGGAAGTGTTTCCGCGTTGCTTAGGTTAAAGGAGAGAGCGATACCGTGTGCCGTTCTAATGTAGACGTTTACGGCGCTCGGATGCAGATAGATTGATTCGTGATGTCCGTGAATGTCTCGATATTCCTGCCCTTCTTGTAATTCAGGTGAGTTTGTTGATTTTTGTTCAACGGTTGTGATTGAAGCTTAGTTTGGAAACTTTTTGATTGTTCTTGTTAATATCGTTTCAGAGGTGTCTATACTAGATTTAGTAGGGTTAGTTCAGTATTATTGACTAGTGGACTAGAGCTAGATTGGAGTTAAGATTTGGTTAACCTTTACGCATGCGTGAAGTCATTGTGCAAGACGGCTCTACCTACAGCATGAGCATATGGACAATGATGAAATTTTCATAATTGAGATTAGACATTAATAGTTACATTCAACCATATATCATACATGAACCTAGACAAGTGGGTGCTACATGAAATGGTAGTAAAAATTAAGTAATTTAGAAAATGAAGGTTTTCACTATTTGAGGCCTGATTTAATTGTTCTTAAAGTTTATTTCGAACTTAAAGGAATGTTGGTAAACTTAATTAATGTTTGACAGTAGGAAATGGTCTTTTGATCTAGATGTACAACAATATACTTTTATGATTCAGCAAAAGCAATCTTTCAGTTGATTTAGTAAATAATGCATATTTAGACAGCTCTCTTCTGGTTTCATCAAGTTTAATAAAAATCTACCAGATACCATCAGTTTCAATTTCTCTGTGAAGGTTCAGAACATTTACAAAATTTTACAGTGTCCAAAGTTGGAAACCAGAATATCGTGAAGTTGTATATACTGGCATAACTGCCAGCTGCTCCAACAGAAACTTGGTTTGTAAGTATGTTCTCCCTGTAGAGTAGACAACTTAAAGAATGTCTTATAGCATGCTCAATATTGTGAGACCCTTAATTCGAGGTTTAGTGCATAATTCCAACATATTTTTAATAATTTGGAGTGGTTATGATAATGCGATGAGACCGATTTCCTAGGGCTAAAATGTCCAGCTATAACTGGGACGTAGCTGTTTAGGGTCCTCACAGTTCAAGATAAAAGGCTCTTCTGTAACTATTTTGCATGTTGACCACAACTTGAATGCATTTTAAATAGTTATAGTACTCAGAGAAGTCTTAATACAATTCTGTTTCTTGCTCATATCATTTGCATCTATTTCATGAATGCTTGGTGATGGGTTATTAAATGTAAGGAATGGCTATTATTTTTGCTACGATCATCTGTAAAGCTTTATGTTGGTATAAACTGCCATGCAGAACGATGTTGTCTGTGTAAAATCTATTGGATTGTGAGATTTGGTTTCTCCATAATGTTGATAATAAGTTGGGACTCCATAATCACATGAATGCTTCCAATTCTCGATTTTTCTAGTATTGAATGGCTTATACATGTACTGAGGCATCTGAGGCTCATGCCATACATTTTCATTCATGTGCAGACATCTAGGTCTTGTGCTTAATAACCAGTTCTTCCCTTAATGCAGGTGGCTCTGGCATCAGAAAAGGAAAATACATAGATATAGTCGGAGATGCTCAGAAAAGCTTGAAACTTCCACATGTTGTATGTGTTGATGCAAAAGGGTTTGCCACTTGAAAATGAGCACTTGCATCTCACCACTCACGCCCAGGTTCAGCTTGGACAGATGCTGGCTGCTGCCTATTTAAAACATACTGCTTTTTCCCATAATCATTAATGTGTCCTCTGATCTAATTTGTGAAGGCAAATCTTAAAAGTTGAAAGCAGAGTAGAAATAGATAAAGCTTCACATTTTAAAGATCTCTATTTTTGGTCATCTGACAAAATCATGCTTACGGATTCATACAGCTGTTCACTGACATGAAACATTTAGGGGAAACTTTTATAATATCCCTACTGCAGAACACAAGTTTCACCCAGTTTGCAAATATTTTTTTTGGACTTGTCAAGCCTAGCTTTTTGAGGATAATCCTGGTGTGTTTGAATCTTGTCAAGCCTAGCTTTTATACTATTAACTTTTTTACTTCTTGAAATCTGTCTAAACCTGCAGACAATCATTAGCCAGTATACTTTTTTTAGGCATAAAGTATCTTACCTTTGTATTTTCATGCTGTAAATTTTAGTTAAATGGCGTGCTTGTTAGCAATTGCTGCTAGACATGCTTTTATAGCAGATAAAAAGTCTAGGATTTTGGAACTCCCTGAAAAGTATTGGAAAGTTCTTTTGAATGTAAGATGGTTTCTTCTGAAAGCATCTTATCTAGTAGCTTATGTCGGATTGAAGTAATGAGTTTTCAAATAATGGCCCATAAGCTAACTTGACGATGACCCAACGATGGCCCACTATAGAGAATGAACTGCTTCTGATATCGCATACAGCAGACATAATGAAATGCAGATTGCAGATGGGCTGTGAAAGATTTAGAAAGTCATCTTTCAATTAGAAATAGAACAAGATGGGCTACTTGATTTTGTATTCCCAGGTGATTTGTTTTCTAATGATGCATTACAATAAGAGGTATAGTCTTTTAAAACAAGAAACTTTATATTGTTTTTTGTTATGGATAATAAGTTTATACTCCGTATATAATTGAGTAGGTGTGTTTTGAAGAACTACAGGTAAACCTAACAACTTTTTGTGAACGACCATCTCCGCTGTCATTGTTCCTTATTGCGGTATTCTTCCATCTACAAGGAATTTCCTTTTGGCATTTGCAGATACAAAGCAATAGCAGGGAGATGAGAAAATGTAAGCCATCCAAACCTTTTAGTATTAAATTCAAAGTCTTTGTCAATGCTGATGAGGTGAATTCTTAACTACTCATTTGCTCATGTAAATTGATTAATAAGTCTCTTTCGCTCAACAGGAGTCTTCCTTAGTGGATTTTAGTCCAACCATCATTCAATATTCTTCAAAGGCTAAGTCCAGCACCTATCACATGAAGGTTTATAGAGTTTGAATCTAAGTTTGGAATTCGGAAGCAGCAATCAACAGCAGAGATGTGAAGAACAGGTATCTTACATATTCAAGAGCTTATGTTCTGGAAAAATGACATACACTAACACTTCCAAAAAGAAAGTTAGCTACAATGGGTCTCTTCCACTTCAAGAATTAGAGCTCCCAGAGTTGTATCTTCACCAAATAATTACAAAAAAGTAACAAAAAAAGAAGCCAAGAACCCAGCAAATTTTCCTAACCTGCTTTCTCAACTATCCTTGTCCCTCGAAGGCTTCAACTAAGTGGCTAACCAGAATTTGTGGGAAAATCCGAGATTATGGCTCTTCATTAGCAACAACAGCTTGTTGGCAGTAATTTATGAACTTGAGTGGCATTAAGGAAAGGATATTATGTTATTAGTTGTATCACCTTATGCATCTTCTGTTCTAATAGAATCTGAACTGAAGCATGCTATATATGCAACCTTGGAGTATAGACACCATTAAAGAAGTGAATAATGAACCCTAAAAGATAAATATGCAGAATAGACAAGTTTTTATTGACGTCTCTGAGGTGCAAATGAAGCTGCAGTTAGAAGCATTGGAGAATTGCATCAAAGCTCATGACTGACCTCTGATTTCTTTAGAATAAAGCATCACAATAATGTTTGTAGGGTTTGCTTCCATTGATCACCTGTTGTTCATTTTCTCTTCTAGGCTTTATGCTAGTTTACCCATCACAACCTATGTTACTTAAGCAGCATTATGTATTGTTTTGTTGGTTCAATTTTGTTAAGTTGCTACAATAAGCATCTTTCTTTGTTGTGCTTGTTTCTTTAATCTGGAATCAACTTCTTCCCACCACCTGTAGAGAAGATGGGAACAAAGCAGATGTCATGCATTACTTTACATCATTGCATGTGAGTTGAAAATTTTGACCTATTGTACATGGTTGAATCAATATGCACCAGAATAATGTTAGTATTGATCAGAAGCCGATTAAAATTGGGTAGATGTCCGACACAAGCAGATGCTGGCTTGAAGCTTTGAAATTCTATTGATGGAGATTAGATGTTAAAAGAATTTCAAAGACGGGAAGTCCAAAACCTATTAAAAAAAACAATTAAAAGGCATTTTATTATTTTAAACTGGGAAGAAAACAAGTTAAGAGCTAATTAACTACTTTGAAGAGGAGAACAGAGGCTTCCCAGAATCTACAAAACTCAAAAGTATTGGATTCATTAGGCTATGCTGGAATGAGCTGTCCGTATGATCCTTCTTTATCATCAGCTTTTCTTCCTGAAGTTTTTTGTTAGAATTATAAGGGAAGTGGAAATTTTGTTTTCGATGAAGGGCAAGGAACAGTATTATTGTCATTTTCTACAAAAGACAAATAGTTCAAGTTTGATGAATGCATTTATGTACCTTAACTTTATTTCAACTGTTTCACTGAAACATATTCTTTCTCCTTAAAGAAGTGATGTAATAGACATTTTGCGTATTCTTGTGTTCAAATCATTCATATTAGGTTCATTGATTTTATATATTGTAAAGTCCCTGTTTACAACATTAACATGCCAGCAAACTTGTTTATCATGTACTACGAAAAGTTACAGGGACTAGCTTGTATGGATTACTCTAGCGTGTATTGGAATTTTCTTTTTCATTCTGAATGAGGTGATAGTCTTTCTTTGTTTTTCTTTGCTGCTTTCAGTTTGTCAAGATTAGACAATTGGGTTGGAGTGAACAGCTTCATCCGGCAGCACATATGGAATCCCTACAGAGATGCTTCAAGCACAGTTTGTGTATGTAGCAACCAATACCATTGAGCGAAAAAGAGAGGTCACTTCATTTTTCTTTTGGAAGTTTTTATATGATTGTGTTTTTAACAATAGCAACAGTGATTGAGTGAGAACGACTACTCATTACTTCATTAATATATTTGTTTTCTTTGAAATGACTAACTACAGTCGAAAGTTAGTAATTGAGAAGCACCGCAGTTGGCTAGTAAATATTGCAGGATTCATTGGGTTTAAGCTTAGTGTCCTTTGCCATTTATACGACTGCAAATTGCATTCAGTAAATGAGAAACATGTTGATCTTCAATTATCAAATATTACAGAATTTCGTTGCTGTTGAGGTTCTTTAGTAGAGTTGTAGGCAACTAGTGATCTAATTGGATCAGACAACTTATTGCACCATTTGGTTTAATCTGTCATCCGCAAGTGGTCCTCACCTGAATTTGTGTCCCATTCAGAGTTTCAAAGAGTGACTACCTGTTTTCCATAGACTGGACTCAGTACTCAAGCACTGACACTGACACATGGTTGTTTTTCATCTATGATCAACTGACAATGTGATTATGAATTTTTGGATTGTGAGTGATTCAACAGTTCAACAACGTCCATACTATCATAGACCTGTTTGTTTTTTAGAATTATCATGGACAATTTTCTTTTTTTTTTTTTTTGCTATATAATTACAGTGATGTATGGAGCACTGTATCTTAGTTGATGTACTATCAATATTTGGCAGGGAAAGGAAAGGATTATATGGAAGGAGGGAAAGCATGGAGGTACCAAGAAGCACATGCCTACCACCTGATTGATCTGATCTGATCTGATCGTTTGGTGCCCTGGGTTTCAAGCATGCATTTATCCTGCTGGAGTTTCCCCCTCAATAATAGACCCTTGCTGGGAGACAGCTTCACACTGCAACATTTGTACACTGACGGTAATAAACTGGACGACAACAATTGCAGCAAGTATAAAACTTAAAAAGTAGAATCAGTAATGGACCTAAAGTTTAAAATGTATCAAGTGCTATTTTTGTGGGCAATCAAAACCCTGTTGAGGTCTGTAACCTAACTGATCAGTTCTTCTGCTTCCCATCTCATCAGTGCTATATTTTGTTCATTGTTACTCTGGCAGCAACTGATCCGGCTGACCCTGTTCAAGGAGACTCATGGACCTGTTTATGATGCAGTGAACTCATTTGATCCAGTTACAAGCAGTGCTCATTTGGTATGTATCCTGACTCAATATTTTTTGGTAAACTAATTAATCATACAGATGCGCATGCTATATCTATGTCATCGTAGCAGATAGTCGTTGTACGTTATTCCAGTAGTGTGATGAAAGACTGGTTGGGTCGAGAATTTAGACACTGCCTTTACATTGGGTTGACGCCACAACTTTCCCATCAAGGAATGACTCGATCAACCTTTTACTAGGGGACACTAGACTGATCTATGAAATGCTTGATTCCTTGTAATTCAAACAAAGTGGCGATACATAAAATCACCGGTAGCAAGTCTCTCTTCGGAGGTGTGGCCACTTCCTTGTTGGAAAATACAAATTCGAAATAGTTAATAAAGATAAGACACTCAAATGTCTGATCTGTACATTAAAAAATTTAATCGAACTCAAAATTTTAATTCAATAGGTTATAAAACTTTCTAATATATTATTATTATTTTTTTAATTTAATATGGGATAAAATTATTCACTCTTTGAGTCCAATAATTATTTTGCAAGAGTGAGTCATTTATATTTTTTCTCATCCGACCATTCTTATCACGCACCAAGAACGTGAATCGATCAAAATTTTAGCCACTAAACTCCAATCATCATTACTGCGTATCAAAACTAGTCTTTAGAGCTTAGTTTGTTTTAAGTTACCATTACTGTACTATTTTTACACAACTAAGAATCATCCATCAAAATCTAATTTGCTCTAAATTTCATTCACACTTTTTAAAAGTCTATATAAGTCACACTGTTTTTAACCTGCTCATTCACTGTCAACAAGAGTTACTCTGTGCATTAAATTTTTAGCTAAATCTTACTCTAATACTGTTATTGGAGAAATACAATATCGAAAGAATTAATTTCAATAAAATATTTTAAAGATCTGACCCACTTATTAGAAAATCCAATCTAATATAAAATTGAAAATAATAGATCATAAAACTCTGTAATATATTAAATTTATTTAATTTTATTTTTATTTAATGTGGAACTAAATTATTAACATTACTACGATCAAAATGGTGGGAGGGGGGAAGTGGTAAGGGGCGTGTTGTTTTCATTGCCATGATATCTCTCGGATACGAACCCTCGTGTGGGCGTGTGTCCATCCACGAGGCTTCCAACCTGCCGTGAATGGGAAGTCTCTCATACTATCCTGATTAAGTATTAATTACCATGAAGGATCCTGTTGTTAGTTTGAAGTACCCCACACGCACAAGCATGCATGGAACTAGCAGAACTGCCATTTTCCATTTATGCCATATAACTAAGTACTGAAGTATATCAGAGTTGTAAGGTCGGAAAGTGCCGTCTCTATCTTGAGGCTGACCCCTTTCTAGGCCCTAGCTCCGCCAATGTCTTAATGAGAACAGCTAAGCGTCTACGTGTTCGACGTGTACGTAAGACGGTGGGATAATAAAGCCGTGGTGTTAACGGGTGCCGTGATATTGAGGGGAATTTGGAGAGCCATGTATTTATACAGAAACTGAAGCGAAGATAATAAGGTTTGTCATCGCAATGGTATTAGCAACGGCATCAGAATAACTGGAGTTGGAAGAATGGGACGTGGTGAATTTTAAGTCAGTTTGTATGGTGGTCCACGGAACAAACAAATGGATGGACCATTTTTACACAAAAATGATAATGAGAAGAGGAGTCCTTAATTGAGCAGGCCCATGCACATAACTCTATCTTTCAGCGATAAACTTGCACGTACGCGATGAGCTCATGGCTAAAATTTCAGCAACTGAAGAGTTACTAAGAGGACCAGTACTCTATAGGGCAGATATTAGATCAATGAAAACTGACTTGTTATATAATTAGCTAACTAAACATGGTCAGTGAGATGCCGCTTGGGGAAAAGACACCTTTTTAGTTTGATTTTTATTTTTTTCTTTTTTTTTCTTAAAGCAGAAAAAGTTAATAGTTTGATTTTTGCACTATTTTTAGGACGTATAGGATACGGAATCAATAAAGAGATAGGTGCGTAAACTAAGATGATGTAAATGACTTTTTTTAAAATTAGAATTTTTAAAAATAGAATTCACAAGTGAGTCTAATTTTATATATATTTATTTATTATTAAAAGTGAATTGAAAGTAAATTTTTTGTTTTAAAGTTTACAATTTAGACATGAAATTTTTTAAAAGAAAGAAATTATTTCTTTTAAAAATAAATTAAATTTTACAATTTTAGCCCAAAAAATTTTAGATAGTGAGTAAAGGCTCTGGGGTTCTAAATTTGAAGAACCCAAATACAACAAAAAAGAAAGAAAAAAAATAGTCCACCCGACAAAAATCGCATTCAATTCCTTTTTAGGTGAGTAGTTGAGGGGTCAAACTCCTCGCGTGTGAAGTGTGATGCACCCACCTATTTATATCTCTTCTTGGAAAGTTTGGAACATTCTCTTTTTCTTTCTTCTATTTTTTTTTTTCTTTTTTCTGTTTGTACTGTAAATTAGAATGCTAATTAATAGAAATATCTAAATAATACTGATAAAAAAATAACATAACAAAGTATTCTCCGAATAAATATAAAAATTACAGATTAAAATACGCATACTTTCAAACTTTAATTTTAGCTTTAACAAAAATATACACAGACCTTCTAGCGATTTGAATCGAACTTTTGCTCTGCCACAACTCCACAAGTTGGCAGGAAAAATATTTAGAGACAAAAAATTAAAAATAACGGTTAAGGTGCGTTCTTTTATTATAAATTTTTGAAAAATATTATAAAATTATATATATATATATATTACTAAGACAACTATTTTTTAAAATTATAATATAAAAGTAAAATTGAACAAATATTGGATAAAAAGAACAACACTCTTAATATTTTGTAATCTTTCTTAGCTATAATATCTTCTATTCAAATGTGAAAGAAGGATTCGACTCCTCGAGCAACAAAAATTTTTTTTGCCCAAACAAAATCTTTGTTAATATTTGAAAACTTAATTTGTCATTGTTTGAATAAACAATTATACACATAATAATTGTATGACGTAGATGTCTCTCAAAATTTTAAAGTACTGTAAAACAATAAAAATTTGAAAAAAAGGACATAAGTAAATGCCGAGCGGTTCTAAAAGTCAGCAAGATGTTGCCATAATTTTTAATGTACTACAAAATAAGGCGAATATTAAATTAATAATAATTCAAAACAAAGAATCTTTCAATTAATCAGATGATTTGACTTATTCACATTACAACCCCACATACTCAATTTTTCACCCTCTGTCTGAGATTGATTAGTACTTTCTTCTTTCGAGGAAGCTTCATATCTTCCTTCAAGACTTCAACAGAAAACTAAAAGAAAAGTTTGATATTTTCTGTTTCCTCTCCGACATAAATTGACAAAAAAGTCTCATTCTTGAAGCGGCAACGAATATCATTTCCTAATTAGAGATAAAACAACAATTCCAGTTATATATCGGAGAAATTTGGGCACCTTTATTAAAGACATTTTTAGATTTTTTTTTTTGATTTATGATTAGAATAATTTTAAATTTAATTTTCATCATTGAATATAAAAAGTAATAAATTAAAAATATGCTAATAAAATTTTAATTTAATTTTTATTCGATCATTTGATCAATATGATATAAATAAACAAAATTTAAAAAGTATATATATTATGTTTTAATTTTTTTAGATCAAGTGGTCGAATGAAAGCAAATCGTATTATATTGAAATGAAATTTTATGAGGAGATTTTTAATTCATTTTTCTTCATATTTATTTTAGAGATTTGGTGTTTTTTTCTGACTATGAATTCAAAAACGAGTGTCCGTAAAAAAGAGTGTTCATTTTCCTTTTAATATATATAAGCTTATTTTTATCTAAAAAAAATTATATGATATTTAATTTTTTATATTTTAAAAAATTAAATATTTTATAAAATATCTAATTTATCAGAAAAATTTAAAGTTTTCTTAGCAATATTCTTCTGAAGTTCTACTTTTCCTATTTATGAAATATTTATTAAAAAATATAAAATATTTATTTAAAATAGAAAGCACTCGAAACGCTCGTCTAATATCATCCTAAACTAAAAACTAAAAGATTTCAACAAATGGTGAGATTAATCAACAAAATTATAATTATGTAAATTAATAATCATCACTCTTTTTCTATTTCTAAAACAGGTAAGATTCTCCTTAAACCACGTTAGACGTTTCTTTTTAAATCAAAGAATAACTTAGAGAAACTTCTCTTAAGATTCTACATATGTTTTTTTTAGTATAATCTTGAACAACATAATAATAATAATAAGAATAAATAACAATAATTCAGTATAAGAAGATCAATGTCTTTTGTGTTTCCTTTAGAGAAGCAACACTTTGATTCTCAATCAAACTTATCAAAAATTTTATTAAAAAAAAAAAAAAAGTCGCCATCTCTGCATGCTCAATTTGTAGGGTATATCTTCAACCGTATACAAACCCAAAAAGTTTGAGGATCTTTCTTTTGAACTTTCTAAGGGAAAAATAAAGAAGACAATCTTTTTGACTACACAATATAACTACAATTCATCTTCACATGCACAACAATTCTATGTAATTAAAAAACTAGTCATAACATAATAATCAGCACCTAATCTATAGCTTAATTAATTAAAATTTATCTAATCTTGATTTAGAAATCTTAGTTAATTATAGCTATATATGTGTACATTGAAAAAACAAATAATTTTCGGTGAAAAAGCTTATGAATCTCGAAAACGATTGATCGGAAATTTCTTCGTCGGCAAGGCATTTAAAAAGTGAACGAATGCCGCAATATTCAAACGTGAGAGAGATTTCTGCACCTAAATTTTGTGTTCTTTAGCTACGTAGCACATATATACAAATTCTTTTTTTTTCACTTTTTGGTTTCTTTAGTATGATCCACCATAGCTTCAATCTTTTTCATTAAGACTAATTAATTGATGTCATTTGAATTTTCATATTGATTCTTTGTTTGCGCGTTGAAAGTTAGAAATATTTGAGAGTATTTTTGAAAAAAAATTTGTAGAACAAAAGATATTTAAAAAAAATTTTAACATAAATTTTATTTTTTAGTTAAAAAATTATTTAAAATAAATAATACTAAAATAAAATTTTTAATATTTATAAAAAATTAATTAAAACTATAAATTAAAAATTAGAATGGTAAGAAATTGAAAAGCTTAGTAAAGAGCACCTTAGTTGTTGGAGCAAGGAATGTCACTATAATTCAACAATTTTAATTAATGCTTTTGCATGTATGGCAAGAAAACTGTTATTCGCAATTTACTTATAAAAAATTGATTCAAAAATAAGTTTTTAAAAATAAATTATTAAAAACATTTCAGAAATAGATATAGAGATATAATTTGTAAATAGCAATGAATTATTCGAAGTAAATTTTTATGAAATAAGGTCACTCCGGAGTTAAAATATGTGTATTCAAACTCTGATCCGTTTTTAAGTCTGATCTGGTTTAAGATTGATGTAAGTTTTCATCCAACCGATTTGAAATATCAGCTGTGATGCATTAGCATGGCAAAAGGGGGCGGTGATAAATAGCTATCCTTGTATGATAAATGAATGTAGAAAATGCAGAGAAATAATGTATCTCACTGTAGTATGGATAGTTTAAAATACCTAATCCTAATCTTTTTGGGGAAAATTTTGGGAGATATATCTCCAACTTTTAGTATAAATTATGGGGATACTATTATAAGTTTAAGCCATATAAGTGCAATAAAATTAAAGATCTGTTCATTTTGCTCTTATATCTTTTTAGAGCGTTTTTCAAATGTCCGTAACTTTACTTTTTTTGATCAGATTTTGAGTTCCGAACAGTTCATATGTTTCAATTACACAAAAAATTCAGAACTCTACTTTCACATGCGAAACTATTATTTCAATTTTCTTATTTACACACTTTTTAATACAATTATATGTTTCAATTTTCAACACATTTTCAAAAATTATTGAAACACAAACACTGAACTCCACTTCCATTTTATTTTTTAAAAAATTTTAATTTTAATTTTTTACATTTACGAAGCTTAGTTATGGGCATTTGAAACACGCCCTTAATAAAAATAATTTATTTTTAACTACACCAAAATTAAAAAACTAAATTTATTTTTGACAATATTATTTACAGTAAGTGGCTTCTACTAAAAGACATTCTAAAATGTATATTTAAAATTCGTCTTTTTTACGGTTACTTATTTATTATTATTTTTTAAAAAATTATTCTGATCTCTACAAAAAGATATACGTGGGAGCAGAGAAGACTTGTGAAAGAAAAACTTGCACAGTGGAGAGAGAGAGAGGGTGTGTTATTTTTAACCATTATGAATCCCTTTCCTTCGCTACAAAATTATTTCTTGTTTCTTTTAATTATAATAAAATATTTTCATTTAAAAAATTGAATAATAATAAATTTTATGACGTAAATTTTATTTTTAAAATTTTAATTAAATTCTAAAAATATTATTAAAAACTTATTTAATAATATGTAATTAAAATTATTTTTTAAACAAGTAATACAAAACGCTTCTCGAAGGTTTGTTTGGTTGTGCTAGTGCTATCTAAAAAAATACTTATAAATATTTAAGTTTATATTTTATTTATGTAAAAATTTAGAAAATATAAAAATTGTTTACGATATAAAATTCTATTATAATTTATTTTTATTTTTATACTTAAATAACTAATCTTATTTTTAAAAATAAAATAAAAATATTTGTTATTTTAAAAAAGTACTAATAATCACACGCTCCTAAACTGCTGTCTTTAAAATTTCCAGAAAAAGTGGACTTTTGTTTTGAATTAAACATACTTTAGTCCTCTAAATTCAGCCGCAATCATCCGACGAACGGTTGGATTACGAAGCGCACGAAAGGGAGCGTACTTGGCCGTGTTTAACTTAGATAGACTTTTTTTAAAAAAATAAAATTAAAAAAATTAATCAAAAGTAAATTTTATTTTATTTTATATTAAATACACTTTTAAAAATAAATTTTTGATATAAAAAATTATTTAAAATTATTTATTTATTTTATATATAAAAACAAGTTTTAAAAAAAAAGAAAATTGATACACATTGTTGTTGTAGTCTTATCTAGTTTGACTAGTTTTGCATTAACAAATAATATTTGAATTTGACCTTACATTGTATATAGTAGTCAAGTATTGAGATCCTAAACTTCTAAAGTGTAATGCGTACTCTCACTAATATATTAATACTACCATGATTATTAGACTAAGAGCATGTTTTAATTACCATCAAATTCTCTTTCTTCTTAAAATTTCACTTCTACATTGCATCAAAATTTTATTTCAAATTTTATTCATATATTTAAATTATTCTCGAAGTTCATTTTTTAATAAATTTCATTTTATAAATTTTAGTTCCATGAAATTTATTTTTATGCGATTGAAAAGCAAGTGAAGTTACAAAACACTCTTTCAACATGATGTCTAATTCTTCTTGTAAAAACGCAGCGTGTACATGAGAAGTTAAATTAACGGTTTTCTCTTACTTGTTTGAACTCTAGAAGGAAAGGAATAACAATATTTAAATTAACCGTAAGAAGAATTTACGTGAAATAAATTGATTAGTGTATAAATGGATTCATTTTTAGTTTTAAAAAGAAAAGAAAATAAATGTAAATCATGTCAATGTTAACCCTAGTTGGATGATTATTAATTTGACTCTTTTATGTTGATAATTTACTGTTTGAAAGAAAACATAAAAGTCTACCAAGCCGCAAATGGGCCCACATTCCACAGCCCAAACGACTGTGAAATTTGTTTTTAACCCAAGACAACCTACCATGCAATTGGTCCAAGTGGCCTTTCTCCGAAAACGTTGCGTCTGTATCTGGGGCCCACTTGTGTGCTCTGCTTTTCTCTGCACCATTCTTTATTTTCCTTTACTCCTCCTGAACTACTTAACCATACCCTGTTCCCATTATCACTGCAAAAAACAACAGTAAGGTACACAAATTGTATTTACATAATCAGCCCATAATTAAAATAACTATCCTGTTAAATATTTTCAGAACTACAAATGACATCTAGTGCCTGTTTGGTATTTTTATAAACTCTTTTTCATTTACTTTTTTAGTTCATATTTTTAATAAAATATTTAAAATATTTCAGAAATTTTAAATTTTTGGAAGTAAAATTTTTTTTCATAACAAGATCCTTTATTATTTATTTATTATTATTTTTTAAATAAAAATAATTTATTTTATAAAAATTTTAAAAATATTTCTTATTAAAAAAATTTTAAAAAAATACTCTCAAATATTTTCTTTTATTATTCAGAATAGCTTTTGTAGGCAATATCAATGTGTTAATAGGTATGTCAAGATAAGGAATTGATATGAGGGACTTGATGTTGCGAAATAGATAAAGAAAGAAAAAGAAGGGCCTCCAAGTTTTTCGGTTCCTTGGCGCTTTTAAAAGAGGTCCCCTGGCAACTAATCCTAATCCCTTCTTTTTCTCTCTATTGCTTGCTTGCTATTGTAGTACTACTACAACATTACTACTACTATACTACTACCACACAGCTAGCTATAGCATCTCTTCTTCTTCTTCGTTTCTTATTTCACTCCATAGATAATAAAGCAAACACCAGAAGTTCTTGCATTGGATATATGATTCGGGTTTTCTTTATTTAGAGGAAGGAGAGCGTAGGTGTAGTAGTTAGTTATTCTTGTTGGTGTCTGTGTTGTTTTCTTCTTTGAAGGGCTTGGTGAAGTAATGGAAGGGCAGCAGCAGATGGGAAAGAAAGGATCTTCAAGGTTCAAGAGAATTTGTGTTTTCTGTGGAAGTAGTCCTGGCAAGAAAGCAAGTTACCAGCTTGCTGCTATCCAACTTGGGAAAGAACTCGTACGATGATTTAGAAACCTTATCTTTTATTCTTTTTGCATATGATCGTTCTTGCTTGTTTGTTTTTAAGAGTTCTAAATATGGTTGATTTGATGACTCTGTTTAGGTTGCGAGGAACATAAATTTGGTATACGGCGGTGGTAGCGTTGGACTCATGGGTCTTGTTTCTCAAGCTGTTCATGACGGTGGTCGCCATGTTCTTGGGTAACTATCATTGATTGAAACCCAAATAACAAAAGAATGAATGAATGAAAAAGTTCTGATTTTTCCTCTTGTTTTTTTCTGCTATCGTGGTGGTGGTGGTGGTGGTAATTGGTTGCAGGGTGATTCCCAAGACGTTGATGCCAAGAGAGGTACAAATTTTTGTTACAAACACAGCTACGGACTTCCCATTCCCTCACAACAACTGGACCCAAAACATATTCCATTATTCTTTTCTTCCTCCCTTCTTCTATTATTACTTCTTCAAAATTCATTCACCAATCATTAACTACCACTGTTTCGTTTGTCCTCTGGAATATTTTTTCCTTCCTGTCTTTCTATTATATCCATTATTGGTTCATCTTGTACTTGTTATGCTTGATTAGTTGTTCAAAGAAGTTCTGATTTTGTGTTTACTGATTTGGGTGTCTAATGATTGCAGATTACCGGTGAGCCGGTCGGAGAAGTGAGAGCGGTTTCCGGTATGCACCAGCGGAAAGCAGAGATGTCTAGACAAGCTGATGCCTTTATTGCCCTTCCTGGTAAGTCCACTTACATTCTGTAAGTAAATCTCTTCTTTTCTTGTATTTCATGGCATTTTCAAACCATTTTCTCAAGCTCCTTGAGATGACCGAGTGCTCTGTCCACTTTCTTTACACCACTTTGCTAACAAGCAAAAGAATTTTGCCCTAACGTGGCACTCTTTACTTGGCTCTTCCACATTGTACATTTTTTTTCTGGAGAATAAATTTCTTGTATTCAGAAGAAAATTCTTGACTTAGAGTCAAGGATTAAAAAAAAAAAAGAGATAAGAAACAAACCTTAGCACGGCATTGGAAAAACTATCACTTGGAAAACTTGACAAAAGTTTTGTTTGAATATTTAGATCCGTGAGAGGCATGCTCTGTTATATTAATCTACATTCTTAGTGCAAATTTTTTTTTCTTTGCAAATATGTTAGGTGGATACGGAACTCTGGAAGAACTACTTGAAGTAATCACTTGGGCTCAGCTGGGTATCCATGAGAAGCCGGTAATGCAACAATCTCTTTTTGTTTGTCTACGTTTCATTTTTCTTCTTAATAGAAGTCCACCTATGTCACTAGGATTTACATAATAACAATAATACTATTGATAATGATTTGAAAGAGATACATTAGGCAAGGTTTATATTTAATTGCATATGATGTGTGCTTGTGGACAGGTGGGTTTGTTGAATGTTGATGGGTATTACAATTCCTTGTTATCGTTCATTGACAAAGCTGTCGATGAAGGGTTCATCACACCTGCTGCAAGGCATATTATCATCTCTGCAAACACTGCACATGAGCTATTAACCAAGCTTGAGGTACTACTTGTTTCGTTTTCCTCTAAATTCTGTTCTAGACATTAATGGTGACTGTGTGACTCAAAATGTGATTCCCATTAGCTTCTTATTTTAAGCTGAGATTCAGATTCTCTGAGAGCTCAGATTCACATTTTAAAAATATAACTAAAATGGGGTACTTAGGAGTGAGGATGCAGATTTATGCCTTACAGCACCACTTGGGATAATTTTTTTAAGACTAGTTCTAGAATAATGCTCGTTATGATTGGCTTAGGTTGATGTATGGATCTCGAGCATTCATAAGAATTGTGAGATTGTTGCAGTATAACCTGCCTCTGAATGATTGGAGAGACTTCTACAGAGAAGATTCAGAATGATTCTTTATTTCAAGGATTACATGCAAATCCAAGCTATAATACCCATCTCACCATAAGCAGCCATGTTTCACTAGACTCTAGCGTTGTCAGAAATATCCATAAGTTGCCTCTGTCTACACTCTACATTTATGTTATTTTGATTCTGTGATTTCCCTGTGGCTTCAACCATCTATAAGATTCTGCTATAGCTGCAAGGAATGATTGTCATTGATGCCTAAGAACCATTACTCCATTTTTTGAGTATTTAATCTGGTGGTCTTATCTGAGTTGGCTGATAATACAGAAGAGCTTCCAAACATGCCATAGTCTGCAGTAGTTAATGTTGAGCTGGAAGTTGGATTATACACCTTATGAAGCAAGAATTATTTGATGTTAACAGACCTACATTTGATCAGATAGAGCAGTAGAGGATGCATTAAGTAAATCATGTCTCTTCTAAACTAGCAATATCAATGATTACTTGGTCAACTACTTTAGCTGCTCTCGAACATCAAGATTGTTTAGAAACTAATTAAATCTTGATGGTGTCATCATAAACAGGATTATGTGCCTTGGCACGACGGAGTAGCACCGAAGCTGAGCTGGGAGATGGAGCAACTGGTCCAATCCCCCAAGTCCGACATTGCTCGTTGACTGCAACATATTACAATATTTTGTGAATACGCGTAGTGTACATAACAAGATGTTGATGATGATAATCATAGCCCTCTGACCAAGGTGAAGAAAGATGAGAAGTAAAAACTTATCAATGAACAAGACTTCACTTCTTTGCTCCTCATCGTGGTGTAGGTTTAATTGACTATGCCAAATTAATTTAATTTTTTGGCTGGCTGGGTAGAGTTAGGAGCTCTAGTTTCACCATCTTTGTTTTTTTGACGACTTATCGACCCTGCTAGAAACGTTTAGAGGGGGTCACACTAGATTGCATCAGAGAAGTGGAACAACTTTATTTGTAATATTTTACTTGATAATTACATGGGAAAAAACTTTGGCTTTTCATGAATTCAAGTGCCTTTTTTTTTCTTCATTCCTGTCTAGTTTTCTGAATGCTCAAGGCTCCCTTATTTTGTTATCCATTGCGGTAAGAAGAAATAGTGGGGGAATGATTTATAATTTCATTGATTCCCATTTTAGGTTTATGTTGATAAGTATTTAATGAGTTTCCTATATATAATCGAGAGTGCTACAAAATTAATATAGAAGTAGATTAAAAGTTTAGAGAAAACACGCAAGTGGGGGGAAATATTATTATTCATTAAAAACAAGGAACAACTTGAATTGATAATTTTTAAGGAAAGTTGTTTGATATTTTAGCCACCTAAACTTTTGAAAAAAAATAAACAAAAAGGAAATCCAATACAGCTAAATTATTAGAGCAAATTTAATACTTCATTATAACTTGTTCATCAGGTTAAGCCCTTTCACTAATTTAATAATTATGATCTTATAATACTGCTATTTAAAATTATATAAGCATATATTTACCATAAACTGTATAACATTGTCAAACTGAGATTAAAAAAAAACTAATCACCTAAAAAGATTCCAAACAGCTGAAGAACATAAAACAAGACTAGAAAGAGCTTAATAATTCAATAATCTCTCATGCTAAATGCAGAACTAACAAACAAAAGAAATTTCTAAAGCTAACTTGTGGATGTAAAAAATGTAAATAAAAAAATGCAGAACAATGATTAAGGCAAATTAATTCATTGGTAGCAGAATCAGCAAGTATCTGGATAGCTTAAACAACTATTTCAACAATGTTATTGGTGACACCTGTTGCACTGTATCATTAATAATTCTATAATTGAGAGCTTTAGACATCAGAGGATTTGAATACTGAAACGTTTACTGAATCTTAGCCATAGAAAGCTGGAAATATTACTGTTTGATGAAAAACAATACAATGACGCTTTATCAAAAGATAAATCAGCAGCTCAAGAGATAATTAAGGGTTTTTTTTCTAATTTAGAAATCATCTTTTATCAAAAAAGTAGTTTTAAAATTTTTTAGAATGATTATTAATGTATTGTTTAAAAACAATACTTTCTGGAAAAAAACACACTCTAAAAAAGGGACTTAGAAAATTTTTACGCACAATCTTTTTCAAATCTTATAAAATCAGTCCGTTAATCATTGTTAGCTTAAAAATAGCATATATACGCTCTTAAAAGTAGAAATGTTAGAAGATAAGTTCTGAAAGTGTTAAGAAAATAAATTCTGATAGATATATAAAAAAAAACGGATACAGTGTTTACTTGTATTGCTGAAAATGAATCCAAAATCATAGTATTTTATTTTAAAAGTACGCAAAAATATATTTAAAATATATGGTACTTTGATTAACTTTTCGTTACACAAAAGTAATTTTAACTAGAAAAATCATAAAATTATCTGTTTAATTGATTATCTTCTTATGAAATTTATTTTTGAGAACTCATAAATAAGTTTTAGAGCATGTTACTTTAAAAAAAGTGATTTTTAAAAAATAAATTATTATAAATAGTATCGTTAAGCAAGTGAGTTAGGCTCAAGGCTAAGTTTTGCGGAATCGGTTAGGCTCAAGGCTGAAGATAATAAAATGTCAAAAGATTGAAGAAGAAATATGAAAGTGGACTCTTTCTGTTTTGTTTTGTCCGCCGTCCGTTTTTTTCACTCTCATAAACCAAAAAAAAAAAAAAAAAAAAAAAAAAAACCAGATGAACAATAGGATCCAAAATGAAGTGGGCATTTCAGACAAAAGGTTAAAAACCTACTACCTCTACAACTCTGTCTAGATATCGTGCACACACCATTTCTTTGTCTAGCTGCTGCTGCTGCTAATGCTATAGCCTTTTTGTCCATTATCAATCAATATTGGTTACTTTTATGCATTTTATGAAAAAATTCTTTTTGTAAATTTTTTTGTAAATACCTTACATACGTATAATTATTTCATAATATATAAATTATTTATATGTTTTAAAATTTAGAAAATTGTACATAATTTTTTAGAATTAAAAAAGAACTTTTTGAGAGTGATAATTACTCCTAAACACAGTTTTTAAAAATTTAGGACATATTTTTCTTAACAAACAATAACTTATTAAAATATGTTACTATAAAATTATCTGAAAATAATATTTGGAGCTAAAATTAACGCACCCTTAATCTCAAAACATTTCCACACATTGTTATCAATCCTTCATTACTTTTCTTTTGGAAAATTATCAAGCTTTTTCTTCACTTATACTAATATTGAATCAGGAAACGAAACGAGGACTAACTAAGAGCAGAGAGATTTATGAACTAGTTCCTATATATGAAGCTAACTTTTATCTATTGGCATTATTCGCTCAATAGATTGGATCAATATTTGCATGAGTAGAAGACAAAAGAAATGGAGATCTCATGAGATGATTTCTTCTGCTCACTCGTGAACTCTTTCAGTAAAGAACAATCTCTTACTTATAATGCATGCAAGAAGGAAAGCCGATCATTTTGACTTACTTCTGTACGTAAAAAACACTAATTAATATGGAGGAAATAAACCTAGCAATTCACATATATCAAACAAGTCACTTCCAAATAATAGTGGCTAGCTCTGCCGATGTCTCCCTTTAGAACGGGTTCACAATGATCCTTTGCCACTGGGAATGCCTCCCCTTATCTTCTAAAAACAGACAGTAACTGCTGCTTTCTTTGTCGACACTCTCTTGTTTCATTGATTGCCTCCTCCTAAGACGGCAATGCTTCTGCAATCTCTGTATAGATGGCCCTTCACATATATTGCTACATATATGGACATTAAGATAGACCCTCTTTATGTAATGAAACTACTCGATCTACGATATATAACTGATTGGTTAGGATTTATTTCATTCAAAAGAAATAGATGGTTGAGATTTATTTCATCAAAAAGCACCCAAAGTCTGTATAGCACTATGTCACATCAAATTCACTTTTTTTTTTCAAATTCACTTTTAGTACAAAAAATTAAAATTTTTTCTATCAAAACTTTATTTTACAAAAATTCAATTTTAATACAAAATAAATATAAAAATATTTTTTATTAGATATTTTTAATTTTATTTTTTAAATTTATTTTTAAAAAATGAGTTTAACTCAAGATAAAAACGCCCATAAGGTTGAAAGTGGAGAAGGATAATTTGTGTTGAAGATGCTACCTAGGTTAATGATGGCAACCGCTCTATATCATGAGCATACGCTTAAAGTGGGCAGCAGCTACTGCGTCTTGACATGAATGTGTATACACTAATGGATAATCTATTATTGCTTTCACTATAACTTCCACATAAACATGCTCCCTTAAAGGTGTTTGTTATCCAACACCTAAATAGCAACTTCAAATGAATGACTTGCTCTAAATGGCATTCCTACTAAATACAGAACTCGATAATTGCATGCATTTCAAAAGATACTTGCCATTATGACCTATGTAATCAAACAGAAGACAATGTGATTGCACCTATGCAACCATATTTCTCGTCCAAGACAAGAAAGATCGAAGAGTTTCGGTTACGCTGGGGTTCTAGCAAACATGCATGATTATTATATATGCTTGTTGACTCACTACCGCTTTAGAGAGAATCAGTAAACTTTTTTAAGGGGGCAACTTTTAAAACAGTGTGGCTTTTGATACTTGAGATAATGGACGGAGGTAACAAAACCTTATCCAAGATTGTAGTATCTCTCTTTGCTTCAAGTCGTCTTCTAAAAGCTTGGCCGCAATAACAAGAAGCCATGATTATGAAAACTGAGTGCTTCGACTTCGTTGGCCATTTCGACACATGCTCAACTTCCCGAAATGTCAAAACTCGTAATCAAAATGAATGTCACGCTTAAAGGTGCAAGCACATGTTTAAACTAGGCCAGTATACTTCCACAATGTTGTTTCGAGAACAAATATGCTGGAATTCCACTTAACATAGGCGAAAGGATAATGTTATTCTATCACATAGATATTTGGATGGAATTTCTGACACAATTAACAAAGGCGAAAAATTGAATGTCAAAGATATATAATGTAAAGAATAATCTTTTGGATAAACTACCATATGATCCAATGTGGCCACCTGCTGAGACAGTCAAAGAAAGTGCATAATTTCATCATCAGTAGTACTGCACAGTATACACCACAATCATATGGATATGGATAAAATGGTTCTTTTGAACCAGAAGTAAAAACTAACAAAATTTTGGAAAAAAAAAATTCCTTAAGAATGGGATACGTCAAGGCCCTCTAGTGACAATTGTAGAGAAGGCCCTGCTGTTAGATCATTTTGGGCTTCAAGGTGTTATTGGGGAGAAACAAAATAAATCCCATTGTGGGAGTTTCAATCAAGGTGCAAGTAAAGCTAAAAGAGATAGAAACCAGACTGTATCTCAGGAAAATAAAATTACTAGATACTTTAAGATTACTTTGAAAAGAAACAATTAAATCACAACTGAAAACCTAGCTCTGATAAAGCAGCCAGTGATTTTACCTTATATGAAGTTTGAATAAGCCTGGCTATAGCAGTATAGCATGTACTCCTTCCACATTGCAACAATAGCAGCAAGCTCATAATGCCATTGCTGCGATTGACCAGCAATCACAAGATTTGGATAGATACAAATTGAAACTCTCTCATAAATTACCTATATGCAAACTCAATGAGTAGGAGCTCTTTCTAAGTTTGGGAATGGCAGGTGGATCAAAAAGCTATGGCTCTTTACTAAAGCACAATTTCTTCATGGAACGGGGATGAAGGAATAGAGCTTCACAAATGGTGCTAGAACGAATTAGATTCATAACTTTATAACTAGCCCATATCATTAAGGCTGATGACTCTCACCCCGGAGAATTTCCTTCAATAACTTCAGAACAGAAAGGTATTATAAAGATTATCGAGATCAAAATTTTATTTAAAATTATTTCGTTTGCGTAGGATTGTAAAATCAGAATTTTAAATAAAATAATAAAACTTTACTTCAATGATAATTTTTATAAAATTATTTAATATTTTTAAAATTTTGAATAATATTTATTAAAATTACTGAAAATTTAAAAAATAATTTTCTTATATTTCATCTTATTATAATAAATTAATAATATTCATATTTATAGTTCAAATAAATTATATCATTAATAATTTCTTAAATATTATTAAACTCATTATAATAACTTTTTTATAAACTGTATTATTATTTTATAAATATTCACTTATACAGTTATATCTATATCTAAAAATTTTAATTCTTTATATAATCAATCAATTTCTTATGTAATCAATCAATTAAGCGATAAACAATCATCTTTATCGTCTCAAAACAAACAAACAAAAATAATCTAAAACACCAACGCACCGAATGATTTCTTACTTTCATAACAAATTCTTCACAGAATAAATTAAATACTACCGCATCCGCTACAAATGAAAAACGGATCTTCTCTAGCTATTCCAGTTTCGATCAAAATTTTCATAAGCTCTCCTGATCCATGAAAATTATCTTATAAACTAAACCCACAAAATCGCAAGTAAGAGCAAAATCTTAAGGATCGAAAATAAGATCAAAATATTATATCAAATAAGATGGTTTTGTTGATGTAAAATCATAAAATAATAAGATTTTAAAATTTAAATAGAAATTTTAACAACCATGGGTATTATGAGGGGAACATTATCATTCTCTGTCATAAATAAGATTATCTTCTTAATTGGAGATTCTTGACAAGAGATTCAAATGTTGCAACAACACCCTGGATCTCATCCAGAGCTAAAGAACTCATCAAATGCCAAACTTATTCAATGCCATAAATTTAAATTGCTCATTCATGGCCACCAATTGTGCTTCTTTCTGATCAAGCAAAGCACTTAACCTGACATTCTCTTCCATAAGCTTTCGAACTTCTGCTTCCTTCTGCATCTTCTCATTTTCTAGGTTTG
Source organism: Acanthochlamys bracteata (assembly GCA_019914995.1). Lineage (NCBI taxonomy): Eukaryota > Viridiplantae > Streptophyta > Magnoliopsida > Pandanales > Velloziaceae > Acanthochlamys > Acanthochlamys bracteata. Next base: position 3,514,789 of record CM034126.1, read on the forward strand.
CAGTCTTAGCAACCAGCCTGAAAATAATTCAATGATAAGCTACTGACCAACAACAATATATGAACAACCAAGTAACAGCAACCCAAAAATAAGACAAGCAACCAACCTAGAGATAATACAGTAACCTCCAGAAAAATTGATATCTGGGTTAACTTACTAGTTCACACAAGAGATGCTTCTAGCATTACACATGTCTCCTAACTTGTAATGTATAAAACAATTTCAGCTACCTCTATTCATTACTGCATAATAAACAAATATTTCTGCATCATAACCATAATTTTCACTTGTAATTACAAAGAGAATGATTATTTTATAAATTTCCACATACCAAGCATTGACAAGGTTTAGTAATTGACTATCGTACTGCACACGTAGTGCCAAGGCAAAGGTATACAACTTATAGCACAAACACTGCAAAGTAAAGATGAAAGCTAACCAACTAAGACATAGTACTCGTGCACTGAATATAAGCATACAATCCAACCTTTTTCCTATTGAGTTGTACTAACATCAAGGAAGTCATCTCTAGAATAAGCGCACACAAACACACGCATACTTCGGTTGGTGTGTTTGTTCAAACGTACATACACACACAGGCAAACATAAGCTATTACAAACAAAAGTTCAAAAAAAGTAAAAGTTAAAAGTAAAATGCGATAGAGGACAGTATTTAAACTAGAGAGGAGAGGTGAACTCTATTATGACAATTAGTACAGACCATACCTTTCAAAGAGCTTCTCCATCTTCTGGAACTGCTTCTCAGATGATAACAGGGTCTCTTTAACACTGATAAGACTGCTGACATAAGATCGAAGAGCCTCAAAATCCTGTTTCACACGAGAGAGCTCCTGCTCATTTTCTGCAGCACGTTGTCTTTGCCTAGATGTTTCTTGAACCATATCCTCCACCTTCAGCCGCATTTCATTCAGAATACCATTTGTACCTACTGCAAATCTCTCCATCTCTTCAACCTTTGCAGACATGGTTTCAACATGCAGCATGCTTTTTCTAATTTCTTCCTTTCCTAAGATAACTTTTTCCTTCTCGATAGCAGTTTCTGATTCTGCTATTATCGTCCTTTTGACAAGAGACTCCATAACATGTGATACTATCTGCACTGACTTCAACATTTCACCAATGTATGCTCCATCATTTCCATCAATAGGTGCAATGTTGCTGCTAGTTGCTAATGGTGCTTCACTATCTGAACTTTCAAATAAAGAAAGGTCAACATCTTTAGACCAATAAGACAAAGGTACTCCATCTCTATCAATAAACCCTACCCCCTCTTGCTGCTTAATACCACATGAAGTGAGAGCGAGCTGTGGGACTGCCATAATTCTAGCTTTTGATTTCAGATATGACAGCAAGGTTGCATTAGCTTTAACCCTTCGCCAAAGCAAAGACAGTTCCATTGCCCCATCATCAGTATATTGAATGCTAGCCGTTACCTCCTTAAGCTTTTCTTGTAATTCTTCAACCTGAGACTGATGATGCTCAAGCTCCAGTCTCCATGTAATGGTTGTTTCACATATCTTTGAATCAAGAGTTGGGGCTTCACTTTCTTCAAAGTCTTTCTCCATGGTTGATTCTTGTAGATAATGTAGATCTAAACAGGAAGTACAAACTTTGCAAACGTTACTTCTATAGTACAGAGTGGCCTTATAAATGAAACACATGCCAAGACATTAGTGCCCGCCATTGGAGCAGCATGAGTCATAAAATATAACAGGCAATGTGCATCATAAAAGTATAGCAAATAATAATGTGAATCACACTAGTTTCTACCAAATGATAACCAGAACTTTCATCTGCTCAGAGATTGCTGACACATACACGGTGTTAAAATGAAGGGGCATTCTTAAAAGAAGCATTACAATACATGAAATTCCAAATTATAAAAACTATAGTCATTACTAAAAGCCTCAAACCACGGACTGCAACAACTCTAGTACCTTTACTGAGGTAATCCCAATACAAGCATGAATTAAGCAAAAGAAACCCATATTGGGTATAGTACAATTTTTCATTTATTCTTATTCTTAATATACAAGTTCTAAGAATGCTTGTAGGTGTCATATATGAGTCGTCACATGCACATTCGGTTATCAGATACCAATAATCCTCTGAAACAAAGATCTATTGTCTAGCAGACCTTTTGCCATAGTACTTGACCACTTTCTCCCATCAGTAACCTCATCATTAAAAAGTCAGTAACCTCATGATTAAAAAATCAGCCTCAGGTACTATTTCACATTCCAACCCACCTTTAGACAATCTAAACCATTTCAACCTCATGCCTCAGTAGCTCTACTATAATCTGGCTTACAGTTTTAGAAAGCACGCACACACTTATGGCTTGTCTGTCTTCCAAGACGTTTACTTTCATGACAACCCCCAAATTGTTGATAACCAGGTTTCCACAGCAGAACATTAAATTGAATAGACCCTCACATATTACAGATCAAGCGATTTGTTTATCTGGAAACTTATACCTAAGAGCAAATCAGATCACTGACATCATATAAAAGTGCAGTCAATCGCTCTAAAGTTTTGTGTATCATTACTTCAAGTTAACAACTTCGACTCGTAGTAATTTACTAACAGTTAAATTCAGACCTAAATCTTTCCGTTCAAATCTAATCAAAACAGTACGGAAACTATAAGTAGCTCCTTCAAACAAAAGAGAAAGAGATCTAAAATTAGAAGATTTTGATTGTCTAGGAACTCACTTTACAAGATCTGAATCGTATTCAACGAGAAGAACGACGACCTCTCCAGGAATGAACCTGCCATCGCCGAGCCAATTTCTCTGATTATAACAAAGTAGTTATTTTCCTTTTTCTTTTTTCTTTCCCCCTTTTTTCTTTATTAGTTAGATAGAAAACTGTTTTCGGTTGTGAATGCCGATGGAAAGAAAGGGACGTTTTCAAGAAAATAAAAGCAAACTAAGGGTATTATTGACATTTAAGATCGCGTATCTTTTCGCGCGCTTATATTGTCAGAAACTAATAAATTATTTTAATATAGGACAAGGAAGATTTACTATTTGCAAGTAAGGACATTGGTTTAAATAGTTAATTAGAACTACATCAGTCACATTTTCATCTTCGAATCCAAAACTTGTGGCAGCGATCGTTCTGCAATCCACTGCTCGTCTCTCTTCCTCCCGCGCTCAAATCAAACAAAGAGCGCAAAATAACAGCAGGAAAGCTCTAATCTTTTCCAGTTTCAATTTCGATCTATCGAGTGTGCTCGCCGGTGAAAGATTCTGGAAGGTGACCATGACGGCGACGGCGCCGTGTGTACCTGCAGCCCTTCGTTCTTCTTTGCTTCTCTGTAGAGCTCACCCGAAGCTTTCATTCTTGATTAAGCCCGCCGTTGACCCGCGAAGAAAGGCTTCTTCGACTCGTATCAAAGCTGTTGATCTTGACACAAACACGGTCAGTATTCATTTCTCCTCAAACTTTTGCATTCTGTTTCTGGTGAGTTGTAGTTTCTACGTGGCGGTAGAACAACTTCTGTACAGTTGTTTTAATTTGAAACAATTTGATTTATGAAAAAGAACAATGACTCATTCAAAACTGAGTTGAGGAAATTAGTTATTTACTTCTTGTGGCAAGTGGAAACCAAGATTTGGAATGCTTACCTAAAAGAGCAGATGGTTCTGGAAATTCGTTTTGAGAGAAAAAGTTGTTCTTTGATGGCAGAAGTACTCTCTAGATATGCTTTTCATTTGTTTGTAGGAACATAAATCATAAGCAGAAAGCAATTCTTTGATGCTATCCGCAATGGATTCTGTTCTCGTGCAAAATGAAAAGTAGAAATGGCTAATCGATGGAAATGGCTTTTCCAAAGCACTTAGCTTTATGTGGCAAACAATTTGACTTAGTTGTGTATGATATGCTCAGGTTGTGGCAATCTCCGTGGGGCTTGCAAGTGTTGCAGTTGGTATTGCGATCCCCGTCTTTTATGAATCACAAATTGACAATGCAGTAAGTTAAAATGTGTCGGTCAGTCTTTATAATGGTGTTCTTAATTTGGGAATAGAGGGTAGATGTTTGGAATCTGATTAGTGATGCCTTGATCTTGTACACAGGCTAAGCGTGACAATACTCAACCTTGCTTCCCGTGTAGTGGAACCGGTGCTCGTAAGTCTTGTAAATTGAGATTATGGAGCATTTATAGCAATTTTACTGAGCATATGGTCTCAACATTGTTTCGTGCCAGATAATTAGATAGTAGATGCTTGCTATTACATGTGCTCGAACCCAAAGTCACACCATTTGAAGCACAGGTTAATGCTTAGTTGCATCTTCCAGTCGCTCCTCAATTCATTCTTGTTGTTTTCCTTGCATATGGTTTACATTATGGGTTGTAGTTTGACAAGGCCAGGACATCAAAAGACTGACCTCTGAAACCGGTGTTTACAATAATTTCAGGTTCTGTCTGAGACCAGGAGCATATATGTCATTTTTTCAACATTTTCTGGGTGCACATTTAGATTGTTTGTACGAGTATAACTTCCACTCAGCTATAAAGTAAATGGAAAATCTTTCTTTTTTTCAGAAAGATGTAGATTCTGCACAGGAACTGGTAGTGTTACTGTAGTGCTAGGCCCAGGAGAAACTGAAATCTCAAAGTGCATCAATTGTGAGGGAGTTGGCTCTTTAACATGCACAACTTGCCAAGGGACTGGGATTCAACCACGCTATCTTGATCGCAGGTAATGGATCTTTACTTACAGTTTTGCAGTTTCCATTGATAAAAATTTCTCATTTTCTAGCTGTCTTCTGATTAATTGGCCTAGATTTTAGTGAAATTTATATTTGCATAAGCATTGTCAAAGGAAAATTTTAACATATGAATAGGATGATTTTAATACTTATTCCTTAAGATTCTGGTCCGGGAGCTCCACATAGCATCGATAAATTCAGCTCAGGGCAGCATCAAATGATCTGTATTGCCTTCTCTCATTTTGTCTAATGAAACACTAGCTGTCAGCTATGAATTTAATATCACTGCAACGTCCAGTAGAAGACCGCTGAAATAGGAAAAAGAACTAGCCTGCATCCCTGACAATTACGAATTGAATGAGTGCTACACTTTTTCGCAAATAGAAAAATGAGAAAGGAGCACAAGTAACTCTTGTCACACCTGATGCTCATGCTAGTAGCAGCTCCTATTCGATTCAGAAAATTTTTCATAAACCTCACATTTGCTATGTAAAGTCCAGCTCCTAACGGAACCTGTTAAATACTTTACAAAGTTAAGCAGCATTATAAACAATTTTGATAGTAGATTCATTTCTACATAGAAGCTTAAGAAGCTAAATTAGATGAGCCATGGGAGCTTCTATCAATTTTGGTTGAGCCTCATGTTGGTCAGGTTGGAGTTAATGCTGCGTAGTTGATATAGGATATTCTAAAGTTTGCAAAAAAGGGTGATGAAGGAAAGAGATGAATTTGTAAGATACGAAGTACATAAACTAAGATAAGTTTTCTTACAAGTAGAATGAACGTATACATGACCTCTGACAGAATGTAAGTCTTTTGTCTATTATTCAACTAAAATATGTGAACAATACACTGAGTATGTGATTCTTATATCAGAGACACACATAACATTCAGGGTAAACACTTCATGTAAAAAGTTTAGCTAGTCCCAGTATGTAGTGTTTGCTTCGATTTTTGTCCTCATAGAATCTTTTGTAAATATAAAAATTGTTCTAAATTTGTGTAATTTGTTCTTCATTTGCTCTATCCATTCCTTAGTCCTTGCTCAACTGGCATTTTTAAAAAATTCGTCTGTCTGTGACCCAAGAAAGAATATGTCTTTTGAAGTTGTGCCTTGGAACTCATGGTATCTTTTTGTCAAAGAGTAATGCAATCCTTTATGTGGATCCTGTAGTTCCTTAAATGAACTCGAACATTTTCTTCTTTTTAAAATTAATTAAAAAATCTTTTAAATTCCTTGCAGGGAATTCAAGGATGATGATTGAAGACATTAGAAGATTACAAGACAGGCGTATATATGACAGAAATTTATAACAAGCACTATTTATACATGTGCAATTACATCGAGATACAGGGATCTTCTGTTTATTTTAATTCGTTTGTGATGCAGTTGCAAATTTGTAACACCATGTATACGTTCTTTCCATGCTCGAGTTTTGAATCTAAACGCTTAAATGCTCTGGCATCTGTAGGTTACAGTATCTTCTTTTCCAGTATATGTTTCATATTTTAATGCATCATGGCTAAGCATTTGAAGACTAAAATGTACTCAAATTGCGTTGGGGAAGCTAAAATTGGATAGCTTAATTTGCTGTAAATAATTGAAGAACGACAGTATGAATTGTTAGGAAGGCCTCCAAGAAACCATCATTTAGCTCTTTGCTGAGAGGCAATTCGAAAATTTTCCAGGAACTTGATTTTGTAAATCTAGGAACTAAATTTTCTAAGAAACCATGACGCCTATATATGAAATAAAATGGAAGAACAATGCAAGTATGTAGGATTGGATCCCACACTAAAAAAATTTACCAATTTTTTAGAAATTAGCATTTCTTATTTATAAATATATATCTATTCAAACACCCAGCGAATGTGGAACTATTAACGAGCATAAACTATTAAACCTACCAAGTCAGGATCCACTTGGCCTAACTCAAGGCGAGTTACTAAACCACTTTTAAATTAACTAGTTCGTTTTTATTTAGGTACAATTATAAATCCCTACGCTACTAATTCGGCCCTAATCCATCAAATTAATTCGTCTTTCATTCAAACTAACCAAGCCCTATACGCTACTAACTCAAGCGTAGCCTAACTTAGAGGCCCAACAATCTCTCCCCCAACAACACGCCAGGTGGCTTCACTCTACCGAATTCTGATATCAATTGTAGGATCAGATCCCCACACTAAAACACTTAGCCAATTTTTTAGGAGTTAGCATTCCTACTTATAAGCATATATTCATTACAGCACTCAGCTAATGTAGGACTACTAAGAGGTGTGGACTGTTAAGCCTCTAAAGTCACGGTCCATTTGGTCTAATCCAATACGAATTGCTGACTCACTTTCAAGTTAGCTAATCCGTTTTTTATTTAGACACCATCCTAAATTCATACACTATTAATCCGATTCTAGTCCACCAAATGAGTTCGTTTTTTGTTTGGACTCATCAAGCCTTATACGTTACTAATTTGAACGTAACCTAACTTAGAATCCTAACAAAATATATACGGAGATAGAATCCAATTCTTAGAAATTAAGATCGTGAGCATGGACTAGACATGAATAAACAAACAATTCTGATAATGATATTATCACAGAATGAATGGATGAATATATACATGAAGATAGATCATGTCATATTAATGGTGAAAGAATTATTTAGGAAGGAAACGTAGTAAATGGAAAGGAAATGTTAATGGCTGTAAAGTAGTTCATATTTGATGCAGCCTAAGCTAATTCCCTCTGTTTCATTTTTCTCCATTTTTAACTTGTTTCGGTTTCTGATCAGCTAATAATTTCTTGACAAAAACTGCAGAGGAAATAACGTTATTTATTTCTAGCATGTTGATAAAAATATAATATCAAAACTTAGCTAAGATAATAAAAGAAAATAAAAGAATTATTCTTTTCTTGTTGAACTCTCGCAATCACTGTTGCTTCTAATCTAGTAATCAAATTAGAGAAGGATAGAACACCTTCTTTAATTGCCTATATTTCTTCACTGATGATTACTTCCCTCCTTCCAACCTAATCAAATGAAAACAAAAACTTTTTCTTTTATTTTCTGTTGAAACGTGGCATAAAACAATTGGCAGAAACAAGTAGGTCTTTTTGTAATCTCAACCAAACTGAAAGTAAGACTCCGTATCCCGCCGACGCTTTCTGTTTCTTATACTTAATTTCTGTAGCACCTAACAAGCAAGATTTCTTTACGACGTGTTTCAAATATTTTTTTTTGAAAATAAAACATATAAAATAAATTTTTTTTAAATAAAATAAAGTAAAATTTAGTATTTATATTTTAATTATCTAATATATTAAAATTTTAAAAATGTAATTATATTAAATATACAAATAAAATAATAAAAATTAAAATTCTATATATAAAAATAAAATTTAAAATTTTAATATAATTAAAATATATAAATTATTAGAGATTTAAAATTTGACGAAAAAAAAAATATTACTTTTGCAACACGCCCTTATTCAAACTAACTACTCTAAACAATTAACAATCTAGATTATCTTTAACAAGAATTCCCTCAAACTCTACCCAGATCTTTAACAACTGTTTTTGTTCTTTGCTCCGGCGGCAAGACAATGGGTGCGAGGAACAACAGTAAGGGTTGTACAGGTTGGATTGTAGTTGGCGTTGTTGCTGCATTAGTCGTTACTGCTGCTGTTGTTGCAATCAAGAAGAAATCTTCGCACCATTCTAGGCCTCTTCCTGTACCTGGCCCTCCTGGCGCCGTCAATCCCAATTACGCCGAAGCTCTTCGCGTTGCTCTCCAGTTCTTCCAAATCCAGAAATGTAACATTCTTTAGTCTTTAATCTATCACCTTAAGCTTTTGGAGTTCTTTTTCTTGAGAAGAGATGAAGTTTTAGTTGAAATTCATAGGTACAATGTGATCTTTGTTGTTGCCGATCTATCTATCACCTTAAGCTTTTGAAGTTTCTTTTTTGTGAGGAAAGCTTGAGTTTTTAGTTGGATTTTGTTGGCAAAATGTGATCTGTTTTTTGCTGATCTGTCACCTTAAGCATTCAAAATTTTCTTTTTTGGCGAGGAAAGATTGAGTTTTCAAAAGAATTTAGTTTTTGGTTGAAGTTTAATTGAAATACGAAAGTCTACTTTTGCTGATCTGAGTTGGTTTTGAATCTGAGCATAGCTGGGAAGTTGGTGAATAACAAGATTCCTTGGAGGGGTGATTCGGCGTTAGATGATGGCAGCGAGGCGAAGATTGATCTTTCCAAGGGAATGTATGATGCTGGAGATCATATGAAGTTCGGGTTCCCAATGGCATTCACTGCAACGGTGCTGTCATGGGCTATACTGGAGTACGGGGATCAGATGTCTGCAGCAAAGCAGCTTGATTCGGCACAGGATGCACTCAAGTGGATTACAGATTACTTAATCAATGCCCATCCTTCGCCCAATGTGCTGTACATACAGGTGAGTACTGTATTTTATTTTCTAGAAGATATATGTTATTACGGTATATTGTCTAGGAATTAATTATGTATCTATTGGTTGTCACTTGTAGTAGCTTCCATCAAAGAGATGGTTGACTGGTTAACTAAAGATTTTATATGGTTGCTGCTGGACTAGACATTGTTGAGATCTTTGATTTAATTACATTTAATTGCACTTGTGCTGTGGATTATGCACTAATAAAGGAAGCTTGCTGCTGAGGTCAATCTTGGCTCATTTACTTGGATATATTAAACTCAATGCTTTAAAACAATGCCTCTTTGTTCCTTCCATGTAGGCAAGTTTGTTATGGTTCAACTGGAGCCTTGATTCTTATACATTGCTTCTTGATTCTTATACTAGCGAAAAGTTGTTTGTTGCATTGCATTCCAAATGTTGGTTCCTGTGTCCTTACAAAGGAATTCACATCTGTGACATGTGATGCCTTAACAGCGGATTCTTTAAAGAAATAATAGATTTCAGGAATTCTTGTTTGTCTATGTTTATTGACGGCTTGAATTACGTGATCATGGGTTTTAGGTGGGTGATCCGGAAGTAGATCACAAGTGCTGGGATAGGCCAGAAGTGATGACTGAGAAACGACCTCTCACACGGATTGATACAAAAACTCCGGGAACAGAGGTGGCTGCTGAAACAGCAGCAGCAATGGCTGCAGCTTCCATGGTGTTTAAGAAAGTCAACTCAACATACTCTGATGTGCTTCTTCATCATGCAGAACAACTTTTCACATTTGCTGATAAGCATCAAGTTTCCTACAGTGTCAACATTCCACAGCTTCAGAACTACTATAACTCTACTGGTTATTTTGACGAGTTATTGTGGGCAGCTAGCTGGCTCTATCATGCCACTGGGGACCAAACATATATTAGCTATGTCACTGTGCAGAATGGTAACACTTTTGCTGATTGGGGAAGGCCTACTTGGTTCAGTTGGGATGACAAACGTGCAGGCACTCAGGTATTGTTCTCTACTTAAATTGCATTGACTATCAGGTTCCCTTTATAATGACATTTAATTATGTTCCACTTCCTTATGTTATTTTTAATTCCTTTAGGTGGTAACTAAGTCAACTTTTTTTCCAAGGCAATCTTTCACTATTCGTACAATTATATCATTTACGTTGCTTCAAACTCACAGCTTCTTGATATCTAGCATGAAGGAGAGGTGGATGTTAGTATACTTTTCAAAATTATGTGAAACTAAAGTAAATTGCACGGGAACTATTAATTTACAAGAAACTCTCTTGTGAACTTCTCAGCACTAAATTTGTTCTTAAGGTGTAAGTATTGCTTATGAACTGCATTACAGATAACTAGTATAACCATATTCCAATTATCCTTGCAGGTGCTTCTATCAAGAATAAGATTTTTTGGTGCAAATCAGGTATCAAATGCAGAGAATGGGGATCTCCAGATGTACAGAAAAACTGCAGATGCTGTCATGTGTGGCCTACTACCACAGTCTCCTACAGCTACATCCAGTAGAACAGATGGTAAGATGACCTTATCCTATTTGAAGTCATTTCTCTCAACTTCAAAGCAAGAGCAAATTGCTCATACTTTCTCGTGCTCATTACTTTTGTTGCTATGGGGCTAGAATGCAAGTGAGAAATTCCTGTCTTTACATGAATCTGCTATGTATCTCACAATGGATCTTAACTACTTGAATAGTCTGCTTAAAGTATGATCTTCCTCTCTAGTTGGATTGCTGTATGCATTTAACTGGAGACACATTCATGAGATTATGTGGCTCCTTACTTTTCCCACTTTTTTTCAAGTGGAATAAAACATAATTGTGGTACAAAGACTTATCCGATTTGCTTTTAATCTTCATTGACTTTTGGCATGCCATTGCTTTAGATATAGTGGATTGTCCTAACCAAACTACTACTTTAGCATCATACTTAGGTCTGATATTTTCTCAAGTTGGGTCGTAGCTCAGATAACTGTCTTGCTTTGCTAGAACTCATGCAACTAGAAACAAACATACTCAGTTGGTTTCTTTATGTACAAGGTGGATTAATATGGATTGATAAGTGGAATGCTCTTCAGCACCCTGTAGCTGCTTCCTTCCTTGCTGTGGTTTACAGTGATTATATGCTCACGTCACAAACAGCAGAATTGCATTGCAGTGGAGAAAGCTTTACACCAACGGATCTTCGTAACTTTGCCATGTCTCAGGTGATGCAACCTTATAAACTTTGTAGAGAAATCGCTGCATGAAAAGGTATCCATTTTTTGATAATCACCACCTAGATAGAGTCTTTCTTGGCCTGAGGAATGGCATTTAAAATTTGAAACATCCACTCTAGGGAATGCTTTTTAGATTACTTCAATGTCTTACTTCTCCTTAACCCTAAATTTTAGGCTGATTATATCTTGGGTAACAACCGGATGAAGTTGAGCTACCTGGTCGGGTATGGAAACAACTATCCACAGCAAGTGCACCACAGGGGAGCATCAATCCCTTCAGATGCGAAGACAGGATGCAAAGGCTTTCAGTGGCTCAGTTCCACTGCCGCCAATCCAAATGTTGCTACTGGGGCCCTTGTAGGCGGTCCTTTTCAAAATGATTCATTCATAGACATACGAAATAATTCAATGCAAACTGAGCCAAGCACCTATAACAGCGCTGTCCTGGTTGGTCTCCTTTCTGGCCTTGTCACAACATCTTCGGTCCCCCTGACCTTTGCGTGATTCACTTCTTGATGCTTGAAGAGTAACCATCCATAATACATTATCATGCGAGGTGTGGTGGGATTATCAACATGGAGCGTGGTGGTCATGTGCATTGTACATTATGGCTGATATGGCCTTGTATCTATTTTCTTTTTTTGGTTTTGTTTGACCTTTTAGAGCAGTTCCCATGAACGATTTTTGAAGCATATGCAGGATTTCTTGTGATTGGGCTTGTAGAAATGGGTGTCTCTCAAGTTGCTTAAGATACATGTATTGATAGCACAGTGTAGTACTGTAGACATTCGTGAATGATGTAGTAGAAATACTAGAATGAGTGTAGTTGCAGATAATAGCTTGTCTATTTGAATAGTTGTATTCTCTACCAATGATTACCTGGTGAAACAAATCAAACTACAGCACTCTTCCCTTTAAAGGTACCATATTGCCCGAGATTTAATGAAAAAGCCTATCATGTTTTGCTTTTTCATCTAAGGTAAATCTAATTTTAGCTACTGGAGGCAAACAACCAGCTCCTTTTTCCACTGGCTTTCCAACTTTATTACTATGCTTTCTTTTTGCTGTTCCTTCTTTTACTCTCTTGCTTGGCTTCATCTCAAAGGTACCAACTGACGAGCAAAGCAATGCATTTGCGTAACACCTCTCATGATTTCTGTTGGATATTGATTTCAAATCTTTAATCAAATTCATTACTGCAGTTCATGCATCAAACTCCAATGCAAAGTCAGCATTTTAAAATTATTTATGTGATATATCTTATTTAAAGTTGAAAAATTGGAATTTAGAAAGTTTTGTTTAGGTTAAGAGGGTGTCTTAGTTACATAAAAATGAGTTTTATATGAAAGTGAATTTCGTGAAAGCAAAATTCAATGAGGAGTAAAGTTTGGCAGAAGTAAAATTCAAAGTGGTAATTAAAACGCTTGAAGTAGAATTTAGACTTAAATGTTTTTGGAAATTGAGTATGGTGTGGAAGTGTAGTTTAAAGTTATAACTAAAATACATAAAGTTGGGGAACTGAAAATCTGGAGGTAAGAATTACAGTCCTTTCAATTGAAACATGCTCTAAGTACACATGAACGTTAAAATGAAAGAATCTAGCGACAAAAGGATCAAGAGGAGCATGTGAATGTGAAGCTGTTGTTCTTCCTTCTTGGAGCCCTCTTCACATGCTTTGCTTTGCTTTAGCTTTCTTCCTTCTTGCATCAACTTTTCAGTGGCAGCAAAAAACTTTTCATGCATGTCAGTGTCATTGCAAGCAAAGTTCTCAGTATGTAAATCTGGACCAGAAACAACAATTCACTACAGTTTGTATTGTATAGTAGGTTAGGTGAACATAAACTTAAATAGAAATTCCAAGGAATCTATCCATGTTTCTACATAGCAGATTTCCATAATAGAGAATCGAGAAAGTATTCAAACATCATCAGTTTTTCTTTTTCGTTTTAGTTTATGTTCATGTTGATCTGAATATAGTATAGCAAAGAAATCCATGGGTCACTCCATTCATATTCGAAAATCCTTAGCTACTTCTCATAAGATTTAATATCAAGCAATGCGCATATCAGTTACAAATACCAATTTGTTTTTCAGATTCATGCATGATCGAAGTAAGAAAATCCTTTGCGTCTCCTAAATTTCTGATATAATTTATAATCAAAACAAATCAGACAGAGAAATAATTTCTATAAAGTAAAGTATATAATAGGAACACAACTCCATCGAATGGCAATGCTATGCACTTTCAAACTTATTATTTATCTTAAAAGAGGAGAAAGAGAACTAATTATGAGCTAAAATAAATGTTCTACGCCTTATATTGAAAAACTCATATCCTACTCCAATCTGTATCAAACTATTAAGGAACCGAACGTGGTCCGCATGCTTGACTCGTGCGAAGCGCTATCGACACCCACGACAATTACCAACATACCCTTAAATATCTTCTACAAACATCTGTAACGTAGGTTTAGTTTATTCCACAATCCAAATCCCTTGAGAACTCAATCAACGATTGATATTATATCCGCACAGTGAGATTAATTGTTTCTAGATTCTTTCAAATAGGGATTATGATTACGGAGAAATTCAAAATCGAGAGTAGATAGAGAGGGAGTGTTGAAGTTGGTTGTTGTCGCACGGTGTGGCCCGCTCACTTGATTTCTTCTCCGATCGGGCGCGCCTGTTCGCCGGAGAGTTATCAACCGCTCATTTTCCTCCTTATATAAACAAAGAATCGTTTATCGTTCTCGTTATCTTTCGGTTGGCGTGCGAAACAAGCATAACAGTTTCCTTTCTTTCTGTGTGTTGAACGATTAAGGTATCCTTTTCTTCTCTGCCATTTCATTATTCGTAATTCTAGCTTCTTATAATTCTTTTTCAATGTCTCGTTTTGAAGTTAGTGCCAGATTTCGGTAATTTGTTTGATTTTTCATTTTTTCCCCTGTGTTTGTCTGCCATTCTTGAGCGAGTTAACAGATTTGAGTTATAGAAGAATATTTTAATCTGGACAGAATTATGTAGATTTATTTACTGTTGTTTGATTAGGTTATGTAAAATTTGTTCATACTCCTAGATTAGTTATTGCATTATTTCTGATTAGTTGTTGAAATCATGCATGTAATGTGTTTGAATTTATGCGGCAATGATTGTTTAGCACATTACCAGTAACTGAAATTAGTTGGCCTGAGTGTGGTAATGAAGAAGTGCATTCATGGTTGGATTTCTTAAGCATGCAATGTGGTTGATTGATCCAGGTTATTTCCCTTCATGCTAAGTTAGGTTGTTTGGGAGGTCACCGACGAATTCTTTCTGCTTTTGTACATGTGAAGTGATTTAAGATGGGATCATTGCTTACTAGAGCCCTAGTGTAAGTACAGTTTCATAACCATCTTTTTGTTTGTCTAGTATAGAAGATTGGAGCAATGAGCTTCTAGTCTAACTTTTTCAATGCAGGATGGTCCTTGGGTATGCTTACCCAGCCTATGAGTGCTACAAGACAGTTGAGCTGAATAAGCCGAAGATTGAGCAACTCAGATTTTGGTGTCAGTATTGGTAACTTTCGCACTGTGCTTGATCTTAACTGATATTAGTTAATAGTTAAGACCTTTTCGATCCTTTTAGATGGAAACTGTAATTTATACACGGACACAGGCCTGAAATTTTGAAAAAATAGGGATGTTCAATATATGCCATTTCCTACATTCAACTGCATTAAGTTTCAATATTATCCGAGCCTTACCTAGAATAATTTGTCATCATCTAGCCAATAAGAAAATCTTACATGGGTTGCTAATCAGATGGTAGCACATGTATTATGCATTTCATGGGTTCTAATGGAACAATGTATTACTGATGGGGTATATTTCCCCTTTCTATTCATAATTATTTGCTCTATTTTCTGTTTGACAGAAGCTGTATTTCTCTTATTGAATGCAGGATTCTAGTTGCTTTACTCACAATCTTTGAGAGAGTAGGAGATACCTTCATTTCTTGGTAATACCATCTCAAGCACATAATTATAAATTTCACATATTTGTTGCTTGATGTTTCATTCTTTGTTTATTTTGAAGGTTGCCAATGTACTGTGAGGCTAAGCTGGCATTCTACGTGTATCTTTGGTATCCTAGAACCAGGGTATGACATCTGTCTTCTTATATTGGTTATTGTTGTGATCTGTACAGGAATTTAACTTGCTCTGTTTTGTAGGGTACAACATATGTCTATGACACCTTCTTCAGGCCATGCATCTCAAAGCATGAGACAGAGATTGATCGTAATTTGCTTGAGCTGAGAACAAGAGCTGGAGACATAGTTGTCCAATACTGGCAGAAGGCAGCTATATATGGACAGACACGATTCTTTGAGATATTGCAATACGTCGCTTCACAATCACAATCCCAGCCATCAAGACCTCGTTCTTCTCAGGTAGAAACCTAGCATGTGTGGTAGGCCATAATTTGTCTACCTTGACCTTCTAATGTAGAATTTTCAATCTCTTATATATGATAGGTTAAATAGCCTTTGCTCGTAGTTTAAAAGGAAATTTACTTTCTACCTATTGCAAAGTTTATGTATGTATGTTCCAAATGCATTCTTCTCATTTGATGAGCACTACACAAAGAGATACTTTTATGGATTGAATGAGCTTGTTGTAGGCGTTGTTAAAGTCCCTATCATCTTAGATGCTCTTGTCTTTTTGTTGTAGTTATTGTTTTAGAAACAAGAGGTACATCAGCCCGCAGCAATGGTAGGCTTTGTGAATTTTATACATTTCGATTGCATTGCTTTCTTTTTTCATATTGACAAGGTGGACCATACCACAAAGATGGAATGTTCAAATCCTAGCCTGTATCTTTTTTTGTTGAACATGATATGCATGTGTAATGCTCATCACCTAAGAAGAATGAGTTGGGAATGTGCTGACCATATGAATGTATGGCCACTAATTATGAGAAGATAAAAGCTAGTTAATAATGTATAATATCTTCTGTTACATTTTGTTTTTAAGCTTTAAGGCCCTTGTTATTTTAACAGCACTTTCCCTGATGGTTGTTATTTATGATTTTAGTGGCAACCGGTTCATCAGCCAGCAATAGCAGCCGGTCGCCAGCCAGCAGCAGCAGCAACAACTGGACCGACTCGCCAGACAGCAGCATCTGCACCTTCCCGCCAGTCATCAGCAAGTTTGCAGCAGGCAGAACAATTAACATGTATACCACCAAGCCCAACTAAGACCCAGCAATCGCATGAATCTGCAAGGACGAGTCTGCAAACGCCTGTAGTCTCTGCCTCTCAGCCTCGAGCCTCTTCTGGCAATAGCACATCAGAAGCCACTAGTAATGCTGTTCAGACAACAGAAGAAATGGAAACTGATTCAGTGAAGGTGCTGGCCAGGGAGGACTTGAACCCATCCGGACAGGAAAATACAGCGGAAGAATCTATTCGCTTCACACGTGCAAGGTTGAGGAAAAGGTCATAACTTGGCGGATAGGGGTATATGGCATTGGCAATTCCAAGTAGCATATTAACAAGCTGACAGAAAAAAAAAAAGAATTGATGGCCATGTTGAATCTCTTTATTCATGAACAATTGTCAAAAGCTGCTGTTGTTCATGAGCTATTATTCTATTTTCCATGGGATGTGGCTCATGAGCCATATTAGGTGATAATCCATCATCCATGGGTTGCGGTGTATGGGCAATGGGGGCATGTCCTATGGGGCTGTTTGGTTCAGTTTTTCTCCAACAAAATTTTTCAATTCTTTATTTTACGTTTTTTAATACATATTTTATAAGTATATAAAAAATTTATTTAAAAATTTAGAAA
Organism: Acanthochlamys bracteata; assembly: GCA_019914995.1. Lineage (NCBI taxonomy): Eukaryota > Viridiplantae > Streptophyta > Magnoliopsida > Pandanales > Velloziaceae > Acanthochlamys > Acanthochlamys bracteata. Next base: position 3,532,041 of record CM034126.1, read on the forward strand.
GTGTAAAAAAATTCTACGAAGTGAAATTTTTTTATTTTGCATATTTTTTTTATTTTTTTTGAAATAAAAAAATAAAACTTATTTTTTAAAATAGATAAAAATATTTTTTATTTTATAAAAATTCTATTTTATAAGTAATCTCAAACGATCCATAGTCCATTGACTAATTCGAGTGCTGCTATTCAGTGGCCCTCGTGAGCTTCAGTTTCAACGTGGCATATCCATGTCATCAGCATTCAACATTTAATTTAGAGTATTTGTTTAAAGCTATATTGTATAGTTATGAGCTAGCGTGTATGCGCTTTAGTCAATGATATGCTATTCTACTTGGAGTATGGTTTAACGACTATTATCATAAGTTATAACTTATATATTTAATTTATATATCCAATAATAGAAATTATTTTTAAAATTTTGCATCATGGCATAGTACTGAAGTTCACCAATGTGTTTCTAAAAAATAATATATCTGTATTTTTATTCATATATATATACATATATATTCTACAAGCTAATGGTTTGTAAAATATTACTCATGAGCTATTGGTCATAGTTATTAGCGATGGATTGCCATGTTGACAATTTTTAATATCTAGGCTTCAAAATGCATTGCCGTTTGACAACTTTTTTTGCAAGAGAGTTGGATTAAAGGCTTATTTCAATTGCACAAAATTAATTTTTCTTCGCTAGATTTTAGATTTTAAATTATTTATATTTCAGCTTACTTCCAATTTATCGAACTCACAAAATTTATTTATTACCCAACTCAATTTTATCAAATTCAGTTTTAGAAAACTCATTTCTTATAAATTAAACACCCTAAAAGGGGTGACTCACAGCATCGACGAATTTGATAACAATGATGGCATCGTGGCATCACAGACGGCACCCAGGTTGAGCACAACTTATAACTTCGATGTGTTTAGACAAACAAGCAATTGCTGTTCATCGTAAGCAGAAGCAACTTTGCAGATGTCTTGTTTCAGCTCAAACTTTGAAACTGCAAGGAGGCTGAGGAGAAGCTTGAACTTCTAATCAAAGTCTCTGTACAATAAGTTGAAAGATCTGATGCTTATTATGTAAGTATGAACAGCAAAGGCCTACATAACACAAGAAAATTGGTAAATTTACAACAAAAAAGCAGACCAGCGTTTTTGCTGCACAATTTTATGTGCATACACTATAGCGCAGACTTGTGCCTACTTCGCTTTACATAACAAACAACATTCTATAAATGCTGTAATAGGATACTCACGTCCTCCATCTATCTGTGACAGTGGCCTGTACATCTGCTAGAAACCAGTAATCTGCATCCTTCTGCACATTTTAAGGTTATATCAGGTAAAAATACTACTTCAGCATAGAACCAAATAGACAAGGCTCTAGAAAGGAACACTTACATGAACATCGTAAGGAACAATTTTCATAAATCCCTCAACAGATCCCTTTGAGATAGTAGAAACTGAAGATGTCCCGTCCGTAGCTTGGTCTTGACCTAGTTGTGAAGCGCCACTGTCCCTATCTGCATGCGTGGACAGTAAAGGTCTCTCACCATTATGATCGCTGCCTCTATCTTCAAGACACAAATTCATGTATTGTGACTGGACATGTTCCGAAGCTTCAGATGTGCCCTCATGATTGCTGTAAGGATAATTCTTTGATATCATTATATAATGAACAGACACAGTTCATTTTCAAACAATAGAAACTACATTACCTACCTGACTAGGTAGCAATCTATGGGACCCATTGCACTTCTCAAAAGAATTTGGTACCGACTCTGGGAAAATTCAGTACCCTGTCCAAAGAAATCATAAACTTCAGCGACAGACTACTTCATCTGCTATCAGATTTCAATATTCAGATTACTTAATGCTATGAGTCCTTTAGAGTCCCTCCTTTCTGTGGAAGATGGGGGTATACACCTACTTGGGATAGGCTTTGAAAATGGATGGTGCAATTCAAAAAGAAATGCTGGTAGGGAGATATAGATTTAAGATTAACTTACCTCGGTAGGGAGGAACTCTGATAGGGAGACATAGATTTATCTTTAAGTTTAACTTACCTCATTAGGGTCAGGAACTTCGAGACTGGTTCCATGAGGAGCTTGTATGGCTATAAGGGTAGAATCCTATTAGAAAAAAGAAAAGATATTTCGACCTTTATAAATTTCCATACCAAGAGCCAAGTAAGTTATTAGTCACGAAAGTCAAAAACAAACCTTATAGATTGGAAGGCTGGATATATCTTCTTTGGTAAGAAAGAGCCACCTGAAAGGTCATTATTCAATGATTAAAACAATTCACCTTTATAATAGGTAACCGTTGAGGATATTAGCTATACTTTTGTTTGTATTCATCTTCTCCAAAGGACCTCAGTCTGTCTTGTGCAGCTCTAAAGAAGCAGATAGAAGTCAGTAACTGCTTTACAAACTAGACATGTATGCTCTTTTTATTTCTTACAAAAGCACACTGCCACCCACCTTATTTTATCATCAAGTCTGCAATCCTCAGCACGCAATGCTTCACACTCACTCTGAGCAACAAGAAAGACCAGGACATGAGCGTTAATCTTCATTAATGCACAAAAAGAAGAAACATAAAGCAGAGCTGCTTGATCTAAATTTGTTAACTAATAATAGAACTGACTGTTACAATGCACCTACAATTGGTATTAAGCACTGTTGATATCCGATCACAGGCATAGATCAGATTAAAAAGACTTCATGCCAATAGCCAGTACAGATAGATTCAATGAAGACAATGAAATATCTTAAGAAAAAACATCATGCCAACATTAAGACATCAAACTGACATGTTTCTTTTGCCACCTCTACATCCTTATACACTACAGAGAATGCATATAGACTTGGAAGTCTGATGTACATCAGATGTAATCAGTGAAACAACCTAGATTAAGTTTCATTATGTCTACTACTTTACTCTAAAACCTTTACCACATGCCTATGCTCAACGCTGTAGTGTTACTAGCTTGACTTTGAATTGTCCACCAACAATTTCTATCTGGCTCTTCTAGAAACATTCACGCACTTAAACAATCTAATCACCATTTGTGTGATTCTCATCATGAGGTAGGGCCATAGTCTGCTTTTTATAAAATGGACAAAATGCCAGTAGTCATTGAAAGATAAGTTAGGGATAACAGAGAGCAGGAGATTAGGAACACAAGTCAGAACAGGTAACAGTTGTGTATCACCCACAAACTGCATTCATCTTACAACAGGAAAACTGACAGCATAAGATAATGAAATAAACATAAAGGCATGATTGACTTAAAGAATTGTTGCATCATGTAGGCAGTGAGCTGCCAAGATCAAAGAACAATCTTGACAGATACACATCATTACAAACAAAAGAAGGAATCCTGTTCTTTGATCTAATACTTGAATAAGAGTAGACTAAGAGTGCAATTAGAATATCATATCTTCATGTATGCATGTATAGCATACAAAACCCATGAGTGACCTTTAGTACATGTAAAGGGTAATTGAACTGCATAATACTATTAAATGTGACATTTGCACCTCAAAGAGACAGCAGGCGTTTGTAGTACTTATGCATACCTGCAAATGTGCAATATGTTCGCCCAGTCCTCTAGGTCTTGAAATATCGATTCCCCTATTTGAAAACATCTTATCAGAAAAAGCTATTTGATTACTAGAAGAAGAAGGAGAGAGAGAGAGAGAGAGAGAGAGAGCAATGAAGAGTGTAATTACTTCCAACGAATCCTGTTCTTCAATTCCTTCTCAATCAATCCTACTCCTTCAAGCACATTGGTGATATCATATATCCTCCGTTTTTGAACCTGTCAGAGCACACAAGAGGCACAGGTGATAAGCAGTTCATCTTGTATGAATACAATAAGCAGTCTTAATATCAAGACAAGGTCATACATCCAACATATCTGCTGCACTATTCAAATCAAGAATGCCATCTTCTGCCTGCTTTAGAAGATTTAGGAACTTCTTTGTTAATAACCCTGAAAGTATTAAGTTGTAGAGCCACTCATTATTGTTACAGATGGCAAAATGTAGCAGTGGAAATCTCATTCCTATTCTGAGGTTCAACTTACCAAGAGAACTATCATATCGACAATTTGATGGTGCCAAAGTGCTCAAAGGGTTACCTGAAAAATGAAACACTGATATCAGAGACCACATCATTGTTTCTCTCTTTTCTCTTCCTGCTTCTTTCAATAAAAAAATAACCAGATGTATACAAATATGAACTTACCATGGCTAGTAACTGAATCACACTTAATGTGGCTACTAACAGATTACATACATTCTAAATTTGTTGTTTCTATACTCTGACTACTAATGTACATAAATTAATCAATTCTGATGGAAGAAAAGGAGAGTAGAATCACCATCAACCGATCCATCAATCTGCACTAGCTCTTTCTTTGGTTTCAAGGATTTTGTCTTTTTAGGACGCTTAGCACCAATGGATAAGACAGGTGGAAGTACACAAGTATCAGGTTCTTCTTTAGGAAGTATATTGGCTGTAGCTTTAGCACTCTCGACGTCGTGATCCTTCGTCCCATTTAGGTGTTTTGCCTGCACAATGTTTACAGACATGTTTTTAAAAAAAAAATTGAGTAGAAACAATCATTTGAGGTGCGACGAGGAAATATTTATTAAAACTAGCAAGAATAGCTACAAAGAAAATATTGGTTAGAAAATTCTATTAGTGTAATTAGAATGATCCTGAAAATGTTGGAGCCGATGTATGCTTAGTGAGGGATTTCCTAACAAATATCTCTATTACTCATTCAAAGTATTCTACAAAATTTAAAATAAAATAGAAGAGATTATTTGATCCACATCCTATGTCCAGTGAGTCAGTCATTGTATATCCTGTATACTTATGCACTAGAATGCTTCCGGAGAAACTACAAAAACACTGTCATTTAACTTGAGATGATGGAACTGGAAATTGCCCATAAGTTGCCAAAATATCTTTACTGACTATTATATAAATTTATTTTCTGGATACAAAGCATCCAGCTTAGGCAGTGTAATCAAGATCAATGCAAGGATCTAAAGAAAACATGTCCAGAAATGCAGCAGCTCTCTGGATACCAAGGTACAAAGAATAATATTTGACAAAAAACTTGCTACATCTTTCAGATAATGAAGGGTACGAAATTGTTAACGAATACTTGCGACAGTAAGACAACTGATCAAACATACACAATCGGTGTATGAACTAACAAGACCAACAGGATATTCTAGGAGACAAAATGCAAAAAAATTCTCAACATTTTCTCAAGTAGGATAAAAAAAAGGAGCAGGAAGTTAACATATAGCCGAGATAAACTAACATTTAACGTCGGTACTGCTAACTTGGTGTGCAAACAAGCCTGTAATACATCTCTGTCCCATATCATCGTGACTAACTAAAACGACATCCAACTAAATACAAGTTATAATTACCTCAACTATAATTGATTAACAGCTAATTTTCCCAAAAATAGCATTTACTGCACCAGTAATAGCTGCTGTCAAACTAAATCTCGAACTGATCAACAAACAACCAAAGCCCATACGAACTACTAAGCTTATAATCAAACAAATCAATGCATTTTAGAGAACAATTATACCTCCGGAAGGTTAGCAGGGGTAGGGACGGAAGCAGAAGCCTTCCTCTTCTCAATCGCGTTTAAGAACAGAGAGGGATCGAAGCGTTGCTGCGGCAAAGGGGAGAATGGAAAGTTAAGGTTGGTTGGATGACGTAATATCGCCGCCGGCGTGAAGCGAAGCTGCGGTGGCGGGGGCGGTGGTTGAACACTTGCTCCTTCTACTCCTGACATAACCACAGGAAATCGAACAAAATCGAACAAACAAATTTCTGAATAAGAGAAGCAACTGATTGAAGTAGAAACCACAAAGAAGGGAAAATTTTCGAGAGAGATTATAGGAAATTGTTGATGAAATTTCTTTTATCGATCGAGTTTTGTTGATGTTGGGAATGTGAAGATTTGGGGGTTTTTTGTTTTGCGCGTAACCGGGCGCGCGTGTGCGTGCGAGTTCGAATCAGGGAGTTCAGTTACTATACTAATGCACGCACGGTGCGGCCACTTTTAAATCTCTACGATGAGAATCTTTTTCTAAAATGTACGTCTTATGAGCTGAGCGTAGAACCGGGGTGATCAGTTGGGAGCAGAAGGGAGCGGTGGCGTTCTGGTGTTTCCGGACTGTAGTTTTGGTTATCCAATGACTTTATTTTTCGTTAAGAGGTAAAAGATCGGGTAAATGTAATTTCTTAGCCAATTACGGTACTTGGCATGCTGGTGTTGCCGTGATTCAACAATGTAGAGCGTCTCATAACTGACACTGGTTTTTACTACCTGAAATGTTGTTGAATTTCCTAAAAACTAAGTTTATCTACTTTGATTACATTTTCTAAAAAATGTAATGGTCAATTATTGCAATTGCATCAAACTATTCCACTAAAGTTTATCTACTCAGAGAGCTTAAATGGGCCAAATCAGGCATTCACTATAAGGGCTCAAACAATCATGCATTTTCCTGATTCCTTTAGGCTCATTAGCCCAGTGCAAGCCCATTTGACCTACTATGTACTGTGCAGTACCAATACAGCAACTCTACGCACGCCTTCGTGGTCTTCGTTCGTTTTCGTGTCGTTTCAGTTCGATATTCGAGTCGATCATCAGAAGAAGAACAAACATGGAAAAAGAAGAAGATTCGTTCATTGAGAACTACACAGCGTCGGAGCTCCTCACTACTTGGGCTCCTTTTCTAATCCGTGCCCTCTGCAATCCTTGCTCCGCGGCACTCCGCCGCCGCATCTCCGATCTCTCTCCCCCTTTCCATGATTCTAACCCTGCCTTCGTTGAAGAAGAATCACGATCACCAATAGCAGCAGCAGCAGAAGAAAAGTCGTTTGATTATTGTAAAAGTCGTGGCGGTTGGGGCACTGATCATCAGGAAGAATCGGTGCCAGTGAAGATGTCTTGGGCTGATATGGCGTAGGAGGAAGACGAACTAGAGGAAGCCGCTGCGGTTGTGACAGTGGAGAAGACAGCTAAGAAGACTGCACTGGAGCTGTCGAGGGCGGAAAGAGAGCAGATTAGGTTTCTTAATTTTGGAAGGAAGAAGGATTTCATGTGTTTCAAGAGAGTGAAAGGGATGATGGTAATGTACTTGAAGGGTTGGAGCTCCACACTGGGGTTTTCAGGCTGCTGAGGGGAAAAGGATATTTCTGTATGATCTACAGGAGAAGGGCAGACATGGGCAGCTTGGAGGTTGATGCTGTTCCGTTTTACACGTTGTTGCTTTTTAGTTCATGAAGATTTAATCTTGTTGAGTAAGTTGAAGCTCGAAGTTGCACAAGTTTTCTTTAGTTCCTTATTTGTTTGAATTTGATACTTGTCATGTCATGCTACTGCTAAAAGAAACATTGTAACAGGGAATTAGCTGACTTTTTTCCTGTTGCAGATTACGAATCTTGGTAGGCTTGGGATGAGATTAATGAATAGACAGCATTCGAAGTGTGTGATATAGAAACCAAGTAGTTATGCTTGGTTCATTTGCAAATCAATGCTAGACGTCTATCTGCCAATGTACTTGTAGCAGAGACAAACTTATCCTCAGAGGAAGTTACTTAAGTATAGGAATACAGGTTTATGTTCTAAATGGTAGTGTGGGTTGTTAAAGGAAGTGCTTGTAGAATCTATTGTGTATGGCAAGATTATATTGCCTTAATGTGAGGTTACAAGGTGTTTGCAGTCAACCTTGCTTTCTTGTGATAAGTTGCTATTGTGCAGATATAACAGTTAGGGATTGCCTTTATATTTTGAAGTAGTTATTAGAGTAAAAAAGTTTCTTGTATGAGACTCAGTAACCAAAATTGAAACATTGCAGCACTTGTACAAGGTCTATAGGTTGATGGCATCAACAGGATGGTTATCCACTGGTAGTGTGGACATATGAGGCCCATTATAGGTTTTACATGTTGCATGGCTTTATATTGACTGTGTGTAAGGCTTTAGCCAACTTGGCTCACAAGCATTCAAATGTAAGATGAGAGAAATCACCATGTGTTTGCTTCTATGGAGTTTAAATAAAAGATGAAGACATATAGTCTCTCTCAAGAATATGTCTTCTTGTGATTGGGATGCCCGCTTCATTTGTTGCTTGGTATCTGACATTTAGTTTTGTACGTACTTGGTTGAGGAATTTTGTTCTGGAATACATGACAATGCTCTTTGAGAATATTTGTGTGAAGAATAAGCAAGTTTCCTTTCTTTGAAAGATTTCATATAAGATTGAGAAAATAGTCATTAATTTGAATGCGAAGAGGAAGAGAGCTCATAGGGTAACTTTGATTAGAATGCTGTGAGTAATCGTTTGCATCAATGCAAGTTTGGATAGATGGCAAAAGCTTTTGTAAGTTCAGGGCATTGGGTTTTTAGATTGGTTATGATATCTCTTTTTGCTTCACACCTTCCCAGTGTTATCAATGCTCTATATTAAGACCCTGTCATTTCATAAGTATCTTCAGCCTTCCGTCTAAGCAACCATAACAATATAATACAGGAATGCCTTTCCTATTCCTGATGCTTGCAGGATCAGCATATTTGAAGATAACACCTAACTGTCCAATTTTAAATTTTTGAATGATGGTTATCTTTGGCAAGAAGATGCATCTGTCTGAGAAAGTTCATGTTGTAATTAGAGGCCTCAGTTAATATACTGATCTCTTTGACAAGTCTGCTCATCTAAAACTTGAAAGTTAGCATTTAAACTTTAAGCCTGCTGATGTTTCCTTTCTTGTTCTGAGTACCACATATATCCTGGAAATGTTATTAGAAACACATGACAATATTTGAACCTATGAGTAGCTGAGAAGTTATAAAGTTCCTGTAACCTTATAATTCTGGTTGCTATTTGCCACCTCCTGATGTTCGGTATTAGTTCAACATAAGTCAACCTGCTCTTTTCCTTCAATATCTTTTCTTGCTTTCTCATTGAAGTACGATCGTCTAGGTGGAAACTGAGATATACAGGGCATTCACATAAATTTGTGATTTTTTCTTCTGTTTGTTTTCTTTATGTTAGATGTATGATAAGTCTATATCATATTTAGGCTGACAATTGTCATGCATATTGATATGTTATACCATGGTTATATTGTCTTATGGCGTGTAGAAGTTTACACCTGGTAATTTTTTGGCTCATCTTTTCAGCTGTATGGTTAGGTGGTACTCAGATCATATCTAAATATTTGCTTGCAGAGCGTACTTATTCGGAGCCAAGAAAATGGATGCGAGGCAAAGGAAGGGTTACAATTCAGTTCGGATGCTGCTATAAGATTATTCTATGGTAAGTCCTACTCACTCGTACTTTGTCCATCTGGATACGTGTTTATTGCTTGAAGTTGTCCGGAGTTTGATAGCATTATATGCAACAGGATAGGAATGGGAATCCACCAGGTATTGTACACGGCCTAGTTGTTGATCCCATGCCACAATTTTTCAAGGTGATTATAAGGAGGCTTGTAAAGTGGCATGTGTTGCCAACCTCGTGTGTACCTAATAGCTGTATAGTGAATATATACAAGCAAGGGGATTGCATACCTCCTCACATTGATAGCCATGATTTCATGAGGCCTTTTACTAATGTGTCATTTCTTAGCGAGTGTAATATACTCTTTGGTTTGGATCTGGAGATTGAAGGACCTGGGGAGTTTAGTGGAACAACGACCATACCATTTGCTTGTCGGGTATGTATCTTGTTCATATATTCATTGGTTGGTATCATATGATTACAGTTTTGTATTATTTCTTTTGTTATTTTCTAGTTTTGGCGATATAACTGTGTCATTTGAGCATTCCAGGATGTATGTGCTTATAATATTTATCTTAACATACAAGAGAATGAATGTCATTACTGACCCTTGCAAAATTTAGTGATTGTTTCATTTCTGTTTCCAGTTGGCTTTTCTATTGTTTTTTCTTTCTTATTGTTTCATTTCTGTTTTCCAGTTTGTGTTTTTATTGTGTTTCTTTCTTTCATTCTTTTTATTTTTATTTTTCTTCTTTTCTTTACTATCAAACTTACCCTGTTTTCAGTCATACGCCCTTTTTCAAGTATGTGATCTTTCCATGTTTTGCAAGCCAAGCTTCCTTTCTTTTTTCCTGAATAATATATGGAACTTTCTTCTAGTGATTGTCTTTATAGTGGCATGTTGATGTTAAGAAGATTTGCAGTCTTTCTTCCAGATGTCACAACCAGGTCGGTCCTTGTACTGAATGGCAATGCTGCAGATATGGCAAACATTGCGTTTCTGCAGTCCCCACCCAATGGTATTTTCAAGAAGATGCATATTTTGCAACTTTAAACTCCTTCTCTGATTAGAGTCAGAATTTCAACATAAATTGATCTATCCCATAGATATCAATAACCTTCAGGAAAGTGGATTAAAGCAAGAAGCCTTTTGGTTTCACTCCAGAGTCAGACCTCCAGAACATCCAGCCTCTTTCGTATGACTCCAAGCTGGAGAGATCACCTGCACTAGCCATTAATGGACAGTTGCAGCAGAACAAAAGCAGGAAAGCATTATCTTCGAGGAGAAGAAACTCTAGGAGTGGCAAAGACTGCTGAAAGCACAGAATTCATCAGCAGGGAACCAGGTTCATCATCCTGAAGTCGTAACAGCAACCTGCACAATCATGCATCTGACTCTGGTTACAGGAGCTCACCTCACCATTCTGTTGATGTAAATTCCACTGCTCGCCACAAGTCCAGTGTCATAAGGGTATGCAGGCAGGTCTACAGAGCCTACTGTGATATCAGATTTACGCCAATTTTTAAGGCATTGAGCAGCATTGAGCAGGAAGGCAGCCGTGAGCCTGTTAGCAGTATCGTGCGTATGGAGCAGAACCTACTTGTCTTTAGCCAAAGAGGTGACGGACTGAACACTTAGAGATGTCTTTATTCAGCAGAAGTCAAGAGCCAGAACTTGATAGCGAATACGGAACTTTCAGAGGTAGAAGGCGAGTAAGAGTTGGCTTAGAAGATTTAACTTTCAGAACTGTTTTAACTTTATTCTTTGTGTTTGATTGAGATTGAGATACAGGACAAGTTCCTCTTATGTACAGAAGCAAATATGATATGGTTTAGTTCTGTATGTGTAGCATAATATTCTTTTCTTCAAGGAAGTCACAGAAAATATTATACACATTCATGCTATGTAATAACCTTAACGCAGGCCTTGCAACTAGCTGAATCAAGAAAATCTGTTGTTTGCTTCTCTTCGTTTTCTCAATGTTCAATGCAACAGACTTTTGTTTCTTTTATCCCATCCACGAGCAGTACGTGCGAATCCAGTGTGACTTCAAAAGTTTTCTTTTTGTTTCGTTTCTTTGCTTGAATGAATTGAATGGCCACCTTCTTCTGGAAAAAGATGGAAACCTACACCGACCGCCCTTACGTGTCCCAAGTTCTTGTCTTTTTCTTCTCTTTTCACAGTGCTGAGCAAGTTTTTGTTCACTCTATCATCTAACGGGCCGCGTCGAGCTGTAGAAGCCATTGATAGATTAATTAATCTTTTGCAGCCGGTTTAGCCGGTCAAGGCATTGATTCCCAGCTCCTTTTGGAGTTTCCAGTACCAACTACACATTGCCATCAAGTCTCCCACCACCAGAAGCTATAAAAAATATATGGATCGCTATTTGTTTCTGTTTTATTTTTAGTTTGGAATTATGTCAAGAGAATAAAAACCAACCATAGCAATAGTTAGCAGTGTCTTCTATCCAAAAAATTTATTAAAAAAACAGAAAAACAAATTTTGATCCAACAAAAGACCCCGAACTTTTTCAATGAAAGAATCTTTTCGAAACAGTAAAAAGTAAAAGTAAAACTCAAGAAGAGAAGAAGCTTTTAAGAACAATGTATGGAATCCCCCTTAACTTGAAGACGATCGCTGTCATATTGACATCTTCCCTCTCCCAAATGCGAATAGAAAGGAGATGATCGGCGATAGCATTTAGAAAACGAACCGGATTGATCTATGAACGAGAAAATTTTTCTTACTAAAAAATAAATGCAATCTGAACTACACAGATTAACCGGTTTACCGGTCTAGCCTACGCGTGTCATCCTTATAATAGCGAGAGTGTGCAAACTAGGGAACTCGCGAGTTTCACATTCACAGGCTTCTTCAACTCTATACGTACTCACTTTACTTTGCTTTCTCTTTCGTCTCACTACAACTTATAAATCAACATCCCAACCTGAGATGGATAGATAGAAATTCACATTTGAAAAGAGGCCGAAGAAAAGATTCACGAGTTTTGTCTGGTTGTCTTTCTCTTTTACTACTGCGTCTGTTTTCCTTTTCCCTTTATAAGTTATTATAAAGATGGCAAGTTGGTTCTTGAAATGGAAGAACGGGAGAGGGAAAGGTGGAGAACAGAAGAAGGTTGTGTTGGATGGAACAGAGATAGAACAGTTGGTTGAGAACAAAGAGGCTTTCAGTAGTTTTGTTGAGCATAAGTTTCAAGAACTTGACATTAATCACGACGGCAAGCTCTCTGTTAAAGAATTGCAGCCTGCTGTTGCGGATATAGGTGCCGCACTTGGTCTTCCGGCACAGGGAACTTCGCCGGATTCCGATATCATCTACAAAGAGGTACTTGATGTTGGTTTTTTTCTCCTTAAATTTTCTAAATAAATTTCGGATTTGTTTTATAGAGTAGTATTAGATTAATTGCATGTTTACTTGCTGTGTGATTGTGATTTTCAAATTCTAATTGATTTTTTTTTGGTATTTTTTTGGGATTGATCATTGAATTGCTTTCATAATTGGCGGTGCTGAGGATTCTCTAAGACCCCACTTTGATTTGCTTTTCGTTTAGTTTGATTCTTTGATGGTGGCATCAGCAAGTACTTAATTGCAGCTTGGGTAAATGATTCATTCATCTGCCGAATTCAGTAATAAAGATCTGTGCAATTACTTAAATGACAAAAAAGGAATGATCCTTAGGTGTTGAAAGAGACATTTGCCCATCAGCCAAGTAGTTTTGTTGTGAATAGTGTGCCCATCACTGTTTGTAAATTGTGGATAATCGGTGATGACCAGTGATGTCCAATCAAACGAAACCGATTGAACAAGTGCTTTGTAGAACTACAGGTCATATTAGGTTCTCCATATACACTACAATGGCAAGGACCTTTAAGTGTTTTTGGTTAGTTGTGAAATAGAAAATTATCTTTGCATGTCTATGATTTTAGGTTTATGTTATGGTCACCGAAACATTGTTCAAGTGGCACTCCACTACTTCGAACAGATAGCTACCAGATTTGGCTAAGCATGTGATAGTGTCTGATGCAAGATTGTCACTTGAAGATGAAGTTTGTGTAATTAGGCCAAGAATTAGTGACCTTTAAAAACCTTTGTAAAATGGCAAGGGTGATGCCAACTTGAGCTTAGTGAGTTGATGACGCAGATGTTCCTCTAACCTTCAACTTAAACAGGGTAGCTTCTAGAGCATAACTAAAAATTTGAAGTTTTGAAGTGATAATTGTAAAACGAACTTGTTTATTGTGATGGGCCCACTTGGTGTATTGGTCTTCCTAAGATTATGACATTTGTGCTTCTATAAGCAAAGAAATAGTTTCAGGTTCTCATAACCGCTTAAAAATTAGGACAAGATTGAAAGCAAGCATTGATCCAAGTCTTATAGAAGTAATGCTTTGATAGAGGTTCAGCTGATCATTTTATTCGCAATATTTTTTCATCAGATATAATTGATTGAAGGATTTAGTGGTGAGTATGTCCACTTGTACAATATAATATCGAAAGTGATTGGCAAGGGCCTGAAAATTTGCTTATAATGGTTATGAAAATTAAATTTCTAGTATCTACTGTAGCTACAGAACGAAGTATTGGCACAATATTTTGATAGAAACCTTTGCAGGTTGCTAAAATATCATCTTCATGTGAGTTGATATCTGGATTCAACCGTTGTATAATGATCTGTTAAAAACAGATGCCAGAGCTGATTACATCTAGCATAAAAGTGCCAGTGGAAGAATACAGAATTCAGTGTACATGATATGTAGCACTGAAACTATACAGGCCAGATCGAACTGATATACCATTTCCTTTTTCTGTTGACTTATGAATTGAAGTGTAAAGCTAGCTCTTGGATGTGAGAAGTCATGTTTAAAAGATCATTTCGGTTTGGAGACAAATATGGCAAGCATTCTAATTCAAATTCATCTTCTCTTCAACAAAGACTAGCATGAGAAGACATTTGTCAATTATCTTATATTGTTACATAAACAATCTTGTTATATTCAGTCTGATATGTTGAAATCTTTTAAAGGTTTTGAACGAGTTCACACATGGAAAGCAAAACGAAGTGAGCAAATCCGAGTTTGAAGTTGTTCTATCTGACATTCTACTGGGCATGGCTGCTGGTCTCAAGAGAGACCCCATTGTGATATTGAGAATGGATGGTGAAGATTTACGAGAGTTCATTGGAAGTGCAAGGTTTGAACCTGAGATGGTAGCCATATATACCCAGTTGGATACAAGCAATTCCTCTCTGCGTGAATGTATAAGAAGTGCTTTGAAACAGCTCACAGTTGAGCATGGTATGCCTCCAACATCAGACCCCTGGGTATGTCTACTATACTAATGCCTTTCAGTGAATTATGTAATTTCAGATCTTGTCTTTCGGTAACAAGGAATAAGTTCATGTCATTTGAGTGATAAGCAATCTATCTATCACAATTCACAGGTTTCAGAGAATATCTTGGAACCTGCTTTGCAGTCTGTTGACATGAATGATTGTGAAAATTCCACCTCACAAGAAATCTTCTTTCAACAATTTAAAGTAGTTGCTGAGAACATTATCAAGCGTCTTCAAGAGCAACCTGTCATTGTTGCACATACAGAAAACATTTTTGATGGAAGTGGAATTAGGAGATTATTGTCCAACAAGTTTGAAGTTGACAAGGTATTCTCATTGTGTCTCTTTACCATCCTCGTCTTGTCTTCTCTTGGTCTTAGATGTTTTTAAACTAATACTTCTTATAGATTTTACATCAATGTATTAGTGTATATAAGCTTTTAAGTAGACATCCTTAGCTGCATATCTTAATGGCCATAGACATGATTGGCCTTTAAGGACTTATGTGGTGAGACAGTGTGATCCAATGTGTTTATGGAAGCACCATATGATGATTATTTATTCCTCAAGAATAGAGTTTTTTGTTGCATAGAGATCCTTTCTTATGTGTAGACCAACTAAGTTGTTAACTTACTAAGTACAGATACTGGAGGGGATATGGAGGGACCTGCCAAAAGATAAACATGACAAGATACCCAGAGATTATCTTCGAGTTGGGCTAGACAGGATGGCTGCATCAGCAAATTTACCTCCTCTTGGTGCTGTCGATCAGGTAGATGCCATATCTATAACTTCACTTCAGGGGCACTTAAATAAAATAAGCTTGAACAATTTGATCCTTTGCATTCTAGTGAGCTCTCACATTCGACAGACAGAAATGCATTCAATTGGTCTGTTTTTCCCAAAGTTTAAAGTACTTATTGGGAAGCAGTAGCTCTTGATTTTATAGTTACTCAAACCTAGTTCAACTCTTGTGGACTTAAATCTCGTCTGACTACACCTTTTCAGTTATTAAGTTGAGTATCCCTTTTGTTTGCCTTTGATAAGAACTTAAGCAGTGCATTAAAGGTGAATGTAGACTTATGTGCCAGAGTTGTAGTTTTGCTATTGCCATTGGTAAAATGCCTCTGATTCTATCTGTGTATGAGCTGGAATACTTGTATGATCAATCAAAGGACGATAACATTAAAAGGGTTAACAGTACAAATCACCAGTCACATGAATTTAACTTGAGTAAGTGTTTAACATGTTGTAACCCAATCATGCTTCTGTGGTTATAGTATCTGCAAGCTCATCTCTCCAAAATATTGTGCTACTTTCTAGAGAAGTTACCTTGGAAATATTCATATCAATTCCAAAACTATCTCTAGAAACCAGGGCAATTTTCCTTATATGACCTTAGTTGTCCGTAATTGTTTCTTCTTATTTGTATCATGACTGAAATGGATTGGTTCTGAACTCTGCAACAGGTTGATGCAGTTGTGAACGAAGCCTTCAAGATGGCTGATGCTGATGAAGGTAAACTAACTGACAAGGAAGAGTTCAAGAGTACAATGACGACTATCCTGGGAAGCATCATGTTGCAGTTGGAAGGCAATCCAATATTCATCTCAACAAACACGGTTGTTCATGAACCAATGGCTTCTTCATCTACGCTTCTGCCTCCAGAACCAGTACCCATGGTCCAAAGTGAATAATGATTGTAGCAATAAATGGGAGCAATGTGTATACAAGTTTCTATGAAGCTAGGTACCTAATAATGTGCTTACTATTATCTTGAACATCGCATCACTCAAAACAATGCGTTACACCTATTATACCCTAGTTACACCTATTATACCCTAGTCGTGGTTATAATATGTCTAGGGTCAAGTGTTCCTGAATGGAGTTGAGCGACTTGAAGTCCCAAGTCTCAATTTTTGGCTGGGGAGGGACTTCAGCTTGCTAAGCGTTGCATGGGCAAGTCATAGCAGTTGGTTTGCAAATCTTAACTGCTATATCTGTACTAATGCGAAAATTGTATCTTCAACTTGTTTATGTATCGTGAGATTTGTGGTTTTTTAATAATATGATGTGTAATATATACCGTATCATAGTAGAATATATTGGTGAGTATGATAGAAAGCACAGATATGAAACTGTCATGAGAAGTAGAATCGTATCATTCCATATGGGCAGCTCACATTGCAAACTTTTGAATCCACAAAAGAAAATCCATCTTCTTAAGTAACAAATTTTCAACAATTTCTGCACAAGAATTTGCTATCCTGACGATGCTTTCGGTTATACTAACAATAGAAATTAAAATGTTAATAAAATGGTAAGTGTCAAGAACTACCAGATACAAGAAACAGATCATTAACGTGAAAGACTTAAGACAAAAACCAAAATGTTTGATCGCCTGTTGTTTGTTAACTACTCCATTTGTATTCAACTAATGGCCCCTGATCATGGCAATACCACTTTAAACCTAACATTGTACCAAACTTAATGTATAATAACACCAGGTCATGACATGTTTAGGTGTACAGAATCCAAAGAGAGAACATTAGCAGGACAGCTGTTAGCCTACTAGCTCTCATTAGCTAAACTACCAACAATAACAATGATGCTAATTTTCATTTTTGTTTCAATGCTGAAAATATGCATGAACTTGTATGGTAGCTGAAAGACTGATTCTGTATGGCTGCTTCCCTGATGGAAGTGTTATATAAACATGTCACCTCAACTCAAGCACATTTCAGTATGCTAAAGGCATAAGAAACAAACATTCATGTGCTTCACACTAAGATCCCATGTTAACTCTTCTTCCATGTTCTTCTCCTGACACAAAAGTCTAGCTATTTGTATTATCCATGTCAATTAGAAGATGAAAATAGACAAGCTACTACTTATAAAGACAGAACATGCAAATGTCGCTTTGGCATTGTGCAGAAATTGCTTTCTTCTTCATGGAATCTTCTGATGTAAAAGGAAGAAAAAAGGATTAACTTTCTGAAACACCTTGTGTCTTGTGCAGATTCTTACACAGATTTGGTAGAGAGCACTGTGGAATTAATATGGAATGATCGGGAGTAACAAACTGCAGGTTGAAAAATAAGTTCTATGCATTGTGTAAAGTGTAGTTTTCTGTCTTCAAGTGTCAGTTGTTAACTAGAATAGTTTCCACTAACTTATGGAAAGATTAAAATTCATGCTTCTTTTTTGGCATATGATAAGTTTGAAAAAAAAAGTTGCAATATTTGGAAGGGTAATACAGGAAAAAATATGCTTGTTAATGGATTAGCTCAACGGTAATTCATACTTAGCAGTACGTTATAGTAAAAGATTAACAAAATGAAAGAAGTAATGAGAAACCACAATGACGATACAGAGAATCAAGAAACTTGAAGGGGCGTGTTTCCAGTAGCGTAGAACTCGTTCTGTATGTTTAAAACAAGCAGATGTTTTCGTATACTACAATGTTAATAACCATCAAGTGACTCTGAAAATTTGGTGAAACTAAGAAATTGTACTAGATTTAATAGCTTACTAGCTTGTTAATG
Organism: Acanthochlamys bracteata; assembly: GCA_019914995.1. NCBI lineage: Eukaryota > Viridiplantae > Streptophyta > Magnoliopsida > Pandanales > Velloziaceae > Acanthochlamys > Acanthochlamys bracteata. The sequence continues at coordinate 3,550,274 of CM034126.1, forward strand.
AACACAACTGGTAATATTTCTGAGAAATGCTGACGTGATAGCTGATGCCAACAAGCCTCCTAGATTTTAGTGAAGAGTTAGCTCAACTGTTACACTTCTAATTATGATTTGAAATTTGAAGTCAACTTGTGCTTAAGAGGTACGTATCTTATCTGATTTATATCTTATAAGATACATAAAATATTATTAATAGATTTGTTGACACTATTTATAGATGGCAAAATTAGTAAGTGGAGTAAGTTAGTGAGAACTGAAGAGAAGTGAAAGGATCCGAAAAACTTGGTGAACTAATTGCAAAATCAAACAAGCTAGAGAAAACAAACAGCCAACACACACCACTATCACCGCCTTCTCCGCACCACCAGCTCATCTCGCTCCTTCTCCCCTTCTTTTATATCCCCTCTTCTTCAAGAATCCCAAGAAATGAAAAAAATTAAATGGACTTCACATAGAAACTTGAAGAGAGAGTGAAAGAGCTCGCCATCTCTCATGGCTCTTACCTCTTTCCTTCCAGCAGCAGCTCCAATTCCTCAGTACCAAGACCTTCTTGATCGACACCACCATCACCATAGCAGAAAGAGCTTATCGAAGAAAAAGAAGAAGAAGAATAGCGGTTCATCACCAGCCACACTGCCACCACCACCACCATCTCCCATAAAAGCTCCAGTTCAATCTTCATGGGAACAGTTCAAGAATCTTCTAAGTTGCCGGAGCACAGCAGCATCCGTACCATCTATGGTTTACGACCCCTCCAATAAACCTGCGCCGGCGCAACGAAGTGGTACTAAAACAGGGAACCATGGGTCATCTTGTGGATCATCGATATGCGCATTAAGAGATGTTGCGCACGGTAATACGCGAGTTGTTCACCGGTCCGATAGTGCTGATAGGTCTTCACTTGCTGATAGTGAACATTTCGCCGTAAGCGAAACTGTTCCGCTTGCTAGAAGAGGCGCGAATGCTTCGCAACATCAACCGCAGTCCAGAGGCAGCGGAGTTGTTGGAGGCATGCATCTACCACGGCTTTCTGGGTGCTATGAGTGCCATGCCATTGATGCTGAACCTGCATCAAGGTATGTAATATACATATATCTACAAAATTACTCATTAATTCTTCATATTAATTGAATGAATGATTTGATTGTGAAATTTTGTGGATTGATTGTCAGGAGGTATCCAAGACCGAGAACGTTGAGCGCATGCACCGAGTGCGGGGAAGTTTTTACAAAGCCTGAAAGTTTAGAGCTTCACCAAATCATGCGCCATGCAGGTATACTCAACCCACTCGCTATTACTTTTCTTGATTTCTTCCTCAATATTAACTTCATTAATTCATTAAGAAGCAATATTTTGGTCGACTTTGATTAAGATCCAGCTCATTAAGTTATTTTTTCAGTACAACTGGTATTTATATCAAGATCATGTCAGTTAAACAATTACTAGGAACCATTGACCATGAGCACAATAACTTCTGATCAATTCTGCTACCAGTACTTGAATATAATAGATAGCAAAATTATTTCGTATAAAAAATCTAAGTACTTTGATTGATGCAAAAAACTATTGAAATTTACTCTTGATGATGCATGTGAATGCGCACGGCGCAGTATCGGAACTGGGACCGGAAGATTCAGGAAGAAACATAGTGGAGATAATCTTCAAATCAAGCTGGCTGAAGAAAGGAGAACTGCAGCTTCCTCACTACCGGATCGATCGAATACTCAAAGTCCACAAATCTTCAGGCACCATCAATCGTTTCGAAGACTACCGTAGCGCCATTAAAGCACGCTACGTCTCCGCCGCAGTTCTCAAAAAGAACATTCCACGTTGCGCCGCCGATGGCAACGAGCTTCTTCGTTTTCATTCCACTTCACTCGCTTGTCCTCTCGGCGCTAACGGTTCTTCATCGTTATGTACTTCTGTTTCATGCGGTGTTTGTGGAATTATCCGGCATGGTTTTCCTCGAGGAACGAATGTTAAAACTACGGCTAGCAGCGGACGTGCACATGAGAGTAGTCCTTATCAGAGTAACTACAACGCTGCGCAGGCGCGAGCAATGCTGGTTTGCCGAGTGATTGCAGGACGAGTTAGAAGAGCAGGAGACGAGTTAGCCGACGAGTTTGACTCGGTGGCCGGAGAAGAAGGGTTGTATGGTAACCTTGAAGAGTTGTTCGTTGCAAATTCCCGTGCTATACTGCCTTGCTTCGTCGTCATCTACCGTGTTGTCGAATAAACACTTTCATATTTATCTTAATTGCATTGAAACTAATGTTTTTGTGCTTAAATAATTGTCAGTACTGAAAAAATACAGACACAAAATGGTTGATCATGAACTTCAAGAAGAAAAGAAAAAGAAACATCTGCTAGAAAATCTTGAATCATGTAAAGGATGGGAAGATATTGTTTGTACATCGACCTGTGCATTTGGTTGTTGTATTTGAGAATCTTGGGGTGTTGTTTTCTAAAATCTACTGCATTATTGGTTTCTGATGTTAAGGGGCAGACATGATTCCATCTTTTATGTGTTTAGGTAAAATTATCAGACGATTATTCCAGTTTGATCAAAAGCATACAAGAAGTAAAGACGAAAATTTCGCACTGTGTTAAATATATAATGATACATCAGAGCTGTGGAAGCAATAGGCATATAAAAATGCAATTTGAAAGTTGTATGTATAGGAGTCGATAATTGATTATTACCTGCTAAGTATCTCCTGATCCGAAAACACTCCTCCCTTTTTCCAACTTGTAATTCCTTCGAATTAAAATCAAAATTATCTCGAATATTATGTTGCACTACGGTGATTAAGATTAATCATGGGCAAGTGAGGCAGTATCCATCGCATTCAATCGCAAGTTAAAACAAAATTTCTTTTAAATTGGTTATATTTAATCTGCACTGAAATATAAACAGAGAGTTATAACGAAAGAGTTAGAACTTGTTCAGGCCATCCTTAATTAGCTAGTGAAAATTGAATAAGAGAGGCCCAAAATGTCTAACTATGCATACGAATAAACTAACCTCACATGCATTTCACTCTTTCCTTAATTTGTTCAACTATTGACTTCAAACTTCAAGATTTTAAAGAAGCAGCTATGTAGATTCTATGTCACTATGTGAAGCTTCCTCACGGACACCAAGGCTTACTGGGGATCTGCTACGCAATAAAGTGCCGCAAACTCGGGAACCATGCACAGAATTCAGTGCGGCAGACGGGAGCACTTAATTCACACGTTTGTTACTCGAGCATGCCATAACGTTGCAAATTTTATTTTTTTATCAAATTTTGAATTTTAAATAATTGATATATTTTAATTTGTAACAGGAATTTATTTTATATTCAAAATTTTAATTTTAATTTTTTTATTTATATATTTTTCAATACAATTATATTTTAATTTTAATATATTTTTAAAAATTATTAAAATATAAATATTAAACTTTATTTCTACTTTATTATTTAAAATAATATTTTTTATTTTTTATATTAATATAGTTTAACTATGAATATTTAAAACACGTTTTTAATATGTATCTCCTCTGTAGCTTATCAAGTGGTTTCAGTTTCTATACTTTGAAGTTGCTCATGATTTAATGCAAAAATTGTTTTGATTTTATGCACCATTGTTAACTTTCTATTTTTTATTTTATTAGTGCACTGCACTAGGGGCTTATTTATCAAACCTATAGACTGAATTTTTTGAAATAAATTAATAAAATAATTTTAATGAAAATATTTAAAAAGATAGTAAAATGTAAAATATTTTAAAATATTAATTTATGATATAAAGTGATAAATAATTTAATAAAATTGTTTATTTAAGAAAAATATTTAAAAAGTGGGAAGAAAGAAGAAAATAGAGTAGAAGGGGGAGAATACGAGTTGGTATGGAATACGAAAACCTGCCAAAAAATAGAGTTTGAAAATTTTGAATATAGGTGGATTTTCTTTTAACTGTGATTTCGAGAAAAAAGGAAGGCTAGCTACTTTTAACAAGGCAAATATTAGTTAAAATTGAGATAATTGCACCTATAGTTGATGTACAAATTAATAGAAACAGCATAAGTTGAAGTATCCAATAGGCCAACGACAGGACAACAAAGCATTTAACTTTATACTATTAGCACATTTGCCTTAAATCTACTACAGATTCAGAAGAAGCCATTGATTGAGAACCCTCCATCAATAGTGATAATTTGCCCTGTGATATAAGAAGAAGCTGGTAAGCAGAGAAATGCCACGACGGATGCTACCTCCTTCGGCTCACCGACACGCTGCATCGGCGTTCGTGATCGAATTTTAGCCATAAATTCCCCATGCTCAGTTATATCCTTCAATGAAATGTTATTCAGAATTTAATGCAAATTACTTATATTGTAAGCAAGTTGTAGAAAAAGGTGCAGAAGAAGAGTAGTACGGATTCTACTAGTGGAGTTCTTATGAACCAAGGAGCAACACTGTTGACTCTGATCTTGTCTTGAACCCATTCACAAGCCAAATTCTTTGTTAGCATGTTGATTGCTCCTGAAAAGCAATAAAAACATCTTTGTCATAAATCATTCCTTATCTTACTTATATTCTATTAGATCAACAAAGTAGATAGCACATACATCTTATTTTATCTTCTATCAATGAAGGAAAAGACTGCAAACTATTTGATGTCTTTAATTTCATAAGAAAATTTCTTTAAAAGCAGTTGCATAATTAGAATTAATTTTATAAAAAGTAAAATGGGAATTATGATATGTTCTACTCTACCATTACGTCTGCTGCATATAAGGATATAGTAATATAACAATTAGATATATATTAGTGACATTAACTAAACCATTCTGCTATGTTTATCTCACTGAGTCTGCACTCACCCGTTTCTTTCCTTTGGCCACCACAGTCATTTCAGAGACGGGTGAGAGAGGATCCAGCATCTCAGATCAAAGTGAGGGGCTGAGGTTATACCTCATGCACCTTATCTCTTCATTTAATTGACTCTGTAACTTTGAAAAGCATGTAGTTCTCTAATACTACTTTGTATTAAATAAGTATGAGTGAAACTCACTCTGCAAAAGTTAACTCAAGAGAGAAGGACCCCTAAACCACATATAAACATCATAACAATCTGATAACCTAGTGATGTCAGGCAAATGCAAATTCCAACATGATACGATCATCAAATGCAATATAAGTGGAATGTGGCGTAGGAAGCAAAAATTTTATTGCTATGGTCTATGTGGTACCTGCATGTTTTTGTCAAAAATAAAGTAACTGTGCATGTATGTGCGCATGCATTTGGCAATTGTACATGAAGTTTACCTTTGGTGGCAGCATAGTGGCTTCCAAATGGTAGAGCAACAAGACCAGCTACAGAAGAAACAAACACTACTGATCCTTGCCCTGAAGATTTAAGGAGAGTATGAGAGAGTTGGCACAAATGAAACCCGGAATCGAAATTTGTCGCCCAGATCTTCGACGACTCTTCCTCTTTGTAGTCTACAGTCGGTCTATAACTGTTCGTTCCAACATTATTCACCTACATATCAATTAATTCATTCAGTTGATTTACAGATCGAACAATAGTACAAATTTTTGCGAATTGAGTAGTTTAATTGATTACCAGGATGTTGAGTTTGCCTCGGAACAGAGCAGCAACTTCTTCCATGAGCTTCAAACGCTCATCCGGCGAGGAAACATCGCAGACAGAACCAGTGACTCGGTAATTCATTTCATTCAATTCCTTGAGAAAAGTCTGGAGCTCATCGGCATTCCGAGCACAGGTGTGAACGTGTGCTCCGAACTTTGCCAGCTCCTCCACCACAGCCCTCCTGATCAGAGTCAACATAACTATTCTATAAAGAAGAAGTACTAGAAAGCAGGAGGGAACTAATAAGATGAATTGATTGTTACCCGATGCCTTTGGTACCACCTGTGACAAGAGCAGTAGTTGATTGCAGAGACCATCTCTCATCCATGATCAGGAAGGAATCTCTACGACTGTTTAATTTGCCAAGATGTTTTTGGGTACTTTGTTGCCTACGCGCACACTACATATTACGAAAACTAACCGAGATAACGTTAAATGTATACAGACCGTCTGATTCAGGACTCCACATAATCGATGAATCTTATCCCAGTCTTCGCTGATTATTAAAGTCAATCTTAAGAGCTAACTTTTTCCCTTTAATAATTTTTTTCAAATAAATTCGTTCTGACTATTCTTCTCAAAAGAAAACAAAAAGAAATTGTTTTGATAATTAGTTCTGTCTCATTTTCCGTCACTCCGTTCTATTCGATCATTGAAGTTTTCAATAAAATTTTAGTTTTGCTATGATGAAATTAACTAGTAGAGTAAGAATTTAAATTTAGTGTTAATTATTATATAACTAATTTGCTGTCCAAATTTAAATCTGAACCAGTTTGATGGCAGCCAGCAGTCATACAAGTATACAACTAACTCCAATAAGCCTTCAGTTTTATTTAAGTAGTTAAAGAAGCTTTTACTCACTTAACTCTGGTAGCTTGTTTGTGTGTTTTTCAGAGATAATCCAAATTACATAATTTTTCTCGTTATTCAGTTAGTTCCCAAAAGAATGAAACTTCAAAGAAGATAGCTAAAGAAAAGGCATATCTATCTAATAATCTAAAGTTGGCATTCAGACATTTAGTAAACCTAGCATCATTACACTCTCATAAACCAATTCAGTGAACTGAAATGTTTAACCTTCATTCTTCTGCTAACTCTTCAATATTAAAACCAGATGTCAAGTTGCATTTAGCTAAAAACATTTCAAAGGGATCATTCAAAACAACACTAATTGAGTGAAGCAACTACTTGGTAATAATGAAATATAATGCCTTAACAATGATTTCATCACATGTTTGTGTTAAAATCATTCTCCCCCACGACTTCCTTGTTTGATTGCATAGCCTTTCCAGATATATAACACAAGCAAAAACTAGCTCAAGACTACCTAGCTACTAGCTCTAGCCTTCTATCAAATATTGCTTCGTTTCAGTTATGTACAGGGTTCAGAGAGAAAGAAACACCGTGATAGAAATGAGCAAGCAAGAAAATGAACACCATGTTGTCATCAAGAAGTTTTCAACAAAGCAAAGATTTGGGAACTTGAAGATCTTCAAGAGTTTCAGAAAAGTTCTTATCTGCTTATTTGCTCTTCCGTCAAGGGTGGCCTCGTCGGTGATTCTTCATCAAAGAGCCGATGAAGGCCTTCATATGGCAAATAGATCATCAAGCTCTTACCTCTATCCATTTGATTCGCACTACGATGAAGCGATATCCGATTGCATAGAGTTTTTCAACAGGTCTTCTATAGAGGCCAGGTTGAGTAATGACTATAATCTCATGGATATTGCTTGCAATTGAGTAATGCTTTTAGCTCACTATACTCCCAGCTTCACTATTTTAGTGTATTGTACTTGTTGGTGTTTTCTTTTCTTTTGTTTGAGTAGAAGATCATTCGCTCTATACAAGCTCATGGCAATACTATCAAGGTGTTGCTATCTCTTCTAGCAAATTTAAACTGGCTGTTGCATCTGTTTCCATAAGGAACTTGAAGAGGAAGTGTGTTATGTAGATAACCTACCAAAATACATTGTACTCTCTCAACTTGCATCGTGTTTAAGTTACAAAAGGCATTACATCGAACAAAACATGTTGAAGTGAATTCAAATTTCATCAAACATAAACTCAATGCCAAGATAATTCAGTTCCCGTTCGTGAAATCCAAATACAATTGGTAGATTTACTCGCAAAAAAAAAAAAAAAAAAAATTGATAAAGTACATTTTATAACTTCTTGGATAAGTTTGAGCATTAGAGACGTATATGTACTAACTTGAGAAAGAGTGATAGTATGTGAATTTCTAACTATTCCTTTCCTTCTGTTATACATAAACATACTCATCTGTGTAATGTGATCTGAAAGACAGATATGTTTACTGAACAAGTACATAAACAGGAAAAATAATTGTATCAAGACCATTATTTAGAACCATACCTTCCGTTTCAAGAACTCGATTAACGGATTGCGGATTAATGAGACTGATAGACCTTCTCATCAGGACACTTTGATGATCATTAGCTTCCTTTACATGACCGTTTGTCATGTTCTCTACAAATTTCAGGTGTTCAATCTCAGAGTCGCCATCAGTAGCTTCTCTCTCTAGTTCTTAGAAAAGAACCTTAAACTGTTTATCTCCTGCAACTCTTGTTTGATGGAAGCTAAGCATGTCTCCATCATTACATTTTCTTGTCCTGTTGCCTCCTTGGTATCTAGTGGTTCTTCTGTTTCAGGCAAAATGCAAGACTGGTTGGTACCACCATCTTCTTTCATAGTACTTGTTCCTTCAATCTGCATCTGTCAAAAAGTTAAGTTGATTAACAAAACAAGAGTATATAGAAACGTCTACAAAAATAATAGAACAATTACCTTCTTGTTGTTGAGTTTGTCGCCATAACATGTTGGCGCAAAGCTTTCTCTCCAGACATGAGTACACGGTTCCTTCACGGAACGAAACGGCGCTGCAGTATCAATGACAACTCTTGTTTCATCTTCACTGCTCAGTACCGCCTTAATACTGCTCTCCACTTCGTAATTACATTAACTCTATCTAAAGCTATAGAATGAAAATGACCAGCTGAAGCAAAAAAGAGTTGGTGTGGAAGGATTGCTGCAATCAGGTGGTAGGAAAAGTTCTTGGGAAGCTTTCTTAGATCTGCTTATTGCTTTTTGAAAAGATATGTGGCTTCCTTCCTTTGTCACCACTCTACGGTTACAAGTACTACTACTGTGTTACTTTCATACGGAGTCGATCTTCAGAGGAAGTGTTTTATCTATTTATTTTTTCCTTTCTTTTGGCGAAGAAACTGTATGAAGACTTCTAATGCGTTGAACGAAGATTAAGGTCTGTATCGAAACAGGAAAAGTGCAAGTGCGTCTTTCAGAAATAGTATAAATTGGCACACCCGTTTGAATAATGTACCTCTAATTACATGTGCACACTGGAGAAGACTATTAATTTGTACACAATCCACAGGCAGAATTTACAACATTGAACATGCTTTCCAGTAGCCGACGACCACCAAGCAGCTCCAGAGCTGGATTGTTTCGTTAGATCAGCCAGCAGAACATTGACAAGAATGGTTTCAACTGGATTGGCAACTTGATCCTCTGAATACAAGGAGGAATGGAGGATCTATCAGAACCACTGAGAATAGCAGATGGATCATGCCACCGAAGATTGAATACACAAGCCCGAGCATCATATGGTATTTGAAGGTCTACAAATTCTTACAAATTCTTACAAGTTCTTACACCAGAGGGGCTTGGAAGGTTCCCAATGCTTGCAGTTCTAAGAAGTCTGCGGAATTCAGCCAGACTGATCTTACCATCTTTGTCAATGTCAGCCTCCTCTAGCAGTGGGTCAATTGATCCCCTCAGTCCAGTGTGCTGAACAAATACCAAAACATCCAAGATCAGATACTTTTTAGAAGTTCAGTCCAACATAAGTAATACTCCAGGGTCTATGTCAGGAAAATAGTAATTTCTAAAGCATTTGGAGACTAGCGATTGCAATTCAAGAGTCTATTGGTTCAAATCCTAGTAATAATTTGGCCAGTGTCATGAATGAGTGCAAATTTTGATTTGGAGGCTTCTGGATAAGTACCATTCTCAGCTCTTCGGGGGTAATATATCCATCTTTGTCAACATCAAGCTTTTCAAATGCTGCCTGAGATCGCTTCTGCCACTTCTCGGAGTCATGCTCCTCCAACTGATGAACATGTAAGGTCGCAGCTACAAATTCTGAGAAGTCCACTAGTCCATCTGTGTTGCTATCTATCTGTTAAGTAAATCGCGCATTAGGTCAATAGAAACTAAGATGGGTCCCTGTTTGGCAAAGTAAAAGCAGTAAACATCTTGATGTGGATGTAAAAGCTCCAGCTCTCATTCACTATCAAAAACCAATTAGATAATCAAGTTTTGCTACTTATAATTCCAACTAGAATAGCATAGGCTTCTGTTTCCTACTATAGTACGGAATAAGTTAATAACCATCGTCAAACTAAACTACTCATCCAATTATTTGGTTCTTTAATATTTTCTAGTCCCCTCTTCAATTTAAGTGTCACACATCCTCCAGTAATCCAATATAAGATCCTCTTCTTCATGAACCAACAAGATTCTCTTCTAATACAATGATCTAGGAGGGTTTGCCAGTAGCAGTGCCTAGCAGCTGTCCTAGAGACAGATCGTATGAGGAACTCACCAAAGAGATCTCACATTGCCTTTTTGTTTCTCTTTCCCTTTGACTAAGTCCATATATACTACAAACACCAATATCAAAATCTTTAACAGTTTTGTATCAGAAGCTACTATGGTAGAGAGATATGCCGCTTCAAAGATAGCCTTCCAATGGTTCTGTGAACTTCACAGCCAAGTCAGGTACAAATAGGTTATTTTCATGCGAAAATAAGGTCACAGCAGATGCACAAAACAAAGTTTAAGGACCTAATGATTTCTGGATAAGACATTTAGACACATAGCAACAGGTAATTCAAATAGTTCAAGTCGAAGATCATAACACTAGCAACAAGGGTTTTAGAAACCTTTTGACACTGGCAACTTGGAAACTTACCGCTTGGAGAATTTCTTTCACACGAGATTCCTTTACCCTCCACGGAAGATCTTTTGCAAGAGCCTGGAGTTTTACATGGTAACAACCAGTTAAGCAACTCCAAAGGTGAATTTATACTGACAAACTACACACACACACACACACACACATACCAGTATGAGCACGAGAAGTGCCACGAAGTATCACAGAATATATGAACTTTCCCAAATCAACAAATGTCTAACTAGACAACTAACAGAATTTCATTACTAAAATGATTAAAAATCTTACTATCTTACATGTCTCATTTCTTCAAGACTGATTGCACCACTTTTATCAATGTCTATAGCATCAAATTGATCACGAAGATCCGCCAGTTCTTCATCATTGAGAGTACTTGCTAGCGCCTGGACAGGAATACCCAAATGTATTACAAAAACATAAAGAAAATTAGATTAGACAAAGACATTATGATAGATACTTATCTTTAAGAAAATAAACAGAAATTCTCTTACCCTTAAAGCAAACTGCTTAAAACGGCTGTACTTCACAAATTGGCGCATATTAGAAAGCACAGATATATCTAAAGGTATTTCTGATGCACTGCCACCTTCTCTAACCCAGGGATGTGCTGCAGCAACCATAGCAATTCCAATGAATATTCAGCAAGCCAACAAACTGAAAAGGTATAGAGAGCTAAGAAAATAGGCATGGAACATTAATACAAATTCAACATTCTTACAAGTACTTACATAAAGCTTGAGCAGCAGTCAGTCTCACACGATAATCCTTCACTAGTAACTTCTTAACAAAATCTTTTGCGCTATTGCTTATGCTTGGCCATGGTTTCTTTCGAAAGTCAGGCTTTTTCTTAAGGACCTACAAGCCAAGACGCAACAAAATTATGACTTTCTGAAGAATAGATAATTAGGCCTTTAGGATAAAGTAGTCGCTCAATACAACGAAAATTGTTCGGAGCTGCAAAAATATTGGCAGCATTCTAGCATTGTTAATATCTCCAAATATGATATCGTTAGCTTAGATGTTAATCATGTCAATGAAAAATGCTTCTTCTTAAGATACCAGAAAACCAGTAAGAAAAAGCAGTATGAGGGAAAAGCACCATCTAGGTTAAAGGACTCTGAAAATACTAGATTCAGAAGGCCAAAAATAGAGCTCTCTCGAGTAAAGCTTAGAGCTAATTAAAAACTAGAAATAGATACTTTAGAAATTACTAAACTATAAAAAAGGCAAGTGACGAAGACAAGAAATTGCACTTGTGGAGGTGAAGCTTTAACGTGGCGCTTGCATGTGCAGCTTCACCCCCATGTTTATTGTGATTTGTGAAGTACCAAATCCAAATATCATCACATGTGCATGCATAATAGATAGGTCAGTATTACCTCTCTGAATATTCCATCCTCAGTTTTATCCCAAAATGGACGCCTCCCGCAAAGCAAAATGTAGGTGATCACGCCAATACTCCAAACATCAGATTCAGGACCAGATTTACGTCTGAGAACTTCCGGAGCAACATAATAAGCACTTCCAACAATGTCTTGGAATCTCCTCCCTGCAATAGGTAAATGACAGTGTAGATCATTTTCCTCTATCACTAACTCGTCATACATGTATCACAAACAAGCTAAGAGAATAGGTAGCTTCAGGCCTGTAAGAAAAAACCTGACTAACCTGGCTTTATAAAATCAGACAGCCCAAAATCTGTTGCCTTAAGAGGAGAGTCCTCCTTCTTTGACTTGAAAAGAAAATTCTGAGATGGAACAAGTAATTAGTTTGAGTCATCCAATTAAAGGTACCAGCTGTATAGCAGTCTAACATAAAGTTTTATGTGATTTACCTCAGGCTTCATATCTCGATGCACCAACCCACGCAAATGGCACTCTGCTGCTACTTTAAGCATTTGTCTTACTACGACTGCAGCATCTTTCTCAGTATAGCGGCTATACTTTCTACATCATAATGCAATCACATAATCAATTATCAATTTCATTGTGCTTAAAGAAGAACTTGTCTTTTAAGTTGCACAGAAAGCATTTAAAAAGCAAGACCCAGGTAAGCATACATAAGAAGAAAGGACTTAGTTCACCACAAAATGCACACAGGTGTAGAGAAAAAGAACGGGATACGGAGAGGCTGATAACTCTTACTTGGATAATATTCTATCCAATAGTTCTCCCCCTTCACATAACCTGTTACAAGAAAGTAACAAGGGTCAGAAACTATCTTCCTTCCATAATTGTCCGGAATAAATTTATCAAAAATCAATAAGCGTGAATTGAAAATTGCATGAATGCAACAACCAATACTTATCCCTATTCAGTGGCATCGCTACAAAGACACTTGCGTGTTTGTACAAAGGAATAAAAAGAAAATGTTCAACAAGTATACACAATATATTTTAAGGTCTTTGTAAGAAACTTGTCTGCATATGCTGTGAAAATTCCATGAAACAACTTCAAAGATAGTTATATAAAAGGCATGGTCAGAAAATCAGTTTAAGATAGCCATCTCGGGAAAAAGAGAGCTTTGCAAAACTTGAAACCGAAACTTATGTTTACTAGGTCTTTTTGCTTTGCATTGATCAGTAATATAAGCATTTTGCATCAACTTACAAGTTCCGCCACTTCAGGTTTTTAATAGTGTCTGAAGAGTTAGATCTTTGTATGCTGAACCAGAGTTGCTTTTGTTGAAGTGGTAGTGGCAGATAGGTGATGGTGGATTGAGGGGAAAAGAAGAGAGCACTTGGCAAGGGTGGGTTATAGGTAATCAAGAATAATGGCTAAAGACTTCAGAGGAGAATTGAGCCTAAATCTGATCATAGTGGATTCTAAAACTTCAATCCGAGACTTCAAGCAGCAACCTCTGTGGGCACTCTGCTCCAAAAAAGCATCTCAATGAGACAATCAGGATTTTTAATATTGTTCATTTAAAAACAAAGGTTTTACCTCTAAAGGTGTAGTTTCTAAGGTACTAAAGCAAGGGTAAAAGTTCAATAAATACAGGTTTAGTGCTTAATTAACACCTCCAAAAACCAGCAGCTAGTTGAAGATACATGATGTTGCTGTTGGCAATCTGTTGGAAAAACAGTTAACTGGAATGCATGTACCCTTTCATCTTCAGCATTAACATGATACTACTGATTGGTAGTTTGTCAATACAGAGATGTGATAACATCATACTGATATTATGAGATAAAGGAGAATTGAATATAATCAAATTGATTAACTCGAGATGCTCCTGTTCTAAATTCAATGCGAACTTACTCCATAACTATGTAGACATAATCGTCATCCTCAAATGCATTATAAAAGTGCACGACATTCTCGTGGCCTTTTAAAGCTTGAAGAATCTTCACTTCACGTTTGACATCCTCCACAGCTATCGGAAGAACCATCTGAAACAAAACAGCAAATTTGTAATAATTCTACTAATTGATTGCTCGCATGTCATCAATAGGTGAAGCAATCACAGAACAAATTCTCATAAATCTGAATGCAGTTATAAATAATCTAAAATTAAAATGAATGAAAACCCAAATACACTTGTTGAATTCTAATTAAAAAACCAAGAAAAACAATACAGCACCTTTGCCTTGTCGATTCGCTTAACAGCAACTACATCACCATTGACCTTATCTTTAGCAACAAAGGTGTAACCAAACTGTCCATGGCCAAGCAACTTCCCAGTTGTATACCGTCTATCAAAGTCTTTATCATAACCGAAATCGGTCCGTTTACCGCAAGGCAGCGACGAGCTTCCCTTCCTCTTATGCTCTCCTCCTCCTTTCTCCTTATGCTGCTTCTTTTGCTGCTGTTGCTGCTCCTGCTGCTGTTCACGGTCTGGTTGATTGAATTTCTGCGTTGATGAGGGTTTCGAAGACCTTGAAACACAGGAACCCATGGTGTTATTGGAATTGTTAGATTGCTGAATTGAATTTCAAGAGTTCCTGATTAGCTATAGGCATGAATGAATAGGAATTATCCCTTTGCGTCCAGTACAATAAAACTGTGGAATAATAGAACTGCTTCGCACCTTATATCAACAAGGTTTTCAGTCAAGAGCAAGGGCTCGTAAGACTATAAATCATGAAAAGGAATGAATTGAATTAAAGGAAGAAACAAATGGTTGGGATTGTGAGAAGAAAGGGGAGGGAAGGAGAAGGGAAGAAGGGTTTTAGTCAAAAGAGAAGACTTTCAGTTTTTTCTTTTTGGTTTTTTTGAAAGCAACCTCGTCAATCTCTTCTTTGCCCCCTCCCCTTCCATTCCTGTGCCCCCATAATTATGAATTAAACAGGCAGGCGTTAGTAACTCAAGGAGGGACTGCTTTGGCATTTATAAATAACTTTTTAATACTTTTTATAAATATTTAGTAAATTTATTTAAATTTAAATAAAAAATTTTATATATAAATATTTTTATTATTATATTTTAAAATATATATATAATTAAATTTTTTTAAAATAAAATAATTTTTATGTCAAAAAATTTTATTTAAAAACACTTCTAAACGTCTCTAATTCGATGGACGGTGAAACTATTTTATAAAATATTGTTCTCTAAAAAAAACTTAGTAGTACTTTTATTTGTTTCATTAGAGCTTGTCTTTTTTATCCGAATTCAGTTCCAAATTTAGTTTTTCAAATAAAAATTTTAGTTTTATTATTTATTATTAAAAATAAGTTTCTTTTAGAACTAAAATTTTATTTTTAAATTAAATCTAAAAGAATAAATTTAAAAATAAAATTTAGATAAAAAATAAAGTTAATGTTACTTATAATTTTATTTAAATTTATTTTTTTATAGTCACTACTACATTAATAATTTAGAATAAATTTATTTCTATCAAAATTATTTTTAAAATAACTTTAATAAAACTAAATATAAAAATTTATTTGTTTATTAAATATTTTTAAATTTTAATTTAAAAAATAAATTTTTTTTAAAAATAAACACTGCCTTTCGTAACGACGCGGAGGGAAACAGTGTTGACTGCTTCATTCTTCTCCAAAAAAACGAAAGAAAATAAGGAGACGTGAATCCCCTTGTAGAAACTAGTAAGTAGCAGCAGTTGCCGACTCTAGTCAATAGCTAGCAAAAGTTGAACATTCTCATAAGTATAAATGTGCTTGTTTGATTACAGTAAAACAAATATTTAAAATTAAATTTAAGAATAAGTTATTATATTTAATTCTATTTATAATAAGTTTGGAACTATTTCTTTACATTTACTATATTAAAAATGGATTAAAAGTAAACTTTTAACTGAAGTGACTTGAAAACTCTTATACTTAATATATTGGACCACCATATAGAAAAACTATTTAATTTATGAGCAAGTTGGAAAATAAAGAAACTAAATAAATCTACGAACTGAAAATGATGCAAACTGGATCTAAGATTAGTAAACGTACGCTCTTTATTGTATTCGTTTTTTTAACTCTCACGTTATGGGAACGAAAATTCAATCGAAGCTTACAGAATTTTTTATACTTTACTGATATGGCACCGTTTTGATATTTTTTAGAAGCTGTTTGGCATTCCTTTTAGAAAAATAATTTTTAAATTTTTAAAAATTTTTTTTAAATATGTGTTAAAAAATTAATTTTAAATAATATTTTTAAACGTTTTTTTAATCATAACGAGATGGGAATTAGAAAATTGTATTGGGTGGACCTAACTTGAATATTTTCACATTTTGATTTTAACAGTTCAGGAAACTCCAAATTTCCACAATTAAATTTTTCTTATTGAAAAATCTTTTCTTATGGATAGATAACTTACAAGTCTTCAGAAATTGGAAAATGTGGATCTTGCTTGACAATATGGTGACAAGAGTAGGAAGTGCAAATCCATTCAAGAGGATCCACGTAGACCTCGAGTCACTCGTGCAAATTGGAAAATTTGCAACATCTTTGCTGGTTCATATCAGTTTTTGGACTGTCTGGCAAAGCCATTGAAAATTAGAATAAAGAAGCTATAATTCTCCTAAGCTCTTTTTGATAAAATGCTCAATTCTCTACTTTAGAAACACACATGAATTCACAAGCTTCTCTTGGCGACTCTTTAAGTAATATTGACAATCTATGTAATTGGACCGAGCTGCACTGGGCTTTTTTAAGGCTTATTATGAAACACATTTTCCATCTGTAGAGCGGTAGAGCCATTAACAAAATTCTGCTTCCCGGTTCACGCTATCACAAAGTTCGTTCTTTTATTAAAACATTCATTAAGTCGATTCTCTCACTTTTTTTATCGACTTGTTTATACATCAAATCTTCAAATAACAATGAAACAAAATAACAAATCTTCTGCAAAGCCAAATTAAAGTTCAGAAGATTTGTTTCATTGTTATATGAAGATTTTTAATAAATATCTGTCTGTCTACATTTTTAAAAGATGTATAAACAGATTTTTAATGTAGACGGACAGATTTTCAACCAAAAAAATATCTGTCCGTCTACAATTTTAATAAAGGATGTTAACTGAATGAGTCCGAGTTAGACATTGACCAACCAAAAATTATTTAATTTTGTATTATTTGTTGAAAATAAAAATAAATAAAATTTATTTTTAAAATAAAATAAAAATATTTTTAATTAAAAAATTATATTTTATAAATATTTTTAATTAAAAAATTATATTTTATAAATATTTCTAAATACCTCCTAATGCTCTGCGGCTTTGTTTGGGATAGCTAAAAGCTATAACTAGCGTGTCAAACAGCTTCCAAATCAAATCAACTCGATGAAAAGCAATGCTGATCGGGTCGGTTGATATTTTAGACCTGGTTCGCTTCGATCCATGCATATCGCCATTGCTATAAAGTCCCAGAATCAGAAACTCACCCGAGTCAAAACTCTGTTCATCCGTTGATTCTCGTTCAATCTCTTTCCTTTCTTCAGGCTAACCAAAATCGGTTCCCCAACTCCCCCACCGCCGCCGAAGCGCCGCCCGTCCTTGACTGAGGACAAAAACAACCGCCGCCGTGAACATAAGCACGACCACAAGGAGCGATCGCATAAGCGGAGCAGGATGGCTGAGCAGGTGAGGGCTTCTCATATCCTGATCAAGCACGAGGGTTCCCGGCGCAAGGCGTCATGGAAGGATCCTGAAGGAAGAAGGATCTCTGCAACTTCACGTGATTCTGCGGTCGCTCAGCTTCGTGCTTTCAGGGACAAGATCGCGTCTGGAGAGGCTAAGTTTGAGGATATCGCTGCTGAACACTCTGACTGTAACTCTGCTAAGCGCGGTGGCGATCTAGGTAAGCTATACTTCTAATCTCTCTCTCTCTCTCTCTACATATGTGTCTCTCTTTCGTTGATCTGTTATAGAGTTTTAGCTCAGCTCCGGCATGTTCGGCAGCAATCTAGGTTAGCTGCTCTAATATCATTTCAAAAATATTGTCATTGATTCTACAGTTCATTAGGGATATTTTGAGAATCGATTGGCTTTGTGGTGGATTTGTTGTTTTTGTGCATAACATAAGTTGAAGTTGTAACGATTGTTTTGTCGTTGGGTGGATCATCACTATGTATTTACTGTATTTTCACTTAGGTTCTGAAGTTTTGTGTCTTTAGAAAGATTTTGTCGATTATTTCTTGAATCAAGCATAACTGAGCCAATACCAGTGTTACATGCCGGATTTTGTGGCTTCACATTATCTTGCATTTTTGTTCATTCTTGATTGGTTCATATCATGAGCTTTATTACTAAGATAACATAAGAATAGTAGCCGTTGGCATGATCCTTTTGGCCTTTTTTAGGTTCTAGGTGTTATAGGGGTTCAGGTCGCGCATCAGAGTTTAGAGCTAGCTCTAGTAATGAATTTCTTATAACATTTATCAAGTGAGAGTTCAATGCTAATGATACAGCGAGAACCATCATGTCGTGTTAGGTATAACTTCAGAATCTGTTACCAAGGGGAGCTATTAGGAAGCATATGTAGACAGTCATGTATTGGATTACAGAAACCATACCCTACTTGCTTCATAGGTACTTAGAGTCCTAATCAACTGGAGTGCACAGTTTGAATTTCTTGCTCCATCCAGTTTGTGTATGCAGTTTGAACTTTTGTATTTTTCCCCCTTGGAAACGTAATCCTTTCTAGATAATTGTGAATATCAGAAGATATTTTGCGAGATCATTAGATGTCTGTTATGTGTTTTTAGCCTTCTGATCTATTGTCTTGTGCTGCAGTGTCGTCAGTTCGATTTATTGGAATTTGAAGCATCTCTGACATTTTCATATTAGATGGTGTATGGTACTATGTAGGGGTGGCAAATTTCGACTTGACCCGAAAATCCGATCCGAAACCGACCTGAAAAGGTCGGGTTCGGGTCAAGCCTTACTCGGGTTCGGGTGGATTTCGGGTCGACTCGAAAATGATCCAAAAAATTTAAACGAATTCGGGTTGACCCGAAATTGATCCATTTAACCCTTATAACTATTTATATAGTATATATTATTTAATAATTAGAAAAAAAAAGCAAAAAATTTGAATTAATTTGTATATATATATTTTTGATTTATCTTAATTTTAACTAAGTTTTATTTAATTTATAAATTTTGTCAAAATTAATATTTTTCTTTTTAAATATATTATTAAATTATTTTGTATATTATTATTAAAAAATTAATATTTATAATTTTTATTTAATAATTTAATTATTAAATTGGTCGACCCGAATTTGACCCGATTATAAATAGGTTGGGTTAGGGTTGACAATTTTGACCCATATAAATAAATGGATCGGGTTAGGATTGAACAATTTTGACCCGGTTATTATATGGGTCAATCGGGAACCGATCCATTAACCCATATTGCCACCCCTGGTATTATGGATTTTTTACCAGTCTGTGTAATTATCAGTATGCTCTATGCAGTTGATTAAGATCTTAAGGTTGCTTGGGATTTGTATACTGTATCTCTCTAGTTCTGTGCTGCAGTTTGTATAATTTGTGTGTAGTTATGGTAGCATCTGATGTCAATACTGGCGTTTCTTTCTCGTACCATTTCTAACATGCGTTTAGATGGTATATTTATCCTTTCAGGCAAGAGTTTAGATCATTCCATAATGTTAATTGTTCAACATACCAAGTGAATTTTATTGTCGATATTCGATATTGCTGGCAAATCTTATGAGGGTTTTAGGCAGATTTTCGCAGTTTCTTTACGCCCATTACATTGCATGTAGTAGATGTTGTTATATCTACTGAATGAGGGTTTCATAGGATGGTCTTCTTTAGTTTGTATAAATTTTTGAGTAGTATAGAATTTCTTTGTCGCTTCATAAGATCTTTACTCAATGAGAGGTGTCAACAGTGCTCAGAATTATGATGATTGTTAGATTTTGACATCTATCCCCAAAGATCCTGTTAGGATTGTTGGACTAAGCTTTCTGCTTGTGCTGTCAAGTTTCCACTACCGCAAATTGTACCTTTTCACTTGAGAATTTAAGATCAGCAATGGTTGCTTTCTCTTGTTAATACCAAAAGAAGAACCTTTTCTAGAACCTCAGAATATTAAAGCTTCTTTCAGTTTTCCCCTCAGTATCCTCTCGTTTGTTAGGACAGAACCTCTCCTATGAGATACAGACCATGTAACATTCTTAACAGTTATTGCAAAAAAGAAACCTGGAGTAGACTGAAAGCAATGTAAAATTTGATGGGTGCCTAACAACTGGTTAGAGGTTTCTGGGTATGACAGTGGTAAGAATTGAGAGGTAATGTGGTTATGAAGATCAAGAGGAAGGGATGACACTGGCATTGGCATGATAACAAAGTGGAGTCTAAATCAGAGGTTAAGGAAGTCAATATCACCTGGATTTTATGGCAATAATTAGGAGCTTAGGGAAAATGTAGAGGTGGTAGCTATATAAGTTGAAAGTATTTAAAGCAACAGGAATTTTCCAGTGTTCAAAACCCAGAGAAGATGAAGTCAGTTGCTTCTCAAACTGGGTGCTTCTTTGTGCTATATGTACAAGGAGATTCTTGTGAATTTTGTATTGTGAAAACAATATTTGGAGCAAAGTTGCTCTACAGTAAGGTTATTCTATGTTAGGAGCTAAAGAAATTTAGTGGAGACCGTAATGTTGGTGGCATATATGAACGGATTCCATATTGACACCATGATTTGAAAAACTGGCAAGTAAATCATATACGTAGACATGTCATAAAAAAGAGGTCCATTCCATACTGGTTTGTGCTACTTATAATTTATAAACATTATGCAGGAAAGTTTGGGCATGGTCAGATGCAGAAGCCTTTTGAGGAAGCTGCCTTTGCACTGAAAGTGGGCGAGATGAGTGAGATTGTTGATACGGACAGCGGTGTTCATATTATTCTCAGGACTGGTTAAAAGCTCAGAAGTATGGGACGTGGAAGATGGAATGGACTTTGTGCTGTTGTTTGTTTCCTACATTTGCACATTATTTGAGGGTTACCGTAAATGGATGATTAGCTATGTATTAAACTCATTTCATATTTGTAGAGATTGTGTTCTGGATCTAGCGATCGTAATTTGACTCGTGAAGTATCATCTTGAACATCTGTTGAGAAGACTACCTTTTCTAGCTTTTTTCTGCAAGTTTGATAGCAGCAAAATCCTGATTTTATAGTTGTTTTTGAGAGACGAGCAGACTAAGGAGGTGTTTAGGAGTGTTTTTGAAATGAAAACAGAAAAATAAGTTTATTTTATTTTAAAAATAAGTTTATTTTATTTTAAAAATAATTTTTATTTTGTAAATTTGAAAGAATAATAATAATAAATAATAATAATATTTTATTATAAAAAATTTATTAAAAAATATAAAATAAAATAAAGTTATTGGATGGAATAAAATGCACTTCAAACGGATCCCTAGATTTATATCGTATAACGAATCAGACATAAGAATGTTTATAGAATAAAAATTTTCTATAAAATATTTTAAAAGCTACGATCAAACGTCTTCGAAGTCCAAGTGCTTCTTTGGGCCTGCAAACCGAATCGGTGGTGGACTCCGGGCACTGATGAATCTGATATCGGGCTTATTTGGGTCGGATCTGATCTGAGCTAGGACCTTACCATCTCGTGTTTTCTGCGTCTTGCAGATGCCAGGTATCTAGAAGAGCGGCAACTACTATCTTCACCGATAATTGTTATTAAGCAAGCATGTAAAAATAGGTAGCAAGTGCTTTTTATATAACTTGGTGTAGCTTTTTCTCCGAGTATAGAATAATTATGTATAATTTGTTTCGTATACAAGTGAAAAATGAACAATGTATAATTCTCCTGACCTTTTTATTTTTTTCTTCGGTCTGGAACTTTTTCTTAATTCCATGTAACATTACTTTCTGTGATTGTTTTACAAACAAGTGAACAGAAATAGCTCTTTTGCATGCCTGGAGCAACATTTTGGTGGATAAACATTGCAATCTTACACTGATTATATTTCTTGAGTAAGCTTACACTCATAGATAAGCATGTCTTCTGGCAAAAATTTATAGAAGTGTATGGTTACATGTTGGCTTGTAGGTTATAATTGAAGATATTCATGAATATGTATTGTCTCAGGCTTTTTTTCTACATTCTAATTCTATAGCTCAATTGCTTCAAATTTATTAACCACCTATCTCATGTCATATTATACAAGTATATAATAGCCAAAGGCATTGCACAAAAACCAATTCATCTGCCTCAATCTCAATGCAACAACCAATTTGCAACCCAAAGTTCAATGTTCTTAGCTTGCGGTTTTAGCAAAGGTCTGTCCATTTTTTTCATTAATTTGCTTGAACCTTACTTTAACTCTCACCTCAAATCATAATCGGCATGTCAGACTTAAGTTTTGACAGAAAAATTTAAAATTTAAGCCTAACTAAATATACCCTAAATAAAACTAGTCATTCGTTTATTACCACTCCCTCGAAACAAGGCAAGGAAATAAAAAAGAAAGCCTCTCCCTCTCTATTTCCTCCACTCTCCCATTTTCTCCTCCCTCGTTCATTTCATTTGCACGCGCTCCTTTGAGTAATTTTTAAGATATTCATGAATACAAATTATCACGAATTTTTTCCTACATTCTGTAGCTCAATTACTTCAAAGTTTTAAACCACCCAACTCATGTCAGATAATATAACTATATAACAACGGGTCAATCTCGAATCCAAAACCAATTTCATATCTCCATCCCAAATTCAATCTTCAATGTTCTTCACTTGCAGTATTAGCAAAGGTCCTTCCATTTTTGCAGTTAATTTGCTTAAACCTTACTTAACTCTCACCTCAAATCATCTGTTGTATAAGTAGAACTCGTCATTGAATTATTCATTCAACACCAACAAAGGCAAGGAAATAAAATAAGAAAAGCGTCTCCCTCTCTCATTTTCTCCCTCGTTCATTTAATTTCCACGCGCTCTTTTCTTTCTCCTCTTTCTCTCTCTCTCTTCCTTCACCGACGACAACAACAAGAATGTCCACCGATGGATCTACTGTTCCTACTGCTGCTGCCGTTAACGGCAACGGCAGCACCACCACCGACGAGCAGATCCAACGGATCCCACCGTCCATTCCCGATCAGCGAAAGGTAGCTTTGATCACGGGCATCACGGGCCAAGACGGTTCTTACCTGACTGAATTCCTTCTACGCAAGGGCTACGAAGTTCACGGCCTGATCCGTCGCTCTTCCAACTTCAACACAGCAAGGCTCGACCACCTCTACGTGGACCCGCATAATTCTGCAAAGGCTCGTATGAAGCTTCACTACGCTGATCTCTCTGACGCTTCTTCTCTTCGGCGGTGGGTTGATACGCTGATGCCTGATGAAGTTTACAATCTCGCTGCTCAGTCTCATGTTGCTGTTTCCTTCGAGGTCCCTGATTATACTGCTGATGTTGTCGCTACCGGCACCCTTCGTCTTCTCGAAGCCGTTCGATCTGGTTGCAAAACCAAATCCATTCGCTACTACCAGGTAGGGGGTTCAAATCTGTCTATCTCTAGTTGTCCTTCTATGTCCAGCTATCTGAGTCTGCTGATTAATGTTGTGGGCTGAACAACGCAGGCAGGGTCATCGGAGATGTTTGGATCAACACCACCGCCGCAGTCAGAAACGTCGCCATTCCACCCAAGATCGCCTTATGCTGCGGCGAAATGTGCTGCGCACTGGTATACGGTGAATTACCGTGAAGCTTATGGGCTCTTTGCGTGTAATGGGATTCTTTTTAACCACGAGAGTCCCCGGCGTGGTGAGAATTTTGTTACCCGCAAGATCACCCGGGCTGTTGGACGGATCAAGCTGGGTCTGCAGAGGAAGCTTTATTTGGGGAATCTCTCTGCCGCTAGAGATTGGGGGTTTGCTGGCGATTATGTTGAGGCAATGTGGATGATGCTGCAGCAGGATGAGCCTGGCGATTTTGTTGTTGCCACTGACGAGTCGCATACTGTGCAGGAGTTTCTGGAGGCTGCATTTGGGTATGTCGATCTGGATTGGAAGGAACATGTGGAGATTGATCCACGTTATTTCAGGCCTGCGGAAGTCGATAGCTTGAAGGGGGATTCGACCAAGGCCAGAAAGGTGCTGGGTTGGAAACCGAAGGTCGGATTCCTGGAGCTGGTCAAGATGATGGTGGATAATGATGTCATGGTTGCCAAACGGGAGAAAGTGCTTGTAGATGCTGGTTACATTGATGCCCAGCAGCAGCCTTGATCAATTCGTGGCATCGGTATCATCTGATTCATTCATTTCCATTGATAGTTTGTTTTTAGCAAAAGCAATATGATACTATCCCTGAGTAGTGGTTCTCAAGATAGGTAAGTACTAGCTCAAATTAATAGTTTCATAGTGTTATCCCGTTAATTGTTCCCTGTTGTTGTGATAATTCTCCAAAAAATGTTCCCTGTTGTAGTTCAAATGTTTGATATTGTTTTGTTGATATCTGCTAATAGACCGCAGATGCTATCTTACAATAAGAATTGTGAATCATTGACAATAAAGAATATAATGAAAATGCTCATTGTTTCGTTCAGTGGGTTGATAAGTTTTGTTTTTCGTATATCACTGATGCACCATTTTTGGTTGAAATCTTTGCTTGAATCCATCAAATATTGCATGAGTTAGCAAGGTAAGCTTCTTGTAAAAGCAGCAATTTTTTATCATAAGTTAAAAAACAAAGCCATGATTGCATTTCTGATGTCTCCCTCCTAACGATTTTATCAGCACCATGTTTCAAGTCACTCAATTTCCTGCTTATCATTTTTACATATTGTTAGTTCCATTACTGTAACTTCTCAAGTGAAATGTAAGTATGGTGAGCCCAAATTAGAGAATACATAACTCTGCGGACTATCTCTTGATAAAATAACAGCACAACTGTGAGGTTTTCTTCGAGAAATTAGTGTCTTCCTGCCAATTTTAGAGAGTGCTATCGAGAGCTATTAACCAACACAAAGATTTCGAGATTGGTATTAGTAGAATGTTACACAATGTTATTAACCTATGGTTGCCTTTTTGTGTAACATTGTTATGAATGAAGCTTCTATCTTTGTTTGATGGTATAGCTGTTTGACGCCAAGGAATTTGGGAGCAATACTTTGATGATTCAAGTTGAATAATTCTTATTTTAAAATTCCTTGCTCTTTACTTTTCTTTCCCCAAGGATGCCTAAAGCCTGGTGCATCCCGCTTACTGTTCTAATTTTCTAATAGCATTTTCTGTTGTCATGCCATTGTACTTTAAACAATCTCGACAAACTTCCAAATGTTGCATGCATCAGTTTAGAGTGACCTGTTGATTGGAACTATCAAACTCTGATAGCTACTGCATCTGGAATGGTGAATTCCTTATGATCTGCTATTTCACTCCTTATTATACATAGTGGAGTCATCTTATTTACTCCATATCCGGAGTCTTTCTGCAGTTTTCTTGATCTTTTTCTTAAAGTGATAGCAGTGCTCATGATGCAAAGGAATTTCTATTTTGTGTTTGGAATTGGATTTTAGTAATTTCGTGACACTCCTGAAGTGAACATTGCAGCAAATGAATGTTGCTTTGAAAAAGCCACTTTCTGTTTTCATTGGCCTCTAAGCCTGGAGCAGCGGAACTTATTACAGTAGTTTTCTGTAGTTGGAAAAAGTTTTTCTTCAACCGCAACCTAATGACTGATGTACATTGCCTGGAGAATGTTGCTGAATAGCAGGCGTCAGCTTCACTTGCCGGTGAGTAACAGTCATTTTCACTGATATGTTTTCCGTCATCATTGAGCAAGCTTTATTTCTAGAGCATTTAATGTTTAATTCTGCCTTACCTCATTTTCCATATAAAAATTTTAGCATTCAGTCGTCTTTGGATCTCTCAAAGGAATGTAGTTATGCCTTGCATTCAATCGAATTGCATGGTACACTACAAAAGAACTGACATAGCATGGAAAAGAAATTCTAGAGATGAAAAGAACGAAATAACATTTTTATCACCCCTTGAGTTCCTGCTTTGTTAGTCAGGCAGAAAAACGAGAATGTTATTTTCCAAACAAGGTTTGTAATACAAATAGCATTGAAGCATTGAAACGATTTTAAGTGCAAACTATTGACTGCTCAGCAATGCAGTTTTCGCAATCAATTGAAGCTTATGAATTTTCCTAGTAGAAGGATGAAGTTTGAATTTGACATAGCTCTTTTATCTTTTTTTCTCAACGCACAGTTGCATGACACTGTAAAGTTTCAACAAGAGAGTTCCAAAACTCCATCAACATGTCTGGATACCGACGCATTGCACCAGCATAGTTGGAGTCGACTACAAATGAACACATTCATAAGATAAATGATGAAAATGTTATTTTGCAGTTAAATGCTTACATTACTTTCAAAGAAATCATAAAAGTGAATGATTTAGTGTAAGAAACTAAAACAGTAGGAATTCTATACCAAAACAAAAGGAATTCCTATCTGAAATTATTACCTCTGATCTACACACAAATGCTCAACCTATCCCTGTGATGAAGAACCACTTGAGGGCTCAGCAATGCTAGCGGAGAATGGTGCCAGAGATGATCGGAGTTCTTCAGGCCCATCTGCAGATATTCTCTTGCATAGTGCATCAGAATTGCTTATAACCTCCGTCAACCTGCCTTTAAAACATATAGAACCATCTGAATACATCTGAGATAATTTCAGATAATGGAAGTCTTCTTGGATAAAGAACCAAATGTATGACAGAGAAAATAGGGAAGGTACCTTCGCCAGGATTATGAGCAGTTGTTCTAATAGCAGTTGTCAAAGGCCGAAAATTAATACAAAGCCTTTAGTATATTGAACCTTTCATCAGAAGGTCCAGAACTGTCTTTGGGATTAAGGTTTTAAGTAGAAAAAGGAAAAAATTTAAAGACAGGATTGGCGAAAAAATATATTTTGATAACAAATTCTATATCATCAAAGCAAGGTTCATAAACAAGCATTACATATAAACAAAACCCAAAGAACAATGGCAATAAAATCATTACATGTTTAATGAACTCAGCTAACCAGAACAAACATTGAGTTAAAGCCACAGACCTGTTCCCAAGCTTAAGCTAACACCAGAGACCTTCTCCTTCTGATTCTTCTCCTGATCTCCGCCGTCGATATCGGCATCGACAGGAGCAGCACGGGCGGCGGCAAAGATAGTCGGGTCCTATAAGTCAAACTTTTTTAAGCTAAAGGCCCAATAATTCTGGAATGAAATCATGAACCTCACTTCATTATCCCTTCGATTGAGACACTACTGATGGTCTGTCTAGTAATGAAGCAGCATAATAATTGTTAGATAAGGATTTGCCTATTTTAATTGCCGTCCTTTCTATTAATCACATCATTAGCAACGTATATGATTGGATAGAGATTGTTAAGTTTTTATAAAAATTCCAACTTTTTTTAACAGTGTAATTTAGTTACTAAGTAAAAAATTCTTGTGATATAGCTCACAACTAAATATATATATACTTCATTACATTATTTATATTAAATTTTTTAATATGTTAAAAAAGATTTATTAGTAAAGAAAAGCTAAAACGAAAAGCAGATAAAAATATAATACCAAACATATGTAATTATGTATTTGAGATCATACATTAGTTTTAGTTGCTAAACAGGTTAACAATAAATTACAGCTAATCAAGAGAAGAAAAAGAAGAAATTTTATTTTCAAGAATCAAAATAAAAAAAACTATTCTCAATGTTCAAACTTCAAAATAGGGCACCTTTCAATATAATCAACCGACCCACGCATGCCGAAAACATTTTTGAAAATTTTTAACAGCAATCATCTCAAAATATGAGCAAAGACCACCGCCCCTGTTCAGATATCTCTCCGTTCACCCGAATTTTAATTTATCAATCTTTTAAGTTAAAATTTTACAATTATAAACCGTAGACCGCGAGTCTTATAAACGTTTCGTTCCTTTTCAAAATTTAGAAACAAATCAAAATCCCCACCCGTCCTTGTTGCCACGATAAGCCCGCATTAGCACTCTACTTTTTGTTTTTTCTTTATGTTATCTTTCCCCTTCTGCGTTTTATTATTAACCATCTCACGCTCCTTCTCATCCTTCTTCGTTCAAATCAAAACCAAACTCTTGAATTTCATTCATGGCTTACGATGATAACTACTACTATGGAAGACCAAATTCTCCATCAATCTTCGATGGATTCACTCTATCTCCACTACCATACCCTGTTCTCTTCATCCTTCTCATGGTGCTTCTTCTTCTCGGCTTCTCATGGTCATCATCTTACGAGGATTTCCTCGAGAGCGCGCAGGAACAGATGAGTTGGGCACTCTTTGCAACCCCTGTGGTTCTACTTATTCTGATTCGTTGCATATCTTCGTTTCAAGAGACGCTAGATGGGTTTGCTGGACCGTACAGTAATCCGTTTAATCGGCGACGGAGGAGTTATTTGTGGGGATCATCTGAAGAAGGGAGTTCTCCTTGGGGTGTTGCTGCTCTTCTTGTTCTTCTTCTTCTGTTGGTTTCTTATCACTCTAGCATCAAGGATTTGTGGAGACCTTGATTAATTCAAGTTATATATAAGTTTATAGCTTGCTAGATATGGTGACTTGTTCTAGTTTCTGAAGTTTGTTGCTGTTTGTGTTGAGAAAGTTTGAATCTTATTAGAACATAGAAGAGGCAGGTATGCTTTTATTTTCTTGCGTGTATATTTGAAGTTTGATCAGTAGCTTCTTGTAATATATGAATGAACATGAATAAATTAAGAGTGAAGAAAGAAAGTTTTTCTTCTTCTGAAGTTCAGAATTAGATTGAACTTTTTCTTCTTTTAAAAAAGAAACGTGTACGTGGATGTTAAACTACTCCTTGGAAGCAAAGCCTTTAATTTTCTCTGTTGAATTTCTTCTTCTCATCGAAACCATTTTTTGCGGAAAAGAAAGTTGAATCATCT
Source organism: Acanthochlamys bracteata (assembly GCA_019914995.1). NCBI lineage: Eukaryota > Viridiplantae > Streptophyta > Magnoliopsida > Pandanales > Velloziaceae > Acanthochlamys > Acanthochlamys bracteata. The sequence continues at coordinate 3,579,330 of CM034126.1, forward strand.
TGATTCGTGAAGTGGGTAGTTCTGATTTTGTGGTGAATATGTTTGGTTTTTCTTTCCCCCTTGAATCATGGCTGAAAGTTTTTATTTACTTAAATACTCCAAAAATTTAAGAAAACTTTGAAGTGAAAAAAACGGAACTAGAACTATCATGGTGATTGAGCTATGTTGGATGAACTCATGGTGTGTGTCGTTATTTATTTGTTTTTCTTTGAATTTTTAAGGTTACGTGCTAACCTGGTAACAATGGAGTTTTCAAGTCAAGCCTATCAATTTCTGCTTGCGTGTCCTTGAGTCAATTCTTCTGCACCAGATCGTGACGCGTGTGTGAAGCTGGTAACTCCTTTGACAATTCTCCATGTTGACTACATGTCACAGATAATGTGTTTTATTATATCGAACTGTCAGCCACTGAAAAATAATAAATCAAGTTTTTCGTGTACTTCATTTCTTACATGAAATAGAATGCCCTGTAAATGTTAAAATCGAAATCATAAGATTTGATCTGCATCACTAACTTATATATCCACTTTATTTTACTTTGGATGTAATTAGTTATTTTTCTCCGTTAGAAAAACTTTTTATAAAAATTATTTTTTAATTTTTTAGTTCATATAATAAGTTTATAAATTTAAAAATATAAAAAATTTGATAATAAAATTTTTTGTTATTTATTATTATTATTTGTTCAAGTTAAAAAAATAAACGCTCTGCATTTTGAAAATTTTATTTTTATTTTTAACTTTTAAGATTCAAATTATTTAAATAAATTATTTCTTTATTTATTTGCCAACATTCCTTAAGTGATTGTTTATCAACACCCCAATTTTTACTTTTTTTAAATTTATTTTTAATATAAAATATATACAAAAATTAAAATAATTTTTATCATCAATAATTTTTTTAAATTCAATTTTAAAACTTACTATAAATATATAATTCATATAAAAATTTATTGTTTATTAATATTTTTAATTTTTAATTTTATTTTTAAATTTATTTTTAAAAACTCTATTTACTCACTTTAAATACAAAGTAAACACGCACTAAATCAAACAAATTTAACTTTTCCAAAATTAAAATAAAATTTTCAGATATTGTATTTTAAATACTCCAAAAATATCTAAATGTGAAGAGCTTTTAAAATTCTCCATACAATTTTCTTGCCAAGTGAATCAGTGATACGCGCACCATATTATGAGTCATGACTAGATTTTAGGCTTGTGTTCATTCAGTGCAATATATAACTTATTTTTTAAAAATAACTTTTAAATTCACTTTGCGCGTTCAATTTTGTCTAAAATTTTTAAATGTCTTTTTTACCTAACTTTTTGACTTAGAACGTATTTTAAATACACAAATTTTATTTTTTTCATCAAATTTTGAATTTTAAATAATTTATATATTTTAATTACACAAAAAATTCAGAACTCAACTTTTATATACGAAATTTTAGTTCTAACTTTTTTATTTACACATTTTTCAATACAACTATATATTTTAATTTTTAACACACTTTTAAAATTTATTAAAACACAAATATTGAACTCCACTTTTACTTTATTTTTTAAAAAATTTTAATTTTAACTTTTCACTTTTACAAAATCTAATTACTGATATTTAAAATACACTCTTAAAAAAAAATAATTTTAAATTACTCCCAAAATAAAACTTGTACAAAAGCAATTGAGTTCATTTTTTTAACATGACTTTATTTTTCAAGGATTTACTATCTGAAGATCTACTTTGCGCAAACACACTTTTTCTACCCGTTATGATAAGTATGGATTGGTATGTGTATGTATCTAATTTCCCATGTTCGAATTCAATTAGTTAATATTTCAAAGCTTATAAAATAACTTTTTAAAATAAATAATATTTTTCAAAAATTTTAAAAATAAAATTGATTTTTAAAAATAAAATAAATAATAAAAAATCTCATGATATAATATTATTATTACTGTATTTTTATAATTTTTTGAAAATATATAGAAAACTTTATTCTAGTTATAATAAATTAAAAAAATTTTGTAATGCCGAACGACGCTTTATAATTATAAACATTTCTTCGCCCATAAGACCCTTCTAGTGAATGCCAGCTCACTTTTTTCTGGTAAAAGAATAGGCACACAAAAATTTTCACACATGTTAGCTCTTTAGAGCCAACTGATGACCTGTGTACAGCAATACTTCATATTAAATTCATGCTTTTATAAAGTTTAGAGAGTTTACTCTTTTAAGCAAACAATTTTCTAAATATTAAAAACTCTAAAGAATTTAAAATCTGTAGAAAAATAAATTTTGTTGCAATTAAAACTTTAAGAAAGCCCTATATTCTAGATAAGAAAATGAACTGGACCCGTCACAAGGATTGTGATAGAAAAGCCCAACCCCGTAAGAGCCGGCAATGAGCATCGGTACTAGTGATTACAATATATGATCAAATTTCAAAATTTAATTCTAAATCGATCAATTTAATTAAGGTCAGGATTAAAAGATTTGATCCGTATATAAATATATAGGTTGAGTTAGAATTAAACGAATTTGATCCGATTATTAAATAGGTCAATTTGAATTAATTCGAAATTGATCTACCAATCCGAATTATCATCTCTTGAAAAAACAATTCTTGATTTTTCCTTACCGTATAATAAAATATTGACAATCAAAATAATCGATAATAATAAGTTATCAATTATTAAATTATATTATATTTATAATAATTATTTAGTTTTATACTTTAGTAAAATAGTGTATGATGATAATTATAATATTATCTAAAATATTACTATGTATGTGTTTATTTAATAACGAATTTGGATTTCGTATAAAGATTTCTATAAAAATTTTGTTAGATAGCTATATTTATCAAAATTTTTATCGAAATTTATTGTATATATTTATAATCATAAAATTTCAGCTGCCGTTATATATTTTTAAAAAATAAAAATATTTTTTCTTATATAGTTTAAGGACCGATGAAGATACTAAGAAATGCACATTTTGACGGACATTCACTATAACTCGTCACTATAAACATCGTGCATTTTCATTCCAACTGATTTTATAATTTTATTGAAGTTTAAAAATATAGAATTAAAAATTAATAATTTTAATTATTAAATATCAATTCGAATTTGATCCAGTTATTAATAGGTTGGATTAGGATTGACAATTTTAACCCGTATAAATTTATAAGTTGAATTACGGTTGAACAAATTTGACCCAATTATTATATGGATCAATTCGAAACTGATCTATCAATCCAAATTGTCATCCCTAATCAGTACTATTGTTAAGTGATCAAGAGCTTGCTTATTTTGATGTTAAATTCTTTTAAAAGTAAATTTGTAAAATATAAATTTAATTAAAATAAAATTTTGTGTTTAATTTGTATTAAAAAGTAAATTTCAAAGTGAAAATTTTAATTTTAAAATTTTAACTTTTGAAAATAAATTTTAAAGAAAAAATGTAATTTAAAATTTACTTTTATTTTAGTTTAAAAATGAATCAAAAATTAAAATAAATTTAAAAAAATGAGTTTAAAAAAATTAGGATTAGAGTCTAGGTAAACACAAGTACTAAGAATTACGCCCTCAATCTTTTAGGACGAGACGACTACTAACAAACTAATAATAACATTGTTATAAAAAAAAAAAAGACCAATCTCGATGACATTATTGAAGTATCTCTTTCACTACTGTGAATTTGTACGTGTTTTTCATTTCTCTATCATTAAAGTGGTCATGCAAGAATTCAATTTATTGGAGCATAACTCCTAAATGCTTCTTCGAAATTTAAGAATATTAATAATTCAATTTTCATAGTTCTCATAATGGAAAAAGAAATTTCTTATGACAATTAATATAGAAATTCTTATATGGACTTGCAACGCTCTGAGTTGCGATACACTTCGACAAAATACTCTTTACCTAAAGAAATATAATATCTTCTAAGACAAACACTATTAGCAACTTAGCAACATTCAAGTTGTAATGTCCCAACTGTGACTGAGAGTCTTCTACATATACAAAAGCAGCATAAAGCGTAAACTGATGCTATTATCCTGCGGAATTCAATTTTGCTCAAGAAACCGAAAGCAGAGTCGTGAACTTCGCGAGCTCGGAAATAGAATAGGTAGAAAGATGTCTTATGTCTTGCACCTCTACAATTGCACTACAGTATGTCAGCAACTCCAACTGAAACATCATATAAACCATGCTGGAAGGATTTTCTTCTACAGCACCAACAAATACTAATTCCTATACCAGAAAGGAATCCTTCATTTGCGATTAGGTACTCAAAATTGATCAAACCCACTATGGAGATAAGAGCACCATAGTAGCACCTAAGCATATCAATTTCAGCACAATGTAGATCACACTATGATATATATGACATGAAAACCATACATCCTATACTTGCCGAGCACTATGAAAAAGAATAACTACCAACTAAGACGAAGACTGAAAAGACCATAAACTTAATGTAACATCTATTTGTTAGTGCAACATTTAAATAGCACTACGAAGCAGAGCAACCCAAGATCCATGTGGTTTGCATAATAGGCTAAATAACAAAATCCTTTAAAAACTTGTGTTCCACAAAACACTCAAAAAAAGTCTTTCAACTAGATGCAAACAAAATATCCTGTCAAACTCAAATAACAAGTTATTAAGAGCCCTTTTCAGCCTTGGCAGCAGTAGCAGCAGCCTGTCCGCGGAGACGTCCGGTTCTCCTGGCAGCAATGAGACCAACCTTCTGCCCAGGAGGAGCATCACGTCTTACAGTTGAGGCGTGACCAATATGCTGATGGTTACCGCCTCCATGGGGATGCTCAACAGGATTCATAGCGACTCCCCGTACTTTCGGCCAACAGTTTCTCTTGACACGGAACTTATGATAAGCATTACCAGCCTTAAGAAGTGGTTTCTCAGTTCTACCACCGCCAGCAACCTGCCCAATCATCGCTCTACAGCCACTAGGAAGAACTTTCTTTGCACCAGATGGGAGCTTAACCCTGCAATTACATGAAGTCGAAATTTTAGTCAAGTTTATCCAGTTGCTAGGTTGATCAAGGAAATTTCAAGACAACAACAAATTCATCAACAAAATGATTCTACGAGATCTGAAAAGAGTTATACTCTTTAAGAAAGCATGCTGACGCATTAAATCAATTGTCAAGAAGAACAATGACATGTACATCTCACTTATCCAAAAGAGTAACAGAGCTACACTAGATATCACCAGGCACAACCACAATATATAACCAATACATTCACACTAACCAAAACCTATGAGAACAAATAAGCTGTTGTTAGTAGCTGGCACTAACATCAGTCAACAAGTTACTGATGTACTATAACATGATAGCAATCTTAAGAACAAATAGCCCAGGAAGCATATATATTAAAAGTGATACATATTGAGCATGTAAAAGGTGTAAATTTCATCAATCTATCAACTTCAAGAATAGAAAGAAGTGGCAACATAGAATGAATTGATAGCATTTACTATAAATTACCTGATAGCTCAAGCATGCCCATGATATTAACGCGCAGGATACACATCAGTGCATTGAGAGTGTGGCATCACAAAACATGACAATTACAGCATGCAACCAATAAATTTCCCAATTTCCACAACCAACACTCTCTCTTGCACTAATCTTATTGCCACGTCAATTACTTAAACATTCTATGGATATAGATATGAATATGCAACACAGATGACTTCTACCACGTTAACTCCTACATCAACAACAATTGCAGAAAACAAATCCGATCCAGTAAAAGAAACATAAAAGCTAGTTTAGAATCATACCTGCTGGTACCGTTATCAGGGTTGTGGCTGATAACAATAGCATAATCACCAGAAGCTCTGGCAAGTGTACCTCGATCACCAACATGGTGCTCGAGGTTGCAAACAACAGCTCCCTCAGGGATAGATCTCAACGGAAGCACGTTGCCGACCATAAGAGAGGCCTTGCGACCGCAGTAAACAAACTGTCCCGTATACATACCTTCAGCAGCAATGAACAGTTCCTTCTGAAGCTTATACCTGAATGGATGGCGAAAAGTGACGCGAGCCAACGGAGCACCACGGCCTGGATCGTGAATGATCTCGGTGATAACTCCCTTCTGGTACCCATTACGCTCACCGAAATCGAGAGAGCGGAAACGAGCAGGTCCTTTCCGGTGGTGAGTATGTGACTTGAAAACTGAACCAGCTCCCTTACGTTGAGCGCGGATAACGCGACCCATTGTTGCGACAGCGGCGGCGACGAGGAGGAGAATGAAAAACGGCTGTTAGGATGAAGAGAATATAATGAGAGTTAGGTTTTGGAAATTTATAGCGGCCGGAACGGTATGGTGACTAGTGGGGTTAGGGTTTGGAATGGACGGCTGGGATTGAGAGAAATGGGATCGCTTAACGGACTGCTTACATTTTAAGGGGAGTTGGCCCAACTAGTATTACATTCTTGGTCTTAGCTCACTCAATGAACCCATATTAGATTCAGTATTTCTTTTCTCTTTCATTTCAATAGTAATTAAGGAAAAGAAATTTTTTAATTTACTGCCGCATATTAGCGTTCTTTTAACCATTATACTCTTCCAGATTAATGTTTTTGTGAAAAAATTAATTTACATACTTAAAATTAGTTAATATTTTTTTTAAATTAATTTTAGGACTTGGCGTTACTTCTCCTATGAAAATGAAAAATGTTTATTTTGCTCCTTTTTGTTATCTCATAGTGAAAGATAATGAAGAGATACTATAAAAGACAAGCATGTACAAATCACTGCACCAGTTTTCTGAAAATCAACTCATCCCATGTAGAAAGATGTCTTTGATTACAAGAAACTTTCTCCATATACTACGTTCAGCAGAATGCAAACAAGCATATTTGCATAATGCTTCCGAGGAACTTGTACGTACTCTTATTCACAGTTTTTCAAATCAGAAATTGCAGCAGCTCCAACATTTTCCAGCTACGTAAGAATCTACTAACTATTTGAATTACTCATTCACAGAAGGTAACAACAGAAGTCGTGTAATTGTGATGTAAGAAACACTCACTATTAGGTAGTAGTTTGGAGTCCCAACTTAAAAACAAACTGCCATCAATATGCTGGTGAAGAGCCAGAGAATAAAGTGAGAGAAACTTCTGCTAATTCAACATTTTAATTCACACATATAGAAGGCTACAGCCCAACCCATTCTATCTCACCCTAAATAGACGCAGCAGGTAACTTGGCCCAAATGCCAGTTAGCCTAATAAGTGTCAGGATTTTTTTCTTTTCTTCCTTGACGCAATTGTTGAAGCAATGAATGGAGCCAAAACTTTAGGATTCTGCAACAATCAAAAAGCACCACTAGTTAACAATACCCAAAAAATTAACTAAACAATAATTTGCTAATGCTGGTTGTAAAGTAGTACTGTAGTAGCAGTAGTACCATATAGGAAGAGTACTAGTAGGAGAGTGCCCACAAAGCCTTTACTTGGCTCTGCTCCTGTTGTTATACTAGTGCGGTGTTATGGATTTGAATGTGCAACAGTGTCGGTGGGATCGGAAGTCGTCGAACCGATAGGTGGGTCCTCTTCAAACCAAATGCACCTTGACTGAGGAAATATGCATTAATGTTCACATCATGCATACATCTAAATATTTTTAATGACATTATATTACGTTGTTGTAGTTGCCCAGCTAACTTGCCAAGCATCAATTTGTTTTAAGGTGTAAAGGCAACCTCAACGCTATCTAACACCTTGATATTACTCTAGTTTCTGAAGTAAGAATTATTCAAGGTTTAATTTGCTTCTTACCAGAGTGAACATTATAGTTATAGCCTGCGAACAGAGCCTAAGTTTCCAAACTGAAGTGTTAGAAACTGATAATGACAACAACAGAAAAAGGTTAAGTGGATTAAAAGTTTAAGTAACAAAGAAACTTTTCTAAACGTTGGAACAAAACGCAGGTGGAGTAAAAGCTGCAAGGGGAGGGAGCACGTGGGTTGTAACGTAACTAGTGAGGCACAGCAATGAGAAGTTTCTTTCATCAATTGTGATCAAAGAAGATAGAAAAAACCATATGCTTTTCATCAATTGAGATCAAAGAAGATATAGAACTAGCATATGCTTTTTCTTAGACAGAAAGCAAGGTGGTGCCCAGCGTTGCTACAGCTGATCTAAACCCTGAAAAAAAGCTACATATGTAGTTATTCTTTCTTTGAAATTATAATGCCAGCTTCTTTTGTAGGGTTAACCTGAAGTTAGCCTGGCAGGGTTAATTCCGCTAATTCCTGAAAGAAAAGGACTCATAGTTGGAATGAGACTCTCATTGTTTTGTAATGTTGCTAAATTTTGTCTATCAACTGTTATTGCAGTTAACTCGGTCCATGCTAACTCCGTCAATTACAGGCTAGATGAATGGAAAAAAAGATTATAGACACAATTCTTCAAGTCTTGATGCAGACACAAATTTGCTACACATTGTTATATTTGCTTTATTGATCAATAAAATTTTTTTCTTTATCTCATCATTGATTGATTGATGTTTTATCTTATTACATGTAATCTATACAAGGTTTGCTTTTTCATGTATCAGTAGTAGCAGAAGGAGCAAGGTAAAAATATTAGAGCTGTCCTTCTGCAGTTTTGCTGCACGTCTTCGTGCGCAATGTCAGGTCCTCAGCTTCTTTTTTAATTGGATCAAAGATGGTAGGCTTACTTACCAGTTTAGACTCGTAGCTGCGTAAAATGTGGTAGGCTAAGTTGCTGTTGATTAGTTTGATTCAGTCCATGCTCTTGGCTGGATAGAATTAAATAGAAAGGTAGTAGGCTAAGTTGCTGGTGATACTTTGATTCAGTCCGCTTAAATTAGTTCTTGTTTGATTTGTTGTTACATTGCGGTGTTAGGCTCTTACTGGATTAAAAAGGTGGTAGGTTAAGGATGAGTTTCGATCACATGAAAGTAAGTTTTGTGAAAATAAATTTCATAAAAGTAAAATTTAGTAAAAAATAAAAATAAAATTCGAGGTGGTAATTAAAACACATAAAGTAAAGTTTGAAATAAGTTTTTGTAAAAGTAAAATTTAATATGGAAGTGGAAGTATTGTTCGAGTGTTAATAAAAATATGTAAAATAGCCGACTCAAATTTTGAAAGAAGAAAGTCAAGTTCGGTGTAATTAAAACATGCCCTAGTTTTACTTATCCGCCCCACTTAATTGAAATTAACTAAGTTGCTATTAACTTTTGTTCAGTCCACTTCAGTTGTCTGAATTAGTCCAAGCGTAGTAGTTGTTTCTCTTCCTAATTTATATTGCTGATGTTAGTGGCATTGTAGTGTATGATTGTTTGTTCACTTCATGGGATTAGGTTGTCGTTGTGTTGTTGTATTCAACAACAAATTGTGTGCTTTTTGTTGTTTCATATATGTCTCTTTTGTATTATTTTTTTGAACGCCCATCAAGTGTTGCTTTGTTCAGGAGCTCTGTTTTGCACTCCAGTAAATACAGAAGCCTTTTGACATCCGTATGGAGCGCTTTTTCAAATACCATATCCAGGAGTTAAACAGAGACCTGTTGAAGCTGCAGAATTTATTGACAAAATGCTCGTTGAAGCTGATCATGTAATGTAATCAGGACCACAATGCTCAATGCTTGGGGAGTGCACGATGTTGTCCAGCTGGGAATAATTGCTGCAAAGGAAGTTCTCAGAACGCAATCTAACGAGCCTGGGGTCTAGTATATCTCCGCCCAATATTTCCGGCATATTAGGCAATAGTTATCAATATTTATCAAATTTTAATTTTTTATTTTAAATAAATTTTCTACTATATTTTAATTTTAATTTAAAAATTACAAAAGAATTATACATCATAAAAGTTTTTGATATATAATTTTTATTTTTTAGTAAAAATATCAAACTCTTTTTTTGAAGAGTTCTAAAATAAGTTATAATTCAAGAAGGTTTTATTTAAACACTCCTAAACGTCCCTTTAGCCAATTGGAAAGAAGTAGGATGGAGCATTATGTGAAAAAATGAAATTATCTTCATTCACCTTAATACATACACTAGAACTAAATGTGTAAGTAGTAGTTTGCAGTCAGATTTAGGGGTAGTAATATACGATATGTTTCAAAAATTAAATTCGAAATCGATCTATTTAATTCGAATTAGGCCTGAAAAATTTGACCCGTATAAATATATAAATAGGATTACTGTTGAATGAATTTGATCCGATTATTAAATAGATCGACTCGAAGTTGATCCACTAATCCGATTTGTCATCTTTTGAACAAACAATTGTTTCTTAATTTTTCCTAACCGTATAATAAAATTTTAATAAGAACAAAGAATCGATAATAATAATCTATAAATTATTAAATTATATTATATTTAAAGTTAATCATTTATTTCATGCCTTAGTAAAATTATGCAAAATAAAAAATATAATATTATCGAAAATATTACTATATATGTGTTTCTTTAATGACAAATTTGAATTTTGTAGAAAAAATTTATCAAATTTTGTCAGCTAGATATGTTTATCAAAATTTTTATCGAAGATATTACTATATATTTATAATAATAAAATTTTAGCTGTCACCATAAATTTTTGATAAATAAATATAAATATTTGTTTGAAATATTTTACGAACTGATGAAAATATTAGGCAATGCATATTTTGACAGACACTCACCATATCGTTTTACCAAAAACATCGTGCATATACATTCCAAATAATTTTATAATTTCAATCAAGCTCAAAAATATAAATTATTCGATTTTTAAATATGTTGAATTAGGATTGATCATTTGACTCATATAAATTTATAGGTTGAGTTAAAATTAAATAAATTTGATTCAATTATTAAATAGATCGATTCGAAACTAACTCACCGATCTAAATTTCAACATCTAGTATGATGACATAGAGGTTAGCCACAGTTTTTGGGAAACTATTTTTACTACATAACTTTTTACCAGTAACTGTTTTTGGCCTCTGAGGAAGTATGTGCCGTATGTTCTTTTATTGAACAATGCAATTTGAAATTTGAAGCCTTAACAATTTCTTCTCTCAACTCCAGATATCCAGAAACAGGAAAATAACATGGCGGAAAATCTGCTGCACCGTTTTGCTGCTGTTGATGCATTGTTGTTCCTGCATATTGGGTTTGTTCATACTTTCTAAGAAAATATATTCTTGTTTGAGCAGTAAACATTTTATTTCAAACGGTTTGAAACGACCGATTTATTCATCAAAACTCAACTTAGTTCAAAAGAACACAAATTTCAACCATAGAATTAATATTTCTTTGTAACCCACTAATTCAAACACCCAAATTGATGTTCTCTCGAAGTCCAGAGTTGATCATTCTTACAGATCCAAACTAATCTCTACTAATTTAGAGAAACTATTCTCTTTATTATTAATCCGCAAAAGAATGGAGTCTGTACGTTAGATGTCAATGCAATTCGTGCTTTTGGTTTTGCCAACTTTGCATGTAATGGATGAGATCATTGAGATGACATGATGATTCCATGGCTATGGAAAATCAATCATTCCTTCACCTGCTGGTGCTATGCTTTCTTTCCAAAAAAGGGTACTTCAAATTACCAAACGGATGCCTAAGTTTCTCTCTAGGACAACATCAACAGATTCTTTCATCAATCTCAAATTCATAACAACCACCTGAGACTCCACTTAACATATGGGTAACTTCAAATAAAAATAGTAACATACCTTAGTGACATTTGACAATAGATGCTAAGTTTATTTTTGAATGAGATTCTGTTCCAGGGAATTGGTAAAAAATGCATGAATCAGATAAAAGTTACTTTTCTGCGTTTCTATAATATTTCAAACTGACATGATATCTAATAGTTGCACACACATACAGGTTGTTCTGATTGTTTTAAATAACTTTTTTTAATTTCAGATTTTTCTGAAAAATGTGTACTTTGTAGTTTAAAAAATAATAAAAACTATATAAGTGAAGATTTTATTATGTATAGCTTATTCACATTTTATTTATAAAGTACTATAAAAATATTTTGAGATTATGAACTGACATTATAAAAATATTTTATTATTTATTTATAAAATACATAATTAGAATGAAGAGTCAAATGATCTCATAAAATAACATAAACTGACATTATACTATTAACTAGAATATTATGATGAGATTATGGAGAAACTTTGAAAAAAATTATGAAATAGAAATTTTAAAATAAAAAATATTTTGAAATATTTCAAAATATTAGTTTTTTTAACTTAAGAAATAATTAATAACTTTATAACTTTTTTTATATTTAAAAATTTTCATATAATATAATATAATATTTAAAAATTAATAAAATAATGAAACGTTACAAAACACTCCTGCTAAATTAGAAAGCATTTGAGAGTATTTATAAAAATATTTTTAATAAAAAATAAAAAATATATTTAAAAATAAGTTTTTATTTTAAAAAATTAATAATAATAAATAATAATATATTTTAAAAATATATATTTTTAAATTTTTAAATAAAATACTATAAAAAGTTAATAAAAATTAAAAGAATTTCTGAGAAATGCATTCTAAACGTGCCCTATCAGCCTACGACCATAAATAATTTGAAAAGATGAATAGTTAGAACAGGAATATATGAGGAAAGATTTGACTAGCAAGCTTTCATGGTTAGCTCTTGACTCTTTAACGTGATGATGTGACTGATCATTTGTTTGTGAATTCGTTTTCATTTTCACTGCACAAATGCCAGACACATATCTACCTCCACTGTTTCAGTTTTCAGACACACATATCTACCTACCTTTAACCTTAGGGAAAGAGTTTTTTTTTCTACATTATTCAAAATATACACAGAAAATTTTGATTCCCAACAATAAATTGACGCACAATGAAATGTATTTATTAGATAATAGCTATATACTTAATCGGCTATTATGTAAGACTTAGTTTATTACTTAAAACTTAGTACACAAGTTGAATCTAATAATTAAAAAATATCTAAAATAATAATATAAATTTAATATATATATATATATATATATATATATATTTTTATTAATATTTTAAATTTATGTATTTTATCAAAATTAGTTTTTTTTTAAATTTTTGACATATGATACTTAGTAATTTTCAGTTATTTTGTTAAAAATTAATTTTTATCTTAATAATTTTAATTATCAAGTAAATTGATCTAAAGTTAAATTGATTGAATTAAAATTAATAATTTGATCTATAAATATATAAATTAGAATAAAAATTTTGTGATTTTAATCTAATTATATATACATCAATTTGATTTTAACTTGCAAATATATTGTCTTCTTGTTAACATATTGACCCGATTATTGAATCCATAACTTCACGGGTTCAAATTTCTGAAGTTACAAACATATTGAGATTGAAAGCTGTCTGTAGGACAATGCTAAATCCAAACAAATCAATCTCTTGTTTCCAACAAAGATAAATCAATCATTTAAATCAAACAAAAACAAAGCATTCATTAATTCAAAGACGGTGACAATGCAACGCATACTAACCACATAAACAAACCAAATAACCATGAAAACCAATTCACAAATGTACTTAATTCTATCTAAATACAACTATAAAATATGTGAAGGGTAGGTAGAATGTTAAGTTGGTGAGCTTTGTTCCATCTAATGTTGTATTTATTAGTTTGGACTTGATGTATGTTCTTATTATTCTTTTGGAATATTAGGAGATATCATATATCTTTTCTTTTAATCATAAAATAATTAACTGTACATATTTAATGTTAGGGTTTTGCAAGTTGCAACTTCAATTCAACCTTTTGTTGATATGATAATTACTTTTTTGTAGTAAATTTAAACTGGAGTCATGAACTAAATATCATGATTTATATAGTGATCCAAAATTTGAATAATTTTGACAATTATATCATACATTTTATTAATCACTTGAGAACAATTAAAAAAACATGCAAATTTGAGATACATGATTCGATGAATTGAATTTTTATCTTCAGTGTTAAACTGTTATCGAGATTTTAATTCAATTTTTAAATTTTAAAAGATTCATTGACAAATAAAAAATCAGTATATAGAAATTATAAGTGAGAGTATACTATTAGTGGACATTTTGAAGTGTTTATAAAATAAAAAATATTTGAAAGTATTTTTTAAAAATAAGTTTTATTTTATTTATCTAAAAAATAAATAATAATAAAATTTTATGGCATAAAATTTTTCTATATTTTTAAATTTCTAAATAAAATTTATAAATTATTATAGAAATTTATTGGAGAACTTTAAATGAAAAGGAGCTTGGAAAAGCTTTCAAATGCCCTGCCAAATATAACCTTACTCTTATTGTTTTGTTCATTGCCAAACATTACACATATTATATTTAGACGAAGTAGAAATAAGAGAGAAATAATTTTGTCGCACAACTAGTGCTGCTTGTTAATAGCAACCCATTGAATCAAGATGCTTTCTATTCAGAGGATTTGAAGTCAAGAGATGCTTTTGAACTTGCAATATCTGAAGTAGGAAGATCATTATTTCCTTGCCAGAGGGCACACTTGCAATATCCGAAGTAGAAATTCAATTTGGATTTTTGGATTCACTAGAGTGAGATGAAGTACTCATTAAAGAAAATCTGAAAAAATAAGATTCTGTGAAAAGAAAAAAAATTTTCAGGACTGCTATGCGATAATTTCTATGTATACAATATTATTAGAATACCTATCAAAAAATATTGAATAAAAATATATTTTAAATATTCGTAACTGATAAGTTAACAATAGAGTTTAGTATTTATATCTCAATAATTTTTAAAAATAAGTTAAAAAAATTTAAAAATAAAATTATATTAGAAGATATATACAAATAAAAAAATTATAACTAAAATTTCTTATGTAAAAATAAAATTTTATATTCTTTATTCAAATAAAATATATGAAATATTCAAAATTTTAAATTTAACAAAAAGAATAAAATTACATATGTTTGTAATACGTCTTAAGCTTTCTATAGTAAAATTATTAGTCATGGAATCGTGTTGAAGTTGATTAAGTTATTAATGATATTCTACTATTTTGGGTCCACTTTGATTGTGCCAGTGCGTATGAACATAGAACAATCAAATAATTTGTGCCTCAGTTGTAAACCAAAAACAAAATATTTCACTTATCTTCGGTAGATTAAAACGTGTTAACAGAAATAAAATTATTACCCAACAACTTATTAAAAAATAAACTTTGATGAAAATGTACGTATATTCTCGTGTTGAACAAAGCGGGAGGTTCAGTAAAGCGCACGCATTAAAAAATGTTTTGACTAAAATACCCTCATTCGCATCGGGTTCCCACGCATTCCCATGTATAGAGGAATCAAAATAAACCCGAGATTGAATAATACCATGCAATTTAATGCACGATGCTGCAATACAGCCGAGTGGGCGCGTAATTTTTTGTCCGTTTCTTAATTTTCATTTTTACTCTAGTTGAGTGTTTCAAATTTTCATAATTAAATTTCATAAAAATAAAAATAAAAAATAAAAAATAATTTTTTTTAAAAAATAAATAAAAATAAAATTTAATATTTATATTTTAATAAGTTTTTAAAATCTATTAAAAATTAAAAAATATAAAAATATATATAAATAAAAAATTAAAATTAAAATTTTATATATAAAACTAAAATTTTAAATTTTTTATAATTAAAATATATAAATTATTTAAAATACAAAATATAAATAAAAAATATAAAATTATTATGAATATTTAAAACACGCACTTACTGCAAAACATTAAACAAATATGTTACTCCTACTTTAGAAATTCAGGAAAACCGACAGTGTTACGGCTCTTGATTTTAGTAAAATTTTTTGAGCGTAATTTCTATTTTGTTCTTATATCTTTTGTTTTCTCACCGAAAGTTTTCGTTAAAAAAATTAGTTAAATTTTTTCTATAAATAATAATTTTAATTTTAGGGTGGTACGTCGCTTCTTTTCCGCTTCGATTAAGGGTGCATTCTTTTGCACCAAAAAAGTCACTTCTTTTTTATTAAAAACTTAACTCACTTCTTATTATAAAAAAAACATAAAAAATCACTTTCAACATATTTTCTAATACAAAAATAACACATTACTTTTAATAATACTATTTCTAATAACTCACTTTTAAGAACTCACTTTCAAAAAACTCACTTTTAAAGCCAAAAGAATACACCCTAACAGTCACATAAAACGAAAATGCTAAAGCTACACATAATACACACAGCACCATCAGCACATACCACTTGATTGATTGCAACCATCAAACGACCCATCTTTCTATTTAAACCAATAACCCTTTTTTATTTTCCATGATAAGGTAACGTGTCCCCACAAATTGCGCATACTCCATTTAGTAATACTAATAATCTCCCGATTAAAAAAATACCGGATTCGATCACGACAGTCTAACGACACACGTTAATTACTCACAGTCTGTCCGTTGATGACTACAATCGATTGTTTAAGAATTACCAAAAGAATAATAGAAAAAGAAGTAAGCATGTTAATTATCGTGGAGAACAGATTAGAGAGTTGAAGAAGATGATATTATGGTGTTTTAGACCAGGCTGGAAGTTGGGTCATCTTCTATCATGAGAAATGAAGTGGGAAGACATGGACATGATTAATAATGAAAGCTAATTTTGCTCTTATCTAAAGTTGTATATTATTACCCATACCAAAATTTATGACTCACCAACTACTCTAATGTACCTAATGTTAATTTGCCTTACCTTCTGTTGTTATTAACGTGTAGCCAAGCAATCTGTCTCGTAGAAGTTAGTTCGTCTCTTTAGCACTAGCGTGAGATTGTTTTTTTTGGTTTGGTGCCTAATTACTATTTGCCTGCCTTGTTTGATTAGCACGTTCCAAAAAATATCAACAATAATAAATAAATATATATAAATTACTGTATCGATCATTATTGAGACAGTTATTTGGGCACGGTTCTCTTAAGGTAATAGATTTATAGAGATCACGCTATAATTTTTGGATTGAACTTATATAGATTCAGTTGTACGTTAGGCATCTGAATAGTGAATGAAAAAGAATTACACATACGTGTATATGGTATTGTCCAAAAGAGAGTGATCATCTTGCAAATAGGATGATTATTTCTTTTGGTTTGGAATAAAAGCTTTTTGGTGAGGAGCCGGTGATAGTGAAGTAGCAACAGACGAACGCGTAAATAGAACCAAAAAAAACCAGAATCATATCTATCAGTCTCGTATTCATTAATATTCTGACACTCGCTCGTTTTGGCGAAACTTTGGATTCGACTGTAAGAGCGTGTTTATAATAAAAACTTTTTAATAAAATATAAAATATGTTAAAAAAATTTTAAAAATAAATTTTAAGTTTTAATTTTTATATATATATTTTAAAATTTTAAAAAATATTAATATTATGAAAAATTTATTAAAAATATAAAATATTTTTGAAATAAAAGTACTTTAATAAATTAAGCCAAAATGTTCATGAATTTTGTTTCTTAGTGTAATTGTTTGTAACGCACCCCAACAAAACACAAACCTTCTCGGTTTTGGAAGTTCACACAAAACGAGCATTTCCTTTTCCCTTCATAAGTATTCAAACACACTCGGGCCCTTGGCACCTTGCTTCTATTTCTTTAAAATTTTATGTCAAATTTATAGTAATTAATAAGCGGTATTATATATATTCGTCTCACTTCTGGTCCGTTGCAGATTGCCTGCTCCAATTTTTTAAATATTAATAATTTTATTTTTTTTTTATCAGATTTAAAATTTTGAATAATTTTTATATTTTAATTATACAAATATTTTAAAATTTTATTTTCACAGATAGAATTTCAGTTCTAATTTTTTTATTTACATATTTTTAAATATAATTATATTTTTTAATTTTTAACATATTTTTAAAATTTATTAAAATTCAGATACTAAATTTTACTTCTACTTTATTTTTTATTTCACGAAAGTACCAATATTTGAAACACATTTGAACCACGCCTATAAATAAATTCAGTGTGGTTATTTTATTGATCAATTTTTAATACGCAATATAAAACGCTAACTGACAGTAGTGTCATCTCATTTCAGGGAAACCTTACCGAAAATTGTGCTCAGTAGAAAATTTGTCACACTTTTTACAGGTGTTACAAAATCAAAAATCATTTTGGGACCTAACCTGCAATCAACTAATAAAATCAAACGAAAAAGTTTCTATATTTATTATTAAAAATTCTTTAAAACTTATGCTTAGTAATTTACAAATACAAACTTAAAATTAATTTTTATAATTTACTTTTAAGTAAAGTGAACAATATCTTACTTCATTGAGTACTCCGTTCTATAACAAATTGTTTTTTTCAGAATCAACCGCCCGTTTTCAATTTCAGTAATGCTGTAGATAATTTGATATTCTCTCGAGTAATGTTATCTATTTATTTTTATGTTCAATTAAGATATATGACTTCAAATATATGCTTGAAATGATGAATAGCATGAATAAAAAAATAAACTCAATTTTTTGTCAAAAATTTAGTTCCGAATAATTTCTATTCACTTTTTACTAGAAATCTTATTTCCGTAACTTATTTTTAGAATTTATTTTTAAATTAAAAAATTTATATATAAAATATTTAATAAAAAATATATAATGTAACTAAATTATAATTATATTTAAATAATTTATTTCCTGTAATTAAAAAAATAAACCTGGCATTAGTGTATCTCATCAAATTCCTACACAGTAACAACGGAATAAATATCATAGGCCCTATAATGCAAAAAAAAAAAACGATATTTTATTTTGTATTCTGATACAATAAAAAACCATCAACATATCCCGGCATTGGACACCGGGTCCTTTTCCCACTCTCATTTGGCTGCTTCTTTTCTTTCTCCTTCCTTTTTGTTCTTTCTTTCTTCTTTTCCACTCTGCTTCTCTGCTTCCTTCTCACGCTGCCTGGCACAAGCTGTAGCTGGCAGGCAACTACTCTCTATTCTCTATAATCTCATTAACTTCTCTCTCTCTCTCTCTCTCTCTCTCTCTCTCTCTCTCGATTCATTTTATTTTGAGTGGTTCGTTGAAATCAACACAGCGCTGAGGAGAAGAATCCATTGTATATATATTGGAACATGAATAGAGAAATAGAAGAATAATGGCTGACTGGTATCTGTGATTCCTCTGCATTTAACGTTTTCCAATCCGGTAATGCTTCTAAACTTACTTTCTGGTTTTAAATTTTTGTTTTCAGGAGTTTGATTTGATTGATTCTGGTGCTCATTCGTGTGTTTGCATGTGTTTCTCCCGTTCTGCTTCCTTCTGATTCTGATTTGCTTCATTGTTCATTGTGTCGGTGAAGGATTTGGTTTCAGTAAATTCCTCGCTGTTTAAGGCGTCTACTTGAGACAGAGAATTTGTGGAGTTTATGATTCTTTCCTGTGGCTAGATTTGGTAACTGTTCGAATTTAAATTCATGTTTCTGGAAAGGTTTCTATGAGTTCGTGTTACTTCTAAATTCAAATCACTAGGAACTCCATTTTTCGCATTTTTTAATATAAAATATTTCTTGTTGCTGCCTCTCTGGAGCCAAACATTTTTTCTCAATTCCCTTTTGGAGAAATTCTTCTTAAGATCAATCTGGTTTAAGACAATCTGGTAACAGAATTTAAAGAGAAAACGAAATGAAGAAAAATTTTGCGGTGACATTCATAAATGAGTTCTGCTTTCGTTCTTGGTTTCAATCCCCAAGAGCCTTGAATCTCTCACTCATTATTAATGCACTCTTTACTTCACCATCATCGCTAATCTCTAAATTAATCAAAGTACTGCATGAACCTTCTTCAAATTACGTTTATTTTCTTTTATGTCCTTTGAATCATTGACTGTGTCAGGCTCTAGTGAAGTTTTGTAGAAATCACACTCTCAGCACTCCATGTTGCGTAATCGTTTCTGCCATTAGTTTATTGCTTGCATAACTCTCTTCAATAATTGCTCCTCCTTTTGTTAAACATATGCCAGTACAGGATGGTGATTAAAGTGTTAAGTATGAGCTGGCTTCAATTGTGCGACAGAGATGTACTTTGTGAAGAACTTTTTGAATACCTGACTTGCTATAAAATTATTCAGTAACTGCGTGTCCAGCTGAGTTTGTATTATTGAAAGTTGAAATTACCTCTCTCCAAGCTTGCTTTCACACCTTATTTGTTGCTTTGTTCCTTCCACCTGCACTTTCCATGTCGCCAGGAATATGTATTCAGCAAGGAGCATTCCATGCATATGACATGTTACAGATGTATAGTTTCCCACTACAATATCTTATCAATCTTAAAAATCTGGTTGGTCCTAAGATGAATTTTTGACAGGAATCCTTTCCTACATTTTCTCACCCGAATCTCTTATTTCTGTTTTTTTAGAAATTTAAAAGTTTATTCCCTAGATATTTGTATCCAAGTTTTGTTATTAAGTGTTTATGTTAATGTTCTTGAGTTTCATTAAGCTTTCGTACCATATTGCATTGGGATTGCTCTATCACCATTAATTTGGTTTAAATAATTTTGTACCTTTTGCATTCTTAACATGCTATATACAATTTCTTTCAGAATAAATTGTGCGTGTATGCATAACCTGCAAAGTGGTTTTTTGTCTATACGTCCATTTTGTGCAAGATAGGCTGTTACCTTTGAATGCTGAACATTGAACTGAGTATTATTGATAAAATATGCCAGTCATTTAGGCTCATACAAACAAGCAAATCCATGCATTGGTTGCATGCTCTTTGCTTCAGCATTTCGTTGGTTGTTCAGGGATGCATGCCATTTGTTTGTTTCATGTTTGGTTTAACAGTTGAATTTATATTCATAATGTGGCTTCACAGCGCTGTGCGGCTGCGCCAACATATTATATTATAAATAAGTGTTAATGATTCTTACCATAGACTTATGACCTAGAATAAAGCATTATGAAACTGATATGCAGTTTGCACACTGCACCAATGTCTTATTAATGTCTTCTGTGTGAACAATTACAAACATCTATGCCTATGCCGTAGTACTTCAAGGTACCATGTATACAAGTCTCTTCATTGCACACAGGTATATTTTGCAGATTGCCAAACTCCAAACTCTAATTTTCTGCCTTCTTCCCTGCTGGCTTGTTGGAAATTTTCCTACAGTCGTATTGTTTGTTGTAAGAATCTGTGTATCATACAGGTGTAGTGCAATTTCTTCTTCCCTTATTTTAATGTTGCTAACCTTTTTTTTTCGATGTAATCTTTATATTTATAGGGTTCCTGCGTAACATTATAATCTATGATGGAACGCCGAAGTTGGCCGTGGAGGAGGAAAACTTCTGAAAAAGCATCGACTGTTGCAGATTCTAATCTGCAATCATCTAACTCAGGCAGTGATAAAGTAGAGGTTTGTGTTCTCATCTTATTCTTTCTTCCTGAAGGTTGAAGATCTACGTGTTGTGGTTGCTAGTTATCTATATCAATAGAAAGTAATAAAGTTGGAAATGCAAATGTTCTTAATAATGGCAAAAGTTTGCATTATACCTCCATCACATTCAAGAAAATATAATGTGCATTAGCCATACGTTACCTTCTCCAATTTCTTAACGAATCTCCAATGGCATTACCATTTTATCTGAAATGCAAGTGTTGCAATAAGAGATATGTTGATTTTTTCTCAAGTGTTCCTTATTTCTAGTTTATCTAATGCCTATGGCATCTCTTGCAAAAAAAATGGCTCGTAGATTACTTTTTCAATTTTTTCCCATTTCCTTCATTTGTTAAATGATCTCAAAGAGTCAAAGTCAGTCATTATTGCTTTTTAAGTTATTTTTCCTAATCTTTAAACTTCTTGTGAGTTCCACTAAAACACCCTAACTTAGATGCAGGATGAATCCAAGAGCATTAAGTATGTGCAAGTTCCTGAAGAATCATATGCACGGCTGACTGAATTGGAAGATGAAGTTAAGGTCTTAAATGAAAAGTATTCCTCAGCCCAAGCAGAAATTACTACTAAGGACAATTTAGTAAAACAGCATGCCAAAGTTGCTGAAGAAGCTGTCTCAGGTAAAGGTTTTGTACTCCAGAATAGACTATGTGGTTACTCGAGTACCATCTCCTTTTAATTAGCAAAGCATCTAATGGGAATTCCTTGTTATTACACGTAATAAGTGGTTTTCATATGTCTAAGTTTCACTTAGATTTTTGACAATTCTCTGCTTCCATCTTTTATTGTAGGTTGGGAAAAGGCTGAAGCAGAAGCGACAGCCTTAAAGAATCAGCTTGAGTCAGTGATGCTTATGAAACTCGAGGCAGAAGAAAAGGTTTCTCACCTTGATGGTGCTTTAAAGGAGTGCATGAAGCAGATACGCAATGTGAAGGAAGAAAGTGAGCAAAAGTTACATGATGTAATATTTGCAAAAACCAAACAATGGGAGAAAGTCAAGCTAGATCTTGAAGCAAAACTAGCAGAGTTTGAACAGGAGCTCCTAAGGACCTCAGCTGAAAATAATGTGATCTCGAGGTCTCTTCAGGAGCGCAACAATGTCCTGATGAGGATAAGTGAAGAGAAGTCTCACGCTGAAGCAGATATTGAAGTTTTGAAGGCCAACGTCCAGACATATGAGAAAGAAATAAGTTCCTTGAAATACGAACTTCATGTTGTGTCCAAGGAACTTGAAATTCGAAATGAAGAGAAAAATATGAGCGTAAGATCCGCAGAGGTGGCTAACAAGCAGCATATGGAGGATGTAAAGAAGATAGCAAAGTTGGAAGCTGAATGTCAAAGATTGCGTGGTTTAGTTCGAAAGAAGTTACCCGGACCTGCTGCATTGGCTCAGATGAAGATGGAAGTTGAGAGTTTAGGCCGTGAATATGGCGAGAACAAACAGCGGCGCTCTCCGTCTAAAAATGCAAGTCCACATCTTTTCCAAGCTCCTGATTATGCCTTTGAGCAAATGCAACAGTTTCAGAAAGAGAATGAATTCCTTACAGCTCGGTTATTGGCAATGGAGGAAGAAACAAAGATGCTAAAGGAAGCATTGTCCAAGCGGAATGGTGACCTTCAGGCTTCAAGAAGCATGTGTGCAAAAACAGCAAACAAACTTCGTAGCATAGAAGCACATATGTATATTGCAAACCAGCAAAAGAGCCTTTCCAGTGCCAATATTGACATTAACTTTGAAAGTTCTGTGTATCACAATGGAAGCAACCAAAGTGTGACTTCCATGTCTGAAGATGGCATTGACGACGAAGCAAGCTGTGCAGAATCTTGGGCAACAGCATTAATATCTGAGCTCTCGCACTTCAAGAAAGATAAAGATGCTAAAAAGGGCGACAGAGTGTGTAATTCAAATCAGTTGGAACTCATGGATGATTTTCTGGAGATGGAGAGGTTGGCATGCCAGTCTTCAGAAACAAATGGGACGTCCATAACAGCAACAAATTGTGCGACTGATAAGATGAGGGATGAAATTGATGATGCTACTTCAGCTGTTGACATTCAAAAGAATGGAATCAAAGAACTAGACTTGGATCTATCGACTAATGATGGTGGCCAATATGCATCAAATAAGAATGATAAACTTTTAGAACTTCAATCCAGAATAGTTTCTCTGTTTGATTCCAAATCACAAAAAGCTGACATGGGGAAGATTCTAGAGGACATTAGACATATCTTGGATGATACACAGGATGAGATTCACGATCAATCTGAAGTTACTGTGAAGTCTGAGACTCAACCTATGGATGCTTTCTGTGAAGAGAGACAATTGCCTGAAGAACTAGGGGTATCCACAGATTGCATATCCTTGAAGCAAGTTTATCTTGACACTAATCTCACCATAGACGGGGATTTGAAGATTGCAATTTCTCAAATTCATGATCTCATCATACTTTTTAATAAAAAAGCCATGGAAATCCAGAGCAAGTCTTTTGAGGAGCATGATCTTAGCATGAAATTTAAGGACTTCTCTGCCACCACCAACAAGATTCTCCAAGGAGAAATAAGTTTAGGCCAATTTGTATCAGCTTTATCCCACATTTTGTCTGTAGTTAGCTATAAGTTGATCAACTGTACGGTCAATGAAGGAGAAGGAAATATGTCTGATTGTGTGGATAAGGGTACCTTGTCAGAAAACAGAGGGATCGAATGTGAAAAATTAAAGGAGAGATCTTCATCTCGTTTTGCACTTGCTTCTCCTTCAGGCTCTGATCCCGAGATTGAAGGACATATAGTTCCCAGTTATGAGTTAGTGGAAATGAAAGCAACATGCTCGTTCGAGGAATTTGAAAAATTGAAAGTGGAGAAAGAGAGTAGTGCACTGGATTTGGTTAAATGTACAGAAACCTTGGAGAGTACCAAGCTAAAGCTCGTTGAAACTGAAAAGCAAGTGGAAGAACTGAAATCAGAATTGGCCAATTGCCAGAAGTCTAACAGCCTTGCTGAGACACAGTTGAAATGTATGGCTGAATCCTATAAGTTACTGGAATCACGGTCACATGATTTGGAAAGTGAGATCAACTTGTTTCGCGCAAAGACAGAGACATTAGACAATGAGCTTCAGGAAGAAAAGCGTAGTCATCTAGAAGACGTAAATAAACTCAGCGACATGCAAGCGCAGCTTGAAAGGTGAAATTTAGTACAAAATGAAGCTGTTCTGTTATTGTTAGCATTTGTTCTACTTTTACTAGTCTTTGCTACTTGCTTTAAGAACATAAATATTAATTTAACTTCTAATCTCATATTTATAGTTTCCAAATGTTCAGAAGAGATTGTTTCAAATCCTGTTTCATATTTCAAATCACTGAAATAACAAATGTTAACTGAACTTCTACTTTCTTTTCATATGAAGAGCGGAGAAGTGCTTGAAGTGTTCTGCTTCTGATGAAGATGCTGACATCAAGATGAAACAAGTAAGTACCCAACATGTTTCATTACCGTTATTTTGTCTAGTAAAAGATGAGATGTTACATCTATGTTAAGTTTGATTACCTCTCCTCGAATGAACTACTACCTGCAATTGTTTTCAACAAGATCTTTCCTTCTGAATATATCCACCAGCTCTGCCAATCATATTGGAGGGATTTTGCTTCACTTGTTGATTATTTAGGTATGCTACATTGGCAAGCGAGTATCTTATACAGCAATGCTGTTACTGCCTTTTCCTTTTAAAATTTGTACCATTCCAGGTTTGAATGTATCATTTGAAAATTGAAAAGAATGCAATGTTAGAGTTTCCCCTAACAGTTGCAATTTTCTGATCTTTACATTGTAAATCACATTGTACATATCTGCATCTAATTTCTTTGTTTGAATATGTGTGAGGCTTGAGTCATATTCTTTTGCAAGTGCTTACAGTCCTTGTTCATCTAAAAGAGCTAAGTTTCACTGGGAAAATTATTTGGAGAAGATTTTAGTATTCAGATTTCTCTTTATTCCTAACCTTTTTATCTGAATGAAAGTATTTACTTGAATAACTCTGTTAAGCGCTTTACATCTGAAAGTCTACTTGCTTGCCATGCAGGAGACTGAGATAGCAGCTGCAGCAGAAAAACTAGCACAGTGCCAGGAGTCGATACTTCTTCTTGGAAGGCAGTTGCAGGCATTAGGCCCTCCAGCTGAGTTAGCAGATGTCTCTTCAAGAGAGAAGAGTCCATTAGGTGACAACATTTTGGAACATGCACGAACAAGTGGTTTCAGTCATCAGGAAGTGCTTGCAATACAGCAAATAGACCACATGGAGATGGAAAATGTTCTTTCTTCTGTTGGCCAAAAGGCAGGGTGCGAGTCCCCCTTTGATGGACACAACTCCTACATGAGCCCCTCTGATGCAGAACCAAACCTTTTCCAGGGATCACCAATTAGCTCAAAACGTCAAAGGCAAAGGTCAACTACATCTGCTGCTTCTTCATTTTCAACTAATACAGTGTCGGAGAAACATGGGCGTGGTTTTAGCAGGTTTTTTTCGAAAGGGAAGAGTGAACATTAATACTTTATAATTCACCATGGAATGCAAAATGGAGGAGTTAGTTGCTTCAATAATAATTCAAACTTCTTTTATAATGATGCAAATCCTAAAGTAACAAAGAGTTAAACACGAGTATGGATGCTTTTTTGACATGGCCAAAGTGAGTTGGAAGGGTAAGTATGTATTTCGCATAAATAATTTCATTGTACATCCGCATATATAGAATAACAATTTATCTTACTTTGTTCTTTTGCAAGCGATGAGTTTTGTATTGTAAGGCTGTAAATCCTTTGTTCTTTATCCAACATTTGTTCTGGATGTACATACAATCGCCAAAAGAACGCTTTGATTGAATGCATTGTCCCTGTTCTGGTAAACAGTTTTTTTACCCTTCCTTTATGCGTCATGGCTGAATATGGAATTTCTTGCAATGAAGAAGAATTATTGGACTCTCCTCAGCTTGTAAGGTCCAAAGATATCTACTCTATTGAAGATGTTAAAACTGTTGTTGGACTTTTGCACAAATAATCCTAGTGATTGGAGATACAATTATCTCCTTAACATGTGTTCATGTATTTCTTCTGGTAAAGCTCGAGCAAATGTTCATATAGTCGGAAACTTAACTTTTAGTGTTTATTGTTTAATGTTTCAGCTTTTGATAAGAGAATCTATGTACAAAGAGGGGGTCAGTTCAGTCTTCAATTTTCGGTAGGAGGAAGAAATATACAGATGTGGAGTTTTTCCAGATTGTAGCTTGTAAGTGAAGAACAATTACAGTCTTTCTCCAGGAACATAGATGTTTCTTGATTTTCAGGTTCATCTATAAATGAAATGTCTGCACTAATGGTAAAATGTATTAGATTTCTTTGTTTATTTTTTAAATCGTGTTGCTTGCATGCAAATCTGGTTACGCTAAAATTGTTCTGCACTTATCTTTGTAACTGACAGGAAAGGAGAGTGAAATAAAGCTTGGATTATGAAACAACTGAACAAAAAATCAACCTGTGAATCACCTGTAAGTAAAGATTGCTATATCTGATGCTGTATTCCTACTAACTGTAAGCCCTACTTCTCACCTATCAAGTACTGTTTATATTAAACGGCTTCTAAGTACTGCACTTGCTTCTCTGTGATCGAGACTACGCTGCAACCGACAGCCAACAAGCCGCCGGTGCGCCATCCGGCAACTCATATGAAATCCACCCAAGTTTTAGCTGGTTGACACAGAAGGAACAAGCTGAGAATAGATGTCTGGGGTGGTCCTCGTCTGCCCAAAGTTTCGGAGAATTCCTGTAGACATCAACTGACCCCTCAAAGAAGTATTTTGAAGCAGAATTTTTATGAAATAGAAAATATTTTTATTTTTTTATCTTTTAAAAAAATAAAAATATATAATAAAAAAATCTTACTAAATAAATTTTAAATAAAATATTTATAAAATATATATTAAAAAATAAAAAATTGAAAATGTATTTTTGGTAAGCTGAACCAAACGGCCCCCCAGCAACTGGCTCTCCGGCAAAGTGTTCTATATACGCAGCAGAAGATTTCTCTTTCCGAAACCTCACCATCAGGTTAGTAATGATTCAGTTTTAAATACTCATTCACTTCGATTTGGACTCTTCATGGTTCATCACATGCAACTGCTCACAACAATTTCAATGTTAGGGTCCATCTCCTTAAACTGAAGTATTTTTTGTTCAAACAATAAACTGAGATTATTATACATACTTGTATTTTGCGTGAATAAATACCATCTTGGCATTTACTTACTACCTACTGCATACCTGCATTTCACAAATGTACTTGTTTCTCCCTGCCCTTTTTGTCGAATGGCATCTAACAAGTATTTCTAAAGTGATAGAACTACTTGTTTCTACATCAGCAATTTCTCTTGAAATAAAATGATAGATTTTTGGTTGGATTGTTAACAGGATATTCCTTGAACTTCTTATAAAGTTACTACTAAATAGGTATAGATGTAGGCACACTATTAAACGTACATAACAAGATCATTCTGAATTGAAATAAGGAACAGAGAATGAAAAAGATCAAAGTCACTCAGTAGCTGGTGATAAAATGACTTGACATAATAAGGCAAACATTAGATTGAGGTAAACCTTCAATCTGATAAGAGCTTAACGTAAAGCATGCTTAAGGAGCTCTTAATTCCATGTCAGGATATGTCATCTAGCTAGGAAGGCCACAAACAGTATTTCGGTACATTCATAAAATCATATCAATCCATTGGTTTGGAACCAAGGAAGCAATAATCTGATCAGCAAGTGGTGTCTTATTCCTTGATAGAGACTAATGAGCCCGCAAAGGCTACATGCAAAGATATAAACTGTCTGGTGAATGAGATGCTTCAAGCTTGGGTCTTTAAGCTTTGGCAAGTCTGAGTGTTCACTAGTTTTAAGTAGAAGCTTGAAGGAGACTTTTAGAATAAACTTAATTCATTTTGCATGTAATAACAGAGACAGGACTCAACTATAAACTTAGTAATGCTGGAGTTTATCCTTGCTACTCTTAAAATCACACATGATAGATGTGATTTATTTTCATGAGTAGAAATTCCCTATACTCTTCTAGCTTGATTTAAGACATCACCAATCTTGCACTCATCTTAATCTCATGCAGTGCCCAGGATCAATATGGTGACCACAGCAACAAATATGTTTAATTGACTGCGTAGTTTGTTTCGACAACCTTATACAAGAGACTCGACCAGCTGCAGTACTACGCAAAGGACAGGTTGTTCTTTCATTTTGGATGCGATGGCCAGTCGCTGCAAATGTGTGTTGATATTAGATTAAGGAATAGCTTGATTGATCTCTGCCTTTTTTTTTTTTTTTTTTTGAATTAAGAACATGAGTGGGTTGCGATGAGTGAGTGAGATTAACAAACTTTCAACCGCAGAGAACATGAACTTTGGATATATATGTCTTCAACAACAATTGTTGAAATCATGACAGCTTTGAGAAACTAACAACCAGAGAGATTAAAGATCATGAAGAAACGCTGGCCACTCTGAGAAGTTAAAAACTTCAAATTTTGTCCTGCTGAAGTAATGGCTATACATGTGAATTTCTTCAGAGTTAGTACGTTCTGGAATTTTCTTAGCAACTTGCCAGGAACTTCACATGGTGGTTTCTTTTTTTCTTTTTATTTTGGTGAAACCCTTATTGATTCAATGAATATAAGGTTTTGAAAATGTGGGAGATCAATTGTAATGCTTTTTCTATTATCTTTAATTGAACCTACCTACTCCTGGCAATAACTCTACAAAATTTCGTTTCAATATCATCACAATGTTGGCTTTAGCTAGACAAAAGAAATTAAGTTATCTATTGCTTTATCATATCTCTGAAAAAGAAAGGAATCAAAGGCCATATCATGTAAGCGTATAAACAGCCATGCATTAAAAACTTCATGAAATCAAATCTTTTATGCTAAAATGGTAACAGTTAATCTCGTATTGATATATAACTTACTGATATGACTTTTCATGACAATCCAACTACCAAAAGTTGAATATTCGAAATTTTTATAGGTAAAAATTGACTGTTCTTGCATAGGATCCAAAGCTTCTGATGGCACAATACTGGAAAGGTAAATAATCTAACAAAAGTCTTCGAACAGGGAAGAAAGAAAATCTCTATTCTCTTCACTGTTCTACATGTGACTCTGTCCTACATTTCCATTTCAGTACTAAAATGGTCCTTCACTTCTTTGCTTTCCTTACTACCTTCGTCAAGAACTTGAATGACAGATACGATTACCAAATCAAGTTTTCTTTTATTGACGAACACTACTCAACAACCAAATAATTCACATAAACAAATCAATCAATAAAGATTAAATCTTTTGCAGAACCAATGAGGTAAAAGATCATTGCATTGCACTGGGTACATATATGAAGTTTCTTCAATCACTTATGATTGAATGAATCAGGAACAGATAGATTATAGTTGTGATGAGATCTTTCATCAAGTGATTCTGCTATAGGCGTCTTTCTTTTCTGTACGTAAACAGTTTATTAAGCAATAATAATGCAGACCAATGAGACTGCAATACACATGTCTTGCTGGTGAATGGGGCCTCACTGAGACATTGAAATGAAATCAATATATTTAATATTGCTAATGCTTTTATCTTGATAGTGTTTTTACTTCGGCACTTTCCATTTTCAGGTTTGCATTATTAAAGCTACATCATTGCCAAAACCTGAATCTCAATCTCAGTTGTTTAGATTGGATAAAGAATTTAGATTCCTGATAATCTCATCTATCTGTTAGCACCAGGTAATGTAGAATAAGAACAGAGAACAAGCCTTCAAGATAAGAAAGATAGTTGTTAATTTCTAAAGGATAAGATATATATAAGAGGAAAGAAGCATGTGTCCAGATATATAGTTTTGTGATTGCTTCAAAAACATTAGTCTTTCTTTTTTTTTTTCCCTGTTGGAAAATGTGAATGGGCAATTGAGGGTGGAGAGATTTAGGAACAGTTGCTGTTGGCCCATGGAATCATGCTTGTCAGAGGAATGAAACCTGTGGGTGAGAAAAAAAGAAACCTGCATTACTGCGTTGAAATGAGATGAAGAACAAGAAGCAGCAGAAGAGGGCCATCCAAGTCTTAGTCTTGAAATGTATTGAACTGCACTGAAAAAGCGTTAGAGTGTTTTTGTAAGCTAAAGATTTGAATAAAGATGGTGCAGAGGTCATGGAAGGCTGGTGATTTCATGGTTGGAAGCAAGCAAGTAAACAAGTAACAGTAAAAATTGGTTGGGTTGTAGGCAGAGGAACAACTTTAACTGTTGTTGTACATAAATTTTATTTATTTCAGTCAGTACATGACATAACCGTACTGTGCATACGTATACAATGTTCAATACAATTCATTGCAGTTTCTGAACAAAGAATAGCATTAGCTTTGTCATTTTGATATATAGATTCATTTTATGTTATTTCAATTTTCTAGCACTCAGATGTTGTTCTGAATTTGGGCAAGACAAGGAACAAACAATTTTTGCTTTTCTTTGAAGGATTAAGCTGTTTATTGGAAGAGTTGTTGTTCTTGATTAAGTACTACTCATAAGAAGTACTAAACATTTATTTAGTTCAACCGTCTCTGATGGCAACATCAGAGGATTCCATATTACTGAAAACCTTTCTTTGAATCTTTCCTTTAATTTTACCATTTCTGCGTTTCAGTCTCAGAAAATTTATTAGCATGTTATCCTAGACTTCATACAAAGACGTAAATGAAGGTCCAAATTTTTTTCAATAATAAACTAACAAATCAGTCAAAACAACAGTGAGAATCATATTAATAGAAAACAAAACCAACTTCAGTCTCCCTTAATTAATCAGACTTTCCAAATCTTTATATTATATATAATCTATATACTGGAGTGGAGATCTCCATGAAGATAAAATATATAGCCTTTCTTTTTGCTTTCTGTAAATTTCGAGAAAGGAGACAACAAGGTGCATACCAGTATTCACGCTCCGTTTTCTTGCCGAAATTCGTGGACGCATTGATCAAACAATCCCAATCAATCTCTTGCATTCCCAGAAAGAAAAATGAAAAGAACATGATTTGTTAACAAATTTCAAAACACAAAGAAGAAAACAGAGCAAGGAATGATTAAGAAAAGAAGAGTTCAAAAATATTATATAATGGTGGATTATGAACAAAGATGGAAATGAGCAATCATAATACATATGATTTGCTTCTAGTTAAAATAGTTAAGCTGCTAATAATAATCATAATCGGCTAAATCAGCTCTCATCGATGCAGGGTGGTTAGACAACGGCCCTCCGCCGCTCGATTGATCATTCATCAAACATATACAAAATATTTGCAAACCCAAGAAAATAATCTCTTGATCATGTAGGACTTGGGTAGCTAGTCTACGCTATCTAAGTCAAGGATCGATCTCTATTACTACTTCCAAATGAATCTAAACCCAAAACCATGCCTGCATTTGCATGAAGAGGTCGTCTCTGTTCTGTTCTGTTGTTGTTTTCATCTGAGGGTTGATGTAAGAGAACGGAAAACAACTTCCTCGCAAGGGATAGTTAACCCCATATCATGATGAAACCCAAACTCTTCCTCTGCTTGTCTAAGCAAAGACTGAAACTCAGGGTGAGACAAGTAAGAAATCGGCACGATGAATCGGCGCCGATTCTCACCAACATAAACAGCAAAGTGACCTTTTGGTACATCTCCTGGCAACCCTTCATGGTTGTTGTTGTTGTTATTATGATGATTATCTCCACGTCCAAGACTTGAACAACGTTTCAGTATCTGCTTCAACGCTGCTGCCTGCGTTAACTTCCCCGTCTTCTTCAACGCCATTGTTGCTGTTGAAGGGAATGGTGGTGGGGAAGAAGAAAGAAAAGAGTGGAAGGGTATTTATAGAAGAAGGAAGAGAGAGAGAGAGGGTTAAGGGAGTTAACTAGTAGTAATCTACTAGTCAAGAGTATAGAGAGACCACGGGGGTGTTGGGGAGAGTTAAGAAAGGAGAAAGGTACAGAACAGGGTTTGATCCGAGTGCTGCCCTTAACAAGGACAGACAGGGCCCTCTGGGTTTCATATTTTTGCGTTAGACATGCAGTAATACTTCAAAGATCACAAACCATCCTTCTCCTTTCTCTCTCAACTTCCAATCAACTTGCTGTTGTGTTTTGTTTGATAGAACTAGCTTATCTAATTCTTAAATTTGTTTAAGAAGATGTCAGGTAGTATCTTTGGAAAACAAATTTTAAAATAATAAATATTTTTTTAAAAATTTCTTTTTATAAAATAATTAATAATAATAATAATTTATTTATACGAACTTCAAATTTTTTATATTTTTTATTCTATATAATATTATAAAAAATTTATTTAAAATATAAAATAAAAAATATAATTCTAAAACACTTGTTAATTTTGTTTATCTTCTCTATCTTAACAATATCGACTATATTAACCAAAGGGTTAAATAAGAATTTTTAACAACAAACAAAATTAGTAAAATTTTTTACTTAAGAATTTGTATATATATAATAAGTCAATAACATTATTTATTTATGTACTTTTAAATTTTCTAAAAAATTATAAAAATTTTGAAACTAAATAGCTAAGAAATTAAAAAAATACTCATAGACAATGTCAAACGGAGACTAAAGTTACAGGATATAAGGTTTTTGTTTTTGGAAGTTTCAATAAGATTATGTTTTTAGAGCTTTTGTTCTAACGAGAAGAGTTTTCTAAGTCCACTAATTCTATTTTTCTTTTGCCGTAAATTGTACTAGACATTCTATTCTTTCATATTATTGAATACATAGAATAACCAGTTCATGATTGAAAGACGGATAGCTAGCCTTAACCATTAACTCAAATAATTCAACTAATTCGGCTAACTTTTTTTCAAAAGAATAAACATTTATAATCAAACAATCAGAATGTTATGTGTGAAGTTATGAGAGTGTTTTGTATGATTTGGCTACGCTTGGCCTTAGCCTAAACATGTTCCAACTATAAACATTTGGAAGTCTAGGAAGCGAGTGATTCATGGAATTTGAAAGTTGTCGTTAACAATTTTAACTTTCTCCTTAGTGGAGTTAAGTGATGATTGCACTTTTTGCATGAGTCAAGGTTGTTCGTTCTAGATATTTTTTAAATAAAAAATATTTAAAAAAATGTTAAATATTTAAAAAATAAAAATAAAATAATATATAAATTTTTTTATATTTTAAATTTAAAAAATAAAATATTATTAAATTTATTAAAATATATAACATAAAAGTTAAATATAAAAAAAGAATTCAAAAAAATCACTTCTGTAATTGATGGTTTTTAATTAACTTCCTTTTAAACCATAAAGGAAGTGTTAAATTTAATTCTTTTGCATTTAAATTATGATAAAAAAGTTGAATTAGTCAAGTTAAGAGTTAAAATTAGATGCTAATTCTCTTATCTCATTATCCACCTAACCTATTCTTGAACTGTTGGATTTTATTTGGTCAAATTACAGTCAATTACAATCAACGAACTCAACATAGTAATTAAATATTTCCTACTTTCCAAAGTTAGAAAATTTTCTTGGCACTCTACTATCTTTACAGTTTAACTTACAAAAGAACAACCGCAAAGAAAAGCACGATTAATTAACTCTTAGTCTTATTATTGCTTTTTAAATCTAATATTAAGACCTTCTGAACCCAACTAAACAAACAAAAACCCTGTAGAAAGAAGCACTGAAACGTTTCCCATTTCATCAAATCTAATTTGTATTTGGAAGAAAAAAAAAAAGCAGGCAGGCAGTTTTCTGTTGGTCCTTTCTCTGTCCTTCATGTTGAAAGAGGAAATGAATTCAGAAAAACAAGTGGACGTACTGAACTGTACCTGACTTTACCTTTCTATGACCGTAGCTGCACTCACTGTACTCTCTCTCAATTATAATAATGAACAGAAAGAAAATGAAGAGCAGCCATGTGCTCACCACACCCTCTTCTTCGTCGTATGCAGTAGGAGAAAGAAGAAGCCAAGAAAAATTTTACTTTTTTGACCGCAGACTAAAATTTAAGAGGAATCTAAATTGGGTTTGCCTTTCCAACGTTGTTGTTTTCCTTTGTTCCAATGCATTTCCCTCATTCTTCAGTCTTTTGAGGTGAGGGAAGAAAAGCAGAGTCCCTACTCATTACTCTAACCTGCCTGCACCTAGTGTTACAACTTCTATGCATCTCTGGCTATTTCAATTGCAACATTCTGTTCTTTCTTTCATATGACGGTTAACCTTCGTTCTTTTACAAGTTAAAAGAGTTAGACGTGTTTTAACAGATTATTCCAATCCTCGTTATCGTTATAATAATTTGGTGCTTGTACGAGTTGTACGTATTACTACGTAGTTCTGTACCTTATCAACCAAAGGTAGGCCATACCGTTCTTGAAAAGTTAAACCAACCAAATCAAAAAACTAGCACGCAGTAAATAACAATTAAGTCCAGCACTCTACTCAACTGCAAGACCTGTTGCAATTACACTTGTAAAATTCTGCGAACAATCATACAGCACCTTCTGTTTGCAAATGGCCTGAAAATGAAATACAAGCTGAACAAGTGTGCTTGACGTACAAAAATGCATTGTCCAACACCCAGGATATAAATATAGGTTTAAAATCCTAAAATGAGATGCGAGAAATTGGAAGGGACAGGTCACCAATGGCCACACTTGCCTCTCACTCTTTGGATACAATTACTGCTGCAGTGACCATCAACAACATGCATAGTAGTAATTGATCGAGATGAAAATTAAAACGGAGGGAAGATAGAAGAGTACCAATCGGCACATGAAGGCCATGTTACTCTTGTCCCTCTCCCTCCATCTTACACAACAGACATTACTCTTGTGCTATGTAGGACAAAGTATGCCAGCTCTCATTGAGGTAGACCTTAAACCAACACCAAACAACCGTCCCTCCCCTCTTTGCAAGTCTGTAACTGTCACCATGTATGAACAAGATGCTCTTCTTCTAACTCCTATAAATTACAATATGTAAACTTCACAAAAGATCTTAGATAAGTGGAAAGCCTGCATGTCACCTTGTTGATCTCTTTACAATAGACATTTTCACCATCCAGGATAGCTATCATACATCCAAAGTTGAAAATCAGATCAACAACAGCATTAGTTTTGAGTAAATTCATGAGTCCCACTAAAATGTGAAGACCACAAACTTTGAGCAGATGGAAGATGTGAATTTGGGCAAAATCCTGTCTCCTTATAAAAGAGAACTTCAACCGTTTCTACAAGGGAAAGCGCACGTGTAGACTGACTAAAAAGGGAATTAAGAAACAAAAGCAATAACATCAAGCATTTCCTATCAATGTCTCTATCACAAATATTTTTTCATAAAAAATAAAGGTCCAACTGTAGATTCTGATACAAAAGAGATCATCCGTAAAACTGCAACTAGTAAAAGCATACTCCAAAAGAAATGCAACTCTCCTGGACTACAAACTATCTTCTAGTTGTTAGGTTGTGGTTAAGAGACGACAAGGTGAGATCCCAACCATGGTCAATTTATTCATTTCGCAGGTACCAGACCAACTTACTCATGACTGAAAGTTGCAGCTGCATATGCCTATTGCCAAGGGACCATGTGAGCTAGCTAGGATCAAGGGACCATGTGAGATATCGTCCCACAGGCTGAAAGTTGCAGCTGCATATGCCTATTGCAACTACGAAGGAGCAAATTCTGCAAATGCAAATACTTAGCTTTTGCATAGGTTGTATACAAGGCAAACAGAGAGAAGGTTGTCCATTGCCACAAAATGACATACTAACAATATCACACTCACAAACATGGAAATCAACCAAGATTACAAACACACCTTTCTAGCTTCTTAGTTGCTTCAACATGAATTTGAAGGAGTCAAGTTCGATAAAAGAAGCTGTGAAACCGCTCATCAAGAACACTGGTAGAACCTGTGATCAAAAGCATCCCACACCAATAGAACCAGCGCCTACACTCAATTCCAAACTGCCCCAGAGTCTCTGAAAGGTCATCATGACTTGTTTTACAGCCAGCTTCCACAAGCACACCATGCATATAACTTCAAATTTTCAACTAGATCATATAACATATAACAACGAGATACACTCACAACTATCAAAGTTCCTATCAACCCTTGATTTAAAGCCATTCTAATATTGCTACAATTCTTTGGATACAACTTTAGAAAAATAATAAAAAACAGACAAGCCAATACCATTGCTGATAAGTAACAAGTAGATCAGAATTATACTTGAACGTTGGTTATGACCTTTACCTGAATGCTTTCGATTCAACTTTTTCACAACATAATAAACTAGAAACACTCCATCATATGATGCTGCAATCATGAGGAAGTTCATGCACTTAGCTTCCATGCATACAACAATCATATATACATCCTGAATTTAGACAACTATGTGGGCTGAAAGTTGCATAGCTCGCACTTCAGAAGATATTAAACTTGAACTCCTAGAGAAGCCACTACTGAAGTTACTTGCATTTAATTAATTCAACAGCGCTTAATTAAATGAAAGACAATATACGAAAACATGCCTAAAATAAATAAACACAACACGAATTGTTAGGGATAATATACTTCACAAAAACCGCAGAGATGTTTCCTCGACTCCAAATTATAGTACTTTAGCAGGGTCACAAAAATATACTACATATACTGCAAATTTTAGAACAACTGCTTTAGAGTAATTGAATCAACTACATGAATTGGAAGACCCAAGACCAAGAATCTTACATCATTGGTGAGAGTTGAATTGTTATGTTTGCCACAAGACCATCAAGAAAGTTAAATGATGATACTGAAAAAAATGTGGAAGCAAGCTTTTTTCCAGGATATGCAAATGCGATTGAACCTAGCCAATGACCATCTAAGTTTCCATCACTAAAAGCAGGAAACTCACATAAAAACACAAAAATTATTGATCTAACTCTAGCTCAGAATAGCAACCGAAAGTGGACTTATAATGGATGCTGATGCCTGTTACCACTGCTTACATCATATCTTTACATCATTCTAATGAGGAGCCCGTCAAAATCTGATGGAAACTATGTGAAGTTTCACTGACCTGAAGAAGTCTTCAACTGTTGAGATGGACCATGAATCATGCTTAACTGCCTCCTAAGCTTAATGATATGGGCTTGCACCTGCATAAAGAAATACAAACAGTTACAACCCTTACCATTTGTGTTAGATTTTCAGGAGGACCTTTAAAGTAGTTATAGATGTATAAATAACCATCGACTCCTGGTACAGCTGTTGGTAACACTGCTTGCTCACCAACCCAAAAGCAACTACCTGTACCATACCGAAACAATGCCATAAGCTGTGAAAGAAGTAAATCCCATTCAAAACGAGCTCATTGAATTACATACATCTATCTTGTTAAACACCTGTGCCCTTCGAATAGTTTAAACTAAGTCTGACCAAGCTTAAAGCAAATGCAAAAATTGTATTTTATTAGTACCGAGAAGATAGAGCTAGAGAAGTTTCAGGCTATATGCATTTTTTTCCTCAAATCACAGAGAAGCATTGCAGTATGACATGGACAAGGACAGCCCACAGAGTTGTTAACATTTGCGTGCCTAAGGGCTTCTGCATCATATTGTGTTGGATTTATGTGAACACTTAGACTTCCGGGAGCAGAAGCTAGGATATCCTTTCAGTATGGACATGGAAGACTTCTGGTTCAGAAGCTAGGATACCCTTTCAGAATGGACATGGAACAGTTCTTATAATGCTAAGCAGTGGATGACCGTGAACAAATTGTTTCTCACTAGAAAAAATCAAGCTTATATTTAAAGTAGAGCAGAAGCAATGTTGTGTGACATGACCTAAGTATAACGTATGCACATTCTATTTGTATAGAGTTGAACAACAAAATTCTGTGAGATATTTATCAGACTAACATATTTCAGAGTGGCCAAATGAGATTCACTGCTAAAGACTAACATGTAACTTAAGATGCTTAGAAACTTCCAATGGAAATTCATGGAAATTATAGATTGTACCTAATGCACTGACAATTGAATCTTTGTAAGAAAAGCTATTGCCAACTCTACATATCTCTTAAAAATTGTGTAGATTCCTCAATAAAACTTTGACAGGTCATTTAGCACAATTACAACATTGTACATTAAAAATACATGAAGGTTCTAAAAGAGAGTTCTTCTAATACATCACCTCTTTCTTAGTTTTCGCTTTACATTACACAGAATGTTAACTAATTTCATTTTCCTTAAAGCATGGTGAAGCTATGTTCAATGACTTACAAGTTGGGGAATGCCGCAAGCAATACCACAAAGATGATCGGTTCATATGTGCATTTGTAAGTATGCAGCCGAAAGATGGAAGATGACATACGCAATACGGAAGTAACCCCATGTTACATAACAACACAAAAGGCAAAACAGTTATAAAGCAGGATAAATTCAAATACAAATTACACTAAATGGAGGCATGGTTAAGGGCGGACTGAGAAGTTGAAGATGCTACATTTGTGAGTAGCGTATTGCATGTGACCTTGCTCCATCGACAATGCAGAACGCAGAGAATGTGTTTGAATACCTTACCGTAGCGCATACAAATTTGTTGCCTGAAATTTATGTGTATCTTTTCAGCAAAACTTTCCTTAAAACTGCACTCAACATTGAGATATGGAAGGAGAACCTTTACAGAAAAGTGCACACTATTATTTAGGAGCTTGAATAAATGGAAATGCAATGAACAGAATATATAAGAATTTCTTACCTGTTGATGTCCGGCAGCAAGTTTCAAGAGCTTACTGCCTCAGAGAAATTCATAAACCACTGACTTAGTCGATAGTCGTTTGTATTCTTAACATCTATAAGTTCAGCTACAAATGTCAGGGTGTAGATATGTCTCCAATTCTGAGAAAGAGCACAAATCATAAAAGGTTCCGGAGTAAATATCTGGAGGTGGTAAGTTCAATGTGGCTGGTAGCTTCGGTACAATGACAGCTGGATGATTCTGCACTTGCCAAAAAATGCTTCCGAAGGTTCACAAAACACTATTTCATCATACATCTCAACAACAACTGGTTTCTTCATTGATTGCACCCAGTATCCTCATCAGATACAATTTTAACTGATGATACCTGTAACATAAAGATAAAAGCACAAACGACTATTGGCAGAAAAGTATGTGAACAGTTGTTACTTTTCAATTACAGCGTAGTCCTCCATGAAACCTGAAATCTAATTGCTGGTCACAAACATCATTGTGAAAAAAGAGAGTGATGATAATTTCGAACTCTTCCCATCCAGATTCAGACAACTCAAAAGGTGCAGATTCAACAACATGTCAGGTTGTTAAAACTAGGATGCAGCCGAAAGACAGCATGCTTAATAACAGCACTCAAGTCTTCCTTTGTTGCACAACGGACATAAACAGTCCACTTCTGGGAATTATACCTGCAGAAAAGTACATGCTCTTCCCAGGGTGGTATCCACTTGTGAAAACAGACTTAGCAAGAAATTTCATGAATAGGGTGGACACTTACTCACTAGCTTTTTTGCCAAGCTAGAATGCAGTAGTTCCACCTACAATTCAAACACTCATCTCCATATATTTAAGCTTTTTGCCTGAATCTAGCAAAATGAAAGATAATTGCACCTTGAGTATGATTTGCATCACGGATTTATGCATTGTGATGCAAACCCCAAATCAAACCATTTTGGGATAAGAATTGCATTCTTCATAGACAATTTGGCCATGGATGGAATCGGGGTTAATGTGTCAAGTTAAACACATGGTTGGATACTTGGATGGTGAATCATGTTTTCTGAAAAAGTATAGCTTTCACCATTTGCTGTATAAATTAGACATGCATTGCCACATCAACCCTTATTCACTTCATGGCTGAAATGCCGTGAAGAATAACATCTTTCTTTTGAAAGCAACTGCCACTACAGCTAACTGCCACTTCATTTGAAGATAAAAACTTTGTATGCCTGCCACAAGGATGAAGTCTTTCTAGTATCTTTTTATGTACTTTGATATGCAAGTTCCAACTCTAATTTCTGGTATGCTAACAGCACAAACGCAAAATCACTTAGATGATCACACTAGCCATGCAAGCTCAATCCCAAATTTTACTTTGTTGCTGCTTAAACATTTCAAATTATTTTAACATTTCTAAATAGTGCAACATCCTTTCAATCTAAATGTAATAATGTTATCAGACTTTTCCCGATAGTCACATCTATATTAGAAGAGAAAGAAAAAGAAGAGACCTTCTTGTCGGCAGCTCATCAGGCTTATTAGAAGAAAATATTAGGTTAAAAAACTTCTAGTCTGACTATTATTCTTCGCCGCCTGGCTTCTTCGCCGGCGCCGGTTGCTGCTAATGCTGCTGCAATCATTGGGTGTCGCTCGAGCTTCAATTGGGTGCGGCTTCACTATCTAATAGAAGATAATATCGAGCAGAGAAAGGCTAAGCTTGGCGAGTTGAAAGAAGATTGGGTTGTGTTTGATCCCTATCGCCGGCTGAGAGATTTCGAATCGCGGCCATGGCGCCCAACAGCAATAAAAATTTTAAGAAGTTAGATACGCTTGTTAAAGAAGAACTTCAATGTAATGATTGGCCAGGGCACGTAAGCACCAGTAAATTTCTTGTAATATTAAAAAAATTATATATTATATATTTTGTCTATATAATTTTTGTATTTTCTAATTAAATAATTGAATTTATTTCAGAAAAATTAATAATAAGTTTTATTTTAAAAGTATTTAAGCACTCCAGACATTCCTTTATCAAGAAATTGATAATTCTGGAGTTGATGTAATGGGCTAATTGGGCCTTTGATTAACGAGTCTATAATTGAGAACACAGCGTGTTATAAAATCTTATTATGTGACCTACTTTTGGGCCAATTCGAATTATAGTTCAGGTCAAGTGGGCCTTTATCCACGAACGAGTCCATTAATTGAGAACACAGTGTGTTATAAAAACCGCGTCATCATCTCCCAGCAGGGCCATCACTTGTTTCCGAAGCATGAATTTATGCAAGTGTTGAGATTCTGATTGCCTAGAGATAGCATATCTGAAAATATTTATTGAAAAAAATTTTCTAAAAAAATATTTTAAAAAAATTTAAACTATAAAGTTTATTCTTTGATTAAAAATAATAATAATAATAATAATTAATAATAAGTTATAACGGCATAAAATCTTTTATAATTTTTAATTTAAAAAATTATAAAATACTTCAAAAGCTTTATTAAAAAATTTTAAAATAAAAAAGAATTTGTAAACTCTCTCAAACATTCACATAATAATAAACAAGTTCTGATATAATTGAAAGCCCAACAATATCAAAACATGGTTGTTCGAAATATTAGAAGTTGACAAATTCCGCTATAGCTAAAAAGCAACTCCTGTATTTGAACCCAAAAAAATTTTAAAAAAAATCACCAAACTGCTAATAATAGCTTTGATTACATCAGGATCACCAACTAATTAATTAAGAATAATAGCCTGAAAGTCTTATATGGAGAAACTCAAAGCGAGTACAACAAAACTTAGAAATAATGTATAATTAATTCTAGTATTAGCTTAATTTCTCGCGAATGTTTCCAACCTCTTTGAATTGTTTCGCTAAAACATTAATGATATATAAAAGAAAAATACGCAGAGCTTTATATCTAACTTCATTCATAATTAACCTTTAATATTATATATCAATTGCGTAGAATGTTCCTGGGTGATACTTTCTTAGAAAATAGTTTCAATTTTTAAAAATACATAATCCTATACCTTAGAGGTTTTTTAGAGTGGTTTTAAAATTAATCACTTGAATAAATTTATTGTCTTGTCGAAGAAGCATTAATTTGCTTATCCCTTGCTAGCTAGTGCTCCGAAAAACTATACTCAAGGTATATATTTCTCCCTAACATTAATATAGAGATCGTGAGTTCTAACTCCACAAATATGCACACTAAGTGAATATCAATTAACAAACTTTAGTATTTCTTCCCATCACATAAAAAGCGACTTTTATAAAAATAAACTTGATAAAATGAAATTTAAAATAATAATTGAAATATTTAAAATAAAATTTTAATAAAAATAAATTATTGCAAAAATAAAAATAAAGTTTTTAATAATAACTAAAATACGAGAAATATTAAAATATAAATCTAAATTGAAAAAGTAAAGCCGATGGTATTAGAATATGATTTTGCTTTTATACTTATTTTTGTTCAAATTTTTTATTTTGTGTTCCTCAATAAAAGTTTTAAAATATTTTATAAAATTTATTTAAAAATTTAGAAAGTATAAAAAATTTTAGAATTTCAAGA
This sequence comes from Acanthochlamys bracteata, assembly GCA_019914995.1. Classification (NCBI taxonomy): domain Eukaryota; kingdom Viridiplantae; phylum Streptophyta; class Magnoliopsida; order Pandanales; family Velloziaceae; genus Acanthochlamys; species Acanthochlamys bracteata. The sequence goes on from CM034126.1 coordinate 3,622,247, forward strand.
TTTTATTATTAATTATTGTTATTTTCTAAAGATAAAAAAATTCATTTTTGAAAATAATGAAAATGCTTTTCTAAACATAATATTAGCTAAAGAACGAAAAAACAAAAAGAATAGAATAACTTTTTTCAAAACCACTTTTAAAACGTAAACTAAAATTGAACCAAGGATAGGCATTGATCGATTTGAACAACAATTAATGTACTGAAGTTTGAAAGAATCTGTGTACCTGATTGATCAACTGAAATATATTGCGAGAAAAACTACAGCTGCTTTTGAACGAACCCGATCACGATGTCCCAAAAGTGGACTTTGAGCGAAAGCGAAAGCATCGGAGGAGGTGATGAGGATTGCGTTCAGGTCGTGGCCATCACATGGACTCGACCAATTAATTAATTCTTAAAAATGTTTTATGAAATGATAATATTAGCTAGCTTAGCTATAAGCTTAATTAGTATTTTAATGGCATGCATGACTGTATTGAAAAGATCGAGCTAGCTAGGTTGGTGTTTCTTTATAAAAGATTATCAGATTAGCACAGCTCGATTAAAAGATTAAATATTTGCTTGGTGGACTAATTTGAAATGCGCGACATCTTTATTTTTTTTAGAGTTCTTTTTGTTTAATAGTTAGTGAAAGAGATGAGAACCAATCCCGACTGGATTAGAAGATAAGCTACATATTCATGAAAAGAATAAAAACCTTTCACACGTTAGCAAAGGCCACAGTTTTTAGAACCTTGAATGTGTTTAGTTGTAATAATTAGATAAAATTTTATAAGGTAGCTAGCATTTCAATTATTCATTGACTTTTAATGTAATAGTTGGCAAGAACATGTAAGAGTATAGTTATAAAAATCGGACCGAATATTGAACCAAAAAATTGTCCAAATCAACGGGTCACGGATTAACCCGTCGGGTCAACGGGTTGAATCGTTATATTAAAAATATCAAAATATTGACGGTAGCACGAACGCTTATTATTTTTTTTTGTTAGAAAGTATAAAAGAAAAATAAACTAACAAAAATATATAGAAAGATAAAAAAATATTTTAAATAATAAATTTTAAAAGAAATTTTTTGTTTTGAAATAATTTTAATATTTTTCTTACAATTTAATAGAATTAGTACTATAAGAACTTAAAAATTACTAATAATAAATATTTACAAATAAAATATAACAAATTTATTTTTTAGCATTATCACATCCAAATGTAAAATCTAAACTACATAGTATATTTTAATATAAAGCTACTAATAATTATTTTTTCATTAATATATCACAAATTTAAAATTTTTAAAATTTAATTTAATCCGGTTTGATCCGGACGAGCGGGTCGACCGGGTCGGAACGGGTCGGAACAAATCGATTGCATAAACGATTTTATTATAAATCCGAACTGATTTATGCTCCAAATCGACGGTTTCCAAGTCGACCCGGACGGGCCGGTACGAATTTTACAACTATGTGTAAGAGTACTATAACCAAGAAGCCTATTGATAACTTAAACTTTTTAATAAGAATAGATAGAAGAATAAGAGAGTACTTAGGAATGCTTATAAAATATATTTTTTTAAATAGAAAATATTTTTATCATATTTTAAAAATAAATTCTATTTTTTATATAAAAATAATAAAAATAAATTATTATAATATATTATAATATATTTTTTATATATTTTAAATTTTTAAATAAATTATGTATAATATTATAAAAAATATAAAATAAAATAGAACATTTAAAAGGACGCCAAATGCTCTCTAAAACAATAAACAAAGATTAATTCAAACTAGTTTATAATGATAAATATTAAAATTGCAAGAATTCATTAGAATTCTTTAGTAACAATAATTAATTGGGAGATTTTTACTTACAATAATTCTCAAAAAAAGAATTCCTTAATTGCAAGATCATAATGTTATTTTACTATAAAAGGTACATAGCTGGGAATTATCTAATTGAAATATATTCATATAGAAGTACAGAACATGTACATATATAGATAGTAGATGTTAAAAATATCCATATATATGGTAATTGATCCTAGGACAAAACTAGAAACATGTAATGAATTTAGTTTTACTATAAAGTCCCAAACATATAGGGTTAACAAATAAAGTATAGTTACATGTGCCTTAACTGATATGTGAATGACTGATTTATGCAGTAGCTTCTATGTGGCCTCTATTACCTTAAATTGTTATAACAAGTTTATCCAAATATATTATATCTAAACATTATGCTTTCTTTGGTAATACATGTTGCACTAGATATATAATTGCCTTCAATATATAATCAAGTCAATGTTCTTCTTTTATAAGAAAAATTCGGCGCCGGAATTGACATTGTAAAGACTCTTCTTATCTTACTTTTAATTTGCAAATTGGAAACATTAGACTAAAGCATTAATGCAGGAATTCTAATTTTTCTAGTATACTATTTCGCAGTAGATTAAAGCTCATGAACTGATAAACTTTATATATTAAAAAAAAAAAAAACAAACAAGTTAAGGATTGATGCATTTATGATAGGCCTCCATTTAACTAACTAAAACTCAAAGCACTAACATATATTAACTTACTTCTCTAACTGTACGCAATGTGTTTCAAATAGATTGAATGTGTTGTACATATAAACTTATAATATACAACTATTTAAGTAGTCCATCTCATAAAAGAAACCTAATTTAGTAGGTTCACCTTGTACTAATAAAATCACTAGGCACGCACATACATTGAGCAACATGAGAAACACATACAAGATAGATTATAACTAATATGTAGATGAATAAAGTAATATAGTTTGAATATCAAGAGTTACATATATAAATTAGTAGTACAGGATGTTTCACAGTTAGCCAATATACTAGTAAAGTTGTTTATGTTCATGTTATTGCAACTCCAACTATAAAAACTAGACATTTGTATGCACTACTACTACAGCATGTAGTTATGTTTTTCTAAAACTTTCTCTCTTCAAAAAGATAAGAAAATAATGATTAACTTGCAGAATGCTCTTTCTTCTAAATATAACGCCAATTTCCTTGGAAACATGCAACGTCCTTCTTTTATGGTAACAGTATCGCTTTCCTTCGGAAGAAATCTCAATTCTCAAGTGTATATATATATACTCCCTGCACTTTCTAATTCAAAAGCTTCCGATCGCTCTCTTAATTTGTAGACACTCTCACGCCTCTCCTAATTCAGTCTCCGATTGCTTGATAAGTATTTAAATCAATGCCCTTAACTATAATTGGTTACAACTACTAGCTATTTAGTGGATACCAAAAAAGAAATACAAATCACATTCTTCAAAGAGCACGCACAAAGATCAAAGAAAGCGAACTGGTTAATCAACTGGAAAAAGAACATAATGTTAACGACAGAACAAAGAGATCAGGCGATTAATTGCAGAAAATCCTTCCATTTGCAGATTGACACTTCGATTTAAATCTGTTTCAATTCTCTCCTGATGATGACAATTACATGCTGCAGCTTCTTCCACTTGCCATTGCCAACACTCTTCTACTCCTGCAAGTTTCTGCATGCTCTTCTGAAGAAAGCTTTTAATGCCTGAGTCATGTTTCTTGTCCCTGCTGACGCTTTTATGCCGGGCAGCAGCAACTGCACTAGCAGTTTCGCCTCGGTAACGAGCTAGGTACAACAGTTTCTCAGTTTTTTCTGCTGTCCTAATTCATTCAGAGCAAAGAAAGAACTCCACCGCTAAACTCCAACAACCATGTCCATGGTTTTCTGCATAGAACAAAACAACAGTCTGTCTCTCTTTGAACTCGTAACTCTCTCTCCTTCTTTCAGAAACCAGCCGTTTCGTTTGCGCACAGTACTTAATCGTGCGTTAGAGATAAAAACGGGAAGAAACTCTTTGGGTTGAGGTAACGAAGGAGAGAGAGAGAGAGCAAAGGGGCCTTTGTCGTCCGGTGGTGTTATTATCATGGGGAATGAAATGAATGGAACAATGCAAGTACATATGCGTAATGATGAATTTGGACACACTTCGAGAGCGAGTGCGAGAGCGAGACAGAGAAAGAAAAGGGGAGCAGTGATTCAGTTAAGTTTGTGGGGGGTGCAATTCAAGTCCTTTGCTTCCAAGACTAGAAAGTCACTGAATTCCTAGAGCGCAAAGTGCAGTACTTGTGTCTCCCACTCCCAAAAATCTTTTCCTACCTCTTCCTCTTCACCATCATCAGCCTTTGCCTTTTGGTCTCCTTTTTAGGTTTTCATCAGCAACACTTGTAACATTGCGGATAAGTATTCCGAAGCAAAACAAAAGCTATACCCCATGGAACTACCGAACTACAACTTAGAAGAAGAAATATATTAAACCAAATTAAGGAAATCCCCAGCCTTTGTTCGTCTCTCTCTCTCTCTCTCTCTCTCTCTCTCTCTCTCTCTCTCATTTGATTTCAGAGAAAAACTCTGATAGTTATACAACCATGAAATGAAGAATTAATGAAGATGCATGCTGAGAAAGTAGCTTAAGGCTATAGGTTGTTAGCATAGCTGGAAAAAAAAGAACAGAAAAGAGAAACTAATAATCAAATGCAAATTAAAGGAAACGAAGATGAAAATCAAAGAACGAAACATCAACACTAATTCTTAGCTTAAATTATGTCTAGCTAGAGCTTGGTTGGAGATCAAGAGATTAAGATGGGATATCACGAATCACAAGATATAGAGCAACCAAAACACATATCGAATGATGATCAGTAAGGTGGCCGACCACTAGCTCCTCCTGTTGCCCAAGCATAAGCCTCAGCAGGCAACTGAACGTTGTTAAGAAGATTAGGCGGCACGCCATGAAGCAGCGAAGGATCGAAAGGTTGCTGCTGATTCTGTTGCTGATCTTGTGTTTGATCACCCATCCCTGGCGCTGGCATAGCTTCTTCTTCATCCAACGGAAGCCGCTCGTAAGTAGCGTTCGAGAACGAAGCCACCATTATTATAACTGGCCCTGAAGCAATCAGCGATCCAACAACGCTTCCCCCAACGATCTGACCTTGACCTCCCGCAAGATAAACTGTTAAACCTGTCGCTGCAGGCGGAGCTGGTGGAGGAAGAAAAGAACCAGCAAGGGAGAGTATCTCGAACCGCCCGTGAAGAGTCACGACTGCTCCAGGAGATCCCGGCTGGCGAAGATTGACATTAGTGACTGTCCCAGTACCGCTCAGAATACAAACACCACGCTGACGTCGACGAGCAAACGTCGCAAGGCTCTCGCTGATATCGCAACCAGCAGCGACTTCAACAACGTGAGAGCGGAGAACATTGGGGCTGTCGCGGGTGATGATAATAGGGGGTTTCGGTTTGTTCTTGGAACCAGCCGGCCTACCACGTGGTCGGCGACTTACTTCACCTTCACCGCCGGCACCGCCTTGCTGAGCTGGAACAAGTTCTTTTCCGTCGTTGTCTAGGTTGTTGTTGTCGTCTTGGTGATGATCGCGTTTCTGGCCATGAGTGAGACCGCTGGTGCCGCTGTGCTCGTCTTCAGGCTTCGCTTGGTGACGCTGACCGAAGTCTCGAGTTAGGAAAGGTGGTGGCAGGTGGTGCCCGTGCGCTGATGCTGATATTGGATCCATTGTTTTTCTTCCTCTTCTACTTTGCCTCTATTCTTCAGGAGGTTAGTTAGGAAATGGAACAGTACTGAAAAAGAATAGGCGAATTAAGCAGTAGCTGTAGCCCTAGAGAAGTCAAGCTTCGCTTATGGTCCTCCTCATTTTCAGTCGTTGGAATAAAGAATAATTAAGCTAGTTAGCAAGGGCTATTGCAAAGCTAAGATGGCCAAGTGCGGTAGTAGTAATTATGATTAGTAGTTGAATGAAACTTGGAGCTGATGCAGAAGAGGTCTAGCTAGCTACTACTTATGCTTCGATTTCAAGGGCTTTAATAGAAGCTATAGTTTATAAACAGAGAAGACCGACGAAATAGGAATCAAGAGAAATAGAAGAACGAGGGAAGAAGAAGATGGGAATCGTTGGTAACAACTAATGAACCGGTTAGGGTTGGCTAAGATGGTTGTCTCAAGGAAGACCGCATGCGCTAGGGCGGTGGATGGGCCCCCCAAAAACCCAATTGTCTCTCTCTCTCTCTTCCGTTCTTCCAACGCTCCCCACGTTCTCTTCCTTATACGTAGCTAGCCTGTTTCTTTGTTTATATTTATATAACAACAAGAGAATGCACTGCACCGGAGAGAAAGAACTCAAAACTCTATAAACAGAGAGAGGGAGAGAAACAGCGTGCCGTTTGAGCTTGAACTAAATAACACCTTCATCTGCTTCCGTCTCTCTTCCCCAACCAATTAGTTCCACAAAACCCTTTTTCTCTTTCTTCTCCTCCCTAGCTCTCCGGCATGAGCTGGCTAGCTTGCTCTACATTTTCCCTTTCTCACTAAACAAAAGAACCTTTTACTTCCTAATTATTACATATTCCCCATTCATACTATTACGGGACCACTATTTAAACCATAGTATTATAGTTGTTAGTGGTAAACCAACATCACATCTCCCCTATTCCCTCCTCAATTAATGCTCCCCTCGTCTATATATATATATTAGTTATTAACTTAAGCATTCATTATTTGAATTGAATAGAAGAAAGGTGTAGACCATCCATGAAAACGTAGGCTTCCGGCTCAACGTTGCTGTCAACGGACCATAACCAGACTCGCAAATTCGTAACCATCTCTATCAATCCATTCCAATGGCAACTCCCTCAAAGTTACTTTTTTAAATATAGTTTCTGTATTATGAAAAGCGTTTTCACTTCCATCTATGTACTTAACTTGTTCCTTCTGGTTTCTGTGGTACAATTTTAGACCTAATATCAGTGTGTTGCTATACATATTACTACTACAAGTCCACTGCAGTCTACTGTTGATCACTGAATTGGTGTAGCAGTTTAAAGTCTTGTTGAATTTATGTTTCTAGATTATATGCTGCTCTAAATACATATTATTATAATATATATTTAAAATTTTAAGAAAACTGTTTAAAATCCTTTTTTTTTTTCTCTTTTAAGTTTTACTTTCATATTACCGAACGTGCTCTATAAGTCGGGTAAAAAGTTCAGAAGAGGGTGGTGGACTCGTGGGAAATCGTAAACCTGTGTAGATCAGGCGTTATCTGTCTGATTAGATACAGAAGCGGGCTCGGATCTCGGAGGACCCAATTATTAAAGAACGTGGCCCAACTCCTTTGTAGGAGTGGGTCAACAACACGCGGCAGAAGGTGAACGGCGCAATGGAGGTTTTAGGGCAGTGCGGCTGAAGTGGTCCGGGGAAGAATAGGTTTTCGGTTTTCGGACCCCCAAAAACGAAAACTGGCAGTCACGCGAGAGCTGATTGGGCGACTCCTGGCGATCCACGACTCGTGCCGACGCATCTGGTCCGGGCGCACCCTCTCGATCGAATCGATTCTCTAAGGCAACCGTTCGTGACCGCCCGCTGGTCTCGCTGCATGCCTGCAATGACAATAAGCTACTATGCTTCCATTGTGTCATTAGGGGGCTGTTTGGATCTGCGTTTAAAAAATTATTTATCAATTTTTTTAATTTTTTTTTAATTATATATTTTTTAATATATATTTTTAAAATATATAAAAAATTTATTTAAAAATTTAGAAAGTGTAGAAAAATTTTATGAAATAAAATTTTTTTATTACATATTTTTTTATTTTTTTTAAAAATAAAAAAAATAAAATTCTATTTTATAAGCACTCCTAAACGCTCCCTTGAATTTTTTCCAACATTGACTACTCAGAAATTAAAAAAATATTCAATTAATTAATATTGCGCACCCATTAAATTAGCAAATATAATAAATAGTATATTATCAGAAATCTAGCAAACCAACAAAAGACAACAAAGGATGTTAGATTTGATGAAAGTAAGACACAAAAATAGTATTGTTTGAAGATTACTGGGGGTGAAGCAATTCAGCTAGTTTTTCCTACAGTATATTCTTTTGTAAAATTCTTCAAAACTTGAGATACATGTGACTAATAATTTCAGATTGCACCCAACATGTTGGTTTATTCTATGTTTAAAATGCATTGCAGTTTGAAGGAAGATGCTGGGAGAGGTACGGCAGACGGATGGCGGCAGAGATACATTGCCCAGTAGTGGCAGAGGAACGACGGCATTCTGCGAAGACATATATTGGCGATCGGAGAGAAAAATGGACAGCTAAAAAAATTGGGAAGTGCTTGATGTCAAAATCAGACCGGAACAAAACTCTTCCATATCCAATAACATTCACATTGCTAATAAAAATACAAACACCCAAAGGGAACTTTAAAAGAATAACCAAAGCTAGCTGAACATTCACGTCTTTCTTTGTTTGGTCATTGAACTTAAGACAAAACGAACCTCGAGATCATACAACTTTAAAACATAGATTTACAAAGACTACATTCATAAAAAATTCCAAAACAGTAACATGCTGAAAGGGCATATTCTAATAAGCTACTGCTTCAAGTAGAAGCTCTAGCCGCAAATTTTCACAAGCTAACCAACAGAGTTGTCCCCATCATGACTCACAAAACTTTTGTACTGAATGTATCTGTACCTACGAGCAAATCACCATATATAATCAGTATATTGCTCATCTACAATAGTTAGACTGCAATGCAGGCTTGCCAGAAGTTCTAAACTCAACAACATTGACATAAATGACCACACTCATTTTACAAGCGTTTTCCACAGATCTAGCTTTGCAAATATCTTGAGAACATAATGTGACGTAAAATTCATAGGTACAATAAAACTAATGGTACATGTATGCAATTGGCACTCTGCTAAGAGCAATGCCACTATAGCATGACAATATTGCATATGGGAACAACATCAATTGAAATGTCTGAACAAACAATATTAGCAACATCAACAACGGCAACAAATTCATTTCCAATTACAAATATGAGAAATCTAAATCGATTTCTCAACTAAACTTCTAAAGACTAAGATGATCTAAAGCTAACCACTTGCACAATATAAATTCTGAACAGCGTATACCAGAGCAACATGTATATATAAAAGGCTGACTAAGAACTAGGAAATTTTGGCTCATAGACAATTAATTGGCGTACGCAAAGCACATTTTAAAAACTGGCAGGAGGAAACTTAGAGAACACAATCACTTAGCATATAGCATCACATGTTGCTTTCTATTTCATGTAAGTCCCAACGAAATACCAAAGCAAGAATATTCATTCCTTAAGAAAACAATGATGTAAACCATAACTGGTATTATTTGTAAAACCTTACCATTACTCCAGATTATCACAGAAACAGCAGATTATTAACACCTACTCTCTATAACATCATATAAACATATATAGGATAACTCTCGATTTCCTTGTCACTTACAGGTAATCTTTCAGAAACAGCAGATTGTGCACGTCTCAAACTTCCAGTAACGAATTATAGAAAAGATCCCATAAAATGTCAGATAGACATCCTAATGCAGATGAATTCCACAGAGCTTCTATATATTGACAATTCCTAAATTTGCTCCATAAGGGATTAAGGGGAACCTAAAATCGGTAAACCACAAGCAAGCAAAATAAATGACAAAATGTGATACTGTAAAATACAATAGAAGGAGCATAACAATAATATCTATAAATAGCAAAATATTCATTAGATTTGATTCATTTAGCTACAGGCAGCTTAACAGCTCGAGAAAAACACACAAACATCTTGAAAAATCTACCTTTGCATGTTCGTAGAGAGCGTTTCCCTTACCTAATACAGCAGAACGAACGCCACCTGCAGTCCAACGCACACGCCACCAACCATGTCCAACACCAAGTGCCTAGCAAGCAAAACCTGACAAGGCATGGTCAACGTAGAACTTGTTTTGAACGAGGCCGAAGAAGTACAAGAGCAGAGCAGCATTGTAATTAACTTCCGCCGTGAAGGCTGGGGAAGGACCGGCGATCTTCTTCAAACCTTTCCTCATCATCAGAGACGTTGTAATCCGGCCTACGGCGGCTGATGGAAAACTGCTTTAGGGAGGTCGAGGAGCATGTGATAGCTAGAGAATTAGCCTGGCGAGAATGAGGAAAAAGAAACCGGAAGGAATATTGATCGATAAAAGCCAGAAGAGATAGTCCCATAAATCACAGCTTCCGGTGAACTCATGGAACTTGAATACTAGTTGGGGAATAAAGTGGGCGGTGTAGCGGCGGAGACGGTGGGAAAGAGCAACATCATTGCTGTGTGTTTGCCTGTGAAGTGGCGATTGAAGGCGTGGTTTTAGGGTTTTGGACAAGTTGGACGAGAGAAGATTTAAGTCCAATTCGATTGGGCCCATTTATTTCTCTTTCCCTAGGCTCAGATATGTATTTATTTGGGCCAAATATGAGGTCTTGGTCCAAGGTATAACAAGCTCTTTTAGAACTTTCTGAAGATAAGGTTCAGACTTCTTCAAAAGTTTGAACTTTGAAGAGATACTTCTATTCTTCGAACGATTTTTACTTGTAATAATTTAAAAAGTAATTTTTTTTGAAATAAAAAACATTAGTGAGTGAGAGATAAATCTATAAAATAAATTTAAATAATATAAAAACAATTACTAAAAAACTTTGTAGAAGAAAAAATTACTTTTAGGATGATGTAATCACAACTTGTTACTTCTTTGGCTACAAATCTAATTGCCATGTACTATTTTATTATTTTTATAACTCAATTGTTTTACTAAAAATTATTTTTTAATTTAATTTTAACTGCATAAAAATATAAAAATTAATTTTTAATCTATTTTTTATATAAAAAATATATAAAACTAAACTTATTTTTTAATGATAGGAACTCTTTTTTTTTAAAAAATAAAGGAAGCGTTCAGGAGTGTTTATAAAATAAATTTTTTTAAAAAAAATAAATTTTATTTTATTTATTTCTAAAAAAATAATAAAAATATATAATAAAAAAATTTTACTAAATAAACTTTTTTTACATTTTTTAAATAATTTTTTTTAAAATATTTATAAAAAATATATTTAAAAAAAAAGTGTTTAGAAAATGCAATTCTAAACGCACCATTTTCTAATTGTCTGAGATGTTACAAAAGCTAGGTACTAGCTTACAAAATTCTAGTAATTTTTATCCAACCGTGCAACAGTTCAACACTTCTAAGCAGTTAGTTGCGACGATTTTCTAACCAATTTGAAGTAGCAGTTCTGAAAGGTTCTCACATTTTATTTCTCAAAGAAGAAGTCAACAGTTTATAAATTATTTACAAGTTGGCTCATGCAATGACTTACATTTGCAAGTAAAAAACTACCAAGAGCCAGAAAATGAAAGAAGCCTATGTAGCCAACGCACAGAAATAACCACCACCAAATTTATTTTGTTTATCTTCCCGCATGCATGATATCTAGAAAATTGTTATTGTATTAAACACACTGCGTTCATTATAGGTGTGAAAGTTGCATCTAACCAATGGCACCTTTACTTCCACGAGATTAACTTTTGTTAGTTAAACAACTGATTTGTTGATTATCTCGAAGATTTTATAGTATCATATCGCCAAATTAAAATAATTGATCAATTATCTAATAATTATTAATTTTTATATATAAGTATATATTTATTTCAATACTTAATTAATATGAAACTGCTAAGGAATACGAATTATTAATAATACTAAGCAAAAATTCATTTGGCTCAAAATCAAATGAGTTGTTTGTTTAATTTTAAATTGGCTAGTACATTTTTTACTTGAATATCATTTATATGCTCCTCTATTATTAATCCGAATCTAGATCAATTTGGAGGCCAAATATTTTTCTCTTTTAGCAACACAACGGGTGATTCTACTCTATCGAACTTTGATATTAATTATAAGATTTGATTCTAAACTAAAACGAACGACCAATCACTTAAATATTAATATTTTTTACGTATAAATATATATATTTTTTAGCACTCACATAATATGAGACTATTAAATGATATGATTATTAAACCTAACAAATTAGAATCTATTTTATTTAATCTGAAACGAGATATTAGCCCACTTTAAATTGACTAGCCGCTTTTTATTTGGATACTATTTCTAAACTTTCGATATTAATTCAGACTAAATTAATTTGGAGCCCGATAGATTTTCACTCACGTAAATAAAACAAAAAAAAAAAGAAGGAGAAAATGGATTCTAATTTGAAGCGAATGATAAAAAGTTAACGCTCATAGAGTACTAGTGGAACATTTTTACAACTGCTGAACGAAATACTACTAATGCTAGTGCTTCATTTCGTTTACAAATTTCAGTTATCAGTTGACTTCTATTAAGTCAGCACTACAATACACTCTTTATCTTCATATTCAGTGAAGAGCATTCTAAAAGCACTTTCATTTAGGAATTGTTTACTTCACTGTAAGTAATTCAAAAAATTTTACTCATGAAAAATTTACTTTGAATAGTTTTCTATTTTATAAAGTTACTTAACGACTCAATCTTTTACTTACTTTTCAAAAATTTATTTTAAAATTTTATTCTAAAGCAAGTAATACTTTAGGATGTATTCAGTATAAAAAGTCACTTCTAAAAGAAAATTTTGAGAAAAATAAATTTAAAAAATAAGTTATAATGAATATATTAATATAAAAAATATAAGAAATTAACTGAAATTTCAGTTGCAAAAGAAAACACATTTGTTTACTTATCAATGCTGAAAACTTCCTTTGTTTTGAAGTAAAAAGCTACTTTCACTGTAAGAATTTGTGTACGAAACATATACACATATCAGGAAAAAATCAGCAAATTAAGAACGACATTGGTGTAAAAGATTTGTATCTTGTTATAGTATACAACAAAACAAACACTCTACAAGACTGTGTCTGTTCATCAATTCTCTTGGTTCCAATTTTGATGGCCAACAATTTATTGCTTCAGTCGTTCTATTAAGGCGTGGAGAGTGTTGTTTTTTTTTTTTTTTGACAACTGCAGTTTGTTTTTGCTGTCTGTAAATTAACAAAACCCAAGACCAAACTTCGCTTCAATTTTCACTATTAACTACCGCAGTTGCAGGAGATCAGGTACTATTGAGTTGGATGCGATTGATTTCTACCTGCTGTTGTTGTCGTTGTTGAGCAGCCGCAGTGGCAGGCACCTCTCTCTCAAACCTCCACAAGTAATTCAATCCAACTAGCAGCTCTGTAATAGCATCCTCAACTTTGTCTCTATCAGCAAACACAAGCGTTTGAACCAACAATACATTCCCCGTCGCCGCAGTCCTCCGTCGCCGCTGATCGAAGCTTCTTTCTGCTTGCCACCGTATAGTGTTGTGCGCTAACGGGCCTAACCATCCAACTATACATCCTACCGCCGTTTTCCACTCCGCAGCCAGCACAACATCCATCGACGGCGGTGTGCGCACTACTCTTTTCAGTCTTTCTCTTAATCGCTCTTTCGCGGTTGCCGGAAGCATTGTATACAAATCGTCACGTGCATTGGATCCTACCGCTCCTGGTGTTCGAACCATTTTTTCAAGAATTATCACGACGTTAGTGTACTGCAGTGCTAGCGCCGCCGCTCCGAGAGTTGAACTTGGCGGGATAAGAATTAGCTTGCTCATCTCCAACACACCGCATCGTTTCTCTTGTTTATTTGTTGATTCAATTTCTAGAGGCCCAGATGAGAACCTTTGCTGCTGCTGCGGTGAAGGGTAGACAGCGGCAGAGAACGAAACGCTACGCGGCAACGGCGGCGAAGGAGGATGATCAGTACCAAGATTGAAAACTTGTTTCAGTCGAGAAAGGGTAGTGAAGCAAGCGCGCGCAAGCAGAAGCGCAGCGGCGTCGAAGCTGCAGTTCCACAACGATGATTGTTTCAGAATGTGAACTCGGCGTTTGCGCCACAAAACCTTCTGCTGAGCTTCTTCTGCGGTTGAAAGCTTGCCTGCGGCGACTAACCTCCGCAGGCTTTGCTCTGCTTCTGCTAATTGTTCCATCTCATTATACAAAGCCGCCGTCTCCGTTATGTACTTCTTCATTCGCTTAAGTACTTTTACTTCCATGTCCTTCCAACTCAAAACCCACCGGCGTGAATCACTTGCGCTTCTTGCAAACTCTTTAAAACTCTCATGGGAATCTCTAAGCCCTTGATCAACGCAGCGAGGGGCAACAACTGCAGCTATAGATTCAGCAGTGGTACGGATAGTGTCAGCAAGCTCTGCGCAAGCGAGAGCAAGAAGAAAGGTTTCATCATCGGAGACAACTTTGCGGACGCCTTCGAGCATGATAGAGTCGTCACGTAGTCGAGCAATACGGTCGTCGGAGAGCGAGCGCCAGAGATGAATGAGCTTCGACATGAGAGCAGCTATCTCAAAGGCAAGGATACCTACGACAGATTTCTTCCTCCTGCATGGCACGACGGCGTCCGACACAAGACTGGAAACCGCCGATCGCACTTTTACCAACCATGCCATGATTGAACTTTTTCTTCTTCTTCTTCTCGGTGGATCCACGGATTAAAGGGGAAAGAGAGATGAGGAGAGGAATAATTAGCAACGGGGAAATACAAAAGAATGACAGTGGTAGGGAAGTAGGAGTGAAGCTCGTGCGGTGTTGTGGAAAGCTTAGCTAGCTTCTACATCACAAAAAAGATTATTGTGTTCTTTGTGCGGCATGTGAGTGAACTCAACCAATATATGCATCCATCTATTTTATAATAATACAAGATGGATAAGTAATCTATGATATAATAACACAAAACATATTATACAATACAAGGTGGAAATATAAAGATTATGACTTTTTTTGAAAAGGAATAAGTGAAACGAAGAAGCAGGAGAGAATGGAGATTTTGTTGAGCTGTTGAAGATGAAAGCTCAAGTGAGCTCATTGATTGATTAGTATGCGCTTGCAAAGTTGTGGAAGATTCTTTACTTTTTCAATTGAGGATTTTGTTTTGGATGGACAATGGATGTCCGCCAGTATCGACTGATCCAGCTAAGTAAATGCACAAATAGTTATTATATGAAACGGGTTTATAAATCCTAAACTCATGTATCTCAAAGAGTTTGATAACAACAAAACATTCTTTTTGACTTGAGTTCTCAACTCTTATATTACATGGTTTCTCATGTTATACAAAGCAAAATCTAAAGCAATTGATGCAAGTAGGAATGGGACAAAAGTATTAGACCTAAGGAGATTGTTCATGAAAATAGTTATTATAGATATATAATACATTTATCAAATGGTCTGAGGCATTGGATTTAAGCACTAGTGTGAATACCAACAACTTCGTGGATTCCTGAATAAGCTTTTAACTTGTATGCATAGTCAAAATCACAGAATAGGACACACCCTAGTGCAAACACCACGGTGTTAAGCAACTAGAAACTTGAGCAACATCTTGCCGGAACGATCTAGTCACAAATGACAATCAAAAGTTGGTGAATGCATTCGCCTCACCTTAAAAGTGGAGCGAGGCTGCTCACCCGACAGTGAAAAGGGTCTTCCATTTGCTGTGAGATTGAAGAAAGTAAGCTGACTAGGGACGAAAACAACGGGGTTCTTTGTGCACCTACCACAAATAAAAGGAGAATTTTCTTCTTAGAAAACAAACCACAAATAGGACAACATAGAAACAACAATACTGAAAACGGATAGAATTTATCCTACAAGATATTTACCTGTAAATAATACCAAGATAAATGTATACTACCAAGAAGACTCTTTCACAAGTTTCGAAAGGACATAAGATATGAACCAATACCCTAGAGAACAGTAAATTGTAAGACTCACCAAAATAACAAGTTCATGCAGTTTTAAGAAAATCCTTGCCTCCAGTAACCAGCAACAAGAACATGAGTACATAAGGTCACAAAGAGCCTTCGCTTAAATGCCATGAATTTTTACGGTCTGTAGTTGATCTGTTCTCGGTTGTAATCAAACGGTCAGGTGAGTGATGTTCTAGGGAACACAATCGCTATTTTACCAAATAGCTTGACACTTGTTATTTGTTGGCATACCTACAGAGTGGAATTTAATGCACTGCCCAATTTCTGTAATGAAGAATAGACCTTGATTCTACTATTAAAACATGACTACTACATTACCCAGTTAGTGTAAATCAAGCAGTTTTACCCCAAGCAAAAACCACAATCCTTTGCCAGCCCCAGTCAATATGAGCGCCAAGGATCTTTCCCTCTTAGCTAAGGTCAATAATTAGGCATCATTTAGCAGTGCATTTGAAGAGCATTTTATTTTAATTTTTCATTTCACATTTCTTAATAAATTTCTATAACATTCTACAAATTTTATTTAAAAATAAAAAAATTATATATTATATATTATAAATTTTGGTGTTACTTATTTTTTATTCTTGTAAATAATACTTGCTTTTAAAATATCTCTATCTTTTATTTTAGAAAATATTTTTTTTCAAAAACAATACCAAACACTCTTATTATACCAATTCCAAGAACACCGCAAGGGACAACTGATTTCAGGGCCAAATTGGATATTGTGCTGGCTACATAAAAAACGAAAACCAGGGACGAGCCACCACGGGTTCATTTCTCAAATTCTTCTTTGTCCAATCCCTTGAAAAGAAAGGTTGAGTTTCATTTACTTGACATGGACACGCCCGCATGATTTGTCAAAACAAACAAAAGCGACACAGCATAAGCTAGCCTCATTTATATGCTTATTTCTGTCTATGAATCACTAAAGAATGATGGAATTCTCCTTCTCATCTTGTTGAACGGAGCTTAATCTAGAAACTTCTACTTGGATTCAATATATCCATCTAAGATACGCGAAATGATTTTGTGATTTTCTGAACTTGATAGTTCTTAGTACTCCTCCACATAGTACCTCTCCACAAGCCATCTACTTTTTTGACACACTTTCTCAAATACAAAATTACATTCAGATACATACCTATTCAGATTACAAGAAGCTTGTTCCTACACAAAGGTCATTCAAGTTGGAAAGAATCTGTGAACGGGTTGTTCCAATTTGATGAGCAATCTCAAACTGTTCTTCCAACGGCAGCATCTCATAACTGCAGAATGCAAGGTAATAAGCAAAGTGCAGCTTCACATGGCATGCCACTTAGCTCTAGAGCTATGGAAAGAAGATTCTCAAAGAAGTATTTGCTCTACAAGAAGAAACTCCTATTACATACTTCTTTAAGCATACAAGGAGTACTTACTGAGAAAGCAGCTCGCAGTCGACCATATTATCTGGACCAGGACGATGTACCTTCCCATTTGAATGGAACTGCCTAAACGCTCTAGGATTCAAACCGCATGCATGGGGAACAGCATCTACCAACTTTTTCCACAATGTTTGAAGTCTGCGAAAAGTAATTTCCTCCAAAGGTGCAATGCAGCCAATGCTCCCATCTAATGTACTGAATAGGAGAGCAAATCTGTTGGTTTTCTCAGTTGTTGCTGCACCAACTTTATCAGAAGTTGGTAGCATCTGCAACCTCCAGAACTTTGTAATATGAGCACCTGCATGGAATTCCGCTCTTGAGAGTAGTTTCTGCCCTTTCCAACTCTCCAGCATCTTTGGTGCATAATAGAAGACCTGCATGGAAGTACTCCAATATGGTAAAACCATTAAATACATCAGCTATACTTGACAGAACAACGAGCCTCCTTCTATTTCATATAGATGAACTGCACCAAAACAACTTTAACAAATAATGTCGTCATAACAAGTTAGAACTTTCCAAGCTAAAAATATAAGGAATGAATTTGTGAAATTAGTTCACAACCAGATTCTGAACAATCAAAACAAACTTTAAGTCAAATCAATTAGTAGAATTTGATCTTTTATATTATAAATCTTATAAGGGATGGTATCCCATAGTGGAAAGACCTTCCTCTATATTTTTCTCCAAATATATTGAAATGTGATGAGACTCCACCAACTTCAGGGTTTGAAGTCAGTTTACTATACAAAGTAGGCTAAGATTCTTTTATCATTTACTTGGTCACCATCATTACTCTCAGCGTATGCTATTAAGGAACATTTCTACAAAATCCTGAAATAACTTCAGGGAAGACAAGCTCAGAAAAAGGCTGAAGTCAATAGAACTAACCTACCAGTGAAATGCAATGTAAATCCACTTGAATAGCAATGCATTTACTCAATCTTTACCATTGAGGAAAGCACTGAAAAAGTCAGCTTGCAATTCAATTATTCAAAAGAGCAAAAAGATTTAAAATTGTATCTTCACCTGAATATTTTTCTGATCATCTGATACTACAAGACTAAGAGTACTTCCATCTATCAGAAAATCTGTAGCATAGCAATCAAGAGAACCAAAATCTTTGGCCAGCAAGCTCAACTGAGCACCCTGCTCTTTCCAATTGAGGAAGTAAATACTTTTGTGGATGTCTCCCAAAAGGATAAAATTCTTGACCTGAGAAAGTAGAAATTTAATTCTTTCAGCCCAACTGTATAAACGTACATCAAATCTTACATAGCTAATCATGGATATTTTTTATCTGAAACAAAACAGTAGAATCAGGTCATTTTTGGAACAGAACGATTCCCTGTGACATAAACAGCGGTCATAACCTACTTCTTAAAACCATATATAGTTCAATTTAATGTACAAACAGATAAAATTGGACTGTACTTGTCTTTCTTAATCCTTGGCAAAAGCAGTTAAGCAACTGTTGAGAAGTTTGAAATTTTTGGATCACCATCCTATCAAAAGCAAATGCGAGCCAGTCGACCAACTTTGACAAATCTTAAGGTGCATATGACGTTCAGACGACAAGTACTTTAGCAAAAAAGTTCATCAGCAAGGTGACCTAGCTTTTAACAGCTACACATCAATATGAAAGGCCATAAACCAAGTCGACTTAAAACTCCCGAAAAGCAAAGTGCATTTTAAGTAAGCAATAACCCTCTACAAAGAGCTTTATGTGGGAAAGAATACTTACAATGTTCAAGCTTACAACATACAAAGGAGCATCATAAAATGCTACACCATTCAACTCTGAGCCGGTCCATTTATGTAAGGTTATCTTTGGGCCAGATGCAATAAGCAAGTGACCTTGAAGAGCTGCTACAGCTGAAATTGCACCTTTCAACTCCTTAGAATAAACCTCTGAAACCTACACATAGGAAAGTAACAATCGTTTTAAGAACCTCAGAGGACCTAGATATAGGCACTCCCTACCCTTAGGGGAATCCCATTTAAAATGCTCTAAATTCAATTTTCTCTATTGGATATGAAGAACTATGAGTTAGGATCTTTGTGACAAAATTTCAGTTCAATGTGATCAACGAATCGACCACCATCAAATCTCTTGATCAAAAGAGAATATTCCTCTTTCTATTATCTCGACTAAGATAACAGATGAAGACCGATTGGTGATAACATTGAACCGAAATTTTGTCACAAGAATCCTAACTCATAGTTCTTCATATCCAATCGTGGAGATTAAATTTGGAGCAATTTAAGTGGGGGGTGCACATAACACACGCACGCACACATATATAGCCAATTACAGTGAGGGAGATATTATTTCACCATTACCAGATCCTGTGAGTTCTCAGAATTTTGCCCAAAGGAATATAGCAGCACTCTTCCCCTAGCAGCAACATCTTCTCCTTGCACATAGGCAGTACCAACAACCATAAGTGATTCACTCTCCTTTGTTGATGAATTCTACAAGTACGTCATCAATCCTTAAATAGAATGTCACCTCACATGCCACACTAATTAAATTGTGAAACTGTCAGAACTTACAAATAAGGTAACCACACGGACAGTGAGAGCATGCTCAGAAGTTTGCATTGGAACTGTAGCTCGTGTGGTCCACAGCCCACCAGATTTCTCAGGTTCTAGAATGCGAATCTCAAATTCTTCTGCTGTGCAAGTCTTCTGTGGGCTATCAGAAATACCATTATCTTGTTCAGTAGGATGGCCAGTATCTTGATCAGCTAAAGCAGGAAGGATCTGACTCAATGGTTTCACAACCTGCATTGTTAACTAATTAATATTAGTAACATTGACTAATCCAAAATGCATTTTGAGACCGTGCTGCTATTTTACATACAAGATCGAACGATAGCTTTATAAATTCATTGAAAAGGGCTAGCATTGTTCCCCATATGCAATTACATATACAAAACAACTTTCACCCACTTCAACATTCATTTTGATAAAGAGTAAGAAACGTAAGTAATTCTAGTAGGCTAGCTAAAGTAGTTAGAGCTACCTAAGCACTTAAAATAAAGAAAAAAGAAAATAATTAGTTATATCTCCAAAGGAATTGCTATACTAATACACAAACCTTCTTGACATAGCTTGACCCCATTAAATTTGGTTAAGGCCAAGTAAGTTGGTGCATATTATGCACATCGTGATAAAATGATATTCAAATACCAAAAGAGTACTACAGCAACGTAACATAAATTATCTCATTCTTCGAGCAAAAAAATGGAAGCAATCATGTGAAATGTTTACAAAACAATGGGGTCAAAGAATAAATTTGCAGAAAAAAAAAGAGCTAGCAGAGTATTTAGCTCAACCATTTTTGCTCCACGACTTTCTACATGGCATTATAAACAACACATGCTGAACCTTTCCCCTATCAAGTTGAATTCTCGCTACACTAAGTTGAACTCTCTTTGATTCAGCCAAGTTCAGTTTGAGCAGTGAGAGGTTCAACTGAAGCCGTGACAGTCATGTTGAACTTGCGAATAAATTCATGCGCACTTGCATTACTCGTTTCCTACATTTATCATTCTCAAAAAAAAAAAAAAAAAAAAAAAAAAAGCAAGGAGGAACCACTTACAGGATATGATACAATAACAGGATAGAGGTTTTTGTCGCTGTAGAAGGTAATTTGATGCGGGGTTCCCCTCATAGGAATCTGAAAAGGTGATAGAGAACAGTTAAACCTGCCAGCACTGTTAAAAATAAAGTTTTAAGAAATGAAAATCTAATGATCAACCTTTTGAACAGGCCAGTGGTTGTCATAGTTTAGATATGATGGCAACTGACAAATTTTGAGGAAACCCTGAAACCAAGGACAAGCTTTCAGTCGATTGCTTTTTGATACTTCACAAGAAAAAGTACATTCACAAATTTGAACTTAAAAGACTTTTACCTGAGATGTGACATAAATAAATCCATGGCTGCAGTTCACATTGTGGAGGACAGTAAAAGCCAAAACCGAGCCATCACAAAGCTACAAAAATTCATGCAAGGCATATGAAATAGTTGAAACAACAATCTTAAATAAATACACAAGTAGAAAGCATTAAAATATTAACACAACGTAAAAATAAGACAACCAATGCCCAGAAGAGTATTATTATATTAGATGCAAATATGAGAGAATGGGAGGCAACACACCTGAGGATGGACTCGAAGACGTTCCTTGCAGACCATAAACCAGGAAGGTCGTGACCCACAAATAAATAAACCCCGATAACCCCCAATATTATTGAATGTTGTTATCCTTGGCTGTAAATTTACATTTGGAGATTCCTCCCGCATAACTGAATCTACATGAATGCGTACAAATCGCAAGTTTCTGAGCGTTGAAGTACCCACACTTTTCATTTCTCCAGAGTTACATGGAGATGTAACATTCTCGGCTTTGGATACATTTTCAGCACCCTCATACACATAAGCATGATAACAAAGCATTGTCCCATCAGTCAAAACTGCAAAAAGAAAGGGTCGACTGTAACGGCCAGCCCACCTTTGCATAACAAGTTCTACAATTTTCATGTCCTCTGAAGGTTCCCTTTTCACATGAATTCCTGGTTCTTCCAAGTGTTTGTTCTTGGAAACACGAGCCCGCTCATTAGGATTTTTCCCATACAAATCCTGTAGATGGCTTTTACCAGAAATGAAATTATCCACTGAGAACACACACCTAAAATTTGGCACATCAAAGATCTCAAATCTACCACTCTCATAACAGACTAGGCAATATATGTCACCCTGATCATGAGATACATCACTTCCATCAATGGGTTCAACAACTCCAGACAAAAGCCAAGCATCAGTGCTCGTCTTGCGGAGCCATGGTTCTGGTCCTTTGTCATGATAAAGTGTACATGCACAGATTTTGTTTGTTGAATTTACAAGTCCAGCAGGAATACTAGCAGAGATCGTACAAGTGGAAGGGTCTGCATGGTAAAGTTCAAACATGAACGGATGAGCCAAATGTGTGTTTAAGAAAGCTGCTTATGACCTCATAGGGCAACTTGCACAAGTGGCAAATAAAATGGTAACTTAAACTCATTTATCAACATGGTGAAGATATTTTCAAGAAGTAAATGTTATGACAAATCTGCATATAGACTTGGATTGACACTTCAGATATGGTTAAATGTCACTATGACCAAAGTAAATTTACTACTAAAGCTTCAAGCCACCACCACAAGTCTAAGATTTTGTATCATCATGACCAACATGAATATCAGTAGAGCCACCTAAGGGATCATGCCCACCAAAGAGTGTCATCAAAAGCCTCCTTCAAGTAGATTGAAAACAGGTACTACTACTCATTGAAGCTATACCCACCTTTTTACTTAGTAGAAGAGAAAATGGAGCATATAAAATGAAGGAACTAACACCATTGTGGATTAAAGAAACAGTACAGAAATTATGCTATAAATTAATTAAACAAAATGGATTATATAAGGCGAAACAAAATTTCTCAAGCACTATAACCTTTCACAATAACCTCTTCAACTAGAGAAAACAAAATTTGAAGTATAGTTAGCTATATCTTCAACTCGCATAATAACGCCAACTCTATTCTGCTTATAAGGGTTTACAAATAATGTCTAGATTCAACAGTTGATAAGCAAAGCTATGAAACTATTACAATCATCAGCCAAATCTTTTTATGTGATAGTACAAAATCCCCGGAAAAAGATAGATTTCTTGACACACTGAAAAATGAAATATAGTACCATGATAGAAGTGCAAAACATTTCATCTACTTACTTTCACTTCTAAAATTAAAGAAAGTAGATACATTACAAAAAATTAATAAGCATCCACTAACAAACTATAAGGATTTAGACACCATTGTACCTCCAATGAGTAGCTGAATGCTTCCATCAGTCATTTTGAGTAGGACATATGGATCAGCAATAGAGACAGATGATACAATATAATCTGAAGAAGATTCTGAACTGTGGGCGCCAAGGTTCAGTTCTTGCGTCATGAATGAACCGTCAAGAATTCTAGCACCACGTGCAAAAATCTGGACCACTCGACGTCTGCAAGGATTTATAATGAGCTCCAAAAGCAAAAGCAAGAAGATACACCAAAGGAACATCCATATTTTCCCATAACACATACAATAAGATATAATACTCATGAAGAGCGGACTTCTATAACATTTACTATGATCTCATGTAAATCTCATAATGCATGGGTCACATTTGGAGTTTTAAGAAACATGTAAAAACCTTTTCTACCACATTGAAGGAATAGTAGCAATATGTGGTACACATATGCAGCACTTGTTTAACATTCAAATCTTACTATACTACTTGAAGTAAGAAACATATATAAGCAACATGAGGAACTAATCTAACACATTTTTTGAACACATGTAATCCTAGTAGACAGATATGCTTCGAAGATCCTAATTTGTGCGACCTTACAACTGACACTAAAGAGTTCCATAAATATTTCGTGTAACTACTTTCTGCTGTGTCTTAATGATAGGAACATCATTGATCTCATATAATATTATGGCATAAATTTGGTAATTCTGTTGCTACTACACAGGTTATTCTGTTGCTACTACACAGGTTGAAAGTATGAAAAGATCCAGTAACAAGTACAGCAAACAATGAGAGGATATTAGCCAAAACAGAGCTGACATGACTAAAAGCTAACTTTGAATATGAAATTGTGCATACTAGAGGAGTCCTTACTAGAGCAACATTACCTTCCAAATAAATTCCCCGCACCAAGTGTGCTTCCTTTTACATAGTAATCAACAGATTCAGTCACCTCCCCCAAATCATCACCAGTCTCAAGAACCTAATCCAGGACAACACCGTAAACATGCATACACATTTGTTTACTGCTTGCAGCCGTAGGCAATAATTGTAAAAGTACCGCCGGAACAACTAATAATTCAGTGATTAATGAAGTTGTACCAAAACAGAGGTGAAACAACCAAAAAGATAACATTTTTAAGCAAGACTACTTTTTTGTGGATTTTGGTCTTAACTTCTTGTATCCTTTTATCATATCACATCAATTCCATAATGGCTTAATTTGACGATCGGATTATGTTCTCAGAGACAACTACATGAGTTCCGCCTATCAAATTTCTTAAAAGATCAAAATAAAAAATATCACGTCCTATACTTATATTAGACGAAAACTGATCAACTTGTCCCTATAAGTCTATAACAACTTCATCTTTATATGCCCTAGAATCGAGCACCAGTAATATGAACATGGCATCACATGTCACCTATGCAACATAATAACTCAGAAATGTTATACATAAACCCCAACCTTAACAAAGAGAAACCAAGACATCTTTCAGTCAATAATTTAGTCAGCCAATACTGCCAACGGCGATAATGTACAATTACAACAATTGGCACAGTATAACATGGACCCCACAGAGGTCCACACAAATAGAAGGTACCCCCAAGTTAATGCACAGATGCGTCCATATTGGAAGAAAATAGATTCTTATGGCAACATGGGTCCACATCGGTAGAAAACTAGAACATAGATTCATACGGGTCCATATCCGTAGAAAACTAGAACATAGATTCATAGCACCCACAAGTCAACAACATAAAGAAGGTGCTTGCCTATGAGTCGAGATAGTGAAGAACAGTTAGCAAACTATAGTCCGGACATGCACAGGTCTGTTCAGATTAAAAGCTCATCAAATCACATAAGCATGCTCACAAATAGAAATAGACTTAATTTTCTAAACATCCATTCTGAATGTCAGAGCTTGTGAAACAAACATGATTTCAGACTGTGTGAGAAGGTAGGAATAATTAAATAATCGGCAGTAAACATGCCAGTACCATTGTCCTATTCTCCAGGCTTATTATTAAATAAGCATGGTAGTCATCATTGTTTCCCGCAACTTTTGAATGATCAGATCCATGGTTCCTAGAGTTCTTATGGTACACCGTCCATATTCCTCTACAGCCTGGTAATTCGACCTGTAGAAATTGTAGTTGTGAGCTTTTAAACAACTCTTATACTACCTTGAAATTCTACAGACAGAAGTAAAATATAAGATGGAAATATTACACAAGTTCTACAACCATTGGTTCGATTCCTCTTCTTTCAGGATTTTACTTTTCTCTAGTGCTAGTAGATCTTGTGTAATACTTCCTTGAAAGTCTACAGATGGAAGTAAAACATAAAAAGGAAGTATTACACAAGATTTACAAGCATTGGTTGGATTCGTCCTCTTTCAGGCTTTTACTTTTCTCTAATGCTTGAAGATCTTGTGTAATACTTCCTTGAAATTCTACAGAAAATATAAAAAGGAAATGTAACACAAAACCTACAATTTGCATAAGCAAGGCATAAACATTAGAGAAAAGTAAATCCTGAAAGAGGAGGAATCCAGCCAATATGTGGATTACATTTGATAAAAACAAGCAAATATCATAAGTTTGACCCCGACTTGAATGTCAGAGTGAAGGGCTTCAAATGAGATTATTAGAACCAGAATAAAGGAATCCATAGAAGTTGATATGAGATTATCGTTATTAGGGCACATCTACATAGGATAAGACCCCATAATTTACCCATTCAACTATAGCCATCTAGCTTGCATCGTATAAGCAAAAACTTCAGAATCCTGCTTGTATCAAAGACAATGCCATTGACGCTATCCCTTTGAAATAAAAATCCAAGATATCGCAAAGGGTACTTGTTTTGCACTAATAGCCTTTCATTCCTCTCACATCACAGCTATCAATAATTTTGTTACTGAGTTTAGTCCATCACATGAAACAAGTGCAACATGAATACTTCCTAAAATGTCATTCATCTACCGCTCTAGTGAATCGACATTCTGAGAAAGAAAATAGGTACTTAACCAGTTTAGCCACACTTAAACAATACAAAATAAAGGATAGTTTCTTCAGAACATTTACTCTTATCAAAATAAAATCAAATATCAACTCCTGAGATAATTATATTAGAACATTCCACCTTCTCAAACAACAAGATAGTGTTACACTCACTATTAAATTAAAAGGAAATAACCAAATGCACCTCAGTAATTAAGTCAGGTCGGATTGATCGTTGGAGAACACAGACAGCTCCATTCTTTCCATGACCTGAACAGCAGACCTGGATCACAACGAAATTGAACACAAAACTACATGATAACTCAAAACAATAGGGTCTAATTTCCTTGCAAATTGAAGCAAGGATCTCAGAAGATATGGAACCAGATGACGTTGGGTAAGAAATATTAGCCTCTTCGGACTTAAAATGTTTGGATTCAGTTGCATAGCACAAGCTAAACCTCCACAATCTAGGGTTTGTTTAGGACTCATACTCCTATACTTGAAACTTTGGATAGGATCACGTTCTTCCTTTAGGATAACTAAAACTGTGTGTCCACCTCAAATACAATTTGGCTAAAGACCATATAGAATAAAGTCGTTATTTATACATTTTTCATTTACATGTTAGGAAACTTTTCTTATACTTTGTGCGGCTTTCAAACTAAATTTCCACTTGTTAAGAATTGCTCAATTTTAAACCTCATAATTACGTCTACTCTTAAACAAATCCTAACTTCAACTGCATCTAACTCGTTTTCTGTTATGGCAGATATTTTTCTTACAACATGACCCATCAAATTATTAACAAGAAAAGAAATTTGGTCAATAGCAAACAAATATGACAACCTGTTCAACAGAAAGGCGAATCGGCAAATGTGCAATTGTATTTCTTAGAAGCAGTAGAGCATAGCTATGAGTACAAAGCAAGACAATGTATTAAATAAAGAAGTTACTCAATTTATTAAAGGAGCCAGTAGAAAGTTCATTAAGCAACATATCCCTGATGCAATCATTTTGAAAAGGAATTGAAAAACAGACCTCTCAGTCTGAGTCTATTGATTTCATAAAAAGATAATGATTTGCATGACCTCAAGGTACCATTTAGGTCAGCAGTTTCTTATACCTATGCAAAAAAGATGATGAACACTAAGCTCATATTGAAACAGATGCTAATGGGTAAGGAAAGAAGAAACATCTAGCACTGACCAATTCATAGTTACTCTGCTTAGAAATTCCTGATGCATTTGGATCAGCATTAATCCTCAAACCATGAGCAAAATCGCTTAGTGGACCAATATTGATCAGTGAGTCCCTAACAGCAAATGAGAATATCTTCTGCATAAGATCAAGAAACCCCGCTTACCATTCGAAACCAAACTATATAAGATGTTCAGGAGACATAAAGGAAATGGAAGCAACAAACCACATATTTAACGAGGACTACTTTTATTAAATGCTACAACTTCAACAACGTAGAATTTTGATAAAAAACAAATAGAACTAGTAATCAGATCAGGTGAACAAATTTTACTAGAACAATCTTAATGATCAAGCAATATAACGTAGACGACAACTGTCAAATTATCTAAGTTAGTAGGAATCCACACATCAGACGTATTGGCTCATAGTATCTAAACTCTGTCAACCATGCCTTTAGTGCATAGTAAAATTAAGAAATGGATAACATTAGGTTTAGCACTATTATAGTGACTCAATGAGCTTTCACCTGTGCAGACTCTGAACTATTTGGAACTGTTGTATGCAAGGAAAGCTCCTCTGCATTGGCAGCATCTTGTAGAGAATCTGATGATATTCGCTTCAAGCGCTTTGCTAGAGGACCATCACTTTCCATGTCATCTCCCTGTCCAACCAAACGGAAACATAACATGCTCATAGAGGTCAAATAAGGTATTCAAAAAACGATTAGTATCATGAGGTTATCATCTTCTCCAGCAACCACTGAAGGATAGTAAACACAACAACTAGAAATCAAAGACATTCATAAGACAGTTTTTCTCCAAAAGAAAATAAAATAAAATAAAATAAAACAAATAAAATTAAAAAATAGTTAAAGAAGAAGAAAGACATTAATACAATAGACTGATATTAACTTCTTAACTACATATGTGCATCAGCATATTCCACATAAAAGTATGAGGTAGTCTGCATACAGGCAGATCTACACAGGCAGATCTACAGATAACCTTGCCTACTCAACAGTCAACAGGATTCAAGCCAAATTGCCTAAGTGGTTTCTCAACTTTAAAGATTAAATGAGAATGAGAAATTCAAGTTGATCTAAATTATTTGAACCACTTTATTACTAAACCTAAAAGGTTTTCTTGTCAAGTTATAGATAGATATCTATAATACAGTAGTAAATGGAGAACGGGGAAAGCTCGTGACACTAAAAAAGAATGCAGTAAATAATAACCATAATTTAAACAGTTAGTCTTGTGCTAACAATACTTAAGCAGAAAAGATCAGAATTCAACCAATTTGAACACTTGGATGATATTTTCCTTTTTCTAAATAATGTGCTTCTACAATTTGTTGAAGCACTCAACCACGTGTTATATGTATTAATGATATATGAAACCAGCTTCCATGTATTTAGAGTCCCTCAAAACTTTGAATTCCTAAACCAATTGATCGTGTTCAGGTTTGGAAATAGAGTGGAGGTCATTTTTAAGTAAAATTTATGCAAAGCTACTTCAAGGCAGAAGCATCTATAATTCTTATTCAGATGAATTACCAATTGATTCTCAGAGTTCTTGCACAATCAAGTGCATATAGATATTATACCAATAACTGATTGCTTCTGGAAAAAAGGAAAAACAACGTGTGACTAACAAAGTTCTCGTAAAGGTTGGATACACGCAATGCCAACCTAGAAACACACCTCTTCCTTCGCCTTGATAGATACTAACGTTGACGATCCACTGCTGTATTGTACAAGAAGACTGTCCGCTAGCCGGCTACCCAAGAAAAAGAAGGAGCTTCCAATTGTACAGATGCCCTACAATGATGGGAGGGTTCCAAGAGAGAGTCAAAACACTTGAAAAAAAAACCATGGGATGCAAAACATTGTTAAAATGAAATCACTAGGAAAAATAAGGTGAGGGTTCCAAGGCAGCTCACCGAAGTCAACACTGACGCTTTTGACTTGTTTAAGTCAAGTTTCTGAACTGATCTGCATGAAAACAATTTCCAGGACATGAGAGCCAAATCAAAGCGAAAAAGGCAAAGGAGATATAAGATTATGCAAATTTATTATTTAAAAATAATAATAATAACTGACAGAGCTGCACTGGGCATGAAGTAAATAGGCATAAAAAGATTAACTACCTCCCATCATACACCAAAGTGAGCAAAAGCAGTTCCCCAGTTTTTGATGAGAACATAGCAACATCATGAGATAACCATGTCGCATTGGCCGCATCAAGTTCCACAGCGAAGTCAGACTTCAATGGATCTGAACTGAGACATGCAAGCACATATCATGACATGAGTCAGAGAAGCTTCACAAGTTTCTGACGTACTCACACTATAGTTAAAATACTACTGGTAACATTAGTGATTGTCACAGAAGAGCACCAATAATAATGGCCATAAAGCACAACCCTTGCAACTCCATATGCATTTTGGCTCACGCTCTTATATACTACATAAAGCTTCATTTCTTGGTTGATGGTAAAGTGCTGTGAACTTGGACAATTGCAAAGCCCAGTAAAATACTGCTAGTTGTGTGCATCCAGTAGACATCAAGAGCTTCTATGTAGAGATTCGATCTTTGTTTGATGTGAAAGGGCCAGCGCCACTCATATTATTCTCCTTCTCAAATTTTCCCACCAACAATATTCCTCCTCTTGTCTCCAGCCTCTCTTGATACCAACAAGACTTTTCTCTTTTTGCTTTGTCTTTTTATTTTTCTCCATTTTACATTTCATTATTTTCTTTTACGTTCTTTCAAATTTGTTTCTTTTCTGCTTGTTGTTACTATATATGGAAGGACAGTTCAGTGAGCTAGTATTAGGCTCACAACCGTACAAATGTCTTACCTGTTCTTCGCTTTGAGTTGGCTCTTAAAACCTTGATTTCAATTATAAGCTTGACATGCTATTAGCTTACAACTTCAAGTGGAAGGTTAGAGCAAGCTACTTCTAGATTAGTTACTTTCAAGTCAAAAGCAAAGTCTTTACAACAAGGAATAAATCTTCAATAACTAGAGAATTTCTGACAGAAAAGAGGAAACATAAATGTATTACTAAATGTAATTAGGAATCACAAGTAGGAATTGAGTATAGAAAGACCTGCTTTCATTCTGAGTAGAAAAATTGTTGAGACCAAGAACACAAGATGCAGACTGTAAGCAAGAGTTACATCTTAGAAAGCAAGCCAAAACATTAATCATAAAACAATTCAGAACTAAATAATATAAGGGGATCACCTGACTATGATAATGAATGGAGTTTGCACAGATTACAAGAACACCTCCAATAGGAGAAGGTACTGCAAGAAGCTTATATGCATCATATGGAAGACTCTGGTACCACAAGAAAAAAAAAGTAAGTATATTCGAGAAAAAGAGCATACACACGAAGGATAATACAAGATCATGAATCAAATCAGTTCTACTAGTGGTATATTAGAATATTACATGACAATGAAACAAGTTCTTTGAAAAACATAACTCTGCTGGTTTCAAATACAACTTCACAGAGAAAAATGGCTTTTGAGAATAACATCCAAAGCAATCTACTTGTCCCAAAAGTAATCATGTAAATAAGTAGCATTGATGCATATACAATCAACAGAATTGGCAACTTACAGGTGCAGACCAAATCAGAGGATGTTGTTTCAGCATTGTGCTAATGCTAAAAGCAGATATCATGCATGTGTTATGCTTCCATGATATGCGTCCAGCCCAAGTAGGCTCCCTTTCATGGAGTATGACCATTACAGGTTCAATGTAACCTACTCGAAACAAGTATTAACCCTCCATAAGTAAATACATAAATGGATAATTGACAGAAATAGGCTCTAAAATGCTTTAAAGAGCTGAAGGAATAACCTATCAAACAAAATGACAGAGTCCATAAAGAGAGTAAAAAGGGAAGTGCAGCCACCTATCTGTTCTATGCCAAAATTTATTTCATGGATTCCAAGAATGTTCTAACCACTAAAAATGCTACGCTTATAGCAAGAGAATATATGTCACTCATCCCGCATAAAGGCATCTATCATGCAACTCTGGTAGTTTAAGAGAGACAAAGATCAAAGTACACTTAGGCAAGCACTTAGGAGTCAATTTGAACCATGCTGGTAAATGTGGCATGATTATCCATCACTCTTTGAGCAAACTAAAAGCATCCACTTCAAAGCTATTTAGCATATACATTTGATAAAAATATTTTTCCTTCAGTGTATTCATATAACTGAAGACTAGGATCAAACAGGAGTTAATGAGGGTATACTACAGGCTATACATGCTATCTTAGCAACAAAACCTCCAGAACCAAGCTTGCTAGCTGGTTTTAAAACTTTACACTTGATGTATTGCACCAAATCCTAGGTGAACAAATGCAAGGTTGCAAGCCAATTACAGAGGTTAAGAACACAAGGTTAACCAATGTTGTCCAAAGAGGTCTGGATTGCTATACCTTAAGCAATGTACAAGTGACTCAAAGCTCCAAAATCTCAAGAAATCACCAACAACAAACATGCTAGACAAGCCGTAAATTGGCACCACAGAAGGCATTATTCGCCACATGGCAAACAGGAAACTTATCTGATAACTTCAAAGAGGTTTTTGTGACGAACTTTAGTTTAAAGTTACGATCTATTATCTCAAAATGTTTGAGTCAATCATGTGATAATTGTTTAAATTGGCTCATGGGAAATCTTTATCTTTAATCCATAAGATGTAAAACATTCACCAAACTTGCAAAAGTTGCAGCAAAAATACATACTTAGTGGTATGCTTATTTATCATGCAGCTTGGTGCCAAGGCAATAATGTTCAGTTATTACTTTTGGTGTTCAGGGAACCTACAGATTTCAAATTATAAAAATGGCTTGGACAATACCCAAAGGCAAGTAACATGTAGCAAAAAGGATAGAGTCAAGTACACCATTTCCAAAGGAGTGTCAAAGCGTAAGGCAAAACTGTCAATATGCAACTTTGTCTACAAACCCAAGACTATATTTTAACCTACAACCCCTTAGCACAGAGACGATTAATGCATAAAAATCCAACACTGATTCTGCAATATGTGGATCACTCCTTCCTTGAAGAACTTACTACCTTTTAGGATAGCCATAAGTATCTTTTCAAATTCAACATGTTCAGCTGACTTACCATGAACAAATGTAAAATCTTTGACATGGTTCAAATCCAAATTGTGTAAATCAATAAAATATGATGACTCAATACGAACAGCAGTAGTTCCTCCAATATTATTGGGCTCATCTTCTCCAACTAATCCTTGGCCACCCTAACAACAAAAATGACAAAGCAAACAATTTTTACCTTAAAATATTTACAGCTTTACGTCAACAACAAAAAAAAAAGTAGGAATTAAAGAACAAGGCATGAGATGAATCAAGTAAATAATATTGCAAAAAACAGTAGGATTTTGGAAAAGATTGAAAATGGTCCGGGAGAAACAAATATGCCATGTAAACAGACAACTCTACTACTACATAATTATAAGAATGAAAACACCATGGTAATAAGTAAGGGATCACTTAATGCCACAACACAAAAGGGAGCACATTAATAAGGCTAAAGAGTCAAAGGAAATTTGCATGAAAATATGTTCCAATCATAAATAAGTAATATGAATAGGATACTGATGAAGCAAATGAAGAAGCAATTATTGCCTCAAATGAAATTATTGCCATGTGCAAACCATATTTTCACATTCACTTTCAATATGCTAAGTCATTTAATTTGCGAAATTAAAGTCATCACTGGTCATTGTTTTCCTCATTCCATATATAAAGTATACAAAAGTCCCAGCTGCATGTTATGACTTGCCTGTAAGTCTGCAACTTTTCATATATTCAAAATGGTTGAGATATACCTGAGCAGCCTTAAGAATTATCATCTGAAGGCCATAGACAAGTGCCCCACAGCAACGGCCTTGGGGATCAGCTCTTACAACAGGACCCCATGGGAAAGATTCCCTGCCTTTTTTTAGGTAACACCATTCTGGCCCCTCAAAACAGTGCATAGAACTGCAAAAGATTCCTAAGATATATGTTAAAATAAATTCTTAGTTTTGAATCTTTTGAAATATTATAGAAGGCCAAATGAAGTAACTTCATGCGCTAAATGTCAAAGGCAAGTTATACACAGCGTATGCTGGATAACATTGAAAATCAAAGTAATAATATCTGTAATAACTCAGAGGAAATTTTGACATAATATGCTCCTCTATCAAAGTAAAGCTATAAGTTTAATTATAAATGTCCTACAACTTCCTCAATGGAAATATTGAGAAGCAATGACTACTACAAATAAAATAATATTTATCAGTTCATGTTGCTTCACAGGAACATTGTTAAAAAGATCAATCACATATCCATCCATCTTACCAGGTCCATAATCCATTTATTGAATCATCATATTCTAATACTGAAAATTTTGCATGTTTAAAAGCCAGAACTAGTGAATCTCTTCTTCTGCTACGAGCATTGCCTCCAAAAGACATTATGGCCATAGACTCGACATTCCCATGCAACCTAGAAAAGCATCAACTTTAATATAAGAAAATAAACTTCACATGATAAAAGAAAATAAGCACCAAAATCAAAACATACAATTTTCTATACTCTGCACTCTAGTTGAGGAATTATGAACTGTAAAACAAACTTCTTTCTGTCAAAGCAACTAGCACATATTTGTGGAGATCCTATCAACTATATATAGATTAGAATTTGAGCAAAAAGAAGACAAGTGAGATACAAGATAATCACTTCAGCAGCCTATTCAGAGGTATCTTCAAAGAATCACTAGCAATTGCTCTAGCATGTGTTACGAGTGCAAACTTGAAAACTGATAAACTAGCATATGAGCCTCTTAATATTTCAAACAATTTTGTCATTACAAGCGACTGCGAAGGCCTATAACTTACGCCTCTGTCGGAATGGTATTAAAGTTGGATTGTGTAGACAAGTCAAAAGAATTAGCTTTTCGTCAAGTGAGATTTTAGATCATGATGACATGATTGTGATATCAAAGCTATACCCAACAATCAGAAGTAGTTCCTTGTACATCACCCATGCAGCTGGAATATATCCCAAACCAGAACATTCACTGCATTTTGTCCACATGCAACTTCCAAAGATTCAACCAGATCAAAACAAACCAAATGTCTAATAACCCCAACCAAAATTCAATCAACTCAAGAAGGCAGCTACTGTGATGTTAACAGTCAACACTCATTGGGCATGGGACCTACAGCCTCACTATATTGGTGATAGAAGAGTGAAATTTTCGTAACTTGTTAACAGTCCGAATCAGCAACTAACCACATACAATAATATTAGTTCGAAATACTGCACTTTAAAGTTCAACAAACAGAGTCGCAAGCAGCATTGTCACGCATCTATAGAGCTCTTGCAAACAAGTACCCCTGTATACTGGCCTTCTCTCGAACATGCAAGCGGCTGAGTATGAACCATACCAATGACCAAATTCAAAAACAGCAGAAATCCAAATGACAAACCTGTAATGGCAGACAAGCTCAAGAGCAGCACCAGTAATTCCATCCATGATCCCTCCACCACCTCCAACACCGTTTCCAGAACTACGTGCTTCAGCAGGCTTCCCGTCATCCTCCTTAAATCGAACAACATAAATTTCGAGAACATTCGCAGCAGCGACTATCAGATTGGGAGTGGGGCCTACATTTCTTCGAACAGGCCACTCAGCTTCAAGATCATCAGCGGGGAGGACGGGAGGAATCTGCATAGCGGAGTCGGCGGGAGAGTGCGTAAGAAACCCCGCCGCGCAGTGATCGATCCCAGTTGCCCAGTGCATCATCTTGAACGCCGCGTAGCTCATCTTCGCTTTCAATTTGGATTTGCCCGAGCTCTTCGATTTCGCTTTGCCAGGGAGCGGGAGAGGGAAGAGTGAAACTGGAGCCCGACGGCTGGCCAAAAAATTAAAAACCCCACTCCGCTGAAGTGAGCTGAAATTGAAGATGGGGCAGGTCCGTGGGCGGACAAGGTTTTAAGAACAGGAGCCCGGCATTTATATTAAAAGATTTATCGAGTTCTACAGCCCAGGGCCAAGTTGACAATATCCGCCAGCAAGGCCCATCTGGATAGATATTGGCCCATCTAGAGAGGTTTGCAAGC
The DNA here is from genome assembly GCA_019914995.1 of Acanthochlamys bracteata. NCBI lineage: Eukaryota > Viridiplantae > Streptophyta > Magnoliopsida > Pandanales > Velloziaceae > Acanthochlamys > Acanthochlamys bracteata. The sequence continues at coordinate 3,657,664 of CM034126.1, forward strand.
CCAGACCTATCTGGGCCTAGATTGTTATTTATAGGGGCTCAGTTGGAAAGTATTTGCATGTGTGAGCTGTTTAAAGTAGAAGGAAAATATGCGGTTAACAATTACAGCATACCTGCTTGGTTTTTTGGTAAAAATGAAACACCCGTACGTGAGATTTGGGTTTTTTTTTTTAATCCTATATTGAAAATTTTGAAAATCTGATATTGAACTTCCGCTAGGGAAGCGGAAATGAACAGTTCGATTGGATAACTATCCTTCTTATTTTTTCCTGGTTCAATAAGCTCATGTTTATGCACAAAATTCCATAATTATATATCAGTAATAGAGTTCAGATCACCTAAATTGAATAACACTAAGACTCCTAAACTGCTACGCTTTTTATTGGTCTAATTAATGCATAAGCCAATTAAATGACACAATATATATGATTCATTGCATGGATAGTTGGGTACCCATATCTCCAATCAAACCAGAGAATTGAAAGAGAATTCAAGCATATGCATGTATTTCCTTGTTAGAGAATACAAAGAAGAATCTTTCATGTAACTAGGAAACCATATACAGAACGTATATCGTGTACATTAAATTTTGGTGATTCAAAGTCTAAAAAGCATATATTTTTAGAGGTTGAATTTGCAGCCTAACTTCAGTGATCAGATATATGCATACATATGTGCCTAACTCGTACTTGTACAGTATAATTCCAGAAAAGCTAATACCTAACTTGTGCACTAATAACAACGCTTAAGAATGCAAATTTAGCTGCTCCCAAAACTTTTGAAACTCCTTCGAAGTACATTTATTATCAAACAAAATCCTTGTAGGTGTGTTAACCGAAGTCTCATTCTATTTAGGAACATAATTATGTTGGCTTCTCAGTGGCATTTTAAACTCAATATCTAGCCTTAATTTGCATCTCTCTCCATTATATAATATGCGAACTACAAAACCATTATCTCCAAAGGGTGATGATAGTTTGAAATCCAAACAGATTGGTACATATAATACTATATATAGTACTTGAAGATTCAACTTCAAAGATTACTGCGTATGGTTGATCAGTAGGAGGAATATATCCACTGTGCTATATAGCTTAAGAACAAAACCTTCATCACACGTTGAAATAATTGTATGATCAATTAATCTTGTTATCCGTGAAACAATTATAAGTTTATGACTTATGAAATTAATGTATAAAAGTATATACAACATTATTATACGTTTAAGTCACATACCGTACAGGTAGCTAGTTGCAAAGTATCGATCAAGCATTTATGGATTAATGTATAACTACGTCTACGTATACCTACCAAAGTGTTAAAATACCAACAGCCATTTTGTTATATATATATATATATATATATATATATATATATATATACGATAACTTTATTTGGATCAAAATTACGTCAAAAACTTATACAATCCAAACTGTTAATTCCTTTTGCAAGTCTTTCAATAACTTATTTCTTAAGGTACTTTCATCATCACATTACTCCTTCGAAATAAAATGTAAATGACAAAACAATACATTTTGTTTTGGCATAGAGCGCTCCATCGACCCAAAAGATATCATATTTAGCTAAAAGGAGCTTGTTGATTGATTTCTAGAGATAGATTACAAGAAGAAAAGAGTTAGCTAGAAATGAAAGCTTCCAAAATCTTATGCCTCAGTTCATATATCTCAGATTAAAATGGACATTGATCGATCGATTGTAATAACTAACGGAACAGTACTACGAAAACACTTTGATTCTAACACATATTCCTAGCTAATTTATACCAAGATTGCATGGAGTTTTATTTTAAAAAGTTACTTGGAGATTTGAGGTTGATCAGCCGGGGAGGTCGACATATGCCTGTCGATCAGTTCTCTTGCCAGTTCCTGTAAATCTCCGCTTCCCCTCGAGCTTTCACCGAGGTTTCTCAGTCCAGCATTCACAATTTGCTGTTGCTGCAGGTGAACCCATGTCTGTTGTGCCAAGGGATCGAAAAGTGCTGATAAATCCAGAGCTGTGCTTGGCACGGCTGATGAAACCGAAGGGAGATCAGAGATAGAGAGCGGTGGTGCTGGAGCAGGTAGCGGAGGCGGTGGAGGTGGCGGAGGAGGAGACGGTAGCTCTAGGGTAGCTAAGTGGGCATGCAGGTAGGACAGCTCTGCCTGTAAATTCACTACCTGCGCGCAAAATGAAAAAAATTGTGAAACAGCATTCAAACTTCTTCGGTTAAGTAATTGATTTTTACAGTCGATTGCCGTGAAGGTAGCAGGTTCACATGTAACGAAGAGGGACCGTGAAGCTTGAGGTACTATGTATCGATGCAGGAGATTGTTGTGGGACCCTTTTGGAAGGAAGAACAAGTTTCATACATATGCAGATAGTGAATGAAACCTAATCGACTTTTTCTATGCTGTTATTGATCTCCTACAGCTTAATCGACTGTTTTTTGCTAGACCACTTGTCAGTAATAGAACTGAAAGAGATGTACACACTACATGTTGCCTTTGCGTCTGCTGTGAAACTTTCCTTTCCAGTTACTGGAGCAGAAAGTTTTTATAGCAATACTCCTGTAAACCTCAATCGGTACTCAAAGCACCAATAATGAATCTTGTAGTTTTTAAAGCTAAGCAAATAACATCAGAGAAATTTGATATATGTACAGTGATGTAAACCTAAATGATCAGTGATATATATATCTCAAGGCTAACTAGTTAAGATGCATTGAAAAGAAGGAATTGAAGCAGGAAAAAACAGTGACATGAGATTTGGCAACAAATGTTTACATGGTGATTTAATTAGCTACGTAAAAATTAGATCTAGTTATTAACGGAGTTACAGAGATCGATCGATCTCACCTGCTGCTGAAGAGCGAAAATATGAGCAACACAACCGTAAACCGGATCACGGAGACGAGCCTGTGCTTCATAACAGATGGTAACAACGGCATCTAGACGTTTGTGAGCTGGGATGTGAAGCAAGAGCTTGGAAACATTGCTTGCGCCGAACACCTTATGCACGGCGGCAAAGTGCGCCGCTCCTTGCTCGGAGTCAAAGTAGGGCGCGAAGATGCAACCGGTAACACACTTCCTTCTTAGAAACTTGCAAGCTCCACATGGCCCAGTGCTACCGCCACTACCGCTTCCGCCGCCGTTACCACTGCTCCCTCCAGTGCCGCCGGCTGCCGTACTGCTACTGCAACTCATGATGTCAACTTCTAATTACATTTGTTTTCTTTTCTTTGGTTTGGTTGTTTTCTGTAACATTTATATATTTCAATCGATGTATAGAAGTAAAGATACAGAAAGTAAAGGAAGGAGAAGAACAGGAAGGAAGGGGAAGGAGAAGAGAAGGGGAGAGTCTATATCTTGATGTATTTGTTCATTTGGTGGTGGGTCTTGTAAGGGGTTGCTGTGTGTTGATCACTTGATTGTATTTTCTTTATTTATTTATTTTTTTAGTACCTTCTTGTATTGATTGAACCTTTGAAGCCACGCCAGGGAGCAAAGCCTACCCCTTCTCTCTCTACGCTTTTAGCACCTTGCGTGAAGCAAACATGCCGATGCAAAGAAAATCCATCTCTTTCTTTCTTTCTCTTCAATATCTAATTTTTCAATGACACGCTGCAGCAACTCAAAGCGCTCTACTACCACTGGTTTGTCGTCGTTCCGTTCATCTCAACGTGAAATTTTTAAATTTTAGGTCATTGTGGCAAGTGTGTAACAGTAGTAAGATGTTCCATGTAAACATGGGTCGATGGAAACGTGTCGGACACAGTATGAATGATAAGAGGCAAAGAGTCTTTCTTGATGCGTAGAAGGCAAAGGACTACGACGTCCTTGAATATGTGTTACTTTCGTTTAATTCCTGATATTTCAAACAAAAAGGTCTTATTCTCTTTTAATTAGTTTTCAGGCTATAGAAGAGTTTCAAGTACAACACTTTCTATATAATACGAAATGGAGAAAGAGAGAAACCATGCCAGCTAGCTAGCAAGCTTGTTATATACTAATCATTGCTTGAGAAGAAGAGTAATAATTTGAATGGTTAATCTTTAGGTTGTATACTTAAAAAAGACATGCTTTGAAACGTGATTTGAGCTCCTTCTAAGCAAGGAGAATGCACTAACTACTCATATACTTGTGACAGTTGAGCTACTTAACCTACAAAGACGCTTATGTTAAAAATTTATCTGACATCACTCTCATGGAATGTTTCCTGTCATCTCAACTTCAATATGTATATAAGAACTTTTACTAATGAAGATTTTAGAAAGAAACTTTAGTTCTTCTTTTCAGCCAACAGATAGTGGAGTTTTCTGTAACTGATGGTATATATTCAACATCCACCAAGAAGAATTAATTCTTTAATTTTGACACTGATTTCAATGACGAAAATTTAACTTGTTCGAGAAAGAAACTGGCAAGAAGAAGGAAGAAAGAAACCTTTCAAAGACATCAATTCCTAGTTAATTAGTGCTGTGCAATTCCATGAAGTTATTCCATGTTTAGAAGTCAGAAGTAAAGAAGAAATTCAATTAGTCACAGTAATTAATAAAAGAATAAAGTTACTCGGGCGTCCTTGTGTATCTCTTTTTAAGTGTAATTTTTTTCACTATATATGCGATCTCATTTTCGCCGTTCATAAAAAGCTACAACAGCGTATCCACAACATAAAATAATCAAACTTTAAATTAAAAAAAAAAGTTAGAATTCCTTCGAACAATGCGCTAATTGCTAAATTTGTAGTCTTCTCACCAGTTATTTAGCTACCTAAATAAGTGAAGTCAACAGTGAAATTCAATTCAGCGTTCAAAATCGAAGAGGGCAAACTATCAATTAATCTTTATAGAGTAAACAATTTTTAAAAAACGTTCTCCAAGTTAACAAGAAGTGGGGCTGATTTAACGGTCAAAGTGGAATGAGTTCAGCGTGGGCTCTATTATCGCCGTTGATTTCAGAGCAAAGGAAAGAAGTCGTAAAATATTTTTTGGGATGTCGAACCAAATACAGATGCGTTGGTAACCAGAGTTTTTTTCTTAATTTTTTGTAATTAAATTTTAAAAGTAAATAAAAAGTAAAATTTTTTTTAAATGTGTTCAAATCGAATAAGTTTTCTCGTTTTAATTATTTTTTAAAATAAACTAAACTTTAAAATATAAAACTACATTAAAAAATGTATGAATAAAAAAATTAAAAATCAAAATTACATGAGGTGGAATTAAAATTTCTATTTATCTGCATAAATAAAATATACAAATTTTTTTAAATTGTAAGTTTTGCAGAAAAAATTAGAGTTTCAACTATTGAAACACGTACTAAAACTTTTTTTCACAAAAGTTAAAAGAAACAAAATGAAATAATTTTTAGCTTTTTTTCCCAGGATTAAATGGAAGATCTGCGGTGTTTGCCCACTAATCCAATTAAGAGCATATTTCGAATATAGATAATTATGTTTCGCAAGAAAAAAAATAAAAAGTAAATTATTTTAAAATAAATTAAAAAGTGACATTCAAATTATATATTTTAATTACTTTTTAAATAGTTGAAAAATAAAATATAATTTTATTATTTAATATAAATTTAAAGTAAAATATACTAATTTATATTATAATTTTAAATTTAATTTATATTTGAAATATATGAACCGCTTAAAACGGTAATTTTGAAGGAAAAAACCGAACCACATTTGAAATACGCTGCAAATTGTAGAAACATTAATTTTCAGAATTGAGTTACACTAATTAGTCATTTATCTATGCAATTTCATGTACTTATTTGTTTCACTCACTAAATTATTTCTTGAAGAAGATAATTAATCTCAAGCCGATTCTGCTTTTTTTTAATCATTCTAAGCACATGGGCGTTTGAAGTACTTCTACAATAAAATTTTTTTAAATAAAAAATATTTTTATTATTTTTAAAAAATAAATTTAATTTGTTTGACTTAAAAAATAAAATAAAAATGTTACAAAGTAAATTGTTTTATATTTTTAAAAATTTTAAATAAATTTATAAAAAATATATTAAAAAATATAAATTTAAATTTTAAAAAATCACGTTTTTTGAAAAGTTAAGTCAGACGCCCTAGAGTCTTGTGTTGTTGTATATATAATATACACCGTTGAGAAAATGAAAATAATTTGTAGTTTAAAGAGATGACTAAGCAAAAACTACTGTGGGTATTCTAATCATCAACGGCGCAAGACGCTCTTTAATTTTAAACATGTGGGAACACTTGCTGTCGAGTGTTATCGTACACTAATAAGATTACAACGATACACAGCAAGACATATACATGAACTAAACATTGATCTTTCTAATTATAATAAGTTATAGACTACACCATATTGTGCTCGTGTTGAGATAGATAATAATGTTTGTGAGTTCTTATATAATAAATCTTTCTTAAAGTAAGCTATATTTTTTAATTCAAAAATTAAAAAAATTAATAATAAAATCTTATCACATGTAATTTTTTATTTTTTAAAAATCTTATAAAATATTATTTAAAATTTATTATATATATATAATTAAAATAAAAGTTATTGAAATATACCGTCAGAAGGTGTTTTAAAATGTTGCTGCATGTCAAAGTTGAATGCGGTAAATGAAGTTTAGGGTATGTTTCAATTACTTTCTTAAGATTTTGAGTTTGATTATTTAAGTATTTTAGTTAAAATTCTGAATTTAACTTTCATTTTTGTATTCAACTATTTTAGTTGTACAAAAATTTTATTTTAAATTGATTTTATATATTTTAATTATTACTTCAAATTTTATATTCATCAAAATTTATTTTTTATTAAATTTTAGTTTTAAAAAATTTATTTATATAAAACTTTTTAATTTTATATAATTGAAACACGCACTCCGGAATTTTATCCTTACGATTTGGAACTTACATGCGTTCTAACAATACTATCCTTAACATTATTTTTATCTTACCTAGCTAGCATTTCAGTTTCTAACTTTCAATTTTTCCTTTAAAAAGAAGCATATAAGGTAAGAAACTTCACCACTTTTAGCGCCAAATTTTGTTGAAAACCAAACAACTTAGTTGTTATCATCTATCTATTTACCTAACCATGCGTGCATTATGCATGCAAAACTTCACCAAAATCAATTAACCAATATTTTGCAGTACTGCCGGTCAAACTTGGATTTATGATCCAAACTACCCTAATTAAACTTAATAGACAAATGTTGCTATGGATATGTTTTAATTTCACCAATTTTTTTATTTTTCTACTAAAATTTGAATTCTACTATATTTCACATATTTTAATTATTATTTAAAATTTTATTTTTACTTTACATTGAACTTCATTTCTAAAAAAGTTTATAACAAATTCTACTTTATATATTATAATTATACTTTAAGTCAAATTATATTATTTATAAAATTTTATTTTTTAAAAACTTTTTCTAAAGCACCTTCTAATTTGACATTTTATTTCAAAATATTAATTTTAATTTTTATTCATATTATTTTATATATTTTTTAAAATTTTAAAATTTACTTAAATTTTAAAAATATAGAAAATTTTTACAAAATTTTTTCTACGTGTTAAAATATTTTATTAATTATTTTTTTATTTTTAATTAAAAAATTAGAATTTATTTTTTAAAAAATAAAAATATTTAAAAAAAGACTCTCAAATGCATTGATGACAAAATGGCAATTCAGTGGTGGGGTCCAGAAAGGCATTGTTTTCTTCTTCTTCTACTCCGCTCGTGCGGTCAGCGCATGGGAATCACAAAACTGTTTTTTTCTTTGTTTTCGTTTCTCTTTTTTCTTCTCTGCTCTGAAAAGAAAGATTGGATTACTTGGAAGACTAACAAAACTATCTGCAGAATTCCTGGATGGAGAAATCCTCATTATTAATAAATAATAACACCATGTCACCTTAATTCAAGACAACCAATGTTTATTAGAATAATAATAATTATAGTGGACCAAATCAATCGATGGGCCTTCTGGCTTCAACTACACCCCTCCTAAGGAGCTCATCTCCGGAAAGTTTGTGTTGGTTTTCAGATGAGAAACACTGGGGAAGTAGGTAGGGGTAGTCTTTATTGATTAAGAGTGAACTTGTAAATGTCTTGGGATAACGAACTTGAAACGCGGAGCCCGAGCGGCCGGCGAGCGAGTGGTTAGTGGCAAATAGCGCCCTAGTTGATGGCATTCCTCTCTGCGGCTGGCACTCGAGGAACCACGGGACACTCTATACAGAGCAAGCAAGTCATTTGAATGAGAGTCCCAGATAAACAGTTATATTATATGAAGACCATACTTTTGATACATGGCATTTTGAAAACAACAAGATTTCAGAAACAAAGCTATGACTTTCAGTAAAAGTCAGAAGATAAAATTTAAACAGAGCAAATGTGTTTTAAAATCATCTCTGGATCACCACTGAGAAATTCAACCGCAGATGGAGCCTACAAGGAAGTACTTTAAGAGAAAGAATCAAGGTGACAGTTCACAACTTACAGATTTTGCTAGTTCTGCAGCTTTCTCGTCATTGAAACCAAGGGCTGCCAATATTTTGTGTCCAGCAGAGTCTTTCTCTGACCAAATTCCAAGAAGCAAATGTGTGGTTGTTACTTCTCCATCAGCACCTACATTAAGAACAGGCACCCCATCACGTATAGCAAAAGATATGGTCCACTAATTTAAGGTGGCCATGTCATCACCATCATAAAGTTCATTACAGAAAAAGGAAAGCTCCCAAAGCACATCGTGGAGAAAAGATGCTAATTTGGTAACAACATTAGAGAGACTTAGTGCTTGACAATATGGAGATAAATATGCATCAGCAAGCACATCTTGAGTTCCTCGAGAAATTTAACACAAACTTCCGATATGTATAATGGAGAAAATCTTCGATATGAGAAGAAACTATCGAATTCTCTATTCTCTTAACTATTGGCCTGTGACGTTCTTCAGGAGTCAATAATGGTGACTTCTGATCACAATTGAAAAGCAAGCTCCTCTGAGTTACCACTCGTCATGAATTTTTTTCATTACCACCTCAATCAGTTATAGGTTGCTTCAGTGACATGACTTGCAAATTACAATCAAAATGTCACAGTGACCTGCAAGCTGGTCTGTTATCTTTAAAATAATTCCGTCTATGATCACCGTTATATGAGGTTTGCAAAGTCCTGACGTGTAGTCTACCCGTCCCCAAGTATTATAAGTTGTAATCCAGAAGAACAGTGACATGGCAAGAGTTATAACAGCTACCACTACACAAGAATCCAAGAACTACTCACGACGGACAGCATTGTCTTGTCAACTGTAGCAAATAGTAGAGGAGGGCAGAAGAAGAAAAAGTAAATTTTTTTACTGAGCCTCTACCTCACATTTACAGCCAGTAACTCTACATCGCTTACCAGATTTCAGTTTTTCTGCAACAGCCCAGTCAAGTGCCTTCTGTGCTGGTTCCGTCAAGGGTGGATGTTCAGGACTGAAATAATACATGTCTGACTTCCCTAGTAACTTGACTGTTTCTTCACGTACTTTAAAAAGTGTAATTCCATTTGCACGTAGAAACCTTGCTGCTATGCTTGTTCCTGCAAGCAAAAAGTATCCAACAGATAAGCTAATCATCAAGGTTGTTCCTAGCAAAAAATTTGTAGAAAAAAGTATGAGACAACAGTCAGTCTCCCCAAGAGTAAAGAGCATAATCTTGCATTATCACTTGCCAATGAAATGTCATCAATTAAACTATTAATGCAATTTGCCTACAAAACCACTCAGGAGTTAATAGGTTACTCCAAAATTCTCACACGCCAGTTTCAAGAATACTTAAGGCTAAAAAGGCACATAAACATAACATATTAACAACAAAAAGGGGGCGCAGAAAAGGTAGAACACAAAACAAATGCAACTACAGATATTGCTATAATTCTACCACAAAAAAAAGGAAAAACAACTGATGAGAAGATAAATTGATAGTTTAACACATCGTCACAGACATCCATAAGAAACACATCAAAAGAGGGGCAAGGTCGTTTTATAAATAATTTTATTCACATCCACAAAAAATATCCACCGAGTTTCTCAAAGAGAAAGAATTGGAAAAGATATGCCTATAAATAAGTCAAAGAAAAAAAAATTCTACCAAAAGATATAAAATGTGGAACTCCTCTCCGATCCACTCTTCCAACAAAAGAACCAAGTAAAATGTTACTTCTCCCAATACACATTTCCGCACATTTTGTCAACTCTTCCCAAATCAAGACTATTAAAATGGGTTTATAGAAGTAATAACCAAGAATGGGCCTAAAAAAGGATTATTAAACAACAGAGAAAGAATTGTGTTAGCCAACGGCAAAAGCTATCCAAAGCAACTGCAAATGCTATGTCAATGCAGCCTAACTATAAACACTGCAACAAACTCATTCCTTATATCTAACACTATTCTCAATAGCCTGAAGGTCGATACACATGCTACAATGTGTACCTCTAGCAAATCTTACCAAAAGATCCGATTAGGGCATCCGACATGATTGACGAATTACATCAATAAAAGCTGGATCCTGAGTGCACTCTACAACCACATTGTCAGCTTCATCTTTTCTTTCATAATCAGATTAGATTATGCAGAACTGGAATTGCAGATCATTTAAGTTGAATTTTGTGCATCTTCATAAACATTCAATCATAATCTTCTCAAACTTTGATTCGATTACCCTCTTAAGTTATTCCTTTAAGCTCTCCTATAGACAGGTCAAGATAAAATCTCTTGGTGCAAAAGGAAGAAAGTATGAGTTTTTAATGCAGAGTTACAAAAGAGAGAATTATTGTTAAGGAGAAACCTCTTTCCTTTGTTGTTGGATGAATGTTTCTAAGCAAGCATTCATCTACGTGCAGAGGCATTAAATTCATTGCATGTAATACATACATGTTCCTCAGACCCACTTGTATTGCCATCTTTCTTATCTTGACAACAAAACAAAACCCTTTACTTGTTAGTTGTATTTCTTTCTTTTTAAATGTTGGAATAGTAGCTTTAGGGGAGAACTTCAGGGGGCAAGCTCCCCCACTGAATTTTGGAGATTCAATATGTGTATAAGACCCCTTTATCTATTGCAACCACATAAAGGGTCCAAATATACCACTGTTATATCGAAAGTGGAACTCCTAATGGATTTGTATTTTGCTACCTCTCCTGGAATATTGATGATTGTTTGAATTGTTACTCGCTCATGTAAATTGTGTTAGAAATATACTTCGATTTTTGTCAAGAACTTTTCTAGGCATTAATACCAATAAAAACATCAACCGTAATGCTAACATATATACTTTTGCCCCCCTAAGAAAATTTTCTTTAACTACAAAGCTTAATGACTTTCTTGCTGCAGTTGAAGTCTGACTTGAAACTTCGCAGTCTTCTTTTTTAGCTGGTTGCATTGACTAGAAATTACAAATTAATGATTTCAAAAATTTATTAAGGCACCACTTCATCAAGATGTTGTTAGTAAAGGAGAAATCAAGCCGGAATTCATCAGTACGCATGACCGGCCTGTTGACATCCTTGCTAAAACAATCTCTAAGGGGAAGTTTGAAAAGTTTAAAGCATAGAAAATTAGAAATTGTTGGGAGTTTGTTAACATTCATAATTGTAATTTTCTAATCAGTGATGCTGGCCACAAATAGAAGATTACAGGGTCAGAAACCAACCCTCAGTGATAGCAAAAAAATAATTAAGAAAAATGATAGAATGCAACAAAGAACCAAGGGGTTTTGTTGTTAGGATAAGAAATACATCACCAAAAGCGTTTTGAGGTTCGCACATGTATCAAATGCAATGAATGTAATGCCTTTCCATGGAAATGACTATTTGCTTAGGAACATTCATAACAGCAAAGAAAAAGAAAGTATCTTATTTAATGTTATGCCAAGCTTCTCTTGTTAACAATACTTCCCTCTTGATACTTGTATTTCAGAACCATAAGTTATTCCGTTTGTGCCAACAAAATACTTATTCAAATAGTTTGCTCCCTCTTGTCATCTTGCTATTTTTATTATTTACCGTTTACTTTACCAGAAAAATTCCTTCTGAGGGAGGATAACATGATAGAAAATTGAAAGATATCATCCTGATCAAACAGCTTCAAAGACCCCCTTTCAACTGTTTGGAGGCAAATCAGAGTCTTCTCAGTTACGTCATACTCAAAAAGATAAAAAAGATAATAAGAAATGAAACTACAATGACTATTTCCTAATGCTTCAAATTCGACATCCTTTTTCATCAATATGGTGGCCACTGAAATTTAATTATCTAGAGGACTTATGAAAAACTTAATCTTCAAAAAACCAACATAATTCAATATGAAGAGATAGAGATCATTATAGATCAGCTAAAGTAGAATCATGAACTTGGCCACGGAATTGGATGCAATTTTTCCCTCATAAACATGTCTATCAAGTTGCATTAGGTAATCACTTGTTTTTGTAACTATTCCATCTCTGTATTGAACAATCAGAACCTCCTTCTCCAAATGTGTATAGCCAAATTTTCTAAACCAAATAGAGCCAAAAGGCTTGTTTCCACCGAGATTTTGCAACATATGATAAGCACTGACCTTCAACCAAGATGCCCATGAGTAGAGCCTCCGTCCCTGTATTCGGGTACTTAAGCTTCCTTGCCTCCAGCTCCGCCATAGCAAACGACTTGATCGACCTCGCAGACCACCTACTTCCGCTTCATAAACACATTAACCAAATAAGTCCATTACCGAACAACAATCCATTATCAATCATCACGATGACACAGTTGACACACAAAAACCAACAAAATTCAAGCATTACTCAACTCACTTCGGCAAATTGTTAGCTGTAGATCTCTCAGCGTCCCTATAAAACGAAAAACCAGCTTCAAAAACAGATTACACGCAAAACCCAGATTGCAAATCAACCCAATTGTTGAAAAAAGATTAAAAACATTACGCTGTGGGAAGCATAGAGATGACAGCCATGGATATACTCCTGCTGCTACGCTTTGATGATAATCGAAGGGTCGACTTTGAAGTTTGAATAAGGGAAGATTTCAAGAACGGGATCCGGAGACTCATACCGGGTTTGTTGTTGGAGGGGAGAAGGACGAGGAAGGGTGAAGGTGATAGCGAAGAGAAAGCTCGAGCGGCCATTGTTCTGAAGATTGAACTCAAAAAAGAGTTACAGAGAGGACTCAAGGAGTTGTTTATCCAACTTGTTCACTGGAGTCAGGTTAGTTGCTTTTATGTTTAAAAACAAACCAACAAATTGTTAAATATTTTTGTTTTTATTTTATTTTAGGTTCAAGTAATTATTTATTAGAATAATTGTATTAATATACTACAAATGTTTGGTTTGGCAAAAGCTTTAATGTTTTAGAAAATCTCATGAATTTTCATTAAGAGTTTGTTTCAAATAATATGAATTATACTTTCTTCTTCCAAATTTTAATTTCAGTCACATCACGATTTCAATTGTTATTCTCAACTTCACTTCTACTTTCACATCGAATATTTATTTTTATTAAAATTTAATTTTAAGTTCTATTTTACTTGTTTTAAATGTCACTCCGAATATATTTTTACTGAACTCTAATTCTTACCAACTCTATTTTTACAAAATTTAGTTTCGCGAAACTCAGTTATACGCATTTAAAACACGCTTTCAGAAATTTTTTTAAAATGTCCAAATTAATACATTCAGCTAAATATGAAGTATATAAAAATATATTATTAGATGTATCATGTTATTTACATGAGTATCGTGATATGATAAATGGTCGCTACAAATAAAAATTGTCAATAAATATTTTAAATAAAGTTCATCCGGTCTAAGCTCTTATTTAGAAATTTTAATTCGATACAACTATTGTGAATGAGTTTGGAACTTCATTACTTCACATAATCTCATCTTGCTATTAAGTCCAAAAAAATACAAAACAGGAATTTTAATGTTTGGATAAAACTGATTTAGAGTGATTTCAACAATGGATGTTTGGATAAAATAGGTCCATTGCTAATAGGAATACTGGAAGATTAAAACTACGAAATATTCGAAAGCGAATTCAATCCAACTTCACTCGTTCAGACCGAAACCAATCGTGTGCGCAGGCGTGTGAGGGAGGTGGGAATCGAGTCCTGTGAATCGAGACCGATCGAATCCCCCCCATGCCGAAATCTTCCTCACCCCCTTCTCCCACAATTACTCCGATGAACCCTTCCAAACCACCACCGCCGGCGATTCACCAACACAATCAAACCGTGATTTCTTCAATCCCCGACGGCTCTCTCTTCAATCTCCACCATCAATCCCTTCTCCTCATCGACAACGACAACGACAACGATCATCCAAATCCAAACCCTAACGGCACCGACATCTTGTACGACGAAGAGGAAGACGAAGACGAAGAAGATATCCCCGAAGCGGACGTGGATAAGAAGCCTAACACGAATTCCGAGGAGAATTTGAACTCAGGTGATAAAGTTTTGGCCGTCGATCGGCCGTATGTGGACCCCGCTCCGCATATATCGTCTCAGTTCTACACGTTCAATTCGGAGTCGCATGCTCTTATGGTTCGTTGTATACTTGAAGGACGCTTGGCTACCCCTGATGAAATCCGTGCAGCGACGCCGAGGCCGGTGCTTCGATCATGGCGGTCGGTTTGGAAGGATCGGAATGAAGACACAGCTTATTTAACGGCGTGGAAACGAATTCAGGACAAGCTCAGTGCTCAGTTGATTGATAATGGTGCTGTTGCAGCTCTTCATTTCAAATCTAACCCTGCTCAGCGTGTTTCACATGTTGATCAGTGGCATGATATTGTTGCTGCTGCGCATGCTGATGCTGATTTGCGGCATCTCGGGCTTAAGGACACTGTGGATCGAATTAAGCAGAGCTGGACTGTTGGAGCCAAGTTTTATGGTATTCCTGAATCGTTTATTCGTGTCTGTGTTGCTTCTTGTCCTATTTGTGTGAATGGTGATACTGGGGGTGGAGAGGGGATTTCATCAGTTGGTGGCAAGCCAAAGAGAAGACGGTTTGAGTATACGGAATCATTTGATGTCCCAGCTAGGGATGTTCAGCGGAGATTGCAGCAGCTCGCTGCAAAGCACAAGGTTGTACTCTGCATAAGGCAGAAGTATATTAGGTATAAGCCCTTCATGGCGGAGGTGAAGGATTATGCATGTCACCGTGCTGGTGAACCAATTTCAGCTTCAAATTCTTCAAAGAAGTCAAGGGCGTTGAAGAGGGAGCCTTATGCTTCGAAGAGGTGTGGATGTGGGTTTCGAATTCGGGCAATTGTTCCCATTGCCAATTACAATGAAAAGGAAAAAACTTTTGTGTACATGGAGGAGGGTACTGCAGTTTTCAAGTTATACGCGGTGCATTCAGGGCACGAACCAGGACCCCTTGATGGGAATGCCAGGATTATCCACAGATTGGTTGGACATAAAGGCGGTTTTGAAGAGGATGTGGAGGTTTATGGAGTGAAGGAGGATCTAGAACCCGAGTCGTACCTTAGTCTTATGGGGAAAGATGACATCAGTGATCATCAATGTACAGTTTTACAACAGGTGCAAGACCTCCGGACTGAGGTTGGGTTGCTGGAGGGGAAGATCAGCAAATTGCCACAGGAGCAGCTGGCATTGCTATCCCATGAGCTGTCTGATATCTTGAACAGGATTAGGCGTTTGGGCGACCAGCATCATCCAGAGGAACCGCTGCGACTCGATAATGGTGAGGCTGGCCATTGGGGTCAGGGAAGTAGTGAACACCAGCATGACAGGGATGACAGGATATTTGGAAAGGACGTGGAGATAATTGAACAAGATAATGACTTTGACAGGTCCCTTGAATGCATTGTTCAATGGGACAGAATGGCGACAGATTGCCAGGAAAGTAAGCTGCTTATGAGGGAGACTTGCAAGTCTGATAAATGGTTATTGAAAGAGGACTGTGGGGATTTTGATGAGAGGAGCATTCTTAATTGTGGCCAGGATGATGAAGCTGAGGACTCCAAATTGATTAAGCCTATACAGCATGATGGGATAATGATGACTAGTTCAAGTCTAGTAGCAATGCAGGTGGATGGATTCTACAACGACAACCCTAAGTGGTTTGATTCTCCCAGTGGCTTGGATCCTGGTGGGGATTCAGGCGATGGGGCATTCAGGAATGGAGGGATTGTTTAGAAGGCAGTTGCTTTCCTAGGGTGTGAGTTGAAGTGTCTTTTTCTATCTCTCTCTCTCTCTCTCTCTCTCTCTCTCTCTTTTGTTTTTTTAATATCCTGTATATTAAAAGAAAGATGGGAGTTGCTAATATAAATTAACTTGTTATCCACTTAGGTTCCTGGCAGGAATCATGTTGCCTTTATCAATTAAGTTAAGTTGTGCTTACGATAATGAATCATTTTTCGTATTTCTTCTCATAGTTATTTCCTACTATCTTCTTCAGTATTTTCTTGAAATGACTGACATGATTTAGCTAACGAATGATATTTAGAATGGTCCTCTGGATGATGGAATGCTGGGTACTGCAAGCTTTGGTGGGGGTTTTGTGCACTTTTACCCTTTGTGTTGAAAGGGATAATTGACTATCAAAATAAAGTCTTCTCCAGATTGGGATATTTCCTGTCACCCTAACTTCCTGTTCTTGGCGGCAGTTTAATGCCTACATTTTTTGTACTGTGAACTTTTTCTGAAAGTTCATACACTGTGTACACAATTTTTAAATTTATAGGTGTAACTGAAGACAGCCTGAAGATAGGATTTGATAAGGCGAGGCTATCATAACCTTCTGCTCACTTTTCTGGTTTCTCTGCCTATTAATTGTAGATTGTCATAGTGTTGACTTCTTACTCTTTTAGAGATCACGATAACATTATAAAATATCTTTATACTGTGCACCTCATTCTCTAGTAATTAACATGTAGTTGTTTGTTGTTAATTTTGGAGTATGAACTTCCTAACTGAAATTTTGCCACATGTTACAACAGCAACAACATCCACCAAGCCCTAACACACTAAGGTCATTACAAAGATGTGTGAAGTTTTTTTGTTAATATTTGAAGAGACGACTCATCAGTTATAACTCTGCATTTCATTGGCTGTTGTTCATCATGTTTGTGATTCTAAGATTTCACATTTACTTCTGGAAATGTGGCTGCTTTGTAAAGTGGAAATATTAGCATTTCTTAGATTGTTTCTTGCTTCTGATTGCAAAATTGGACATGTTAGCCTTTGCATCTTTGTTAATCTGTTGACAGTTAATTGGTTGTGTAACTTATATTGACTGTTGGTTTTAGTTTACTGATGCATCTTTGTGAATGCTTCTTAGAACTTGCTTTTTTCATAAGTTGAATTTAAAGTTAAATATTCATCGATATAATTATTAAGCTTTTAGTTTCTGTTGAAATTGATCAACCTTACAGATATTGATCAAGTCCATGGCACAGATGAGGGATCAACCAAGCTGCTGTTTGTACATTATCTGAACGCTTCATTGAACTGGAGTATGATGTATGTGATGGCTCCTTTGACAGTCATGAAAATGCTGCTTACCAGGTGAATGCTTTTGTTTGAGATGGATTTACCAGGTATGCTTACGTTTAGGTGAGTGCTTTTTGTTTGAGATGGACTTACCAGGTATGCTTTATGTTTAATCCATGAAAGCCGTTTGTGGTTTCTTAAGATTGTCTGATCGCCTATTATTTTGATCAGCATTCTCTTTCAGAACTTTTTATATTAGACACGCTGATGGGAATGTTAGCACTGAAGGCTGAAGCCAAGCAACATCAAGTGACTCAATGCTTCAAAGCTGCCGTTGGTCTGGAATCAGCGAGGTTCCCTACAACGCTTACTATTTATAGGATACTAAAAGTTACAACTCAATCAATCCTGGGTGGCATGGTTGTAGGAAACTGTGCATTTAGGATTTTGGGGTTGAGTTCTTACATAAATGTTTGTTAAAATTGTAAAATTCATCTTGTAAATGAAAGTATTAATATGCAAATTATAAATAGTAACCTCTTTGTGAATTACTGAAGTCGTCCTATGATTAATGCATGGAACAAATTTTATGAAAATAGCTGTTACATTCTGTACACATGTATTTATTTCTTATAAAATAAGGGCAATCATCTTGAGCAAAGGCAATATCAAGCTGCAGGGAAAATGAAAATGAGATAGTCAAATATTAGCGACTAGTATTCACAGTCTTTCTATGTACAAGGTATGTGTGTTATATTAACATGTTAGCTTTTTCCTACTTGTCAACCAGCTTCACCACCGCGCACGCAACAATCTTAATCCTTCTCCTAAAATTCCTAATAATCCTTTTCTTCTTTGATTTTCTAATCTACTACTACTACTACTACTATGTACAAGGATTTGTTTGACAGCAGCCTCTAGTCTTCTTCTTCCTTTCCACACAAATTCTTCTTTCTTTCTTTCCCTTCACTATGAACACCACCGTATCCATTTCAATTTTCTACTTATGTACAAACCAACTCTCAATCCATATTGAAGCTATTTACAACTGCATGTACATGAAACTAAAAACCGTTAGTTTCAATCCAAGTCTCAAGAACAGGACCTGATAAGCCCTAGACTGTATAAGTTCCTCTTCACGAGGCTTCCCAAAGAGAACAGCCCCATACCGCTGCCACTGCTCTCTGCTGCTGGCCTTTGACAGTACATCCATGGCCTGGGCTCTTCGCTAACCTTGAGCACTCCCGTACCGATCTTTTGTAACACTGCATCAATTGCCTTTGGGTCAGCGGGCTGGCCGGTAGCATCAGTCACATAAAACACATTGGTAGCTATAGGGCCTTTAGTCGAAACCTCTGCTCGGGTTACAGACAACCCATTCTCCCGGAATGTTCTTGTGACCTCTGCTAGCAGTCCTTTTCGGTCCGATGTGGTGAGCTCTAACCTTGATCCCTGTTTCAGAAATTCGATGTTAATAATGTTGGTATAAATTTTGGCATGGGATTTGTAAGATAGAGAACAAGATGGAGGAAAAGCGTCTTCTACCTCTGGTGCTCGACGTCGGATACCAGCTTGCAAGCACTGGAACAGACTCTGCCGCTCAGTTTCTGAACGGATTGGAGTCCCGTCTGAATGCCTCAAGTAGAACTCCTGAAAGGAATTAGCAAATGAATCAATTTGAATAAATTCCACAAGAACAATATGAGTGGCAAGACAAATCAAGGAGAAATGGAATAACAACTTGAATAAATCCAGAACCATGAGAATCAATTCCTTAATACTGGAACCAATAAAACTACAGAGATTAAGATTCCACTAGGGAATCTTAATAAAAGAGAGAATCAACTATTAAGGGTTAGAAACGAGAGGTATAAGAAGTTATTTCAGAGGATTAGGTACCAGAGGAATCTGCTATGAGATTGCTCAAAAGTTATTCAAAAAACTCTTCCAGCAAACTAGATGATGGAATCAGGATCACTTTGCTAAAATTGAAAAAAAAAAAAAAAAAACAGTGATACTGCAAAAACTCAAACACAAAACAACAGCAAATTCATGTAAAGATAAGGAAAAGTAAGAAATTTTACCAGGTAAGCTTGATCTAAGTCTGTATCAACAGTTCCATGGAAAACAACATATCCCAACTCGGTAAGCGTGCAAACAACATCAAAGAAAAGCTTTGGCCTGTCTGAACACTGCAGGCAGACAACCGAATAACCTTCAGACTTCCGGTTATTCGGTACTTCACAGCTCTGCACAGACAAGGAAGCATCCGTCGGAGGCCGTGCTCCTTCATAATCTCTGTCTTCCAACATCAACCTATGTAGCCTTCTATCAGCCTGGGACAATTCAGAAAGTTCCGAGACCCGCACAGTCGCCCCTCTCTCATCATGGTCTCTCTTCAGGAGGTGCCGCAAGCGTGACTCCATAAACCGAAGCTTCTGCTGGTCTTCAACGAGGGAACCTGTTTCAGAATCTTTCAGGAAAATTATTGATGCCATTCTCCCATTATGTGTCCAAAGCTTCGCATCAACAACACTGCAGTGTAGATCAGATAACACAGCGGAGATTTCTGAGAACAAACCCGGCCGGTCTGTTCCCGTTAGCTCGAGAGCCGTAACGTCACGGTTAACGGTGCTTGAAGGTTTTAGAGTGGTAATTAGAGACAGTGAATGTTCAACAAGGGAGATGAACTCGTCGGTAAGCTTACGGCCGTAACGGTCTGTAACATGGAAGACGTCCATGAACCAACGCCCATCATAGGAAATGTAAGCTTTCCTAACGGAGAGATTTAACTCCGTTAAAACTTCGACGACGTCAAGAAAAACACGGTGGTTCTGTGAACTGATGACCTTGACGATTGTAGTTGTGGGACAAACGCCGCCATCTACGGCAACCCTGCCGGTGAAAAAACAAAAAATTTCAATTAATTAAATTAAATTAAAACCTAAAGTCAGAAACATGGAATGTTTCCACGCCAGATCTAGAGATTTGGAACGAAAATTGAATTGAAAATGTAGACAAAATTGAACTTTGAACGAGTCATAGACCGTGGAGAAGAATTTCGGTGAAGAAAATATTAAAAAAAGAGGTCTGTGAAAGAGAAAGGTTTTAGTAAGAAAATTAGAGAGATCCAAAATTGAAAATCTAGAGAAATATAAGTGAAAATGAAGAAAGATATACAGCTGGATTGTGGTGATTTCTACACGCAATCGAAGAGGGGAGGCATCAGAACAAAATGAGATCGACTCTCATCAGAAGAAGCTGATTGATTTCAAACATAGAAGAAGGGCAAAGTATCTCCAAACAAATCAAGCAACCCTTTCCACTCTCTAATCAGTAAAAATTACAACAAAAGTTAACGCACACAAAAACAAAAAAGAAAAGAAAATCAAACTCATAATTATCCAATCAATTAAACAGAGAGATTGCAAGCAAAAAAAAACTCAAACCTTGGATTATTCATCCGCATCACCAGCTGCTGATACTCATCCGGAAACTCCGCCATCTCCCTCTCTCTCTCTCTCCCAAGTAATGAAAACCAAATCAAACAACGACAACAGCAGCCCCTCAAAACCTTTTAGATTCAAATCCTGTTCTCTCCCCTTTCAATCTCTGCTTCTTTCAGAACAAAAACCAAGAAAGAAAACAATGGAAATAATTTAACCGCCGCTCAAACTGCAGAGTGCGAAACCAACGAAGAACTAATGCGCCCGTAACTCTTTTCTTTCTAAGATTAAGAAGAGAATCAAAAGAAAAGAAAAAAATAAAAACCACGCGCTTCAACAACAAGCGCTCCATCTCCTCCAGATAACCAGGGGAGAGTATATATACCTCTTTTTTAACCGCAGTGTTTTTCATAAGAAAAAAAAAAGGGTACAAAACTTAAACGGGTTGAGCCGTCACATGGATTGGTGGAGCCCGAGCTGACCAACTCCTTACCGGTCACAACAATCGACCCTGACCCAACCCAAAAACTCGTTAGTCAACTACCCATTTAGAAAGAAAACATTAAACCCACTGAATATTAGTTGCATGTTAGATCACCATTGCATTTACTTACCTGCTCTTAGGGCGCGTAACCAACTCGAATTCCTCTCTCTATATTTAAATTTTTGTTTTTCTATATTTCAATTACTCTACTGAAATTTATTTATGTTTGCATCAAATTTTATTTTTATTAAATTTAGTTTACGTTCTATAATTATTATTTTAAAATATTTATTTCTCATTAAATTTTATTTCTAATTAAATTTTAAATTTATAAACTCAATTTTACGAGTATTTACCAACACTTCGATTTTATTTTATTTTTAACTCAATTTTAAATCAAAATTGATATAAAAATTAAATTCAATTCTTTTGATAAAAAATTTTACTTTCAAATTTTAATTTTTAAAACTATAAATTTTATCTTTCAATTTACTTTTAATAATAAATAATATACAAATTAGACGAACTCTCAACTTTATTTTAAATAATTTATTTTTAAAAAATTCGGAGCAAAAAACACCGTCTAAACTCATTAGAAGGCGTACTTAACTTCTTTGCTTCTGAATGAAGATTACAGAGAAAAAAGAAGAGAACTTATTTTATTGAGGCCAGTGGGCCTTAGGCTTGGGCCGCAAGCATTCCCTTTCTTCCTTAATTACCCAGTGGCAACTGGCCACGTTGATGTTGTCGGATTTTTGCATTTGCTAGCTGGTGTACGGACAAAAACTATCATGATTCATAATGTTTGCTTATATTCTTCAGGAGATCTGAAAGATTTTCATCGGATTGGTTAAAAACTCTCCTTTTCTATTTTGACAGGAATTTATTTTACTGTACTTCAAATTTTTTATAAAATTTTAAAAATAATTATATTATAAAGTTATTATATAATTTTATTTTCTAAAATTTAAAATAAAATTAATTTTTTAAGAAAACCTGTTCATTAGAAACTTTTATTTTAAACAATTTCAAAAGTGTCTCCTAAGCTTTTATTTCATTACCGAAAGCAGGTGTAATTACTCTGCAATGGTTTTGTAAGTGAATAAATTTTAAATTAGAACAGAATCTATCGATCATCTCCAAATTGCAAATGGTACGTACATGTGAAACATGTCAGAGAACCACATGATCGAAACAGGCAGCAGGCTGCGTGAATCAAAAGAAAGCAAAGCATTTGAATTTGCTTCCATTGTTTGTTTTGCTTTATACGAAGAATTAGATGCCAGTTGTAGTTGTAGTTAAACTGTTGTTTCTTGCCAATCTGTAAAGAGCAAATCTAGATACTCACACATTAAAATCAGTAAATTCTTGATTAAATAATTAAGCTTAGCTTCGAAGTTTTAATCTCCACCGGTTCTTCTACTAACAACTTCGAATTAATTAATTATTAAATTTGTGAGTGAGTCATCCTGTTGAGTGGGAACGAGGAGTAAAGAAAGGAAAAGAATGAAAACGAACATCGGCGGCGTGGGACGGCAGCTATGGGTACCACCAACCCTTTGATCTTAATATACGGCTGCGGTTCAACTGCCATTTGATCGACGGTTAAGATTGAGTAGAATAATAAAATGGGAGGGAAAAGTGTAGAAAGTAGTTTTCTTCTGGCGCCAATTTCGTCGAGAAGAAGAAGCACGAGAGCTGACGTGGATGAACTAAATCTGGCTTTTGGACAACTCAAGCTTTACGGTACACGCGGCAAAACGGGAGCTGCGTACAAACAATCCATGCTCTTCTTTTTTACTTTCTTATTTCATAAGCACGAAAAAGAAAACATCGGTTAATTAATGGTTATATAAATTTAATTACATTATGTCTATTTATAGTTAATAGCATACCTTGTGAATATTGCAGTGGATGTGTAGATGAATTAATAAAACTAGCAACAGTTTAATTATATAAAATTGAACCATTTTTTAAAATTTTAAAGAATTTATCTGAAATAGTTTGACTATTCAAATACATTTAACAGAAAGATAATAGATATGCCAATTCAAATTTATGAATCGATTTTAAGTCAATTATTATAATAATCAAATTTAAATCGTTCAATCATAATCTAATCTATTTAATTATTTTAATATAATATATTTAATAATTAAATTAAATTAGATCAATCTATTTAATTATTAAATGAAAATTATAAAAATTAATTTCTAACTATAATGTGAAAGTTGTTTATTATTATATATCTAATAATATATTAATTTTGATAAAATTTATTAATTAAATAAAAAATTAAATATATTAGATTAAGTTAAAAATATATATACAAATTAAATTAAAATTTTATATTACTATTTTAAATATTTTTAAATTATTAAATAATATTTTATATAATAATTATACGAATTAAATGAATTAATATCAGATCAATCAAAACCTATTTATTTTTAGATCAACTTACATGTCGATTCAAAATTGCTCGGATGCGGTTAATATCTGATCCGAACTCGATTTTATCGGATTGAGTTCGCTGGTCGGACAAAAATTTTGCCATCTCTAAAAGATAAGTGGTTTAAAAATTTTTTGAAAAGATTTAGTTGTTATTAGTATTCACATGATATCGTAATATCATTTAAGTATTAGATTGGGTGGATATTTATGAGATCTTAACATCTCCTTTTTTATAATTTTTTTTATAAAATTTCTAAAATAGTTTTACATAATTTTTTTAAAAATTTAAAAAATACAAAAATTATACGTCGTGAGAATTATTATTACTTATTTTATTTTTTTGAAATAAAAAATAAAAATTATTTTTAAAAAATTTTTAAAATATATTCTTTTTCAAAAAACATTCATTTGAGTAAGCACTCTCAAATATTCTGAGTTTTACATCCAACTTTCTACTTCCACTTTGGGCATATTTATCTATATTCACACTTCATTTATTTTAAAAAATTTTACTTTAATTCAATTTTAATAAAAATTAAATACGAAAATTAAATTTAGTTTAATAATTATATTTAAAATTAAAATTTGCTGATTTTATTTTTTTATTTTATATTTTTTAATATATCTTTTATAAGTATATAGAATTTTTTTAAAAATTTACATGGAAGATCTTTTTATTACTTATTTTAATTATTTTTAAAATAAAACTTAAAATTTATTTAAAAAATAAAAATATTCTTATTTCAAAATATTTCTATTTTACGTACCCTAAAAGCAAAGTAAATATGCTTCTTGCAAACTTTTTTACACGTGTTTAATTGGGTAGGCAAGAGAAAAAAATCTTCAAAACAGTGTGCATATTTAATTTGGTAGTTGCTTTCTATTGATTCACATATGACGGATGAAATCTTTTGCATGACTTTTTGTCAAAAACAAGCTTAGAATTATGATTCGGGTGACTTATAAGAAGAATTCTTCGCAGCGAAAACTTTGAAAACAAGGATTTTGAGTTTCCACTTTTTTCTCCTTTCCGATTTTTTAGAGAACAGTTGTTGTTCTTTTCACACAATAACAAGTATCTACTTCTCCATGTTTGATTAACTATCATTATCACAGTATGAATTTTCAATGCCCAACATAACAAGAATTCGGAAAAACTTTTTGATCAAGTTAAGACTATGGTTTAATTGAATTTTAAATCAATAATTTGGTTACATTTATTTCATGATAAGGAACGTATGTTTGTTAATTTCCTGATGCATGCATGATAATAAGATTTACGATGAAAGAGTTGGCGTGGTTTAGAAATATATGTTACGGAAAAGCTGAGCAGCAACTAATAATAGAGGAGGGCATGTTTCGAGAATGTTTGCAAAAGTAAAATAT
Source organism: Acanthochlamys bracteata (assembly GCA_019914995.1). NCBI lineage: Eukaryota > Viridiplantae > Streptophyta > Magnoliopsida > Pandanales > Velloziaceae > Acanthochlamys > Acanthochlamys bracteata. The sequence goes on from CM034126.1 coordinate 3,682,928, forward strand.
TTTAATATTTTGATGAAAAAAAGATAAACATAAAAAATTAGCGACAACGTCTACATCAATTATAAAATATAAATGAAAGTCTATTGGTTAGGCGTAATATATATATTAACTGTTAGGAACAATTTTTTTTTGTTACTCTTAAGTCATGTACTACATAAATATATGTCATTATTATTTCGATCTAAATTTTTTTTTAATTACTTAAAATAAAATATTTAAAAATTTTAAAATGAATTTCTTTAGTTCAAAATAGTAAATAAATATGACAATTTTATTAAAGAAATTATTTATTGTTTTTTAACTATTTTTTATAAAAACTTTATAATAAAGTTATCAAAAATAATAATAGAGATAAAAAACACTTAAAGTCAGGCACCAACACCACCAAACATGTTTCAAATGCTCGTAATTTCATTTTTTCGTCAGATTTTGAGTTCCGAACAGTTCATATGTTTCGATTACATAAAAAATTTAGAATTCCACTTTCATATACGGAATTTCGATTCTAACTTTTTTATTTACATACATTCTAATATAATTATATCTTTCAATTTTTGAAATATTTTTAAAAATTATTGAAACACAAACACTAAATTTCACTTTCATTTTATTTTTTAAAAATTTTATTTCTTATCTTTTATTTTCACGAAACTCAATTACGGACATTTGAAACACGCTCTTATAGACTTATAATCTGCATATAAAATGATCTTCAGCATCAGTTATTCCCTCAGCAAATAATCTCCATTATTGACTGTATCTACTAACATGCACGTTAAACAACTGTATTACAAGTCGTTGCACATACATATTATATGTACCGTGTTTCTCATTGGTTTAACGAACTCGAACCAATCATAAGAGCATTAATTGTTAGCTACAAATATTGCATGCAAATAAAATTGTCTCTGAAAAGGTCATCACTACGTTGATGGCCAAATTAAGGCCATCGAAGAGATGATGAAAATGGACTTATGAGCGAGTGAAGGCCGTCCCCATTCGCTTTATTTCTATTGCTGCAAGTTTTTGACTCAAAAAAAAAAAAGGCTGAGCAGTCTCTTTCGGTTGTGAAGTAAGCAAAATTAAGTTGCAATGAAGAAATATTATTTTTGTTCATCGTTCACTTGACAGAGTGCTGAATGCTTGATGCATGCAACGTATTCAAGAAAGAAAGTGCGCAGTCACAAAATGAATTTTTCTGTGAAGCAATTCACCAAACACTTTGTATGCATAGAATTATGCACCTACTCCTGCCATTCCAAAACAACATTTGTTACGTTGTAATTCCGAATTGCGGACTTATCTCAGGGCGTGTTTTAGTTTTACCAAAATAGTTTCGCAAACTAAGCTGCTTAATAGTTTCAATCGCCACCAAAAAAAATTTTTCAAAATTTTAAATGTGATATTTTATATTTTTAATTATTATTTCGAATTTTATTTTTATTGAATTTTATTTTTTATTAAATTCTACTTTTATAAAACTTATTTTATAAAATTCAAACAAGCTCTAAGTGGTTTGGGAGTCGAATCCATTTGCTCCGAAGCAACTGAAACAATTTTTGTCAAATTCTGACCAAAAAAAAATAAAGTTTCGTCAAATTAAAACACCAAGTTAGAGAAGAGAATTCAGGGAACTATAAACATCTATCTGTACATTGTCGTTTTCATGTTTTGTAAGACTTCCCAACAAGTCAGGAGCACTCGTATTATATTTCAATCATAGAGCAAAACGATCGAAGCATTCCATAAAGAACTGAACTATCAGTATCAACTATCAACTTCACAATAGAAAGTAACTTACTTGAGGTTGCCTTCTTTTGCATACCGAAATTATTTATTAAAAAATTATATTTAATTTATTTTTTATTATAAAAAATATAAAAATTATTTTAATTTATTTTTTAATACAAAAAATAAATTATTTTTAAAAATATTATTTTTAATAATTTATTTTCAAGAACTCATTTTAAAAAAATTTATTTTCAAAACAAAAAAAAGCACCCTTAAATGGCCGTCCCGGAATTTATTTTTTGCGATTATATCATGTTTCATCGTATACTTAATTTTTGCTTACAATATCATGTATATCCATCTCTCCATTATAAGGATGATGATATCAATCTCATAGCTAGTATCTTTGTAAACAATGCCATATTAATTCTACATATGTACCTACTAAGAACGTTATAACTAAACACCTGTATGGCAGGTTGTTGCATTTGTGTATTGTATCCTTATTGGCTTAACAAATATGATCCAACAATTAGGATATGTACATATTGCGCACGGCTATATGTACATCATCTCTTAAATAAACTTCAGTACATGAAAGCTTTAACTTCGACTCAACTATTAAATATGAATAATTATGAATTAAATCATGCATCAATTTTTATTTAATTATTTAATCAAAATAAAAATTTTTTTTAGAGTATTATATTATTTTTATCATCTTAATTAAAAAATATAATAAATATTAATTCGTGATTCAATTAAATTAAAATTTTATTAATATATTCTTAACTTATTGTTTTTATATCCAATATTAGAGTTCGAATCTAAAATTTTGTATCTATGAAATTGTGCTAATGTCTATTTAAAAATAATGTACATATGTATACTCACCCGTATATATTTGTTTTTTGGTATCAATATCACTACGATGATGACCAACGGCCAAACGGGGACTTAGAATCTAAGTGATGGTCTTCCATCTCCGTTATTACTATTGGTGCATGAACTTCTTCTACTCAAGTCAATGTCTTTAAATCAAAACGAAAGCAAGTAGTAGTCATTTTCAGCTGTTATGCAAGCAAAACAAAAAAAGAATACAAAAATTCTTCTCTACGAATGTCCAAGTGACATTTATTTCCTCAAAGCAACGTTTCATGAGGTAATGGTTGTTGTATCTTCTAAATCTGGTTAAATCTTTAAATACGTAGCGTGTTAAGTGAATATTCGCTTTTCGAATATTCTTCATAAGTTGATACGAAACCAGCGGGCAACTTAGATATTCCCCATCAAGTGCTCGATGAAAGCATGAGAAAATTTCCGCCACACTTTTTTTTTTATTTTTTGATTTGGGACGCATGCATACCTGGACAAGTTACCCTGTTTTTTTCCCTTAGATCTGGAAATAACATTTGGTAGTTACACTGATAAGGTTTGAACCCAAACATGTTGTCACTCCCTTCCATAAACATCTCATGTATAGTCAGTCAATCCACGACTAGTTTAGTAGTTCGTAGAAGATTTATTAGAAAATATAAAATATTTATTAGAAATGGCTTACCGTTTGGCATTTGAAAAGTAATGCCAAATGTTTTCTAAGAGCGTGTTCAGATGACCATAACTGAATTTCGTAAAGTGAAAAGTAGGAAGTAAAATTTTTGAAAAAATAAAGTGAAATTGAAGTTCAGTATTTATATTTCAATAGGTTTTGAAAGTGTGTTAAAAATTAAAAAATATAATTATATTAGAAAATATACAAATAAAAAAATTTAAACTGAAGTTCTGTATGTGGAAGTAGAATTCTGAGTTACTTGTGTAATTGAAATATATGAATTATTCGGAACTCAAAATCTGCTCAAAAAAGATGGAGTTACGGGCGTTTGAAATACGCCCTAAGTGGATCTATTTCTGGTAAGAGTGTAAATTTTGCCTCCTCGTATTTAGCATCTATATGCTTGATTGTTGTTATATTATTGTTTGTAGAAAAAAAAAAAAAAAACATGTTACTTACTTTTATAGCAAGGATGTGTTTATTTTAAAATAAACTTATTTTTCTGAAGGTGAATTTTAAAAGTTACACTAAAAGTAAAAAATTTTAAAATAAACTTATTTTAATTATAACTTTTAAAAATACATTTTAAAAAAAAGATGATAGAAAAATTTATATATTTATTTATTTTATATAAAAAATAAGTTAAAAAAAATTAAAATTTAGGTGATACATAGTAAAATTTAGGTGATACATAGACGGTCCTAAATATAAACATCGCTTTTACAGACCTCCCCTCAGTCGTCAAAGAAACGGCATAACTTTTTGTTGTGATTTCCATGAAAACCTATAAATGAATTGACTTTAAATAAAATTTACTGCTCCGAAATTTAATTGGATATAACCACAGTGTGCAATCTAGTACAAAAATGGTCCGTTTAGAATTGCTTATAAAATAAAAATTTTTTAAAATAAAAAATATTTTTATTTTTTTTAAAATCGAACTCTATTTTTTTTAATTTCAAAAAAATAATAAGAAGTTTTTATTACGTAAAATTTTTCTACACTATCTAAATTTTTAAATAAATTTTTTAAATACTTATAAAATATGTATTAAAAAATATAAAATAAAAAAAAATTGAAAAGCAACGATTTAGTATGCACTACCAAACGCACTATAGCATTTTCATTACTTACCGTTAGCTTAAGGTTGTCGGAAAAGCCCAACGTTCCTTGTGCTGTAACAAAGCATCAATTAACCACGAAAGCCCAATCTACTTGTTTGTACGTTGGGCCTTAGATGGGTCCTAAGTAGCCCTCTATTATCATCAAGGTGACATTTTCCAGAGGATCTACTCTCTATGAAGTAGGACAGGTTTACTTGTCCGTAATGTGATAACAAATCTTTATGAAAATGATTTTAATTTTAAAAAATAAGTTCATAAATAAAATTTTAAATACAAAAAATCATATGAAAATAATTTTTTATAAGACTACTAAAAGTTAATCTGATGATTAATTTAATCTGATTTGATCTGAACAAACAGGTCTACGAAATTGAAACGGTTCGAAGCAAATTAAAGCGGATCAATTTTATAGATAATTTTATTATTAATTTAGACCGATTCACATTCCGAATCCGAATTGATATAAGAGGCCGATCCAATTTTTACAATTATGATCAAAATATGTGCTAAAACTTAATCTTATAATTTTTTTGGAATGTTCGAAAGTACTTATAAAAAAAAATTTTAAATAAAATATTTTAGAGATATTATAAAATAAGGTTTGTCTTTTTACTAAAAAATCAGTTATAGTAATATTTTATGACATATAATTTTTTTATATTTTTTAAAAATATGAATAAATTTTATACAATATTATGTAAAATTAATTGAAAAGTATAAGTTGAAATGAAAACGGAATTCAAATGCACTGCCAAAAGTAATTTACTTTTATTCAATTATGGGACCTTCAAGAAATGAGATCAGTTCAACATCATGTTACTTACGCAGAAACTGACACTTGCATAAGATACGCTCTTTTTTCTCTATCTTGAGAAAGTGCCAGATCTTTTCAGCAACTTTTGATTAGTTAACTTGAGCTTGAAAGTTGTTGAATCATCTAGAGAGAATCAGGAATCCATGCTAATCACGAAGCAAACTTAGCTTTACACAGTGACTTTATCTTGTGCAGCACAAGACAAAGATTCTTGCGACAACAAACACATCCTCCAGAGATGCCCAAATGCTTGTTATCTCTTGTCCTTTGCTAAAATTAATCTCAAGCTCAAAGACAGCTGGTTATTCCATCTAAAGGAGTTCATTGTTGGTTCCGTTCTTTGTTTATATAGTGTTGCAACAGCTACTCCGGTTGTAGGTTTAACTAGAAGAATGTACTTGTGGCATAGATTTACATTGTTTTTTTCATGCGAGATTGAACCAAATGAAGTTTTCATGCAAAACTTCAATCAATTACCACAAGCACTTCAACATGCCGGAAAGTGTTTACAAAATACAATAGCTGAGACTCTTGCAACGAAACTCCTACATTCTTTTTCTCTTTTTGTGGTTCATGGTGAGTGGAATTTCTATTTTCTTGATAGTTCATTAGCATGGCAAATGTCCCTGATTCAACTAATGTTTCTTCAGGCTTTCAAAGAAAATCTTAGCATCTGACTCTCAGCCCGCCACACTCTGTTCATCTTCTCGATGAACTCCTCTGCTCTCTTTTTCAGCTCATCGTTCCCTTCCACAAGTTCTCCTTCACTCCATTCACCAACATCTCCTTCATTTTCTTGATGATTTTCTTCAACGAGCTCTTCTGCGTAACAGCCTTCATCCTCTTTGACATGTCCTTCTTCTTCTCCGGGAGCCACCTCAATATCTTCCTCATTGTCCTTTACGAAATTTTCTTCTGTTATATCCATTTGCACAGGCTCAACATAGCTGTACATTTCAACTGACCTGCCTGAATTCGCTGCGGCAGCGGTGCTGCTAAAGAGAAGGATAGCAATGATCAGGTGGCAAACACAGAATGCCAGAACAGAGTTCGGAGTTGAAGGCAAAAACAATATAACTTCCATGTTGTACTGCAGCATTGCTTCAGAGATTTCTCTAGCTAGTAGCTTGTCAGCAATTCCTTTAATATGCGAGGAATTTTTTTGCCCTTGTGAGTTCTGAGAAGAGAAGTTTGTATTTGGGGAGCTTTTATAATTGGGGACCGCGGGAGCAATCCTGATTCAAGTGTGCTGAGGAAGATTGTTGTTATTAGTTTAAGCTGGACAAAAGATATATAATAGTATTTATTAATTACACTAGAATCGGAATAACTTATCAGTCTTGGAGTGGAAGCTGAAGCAGTTGTGAGTCAACTACAAAGCAATTTTACAAGATTAGACTCTAATGATCACCATTTTGTTTTTTCAATAAAGAACCTGATAGGTTCTGAAATTGCCAAACCAAACTTATATGGAATCCAGCCGATGCGTTCAAGGGCTTATTTTGCCAACCTGCCTATGTTTTGGAATTGAGTTGATGTATTTCTCAGCACCGGTCTATGGAGGGAATCACAAGCCAGAGGAAATGGAGAAGGAACATGAAAAGCGGTCATTCCACGAGAAGGAATCCTAAAAAGACCATAGCTTCTAGTATTGTATTCTTCGAGAGGCAACAAATTCCATGCCAGGTTTTGCCCTAAGAATGCCTGAGGAGAAAAAAGAGCTGAACCACGTAGAAGCTAACCAGACATAAGCAGCACTTGGATAGAATTTCGCAGGTAAACTTCCACTCACAAGTCTGTACTGATTTAACTGAACATCTGAATTACCATAACTGTACTCCCATGTAATGACAGACAAAACCGTAAAACGCAAATCCATTCTTGAGTTATCAGACCTAACTTGCATCCTGATATTACATTTGATGCTTTCCATTCTTGCTTCGATTGACTGTTGATGTCAAGGCTTGCAGGATTGCAGCAGGACTTCAACCAAGGCCTATACTAGCTTGCTCCTTCCATGGAGCATCAGCCTTAATCCGAGGGGATCTAAGAACACAAGAGTCCATATTAAACTGCCTCCTGAAAAAATTGAATCACTTTACACGGCTCAGGTCCTTGTTGATCTGCAGGGTACACATATATACACATGCCACTGATAAGATCCGAGAATTACCAAACACAAACAGTGCTGGCTACTTAAGAACTACAAGAGCCAGATGCCAAATATTTTGACTGGTAGCTAAAAGCCAACATCTATAGTTAAACCACGAATCATTTCCAGTAGCTCGCTTAAAATTAAATATGTGATGATCGAAAATATCAGTTGAAGTAATATAAAGGACATAAAAACAGCAGCATTGGCTCGATGCTGGAGCTTGCAGATCTCAGTATTAGAAAACAACTATTAAGTCAAATATGTGACCATAAAGATGACATTTTTAGAGACTACATCAACACAGACTTGCGAGTTATCACCAACGTCTCAAAGCAGCACTTCAAAACCAGATAACAATATGCAATCCGTGCATCGGTATTTAATCAGTCAAACAAATAATAACAAAAAAAAAAATTACCTTAGTGTGCGGCTTCTATGAACTCTAGAGTGGAAATCGATATTCACATTCGGATTCCCAGAACCAAATACACCTGCCCAATTATAAACACTTATGAACCCAAACCAAGGACAACAACCGCAGAAGAAATGAGATCAAGAGAAAGCTCACACCTGCAGATTGGGACTTCAATCTCACGAAAATCTTGCTTATGAAACTGAAAAATTCAAATTCTTTTGACCAGATAGAGAAAGAGAACTGATTAATCAGTAGTATCACTTACCTAAGAGAAGTTTTGGGATTCGTGAAATCTAATGCAAGTACGAAGCTGTGCGTGGAGAGGCCACCATGGTTTTCAACAACTTGTTTTCTCCTTTCTTTTGGTGTGGATAGAGAGACTTATTAATTAGCCTGAGCTCGCGCGGTACATGTTTGGAATTTGATTTCTCAATTAGGCTTTAATCATTGTTGGCATTGTTTGGTTTCACCATGTACCCAAACTGTTGGTAATTGGCTAGTTAAGTTTGACAATATAGGGAAATGAATTAATTAGCTAGTTGTACAAAATTAGACAGAGATACAAGGAGAAGAACAAAGATATTTCAACAATGTACCAACAGATAGGAATGGATCAAATAGAATCCTGGAATCAAAATAGCTCTTGAAAATTGGTACTGACTTTATGATAATTCAACAATGGGCCAATGGCAAAGAATAGCTACTTCAGACTTAACACTTCATTTCTCAAGAGCAACAGAAAATATAGTCACAATAGCTCGTCCAGATACACAAGGCCTTGTGATCAAGCTTGAAAATCTCCAGAATGATGTGTATGATCAAGGTGTATGACTGTTATGCTGGCTTTTCATAGGAGTTCTGGTCTCTGAATTCTGCAATTTTGCTCTTGATCATTTCACCTACATGAGGATTCACGAACATATGGGTGCTGTCAACCATTTGGATGATAAACTTCTGATTTTGAGGCAGGGAATCATTCAAGCTGACAATGAATTGTGCCATCGGGACATCACTGCAAATAACAGCAGTACCTTGAAGGCTTAATTGATGAAAGTTTTGCAGATACCAACAAAGGAAAAGAACATCACACAACACTACAATGTTACAAGTTAGGAGAAGAAACATTAGACACTCAACTTACCAGGTGATGAATAGCCCTTTAATTGCATTGACCATCTTGAATCCTTAATGAGCTCTAAACCTGCGAGGTATGTGCGTTACGAAGTTCCAATGAGCAATAGAAATTCAGTAAGCAAAATGAAAAAAATTGTCATATATTATCAGGAAAATCTAAGACCACATAAGAACTTGCAGAAAAGAATATAGAAATATTGCTGGTTAACTTCATGGTTAGCGAGAAAATTATCAGGCAATTCTAATATGAACTAGAGGAGATGCCAAGATGGCTTCGTTGGAAGTTCATGAAATAACGGGCAAAGAACTTATTAGTCTTAAATATCAGCAGTTTAATGGCATTATGCAGAAGATGTTGGTTTTGAATGGGAGTGTGAGTGGATCAAAGGTTTCTACAAAACAATTATTAGTAATAATTCAGTAAGCATGGACCTTATTTTATAACCATCCAGCTAGAAGAGCAGTATAACAATGGCCGGTGAACATAAAATAGTTCCAAGGGTATTATGCTTTGCAAATTATGTGAAGCTCTAAAACAAGCTTCAACCAGCGTCCCTCACCCTCGGAATGGCCTTTGTGTCAAACCACAAAACAGGTTTAATATTGTGTTAGTCAACAAGAATGCTTTGCGCCCCAACTTTGTACATGATTTTGGCACAACACAAGCTGAACATTCCCATGCTCAAGTTGAGCTTTACCTGGCTAAGTTGAACTTGTGCATGGGAGTTCCACTTGGGACGAGTTAAAAATTTAACTCCAGCCTTGTAAAAGGTTTTATGGTCCTCTAGCATTACTTATCAACAATATAAGTAACCTAGAGAATTTCATATGACACCGTAATTTCATCTAAAGCCAGTATGATTCAAAGTAGATGCATTTACAATATACTTCAATTCCAAGTAGATAAAATTACTGCAATCCAACTTCACAATCTCGTTGCTCGTATGATGGTCAAATTGCAGTAACTACATTGCGCAAGCTTGTTTTCATGACAATAAGTTGTAGTAGATCCCTAACCAACATGGATGAAGTTGTCTTTTCAATCTCATATTTCTTACACTTTAATGAATATCCTAACTTTTCAAGAAAGAATTCCTTGGAAGTCCTAACCTTCAAACACATTATACAGCTTAGGTTCTTTCTCAATGAAAGAATACATACTTATTTCTTTTCTCTTTCCTTTAACCAAGTAACACATGAGAGGAATAGAAAGATGGGCAAACAAATGCTCAGGTGAAGAATGCGGTCAATGGTTGTCGATGGTTGCAGTGGCTATACATCAGCATAAATGCAAAACAGAAAATTTTTGTGATGTCTAGTGATAAAAGCATTAGAACAGTAAACAGAGAGACATAAATGCTCCAACAGAGCGAATCGAGCTAACCAGTACTACTAATCTCACGAGAGCAATGCGCAGCTCGCCAGGTGACTGATTGTAGACAACAAACTTTTTGCCAAACAAAAGATTAATAACTACTTAAAAAAAAAATTCTATTTTAAGCATAAAAGTTTCAGGAGCTCTATACTTGATTCACCATCCAGGCATTGACTGAGGAATTTCCTCAAACACCTTGACCGCATATAACGCTTATCATCGCATAGTCGAATCAGGCTAAATATTCAGTTTAAATAGATGTCGAATCTTCTCCGTCATTGTCTGATCTGATTTAATTTTCTACAGCTTATGTCATTGTCTGATCTGGAGTCAAACTTCATTAATGTTTATAACTTGGCTTCGCAAGTGAATCGGTGAATGATAATGTGCACCGTCAAGGTGATCAAATGGTGTACAACGACTCGCTGACAATATGCGAGTTGCCAGATGAGTGCCCGATTATGCTGGAAAACGGGTAAGCTTGTTAGCATCAAAAAAATTAAAGATTAGCATTGTTTATCAAAATAGGAAGGATCCTAATTTTTACCCAAGCAAAGTAATGGAGAGCAGGATGACCAAATAATTCAGTTTAAATAGACGTCGACTCTTCTCTGTCTTGAGGAGGTTAAAGATCTCAGTTATATCTATCAGATGTTGGCGGCAAAAGAATCTGTGGACAATAGCAAGCAATGAGAATTCATTTACAATCTTGGCATAAAAAGAAGCATGATTTCCAGTTCCTAACATTAATCAATCCTCTGACTCACTCACTGCTCACAAATATGTAAAATTAAGTGAACATGCTTGAAGAGATATGAGAAAAGAGCACTTACAATTTCAGATCATAGCAAAAAGTGGTAGCAGAGAAAACAAAGATCAACCAGTTTCCCGAAAAGAGATATACTATACTTAAGATTGCTTGTAGAGCGTATTCAGGTAAAATTAGGCGATTCACTTGCGAAGCCAAGTCATAAACATTAATGAAGTCTGACTCCAGATCAGACAATGACATAAGCTGCAACAAATTAAATCAGATCAGACAATGACAATAACAGAGAAGATTCGACGTCTATTTAAACTGAATATTTAGCCTGATTCGACTATGCGATGATAAGCGTTATATGAGGACAAGGTGTTTGAGGAAATTCCTCAGTCAATGCCTAGATGGTAAATCAAGTATAGAGCTCCTGAAACTTTTATGCTTAAAATAGGAAATTTTTTTTAAGTAATTATTAATCTTCTGCTTGGCAAAAATTTTGTTGTCTACAATCAGTCACCTGGCGAGCTGCGCATTGCTCTCATGAGATAAGTAGTACTGGTTAGCTCGATTCGTTCTGTTGGAGCATTTATGTCTCTCTGTTTGCTGTTCTAATGCTTCTATCACTAGGCATCACAAAAATCTTCTGTTTTTGGCATTTATGCTGATGTATAGCCACTGCAACCATCGATTGCATTCTTCAACAAGAAACCTAAGCATTTGTTTGCCCATCTTTCTATTCCTCTCATGTGTTACTTGGTTAAAGGAAAGAGAAAAGAAATAAGTATGTATTCTTTCATTGAGAAAGAATCTAAGCTGTATAATGTGTTTCAAGGTTAGGGACTTCCAAGGAATTCTTTCTTGAAAAGTTAGGATATTCATTAAAGTGTAAGAAATACAAAATTGAAAAGACAACTTCATCCATGTTGGTTAGGGATCTACTACAACTTAATGTCATGAAAACAAGCTTGCGCAATGTAGTTACTGCAATTTGACCATCATACGAACAACGAGGTTGTGAAGTTGGATTGCAGTAATTCCATCTACTTGGAATTGAAGTACATTGTAAATGCATCTATTTTGAATCATACTGGCTTCAGATGAAATCACGTGCCATATGAAATTCTCTAGGATACTTATCTTGTTGATAAGTAATGCTAGAGAACCATAAAACCTTTACAAGGCTGGAGTTGAATTTTTAACTCGTCCCAAGCGGAACTCCCCATGCACAAGTTCAACTTAGCCATGTAAAGCTCAACTTGAGCATGGGAATGTTCAGCTTGTGTTGTGCCAAAATCATGTACAAAGTTGGGGCGCAAAGCATTCTTGTTGACTAATACAATATTAAACATGTTCTGTGGTTTGACACAAAGGCCATTCCGAGGGCGAGGGACGCTCAACTTCAGCCGCTAGGCTAGCTAGCATAAGAAGGTTGATCTGAGTTAAACTATGGCATGCAATATAGTGCCTTAAAGATGCTGAATATAGACAAAAAGTGAACCATGACCAGCGTAGAAAACTATCATCACAGGAACAAACAAACTCTAAACATTACCACCATGTTCATTTAATATTGCAAATGATTAAATAACCATGGTTCACTACTACAATCATGCTTGTAGATACGCAAGCATAATTGTTCTAGTTCTTTGGTCCTATTAGAGCATCAGTCTTCTACCAAGCGGGATACTACCCCAAAGTGCTGAGTTTCCTGCTACTGATTTTAAAAGGAGAATAAACATATAGCTACATTTGTTTGAATTGCAACAATATGCATGAAGCCTGAGGGTGTTTGCTCATTTGTTATTCAAATTCTGCAAATTAAATTGTTAAACTTTCTAAACCTGTAAAACGTCTCGCAATTTATAATCCAAAGTTTCTCAACTATATTACAGTCAGTAATTTGTAGGCGATGCTAAGCATCTCGACAACATTCTAATGATTAATCATCAAGGCTTCATTCTTAAATAAACTGCTAAGAAGTAGCAAAATACAATTTTACATTTGGCTAATCGATGAAGAAAAAGTCATACAAGTTTTGTGTTTGGGGATGCTTATCTAGCTAGCATACACAAAAGGGTTTCTATACAGTTCTGCGAACAAGAAAGTTGACAAATTTCATTTCTCACCAGAAACTTAACAATTTCAATCATAAGTCATCGATACAAAACCAAAAGAGTAGAAGAGTTCCAGGATCAAAACCCAAAAAACTGCAAAATTCAATTCAAGAGGAAAAAAAAAACACAAACATATTCCCAAAATCTTACGTCGTTGTTCGAAAAAAGCATGGATGTCCGCAGGAAATATACCTGGAAAGCAAGAAGTATTCCGATTCCAATGGCGATGAAGAATGCCGCAATCAACAAGATCATCACCGAGCTCATGCGCTCAATTACTTACAACACAACGGTTCCAAACCCTCTCTCTCTCTCTCTCTCTCTCCGAGAAGGAAGGCTTCAGAAGGAAGGAGCGCCGCTAGGGTTGAGACAGAGAGAGACGGTGAGAAGTGAAGCAAAGCTAAATAGGGTCAACGAGCGTAACAAACTACTAACTAAAACCAAGTAAACAACTAACGGCCGAACCGAAGCGGAACACGCACCACCGCAGTGGCCTGAAGACTAGGGGTTGTTTGTTAAGTAATTGTTTATTTTTGGCTAGGCTAACAATTTAACAAACAGGCGCGCCCATTTCCTCGTCTTTTGGTTCTGTATCTACATATATGTTAGAGGTTTTAGGGAGAAATCAGTTACAATTCCGATTGCTTATTCAATATCAGTTTTGAAATCCTAATTTATTAAATAAAAAAAAATTTTAGTGCATGTTAATAGCTGCTTTCCGTATCAATCTTAAGGTTTTGATTCTGATCTCGTAGCTTGTTAAGCCTAAGTTCACCTTGGGAACATCAACAGACCTGCTTCGTATGATTTTCATAGCTCTATAAGTGCACCATGAAAATAGTGAGGATTACTTATGCTGTAAATATAATGTATAATCTGTACATGTATTAGTCCCCTCGTTCAATAATGGGTGCTTGAAATCTGGCTATTTTACCAACTGTACATCAATTCATTTCTAAGTAAAGTTCACCAATGAACAACCAGTAATCCAGCAAGTGTTTTGAAGGACATTTCAGTTTTCTGAAAGCCCCCCAGTGGCTCACTCCAGTAAGTCATCCGCATGCTATGCATATTACAACCTTCCATAGCTTCTTTGTCCTCCTCTCGAGCTTCTTAAATCTTTTCTCCAAGAAGGAAAAAACTAGTTGTACAGGGAGAATTGCTGGAGTGCTAGAATTCATAACTTCAAGGACCCTGCCTTCTGCTGATGCATCACACTCTTCATTTCCTATGCTGAAGTCAGTAATGCCACTGGTTTTTCGAAGATAGAAGCTCCTTCCTCCAACCTCACCAATTTTGTCACTCTTGTTTAAGCCTGTAACGAAGAATAACTCTTCAAATTTACAAAAACCCATTGAAATGTTGTTAGCCTTTCAATTTAATCTGTTGAGAGTAGCAGTTGTAAAGAACACAAAAAAAATCAACAAGTAAACTTATATGCAAAAAGTACCACAAATATCAACTAAAGCAGAACCTAGTGAATATTGTCAACTAAAATAGCAACAAATTTAAATACAACAACGTTGAACAGTTCCACATAATGTAGGATGCTTTTAATTATCAAATTAACTACCCGTTGGTATCACAAAATGAAGAGTACAAACTATAGTACACCACATATCAATGATGCAACATGTTGATCCATCACATTGAAGTATAAGAAGGCTCTCTAGACCATCTACATCTTAGCAGCTGTCAGATAGTTAATGAAGATTTTACTAATTCGATGAAAAGTAAAAGCATGCTGCAGATAAAGTAATTTGTGCACATGCATCCGTTCTTTCTAAAGAGCCAAAAACAGTTTGAGCAATCACTGTGCTTGCTGACAAGAAAAAGGCATATTACGTTAACCTAATCAAATTAACTTTAAACATGCTACATATCCAAAAACATGTAAGTTCATATCATTATTCATGAGTATTCACACCCGAAGCAGGAAAAATCTTCAGAAGTTGCTACTCTACCAACAGAGCAAATAATTATGTAGACATGATGCCTAGAATTGTTTGTTTCTTTTCTTTCACATTCCACATACTGGAAAGAAGGAGGAAAGATTCATGATACCTAGTTCAAACTCTCTATGCAAGTAAATTTAGCTGATATCTGAATGCAAAATTCTCTCATTGCCCCAGCTAAGCTTACAAGAAATATGGAACACTCTGTGTGCAGGGATTAGCTAAAACGAAACACATTCACAGACCACTGGACCTCAGAGATACAAGATTATCTTGACGTGATGGAATCAGATGGGTCTCTTTGTAACAACTTTGCAACGATTGGGGTGATCTCCAAAATGCTTTTAAAGAATACTTGCTCTGGAAAAACACGAATGGAAAAGGACTGTTCTGGAACATAATATGCCAAATGGTTTGTTTGACCATTCCACAATGTACAAAGAGACATGTGCGGTAAAAAATAAAACTGGGAAACTCCATTACATGGTATATGGAACACCTAGGTGAGCTGTGTTTCAAAGCAGTACAGCCAAGTGTCATTTAAAGAGCGAAGTTGAGTTGCTTTAAATACAACTTTGGGATCTAAAAATGAGAGAGAACCTCCAAAGTGCATACTAAAATCTGCTATTCAACATATATAGTTTGAAGGCATTTCTGTATACCATCAAGCTACAACAACTAATCTCATCCTACTATATGGGGGTGGTTATACCGTAAAGACTCTCAGCCTCAAATCTAAAAATTGGCACTTTTCTAAGACAGGAAAAACACCATGGATGTTTGAAACAGATTAAGAAGTCCACAGAGAGCACTTGATTATTAAAATCAAATAGAAACATCAGTTGGATTTTTCATTTAGTGTGATATGTGATGGCTTTAACATCCACAAGAGCTTTTAATGTGAGTTATTTCCTAGAAGCTTCATTTGCCACTTTCAGACCCTATTATCCCCAATCAGTAGAAAAATCCAAGAAGATAGTACATATAAGGTGCTGCATCAAATGGATGCTTGTCAGTTAGTCATTATTTGAGTTTCTCTCCTAAAATTTACACCATATAGCATTCAACTATCTAACAATATATATGTGTGTGCCCTGAACAACTATGCAAAAGAATTGCTCTCACCATTCACAGAGAAGATTCTATATTTTGGATATGTCTCCTTGTCTAGGATTTAGACATCACGGAAAAAGAAATTCATGTCAATACTAAAAGGATTAGTTAAAAGAAACTGTTTTTACTCTATTCTAAAAATAATTCTAACATGAAGTTTGTAGTTGCAATAAACTAAAGAAAACCGGGCACCATCCAAGCATTCTTGATAAAGATAAGTTATTTGACATGGAAAATTAGCTAGTGGGACACGTAGAAGCTTGTTCTTCCATCATCTCAACTCCATTCACTACAGGAATAAACTACCAACTATGTCCTGTCAAAGTAGTCAATGACGAATTTATATTCAACAAAGGTAAATGCTAGATCAGCAAGTGTACTCAGAAATATTTCTTACTCTCAAGGGTGAAATGTGAATGGTGGAGCTGGAACGATCCCATGAGGTCCAACTTTGGGCTGCGCCCTTCTCTGCTATACTTATCAACAATCATGCCGATGGCTTCCCGCACAGTGGTACTAAGTGGCATCATTGCCTGCACTGGCCCGGGGCTTCCCTCCACAGACACACTTACCACCACCTTTGCTTCCTGCAAATAAACAACCATTCAACCTCAAGCCAAAAACTCCAAGCTCCAGAACCCAAAAAAATTAGGAAGGCAAGACAAAAAAAAATTTTGTGCTATGCTCGACAAAGCTAGAATCTCATAGATTTGAATAATTTAATTCAATTCAATAAAAACCAATCAATACAATCTCTATGTCAAGCCTGCCTCAGTGGAAGAAAAAAACAATGTCAACGGCGTAACGAAACAATTAAGCACCATTAAACAATTGAAACTTCAAAACAAAAAGTAACTCAATATATTGGAAGTCAATAAAAAAAAAACCCTAACCTCGATTGAAGAACATATCGACGACCGCGGTGATCGTGTAGGCGACCTAAGAAATCCAGATGACAGAGCATCTGTCCACGTCTGCGGTCTTGGTAGAAGCATCGATTCACTACTAAACCCGCTGCTTCCTGCGCTCGACACACTGCTGCTACTGTGATCATCTCGAGATACAAAACTAACGGTCCAGAGTACCGGCTCAGATGCGCACCGTGGAACGGTCCTGGTTGGTTTTGGGTTACTCTTGGTATTACTAGCCTTGTTACGACGAAGTGTACTCCGGTGAAAGGCGGGAGAAGCAGGTGATCTCGGAACACGCGTTGGAAGCCTGATTCTCTCTGGCATCACAAGAACAGAACAGAAATCGTAGAACAAAAGAGTAAAGAAGAAGAAGGAATAAAGAAAGCAAAGAATGAAGAGAAGTAGAGTCGGAGAGAAGGAAAGGTTTCTTCTTTTTTTGCGTGGAAAATGGAAGAATTTAATAGTAGTGTTTCTCAAACGGTCGCTTGTCGCGAAATGCTACGTGGTGTGAGTTGCGGTAGTTAAAACAATAACCCAGATGTGATTATAATTGCGAAAATGCCAGTATGTTTCAGTGCTGTATAAACGTGCGGTGACGTGTCAATGTGTTACTGGTAGGACGGTTGGGATTCTTCAAAACTTTTGTAATCAGAGACATTCACTTTACACTGTTGCAGTTCAGTATACGGGGACATGGACCGGATTGTTAATTTGCGGCCTATTTTGACTAGACTAAAAAAAAAGATTAGATCCTCGCCCACGGGTTGATGCGTGAATTTAAATTTGGTCAATCAGAAATCTTAACGCAGTGTTCCTTCGATGGATCTTTCCTCCGGTTCCGGCAATAACACCGACGCCTCTCTCTCAAGGTACGACACTTCTTCCCCTCAGCTCTCTCTCTCTCTCTCTCTCTCGTGTCCATTTTCAATTAGTAAAACTTTGATAGATTTGCGTCTATTAGGTTTGGTTATAAGATATAATCAATTCGTCTTTTGATCCCCATGAAATTTAGGAAAAGAACTTTCGTTTTTCCTTAGAAGCTAGGAACTTTGCTCCTTGCTGTGTAGTTGTGATATGTCTTTAATTCACATGGTAATGATTATGTGTTGTACAATATGGAGTAACAAATTCCTAATGTCGAATGGAGTTGAAGTAGGAAGTGCAGCACCATAGTTCAACTGTTTTACTAGGCAACGCACATTTGGTACCGCATGACACAAGGTTCAACTAGGTCATGGACTCATTGGAATACTTGCCAGATAGCTACGATGAAGTTAAGAAAGGAAAAGAAAACGTTTCTCGTTTACTGGTTGTCACGTTCAACACTTTACTTTACAACACTAAGGACTTTGTCTAATTATTAACATTGATGTTACATTGATTCCATGAAATTGGTTCACCTTTATTTTTACTTTTATTATTTTATAGAAGCAAACTGCTGCAGATACAGCAGGATAGTATCCAGTTTACATGTACGTCTAAATTCATGTAAGATTTCGTTTACATTTTCCAATTTCAGGTTTGGGATCATACAAGGAAATGATTCTCCTAGAATTGCTAAGGTTCGTTTTCTTGTATTAATCTTTTCACTACATGAAGCACATGGACAAGCAAAGACAACAGATTCATCAGGGTACTATGATAGTTACTGTATCAACAGAGCAATCTTGTAACTTACCGTCAACTGAACTGGACACTTGGTTGTTAAAAAATTGTTGTTTTTCTAGTGTATCTGGAAAGTAGTAAAAAATGTCTCTCTTGATGTAGTAGCATTGGTCAAGGCTCATTGTTATAAACCTAGATAAATCAATGAGTTTGTTACGATATCAAATAATGGTACTGCTATAAGCTAAGTAGATGATAGTACCTCAAGTTTTCTCATTTGTTGGGTTTTCTGCATACGTAAAAGCTGCACCTCACAGAGTATTTCTTATATATATATAATTAGTAAATGTTTTTCTCCCTGCTTTTTCTTTTAAGTTTAACCAGGGGTTCTAATTCCAAATTCTTTTGTTCTTTTCATATGATAGGAGTGTTGCGGAAGGAATGAGACTTGAGCAGTCAGAAGTTTGTGCAAGGGACATAGAGGTCTCTGCCCTTTCTTAATCTTTTTTCTATATTATGTATAGCTCTGATACAGTTGTTTATCCTTCAAGTGAAGGATAGACTGTCAATCCATGCTTATTGTAACATTTTTGTATTTAGATTAGTTCACAAAATTACTGTTCCATTATGATGGACTATCACACTCACTCTGTTGCAATGTATGAAGCGATTCCCTCCAACTGTTGTGTATATCAGGTTTGATAGGTAAGCTTTCCCAAACACAGTGAAGGTTTGTCACAGGGTCTCTAGCTGTCTATGTCAAATTCCCGCTCTTTTGTTTTCTCTCTCAGTCACTGATAAGCAGAAAGAATTGAGGTAGGCATATATTTGGCTGACCTTGTTCTATCAATATTGTGATTCTCGGACTAGAAACTTGAGCTATAGACTTCTATTAGATCTTTTTGTTCATGGAAATCTGGTGGGAAAATGTAATCCTTTGATGGTTAGAGTATGTGCTATAGTCTTTTGTCCCAATGTTAAGGGCATATGATACCTCAAAATCAACAAAGTATTTTCTTTCCATATAATGCCATAAATATTTTGGTATGCAGGCCCAGAATTTTTGTGATCCTTTTATGTTTCTTTGAGGAAGGCCACGGCCGTAGCAGACATGTTAGCCATCCAATTTTCATTACTTTATTCTTTAAGCATCATATAAACAACTGCTCCTACTTCTATCATATCATCGACATGATCGATGGACATCCTTCAAGGCAAAGGACCAGTCACTTGCATTTGGATTCAGAAATATTTAGACACCTCTAATGTAGTATAGTTTTACTGCAGCATCCATGTAAAAGCTCTGACCTTAATCGTGGAACATATTACCATTTTACATAAGAGGAGTTATTTGCAATCTAAAATTTCTAAAAGCATTCTAGGATCAATAAACTGAGGGAGTTTTTTTTCTTTAATGAAGTACCTTGGTATTCTATTTATATACAACGTCTGAAACCCAAGGTCTTTGCAAGTTATCTGAAAGTATGTAAGATTTAAATGAAATACCTAGAATGTAATGGGTTTAATGTAACACCAAGTGCCAATGAAGATTAACTGCACTATTAGGTGATTAAATATCTGAAAGAGTTGTGGCATCTTACTGCAACAAGCATCCCTTGGAAACATTATGTAAAGATGTTAGTAGTCCTTCCAAAATATTTACTACTTCAGTAAAACCTATTCTAAGCTGGAAGATCCATTTATTCAGATAGCAGTATAAGAAGTTTTTTTGTTTGGCATCTTCAGGAATGCATCTTTCCTTATACTTAGCTATCTTGTTGGTGGGAAATATATTTTTAGGTCTTCCAAAAGGCTTTGAGTACTTGAGACTTTCTAAGCTCTACATTTCCAATAGCCTAATAGTCCACCACAAGTTCTGAAACACAGATGATGTTGTTCTCATCATTTTTATTGTATCAAATGCCATATTTGTGATACTTCCCCATCTTGTAATTCTCTCTTAAGCACCATTGCTGATTGTTTTAGACATTATTTCCTTAATTGAAATGTTTTGAGAAGTAACACATCATTAGAACCTCTCACAGTTACATAATTCTTATACTTCATGATGTGCTCAACTTTTGGACCTTAATTGTTTGTGTTCATAACTGCTTTAAACATGAACCTCCACTTAGAGAGATCACAGTCATATAAATAGCATGAACTGATTATATTGGTCATTTGTATGATCTGGAAACTAGTCTTTCTCTTTGGTGAAACACCATCTCATGACATCATTGTCAAGGGCCTCCAGTTGAAGTGCTTTCACAATTCCTTGTCACAGGTAGATTATGGGTTTATTCCTGAGACTGAAGAATGTAAATCACGGTAGTCATGTTATCTACGTTATATTCTTAATCACAATATTCAAGAAAGTGGTTCTTTTCCTGATAAATTTCAAACTTGAATGATTTAAATCCTATCATGAAATGTTTCTTGAAAATGGAGACATAATTACCTACAGTTAGTTCAGTTTTGCTTTCTGGGTACTGTGTAGCTGACCTTATTTTCTGAAAATTCATTTGTCGAACACATGTCCACCCTTTTGTGGACTATTTATGTCTACTATGCCCAGTAGTATTTATGATGGCAGCTAGAAGTCCTTGCTACAAAATGAACTATTTGAATGGCCATGTGAATGTCCCAAGATGAACTGTTTAACTGCCATATCAATGTCCTAGCTTTTGCAATAAGATCTGGTAGCTTGAGACTGTAAGAGTGTAGGAGTCATGTTCTTGTAGCTTCTATTAACATGCTAATGATTTATCTCACCACATCATTTTCTCATTGCTATTTTACTGATTTATCTGGGGTTGTACTTCTGCCCTTCTTTTTTAAAGCAATTTCATTTGAATGGTCTTTTTATTTCCTTAAGTTATAACTATGTGTATCAGCTCTTGTAAGGTTATATATCTTAGGAAAAAAGAAGTATTACAATCTGCACGATGATGAAGAGAGAGCAGATGAATCTTTATCCTTGTGAGGAGTTGTACTGATACAGCTATGCACAATTACCCAGTGTTTGTTTGGAGTACAGGGAGCTGCTTACTGAAGATGTAAGAGCATAAAATGGGGTCTGAATGCTCGTGCCACAAAGTTCAGCAGAAGACATGAGAATTAGAGTGAATTAGTCGTAAGTACAGTTTACGGCTTCAGGGTGGTTGAGTAGATATTACTTTCGACCTAACTATTCCTGGCTCATTATAAATGTAGTCAACAGTATTTCAAAATCCAAAGCATTTAAACTCTTTCAACGTTTAGTGGCAGTGGAGACCTGTGAATTTTGTGTCAAGAGCTGGTTGCTTTTTACATGTACTGACAACAAGGCCCTGGTACGAGCAAGAAGATGATCAGCTTCTCTTCTTCTATGAGAGATATTTGTGCTTTTTATTTTATGAACAACTAATCTAGCTATTTGTTAGCTTAGACGATTAAGTTGCTTGCTTGCATTTCCTTTCAAATATTTATAGGAATACAAGCACTTCACCAAATGGATGGTTAATTGGGAACCATAAACTTCTAGAGGTTATCAATTTCTGAATTGTATATTATCCACCTTCTCCATAAGGGTTAGAGCTTAATGTTTTTCAATGAGCATATAATTGTTGCTCGGGAGCTTTTCCCAGCACTGTCAGACGCTCATCGAGCACCATCCATATGCTGTAACAAAGTTTGTCTGGTTCCTGAGATTCAAGCCATATAGAATCCCAATATTTTTGGTCATCCTCTCTTATCAGACTATTGATGGTGGGTATAGCAGTAAACTTTTTCTCCTTTCTGGCAAATCTTCTGTTCGTCTTGATGCTAAATTAAGCTAGTTTTGTTGCTTTTAACAACTGAGACTTTGAATCCAAGAAATAGAGGTCTATACATTTTCTTATCAGTGATACAGGCTCTTATAATCATATATATGTACTGCAAGCTCTTATAATCAGCGATAGAGGTACTAAAATGCTTCTGGTGCTCATTAGGGTTTGCACTAGCTATCTAACATCTTTTTCCTTATTTCCCTGTCTAAAGTTAATTTTAATTTTGAAGGAGCTGGAACGTAGAGCTTGTAATGCACACACTTTAACTGTTGGAGAGCAAGCCTTGAGCACAGAAAAGTAGAGAACTCTTTTAGAAAACGTCCCCAGCTTGTTCCATCCCATGCAAGAGCTTGCCTCCCACCAAACGGGTCAGCACCCAAGAAACAGATGCCGACACCGAGATAAAAATTCAGTTCACCTTACGTCAATTTCTCTCTTTTGCTTTTCTCTTTTATTCGTGGGTTATTATGTTTAAGTGCAAGTTTGACGGTGCGGATAGAGATGCTACTCCATTTGAAACGCAAAAAAATCACTTTTAATAATTTTTTTACAGTATTTAATAATAAATTACATATTATAAATTATATATAAATAAATATTTTTTTGGTAAAAATTTTAAATAAAACTTTTATTTTAAGCAATCTCAAACTATCTCCAAATGTTTTTGCCTTTTGTTTGATGTTGATTTTAGGGCACGAGCCCAAAGATTTGCTGTTTGGACCACTAGGAGACGATCAATACAAGCTGCAGCGCCTCGCCATCAAAGATACCACAAATGGTTCATTATCCGTAGCAACAATGGAATTGCTACTCAATTCACGTAAAGCTTGGTAAAGCTTTCTTGTATTAGTAAACAGAAAACGATCTCCAATATTTTATCACCTCGAATACTACTGCAAAGTTAAATCATCGGTATTCAACTTCTGGAAAGCAGCTTGTGAAAACGAGAGGCGGTTCAGAGAGGGAAGCGGTAACAATCATAGGTTTGTTATACCTCCGAGGATTATTAATTTCTACATAGACACCCTTTGATGTTTGATGTGAAGGGTTTTCGAGTATTCAAATTACTGTAGCAGCAAACGCTGTCTATCATTTCAAAAAGAGAATAATAGAGTGACAAAACCCAGATTCACTTTTTGCTGCCCTCTTTTTTTACAGGATTATTATCACTAGGGTGATGATAACTCCTGTCATATGCCATCATTTTTTAATGCATTATTGTTATTGAACAACCCTAATTAGTCTCGAGAATTGTGCTGAGTGTCTTCATAATAGTATGTTGGGGTCCCAGAATTTTCCTTTGGATTCCAGAGGGTGGTGAGTGAATTTATTTTTAGAATTTCTTTTGAGTTCCTAGAGTTGGGGATTTGAGCTCTTTCATTCTCTCTCTTTTTGGTTAATGGTTACAATTGCCCGTTAATTATCTCTCTCCTCTTTTCGTAACACATATTTATTTCACATGTTGTTGGCGTCAGTCCGCACCTCAACTTTTAACCTAGCTAGTTGAAGACTATTACTCTCTCTCTCTCTCTTCACTCTCTTCATGCATTGGATTGCATCGCACAGATAGACTTTTGTGAGAGCAGCAGAGCTTTTGGTTTTAGAATAGTATTGGCTTTTTTGTTTTCGTGCAAGATCACTGTTGATAGAGAGGAAGGATTTTTCTCCTCCTGCTCCGTGTCTAACGCGTTCAAACAAATGGCTACTTTTTACTCTTTTTAATTTAATATCTCCTGTTCTTAAATAGATCAAAATGAAATCGGTGGTGCTTTTGTTTAACATTAGTAGAGCTTGTTTGCGTTTTACAGAAATCATGATGACTCTTCATGTTAAAAAGACATACGACTGATTTCGAATGATTTCTTGGCACGAAGTTAACTAATATGTTTTATCATTTTGCTGTTGAGCAGTACTGAACTCCTATCTGAGTAAGCAGCCCATTGGGCAAGTCGCTGTGGTTTTATATGAAGCAACAGCTTTTAGTCTGTCTCACATGTTATTTTGTTGACGTTGTTGCTGCATTGGCGTTGGTTGGTTGATTACAACGATGCATTTGGGTGTGTTAGGAAAGATACATTTAAGCAAACACAAAGTGTGGTTGGCAGAACTGCAGGAGTTAGTTGCTGGTAATTAAATCTCAATCAGGCTATTTATTAGCTTTCCAGGAAAATTTGTACAATTAACAGGTTTAATGCCCCTTTACTTTGCTTGGAGAAACGAATACATTCTTCGACAGGTTTAGCTGATATATTCAGACAGACATTTATTACTGATTGACTCGTAGTAGTATCAGACATATTAAGTGATGATACTAATGTGATCATTTATAATCTTGTTAGAAATGGAGTTGGGCTACATTTAGAGCCTCTAAGATTAGATTCTGTATGTTTATTGAGGTATACCCCAGCTTGGCTAAATCCAAACTAGTCCATATTAAATCTAGATTGCACCCAAGAGCCTAGGTCATGCACCGCCTACAGCAACTCCCAAAGATTTAATGCTGTATATCGGGTACTAGTTTTGGCGAAAAGTGCTACTTCAACGAGCAACCAATTGGATTCTGTATGTTTTTTGAGAGCTTGGCCGAATCCAAACCATTCCATTTTAAATCTGGATTGCACCCAAAAGCCTAGGTCATATATGCGCACTCCTAGTAGGAACTTTCAAAAATTTAATGCTGTATTTTGGGTATTAGTTTTAGCGGATAGCAACATTTTGGACATGTTTATAGTGCTTATCATTGTTTATTAAAACTTTATTTCAATTATTTATTTATAAAAAAATAATAATGTTTTATAAAATTTTTTGAAAAATATAGAACACACATGAATATTACATCCTAAAATCTTTATATATATAAATTTATTACTATTTTAATGTAAAAGATTCAAACTCATTTTAAAAAAAATTTAAAATTTTGTTTTTTTCATAAAAGCTTATTATTTTAAGTATTTGCAAACGTCCTCTTTAAATAACAGCTATCGTAAATAGTAGAATTTTGAACCTTATAGTATTTGGATGATATTTTAATTGTAGACTAATTACTGATAGATGATCTTTTCATTATTCAATGGTTAGTTATGATATTGAAATTTTAGCACTATTTTCACTAGAACATGTTAATAATACATCTCACTAAAACACCTAGAATGATTTTATTTATAACAGAGAAAGAGGTCTGGCCTTGGGCGGTCCTTAAATCTATATAAAGCTTATGACTTTTTTTATTGAAAGCTTATTCAATTATGGCAAAACCCCTCCACTTAAAATTATGACCCTCTCATAAAAAAATTGGGTTGTTTTAATTCGTTAGCTACTTGGATAGAAATGATATGCTAATCTTTATCATTGCCCTATGAATTGAGTCCTGAATACAGAACACAACTGTAAGCTAATATTAATCATAACATGTACTCATAAACTTCTCTCTTTCTTTTTTCTTTATCTTCTCTTTGGGTTCTATTCAAAAGGAGAGAAAAATTATAAAAGAGAGCAAAGCAAGTTAAAGTTCAACTTTTTGGACCTGATAATAATTTTCTAAAAATATTAATTTTGTATAATTAAAAATTTTAGTTTTGAAAATTTTTCTCATTACAAAAAACGACCACAAAAGAAAGAAAGAAGGCTATCCCCTGAAAAGAAATCAAGTCAAAATGAAAGAGTATCAATGGATTCTCTCTGGATTACAATTTCCACAAGTTAGTCATCTACATTCTAAGAGGAAATTATTTTCTATGCAACTCTCTTATTAACTACTGTAGCAAACATAAGAAACTTTCTTTTCCTTTTTTTGTTTTTTGTTCTACTTCTATAGAAAAGTTGTTACCATTATTAAGCTATTTATTCTTTTTACGATTTCAAACTAAAGAAGTTAAAATCAGAAACCGTTACTAAAACAACGTTATGTCTAATTAAATACATTTGTCTTTTGTAATCGATTACATTCAACTTCTTCATTTAAAATCCAGTAAACAAAACCAAAAACGTATTGAAGGTTTTAGTGTCACCAGAGTGTTATCTTCACTTTGAACTCGAATGCACAACAACATAGCCATTAGTGTGAATCAAGAAAAAAGAAATGTTTATTTAAGGGACTTGAAATTGCCAAAAAATAATGACGGAGTCGTTAAATATAAAAACAATTGTAAGCATTAAGGAAGCTTTTAAAGTTACATTTCACTCCATTTCAAAATTTTATTTAATTTTATATTTTATAATAATTTATTTAAAAATATAAAAACTATTTTATAACTTTATTATTTTCATTTTTAAAAATAAATAAAAAAATATCTTCTAATTTAAAAAAATATATATATTATAAAATCACACGTCCCTTAAGTCCCACTTTTGAAGTTGAAACCACTACACCTAACGCTAATGGCGGCCTTAATAATCACTCAAGAGATTATTGTCTTCCTTCACTTTATGCTATCAAAGATACGCTTCCGTATGCACATATATTTTCTTTCACATGTGTACATATGTTGCTCTTAGAAAATCTACACTTGTAATTTAAAGCAATACCAGAAAGGTGATTTTCCTTCAGATTTGCTTCCATTTATCATACATTTGAAAAAAAAAATAAATAATAATAGACTTTTTTTTTAATTTCTTTGATTTGATGAATCTATTAATTTCTCTCTTTTCTTTTCTTTTTTTTATATTTAACGTTTTCTTTTTAAAAAAATGCATACGCCCACTATCCCTTACTTTGATGTTGATGTATTATTATGTGACATTAACTTATTACTGTTAGCAGATTCTCTTCGTCGTTAAAAATAAATGCTTTAATTCAAACAGTCCATAATAATATATATGCTTCCCAAATTTTAGATCATACTTAGACATAAATTTTTTAGCAGTTTTAAAAATTAAAAAAATTTTGTATATATTGTAGAATATTTTTTCAATAAATCGTACAAATATTTATAAAATTTTAAAAATCATTAGTTTTAGTTATTCCAAATACGAGCGCAATATTAAAGGATCTCTAAAATAAGTTTCAATTAATATATTTCAATCATAAAAGGGTTGCCAATTGTACAAATGGTAATACTAAAAACATGAAGTGGTGTTCATTATATGCATTTTGAGGGATTGCTTACAAATAATTTATTTATTTTTAGTTTAAAAATATAAAAGTATATATATGTAAAAAAAAAAATTTAAATAAAAATGAAACTAAAAATGAAGCCAAATATCCCTGAGACGAGCACAATGTAGTACGATCGAAAGACATGGCCCCATTCTTATTCACCTACTCCTTTTTCTTACAGCAGAGCAAACAATTTGATTCTGATTCTTGTTTTAGTGGCCCAAAATTTCTTTACTGACACCTCCCTCTATTCAAAACGTAAAACTAGTCTAATTACTGGATTATAATTTAATTAAATAGTTGTACAAATGGTATGCTATAAGATGAACAGAAATAATAAAAATTGAAATAAAATAAAAAATAATAATAATGGTATATAGCTTGTAGGGCAGACCTCCCTACAAGAAGAAGGGTGTGGTCAACTTTGTTCTCAACTGCCGGTTAGAAAACTAAAACCAAAAACAAGAAAAAATAGAAATAGTTGGCAACGTTTTTCTTTTTCTTCTTCTTCTTTAAATAACAACTCTACCTTAACCAATCTCTTCCTTTGATTGATTCTTATACTTGCAACTTCCCCACTGCACGCCTTCCGTCCGTCTCTCTTCTCTTCTTCTCTTCAAGTTAAAAAAAGAACCAAACTCCTGTTCAAAACCCTGTTCTAAAACTGGTAGTAGTAGTAGTTATATAGTTTTGGTTGCAGAACAAAGAAAAGAAAGAAAGCAGAGAGAGTGAGTTGAGTGGGAGAAGACGAGAAGAAGAAAGAAGAAGGAAAGATTATCAGTTTAACTTCTCCAAAGCCATAGATTAATTTTATAATAACAATAACAATTCGTTTTCCGAGTCTCACAAGTGCTTCTTCTTCATCTTCTTTTGTTTTCTTAATCTCATTCTTCTTTTTTTTTTTTTTTTTTTTTTTTTTCATTTTGTTTCGTTTCTTTTCGATCTTTTCCCGTCGCTCTCCTTGTCTACTACTGCTACTCTCTCTACTACGACCTTAACCACGCAACCAAAACCCTTCAAAAGCCCATAACCCATTCCACCGCCATTCTCCGGCCATTCATGGCCGTTCATTGCCGCCGTGGTTTTTCCTGGTTGATATAATGCTTCAATTTTTTCTCACATGGAAGAAGATGATACTGATTCTTGACTCACTCCTTCAATACAAGTAGCTCGAGAAGCAGAGGGAAGAACAAAGAGTTTCTGTTGTTGGGTTTGGTTAACTGATTTTAGTGGTGGGTGTTGGAGAAATGGCGAACTCAAGCACGACAACGGAGACGGCAACGGTGGTTGGAGTGGGGACAGAAGGGAATTCAGGAACACAAACGGCGACGGTTAGTCTGGGTCCAACGGCAACGGCAGCGATGGAAGATGCAGCTGCGAAGGTAGCTCACAAGAGATATGAAGCTTTGTTGACGGTGAAGAGTAAGGCGATCAAGGGAAAGGGAGCTTGGTATTGGGCACACCTTGAACCAATACTTGTTCCCAGTACCGATACTGGCCTTCCGAAAGCCGTCAAGCTCCGGTGTGCTCTCTGTGACGCTGTTTTCTCTGCTTCCAATCCATCTCGCACTGCTTCTGAACACTATAAGCGAGGAGCTTGCCCAAACTTTTCTGCTGTTGCCGGCGCCAGTTGCAATCCGTCTTCTTCTTCTTCTCCTGCTAGTGCTGGACCAAAGCCGCTTGCTTCCATCGCTCCTTGTAGCAGTGTTCCACCATCTGCTCACCATCATCACCATCCTCACGGGGGCCGCCACTCTTCAAGCGGCCGGAAACGTTGTTCTTCTTTGACCGCAACGCCATCTCCACCTTACAACGTGGCACCGTTGGCTTTGCTAGATCCTTTTTCTTCTTCATGTACTCCGCCGCAGCTTCCTGCACCACCAACGCCGCACCAACAACAGCTTGTATTGTCTGGAGGTAAAGAAGATTTGGGAGCTCTCGCTATGTTGGAAGATAGTGTGAAGAAGTTGAAGAGTCCCAAAGCTTCTCCTGGGCCTGTGCT
The DNA here is from genome assembly GCA_019914995.1 of Acanthochlamys bracteata. Lineage (NCBI taxonomy): Eukaryota > Viridiplantae > Streptophyta > Magnoliopsida > Pandanales > Velloziaceae > Acanthochlamys > Acanthochlamys bracteata. Next base: position 3,712,592 of record CM034126.1, read on the forward strand.
CAGCAAAGCACAGGCGGAGTCGGCGCTGTCGTTGCTGTCCGAGTGGGTGTACGACAGCTGCGCCGCCGTGTCTTTATCAGCTTTATCTCACCCAAAGTTCCGATCTTTTCTAAATCAAGTTGGTGTTCTCTCGGTCGGAGGTTATCTTCAGCCAAGAGAACTCACAGGAACTCGTCTCGAACTCCGTTTTCGAGAAGCTCGGCTTGCCTCAGACGCTCGGCTCCGTGATACTGCTTTCTTTCAGCTTGCCTCCCATGGTTGGAACGATTGCTCACACTCGCAATCTCAACACTCTATCATCACCATTGCTGCTAATCTCCCCAACGGCACAACAGTGTTCAGGAAATCGTTCTTCTCTTCTACCAACTCACCTCCGTCGAAGTACGCCCAAGAGATTCTCTGGGACGCCGCCGTTTCTTCTTTCCCAGGCAGCCCTCAACGGTGCGTCGGTATCGTTGCTGACAGGTTCAAGTCGAAAGCTTTGAAAGATCTTGAAAGTCAACATCACTGGCTTGTTAATCTTCCATGTCAACTTCAAGCTCTTCACCGTTTGCTTAAAGATTTCTGCCGTGATCTTCCTATGATACGCTCCGCCGCCGCCGCTTGCTCTCGGTTTGTTTCATTCTTCAATTCCAACCCCCGTGCACGGTCCCTTCTCCAAAAGTACCAACTTCAAGAGCTTGATCACTCAAGCCTTCTCTTCTCCCCCTTTGATTCCACAGACTCTGACTTAAATCCTGACACTGTATTCGCAATGCTTGATGACTTCTTGGGCAATGCCCGGCCGCTGCAGCTTGTCGCTCATGATGAAACATGTAACCTTCCACCCTTCGATGAGCCCAATGCGAGGGCAATAGCTGACCGGATTCGTGATGTTGGGTTTTGGACTGAGCTTGAGTCGGTCCACTCGTTGTTCAAGCTGCTAAGTTCCGTGGCCCGAGAGCTTGAGGCAGAACGGCCATTGGTTGGGCAATGCTTGCCATTGTGGGAGGACCTTCGTGCTAAGATCAGGGATTGGTGCAATAAGTACGATGTCGATCATGGTGCTGTGGAGATGGTCATTGATCGAAGGTTCAAGAAAAATTATCACCCTGCGTGGTCGGCTGCTTTCATTCTTGATCCTTTGTATTTAATCAAGGATTCCAGTGGCAAGTATCTACCGCCATTTAAGCTTCTTACGGTTGAGCAGCAGAAGGATGTTGACAACCTGGTTATGCGGCTTGTATCGCCAGAAGAAGCCCACATTGCTCTCAATGAGCTATTGAGGTGGAGGTCAGAAGGTCTAGACCCTGTGTACGCCCAAGCAGTTCAGGTGAAGCAGCTTGATCCTGCCACCGGCAAATTGAGGATTGCTAACCCACAAAGCAGTCGGCTTGTATGGGAAACTTGCTTGAGCGAATTCAAGTCATTGGGGAAGGTAGCAGTGCGGTTAATTTTTCTACATGCTACTTCATGCGGGTTCAAGTGTAATAGTTCCCTACTTCGGTGGGTGACTGCACAGGGTCGGTCACGTACAGCAGTGGACAGAGCTCAGAAGATTGTGTTTATTGCTGCACAGGCTAAGTTAGACCAGAGAGATTTCTCCAATGAAGAGGAGAAGGATGCAGAGCTGCTCGCAAACGAGGATGATGATGTGCTCACTACCGAGGCATTTGGAGACGCCCCATCAGTGTAACTCTTTTTAATTTGGATTTCATTTTAGATAAATCCTTGCCCTTGCTGTAGAATTAATTTTGTAGGATTGTCATGATTCTTTCTGCAAGTTCTTTGTGCCATTGTTATTGTTCTTAGTTCTTACTGGCTGTGGGATCTTCTCTCTTGGAGGGGGTAGGGTGCTGAAGAATGGTAGGTTCATCTTATGAAAGAAATTAGCTCCTTTTTGTCCTCATTAAGCTTTTCATTTCAGAGGTGTTATTGAGCTTTTGCTGAAAAATTTGGGTCTTCTTGTTCATAGGATAGAATTGATTGAGGCAACAGAAACAAGAAGAACAATGTAACTTTTGTGTTCTTAGGGAAATAATATAATATATGAAGATGATATTTGTCTTGATTCTTTCTTGTTAATTGATCCCTTATTTCTTGAACTATAAAACTGAAAAGCATCATTCGTTCTTGTACATTGCATTACTTTTGCTTTTGTTAAATTGAATCATTTGTTGCAAGTAATGATAGAACTGATGATTATGTAGCTTGCAGTTTAAACAAAAAACAAAAAAAGCAAAAGAAAAGAAGCTGCTCTCCCCATACATCATATTTGTGCGGACCATTTGACTATTCTATTCAAATGCACAACGCTTAGTATACAATTATTGACTATATGCAATTTAATTACTTCTACGAGCAGGTAAATGCTTTGTGAACTTGTCAGATGGTTCTTGTGATAACAGGTAAGTTTTGTTGAATCTATGGTCTCTCATGACTGAACCCATTACTATGCTTTTGAAGCTTAGAGCTAGGAAGAGCTTGCTTATTAGTTGAGGGAATTTTCAAAAGTTGTGGTTAGGTAGTGTACCAAATAGAAGACTCTTTTGCTTTAAGTTTTAGATCCTGTTGTGCTTTATTTGTGTTTAGGCTACATTTTGAAGGACAGCTAATTTCAGTTATTTGTCATGCTAAAAAAAGGATTTATATGCGTTCGTTCTTTTTCCCTGTTGGCCAAGTCTACAACAAGGTAAGTACTAGCGTTACTCTCACAAGAACGTGATGATCATAACACAAGCTAAGTCATGACAACAGCATGAACCGATCGTCGTCTCCATTCCTGCTTAACAAGTTGGATTTGATGATACACAAATCAGGTATCTCTCACTCTGATGATCAAGACATCTCGCCGAATGCTTTGTTTGTGCAAAATTTGCCATCAAGTATGGAGCTATTCGGAAATCTTTCAGACAACATAAGCTGTCCTCGAACCTTTTATCCGCTTCAAAAGGTACAACTCCATGCCCTCCAAAATTTATTCATTGGCATGGGCAGCTATTCATTTCACTTGAATGATCGATATTGACCAACGCTTCAAAAATCTCAATCTATTTCAGATTCTTATCTATAACAAGACCCTGCTGGTTAGTAGATTTGAACTCTTATGCTTTCCCTGCCGGTACTTAACCAATCATTATCAAATTCTTTCATCGTCAGATTACGAAAGTCTTCATTCTTTGCTGACTTAAATTAAGTACTCAGATTTGCGTCGGTTGCATAAACGACTCTGATTATGTTTATGTTCTTGGTCGCATCCCCGTGTATATATATAGCTATTTGGTCCCCCAATAACTGAGCTTTCATTAACAAGTCCAAAACTGAAAGTTTCTCAAAAGTAAATCAAACAAATGCAAATGTTGTTATATATCTCTAGAAAATCAAACATTTTGCTGATTATGAGAATAGAGTTCCTAAATAAAAGGAGATTGCTGGTAAAATCTTAATCAGGTCTTCATTATCAAAGAGTTTTCTTTCCCAACTCAATCAAATCGCAGACCAACATGAATAAGAGTCAACTTCATATCACATAAACAAATAAAGCAAGGATAAGGCATTTGTAGCAAGAGTTAGTTTTGTTAGTTTGTTGGTGTGGCATTTTGAATTCAAAATTTTGAACTATTTTAAGTATCAAATAATTCTTCTATTCTACTTCAACTTATGACAGCAAGGTTTTATTTTAAATTTTTTTGTGCTTCGTTCATTCCAATCAAGTTATCAACACCTTGCTGGTTTAATAATAAAGGAGTTTATTTTTCATATTCTTAAAATCTACGAGGTTTAAGGCGATCTGTAGGGGTTTAAAAATAAAAAAAGAAAAATTAGCTTTTGCCATGATTATTGGACGAATCATTTTTCTGAGCGTCAAGGTTTCATTCTTCTCCAGAGGTCCCATAGCTTGTGAAATTGTCGGAAAAATTTGATACCTACACAGCTGTGCGCATCGTATCACGGTTTAGAAAGGGTCATGAGTTTGAATTCTGTAATTAAATACTCTAGGCTTCTAATTTATTAGACAAACTGTGCTATGTCTATTATATTTTTTCATAATCGTCAAAAATTTTGTTCTTGAATGATACATTAGTTATTGCTAAGTTTTCCATATCACTGGTATCCATTTATTAGTTAATCCATCCATCAATGGAAAGAAAAGAATGGTTTTATTATTGATCATTCAAATGTTTAAGAGAAAGTTTTTGGATTGATTCCTATTATGGAAAACCCAACTTCTCCTTTCATTCTGCAAAAGAATGAAATTGCTTTTTAGTGTGAATGATAGGCTCAACAACAGGCATCATGTCTTCCTATCTTATCAAAGGCAATCTTTTTACTTTTTTACTTTTACCATGAAATCAATACCTTGGTTAAAAATAAAAAAGTAGAAACCATTCCTTCTTTTTCATATTATTATTGAGTGTGATGATTGTTGTATAGTAGTTTGATCGTATGTTTATTTTTCTTTTACTAAATTCATTTGTCGGCAAGAATTTCCTAAAATTTTTATTATAGTATATAAAACTTTTATAATTTAAAAATGCTGAAGAATTATTAAATAAATAAATTTATATCATTATCATTATTTGTTTTTTACTTTTTTAAGATGAAAAATAAAACTTATTAAATTTAAACATATAATCAAATAAAAATGTTATTTCATAAATATTTTTATTTTGCTGTAATATGTCAGCTACCAAATTGAATAACTTTGCATTTTTGGGTAGAAATGCATGTATAATAAAGACGAGATTTTGTTCCCACTCAAATAGGTCATGCATGATTTCTTCAGTTTGTTTTATGACCACCCAGAATAAGTTATAACAGATGAAATTAAAATATCTTAAATGGCTATAAAGTAAAGAACCTAAAAATATTAATAATGCTTGAATAAAACATCACTCAAAATGTTTTTTTTTTTAAATTTTTTTCCAATGAGGAATCAACATGAGATAATCATGAATTGCTGTGTGAGAATTGAGAAAAACACAAAAGTTATAAAATAAAAAAAAGTATATATAATTATAATAACAATTATTATTAAGAACAGCAAAAGAAAGTGCATGCTTTTTCTACTAGCCAAACTTAATAGATACAATCATACAAGAATCTCAACGTCTAAACCTACTCATAGTGGAACCTTTTTTTCCTTTGAAATTTCTTTCTCGTGATTTATATTTTAACTTACTCCCCTTCCTCATACGTAGAAAAATAAATAAATGAAAAGCTAATTGTAATCTTTGTTTAAAGTAGAAGTATTTGTCTTTTATCGCCTGTCTTTAAATCTTAATAGTCAAATAGGTCATCGTAAGCCTTAGACCTTAAACCATTATATAAAAATGTAATTACATCAATTATATATAACAAATACATATACATCAACTTATGCAAGCGTTATATCACCTTAAATATATGCCAAAGAATTGCCACACTCCTTTTATAAAGACCGTTGCATTCTTCAACTTAATCGTCAGATCAAGCGATCACAATTTATTTTTAAAAAATATAACATATTTATTGTTAGGGTCGTTTGATTAAATTAACTATTTGATTGGACAATTTTAAAATGCATTTGAGTATTTATAAGGTGGAATATATATATATATATAGTGATTTTTAAATCTAATATTTATAATTAGATATAAAAATTATAAGTTAAAAATATATTGATAAAATTTCAGATCAATCGAATCATAAATTAATTTTTATCCAGTTATTTGATAAAAATAAAAATAAAAAATATTTTAAAAGTATATATATTATTTTATGTCATTTAAATCAAATGATCGAATGAAAATCGATTCGATGATTCATGTCCGATCAAATTAAAACTTTCAGTATACTTTTAAATCAAAATCTTTTTATCAAACTGTAGAGATAGAAAATTTGAAAGCCACCTCGATTATAAACGAAAAATAAGTGTGCAAAAATACTCTGCAAAAAAAGTATATAAATAGTTGTGGTTGTTGTTTGTTGGATGCCTTCGATGTCAAAGAAGAAAAAAAATCTAGTATTTGACAAATACATGTATATGAAAAATGTATCATTTTCAAACCGTATGGGTATTAATTTTCTATACCATATTTTTTTTGGGAAGTCATTCTTCAAAATGCTACTTTGACATTATCTGTTCATACATGTACCACATTAACATATTTATTCACCTAATAAATAATCTTAGCCAAATCGTGTTTCGAGTAAATGCTATATATACGTGTGTATAGTCTTCACCGCAAATATCTTAACTAGTAAGAGTTAAAATGTTTCTTACCTTTTTTTGCCATAGAAGTAAGGTGTGTTTGAAAACTACTTACAATAAAACACTTTGCTAAATACAAATATTTTATATTTTAAAAAATAAGTCTTTTTTACCTATGATAACTAAATAAATTATACATATGATAATAAATCACCTATATTTTTTAATTTTAGAAAAAACTTTATTTAAAATATGATAATTTATAAAAAAAATAAAAAGTAATCGTATAAACGCTCCAAACATCCTCGTGTTTGATTATATCGCACATCATCTAACATCATTATGTCAATAATATACTTCGCTATTGGTGTTAAAAAGAGGTTTTTTAAGCAATGACTGAAGTGACTTATTAATTCATTATAGAAAAACTTAATCATGACTAATTATCACATCTTCACTGCAATCCATTTTATGTAAACAAAAGATTTACATAATATTCTTATAACAACTAATTATTCACAATCCAACACTCGTTGCTAATAAGCTGCTCCCTCAAATAAAAAACATATTAATTATTCCGCAGATAGGGCCCACATGAAACGCAAATAGTGTTGCTGCATGCCCGAAAGAAACAGCAGCATCAGCAACAGTGAGGCCCAGATTCATTCAGGAGCCCATTTTTAATAACCACAACTGGCCTTCTATCTACAGTCTAACATAGGGCCTACTATTTTCCTCAGTCCGTACGTATATGGGCCCCACTTTCTGACCTCTTTAAGCCAATCAGGACCCGACGATTTAAAAATCTTCTTTTTTGAAAGGGGGCCCATTAATTATATAATGCGGGATTGCACGTTTTTTGAAAGTTGTACGGATAATGACTGAGCCCGCTCTGTGCGCCCGTTTCGGTCCTTCCGATGCCGGCCGTCGCAGAGAAACACTGTGCAACACTTCACCGGAAATCCGGTCGTTGTTTATATTTTTAAATAACCGAATGAAGACGAACCGTTGGATTGATGATTGAAGATCAGACGGTTGTGAGAGAGCAGGTTTTGTCAAATTGGTGTGGGTCTGGAAATCTGGAGCGGTTGGGATACGGCGGGACAGTGATGACGCGTTCATAGTGCTAATGCTAGTATTTAAGATATTATTTCAGAAGTAATGGAAATTTTAATTAAGAAATAATTTAAAATATTTTGTGTTATAGAACGAAAACTAGTAAGTGCAACATTTTTTTGACATTTATAGTTATATGATCGTTGAACTAACACTTTATTATTATTTCAAAAGCGATACGTGGCGACTCGGTTAAGCTACAATTAGTGTTGATTTATTTGATTCTTAATGAACAAATAAAGCAAGCAACACGTCACAAAGCAAATGATAGCAAATCTAAACGAAACAGAAAACAAATTATTTTTCAATAATTCATCAGGTGCTGTGATTCCAATAGTTTCTTTTATTTTCAAATTTCAATATAATTCTGTAGTTTCAAAGTTCAGCGAAATCTATTGCGATAAAAGTTTTTTAAAAAAAAAACATAAAAGACATGCTCTATTATAATGAATATTAGTATTCTTAGAATGACGCATATTTGAGTGCCACCAAATTCTAGTTATCTTTTGAATTTAGAGTTCAGCTCTCTTCATTACATGTCAAATTATATTAATATATTTATACTTAATTTTATTTTTACTAAATTTTCAATTAAAATTTATTTTATATTTTTTAATTATTATTTAAAACTTCATTTTTATCAAATTTTTATTTCTTATACTACTCTATTTTTAAAAATTTTACTTTCGTAAAATTCAATTTACATAATCAAAACACGTACTCTGAATCAAGTGCTACAGTAACACCCTTCGTTGGTATGTTTTTCAACATTAGAACGTTGAGTTAGGAAATGGCCTATACATAACAAACTCAGTGAACATTGCATGCACCGGAGACTAAACAAGCAATCAAATGATCAAATTGCAAGAAATGAAATGTCTAACAACAACCAACTTAGTGTTGAAACACATCTAACAAGTCAATTTCCAGAGTAATCCGCTCAACGTATAGAGACAGCTTAACCAATAACTCCTGCTGCTTTCTTCCCAGAATCATAATAGCTACTGCTTAAGCATGCCTTAGGCCGGCAACCATAAGTCTCAACTGTGACGTAGCCTCATTATTCCGTACTGGAAATCTTAGAAGCTCCCTAAAGAAAGCAGCAGTTCTTTCTGGTCTGGTTTTTAACATTTGATTACAACAATCAAAGCTAAACAGGCAAAGACTTGAATGAACTCCGAACCCTAGACAATATTTGGCATTGCTTCTCACCACCTATTTCATCTCATTTTTTATTTTTTGTTTTACGTGTGCAAGGCAATCAGAAGACTGTAATTCAAGATTTACCGCTGAAGCACATATTACTATTCGCTGGAGCAAACAGACCAAAGCGATTCAATGACTATCCAGAGAAGAGCAGGCAGTGGTCCAACAAAACACAAATCGAGAGATTCAGCTTCTCAACGTATCTAAAATGGTGGAATTTCCCAATAACAGGTGCAATAAAAACTGCTAAGGCACAACCATCTGAAGCACCACAAGCAAGTTATTGTAGTCACTGTTCTCAGCTACACATTCACTAGTCCCTCCCTGGTGTTATTAACTCCTGTGAAGGATTTTTTTTTTTGCCTCACACGAACAATCTTGTTCCTTTATAGGCGCTATAAGGATTCTTTCAATCACATAAGCCAAGGAAATGCAATGGACCCATATCAATACCCTGATTTCAATAGGGCACGAATTCAGCTAAAAAAACACACACTGAAAGCGATGATTCGGTGTGCCATAGTCTTTACTGTATGCTGGTTTCTCAAAATATGGAACGGGGAAACCACCCAGAGTTCAAATCTAGAGCAGATATACCTGGGAAATAAAATCATACACAAGGCACAAAGACAGCAGATTCCCTTGCTACCTGACGTACGGTAGAAATAAATCAAACTTTAAGCCAATAGGAATGCATTGAAGCAGTCAGCCCACTAGCAGAAATACCGAGGAAATAATTCATACGCCAGGCCCAGTCAAACACTGCAGATGATTTACTACCACATTGTACCATAAGAAAAAGGAATTGATTCCAAGTCTAGCCAATCAAGATTAAAAAGGTACTACTAGTAGCTTAGAAATTAAGAAAATAATACAAGGGCTTATTAAGCATCTCCGTGTTTCAAGGATCTCCACACAGTTTTATACAGTTTAGGCGTACTCGATTTTGTGAAGATTAACAGTAAGAGATTTGATTAACCATGGGGCCAACACAAAGGAAATGACTTCAATTAACGTTGGTTCCCTCTGAGATTCTTGTGTCCTGATAATCTTAGCGGATATTTATGAATCATATGAAATAAAATTTTAAAAATAAAAAACTTCTAAAAATATTTTAAATAATTTTTATTTAAAAATTAGAATAAATAAAAATAAAATTATATGACGTAATTCTAATTTTTAAATTAAAAAATGATAATATTGTAAAAAAATTATTAGAAATTATGAAATAAAAAACTGTAAGTTTCAAAAACTTCTAAATATTTTCTTTTAGACCAAAGGGTGCTTATTTCTTGAAGAAAAAAAGTTATTACAATAAGACACTTTTTCTAAACTGAGAAATTTTAGCTGAATATTGCAATAAGAGATTTACTTCATAAGTTTGCTTGAATAAGTTTTAAAGTAAATTGAGAATGATATTTTGATAAATAAGTACTTATAAGTTGAAGAAGAGTATAAGTAACTGAATACTCTTTAGCATATAATAAGTAAGCTGTGCTAAATTATGGTCCAATTTAATGTATTTAGTTTTTTTACTTTTATGTACATATATTCAATATGTAAACTTTTTAATAAAGATATTATAACCATTAACTTGTGATTAAAGCAATAGTTTTCTAATTTTAAATAAAATTAATAATAGGTATGAATATAAAACATTATATAATTTTGTAAAGTTTTCAGTAAATAAGTTAATTTTATTTAATTATTTATCTAAATATTAAAAAAATTAATTTTTAAAAAAATTAGGGTTAAAAATTAATTTCATAAATATCTCAACTAATAAACAACTCATTTTGGTGAGTAAGAAATGCCTCAACTTTGAAAGTAAATTTACATAATTTTAAATTTTAACAAAACATTCCCTAAACTGTAAATTGTACTATCTATATATAATTTTTATAATTTTTTATATAAAAAAATTAACTTGCAGTTAAAGTCTTAAAAATAAACTCCATCCTAAAAAAAGTACTCGTACCACTCTTAGGCATCTCCAGTTATCGCAAACGATCAAAGCTAACGATCTGTTTCATACTTCAAAAAACGGTCGTCTTCTCATGATGACAACAGCTGGCACCACAAAATCAATGCATAAAGAAAAAAAGCAAGCATCAGAGAACCTCCTACCACTACGGAGCGCCAGATAAAATGACCTTGTCCCATAATACTTGTCCTTCGTTCAAATGACAAGAAGTTCAAATCACCTGACCAACTGAAACAACTAGAAGATAAATGACCTCAACTACGCTGCTAAACCATACTACATAAAAGGCTGAAAGTAGACAGTAAAAGCACACAAAACAAACCCCAATACTACTTGATAAGAAATCAAAAGCTCTTTGTCATCTATAAAGCAGGAATATTTCACATTCGCAATGGTCTTATGACGTCCAACACACTAAAATACGTCCATGAAAAACAGTCAGTTCTAAAACTGAAGAACTTTATGCTTCAAAGCACGCAAACAAATCACCTTCAACGTATTTTAATGCAGTACATGTTCGTAAATAAACATGATACAGTAATGATGTAGTACTAATTGCATACGAGATTAAAATGCAGGGAACATGTGAAGATTGCTTTACGGAAGAAACTGTACACTCACGGCTACTATTCTGTAGAGCAACAGAGGCAATCTTAAGCCTCAACATTACACATTCGGCGCTGTAAATTTATCCCTGCCTCGAAACTTGCTCAGTATCTGCACCAGTCTTCAAGAGAATGTGCATCTGTCCGCCAAAAAAAAAAAAAGAAAATCCAAAACAGCGGATTTGGTATCGTCAGCTACTTTATTACAATTACCTATCCTATATGTCTTAGATGGTTAATTATGCTGCATACCAAATGCTGCCTATTTGTCCAGACATCTATAAGTTCAAAGAGCACAAACACTCCTGTAAAATGCAACAGCACTTCAGGCATGAGCAGACGAATGGAGACTATCAGTGTCACATTACCTATAAAGGTTGGAGCTCTGGGGTTGACCAAAGCTTGACTTTCTTGTCAACACCAGCAGTGCCTAGAACAAATGCAGGTTCACCCCCTGTGGAAACAATTAGTGAGAAGAAATTGTTAAACACAAGCACAAGAAGGTACAACAGCGCCAGATGCATGGTAAAAACACTTGCCAAATAGTATGTCATTGAATTTTCTTATTACCTAGCTTCAGATGCATGGTAAAAACACTTGCTCAATAGTATGTCATTGAATTTTCTTATTACCTAGCTTCAGATGCACTGTAAAAATTTGCTCAATAGTACATCATTGAATTCTCTCATCCCTGCCTAGTTCTTTGTGTTCCATTCACTTCAAATGTTTACTAAATTGTGTTAAGTGGTATGATCTGTAGAATTATCAGTTTATGCCAGAGTTAGTCATTTTTTCTATTTCTTGAGAATTGTCAGTACAACAGTCTCCAACTTTTTTCTTTATAACTACTGATATTTCAAACGGTAGCCTCCGAGACCTTAAGAATGTAAAATGCACAACAGAAAGCAGCCCACCACATCTCATTTATGTAGAGGTGGCAATTTGAATTGTTGGACCAATTTCGGATCGAACCATTTAATAACCGAATCAAGTTCGTTCAACTATAACCCAACCTATAAATTTATACCTGTCAAAATTGTCAATCATATTCAACCTATTAATAACCGAATCAAATTCGAATCGACCCATCTAATAATTAAATTAATTTTTAATTCTATATTTTAAAGCTTCAACGAATTTATAATATCAAATTGTAATAAAAATGGACGATGTTCTTAAAATAAATACCCATAACAAATGTGCTTTCTTTAATATCTTTATCGGTCCTTAAGATATTAAAAAAAATTATTTTTATTTTTTGAAAAAGTGTGTTAACAGTTGAAATTTTATAATATATATATATATACTAGTAATTTCGATAAAAATTTTGATAAATATAACTATCTAACAAAATTTTGATAAAAATATTTATACAAAATTCAAATTCTTCATTACAGAAACACCTACATAGTAATACTTTCGATAATATTATAACTCTCATCTTACACTATTTTACTAAGATATAAAAATAACGATTAATTATAAATACCATATAATTTAATAATTTATAAATTATTTTTATCGATTATTTGTATTGCTAATATTTTAATAAACGGAAAGAAAAATCAAATATTATTTCTTCAAAAAATGACACTTCGGATTAGTGCGTCAATTTCGAATTAACACGAATCGACCCATTTAATAACCGGATCAAATTCGCTCAACCCTAACCCAACCCATATATTTATACATGTCAACTCTTAACCCTAATTAGATAGATCGGTTTCGGATTGTGTTTTCGTATCAGATCATATATTGCCACTCATGGGTGCCAAGTGTCAATTTTGTTCAGAGAAATCACGATCTATGTCATTGTAAACAGAGGGGTCCAATAAAATAGAATCGTGAATAGAAATAACAAATGATTACGTTGATAACCCATTGGTATGCAGTTGGGTGTCCAAGCAATGCCAGTAATGTCACCTGTATAACAACGATAATTAGTCTCAAAATAGTTTATTTCATCATGATTTGGGAAGAGGGATCAAACCTTCATGTGCTTTATCAGCAGTATCCAAGACACTCCCAGTTTCGGTGCACAACCATTGCAATGTAGAACCAGATACAGCTGCCAAAACTTTCCCATCTGGAGAGATGCTGAGATGGTCATATTGCATAGCAGAGCCTCTTGCATCAAGAAGTGGAATCTGGAAGACTTTTAAGGTCTTAGGGTCCTCATCAAGATGGTAACGAACTGATGGAAACAAGACGACCAAAATAAAACTCAGATATTAAACCCGTCAATATTGTGTGGAAATGTGAGTAATTTAATAGCGACACTGTAATTAAAAGCCTGGTGCAATAATGATGAATAAAGTAGTCAGCCAAACTGTCATATGACGGAGTATGGGTTGTGAAAGACATTCACCACAAACTACTATGATAGTATGTTAAGATCCTAGTACAGACTATGGAAGTTTGACTTATAACCAGCACACAGGTTAACTACTGTAAGAATTGTAGATGACCTTTATGAGATGGTAGGACATTCACTATGACTAAAGCTGCTGCAAGATCTCTCCCAAATTTCCTGGCACTACATTTCTTCAACATCAACCCTAGCATGAAAAGTTGCAGCAGAACTGCCGCTATGACAATTAAGTAGGCAAGGCAAAAGAAAATTTATTGCGGTGTCATGGAAAGGAAATCTTTAGAATTGTAGCGACTAGCCTATCAACATCATATTCTATAAAAGCCACGATCGCAGAAAAAAAGAGGTAAAACAGTCGCTTAACAAAGTTGCATGAATTAGGAAAGGAACTATAAGTTGCACAGAATTATGAAAGGAACTATAAATACATGGAGTACTAGATAACTGCCATGTTACATTAGAAGATACTATTGAAAAGCATGTAAGTTCACAATCACATAACAGGATGGGACTATTTCATTGATAATATTTTCTTCATCCGTACTCAAACATGCATTTCTATAAGCTGTAAGAAGGAATCAAAGTGTCCCTTGTGACAGGCTATACTGGTCTAAAATTATGACCACTTTTAGTCCATGAGTTTTTTACAATTATATGCATCAACAAAAACCTACCACATAACAAAAATCGTTTTAAGAAGAGCAGGCAGAAATAAAGAAAAATCCTGATGACCAAAGTTCTAGCAGTATACTAATCTGAGAGGACGAATAAGATAGAATGAAGCCTTGCCGTATATATAACTTATTTATTAGTACTTACCCTTGATATTCCAAATGCGAATTGAACCATCTTTGGATGCTGTAATGACCTGCTCTGAGTTGGGCAAGAAGCATAATGAAGTAACTGCACTCTGAAAGCCAAGAGAGCGTCAGGAAAACAAATCCAATAACATCAAACTTAATATCTGGCTAAACCATACATGCAGCATAAAATGATAACAAAATCAGATGGCATATACCCAAATTATCAGCAAATCATCACTCTACGTCTCCTTCATTAGATAGAGCCACCACACAATCACATAAATAACTTAAAATGACTGCAGCAAGTGAGCTTTAGAGTTCAAGACTATAGCATGAGAGTTAGTTTTCCTTCAGCAACAAAAAATACATTTGCCAAGAAAGCATCTTGGAAACAAGCACACCATATTTCATAAGTTTCCTTCATCAGCATGCGGTCTCATTCAAAAAACTTGGTCGAGGGATTTACGAACCTATGTTCCACTAAACAGTCATTGAACTTTCAAAAAATACTTGTGCCAGGTTGCATTTCCACTCCCATTATGGCTTCACAACATGGTCAACCAAACATCTGGGGCAGCATTGCATATTTTTGGAACTCAAAGAGTATTCTGCTTTGCAGATTTTTATGACCCAGAAACCAAGACAGCAATCAAATTGACAGAACAACTACTAAGGCCATGCATAAACAGAAACTAGAGGAAGGTAAAGATATGTTAAGAGGGACTCGGCATTAGCATCCAGCTAACTATACCAGAATGTTTCAATTGCTGCAACTGTCTCCTGAATCATGATTCAGATACCATTATAGACCATTTAAGATTCAATTAAGGGGAAGCTAGGCACTTTTATTTGCATATATAGTCTTCAAATCAGGTTATTCTAGTTTAAAACCTCAACGTCTTTTGCCATTGAGTTTAGGGTTTGTTTTATATATAAAAAAAAGTTCATAAAATGGGACCCTAGACCACTGATACCATTTTTTTTCCCAAGATGATTCCCAGTCTGATCCCAGTTGTTCAAACCTCCAGAGTCTATGCTAAAGTAGATAAAAGAAAGTTATACTCCCACAAAGAATGCTACATACAATTGCACCACACTTGGAAGTAAACTTCCTGCATTCATCAAGATTTTTCCTTCACTTCATATTGCAGTGTTACAATCACAAAAAGAAATTTGTCTAAAAACTTTAAAAAAGAAAGAAACAATAGCATAAAGCAATCAAAGAAAACTTTGATAACACACTCATATCTGCCTATCATTTTTGTTCGCCTTAGTGATAGATCTCATATCAGTGTATTAAAACTTCAGAAGGGAAGTCACAAACCTTATGCCCCTTAAGTTGCATGACTTTTGAAACTTCCTTAACTGAACCATCTTTGGCATAAACTATCTCCCATACCTAGAAAGAAAAGGCAAAATAGACATAAAATCAATTTTTCAAACTTAGAAAACTTAGTAAATAACTACAGAGGGAGTCTAAAGATTACACAGTTACACAATAATACTAGGGAAGACATAATGATGATGTGAGATAATTTACGACAATGTGAAACATTTAAATCATAAGCTACAGATAATACACCAGGGCAATGAAGATGATACTCAATTAAACATTTTTCAAGAACGAAAAGAATGATACGAGCTTTCAAGCAAAAACAGATGTAACAAATCAGAAAGCTTCTGAATTGTTGAACTATGTGATATCGCAAGTAGAAGCAAAGCTAGTATGGATCAAGGGGACTTCTGAATTGTTGAACATCAAAAGAAAGGTAGGTGAAAACAAATTTATCTATAAACCAACAATAAGGTATACTTTTACAAATACAAAGTATACAACTTCCAAGAAAGAATCAAAACATAATGTTTTATTAGTGTCAAATTTTGGGATGGGATCATGTTACAAGATGTGAAGGGTAAAAAGAGTTGCCGATTGTATCTTTCTAAATTACTGACCTACATTACCCCATCCTCGAACTCACTACTTAGTAATCCATTGTGATGACGATTCCACAAAATCCTTATGTCAGCTACAGCGTCCATGTAGTGTTTGAACGATATCACTTTTTTATCTTCTATATGTTCAATTTGCTAGCACTGACGTCATGGATCAAAGCAGAAAGATGCCAGCCTAAAGACAGGAGTGAAGGAGACAAGCACATCGGTCACTAAGCTTTGGTGTCATTAATTCTAAATACCTCATAAAAATAGTGGTTTGAAATAGAGCAGGCAAGGACAAAAAAATCTTGGTGTCTACATGCCACGCCACTCATAATTTAAAAGAAAAAAAAATGTGAGTGATCAGTCCGAACCAAAAAAGAAAAGAGCACAGTTTACGAATTTACGAATAACCTAAAATGTAAATAACTAATATTTATTAGACGAAAACAAAAAAGAGTACACAATGTTTTATGATGGAAAGTTACTTTACACAGATATTTATAAATGGGTATTATTACAGTTGTACCAAATGGTTCCATACAGTCGCCTAAAGTCCAGGAACTAACCTTCACATCTGCGGTAAAAGCTGCAGCTGCAAGAAATCTTCCATTAGGGGATATAGTTGCCATGTTATTCTTGAGTTGATTAGTGTCTACAGTCCCCAATTCCTTTCCACTTTTTCCATGCCAAATTTTAATATCAGTTCCTAATTTACAAGAAACTTTGTCAAAAGGATGGAATAAAATCATCAGTTATAATCAGAAACCAATAGTTGCCATTTGAAGAAACCTATATTTACAACAGCAAAATTATCGTTGATAAGTCCACTCAGAGCTGCTGATTTATATTTTTATCAACCACTAAAGTGAAACTACTGTTCATGAATCTTTCTAAGAAAGGTGCTTCATTCAGAGCAGAAACCAATAGTTGCCATTTGAAGAAACCTATATTTACAACAGCAAAATTACTGTTGATAAGTCCACTCAGAGCTACTGATTTATATTTTTATCAACCACTAAAGTGAAACTACTGTTCATGAGTCTTCCTAAGAAAGGTGCTTCATTCAGAGCTTACTTCTACATGCAATTCATCCAATAAGAAATAAACAGAAACCGGCTACTAAGTTATGCTTAGTTACCTATAACCAACCAGGCGGAGAAGTCTAAAAAGGAACCTACTATAACCTCTCAAATGTATTTCACTATCTAAGAGAAACTATTGGAACAAATCTTAGAGAGGTAAACAGACCATCATTTTTCAGTTCAAGACTTCATACAGAAAGAAAAAATTTCCCAAAATACAAGACAATCAAGTTCAGATGTATATACCTAATACCAAAAAAATATCTATTTTTTCATCTGTATTTTAAATTTAATTTGGATAATTAACAGTTTATAATTGCTATACGAACAGCATTTCCTATCCATCATACAACTAATTTTTCTTTTCCTAGGAAGGAACATAATTTGAAATAACTGAGAAAATATAACAACAGCAAAGATGCACAAGGCCCTTCTCATAATAACTATAAAATAACAATGAATTAGCTTGCACATGGAAGGACCACCAGTATGGTTTTGCAACCTCAAAAAATGTCACGAGTGTGAAGATTCCAGGAAAAACTTTACTCTTTTAATTGAATCATTATTTCATAACCAGAAAAAAAGAAATGGCAACCAAGTCTTTATCCAAGCAAAAGAGGTTGACTACATATACAGATGCTCCTAAAGCATTGTGCCTTACTAATAATCATATGGTGGACTATTTACATAGATGCAATTGGTTCAGCTCAGTAGATTTTTGAGGGAACCCAAAGCAAGTTAACCCAAAGTTATATATTCAAACTAAATATATTTCCGATTAAACTACAATATATGTGTTCAGTTCCCTTTAAAACTAGCAAAATGCATCTAGCTTATCTCAAGCAATGTTTTTTTAAGAAGTTTGGTTAAGAACATCGACCTAGTCTCATTGTTGTTGACATCTTCCTGCCCACCATGGTTCACCACCCAAACATACCTCTAACCTTGCCTCACATAAATCCTTCTAAATAATTTAATTAACCAACTTATTTTCCACAAATCTTTCTAACATAAAAATTATCAAGGACGCTCCACCAACCATGTAGACTGATCTAAACCAAAATTATAACTTAAGAGTACAACCCAAAAGCCATCAATTTAAACATTATACATACAACCAATCAACAATAATAGCATCTAATTTTAGTTTTATCCATACCGATGAAGTCCATTCAGCTCAACTGCATTAATCTAGTTACTTCCGGATAATGACAAAGAATAAATTTGCCACGGTCAAACACAAACTGTTGATAGCCAATAGCTACTCACCTTCAGAGCAAGAAGCTAGAATAGTACTCCCATCAGCACTACCATAAGTCGCAGCAGTTGCAATCAGAGTTAGCACTGACCTCCTCTCATGAATCTTGTGCTGCTCCCACTTGATCTCTGGTGCTGGGATCTTACCGTGCTGTGCTGCAGCCTTGGCACTCACATCAGCATACATATAAAGAGAAGTTCCCGACAAGGCCTGAGCTGCCACAACCACTCCATAATCACCCTCTGCAAATGCAACTGCTACTGGGTGTGTACCCGCAGGGAGGTTCAGCCTCAGGAGCCTGCAAATTTCAATTAAAGATCAACAGTAGCAAAAAAGCACTCTAAAAACAATCCACAGATCTCTAATCAACGCACTTGAAGCTCTTACTGGTGGCGTCATCCAACCTGAAAATACGAACAACTCCATCGCCACAAACTAAAACAAACGACCAATTCAGCTAATAAGCAAAGGATACCATAATCAAGTAATAATTGTTGCATCAACTGACCTGTGGCAAGGTTCTTTCCATCAGAGGAGAAGCAAAGAGCAGTCACAGTATCAGTATGGCCCCTGAGAGTGTTCACATCGAGGTGGTGGTGCTTCTTCGCTTGCTCCTAAACTTCCATAACAAAATCTTTGCTGAAAACTTCCAGTTACATACAAACAATAAGAAAGTCAAACTAGAAATAAACTGGGAAAGATTGAAATATTGCCTTATCAATGCCATGTTGAGATCGGACGTGCGATTTCTTCGGGTTCGAATGAGAAGATTTGGAAACAGTTGACGAGCGATTAGGATCCGGAGAAACATGTGGAGCGATTGAAGCGACCTCAGAACGCTTGCGACGGAAGTAATCAGCAAAAAAGAGGAGAACTAGAACACCACCGACGATAGCTGAGAGAAGAGGGACGGAAGCGGAAGAAACGCCTAGCGGTGACTTGGTCTGTGCCGGCGACGACATTAGTTTGTCTCGAGAGAGGTTGTGATTGGTTGGAGTCCGGCGAGCGTTGGCGGAGAGATGTGTGTGTGTGAGAGACAGAGAGAGAGACACGCGTCACGGTGACATGGAACACGCGGCGTCAAAATCTTGAAGGCCTGAATACACGCGAATTTTGGGACTCGGGTAGAAATGGTATTTACATGAAAAGCCTCGTTTGGCTGTGTATTTTAAATACTTTTTATTTGTTTATAAAGTTTATAAATTTTATACTTGTAAAACTTTTTAAAATATATAATAAAATTACATATATAAGCTTAATTATTTTTGAATTTTAAAAAATTAGTTTCTAAAAACTTTTATCAAAAACTATTTTTTAAGGACTCCAATACCATAACGATAAAGAAAATAATTTACATTTTTACATACAAATCTTTTGCACGTAATAAATTGCTAAAATTCCAATAAGTTTTATTAGTTGTTTTCTTAGTTATTTGAACTTCTGAAGCGCATCTATCTATAACCAGTAGAAAGTAATAAACTGTAAAAGTTACCGCCTTAGAAAAAATGCAGTACACAACCAGAATATTGGTAAATTTTAAGTTAAGGACATGTTAAGTAGGATTTTTGTATAACATTATAAAGAATTTTGATTCTTTTTTTTTAAGAAATTCTGAGTAGTTTATTGGTTGTTAGTCTGTCTGATGCTGAAAAAAATAAAAATTCAATAACTAATATAATTGAAATTATAAAAGTATTAGTATAGTTTTAATTGTATAATATTTGTATATAAGTGATTAGAATTTAGAATTTTAATGGTAACGATGGTGGGTAAGTAGGTGCAAGATAAGTGGGATACAAAATTTTTTTACTAATTTCTTTCTAAATTTTTGAAGGAAGATTGATGAAAAGTTTTTATATAACTTTTCTAATTCATAAATATTTTTAAGGGCTTGTTTCAAATATATCAAATTTTATTTATCATTTCAGATTTTAAATTCAGCCATTTCGTATATTTCAATTACCATTTTGAACTCGATTTTTATTTTTTCGTAAAACTCTATTTTTATCAAAATTTAACTTCAAAATTTACTTCACTTATTTCAAATATTATTTTGAACTCTATTTCTATCGAACTCTACTTTTACGATTTAATTTCGTCAAACTCAGTGACGTACATTAAAACAAAATTTATACTAAAACACAAAAAAGGTTAAAAATCTCAATAATTTTTTCTAAGAAACCAAATGTCAAGTAACAATCTTTTTCATAAGTAACGAAGATTTTAGAATTTTTAAAAAATAAATCCAACTTGGGATATTGGCCAAAATTAATATTAAAATCTAACCCACCACAATATGGAACTCCATCTAAAAGTCTGTCTAACAAAGAGAACCCACTATTCTCTTGCTCTGCAGGTTTTCCCCCGCCATCACGCGGTTTGTTTTCTCTCGTTCGTTCTTCTACGGTCTATTCTATTTATCATCTCGTAAAAAACAATCAAACAAACAACAAGTAAAGCAGAGAAGAAAAAGAAGAGAAGCAGATATGGTAAACATGTTATGTTGCTTCTATGCATGCATCGATCAAGCTAGCGTTGGTGTGGTTGAGAATGTTAAAATACATGTATTATTCCATCGTACCTAATACAAATACATGTCAATCTATATATATTAGGTACATAGGATATTATTGTCACTTCAACTCACGCCAATATTCTCCCTCAAGTTGGTATATAGATATTTCTAATACCCAACTTGTCAAGTGAGTTGTAAAATACTTTACTAGAAACAGCTTTGGTGAGAATATCTGCCAACTAATTTTCAGATTTCACTAACGGAAATTGAACTGTTTTGTCATCGAGCTTGTGCTTGATGAAATGACGATCCACTTCAACATTTTTATTCGATCATGTTGAATTGGATTGTGAGCAATATTAATAGCTGTCTTGTTATCACAAAATAAATTGATTGAAGATATCGGTGTATAACTGATTTCTGTAAGTAACTTCTTTAATCAAAGAAATTCACATAAACCCTTACTCATACCTCTGAACTCGGCTTCTGCACTTGACAATGCAACTACCTTTTGTTTCTTACTCCTCCAAGTAACCAAGTTGCCACCTACAAAAGTAAAGTACCATGATGTAAATCTTCTATAAGAAATACTTTCTGCCCAGTCAGCATCAGTATAACCTTCAATATCGATGCGGTTATTTTTAGAGAACATAATCCACCTCCCTGGAGCGAATTTTAAATATGGAAGAATTCTAAATACTGCATTCATGTGATCTTCATTGGAACAGTGCATGAACTGACTTACCACACTCACAGCATAAACAATATATGGTCTTGTATGGGATAAGTAAATTAATTTTCCAACGATCTTTTGAATCTCTCCTTATTGATAGGTACATAATCAGAATATTCTCCCAAGCCGTGGTTCTGAATAATTGGAGTATCTGCTGGTTTGCAATCAAGCATTCCTGTCTCAGACAGTAGATTTAATACATACTTTCTTTGAGATATAAAAATACCTCTTTCTGATCGAGCCACTTCAATGCCTAGAAAGTATTTAAGTCCTCCTAGATCTTTCATGTCAAACTCAGTAGATAAATGCTTTTGCAGGGCAGAAATTTCTTCTATGTCATCACCTGTTATTATCATATCATCAACATAAATAATCAAAAGTGTTACCTTTCCTTGTCTATGTTTGAAGAATAATGTGTGATGAGTTGCTTTGTGAGAATCCATATTTTTCCATTGCCACACTAAATCGTCCAAACCAGACCCGAGGCGATTGTTTTAATCTATATAGCGCCTTCTGAAGTTTGCATATTATCACAGTGTGCGATGTGACATTGTATCCTGGCGGAATATTCATATATACTTTCTCCTCTAAATCACTATGTAGAAAAACATTTTTTACATCAAACTGATGTAATGGCCAATTTAGATTCGCTGCAAGAGATAACAGAACTCTCACAGTATTCAATTTTGCTACTGGTGAAAATGTTTCCTGATAATCTACACTATATGTCTGTGTATATCCTTTAGCCACAAGTCTTGCCTTGTACCTTTCAATAGATCCGTCTGCTTTATGTTTGACAGAAAATATCCACTTGCATTCCACGGATTTCTTTCCTTCTGGTAATGAGACAAGAATCCACGTATTATTTTTCTGTAATGCTTTCATCTCTTCTTCTATCGTCTGAGCCCATTTAAGATCTGTTAAGGCTTCCTCCACTCCATTAGAAATATGACAAGAGGACAACTCATTCACAAAGACATTTAGTGGTTCTGATAATCTCTTCGATGAAACATAATTGGCAATAGAGTATCTTGCATTTCTTCCTTCAACTCTAGTGAGTATCTATCTGGAGGTTTGCCACGATTATGTCTGAAAGGTAATTTATAATCAGTCGAAATATCTGACATGTTATCAGAAGATGAAGTGATAGGAGAACTTACCTCAGGAATATTCCCTAGAGATTGATCTTCGGGTACTAGAGGGTGAGGGGTGTTTTGTGGATGCTTCCATCTGTTTTTGATGAGAGAGGTCTTTCACATTCTAATTCTCCGATAAGTCCAACTATCTCTTTTTGTTCTGTTTTCCTTACCATGTGGATTCGATGCACTAAGCATGAGTCTCATTTTCTGTAAATCTTGGCCAACTATTCCAATTCTGCTCTTCACATTGTGTCTCCCTTTGAAGAGAAGAATGGGATACTGTAGAAGGGAAGAACATTTCTAACTCTATAAAGGTAACATCCATGGTGACATAGGTGTGTCTAGTGGTAGGATGATAGTATCGATAACCCTTCGTATGTGTACCATATCCCAACAAAATACAACGAACAGCACATGGATCAAGTTTGGTTCGTTGATTTTTATGTAGATGCACAAATACGACACATCCAAACGTACAATGGGAGAGCATCAACACTAACGGCAAAGAAATATAGTGAGATAATACCTGAATAGGGGTCTTAAAGTTCAGTACCTTAGAGGGCATCCGATTAAGCAAGTACACTGCGGAAGTAACTGCGTCTGTCCAATAGTTTTAAGGTACATTTGCTTGGATCATAAGAGCTCTAGTTGTTTCCAAGATGTGCCTATTTTTTCTTTCGGCAATACCATTTTGTTGTGTTGTATAAGAACATGTGATTTCATGAATGATGCCATGAGTTTGATAGTAATTATTAAAGTCATGACTAACATACTCACCACCATTATCCAAATGAAGAATCCGAAATTTAGTTGAAAACTGAGTCTCAATCATATTATGAAAGTAGCAGAAAATTTCAAACACTTCATGTTTATTCTTCATTAAATAGAGCCACGTCATTCGTGTACAATCATCAACAAAATCACAAACCAACGAAAGCCAGACGAGTTGGACTCAGGTGAAGGTCCCCAAACATCAGAATGAATCAAAGTAAAAGGAGTTTGACTCCTACTGGTACTAATGGAGTAATGCGCACGATGACTTTTGGCTAAAATGCACACATCACATTTAAAGTTGAATCATTCAATCCAGAAAATAAATTTGGTAGTAGAAACTGCAAATAACCAAAAAAAGAATGACCCAACCGTCGATGCCATAGCCAAATTTGCTTCTGCTTGCCTTCGGATACACAATGAGTATGATTTGCTCTAGCAGGACTAAAGTCTTCAATATAGTATAATCCTCCCCTCTTAGTACCACGATCAATGATCTCCTTACTGAGAATATCCTGAAGAAAACAAAACTGAGGATACATTAGTACACAACAATTCAATTTCTCAGTAGCTTGTCCCACTGATATCAATTTATTTGAAAGAGATGAAATAAGTAAAGTATTTGGTAATGAGAGAGGGCGATATAGCCACAGTTCCAGCTTCTGTTACTGGATATATGACACCATTGGCATTGGCAATAGATTTTCGTCTTGGTGTAGTGGTATTGATGAGATCACGTGATTCATATGTCATGTGATCCGTTGCCCCTGAATCAATTATCCAATCCTAACAGATTTTGTGAGAAGAATTGGATAAGATATGATTACAGTTACCTGGAGTGGTAGTAGTAGAGGCATTGTTTGGATGAATAACGCTTGGTTGGTCAACCTGTGAAGTAAAAGATAGTTAAGGTTCTGCATTTACCACAGTAGCTCGACCAGTACCAGCATCACGTTATTTCTTAGCCTTAAACTCTTTCCACCAGTCCGGATATCCGTGTAGTTGAAAACATATGTCCCGGATATGTTTTGTCTTTCCGCAATGTGTGCAACCTCCTTCCGATAGTGTTTTCGTCTTTGAAGGTGCATTTGACTTTCCTGTATTTTGTCCAGTCTTGATCATATTGTCTGTAGGCATAATCTGAAGTGTAGATGATTTGATTCCACCCTTAGACACCATAACTGCTCCCGTTG
Source organism: Acanthochlamys bracteata (assembly GCA_019914995.1). Taxonomy (NCBI): domain Eukaryota; kingdom Viridiplantae; phylum Streptophyta; class Magnoliopsida; order Pandanales; family Velloziaceae; genus Acanthochlamys; species Acanthochlamys bracteata. Next base: position 3,737,478 of record CM034126.1, read on the forward strand.
GAGCTGATGTTCCCGTTATCATAACAGACTGTCTCGAGTCTTCTCTTCTGACATGTGCATATGCTTGCTCCACTGTTGGAAATGGCCGAATCTGAAGTACGTCACTTCGGACTTTATCAAGGCGATAAGTCCAATCCATCAAGAAAGATGTATACCTTATTCTCCTGTAATATAGAGTTATACTTCTGTATATCTACATCGCACTTTATTGAATTAGGACGACGAAAATCAATCTCGCTCCATAGACCTTGTAGAGTATTATAATAAACTTCAATGGATTCTCCAGCTTGTCTCGTACGGCTCACTCGTCTATTAAAATCATATACTTGAGACGTGTCAGTGCCATCGAAATAAGTTATAGCAATTGCATCCCATACTGCCTTCGCTGTAGAGAATCAAATGAAATTACTAATCAGATTAGGGTCCATCGAATTGATCAACTACTTCTTTACTGTTGAATTTTCAGTACTCCATTTTTTGAATGTCCGATCGATAGCTAGAGGTTGTAGGAGATTTCCATTAATATAATTTAATGTCTTTGGAAGAGATATACATCTCAGCAATTTGAAACCATAAAACATAATTAGTGCCATCCAACTTAATGCTGATCTGTCCAGTAGGCACATCATAGTTTGTGCTTTGATGGTGGAGCTGAATTTGGGTCAATGCTTGTGACATACGGACAGTGAAATCCTCCAAAACAGACAGACGTGATATCATGTTCTGCCATTTGTAATTGTGGCAGAATAAGATCTGGCTATTGCCACAAGTCAGCTCGGCAATAATGGATTAATTAGGTTGCTTAGTAACACCCCTGCCAAATCACTCACAATTAAGGAAAGATAATAACACGCTGCAGCCTGTGCTATTGGAGATCGGAGAGCCGATTAGGATAGCAACGAAGCAACGATTTCGGAGCTGGCCGGAGAGGTTCAAGCAGATGTCGGCGGGAGAGGGATGCCGGCAGCAAGAGAATTCGGTCCGGCTGCGAGATTTCGGTCTGTGCAGCAATTGGCGGTCGTTCGAGCGTGGGCGATGCGAATCTGGCGGCAGCGGCGAGCAGCAGGCGGCTGTAGGCGGCGGCAGGGACGAAGCCGGATGCGATCGGAGGCCGCAGGAGCGGCGACAGATTCGGCGGCAGCGGCGAGCGAGTCGAGGCAGCGGTGGTGATGTAAATCCGGTGGCAGCCGAAGATGGCGGTCGAAGGAAGCGGAGGTTGGTCGATTGGATGCTCGGATGTTTGTATATTTTGTGTTTTTTCGTTCCCGGCGGTGACACAATTTTTGGTCTGGTCCGGTGAGGATCTGGTGGGATGTCGGAGTCGTCGGCGGCGCGGCAGAGACGGCTAGGGTTTCTAACCTGCTCTTGATACCATGTTAGAATACATGTATTATTCCATCGTACCTAATACAAATACATGTCAATCTATATATATATATTAGGTACATAGGGTATTATTGTCACTTCAACGCCAACAGAGAAGTGGGGCCGGTTTCTCCAGCTAGCTCAGCCTGGTCTCAACTTCTTCAATCCGTTCGCCGGTGAATGTCTGGCCGGCCTTCTCAGTACTCGTCTCTTACAACTGGATGTCAAAGTCTGAGACCAAATAAGGCGCGCTCGTTTTTCACTGCGAATTAATTTTGTTATTATTGTATTTCCCTTTGTTTTGTGTTTATTATCAATTTCACATTGTTTTGAACCAGATCGAATATGTTGTTTTGGATTTGATTGATAAGTATGATGATGAGGAGGAGGACTAATAAGAAAGCATAGATGATGGTTAGTCGGTGATGGCAATTATGACAATATTATGCCGATTGTCTTAGTGATTTATTTGGATTTATCGAGTGATTGCTGGTTTTGCTTTCGTCAACCTGCTTGTAGACTCGTTTCAATGTTAGGCTAGTGTCACAGGGTTTTGGAATATAATTCGGAAATCCACATCAGAGCGTCAGCATCAAAAGTAAATAGATAGATGCTTATGTGACCTTGCATTTGGATATGGAACTTTTTGTGAAGCATTGGTACCCAGATTCATCGAAGGGGAAAACTGTATTTTCCTTTTTATATCGTGGAATTAGGGGGACAGCATATATGAGGATTAGTATAATTATTTTTTGTTGTATAGAACTCATTAAAATGAGGTATACTTGATCTGAACCTGTTTTAGAGCATTTAATTAGTCAGCATTTTTTGTCTCATGTAAGATTAGCAATGCCATTTTTTCCCCTGTTTGTCTACATTCTATTGATCCTTATTTCTGAAGATTGGAAAATTTTGTTTTCACAAAGAAAACTCACTTTTGCTTTAAAATTTTCCTTAAAAATCTACATCTATGATAGAATATGATTTGCGCTTGTCAGTTTTGAAGGAAGGTTGTCACGGAAGTATCACATAATGAGACTACAACCAAACACCTCAAGAATTTTGAGCTATAGATAATATCTTTCTCATCATTTTATTCATCTAGCATCATTGGTAGATATAAAAAATATGAATGAATCAGATCTTTACAATGTTTTGTTTTTCACTTTATCAGGGTTTATGACATTATTTGACAACCAATCCTCCTTGGTTTGGTCAATATAATCCACAATGAGCTGAAAAGAGTTCTTCACCTATCAACATGCTACTTCTTCGCAGACTGCTTTGTTGTGTGAGGGATGCTCATCGGTGATTTGACTTCTAGTCTCTTATGGTTTAATTGTGGTTCATGCCGAATGCAGTCTAGAATGTTGTTTTATGCCAGTGTGTTTACAAACTGCTGTACTTGTAACTGAGACAGCTTCGTCTAAGTTGCATATTAGTAAGCTCTATAGACTATCTTATTTTTCCAGGGTTGAGCATGGCTGTTTCTAGATGGCGAAGTGAACTTCGGATATTTCATATTAGTACGCTCGATAGACTATCTTATTTCTCCAGGTTTAAGCGTGGCTATTCCTAGATGGTAGTCTTAAGTAGCTTTGATATATTGTTGTATTCTGCATGCATTAGTATGACTATGTCCTTTCCTTCCTTCCACTTCCTTGATATGTTGAACTGATTCTTTTTTGGCATTTTGGTGTTCAAAATTAAGAAACAAATTGTCTTCTGATTGTTTTTTCTAATTTGAGGCGATCTTATAAAACATTTTGTGGCATATAGTACATTACACTTTGTAATTTTTTATGTCAATCCTCCCATCCCTCTTATGTTGGTTAAGTTATTCAATAGCTAACAAGTTGGAGGATTTTCCTGACATCTTGCATCATATATTACAGGACAATGTCTTTGTGCAACTTCTTTGCTCAATTCAGTATTGAATCGTCAAAGAAAATGCTGATGATGCATTCTATGAGCTGCAGAATCCCCAAGAGCAAATCCAGGCATATGTCTTTGATGGTAAGCATTATGTTAGATCTAAATGTAGTCACCTTGTGCTTTATGTTATCAGATCTGTTATATGATTTACATTGTTGATCTTTCATAGTGGTTCGAGCTAACGTTCCCAGGATGACCCTTGATGAACTCTTTGAGCAGATGAGTGATGTTGCAAAAGCTGTCTTGGAAGAGCTTGAAAAGGTAATTTCGCTTTGTAGATATTCAATCATCATAAATAATCTGACTTAGAAAGGTTCAATAACTAGGTAGATATTCAATCATTGTAAATAGTCGGACATAGAAAGGTGAGGATTTCAAGTAGGCTGTATTGTACTTTTAGCTTAACTCTTTTGATTATATGTTTAAGATTTTCTACTTGGATAACTTCTTAGCATGCATGTGACAGTAATTTAATAGGCCCTATTATGACATGCACTTGGAGTTTGAGGTCGCCTAATAATAAGGATGCATAAGCCAGGTGCAGAAGCAAAACAGATATAATTTTGAGAATAGTATCCCACTTCACTTAACTTACTTTCTCCGTCACTAAGTAGGAGTACAAGTTATAGACGTTGTTGACCTATGCCTTGCCTGCATGCTGCAGTGCTAATTTTCTAATGAAGGGGGCAGTCTTCGTTTTTGTCCAGAATATTAACTACGATTCTGTTTGTGTTATTGTATGTTGTTTATGGCATCAAAATTCTATCTTTTCAAGATATCCTAAGATTCTTCTGTTTTGATATATAATATTCTCCAGTACCAACTGTTATTCTGTCGTCTTTTCCAACGTTGTCATTGTAATCAAATCAGTAATGATGATTATGACTTGTTTATCTACTATTCTATGACAGTTTAACTTGTAACAATAATCACGTCATGGGAGCATACGGTTATAACATGAGCAGATACTGATGGTTGACATCATACTGGATGCCTCTGTGCGCAAAGCGATGAATGAGATTAATGCAGGTTTGTTATATTCTGTGTAGCTTTGAACCAGATGCTTGGGCATGCTTGTTTAAATATCCATTATCTAGGATAGCAGTGTCTGCTATCCTTTGGTTGAAAACAGCTCTTGTTATGCGTTATTGGAATCTAACACAAAACTATACTCTCGGATAAGTATATGTTGCAGGCTTCCTAGACACTGGAAGGATAAATTGATTTTATTTGTCCAGATCTATAGTGGATTAAGAGTTTCATTCCTTATTTACCTTCTTACACTTTGATCTCTATACTCATCACGCTTGAGTATCCGTTGAGTATAGTAAGTAACAATGTTTTACTACTTACCGGCCTATCAAATAAGGCTAACTACATTTAGAGGCTAAATCTTGAGAATATAAATCTTAGGCTCTTAGTCTGCTGTTTGCTTTAGTTGATTGATTTGCTGTGTAGCAGGAGCTGGGGCAAGATCTTTTGCCTGCCATTGACATTTATTCCATCCACTTTGTTTTTTCTCTTTATAATCTTTTTTAGAATTATGAAGTATCTACTAGGGATTCTATCATCTTTTTATCCAATTAGTTTGTTTTTTTCTTTGATAGATGTATTTGCAGAAGTGGTTGCTACACCTAGTTCAAATTTAGCACCTTTATAAGTATCCCTCCTTTTTATGGTTCATATAATTGATGCAGCTCAAAGACTTCAGCTGGCTAGTGTTTACAAAGGTGAAGCAGAGAAGGTCCTTTTGGTGAAGAAAGCTGAAGCTGAGGCTGAGGCAGAGGCTAAGTATCTTGGTGGTGTTGGTTGCTAAGCAACGCCAAGCTATAACTGATGGCCTCAGGGAAAGCATACTCAACTTCTCTCACCAGGTTTCCGGGACATCTGCTAAGGAGGTTATGGATCTGATCATGGTCACTCAGTACTTTGACACTATTAATGATCTGGGTAACTCATCAACGAATACAACAGTGTTCATACCACATGGTCCTGGTCATATTAGAGATATTAGCAACCAGATCAGGAATGGAATGATGGAAGCTGCTTGCAGCCAGAAAGATGAGTGATTGTTCGTTTCAGTGAGGTTCTCACTAAGTTCTTTTCTTTAACTTTTTGGTACATCAAGGCGTCACATTTTGTTTTCTGTTTTTACCTTCTTTTTTTTATTCCTTCTTATGCTCCATAGGATCTTCTTAGTTGTGAGATACTATGGCGGCTTAGTCATGAGTAAGACTATGTTTGCTATGTATACTTCAACTGCCAATATCATAGAAAGATTTGGGTGTAAATGCCATTTACTGGTGCGTTTGGGATTGCTTATAAAATAGAATTTTTTTAAAATAAAAAATATTTTTATTTTTTTTGAAAAATGAATTTTATTTTTTTTGAAAAATGAATTTTATTTTTTATTTTTAAAAAAATAATAAAAATATGTAACAATAAAATTTTATTATGTAAAATTTTTTATATTATCTAAAATTTTAAATAATTTTTTTTAATATTTATAAAATATGTATTAAAAAATATAAATAAAAATTGAAAAGAAGTTTCGGAGAATAGTTGAACTAAACACTCCGAACTTGATGCAGTTTTATCTACTTATTAGAGTCAGAGTTGAAGCGTTATTTCTATTGGAAGGTGATCGCTATTGCTTATCAGCAAATTTTGTTGTTTGACAACTGCAAGGGGTGATATGCACACGTTTGTTTCAACTGGAATATAACAGAGATCAGATTGAATTAATGTGGTCAGTTCTTTTGTGACCCCCTACGAGTGCCAGTTGAGCAACAGCTGTATTTCACGCAATTTGCCCATGCATACCTTGTGAATCCATACATTTTTGCTGAACTGTTATAGTGATGGTATAATCAAAACTCACATGCAAAGTTGTTTTAAAATGTAAAGGTACTGCAATAAGCTTCGGCTTCTTGAATGTTGAGTTACCATCATAAGTTCCAGTTTGTTGAATGTGAAGTTACAAACATAAGCTTCAGCGAAATGCTAAGCTGATAACCAAGATGGCATTGCAAGACGAGAGCAAAGTTGCTAACACAGATCGGTTGGCATTCAGAAGGTCCTTTGCCTAGCATGGTAAATTGATGCCAAAACGAGATACAACCAAGACAAACTGAGATTGTGATGCCAAGACAAGATACAACCAAGGCAAACTGAGATTATGTTACGGTATCGACTCGAGAAACCTCTCACTTTAGAAGGCTTAAGTGTACATTACACGAAAGTAGCCCTTCCACAACGGAGGTATTAGAATTTATTGTAGTGCGAACATTTGAAATTTAACAGAACAGATAGACACTCGTTTGTCATAATTTTCTGAAAACTGGCATCTCTCTCCTGCCCTGCAAAGCAGATAGAGTTGACAATTTACCATCAGAGATTTGTAAGCCAATAGTACTAATTGGATAAGATAAAGATATCTACCAGATGTGAGTTCAACAACACTCATAACCAAAAGGCGCCCGTGAAAAGCAGCAGCCAATCTACCAACAATATGGCATCCAGAACAATGAAGGACTGCAATTGAAGGAGACAAAACTGGACATGAATGCCGCATGTGAACCGCATGAAGTGTGCATAGCCATTTGGATCTCTGCCGTCTATGTGATAGTAGTCACATTTCCAAATTTAGAAAGAAAGAAGAAAATCATCAACAATCGAAGCAAAATCAGAGACATAAGTCGTAGAGGAAACAACACTACAAAGGAACAGTCTAAAACACTTGGTGTGGTATTGAAACCAAGGCAACAGCTTGCACACAGATATACCTTGTTGTTCAAGTAGATTGCTAGTGAAAGGGCTTCCACAGGTTTATTTGTCATTTCAACTAACTTTTAGCCCAATACATCCTGTACGCATCTGATATTAGCACCCAATAAGCTGAAATCATTTACACTAAAAGAGCAGAAGAATTTAAACTAAGAAAAGCTGTCACAAGCTTTGATTGTCTGCTCTCAAAGAACGAAATCAAATGGGAAAGAAAACTACTTTAAGTTGGAACAAGGACACTTGACTAGACAAGACTGTTCACCAGAGAAATAGCAGTTAAATGCATGACTGAAATAGTCATCTTGATAAGTTAATAATTTATCGGAATATTTTCACGCATAGCAGAGAATGAAATAATGACAACAATGTCAGCACAGCAAAAGCAAAGAACAGCTCGTATAAGATAGCAGTTCTCACCTCATGAATCCATGCATCTTTACAAAAATGAACCAACTTTACTTGTGAGGCATTCCATAACTGAAAAGAAATATTTAGCAAGATAAGCAGCTTCCAGCATATAGACCCATCAATAATACTTCAACAATTTCAAACTCATAGGTTAGTTTTTGCTTTCTATAATTGCTCTCTCCTGCAAAACAGTTAAGTTTGTTCTAAGTTTCAGGTTATGCAAATGCAAATATTCTGCTATAGGAATTACATAATACTGTCCTTCTGCTGGTGGATCAACTTACTCACGTATATATCTGCTCTCATTTACATCAGTTGATTTTGTTCTAAGTTTCAGGTTATGCAAATACAAATATTCTGCTATAGGAATTACATAATACTGTCCTTCTGCTGGTGGATCAACCTACTGCTATAGGAAGTACGAAACCGTAGTTTCAACAAAGAGAAGTACTCAGTCTCAAACGGTCACTACTAATCTAGAAACACAATTATAGGGATGACAATATGGATTGGTGGGTCGATTTCGGGTCGATCTATTTAATAACCGGATTAAATTCGTTCAACTCTAACCCAACCTATAAATTTATACGGGTCAAAATTGTCAACCCTAATCCAACCTACTAATAATCGGGTCAAATTCGAATCGTCCTATTTAATAATTAAAATTTTTAATTTTTAATTTTATATTTTTAAACTTCAGCGAAATTATAAAATCAGTTCGAATGAAAATGTACGATATTTTTACTAACGAGATATAATTATGTCCGACAAAATATGCATTCCTTAATATCTTATCGGTACTAAAATATCCAAAAAAAATATTATTTTTATTTTTTGAAAATATATGATAACAGTTGAAATTTATGATTATAAATATATATTAATAATTTCGATAAAAATTTTGATAAATATATCTATCTAACAAAATTTTCACAAAAATCTTTATACGAAATCTAAATTCATCATTAAAAATACATACATAGTAATACTTTCGATAATATTGTAATTTTCATCTTACACTATTTTATTAAGATATAAAACTAAAAAATTAATTATAAATATAATATAATTTAATAGTTTATAAAATAACTATTATCGATTATTTTTATTGCTAATATTTTATTATACAGTAAGAAAAAATAAAAAATTATTTCTTCAAAAGATGATATTTTAGATTAGTAGGTCAAGTTCGGATTAACTTAAATCGACCCATTTAATAATCGGATCAAATTTGTTAAATTCTAACTCAATCCATATATTTATACGGATCAAAATTTTTAATTATAATTTTGATTAAACAGATCGATTTCGGATTAAATTTTCGGTTCATATATCGTCACACTTGCACAATTACGAGCCTCAGCTTAAAAGCCACGGATCGTTAGTCGCACCAGCGAAGTGACTGGTGATCGCTTTAACCGCTCGGAAATCGACGGCTTCGTGGTCGGTTTCTCGATGCGCCGCCGCCGCCGTTCTGCGATCAGTGGTCAAGCTTCACACTGTTGTTTGCCTTTGTTCTATTCTTCTCCTGTTTGATAGGATTGATTGTCTAATAGTACGGAGTTCGAGATAGTTTTACTCGAGTGTTTGATTGATTTGGAAGGAAGACAAAGGGAGAGAATTGAAGGATGTTGGGTTTAGATTCTTAATGGAGAGGATCATAGGACTCTTCGCCAGAGTACACGAAACCGTAGTTTCTCTCTCTGTTGATTCTCTTTGTTTTTATATGGAAAGTTTCGTTTGTTGTTGTTGCTTAATCTGGTTTTTAAAAAAATTATTTGAATGTGTTTTTATATTGATGAAGTGTTTTGTTTATTGATGGGAGAGTTTTGAAATGCTTGAGATAACTCCATCGTAACATCTGGAAGTTTCAGCTTGCATTTTGTTTGCTATCATTTGGAATATTTCAGTAGAAATCATAGAACCATGATGTTATTTCTTGATACCTCCTCTTTTTGATAGTGTCTTTGGAGCTGAGAATCCTGAGACACTTCCTCAGCTATGTTTTGACTGTAATTCTCAACAAGTGGAACATTGTAGGGATGTAAGAAGATAAGCGAGGAAAATAAAAATTTAAACTTTTGAATGTAGTTTGCATATGCAACTCAATGTTGTAGAGTTCAATATGCTTTTAACTTTGATGATTGTTGCCAGTCAAAGCTTCATTTTTTTCCTTTGTCTACCACTTGTTCCAGGATTGTTGTATGAAAGCCTATGTCAGCTAAAGCAAAAAGATTCAAAGCAAACATGGAAGACACATAGTGAAAGCTAACATGGTTTTTATGTTCTTTACATGTATTTTTTGCAAGTCAGCCGTCTCTTTTCATATCTGTGGTAGTTGATTTATACATTTAACATTTGGTCTTTGTTACATAGGTATCTGTCATGGACAAGCTAACTGTAGAAGTTATGTCATAGTCTTGCAAGATGGCAGATATAATGGAGGAAAGGGTGTCAAGTAAGTTTCAACTTCCAGGTCGCATGCTCTTACCTTTTTTAGTTCCTTACACCTGCATTAAAATATTTCTTGCAGTGGTGGAAGATCTTAATAAGAGAAGACAGCCAATGCCCTTAATGGATGCTAGTATGTGGAGGAAAAGTAAGTACTTTCTTAGACAGGCCACTGAAAAAAATGAAAGAGTAATTACTGATTAAAAGGTGCATAGTATGTAAGAACTAGTTATTATTTCGGTTCGCAAATGAGCGATGACTTAATGCAAGCAGCATTCTATGAAGTTTTTGATCGTGAGACACGGAATATAGCAAGCAACTGAGATCTTTTCATTGGCTGTTGCATGTTTTCTTTGACTTGATTCTACTCCATTTATCGACTTCTTCTGATGATATTTCCTAGTATTACTGTAAACATTGTTTGGGCATGCTGCTTATGTAATGCTAAAATAGTATGTCAGATAATTTCACTGTTTAGATGTGAGTGCTATTAGAAGTTAGTTTAGGCTTGCGACTCCAGTTTAAATGGAGGTCAAAGCACGGATGCTTTTTGTAAAAAGATGTCCTTTTCCAGTATCTTGGCCATTTATGCATAGTATCATACCTCTTCTATGTTTTTCCAAGAAAATTTGTTGCTTTCTCTAATGCTTAGACCGTTATCTGACTTTAAGTAGTCCAAATAACGCTTTAATATGAAAGATTATCTCAAGTTAAGTTTCCTATTCAATCATTTAATCTCTTGCTTTGGTTGCATGTGCCTTTTTTCAGTGTGACAGTACAGTATTTTGCTTGGTGTTGTGTTTTCCGAAAATGTGTTTTTTTCGCTATACCTATATTATATTGCACACTTATTATAAAAGGTGCTAATGCTAACCTTGACTCATGGCAAGCAAGTTAGAAAACATGAGGTATTCTAAGTTAACTACATACAAAATATAGTATGTGCAATGTGGAATTAGGTGAAAGAGAATTGACTGTCGAAATTGTGGTAGAAATGGAAGGTGTCTTGATAGGAAAAACCTAGCAATTTCATATACATAATGCAAAATGTTTCGTAATGATAGGAGTTTCATTCATAAAATCTAAGCAGCTTGGTTCAATGGGAGAGGTGTATGCAAATCAAATTAAAAATGCTATATCATGGAACTACAATTGGACATGCTAGGTTCCGGGGGACAGAGTAATGATATATTTAGCAAAAGATGATCATGCTTCAATCGATTTTCAGGTATATTTAAAAGGATAAGGGAGGCTTATTATTTCTGAGATTTTGATTAAGAAATGATGTGTAGAAAAGTAAGTTCGACTCTTAGGACATCGGTATTTTGAGATTAAGATGAAGCAACTTGTTTAGATGGTTTGTCTTAAGTGTAGATGATCTTGATAAAAGATGTCATTAGTTAAAAGTGTTACAAGTTAGATAAAACTTTTTCTATCTTTAAGTACTGTCATCTGTTTTTCGCATTGCAAGTTAGTCGACTTGTAGTTCTATACACATGCTTATTTTCTTGAAATTAAAAGCATATTTCTCACAAATCTTACATTTACACATGAACTTGGAGTATTTTGCTATTGATAGTCAGGTATGCTTCTATATGATTGGTATATTTTCTTTCCTATCCTTCAACAGGTCATTGTCAAGTCTCACTTTGTTTACATTAGTGTTTCTACATTTTATGATGCCTTTAATGTATACATCTTCAACTACCTGTTTAGAGATAATCATGCTGTCCTCTTACATGAATCATGATTTAGTTTGTAATTCATGTAGCCTTCATTACTGACCATGGGAGGGCTCTCGAGGAATTATTTGGGGAAGATGCTGAAGCTTCTCAAAACTACAATGCCTGTATAAGCTCAATGGCAACTCGTATTGCCAAACTTTTTTACGTCATGGACGGTATATCGATCTCTTGAATATTTAGTTGGTGTATTAGCATCTTAATACAAAATATTAACTTCATCTTTTCTCTTTTCCCCTTCTTTGGTCAAATTGAGCACATAGTTTGGCATTGTTTGGAGAGGATATAAATTTTTTGGAAAAATGTTGGTAATTGTAGGAGGTGGGTGTTCTCAGTTTAGGTTAGCAAACTGTAGCTTTTGCCGCAGCTTTCTGTTGTATCTTTGCAGAGGAGAAATTAAAGCCAATTACTAGTTCTTCATTTCTGGAGCCTGGATCTTTAGAAAGGAGAAATTCTTCTTGTCAAATATATGCTCAGCTACTGCAATGGTACAAATGTGATTTGTAAAGTTTGTTAATTAGATGCTAAGTTTTAGACTCTCAAGTAGATGTAAGTCTCACTTAAGCTAGAAGCATCTAATTTTTCCAGGGCTTATCTACTGTCTTTGTGATCCTGTCTTGTTTCATAAGTTTGATTTTGTGTCAGCAAATGGATGCTTTAAAATAGTTTGGACGAACTTTCATATTCAAAGTTGCAGTTAGATGGAAAATGGAAGTGCGTTCTTACTGGTGGAAGATACTTAAGTGCATTGCGCGACTGTATATCACAAGCTTTCCTTGTAAAAAACTATATTGCTAGAAATTTAAGGAAACACCAGTTTGGAAGGAGAGAGTTCAACTTGGTTGACAGCTGATGTTAAAGCTTGACAAATATGACTTGGGCCATTTACATTTTTATGCTGTTGTATTGTGAGATTTGATATGACTTCTATAGAGCTTATCATCTTGTTATTAATGATTGATTACATGATTCGTGTTTGTTCTTTTGATAAAATGGCATAGTTTGCAGGAACTTCCTATCGTGCATTACCGTGCACCCAAGTCATTTTTAGATGCTTCTACCCTGACAACACCATGTGATCTCATCCCAACAAAGTTGGCAGCTACAGCTTGGTACTGTATTGTGAAATACAAGGTTTCTACTCCTGATTTTCCTGAAAGGGAAAGTTGCGAGTTACTGATGGTAGATCGGTCAGTGGACGAGGTACAACTTATACTGTTGTGGTTATAGCTGGTCTTTTTTACTGTTCACTTTTTTTTTTTGGACTGAATGACTCAAGAAGCTCTCCTTTTTATCATACTGCAACTTGCTCCTATAATTCATGAGTGTCCTATGATGCCATTTGCTGTGACTTGCTAAATTTGGATGTCAATAAATACATTCATGAGGTGATGTGTTTCTTTTTTTCCACTTCCATGTCACTCTTAGTGGTCTCTTGCAAATTTGTCCTGTATTCTAAACATTAAGTTGGTTGATATAGACTCCTGGGAAAGTAGGAGCACCACCTGAAAAGGTGGTGGTCCTTTTGGAGGATCATGAACCTATCTGGCTTGAACTTCGACATGCCCATATTGGGTAAGTTTACATTTGGTTTTTGTGGTTTGTCTTGTTAGCACTGACGGTTGAAAGATAATTACTGGATATCTTAAGTGTTGATAGGCTAGTGAAAGGTTGCACGATAAGATGACCAACTTTATGTCCAAGAATAAAGCTGCTCAAAATTCAGCACAGCTCAAGGTAACTTTGCATCTGTATTTCTCAGAAAAATAGAAGTGCAATTTATTGCACATTGAGTTCATAAACTCTCACTTACATGGCTGAGGTACTATCGTCTATCATCTTTTACTACCTCTGTCTCTGTAAGTGTATGGCTACTGTATTGAGTACTAATATGGTTGACAGGAAGATATGGCATCTTTGTGTCTTCATAAATAGGCTTTCATAAGCTTAACTCTTTTACTTACTCTCTGTTAAAATACTTTGTTTTGATATAGAGCAGTCATTACATTTGAGATCAACTGTGTGAAACATGAGTGTGGAATGGCATATACAGTTTTGAGTTCTTGTAAACTTGCTTGGCACGTTAGACTTTTGCTCTTGTTAACTTGTGATTTCTTACTAATTTCTTTCAAGGAATGTTTGCAGTCATTACATGTGAGATCTACTGTGTGAAACATGAGTGTGGAATGGCATAAACACTTTTGAGTTTTTGTAAACTTGCTTGGCACGTTAGACTTTTGCTCTTGTTAACTTGTGATTTCTTACTAATTTCTTTCAAGGAATGTTTGCAGTCATTACATGTGAGATCTACTGTGTGAAACATGAGTGTGGAATGGCATATACACTTTTGAGTTTTTGTAAACTTGCTTGGCACGTTAGACTTTTGCTCTTGTTAACTTGTGATTTCTTACTAATTTCTTTCAAGGAATGTTTGCTATAGATTAGGTAGTCAAGTCAGATGCTTGACCAATATTTTTCGCATTTGTTACATAAGCATTACTGGACTAAAGCTTACGTAAAGACCATCACTTATGCTAGTTCTTCCATATTGTTGATATTCAGGACCTGGTGTTACAGCTGTTCATTGTGTTGGAACCTGTGTAGATACACTCATAGCATCTTGTTTTTTGGGTTTTTTGGATGTAGCTATTTTAAAGGCATTGAGATTCTAGTGTTTTTGCTTGAGATATCTGGTGATGTCCAAGGTTTGTAGATGTCTACTTGCTTGCTTGAACTGCCTATGTGTATACTGTGCTGACGCATGGATATTCCCATGCCTTTGTCTTCATAGAGCCATTTATCAATTTGTTTCCTCCAAAACCTTCTTTTCTGTGAGTTGCGCATTTGTGCAACTAGAGATACAAATCTAATAGTTTCTACATAAACTTTTAGCTGCGTTTGATTCATTAGAATGTAATTCATACATCCACCTCATGGTAACCTAAGCCTCTTGCTGAATGGTGCATCAACTGCATCATCTTTTACTGGTGCCTTTGGATGATATCGTAGTTCTGAGCAATTTGATTTGTTAAATCTGTTATTGCCCACTATGCTTTTTTTATATCCTTTAAAGTTCTCTGAAATTACTGCAAGGAACAACCATGATCGCACTAATTTCCCCAAAATTAGTAACTAGAATTGCCAAATGGTAGCACCTGGCAACAATATTTTTATCGTAGTCTTTGTGTCATTCTTGTGTCTGAAAAGCTACCGAATGTAGCAGTCGAGTTTCCTTGGCTCTAGTTATCTATGAGTAGTAGTAACACATGTACATATTTTGGATGTTTCGCTGCTAAGTTTGTCTTCTGCTAGAGAAATATCTATATTTACTCTGTACTGCTTTTGGCCATATGCATTTACACAACTTTGTTGGAACCCAGGTGCTTTATTTGACTTTCTGGAATTGGATGTTGTCTTGAACATTATTTTAAGAGATGGTAGCCAGCTATCGACCAAGGATCTGCAAAAGATGGTCAAGCATTGCCTCAGTACAGCGAGCAAATCGACAAAGTTTCTATTCATGTGGAGGTAGTTTGCTTTGTATGTCAAATTGGCATCATATGAAGTTTCAGCATCCATTTCAACCTGCAGGCCTCTTTACGTGATGGATGAATAGCATAATCAAATAGTTTTACAAGGTTTTTGTTACACCAGTTATTAGATGTCAATCGATTTAGTTGAGATATTCAAAAGGTAATACTCATGGAAGAATTAATATGGTATTTTTCTTGTAAGATTTCTGAAGAAACATGCACGTACACCCAAGAAAAGAGTAGAACAACCTTAAGTGTAGGTTATAATATTTGTCTTCATCTTTGTCGTAGTTGCCTGCTAAACATAAAAGGTCATTATTTCAATTTTGCAAGTGGTAGACATCTTTGTCCCTGAAATATAATGAGCAGATTGCAGGAAAAACCAATAAAATAATTAGAGAAACAAGGCTTAAAGAGATTGGACAATTCGATCAGGATCTCGTCTTTGGGGATGTAGGGACAAAAGAACGTGTTCAATTTCGTTAGAGAAAATCAGGTTATATAAGGACATAATGGTAGATTGCTTATCTTGGAAGAAGTTTTTCATGTCAAATCCGTTTCTAATGCTAAATATTCATTGAACCCTGCAGAAAATAGATGGCGGTTAATGATGATCTATGCATCTTGGTCAAATTTGAAGGCCCGTCCTTCTATCTTCGTTCTTTTTTATCTACCCCGCCACATAACTGATGAGCTTGGCCTTATCTACTTTCGAAGGAAAGCAGTCAGGATCATAAATTTTCTTTGTTGTCTGCTCCTCCGTGCATGTCCTTTTGTATTGAAGCAGAGTTTATATCTCGGCAATGGACTTCCAATTTTTTTTTCAGACGGCCGCTCTATCCCATCTTCCTCATCAAAGACAACAAAGATTATTTTACAAACCCGCTCTATATAGTCTGCCTCCCCAGTTTGACTCTTTATGTTTTTCTTAAGCTTCTCAGCATTGCATGTTCAAGGCAAATGTTCGACCATAGCCTTCAAATCCAATAACTCTTTAAATTTAAGTTCTATGGCTCGCTCTTCCGTGGTCTTCTGGAGATCTTTCTTGGCCCTCTGTAGGTATTTAATGCCGCCTTGCAGCAGTTCCATGATGGTCGCCCGTTGCATCATCATGACTTTCAATTTTGCACGTCTCTTTCAATTTAACGATCTCAGCTTTCAGATCAGATATTGCACGTGTCAACCTTTCGACCTCTTGCGCAGAAACTTGCCGACGACTGCGCAGAATTCTGTGGATACGGATGCATAGAAGTTTCTACACATGGTGATACAACTGAAAGCCATGTATAGAAATTTTTAAGCATCCGTGTTCACAGATTTTCGCGCAGCCGAGACCGTGCAAGAGGTCGAAAAGTTGACATATGCGGTGTCCGTTTTGAAAGCTAAGATCGTTGAGTTGAAAGCGATGAATGCGCAATTGAAGGCCGTGACGGTCGACCATCATAAAATTGCTGAAAGAGGGCATAAAAGATCTGTAGAGGGCTACGAAAGACCTACAGATGGCTACGAGAAAAGCGGCACGAGGCCATAGAATTTAAAATTTAAAGGAGTTGTTAGATTTGACCATATTCAAATAGTTGCTCGGACATGCAATGCTAAGAAGCCTAGGAAAAAAACAAGGAGGCGGACCACATGGAGCGGGCTTCAAAACAATCTTCGTTGCCTTTAATGAGGAAAATGGACTGAAGCGGTCGCCTCAAAGAAAAAGGTCTAGACCTATTGCCGAGTTATAAACTCCGCTTCAATAGAATAAGACATACATAGAGGAGTAGAAGGCATGGAAAGTTTATAATCCTGAATGATTTTCCTTACAAGCAAACAAGACCAAGCTTGTCAGTTGGGTGAGGGGGCAGATAAAAAGGAACCAAGATGGGCCATCAAATTAGACTCTAGTGATTTTAGGAAGATGGGCTAGTGCATCATCGTCTTTATAATCGGTGGAGCTACATGGTTTGAGGTGGATGAGGCCCCTTCTTTGCTCTCCCTTTTCATGTCTGTTTGTTTTAGTTAAATACTTACTTGGGGCTTCAAATACCTGCATCAGTTTCGGGGAGCACATGTACTCACTTCAGAAGTGAAGAGAGAAATCATTCTTGGTTCAACTAGTCTGGATGACCCTCTCCAGTTCATGCGGTCAGTATGACAAACTTATACGTGGTGTCTTTGTGGTAATTCTGGTGTTATTCTTATGTATATGAAAGAACCCTGGGTTTGAGCTTGTCCATAAAGGTCACATCACCCAAGTCTTGATAGTTTCTATAAGGAATTTTCGTGATCATTGTCATCCTTTGGGATATACAGAAATGACTTTTTTGGACAATGATCACAAGCTTGCTCATTGCAAAAAAATAGGATTTAAGTTGATGGATAATGCACCTTTGCCAGATAACAATCTCCAGTGTAGCTCAGTACTATGGCCTAATCCTAAGGTTTAATCACTGATGCTTATGCAAGAAATTTTATGTTATCTGATTGAAGGTTAATACCAGGAAATTTCACACCTTTCTAGACCTATATCTTAAGAGGTACTCTGAAGTAATGCTAGATAAACAGGTTCCTCAATTTTATTTATTTGGAACTGCAGAAAGTGAGGATGCTGACAGCTGAAGAAATTTCACTTGGTGACCTTCAAATTTGAAATTATACTGCAGCTTTAGGCCCAACTTTCACAAATAGGCAGTTAGATACCTAGGTGTTCCAAGAAAATCATTGTTTTTGGTTTTAAGATGTAGTGTGCAAGCATTTGAGTGTAAATTATGATTGTCACCATTTGTAATGTAAAAGAACTTGTAATAAGAATGTAGTGATTTAGAACCGTCGTGTGTTATTTCATGGGCACTTGCTATAAACTGAATTAGCGCAGGAGTTTGTAGATAGTAATAAATCTACCTAGTCCGTTGTAATTCCCTTTGGTCAAGCGCATTTGTGGTTTTGCATTCTCTTGGCCTTTTGAGTTTGTGTGCAGAATGTACAGGTAATAAGCAGCAACTGTTTACACGTGTAGGTGTGCATTCTCTTGGGACCTTAGATGGTATGGCATGTTTACACATGTATCTCGCCTGTCGCCTTGCCGTTGCTAACTGTACTCCACAATATTGACGTAGCAACTGTTTTCTCCAGATTGTTTCTAAGTTTTATGAACATTTCAGCGAAGTGCATCGGGTTTCATCAGGAATGCATGATGAAACTTGCGCAAGTTCTTCCAAATGCTAGTTTCTTTCATCTTATAGAACTGCACAAATCCTTTGTTCAGAATCGAACTCATGCTCTCATCCAAGAACTTGCACATCGATTCCTTAGCATTCATTGACATGGACAGAAGAACTGCTGAGCCTCATGTACGGGAAGAGATGCAGAGCAGTGCGAGCAGTTTTTGCTCTGCTGTGTCATAATCGCTCGTTCACGAAGCTGACATAACAACACTACAACAGCACAGGAACCCACTACACAATAATCCATCTTTTTGCCATTCCACTTCTAAAATTGTTTTCTTTCTGCACAAAAACTGAGCCTGTGTAAACTGTGTTCTCATACAACAACACTATCAGTCTCACTGTTGTTAACACTAACGGGGCTATTGTACATGCAGAGAACTTTACACTTGATCACACCACTGCTAGCTGCATACACATAGAACCCTGGGGCCACCATCGTCCTAACATTCGCCGGACTCAACCGGGGAACTCTCTCAGAAGCTACATCTTCCATATATCCGGAGTCAAACCGAGCTCCTGAGTCCACTCGAAGAACCGGTATCGGTGGGTGAACTGATCGAGCCAGTAAGTGAACAAGCCAGACTCCCTTTGCAGCACTGAAGAAAGCTTGGAGTAAAGATTCCGGCCATGCTTTAGCCCAAGCAAGCATGCTAACAACTTCGCCCATGCGCCTGTCGCAGAACCTGCTCAGTCCTTCACTGAAGTGTCTTGTTCCACTACTCAAAACATCCTCCCATGTAACTCCATGGACGGTTTCGTAAGCTGCTCGGTTGGATTCACACTGGGCAGCTGGATCAAAGATTCCTTCGCCGGTAAGCCCGAACCCTGCTTCAAAATCAGAGTAGAATACACGGTTGAGCAAAGCTTCAAGGTAGAATAACAAGCTCCTTGCGTTACGGCACTGAGCTGCTGGGACGCCGAACGGTTGTAACAGCGCAGCGAGACGGTCCATGCATTTCGGGCCCGCACCATGACGCATCTGGGCAGCGAGAGCTCGGCTTAGGTGGCGCACGCCGGAGCGAGCTTCAGAGACCGATCGAAGGAATGGGTCGACTTGAAGCAAACCGACTATGCCGGGAAGGCGCGGTTGAGGTTGTGATTGATGGGTGGTAGTGTTAACGCTGCTGCTGCAGCGATCGAGAGCTGATTTAAGATCATGACAGTAACATTCCAGGCGATCCAGTTTCTTCTCGAGCTCGGCGAGGGATGTTTTCAGTCTGGTAGATTCTGCTACGGCTTCGTCACGCTTTCGCGTGGCGTGTATGAGTTTCCGCGAGAGCTCAGCGGCAGCCATCCTCCACTCTTCCTCGCGGGCAGAAGCCGGCGCCTTAGAGCTCGAAGAAGAAGCAGAAGACCGCGGACTCCGTCGAGTGAGCGAGTGAAACAGAGCACGAATCATTCCGTTTGGTCCCGGACTAGTGTTAATTCCGCTGGAATCAAGAGGCACTACAGAAGTGGATGAAGTTTTGTCCCTTGCCGAAGGCCGGCACTTGTTGCACGAGACAGTGAAGTCCTCTACCTTGCTGCTTATTCTCGTTTGCTTCTTTGCTTTCGCTGGAGTTGTAGAAGAAGTAGAAACAGAGCTACTAGTACTGTTATTGGTTGGAGTTGGAGTAGTAGTAGTAGTAGAAGAAGGATGCAGAGGGGTTGGTTGGTGTTGGTAAGCCATCAACGCCATTGCTACTGAGCTTGTCTTTTCTTTTGGCTCTGTTTCTTCGTCTCCTTCTTCTTCCTTCTTGTTCTCCATTATCTTATAAACAACCCACAAACACAATGAAAAGATAACTTTTTAGCCATCTCCTTCTAAACTAAACGATATATATATATAGAAAACAAACAGAGCCAAAAGAAAACTGTATATATGAAAATATAAAGTAATACTCACCGGAGTGAAGATTGGAGAGCGAGGAGGTGTTGCAGACTGCTTGGTCGATGCCGGAGAAGGTGAAGTAGTTGTAGCAGCGACAGACGCCATTGAAAAGTTTTTTCTCTACGCTAGTTATAGCTAACAGAAGCTTATTAGTTGTTCTTCTTCTTCTCACTACCACACTGTCAAGACTTGAATGCTTGTAGTGAAAGTTGATAAATAAATATGCTTGCAGTGTTATATAATAAGTAATATTACATTGAGTAGAAATGGATTGTAAAGTGAAGAAGATAGCCACGACAACTAACACTCCATTAAGCAAGCCAAGCAAGAGGGATTACAATGAAAGATAAATAATGTAATGCAACGCAATGTTGATTTGATGTATCGATCGATGGATGTAATGATTTCATGGTGTTGGTTACGAGAGACTGAGGGCAAGAGGAGAGAGATCCAATAGTAATAAAATTGGAAGCGGAGCAGTAGTTGGATCCTGTGAGAGGAGAATAAATGCAAGCATGTCTTTCTTTCAAAATTAAATAAGAGAGTCACAAATTACATTTAGTGTTGAGCGTCTCTGGAAGGGAAGCCTGAGCATTGAATGCATGCTACGAAATTTTTATTTTTTCTTTGGAAAAACAACGCTGTGCTGCTATGAATTGAATTTGTCAGATTATTGATTAGTCAAATCTATAGCAAGAAAAATAGATAAGTTCTATTTTTGCATCCAAAGCTTCTACAAATCCCCGTTCCGTCGAAGCACTTCTCGGTGGATAAAACACACCGGTGGAGGACTTTATGCCGATTCCCATCCTAGATGTTCTGCTACATCGGCAAAAATATAATTTTCTTACATCTGTATGATGTTGAAATCGGCTTAATTTATATAGACAATCATCTATAATACCGTCTTTTGCATTATGCTTTCACGTTGATGTTAGATATCGTGTATTTTTTAAGCTTGTGAGTAAGATTTTTCACATCACATTCTATTATTATTTCATTTTATAGTAGGAGAAGCTTAATGTTCAGAAATTGTTGAAAATATAATGAACGGAGCAGGCGTGAGGAGGAAATAATTTAAGTGAAGTATAAAGTAAGCAATTCAACTCTAGTTGAGATTATTAACATTATTGTATCATTAATTGGTACAAGGGAGATCACCTAATTGGCAGCTGTATTAATAGGAGATTTCTTCTCTTGTAAAGAATCTAAGTAATGTCGTATTAAATTAACAACTTGTTCCAAATGGTTTCACACAATTACAAGTCGCACAAATTTACAAAAGTAAATATTATAAAAATATAAATCGATAAATAAATTTTAAAATAATAATTAAAATACTAAGGTGAATTTTAGAATTAAAATTTGGTGATATTAAAATTTGAAAAAGTAAAGATAAAATTTATAATAAATAATTACAATATATAAAATAATTTAATTAAAATTTAAAAAAAGAGAATAGAATTTTTAATAATTGAAGCATGCACTTGAGAGATGGCAATGGGTAAACTTAGAAGGGGCTCAACCTATCCGTATTTTAGTAGATAATAATAAAACATCACAGCAAGCCATAATTTTGGTATTAAGCAAGTAAGAAGGAACTTTCTGAAACCAACATTTGAAAGCTCCCTGTTTATTATTACTTAATTAATACCGATAATGATATCATCAGCAACCGTTAGAAAATTTCTGACTCATAAAAATATAAGAAAACGGAGCTGGTAAGCCTAATTAAATATAATGCATGGAAGGAAAAGATCGAAAGGAAGAACCGAAGAAGAATGGTACAGGGATGGAGGTTGCATTTATGGTCCTTTTCACCCCCACAAGAACTATTAAAGACATTTTGGGCCCCAAGAAAAATTGCAGATCCAAAGCAAACGGGCATGTGAATGCCATTAAATTTTGATGTAGCACAGAAACTGCACCTTGCGTTGCTGGTAAGTTGCATAACGTACATATTTGATCAGCCGTGACTCAAAAGGTTTTTTTTTAGTCCTCATCACTGTTCTGACTTTCTGAGTTTCCCATTCACATAGCTAGTGCAGATTTCCTAACAGAAGGTAATTTGATCTTTTCATGGATTTTTCTCAAGCACACCAGTTATTTATTCCGGAAAAGTGCAACTGTTGTTCTATGTATGTGCAAGTGTGTGAGCAGAGATCTACCAGTTTCAACTGTAGAGTCTCTGAGGCTTGCTTCCAACATAAAATGAAATAATAGCAAACTATAAGTTGCAAAAAAAGTATATGCTGGCATGCTCCATTAGTGCATAAACTACTATCTCCTACACAATACCCATTATTATAGCTTTTATTATTATAAAGCTTCCGTTTTGTTTTGTTTTTCATCTTAAGCTATACCATATACTTGACTTTCAATGCATGCGGATGGCTCATTCGTAGCAACAACGCTGTCAACGTATATAAACAAATACAACCATCATTGTTACCTATATATAAACTATGCACAGCCATATTTCAACATGATAACATTTCCACTCATCATGTATATATATTGTATACAAGGACCACAATTACGCAACCATCCAAAGAAGGCTTAGCTTGCATGCTGACCCGGTCAGACGGAGCCACGCTGAAAAATTAATATCATGCAGAAGTAGAACCATCCAAGTATACATCCAACATTAATATTGAAACGTTCCAGTTCATTATGGATATGGTAAGAGACTGAAGAATGATGGTTTTTCATGGACTTTTTATTGAGCTAAATTCCAAGAAACAGCAACACAACAGCGTGGACTGACCGGAGTTTGTCCAAATAGCACGGGATTGAGTCGCCGGAGTGCTGCGGGTTTGTGAAAGTCAGCCATCGCCCGGGCGTGATGAAATTGCATGATCTACTACTGAACTGGTTCGGTCATACTGGTGCTGTGAAGTTCTAAATGGGCCAATAATAAGAACCGACGGTGGGGGCTTGGATCAATGGACATCAACCAACTTTCTAAACTGGTCCTGGCTCGGACAAAGGCAGACCAGAGTCTCGACGGCATATAATACTTTGTGTTAAGAATTAGGATTAACTTATAAATAAAGAATATTTTGACCGCTACTTTCATGGATGGTTGAAAGTATATATATAGAGACTAAAATGTTTAAAGTTTAAAAATATTCAAAAGTGAGGAATAATTAATATTAATATGCATGGTTGAAAAGAAAGAGAATATGAATTGGGTGGAACATGAAAGTGGGTCTAGAAATAGAATGTAAAAAGATTTAGGGGGGTTTGGGATTGCTTATGAAAATTTTTTTTTTTGAAATGGAGCTTTTAGGAGAAAAAAGAATAGCTTTTAAGAAATGGAGAAAAAAGGAGCTTTTCTGAAATTGTGTTTGGTAGTACTTTTGGATAAATTGCTTTTCAAGTGAAGAGATTAAAAATTACTGAATTATTTTTTGATATTTTGTGTTAGTTATTGATGTATATATACTAAATTATTGATGCTATTTTGAACAAAATATTTATTTAAACAATACTATATTTAATAAAGTGACTTTGTATTGAATTTTTTTTTAAAAAATAGAAATACTTATATTAATTATTTTATATAAATATCTGTTAAAATTAAAATTATTATTATTTTATAAAATAGTTTGTTAAATAATTATTTAAAATATTTGTTAAATATTGATAGTTAAATAATTTATTAAATATTGAATAAGTTGTTAGATATTTAATAATTTTTTAAATAATTTATTAAAATTATTTTAGATAATATTTGTTCTCTTTACATAATTATTTTAGATAATACTTATTTTGAAGTTAAATTTGTAATTTAAATAGAGTAGCGTTTTGATTAAAAGCAATGGTTCGAATATGCTGCGTTTTAATCAAACACTATCAAATAATGTACTTTTACTATATAGTGCATTTGGGGAACAAAAATTTTCCCAAACGCACTACTAAACGCACTCTAAACTTTTAGGTGAAATTTTTTCTTTTTTAACTTTGAAAATGTCAAAGAGACATTCAAATGATAGATTTTTATTACTACAGGTCTAAAATTATGCAATTTCGATCTAACCAAAAATAATCGTGTATCCCAAACGGACCTTTAATAGCCATGAGTTCGCCCAGTTGATTATGTTTAAGGCCAAGTCCAATCTAAAGCCCATTATTAAATTATTGTAAATTATTGTTAGCGTAAGAGCCCATATACGCGGAACCCATGCAGCTTTACTAGGCTTAATATTAAATAAAGCCCTGAAGATTTCTCTCTATGCTGCGTCTGTTCCCTGCAACAACTGAGCTTCTCCGGCGAGCAGTGGCCTGAGATGGCGTGCGTTTATATACCTGTACAAAACTCGGAGGAAGAAGTTAGGGTGGCGCTAGATCAACTTCCCCGCGACGCAACTGATATTCTCGATATACTCAAAGCCGAGCAAGCCCCGCTAGATCTCTGGCTAATCATCGCCGTGGGTTCTCATTGGTTGCTTGTTTTCGATTCGATGGCGAATTGACCTCGAGATTGTTTTTGAAATTTTTAATGGAAAATTATTTTGGTGATTACCTATTTCATGCTTAAGCGTTACTGATTAGGCATTACTGTTTATCAGAGGGAGTACTTCAAGCAAGGAAAACTAGAACAGTTTCGACAAATTTTGGAGGAAGGATCAAGTCCAGGTGCTTGTTATGTTTTATCTTTTTGCTGTCAAGTTCCGGGATGTAAGCTGTATATAGCCCTAATCTCCATAGGAGATGGTAGCACTCAATGAAATTGTTACTGATTATGAAAGATCACGGTTTTTTGGCTTTGTTACAGAAATCGACGAGTACTATGCTGATGTCAAGTATGAAAGGATTTCGATCTTGAATGCCCTCGGAGCCTATCATACTTATTTGGGAAAGATTGAAACTAAGCAAAGAGAGAAGGATGAGCAATTCAATTTGGCAACTCAGTACTTCCATAGAGCATCAATGATTGATCATGAGGCTTCTACATGGATTGGAAAAGGTCACTTTTTGTCCTTAAGAATTTTAATGTCATTATTGGAACTTCCTTAAGCTTCTGTGTATGGTTGTGTCGTGTCCCATTGGTGGAGGGAGTACTTCATTAACTTTATCATCTGATCTTATTACAAGATTAATAGTGCGTAACTATCATTGTTAGAGGAATATATGTTACTCTCCCCGTTCAAAAGAGTGCCCGAGTTTCTTTAACAGAGAGATATGTTTTGGGGGTTATTTTATCACTGTTTGCTAATATAGTAATGCTTTATAGTATGCTTGTAGTTTCAGCGATGTGCTTCTAATGCTTTTAGTTTCGTGTCACCTTATATACAGGTCTGTTGTTTATCATAAAGGGCGATCTTCATAATGCTCGAAGTACATTTCAGATTGTGTTAAAT
The DNA here is from genome assembly GCA_019914995.1 of Acanthochlamys bracteata. Lineage (NCBI taxonomy): Eukaryota > Viridiplantae > Streptophyta > Magnoliopsida > Pandanales > Velloziaceae > Acanthochlamys > Acanthochlamys bracteata. The sequence continues at coordinate 3,763,149 of CM034126.1, forward strand.
GGTGACCCAAATAATGTTCCTGCAATTCTTGGTATGGTATGTGACAGATGCTGACTTTAAGAACTTACTTCAATTTTGATACCCACTAACCCATCTTATTTCTGCCTAGGATGTCTACCATGTGCTGTAATATAATTATTAATATAACAACCACCATCATCAGCTTAAACTTTGAATCAACTAGTATGTTCACACCTTGCACTCCTTCTCTCTCTCACACACACACACACACACACACACACACATCAAGTTTGAGTTACTTTTCCTACTCCTTGGAAACTGTGTTCATAGTGTCTCAGATATTCTAATCATCGGTTTTGGTAAGAATGTGGACGGCATATAACTCACATGGTCTGGTCTTTGATATACTCTTTTTAAAATTGAATGATGCAATGATACATACTGAATTTATGAGGTATAGCATATATTTCATGCTGATGATCACTTCACTTTACATTGTTGACCCTAGATGGAGGACTAAAACACTCTTGTTCATTATTTTTCTTGTATTCTGAAGGGTTCCATGAAGGTGTAGTGGGAGTAAATGCAATTTTGGTTTACGTAAATATTGTCTGATGCATTTTTTCTTCATAGTCTCCTCAAGTGATAATTCCTAATTTATAGCTGTTTTATCTGCCTTGTTGTAATATAACCTTTTCTGCCTCAGGCTTGTGTTGAATTTAATGCTGGGGAGAATGAAAATCAGTACAAAAAAGCTTTGGAGCTCTACAGGAAGTCACTTGAATATTTCAAGGTTTATATTCAAATATGTTATAATTTCTGACCACCTTGATTCCATCTGATAGCCTTAATTCTGTGATTCTGCTGTGTTCCACTACTCATGTGCATATTGTGTTCACATTGGTAGCGCTGCCATATTGTATCTTTATTTACTGCCTTGTCTTGCCAGAAAGCATTGCAATTACACCCTGGTTGTCCTGCAGCAGTGAGGCTTGGCATAGGTCTCTGTCGATATAGACTTGGTCATTTTGAAAAGGCTAAGCAAGCCTTTCAACGAGTCCTAGAGGCAAGCCATCAATTTTTCTCAAGTGAAAATTCTCATATGACTAACTTATATTAATTCTTCTTTTAAATTTGCAGTTAGATCCAGAAAATGTTGAAGCTTTGGTGGCTCTGGGGATTATGGATCTGCAAACAAATGATGGTAGACTAAAAATGGCAAATACATTTGCCGAACTTTGCTCTTTACAAGAAATGCTCTCTTCCAGTTTCGAGCTTCAATAAGGCTTCAGTTTCATGTATCTTGCTAAGTTTTGGTGTGCTGAAATTTTCTGTAGCCTTTGGAATTCAATTTGGAATGAGGAGAATGCAAAGGGCTTTTGAGATACATCCATACTGTGCAATGGCCTTAAATTATTTAGCAAATCACTTTTTCTTTACGGGGCAGCATTTTTTACTTGAGCAGCTGACAGAAGCTGCTCTCGCTGTCAGCAGTCATGGGTTGATGAAAGCACACTCCTTCTACAACCTTGCAAGGTCATACCACAGCAAGGTTCGCTGTGCCCATTGCATTCATGATGTTACTTTTGATTACACATCTTTGAATTTTATTTCCCTTCTTACTCCTGTCATTATTCTTACAGTTTAAATGGAATTTATGTATGCTTGGTGATAAGACTTGTTTCTACTGAAATTGCAGGGTGATTTTGATAAGGCTGTGAGGTATTATGCAGCATCTGTTAAGGAAGTCGATAGGCCACACGAATTTATCTTACCATATTATGGTGCGTATCAAGAATTTCTTGATAGGAAACAACAGCCACTATAATTGTTCGTCATCCTTGTTCCTATACCTAATGTATACTCTAGTACCTGCTTTACTTTGTAGTAAACAAGAAAGAGGTTTTGGTAGGGTTCGTCCTTCAGTTTATATCTATGATCTCCGACTATCTTGTTATTTGTCCCTGGTGATTATTCCGTTATGTTTTTTGACAGGTCTTGGACAAGTCCAACTTAAACTTGGAGATCTTAGAAGCTCTCTGGGTAACTTTGCAAAGGTGCTTGAGGTGTACCCTGAAAATTGTGAAAGTCTGAAAGTGAGCTACTTTTTATTAGTTTGTTTGGTTGTCACAATGTAATGTGTGACTTTTGTTGATGCCTGGTGATTCTACTAATTTAGTGTCTTTTACTTTTGAAAGGCTGTTGGACACATCTATATTCAACTAGGTCAGAGTGAAAAGGCTTTGGAAAGTTTCCGGAAGGCTACACGTATTGACCCAAAAGATGCTCAGGTTGATTTTTCTAGGTCTTATTTTTAAGCAAAATCCCATCAAATTTGAAGATGATGTTTCTACACCTGATTTTTGTTTCAATTTTACTGTCATGATTTAATCTTTGGACCAATGATTTCCGAAAGAATTAGTCGCATGGAAATATTTCTACGTAAAATTAATTTGTATATAGTGAAAAGATAAACTCCTAAAAGGAAGATTGAATGCTAGATCTCTCGATAATTCTATACTTCACAATAAAAAGAACAGCAGTTTGGACCCATAAATCTATTAGGTACTTACTCTGGATGTTACCTTGGGATGTGTATACCCTATGTACAATAGGAGAATAGGAGTATATTTTAGTTGGCTCTCAAACCACCTAAACCCTATTGTATTATATTTCCTATAAGTTTGATTTGATGCATCACTAGTGGTACAAAGAGTGCTCTTAAGAGAAATTTGTGCTTGTAGCTAATCCAACAAGGAGAACCTCTCTCTCTCTTCTATCTCTCTCTCTCTCTCTCTCTCTCTCTCTCTCTCTCTCTTCTATGCGCCTGCCCCGAAGTTACCAACATTACATGGATCAAATTTGGATCTTCATTTTAGTTCATAGTTGGTTCAACATCTGAAAGCAACAATACTTACATCTGATGGCTGGATTTCTGGATTTAATATTCTGATGCTTGCAGTGCATCCATTGTCGCTAGAAATCATAATAAAGTGGGTTATTAGAGGTACTTGCTTAATCTCTAGGGTGGGTAAAAGGTAGCTCCTTGGGGTTGTTTTAGAGTAGGAGAATTTAAGGCTTAGGATTGAAGAGTTCTTATCTCGTCTGTGATTCTAATCCTATAATAATACCTAGTTTAAACGAATTGATGAAAGCGGCATTAGGATATGTGCAGTTTGTGAAACTCATTCAACTCCAAGAAACAGAAATATAAGCCACTTTTGCAGCATCCTACAGTTTTTTTTTTTAAATTTTAAATAAAACAGTATTGATTCAGTCTTATCTTAAACTTGTGAAGATATTACAAGAATTTGCACTGAGCTACTTGTTCGTCAAGTCGAGTAAAGTCCCTCAAAGCATGGTTATCTTGTGTTGGTCCAATTTATCAGCTATAGACTACGACTGCAAACCTCAAAAGTCACCCAACACATTAATAGATGTTCTTCCATTTAGGTACTGAATAGTAAACCATCTCTTGAATAGAGCTGACAGGAAGAGTAAGTGCTTTCCTTGTAGTTTAAAAATCTGTTTCATGATGCATAGTACTTTGTAGAGCTCATTCTTTTCTTGTTCTTTTGAAGTCTCTTCATGTAATTGAAGCTCTTAGTAATGCGTGATGCAGGCATTTATGGAGCTTGGGGAGCTGCTTATTCAATCAGATCCAGGAGCTGCTTTGGATGCTCTAAAAAATGTACAAGAAGGCTGATTAGTATTTATCTCATTTCTCTTTCCAAACAAATACCGGCCTCGCTATATTAGAAGTCCTGCTAATGGACTTGTTTCTGCATTCCTTTTGTTATCACTCTAGTTTTCTGAAGCGGCGTTTACGATTTTGGTAGGATCTATGCTTACGGTATTTCGATAATTGGTTTCTTCAAGGAAAGCCTTTGAAGAAGTGCTTCCTGTAGATCCAACATATAGCATGACCATTTGAAAGTAGTATTCGCAAGCAAAGACTTGGAGTTTATTTTAGATTTATTCATCTCATTTCTGATGGTTGTTACAAAGTCACCTCTGCTTGTGTTTCCTGCATTATCATCTTCACTGTGCTGGCAATGAATAGATCTGTGCTTCTCCACAAGTTTCTCTACTCGTCTTTCCTATTTCAAGCCCAGCATTTATATTCAGCACGCATCCTGAGGGAGTGTCCTCAATCCCTGTAGTGCAAGCAGAAAAGGAGGAATCGGTGGAAGGGACTTGAGATGAAAATACGTCTTTAGCATGCAGCGATGGAAAAAATATATATTCAAAACTATGTTTTTAGATAGGTTCTTAGGATTGATCATCAAGCATGGTTTCGAGATGGGAATTTCTTAATATAGAGTCCTTTCAATGTGATAGGAATTACTAAGTTTATCATATGGAAGGGTATGCTAGTAGGATGGTGGAGATATAACATAATAATAGGTTTATTTGGCACATGATCTAAGTATTCCAAAGATGTGCACCTCGGAGTGCCTTCACTTGTTGCAGTGTGGTTTGCAGCTATCAAATACTCCTTAGTTGCTTGTTTCATTTTCTACACAGACAATGAGACATAGTCATACTGTTGTCACTCGCATTTGTGCAGATTCAAAGCACGAACTTCTATTTTAGTTTCATTTAGTGAAAAAGATTTCATTCCTTAGTTGTTTCTGCTGAGTAGTTTCAAGATTAGCTTTAGCTTCGATGAAGTTGACTAACCTGGTAGTTTTATATCAAGAGTTCTTGTGCTGTATTTTCTCCAACATGGGAATCATGTGAACCATGAAATCTTATTACTGCATTTTCCTGTCATGGTACTGGAGACTATTGTTTAAATTTTGCTTCCTCATTTTGACTACTATTTTCAGGCCCACAACCTTCTCAAGAAGGGAGGAGATGAGGTTTCAATAGAGTTGCTCAATAATATTGGAATCCTTTACTTTGAGAGGGGCGAATTTGAGGTATATAAAAAGAGATAAGCTTGTTCTTCCGATTGCTGCAATAAGAAAGATGTTTTCGTGGTTCTGCATTTATAGCTTATCATATTCCTTTCATTTTACAGTTGGCCGAGCAAGCATTCAGGGATGCTTTGGGTGAAGGGATCTGGGTTTCTTTTGTCAATGGTAGCATAGGCAGGTCTGCAGTGGACTGTAAGGACTACTGTGCTCAGTTCAGGGATCTGAGATTATTCCATCAACTTGAAGAAGAGGGTACATCTTTAGATTTGCCTTGGGACAAAGTCACTACACTATTTAACTATGCGAGATTGTTTGAACAACAACATGAAAATGACAAAGCAAGTATACTCTATCGGCTGATCTTGTTCAAGGTTATAACTCCGTCTGAGATCATAATTGTCCTGATAAGTCTATCTTTCCAGTAGGCCATATATTAGTCTCTTCTGTAAGTTTTGGTCTGTTGGGCTTTTACTTGTATAATGCACTTTCACAATTGGGTTGCAGTTTTGAGATGGAAGCTCTCTGCCTTTTAGATCTTAAGCCGCTATTCATTTGAAATAGTGCAAATACTAACTCCATAGGCGAATTATTTATCTTGTAATGTTTTTGTTGATACCCATGACAGTGTCACATACCAATAAAAAAAACGTACTAACGTAGCACTTTGACAGCTGGGTTCAACTAAACCTTATATCTACATTTTCCTTTCTATCTTAGAAGAAAACTGTGATTCCCCTCTTGTTTACTCCTTCTGGCCCACTTTTTGAAATCAATCATTAGTTTCCAAACACCTATCACAAGGTGCCATACAACAAAAATAGGTGTGCAGAAAGGGGTACTCAAAGGGTACCCATAGTATTACTCCTATTCTTTAAGTTTCATAGAGTATGTTCTCATGATTGTTCATTTATTCTTGCAGTTTCCAAATTATATCGATGCCTATTTGAGGCTTGCTGCAATTGCAAAAGCACGGAATAACATTCCACTAAGCATAGAGTTGGTATATGACTAACCTTAGTCTGTTCTCTCATGGAAATCCTCTCCCCTAAAACTGTATTTTCCTTGTCAAGGTTTCTGATGCCCTCAAAGTAGATGAGAGATGCCCTAATGCTTTATCTATGCTTGGTCATTTGGAGCTTAAAAATGATGACTGGGTCAAGGCTAAGGAGACCTTGCGTGCTGCGAAAGATGCAACTGACGGGAAAGATTCTTATGCAAATCTGTCTCTGGTGCGTTAGGTTTCTACAAGTTAGAAGCAAGCAACTTTTGTTTTTCCCCCTTATTCATTTTCATAGTAACGTGTCTCAATAATGGTGGCTGAAATCATGCATCTGCTCTACCTTTAATCATTGTCGACAAGTTTTACTTGTTCACTCTATTAGATCATCTAATACCGACATCTTGAGGCAGGGAAATTGGAACTACTTCGCAGCTCTACGATCTGAGAAGAAAGGTGCGAAATTGGAGGCTACACATCTTGAAAAGGCAAAAGAACTTTATACCAAGGTATATTCTCTTGGTCCTTTATACTCCTTTTGTATTAGATGTCACAGAGGAGGGAGCGGCTGCATCCTTCCCCTATATATATATATATATGATAGAGGCACATGACATTCTTAAAGGTACATGGTGCACATGCCGGCCAATCTTTTGACCGGCGAGATATCCAAATTCAATCTCTACCGTTGGATATGAAAAACTATGAGTTGAGAATATTTGATAAAATTTCAGCTCAATCGGAATACGAACCGACCTCCATCAGAACTTCTTAATCAAAATGACATAAAATGTTAAATTTGACAAAAGATATATATTTCGTTTTTGTGTCACTTTGATCAAGAGTTCCCGATAGAGGTCGGTTCGTATTCCAATTGAGCTGAAATTTTATCAACATGTTCTCAACTTATGGTTCTTCATATCCAACGTTAGAGATTGGATTTGGATGTCTCGCCGGCCACTTTTGGCCGGCATGTGCATCATGTGCCTTTAATGATGCAATGTGCCTCTATCCTATTCCTATATATATATATATACATAGCAGTTACTTTTCTTTAGCCGCCATGAGGCAGTATTTCCAAGATATGTTGATTCTAATGGTGCACTTTCTGTACCCCAATGCTAGAATCCCAAACTACTGTTGATAATTTAGCATCATGAAGCTTCAAAAATCATGCAGCCTTTTGTATATTACCTTTTTGTTGTTGAGCACATGTATGTTTTTGGGTACACAACTTATGTGCTAACTTATAACCTTTTTGAAATCCATAACTTAATGGCAGCATTGAAGTTAAAGAAATATTTCATCAACCCATCTTTATTAGAGATATTTGTGTTAAATTGACTTACCTGAACCAGGCAGTCATGCATGTTCTTTTGGGTAGTTAGATGTGAATAATCCTTGTATTGTTATGGCTCTCATTACATACTACATTCTACTTCTAATGGGTGGTTTCACAGGGATTCAGGGTGACATAAGAAAATTTACCATCTTTAATCTGGATTTATGTGCAGTTTCTTTTGATTTCTCCTTAAAATTTATGTGATGTTTTATTTCAAAGCTATCGTACAGGTTTTGATTCTGCATCCTGCTAACTTGTATGCTGCAAATGGCGCTGGTGTTGTATTGGCTGAGAAAGGTCAATTTGATGTCTCAAAAGATATCTTCACTCAGGTAGTTAGCTATTTGCTTTTTTTCCTTTTTTCCTGCTCGTTTATCATGTGGTAATTAATAAAATATGCATGTGTATTGAGCACAGGTCCAAGAAGCTGCATCTGGAGACATATTCGTACAGATGCCAGAAGTGTGGGTAAATTTAGCTCATGTCTATTTTGCCCAAGGCCACTTTGCGTTGGCTGTAAAAATGGCAAGTATTTATCATATCATCTTGAGTTTTTTCTGTCCTCTTTAAGTTGCTTTATCGACACATTCTTTATTGCAGTACCAGAATTGCTTGCGGAAGTTCTCTTGCGGAACTGATACTCATATTCTTTTGTATTTGGCTCGTACTTATTATGAAGCCGAGCAATGGCAAGAATGCAAGAAAACTTTGCTAAGAGCCATCCACTTGGTACCTTCAAACTATACCTTCCGTTTTGATGCTGGAGTTGCAATGCAAAAGTTTTCAGCATCAACACTGCAAAAAGCTAAAAAGTCTGCAGATGAGGTCAGCATCATACTAGTTAATGTGTTAGTGTGACCATCCACTGTCTTCTTGCATGTTTATAGTTAATTCACTTTCTCTGTTTTATCATCTGTGATGTGCATCTTCTTTGTTATTAAATTAAGTTTTACATTCATTATCTTCACATTACTGGATTTAAACATTTTTTGGTGGTCATTTAAAGACTTTGGCATTGGAATGGTTGATTATTGGAAGGAAGCAGTTCTGTATCCTGCCTGGGCCAATCAGTACATCAGCCAATCAAGGGACTCTTGCAAAATATCAAACTGCAAGATAACTTAAAATACAACAATGCAAACTTATTGTTCTTTGTTACGTGGGTTGTCGATACTTAAGTTCTTGGGTTGTTTCATTGGAAATAACTAAAGGCAAAGCATAATTATGTTTTATACTTAGAAGAGTGAAAAAAGAAGATATACAGAATATGTAGGCCAATTTTTGGATATGTGGGTTGACAGTTTCTCAATGTTAGTGGTGAAACTAGTTGAATGTGCAAGGATACATAATATGTAGGCCATTTTTGGATATATGGGTTGACAGTTTCTCAATGTTAGGGGTGAAACTTGTTGATATGCAAGGTGGTTGCCATGATCTGTCCCAAATTCTCTTGAAGGTTCCATTATTAGTGTCTTATGACTTTTCTTTTCTAATCTAGGTCCGTGCAACTGTGGTGGAACTGAAAAATGCTGTCCGTGTCTTTAGTCAGTTGTCTGCAGCATCCAGCTATCAGTCTCATGGGTTTGATGAGAAAAAGATCGAGACGCATGTTGGCTATTGCAAGCATTTGCTTGATGCTGCTAAGGTTCATTATGAAGCAGCAGAGCGTGAGGAACAACAAAACCGGCAGAGAATGGAAGTTGCTCGCCAAGTGAGCTTGGCTGAGGAGGCACGTCGTAAGGCTGAAGAACAAAGAAAAGTTCAGGCAAGTAATGATCCTGGATCATGCTTTCTCTTAATGCCAATTTTTTTCAAGCACTTTGAGTTTGACTTGCATATTTTGAAACTATGTTGCAATAGATGGAAAGAAGAAAGCAAGAAGAAGAATTGAAGCAAGTGATGGAACGGGAGCAACACTTTGAGCGTCTAAAGGTAAGTAGTGTTTCCTTACGAGTTTGACCATTCGAGGTATAGCAGATGAAAGAAACCTGTACTTTAACTATTAGAATGCCATGTGTTGGTTACTTAGATTGGATTTTTGACTAACACACTTTTCGGATTTATCTTGTTTGTGACATAGTTATCTCATGTGCATATTTACTTAATAAGGAAACTTAAAATAATATCTATTATATTATCTGCAAGCTACATTGAGAATCTCCACTCACTGAAAAACTATTGAGAACAATATCACTAGCTGCTATTCACCTATTTGGCTATTTGCGGTAGTTTATATAGAGGAAACATGGTCATAGTTGGAATTATGTTAACCTTAGTAAATCTACTAATGAAGACGGTATAATTACTTGATAAGGCTTAAGAAAGCATGACCTATAGTTATTAAGGAATGACTGCTACCGGCTGTTTAGATCACTTCTAAAGGCTTGTGCACATCATTGAACTGTCTACTATTCTACGAGCGCGCAGTTTTTATGTTTTACATTAAAGTGGCTTTTCTCCTTTAGTTTTTCACAAAAACTAGTTGTTTGACAGTATTATTCTTTATATAATGTTTGTCAAAATACAGTTAACTTTGTGTTTTGAATGCTTGTGCAAGCACAATCGTACATTGAAATCAAGTCACTGCTTGCTAAACTGCTTCCTTGATATCCAGGAGCAATGGAAGAGCTCTTCCAATATGCCTAACACTAAGCGGAAAGACAGATCAGTAGGCGAAGATGAAGATGCTAGTGAAAGGAGGAGAAGAAGAGGTGGGAAGAGAAGGAAGAAGGATAGAAGGGCTCACTATGAACCTGAGGAAGATGCTGACATGGAGGAGCCTGAAGAAATGTACGAAGATGCGCAACTGAGAAATGAGATGGAGGATGATGGAGCTGAGAAGGCAGAAGATCATCTTCATGCTGCTGGACTTGAAGATTCTGATGCTGATGATGACATGGTACGATTAACATAATTGGTTAAACTTCTTGCTGTTGTGACCAATTATGAACCCAACTGTAAAGTAGGATTTACTTTGTGACTCCTTCAAACTCATGCACAGATTCTTCTAGACTTCAATTCATTGAATATGCTGTTGGACAACCTGTCATACTTCTGCATGAGTGACGTAGTACTATAATGCATCTGCAAATATCTAGATGGATAGTCGGTAAAAGTTGTTTCTGAATAGTGATATTCTGCATAATCATGGAACCACACTGTATATGATTTACAAATCTAATAACGGACAATGTAGTTGCTTATTGGTCTTGTATATGCAAATACTATTTGAATCCAAATTGATCAGATATTCTGATGGTTGGCATGTCCTCAATGGTGCCTTTATGTGTAGGATGATGCTAACCATTTCGTTCCTTTTCCAGCATGATTTGATAAATCTTTTTCTATTATGTGTTTAGGATGGAAGAGCATCAGCTGCAAATCGGAGAAAACGAGCCTGGTCGGAATCTGATGATGATGATGATCAACAACAGCAGCAATCAGAGAAACCGGACTTAAGTCCTCCTGGTGAGAAGGACGATCCAGCAGGAAGTGATGGGGAACTCCGCGAGAGAGACAAAGGTAAGCATGGTGCAAACCATGCTGATAACAACACCGATGGTGAGGAATATGAAGATTGAAATGGTCCGTGTATAATTTATGAGAACTAGGCCATGACAGTGCACAGGTTGACAGGCAATTAGGAATATGCAGCTCTGTGGAAGTGGAACCGCCTGTCAGTGTGATTTACGTTTCTATTCAGAATCAACTTAATTTTAACTTGTAAAATTTTGTAAAAGGAAAGAGGAATTATTGTGCTTGTGTCTCTAACATACACCGGCCCTTCCGACCTACTTGAAAATTGGTATAAAGATTTAGATTTAACAGAGCGGGGAAGTGAATCACTTATAGTCTTGCTATTTACTCTATTTGATCATTGTTAATTGTTAATGGTAGAATCCGCCCTTACTGATGTTCAAAAGATCTTTTAAATCTGACAACAGTGGTTAAGATGTCACTCTGTGGTTATGATTCTGTAATATCATTGAACTCGTATAACATTTTTATTATTGTCACTCTGTGCTTATGATCACTAATTAGCTCATATAGTACAAACAATGGTTGATATGTTGTTACTCTATCCGTAAATTGCTGTTATCACCATTCTTTATCTTTATTTCTTGAATGTGTATAGTTGATACGGTTTGTTGTTGTTCTGCTGGATGTATGAAAGAGAAATACTAGAAGTTCATGAATATTAATATCTGAATACTTTAATTTAAGACTTATGAAATACTTTTTTTTAAAAAAGTATTTTAAATATATTCAAAATTTTTCTACTTTTTATCTAAATAATAATAATTATTATAAATATCAATAAATAAAAATATGATATATAAAATAATTATTATAAAAACTTATAAAATTTTGTTAAAAAATATATAAATAAACGCACTTATCAAACGGTGGATAGTTTGCGAGGGCTTTCCGTTTGGCTGCCATTGCGTGCAAGACGGTGGAGTACATGTTAGTTAATAAACAACAATAGACATCATAGCTCCACCACAAACGTGCACGTAATGGACCAGAAAGTGAGAGCATAGAAGAAGGTCGTTCCATTCGGAAACAAAACTTGTGAACCATTAGAACTCAATGTTGCAAGTCGCATGTTCGTAACAATCAGCTGTAGGTTTTCTTTCATTCCTTGACAATAATTGATGTACCATTTCGTCTTACATATTATTCTTTCTTAGCAACAAACTCACAAAACCCACCAACAACATTACATTATTCTTTCACAGGCTTTCTTTCAAGCCCAAATGACCCAGCGTGGCCCAAACGGTCGCTTCTAACCACTGGGCAGCTGTTCCAAGCTCGTCGACCACTCTCTTGTCCATCCCCGTTCTTATGATCGGTGGAAAAAATAACCAAGCTCCAGTTACTGCTACAAATCCTACAGCAAGCGGCACAGATAGCGCCGGACGAATTGTTAGTCCCCATCGCTTCCGCGCTTGCATCTCTGCAACCACGCAAAGCCCGTGAAGGAAAAAGAAACATGTCATCTCCCCTGAAGGCATCACTAAAGGCGCTATGTAAAAGATCATCAGCTCATGCATGATCCCTGATACGAAGAACGTAGCGAGAATTGCTACTTCAGTTCCGCAGCGTTTACGCAAAGGAACGTAAACGGAAGGACGGAGTATACTTGTGACCATGAGATTCCATCGCCGGCCCCAAAATTCACTGAGAGATGTCGAGAGATACGGCGCGTCGAACTGCGGCTCGAGGTCGATTCCGAGCAGTTGACGAGCTAGTAAAGCCGTTCCGGAGAGGATTATTTCGAGCGTGACATAGATATGGCAGCAGTAGAGAAGGATGAGAAGGTAATGGTTGATGGATTCTTTGTAACGGTAAATCAATGCGAGAACAGCTAGTAAAACAGCGTTGAAAGCTGTTGAATTGATTACATAAAGAAGAACTTTATTGCTGATCAATGGCGATGATGATGTTGATGATGATGAGTTCTTGGTTTTGTTTTGTTCGCGGAGTTTGACAGGCAGAGAAGCAATAAAGATGAAAGTAAGAAGAGAAATAGAAGGGTTGAGAGGGCCGGAATTGAAAGCGAGGAGTGTGAGTTTGAAAAGAGCAAGCCAGCCGAGGAAGAAAGCGGAGAAGCCACGGAGATGCACAGTGGAGAATGAGAAGGGGAGAAGTTGAAGAATAACGATTGCCGGAAGAAGCGCGAGAAGACGGCGAGAGCCCGGATGGAGTTTGGATGAAACCCAACGAGCGTAAGTCAACAGCGCCGCAACAGATAGAGAAACGAGAACAAGACTCTTGCTTTCTCCTCCCTCCATCGATTTGATCTATCGATATTCACTTGCAAATTAAGATAATGTGAAGAGAGTTAAACCATTAACTACAATTGGTTCTTTTTTTTCTGGCATTTACTTTTGAAGAAAGGGACCTTTTAATTTGGATGAAATGATCATCATGACGAAGAAGACGACGTAGAAGACATTACCCGACACGGATGATTTTGGACGACAAGGAACAGAAAGACCTTTAGCATGAACGCACTTCATGGTGGCGTTTGGCAAAAGGTTTTTTCAAAAATAATTTTTTATTTTTTAGTTTATATTTTTTATAAATATTTAAAAATTTTTATTTAAAATTTAGAAAATATAAAAAAATTATACGTAATAAAATTTTTTATTATATTATTTTATTATTTTGTTAGATAAAAAAATATAGTTCATTTTTTAAAAAAATAAAAATATTATCTATTCTAAAAAATTTTATTTTAAAAGTATTTTTAAACACCAGTATAACCACCAAAACAAATACTCTATGGATAGATATAAATAATCTTATATTCTTTAGCGTGGTTATTAGCGAAATAATAATGTTTATTTATGTATGAAAACAAATCTTCTAACTTAATTAATGATTCCTTTGACTAGATTCATTAATCACATTAGTTAATGTATTGGTTACTGTCATGTAGATGCATGGTTAATGTATGTAAAGTTAGAAATAAGAAGGTGTTGAAAAGATTGTAGCTTTTGTTTTTGCCTTTTCTCAAGCATTGGTCTCCTAATTCAAATATATGCAGTTCTGTTATATTTAGCATAACTTATTAAAAGTATCATAGAAGTCTCTGTTTAATTTTTTGTAGAAGTCCTAATTTAATAATTTAATGCTACTATGATCTATAGTTATTGGAAAGATTAAATATGTAGCCCATATATAAATTACGAATCTCAATAACAGTTGGCACGGTTTGACATCGGGTTTCTAAAACATAATTTTTTAATCTATATTTTAATAAAATTTTTATAAAATTTAAAAAATTTAAAATTTAAAAAATATAAAAAAATTTAATATAATAAAATATTATTATTATTTATTTTATTTTTAAAATTAAATAAAATTATTTTTATTTAAAAAGATAATTTTTAAAAGTTCTAAATGCCCCGTCTATTGAGTCAAAGTCAAAAAGATTGGAAGATTGATTGAAGAACAAATTTTTTTGAAGAACAAGTGGAATAACGAATCCAACGTACAAACGCTCAAATGTAAAGGAACCAATTAGATTAATATAATATTATGAGAATCAATATGATCCTAATAGGTTCAGAATTTATATAGAAATAATTAATTTATTTTATACAAGTATTAATATAATTTTATGAGAACCAACCCGACATGTGATTCAGAAAAGTTATCGGATTATGGATAGATCACTGGATCGACCCACCGAATAAAATTAGATTTATTAAATAAATATTAATATATAAATAAAATTATATGCATTTTATAGTATCTTTTGTAGTAATTATTAAAAAAATAAAAAAAATAATTGTATATAAAAAATATTAAATATATTTTTAAAATTATATTTTTCATATTTTTTTAGCTACGGTACTTAAGACAATCGCCAAAAAGCTTAACATATAGTAAAATTTTTATATTTTATGCATTACAAAAAACAAATTATCTATACTATAATTGTTTATACTACCTACACTATAGTTTATTTATTTATTACTTTCTAATAAAATAAAATATAAGAAAATAAAATAGTAGCAAAAGAGTATTCGGTAAAGTGCACATTTTAAAATGTTAATAAAAATGCTTCTCCATTTTAAATAAATATATTTTAAAAATATATATTAAAATCGAGTCGACTCGCTCAATCGGATCACCGAATCGACCTGCTCAATCGGATCTTACTGGATCGTTTGCACGACCAGACTATATATTAACTCGGCCCGGAATCGATGCCGAATCGCTGATTTTCGGTCCGACCTGGCTGGTCCGGACCGAATTTTAAACCTATAGATAAGAGCGTTCGTTTAACTAACATTCAAATTTTATTTTTTTAACACATTTTTAATATAAAATAAATAAAAATTTTAAAATTTTTTTATTAATTTTTTTAAAAATTTAGTTTCAAAACTATTATTAATATAAAATTTATTTTTATTATATATTTTAATTTTTAATTTTTTTAAAAGAATTTAAAAATGAGTTTTAAAAGAGTGATGTATCTCAAAATTCTTCTATGGCATGAAATTGCTTGTACTTTATGCTTGATTGAAGACTGAATGGAGAACGTTTGTTATTGTTTCTCAAATGGGCCAGTCTATGTACACGAAACTGTGCCGGTTATGAGAGCGTTTGGAAGAGTGTTCGAAATACTACTTTATATATTTTTTTAATTTATATTTTTTAATACATATTTTATAAATATATAAAAATTTATTTAAAAATTTAGAAAGTGTAAAAAAATTTCTACGGAGTGAAATTTTTTTATTATATATTTTATTTTTTTTTAAATAAAAAAATAAAATTTATTTTTTAAAAAAAATAAAAATATTTTTTATTTTAAAAAAACTTTATTTTATAAATACTCTCAATATCTGGGCAATAGTTTATTACTTAGGAGGCCAATTACAATGGACAAGCACGAAAAGAAAAACTCAATTAAAACTAGAGCCTTATTTAGTGCGTATTTACCTTGCTATTAAAATTATTTTTTAGAAGTCAATTTGTAAAAAATAAGTTTGAATTTTAAAGTGAGTTGATAAAGAGTGAATGTTTATATTTCCTTTGTATTAAAATTAGTTTAAAAGTTAAATTTTTAGTTTTACAACTAAAAATTTGAAAGTGAATTTTTGGCTCAAAAATTAGTTTAAATTTTATATTTAGTTTAATTTAATTTAAAGTGAACTAAAAATTAAGAATGAGTTTAAAAAATGAGTTTGTAGTGTAGGTAAACTAGCCCCTAGCAACCCATTCCAAGACTGTTATTAGGCTTATCAAATTCAAAAAGTCATGAACAATACCACAAAAGAATTTTCATAAACTTAAATTGTATCAATAAATTGTACGTAATAGAAATAATTATTCTTACAATTCTTATTTAGAAAACAAGCCATAAACATTTTCTAAACTCTTTTTCAGAAAGTTATAATTTTAAGCTATTCTAAACAGGACCCATTTGTTCGTCACTGAAATCTCTGCTAAACTTCCTCAAATGTTGTCTTGATCTCTAGTCTGTTAACGGTTCAAAATATAAATGGTCGATCAACACAAGCATGATTTTATCTTATCTGTTCAGTCCACTGAATATTTGTCGATTGATGTTATAGGCAAGAACATGGAGTAACATAAATGCAATAACCTTGTGCTGCTATACAGTATACAAGTGTTAAATTGTTTGAAAAATTGATTTTACATTGGTTAATGATATAATTCTATTTTTTTAAATCAATTAATTAATATAAATCTAATTTCTAATATGATTCCAGACTCAGTCTCGTGAGAGTATTTCTTTTCTTGTCGTAAAAGGATTCATTTTTCAAGAGAGAGTCTCTGTTCCTAACGTAAGATGCAATCTTGTACGAGCGAATCTTTAGTCATATTTGAAAGAACTTTTTTCTATCAAATTTTTATTTTATATTTTTAATAAAATTTTTAAAATTTTTTTAAAATATAAAAAAATATACGTCATAAAATTTTCTTAATATTATTTTTTTTATATAAAAAAATTAAATTATTAAAAAAAATTTTTAAATATTTTTATTTTGAAAATTTTTTTTAATAAATATCTCCAAATATAAATAAGGAGAGGAAGTGCTTATAGTATTACTTTTTCTTAAAAAAATTGTACCTTTTCGAGGGGGTATCGGTCCCAGAAGATTATGGGCATATTTGGGAGTTCTTTTTTTTTTACTTTTGGTCAGAAAAAGCACTCTACAGTAAACTTTATGTTTGGATAAGAAGACTTTTTGCCGAATTAAGTAGCTTCTTTTGTCGGAAAATAAAAAGCAGCCATATGATGCTTTTTCAATAAGCAGCACGGGACTTTTCTTGTCTTATAATATGAAATAACTATTTTAACCTTGCTAAATTTGAACAAATTATATACATATAAATTTACTCACCCATCCAGCTATCCACTCACCTCACTCATTTCTCACCCGTTCGCTGCATTCACTCCTCGCTCGTCTCTGCAGCATTCACTCCTCTGCTCGTCACTGCTCAACCACCCACCCATCGGCGTTGTCATTCACTTCTCATTACTAGGCACTGCTGCTCACCCACCAGCGTATGATCATTCACTCCTCATTCAACACTCCTGTTCGCTCAACTTACAAATCTTCTCGTGGTTTCATTTCTACTCAACAATTCTTCCGGTTGATCTCTGCTCATAAGTTCCCGGTGCATCATTGATCTTCCAAACGTTCTTCGGTGCCAAGGAGATACACAGGTACTTGATTTCTTGATTTCATTCGATTTTTTTTCCGTTCGATAAATCACATTCTTATAGTGTTATTTTGTGAAATTTTCCTTTTTTTTTTTCGTCCAGCGTTTTATTTGTTCTAACATTTATTGATTCATTATTGAGTGAAAGAAAATTTTTTCGAGTGATGATGGAAATTGTAGAGCAGTGGATCGATTTTTTTGGTTGAGTTTGAATTAAGCTACTGCTCTGGATTGTTGTGTTTTAGTAGTAGCTGCTATTGTATTTTTTTTGCTTACTGTCTGAATTAGCTACTGTCGATGTTGCATCACGAAGTGTTAGTTTTTTCTATAATTTGTTACATGTAGTTTAGTTCATACGCGAAATAGATCTGCATATTGTATTTTATTGGTTTGTTCTTCATAATTTTCAAGTGAAGTTTATTTGTTGATTGTACAAGTTTTTCTCAAATCTTATGCATAGTGCCTAATGATAGGAATGAAAGCTTGAAGTAGCCTGTGGTCTTGCTTTGAGCATCTAGGCACAAATTCTTTAGTGTAAGCAGTTGAAACTTCAGTTATCATCACCATCATCTTCTTCTTCTTCTTGTTCTTCTCCTTTGAATCTGCAACATGCATGATATGTCTCTTCATATTAGAAATTCTTTATTATATTGAGAGTGTGCTTTGTGTATTTTTTTTTTATGTTACATATAACTAATTTAGTGAGCTGAAATATGTGGCTAATTTAGAGCTGAAACATACTAGCTTGAACAACCTTAAACAAGCAAGCTCACTATATACAGCATTTTCTGTTTAACTTGAAACAGTGAGCTTGATTGATATAATTTAGGAGCTAAACAAGTAAGCTCTGTGTTTAGGAGTTAAGAGTGTGCTTGATGAAGCTAAACAGTGAGCTGAAACAATATTGGCATCTGTTTGAGCTAAACAGTGAGATAAACATGCATTTGTTTGAACTATCTCGATTGCTATCTTAATTAAAATTTAAATTTGTGTTGCTTCTGAAATGTTAACTAAACTTTCTTGCCACTCATAAGCATTTCCATTTCTTAATCTTTGTTGCCTACATCATACAATGCAATGGAAAGTCTTTATCAGATTTTGCTTTTGGCTTACATCATATAATGCAATGGTTTTTTTTTCTTCTAAAAGTTATGGAAGTCTCTTTCAAGTTCTTTCAAATTTTTTGGCTTACACCACAACCAACAGTTTGGAAGCTCACTGTTTTGATGCAACAGAGCTGCAACTCACTATGCTTTTATTGTTGTCATTGCTATGCATGCTTTATAGGTGCTCACTTTCACTGCTTATAGCGTCTTTGTGACTGCTTGTATAGCAGTCTGCTACCTACTGGAGCCCTAAGGAAAAGAAACCAATATCTTGTGCATTTTTTTTTTTTCAAAACTATTATTTTTCATTGAATGTTATAGTGTGCATTTGATTTCATCTCATGTAGCTTTTGATATTTCCTTTGCTTCAACTTGTAGATAGCAACTTGTAATTTTTTTAAATGGATCTTAGTATCTTTTAAGCAGTGGTGTATCAGTGCTGCATTTGCTCTTGTTCTTCTCATCTCTCACCTTCTTGTTGTTATATTCTGTTGTTCTTTTCTCTCCTTTGTTTCAACTTGTAGATAGCAGTTTGTAATTTTTTTAATAGATCTTAGAATTTTTTTAAGGAGTGGTGTATCACTTAGCTAAAACAATTAGCTTGAACCTTATGTTGGATGTTAATATGAGCTGAAATAGTTAGCTTATACTATACAACATACTTGTATGAGCTGAAATAATTGTATATTTATGTGCTCACTGTTTTAGATGCATTGCTGGTGTGTAATTTTTGTGATTCTATTGGGGTTTTGAAAAATAAACAGCATGTTACTACAATATTTTGCTTTAATAGAACCTTTGTTAATCTTTGTGATTCTGTTGGTCTTTAAATTGCTGTGTAAAAGGGTTTCGAAAAAAAAAATTCTTTTAAACACCCTGCAGACTAATTGCTGGATGTGTTCTGGTTGGTGTTAATTTACAAATATTTTATGCTCTTGGAAAGAAATGCTTTTAGTATTGCTTTTAGTTTCCAGTATTTTGCTACTATGAGGTAGGAGCTTCTATGTGTTATCTTTGTTACAGGGTGAGTCTGGATATAGTAAGGATTTCACAAGATAATGTTTTGACATCTTGCAGTGGTGTATCCATACATGTAACATATTCATCTTTTAATAATTAAGGAGACAATACAACTACATCTAGATGAGAAGAGCTATTAGAACTAATGTGTTACTTTAATCTCAACTCTTCCTCTATAAGGTTAAAATTAAGAGCATATAGAAACATAAATAGCATGGTTTGCTAGTTTATTAACTAATAGTATGCCCTTCATAGAGTCATTGTGACTTGGTAATACCTGTGATATTATAAACAAGATATTGCTCATGTTGCTGTAGGAATGTGTTGTTTGTAACTTTTTATATCCTAGTTTGTCAAGAATATGTGTGGATAGTTATCTGCTTGACATCATTAGGGATTGTCGACTTTTTCATGTTATCATCACGAGCTGCTTTCTACTGGTTTGGCTGCCTTTGGAAAGCTTGTTTGCTGCATTAACTTCTAATAGTTATCTGTGACATAAGTCTTTTACTTTTCACTCTAGCTTCTAATGTTATAAAATTTTTCACTACATTATATATAACATTCTTTTTCTTTTTTAATACATTTTCAGCATTCAAACTTATGCTGTATGAATTTTCAGCTTTACTACATGTTGTTCATTCAAATAATTATAACATTTTACTGGTATGCAGGTGCTGAGGTTAAAGGTTCTGTTATTGTGAACTATTGTCTCAATTTCTATAAGAGAAGGCACTGGTAAGAGCTACAACTCACTGTTTTTTATTGCATTATTGTGCTTCTGTTGTTGTTATTGCTATGAATGCTTTATAGGTGCTGCTTGTAGTGTTTAATGTCTTGTGACTGTTTGTAGAGCAGTCCTCTACCTACTAGAACACTATAGTGTTCCTATGTATTGGAAGTAGCATGTGTTCTGCTTACTGGAAGTAGGCTGTTACTTCAAGCAAAGTGGTGTTCCTTTGTTGTTCTCTGCTCTCATTTTCTTATACTTGTTGATAGCAGCTTCCACTATTTTAAAATAGATTTGCAATTGTTTTTTTAACTAGGTTTCTGTTTAGTGAGATCTTAAAGGTTAAAAAATAATTTTGTAAAGCATTTTTCTATTGCATGTCATGGTATGATTTTTCTGTAAAGAACTTCTAAAAAAATGGTATGATTTTTGAAAAGAATTTCTATTGCAAAAAACAATATATGTCTTTTAATAATAGAATTTCATCTATTAGATGCTGGACATGCTGGAGATGCACCTAGTATAGTTTTATCAACATTTTCAATTAGATACAAATGGGTACCAACTAACTGCCAAGTATAGACCATGCAATGCTGCTACATGCACTGCTGCCATGTATAGTACTAACATTTTCAATTAGCTCTTGATGAAAGAGGGACAAAAAAGAAAGAACCTACTGCTACATGTATTGCTGCTGCCAATTCATTTCTTCACACCCCCTCCAATAGTTTAAAAAAAAAACCTGTTAAGTATTAGAATACATATAGCTACAAGCACTACACTATTAAACAAACTTATTGTAAGTTGCAGCTGTAAAGATAGCATTGACATAGGAAAATCAAGGAGTGTTTTTTTGCTGTTGGAGATGCACCTAGTTCAAAATTGATAATTAGTATGTTTTCATTTCATAGTTAAAGTAATTGCTGGACATGCTGGAGATGCTGGAATAGTTTTATCAACAATTTCAATTAGATGGAGATGCTGGACATGCTGTCACTGCTCTGGAATGGTTTTAAAAAAAAAAACCTGTTAAGTGTTAGAATACATATAGCTACAAGGGGTGCTTGTAAGCAGCAGCTGTTTGTATAACATATAGGAATTTCAAAGGGTGTTTTTTGCTGCTAGAGATGCACCTAGTTCAACCTTGATAATTAGTATGTTTTCATTACAATGCCAAGCTCAACTATGTGTTAGGATATTGTTAACTACATATATAGGTTTATACGAGCTACATGATTTTGTTATGAGCTACATGATATAGGTCTAATTAAATCCTGCAAAGTACATGACTGTTTATATGAGCTACATGATTTTGTTAACTACATATATAGGTTTCTGATAAATACAATATTCAAGAATAACAAGCATAGATTACTTAGATGGTTATTTGTGGATAAGACATATGAAATTATTGTGGATGATCATAGATTACTTAGATGATTGCTGCAGTAAGTTAATGTTATATGGTGAGATATATGGAATTATTTTAATTTTCTTTTCAAAATTTTATTTTTTGTTGTAAAATTTAATTTCTGATTTTTATAAATTATTTTTTCTGAATAGTATGTTTATATACTGATCATTGCTATTTTTGAAATAGATTACTTTGATGGTTGTTATTTATTATAAATGACTACTTGATTATTACTATGTTGATTGTTATTGTTTATAGGTATATTATGTTGATATAGATAATTCTAGGCGTAGCAATTATAGTGATGTTAATATCTTTAAACAATTATATAGTAACAGTTTGAGAATTATTTATATGTTTATATATTTAGATGGACTCTTCTAACAAAATGCCGCGAGAGAAAAGAAACTCACCTTTCAAATGGATAGAGTCTCTTCATTTGAAGTTCATTTGAAGATATCACCTGCAGGATTTTCGTCGTGCAAATACATCTCAGATGCGAGCACCAAGAGGTATGAAAGAAAAGTTTAACTACATGCATTCTTCGTGTAGAAATATCATTGAGCGTAGTTTTGGCGTATGAAAAGCTCGTTTGTAATATTAGCAAATATATCAAGATATTCAATAGAAGTCCAATGTGATATTGTAATTGCTATCATGGCGATACACAACTATATCAGGAATAAAGGTGTCGCGGATGATGCATTTTCTAAGGCTGAACGTAAGACTTATGTTCCATCAATAGTTGAAGAATCTTCAAGTACATCGAATGTTCAATCTGAAGACAATATTGAGCAGCGGGATGCAGAGTGGAACGCGCGCCGTGATGCAATTGCAAATGAAATATATAGATAATATGATTGTATTTGTTGCTATGTATAATTATTGAACTATTAACTATATGACTGTATTATCTTTAATTAAAAATTTATTTAAAATTGCTAATGTATTACTGTATTTTTTTCATTTCTACCAATTATTAATTAATTATTATATTAAATAATAATATATTTATATATTTATAAGTAATTTAAATATATTATTTCAGAATTTATTATAATAATAATATATTTGTTCATATGTTTATAATATTATTATAAAACATATTAAACAAAAATTTATTTTAAAAATATATTATAAAATTAATTTTCAAAAAATTAGATAATATATGAACATAAATTTAAAATTTTAATAATATATTATTTATTATATACTTAAAGATATTTCGGTCATTATATATCTTATTCACTCATAAGCACAAGCTTAGCCAAATATATTTATAATTTTTTTTTACAAAAAAACTTTAAACAGTAAAATTTATCCAAACAAATTTAGAAAAAAGTAGCTTTTTAATCAAAAGTTCACCAGCCGCTTTTTTAGTAAAAACACATAAACAGCAGCTTTCGTCCAAAAACTTTAAATTTAAAACTTAGCCAAACATGTCCTATATAATTCTGACCCCCTCTTGCTACAAATAGTCAGTTTCTCGAAGTTGTAAATCCAATTTCTAGTAACAAGAAACAAGAAAATAGTTTATGTTACCAGTATACACATATAAGGACGTGTTAATGTTCAGATGAACATATTTTTTTAAAACTAAATTTGAAAAATAAAATTAAAAACTAAAAACATTTAATAAAAATAATTTTTTAAAAATAACTTTTTGATAAAAATAATTTATTTAAATTATTTATTTATTTTATATTAAAAATAAGTCTGAAAAAAAAAATATGCATGGTGGTGGGTTGATAAACAAGTCCAAAAATGTTACAAATCAAGTTTTGGAAGAGAGTCACACGGACTTGAGAGAACTTGGGAGATCCCTTGTAGGCTTAACGAGGAACATATCATTGATTAAATAGTAGATAATTAGATAAAAGGGACTGTTTGTTCATTAGATAATTTAAGCGTACAGCTGTTAGGGAGTTAAAATAATATATGACCATTCCTATCCAAACACGTTATTTAATGATTTATTGTCATTGACAAAGCTTGAGTGAAGATAATTAACTACTATCAATTTACTTGGGTGCATGAACTGAAAAAAACATATACACATTGTTTATTTAGCTTTAATTAGCTGTTATATATTAACTATATGAAAACTAAACTATGCTCTGCCAAAACATAAAATAAGAATATATGTTTTAAAATAAGGAACGTTACAGCTAATATATGATCATAATATATTTCTGGAGAAACGTACGTGATAGTACAAATACATACATAATTAAACTAGTGACGACTGATCATTAGAAAAGAATTGAAGGGATCAGAAACTGAAATTGGCAATATTAATTAAAAGTATATATAGGAAGCATCAAGGAATCAACACAAAATGTTGAGGATTGAGCTTCACATGGTGAATTAATGCAAGTGCTTAAAAACTAATTTTTCTGAAATTGTTGATACTTAAAAGCCTAGGTTTTCCTTCATATATATATAAATCATTGAACATACTTGCACTTAGGATATATAATTTTCCTGAGGCCGGAGAAGCCCACCCCCTATCAGTGCTTGATAAATTTACTAATAAAGCAATTTTTGAAACTAGGCAAAGCGACTGCAAATATGTTGCCCATGAGTGTATGCATTCAATCGGAATTTAAATTCTGATTGTGTTGATATCGATCGGAGAAAGAACAACTAAATCATATATGGTGCCAACTTTGAGTAGTGGCATTAAATTGCCCTTAGAATTCCAACGTGTAACGTTCTCTTACGGTATCTATAAGCTTAATTTAATTTAATGTTTCCATCTATGATAAGCCAACTAGGATTTAATTAATTAATCCACCAATGGATTTAATTGCTGTATATGCACTACTCTTTTTAACTTATCTAGCTTATAAATGCCTAGCTAACTAGAGATCCATATGAAGCGCATTCAACTCCATTGAGCGATATAGAGAAAGTTAAAAGAACAAGATAATGGCCTGGTCAGCTGAGAACGCTACTAAAGCTTTTCTCAGTACCATAAGAACAGTAAGCAACCTGCTCTATAATTTTAGTACTAACTATTATTTTCTTTCGATATTGTTAGTACTGAATTTTACTATGAATTTTCATGCATGATGCAGGGAAACAACTACTTATCTGAGCCTGGTGTAGCAGAGTTCATCTCAGCGTTGGCAGCAGGCAGTGGCGCCCGTGTCATGATCGACGTCTGCAGCAGCTGTGCTGGTCCCATAACTGTAGCTCTCGCTGCCGCTGCTCGTCAAACAGGCGGCCGTGTCATATGCAACCTCCCTAGCTTTAAAACGCTCGACGCCTCTGAGAAATTTCTCCAGCAGAAGGCAAACAACGTCGAGCTCATCGTAGGGGATCCAGAAAGCCTTCTGCTAGGCGAAACCTATAACGCCGACTTCGTGATTGTGGATTGTGATATGAAAGGACATGACAGAGTTTTCATGGCGGCGAAGGCGAGTACTATGGAAGGCGTCGGTGGAATGGTTGTGGGCTACAATGCGTTCCATAGCAACGATTCGTGGATCAGCGGGAGGTCAATGAACCTTCTGCCGATAGGAGAAGGTCTGCGGGTATGCCACGTGGCATCAGCAGTGAAGAAGAGCCGGTGGGTGGCGATGGTCGATGAGTGCACCGGTGAAGAAGACGTTTTCAGGCTGCGGTCATCCCCTCGAATTAATTTGTAATGAAGAGCACGTATTGCTTGCATAGTTATTAGCTGTTGCCTGATGCCTGCTGGGCATGATGCAGGGATTTTGATTCGGATATAACCCAAGTTGTAAATTACAGTTTAGCCGGTGAACACTAAGTAATAAATGTTCTTGCGTTATCCTTGAAGGAGCACGATTCATAACTATCAAAATAAAGGTCCAGAAATAAGTGAGATTAATTTCTAAACCTGATGACAAAAGATTTTCAATACATATAGCAACTGGTGTTGCATTGTTGAGCCATAATTAGGCCAGTGTCAAATCTACCCGGTTGCATGTTGGGCCATGCGGCCCTGGTCGCGCGACAACTTTAAATTTAATCTATTGTTTTATTTATGTTTTCTACGAGTAATCACCCGAGAGTGATGCTTGAGGAAGAGTTAAATCAAACAAGTTGTGCTTAAATTGACAAGTTTCTGTTCAAATTTGAAGGATCTAGTATAAAAAGCCTTCGCAAGAATCATATTAAAACGGGATCGATGATTTTTCGATCATCTACCTATTCTGGTTCTTATTTACATAAGTTCCATCTTATCATTATTGTCCTTAGCATCGTATTCTAATTTGTAAATTCAAATCTCGCCATAATAGTATTCAGTTCTGAATTTACATGATGTTAAAGTTAAATGTGGTTTTATTTTGAATGATCTAGGAAGGAGATGTTCTAATTAACTAGCCATCTACCCTTCGATCCGGTATATTTCATGTATATAGTTTGGATCAATTTTACATGACCCGAGGATAAATTAAGCGAGTGAAATGTTGATTTGAATTTCACAATATACTTCGTTGTAAAAGAAATTTTTACATGTTTCGCATTCCCCTGTCATTGGCAGCTATTTAGTAAGAAAAAAATAAAGAAAATCATATGCCAATTCTTTTTTTTTGAGTACTGCAGATGTCGATGGTGACGCAGACGCACGTAAACAGAAAGCCCAGGAAGAATCTTTCTTCATCTGATCTCTATCTCTATCTCCCTCCTCTTCCTCGCAAGCAACGACGTGGGCACGTTTTCTCTAATTCAATTCCTTATGTAGTAGAAGAAGACTTTTAAAAACATTGATGTATAAATTACAGATAAGTACGGTGGATGATGTTTAGGTGAGTACTACACAGGAAATTGAAACGAAATGTCAACGCTTGTCCTCTCCTCCAAGCATACTCTAAAAATAATTATATTACTAGCTAGCTAGTTTTCATGCTTGGAATATATAATTCAGAAGCAAGTTATTGAGATAACATATCAACAATTGAAGAACTAGAACACCGAGAGCATTAAAACATTATCTCAGTGTAAAAACCTTCGAAAAACTTTAATTTAAAACGTGCCTTTTCTATTAAACAACACCATAAAATTTCGTCTAATGAATACATGTATATTTATATATATCATATGCTCACATATTTACAGCATAAAGCCATGCAATATAATCACAATAAATTAATCTCATACAGTAATACTATGGAAGTTCAAGTGTTAAACCAATCTATTTGGAACTAATTATTTTCTGGACTTATCAGATGATTCAGATATGAGTTTTGCCAAATTTTTATAAAAGATGTTCTGTAATGTTCTGTATATGATATAATATAAGTACTAGAAACTGTGTGCTGCTTGAAAAAAGAAAGACAAATTATTAGATTGGTTAGAAGTATTCTTGAACAAAGAGAGAGAAAGAATAGAGTTTGTGGGTGCAAGTGGCGAAGTACGAGACGGATATGTCCGCCCTCTTGCTCAACAAAGTCAATATCTCATAAAAT
This sequence comes from Acanthochlamys bracteata, assembly GCA_019914995.1. Taxonomy (NCBI): domain Eukaryota; kingdom Viridiplantae; phylum Streptophyta; class Magnoliopsida; order Pandanales; family Velloziaceae; genus Acanthochlamys; species Acanthochlamys bracteata. Next base: position 3,790,294 of record CM034126.1, read on the forward strand.
AAAAGGAAATTCGTAAAGTTTTCCAAAGATTCTGATTTTAATTTCTCTCTCAAGACTTTATAAACCTATTTCAAAGATAGAGAAACTAGACCAACAAGGAGTTTAGAAACATTTCAAGAAAGATGAAGCTTGTGTGGAGCCCTGAGACAGCATCCAAAGCGTACCTAGAGACAGTCCAAGCCCTTGCCGGCCGTGAAGACTTCGACGATACCGACGTTGCAGAATTAGTTGCCGCCATGGCTGGTGGCTGGAGAGCTCAGCTGATAGTTGAAGCTTGGTCTCGTGGCAGTAGCCCTGCTACATCCGTTGCTCTAGCCACAGCTACAAGGTATACTAACGGCCGTCGCGTTCGCATAGTCGAGGACAACTTCGCTGCCACAGAGTGCAGAAACTCGACAGGCTCCGGAGCCGCAGAAGTAACCATCACAGAAAGCAACAGTAAGAGTGGTGAACACGAACAAGACGAAGAAGGGAGGGTTGTGGAGGGAGTTGACTTCATGGTTGTGGATTGCCGGCGAAGAGACGCGTGGCAAGTTGTGAGATCAGCACGAGCAGGGCCTAGAGGGATGGTGGTGGTTCGAACAAACGTCAGCAGGAGTACGAGCTCTATGGCGGCGGGGAAGGCAGCTGTTGGACCAGGAAAACGGGTTGTGAGATCGGTGTTTTTGCCTATAGGTAGAGGAGTTGAGATTCTACATGTCGGTGTAGGAAAGGGTCCGAGCGATGTTGGCCGGAGCAGATGGATCAAATATGTTGATCGTGATACTGGCGAAGAACATGTGTTCAAAAGAGATCTCCGTTGCCGTTCCCCATAGGCCATAGTTTATTTAAGTTCTTAGTGCTTTCATTTCAGTTTCTTCTTTTATTTCAGTTTATTTTTCTTCATCTCATCTATCTATTTGTAGGACGTAGTAGAAGCGATGTTAATTAATTAGAGTTGTGTAATTTTTGGTTCTTTGTTTGTGTTTCGGTAAAAAACAAGAAAGAGGATTGATGAAGGAGGCAGGTGTTCCTAAGCCGCCAGCAAGCCTCTAGAGATTCTTGTCATATTGAACTTATGTGCTCATTTGATCCATGCATCTTTACGAGAAAACATGGTTTGATTATTTCTCGAACATTTTCTACATGTTTTAATCTGCCCTTTTTATTATGACTATTTTTCTTCTTCTGGTTTATGGATGTCAACTTTGTATGAATTTGGAGATGATCATGCAAAGGAACAAAAGCCAAATTTGAGTTACAACCAAGTATTTAAAACACAAAATCTTCTGTGTTTGGAACTTGTGCTTTTAGGAAGAATTAAAGCTTCATCAATTTCACTGAGTAATTCACTCAGAAATATTTGGTTCTTTTTAGTATTCCACTCCCTGAGATTGCTTCAGAAGTTTTCTTTCTGTGGAATCTTGCATGAAGATTAAGGATTACTGTTGATGTGTCCAGACATGCTCATTATGTTGCAAGAATTTTCGATGACCAGCGATTAATAGGTAGGGTTTCAGCAATTTCACTGAAAGCTTTGTTTGCCTTCAGTATCATAATAAATTCATCCAATAAAAGAACAAAAAGCTCTTTTAACCTAGCTTCCTTCCCATTCAGTCCTTACTCAAACATAAAATCAATAAATAAAAATAAAGAGGAGTTGCTTCTAGCGTGAGTGTATTCCAAATTTTGTTTAATTACAAGCTCATTACACAAGCACAGCTGCAGCGCAACTAGGGATTTATTATTTCTCAATTGCTTCAAGTCTGATATAAATTTGGGCTCAGATCCGAACTTGCAGGAAATATTTAAGAATACTTATAAAAATTATTTTTCTAAAATAAATATATTTTTATCTGATTTTTAAAAAAATTTACTTTATTATCTTAAAAAATAATAAAATTAAATAATAATATATTTTATGATAAATTTTTTTTATATTTTAAATTTATAGTTAAATCTGTAAAATATTATTTAAAATAAAGTAAAAAATTAAAAAATATTTTTAAATAAACAATACCAAACGCACTGGCAATATTCAAGATAGTTCTGGTTCAAGAAGAAATATATCATACGCTCGGAGTAGAAGGATTTTATGTACAAGGAATATTATCATGGTTAGTATTGTATATCCTATGTTTCTACAACCAAGAAACAGTTGGAACATGCGTTCGGAATAGAAGGAATGATTTACAAGAGCCAGGATTCACTTGATGCTGAACAGGAGTTCATGAAATGAGCTATTGAATTAGCCATGTGGTTCACGTGATATGCTTACAGTACAGAATAGTAGACAAAAGATTGAAAACACGAGATTCTACAGTTACTTTTACATCAGCAGCGACTAACTTGTCAGTGACCAATAACTTTGCAGAAAAGAGTAAGCTCTATGCTACTTGTTGGATGAAGCAATCAAGGTGTTTTTGGCAAGAATAGCTGCAATTGCGACAATCAAGGTGTATTTGGGAAGAATAGCTGCAATTGCGATTAGAGGAGGAACGCAATGATACCACGGAGATAATATGTTGCCATTCCATTTCTCGCCATCTAGTGCTCACGCTGGTTCTGGTGGAAAAGGTAGTTCCTCCAACAAGCTTTGTTAACAAAAACCATTAGGAAGAATATATTACTTTAGATGTCAAAATGTTAAAATTTGGATTAAAATGCCCTGATATTAAAGGGAAGAACCAAAGAGAGGACAGAGGAGCACCCTATCGATCATCTCTCGATACTCTAATTCACAACCCTGAGGCTATTGACCTGAAGCATGCAACACGTAACCAATCAAACATTCATTTGCAATCCAGAAACTCGAATTTAGAAAAAATAAAAGGTGACAACTGCACAAAAGAGGGATGCACTAGTACCGGTCATTTGTTGCATTCACAAACATTGTTCAATCCCAACTATCTCTGTTCCTCCTAAATTCCTTCTTCTGGGAGGCAGCTTTCTTATTTTGAAGTCTCTTCTTTTCCCCAATGGCAGCCCTTCAAGTGCAACAATGTTAGATACAAATCCTCAGATCCCAAACAATTATCATTCAATAAACAAGTACGGATATCCAAAGCCACGATTGCTGAATCATTTGTGCAAACATCCTTTTCCAAAAGGAACTAGCACCTCGCAAAACAGGATTATCAGAAACATAGTGCTACCCATCATTGACCCAACAAATATCGAAGAGTCAAGACTTGACCTTTTGAAGGCTGTCGATGCATGATCCCAACTACTTTCAAAACTTACACTTGTCAGGCTTCATTTAATTATGAATATTAGGATTGGGACGTCAGCATTGTTTCAATCATACAATAGGAAATACTTATGAATAGGTTTATGCACACCTAACAATGATATGCTTCACAAAAATAAGGCATACACATTGTTGAAAGTATTGAAGAGAAACTCTTCAAGTAAATAATAGGACATTAATACTAGTAGAGGTACTTAGCTGTTCTATATAGTAGTGTTTTGTTGTAGTTGTAATTGTCCAACGAAATCAAAAGGCAATAGGAGCATAATCAAATTTATAACCACTAATCAAGAACATGAAATTCAGTTGATAGAATAGGTTTAGACATGATTGTTCGCAAACAATACCTCTTTCAAGGAATCATGTTAAGCCAAACAATATGAAAACAACAATAAAGACAATGTCATTGGGTTTCATTATTTTAGTTTATAGAGAAAACATTTATTGGAGAAGTACTAAATTTTAATATTAGAAGGCCATAACAGTTGTTATAACATGTTTCATACTCATTTAATTAAATTATTCATATATAGTAGACTTCAGAGAAACATACAGTTTTTCTATTTTCTTCTTCTGCTCCTCTGAAGGTGGTGGCGGGACATATGAAGCAGCATCAATGATCGCCTGCCAAATTGAATCTTGTTTAAAAATTTACTAAGGGTTCAAAGTGCATCTTTAACATCTACGCATCTCTTAGAAGCATATCATCTTATATTTTAAAAAAAACATCTCAGAGGCACCTGTAACTTTTCTAAAGCATCTTCAATATTGCCCCTGAAGCATGACACTGCATGAGTAACTTACAATGCAAGTGAGAAAACATCTAGATTACAGGAAGCTAACTTTTGTGTTCTGGTCTTCGTGGAGGAAATGACTATCTCTCCATCTTTGTTGATTCGATTCTTTTCCTATAACAATCATTACATAGCATGTGAGAAACAGATGATTTAGTGACTCAAAGACTAAAGGAAAGAGAACTTTTATCAAGGGCAATTTTGCTCTTAAACAGAGCTTATGTAGCAGTAGATTTTGTGAATTACCATTTGAAGTATTCTTTCCCTTACTCGTTCACTAAGCCAATGAGCATTTTTAACATTGAAGCGCATATCTACCTTGGTGTTCACTGCGATTGTCAAAAGGCCCTCATAAGTAGGTGAAAATAAATGAAATCGAAGGACAAACAAAATCAGCAGCATAGAACAAATCCTTCAGTTTCTCAGTCAATTCAAGTTAGAGGGGCACGAGTAAAGAATATACAATTTGGCAATACAATGAACAGACAATTCTTAGTTTTTATCACTAAAATATGATTGCAAAACTGATAATTCATAGAAAGAAAGAAAAAAGGAAAAGGAACAAACGTGGCATGTTACCTTTCTAATGACCATTTAGAGTTCACTAACACAAACCTTCAAATCAATGCATGTTTTAGTAGTAAGATATGTAGGAAAAAGAAGAAACTAGAAAGGAACAAACAAAAGACTAATGAATACAAGTTATATTAAATCATGATCTCACCATCATTAGAAAAAGAAATTTACCTAAGAATTTTACTTTAGAGAATAACATATCACACTTGCAATCCATTTGTTGTAGCTTGCTTCCTAGAGTTAATGGTATTGGTTTCTTCAAAATGTATGTATTTAACCTGATTGTTTAGTTTTCCTAAGACTTTCAGCTTGCTAGAGTGTGCTATCCTTGTTCATCTGCTTGATAGAACGGACACTACTGTGCTTCTGCGAACATACAACGCTGAAATGCTTCATTCTTTGCAGGAGTAAATGCTGCTTTTCTATGGGCAGCCACCATCTATGAGGTAGAAAATGTTATATCATTGACAGCAACCACTTTTCAACGCTACGACTTATGCTTGAAATATGTATTGCCTGCTTCAGTTCTTTCTTTTTTCATAGATAGCATCTTTACTACTGATTATAGAATGAATGAAAACTGTAGAAGCTGGCTCCTTTTACGATATCACAAATAGGATCGGTGTAAAGGACCTCCACTAAGATACAGAAAACTTGAATCTGGCAGTATTCAAGAACTTAGTAATAACTTTACTGCTACTAAGGAAAATACCTTTATTTACATTCTGACCACCAGGCCCCCCACTTCTTGCAAAGCTAACAGTTACATGATCTGCATGCACATAAAAAAGTAACTTAGCAGTGTTATTCAAACATGAGCATCCCAATGACAGGTGGTGCAAGAATGTTCCAAGGTTCATCCTGCTTATTCATAAATTAGTAATACGCACAGGTAGAGGCAATCGTCTTGAGCACATATGCATGGTGTTGCATTTGTATTCATATGAAATTAAGAAAGCAAACATTAGAAATATAATATTTACACTAGTAGAAGCAATGTCAAATTGGCTACTATAAAAAACAGTGGTATTAGCAGTTTCATAAAGACTGCTTCTAAGTTGGTCAGCTAACCACAGTTAGTGTTTCCTGAATAACAGTATATCCTCCGCTCAAATTTACAACTTCAAGTTCCAATCAAATCACCAAAAAAAATTTGTACAAAATATTATATGCGGCTAACAAGTTGTGAGCAATCAAGCTGAAGCCTTTCTTCTTTCACAGAAAGCATTCGTATATCAGCAAATTAAATGACGCCTATATAATTCTGGCTCCAAATTGAAGAAAGCTTATAATAAATAGCCAGGCAACGAAATGGCTCACCTAGTGTTAACTTCGGTGTGGGTTCGGAGCCAACAGAGCCAGCCCGTTCTTCAGCATCTTGCAGTAGTTTTTTCATCACCGACAAACGAGCAGAGACCTTCTCGCACCCATCGTTAGGCTCAGTAGCGAAGCACCGTATCCGATTGAATTCGAACTGCTGCGACTGCACGGGCCTTGCAATGATGAGAACTCGCTGACCGAGTCCAAGGATCGGAGAGACATTCAAGAAGCTTCTGGCAAGTGGCCCGATGAGTAGACTCGCCATTTGCTGCTGTTCGTTCTTCCGCAGTGGCTGATGAATCAATTAATGGCGAGGTTTGATTGAGAGTTTAGCGGGCCGGTGGTTTCACTGATTTGTGGCGCCTGTTCACCAGACAAGACTTAAGAATTTCTGGAGCGTAATCGCGAGAACCCATACAGTATTGACGGGCCTAAATGGGCCGAATGATCCATGAACCCAACTGGCCGAATTAAAAGGTCCAACTACTAAACCAACCAAGTTCAACAAGTTCGGTTCCAAATCCTACCCAACAACAGGTTAGCTTAGCACGTGTTTACTTAATAGGTGAAATTATTTTTTGAAAGTTTTAGAAATTAAATTAATTAAATTAAATTAAAATCTTTAAAAATTTTAATAAAAAATAAAATTTTATATTAATTTTATATTAATAGTAAATTTTAAATTGAATTTTTAAAAAATCTTTTGATAAAAAGAAATTTATTTTATTAAAAAATAAGTTTGAAAAAAATAAAATTTAAAATATTAGTAAATATGCCCTTAACTCTATACCTTCAAATCAAAGACAACTCAGAGAGAAAAAAATAAAAAAAAAAGGCACTTGAAAATTAATGTAACAACATCTGGAAAGCAAGACCTGCTTTCGAAATCTTTACAACATACCATTATTAGCTGTTAAAATGAATCTTGAAATTATCAATTCGGAAAAAGCTAGGCATTGCAGACATTACTTTTGTTGACCACAAACTCCTGTAAAAAGATACATATCACTAATCACTGAAACAGACTGCAAATTTTAATTGGGGACCATGAATCCTGCACAAAATATACCAGAGTGGTCCAGAAATATTATTCAGCACCGTTCTCGTCGCAGAAAACTATAGAACATATCCAACTATAAAACAACATTCAGTAGTCACATGTTGCAGGAGCAGCTTAGTAAGTGCTGCTGTTTTCTTTTTCTCATTGGAATCCAAAACCATTCGCGCATTTCAGCTGAAAGGTTTCCTCCGTATCAGAGTACAATTCTACAAATGAGCTACAGAAAGGAATACAGAAAGTTACAGAACCTCACAACTACGTGCACGAGTCCCCGCAACGTTCCTTTAAGATACTGCAGGGTTTCACATGAAAACTTGAAAAGATTATGATACATGACAGATATTATACAACACAACTTTAAAGATGATGAGCTTATGCCCAGACCATGAATCAGCGGTTAGTAGCTTAGAAGAAATATTGGGTTACTAATGATTTCCTCCAGGAAGATGGTTTGATTTATTTCTGGGCAGTAAGATAATCAATGTTGGTTGTCAGCAACAACTACTCAACTCATCAACTACATCTTTCATGGTTGGTCTCTGCTCTGGAATTTCACTAGTACAGAGCAATGCAATACTGGCGAGTTTTCTTGCTTCCTCTTTGCAAAAATTACCGTTTAAGTTCTCATCAAGGAGGTCTTCGAGATTATCTGATTCAACGACATATCTCAAGTGAGTGGTCCTTCGTTTTCCAGCAAGAATCTGGAATATGATAACTCCAAATGAATAGACATCGCTTTTCTCTGAGAAACGGCCAACAGTTGTGTATTCTGGGGCCAAGTAGCCCATGGCAGCACTAGCTTTGAGGGTTGAGAACACAACATCATCGACTAAAAGCTTGTGGAGACCAGATCCTGAAATGAGTGGCTTGAAATGGTGGTCAATGAAAACCTTATCTGCTGATATGTTTTGATGGACTAGTGATGGCTTGCTTCCTTTGCTGCTATGCAAATATTCAATACCTGGACACTAACAAAAACATCATTGGCAAACTATAGGGCAATGCTAGACAAACGGAATTCACACAAAAGCTACTAGTTGTACAAATGGTTAACTGCACTAGAAAACGCAAAGTCTAAATTTAGCAAAAAGGGTAATAGACATCAGCCATTCAGCGTAGAATTTTTAACTTCACCATATTGGGGAATAAAGACAATGCATTAAGCTAAAAAGACTAATGCAAATCAGAACAAGAGAAAGCATAGTATTAGATTTTATCAGAACAATTGTTCTACTTTAACTAGATATTGGCAATTATATCAATCGCCGAAATGCTAGAAATTGATACCTTCAGCGATGCCTTTGATAATTGAAACTCTGGTTGGCCACTCAAGAGCCTTCCCGCCCTCTTTTAGATCCAAGTACTGCGACAAGCTCCCATTGCTAATGAAATCATAGACAAGGAAACACTCTCCCCTTCCTCTTGAAAAACAGAATCCCCTCAGATTGATGAGATTCTCATGTCTCAACAGTATTAGTATCTTCAACCCTTTCAAGAACTCAGCCTCCTCTGACTTACAACTGATCTTGTTAATGCTTTTCACGGTAACACTGCTACCATCCCGCAAGATTCCCTTGTAAGTTGTGGCAAAATTGCTCTTTCCCAACAAGTTCACCTCTGAGAAGTACTGTGTGGCATACTCTATCTCCTCTAAATTGAACCTAAAGCTTTGAGAAACCTCTTCTGAAAGCCCACTGCCACTTCTCCCATCAGCCAAAGGATCCCAGCAGCTTGAGTATTCGAGGCTAATCAATGGAGAAGCACTTCTGTGATCAAAATCCTTCTGTTGGTCAATGCTAAGTCTGGTATGCGAGACCTCTACAGCGCTACCCATTTTTTGTTTATAGCGATACCATGCAAAAGCAAAGAGCCCAGACAGTATGCCCCCAAAGACGACAGAAGCAATGGCAGCAATGATAGCAACAGAATTGGACTTGGAAGACTTAGAACAATCAGTCTGATTGCAGTGTAAATCGAGATTGGCTGACTGAGGAATATTTTTTAGGCCGTATGGTTCCGGCATATTAGGATTAAGGAGATCCGCTGGGGTACAAACTCTAAGAGAAGTGAATCCTACTCCGCACAGGTCCGTGTTGTTCGCATAAAAGAATTGCTTCAACTTCTTCAAATCTTCTCAAAGTCAAACAATAAAATTAGTGAGCTTAAACAACAAGTGGATAGGGTAAATTTTTGATATGAAAGGGTGAGTTACCAGATGGGACATTGCCAGATAAGTGATTGTTCCTCACATCTAGAACTTCAAGCAGCGGTACTTGGCTGAGTTTTGCAGGGATTGAGCCGAATAGTTGATTGGAGCTCAAATCTAATCGAGTTAGCTGAGACAAGTCACCTAAGCTTGCTGGGATTGCACCAGTCAAGCGATTGCTTTGTAAGGCAACAACTCCGAGCTTCTTGGAAAGACCCAATTGATTGGGTATACTACCAGTCAGCTGGTTGCAGCAGAGCTGTAACACTACATGGGAAAAGAGCAGAAAAATCACTATGAGAAAGATGAATGCATGTATGCAACTCCTTGTGATAAGCTACCTGCTCATAGAAATATAGCGATGCTAATTGAAACTATGGTAAAGTTAAACAAAATGAGAACGCAAATTACAAGCACCATGACTTGATAGAGATAGCAAAAGAAAAGCACTAACAATTTTCAACCAAACTGTATGGTCCTCTTGTTCAACTTCATCAGCAAATCAAGTCATCAGTTACTAATTAAACGCCGAAACTGGTGGAGAAGAAAAGGATTGACACATTTGAAAGCCCTGACTTTTCAGTGAGGAAAAATAAAGCGGGACAGAAGGCATGAGAAAAAAGTTAAAATTTTGCGTAATCTCAACCAGCATAAGACATGATAAAAATTGGATTGAAGAAGGATTTAAGAGAACCATACTGTTTACAATTGATAAAAAATTGAACTAATTATATAAAATAAATGATTTTCTTAAGGAAAAGGAGCAGAAAATGCAAATTTTCGTGCTCTTGATAAGCAATTTACATGAAAGAATATTGAAACAGAGGAGGAGAAAGTGAGCTTCAGGAGAATTAGAATAATAAAAAGAGGGCTCCAATGAACCAGTTGCTTCTGTAGTCAGTAGCGCTTAGAAAAAACATTAAATGAGAATCGCACCAAACTATCATCTAGACAAGAAAGAAACCCTCTATAATCAGAGAAATCCGTAGCTGCACATGATCATCATCAAAATACAGGTTACAAAAAATACATGAGCGTTCTCTTGACAAATTAAAGAGATTTTTCTTTAACAAAATTTTGTTTGAAGTCTCTAACGACACACCTAATCTTTTCTTTAATTAAAAAACTGTCAAGTTAAAACCAGATAAAGAATTTGCAAGCGATCTTAACCAAACAAAATTACAACAAAAACTTAAAGAAGATAAAAACACCTATGAGCATTTTGAAACTTTTTTCAATCAACAAAACCCTGTCATTGCCAACTTTTAGCTTTCTTTAAAAAGTTCTACTTCCTATATCTCATTCACAATGAATTAGAAAAATTTCTCTCACTAGCACAGTAGCAGTCAAAATTCTCAGGAAGAAAGAAAAAACAAAAAAGAGGTCATTTTCTCTAAGCAATTCCAACAGATTGCAACAGAAGCTTGTAAGTAAAGACCAAAAAACTGAGCAAAACAAGTGAAGAAATAACCAGCAGAATTTTTCAAATCTTAAAATCTGAAATAAAAATCTCACCTTGAAGGCTACCCATATTACCGATCTCGACAGGGATGTTTCCAGAAAGCCCATTAACATCAAGATACAACTCTGCAAGCTCAGTAAGGTTGGAAATCTCTTTAGGCAGAACACCCTTTATCTCATTGTAGTGAAGGTAAAGCCCTGAAAGGCACTTCAACTCAGAAACAGCAGGCGGTATAAAACCAGACAACCCTTTCCCTTGCAAAGAAATATTCGCAACTTTTCCGTGCTCATTACAAGCAACTCCTTCAAACCCACCACCGCACGGCTCGCTGTCTTCCGTCCACGAAGAAAGCACGTGACCGTCAGGGTCTAGTGCTGCCTTCAGCGACATGAGAGCGCGACGCTCAGGGCTGGTAAGAACGGTAAGAGTAGTAGATAGAAACGAGAGAAACAGCAGAAGTGAAGAAGCTTGTAGAATGGCCATGGTTGCTACGCTGTTACTACTGTTGCCGTTGGTGAAGAAGGGAAGAAGAAGAAAAAGTTGGAAGGCAGGGTGAACAACGAGGAAAATATTAAAGGGTGAAAAATAAGATTTGTAATAAGAAATTAATGTTTTATTGAATTGGAATGTGAGTCTCGTCTGACACGGGTGGACTACGGAGGAACGTAAAACATGGACCAAGGAGATGTTAATCTGTATACATTTTGTTTGTCTACCAGGGGACGCTTGGTTTAGCTTGTAAGTATTATTTTTTACAAAATGTTTTATACTTTTTAATTAATATCTATAACTTTTTAAATATGAAATATTATATATATATATATATATATATTCTATAGATTAGAAAATTAAATTTATTTTCTTACAAAAGTTCTTTTAATAAATAATTTTTGATAGAAAATTTTACTTGTGAATGTAAAATAAATACACTCTAACTAAGAGTCAATATAATCAAGATATACTTTGCATATTATTACTGACAGAAAGAGAAAACCAGTACAAAACTCAGACAAAAAAATAATAACAACTGCAATGGAATTTAGATTCTTTGGAAAAGATCTTTATATCAATTGACATATGCTGCAACTGCACTTTGAATTTGAACACCGAAACTGCATGTAGTGGTTGCAAATTTGATAAGATGGAGACTTGTCAAAAACAACCAGATCATATCTGTATTTCAAACGCATATGTAAATGAAATGGATATCAACCAGATTTTAGACATGCCGTTGGCCCCTTCAATGATTAGGCACTGAAATTCAAACTCTAGACCTAATCAAGAATTTCCTAACTCAATTGATTCATTCAGTTAGGCTTTCTTACTAGTTTGTTGGTTGGTTTGTACCAGTTTTGTGTTATAGAGATCATTAAAATTCTTATCATAAGATAACACTATAATTAATTCATATACGTAGCAATACATGGTCGTGAATGCTCATGTTAATTCATGCACCAGCATAATTGAACTTGTGTAATATGTACCGACTTCTCTTCTTCAGTCACTAAAACTGCCATTCTGCCATTGACAGGCTTGTGCTTCTCTTTTTTTTCTTTTAGTTTTTATTTCATTGATCATGTGAATTACTGGAAGAAGAGAAAAACAGTTGTATAAACCTTTGTTGGTTTACGCAAGCCATGTGATTGTAGACGCGTACGGTTGACAAATTAGAGTTATGGACAATTTGATAAAAACAAATTCACGCTGTAAAATTTATATTAGGGGACCAGCACATATACATGGTAATTTTATACACAAAATCTTGTAATTGCCGGAGGGGAGAAAAAACAAAAAATCGCCCAAGAGCAAAAGAATTAATGGAAGAAGAAGACACATAGGCTACTCTTGTTCTTACGCAGCATGACAATGTTTGGTCTGTGTTGTCTTTCTCGAGTGAAAGGCTCCATAAGAATCTTTCAAACACAGTCCTCTAGGAACGTAGTAGCTATATAGCTAGCATTGGTTGGTTTTAACCCTTTTGTATGAATCTTGCTTGGCTTTTGAGTTGGGGAATGAGAATTGTGCTCGTTTGAGTTCTTTGAAGCAAAGCATGCTTGTGGGTGTTACAAGCAAGCAAAGCCTGTCACCTCTGAAACAGGGCTCTTTGATAACCGAGTTAAGTTTCTATCTTGCTGTTTCTAACTAGGTCTACTATTTCATGTCTCAAGATCATTAGTTTTACAAGTACAATGTTCATAAGGGAAACATATTCCAGAATTCTTTGCACCAGTTATTTGTTCTATATAACAGGTCATTGTTTCTAATTTCAGCGTTTACAAGAAAAAATCAATGCTAAAAATTTAGAAAAAAATATCTTTGATATTACAGAAGAGATGTGCTAATATTTTATCTCCAAAACAATTCGTCTAGCAAAGTCGTTATGATATAATTTAAAACGAGTAAGATATCATCAAATAGTGTGGGCTCTATTCTATAAAGTTCGAATTAAATTAATAAACAATATAAGACCGTTCTCTCAAGTTCAAACAAAAGAAAGAAATGAAAGATTCCCAAGCGATGAGAGTGCACATCCGCCAAGAACACAAAAAAGAAAAAAGAGATTTTTTTATGGGATACAAATTCCAGCTTAAGCTTTTACTTTGACGAGAAAAACTACGCAATGAGAGAACACTTGAATAAAGCTTTGTCAAACCCTCTGTCTGCAAAGATATATATATCTACTTTACACTTTAATGTGAAATAAAGTGTAATAACAAAGTTTCAGAAACATCAACTTTATGACACAGATCCATGTCTATATAATCACTTTTAGAAAAATCTCGAAAATGTTTGCTGCTTGCTGTGTTATGTATGATGGGAAGTAGAGAGGTTGAAGCCTTGGAGAACAGCAGAAGCAGGCCAGCAGAAAGGAATCTTTCTGTCCTCTAGATCTCACTGAAACGAAATTGGTGTGATCGAACACTTTAATCTATTAAACAGTAAATCATAAACCAAAAAGAAACATTGTTGTTGAACTCATGACCAATGAAAGTGATCGTCCTCCTTTGCTTTTATTAGGTTGCATCCATTCTGCATTTCGTGGCGAAGGCAACCAAAGCTTCCACCTCTAGTAGGGCCAGTAAATCCATTTCTACATGGGCTGAATTTCAACAGTAAGCTTTCAGCTCTAGGCCCAGTAAGCCCCTTCCTATATGGGCTAGACGTCTATAACAGGCGTCGTTCAATCAAAAGGGCCAGAGAAACAATTAATAAGATATCTGAGTAGCTTAGCTGGTCTTGCTAAAAATAAAAGATTTGGAATCTATGATTCTATTCCCAAGGTTCTGTTCTCGTCAAAGGGTACGAAAAGATTTGTAAGTTTATGAAATAAAAATTTTTTATAATAATATTTTTATTATTTTTAAAAAATAAGATTTGTTATTTTTAAAAAAATAATTAAAATATGTAATAAAAATATATTATTACGTAAAATTTTTTTATACTTTTTAAGTTTTTAAATATTTATAAAAAATATAAAATTAAAAATTAAAAAAAGTGTTAAAAAAAAGTTGAACCAAACATCCTATTGTATGGATAGTAGAGATTGTCAACTTATTCATTTGCCCGCAGCTCTGCACAAAGCAGTAGTTCAGGATCGTTTATAAAAAAAAATTTTAGTGAAAGAAACTTGTAATTGAAATTTTTTAAAAACAAGTTTAATTTTTTCACTTAAAAAGTAAAAAATTATATAGACAATAAATTTATGAAATATATTTCATCAAATTTTTAAACAAATTTAAATATTATAACATATTTTTAAAAAATAAAATATTAAAAAGAAGTTACATAAACCAATAACCATACGTTAGCAATATTAAAGGGGGCCAAAGTTTTGCTGTTATTTCTTACCATCCCATACTTTAAAAGAGTTTAGCTATGCATACCAGCTCTCATGTTTTGATTAATATATAATTTATTTATATTAAATTTAAATCACTAATAATATATTAATGTTTTAAAATTATATATTATTTTAAAGATATTAATCACTATATATTTATATGATATATCATTTAGTAAGAGAGATAGTGTGGTGCATATTGTTTCACACTTTGACAAATTGCTATATTTTATGTACTTAGATCAAAATAATACTCTTTTCTGACATTAATATATATAGTGTCTTTGCGATTAAGTTAATAACTGATATTTTTTAATAGTTATATAGGGATTTATAAAACAAAGGAATGCATATGTTCTCGGTTATTGCTTATTGTTGAAATATATATTGAACTATATATGTAAGGTTTAATGGCTAAGCCGGATATTAGGAATTGTGACTTGATGAAAAATAAATATAAAAATTTTAGTAGGTCAAAAAGTTTTATAGATGTCAAGATCAAAATAAAACATTTGAACTATTTGTAAAACTCGTTTTGCTGAAAACAATTCCAAGTACGTTAGAAATCCCATTAATCAATCTCCAAAATAGACACCAGCTACTTTCCCAGTTTCCATATTCACCTCCTCTTATCTCTAGAAATCCATCCCACCGTTCTTCTCCTCTTCTCTTGCCCTTCCCAAATTCCAGCGAACGAAAAAGGAAGAAACAAACAAATCGATCGATCCATCGATCAATCGGATCAGTGGAGAAGAAGAAGATGGGGAGAGAATTAACCGACGACCAGGTCGCTTCGATGCGTGAAGCATTCTCGCTCTTCGACACTGATGGCGACGGCAAGATCGCCCCTTCCGAGCTTGGAATCCTGATGCGTTCTCTCGGTGGCAATCCTACAGAAGCACAGCTCAAGGAGATCACTACTGCTGAGGGATTGACTTCTCCTTTCGATTTCCCTCGATTCCTTGATCTAATGAAGAAGCATTTGCGCGCTGAACCATTCGATCGCCAGCTTCGTGATGCGTTTCGTGTGCTTGATAAGGATGGAACTGGAGTTGTTGTTGTTTCTGATCTGCGCCATGTTTTGACTAGTATTGGTGAGAAGCTTGATCCTGCGGAGTTTGATGAGTGGATCAGGGAGATTGATGTTGGACCAGATGGAACTATCAAATATGAGGATTTCATCCGTCGCATGGTTGCGAAGTGAAGTTTTTACGTGACTGCTGTAAGACTTGGTTCCCTTTTCTTATTGGATCTGTAGGTTTTGTGATTGAAGTTTGGAATTTCAAAATTGTGAAGCTAGTGGATTTTGGTGGCAGTTGTTAGATCATGTTTCGAGTATTTGTATTTTGGATGGATTTTCTCAGTATTTATTATGAATGTAGTGAATGCTTTATTAAACAATCATACCTGAAAGATTTTAGCCATTATGGCTTTGTAGTATTTGTTTTCGGCTTGTGATATTTGGGTCAGAATTAGATGAGCCGTTCGGCGTAGGGTGTAGCTATTCATTATGTTCTTATTTCATTTTTATTGATGAGGCTTTGCTCGAACATTTGTTGCAGCGCAGTGTTGATAGTGTGCATCTCTAGTGGTATTTGGTATGTATGTGATGGTTGATGATAACGTTTTTCAGCATGAATTTGTTAGAATGAGTGCATATTTACTTCTTAAAAGGCTTATGCATCGAATTGGTATTTTCTTCTTGTTCATATCTTTTTGTAATTATTTTGACAAGAGATGCTTTCAATAGATTGTTATGTTTGTTCAAATTATATAATCTGGCTAGTGAGCTTAGAAGTTGGGGAATGGATCATTGGAGTCCTCTAAACCTACCGCATCAGTTCCTGTTGTTGATTTTGCTGGATCAAAAGTACTTTAGTAAACCGTTGGGATTGTCATTATGTTTGCTTTAGTTGATGTTATGTCCTATCAAAATTGCTGAATAGGTTTAACTATACTTTTCTTTGTCCTCATATATACATTCTGCTTCTTCCACCTATTTGATTTCATGTCAATTTGGACTCATGTTCCCCACCTGGTATTCCTTGCCTTATTTATTTGAAGTGTTTGTTGTTGATTTGAGGAGAAATGAGTCAAGCATAGAGGAGAAACAAGAGTGCATGCACTCTAATTTCCTCTTTCCAGGCTGCATGTGGTGATTGACTGTTTTATTAGTTGGGTAAATGACTTCATATCAAGAGCTATGATTTTCTCCTATCAAGGCTGCAAGAAATTGGAATACTGGCACCGCTGGATGTAATTCCAGATGGTGTACCCGTAGACCATTGAACTGGATTTCTATTTGATGTTCGTCTTCTTGGGACATGCATGAACACATCTAGAGTTATCGACTTTTTGAGTACTTAGGTACATTATACGTAGGATAATTTTGTGGATTCACTTGGCCTTTACTTGTAGATATTTTAGTCTGTTTTTGAGCAGATTCTGCTCTTGGACCATTCATAAGCAACCTTCATAAAATGCCTGCTCTGCTCCTGGACTTATTTTGGTCAGAATAAATTTTGAGGTGTATGAATGATTTTTGTTCTGTGATTTAATTGTAACTTTATACTTGTGTTGAACACAGAATGTAGGACTGCAAGATTGTTTAAGAGTTGGCTTTGGGTTTTGGCACTCTCTCTTCTGGAAATTCTGTATCATTGTCCCCTTGCCAGGTGGATGACCATTTGCTTCAGGGAGTCCATAGCGGGCACTACTGTGGAGAATGAAGTCAGTTGCATATGTTGAAACTTTTTAGCGCCGTCTTCGTGTGTCCTTTGAGAATTCTATGGACCTTTTAGTAGCAAAGTGTAAGCTTTTCCCCTCAGACCTGATTACAACTGTTGCCTGTAGTAAGCTTTATAGTTAATTCTGCATTCTCAATCAAGCTTTGCTTGGCTTCTCTTGGTTTGCGGTGTTTTGTTTAAAATACTAGGAGGTATGCATACTTCTGTGGAGGTTGAGCTCTACTTTACTGTATGCTTACTGAAGAATGCTGCAAGTCCCTTTGCTAAGCTGCTTTAGTTTGTAGATTAGCTAACATTTGGATTGGTTTGACCTAATAAAATTGAAGCTCTTAATCTTTTAGTCTTAGATGTGGATTCATTTGGAATTCCATGGAGCTGTGATTCTTTGCAAACTACTTCGTAACCTTACTGATTGAAATGCGTTGGCAATGACGATGGGTACTCTTTTGCGTACCCCCTTAGTACCTTGTGTGCGTTTTACTTGTTTGCTGTAAATGAAAGATTGACTAAAACGAGGTTTATAAGGCGTGTTTGGGATTTCTGTAAAAAGCTCATTTTTAACTCTAAAAAAAGTATGCACGATTTTCTATAATTTTGTTTCTAATTTAAAAAGTATAAATAAAATATAAATTATTTTTTAAATATTTATAAAAAAATTTTATTTTTAAGTTTTTTGTATAAAAGTTTTTTCAATAAGCATTTCTAAATAGTCTTTGAGACATCAGCGTTGTGTGTCCGGGAGTAATTTATAAAAGTATTTTTTAAAATTAAAAATATTTTAAATTCGATTTAAAAAATAATTTTTATTTTTTATTTAAAATAATAATAAAAAAACGATAATAAAATTTTATGATATATAATTTATATATATATATATATATTTTAATTTTTAGATAAATTTTATAAATTATTATAAAAAATTTATTAAACATATAAAATAAAATATTGAAAAATATTTTTTGAAAAGTAATCAAACTCATTCTAAAGTGGAACGATTATGGTGTTTGATAGCAACGATTACTAAGCTCAAAATCTAAATTTAATCAGCCCAAGTTTTTCTTCTCGACACAAAACAAGCTCGACATGTAACCGGATGAACAGGGCTCCAGCCCCAAGTCTATAATGTACATTTATAGCTATCATCGGTTATCATCACTAATTATTAATGTGATGTAGCAATTTGTAGTATTTTGTAAGGTTGTCTTTAAAAAATTCACATATTTATTTCCACATCTTCAACCAACTGGAAGTCTGGAACATCAGGCACTGAAACTCATCATCCACATCCAGGCTAGTCATGCTAGTGCAGTTCTTTTGGGCTGGGCCATTGAAATATAGGGAAACATTTTCACGGTCTTACCCAAACCTCCCTCCAAGTATATAGCAGAACCTCAAAAGCTGTCGACTGTTTCTTTTGGCTACATTACATACTCGCCCTCCCGCTTTCTCGCCGCCGCCTCTGTTGCAGCTGGTCTCCGCCACAGCAGACACAGCAGCAGCAGCCATGGGTCGTATGCACAGTCGCGGGTAAATCATTCAAGTCTCCTTATCCCTCTTCTTGTTCTCCTCCTCGCTCTAATCTTTATTGCTGTATTGTGATCGCAGAAAAGGTATCTCTGCTTCGGCGCTGCCGTACAAGAGAACTCCGCCGAGCTGGCTCAAGATCGCTCCTCCGGATGTAAGCCATTTTGATCTATTCGTTGTTAAATGTAGGATTCTTAAGTCGATTTTTAGATCCAGAATGAAGAATGCTTGTTGAGTTATATCTGGTTTGATTGTTAACGCACAGGTGGAAGACAACATCTGCAAGTTCGCGAAGAAGGGAATGACACCTTCCCAGATTGGTGTCATCCTCCGTGATTCTCACGGTATTGCTCAGGTCAGAAGCGTTACAGGAAACAAGATTCTCAGGATTCTTAAGGCTCATGGTATGTTTGCTTTTTTGTTCTGAAGTGGGGTTTCGTGTTTGAACTTGTGCTATTTGAAACTTGTGTTGATTGGATGTGGAAAGGGCTGGCACCTGAGATCCCCGAAGATTTGTACCACTTGATCAAAAAGGCAGTTGCTATTAGGAAACATTTGGAGAGGAACAGGAAAGACAAGGACTCCAAGTTCAGGCTTATCTTGGTTGAGAGCAGGATTCACCGCCTTGCTCGCTACTACAAGCGTACTAAGAAGCTGCCGCCAGTCTGGAAGTAGTGAGTGCACTAACTTTTCTATTGTAAATCCTGATTATTTTGCGTAGTTGTTTCTTTGGATGGTACTAATGCTTGTTGATTTGTGAACTATGCTGTATTTGTTTTGCTCTCATCATAATTGTTCTCATTTGGATTTGTTACTTCTCATTTCAAGTATGATTCCATCATAGTTGTTAAAACTACATCGAATTTGGAAACAAAAAGGAACAGGAATGTCGTTTTTGACATTAGTTCTGTAAGTTATGTATATGACTTTGAAAGAAGTCTTAGTTTCCTTGTTACCTAAACAGTGTTTTGTGGCAATGATGACCACGGAGGAGAGTTTGGACAACGTTTGAAGTGTTTATTCATGGTCCACCTTATGTAATCAAGTTCTACAAAAGTGAATTTTTACAATTTGTTGAAGATATACTTTGCGTATATTTAGGCCACAAGCAACTTTATCTGTATAGGTTCGAGTTATTAATTGGTTCTTGACTTGTATTTGTTCAACTGAGTTCATCAACTCGAAGAGCTCTTTGATTTCTGAAGTTTGAGGTTGCATCCTTTCTGATCCTTAACTTCAATGCTTTTGAATCTATTCCTTATCATATTATCGTATTGATGAGGGATTAGAGGAGATTCTATTGCTTGGTAAATTTATAGTAGAGTTAGGTCATGTAATCCCATATGCTCAGGGCCTTGCAACATGGTTGCTTTCTAAGTTTAGGATATTTCTTTTTGCGATGGATCACTTGATTAATCTTGTTATATTACCAAGGTGTCCATGTAAGTTATTATTATTAATTAACCATTCAAAGTATTAGATAGGATATTATTCAGTCACCTCTAAGGTCAACTGTGATAATCTTTTGACATGAGGGATTGACCTGCCCTAGCAACCTTCATGCCCATATAAGTTATTATTATTAATTAATATCATTTCAAAGTGTGTGTTGGTCATCTAAGGTCAACTGTGATAAATCTTTGGACATGAGGTGTTGACCTGCCCTAGCAACCTTCATGATATGCATACAGTTTATTTCTCATGCAACACTCTTTCCTCTTCATAGAGGAACTTAGGAGTGGAATATTACAATCACATTCTATTTTGATATACCCTGTTCTATTTAGAGCAGTCTTATCTGTTAAATTTTGTAAAGCATAGTGCAGAAACAAGCAAGACTTAGAGAATATCGCAATCAGTCACACTTTGAATCAGGCTATTATCCAATAGCTTTTCTCTCTATATTCCCAGTTTATAAGGCATCAGCATCTAATATTCTTTTTACCATGTTTTATCCCAATTCAAAAAATAATAAAAGGATTTCATAGTCTGCAGAAATAATACTTAAATTGGTTTTCATGTGGATGGCTTGCTCAATGGCTTAAGTCCTTGTTCAGTTTCTTGAAGTTTGGTTGCTACCTTGAAGAAATTAGCTGGACCATCCAGATTGATTTTGCTTTTCAAGGAACAAAATGTTAAGAAACAAGGCTTATGCAACTATAGCTAATGGGAGTTTCAAGTGAAGAGTTTAACCCTTAAGCTTTTGGACATGATAAGGTGTTACTACCCTCAAGCTCTGGTTTTCCCTGTGTTTGAGGTTTATAACCCTTTGGATGATCTAGGTCACTTCCTCAGTGGTTGAATTAGGATGATCCTTTTTATATGTTTCTATTTGTAATGCTACACTTTACAACCTACTTGAAAACTTCATAAACTTGGTATTGATGATTGCATAACATAAATAAATTTGTTCAGTTTTCCTTTTAAGTTGATTGATTGCTCTGTTCCTACTATATTGTATCTGATACCTTTTTATATTCTTGCAGTGAATCGACGACTGCTAGCACTCTTGTGGCTTAGGAGTGCTCCTTTCTGATGCTTTCTGTAAAGCGTTCTGGAAGAAGCCTTTGGTAGATATAGAACTGTCTTTGTTTTATGGATCGTATAAAGACGACCTCCAAATGCTTTGAAGTTTGAACTGAGTGTATTTCAAATTTTGATTTATTTGCACTACAGTTGTTCCTCCGAAAGTCATTATCTTGACTGATGGGTCTAGTTCAATACGTGAACTTGATGGTTCTTTTATCGGAACTAGAAACTGGATGTGTTACAAGTTTTAGGGAGTGGAGTAACTAAAGTTTGGTAGAGTGTGGACATTGTGTTTTGGTTGTCTTGAAGTGGCTCTGTTGGAAGAGGCTTACAATTGCTGAGCTCTTGTTTTTGCTCTTTTAGCTTTTATTATTGTTGTTGTTGTTGGTATTGGTATTGGTATTGGTACTGGTACTGATACTGGTATTAGTATTAGTGGTGGAATCATCTTAACTTTTTTATTGAAAAGGTGATTCTTAGGTGTTAATAGATACATATTTGTTTCTTTCATTCCCTTCCAGTGCGGGACTTATGTAGCCCCTGAAATCAGTAATTTGCTGAACTTGCCCATGCCCTTTCAAAAGTTACCATGGTAGCTTTTTATTCTCTTCAATCTCATTAAGTTTTTTTTCTAATTAATCTGTGAATTCTCACGAGTGCAAACGTTAGATAGCGTCATTTCCGAGGTTGTCATTTGTTCAATTTTAATGTAGTTTCTTAGATTTGTTGAGATGAAGTGATATATCCCGTAGATTGTACTGTTTCTGCCCCACTGCCTTTTAGGAACGTAATCATTATCCAGGTTGTCACTCTGGCAGTCTCTCTCGCTTAGAATAAAGCTATTGCTTGAAGTTAAAACATAATTATCTTCAAAAATCGTCATAAAGAAAGTTCAATATATATCACAAAGATGTGATTTGGTAGTAGTTTAGAAATGCTTAAAATAAAAAGTTTTTTTAGAAGTAATTTTATTTTAATTTTTTAAGATATAATTTATATTTATATTTAAAAGATAATAAATAAAAAGTTTACAATATACAGTTTATTTATATTTTTTTTAAAAGTAAAAAATTATAAAAAAGTTGCTTGAAAATAAGAAGTTAAAATAAATGAAAAAGTAATTTGATAAGTAATGCCATGCACTATGTTTAGACATTGTTTTTGTTCCTTGTTAAGCTTATCCGGCAGTGTTTGGAAAAACGGCTTTCAAAAAACTCATTTTATTTTTTATTTTTTATTTTAATATATTTTATAAATATTTATAAAATTTATTTAAAATTTTAAAAAATATATAAAAATTTTATGTAATAAAATTTTTTATTATTTATTTTTATTATTTTTTAAATAAAAAAATAAAATTTGCTTTTTAAAAAATAAAAATACTTTTTATTTTTGAAAAATTTTATTTCAAAAGTACTTAAAACGTTTCCGAATCCTTCGCTTGTATGGTTGAATGAAGACACTGTCTGTGGTTGTATGCACACCTTCCATCTGAATGATTGTTGGTCTGAACATGAGTTACTATCTAAATGTCAGCCATATGTCGGTGCAATTCCTTTCATTTTTTGTGTTGCATTGGTTGCTTCCTAGTTGTCTATTTCATTAGTAGATGCGCACAGGTTATGGTAGGCTGATCGTTACCTCACTTCTTATTTTCATTAAACAGCAGTAATGCTCAATGCAGGTGCCACAACAAGGTTTTCCGTGACCGTGTTTTGCCTGCCCTTAGAAGTGTCTTTTGCAACTGCTAATTCATTTTTTTTTTTGTTTCTGGTTAAATTGTTGCTACGCACTTCGTAGCAGTATTATCACCTACCCTGTATCTCACTATATTTAGACCAGTTAACTAGTGCTGTTTGTCATGAGTTGTAAAATAACATTATCACATTATGAACTGGCACGAACTTGCGTTAACATATTGTTAGTGAAAGTAGGGAGTTTGCTTTGGACGGCAGCATTTTTCATGGGTAACATGAACTAAAAATCTTTGCAGATTTTGGTCTGCAGCATGTTGTCGATCGGCGTTGGTTAGTTAGCTGTTCATTCTGATCTACAGAACACCTGGAAATGGTGGTGCAGCAAACTTGAACCACCAGTCTCCATACGAAAAGATTTCTCTAATAGTATTGCTATGCTATCAAGTCTTTCAACATTATATAATAGATTCAAATTCAGAGTCATTTGACTCATGAGGAAGGTGAACCTGCTTGTTTTAATAAATCACAGAAGGCGCGCTGTACAGAAACCTTTATATTTTATGTACGTTGGTTTGTGTTTGATTCCAGTTGGTTCAACAAGCGTATATAGCAAAGCAGCCAATCCATGTGAAAAGATTGGAAACCTGCAGGTTCGTTGACAGAAAACTAAAATGTAAAAGTTTATAGCAGCTTGATCTTAGGACGTATTTCAAATATCCGTAATTGAGTTTTGTGAAAGTGAAAAATAAAAAGCGTATTTCAAACGACCGTAACTGAGTTTCATGAAAGTAAAAAATAGAAAGTAGAATTTTTTTAAACATAAAATAGAAGTGGAGTTCAGTATTTATGTCTCAATAATTTTGAGAGTGTGTTAAAAATTAAAATATATAATTATATTAGAAAATGTGCAAATAAAAAAGTTGGAACTGAAGTTCCGTATATAAAAGTGGAGTTATAAATTTCTTATGTAATTGAAACATATGAGCTATTCGGAATTCAAAATCTGGCAGAAAAAAGTGAAGTTATGGGTGTTTGAAACACGCCCAAAATTAGAGTGGAGTTCAATATTTGTGTTTCAATAGTCTTTAAAAGTGTATTAAAAATTAAAAAATATAATTGTATTAAAAAATGTGCAAATAAAAAAGTTGAAACTGAAGTTTCGTATGTTGAATTAAAGTTCTGAATTTTTTATGTAATTAAATATATGAATTGTTCGAAATTTAAAATCTGACAAAAAAAATAAAATTATGGATATTTGAAATACGCTCTTAGCAGAATTATTGCTGAATTTAATATAAATTAAATGAAATTAAAAAATTCATGTAACCAAAACTCAGTTAGAATTAAATAAAAGATTTAATTTATTATTATTATTTTGTGTTGAACTCTCAGTTTATTGGGAGTTTCATAAGTGTACGATATTTATAACATAGTTCTGAATCATATACATTACACTTTCTAGAATCATCATTAATATAGAACTCGATAAATTCTATACTGAACCGTACTTTATATTATCTAGTGTGCCGCTTTATATTCAATCTGTACTGTATTAGGGAGACTTTGAGCAGAACCCACCCATATGCTGTTATGTACTTTTGGTTTGGATGCGGTGTGCATGTGACGCATTGGATCCAATTCCAAACTCCAAACCTTCACGCATATTCATGAGTCACGCGTTCACATGAAATCAACCTCAATCAATCAAACCAAGAAAAAATTCATGACTCAGCTTGCCTTCTTTCTTATTATCTACTATCTCATTTAAAAACGTTAAACAAACCTTCATTCACGGACTCGCACACAACATAAATTGCTGATAACATTAATCTCCCAAAAATTTGTACTTAATCCAAATAATTTAATTTTAAATTATACGTCACGTATCCATTCCACCATCACCATCATCATAAAAGATAGAGAGGAACCAGAACCAAAAAAGAGATAAGATACAACGTAAGCGTCCGGTACAAGACTTATCATCTAGTTTGATTCATATCCATGGATCAACAACTCATACGGCGATCATTCCATCTTTTTTTCCACTGAAGCTCTGTATATGTTCTTAATGATGATTGGAAAAAATTATTGATTTGGTTAAGATTGGTGTTATTTCTGTTTTGACAGAGAGCAAAATTCGAGAAATTTAGTCTACTGTAGATCTCTCTCATTAATCCCTTTCTTCTTTCTTCAGTAATCAGTACTCTTCTTTCTTCAGTAATCAGTACTCGAATAGAGAAATAGAGAAAGAAAATCGGATTAGAGCCAGAGAGAGAATTCAGCCATCTACTTTCACTTCCTTCCATTCTTCTTATTTTTCTTCTCAAAAAAGAAAAAAACAAATAAGAGAGGAAAATGAAAATCTATTCTTAGCGGCACCCCCAAATCCTTTTTCTCCTCTTCTATTTATGTCCTTCTTTGACTCCTCTTCAACTCCCTTTCTCTTCTCTTCTCATTCCATTCCCCAAATTCTATCCTCCTTTCATACTCATTCGTTTCCAATCCATTTCATTCTTACAAGCAATTCCGTTCTTCTAAATGACAGATTGATTTCAATTTCCCGGTGTTCCAATAGATTGGTTGGTTGCTGAAAGCATAGGGGGAAGAAAATTTTAGATTTGATTCTTCAGTGGTTGAGCTTTGGTTGGTTGATTGATCGATGATGGATAGCGTTCCGTCGACTCCGGGAAAATTCAAGACAGATAAATCACACCACCCTCTTCACCACCACCATCATCGCATTCTCCTTCGCTTGCAACATTCGCCGTTCCCACGCTTCGCGTTCTGGTCTACTGTTGCTCTCGCTCTTCTCGTAACTCTACTCTATCTTTTGCCCGGATCTCCTTCCCCTGCTTCCGTGAGGGGCCCCGATTTCGCCGGAGTATCTCGCCGTTCGCTAACCAACGCGCCATGGGGGGGCCCTGCTTGGGAGAAACGCGTTCGTGCGTCCGCGCGCGTGCGCCCTTCTTCACGCCGTGGCATGTCTGTTCTCGTCACTGGCGCGGCTGGATTTGTTGGTACTCATGTGTCGGCAGCGTTGAAGCGGCGTGGCAATGGCGTGCTTGGGCTTGATGTGTTCAATGATTACTATGATCCGTCCCTCAAGCGCGCGCGCCAGGCGTTGCTGGAACGTGTTGGTGTATTTGTTGTTGAGGGAGATATTAATGATGCCGCACTCCTCCGGAAACTGTTCGATGTTGTGCCGTTCACTCATGTCATGCATCTCGCCGCTCAGGCAGGAGTTCGTTATGCAATGAGAAATCCTGCGTCTTATGTTCACTCCAACATTGCTGGCCTTGTTTCTATCCTTGAAGCCTGCAAGTCTGCAAACCCTCAGCCCGCTGTAGTTTGGGCTTCATCGTCTTCTGTTTATGGCCTCAACACCAAAGTCCCATTCTCTGAAGCTGATCGCACTGATCGACCTGCTTCTCTGTATGCTGCCACAAAGAAAGCTGGTGAAGAAATTGCGCACACTTATAATCATATCTATGGCCTCTCGATCACTGGACTCCGATTCTTTACTGTTTATGGTCCCTGGGGTCGCCCTGACATGGCTTACTTCTTCTTCACTCGCGACATTCTCAGGGGGAAGCCAATTTCAATCTTTGAGGGACCAGATCATGCCACTGTCGCCCGTGATTTCACCTACATTGATGATATTGTTCAGGGATGCTTGGGAGCACTGGATACTGCACAGAAGAGCACCGGTAGCGGCGGCAAGAAGAAGGGTCCAGCTCAGCTTCGTGTTTACAACCTTGGAAACACTTCACCGGTACCTGTTTCAGAGCTGGTCAGCATATTGGAGCGGCTTCTCAAAGTGAAGGCCAACAGAAAGGTAGTGAAGATGCCACGCAATGGAGATGTGCAGTTCACGCATGCTAACATCAGCCTTGCGC
Source organism: Acanthochlamys bracteata (assembly GCA_019914995.1). NCBI lineage: Eukaryota > Viridiplantae > Streptophyta > Magnoliopsida > Pandanales > Velloziaceae > Acanthochlamys > Acanthochlamys bracteata. Next base: position 3,817,175 of record CM034126.1, read on the forward strand.
AGAGAGAGCTTGGATACCACCCTTCCACTAACCTGCAGACAGGACTTAAGCGGTTTGTGAGATGGTACCTAGAGTACTACTCGTCGTCCCTGAAGAAGAGTGGTATTTCATCATCATAACAGGCGGTCAGGATTTACTTGAATTACTACTCTCATTGGAGAATTTTCATCTGCTAATATCTCATTTTGATGAACAGTCATCTTGTCATTATATAAGGATCAAAGGAAGCCCTTGGGAGGGTTCCACATTGGTGGCCTGTGCACTATTTGCAGGGCATTTTAGTGATGTACAAGAGAGATAGGGAGAGAGAGTACAGGAAGCACACACATTGCTTTTGATATATTGCATTGGTCAGGATTTTATTGAGTGATCCCACGTAATTGTAGTACTTTTATTCTCTGATCTTTAACAGTGCTGTAAATGACTCATGATTACTCAATTGAGATGCTAATTGAGCACATTATTGTGCTTTCATGATGATTGACAGCAATGCTAAATGATTATGGTATTTGGCTTTGAAGCATATAGTGCAAACCATAGTTAAACTTGGCACCACCTTCATGATCTTGGGTCTATCATGTATGTCACATGTCTAGGATGTTGGGTTTTCTTAGCATTATATATTTGACGTGACAATTACTTTGATAGGAATGAGTTATTCATATGACTAATATTTATGTTGATATCTTGTACACATGGGACTCCTTGTGGTTAATTTACCAGAATTTTTGTATGCAGGTTCGTCCCTAGCAAGTGTATGGAATGTCATGTTTGTTGCTTGTCTAAGTTTGTGATATCCAAGAAGGATAATGAAACAATTAGTCAAAGTGAAGTATCTTCTTTGTTGAAAGGAGTCTTAGGCTTCTAATTCTGCAAAGAAGTATACACTAAGGCAAAGGAAAGCTCGGACCTCATTTAAGGTGGCATAGTACAAAAATATCCAATTTGAGATATCCAACCTACTGTGCGTGTGCTAGCGTTTAGCAGTTAGGATGCCTTCTAATTTTAGAGGATGTCTTGATTCACTAGTGTCCTTTCAATATTATCAGATGTCTTGTGATAAACTTACATGATAATATCATTACTATGGACTGATAGTATAGATCTTTATAAGCGGCAGTGTTTTGATGTTAGAAGCAAGTCATAGCAAGTGTGCTGGAGGTTTTCCTTCTCTTGATACTTTTAAATGGTTCAATTCAGTTTGTGCCTAAGCGTGAAAGTGAATATTAAACATAGCATTTATCTCCAAAATAAAAAAAAGCATATCGTTTCTAGATTTCAGAGATTCTAGAGCTTTCAGCATGGATGTACTTAGAATGAATATTGAGAATATCTTTTGGAATGTTAATCAACTAAATCTGCTGACAAGATTTGGTGAAAAGTCTTTTTGCTCAAATTTTACGTAAAAGATTGCGCAACATATGTATGGAAATGTAATGTTTAGACAGGCAATTATCCCATTATTCTTTGTTTAATGTCTTGTTAAATATGATATACTGTTGAGTTAGAAATTATCTCGATTCATCTTTCCCATACATATCTAGAGTGTAGATTACTTTCTTCGTTGTTAAAAGCATGTGTATGTCAATCTTACTTCTTTGCTTTGCATGTTTATTTTATCAATAGGACAGTCTATAATTTTTGTTTTCAGTGGGAAGTTCACCTTCTCAAACTTCACATCCTCAATAGGTTTGCGGATGTGAACTTTCCTGAACTATTGCCATATGCGACTAATGTGGTTAATAAGTCAGTTTGGCTTTGCATATCTGTATGTGCTATGGAGTTCAATATTACTTGGTATGCGTTGTCTTATTGTCTAGGTTATTGTACTTCTGTGCAATTTAGGTGCTGCCAACAGTCTTATGATGTGGACTTTGTGGACTGAGCAAACTTTTCATCATTTTTGTTATTTTATTTCGGCTTTAAGGATACTTAATACAATTTTGTGTAATTGTGCATTCGTTTTGAATATTTTCTGAATTCACGTTGATTATTACATGTTTAACAAGGTTGTGTAGTTGAAACCTTTTATACAAATGCCAATTAGTCGTTTGAGGTGTGGCCATGTATTTTCATGAATGTAGTTGGCTTGGTGTCATCCTGTGAGAGTATATTCTTTAACCTTGGAACTGCATTCCTGTGTTAGTTGAACAGTCGTCAGAAAGAATGATATGTGAAGCAGTCAAGAGTTTACACATATGTTTACCTACTACCTATATTTTCTTATGGTTGATTGACAATTCGGTTACATCCTGTATTGTTCATGTATAAAAGAAGTTGGTGATGTTTTCTTTCTGCATTTTTCTAGTCTCCATGCCTCTTTCTTTGGTTCCCCCTACTTTCTTTTAAAGTGGGATGCTGAGTTTCAAAGCTTAATAGGTGAACAATTGCAGGGGCTTGTTCCTTTTGAACATTTGGTTGCCCATGGATGGACATCGTCCCTTGCCTTACACATAGATGCCAATTTTGGGTGTAAAACTGAAAGCGCCAAGGGACCTATGATATTTCCTAATATGATTGGTTGCAAATATTTTGGGTTTACGAAGGAAGCTATAAGTTGAAAAAAACTTTTGCCAGAAACAACTTGACAGTATGCATAGGTGGATGTGGCTAACCTTGAACCTAGAGCAATCTCTAAGACAAATGCATTGCTTTCAGAACTGGCAAGCGTATTCATTGTAGCTATTGATCAGGTCGATGACTTGACATGGAACAAGTTACGGTTTTTTTCAACTTGTTTAAACTCAAGTCCTATTTTATTCAACGCCCAGTACGTGATGCTTAATGCTACATGGCCGGACTTTTCATTTAGTGCTAAAGACCAAGTAAAAGAGTGATTCTACCCAGCAATGAATTTCTTTCCATGTGAAGTTGAATATTTAACGATTAGGAATATGCGAGCAGGTATTCAAAGCATGTGTTCTATCGAAAAGCATATCCTATTGTTATGAAGTTTTACTAATATGCCGATAGCTGGATAGAAGTAAAATCTTTTCTCGATGAGTCGCTACTGTACATGATTTATATTGATTGGTTACCGGTGCTTCTTGGTCAGTATCTTCATTGAACTTGGCCAAACGCAGAAAGCTGGTTGCATGGCCTCAAACATCGCTGAAAAAGACCACAAATTCGTCCTGCAACACTTCAACATACCAAAAGGCCAAAACACCCAAAAGCAAGAAAGAAAGAAGTGATGATAACCACTCAGGCTACAAGTCCCAAAAGCTGATGATGAATTGTTAACTGCTTATATCCATATAATACATACGAAAGACCAGCTGTTAATATCCTCATTTCAGACAGAGATACCGAATATGCTTAAGAACTATTGAAGAATGTCGCCAATTATCAACGGCTTACGCACAATATGCATCCTTTGTACTTATAGTCTACGCAAGAGTCATGCATTCAGACCACATGAAAGATCAAAGAATCTTTTGGCCAAGAAACCGGTTACCTAATAGATGAATTAGGGCCAAGAAACAGAAATGGAATAAGTTTTGCAAAGCCTTTGTGCATCAGTAAATCTCAGAGAATGGAAAATAGCAGCATGACCTCCCACAACGATTTTATGCAGGAGAATTTGTTTTTATAAACCAGTTTATGGATAAGCTATGTTTACATAACAATTGTTAGGCTTCAAAGTAAATTTATATATTTAAGAATATCTATAGTTTCAATTTTTAATTTGATTATATTGCTAGAAGTTTGGTCTGAACCCGAGAAGTCCATGCCGGAGAGGTGTTAATCTCAATTTGGTCTTAGATCAGGAACAGTCACCCAAGTCAAATCCTTGGGTTTAAAAAGGAGCTGGTCAATGAAATCCTTTTGCAATCGTATATTATATATTCAAATAGTTTTTACAAGTAATTTTGGATTCAAAACTCAAAAGACCTAAATGAATATCTAGCAACATGGACGGAGCTCAGCTATTAAAGGCCAATGGAACCCATGGGTTTTTTAGTTTACTTTTGGTTACCGAAATCGTGGATGTTTGTGCTTGCCAGTGCTTCTCCGCGGGTAGCTGCTGCTGAAGACAAATCTCCGATCTCCCAATCTATGCTTCTCAACTAGCGAAGCTGTTCTCTACCGGCTCACTAGTCTCAAACCCTTCTCGTACTTCTCTCTCACAGAACTCACCCGCGGTTCGCATATTCTCTCCAGTTTTTCAGCAGCAGGTGATAGTTGGTTTAGTTTCTGCAAGAATCGGCTGATCTAATATTAGAATGATGATATGCGGCACGTCTCTACCATCAGGTTCTTTACCTTTTACTCAATAACAGTCAAGGAAATCCGAGACGTGTCTTCTCCTATTAAAGGATATGTAATTTTAAGAGTGAAAGTGAGAAACGAAATTCTGTGGTGGCGTGCTCTTACCTTTGTTTTTCTTTTGGTGGTTGGTATTATTACCCCATCAAGCTGCTTAACTGTTCTATTCTCCTTTCTTCTTCGTCTTTTTCATCTTCCTTTTTCTACTTGCTCTTCCTTGAACAGGGAATCAATTAATTCTCTTCCGACGAACTTCTCCTTCTACTCTGGAGTTAAGGACAAATTATTCTTACAATTCAAGACAAAAAGTTTCAGTACCCGTTTTGATGAGAAGGTTATGAATAGAAATTTAAGTTTTCTAACAAAACATCCGAAACATAATGAACGCTCATGCGTAATTTGAATCAAGAGTTACCTCTCAAAAAATTAAAATGAAGAAAATTGAAACTAGAGGACCTATGCTAGTCTTTGGAAATATGGACCAGGCTCAGTTGATTAAAGCCCAAATTACCAATTCCATGGGCTTTCTTCGCTTTCGTCTTTGGTTCAAAAATGAATTCCTTAAAATTTCACAGCAAGTACTTTGAGAACGCACGCGAGCGCCGGCGGGGAGTTGCTGAAGCCCAAACGAAGGCTCTAGTAATTTCTTAGCAAAAGCAATGCAAATCTCCGATCTACCGATCTCTGCTTCTCAACAGGCGAAACTGTTCACCGCTGGCTACACTACACTGGAATCCCTCTTCTCCGTCTCTCCAACTGAACTCGCCCGCGGTACACTTCCCACCTTCGCACCAGTTTTTGTTTAAAAGTGTGAAATGTGGATTTAATTAGCGTGACATGTGTTTTGATCAAAATCTGGTGATTGTGTTGTAAATGGAGCTATGAACAGTGGATAGATGTGATCATTTCTGTTTAGGCCTTAGTTTCAGTTGTGAAAGGTGGATGCACCCTGCGCTGCAAACTACTCAATGAGGTTGAACGAGCTCGAAATTGATAAAATGATTGCAAGTGCTTCTGATGTCTAGGCTTTAAGCGTTGTCTTTGTTGTTGCGCCTGTAGTTCCCAACTGTTCAAATTCTCATTCCTGGTACTTATTTTTATTTCCAATTATTATGAACTTCTACCTTTTTCTTAAGTTAATGTTCGAGACCTTGACATTTGCTTCCCTGAAATTTAGACTTTCAAGTTTATATTTGTTAACTTCTAGTTTAATGTTTCGTGCCTATGACCTAAGTACACCTGTTCTCAAATAATTTAGTGACACGGGAAATTAGCACAATAAAGCGATAGTTCTCTCTGTCATTTAGTGTTGAATACTTTTTTATCTTTTCTGTTGGCACTTGAACTCCTAAGTGCACTAATTTTTTAGCAGCTACTTTTTCCTTCTAAATGAAATAATGATAATGACTATATAATAGAACAAAAAAGCAAGAATGACAACCAAACCTTAGTTACTAATCCCCCTTGATTATATTTGAGAAACTACTCTTTAAGAAGCTTGCCGAAAGTCACTATGTGATTTTTTGAAGCATTCTGAACCACAGTGTTTCTCTTAGATACATCCTAATCTCCTTGTGTGCAGCATGGGTTTAAGTTTTATGGAAGAATGGTTACTCTAAATTTGTTTCTGCAATAAATAGTTGTAGATATGTTTTGTTTTGTTTATCTTCTCTTGCTCGTTTGAATGTTTTATTTGATTATGGACATCAGTAATTATCTCCTCGTAACTCCTTCGGCAGATCTGAAAATTGCGCACCAGGAAGCATGTGATATTCTTAAGATTTCTTTGGAGAATAACAGATGTGGAAGAGCAAGTGGTTCTCATCTAATATTCACTGGTACACCGTACACCCCCCTTGAAAATTTTTACTTTCTATCTCATCAGATTTTCCCTGCTACATTGTATATGTTCAGTAGAAGGGTAAAAGCTTTCCATGGCTATGTTGAGAAACAGCTTACAAAGTGTGGTGGTAGATGATGCGATATTATACATAAGAACTCATATGGCATAAAATTCAAAGTCACATATGGTGTTGTTGAAACTTAGTCACTGTAATAGGCTGATTTTTTTTTTTTTAATGTAGGTGTGTGCTTTTCCTATATTTGGATTCATGTTACTCTTGATAGTTTATTTCCTATCTGTTGCCTGAGCCTTGTGCATGGAATGGTAATAAGTTCACAACATCATGGTGTCATATGTTCTGATGTCTTGGATGTATTTTGCGTTAAATGCGAAGCTAGATACTTTTTAAATCTTGTGCCATACTTTGGTGGATCAGTCTTGTGGTCTGATGCGTAGCGTAAATGGTGACTACAAAATTTACTCTTTCACTTCTTATATTATTGAGGTGCTCTGTTCTCCATATGAGTTTACAGTCTATGGGCTTTGCCATTCTGTCTAATGTATCAACTATATTATAGTTACACAAAGTGCCAGTTTTTCGTTGCTTTGAGAGTCTTCAGTTGCAATTCCTATTGCTTGGTATGTCTTAGATGCAAAATATATTGTACTTTTGTAAAGTTCTATTGTCATGTCATGTTCCTAGTACATATTTTCTAATATGTATATTCTAAATATTCTAAATTAGTTACAACAGGATGTATTTTCTTATAGTAGTTCAGTTGTTTATAGGTGCCCAAACAGCTTGGGATATGTTCTCAGAGGAGCAAAGTATGAAACATATAACTACGGGTTGTGAAGATTTAGATAGCCTATTGGGAGGTGGAATTCATTGCAAAGAAGTCACTGAAGTTGGTGAGCATGTAATATCTTTCTAAACCACCCTATTGCATTCTATTCTGTTGCTTAGCTTCATATGAGATATCTTTTTATGTAATGTATTATGTACTGAAGTAATACAAATTTTTAGCTGGTTTGTTTTGTATTATATGTGTCAAGAACTCGGTGTTAAAATCTTATCGTTCATTTCTAGCATATAATTTGGCCAAGACCTTCTCCCTTAAGGTTGTACTGGGAACATAGCTCATTGCATGGTTAGACATATGCGATGTGTGTTTTTACGTTTCAAATCGGCATTAATGTGCTGGTTTTCAGGTGGAATCCCAGGCATTGGTAAAACACAATTAGGGTATGGATATCTCTTGCAAGCAAGGTTAAAATATACATAGTTTTTTTGTCATTACATCTCAACTTCTACAAAATTCTCCAGGATTCAGCTTGCCATCAATGTCCAAATCCCTGTCCATTATGGTGGTCTAGGTGGCAAAGCAATTTACATAGGTAGTGTGAAGGCGTCTCGTTGATTTCTATCATGCCACAACTGTGCTATTTATATACAAATCAGAGTTTCATACTGACACTTCAATATAACTGGATCAACCAGATACAGAAGGCAGTTTCATGGTTGAACGTGCCTATGAGATTGCAGAAGCATGCATTAGCGATAACATTGATACAGAGTGTCACACGGATCCCCAACCTTGCCAGGAAATGATGAATCCAACCAACTTCCTTGCTAATATATTCTACTTCCGCATCTGCAGTTATACTGAGCAAATTGCTGCAATAAATAATCTGGACCGTTTTATCTCAGAGCATAAAGAGGTATGGTTCGTTATGCCTTCCCGTTCAATAATTTGTTCCAGTCACTTCAAAGTATGTCTGCTAGCATACACTCTTTAGCATCGTTTCTCTTCTCCTGCCACTTTTGGACAATACTAATCACTTAATAGGATATGTTTCCTCTTTGTCTTTCCTGCCATTAGACTCTTCTCTAATTGTCGATGAATTGATCCTTAGTGCTCCCTGGTTCTACTTGGTTACATGATCATTTTAGCTAGCATTCATCTCGTCATTCAGTGGCACCCTATTCCTTACCAAGTAGCTTTAGGTGAACTCCAACAGGAATGGTTCAGCTGATTGTTGTTTGTCTATCCTTACTGATACATGCATACTTCTCTACAGGTGAAGATTGTCATAATTGATAGTGTCAGTTTCCACTTCCGTCAAGATTTTGATGACTTGGCCCTACGAACTAGAGTTCTTGGAGAAGTTTCATTGAAGTTGATGAAAATTGCTAAAAAGTATTGTCTTGCTGTAAGTTCCCAAACTATACCCTCTTAAGAATACTCATGCGACTGTTATTTACTAGTTAGGTTGTAGGTGCCTCCAGCATGTCATGGACTCAGATTTTCTGCTGCAAAGTGTAAATACTAATATTCTCAGAAATATACAAAACTGTGCTTATGAATGTGCATCATTCTATTTTATAAAGCATTTTGAAATGAAGTAGCAATATTTCAGTTAGGAGCTTTCAAAGCACAACATAGTTTGTACTTGGTGCATGAATTTCTTCTCAACACAGGTGCTACTAGCCAAGCTAAGCTGAGGGGTAACTCCCTGCTTCATGCTTTTCTAATTGCTATGGAGTAGTTCTCCTCTGTTTACTGAAAACATTCCTAGTCTAAAGGTAGACTACGGTGTGAGAGTTGCGGTTAGTAATGTCTTAGTGCAAATGTTCTCTCTCTGCAATACAAACATTTTCATATTCTTCTATATTCGATTTTCCTCATTCAATAGCTAAACCTTTTTTGGACACTGAATTTAGGTTCTTTGCTATCTATTTCATGGTTCATGAATTTAGGCCTTGTTTCTTTAGAGGAAAGAGGAGTGGAAAGAACTGAAATAAAAAAAGTTTCTCTAAAAATTTCCAGCAGGTTTACAATTTTGAAATAGACGCCTTACACTTTCTGAAAGCTCGTCTAATCAAATTCTAAAAGGAAAGTGAATCTTCTTTTATCTTAAACCCCTTCTGTCTATTTTTCACTCTGCAATGAAATTATGAATCTGGTTCTATATGCCATTCTCCTTCCACCCTTTTGTTTTCTTTTCGGTATTTCTCTTTCAAATCAAAGGGAGCCTTGCCAACCAACTATGTTAAATTTTGTGCAATATAGATCCAAATGTACTGTCTTTCTTCTTTTTGCTAAAATCAGTCCACATGCTCCTCCATGCAGGTCGTTTTGTTAAATCAAGTTACAAATAAGTTTATAGAAGGCTCGCCACATTTGACACTTGCTTTAGGTAAGTCTTCAACTTCCAGTCATCAGAATGCTATCTAGCGCTCATGATAAGTTATAATCTTTTTGGGAGAAATGGTTTCAGACTATTACTCGCGCAATTCTTTGCAGGTTCAGTATTATGATTTGTCTTTGAAATTTAATTAATGTTTCTGTGAAAATCATGAGACTTCCTCCTTCAAAGTATACATTTATTATTATTTGATTGCATCATATAAAATATTAGAGTTAAATGGGAAAAGGATAGTTGAGCATCTCTTTGAAGTTATTATCTTCAATCTAATCTTTCTCCTAAGCGTATCTGTGATCTTTTCATGTTTGTAGCACTGTAACTACTTGAAAGGTTTACCTGTTTAGTTAATATTGAGCTGGATGCTGCCTGTATGCTGTAATTGGACTACATTGCCACAATTTTTCCATGAATGTAAGTTTTTCGAATGACAATGCAACCATATAGTTTGAGTGGTCTCTATTCCTTAACACCTCCTGACATGGTAGTAACTTTACATTTGTAATATGAGCTGAAATGTCTAGCGTTAAGCATTTGTGTTCCACTTCGACATGGTCTGATAAGACCTTCATGTAGGTGATAGTTGGTCGCATTCCTGCACAAATCGGCTGATCCTCTACTGGGATGATGATGTGCGGCATGCACACCTTGACAAATCACCATCTCTACCTTCAGGTTCTGCACCTTACTCGGTGACTGCCAAGGGGATACGGGATGTGTCTTCTCCCACTAAGCGACTGAGGATAATGTAAATTTTACAGGTGAGAGTGAGGAGTTTTTGTGATAGTGTACTCTCACCCTCTTTTTCTTTTGATGTTTGGTATCGCTCCATCATAGGTACTGCTGTGTTAGAAGCTGAAAGTGAATTGAATGAATAATCATTTGGTTCCTGCAACATATGTGTGATTTTCCCTTATGAAACATGGACTATTTCTTCATCAGTGAAGTACGATCAAGCGACTGCCGTGAAATTATGAAGTGCTTCTTACTGAACAAACACCCTGTTCAGCTGTTGCATTACTGCAAATTTGCAACTATGTTCACAGTGAAGCAAACTCCCTATTAAAACTGTTAATTATTGAAGTTCTCGTGAAAGAACTTGTGAGCAAACTATTGAAATTAGCCTCGAGTAATAGCACAGCAAGGTTGCATTGCAGGAAGCTGAGCAATCTCTCAGCTACTCAAAAACTCGTTGGCTTAAACAAATCCAATACTCGAAACAAAATTATGTTCACTCTCTTGTCTGAGATGCCATTGGTCCGATTGTCCCAACCAACGTTCCAATTCCGAAAAACCATATCCCATAGCTATTAAAAATCGACAAAAACAAGTATCCCACATGTTAAACAAATTCAAGGCATACATTTCCAACCCTTTCGTAACGGTCCAGATCTCTCCTTCACTCTCAATCCAACGGCCCGAAACCTCTCGTCCTTCTCATCACTGTCTCATCATAATAACGTCCTAGTCTCATCACTGTCTCATACCCATCGAAGCCTCTCTCTCATTTCTTTCTCCCGGTAGTGAATCAGAAACAGTTAGTTAGCAACACATAGAGAGAGAGAAGAAAGAGAGATAGAGACCAACCAACCATGGCGGCAACAACTTCAACCGTCGCTGCTGCACAAGCTATAATTGCTCGAGTAATCTACAAGACGGCGAGCAACAACTCATCTGCGGACCGGCTTTCATTCCCAGGGGGATTCGGTCTCAGCTCACTCGCTGGACGAGCTCTACGATCAGCGCAGTCTACGTCAGCAAAGCAGCAGCGGAGGAGACACCGCCGGGTTGATCCGGCCCGTGCGGCTGCCGTGGAGACTCTTGAGAAGACTGACACCGTGGCGGTAGTGGAGAAATCGATCAACACGATTAGGTTTCTAGCTATTGATGCTGTGGAGAAGGCTAACTCTGGTCACCCGGGTTTGCCTATGGGTTGTGCACCTATGGGACACATTCTTTATGATGAAGTCATGCGGTATAACCCGAAGAATCCGTACTGGTTCAACAGGGATAGATTCATTCTCTCTGCAGGCCATGGTTGTATGCTTCAGTACGCACTCCTTCACCTTGCAGGATACGATAGTGTGCAGGTATGACCACCCTGTTGTTTGTTGTTATTAATTCACTTGAATTTTGAGGTGAACTGGAATAAATGATATTTGTATCTGCTTTGTAATAAGCAAAAGGTTAATTTCAGTGGCTAAGATGAGAACAGAATGGATAATTTGACAATGACCAAAGCCTGATGGTCGAAGTTTATAGTATAAAAAGAAATAAAGGATTCCTTCATATTGATAGTCTGAGAAATATAAATTATTGTTCAGTTCTAAATATAGTCAACTGCTTTGTGACTTCCTAGCAACATGCCAACTACAGATACTAAATTTAAGTAGGAGAGGATTAGAAAGAAAAGCTAAGCTCAGATTATATGGAATTCAGCTCTAAACTTTCATCTTGTTTAATATTTCTAATCTAGTCTTGGTTCAGTACTGTAGATTGCGATGAATTTCGAAATAGGATTCTACGCTATTGAAAAAATGAACTGTAGCATATTTCTTAATCATATCTTCTCATATGAGTTGCTTTTGCATAGAGCTGATTGCTGTTAATCTCCTTTAATTTTATAGGAGGAAGATCTGAAGAGCTTCCGGCAATGGGGAAGCAAGACTCCTGGTCATCCTGAGAACTTTGAAACAACCGGCGTTGAAGTCACTACTGGTATGCTGCTTCGGCTCATTATCTTTAGTAATTCCTGCCTTCTAGATTGAAGGCAGGGGAAAGTAGTGTCTACTATCTAATAAGCAACTTTGGCATTTATTGTACATTAGTTCTAGTTCCTAGATTTCTGATTTATTGGACATTTATCTGCTGGGATAGGTCCTTTGGGTCAAGGTGTTGCAAATGCTGTTGGATTGGCTCTTGCTGAGAAGCACCTTGCCGCGCGTTTCAACAAGCCTGATATAGATATTGTGGACCACTATACGTAAGAGACTCACATCATGGAGATTCTTTTTCTGCAAAACTTCCCTTGGCTTATGATTTCCTTTTGCTATGTCTGCCTGTGAATAGATATGTTATACTTGGAGATGGATGCCAAATGGAAGGCATTTCAAATGAAGCATGTTCACTTGCTGGGCACTGGGGACTAGGGAAACTTATTGCTTTCTATGATGATAACCACATCTCCATCGATGGAGACACTGACATTGCATTCACGGAAGATGTCAGTGCCCGCTTTGAGGCACTCGGATGGCACACAATCTGGGTAAAGGATGGTAACGTTGATTATGACTCCATTCGTGCTGCAATTAAGGAAGCAAAGGCTGTTAAAGACAAGCCCACATTGATCAAGGTTCCCATGAAAATCCTTTCTTCTCATTATATGTTAGCAGATAATTAACTTCCATTGTAGTTGCACTGTTATTATAGCTGTGTCCGACATATACATAACTCTTAAATTGTTTGCAGGTGACAACTACAATTGGTTATGGCTCACCGAACAAGGCGGATTCCTATGCTGTACACGGGAGTGCATTAGGAGCCAAGGAAGTAGATGCCACTAGGCAGAACCTTGGATGGCCTTTTGAACCTTTCCATGTGCCCGAGGATGTGAAGAGGTTTGGTTGGACACATTTCCTCTCACCTAGCACAACATATAGTTGATTTCTATAAATATAATTTGTAACGTGCATTCACTACAGTCACTGGAGCCGCCATGTTCCAGAAGGAGCTTCCCTGGAAGCAGAATGGAATGCCAAATTTGCAGACTATGACAACAAGTACAAGGAGGATGCTGCAGCATTGAAAAGCATTATAACAGGAGAACTGCCTGCTGGATGGGAGAAAGCTCTTCCGGTATCATAGTTAGAACTGTAGTTCGATTTGCTTCTACCAGTTCAATGTCCTTCAAGTCTTTGACTGATTACTAGCATTCAATCTATTTCTTAGACATACACTCCTGAAAGCCCTGCGGATGCAACCAGGAATCTTTCTCAGCAATGCCTGAATGCACTTGCAAAAGTGCTTCCTGGATTTCTCGGTGGCAGTGCAGACCTTGCGTCGTCCAACATGACATTGCTGAAAATGTTTGGTGACTTCCAGAAGGAGACACCTGAAGAGAGGAATCTCCGTTTTGGTGTCAGAGAACACGGAATGGGTGCTATCTGCAATGGCATTGCTCTCCACAGTCCTGGCCTCATTCCTTACTGTGCTACATTCTTTATCTTCACTGACTACATGAGGGCTGCCATGAGAATATCTGCCTTGTGCGAGGCAGGAGTTATCTATGTCATGACACATGACTCTATTGGTCTTGGAGAAGATGGCCCAACTCACCAGCCCATTGAGCATCTTGTTAGCTTCCGTGCTATGCCTAACATTTTGATGTTCAGGCCAGCAGATGGAAATGAGACTGCTGGAGCATACAAGGTTGCAGTGCTGAAGAGAAAGACACCATCAGTTTTGGCCCTTTCTCGCCAAAAGCTTCCACAGCTTGCAGGAACATCAATTGAAGGAGTTGCAAAGGGTGGATATATAGTTTCAGACAATTCCTCAGGGAAAAATCCTGATGTCATTCTTATGGGCACAGGTTCTGAACTTGAAATTGCTGCCAAGGCCGCTGATGAGCTGAGGAAGCAAGGCAAGGCAGTTCGGGTTGTGTCACTTGTTTGCTGGGAACTTTTTGATGAGCAATCAAGTGACTACAAGGAGAGTGTCCTTCCTAGTGCGGTCAGTGCAAGGGTTAGCATCGAGGCTGGATCAACTCTTGGTTGGGAAAAGTTCATTGGAAGCAAAGGCAAGGCAATCGGAATTGACAGGTTTGGAGCCAGTGCTCCTGCAGGGAGAATATACAAGGAATTTGGTCTGACAGTAGAAAAGGTTGTTGAAGCAGCTAACTCTCTATGAACCGATCTACGTAGGATTCAATTGCTTCTCCTTCAGTTAAAAGGAAGGTCTAAAATCGCCCGTGGCTATCAGAAGTTGAACTTTCGTAGCTAGGAGAAGTTGTTGCCTGTTTCAGAAGTTCGAGCGTGTTTCCCTCTGAAATAAAGGCTTTCCTCTTTTTTCTCATTTTCTTTTCGACAATCATGAAAAACAGTAATGCTTAGTTCAAATCACGGAGACAAATGAGTTGGATTGTTGGCTTGCCTATTTGTATTCAGGTCCACATGTAAGGAGAACTATTCGTCTATTAAATGAAAAGCTATTTTCTCTTCTTGCTGTTTGATGGATATAATATAAACATACGAGAGATAGGGATAGGTTGATCTTTGATATAATTTAGAGATACACTGTTGTAATAGGTTTTTATAATAATCTGTTTTGTACATTTTGTTTCATGATAAACAGTTTGTAACTTCACCTGTATAGATATTCAATTTGCTACAATTTGAATTTTTTATCTCAAAATTAATATTTTAAATTTACCATAGGATCAAAATTTTAAATAAAATTATTAATTATTTAGACATTAGTATATCATACGTTATAAATATATGCTTATTTCAGCGTCTAGTAAATTTTGGAATATTAACCGGCATGAATTATTACATGCATCAAATTAGAATTTATTTAGACTAATTTAAAATAAATTGCTTATCTATCTTCAATTTAACTAATCTATTTTTTATGTTCTGACATTAGAAATACAAATAAATGTTACGTTGCAACTAAATTAATTATATATTAGATGAAAATTTAATTTACACGATAGCCTTAACTGAAACCAGAAAGAAAAGACTCACATTAATATTCTAGTTACGCCAGCGTAACTAGCCGCAACTCTACATTACTTGAAGCGTTCGTCTTCAAAATCATGTGCATGATGCATGCAAGAGACCCACTTTTTGGTACAAACAAACCAATCAATAGATAATCTGATAATCATCAACTAGTTGGTGGAACAGGGACAGCAAGGAGAGGCACAGCTTTAGCTAGCGTAATACCAAACCGCTCTCTTATGTCGACGTCTTCCGGCGCCATCCCGTCCGGTAACCGCCACTCAAATCCGTGGAGCAGTGAAGCAAGCATCAAGTGCACCATCCTGTGAGCAAGTGGCAATCCCGGACAAATTCTCCGTCCTGCACCGAACGGCGTCAACTCAAAATTTCGTCCCATTAGCTCGACGACATGCCCTTGTAGAAACCTATCTGGCATGAACTTTTCGGGATCAGACCACACCGTTGGATCACGTCCTATAGCCCACACGTTCACTAGAACCCTTGCATGTTTCGGAACTATGTAACCGCTAATCTCTACTGCCTCCTCTGTTTTGCGAGGTAACAGAAACGGCACTGGTGGGTGCAACCTGAATGTTTCCTTGACCACCGCTTGGAGGTACGGCAATCGGCCGATGTCAGATTCAACTATTGCATGGTCTTTTCCGATTACCGTTGCAAGTTCAGTGCGTGCCTTCAACATGGCCTTGGGATTCCGGAGAAGCTCCGTCATTGCCCACTCCACTGTATTGGAGCTCGTATCACTTCCAGCTGCGAACAACTCCTGAAAGTTTTTGCATGCATTCAAGATTTCATCCGACAAGAACAGGCTAGGCTTTGTGTTTAAGGAAAATTATTTAAAACTGCTCACCGAAAGCAACGTTTTCAAGGCCAGGCGAATGCCATCAATTTTGGCACCGGGTTTCACATTATGATTCTCAAAAAACACACCCAAGAAATCATTCCCGACGGGTGCTCCCTCTGACACTGCTTTCAACCGGCGATCTATCTGCTCGTCGAAGACTTTATGAATCTTAGCAAGGTGTGAGCCGAATCTTCGTCTAATGCCTTGAAGGTCCAACGATCTGAGCCACGGAAAACAGTCAGAGATATTCGGCTTCCCGATTTCTTCCATGAAATTCAGTACCAAATCTCTAAGGTACTCCTCCATCGACTCCGATCCACTATCTGCACCAAGAAGGTCAACGGAAAAGATTGTGCTCGATAACAAATTGATCATTGCAGTGAAAGCTGCTCTGCCAACATCGATAGGTCGGCAGGCGACGCAGTTTTCACGCACGTAGTCGAGCAGTTGGTTAATCTTCTGGGAGCGAAGAGACTCGCTTGAATCTAGCTGGAGCGGTGTGAAGAGTTTTGTGTTGTACAAACGGCGAATGTCTCTCCACTGCTGAGCGGCAGGTAGCCAACCGGAGGAGTTTTCACTGAACCCAAGAGCTCGTAATGCATCAAAGACCCAACGGTTGGCGAAGGCCTTGTCCTTCTTGTGAAGGACCTCGCATGCCATTTCTGGAGAGGAGATTGCAACAGTGACGACTTGACCAAGACGAAGGGACATGACGGGGCCATATGTTTTGGCGAGACTAGCTAGGGATCTGTGCGGTTGATCTCCGAGAAGGTGAAGGTTGCCGATGATCGGCAGCGGTCGTGGGCCAGGTGGGAGATTTCTGCCGTAGAGAAGCTTCTGTGTGGTTAGAGATAGAAAGTAAAGAAATAAGAGGGTCAATGAAAGCCACATGAAGGTGGAAGCTAGCTGCAAGTCCATGGTTAATTTGGTTTTGATAATCTCTTCTTCTTGTTGTTATCAGGATTCCGGTAGAGGACTGGAAAAGGCTTTTAGCTTCTTTGCTTATGGTAGAGAATGATAATGGAATTCTTCAGGATGATAACCTACTCCGGAGACTGTATATATCCTATATCTTTGTGTAGAGTTAAAGGAATTCCAATGTTTATAGCGATATTAATTGAGTAATCGTTTAGATAGTGTGTTAATTTATCTAATATGCAAATGGTATAATATTACCAGGTGTTGCACGCGTTCTACAACTTAGTATATAAATCAGTTGATTAACATCTAAGTCAATTGTGTAATTAGAAATTTGTAAATTAGGAGGTACAGGCGTACGTGCAATGACATTAGATGTTAATACACGTAGCCGGTTAAACCAGCGACTCTAATTATTGTAGTGAACAACTCATCAAACAAAGAATAAGCTCAATTAATTTTTATGATAATTAACAAGTAAACACTGACGAGTTGTTGATCATAATATTAATAAGGTTCATTAGTCATCATCCATATTTGTCAAAGAGAGAAACACAGACCTTTCAGCGAACACTTGGCGTTCAGGTAATGTTGTTTAAGATTTAAAATCCAAAAAAATTTTAATTTTAAGAACTGTCAAATGGATCCCTAAGAAGATAAAATAATATTCAAGTAGCTTACGCAAACTTCGAACAAAGCTAGCTTATTCTACCGTGCTCTGAAAAATAAATAACAAGGGCTAGTTCTAATTTACAAGGAGTAAGTTTTACAAAAAATTAATCTATAATAAAAAAAGAAGTTTCAACTTTAAATCTAACAAATAAAAAGTTTCTTGTTTATAATTGAAACAAGCTCTAGTTTAAATATATAAACAAGAGCAAATTAGTAATTATATCTTTAATTGTTTTATTTTCTCGAATCTGAGTAACAAGATTTTTGTTGGAGCATGCACTCAATAAAGCTGCTTAATGTTTAAGAAAAACGAAATATACTTACAAAGTTCAAGAACTTACTGTGTTATAGATTTAACGGAAGGGATTTATAGCCCCCGTTTGGCTTAGTATTTTCTGAATTTTTTTTTAATTTTTAATTATATATTTTTTAATATATATTTTATAAGTATTTAGAAAATTTATTTAAAAATTTAAAAAATATAAAAAAATTATACATAATAAAAAAATTTTATTAAATATTTTTATTATTTAAAAAAAATTTATTTCTAAAAAAATAAAAATATTTTTTATTCTAAAAAAATTTTGTTTCGTAAACACCGTTAAACGCCCTTTCAAAATATTGAAGGATCAAAATTTACCCTTTCAATATGAGAGATCAAATTGGCACTTAAACACATAATTAAGAGATCAAATTGTTATTTATCCTGACATATATTAAGAAACAAATGGTTATCATTATTAAATGCTAATCCTATAAATTAATGAAGAGTGTAGTTTATGGCTAGTGCGCCTCCGTTGATCGGAAAGAAAGAAAAACTCTTTTTAGTTAGCTTAGAAGCCCAATTAAATTGAGGACTATGCCCATAAATAAAATCTAAATAATGATGGAAGTGATTATATAATATTTTTTTAAAATAAAAAATATAATTTTATTTTATGTTAAAAAATAAATTTTATTTTTTAGCTAACATAATAATCAATAACAAGATCTTATAGTTTAAAATTTTTTTTTATTTTTAAATTTTTAAATAAAATTTATAAACTATTATAAAAATTTTATTAGAAAGATTGAAAAGAAATGAAAGAATTAAAACCTTCATGAGCAATGCCAAAAGACGCTATGGAAAATAAATGAAATATCAAACTTTGTCATAAAATAAAATTTGAATTCCCTACTCTACGAGACACTTCAGATATATATTCTCTCTCTATATATAATCATATAATAAAAATACATGATATTTTAGAAACACATGATGCATATATTGGTCAAAAGTGATAGGCGAGACATCTAAATCTAATTTTTATCGTTAGATATGAAGAATTATTAGTTGAAAATATGTTTCAGCTCAATCAGAATATGAACCGATCTCTATCGAAACTTTTGATTAAAAAATAATATAAAATATTAAATTTTACAAAAGATATATATTTAATTTTTGTGTTATTTTGATCAAGAGTTTTATGAATATCGGTTCGTATTCCGATTGAGTTAAATTTTTATCAATATATTCTCAACTTATTGTTTTTTACTACTAACGATGGAGATTGGATTTGAATGTCTTGCCAATCACTTTTGATCGGTTAGAGTACCATGTGTTTTTAAAAAAATCATGTGTCTATATATATATAAATATATATGTTTTAATTTCAAATTCATCACTTCACTAGTTTAATCATTAACTTATAAAATATTATTTTATTAGTAATATTTTTCTAATAATTTTATATGTTACTTTTGTAAGTATATTTTGTTAAGTTAAAAACTATCTTATATCTCTATAAAAAATATATTTCCATTAATATATATTTGTTAAGAAAGGAGAAGAGTAATAATTTGTTAAAAAGAGTTACTAAAGAGACGTTTGGAGTGATTTTAAAATAATTTTTTTAAATAAAAGATATTTTTATTATTTTTTAAAAATAAATTATATTTTTTTATTTCAAAAAAATAATAAATAAATAATAAAATGATCTCAATTTGTAGAATTTTTTATATTATTTTTAAATAAATTTTCTAAATATATAAATTTAAAAATATAAATTAAAAAATTATTTTTTTAAAATACTTTCTCAAACGCATTATCTTAACACTTTATTTATCAATATTCAACCGAATACGTAAACTATTAAATATTCAAATAATTTTTTTTATACGAACCTAATACTAAATCATCATAGAGTAATATTTCGCAAAGATTCAAAGGATGAATAAATCACTGCGATTGTAAGCACGTCGATATGAATGATTACCTAAAAAATCTCCATAGTATGATAATTATAGACGATCCAGGATTCAACCTCTAGATATGGATAATCCGGATCGACACCTTTGCTTCTACAACAACAGAAGGGCCTATCAGGACAGGGAAATTTAGACCCCTGTCTTTTCTATTCAAACTACCTTCACTTAAGGGATATTTTACTCGTCGTGAATTCAAAATAAGTTATCAGATAAATTATTAAGAGTTGAGTTTATAAAAATAAATATAATATATCATTTAGAAGTGAATTTATTATGTAAAAAAATCATTTATAATCTTACGGATAAATAATAAAGGTCTAAAACAACTCTGCTTAAAGCATTTTAGTTTACCATATATATAGACTTTAATAAAATTATTTTCGAATAGTTTGAAATTAATTTATATATATATATATTTTATAAATGTATTCATTTATTTCAAATTTATTTTTTTAATAATTAATTTTCTATACTTAATTTTTTTGTAAATTCATTTTTATGCAAATAAACTTGGATTAGAAAAGGATGAAATCTCGCTACTTCCACGACACAGAATTGTTCATAAAATATTATAAACACAGATTTATATTTCTAAAATTTAAAGAGTTTTTATAAAATATTATTAAAAATCTATTGAAAATTATAAATAAAAATTAAAATGAAAAAAGTTAAAAATTTAGCCAAACAGTACTTTGGTATTATGCAATAGTTTGTCAAGTAAAACATCATTTATTTGTATCTTTTAGTTGTATAACCTACTTTTTAAAGCTTTTCACAGCAGCCGATTAGACAAGTAACCTTTTGGGGATATTAATAAACATGTTTCGTTTCTTCAACAAAAATAAATAGAAGTATCTTAAAAACTAAAAGATTGCCCGGCAGTAAAAATGTTTAGGTGTTTGTTTTCTTTTTTGAAATTTAATTTGGACTCGACTCCTCATATTTCTCTGAGGCTCAAACTTCTCAGAAAATCAACATTGATTTTTTTACAACTTTGAGCATCTCTTGTTATATGATTCCGTATTTCTTTCAGATTCTTTTTTCTAGTTTCTCATTGTTTTAGAAAGAATAAGAAAACAAGGTTCATGGACTTACAAAGGAATCAGGCCCAAGAAGACCCAGTTTTCAAAAAATCGAAAGATTCCATGAGCAATGTGGCCACGCTGCTGTTCAGTGTTCATGTCAGACAGCACTCACTATTTTTATTTGTCCATTAGTTAGACTTTCTTTATCCAATCTCAATCTCATTTGTTCTTTTCTTCTCCCGCTTCCCGCAATCTTCATCTTCTTATATCACTCCACTAACAGAGGAACACCAGCACCAAGTAAAGAGCATGGAGTCGAGTTCTCTCCTTCGCTTCTTCTTCCTTCTTCTCTGCTGCGCTCTAATTCTTCTCTTCTCCCGCTCTCTTCTTCCCTCCCCTTCTGACAACGATCTACGCTGCTCTCCTCGCTCTCTATGGTGCACCAACAGCGACACAAACCTTCGTTTCAATCCCAACAAACATTCCAAAAATCACGAGAACGAAGTGCCTCACCATCCTCTTGATCCGTTAACGATCGCCGAGATCAACACTGCTCGCTCTATAATTCTCTCAGAGTTCCCTTTCTCCTCCTCTCCTTCTTCACTCACCTTTCACTCCCTTGTCCTCGACGAGCCTGAAAAGCTCACCGTTCTGTCATGGCGTCAGGGTGGCTCTCTCCCGCCTCGCAGAGCCAAAGCAGTTGTTCTATTCAACCGAAAGGCTTATGTGCTCTCCGTCGATCTTTCTACACGTTCTGTAACTCATCTGCCGACACCGGCAACTGGTTACCCTGCTATGACTATAGAAGACATGACTAGTTCAATCTTCGCTCCCTTCATCGACCCGGTATTCAACCGGACAGTTCTTTCTCGCGGCGTTCGTCTCTCTGATCTCGCCTGTCTTCCAATCTCCACGGGCTGGTATGGTCCATCGGAGGAAGGAAGAAGAGTTATCAAAATCCAGTGCTACTCCGCTGAAGGAACGGCGAACTTTTACATGCGACCGATAGAGGGGCTTACCGTTCTCCTGGACATGGACACGAAAGAAATCATCTCTGTTTCCGACAATGGCGAAAAAATACCTATACCGAAATCCACTGCAACAGACTACCGTTTCGAAGCTGTTCAGTCTAATCCGCCGCCAAGAAACACGAAGTCGATCAACCCGATATCGATTGAGCAACCTGCAGGTCCCAGTTTCGAAGTCGTCGACGGGCATGTTGTTAGATGGGCAGGATGGGAGTTTCACATCAAGGCAGATGCAAGGGCGGGTGTTGTCGTCTCCGGCGTGACAGTTACTGACCCGGATAGTGGAGAGAGAAGAAGAGTTATGTACAAAGGTTTCGCTTCGGAGCTTTTCGTGCCGTACATGGACCCTAGTGAAGCTTGGTACTTCAAGACCTACATGGACGCAGGGGAGTACGGGTTTGGGCTTCAGGCTATGGCGCTTGTTCCATTCAATGATTGTCCGAGAAACGCCTACTACATGGACGGCGTGTTCCCTGCAGCTGATGGCCGACCTTACGTAAGGAAGAATATGATATGTTTGTTTGAGAAGTATGCTGGAGATATTGGGTGGCGCCACTCAGAGAGCCCCATCACTGGCATGGAGGTAAAGTTTCTGTTCTTGTTTTTATTTTGTAGGTGTCCCAAAATGTTATTGCTTCAAATCCGAATGCTGAAATTGAGCTATCGATGATGATGGGCAGATAAAAGAGTCAAGGCCGAAGGTGACGCTGGTGGCAAGGATGGCTGCGTCCGTGGCTAACTACGACTACATTGTCGACTGGGAATTCCAGACTGACGGCCTCATTCGTGTGAAGGTGTGGTTTCCTCTGATCATGACATCTCTCAGTTTTCTAACCCACCCTTCAGTTATCTGTAACATATCAACAGTTGTCTGTCAAGATCTTCTCGATGAAATTCTTTCACATATAGACTTGGATATCTTTTCTTTTTCATGTTTAAGAGGCTATAAGGAAGAAATTGAAACTCAAGCTGCTCACATATTATAATACAGAACAGAGCAAGCGATCTAAAGATGAAGAAAAGAACAGCTGACGTTGTCTTTTGTATGTATTAGGAAACTGGCTTGAGGGATATTTGTGTAGGACACGCATGAATTTGGATTCTAGCGAAAAAGAAATTTTATGGTAGGTATTAGTCATATACCACTAACCCAATAGCCAAAAAAAAAAAAAAATCTCAAGAACTATTAATTAGTTACTCAAATCCATTTTTATCAGCTAATAAGTGCAGAAGATTGTTACATATCTTTTGCTTAAGGTCAAAATAATTCTGGGCTTCTAGCAACTCCTTATTTTTGTGCGTTTGGCAATGCGTATCAAAAATTGTTTTTCAATTTTTATTTTATTTTATTTTTAATATATATTTTATAAATATATAAAAATTTTATTTAAAAAATTTAAAAAATATATAAAAAAATTCTACAAAATGAAATTTTTTAATTGCATATTATTATTATTTTTTAGAAATAAAAAAAATAAACTTATTTTTTAAAAAAATAAAAATATTTTTTATCTTAAAAAAACTTTATTTCATAAACACTTATAAATGCACCCTTAAATGAAACAGGTAGGACTCAGTGGAATTCTAATGGTTAAGGGATCACCTTACCTGAACATGAATGAAGTCCCCGAGAATGAGGATATGTACGGCACCTTGTTGTCAGAGAATGTCATTGGAGTCATCCATGACCACTACATCACCTTTCATCTCGACATGGATGTTGATGGTGTTGACAACTCGTTCGTGAAGGTCAGTCTTGCAAGGCAGGAAACCAAGCCCGGTGACTCGCCTAGAAAGAGCTACCTTAAAGCCACAAAGCATGTTGCCAAGACAGAGAAGGAGGCACGCGTTAAACTCAAGTTGTATGAACCCCACGAGTTTCATGTTGTGAATCCATCAAAGAAAACCAACGTTGGGAATCCGGTTGGCTACAAGGTTGTGACTGCTGGCACTGCTGCAAGCTTGCTAGACCATAACGATCCTCCTCAACAGAGAGGAGCCTTCACTAACAATCAGGTTAGAGATCTGTTCCTCTTCTGAGAATCACTGATGTAAAAATTTATATGTTAGAATCTTAAATGTATAAGAAGGTTAATATCTCCATTTATTTGCTAAGTTCAAATTTTAGATAATAAAATCATTTGACCATTTGTTGTGATCCTAGATGTGGGTGACACCATACAACAGAACTGAAGAGTGGGCAGGTGGTCTCTTCGTTTGCCAGAGCCAAGGAGAAGATACACTAGCCGTCTGGTCTGAAAGGTAACATGCATCACAAAAACTTCTTCGTATTCATTAGTATCTTAAATGACAGGAAAAGTTTCTTGACAAATGTCTCCTTGTAGGGATCGAACTATTGAGAACAAAGATATTGTCTTGTGGTACACACTGGGATTCCACCACATACCTTGCCAGGAGGACTTTCCCATCATGCCTACGGTTTCTTCGAGCTTTGAGCTCAAGCCTGTTAACTTCTTTGATATGAATCCCATACTCCGAATACCACCAAATCTTGAGAAGGATCTCCCTGTCTGTCGAGCAGCAGCTTCAGCTTGAGGTGTGGCCTGAGCTTCAAACCCCACGCGTAGATAATCAGAAAATTGTACATGGATGTGCCCAGAAAACTGAGCTGCACCTATGATGCCCTTGCATGTATGCACTATGCATAATGTTGTTATAATGCATTGACTGGAAAGTAGAAGATTATCTGCTCTTAACTGTTGGATATCCATAGAATGTTGAAGTCTAGCAGAACAGCATCTAGTTGAGATAAAGCACAAATAGAGACTCTTATCAAGAACACAAATAAGAGATAACATAGATAAGCGATAATATAGACAGAGTTCTGTGATATAGAGATATGGCATTATTATTATGATGAACAAATCGAAATGGAAGTACTTTTGTAAAATAAGTACTATAATCATCTTCCTAGTTCTCGGACAAGAGTTAAACAAAGCTCAAGCTCTATCTGAAATACGATAAAACTATCACTATCTTCCGTAAAGCAAAACAATTATTAAAGCAAACCACAGGATTTGTTTCAGTGGTACCAAGCATCGCCTATCAAAAGCTGGATCATGCAGGCAAATGATTTGCTATCTAATATATGAGTGTTTTTTTGTTGCTTGAGACACTCAAACATAGCTCTCAACTAACCTTGTCATGGATTGGTTAGTTTATCTTATCTTTTTCTCCTAACAGTGGAGGCTGATCGGTTCGTTTGTTTTGAAGATGGTATTACCCAATAGTGCTTTTAGCATCCCTCTTCAGCAAAAGCATTTAGCTTCAATTACCAGTGCTTTGATGATGAAAGACTAACAGAGAGATATTTGCACACTAAATTGACATGGACTTCCACAGAGATATTAGTTCCCTATCAGAATCCAATAACAGCTAACCTCTAGAAAAGTGTTTCACTTTCTTACCTTCTCATCTGCATTAAAAAAGGAGAAAGGCACTTGCAAGGATTCCACGATTGGAGAAAGCGTATTGATTATCTCAGTCCTCCAGATAGAGTGCTATGAAATGTTGGGAGTAGTTACATTGCTAAAAGCAACCTTAGTACAATAGTCTTATCAAACATATGTGCACAATATTCTTGTCAGCCAAGATGCAACCAGTGCCAGAGGAGTGTAGGTCTTTGCTTATAAGAAGGTTCATTTTCTATTCTACAAAATTGAGATTCTTACTGTACTAGCTCCAACTTTCAAAATACAAGCTCCGATGAGCTTTCTTTAAGTAAACTTTTAACAACTAGAATTAATTTTCCATGAAAAATATATATATCCTTTTGCTTGCAGAAAGCAAAATTACTCTATAATTCTTAGGTTTATGTACTTGAATGTATGTCCATTTACATGATGAATTACGTAGGTAAGATGGTACCCACATAAATGTTTGATCATTGAGTATCACTTCAGTCTAGATTATAGGAAAATACATACGACTTTTTACTAAAGGAAACCACAGAAGCATGCTTATGTGAGCTAGGTTAGGTCAGTCACAGGGTTACCAGTTAGGACGGTTAGAACTACGATAATATAAAGAATATCCAAACGATTGGATGTCTCACATCAATTTATAATGTGAGCACCTATTGGGAACAGGTTTCTACTCAGAGTAAGCTACACAAAAAGAGCTGTCCATATATTCTTTGGATAAATTAATGAATTCACATATGGTTTTTTTCAGATATGAAGATAGGATCTAGCTATATATTCTTGATAACAATTTAGTTAGGTTCTGCTTTGTATCTGAATTGAAGGCATAATTTCACACCTTTTGGCACAGCTTATGATAAGCTGCTTATCAACTTTTTTCCATTTCATATTTTTTAATACATATTTTATAAATATATAAAAATTTATTTAAAAATTTAGAAAGTGTAGAAAAATTCTACGGATTGAGATCTTTTTATTGCATATTTTTATTATTTTTTTGGAAGTAAAAAAAATGTAGAGCTCGTTTTTCAAAAAAAATAAAAATACCCTCCATTTTAGAAAAGTTCTATTTCATAAGCACTACTAAACGCCCCTTAAATGATCTCTTCCAATAATGAGTGCAGCACCTGCATGTAATTTCCTAATAATCAAAATCTATATAATATGCTGCTTCAAACTGTTTAGGAACATCAAGGTACTCTCATTTTTTGTGAAAAAAGAGGGCATTTCCTTGAAGGGAGTAGAACAACAATATGATTTACCTAGGTTACAACTGGAAGTCCTTAGTAGTTTAGCAGAACACATACTACAATGATTAAACAAAATAATATAAGTTCTAATAATCTGGCAGTTAAACAGTCTCAATTTCTACTATACCATAAGAACTTCCATTTTTTTCTTATATAATCTGAAAAAGAATGACAATTGGATTTCTCTTGACACGATGCTCGAAACAAAAGTAAAACCTCTCACTATAAATTGTTACTTTGTTGATAGAACACTTGGAGTAACTTTGATAAACAAAGATACAACTGGCCCTTCTAACTATTCATCTTTTCTCCCTATAAATTGTTACTTAGTTGATAAAACACTTAGGAGTACCTTTGATAAACAAAGATACATCTGCGCCCTTCTAACTATTCATCTTTTCTCCCTGAATATACTTGAATACTCCATACGCAGCTGTACCAGCAACAAACAAAAAGACCGTAGGAGTAAAGGATGGGTAGAGGTACTTAACAAAGAAATTGTCCCACTGTTCAGGCAAGAAGCCTGCAATGTCAAAAGAAAGGAAAATTAACAGAAAAGAAAACAGAAAGCAACACATATCCCCAAATTAGCAGGAAGCATGTCAACCATACAAAAACGAATGAACTAATAGTCATATCAACTACTTACACAAAAATTGGTAGAATAAAGGGATGTGGATGCATAGAAAAAGGATTGAAGTTATGTGCTCTACTCTTAAATGACAAAAAGCTTCTTTCTTAAAACATTTCAAGGACCCCTATCCAATACAAAAGATTTGCTGACAGAATGCTATCTCACATTTTAGAATACTAAGTGTGAGTTGCAGGAGACAGTAACCAATACATTCGAGCTCTAAACATCATGCTATGTGTGTCGATCAGGTTTTTAGTAAGGTCAGAGCATGCAAAGCTTCCCTTCATTTTGTCACTTAATACTTCCAATACCACCGTCAACGCTTTATGCTCTAGTACAGTTCAAATCTAACCATATGCACTGAAAGAGAGTGTCAACATGCAACAATAGCGGTGATTTATTTGTCAAATAAACTCTTTCGAACATTTCTACTACTTCCACTAGATGAAATTAGTTTACAAGGTCATCAAAAAATCAGTTCTTAGGTCTTTCTAGGAATAATTTTGAAGCTTCCTAGGCATAAAAAATTGCAGCAAAGCTAATTTGTTCTAACACAACTTAAACAAGTACTTGTAGTGCTTGCTTATCACTAACATAGTTTCTCAAAACTATGCTTATAGATGCAAAAGGAAGTTCAGACCTTGAAACAAAACTTTTCAGGTGGGAATTTGCCCCAGCAAACTAATGAAATTTCTGCAGTACTGCAAGTCGGGGCTCTTTCCATAAGTTCGTCCTTCCCTCAAAGGACAAATTACGTGGTATTACTAATGCAAGCTAATGAGTAACACCTCTCATCGAAACTATGCAATAACAAGCAGAAGTTAGAGTTACAAAATTTGGAACCATGGTAAAATAGAAGTCAATTCGAAATTACCTGAAGCAGCAAGAGCAACACCTTCAACAAGAATGAGAAGCCCAAGTCCAACCCACGTCAGCAGGAATGCACTCTCGTTGACTGTCCGGTTCTCAACGGTTTCACTCGACCCAATTTTCCTTTCTCCTGTTTGGTTAAGCGAAGAAGGCTTGGAAACAGGAGTTCGCCGGATAACCGAACCCCTCGCCCTCTCTGTGCTACCCTTTTTCTTCTTCTTGGATTCTGTTGCAGTTCCAAACCCGGTTCCGGTGGGCTTCTTCTCGCCAGAGCTCTCCCGAGGTTTCCCGCTATCAAGCTCCGCTCTCGACAGAGGGAAGGATCGCCGGTGTTTGAAGTCGGAGAGATGGAGGGAATGGGAGAGTAGCAACGAAGAGGCCATTGCTCGATTGATTAGGAAGGGATTTGGTTATAGAGCGTTATCCCCCTCCATGTTTAAACCAGCGGTAATAAGCACAGATTGTGATGGGTGTAATATTTAAATAGCTAACAAGTGAAGGTTAGCTTAAAACAAATACTACTTTCTATGATTTCAAATTTATAGATCATAATTTTTTTTTTATACAAGAAATGTTCTTTTTATAAATTTAATAGGCAAGTATTATGATTGAGAGAAAATTTATCTTTTAAAAGAATGGTGTTTTGGCAACCTGGCAGAACTTTATTGTATTAATCGTATCTTAAAACTGATTTGGGGCATATGGCTTGAACGAAACAGAGGATCTTTCAGGAATAGCTTCTCCCGTGCGCATCATAGGGTATGTTTTAATTTTTTAACTCCATTTTATTATTTAAAATTTAAATTCGAATTAATTCACGTATTCTAATTATTAATTTAAATTTTATATTTAGTGTGATACTAAATTTTTTTGGTGTGAAAACTTTTTTAATAAATTATATTTTACATATTTTATTTATCATTTTAAATTTATTTAATTAAATTTATTTTTTAAAAATTTATTTTTATAATGTTTAATAAAATTTATTTATGAAGAAACTGAAGCACGCGCATAGTAACATTGTGCTTGTTACTGAATTTCACGTCTATATTGCAGCTCGGATCATACTCTTTGTGGGCACGTCTAATTGCAGTTAGGATGAAAATAAGTACAGTATACAGACTTTACATTTCGTCATTAAATCCATTCAATAAGACAAGAAATTCAGTAACAAGCACAATGACTATAAGAAATTAATTAAACATGAGCAATCGACTATAAGAAGACTGAAAAAAGAATGAACTTACATGCTACAAACTCAGGGCAGCAATGGCTTCAGGCTTGAAATCAACTCTAAGTCCCAAAACCCTTCTCACCTCAGCAGGAGTTAGCAGCCATGTCATGTGGCCTGCATTTTCTCCCCAGAAATCAAGGATCTCTGTAACCTTCTCAAAATTCAAAATCGTTGTCATTTGGGAAAGACGTACAAATTTGTCCCTTACTGGCCTGTTAGTCATTCCTGTGAAATGATTCACCAAAGCCCTCACCTCCCTATCAAGCTGGAGTCCACCGAGTTGGCTGAACCGCTTTTGCATCATGATAACTTCAAGCCTCCTCACAATGAAATCAATAATTAGGTGTACAAATGAATCGTAGTTGTTGACTGTCATTGCTGGCTTAAGCCAAGATATATTTGTCTCCACAGCATGAAGAAGCTTTTGAACCCAAGGGTCGTTTAACTCATTTTCCTCGTACTCAGCATCAGAGAGCTCATAATTGACAGTCCCAACACCATCAAGCACAGGACGAATACGGGGGGATACAGTAGCTACTAGCTGCTCCATGCCGGAATCTAGAACCTGCTTGAATGAGCTGCTGATGTCTGCCAGCTCAGATAAACAGGATTTCACCTTTTCTCTGTCAACAGGTGCTGGAAAGACCTGTTTCATTCCAAAATGCATCAAGTTAATGAACGTTGTATAGAAGTGTATCAACAAGAAAATCTTCCTATCTAACTATTCATAGGAATGAAGGTTGCTTTGATCAAAGAATAAAAGCAAGATAAACTTCTCAGTTCACATATTCTTGTACTTTTAACTAGCCTGTAGTAAAAGTATCTAATTTCCTTCCTTAACAACCAATGTTAGGCATGAAATTTCCTCTAATCAAAGGAACTACTCTCATCAAATATCCTTGCTTTTGGAAGTATTACTTAGCAGGCACAGGAAATCATACTGGTGACTAACTTAGGATAAGTTAAAAAATGGGTGCTCTCAAGATTAAGTTTATTGTCCCACAAATTGCTGATTAGAGAGATACATATTCAGTATGGTTTTAGGGGAGTTTGAGAATTATGTATGCATAACATTCCAAAAATTGTTGTCAAGTTTTTGCCAAACCACTTTTCATTTATAAAGTGCCGTGTAAAAATAGCACAAAAATCAGTTAAAACCATGGTGAAAGTAGTCATAGGGAGGTCTTCATATTTGCATTAGCATCCCATGTGATAGAACCCCTTGTCACCGTCTTCCATCATTTGACATTACATACAACATATTTTGAGTATTTTTCATAATATTTTAGTTTTGAGTTGGCTTGAGCTCGTAAGACCAAAAAATATTACTCCTTATTGGTTCTCATTTGCTTGGACGAGATAGGACCAAGTAGCTTATGAAAAAACTTGTAACATATAAGTGCACCCATTTTTTCTAAGTGCACCACTATTAACTTATCTGCACTCTTACACATCTACCACTTCTGAACACACCTGTCATTCATCTTTTAACTCTTAAAACTTCAGATAGAACATATAAGAGCCATAAGGTACCTGTCGGTAATGATCTCTAGAAAGTATTTCTCATTGTTGGTGATCTATAAAGCATCCTCTTTATATACCTCAAGAATAAGGTTCAAGATAAAGTTACATTCTAGTGATAGAATACAATTTGAAGTATTACACCAGACTAGATAGTGGTTACTCTCGAACGCTCCTGCTAAGTGCTCTCATAATACCATTTCAATTTTCACTTGATTGATTTCTATCATCAATTTCTCCTAAAGGTCCCGTTGAGTGCTTCCTAACTTCATAATTTTCATGAATTGCAAAATTGCCTGCTTCCTAACTTCATATTACTAGTCCTTTATTCTAGCTCCAATTCAAAGAAAATAGTCCATATCATTCTGTTGCTGCTGATATTTTTATTTTCAAATCTATCTCAATACTCTAACTCAAGCTAATGCCTGAATACTGTTAGCTTCCCATAGCCATATCTAAGCTTTAATTAAAATGATATCTACACAGGTACTAATGAATAGTAATTCTACAGGCGAGAAGGGAAGAAGCTCAAAGTCTTTGCGCCTGCAATTCCCTATAGCAATATTGTCGATACTGATTAACACCGATAACTTAGTAATAGCTCTTACCAAAAAAATAAATAATAATAGCACTCAAAAGTCCTGAGAATTTAGATTTGGCTTCTAATCCGTATGATCTGTTTGGGTTGTAGTGTATGCGCATCACTTACTGGGTTAATAGTTTTGCACTTATAACGCTAAATTCCTGCCTTATATTAACCCTTCTTATTTTTTGGTGATTAATTGATTCTGTTCTGCTCATAACAGCCTGCACACATCTTTAGAGTTGCTTTCAAAATTATCTCAGAAATTTTTTAAAAGTTGGTATCACCATCTTTTTATTTTTGGCTAAGGTCACTCCAGTGGGAGAGCTGTGTTATGGGTGACCTTATTGCACGGTTCAGAGAGTTCTTTCCACAGTCCCTTCATATATCACATAAATTGCAAATTCGCAGGACCATTATGGAATTTCTCCTGTTAAAGAAATGAAGTTGTGCAACTAGACCTTGTGTTAAGGTATTTATAAGAGAACATTTAATATGCAAAAGACTCTAGATTTGTACTAAACTAGGTACATTTACCAAAAAAATCAAATAAGCAGCTTAACAATTCACATCAAGTATCACATTGTATCTTGTAAAGACTATTAACTAATGTAAGTATCCTAGATCTCTTCTAAGCATACTTGCACAAAAATTTGAAGTAAAGAGTTAAGGGGAATGAGATGTGCACTAGGAGTGCGAGGTGCTAAGATGTGGGTGTGGGTGAGGGCTGTGAGGCAATAGTGTTTTGTATAATAACAATAAAAAACCTCAAGTTTGAAGCCATATACTTCGAAAACATAATACACCTAACAAGTTTTTGCTCATTGTTTTAGAAATTGAGAACTCCGGTTAGCTAGAAAATTGCTCAATTCTGCCAAACTATCTGATCCAATTGCTGAATGACCTGAACCGGTTTAGAGCCATGAACCACAGGTTCGTGATCAAGTTTTGCCAAACCTTGGAACAGAACAGCCTGAAAACAGGTAAATCTAGGCGATTCACTAGCTAAACTCACATATCCTTGAGTTTATTTAATTTTTTTGCTCTTCTTTCTTTCTTTTTTTATTTATTTAAATTTCCTATTCTTGGTTCTTTTCTTTCCCCCCCTTTTTTAGTTTCTCTTTCTTTCTTCAGTTACTCTCTTTTTCTTCATTTATGTTATTTCTCCAACAATTTTGTTGCATTAAATTTTAATATCTAATAGTTAGACCTAATAACTTCTTAGATTTAATAGTTTTTTTTCCTTTCATCTTGACTATTTTGTTACTAATTTCTTTTTTTCTCCTTGGTTTTTTTTGTTCTTTTTATGTTTTAATTTCTGTCTTTTTAAGGTATCAGCACAGATGGTTCGGTTCTTGGTGCGTCGGGTCAGAACAATACCAGTAAATCACTGACTCCGGCTCAATTCGGCTCTTAGAACCTTGGTTTCTCTACACTACTTGGATCACTTGACAATAATATATCATGAAGGGCTATCAAGAAAGTCCAAGTGTTGAAATCCTATTACACAAGGTATGGTAGTGATGAAGTTGTTGATTCTTGCAAAAGTAGATGCACAAAGGTCAAAAATCAACGATCTTTAGACTACACTTCTCAAACTTGGCCAATGAAAGAAGAAGCATGAGAAGCAAAGTTAAGTAACTTAAAGTCTAGCAACTGTATAACTGCGATAAGTCAAATAGGACAAGCTGGCCATAATGTGCCCTGAGTTGAAGAAAACTACTCATGAAAATATATATTTAATTAGTCAATTTAAGGCATTAGCAACCTCTTATTACTTCTCTATTTTCAATAGTGATGTTACTGTTCCAGCAATCTTAACTAATTTGAATTTTCAAAAAGGTTCCTTCATACATATTATTTATTATTTGGCACAATGATCAAACAAACATACCATCAGTCCTTATCCTAATGAATAACTAACCCCAATACTTGAAATCCTTATTTTTCCAATATAATCCAGATGTCACAATTCTCTTTGTAATATTTTTTTAAAACTCTCCTACGATTTTTCTTGGCATCTTGCAACCTACCTAATATTCTCATATCCATTAACTATTACAAGAAACTATTACACTATCAATCAAGAGAAACATGAAGCAAATTTAATAAGGTTGGCTCATTCAGATAAGTTGAACAATTACGAGTTACATCTGTACATGGCAGCTTTATGTTAAATTTCATAGGTTTCTGTAGTGGAACTCTTCGTAACAAAACTTCCTAGTTATGATAACATTAGGCATATATAAATTGACAAAACATATGCTACTTGAACTGACCTGTGCACATTGCTCTTCAATCTCATGCCGGAGCTTCAAGACATAATCTGCACTAACATCCATGTTGTTTAAAGCAGTTGCGATCTCAGTCCCTGTCTTCGTCACACCAGCCCCACCCAAGAATAGCTTGGCACCAAGATTTGGCTCCCTCATCTTCTCTTGCAATGCCTCCTGGTACTCATTAGCCAGCAAATTCCCTGCTCCACTTAACACCGCGAGCACAGAGTTTATGCTTGCAGTAGAGATAGCCCTCCTACAGCAGCTTTGAAGCACATAGAATACGTCATCCACCATTGAAGTCGTATGGCTGTCAGGCATATGCTCATCAATCTTAATTGCCTTGCGGACGTTCTCCACCATGAAGAACTCCTCAAGAATCACATAGAAGCCTGTGAGGTCCTGCACAACCCGGCTGAAGCTACCGCTCCTGAATGCCTTAGTTGCACGCGGTCCTAGCTCAGGATCAACAGAACCAAGGTCCTGGATCTTAGATATCATGAAGTCAGTATAATCCTCTCCCAGCCGGGTCAAAGATAGTATCTCCTCCAAGTACATCTCAACCTCTCTAGGATCAGGTCCTTCAGGAACTCCAACATTGAGCAGGTTCTTACTATAAGAATTTATCTCAGATGCAATTCTTGCGAGCTTCCTGTAATCCATGTACTTCTTGAGGATTTGGGTGCCACGAGAGTCGCATTCCTCCTGGAGCTCGCAGATAGCATACACGATAGCATCCTCACCACAGAGGCTACGAAGCACCTGGTCATTCTCCTCAACAGCAAGCACAATGTCCTTGAACAAACTAGTAAGGCAACCAACAAAATTAGCCCGTTCGCCAGTCACATTAACCTTCTGCTGCTGATCAACGAGCTCACAAAGATGCTCAAATTCAAGTCGTGACCTCATGGCAATAACCTTCTTCAGATAAGCAACATAGATCTGGAGACCTTCTTCATGAAGGCCTAGAGGCGGGAAAATTCTCACAAGCTGAAGAATGGTGGCATGATCACGGGCATCAACGGCAGCAGAGAGGCGAGTTCTCGCTATCAATTCAAGCTGGCGCTTACAGTCCATCAGCTGATCCCTTTGCTCCGAGGACGGATCCTTAAACTGCGAATCAATATCAAGAAATTTACGAACAGCGGCAGCCGCAGACTCCAAATCATCGGCAGCAAGCGCGCGGCGAGCCGAATCTAAGCACCGCGTCCGTTCAACAATAGCTTCAATCCGTGAAAGCGTAGCAGCAACGCGCGACTGAGCGAGATCAAGGTCACGAACCTTGCGAGAAACCTTATCAGCGAGATCAGCAGTAGAACTGAGCGAAGATAAGAGAGAGTTGGCTTCTGATCGCGCGACATCGAGGAGGGTTGAAGAACGAGAGACGGTGGAGAGTTGGCGATCAAGTTCGGTGCGTTGGGAGAGGAGTGATTCGAGACGGAGATCGAGACCACGCTGATAAGCAATGCATTCATGGAGGAGACGAGTCATTGCGCCGACATCGGTTAGCGAACGGATCTGAGCGAGAGTGCTGGGATCTCCGAAGTCGAGCTCCGGCTCTGGATTTTCCAGCGAATGTGAAGTAGGCGGCGACGCTCTAGGTGATGCTACTGCCATCGAAGAACAGAGGCAGAGAGAGAGAGAGTTCGCCTGCCGTCGGTGAAGGAAAACTAAAAGTTATAATAAACTCTCTAAGCCCATGCCGCCCAATATTAGCAGCCCAATTCATATACAACCCAATAAGTATAAAACCGTCAAGCTAACGTTGACTCTACACATTGCAGGCTGCGTTGACATTCCATTTAAAAAACTATTTTTTATTTTTTTTATTTTATATTTTTTAATATATATTATAATTATTTAAAAATTTAGATAGTTTAAAAAAATTTATGTATTATATATTTTTATTTATTTTTTAAAATAAAAATATAATTTATTTTTTAAAAAAAATAAAAATATTATATATTTAAAAAAATTTTCATTTTATAAGTAATCTGAAACGCACTCTGACTCTAGCGAGGCATCATTGCTTATACATGCTTCTTTGTCCTTACCAGCTTTTGAAACTTCAAGACCAAAAAAAAGCTCGCGATTGCCTTCAATTCTTTAGTTAGCTCTTTCAATCTTTCATTTTCTCCAACAACGGCAAGGAACGCGACAGCACGGAGAAAGCACACAATGAGCTGGTAACTGCTGTGGGGCCGAGGCATGTGGAGGTGGTCTTCGCCGGAGACGTTGAGGTGGTGGAGGAATCCTTGAACTCTTCGGTGGACGTGAACTGTATTTAGACTGTGAACTTGAGAGTGAAGCGTACGGAGACTGTGGTCTGAGAGGAAGCGGAGGATGAGGTCACGACCCAGGTACGAGGAATTACACACTGCTCTCATGCCGCTGTTTGCCTCCGCACGTTCTGGTCATGCTGATATTGTTCACAAGCTCTTTGTAGATTCTCTCTCTCACTCACTCTTTTCAATTGATTTCTTTTGCTAGCTTACTTGATACAACAAGAGAATCTAACAGGTTGCATAATAGCTTCTACTTTATATATAACTTTTATAAGTATAGAATGCATATACAATCTGAACCACCAATGTTAGTGGGTATCTCAACCCATGGTGCGAACTCAAGCTTAATAAATTTACTCCAGTTATATATTAGATTCAGAACGTATGATTGGTATGAACATTTAGTGAGATATTTATGAGTGATAAGAGGAGAGAGTGTACTTTAATGAATCCAAATAGCTAGATTTTTAGAACAACATGATTGTCAGGTGTATATGCTGATCAGACATGCTACGGTGCTCCTTTATTATTTACTCAGAATAGTCATAAAAATTTCTTTATGTTTAGATTTACATTTCAACATCTCGGGCAAGTCTAATGGGTATACTTTTCCTTGTTTGTTCTTTTGCTCACTTGTACTTTTCTGTAACACACAATTGGCTGGAGCAGAAGTTAACCAGAAGTTATTTCAAGGATATGCAATAAAAGCAGCTTCCCTTGAAGGCCACCGTGATATTTATTCTTGATATGCTCCTGAAAGCGGGAGCCTACGAAGAAGCCGTGAAGAAGCTTTATATAATTATGAGGCCTGCATTTGTGGAGAGGCTGAAGCTGTAACACGACTACTCTTCACGGAGATGATAAGGCTTGACACTGCTGGACATGCGTTGGACACTGCGAGCTCTTAGAGTCTTCATTCATTGATGTTGTCGAGAAATTATTGAGGTGTCCTACTCTTTAATTTCCTTTAAGAAACTGCTTGCACTTTTTTAACGTCTTACATAGAAAGTGTTGAATTTACAGAACAGGGAATCCTGAAAACTGTAATCCGGCACGGTAAATGATCACAGTTACACTCAAATGAAGGGCTGATAATGCTGAAGCAAATCAAGGAGAG
Organism: Acanthochlamys bracteata; assembly: GCA_019914995.1. NCBI lineage: Eukaryota > Viridiplantae > Streptophyta > Magnoliopsida > Pandanales > Velloziaceae > Acanthochlamys > Acanthochlamys bracteata. Next base: position 3,854,179 of record CM034126.1, read on the forward strand.
CCACTTTTCGTAGTAACAGCATTTATTGTGCCGAACTTGCAAAAACGCTTCCTCTTTTTTCAGGCTGCGTCGCAATTTTCCCGCTCCATGTAGTTGTCTATAAATACCGGCATTCACTCCAAAATCCATCTCATTTCATTCAATTTTCAGGTCTCACCTTTTGCTCCAGAGGAGTGGAGACAGCTCTCTCCTCGCGATCAAACTCATTCTTCCCGGCGTGATCCCTCTGCTATTTTAAATCTGTAATCAAGCGGTTCCATACTAGATCGATTCTTCTGTTGCCTCACAATTGCTAATAAAAGTTGTTTAGATCATTGTCTAGATCTCTCATCTGTGAGTGTTCTTCTAATTCCTTGCTCTGGATTAGATCTAGATTTCTAGAAACTTCATTTGGTAGAAGTTAGATCTCTAAGTTTTTGGTCGCTTCTCTCTTCAGTTTATTGTTTTATATATGTTAATCACGTGGTTGAGAGTGTGATTTTAACTCAAAGTTTTCGCTGAGATTGCTCTGGACTACTGCAGTTAGATCCAATAGTTAGTTTGGAACTGCAATACTGGTGGTGTTCTTTCCTTTTTCGTTTTTTATATTTGTTAATTAACACAAATTCCGGGAAACTTTTGGTGCTTGTTGAATAATCGCCATATGTTGTTAATTATCTCCATTTTTTGTGTTTATAAATGAATGGTTTTGCCTGACTGTTCTTCTTGAGAAAATTAATTGCGACATGGACACTAATTTCCTTGTTAATGGTGGATGACTAATGGAATTTGTAATTATGAGTTTGATCTCTTTTATAGGAAAGGGATAATGTCAAATGTGACTGTCTGTGTTCGGTTTAGACCTCTAAATCAGAGAGAACGAAAAATCCATGGAGATAGTGTTTGTATCCAAGCTTCAGATGCAGAGTCTTTCATATTCAAGGTGCTTTCCATGTATTCCCTTTACCATTTCGTGTTAAGCTGTAGTTTACTCTCGCCGGTATTTATATGTAAGTCATACTGATGTGATTTATGTTTACCATAGGATGAGAAAGAAGAAGATCAGCTCTTCTGCTTTGACAGAGTCTTTTATCAGGACTCCTTGCAAGCCGATGTCTATGATTTCTTAGCAAGGCCTATAGTTCAAGGTTCCTAGTCTAAGATACTAAGTTCAAATACTCTGCTAATTTGATACTGTTACAAGAATTGGGCCTGGCCTCAACTGCTTACTGAATCTTTTCTTTGTACAGATACTGTTGATGGTGTTAATGGGACCATTATCACCTATGGTCAGGTAAGTATTGTATTGTGGCAAGCTTTTTGTTGTGGTTGCTGTATAGGTACTCATTCTGATAACAATCTTGAGCTTATAGCCTTGATTTCACAAATTTAGAACCATCTTCCTTATCTCTATGATGATGATATATCTGATTTTCTTTTTATGTATTTGAATGTAACAGACTGGTGCAGGAAAAACATATAGCATGGAAGTAAGTGAATAGACATAAATAGAATGTAACTTATGCAACCTGCTTTGGTTTGTAGCAATTTACTATCTTCTCTCCTATCAGGGTCCTGGTATACTAGAGGATGATGAGGAAAAGAAAGGTCTACTTCCACGTGTCTTGGATGGGCTATTTGATTCATTAAAAGCTAATTCGAAAGATGCAAATTATTCTGTGAAGCTGTCAATGGTATGAAATGAAAATTTATCCATTTACTGACTATAGCATCACTTAAATTATTGAATATGCAGCTTTGGCATTTATAGGTGGAGATTTATATGGAAAAAGTGAGGTTTGTATCTCTGTCAAGCTTATTTCTAGGAGTGCTTGAGCAAAGACCATTTGTATAACACAATTTAGTCTCTACTACATTTTCAGAGACCTTTTTGATCTGTCGAAAGATAATCTGCAAATTAAAGAGAACAAGAGTCAAGGGATATATCTTTCTGGGGCAACAGAGGTATAGGCACAAAATTTGTGGTCTATACTCTCCTGCTTCAAATATATGTAGTAACGGTATTGATTGTCTAGCAATTCTATGTTACAGATAACTATCCCTGATACTACAGAAGCTTTGAGGTGCCTTCAAGTAAGTTCTAGTCTGGTACTTCAAATTGTTTGAGACCCTTAATCTAACAGATGACTGAACTTACAGCGAGGCATTGCTAATAGAGCAGTTGGGGAGACACGTATCCTTTCCGCTGAAGACATAATAAATATAAACATGAAATAACGTTTTGCTAATATATTACTTTTGCTATTAAATGGGTGCGTCATGTTCCTTCCTATACTCAGCATTTATAGAAATGAATATGTCTAGCAGCAGAAGCCATTGTGTATATATTTTCACAATTCAGCATGTGTCTGCGGCTGTTGGGAGGTACATCTACTTGTAACTTATCCTTTATGATTTCATGAAAATGACCTTGCTCAAACATTTATGAACCTATATATGGAAATAGTATAACCACTGTCCTTGTGCTAGTTTATAGCTACGTTGTCTGAAATCCATGTGATTGTTGGGTGGCTGATCTCTTTCATTTAGAAAATCTAGTCTCAAGCTGGACGCATATATGAATGAATTATTCTGATAAAGGTGTAAAATGCTGTGCAATTAGCAGAAGTAACTTTAGAACATTTTGACTTCAACATACAAGAGGTGGGGAAAAAGATACTTTGTCATTCTCACTTAAACACCGTGAAATTGATGTAAAGGTATTATTTTGATGTTGTGTAATCCTCGTATTAATTTTATGTTTCTTGTTAATACTTTGGTTCTTTTAGATGCCATCTGTTGTTTCCCTCTTATGTCCAACATTTAGTATATTGTTGTAAATCTGTGGTTAACTATATCAGGCTGAAAAATGGAAAACTTATTCTTGTCGACTTAGCTGGATCTGAGAAAGTTGAGAAAACAGGAGCCGAAGGAAAAGTCCTTGATGAAGCGAAGACCATTAACAAATCCCTTTCAGCTCTTGGAAATGTGATAAATGCTTTGACTGCTGGTGTGTGCTTCTTGATTCCCTAGATTTAAAAATAGTTCCAAGCTTTTGCCCAAAGCTTTTAGCCATCAATATTATACATCACAGGTAGGGTGAATCATGTACCTTATCGTGACTCAAAACTTACTCGGATTCTGCAAGATGCACTGGTCAGTCTTCTTATCTGTGTATTTATGATGTTACCTCTAGTGTTAAATTTTCTTTATGGTGCAGGGTGGAGACTGCAGGACTGGCCTACTGTGTTGCAGCTCACCAAGTTCCTCAAATCTTGCTGAGAGTCTCTCTACCCTCCGATTTGGAACTAGGCATGCTTTTCTCCAAATTTATCAAGCCACCAAGTTGCTCATATATTTCTACCTATCTGATGAAATATATGTAACTACTAACTGACCTCATTGCAGGACTAAGTTTATCAAGCCACCAGCTAGACCTGCTCTTCTGAATATCCAACCAAACAGCTTTGCCAGCGAATGCAGCAGCCCTTTGGACCAAATCACTGATGACCAGAGCCAATGTGACTCATATGATAGGGTTAGCCAGGCTTACGAGAAGAGTGACTCATCTGATAGAATCATGAGCAAGGTCTGTAAGGAGTAGCAACTCTAACTCTTCTTAATTCTTGTGTCTTACTGTTATAAATTGGTTTAAGTTGCAGTTGAGGGAGAGTTTTAGTGAGGAAAATGTGAATCTTCTTGAAGAGATCTTTGTAATGGAGGGCATTTTAATTGATCCATGCTTGAATGAAAAGTCAGGACCTACATGTGATGAAACTGTTGCCAAGACATTTGCAGCACTGGAAGAAGCTATTTTGGAGCTCAAAGATGAGAATGAAGAGGTAATTCCTACCAGATTCATGGATTGACTTAGTTTTATGTGAATTTACTGACTTAACCTTTTTTATTCTGTTTTGCTAATGGGTTGCAGCTTAAAAGACAGAATAGTAAGCTGAAGACCGAGCTGGCAGTGTGTCTACAGTTGAGTCATAACTCCGATGCAGTAACTAAGACATGCTTCTTTGATATGCTGGTTGGCACTTTCTGTTTGCTTAGCCTTTTGACTTGGCTGCAGTTACTGTTGAGGTAAGCTAATCATGTCACTGAACATACACAATCACTACTAGGGTAGCAAGCGAGCAACTGATATTCCAACCTATTAACACTTGCTCAGCACTATTTCCTTGTAGTTCAACATGAGAAGATTGTTTTCTGGGACAGCAATGCCTTGCAATATCAAAATCTTGAGAAGCTTTAGATTATCCAAATTGCATGACTTCCTATGAATATCAATAAAGTTGGAGACTTGCGATTTACAGACGTGCGGAAAACTTGGTTCAATTACGTAGGCATATTGTTTCAGCAGTAGGAGCAAATCATTCCATACCTTATTTGTTATTAATCTGACACTGCCATGATCAAACTCTGAATGTTATCACATTAGATAGATTAATACCTGCACTCTTGTTATAGTAGTTTTTTTCCCATTTTCTTTTGTTTTCTTGAGATGAAATTGCAAGTTTAGATATGTCCCTAGAGCCTTCTCAAAAGTTGTTCATGAGTTATAATGCTATCAAACATAGTTGGTAGGTCCCCCTGAATCGTCTGGGTTGATCTGCGAAATATTGATTCGGATAATAAATTGGTCTGAATGTGTAAACTAATAGAATATTCTTCAAACCGTTCTACTCAAATTGAACTGTCTGGTTCAATTAAAAATTGCTAATCCGGTCAGATGATTGAAAGCGATATATTCTTTTTTATTAAAAAATATATTAAAATAATTTTTATATTTTTTTAATAAAAAATAAGTTAAAAATATTTTTTTAATAAAAAAAATAATTTTTGGGCGTAAAAGAAGGCACCCAGAATGTTACTTCTGCTTCCACCACCATCCATTGTAACACGGCAAAGTATAATTACAGCGCTGGTTGAACTGTTTACTCGAACAGCGTTTCGGGTCAATATCCGATTTAGTTTTTACAGCTCTACTTTGAAGTAAACCCACATGTTTGAAAATCGTACTTAAATGTCTTAAATAACTTTTATAAGATGAGCTGTTGAGAAAAAGCGGTACTTCTCATTTCAATTCTTGGTTGAAGATTCTTTCTGTTGGCCAATTATTCCGTCTTTTTATTTTAACGCTGTGTTTGGTTGGGGTGTTCATAAAGGGATTAGAGGGGAAGGGAAAACGATTCCCCTCAATGTTGTGTTTAGGTTGCAATATACTGTTGAAAGTGGGGTGGAACGGGGGAAGTAGGGAGGGAAAGAATCTACTGCGCCGGAGTAGAAACATTACACCCCAAATCGGGGTAGAATGGGGGAGACAGAACCGCTGGCGCTGGAGTTTTCTCATTCCTGCCCCTGCGTTTTCGCTCCATCTTGCTCCCGCGTCTTCGCTCCAGATCGGCGCAGATCGCTATCTGTTTGTTCGCCGCGCTCGCTTCCCCTCCCATTCGTCGGCGATCTATCTCCGGTAGACCTCGGTTTCTCTTCCTGATGGGCGCGCTGTTGCAGTTAAACGGCTGCGTCGCCGCCACACGCCTGCAGCTACGGCTTCGTTCTGTAATGAGATTTTGATTCTTTCTTCCTTCTCATACCCGAACCTAGTTCGGCTTCATGAATACTGCTGTGATCCACGAGGTGAGATTTTGCTTGTCTATGACTATGTTTGTAACGGCACGCTGGCCGATCACCTGCACATGCGGAGTAGCAGCGGCGCTACGGCGCTTACCTGGGCTAAACATGTTGACGTTGCTTTGCAGACGGCTTCGGCTCCAAGTATCTCCACTTCTCTCTCAAGCCTCCCGTTGTTCACCATGATATGACCTCGGCGAACATATTCCTCGACCATGATTTGCATGTCAAGGTATCATCACCTTTCATCACCACCGACCTATCTACCACTTAATTTGATGCAGTCATGATATCGCAATTCATGTTCTGTAGTAGAATTTATGGAATAGATTCTCAAATTTCAATAAATTTAGTACATCTAGCTACTTTAATGTGTTCATTTTCTCGCCTCAGATGATTTAGTTAGTGTCCAAATTGAGAATTCATGTTTGTGGTTTAGTCTAATAGATTGGAACTAGTGACTACAATGAATTTGGGCAGAGACAGCAGGGAAGTGTCACTGACAGAGCTGGTGGTTGGTAAGATCCAGGTTGGAGCTCTTCACCAGGTCGTTGATCTGGCTGTTGCATCTGATGAGATAAGGTTTGGTTAAGAAACTAGGGTTTTATGATTGTTAAATAAAGTTTGTTGATTGTTCTTAACCAAATTCTGTCATATCGAAAGCTTGGGTAAATTATAAGGTTTCGTTGATTAGTATATGAACAATATGTGTAGGCGAATTCGGACTGTAAAGGCTCAGCTAAGTATCCTAAGTGATATGGTTTGATGTTAGCTGAGCATTACAAGGCATATGTTTTGATGGACTAAAGTGTATCGTGCTTGCTTCAGCAGCATGCCCTTTCTTCTCTAAATTCTAGTGCTATTTTCTTCTCTAAATTCTAGTGATATTATCATTAAGCTGTAAATCCTTTTTGTAGCAATTAGTTGAAGATCCAATAAACACGTAGCTGCAGATAGTTATGCCATATTGTAGTTAGTATAGGGATCGGAATATTTTATTGTTGTAATGTTTTCACCATAACTCTTGGTAAAGGTAGATCAAACTTTTGGTTTTCTCACTCTTGTAGTTGGTTTGATATATCCTTGGTTGATTCGATAATCTGCATACTAGATAACTGCTCTATTATCTGTTGAGATTAGATTCAACATGGCTGTCAGATTAGATTCAAGCATGGCTGTCGGACGCTTTCCGCCGGAAGACCTTGGACAAGCAAGAGGAATCATGGTTCGCCGTTGTGCTGAAAATTTTCTGAAGTACTTAATGAGGGTAGGTATGAGATTTGCCAAGCTCAACCAAGGTGCTTCAGCACCAGATTAACCAAGCATGTACTCTTTGTAGCATATGCATAGTTGGTGTATGTTGGAGGATTACTTCAATTCTTGCTGCGTTCCATCATGCTGGAAAAAACAAGGAACAATTGAAGAGGTTTGCTATTGTCATTGACTGTACCACCTTGATGTGCTGATGGCAGTCGTTATGAATTGTTCCCTTCAAATAATATTTCTTTAAGAATTTAGAGCTTAGATTGTAATGAGGTCAGCGACTTTTATTTAACTTGTAGTCAGATTCTGTTCACGAGCTGCCTATTTGATTGATGTAAGTTTCAAGTGTAACAGCCTACACATTTTGTCCGCATAAATTTGTTCGGTAGATTGCATAGGCTATGCAAATTTAGTCCTGACTGTTTCAGGCTTCTTAGAATAATGAGATTGATGCTGATTTTAAAGTAAATTGTCCTCAACATTATTCCATAGTAATGAAATGACTTTCTTCCATATTAATGTAAACGGATCTTCGTCCTCGCTGTTGTTGGTATGCTGCCTCTGCATTGTTGTTGGCGTTGTTGATGTTGCTTCTTCTTTTCAAGTTTAAAAGCTGCTTCCGGTGACCTTTTTTGGTCATTTACTTCAGTAATAAACATTAACATATGTATATATTTGAATAGATATGATAAAAGTACAAAAATATGTTAATGATTTATTTTATTTCTATTATCATATGCACAAAAATAAAAGGACATTTTTGTCTTTTTATTTATAAATTTTTTTTCACTACTCTTTTAATCCAAACAAAATTTACACTTACACTTTTTTCTCTTTAATAATTTATCCAAACACTATCAAGTTTTTCTTCTTCCTTTTCTATCTCTTCTTTCCCTTCTACTTCCTCCTCATTATGAATACTTCATCCAAACACACCGTAAGAGTAACCAGCACTATCATAGCTGAAGATAAAAAGCGCCATTCGCGGAGGTGGAGTTCAAAGAATACAGCAACATTAAGAGGTTGTTTGGCGCAGCTTATGATAAACTGTTTATCAATTTTTTTCTATTTCATGTTTTTCAATACATATTTTATAAGTACATTAAAAAATTTATTAAAAATTTAAAAAGTGTAAAAAAATTCTACAGAGTGAGATCTTTTTATTGCATATTTTTATTAATTTTTTTAGAAGTAAAATAAATAGAGCTCGTTTCTCAAAAAAGATAAAAATACTTTTCATTTCAGAAAAATTTCATTTCATAAGCACTTCCAAACGTCCCTAAGAATGTGTTTCAACAGCAAATTTTATGAGTAACCAGAGAGTGCGTTTGGCATTACATATCAAAAATTATTTTTTTTTATTTTATATTTTTAATATATATTTTATAAATATTTAAAAATTTATTTAAAAATTTAAATAATATAAAAAATTTATGTAATAAAATTTTTTTATTATATATTTTTATTATTTTTAAAAATAAAAAAATAAAAATATTTTTATTTAAAAATTTTTTATTTCATAACAATTTCAAACGCGGCCCTCAGATATCTACAATTATATTGTAAGAGTGAAAATTATAAAAAATTTTAAAAATAAATTAAAATTAAAAATAAAATTTAATATTTATATTTTAATAAATTTTTAAAATAGTTAAAAAATAAAAATAAAATTATAAATTAAAACTAAAATTTATATATAAAAATAAAATTTTGAATATTTTATTACAAATAAAATATATAAACGGATCAAAATTTTAAATTTAGCAAAAAAATAAAATTATAGATATTTAAAATACGCAGTAATAAATTCACTATAGGGTTAATCGCCCTTAATAGGAAATGAACCGAAGTAAAACATTACTGGTTTAAAAACCACCCCGAGAAAGCCCAGGTACAACACACTAATTAACGTCAAGGTTTTACCCCCTCGCTGGCAGCGTGTGTAACCCATCCTTCATAAAAGAAAATTTGTTCGGGTTGGCCCCTTCATCCGAAACGACTGCCACCTGCTCTTCCAAATGTATAACAATCAGTTGCTTTCTCCTTGTGGAGAAGTTGTCATCCAAGTAGAAGATAGAGAACGGAAATTCTATTCTTTCCACGCGTCCAAGCTTTCTCCAATATGAAGCACAAACGTATCCAGTTGGAGGAAGTAACATCCGTAGGAAAGAAACCAACAACTTTTTCATGTCAAAACGCACTGGTAATTGTTCTAGTGAAGGAACAATACTCAATTCCCTGAGTTGGTGAAACTTGGGGGCAATACCAGTATCAATGCCTGCAATGCTACTTCTTCTCGCTTGCAAAGGAAGGATTGAAGTTGGGAAAGGCTTTTAGCCTCCAGCCAACTGAAGAACTATGCTCTTCTCCAGTAACTTTTACAAAGTTGATGTGGCTGCAACTTGATTTCTCCGGCGTAGTGCAGATGATAAAAGACAACGAACATGTACGGCACCAATTCAGCGTACATGGAACTCTCATGAAACAGAATAATTTGTAATTATTGTAATTAATTGATCTTGAAAACAGAATAAGCAAGTTGAAGTTCTCAAGCAAACAGAAAACAGCACAAAACCAGGCTTGAAAACAATTATACTTAATCTGGACAATTTCCATGATAACTTGTATAATTGGAAATCTCAAAAACCAAATATCCGTGATCATCAACTGTACATCATGTGAAATTCATAACCAATGACATAAAACTAAAAGAAAAATATTCCAACAGATCGAGTTTCAATGAGACACGACTGATTCAAACCAATCGATCCCATCAAACTCCGGCGCAAAGCAAGTTTTCTTTATAATCTTCCGTGACCTCTGTTCTTTGTTCTTCATATCTCCTTCTCCTCTACTTCTACTCCTCTGCTTCTGATCATCATCAGGAACACCAATCTTCTCCAGCTGTTGTTGTTTATTTCCTTCTAACCATAAATTCCATCCACTCCTTATGTCAGCCGGCTTCGCACTCAGAATCGACATACCTAACAACATATCCATGATCTATGAACTAACTGATCAACTTCAAATCTTTTGTTCTTCTTCTTTTGGCTTCTTGTTTGTTGAATGGCAAAGAAAAAGCAAAGACGAGCTTTTATAGAAGAAAGAGAGAGTAAGAGAGGATTCGTGGTAGGACTAGCAGAAGGAAACCGAAAGGTCTTTTACTGCGGTTGCGTGCGTAGTCGGTTGGGCGGCCAAGTGGGAATCTGCTTTGGATTGGTTGCTCAACTTTGTATTGGATGTTTCAAACGTGGTTGATTTCATTTGTTCAAAACATAAAAGTTGAATTTTTCATTGGATGAAAGATATTAGTTTGGCAAGTCACAAATCAAAGATTCTTAGCTAAATGCAGTAAAGGAGTCCAAGTAGTATTTGGACAACAACGAGCTGTTGTTAATATGGGGTACGCTTAGTTGTGTTTAAAATTCAATTTTCTCACCAAAATTTAAGAAAATTTATATTTATTTTTAAAATTTTGTAATTTATTTTAAATTTATCTGTTAATAATCATAAATATAAAATTTTATCTAAATTTATTTTCAATAAAAAATTAAATAAAGAGTATATCTGCTTCTACTAATTTATTTTTATAAGTCATTTCTATGTAAAGTAATAGTCCACATTCAATCGTGCGGTGGGAATTGACATGTCTAAAACGTGGATGCACCGGTAGATGTCCTAACCGCATTCCCGAAAGATCCAGTGTGCAAATTTCGTTTTTTAATTCAGAAAAAATTGAACTTATGCAACAATTATTTTCTTGATGTATTGTATACAATAGAGTATACAGCTACTACTGGAGTGGTCAAAATAAATTATTATAAGCAACTTTGTTAAGATATCGGGCGCTCGGCCCCCGTTAGATTGAGCGTTTTCTGTAAACAAATTTTATATTTTTAATATATATTTTATAAGTATTTAAAAAGTTTATAATATAAAAAAAATTACATAATAAAATTTTTATTTTTTTTATTATTTTTTAAAATAAAAAAATTATTTTTTAAAAAAATAAAAATATTTTTTATTTCAGAAAAATTTTATTTTATTTTATAAAATACCCTCAATTTAGTATATGCCGTTTCAAAATTGTTTTGAAAAAGAATTTTTTTAATATAAAAGTATTTTTATTTTTTAAAATAAAAATTTATTTTTTATTAAATTATGAAAACTATATTAAAAGTATATAATAAATTAAAAATTGATCTTTAAGTAATGCTATACGCTCTCTAAATATAATTTGGCAAAGGATTTCATGATTCATATGGGTTTCTCCGAAATGAAGCCATTACAGCTTCGAAGAAATCCTGCCACATTCAGCGTGCATCAGAGATTTATTTCGTGAAGGATTTCTTCAAGCGAGATGGATTCTCCTACACTGATACCAAGAATTTTATCTCTTCAGAATCCCCTTTGTGCTAATAAGGAGAAGAATCTGGAACCAAAGCTGGACGCTTTGTATAGATTTCAGCCCTCAAGACCTAAACTTGTTGGACTAATTTTCGAAAATCCGCATACTTGCGGTTCGGCACAGGGACTACATGCGGCGGAAGGTTGAGCTCCAGAGGGAGATATTTGGATCAACGGAGAACGGACATACTGCTATTCACCAAGAAAAACCCAAAACAATCTGTTCTACTCTCGACCATTTTGGACTTAGAGGTCCATTTTGGTTGGAAATATTATACTGCCATATCTTTGCTTACTGATAGAATGTGGCATTCGGAACTACCAGATTGCTACCGTGCTGCGAGTTATAGTCGGTTGATGTACTGCAGTAGTGATAGGTTGAAGGTACTAGTGTCTAATGGATCTGACCAAACCACTAGGTGCCCCTTGCGAGTCCTGCGTGTTTATATGTTTTTTTTAATGCTCTGTTTGTCAATAGGATTGGAGCGATATTAAGGTCGTGTACCTCAAAAGCTTTGGATTTCAGAGGAAGACGTGCTCTTGGCTATACACAAGCGCCAAAGCATCTAGAACGCTTTTGGTTTAGCTTTTTAAAAACTACTTTTTAATTTTTTTTTATTTTATATTTTTTAATAAATATTTTATAAATATATAATTTATTTATTTAAAAATTTAAAAATATAACAAAATTTTACAAAATAAAATATTTTTATTACATATTTTTATTATTTTTTAAAAATAAAAATATTTTTTTATTTTAAAAAAATTATATTTTATAAGTACGTTCTCTAAGTCTTGTTAAAGATGCCATCCTTGTCGAGATGGAATTCTAGGTTAAGGGTCCGTGAGCATCCAGTCTTGCTCGTCGTCCTGTGTGCTCTTGTGCTATGCCTTTAACAAGAAATTAAAATTCAGCAAAGTTTGCAGAATCTCCACCTTAAAGGATTGTTCAGTTACTTCAATTGATGAAAGTGCCGAGTGGGACAGGTCTGATAAAAGAAAATTTTACTCCTGCCTGTTGATCAATAACTGGCTTTGTTGAATAAAGCTGTTGTTGTAATAAAATTTGTTTTTACAATGCTAACATAACATTTGTTATTCTCCTAAGAAAGTAAAATAACATGAATCATTATGTGTGGTGAATCTTTATCATACCATTTATATGTTTTCTTAAATTTGTAAAAACATTTTAACTTAAAATTATTTATTTTAATTTTAATTATCACATATTTTGTAAGATTGTTAATTTTAATTCTCATCAACTGTCAAATTAATTAGGCCAGCGTTGACTGATCAACGCGCATAGTGACTAAGTGGGCAGGCTGATAATGTTGGCCCGATATTATTTGTTAAACCGAGATTCGGATCAGTTCGATCCTATTACTATTCACAGATAGGACAGGTCAAATTTCGGACTATTTGATCGGACCGCAGGCCGACTCGTTTAGCTCGACCGAAATTTGCATCTCTATTTACAAGTGTCTGATAAATATAATTGTGACAAGTGGCCTATGTCTAAATTTTTGAAGGAACTCTTAACCGCGATTTGTGTAAATTTTCTAGGGCTAATGCACCTATATATGCATAGTTGTTGAACTCAATCAGAGATCGATACAAAAAATGTGTGCGGCTCGACAATTCATAGATCAACTTGCCAGTTGATCCCTGCTGATCCAGCGGCTCGATATGCAGTAGGTGAAAGTAAATAGCTATGCCATTACTATGTTCGATAAAGTATGGGATAATACAATTCATTGATACATAGTTGAATCGGAAAGAACCAAGCAGGATATGCGAAACAGAAAGACTAAGGAAGAAAAGCGAATTCGTTGTGGTGAAGACACGATTGATGATGGGATTTGTTAAAGGAGGGATCTCATCGATCATTGCATGGTGTTCAACACATCCACTATATCTAAACGTATGCAGTTGTAAGGACAAGTTTCACTAGTCCCCTACTAGCATGGTAGCTTTACGACTGACATTAGCTTATCAAAACCCCGCTGCAGTGAACACGACAATCGATCCCGACAATTGCTGTCGTCGTTCTCCGACCTGGACCTAACTTTATTTGTCTGCATATTAGATCTAAAGGTGTTGCTACTTTGTTCTCCAGCGCCTCCACGACGGTTCTCCCGCAAACTCTTTACTCGACTACCCATATGAGCTTATGCGATGTTTCAAAACTAAGTGATCGAATTCGAACAATTCGTTTCCTTTGCACAAGAAGATATGTGCCATTCGAGTTGCCGGAGGCGTTGATACGGACATAGGAAATCCTGCTGAGGTTGTTATTATTTGAATGCAAGTTGACGCAAGATTGTTGGTGACTCAATATCGGAATTATAATAGCATCGTCGATGTGATTTCTCGAATGGCAAAAGACGAAGGGATTGCTAGCTTTCCACTGATCAATCGCGCAATAATTGTTAGTACTTGGCAGCTGGCTTCTTACGATAAAGCTAAAGAGATGATGATCAACACTGGCACTACCGACGGGCTCGACACTCATGTTGGAGCTAGTTTTGCTGTCAAATTAGTAGTGACAGCAGTTCGAATCTAATTGATATGGTGAAGACACTTATAATGATATGAAGGTTGAACCTAGTATTATACCCCTTAATGTCGACACGATAGATTGATCATAGAAGACTGAAGGCTGAACACTTATTTTTAAAATTTAATTTCTTTAAATTCAGTCGTGATTGACCCAAGCGATCGGATCAACGGATCAATCCGAAAACTGCTCAAATTGGATTGGGTCAATTCAGGTCGTTTGCAGAACTGGTTAATTTATATGTCTAAACCAATTTAGACTTCAGATCGATATTTTTTAGTCGATCCGGATCTAACAATTATACATATATGTTGGTGATGTTTGCTTAGTTTCAGTAATGAGTTTTTAAAATAAGATTTTTGAAAAATAGGTTTACAAATAATTAGAATGTTTGATTGTAGCTGTAAATGAATTTTAAAATAATTTTATATTTACTTATATTGATACGTGAATCTGAAAATGAATTTTTGATCCAAAAGATGAGTTCCGATTAAACATATATAATCTAGAGGCCTTAAAGGCATCCGCTATAAAATTACAAAAGGTCTTAGGTGTCGTTATACCGTGCGTGTTGATCACTATTTTATTAAAATTTTATTTTAACTTTTAATTTTTCAATAAAATTTTTTATTTTTAAAATTTTGAAAAGCACACATAATATTTTATATATATATATATATATATACACATGCCATCATAGAGGCACATGTGTGCACATGCCGGCCAAAAGTGGCCGACGTGATTTCTAAATCCAATCTTTACCGTTGAATATAAAGAAATATGAGTTGAGAGCATATTGATAAAATTTCAGCTCTATTGGAAAACGAATCGACCTCTATCGGAACTCTTGATCAAAATTATATAAAAAGTTAAATTTGACAAAAGTTATATATTTTGTTTTTGTATCACTTTGACCAAGAGTTCCGATGGAGGTCGGTTCGTATTCTGATTGAGTTAAAAATTTATCAACATATTCTCATCTCATGATTCTTCATATCCAAAGAAAGAGATTGGGTTTGGAAATCTCGCCGGTCATTTTTGACCGGTATGTGCACACATGTATCTGTAAGATGACATATGTCTATATCATATCCAATATATATATTAGATAAAAAGATAAACTCATTTTTGAAATTTTAAAATATTGTTTAATTTAAAGTTTCATTTGTAAGCACTACTAACTTACTAAGCAACCCTTAAGAGCTACAACGATATTCCAGCCGTCTAAGAGCAGCCGCATCTTCCATGACCAAAACAAAAACGAATTCTCGCGTTTTCATTTTCATTTTTTTTCTTTGGAAGAATATAACATATCTTTCTTTAGTGACTTTTAGAAACGAAACCATAAACCTTAAGTCTTGACTAAACATATTCAATTTATTTGACTTTTCAATAAAGTAGTTAGACTGAGAACTAACAACAACTTCAATTTTCATATTACTTACGTAAAAGCTCTAGGAATTGACTAATTAAAAGTGAAACTTTATTAAAGTTCATTACAATTTATCTCGACTCCAGATTCAATCGTATTTGGATCGTATCTTTCTGTACAGACCACTGGGCATCACCTAATTTAATTGCACGTCCATTGGGCCTAACTTCATCTGGTCCACAAAAATATCCAACTCTAGTTCGAGCTCTTTCATCAACCGACTCCCAGCTGCAAAAGTATCCCGCGTTTTCAATGAAGTCCGAAACACGACCCAGCCACTTTGAAATTTCAAGTCAAATCCAAGCCCAGTCAGATTCTCAAAAGCTAACACGGCCGAAATACTCCAACGTGACCAACGAGACAAACGCTAGTCGCCGCTTTATTTCTTTTAAAACTATTTTCGTGCAAAACGAGGCATTTCTTTTCTCTACCTTTATATACCACCCCAATTACCACAATTATCTCCAATTTTCAACGGTTTATTTCCTTTTCGATCCTTCATTGATGAACAGCAGAGAAAAGAATTTTCGGTTTTTGTTCGAATTTTGATGTTTTTGTTTTCGTTTGGATTTATTACGGCCACTCGTTCAGAAAATCGGTGCTTCGTCTAATTCTGGGATTGCTTGCGAATATCTCCACGACCACAATCAATCGGGAGTCCTTATCCGATAACTTCATCCAGAAAAAAATAAGAAAATAAAAAACCAAAAAGATCTGGTTTTGTCTCCTTGCTTGTTTCCTTTCTAGATTTAAGAAGCAATTGGTGCTCTTCTCTCGTTTTTCTCCTGAACATGGCGGTTGTTTTGAAAGCTTTGATGGAAATGTTGGAGAATCCCACGGCGATCGGCGTCGCGAGGGAACTCTCCATCCTTGCCGCCCCTCTGTGGCTGGCGGTCTTCATTGGTGTCTTCATTGGGTGGGCTTGGAGACCGAGATGGGCGTCGCATCTGGTTGGGGCCGAGCGAACAAAGAAGGATAACTCAGTGGAAGTAGAGCCGTCGGAGTTGCCCGCCGATGAGATGAAATCGACTGTAGGTAGTAGGTGAGTTAACTATTTAGTTTTATGGTTGTTGGTTTTGGAATTCTAATTTGACTTGATTTGATTGGCTGAGTGTTGGGTAGAAGTGCTTGATTGACCTGTTCATATCATGCCTGCTATGGAGATGGATTCGTTCTATTTGCTGAATTTATTTGGTTGATTGATTAAGCAGCTTGCCTGACACGGAAAGTGATAGCTTGGCAGCGGTGAATGAGGATGATCTGGAGTACCTGTGCAAACTAGTTGAGGTTACAGACGGTGGCCCTGCTTGGGTCTACATGATGGAGAAGAATTTGCCAACTTTTACCTACCAAGCTTGGAGGCGGGATCCTGAGGTTGTACCTAATGCCAACTTTGCAGAAATTTTATATGTATATGAAGTTCTTACTGTAATTTTGAATTAGGGAAAACAGCTTCATATGATCTGTTTTTAAGCTAAGAATGTGTTTTTATTATGTTGGCTCGATATTAATATTTTGCAATTTGTTATCAGAATGGTCCGCCACAATATCGAAGCAGGACTGTCTTTGAGAATGCAACACCAGAGATGGTGAGGGACTTCTTCTGGGATGATGAGTTTCGTGTTAAAAACAAGTGGGATGAGATGCTTTTGCATCACAAGACCCTGGAGGAATGCCCAACTACTGGAAAGATGCTGGTCCAATGGATAAGGAAGGTACTAAGGCATTGACCTTAATATTTCCTTGAAAAAAAACTGTAGTACGTCTTCTTTTATTTGCTACTAATACTTGTCCATTTTCCGGGCAACAGTTTCCATTCTTCTGCAGTGATAGAGAGTATATTATTGGCAGGAGGATATGGGAGTCTGGGAGAACATATTACTGTGTGACAAAGGTATGTAGTGCTAAAACGGTAAAACCTTAAGTAAAAACATGTGTGCCTGTTATTTAAGACGTTCGTGGTTTCTTTTTTATTTTTGGATTCTCCTAAAAGTAATTGCAGCACTGGTGCAGCTATGGTTCACTGTTCTTAGTTTTCTATCATACTTTAGAAAGTTTCTTATTAAGTATTTTGGCGTGTTTCAATGAAACGAATTTCATATGAGTACTCTCTAAAGTATGATGGAAAAACTAAGAATGATAGAAACCTAAACACGGAGTGTGTTTTGTTAGTTAGTAATGATTGGAACTGCATGCGGTGCATGTTGGAATTTCTTGCTATAGAAGACCTACAGATGGAGTGTTGCTCTGTATTTATGAGCCTTGTGCTTTAATTTGGTACACCAGAAGCTTAGGGTGGTCTAGTAGTGTTTTTTCTTCTAGTTCTCAGTTTTTGAAAAGCATCTGAGCTTTTGGTTTCAATTGATTATGCTGTAAGTGCTGCAGCTTTGGTCTATTCAATCAACAGCTGATTTTCTTGATTAATATCTGTGTTCTTTTTTGTATTTCAGGGCGTGCCATGTTCTTCTGTTCCTAGGCTCAACAAACCTAGACGTGTGGACTTGTACTATTCAAGCTGGTGCATCCGTCCAGGTATGTAAATGTCGTGTTACTCCTTTTAAATGTAGAGTTACAAGTTGAACAATAGTGTCTTAGGTTGGCAATCCATCTCCATCAAAAGTTATTTACAAAAGACTTGTTTCAGTGGAAGCAAAGAGAGGGGATGGCCAGCTTACTGCCTGTGAGGTGCTGCTATTTCATCATGAAGACATGGGCATTCCATGGGAACTTGCAAAGCTGGGTGTAAGGCAGGGAATGTGGGGCTGCGTAAAAAAGATTGAGCCTGGACTACGTGCTTATCAGAAAGAAAGGATCTCTGACCAGCCATTATCCCGGTGTGCTTACATGGCGCAAATTAACACCAAGGTTAAGCCTGATTACATAAGGGCACTAGAGTCAAACGCTAGTCCCCTGGAAATTGTAGAACCAGAAAAAGAAAGAAATTGGAAGATTAACGTGCCAAAGCTCCTCTTCATTGGAGGAGCAGTGGCTCTTGCTTGTACTGTTGATCATGGCCTGGTTACAAAGGCTGTCATATTTGGTGTTGCTAGGAGATTTGCGAATATAGGAAAGAGGATGTAGTTTCAAACTGTGACTAGGCAAAGCTTTTAGAGCATCTGCAGGGCCTTCAAAAGGACGTCAGTACCCCTTCAATGACTAGGCGAAGCTCGTCTCTGAGGGTTGATTTTTACATGTAGGATTCCTGGAATGGATTAGTACTTTTTGGGCCATCCTATTATACATCAAATAGAAATTCATGCAAACTGCTAGGTATAAAGCTTCATGTATATATCATTCTTCCTTTTGTTGGAATAAACTTTACTAGCTTACTCTTTTTACGGCTGAGTAAGCAGAGGGCTGTACAAGTTAAGATTCAGTTTTATTGGTTTCTTAATTCCCTTCACTGTATTTCTCTCCTAGGTATAATAATCTAGCGACAAGAGTTGGATCATTTAGCTGGTTTCTTTCCCTTGACAAGTATTCTCCGTGCCCAAACATCTGGAAACGAACTATGAGACTTGTGAATACAATTGGTAATGTTACTAATGTATGAATACAATTGGTGATGATAGTGGGTCTGTAGCTCTTGATCATGCATGACTAATATGCTCAATGCAAAAATTCACGCTAAAAGATGGAGAATGGAACCATATATCAGGTTCTATGTTTCAAAGCGAAACCTGCCTGCAATACTTAGGGGGAAGATAGGTTGGTTAACCAGAGATCTGGCCTCGAAGCAGTTCAACTGTTAGATTCTACCGCAAGTAATGGCATCATCTTCTTCTCTCCTCTCTTGTACTCTTCTCCAATCTTTCACCTCTTTGCAGCTTCTACTGTGTTTAACCTCCGACGACCTTATTACTTTGAGTCTCCAGCAGCAGATGAGCAGACTGCCATCTTCAGTCACCCGGTCCATTTGAAAACATTGATAACTAATCGCTAAAAGGAATCTAAGGACATACGTTGCTCTTGTGACTGAAACAATGCGACAGCTGCTGCCTAAGGCCTCCAATTCCGTTCATGTATTTTTTCTCTTTTTTTTTTCTTTTTGCTGCCTAAGCCTCCAAGTAGAAAGACGACAGCTTGCGGTTTCTTGTCGGCTCGCTAAGGTTTGCCAGCGGTGGCTTTTCCAAGCAACCCAAATTCTATATCTGTGTGGAGTTATAATATGCATGCAGAGGAGAAGATAGCATAGAAGGTGGGTAACCCTATGACAGTATCAGTTTGCTTAAGGACATGTTCTAATTACCACCATACTCTACTTTCTCTCTTCAATGATAAGTTTAATACTTCACGTGTTTCAATTACAATTCTAAACTTCATTTTCATAGTGAATTCTACATCCATTAAAATTTTATTTTACATATTTTAATTATTATTTTAAATTTTATTTTTATTAAATTTTACTTTTTACTGTACTATTTTCATAAAACTTAAATGACGCAACTCTCTTTCATCTTTATTTGAAACGCACATTAAGCAAGACTCGTTCTTGGGAACTAGCCGCATGGACACTTTTCATACATTTCCCTCATCCCCATAGGGTCCCCTTACTGATATTAGACATTCGATTCAATTCTCGTCCACCGAAACTAAAGCTGCGGTTCAATCGTGTTCGTTCTCATGCCGCTAGTAAGACTTAGTGGGGTGTGCTTATAAATAGACCAACTGCTCATCAAGCACTTTGAATAAAATTATATATTAATATTTATAGTAAGTTTTAAAATAAATTTTTTAAAAAATTTTATTAATAAAAAAATTTTATTTTAACTTTTATATGTATTTTATATTGAAAGTTAAAAAAAAAGTGAATTTGGGGTGTTAGTAAACACGCCCGAAATGTCGACGCAATCTTTTCCAAGAAATGAAAGATTACAATTCTATAACTGGGTGACAAAATTGAATCATGCTTACAATAAGAACCGACAATTTCCATCAACAACCACATAAGAACTTAGGATATCACCAACCATACTTCAGAATTTACCATGAGAAACTACTGACTTCCTCAGAAAATTAGGCCATACGGTAACTGAGCAATTCAAACAACGATTTTGACGAATCCAAACATCTAGCTCAATTACAGCAGCTACTAGCAGAAGCAGCTACTCAATAAAACAGCTGTCGCTATTGCATCTGAATCTTGACGAGCTTCAGTTCACAATTTTCTCATATAGGAAAAAAGTAGAAACAACCAAAGCATACGAATTACCAAAACCAAAAGTTAATTCTATTCCCGTCAAAACGTGTAGCCTCACGCTACAGATCACAACAGCTTATACTCAAAATGCTCAAAACAGAGAGGATACTACTACATGAATCAATCACTAGTCAATTATCCTTCCTCAAACGCTAACAAGACCAAAAAAAAAGCAAGCCAGAGAAAATGAAATTTCCAGACAGACAGCAGTTCACATAAATCACCTATGAGCTGTCACCAGTGTCTCAATAAACCTCAACCCATCAAATCTCGGCTCAAATCTCTTCTCCTTCTCCGCCACCGGTCCGGCCTTCTTTACCGAGATCTGTGTTTTAAATGAAAGAAAAATGATTAATCGTCAATTAAGAACAACAGCAATGCAAAGATCTCGAGGATTGAATTGTAACAAAAATCTAACCATTTTATCTGATTTGGGGGCGGCGGTGGTGTTGGAAGCTGTAGCAAGCACTGCCGTGGAAGCGGCGGCGATAGAAGCAGCGAGCATACCGGATTTGTTCATCTTTGATTCTCTACGCCGCCGCTGCTGCTTCCCTTTGCCGTCGATCAACACAGAAATGGAGAAGAAACTTATTGAACTGCTCCCGTTGTTTGTTACGCGGTTGTTGTTCCACCCTCTTTCTCTAACTTATAGAATAGGTTTTGTAGAATTTGCATTGTCGAGTACATATTTAAGTAATTTTTATAACATCATCAGCTTCCACTAGTAAATTTTAGATGTACTTTTTTAATGCTAAAACAAGTAATTAAAATAAATTATTATAAATAGTATTATTATAAATAGTTTTTTTTAAATTACAAAATAAGTTGGAGTAATTCGTATTCTTTTGTAAAGATACATAAATAAAAAGTAATTTTCTAATAGAAGATATTGAATCGTAGGGGTGAGAAAAAGAAGGTTTTTATATAGAAAATTTTCTGTCATATATGATATTCTAATAAAAAAGGACCACGTTTTCCTTCATTCTTGTTTATAGGACTGATGTTGTAAAACTAACCATTTGTCTTTTTTTTTTTAATTTGAATTTCTATTCCTCTTTTTTAACTAAGATATTATTTACATGAATATATGTACTAAAGAAAACTGAATTTGTTCTTGATTGCATGTTGAGTAACTTGCGATACCAAGTTGCTAGAAAAATATTCTCTTTCCAGTTATCATTACAGTCTTATAATATGTCCATACTCACTTTTTTTGTAATTTTAAATTCAAACTATTGTATATATTTTAGTTACTATTTCAAAATTTATTATGATTTATATCAAAATTTATTTTTATTAATATTGTTAAAGAAAGATTTAGTCTCATATTGGTTATCAATGGTCCTGAAATGATATTCATAAAGATTTGGGCTCACTTTTCTCATCGCAATTGGTTTTGAGAAAAATCTCAAATTCTTCACATAGTATCAGAGAAGGTTGGATCTGATCGACCTAAAATATGAGCTAAATTTAACTTATTATTCATATCTATTTAGGACCTTCATGGTCCGGTTTATTTTAGGGCAAAAATAGTCCGCTTCGTTTTAGAGTAAGTAACCCGTTTCATTCAAAGAATTATTGTCCGCTCATTCTAGAGCAAATATCCTATTTCATTTCAGGGCAGGTCGTCCGCTTCATCCAATTCATTACAGGGCATGTAGCCCATATCAATTCAATTAAAAAAAAAAAAAAGTTCATCAGACATTATTAAGCTTTTAGCTAAGTAAGGTTTTTGTGAACGCGGCCGCTGCACCAGGAAGGACAGACAGGCCTGCGACGCCGGCTGATTTAAAACCTTTAGAGTTTTACTTTCTGTTTTTTAATCCTTCTATCTTCTCAATCGGGTTTTTGCTTCACGCATTCCTCTCTACTTCCCTTGCTCTGTTTTTAATCCTTGTATTTTCTCAATCGGGTTCTTGCTTCACGCATTCCTCTCGACTTCACCCATCTCACTTCACTCGCCTTTAGCCCCCTATTTCTTGTTTCTTAATCATTTTCTTTTTGTTTTGATTTAAACCCTCTCAGGAAGCAGGAGCGACTGCAGATTTTGATTGCTCGCTAATTTAATGGACGACCATGATGATATTCAGCAATGGACCAGGCCTCCAATACTGAGGCATTCTGAATGTTTCGAAGTGGTACAAGGTGATCATCACCTTGCCAGATACAAATTCAATCATGAGTGCTTCGTTGCTGTAGAAATTTCTGAAAGTCGTATTTGTGAAGCCTGCAATATTCTACATACAAGCCATCCGAACATAATGCGTCCGTTCCGTATTTTTTCGGATATTTTTTTGTTCAAGGACGGTGGAGTTCCACTGTTTACGTTTCTGACTCGTAATGCTAATTTGTTCTGAGAATGCAATACAGAGAATAAACTTATAGGAATCTCTGAACTATTTAAAGGTTTTATAGAGGACATGATGGAAGGCGCATTCGAGATGAATGCTAGAGGGTGGCCATATGGGCATATTGATGATAATCAATATTTCGTTTTTGAGTATAAACAAAAGTTTGTGTTGAAAATATGCTATTTTCATTCGAATGGAAAGAAGGAGAAAACTAACGACTTTCTCGGCATCGCCCGAGTCATAAAAAAAATGATTGCTATTTTGGAAAGAAAATTTAGAAAAGATAATTGGAGAGGACTCTTTGATGTCAAACATTTCACCAATCGTCTAAAGAGATCCAATAACAAGTTGACAGATGCAAGCAAAACTGTGTTATATATTTATTTTGAAATCATATGTTGGTTCAATGTAGGAATTTGTATAAACAGCATCCTCTATTCTGGAGTCCTTACGAAAGGATAAATTAGTTCTGTTGGACCAAAACAAATCTAAATTTTCATATTGCACAACATCATATCCGAGATATCTTGACAAGGCATATGAATGGATGCAATTATTCAAATATTGTTGCTACTTACCAAGGAGGAGGATGGTTTTTGAATGAATATTTGAAGATGATCCCAATTGATAGAAGACATATGTATGATTATCAAAGCGTGGGATCATATATTGATTTCGTTAAAAATTCTGCGTCATATAGTATCAGAGCGGGTTGGACCGGATCGGCCCAAAATATGGACTAAATCTAACTTATTATTCATATCTATTTAGAGCCTTCATGGTCCGGTTTATTCTAGGGCAAAAATAGCCCGCTTCGTTTCAGGGCAAGTATCCCGTTTTATTCAAAGAATATTTGTCCGCTCATTTTAGAACAAATAGTCCATTTCATTTCAGGACATGATCGTCCGCTTCATTCAATTCATTATAGAGCATGTAGCCCATATCAATTCAATTAATAATAAAAAAAATAAAAAAAAAAAGAACGCTCTGTTGGAGGGCAAATGTTAAAAAAAAATTTAGTCCCATATTGCTTATTAATGGTCCTGAAATGATATTTATAAAAATTTGGGCTCACTCTTCTCATCACCAATTGGTTTTGAGAAAAATCACAAGTTCGTCACAAATATTTCATCTAAATTTTTTTTTTCACTTATTTTAGTTATTATTTTAAATTTATTTCTTAACAATTTTATTAATATAAAACTGAATTTTAAATAATTAAAATACGTAATTAAGACAACCTAATGGAAATGTAAAAGTCCAGTATGTGAGTTAGGAAATCATAAATTTAAAATAGTTTCATTCACTTCGAGAAGGTCAGGCGCTGATTTCATTGATTCTGTTCACACCTTGAGCAGTTTTGAGACCACAAAAATTGAAGCACCCCGTGACACTGGGTATGTATGGTGTTCATAAATGAAACAGCAAAAAATCTTTTATCTGTCCAGTCCATTCCAGTCCAGTTCCCCACAAAGAACCGCTTTCCCAACTTAATCATGACACTTTTAGAGCGTATTAATATTCATAATTAATCAGAAATTAAATTAAAATATATACATATTTTAAAAAAATTAGCTGTTAAAAATAAATTAAAAAATAATTAGTAAATAAAGTTAATTTTTGATAAAATAAATACGTCTTTAGTTCTTGTCAGAAAATAAAAGCACAATGACCTAATCTTGTATTGCATGACGAGTCTTGATCTGGGATACGCTAATATGTTTTGCCACTTGACCTTTCCACAGGTCCTTATATTCAATTTTCTCTTGAATAGCTGTCGTTGTTTCTGTCGTTAAAATGTAGTTATTAATCAGTGGCTGAGAGAAACCAGCTGTTTGTTGGAACGAACAACTTGAACTACCTGGTTTTTAGAGTACATTTGAATAAACTTATCAAGTACTTAAAAAAAGATTTTAGGTATCTTAATTTTTTATATCATTAAAAAAATTGTTTAAAATTTTATAAATATAAAAATAATTATATCACATAATTTTTATATAAAAGTTTTATTTATTTTAATTATAAAATTAATTTTATTTTGTAAATATTGAAAAAAAAAACTTTTTATGAATATTTTCCAACGTCTTTTGAACGCTGACTTCGCAATACGCAATAGCGTATGAACCACACAACCAAATTTTTACTTTTCTGCTCTGAGGAAATTTCCGTCACAAAGTGGATTCCAAACTGATAATCCAATTATAGAAGAGCATCACTATCTTTATTTTATGAATCTCGACCATTGAAACGAAGAAAGAGACGCACCATTATGAGAGAGGACTAATATCCATCCAACCTTTCGTCTTTATTATTAGCCGAAAGCAAAATCAAAAGCACATGCTTTCGCCGCACTTACAGCCTTTGTTTAAACGCTAGTTTTTTTATTTTTATACTTATTTTGAAAACAATATTTTATTTATTTTTAATTTTACAAAATAATATGAAAATTATTTTTAGTTTATTAGTTTACTTCTTTTTACAAATAACATAAAAATTAAACTCATTTTAACAATATTATTTATAAAAATTTATTTTTTATACCTGATTTTTAGTTTAAAAATACATTCTAAATTTCAACATTCAACAAATAGCTCTTACAACTAATCAGCAATCAACAATGTCTAATTGTTTGCCCATGCAGCACGTTTACTATACAAAAATAGCTCTTACCTCTATACAGAAATTTTTTACTAGCTTGTTCAAAGCAGCATCTAAGTTCATATAGCGTGCGTTACAAGACCTTAGAAATTGCATTATAATTTAACAACTACGAAAGAAATGATTATTATAAACCAAGTAATCAAATTCAACTCAACTACGTAATGGGTTTTGCAAAGGACTATAGACATGTTGTCAAATTAAAGATGATTTTCACTCCGTGACACGCGTTTCCACGCGATCAAGATTCAAGGACTAGACGGCGTCGAGCCACGGCAAATCTGCATGTCAATTCCTTATTGGCATATTCCACCACTTGATTTTTACAAGACAGCCCCACTAACAGTTGCACTGCCAACGCCAGTGGACCAGGGTTCTTCCACCGGTTCTTTTCATTTCTTTCCTC
The DNA here is from genome assembly GCA_019914995.1 of Acanthochlamys bracteata. Lineage (NCBI taxonomy): Eukaryota > Viridiplantae > Streptophyta > Magnoliopsida > Pandanales > Velloziaceae > Acanthochlamys > Acanthochlamys bracteata. The sequence continues at coordinate 3,880,069 of CM034126.1, forward strand.
TCGGAACTCAATTAAAAATTCAATCAAGTTTTTGTCCAATTTATACTTTTTCTTCCAATGTAAATAATAGAAACAGCGTTATAAAAGAGGGAGAAGGTAATGAGGTAAACTTGGCGGTGATTGAGTTTCTTCTTCCTCTCTGTCAGCTGTGTTGGTTAGGTCTTTCAGATGAAGAAAGCCGGCATATTCACCGCATCATTTGCGGTAGCATCCACAGCACTTGCTTCTACTGCAACAACAACAGCTACCAGCAGCTGCTCTGTCGTCCAGAAACAATCACATAAGGTATAAATAACTCGTGAGTTCTCGAAATCTTTTGCATTCCTGATTTTATCGCTTCATTTGCTTTGATCAACAGAGCTCGGCACCAGCTCAAAAGAACACCGTTGGGAAGGATGACCGGTTTAAACCGAGATTCGATGGGCTGAGGTTTATAGAGACGCTGGTGACGGCTCATAGGTAACTTGCTGTGATCTTGTGAATGTTCTCTGCAAGATTGCTTCCCTGCTTGTTGTTCAAAAAGAGCGGAAATTTAAACTGAGACTGATAGTGATACTATTGTATTATGATTTTGATGTTGAGATTGTGTTTTAGCAATCTTATGATTCTTATGTTGAGGCTATAGTTTTGTTACAGTTACTAACGTAGAGATTGCCTAAAACATAAGAAAAACGACAGGCGAGAGAAATCCAAAACTCCGGGACTTTTCCTTGTCTTCCCTTTCAAGGAAAGAAACGAAGAGAGAAAAAAGCAAGTAATTGCAGATGCTTCAAATTTCAAAATGAACTAAAAAGGCGTACAGTGCTTTTGAAAAAAAAGAAGTTTTTATAAAACGAAAAATATTTTTATTTTTTTAAAACTGAATTTTATTTTATTATTTAAAAAATTAATAAAAAAATTTATCAAGTAGAACTTCTATGTTTTAAAATTTTAAATAAATTTTTGAAATACTTATAAAAAGTATATTAAAAAATGTGAAATAAAAAATTAAAAAATTGTTTTTGAAACGCTTTGCCAAAATTTTTTTCGCATTATTTTTTTATTTCTGAAAATTCTATGTATTTTAGTAAAATTTTATACAGTATTTAAAACAAACTAAAAAATATAAATAAATTTATGTTTTAAAATTTTTATATTTTAGTTAAAAAATAAAAATTTAAAATAAATTTTATTTCAAAAAAATTGTTTAGAGGACGTTTGAAAATGCTAAATAGAACTTATTTTAAAGCTTTTCAAAAATAACTTTTACTTTTTTATTATAATTATATATATTATTTATATTTTTTAGTTTTTTAAAAAATTGTAAAAAATTGTAAGCTTAAGGTACCATACCACTTTACCCTGACAAGAGTAATATAACAGTGTCCCTACTTCCACCTACTCTAACTAATGGTAGTAATATATGATCAAATCTGAAAATTTAATTCAAAATTAATTAATTTAATTAAAATTAGAGTTAAAAAATTTAATCTATATAAATATATGAATTGTATTAGTATTTAATAAATTTGATCTAGATATTAAGAGTTGATCTAATTCGATTCAAAATTGATCCATCAATTTGAGTTGTCATTTTTTAAATAAAAATAAATAATTTTTTAGATTTTTCTTACCATATAATAAACTTTTAGTAATACAAAAAATCAATAATACTAATTTATAAATTATTAAATTATATTATATTTATAAATAATTATTTATTCATATTTTAATAAAATAGTGTAAAATAAGAATTATAATATTATTAAAAAAATAATTATGTAAGTACTTTTTTAATGATAAATTTGAATTTTGTGTAAAGATGTTTACCAAATTTTATCAAATAATTATATTTATAGAAAAATTATCGAAATTATATTTGTAATAATAAAATTTTAGCTATTATCATATATTTTCAAAAATTAAATTTTTTTAGGATATTTCAAAACCGATAAAAATAATAAAATATGCATATTTTCATCATATTTTTCGAACAAAAATATCGTGCATTTTTATTCGGACTGATTCATTTTTATTCTGAATTTAATCCGATTATTAAATAGATTAAATTAGAACTGATTATTTTAATATGTGTAAATTTATAAATTAGATTAGAGTTGAATAAATTTAGTTCGGTTATTAAATAGATCGATCCGATCGATCCACCAATCTAAATTTTCATTCCTAATTAGAACATGTAGTTGCCACTTCACAAGGAAAGCAATACTTCAGTACCACAGCTCTTATTATGAAATGGCGCGACTATTATGGCTTTTTATCCCTCACCACAGCAGAGCGTAACTCAAGCGCTACAGCTCTTTCATCGAGCACTACTGTTATGGCCTTTATCCTTGAGGTGGTGAAATTTGTTTTCAAACAAAAAGCCAGACTTCGAAACACTTGAGAAGTGTCTAGAAACAGCGTGTAGGAAATGGAGTTCCATAACGAGAAAGTAATGACCAAACAAAAGTAGGCTTCAAAACTACCAGATTTCAGGGAATTTATCTGGATGGAATTGCACCAGGATGTCAATGACACAATAATCTCCGTTCACGTTGACATCATAGATATCCTATAAAACATAGCTAGGGATGTGCAGAAGGTCCTCAATTGTAGCTGAAGTTCTTAGCAGTAAAGCATAAAATCAGAAAAATTTCTTTATAGTATATTTTGCAATGGGCAGACAAATAGCATAAGAAGAAACCAATAATTACTCTCTTATGATGCTCAGTAAATCCTTTAATTGCTACATATTAGCATTCTGTTTGGAATGCCAACAAATAAAATGGAAAGAATATCATAATAAACTTCTCACCGTATTTTGCCAAAGATTGTACTAGCCATTGGCTGTCTTATTAAAATGCAATCCAATAACTCAAGAAACTTACTTTTGAAAGATATGGAGATAAAATTCTTTCCAATACAAAGATATGTTAAATAGACTGATTCAGGATCATCACACTTCTAAATGATAATATATTCACAACAGAATCTAGTAGATGGCGTGCAAGGTCCAGTAAGTTAACACCAATAATAGTGTCTACCATACGCACTAGACAATGCTTTAACAACTCATTATTGAGAGTATGCCAGAACCATAACTTGGAGGATTCCCACACTTCAACAGAACATGAATTGTAATAATACTAAACTGGACTATTTAAAGGGAACATAGACCATAACCAATTCCTAGTGAAACCCAGCATGCATATGAAACATAAATGGAGTATGAATGGGTTTTTCTTTTCCAAACAAACATTAAATAATCTACTTAGTAGCAAGTCGATCCATTAAAACATCAAACTGTTAAGATAACAATGAGGGAAAGACATCGTCAGTTTGTCACAGAATATGTTCCAAGTGATCTAAAACAAGCTAACTGAAAACTTGGTCTTTAATGGGGATAACTAGCAAAATCGTGCTTCAATTGTCATGACAAAACCATTTAGTCAAATGAGCTGAATCCCATGTCATCATCACTCTCCTCCTTTACCTCTTCCTAGAAAACCGATAAAAACTCATTAATTTAGTAGTGATCCTATCTTTGTATCCTCAGTTACACAAGATTCGAAATTGACAAAAAGAAATCATCACTGATTAAAAACATCACCTTCTTCTCCTCTGCAGGAGGGGCCGCTGCAGTAGGAATAGCGCCACCTGCGGTTGGAGCATCACTCCCACCTAGATAAATCCAAAATTTTTTGTTCACACGAACCGTCCTAACTGATTCACATAAAAAATGTTGAAGATAATCTAACCCGAGCCAGCGCTTGTGATGAGATCATCAACAGATCGCTTCTGGAGAAGTTTAGCAAAGAGCGGCGCCTAGTAGGGCTCCATGTTCACGTTAGCGCCTTCACTAACGTCGAGATCTTCTCCGACTGTTAAATATTGGAACGAAAAACTCATCAGCAGTAGTTTTCCGCTAATGGAAGTGAAAAGACTGGGGCAAGCTATTGAAGAGAATTGATTACCGTGATGGGAATTCCATCGTCGTGAAGAATGACAGAAGCATAGGTGCAGATGAGCTCCTCGTTGACATTGTAACAACGGCAACCCCGGCAGTGAGATCGAAGCAGTGAATGATGTAGCTGCCGCCGCTGAGTTGTTACTTGTTGAGATTTGGAAGTTGAGAATTTATACGGTGCCGTACGAGTGATTTTGGTAAGAAGAGTTTAATAATGGCCAAGCTTTTAGATGGGCTGGATATACAATTTCATAATGGGCCACAGGTATATGATAGGTCTTATACGTCTGCTGCGTAATTAATATATATGCGCTGGTGTCTTAAGGTATGCCTGTTAAATCATCCGTCACACTAGCATCAGGCAGAAAAAGAAAAAAAAATTACGGGAACTATTTTGTAATACAGAGTTAAATCATGTGAATTAAAATATAGTAACTTTGAAGTAAAATGAATGAAACGAGTTATTAGTATGAACCAGCTAAATTCACGCATGAACCTACTATGCAGAAATGTTTCTTAAAAATTTAGCTATAAAACTCTCTTAATTGATTTGAAGTCATCCATTTAATGAATGCAATAATTTGCTAAAACAATCTTTTTTAAACTAAAGCCACTTTTGTTAGTGAAAATGTTGAAGGAAAAAAAAGAGAAAACATTTGAAGATTGGAAGGTGTTCTGGTTTTCAAAGACCACTGGTAACTCCAACACAATAGATGTATAGATTGTGATTATGTAATTGATAATGTTTCTCTCGAGTAATTATAACAGCAACAATGAGATTCATCCACCAATTACATGTTAGCTAAAGTTTCTAAAATTAATATGTGAATAAAATTGGCTCTACAGTACAGGCAGAAGGGACCACCTTCCCACATGAATCTATTTTTATTAAGCACAATGACCGGATAGGTAACCGTTCAATTCTGCCTTCTTTGTCCCCTTGTTCATTTAGAAACGAATCCGCACAAACGCTCCTAGACAAAACCAGTACAGGTATAGCATCACCACCTCACTAGTCACTACACACCCACCACGTCCCCCCAAACCACTTCACTGTGTTCTGTTCTTTGCTCTCCTCCACTCAATCTCCTCCATCTCCGATTATCTCTTCTTTTGTTCACTTTATTCGTCAATGGCCGGCCGTTCTCCGGCCAACATTGTTCTTTTCTTCTTTTTCAATGCTGTAGTAGTTAAGTCAACCAATGTCCCTAGTAATGCTGCGTTCTTTAACAAGATTTCTTCCTCACCGCTAGGAGTGAACTATGGTTTGCTAGGAGATAACCTTCCTTCTCCTTCCGCTGTTCTCCCTCTGCTTCGTTCGATTAACGTAGGCCGTGTTCGGCTCTACGACTCCGACGCTTCTGTGCTTTCCGCTTTCGAAAACACCGGTGTGGAGCTTATTGTGGGTCTTCCTGACCGCTGCATTGCAAAGGTATGTGACCCAAATGAAGCTGTAGCATGGATAAAAGCTAACCTTCAACCCCACCTCCCTGCTGCCAAGATCGCTGCAATAACAGTCGGTAACGAAGTTCTAACTTCGAATGACACCGTTCGGATGCGCGCTCTTGTACCGGCGATGCAGTCTCTCCACTCGGCACTCGTCACCCTCGGTCTCGACAAACAGATCGTAGTCACTACGGCCCATAACCTCGCTGTCCTCGGTCAGTCTTACCCCCCTTCCGCTGCACAATTCCGTAAAGAACTCCTTCCTTATATCTGCCCTTTGCTAGACTTCCACGCCAAAACAAACTCTCCTTTTCTCATCAATGCTTACCCTTACTTCGCTTACCGGGACGAACCCAGTGGTGTTTCTCTCAGCTTCGCTCTGTGTGAATCAAACCCCGGTGTGAAAGATCCAGGCAGCGGGCTGCACTACACAAACATGTTGCACGCGCAAGTTGACGCCGCTTACGCTGCGATAACAGCTGCCGGAGGGAAGAATGTCGAGGTTAGAGTGTCAGAAACAGGGTGGCCCTCAGCAGGGGACGCCGATGAAGCCGGAGCAACAGTACAGAACGCTGCAAAGTACAACAGCAATTTAATGAAGATGGTTGCGGAGGGTAAAGGAACACCGGCGAGATCAGGGTTACCGCTGCGGGTATATGTTTTCGCATTGTTCAACGAGAACCAGAAACCCGGACCAAAGTCCGAGAGAAATTACGGGCTGTTCAAGCCAGACTGCACGCCGGTGTACGATCTCGGTATCACGCCATTGTCTGATAACTCTACTTCACCAAGCGGCGGCGGCGGTGGCGGCGGCGGAGGTAATCCCTATGAGCAGTCGCCGGACGGTTCTTCATCAGGATTCTACAGCATTTCCTCTGCCGCGGTGAGTTGGTTTTCGTGCCTCAATATGGATTTTTTTACTATAGATGTTTTTTGTTTGTTGTTAATTAATGGCTGAGATGATCTGTTTATCTTTCTGCAGGAGGAGTTGGTGTGGGTGCGTAGAGTTATGGCAGTTCTTGTGGCCACGATTATTCTGATTTTTCTGAAGTAAAATCAAACTTTGATCTTCGTACTTTTCTTTTTATCCTCGATCTGCTGTGTCAAATATTATCATGTATATTTTTGGTGGTGGTAAATGTAATTTATAGCTGCTCGTTGATAGTGGTGTAACTGCTGTTAACTTCTTTAATGAAATGAATCAGATTGGGAAGAACATAGCAAATGGAAAATAAGGACGAGATTTAAGTGTGTAGATAAGGAGAAATGAGCCTATGTTGTACGATTCTTTCTTTATTTGCTAGTTTTTCGCTTCGTACATCTTCATAATGCTATGGGCGTGAATGTCCATAATGTTGAATGGATGAATGAATCAAAAGAGAGACGTAGATACGTGAGTTGAGATGTTTATTCGTACCATTGTGTTTAACGTTTAAAATAAAGTTGGCAGCTTTACAGAAAGTACAGACTGTTTGATGAATGCGCATCACGTGCCCTTCATACTCTACGTATAACATGAAAGATGCTTTAATGGCTGCGGTACCAAAGAGCAAACATCAACCAGAGCTAACCCGGATCTCATCTTTGCACATGCACAGGTTTCCAGTGGAGCAGTCTCAATTCGGCTCCAACACATCAATTTAACCCCAAAGGAACATCTTGCTAGCAGAGCTGATCGAACCAAACCTTCAAATGGATCTGAACATTCAACTTGTCCTTGTTTGGCTTACTAAGTTGCACAATAAACATTCGGCATCCAAGATTTGTACTTAAATGAAAGCATATACGTGAAATAAACATAGGCCAAAATAAACATAGGCCACAGGCATCTTCTAGGATCACTTAATTCCAACCCACCAAATATAACATACATTCTAGCAAATTGTAAGGCAACTATGTACCACCCACAGCCCTTTATGGCACCAAAATGGCAACATTTTAAGCCCTCAACTCTTACCCAGAGGTAGAAGGCTGAAATGTATTTGCTCACAATAAATGGATAATAAAAGTAAATGGCCAATTTTGGTTGTACCTTAGGCCCACGCTCTATTAGATGAGCTCATCACTCCTGTTCATTAGACAGTCTAGCATGGCTTGAGAATGGTTTGGATAAGCATACGCTCTCATTGGGCTTCCGCAGAATGTACCAATGCAGAAAGAAATTGAAGGATACAGTCAACCAGGAAGATAATGCACCGCAGACGTCAAAAGATTGGCGTGTACTCCCCCACTACAAAGACATACTGGGCGTACTGCATCACAAATTTCATCAAGAGAAATGTTCTCTTTTTACTAATGATCCCACCAATCAGACCTGTAAAACAATACATTGATTACAACCAAAACCAAACATTGTTCTGAACCATAGGATGAAATATAGATAGTTACCTTGCAAGTTCGAGAGGCAAGACCAGTATTCCCATCTGAAACGCCCTTGTTTGAGCTAGAACTGGTTAAAACATTCTGCGCATTCACTTCAAGTAATGGACTTCTGGCACTTGCAGTGCAGGCAACAGCAACATTCTTTTTCACATATGTCAGATTATCTGAAGACCTATTTTATGCATCAGATTTTGAAGCATCTGCTGACAAGACCAAAAGTCTTGATGTTTGCGATAATGAGAGCTATTCAGCTTCCCTATCCTTTTGGTTTCACCAGTTACTTCCCGAATATTCCTGGAGCTATCTCTGGATCCATCGTCTTTGCCCCTCTTCATAATCTACATAAGATGATTAAAAGCACAACAATCAATTATATTTGGAACTACATAATTGAATATGAAATTTCATTTGGATAGGTGGTGGTAGTACACCGATGATAGTTTGCTCCAGAACTGGATGAACATTTTGAAAGTAAGCTACCACCGGTAGAAGGTACTAACTGCTCAGCTCTTTGACAGATACGTGGAACCCGTGAAACTGTAGGAGAATTGTTTAGCTCTTGGTGCAGCAACAATGCAAGCTGTCAAAAAGAAACTAAGACATCAAAACCTAGAATACACTAAACTAAAAAGAAACGGTGATAGATGGTTCAGACCTCCTCATCACTCAGCTTTAAGTTGGCCTTAGCAGAACCAGATGAATGAGCAGTGACAGAATGAGACACTGTAGTTGCTGGTTGAGGAATTGGTGGAGTAGTCTCTCACTTTCGTTGCTTCTACTTGAAGACTTCTGCTTCATCTGGAGAAGATGTAGATACCTCACAGCCACCTGCTATTGTAGCCAAGTTCTCTGAACTGAAGCAATTGTAGATGGCAAAACTTGTGCTTGATCTGAATGAGAAAAAGGAGGCTTAAAATCACGAGTAGAAGCACAAGGAATACTACTAGAATCAGATGGTTTAACTCCAGCATGGACTGCACCCTTTTGATGTTCTTCTTGTACACGGCTTGAAATGAGTTCAAGATTCTTTTCAGAAGATGCAGCTAGTTGCAAGTAGTCTTTCCTTTCCACAGTATCTGAAGCCTCTAATTGTTTGGACAAATCAGCTGCTTTTAAACTCACCGACAACTCAGCAGCTTCAGGCATACTGCAATTAACTGAATTTGATTTAGGAAGAACAGGCTCTCTGAATGATAGTGAAGCTTTTCCATTCCCTACACATAAATCAAACTTGCTAGACAAGGGGAGGCCTTCACTGAAGCCAGCTGGAGCCACTCCTCCATTACTAATATCCAAAAGTTTCTCTGCTGATAAGGATCCTGAGGATGCCTCAATTCTGCTAGACTTAGGACAGAGTTCTTCTCCATTTGTTTCAGAAGTTTTGTAAATTGATACAAAACCACCTTGAACATTTTGCAGTTTGTTTTCATGATCTGGTGAGCTCTTAGTATTTTCATGTAAAGAAATATGGCCATCTATGTTGTATGTCGAGCTTGGCGCATTCTGAGAAGAATTGTCTCTCTTCGGTAACTTTTTGTCAGGTAAAATGGAGGACTCAAATGGTCTTCCCATCAAGCTTCACTCTGGTGTTATATAATTTTGTGCTAGAAGTTACAGTTGGTGTGCCTAAATTTTCTGAAGTTTCTGTTGATATATTGGAACAGCTTTTTGGCAAACCAACATAGCAATCTTTGAATCCTCCAAATCTACTGAAGGAGGATAATGTCCTTTCCTATCCTCTTCAAAGTGATTACCATCTTCAGTATTTTGTATATCCTAGCAACACAAGGGAGAGAACTGTATATAACATAGATAACCAAGTGCTATATCAAAAAAATGTAACAAAGAAATTGTCTCAGAAAAGCATTATATAATATAAACTACAACCCAAGTTCACGATGCAGAATTAGCAAAATTGTGGCAATTGAATCATCAAATTCCAAGGTATACTTGTTTTCTTCAAATTGTATGATCACTGAAGCTCTTAGTCATTTGTGAAATAAAGTTACAATATAACAGGCATAGCACCCAACTATTACAGAACCTCAAGTTCAGCAAGACATCTGTAACATATGGTTCTTGTTTGGCATATCAACATGAGATTAGAGATTATGTATTCGTGTCAAGCTTATAGACTTTTCTCTGTGAAATAACATAACCAACACAGATTCTAAATATTAGAATGTAACATATAGCCTAAAAATGTTACAAAAGTAAAATAAGCTGACAGGCTTTGAGGTCAGTATTTGGTGAAGCATACTTTAATACTCTCAAATTGTTTGCTCAACATGAATCCCAATGACATTAAAAGACTTAAGCAAAAAATTATTTATCACAAAGGTCAACTTGCTTAATTGTCTTGATCAAACTAAAGCTGCAGGGATGGTTCCGCTTACTTAATTGTTCTCAGATAAAAAACAAGTTGGTTTCATACAATCGCATGTAACCGGATATCTTACCTTGTCTTGCATAGTGGCCTCGGTATCATCATTATCTTTCCCTTCAGATGAAGCAGACACATAGACATTCATTGGTCTCTCAACCCCAGTAGACTCCACATCATCATATCTCATCATCTGGAATGTTGTCTCATCCTTGCCATTCTGTGTTGAAGCTTTATCAGATGAACCGCTCCTTGATGCCTCAACAACCACTACATTTTTGGTTTTCCTATTACTATCAAGACCCTCCTGATTTGTAACTTTACATTCTGATGGTATGCCTTCACATCTATTTGTGCTCTTCCCAATTTGCATTGTTGCATCTCCATCCTGAGTGAAGCTGTCCTCACAAAATCCAGCTTTACTCATAGTAACAACAGGGACCAAACCTGAATGCATTAACCAGAAAATGAAACTTCACGTTACCATCCAATTAAGCATGCTGGCAACAAAATCAGTGAATACTGTGAAATAAATAAAAATAAACACACACCCACACCCACACAAAGTTCTGCAAAACAATGGGGAGATTCTTGCCTCAGGAAGATAATTGAGATAATTCTATTTAACGTGAAATTTATTTAAGGAACAAATACTCACCTTTCTTCCACTCAATTCTACCAGATCTATCACGGCCACTTCTGGCTTTCTTTTTCACACAGGCATACTTCCCTTCTCCACCCTCATGTCTACTGTGCTTACTACACTGAACGGTGAGTACCCGAAGCCTGCTCCTCTCCTTCTTAACAGCACTCTGCAACCGAGTACAAAAGAAATCTTCCCCAAAATCCTTCTTCTTATCGATCTCCAGAGGAACTTGCCTCTCAAAGCACTGCAATGGCACCGGAGGTACAGTCTCCATCGACAGCGAGAACAACAAATCAGCCCCTCTGCTCGCCGGATTCTCAATTTCCTCCTCGTTCCCCTTCTTGCCCTCATTTTCGTCATCCCAGCAAGGAAATTCCTTACACTTGAAACTAAACTTCTTCGGCACATACCCAGCACACTCTGCAGCTGCTGCGAGGACACTGGTGAAACTCAAGCAAAAATCGACGAATCACCCGTCGGAATACCAGTAACATGAACTCTTTCATGCATCCGAGTTCTGTCCATAACCGAAACGGTCGGCGAGCGAAAGCTGGTGGAGGTGGAGGTGGAGGAGGATTCGAAGCTTTGGTTGGTAATTCAACAAGAAGCTGAGCAACTTCAGTCTCCTCAGCATCATTGTCAGGATAACAACGAGGTCCACGGGGAACACTTGTGGCAAACAAAAGAAGAATTTTCGTCAGGGACGTAACGGGAACAACGTGTGTGAACCCAAACACCGCACTCATCGCAGCTAACCATCTCCTTGCCGTCGTCAAAGTTAACGCCGCAAGAGCAATCAACAGTCCAGGTCCCATTAACCCAATCATCTACAGCAGGCACGGTCGCGGCCATTATCGCCACAGCGGCAGCTAACCGCTGCGACAGCCCCTTCATTTGAACTTAGATTAGCGCATCGATCAACGAATGGTGATCGGGATCTCTGAAGGTAAAGGAATTGAGAGGGTGCGCGGAATTGAAACAAACAGGATTTGGTGGAGTTCTTTTTACGAGTTTGTATTTCCGGGAGTGGAGGGAAGGGATAGTGATGACGTGGGGAGAGAAGAAGAGGAATTAGAATTGGACCTGATCTGATTCGCAGGTTGAACTCGGATTTTGATTAGTTAATTGCGGGCTACGAGTTTGGAAGCCCGTTTTCGGACATTACAGAAACAGATCGATGCAGCAGTGTTGTCCCGAATATGCAAGATCAAAAGGCCCACAAAGCCCGTACCACCATAATTTTGAATTGAAGTTTTATATGTGCTGCTAATGATAAACCTTTTTATTTCATCAGATGCCACTTGACCTTATTTTTTTGTCTCATTTGTTTTCATTTAGGACATGTTTCAATTAAACTTCAATTTATCTCTTCGGTTCTTGAATTTGACCATTTTGTATGTTACAATTATTATTTCAAATTCACTTTTATTTTTACATTTAATTCTATTTTTACTAATATTTAATTTTAAACTCTATTTTATATTTTAATTATTATTCTAATTTATACTTCTACCGAATTTTTATTTTTCATTGAATTATATTTTTTAAAAAATTCATTCTCACAAAACTTATTTCCATATAATAAAAACATACCGTTCGCTAAACATTTTGTTGCATTCTTGCGTTGATTCATAAACAAATTAAAAGCCATTTACTAAATATTTGATCAGAGTTGTACATTTTAGCAATTTTGCAGCAATACTAATTTTGTAATTGTAAGATACGATCATAGGGACAATGGTTTTCTTCTAACTGAATTTTAGACTTAAAAGTTCAAAAATAGTTAGTTTTATAACAAAATTTAGAGATTACTTTTGTCACTTTCAAATAAAAAACTTATTTGATAAACGCATAAAAATGTAAAAGAGTAGTGCATTTAACTCTATAATGAGATGCAGTTGGGACCGTCTTCTCAAGGTTAAAACTTATTAATTACTAGTGATATAAAACTCACTATAAAACCGTCTTTTTGTTTTCTTCTTTTAGATTCAATTGTCACTAGCTTGTTTCTAAAGTCGGTATTAAATGATCGTGCAAAATGGTTAATACTTAAAGGCTTAGGTCTTTTTAGCTCAGCAGAAGCAAATTGTTTCAAAATTGGTAATTATTACGTTATATTTGAATGCATTGTTAACAAATAAAAATGAAAGAACACATAGAAAATAATAAAAAAAGGAATAAAAAAATTAATTATATAATCTTACACTATTTGAATATATAATAATAGCACCAAATTACATGTTTTTGAATAAATAGATAAATAACTAGATAATAAAAGTAAACTTTTTATAAAATAGTCACATATTTTTTATATTAATTTAACTTTTATTTATATAACTTTAAAATAGTTTTATTAATATAAGTTTAGTTTAATTCTTTTATATTAACTTAAACATTAGATTAATATTTAGATATAATTTAACAAAATTAAATCAGTTTTTAAATATAAAATTTTTTTATCATATAGTTTTATTATTTTTCTACCAATAAAAATTAATTAAAATTAAATAAATACAAAATTATAATTATTATAATAAAAAATAACACTTATTAATTTTTAACAAAATAAAATTAAATATTATATTAAATTAGAAGTTAAATAAATATAAAATTAAATTAAATATTAAATTTGATTATATAATATTAAATATAATTTTTTTAATAAGTATAATAAGAGAAATAAATTTGTTTTTTTTTTTTGTAATTATGTGTACGGTGGATACACGTTTAACTATAATGTATAGAGAGGGATGAGAAATTGTTTCCTTTTCTTTTCATTAATGAAATGAAATCAAACTTGGTAAAGATGGAAAAATAGATCACCTTCTTTTTCGCGCCCCATCTCTACCCATCATTCAAATAATGTTTTAAGCGGCCACTAAAGTTATATCCGTTTTATTTTATGTTCTTTTTTTAAAACTCAATAAAAAATAATGATATTTGAGAGTGATTACAAAATAAATTTTCTAATAAAAATATTTTTAATTAATATTTATTTTAAAAATAATAAAAGTTTTATATATAAAAATTTTATAATATATATATTTCAAAATTATATTTTTTCAAATTAAAAAAATTATAAAATACTATATAATTTATTAAAAAATAAAAAAATATTTAAAATAAAATAAAATTAGAACTCTAAGCCAAAATTGTCATGAGATTTGTCACTATTGGTTTGTCAATAATGACTAAGGCCCCGTTTGGCATTACTTATTAGAAAAACAGTTTTTTTATTTTAAGTTTTTAATACATATTTTGTAAGTATGTCGAAATTTTATTTAAAATTTAAAAAATGTAAAAAAATTTTACGTAGTGAGATCTTTTTATTGCATATTTTTATTATTTTTTAGAAATAAAAAGAGCTCGTTTCTAAAAAAAATAAAAATATCTTTTATTTAAAAAAGCTTTATTTCATAATCACTCCCAAATGCCCCTAACTATGGTGAATGTAAAGCCACTTTGATAAACTTTTTATCAAGCAGTCTACAAATAGTTACTGGTAGCCTACTATTTAGTCCAACATATTTGCTATGGTAATTATGTTCAGATTTATAATAAAATTATGTTCAGATTTATGGAGAAATTATATTCATAGTCACTCTAGCTACTATAGAACTAAGAAACTAATGCCAAGAAAATAGTTACCAAACCGAAGAATTGTTTTGGGAGTTAGTTATTTAGTGAATTAGTTATTAAAAGATTTTCTAGCATCGTATATATTTGTCGCAAATATATAGGATTTAAAAAAGGACGCAAGTAAGAAAATATTGTTGTAAATTAACATTGTAATCTTATCGTGTAGTGATATATTTTTTTGTATGACTACACCATCATGAGATTTTTTTTATTTTTTATGTATATCTTTGTATTTTTTGTGATTGTTTTATTTATCTCTAATAATTTCAACTTAAATTGTAAGATTTTGTGTTTGTCAAATATTTCACTATGCTATTTTATGTTCGTGCATACTGCCGTATTTTTATCAAACTATACATGTAAGACTCTAACAGTGACTACTCCGTTTATGAAATTAGTTGATATTCACTTTCAAGTGTCTCTAACCATATAACTTAGCCGTTCAATATTATTTTTTCTATTTATATTTCTATAAAGTGTTACGCTTCCAATATACTTTATCCTATTATATATCACTGTTCAGAGGCGGTAGAATTATGTATGAACTACGACGAACGTTCGCCGGAGTCAAAGGGGTGACTGCCCTCTTCAACAGTTCAACCCCTTGCAATAAGGTTAGCAAGTGGGTTCATGGCAATTCTTATTTCAAGTTAGTCGTTGTTGACTCCTGTACGGTTGGTAGGCCACTATTGCTAGAAGGTTAGCATAGCAAGTGGGTACCGAACAACTCTTTATTTCGAAGTTGTCGTTGTTGACTCCTCTTACAGTGAGTTACCACTGCATATGTTAATTCATATAGCAAAGAAAAAAATTTAAACTGTATTTTATATTAAAAAAATTATTTTTATATGTTTTATATAATTTATTATTTATACTTTATTTTTTTGAAAAATTATTTATAAAAAATACAGTTTATGAAAATAATACAGCTTCAACAATTACAAAGAGAAAAAATGGTTTGTTTAGAAAAATTGAAAGTTGGTTTTTAACTTTTAGGGTTGTCTGTTTATGAATTTAGTCGCTAGTGAATGCGTAAACATAAACAAGTCAAAAGAAAGGCAGTAAAAAAATATTTTAGACGATTAAATTTTCAGTACGAACTAACAACTAGCATCTATAAAGTTTATTTGGTATTAGCTTCATAGTAAAAAAAAGAAAAAAGCGCACACGAACCATTGTAAATAAGCAAACAAATATGAAAGTTTTACGTATTTGTCCCTAAGCGAAATTTGTTTAAAATACAACATAAAATACCAAGTTGTCCAGGTAATTAAAAAGAGCAATTTTAGATTTTACATGTATTACAGTGGAGAACAATTTTATAACTTCTAATATACCGTACTGCATATAATGGAAAAGAAAAACTACACGTCCACAAGTTATCAGAACCGTCATGAACTGCACGAACCCAGAATCTTACCATTGGCGTCACGCCATTGAAATTTAACTGAGCAGCTGGTCAGCCTTCAAATCCCACAGTACTCCTATTCATTTATACCTGTTACCATATTTTTATTCTTGTTATTAAAAGCCGTTGTCAAAATCGGTTAGCATATTGAATACCACCAACTATTTTAGTAGCCAACTTAAATTAATTAATGAACTTCTTAATTAACACAAAACTAACCCCACTTTTATTACGATCAGAAACGTTCCTACCGTCATTTAATCCTACCAATAATCAACACGAGCCATAAGTTTATCTTGTAACCAATAAACTATTGCCACATTAGCAATTAAAAGAACGCATGTCATATAGAGTGCAGCTGATGAAAC
Source organism: Acanthochlamys bracteata (assembly GCA_019914995.1). Lineage (NCBI taxonomy): Eukaryota > Viridiplantae > Streptophyta > Magnoliopsida > Pandanales > Velloziaceae > Acanthochlamys > Acanthochlamys bracteata. Next base: position 3,896,287 of record CM034126.1, read on the forward strand.
TAATGGGAGCTCTAGAAGGCAAGACGGACTTGTTTCTTTGATTTGATTTTTTATTTTTTCCCAGAGAGTTATAAGAAAAAATTATTATTAGCCAAATCAGTTTCTAAAGCAAATAGTAATTAAATAAGGTTAAAATTAAAGAAGTAATAAAGTAGAGAGAACAAATAGTTGGTCCAAAAGCTGCAGAGAGAAGAAGAGAAGAGTGGAAGAAGTGGAAGGTTCGATGATCATCTTATTCTTCACCAACCCAACCTCTAATCTACTGCTTCATCTATTCTAACCTAGATAGAATTCGTGCTACAAACTGGTAGAAGTGGTTTAGATTTTTTCAAAATCTATCAACTTCGAGTTTTTGTTTTGGGTTTTTGATAATTTCGAATAATCGGTGGCGATGGCGGTGATGGAGAACGCAGCAGAGGGAGTTCAGGATCTGAGATCGGTTGCAGAGCAACAGAAACAGCAGCAGGAAGAGATCGCACAGCAGAAGAGTTCGGAGGAGAATGAGTTCAAGCATGATATCAGGGATCTCGCTGAGCTGCTGTCGAAGCTCAATCCGATGGCTGAAGAATTTGTGCCACCATCGCTTGCTCATCATGGATCTCGCGATGGACTCAACAGAGGATTTCTTGTGAATAGTTTTGGAATGATCGATGGTGGTGTTGGTAATGGTGGAGGCAACGAGAACGGTCCTAGGCGGGTAAGGATCGGTTGATTTTATTTGAATTTTGGTTTGGATGGTGATGTGTTTTTGAGTTTTGGAGTCTTTGTTTTGGTTTAGAAAAAGAATGGGTTTAATCAAGGGAAGAGACGGATGAACAACCGAACCAGTCAGGCTCAGAAGGAAGAGGTCATCAGGAGGACAGTTTATGTTTCGGATATTGATCAGCAGGTGAATTTTCTCACTTGGCTTTTACATATTGATTGATGCGTTTGTATGATAGCAGATATTTTCGGTGTATGAAGTTTCAATTATTTGCAAACAAAATTCTTCTTTTTAGCATGCTTACTCTGGCATGCTAAAGAAGAATTTGGTATATTGAATGTGGGGAAGTGTATGTCACCCCGGTCATTCTATTGATTATGTGTCATTTTGTTCTATTGAGTCTTACTGCATTGATTATTAATCACTACCATTTTGGGAAAGTATTCAAAACACTTAATGTCGTATTTTCTTGAAATGTCAAAGGATGTGTTATGAAATTTCAAGGAATATTATGAGCATACAAAGGTGCCACAACAATTTGATGAGTGATGTTGCAAATTGCGAAGGCAGTTTTTTCAGGAACGAGTTCCTTTTGTCATCCTGAGTTGTGTAAATATGACATTTGATTTATATTTTCAGTGTGGAGTTGATTGCTGAATAGCTTTTTCCAGGACCATTATCTTGATAGATCTAAACATGACTTAGTTGTCTGGCTTAATGCTGTTTTGAATTTCTTGGGAAAGAAGATAAAAGTAAGTGAACATCTATAGCTAATTGTAGGATTGTCCCATTACTCGTCAATCTCATCCCCAGCCCGGGAGGCCTGAAATGAGATTATCTTGGATCAAACATGAAATGTCCAATATGGTAATTCACAGCGCACTTCATAACGCTAATGAATGCTGGTCTTGGTAGATCTAGGATCTTTAGGATCTAGGTCTTGATGGCTATTTATCTTTCTTATGGGTGACAATTTTTAATCTATTATGTGAGATTTTCTAGCCTCTCATCAATGACCTTGTGCTGCATTCTTCAATGTCAACTGCATTGCAAGTTCTTAAGCTTGGTTCTTCCAAACTTGCAACATCTTTTTATCTTTAAAGATGTATACATTAATTTAATCTCAATGTTATGGGTTCTTGTTGCTGTGGACCTGTTGTAGGATTTGGGGATCATTTGAAAATATTTACTTGAAGTCAATAAGAATGATTTTATGTGACAGCAAGTGTAGAAACATGCAACATCTCACGTTTTTGCCTTTACCTATGTTTACATCACTAATGTCAAAATGTTATGTTTTGGAGTCCCATCTATATTTTTTAAGAGTTCTGAAAATGAATGTACTGATTTTGTTTTCCTAGGTCACTGAAGAGCAGCTTGCTTCAGTTTTTAGCAGATGTGGAGGGGTAAGATATTTCTTTTTGCTATAGTTTGCCTTCTTGTTAAATGAATGTGTATAGAACTTTAACATTTCTCTCATGAAGGTGATTGACTGTCGTGTATGTGGTGATCCAAATTCTGTTCTTCGTTTTGCATTCATTGAATTTACGGATGAAGGTGACTTGTTTTATCCTTATGTGTATGATTTTCTATCATGATACCTTCTATTGAGCTTGTTTTATGTTTGTACTTACCAAGATGGCACTATTTCAGAAGGTGCAAGGACTGCTTTAAAGATGACTGGGACGATACTTGGGTACTACCCAGTAAGGGTCCTTCCCTCAAAAACTGCAATAGCACCAGTTAACCCTCATTTCTTACCTCAGGTGAGAAGAGCTGAAAGTATTCCCCACTTAAGTAGTCATTTCTTATCTTTGCTCTATGTGAGCCAAACTAATAAGACAATTATGTTACTTGGTCGATAGTCTTCTGATGAAAGAGAGATGTGCTCGAGGACTATATACTGTACAAACATTGATAAAAAGGTAACATTTCATTTTGGTATATGTTCAATAATATTCTCCTTAAATTCCCATGGTAAACTTTGTTTGTTACATCGCTCTTTCATTTAGGTTACTCAAGCGGAGCTCAAACTTTTCTTCGAGGCTGTATGTGGGGAGGTTTGTACTTTGACTTTAAGACTATTGTTAGACTCTAGTTTCTACAAGTTCAAATGTAAGTTAGCTTCTGGAAAGTGCACTTTTGTATTAGTTCTTTTGAATTCTTCAGGTCTATCGCTTGAGAATGCTTGGAGACAGTCATCATTCCACTCGTATCGCCTTTGTAGAATTTGTAATGGTTAGACTCTCATCCATTGGCTTGATTCCACACCTTTGCGCGTAATTATTTTGAAAGTAGTTAAAGTAACGATTTCATTCTCTTTCTCTTTCCTTTTTCTTTCCCAACAGTGAATTGTAGTGTATGTGAGTTGCCATCATTGTTCATTATTGCTAAGGATTCCCCTAACCTCTAGTTTAGGTTGCGAATAACTAAAACATCACTTTCAGAAACCTTTTCCATATATGATTCTACTGAAGTTTTGTAGTACTTAACTAAAAAAAAGAAAAACAGTGATTGTTTTATAGTGATCCTATAAGCTGAATATTACTGCAACCTGAACATGAGAAAGATGTTTAATTGCAAGCATAATTGAAATACATGACATGCTCCCGATCGTAGCACGAGATATAACTCATAAAAACCTACTGAACCTGTAAGATCATGGAAACTGAACCTATCAAAGTACCAGGAGAGTTGGGCTCAAGTGATTTTATGTAATTGTGGACTTGGTTTGTCCTATCTAATTAATGCTTTGACTTTTAAACCAAATGAGCGGGCCACATAGTGACATGATTGCCTTTATACTCATGATAAGTTTTACCTTCCATTGAAACATACCGCAAGCAGCAGGCTTATGCTAGTCCTGCTGCAATATGATTCAGTAAACAAGAATGACAATTTGGTGGTTGAAATGTTTAAGCCTGCAGCTTACTTAGTCTATTTAGTTTATTGTTCTGTTAAGTCATTTGGAAAACTCAGAACAGTTGTTTATTGTGATTATTGCACTATGCATATCAGAACAAAAGGGTGAAGAAAATGAGAAGCAAGGTTAAGAGCGTCAAAGACATGAGTAACTACGTACTGAACTAGGAAAGGCTTAGCTATGTAGTGCTCAGGAAGTTCGCTTCCTGTATACATTTTAAGAATCTAAATATTAATTGCAGTAAGGTCAGTCTAGTCTATTACTTAGCTTATGATTGTGAAGAGAGCTACATAACCCAATGACCCCTTAGTGGTAAACATAGAATTTCTTTTTCAAAAAACTGTGACGTATCTCAGATCCATTTCACATGTGCCTAGCCTCGAATTCAAACTCAGAAGTGCTATCCAAACTTAGAATTACTGATGTCTGATAGAAAAGTAGCAATGAGGAAATCTACTCACCTTTCTAAATTCAGTTCTACTGGAATCCAACCTGACTTGGATCCTTTCCTCCTATTCAATGTAGTCATCGATAAGAAACTTATGTGCATCTTCCTGCAGTCTGGATATTATCTTGTTTTTTTCTTTTTCTAATTTTTTGTAACCATTTCTAAGATTGGATATTAGTGGGTGCAATCTCATCCATTGATTGTGAGTTCTAGACCTCTTTAGTTAAGACGATTGCAGAGGATCCAACCACCCTGACAAAAAATCGTGCACTACCTCTAATTCTCATTGTGTGTTCAGATTGCGTAGTTCTATTTATTTATTTATTTTTTTCCTTGGTATAAAAGGGGACATCTTAAAATTACATCAGAATAAGCTGTAGCTGTATCAGTATGGAGGGGAAATTGCAATTGCAAAGACCTGTACCAGGCATGGTTTCTAGGTCATAATTTAAATTCTGTATATCCTTTAGGCTTTTCAGATTCTCTAATGGTAAACCCTCCTTTGAAATACAAAACCATGAATGTCAAATTAATGCTTCCTAATGGTACTAACACGTAGCTAAGAGTACAAAGTATCTGAAAGATTCAATTACTTATTTTATCGTACTAACTTTGTGTAAGCAAAATGTGTGAAGTCTCTTGGTCATTTTGGAGCATAATTCTATTTGTCATCTGCTTAGGAAGAGCATTTTTTAAATATATTGTCATGCATGGAGCATAATACACAGAATGTGTCGTGGCTATAAAATGACTACATGTTCATCATAAGCAAACAAGTCAAGGAAGAAAGATGCCATAACATTTGTCAAAAGAAAAATTCAAGGATGATCATCATGATTTGCAATTCAACACTGTTCCATTCAGAAATTTCAAACTAGTCCTTGGCAATACTAAGCTATCTCTTATATACTGATTTTTTTTTGTATTAGTAATGCCTTTTTACTTGTTCACAGCAAGAAAATATACGTTACTGTTGTATTTTGCATACCGCCTTATTATCCTGTTATGCAACTCGTCTGCTCTAAACCCTCACAAGCAATTGGGTAAATGCATTCTTTTTAATATACACGCGATATTTAATACATCCATCGTTGCCATTTTGCATTGCCAAACAACTTTCTTTCAATCCCCCATGTAGTTTTTTATATTATATATTCATTTTGCAAAACCTATTTTGTGTAGGCTGAAAGTGCAATACTTGCTCTCAGCTGTAGTGGTGTGTTACTTGGTTCCTTGCCCATAAGGTATTGTCTTGTGTTATACAACATCCAATTCTTGATGAACTATTAAGTTGTAGATGTTTTGGAAAAATTAATCCACTTCAGTATGTAACAGGGTGAGTCCCTCCAAGACTCCAGTGCGCCCGCGTGCACCTCGCCCTGCTGTGCATTAAATATTGCGGGGTGGCCCTGAGCATCATGTTGCAGCACTCTTATATATACGTGTAATATGGAAATCACTGTCTATCTGCAGTAGTTTGTTAACCTTATCCAGTCTCTCTTTTGTACGTATCCCTGCTAGTTTTATTAGTTATGTAGGTGAGATTGTCTTTTGCCAACATCTTGAGTTGAACATTGAGGCGCAAAATTATCAGCAGCATCCAGGTTTCATTAGAGAATCTTCATGTTATTACACGGATATGACTGGAACTCTAAAGAAACTCTTGCCTGATGAATGTTTCTTCTTGCTGAGCTATTTTCGATACCTGGGTGTTGCCTATATTACATTTCGATTTCGACTGTGTTCTTTATTTGAACATGGAAACTATTAGTTAAAATCTTTACTATTTACAGGGACTATGGAAATCTTTTGTACCAGTGATACCATATCCAGTCCATTAGGTCGCACACGTCTGCAACACTTTAGTATCCAACATTTAGACAGAAAGTCGACGTAAGAACTTTTGGTTTATATAAGCAGGAGGGATATTTCGAGAGGAAAGGGAGAATGTGAAGAGACCTAATCTGTGGAGTTTTGTGCATGTAGTTGCAGAAGCTTGTTGGCGTGTTGCTTGTTTAATGCCGACCTTCTGGAACGCGTAAGGTGAGAAATCTTAGCATTTTATTAAGGGCTTGTTTACCAACTTATTAAAATTATTTTTTAAACTCATTTTTAATATAATATTAATAAAAATTTAATAATTTTTATTATTTTTTAAATTTAATTTTAAATAAATTAAAAATTATTTTTTATTAAATAGTTTTAATTTTATTTTTAAATAAGTGAGTTTATTTTAAGGTAAACATATTCTAAAAGTACTTATATTTGTATGTCAAGTTTAAAGAATCCACTCCATTTTTAATAAAGTTGAGAGGAAGGAATGACTTGGTGCGAACTTTGACTCCTAGTTTAGAGGAATTAGTAATAAAAACTCCATGTTTTACTTAAGATTGAACTTAAGAAACTCCATTGGAGCCGATTCAAATGTTGATGTCCGACTGAAGTTAGTATTATCATGAATTTGACAATGGAGTGCCGATCATAACACTTGCTATCTAGTATTCAACATATATGGGCAGATTCAAAGAGTAACTAATACACCCTACTTAAAAATAACCAAAATCTTCGTACAAGCTTATTCCGTCATGTGCAACCAGATAATACTTGATGTGTAAGGGTGTGTTTTAAATGCTCAAAAGTAAGTTCTACAAAGATGAGAAATAAAAAATATAATTTTTTAAAAAGTGGTTTAAAATGAGTTTTTAATTTTGTATTTTAATTTTTTAAAAATGAGTTAGATATTAAAAAATAAAATTTTATAAATTAAAATAATGAGTTATTGAATAATAAAGTAAAATTAGAATTTTTAATTTAATAAATAATTAAAATATATGAATTTTTAAAATTTTAAATTTGACGAAATAAAGTGAAAATTTAAGTATTTAAAGGGAGAAATGTAGAAGCTAGTCTTTTTCTCCTGGTTTGAGGATTATATAAGCTATTTGCAAGTTGCTATTGCTTACTGCAAAGTATAGTGAGATTATTATCATACAAGTCCCAGGCTATCTATATATGAATTAAATTTTCATTCAAAATATCGTCTAAGGTAGTTTTTTTTATTTGGTTAGTCATCTCGGTCAGTTTTCGATATATCATTTTACTACCACACCGTCTTCTTCTGCTGAAGTCTATATAAGTTTCTTCTGCTAATAAATTTATGTCGATGGTTAATTTTCCAGGTCGTAGTCATTATCCTTTCTCCTACGTCTTCTAAATTTGACCAAGAAAGTAGACAATGGATAAGACATCCAGGAAACTGACTGAATTGTTACTTTTCCCTGATTCAAGGCTATTGCATATACAATACAAAAGCGTAGCACTGAGGGCGTGTTTAACTTGAGTTTTTTGAAAGTTAATTTAAAAAAAATTAAAAATTAAAAATATTTAATAAAAAATAAAATTGTAATTAATGTAATATTTATAATAAATTTTAAAATAAATTTTTTTAAAAAATTTATTAATAAAAAATTTTTATTTTAATTTATATATATATTTTATATTTAAAATAATTTTTTTTAAAAATGAATTTAGAGTGTTGATAAATACGTCTTAATTTCTAGACGTGTATGCTGATATCACCAATTAGGTTCCTAACTCATTTGACTCAACTTGCTTTCGTGTATTTTACATCTGTCACGTTGTTGTTTAGTTGGCAATGTGCTTCCAATTGATATTCAACGTCAGTGATCATCTTGGGAATGCTTCGAGGGACATCCGGGATTATTTAAACTAAAATATTTATTTCTGTATTTAAATTTTGATAAATATTATATAATATTATATTTGTTGAAAATAAAAAATCAAAATATTAACAAGCAGCTGATAAGTACTATTAATAACACATTAGTTTTCTTGAAGTCAAAAGTTTTCACTTCAAATGTTGAGTTTAAATAAATTTTACGTATTTAATGTCACTTTGAATTCTATTTTTATTTTTTATATTTTAATTATTAATTAAATTTTATTTGTATTTCACTTTTACAATTTTTTTAAAAATATTTTAAAAAAAATGAAACACGTTCTTCATTGAAACACTCGTACTTATAAACAAAACATCAATGAAAGGTTACGTTTGCGCGACGACCTCGTGATTTCTTTTGCCTAAATAAAGTGAAACTTTGCGATATCTTTTGCCTAATAAGTGAAAGCCACTTTTGTGAGCCGCCGGACACAAGCTGATTCTTCCATCGCACAAAAGAAACACAAAAAGGATGCAGAAGCAGAACCATGTAACCTAATTCAAAGAGTTCACCCTTTTTTTTTTTGCTGATGACAGAGTTGAGAGTTCAACTTTAAAGTGCCTCAATTTTAAAACACAAATTTGTTATTATTTATGAAGAGAGGAGGCATGAAGATGCACATCTACTTCATTTCAATAATCTGCCTGATAGAGGCAGGCAGGTAGGATCCCTTCTTGCATAAGAGAATCATTTGTCCATTAGCATGAACATCAAATGCATAGTATATACCGTAGTGAAAATAGTACAATACAAAGTATCACCTTATATTGATGTACTGTAGTGATTAGTACAAAACAAAGTGTCACCTCAATTCCTTGAATGAGTTCATCCAACCAAGTCAAATCATATTAAATACCAAATTGAAGCTGGGTATACATGCGCCAGCAACCATGTCGATATACTTCAAGATCGCCTTAGCTTATACTAGAAAAGAAGCTACTGAACGGGGTGAGGGTGATTTGTAGTGTGGTCCTATTAGGTTCAACCAAGGAGAGGAATAGAGAGCCTTTACGTTGGTTTCTTCTAAACACACAAAAACTGTCAGCACCTTCAATCTTCCCCCATTGTCTTTAGATATAAATTTTTACTAACTCTAAACTCTCTCTTAAATTAGTAAAAAACGTATCTTAACTGATTAAGCTTCAACAAATTGAGCCGTTTTACTGAGTGGATCTCATGAAATGTCCAACATACGTATTCCCTGATTGATTGGACCACCGAAACCTTGAACTCTTTGGGTCAATGAGAAAAATTAACCCATCCGCTTGACAAGCAATATCTGTACTTTGTCAAAGCAAGAACTTATTGAAATATGTCATTTGCAGTCATAGTTATTAATACATGCAATAATGCTCAAGATTTTCTAAACCCAACTTGTAATTTTTTTTCTGCATGTTCTAATCTTGAACATGTTAAAAAACAATATTAGAAACGACCAAAAAAAGTGTCCGTTACCGCCTTTGCCCCATCTTGGCATTTATTTATATGCATCCCTTCACTCCCCAACTATGCTTTGCCACCGTGACAAAGACTCTACATAGAGAAAGAGAAGCATGGGAGAACAAGCTAATGGCTACCACCACCATGTAACTGCCAAAGGTCATGCCGTAAATGGCTTCCACGCCACTGACACCGCCGGCAAACTCATCAAATGCAAAGGTATGAACTTTTTCAGAAACTATAAGCTTCCTTGTTTTTTGCTTCCATGTGTATATATGCTGGAGTTCTGATTGATTTCCCTGTGATAAACAGCGGCGGTGATGTATACACCGGGAGAGCCGTTCGTCATTGAGGAAGTTGAAGTGGAGCCACCGAAAACGATGGAAGTCCGCGTGAAGATTCTCTTCACGACCATCTGCCACACCGATCTCAGCTTTTGGGCAGCCAAGGTGAACTAATTTAACTTCAAAAATTTTCATTCAAATTCTTATACACATGTAATAGTTAACTCTTCACTTGTTATTACTTTGTTTCAATTAAAAGAACGATGAGCGGCAGCGGGTTTACCCACGCATTCTTGGTCATGAAGCAAGCGGGTAATTATAATTAACAGAGTTATTGAGAGTCTTATGTGTTCATGGATAGATGATCTCTATGTTAATGTTTTGATTTAATGTATGCAGGGTAGTGGAAAGTGTCGGAGAAGGAGTTGAGGATTTGAAGCCAGGAGACCATGTAGTTCCAATCTTCCACGGCGAGTGCGGTAGCTGCAAATACTGTTTATCAACCAAGACGAACAACTGCGCAACGTACAGAGTGAACGGGTTTCGAAGCGTGATGATTGGTGACGGCCAGACACGGTTCTTCGTCACCGACGCCGACAGCGAGCGGAAACCGATTCACCATTTCTTGAACACCTCAACGTTTTCAGAGTACACCGTGATAGATTCGGCTTGCGTTGTGAAGATCAATCCGGAAGCACCACTGGAGAAGATGTGCTTGCTAAGTTGCTGCGTCTCAACAGGTATGAGATTAATGTTTTGTCTAAAACACAATTTCCTGATACTGATGAAGTTTACTTGATATTTTATTGTCTCCCGCCTTAGAAAAATTAATATTCTTTGGATTGCATTTATGCACTGCACATGAATTGTCTGAATCTGAATATATCAAAGAAGATTTATATATAAGTAACTGAATTGAAAGTGCTGCATGCATCTGTTAAATCAAAGTGTCAATTCAAGGTAGTCCCTACTGAAATATTTTTTAATCTTAGAACCAATGGTCAAGCTCAATTTTCTCGACTCAGTACTGAATGATGTACTATGAAGAGTTATATATACCCGGAAAAGACAAAAAATTATATATTCTGGTTCTACAGTTTTTTATGGACCAATTTTGTTTTGATTAAAAGGCATCGGAGCTGCCTGGAACACTGCCGACGTTCAGGAGGGATCGACAGTGGCGGTCTTTGGTTTGGGAGCGGTTGGTCTTGCGGTAAGAATTTTCAAAACTTAGGTCTCTGTTGGTGGAGAGGTTATGTATCATGTATGGCTTTACTCTTGCTGCATATGTTTATGCAAATGTTAATTGTTTGCAGGTAGCTGAAGGTGCGAGACTGAGAGGAGCTTCAAGAATTATTGGAGTAGACATTAACACTGAAAAATGGGATAAGGGTAATATCGCTACTCACTATGTGACTGCTTATGTAATCTTAGAAGCTTTTCTTTATTGGAAGAGGATTCTGTTGTCAAAAAATCATGGACATGAAGTATCAATGCTAAAATTTTGAAATTAGTATGCTGAACAACTAAATTCTTTTGTTCGTCTTCTAAATTTGTAATTCATTGCGTTGCATGTTTTATAGATTTCACAAGAAGCACTTGTACATGAGGTTTACTTTAATCTTAGACATCACTTATAACTACAGAGTATACCAGAATATCAGTCATTTAACAACTCTTTGTTGTTTCTAGGACGAGAGATGGGTGTTACAGATTTTATCAATCCCTTGGACTGCACTAAACCCGTCAGCGAGGTTTGTTTTATGTCATATACATCCATATTCGTAGCGTGTCTGTGATAATTCATAATACATAAGCAATTTATGTATATGCTTCAATGTGGTTGTGTTGTGTTGGCTAAAGAGTTTTGCTTTTGTGTGATTAATGTAGGTGATCAAAGACATGGTAAAAGGAGGAGTTGATTACAGTTTTGAGTGCGCAGGGGACCTTGATGTGCTCCGCGAGGCTTTCCTTTCAACCCATGATGTACGATTCACTCGAAAACCTTATATTAATTTTGTATCATTTGGAATTCGTTTTGGCTTTAATTAAGTACGCAAATAACCGTAAAGAAGAATAGTCTACCACCACCTAAAAGGGTATAATGAACATGCACTCACTTATACATTATTGGCAGTTTGATTTCTACAAAGTGTAGACAACTTGCTAAAGTCCTATACTATTAATGCATTGCAGAAAAACTTTCATTGACCTGGTAAGCTATAATCAAAATCCACATGCAACATTGAATTCATTGTTGAATTTATGGCGAAACAGACCCATAGTCTGGCCTGGTGTCTCATGACCAGCTTAGTGAATTTAATGTAGGAGTCAGTTGCCAAAATGCAAATCCTCCTTTTAGTTTTCTCCATCCATTTTGTTAGCATTATTTAAGACAGAATATATACTTTGCTAAGAAATCCATCACTAATCACAGACTTGTACACTTTGAAATTTCTTGGTCACCACCTAGCATTAATAGGAATTGGATTGGAGATTCAGTTTTTTGGGGGGTTTTAGTTGTATCCCTTGGTCTGAAGTAGAGTACTAAATTTGAAATAGAATGGGAGATCTTCCATAAAATTGAACTCTATAGATTGATTAATAGGTTAATTGTGATCGACTTGCTTTTTACATTGTTGTGATTAGGGATGGGGGTCTACTACCCTTCTGGGAATCCATCCGACACCCAGAATGCTACCACTGCATCCCATGGAGCTATTTGAGGGCAGGAGGATCATTGGATGTATCTTCGGTGATTTCAAAGGGAAGTCACAGCTCCCTGATTTGGTTGACAAGTGCATAAGTGGGGTTAGTGGCCTATTTACATTTTCTTTCACTGTGAAACATTACTAGTAATCTATCGTAGCGCGTTCTATAATCTGCATTCATTAATTGTTGCAGGACGTCAAGATTAACTTTGACGGATTCATAACGCACGAGCTTCCTTTTGCGGAGATCAACAAGGCAATGCAGCTACTCAATGAGGGCAAGTCCTTGAGGTGCTTGCTCCGTCTGTAACAAGCTTTCCAGCGCTAGATTGATTGTTCCAATTTTTTCCCAGTTGTTGAATCCTTGTGTGTGTAAATATGATTGCATTTATGCAATTAATGCCTTCGTTCTAGTTTTGTAGTAGTATCTCTCCTATGGACGAAGGGAAGAAATGAAAACTCGGTATTTTTTATCAGTCATGTAACGTGATGATCCGTATTGCTTAATAGCTTTTCTGTTTATTACTTCAATGGAAGAATCTACACATCTGTTACTTTCTACTTAATTAAACAAAACTCTTTGATTGATCATAATTACATTACACGAACAATAAAAGGACACAAGGATTCAGTGACAGTATACCTCTCAACTCTCTAAGCTGATGACTTGGTACATTTACAAGCTTGTGAAACAGAGATTACATGGAAAGCCACTGAAGAAGTTTGAATATTTACTGGCCCGTGAAACAGAGAGCAGCATGGGGCAGGAAGAAGGATGTTGTTCATAACGGTGCTTGAAGCATGGCTCTCTGGCAGCCATGGCGAGTAAGAACGGGAATTTGGAAAGGTTTAAGAATTTGGTTGTTGCGAATGGAGTAATGGGCTTTTATAATTTGTTGTTGTTCTGTTCACTCTAGTTCAGGAAAGGGCCAATGTGTCCTTTTTTAGAGCTCAAAGCCTAACATGGTGGTCACGAATCTCTACGGGAGCAATACATTAAGTCCTCTTTATTTGTTAACGTAGAAATAAATAAGAATAAAAGCAATCATACAATGACACTAGCTTTTAAGTGAAAAAATTCTTGAATTGAGAGACCAAATTACTAATAAAATAATTAAGAAACTATATATGTATTTTAATTGCAAATAATTTAATTCTTTTGATAAGATTTTGAGTTTGAATTTGTTTTTTTATGTTTCAGCTTATGAAACTTACCGAATCTATCTCTAATTTATTTTTTACTGAACTTAATCACACCAATCTAATTTCACAAAACTCACTTCTAACTAATTGAAACGCATCATATTTTATATATCAGCCTAGGAGCATTTAAACATATCAGATTTAGGGGCATTATACGCAATCCTCATTTATAAAATTTTATATAATATTTTTACACCAAGTATGGATATAATAAATATACATATTCTACGGTATTAGTCCCTACCATACCTCTAGGTTCCGTTTGTCTTTCGGCCCGAATCACATACTTCAATGGGTAATAAAAATGAGAAATCTTTTCAGAGAATCTCAACCTTGCTAGAAATTTGCATCAAATTCGAATAATTTCTGCTCGCATCCCTCTGCCTCTAGCTCTGAGGGGCTCCTCACCGTCTTGCAAACATGAACTAATTCTAGACAATCCATAAACTTCTCTTTTGGCATTGTCTTGGCAACATTCTGATGGAGTCTTCGGTTGTGACTTGGCGACTAAATTATTAGAAAGATATAATACCTAAAGAGTTAACAAGATAAAACATTCGAAGAATTCGATTCATACACTAAAAAATTTAATTTATTGAAAAAACTTAAATCAATGTGTTATAAAAATCTATATTATATTAACTTTTTATTTTATTTTATTTTATTTAATATGAAACTAATTTATTCATTTTAATCTAATATAAATTGTATCCAATATGAAATGACATGTGATATCTGTATGCTTGTTCTTTGATAGATGTATAGCACTCACGCTACCGCACTAAAGAAACTGGAACATCGACCCTCAAACCAAGGCTACATAAGAAATCTTTTGTCGAAGCGCCTCTTTTGGCCCCTCGCTGAGTATCATATACTCTAACCTTTGCAGTAGACAAAGCAACTATAATAGATTGCCGCATAGCTCGCAAGTCATAGGACCACCGCAAACTGTAAGACTACAACATGTCAATGGTCTTCTCTTGTCCAAAATCCAAATCACTTGCATGGTTAGAATCACCGTAGCCGACAGCTCCGCTTAAAAAATCTTAGTCCGATAACTAAACATCGTGCATACGTTAACAGTTCCCCTCAAATATCTCGTAATCCATCCCACTGTTTTCATTGTGTCTTGCTATAATATATCTATCCATCGACAATATTAATTGCATGTGAAATATTTGATATAGTGCAAACTATAGCTAGCAAATACTTTCAATTTTACTAGCATAAGGTACCTACGACATGGAATTTGCTGCCTCATCAGTAGTATGCAGTAACATCTTCGCTGATAAATTTGACGTCTGCAGCCAAAGCCAAAGCCAAAGTAGTAGCAATTGTTTTGGATTAATTCATACCAAAATTATTGAAGCACCTTCTCTGTGTACTTTTTTTGGAGAAAGTCACAAATGCCAGCCTGTCAATAACTTCTTAACCAAAATCTTCTTAATGCCCCTAAATTTTCCTGTCAAACTCATCTCTAAGCTAGACCCTTTAACACATTAATTTCAGCAATGCCGTTATAAGGAATTAACATGTCATCAACATATAACTGCAATGCGCATGTCATCAACATGCTTATCATAACAAACCTCCTGTGAAATTTTCTTCTCTATTACAGTTGATGCCTTGATGGAGATCGATTCACCTAGATAACTAATGGTATTAACTGCTCCAGTCTAAAACCCCTTAGATATAGACAGCAGTTTAATCCGCATGTGACGAGCATGTTCCAGAACATCCTACGTACTCATCTGTTCTACAATGCCATTTTGTTTTAGTATATGGGAGCGTTTGCTTATTAACTTTTCTCTATTTTATATTTTTTAATATATATTTTATAAATATATAAAAAATTTATTTAAAAATTTGGAAAGTGTAAAAAAATTTTACGAAGTGAGATCTTTTTATTACATATTTTTTTTTTTTTTTTAAAAAAATAGAATTTATTTATAAAAAAAAATAAAAATATTCTTCATTTTAAAAAATTTTTATTTTATAAGCACTCCCAAACGCTCCCTATGCCGTATAGTGTAGTGCCTCACTGTACTATTTTTATATCAAGGTGTTACGGTCATCTATTTATATATCAAACCTAATCTATCAAATCCCAAAAGGTATAAAATCTCGACTAATACTCAGACACTATATACGGATATAGTACCATACAAAAATACAACCGTAATGCGTATTATACTACATAATATATATCAATCCATTTAGGTTGTTATGATACAGTTCTTATGAGTAAAATCCTGTATATCAATCCGTAAACTCATAGGACCCATCCTCGCGATGTTCGGAATTTGGAGCGCGTTGATAGTGTGTGCATTATTGAATGTGAGAAATTGTTATTAATGTGCTGATGGCGTAAGCTTCGTCGTTCAATTTTAAGGAATAGACTCAGTCCATTAAGGTTGAGAGGAACGAAACGACCTGGTCGCAAATCAGACTCGATGATCCGTATTGGAATTCAATGAACTCCATTGGATATGGTTTCGTGTATTCATGTCTGAATGTCCGTTGGCATAGTTTAGCAACAAAGTTTGACAATAGACTCCTCTTGCTTTCAGCTACTATATCGTATTTCAAGTAAATATTAAAGTTCAACTATTACATTGCGTTCAAAAATAATTGCTTCGTTTGCGACCAGACGTCGCCTTTGAAAACTACAGGTTTTAATCATGTATATGACTAACTAAACTTGGCTTGTCAATTCGTTTGACTTTGACAAGATATAATGTCAGTAAATTATCTTTCTTAACTAATTAATTAACTTATAGGATATGCGATATACATTATAGAATGATTGGATAAGATTCTCTTAAAGGAAGGAGGAAGGAAAATTAAGTATATATTTGACAGAACGTTTAGCTCCAATTCAACAAAAAAAAATTTAAATCAAATATTATGATTATTTATTAAAAAAATTTTTTAAATGTAAAATATTTTGTATCAAAAAATTTTGGTTATCGTTTGTTTATGTTTTTTTAGATTTCAAAAATAAAACTGATTTTAAAATAGAAAATTTTTATTTAACAAATTTTAGTTTATAAACATTTCTCAATATTCTTTAAATCTATGCCACATGAGCACTCCCAAAAGGAAATAAATACCATGTCTACTTGGAGCTCACCGAGGAGGACTATGTCTAGTGTAATAAAAGAAAGTTTTCTCTCGTTCCTGTTTCATTTGTATTTCGTTTTGACAATTTGACACTCTTGAGAATGATTATATAAACTAATCACAAAATTTTTGTTGAGGTGGTGATTTTGATCATGTCTTTTTAATCAGGCTGGTGTCAATTGCAGACCCTTTATTCACTATCTTATTTGGGATAGGCGAAGTTAAAAAATATACATTAAAATTAATTTTAAAAAAAGAAAGAACAGAAAAGAAAAAAGAGTGACATACAGACTGTATGGTTAAGGAATAAAAATATTTTCAAAGGGTAGTGTTGTGCGTGACGACTTTTGAGATATTCGTATGCTTGAAGTTGAATTTTTCCTACTGAATTAACATAACCTTAATATTTAAGACTAACAATACCTTAATGTTATAACCCAATTCCATGAATGAGTTTATCCCGCCGGTCTTAGGAAGAGTTGATAACGTACGCGCTTTGCGTTTTTAGTGTAAATGAATATCATTAGCTATAATCACAGGTTTATTATATTAATACCGTACGTGTAATTCGTCAATATTTAAAAGTTTTTTGTATAGTTATATACCATCAGTAACATTTTACCTTTTAAATCAGAGCTCGACGCCAATCTGGTCTTAGAACTCAATTTTACTTAGTTAAACTATGATAACAAGTTAAGCTTCAAGAAAATAATAAAATGAGTTGACTTTCATGAAATGTTCAACATATTTTAGCTCCTGTTGGATTCAAACATTGAAGATCATTAAATTAACTATTTGGGTCAAATTTTATAAAAAAAATTAACAGAGAATTCAATTCCCTTGACATGCAACTTGTTCAAGGCAAGAATTTATTGACTAATGCAATTTGTTATCATATTTAGCATTCATACGTACATGCAGCAATACGTGAATAGATTTTATACCCTTGTTTAGGAGAGATGTTCAACATTTCTCAAAGAAAAATTGAAACGTGTGTTCTAACTTGGAACGTGTTGTATGTAATACAAACAACCAAATTTTCCATTGCCGCGTTCCCCCTTCCTGCCTTTGTCTATAAATACATCCCTTTATTCCCCAACTACACAACACAACCGTACAACACAACAGACAAGTTCTCACCAAGAAAAAGAAAAAGACGTTACAAGTAACAGCTGACAAAGAATTTAGAGAGAGAGAGAAGTGACAACATATGGCTCCACAAGCTAACGGCAACCACCATCATGCAACTACTAACGGTCATTCTATCAATGGCTTCTATGTACCTGACACCGCCGGCAAAGTCATCAAATGCAAAGGTATGAACTCTTTCAGAAACTCTCTATATGCTTCTGTTTATACAAATATATGCTGGAAGTTTGACTGATATCACTGTCATAAACAGCCGCAGTGTTGTATACACCGGGAGAACCGTTTGTGATAGAGGAGATTGAAGTTGAGCCACCGAAGGAGATGGAAGTCCGGGTGAAAATTCTGTTCACTACAGTCTGCCATACTGATCTCAGCTGTTGGGCAGCCAAGGTATATACGATACTCGCATACTAACCGAGCGAAAACTTCAGTTCTCAATTTCTTGTTAACATCAGTCTAACACTGTTCTTGTTATGATCTCTGTTCTAATGGAAAGAACGACGAACGGCAACGGGTCTACCCACGTATTCTCGGCCATGAAGCGAGCGGGTATATATTTACATAACTATATATTAATTAATAGAGGCAAGAGATATGCATGCATGTTTTTGAACTGATGATCCTTATATGAACGTTTTAATCCGTGCAGGATAGTGGAGAGTGTAGGAGAAGGGGTTGAGGACTTGAAGACAGGGGACCATGTAGTTCCCATCTTCCAGGGCGAGTGCGGTAGCTGCACCTACTGTTTGTCCAACAAGACGAACCTCTGCGAAGCATACAGAGTGAACCCGTTCAGAAGCGTGATGATTGGTGACGGCAAAACGCGCTTCTTCGTAACTAGCGTCGACGGCGAGCGCAAACCGATTCACCATTTCATGAACACGTCAACCTTTTCGGAGTACACCGTGATGGATTCGGCTTGCGTTGTGAAAATCAATCCTGAAGCACCATTGGAGAAAATGTGTTTGTTCAGTTGCTGCATCTCAACAGGTATCAGATTAACATTGTTTCTCCTAATTTTGTCTGCAAGTTTGATTTTCACATCATGAATTTATATTTACATTGTATTCTACTTGTACAATTATTTTGACCATGTTGTTTTATCAATTAAAAGGCCTTGGTGCTGCTTGGAACACTGCTGACGTTCAGGAAGGATCGACGGTGGCGGTCTTTGGTTTGGGAGCAGTTGGTCTTGCGGTAAGAAACAACCAAATCAATTAACTCTATATCTTGATAAACATGGTATATTTGGTTTTGGTCTTGAAGCGTATTTTTACGACAAGAATTCAATTGAATTGCAGGCAGCTGAAGGAGCAAGATTGAGAGGAGCTTCAAGAATTATTGGAGTTGATATCAACCCTGAGAAATGGGAGAAAGGACTAGAGATGGGTGTTACAGATTTCATTAATCCCTTGGACAACACTAAGCCTGTCAGTGAGGTGATCAAAGGCATGGTGAAAGGAGGGGTTGATCACAGCTTTGAGTGCGCAGGGAATCTTAATGTGCTCCGCGAGGCTTTCCTTTCAACCCATGATGTATGATATGATTTACTCACAACTCAACTCTCTGCATTAGATTGATTAATTGATGAGTTTGAGATTGACATGCATTTACTTTTTCTTGTGATTAGGGATGGGGGACTACTACTGTTCTCGGAATCCATGTAATTCCCAAAACGCTTCCTCTGCATCCCATGGAATTGTTTGATGGCAGGACGATCGCCGGAAGCAATTTCGGTGATTTCAAAGGGAAATCACAGCTCCCTGATTTAGTTGACAAGTGCATAAGTGGGGTTAGTAATCCATTAATTACGTTTTTGTTCCACACTTGGGAGTTGCTGTTTTATCTATTAAAATAGTGTATCAACTCATCTGTGTGAACTGATTGTTGCAGGATGTTAAAATTAACTTCGACGGATTCATCACGCACGAGCTTCCTTTTGCGGAGATCAACAAGGCAGTGCAGCTTCTTGCTGAGGGCAAGTCCTTGAGGTGCTTGATTCGTCTGTGAGATTGCGACAAGCTTATCACATCAAATTCATTTTTTTTCATTTGTTAATTTCTTTATTTTTTCATTTACCTGTATATATACATGATCTCCCACATTGTCAAATTCTAGAATAATGTAATGCCTTCCCTACAAGGAAATTTAAATAAATGGAAGATTCAAAATTTCTTCTGTGTGAATATTTTGTATGTTTCAATTGCACCAAACTTATGTTATCTTTCTCCAGACTATGAATTCAAATTTATTTTTGTGTTTCACTTCATCTCAAACTTGTCTCTAATCTATTTCATACTGAATTCAATTTTAAAAAACTCATTTCCTACACATTAAAACACACTCCTAGCTACATGTTACTTATGATACCTATTCTTACTGCTTACGAAGAAACTCTGCTATAATTAGATTAGATAAAGACCACAAAAAAAAAATCAACCTAAGGATCCAGTGATTCCGTTATCCTGCTTGATCTTGGGGATAAGCAATACCACGTTCTTGAGCAATAAGCTGCACTTGGAGATGACAATTTCTAACCTGATCCACAAATTCGATTCGAAAAACTTAAATTCGGATCAAATTTTATACGAATTTGAATCAATTTCGAATCGATCCAAAATTAATTCGCAAATTTAAATAGATTCGATCGGATTTGAATGGATCCAAAATAAACTCATTTATCCGTTTAACTATTTATATATTATATATTACTTAATAATTAGAAAATAATAGTTAAAAATTTAAATTTAATTTGTATATATATATTTCTTAATTTATTCTAATTTAACTAATTTTTATTTAATTTATAAATTTTATTAAAATTAAAAAATTTCATTTTAAAAATATCATAATTAATAATTTTTAATAATATTATTAAAAATTATTTTATTTATTAAATAAATCAATTTAAATTTGATCTGATTATAAATATATTAAATTAAAATGAACAAATTTAATCTATATAAATAAATATATAAAATAAAGATTAAATAATTTTAATCTAATTATTATATAAATTTATTTAAAATCGATCTATCCAACTTGTCATCTGCCTTCACCTCGCTCGTGTGGCAGCTGTCCGGAAAAAGCAGTTGGGTACCTTCGGCTGCACGTAAGCAGTAAGAAACAACCAATTATAAATTACTCTCTCTAGTTCTTTTTAAATCTAAAAGAATATTTTTTTCAAATAAAAATATTCATTTCAGCTATAAGCTTTGCAGCAAGACATGGCCAAGAAGATCTTACGTGCAGAAATAAAAAAAAATCTAGATGAGCAGAGCTAGAGTTAAGTTTTCAGCAGTACGAGCCAATTATGTGAATAGATGAAGATGAATAGTTTTTTTTTTAAAGGACAGCTAGCACAAGGCAACATGTTGATTTTGTTAAAAAAGTTCGCGCTAATTTTCATTTATAAAACAACATAAATATTTAATATTGTATCTTCTCTGAAGAAAAAAAAGAGAGCTTTTGGTAATAGTATTTAATCTAATCAATATTTTCGAGTAAAAATTATATGAGTTAAACGAATGTCCAAATTTATACTTGTACAAGTTCGGCGCCTAATTAAGTAATGGCAATGCTGGTTTCTTAAAGAAAATTGCTCAAGCGAAGCGCTGGAGTTATCTACGGCACAGAAGAAATTTATCATTTCATTTGTAGACTGCAACAAAATAACTCATCACTTCCATTAGTATATGCGTTAGTTCAGTAATGTTTAGTAGTTGAAATATCAGATCGTGAATAATAGTAGAGATGCGAAAACAATATGTTCATTTCAAACTATTACTTAGCACATACGTATTTTATTTTACACCATCTGTAATGAATTAATACTTTTCAAATTAAATTATTCTTCCTCCGACAAATATGCTTCACAAATCATAAAGAATAACAACTCTTCTCTATACTTTATTATCTCAAATGTTTTTTGGGGGCTAATTTTTCATGAAATTATAGACTACCTTGATCCTTTTTAGAAACAAAAGCAAAAAGAAAAGAAGAAACCCAATTGGCCCATAGAAGCTCTAAAAGGGGCGGACCTAGATAGGCCGGTCCTACATTTACGGGCTTTAAAGAGAATGCCCCAGTGCGATTGAACTGCGCCGTCCAAAACAAACGCAACTGGTTGTTTTGGTTGGGAAAATTAATTTTATTTACTTTTAAGTTTTAACACGAAGCAGGAAAACACCTGCTGCGCGCAATCATCACCATCGTTGTTCAACGAAGAAGAAGAAGAAATCATTATCGTCCCTGAATCTAGCCTAACGGTTTCTGAGATAAATCGATTCTTCACCATGTCTGAGGCGAGTGTTTTCGTCACTATGTGCTTTACTCATTCTTCTGAATTTTCGTAAATTATTTTTGTTATTTATATTTGATATCGCAGTCGTTTGTTAGTTTTTGTTTTTTCTGAGTTATTTTCTGTCAATCTTATAGTTCTTCTATCTACGATTTGATCGGTCCAGTCTTATGCACCGTTGGATTTTTCATTTTCAGAACAAAAATTAGAGCCAAATGTTGGTGTTATTATTGATTGCAATATGAACTTGAGATTGGTTACAGACTTGCAGCGGTGTCATTGCGTTTGCATTGGACTTGTATCTATTACTGATAGGGGGTTTAGGTGGGTTGGGCTTTAGATTTGTACAATTCTGGAGAGTATCATGTATGCAGGTGTTCTGTTTTTGCCCAAAAAGTTGCAGCATTTCTCAGAAATAATTTTTTAGGAAAATTTTACAAGTGAGAAAACTGCTGAAAGTAATAGTTAGGGCAAGATGGGCTAGAAATCGTTAGATCTAATGCATATTGTTTTTGTCATATGTAAGTATAAATGAGATTATGTAAATGTTAGTATGTGAAATTATCTGTTAGGTCCTAGTATGCTTCATTTGCACAGTTTACATTCATTATCTTTTTTGGAGAGTAAAAAAAGTGCATGCTTGTAGTATGTGTTAAGAGCGGCCGTTTTAAGTCGATGGCCAAAATGTGGCTTATGAGTAGGATAGACGTCCATATATTCAGAGTTAAAGTCGTTTGTGATCAAGGTGTTTGTTTGAAGATTGCAATTAATTTATTTCAGGAAGCTTTTCAATCTTTTACTTCCTCCAGAGATAAATAAAGCTGTGATGGTTAAAGTCCTTATCATTTTTTGTTACAATTATGTATGTGCAAGATGTCAAGTATCATATTCAGGCGAACCATGCTAATAACACATTTCACTGCAATTCCGTTGTTTCTTTTGGTTGCATCATCATAATAGTTTCCTATGTAATAGGTTAGTAGCAACTAATATTGCTGCATATGAAATACAACATATTGGCATCTCTTGATTTCATACTCTTTAACGCAATTTAGTAAATTCTTTAAATGATTTTGTGCAGTATCATCTTGAGTTTGTGCAGTTGTGTTTGTATGGCCTTCCTTTTAATCTGTCTGATATGCAAATGCAAGCATAGCACCTCTCTTATTCAGAAGTATTTCTTTCATAGTAATTACTTTTAATCCTGGAGGTGCCCTTGGTAAGAGAATTTGTGGATTTTAGAGTGGCCTCTCATCTGTTATTATTTTATTTTCAAGTAAGCGTCATTGCCATCTAACACTGTTTTTTTTGCTATCTCTCTATTATGTTAGAATGGCTCATAAGTCATAATTATGTTTTGATGCGATAAAATTTTCCACCATTAGCATGCATGCATCTTTGAAGGTCTTCTTGTTCATTGTAAGGGGTCCTTGCTGTGGCAGGTTGTATCTAATACACTATGTAGTTTACAGAGTTGTGAATATAGACCTGGCTAGGTTTATATGCAGAGAACTGAGAAAATCTAATTTTTTGCATAGAAACTAAGTTCTGTTACATTTATGTTGTTAGGTCTTTTTCTGTTGAATTTGACTCTGATTACCTATAGAAGGTCATGCAACTCTGAAATACTGGAGATGTTTATACCTTTGCTAGTGTTGTGGCAGAATGAAGTATGAGTCTTGGACTTCTAACTGATGGTATCTCATTGCTAGTTCTTTATTATCAAAAGATTTGACTATGTGTGCTATACAGCAACTTTGTTGAGTTTCAAGTTTGTTGTTCCTGATTTCCTTTTCGTCATAAAGAAAATAAGCTCAAGTTGTAATGTTGTGCCAGAATGGAGTACGTGTCTAGGACTTCTTACTGATTTCCTAATTGCTAGTTCTTTACTATCAAAAGATTTGGCTTCTAAGCTGTATGTAGCAACTATGTTGATTTTCAACGTTGCTGTTCCTGATTCCCGGTCGTCATAAAAAAAAAAAAATAAATAAAAAATATATATTTACATTGTGAATCTTATTAATGGGTTAAGAGATAAGTCCAGAGGTGCAGTTTTGATTTAAGACCCCAGTTCTTTATATTCTACATTTTGGCACAATGTATGTTCTGTATTTAAAGCATGCAGTGGATATGGTATTTATGTCCTATATTGCATTTGCCTTCTTCGAAGAAGCGTAATTATGAATATACATGCTTTTCCTTAAGCACAAACTACTTAAGTTGATTTAAGCATCCTGAATAATAAGACTAGAACCATACACAGTTTTTCCTGTTAGGATTGAAGGGGTATGCTTCCTTTTTAAAGTGTTGAAATGTGAATTGTCCCCAGTTTAGGATTGGAAAGCTCAATTGCAGGCATCAGAGGCCTTTTCAGTCTATTTTAAGGAAATCTTGATGTCATAATCTCATCTCTCCTTATCCTTAGTATGATATCTTTTCTTTTTATTTTTATTTTTATAAGAGCAACATCTCTTGCTCGGTTTGTCCAAATGATTGATGCAGCTTGCTTGACTGGTTCAACTTGCTGATATTGGATGAAACAGAAAATGGGTCGTGAAGTAAGTAGTGGAGGAAGCCAGAGCTCCATGAGCTGCATGATCAGTGGAGAGGCTCCAAATACTGCTTCCAGTGCTGCTGAGAATGATTGGGCCGCTCAAAAACATAGCATTCAGTCAGTTGAGAAGCAGAAATCACCACGTTTCCAGGGGAGCACTGTGGATAGCTTCTTTAGAATGGATGAGCAGAATAGTGGCCACTACATGATGGTATAGATTTCTAGCTCAGCCTTCTTCAGTCTTCAAATCATTCTGTATCTTTCAATCCTCCCTTTACATTTCACTAGCCTTTTCTTGATGAACCCAAAGACAGATGAACAAAGGCAGGGACAGCCTCAAGTCTTAAGTGCAATGCAGAATCTGCAAGTACCATATCTCCCTCCTGCATATCAACCAGACCAAATGATAGGCAGCAATTTGCCAATGCCAAGCTGTCCGCTCCCAACTCCAAACACTCAATCCCAGCTTGCTCAGCAACAACTCTCATTGGCACAAATATTTGACTTCAAAAACGATCAGCAGGCAGTGTATAATTTAGATCAACAGCTCTGGATGTTCTGGGCTAGCCAATACCAGGAGGTTGTGTCAACAGTTGACTTTAAACACCACGCCCTTCCATTGGCACGAATTAAGAAGATCATGAAGGCAGATGAGGACGTCCGCATGATTGCTGCTGAAGCCCCTGTGCTCTTTGCAAGGGCATGTGAAATGTTCATCCTTGAGTTAACATATCGTGCTTGGGCTCTTATCGAGGAGAACAGACGGCGCACTCTTCAGAAAAGTGACATTGCTGGTGCCATTTCTAGGACAGAGGCCTTTGATTTTCTGGGAGACATTGTGCCAAGAGAGGAGACCAAAGAAGAGGTTACATCACCTACTTCGAGGGCTAGTGGTTCAAATGATTCTCTTTCATACTACTACATGCCTCCTTCAGTGGGGCCCATGGGGATGATGATGGGTAGGGATGAGATGGAGCAGTCTATGATGTACCTGCAGCAGCCTCCTTCTTACATGCCTCATCAATTCTGGAGTGAGCAGCAACAGCGAATGATTCATAAACAATCAGAGCATAAGCAGCAACCTTCAGATGAGTCTTGATTGGGGAAAATCAATTTTGTAAAAGAATGATTGGCGATGCACATCAGCAGTTTTGAGTTACAGTTGCTTTCGGATCTTCCCTTTTTCCTATTTCTCTGAACTTAGTTGCCTGAATTGAAGGGTACAAGTTTTCCTCAAATTCTCCTTTTTGGCAAATGATCAAACTCTTTTTCGTGGCCTCTTAACTACCATATTTGGGGTTATCCTGATGATTTGTAGTTCCATAGGATTGGATTTCTGGATCTATTTTCTTGTCATCTAATTAAACTGGTAAGGAATGTTTCTCCTTCCTAAACTTGTATACATCAGGTGAAGAATGCTATTTTCTTATCTGGAACCTGAAGCTGTTATTGTTCAATATGGGTCTTCGCTCGTTAGCATCTAGGAATAACAATAAATTGATGCTATATATGCGCTAAGTCGTCCCCACTTGTTCAAATGCATTTTATGATTTGTGACGTTTTAATTCAAAATAACTAAGGTAATCGTTTCGGAATTTTTAAATAAAAATTATTTTACAATTTTTCAAAAATAAATTAAAAATTTTGACTAAAAACATAATAAAATTTATATAATAAATTATACTATCTATAATTATCTCTATTTAAATTTAAAATTTTAAAATACTGTAAATTTTATGAAAAATTTTAAAATATTTTTTGAACTAACAGATAGTAACATAAATATTTTCAAGTACTTTCTAAATACATACTCGTCCACGGTGCTTAGCACTACATTATAAATAGTATTTTTTGAAAATTTCCTACGAAAGTGAAATAAAAAAATTTAGGTTGTCGTTGTTGTTGTTGTTCCAATCAAATCCAATTCATTGTGTTTAGGAGACCGTCAAAGTGAGCTTTTTGTTTGAAGAAGTACAATAACTATGGTTGAGTTTGATTCATAATCTACATGTTCATTAATTGTTTGACTAGCTTGTATGGATAAACAAGTTTCACCACCAGCAACATTCGCCCGAATCCATTCACGTCCAAAGCAACAGTAGTTGAGTTTGATCCTCTTCTCGCTAATTTTATTAGTCTGCGCCATCGCAGACGACCGAAGATTTTTTTTTTCTTTAAAGAAATTGATCAACGGCCAAATGGTACTCTTCTTCTTCTTCTTCTTCTTCCAAAAGAGAAGGTTCCTAGTCAGACCAATCGTTCACGCTACGCGGAAAAATTCATCTATATATAGATACATATAGAAGTTAGATTTGGTTCAAGAAGAAGCTGAAAACAAACATCGTTGTTGGAAGCAGATTGATCGATCAATTTCAGAAGAAAGAAAGCTTTTGATCTCCCACCATGTCTGAGGCAAGACAAATTTTTTGCCTTTACCCTTCTCTTGCTTTTGCTTTATAATTTTCAAATCGTGAGATGCAGATGTTTTCGATTCAATACCGAAGTCCTTTGCTATGCTTAGATAGATTTGTTCCTCTTCTGAAATGCAGAACAGATCGTAGTATTTTTGGCATCTGCTTGGAGATTTGTAAAAGCATTTTTATAAAACAATTTTCTATCAGCTATATGGAACTTTTTACATTGTTCTATTACGCAAGGAATGCAAGGAATTATAAGAAAACAAAAGGTTTACTTGTTTGAAAGCAAATTATGGATATTAATAATAACTGGTACGGAAAATTAGCTACTATGAAGAAGAGATTAGGCTTGTTAGGCAGATTTTCTTTAGTTTTAGTTCAAATTTTCTTCATAGTAGGTTTTAGTTCAAGTTTTCTGATTCGTTATTTACATTTTTTTTAATTTATGCTTTCTATGATGGAAAGATAGAATCATTTGAAAACATATACAATTGCTCTAAGATTGTAAAAAGAGCCCACATATCTTGATCTATCTTGATTTATGATAAACTGCAAAACCTTTTCTTTTACCAGTCAGGTTTTCGCATAGGCACCCTACCCTAACTAAGCACCAGCTTTAGAACATTGTATCTGCAAGGGATAGCTATATGATAGATTTGAGCATTAGATTTATCTAGCAGTCTGGATGTACAGTTTGGAGATGGAGTTTTGATTTAGAAGGTTGCTTTGACTTGCTTCTAATTGTAAAGGTTGTGATGCAGCACGTGTCAAGCTGCTACAGACTTTTAGTGTTTTATTAGAATGAAAATTACTTAGAGTTTGAACTTTTAAGTTATGTTATATTAAAAATCTTAGAAATTATGAGTCTATTTATATGCTTGTAAGCTTAATGGCAAAGATAGATTTGAAGTTGAATAAACTTTAGAGTTTTCTCTCTCTTTGCTATCATGGTTCGTATTCCTCAAGAATCAACGAACTTTGATACCTAATTGTTTTGTTTGATTCTGTAAGAATCATTAGAAGTTTCTTATTCTGGTATTTTTAGAATCAACCAAATAATTTAAGTTATTCTAATTATATTTATATTAGCAATAATATTTCTTATTGTTGAAATGTTGAAATTATCTATTAGAAATTTCGCTGCATCAGGTTGCATGAAAATTCACCGGGATCTGCATTTCATGTCTGATATGCCATTCTGGAAAGACTAAGTACTTTCCAATGGCTTTGTGACTTTGCCATTGTTGATGATAGTGCCATTCCTAAGAAACCAAGCGAAAGCTGAAACAACGTATTCTAGAACTAGAAGTATCATTCCCTTGACCAGAATTATAAACCGAATGAATCTCAAGGGTTTGGAAAACCGATTTGTTTCTGAGCGTGAGATGAATCTGATAACGCAATACAAAGCATGTACTAAATCAGTCTAAAATGTTAAATTCTGAATTGCTAAACCATTGTGGTTGCAGCAGGAACTTGTCTGGCAGTATCTTTTAAAGCTTTCAGTTGCCTCTTTCCAATATTTGATCGAACTTTTGTTAACCAGCATTGCACCTTCAGATTTTATTCCCCATGAACTTCAAACAATCGATTGATTTTCATGTTAGCTATCCTATCATAGTACGTAGCTGCCTGCTGGAACTAGAGTATTTATCAAAGTAAAATTTAATCTTCATAATTGTCAATTTTTGTTTACTGATGCCAAGTCGATTTCTCTAGTGTTATTGTTTAATGCATGATGGCTCTTTTTAGTACCTAAAGGCTATCTTTCCTATGTGCAGACTGTCATTCTCAAGGTTGGCATGTCGTGCGATGGGTGCGTTGGAGCTGTGAGGAGGGTTCTCTCTAAGATGGAAGGTATTGTATATGTCCCATATGTGCACTTAATGATTGCATATAAAGAGAAAAACTTGCTGATGTCTAGGAATGATGTTTTTTCGATGCAAATGAGTGTTTAGAAAGCAATTTTTTGTGTCACCGTGTCCTTCCATATCATGTTTTCTGGCATAGTGACAGTTTTGGGAAACATTTACTAATCAACTAAAATTCTACAATGGTTTCTTTCTTCAACAGGTGTTGAGACATTTGATGTGGATATGAAGGAACAGAAGGTAACCGTGAAGGGAAAGGTGAAGCCTGATGCTGTCCTGAAAACTGTCTCAAAGACTGGAAAGACGACTTCCTTCTGGGAAGAACAATGAGATGACAGGCAGACTTCACCTTGCTGTTGTCACAAATGCTTCATTACTAGTATTTTTTTTAAAAGAAATATGTATAGTCTAAACATGGCTTATATTCAAGTTATCATAGTTTGAATAATCATGCTATGTATATTGTGTACTTTACAGTTAAAAGTTCTAGACCTGTGCTGTTAATTAACTGCAATAACTTGTGTTGAATTTGGACTGAGACTGAGATCATTAGATCACAATCTAGTGTAGTATAGTAAATCTACACCAGCCCATTACTTCCAAGTCAGTTTGATCCTAAGTTCATCGAAGATATCAAACGTCCATTACTTCTTAGTTCTTCCTGGTGAATTTTCGGAAGATCTTTTTTGAACAACCAGGCTTCCAACATTAGATGGAGGCTAGTAAATTAGCCAATTCCATCCACGTTTGTTTGAGAATAGGTATTACTATTGCTATGTTCTTTGGTGTTAATAAGCCACATCTTCACATGCGTCTTACATGCATATGTGCTAGTCCGATGAAGGAGGAACCTTGTTCACGTCCAAATCCTCGATGCCATTGCAGTGCATCTCTTCAGGCATCACAATTGATGCAGCTTTTTCTCTCAAAAAGCTTAGCACTTCCAAGTAAATATCCTTTATGCAAAGCAAGGTAGTTCTACAAAGTTTGGTTGGTCATGGTAGGTACCAAACTGGGTCCAATGTGAGTAAATAAGCAAACGCTTCCCACATGGGAAGCTTTGTCCAGTCTCCCTTTACCATGCTTGCACCTGTGCTGTGGTCCTTCAATTCCACTCTATTATTTATGTCATGAATCATGGTAGAATATTCAAATGCATGCGATAATGTTTTTTTCTGGCCACCAGAACCAACGGTGGAGATATGGCTTTCTTGATGATAACATTGGTTGAGACAGGAATGGAATGATTGGTATGGTGTTGGCGCTGTTTCCTTGGCGGTGGCAAGGGAAGAAGGAGATGAGCTTGTGTTTTGTGGACGGACCACAACGTATACATACATACTTGTGTTTTGAGTCTTTTCAGATTCCATCTTCTCGTGCCCCGCTCGGAGACAAGATGTATCTTGCAGCCCTCTACTTTTGCTTTGACGCATCTAGCTTTCTATCTCAACCATCTCTTTTGTAAATCTCAGTAAAAAAATTTTGTTTTCTCAGGAAGAGAAAAGAAAGAGAAGCATACTAGCTTTGCAATAGTAAGAGCACAAGAGATCCCAGCAATATCATGTGTTTGTGGGTCCAATTGCAGTTATTTCGTGCTTCAGAGTTGAGCATCTGACTTGTGACTATTTTTTAAAATTTCACGAAGAAGAACAGATCATATCAGATGCCTCTTTCTTCAAAAGATTGACATAAATATAGTATTGGTTTAGTATGTTGTTGTTATTTTCCAACCGAGCAATATGATGGTCTTGTAAGAACCATTGATGCACATCAGCTTTTTATTATATGGTTAGAACTATACACGTTTTATGGTGGATGTTTGAATATGAAGATGGGATCCGAAAGAAAAGATGCACAAAAAATTGCTCCTACTTTTATTCTTTCCTGCCTACATCTAACATTATATATACTCATTAGCATCACACTCACCTTGCAGAGTGGTCACAATCAAACCCACTTTAGGTGAAGACCCGTTCGCTATTATTCATGTTGAAATACAAGAGTTTTTAAGAACTATTAATCTATAAAGAAACGCAGCTGTTTATCACTGTTTTGGATGATGGCTAGCAATTCTTTTTGTCATCTTTAGGGATGAGATGGGATAGATTTTTCTTATAATATGTAGCGTAACTACCTTTAGGCCTGAATAAACTCAAAAAGACAACAATAGCAAGTACCTTTAGGCCAAAAAGCCCATAAGGAGCAAAACTACTTTGGTTGTACGAGACGTACGAAGACATGTATTATACATGTAGTTGTCCGCGGAGAGGACAGCTGCAAAAGCCCGTAAAGTAGACTCGTGTACCGCTCCATTGGTTGGACGCGGAGGAAGGAGCGCCAAAACGGTGACGCCTGCCAGCCCTACTCCATCTTTAAGGCACGGACTTCAATATTCTTATATATTGCTAGCTGTCTATATAAATCTCTTCTTTCGTAGTGGGTTCCATTTTTCTTCAATCCATACAATACGACAAACTTTCTTTTGTTCAGACAACGGACGGTGCTGCTGTTTGCTCTCCTAGATAGTACTTCACTGTTTTGCTCTACAGCGCCATTCACAGCAATCGCTAGACTTCTTTGTTTCTTAACGGAATTTTATAATAATAAGGTAAATAAAATTTCAAATGGAAAGATGTAATGTAGAACACAAGAATATCTCTGGTTAAACAAAGCAAAATCTCAAAGATCACGAGAAGAGAAAGAGAAAAGAAAAAGGAAGAAAGAAAGAGGGACGTTGATGGTGATGGAACTTAGAAGCCAGCTGTTTCTCATGAATGAATAGCCATTACCAAACAAAAGGACCCCACGTCACTACCACCACCACCGCCCTCACATTGGGAAACGGCTATAAAGCAAAAAACTCACCAACGCCAAAAAGAACAGCAAGACCTCATCGAGAACAAGTTAATTAGCTAATCAATGTATTACTTAAATGAAAATGAAATCTTTTCCTTCGCTTCATGTTTCATACACATTACTGTATACTAGCCATTAATTATATTTATATCTAGCCGCCTTTTGTGTCCCCAAGAAAAGATATGATTTGAAGTTTACATGAAAAATATAATACAATGCTTGTTTTGTTTTGGTTTGACTTTAATCTGGGTCCAGATTTCCAACTCATTCAATGCAAATGGTTAAATTCTGGCTCATAAATTAGTTAGCCCATCACTTCACAGGCCGGCTTTGCGCCGCTAGCTGCAAGAACTAGCTCCTGCTGCGATGCATGCCTACACCTGCTGTACGCTCATTTTTCGATGTTTAGACAAGACATAACGCTTCTGGTAATATAATAACATGGTAGTTGGAGAGGATCAAGAGAGTTTAGAACCTGGAAAGAGACTTCCAACTTTTCCACTACTAATAATCCAGGTTTAGCAGAAGCATGTCGGTTATATACAAAAGTTTACGTGGGGAAAGAAATTTCAGAACATGGCGAGGACTAGTTGTAGGAATGAATTAAAAAAACTGATGGGTGTTAGCTGTGGGCATCTGGATATATCTGCGTACGGAGTTATGAAGATGGGTACCCACGCACAAGAGGATAGATGCTGCAATAATACTCGTCTACTATTGCGTACGTCGTGTATCGGTGGAAAAATAGTTCCGTATTTAGGTTATACTTCGAGGGGTTCCACATTTTAAAAAAAATTTCATATTTCATTTATAACTTATTTTATATAAGTATTAAATTTACATTATTAAAATTTATTTTATTACAAAATAATTTTGAAAATGAAATATTTTAATTTTATTTTATAGCGATCTCAAATATCTCGTAGTGCATTGCAGTGCCACATGCCCAGAGATTGAAAGGAGAGAGGAAAAGAAATTAAGATTAGACTGGCTGCTAGCTTTTTGTAACTTTATACTGCTTTGTCCTGGAATTGGCGAATGTTGGGAAGAGAGGAAACAGCCCAAGCCTAAGGTAACACTGATAGATAAAAATATAACCATCCTCAAAGCCAAGGAAAGATAAATCCCTGGTTCCTTTCTAAATTCATTCATTCATATAGGTGGTGCAGCAGAGTACTCCTTCGAGGACAGTAGCCAGTTGCAGAGCTGAGGATGGAAAGTGGGGTTGGTCTTATAGGAGAGAAGAGAGCAGTAGGAACAGGTAGTAATAGGGGTGTTGGTTGTGGAAGAAGAGATCAAGATAACGAAGAAGGGTTTGGTCTTGGCTTTGTTGATCCACCTCCTCACAAACTGGTCCGCGCCGGAGATGTCCCCACTACCTTCTATTATAGCGGCCAAGCAACAGCAACAACGACCAGACCTGTGCAGCCTTTGCAGACCAGTGTTGCATTGAGCTCCCCAGGTCTTTATTCGTATCATTTTTCTGTTATTGTCTTTTCAGAACTGGGATTTTTTTTTCTGCTTTCTTGAATGATCGTATTTGGTTGTTTGTTTGGAAAAATGGCAGGCCTAGGTATGGGTGGTCCTGCCGTTGCTACTACGGCGGCATGGCAGCGGTACCCTTTCACTTCGACGCAGTGGCAGGAGCTCCATCGTCAGGCTATGATCTACAAACACTTCGTTGCCTCCGTCCCTGTCCCTACTGAACTCCTCTTACCGTCAAACTGTATGTTTTTCCCTTCTTTATTTCTCTCGTTAATTTACAGTTGCTTTTCTTTCTTTTTAGTTTGATAGTAAGTTTGATGGCTGTGATCAGCAGTGGTGGGTAGAAGCGGAGGGTGTTTGAATGTTAGGTTTGGGAACGGCGTGGATCCGGAACCGGGACGGTGCCGGAGAACGGACGGAAAGAAATGGAGGTGCTCGAATGACGCGGCACCAGGGCAGAAATACTGCGAGCGCCATGTTCACCGTGGCCGCCCTCGTTCAAGAAAGCCTGTGGAACAACACAACCAGAAGCCAAACAAGCAAAACAGCGCTGTTGCCTCCCGCGGCACCGCAAAACCGACGCCGCCGGTGAACCAATCATCAAAGGATACTCTTACTGTAGGTCATGCCGGACCTCTTCTTTCTAGCTCTACCGGCTTCTTTCCTAAGCCTGAGTTCAAACTTCCTTTCCTTCCCATTGAAACGACCAAGCAATCGAGGTACTACAGAAATCCATTACTACTTCCTGCCAACTTTAACTAGATCTTGAATGTTTGATTGCCAATAGCATATATAACTTTTTTCCCCCCAAGTAGTGTAACAAGGTATGCGGACTGGATCAAGACGGGAGAAGCTGCCACCATTGTTGAGCATCAATATGAAGACCAGTTTAACTTGAACTATGCAGACTTCAACAACCAATGCTACCCATTTCTGAACTCGGGAATCCCTTCTGTCCAAGAAGACAGCATTGTCAACCAAAGAGGGAATCCTCGGAGCTTCATTGATGCTTGGTCAACCGAGAACCTTCCCTCTGCAGCAAGCGACGACAAACACCTTGCTTATTCTTCTGGTAAGCTACTGTCGCTTTCCATGGCTGGCGCCGATGAGGAAGCAGAACTGGTGGAAATGGGTCTTGGGCTCAGTGATGGCAATGTGAAGTCTTGGATAGCGCCTGGACCATTAGGGGAGGTGCTTCAGTCGAGCACTGTAACTTCACCACACCACAATAGCTGCAGCAGTAAGAGCTCATGTGGCGGCGGCGTTATGAATCTAATGGGAAAGGGCGGAGAAAGCTATGAGGTAAGCCCGCGTGCAAGCCCAACTCACTTGCAAGCTTCGTCGCCCTCCGGTGTGCTGCAGAAGGCAATGGTTTCACTCTCGGACAGCAG
This sequence comes from Acanthochlamys bracteata, assembly GCA_019914995.1. Classification (NCBI taxonomy): domain Eukaryota; kingdom Viridiplantae; phylum Streptophyta; class Magnoliopsida; order Pandanales; family Velloziaceae; genus Acanthochlamys; species Acanthochlamys bracteata. Next base: position 3,930,885 of record CM034126.1, read on the forward strand.
TTGCAGCAGTAGTCCTTCTTTTGCTCTCCAGTGGATGAGCAATCCCAAATAGTTCAGCTTTCAAGATTCCGGACATCATTTCAGTCTTTGAAGTTATGTTCGTTTTCATGAGTTCGAAAGTTTTGATGCATTGCCACCAGGACTGTGAAAGGGGAGGAGTTCAAAGAATGCAAAGGTTCATGTGAGATTCTAATTTCATACTGTTTGTTTATCTAAGTGTTTAAAGTCTAAATAGTTTATCACTATCTTGGTTCATGGAACTCCTGTAATGTAAATGACCAATCATCTGCTTTACCTTCAAGGAAGCTTTCCCCTGTGCGCAGCACAGAACCCTTTCAGTTTGAATTTGTTTAACTTACTCTGGTGCATTTTTCATGTATTGCTAGTACTGTTCGACAATGGCTGGGATTTTGATAATTCCACAAGATTGAAGGCAATTAAGCAGGTCTGTCTTTTCATGATGTACAAGGTTGAACAAGGAGGAAACGAAAGAGTTGGTAATTATTTTAGTGATGCAAGCTTAACAATTGATAAACTAATTGGTTTGTACTGTACTGGTCTCTTCATGAATTATGATAATGCTAGGTGGGAATACGTTGATATGAATTTAGGGCACATTTGGAGCTCTGAAGAAACAGAGTGTTGGAAGAAAATTCTTTTGAATTTTTTGAAAAATGAACTTGTAACTTTCTCATATTTAAAAGATATTTTATATATAATAATAGAACGTACAATATTATATTTTTAAATTTTAAAAAAGTTAGATAAATGAGAAGATATTTTTTGAGGTTAGAAAAACAGGCCCAAAGAAGATGGTGCTACCAAGGTGGTGTTACCATTTTTACCATTTTAATTTTTTCAGCAGCTGAGTGGAAAGTTTGCAATTGTTTATGGCAACTTATTCCTGTCTCCTTTTTAATTTTTATTATTTTCAAATTTTACTAAGATATTATAGAATTTAATAAAATAAAATAATACATTACTAACTATATGTATATATTTTATTATTTTTAATATTAAAAAACAAGCTTGTTTCTAAGAGAAGTACATGAAAAAAAAAATTTCACCAAAAGAATTTTCTTTTAAGCAACCCCAAATGATCCGACATTTTACTGTCTCTATTTTTTAGGGTTCGACGGTCTGGAAGTTCACTTACAGGATGGCAATATTTCATTGCACCTGTTATGAAACAGCAACATGTGGAATAGGCAGCACAAGCAACTCATTTGAAATTATTTTGGACCGTTTGCAATTACTTAGAATTTTAGTGAATTTTTAAACATAAATATTTTATCAAACTTTAAAAAGTTATATATATAATAATTTCATAATATATAATTTATTCATATATTTTGGTTAAAATTTTTTAAATACTGTAGCGATTTTTTATAACGCAAAGCCGAAAAATGAGATTACATAAGTTCTTGTAAGAAATGCCAAATAGATCCTTTAATCTCTTTTTTAGATTTCTTTCCCAAGAAGCTGACAACTTCGTTTTAAAAGAAAAACATGTAAATTGTAGGCATAGAATCAATATCTATATAGATAAATTTTTTTAAAATCTAAAAACAAAACTGACGACTTCGTTTTCTAAAAGACATATATAAAATTTCTTTCCTCCGAAAACTAATCTCTTTAAGCAACTCCAAAAATCTCCGAAGAGTCGAAGATTACGGAACATCTAAATTAATGAACTACAACATGGATCTAATTTTGTGAACATCCAACCTCCTACATTTAGAGTATCTTATTTAGAGTTAAATTTATTTTTTAAAATTAAGTTTATAAAAAATAAATTTGAAATTTGAAATTAAATTTGATACAAAATAAAATATTATATTTAATTTGTATAAAATTATTTTAAAGTAAAATTTTTAGTTTTAAATTTTTAAAGTAAAATTTTTTGAAGAAAAAGTTCTTATGTTTACTTTGTTTAAAATAAATTTAAAATAAAATATAAAAAATGAGTTTATATAGTTCGTAAACATGCGCTTTAAGTCTCTTTGACTTCAATAGCATTTGATCATTTACTACAAAAAAATTTTGAATTTGCACTTTCTAAGTCACTGTGTTAATTTTACAAAGCAAGGCCAGCACTTGGTATGCAGCATCTTGGCCAATAACTTGACGCTCTTTTGTGCATTGCTGCAAGGTCATTGCTTGAAGGGAACTCCTCTTCAGGAGGACTCTGATGTTGGGTGGTACCATATGGAGGTGAAGGTCTTCGATTGTTGCTATTGATCGTGGTCGAAATTAACCCTCCTAGTCCTTAACTGTTTCAATCTTTCATACACGATCTTGCAACTCTCTTTCATAAAGATGGCGTCATCTGTTGGTTCTTCGGAGGATAACTTTCACTACTACTTTCTTCAATCACTTTCTTTTTCCTCTCTATTCTCTGTTAAAAAACCGAAGAACTACAGCAGCCTTATATTGGCATTTACAGCCCAAAAGCTACAAGCAAAACAAAAACTGAATTAACACCACACTATCATTTTACAACCCAATTACTCTATCATTTAACACCACACATTCTCCATTCAATGCCTTAAGAAACGTATGAATTAACTTATAGGTTTTGATTAGAACTCCAACACCATCTTTGATTACTACCTTACCCCATTTTGTTCAAGTTTCCAACTTGAGTCAGGGTTTTTCAGTCGGTCTGGAATTTGATCTTTCTTGATAGATAGCAAGGTGAAGTTCCTGTTCGCAGTCACATGACTCCTTCAAAAACAACGGAAATTAGGACTCAAAACATGTAGGAGGCTAGTGAGGCTCCTAACTAATTTGATTGAGCAGATAAGAATTTTGTCAATATGCCAAATGAAAGTCATTAGGCAGGCCTTTGGGCGATCTCTGGTATCTTGTTACCATAGAACTTAATGGCCAATTCATTGATGTAATCAAGTTAAATATCAACGATTTGCAAGACTACCTATAAACAAAAATTTGACCCAACTATTTCCCACCTTGAAGAGAGATAAATTCTGCCGCCGTACACCGACGGTCCATTCATTCATTGCAATTTCCGCATCAGAGTTTGCGTTCTATCCTTCATGTGCTTGTTTCTGAACTATCCATCTCCGAATTAATGCTTGCAGCTTCATTACTGCCTTGAGCGCCCTCAACGCCTTCCTTGCCTGCCATTCTACTTTCTTAACAAGGTAATAAATTTTTGCTAATGCTTAATAAAGAGAATCGCTAGAGACTAACCACCAATACACGTACCGAGTGCCCACGATATTTAAGTCTGAATAATAAGTATGGTATCACTGTGCTCTTTGATTTCGAGGACGATCTCCTTCGAAGTTGCAAACACAGGCTCATGAGGAATCCGTAGAACCTCTATAGTGTGATCGAACTGTGTCCTCTCGCCAGTGGTAGGTGGCATTACTCCTCTTCTTCTAATAACTACAAATTGGTTAGTTCTAAATTTCACCAAACGAATTACAAATTGCAATGCTTGTTTAATGTGTAGACCAACCATGTTGTTGCCTTCTGTCCTATTGCACGCGGATGATGGTAATTTATTGGCTCAATAACTAAAGGTAACAAAATCCAACCCAAATTCATTAGGTCTAAAGATTTGGATGAAAATTAGTTTTGGATTGAAATAGTCTTTGGATTTGAGACATTGAAATCTTAGATGAATTTGCATGGATCGTCGCTCAACCCATAAAAAGAACGAATACTTACAAATAAACTTATGTCTAAACAATTGAACTTCTATAAAAGTAATTAGATCAAATCTAATTCAAATGATTTTAAGTAGTATAATGATCTAATTTAAAATTAATTTGACGAGAATAATAATTTGGTAGGTGCGTTACAAAATCACTCCTAAGTTTGGATGTTGCAGTTTTCATTCGGCCCAAACTTGCGCTGATAGCTGGCTGGACCCAATCACCTAAGCCTCAGTTCCAAAACTTTACTTTTACGTAAAACATTTATGTACACCTACTATATTGATCGTCGCAAACATTTTGAAATCTTGCCTAAAGCATCCACGTTCTTGTTTTGGCGAAAACAAAGACTGAAACTACAGTACTAATTTCACGAGCAGATTGGGCACAGAACCAATCCATTCTCGTTACATTCCGGGCATCTCACAACCTTTCCATTATAGCCTTTCTCTCCCTCTACAGACGGCACAACAACTTTCCGGCTACCGCTGCACTGGAAGCAGGGCAAGAACCTTGCGCCACCGCAACCTTCGCAACACCCTCCGGGGCGGCACCGTACCTTCGGCAACCCTTCCACTAGTTTTGACAAAGTGCCTTCTTCGTGAATCCTCAATATTTCCTCTGCTCCACCAATGTACCTCCCCTTAACAAACAGTCGTGGGACTGTAGCCGCACCGTTGTGATCTTGTTTAATTTCCTTCATCAACTCTCTTAGCTCTTCCCTAAATCCCCAATCCATGGAGACATCACGTTCCCGGACGCAAACCCCGAGTCCTTCTAGTGTCGATCTCACCGAGTTGCAATCCTCAAATGTCTTGCGTATCATCCGCAATGTTGTTGTGTAAAGAATCACAGCATTCTCCCCTCCCAATGGACAACGCCGTCCAAACATGTCTAACGACGACTGCTGCCATTCAGATTGCAAATCACAAGTACTGGACAAAGGCTTCGGAATGCTAGATTCTCTTACTTGGTCAGAGGGAGAGAATACCAGAGCCCGGGGAACATTCTCCTTGCCTGAGTAAAGAGTTGATTTGTTGTTCAGACAGAGAAATTTGTGTGCGCCGAATGGAGAAGATATTGGTGCTTTGAAAGGGGTGACGGAAGAATCAAGGCCGGCCATCAGTTCCCATGAGTTGATAACTTCCGGCTCTGATAGAGGAGTAAATGTAGCTCGGGTTGAGTTGATAGGTGGAGGTGGCGAGGTCGGCGGGTGTGGTGGAGCTGATGTTTGCAGCGGCGTTTGCTGTTCTTGCTGTTTTTGTTGGTCTAGAGTTGTGAGGAGACCATAAGTAGTGGAGTTAAGAGAGACAATGTGGTGACTGATACCGGACGTAACAATGCCGTCTTCGTCTTCAAGGAATGCAGAGGAGACACAACCCATGATGACCAGCTACCGGAATCAATAAGAAATGGAGCTTGAAAGTTAGGGATTTTGTCTGGAGTTTGAAATAGGGATGGAGATTGGAAGAAGAAGAAGACGCAGGGTTGCGAACTACGTGGGGGAGTTCGGGGTTGTGTACGTGGGACAGCAGTGAGTTTTTAAAGGCGTACCGCGTGCGAAGTGTCTCCGCGGGATACGGATTTTTGAAAGTTTGAACTCTGAACTTGAATAAATGGTGGGAAATTACACAATAAATGCGTGTTTATCTAGGACTTGAAGTGAATGAGCTCGACTTTTTAAGAAATAAATTTAAAACATTAAATTAAAAATTAAAAATATTGAATAAAAATAAATTTTTTATATTAATTTATATAAATAGTAAGTTTTAAAATAAATTCTAAAAAAATTATTTTGATAAAAAAATTTAGTTTATTTTTATGATACTAAAAATAAATTAAAAAAATAAAATTTAATATGTTAATAAATACTCTCTAAATAAAATTTTGAATATTTGAATAATTAACTTGTCTTATAATTCATTTTGGGCATGTTCTTTGCGCTCTTTAAAACTGCGTTTGGTAATGCATACAAAAAACAACTTTGTAATTTTTTTATTTTATATTTTAAATATATATTGTATAAATATTTTGAAAATTTATTTAAAAATTTAGATAGTGTAAAAAAATTTTATGTAATTAAATTTTTTTATTTTTTATTTTTATTATTTTTTTAAAAGTAAAAAAAATAGAGCTTATTTTTTAAGAAGTATAAAAATATTTTTTATTTTAAAAAAGTTTTATTTTATAAATAATTGTAAATGCACACTGAATTCTCTATCTATGAAATTTTGGTTTTTTATAATTTTAAAAGTACTCATTTTTTAATATAAAAATGGAAGATACCTCAAAATTTGTATCCGAAAACAACAAGCCAGCGAGGGGAAAATGGAAACTGAACCTTTAGTAAATAGTGATGTATTGCATGTTCGCGAAGCTGATGTTGGGAGATATTTTACATAACTTTTTAAGCTTATTTTCTTATTAGTATTTTGCATTCTTATCATTTAAAAAGGTTTTATATAGTATTTTTAAAATTTTTGTTAAAATAAAATTTAGAACATAATAAATTTATGTTATAAATATATTATATCATAATTTTTTGATTAAAAAATGGTAAATTTGTTTTCTAAAATAAATTTGTCATTAATCTATCTGATGAAAGTTCCGAGAAAACCAACATTTTAATAAGCTGCAATAGTTCAATTACATCGGTCCAAACCACAATACTGACATCAAATTTTAAAGCTGGAGGTTCATGAAATGTTTTAACACTGAACTTGAGCTGCAACATAACTGAATTTTAAATATATATAATTAAGTTTCATGAAATTAAATTTCATAAAAATAGAGTTTAATAAAAAATAAAATTCAGTAAAAAAATTTAGAATGATATTGAAATAAGTTAATAGAGTTTGAATTTAAAATTTGATAGAAATAAAATTTGATGTAAAAGTACAAATAAAATTTGAAATAATAATTATAATAAACAAATTATTCGAACTTAAAATCTAAAAATAAAAAATAAAATTAAATATATTTAAAACAAGCCCAAATTTTTTTTTATTTTAATTACAACAACAGAAACTTATATTTATGAAACAAAAGATGAAAGAGAAGATGCGAAATGTGTGTCAGGCTTTTGAGAGGATTCAGTCGAAGGGAGCTTGGCTTTCCGGGGTCAATCAGCTAAGAGTGTGTTTACCTGCGTCCCAGATTTATTTTTAATATAAAATACATTTAAAAATTAAAATAAAATTTTTTATTAATAAATTTTTTAAAAATTTTAATTTTAAAATTTACTATAAATTTTAATTAATATATAATTTTATTTTTATTAAATATTTTTAATTTTTAATTTTTAATTTAATTTTTTAAATTAATTTTCAAAAAATTCATTTTACTCACTTTATCTTCAAAATAAACACGTTCTAAAAGTGTGTTTTCAATTATAGTTTTGCAAAATAAAACGGTAATTAGAAGGGAATTTAATTTTTATGGTTTAATTTTACTTCAAAATGAAATATAAAATTTTAAAAATTAAAATAATAAAATTTTAAAATAGTAAAATAAAATAAAACTTTAATTTAATAATAATTAAAATATCTAAATTCTTTGAATATTTTGAGCTTTTAAAACAATCCTAAAAAAAGAACTTATGAACTATATATGCAAAACGGAGCATATTTCGAAAAAAGTAACTTTTTTTAATATCTTTAAATAAATTTTTTTAATAATTATTAAAATTTTAAAATATAAAATATTTTATGTATTAAAACTTTTATTATATTTTTTTATTATTTTTAACTAAATAATAATTTTTGTTTATCAAAATATAATAAAAATATTTTTTAAAAACACTTTTAAACACGCCAATTCGCTAAAAGAAACTTGGCTACGGATTGTATACCGTATAAATTGAAAGTTAATTATATTGATTCAGCAGAAGGATCATCCACCGGATTCTTGAAACTAATCAACATTTTTTATAGCCCTCATGGACGATCACTTGGTATGATAAAAAATGCTTCCCACACACTGATAAATCAAAATAGCGATATCTTCATCCCATTCAGGCTCGTTTAGTTTCTGAAAACAATAAAACTTTTGAAAAAAAAAAAACAGTTTATTTTGGGAATGAAACTAATTTATTGTATCTCATTGTTTATAAATAAAATTGAGTAAGTTTAAAATTAAGTTTATTTACATTCTGAAAGATGAGTTTTGAAAATAGGCTTATGAAAAATAAATAAAATTTGGAAATCTTATTTAGCTGAAAGTAATTTTCAACTATAAGTTAAATACAAAAATTGAGTAGAAAATGACTTTGTGACAAAAAGACGTATTATTTGGCTGCCTTTACGGACTGCTTCATTTTTCATTTCATAAAAATTATTAATTAATTAATTATTTATAATATTTTTATAATAGTATACAGAATTTATTTAAAAATTTAAAAAATATAAAAAAATTCTACATCTTTTTATTTTTATTTTTTATTCAAAATAATAAAACTCATTTATCAAAATAAAATAAATATATTTTCTATTTTATAAAAAAAATTTCATAATCACTTCCAAACAACCCCTTAAACCCTTTTCTGCCTACTGAGCTATCATGATTTTCACCTCATTAGCAAATTTAAGGTCGTTCTTCACCTTTAACTGATTAGAATTATCTAATGCACAAGAGAGAACTTCATCACCATTATATAGCTGTGTTCTTTTTCATCTTTGTCGATTTGTGACTTTTGTCATAAATATCTTTTTTCTTTACTCTTTCCCTTTTCAAATCATTGCTTTATCTTTAAGAACTTTGTCAAAAGACCGTCAAGAGCTAGCTTCTTCATTGAAAGAAGTTAAAGAAAGAATAAGAAGCTGCAGTTCTATACGTGGATGCCAAAGAGATGAAATCAAAGCAATTCTATAAACCCCTTTCATGAATGTTCGCCGGTAAATTTGATATTAGTACATGTATCTTTAGTAGATGAGAAACACTTACTAAAGTAAACATAATATAATAACACCTAGCTGGACTTTACAAAACGTAACATGCTGAAACGGTATAGATGCAGAGAAAACAAAAAGCAGTAGAAGAGAATATTAATTAGTTAGCTTTTTCACTACAAAGAAGTTTCTGCTACAACCCCAACAGAAGAGTTAACACAAGCTGAGTGAAGTTAAAGTTCGACAATGGGAAACTGTGTATACAAGGGTCGCTTGAGAGCTACGAGCAAGTCCAGATTCATGATCAAGGTCATGACATGGAATGGTGGAGTCATGGAGCTCTACCCTCCTGTCACTGCAGAATGCATCACCAACGGCTTCCCTGGACACGGCCTATACGGTTCCCGCGACGGCTTCTCTTTTCCGCTTCTGCACAAAGATGAGCTCGTTTGCGGAGAGCTTTACTATCTCCGTCCACTAAACACTTCTTACCCTGGAGCTGTTCCTTCCGTCTCTGCACCATATCGTATTTCTTTTGATCACCATGGCGTTTGGAGTTGGCAAGATAATATTGATCAACCCTTCCCTAAATTTAGCTCAGCAGCTCCAGGTGGTGGAGTCTGGAGGGTGAAGTTGGTTATAAGCCCAGAGCAACTATCTGAAATACTGTCGCAAGAATCGCTAACTGAAGCGCTCATAGAGAGCGTCAGGACAGTTGCTAAGTGCGGAAATGGAACAGCAGCGGCGTCGGTGGCGAGCTCCGATCAATGGAGCCTTTCAAGTAGCAGGAAAGATTTGTCTGAGAAAGTAATAGCTAGTGGGTGAAGGCGTGCAGAGAGAGTCTGGTTGGTACGATAACTTTTTGTGCTTGTTTCAAAGTTAAACAAGTAGTTAATAAAATAATTAGACAAGAAGATGACAAAACATCTGGTTATTGGTCATACAGAATTACAGGTAGCAGAACGGCTTTTGTTGATGCGGCATGCATGCGGGCTACACATGCCGATGGCTTTTTTGCTTTGTTGCTGCTTTTTCTCTTTTGTTTTCAATTAGTAGGAGCAAAGTGGAGTGGCATCAATTCCTGTAGCATGTGCGCTGGCTTTATTTTGGCTGTTGTTTATATGCGTTAACTTTTTCCCTGTTTAAGATGAACTGATAAATGGCAGAAATTTATTGATAGGGGAAGATGGTGCATTTGGAACTGCATAGGTAACAAAGCTCTGGCATTTTTTGAGGAGCAATGCATGCTCACTCCAAGGAAAAATAGTAACCTCCAGCCTAATACGTTCAGTTCGTGTGTTTGACTTTCCATATATATGAATCTGCATAAGATATTGTGATTATATATTGGGCTTCAAGACTTTTTCTCCCTTATGCAATGCATGAAAGAAGTTTGTGAATTTATGATATTGTAATTATATTGGGTTCGTCACAGAGGCTAAGCCATTAACTTGCATAAAAGTATAAAAAGAGAAAATGAATGCTGCCGTTATCTTTTGTCTCCACACTCTCTTATACCTTGATGGTTTATCTTTGATCTTTCAATGTTATGCGATGTGAAGCCTCTGGTTGTGCGCTAGAGATTGTAATCCTACTATAAATATTAACATAGTAGAAGTTTGGGTGATAACTCGGCGCTCATGAATTTTTGTTTCTTTTGAAAAATTTTCACATAAAATTCTTATTTATATTTGTGATGCTTATTATGATCGTGCCTATTGCTGTATTAATATCTTATTAGTTGCACAAATAGCTTCTTCTCTGCTCGGTCGTTCCAAACTTCCGACCTCCAACACATGCGTACCTGACTCGCAACCAACAAATAAAGACATTTTAACTTCTCTCATCCAACGTTTGATGATCATTAACATTCAAATTAATCAAAATCTCAAGTAAACACAGCCATCTCTAACATTTCATATATAGTTTTATTCCCAACAGGATGCTCTTTGCGGACTTGTGTTTTATTATGGAATACTCATGCGTTATCTTAATGCTTCATCTGCTTGCCTGGTCTCCAAGAGGATGCAATAGATTTCGATATAACATTCTATAGGTGCCATGACCCAATGGCTCCAAGACCTAATAAAGATATAATTGAAGAAATCGAACAAATGGCTTTAATTGTTCAGGTACGGAGGTTTGCCTCACTGCGGCAAGAACAGGAACTTGGCATTCTACGGAGAGTCAGTACAAGTACTCAAATAGTAATGATTTTCTGAAGGTGAAGATTGGGTATGACCCTTGGTTTCCGAACGAATGGACCGATCAAGTGTTAAGAATTAACAGAAGGACGAAAGGTTTTCCTGGATGGTTCTGCTCTTGAAGGGCATTGCATTTGCTCAGAGGACTCTCATTGTGCCCCTTCTAAGGGGTACTTCTGTCGTCCAGGCAAAGTCTATACTGATGCTCGTCTGTGTGCTTCATCGTAGTTAAATCTTAATTGAATTGTCCACATATGGAAATTATGATTTTTGCTTGAAATATTCAATTTTCATGCATGTATTGGTCGTTTTATAGTTAACTTTAAAAAACAAGATGTACCTACCAAGTTTTGATAATCAGGTATGCGTTCTAAAATAATCAAGTATTCTAAAAGTATTTGTAAATATTTTTAGAATAGAATTTTTTTAAAACAGAAGATATTTGTATCTATTTTAAAAATAAATAATAAAATAATTTTACTATATAAAATATTTTTATATTTTAAAAATTTTTAATATATATTCTAAATACTTATAAAAAATATAAAAAATGAACTGAAAAATTAAAAAGTTGTTTTTTAAAAATAATAACCAAACGGACAACAAATATCTTTAGGGGATGAAAATGGGTTAATATTGTTTTTCAAATAGCTCTGTAGGGGTGTTGGGGGGAGTGTTTTTAAAATAAAAATTTTTTAAAATAGAAATTATTTTATTTTTTTAGAAATAAATATAATTTTTTTAATTTAAAAAAATAGAAATATATAATAAAAAAATTTTATTACATAAAATTTTTTATATTTTTAAAAATTTCAAATAATTTTTTAAATAATTATAAAATATGTATTAAAAAATACAGATAAAATATTTTTAAATAAAATTTTTAAATACTTATAAAATATATTAAAAAATATAAATAAAAAATTATTTTTGTGGTAATTTAAACTAACCGCATACTGTAGTTTGTGCAAGAATGCAAACTCCATGACTTCAGGCTTTAAAATAGTGGAGCACTTGTTAGTATGTGCTTGTAAATTATTAGCGCCACTTTCACCTCCCGTGAAGTTCTCTTTAGCGCAACATAATGGTAGTTCTCCAACAAGTAAATGCTCCACTACCACCAAGTGAGGCTACCCTTTGGCAACGCTCGTAGAGTGCTTGGCGTTTGGGATTGCATTTCCCAAACTTTTCTTTTCAATTTTTTTATTTTATATTTTTTAATACATAATTTATAATTATTTTAAAAATTTTATTTAGAAATTTAAAAAGTATAAAAAAATCTACGTAGTAAGATCTTTTTATTATATATTTTTATTATTTTTTTAAAAATAAAAAAAATATAGCTCACTTTAAAAAAAATAAAAATATCTTTCGTCTCAGAAAAATTGTATTTTATAAGTACTACTAAACGCATTTTAAAGTGTGGCTACGTTCGACGACACTTATATAGATTATTTTTTAATTCTATATTTATTTTATATTTTTTAATAAAATATTTTTTGTTTTACAAATTTTATAAATAGTTATAAATATTTCTAAAATATTTTCAATGTAAATGCTCCACTCCTACTAGAGTGATCTTTCCATTTAAGAGAACACAATGGTAGATTCTCCAACATGTAAATGCTCCACTACTACTAGATTCTACAGCATGTAATGAGACTTCCACTTGAACGAAAAAAGAAATTGTCGAAGAAATGTCGTCGCCATTACCGATTAGATGTGACACCGCTAAACTGAAAATTTCTTCCCCCATAACTCTCTTTCTTTTTCTTCTCCTCCACTGTTTGCTGTCGCTTATTTCTGCAAATAAATATTGACGGTTGGTTCAATTGCCACCCATCAACAAGATGGTGCATGTTTTAATTGCAATAACATAAAATTTTATAAATGAACAAAGAAAACATCATGAAGCGTTTGATTTTCATTGTACAACGTATGTCTGTATAAAACTTAGTTAACCATTGAGTCACTCTGTCATTTAATTTAATAACTATTGGTTCGTATCTTTATACGACAAAATAATAGTTAAATACTTATAACACCATTTAAAAGATTCTTGTTTATTTTAGTTAATCTTTTAGGAGGAACCGGCGCTGCAGTTAGATAGATATCTCCTCCTCGAGATAGCGTCTAAAGATGAGACAAAATGCCACGAAATGTCCTATTTCAGAAATGTTTTCATGCATGCTGAAAGAAAACAAAAATGCAGAGCTTTAAAGTTTCCTACTGGAATTCAGCTCAACTTATTTGATAATGACTAATGGGGTTGGGAGTGCTTATATATAACTTTTTTTTTTATAAATATTTTTATTTGATATCGATAAACAAAATTGACTATTTTAATTTCAAAGAAAATAATAAAATAAACAATACAAAGTTTTTTAACTGCGTAGATTTTTTTATCTTTCTAAATTTTTAAATAAATTTTATAAAATATTATAAAAATTTATTAAAAATATAAAATAAAAAATTAATAAAAAACTTTTTGAATAAGCATTGTCAAACATTCCTTCAAATTTTAAGCTTCAAGTGAATATAGTGTTGTGGAGATACAATTATTAGAAAAATTAATCAAAATAAAGCATCTAAAGTAACTGGTCTATATACTAAAAACTCTAATCTAAAAGTTCAAATCAATAGATTTTAGATCTTTCTAATAATCCCAATAATCTCTCTCTCAAAAGTAAGTCATCGAAATTTTTTTTTATTTGAGCATTCTATCGGACAGCAAGTACGTTGATCGCTCAAAATTTCAACAATTTGATTCCGAACACTATTATTGTATATCATGAGTTACCTTTAGAGCCAATTTGTTTTAAATTCTTACTCGTCATGCGTAAACTAATGAATCACATTATTGTAATCGACTCATCGCACTATTAATTAGAGCTGTAATATACGTCAATCGCTTCTTGTTTATTATTTTTGTACAATAAGAACTAGCTATCATAGCCAATTTATTTTGAATTCTTGCTTATATCTTACGGAAGTCTAGATAAGTCACACTACTTTTAATTTGTTTAACAGCTGTCAATAATAGCTATTATATACATGAGGTTTCTAACTAAATTATCGACTTTAATGTCACTGTTAGAAAATATAATATCAAAAGAACTAACTATAATAAGACATGTAAAAAATCATATCCATACACTATAGATTCTAATTTAATTCCAAAATTTTAAGCCTTTCAAAAATTTAGAACTCTCTAATATAATCTTTTTTTTATTTTTTATTTTCTCAATATTGGACTAAATCATTCATTCTTGAATCAAATGTATAGGCATTACATTTTTTTTGAAAGGAGGAACCAACTTTAATTGTAATATGTTAAGATGCACGTTGGAAACATAGCTCATTTGCTCACGTTGGAAACGTTGTCATGAGTCGGTCAACTTGTGAATAATCTTTATATTAACTCTCATCGTCAATATTATGAGTTTATGACTATACTTGTCTTTAATAAATCCATTCGTTAGGTGGATAACATAGTTAAATCCATTCGGACTAATTTATTTATCCCTTTAAATTCATTTTTTTAACTTTTTAATATAAAATAAATTAAAAATTAAAAATTTTATTTTTATGAAAAATTATTTTTTAAAATAAATTTTAAAAATTCATTTATAATATAAAATAATTAAAAATTTAATCTTTTATTAATATTAATTTTATTTTTTAAATACATTTTCGAAAAACACAGATTTATCCAATAATAAACACGCACTTCTTTCTCAGTTCATCCACAGCATGCCTCTCTCTATCTGGCATGGCCTACCAAATCACGTATTTAATACATTTATATCCTGAAAGTTTGCAAAATAGAGTTTGAAAAACATAATTTGCATTATTGCCACCCTACAACGTAGGCAGCCAAAAGAATCTCCATAGAGTTTAAAAAGAGGATTTTAAAAAAAATAATTATAAGATAAAAATGTTTTAAAATGAAAAATATTTTTATATTACTTTAAAAATAAAATTTATTATTTTATCTAAAACAAAAAATAAATAATATTAAAATTTTATAACGTAAAAATCTTTTATTTTATTTTTAAACAAAAATTTTAATATATTTTAAAAATTTTATTAAAACATAAAAAAATAAATAGAAGAGTAAAAACATTTATAAACATGCCCAAAACGGCATCGTTATTTTCTAAAATAAAAACATTAATATGTAAAATGGCAACTCTCAGGTTACTCAAAAGAAATTACTATCTAAAATCTAATCATTAAGTGAATCGTAATCCTAAAACTTTTTATTTCAATTTCTTCAAAATTGTAAGATTCTTATGTCGAGTTTTCTCTATAATATAAAGAAACCATTTTTGAACAAATTGCAATTATGTAATATTGGATATAATTCTAATTTGTCAAACTTTCTTCACATATATGATATGTATCGCAAAATTTGGAAAAGAATTTTAAAATTGACTAAGGCTTTATGTAGTGATCAATTTATAATGTTGACATTCATATTGCAAAATATAATATTCTACATAATGCAAAAAAAATAAGCGCCTACTTTGTAAAAGAATCTTTCATATTCTCCAACTCCATTATTCAAGAAGAAGTACGAAAACAAAAAAATTCTTCCAGTTCGAAATGTCTCTCTGCAACCCGCTTCCTCCTTCTCTTTTCTCTTTAAAAAATAACAAAAAATCCCCATATTCTCGAAAGCACTTTCACTTCTAAAGTCTCCACTCTCATTCCTCCATTTTTTATACCAACCATTTTCCCCAACTCTTCGTTCCTAAACTTCAAAACAAACAACAGCAACAACAACAATGTCTCTCTTCTTCTCCACTCTTCTCCTTCTTCTCTTTCCTTTACCAATTTCTTCTTCTTCTTCTTCTCTGCTGGACTTCAAACAAAGCTTACCACAATCATCTCAGAAACTTCTTCAGTGGGACCCATCATTACCTCCCTGTCAATGGCGAGGTGTGCTCTGTAACACCGCCGGAGATGTCACCGCGCTGAATCTGTCGTCCATTGGTATATCAGGCAATCTCAACAACTCAGTTAACCATATCTGCCGCGTCAGCACGCTCCGAATAATCGATCTCAGTCTCAACAATCTCTCCGGCCCAATCCCTCCCTTCTTCCCGAACTGCAGCAATCTACAACACCTCTTACTTCAATCCAACTATTTCTACGGTTCAATTCCGCCAGAAATTTTCGCTGCCAATTCTCTTACTTATCTCGATTTAAGCTTCAATCAATTATCTGGACCGGTTCCGGCTTCGATTAATCTCTCGACTAATCTTCAGTACCTCAGTTTGTATAATAATTGGCTTACTGGAGAGATACCTCGAGCACTCCTTCATCTTCCCAATCTTACCGTGCTTTACTTGAGCACTAATAATCTCACAGGTAATATTCCCGAATTCCCAAGCACTTGTTCTCTTTCACAGCTTTACATTGATGAAAATATGCTTTCTGGGCCGTTGCCGGCTTCTATTGGCAACTGCCGGGCGCTCACGCAACTCGTTGCGTTCGAGAACCATCTTGGCGGAGTGTTGCCTGATGTTTTCTCGAATCTTACTGGGCTTCAGTTGTTGTATCTAGATAGCAATCGGTTTGTTGGTCAGTTGCCCAAGAGTTTAGGGTCTCTAACTAGTTTGACTGATCTAGTGCTCAATGGCAACAAGTTCAATGGCTCTATTCCAGAAGAGATTGGTCAGTGCAGTTCGCTTACTACACTGAATGCATGGAACAATTCACTAAGTGGTTCTATTCCTCGCTTCATCGGTAATCTTCGATCACTACAGTATATCTATCTTTCTAGGAATATGCTTTCGGGGTCGCTGCCGCCAGAGCTTGGACATTGCACTTCATTGCTGCAGCTGGAGCTTCAATACAATATGATAAATGGATCAATTCCCCCTGAAATTGGCATGCTTGTTAACCTTGAAAAGCTTTATCTTTTCAAGAACCGGCTGGAAGGAACAATTCCACCAAAGTTAGGGAAGATGAAGAGTTTAATCCAGTTACAGCTATATAATAATAGCTTGAGTGGTGGAATTCCACCAGAGATCATTCACTTGAGGAATTTGAGAGAGTTGGGTTTGGCTTCCAACAATCTTACTGGAGTGGTGCCTATGAATCTTGGGGAAAGCTCATTGAATGGCTTGGTGATGCTAGATTTGACAGGGAATGCATTCTCTGGGCGAATTCCTCCCAAGCTTTGCTCTGGTGGCAAGCTTGCCATTCTTGTCCTTGGTAGAAACCAATTCAATGGAAGCTTTCCCTCAGAGATTGCTAGTTGTCCCTCTCTTTCAAGAGTCATTCTGAGCAATAATCAACTCACTGGAAGTGTGCCAGAGAATATGAGTGCAAACCCTTCAGTGTCATACTTGGACATTAGCAATAACATGTTTGAAGGGAACATTCCTGCCGTTCTCGGAGCTTGGCACAACCTTTCAATGCTCGACATGTCAAGGAACTTCTTCTCTGGACCAATACCTCCAGAACTAGGTGACTTGAAGAAATTAGAGAAGTTGTGCCTTGCTTCCAACAGACTATCAGGATCATTGCCACCCAGATTGGGAAATTGCAGAAGCCTCCAGAAACTAGACTTCAGTGGGAATCTTCTGTCAGGAACCATTCCTATTGAGATTCTGACATCAATCAATCTACAAAGTCTTATCCTTTCAGGGAACAAATTCGTTGGTACTCTTCCTAACTCATTCACATCTGCTCAGAGTCTCCTTGAGTTCAATCTCGGGAGCAACATGCTTGCAGGTTCCATTCCTTCTTCCTTGGGTAACCTTCAGTACCTTTATCTGGCTCTTAATCTCAGTGGTAACAGATTGAGTGGACAAATTCCATATACCCTCAGTAATCTTGATAAGCTTCAAGTCCTTGATTTATCTAGTAACTCCCTTTCTGGCAGTGTACCATCATATTTGAACAACATGGTCTCGCTTTCTGTTGTCAATGTTTCCAATAATCATCTATCAGGAATGCTACCCCCTAGTTGGTTTAAGTTCGTAGCTTCATCTCCTGAGTCCTTTCTGGGTAATTCTGGGTTGTGCGTGCAAGGTAAAGATTCTGCTTACTGTCAGAAACAGGCTGAACAGCATGGCCATAAGGTAAGATGGTATTTATTTGTGATTCTTGGTGTACTCTTGGCAGTTCTAGCATGCACATGCATATACTTTGTGGTTGCTGCCCATCGCCTCCGAACTGTACCTCAAACTTCAATCCCTAGCTTTGACACAATCGAAGATCTGCCTGATGATATAACATATGAGGATATATTGCGAGCTACAGAGGACTTGAACGAGAAGTATGTCATTGGCAGAGGCAGGCATGGCACAGTTTACCGCACAGAGTTTGGGAAGGGAAGCCTCTGGGCGTTAAAGAAGCTCGACTTGAATGAGTCTGGTTTCATGCAAGAGATGAAGATACTTAGGTCAGTAAAGCACAGGAATCTGGTAAGAATAGCTGGTTATTGCATAAGAGATGCCTTCGGAATGATTTTGTGTGAGTACATACCTAACGGGACTCTATTTGAACTATTGCATCAAAGAAGAACCCAAGTTGCTTTAAGTTGGCAGCTTCGCTGTCGTATTGCCCTAGGTATAGCCCATGGCCTCTCTTACCTTCACCACGACTGTGTCCCACAGATCATTCATAGAGATATAAAATCAAGTAACATATTGATGAGTTCCGATTTGGAGCCCAAAATCGGAGACTTCGGAGTTGCAAAGTTGGTATGCAGTTCTGAGACAAGCTCAACTGTATCAGCAATTATAGGAACTCTGGGTTACATTGCTCCAGGTCAATGTCTTGTGTTGTTTCTGGCTATGACAGATATTCATTTATATACTTAGTGTAAACTTACTTTGTGACCCTTCCTTTTTTGTGCAGAAAGTGGATATTCAACCAGATTGACTGAGAAATATGATGTATTTAGCTATGGGGTTGTACTGTTGGAGCTACTCTGCAGAAAAATGGCAGTAGATCCAAGCTTTGAGAATGGTGTTGATATTGCAACCTGGGTGAGATGTAAACTGCACAATAGTGATCGGGATAGGGCTTTGTTTTTTCTTGATGAAGAGATGACATTCTGGGAAGAAGACGAGCAAATTAAAGCATTAAAGCTTCTAGACTTGGCAATTTCCTGCACTAAGTCCGCGTATGAAGAGAGACCTTCAATGAGAGAGGTGGTGAGGATTTTAATGAGGTTGAATAGATGATACATGATGCTTGAATAGGCATCATTGCTTTCAACACTTGTTAGTGAGAGCTCTATGTACAAGAGGGTTGCAAGAATCTTTCTAAACTTTTGTGAGGATAGCAATGCTTCAACTCTTAGTCCATGGTTTGGAAGTGCTGATGCTACAAAGGATAGCATAAAGGTAATGCACTGCAAACTTGCTGTAAGATACAATACAACCCGTTTTATATGTCTTTATCAGTCTGTTACCTCTTGTTACAAGATCTCAGATTTAAGCAAACCACAAGAGATCTTGATTTTTAAGAAAGGTCTGAGTACATTTAAACCTACA
Organism: Acanthochlamys bracteata; assembly: GCA_019914995.1. Classification (NCBI taxonomy): domain Eukaryota; kingdom Viridiplantae; phylum Streptophyta; class Magnoliopsida; order Pandanales; family Velloziaceae; genus Acanthochlamys; species Acanthochlamys bracteata. The sequence continues at coordinate 3,950,180 of CM034126.1, forward strand.
GGCAAAGTCTTGTGAACTTCATGTAGCAAAGACTGCACAGATGCTCTGCAAATGATTAAAGATATAAGGCCGCTTTTACATGGTACGCAAACTTTCTATTCCCGAAAGTTCATATCATTTCTCATCTGTTTTCGTGACTAGCTCTTCAAAATGGTTTATTGGAATAATCTGTATGTATGGTTATTGTCTGCTGTAAAGGGAGTTAAGTTGCTCAATCATTTTGTAGCTGTTGCCTTTTTCTAATCTATATCTTATATCTGTTCTATGAGAGTCACATTTGCAGTACAAATCTTTTCAAAGAAACTCTAAGCATAGTGATCTTTGGGACTTCTGTTATGGTACTTAGTTCTCTATCCCATGTCCTGCAACCCCATTCTCAACTCAGATGTGGCAATTTGTAAAATGGAGTACATTGCCAATTGTTGATATATTCTCTTGAGAACCAGACTGTTTTATGTTCTACTAAATACCTTTAATTTTTTCCTCTAGCAGCTTTCAACCTTCACTGTACTCAATGATTGATTTGTATCTTATTTGCACCTATGATATTTAGGTTCTGTACTACTAAGATGTTAATTTCACATTTTGAACTTTAATTCAGCAGATATTAGGAACAAAATCTAAATGCTAGATCAGCATAGGTTGGGATTGTTTGTAGCTCTGTGGGAGTAAATATGTTGCTATGATTCGTCGGGAAGACATGGTACATTTGTTGATGTCAAGTTTCTGTTGACACCTTAATGGAAAATCCAACCTGTTTTTGCCAATACCTTCCATGAGTTGAATCATTATTACTGATTCTAAGCACATTTGGACTGGGGCTACTATGTCCTGAATTAATCATCACACACACACACACACACATATATATATAGGGCTCCGCTTAATATTGTCTCTAGGAATAACAAGCATTAATGAAATGCTTATAAAATTCCTAACTAGTTCTTAATGAAGACTTACGAATTGGCATAAACTACATTGTTTCATTAAGGTCAGTGCAACAGCTTGTAGTGCAAGTAGAATGTTGTCGTATCTTATCTGATATTAGTAGTATCTTTGGCTATTTTCTGATGTAGACATTACCTTTTTGGGTTCCAGAAGTGATTCAGGCTATTGGTTGTAGCTCAAGAATTTCATCAAGAACCACTTTAAGCAGCTAATACTGAAGTTTTTCTTCTCCTCACTTTTCGGCTAAGATTTTCCTTTCACTGTAGTTTCTCTTACTCACAGGGCGAAAAGGCTACATTGGGGTGAACCATGCAAAGCATCTCCATCAGCGGACCCTGCTATGAAGCAAAGCACTGAAATTCGTTGTTAGAATGGGGTTCTTATGCTTGTGAAGGATTGGGCATGGAGGGTGTGCAATCCCTGAGTGCCTTTCTGATTGTGTCGGTCCTGTCAAGTATAGGCTATTCATTTGTGATTTCTCATTTCTAATCTGTGCTTTCCTTCAGCGATTGTCTAGGTAATGCATTCTGTTTGCAATTGTTGTATATCTACTGGAAGTGTTTTGAGGGCCATAGAAGCTATAACGAAGCTTATGGTCTCTGCGTGAAGCTATTGAGGACTGCCTGAAAGGTTGAAGCTTCATTCTAGATTGTGCCTGCATCAAGTGAACCTTTAATTCACATAGAATCTCGTCCCATTTCCGCAGCTGGAAACCAAGTTCATCAGAACGAATCGAACCTGTAGCAAAAGAAATCAATGGGGGAGGCGGTCTGTCATACATAGACTCAAACGGAGTTGTATTAGTGGACAAATGCACACTTGTGTTGTAAGAAAATTTTGCCTAATGAAGCCACTTCATCCAATGCCTAGGGTGATCACCCATAAAACATCTTAAGTAAGCTTCAAGGCCCGTATTAATCACCTCCGATTGTCATCAGTTTGAGGGTGATAGGCAGTGATTAGGTGTAGAGCAGTGCCTTGTAACTTGTTCAATTCCTGACGAAAGAACTTTGAAAACATCGGATCACGATTTGAAACAATTGAAGTCGGGCATCCATGCAAGCGAATGATTTCCTTGGCAAAACTAGCAGCAACCTGAACAGAAGTGTAAGGGTGTCGTAAAGCATTAAAATGTGCATACTTAGATAAGCTATCCACTACCGTCAAAATTACACCTCGACCTTCAGAGGGAGAAATGTCGGACCATACTGTCTCTGGAATATATAATGGTTGTAACAATCCAACATGTTTTAATTGTAATAATGGAAAAGATGGAGGATAAGGATGGGAGTGGCTGTTTTAGTGTTTGTCTCTATTGTTTGGTCTAAGGTTTCACTGCAAATTCGCACCAACTCTTTCATGAGTTTGCAGCATCTCTGTTCTGTCTTTATTCATCTGAGCAAGCACAATTGTGAAGTTAGTTGTCGATGCAAGGTATTGTTTTTGTCAGTTAACTTTTTTTGGATTCCGAATAGTGAAAATTGGCGTTAATGGCTGTTGCAAAAATTTTCCTACATCTACTACTGATGGTGTAGAAGCAAGCGATTCTGTAGATCATACTTTAACGAACATAGAAATGTCCGTAGGATCAGTCTATGATACTAATTGATACAAATAAAAAAATAAGACGAGAAAAGAAAACGAACAAGATGGGAAACGATTGAACAAAATGAGAACATAGTAAATTTTGGAGATTGAAAAGAAAACAATAAACTTCTTGATGCCAACTCTAAGTGGCACCTATTTATAAATAGACTGTGATGCTCTACCAATGCTGGCAGGGGTCTTAACAAACTAAGATACTCATAATGTGTAAGGAATTCTAATCACACAAGTAATATCTCTTTAATAAGAAAATCTAGAAACTAGGAAAGACTCCATTGTAACTTAGCAGCATAGGTGTCTTGGATACATCTCGGTAATGCTAAACTGCACCCGGATGCAGTGCTCTGGATTCCATTTGCTTGCATCAAGGCAAATGGCATGCCTTGTACTTATGGTTTGTCTAACTCGTCTAGGCCTTGTTAATCGTACCTAAGATAGAATGTCTAACATTTCCCTCCCCATGAAGAATGGACTCGTCCACGAGGACTAAGTGTGGTGAAGACACTGCAGCTACTGAGTCATCTACACTGGCATGATCTGGCAGAGCAGCAGAAACTTCTGGCGGAACGAAACAGACATCTTTCAACTGAAAAACATGAAAGATGGGATGAATACGTGATTGAGGTCAAACATTCTTCTCTGGAAATTCTACTAAAGTTAATGGATCTCTCTATACTTATTGAGCTTCTAAGGAAGATTGATTACAAGGCTTTTGTTAGATTTAAACTTCAGTGTGTCACAAAAGATACATACACATCATCTGCAGAGGAAATATGTAAACATGCAAAGCCAATAACATTCTGTTTATATTTTACAGAAATTAATGTTAACTTCCAACTCCAACCTCTCAGTTGTACGTTGGTAGATGATACTACCACTGATTATGCAATTTCTGAAGTCAGCGACATCTGCCGACACTTTTTAAGTCATTTTTTTGAAAAAAAATATTTTAATTCATTTTAAATCAAAATAAATATAAAATTTAAGTTAATTTTCTGCCATAAATTTATTTTTAAAATTTAAATTTTAATCAAAAAATTATTTTAAAATCTTTTAACTAATAAAATTGAACTAATTTTCGAATTATATTTTTAAATTAATTTATTTTTATAAATTTTAGTTTGCAAATTTTAGTTCAGAACAAAAGAACGCAAGTGAAAAACTGTAAGTGGCAATGGAGAAAATTTTAAGAAAAGAAGGTATATGTGCATGATGATGATGATTCGTTTTTCTTTCTGGGCGTATTCATGAATGGTGGTAGGATTGGCTGAAGAGGCAGAGCGTTGGATAAGCTACAGGTAGCTAGCCAGAGAAAGACCGTCTGTATTTCAGAATGTTAAGTCAACTAAGTGAAAGACGTAGTAGACTCTCAAGTTCTCATGGACCACTGTCGGCACGGCTGTGATGAGATCTCTTTACATGCAACTGCCGGAGGGTTTGAAGTTGATGCTTGCTTTTCGTTATAAGAACCTGCTAGACATTTCTGGTTAAGTTTAATTAAGTTGGAAGAGTTAATGCTTGTCTACTTCTAAAGTTTTTACTAGAGGGATGGGTGAATTTACAAAGAAAACTTGTACCAGATGTCTATCACAAGCAAGAGAAGACGTGAAGAGCAATGTTTATTTTTCATAGAACTTAATTTTTCTATAAAAAGATTTAAATTGTAATGATTCCTATATTCATGTTGCACTAGAAATTTTATTTTTCGTAACAACGCTTATAATTACATTTCTATAATTATTTTGTCAAACATAAAAAATCACTTTTAACATTTAATTTCTAACTTAAATTACTTTCAATAACTATTCTTTTATTAACTTAATTTTCGTACTCATTTTTAGAAAAAGTAAATGAGTCCTAAGTCAAAGTTGAGGTGAACGAGTGTTGTTTTATTAATTTCTCCACGTATGCTGAAAGATTTGAACTTTTTGCTTTTCTAATGCATCTAACAAAATGTGCTCTTAAATTCTAACTAACGATTTCATAATAGGTCGCTGGCTTAGATGAGATTCCATGTCAATATCGTTCACAGTGGTCACGCATTACATTCACAATTATAATTCAGAATAATGTATGGTCGCGTCCGTGTCCACCCGGGTTCGGTTCCCTTGTTTGATTGAAGCTTAGAAATTTGATATGAGTTGGTAAGCTCCATGATTGATAGCTTTTGATTGAATCAACTTTCTCTTGTTTATTAATTAATATGCATTTTATTTTAGCTAGATGTCTACATTTAATATTATTGTTTATAATCTTACTGCTAAAATCTCATAGACTTTGTTATTTTAAAATTATGTCCCAATTTGAACTCATCCTGTTTCTTGTTTATAGTTGGATGTGAGCTTCAGTGTCAGGAGGTGATAGATATTACTATCTTAGTACTTTTCATTTCAAAAACTTTTTTTTATATTTTTAATAATTTTTATAATATTTTAAAAATATAAGTAATTGTATATCATATATATATATATATATATATATAGTTTTATTACTTTTAGCCAAAAATTAAATTTTAAAATAAATTTTATTTTAAGAAAACAATTTATATTAAATGCTTGTAAAATTTACCCTCAATTTCAAACAATCTTATAAGAGAGAGAGAAAGAAAAAGAATCAATGGGAGAGCAGAATTTCTTATAAATTAGTTTTAACTGCTTTATTTCAAATCACAGAGTTAAATAGTTTGCTTAATCTTTCAATGATGAAAATATTTGGTACAATAAATTGAACAAAGTCTTTATGCTCTATTTATTTGTAAGAAGTTCTGCTATCAAACTCGAATTGACTACTATCCATAATTGACCATTGTCGGTCCTGGTTGATTCATTTTCCAACAAAATTGTTTTTCATATGTCAAACTCATACAAAAGTAACTGCGCACAATTACACCATGAAGAACGTAAACCTTGAAGAAAGACTCGATCTTTGGACATTACTTTAAAATAGAACTATTTTTATATACATTTAAATAAAACCACTGCTGTATTATATATATATATATATATATAAAATATTCATCATCAATTTCACTATATTTTTTTTCCTCGATGACAAATTGTTTCAGTAGCTATTGATCGATTCTGCTGTCAATACTTTCCTGCACACCAGAAGTGTAGTTGTTGATGTAGCATATATGTATAAATATTCACATAAATCTGAGGGGGGTGTGAAATTTTGCTTCTTGTTCTCAATTTATTAAACATAATTTGATATTCTCATAACGACTTTTAAATGTTTTTCTAGTGCTAGCCAGCTATAGATGCATATATCTTTAAAACCTTACTTTTAAAAGAATTAATGCTCCTTAAGCCTACGCACCTAAAGCAAAGACCTTGAAGAATTTTAAGATCACGCATCGATGGTTTATTTTCACAGAACTAGGGCCGTTAGCAATAGAAGGTTTTTAGTAAGAAGAGCACGAAGAGATATTAATGATGAGTGTCTGAAAAGAAGGTTTAGGTATATAGAAGACTTCGCTACCACAGGGTCTGAGCGATATTTGTAGCTCATTCATTTCAAACAATTTAAGTATATTTTAAGATGAGTTGTTCCTAACCTTAAATATTGATATGAACATTTAATTCTTATCACCAAATTAATACGTAAGTTGCTGATATATGATGTGTTGCTGGGATGTAACAGCTAACTTCGCAGGTATCTCTATGTTATTATGCAAATCTACTGCCCAGCAGACAGAACCCGCATGGACGTTCATTCAAGTAAGAAACGTTGTTTTTCTTCTTTTTTTCTCTGCGTAATTAATTAGATTTGGTTTGATATCTGTTGTTTGTGGTACATGTGCATCTATATATACATGTTAGGCAAATGGCAATGGTTTTTTTTTTTTTTTTCTTGAGGGAATAGCAAAGGTTAGCCCTGGGGTGTTCAACTACCACCTACCCATTTTTTCCTTCGTCCAACAAACTGTCTTAATGAAGCAATCAATCCACGCTCCCTTCTCTCCCACTTTCCCTTTGATCTCTCTCACCCTTCCCCCTCTTTCCCTTCACACATACAAAATAAACACTTCCTCTATTTTTTGGAGTTATTATTATTGAAAGGGTTTTCAATACCACACTGTTAGGTCTTCCCTAGGTTTGGTTCTCTTCTTTAAACACCTTCATAAGCAGAGAGAGTAAGAGTTAGGGAGCTCCTCTATCTCTTCTCTCTTCTGTCTCTAAGCTTCCTCTTCTTCTTCCTTCTACTGGACTCTTATCAAGCTCCACCAAAGAGCACAGGAAGATAAATCAACGCTTAACACACACCAGATTGCAGGCTTTTCTCAGGCTTGGAATTTCATGAGAACTGTCAGCGAGAGAAGCTAGCTACTAGCTTTTGGCGATCTCACATTGTGGGAAGTGTTTCAGTGGTCAATCTTTTAAGGTGAGATAGGCATCATTAGGACTCTATGGGTGTGGAGAGGGCTAGATCAGCGATGGTGGTAGCTGGAAGGGTGGTAAACGAGGTGGTGAGCTTCTTGGTGTTTTCTGTTCTCGATGTATTAGATTTTCTTCTATGCTTGGTCTACAAGGTCATTGATTACGTGAAGGAAGCTGAATGGAAGCCGTGCTACTGTTCGTCGGCGAAAGACATGATTGTGGTGTCCGAGACTGGCGGTGGATCAAAGATAGTTCGTCTGTGCTCCAGCAGGCTCCAGCTTGAAGACATTTCCGACACTCTGTACTCCCGCCCTTCCTTGGTAGCTGATGTCTCACGATCAACTGTTCGAGAGCTGCAGCGAATCAGGGAAGAACGCCGCCGTGCGGTTGCTAGGACTGCTGCTGTGCAAGCGGCGAGATCGGGCGCCTCCTCAACGTTCAAGATCAACCCGACCATTGTGGAAATGCTTGAGGGGAAAATCTTTGGGCAGCAAACACACGCTGTCCCACGGTGGTCGGACTGCGACTGCAAGGTCTGTAACTGCTGGAACTTACCGCCCGCTTCCCGCAATTCTCTCTTTGTCCGCACCGAATTCCCCAAAGGTAATTAGACCATCAAATCAAACATGTACAAAGTATCCTCTCACTGGTTCTATATACTTAGAATTGCTTGAAGGGAATGCAATGCAGATGGGGGAGAGGCTAAAGAGAACGTGCTATTCATCCACGGGTTCATCTCTTCGTCGGCATTCTGGACAGAGACAGTGTTCCCAAATCTTAGTGAAGAAACAAAGAAATCTTACAGGTTGTTTGCTATAGACTTGCTCGGGTTCGGCCGGAGCCCAAAACCTGCTGACTCGCTCTACACTCTCCGCGAACACATTGACATGATAGAGCGTTCCGTTCTTCATCCCTACGACGTCAATTCTTTCCACATTGTCGCACATTCTCTTGGCTCCATTCTTGCCCTTGCTCTCGCCTGCAAGTATCCTGGCTCCGTTAAATCTCTCACTCTCCTCGCTCCAGTAAGCTATCTTTAATTTACACGTTCTATATATGAAAATCATGCAGATCAAGATGCTTACTTTGTGATTGTGATTGTTTATATATGTAGCCATTTTTTCCTGTGCCAAAAGGAGAGCAGGGAACACAGTACGTCCTCAGGCGAGTAGCGCCAAGACGTGTTTGGCCAGCGATAGCGTTTGGAGCATCGGTGGCGTGCTGGTACGAGCATATCAGCAGAACCATTTGTCTTCTCATTTGCAAGAACCACCGGCTGTGGGAGTTCCTCTTCAAACTCGTCACGCGCAACAAGTAATCAAATAAACATCGATCCATTAATGCTAATTTTCCATCTCACCACAAGCACTACACCTGGCATCTTCAACTAACTCAAGTAATCAACATTAAATACTGGTTATAACTACACTTGGTTTTATTTGTTCACCACCCTCACCAATAACAGTTACTACAAATACAATATCTGGTCATACATTTTAGACTAGTCTTTCTCAGATGCTTTGCTGCTACTTGCAACCACTCACCTGAATTCTTAACTAACTAATAAAGATAGCAATTATAGTTTATTATTAATATGAGAATTTGATTTGGATGATTTGGTGATGAAATGAAGGATGCGGACGTTTTTGATGGAGGGGTTCTGGTGTCACACGCATAACGCAGCTTGGCATACGCTGCACAACATCATTTGCGGCACTGGCGGGAGAGTGGAAGGTTACCTAGACGCTATCAGAGATCAACTCAGATGTGACGTTACGATCTTCCATGGTACCAAGGATGAGCTACTTCCGATCGAGTGCAGCATTGCTCTCAAGAACAGAGTGCCGCGTGCTCAACTTAAGCTTATTCCAGGCAAAGACCATATTACTATTGTCGTTGGAAGACAGAAGGCGTTCGCTAGAGATCTCGAACGAATCTGGAATAGCAACAACTCCAGGTACTACAAGCTAGATGATCATGAACAAACAAATTAATTGTTCAATTTGAATAACAAAAACAAATTTGAGGAGAAAATTATATATATACTAGATATCTTTTATATATGGATAAGAAAGAGATCGATGGATCAGTCCGTAATTGAAGGAAAGCAAATCAAGATTATCCAGCTTGGATGATTAATGGAAGAGAATGATCAGCAGCAACAGTCGATAGAGACAACTGAATTTCATGGACTTGTTACTCTCTTCTTTGTTAAATTTTTTGTTGTTATTTTTTTCATATTGATTTTGGGTTCTGTTAGTAATGCTGTTGATCACTATGTACGTGCATTCTTCATATCTCCCATCAATTGTTGTGAGTGAAATTGTTCATAATTTACATATGAAATCCAATTCTTCTTTGACTACGTGAATCTAGTAAATTCACCGATCAAATGCAACGCCACACACATAATTGTCATTCCATACAAAAGTTAGATATCGGACAATTGTGATTCAATCAAGCGACAGTCAATATGGAGCACAAATGTTTCAATCTGATCATATAATCGATTAATTAGACAGCTAAATAAGAACAAGGTGAAGATTAATCTACTTAGTGAAAAAAAAGTGTTTATATTCTGAATGATAAAAATGTAGGCAAGCACTACAGGTACACATTGGAAGGGTGACTGCTCGTAGAACTGGACCACGAGGATGCAATAACTACAATCAAATTAATTATGAGACGTTTGAAAGTTCTTATAAAATAAAATTTTTTAAAATAAAAAATATTTTTATTTTTTATTTAAAAAATAATAATAATAATATATAATAAAAAAATTTATTATGTTAATTTTTTTATATTTTTAAATTTTTAAAATATTAAAAAATATATATTAAAAAATATAAAATTATAAATTATAAATGAACGTTTAAAAAACGTAATTTTAAACGCTCCTTAAGAGATCGATGTTAATGCGCAGGAGTGTGGTAGTGTCAGAACTTAAGGAGATAACAACACAAAGGCTACAAATTAATGAATTAAATGTGTATTGGCGAGTTAAAACTAAAATTATTAATTAAAAAAAAGGCCAACAACAACAACAACAACGACAATATCAACAAATTAATGAAAACGGGAGAATGATAATTTGCTGAGTTGCAACAACGTTGAGCTAGCTGTTGCTCTACTAAGAACCGGCATTAAAGTTGCCAACTCTCGTTTGCCTGCTGCTACTGTAATGATTTTGCTTGACTAGCTAGCTAATCTTGTGTAATATGCAATGCTTAACCAAATTCTTTGACTTAATTTTATTAATTCATAAGTTTTAATTTGTTTGTTGGCATATACTTATATTTATTTAGAGTAAATTAAATTTATTTAAAGACGTTTATTAAAGCTGGTTATTAAAGTTGCGGTGAGATGGTCTAGTATTCTAGAAGACAATAAGGATTTGAAGCAAATGCATAGGAGTGTTAAGATCGAACAAAACTCAGTTTTGAAGCAAATGGAGTAACTTCTCTTCGGTAACACAATTAAGTAATGGTCATAAAACTTTGCAGCATTATTTCTTACAAAGTTTATGCCATAAGGTTTTAAATTTACTGTATAAAATGAGTTGCTGTCTTCTGCAACTCACTCATTGGTTGTAGCAGTTTAGAATTATCACTATAAATGAATTTATAGAACAAGCACAGTTTCTCCTTCTCTTCAACTAACTTGTTCACTCTGAACATTCAAATTCCATGCGCCTTATGAAGTCCTAAGATCATACTTACGTGTTGAATTGTTCTTTCTGCAAACTTCATCTGCAGCAGGGTTTAGCAATGATAAGTTTAAGAAATGAAAGGTATAAAAATATATGAAATAGTCATAAATTGCATGTTTAAATATGAAATTTGAGTGAGTAAATTAAACTACTCGTATTAGATAGAGATGGCAATATCCTCTTACGCAAATTATTAAATAAGAAACTTTTCATAAAGTCTGCTAACAGAAACCTTATATTATAATCATAGGGCGCCTCTCTAATATGTTAATTATTACGACCGCTTGTTTTACAATTGGAACACGTCGAAGGTTTCGTGTGTGTAATGAAAATTATAAACATTGCTAGAACAACTATTAATTTTTTCTATTATATTAGACATACAAGCTATATGCATGCATACTTATTGATTACTATTTTTCTTATAAATTAATATATACCGCAGGCACGAGGATGAAACCGATATTAATAAACTAAAAGAATGCATAAATTTTATTATTTATTAATAGTTGTTGAGTTATGATAGCAACATTATATTTTGAAAAGATTATGAGTAATTGTAATAATTTTAATATTCTTATTGCAATTTTGAATTAATAACATTTTAGTAGTGCTTATTTTATACTTTTGCTATGCTTTCAATAATCATTTCGTTTTAATTATTTGGTAACCACACATGTTTCTAGTTTTTCATTAAAACAATTTTCTTTTCAGAATGCTTTTAAAAGCAGGTAATGATTCTTTGAAAGTTTATTTATGCTTTTGTAATAAAAATGAAGAAACTATCCGTCATCTCAAATTAATAACTTTAGCAATTTATCTTTTTCAATCAATGCAAATAATAGTTGGTATTATAATTATTACCAAAATACCAACTAGATTTGTTTGGTTGGCCATATTTAGTAAAGTAAAAATTATTTTTAGTGTAGTGGTTAATGTGGAATGTCTGGCAGTGTCTATGCTACTATTTTTTTAAAATAATATATATATATTAAAAATTTTAGTTTATTTAAAAAAATTTAAAACTAATTTTACCAAAATTTTATAATATTTTTTTTCACAACAAGAACTTCTAAACGTTTCTTATGTTAGAGAAATAGTACAGATTTCTCTTTATGTGAAACAATAGTAATATAGATACTTTTTATTTTTTAATTTGAATCATCTTGATTAAGACAGGGAGATGTTTCATATAACTAATATGTTATAGAGATTAAGGACAATTTGATCATTCGAAAATTTTCACGCCAAATATTTGGTAGCCCACTTTTAAGTAAAGATTACTAAGAAAAATAGTTCCAACATTTTACTTTCAATTACTAATAAGAGTAGTATTTAACAATTTTACAGGCATTTTGGACGATTTAAAAATTTTCACTCCATGTCCTTGGTATCATACCTAAAAAGGCATGAGCAACTTTTGAAGGTCTTAAGTACAATTATCATTTTCCTAGATTTTAATTAAGTCACTAACAAAATTATGAAACCATTTAGAAAATTGTCCATAATGGACAGCTTTCCTTTTTTTTTTTTTACGTAAATTATGCCTCTTATGCATAGTGAAGAAAACATATTAAGCTTTTGTTTTTGAAAAAAAAAATATATTAAAGTTAAAGAGAAGATCAACGAATACAGCGGTTGTTTAATTCAACTAGTAGTCTAGTAGTACTATGTGTCACTCAATCAACAAAAGATTAATCACGCGAATAAAAGCTTGAACTAATTGATCATGCAACACTTTATAATTAATGCCGATATGCTATGATATCAAAATTATTTTGTAACATGGAGGACACATGGATTAGACTTGTACTTAGAGCTCCAAATTAATAGGGAACCAAGGCAAATCATTGTTAGGAACGTGTTAATTTGATATTCACGTAAAATTAGAGGGTGTTTGGCATTGCATCGCTTTTGATTTCAAAGAAGTTTTTATATTTTAATAAATTTTTCTAATATTTAAAAAATATTATTTAAAAATTTAAAAAATATAGATAAATTATTTTTATATATAAAGGTTTAAAAAGTCAAAATAAAAATAATCAAGCTCATTTTAAAAAATATTTTAATAAAGTTTTAAAATGTTTTTTATTTTAAATAGTCCTAGACATATCTATGAAGGAGTTTTTGGTATTGTGTTTCGCACTGTTTTTATTCTAAAATAATTTTTATATTTTTTGAGAAATTTTTATAATATTTTAAAATTTTAAAAATACAATTAAATTTTATATCGTAAAATTTTTAGAAATATAATTTTAATTAGTTTAGTAAACAATCAATTTATTTAAAAAAAAATAAAACAGTCCTGAATTTTTGTAAGCTTATTTGTAAAGAATTTGGCTGCTTATTAACTATGAATTTGATAGATTGATAATACGTATAGCAAAAAAGTTGGGTGAAGAAATTGTAGGGAAATGGGTTTGTAATACACATGCATGCTGCTTGTTAGGTGTTAGAAACTTCTCAAATTCCAACTGCCGATGCAAGAACTTCTAAACCAAAGACACGCCACCTTTGTTCAACTTCATTTATCAGATTCAAGAAAAAAAGCTAAGTCCCATTTTTTCTTTCAAGGTATATATATTTCAGGTTTAGTTACACCAAATTATAACGTACTTCAAAGGTGATATTTTATGAGACAAGAGTACTACATTCTAGTTAAAAATGATATCAGTAATTGAAATATATATATATATATATATGGAAAGAGATAGGGGCATTTTAATTCTTATGTATATTTCAAGCGCTCCACGGCGTTTGTGGCGTTAGTTTTGTGGTGGAATTCCAGAATGTCAAATCGATCTACTGTTGGATATATGAAGAACTACGGATCGTTAACATACTGACAAAATTTCATCCCGATTGGACTACGAATAGACCTTTATCCGGTCACTTGATAATGATGACACAAATACTAAAAGTTAACAAAATATATATATCTTTTTTTTTAGTCATTTTGATCAAATGACCGGATGAAGGTCTATTCGTAGTCCGATCGGGATGAAATTTTGTCAGTATATTAACGATCCGTAGTTCTTCATATTCAACGGTAGAGATCGGATTTGGAGGTCTCCACGGCCACAAACGGTCGTGAAGTGCGCTAGGGTGTGCATAAGGATTGGAGTGCCCCTATTCCTTTCCTATATATATATATATATATGAGATATAAGTATTTTTTAGAGCACTTTCAGACACTCTATTTTGGATTTATAGCCGAAGTGATTTTTAACTTAATCGGACAACGAACTCAATTCTATTTTAAGATGACAGAAATAATACACTATATGTTAACAAATGTTTACTTACTGTTATTTTAATATATATATATATATATATATATATATATATATATAAAAATGAAAGTGTATATACGTGTCTTACAAAATAAGTGTTGGTTCATTAAAATGTGGCGCTTCTTCCTTGACGATGAACTCGCAAAATGTTTTAAAAGGTGTCTCCTTTTTTTTGTTGGTTCTTTTGAATTTGTAGGTTGAAATACTTGGAAAATGGCTATTTATTTGCCGAAAATGTAGCATGCATTTATTGGTATATGCATAGTTTGGTGGATTCCCAAGTAAATATAGAGCAGACCAAACTATTTATTAGAAGATTATTACTTGTTTCGCTATCTAGACAAAACCGATACTTAAGTCAGTGTCAATACGTTATGTTATATACATAAATATTAAACCAATATCTAATCGTTCAATAATTTCCTAACATGGTCCCTGTATTTGACATTTGATGCTAAAATCTATTAAAATGTTGAATCAAGACAAGTCCCTATCAAGAACATGCTCATTCCTGTATAAACCTTTTGTGCAAGTGGATGCTTCATAGGAGACGTATAAAAATATTTATAAAATAATTTTTTTTAGTAATATACTTACAAACAGTTTAGAAAATTTCAAATTATTATATAATTCTATAAAATATTATAGAAAAATTATTAGTAAATATAAAATATTTATTTGAAAGCAATTAAAAAGCAATGCTAAACTTCTCCAGACTCCAACTAAGACACAAGGTGAATCTAGATCGTCTAATTGTTTAATTGAACGGCTGGATTAAGAGAGTGCAAAAGTGTGTATAAAGAGTGCGTGTGTGAGAGAATATCTATTAGGCCGTATGGGAATACGTTTTTTGAACGCTTCATTTTAATTTTTTATTTTATTTTTTTAAATATATATATTATAAGTATTTAGAAAATTTATTTAAAAATTTAAAACGTATAAAAAGTTTTTACATAATGAAAATTTTTTATTACATATTTTTATTATATTTTTTAAAATAAAAAAATAAAAATATTTTTTATTTTAAAAAATTGTATTTTATAAGCACTTCTAAATATACTGTATATATATATAGTTATATTACTGAGACAGAAGGAGTGAGCTAAAAGATTCTCTAAATATTATAAAATTTTATTAGAATTATAAAATAAAAAATTAGAAAGAAAAATACTGAATGACTTCATCATCCAGTAGATTTCAGCCCAGTCCAATACATATATCTAAGCGAGTAGGCCTACCAATATTAGTTCAGCCCAGTCCAGATACAAGATCAATTTGGCGCTATCAGGCCACTAAATTAGTTTTAGTAAATAGCAAATTATACAAATCACTTTACCGGAGGTTTTTTACAATACTGTGAAATTGCTAGCAACAACCGACATGTTCAATAGTCAAGTACAAGAAATGTACATACTCGATTCAACATTCGCGCGAAATCAATTCGCCGCTGGAATCAATAAAAAAAAAATCTGGCTATCGGAATCTTCCTGAAGCGGCTATTCCCAGCCGTACACGGGGGAGCCGTCGGTGTACGGCGGCGCTATAACACCACTGCTGCTTCAATTTCATTGCCCTGCGCTGGCGCCGCCATGGGTTCGGGGGATTGCTGTCGCCGTTTTAACCCGTTTCTTCTCTGCTCTGGTCTTCGATTCCTCGGTTACACCATGATCCTTCTCGTTGCTGCTATTATTGGTGTATCCTATTATGCAGTTGTTGTTCTCTCTTGGGGCCCGCAGCTTCTCGCCGGTGGGATTAGCTCTGCTCTTGCGTTCCTCATCGTCTTTGCCTTCCATGTTCTTGTAAGATCTCCCAGATTTGATATGAACGGAACTTTATGTATTAAGAATGTTCTGGGATTTGAATGTTTGGATATTATCTAAAGTAGCTAATTGTTATGTAGAAACATCTCAATGTAGGAATGTTGGAGAAAATTTTATATGGATTGTGAAGCTTGAAACAACTAAGGATGAACCTTTTGGTGGAGGATAAAAATGCTGCTAGTGATGACATTAAGTTGAACTTAGGCAGTCCTTAGGGTGCTATAAATTTGTTCCTATCTTGCTAAAGCAAGGATTTTCTTCTTAGATATCTCTTGCGGACTGGTGTTAGGCCTTTAACAGTTAAATCGTAAGCTTCAACTGCTTTGGTGAGTTAACGATTATGATAGTGAATGATACAGAGGCAGAATACTTTGTGGCTTCACACTTTAGTGGGCATTCTTATTGCACATGGTGTTTTATTTGTAACTACATTTATTTAGGCCGTGTTCTTACGAATGCATGTGACTATTCATGCTTTGCTAAAAAAGTTATTAGAGAAGCTCAGAAGTAAATTTCACTCAGGATGCATATAGATCGAACTAAAAATTCCATTAATATGTATGTCAGGCTGTCAGCTTTGTAGATTTTGAGGTTGATTATGAATTGCTTCTTGCTTCTTGTCGATACATTGGATTCAACTCATTGTCTTGAAGAGAAGGATTTCAATGCACCTAATGGTTCTTTCCTTGTAGTCAATTTATGGTGAAAATCAAGCTCCGTTTGGCTCACTTGCAAGATCACGCATTCATCATTTATACTTGTTATATTAGTCATCTAAATAGGGTAGGTTTTTTATTGTAATCGTCCTGAATCACATGTAAGTTTTTTTCCCGAACCGATATACCTCAATATGCTGCAAGTATGGCTTATAGTTAAGTAATGAAATGTGTTAAGAATCGAGAAGGATGAAATTAATGATCTCTTGTTTGCCTGTTGTCTGTCTCAATTGTGCTAATCCAAGACAGGAAGAACGTAAATGAGAGTGTATTTGCAAAGTTTTGGAAGTATTGCTGGTAGGTTTGCTATTTCACTGTAGTATAAATTTCTTTGGTAATGAGTTTTTACGTTTACAGCCAAGGTTATCAAAATTCTGATTTAAATCTTAAAATCTTACGATTTTACTTCACCTAAACGATTCCGATCTTAAGTAAAATATTTTTTGAGTAAAATCCCACCTAAATTTCGATTTAAATCTTAAGATCGGTAAGATCTCGATCTTTTTACGATCTTATACGATTTTACTTTTGAAGATTTTTTTTAATTAACTATATTTGAAAGAGTTTTTCTATAAAATTTTAGAGAGTTTTCTATAAAAGTTTGAAGATTTTCTTAAAGATTATAATTTTGAGAAACTTTCTATAAAATATAGAGTAATTTTTTATAAAATTTAAAAGAAATTTAATTTTTTTTTAAATGTACTAAATATTTTTTTAGAAAAAATATTAGAAAAACTTTTATAAATTATTTTTAATGGTATTGAAAAAAAATTTCATAAAATGTATCGGTATGTAAAATCTTACAATTTTACGATCATACTCAAGCGAAGCGATCCTACCTAAGATCCCGATTTTAACAACCTTGTTTACAGCTTAATGCTTGATTATATCTTTAGCTATTTAGCATGCAGTACTACTTCGCCTCTCATGTAGTGTTTAACTTGGTGTCCCACTAAATCAAAAGTAAGACATAGTTCAGCATAAATCAGGTTGGATCAATAAAAAGCAGTATACACCAAGTGGGACACCAGGTGAGACGTAAAGTAGTATTAATTTTGCAAGATTGTATCCTCATACTTGTGAAATTGTTTGGAATCTATATAGTGTAGATGTGATTCATTCAGATGATTACTTGATCACCTGACTTACTTGTAGTCACACTACTACATTCTTCCCTTTTTTTATAAAGCAAAGGATTTTTTGTTTAGTACTTGAGCTTGTTGTTGAATTACTTTATAATGCTATGGCAAACTTAAGTAAAGATCTCTTTTAGGCGTGTTCTATAAAATTGACATGCATCAAAGTAGTTCAAGTTCAGGTTTCAGCTTCGCTGATAATTTATGCTGAACTTGCAGCTTGCATTGTTAATGTGGAGTTACGTCATGGTAGTTTTTGTGAATCCTGGGAATGTTCCCATGAATTGGAGGCCTCTATCTGATGAGGAGAGTTCGGGTATGGACAATCCTGCAATGTCACCTGATTTTGTTCCAACTCCAACTGGCACATCCACCATACCAGTCCCAGAGGGGTTGGAAGCAAGACCAAGCGTTGGCTACTGCAGAGCCTGTCAACATTATAAGCCTCCACGTTGCCACCATTGTTCTGTTTGTAAGTTGTGCTTGTTCATTTCTAACCTTTTCTTAGATTTTCATTGAAAAAATGGGAAAAGCGATTTAGTGAGTTTTTGTTTACTTTTGCCCACTTAGAATAAATTTTTGTTACCAAATCTACAAATAAGCTTTTTCTATGTGGTCACTCATTCATTTGTCCGTGCTCTACTGCCATGACTCTCCTATGTTTGAGAAATGTACATTTCAGATTATTGGCCTGTTTGTTTGCTTATCAACGGACAACCGCAACCTATTGGCTTTCAGAGACCAAGTAGCCAAGTAGATGCTATTCTAACAACCTGCTTTAGTTTCCTAGAGAGTAAAAAATTAGGCAAAACTCAAAGGTGCCTCAAGGGTGCTCGTCTATAGCTTCTACCTCTGTGTACTGATTTCACAGCTATCTTGGAAATTAACTTGATTAACTCAGGGGTCAGTTCAATGAACATATGGCTGCTATGAAAAAGCACTACTTGTATATCAATGCAAAATCAGGGGGAATTTGAGGAAGATCGTTATGGTGGATGATGATTAAGACTGTCATTATTATTTTGACCGAGTTATGCAAGGTTTTTAATTTAGCAAATACCTAGATGCTGTTTTTTGACTGTTGATAAGCCCTTGTTGTCTGATTTGCTGTGTGAAATGCAAAAACACCCACTTAAGTTGAGGACAATTACAAAACATCCTCAATCCTTTAAAGTGGGGCCCTTTTTTACCTCTACAATGCTTAGAATACCCTTAAGATCAATTTTTCTGTTCGATTTCTTTTGAAGAATATTGACTTCTGGATTTCTCATGCAATCTTTGTAAATATGTACAAAAATTGACTGATTCCAAAAACTTATTGTAATGCGTTTATAGTGCTTATCAACAGATAGTCAAGAAACCAAGTAAAGGAGTCTGTCAAGTTACATGGAAATCATCTTAAAGGGGATATTTGGCTTGATAATTTAAAAAGTATTGTCTCTATTTTGATTTATTGGTGTTAAGAAGTATGCTTTGCTGATTCTCTTTTTATTGTCTTTTTTGTCCCTGAAGTTGTTACTTTAAGGTTTTATCCTTGCAGGTCAAAGATGTGTCCTCAAGATGGATCACCACTGCATTTGGGTGGTCAACTGTGTTGGTGCACAAAACTACAAGTTTTTTCTTCTATTTGTGGTATGTTAGGTTTTAGTATTATGTTAATGACTTTTCATGACACTTCAACATTCATTTGAACTGAAGCACAACTCTCCAATGATAGTAACTTCTACCTGGGTTGAAGGATGAAGGATCATTTGTATGTGATGGTTGAGTACTTGCCATGTGGATTTAACTTCTTAGTGCTTGAAGTTTAGAAATTCTTTCCTTGAACTTGAATATTCCCTGCATTGCCAAGATTGATTTGACTAATTTTTTTAAATTGCTATTCCCATGGCTGTCTTTGTTGAAAGCTTTGTTTTTTAAAATATTTTTTCTTATTATTTTGGCTGTAATTGGATTTCCATATTATTTGCTGTTGTCTTTTTCTAAATTGTATATCTTCTTTCACTTTTGGTTTTACTTAATATATTGTAAGTTTTAGGCGACCGTTTCTTTCTTATGTTTAGTAAAGCTTGTTAAAATTTTGCATTTTGCTTTAATTACTTTGGACTATTGTTAAAACTTTTCAACAGAAGTCAAATATTTCTGATGAGAAAACTTCTATTTAAATTCATGCTTAGTTAGTTTGACAAAATTTAAGAGAATCAATTATTCATTCAAAAGAGATCTAAATTTAGTGAGAGAGATTACTTTTAAATTTTTTATTGCATTTCTCCTTACGCTCTTCCTCTTTTGCGTTGTAGTGTTCTAAAAAGAATCTCTACAATTAGGGAAAAAAATGCTGAATAAGTTCTAAATGCTTTCAAATAGCTTTTAAAGAAACTGTGTTACCGAACTATTACTATAATTATATAGATTTTGGCAATTGTATATTTTACCTTCGAGAGTTAAAATTTTAACAGAGATTTGTATGTTATATGGATCGACCTTGTGATATTTGGATGATTCCTTGAAGAAATCTGATGGTCCGATGACATTTCTTACTGATCCATGGGTAACACTTGCGTAACCTGAAACTGAAAACTATAATTAGAAAACTTCTGTGGTGTCACCTTGAAAGGAGACTTTCTTTTTTTTAATTCGTTCGAGAAGATGAGGTGTTTTAGTATTATTTGCATGAAACCAGTGGCTTACAGCATACAAACTTATATCGAATATCCTTCACAATGTTGGAACTTTGTTACTTCTATTTGTGGAGAACAAGAACATGGTCAATGTTCTACTCTTAGTTAAGCCTTACTTTTTAGCCATTCCATATTTTCTAGCAACTTCAACATACTTTTGGTTTTAGTATGGGTCATGTTAAGGTCAGATCACTGTCACCTGTATTCATTACATGAAACCTATAACTATATACAACAGCAAGCATAAACTATCGAATCCTTCACATCTTATGAACAAAAGTTATTTTGATTATGGAATCACGTCCTTGTCAAACAAAAGTGAACTGGTTTAATTGTTCTACTCTCAGTTTAGTGGGCATTCTTCATCGCTCTATGGATCATAGCAATGTTTTTTATGCTTTTGGCATTGTGTTTGAGTCAGGTCATATAATTTTTAGCTTTGGCTTGACTTGGGGCATCACCTAATAACAAGCGACCATGTGGATCTAGATATTTTGATATGTTCATATGACTTCTTTTGTTTTCTGCACATCAGCTGTATACATTTCTGGAGACCCTGCTGGACACAGTTGTATTGCTTCCACATTTTATAAATTTTTTTGGAGATGCTAAGAAGCACTCTAGCTCCCCTGGCAGTCTTGCTGCTCCATTTGTTGCCTTCAGTAAGCATTCCCAACTGAATTCTATTATCTTCTTGTTATCATACTTTGCTTCTGTATGATGATATGTTCTAAAGCAAAACTTTGATATACTCTGTTCTTGATGCAGTTTTGAATTTAGCGTTCATGCTCAGCCTTCTGTGCTTTGTTGTAATGCATATGTCGCTAGTGTTAAGCAATACTACAACAATAGAGGTAACGTCCTATCTCATTCAACTGCTACTTTTATTTTGTAAGGGCGGGTTCAGTTTAGAATTATCGACAACAAGGCTTCTATTCTTTTAAAGTTTAGCTTTGTATGAACATGCTGTTTGACAAGTAAATTATTGTCTGATTTTCATTTCAGGTGTATTCAAAGAAGAAAATAGATGTTTGGAAATACGACTTGGGAAAGAGAAAAAACTTTGAACAGGTTACTCGTCCAAGTTTACCTCCCATTTTATTGAATTTTACCTGCTTTAGATTTTTACCCAAAGTCTATAATTTAGCTTCTGTCTTGTTTCTCTACTTCAGTAGTTATCTGAAATTTTTTATTATGCTGAAGGTTTTCGGCACAAGCAAGCTGTTGTGGTTCCTTCCTTTGTTCTCAACCAAGGATTTAAACAGTATGCCTGCCCTTAAAGGCTTAGACTTTCCGATACGTTCTGATTTGGAGGCCTTAAGACATGGTGACCCGTAGCCCTAAGTGGTCATTATTTTGTTGTAAAATTGATAACATTAAGGTATCGCATTAAGATGGTACATGCTGTATATAATTATAATAGTCCAAGCACAGTGCGTACCTCTAACCATCAACCAGCTTTTGTCAATTTCAACCAGGTTAAATTTAGGATTGCGTCAAACATTAAGCCAATCTTTGTTAATATCTACGGAACTAAGACATACTGGTATATGTATA
Organism: Acanthochlamys bracteata; assembly: GCA_019914995.1. Classification (NCBI taxonomy): domain Eukaryota; kingdom Viridiplantae; phylum Streptophyta; class Magnoliopsida; order Pandanales; family Velloziaceae; genus Acanthochlamys; species Acanthochlamys bracteata. The sequence goes on from CM034126.1 coordinate 3,972,024, forward strand.
TAGTAATTTCTCTATCCATATAACCAAATCTGACAAACGCTATGGTGACCAGTTCTGATGAGATTTATATCGATGACATTGTCTATGACTAGCCTAGTGGGATGATCTAGAGATTTATTTCCCTCTTTCTAAAAGCAAAAAAAAAAGAAAAAAAACAAGAGAGGTGAATAGAAGATATGATTGAACTAATTTTTCGAAAGTGAGTTTCGAAAGTGAAAAATAAAAAATAGAATTTTTTGAAAAATAAAATGAAAGTGAAATTCAGTATTTGTGTTTTAATAAATTTTAAAAATGTGTTAAATATTAAAAAATATAATTATATTGGGAAGTATATAAATAAAAAAATTGAAGTTAAAATTTTGTATGTGGAAGTAAAATTCTGAATTTTTTGTGTAATTGAGATATAGAAATTGTTCGGAATAAAATTTGACGAAGTATATTTGAAAGACGTTGTTAATTTTCAAAATAAAGCAGTCAGTAGTCCTTTGAAGCTTGCGAGTTTTATTTAGCTACCTTGCTAGTGGGAGGTCTTTATCTCAAAACAAGTGTGACTAGTTATTCGACTTCTAGCCACCTTGGCAATAGTGCAACTCCCCTTAAATTTAAATGTCACATTCAGGCATTGGTCATAGCTACCCCACTTGTCTGCAGAAAGTTGTTCTAATAAACTGGTTATGTTCCTGCTTTGTGACGGAGAATATATAGTTCAAGTCACTTCATATAGCTGCCAGAAATATCATTTTCAAGAATCACAATCACGAATCCTGATCTTTGTGTTCAAAACAATCTCACGCCCTTTTTGACTCTTCACGACAAAATGTGCGCTGAACAGATAATGCTCGTAGGTCAACATCAACCATGTTGTCGACGGATACTCCCACGCATGCTCCCGTACATTATGGGCTTAAAAGTATATATAGGCGAGTGTTTCAAAAAAAGAATTTTTGAAACTAAAATTTTTTGAATTTTAAAATTTATTTTTTATTAAAAAATAAAAAATATTATTTAGAATTTTTTATAGTTTAATTATTAAAAAAATATTATTTAAAATTTATTTAAAATATAAAATAAAAAATTGAATAAAACATAATAATGAAAAGTAATTTTAAACAGCAAATAAGCACATATGTGCTGCAGCGTTATAAATACTTTTATTTCGTTTGATGTCATCTAGTTCGAATTTTCTTTTATCTGTAATTTCTTACAACCACATTCCCTTACGGCTACGGGGCAGCAACTTCTAATCAGGCACCACTTGTTGGCACCCATAGACAAAAGCACAGAGAAGTCGCTGTTTAGAATTTGGTATTTTATTTCAACAATTTTTTGTTAGCTTTGGAGACTTAGACTTCCCCAGAAGAAGTGGAAGTTAAACGCAGAAAGTGACACGTATGGTTTTCATGTCAGCTAATCCCTTACGCCTATTCGATTCAACTTGCAATTCCCTTGTCCAGATACGCCATCAAGACAGAAGCCTAACCAAGACTTCATTTGTCATTGACGTGAACGATTGTTCGTCCTCCAATGCTTTATTGTCAGTATAAAGAAAAACATGAGATTAAGTTGAACAACCGTGGGCTGAAATTAAGCACTTACGGTTGATGGAGGAGAAAATACATGAGGCGTTTGTTAGTGATTTGGAGGTTAACACAAATTACACAGCACCGGGCAAGACTAGCAGTGGCAATAGCAATGATGCTTGGGAGCTTTGCAGGTGGAAGCTTGTTGCTGCTGCACTGGGTTCGAGTTTTCCATCCCTCCTACGAGCAGCTGTGGATGGTCCCTATAGGGCTAGTTTTAATGTGCACTCCGATCGTGATTAGCTTCTGTGTCCTGACGGCTTCCTAGGTAACAGGGGTGAGTATCCATCTTTCGTTTGTTTAATTACTTGCTTTTTGTAGATCAATGAGAAATATCACTCCTTAAGTTAACCAATTTAAATATTTTAAGCTTTGCAGATTTCTGCCTAATATATAGCTAGGAAGGTGTTTGTTGAGGATGGTTTGAGAACTTGTACAAAAGGCTTAAGTGGAACTTTTGGCTGGAAGTCAGTGTTCATTGTTGTGCTTGTTTTTTTAATTAAAGGAAATCTGAAAGTTCAATAGAATCTGCTGAAGATGACTGCTACTTTCCTGTGACTTAATCCATGCCCTGACTGTTAATATATATACTCGTTTATAAGGATCAAGAAATTTGTCCCTGCAGGGTTGGAAAGATTGCTGAGTTTGAAGCTAGATATAATTACTGATTCAAGGGTGAAGGTTGTTCAGGTCCTGTAACACATATGGTTTCCTCTCTTGGAAGAGAATCTTGTTCTCATCATGGAACTGCAGCAGACAGGATTCACCGTCTGTAGAACTGTAAGGTATTGCAAACATGTTTGGTAAAGCTATGCTATTGAAAGCAATTAGTAATAAGCAGAAGTTATAACTACAGAACTGTAGGATGTCTCAATTTCAATCAATGGGTTTTCCTTTTCATTTTTGAAGAACAAATGTAGATTCTTTCCCTCAAAGCGTAAGAGAGAGAGAAGAGAGTGGGAAAGCAGTTAAAAAAATTTCTTCTTGATATCCTCATTCTTAATTATGTGTTTATCATCATAATTATTATTATAAGAAAATTAAATGCCTTGTATTGAACTTATTGCATTGAAATTTGAAAAAGAACAAATTCTACAATTTTTGAAAAAAGAGAGCGTAGGAAGTCAAACCATTGCTTCTTTATAAATATATAAAAAGAATCAATAAAGACTAAAATTAGTTAATGACACAACAATCTACATTCTATAGAAATTAAATATGAATAAAAATAAAAAACAGAACTAATGAGGTAAAATCAAAACAAAATTGAATAACAGTAAAAAAGTCTTATATTTGAAATAAAATAAAAGCCTAAGGCTAATCTAGAGATAACATAGCTGTATTAATTTTTCAATAACAGCAGATCGTATCGGTGCCAATCTCGTGTCATTTGATAATTTAATTTTATTTTGATCCTCTATACTATTAAATGCATAAAGTATTATATATTAAAATATTTAAATCTAAATCTATTTCTAACTTTCTCTTTGAACTTCTTAATTTGATTCTGATTTTTCTATAAATTACACTAGTCGATCGTGTCTGAACTAATCTCATATTATTTGATGGCTTAATTTATATTTTAATCTTTTGTATTGTTTTAAATTAATGTTGTTAAATACATGTACAAAAAAAAAGTATCTGCAAACTAATCATCAAAAGAAAAAAACAATAGTACAAAAAATCAAGGTTTTACAAATCCACTATAAATTTTCATTAAAAATTAGTCATAGTTTTTTAGTAGGATAAATTGTATCTACGTTATCTATAATTGGTCCACACAAATCCCAAAAATGGAGATACTAATTATTATTAGCAAGTAGCAAGTAAACTGCTACCCTAGTAGTATACTGCAGCATGCTTCTTCGCCGCCACAAACACCGTCCCCAGACCTTCTTCATCCCCATATAAACACTTCCTTTAATTTCTTAGTTTAACAAAAACGACACCTTTGGTCAGAAAGCTACTACTCTGTGGGCTCTCCCAGCTTCTCTACATGTCTTTCGTGTGAACCAGACAATTGTAGAAGAATAGCCTTTGAATCCAAGAACCAAAAACAAATAGTTCTTCTTCTTCTTCTTTCTTCTCTGACTGATTATTATTTCAGTTCTTTCTAAGCAATCAACTATGCATTAGATCGAGATTCTATATAGATAAAATTGATCTTTGATGGCCGAGGCAGTGGTGCCGGCTGCGACGATCGAAGTGGAGAAAGTACGACAGCGGCAACAACATGAATTGAATTGCCGGAGACTTGGGACAGTGTTCGTTAATGTTATATTCTTGCTTACGAGTGTTGCAGGCGGAGCTTTGTTAGTTTGGTGGGCATTAGCTTTTCATCCAGATGATGAGCAGCTTTGGATGGTACCTATAGGTCTTGTTGTTTTCGGGACACCAATCGTTGTTTGGTTATCGGTGTATTCCTCTGGCGCATGCCGTAGGTTTCGTGGAAACATAACGTCTTTGTCGGAGACTACTGCTCCTGTTGCTGGTGCATAAGCTACACTATGATCTCGAAAAGATTTTGAAGAAGAAGTGTGCAGGAATTAGAAGAGAAGGTGGAATGTCTCTTTCTTAATTTCTCTATACTTATCGGTTGCTTGTTCCAGTGTTTCTTGAACAACTTGTAACTTATATACCTTGCTTCACCTTTGTGTTACTGTTTTTGGTTTTTATTGGAATATAACATAGTTAATATAATAATAAACTTTTTTGTTCGTCACAAGATTAAAATTTTGAATTAATTGCTTTTTGTTAATATAATACCAAAGCCAAAAGTCTTGAGTTCGGACCGTATTATCTAAGTTATTAAAAATTAATTTTTACTTTATGGAACAAAATTAATCAAGCATCAATCTTCTGTGGCACTCCCATAAGAATCTAAAATCCAACTATCAACCACATGAATCTCAAGGCCAAAAAACTGAACATACTTTGATTGGCTCGTACACTGTATTAGTACATTAGTTGTACCACATAATAAAACTATTTTGTATCCAAAGGGATAAAGGTCCTAAACCAATAGTGTCCTAGTGGAACTTAGTTGTCATTCAGAATCAAACTTTTCATCAGGTTATGGAGAAGAGAACAAAGAATACAAATGAATCTGCTTTGTGCAGCTTGTCTGATAAGAAGAAGTTATACCAAAAAAAAAAAAAAACACCACCTTCGTGAATGGTGATCTCTCTTAATTGTTTGTTAGCTAGTTATATATGCTCGCTGTTACGGATCGGAGCATATATCTTGTATGATCCAATGTAAAATTGAGCTAACTTAAACGTTTCGAAATGGCATGGTCTTTGCATTGTGTCACGAATCTGCCAAAAAAGTAATTCAACTATAGTTCGCCAACCAACTTTACAAATTTAAAGCAATGCTTCAATTGTAAAGAATTCTTATTCCTTCCTCCAAATTTTAAATCCAGCTGATTTATTATTTTGTTATTATTTTTATACAAAATTTTATTTTTATTAAAATTTAACTCTAAATTTAAACTTCTAACATAAAGAATAAGCTAAAACTAGACAAAAAAACAGAAACTGCTGAACGGCGTTAAAATCAAACAACGTCCCTCAAATGAATTAATCATGAAGATGAAATGAAATAGGACGAAAAGAACTGGTTCTGGCAGATCTCTTTCTGCATTACTACTTGTGGAGTAGGGTTTCCATTCTTCACTAAACAATTCAGAAAGAAATTGATGCTGATTTCTAACCCGTCACGGTCATGCTCATGCCAGCAATCAGCTATATACGGGGTCATCAATCAATTTGATTCTACTACCATTATCCTTCCTTCAATTATTGCCAATTTTCCCTTCTCATTTTTGCGTCCACATATAAATTATTGGGATCCAAAGTCGTTGAAATCTCTGTATATCTTCCTTCAATTTGTTTGGATTTTTGCGTGAAGCAAGTCGTTATTCCACTGTTTGTTGGGTTTGAGATTCCTTACGATCAAGGATGCACTGTACAAATAAAAACTGGTCTATAGTTAAACATTCATTTTCGTTAGGCTTATCTAGTTTTGTATAATACACGATTTATTATTGCACCTGTTTATGTGTCTGTAGAGATAAACGAAATCCGCCCCATCCGCTCACAAATCTGTATAATACTTTTTATCTATTTTTAATTATATATTTTTTAATAAAATTTTAATATTTTTTTAGTTAAAAAATATCAAAAAATTTTGCATAAAGATTTATGATTATTTTTAGATAAACATTCATTTTCGTCAAGTTTTATGAGTTTCTTCTTTTTGGATACAATGTAAATTGACTTTTGAGTTGATAAATGATTTCTGCTCCTTATGTAGCCTGAGAACTTGCTCCTAGATTCAACACATGGAGTTCTCAAAAGTTATGACTTTGGCCTCAGTACATTTATAACACATCAAGGAGCAAGTCCAGTGTTTCATATTAACTTGATCAGTAGATTTTTTTTTTTTTTTTCCTGAGAGTTAGGTGGTTAAAATTTTTCTCTTTGCTATAGTAGTAGTTGTTCAAAATTTTAATATGATCAGCTGAGACATACATGTTCAAATACAAGCTCCTAGTTATTGAATTTGAGCTACTTCTTATGCCATTGATGTTTTCTGTACAATTCTCCCTTGCCCCTTTTCCCCTCTGGATGAATTTTTCATCATGGCAGACCTGACCCTCTCATTGTGGTTAGATGTCCAAGTTAAAACGCCATACTGTGAGAATTCTTTTTTTTGTTTTTTGAGGAAATGTTCTGAACTTTTCTAATTTTTTGTGCTTTTAATAGGAGGATGGTCTCCTTAATACTGCATGTGGTACTCCAAATTATGTTGCCCCAGAGGTACAAAACGTGTTCCTTTTTCAACTAGGGATTGCCTATGAACTTATACATGTGCAGTACCTTTGATGCTTGGATATCTTCATCAGGTGCTTACTGATAAAGGTTACGATGGTACAGCTGCTGTATATGGTCTTGTGGTGTGATTCTTTTTGTCCTTATGGCTGGATACTTGCCCTTTGATGAGCCAAGCCTCGACGGTTTGTATAAGAAGGTAAGCCTTTTAACCTTCACCACTTCAGATTATTCTTCATGAGACTATGTTGGGCCTTCAAGTTAGGCTAGGCTCGGATTAGTAGCGTGTAGGATTTGATGGGCCCGAGTGAAAGATGGACTAGCTTGATAGGCTAGGATCAGGTTAGTAGCGTAGGGGCTTGGAATTGTGCCCAAGTGAAAATGAGCTAGTTAATTTGAAGATGGGACAGCAACTCGCCTTGGATTAGGCCAAGTGGACCATGGTTTGGATGGGTGCTGGAATGGGTATGTGCTTATAAGTAGGGGATGTTAATCCCTAAAAGATTGGCCAATCTTTTTAGTGTGCAAACTCGATCCTACAATTGGTATCAAAGTCCGGTGGGATGAAGCTACCCGGTGTGTTGTTGGAGGGGAGATTGTTGGACCTCCAAGTTAGGCTAAGTTCGGGTTAGTAGCGTGTAGAGTTTGATGGGCCCGAATAAAAGATGGACTAATTTGATGGGCTAGGGCCGGATTAGTAGCGTAGGAGCATGAAATGGTGCCTAAGTGAAAAACGAATTAGCTAATTTTGAGGTGGCCAACAACTTGTCTTGAGTTGGGCCAAATGGACTCTGGTTTTGTGGACTTAACAGCCCACGCCTCTTAATAATTCTATATTGGCTGAGTGCTGAAATAGGTATGTGCTTATAAGTTAGAAATACTAACTCCTAAAAAATTGGCCAATTTTTTTAGTGTGGGGATCCGATCCTACAGACTACTAATTGATCAAGAAAATTTTTGACCCAAATCCTGACACTGTGAGTGCAATGCTATATTTGCTTTTAATTGTGATAGATTTAAATAGCATCTTTAGGAAATGCCCTTTGCTAAAAAGCAGATTGTATTTGTTAACTGTTTATTATTGCTTTGCAGGGCATTAAAATATCTGACATATTGGAAAATGAATGGTTTAAGGAAGGATATAAATCACGAGATTTCCCTGTGAGTGAGGAAGTGAACCTTGACGACATACATGCTGCTTTTAATAACTCTGAGGTAATTGTTGTACCGTTCTACTTAAAATACTATAAAATACCTGAATTTGATGATAAAGGTTTGTTAACTACTTTTGGGACGTTCGATAGTGCTTATGAAATAGAATTTTTCTAAAATAAAAAATATTTTTATTTTTTTAAAAAACGAGCTTTATTTTTTTATTTTTAAAAAAATAATAAAAATATGCAATAAAAAGATCTCACTTCGTAGAATTTTTCTGTACTATCTAAATTTTTAAATAAATTTTTTAAATATTTATAAAATATTTATTAAGAAATATGAAATGAAAAAAAGTTAAAAATTTGTTTTTGATAAGCGGTGCCAAATGCAGCCTTTGGAGACTGCTCTTAAAGAGTTCTTATTTCTGAATGAATGGTGTCTTCATCTTTCTGATTTTTTTGATTCACTTTCGTATGCAGGATGATCTTGTCACAGAAAAGAAAGAAAAACCTGAATCAATGAACGGTTTCGCTCTCATTTCAAGATCACAAGGTTTTAACCTTGGCAATTTATTTGAGAAACATATGGTACGTTCTATTGGACTAGCAGGCATGAAGTTATTAAATGTTTTAGCAAATTCATGAATTCTGTATATATTTTTTTTAATACCAGTTTCTCAAATAAGAATGGTTACTGAAGAAGTAGCTGGGCATATTTTTGTTCATAACCTCTTAAAATAAAATAGGATATGCAAATACGCAGGAAACTTGTACAATACAATCTTCTGAGATAAATTGTTATGACAAAGTTATATGAAGTATAAAAGCTACTCAAGCAATTCTCAGAGTAAGCTTGTTGATAGATTTTAATCGTTCCTGTGTGCTTTGTCACCTGATGTGTCTTTGCTGGATAATGATAAGGTAATTCATAAGTTGATCCTTTCTCATTTTTAACAAAGCAATTTGTCGTGAAGCGAGAAACAAGCTTTGCTTCTAAATGCTCACCTTATGAGATTATGTCTAAAATAGAGGAAGCGGCACAAGCCTCTTGGCTTTAATGTACATAAACAAAATTACAAGGTAAATGGATATTCAGGACTCGGTTTATTAGTGACGAAATTTGTATTTGTTTCCTTTGTGCTTTAATTGTGGCTTTCTCCTTGTTCATTTCCACTGGATCTAATCCGTGAGGGTTATTAAACTTTCAGATGAAGTTACAAGGTTGCAACTGAGGTAGTCAGACGTGCGGTGCCTTTATATTCGCTTATGGATTTTTCACCAAAGCATGCCCAATTTTCGAATTTGATTTCAACAAGTTGACGGACTTGATATTACTTTTACTCAGGTTTTTGAGGTTGCTCCTTCTGTTCACATGGTTGAGCTTCGGAAAACTGGAGGTGACACGTTGGAGTTCCACAAGGCATGTGTAATTCAACCCTTCATTATTAGCAGGCTTATTTTGAGTCTTAAACAGGACTCTCATGCTTTGATATTGTGCAGTTCTACAAGAGCTTCACGTCAGGTCTTAAGGGTGTTGTCTGGAAGGCAGATGCAATTCCTGAAGAGATCTAGCTGGTTTGTAGGATTCATATTTTTGTACAATCTTTGTACAGCAGGGTAAAGATGATGGACTCTTATCTGGCTTCTATATTCTGTTTATCCTTTGTAGGATCAACCTTGTTAGACATTACATATGTAAATATCTACGTAGGTCGGGATTTCAAGGTCAAATAATATCCCCGGTCCATTCAGTAACCTCTTTTTTTCTTCCCAACTGTGAATATAAAATAAGTCAGTTTTTTATTGGAACGAGATGATCGGATCTTGAAGGTGTGAATTTTGTAAAATTGCGAAGTTGCAATAGTAGTTTTCTTTTTATTGTATGAAGAGAGACATTAGTTGGAGATCAAAAGCATTTGAATGTTATTTCGAAAAAATGAAAAGCTACTGAATTATCTCCTAACTCCCTGCAATCAATATACTAATGTTTGTTCCATAGGTCAAGTAAAGAATTTTTTTGTAAAAGCAAGAGTTTGTTTTAATTAAGTTGATTCTGGATTATTCTTTAGTTATGAATTACCACGAACTTGAATCGAAAAACCTAGAGCTAAGAAATGAATCATTAAAAGAAAAGAAGTTTAACTCACTTAGAAAAATTCACAATTTTTTCAGAATTAGATTAAATACTGAACTTTTTCTAATCTAATATTGTAGTATAAATTACCGTAGCACTAACAATTGCTTATTGAAAAGTTCGGAATTTGCATGCATTGATGCCTAATCTAAAATTATCTGATACTCAAAGATTTCATGTCAATTCATGGACAAAGTTTGACCGTATCAAACAGCAGCAGCCAACACATTGACTGGTGGGCCAAAGGAAGTCCCAGACCGACCACGTGAGTTTTCTCCATTTCCAAATAATGCCACTTAGAATCCTTCCAATTTATTATGGCAACGAAAGACAAATACGTAATCTAGCAAAACCCTCATGGCCGGCACAGACGATCTGCTGAATTCTTGGCCCACTAAACGTTTTTCCTTCGCGCGGATCGTTGGCTCCTATCAATTAACACGAAAGAAGAACAAAAAGATTTGCTTCTTCTTTGTTTGGGAAGTTGTTGAGATCGAGAGCTGGGAATCTGAATGGGTTGGTACATGATGCGTGTACGTTTATCTTCGTTCTTTGCCGGCGCTGCCACCGCTTCACTCGGCGGATCTTATCTCTTCTACCGCCGTTTCCTCGAAGACCAACAATCCATCTCCCATCAGGTAATTTGATCGTTACCATAATGATATTGAAATCGAAGTTAAGTTGATTCAAAGATGCCAAATGTATGTTACGATGAAATTACACTGTGTTTCACCGGGGTCCTGATAGTTTACAGTGTGATTTGGATCTTATCTGGGTTTTGAAATTAGTAGCTGGCTAACTAGAATACTTTGGTTGCTGCTAGGCCATTGTAGTAATGTGCTGTTGGAAACTTGGAATCAAATTTAGTCAAACGTCCTATTCGCAATCAAACAGAGAGGAAATGGTGCCTTAATGAGGTACTCAAGTCCTGGCTTCTAGATTAGAAATAATTAGGTTAGTGATCTTAGGGTGGGTTAGAAATCATTAGACTAGAAACCAAAAAGGAACTTATGATCTGATAGAATTCCTCTAAACATGAAGCATATAAGTGTAGCGAAATTGAAAAGAGAAAACGCAAGGGATTTGAGGGTTATGCCCCTTTTAGTTTGCTTTCTACTAAAGCAAAGGTGACAATTTTATAGATCATAATCTATAGACATTGTGAAGAGATAAAAGTAAGAACTCCTAAAGGTTGCATTCACAAGCCTCTAGAATGATTAGCTAGGCGAGATCGTCATTGGAATTTAGGAGGAATTTAGCAGACCATTTGGAGTATTTAAGAAGTCACAGCTTGCTTTTATCATGGATAGTAATCTCTAGAATGCACCTATCCATCATACGGAGTCACGAGCGTTCTATATTTAGACAATTTGAACTAACCACAAACAGCCTCTGCAAGTAGTTCCTCTGTTCTGATTCTTATTCTCTTTATCAGTTGTCCCTTAATTTTACTGTTACTTGATTAAGTTTGTGGTCTACTACCTGAAAGATCAAATCTCCTTACACCAATTGTGAATATTTGGACGAAGTAACTTTGATGTAACATTATGCGTATGGATATGGTGGATGATATCGTTAAGGTATTACAGTAGTATCTACTGAAAAGCGATGAAAGTTTTGATGAATGATGGACATGAGTGGGTTAATCTGAGGGGAGCTGGACAAGAAAGCAAGCTTCATGAAAATAATAGTTCGAAACCATGTGGAGTATGGTCATTTCATAAATGGGTAATGTTTTAAGATTATGCAGTGGATATGTTTTTGATCCTTTAAGTCTTACCATTTACCCGATGCTCCTTAAGTTGCCACAGAGGCCATTGGATTTGTCCTTCTGCCGAAAATATTGGAAATGGTAAAAGTTGTATCTTCCTGATGCTACATTGAGTTCACCTTTTACTCTTACATCAAGAAATAACTATAGTAAGATTAAAGCCTGCATAAGCTAACTGTTAAAATTAGTTAAAAAAATTTCAGTCAACCTTTAATGCCATAATGGGAGGACCAGAAGCTATTATTTTCCACCCAAAGTTGTAGGAATTGGTAGACCTTGTGATATATAAGTTCACATTGATAAAATGTGAAATTTAAAGTCAAAATGGTGCTTTTTTAGAAAGCTCTTAGTAAAGGTATAAAGTTACATTGCTAATGCCATATAAGTCCATACTGAAATTAGATTTGATGAAGCGTGGCAGCATAAAGTTTACAGAATATTATCTATAATTGATATTCAGACATAGATGTGTTTCAGATAAATAGAGGATCCTATGCATTGAAAAAGACTCTTAACACTAATCTATATAGACAAGATTTATCATCAGTAGTGTGGAGATGATGTATGAAGTTTGTAAGAATATGAAGGATTTCTCCGTATTTGACTGTTTTGTTTAATATCTAAAAAGAGGTACTCTTCATTGACATATGAGGATGCACACAATATATCTTTAAAATTCCCTCTGCAGCATCTTAACTGTGTATCACTGCATGCAATTTTTTTTCGCAGTTATTGTTGCTCATGTACTATTTTTGCCCAGGTTACTGGCTTGCATGAAACTTCTGAGGAGCAGTATAAAGCATTAAGTAGCCGGATTGAGACACTAAAGAGTTTGAAAGGACTAGGTTCTGTTGCGGCGACAGAGATTTCTGAGTAGATAGCTGGGATTAGTTATTGAGGTTTCCTGGATTGCCTGCTTTTGATTTTATGTTGAGCATGACATTTGGTGCCTTGTTTATTAGCAGACGATATCTTATAGAATTCTGTGATGCAATTTACTTGAAAAGGCTGATCTAAGAACTTAAGCTGGCCAATCAATTGCAATATGCTGACTATTATAAATCAGAATTTCTTAATAGCCATTTTCTTCATCTACACTTCATCTAATAATGACATCAAGTTATGTTTTGCCTTTGAGTATTCTTCAGGAAGTGCAAACGTTTGTCTTATCAAACTATTGCTAATAGTTGTTCAGAGTCATGTGTTAATCTATGCCGCGTGCATTATGTTTCAAGCAGTCTTCATTCGAGGAGTTTCAGTCTTAGTCAACGTGGGGAAAGACGAAGACGAAGACGTAGAGATCCCTATATGAGTTTCATCCCAAACCTAATGATGCATTTTTTATCCCAGCCATTGAAGTATTTAAACAATCACCTTGCCATATAACTATTATCATGTATTACATCTCACAACTGACGCCAACTTTTAGTTATGAAGAGGTTCAAATTTCCATTCTTGATCTTGTTCTATTGGTTTTTCGTGCTTCTTAAAAGGTGTTGATATGGCAGTCTATCTATAACCGAGTAGTTTCATTGCACCTTTTTTCTCTTGGTAACACAATGTCCCTTGTTATGTTATTTACCATGTCTCAATTAGGTATGCTGAGTATACACTTTCTAAATGGATGATTTATCTATCGAATCGCAAAGAGCGTAGAGAAGTACCATTGTATCGCAAGGAGTTGAACATTAAGCAAATACTTGGAGGCATGTTTGCCGGTGCTTATTAGTTCTTATCAAAGTTTATTTTAATTTTTTATTTCTAATAAATTCTTTACTATATTTTAATTTTCTTAAAAAATAATTTTAAAAATATAGAATTGTACGTCATAAAATTTTATTTTTTTAGATAATAAATTAAATTCGTTTTTTCGAAAAACTCTAAAATAAGTGTATTTTAAGAAATTTTTTTAAAGCACTCTATCTTGGATATTATATATGCTAAGCAAAATTAACAAAGAGATAAATTCAGCAAATTAAGCAGCAGCTAGCAATAATGATCAATATTGATGATCAGTTATTAGTATGTCTCCAGCTTCACAAGGAGAGCTGCTCTCAAGGTTTCGTCGCCACGGAGAGCCGGAGGAACAATCACCTCAACGTTCTCCTTCATCATTCTTGACACGCTGGCGTGATACTACGTGAAGTTCCTGAAGTGCGTTCATTAGCCGTGTCCTCAGATGGCTTACTCCCTTTGACTGCACCCGTAGTATCGCTTCCTCCGATCCGAACAGATTCATCTCTACCTCTGTTGTTGCTGCTGACCCGTTGCCGCAGTTGACAGTTGCTGATGTTGCGGTTGTAATGGTGCTCGTCGGTGTTTCCGCTGCTGCCCTAATGATTGTCCACCATGACCAGTTCTTTCTTGGATATTTTTGTAGCGTTCTCCAACTCCTTCACGTGTGTAAATGAAAAGCTTAAATCAACAGATCAGTTAAATCTGTAATCTGCATTTATATTATATTTTTCTCAGATTCCGCTAAATTAGGTTTTCTCTTGGTTCGACAAACCCGGTGAGGGAAGGAAGGATTGAAGGAACGGAGAGAGAAAAGATGCTATTTCATGACGTGTTTGTATTTTTCACTCCCTGCTATGTACAACGATAGCACTGTATGCCGCTTTACGTACGCGAGACCTTCCCTGCAATTAACAATACTCACAATTGTTGGGACAGATCGTAAACACAAGAACATTTCCTTTAAAACACAAGAACAGATCGCCACATATATCAACTTCATGATCTAAAGGCGAAAGCGAAGTATAAGATGCTTGATGTTTATTAGCTTAACCAACACAAATTAGTATAATGACTTTAATATCATTACTAGTGTATATATTAGATACATTATTACACTTGGAAGTGGTATGCCACAATAGAAATGCAGTTTGTTTTCGTTTGCAGTTTTTCGTTGTGCGAAATCCAGACCAAAAGCTGATTGATGGGAAGAGTTTTTCCTTAGGAGTGCAGTGCACCGGATCTATCAAGAAAGCGAACTGTTGTCGGAGGAAGAAGAGCTGCTGAAACAACAGCGAAGGATGAAGATGATCAAGAGAGAGAAGAAGCGTACGTGTTATCTGTTCAATCACTGAACCGTATCTTGGAGCGACAAAGGGTTTTCAACATTAGAAAACTGGAGAAAAAACTGAACGCTGCTATGCTTGCAAAGCTGGGGATCAGAACTTAAATTATTCAACATTATAATCACTTAATTAATATTGATTCTACTTATTGCATGCGCTTAGGTTGTGTTTGTTCAGCTATATATGATAAGTCTTTAATTTGTATCTTTGTTTCATGAGTATGATCTCTAAGTGTTTAGAGCAAGCTTGTGCAGTTGTGATTTGTAGGTAGCTAGGATGTGTCTGCTAATTTTAATTAATTGGAATTATATGTGTATTGATAAAAGATAATATATTTACTTTTCCTATCACAATGCTGACATATGCTATAACTCCGTTTGTGATGGCTTATTAGAAAAATAGTTTTTTAATTTTTAATTTTATATTTTCTAATATATATTTTATAAGTATATAAAAAAGTTATTTAAAAATTTAATAAGTGTAAAAAAATTTTCCGTAGTAAGAATTTTTTTATTATATATTATTATTATTTTTTTAAAAGTAAAAAAAAAACTTATTTTTTTAAAAAATAAAAATATTTTTTATTTCAAAAATATTTTATTTTATAAGAACTCCGAAAAATATTGATGACGCAAAGGTTAATTAAGATTTACTATGTTACATACTTATACAGTACATCGCCTATGAATTATATACTGTCTACCCATATGACAAGAGTTGGGAGTCGTTCGCTGCGAGGTGCTTAAAATAAAGATTTTTTTTGAAAAATAATTTATTTTAAAGTTTTTTATACAAATATTTATTATTTAATCTACAAAAAGAATAATAAAATTATATATATTCTATTTTATAATTTAGCTGTATTTTTTTAATTTAAAATATTTTAAAAAATTTATTAAAAATTTGAAAAGTTGAAATGAACGGAAAATGAATAAAAAACTTTGCACCTCTTGATTTAAGTTTGCAAAAAAAGGATAACCACTTAGGTAAGATTAACTTTAAAATTGTTATCAAGCGTTATACTTATTGAAATAAGCTGCTTATTTATATGCAACATGATCGTATAAAATGATCATTCTATTTACAAATTTTATTATAAATAAATATCTTATGAAAAGTTTGTAAATAAAAAATTATATAAAATTATTTACAAATTTAATATATATTACCTATTATATTCAAATGTATTTAAATTATTTCTATTCTTCAATCTTCATGTTGTAAATTACATTTTCAGGAAAACACCCTCAGCTTATTTTAGAAATAAACCAAGCACACTTATAAATAAGTTTCGTATAACATAAATAAATTTAATTATTTGTTTAAATTTAATCCATTTTACGTACATGTATTCCATTATTCGCAATTCCAGTGGTCTAATAAGAGCGTGTTTATCAACACCCCAAACTTACTTTTTTTTAAATTCACTTTTAATATAAAATATATATATAATTAAAATAAAATTTTTTTATTAATAAAAATTTTTTAAAATTTAATTTTAAAACTTATAAATATTTAAAATAAACTTTAAATATTTATTTGTATTAAATATTTTTAATTTTTAATTTGATTTTTAAGTTAATTTTCAAAAAATTTATTTGACCCACTTTATCTTCAAGATAAACACACCCTAATCCTTTGGAAAGGCGTGCTTAGCTTATCATCAACGACTCGTGAATCACAAGACGCATTTATTTAAAGAAGAAGATTATAAAAAAAAAGTTAAATGAAGATTTTGAGTGGCCATCTCATTCATTAGAAAGTTAAAAACTTTACTACTCCATCAACTGGTAAACGTCACGATTTTTTATCTTCCTTCTCTAAACCAAATTGAGCCGTTAGAGAAATAGCTTGATTCCAAATTAATTAGTTAATTAATTAAAGGTCTAATGTCATTAAGCATCTAATAATATTAGATTGTTAGTGGATTGATTGCTTTGCTTGCCATAAATTAAGTTATTTTCATCATTCTAAAACAAAGCAATTAATTTACACCTTATAATTGTACGGGCGATGGACAGACAATCATATTATAAGGTTAACGGAAAGCACAGGCCCTTAAATAGTCTATATTATTGGAGATCAGTACTATTAATAATCTTTTTAAGATCATTCTAGTTTAATTCTATAGGTTTCCATTAATTCTAAAGAACTTTGTGAGCAATTCTTTCGTTCACCCTTGTTTGTTTCTAACTTGAAGCTATGGTGTTGTTTGGCTAAACTTTTTATTTTTTTTTATTCTAATTTTTTTAATTCATATTTTTTAATAAAATTTTTATAATATTTTTAAAAAAATTATAAAAATATAAAACTATTTTTAGATAAAACAAAATATTATTTAGTATTTTCTAAGTATAAAAAATAAAACTTATTTTTAATATTTTTTAAATATTTTTTATTTTAGAAAAATTATTTTTCAAAAATATTTTTATACATTCTTAAAATCAACATTATTAACAAAACTCGTCGAATCAAGGTAGTATATAGTTTGTCTATTCAAAATCAAAATTATATTGTTATAGATACGTAATGTTGGAAAGATATAACCTCAAAGGAGTTAACTAACATAAAATATCTGAAAAGTTCGGTTCATATACTAAAAAACTCAATCCAATTCAAAAATTTAAACTAATAGGTTATAAAACTGTTTAGTATATTAACCTCTTCTCATCTTATCTTTATTCAATATGGGACTAATTTACTCATTCTTAACTAAAAATCTTCCTCTCAAGAGTGAGTCATCTATATTTTTTTCTCATCCGAATATCCTATCGCGCATGAACTACGTCGATCGCACAGAATTCTAGCCACTTGACCTCGAACACCATCACTACACACCAACAGTTAGCTTTCAGAGCTCAATTTGTTCCGAATTCTTACTCACACCTTGTGGAAGCCCATGTGAGTCATATTGCTCTTAACTTGCTCATCGCACTATCAGCTAAAGTTATAACATTCGTCGGTCGCCTTGTCTGCACACCATCTGCGCAACTAAGAGCCAACCATTAGAGCCCAACTTGTTCCGAATCCTTCTCACACCTTGCGAAAGCTCTATGTGAGTCACATTGCTCTTAACTTGCTCATCGCACTACCATCTAGAGCTGTAGCATGCGCCGATCGCCTTATCTGCGCACTGTCTGCGCAATTAAGAGCCAGCCATCAGAGTCCAATTTGCTACAAATTTTTGCTCACATATTGCGAAAGCCCTATGTGAGTCACGCTGCTCTTAACCTGCTCCTCCACTATCAGCGAGAGCTATTACGTGCATCGAGCTCCCTGCCAAATCATCGGCTTTGATACCACTATTGGGGAGATATAACACCGGAGGAGTTAACCAAGATAAAATACCTGAAAGGTACGATCCATACACTAGAAAGTTCAATCCAATTCAAAAACTTAAGCCAATAAAACTCTCTAGTATATTAACCATTTTCTCATCTTATTTTTATTCAATATGAAACTAATTTATTCACTTTCAACTCAACACGTAAATATATGTATTCATTATAAATCACAAGTATAAAATATAAGTTTACACATATAAACAGAATAGCAAAAGCACAAAGCTTTAAAGAAAATCACTAACCTCTAATCATAGCTAATATTTATCTTTCTCAAATTGTTCAAACTAAATTAGTAATTTCAAAAAAATAACAATACACTATAATAACATTAGGAGTATTTTCTTAAATTGTGTATTGAAGACATAAATAAATGCTATTTATGAAAAATAAAGTATTTTTCTTATAAAAAGTACCTCCTCAATATGATAACTAACAAATAACTATTTATATAAAGAATAATTATTAAGTAACTATATATAATAAAGAAAACTACTACTAATGAGCCTACTATAATTTCTATTATTTTTTAGATGAACCTTCAAAATCGATTTAAGAAGGGACGAGTTAATTGAGTTAATTTATAAAAATTTTGATTAATAAGTTCCTATACATAGCCGCAAGACAGCCGATTATAACAGTTTTAGATAGCTCAGGGATAATCGGACGGATATAATTGCTAAATAGCAGGATCTTAGTCGGTTATATGTAAGATAATTTCTGTAAAAAAAAAATTAGTGATTTTAGTAAGATTCTAAAGCACATAGAAAATTACACTAATTCCAGAGCAGAGACAACACAATAATTTACGTGATTCCGTAAGTTTTTTTATCTACATCTACGGTCATTCTTTAAAAATTTTTTATTGAGGTACATTTATCAAGATAAGTGCTTTCACCAAACATACTTATTTAATTTATTTTTTTGTACAAGATAAATATCTACAGCATATTAGACACTCATCTTTTTTGCTGTACGACTATAGCTCACTAAAACGAATAGTGACTTTGTCATGGGTTTCTACCATGCCCACTCACTAAGTTCTTCTAAGCATTTAACTTCAGTTTGCTGAGATTATTATAGGTTTGAGCATAGGATCGATCAGTTGAGTTTTTAACCATTAGAAGACAAGGTGAGGAAATCAAGAAAAAATACTACTAAGGGTTTATACACTATGTTGTTTTGCAGTAATAAGAATGTGTAGGCGTTTAAGGCTTCTCTGTGCGTATATGTTGTATGCTTCAATTCTATTTCTTTTTTTTTTTCTGCTTCGATCATTTTTTTCTGCTCTTATCTTCTGTTTATATGTTTTCTTCTTGCATGTTTCAAATATGAATTTCAGCCATTTGAAATCTTCCATTGGTACTTGCTCGTCTGCTACAGTCCTGATCGTTCTTTCTGTTATGCTCTGTGTCTCATCTTTAGAACTTCTTTAACTGAGATGATAGTTGCTTTGTAGATTTTTAATTAGGCTACCTCCTTGTATTTAATTTTACTCAGTTGGGCTAAGATTTTAGTTTCCATCAACATTGAATATAACCAGTGTGTATTTTGAATCTACTGCTCTCTCATGCACCTACTTGCTAAGGCTGAGAAGACTTCTTCCTTAGTGTGGCCTCTAGTAACTTAATCCAGTTTTCCAACATTAGGTTAAGTTGAATTCAAATTTTTAGCTCTTGAAATTGTTGATCGGCTTGGAGTGCCTCCCGCGAACTGGTGAACCTTCCGAGCAGCTACGGATTCATCGATCTTACTGTTTAGCTCCATGACTTGAATTTGGTTTTCAATGGAATGAGCCTTAAGATTGAATCAATTTCTTCTACTTGTGTTGAATTGATGGTCTCACTCTTAGACCCTTTTTTGTGAATTTTTTATGAACTTTTATTAGGTGATTATAATGCTTCATTGTGTGGCTGGATACTTGACCTGGTAGATGATTGTAGCTAGGTGTATGACCTTGTTGCATGGCTGCAACTGACTAGTGGATGATGTATTATACTCTTCTTTGTAGCTTGATCAGTGAATTCTTGTGCAATTGAAGGAATCTGAATATTGAACTATTTTTTGTAATGTTTCAGTGATCACTACTATGTCATCTTCTTAGTTCTTAATTTTTAACCTACTGCTTAGTGTGCATTGATCTTATTGTTGGTATTGTGTGCTGCTGGTACACTGCTCCAGTTCTGATGCAATGTTGATTCTTAATTGAGGTTTAGAGCAGATTCGAAATCTTCTTTGAAATATTGGTATGGCATCGATCTTCTCGGGTTGGCTTTTTGGTTCAGCAGTAAGAATATGTAACATCTACGAAGTTGGCTGCTACTCCTTTTGGTCCTGCTCGATTATCTTGCTTGAACGCTTTAGTGTGCGTTTGGAAAAACATTTCCCAAACGTTAATTTTTAATTTTTAATTATATATTTTTTAATATATATTTTATAAATATTTAAAAATTTAAAAAATATAAAAAAATTTTATGTAGTGAGATCTTTTTATTATATATTTTTATTATTTTTTTAAAATAAAAAATAGAGTTTATTTTTAAAAAATGATAAAAATAATTTTTATTTTAAAAAAAATTTTACTTTATAAACACACTCAAACGCTCCCTTAATGTTTTGCTTTTATACTTGCTCAAAATTTCAATCTTGTGCCGCATACAAAAATATCACATAAATATAGCTGAATGTTCAGCGACTATATGTAGATAAAATATTAGCTGGTTTATTGTAAGCTATGTGTAAGATGATTCATATCCGTAAATTCTCACAGAAACAAGTACCTGATTAGTCTATCCAAACTTATAAAATATAATATTTAATTTTGTATTATTATCAAAATCATGTGGGGCTTCAATAGTTATATTAAAATATTATGTAATATAAAAGTGAAAAACATAAAAATTTCCTAACATTTATATGGTCCCAAAACTGATTCTATACTTTTGAAAAATAATATAAAATCAAATCAATTTTAACGCGATGAAGGTCACTGGTCTGAGTTCTAATTCTGTTTGACATCAATTCAGCATTGTTATATCACGGTTGCAATAGTGATAAAAATGAACGTCCAAAATAAAAAAGTACAAAACGTGCAAAAGCTTACTCTGGAAGAAAACAATGGCAGTCCTTAGAATTTAAGAACCTAAAAAGACCGAAAATTGTTGTTAATAACAACGATTACTTATCACTTTACGTTAAAAGTAATTTAAAATTAACTTTTTACAAACTATTTTAAATAAATTTATAAATTTCTTTCTACTAATATTTTTTAACATCTTATTTTTAGAATTAGCTTTCTAAAAATTTACTTTCAAATTTAAAGACATCTTTAAAACTTATTTATTTTTCTTAGAATTCATTCGGAAGTGATTGTTTTTCAAAAAAGATATTTTTAAATACTTTTATAATTTTATAAATTTAATTTTGATAATTTATGTTTAAATAATATATTTTTATTTGTTTTGAAGAACTTATTCTTTGAAACAAATAAACACGATTTTACTGTAATCGGACAACCCTACAGTAAACGGAAACCACTAATAAACGGAAAGTTTACGTTTACTTTTTAACTGATTTTTATTTTAATTTTTTATGCCTTAGTTATAATTAATTTTTGCAATATTTTATAAATTTATTTAAAAACTAAAATATTAATATATTATAAAAGTTATTATAATAATTATTATTTTTTTAAAAGAAAAATAAAAAAATAATTTAAAATTATCTTTTATTTTTAAAAAAATATTTTGTTAGTACTTCGAACGTCCCTTTTCCAGGGTGCATATTTTTTTCCTTTTGTAAATCGGCACGACAGCTGATCGAAAAGTGTTCTTTCCCCTAGAGAAGAGGAAGGAGAAGATATTGGTTCTTTTCCGTCGCAGTGATCTCTCGCTTTCTCTCTACTCTTCTCTCTCTCTCTCTCTCTCTCTCTCTGCATTATTAATACCCAAACTGGCTTCAAAAATCTCAGACGCTCTTCAGAACAGTGAAAATTTTACAGCTAGCTAGCTGTTCAATTAATCAATTGCAACAAACGATAGAATCAATGGTTTTCTCTTCTTCGTCTTCATCTTCTTGTTCTCAATCTCTACCTCTCCGGTTGCGACTGCAGCGCCTGCTCCATGACAGCTCTGATCACGAGCCCTGGACTTACGCCATCTTCTGGCGTGTTTCTCCTGAGCACCAGCTGCAGGAGGGTTCCGATTCTCCGGTGCTCGCATGGGGCGATGGGTATTTTCGTGGAACCAACGGTAGCGACAAGACAATTTCGTTTTCCTGGAGAGCGGCCAGCTCTAATGACTATGGCGACGGCATCACCCATTCCGAGTGGTTCTACTTGGCATCGCTCAACCAATACTTTGTTGTGGGAAGAGAAGCATCAGCCGTGCCTGCCCGCGCCTCGGCGTTGCGGTCGCAAGTATGGCTTGCGGGTTGGCGCTCGCTGCTGGCCTGCGGCTGTGACCGAGCGCTTGAAGCGCAGATGCACGGCATCGAGACTCTCGTCTGCTTCCCTGTCGCTAACGGTGTCCTCGAGCTCGGTTCAACTGAAACCATCCTGGAGAACTCGGTCCTTTTACACCGTGTCAAAGCAATCCTGGAATTCCCGGCGGAGACTACCGTAGCAATAACATTACCACCTCCTGCTAACCGGCTGCCGTCATCGTCGTTGGGTTCCAAACACTTGCGGTACCCACTTGAGGACGAAGTGGTATTGGTGGATCAACCACAGGGGAGCAGAAAGAGAGGGAGGACAGTTATTAACGGAATCAAGCGAGAAACTCCACCGAACCATGTGGAAGCGGAACGACAGCGAAGGGATAAGCTCAACAGCAAGTTCTGCGCCCTGCGCTCGGTGGTGCCCAAAGTTTCCCGCATGGACAAAGCCTCTCTGCTGAACGATGCTGCATCTTACATCAAGGAACTCACCGTCCGTGTAGAGGAGTTGGAGACTGCGTTGAAGAAGCAGGAAAAGGAGGCGTTAGTCGGTTCGGTAGAGCGAAGAAGCAGCAACTCAACTGTGAGCTCCGGTGGTGGCGCAGCAGCGACAATAGATGTGGAGGTCATGACCATGAACCTGAAGGATCAGGCTATGATCAGAGTTCAGTCAGAAGGCATAAGACACCCTTCGGCAAGGGTGATGATGTTGCTGGAGGAGCTTGATGTAGTGGTGCTCCATGCCGGTGTGTGCACCGTGAAGGAGACTGTGGTTCAGAATGTTCAAGTGAAAGATCCACAAAACCTCACCGGTAACGGAACCCTCAAAGCTGCTCTTCTTGCCAAGCTGCAGCAACCGAACTGATGATCGCATATAGCTCCTTCTGTTGCAATTAATAGTGTCTACGAATATTACTGTGGGATAAGCTGTTGTGATTTATAGCTCCTGCGTGCCTATAACGGGTATTATTTCTTGTTGAAATAAAATCATCAAGCAAGTGTGAGGATGGAATCAGTATCAAGATCGTTCGAAAAAAATTGTTAATTAGAAATCTAGTTTGATTAATTACTTTCTATATTTTATGCTTCATCCATATGAAAGTACATTTAAGACCAAGCTAGCTAGCTTTTCTTAATTAGTTATTGTTTCCCTCTTGTTAATTTTCGTTTTTTCTTAATCTGAGGAGATTAATTAATGTTAAAATCAACGTAACTGATGTTAAGGTTTTAATCATGATAGTATAGTATTATAAGGCAAAGAGAAGGATTCAGCTTAGATTTGCAGGAGTTGAGGAAGAATAAAAAGAACAGCATGAAGAACTTCTCTCTAAAATATATACTGAGATCAAGGGACTAGCTTTGCTCAATCTTTACAACCCTTCCTCACTTGCTAGTCTAGTCACTAAAAAAGTATATCATTAGCAACTAATCCAATACTGGGCGCTAAAATATCCAACAATGACCGCCTATGACATGGTGGTTTAAATAAAAGTACAGCGATCGGAAAACAAGAACGGTCTCTATTGTCCACATATTCATGACCAAATAAAAGAGCGGTCGCTACTTTCTTAAAAGGCTTAGTGAATATTTTGGACTCAGTCGCAAATCCTAATGTCATAGTGACCGCTGAGAGACCGGTAGCTAATGCCATGAACTTTAGCGATTGTTTTGCTTTCCGGTCGTCGTTAGTTTAACTCAATTGCTGCTTTGGTTGGTGTTAACCTAATCTAAACCGACATTTCCACTTGTTGGTCGCTATTGTCGATAAAAGATAATAATTTAAAATTATTTAATAAAAATTTATTCAACACAATGTAAACCGTTCGATATGATTTATATTATATATATATCATATTGATAAAATTTTAGATCATTTAGATGATATTTTGTATTCGATCATAACAAATAAATAACTGATGGATATATACGATTTAAATTTTATTAGCATAAATTGGAGCAATAGTTGATATTCAAAATTGAAAAAAATTTGTGTGAACAACAATGCAATAGTATACATATATTCAATAGTTTAGATTTTTATTTATTCTTGTCATTGTGTAAATTGAATAAATGAATTAGCGACGATAGGATGAGTTAGTTTAGGAACATGATACATATACTCTTTCATTATATTACTTACCTATATAATCTAATTTATATTTCAAATAGATAATCTAAACCGTTGGATAGATTTGCTACTATAACATTATCATTCACACAAGATTTTATGAAATTTGGATAGGAGTTAATATTATGATTTCAATCGTATACGTTAACCAATTATTTATTAGGATGGAATAGAAACATAATCTAAATGATTTAAAAATTTTCTAAGAAAATATATAAAAAGTATAAGTTATATCCAACGATTTATATTTAATTAACATTCTTTTAATTTATTTGAAATTTTTATTTTTTTAAGTAATATGACCACAATCTATCTGATCCCTTTTGCTAGTAAATTAACGACCAGTTTGAATATGCAGTCGATGTTCTTAAAAGTATTAGCGACCATGGACGTATCTGGTCGCGATTGGTTTTGCAATAGGGACTAGCTTGATACTGGTCCCTGTTACGATATAAAATAAAAATTTTAAAATAATTATTATAAATTTATTTAGTAAAAGTAAATTATTTGATGTAATTTATATTTTTTGTATATTATGTTAAAAAAAATTTAAATAATTAATAATATTTTGTACTTCATCAAATGAAATGATTGTTAAATGTATAAGATTTAACAATTTATAGAATTAAATTATAGTTCTAAAATTTATCCAAATGTGAAAATTTTATTTAAACAGTAAAGTTGTCAAATAAAATATATCTAACGGTTTAGATTTTCTGTTTGAAATATCAAAATAGAATAGTTTGTATAGTTTGGCCTAAGTAAGAAAATGTATATAATTCTTATAAATTGTAACTAACTTAACATTCATTTTCAAGCTAGTTCTCGTACTTAATTTATAGACTTTCAATTATATATAAAATGAAAGATCAGTACTGATAGATATATTCTTTATGACAATTATTTTTTACAAAAATTTTCGTCAAATTTGAATATGGTCTTTAGATGTTTTCATATAGATTATTAAATTTTATACGTCTATACTATAGCGATGATAGAGATGTAGTACACAATTTTTTATAAATAATTCAAAATTTTGTCTACATAATATAAGAAAGGTCTACATCACATCTAATGATTTGGATTTAGCTAAACCAATTCATACTAATTCCTTTTAAATTATAAATATCATTTGTAAGAAGGAGTAGCTATTGTACACACATTAGCGACCGACCGTAATAGCTATCGACATTATGCTAAGCTTTCGCGACTATGAATAGAATATGATAGAAAATATTTTGATTATTAGCTATCGACCCTGCTTCACCTCAATCGTAGTTAATATGATCATAATCAACAACGACTATTTTATTTTATAAGTAGCGACCATTCAGGGTTAATACCTAATGTTTTATTTAAACTGGCTGGGTCAGTTTTTTCTTCCCGATGTTTTATTTAATATTAGTTTTATAAGCTAACAGTACCAAATGACATGAAACTGAAGTCGATACGATCGGGTCGAGAAGTATGACTTGCATGAAGAGTCAGAATCAAATTTGAAAGTATGAGGGAGTAAGTTAGAACTAAGTATAGGTTTTATAAATTTTGATATACAACATCTTAATTTAACACAATTTAGGAGACCAAAATATAAGCTAAACCATTAAAGGAACGAAATTGGCGTCGACATTATCAGATCGACAAGTGTGACTTGCAAAAAAAGTCGGAATCAAATTTGGAGGTCCAAAAAATAAGTTATAAGTAAGTATATGTTTTAGAAATCTTAATATATAATAGTTTAGTTTAAACAACATATGTGATCAAAATATAAATTAAGTTGTCAAAAGGGCACGAAATTGGTGCGAATGCGATTATGTCAATGAGTCTGACTTGTAAGAAGAGTCAAATTAAATTTGAAATTTCGAGAAGTGAATTAGAAGCAAGTTTAGATTTTACAAATTTTAATATAAAATAGCTTATGTTAAGACAATATAGGGGATCAAAATAAAAATAAAATTATCAAATCGTGCAAAATTGGTGCCGATATAGTCGAGTTGACAAATGTGACTTGCAGGAAGAGTCGAAACAAAATTTGAAATTTTAGAGAGTAAATTAGAAGCAAGTATAGATCTTTAAAATCTTAATATAAAATAGCTTAATTTAAAACAACATATGAGTCAAAATATAAATTAAGCTATCAAAAGATACGAAATTGGCGCTGATACGATCATATAAATGAGTGTGACTTGTTAGAAAAGTCGGAATCAAATTTGGAAGTTAGGGGAGTAAGTTAGAAGCAAGTTTATGTTTTATAAATCTTAATATAGAATAATCTATTTTAAAGACAACATATTATCATATTTGTTCCATATATATATATCTCAATTTGGTTAAACATTTTTATTTAATTTCATTTCAAATTTATAATTGTTTGCCTTTCTAGAGAGAAGTGCGTCGTCATTACTTAGAACTTTTGTTAGTTCTTGTATTTTGTTTGTGAAAACTACATTTTTGTGATATTCTTTATTGTATTTTTATTTATTATAACTAAGAAATTATTAATATACTTTATTTAATATTATTAAAATATTTGTTTTTGATATTTGAATTAGTTTTCAAATGAAGAAATAAAATTATGTAAAGGTATTAATGACCGCCGGAAATAGTCACTAAAATATAGATAGTGAAACCATATGTGACCATTCGGCATTCGCTGATTCCTTATCTATGACCAACGTTTGCAGTCGCTGATGTAAACAACAACGAACAACAGAGGCGATCGCTAATATAATAAAAGCGACTAACATGTATATGTCGCGGAAACCTACCGCGACTTGGCAGCAAGGGGTCGCTGATACGCTCGAAAACGATCACGAAGAATGGTCACTGAAATGTCCATCCGCAACCGTGCGCTGCGGTCTTAGAAACTTTTAGCAACCGTCTTTCAGCTAGTTGCAGTTTTGTCAAGTAACTTGCTTCTGCGTCAACGACTAGTTGACTCAATCGTTGGTTATACGTCAGTGATTAATTGACTCGGTCGCGGATACTCGCACTAGTCAATCACAAATATCGTGAAGTATTGACAACCAGTTGCACCATAATGCTGCAAAAGCCT
This sequence comes from Acanthochlamys bracteata, assembly GCA_019914995.1. NCBI lineage: Eukaryota > Viridiplantae > Streptophyta > Magnoliopsida > Pandanales > Velloziaceae > Acanthochlamys > Acanthochlamys bracteata. The sequence continues at coordinate 3,999,536 of CM034126.1, forward strand.
TCTGCAACCTGCCTAGCACGACCGGTAAGTCCATGAACTAATTTTACCGGAGGGTTTATGCAATAAATATGTATATACATGAAAATCCTAACAAGCGAAATCTGGAAGCTGTATATAAGCGAAAAGTAGTTATGAAGTATTTCCGTATATGTGCATGCTTAATATGGTTAATTAGCATTTCGGAGATTGAGAACTTTGAAGAAGTCTCTTGAAAATTATTGAACACAACGCCAAATTTATTAATATGAGAGGAGATTAGTATGCAACATTAGCTATATATATAGAATTTACCAATGCTTTTCGATGTGTATGTTGTGCAAAATTCTTTGGGCTGTGATCGATGATGTGCATGCTTTAAGAAATAACTCCACGAGAATGAAAGTAATCTTCCAATTAACGTCCATACATTAATTTTAACGTTTATTTGTCACAAGTGCCTTATTAGAGAAATAGAAGTCCATACTAACATGCCCAGATTTAATTAATTGCAGCCTTTTTCTTGAAAGATACGTGTCTAAACTATTAACAGGTTGCCAGAATAAATTAATATATATTAACCATGTATAATTTCTAATTTTATTACTTTTTTAAATAATAATAAAAAATAAATTCAAATCTTTATAAATATTATTTTAATACTAATAATAAAAGATATAGAATAAAATATTTCTTAATATTTGTCTTTCGACATAGCGATTTTAATTTTTTAAAAGTGAATAGATGCAAACTATTTGTGCTTTAATGAATTTGAATATAATAGCTATCTGTTTTGAAAATAAAGTAAACTATTTGTCTAAAATGAAGCAGACAACTGCTATTTAATAGAACGAATTATTCATCTTGAAATAAAACAAATTATTTATTTTAAAATAAAATACGTTATAAAAGCCTAAAAATAGAGTGAATAATAAAATTAAATTTACTTTATATTTTTAACAAATCCTATTCAATTTGTTTTAATACGATGTGACAGATTTAATATTTTTTAAAAATTAGTTGGGATAAAAATATTAAATCTAAATTTTTATAAATATAATTTCAGTGCTAAATTTTTAATACTATCATACAATAAATTCAAAAAGGCGTGTTTAAATGATGCGCATTATAATAAATTAACAGCATTAATGATTTATTAATTAGTATTAAGTCTTCTTCTATGCCGGTTAAAATGCATGGTTAAACTTTAAACTTTTTAACAGATTGAGGTTTTTCTAATAGACTTATTTAAACTAAAATATCTTCTACTTTATATTTCATAAATTAATTCTGATAGACCTGTCATTAGGCTAGCGATTGAAAATATCAACATGTACTATATTAATACATTAATAACTTGTTTAATATAAAAATAAAGATAGACACCAACTCATTAACCCTAATTCTACACCTATGTTGGCCCCTACAAAATAAATAGTTGTAAACTTAAACGCTCAAGATCACTGTACCTCGGTGGTGTTCTTTTCTGTCACATGACTATGGAATTCGCAGTATATGAAAAGTCTCTTAAAAAATATAGTGATATTTCCAATCTGCTACCTTATGTTCTACTTTAATTTTTTTGAATTATTTCTTTTCATGGAATTATGTATTACTTTTTAGTTCCTTTGAACGGGAGGCAAGAATTAACCCAAAACATTTAGGTCACTCAGAACATAATGTGTCAAAATAATTTTGGATAAAAATGGGTTGTAGATGGTGAGATGACACGTAGGTCAATTTATGGAAACTTTAATGAAAAATTATTATGTATTTGTTAGTGAAACTATCTATAAACTATGATCTCTTTTTTATTTCAAAGTTTTAAAAGAAAAAATTATAATAATAGCTAATCAAACTAAAAAATGGCTTTGGTCTTATGAAGACAAAAGTTTTATTGAGTTAGTGGGGATGTTTAAGTTCAACATAAACTTATTTACATAGTTGTAAAAATCGGACCAAATATTGAACCGAAAAACTGTCTGGATCAATAAGTCACGGGTTAATCCGTCGGATCAATAGATTGAACCGCTATATCAAAAATACTAAAGTGTTTACGGTAGTGCGAACGCTTATTATTTAAAATAAAATAAAATAAATTTTTTCTTTATTAGAAAGCATTAAAAAAATAAACTAATAAAAAATATATAGAAAAATAAAAAAAATATTTTAAATAATAAATTTCAAAAGAAATTCTTTGTTTTAAAATAATTTTGTTATTTTTCTTACGATTTAACAAAATTAGTAATATAAAAACTTAAAAATCACTAATAATAAATATTTACAAATAAAATATAATAAACTTATTTTTTTGTATTATCATATCTAAATATAAAATATAAACTACATATCGTATTTCAATATAAAACTACTAATAATTATTTTTGCATCAATATATTATAAATTAAATTTTTTAAAATTTAATTTAATCCAATTCGATCCGGACGAACGGGTCGATCGGATCGAAGCGGATCAGAACGGATCGATTACATAAATGGTTTTATTATAAATTCTGACCGATTTATATTTCAAATTGACGATTTCTGAGTCAATCCGAATTGTCACTTCTCGAATGTAACAAGAGACTAGCCATAATATAGTTATTTCGTTTGCAGTGTTAGTGGAAAAACAATTACTTATTATTATTCGTACTAATAAAATTTGTATTTATTGTACCGTCTCCTCCTAAGTAGATTCGGACAAAAAGAAAGCTTTTTCTTTCTTTTTTCTTTCTCTTTCTTTTTTAAGAACATAAACAAAGGAAGCTCTGAGTAAATCCCCACAAGGGCCAGAATCGTTTACCGTCCTTCTCTGGAGATAACTGTAGTATCAAATCTCTAAATTAAAAAAATTGGTTAATTATTTAGACCTAAATATTTTTCACATATAAATATATACATATTTTAATATTCAGTTATATAAAATTATTAAGAAATATTAATTAAGCCCAAATTATTCAATTTGACCCAATCTAATGCTGGATGTTGGTCTATAACTAGCTAATTTATTTTTTATTTGAGTATGATTTTAGAATTATACGCTAATAATTCTTATCTAACTTATTTGACTATTTATTTTTTATTCGAGCCCGTTCGGACTTTGATACTACTAATTTAGGCTAATTTAGCTTGAAGGTCTAACAATATTTCTCCAACAATATATTATATGCCTCCACTCTTCCAACTCTAATAATAATCAAATCTTTAAGTTAAACAATTGGTTAATTATTTAAATATTAATATCTTTTATATATAAATATATATTAATTTTAATATTTAATCAATATGAAATTTTTATAAAACGTAAATTATTAAGCCTACTGAGTCAAGGGTCTAACTGACTCAGTTTGATAAAATATTAGTCCATTTTTAGATTAATTAATTCGTTTTGTACTTGGATATCATTCTAGATCCTATGCTACGAGCTCAGGCCGGCCTATCTTGCTAGGCCGTTTTTTAGTTAAACTCGTCTGACTTTTCACGCTACTAACGGTTCTAACTTAACGTGAAGGCCCAACATTACCCAAATGGCAAACTTCACAACTAAATTGGGTTTTTTTCCTATTAAATGATATCAACCATTTTAGTAAAGAGCAAAAGTGTCAGGCCGTTCTTATTTTTTACTAAACTTATTTTTTTCTCGCAAAGAAATGATTCGAAGAATTTCTATATTTATTTTGCACTAGAAATACCACATACATCAAATTGATTTTTTTGTCTAAAAATTTGCTTTTCAAGAAACCTCACTTCTAATTACATTTAATAAAAAATATATAAAAAGTTACTTTCAATCCTAGTTGGCAGACCCGGACGGTAAATCGGTCCGAATTTATAAAAAAACCGTTTATATAATCGACCCGTTTTGACTCACTTTTGACCCGTTCGATTTGTTTCAACCCGGTCGATCCGTCCGTCCGGATCAAACCGGATTAATTTTTTTTAAAATTAATTAAAAAAATTTTTAAAATTAATTAAAAAATTTTTTTAAAATTAATTAAAATTTTTTTTTAAATTAATTAAAAATTTTTAAATTGATGATATATTTAATACAAAAATAATTAGTAATAGCCTATGTTGAAAAATAATATGTAGTTTAAATTTTGTATTTGGATATGATAATGCAAAAATATAATTGCTTATGTCTTATTTGTAAATATCAATTATTAGTGATTTTTAAATTTTTATATTGTAAAATATTTAGAATCAAATATGTATACCTAAAAAAATTTGTTATATCTCTTTTATGATTTCTCTATTTTATGATTTTATTTTTTCTAATCTCCTAATTTATTTAAATATTTATTATTATAAATTTTACTTGTTATTATTGTTATTGGTGGTGGCAATACTTTAATTTTCGCTGTGATTATTATTGCTGTTGTTGTTGATAGTAATGCTATAATAAAAATATTTTAGTTTTTTGCTATGATTATTATTGCTATTATTATTTGTAGTATTATTGGTAATAGATTTCTTACTGTAATTATTGTTATTATTAATTAAAAATACTTTAATATTATTAATCCGACAATTCGACCGATTGACGCGACGGTTTGACCCAAGAACCGTGATCCGGACAATTTTTCGGTTTGATGTCCGGTCCGGTTCTTACAACTATGCTTTCGATTCTTCACTTTTATAAAAATAAATACAAAATATCACTTTTAATGTTAACTTCCAACTACAAATAAAAATAAAAACTCAATTAAATTTCAATAACTATTTTTTGAGTAATTCGCTTTTAACTCACGTTTAACAAAAGTTAAACGAGCCCTCAACATCTGCATGTATTGCCGAAACTTTCAAAATATTTTGATGATTACAATAATTAAAAATTATAATTAATAAATTTAAGTGAACTAATAATTTGAATAATTTTTAAATATAAATTCAATCCATCTTTCTCTTTTTTAGTTAATTTTGTAGGTTCTTCTAACACATTATCATATAATAAAAATTTTGGTTTCCAAAAAGAGCAACTTCAAAGAACTGGGCTTATCCCGTCTTCTAGCGTGCCTCTCCTGAGCACTAGCTGCAGGGAGACTCCGGTTCTCGTCCAGTGTTCAACTCGGATGAAGGATACTTCTGTACAGATTAAATTTGAAGAGCACCAGCTGCCGAACAGAAGAGAATTGTTGAAAAACTTTCCTTTGATCCCAAGAGAATTTATGAAAACCATTAAACCAAATTTATTACATCAGTTTACATATATATCCTTTGGTAAACAAAACAAACAACCAAGAGCATACAAAACTTTCTTTTTCAGAAATCTACGATCGTGCCTAAAATATACAACACTAGACTTCCAATTGGAAAAGAAAAAAAAGAAAAATAAAATATGAACATCAGAAAGAACACAATATCAACAATGGTGGGTTGGGGTTGGGAAACTGGGGGGTGTTTTTTTCTCAAGCCCAGGCTTCTCTTCCTTCTTCCCTCAGTTCCTATCACAAGGTCATCTGATTTCTTTACGATTTGCTCAGTTGGAATACAGAATGTGCACAAAGCTTTCTCACCCCTTTCCTCAAGTTCAGCTTGTCGATTATTCCTTCTGAATTCCTATTTGAGCCACTTTCATCACTAAGGCAACCTGATAGAACTTCTACTGCACTATCAGATGGAGTCTTTTGCCCATGGACTTCATCCTGTTTTTCACCAGCCATACGCCGAACTCCAAAACTGTCGACTTTGTAGTCACCTTCAAGACAGTGGCCATTGTTGAATAAAAACTTTCCGAATGCAGCCCTATCAAAATAATGGAACCTGTTGAGTTTCTCGTCATATGCACCAGCGGATGTGTCAGAGGTTTGAGTCTCATCCTTGTCACTTGTTTCAGAGCAGGATTGGAAGGATCCAACTTCTGCAGCCTCCTCCCTTTCCCGCAACATCTTCATGATCAACGTCTTTAAGAAGTTCATTACTTGGACAGCATGAATAAGTGCAGTTAATGGATCTGCCATCTGGAATAGGAAAAACATGAGCCTATTAGCAATGCTAGTCATGTGCTGTGTGTAGAGGATTTGTACTGATAATCAATTTGCCAAAAGAATACCTGAGTCATGTTTGGCGCAAATACCATAGCAATATTTCTAGCATTCATTTTATTCTGAAGCTCATGCTCAGCAACATCTGCCATCAAATTAACAGCCCAATCAAGCAATGCTGCTTCTATGGGCGGGAGTCTCCTGACAAGAGCAAGGCATTCTTCTTCAGAGTTACAATGCATCATCTCATCTGGCGTAATTGAGTCAAGTATCCCTGTTGGAAGTTCTCTAAACCATGCCTGCAGTTACAATCAAGGAAATTATTTAGAACACAACCTGAAAGATTCCTGGGAGTGAGAAGTAAGCATATGTGCTACCAAATTGTTTCCAAAGCCATTCCTTCTTTTAACAATCTACAAATACTAGATTAAATTCAAATTTCTATTTAGGAATTAAATTTCATCACAATCTGTCTAGCCCACTGCTTCATATCCTTCAAAGAGTCCCCCCAGACGAATTATGAAAGGCACAAGGACAGCACTTCAACTGACTAAAGAGGGGCAAAGTTCTTGTATGACATCAATTAACCAAATGTACAGTGAAAATCAACAAGCACAAACACCATTTCAATGAGTTCAGGAGTTGATTTGGGTTCCAGAACCTAGTACTCAGCATGTCATGAATCCATAATGTAATCGCAGCAGTCCAAAAAACTTGGCTTACATAGAGTAAACATGTACCTACATGCGAAGCAAAAGAAATCTTTTAGTATTTGGCACTTCGGAGTTCCTTAACATAATTCAGAACCAACTAGCTTTCACATAATATGTTAACGAATTATGAACTAGTTCACAATGCATATGTCTTGACATTTAATTCTGGAGAACTTTTCAGCATCTCTCTGCAAATAGAGAAATGACATCCTCAAACTTTTGGATTCCAATACTCTAGCTTTACAATTTAGCTTCGATAGGTAGTCCTTTAAAGATGATGATATGAAGTTTGGGATACCAAAACCAGGTGATCATGACCTTTTACAATAATTGTTAAGATGCAAAATGTAACCAGGATTGTTTGTAAGCAAACAAACAATAAATGTAACCATATGGTTTCTGCATGTTAAGTGATTTACTGTGTGATTATCATCAATATAGATATCCAATGCATTTGACGCTCACGATGTATAGACACAAGTCAGGAAATCTATGAACATAATGACGAGAATAAAGTACTCAGTACCTTAATTAGACCTGCCAGGCAATGCAAATCAATATCTTCTGGGACTACTCCTTTGCTCAGTTGTTCCCTAACATAAACCTCTTGACCATCCACTGCATTGATTCTGAAAATGCCTTCTACCTTTAAGAGGGAAAGGAACCAAAAAATTTCAAGAACCATACACATTCAAATTCCAATTATCAAACTTCAAAAATACTATGTACCTCCAATCCTCCTTGTGAATATAAATGCTGCTGCATTAAGAGCATTATTGTTGGAACACTGTTTCCTCTAGAATCATATGAACATTGCATTGATGTCGCCGACACTCCAAAGACACTTGTACTGTAGGATAGAGTGAAAATGTTGCTATAATCAAACTTTTATGGAAAGCTAGTATGCATTGAGCATATGAAAGATGCTCCAAGGAAAAATAAATAATTAGTAACGGTCCCATTTTGGAAGTACAAGATAAGCATCAAGACATAATGCCTACCAAAGAGAGTTCTTGAGGGTTAAATGGAAAACTACAAGGACTTTTAAACTTTCAAAATAATTGAAACCTCACACGTTACGAGAATCAAAGAAAGTTCTCTTGGCTAACATCTCCTACTACTCTATTGCTCCAAGCCTAAGGAAAACATTGTCAGACAAAATTTTAAGATTGATTTATCAGCTTCATTACACAAAATGCATTTGCTCAATATCAACTATTCCCATCAACAAATCAGAAGCTTTGAGCTAAATATCCTAGAATGTTGATTCAAATAGGGTAACCTGCACATCCGTTTGTACCATCAGCAGACAAATATAATATAATGCAAATCCAGAAGAAATTAGAACTTACAAGATGGGATGGTTCTCTCAATCTAAGTGATACAGTAAATGAATGTCATAAGTCATCAGTCTACTAGAGTTGTCTTTTACTGGGCTTGATATATATGGAATCTATTGAATTTCTCTTATAACCCAGAAAAAATCTCCCAGGATTGTTTATCATATATCTACACAAATGTATGGATTGTCCCATAGTTTTTGAGCAATTAAATTTAGTGTAGGAAAAAGATGTTCTGTAAAAAAGGCAAGTCTAGTCAATCAATGTAAAAGTTTTTTAAACAAAAGTAATGAAAGACATGTTAACTGATTGATTCGGTGTATTCCTCGGCACAAAATGCAGCAGCAATTTAAATCACGAAAGAGATGCAACAACAAAATTCTTCATCATGCCTATTAAGAAAACAAGTATTATAGTTTTGTGTGCTCTTAGATCACCAACGCATACACAACACCTGCTGATAATTCCATTGCACAGGGTAGATCAAAATAAAACGAAAAACATGAACACAGCAAAAAAAAAAAAAAGAACAAAAAGCTCCTGTAAATGCATCAACTACATGTACCGTCCAGCTGGGTGCTTACTTCTAGCACATCTTTTATTATTTTGGTCCCAGCATGTGTATACCTGCCGTAGGTGTGGATAACCTTGATCTGCATAAATTCCCAACCACCGGACCAAATTCAAATTTTAAACTGTTCCTCTAAGAATCCAAATTGCCAAAAATTTAAATTGATTATAAGAATCAAATCTCTTTCTCAAATGAACCCTGATAACAGCGCAACTGCTTCACAATCTTCACTTCACTGCTTCTTCATTACCCACCATTACTGTTTTTCATTCATAATTTATAGCGTAATACTATTCAACCACAAGAATCACAAAGTGCTGCACTCTCACCATCATTCAAGAAAGCAACAAAATGTTTCAAATTTTCTAAAAGTTCCATCCAATCCCAACTGATAAAAACCAATTTTATACGAAGTTAAACTAACCAAAACAAACAAACACTAGAAACAAAAAAAAGGGGGTTTTCCACTAAAAGAACCTTGCGCTGGGAGCTGACGAGGGAACGTGAGGGAGGAAATCTGCGGGAAGACCGAGAAATCCATCGAAGGGATCGAATGTCACGTGCGCCACGTGCTGTACATCTGTTGGCCAACCAATGTCAGCAGAGCTCAACGCGGTGGTGTGCCCTCCTCTTCCTCCTCTTTCTCCACCGTCGTTGCTCATTCCTCCGCACACCACAAGGGACCGCCTTACCGCTGCCGCCACTACTTCCAGGAAAGATAATGTTCTTCTATATCTCTCTTCTTCTTCTTCCTCTACTGCTAGCGCTACTTGTTGGCGTTGGTTTTTTTGTTGCTGTTGCTGTTGTTGGTAGAAATGAGAGAGGGGAGAAAGCTGGAGACGGCGCATGGGATTGTTTTGCTTTTTGTTCCCTCTGGAATCTAATACAAAGATTTCTGAATCTGAACATAGAACACTGGAGAGATCGTGCGCACGCGAGCGAGAGATCAAGAAGAAAAGAAAAGAGAGAAGACGAGAACTGGGAACAGCTAGTTCACATGCTCCTGCTTGTTTATTACTAGTATTGTAACGCAATGAATTGAAATCTATTGAATGTTCAGAGAATAAAATGAAATGAACGAGAGAGATAGATACGGCGGGGAGGTCCCTGATGAATTTAACAGAAATTGAAGTGTTTGACTTAGGAAGTCAGTTGAACAGAAATATTAATAAGATTAAGGATTAGAGATTATTATTATTATTGTTAAGTAGTGGCGTTGTTTGCCACCCACTTTCATATAATCATCATATAGTTTATATTTTATTAGATACTTAGTATTTGTTGGGGTCATTAGTTTTTATATAATCTCTGAAGCAAACTGTTGTGATGGTGACATAAGTTAGATATTGATGCTTCTAGATTATCAAACTGCAGTTGGAAAGACTAATATACTTGTTAAGCGTTAATCACTCAAAATATTACAAAACATGGGCACTATCCAAGCAGCTTTGATTGATTTAAGAGAAACATACATAGTTAAAAATTGGACCCATAACCAAATATGATGAAGGCAAGTAGGTGTTCGATGAGATTCGCTTATTGGTATTACAAACAATATCTATGGCTGAGATTCTACTTGTTCAAATGATTATAAAAGTGCGTTTGATAGTACATACAAAAACTTATTTTTTAATATATATTTTATAAATATTTAAAAATTTTAGATAATATAAAAAATTTTACGTAATAAAATATTTTTATTATATATTTTATTTTTTTAGAAATAAAATAAATATGACTTATTTTTTAAAAAATACAAATATTTTTAATTTTAGAAAAATTTTATTTTATAACTAATCCTAAACGCAAATACAAAATGGACTTCTCCGCGCGTGTTTATATATTTGAGGAATAGCAATATTTTTTCTAAAGATATCTTCGCTCACTCTACGATTATTTTTTATAGTAAAAATTTATAAATTTAATTTCTATCGTTATGTATTAATAACCGTGAGTCGATAATATACTGATAAATTTTTAACTCAATCGAAATATGAATCGATCTAAATCTATTTCTCGATCAAAATAATATAAATAGTCTAATTGACAAAATATATATTTTTTAATTTTTTATGTCATCTTGATCAAATGAGTGGATGAAGATCGATTCGTAGTTCAATTGAGTTAAAATTTTATCAGCATGCTACCGAATCATAATTTTCTGTATTCATTAATAAAAATTAAATTTAGAGATTTTCACAATAAAAAATAGCTATAGAGCATGCGTGAGTACCTTTCGAAGAAAAAGATACCTCCCCATCTTTCTCTGTATATATATAAATTAAACAAATTTATTTTTCTTGAGAATATGGCTATCAATATTTTGGACATTATTGAGTGTAATTGTTCCGTATTTAGCTAAGTCTTGATATACAGTTGTTAAATACTAATTAAGACTAAAATTAAAAGGATATTTGAAAATGCTTCAGAAATAAATTTTTATAAATTAGAAATTTTTTATTTTATTTAAAAAATGAACTCTATTTTTTAATTAAAATAATAATAATAATAATAAATTATAATATGATCTTATAATATAAAAATTTTTATAATTTTTAAATTTTAAATAAATTATAAAAAATTTATTAAAATATAAAACTAAAAAATTATTAAGGGTATGTTTGGCTAAGCTTTAAATTTAGAGCTTTCTTGACGAAAAGTCATTTGTTTATGTCTTTTTTTTTTGAAAAAAGCAATGAGTGAATTTTTGATTTGAAAGCTGCTTTTTTCTAGATTGTGTTTGGATAAATTTTACTGTTTAAAGCTTTTTTGTAAAAGAAAATTGTAGATATGTTTGGCTAAGCTTGTGCTTATAAGTGAATAAGATATATAATGACTGAAATGTCCTTAAATATATAATAAATAATATATTATTAATTTTTAAATTGATGTTCATATATTATCTAATTTTTTGAAAATTAGTTTTATAATATATTTTTAAATAAGTTTTTGTTTAATATTTCTTATAATAATATTTATAAACATATGAATAAATATATTATTATTATACTAAATTCTAAAATAATATATTTAAATTATTTATAAATATATAAATATATTATTATTTAATATAATAATTAATTAATTAATTGGTCGAAAAAAAAAAATACAATAATAGATTAGCAATTTTAAATAAATTTTTAATTAAATATAATACAATCCATACAGTTAATAGTTCAACAATCATACATAGCAATAAATACAATCATAACATATATGTTTTTGTTGAAAAAAGTGGTTGTTGAACTTTTTGATTAGAAAGTCGCTTTTCTCTAAATTACATTTGGATAAATTTTCTTTATTTAAAAAGCTTTTTCATAAAAAAATTATAAATATATTTAGGTTTGAGTTTGTGCTTATAAATAAATAAGATATATAATAATCAGAATGTCCTTATATATATAATAAACAAGATATTATTAAAATTTTGTATCTTTTTATGTATTATCTAATTTTTTGAAAATAATTTTATAACATAATTTCAAAACATTTTTAGTTAATATTTCTAATATTAATATTTATAAATCTATTAATAAATATAGTACCATTATTATTTTTAAATTAATTTGTAATAATATTTTGAAATTAAAATATATGATATACTATTATTTAATATATTGATTCACCCTTTTTGTACCATTGCAAACTAATACATGTTATATAAATGCATCAACAACTCAGAGAATTAAGAAAAAACTAAAAAATGTGTTATGTACATTACATCTTAGAAAATTAAGAATCAAACAACAAACTTGTAATATACATCTTTGAACGTGGTAATTTTACTGTCTCACACAACACAATTAGAAAGAAAAAAAATATCGATTGTCACAAGAAACATGAGGTATTATATTTCCATAATATCGCTAGTCAGTACACAAAATTAATAGCTTCTAAGAAATTCTTGATAGTCCTGAATTGTGCCTAAAGACTATACAGCAAATGAATCCTTTACCTAATGAAAGTGTACTTTCAAACACTCTAAGAGGTCCACAACTGTATTAACAGGATTTCATGAAGTCCAAAACCACACAAAAATATCAAGATTTCAGCTACACACAGCTACCCTAAAAAATATTACACATATAGAAGTTATGAACGTTACACTCCCTCAATGTGATATATAGGCATAAACAATCTTCTTGAATACTTGCTGATTATAATGTTACTGCAATAGGTCAGAAGAGTCTTCCAGTTCTATGGTCTTTGAGAAGGACCCCATGAGTTTTGTTACAACTAAAGTCTCCTTGGGACCCGTCTGGATAAGAGCCTTCAACAGAGAAGTAATATACCTATTCTGAATTGGGTTAAAATCCCCTTCAACATCCTCAAAGCTATGCTTAAAATTTTCATGCAACTTTAAGATCACACTTGCATAGAAAACTATATGGAGAAGAACCTTGCAGTCTTCCTTCAGCATGCTAACCATATTTTCATCAAGTGACAAGATCTTGCTAATGTCTAAATTCTCAGACATGGCTAGTTACTTTAATTCTTGTCCACCAGCTCAACACCTCTGCTATCTGATCAGGAACAACATTGGAATCCTCTTCCAGCTTGGCAATTTCAGCATCTATCTCTTAAATAATACTGTATTTAGGTCCAAACTACAGGACAAATCAAGTCCACGCTTTGCTTCCTATAAAGCAAATATTAGCTCCTTAAAATCGCTTCACTTCTCTAATAACTTTGTAGAATTTTGGTTGATTGTCCATCGTCAGAAAATACCTCTCAACATGTAGGAACTCTTTATTGAAAGTCATAGTTTTGATTCCACTAAATATAAAATCAAGATTACAGATTATGTTAATGTCTGATAGTGTCGCAGCATATCCAGCGAGATACATGTTTGTTGCAAGATGAGAATTCCGAGCATCAAAGCTTCCCCTCGAAGCAGTGATTGTAACTTCCTTAGTTGGAAAAAGAAGGGTAACCCATCCAAACCTTGGATCACGTAGAAATGTTTGAGCTTATCTCATTACTTGAAAAATCAATGCTCTGCTCCATAATGGCATAATCAATAAGAGGTGAACCATAAAGTAGATTATCGGCTTTCAGACGAGCAACATAAAATAGATTATCTCCAAAGTCAATTGAGAATGAGGATGGTGTCGGCGTGCGGTATTGGGGGGTCGGATCTACGCCAATGAAGAGGTTCGCCTCCGATAATGGAAATTCTTCATTGCACGCAGGAAAAATATTCGAGCTTTTACCGGTAGCATCGAATAACATATTCGGACATAAGAAATCGTGGTCATCGTGCGTGGTGCAGCTTGATGGGTTCGCCGGAGCCGAGATCGATTCCGCATGCACGAACTCGAATTTCGCAGAGAAATTCTTTGAAATTCATCCCCTTTCTATTGTATCGTCGGAAATACTTGCTCAAGTTCTCCCAACTCTGCCGAAGCATTCCCTAATTTCTCACCGGGTAATTTTTTTTTTGATGAGAATTTCTGCATTGTCTAATTCGGTTAGTGGCGGCAGTGTTGGCTGTAGTGTTGGTGGTAGAGAAAATTTAAAATCGGCAGGTATTGAATGGTGGTGATGGCGGTGGATGCCAGTAGCAGCGATTGTGGGATTCCGGCGGCGATGATTTTAGTTTGGAGTTGTAGATAGTCACATGGATCGGACGGTGAAGAAAGAGAGTGGTTTACGGGTGAATGAAGAGGTGGTTCGGTTGTGTTTATGGAACTTGGGTTTGAGCGTCGGATTAGGGGGTAACAGAAGAAGGATGCCAAAAGAAAAAACTGGCATGATCGGCACCGGAGATGGAGAGGTTGATCACGGTTGGGATGAAGATGATCGCGAGAGCAAAGTGAACGGGTAGGAAGAAGAAAAAATGAAATGAGAAATGAAAATTTTAGTCCGGTTGGAAATATATATACTTTTGTAATTTCGCTAACTTATCATGGACAAAATAGACATTGATCATACCCAACGAAAGAAGCTGCCGCGGTGCTTACTGGAAAAGCATCAATCTGATGCTTTTTTTTTTAAGACAACAAGCTGCTTATTTCGGATAGAAGCAGGTATTGCCAAACGCTTGAATCACTATTTAGTGCTTATATTTTGCTAAAAGCAGCAAATAAGCTAAGCCAAACATGCCCTAAGTATTTGTTTGAAAAGCCCATCCAAACTGCTGCTACGACATGGAGCTTCCTTGTTTTGTGGATGTGACATTAATATGCAGAATTTAGATAGCTTGCTAAATAAACAGATTCGATGTAACTCCTAACAACTCGTTTGGCAGTGAAGATCGTTTTATTTTTATTTTTTTTCATATTTTGAGATAATTGTTTTTATAACAATTATAAAATTTATTTAAAATTTTTAAAAATCTAAAAAAAATTATATTTTGCAGAATTTATTATTATCTCTTTTTATTTTTTTGAAAATTTTTTATTTTAAATTTATTTTATTTTTGAAGTAATTTCAAAACTACTCTAAATATTTTCGGTAATAGAATAGTTGAGCAGTTGTTTTTTCAGCTCCACTGCATGGTCCAATGAGGATGAGAAATAATAGATTGGTTAGAATTCCTTGCTTAAGTTGTGGGTAAGTTGAAGAACTTTTGTTTAGTAACAAAAAGCTCTGCAAACTTTGAGCTGTCTAAATTCCAAAGATGTGATCTCCATCTCCAACTAATCCTCTCCTTTTAAGACCAAATCCATACCAAACTTTATGCTTTGCTTTGCATTAGCATTGCCGGTTTCATTAAATTAATTCTCAAACATTCCATGTTCTTCTTCCAGACTCCCAAATCCGAGTTCACTTCATTATAAACCTGTTAAACACTGAAACGTAGATACGTATGTTTGGTTTGATTTAACGATATATTATTTTCTCGTGTCTTAATTATAAAAATAGATTAACTTTAGATTAGTTAGGTAGAAACTAGGTAGCTTTAGAGTTGGATTGTCATTATCTATTCATGGTGAAAGGCAATATCAAAAGATGGACTGAATTTCTGCATTGCATGGAGATGTTCTGCTTAAAACAGGTTCAAGCATCAACCAACTAACTAGTACAGTCAATATCTTTGATAGTAATGCACCAACAACGATCAAGTTATTAATCTTTTGGAAACATTTTAACTAACTGCCTTACGGCAATTAAAACAAAAGCTTTTTGCAGAACAAAATGAAATTGATACAGGTCTAAATTTTGCATATTTCTCGAGGACTTGGGCTAGCTGAACAGTGAGAACTTGGTATGTAATTGGGCTTTTTAGGTAGGCTTCACTTCATGTGGGTTGGACGGTAGAGATCATTAGATGCAAGTCAAACTTCAATTATTTGTCTGCCTTGTGTGCAATGTGTACGGGAAACTCTTGTTCCCTAATTTACAGGCAGGATTTCCTTGGATTATGAAGGGTGGTAATTATATATTACTGGTGGAACAGCTCCTATTCTCAATCATTCACTAAGAAATAGAGAAGTAAACAAAAGAAAATTGCATAGAATATACAATCCTGATTAATATATATGCAACATTTTCAAAATCAATTATGTTCTAAATTATGTCTTGTACTTGTTTAGAAAAATATATAGTAACTCTCATAATACTTATATTTTTTCTCACTTTTAATTTTAATAGTTATGAGGATAGATATGATGGATAAAGGTAAAATGTTCATTGTTAGCTTTTTAAGCATCCTTAGTTGAAGTTGGAGATAATATAGTATAATAGAAAGTAGCTATATCCCTTTTTATGTTATTACTGAACATTTTACCGAGGTGTTCATTACGGCAGGACCTGTAGTATTTTAAGTAAGGGCACAATTTAGCATGGTGGTATGGGAGCGCTCCTTGGCTACGCGGTTGAAGAAGAACCTTTGCTATCCAAGAGCTAAAAAATCAGGATACTTACTGATATTACAGGTTTTCAGTAATCTTTTGACAGAGACTAGTGGCCATTCCTGGATTGGGGGTTGCATTCCAGTCCGTTCATTATCCTGCAAGAAGTTAATCTCAGCATTCATGATGGAAGATGAATAGGCTCCTCTATCAACGGAAGATCAACTACAGAAGAAGAAACCGTGTATTACTGCTACGGAGTTATATCTTAAACTTTTTACCTTTTCGAAACCGTTTCTACCATTACTAGGAAAAGAAGAGAAGCTTTTGTTGTTAAGAGGGACCCAAAAGCATGTCATGTGAAGACAATTGCAGTAAAGATAGAAGGTTAAAAAACTTATAAACACAGTTCAAAGAAGAGATAACAACGGTTACCTGCTTCACATTTGTCGCCATGCATTTTACTGATCCAGCTATTAATTAAGCAAGCGAGAGATATTACTGTACATCAACATAACCTACGAAACAAAAAGAAATTGAAACTTAGCATCAAACAATTTGGTAAAACGGAAAAAGCATAGAAAGACCTGCTTGGATTTTTGCATGCATCACAAAGTACGTAATAATAATTTTTAACAAACGACCAAAATTTGATGCTAAAAAGATTCCAAGTGGAAAAGAAATCTTTATCCAGATAATGATAGAGAGAGAGAGAGAGTCAGCGCACGATCTCCACAGCAAACACAGCAGCTGAGGACAAGGACTGTGAAAGGGGGCGTTTGGGATTGCTTATGAAATGGAGCTTTTGTGAAATGAAAGGTATTTTTGTCCTTTTTGAAAAATGAGTTTTATTTTTTTTACTTCTAAAAAAATAATAAAAATATGCAATAAAAAGATCTCACTCCGTAGAATTTTTCTACACTTTCTAAATTTTTAAATAAATTTTTTATATATTTATAAAATATATATTGAAAAACGTGAAATAGAGAATTGAAAAATTGGGTTGGGGGGAAAGCAAAGCCAAACACCCCCAAAGTATAATTGGATAACGCTTCCCAGCATGCAGCTGCGCATCAATAAAATTCGCAACACAGCACTCAAGTTGACAATTTTAATTCATAGATCAATTTTGAATCGATTTAGTTAATAATTGATCAAATTTATTCGACTCTAATTTAATTTATAAATTTATACATATCAAAATTATATAATTATAATTCAATATATTAATAACCAGATCAAATTCAAATCGATCTATTTAATAATTAAAATTACTAATCTTTAATTCTATATTTTTAAAATTCAGCAAAATTATAAAATTATTTATAATGTAAATAATAATTCAGATTTATGGATCAATTTTAGATTAATTCGGATCGATCTATTTAATAATCGGATCTAATTCGTTCAACCATAATATAATTTATATATTTATACGGATCAAATTTTTTAATTTTAATACTGATTAATTGGATCAGCTTCGGATCGTATTTTCGGATTGGATCATATATTATTATCTCAAAGCACCAGACTACAAAATACCAAAAGTTTCGAAGTTTGTACGGGGATCAAAGACGAGAAATATAAAAAAGAAGGACGATTCCCTGAGGCCCAAAGTAAACCCAACTATACCCAACCCAAATTGCACGTAAGTAAATTTCACAAAAGTAAAATGTAAAAAAATAAAATTTTGTTTAAATGAGTTAAAACAGATTTTAAATTTTATGCTTCAATTATTATTTAAAATAGGTTAAAATAAATTTAAGTTTTATATTTTAAATGAATTAGAAATAAATTATATTAATTGTGAATTTAATTTATATTTACATATATGATTATTCAAAATTTTAATTTTGATGAAAGAAATTAAATTTCGTGTATTTAGAGAAACACGTCCTACAATTAACATCTCTTAATAGAAAGTAAAAGAAAAAAAAAGAACCGAGACTTGGTGGTGGTGATGCAGGTAACTGTAAGATACTAGCGCCATGTCCTGCTATTGCCAATCAAGCAAGACGGAGCCAGCCATACACAGCTGATGGGTTTTCTATTTCTAAAATTTTTCCACATAAAACTTTAATATTAAAATTGAAAAATCAATCAAATTGTTAAGTTTGTCTGGAAATTTTTTTAAAATAGTGAAAAATATATCTAAAAATGATAAATTATATTTCCCTATTATTTTTAGTCGAATCTTACCTGCTGATCAGATCTCACGAATTTTTCCCATCCCTCCGATCTCATATTTCGATCTCTAAATGCCGAAGGCGAGAACCTTGGTTTAAAATAAATTTGGCATCGGAATAAAACGAAGCTTCCAACGGCTACTTTCGGCGATTCTTTTCCTTTTTTTTTCCTTTTGGCGGGAAAGAAGATGATGAGCTAAGGTGTTGGGAAACAGACTTGATCATTTGACAAGATAAAAGGAGGATTGAAAGTGAGCCTTTTTGGGAAAAAGGGAAATTCCCACTTGAAAACAAATAACTAGAAATCAAACTGATCAAAAAGTACAGAAGAATTGATTAAGCTAAAAGCTAAACTAATGTTGGATTATGATAGTAATCAGCAAGATGAATGATGACGATGAATTAGTATTTGAATTGGTGGGGTCAGGAACAGGTGGTCGGAGAAGGCAGAGAAGTTGGGTCGGCAGAGGAGGGTACATCGTTTCCAACACGGCAACCCTCAAGCATGAAGACAACGTCCGGCATTTCTGGGCGGTCAAGAGGATCAGGGGCAGTGCAGAGTAAACCAACTTTCACGCCCATCAAGAACTCTTCCCACTCGGATGACTCAGGATCGAGCTCCAGCAGCCCTGGTTCCATTAGCTCGGCCACTTGGCCCTGCTGCAGCTGCCGCTTCACCCACTTGACAATATCTTTGTTCATTGCGCTTTCTTCACCATTACCACCTCCACTGAACATTCCTGGCTGTCGGCCTGTCAACAGCTCCAGCAGCACTATTCCAAAGCTGTACACATCTCCCTCCCTTGTCGCTTGCCCTGCCGCTGCTGCGTCTGGGGCGACATACCCCAGTGATCCTACCGGGCGTGTCCCGGACGTTGATGCAGCTTCTGCAGCAGCCCCCATAGTAACCGTCATCCGCTCCAGACCAAAGTCAGACAGGTGCGGCTCAAAGTCCGCATCAAACATCACGTTCTGTGGCTTCACATCACCGTGCACCACACCAGATACGTGAAGTAAGGCCAACCCCCGTGCCACACCCAGGGCGATCAAATGCCGCATTGGCCAGTTGAGAATGTGCCCATCCAGGTGAGATGCTTCCTGCAGCAAGGTTGCTAGATTGCCGTTGGGCATGTAGTCGTAAACAAGCAATCGAACATCTGGTGGTGGCCCAGCATAATAACCCCTTAGAACAGTTAAATTGCGGTGCTTCAATTTCCCCAATGATTCCGCTTCCTTCCTGAAAGCACCTTCCTCTACTACAACGGCACCATCAGCGGAAGTAGATGGCAACCTCAGTATGGACAGCACAGTGCCATCATTGTAACAGGCCTTGAACACCAGACCGTGTCTTCCACGGCTAAGCACATTCTCCTCATCAAACTGCCTGGTTGCCTCTACAGTCTCTGCATAGCTAATTCTGTTAGTGAACATGATAAGCTTCGCAGCTGGTGGGCCACCATTTTCCCCTCTGCTACTCCGGTTGCCACCAGCACTTGAACCACTGCCTCGCCCTGGGCTGTGATGTTTAAGACCTGCCTTTCGATCAATGAAACAGAGCCGCCAACGGTGCATGCACCAGAGACAGCAGCAGCACAAGGATAGTAGCACAATACAAGCGCCAACCACTAAACAAACAAGTAGAATCAATCTTAATATCCTCCGGCCCCTTTTATCTCTTCTACAATCCGAGCCTAGTGGCTGCCCACAGAGGTCAGAATTTTTGTCGAACACTAATGGATCATTGAAGCGAGCACCTAGCATGGGCGGGATTTCTCCTCCGAGCTGATTATCCGACATATTGAGATGAACTAGATCTGGAATGCGTGCCAATTCTGGTGGGATGTTACCAGTGAGTTCGTTTCCTGAGAGATCAAGTATTTCAAGCTTGGTGAGGTTGGACAATGTGCTTGGAATCATTCCTGAAAGGTGGTTGTTGTCCAACCTGAGTGTTGTCAGTGACGAACACTCACCGATCTCTGATGGAATGCTACCAGAGAGCTCATTGTGACCAAGATCGAGCTCAGCAAGTTTAGAGAGCTTCGACAACCAAACTGGAATCACACCCGACAATTGACTGGAGCTCAGTTGAAGCTCAGTGAGGTTGGAACAATTACCAAGCTCCTCTGGGATGGCACCAGAAATGTTGTTTCTGGACAAAGAAAGCACTTCAAGGGATTGGAGATAACCATAGGTCCTTGGAACCGGGCCGGAGAAGAAATTATCCGAGAGATTAAGCAGCTTTAAACTCCAGAGGCTGCTGAAGCCCTCAGGAACTGAGCCAGAGAAAGAGTTTCCAGCAAGAGAGATTACCTCAAGATTTGGCAATCCAAACAGCTCAGCTGGTAGCTCACCGGACAGATTCTTCAACATACTGAGGTCCAACGATCTCAGGTTCGTTAAACTACCAATCCCTGCAGGAACACGACCTGCAAACCCATTCCTGCTAAGGTTCAAAGCCTTGAGCTCGCCGAGACTGTCAATGCTTCCTGGGATCACTCCAGACAGGCCATTTCCGGCGAGGTTCAGGAAAGTAAGATTACCTAGACCCGTAAAAGCAGAAGGGATGCCTCCGGTGAGTTGATTGTCACTAAGATCGAGAGTCTCCAGCTTCGAAAGACTACCGAAGCTCGCCGGAATACCTCCAAAGAAGAGATTATCCTCAAGATAAAGCTCATGGAGCCCTTCAATCCGGCCAAGAACATCTGGTAATTCACCAGAAAACTGGTTGGAACCAAGACCAAGAACCTGGAGAGAACCGCAGCGCTCGATCGCCACAGGTACAGGACCGGCTAGATTATTCCCCACAAGCCGCAACTCCTGCAGTGCATGAAGCTGGCCGATCTCCCTAGGGAGTTCACCAATAAGCCGATTACGGGAGAGGTCCAAAATAGTCAATGTGGACACATTGGCAAGCCAAGCCGGGAAAGGGCCGGAGAGTTTGTTCTCCTTGAGATCAAGCACCTGTAGAGCACTCCAAACAGCTCCAGACGGCGGCGAAAATAGCTTGGAAAATTCATTGAACCCAAGCTGAACTACACGGAGCGAGGGTGGCGATGAAGATGAATATTTGAAGAAAGTGGCGGAGGGAACAGGTCCAGAGAGACTGTTGTGAGATAGCGAGAGAACCCTGAGAGAAGGTATTCCGGCGACGGCAGCAGGCAGAATGCCACGGAGATTGTTTCCCTGAATCCCTAACTGAATCATCGACGAACAGTTGGCTAGCGCTGCCGGTACCGTGCCTTCCAACTCATTCCAATCCAACCATAGATACTGCAAACTCTTCAACCCGCCGATAGACGGCGGAATCGTGCCGGTGATACGGTTGAATGAGAGGTTAAGTAGCTCAATCGACGAAGGGAAATTAGAAGGAATAGGTCCGGTGAATGCATTGGAGGAGAGATCAAGATAGTTAAGGTTAGGAGGGAGTGTTGTTGGAACTTGGCCGGAGAGATGGTTTTTGGCAAGATTGAGAACAAGGAGAGAAGAAAGGTTTGCGAGTAAAGATGGAGGGATTGGTCCAGAGAAAGAGTTATACTGAAGGAAAATGGAGCGAAGATTTGGGGGAAGAGAAGATGGTAGATTACCAGAGATGGAGTTTGAACGAAGGCTGAGTTTGGTTAGATAAGGGAGAGAAGAGAACACAGTGGGCGGTAGACGACCGGAGAGACGGAGACGGGGAAGGCGGAGCTCGGTAACATGCTGTTGCTGCTGGGGTGAAGAAGATGAAGCTGAGCACTTGATACCATGCCATGAACATGGAGCGTAAGGAAGAGATGGGTCCCAGCCAGAGAGAGCGCGCAGTGGATCGTGAAGTGCAGATCGGAGAGAAAGCAGCGCAGCTACTTCCGCCGGCGGTGAAGACGGTGGCGGTGAAGTTGAGGCGATGATGAGAGGGAAGAGTAGAAGGAAGAAGAAGAGCGAGGAAGAAGCCATGGATCAACAGCAGAGATAGAAAACTGCTGCTGCTCTTCTGTTTTTCTAGAGAAAGAAGAAAGAGAGCGAGAGAGCGATGGTTTTGTCTCTTTTTTTTTCTTTTGATTTGATTTGATTTTTTTTGTTGGTTCCTTGCTTTCTTTTGTGGAGGAGTTGTAGCTCGAGCAGAGCAGGGTGCTCCAGAGCGGGGACGGAAACTTTGGAGAGGACTGGTGTTTTATATAATTTAATTTCATTTCCCTCCTCTTTTTCCAAGGATTCCGTTTCAATATTGTAACATTATTTTAGCTATAATTGCTTGGACTTGTTTGACTCCATTATTATTGAAAAGATTTAATTAAACTGGTTAATTTGAAAAGGGTTACTGATTGGTTGCTTGTCTAAGGCTTGAAGGTGATTGGTTTCTTGACGGGAAGGAAATTAAGTAAATTGAATATTGACCGTTTTTGACGGTTTTGGTTTTGCAGATTTTGGGTACTTTTTTAAAATACTTATAAAACAAATTTTTTAAAAATAAATAATAGTTTAGAATTTAAAAATTTTAATTTTTATAATATATATAATAAAATTTTATATATTTTTAAAAATTTATTAAAATATAAAACATTTATTTAAAATAATAAGTATTTAAAAAGAAACGTACGATTCACTTCGTCGCTTCCAGCGAACCTTCGAAGAAAGCTACGGTAAACAGTAATATTCTTCTCTTCGGAAAATCACAGTGGCTACCAACAGTTTACTTTTCTCGTCCCAAACAAATTTGATAAATCTAACCAAGATAAGTATTGGGAACGTTATGAGAGTGATTATAAAATAAATTTTTTTTATAATAAAACATATTTTTATTTTTTTAAAAGTAAATTTTATTTTTTATTTTTAAAAATATAATAAAAATATATAATAAAAAAATTTTATTACGTAAAATTTTTTAATTTTTTTAAATTTTTAAATAAATTTTTAAAATATTTATAAAATATATATTAAAAAATATAAAATATAAAATTAAAATAAATATTTTTTTTAAAACGCAATTCCAAACGCTTCTTAGAAATGATAAACTATTTACCATGGCTGCGCTAGCGTTATTTTACTTGGCAGCTTGAGTAAATATATAAAGAAAGTTGAACTAACTAAATTAATGTATCAACTCTTAGTCTCTTCTAATCCCAGATCAAATCCACTCATATTTTAAACAGAGGAAAAAAATGAAGTACTAGTCAATTACAAACAACAAATAAATTGAACACGAATAATTTTACCAATATTTTTTTCTTTTCCAGACTTAGTAGTTACCTTGATTTACAATTTACAGAAAATAACTCTGATGTAATTGCAATTACACTATTATATTTGGTGTCTTGCATGTGTTTATATGGCTGGCATTATAAACGCAAATGGTACTAGAGAAGAAGTAGGTAGGCTTTTAGAATCATATTTGTTTACCATTACCAAGGAAACAAATTATATTTTGTCTGCACAACTTGCCAAGTAACATTTATGATGTGGAATTCAAAAACAAGTTTATGAAGTTACCTCAAGCGTAAACTAGATCTACTTCACAAGGTGGAGGTGTGGCCTGATCTCAGCCTTGACTCAAAATCTTCTTTAGACCTGATCAATTCATGAACATCAACAAGACAACAAGCAAATCTTAGACCACATAATAGTAGTTCCTTTTCGTTAGCTACTAACGTTGGGTTAGTTCCTGTTTTAGATCTTGGTAATCTGTCAAGCATGAAAAGGAAATTTAAGGACACTTAATGGATGCCTGAGCGTTTGCCACGAGTAGTGCATAGAGATTAAGGGGCCCAAATCTTTCAAAATGCAATGATCATCGAGGGTCCAATGAAACCCTCAACGTTCACTTCAAAAACAGCGGTGACTGGGATAGTTCATGACAGGGTCGGTAACATAAGAACCGTTGATCTACCCTGCCCTTAAGATTTAAAGATAGAGAGCGTGTAACGTAACTGAATTTCATAAAAATAAAAAATAAAAAATAAAATTTTTTAAAAATAAAATAAAAATAGAGTTCAGTATTTATATTTTAATAGTTTTTGAAAGTGTGTTGAAAATTGACACATATAATTGTATTGAAAAATATGTAAATAAAAAAATTAGAACTGAAATTTTGCATATAAAAATAAAATTCTGAATTTTTTGTATAATTAAAATATATGAACTATTCAGAACTCAAAATCTTACGAAAAAAAGTGAAGTTACGGACATTTGAAACACGCCCAGAATGTAAATAAAAATCGGTGGCTTGCTACACCAGCCATGTGAAAATACTGAGAGCCTTAGATTTATCTCAATCTCAAGGCTCCTTTGCTTTAAAAAAAGAGTCATGGTTCACTTATACCTTGCTATATATATTGTCAAACACATTCAGTTAAGAGTAGAACCCTTTTTCCTAGCATCATAATCAGTTTTGCACCTGAAATCATCTTTTCTGAAACAAATGTTCATTACGCAGGAGACTTCAGAAGGAATTAATGTAGTACTTTTAACTGTTGTTCCACCACATTTCGTGTTGGATGCCCAGGAAGAAATATATTTTTATTACTTCCCTGGTAGCTGGGTGGGAACTTGAAATAGAAAATGCACTCGTGAGGTTAATGAAACCTGTAGAAACGTATCAAGCTCTCTGAAGCTCTACTGAAGTAAACAGCAGCAAATGTTTGAGATGTTCTGGTTTTACATTAGACCGACAGCAGCAGGAAGAAAATGCATGAGCAAATGAGCAGAAAATAAGTATCAGACAGACGCATTCATCTAATCTTAGAATTTAAGATGCAGCCCTTTGTAAACATACGCATATCATGCATATACCTCTACCCCAATTCAGCCCGATATAATCTTTCTTTAATTACTATCCAGGACTGGATCAGTCGAGTACATAGGGCTGAACTTGCTCTACTCAACTAGTCTTAGTTTTACAATGTCTAAGGTGATGAGAAAAGCGCATGCTCATAGTGACTGATTTGAACTGCATTAAAGCAAAAATATTTGATCTGTGTAGCATAATCCATCACCTCAGTCAAACCTTTTTTGTTGTAAATCATGAAAGCCCTTAGTCAAATATCGTAGTGCCTGATATAGCACACAAATATAACAATGTAAGATACTGGTACATAAAAACTAACTTACACAATAGCAGAATAAGATTATATATAGTGCCTGATAAATAAGGCTACGCAGCTGGTGCTTGCATGATTCCCTATGAATTCAGTAAATTGGAAGGGTATGTACATCTACCAAGTTTACATCTTACAATACAAGTTTCGTATACTGATAGGATATGCTCAAAACAGAACACGAAAGAGCATACAGAATTGATCCTTCAAAAGCATTTCAAATAGAAACAAGCAAACGAAAGAGCATACAGAATTGAATTCATGAATGCGGAACTGAGTCAGCATAGACCAAACTACAAAACAACTTATCAACAAATCTTAACGGAAAATTTTTTCTAGAAATGAAGAGGGAATCAGAAATCAAAATCAAAAGAAAATAATCTTATTATAGAAGAAAAAATCTTATGAACAAATCGAAATCAGAAATCTTATCAACAACTCTAACAAAAAAAAATGACATGAAATCAAAGAAAATAGAAGAACAAATCGGAGAAAATTGAAGGCAAACATCAATTGAAGAAATCGAAGAAAAAATCAAAAGAAAAAACAGACGAAACTGAAGAATTCACATGACGTCGAAATTGACGAAATCAAATGTAATAAAAATGAAAAATTGTATGTAAATACAACAACGTAACGTTACAAAAGAAATCTAAAACTTACCTATCAACGGTCGCAAGACGCAAGCTAGAGGCGGATGATTGAATGAAGAGAAGAAAAGAAAACCACGTGTAAATATAACAAAATTTTCTTCCTCTTAGTTACACCCAACATTAGAAATAAGAATAATAAAGATAAGTTTTACTTTTATGCTCTCAATCCAAATAGTCCGTAAATTTCAAAGTATTTTCTTTGCGTACACTTTTCTTGAAATTGAACTTCATTCCCTGAAAACTCATCCTGAGAAAAAACGATCATCTCCCAACACTCATTACATTTTATCGCACCTCTTCCATACAATCAGAATACAATACTTCGAAAATTACTCAGAATATACGTGCAAACAATTTGAGACTAAATTTAATCACATCGCTTCTTTAGATCAGAAAAATTGCCTAGGACGTGTTTACCAATATTTTTAATTCATTTTTTCTTCAAACATTCTACTTCTAATTTATTTTTAGATTAAAGTAAATACAAAACTAAATTTAATTTTATCTGCCCAAAATTCTACTTTTAAAATTCAAATTCAAAACAAAAATTTCTCTTAAAAAGTTTTAGTACTAGATAAATATAAAAATTAAACTTCCTTTAAAATTTTATTTTCTAAATAATTTATTTTTTAGAATGTAATTTTAAAAATTCAGCTCATAGAAAATGAAACGCCCTTAGTGAATAAAAACACCTGTACGATACATCTCCACTACAGTACCATGTAGAGGCTTCAGGAACTGACAAGAGTGCGGTTGAGTGTATTTTTAAAATAAATTTTTTTTTGTAATAAAAAATATTTTTGTTTTTTTAAAAAAATAATAATATATAATAAAAAAATTTCACTATATAAAATTTTTTTATATTTTCTAAATTTTTAAATAAATTTTCTAAATATTTATAAAAAATATATTAAAATACGAAAATAAAAAATTGAAAGCTGATTTTAGAGCAAGCAATGCAAAACGCTTCTTAAAAACCTTCCATAAAAAAATTGATACATGGCAAAAGGAAGTAACATGGATGATATCGATTTTCACAACAATTCTGACGATAACGTGCGACTGCTAACCCATGAATTTTTTAAACTACTTTGATCTACAGTAATCACAAGTTACATCAATCTTTGAACATCAAACTACATTCAAACATCAGTAAACAGCTGCAAATCTCATTCAGCTATTATTTAACTAGCATAGAAGATGCGCATTCTACCGTATCAGCTTGATAAACTACATCAATTCTCAAAGCCCAAAATTGCATGGTTAACGTGGTGGGTGCAGATACTACTTCCTAGTTTTCCGACTAAGGTACTCCATTTTCTAGTTTTTCGACTAAAGTACTCCATTTTCTAACTGTTGACGGTAACACCCAGAATAAGGCACCTGAAGATTGATGGCAGCCTGACAAGATTTTGATCAATCACCGAAGTTCAAACTTCACTCTCTAGAATTGCTACTGAGGCGGGACCTTTAAATGATTATGTAATTCGAATTGTAAATCAATCTAATGTATAAATGGAATGATTTCGGATCTTGGATAGCTGGAACATTTCCGGTGATACCATCTATGTGTCCCGCTGCCGCAAACTCTAGATTTGGTACCTTACATTAGAGAACAGACTTAGAAGGGCGGGAAATAATGGGATCAAATAACAAAGTGGGAAATGGGAAGGTAAGCATGGTGGCGCAAAAGATTGTTCTCGGGCGGGCTGCCCTGCCTTGACGTTGGTCGCTTTGAAGTGCCTAATAATTTGATCTAACCCCAAAATACAAGAAGATAAGTTTAACAAAGATGCAAACCAGAAATATCATGCCAGCAGACCAGCTAGTGATAAATCTATGAACTTGAAAATATCATTTCAATAGTTTTGGAAGATCAAAGACAGAAGTCACAACCAAACATCTAAGCAACCAAAACATGGATAGTTTTGAGCTCATTCATTCAAAATAAGAACACAAGTTTCAGATGTAAAAGTGAAGATCAATATGATGTTGAGGTAATCTGCAATGAGGCATCAAGAAATTATTCGGCTAGCTCTCCTATTTATCAGTTCTTCCTCTACTTGCTATAGGGATTCTAGAGAAAGGGGAAAAAAACACAAAAACATGCTAACCCAAGCTGGAGGGGTTTGTTCTACAATGCTGTACAAAGCACTTTGAGCAAGTCCTTTGGGGGACGTTTGGGAGAGTGCTTATAAAAAAAAGCTTTTCACAAAAAGGAGCTTTAGGTACCTTATTTCATAAATATTTAAAAAAATAACAAATATACGTGTAACTATTCCATAACCTAAAATTCATCCATATTTTTCAAAATTAAAAAAAATTCTAGAAAAATCGTGCATAATTGTTTTGGAGTTGAAAAGGAGCTTTTTGGGAATGATAAGCATAAATCTATCTTGAATCATTAGTAACGGCAGGCACTCTGCGCCGTCCAGAGCTACTCTTCAAACATAAATCAACAATTTGGCAAAAATACAATATCCACCAACCTTGCTCTATCTTGAAGCGGCGTGATGCATCATAGCAAATCGCATTGGCTGTTCCTGAAATACTGTTTTAGCAAAAGCAGCTTTACAAAAAATATACTAATCATTGTTAGACTTCCTCTCAATGCTCGACTTGCTGAGGACAAAAACACCAAACACAATGAAGAAAGCACCTGCAAACCACTGGTAAAAACATATCTCATAAGAATTAACTGCAATACTGATTTATACACACTCTAAAGCATCAGAAAAATCCAGATGCAGAATACAGAATTCTTTACACATAAGATAAAACCAAAAGTAGACACTGCATGTAACCTACATCTTGAACCACAATAGGTGGCTGGACTCTGCTGAAGTTTTAACAGTTTATGAGCGTTAAGGGCCATTTCATGTTGTAAGAAAACTACAAAACCTTCATCTAAGAGTCTAAATGTGAGAAGATAGAAGTAAAATTCCTTGCTGTTATCTTAACTTAATCAAGCAATGAGTGTACACCAAACTAGTTCTGCAAATAGCATGACATCTTACACGATAACATACTCAAATGTGGTAACAAAAATCATGAAGTAAAAAAATGCCAGAGTAAGCAAAGAGCCTTAGAAGATTGTAAATTTGGGGAAAAGATCATCATTGATTCGTGACAAGAAGACCAAAGTAAGATGCAACGCAGTTTCTGAAATTTGATAGAAGGAGGGAGTTCAAGAGAAAACTGAAGCCATACTAGCAGCTTTGTATAATTGGTCACCTCCCATTTTGTGGCATAGGAAATGCATAAGCACAATGGTTGTACAGCAGTTCCTAAGAATATTTAAACAAATATCTTGGGTTAAATGAGTTTCCAGCAAGTAACAACAACTTACATCCTGTGACTTATCATTTTAACAACAAATTACATACTGTAACTTACGAATCATAAGATTATCAGCAAAGACCATATTTAAAATGGTTAACATTACAAGGTTAAAAGCTCATGATAACTTATCATTTTTAACAACTAAGAAGCATGACATGAAACATTGCAGGCGCTTCTTTGACACAATCTATGTGAGGAATGCCCCTGCTCCCTCTAACTCCAGTAGTTTTGAAGAAGTTCTTCCTCCATTCTCCCTTAAGCCCCCGACAAGACCTGATCTCACTTGCCCTCTTTTAGTGCATGTAGCTTCAAATGAATTCTAGAATAATACATATCACTTCAACTCTGCCTTTTTATTTTATACATAAACAACCAAGTATCTCATTGAAAAGAAATCATACTGGAACACTAAGCAAAAAAAGCTAGGAGGACACTCGAGAAGCAAATCTAACAGCAGTAGATAAGTTCTCCAACGCATCCTAAATAATTCCGTAATCAACTTGCACTTATGTTTTTGGGATTTGTAATGTCCTTAGTGTAACTTGAAATTAATACTCTATGCCTGCATTCTGAAGCTTTTGGTTTGTACTCTCTAAATAAAGTGGTGGCCTTCAATTGCATCATTGGGATTGAAGGCGAAGAGCTTTAATACAACCATAACAGCAGAAATGGCATCTCCTATCAAAGAATACATAACTGAAAAACAAAAGATTTAAAAAAAACGTGAAACAGAAAAGCATGAAGAGCCAATATACTTTAATGCAAAACTAACAAAGCAGATATCTGAATCATCACTCAATCGCAAGTATGAACGTTATGTACCATACTAAAATTGTAGCTGCATTGCAATAAGGAAAACTTCAAATCAGTTGCCATTAGTTAAGCATGCAAGGAATTCACCTTGGAAGGAAGGGGTTCCGCAAACAAAAAGTATCCTGCTAAACCTGAAGACAGAAAGTTGGTTGCAAAGTTTGTCACCGTAGCTTGCAGAGAAGATAGGGCCTTCAGACTATTCACGTAACATCCCCACATTGTAACATTGAACAATATAACAAACGAATACTTCATCAACTGTCAAACAGCATAACAGTTCATCATTGTTAAACATTACAAGTTCCTTTCCTCTGAAAAAAACAACCAAATTTAACAACTTTCTAAAAAAATCAAGTGCCACAATAATATATCGGTAAGCACTATCTCTTTCCTAATTGAAAAAAAGTGAATCAAATACAAAAAAAAAGAAAAGAAATCTTACGATCGAGATTTGTTTCACTAGAAATGTTTGTAGATCAATACTTCGAGATAAAAAAAACGTTAGGGATTGTAACGGCACCTGAGAAGAGAAGAACTTCGCGGAGATAGCGGCGAGGGCAGCGTTCAGGCCGGCGGCGACCGCCCAGGCGTAGCGTGCCATGAGAGACGAATGAATTCGATCGCCGATTCGGTTAGCAAACCTGTAGACTACTGTGAAAGCAGAAATTTTATTGTGGTTTGTCCGACCATATTGGCCGGACCTACTGTCCAAATTCCTGCGAGAAGTTTATTTGGTCCTAGCCAAGTTAGGACTTTTAGGAGTTGTTTAAAAGTTATTTTAAAATAAAATTTTTAAATTTAAAAGTATTTTTATTTAAAAAAATTATTTTTTAATTTAAAAGAATAATAAAAATAAGTAATAAAAATTTTAATATATAATTTTTTTTATAATTTTAATTTTAAAATAAATTTGTTAAAAATTTATATAACATAAATTGATAACATAAAAAAAATGTTAAAAATTATTTCTTTAAAATACAATGACAAACGTTCCTCTGATGTTCCTCCCATAAGTAACATAGCCTCCAATAGGAAAAAAGTTGAACTAAGTGCTTGTTTTAACTCTCCAAATTTAGGTTTTTTCAAATTTGTTTTAATTTTGAACTTACTTTTTAAACTAAAGTAAATATAAATTAAACTAAATTTTTTTGCCAAAAATTTATTTTCAAATTTAAAATTTTATTTTTCATACTCATTTTTAGTAAAATATAAAATTTTATTTTTTATCAAATTCACTTTCAATCCTAAATCTACTTTCTACAAACTTACTTTAAAAAAATTACTTTCATACCAAATAAACGCACCCTAAATTTTGTTACACATCCGGGGCCATGTGGCATGCAGCATTGTAGCATCCCTTTGATATTAAAAAATTGTTTAGGGTTTATTTATTTACCCTCTAAATTTACTTGTTTTTTAAAATTACTTTCAATTTTAATTCGCTTTTTATACAAATTAAATATAAAATTTTATGTTTTATCTAATTCATTTTTAACTTAAATTTACTTTTTATAAGCTCACTTCAAAGAGTGAGTTTACTATTAAAATAAATACGTCATAGCAAGAACCGTGCAACTGGATAATGTTGAGGCAAACCAAAATATTTTGGGTAGAGCAGAATCTAAACATTGAAAAATAATTTTTTGGATTTACCAAATACACCTTGGGAAAGACTGCAGATATTATCGAAAATCCATTCAAGAACCGTACCTTCACATTTGCTGTATATTGCTGGAAACCATAGCCATTCCATGATTTGTATATCTACCAGTAAAACACTCCAAGCTAAAACTTAATCAATCTCACTAGTCTCAAACTTCAATACCAATCACAAACGTTGGATTATAAACAACATAATTAGTATTTCACTTCTCAAATATGCAAGATCCCTACATCACACTCCCCTGGCCCTGATGAGCTCAACAATCCATTCAACTTATTACTTTCTTCTTCTTCTTCTTCTTCTAAGCTTTCCTGAAGCATTAGCAATGCCGCCATATCACAGTTCTTATTATCAACATGAACGGAATTAAACCTGTCATCAGGGCTCAACTGTGACGCGACAAACTTATCAAGAGCTCTCCAGTCAGTGACCTTCTCAGCAGCATTCATATTATTAATGCACACTTCCTCTTCATTATCCAACGGAGAAATGTTCATCATTGGCAAGCTGATGGAGTGCTTTGCTAGAGGCAACGAAGGGCTCTCTAACTGCGGAAGCTGTACAAAGAGGTTTGAGTATTGAAGGAGTTTCAGGGTGTCTAGTTCTGTTTCTTGTTTACAGATTTGTTGCTGCAGGTTGTATGCATGCGGTGGCGGCGGCGGTCTCTGGAGGTATTCGA
The DNA here is from genome assembly GCA_019914995.1 of Acanthochlamys bracteata. Classification (NCBI taxonomy): domain Eukaryota; kingdom Viridiplantae; phylum Streptophyta; class Magnoliopsida; order Pandanales; family Velloziaceae; genus Acanthochlamys; species Acanthochlamys bracteata. The sequence goes on from CM034126.1 coordinate 4,032,321, forward strand.
TCGGATCGATGATGGAGTTCAATCTGCTGTTGGATTCTTCATAGGCATAGCTAGAGTCCCAGACTTCTACTGCTCTTGGTTGCACGTTTGTTCTCTTCTTGAAAGCTCTGCAGACAACCCAACCTTCTTCCTGCAATAACGAAACGAGATGAATTTAGTAAAGAAAATTTAAGAAAGAAACATTCTCTGAAAAGGTGGAGCATGCATGTACTCTGAAAAAGAAGAAAACAAGTTTAATGCACTAGCTTTTATTCGAGCCTTTCGACTAATGTATGTGTATGAACAGGCATTGTCTGATCCCTGCAGGGAACTTAAAGTTTCCAACTTTATTGAATATGACACTATGAATAAAGCACAAGTTCGGCCATTAGCAGAACATTCCTGCAGATAATATATTGTAACAAACTACTTGTCCGATTATTGTAACTGAAAAATCTCTATAGCTAGCTTAGATATTGAAATACTTTTTTCTTCTGATAGTCTTAGAAAATACTTTATTTTAAAGTCTAAACTGTTATAGAAGTTGTTACTTTGAATCACCATACCGATTAGGAGAGCTCACCTGTGGAGGAGCATTCTCTTCAGACTCCAGCCTGTACTCATGCATGATCCAATCAGTCTTCTGGCCATTAGGAGCTCTGCCTTTGTAGAAGACGAGCGTCTTTCGCATGCCGATGAGTCGGTTCTTGTCATGAATGGCTTTGTCCCTGCCCGTTGCCTTCCAAAATCCAGCCATGGTGGCCCTATTCGTTCTCGTTCCGGTTGGGTACTTCTTGTCCTTGTGGCTGAAAAAGTACCACTCAGTCTGCTCTTCGTATCCAATCCGGCAGCGATCTTTAGTTTCATCCATTCATATCAGAATACAAAACAGTTTACATTCAATTTCAAGCATAATACACGGAAGAGTACTGAGATTTCTAAGTTTTGGTGAAACCTTGGAGATCCCATGGCTCAATGCGGTAAAGATCGATGTCTCTGATGACATCGAGATCGATCTTCTGAGAAGCCACCTTCTTCCTGAGATAGTATCCAACAAGCTCCTCATCAGTAGGGTGGAATCTGAATCCTGGAGGAACACATGACTCCGTCGAAGAATCCATGATCTACACAAAGCAGCAGAATGTGATACCCTTTCTGAATAACATCAAACAAAATTCTCCAACAATAACATTTGACATGAATCATGGAAGCTACTATATATACAGTAAATTAGCATCTAAGTAGACCGTGCATACAGGTTTGAGTTGTCTGCCACCACAAAGTGTTGAGAAAGGAAAGATAACAGTTAGTTGATCAGTATGGATAACTGAAATTTTGGTTTCCAGAAACCTGTTGGTTGGGAGTTCGAATGCTCTGATCATGCAAGTCCAAACTAGAGTTCTTGTTGCAGGTTTCTGGACAGGAATGAAAAAAAAAAAGAATGGGACGCAGCCGCAGTCCCTGATAATGATGCTGTCTTCGTCACCTAAGGTGAATGGTGGAGAGAATGATTCATTTGCAGCATGCATGTGCACTATTTGTCAACTTAAAAATCATGCATTCAGATTAAACAAAGAAACTGTAATTACTAATATATATATATATATATATAAAGCTCTTGTAATTAGTAAAATATTCTATATATGGAGCAAACACTTGGAATGATGCATAATGGGAAAACTAACTAAAGATTTTAGAAAGAAGTGATCTAAAAAAGATCCATTATTTTTTGATGATGAGCATTTTAGAGACTAAGATTAGGGAAAAGGTGGAGGCCTTGAGATGTTAAAAAGATGAAGTATGGGAATGACCAGCGTAATTTTTCACTGTCTCTCGTTTTGTTGTCCCAACAAGAAGCAGAAAGAAGTACCAATTTTGTAATCTACGTACAGTACTAACAAGCATTAGCCATAACCAAATGTTAAGCATTGAAAAAAAAAATCATAACTAGTTTATATCAATAGTACCACTTCCTCTTAAACATTCACTTAATAATCCATACAAGAGGTGTTCTTCCTATCTTAAGGTGTTTTCAAATATAATTCAGTCATTTTCAGAACATCAAAAAGTAAAGGTAGGCTTTTGCTCAAGGATATTCTTACATATTGGACCACAAGCAACAAGAGTGCCTACTACATTTCTCTAACACATACTTACAACCTAACCAATAACTGCGAGCTTTGTTAACTATGAGCATGGAGATTAATTTTCCATGCTCAAGAGCACGCACGCACGGGGCAAGTGGCGTTTGTAGCTATAGGGAACGTTGTCCAGCATGCTAAAAAACTTGAAAAAAGAAGTTTGAGAAATTTATCAAAAAAACAAAATGGTCTTGAGAAAAGAGCTGGCAAAAGGAATGGAGCACAAAACGTGTTGTTTCTTTTCTATTTTTCTTGGATCAGGCCTGATTGAAAGAACAAAAGGACTTCGAAGGAAAGCAAAAAGATTTCACAGCACTGCACGACTGCTGCATCTCTTGTCTCCTTGTCTTGGATTTCCATGGCATAGAGTACTCCAAAACTAGGTAGAGTTTAGTCTGAATGGGAAGTAACAGAAGAAAAGCTAACGACAGTACAAGTATTCTTATATTTCCTTAGCTTCCCCCGTGGGACTTTTGGGTGTTGTGCTGTATAGAGTAACACTGAAACCAATGAAGAAGTAGGGGGAGCTACTCTTTTGGGTAAGCAGGACAGTTACGAACATGTCTATAGAGGCGCATTATTGTTTTGTTTATAATAGTATGACTAAATGCAACCTCCAGCAATAGCAGTCACAGTTTTCATACTTGTTTGTGGATCTTGCTATCTGCTTCTCTGCTTAATTAGAGCGTGAAATGTCCTATCTTTTTAGTAATTCTTGCTTTGTGATTCAGAAAACAGAAAGAACCAATGATGGAGAAAACAGAAAGAACATATTATCAGAAAACAGAAAGGATTCTTCATGATTCTAAATGATGGAGGAGATCAATTTGTGAGGAAGCAATTCAAACAAGATCTGAACTTCATCAGAAGATCAGGATCATATGCTTCCGTTTGAGAAGTGCGCTCACGAGGAATTTCTTTGTTAAGAAAAGCATTAACTTTTAACAAGATAGAAGATCGACATTGATTACTTAGAACAGAATGGAAAAATGAACACGTAGCAAATTTTTGATAGATAAATCATATGTGCATTCAAGAAAACGATTAAATCAATGAAAATCGTCTTTAATTGCTTAGAAGGGAAGTTCTCTACTTCCTCCAAAAAAATAAAGGAAAAGAAAAGAAAAGATCAACATCCCTACCCGACAGTGCCACTCCTTCACTTAGAAAAGGATAAAAACTCCCTAGTACCTTAAATGATTCGTATAATGGTGAAGCTACTTCCGGCTACATACGAGAGCATTCTAATGGAAGTTGTTGCGGAATATGCCACAATGCAGAAGTGACTGTTCCACATTAATTAGATTTGTGGAGTACTTAAATACTAGCAATTCTATGATCAAGCTAGACATCCTACTGTGATTTCACTTGAATTTTTTCTTGAATCTGTTGGCTGCGAATTTTAATTTCCACAAAATGGACAAAACAAAATCTAGTTGAACCCTGGGAAAAAGCATAGTTCCTATATGGATGGCAGATAAGTAGCTCAGATCATAACAACTCATATGAGGAGAACAGTCGATCAAAGAAGATAATATGTAATACTATATAGAAATTGTTTGCTTTAGCAGAAACCCTAATGAACTCTACCTATCATTCTACACAGTACTTCTAACGAACTCCTCCATCGACTATATCAAGGAAGTCATTAGTCAGGAATCTATCAAACACCTCTTAGAGTATACTAGAGGCATCAATTCATCTCGATCCAAAGCTGCTAAAAAAAAGAAAAAACAAAAGAATTTCAACTCTAACATACCTATGCATGCTCATGCCAGCATGATGATCAGTACTGGCAATCATACAAGTAAACATACCTTCGGTAGTACTAGTGGTATAATAAATCTCCTAGCTACTAGCTTCAAGAAAGAATACTGAACACCATGTTGTTGCCGAATGTTTTGTTTTTCTGCAGAAGAGAACTAAGAAGAAGATTGTAAGAGAAAGAGAAAGAAATCAAGGGTGCGTATAAAAAGGAGACCACCAAGGACCCCCCAAGTCTCTTCATTGCGCGTGGTTTAGGGTGGTATGAAAGCCTTCCCCCTTCCCACCACTAGACTGAGTGACGTCACCTCTTCACCCTCCTCCTCCCTTAAGCCCCACCACTTTTTGTCCTTTATTTTCCTTTCTTTTTTCTTAAAAGAAGAAACTTTTGTCACAAACACTCTGTCCATTTTGTTTTTGATCAACAATTTGAGTCTCCGAGTCTCATGCAGTTCTTGCACTTGTTTTTGTGTAGAATGAGAGAAATTATTCGTAAAGGATTGGGTTTGTTATTGTTTATTGTTTGGGAATGGTGCATTTGATGATGATGGTTGGCTATAATCAATTTAAATTACCGACTGCGTGTTGGATTGTTATTACCTACTCTTTTTGAGATGTCTGCAGGGATGAGCACTTGAGTCACTTGACGATTCTGCCTTTTCAAGTTACTTCTTTTGAATTAGTTTGATTACAGCTGAGGTTTACTTTGTTATGGTTGCCTTCTTAAGTTTTTCTTCCTGCTCGTTCTTTCAGAAGAATATCCTACCGATATGTTAATAGCTATATGTTATCTTGGTTAAAAAGAACAAAGGAAAATGTAACTAATTGACACTGTAGTCTTTCACCAATCTGCGTTGACAGTTGTCAAAAAGTGCCCGGTTTTGATATAACTTTATTCCAACTTTAACATTGCAACAATGTTGAAGGGCTTAAGACCTGTTTGTGCTTGATATCTATCTAATAACTAACTAAGCTGTCATTCTCTCTTAGGCTCTTATTTTCGTGAGGTTAAGGGTTCATTGGCATTATTTTTCAAAAAAATATTTTTTTAATTTTAATTTTATATTTTAATAAAATTTTCATAATATTTATAAAATTATTTAAAATTTTAAAAAATATAAAAATATTTACGGTATAAATTTATAGTACTTATTTTTATTTTAAAATAAAAAAGAACAATTTTTTTTAAATAAAATAAAATAATTTATTAAAAAAATTTTATTAGCACTCTTAAATAGCTCCTAAAATTTTTTAATTCTTGCTACTATATATAATAGACAACTTCAGTTTTTGCCCTGTTCTAGCTAGCTCATTCTCCTTGACAAGGACTTTTGCATTTTCTTTAACTTCGTTCCCTAAATTGCAGGACCAAAAGTTATTGACATATATTATATATGATGGAATCCAATTTCTTTCTTTCATATTATATAATATTGACATACGTGTACATTATTTCTTTCTTTCTCTAGAATTGACATACAATTTTGATTGATATTTCACACCAAGTGTGGCTGCTTTCTATACAGTTGGGTGACGGTGGTCATGGCAACATTTGCCCTTGTTCTCATTTCCATACGTTTAAAAAAAAGCTAAAAAGAAGAAACAAAGACTTTATTATAGAGGGATCAACACAGGGCCCAAAACAAAAGGCAGAAAAGATCTTATTAACCCCATCGATTTCATTGCTTCCCTTTATTCAAGTCGATACTACTGGTCTTTTTCTCTTTCATAATTCTATAACTTATCCGTAAGTTGTATACGTTGCCATGCTTAGCTTGTATCGTTAGTTTAATTTTAGTGTTTGTTTGGAGTTTTATCTTCTGATAATTGTATTTTACATATATGGTCCATGCAAAGAATATTAATCATGTAAATGTTACATGATGATTGGATAAGTTGTTGAGTATAAAAAATAAATTAGATTAGTCACATATGAAAAAAAAGACAAAATAAAAGTTGGTCTATATACTTGAAAGTTTTAAGATTCATTGACTTAAGTTTTTGGATTAAAATACATTAGATTTTATAATCTATGAGTCAAATGGTTGTGAAATTTTTGTCTTGAATTATCTCTTCCGATGTATTTTTTTAACAAGTGATATTAGAGCTGATGGTTCAGTTGAACTTTTGCGTGACCAACACAAATTGCAGTTCTCATTGGCAACGTGATCTAGTATAAGTTTGCATTGTGAGTGGTGATCTAATATAAGTTGGTTTCAGATGGCTTTTGGTGTGCAATATTAGTAGTTAGATGAGGAAAAAGATGTTGGTAAACACATTTTTAAAGAAAAGATTATTTAATATAAAAAATGGGTTAGATTAATTTTAGCCACATGGCGAAAAAACATATATAAAAAATAATTCATATATTAGGGAGTTTCTAAATTTATTGGCTTAATGTTTAATTTGCAATGAGTTTTATAATATATGAGCCAGATCGTTGAGTGACAATTTTGTCTTACGTTAGTTTTTTTTATATTATATCTTTCCAATAGAATTATGTCGAAGGAAGATAACAACATGAAATGTGATTCATATATTGAGAGTTTCTAGACTTATTGGTTAAACTTTTTAATTGTAACGGAGTTGAGTGAAATTTTTGTTTTAACTTGGCTCTTCTGATATTATATCTTTTAAATAAAAATTCAAAAGCTAGTGTTTGGGGGTGGTGTCTCATTAATTTGTTTTGCCATGCTTCAATAATCAGTAGGTTCAACATCAACAGAAGTTTTAAAGTACTACTACTTTACGTACAAGATAAACAACAACTAAATATTATACCTAGATATTGAAAGGGAGAGCAAATTAGAAAAGGTTTGCTGTTTTATGTACTATTATTCTTGTTTCTTTTTCTTTTTCAATGTTCTTTTAGCTCTACTAGTGTTCAAAAGACAAAAGCTTGAAAGAGAACTCTCGAAGTTGAAAATCTTTTGTATTTGTACATGTTTTGATTTGGTGTTGCACCTGTGGCTAGTATATGTGAGTATATAAGTCTACCGAATGACAAATACTATGAATATATATCAATTTCTTTTTTTTTTTTATTGTGACAAAATAGTTGCAAACAAATTTTACAACCACTTATTGCTAGTTATGTATTTACAATACGTTTTACTTGAGGTAAGTTTCAGCGTTAATTAAGCAAGTTAAATCTTAGCATATGAAATAAATTAAAGTTTCACTTAGGCCTCTGGACCTCGACATGATTGAAATATTCTTTTTTCTTCTCTACGTACTCTCTACCAATGATCTGCACTTACCACAATACAAAATATGTTTATATTAAAGCAGCTTCACATTTAACATAATGTTCTGCATAATGTTTGCTAATGGAGTGAAATATATATACAAAAATCAATCCGTATTGATACCGTTAGCATATATAATATACGCAATGCGTGCTAATTGCTAAAATTTTTATTTTTCATTCAAGTCAAACTTTAAAATCCTTCTTCATATACAATTGGATAGAAGATCACCTCAATTGTTGATCAAATATCTAAACATAATGATCAGATTTGGTGTTATTTCCAATTTACATACTTATATTAGTGTTATCTTTAATGCGTATATATTATCAATTAATCTTGAATATAAATAAAATTTGATGCATATTGTCATACATTTACCGGCATCATTAAACTCCATCTCACCAGAGGGCACTCATTAGATTTGTTATATCTAATGAAACAAATGATTATAGCAGCAATTTTATTTTTATGATGAATTTGTAATGTTTGACTTCTTATAATGACCTATTAATGGACATGAGACGGAAGTAGGAAGGTGAAAATGACAAGGTAACAGATTGCAATTATCAAAATCATCATCAGGCCAAGATCTTCTAGGAGACTTAGCACCTAATTAATGTTTTTTTTTTTACCTTCAAGTAGTTATGGCGTTTGGTTGACACTAAGAAAAAAATTTTAAAATAAAAACAAGAAATAAATTTAACTACATGTTGGTCTAATGAATGATGTTTCGAGCGTGTTTACCTAAAAGTGCATTCTTTTGTACACCAAAATTATTTCTCTTTTACTAAAAAGTCACTTTTAATTCACTTCTTATTATAAAAAGAACATAAGAAGTCACTTCAACTTATTTTTTTATTAAAAAAATACATAATTTTTAATAATACTATTTCTAACAATTCATTTTTAAAAATTTATTTTTAAAAAACTCACTTTCAAAATCAAAAAAACACACGCTAAGAATACAAACTCACTTTTATAACTCACATACTTTTTTTAAAAATTACTTTTTAAAAATTAATTTTTTGTTAAAAACCAGCACCCTAGAGATCTGGTGTGAGACCTTCTATATGCCCGGTATCTTATGTATACACGCAGTAAATATGGGATGAAACAACTAATGGATTCTTTTAACAACATGGAAGGTTATACTAATTATATCGAAGTAAAGGTTATGAACCATTTATATTTACTCATAGCTAAGAATTTCAAAGCATGTCTTAATTTTCTGGATCCTTCGCAAGAAATTAAAAACTATTACTCTGTCTTCCATCAATCCTAAAATAATTTCAAACACCCCTGCTCTGAATATGATTTGAAACTCTAGTTAGCTGTTGCACGAGAAATGAACTCACGAATTCCACTCTCCATGCCAGCAAATATTCGTTCATTCTGGCAACTTAAAGGAGATCCACTGACAGCAGTAGTACACTGTACACATTGCAAGCGTTCTTTCTAGCTTTCAGGAGCTCGCAAGCTTGCTTGACAACGGGGCGGCGTTCATGGCGATGGAGACGTACACAAATAAACACTTGATGATCGATCACACCGGCTTTGGCAAGCCGGTGCAAAGTCGGCCCGCCCTCAGAAGTACTCTTAATTTCTCACACACATAGATCGATATGCAGATACACACACGATCAAAACTTGTGTCAATCATGTGGCGGACCGCATCATTGAACTACTCTACTGCGGGGTCCAGTCTCCACCACCACCACCTATACGCGTCCTCTCTCCAGCCCTCCGCCGGTGACTGATCAGGTCCCGCAATTAGTTAATCATCAGTGCAAGCAAAATTAAAACACCGGCCTTAAAAAACATAGCGTAAGCCTCTAAAGGCCTAGTTCTGGCTAGCTATACACTCTATTTTCAGAAAACCTCCCTCTTTATTTTAACACTGTTGGTTACAAGTGTAGATCATAGTAACAACAGTTAGTTGATAATATTTCTTTACAGGTTGTTGTAAGTGGGAAATGAAGTAATGAGTAAATGAAGAAAAAGGAGTAGCCAAGTTAGTTATATAGTACTACAAGATCAAGAATCCAACACTACTAGATTATAGGTACTGCTACAGCTTCTGCTTCAGCTCTACTCCTGTCTTCTGGTGTGTGTAAAACACAAGCTTCTTCCGTTCTTCTTCCCTTCTTTTCTTTTCCCCCTTTATGATGAGAAGATATTAGCTAGCTTATCATTGCTGAATGTCCATCCCACTATAGCTGAAAATGTCCATAAAAAAATGTACACTTATCATCTTTGATCTTCTATAATGGTAACAAAAGTGGATCAGACACTTGTGTTTAAGAAACAAACAAAATAAATGTATACTCAAATCATGTATAACTCATTGAAAGAAGATTGATCAATAAGAATTACGCAACTTCGAGAGGCCGGAGGGACAAAGGCAAGTGCACATGAGGGCCTGCTACTTATCATGAGAGCTGGTTTGCATATCGATATCATTGCAAGAGAAGTATCAAAGAGAAGGAGATGACCGTCTCTGAAGCTTTTGAAATGTTACCGACGGTACTGCAGTAGTGAAGAATGGGTGACAGTGCGAAAAGGAAAAAAGAGCTAACTCCGTATATATGTAGGACTTTGAACAAATTATACAATCCGTGTGTTATCCACTGTGAAATGTTGGTGAAAACTGTCTTGCAGGTCGTTTGAATTGAGTACTGAGCCAGAGTTTGATTGATTGCGACGAAGAATTTAAGAGAGAGTTGCCATCATGGGTACAGTTGGATCACTGCAACCGAACGAGCTGTCTGGCTCCTTTCTTGTCCACCATGGATAGTCATTACCTGGTATTGTAATCCATTGCAGAAATCTCTGATGAGATTATAGAAAAGTGTTCTTCATAATTAGATATTTTTAGATCCATCTGTTTTACTTGAGCTTCTCATTGACTCATTGAAGACGTAGGAAATGGAAATAAGAGGTAGATAAGGCATAGATTTTTGAGCCAATTATAGACTCGATAATATCATCACCATCAATGTTTCGAACTGATTCTATAGGTTATAATTTTTGTCACCAGACACAAAGCAGCAGTTATGTTGTATTCTCTTTGATTGGAATCAACAATGCTGTTAAGCTAAATATCTGAAAATGGAATGGGCATGTACAGCAACCGATGTTCGTTTTAAGGAACTAAATGGCTGCTTTGCTAGTTTACTTCTAAGCGAATGACAAATTGCTTGCAATAGAAAGATAGGTGAACATAAAACTAAATGCAACAGTTATCCCCCAAATTCACTTTTTTCTTTTTGTTTCTTTGTCCAAAAAAACTCACCCCAAATATAACCAAACACAAAATTAATTTCCAAATTCACGCTTTTCAAAAATTTACTTTTATAAACTTATTTTATCGGAACCGAACTTACTATTTATTGCTAGTTATCGTAATCTCGAAACATCACTCCGCCAGACAATGTTCTAACTTCCCTATAATAATTTACTTGAATTCACTTCCAATAATTACAGTTTAAAATTAAAATTTTATTTTTAAACTCATTTCTAATAAAAAACATAAAAATCAAACTCACCATCAATAATTAGTTTTTAAATAACTTATTTTTCATAACTCATTTTTATAACTTATTCTTAAGCAAAGTAAACGAGTCATAAATGATGCCACTTATCAAATATCATAATCCCAATTCTCAGAACTCTTTCATTTCGGTGGAAGTCTTTCAACTCTTCGTTTGTAATGAGTTGCGGGAGGCCTGCTCCATTTTGGCCAAGCCTAAAATGAACATTCATGGGCGCTACACGTTGGCACATAGGGCGTATGTTAACGGAATTGAAAATGCTTCTACGTCTCCCTTTCACGCTGCATTTGAAATCCAGGCATCTCTAAAGCAAAAGCAAAAGCAAAAGGATTTCACAATCACGCTCCATATCATCAAATCCATCAGCATAGAATTTTTGAAAAACAGCTTCAACCATTTATTGTGTATGTTAACATATATAACCCCCATAAGAGACTTACAAGGGCCTCAAGAAGAGACCAATGTGGATATAAGCACACCCAAGGATTTACATAACAAACCACAAACCTAAAGAAAAAACTAAGTCAAACTCTTTAACTAGGATTAGGAGCAACAACAGAATTAATTAGCAGCAGTAGTTTTCCTAGCCTTCTTAGCACCAGGCGACTTGATAGATTTTGGTTGCCTTGGCTTCATAGGAGATTTCATAGATCTTGCCTTCCTAGGCTTAGCAGTAGATGCCTTGGCAGCCTTGGGCTTCTGGTCCTGTACAGCAGCAGTAGATGTTGCCTTTCTTTTTGTTCCAGTTCTTCCCTTGGGCTTCTTTCCTTCAGCAGAAGCGGCAGTGGTAGATTTCTTCTCGTTGGTTACAGCAGGCTTGGGTGGAGAAGACTTCACTTCCTTCTTACCGGCATCAGAGAGTTTAAATGAAGCCTTAACACGAACGAGCTTGCCTTTGGCAACAAAATTCTTCAATTGCACGGCAAGGATTTTGCGGAAGTTTGCTGGAAGTTCTCCCTCGTGGTTCTCCTCCATGTGTTTGGCAATTGCATACGGGCTTGAACCAGTTCTCTCGTGCAGAGCAACCAATGCTTCTTTAATCATCTATAAACAGCACATCAAGAAAGCATTGACACCATTGAAATAGAACCAATCAATCAATCAATCAACATATTCTAGTTCACAACAACAAAAAAGGAGACATAACTAATCAGTAAACAGCTTACAAAAAACGCATCCACGGAATTTAATCCTAAAATCAAAACTACAAACAGATATGAACAGGGAGATAATACTAAGATCCAAACATGAGAAGAATTGAACTGCAATGGTAAACAAACATTAAAAGGGGGAACACAAATAAATTGAAAGGGGAACTACAATCGATACCTGAAAGTAAGGCGGGTGAGAAAGTGCAGAGGCCTTCTCTCCCTTCGCCTTCTTCTCGTTGGTAGCCTTAGTTGCCTTAGGCTTCTTCTCCGACGCAGCCGTCACCATCGCAGTTTCTCCTTGCGACATCTTCACAACAACACACCAAACCCACTACGGAAGATACGGAGGAAACCGAAACGGCAGTTGTTTATCTCTTTCAAATACTCTCACAATTTTATTCCTGTGTAGAAAAGCTGAAGTAATTTCCTAGCAATATTTATAGATGGGGAAGTGAAGAATAGGAGAAAAAAGCAAACTCTGTTCTTATTGGCTGAAAAGAGAACACACAGATCATACCCACGTCAGAGGAAAGATCTTAGCCGTCCAGTGGACGGTGATGATTGAAGAGTTTTAGGGGCATCTGAGTGTTCTCGTTCATATCTGGAAAGAAGAGGCTAGAAAAGGAGCGGGCTGGGACGGAGAGGAAGGATTGTGTTTTCTCAAAACTCGGTTTTGTTACCGAAACGGGTTTTCGACCGTTGATCTGATGCAGGCTTTTGAAAAGTTACCGTTTGATGAAAATTATAATTCAAAACGAAATAGCGTAGTCAATGGATTCTCAGGAGATGTTTAGGCTGCGTTCGACAGTGGTGTTCATTTCAATTCTCTAATTTATTTAATTTTTGTAAATTATATAATAATTTATTAAATTTATATTTTATTAAAATATTAAAAAAATATTATTATGAGATTTTATTATTATTATTTTAAAATAAAATTTATTTATAAATTTTTGGTACATTTAAAATTTTTTTTAAATTGTATTTGAAAAAGAGTTTATGAAGTTCTTTTATAAATAAAATTACTTTTAGATTTAGAAAATTAATATGTAAGAATTGATATTTTTAGTTTAACGCTAAACTTTTTTAAATTAAAAAGTTTTTAAAAAATTAATAAAGGTTATAAAACATACTTAAATTTTAATCAATTTCAAAGAATTGTTTGGTTCAATTACCACCTTAACTTCTTTTCCACTGCTTTATGTAGAAATAAACATATTATCATCATATATTTTTGGTTATGCGGTGAATTTGAAAGTGAGATTTATGGTGTCTCAATTGCTCTAACTACCTTAATTCATGCGAGATATTAGAAGAAAAACGTTGAGTAAATGAATTTGCTACGCTCTTATTCTTAAATTCTTAGGTAACAATTTGATAAATTACTTATTATTTAATAAATATTTGATATTTTAAAATAAATTTAATAAATATTTTTAATATTTTGAAAATAAAAAATTATAAGTTTTTAATTTTTATATATATAAATTCCTTTTAAATTGTTTAAATGTTTTCGTTTACAACAAAAAAAAATTTATTAAGCACTCTCCAAAACGCTTAAAATACTTTCTTTGTTTCTATATTGTGGTCCACGGACATATAAGTACGAGTCTATCTATCTATTCCACAACCAACCCGACAGCCCCACTACTCCAGAACAGCACACCGGCGCGGCCAGCGGTGCTGCAGACCATTTCCACCGCGCTCTACCTACTTCCCAGCTCACTGCCGGCGATCTAATTTTATCCTTTACTTCTCCATCAACTCTGTCCATCTAAGTTCAATGGTTTGAAATCTGTAAGCTACTTGTGTTTGATCAGTTCATCAAGAGGTTTCTGGTTCAAATTGAGTCTTGATCAAGGTGACGAGATCTGCGTCCCTTCAAGCTGAGGTGCGGTTTCTGAGATTTAGAACTGACTGAATCCGTTCCTGTTTTTCTCTTTTTACTCATTTTGGTAGCTGTAATTTTGTACTGTAGTTTTGGGTACTGTTATTTGGTTGTTGTTTGCGGAGTGAAGCTAATCGATGATTAACTGTTTGCTAGTCTATTGTGGTATCGTTTATACTTGTAGTTGATGTCTTGGTGGTTGGGAGTAGCATGGGATTTGCGATCCATTTAAGTCCTTTGTGTAAGAATGAGCTGAAGAGACTCCAGTGCTTAGTCATGGTAACACAAGAGCTAGCTGTTGGCAGAGTTCAATACTACCAACAATCCCCACTACAAATTTGTTTCTCGGCCTCCTCTATCTTTATAGTCATCTTCTCCTAGCACCTGTGAGGTTCATGTGACTTAAGTTTGGGGTAGGTTATTGAACATTAACAATTCTAATGTACTTTTTCTCCATTAAACTCAGCCTTTCAAATTAGAATTGGAATGCACAATGTGTATCATGTAAGATATCGATGATAAACTCCTTGTTATTTGCTTTAACATGAAAAGGTTCACTTTGTGGCTCTCGTCCCATAAACTGGTACAATATTGCTCAACATGTGCAACAACTGCTTCTTGCGGCTTGAATGAAGCTCTTGTAAGATGTTTGATTGTCATAACGTTTCATTAAAGCTCTTGTAAGATGTTTGATTGTCATAACGTTTCATTAAAGACACCTAAGACTTTCTTGATCATCCAACTTTACTTGTCTGTTATTGTCAATAATTTTGTTGTTTCCATGATTTGTATGCTTTTGTTGCTCAACTCTTATTGTCAATAATTGTCTTTATTTGGGCTTGTTGCTGATTGAAACAAGAGCAGATAAACGGAGGTTTTGATCCTTTGATTGCTGAGAGTGGATTTACAGATGGATGACAGTGGACAAAGGGAAAACGGAAGGCATAAGTCTGCTCATACTCAGGTATGTACGGTCACATTGCAGCATTTTTCAGCTCTTCATAGTTTTGATATTTCATGCTTCTTACTTTTTGTTTGAAGTTTTGTATCTCTTATTCAATTTGGAAATAAAGTAAGAAACATGTGTCTGCGCATGCTTGGACCTATATGGTAGAGTGTGTTGTACAACATTCTTGTAGACAGACATGCTATTTTTATTTTTTAAAATTCAGAAGTACCCTTTTCTTTGGCTTTTTCCTCTGCAATTCCTCTCAAATGCGTGCTAGCCCAGTTTGCAGACCTTGCATCCTTTTCGTGTCTTTGCCACTGCCACTTGCCTTTTCCCTTGTCTGTTTTGACTCTGTGCCGTTAACATCATTTTGCCAGGATCATCCATATAATCATTGCCATTGGCCTTGCTTCATGCTAAAATTTGGCCACACGTTGAGAGAGCTTGCTCATGGATCTGACTTGGAATGACTAAGATTGGTGGTTGTCATGGATTCTTGGTAATTTTAATTGTGATACTGGTCAGCTGGAGTGGTATATGATTTTTCCCAGCAGCCCTATGCTGTCAGATGGTGATGATGGCTGCTGCATGGTGCATTGTGAATTGTTGGCCGCGATTTTGGGCCAAAGTGGCTCTTTAATGTGACATTATGGTGGCAGAGATGGTAATGGTTGCAGTGATATGTTCTTCATTATCTCTAAGCATAAGGAACAAAATAGAATAAGTCTTACCAAACAAATGAACAATATAATAAGTCAATGGAATTCAGGACACAATTTATCTGGAGTCCCAACTCAATTGCTGCGTTTCTAGATGACTGAATAATCGTACAACATGGAGTTTATTGAATAGTTTTCTGGCCATTGTGACTGTTTGAATTGCTAGTTTCGTCCTTGCAATAGAGATTAGCTGTCTATATTCTTGAATTGTACAGAATCTGGTTTTGATGGCATCCTGTAGTTTTTGACATTGACGTAGCAATGTGGTCTCCAAATTGACCTTTCTCTATTAGGTGTTGATGAAGATTGCATTATACTGAGTTTCAGTCATTTCCTTTGCACCAATATGATTATATTACCTTGCAATTTCAAGTATTGTTACTGTACCAATTACTCCTGAGTACTTTTCTTCCTAGTGCTGAGATGTTGAGTTGTTGACATTCTTCTGAACATTTGTTTAATTGCGATTTTGGGTTCTCTTGATTGCTTCATCTTACTAGCTTCCTGATTAAATCATGCCTCCTGTAGACAGACTTGGTCATTGCTGGTTAATACTGGAATGGAGATTTAGTGTTTTTGCTCAATGTGTTGTTCAGTTGTGTATATTAAGCAGAATAGAGTTTCTCTTCTAACATTCTTTTCATTATAACCAAACAAAGCAAAAATAGCACAGAGCAAGAAACATGAAATGCCCATCTTTTTAAGTATGACCTAGCTTCTTTTGAGGAAAGCAACTTCAGTGAACCATGGTGTCCATTAAAGTTTGACGCCTGGCAGTCTCATATGCTTGTACCGGGATCTTAAAGAAAGGGGATGTCCTTACACTGGCAGGAGCTTTGATATATTGTCTTACTTCAAATTTGATATGATGTCAACATAGGGTGACATTGTCGAACTCCTAAGTCCTTTTAATGTATCCTGTGGTGTTACAGTATTATGCTGTGGGAGCAACTTCTTGACCTAGTTAACATATTAAAACACTTCCTTTGGACCTTTCGAAAATGTAATCCTTTATGTTATACTCTGTTGACTGAAGTTACAGTCTTGAGACCATCCTCACTTGGCTGTGCTGATCATGGTTGATGATCTTGCAGTGGATGATGCCTCAGCATCAAATTAAGGACAACTATACAATGAAGCTCATGACCATAATAGCTGAACGAGATGCTGCAATTGATGAGCGGAATATATACATTGCAGAAAAGAGAGCTGCTTTGGCTGAGCGGGACAGGGCATATCTTCAGCGAGAAGCTGTAATAGCTGAATGGAACAGTGCGTTGTTAGAGCGCGATGAGTTTCTTGCAGCCCTTGCCCATGAGACAGGGATTAGTAATGGAAGCAGTGGCTCTGCATATTCTCCTGTATCCTTGTCTCCTCGAGGAGCAAAACATATTTATCACCATCATCAGCAGCAGCAACATATGAATAGTTCTCAATGCTTGCCATCACACGATTCAGACGCATCATATGACCACACAAGAGAGATGCAACTTAGTGATACACCCCACATCTCAACAGCTCATGAGACTGCACCAAAAGCTAGGCATCGGAGAACGTCGAAGGATGGTAGAACCGGGGAGGTTCCACTCAACAAGGCATCCATGCTTTCGAAGAAGAGCAATAAAAATTTGCGGCAGGATATGAAGAAGCCAGTTGTGACAAAGAAAAATGAGTGGAAAGGCCACGACCTAGGGTTGAACCAGGTAGTATATGATGATTCAACAATGCCGGCTCCAGGTTGTTCGTGCACAGGAGTCTTCCGTCAGTGCTACAAGTGGGGACACGGTGGCTGGCAATCAGCATGCTGTACCACAACGCTATCTATGTACCCACTGCCAGTCTTGCCAAACAAGCGTCACACTCGGGTTGGCGGCAGGAAGATGAGCGGGAGCGCTTTCAGCAAGTTACTTAGTCGTTTGGCTGCAGAGAGCAACGATCTCTCTGTACCAATAGACTTAAAGGAACATTGGGCTAAGCACGGCACTAACAGATATATAACTATCAAGTGAGCTAGATTTGCAAGCTATTGCCGTTCTGACACATGAGGAGATCCCTTTCCTTCTGTAAGTTATCTGCCAGATGTGGTAGAAGAATGTATAATGCATATTTAGTTTCTTCCAGTGAACTATTTCGTAGGAGTTTTCGGAGTAGTTTGACATTTCTTTTTGTAGTTTAATGGCTTCAGAGCAATGGAGAAACCCAGGTTTTTATCATTCGCGTCTAAATACTGCACGCTTTTTGAAAGACTTATGTTCTATTGAGTTCACGTAAAATCAAGATTGCTCAAGCTGCAACCCAATATTGAAGATGAAGACTACAAAGATTCATTTGACCTCCACCTTTCAGCCAAGAAGTAATGTATTTTACATAGATTCCATAAGCATATTGGTTGCCAGTAACAATTGCCTTATCTATCAAAACCTACTCATGAACATATTATAATTCAGCACAGACAATCTTGTTTCTTCGCTGAGCATCAGCGGCTAAATCAGTTAGCATCAATAAGCTAGGACTTCTAATGCCGATACGCATCATTTCAGTACCTCCAGCCCCTACCAGGACGGATTTGCTTTATACTTGATTACCAAAAGCCAAAATAACTGCTTCATCTTTAAGTCTGCATCTCCGATCCAATGTCAAATCAACTAACCGAACATTGAAATCACCAATTTGAACTGATCCTAGGAACCGTGCACGTTGAAGTATTTGAAGGTAGCAGAGTCATACAAGCATAATATTTGCTCGAAAAGAAAATCAATCAGCTTTAATATAAAGAAGATGAAGAAACTGCAAACAAGCTTAAAAAAGGGTAAGGGCCTACGGAAAGGATTAGAGAAGAAAATCAAAACTTCAAGGACGAGAAGTTTACTGAGAGTTACAGCAACAAAAGTGTCAGATTAACAATTGTCAGCAATCCATATGAATGGATCAGACAGGGATAACTGTACTGAGTTTGAAGTTTCTCTTCATGCACATCCAACTCAAATTCCTAATACAGAACAAAAGGTCCGGCCTTGAGGCATGAAAACTAGTTTTAAATTTTCTGTCAAGTGAACTCTAAGAAATGAAACCCATGGGAAACAAGAATCATGGCCTTCAAATTTTCATAAACATTACAAGAACAACAGTAAACTACTCGAACATACAAGTAATGTATGCTTTTATTCGCCAAGCATCCTCAGACCGTCCTAGTTCTTGTATTTGTTTTCAACACATTCAAATTTCAGTCACCGGATTGATCATCATTGGTGCTTGGAATACCTTCACTAACAAAGATTCAACTCATTATCTGTGATAATATACACATTTCAAAGAATCTGCAGACCCGAGCTTTAATCCCAAATTCTCAGAAACAACATACAAATCCCGAATAAAAAATCAGCAATCATGTAATTATTGAGCAAATATGTTATAGGAAGAGATGTGTCAGATGAACAAATTATCAGCAACATATGAGAATGGATAAGATAGGACTAACTGCATGTGATATTTGTATCTCATCATCCACAACTCTTAACGAAAAACCAAAAACCCAACACTAACCAAAGCTTTTTTGTTCTTGCAGATGTAATCAATCTATCAGATCTTCCTACTCAAAATAAAGCAGCTATCAAAGCACTTGATTTATCAATGAATTACATCTGTTGCAGATGAAATTCGTCACTTAGATTTCACCCTTCTGCGACAGTTTAAATCAAACATCAAACCAAGAACAAGAGAGAAACAAATCAAAAGAAACAGAAAGGAAGAAAGAAGGAAAAACTTCGAAACAAAAACAGTTCTATCAGAAAGGAAGTTCTCAAGGGAACAACGAATATATAAGCCGCCATCTCTCATAACTAGATTAGGGTTTTCTTAAAACCGGCCGGCCCAATTCAGATTCACAGGGCCCATCAATTGCTGTGTATCTAGGCCCTAGACTCGTGTGTTTGAAGCCGCTGCTGTATTCTTCAGGGTACGTAAAAATTGATTTTGATTTAACAACTCAAACGAGATGATTCTATCTAAAATTTTGATTTTGAGAACCATATTTTGGCTACTTAAAATCCTTGCTATTCTATTTCCTTATCTTTGCTGTTGATCAGTTTACCATGCACGTTATTGTGTGTTTAGATTTACTTATAAAATAGAACTTTTTTGAAATAAAGATTATTTTTATTCTTTTTAGAATAAATTTTAATTTTTTTATTTTAAAAAAATATGTAATAAAAAAATCTTATTAAATAAAATTTTTCTACACTACTTAAATTTTTAAATAAATTTTTAAAATATTTATAAAATATGTATTAAAAAACATAAAATATAAAAAAATTAAAAAATAATTTTTGAAACGTGATGCCAAATGCACCCATTGTCACCGGAGAAAATAAAGAGGCGTTTGGAATTGAGTTTCTCCGACGCTCTTCTTTAATTTTCTATTTCATATTTTTTAATACATATTTTATAAGTATTTAAAAAATTTATTTAAAATTTTATAAATATAAAAAGATTTATTTTTTTATTCTATATTTTTAATATTTTTTCAAAAGTAAAAAAATAATATTTTATTTTAAAAAAAAATAAAATATTTTTTATTTTAAAAAAAATTCTATTTTATAAAAGCTCTTTCCGTATCGTGTGGAGAAGTACAGTTGTAAACATTCATAGCCTTCTCCAGATATTAATTAGTTGTCGGGATAAGATCGAGCGTAGTCACAGACGACGTTTTATCAAGATCAACCATTGACAACCAAAAGCTAGTGCAGATTGTTCATTGCTGATATCAGGTATCACAGACCATCACCAACTTCTTTGACCATTCGCAAAGTATAACACATCAAGTATCTCAATTGAAGAAGGGGTGAATGTAGATGCATGTGTACATACAGCGAAGATCGAATGCCTTTACGTCATTGATTGAGGACGGAATTGGAAAGACAGTTTCCATTGGAAAATTTTCTGCAGAAACAGAAGGCAACACACCTTGCACTCCAGATGAAAAGGGAGAGAGAGAACAAAATGCGGGACCTGTGAGCTAGGTATTCCTTTTCTATCATAAATACAAACATATACATCTAATTATAGCATATGTACAAAAGGAAAACCAACCCAATTTATAAAGGCTTTCCTGAAGCAAAGCTTGCAGCAATACCTGAGTGTGCCTAACCTAATTTCCTCATCCAACGACCATTACCTCATTGCCATCCTCCTCGGTCATTATCGACATCTTCCTTACCTTCTCCATCTGGATCTTCACTATTAGCATCACTGTCATTAGACGCATTACTTCCATCCTGTGTGTCTAAATCAGACATTGAATCATTCTTTCCAAACTCAGACCCGCCTCCACCTTTAAATTGTTGCTTATCATATGCAACAATCTCAATCATGGATTGCAACTCATGGTGCTCCTCAGTTACCTTGGGCACTGTGCATGTGGCATTAGTCTGACTCCCTGATGCATGCCCCTCAGGGCAACGAATCAGCACAGCATCAGCATCGACACCCATGCTCGCTGGAGATTCTTGCCCTTTTAGCGTTTCGTTTTTCGTACCGATAAGCTCATTAAGGAAAGGCCCTATAAGCTTAAATAAAGCCATTAAGTGCCCATTAGAGGTGTAATTTTAACCTAACATTCTCTACCGTGACAATTTGTAAATGTAACTCCTGTAACCAAACAAGAGAGGATTAATTTATTAAATTTGGCTAAGAGCCTCCAATATAATTTTAGGGTGCAGCAATTCAAGTTTAAAGGATATATTCAATTTCAAAATGTGACGAATTGGTTCACCTTGCTAATTTTTTATTATCAACGAAAGAGGACGCACTTGTTTTGTTTCCAGTAGCTGCTTGATTCCTACCGCCACATATTATTATCAACAAAAAGTTGGAATTTCACCAGCAATCTGTATCAAGGTGAAAGACCCCACCATATCTCAGAAAAAATCCAACTCAACAGCCAAAAGTAGGAGAAAGTTTGCAATGTAAGACTCCTAAGACATACTTTGGTCACCAACAGTTCTCATTTATTTGGATTTTGTTAATTGTTTTTGATATTTGTTAAGTTGTTCTTTCCTAATTAATCATTCACAACATCAATTGGGTAAGGTATCAATGGTTCTGTGTTTGTCTCAACCAATGTTTTCTTTTTATTTTGATAAAAATTAAACCAATATTGGACCAAAACAGCCACCTATTCAAAGTTGAATCAATGAATTGGGAGGTTAGAATTGTACAACAAACAATATCAAAAGGTTAGCTGGTTTGATTTTATTTTTATCAATATGCAATATGGCAACTAACGCTATTGTTAATTTTCGCTTAACTTTGTTTGCAATATAACTGAATTTTAAAATATGTAAACACATTTCTTACGCAAGAGTGCTATCTAATAAATTGTTGATGCGTACAAGTAATATTTGCCGTTGAGACATTCGAGTTTCGTCATATTATAGGATGGAAGCTTATAAATTCATTAACAAAATTTGATACTTCCACTATTATCTAATCAGCAGTTTATTATGTTTTGGTAGCATTTTTCTTTAAACTTTTAGGGGTCGGATCCGGCAAATTCAGCGACTGCATAAGGGTCAATTAATCTTTTAGATGCTTTCTATTGTAAACTTTGCATTATATCCCTTTCCGTTTCGGTCGTTCTTCACAATCCCTTTCCCTTCTCCTGAATTCCAGCTGCAGCCCTGTTAAATCGCGAGATTTTTCCTATCTTGTTGTTTTTTTTCCTTCTTTTTTTGGCATCTCCTAACCTGAACAATTCGTCTCGTAATTAATAGCTTCGCTTGCAAACTGTATTTTTGCAACGGAGTTTCCCTGTTGATTCTGAAAGGGCAATCACATACTGAACGGAAACGGAGGGCGGGATCGTTATGGTTTTGAGATTTGAAGATGGGAGCAGGTGATAACAATTCAGATTACAAAATTTTGAGCGAAGATATTGGTCAGGATGATGATGATATTGTTGTGGGAACCCCTGAGCAAGTTGGTTATGGCCGAAGGAATTTGTGTTGGTGGTGGGTGAAGATTGTTTTGATTGGTCTGCTTTTGATCTTGGCTGCGGTAGCGTTTGTAATTTTTGGCGGTCCGTTCCTTATCAAGAAGGTTCTGCAATACCCTTGTTAATATTGTTAATGTGATGATTTAGCAAGTGGATAACTTTATTTAAATTATTATTAATAAGAAGGTTGTGGATGTGTGTAAATTATACTTTTGTAGGTAATTCGTTGGTGTATATAATTGTTCTTATTTTAGATGCCAATCTGAGGGGTCTTGCTGATTTTCTTAAAATTTTGTTTATTTTTATTTTTATAATTTGAACTTAGAAGTTAAATTTTATCAGATAGTAAAACAGAAATATGTCTATGGAAGATAACAAAACATTTTTAGTAACTTTTCTGGACAAGTACGTTTTTTCAAGAAAATTGGATGGTTATGCTTAAATATGTTATGATCAAATGGCTTGATTTTGTTGATTCTTTGGATTGGAGTAGACTAGTGGATATTTTGTCTGATAAAACCTTTTCTTATTAATTCCGGTAAAACCTTTTCAGTGAGAGCTGTAGTGTCCAGTCCGCATAAGAATATCATCAGTGTTGCTATCTTTTGGTCTTTGATCAAAATAGAAAGGCAAAAACCAAGTTATCTTGCAGGTTTAGAGGCCCTTTCCCTTTTGCCTATGCCTAATGTTTCATATGAGGTCAATTATTGCTAGAATCCAGTCATAGCGATGCCTAAAAAGATGCCTAGAAGACTTTAGGTATGCATCTCTGCAGTTATATACACCGCAATATTACTTGTAACACAAGTGTTAAAAGGTGAAATCTAAACTTGTTTGAGTTTGATAGTTTAAAATGTCTCAAACAGAAAACTAGAGAAATATGTTTAAGACATGATTAGACATCCATCTTGCTTTTATATATGGTAACTGAATAAAGAATTTTCCATGCATAATTCAAGTTCATAGGATCCAACTTAACTGAAATGCTTCAATGGAGACAATGTCTTGAATTGTCTATCAGTATACTTTTTTGCTATGGAAAACCAGCTTGATCCTTTCACTCTATGGAAACTAAATTCTTTTTGGTTATATTGTTGTGATGGATCTTTATCGGATGTGTCTATTGATATATATTTGGGACCTTCTTGCCATTTATGACTAGTCATAGTTCTTTACAGTATGTTCTGATGGTGCCGGGAATTTTTCTCATGCCTTCTGACTACCTTTCTTTTTAAAAAGCTTTGAGTTAAAACCTTTTAACTTAGCCATATTAAAAGTATGCCAGAGTTCAACTTAAACCTTAAAAATACAATGTGCAGTCATATGGCTGTTGACATGTAGACATGAGTTAATTTATCACGCCACTTAAGTTACGTAGGTAAAACCTTCCAAAGGTCACACTTGTACAAGTATATATGTTTCCTACAATGATACAAACAAATATCTTTCTGATAAAATTCATTAGGATATCCTCGTAGATTATGGCTTGCTGTGTAGGTTGCAGAAAACGTCAAGAATCCTATAACGTTCCTTCTTAATTGTGCCTAGGAGTATGTTACGTCATTATCTTTCTAATAAGAATTCTAATGTGGACTTTCTTTGCCTGACTTGCAGTTTGTATTACCTATTCTTGACTGGGAAAGAAGAACATTTAGCAAACCTGTGCTTGGTTTATTGCTTTTTTCTTGCATTGCTATATTTCCTACACTTTTGATACCCTCCTCGCCATGCATGTGGTTAGCTGGAATTTCATTTGGTTATGGATATGGTTTCTTACTGATAATGGCGGGAATGAGCATTGGCATGTCACTGCCCTTTTTAATTGGCTCTCTCTTCAATCACAAAATACATGTAAGCTTCGCGATCTTTTTTACTTAATTCATTCTTTGTAACCCATGGTAACATCTGTTTGCTGTAATTGTTTGTCGGTTGCAATTTTTGCAGAAATGGCTGGAAAAATATCCCAAAAAAGCAGCTATTGTAAGACTAGCTGGTGAAGGAAATTGGGTTCATCAATTTCGAGCTGTCACTTTGCTTAGAGTTTCTCCTTTCCCATACATTGTATTCAATTATGCAGCTGTTGCTACAAATGTTAGATACTGCCCTTACATCTGTGGTTCACTGCTAGGAGTCGTGCCTGAGGTCTTTGTTACAATCTACAGGTATGAGCTTAATTCGTTGTTCTGGTTTGCAATTGGCTGGTTTGGATGTCATGTCTTGACTCTTGAGTAATAGTTCTTATTAAGGATGGCTTTAGTTTAAATCTACTTTGTGGCCAAATATTCCAGCATGTCCAAAACTCTTAAAGTCAATAGGTGTTTCATCAGTACCTGCTCTTGCATTCAACTCCTAATTCGATGCAAAAACGTAGAGGTGAGTGATCATGAACAATGCTACAGCAGTTAGATGCATTGACCTCTTTGTGATATCATCCTCTCGTAGTCAGTTGTAAGAGAACTATGAAACTGCTAGTGTTAGTTGGAAAACAGATGCGACAAGAAAGTGTACTATGTTTTAGCAGAGGCTATTGGGATGTAAAAAGATCATCTAATATATACCTAGGCAAATTTGCAGGAGGTTGTTGTAGAAGTTGATAAAAGTTCGCTCTAACTAGTTAACTTTCATGCAAAATAGGACTCTTGTTCATACTCTTCTATTTACTTTTGACTGATGGAAGAACCTTCTGTAAACTGAGTTCTACTTATTACTGTGGCTTATATTGCATGCCAACGCGGTCGAAGCCACCATGGATGTTCTGCCTCTATGAGAATCTAGCACATACTCCACTTACCTCTGAACAATTTGCTGTCCTTGAGTTAATATGGTTAGGTTCATTTGAATAGATAGCTATGGCCCATGAGATGGAATTCCTATATCTAAAGGTCTGTATGTTTCAAAATAGAATTTTCTTTTTTTGTATCACTTTCTTTCCTTTATCTATCAAACTTGAGTTGAGACTTTGGTTAGATGAAGAGATGTCTGCAGTGCAGTTACGGTTTTATTTGTTTCTGAGATTCTAGATATGTGATTTAGTGCTTATAGTTGAGTTCAACTCTATCATGTGATTTAGACTTTTATTTGACAGCGGGAGGTTGATCCAAAGCTTGGCTGAAGCAACCGACCAAGGTGGTTTTCTTTCATTGCAGCAGATCCTTTATGATGCACTTGGATTTACTGGTGCTGCGGTAGCCACTGCTGCTATTACTATTTATGCTAAAAGGACCCTACAGACTGAGGAAGAGCTCCACTAGTCCCAATTTTAGGGCAAAGCTTACAAAGAACACGGCCATTATGATATTATAATTTCAAGAGCTGGTTATTTACAGCACAACAAAACTCGGTAGCATGAAATTACAATTTCATAGCGGGCTATTTAGGTGCAGTAAAAATCTTATTTAGGTGGACCTCAGTATTTGATCTATAAAGTACTCCAGTCCAGACAGCACCGAGATAATAGGTACAATATAAAATAGATAGATAGATAGATAGAACGAAATGTTTTTGACTAACCTCACCATCTTCTAAAGTTTGTAACCTCACCCGTTAGTCAGAGATGTCAAGTAAACATTTGAATGTCATGATTCGGTAGTCTTTGGTGTTATGTTTGTTGCATCTGTTAACATAGCAGAAAAAATTCAGTATCCAGCCAACTGATGATAGTTTTATTCATCTTATAACCTGCAAGCAACTAAGATGGTGCTCCTTAACATAAGTTGTCGACTTTCTTCAATTGGTTGTGTTAGCAAGAGCTAATTTGCTGGAAAAAATGCTTATGCATTGAGCTCTTATTTGTAAGAAAGTTTGCTTCTGTTCTATTGGCCTAGGGAGCAAGTGTTATTTGCTGACATTATAATTCCTGCTATAATTGTGTTCAATCTTATGCGATTTAAGTTGAAGATTCTCATGTTAAACTTTACAATCATGTTAATAAAGTCAAAGCACCAGGTTAAACATCTTTATGTCATTTACCTGTAAAAGGAATTTCTTTATGATCACTTTCATAAACATCAGTGCGCGTTTCTTTATTGGCTTACAATTAAACAACCTCCTAAGATTCGATTCATTATAACTTATCATTCCAATATCTCAACCATAACATGTACAGAACAACCGGAGAGAGCGATCCACGAGTAATGGCTTCTTGATGGTAAAATTGATGCGCAAGTCTATCAATTCCTATACTTATGTTTTTGGTAAACAGCACCTGTTCAACCTCCACGGAAGCAAATGAAACCATGAAAAATACCTGAAAAAGAATGCCCGCTTGCCCACTGTTGCTCCATTAGCGATGCGGTAGAAGCATTTATCTTCATCTATTGCGAGGATGGCTAACAACCGTTAGCACTGCAATGCATATAATAATTTTGTCTCACTGTTATTATTCAACTGTTTCATTCTCTCACACTCACTTGGACTTAAATCATGTTCTATTCTTTAACAATTTCTTCGCTTCCGCTGATATGAATTCCTTTTGTAAAAAAAAAAAAGACAAAAACGGCGAAGACTATATAACACATTAATTTGATAGTGCATATTAAAAATTATTTTTTATTTTTTTTATTTTATATTTTTTAATATATATTTTATAAATATTTAAAAAATTAAGTAATGTAAAAAAAATTTATATAATAAACTTTTTTATTATATATTTTTATTTTTTTAAAATAAAAAAATATTTTTTATTTCATAAAAATTCTGTTTTATAAGCCACCTTAAAAAAAAAAAGCTTGTCTTCTTCCCTCCCTCTTGTATAACCAGGTAGTCGTTGAAAGAACCAAAAAATAAAAACAATCAATGCGAATCCAACGGCCGGCGGTACGATGACCTCCGTGGCCAAGTTAGTAACTCTTCAGTCAATCTCAGAAGGTAATGCATTGGGCGGTGACCACACCCCTCTCCGGTCACCGCCACCGCCGTACAACATGAATTCTCACGTTCTATCGTTCTCTCTCTGTCTTCTCTTCTTCATCTTCTTCTTCTTTTCAGTTTTTTCTCCGGCCAGCTCTGCTAATGCGGCAGAGAAGGCAGCGCTGCTCAGCTTCAAATCCACTCTCACTGAACTCTTCAGACGTTCTCTCCTCCTGGTCTACTCCCGGCGACCCTTGCGTGAGTTTCACAGGTATCACCTGCTCCGATAACGGTGACGTTATCAAAATCTTAATTCACAGAGCTGGTCTCGCCGGTCTTCTATCACCGGCAATCGCCAGCTTAAACTTGCAGATCCTTTCTCTCTTCAGTAACCGGCTTATGGGCCCCATTCCGCCGGAATTTTCTAGTTTAACTTCACTGAAGAAGCTTAATCTTGGCACTAACCAACTCTCTGGAGAGATTCCGGGTTTCATCGGTGATTTACCTTCGCTACGGCTGCTGGATCTCGGTAGTAACTCGTTTCTCCGGCGAAATCCCTCCGAAGCTTTTCTCGAAATGTTTCAGAACGAGATACGTTTCGCTTTCTCACAATTTACTCTGGTTCGATTCCATCGAGCTTCAGCAACTGTAGTAATCTAGTTGGAATAGATTTTTCTTTCAATAATCTCAGTGGTGACTTACCGAAACAGTTATGTCTTCCACGGGCATGAACTATGTATCTATTCGAAGTAATTCGCTCTCTGGGAGTGCTTGATAAGATTTCAAGTAGCCAGAACTTGGAATTGCTTGATTTGGGAGCAATGCGTTCACTGGACTTGCGCCATTCGATCCGCTGGGGGTCAAAAATATCAGTTACTTCAATGTATCTTACAATGAGTTTACTGGAGATATATCGGAGTTTGGTAGTTGCGCGGAGAAGCTTGGGATGATTGATGCAGCCAGAAATCAGTTGACAGGAGGAATTCCAGCAAGCATTGGCAATTGCAGGGAGCTGAGAGTGCTTAGTTTGGCATCTAATCAGCTCTCAGGAAGCATTCTGGTGGAGTTGAGCCGAAATCAGCTGCTGCAAATTCTTGTTCTCCATGGTCTTCAGCCCTCCGGCAGCATCCCACCTGATCTGAGCAATTGCCAGTTCCTCCTTGAGCTGTGAGTCAAATAGTTTCAGTTGAGTCCAATGCAGGAGTTGTTCCCAATTAGCAATCGGGTTGGTTCACATTCATGTTCTTACTAGTAGTTCTTGTGCAGGGATCTCTCAAACAATGACTTGGAAGGAGGAATTCCAGACACTCTACAACATTACTTATCTACAGCTGCTTGATCTCCATCAGAACAAACTGAGTTGAAGCATCCCTTCAGCTATTGGCAAACTGACCAGGATTGAGTACCTTGATTTTTCTCAATATTTGCTTGCTGGAGCAATTCCTTCGTTGCTTGGAAATCTTGCAATGCTGACCCATTTCAATGTCACTTACAACGAGCTCAGTGGCACCATTCTCTCTGCCTCTATCATTCAGAGCTTTGTGTCAATGGCGTTCTCGTATAATCGAGGCCTATGTGGTCCCCAACTTGATACGCCTTGCTTTGTCACTGCTTCCGGCAGCTCTAGGTGATCCTAATACTTGAGTGCTTCAGTCATAGTGGCAAATGTGGCTGCAGCATTGATACTGGCTGGAGTCTGTCTTATAACAGCCATGAACATCCGAGCATACAGGAGGAGGAGAGTCAGTATGAGGAGGGATGATGACATTGTCGTGTCCATAAGCACCACTCCATCCAATGGATCCAGTGTGATCATCAGTGAGCTGGTGCTGTTTAGCAAGAGCTTGCCATCCAAGTATAAAGACTGGAAGGCTGGCAAAAAGACTCTGCTTGATAAGGACTGCATGATCGGTGGGGGCTCTATTGGGACTGTGTATAAGGTCAGCTTGGAGGGTGGAATCTTCATTGCTGTCAAGAACCTTGAAACTTTAGGGAGAATCAGGAACCAAGAGGAGTTTGAACAAGAAACGAGTAGGCTTGGTGACCTCCAGCACCCCAATCTTGTTGCATTCCAAGGTTACTACTGGTCTTCACAGATGCAGTTGCTTCTGTCTGAGTTTGTATACAATGGAATCTCTATCAACACCTGCATGGCGCCAGCTATTCTGGCAGCAGCTCTGGCAGTGAGCGTGGGAACTGTTCTGGGCAAGAAGATACAATTGCTCTAGGGACAGCCAGAGCTCTTGCCTATCTCCACCATGACTGCAGGCCACATGTTCTGCACCTCAACATCAAAACTACAAGCATATTGCTTGATTAGAACTATGAAGCAAAACTGTCTGACTATGGGCTTGGGAAATTGTTGCCCATACTGGGAGCTACCAGCTTGGCAAATTCCATCCAACTATGGGGTATGTTGCCCCAGAGCTAGCTTCAGAGGGCAGGAGCTTCAGTGCCAAATCTGATGTTAATAGCTTGGGATGGTTCTGTTGGAGATGGTAACTGGAAGGAAACTGGTAGACACTCGAGGCCCATCAGAAGTGTTTGTTCTGAGAGACTATGTTAGAAGATCTCTTGAGGACGGCAGGCCATCTGACTGCTTTGACAGTAGACTAAGGAAATTTGAGAGGGCTGAATTAATTCGGGTTCTTAAGCTTGGGCTGATATGCACCTCCGATGATCCTTCCAGGAGACTGAGCATGGGGGAAGTGGTTCAGTTTCTAGAGTCAAGCATACCTAGTTAATGATCAAATGCGGTTATGAAAGAGAAACAAAGAGAAAGAGGTGTTGGAAGAAGGGTTGGAACTGGTAAGATTTGGTTTCAGCGCGTCGTTTCTCAGGTGGAATTGCTAGGTGGTTTTTCGATTTGCAAATACTTCACAGATAGGAGTTGGAGTTGGATTTGGAACTCAAACTGGGTTCTTGAAAGAGGAAAGCTATTTTGTTTAATTTAGTTTTTAAATCTTCTTTCTATTTTTCTTCATTCGTCATTGGTGCCGTTTTGATTTGGTTCAGTTAATTAGAAACATCTTGGCAATAAAACTCTCTATGGTTGAGAAGCTGTTTGCAAAGCAGGATCCACTTGAATTCTAGAATAAAACAATAAATAACATGCAATCAAGTTTTTTAGGCTTCCTAGTCCGACTTACCAAAACCATGAAAATCTCTACACATTATACAATCAATTTATGGAAAAGGAGCTCGTCTAACCCACCAATCTACTCCCCAGTAGATTATGCAAAAGGAGGGGAACCATTGTATACATCTCATCCTCACTTGCCAGCAACAATGGAGGAGAAAAGGCCTAAGCGTGAACACCAGGTGATACCAGTTTTGTATCTTTGGGAAGAAAGGCCAGGCAATCCCAAGAAAAATTGGATATCCAGCCAGGCTGATTGTGTCGCTCCATTCGTCTGGGAAGAGAAGACAGGAACACAGTCACCACTTCATTCAACTCCAGCTCTTGATCACCAGCCTTCATTGCCTGACCCACCTATGCCATTTTATTCACTGATATCTTCTTCTACACCCGGATGTGCTATCCACACAACATATGAGAATCCTTTTCTTAGATAACAAAGAGGATAGTACGCTGTCCAGGTTAGACATAGAAGCTTTTAATTTTAATGTCACCCGAGTCGAAAGCTTTGCTGCCTAAGAAAACAAGTCGTTTTCTGGACAGTGCAAGGGAGACTGATTCCAACCACAAAGAAAGCAGGCTTTCTTTTCTGTAAAGGAGATCATCATAGTTACTGAAGTAGCACACAGAAGTTCAGCCTGATTCTTCAATAGAATCCCATTTTCCCTTATGACGACTGAAAAAACGTGGGATAAACTTCTTGAGCATACCTTGTTTTTTCCTGATGCAGGTTTTCTCAAGAAGGTCTCTGGGGAAGTTGGTCATTGCTGATTACCAAGAAATGCTGCCAAATGCAGCTGCAGAAAAACATTGCAAGTATGACAACTGGAAATCAATGGCACTGGAGGAACTGATATTATTGAGCCACAAATTAAGCTACGGAATGAGACCTGATGATGTGAATAAACAGAACTCCGCAATGGTAATGTCCCTGCATAGATTTATTTTTGTCCATAAACATATATTGAAAGTGTTCGGAAGAAACGTATCTTAAAAGCTATAATAAGATATTTAAAAAAACATTTAATTGTGCTAGAACAAAGCAAAATGCCTGTAGGTCATTTACTTAATTCTAATCCAGCTCATAAAGTACACAGTACAACCAATATAGTTGTTAAAACTTCGTGCATGCAGCTTCCGATTTGAACCTAGAATGAGTTCAATCTTAAAAGGCTATTAACCATGGAATATACTCATACATGCTTTAATTGGAGATACAACAGCCAAATGTCTGCAATTCTGATGATGGCTCTACACTATGGTCCATATTAACAGATGAAAGATCTAAAAGCGTTCATTGGGAAAAATAGAGTAATTGCGTGTTTTCCATTCGCAATGAGAGGGAGTAAGGCCAATCCATTGATCAGAAGCAAGCAACATACAGGGATAACCAGCCGGCAGCACCATGCGACCAACAAGATCCTTTGCCTTCATGCAATACCCAGCGTAGACTGTTTTGATTTATAGTATTTATAAGCGCCTCACTTCCTTATTTTACATATACAAAGCAAAGCAACCTATCTCGTGATATCTCAATACTCGTATGAGTATTTATTTTATGTCCTCTTTACCCACTTTGAGGAAACAGAGCACAGCGCATGATAATTGACCATAATTTGGTAATGCAGTTTTAAATATGGTCTGTCGTTGCAGAATATAACAGACTGTGTTTACATATCTACTTATATGTGGACCTTGTTTGAAAATTTTAATATATTACAACTAGAGAATACTAATCTTTATGATCGGTTTTGGAATTGCCGTGCCAAATAAATAAACTGTAAGCTAAGATATATGAACATAATAGTTTTTTAAAAAGATGTATAAATCATATTCATTTCAATTTATTAATGTCGTGAGATATATAATACATTAGATAGATGAGAGATTAATAAACTTTAGGCAAAAAAATACTACGACTCTATACTTCCAGTATTATTTGAGTATTATGTATACAATGTGTATCAAACGTTTCGGTGTTTTCTTTTTGGCATAAAAAGCGAACTCCAAGTTGTTTGTTACTCGATGCGATAAGAATAAGTATGGCACTTGTACTACTTCAATCTCATAAGCAATTAACAAGATGAAACTTTCGTATATGGATCATTTTAATTGCTTCTTCCATCTGAATCCTTCTCTGAAGAATCTCTCTTGGTAATGGTAGAAACGAAGTTGAGCGGAGTTTGCTTCGCCCATCGCTTGATATCATACCCTTTCTTCCCGGCCTTCTTCTCTTTACCCTGTCCTGCCTTCCCTCCTCCGCTTATGCTGTTTCGGTTCTTGGTGATGGCGATGGCGAGATCGTTAGGGAACAAAGACCTCCAGACGAATGCGTGAAGCAGCGTTGAGACGAACAGCAGCGAAACAATTGTCGACGACATGAGCGAGAGACTCAGCGCTAGTCCTTTGGTGAAGAAGCAAGGGACCTCTTCGGCGTACTTGATCGTTGCAAGCGACGCAGTTGTCATCGGGAACGTGTACGACCACCATGCCACTGAAAACCTGAAAAGAGAACACAAAAGAACTCATGACATAACCACAAAACTAACGGGTTAGATGTTTAATATTTATGTGGTAGTACTTACTTGAATCCACGGAAGAAGTTAATGCGAACGACAAGAGAAGTATAGAGAAAAAGAGCAATGAAAAAGAATGTTCTTGCGACTGCATCGAACTCGCCGTGGATTGCGTTCCAGGCTAGACTAGCAGCGGAAGGGGTAGCGATGAACATGGAGTAAACGGGGTGTAACTCCTTGGGCAAAGCTTCGTTCGTCGGCAGGCGCTGATACAGCGTGACGAACACGCAGAGGTAGTGGGCAAGTCCGATCGCCCACAAAAACTTTCCAGCCTCCGCCCAGCCGACCTTTGCAGCCAGCACAGCTCCGACAAAATTTCCGACAACCGACAGGTGTGACGAAGGGTTCGCTACCTTGCAAAGACGCCGTTTACCGCCTGAAAGCCACTGACCGTAGATTTTAAGTTCAAGAAGGAACACAGGTGCAATGAAAACACACCAGAGAGCAGGGTGGAGTAAGACAGGTGATATATTCGGCGGAGAACCGATCGCAAGGAACATGCAAACGATCCATGGAGCAAAGAAGAAATTAACACGGACGGGATGGAAGTATTCACGACGGATTGCCTCAAAGTAGAAAGCGCACTTGAGGGCGTAGGTGAAGGCGACGGAGATGAATACCGCGACGGCGAGTATCCAGAGACCGAAGTTTATGTTAGGGCTAACATGGAGGAATGCTGTAGCCGAACTCGTCGAGAGAGATCCCCAAAGAATTGCTTGACTGCTGAGTCCTAAGCAGATACCAAAACAACCGATAGGGAATCGGAGAAGAAAAGGCCAGACCTCGTCTTTTGGAAGAAGAATGTCTTCGCTGTCCTGCAACCCAGGAAAAGAAAAATTGTTTGTAGTTAGTTGATAACGTTTAAAGTTAGCAAGATATATATTGTTGCTGTAAAATTGTAACATACCCTGACTTGGTCCAGCTCAGGTCCCCGCAATGCGGCGAAGTACCGGCCGGCGGGGACAGCTTGTTTAGCGTCTTCCAGTGGCCCGCTGCTGGCGAGTCGCATGTTCTGCAGATCGAGATCGCTGTCTTTTCTCATCGGCAACATCGAGTTCTGTTTGCTCAGAGCAGACTTCGTTCTGAAAATACTAAAATCTCCTCTCCTAGAAAGCCCTTCTCCAGCAATTCCACCATTGCCGACTTCTCTAAACCCTCCTAAACTTTTCCCACTCCTACCCAACATAGTAGCTGTATCATCTTTGTTACGAGTAGGACCGGTACCTCCATTAACAACTCTGCTTGAATCTTTCCCTTCCATGTTCAAAGCAGAAACACCGGTCTCTAGCGACACCTGCCGGCTGAAACTCTTGTTGCCCGGTGCCAAAGGTTGTTTGTCGCCGCGGAATTTTATCGGCCCACTTTGCGGATGCTTCCCCGTCCTTCCGTTGCTAATCAGGCCGCTGCGATCTTCTCTGGAAACTGGATGAATGTCCACATAATGGCTGTTGGTCTTCAGCGAGACCCTGTCGGACGTCTCCATTGCTGCTAAATCGATCTTCACATCACATAGATAAACAATTGTGTGCGGTAATTATATAAAGAAGAAAAAACTCGAAGGTCAAACCGGGATCGGCATACGTGTAAATGAATCGGAACACGAGGGAGACACAGATTTGTCACGGTTTTTTGCTCTTCAATCGGGGCTTTAATGGTGCTAAGGTAGTTGGTTGATGGAAGATGTAGTGGTTAGCAGCAAAAGCTTTAGATATCGACAGTGATAGAAAAAGATTCACGAGATTGAAATTGAGGCCTTGTGAAACGGTAGTGGTGATGAACAAGAAGAAGAAGGGATGAGAGAGAAGCGCAGACATTGATTTGTTGGATGGATTTGAACGGAAAAGAAGTTGAAAGGGGGGAACGTAAAAGAAGTTGAAAGACAGGCGGGTGCTGAGGTTTTCACGTGCATGAACGGTATGATATGGTTAGGTTCTTAAGTGGGGTTTTCGCCAGGTTTTCAAGTAGGCAACGAAGACATAAGAAAGTTTGACCAGTGACTTGACTGTTTGACAATTCCCATATTGTCCGATGATAGGAAGACAAAAATTTAGAAAAATATAAAATAAAACATAGCGCTAGAAGGAGGGCTTGAACCTCCGACCTTGTGGTTAACAGCCACACGCTCTAACCAACTGAGCTATTCCAGCTTGTTGAGTTGCCATTACATTAAATACCCTTACTACTTTGGGATCGTAATGTAACACATACAGGAGTCAATTTGCACTAGCAACTTATGCTAAAATAGAAAAGGCCAGTAAAAAAAACAATCTTGCCAGGTTGTAGTGTAGAAGACAAATTTGAGTTTTTCTTACTTTTGTTGGCAATAGAAGATAAAGTTGAAAAATAAGACAGACCGTGAAGAACATACTTTATATTTACAAATACCAAATGCAAAACGAAACAAAATTAGAAAGTGAAATAGACATGATGAAGATGGGTCCATGTAGCGACATGGTAGGCCATCGATTTTAGATGCTCAAAACTCAGTTGAGCATTGCCAAAGCTTGCTACCTTATGAAGAGGAGTTCAAATATTCTGAGAAGATATATCATAGGGTGGCTCATTTATATTCTACACATTGGAGATATAGTTGTATTATGAAATTAGACTGCAATGTGCAAATGATGCTTTATTTCTTTCAATTTGTCGATCGACAACTATATCCAAATTCTAGTTTCTTGATTTCTTCCTCAGATATGTCACAATTTGCTTCCCCTCCCATTATTTTTCTCAATTATCTCATTTATATATATATATATATATATATATATATTGATTTGGCTGTGAACAATGAATAAAATATGACGAACAACATATGATGTGGAATGGTAAATTTTAGTTTATTTTATAAAAAATAATATTTTTGCTTTTAGACAGTGCATAAACATAAATGTTGGACGAAGAATTAGTGTACTGCTTCTAAGAAACAAGTAGCTGTTGAATATCTTGCAGCAAGTGAATAGAGTAAAATGACAGACGTAAACCTTATAAAGGGAGGCAGGCATGGTGAACACAGCTCAAGACAGTAGCTATATAATTGAGTAATATAGCTCTTAGAGGAAGTGGATGAGTTTATGTAACAATCTAAATGGCATACCAACATCACTAGAGCATTTAACAATACTTTATAATAGGTTTCTAATAATCCACATTGATGATTTAGCTACATTATTCTACTTGCTGAAAGATTTAAATATAGATTATCATACCTTCTTCAGTGCAGCTTCATTTTATCGCCGTAAAGATAACCCTACAAAATGAGCAGCTATTCTAGATGCATTTTTTGAAGATTACTTTTTACCCTGACTTTGCTGTGAGAACATGCCTATATAAAGTAATGTAGAGTAGGCAATTTGTTTCTCAAATCTAATAGTTTAATTGGAAGGAAAAATTCCAACTATAAAAGCATTTTATAGATGAAAGACAAAAGGTCACCCAAAGACACGTGGAAGGCCAAATACATGTTTGTATATAAAAAATTCTATCATTAGTATTGATATTCTTTATATAATAAGAGCTACAAATACCTGACTAATTTCAATACAAGTGACTGTTATATGATAATTGATTCAGTCAAGAATAAGTAAACTGAAATTACGCGTAAGTAGCAACTGAACTTTATTTTTTTTTTATAAACTTTTTAGTCCTTAATTACTTGAGAGTAAGTAAATAAAATCAAACCGTTCAGTATCTCCTTCACTAAAGAAAGACTTAGCGTATCCGTAAGCAAGTTTAAGTTTTTTAACTTATCATGATATGGTGCGCATTATGATCATTTATACTTCGATGGTAAATACTACAATATTCACCACTGTCTTCAAATATAGAGTTTACTGCCTCCATTCTGTAAACTACAACATAAATGTTCAAACGAACTAGTGGTAGGAGGCCATTCAAGGTTAGTCCAGAGAGTACCAACAAATAGGAAGTTCACAGCAATGTCAACAAAAATGTATATATATAAAATGAATGAAGGAGTTCTGAGACTATAAGTATAGGACTGCAAAACCGGATATAAATAAAACTTTGTTCCTTAAGCCATAGGATATCCTAATCCGATTTATTTTTGAACCTATGTGAGCAGTCAACACCAATTGAATAGTCTAAATAAATCGGTCAAGAGATTAATAATGACGAACGGATAAATTTTTTTAGATATATGAAACTTCCTTCCAACCTATGAAAAATTACAATAGTAGAGTTTCAACCCAATCAGCAAATTATCTACCACTTAAGAACAATATGGTCCTCAACTTTGTCGTATCGCGCGGTTCAAGGAGAGGATATCCTAATCTTGACTGCTTTTTTAAATCATCTTCCTCAACGTCTTTCCGCACAGCATTTGACTAATTATTTTTGTGATTAACTTGTGGAACCAATTATCAATAATAGAGTGACTTTAAATTCTATAAATACCATTATAGTCCTATTGATAAGAGATACAGAGCTAAATCTCTTAAAATTGTCTAATACCTTCTACTTTAAACTATGGGGTCATTAATATAAAACTTCATTATGAAATGCGACTTTATACAAAAATTGTTAACTAATCAGTATAAATCACATATTTTTAAGAAATAGTATTTTTTAAAATGGACTAATAAAATAGCAATATATTGCAATATCAACTGTTAATAAAAAATATAGATTATTTGTAATTTGCATACCACTCTATTTGTCACAACGATGTAGAAAGAAATCTTTACATATTAATAATCTCTATGTTGGTAGTAGGAGAAACTGATGATAAAAATAACTGGTAATAAATGCGAATAACAAAAAACTAGCCTCAAAATGTAGCTACAAAATTGATATAAAATTTGAAAATGAGAATATGATAATGACTAATACTGAAAATCGATAATAAGAATCTGTTATCATGGAGCAAAAGGAATTAATAATGAGAATTGATAATAATAATTTGATAGTAAACTGTAATGAGAACTTAATATTGAATTAATAATGATAACAGATAGTGAGAAAACACTTTCAAAATTGAACTGAAAGAACAGATAATGAGAAGCCACTCTAAAAGCGAAACGAGAACACACACACTAAAGCAAAACATAAATAACTAATGATAAAAACCATTTTAAAAGCATTGTGAAATGCACGCATTCAAAATGCAGGGCAAAGTATTGATCATGACAACACATCTAAAAATAAAAATTGGAGAATACATTCTAAAAGCGAAGGGGAACAACATGCCTTCCAAACAAAGCGTGAAGAACTGATAGTGAGAAGTTTATCATTTATTGAATGCACCTGATGGTGAAACCATAATAAAATCAAAAGAATATTTGAAAGAAAAACACCTGCTCAAACAAAGAAGCAAACATCGACGACCGCGACCAAGAATAGTAATGGCAATTATTAAAATCGTGATGCTCTAATACCATTTTAATTGGTTGATTGAATGAACATATATAAATATAAATATATATAGATATAGAGACACTATTTTATTCCAATACTTTCATAATATTAGAAAACGTATATCTTAATAGACTTTAATAAATATTTGTGTATAATTAGATTATGATATAATTTATAACTAACTAGACTCATAGATTCATATCTGATAATGTAACATTTATTTCTGATATTCGAGCCCATATCGCAAAGTGAATATTATAAACTCCCAACTTGTCACTTAGTGTATACAAGATATCAATTTCTAAAATCGTCATTAAGATGTTAGTAAGCTATGCTGTATTATCTGTTAAAAAGTTAAATAACTCATATATTTTTTAACACAAACTCTGATTGATGATTGGTGGTGTACAATGGGCCAATTGGTGAAAGCAATCATTGAGATAACATTACGATGGCGGTAATCGGCTACAGGATCGCGTTATTGCGATAAAAAATAAGATCAAAACAATGACGATTAGAGATAATACTGTACTGTACTGTGACAATTAGAAAAGTACGATAGAGTAATGATGAAAAGCATAACTTTTAGAAATATATTTATTTGATTTGGAACTCTATAATTAGAATTTAAATCTTAGACGTCATAAATAGTCAATATAGAATTAAATATACCTTCAACATCCACGTCGAATTACGAACAATTATAAAAAATTCAAATCTGATTATGGCATAAGAGCCACACATATTATTGTCGCAGGGTTATAAAGGCTAACTTCAACAGTATCGAAAAAATTTGAATTACGACGTAAGAACATAAAAGTCGAGTCTGAATTTAAAATAAATTAAAAAAAACAATGTAAAAAATATGAGAAAATTAAAATCAGCAAAGTGATGAATTTGATATCATATTAGAAAAGACATCCATATCAAAATTTATAATATTAAGTAGATGGGCAGTCTTTATAAGTACTAAAGTTCAAAATTATATAGACGATATAGAAAAAGCTGCTCTGATATCATCTTAAATAAGATGGAAAGAGTTTTTTTTATAATCTTTTTCAAAAAACTTTTGGTCATATGTTATAAAACAAACAAAGTAAAGGAAAAAACTAGTCCTATAACAGAATCATAAAACTAATTAGATCAAGACCAACAACTTACGACGCGCTATAAGGTTATGTACAACCAAATGAGTAAAAAATGAAAAGCAACAGTAGGAAAACTATAAATAGTAATAAATTTAAATGTTGTGATGCTCAAACCACTGTGTCCACTATACAAATCCATCTGGTGCAACTTTCGAACGGGAGCCGCATAAGAATGCTTGTCTTTATGCGAAACGCTTCCGCACGATAGAGCATTTTTCGGAATCTTATCTTCACCATTACAAGAGTCCATATTGATATAGAATTGTCTGAAATAACTCTTCTGTAAGCATTTTGATCGAAGGTTTCATATGCTAGTGTTGCTGAAAGAGACAAACACTACTGCCCATAATTTCAAAAACACTTGCACATTGTAGAGTATTCATTGTGTATACTATTTTTATTATGTTGACTTTTGTATCATGTTATAACTCATCCCAACGGCATGAGTTTTGGTTAAGATGAAAAGTCCAAGTTTTTTTTCCAAGTTTTTAGAAGTAATCATGAAAAATGTATCACTTTTCATTATGAATTCTCATATTCTTTTTCTTTGAGGTGAAATTCATAAAATTATTTATAAGATAAGACTAAAAACACACATTAAAACAGAGCAGCATAAACTAATAATAAAAATTTATTTTTTATTAGACACAATTGCCAATGAAATCATATTAAATAAAGCGAATAACGTCTGTTGGAGTTGGTCATAATAAAAAAATAACATCGATAATTTATAATATTGCTATGCTCTGATACTATTTTGAATAAAATATATGAAGATTCTTTTTGCTTTAAAATAACAAGTAAAATATAAAAATATAAAATATTATATTATTGATTGACTGAGTAATATACATAAGACATATATAAAAAGTCACTATTTTATTGAAATAATTTTTATAATATTAGATAGTCTGTATTTTTTTGGACTCTTAAATGAGCTTCTCATTAATCCATAATTATAAAACTCGAACCGGCCCGTCCGGGTCGATTCAGAAATCGTCGATTCGGAACGTAAATCGGTCCGATTTATTATAAAACCGTTTATGCAATCGATCCGTTTCGACCCGTTCTGACCCGCTCCGATCCGGTGGATCCGCTCGTTCGGATCAAACCGGATTAAATTAAATTTTAAAAAATTTAAATTTGTGATATATTGATGCAAAATATAATTATTAGTAGCCTTATATTAAAATATAATATATAGTTTAGATTTTATATTTGATGTGATAATACAAAAAAAAAGTTTGTTATATTTTATTTGTAAATATTT
Source organism: Acanthochlamys bracteata (assembly GCA_019914995.1). NCBI lineage: Eukaryota > Viridiplantae > Streptophyta > Magnoliopsida > Pandanales > Velloziaceae > Acanthochlamys > Acanthochlamys bracteata. The sequence goes on from CM034126.1 coordinate 4,073,062, forward strand.
ATTATTAGTAATTTTAAAGTTTTTATATTACTAATTTTGTTAAATTGTAAGAAAAATAACAAAATTATTTTAAAACAAAAAAATTCTTTTGAAATTTATTATTCAAAATATTTTTTTGTTTTTCTATATCTTTTTTGTTAGTTTATTTTTTCTTTTATGTCTTCTAATAAAGAAAAATTTATTATTATTTTTTTGAAATAATAAGCGTTCGCACGTCAACGCTTTAGTATTTTTTATATGACGGTTCAATTTATTGACCCGACTGGTCAATCCGTGATCCGTTGATCCGGACAATTTTTCGGTTCAATGTCTGATCCGATTTTTATAACTATGCATTAATCAGACGTCTATAGAGTTTCCAACTAATTGAAGTCTTTATACACTCTCATTTGATAATGTATTTCATTTATTTTTAATGCTCAATCTCAAGCTGGAGAGCGACTTTGTAAACTACCAAATTGTCAAAGTTTCTCTTTTTAAAAAATTTTATGAATATATCATATTGTTGTGCTAGCTTATCGGTTGAAGATATAAATAACTCGCATATTCTTGTAATACAAACTCTAGTTGGCGATCGATAAAATAATGTGATCGAAAAGCAATCATAAATAAGATCGCCATAGTGGTGATTGGAGGTAGGATCACATTGTGATCATAGAGGAAAAGATCCGATAGTGATGGTTGGAGATAATATCGCACTGTAACGATCAAAGAAACATAGCGGAGCAATGACTGAAGCAGTAAAATAGCGAACCAACTTAGATCATAATAGTTAAAATTTGAAGCTTAGCAATATTAAATAGTAAGTGCTGGAGTAAATTAATTTTAACATTCATACCAATTACACAGAATGATATAACAAAACAAATCCGACTTACTGTATAAGATTAATCTGAATTATTAATAAATAATATGAAAATCAAGTCGGAGTTATTGTATACGGATGAAATTAAAAAATCTTCGAGGAAAAGAAAGGATGGAGAAGAAAATAAGATACCTAAGTTTGAAATACTGGCGCAAAGCATCACTGACAAGAAGCCGCCTACGGTAGAAAAAATTGATGTAGCTTTTCCCTATGTTGTACTTGCCACTAAGGATCTGATTATGCTCCCCTGCATACGTACGTAAAGTACCCAAAGCGGCTGTGCAAGGAGAGTATAGCAGCATTATGATATTTATGTTATTTCGAAATTTTTTTATAGTTTTAGTAATTATTTATACTATTTTACAGAAAAGTTTTAATTCTAAAAATTATAAATAAGTTATATAGTATAATATATTTATTTGTTTATATTATAAATGAATATCACTATAAGTAGCCCGGAACTTTCGTTTTGACTTTCTTTTGAAAGACAACATTACCAATTCCTTGGTCTCCTCTTCTGCTCCTGAACTAACAGCATCCTAACGCACTCACTAAATTCCAAACACTTACACAGAACAAGAATTAAACAACCATAAAAGAAAATCAAAGTAACTACATTCAGAAACAAATCTTTAAAAAGTGAGAAACACGCGCGCACACACACGTACACACGCACCCCTATTTTCAGAAATTAATGCTCAAGATGGGCCTGTTTTACAAGCAGTGCTGCTGCTGCTGCCAATGGTGGAAGAGAAACCTAGTCTCGGTGGAGACACGCTGCTGTTCCTTGCTGTGCTATAAGTGCTGGTTCGGCCGGGCACAAGCTGGAGTGCAGCATTTGGGACGGCAATGGAGATCGGGGATGAAGCAGCAGCTGTAGTAGTGTTATAGGCGGCTGCTGTGGTTGCGATGGCTCCTGCTGTTGGTTCCACAGGCTTTCTTGAACGGCTTCTGCCACGGTGCATGTGTCGCTCACAGTATTTTTGATCTGGCACCACGTCTCTTGAGCACCGCCACTTCTTGCCATCCGTTCTCCTACAACGTCCGGGCTCTGGCTCCAAGCTGTTTCTGTAGCCGAAGCACAAGCTCCCGTATCCCATAACTGACAATTATTTTCTCATTCGTCAAAGGCCAAAGACCAAAACGTGATCAACAACAACATAGAAAAGCAGTAAACAATACTTACAAGAAGGGTACTGAGTGTAGGCGGAAGTAGGATAAGTAGCAGAGGCAACGCTCTTCCAAATAGGAAGAACAAGATGGAGTGGAACAGGGACACCAGCAATCATGTATTTGAATATCAGAGCTTGGTGCTCAAGCTCTTGTAGTTGAAGAAAAGTGAACCCTGACCTTTCACTCCTAGCCGAACAAACTTGTACTGTTCCTCCTGAGATGCCGAGCTCTAGACCCAAACCCAACGAAGAAGACGACAGCGGTGGTGGTGCTGCCATGGTCACAAGCCCTGTGTTTCATTCAATAAACGACAGTACCATTAGCGCCAACTAGCAAAGAAGAAAGAAAAGATAGAATGAGAAGGAAACTAATTAATGATTGACCTGCTGTATCATGATCTGGAGAAAGGCGAGGAGCTTTGGACGGTGGTGGGAGCGAACTCTGGCGCTGGTGCTCTATTTTGTCATCCATTAGTTTCTTCGATGCAACGAAACAGAGCAAAAAGCTCCGAGGAACTTTGGATTTTGGTCGACTTTGGCAAAGTTATACTAGAGTTGTTATCATAATTAGACTGACTACACACTTCAGAGGATTAACTTTTTATAAGATTCCTGCAGTTTTAAGTAGTCCTTGGAGAGCAGTGGTTCCCTTTTGACTCGAGACCAAACAAGCAAAAATTGGTGAAAGAAACATTTGAGATTTCGATTTATAGTATAACAAGAGAGAGAGAGATTAGGCATGCAACAAATGGGACAGAGAGGGTACGGCGTGAGCAGTGAAAGTCTTCTGACATTTTGCCAGTCTTTTTGTTTTGTTGCTTTTTCGTCATGTTCCTTCTCTGATTCTCTCTCAATGTACTACTGTCTTGTTTGTTGCTTTGAAGATGTATTTCAACTTTAATTAACCACGTATCCACGCGTGTATAGCGTATGTATGTAAACCCGTGTATAGTGTATGTATGTATACCCATCAATAGATTAAGAACTTCTTTGGGATTGCATTTTTTCTACAATATTTTTTAATTTTTTAGTACATATTTTATAAATATTTAAAAATTTTATTTAAATTTAAAAAATGTAAAAATTTTACTTAGCATATTTTTATTTTTCTAAAAGTAAAAAATAAAAATTTATTTTTCAAAAACTTTTTTTATTTTAAAAATTTTCTATTTTATAAATACTTTCGCTCCTAACATTTACAAAGATCCCAGAGCTGGGAAGAACGTCATGGTTGGATGTTAGACGCACGTTTCACTTATTTATTTCATGGCTAAGGTTTCAAATTGCCTCTATTTGGAATGTCTAGTCTTTCGAGGAGAGGAGAGGTCGTGTCGACACATTTTGTAGAATTATTACAGTTATAAACTATCACATGTATTTTGGATATTTCTTTAACATTTTAATTTTACAGTTTACTTAAAGCCGTATTTACAAAATATTTTCAAATTTTTAAGTTTTCAAACTATAATTTTTGGCCCACTTTGTATTAAGAGTACGTTTAATAGTACTTATAAAATAAAATTTTTTTAAAATAATATATATTTTTATTTTTTTTAAAAATAAAAATATGTAACAAAAAATTTCGTTATATAAAATTTTATTTCTATTTTTTAAATTTTTAAATAAAATTTTTAAATAATTATAAAATATATATTAAAATATATAAAATAAAAAAATTTAAAAAAACTTATTAAAAAATGCAATCCCAGGCGCTCCTGTAATCCCACTCATATACTCTCCTTCGTTCATTTTTTTTTTCTTCTTCCTCATTTTTTAATCTTTTAAACATTTTAAACAATTAATTCTATCAAAATTATTTTTCAGTCTAAAAAAATATTTATACTTTCTTCCTCACTTCTAATTTATAAAATATTTTCTTAAAAGTTAATCTATTTTAATATAATTGGTCTTTTAAAATATTTTTCAGTTTCTTTTATTCTAATCTCTTTTAAGTACTTTGCTTAAAAATTATTTTTTAAATACACTATTTAAATAAATAACTAAACATTTTTTTAAATTTAGAATTTATAAATATAAAATATTCTTTATTTGGGTACATAATTATTTTTTTATTTGGAAGTACTCATGGTATTATTTTTTATTTAAAAATTTTTTCACATTGTTCAGTAAATTTTCTGCATATATATATATAAAGTTAAAAAGTGCAGCTCTTTTTAAAAAATATTTCAAATTAGAAAAAACAAAAATCTTACCATAAGCACATAAATTATCTCAGTATACAGTGTTAGAAACTAATTTAATTACTATAGTGAAACAAAATACAACATCTTATAACTAAAGGACCCTCGGTAATAATGAAGTAAACTAAGAGGTCGGTATTAGATGGGATGGTAAGTGAATACTTACTGCCAATGGCATGAAAGTTAGCCCAGATAGGGACCATTTGACAAAAGCTTTATTTTTTTTGCTCAATTATATTTGCTTGTGTGACCATTGATGGGTTTAATCTTAGCTGAGCTGTATATTCCCTTCGTTGTTATTTGTTTTATGCAAGAGAAGGAGAAAACCAAAATAATGAGTAACAGTACACGGTGGGGCAAAGCGAATTAACGTCGAAGTCAGTCATCTTTGTTTGAGTACAGCAGAGACAGGTTAGTTTTGTCAGTTTAGGGCTTTGCTGTGACCGAGAAGCGCAGCACCCCATGCTCATGCGGCCATCTCGCTCTTAGCGTTCCAATGACGTGGTCGCCCACACCACGGACTCATTGCATGAATGACGAATTTGAAAAGATAAGATAGGAAGAGGCCGGATGGGCTTAAGGTGTAATGTTATATAACGAGAGAGAGAGCTTTGGAGACTATTTACGGCGCATAGCTTTGGAGATTCTATTTAGGGTACATTTTAAATACATACAAATGGGTTTTACGAAAGTTAAATATAAAAAAATGAAATTTTTTTAAAAAAAGATTAAAAATAAAGTTAATTTTTTTATTTTAATTATGTTTTGAAGTGAGTTGAAATTAAGTTTATTTTTTATTTTTTAAAATAGATTGGGAGTGAGGTATAGTAAGTTGAAGTATAATTTTGAATTTTATTTATATTTAAATATTCATCTGTTTAAAATTTTAATTTCTAGTGAAAAAAATTGAGCATCTAATATCTGAAACATGCTCTTCCTCTGAGTAAAGATAAGATGGCCTATTTATAATTGTCGTTCAGCAAACAAGCGTAGATGGTATTGAAGTAAATCAGGTATCATTCGAGAATGTTAAAACTTAAAAAGTGTCTTTGCACATATGCGTTCGTCCTAGCGTTAATCTTAATTGGGATCCATCATTCCATGATTTCTAGGGGAAATGAGGCATTGCAATGAGTTGGTATAACGAGAAGAGCAAATGCCATCTCAGGAAATGAGAGCAACCTATGTATAGTACAATGTTGAGGCCAGATAATGATGCCTTTAAGTGGCTATTGTTTCAAGTGAACTATGGTGTGTGCTGATGAGTTGTTATCTTAAAGATTATTAATGATAAAGATCCTTCCTGTTGCACTGGCAATTCGGTGGCAGCTAGAATAAATCAACAGAAGTGCATGAGTCTCTGAATCTAATCCAACCAGTAATTTTGTTTTTTAATATAAATAACTAAGAAAATATTTAAAAGTACTTATTAAAAAGAAGATTTTTTGAAAAAATTCTGTAAATATTTTAAAATTTTTATTGATAAACATAAAATAAAAAATTAGAATAAAAAAAAAGTTCTCTATATATCGACTAATTCTTTGAATAATTACTTCCAACCCTTATGAACAAAACTAATTCCTATAAAACGAACATAATCTGTTATTTATTGATTGATTTGTTTGTTTTACTGAAATCCAACTAAATGTTCACGCAAAAGAAAGATAGTCGTTATGACTTCAAAGTTGAAAAACAAGTTTTATGTTGCTCTAGGGAAGGAAAAAGCTTAACATCGAATACTTCCTTCTGTCTTTAGAGTTGGCAAATGGCAGTGATCTTACAAATAACTCTCAATATTTTTTCATCCATAATAAGCACTTTTCTCGTGCGCATGCAGTCACATCCTAGTCCAGCCTACGAACAAGTAGATGCCTTCGTATTATGTGTTCCCTCCGAGCAATTTAAAGTTAAAATAAACGCTTCGGAAAATTTAGAAATAATATTGAAATAATTTTTTAAAAAAAGATTTTATTTTTTAAAAAAATAAGCTTTATTTTTTATCTCAAAATAAATAATAAAAATAAATAATAAAAAATTTTATTATCTAAATTTTTTTAAATTTTTAAATAAAATTTTTAAATACTTTAAAAAATATATTAAAAAATATTTAAAAATATAAAAAATATAAAAAAAGATTATTTTAAAAGTAATTAATGTCAAATGCCTCCGAACGCTTCTGTCCCGCTCGAAATGATCAAAATTAAGTGTCCTGTTTGCATGATCATAACAAGGTGATGCCACAAAGAACTCTTTTTGATTCCCTTAGAAAACTGTTCCATTTGAATACACAACCAATTGTCTAGCGATTAAGTACTTCCATACAGTAATATTCCACCTTTTCTATTTGCATTCTTTCAAGTCTCATTGTTTATAATGCTAGCAAAACTAAACCCCTAACAACTGCCTTGGAAAATTTGATCTAATACAAATAATGGGCGATTTTATATATACAACCCAAAATATAACCTATTATCCAAACATGCCCTCAAATGTGATGGATTTACAGTACGCCACTAATTGGGGCGCAGGCGCTTTTCTGTACAAGAAATTATATAAATAAAAGGAACTGAAAGAAAAAGCTTCTTCTTATTCTTTTACTTTCCATTTCACACCCTTCTTTTCTGGGTTTTCCAGCTGTGTGACGAATGATCTACCGTTTTTACAAATCACATCCTAAAATTAACCGTTGAATAAGTTTTCAAACTTCATAGGTAACCGTCAAAATTGAAACCTTCCAGCGCAGCGCATGGATTGGAGACAACTCAAATGGCCCCGCTAAGCTCTCTGAACACGGCCCACCACCATAAAAGGCCTTAACCATGTTACACGCACCTGCGGTTATCTACAACCTGGACCGACTTTTTCAGAACTTTGTCAAAGTAGTCCTCCAATTATCACTTTCATAATAGGCTAACAGCAATTTGATACGACTCAATTGTGCATTAAAACTAATTCGAGAGGGATGACTGTGCAAAGTTTGCCATTTTTATTCACTAGTCCGTAGACTCGCCGGCTTCTACCCTTCGCTTACTTCTAAACCCTACTCTGTTTTGTTCCCACTGACCACTACTCTGAGAGAAGAAGTGAACCAGCGGCAGGTATGGCCGCTAAGCAGCAGCTTGCATTGTTGATGCCCATGTTGGTGGTGATCTGCGCGGTGACTCCGGCAACGGCACACAACATTACGGCGGTGCTTGAAAAGTTCCCAGATTACAGTGTGTACAACGGGTACTTAACCCAAACCAAGGTTGCCGACGAGATCAACTCTCGAGAGACGGTAACCTGCCTCGTCCTGAATAACGGCGCTATGAACGCTCTGGCGGCGAACCATACGCTAGCCGGCCTGAAGAACGCTCTCCGTCTCCTTACGTTGCTTGATTACTTCGACACTAAGAAACTCCACGACCTCCCCCATGGCACAACGCTCACTACTACTCTTCTTCAAACCACCGGCAACGCTCCCGGCCAGCTTGGCTTCGTCAACATTACTAATCTCCGTGGCGGCCGTGTTGCGTTCGCCTCCGCTGCGCCCGGTTCAAAGGCAGTATCAGATTTCACTAAATCTGTGAAGCAGATCCCTTACACTCTCTCCGTTCTGGAAATCTCGGCACCGGTTACGTTCTCCGGTTTATTCGATGCAGATCAATCTGCTAACCTGACTCAAGTCCTAATCAAAGCCGGATGCAAGACTTTTGCTTCCTTGCTCGAGTCCTCCGGCGTGCTCAAGATGTTTCAGGATGCCATGGGCAAGGGAATCACAATTCTTGCACCGAATGATGAAGCGTTCAAAGCTCGTGGCGTTCCCAGTCTTGATTCGCTCTCCAGCGCTGAAACAGTCACACTGCTTCAGTACCATGCCCTGCCGTCTTACACACCGAAAGACACGCTGAAGGTTGCCAAAGGTCCAATCCCAACTATGGCTTCCAGCGCTGCCGGGAAATATGACATCTCCGTGACATCACGCGGAGATGATGTATCAATCGATACCGGCGTTGATACTTCCCGTGTTGCAAGTACGGTGCTTGATTCAACTCCCCTTTGCGTTCTCACCGTCGATAGTGTGCTTCTGCCAGCGGAGTTGTTCGGCAAAGGTCCAGCATCGGCACCCGGACCCGGTGGGCCTGCACCGTCGTTACCACCTGGACCGGCTGCCGGAGAGGCACCTACTCCGGCTCCGAATTCCGCTAAGGCTCCTGCAGCAGTGATGGCTTCACCACCGGCTCCACCAGCCGAGACTCCTGGTGAATCACCGGCGGATTCACCAGGGCCTACCGCTGATAATAAGACAGCAGCAGATAACAATGGAGATGCTGCAGGAAGGTCGTTATCTTTCCCCGCCGCTGTGGTTGCGGCGGTCGCCAGCGCATTGATGATGGGATCCAGTTTGTGAGAGCGTTTGGTTTCTTTTTGGAATTTTTTGGTTCTCTTTTGGGTATGTGGCTAAATTGATTGGAGAGATTTTCGGTTGTGAGCTGTTGGTTTAATGAACTTGGACTGTGCTTTGAAGTTTTCTGGTGTTATTTATCTTACATTAGTCTCTGCTTCGAGATCTGTTTTATGACTTTTATCTGCAGTATTTAGTTAATTAATTTACTTAATCACTCGCTTCTCTTCCTACTAATTTTCCTTTAGACGGATATCGTCAATCTCTAATAAGACTCGTGTTTATTTGATTAATTGTTTAAAAGCAGTTTTGTGGTGTTTACAAAGAATAAGAAAATTGGAGAAGTTTGAGGGTGTTGGGAAACGGGAATGGGAGCGAAAGCAGCAGCAGAAGCAGGTGGGGGTGGCGTGGGAGGCCATGTGCGGCGGCAGCGCTTCAACTGCGGTCTCTTTTATTTGGTTCGTGTTGGAGTTGTGTAACAAAAAGGTAAGCTATGTTCTTGGTGTTGTTTTCTTTCTCTTTGTGGCCCAGCTCTAGATCTTGTGAGCGTTGGTGTGGGAGATCTTCTGCTTCTAGCGCAAAACCCATCAGAGGCTCCAGATTTTAAGTTCTTACGCGTTTTAATTAGTAGTTCGAATTTTAATATTATTTATATCAATTTTTTCAATTAAAATTTAACTTTAATTTTATTTTATATAATTTAATTATCATTTTAAATTTTATTTTTATAAAATTTTATTTTTAATTAAAATTTAGTTTTATAAAACTTATTTTTATAAAATTTAATTTTATATAATTAACATATGACCTAAGTTTCCCAAACTGAATGCTTGCGCGGCGCAGCGGGTTTGGTTACCGAGTTTTGATCATGTCTAGTTATGATTTGAGAAGTTTTGAATGTTGAGGAATGATGCCCTTCATTCTCAAGCTACAGTTCTCATTCTAACCGTTTGTATGACATTACGGCAATTAAGCTCTTCAAATTTTGCAAAAACGAACAAATAAAATTAACAAAATTTATAAATTATAAAATTTTTTAAAATTATTTTCATCAAAAGTTCGGAAAAAATTCGATTTGATATTTTCAATTAAGTTAAAATTTTATTGATATGTTTATGATTTATATTTTTTATATCTAATTATAGTGATAGAATTTAAACTTTTTTACGGTACTTTATTTTGATAGATATGCGTCAATATATATCTAAAATAGCAATCTGTGTATATCTTTTTTCATAAATTCACTTACATTTTTAAAATATTAAATAATTTAAATATTATCAAATTTTATTAAATTCTAAAAAATTTCTGAAATATAAAATATAAATAAGCAGCGCCGAACACACACACTCGAATAATCGATCTTCCACGGTGACCAGAAATCCCAACCATGGCGAGCACTATTGGCTAGCTTTTCCTTTGCGCCCGCTGCGGCAGCTTTCAATCTCGTGAAGCAGCACTAACGGCAGAGAACCACGGTCGGGTTTATTGCCCGTGCAGAAGTTGCTGGAGTGATTAACCCGGGAATCCGCAAGAGTGAAGAGAAAGGTTGTGAACACTGTTAGGGTTGGCGAGCTTGCGAAACCCCTCACTGCTTACAGCAGGTGAAAAGCAAAAGTTTTTTTCCTTAATATGGCTTCTAAGCAATTGCAGTAGCACTATTGTTATTCAGATGAACATGATGACTATGAGCAGGTGCTGCCTGCTGGAGGTCAGCAACGTGCCCGCTTTTTGACGGCAGCCATGTGAAGGACGAGAAGGCCACCGTGAGTCTTCTTCTTTAAGGAAGTGAGAACAATAAGATTCTAGTTAAATAAGTTGTGCTCCTTAGTTATGGGGAGACTTTGTTCTAAGATTTTGTAGGAGACGGTTTGGCTTGTCGGTGATTTCTCATGTTTCTAATGAGCTTGATTTGACTTGTACGTAGAAGATGCGATTACAACAAAATAAACAGGTATGATGTTGAACTTCCATATTCAAGGTGAATCTTATACGTTTGTATCGAACTTCTACTGCAGCTTGAGTAGCTTTTTGTTAGAATTTGAACTTGATTATTTGTTAAGAAGAAAGAAAAAATGTTGTTCACGCCAGTTTCATGAATTAATTGGACATGATTTTTCCATCTGTAAAGAGAGTAGCTGGAAAGTTGCTGTAACCAACAAGCAATGGATGTTTCTAACCTGTAGCCAACATAAAGAGCGTGTTTTCTTACATTATAAATTTCATTTTTTTAAATTTATTTTTAGCATAAAATAATTAAATTAATTAAAATAAATTTTTTTATTAAAATATTTTTTAAATTTAATTTAATATTTATTATTCAAAACTCAAATTTATATTAAAATAAAGACATCTAAAATCTTCTTAAAGCGGATATGAATTGGCGTCTGATAGTTTGGGATGATTAGACATTAGATTTATTACAAACTATCTTACCTTCTTTTAGAACTATGGAGCGTATTTCAAGTTGGTAGAATTTTTTTTTTTTCGTCAAAATTAGAGTTTCATCAACTTTTTATATTTTAATTATAAGTAGAATTAGAAATTTAAATTTTTAGTTATACACAAATAGAACTTAAGTTTTATTATATATTTTTTTTAATTCACTTCTAATCTACTTTAAAAATCAATTAAAATATAAAAACTAAACTTCACTTTCAATTTATTTTTAAAAAATTTTACTTTTTATTTTTTATTTTTATAAAATTCAATTATGAATATTTGAAACACGCTCTTGATCGGATAGGATAGAAGCATGTGCTGGTGCATGTCCGGTTACTTTTAGTTAGGACACCTTTACTTGCGTAAATAAAATAAAATATTTGAAACGCTAAATTTATTGAGATAAATAAGGAGTTTTTAAAAATTATTTTTGACTAAAAATCATTTTAGAATGAAGGAAATCATGATATGTCCATATAGTTTTATTTTAATCAAACAGTACGTATTGCTATAGAGAAATACTTCGTTCGTGTTTACCTTAACATAAAATCATTTTTTTAATGAATTAAAAATTAAAATTATAATAATTAGTTTTATTTATTTTGTATTAAAATAATTTTTAAAATTAAAATTTTGAAAAATAAAGTTTTAATAAAAATTTATTTAAAGTTTTCATTTATTTTCTTTTAAAAATGAGTTTTTAAAAAATAATTTTAGTAGTTTAGTAAATAAGCCTTTTATGTTAGTTCATTAATTCTAAGTTATTGCAATAACAAATTGTTAATGGTTGGATTTTGTGAGTGCTATCTATTAAAAGTTCAGAATCACGCCGGTCGTTATAATGCTTGGCAATTTCACATTTTGGCGTGAAACTCAATTATCATTTTTCCCGAAATAAAATTGTAAATTTTCCTCAAAATAAATTTCACCTTAACTAAACGTGAGTGCTTATTTGCAGAAAATTTCACCGTAACCAAGCAATGTTAAGCAGACACCAAATATTTGAAAGTATTTATTAACAATAATTATTTTTTAAAATAAATTTTAAAATTTTTTTAAAAATATGTCATATTTTTTCATTTTATAAAAATAATAAAAATAGATAATAATAAAATTTTATGATGTAACTTTTAATATATTTAAATTTAAACATATTTAAAAATTTTATTAAAAAATATATAATAAAAAATTAAAATAAAAAAGAGATTATAGCTTCGGCCAAATATCACAAATAAGTCATTGACGCATCGTCGATCTCTACGTTTGGGCTTAAGATAGATTGTAAGAGGAATTTATTTGAATTGCTTCATTAATTCTATTACTTAATGAAAACAATCACTTCTTTCTTTCTTTTCCATGAAATAATCAGGTTTATGTTTTTAAGGTTTTCTCTTTTTGGTAGAGTACTTTAATTAAGACATTAATGGGGCTGGACGATGAAGACGACTAACATGTGTAGAAATCTTGATAAAATAATTCTAACCATTTGATCGCTTAAAAGTGATGTGAACAAATTAAAGTTGTGTTGTGAATAAAAGATAAAGGAGCTCTCCGTTACTTTTGTAATAATGTACATGAATGACTAGGCAAGTAGAGTTCTATTGCTATGAGAAAAGATTTATTTGGTTAATTAATGAATACATGGCTATTTGGTGATTCTTATCCGAAAAGGTTTTTATCAATTGTTTATTTTTTATTTTTTAATAAATTTTTAATAATATTTAATATAATTTATTTAAAATTTTAAAAAGTATAGAAAATTTTATATAGTAAGATTTTTTTATAATTTATTTTTGCTATTTCTTAAATCAAAATAGTAAAACTTATTTACTAAAATAGAATAAAAATATTTTTAATTTCTAAAAAGTTCATTTTATAAGCATTTTCAAAAGGCCCCTAAGTTCAAATTGATTATTGGTTGCATAGTTAAAAAAATCGGACCTGACATCGAACCGAAAAACTATCCAGGATCACAGTATCGGATTGACCCGTCGGATCAATCGATCGAACCGTCAGGTCAATAATATTAAAGTAATTTTAACTAATAGTAACAACATTCATATTAAGAAATTTATTACTATTATAGCACTATCAATAACAATAGTAGCAGTAATTATAGCAAAAAATTAAAATATTTTTGTTATGTCATTAGTATCAACAACAATAACAATAATAACGAAAATTAAAATATTGCCACCATAGCTTACCACTACCAATAATAATAATAATAAGGAAAATTTATAATTAGAAATATTTTGAATAAATTAGAAAATTAGAAAAAAATAACACTATAAAATAGATAAATCATAAAAGAGATATAATTAATTTTATTAGGTATACATATTTGAATCTAAATATTTTACAATATAAAAATTTAAAAATTATTAATAATTGATATTTACAAATAAGACATAATCAATTATATTTTTGTATTATCACATCCAAATGCAAAATCTAAACTACATATTATTTTTTAATATAAGACTATTAATAATTATTTTTGTATTAAATATATTATCAATTTAAATTTTTTTAATTAATTTTTTTAAAATTTTATTTAATCCGATTTGATCCGGACAGACGAGTCGATCGGGTTGAAGCGGGTCAAAAATGGGTTGATTATATAAACAATTTTTTTATAAATACGGACCGATTTATCGTCCAGGTGGACGGTTTCCGGATCGATCCGGACGGTTCGGTCCGTGTCTGACAACTATGATTGGTTGTGTTCAATAAAATCTCTAAAATAAATAGTGATTTGACGCTTATAGTACTGCATTTAATTAGTCTAATACACAAAGTCAACACATTATTAATTATTTTTTAATACATATAATACTAAGTCTGTATATTTAGAATATAATGTATTAATAAATTTTGTAGATGATTTTAAGTGCTCAACTTTTATGTCAATCCTATCTTACATGTAGCTTATAATGATGGGATAACACAATTTCGACTAATATTCAATATAATATATAGAACATGCAGCATCATAAAAATATTTCTCTTTTTTTGTAAATCTAATAAAAAATTATCAAATAGAGTACTATTTCAACAAATAATCAAAGTATGAAATTTTCAACAATAAACACACGACACAAGCAATTTATATAGAGATTCTTCTAAAGCGAGTAGTAAAAACTACTATAATTAACAAAAATTCAATATCATAATTTTGACAAATTAAATGCGAAAAAAAATTCACCAAAATCAATGACTTCAAAACTACACATATATGTAAGCCACTACAAATACGACCTTTCCATTTAGAAATGAGAATTATAGATTAAAAATGCGCTAACCAAATTTTAACTTAATTGAACGTCAAAATTAATTTTTATCTGATATTTGATCAAAATAGACAGTAAGAAGTTTTCTTCTTCTCTTTTTTCTATTTTTTCTTCTTGGTGGATGCTCGATAGGGTTAGAAATTTTTTTTTAAATTCAATTAAAAAATAAAATGACAATAATATTCTTATCTACTAACTTATACATTTGAGCTTTGGACCACTTCCACAAAGAAGAAAAGTCAAAAAATGATATCAGAGCTAATGGTTGGGCTGCATTAGCGATTCTCATAAACTCTCATTAGTGGTGTGATAAGCTAGTTAAGTGTAATGTGATTCTCATAAGCTCTGCATGATGAGTGATGATTAATAATAATTTGCAAAGTAAAGGTTTTTTGCGCACGATAACCAGTGCTCGAATAAGAGAAAAAGATATGGTTCATTCATCAAAAGGAATATAAAAACGAGTTAGATTATTCACATCTTGATAAAAAGATAAAATGAGTGATGGTTCATATACTAAATAGCTTCTAGATTGTTAGTTTAAAATTTTGGATTACTTTAGGTTCTCTGATATAGGACCCAAGACACACCAAAATGAAAGTATCTAAGAGACTTCAATACTCCAAACATTCCTTCACAGGTTATAAGATATTGTATTCAGTTATGGACATATCTTAATTATAAGAAATTTTATTTTTTTCTATAAAGTTTAGTCAATTTACGTATTTTAATTATTACTCTGAATTTTACTTTTATTTTTATACCAAACTTTAATTTTATTAAAATTTAATTCTAAATTTTACTCTATATATTTTAATTACTATTTAAAAATTTATTTTTATCGAATTTTATTTCTTAGCAATTTTATTGTTACGAAACTTACTTTCACAAAATCTTATATAATTAAAATAGGTCCTATGTTTTAGGGCACTATAAGATTGTCTCAACTTGAAAAGTTATCTTTGCATTAACTCTCGAAGATGCATGTCTTCGATTTTTCACTTCAAATAATAATCACTTTGATAGAGAACGTTAAAAAATATTAAAACGAAATAATTTTTTAAAAATTATTTTAAATAAATTATATTTTTATTATATACATTTGTATTTTCAAGTTTATTGAAATATTTTAAAATATTTTTAAAATATAAACAATTTTAATTTAGAAATAATACGATAAATATTATCAAACATTTCTAAAAAGGAAAATTTTATTAGCCAAAATTTAGTTATTTAAAACGTGTTTCAAATATTTATAATTAGATTTTATGAAAATAAAAAATAAAAAGTAAAATTTTTTTGAAAAATAAAATAAAAGTAGAGTTTAGTATTTATGTTTTAATAAATTTCAAAAATATGTTAAAAATTAAAAAATATAATTATATTGAAAAATATGTAAATAAAATAATTGAAAATAAAATTTTATAAATAAAAATAAAAATATTAATTTTTTAATATAATTGAAATATATAAATTATTTGAAATTCAAATCTTAGAAAGAACGTGAAGTTACCTGGCTGCCTGGCTCGATTCGTTTAACTTTCCGATTGCACTCGCGTCATTCTCCATCAATCTTTTGCGGTCTGTGGTGGCGCATTTGCCACGAACGTGTATACGTGGCGCTTAACCAGTGAAATCTAGCCAGTTTCATAAAAAGATTGACCTATTTACAAAAGGGTGAATAAATTGCGCACGATCTAAAGTAGAAAAAATATGCGACAGTCTCAACCGTCTCTGCCTTACGTAACTTAACCCATTTCCACTGACGCATTTTCACCACGAAAACTCTTTCTCTTCCGAAACAAAACAACAAACCTCCTCAGTCCCCCGACTCCTCCCTTCGTTTTAGCTCGTGCATGCTTTGTCTCTCTTCTATTCAACATTGACAATCTCCGCCGTATCGCCGCCAATGCTTCCGCAGTTGGAGGTGGAGAACGGCGATGCTGAACCACCTTCACCTCCGCTACCGCCTCCTGCTCATTTGAAAGCCTCTTCTCTTCTTTTTCTCCACTCTCGTTGTCATGGCTCGTGCCTCTGCTTTTCAATAATTTCCCTTCAACTCCTTCTCGTCTTCCTTTCATTCTTCTCGCTTCCGTTCCCTTCTCTCCACCTCGCTGGTTCATTTTCTTCTCAACCTTCTTGCCCTCTCGGCAAAGTTTATGTCTACGATTTGCCGCCGGTGTTTAACAAGGAATTGATCGACGGTTGCGATCAACTCAATCCATGGACTTCGCCCTGCACTGCTCTTTCTAATCACGGGTTCGGTCCACAGGCTACGTATCTCACCGGTGTTGTTCCGGCAAACACTATTTCTTTTTGGCATTCGACCGATCAGTTCGCCGCGGAGCTAATATACCACCGTCGAATGCTTGCTCACCCTTGTCGCTCTCATGATATCTCCAATGCTACGGCTTATTACGTTCCGTTTTACGCAGGGCTCGCTGTTGGAAAACATCTCTGGACACCCAATGCTACTTCCGGCGACCGAGATCGCTCTTGCGCGGAATTACTTGCGTGGCTTGAGAAACAGGGTCCATGGCGAAGATCTCTCGGGTGGGACCATTTCATTGTTCTTGGCCGTATAACGTGGGATTTCCGGCGATCGAACGATAACGACTGGGGCGGAAGCTTCTTACACATGCCAGGAATGGAAAACATTACTCGTTTGCTGATCGAGCGGAACCCATGGGACGACCGTGATGTTGGAGTTCCTTATCCCACTGGTTTCCACCCAAACTCCGCCGCCCACGTTCGCGCTTGGCAAAATTTTGTTCTGAATCAACGCCGGAGCAAGTTGTTTGGCTTCGCCGGCGCTGCAAGGGGAGGATTTAAAGGAGACTTCCGTGGTCTTCTGCTTGACACGTGTGCTAAAGCGGGTGAAGACCTCTGCCTCTCCGTTGATTGCAGCGGTGGGAAATGCGGCAACAGCAGTGCTCCGGCATTGCAGTTATTTCTCCGTTCGAGTTTCTGTCTACAGCCACGCGGAGACAGCTTCACACGCCGCTCTGTGTTCGACTGCATGGTAGCCGGCGCAATCCCTGTGTTATTCTGGAAACGGAGCGCTTATGTTCAGTACCAATGGTTCCTTCCACCGGGCGAGGAGTGGTCGGTGTTTATCGACCAACGGAAAGTACGAAGCGGTGCAGTAAACGTGACAGAGACACTGCAGAGTATCTCGGCAGAGAAAGTGCGACGGTTGAGAGAACGGGTAGTAGACCTGATCCCGAGGCTGATCTACGCTGGAAACGAGAAGGGATTGGGAGGTGGAATGCTTGATGCATTCGACGTGGCATTGGAAGGTGTTTTAAGGCGGATTAACGACTGGCAGCGGCAAGAGTCACCGGCGAGGAGCAGCAGTGAAACGGTAACTCCTCTTCGGGTTTAGTAAAGATTGAGTTTTGTGTTTGTTTTGGTATATTTTCATTTTCTGTGAGCTTTTATTTGTTGTCATTGGTTTAGTATGGGCATACATTAATGGATTTAGATTGTTTAGATTGTTTATACTAAGATACAGGAAGATGGATGAAGTTTGTTACAATGTGTAGTTTAGTTTGTTTATATAAAGATTAGCACCTTTTTTCTTATCTCCTAACTAGTAAGGTATCATGGATTTAGATTATATCAATAACATATAATACAAAGCAGAACTATTGCTTCAGAGCAAAGCAGAGCTCTTGGCTTTGGAGTTGTTTGGGAATGGAGATTTCAATATCAAAGTATCAAGACTTATTTTATAACAATTGTGGCTGTGATTTATCAACCTTAGTATTGGTGTGTGTGTAATATTCTTTTCTGAGGAAATGAGGATAACATTCATCTGCTAAATCTATTGTTTCATTTGTCTTGTACTCTTGTTTTGTATCAATTATTCCATGTAGTGTTTTGGCCTGATAGGTGTGGTAAACAAAAGGGACCACACTGAAGGATGGTTCATACTTTTTTCTACTGGATGTTGGCATGTTTTATTGCACAGGGGAGTTATCTGAATGTTTCACTAGACCTTTGTAGTTGTAGCTGGGGCGATGCAATAATGTCTTTGTAACAATGGAATGAGTACTAAAATTTTCAAATGAAAAATTTTCTTTTGGTATATTCTCCAAATAAAATGCTTTGGATTCACTAATAGATGTTTCCTTTTGCACTAATTGTCTTTGTAAATGACATCATGACGTTATCTTGTCGTGGAATGCTTCTGCGTTTATATTTGGCAAAGTGGATTGAAATCTTCTACTAAGTTGTTGCATAGCAAATTACATGTCTTGCAAAAAAAGTTTGAACTGTTACTCCTGCTAAATTTCCTTTAAAATGTGCTAGAAGTTTTTTTTTAAAACACTCTACCAGCAGCTTTTATTTATAATTTATGTAGTTGGATGAAATCGCATGTGTAACTTCTGCTAAGATATTGATGTGAGGTAATCTCTAGTTTTTGCATATACGGGACCTGGTGTCGAAAGGTATGCTTGAATCTAACATGTAGTAAGGTTATTCCAGCAGGCATACTCTGAAAATAATTTTATGTTGCTTTAAAAGTGTATTCATCTTTAGTTTATAATGTTGACAAGCAAGGTAATTACCAATAGTGCAGAATTCATATTTGGAATGGAGTCTTCATGCCTGCTTAGTTGGTCTAAAATGGACTTCATGGTCTTCGATTGGTTCGTTCAAGTAGGAATGTTATTTCTCAAGACAGTGAGGACAATCTTTCGTCTGATGATATTCACCATGAATTATGTTGCAATCTTGCACACTTTACTGGTGTAATGAGTTTGCAGGCTGACATAGAAACTTCTGGCGCATGCAATTGAAGAAGAGTGCTGGAAATGATTGCCTTCCATGATTGAGTTTTCTATTGTGCAGTACCTTCATTGAATACAAGATAGCCTTCCAGCTAATTAGTCTTACTTGCGGCCTGCAGGTGAGCAACGATTTTATTTGCATCATAAGTGTTAAATTTGCAAGGTTCCACCACAGTGTATCACAAATAATGGTGCTTTGCAGGCAGGAGAGGAGAGAGAATCCAAGGTAGCTACTAGTACGGACTAGTTTATAACTTTATGCTGGTATTCCTTTTCCAAGTATTAGCTTCATTCGCAAAGATGCATTGGAGAAAAATACAGATACAGAACAGGTAACTGTATAGATAGTAGAAGCATAGAGATGTTTGGGAATGTTTTAAAAAAAGAGATGTTTCTAAAACTAAAGATTTTGAAAATTTTTTATAAACGAGTCTTAGTTTTTTATTTTAAAAAAATAATAAAATAAATAATAATAAAATTATATAATATAAAATTTTTTGTATTTTTTAAATTTTTACAAAATTTTATAAAATATTGTAGAAGGTTTCATAGAGAACGTGAAATAAAAAATTAGAATGAAAAGGAGATGATCAACACTGTCCAACAGTGCCTTAGATCACAACCATAGGATAAATCAGGTTTAGTATTACTTAGTACCTTCTTGTGTACATGTATCTTTTTGTTGTATAATAAGGATGGATGATTTATTTCCGAGTTGGTGTTTAATGATGAAACAATGTAATTTAAGAGAATGTTACACAAGGAGATACTCGATCAGTATCTATGTGATTTTAAGAGTACAACCAAAGGTAATGAATACTGAATGGAAAGAGCCAGCCAGAGTGTTCAAGATGCTGGTAGCTTATATTTACCAAAAGAATCACCTCTCCCCAAAAGCAGTAGAGTTCTTTCATTTTTTTTCTTTTGAGGAGACAGGAGGGGCAGCAGCTGAAGTGTGCTGCCCGTGCTGTGACTGCTGTCACACTCTTTGGATTTATTATCTCATTAAAGTAGATGTTTAAAAGTTTGTATAATTAATGAGGATAGTTTTCGCTATATTTGGCTTCAGGTTATATTTAGGCATCATTGAACAATTTTTAAAAACTTTATAAGCTAAAAAACATTATATACAGTTTGCAGGATTGGGTTCCTACGTTAAAAAAAAATTGACGAATCTCTTAAGAATTAGCATCATATATTTATAGCACATATTTATTTTAGCATTCAGTTAATATAAGATTATTAAAAGGTGTGGGTAAGCACACAAAGTCAAATTTATTGGACCAATTCAAAGCGAGTTGCTGGTCTTAATATTACTAATTTGGCTCTAATCTATCAAATTAATTCATCTTTTACTCGAGCCTACTAAGTCCTCCACGATACTAACTAAAATAAATATGTACTTATAACTAGAGAATACTAATTTCTAAAATTAGCTAATTCTTTTAATATGAGAAATCAATTCTAAAATTGGTATCGAAATTCGGTAGAATCGCGCCACCGAATGTGTTATTGGGAGAAAGATTTCTAAATAAGACCAACTCCGAATTAGTTTCGTGTAGGACTTGGTCTAATTTAGAAATCTAATAATCTTTCTCCCAGTAACACATTTGGTGGCTCAATTCTACCGGATTTTGATACCAATTTTAGAATCGGTTCTTCATACTAAAAAAATTAGCTAATCTTTTATAAGTATATATTTATTTTAGCACACAACCAACGTAAGATTAGAGATGCAAATATGGGCCGGGCCAAACGGGCCGGCCCGCGGCCTGACCATTCAATCCGACACTAGGCCCGCCCGGTCCGGTGCGATGGGCAGGACGGGCCGACTTTATTGGCCCGCCGAGCGGCCCGTCCGCCCGGCACTGTTCTGTTGACCGGTCAATATTAACTTTGACCGTTGACCAGGTCAAAAAAACCTAAATTATTTCGTCATGCCGACGCAAGATGATCATTGTGAAAGATCCAACGGTGGTTTTATCAGATTAGCGACGTCAAGATGACGTCAGTCGCCGCAACGTTAATTTTTTTTTTATTTTTAAAATTCAACTTTTCACCTATAAATACATCATATTTTCATTCATTTTTCACACATTTTTCTCAAATCTCATTTTCATTCTACTCAATCTTACACAAAATATAAAAAAAATTATTTCTTGCTTTATTTTTTAAATTCACATTTCTTTAATTATCAAAATTTTAGTTGTTATTTCAAATAGATTCAAATTTTCATGCCATTAATTTGGATGACTATGGCATTGACGATCAAAATTTGGAGGAAGTAGATGTTGCCCGTATGGAGAAAAGAGATGATATTCTTCCAAGGAGAAGTTTTCATCAAAGATGTAACGAAATTCTTCCAATTCCAAGTGTTGGAAGTAGTTCGGTTTTAGGATCGACATCGACAACAACAAAACGTTCAAAAGTCCCAACTTCTGAAGCTTGGAACTATTTCACTGCCGAATATACAGTGCTAAGTGATGGTACTCAATCAAAAATGGCGAAATGTAAGTTTTGCTATAAATTTTTAACTGCTAATCCTAGTACAGGTACTCGACATTTACTAGCACATGGTAAAAAATGTGCTTCTAAAAAATAAATCGGAAGGGAACCTTCACAAATTTAACTTCAATTCAACACGGATGGTTCGGTAAGTACTTGCTCTTATGATTCTAATATAGCTAGGGAATCTCTTACCTGTATGATATGTGCTATGGATTTACCTATTAATTTTGGTGAGTCATCTTTTTATGAAAAACATATTAAAAGAGCATATTGTCCACAATTTCAAAAAGTTAGTAGAACAACTACTAGAAGCGATATTATTATTTATTACAATAAAATGCGCACTATATTAAAATCTGAATTAATTTCTTTAAATTTTTCTATTGCGTTAACATCTGATATTTGGAGTGGTAGAGCTAAACAAGATTATTTAAGTGTTGTTGCTTATTATTTAGATTCACAATTGATTATGCAAAAAAGAATTATTAGTTTTAAATTTATTGATTCCACACATGATGTTAAAAATATTTCTGAGCGCATTATAAGTGTAGTTAAAGAATGGGGCATAAGCAACCGTATTGTCTCCATCACCCTAGATAATTTTCAGCAAATACCAAAGTAATTCGATTTCTAGAGATGGAGCTAAGCTCATACATGGGAGGAATTTTACTATATCAACGTTGTGCTTGCCATATTATCAACTTAATCGTACAATCAGGTATGCAGCTGGTAAGTGATCAGATTAATAATATTCGCGTTGCTATTTCTTGGATTACTAGTTCAAATCAACGTTTAGCTGAATTTAAAAGATATTGCATAGCAGAACATCTAAAGCTCCGAAAGTTCAACCTTAATATGCCAATAAGATGGAATTCTACTTATTTAATGTTAAAAAGTACTTTAGATTATAAAAATGTGCTTATGATTTTTTATAATATAAGAATGGGTAACAATATATTTACTGAAATTTATTGGATTATTGCTGAAAAACTTGTAAATTTTTAGAAACTTTTTATGATGCTACTGTTTTATTATCTGGTGTTTACTATCCTACTTCTTCATTAGTTTTACATTCAATTTTAATATAGCTACTATGCTACATTCGTGATATAATGTATAAATTATTTGGACCTATAGTTACAATAATGACTAAAAAATTAAAAAAATATTGGTCTGATATTTCTCTTTTATATTGTTTTGCATTTATGTTAGATCCTAGATTTAAATTTGTATATTTTACTAATATTCTTACATATATTGGTATATATTTAGATATTTTCGATATTCAATTGCAAATAACTAACGCTCGTAACAAGCTGTATGAAGTTTATGATCTTTATGAAGTTAGATTTGGTAATTTGCGAAATCAACAACAACAAGCGGCACCGACACAAACTCATCAAAGTAAGAAGAAAAAACGATCAATTGGTTTTTGATCTCCATCAAGTCTGGCTCAAGTTAAACACCATCTTCAACTTCAAGCAGCATGCAATCTTCTTCGGACTTGAACAAATATTTTGAAAGTGATACTGTCATTGTAGAAGACGATGAAAATCCAGAAAATTTTAATATTTTGAACTGGTGGAAGACACATTTAACAAGATATCCAGTACTCTCTCAACTAGCACGTGATATTTTGACTATTCATGTTTCAACGGTGTCTTTAGAATCGGCATTTAGTACAGCTGGAAGGATAATTGAAGAACGCAGAACACAACTTACTAGTGAGATGGTTGAAATGTTAACTTGTTTGAAAGACTGGGAACTTGCAGTCAAACAAATACGGCATACAACCCATAATGAAGACTTGACTAAACAATTTTCTGAATTATTTTTAATAAAAATATTTTAAGTACAAGTTCAAATGTATAATTATATACATATTATAAATTGTAATAATTTTTTTATATTTAATAATAATTTTTAAAGTTATTTTTTAAGCTTTTTATATTTAGTAATAATTTTTAAAGTTATTTTTAATTTTTTTATATTTAATAATATTTTTAAATATTATTTAAATTTATTATTTAAAAAATAAATATATATAACGGGTCACGGGACTGAGGGCAGTCCAAAATTCTTTGTTTTTGCACCTCTACGTAAGATTATTAAAGAGCGTGAGCTATTAAGCTCACTAATTCAGGATTTATTTGTTCCAATTCAATACGAATTATTGATCCACTCCTAAATTAGTTAGTCTATTTTTACTTGAGCATCATTTCAGATCCTACGCTACTAATCCGATCCTATC
Source organism: Acanthochlamys bracteata (assembly GCA_019914995.1). NCBI lineage: Eukaryota > Viridiplantae > Streptophyta > Magnoliopsida > Pandanales > Velloziaceae > Acanthochlamys > Acanthochlamys bracteata. The sequence goes on from CM034126.1 coordinate 4,096,974, forward strand.
ATATCAACTTAGTTCGTTTTTTATTTGGAGCTACCAAGACTTACACAGTTACAAATTCGAATCTAATCTGACTTAGAGGTTCAATACAGTGCGTAAAAGGCTTTTTAAAAGATTAGAGTTCAGCTATTTCCGGCCCGGAATAGCTAAAGTAAATTATATGTCATAAAAATTTATAATTTTGTCATAAAACATCATAAAATTAGAAAAAAATGTTAAAGTTCTATCCTTTTAGCTTTTCCAGGCCAAGTATGGTGCATAAAATTGGAGGCATCTTTGATTCTATTTCAGATATGAATGACAGAAAATCCGGACTTTGGGTAGACAACAATTTTACAACATTAGTCATCCGTGATTGACATACTTGATTATGTACGTGCTTTATTTTTTTGACAAGCTTAAAACTCAGGTTAACTGCAGCATGAACAATTTGAGCACAAGATTAGCTGCAGCATGGCAAAAAATACGCCCAAATCCTACCGAGCCTTAATGGTCCACAGTGAAGCACCTAAATTTAAAAACCATAAAACTTGCGCTTAGTACATCTGTGTATATTCTTCTAGCTATGTACAAATTAGCATACATAGAGGTTTCTCAAGACATATGAACATATATATTTACAGTGATATATAAAACATGGCATATGCTTGAAGAAGGAAGAAGGTTACGATATAAAGTAAGCAAGTTCAGGGCAAAGAAGGGTTTGTTCAACTATATGCCAAATGCAAAGGGATTCCTTGGTTCCAGAACCTTGCTAGCAAGCCCAACATCTTCAGGTTTAATCTCCTTAATGAAAGTGATTCCATCGTTAACCTTCTCTCCAACAGCAGAGATCGCTGAGGATGCCTTGGCGGTGAGCTCATCCATGGCATGGTCCTTCGCCCAGTTTCTCTTGATCATCTCTGTGAACTCACTCTCTGCGCTTAGCAAGAATGTTATTTCTGCCATATGGCTAGCTGCAAAACTTGATTATACAAGTCAAGTGAGGGTGTATGTTTTTAACTAAGAATGTGAAGTCAGACTGCACTGGAACTTGACTAATATATAGTAGTTTATGGATAAGGATTTGCTTGCGTTTGTAAGTTTAGGATTTGTTTTTTTTTGGGAAACAAGTGGTGAGAAAAATATCTCTTGAACCTGATAATCATAGTGTTATGAATTTCAGGATAAGTAACATTTCAATTCATTTCAGACTTTTTGGATCTTTTCGTCTGAAAATTTGCTAGTCGCAGTCTTATCTATTGATTGTCAAGCCACTGGAACAAGTAGGGATACACTTGTCATGATCCAGTCTAGAATCTCCTCGAGCACAAGTAGACAACAAACTATCAAAGATTGTTTGAAAACATCTAATTTGCAACACTAGAACTAGAACTGATTTACAAATTCGAGTACTAAAACCGCCAGCATCAGGGATGAAAGTGCATGGACATGTAAAATATATGTGCAGGCTACTTGTTCAGCATCAGAGATGCAGCAGGAAATTTAAGTTGGAGATGTTTTTACATGCTCCACAAACTCCTTAATTTCAGGCATCTTATTTTTCACAGCACGATCTTCTCGGAACGTTCTGCCCAGTTCATGCAACAGCGGGTATTTATCTCATTTAACAGCTGTTTGTTAAAGAACATATCTGGAACCTTGATCCATCTTACATGACATCCAAGTACAATGTCAATCCAAATGGCGTCTCCGCTGAGAAACTTCCATTTACTAATATTCATGAAAGGCATTTCTAATAGATAGTATTTGGCAAAGTTTCCAAAAAATCAGCTTCTTAAGTTTTTAGTTCATGTTTGTCAGATATATTTTTATATTTTCCTATAAAATTTATTTAAAAATTTTAAAAATATAAAAAAATTTACGTAACAAGATCTTATTATTGCTTATTTTTATTATTATTTTGAAGTCAAAAAAAGTAAAAATTATTTTTAAATAGAATAAAAATATTTTTCGTTTCAGAAAAATATTTTTCAAAAGTAATTTCAAACGTCGGCAAGCGATATCAGTTGCTGTACCACTTCAATTCTATAGCTTCCTGTGTCTGGCCTTTTAAAATGCTAGATAACGCTGGAAGAACTAAAGACAAATATCACTTAGACCGACCATGTTTGCCTAACACCAAATACAAACAACATTGAGTCTCTTTCTGCATTAGCTCTGAAATATATTGTACATGAATGACTAGTCCAAGTTACATACATATAGGCTCATTGTATTAGTAGATTATTCACATGATTGTAGTTTAGACAGCCGATCAAAGGGTGCCAATGAAAAGGTTTTTACCTTGTCATCCATGTCGGCAGCCTAGAAGCGTGCTAAGGCACGCTCGTAAGGATCAGAGGGGAGAAAGGGGTAGATGCCCATGCCTGATCGATGTACTGCACAATTTTCTCTGGACTCACGGATAGATCTACCTCTGTGGGAGAGAACTGGAACTTTTTTGTACACAGGGTTGGACTGGGCAAAAAGATCACTCTTCTTGCTCGATTCTTCATTCTTACTCTCTTGAGGTTTGTGAAAATTTTGCCCTCAACACAAAGGGCTGAACCGCGTGCTGATTAGCTTCACCACCTCTGCTGCTATCCTGCTGTCAGTTCATATTAGAGTGCCTTTCAGATGCTATATAGAGATTTGCATGAATTAAAAAGAAAGAAAACTGGAACATCTTAGTTTTCATCATTAACACGGGGGCGGTTTTTCCGATTTGCCATGTTCAATTTACTGTCTTTTGATCAAGTACATCTTGCTACAAACAGGCATATGAGCCTAACTGCCAATTAGTCTTAACTCTAACTGGAAGTAGCTTTTAAGTGACGACAGCAATAGCTTCGCAGTTCCATGCAAAATTGAAAGAAAGCATGCTTGGAACCGTGATGCTGATACAAATGCTGTCGTCATTTGTAAGCTCTGGTATGGACTATGGATCAAGATGGACAAAGGTCCTTGCAGTTTGGTTTTATGCAAAGATTTACTTCGTTATCTAATTTTTGCAAATGACAACTAGCGGTTACATTGGAAAGTAGCTAGTTTCTCCAAGTATCTGGCATGCTTCCTCGGATTGATAAAGGTTAAATGACGTATCCGTCATTGCAGCAGAACATGGATGAAAAAGCACGAGCCAACTCTCTCTTCTTCCTTGCAGCAACAGTAGTGTTACTGATTCTGTTGGGCCTCCAAGTTAGGATAGGTCCGGATTAGTAGCGTATGGGTTTGATGGGTTCGAATAAAAGACGGACTAGCTAATTTGGAGGTGGGCTAACAATTCGATTTGAGTTGGACCAAGTAAATCCTGGTTTGGTAGGCTTAACAGCCCACACCTCTTAATAGTTCCACATTAGCTAGGTGCTGTAATATGTATGTGCTTATAAGTGGGGGATGCTAATTCTTAAAAAGTTGGCCAATCTTTTTATTGTGAGATCTGATCTTATAATTAGTATCAAAGCTCGATAGGGTGGAGCCTTCAAGTTAGGCTAAGTTCGGATTAGTAACGTGCAGATTTGATAAATCTGAGTGAAAGACGGATTAGTTAATTTGGAGGTGGGCCAGCAACTCGCTTTGGGTTAGGCTAGTGAACCCTGGCTTGTTGGGCTTAACAGTCTACGCTCTTTAATAATCCCACATTGGTTGGGTACTGGAATAGGTATGTGTTTATAAGTGTGAGATACTAATTCCTAAGAGGTTGGTTAATTTTTTTAGTGTAGTGATAGTACTCAAGAGTAACAACGAAAACTACAGCAAGGTAGGTGCTCTCGACATAATCGATTTTCTTGGGGCAAAGTTAATGATGTGAGAAAACTAGTTCTTACAGGGAGGGAAATGTTAGGTAATTGGGATAACAGGGTTGATTCTCTGAACTAGTTTAGGATGTCATTTACTCAATGAACATGTACATATAGCTACCAAGCTAAAATTACCCATAAGCTACAAGCAATGTAGGTTGCTTCCCACCATTTATATCATGCTGTGAGTATATGGATTCAATTCCATATAGTATCTGTGCTTGTCGCACAAAAACCTCAAATTGTAGTAGTTGCGTAACCTTTCAATATGCTTTCTATAATGGTGAGCATATGACCTCTGCTTACGTATCCAGTCATTTACATTACAGGTGTAGGTGTTGTGCTTACGTAAAATGTCCATACGAAGTTCGACCAGGACCATCTATGCATTACATATTTATACAGACTTCTGGTATTTATTTATTGATATAGCCTGATTGCAATGGTTAGAAAGGATGTAAGCAATGCTTACTAAAAAACCAGATTCCACACTAGATGGAAGTTGCAAGGAGCTTCTCCAAGATCTTGCTACAGCTCACACATCTTCTAATACTTTTCATGTCACTAGTCCAACCACTTGACATCGGCTGATTACTTGTCATAATTTTAATTGAAGTACTATCATCGTGAAGATCTTACTTCTTTAGAACAGGGACGAAAACTCACTAGATAGTTTTTAATGAAGAAGCCTTTTGTTTTATTTTGTTTTCTATGCATTAGAGGACTTCAAAAGAAACATAATTTAGAAGATTAGAATACCTTAGCAGATGCAGTATGAGGTCAGATGAAAACTTTCAAAGTACCATTCTGATACTTGACATATCATACCAATTGAAATGAAGAAGACAATTAATTAATATTCCTAGAGCATTTGATGTATTTTCTAATATGAGTTATCATTCTAATGGATGCCTGAACACCCTGTAAATTTTGTCTCACAGGGAAAGTTCATTATGAGTGATATCCTTGGTAAATGAATATTTGAAGCAGATGCAGAGAAGTGGCGGCAACAAACAAAATCAAGCAAGTTTTGAGTTTTCCACCAAAGTTGTGAGGGATAGCAGTAGTGTAGTATTTAAAATGAATGCCATTAGGCTATCTGAGTACCTTGATGAATCTGCAAGATTAGGAAATGTGGTTGACATTCAGGTTCGTTTCTTTTGGCTGTTCATCTTGACAGTTGTTTGATTCTGATCTGGTGTGTGTGTGTGTGTCTTCGAGCCGGAGAGTCCTTTCAAATTTTCAGCTTTTCAGGTTACAATCATAGACTTCTTTATTCTGGTAGCTGAAATATTCAACCTTTATTTTCTGAAAAGATTAGTGAATTCGTACTCATGTAGAAGGCTTATATCTGAGAAGACTACAGGTTAAAAAATTCTAATAACAGCCTTCTAGTGTTAACTGCTCTTAGAACAACTAGTACTGATTTCCTTTCCCAACAGGCTGGTCTCAATGCTTAGGAAAAGATTTTACAGATGAAGGTTTTCGAAGCAACTCTTTTGTGCTTCTTTAGGTTCAAGCTATGGGATGAGAAGAAACCTGGCGATGACAAGAGCATGTTAACCATTCAAATTGACGGTGGACTTCATCTTCGAGTCCTGTCCTCCGTATTCTTGAAACCATTTTGCTATCATGTTCATTGCAAGGTATGTAATGTTCCATTGGACACGGATCATTGAATCACCTCGTCACTTCAAATAAAGGATGATGATATGTACCTAAATATTGATATCTGAAGCTTGTAGCGCATATACCTACAAAAGTGTGGCATAATAAGGATTAAAATCTTTGTCTATAAAGAAACAGTATCAAATATCAATATAGCTTCTTGGCTTGGATGCCTTTGTTTTTACCCCAACCAAGGCCTGCAGAAGTGTTTTGGGTTTTAATTTTTGGTTCTAAAAGCTGAAGTTGGAATATTGTGGGGTGAATGTGTGCAAGAGATTAATGGTTGTGGTGAGGTAGATAAACATATCAATGCAACAGTCTTTAAATGCTGAGACTAGAGTTGTTGGTTGGTGATATTAAATTCTTCGACGGGTTTTAATATAAACCGCCGGAATTTTCCGTAATCTTGAGACTAGAGTAACTTAACAAATCATTTACCTACGCATCCGAATCAGTAAACTATATAATTTAACTCTCGGAAGAGGAAGCAAATGGTGCATTGATAATTGAAGCGAGAGATGTCATAGATAATTTACATACAAGTTGCATAACAAAAACTGAGAAAGTGCTTATGAAATCTTTATACGACTGAAAGATAATAAGAGAAAATTTTAGAGAATGGTAGTTAGACAGAAATGCCGATATATAGAGTTGAATATTGGACAGTAAAAGGTGCAACATGTACAAACTGTAGTTTGTATCTACAATTCAAGTGAAGAAATGTTGACCATGTGTGCGTGGCGCAGTGCTACAATGAAGCCAAGACAAAGAATTATTATGGCAAAAGTGAATAGTAAGGTATTAGAGAAAGGGAAACAAACTGGCAGCCGTGTTGCTGCAAGAGATGATCGATTCAAAGAGCAGCTTGCCTCACTCCTGTTATCCTCTGCCCTTTCTTCAAAAAAATCTCTCTGCCACCTCTCTTTATTGAGTCCCCACCACTTCTTTTTTTAATCTTTTTGTGCAGACAAACTTTATCTGCCTTTAAAACTTACATGTTTCTAGTTTAATATTAAACTGGCTTTTAAGATAAAGCCCAATACTTACTTACTAATTCAGCATGTCCCAGAACACCTATATCGGGCGACATCATTTACTAAACTTGGTTAAAACCAATAAAAATCTGAAAGAATATCAAGGTCAAGAAATAACTTGAATTTATGTGATATGAATGTTGAGTGTGAGGTATGTGTTCAAAAAATTTTCAGCATGAAGGAAAAGATCTAAGATTGAAAAAGAAGATGATAGAAAGCTGCGAACTGCTACCAGTGCTGTGAATTATCTATCTGCAAAGCTTCAATTTCTCAGCAGCAATCGCAGTTACCTACCCCGCCTTTATGGCACCACACGCTAACACAGTAGTACTGGTCTCACTACTACTGCAAAACAAAACAAAGCACACGACCTAGCTTCCTGGCTATAAAACTCCTCAACCATTACCAGACCCTTCTCCTCCTCTTCCTTCTCTACTGTCTATCCAATTACCAAAACCATGGCAACAGCAAGCTTTCTAGTCCTTTGCTTCACAGTGTACCATGTTTTTTTACAGTTAACTTGTGCTGTTGCACTCAAACCAACACTGAAAACTTACATAGTTCAGATGGCTAAGCACGAGAAGCCGGAATATTTCGCCGAGCACACGGACTGGTATGCTTCTAAGCTGAGATCTTTAACACCGATGGGCACACTGGAGGAAGAAGACCCGGCTGAGAGGATGATCTACAACTACGACACAACTTTCCACGGCTTCGCAGCGAAGCTCAGCGACGAGCAGGCGGCGCGACTCGAAAGTAGTCATGGAGTTGTTGCAGTGCTACCGGAGACTGTTTACAAGCTTCATACAACTAGAAGCCCTGACTTTTTAAAACTGCAGACTGATGTTGTCAGTAGCCGTTTTGCATCAGCCTCCGCTGATCATGACGTCATCATCGGTGTTCTTGACACAGGCATTTGGCCGGAGAGCCCAAGCTTCAATGACAGAGGCATGGGCCCTGTTCCTGCTCAGTGGAAAGGCGCATGTGAGACGGGCCGGGGATTCAATTCTTCCAACTGCAACAAAAAGGTCGTCGGAGCCCGGATCTTCTATGAAGGATACGAAGCTTCGATGGGCTCTATTGACGAGAGGGGCGAATTCAAGTCTCCCCGGGACCAAGACGGCCACGGCCACACACACTGCAGCGACAGTTGCAGGCTCGCCGGTTCCAGGCGCCAATCTTCTCGGTTACGCTCGTGGCACGGCTCGAGGCATGGCTCCCGGTGCGAGAGTTGCCGCTTATAAAGTTTGCTGGACTGGTGGCTGCTTTAGCTCAGACATTCTTGCCGCAGTCGATCGCGCAGTGGTCGACGGTGTCAATGTGCTATCGATCTCTCTGGGGGGCGGTGTTTCAGCTTACTACCGAGACAGCTTGTCGATTGCGGCATTCGGGGCAATGGAGATGGGAGTTTTCGTCGCGTGCTCGGCAGGAAACAGCGGGCCCGAACCAGTCAGCCTCACTAACGTCTCGCCGTGGATTACGACGGTTGGGGCTAGCACCATAGACAGAGATTTTCCAGCTTCTGCGCGTTTCAGCAACGGCATGAATATAACCGGAGTTTCTCTCTACAGAGGCCGGAGAAACCTTGCTGCAGACAGAATGTATCCAATGGTGTACATGGAAGCAAACAATAATGTCAGCAGCAGTCCTGACCCGAAATCTCTCTGCTTAGAAGGTGCGCTTGATCCCCGTACCGTTACTGGAAAGATAGTAATCTGTGATCGTGGTGTTAATCCTCGTGTCCAGAAAGGGCAAGTCGTGAAGGATGCCGGCGGAATAGGCATGATTCTTGCCAACACTGCAGCTAATGGCGAAGAGCTTGTTGCTGACTCGCACCTCTTGCCTGCAGTTGCTGTTGGGGAGATTGCTGGCAACGTTATTAAGCGCTATGTAAAATCAAATCCGAGGCTAACTGCTACCCTATCATTCCAAGGAACGAAGTTAGGCATCCGGCCATCTCCTGTAGTAGCAGCATTCTCATCGAGAGGACCAAACATGATCACCATGGAGATATTAAAGCCTGATCTAGTGGCACCTGGAGTTAACATTCTAGCAGCATGGTCCGGTGATGCAAGCCCTTCAAGCTTGTCTGCTGATCGCCGGCGAGTTCAATTCTTCTATCTGGGACATCAATGTCGTGTCGTGTCCGCACGTTGCAGGTGTTGCTGTATTGCTTAAGGCAAGCCATCCAGACTGGAGCCCTGCTGCAATCAAGTCTGCATTGATGACTACCGCCTACGTCAATGACAACACTTTCCAGCCACTGAAAGATGCTTTGACCGGTGGTCCTTCAAACCCATATGCTCATGGTGCCGGACATATTCACCCGACTAAAGCTCTCGATCCAGGCCTAGTCTATGATATTAACCCAGATGAGTACTTTGAGTTCCTCTGCTCACAGCATTTAACACCAATTCAGCTCAAGGTGTTCAGAAAGACAACAAACAGAACTTGCAGCCACACGTTAGCGTCAGCTGGTGATCTCAATTACCCGGCCATCTCTGGTGTCTTCCCTGAAAAAGCTAATCCTGTGCTGACAGTGCAGAGAACCGTTACCAACGTTGGCCCCCCAGCATCGACTTACCATGTTAAGGTCTCACCAATGCACAGTGCTAAAATTGTAGTTGAGCCAAATGTTTTGAAGTTTACCCACCAGAAGCAGAAGCTATCCTACAAGGTAACATTCAGAACAACATCAGCACAAGCATCACCTGCTTTTGGAGCACTAACCTGGACGGATGGAATCCACTCAGTCAGAAGCCCCATTGTGTTAACATGGCCATCACCAAAGTAACTATAGAGCTGGAAACCTTCAAGACCCAAAAACCTGTAGCTCCAAAGCAAATCAGTCAATTTGAGAACCTGAAAGATGAAGTGTAAGCGACTGTTTAAATTCAAACTATGAAGAAGAAAGAGAGACTGTCATGCTGTTTCAATCATGTTTATTTAAGCTCACAATATTTTTTCAATCAAAACAACTCTGTTATGTGGTCTTGATACAACAGGTATCAGGTTTCTTTTACATATTATTAGTATACATAGGGAACTAATGTGAATACAGAAGATATGATGGACATGATCAACTCGACTCCCATATTGTGACACCATCACAGGTGCAAAGCTTCTTGTAGTTCTCGCCAACTCCAGCACTTCTTGCAATGACTGCAGCAGCAATGCCAGCATCTGATTTATCTTCAGTTTGATACACTGCAATAGCACGGCCAATCAGATCCATCACTTTAATCTTCTCTTTTGCGCCCGAGTAGTGTGCCTCCCCGTTTTCATTGGCTTCTAGTGTTCCCAGGTCTCCCAATGGCTAGACGTAAAATAAAGGTCCTTATTAAGCAATTTTGATTTTCAGAAGGCTTTGGGAGCTCGTGAAAGAAGGATAATTAACGAGATAAGACTAACTTGCATAAAATGGAAGTGGAACCCATCTCATGTTATTCAAAGCCACAATTTCAAACTTTGGAATGACTATGTTATCAGAAGAATCTCATTTAGGTGACGTCAATATCCACAGACTTGCCATCATGGTTCATATGCAAAGTTTCTAGACTCATCTGGTGCTAACTTCGATGAACTACCAAGTTGTTTTTCCAACATATACTAGGGACTCTTAACAACAGGTGTTCGTGAAGAAACTGCCAATCCAGTGTCATAGACAAACCTACTAAATAGTAACTAACAAATCATTCAACTCCAGATTAACAAAATTACTCATATCTAAGCGTACTAAACTATGATAGAAACAGAGAAGTACTCCAGCAACATAAAAGTGGCAACATTCTTCAACATGCTTATTAAAGACAAAATAACAAGGATGTTTACCTTGTCAGCATCTTCATTTTCAGGATGGAAAACTTTCCCAGTACTTGCTGCACCTTTAGTCATATCTCCAAACTGATTTATAGACCATCCGTGCTTACCAGGTGATAAGCCACTAAAACTTGCTTCAATTCTTGCCAACTCCATGTTTACTTGAGCGATGCGTACAACACCAAATAGCACTGGGCCTTTGAATTCAGCAACAGCAGCAGAAACTAGAAAATCTAGAGACAATAATACCAGATTACACAATAAAGTACATAAAAGTATGCGTGGACATTGTGATTGGTTGTGGAATAGTTAAATTCATCATTACAAGCTTGCAGTTATCCGGTTTGACCAACCGCAAATAGACCAAGCCAAACACGTAGATACATTCCACATTGAACATGCAAACCTTGGATCCGGTTAGCTGAGTAACAAGGATGTGTCTCTCTAATATGGACGAATAGATAGATCATCTGCATTCTAGATAGGCTGATGTACCTAACTTTAGGCATATCAATTTCCTAGAGACAGATAAAAGAAAATGTATTATCGGAATCATCACAATGAAACCCAGATGAAGACTGTCAGCTAAGACAATATCCTACAATTAGTCATCAGAGCAAATCATTTGGTATTTTTGACACTAATTAATGTAATCAGAGCTAAACATCCTAGCTGTATGCAATTAAGAAATATGTATAACTAGCTGCATAATGAAAGAAAAATACTGTGAAATAAACCTTAAGAAAGCTTGCAGCCGAAATGAGAAGGGGAAAGGAAGCATAGAGATGTAAATAGCTAGGTTATAAAGTAAAAGCAACCACCAGAAATAATTCTTTGAACTCGTACCTATCTAGTACTAGTGACAGAATCTACCAATCAAAATCCGAAGAATACGATGAATGAACAATGGAACCTCACACGCATACCACTGTACATTTGATATATTTCCGAATAAGAGGAAGGAAAACTCGGGCAAAGGTGAAGGCTTACAAACTCAACTATAAAGTTTTACATATCCAAAGAAACCAGTACTGACTGTTATAGGTTCCCATTAATAGCAATCAACCATCATAAATAATAAACAAAGAACACCGCTAAAACTTTTCAGGTAGTATTCGTAGCAGATTATATTTCCAGGTGGTATTCTTACTAGCCCATATTAAAAAATTCAAATATTTAATTTGCTAATGTTTTACTGTCTCACACTGTAATCATTCTAATCCTACTTTGTTGCAATACAGCTCTTAACAAACATTTTATAAAAAAAATTAAGCAAACACAAACAAATCAAACAAGCCATAGAAAGCTTGAATTCATTTTTTGGGCACTCCACCTAGGCATTTTATACAAGGATAATGCATGCCAATGAATTTCGAATGTGTTTTGCACCCATGAAAATTTGGAAGACTTTTTCTTCATTGTGCTATAGATAATGAATACTAATAAGATATATTCAAGAAGTAGATTAACTGACCATCAGGGCTGCCTTGACCAATTAATCTAGCCTTTCGACCAGTATGCTCTAGAGAATCTAACATGGTCTTTACTGGAAGAGATCCGCGTACCCTTACAACTTGATTGCCCAAGTCCACATCAATACCTTTAACACCTGAAGCCATGAGTAAGTTCCAAGTAATTCATGGATACTAATCACCTCTTCCCATAAAGTAAAGACATCTTATAATGTATGCATATTATCTTAATCATTGCTTTCCATGCATCCTATCGTGTGGTCACTTACCATCAAGCTTTTGTAGGTTACTCTTCACTGCTGAAACGCAGCCTTCACATTTCATGTCAACCATGAATTCAGTCTACATCCAAAGACAGCCTTACGTTAATAACATCTAAACAAAATGAAGATTTACTTTTCATTTACCGAACAACTTTGTTTGCCATTCTCTGTGAATTACAATAAGCATGTTCTGTCATAAGTACAGGTCCTACAGAAATTGTACAGGAAAACTTCTTCATAGCTAAAAATCTGCTGATTTTTAGTTTGGTATAGGATGTAGTATGAATGGTCTCAAGATGGGTTGCTAAGGATGGAGGACAACATCAGATTACGTTCCTTTCCGCATTTATTTTCTCAATGAAGTGTCTAAAAAAGAGTCTCATTCTTGTACTCCTGGATGCAATACGATAAAAGCAATTTGAACTACAGCAAATTCCAGTTTTTAGATACAAAGCCTAAGGCTTTTACGTCGAACAAACCATGACAAATGGAAGTGGCAAAATTAGGAAGCCTAGTTCCAGTAGCAACTTAAATTACTTTTACATTCTATTAGTGTTTGCATGATGTTCATACAATAACTATACTGGTGTCTATGTTCCGTTTTACACAGAACTAAGAGCCTATTAAATCTACATGGAATAATCTCTATCACCCAAAAATAATCTTCTTTAATGATCTATACTTCAGTAGCTAGTTTAGTTAGGCAATTGGAGACACCATCAACTTCCAACAAACTTATAATCAGCACTCACTTCATATTAGAGGCATCCAAGGGCCGATGTATACAGTTATTCCTAGTCACCTGAAATTACATGCAAATGTTTCAACCGACCACACCATTGTGCTTGTCACTTGTAAGTATCCCCTATATCCCAAAGTAGTATCTTACTCACAGTCTGACATCTTTAATTATGAAATATAATATCCCCGGGATCACATACCTCAGCGGAACTTTGAGAAAGCAAACGAGATAAAACTTAGAATAGCCAGTCAGCACAATAATGACCAAAGTTTATTGACAGAGCCACAAATTCACACCTGAACTTCTAATTTCAACAATCCACATAGAAAGTACTCATTTATCAAAATTCAAAAACTTGTAGTATGTTAGACAACAAGACACTGCACCACATATCAAAGAGAACAGTAACTAATTAAGAAATTAATATGATACAAGAATAAAGTTTAACAGGACTCACCAGAAGCTCCGGCAAGACTCCAGCTTGCTGCTGATTACACCAAACGAAATCCAGAAGATAGAAACAAGTGAACTAGATAAGTAATATAAAATAACAACAGGAAACAGAAACATCGGTAGTACAAAAGTACAAATGCAAACTTGCAACTGATGTTGTGTATATTCTAGTAGCATATCACGACATCCAATTTACATATCTCTGCTGACTTGCTAATTAAGCCTAACAAATTGAAAACTAGAACATGAAGCATGAGCCATATTTGTTACATCACTAAGAATCTGATCGAACAACCAAACCTGATCGGAGCCGACGGTGGTGGTGCTGGTGGAGGCGGTGGAGTCCATGTGGAGAGCGGCGGCGAGAGGCTTCGGCGTTCGCGTGGAATCGAAGGTTCTGGAAAGTGAAGAGTAGTTGGGAAGAGAAGAAGGTGAAGAGGAGAAGAGGTAGGAATTAGAAGGAGAGCAACGGGTGTTGGAAGAAGAGACGAGAGCAGCAGCTGCGATTGCTGCGGGAAGAGTTGAGGATGCCGCGGTCAAGCTCCGGAAAAACGCAACCATTTTGGATACCTTTTATTTTGGATTCTGGTCTTCTTCCTCACCGTTGAATACTTGAGGAAAGGTTTGCGTAAAAAATGATTTTATAAATCGAATTCAATGAAATTGAATTGGATTACAAATAAATTACAGATGATTTTAATGAATTTAAATAAATAAAAATTTGAATGTAAAAATTTGACAGAAAAAACATAACTAATATATTTACAAAATATTAAGAAGTTATGAGAAGTGTTTCTAATCAATGTTTTCAAAATTCAGAGAGGTTGATTCTACAAGAAAGAAAACCAGTATTCGTGTTTAAGGAGTTTTAACTCATACATGGTAAGAGCTACTTTATCTATAACTAAACTCAATAAATTTAAATTTTAAAAATTAATTAAAAAATTTATATTAAAAATATTTAATAAAAATAAATTTTAAATTAATTTTATGTTAATAGTAAGTTTTAAAATTAAATTTAAAAAATTAATAGAAAAATTTTAAAAATTATTTATTTTACATTAAAATTATTCAATTATTATTTTAAATTTTACTTTTATATTAAATTTAACTTTTATTAAAATTTAATTTCAAACTTTATTTAACGTATTTTAATTATAATTCTAAGCTCTATATTTATTGAATTATATTTTTTATTGAACTTAAATTTTATAGTCATGGTGACGTCTTTTGCTAAGTTTGTCAAACGCCTATGGTTGGTGCAGTTGGGGGAAAGACGCTGAAAAGTTTGCATAAGAATAACGACCCATAAAATTTCGCAAGCAAGCGCTCGGATAGTTTTGATAAAGGACTCACAAAGCGATGGCAAGTGCTTGAGCAGCTTAGGTAAAGAGCTCGGGCATATGCTTAGTAAAGGCTCGGGCATTATCTGTAAGCGCTCGGGGAGTTCTTGGTGGGGCTATGCTGGCAAAACACCTTTTAAAAAAATCACTAAAACACCTCCTATTTTAGCTCAACCTGATTGACATGTATTGTCGTTTCACCTAATATTAAGACCGTACGTTGCTCTTCCTGCTTGTTGGTTATACTGATCATTTTCTTCAGACTATAGAAAATTTTTATGAATGTGCATAAAATAGAATTTTTTTAGTATAAAAATTATTTTAGAACTTTTTAAGAAAGTAATCTTAATTTTTTATCAAAAAAATCAAACGTTATAAAAATTTTGTAACATATAATTTTTTATATTTTCTAAGTTTAAAAATATTTTTATAAATAATATAAAAAAATTTAAAATTTTTGAAGTGTTTATTTGAAATAATAAGTAATTTGAAAACCAATGACAAACGTGCTTACGTACAGCTGAGCTAGACGGTTACTAGAGTTTCAACATCAAACTTTTAACTATCCACACGTACTATAACGTCACGATCTGTTGCTACACCTATATAGAGGTTTAAAAATAGTCCGGGCCAACGGCCGACCTACAGCCCGATCAGTTAGTTCGATTATCGGCCTATTTGATTTGGTGAACAGTAATAGGATCGGTCCGGTCCAACGGACAGGACGGACGATTATGTTGGCCTGTCGGACGGCCCGTCCGTCCGAATACTGTTCATATTGACGGGTCAATATGAACCGTTGATCTGATCAAAATTGATCGTTGACCAAATCAAAATTCAATAAAAAATATTTTTATATTACTAAAAAATAAATTTAAAAAATAAAAAATATTTATTTTTAAATTTTATCTTAAAAATAATTTTTAATTTCTATTTTTTATATAAAATTAAAATATAAATCGGATAAATGAGCCGGACCAGATCGTAAGAAATAAAATCATACTGAGCTGATCCGGTCAGATCTATTATTTTGGCCCGTGCGGGCCGGTCCGGGCGGGCTCGGCCCGCTTGTTTTTTCATCTATACACCTATAGACTCCTTTCTCTGATTCCGTATGTTAGGTATATTAAGGTATCATTTCTGCTAATTATTCATATCCTCGAGTGAGCTAGCATTATTTAAACGCCACAAAACGTCTATACCTCTTCACTCTTGTTACATAGTAAAGGAAAATGAAGTTTTGGTGCGCTCGGTTCAAGCTTACAATCAATTCGCATGAGCATACACATAAGAACCAAAAATTCTCAAAGCATAATAGTCAAATCAAACTTACCATATGAAAGCTCTTGGGTATCTTCGTCTTTATTGTAGTTGATGGAGATCCATTCATCTGATATCAACCCAAAACACTTTAGAAGATCAAGATTAATCTGCATGCAGTGAGCACAGTCCAAAAGACTCCTCAGTCTTTTGACCTGGATCATAAACTAAATGAATTTGATAAAAATGAGAGATCATACTTCAAGTACCTAAACTTTTTTAAATGAATTGATGTGTTCGGCATTTTCATTTCAGGCTGCTGATGAAGAATATTCTTTTTGTTTGAAAAACGCACATACAAGATCTAAAGCATCTTCGATTACATAATAAGGTTAAAAGTTTAGCAGCACGAGTGCACTGTTTTTATTGCATCTAAGATCATTCCTTCATATACCACTTAGAGGATCTTAAGCCCAGTTACCTTAATTTGAGATGTAATAATGCTTATTTAGAAAATAAAGCCCATTTGTGACTGCACTTTTAAAACCAACACAGTGCTGTGGCAGTCCTTGGAACTCCTGCAAGAACACATGTGGTCTCTTTTTTTGTAATGGTGTGATTCATAAATTTAAATTAAAAAGCATAATAATAATGATCTACCTTTTGAGTGCGCTGCTGCCACCGGCTGCCTAGAGCTTGCCACGGATTCATGATCATGGCCGACGAACTCATGAGGGAAAGCATGAGAATTCAACCGAAAAAGTCTTCTCCCCACTTCCATGATATCCATTCTTATTGCGTGCATTAGAAGTGGAAACAAGGGAGACAAAATAATGTGTGATTCTGGTTTTCATCTCTTTCATTTTCTTTCTAATAGTGTGTGAAAATTGTTTACATATATAAATAGATATAATAAGGTAGAATTTAGCTAAGATTAGATTGACTAGTGTCTTGCCCAATCTAATATACTGCAGTAGTGGTGATTATGGGCACTGGTCCACTACTACATGGAGCTGCTTCTGGTGCAAGATTAAAAGCTGTAAAGGTCAAAAAGAGAGGGCAAAGATTATTGCATATGCATTATTTGCTATTGATAGTGGTCGGCACAAACACAATGGTATAGTTGGTCTTTCATTGTCTTATCCACTATATAGTGCTGTTTAGAAATTTCTTACTATATATCTAGCTACAAGCTAAAGATTTTATGATCAGTGATCACCGAAGATTATGCAGAAGCAAAAATATTGCTCGGTAACTTCTGCCTTGGTTGTGCCATAAGGCACATAACAGCGTGTTCAGCAGGTCTTCTCACTTTTTTATCCCCAGTACTACTGTTTTTATGATGTTTAAGTGACTGTTCTTTCCCGATTGTTGTTTGTGTAATTAATTGGCACTCCATATATACCTAGGGATTCCTGCATAGTTCTGAATTCCTTCTGGTTTCAGATAGAAAATGGCACCAGAGAGATTCCTTTTTGCAGTGCTTGTGTGCCTTGTCATGTCGGCTGCAAGACCATCCATGTCGACAGACATGAACACTTACATAGTTCACATTGACAAAACCAGAATCGCTTCCTTCAAGCAGTCCCTCGGCAAAATCAAGCCATGGGCTGAAGCACTTCTGGAATCAGTACTCCAGTTCTCGTCTTCCGAAGAAGATCAAAGATCAATAAAATCAACTCCTATACTTCTCTACACTTATGAAACTGCTCTCTCAGGCTTTGCAGCAAAGCTTACCAATGAACAAGCAAAGTCTTTGCAACAGATCGAAGGCTTCCTGGCAGCATATCCAGATGAATTGTTGAGTCTTCACACAACCCATACTCCTCAATTTCTGGGCCTCCAACCAGGCCGCGGACTATGGAGTTCCGCCAATTTAGCAGCAGATGTTGTCGTCGGCGTTATTGACACTGGTATATGGCCGGAGCATGAAAGTTTCAGTGATGCCAATATCGCGGTTGTTCCTCAGCGTTGGAAAGGGTCGTGTGAATCAGGCACTAAGTTCTCTTCCAGCAACTGCAACAAGAAGATCATTGGCGCTAGAGCATTTTGGCAAGGTTACGAGGCGGTGACTGGCGCAATTAACGAGACGAAAGAATACCGTTCAGCAAGAGATTCACAAGGTCATGGCACTCACACAGCGTCCACTGCAGCAGGCAACGTTGTACAGAACGCGAGCCTCTTCGGTTACGCGAAAGGCGCTGCTGCAGGGATGAGATTTAGTTCTCGGATTGCCGTGTACAAAGCATGCTGGGCATCAGGCTGTGCGAGCTCAGACATACTTGCCGCAGTTGACAAGGCGGTGGCAGATGGCGTGGACGTGTTGTCTCTGTCCCTTGGCGGTATATCACGGCCGTACTATGCCGACAACATTGCTATTGCTGCCTTCGGGGCGATGCAGAAGGGAGTGTTCTTTTCATGCTCAGCAGGGAATTCAGGACCGTTCACGTCCACGGTGAGTAATACTGCGCCATGGATTATGACAGTAGCAGCGAGCTATCTTGACCGGAGTTTCCCAACTATTGTCAAGCTCAGCGATGGCCGTAGTTTCAAGGGCGCTTCTCTTTACCCTGGCCAGCAAACGAAGCCTCTTAGAATTGTGTATAACACCACTGCAGGCAAAGACCCCAGCGCCAGGTAATTAATTAACAATAAGAAACGTACTGATTTTGGCTCGCCATGAATTAAACTTTTTAGATCTTGCAAACGTGAAAGAAATTGAATTCACCTCCAACAACAGTGCAACTTATTGCCATACGCGGAATTTTCATGAAGTTTGCATTAATTCAGTTCACATACACGCCAATCAGATTCACAGTACTCTTTTTCCAACATGTTCACTTTAAAAAATACGTATGCATTAACTATCATTAATTCTCAAACTCTTAGAAATGAAACTGATTTAATAGTAGGTTCTAATTTTATTTAATTGCAGGTTTTGCACCAATGGCACCTTGTCGCCTGAACTCGTGAAGGGAAAGATGGTTCTCTGTGACCGTGGCGTCAACGGCCGGACGGACAAGGGAGAGCAAGTGAGACGCGCAGGCGGCTCAGCAATGCTGCTGGTGAATAGCGAAGGCCAAGGCGAGGAGCTCTACGCGGATGCCCATGTCATCCCAGCTTCTTCAATCGGTGCCAAAGCTTCCTCCGCTGTCAAGAATTACACTTCCTTGTCATCAAATCCAACGGCAACGATCACGTTCCTTGGAACAGTTTACGGTGACCCTGCACCGATGATGACAGCGTTCTCCTCGCGAGGACCGAGCTTGATCAGCCCGGATATTATAAAGCCCGACATAACCGCTCCCGGAATGAGCATTTTAGCTGCATGGCCGCCAACTGTTAGCCCTTCTCTTCTCGAGAGTGATCCAAGGAGATCAATGTTCAATATAATTTCAGGCACATCCATGTCCTGCCCTCATGTCAGCGGCCTTGCAGCGCTCCTTAAATCCGTACACCCCGAATGGTCTCCGGCGGCGATCAAGTCGGCACTACTGACTACTGCCTACACTCGTACCAACCAACAAACTTCCATCATCAACGTGCATACTGGATCACCAGCTACCCCATTCGATTACGGCTCAGGCCACGTCGATCCAGAACGAGCTTCAAATCCTGGGTTGATCTACAACATCGCCCCGGATGACTACTTGGATTACCTATGCAGCCTGAAGTACACTCCAGCCCAGGTTTCGGTCGTGGCAAGACGGAACTATACTTGCTCAGCAGGCCGGAAACATCGAGCCGGTGATCTGAACTACCCCTCCTTCTCGGTCTTGTTTAGCACGAAGAAGATCAAGAAAGTGGTGCAAACAAGAACGGCGACTCACGTGTTGCAGAGTCCTTGCAAGTACACTGTGAAAGTGCTTGAGCCGGAGGGTGTGTCGGTGAAGGTCAAGCCTGGAGTGCTAGCGTTTGGAAAGACCGGGCAGCAGCTGAATTACAAGGTGAAGTTTAGCAGCACAAATGCAAGTGATACGAGTTCTTTTGGGGAGTTGGTTTGGGCTTGTGGAGCGTTCTCTGTTAGAAGCCCTATTGCAGTAACATGGCAGTAAAGTTTGTCTGTTTTAATTTTAAATATTTAACAAAATGCAAGGATCGAAATATTCTGCAAAAGGACTCCGCTACCGAATTGTTTAGGTTTTGTACCAATTTTTCTCCTTAAGATGAGAAAAATATCAATTTAGTCCCCTAGCTTCTATTGAAGTGCTGGATTGATCCTTTATTATTACTAAATTGGCACGCCTTAAAAATTAAAAGATCGAATTGGCACTTTACAACATTGATAAACCAAATCAACACCATTTTATAAAACAAAATTTTATAATAATTAAATAATTAGAAGTTGGACCTCTTATGGTTCAAGGACTTTTACTATATTAGTTAGAGTGTTTTAAAAAAAATTTGCAGTTACAATAGAAAAAATGTCATTAAATTTATTGTAAGTTCAATTATCGTAATAGATATTATTTTTATATTTAATCAAATTACAAGAAGATTCTATTTGTGATAAATTGAATTAGAGAAAACTTAGAGGTCAATCAAATGAGAGTAATCCATGTCCCAAATTAAAGCTTAGAATTAATTTAAAAGACAATGAAACCACTTCCTATCACAATTAACAAAAGTAATTTCTTCAAAAGCACTTCTCACGCAAAACTATTTCAATAACAATTTTCACATACTAATTTATTTATAAGCTCTATTTCAAAAATAACGTGTTATCTATGAGCTATCTTTTATAATATTATATACGTAAATTTCTTTCATATTTCGACTTATCTCGAGCTATTTCTAAAGAAACAAGTTCTCCATAAAATTTTATCGGATAATAGCTAATCTATAAGTTATAATTTACTTTAGTTAACTACAAAAGTCACTTTTAGTTTAATTTCAATTAGACAAAAGAACAAGAAGAATAACTCACTTGATTGTAAGTTAAATTTTAAGTAAATCAAGTGCAAAAAAAAGCACCCTTACTAGATTATTCATAAACTATATTTGGCAATAAGTTTATGCATAAGCTATTTTTCAATAACAACTTATTCAAAAGTTATTCTCAGAAACTAACTTATTAATAAATTATTTTTAAATACATCTTAGTTTTCATGTAAGCTGTTTTTCTATAACAATTTCTTTGAGCTATTTTCACATACCAGTTTGTAAAACTGTATTTCAAGAATAGTTTGTGCAAAAGCTGTTTTTTTTTTTTTTCAAAATTAATTCTATATAAATGTTTCAAAGTCCGCTTATTAATAAGCTAATTTACAAATTGATCCATAAAAGTAGCTTATGAAGAAATGATATATGAAAATAGCTTATGAATAAATTGTTATTGGCAAAACAAGTTATATAATAGGTATTGATTCTTGTTTCAAAACCCAACTGTTGAATGTAGGTCTCTAAATTGAACTATTAGTAGTCTCTTGTGTACTTCACTGTATCACCCCTTTTAAAGTTTTCTAAAGCCATCTACATCTAGTGCAGAGGTCTGCTGTAAATCCTAAGGATACGATCAGTTTATGCAGGTATACGGTGGGCCAGAGGTGTGTTCAACACATTGGTGAAAGTGCTGATCTTGGAGATGAATGCAAAAAGCTGTGCACTTTGTTGGTAAATCTAACTGGAAATCCAGGGTCCAAAACAAAGAACGATTCTGATTCCTTGCTTGAAGGAGATACAATTTTCTATTATCACAGAGGAGAGCCGTAGCTTAAGTAACGCCTGAGCTCAAGATGCAATTATAGGTAGCAGTTTCTGCACAACTTAATGGCTTCTGGTTGCCTGAGTTGAATCATGTAATCCATCATATTACAGGTTGCTCCAATTGAAGGAACGACAACACATTCATGTATGCTACATGAAGCCCGTGTTCTCACGTATTCTAAACCTTATAAGTAGAGGCATGGCTTTTTTGTTGTACATGCAGTCGTAATAATAGTTTCTATCTCAAGTTCAAATGTAGTTTGACAGAACATTAAACTGGAGCTAGGAAGACATTCATTTTTTCGCTTTTCACTGAAGCAAATGCCTTGAGATCCTGCCACATTTGGTGTTTACTGAAACCGCGAGAGTTCTTCTCACTTCTCAGAAGTTAATTAGAGTTTCAAATCTACTGTTGTAAGATGTCAGGACTTCAGGGGATAGATATGTAAAAGATTTTAACAATGCCCGAACATGCTGTACCTACCTTACTGAAACAAGAGAACTATTGATTACAGAGCAATTCAATTTTTCTCAAGCTTCATTGGGAATATCAAGTTCTGTTCTCCATCTGAATTGTAAGCGTCGTAGCTTTGTTTGGTTTCGGTAATGGGCTTGAAATTAGTTTTAGAGTTGGGCCGTCACTTCGAACTTGTCATACGGCCACGAGGTCTTTTTGAAGACATTTAAGCCCATGCTGTAATTTTTATTATTTTGTTTTTGAGAGCATATGTCGTAATTAAATAAGTTGGAAACGTAAAGGAAAATTGTCCAGTCATTATCTGTAGAGATCAACAACAATTGTCTTCTCAACCTTTTCTTTGATTTATTTTATTTTATTTTGTGGTAAAGAGTGAAGAGTAGCTATATATCTGGCGTTACTAGCGGAATGCTCTGTTTTGATTGATAAGGCACGCTAGACAATTCAGTGTATAGTTTTGCCAGTGTGGTTAAAGTTTTTAGTAACAGAAAGTTCCAACATGCATGTAGTAGTAACGAAGAGTGCGTCTTTCTCGAAGTACATGCATAAAATTGATTTCGCAGTTTTGTAGTTGTTCAAACAATACAACTCTTAGTAGCTCATCAGAAGAATAATCACAACTTCTTTGGATTTGAATGGCAGCACAAACTAAAAACTTGCGAGTATTTGTGTAGAGAAGGAGCTTGTACCGTGTATTCGTTCACTTACAGTCGTTGCAATATCTATTTGGTAAGTATTTAAAGAAACCAGAGGCATGTCCAAACACTACCTTTATGTCTGCTGTGATCTAACTACCTACCACCACAACCCAGCCCAACGCCATCTCTGGGTGTAGTTTAGGAGTCAGAATTAGAATAGGAATCCCTCGTGTTATAAAAAAAGACCACGTACCAAAAGCACGTGCCATCACATGTGTAAGAATAGTTCTCTCCTGCCGGTATCTATGCTCACTCCCTATTTCGTCTTCTCTACGCAATATTTCACGAGTCGAAACATTGCTAATCCGAAATCTGTAAGAGATATTCAGTATATATATGTTTAACATTACCTTCCAAACTATTTTTCCAATTTTACAAAAAAAATTAAAATTATAAATAAACTATACATTATTACATATATACTACTTAGTTTTGTATTAATAAATAAATTTATTTTAAAAAACTTTTTTATAAAAATTATATTTTTAAGCAACTTCTGACAAACTCTCTGACACTGCTGTTTCTACAAATGAATCTGCCACATCAGGAGCAACGTATACAAAAGAAGGCAAATATCGAACGCGCTTTCTCTATTTATCCATCTTCAATCATTCTAAAGTTCTCTACTGCCTGGCCTTGGCCTGCTCTCCGACGCCAACCTGCATAACAGATCTCGCCGGAGCAAAACCAACCATGGTCGAGAATGGCTCAGCAACGAGCAACGGATCAATCGGTGAACCGGTGAAGTTTCTGATCTACGGGAAGACCGGTTGGATCGGTGGATTACTTGGGAAAATGTGTGAAGAGCGAGGGATCTCGTACGCTTACGGTTCGGCTCGGTTAGAGAACCGCACTGCCGTCGAGAACGATATCGATTCCCTTAAACCGACTCATATATTGAATGCTGCGGGGTTGACCGGTCGGCCCAATGTTGATTGGTGTGAGACGCACCGACTGGAAGTGATCCGGGCGAATGTTGTTGGAACTTTGACGCTTGCTGATGTTGCAAGGGAACGTGGGTTGATCATGGTGAATTATGCTACTGGATGTATTTTTGAGTATGATGAGAAGCACCCAGAGGGAACGGGGATTGGATTCAAAGAGGAGGAAACGCCCAATTTCATCGGATCATTTTATTCCAAGACCAAGGCAATGGTACGTATGAAGTTTTATTATGAGTTCTTGGATTGAATATTATTGCTTCATTGTGTAGATCTTCGCATGAGAGTATGTAGATCGATTTGTTCGATCATTGATGTGACATTTGTGGAGGTGAAGACTAACAAATGAGCATAGGATTTCTTTTTTTAAAGTAATTGTTTTAGATCTTGTTAAGGCAAAGGAGATGGCTTTGTTTGTAACATGCATGCGAGGTATTCGGTAATTTGAGTTAGGATTTCAGAACATGCTTAGTATTGGATAAGGAAAAGTAAATTTAGGTTGCTTGGATAAGAGTGTGGTTGACAATGCTGATCAATGATTTGATGATGATTTTGGGAACTGCTTTACAGTCTTATTGCTCGGATGGGCATAAAAATTAAGCATGAATTCTTGAACTTTTGTTTAACAATGAATACTTTGTGTTATAATCTAGAGGTTGAATTTTGAGAGAAGAAATGATTAGGTTCCATATAATTTTCTTGTGAATTAGATGTGCAAGAACACACCTCTGTGATTATGGACTTTGTTCTATATACACTGCATTAAGTAATCTAGCTTCTGCATTTCCAGATCATACAACATTGATGATTTCTATTTCAGTAAATTGGAGATATTGTTGATTTATAGATATTGTGTGTTTTATATCTTTTCGAACTATGGCACTAATCATGGTTCATTCATTGGGCAATTTTAGAAAGTCAGGTTATTCAGGACAAGCACAAGTTGAAAACGTTGATAGGTGCTATTTAAACTTGTAATTGGCTAGCTTACTTAATAGCATGGGGTGATGGGTCCTATGTAAACTTGTATCCAGCTAGCTTATTCATTAGCATGGCCTATCTTTCTGTTCTGTTGTTTAAGATAAAGTTCCAGGAGGTACTTTTGGTACCTAAGTCTGTAGATTTTTTGCTAGCTTTTAAATCCACAGTATTGTACTTCACCATGCATTCAAATTCTTAATGTGCTTTAGTATTTAAGTGTTATCATATTCATGCATTGCTTAATGCATGAAACACTAGTTTCATGATCTTCATTGGTGACCTTACCTTGGAGAATGACTTGAGACCTGGCTTTTCCTCAAAATAGGTACATGAAGCTATGCATTTCTCTTATTTTGTCTCTGCATTTTAACTTTTATCTAGATATTGAAAGAGTTCCTTGAAGTCATGGTGCTTCGCTTAAACAAATCTTTACTCTGGCATATTCTCGACTAGAAGATGGTTCGCTGAATACTACATTTGAAACCCACTACATTTATTAGTTCATTTTAATCTGAATTAGACATGTTTAGTTGATTTCTAGTGTTTACCAATATCAAAGAGAACTGCAGTTGATTGGAGATACGGTTTTTTCTACATGGTTTTTGTATAAAGCTCGCAAGGATTCAAGCTGGCAGCCTTTCAATTGAAATAAAGGCATTGTTGAAGTTGTTGCTTTATTTTTAAGATGATTGATAAAATGTGATGAGTTGGCAATCTTTGGCCTTTAGTGCATAGGTAAGAATGAAAAGAACAAACCATGCATGTCTGTGTATAATAGTCATTTTCATGCCTATTCTTCTAGTAAAACAAGTAAGTTGTTGATCTAGCCCTTTCTGGATTCCAAAATAGATTATTATAGACTCATTGTACTGTATTATTTGTTCATTGAAATACAACAAGTTCTTACCATATTGCATTTTGTATGGTTAGGTATTAGTATAGTTAGCAAGTTGTGTTTCCACTGATTTATGCTTAATAGGAAATAGAGATAGGTGTTAAAGTATGATATATCTAGGTGTACTACGTCATTTGCAACGATATTGCAGACACGTGGAAATGCCTTGTAAGAATACTTTATGTGATTGTGGGAATGGGTGTAATTCTTTACTATATGGATACAGTGGCTGCTCCAAAGACCAACTCATAAGTTGTCTACAAGAAGTTCATAACTAGAGTATATTGTTGACAAGTATCTCACATGAATCTCATGTCCTGATTGAGAATTGTGGTACCTCATAGATGAGACTGGAAATTTGGATTGTCTGATGAAATGCTACTCGTTAGATCTGGAATTACTACTAGCACTAGAATTTGTCACATAGTGCAGGAGCAGCTTATGTTTTCAGTTACAGCTATTAGATTGTGGTATCTGGCAGCTCCATCCTTCTTGCCTGCGCCTCCGATGATATTAATTAACCTTTGCTTATTTCCAGCGTATTTCATGCATCACCAAATTTGTTTGAGGCTAAAGTCCTTATATGATAATATTGGCTATCTCACCTGAATAAGAAATTTTTTAGGAATTCATCAAATCTGCATCGTCAGAATTAACATATTGCACGTCAGGAGTTATGTGGCTGTTTTAGAGACTGCAAACTTTGAAAATTGAGTTTCTTGGCCTTGGCTGTAAATGTTCTCATGAATTCCCCTATGTTATATTTTATTGGAAAGGTTTTTATCTACTCGTCGAAATAGTTCCTGTCTCAGCTTAACAAAGTTAATCCCATATGTTCTTATTCTGAATTCTCTGATGTGACAGGTGGAAGAACTGCTGAAAAATTATGACAATGTCTGCGTTCTCCGTGTTAGGATGCCAATCTCATCGGATCTTTCCAATCCACGCAACTTTATCACGAAGATCACTAGATATGAGAAGGTCGTCAACATTCCAAATTCTATGACAATTTTAGATGAACTTCTACCTATCTCTCTTGAAATGGCAAAGAGGAATCTTACTGGGATCTGGAACTTCACCAATCCTGGTGTGGTTACCCACAATGAAGTATTGCAAATGTACAAACAGTACGTTGACCCAAACTTCACTTGGAAGAATTTCACATTGGAGGAGCAAGCTAAAGTGATAGTTGCGCCTAGGAGCAACAATGAGATGGACACAACTAAGTTGAAGAAAGAGTTCCCCGTGATACTCCCTATTAAGGAGTCGCTTATCAAGTACGTTTACAAGCCAAATCAGAAGATGTCAGCTGCCTGAGATTCATTCTTCTACTGAATGATGATTGTGTGCTCTTTATTCCTACTCATGTTGAGATACTTATAATTGTGTCTTCTCCTCTTAAGTTGTCTTCATTATGCCTCCTCTGTCGCCTCTCATTCGGAATCTTAGGGTGTTAGGCAACATAAGAATAGGGTTCGTGTTTTCCGTTGCGTTCTCTGCTGTAATGTAAGGTACACATTGAATCATTCTTTACTTATACCACAGATATTACTTTACCGTACTATGTTGATGATGCAAGAGAATTATCATATGTAAATTGTAAGATTTACTTTCTTTTATATTTTGATCGTATTAAGTGCGCATTCTGTTCTGTGGCTCTCCTGGTCTATCTGATATTTTGCATCATTTCAGGTAGACAACATTCACTTGAATTCTAGAGTAGTCATTCCCCTTTGACTTCTTCGAATGAAATGGTGTTCGTATACTTTTCAGCAATTGGCACAGGATTCTGTATTAGTAAGTGTCAAAATCGTTCCGGTGCTGGGTAGCTACATATGAAGATGTTTATCATATTTAGAATAAGGGTCTTTGCACGAGATATTTGGTATTATGAGTTTTATGACAATTTTAATCTCTTTTCTTTCATCTTAAAGCGAGAAAAAAGGGAATTTGAATTCTGGCATGTTCAGAGAATGTCTATCTAAAGCTTAGATAAAAATTTGTCTTTTTCATTCTACTGCAAAAAAAGATATAGAACATAACAACCTTTGATGTCATTCTCTTGGAAACTTCCTTTAAACGCAGCATCCATCACTAGAGAGATTTGGACATAACTAACAATGCTAATTGCTGCACAATTCCAACAACAACGAAAGAATGGGCTCTTTGGTCCCGTTCTTTTGCCCGGTAAATTGTAGCAGATATTTAAAATACTTAAAATAAATAAATAATATTTTAAAATTGTTTTAAAACAAATTATAATAAATTTTTATTACGTAATTTTTTAATTTCTAAGTTTTTAAAATATTTATATAATATTATAAAAATTTATTAAAATATGTAAAATATAAAATTGGTTTGAAAAAATTTTATAAGTAATCTCAACAGCACCTTAGGCATCACAGTTAACTCGTTAACCCCATCAACAATAAAATGTAGCTGTTCAGAAAATAAAAAAGGGGGAGTCTTAAACCAGATAGATAGACGCAAAACAAATAATACCAACTTGATCTAAGACAGAAGACCAACTTGAAGTCCAAATCCAGTATTTAACTCCCTCCACGAACAGACCCCAAAGAAATGGAAAGCACCGCAAGCACATTCTTCCACCAAGTCACGTTCATACCAAACCCTTTTTCTCTACCACTAGCAACCATACACGATCTACATTAATAAACTAGTACGAGGGAGGATGTTTACAGTATGGGCCATGCTAGCGGGCCTGCCCAACGTGTCGAGCTAGGGAGTGGGCGGTACTTCTGGGACCACGCTACTGTGGTGCTCATTTGTAGCGGGATCACGTCGGGCGGCCCAGCTGTACCACCACCACCTCCCCCATAACTGGAAGCGGCCCGCATTGCAATGTTACTCAACACCACCGTTAAAAAATAAATAAAGGACATTTGTTTTTATTAGTTTATCATTCAACTTGTTAAAAGTAGAGAAGTTTTAGATAAGAAGCAAGTTTAACAAACATACATAAATCAGAAGTTGAATGTCTAGTTTAATTCTGCACATGCTTGGTACCATAGTTGAAGCCTTCAAGATGGAAAATTCAAGATTTATCAATAAGAAAATAACCAAATTGCCTAATTTTTGTGATAAAAAACAATAAGAATTAGAACAGCAAACAGTTTACTGAACTGAGGCAAACAAAGTTGCTGGTGATCAGTTGAGTGGATTTGATGACAGTGTTTGATAAGATTTTTGTTAGCAGGTTTAACACCTACCAGTCATGGAGAAAGAAAAGGAACAAAGAAGTCTCAGTTAAAAGTAGCCAATTAACAAGAGGTCAGAACTTAGATTAGATTTTTAACATTGGGAGCTAATTCGGTTAAAATTTCTGACACAGAAATTATGAAATGAAGAAGAAGAAGATGACGAACCTAATTAATCACTCAGCACTAGAAGCCACCGGCAAACCGTCTTCCTCGTCCGCAGTTTCATCTTCCTCTTCCTCTTCACCTTCTTCATCTTCCTTTTCTTCTTTCTCTTCTTCCCCCGGGTGCCCACTCATAAGCTGCAACTCCTCTTTCCCTCCTTCCACCGTACCAACTTCCGGCACAGCCGGAATCAACGGCTGCGGTTCTGCCGCCGAAAACATTCCTATTAACTGCTGCCCTTGCTGAAACGCCCAAACCTGCGCCTGCGGTTGCGCCAGCGGCTGCGGGGTAGAATTTCCTACTGGCGGTATCATCCACAACGCCCCTGGCGGGGCCCACATGGTCGGCACCACCGGTGAAATCGGTGCTAACCCAGCAGAAACCGAAACTCCTCTCGAAACGGGCATCTTCTTCCTCCTCTTAGCGTCGCTAGTGTTCTCCATGTTCGTCCCCGGCGCTTCAGCTGGGATTTTGAGAGTACCATCAGCGGCGGTGGTAGCGATCGCTGGAATGGTTCCGGTTCCGGTAGCAGCAATAATAGCAGGTTCAGCTTGATGAAGTAACCACCGAATGGTTTCACCATCAGACTTGTGACCTAACTCACGAGTTAGTTGAAAAATCCGAGCAGCGGAAGCGGCAGGCATACGGATCCGGCGACCACGGCCTTCCACTTTAGTATGGCGATCTTTGTTCCTACAGCGTACCGGAACTATTTGGACTGCTTGTAACCCTGCCGTCGTCTCCATTGGTTCAGGTTTCGGTGCTATTGCTCGAACCGAACCTGAACCCACCGGTCCATTCTCTCGGCTCTCCATTACATTCTTCTCTGGTTCTGTTTTCTGATCACTGAGCTGATCACTGGTTAATTCATTGAAATTGAAACAAACAAAAAGGAAGAATGGTGCTTATTTTAAGCTGAAAGAACTCAAGAACGAAGAAGAAGGAAACAGAAAGAGAAAGAAAGAAAGAACGAAAACCCTAAAGTCTAGGGACAGTGGAAGACAGAGAGAGAGAGAGACAGAGAGAGAAGAAGGTAGCGCGCCGGAAATTGGAGAGTTATTCTTATTTTATCGTGTGCTTCGGAGAGTGGAGCAGGATGGATGAAATGGGCTCGGAAACAGGAGTGTGGGCCGGGCTTGTAACGGGTCCCTTTTAAAAAGGCGAATAGAAGTTTTGGTAGTTTTTGCAATTTTTGGTTCGTTTTGTCTATGCTTTCCAAAAAATTTTCCTATACTGGATATAGCCGCAGTAACATAACCAGTACAGTAGCTAGATATGAAATACAAGAGACGGATATTGTTAACCTGTGTGAGTATGTCAGTGTTTTATTTTCACCACACAGACCGTGTAGTCTCCATCACATTTGGTATGGGATCAGTATTATGACGATATGAATCAGTGACATAATGCGACGGTTTTTATGTCATACCTCTATTATACAGCTGAACTTTATGTAATCCCAAATCCAAATCAATTCTATGCAGGGTGACTCAGAAATCATCGACTCGGAGCCAAAAATAATTTAGGTATGCAACTCAACATTAAGTACGAAAATCTCTCTTCAACACTACCTTGCTTCTGCTTTAGTTATGTTTTCTATAAGCTTGGTTCACGGCATGTAAAGCACCTTCCCCCTATTCTGGTATTCCAGTGCCTTGATCCACCTCTACGTAAACAAAATTCTCGTGATCGAAGGTATGAAAGCGAACCATTCAGCTTGCGAGCAAACAACAATAAATCTCTTTGGGTTAGTTCAATCTCTGTAAAAAATATAGACCAATCAAATCAAATTAAAACAAGGAATATGATCTAAATTAGGATCCAATTTATTATACGCGATAGAATTCCCATCAAACTTCTCATTAAAGCATGAGAACAAGCTTTTTGCCTATAAAAAATCGACGATGAAGATGGATGAGCGAGGTCGGAACATTGAGTCTTTGAGAAGAGAAACGGTTGTGAAGCCATAAGAGAGAACAGGAACGGAGAAAGAGAATGAAGTTTGGGTGGCAACATATGATTATTAAAAACGCATTTCTATAAATTGTTTTGTTTAAAAATATACTAAACTACAAAATAAATTATATATTGAAAGAAATTTATAATCTAATATACAACTGATATCTCACTACCATATAAATTAAAAGCATTTATTCGTTCTTCAGTTAATAAATAATTATTTTATTAGGCGCTATCTTTAATTTATTTTATAAATAAAGTCATGCGATAACTTTTTTTTTATAAAAATTTAAGAAATATTTGAGAGAGATTGACAAATAATATTTTCTGAAAGAAATAATATTTTAAAATTTGTTTAAAAACTAAAATTTATTTTTATCTCAAAAACTTAATAGAAATATATAATTTTTCTGCATTTTTAAAATTTAAAAATATTTTATAAAATATTTTTAAATTTTATTAAAATATGAAATAAAAAGTTGGATTTTTTTTAAAGTATCGCCAAATCGTGCATTACACTCTTTATTTCACAAATAAGCACTTTTTCAGTAAGTTTAACAAAACCAATCTTGGCCTAAGAGAATGTTTCAAACATTCCTTGGAGCTAAAAGTCTTTAAGACAAGATACAAAGAGAAGTTAGATTTTTTTTAAAAAAGTACAAAGTTATACTCTGTCTTGCTACAGTAATTACTTTAAAATTATTTGAATATAATTTATATAAACTACAATTTATGCTCTATAAAAAATATTCTGCTTATTTCTAATTAATTTTTAAATATTTAAAATATTTTAGTAAAAACTAATGTCTTAAGAAAGACTAGAAATTAGAATCTAATATTAATTAAAAAACTTATGTTTAAGGATAAATATTTTAATGGAAAACTCGAAAAGAAAGTGAAAAATAATTTTGAATGAAACGAAATTTTGAAAAAAAGTTATTTAAAAAATTAGGAGTTAGGATGAAAGAATGAAAATAAAGTGAAGAGAGAATATGAGTAGGAAGTGGACCAAAAAATAGTTCTAGTCTTTCTGATATCTGCTTGCGTTACGAATGGAAAAGAACTTCTCATGAAGTCGACCCTGTGAGTTCTAAGCCCTTGACTTATCTCGCAGTTGAAAGATAAGGCAATGTAGTTGTTCTTCCTCTCATTCAGTGCTCGGAAGTATGGAGATTTTGCCCCTAGCTAAAAATGACAAGACTATGAGGTTGTCATCGTTTATGTTCTTGCATATACGTGAAATGTTTTTTTTCCAATTTGATTTTGTGAGGTTGTTGGTCTAGATTGAATAGCTTTACTCTACGCTGATTTCATTCTTTACTGAAATTCCCTAAAGTAATCACTCAATTGTTTGTCATGCTATAGCTCTTGCAAATCTGGTGAGCTAGCTAGGACTCGCGCTTCGTTTCATTTCCTTCATTAACTTTAGGGTATGTGAATTTCTTCTTCCTGCGCTTCACTAGATGAGACTGAAAATTTCCTGAGTGTAATCCACCATATATACGAAGAAGAACTTTTTGGTGTCGTGGACATGAACTGATACAATGTGGCCATCGATCAGCTAGAGAAAGATGTCTGGCATCTTGAAACGAAATTAATAGTTACCTTAATTTGTGAAGCCATTGTTCAAATAATTTAATGGTGATGGTATATCTGCAGTAGCTAGATTTTAAGAGGTGACAGATGCTAGCTATAGTTAATATTGGATGAATACAATAGCAATGATAAGGCGGAAATCGAACATATATTACATTGTTTCGATGAGGTGTATTTATATAATATGAGTACGTTATGCATTAATTTTCTTGCCCAGACAAACTATTTGAACTATTAAAGTGTTTAGAAATATTTTTTATTTTATTTTTTAGAAACTAAAATATTTTTTTTTATTTTATTTTAAAAAATGAATTTTATTTTTTTGACATAAAAATAATAAAATAAGTAATAATAAGATTTTATAATGTAGAATTTTTTATAATTTCTAAAAATTAAAATAAATACAGTAAAATATTATAAAAAAATAATTTAAAAAATGAATTAAAAATTTAAAAAGTATTTTTTCAAAATGTACTTCAAACAAATGCTGAAGGTACACGTAGCAAGCATGCGCATAGTTTGAGATGCTAATAAACATCATATATGTAAACTAAGAAATAAAAACTGATGAACGGAGTATATGGAATGCTTGATTATTTACTTTCTCGTACAATAAGCATTCAAAATCGGGTTCTGAAGGTCTCATGAAAACAAGAATACAGTAAGGTCCCTTTATTATATATCTTATTAAGCTTATTATTTCAATCTAACTCTTAAGTTAATTTGATTTCTAGAGACTGGTAATTAATATGGCAAGTTCAAGTTGCCATATTAATCTTATGATTAATATTAACTCTTTTTAAGCGACAATAATCTTATGATAAAAAGCGACAATAATCTTATGATAAACTGATCATAGTCCACTCTTTCTTGGTTGAGTCAAATGATATTCTCCTTTTTCCCTTCGTACCTCAAATGCATCGAGCTACCAATTCATGAAGATGAGGGAAACTGCACGTTGCTTTGCCGCACAGCCATCTTTAGTCCGGAGGCGAATGACAAAATGCTGGCTGTCTAAGTAGAGATATAAACTTTCCGATCTAATCATGAATTCATGAGAATGATCAATATTTGCTATACATGAACAATAAATTTCTGTTTGAGTTCATTTGTGAATCTTCCATGTCAATATCTAGATATGCAATATGTATCATGAATTACTCACAAGAACTACCTCATCAGTAAGCTAATTAATCTCATTTATAGATGAAGATTATATCTGAAATGCATGAAGGTGATTCATTTATTTTGCAGGAACTTACTCTTGTGGTAATGTTGTTGGAGATCAACAGGTCCCTATTTCTCGATCCACCCAAAGTTTCAAAGCAAATCCAGTCATAGGGCAACTCTCCTTTGGCAGGACATGGACGAAGAGCTCTCTCTCTCTCTATATATACGTACGGTCTTTCTTTCTCTATTTCCGGCTACATCTTACGAGTGGCTTGCGTGTCTGCTGATAGTACTCCCTTAAGCTCAGAATCTATATCCAGACCTGCCAAGGAAGAGTGGCCCTACGACTGGTTTCACTTGATATAGCTAGAATTACACGCATCTCAAGTCGCGTCGCCGTTTCCGATCGATCCCTTTCCCCTTGACCTGCAGTTGTTATTCAATTCGATGGCATGTTATATACAGCATAATTCTCAAGGTAATAAAAGAAGGCATATGCGTTTCGAGCAAAGGCATATGCCGAAGCATTATGGTTTATGCTCATGGATATACTCATTAAAAGTTTTCTTTCACTTATCCTTTGTTCTCTTTCCTTTCAACTTCCATGTCCTTGAAAAGTTGTGTGTATATATCTCTCCCTGGTATAAGATTCTTCAATCGTTGCATGCAGCTCTTATTCCATTTAGAGAGAGAGAGAGAGAGAGATGCTGTGAACCATTGGCATTGCTTATTATTTCGTTTATCCGTTTACTTTAACTCTCACTTTCAAACTCATATCAGCTATCTTGTTTGCTTTTTGCGTGGTGCATGCAAAAAAGTTATATAGCAGTCAGGGATGGGGAGTGCAAAAGAAGCATATATCCCTGTTGTGATATTCTGCCGTTGCCTTTCGATGGACAGCCAAGACTTCAACTGATGAGTATGCATGTGAGATACATTTCTTTATATTATACTTACAGAAGGGTCCAAACGTGATTTTGTAATATGGGAGTTTTATCTAACCATACGAGAGTAGATTATTTAGAACTTTGTAATATGAGTGGAAGCTGTGGCCTTATAAACAACAACTAGATGGGGATTCACATAATTTCAGCACTAGATCTAGGAGATATTTGGCAATTTTTATAGCATTATTTTTTATTTTTAAAACTTCTTACTTTTAATAATATTTATAAATTTATTAAAACTTCTAGATAAATTGCATATCCTATAATTTTATATCAATAATTTTTATTATCTTTTAGATAAAAAATCAAACTTATTTTAAAATATTTTTGTTTTAAGAAAACTTATTTGTATAATCACTCCAGAACGTTCCTAAGCATTTAGGCTAATGACCGAGCGATTGATAGAAAAAAATAATAAATAAATAATACGAATAGAATGGCTTACAATTTTTATCCTTACTTTTGTTGATACCGAAGGACTACCATCGGCTTAACTAGACCGACTAGAGTAGGCATTTCGAAATTATTTTTTAAATAAAAAATATTTTATTTATTTTAAAAATAAGTTTTAATTTTTATTTAAAAATAAATAAATATATAAAATTATATTACGTAATTTTTTTAATAAATTTTTTTAATTTATAAAATATTAATTAAAAATTAAAAAACCACTCGTATAAAATAGAATGTTGTCTTTATCAATTGCTGTCTATATCGCGATTTCGTAAGCAACACAACCAAAGCGAAATTATTTTGTTCTAGTGCTCAATTAACTGATCTTATTTAGTAAGGTAAGGTTTGACTGCCGCCATTATTGTCACCAATTTCGAATTGAATGCATTTTTCTTATCTAACTTTTCATTCAATAAATAGATTATCTTATTCCAACATATTTTAGAACAAGAATAATAAAAAACTTCAGCAAACTCTATAATCAATCAATCACTTTCGAAATATCTCAACGATACTACAGAAAGCAAGTCGTCATACATCCACTGGTATACTGTCACTCCCCGTTAGCTGCTAGCCTCTGGTTGAGTATTTTCACTCCCATGTATCTGCAAACATAAACAGCTCGATATTTCAAACTGAAATGAGTATCAAATTTCAGAAAAATAAAGTATATAGTTTAGCTAGTTTACCTTCCTAGCATCATGACAGTTGCCTGAGGATTAGTTCCAGGCGAGGTATTGAACGTAGACCCGTCAACAACTCTGAGTCCATCAACGCCGATAACTCGATAATCGCGATCAACAACTCTGCCAACCTGACACCCACCATGGTAATGCCATATAGTCATGACAGTATCCTTACAGAACTGCTCCAACGCCGAAGAATCATTCACGTGCTTCGGAAGCAAGTTCACCGGAAAACTTGCTGACATGTTCAACAACGTCCTCGTAGATTCCAATGGGTACTTGAATGCAGAGAAGGCGCGCGACTCGATTACCCGTTCGATGGTTCTCATTCCTTCCACGCAACGACGGAGATCTTCTGGTTCTTTGAAGTAGTTGAATGTCACACGAGGGTTGTCGTCCGGGTTTCTGTTACTCAGCTCTAGGTGGCCGGTGGATAATGGGCCCATAATTTTCTCGAGAATGAATCCACCTCTGAACGCTGATTCGTCTAAACCATTCATGGCTTCTACAGCTCTTGCTATCGCCTCTGGCGTTCTCTGCTTCGGCGGCACTGTTGATAGTTGCCCTGTCTGCAAATTAACATTCATCCACCATCAAGCTCATGACTAATATATAAATTATCAATGATAAATGCTTTCGCAGTGGTGTACTTAATAATTACTTACTTGAGGAGAGAACATTCCGAAGTCACGGCGGTATCGACGAGGAAGAGCTCGGGGGCGAGGAAGGATTCGGCGACCGGCACCGGAGGAAGAAGACGAAGAACCGCTGGCAGCAAAATTCTGCCCGCTCGAACATTCAATGTAGCTCCCAAATCTAGTAATGCCAACGACCTGAATCAGAGAGAGCTCGACGGGGCGAGGAGATGGGACGTATATAGCATTCATAGGATTATCAGACATTCCTTGTCCGACTAACGGCTGATCTAACACAACGGTGATTCCTAGCGACTGCAAATGTTTTGCAGGACCAACGCCACTTAGCATTAGAAGTTGCGGGCTTCCTAGCGCTCCTGCCGATAGAATGATCTCACCGTTTTTGTCATTGATATATGCCTTGTGTAATTTTCTGTCCGAGTCATGGTAGATCACGCCGTGCGCCGATGGCCTATCTCCCCCTTTAAATATTAACAACAATATACTACAACACATTAGTTATCCATAGAAACCAACAGCACTGTTGCTAGGCTAATTGCTGCTAGTAGTTAACGATCAATCACCTTGGGTGTTGAACAGGATTTGCGATACTCTGGCGTGGAGCAGGACTGTAAGACGTTGGGGATCGGCGTGCTCGAGCAAGTCGGCAGCGGTGTGTCGGTTACCATTCACATCGAAGATTGTCCCACCGACTTTAGTTCCTATAATGTGATCGAAAGTGAACCCGTTATAGGGCCTGACGCCGACTTCTAGCAACCCATTCCTCACCGCCGATTGCCAGCTCCTCACCGGCGGCTCGAACACTACCGTTCTCTCAACCCATCTATAAGAGTCATTCGCAAGCTTCATATCCAACCCCGCGTCGTTGATGTAATCCGTACTCGCCCGTGTATAGAACCCAGCATTGAGACAGCTACCGCCACCGAGGACACGAGCACGCGCATTGATCACACCGTCTTCCGATACGAACCGTTGCGAAGCAGATTGCGGCGAGGTGTCTCCGAGAGTGTCTGAAAAAGACGCCATGTGGGTAACGTTGCTGTTGCCGTAAGGCGAACCTCCTCGTTCCAACAACAGCACGTTAAAGTGCTGCGACAACGTTGCGGCTAACGGGCACCCTGCCGTTCCGCCGCCAATGATGATGTAGTCGTAGTGTGATACTTCTGGTGATTCTGTTGCGTGCTTCATGAACGTGTAGTTCCCTGCCAATCCTGTAATAAGGTTTCAAGTAGAACAAGTTACAAACAACCAACACTAATTCATTGTCCACTAATAATACAGAATTAGTGATTTATATATACCTTGATCAGAGCAGCTTGAAGGAATTAGAAGGAAGCTAAGAACAGTTACAGCAAGGAGAACTTGAGAAGAAGACCTATGGATGAGCGGCGCCATGATCGTTGCTTCACTGTTAAAGAATGACTTGGTGAGTTTTGGCGTATGTATTAGTTTTGGCTTTTATTTATAGGTGAATGAAGTAGGTTGCTGATAGCGTGAAGCACAAAGATGGTTTGCAGTTGCACGGGCGAGAGACTCGGAAAGAGATCAACTCCAACTAACATGTCTGACCGCAACGAAGACGGCATCATAAAAAGATTCAGGGGTTGCGTGCCTAGCTTGTGAAGCACTAAATATGGAGGACTGAAAGTAACACATTCACTTCAAATTCAGTACTTCCGATCAGACCAGCTTAATAGTTTATTAGTTTTGTTGAAGTTTCTGTGGTTCAGCACTGTTGCTCTTCAGCTAACTAACTAAAACTTTCTTGAAAAAATATTGAGTTGGATAGGTTAGGCGGCAATTGTAAAACCCGGACTGGGTTGATTCAGAATTTGTCAATCCGGAACGTAAACAAATAAATTTGTTATTTTATTTATAAATATTTATTATTAGTGATTTTAAAGTTTTTATATTACTAATTTTATTAATTATAAGAAAAATAAAAAAATTATTTTAAAACAAAGAATTTTTTTTAAAATTTATTATTTAAAATATTTTTTTATTTTTCTATATCTTTTTTGTTAATTTATTTTTTTATGCCTTCTAATAAAGAAAAAATTTATTATTTTTTTAAAATAGTAAGTGTTCGCACTATTGTCAATGCTTTAGTATTTTTAACATGACGATTCAATCCATTGACCCAACGGATCAACTCGTTGATTCGGATAGTTTTTTCGGTTCAATGTCCGATCTAATTTTTATAACTATGGGTGGTTAAGGCAGGGGATGTTTTTATTCATTTAAAGCATGCTAACTTGGAGTTCCAAAAAGTGAGCTTTTAAAGTAAGTTATTTAAAAAATAATTAGTAAATATGAGTTTAATTTTTATGTTTATATTTTATTGAAATTTAGTTTAAAATCGAGCTTTTAGTTTTAAAATATAGTTGTTAAAAGTGAAGTTTCAAATAAATTAGTTTTTATGTTTATTTTTGTTGAGACATCGTTGGCGTTATTTATGGGATACTTTTTACAATTTTATTTTATTTTATATTTTATAATAAATTTTAAAATATTTTATAAAATTTATTTAAAAATTTTAAAAATATATAAAAATTAGACGTTGTAGATTTTATTATTGTTATGTTTATTATCTTTTTAGGCAAAAAAAATATTATTTTTTAAAATTTGACAAAGCTAATTTTTATTTTAGAAAAATTTTATTTTATAAACACTCACAAACATTTATTAAAAGTTAATTGAACCCAAAAAACTAAGTTTAAAATATGGATAAACATGCCCTTAACAAAAAGTAATAGGGATGGTTAGCGAGATGAGTTGGGTAAAACTATAAAGGACGTTTAGAAAGTATTTATAGAATATAATTTTTTTAAAATAAACGATATTTTGAAAATATTTCAAAATATATATTTTATTTTTTTATCTGAAAAAGTAAATAAATAATATATCTTACAACCTACAATTTCCTATATTTTTTAAAATTTTAAATAAAATTATAAACAATTATTTAAAATATATAATAGAAAGTTAGAATGAACGTACCGCCAAATGTGTGTCATAGTCTTCCTTTGAATTAAATGGGTTCATGCCTGTTAGAAAGTTTGATTTAAGCCATAATTTGGCAGGCAATTTCTTTTAATGATCAACACTAGACTATGTCACATGATTTTATACTCATATTGAACAGTCTTTTTTTTTATCTACACTCAAGTATATTTTTCTTTGTCAAGCTTGAACTTGCAATAGACACGTTTAATATAAGATCGTTTCTCGTATAAGATCTTATATTTAATATAAGATCGTCAAACATAAGTTGAACTTAGTAAAACAACTCAAACTTTATTCACAAGTTAAGATATGGGTACTCAAGACAAACATAAAACAATGTAAAACATAATACAAAAGATGAAAAACCAAAAACTAATTATTGTTTGAAGTTTTTAGTTTACATATAATTACAATACCATGACTTCCAGTGTAAAAAGAGATATCAAAATTTCTAAGACGGATGAGAAGGAAATTTTCCATCAAAGAACAAGCACCAGGCCATCTTATTAGGCCTTCGGACAAAAAAAATACAATACCAGTCGCGAATAATTTACAGCTTATACTGAAAGGTATCTATTAAATAACGAGCAAGCAATACAGAAAGGAAGGTGCAAAATGCAACCATGACTTTTTAGTATAAAGAGTTATATGTGCAGCAGGTCGCAATAGTAGCAACTATGCAGATAAAAAGAGATGGGATCAACGTGATATTCAAAAGCCTATGTACCCCCAAGTACCCAGCCAATGTAATTGTCGCATCTGCTGCCACACGAGCAATGGTTCCTGCTTCTGTCGATAGCAATCCACCATTGTACGTTCCACGAACCAGCCGTGATGACATGACTCGAGATAGCAGTGAAAGATTGACACCTGCGAATTGAGCATATTTGGGTGATAATAAGAACCAAAGGCATGAATATAACAAATGGCAGTATATCTGAACTCGAGCTACTCTCTAGAAATAAGGGCAGCACAATCTTAACGTAAAGAATGCTTCTTCAAGAAAAGCATGCAAATGCATCCCGTATTCCCAGTGAATATATCGAGCAGTATGGAATGGAACGTTCTTCAAGTATTAAGATGATCTTAGTGAAGCCAGAGCAGTGCAGAACAAAATCCATTGAAGCCTATGAAAGGCTG
The DNA here is from genome assembly GCA_019914995.1 of Acanthochlamys bracteata. NCBI lineage: Eukaryota > Viridiplantae > Streptophyta > Magnoliopsida > Pandanales > Velloziaceae > Acanthochlamys > Acanthochlamys bracteata. The sequence goes on from CM034126.1 coordinate 4,137,502, forward strand.
CTAATGATTATCGTTTTGTATAGGTAACACAGAAACCCTCTTCTTAGAAGAACTCCACGTGGAACAAAATGAGATTAAGGAAATGCACTTGTAAGAGGACATAGACTTATACCTTCAAGAACTTCAGCAGCCACGAATGTGACGAGGGCTGCACCAACATATTGCACCTCTGAATAGGAGCGTGTGACGTGAAAGCTAAATACAATACCTACTAAAACTAAAATCTCTGATCCTAGAAGAATTTGCCTGCAAGAGGAAGAAGAAGGTTAGCAATCCTACATCAAGGAAGGAGTTCAAATACAAATAAATTTGCTCATAATTCTATACACAAGCTTATTGACAAACTTTTGCAAAATGGGTACACGAAAATATCAATTAAGCCCAACAAAGTAGCCACATGATATCAATGGCGGGTTTGTCTACATCACGAGCTTTTTGTCTACATTGTCTAAGAAGGGATGTAGCAGGGAAAAGCTTAAAAGAGTTTTAAACTACAAACACTAAACTTATAAAAAGTATCAAGTTTTTCCTGGAGAACCCATGGTATGTGCAACTGCTCTCTCTTAAGTGATAAGCTCAAAATATATATATTCGACTGCAGGAGAAATTCCTCTTTGAGGAAAAAGTGCCAAACACAGGAGTTGTATACACAAAAGAAAAACGTTAAATGGTGCAGGAAGTCATCCCTAGAAATATTCCTATAATTAGATACTCAGGAATAATAACAGAAATGGCATTTCATTAAAACAGATGTACTGGAAACTCGGATACTATGCATTTATGATATTTAACCTTCACTGCAATAAACGCACCTTAATAATTCTGCAAAGAAGTTATGTCATAACAAAATTAAGTTTTCAAACTAATACGACTATAAAAATCCAGTGCTTGCAGATTATGAGCAGTATTGATCATAAAAGACAGAAAAAAAAGCTAAACCATCAGATGCAACTCTACAAGAATCTGATTACCTTCGTTTAAACTCAACCAAAACTAGATGACTAAAACTAGATGACATACATAAGAAAGAAGCACCTTTCATCATATTGCCAACTACAGAAAACAAAACCTATCAGAATCTCAAGATAACTAAGCCAATAATAATAATAACAATATAAACAAAAACACTTAAAAAAAATGAGAGAGAGAGAGAGAGAGAGAAGAAAAAGGAAGGAGCATATCTACTTCTGCTTTTATAGAGACAGTCCATTAGCTTCGCATATTAAAAAATATATATCAAGACACATACATGTTCTTGAACTTCCAAATAAGGAATGATATTTGTGCTCACCTCTCTTCAAACAAATTAGTGATATAATTCCCAACAATTGCATTTACTGGGAGCACTGTGAGCCCAAGCACTGCTAGAAAGACTGCCACGGCACTTGTATTCCATTTAAAGTAATATGAGGTAATCACACTAGATTCAGAAAGTAAAATCTCCATTGCAAACTTGAGCATGAAGTAGATTAATAACTGGACCTGTAAATAAAGAATGAATTCAGATGAGAAAATCTCAAACTTGAAGTCAATGTTCAATTTGGCACATAAAGTAGATTCTGACATATTTTTTTACCCAACAAAAATAAGTTTAGAAAGCAAGAACAGTCATATTGAAACAAGAACATATTCTAACTAAATTATACAATGAATCTTGTGCAAGAAAGAGGATAACTGTAGAAATCTTCTAGACATCTAAAGATCTGCAATATTTAATATTAAATAAAAACCCAATAGTAGACCAAAATCTACAACAATAATTAAAATTATGCCCACTCTAGGTCAAACCATTCTATTTATCCTAGTTTGACTCTATGCACATTTGGAACTAAACAAATTACAACCAAATGAAGCGTTTCCAACTTACAAAAAGAAAGCACAAATAAGCAAAGTGGAACAATGTTATTTTATTGGGTTGGGTCTAAAATATGGTAAGGCCTGTATGTCAAACAGTGGAACAATGTTTTCTTAAAATGGAACAATGTTATTTTATTGGGTTGGTCTAAATTATGGTAAGGCCTATATGTCAAACAGTGCCAGCCATCTCTCTAAGAAGCAAATGCATCGTGATTCACAGAAAGGTATCTACTGTTTCTCGTAAAGTTACACACTCGACCATTAAGACCAATAACTGAAAATGACAGAAGACAACCACATGAAACAGACATGCAAATGCTCATATTAAGTAAATACAGTAAAGACTAAAGACTTAGCTCAAACGGGAGAAAAGACTAATACATAAGCAAACACAGAGAAAGGCACATGCACACACATAAGATAAGCAGGCAATTTTAACAGGAAGATCTTTGTTACTCAATGGGGTGATTACTGACAAGAATTTCCAATCCCTAAAAACAGGGAAGAACTATATGGCACGAAAGTCGAACCTTGACAGAAGGTGTAAGTAACCTATAGGCAGATGCAAGTGAGTTTGCAGGTCCATGAGAATCTTCAGGTGCTTCTGCGGTATCATCATAATCTTTATCATCCTCTTCTTCCTGTTTCTGTTCCGAGCTTAAAAGTAAGGGTTGGACTAGCCCACCTTCCAACCTTTCCACTTCCGCATGACTTGCTGACACAATTAGCAAAGATATCCTGTTAATATACCTGGACTGTGACTGTTCTTAAATTTGGCAACAAATCCTGATCAAAGTAAGAACGTGAAATCTGAACAAACTTTCTTGATTATCAGAATACTCAGTGCGACTACCAATGCAAGGTCATAAAGTACGGGTGAAACATTTCCTAGGACCAATGCCCTTAACTGATTTTTCTACTTGAAGGTCTGAAGTGCAGATATGTAATTGCAGATGCAACAGGTAGACACAATGATAGACTGAAATAGGAAAAGAGTATTGAACTATTCAATTACCTATTCCTGCATTTTCCGGAGGACTATTCCCTCCGTGATCACGAACTGGCTCTTTGAAGCCGATCCACAACCAGAGCAAATATCCAAACCAAGCTAGGGCCATAACCCATCCTGGTAAAGTACTCGGATTGAACGTTATTCCATAGATCTTGAAATTAGTTTGAAGCAACCCAGCCAATGCAGGACCACAAGCCATTCCAAGAGCACTAGCGCTAACAAAACCTGCAGAAGCTTGCATGCGAGTTTTAAGGGGCACACAGTCACTGATGTAACGCCGATTAACAGCCCTAGCAGAGCCCAGCCTGTAAGGATTACAATATGGAATTACACATTAACGCTGGACGTGAGCTCCCACCTTAGTGAAAATGTAATAATCTAATAAACAACTTACGCATTAAAAATTTTAAGTGATAATAAGAATGCTATAGGCTCAAAATGACTAGTATTATCTGTATCAATTAAAAGCCTAATAATAACTGTAAAAACTAACAAATTTGCCACAGAAATATTTTTGCACTTAGCCTTCTCAGCTGGAGTAGTTTCAGATTTTCATTTGTTTGGAAAACTACTGTGAGAAGCTGAGAACCTTATGCTGTCTAGAGAGATAACTAAAAGGAATCAATCAGTGCCAACGGAGGGGAGGACTCTCAAAGTATAGTAGACGGATATTTAAGGAAATATTTACTTGGATGAAGAAAAAATTGGTAGAAACACTTACCCGCACAAAAGACGACCAGCAAGAAGAAGTGGTAACGAGTAAAGATCATATGCCAATGCATAGAGTATGTTTCCCATGAGAAGCGCAATACTGCTAAATATAAGAGGTCTGAAATACGATGTGTTTGACCATGCACTAAAATATATCGAGGAAAAAATTTGAGCGACAGCCATCGACCCTATGATTATACCACAAACTGTAGCTGCTGCTCCAAGACTTAATGAATAGTCATCTGCAGTTGGGACAATGATGTATGTATTCACCATATAAAGAAAAGTATTCGCTAGATTCAATAGAAGAGATCCAAAATGATATGTTTGGTCAGGAACATCTTCTATTGCGGAGCTAGAGATGTCTTCTTGAATGATCATTGCATGTCGTCCTAGAAATTGAAGAAAATTTGCTGAACGTGTGACCTTGTCTATTGAGGTATTTATTAACTCAATAACAGGATCCTGCAATTCACGAACACATATCAGAAGAACGAAGGTCTCATTTATTTGATCAAGGAAAGGCATCTAACATGCAACTGAAAACTCAGACTGCGAGTGGATCCAATACCTCCAGTATGATAGTTGGTTCATCATAAATAGAGAAAAAGGTTCCTTGACGGTCTTGGAGATCAGCAAGGTTGCGAGATAAAGCTCCTACAACAGCCCCTATTCCCTGGACATTAAAAGCGTTAGCATTAGGAGTAAATAAAGCCTGATGCTAGTTTCCTAATTCCAAATGGATAAGTATTTCTCCTTTTATCCTGAACTTCTTATATATTTGTTTTTCAAACTTACCACATGTTTGAAGATTTGCTTTAGTTGAGAGTAAGGATGATTAGATCTAGTGGTCACATAATAATCTGTGAACTTGTAGCCTACTCTCTTATCGAACTTCTTAAGAATCTTGCGAATTCCGGTGGCATTCAGATCAACAAAACGGAGAAGTTTTAGGAGGTCATATCCCACTGCCCTACATGCTTCCCGTAATTCAGATATTTGAGAGATATCAGGATGCTCAAGTAATGCTTTCCGTCTCTCTGTTAACTGCTCAATCCTGCTAGCGAGAATTCCTTGTTGCTCCAACATGAAGAGAACTATCCTTTCAATCTGGACCAAAAACCATAAATAACATGAATCAATAACATAACTTCTGAATGAATATGAAAACCAACACTATGCTGAAGAAATGTAATTAACATGCATTTACCCTGTGTATGTAGGGAATAATAAAGTACACTATCATGTTGTTTCCAAAGAAGATTACTGAATTTGGTGTTTCATAACTTGCAGATGTAAAAAGAACCCGCTAGTCAGCTATCGCATTCGGTTATCAATCAGGATCAATAACAACAATATCTATATAGGATCTAAAATAAACATAACCTACTTGTGAATACATGAACTGAAGCGAAAACACGTTACAGATATGTAATTTATGGCTTGTAAAAACAACTCATACATCATATGCAAGGAACAACTCAAAGAAGGGTTTTAGACAAAATATCTTTCCTTGTCTTACACATGTCCAATAGCATACGATGCACTTTTTGTCCCACTTTATGACCCACACGTTTATAGTCTACTATTCATCTCTCAACACCGATTTCGTGCATTTTTATGTAGCCCCATCCAACTGTATATAAAAAGCAGCAGGACAATGGAGGGTGAAAGAGTGTAACGCATACTATGGTTGCACAATATTGTAGTCGCAAAACAAAAACTTCTTTAGCTAGCATTTATGGTTATAACATATTCAAATCTAAATATATGAACTGCAATTACCATTGCGTTGTTAAGTGAAAACACTGTAACTGTTAAAAGAATAAACTCATAAGAATTAGTAAAGTAAACCTTTTGTCCCCTATTGGTTTTAACTTATTGGCTCAATTTCTTAACATTGTATCAAAGCCCGGTGTTTTTGACCTATTACATATTTCGCATCAAGTAGATTCTGCCAGTCATCTTTTCCCTTGTTGCGTCTATAACGTAATTCAATCAAACCATAATTCAGATTTCTTAACCGTTCCGGACATTTTCCTTAATCTTCCTCCTTAGCTTTTCACGCTGCAATTCAGATCCATGCTTGCTCCCCACTGCCTCTTCACTTCTCAATTTAATTTTAAAAAAAAAGGAGGTCCACGCTACACATGGCAGGAGGTGTTAAAGGAATAGTCCCAAAATAACTGTCCACTTCTATTAGATTCTGGATCACCCTTTCTTAACAGTAACTATCTTAAGCATGGGGAATGCAAGCATTGTAGTTAACCGAAGATACCATAACAATTAATACAATCCGACCAGGAACATGTTCCCCACCTGTAATCATGTAGATTATTCACTTAAATTGAAGATTCAATACAAAAGGTAAGAACTATAAACAGATAATGCAATAAGAATGAATACTGTTATCATCCAAGCCCTCTGCAGCGGGTTTGATCAATAACATTGACATAGGCCCACATGATTTGAACAAACTCTACAAAGTTAATTTAGTATAATGAAAAAATAAAATGTGATAGTATCAGGAAATGAAATAAGTCTATAGAAGATTGGACAAGTGACATGGAGGCTTATTTACACATTAGTAAACATAGTTCTTCAGTATACCTGGTCATCCAACATCCTTGATACCTCCCTAAGAACTTGCTTAGGATCTTTTCCGCCATCATGGGTTTGCTGGGCACAACATTTTACAAATTTCTTCATCAATTTGTAGTTGATGTAATACCTACAGAAATAAAATGAAATACCATTAATGTTGTATAAACCTGGAGCCCCGGAACAAGAAAGAACTCGCTCGACTTTCAGACCTTGATGAAGGTCTCCGCCCATGGATTAAGGATGTCAGACCAATGAGTTGGTTTTCAGATTTCATCATACCCTAAACTAGCTAATTCCTTCAATTTTATATAGTGATCAACTTAGGAATTTCAGTTGCAGAAGTAAACAAATCAGATTGGCACCTAAAGCATAGGCATGGAGATAGTGAGTTGAAGGTCAATCTAGCAACTAGAAATCACCTGGAGCATTGGAAATTTTGAGAAATTGATACTTCAAGCCCATAAGGCTTGACAAGGATAAAAAATAACTAGGATAAGTTAGAAGAATAGAATGAATTTTGACCAAGATGTAGAATATTAGATTCAAGTTGCTAACCTACTTAATGCCTGAACTCATAAATCTGTTACACTGGACGCAATGTCCCCAAAAGAAGCAAGCATAAGCCTCTCTAAAGTTAAGAGAGAACTAACCCGTACAGCTGTTTGCAGACGCATGCCTCAGTAAAAGAAGCAGTAACAGACAAAAACAAACTAGAACTCTGAATACTTCTTGTCACATATTCTTACATGGGAAATTCAAAATAATTGAAGTGACGACTGTCAAAGAACCACAAGAAGCAACCTAGACAAACAAAGATGGAGAAGATAAAATAGGAAGCACACACCCCTTCCATTCTTCAATTTGATTTGCCGTCAACTTTTTCCCAAAGTTAACCATATTTTCTTCGCAACTCAGAACCTGAAGGAACAAAGAATATAAATTTGAATCAAACGCTTTGTGCAATTCAAGTGATAGTAGTCTCTATCCAACCATACAGCTTACATTTTAAAATTATTAGCACAAGCTGGATAGTTATGTACGACACAGTGCATTATTACATCTAGTAATAGATACTAGATAAGTGATACATGAAAGAATAAAGATAGACTAAACATTTAGATAGTGCAATAAAGATATAAGAGCTAAAGCCATCACATTGACAAGTAAGAAAAAAATTTTAGTATAGCGAAATATAAATGATTTCATCTAATATATAACATGTTATAATGAACGAGTCTTTATAATATCCATAATTTTTTCAATGTTTAATGTCAAAAGATATGCTAGGTGTTTTAGATAACATGAGTTTAAGTTGTCCTTAAGTCTCCGTCAATGGACGAAGCGCTTATATATGTCGGAGGAGTGTCCAATGAAGTGTCCGTGTCCAATATGTGTTCGACGTGAACACGGCACCTTGCTTTATAGTTCCCCAAACTTTATCTACATTTTCATATCAGTATAATCATATATGAAGTTTTAGATTAGCAGAATTCAAGAAGTGCGTGATCAATCAAAAGCTTAGTACAACAGTAATTAGTTCCAGATGCTAAAAAATCATCCAAATCACTTTATCAGAGGAAGAATCAAATTGATTGCATGGAATGTTAAAGAGAATCACCAAACTGGAACACACTGTAGGTGTCATTTGTAAAAGGGATTTGGAAGTAGGTGTACCTTGGAGCTCTACTCATTAAAGTTTCTTAGGTTGCTAAATCAATTGGATTTATAATCCCAATTCGCAACTGCTTTTTATAAGAGCCGTTAGTACCCATTCAAAGAACTTTCAAGCTCTGTTTGAGTAGAGGAAAAAGTACGAGGGAAAAGAAATGGAGAGAGAGCCAACTTTACTTGAGCAGTTCTACAAATTTCTCCTCTCTAGCATTTATATTTCTATTCATTACCACAATCTTCTCTCCAACCAAAACATCCTCACAAAAACTCCTAATAACATCACTCATAATAACATCAAATCAAGCAATCAAACAAAAGAAGTCATGGCAGCCAAAATAAAAAAGGTTTTGCTATGTGGCAGAATTTCCTAGTAAGAGTGGCTTTATTATCACTACGACTGCAATGAGACAACATATTTCAGCAATGCTCTTGGCAAAATGGCATCAGCAATACATTTGTTCCGCATTAAACTAATTGTACATAGTATTGCTATCTAGCGAAAAAACAAAAATACATCAAATTGAAGGAAGGGAAAAACAGTTTTTTTCTCCATCTGCCAAAACACTAATCGAATTCTCTTCTCTGTTTCAGACGAAAAGAAAAAACAGAAAATAACACCAAACTATCAATCAAACAGAAGAGTATTCTGCTACTACATGCATGAAACAACCTCACTTTCTACAATTTTCCCCCATTTTTTCACCAATACCAAACAAACTTAGAGCCACAAATCTCATAAACATTATACGAACTAAAAAATAATTCACAAAAACTGTTCTTTTCGGAACGACACCTAGAAACGTCACGGCAGCCACAGCTTATAAACCACTTCCACTCATCAAAACCAAAATTCACAAACCAATGCAAACGAAATTCAGAATGAAGCATTTGATTACCTCTGCAACAACAATTATGTTATAGATTAGATGACCATCAACAATTTGACGAAGAAGAAGATCAAAGCACCAGCTGTTGCTTCGCTGCTGCTGCGTCGCTTGTTGCTTGATGTCACATAGATAGATTTTAGTCGGAACAAGAACCGAAACACAAAATCAATGAACAGAAGTGAAACGAAAAGAATGAGAAGAGAATTCTCAAGCGCTAGAGAAGAGAAGGAAATCAAGAGAGGAGGAGTCTGGTTTGGTATTTGGTTCTTTGTTTTTATCGTGTTGCGTTTCATGTAACAGACTGTCTATATATGTGTGTATAACTTTTTCCTTTTAGAAAGAATCAACAGGATTTTCGATTAATTTTCTAATGTTTGATTTGATTTGAAAACCTCACATTAAGTTAAGAAATATTTTTATAATAAAATAGAAGGTTTATGGAGGATATGTCAAGGAATATTCTTCAAGTACGGTAGAGGTTCACAGCAGATCTTGTTCTTTTCTCCGGATCAGGTCAAAAAGGAATGATATTCTTTTAGGGTATTAGAATAGAATGTTTATTATGCATTGTCTATTTTTTTTATAAGAAAAAGATATAATGATTATTTTTTCAATTTCTAGGATTTCTCAAATAGTATAGTTTGTGTTCTTGATCAATTAATATATAGATGTTAACGTCCCATAAACAATGTGGATTATATTTGCCATCTCAATCCTACGTCCGAAAATATACGCGAAATATGCACTAAGACAACTTTTGCATGGCCTGAACACACTCATAAGAGTGTAATGTGTTAAATTTCAAATATTAGATAAATTTACTAAAACATTAAAAATTGAAATAAAATAAAGCCAAGCATCCACTACTGTGACTAGGAATGAATTTCTTAAAATAAAACTAAGATTATTATAAAAACACGCAAGGTCTACCAAAATATGAACTAAATGTTTTACAGGGGGGGCCACCGGCTGAGAGACGGAGACTCGCATGTGTGCCGTCCAGCTCAGAAATTTTTGGTACATTTGGCATTACATTGTCAAAAAATCCATATATAATGTTTTAACTTTTAAAAAATATAATTTATTTATTATTATATTTATATGTATAAACATTTTTAAAAATATATTAATATGTTTGAAATATTTTTTATTTAGTTTATGTTTGGCATTGCTTATTATGTGTTTTCTATTTTATTTCAGCTTTTGATTTTCTAATAACTTTTCTACTGTATTCTAATAATTTTGTCTAAATATTTAGAAACTATAGCTAAATTATTTATATAAAACTTTTATATATGTTTTTTTATTAACTTTAGATTAAAAAAATCAACTTATTTTAGGAAAAAAAACTCAATATAAATTTTTTAACAAAATATTATTGTAAGTAATATCAAATAACTTTTTAATAAGTTCTAGAGATGTTTGGAAATGCTTTAAAAAAATTTTAAAATATATTTTTTAAAAGTAAGTTCTATTTTTTATCTTAACAAAATAATATCTACAATCTTTTATAAAATAATCTTAAAAATAAATAAAAAAATTAATATAAAAAAGAATTTATTAGTAACGCCTTATATTTTAAGCTATGTTAAATAGGACTTAAAACAATCTTATTTTGTTTCTGTGAGTAGTAAGTGTTGATGACTGATTGTTGCTGTTGAGACCATCGTTGTAAGAACCGGATCGGACATCGAATCGGAAAATTATTCGGGTCACGGTTTTCGGTTGAACCGTCAGATCAACCGGTCGAACCATCAAGTCAATAATATTAAAGCATTTTTAACTAATAATAATAATTATTATAGTAAAAAATCTATTACTAATGACATTACCAATAATAATAGCTATAGCAATCATAATAAAAAATTAGAATATTTTTATTATGCCATTACTATCAATTAATAATAATTACAGCGAAAATTAAAGTATTGCCACTATAATTTTCACTACCAACAGTAATAATAATAATTAAAATTTATAATGAGAAATATTTAAATAAATTAGGAGATTAGAAAAAAATAAAACTATAAAATAGATAAATTATAAAAGAAATATAACTTTTTTAGATATACATATTTGAGTCTAAATATTTTACAATATAAAATTTTAAAAATTACTAATAATTGATATTTACAAATAAAATGTAATCAATTATATATTTGCATTATTACATCCAAATATAAAATCTAAACTACATATCATTTTTCAACATAGAACTATTAATAATTATTTTTATATTAAATATATTATTATTTTAAAAATTTTTTAATTAATTTTTAAAAATTTTTCAATCCGATTTGATCCAGACGGACGGATCAACCGGATTAAAATGGGTCGAACGGATCAAATTAGATCAAAATTGATCGATTGTATAAACGACTTTTTTACAAATTTAAACCGGTTTATCGAAACCGACGGATCGGTCCGAAAGGTTGAGACTTGAGACATGGTTTGTTTAATGAAATAAATAATTATTGATTATTAATTTCTGGACCACATTGCATATGAACACGTGTAATTTGGCGTTATTTGGTTCATAGCCAAGGCATTTTATTTTTATGTACATTTTGTATTTGCTCTTCATTCGAAAAAGACAAATAATGAACTTGTTGATTGCCTTGGACCTTTATGCTTTTTCTAAATGAACTTTTTTTTATCAAATATGTGCCTTCATGTCTTCAGTACTGAATAACAAAAGCTGTAATTATTTTGAAAAGTACTTATCAAATAAAAAAATTTTAAGTAAAAAGTATTTTTATTTTTTAAAAATGATTATATTTTTTTATTTTTTAAAAAATAATAATAATACATAATAAAAATATCTCATTACATAAATTTTTTTATAAATTTTTTAAATATTTATAAAATATATATTAAAAAATATAAAATTATAAATTAAAAAATATTTAAAAAATATAATTCCAAAAGCACCTTTTAGCTAGGGAGCAGAATACGGTCCAACAGATCACAAGAAGTGTATTCATCACTACTTATTAATTATTAATATTTTCTAAAATTTTATTTATTTTTTATATATCAATAAATATATTTAACATATAAGTTTTATTATTTCTAAATAAAAAATAAATAGAAAAACTTTTTATTTTAAGTATTTTAAAAAGTCCTAAAACTGTTTCTAGTCTTACCAATATGTACCACTTTAGCTTAAATTTTTTAAAAACTTAAATTGTTTCTTTAGTGGGATAGGTACTTAAAGAACTGCATGGCTTCAAAAGTGGAATTAGATAAAAAACCGTACCTAGCATATTTCTAGCTTTAAGAGTTGAAGCTAAAACTATAACAAGAATTCTATAAATAAAAAAAAGTCTACCAAATTAGCATCACAGAATTATGAGCTTTTCTTTATATACGTTTCTTATTTCGGAGGTAGTAGTTGGTTCTACTCACAGCTTAAATAGCTATTTATGTCTATTTGCTCTTGGGAATATATGCATTCCAATGTTTATTCCATATTATTCATTCCTTAAATTTGTATAGCTTCACGTTTCAACCTTAATAATGTTTCCAGCATGATTGGAGACGTCTTCTCATTAATTTTCGTCAATAATTTTGTCTGAAATGTCGAATTATCATATTGGATGCCGTCAACTCACGTACTGCCCATATATAGTTGCAACTTTGTTCGGACCAATAATCTAAAGTCGACTAGAAAATAATAAAAAGAGACTAATCATAATTCTTGTTTCGTGAAATTTTCTAGAAGAAAGGTTCATAATTGTTCTTTCATGATACTATAGATTGGGAATTTGCAAGACAAAAGATCTTTAGAAAAGGGTTGATAATATCATTGTTATTAGAGATTCATCAAATATTCCTCTAAGTTTTTTTGGTGATGATGTAAGGATTTGAATTAATTGCGACCATATAGTAATCTTTTGATAAAGTTATCTCCTGTTTCATTTGATACCACTACTTATAGACAACACAGGGGATTGCGTACCTCCATTCACTACGTTTGTTTCTCTTTTCCTTTTCTTTAATTTGCAACAAGATAGAACAAATCTATATTCTTTTCTACTTCCTCATTCTTTAAATGTAAAGTAATTCCAATGCATTAAGCAAGCTAGCTACATTTGATATGAATGTACTATAATGAAGAATCTTGTGGTGCTCAAAAAAGAGTTCCACTATTAAATGGAATCTTTGGTATGTTCTTCAAACAACAAAAACTTTCTCATTCCATGGAGGTGAATGAGAGAAGTAGAGAGAACCATCGTTGGAAGCTTGTGATGGTGCACGCATGGAATATTATGAATCATAGTTTCAATCATTTGCTTTGCTTTTTGTTGGATAACAAAACAGACGTTGATTGCTGAATTCTGATTAGATGGGTGTTTGATTTTGTTGATTTGTTTGGTTTCTCTTTTGAGAATATTGCATCAATTGCAAAGCTGTCTTTTGAATGTGTGGATTGATTCTGTTTATGGAAATTTTCAGTTAACAAAAACCAGCTTATTATTTGTAGCTTATTAAATAAAAAATATACATATAATAATTATATAACTTACAATTCATCATATTTTTAAAATTAAAATATAGAATATTATTACAATATAAAAAAGAAGAAAGAAGAAAAAAAGCAGCTAGAAGCAATGCTTATACGGAGCCTGAAACCAATAACAGAAGTCAGGCCCTGATCCAATAAGTCCGGCCCTTTTAGGAATAGGGCCGATTTCAGCAATAGATAACAACTGCATGGATTGATGTAGATGCTGAAAAGCACTTCCTTTCTTGAGTGGAAATATGTATATAGACCTTAATCTTCATACTGTCATTTGAATACAGCAGCATTTACCTGGAGGTTTATGCTACGTTTTCCCATGAGTACCTTAACAAATTTGTTTTTCTTATGCATTTCTGTTAAGGAAATTCAAAAAAAGTAAGATGCATGCCCTTATCGACTGACTCTCTACTGTGCGTGTGATTGTTTGGCTTTTTTTTTAATGCATATTAGCACACCATGAGCATAAGACACCCGCAAAGTCGCTATAAATTACTCACAAAAGCAGTTCAAACTCTTTTCTGCATTTGAAGCAATAGTTCAAACAAATTGATTTATTACTGAGTGATTTTTTGTTGATTGGCTTAATTATAATTAGTTCTGATGATATAGTCTGAGAAGTTAACCGACCAAAAGAAAAAGCCTGTTTCTTGATCCTTGTAGGTGTAAATTTCTTTCCACATATATACATTTGTTCCTCAATTAGGACCTGATGGCCCTACAGCTACTGTATAGAACAAAATCTCACTTTCAATTAATTACCTATAATCAGACATTATTATTTAAGTCGCCTTCACAGCTTTCTACACAACGCAATACCATCTTTCTCTATCTAATTAATAATCTAAGCATGACACCAACATAGCTGATTGTTACTGATAGAGTTTGTTGACCAGTTATTACAAAAATAATGTTATTTTGCACAAAGCAAAGCTTATCTCAGTAGGCAACAGAACCAAAATAAAATAGTAACATACATGTAATCTTGTTGTTTCCTACGCTGCCTTGTTTTGGCTTTTAATGCAGTGATCGAGTGGTAAGTGGGCGGGACCAAACGTTTGCTTGCCGCTCCTTCAAGAGTACTTCATTCAATTGTTGCCAAGTCGTGCAATGCAAACCTTGCCATCCCCCCAGCAACAAAAAACCAACTTCAAAATTTTCATATGCATATACATACATATAAAATAATCAAATCAATTGAGCCCACGGTTCGACTTCTGGAGAGATCAGAAAAAGAAACAACAAGTTTATATATGAATGGCATTCTCCATCACCATCATTAGCATGCGTCTTCATTTTTTGAAGACGACTCATTTTCATACATCTAGAAGGAAATCTTTTGAGATTTTCAAGCAAAATTAAAAACCTTTTTTTGATCATCTTAATTACTTTTGAGCTTCAAAGCAAAGCTAAAAACCTGCACTTGAAATATGAGAAAAATATTGATGATCAGATGGTAAAAAGAAACTGATCAGTAACTGCGGTATCTCCAAAATCTCTCCCTTAATTTATCTTTGATGAAGAACAACCCATCAATCTATACAAAGTAAGAGACACAGTTAGACATTTAGATGTATCTGTTTCTGTTCTTAGAATTATAACTGATAATTAAATACTTCTTCACAAAAAAGAATACATCATCGATATCATCTATCTCTGGTATGCTTGGAAGGATTAAGGTTGATAACCAAACCAGGAAAAACATCATCAGGATCATGAATATGTGGGTTCCTCTCAACAATAAACGGATCACCACACTTGTCACTGATTGTATGCAGCGTTTCTCCTTCTCCAACAACATATATCTCTTCACAAGGCCTTCTAACAAGCTGATTCCCTTTAACAGTAGTTATACTATTAGTAATAATTACTTGCTCCGTCGCTTCCTTTGCTACAGCAGTTGCCGGATGGTTATCTCGTAAAGAGCTGATAAGAACAAGAGCAACCAGAGCTAGAGCACAGTAGAACGATAGGGCGTCGGCTAACGCCAACGCAGTCGCCATATTGCTGCTCTTTCTCTTAATGACCGAAGGCGTCATATACGCATGCATATGTTTATGTATTGCAAGATGAAGGAAAAGAATATGTAGAAGAGGGTTTATATATGCAGAGAGAGTTGGGAAGAAATTAAGGGGATGAAAGGGTTGTGGAGGAGTTGTGGCGGTTTGATATCGTGGGATGACACGAGAGTGGTGTGGTGCATGTGGTCGGAGAAGAGAAGAGATTGGAAAAAGGTTGGTTGAAATTTTTGGAATGGAAAGGAACGGTGGTGGTGAGGATTGGAGAAGAAGAGCACGTTCGGATAATATTTAAAAATCAAGGGATTTTGATTTGATTTGATTTTTATCTAAAAAGAAAACAAAAAAGAGAAACAATTAACAGCAACAGAGTGGGATTTGGGCTACGACTAGGAAGCGTAGCAATTAAATAGTACCCATAATAGAGAGGAATATTTGCAACCTCCATGATTTTAACTCCAAGATAAAAACTAAAAATGAATTTTAAATTTTATTATTTTATATATTTTAATTATTATTTAAAATATTATTTTTTCATACTAAATTTTACTTACATAAAAATAAATTTTAAATTTTATTTCACGTATTTTAATTATTATTTTAAACTTTATTTGTATCGATTTTTATTTTATAAATTTACTTTAATACAATTAAAAATATACATAAAACATAGTAACTAGCTTTATTTTTTTTTTTTCATCTAAAACATAAAATAAGAATAAAAGCTAAAATCTGACACTAAAGCTTTATCAAATACGTAGGAGTTTCTGTAGCGTGACTTGAAAGATGCAACTGATGCTTTTTATGTGCTGTGAAAGACATGAAAGTTCTTCGTCAACTGTGCGTCTGATTTTGGAATATATGCCTTTAGTTTAACTTTGTTAAATGATTAGAGCGCTTAAATAGTAGCGTAGAGGTTTCCCTAGCTTCAAAAAACAAGGACAAATTGATTAGCAGAGTGTTCTGCAAATGCTGACAAGAAATATAACAGTGTCTTAGGTGTTTGTGATCGATCGTTAGTTGGGAATTTGAGAGCAGACTCTATCCCTGAAAAGAACCTCTTCTCTTCGACTAGAACCATTCTAAATATCTTTGATATTTATGTTGATATTTAGCTTATATATATTCATTGTTTTTATGCAATAATTATGCATTTATCAGATCATAATTTAATATAAAGAATAAACTAATAATTTAACTCCAAATAATTTAGTAAGCCAAGCCCAGATAAGACGTGCATATCTTTGCGGCAGGTTCATGGAAAAATTATGAGCTGATTCTGTATCATGTAATACTTTGCTGCGGGTTCTGTTGCCGGACAACAGCGGGCTCGCTAAACACCATAGTAACGGAAGTAATTGATACTTGGAAAAAAGTGGTGCATTTCTGGTATATTTTAATTATCACCGGATTTTTTTTTAATTTTGAGTATGATATTTTTAATTATTATTTTGAATTCGTTTTAGTTTTATATCAGATTTTTAACTCTATCAATATTTTATTTAAAATTTACTTAATATTTTAATTGTTATTTCAAACTATATTTTTATTGAATTTTAGTTTTGATTGAATTCTATTTTTACAAAATTCATTTTGGTGCTAAATGATTCATTTCATTGCATTTCGTGCTGCTTGATACATGTGATTGTATCAGACTGCGCAAAATGCTGACGAATGGTGTAATAAATGTATTTATGCCCCAATTGCATGGACGCTGCTAACGGCTCAAATATTTTTGTTGGAACTCTAAATTAAGCTAAGCTCTAATTAGTAATGTGTAAGACTTGATAGATCCGAATAAAAGATGAATTAATTTGATAAAATAGGATCGGATTAATAGTTTAAAGGTCTATAATGATGTCTAAATAAAAAGTAGATTATTTAATTTGAAGGTGGATCAGCAATTCGCATTAAGTTAGACAAAGTGAACTTTAGCTCGGTAAATTTAACTGCCAACACTTTTTAATAATTCTATATTGACCGAGTGTTGGAATGAATTTGTGCTTATAAATGGAAGATATTAACTCCTAAAAAATTGGCCAATTTTTTTAGTATGGAAATCCGATATTATAATTAGTATCAGAGTCCGATAAGATAAAACCATCCGATGTGTTGCTGGAGAGAGATTATTTGGCCTCCAAATTAGGTTAGACTCGGTTTAATAGTTATAAGATTTGGTGAGCTCGAATAAAAAATAGATTAGTTTGATGAATTAAAACCGGATTACTAGTGTAAGAATCTGAGATGATATTAAATAAAAAACAACTAGCTAATTTGAAAATAGACCAACAACTTGATTTAGATTGGATCAAGTGGATCCTTATTTAGTGAAATTAATATCTCATACTTCTTAATAGTCTCATATTTACTGCATGCTGAAATGAATATATATTTATAAGTGAGAGATGCTAACTGTTAAAAAATTGACTAATATTTTTAGTATGAAAATCCTATTCTATAATTTTTATCCATGGAAAGTAATCCGTTTAGTACGATAAGAATGCCTTACATTGGCAGCTTTTGGCTTCACTAGAACCTCTATGCAGTTAATGTTCCTTTCATCCTTGCATAATTTATTTTAAAAAAAAATTATTGTAGCTTATTCAACTGCAAAAATATACAAAATATCACTTCAAATTCACTTTTTTTATACAATAAATATAAAAATAAATTTATTTTCAATAATTATTATTAACAGTAATTCACTTTTGTTATAACTTATTTTCAGCTAAAAAGAACACAACCGAAGAAAATGGAAAATGCTAAGTACTGGTATTACAACTTACAACGAAATATGAAATTAGGAGAAAGATAAGTTCTGAAATAATGCATCTGAGGATGATGTATTCATGTACTAACTACTTGCTCTAACTAGCAACAAGTACTTCTCTTTTTTATCTATTTTGAGAAATATTAAGAGTGCGCTTGGCATTACTTTTTTTTTTTCAAATTTTTTTTATATTTTATAATAATTTTTAGATAAAAATTAAACTTTTTTAAATAAAAAAATATTTATATTCTAAATTTTTTTTATAAAGACTACTAGACACCCTGACCTTTCATATTTAATAATATTAAATTAAATTTTCTAAATTTATTTTTAGGAATTGATTTGTGCGTAAGTAAATTTTACCATAAAATTGATTGGCTTGCCCACTAAGGGCGTGTTTACCTGGGGGTGGAAGTGAAGTTTTGAAGAAAATGGAGTTTTTAGGAAATAAATTTAAAAAATAAAAAATATTTAATAAAAAATAAAATTTTATATTAATTATATATTTTTAGTAAGTTTTAAATTTAAATTTTTAAAAAAATTTTATTGATAAAAAAATTTATTTTAATTTTTATAAGTATTTATGTAAAATTTGAGTTTAAAGAAAGTGGAGTTTAGGAGTTTTGATAAACACGCCCTAAATATGTTCTGAACTGTTGTCTAAAAGTTCTTCTCGAATAAAATAAAGAAGAATTTTAGAGGTCTTCTAACCACAACTCTTAAAAAAAAGACGCTACACCATTCTTGTCCATCTGAAGATAGATGACTTGTGCTGGCTAACGTTTCTTCGACAAGCATGACCCTAACGATCATAGGACATTGAATTTAGGGCGTATTTTAAATGTATATAATTTTATTTTCTTAATTAAATTTTGAGTTCCGAACGGTTCATATATTTTAATTATATAAAAAATTCAAAACTCTATTTTCATACGTAAAATTTTAATTTTAATTTTTTTATTTGTATACTTTCTATTACAGTTATATATTTGAATTTTCAACACACTTTTAAAATTATTGAAATACAATGAACTTCACTTTCACTTTATTTTTTAAAAAACTTTATCTTCTATTTTTTATTTTTACGAAATTCAGTTACAGACATTTAAAACACGTCTTTAAAAAAAATTTTGTGAGTGATTATGATAAAAAACTCTTCCAATATAAAGAATGTACTAAATATTTTTTAAAATGAACTTGATTTTATTTATTAAAGAATAATAATTAATATGCATATACTAATATAATTTATTTATACTTTTAACATTTTAATAAAATTTTAAAAAAATTATTAAAAAAATAATACTTCAAACATTCCCTCAATCTAAACCATTAATGCTAGAAATAAAATATGCTTATGCTAGTCTAGATACCAAGCCCATTCTGAATTGGGCTCATAGAACTAACCATATATCAAGCCCATCAATTAAATTTCTAATAGTTCTGTTCAACCTCTATCTCACGCGTATATCACGTGCTGCCGTCGTCGTTCTTACGCGGAGTCTCTGAACCTTCTCTTTGACGCCCTCCCCTACTGAACGGTTGCAACTCAAAGCCAATACTCTCACTTTTTTTTTTTCTTTTCCATCTAAATTCTCAGTCAATTGATGCGAATATCTATTCTCGAACACCAATTCGATTTCAGTTTCATTCTTTGACTTGATTGATTGATCAATTGACTTATTGATTGATGGATATTGAGGAGAGACCGTTCGGCGGCGGCAGTGGTGGGGGTGGCAAACGTGCTTACCAAAGATTAGGTCCCCAACCTTCCGCCGCCAACAAGGTTTGCTTTCACTGACGAGTGGGCCGTTATAATCGTCATCCGTGTCCTTTCCTTCACTCTGAACCTTCTTCAGCTGCCGCCGCTGTCTCACATCCTCCCGCTGCTAAGCAACGCCGTGGTTCTAATCTTGTGTGGAGAAATTCGAACACATTTACCTCAAATAACTCTGTTAAGTCTAATTCGAATTCTGCGCTACAGGCGAAGTGGGGTAAAGGTCCACGGCCTCATAGGAAGGCTGATAGTGTTTGTAATTACTTCATTGCCGGGGAATTGTACGTATGGAGAAAACTGTCGGTATCTGCACCAGTGGTTTGCCGGCGATGGCTTCTCAATGATTACACTGTTGCAGGGACACCAGAAGGTGTGGAATTGTCTGTTTGTGTCCGACGGACTGATAAATTAGAGATTTTGGTTTTTGGATAGGGTGTTGTCATCTTTGGTCTGCTGGTGGTGGTATAGGTAGTTACTGGGCTTGCACTGCCCACAGGGTCTGATAAGCTCTACACTGGGAGCAAGGATGAGTCGGTGCGCATATGGGATTGCCAATCTGGTCAGGTGAGAACTTTATACAGGTAGACAATATGCAAAAGTTTCTTGTGGAAATTTGGTCTGTTTTGTTGTAAAGGAAATTTGGTATTTGGTTGGTCTCATAAAACTTAAGTGCAACTTTTGTACTAGATTTTGTAAGATGGAAATCAACTTATGGTCATGAGAGTATGCTGCTGCATAATGCTTGATGTTTCTTTGTGTCCTACAGTGTGTTGCAGTCATAAACCTAGGTGGAGAGATAGGCTGCATGATCAGCGAGGGACCATGGATATTTATTGGTTTTCCTAATGCCGTTAAGGTTTGGACAATGCAAAAGAAATTTCCATTCATGTGCTATTTTTGCTCATAAATTTACAATGGGTTAAATGTGCATTGGAAACTCTTGAATGGTTCTTGGTTTGGATCAGGCCTGGAACGCACAGACATCAACTGACCTAACCCTTACTGGACCCACCTGGCAAGTGTATGCATTAGTTGTTGGCAATGATTTGCTCTTTGCTGGGACACAGGTAGCCAATAAGTTCATTTACATCATGATTTTCCTCAAAATTAATGCAAATGGTGGTTGTATCTCCTCACTGCTAGAGTGTTTCTTATTGTAATTGGGTGTTTTATGTTTCTTGTCTTGTCTAGGATGGCAATAGTTTAGCATGGCGGTGCAATGCTGTTGCTAACAGCTTTGAGCCGGCAGCGTCACTTTCTGGGCACAGACTGGCAGTGGTAACGATGGTTGTCAGATCCATGAGATTATACTCTGGATCTATGGATCACACCATTAAGGTATGCCTTTGTCCTCATTCTTTTTATAGCTAGAGAAAAGTCTTCATGTTCCACCTTTCCTCTCTTTCTGTTTAATCCCTGTTCTACCTTTTCTCTGTTTTGGTTTCCAAAGTAGTGGTAATTTGTGAACCGTGTATTTATGTCTCTTCATTTGATTTCCTTTCTCACTTGTATACAGGAGTTATGGACAGTAAATACATTAATTGAGAGATTTCACTTACTCATTGACTGTTGTTTATTCTCTAGCACTACTATCTGACAAAAGTATGATCATGTGATCTATTATAGTTTAAAGTATGTTACCCTGCAGATTGCTATTGATATGGCATTAAGCATTTCGCTTGTTTGTTTAAAAGTGTTAACTTACTTTCTAGTATTATTTATATCTGCAAGATACTTTTATGTATGGGTCCATCCACTTTTAGACAAGGATAGAGTATGAAAGGACGAATTTAGGGTGTTTCTTCCCCAACTTTAAAACTGTCACATTCTTTGATCTGTCGCAGAACATTGTTATGAGAAATCCTTCAATTTGAATTGACACTTTGCAAAGTTATAGATGAAACGGAAGTTTGGATGAGTGCATTACATGGAATACTATTTAGCTCTTACTTATATAGTTAACTAGATCATAACCCATGCAATGCACGTGCTTGGTTCGATATGTTTCTTGTATTTCCTAATCTCGTTTTGTTTTGTTACTTTTTTAGTTTTTAATATATCGTGCTTTAATTCTTCTGTAAGAGTATCCAAACTTCACCTACCATGGAATAACACATGATACCACAATAATGCCATCTTCCTAAGAAAAACTTATACATAAACTTATCTTCTATGCCTATATAATAAAGTAAATCTCAAGTTTTCTAAAAACGATCATATAAGTCCCACTCTCATAAAAGCTTGACAAGTTGTAATGATAGTCTGTGCCATATTCTATGGATCCAGTTCAATGTAACATGATAATCAATTTTGATATAGTACGTGTACAATAACGACTTTCATTTTATAAAAGTATTCTCTCGTTCTTCTAATTACCTTTCTTTCAAGCTTGAACATTTGTAATTCTATATTTTATCACTGTCCTGTCTGAATGTAAGTCAATTAAAAAACTTGATATTCTTGTTTTCTTTATTGTACTAATCCTGCAAAATTGCGAATCTCAACATCTAGAGCGGCTAAACTTCATTGTACACTGATCTGGTTCAAATTCATTCTCTGCAACCCTTGATCTTTGACCCATTGCTTCTTCTTGGTTTTCTTTACTATTGCTACATTTGCTGCACTCTTACTACTAGTTTGTACTCTTTTATTGTAATCATGTCTCCAGGACACAACCTTTTAATCTTAATAAAGACAATGGCTTTTCATCTCAACAATTGAAATAATGATATTCATGTCATTATGTAACCCAAATAAACCAATAAAAGGAGGCAACAAAGTTATGTTGATTTCATTTTATTTGCTAACTCCAAGCATCATATGTGAGTTAAAAAATTCAAAACAATAGCAAGTTGAAGCTTTATAATTTTATGAATTCAAGATAAACAAAAGATTACTGAGATTTTTTTTCCAGTCCGGTTATGATTTATTCAAGTTGCGAGATTTGAACTAAATGTGGCAAACCGGTTGCTGGACAGAATATTGGAAATGGATATTAATGCTAGGGGGGCAAAGCAATGGATCAGAAGTGGGTAAAGCAAGAGAAATGCGTGTTGATCCATTCCTGCTCTTTCGAGTTTCTTTCCCCCCTCTGTTCTTGTCGCTATGCTATTAAACTACAAGTTTTCTTAATTCTTGGGAGCTCCAACTTCGATAGTGCATCAATATCCCTCATGAGATGACAATAATATAACTGCCACAGGCTATGGCCTCTTCTGCTGTTACAACCAATCTTTGGTATCATTGTTGGCATGTCTTCTTTTAGGTTGTCCGCGGACTCATTGTTGTCTCTGCTAAGATCAAAGGCTTGTGCTTGGCTCTTCGTCCTTCTTCGTAGATCGCTTGATCGTCGGCACATGATCTTCTTCACTTTCAAAAATATGGTGTAAAGATATCAAATTAGTTGTTACATAATGGAGATTAGTGCGCACATATGCTTGCAACGATAATTTTCAGAATTCGTACCTCTCGTAGCAGACGGCGTGCTTGCATTGTTTTGAAGATAGAATTGTTTCCATATTTTAAGAATAAATTAAACAAAGAAAAGAAAAATTATAGGAGAATTTCATTGGCACATGTCCTTTTTAATTCGCCAAATGGCAAAGTCTGGTTGATTTTCTGTTTTGAGGTTTACTTATATCATATAGATATAGCTGGCATCCAACCAAGTGACAAGTGTTTTTCATAATTTTGATTTGTTTCTCATTTCGCTTATCAAACTAAGTGGGCTTGGATATGCAAACAAAAGTTAATGCTTGGCACAACTACCTTTTTTTTCCTGATAAATGGACTGATTCAGATGCATGTCACCTCTTTCTTGTTGTTGGCAATTTTGTTTGCTTCTTGTCGTTTTGTGCATAGCATTAATTTCTGTGGGGTTACCTCTTTTGTGAAAGTTACTTTTGAATGCATCATTATGTAGCATGAAAAGCACAAGGAATGACTCTTATCTATGTGCATTTTCTAGAATGTTATAGTACTGTAATTTGCCTGGAGGTAGTTTAAACTTGTTTGCGCGACTGCCTAATTCTTGTTTTATTGTCCTTGCATTCAGATTTGGGACCTAGCTATATTACAATGCATACAGACCGTCACTGATCACACATCAGTTGTTATGTCAGTGTAATGCTGGGATCAATCTCTATTGTCCTGTTCATTGGACAAAACAATAAAGGTAAGTTTCTTAATTGTTTGTAGCATAATTTATTGGCTAGTAGCTTTAGCTTTAGTAACTTCATTATTTTCTGCAGCTTTGGGTTGCTCATGAAAGTGGAAGCTTGGAAAATACCTATACCCATGAAGAAGAACATGTACGGTTCTATTTTTTTTTTTCAAATAATTCTGTGCCATGCATCTATAGGCAACTTTACCCTGCTGTGGCATCAACAAGTTCTTATTGCCCTGTGATTATTTTTTCTAAAAATATGGTGCTATCCTTTTACAACATCCAACCATCTTATTGATAAGTTACTATTGAAGTCTTAGCCCTTGAGACATGGCTTCTAATGTGCTGATAAGCAATTCCTTTAAATAAAGCTTGAACGATTGAATTCTCTTCCATTTCAAGTATGCCTTCATTGTGTAGCTATTGACCCATGCTTAATGGTAATTAATTATTAGGTGCGCCTATAAGCAAATTAGCTTCTTGACTCTTCAGAATCATTTTTCAGAACTTAATTTTGTAATTGCTTGGTATTTTAATATGAACATAAGATAATTATAAGGAAGTGAAGAAAGAAAGAGTATAGAAACTAAGAAATGTAAGACAAGGGAGAGCAAGGGTCTTGAAGTAGATATGCCCTTATCTATATTTTCTTGCTTAATTTCTGAATTTTGGAGATTATGGTGTATATTGAGTAATTAAGGCAGTTGGCACATTTTTAATTACATTGGAAAGTAGCCAGACTTGATGCATATCATAGATGCTTAGTTATTGTATGTTCTGTAAGTATTTTTTTTCTTAGGCTCCATTTGCTAAATTTAAAACATATGCTTTCCATTCCAAAAAAGCTACTTATCAACTTTTCATTTTATGTTTTTCAAGAAACTTTTTACAATAGTCTATAGAATTTATTTTAAAATTTAAGAATATAAAAAAATTCTACTTAGTAAGATGTTCTTATTGCTTATTTTTATTATTATTTTTTTGAAGTCAAAATAGTAGAGCTCGTTTATCGAAATAGGACAAAAATACCCTCCATTCCAGAAAAACTTCTTTCATAAGCACTCCCAAACAGCTCTTAAAAGTCTGTGTAAAGACTGCTGTTGAATGTTACTGTTGTAAGCTGCAGCTGGCATGCATTTACACTGCTGTGTGGTAAAATACTGCTGTGAATTCTCCAAAATAGAGTTGTTTGTTTTCTAGTGACCTCAAAGAGAGTAGTTGCTTCTCTTAAATGCAGAAGTAGGAGTTGTTACCAGCACCAGACTAACTACTTTTCTAAAAAAATAAGCACTACCAAACAATGCTTTAGTTCCTAGATATTAGTTTATGTCCAACCACTTAGGTTCAACTTTAGTACTTTGTTTTACTGCTCGTCTGTTAAATCTCACGGTAAGAGAGTTTCGTGATATTTGTATAATTCGTTGAAAGTTGATTTGGAAGGATACTTGTTGAGATGCCCAAATGAAAATGAGATGGTCAAATTTTGCGTTTGGGTTATAATCAGCCCATTTAGTTATCAAGCATGTAAAAGACTTCTTCTATTTGAAGTGGGCATTGTCTTACCACAATTATAACATTTCTGCTTAGGTACAGGTATTGCAAGAATTGAATTGAAGATACTCCATGATGAAAAATTAAAATATTAGTGAAATAGGTCCAACTTGGTATTTTGTAAGATGGAGAATTTAATAGGAGCTTTTGACTAATTAATATGAGTTCTTATGTGCTTCCCATTTAGTTTGGTTTCTCTGTGGTAGGACTTTACTGATACTCTGATGGTTATACTGGTCAAAAGGAACTTTAGTTCCTCAAGTTATCTTAAATGTTCAGCCCCCTCCTTCTGAACTTTTTGTCACAGATTTGATCCACGACTTTTTGCAATTTGTGACTTAAATCCTTTTAAATGAATAATGCATTCTGTAAACGCTAGAGCAAGCAAAACCTCATAACATGCGACTTGGTGATAATCTAATCTTGCTACAGTAATAGATTGTTGATGGTTATATGATTTCAAAACACTAAACATTAGCTGAGCAATTTGATTTTATTTTGAACAAAGTAAGCTTCTTTATAACCCAAATATTACATGAAT
This sequence comes from Acanthochlamys bracteata, assembly GCA_019914995.1. Lineage (NCBI taxonomy): Eukaryota > Viridiplantae > Streptophyta > Magnoliopsida > Pandanales > Velloziaceae > Acanthochlamys > Acanthochlamys bracteata. Next base: position 4,163,588 of record CM034126.1, read on the forward strand.
TTTTTGTTCATCATATGTTAGAATAGGCCATTTCAATTAACAACTACTCGATTAACTGTGAGTTCGAAGCACTAGTCAGAAGAAATCTTTAGGAGTTTAAGGACTAAAAGCCGTAGCGTGATTCTATGGGTGTGTTTTTTCATGTTTGTTTAGTCTGCCCCTCCCCAAAATCCAACTAAATAAGTTATGTCTTTAACTGTGTTGACATCATCCATTCTTTGCCACTTTCTGAAGTTGATGGCCGTATCCTGGAGCTTTCTGCTGGTAATAGAGAACTTGCAAAGTTGAAAATGACAAACATCTTCAAGAATATTCTGTCTATATTCACTATTTCTGGCTTTTGATTTTTAGCAGTGTTGGTCTGATTAAGCCCTTCTTATATGGTACATGGTTTATTGTCCTCATAACTGATACTTTCTTGTGATGTACCAGATGAAGGTGATAACATGGTAATCCAGAAGATGGTAAACAAGCTAGATTCTTCAATGAAACCTCAATATATCACGGAAGTTTGATGTGAATAGAAATAGTCTTTAAATTTCACATTATATTAGCAAATTGAGATAATGTTTTGTATTTTAGAGCCCTATATTAGCTTTCTTTCATGCTTTTCCTTGAAGCTTTTTAATAGGACGGCACACGTAAACCAATTTGACTTTGCCAATTCTATTTGCATCGCTGGCTCACTGTTGTGGTGACCCTTGAATGCATTTCTTGTCTCGTTTATGTTCTTGTTATATCATTTTAGACTTTGGATTTAAATTCTGGCATTCGTTTAAGTTATGAATGTTCGTTCTTTCTCTTATTGTGATGTTTGTTGAGCAGGGAATTCTTACCTTAACGTGGTATGCATGATGCCCAAGGCAGACCTGTTCTAATATGCTCATCCAATGAAACAGTGTCCGCCTTTATGACCTTCCATCGTAAGTGCATTTCTGAATAACATATTTGAGTTTCTGCAACTGGAGATAAAATTAGAAGTTTGTGATAGATTTGGTGAGAGGGGTAAGATTTTCTCCAAGGGAGAAGTGAGGGCCACAAAAGCTGGTCCTGGAGGACTTTTCTTCACTGGAGATGGAACTGGAGAACTGAAGGTCTGGCAGTGGTTGAAGGATACCACATCAACATCTTAACACATGTATATCGACTTGGTTCCCACTCATGAGGAGCATGCTAATTTAGCACCGTCCAATTATTTGTCATCCAATTTTGATTTCCATTAATTGATTGAGGGCCTGATCGGATTAAATGTAGAGCCATCCCGTATTCAGAGGTTTCATTGAGATTTTGCAATTGTTGCTGTTGGTTCTTAGTTTATCAAAGATGGAAGGTTTATGTATATTCTTTGTAATTCAGTCTTTCGTGTGCAATGGATCTTGGAAGATTCTTCTTGATATGTTTGTGGAGTAGGTTCCGTTGCCTCTTTTGTTGGCTTATCCACTCCTAAACCGGGCTTGTAATGTAAGAACTATGTAACAGCTTTTAACAGTTAACAAGGAATAATCTGTTGTACTGATAGTGAGATCATTATAGTGAACTTTGTCCATATAAGTAAAAAATTGGGCTCAGCCCTGTTAAAGTCTGCCAGTTGTTTCTAGTAACTGAAACAACGTCTATTCTTTAAGAGATGTTTAGATGAAGGTTATTATTATATTACAAAGTCTTATGTGAAAGGAAAGAATATCTAATAAGAAAATAGGTAATTAAGTTTATTGCAGTAGATAACTTGTACACTAATTCTACAGTCCTAACTACATAAAGGAGCAAATAGTTCAAGAAGTACTTTTAACAAATATAACTAGTGCGCTACATTACACTTACATCTCTAGTCTCTCGTTGCTATTCTTGTCTATTCAAAGCTGGCATGGTGCTCATGACCAAACAACCTAAGGACCTATTAGGACTGGTTAGACATGAACTATTCACTTCCTCCGCAAATAAACCATCACCACATTACAACAAGCCAGCCACAAACAAAGAACACTCGGAATCTCTCAAAATAAGCATATTCCACCATCAATGAATTTCAAAATGGATATGAAACTGAATCCATTCGGCAATCTTCCGACTCCCAACAAAGTAATCAACTTCTCAATCTCAAAGCCATCATCCTTCACTCTTCCAAAGCTCTCATCCAGTTCCAAACCTGCTGCTAACCCTCTCGCGATCTCTTGCTCTTACAACAAGGAGTCGGTCCCCACAACTTCTGTAGAAACTCCACCTGCAAGCAAAGGCATGCTCAATATTATCAAGTTTGAAACTTTGGAAGCATGCAAGCTAGGCATAGCCAGGTACCCAGATTTCCAGTACAACGCCAAGGGTGGCAGCGGAACAGCAGTCGGTGGACAGATAAGGGATACAGATGATGACCAGGACCGGGTTTCTTTTGATGTTGGAACTCTTTATATTCCGCCCTTGTCGAGCTCAACTACAAAATTTCTAGGCCTGCCACTGCCACCTTTCCTGAAGATTGATATCGAGCCTGAGTTGTTCCAAGGAACCATCGACCCAGACAGTGGAAAGGTTGGTGTTTCTCTGTTCATTGTCAAAGAAAAGAATGAATCAATCATGTTATTCAATTTTGCCGTTCTGTAGGTTGAGCTGCAGTTCGAGGCCAAGTTTTTGTTCTCAGTTGGAAGTATATACAAAGCTCCTCCGTTGTCAGTGAAGACAATTCTAACTTCAGAGGAATCAAAGGGAGAGATAAGAAGTGGAAGAGGCGAGCGTCTGGATGCTGGAGGACGGTGCAGGCTTGTTGGAGTTGCAGTCATTGATCCTATAGATGATTTTTTCCTGAACTCTTTCCTTGGTCTTCCGACCGAGTGCTTAGCTGATCTGAATGCAATCATATCATTCTCAAACTCCTGTTAGAAAGCTTGGTAGAAGCAATACATCATTCAAAAAAGCATGACTAGTATATAGAAGTAAGGTTTGAGTTATGTTTTGTACAAAACTATGAGCTTTGGTTAATAGGCAGAGACCTTTTCACTCCTATACAGCTAAAACAAGATTAGTTGAATCTACGGAAGTTACAACATCTAATATGTTTTGACTAGAGAAACGAATACATTCTGTTTGAATTCTTTAAATAAAAATCTAACAAAGCAGCATACCATTTGCAATCTGAGGATATCAAGCCCTGAGAATTGTACTCTTATTGGACCATGTGTACAATGTGGGTTGCAGACAGCATTGGGAGACACTGAATGAACCATGTGAGTTTAACTATGAATTGATTGTGGATATGGAGTACAGCATTTCAACAAGTTGTTAGTCACTCAGGGAAAGATGTTACACCTTGATGGACACGATACTGGCAGCATTTGTAATCTGTATTAGCTCATTGGCTCATCTTTGAACTTGGCAGATGCCTTTGAAAACCGGTTAATAGCTGCCTCACACATCCAATTTGTATTGTTTAGGCCAAGCAAATTGAGGATGCCAAAATCATACGCACACTGGTGGCAGTACATTATTAGGAAGCTCAAGGTTTCATCCTCAGTTTTTAACCGTAGCAAGTATGTGCGAGCCAACAACGGTGTCAGTCTTTCCTGCTTCACCTGTGTCAACATTGGGATTTGCCTGTACATAACATTAAAGCCTTGGTGAGAAATAGGGTATGATTGAAATCATAAAATAAGAACAGAGAGACAAACATGAGTCATAGTGAAGGAAAAAAAAAATCTTTAGGGGTAAGAAAATCAGTTAATAGTTCCTCATCTTGTATAGTAAAACCAGTTATTGTTACCAAAGTGTGAAAGATTGTAGGAATAGTATTCTACTTGGTGGTTATCTTCTTGCCAGGATAAAGCAGAACATTAAGCAAGATCTTCCTCACCTGCAACCCAGCATTTGAAACTAAACTCAGCAATTGATGCAAAAGAAACGAAGTACAGAAGGCCCAACTGCCCAAGTTTCTACTATTTCCAAGGCCAGTGCTTATGACAGTTTCTACAATATAACCAAGACAAAGCAGGACAAGCTTCTGTTCTTCTGTTGCACTAGCGATAGCACACCATTGTTCCTTGAGGCTGTAGTTCACTATGCCACATTTACTAAAATAACAGCAAATATTGCAGAATAATCAGAAATATAGCAGTACTCCAAGATGGTGATATAGCATATAGAGGGTGATTAGTTCTAAAGCCTAACAATTATAGAATTATTATGCCAACAATGAGTTAAACTTCACTGCTCAAGTAAAAGAATGGAAGATAGTTATACAACTAACAGTATAAAAACCCAACATGCTGCGTATAAGCGGTAGTTGTCATACAAAGCTGCATATAAGCCATGCAGGACAAGCTAGCATTTCAAACAAATTAGAAATAATAGGATCATTATCAGTAACCTAACAATAGTACGTAGATGATTCACCTCAATCCAAGGTCACTGACAACTGATGCTTCATCAGCAATTCCAATAGGCACTAAAGTAACTTGAACAAAGTCCCTGCCCCCTCAATATGTTTACGTTTAACCAATCTACACTTAAAATTCAGCTATTACCAAGTCAAAAACGTTAAACCTTCGCAGCTAGCAAACTTATTCAATTTTTCACTCAAGAATTCTAACAAAAAAATTGTAAATAACCAACGGAAATATTATAAAAGAGTAGAAAGCTTAACATATGCAGAATGCCAGTTTTTATAAGCTTACATGATACGGTTATCGGCTCATTTCTAAGATTCACATCATGTTCTACGCAAATGAGATAAGGTTGTGACACAAACTTGATATATGGGTAGTTCACAATGGATTTAACTCCAGATCAAATTATTTATGGTAGTCACAAGCTCAAATAAACACCTTGACAGTATTCCATAGCTCAGGTAATCAGGGTCTTAACAACTGATGTTCTTAACAAAATTAGCTAACAAGATGCTGACTCACTATTATTGTGTACAGTAGAACATGCTCCTATATAATTTCGCTACTTATCCTTAAAACTAAAATAAATAAAAAAATCACCAGACTCGCCTGCTCAAGAAGCACAATCTTGCAAACCAAAATTTGCAGCTAGTTATAGCTTAGGTTTACTTATACAAAGAACAAGAGAAAAGTTGAAGTGCTACAAACTAACTTTATGTGTTAATAAGCTTCATCCTCATCTTAATGTTATCATTCCAAACTGAGAGAATAAAGTTGTAAACTCGGAGAGTTCCGAGTCAAATTAATTTTAAGCTACAAACAGCAGCAGGCAAAAAACTACTAGACAATATTAAATTAAAAACAGATAACAAAAAACTACTAGACAATACTTAATTTCTAGACATGAAAGAATAGAGCAAAATTGAGTAGCAGTAATAATATGAGATAGAAATGACGAAAAAACATTTTCAGTTACAATAGAAGAAAAACATTTAGTCGAACTACTTCAAACTTCAACTGTGTGGGATGCAAATTCTGCAATACTTTTCCAAGCCATGGGATCACAATGCTGAAGGCAGGTTTCACTATAAACTCACAATGGCATAATTGTTATTCAAAAACATGATTATAGCTCCATTAATGATAACAATGTCTGCCTTTACATCAAATGGCGAAAAAGAATAAGAGTCAGACACCAAAGACTTGCTATTGCCTCTTTGATAAAATGACTTTATAACTTCTTTTATATTGGTGTGATTACATCAATCAAGTGGAAGAAGTCTGTAAAAAGAATGTCTTTGCATATGACTCTTCTTCCAATATCATGTGATGATGGCACTTCCACAATTTTACTACTAAAATTTGACTACAAAAACCTACAATTAGGACTTTATATACAATTATTCTTCCTTCATCATGGGAAGATGGCTTCTTCATTTATTTTACCAATAGAGTTCAACTACGAAGACCTATAATCATGACTTATATGCTTCTAGAGCTCCATAAAGAATAATTTCGACTTGTACTCTTACCAAGCAATTAGAATGCACCTGTATCCTATGATCGATAAAGTCAATGGCAACAAACCAAGTCACCCACTTTTCCTCTTTGGCATCAATTTTGGATATCTCAATTGTAATAGCAGTCATGGACAGAGGTAGCATGAAACATACAAAACCTCCAACTATGACAGAAACTAAACTAAGCCCTTTCACTAATCTTCACAAAAGAATACCAGTCTATGCTTGACCGATCCACAAACTCCACTTTTCATGTTTATAGTCTATAAGTCCACAATGCAAGGTACAAATAGGTTTCAATTCTAGTAGGGACTCACTTCATCTAGAAAATTCGTATTTCTCAAATTCACCAAAAAGGAAAAAAAGCTTCAACTAGGTTATACAATATGACTGCAACCCGTCATATTCCTCTAAAATAATATAGAAGATAAAATATTGAGGACCTAGAGTCTAAGACAAAACTTATTTTCATAATGGCAAGGTCAGAGTTCGATTGATAAACGATATATGCATTTCAGAGCTGTTTTTGCTTTATGAGTTCCTTTCAAATACAAGAGAAGAAGCAACTATCAAAATACTAATTAATAGGTAGAATGCCCACCATCATGTAAACCTTGCATTTGCCTCATGAACAACTGTCACTCGTTTCTCTTCGGTCTCTTTTTAAAGAACAGCTGCTTGCTCTTGTGGCTCATCATCTAGAAAATCAAAATACAAATGCAATGATTTAATCCATAAGGACCAATTCTGAGAAATGTTTAAGTTGACAACTTGACATTGTGAAAGAAAACCATGGCCTAGAAGAAGTACATAAAAGCAAAATCATGAAATATATCAGATAAAACAACACGGTAAACAATAGTTTGAAAGATTGCACCTATAGAAACATCTTTCGAGAAACTCCAGCAGACTTTGGTAAGAACATCAATTTGTTCTAAAGTATAGACACCAGATACTGATACAAGTAGCAAAACAAATTTGTCAAAGGCACCTATATGAAACTCCATACAAAGCATGATCAGACAATTTTGCAGTTATACTATTTTGTTTAGAGGATAAAATAAAAAAGAAAAAAAAAACTGAGATATGCTCAAATAATAAAACCAACAACAGGAATGCATCATACCATCATCTGCACCACCTGATGCAGCTTCAACATGGCAAGCAGAACCTTCCGATCCTACTAAAGAAAGATGGCAAGTGTTGAAGTCGGGAGGAAAGACACACAAACTGAAGAATATACATGGAATATTCTAGAAGAAGCATTTATAATTAAATTAACTACAAATCATGTTCAGCTTGAGGCTCTTACTTAAGATGCACTGACTGTTCAAAAGTTTCAAACAAACTTTGCCCTAAAGCATTTTCTAGAAACTATTAAAGAATTTCATAGAAGGAAACGACATTTACCAGTAAACTGGGAGCTTTATTGAAAGAAAAAAAATTCCTGATATCTGAGGAGAAAATATACTCGAAGTCTGAAAATTAGGGATGGTAGCAGGTCATCTGTGGGGCTGCTTGAGCAAGCCCATTCCCTGCACCATGTGTGGAAGTCAAATCTTTACCCACAGATACTTCATGTTTGGCTGGAAGCACTTTTTATATGATTTGGTTTCGTCTTTTGTGTCATTAGCTTTAAGCCAGTCCATAACATCCTTGAATTTCTCCTGAGGACCAGAAACTAAATTATCATCAAACTCATGCATTTAATGCATACCTGAACAACTCCAGCAATATAAGATTATACCATAATTTGCGATGCATGAGATAGGTAGTCTCTCGCACCATCTTTCCACAGCTCTTCTGGGTGATTCTGCAACTGGGATTGCACCCAACTGCATGTGTCACAAGAAGAATGAAAATTTAGTATGCAATTTAGATTGATATGTCCACTTTGATTACTAAGATGTACGTGGATGCTTAAGGATAATTGCATAGTTTCAGGAACAAAGACAATATCACTTCTAGTATTAGAAGGACTTAAAAAATCAATATACTAAGCATAACAACACATGCAAATCAAATGACATCAGCAAGGAAGTTTTAAACATGATAATATGTGAACTACCCACAATGAAATTGCAAAGATTCATGATACATAATATCCTCTTGCAAAAGTCTGTAACCATTTATTATTATGCGGTTCATGTTCATCGACTACATCAAGCACCAAGCTTGCAGTCTGATCTACAATAACGCAAGATGATGCCATACTTACAGATCTTCAATGAGATAAGAAGAAACATAGTAACCAATCAGCAGACTCTGACCCCATCTACCAAGCAAAGGTAGAACATAGATTTTAAATAAAGAAATGCAGAACCACTTCATCTTTTGATCTGCCTGCCACCACCATTGCTCACTCCTTTAAACATTGCTAATTTTTCACACTCCCATCTCAACTGAGTCACAACTAATGCATGAATAGATTGTGAACAGGTCATGGATAAAGTTCTTACCACATGATGATAGGTTGCCCAGGGAGATATTGTAACAAAAATTATTTCAAAATGTTTTCAAGAAATGGCACAATGCTCTCTCTTTTAATTGTGTAGATACATCTTGCTGCTTACCAATAGCAACTACAAAATCTTTGCAGTTCAAAAGGCACACAACCTAGTTTCAGTATATCTATTCAAACCATGGCAGTCAGAACCAGACCGGATGTCGACCCAAAAAATCTCTCCGGTCGACGGGTCCTGGGTCGACACGTGGATCTGCTATCCTGAGATTTCAGAACTTAATGAGTCATATGGGCTTATGATAATCCATTAAGTCCACTTTGTGCATAGTAAAGGATGCAGTCAATCAAAAAGACGATACAACAACAACCAAATCATTGAATCACCCAATCAAGCTCACAACCCATTTACCTAATCACCAACCCCAACGGCAATGCCGCCTTCCTCCCTCGCCTCTGGAGCAATTTCCCCGGCACCGACGCATGCTCCACGTCGTCATAACCAAGCAGCTGCTTAGTGCTGTTCGTTCACTACGATAGTTGCTTTTTCCTCCACCGTCTTCTAAACTGCCTCTTGATCGCCGCATTCTTTCTCCCGGCAGGGTTTCTCCGGTTTTTGAATCTATTGTTCTTCGGTTCCAGATCCACCACCGCTGGATAAAGTTTCAATGACTACTGCATCATAAGACTTTTCGTTGCCCTTGGTTCAAAAATCATTTGATTAGTTCTTATATCTGAGAATGAGAAATTTAAAGGGAAAGAATGATCTATGTTGTGTTGTTGTTTGATTCGTTGATTAGTTTGAGTAAATTTAATTGATGGTTGATTAATTAAGTTAAATAAAATTCAATTTAATTAACTAATTGAAAGCAAAGAGAAAAGAGAGTGTGGTAGAGTTGGGTGATTCTTGTGCTGTTGTCGTTGATTGTTGCTACTTAGGAGATGCTTACCTCCACTGATTCTTGTGTTCTTGTAGTTGTTGAATGTTGACAAAACCAACTTGGGTGATGCTTGTGTTGTTGTTATTGATTGTTGCTACTACCTTTGTGTTATAGATTATTGTTGCTACTATCACTGTTGCTGCCGTTCAAATTAACTCGAATAAGAAATCAAGAGTTTTTTTATACCTGTCCGGATTGATTCAGACGATCAAATCGACGGGTCAATTAGAAACCGTCCGATCAAACTAGATTAATTCGTATATTTAGACCGATTTTGATTTCGAATTGGCGGTTTCTGAATTGACATGGATTGATCCTAAGAATGGATTAACCCTAAGAATTGAGTGAAGATAGGGTCAATCTCAGTAGTACGACATTGTCCATTGACAACTTTGTGACAAAATTGTAACAAACACAATAAACATTAAGTAATCATAGTATGTTTTCAGCTCTTAATACAACAAGAAATGGTACTGATTGCAAGCCATGAGAACATAACAACCATGTAAGGCATTATGACTAGCGAAAGTCACCTTGCAAGATGGGTACTGAGAGCCCTAACATGCCGGCTTGCGGACTCAGCTCGCCGAGGATCCAATGAAGGAGTCCCAGCTGCCATATGCTGACTGGAAGACTCCATCCTGTGCACATTAAAAGATGTTTCTTCCATTACTCTTTTGCTTGATAACTCTAAAAGCATGAAACAAGAGAAGAGAGCGTCTCACTACAATTCCATAAAATACATAAACATAAAACTAAATATAAGTTCAACAAAAATAACAATTTTCACATGAGTGAAGACTTACAGCTGATTTCATTCTTTTTACTACTTCTTTTGAGCTCAACTCTAGGTATCGAGTGAATATTGGGTCAATGCAGTACCAAAACTTACAAGCACGCATTTTCTTTCCCTAAACTATAAAATGTTTAAACTATATATAGAAACTTGTTCACAGTTAAATGCAGAGGTTGCTATTGATAATTCTGGAAATACTTTGCTTGGTTCATTACAACAGTCGAGAAAGTTGTTAGCAGAAGAGAAACAAGTTCAGGAGAAGAAGTAATATACCTACAGTAGGGTCGGCGGCTGCGGTGTCGAACGTGCTGCGGCGCTTCGCTCCTCGATTCATTGTTGGATGGTTTTCCTCTTCTTCTTCTTCTTGCGAACAAGCTTAAAGTGGATTGATTTCAGAAAAGCTCTGAGCAGAAAAAACAGAAAGGTAGCGCACGGGTTAAGAACTGAAGAAAACCATAGAAATATTAGGTGGTAATATATTACCTGACCTGCGAATTCAATCTAAAATCAACGCATTATATTTTTTATATATATAAATTTATAAATTTGATTAGGATTAAATAAATATAATTTGGTTATTAAATGAGTTAACTTATATTGATCTGAAATTAATTCATCGATTCGAATTGTCATTTCTAAAAAATAAATATTTTTTTTTATCGTATAATAAAATTTTGATAACGATTAAAAAACTTGATAACAATAAGTTAACAAATTATTATAATTATATTATATTTATAATTAATTATTTACTTTTATAGTTATAGTGTATGTATAAAATAATGCAAAATAAAAATTATAATATTATCGAAAGTATTACGATATATGTGTTTATTTAATAACAAATTTAGATTTTGTAGAAAAATTTTATCAAACTTTTATCTGCTAGTTATATTTATCAAAATTTTTATCGGAAGTATTACTATATATCTATAATCATAAAATTTTAGCTATCACCATATATTTTAAAATTTTAAAAAAAAATTGTTGAACATTCTAAGAATTGATAAAATATTTAAAAATACATATTTTGACAGACACTCACAAATCTCTTCACCAATAACGTACAACATCAATTTTAACTGATTTTATAATTTCACTCAATCTTAAAAATATAGAAAATAAAAATAATAATTTTATTTATTAAATAGATCGATTCGAATTTGATTAAATTATTAAATAGGTTGTATTATGATTGACAATTCTGATCCGTATAATTTATGAGTTGAATTAAAATTGAATAATTTATGAGTTGAATTAAAATTGAATGAATTTAATCCAATTATACCCACTAATCTAAATTGACACTTACATAGAAGCCAACTCGATTTTTATATTTCACTTTGTTGGCTTCAGCTAATCGTGTGACCTTTAAAGTGTTATACAACAAACATGATGAAGGAATAAGTAAGAAGAGAAGCAAAAGGAGTTGATTCTAGGGGTGGCAATTTGGTTTAATAGGTCGGTTCCGAATTAACTTATTTAATAATCGGATCAAATTTTTTCAATTCTAATTCAGTTCATAAATTTATACGGGTCAAAATTGTCAATCATAATCAAACATATTAATAACCAGAACAATTTCAGCTCTACTTATTTAATAATTAAAATTTTTAATTTTTAATCTATATTTTTAAGCTTCACCGAGATTATAAAATTAGTTGGAATGAAAGTGCATGACGTTCTTAGTGACGAGATATAGTAAATACCCGTTAAAATATGAATTTTTTAATATCTTCATCGGTCCTTAAAATATCTAAAAAAATGTATTCTATTTTTTTAAAATATGTGATGACTGCTGAAATTTATGATTATAAATACATACTAATAATTTTGATAAAAATTTTAATAAGCATAACTATTTAACAAAATTTTGATAAAAATTTTTATACGAAATCTAAATTTTTTATTAAAGAAACACATACATAGTAATACTTTCGATAATATTATATTTCTCATCTTATACGATTTATTAAGATATGAAAATAAACGATTAAGTATAAATACAATATAATTTAACAATTTAACTTACTATTATCGATTATTTTATTGTCAATATTTTATTATACGGTAAAAAAAATCAAGAATTGTTCCTTCAAGAGGTGTCAATTCAAATTGGTAGATCAATTTCGAATTAATACGGATCGACCTATTTAATTATCGGATCAAATTCATTCAATCATAATTCAATTTATATATTTATATGGGTCAAATTTTTAATCCTAATTTTTAATAAATAGATCGATTTTAGATTGAATTTTCAGATCGAATCATATATTGTCACCCCTAGTTGATTCTCCGGAGGCGCACAATATACCAACACAACTATATACATATCTTTAGAAAATTTCGGTACATACACAATTTTGAGGTTTCATGAATTAGAAGAAAGTGATGCTACTTTCAAATCTCATGCAACTATGTAATAACATTCTGAGATATTTGAAGATATTTATAAAATATAATTTTTTAAAATAAAAATATTTTATTATATTTTAAAAATAAATTTATTTTTTTATTTCAAATAATAATAATAATAATAATAATAATAAATTTTATAACATAAAATTCTTTATAATTTAAATTTTAAATAATTTTTATAAAATATTATTAAAAATATTAAATTTTTTAATAAATTTTTTTAAAAAAAGTACCTCATAAGCGACGGAACGCCAGACGACGCCTCTATCTAATATCTTGTTAGTTGTCACATATATCTCGTGAAAAATAATTAATTGCAGACGAGAACAAAATCGTGTCAAGTCCATGCAGCACTCTTGATGAGAAATTTCCTTGTCCATTGTTAAATATCAGTAGTAGAGAGTTACTGTCACTAGATTTGTGTATGGGGTCGTTTGAAAATACTTTAACAAGTAAGGTCTCGTAAGAAAATTATTTTAAAAATTTGCAAAAATTGAAGTTAATCATTTTTCAAAATACTTTGTTTTATTAACTTTTCCAGTACTATATATTTCCAACGCACTCATCTCTTAAAAAATGCTTAATTAATTTATGACAAAGTATTGAACTGCTATAAATCCTCTCTTTAGATCACAAACCGTTGGATGAGTTGGTGCGCTCCTTCAGTTTCTGAATAGCAGTAAACAACGGCGTGCTTATTCGCAGCAGGGCTCGCTCTCTTCTTCGCCGGCGCTCATCCCTCTTACTTCCTTTCCGGCACTCGAGGAACCCGGACTCTGGCACGGGATCAGTTCGTTCGCGACTACTTCCGGAAAATAAAACGGGAAGAATTTAATGATATTTCCGAACCACTGAGTCAAACAAAGTAACAAACAAAAATCTCTTGATACCTGTTGTCAATTCTCTTCAATCATTCGTTTGTTTGATTCCGTAAATTGATAAGGGGAGAGAGAGAGTTGTGGTCATGGCTTTGGTCCCATCTACGGCTCTTGAGGCTGGAACTGTGTTTGCTGAAGTTGATATGGGTGGTTCTGATCCGTCAACCACCGTTCGCGCCACCGTCGTTCAGGCATCTACTGTTTTCTATGATACTCCAGCAACTCTTGGTAACTAGTTGTCTCTAATCTCATTGCTATTCGGTTCATGATTGTGTGTTACTGCAGTCGCCTATGTCGGAGTTTGTAGCGTCTGTTCTGGAAATTGTAATTTATTAGCACCAAATGCGTGTAGGGATTGATTTGATGTACTGAAAATTTAACTATTTCGAAGAAATTATCATTTTCCATGTTAAATCCTAAAATTGGTCTAACATTTTTTGTCTATTCTCATAATCAGCTGACGAGACAATCATTTGTATGTAATTGAGTACGATAGTCTTCAATGCATGTGCTTCATTGCAGCTTGTAGTGCTGAAACTGTTCTAAGAAGATTGGTTTATGTGACATGGGGTGGAAGTTGTTCTTAGTGGATCTTTCTGTAGCTTTAATCTAATAGATAGATGCTTAGCATGAACAGATCAAGCTAGTTGAGGTTCTTCACATACTATGTATTTCTTGTTATGAGAAGGAATAGAACCCTGTATAGTGTGATTGCTCATCCTGCTACATTGTCACTCTAATATGTAGAGTGTTTGAGGTTATCTGACCAGTTGGTTCTTGAATTAGATTCACTTGCTATATAGAAAGGATCGGACCCAGTATAGTTTGATCATTGATTCCCCTATTATGAAGCACTGGATATAATAGGAGAAGTAAGATCACAAAGAACTCGAATGAGCATTCTTATGCATCTCCAGAGTTGAAAAGGTAGCTTGCCATTTAGTGTGAACTATGTGATTGTATTAGATACGCAACCATCCTGTTTATCTGATCTTAGGCAATTCCTTATTATCTGGAAGATAGCTCAGTTTGCTTTGGATAACTTGTGTCGGTTTTTTGAGATGGACCTAACATGTATCGTTGACCGCCAGATAAGGCTGAGAGATTGATTGCAGAAGCTGCTTCATATGGGGCACAATTGGTTGTCTTTCCTGAAGCCTTTATTGGCGGATATCCTCGTGGGACCAACTTTGGTGTCGCCATAGGCAGCCGTTCAGACAAGGGCAGAGAGGAGTTTCGGAAGTATTATGCTACAGCCATTGATGTACCAGGTATTGCCAATTTGAAAATGAGAATTTCAGAGTATTAGCTACAGATGTCATATTTTGCTTTGGCTTGTTTGCAGTATGCTATTGTGTATTTGCTTCTGGATACCTTCATCTTGTATATATTGATTTGACCTCATTCTAAAGAAATACATTAGAGATGCACCGGAGGATTATTTGTTCCTTCTACCACCGTAAGACCGACATAGTGCTTTAGCTTCCTTTTATTATGTTATGTTAAGTAACAGATGTTTGAGTTGCATAGCTAGCATATTGTCTAATTTGCTCGTGGCTACAGCAGTTTTGATATTGTTGTGCTCAAGTGCTGTGGCACCATTAAATGAATGAGTTTCCCTTCTAAAATCCTTATTTTTGTGCTCATGATCACACACTTTGGCTCTTGGATGGAGCTAAGTTACGTAACATCCTTGCTTGTTGTATACTGTCGAAAGGGGTCCAATGGAACAAAGGGCAAATTGCCATTCTCAATTAGTTGTGTATCTTGATTCATTCTTAGTGAAGTGCTCTTGGAGTTTTTTAGTTTTCTGAACCCACTAAGAGTTTTGTTGCTCACAAGTCTTTGTTACACTCAATTAATATTTTACAGCATTCATCTCTTGACTATGTAGGTCCTGAAGTGGATCGATTGGAGGCAATGGCTGGGAAATATAAAGTTTTCTTGGTGATGGGTGTTATTGAAAGAGCCGGATACACATTGTACTGCACTGTGCTTTTCTTCAATTCTAATGGTACTTACCTGGGGAAACATCGCAAGCTCATGCCTACTGCATTGGAGCGTGTGATTTGGGGGTTTGGTGATGGATCCACGATTCCTGTTTATGAAACCCCACTAGGAAAGATTGGTGCCCTCATTTGCTGGGAAAATAGAATGCCACTCCTGAGAACAGCCTTGTATGGTAAAGGTAATCCTTTGCAAAAGTGTAATCACTATTATCTGTGGCTTAATCAAGTTTAGGTAAGTGTCATTTGCAATCTGGATAGGACATAAAACTTGAATCCTTTGTATTGAGGATTGTGGTCATTCCCTCTAAAAAACTAAATGCTTTCATCTTTGTAATTTTTAGTGACAAAACCGAATTGCATGACTTTTTTGCTAATTACAATGACATCATACGTACCTCCAATGCTAGCTTATAGGTTCTAGGTCTAGCTATTAAAACATCTATCATGCTGCAGGTGTTGAGATATATTGCGCACCAACTGCTGATGCCAGAGATGTTTGGCAGGCATCTATGACTCATATAGCCCTGGAGGGTGGATGCTTCGTCTTGTCTGCAAATCAGTTCTGCCGCAGGAAAGACTATCCACCACCGCCTGATTATATTTTCGCCAGTGCCAATGAGGAACCTTCACCAGACACCATTGTGTGTGCTGGAGGAAGCGTCATTATATCACCATCAGGGACTGTTTTGGCTGGACCCAACTACGAAGGAGAGGCACTCATCTCTGCTGATCTTGGTAAGAAAATAACTCCATGTTGGGAAAAAGGACCACAATATCCTTTGCAATTTATAATTATAAATGAAGCTCAAGTTGGAACTTACATGCTTTATAGTGAAGCAAAGATAATAAGTTCATGCTCTCATGTACAGATCTTGGAGATATTGTGAGGGCGAAGTTTGATTTTGATGTAGTTGGGCACTACTCAAGGCCAGAAGTGCTGAGCTTGACAGTTCGAGACCATGCCTTGAACTCAGTTTCTTTTGCATCGGCTTCCAGGGCTGACGACCTTCGCAATGGAATCTCATAAGTTGTAACAAAAAATTTCCAACTCTGTATTTAGTCTTCGTTAGTCCTAGCTGATGTAACCAGTTTGTGCACATCATTAGTCTATTCGTTCTGGAATGTTGTAGCCAATTGAGTCTTGTAATGTTGAAGACGTTGTAATGTACTTCTAAAATGCCCTTAAATTAGGCTGTTTCTGCTGAAGTATTATTCTTATCAGCGTACCTGACTTCCTTTTGTATAAGAGATTTAAATTGCAAGCAGTAACATTCCTTTCGGAAAATCCTTTGAGATAATTCTTGCCTAAGTAAGTTGTGACAAACAACTTTCTCCCAGAAAGTGGCTGTAAGATGCAGCAAATAATGAAATAATTAAGGGCTTGCCAGAACTCTCAAGAGTCAGCTTCAAATGGCTCGTTGAGCAATTGAAAACCGTTTTCCACATTCTACAATGCGTGTATTTAATCATCAATTGCTTGTACATTAAGCCAAAGGGAATATTGGTGAGTGCTTTTGAAAAACAATTTCTAAATAAAAATATTTTAAAAATTTTTTATAACCCAAGTTTATTTTTTATTAAAAAATAATAATAATAAATAATAATATTTTATGTTGAATTTTTAGATACATTTTAAAAATTTACAAAATTTTTGTATAATTTCAAGGACTTTGTTCCTTTATTCAGAAGAGCCTGTACGAACAGTTCTTGTACCGCTCTTTTTCTTCATTAGCATTTAGAAATTTGAGAATATTTTTTAAATAGAATTTTTGAGATAAAAAATATTTTTATTTTTTTAAAAATAAGTTTTTTAATTTAAAAAATAAAAATAAATAATAAAAAAATTTTAGTACGTAGAATTTTTTTATAACTTTTAAATTTTTAAATAAATTCTTTTGTAAAAAATGTATTAAAAAATTATGAATTGAAAAATTAAAAAATATTTTTTTTAAATGAAAGGCAAAACGCACCTTAATGAACTTGAGTTAGAATGTTTGTCCTCGGTGAATCTGGTTACGGCAGCAATGAGTCCTCTGAATATATTACTAAAGAGAAGAAAAGTAAGCAACTTGAAGTCATTGCGGATGACTTATTCAACAATGAAAAGGTATATAGATGTCTCAATAATAGCTTGCGCTAGCTAGCAGAAACTTTGTTGTGAACTGTCGATTTATCTTTTGTAGGCTAAATTGCGTGCAACTGTTTGCACTTCTCTTTAAGCTTTCCTTTCACGCCGCTAAATTTAAGGAAGAATTTCTTCGAAAAATATTAGCAATCCCATTTCGTGCTATAATGTTGGCTAGATCAAATGAATTTTTATGAAGATTTGAAGTTAGATTGTATGTAGGATGAATGTGTATATAACTGGTGAGCTGCTGTTAGATGTACAATGTCATTCCTTTTTCCTTGGTTGCTGCTACTAAAATCAAAACCGCTTAAGACCGTTTGAACTAGCAAAACTTGGATCACTGAGCAACCAATGCAACAGAGTTCACTTCAAATCTCTTATTCTATCTCAACCAATTTCACTTCCTTTGCAGGAGAAAACCAGTTACATTATGGTTTAACCTGCATGAGACCGACGAAGAATGGGATCATTATTACTACGAATGCATTGAAAAGGTATAAAATATAGCTAGAGAAGCACAGTTAGATCCTCTAGTGTTCTGAATATCCGGCGCCGGATATCTTTGGCCATAATTTATTATGGGAAGGTAGTCTATATTGTAATCTCTTATGATATCGACAATAGTTGCTTGGTCAAATTTCAGTGCCTACAGAGGTTTTAAAGGATAGAAGTCCTTCCACTGATTGCGAAGTGGAACGAAGCTAGAAACCGTTATTGCCTTATTTACTACCATGAAAAATCTTTCTTATCTGTTTCGAGATTGGTGAATAACAAGCGAGTAAAATTTCTTAAAGTAGATACAACTCATGTTATTATTAACAGCTCCGGGGGAGCGAGGCTTGACTGCTGAGTGCAATCGTTCACAATACTAGACGGAGAGAAGCCGGAGTTTTTAATTTCAAGGAAAAAGTATGCTTGTGATCTTAAAAGTAACAGGACTTAGAAGATAGGAGGGCAAGCCAAAAAATTTGAAAAGTTGTATAAACTTCAGTATCAATAAAAACTTAATAATCTGATAAATAAATCGAAGGATTTTTGTAATCAGATAGCTTCACCTACATAAATTAACCATGAAAAGGAAAGCTGCAATATCCTAAAATTCCTAATAATTAACACAAATGCCTAATAGTATATATCATAGAAGATAATTACACAAGTGCTTAGTAATAGATCCTGCAACACGGGTACGTAAAATGGCCGTTGATAAGCAGATCAGCCATGACCTTATACGCCGCTTGTGTCAAATGAATTCCATCCCAATTAATGTGCTCCGATGGGTTCTTGCAAACAGTAGTACCTGGAGCACCACACATTGCTAGCTCATTGAAGTTGTATGCACCACCACCAGCTCCACAGCATGCTTTCAACATAAGATCTTCATTGAAACCTGGTGACAAAATATATAAAGAATGATTTCAAGAATTGAAGTAGAGAAGGATTTGATAAGAAGTTATATGTTATGTACCTAGAGAAGCTGCATTATTGATGAGATGAGTGAAAGCCTGGAAGTAGTCTGCGTACATGATCACAACATTAGGAAATTGTAGTCGGAGTTGTTTCAGAGCTTTTTGGACTGCAATATTGTGGAGCATTGCAAGGTTGTTGAGTTGAATCGAGCAACCGTTGTGATCATAAACTTCAGGATTTGTAGATTGGATTGCTGAAAGATAAACTGGCATGCAACCGATTGGGAAATTTCCTGGAACAACTATTTGTTGTGCACCAAACCTGATCGCTTCCTGTTAATTTCATCATTAACAATATATAACAAAAAAAAAAAGAGAATCGGTTATGCTATATTTAATACTCGAGAGGCTTAAAAATTTATTCGAGAAAATCTTACGGTTGCTGTATCAATGATTTTTTGGACAACCACTGGAATCGAGCTCACAACTTGATCAATAGCTTGTTTCTCGAAGAAGATATAGTTGTAATCGTTGCCTCCAATTTCACCAACTAAAACGAGTGCATGCTTAAGCTTCTTTAAACAATCTGCAATATCATATACAAATATTATTCAGTCACGACACTATTTATATAAGAATTTTCCTCCAGCTTTTCTGAGTTCTGAAATTTAAAAAAAAAAGTTTGATACCATTTTTAGAAGAACAACTGAGATGATTCTTGAACCAATTAAACTGAACATCGAGGGAGCTGTTAGTGAAGGGAAGTATAACTCCCCTTTCTGAAAAAAACTGCTCACTAAGTGCGGTAGCTCCAGCGACGGCAAAATTAACTCCGTGAGTAAAATCAGCACTATTGTCCAAGTGTGGCTTAACAAGTGGAAGCCCAAGTGCCGTAGCTTCAAATTAATTCAAAGGTAAGACATAATAGTTAGCGCTAAGCAGTTCTAGAAAATAATAGTCATGATGGATGTATAATACGCAAATCATTGTATATTCCCTATGTTTTTTTTCTTTCTTTGACAAGTATCATTCTATCATGTTTTTATTATGTTACAGACAAATTAAATAAAGTTATTCATGATCGTGAAAGATTAATTAATAAAACAATGATAGGGTCCATAGACAACATAATTAATTCCTGATTAAAGTTAAACAAATTACGAAGAATAATTCTCTTCTCCTTCTTTAATTACTCTTATTTATTGTAAATTTAGCCAGATCGTAAGAGAACACCTATCAAGAAAACAAATAAATCTTAAAGTGCAAACAAATCAATTAACAAAAAGTTGTTTCTGTCTTCTTCAATTTGATTAACACAAATTTGTCCCTATTTTTATCACAGTTGAGACGTCTAACTCAGTATTAGGTCTTTTTCCTCAACCGAAAATACAGCTCTTTTTTTAAAAGTTGTATTTGCATGCAATGTATATGGTGGTCCTTAAAACTACGTACCTACAAATTCACGTGAATTAAAACTGAAAAACCTTAATTACGTCTCTACGATAACAAAGCTTCCACTAACTTATATACAAGAGTATATACAAGTACAACAAAGATAATCAATAATGGAGAAGAAATTAATCATTATGTTTATACGCGTACCGAGATAATCAATCATAAGAAGACCGTCGGAGCAACGACCAGTAGCGTTTCCGAAAGTGGTCTCGCCATAAGGAAGATCCTTAATTACGTCGAACCCATTGCTTCTTCCTTCTCGGATAAGATTACCAGTATCAGCAATGGAATCACCAAGACTGTATATAGCATTAATCTTGTGACACTTGCGATGAGGCGCAAATCCATGAGTGGTTGTGGTGGATGAAAGCAGCAACAAGCAAACAACAATAGATGAAACAGATAGCATGGAAGTAATGTGAGTAGCCGCCATTGTTGTAGGGCAATGGAGAAAGACAATGGAGATGGAAACAATAACGTGTTGCAGTGTTTATGTAGAGAGTGTTAAAAGAAAAAGAGTTCAACTGTTTGTGGTGTTCTTGAAGCCAACTAGCTAGAGTTCAACTTGAAAGTTGCAACTAGTAAAGTGTCTTTTGAAAAAGTGTTTAAAATAAAACAATTTCCTGAAAAAGTGTTGTTTTAATATTTTTTAAAAATAATTATATATAAAAATTTATAATGTAATGTATCTATATTTTTAAAATTTGTAGAACACTTTTAAAATATTATATAAATTTTATTGATAATGAGAAATTAAAATAACAATGAAACGCTAAATATTGGTTGTTTATCTGGTTGAGAAAACAATTAATATATTTTTAAAGTCAGGTAACTAAATGCAAGATTGTAGATGCACGGTCCTGTAAAAATTCGAAGAAGAATACAAGATAAATCAAGTAGATAGTTTTGAAAGTATATTATAAAAGCCTCAGTTTGTAAAATCTTATTGATTCATGTCGGTTGTAGGTGTAGGTAGATGGCTTGCGCTTGATTCATGGAGAGAGAGCGAGCGAGCGAAAGGAGCGGCAGGAATGAGCGACAGGGCCGCCGGAGCTTGAGCAGCAACTTGCTTGGTGCGTGGCGCATTCAGACTCTAGAAGTTCAGTAGATAATCCGTGTTTGGTTAATTCGAAGTGTAGTTCGATATATAAAGAAAATTTTTCATTTTGTTTTAGTTTGTTTGGATTATGTAAATAAGATGCTACCTAGGTTTCTAGAATCATTAGATAGAACTGGACAGTAATAAATTAAAAGCATTTCTTGTTATTGGGTTCGTGAGCAGATGGAAGTGGTTAGAACTTAGAATTTCATTATGGTTACTGTAAATGTAATGATTTTGATAATCAATGGCTGTTAATAAATTCAAAGGCCATGTAGTTGCCTATAAAGTACCTGATTTAATTTACTAAAGATTTTCATTGAGATGTCTTTTGCTATTAATTATCTGGCTTCTGATTTGGAAAAATTCTGATACATGTAAGATTTATTTATAATAGTTATTTTGTTTCACTCAGTTGTCCATATAGTTTTCTTGGTAGTGTTCATAGATAAATGTTTACTATTGCTTGCAGCTTTTATACAAACTCAAGCACTTTTTGATCGATATTATCTTGATTAAGGTGTTATAAATAACATATGTCTTGGGTAATGTAGTTAAGTGACTTGGTTTGTGTTTGCTTCTGATGTGCTGATGTATCAAATTTTTTCACTTTATGTGCTTGGTGTGCATCTGGAAGTATGAAATTCTAAGACTTGGGCAACTGTGTCAAGCCAGCATGTACGAAAGATTGACTCGCTCATATTCTTTGCTTAAAATTTGGCGTGGCTGACTGTATCTTGGTTCTTTTCTATTACATCACCTTCTCTTGGCGTTGCAGGCACGAGACATATCTTACACAATACAGGACCATGTTTATTGTAAGCTGCAAGGTGAAGACTGATCAGATATTATGTGAGCAACAGACACCAATGAAATCCAAAGAGCAAAAGGAACATCAGTTCTGACAAATACAAGAAAACCAGGAAGGTGGTGCCATATTCCATCCTGTTTGCTGTGCTGTTTGCTCCACTGAGGTTGGGGCCTTTGATCAGGATGATGTTTATCACTTCTTTGATGCCATCCCTAGTTATTCCTAGATGATAGTTCTACCATATGGTTAATTGTATGTAAGAAAGTTGAATATGCTGTGTTGGAATGTTCATAGTATAACTAAGCTATGTGAGATACTGCATCTTTTTTGAGCAGTTTTTTCTTCTATAAAAGGAGTTTCATCAATTTCAAAATCTGATGCTTCACAATGTGCTGGAACATGCAAGTAAGTAGCCTCTGTCATCTTTCATTCCTTGGGCATCATGTGGGTCTTTGGCACTGATTTATTGATGTAAGTAAAGCTGGAAGGCTCCAGATTATTTGTGTGAATTCAGATTGTTAGAATGACCTATACAATATTTGCATCTAGCTTCCTCATCCAAGTACTTTAGAAAATTGTATGGTAACTGTGTTTTAACTCGAATGCGATTAGGAGCATATTAACAAATTTAAATGTTTACTAGTAATTTTGTTAGTCATGTTGCTGTTCGTAGGGTAATATCTAAACCTGATGTTGTTAGAAATATACTACAATTTCTGAAGATATCAAATCATCTAAACACCATGCCTTCGGAATTTTAACTGTCCTTTCAGTAGAGCATAACGTATGCTAGAGTAATGTGTATTTTGGTTGGGCTAACATTTGTCATGCCTATTGTTGCCTGACTGCTCATTTTGCAAATTTGAATATGCTTTTTGTTACACTCAATGTAAGATAGTGAAATATTTGTAGGCTTTCTTTGTGAATCAGATTGCAGTTGCAGTAGAGATTTTCATATTCATTTATCGACTTATTCATGAAAGTAACTGAAACAATTGTATCGGGAAACCATGTTCCTGCTGGCTGTTTGATTATTTGGAACCAATTAAAGTGAAAGACCAGAGGGGACTCTTTCAGTTGAGGATAATTCCTGGTTTTATAAGACTTGCTCTGGTTTGGTTTCCTCTACAGTGACAAGTGTCTTGTCTATGGCCTTCGTACCCTTAATTGAAATTAGCCTTGACCTTCACCGTGCAGCCAGTAGTACTAGCGCCTAGTACAAGATCATTTATGCTTCAGGAAAAGCAAACTTTGAAGCTTGTGGGAGTTCATTGACACATGAAATGTCCTTTGTACAGTAAGTCTGTTACCTGTGTTCCTGGGGCAGATCATCTGAACTCGGTCCTTTTTCAAGACCTTTGCATGTAGGGCTTATTGTTTTAACACGCTGACATGAGATGATCAACATAGAAGTATGCATGTACATATCAGAAGTGTTCAGATGTTTCATGTATGAGTTCAAGTTTTACTTCAAGTTCTTCTACAGGAATAAGATAGCTGTCAGTGTCTCTGTCAAATATTGGCTTATTGTTTGATAGTTGGCTTGTTGCTATCACAGAAAGCCTTGCCCTGGTAATCAACCCCCCACTAACTACTCTTCTTCTTATCCACTTGAGAAAAGAGAAGGCTTTCTATTTCTGTTTCCAAATCACTATATCAACCAATTTGAGTGCAGAGGAACTAAGGGTGTGTTTGGAATTACTTATGAAATAAAGTTTTTTTTAGAATAAATAGTATTTTTGTTTTTTTTTTAAAAATGAGTTTTATATTTTTTACTTTTAAAAAAATAATAAAAATATACAATAAAAAAATTTCATAATATTTTTAAAATTTTTAAATATTTATAAAATATATATTAAAAAATATATAATTAAAAATTAAAAAAGGTGTTAAGGAAAATCTGAACCAAACACCCCCTAATAGCTGCTCTCTCCTTATCTGATGCTACAGTTACTTCCATGATATAATATAAATAGAGAATAATGAGAAGTGTTTATAAAATAGATTCTTTTTAAGATAAATTGATACTTTGAAGATTTTTTTTAAAATATTTTTTTGACTTAAAAAAATACTGATAATAAAATTTATAAGGTAAAATTTCTGTATTTTATATAAAATATTATAATAAAATTATTAAAAACTAATATAAAAAATTATTAAAAGTACTATCAAACAGTGCCTGAGAGAGAGAGTTTGTTTAGTTGTTGCGACTGTGATTATGGACCGCAGCTCCCCTTTATTTCTTCATAGCCAAAAAAAAGGAGATTGATCATACACTCAATTTTTTGTACTATAGGGTTTTTCTTTTTTGTATAAAAATGATATAAATTTTAATCATCATTCATTTTGTAGTTACTGATAAGACGTGACCCGTTATCATTTTATGAGACAAATATTAATGCGAGTCCTAGCGTGTGCGGTGGTTGTGTACGATTCAAAATCAGATGCCTTTCGATAATTGACCGTCGATAGTGTTTACTGTGCTGCAGTGACGACGGTGCGAAACTTGTCCATGGAGGATTCATCCAATGAACCACAGATTGCAGTACATCTGATGATCTGTCACGTTTTATAATGCCGATCCTCGGTGTCCGTGAAACTTCCGGCACCAACATCTACCTGTGAGTGATGTGCTGGATAAGGAGAGTGAGGCGAAGGCAGAGGAAGATTCAGAAGTAAGGCACCCACACACAAATAAAAGAGTGACAACCAAGTGCCACTTGCGTCCCGGATGCAGTTTCTAATACACCTAGGATATCATTTGAATTTTGGCTTGACAGTAAGATTCAGAGAGATAGAGTTCATTAGGAATTCTATTCTTTTAAAATAGCGTAGATATTATATTCCTAAGGAACTCCAAGTAGATAGAAAAAGTGTAGTTATGGAGTTTCATGAATAATGACCTCTATGGCCTGAATTGGCATTCGGTTAGCAGAGTGCCAATGAAAGTTCAGTCCTTTAGGGACTCTTTTAATTTGAGTTTCATTCTTATTGGAACTCCTTTAGGGAATTAGATAAGGAAAGAAGTTCTTTAGCTTTGTATCTTCTTAGTTATAAATAGAGGCATAGCCTTGAAGAGAGGCATGTAAGATTGATCTCCTAAGTAATTTTAGTTTCTGGTTATATCATCTCCAGTGCACCGAGGCATACACCTTAAGGTGTATCAACTTGGTACCAGAGCCAGTCTCATGGGAAAACGCCGCCCAGCCAGTCCCGGCTCCCCAAAGACACAAGAAGCTACCATCACTATGGCAGCTGGGGGTTCCTTGCAATCACCATCACACCTACTTCCACCAAATCTATACATGCAGAAAATGACCCTAGCCTTTGCGAGGATATACGCCAGATGTCCAACAGCATCGCGCAACTGGCAGAACAAGTCACTATGGTAGTTCTTGCGATGAACAAAAGCTTAGCGCAAGGACAATCAGAGCGGCAGCAAAAGGGCTTAATGGCTGAACAGAATCATGAAGGAAGTGCATCGGCCAACATTATGTCCAGCCAAGGTGTTTCGTGCCAGATAGCTGGACCAGTTGTTACAGAAATAAACAACGGCCTTGGCCAAGACAAACCAGAAAATCAGTGGTCTCCAGCAGCTCAACAACATACTCCAGTGAGTCGCAAACAGTGACAACAAGCATACCAAAATCAGTCTAATCCACCAGGACCTGGCTTCCTGAACCAATCCAACAACTGTCTTCAGGAACCCTATCCGTCGACACGTAAGGAAAGACACAAATTTCCTTACTTTGATGGGTGTGAACCACATGAGTGGATTTATTCAGCTAAAAGGTACTTTAACTATTACCACACTCCTCATTGGGAACGACTGCACATAGCCGTCATGTACTTTCAAGGGGAAGCTAATCGATGGTACCAAAATTTTGAACGTAACAAACCACAACATTCATGGGAGGAAATGTGTGATGCCCTGCTGAATCGGTTTGGTCCTAATGCATTCGGCAACCCCAGTTTTTGTTTACATCAGCTTCATCAAACTGGAATCGTGGGAGAGTACCAGGCTGCTTTTGAAGATTTGAGAATTAGACTGCCCCATACTACTGAAACAGACCTAATTGGAAGGTTTTGTGGAGGCCTTACAAAGAAACTAGCTATGGAGGTTATGGCCGCCAGACCAAATGACCTCCAAACTGCCTACATGTTGGCAAAAATGTACGAATATAAAACATCTACTGACCAACAACGAAGTAACCGAATCCCTCCTGTCCGTCCTACAAATTCAGGGTATAATAGGACAGCTACACAGTCAGGGATCCACTCCTTTTCTGCAGGAACTCCAGAGCTGAGTTTCAGACCAAAAACCTCCAGTCTTTCGGTGGCAGAAATAAATGCTAGACGCTCTAAGGGTCTTTGCTTTTACTGCGATGAGAAATATGAAAGAGGACATAAATGCACCACAAAACTATATGCCATTATAGTGCTTAAACTAGATGATGACGAAGGAGATTCAGCAAAAGAAGAAGAGGACTTAGCTGAGGATGCCACCCTGTCCTTAAGTGCCATCCATGGTATGGTTGGACCGCAAACGCTCCGCGTGGTAGGAAGAATCAAGAAACAGGAAGTATTTATTTTGATCGACTCTGGGAGCACACACAACTTCATATCCGATCACTTAGCTAAACATTTGAAACTCTCCTATGTGGCAGTTCGTTCCCTTAAGGTAGAGTTGGCGGATGGCAGACCTCACACTATTGATGTCCTCCACAAACATGTTCCCTTGATGATTCAGGGAGTAGAACTGGTGGTAGATGCCTATCCCTTTTCTCTAGGAGGCATGGATTTGGTTCTTGGCATCCAATGGCTAGAAAGTTTAGGAGTAGTTATGACAGACTGGCGTCGGTCTGAAATGAGATTCACAGTACAAGGAAAGGACTTTGTGCTGCAGGGAATTAGGGGAGGAAGGGTCTCTCAACTGACAAGTCTCAGTCCTAAAACCACACTATGCTCACTTCGCCTTGTAGCTGCCCTTGACAATAAAACCAAAGAAGAGGTTAGTCCACTATCAACTGATCTACAAGATATTCTGGGCAAGTTTGCAAGAGTGTTTGAAGTTCCTAACCGACTGCCCCCCCATCGATCACAAGACCACTGCATACCTCTCCTACCAGGGGCGGCTCCGGCCAACGTCAGACCTTATAGGTACCAATATGTGCAGAAAACAGAAATTGAGAAGGCAGTGGCAGAAATGCTTATACTAGGGATCATCCGTTCTAGTTGCTCAGCATTCTCTTCTCCCGTTTTGCTCGTCAAAAAGAAAGATGGTTTTTGGCGATTTTGTGTGGACTATAGAGTTCTCAATGAAATTACGGTTAAGGATAAATTTCCAATACCTGTTATTGACGAGTTGTTGGATGAGCTCCACGGTTCGCGATTTTTTTCGAAGTTAGACTTAAAGTCCGGTTACCATCAAATTCGAGTGAAAGAAGAAGATGTTCATAAGACGGCATTTAGAACGCACGATGGGCACTACGAGTTTTTGGTAATGCCATTTGGATTGACCAATGCCCCAGCCACCTTTCAGTCCCTAATGAATGACATCTTTAGGCCCTATCTTAGAAACTTTGTGCTAGTGTTCTTTGATGATATACTAGTATATAGCCGCACTTGGGAAGAGCATATGGATCACCTAACAAAGGTTTTTGAGGTGTTGCAAAAGGAAAAATTCATACAATTTCTCTAAGTGCGATTGGTTTGCATGTAGCTAGAATATCTCGGGCACATAGTTTTACGCCGGTATTCTTTGTCGATCCGGTTAAGGTGAAAGCTATGACAGAATGGCCAACCCCCGCCTCTGCTACAGAGCTGAGAGGATTCTTAGGCCTCACCGGATACTACAGGCGCTTTGTCAAGGACTATGGGTCACTTACTGCCCCCTTGACAGTCTTACTAAAGAAGGACTCATTCGGGTGGACAGTGGAGGCAGAGCAAGCCTTCCATAAACTCAAGCAGGTAATGACTTCTACTCCCATCCTTGCTTCACCTGATTTTCAATTTCCTTTTACAGTAGAGACGGATGCATCTAGCAAGGGTGTTGGAGCAGTGTTAACTCAGAACAATAGACCAATAGCTTTCTTTAGTAAGGCTCTATCTTCCACTGCATTGGCTAAATCAACTTATGAGAAAGAGCTCATGGCGTTGGTAATGGCTGTCCAGAAGTGGAGACCTTACCTATTAGGCCAGAAGTTTACAATAAAGACCGATCATTTGAGTTTGAAATATTTATTAGAACAGCGTCTATCCACTCCAGACCAGCACAAATGGCTTGTCAAGCTACGTAGGTACGATTATCAAATCGTGTACCGGTCGGGGTCGCAGAACGTAGTTGCAGATGCTCTCTCTCGTCGGCCACAAGCTTCTCTGGCGGCACTCACGACGCTGCAAACCTCCTTTTGGGATGACCTGAGATTAGCATAGCAAAAAGATGAAACTCTTACGACGTTGTTCAAAGAAGCCAGCAGCAATCTAACTCCAGAATTGAGGTTGTCCAATGGAATACTTTTGAGCAACCATCGAATCCGGGTTCCTGAGGATCCCTCCATACGGACGCAATTGCTGTATGAGGCACATAATTCATCGGGAGGGGGACACAGAGGGGAATTCTGAACCTACAAGCGGCTTGCACATCAGTTCCAGTGGCCAGGTATGACCTAGGATGTTCGCACCTACGTGGCAGCTTGCGCCACGTGTGCTCGAGCGAAATCTGAGAGCTTGCGTCCAGCCGGCTTATTGCAACCCCTACCTATACCAGACCAAGTTTGGACAGACATTTCAATGGACTTTATAGAAGGACTCCCACTCTTTGGAGGTAAGGATGTCATCTTTGTAGTTGTTGATTGGCTTTCCAAATATGCACACTTCATTCCTTTGAGGCACCCCTACACTGCTATCGATGTCGCTCAAATTTTTGCTAAAGAGGTGGTACGGTTGCATGGCAATCCAACCACCATTGTGTCCGATAGGGATCCCGTGTTCCTTAGCTCTTTTTGGAGGGAGCTACATCGCCTTCAAGGGACGTCTTTACACATGAGCTCGGCTTATCACCCATATACAGATGGGCAGACCGAGGTGGTGAATAGAGGGTTGGAGACATATCTTAGATGCTTCGTTGGTGATCAACCTCGAAAATGGATCAATTGGCTCCATTGGGCGAAGTACTCCTACAATACGAGTACTCACTCTGCCACCAAAACAACACCATTTGAGGCGGTTTATGGGCGTTCCCCACCACCGCTCATCTCTTTTCCAGCATGGGGCACTAAGTCAGACGAATTAGGGAGGCAGCTGCAGGAGCGGGACGAGATCATTCGGGAATTAAAACTTCATCTATCCAGGGCGCAGAATCGAATGAAACAGCAAGCGGATGGGCATCGAAGGGAAAAACACTACCAACCAGGAGACCAAGTATTCTTGAGGCTTCGGCCATATAGACAGTCGACCATGGCAGCCAGGCGGGATCATAAACTTCGCTTCCGATATTATGGGCCCTTTTCAGTAGAGAAGATCATCGAAAATGCAGCTTACAAATTAACTTTGCCAGCAACAGCGAAGATTCATCCGGTTTTTCATATTTCCCAGTTGAAAGACGCTCGGCATATTTTGGTTTCAGCACTTACAGAGCTTGCTAACAGTGGCACCTTACCTACGAATGGCTTCGAGGACGAAGCCGAATTTCAAGGGGTGGGAAATGATGTGCTGGATAAGGAGAGTGAGGAGAAGGCAGAGGAAGATTCAGAAGTAAGGCGCCCACACAGAAATAGAAGAGTGGCAACCAAGTGCCACTTGTGTCCCGGGTGTAGTTCCTAATACACCCAGGACATCATTTGAATTTTGGCTTGACAGTAAAATTCAGGGGGATAGAGTTCATTAGGAATTCTATTCTTTTAAAATAGCGTAGGTATTGTATTCCTAAGGAATTACAAGTAGATAGAAGAAGTGTAGTTATAGAGTTCCATGAATAATGGCCTCTAGGGCCTGAATTGGCATTCGGTTAGCAGAGTGCCAATGAAAGTTCAGTCCTTTAGGGACTCTTTTAATTTGAGTTTCATTCTTATTGGAACTTCTTTAGGGAATTAGATAAGGAAAGGAGTTCTTTAGCTTTGTATCTTCTTTAGTTATAAATAGAGGTCTAGCCTTGAAGAGAGGCATGCAAGATTGATCTCCTAAGTAATTTTAGTTTCTAGTTATATCATCTCCCGTGCACCGAGGCATACACCTTAAGGTGTATCAGTGAGCCTCAACACCTTTTATCGTCCTCGAGATTCGATCTCCGATTACTCCATATAGCTTGCTGCTTTTGCTACTGCTCCCCCTTTCTTTCTCCTGCGGTTCGTTCACTGAAAGCTGCTCCTGTTATAAACATAATAATGTTTGGATTTACTTGTGTGGTAAAAAAAAAAGGGAAAAGAAAAACGGAAGTCGCAGGCAGGTTTTTGGTTTTGGACCATTTGGTTTGTGTCCGTTGCTGGAAAGAACAGTTGCTCATATTGAAGCTGTAGAGTTTCCGTACATAAACAAGTTTTGAGCCGCTATTAATTCTCTGCCATACCTTCTTTGCCTACTAGCCCTCTGCAGCTGGAAGTTTAATTGCGGCTTAATTTTCCCATCAATTGTTATTAATTCAAGGGACCGCACCACTGACTAATAAAATGTTACTAAAAAATTAATCAGCTAGCACCGATATAATGCTTGACAGTAGATCATCGAATCAAAATAGTTAGACAATCTAATACAAGAAGGATCATATATCAATAGAAGTGAAACACAGGATGGAGTGCAAAAGAATTAATTAGTTATTGAGTAACTTGGTGGGAGTAGTTGTTGTTTGTTGCACTTGTGTTGAGAAATCAGGATCCAGATAGGAAGGAGGAGACATGGTCCGTGGGGGTCTCTGCATGGTTATAGCTGGTCCAGAAGTGGTCTACAGGCTAGAAATTGTAACTTTGGGTCCCATTAGCTCAAATTGAGAGGATGGGCAACGCTTTACTTTGGGTTTTGTTGATGTGGAGGCATTTGCATGCATGCACGGTTGGAAAAAGATCGTAAAGGGACCTTAGGCGTTTAAAATTATTTATAAAATAAAATTTTTTAAAATAAAAATATTTTTATTTATTTTAAAAAATAATTTTATTTTTTTAATGTAAAAAAATAATAAAAATATATAATAAAAAGTTTTATTATGTAAAATTTTTTTATATATTTATTTAAATTTTTAAATAAAATTTTTAAATTTTATAAAATATATATTAAAAAATATGAAATTAAAAAATTAAAAAAAATATTTAAAAAACGTAATCCCAAACGCCAATATAGAACTTGATCAATTCACTTGTTTTTACATAAATATTCCTTATTCTTTTCCTATATAAGAATTGGGATTGATCTGCAAATACGTATTTTCATATAATAGACTAATAACCAATACGAGTCAACTCCAAAGGACTCGTAAATAAAACACCTGAATTCTATAAATTGACGAAAATGGAGAGAACCCAAAAGTAAAGAAAACAAAAGAGAAAGACGAGGCTTTTGATTAAGAAACCGGTGAGACGCGTAACACGCAAGCAGTGCACTCACTGATCACTGACACAAATGAAAACGACTCCATTTCCATTGGCATCGAAACCACGTTCAATGTCCTTATCCATCCTTCAACACTTTAAATTTCAAATGCATCAAATCAAAATTTTCACTCCTCTTCAAATTTCACAGGTGTTTCACTTATGGGCTTGTTTATCTATATTTTTAAATTATTATTTTTATATTCAATTTTTATTGATTTTTGAATTAGAGTATACACAAAATTTAGACTATATTTTTTTAATTAAATAAACACAAAATTTAATATAAAATTTTTTTAGAATTTACTTTTTTGAGCTAACTCCAGTCTCAGTTTAAGGGCATGTTTACAGATTTCTTAAATTTATTTTTTAAAAAATTTAATATAAATAAATAAATATTTTAAAATAAATTTTATCAAAAAATAAATTTATTTTAAAAATTATTATTATTATAAATTTATAAAATTATTTTTTATAAATTTTTTTAATTTTAATTTTAGTTCAAACTTCATTTTTACAAAGTTAAATTTTATCTCAGAATAAATACACGAAACAGTCTTTGGAGTCAACTTTCTTGAAATAAGATCAAACCGAGATTAGAGTTTATATTTTAATTATACAGAATTTATTTTTTATAGTTTATTTATTAAAACTATATAATTAATTTTACAGAATTTAACTTTATCGATTCAGTTTTAAGAAATTTTATATTTTACCAATTAAAACACACCCTTTATAAAAATGATATGTTCTGTAATTTTGAAAATCAGTGTCCTCATATTGGTTATTTCAGATATGTAGTTGACTTAGCTTCAAGAACAGGCGAGATAAAATTAACCAAAGGCAAACATTTATACCGTATGATAAAATATATATATATATATATTATAAATCAGGATCTATATAATTTAGTCATACAAACTTAATTTTAACATAAGTTCGTTTTTTATAATCACTCTAGTACTTTTTAGTTAGTCACTGTTCACTCTTTCTTTTACAAGAATAAAGTAATTCATTTATTTTTTATAGCCATGACCGCTTGATTAAACTATATTTGTTTGATCGCTTGGTCGGATGGTGAGAAGAGAGTACCTATATCCATATAAGAGAGAAATTATAAAAAGTGAAAGTTTTACAAAATTAATTCTATCATATTTTGATAAAATAGATTATATTTAATAATTTAAATTCTGGATTTAAAATTTTTAATATTGAATACCATCTGATTTTATAAGTAATAATTTTAAAATCAAGTTGAGAATAGCATTAGTTTTTTAAGTAATTCAACTTTGATATTGTTGCTCCGTTGCCATATTATCTATTCTATCATATAAGTCTTATTTATGAAACATCTCACTTCATTACACGCATGATCACGATGATTGAGATACATGCCTCGAAACATTAGAAGATAAATCATCAATTATACTGAAGGAAGAAATATACTGAGATTTATAATGGATCACAAAATACTCTCTCCATTGAACCTTATATTAATATCAAATTTTCCATGAATAGTTGGTTATATTTTCATTGAAGCTTTTTTCTTTTCTGAAGATCTTTTTTCTTTTTTTTTTTTTTATCATAATCAGCTTTTGGCTTTATAAATCAAATGAATTAAGGTCTGTCCTTTTCATTAATAAATAAATAAATAAATTGATTTGTTCAGCTGTGATGTGATTCCCATCAACTTTAGAAGAAAAGAAGAATTGCCTTCTCATTAACAGCAAAACCAAACCAATCGAACGATCCCGAAACTGATCATCAACAATAATAATGAACCTTTCTTTTGTCGCACCAACTCGAGCAAATGCTGTTCTAATTCTTTTATATATTTTTTCATTTTATAATTTAAATTTTTTATTAAAAAGTATTTTAAATTCACTTTTAATTACATAAAAAGTAAGAAAACATTTTCAACTCTATTTATAGTAACTCAATGTTGAAATAAATATTTTATAGGATTAGTTATAATTAAAATTATATGTCAAGAGCCAGGGGTTCTTATTATTCAGACAACTATGAAGGTAAAAGGTAATGGCTAGTAAAATATTAGTGACCAAACTTTCTTGCAGTGTTTAATTAATCCTTTTTATACTTGTCATAACCAAGGACCAACAACCTGTACCTATTACACATGACACTTCACCTGATTGGGGTATTTAATTTTTGTAAAATAGTTTTGTTTAAACTTTAAAATTGTCATCTCATTAGTTTTCTACTTTGGCTTTATTAAGATTTACTTAATATTTTTTAATTATTTTCTTGTTCTCCTGTTGCTCTGCTTGTTTACTTGGTGTGTTCTTTTAGTTCAAAAGTTATTATTTGTTGTTAAAAATATTTAAAATAATTTTTTATATTATTTCATACTTAAATTAGAAATTTATGTTTTGGAAATTCATTCTATGAGAAAAAATATACAACAAAAAGGGGTCATGAGCAATTGCTTATGGATTGTTCGGTTCAACTTATCAAAAAAATAATTTTTTATTTTTATTTAATATTTTTTAATATATATTTTAAAAATTTATTTAAAAATTTAGAAAGTATAAAAAAATTTTACATAATAAATTTTTTTATTATATATTTTATTAATTTTTAAAAATAAAAAATAAAATTTATTTTTTAAAAAATATTTTTTATTTTAAAAAAATTTATTTCAAAAAAATACTTTCAAATAACTCCTAATATATGAGTGGGTTTCGTTGAGTGTTTTAACTTTTAAAAGTTTAATTTTATTTAATATTTTTTAATAAAATTTATAATTATCAATTTTATTAAAAGTTTAAATATAAAATATTAAATTATAAAAACTTATTACTTTTTTTTTAAATAAAAATAATTTTATTTTTTTAAAGTAGAATACAAAATATATTTTATTTTAAAAATTTTTTTCTATAAACATTCTTATATGGTGGGCTCCAGCTCACACATCAATCACAGCTGCAGAAGACAGCAGAAAGAAGCAGCAGTAGCACAGAGAGAAGGGGAAAAAACAGATGTGGGTCCTACCCGCATGTGCTCCTCTTATTTCCTTGCTTCCTCTCTCCTCTTTCAATCATTAGCCATTTCATCTCATTTTTCTTCTCTTCCCTATTTAGATTTGCAATATCAGGCATCTAATTATCACTTTCTGAATTTAACAAGCTTTAAAATTATTTTCCAGAGTGTTTATATATCACTATGGGGGACAACCATAAAAATAGACAACGTCTTTTCACATCTGTATTTCATTTTTTCATTGCGTGTTTCAAAAAACTAAAAAATAAAATTTATTGAAAAATAAAATAAAAATAAAATTTAGTGTTTGTATTTTAATAAATTTTAAAAGTATATTAAAAGTTGAAAAATATAATTGTATTAAAAAATATATAAATAAAAAAATTAGAATTAAATTTTTATATATAAAAATAAAATTCTAAATTTTTTATATAATTAAAATATATAAATTATTTAAACTCAAAATCTGAAAAAAAAATAAAATTATGAATATTTGAAAGACGCCCTAGGATCATACCATCACATAACTATTTCTTACTATAGTAAAACAAGCATATGACTATTTTTCATCCTGCAAATTACCGAAATCACACCTATAACGTTAACACAAACAAATAACCCCTCCAAACAAAAAAAAAAAGAAAACCGAACTGCGAACCCCAAGCCCAATATTCTTTCTTTATTTCTCTTGTCTGCAAAGACTAGACTTATAAACTATTCTATTCTATCTATCCACACTATTCTCGCTCTCTCTCTCTCTAAATTGAAATGACGACTCCTGACGGCCGCCACCACCACACCACCACCACACCGCCGTCGCAAACCGCTGTGGATTCTACTCCTACTCCTCCTTCCACAGTCGCTCCTGTTAAAAAACCATGCAAAGATCGCCACAGCAAAGTCGATGGCCGTGGCCGCCGCATCCGCATGCCTATTATTTGCGCCGCCCGTGTTTTTCAACTCACTCGAGAACTCGGTCACAAGTCCGATGGCCAAACGATCGAGTGGCTTCTCCGGCAAGCCGAGCCTTCTATTATTGCTGCTACTGGAACAGGAACCACTCCTGCTTCATTCACCTCTTCTTCTCCTTCTTCTCGTTCGCACCACCACCATCACCATTCCGCTAATTCCTTTTCGGTTTCTGTTTCTTCTGCTGTTCAGCGACAGCCGTTGTTGCCGACATCGGCGCCGTTTATCCTCGGAAAACGGTTGAGGACGGACAGTAATAATGATGATGGAGAAGAGAGTAATAATGCGTCGGCTGGAATTGGAGTTCATAGAGAGAGCAGTAGTAGTGGTAGTAACCCTAGCGCTGCTATTGCGGCGGCGGCTGCTGGGTTTTGGGCGCCGCATGTGTGGAGCTTCGGTGGCGCTGGGGCGGAGTTTCTGGTTCCCACTGCGGCGGTTGGAGAGGCGTCCGCAGCGAGGGTGGGGAATTACTTACCACTCGTCGCGCAGGGGCACCACCTCAATCTGTTGGCTTCATTTTCCGGCCCTCATACAGCAGCGGCGACAGGGAGAGCTGATGAAGATCAACGTTGACTGATCAGTGAAGGTTGTCAGGTTTTTGGTTGGCTAATGGTTAGCTTTCGTTTTTACTTTGATTATTTGTGCTGTTCTATTTCTGTGGAGTGTGGATGGACTTGTTTAGATTTTAGAGTTGTGCATTTCATTTTGGCCCACGGTCCCATTTGCCCCACTCTGTTCTATGAATTGGAATTAGAAATCCTATGATTGAGCACTCAGCTGAAGGGTATTGATGAGCCAAAAGGGCGAATTTTGAGCAATTTGGAGTTATTAAGACTGTAGCTACTCCACAATTTTGAGACAAAGCAGATCGTAAATATGAGTTGTGATGGTTGCTAATTGGCTGCTGGGATGGAATTAAGTTGTTCTTTATAGATGTGTACCATGGCAATCAGCACAGTGACAATGAGTAGGGCATTGGAGATGAAGTTGTAATGGGGGTTTCTTCCTCCCTGTTTATTTTATCTACCTTTTGTGTGCTACGGCTTGAAAAGTATGGAAGTTTATGTTCTAAGAATGTAGCTTCTATTTCAGTCTGAATATGTATTTACTATTGTTAGACTTGTAGTGGACAATAACGGGTCTCCTAGACTCTTGTATTTAGTTACGGATTGCCTTGTGTGTGCTAATGTGAAGATTAGTGTTGCATTTCTTCTCAATTACTTAAATCTGATGCTCTACCTTGAGTATGTTTACTGTCTCTGGTCTATTGTTCAATAGCTACACATGCATTTACTAAATTAAACTAAACTACCTGCATGCCAGGATCTTGCATTCTTTACTTTCTGTAGTGACTATGAGATAGTGATGATGGTATTTGACTCCGGATTTGATAGCTAGTAGAGACCGGGTAGTAATGCTAGTTTTGAGATTGTTTTGCTTGATCTAAGTACAATGAACTATGTTATTATAAAGAGCTCCTGAGAGACAGGTAGTGATGTTAATCTAAGATTGTTTTGTTTGAACCAAGTACAAGCTGACTGTGGTATTAGGCAATTTTAGAGTTACTATATTGTTGTTTGAACACCACTTATTGATGGTTCAGTCAATCCTAAAGTCAAATTCAATGAATTAGAGAAGTTGGAGGATTTATAATTTGTTTTCATTTGTGTTGAAATATAAACTGTTATACCTTTCTGTTGGATAATTGGATTCATGAAGATCACGTTCTATGCAACTTATTATGTGATGCTAACCTTGAGCTGATGATTGACGAATATGAGTTATGATACCTAAAGCAAAACGTGCATCTGAGAACCACATCAACATCAGACATCATGAAACCATAAAGTGCTATACATGTTATTCAACTGAATGCAGTTTGATTCTCTTATCTTATATATTTTTTAATTTTACTTGGTGTATGGTTGTTTATGTACGAGTGGAGTGGAGAACAATACTTCTGTTAAAAAAGAGCATTTACACTTGTAGACATGTTACTTTTCACTATGGTTAGCTTCTGAAGATGCTTATGATTTCTTATTTTTTGGTGTAAGGAGGTTGATACTTACTATTTCTTTATAAGAAGAGAAATATTGGCCATGAATTTATGATGGTTCCTTTTCCAGTAACCTTCTTGTGTCAGTTCATACGATTGATACATCCTTGTCTGGGAGCCTATTGGTGAAAAATTAATAAGGTGCAGAGCTTTTTTCCAGATTCAGGTGATTCAGTATCACAAGCATCTATTCATTTTCATGCAAGAATCTACTAGTTCTGTGACCAGGGACGATATGATTGTGAATCATGACCTCATCTGAATTCGTGCAGTTTACTAGGAATGACATGAATATTGATCATTGAACATCAGAGGACATTTGTGAAAGGACTATTTGTTGGTGGTGATAGCAATAGTCTCGTCAATTGCGTTGTAGCTGTTTTTCACTTATAATGTGTAGTGCTGGATTTAAAGATTACAGAGATGCTTGTCAAGTTTGCAATATATGATTTGCCTTGTTTTCTGCCTAGGAACTTCTATTCTGCATTCTTAGTGTAAGAGGTTTTAGATTAACTCAGGTAGTTTTGAACTCCGATTGGCGTTTGGCTTTTAGTCAGGAATAGTTTATCATTTTCAAGTCTAATGTGTGCATGAGCATTACAAGCATGTTCAAAGTAGTTTGTGGATATCCCGTTTGTAATGCATATGCAAGAGGTAGAGATGGCCCGTATGGGCTTGATTTTGTCGATGCTGTGTATCTGTAGATTTTGCTACATGTTCTATTTCACAGGCCATCAGAGTCAACTTCTTTTATCTTCCTAACTATTTAGGTTGTCTGTGCTATGAGCGGTGACGCTCTAGTTAGAAGTAATGTTGTTCCTACTTCTTCAAGTAGCCTTAGGAATTTCTTTTCTTGTGGGTACTATAGTTGTGCCGCATTCTAGCTGTTACAGAAGCCATATGTTAGCAGTTGTATAAGAACTTAGAGCAGAATTAAACATTGTCACTTCAACCTTCGCCATTAAATCAATTGTCCTTCGAAAGATGGATTGCAAAGATTTAGTAGTGCAGTCATGTTCAAGTTGGTAATGTTTTGGGGGGCAAAACCAGGCATTTGTGTTCATTTTTATCTGAATCAGTTGTAGTATTGTTTAGGCTTCAATCCTTGCAATGCATATAGCCTGTCAAGTGGGATATGGAAAGCACGAGCTGGTTCAAACTTGACAAGTGGAAGAATGAATGGTAAATTTTGGACTTCTAATTTGTAAAATGTGAATTTCGTAATCTAAACTCAATAGAATTGAGTTATGTAAGAAGTGGACTGAAGATGAGTTCGGTAAGTTGGGGATAAACTGAAAACACAGAAAGCGAGTTTGACTTTCAACTTTGACGGAAGAAAATGAGTTCACTATAATTAAAACAAGCCCTTAGGCAATTTCTAGCACATTTCAGTTCAAATAAAAGCCCTTGTCATTCATGTTGGAATCTCTATACCTCAAACAAGTCTTCTAAAAACCCAGATAATACTGCTGGCCCCTTTCTGCACGACGCCCGGCCCAAGCGGTAACATCTATTTCTTTAGTGGAAAATTTTGTATTGAACTCTACTTCGTTGTAGAACGAGAAGATCTCTTCCAAAAATCGGGGATTTCTGTCCTCCCAACAGGTACTTCTAGGCTTCATCGATGAACCTGAGTTGGCACGGTTTTACTTGCTCTTTCTTTTGTTATGTTTAGAACTTCAGGTAGCTGTTTCATTGATCGAAATAGAATTAGAACCAGATTAGCTTGACAAAATTGAAGTTTTTTTACG
Source organism: Acanthochlamys bracteata (assembly GCA_019914995.1). Classification (NCBI taxonomy): domain Eukaryota; kingdom Viridiplantae; phylum Streptophyta; class Magnoliopsida; order Pandanales; family Velloziaceae; genus Acanthochlamys; species Acanthochlamys bracteata. The sequence continues at coordinate 4,203,237 of CM034126.1, forward strand.
TTGTCCCAATTTGATTTGAAGATTCGATCGTAATAATCGATTTCCGGATTTTTATTCTCGTAATTCTTAGGTCATCTTAGTAAATCACCTAACTAGAATACCCTCACACAAAAATCTCCAATATGTTTCTTGATTTTTTATTGGAAGTGTTGAAGCTCTTTTAGTCTAGGGCGTAGATAATATCTGTTTTTTTATATGAGATTGTTGATGTTCATTGGGGATAGATTGGTGCTATTTTTTCTCTTATTTTTATCGTGAATGTGCTCTTTTCACTTCTGAAAATTGGTGATGATTCTAGTTGTTCTGATTAGTTTGCTTTATACTACCTGGTAGTTTTGTTGGTCTAGTTGGTATGTATTTATTAAAGAATTTTGAGGACTGTTTTGTGGTACATCGAAGTTGGGGATTAGGATTAATCGGATATACTACCTGGTAGTTTTGTTGGTCTAGTTGGTATGTATTTATTAAAGAATTTTGCGGACTGTTTTGTGGTACATCGAAGTTGGGAGTTAGGATTAATCGGATATACTTATATGCTTTTCGGAGACTGCAATTGCTAGAAATAATGTTATGTATTTCTCTAGGTAGCTAGGCTCAAGTAACATTCAAAGTAGAAGACAATGGGTTCCAGAGGTGCAAGTGTACTGCTTTCTAGAGCTAGTAGAATCAAACAGAAGTTGCAGTCTTCCCTGGAAGCAAGTGTGCTGGAAATCGAAGATGTATCTAGTCAGCATGCTGGCCATGCAGGTGTACAAGGAAATGCCAATGAGACCCATTTCAATGTCAGGGTTGTATCACCTAAATTTGATGGGCTGAGTCTTGTGAAGCGCCACAGAATGGTCTATGATCTCCTGGCTGATGAGCTGCAGTCCGGATTGCATGCTCTATCCATTGTTGCAAAAACTCCAAAGGAGGCAGGTTCTAGTAGTGGTTAGCTCTTCACTTCCTTTTGCCAGAATGTTCTTAGTTGCATGTTGGACAAATTCTACTTTTGAAATTAAACTGATCTGATGCAATACGATCTTATTTGTTGCTGTGAAATATTTGCTTCTTTTTCTATGAATCCTCATGTCAATGGAATAATTTGGAATGCTAGGCTCTTTTATGTATTCTCTTGTATTCAGAATCCATAGAGTAATTTAAGATGATTTAGACATGTCAAAATCACTCATACTCTTTTGGCTTTTTGCAATATGGAATTATCTCATACTGGTTTCTTCCGAGGCTTGTGGAGAATGTTCTGGCAGTTAGTTTGGGTAAGATTTGGATGTGCTAGGTACTTTTTTCAGCATCAGTTCCTTTTCGACATATCCAGAATTCGTAATAATTGTGTAAAAAAAGAAAAAAAGAAGGTAGGTAGTAGAGTGATTAAAGTTGTTTCTCTAAACTGTAGAAATGGAAGTCTTTCGATATATTATCCATCTATGAATCATCTTATGCAAGTTATACTGATTGACTTGACTTTTGTGCATTTGTCAAAGTTTGCTATTTCAGTAGCAACTAGTAAGGTCTCTGAAAGTTTACACTCTTTTATGTTTTTGTGGTCTTAGATTTCTGCACTTTGGTCATATATATTTTTACAAGCATCTAACGGCTCTTAGGCACTGGCAACGAGCCCATGGTAAGTATCTTGTATGAGCGAAGTGGTGAGTTACTAGCATGTGCAATCCTGCAGGACAAGAAGCATCTGTTGTGTATGCATAATGTTGTTGTAAGTAATTTATTTAATTGTATTTAAAAAACAATTTTAGTAATAAATTTTTTATTGAAAAAGGAATTCCAATCAAAGGTTAAAAATCAGACCAATTTGCGAGTGCACTTTAGATACATAGCACATTAAAAGATTAAACTTACTGTTGTTTTATTTGTAAAAGAAAGACTCATTCCTATACACAATTGGCGTATAACCAAAAAATAGTCTTTTGTTGCCCCCACGCAGGATCGAACTACGGACCTTCAGTTTACAAGACTGACGCTCTACCACTGAGCTATAGGGGCTTAGCAACGATAGCTAGCTGGCAATTTAGTAGTACCTACTTGTGGAAAGAACAGGCAGCCATATAGAGAGGGTTGCTATTTAGTGTTAGTTCGCGACACCGAGGGGAGCTACTACAACAACAATTCGCAACAGTTTGCAGATGGAGAAGCTCAGCGTCGACCAACTCAAATCCGTCAAAGAACAATCTGACATGGAGGTCAATCTTCTCCAAGACAGCCTCACCAAGATCCGCTCCGCCGCCACTCGTCTTGAATCCGCCGCCAACGCTCTCCACGATCTCTCTCTTCGTCCCCATGGTTCTGTTCGTTCCTTCAATTTAGTTTCTCTTCTTATAGTAATTCTCTAGTTGATTTTATCTTAGTTGATTGATTGAGGAATTGATTTTTTGCTTCAGGGAAGAAGATGCTGGTGCCGTTGACAGCTTCGCTTTATGTTCCTGGAACTCTCGATGATGCTGATAAGGTTCTTGTAGATGTTGGCACCGGTTACTTCATCGAGGTTCTCTTGTTATAATTTCCTTCTATCTTTTTGTTCTATTATTGAACAATGTTGTTCTTCTTATATTGGAATTGGATGTGATTATGTTGCAAAATTTTGCTCTTTTGGTGTTTTGGCATAGAAATTCTTGCTATTATCGGCTCAAAATTTCTCCTCTTACCAATGTCTATGTACAAGATTGTTTGAGCGTCCTTGAATATTATTATGCTTAAATTTTCTTAAAATTTCTGACTCTGAACCTTACTGAGTCTATGTGTACAAGAGATGACAAACCTCCCCTTTGATTCTTTGCATCATAAATTTTCTTGGTTTGCCATGAAACATTGATTTAGAGCAAGCTTAGGAAATAAAGTTGAATGTTGTTCTCATAATTTATCATTATCTTATTCATAGCTGTTGAAGTTCATCTAAATACAGCATATAGCCGAACTGTTTGGATGACTGATTTTGATCTAGAACATATAAAATACCTAGCCCCTGTTATAAGTTTTGCGACATGTATATGTAGAAACATCATTTTCCGGCAACAACTTCTCTTTTTTTTTCCTGGTAGATAGTATTCCAAAGGATGTGCAGAATCCATTTTTGTTTAACGCGTGGGATTCTTTTCTATTTTTAATTTTATTCTTCATAGCAAGCATAAAGCATAGTATTTTATCTCCGATTCGAAATCAGAAGGCACATATGTTGCTGAAGAACATAATTTGACTAAATTATCTGAAATTATGCATTATTTTTGTTTTTATTAGGTGCTCTAAAGAAGAACAAGTCGTGTTTCTGTTAGTAGTTTCTTACTTGATTTAATAAGACAAATTTTGCTACACATTTGTTACCAGGGACCAAATATTGCCAAATCTATATATTGCTATACTGTCCGAGCCTGGTTCTTATGTAGACATTGGGCCCGTAGTCGACAACTCTTTTCTTACAAGAAGGGTAGATTTCAATTTCCAGGGCTCTTTTGAACTGTATTGGTGCCACTGAACAGACTAAATTATAATTTTAACTTGTATTTTGCTATTGAAAATGAATGAGGATTTACAATTACTGGGACTTAGAATGCTTCTATCTTGCTTTGTGCTTTATATATAAAGTTGCAAATTGCCTGACAATAGTTGGTATTTGGATGCAGAAAACTATGACTGAAGGAAAAGATTATTGTGAGAGGAAAATCAATCTTTTGAAAACTAATTATGATGAGCTTGTAGAGGTATGAAATTTTTGAAAGAACGCTCCTCATACTCACTGATTATGCCCTCCACGAGTGTTCTTGAGTAAGAATTCAGTGTAGACGTTCCAAATATTTTCATTTTGTTATTGAGCAGTAACATCTACATATTTATACTACATGATGCTCTTAACTGCAGAATATATCTATCATGTGCATGCAAATCTGCATCAATTCTCATTTTAGTTCCCCTGGGAGTAGGCTGCAGTTTTCCATCTGTTATCATACTGAGATAGCTCTTCTCTGATATACAGGTAGCAACCAAGAAGAAAGCGGTAGCTGATGAAGCAGGAGCTATCTTACAAGCAAAATTAAGGCAGCCCACACCTGTATCATGAGATTATGCTGTAGGGGCGTTGTAATCTATAAAAGCTTTGGGATAGTTTTTCTTTATTGTTAGTCTCATTATGTTTCTGTTCCCATGAACTTGTTTCAATTTTCAACAACTGGAAATTCTTGGCATGTTATTGTGAAGAAGATTTTCAGGAAGGAGAAAGAGAGGTCAGGAAACCTCACACCATTACGTGTTATCGTAGTATACTCTGCAGTAACTACTGTTCGCATGAGTTGATTTAACCCCTAAATCGATTATAACAAGAAACAAAAGGGGCACCGTACAATGACTGATTTTGATCGTGCCAAACTTGCAATTTATTTTCTATCGTTTGTGACTGCAACTCATAAAATTAACATTTCATAGAATGAACATATTTTACTGGCTTTGAACTTCGATGCAACTGATGCAGTGGCATTCAGTTTTCATCTGTAGTATGCTATGAAACCCCGACCGGCTGTTGCCTACCAATGCCTTCTACGGCGTACAGTTCGTGTAAACTGAAGTTGTGATGGTTTTCTTATTCTCCCTGAGCTCTTGAGATGAACTGACACTTCTCTGGTCTTCAACTTAACACGATGATGGCCGCTACTCCTATAACTTCTTTTCGAACTCAATCTGGTAGGATGCGGTGACCTCCGTATACGATCCCTTCTCATTTCCCTCGCTGACCTGCGCCTTCTGACGATCTCATAACCTCTCAAAGAATCATCGCTGCTGCTGTTAGATGTATAACCTTCTTCCAAGTCTTCAAACTTGTGTCGGTAGACACGTTTGGTGTTCCTGATCTTGTGCCACAGAAAACAACTTATTTCCTCCAAAGCGTTCCAGTAAGCCTCACAGGCTGACCAGCTCATTTTGCAAACACTTGTACATACGCATTGTATGATTCCCACCTTGAATAAAAGGTAGAAGAACATAAGAGCTGGAAGAAGCAAAAGATTCAAGGGTCAGTCTCCGGAAAGTTTTCGAATTGCGTAAAATTTGGTGTCTACATTGTATAGTATAGGCAGCAGTAATTTGAGAAGAAAGATCCTAAACGTAGATGCTTACTTATGTAGGCAAGAATGGCTACCATCAAGAGTCTCACCAGGCTGGAGAGACAAAGGTTTTCTATGAAGCAAATTATGTCCCATGTTCCTTCGCAAATTTCCCTGCCAATATCCAACAAAAATTATCACAATCAAATTCTCCATTGCTTTGAAAATTCAGTTCCTTGATAATCAAACTACAAACCAAAACAGTTATTCGCATAAAATTCTTAAATCATATATACCATAGGAAGAAAAACAATGTCGAATCAAAAAATTGCAGAAAACTAGTGCAGTTACTTTAATTCCTAGAATTGAAGTTATTATTTAATTAAGAAAAGAAGCAAAGGGAAGTAAAGGCTCTTACTCGCATGATCTGCCAAAAATAGTTTTTACAGGAGCCGCGAATGCATTACCAAGTGCCGATCCAATTCCACCGGCTGCTTTACTAATCACGGTCCCCATTGAACTATGAGCACTGCAATCTCGTTGAAGCAAGCATTCACTCTTCTGTCTATCTAAACCATCACAAAAGTTAATCAAGTTCAGCGAAGAAGATATTCCACTTCATGTCAAAGATACATGGATGGAGATGGATTTTTCTGTCTGTGTATAATATGAGCGGGGAGTGAGAGAGAGAGAACTCAGACAAAATTTTTAAAATTTAAAGAATTTTGTTCCCTTTTTTTTTCTCTTTTTAGTTAGAGCGGTTATGGTTGCGTCCCTCTGCGAGAAACTAAGAACAGATATTTTAGTGATTAAATGGGCCATTTTTGGGCTCAACTCAATTGGCGCATTTGGCCCATTAATCTGGAACCCGCTGAATGCATCATTTATGAATACCTACATAGACGTTTAGCAACGAGTTTCAAGTACTTATCATTCAAATAAATACTTTTTATTTACTACTAAATTTTGTTCAGTGTTTTCTAAATTTTATAAAATTTTCGAAAATATAAAAAATAAAAAAATTATGTCCAGTACAATATTTCTTATGTTTTTTTATCAAAAAGATTATATTTGTTTTCAAAAGAAATTAATGGTATCGCATCTCGCTCATTTATAAGAGGTTTTAGGTTTTTTTTAACTCTCTAAACTTTGCAAATATATGATTCTTTGAGAAAAAAAAACTACTATAAATACTATTCTTCCACTCTTTTTTATTTTGGAATGATGAAATCCTTTATTTTAAATCGCATGCTGAATATAAATTCCCAATTTAAACAATGGCTGTGCTATACTAAGGACGATTTAGAAGTGATTACAAAATATAAAATAAAAATATTTTAATTATATTTTATATAAATTTTATTATTTAATTTTAAAATAAATAAAAACAGTAATAAAATAATTTTATGTAAATTATTTTATACTGTTTAAAATTTTAAATAATTCTGTAAATTATTATAAAATATTTATTAAAATATGAAATTAAAAATTAATTAAAAATGTTTTTAATTTTGAAAAATCAAATAACTACAGCAAAAAGTCGTATGAATTAAAGATATTTTTTAATTACGATAAAATGAATAATGTAAATTAAGATTTATAAAAGTAAAATTTAGTGCTAAGTAGAGTTAGATTGAAGTAAAATTTAAAATAATATTAAAAAAATTAAAATAAATTTAAATAAATATTTTTTATAATTAAAGTATGCCATGACCCATGAGCGGGTGTAACACATGTTACACATGATTAAATATGAATGAGAAACTATATAATTACTATCACTAATGACCTCGGTGAGTAACAACATGTTTCTTCCCGAAAAATGTGTAGAAAAGTAGGCACTTGAGAGGTACTCAATAAGTTTAATATTTGATTCAACGACTGATTGGTTCCTTATAGGATAATTTTAGTTTAATTAACTATTAATCTCAGAAGCCACTTCCGAGTTACGAGTAGAAAATTGGATATTTGTGATATTTTGGAAGAGAATGTAGCGTCTCTTTTTTGCATAGTTGTCCGACCCAGACCGATCCGTCTGGATCAGTCCGAATTCGCAAAAAAATCGTTTATACAATCGATCTGTTTCGACCAGATTTAATCCGTTCTGACTGGCTTCAACCCGATCGACCCTCCCGCCCGGATCAAACCGGGTTGAAAAAATTTTTAAAAATTAATTTAAAAATTTTAAATTGATGATATATTTAATATAAAAATAATTATTAATAGTCTTATATTGAAAAATGATATATAGTTTAGATTTAGCATTTGAATGTGATAATGCAAAAATTATAATTGATTATTTTTTATTTGTAAATATAAATTATTAGTGATTTTTAAATTTTTTATATTGTAAAATATTTAGACTCAAATATGTATATCTAAAAAAATTAGTTATATCTCTTTTATGATTTATTTATTTTATGATTTTATTTTTTTCTGATCTCCTAATTTTATTTAAAAATTTCTATTTATAAATTTTAGTTGTTATTGTTATTATTGGTGATGGCAATTATGGTGGCAATATTTTAAGTTTTACTATGATTATTATTGCTGTTGTTGTTGATAGTAATGACATAATAAAATACTTTAATTTTTTGTTATGATTGCTATAGCTATTATTATTGGTAGTATCATTAACAGTAAATTTTTTACTATAATTATTATTATTATTTAAAAATACTTTAATATTATTGACTCGACGGTTTGATCGGTTGACCCGACGGTTCAATCCGAAAATCGTGACCTGGACAATTTTTCGGTTCGATATCTGATCCGGTTCTTACAACTATGTTTTTTTTAAAAAAACATACAACGTCTTCCACATGTATATATTCTCTTATTTTATATAATAAAGTACTTTTAAAGATCATTCAGAATTGTTTAATTTACTATTTCTTAAAATATTGAAAAAATTATATATATATATATATTCTAAAACTTATGCATACTTTAGTACACTTCATGGCCGTTTGTGGCTGTGAAGACCTCCAAATCCTCAATCTCTATCGTTGAATATGAAGAATTATGAGTCGTTAACATACTGACAAAATTTCTTCTGAATCGAAATACAAATCGACCTCCATCCAGCCACTTGATCAATATGACTAAAAATATATGTATATATATGTATTTTGTTGATATTTACTATTTGTGTCATCATTATCAAGTGACCGGATGAAGGTCTATTCGTAGTTCGGTCGAGATGAAATTTTATCAATATATTAACAACTCGTACTTCTTCATATCCAACGGTAGATATTGAATTTGAAAGTCTCCGTGACCACAAACAGCTGTGGAGTGCGCTGTAGTATGCATAAAAATTAAAATATTCCTATCACTTCGCATATATATATAATTATTTTTAATTTTAATATTTTAAAAAAAGATAAAGTATATAGAAATATTATTAAAAAAATAAAGTAATTGATAATAAGTATGCTATTCCACAATCCAAAAACATGATTTTGTACCAAAAAGTAACTGTATCAAGTCAAACAAGGCTCTAATAATAAATTATCAAAACCAAAAAGATAACAATAAAGTAATGACGTAATTAATAGTTTAATACTCGGAAATTTTTTTTTAAAATGAAAAGAAAAGTAAGATAGTAACATGCACGTGGCTTGCGTACTGAATCCATCCTTAGCTTAAAATTAAATAGACTATACAAGAAAGGTTTTAGACTACTAGTCTCCTTTCTTTCCACCGCCGCCTGGGACAATTCCCTCCATTATATTGCCTTTTTAAAGAATTAATCAACCAACTAATTCATATATATATATTTATTTGTTGTTTGATATGTATGCCTAGTTGAATTTTAATATTTCTATCCCCACTGTTATAGCTTAGTGTAAGTAATTAATAAAGTATTCCCCTTCTGTTGTTACTGATCCAAGCGATTGTTGCTCAATTTGCAACCAACCGTGCATGATATATATATAGTTAGTGGGTTAATAATTTCCCTACCAGAATGTGACTATTTTTCTTGGATTTTAAATGAACGATCAATCGCTTTCTCTCTTCTTAAATCTTCTTAATTAGGTTATGTAAATAGAATTTTGGAAAAGTTCAGAGCTCATGAAACTAAAAATTAATCTGGGCGCGGCGCAAAATAAAGAATCTCCTTTCATTAGTTCGTTACGTGTGTTTCTTTTGCGTGCGTGCAAATGCAACACTTGCGCTTTCTTCGCTTTCTTTTGTTTTTTTTCTTTTTCTGAGCGGTACTAGAATTAGTGAATTTAGAAGAATGAAAGAACAAATAATTGATTGAAATGTTTTTGTTGGACCACAGCTTTCAAAGTTTGGTGTTGTTTTGCTGCTGCGCGGCGTTGGTGGGGGCGTACGACGTTGTCTGCGCACGCTACCGCTGCTGCTCTGCTGGTGCGTGATTCCGGTCGGTCCCATTTGCACAATGCAGTGACGCACAGCTGCACCGCCGACGGTGGCCACGTAGACGGCGCTACCTCCATGCATGCCCCTAGCTCTCTAGTCAATACAAACAACTTTAAAAAAAAGACTACTCCAGTTAATTAAGAGTACATTTTAATCGATAAAAACAAATTTTGTAAATTGTTTTAGTAAAATTAAGTTCCACAAAAAATAAATTGAAACACAGAAATGAATTTGAATTTAAAATCTAACAAAAAAATAAAGTTTATGTAATTAAAATGCACATTTAAGTTTGATTTGGATATTAAATTTTAATTATGTACTCCAGTTGGTTTGTTATATAAAGAATTGCCATTGATATAAACTTCTATTGATGAAATACACAAGCAGGCAGTGCCTGTTTTCTCCAAAAGGACCAAAACTACTTAATAGTTAATAGTATCTAACCAAACACATTACTTGTTACTTCTAACAATTAATGGGTAAAGAAATTGTACGACCTTCAAAATTATTACCTCAGAACGAGTGTCTTTTGTTTGCTAATTCTGCAATCATTGTTGTTAACTTGGATGTAAGCATTTTAAATGTTTAACCAATTTATGATCCAACACGTTGGCACAAGACAAAAAGTTTTAAAAGGGCCACATATATAATGCAGTTTTGTAGCGAATCGAGCATAGACTGCAACTGCAATTTTGTGAAATTTTTTTTTATAAATATTCTCAAACGTTCCTTACTTAATGAGATAAGATGGAATAAAGACTATGCATTAGATTTAAATTTATATTAGATTATTATATCAAGATTATAAATGATTTGTTGATATGATTGGGCCGCACTTACCTGCCCTTAAAACTTCTAACTTCGATTGGGATTATTTATTATTTGGTTTCTTGGACTCCAGTGTTTGGTAATAATGGCTTATATCTTTATTTTATTTTTTTAGTTAGTTTACAAATCAATCTATGAAGTGACTAAAATAGTGGCTTTATTTTTTAATATAATGTTCAATTAACTAATTAAGTAGTGTTTACTTTTAAGATTAGATCGATTCCTTGTTTATTGTACTTTGTACTCGAAACTAATAATACAACCAAGTACGAGCGTATACTTGTTCGTAAGGGGTGAGCTGCTCGTGTTGTTTCACTGCTATACATAGATGCGGTTTATTTAATAATCAAACTAAATTTAAATTATATATTTAATAACTAATATTATTTAAATAGATATTATAATAAACTTTAAAGATAATTGATAAAACTAATTCATATTATACTCAAGATAAAAAAATATTAATTTTGATAAATATATAGTTAAATAAAAAATTAATTAAAATATAATAAATATAAATATATAAATTAAATTAAAATTAAATATAATTAATTTAAAATATTTTTTAATTATTAAAATTTTGAGATCAATTTTGAATCGATCAAAATTGATCTCTTATTAAAATCAAATTCAAACTCGATTTAAATATAGTAATTTTAAAAAAAGCCGGATTATATGCAACATATTATTACCGTAATGTGAATGTCCTTTTGTTTATTAAAATAAAATAGTTTTAATAAAGACGTTTTGATAAGTTTTTTTAAAAAGTTTATTTGTGTAGCTTAAAAAAAATTATATAGAAAATTAATACAACATACAATTTTATCTATATTTCTGAATTAGTAAAAATATCTGTATATTATAAAAATTTTAAAATAAGCTAAAAACATATAACATAAATATTTATAAGCTATCCCAAAACATGCTCCTAGTGTTTTGCGTATATGGTACGATTTTGGACAGGTGATGAATTCATGGTCCACATATTAGCTAATAACCAAACATCAATTAAACAGAAGAACACTTCTAGAAGAAGAATAGTGCACTTTGTTTGTTTAATTATCATGGAAAAAAAATGGCACTTATATTCTGTCCATCCTAAGGGTCTCAACAAAACAAAGGCAGCATTGTCTTTTCTTTATTTTGCTCCACTCTTCTGAAGCACATATAGTTATTTTTGGGAGTAAATTAATCTGCAAAGTTGACACAGAATTAATAGTTTAACAGTGTACTTCAATTCTTCAACTCAAAGTGTTTCCTAATTCCATCTAACTTAGAAAAGAACACGTCCCTAAAAAGATCATCTTAGCATTAATGTTTATGTAGACGCACTTATTATTTTAGTTAAATACACATGTATCATTCAAAAAAGAATCAACATAAAAAATATACCATGTATAAATTTTTATATTTTCATATTATTAAAATTTTTTTGTAGAGCGTTATAAAAAATATGTCATAAGTTAAGCAAAATGCTCCTTTACAGTGTAATAGTAGATGAAAGGAGTGCCAAGAAAAAAACAAAAGAAAAGGAAAGAGGTGATTTCTTTCTGTGATACTATCACTTGATTCACTACAGAATAAGAGATGTAAAGCCAAGGTAAAGAATGCGAGATGATTAAAAAAAGAAAGAAAGCACTGCTTTACAACCCAACTCCAGCATTATCTATTGAAACAAAGAATTATTTGCAGCATTCATCAATAGCACAGAAATGAATTTTACATGTCTTGTTATAATTTGAATTGAAGTATCAAGGTATCTTTTATGGAGTTGTGAAGGAGTAGATAAGGACATTCACTAATAAAATTGAGTGAAGAAAAGGACACTGAATTCAAAAAAAACCACATATCGATTATGAACTTTCGATAGAGATCAATTGAATTGAAAAATACTTACTGCTGCTTTCCAGTGTAATTTCAGTGAAGAGAGTTCATTCTATCCAATTGGAGTTTTGGTTGATTGGAACAGATTTAATTCCAACAGTATCCTTCTAATGATTCAAACTACAAAATTTATAGGAAATATTTATATATTTACATAGCTAATCTGCTTAGAGAAATATTACTGCGCAGAGATTTAATCAATAAAAGAAAAAAATTGAAAAGAAAAGAAGAACGCAAGCAGAAACATGACTCTGTTTTCTTCTCTCATCGTACATAAGAAATTAATGTACATAGAAAACACAAACTGTAGTAGAACAAAACACCAACCAAGAATTAACCAAACAGCAACCACTTACCACCGTTTTATCAAAATCGTTCTTCTCTCATCTTCTGCTTTCATTGTTAATTCTAATTGATTCTCACCCAAAAAAGAAAGAGAGAAAAAAGAAAAAGCTTTCAAGAATTCCTCATCTGTTCGTAGCTTTTCTTGATGAAGTTCTCAAACTTCTTATTGAGTTCTTCATGTCCTTCAAGCAATGCTTCTCTTCCTCTCCAAGCAGCATCATTCGTTTTATCTCTCTGTCTTCCTTCTCTATATGTTCTCGATTTCCTCATCTCATTCTTCGCTTCCTCTGACGCCGTTGCTCCTTCGGCGTCGGTGGCAACGGCTGCAGTGGTTCTTTCGAGTGTTTTCTCCCAAGTGGTACTCTTGTTTAACCGTTTTCCAGACATGATAGTTTGCCACATAGCATCCATGGAATCCCCGTCATTCTCTTCATTGTCTCCTTCTGTCGTCACACACGAATCATCAGAAACTTCACCAGACATTTCGCCGGAACTTGACGGCGCTACCGCTACTGGTACCACATCCTTAGTGTTGGTCTCTGTCGCTACTAGATCTGAATAACTCTTCTGATCTACAGTGCCTTCTTTAGTCTCAGACACAACTTCTGGATGTAAATGTTCAATCTTTTCGACTTCATGGGTATTATCAATCTTGGGCTTGTTGATCTTGGTCGTCGGGATAATTGAAGCAGAGTTAGAATGCTTGTTAGTAAACTGGTAGTCTTCGCCGTGATCGAACTTGTTGTTGGAAAGACGATAGATTAAGAAAACAATAAGATTAACAGCGAGGAAAAAGAAAGGAGGGGTAAGCCAAGACTGAAGAAAGACGAAGAACTGCGGCAAAGTTGAAGAGAAGAAGAAGATAATACGTGGACTAGAGATCCACGTCGCCATGATTGCAGCTAACAGTAAAACTGTGAATGCAGAGAACTTGAGGATGTCCATCTTCATAAACCATGCAATTAAAATCTCACGAAGGAGAAGAACAAGAAGGGATGAAGATGAAGAAGTGTCCTTGATATATAGAAACAGAGCGAGAGAGAGAGAGAGAGGTGCGGCTGCGAAGTGGATGGTCGGTTATAAAAGGGAAAGAGGAGTGCAGAGATCCTGCGGTAGAATTTGGAAATTATTCAAACGACTACACTGGCATTCTTTTTTATAAGTATATAATATAATTATATTTTAACCATCTCAAATGAATTTTATGTGGTTATTTATCATCCATATGAATTCGATACTCAAATATACTTTGTTCGTACGTACTAATTAAATATTATCACATTTTATGTAGTATAATTTATAAAATTTGTAGAAAACATATATTAATGTAATGCTATAAAAAGGAAAATGTACTTCTGTTTCTCTAACGCCCAAGTTAGGAATCGTCGTTCCAAGTTATTAGTATTTTAAATTAAAATATTTTTTATATAAAAATAATTTATAACTTTTTCTAATTATAAATTTATTATTTTATTATATAAAAATATTTTAATAAAAATTTTATATGCTTTTTAGTTTTAAAAAATAATTTTTGTTAGTAATCTCAAACGTTTGTATAAAGGAAACTACTAGCAGGGCGCCAGGTGATCATCTTTGTATTTGTTGCTCTTGCGGACTATCTGACAGTAGTAGGTCCCACCACTTTCTCAACGTAGACGAATAGGCGTTACAAGGACATTTCTATTCGAAACGGTTTTTCTTTTCAAAATTATTTGAATAATTTTTTCTTTTTTGTTATTATAATTTTCATTTAAAAAATAATTTATGACGAATTTATGTTTCAAAATTTTTTTATAATTCGCTTGAAAAGGGGGAAAGAAATCGTAAAGATGATAAAAGAATAAGCTGCTAACCCTAATGCTTACCTATATTTGCCTGAGTAGTAAAGCAAAGACTTTTGAGATTCCAAGAATAAAAAGTTAGATTTTTTTTGAATGCCTTCTGGCTCGATTAGAGCAGCGTTTAAAAATTATTTTTTAATTTTTTTAATTTTATATTTTTTAATATATATTTTATAAATATATAAAAAATTTATTTAAAAATTAAAAATATAAAAATATTCTACGAAATAAAATTTTTTATACATATTTTTATTATTTTTTAAAATAAAATTCATTTAAAAAAATAAAAATATTTTTTATTTAAAAAAATTTTATTTCATAAATATTTTCAAATACGTACTCTTCGGCTATTAAAGTGCCGTTTGCCATTACTTATCCAAAAATAATTTTAATTTTTAACTTTATATTTTTTAATATATATTTAAAACATTTAAAAATTTTATTTAAAAATTAAAAAAATTAACAAAATTTTATGTAATAAAATTTTGTATTATTATTCTTTTTAGATAAAAAATTATTTTTTTTAAACAAATAAAAATATTTTTTATTTTAAAAAAATTTCATTTTAAAAACACTACAAAACAGCCGCTAAGTATTAACATAAGAATCTATTCTATATTGCTTATTTAGAGCCCATTTGACATTTATTTTTCCTATTTCATTCTATTCTAAAGTTTCTTTTCATTTCATATTTTTTGATAAAATTTATAATATTTTATAAAATTTATTTAAAAATTTTAAAAAATTTATATTATAAATTTTATATTATTTATATTTATTATTTTTAAAATAAAAAAATAATTTTAAATAAAATAAGAATATTTTTTATTCTATAAAAATTTTACTTTATAAACATTTTTAACTCTCTAATCATCGGCATAGAGAAGACAACTTTTGAATTCGATAAACATATTTAATTAATAAAATTGATTTTTACAAAATTAAGTATTATGAAATATAAGATAAAAATTAAATCGATAAGTTTTGGATAAAACTAAGTATAAAAATAAATTTAACTATAAAATTAGGTAAAAACATAAATTTCTTACAATGAAATATACCTTTTAAAAAAAAGGTTGTGTTTCTGGTAATAGTGTCTCACTCGATTTTAGTAAGACCAAAGTATGCTAAAACTTCGTTAACAGGGACCCAATATTACCATTCCATCTTGCTTACGTACTGTCCGAGTTCGGTCCATACGTAAGCGTTGGCCCCGTACTGCAAACTGCCCAATTGCATTCCCAACACGTCAAACCATTCGGTCCACTCTCTTTCCCTTTATAATTTTTGGATTATTATTATTATTTTAAATAATATTGTAACCCACTGTCTTCTTTTTTCTCCTTCTATAAAACCCACCTCTTCACTTCAAAACCAAAACCCCTCACCACTCTCTTCTTCTTATTCGTCGCTGCTTCGGGTTTATCACAATGAGATCAATGGTGGAAATACTGCTTCACCATGTCCCAGAAAAGAATAACAAATTGAAAACCAAGGTCTCGTTTCTCACCTTCACCTTCGTGCTTGCTGTTCTCCATCCATGGGTTTCAATACCAAACTCTCTTTCTTTCCTCTTCTATTCATTCCAACGTTTCTCCGTTTTCTTTGTTCGTTCATACCTAAACCCTCCTTGTATCTTCCTTGCTGTTAATCTCATGGTATTTCTCATATACCGTCTTTGCGTTCGTGATAATTCGTTCTGTAACACACCCAAAGTTGATCAAGTTGTTGGAGCAGCAGCAGCAGGACAAAGTTCTGATAATACGAACTCTTCCAATTTTTCGGCTTCGATGTCACCAGACACAACAAGACCTGAAGAACAAGAGGAAGAGAACGATTCGATGGATGCCACGTGGCAGGGAATCATGGCTGGTCGGCGTCTGTTGAAAAGCGACAGTTGGGAGAAGAGACTGGAGAAAACGACGGCTATCCCTGAGAGAACTCCAGCTGCCCGTGAAACAACAACGAAGCCAGCACCGGCAGCGAAGAAGGAGATGAGAAAGTCGGAGACTTTCCGCGAAGGGAGACAAAGAGATACCACTGATAGAGGGCGGAGGTGGAGAGAATCATTGCTAGAAGAGCAGGAAGAACTCAATAGGAGATTTGAAGCTTTCATTCGTAAAACTCGACAGCAGATGAGGATGCAGAGTCAGTGATAAATAAGATCTTGCATGAAAACAGATCGGAGTTGTGAGATATTATTGACGTTTGTAATATAACATGTACATATCTGGTGCGCAGAGATGGTGGAGTTGGGTGTTAGTAGTTTGTTTTTGAAATAATGAAGTTGAGAAAGGTAAGGAAAAAGCTAATAGATGTTTGGAGAGGGAAAAAGAAATCCAAAATTTCTTCTGGTGAGTTAGTTATCTTTCTCTCTTCCAATATGTATTTACTTTGTTCTATGTAGTTCTGTAACATAATCTCTGAAGAAACCTGAAACTTCGCCACTACTGGTTTGTTGAACCTATTATATAGTTTTTCCTTTATATTAACAAGAACAGTGGGTGATTGAAATACAAATTCTTCTGGACAAATAGAATGGGGTGTTAATCCAAACACACTGTACAGAAATTGAATTGGAGTTGAAAGCTTTTTGACTAAGTTTACTGGAAAACAGCTGTACTACTATTCTTTTCTGTTTGCTTCCAGGAAAAGCTTGGATAGGGATCTCATTTCATGATGTTCTTCTTTTGTCGTTTTGTTGTTTCTTGTTTCATGCTTTTATTACAGCTGCTAAAATTTCACAGAAAGTAGATGATTCAAAAATTTTCCGGAATTAGTAGTAGTATTTTCTAAATTCTTTCCCCTTTACGTTCTTGTTACTGGGATCTGAACCTTTGTCCTGCGTTCTTTTGCAATTGAAGCAGCTAATGCTGGAGCTTTTGTAAATTGGTTGTTGAATGTGGTCAGAGAGAATCATCCATGCTTCTTCTTTCTTCTGGTAGTGTTTGATAAAATGGTAGAACACTTTTTTCTTCTTTAGCTTTTCCCTTACTTGTTCTTAGTGTCATTTGTTATGCAAGTCAACTGCTCTTTTAGAACAAAAGTGCTGTATATCTACTGTTCCATATTTACTAAAGAAAATTGAATGATCATGTTAATTGCCTCTTTATAGCTGTTATCTATAGCTGTATGTCCATATCTATCTTTTTCTTTTTGAGGAGAATCCATGTCCACATGTGAAGTTGCTCAATTTATCAATATGGCTTTGGTATTGGATATACCTACCAACATAAGAGCGGTACGTTTTGGGCAGGAGCTTGAGCGCAAACCAAAAGGAAAAACTAAAAAAGTCTAAATCTGGTATATGGATGGATTGTTTGCAGATGAGGGGATTGAGTTTTGTGCACTTTGGAACTAAGGTGTGAGGAAAATTTTCAACCAATCCAATATTTTATGGATTCTGCACTCTGATATATGAATTTCTGTTCTTATTGTTCTGCACTCTGACAAAGCAACTCCTTATGTCTCCATCTGAACTTTTACACTAGAGAGTAAGAGCAGTTTAAATGTAAAGCTAAGAGCATTTCCCCATTCTTTTTATTTAATCTGAATATACTTTCATCTTTCTACAGTTTGCTGTATCTTTGACACTAACAATCTTACGAGCTACAATAATATTCTGCTAAGGACTACTAAGAAATCCATGAGGTGTAGTTTTTCATAGATGGATATTCAGTCTCAGTTTGATGATAAAGAGGCTAATTCTAAAAAAGGTGGAGAAACAACTTACTTTGAAGGCACAGGATTTTTGTTGTGCTATGGTACTTGTGTTGGTTGCAATCAGTATCTATAAGAGCGCATTTTAGTTTGTAGAAAGTGAATTCCATAAAATTGAATCAATGAAATTGAATTTATTAAAAAAAGTGGATTAGAGATAAATTTGGTGAGTCCAAAGTGAATTGAGATACCAAAAGTGATTTCGAACTTAAAATTTGACAGAAAAAATGAGTTCAGTAAAACTAATACAAGCTCTAAGTCGAAATTTCAGTAATTCTGAATCTGACATGGGTGAAATAGTTTGAAATTATATCCTTAAGATATCGAATGATAGAGGCGTGAAAGTGATTGGGAAAATTTGGATGGTAAAAGTCAGCTTGTTCTTTTGTTCAAGTTAACTCACTGATAAGTTTGTTAACATGGATCTAAGCCAATGGATCATTAACATGCTAGATCTAATAGCCTACCTATGACTTCGTCCTTTGAAACGTGTTGGTGGCTTTAGTCGGTAACGTAAGATTCATGCATTTCTATATTCAGTCATAAAAATATGCACCAGTGTCTTTTTATTTACATGGTTGTTGCGGATATTTCTAACTACTGATGCTGATCTCCTTTGCTCCATAATGGCCACCTTATTAGTGACATGACAACTATTGTTACATTGTTTATTATTTACTATTGACTAATGTTTTCTTTCTTTTGTTAGCTATCGTTACATTGCGTATATTCACTATTGAATACTTATTCTTTCTGTTGTTTTTTGTTTCTTTCTTTTAGAAAGTTGAGTATAGAGAGCAGGGATGTCATAAAGGTTTTCTTTTTCGAGTCATGTTTGGCATGTCATAAAATTCTTCGACAGTGCTGTAGATATATTTTTTAAAAATTCAGAGAATACGAGTGAATTGTATGAAATAAAATTATTATATATATAAATTTTCTAAAAAAACATCTGAAACTTTTTTTCGAAATTTACAAAAGTTATTTGGTTTACAATTGATGGTTATGCATAACAAGTTTAGCACTTGATTTTACTTGGCCTTGCTCGCCGTGTTTTTTCATTTTACTTCTACTGCTTTAAACTTTTTGCAGTTGCATGAGCTTTTGTAGTACCTGAGCAAATATGCAAATTTGTCAACTGTTCTAAGTTCTAACTTAAGTTGAGTGTACTGACACTGCAGAGTTTGGTGTTCCAATACTTCAAATTTATTTGCCCTGTAACATCCGTTAAGAAACATTCTTCATGCGGTTTAGTCCAATGGAAGGTAATAAGTCTTGTAAACCATCAAGTAGTTGGCATAGTTTTGGAAACAGAGCTTGTTAATTTTCCATTTAATTCAGAATAATCGCTTTGTTTGCAAGATTTTACCATCGATTCTTTAATTTTGAATTAATTTTAGGATATTTTTCATTGGGTTTAAAAAAACTGTCTTTCTGCCTGTAACAAAGTTTAATTCATGTCTCTGAGAGTGTCTTCGTTCAACCATAATCGAGGAAGATTAAAGGTAAATCCCAAAAAAGTGAATGTTATATAGTAAATTGTAGGTATCACTCCTGATTTATGGGAAAGTTATTGATATATACTTCTCTTTTGATAAGATGGACCATTTTTTTGTATTAATTATTCTGAGTGTTAGCAATTGCTTTATTGTGAAATGTAATATAACATTGGCATCATTTTTCTTATGGGTAGTTTTCTCCATCTACACAAGATATCAGTTGATGTTGATTTGGATGGAATTACTTAACTCAAAAACTTGTTATTGGCTACTTCTAAGGAATGACTGCAGATTACTTAAGAAAGACTATACTCTAGCCAAGTTACCAATTTCAATATATATTGAGAACTTGTCATTGTAATTGGTATTGAATATTACATTAAATCAATTCATTGTACCTCCATCTTTTACAAGTTAGAAGAAAAATATGAACAATTAGTTGTTAAGGTCCCTATTGATAATCAGCCAAACTTGTAGGAAAGGGAGGCAATTCAGTCTATAAGGGACCAATGACAGCTAAAGGAGGTTAAAATATTTGGGATTTCTTAGCCTTAGTTATGGTTACATCAAAGAGCTGAAACTTGGGCGAGGTTCAGGGTCACTTTACCCAGTTTGCTATAGGAATTAACTGTTGTTCTCGATTCCAAAATTAATGAGAATTTGCAAAACTCAACCTTTTGTTGTTGTTGTTGTTGTTGTTGTTGTTGTTATTATTATTATTATTATTTTGTTTTTTCTGCGTAGTCCAGATCTATGCAATGAACTTGATTCGCTTCTTATACAAAGGAAGTGCTTCCAAGAAATAAGTTGCCTATAAAAAATAACTTAGGGTGGTCACAATCTTTTTATTCAGATGGGAAGACAAAAGGCTTAAAGACTATAGTAAATGTTTTTTGAATGTTTCCTTCTTTCCTTTTATTTCAAGTTCCCTCCTAGAATTTTATAGTTTAACGTTTGTTCTTAAATTATTTCTTCCAGTAAACTTTTCAGGATTCCTCTTCATGCACAAAGGCCACCAATGTTGGAGTATAAATTGTGCTTGAGGCATGTATTCAGTTGCATGTAACTTAAGGTTATTATTCAAGCTTACTAGGTTAACTCATTTTAATTTCTCTATACAAAGCCAATTCAAATTGATCGTAGTAATTTTCCCATAACTTTTTTTTACTGATGTGTGAAACAGTTAAGGATGACTCCTGCTTGATTCCGGTGTCTCTTTCTAAAGGTGATATGTTTATGTATTTTCTAATTTCTTCAGTTAAGTATTCTGCTACGTCATGGTTTAGGAAAAAATCAGTGCAAGCTTCAGCATCAGGATAGATGGAGACACTAAGGGAAGGTACGTGTAAATCCCTCCGATGATATCTCCTTAGTTTGCTGTTTAAAATTTCTACGCTCAAATCTATTATTTAAGGTAATTGGAATTGACTCCTATAGGAGGAAGATGCTATGCTATTTCGTTGAAGTTGATTTGCAGCAGAAGTTGCAAATAGTTAAAGTCTTCTATACTGTTCTGTTGCTAGACGTAAGATATTGGTGATAATAAAACAATAAGGCTGAAACATGTACCTGTCACCCCTTGCGGAAGCAACTAACTAAAGCCGAAAATCTTTAAGAAAGATCTAAGCATATGATAAATTTCTGTAACAAACCTTTTGTTGTACTACGATCAATATCTTTAAGAAGACTTCCATCTCATTGGCAGCAATGCTATTATTTATCTGTAGGATTATTAAAGTTTCTATGAACTGTGGTATGTGTTTCCTGTTCTTTCTTATTTATGAATCCATGTAACTCACCAGGAAAAATATGGTAAAATATCAGAATAGCTGCAGTTTTCTTAAACTTCTGATGGACATCCATAATTAAATGACACAGGAAGCGAACCGTGGTTGGGGAGTTGTGAGACTTGAGTAGTCGCATCACTAAAGGTAGTCGACTTTCTACTTGAAGACAATGACTTAGCAACACTAGATTAGTCTGCAAGGTTTAATGAATATTCATGTTTCTACTAACACGGAGCCAGAAGCAGGTTGAATTCAATGAGCAGGAATGTGTATGAAAGTAAAGGAGAGTTTATTACCCAAAAAAGAGTAATGAATGTATCAGAAAAGGTAGATTTCATGTTCGACTAACTTTGGTTCTTTTGAGCTGTATCAAAAAGGGTAGGACCATATGAAGTAAAAGAGAGTTTATCGCCAATATAGAAATTCTTACAAGAAGAGTAGATTCCAATTCGAGGGCTTAACATTCAAGTAGACTTGTATTGGTAGTTGGTGGAAAGACTACTTAATTAACTAATCAGTATCATAACGTCTAGCCTGAATAGTGAACCCAGGTTAGTCAGCCTCTATCCAAATGGAATGTTGTGCACTACATATGCTGTCTCAACTGAAGGCATAGTAAAGATTCTATGAAAGATAGTTTTAAGGACGACAAAGACTGTAATACAATCTGGCTTTCTTTCCATTGGCTCGGACTATAACATGGTAAAATAATTACAGGCTTTTTAACATTAGTATCTGTCATTACCATTCCCTATTTTCAGAGAACATCTTCTTTGTCTATCACCTTTTGTGAAGTCGGACAAAATAGTGCTTGAGATACTCCCAAAAACTTATGCAATGGATTACTTTTTCTTTTATCTTTTATCCGCAGGGTCTGTAATTGGCATTTACATGCTTGTATACTGCTTCCTACACAAACAGAGATGTATCAAGCACAGAGAGAAGGCTTATACCATTACTAGATAGGAGATGAGGAAACTCTGATGTAGATCGATGTTGGTCGATTCGAGTGTTGAATGTGATAGTGTTTGGCGATAGAAGGTACCGTTGCTGTACTCCACTGCTCACCTACTTGCAAAACTAGACAACCAGTTGTCATTCATGGAATTGACTTCTCATTTCCTAGTCAATGTTAGAAATATCAACGCTGCTTTACGTTAGATTTGTTTTTTAAGTGATCTTCCACTCTCAGAAGCAACTGATCAGGTGATATTGAGACATTAAGGCCCATGATTTCCTTTGAGAAGCTGTCAAATAAGATTAGGCTGTACTTTGCCATCAGCTAATGCTTGCGTTGAAGCATTCGGGCAAACATCCATTTCTTGCAACAGGCCCACCTTCAAAGCATCGCCAGGAGTCGTTATCAGAGCAAAAAGCATCTAGCAGGTATGCTGGAATCTACCTTTTCTGTTGTTTTCTGTCTCATTTTAGTTTTTTTGGTATAACTAAATAATATATCTCATGTCCAAGTGTTCCTGTTTTGGTGCTTTGTTGTTCTACTTATCATATATAGAAGACAGTCAGAACCATAATTTGATATTAATTCCGAGTTTTTTCAGGTAAGGTGCAAATGCCTAAACTTATGAATGACCAAAGTAAATCTTTGTTGATGTAGGAGTTCTTGTGCTTCACACATTTCATATTGCTTAGTTTACTCTACAAAATATTTGAACAGATATTATTGCATTATGTAATATGTGTTTGAACGAAAAATTGCAAAATCAGGATTTAGAACTTAGTGAAACGCAAATTTGGGTTGAAAAGATTATATAAGATCTGTATCAGTACTTCAGAGTAGGTAAGCAAGTTATGATATAAGGAAGAACAATGAGCTTGTCCAACGAAAATTTACTTGGTTTCCTAGGGACCTGTATCAGTATAAATGTTAATAAAGAGATTTCTTTTTGCACAGCATATGTTTATTATTACAATAAATGGCATCTAAATGGGTAACTGTAAACCATTAGCATTTGCACAACTGCGATAGTGACTATTTGTTCCCTTTATGCTTTATGCATCGTTCCCTGTTGTCTAATAGCTCTTAATGTGATATGATATGCTAATGTTTCTTTGCAGTAGCTGCCTCCTTCCTACTGGCATTTGATTCTGATGTTACATCGCATACCAATACTATTCCTTATTGCATTATCAATTACAATCTCGTCAAGAGGTGCAATGAATTTCTACTTATTTCACTGACAACTGGTTAGGATGGAGAATAGATGTGCTTTACACCCAGAATGAAGATCTATGTTATCCATAAAGCTTGCATGGAGAAATCTTAACACCTATGCCTTGCATTCCTTTTCGCCTCTATACTTGGCAGTGTAGTAATCTGTTACGATTCGTTTGCGTTACCTGGGAGCTATCTTATTCATAATGCATAGCTCGGTTAAAAATGTTCTGTATCCAGGTTCTGTAGCCAGTTGTTGCTATTTGATGTCCAATTGAACTGGATGTGATACAGTTTTTTCTTTTTCTTTTGTTTTTCAGCATATGGATGCATCAATATGTGTTCTCGCAACGTTATCGAACAGACACAACTTAGTAGGATCAAGTCATATCATAACGATTGTTGGTCCTTCCACAAACAAGTCTGAAGGCTCAGCACCGACTTTTTTATTTTCCAGTACTAGTCTCCGGTCCCATTTTTCACAAGGATCACTGGTAACAGGTAACATTTTTTCAGTATGTGGGGAAGAAAAGTAACTTATGAATCTTGTGTTTGAACTTTTAAATGGTTTCTGTTTGATCACTGAAAAACTTTTACACTTGATCCATGTGCCCATAGCTCACACAGGACATCTTTACCAGAATGCGACCAGTCCAGATTTGTATGAGATAAAGCTAAGGGTGTATTTTTTTGCGTTTAAAATAAATTATTGAAAAATAAGTTACTATAAAATAAATTATTATAAATAATTTTATTGAAAGTGATTTAAATTTTTATGTAGATAATGAATTGGAAGTGACTTTTTTAGTTATTAAAAAAAAAAGAGTTGTAACGGTGAAAAATCACGCTCAAAAGTGTTCTTGAAATTACTAATTAGGATACATGTATGAACTAACTATGCTATCGTCTCTGGATTAAATCACTGTAGGTGCCTTTTTATTTCTTCCACCTCTATGAAAGATCAGTTAGACCGAAATTGCTGTTACTCTTTTACCTGGAAGTTTGTGCCCCAGTAACAAATATGCCTGTAATGAACTCATCAGTAGGATGGGCCCAATAACCACAGGGCTGTACTCGACCCAGTTATAGAGTTAGAGTGCGTTTCTTTGACTTTAGAACTTAAATTTTTTTAAAAGCAGGTTTATATACGATGAATTGTTAGAAATAATATTATTAAAAATAATAATGAAGCTAATTTTGGTTGGTAGAATGCTCAAAACTGTAGTGCTTCTACTAGACAAACAAACAAAATGGACAACTTTTGCCAATGATGACAGTAATACACGTACAATAATAATTAGTTGAAGTAGGTGTTTGTTCCTGTTTATTTCCTATATTTGATTACTATAAGCTGACAGACACTAGCCTCAAGTCACGTATCATAAGCAGCTTTGTTTTTTCATTAGAGCTTCCACCTAATTGAGTTTTTGTCTTGGTAAAATTCCGGAGACAATAGAAATCAATAAATGTAATATCAAAAGTAATAATTAAAATATATAACGGAAAATTTAAATAAATATATAAAAATAAGTTTTGATATAAAAATAAAAATAAATTCGGATTGGTGATTAAATAAATAAATATTAAATTTAAAATTTAAAGAAGGAAGTGAAGTTTAGTAGTTTAATATGCTTTTATTTGTTCAGATCTTAAACTTTTTGTTTTTCTGGGCGTGTTTACAACTTTACATACTTTTTAACCTTACTTTTCTTCACCAAATATTTTATTTGTAAATCACTTTTGAAAAATAAATAAACATAAAATTTTAATTTAATTTTTTCGGCCAAAATTTTATTTTTTAAAATTATATTTTAAAATTAAAAATTTTAATTTGAAAATAACTTTATTAAACGTTAAATATAAAATAAATTTATTTTTTAATTTATACTTTAAGTAACTTATTTTTTATAAAGTAATTTATGAAAACTCACTTTAAAAAAAAAAGAAAAAATACGCACTTTAAGAATGAGACCATTACGAAAACTTAAAAGTATTTCAAAACCAAATGAAACAAAGAACATTCATGCTCCTGTTCTCTAATTATACGCCTCGTGCCTTGTTGAATTTCTTAAAATCAAACTCCACTTATTTGGATTCTTTCGAAGTTCAATAACGCACGAGATTTACACCCTTTCATAAAATACTGTCTAATTTTTTTGTAAAATGAATTTTTTGGGTAAAAAATATTCATATATACCTCACCAAGCACGCATGCCTCTCTTCAGCACTTTGAACACATGCAATTACTTCATATAGGCACGCACAAGAACATGGCCGGCATGCTACAATTAATCATTAATCCCATTTATTTCTGTTGCTATCTATCAGTTTATGCAACTTATTAAAACCTTTACAATATGATCACTTTTTAATCGTTGAAGAATGCTTATAAATTTAAAATTTACTTCAAATTAATTTTTTTTTTTTGGTTAAACAATCATTTCGCTATAATCAAAGGCCATTATATGAGTGAAATATAAGAAAAGCTTTGATACATATTACAAATCCACCAAAAGAGAGTTAAAAAAAACATTAAATAAGAAAAGGGAAATGAAGCTCAAGAAGAGAAGGTGAAAGGAAAATGCAAAAGCACATGATTTGAGATTATTTGGCCCGTTTCATTCTACAAAATTTTTTTAATAAATTTTTTATAATAATTATATAATTTATTTAAAAATTTAATATGGTAAATTTTTTATTTTTTTTTCAAATTAAATAATAAAATTTATTTAGAATATAATAAAATATTTTTTATTTAAAAAAAAATTATTTCATAAATAATTTCAAACAGTCGCCTGATATGTGAGCAAAACCTATCAATTATGAACGCGAAAGACAGCTTAAGGTCCGGAAACAAGCAAGAAACAGCAGGAAGGAAGACAGCATGTGAAAGTGGATCCTACCCATGTTTAATTATTATGACTGTATATAGATGCAACTGTGCAAAGCCATGCTTATTAACTACTTCGACTAATATTATATAAAAAATATTTAGTAGTACTTATAAAATAATTTTTAAAAAATAAATAATATTTTTATTTTATTTTGAAAAACAAATATTATAATTTATATTATATATTTATCATTATTGCAAATCTCAACTTTGATTTGCAGAGGATCTTCATGTTTAGAGGATGAAGAAAATTGTTGGATATATTCCTTTGCTGTTTTTTTTTAACTAGAATCTTTGGAATGCTTACTTATGCTTGAAATTTAATTATTTTCACCAAAAATATATTGTAAAGATTTTTCTGTATTTATTTGTTATTAAAAATTTTATTTCTATAACGTAATTTTAAAATTCACCGTCTATAATTATATTTTCCACTAAATTTTGTTTTGAAACTCATTTCTAATAAAACCAGTACAAAAACTCAAACTCATTTAAAATAATTATTTTTAAATAATTCACTTTTGATAATTTAGTTTGAAGCAAAGTAAACAAGTCTTTGGTACATCGTGATAAGAATCGGTCTCTTGTAATCTGTCTATGTTGTAGAATTTTTTTTTGAAAAACTATTATGTATTCAAGACTTTTACTACAAACTTTTAAGAAATCGTAAAAGCTTTCAGCATCAAATGATTTCTCAAGAGTTTTGATTCAATTTCTATGCAAATCTACTGAATTCCTCTTCATGGCTTTTACCAGCCATCTAAAAGAATATTGAGAAATGCTTATTAAAAATATTTTTTTTAAAAATATAAATAAAATTTTAAAATTTGAATATGATTTTTTTACATAAAAAATAATTAATAATACCATCTCACAACATAATTTTTTTTTGTATTTTTAAATTTTAAATATGTTAAAAATTATTGGAAAATATAAAATACAAAATTAGAGTGAAAAAAAAGCTCTCCAAACATTCACTAAAATTAGATACATGCTATTAAAAAGATGCATAAACAGTGAAAATTTTATTATGTCAAGAAAAAAATTGGTGCAATCATGTAACAAGAGAACCGACTCCAAGTGATACATATAGTATTTTGTGAAAAGTCATATTAACGGTCTGCTTTTGCAAAATCTGTTCAATTTGGACCAATTCCTGGTCCATGGACATTCTTCACTTAACGGCCCGCTCCAGCCCAAAACAAGTAAATAATAAACTCAAAACACGATAATTCCAAACCGTCATTGAGCGCGTTTGATTTAGTATCCCAAAAACTACTTTTTAATTTTTTTTCATTTCATATTTTTTAATATATACTTTATAATTATATAAAAATTTATTTAAGAATTTAAAAAATATAAAAAAATTTTACAGAATAAAATATTTTTATTATATATTTTTATTATTTTTTTTAAAATAAAAAATAAAACTTATTTAAAAAAATATTTTTTATTTTAAAAAAATTTTATTTCATAAATATTCTTAAACGTTTCTGGAGCCCGCCGTTCTCTGCAACTAAGGAAATTCAAAATCCTTAAGATCACCGTTCAGTATCAATCTAACGGTTGAGATTCAAAGATGTCCCGCGACGTTAACTGTTCAACCTCGTTCCTCTTTCCCTGCGTACGATTCTTTTCGTCAAAAAATTTACTTCCGTCTCCTTTCGCTATCAACACTCTTTATTAATCCGTTAGGGGTATAATGGTAATTTAGATACACAAGTTATTATGTGTTTCAATTTGATTAGGTTTCTAAGGTTGAGAATTTAAAAAAAATAATAATAAATAAGTTAAGTTATTATTGATTTGTATACTTTTTGTCGTTTTTTTTTTCTGGTAAACGTAAAATCTAAACAAAGAAAAATTTGTTAATAGTGAAAGGCAAACAAGAGCAAGCCATCAGCAGCAAAGCAAAAGCTGCAGTTTCCTTCGTTTTCTTTTCTTTTCTGTAAAATAACCCACCAACTTTAATTAATTGCAAAAAAATCTTCACCTATGTTGTGATCTCATTCTCCTTAATTAAAGCTGGGATCATAAAATTTCATTTTTCGCTTTTCACCGGTTGCTTTTTTTGATCTTTTCGAGATTTGGTTGATTTAATTCTTTCTTTTTAGATCAGGAGATTATTCGGATATTTGTTTCTCGGTTTGCTACCTGATCATGATCAATTGATAATTCTTTTCCATTTTTATATTTTTAAAATTATATCTCTGTATTGTTTGGAGTTGGGAGAAAGCTTAGGTCTCTCCAATTTTAGCTTTCTTCGCTTTATAGATTTTTTAAAAGTTTCTTGTCAGTTTTTTGGATTTGGATCAATCTTTCTCTGAAGAGGAAAATGGCGTCTGTGAAGATGGTTTCGCCACGGACGCCGATGTCTTCTAGAAGATCATTACCAGAGAGATCGAAGAAACCGGTGAACCGGCCAAGGACGAAACCCAGAGCTCCACCACCAGCTCTCCAATCAGTAAAGTCCTTACCCGTGAATTTTGAGTTTGCGGGTGAATCGCCGGCGACGGTAGACGGCCGCGAGACACCTATGCCTCCGCCAGCAACTGCTGTAGCTGAGCAGAACGGCACAAGCGGTGAGGAGAATGAGGATTCTCCTTACAGTTCGAAGGCATCGCCTGCAACAGAGAGGGATGGGTTATCAGAATCGGGTGTGGATCAGAAGATGGAAGCCTCGGCAGCAAGGATTGATTCTAGATGGAGCGATACCACGCCGTATCATGGTAAAAAGGTAATTTCTCTGAAATGTATTTGATTGAGTTTCCTGTTGAGCGGCATTATTATATAATGTAAGTCTTTGATGTGGATTCCGTCAACTGCAGTAACACATGCTTCGGCATTCGTATTATTTGTCTTTACAAGTGACCTTACTGTCGTAGGATTACCACTTAGTGCCACCTAAAGTGCAGTCTTGAAGTTAGGTGCTATAGCCAATGACCAAAAGCTGCTTAAATGATGGTGATCTAAGCTGTTCTTTTAGGTTGTGCAAATATATCTAATGAGGATAGGTCAATATCTTGTCACTTGAACCGTTGAACGTAGGCCCGCTAATTGTACAGTTCAATTTTGTCA
This sequence comes from Acanthochlamys bracteata, assembly GCA_019914995.1. NCBI lineage: Eukaryota > Viridiplantae > Streptophyta > Magnoliopsida > Pandanales > Velloziaceae > Acanthochlamys > Acanthochlamys bracteata. The sequence goes on from CM034126.1 coordinate 4,232,716, forward strand.
TAATTTTCTTTAAATTGGTAACTTTTAGTCTGGTGCAGACAGTTTATCTTGTGCCTTTTTTTTTGTAATTGAAGCCTAGATAATCGTTTAATCTGACCCCAACTGGTGGAGGATCTTTTTGTAAAAGCATTTGCGGTCTTCCTGTGATATTGGGTGTTCCTATGAAAACAGTTCATCCTTTTGCTGTTTCGGGTGCCCATATGAAAATTGGTTAAAGCTGGTATTGGGTCTTTGGCTTAATGGATGCTTAAGAACTGTTTGTGTTTCACAAACTAGATAAATGCTTGACCTCACCATCAATAGTGGAGGCCTGGAGGGCTTCAGTGGGACTAGGATGTTGTTCTTCAATGTAGCGAAGTGCGAAGAAGCTTTAGATGGCAGCCCAGTAGTTGGAAGAGGGTCAAATTATCATGACGTGAGAAAGACTAGCAGAGTTGTGGTTGAACCTCGAGATACATGTTAGGTTTGCATTTACGTTATGGGATGCGGAATGTCAGGAGCTGGCTTGGCAATTTCACCTGCTCGGATTAAAGATTACATGTTTTACATGTGCATTAGGCATAAATAGTTGGGTATAGATCAAGCAGAATCTTGAGCAGAGTTAGCATTGAGTGGACCTGAGAAATCGCTATTGATGTTTTGGTGTGGAGTAATACTATGGTTACCTTTCTTGTGTGCCTCATTTTTATTTGTTGTGTGGTTGAGATGGGATGAGATACATGCCTTACAATTGATGTTTGAAGTTTGATGGTTGATTTGGAGAAAAGGGTACGCAATGGGTTGGTCTGCTCAGTTACTAGGCTTGCAATTCAAGGCAGTTTCTACATATTATTATATGAGTGTTTTTCTGCTGTTTTTCTTGACATCTCTCTCTTTATTTTTAAATTAGCATTTTTGTTTCAAGTCAAAGCACTCATCTTTTCATATTTTATGCTTCTACTAAGCAAATAATGGTAACTGCTACTCAGCTCTTTTAATTTGTTTAGGTGCACAAGCTCTTGTGTTAGTTCTACTTTTATTATCAACCTGCTCTTGATTTATTGCAACACTTACACTTCCAAGTTTTTGTTATAGAAGCTCCAAGCTTGGTGTCAACTTCCTGGTGGTAATTGGGCATTAGGAAAGATAGAATCGACGTCAGGGACTGAATCAGTTATATCATTTCCTGAGGGAAACGTATGTTCTAAAGAATTAGATATGATGGTTATTTAACTCTCCCTATCACTTTCACTTCATATTTACATTTATAAATCTATGTTCCAGGTTTTGAAACTGAAAACTGACAGTTTGTTGCCCGGAAACCCGGAAATTCTTGATGGAATAGATGATTTGATGCAACTTAGCTATCTAAACGAACCATCTGTTTTATATAATTTGGAATACAGATACTCCCGTGATATGATTTATGTAAGTTGAAGTGTTGATCTGAAGCTATAAATTTATCCAAAATCTTTATCTCATTTAAACTGCGTTTATTGATATCATCTTTCTGCCTGTATGTTTAGACAAAGGCAGGTCCTGTTTTGGTTGCTATCAACCCATTTAAGGATGTTCATCTATATGGAAGTAACTATATTGAAGCTTATAGGCACAAGTCTACAGATAGCCCACATGTATACGCAATTGCAGATACGGCCGTCAGGGAGATGATTAGGGGTAATTAAGCTTTTGTCAAGGAATTAAATTCTTAGTTATTAGGATCTCATTCTGCAAATTAATAGTTTAACTACTTTTTGCTTGCAGATGAAGTAAACCAATCACTCATCATAAGGTTAGTCATCTGTTATTTGATTTGATTTTGGAGAATGGTAGGCTAATATGCTACTTTTTTACGAGTATTATCAGAATTCAAACTGCGTTCATGCTTTGGCATTGCTGATGGTGCTGTTGTACTGTACTGTTCTTTGTGTTAGTAGTTAACCATTTTTGTTCTTCATAATTATAGTAATTTTTGGCACTGATTACTTAAAAGTTTATAATTCTATATACACAGAAAAGTTTATACTCAGCCTGACTTTGGATTTAGGTTCTCGATCCATTTGTGCAGTTACTTTTGCATGCTAGACTCCCACAGTTCATCGGGATTTCTGAACTATAGGAACATGTAGTTGTGGATACACTACCAGTAGTTTTATATCGTAGAGGAATATGAATCATAGTGCTCAAGTTCTGCTGGCACACTAGATGTTATCATATAGAGTTAATGATACAAAATTTTAATCTTCTTTGGATATTTTGGTGAGACATTTTTTTTTATTTTCTGTATTCAAATTGAAAAAGGAATGCACAAGATTTTAAACAAATATTGTTATTGTAGCATCTAAGTTTGTGCATTAGCTGGATTTTAAAAAGACATTCCATCTTTCAGCGGTGAAAGTGGGGCTGGAAAAACTGAAACTGCAAAGATTGCAATGCAGTATCTTGCTGCACTTGGAGGAGGTAGTGGAATTGAGTATGAGATACTACAAACAAACCCTATACTCGAAGCTTTTGGAAATGCAAAAACATCAAGAAATGACAATTCAAGTCGCTTTGTAAGTCTATCACCTTTTCTTTCTATAGATCGTCTTCTCCAAGTGAAATAGGAAAATGTTTGTTGTCTCTCCTTGCTGAGTTGTCATTATACATTGTGAATGCTCATACATATATCATGTTGTGGTTACAGGGTAAACTGATAGAAATTCATTTCAGTGCAACTGGAAAAATTTCTGGTGCCAGCATTCAAACTTGTAAGAATATTCTAATTGAACTTGCATTCGATTTTCTCTTGTTTCCTTTAATCTAACGGTCGTATCATCAATTTGTTCCTTTTTGTGTTTCTGTTGTGCTCTTCGACTTCCACAGTCTTGCTTGAGAAGGTGTAAACCCTTTACTCTAGATGTCAGATTGTTTTACTTCATCTTCTTCAATAAAATATCTTTCTATCAGAGTTGATTCTTTACGTTCTTTTCTTCTTTTCAGTCTAGAGTTGTACAGTGTGCAGTAGGGGAACGTTCTTACCATATATTTTATCAGCTATGTGCTGGTGCTCCATCATCTCTAAGAGGTATGACATTTTTGCTGGAGGAATTCTTCTTTTTTACTTTAGGGCACCTTTGAAGCATCGTTGGCATTATATTTGGCGCCTTTTTGATGTTTTAAATAAAATTAAACCAATTGGGTACTCAGCATATTCTCACTAAGACAACATTAATATTGTGGATTTAGGGATTTTTTCTGTGCAAAGGGAAATGCTTGTTCCATGTACATCAGTTATAGAAAGTTTTTATTAATATTGTCTTACAATTAGAGCAGGCTATCTACGTACCCTACTTTCATCCTAAGGAATTGTGAGGGATGTTCTCGTTTAGTAGTAATGTATTTGTTTGCTTTGTGATTGTAGGAAGTGATCAATTTTACAGACGTGTAAACCAACTAAGTTTGAATTTGATATTCTTGGTAGCATACTGATTAAGGCTACTGATTATTCTTGAACTACTCCCCTTTTTCAAGTTGGAATTTAAGAAAGGCTACTGATTAAGGGTTTGGCTAAGGTGCATAATGCACTTTTAAACCCTTCTAATGGTACACTTTTCATTCAAGAGAAAAGAATGATGGATCTATTTGTTACTTTTTACCCTATATATTCTTATATAAATTACATTTACTTTGAAAATATTTAGTTATAAGGAGGGATAGAGCCACTTCCCCTTCGGCCCACTCCCAGCCCACTCTTAATCCTAACCATTGATCAAGTTGGATCCAACAGTCAGGATGGATGGTCATTAAAGTTATACGGGCAGAATAGTCTTTCCATTCCCGATTAAATTTTATTTTTATTTTTTTCCTCTTCTCTTCCCTGCCTCGCCTCTTCCCCTTCTTCCCACGGCTACTTCTCCCTAACCTTTCTTCTACTTTCCAATGATGATTGTGGGCATATTGCATGCTCCACCATTCTTGTCGTCAAAGGTTACCATGTTCAAAGCAGCTATTTTATTAATTTATTTATGCATTTTTTTTTCTGGCTGCGCATCAGCTATTCTGACAATGTTAACTCTTTCTTTTTCAGAAAAGCTAAATCTGAGAAAGGCTTCAGAATACAAGTATCTGAAGCAAAGCAATTCCTATACTATTCCTGGAGTTGATGATGCTGAAAGGTTTCATGATGTATTGGTACTGTTTCTACTTAAATCAATAATAAGATAATACATGCAGATTAACTTCTGCATGCTATTTATTGGTCATCCTACTTTCCTGCAGGAAGCAATGAACGTGGTTCGCATCAGCAGAGAGGATCAAGAGAATGTATTTGCGATGCTCGCTGCTGTTCTCTGGTTGGGTAATATCTCATTTACAGTGATCGATAATGAAAACCACGTTGAAATTGTGACAGATGAATGTAAGTCTTCGGATAGTGTATACCGTTTTTAATGTCTATGCTTTACACCATCCGTAGCTGTTTATTGGTTCTTGAAAAAGTGTTAATCTACTTTACTTTGCTCTGTTATCTGCGTTCAAAGAAAACTACTGATATTTTTTTGCCCTAAAATTTACTTGAATCTGTCTTGCAAATTATCTGTTTTTTGATGTAATACTAAGAGAAAACTTGCAGTAAATTAATTGCCCCTTCATGTTCACCTAACTCGGCTGCCTTCTCTGTTTTATGCCTCACCTACATGGTGTTGAATAATCTAAAATGGTATTTGACCAAATAGGTGCACATACTGTTGCTAAATTGATTGGCTGCGGCATCGATAATCTTAAGTTAGCTCTTTCTACACGCAAGATGAGAGTCCGCAATGAGGATATTGTTCAGAAGCTCACTCTCTCTCAGGTAAATATAATAATACATCAACATGAAATGTATAAAGCCACGGAGACAATAAAGATTCTTACTACTACGTGGCCCTTCCTTTTTGTAGGCAATTGATGCAAGAGATGCATTAGCAAAGTCTTTGTATGCCAGCTTATTTGAATGGCTGGTGGAACAGATCAATAAATCGTTGGAAGCTGGAAAACGATGTGCAGGGAGATCGATTAGCATTCTTGACATATATGGATTTGAATGTTTTGATGTATGTATTTTTCTGTTTACTTTTACTATGTGCTCAGTCAAGCATTTATTGGACAGGCTTTGACAATATATGACAATGTATAACATGTTCTTACAGAAGAATAGCTTTGAGCAGTTTTGTATAAATTACGCAAATGAAAGGCTTCAACAGCACTTCAATCGTCATTTGTTCAAGCTGGAACAAGAGGTTTGTTTTCATGATTTTGCTAATTAATTTCTATTAGTGCCAGGTAAGGAAGATGAGTATACAAATTGATTCTAGGGTATTTGTTTGTAGAGATATTTGTTCTGTGAATGCTAATTTGTGGAATTTCTCGTTTCTAATTTGTATCAATAATGAACTTCAAGGTATATCATCCATTTTAACTGTAACTCTTGTACGTGCATACAGTCAAAAGCAGGCATATGCTTTAAGATATATTGTAGTGAAATTCAAAATGTAAGAAATTAATTTCCACATCTGTAACTTATCAAATTGAGTTCTTTGTGATGACTAGACTCTCTATGGTAACTGCAGTGGAGTTATCATTCTGTATTTTATTTACATTTGTCTTTTCTTTGACAGGAATATGTTCAAGATGGCATAGACTGGGCAAGAGTCGACTTTGAAGACAACCAAGATTGTCTTAACCTATTTGAAAAGGTTTGTTGCTTATAGATGACATCAACGACGATACTTTTGAATCCACATCAAAATTTTGAAAAGTTTATACTAGCTGAAAGGCTTAGTAAATTTCCCATCTTAAAATTGAGAAAGAATAGCTCTTGCCTTCCCTTGGGCCAGACCAAACAACATTGAAAGCATATGTTGGTTTACCATATATAAGCATAGGTCCTCCATCCGTAGAATGAGATCTATTCGAGCTTAGATATACAGCTAGATTGGGAGGCACGGACGTAAGGATAGGACTTTCTCAGGTGAGATTCCTGGAGATAGTGATTGATTGCAGTTTATGCATATTATAAGGTGTCCAAAATAAAAAAAAGGAGAGTGGGGAGAGTGCTCATCGAAACATAGATTAGTTGGTCGATTTTTTCCTTCCCAGCCTGCAGTTTGTAGGCAAAATTCCCCCACATTTGCAAAAGCCAAGTGATTGAGATATCAGGAGGTTAAAAACTTATGATTTGCTCCACATAGACTTTTAAATAGATGAAGGAATCTACTTACTATCCTCTATCAATGCTAATTTCCTGCTGTGGCTTTACTAAATTATTGTAGTTACTAGCTTCCTAAAGTGATTTCGAATGATTGTGCCTTCCATCCCAGAGAAATGTTTTGTGCATAATTGGTACAGTTTGTGTAGTTATTTGAGGATCATTTGATTTATATATGTAGTGGCAGGTTGAAGGTAATATTTTGACTGCCTATTTCTCTTCATAGTTTGTTTTATTGCAGTATTTCTATAGCGTACCAATCAAGTAATGTCCAATATTTCAGTAACGCGTTAGCCTTTCTTTAGCTTATTTACTTATAATCATGCAGAAGCCGTTGGGCTTGTTGTCCCTTTTGGACGAGGAGTCCAATTTTCCAAATGGCACTGATGCAACCTTCGCCAATAAGCTAAAACAACATCTCAATTCTAATCCCTGCTTCAAAGGAGAAAGAGGAAATGCTTTTACTGTTAGTCATTATGCAGGAGAGGTTTGTTGTCATCATATTCAACATCATATGCAATTCTGGGTTTAGTTTTTCATTTATTCTCTAAATTATGGTCTTCCTCTTTTATCAGGTTATGTATGATACTTCAGGGTTCCTGGAGAAGAATAGAGATCTTCTGCACATGAATTCAATCAAGCTTTTGTCTACCTGTACATGCCCACTTCCTCAAATATTTGCTTCCAAGATGCTTGAAACACCTGAAAGGATAGCAGGGCAAGTATCCAGATCCACTGGACCAGATTCACAAAAGCTTAGTGTTGCTATGAAGTTTAAGGTAAACATGTTAGGATCGATTGAATGTGGTTGTCTCTAAAAGCTACATTTTAGGCTAATAACAAAGATTGAATGATCTAGCAGGGGATAAGCTTCAAGGTTTCTGAGCTATGTCCACCAGCTACATATCGTAGTACATATGTAATGCCACTCTAGGATTCCCTTTGACTGAGCTCTTTTCTGTTTGTTTTGTTTTCTCTTTGTTCAGCAATGATGTTGAATCTCACACCTTAAGATTGGTTTCTATATTGTTGACAAGTTGAGTTTCCAACGTATTATCTTTAAACAATGGACTCACTTCATCTGGTATATTAGTAATGACTGCCACGTTAGGCGTTCCATTCTAAATGATATTAGCGAACCTAGTTTGCTTGACTTAAAACCTTCTTTGCTGTTTACCATCAGCTGAAGTTCTTAGTTATAGACTTGTTAGTGGTAAAGAAGAAGAAACTAATGGGTTTGTGTGGGAGATCATATTTCTAATGCTCAAGTTTCAAGAGAGACACTTCAAAACAAGAGTAGGGATGTCTCTTGGACTATCCAATGATGGAACTAGGTCCTTTACAATGTACATTATTTCTGTAATTCTAGTCACGTAAATGTATGCATATACAGGAAGAACTTAATCTTAAGGAAGTACATAAACGAGGTATGTTTTACTTGAGTTCCACTGTTATACAAGTTGTTCATATTTTGGTTCATTCATTTCACTCGTCCAGGCTTTAATTTGGGATGAATAGAACCACCTCAATTGCTTTTGGATATCTGATTTAGCAAGTACCTAATCAGATATTTGAATCTTTCGAGATGCTCAGCCATATGTCGCTTTTATCGTCACTACATAGAAGGAAAAAAACCAATTGACGAACATTTTGAATGTACTCCAGCAACCTGTTCTATGGAATATTATCTGATCATAAAGTGCTACTGATTCACCTTTCTACTTTCTGACATTCTTGCTTTAGGGGCAATTGTTTCAACTTATGCAAAGACTGGAGAATACTACTCCACACTTCATAAGATGCATCAAACCAAACAGTTGCCAGCTCCCCTCAACATACGAACAAGGACTTGTACTTCAACAGCTTAGGTGTTGTGGTGTATTAGAGGTGGTACGCATTTTTAGGTCTGGCTTTCCTACGAGAATGACTCACCAAAAATTTGCCAGAAGGTAAAGCTTCATGCATTCAAAGAAGTTCTTCTATATCCTGGCTCATCAATTTTGCTGACTCATGTTTTCTTTAACAGATACGGCTTTCTTCTACATGAGAGTGTTGCATCTCAAGATCCACTTAGTGTGTCAGTTGCCATTCTTCAACAATTTAATATTCTCCCAGAGATGTATCAAGTTGGATACACAAAATTGTTCTTTCGTTCTGGACAGGTTAGATCTGCAACATGCTTCCTATTTTAGTAATAATATGTGAATCATTTTGTTCTATATAAACTGACTTCATGGTAAGTATATTTGGCATAAGATGGCAATGCCTGGTAAATAAATAACATGTATCACCTGCTAGAATCTTTGGCACATCTTTAAAAGCACTAAACCAGTTGGTGAGTATTGTAAGGATGCGAACTATAGCAAGTTCTTGGGATAGCTAGTGACTAGCTGTGCAAGATGTTATAAGATCTGCAAAGTTGTAGGTTTAACTTTTACTCACCCAAAAAGATGAATATGAAGAAGATTAATTTTGGCACCATCACTTTTATAGTATAAAAAAGGCCATATCATCTATGATAATGTACTAATAGTCCTCATATTTGTTATGTCTGAAGACCTGGAATTTATACTTGTGTTGAATACCATGTGTCCAGTAGTTTAGTTTTCTTCATTTACTAATGGAAAAGCATATGCTGTCATATAGATTGGTGCACTGGAAGATACACGAAATCGCACTCTCCATGGCATATTGAGAGTTCAAAGCTGCTTTAGAGGTTATCAAGCTCGGTCTTATGTGAAACAACGCCGCAGTGGAATTGTCACTCTACAGTCATGTATGCATATTAGCCTGTCTAGAACTTCCATGATTTTCCACCTGATATACATTAGTTGCTGTAGTTGAAATATTTGCATCAAATTTTTATGTTCTGTAGTTATTCGAGGCGCGAAGACAAGGCAAATGTACTCTGTCTTGTTGCGGGAACACAGGGCTGCAACAATTATACAGAAACATGTGAAATGTCGATACTCTAGGAAGAACTTTAAGCAAATTCAAAGTGCAGCACTTGTGATACAGACTGGTAGAGTTGTTGATCTTGACTACGATGCTTTTTGATGAAAACCATGATAGTTATGTGTTTTTGTCATTTCTTATGTTGTGACGTACAGGTATACGTGGATGGCTTGTCAGGAGGTGCTCAGGAGACACTGGGTTCTTAGAAAAGGTACCAGTCTTTATTATTTGTTATTCGGGGGCTGTTTGTTTCTGTAGATAGAGGCTGCAGTAACTTCAATATTCTTGATATTGATGAAATAATCTTGATTCGTTCTATGTGAATCATTCCTTTTGTCTGAGGAAGCCATATAAGATCAGAAATAATACCTTTCATTTGGATTATCAGCTTAATACAAGTAAATTTGCAGGGCGTAGAATCTGAGCAGGTAATGGTGAAGGCATCTGTGCTTGCAGAGTTACAGAGAAGAATCCTGAAATCTGAGGCTACACTCAGAGAGAAGGAAGACGAGAATGAGTTGCTAAATCAGAGACTCCAGCAGTATGAAACCCGGTGGTCAGAATATGAACAGAAGATGAGATCCATGGAAGAAGTGTGGCAGAAACAAATGAGGTCTCTGCAGTCCAGCTTATCTATCGCCAAAAGAAGCCTTGCAATAGATGATAGTGCCAGGAACTCTGATGCGTCGGTGGAACAAAGCTGGGACAGCACAGGGAATCAAACTGATCTGCGGGAGAACGGTATGCGAAGGGTGCTTGGAAGAGAGATGAGTGCAGGTTTGAGCGTGGTCGGCCGCCTAGCAGAAGAGTTTGACCAGCGGAGAGAAGTATTTCGTGACAATGCTAAGTTCTTGGTGGAGGTGAAGTCAGGACAAGCGGAGGCTAGTCTGAACCCTGAGCAGGAGTTGAGGCGGTTGAAACTGAGTTTTGAAATGTGGAGGAAGGATTTCAACCAGAGACTAAAAGAAACCAGGGGGGTACTACAGAAGCTTGATGAAGCTAATGCAGACAAATCGAGGAGAAAATGGTGGGGTAGGTTAAGCAGCTCTAGAATTTCGTAAACTTGTAGTTTGCTGTGCATGATTGCTATGTCGAGTGGAAATGTCTCCTAATCTTAAGGCACTCGAGTGAGTTAGGTACTCTGTAGTATAAGGTACTTCAGCAGGATCTTTTGCAGGTATCTCGACTTAAACCAGGCCATTAAACTTATCCATGAGTGAATGGCTATCGGCTTAGAGGACAGCTTGAGATGTTGCTGTATATATACCCTAGTGTGAGTATTCAAACTGACCCTCTCGGTTTTTTAGGGTCATGGTTTGCTTATCATCTAATCATTGTTTAATGAAAAATCCATTATTTTGGTGCTTATAGCAGTCGATTTACAGAAGTGTCAACTTAAATGTAAAGCGCCATTTGATATGACCCTGCTCATGAAGAGTTGGATGCCATCCATCATTAGATTTTGAAGCACGAGCGCTTGTCAATTCTAACTTGGTACTTGGATGCAACTTAAAGATTTGCATAAAAATGTTCAGATGCACATTCCGGGAACTCACATATGCCTAACAATGCTCTTCATGAACTACTAAAATTCATATTGATATCTACATATTGATAGTACTTCAATAACATTTCATATTGAACTCACATAGGCCTAACATGCACTCCGATAGTACTTCATATTGATATCTACATCAATAATATTGCAGCTACTGACATGCTATCCAAGTTCAATAAAAGAACACAATTTTATAATTTCTCATCAGGAAATTGTCAAGAACAAACAGTTCATATATCAATAATTTCTTTGCTCAAAGAAAACTTTAATTTCATTCACCTAACAAAAACCTTTATTCATAATTCACAAAAACAATCTTCTAAAATTATTCATAATGTATCAAATACGACTTCAATAAGTTCCGCTACAACGTCACATGTCATTGAACTCCCAAAAACAGAATGAAAGCTGATACCTAGTTATTCGAATGGATACAAGGTTCTGTAGCGGCAAATTTATTTGTAATAGAAATTTAAATTGCACTATATTTCAGTTCGTTTACCTTAGCAACAAAAAAGCAATGTATATGCTTATAAGCAACCCACTATAGTATACCCTGGTACACCCTCATGAACCAAAGCACACCATAGCCTCTCCTGGCATCATATATAGATCAAGTACTCATCAAAAGCAAAGCTCTTACACATGAAGAACTTGATAGAAACATTAACAAAAATAAATTCTTCAAAAATTCGTACATACTCATCCACACATGCTCTAACCAATCCAAACCAGAGCAAAACTAGTCATGCAACACAAGTATTCAAAAGCACAAATCAATTGCACATACATTAAGAGAAAAGAAAGTTTTCTTACTCCTACGGGTGCGCTTCTTGTAGAGAATACGGTAACCGCATTCTCTGCATTGTATCACATCTCCGGGCTTCATGGTAGTCTCCACACCGCATTCTGAGACAAACAATTGCATGGTAATAATTAATTCACACACAGAAATCGTCCTCATATAGGCAAAGAAATTTGTTCCAAAATTTGAAATTTGATGATGTCAATTTCAATTACCTCCACGGATGTACGCTACAGGTTCCGGCTGTGGATCCATCTAAATCACTACACCAAGAAACAGATCAATTGATGATAGACGAAATAAATCACTAGTGTTGAGAACAAGTTTTACCTTGTTATTTTCTTTTTTTTCCCGGCCCAAAGCGATCTCTTGAAAAGAGACTGCAACCTTTTATTTTAGTGATTATGAACGATAGCAGCAAGCAATGGGAGAATCCAGTAACAATAATTTGTTTTCATTAGATGATAGGAGATTTCAAAACAATGAGATGCAAGAATGAGAATTACAAGCATATAACTGAGAGAAAGCAAAAAAGGGAAGAAACAATTTCTTTTCATATTTATTTTTTATTTTTGAACGCAGGCTTCAACTAAGATCCTTTCTCATATTTTAAATAAAAATTAGATGATATTGTATTAGATAGTTGATACCGAAACAAGTATACTAGCTAGTAATTTTCATTGGCAAGGTCTTCAAACCCTTCTATTTCCACCATCTCCAATCTGTATCAAGTCCTGCAGATCATTGCTTCATTTCATTCCCATCCTTACTACCTCATCGACGCTCTATTTTGGTATCACTGACGACCTTCAAGTGATAATAAAACACCATTAGATTCTGTACTAGATCGACGTCGAGAGGAAAGAATTTAACAGGGAAGGTTCATGAATAACAACATACTGGCAAGCACCTTACCAGACTACAACTTAATTCAATGAATGGTTGTGGGAATGCAAAAGTGGGATACTGCAGCTTTGCTACCAAGGAATGCCTAGACTTCCCATACATTCATTGGATGCTACATGCTTGAAAAAACTAGCAGATAAAGGTCTGCAGCTTGTGCTATGGGTTGTGGAAACTTGAGACAGTGTAGGTAGCTGGATGCACATCCATCACTGATAATCTGCTCCAGCTTTGTCTAAGAGCTGTCGTCAGCTTGAAGAGCTGATCTTCTTGGATGTTTCAATTTAACTGATAATGGGATTTCAAATTTGCTTGATGGTTGTCGGCATATAAAGTGTTTAAATGTCAGCAAATGCACCAAGATAAGAGACTCTGGAGTCTCCAGAGTAGCTGATGCGTGCTAAAAATCACAAATGCTAGGCTGTGAACAAGCTGGTATACAATTTCCTGCACAATGCAAGGGCAACTCTAGTGAGAGTCTATTCGGGATGCATTCATCGAGAGATATGTTTTTTTGACGTTAGAAGTTAGCACCAGTTGCTCTCCTGTTTGTTGGAATTATAAGGATAATTTTGATGATAACAAAAAATTAAGAACTATAATTTATATTAGATTAATAATCTGAAAACAAGTTCTGCAGGATTAGACAGACAAAGATCATTTCATTTACAGCAGATAGAAACAGCCATCATACAACCAACTGCTATACTACTGCTACCATCATTCGGGACAGAAGATGCCACAGCCACATCACAATCAGCTGCTCAACTACTGAAGCGGGATAGAGGACAGCATACGGGACAGAGGATGCCACAGCCACATTACAGTCAGCTGTTCGACTACTGAAGCATAAGAAAACTTCTCTGTTTCGAAACAGACCCTTGTGTTCAACGGCAACGAAATTTTTCTTGCTTCAAAAATCACCTGCATTCACAACGGACTGAAGCATTTCAAACAGAAGATTTACAAGAGCTAAAATCATCTTCAATTTCACACAAAAGAAAAGCTCAATAATCAAGGGAAGAAAGCAGTTAAAGTCTTTGATCAAGTCAAGCAGTCAACTTGCATTGCATTTATTATGGACATGCCAAATCAACTCATCAAGTCTCAGACAGAAGCTTAGCTAAATTAAGCTTTCAACAGTTGGCAACAAATTCAAATTTTTACAATGCATTTAATGCAACGAAGACCTTATAGCCGAAAGAAGCTTAGAAACGGTTGATTAACCACTGGACAGAACCGACTCCTCTCTGACGTGAAGAATCACCTATGAAACAGAGCGCCAACGGCAACTTTTCTCAACGTTTCTACACAGGGAAGAAATTCTATAAAAAGGGACTCACAATAACGAAGAAGGATAGGAGAGAATACAAGAAATATAGAGAGAACATATAAGAAAAACAGAGAGAAAGAACACAAGCGAAAACAGAGATATATAAGAACTCTATCTTTCTGCAAAAACAAATTTTGCTGCCGATCGTACTGAAGAAATCTCTCTCAGCAACCTCTCCGATCATCTCATCTGAATCACGTCACGAACACTTAATATTCATGAGATAGATCCTGTGCTCAATCTTAGTTTATTTTTTGTAACCTTTTTACTGACAATCGTGAAGGTGGTGCCCCAGGCACTGGAAAAGAAAGCTCGGGTGGAGCTTGGTGTAAGCTTTTAGACCTTATAATAGAGCTAGCAAATCAGTCAGGGGGACATGCGTGTCCAGTAGGCTGTTAGGGGTTATCTTGGCGAAAAAACCCGGTAGAGTAAGTGTGCTTGGTGAAGCACTTTGCTCTAGGTATATTTGTAGCTTATTAAAGATTTAGTGAAGCTTTGGCTCTGGTAATAGAGCGACCGTGGATGTAGGCAAAAGGGTTTTGCCGAACCACGTTAAATACCCTAAGCACTATTTTTTGTCACTTATGTCAGTAAACATTCTAATTCTCTCTGTCTGCAGGTTACAGCATTAACACAGCCGGCTGTAAGCTTGCTGTCAGTAGGATAACTAAACTTAACGAAAATTTTTATTTACTAACTCAATTCATCCCTCCTCTGTTGAGTTAATCTTACAAAAAAACCTAACAATGTTGTTGGGAATGCCCCAAGTAAACAAGTTCTATTTGTTGATGAGCTATGTTCTGATAATTTATTCATGTTTATTGATAACTGGGCTTTCCAGACTTCTGTTAACAAATGCATATTTTGGACTATATAGTTGTCACCTTAAGTAGCTTCTGTTAATAGCATCTTATGTTTGCGTTTTCCTCCTAAGCAGAGCTTATGTTTTTGTAACATTAACGCAATCTTCTGGTTATGATTGTAAAAAAATGTATAGAAATTAATCAAATTTGGTGCCAGATATCAAATTTTCTTCGTACTCTTTAAGTTTGTTGTGATACTCAGGTACTAGTTTTTTGTTATGTTGCCTTACATTTGAATTCATTTAGTACATAGCCCTATTTCTAAAGAAAAAGAAAAGCAACAGAAGGAGATTATCTTTCCTTCCTACTCTGTCACAAACTAATCTTACGGATTTTTTTGTGAGAAACTGGCATGGGAATTACAAACTAGGTTCTGTTATGGTACTGGTACTTGAAAGTATAGAGAGGGTTAACCCTCTCTTCCCTCCCAGGCCACATGCCCAAGTCTGCACATGAATTTTGCAAGTACCACAGGCAGCAACATGGCAGAAGTAAGTCGTGTAAGTACATTTCCCGTACTCGTAGGAACCGGCATGTACCCCGTCTCCGGCACTGGTTTTCCCTTCGCTCCTCCTAGTATATAGCATATCGTCCAAACGGCCGATATGTTGTTTGAGTAGATAGCCTTACACCCATGAATGACTGCTTAATTCTTCATCTATAGCTAGTAAATCAACTGCAATTTCCTAAATGTTCCTGAGAATCTGAGAAAGCCCATGAACCAGAACTCAAACTTGTCCTCTGTAACTATCTGTACGTACTTCTCATTCAGTTTGCTGCTGTTTCCACTTTTCTTGATGTTCTTTATCTTGCTCAATGGAATTGAAACCTACAAGAATGTTGCATGTATTTGCTTTCAGTGAGATGGACGCAATCATTCACGTTGAAGTAAACAAGAATTATAGTATAGGAAATCACTTTGTATGGAATTCTGATCAGTAATCTTCCATCTTCAGATATCAGTTTTACTGGTCTGTCACTATAAAATGCAATCTTTTCAGATGAAATGAAAAACATTCCTGCAATAGGACCGGCCGTAGTTGAAAGATAGCAATGGGAAGCCATAAGCAGCTTCTCATCTTTTCGTGAGGAAAAAATCTTTTGAAAATCTCTTGTGATTCCTCCTGCATGAAGAACTCTTCTCGCAAGGCTCAGTTTATCTTTCAAGCTTTCCGATAAATTTGTCCCCAGCCTTACTGCAAGTGCAAAGATAACCTGCATGTTAGTTTGCACTATCTACGAATAATCCGTGAAGTTAAAACCAATATTCAAGTCATTCACCATGCTCGCAGACATCATTCATGAAACCATCTGCTTTCTTCTGTATTGTTCTTATCCACGAAACTATGGAATAATCTGTATTGAACAATTAACATGATACATACTCTCATCAGAAACAAAACAATTTAAATGTCTATTACTAGATGAGATTCTAAACAAGCACTCACTTTTGTTGAGTTTAGAAGACGCTGATGAAGTGGAAGGCTTAGTGAATAGGTGAAGAGGATTACTGATAGAAGCAATACAAGCTTCCATAGTTCTAGCAGCAGGGAAACTTAGTACACTCTCGTTGTTGTCAGGCATCTTTATTACTTGTATAAAAGAAGTGCTCTTTTGTCTCTTGATCTACTAGCTAAGGTTGATAAGTAAAACGCATAGCTATATATAGGGCAAACCAAATCTTGAAAGCACTTTGTGATCATTCACAGTATTGTTTGATCACTGTTTACTTGCGAAACATTATTTTGTCAAATTTCTGTAGTTCTGTTGCTGATAGATACATCGTCACCATATCATGAATAAAGAAAAGGTTATCGCCTATAACCGCAATGAGAAACAAAAAGAACGGCTTTACTAGAGGATGTAAAGTTGCATTTGCTTTTTTAGATGCTATGGCCTTTGCGGATATACTTAGCTTCTGCTTGCAAGACCTTCTAATAGAAGTTTTCCATGACACCAACACCAGGTTCTGTTTATAAGCACGGAAATTAAACAGATACGATGAATTATAACTAAGTAGCTAGTCAGTCTACAGAAAACTCTCATCTGTTATTAAGGTAAAGCTTGGAAATCGATTCCAAAAGTATCAAATATCATTATTGAGTACAGACAACTGTGGTGCGTGGAGAGTTATTTTTAACTTTATTTTATTTCACAAAATTTTTCAAAATTTAAAAAATATAAAAAAATTTTATATCGTAAGATTTATTATTATTACTTTTAGCTAAACAATAGAGTTTATTTTTTAAAATTTTTAATATAAATACTTTTCATTTTAAAAAATTTTATTTTTAAAATCACTTTCAAATATCCCAAACAGCTAGTGAATAGTAACACAAAGGGAAATGTTTCTGACTAACACTATTCTCATACCATGAATAAATGAGCAGTTAATCATTATATAAAAAGCTGTGGCAATTTGGTACATATAGTACCTCTGTGGTTTCTAGCTGGCTTAAGGAAAAGAAGATAACAAAGCACAAACTAAAGGAACCAAAGATAATAATACTTATATAAAGATTAAGCATTAGTGTTGCAAAACGAGCTAGCTCAGACTCATCAGTGAAGTAAAATAAAAGCATATCTATTACAGCTTCATCACAGTTTTATTGACGACATTGACAAGAAATGGCGCACAAACATATGGAACGGTAGCTTTCTGTAAACCTCAATTACCACTCAAAATGCGCGCGACTGAAAACAAAAGGGCACTACACAAACATGCATATACATGAAACCTTTAACCTGTAACATATGGATCGAATCTTTGACAAGGAAATTGCTAAGTAGCTATAGAGGGAGTGCTTCAGAGGAAACAAATAAAAAGTGTAATAAATTATTTTTGATCTAAATTTATTTTTTCACATGAAATTCTGATTAAAAAGTGTTCAAAATTTATTTTGAATCTCTAATATATTAATTACTTTCTTTTTTGGCATTACTTTGGTTGAGCGTGTTTGAGTTTTATACCTACGTTTTATCAAACATTCGTTTCTCGTATCTAGGTTTACAAAATTTCTGAATGCATAAATCACTTACAATTGCGGTTGTGGGGGTTATTGCTTGAAGTACTTAGTGTACGAAATGCAGAAATTGTTTTCTTACTGATTCTGAAAGTGAGCTCCATAGAGGTCGTAAGGCACTAAATATTAAAAAATATTTTTTTAAAATAAAAATATTTTTATTTTATTTTAAAAATTAAAAATTTTATTTAAATAAATAATAATAAGTAATAATAAAATGTTAATATATAAGGTTTTATATTTTTTAAAATTTTATTTAAAAAAATGAATTGAAAATGAAAAAGTTGATTTTTAAAAATGGAATAGCAAACGGCCTCTAAAAATTCTAACTATCAGTATTGTTGCTTATCACCCTTAATCTACTTATGATGCATATTTTTGTGCTTTATTATTATCACTCTGTTGTTGGTTGTAGAAAAGAAAATAAGTTACTGGAAATGTTTGGAGAAGAATTCCTCTCACCATTTCATTTAACTTATCGTTTTCTAATAAATTTCCTATAGTTTAAAAAAAAATTTTAAAAATTTAGAAAATACTAATAATTGGACATCATAAAATTTTATATGTATAACTTTTTTTTGATATAAAAAAAAAAAATCAAACTCGTTTTTCTAAAATTTCAAATAAACTTATTTTCAGAAAAACTTTTTAGTTTAAGGGTGTGTTTCAAACGCCCGTAACTCCACTTTTATCCGCCAGATTTTGAGTTTCGAACAGTTCATATTTTAATTACACAAGAAACTCAGAACTCTACTTTCACATGCGGAACTCCAGTTCAACTTTTTTATTTACACTTTTCAATACAACTATATCTTTCAATTTTCAACACACTTTTAAAACCTATTGAAACACAAATACTGAACTCTACTTTCATTTTATTTTTCAAAAAACTCTATTTTTTATTTTTTATTTTTACGAAACTCAGTTACGAACGTTTGAAACACGTCCTAAACATTTCCCAACTCCCCATTGTTTGTTGATCGCTCTTATGATCCATGCATGTATAGCATTCCTGTCAAAGTTATTCAAGATGTTAAACGGGTGGCGTAATTTAATTATGTTTCAGTACATTGAGTCGTTCTTTTAGGGTTTTTTGTTGTATGTTAATATGTAGTTGTCTTTGCCTAGCTATTTTGGAATATTGTCTCAATATGGCATGAGCTTTCTTTCAATATAAAAAATGAGTATGTAGCTTATTGGTGGTGGAATTCATTTTAGTTTCTTCATCAAACTGTTTCTTTTTGTCATGGAATCGCTTCCTCTACGAATGTTTATTAAAGATAAATCAAGCAAATTGAAGAACATGATATGCTTAGTTTTGCCGTGGTGGTTTAATTTAATTTCTACGTACGTTCTTCTTTTATCTGATTGCTCAAAAGCTATTGGAGCGCGTTTGATTTGCTGTCTGCATGCATTCAATGGTGAACAGTCTTACCTCCGCCATCACCGTGGCTACTCTTCACAAGGAAGAATCAGGTCTACAATTTATAAACTCCATGGAGCAAAATAAAACTCCACGATCGAAGTCCGCCGAGACGACAGTGCACGGTTCCATCGGTTGGCACCTTATTATGTAATTTCAAGCAATCAATATATAGATAAACTGAACCAAGACCTCTCTCTCCTGCCTGTACATGTACAAGCAGAAGGTGGTGTTGAACTCTTTTCGATCGTGAGTAGCAGTTACGGGCGTTTGATCTGATCTAGGGAGAAAGAAAACATGAGAGAGAATACGTAAAGAGGATCGGTGAACGGCGGCGATTTTGATCTGATGCGTTCACAGCCGTCCGTTCATAGTGTGTCAACAGTGCCCAGCTGGTGCCTATAGGAGAGAGGGAGTGTTTGTATTATAAAGTAATAACTTGTCAAGTTTTACAACCTGATTTTGGAAGGATTCAAAACAAGAATTGGGAAGACGCTTGCAGCACGTCCTCACCAGCATATATGGTAGGATGCCATCGTCAATACAAGTTCGAATCATTCAAGAAATCGCGGAAGAAAATCGATAAGAATTTGGAGAAATTTCTGGCAGAAGATGTCGAGAAGATTGCTGAAGATTTCAGCTTGGATTTAATCAAGATTCCAGAAGTTACTTGGAGCCGAATTTCAAGGATTCATCAGGAAACATATCTACTATGAATCTCCAGTAAATACATCAACATGTTTGATGAAAATATCGCTGGAAATATCGAACGAAATATCACCGAAGAACAGAGAATTCTCGAGGAAAACGTCGGGAATATGATTGCAGATTTTCGGTACCTAGTATTCAGAAGATATTTGAAGCTTATTTCAAGGACATATAAGGCAAGATATGCACTGTTAGTCCTCATCAAAAGCAGCACAAAACTTTGCTGAAATATCGCCAAAGGCAAGTACAGAAAATATGAAGAAACTGAAGAACAGAGAATATATCTTCAGATCTTGAATTGTTCCTACAAGCCGTTTAAAATTGATTAGAGCCTATTATCTTTGTGAATGGGGTAAATCACTAATTTGCACCTATAATTTATGAAAATTCAGACTGAACAAATTTTATAGAAAACCTGTGAGTTCTCTTGTAGTAGAATTTCTTGGCTAAGACTTTCTGAGGTTGTTCACCTTGGTTAAGGTGTGTGATTGTAGCCTTAATGGTTCCTAGAACCTAAGAGGCTATTGAGATTTTGAGAGTTTGGTTTGCTGGGAAACTCGGATAGGCGAAGGCGTTCGGCGAAATATTTGTGGAAGTGCTCGTAAAGGCTTTCTAGTGATTACATATGGATGTAGGCAACAAGGTTGCCAAATCAAAGTAGATATCTTTGTCGTCTGCAATTTGCTCGTCTCTGTGATTTGTATTTCACCAACTTCATTTCGGAGCAGGTTTCATTGGAATAAGATTTTATTTTTAAATTGTAATATCTTACAATTCAATTAACGCCACATCTAAAGTTGGTTTCCGCAGGAAATCCTAAAAACGTCCAATTTGAAGTTTGCAATTTCTTTTTGTGATGCTATGGCATTTAACATGTTGTTCACACAACTTTCTCATTAAGGCAATTCGTGGTGAGTCTGGGATTTTCCACTAGAGCAACACCAAGGACAAAAAGTTTTGGAACTTATACAAGAACCTACTTCTTCACAGAGTATATTCCAGTTTTCTAAAGCAATGTACAGAATCTGATAAAAGATTTGAGAATACTGGACCAGCACTTTAGTCTACTTCATTTTCATTAATCTACATTTATTTTGCAAGGCTTATTAATGGACCTTAAGAAAAAAGGCTAAAAAAGAGTAAATTTGTATATACTAATCGATTCACTAGGAAGAATGGACTTGAATCTTGCCAGAGCTGAAATTAATCGATTTCATGAAGAAGGCATAGCAGTGATAATATGCCACAATCATCTTTGAGCTGCTGTATTTGGAGGCATTGCATATGCCATTGTAGGATGGTTCATTGGTGCCCCGGGAACAATAGCTCCATGTATTGGGTATGCCATATGTGGTGAGGGAGAAGGAACTGGAGTACCCACTGCTGGTTTTCCAATAGCTGTGCTGTACATTCCAACACCAGCTGTATTGATTGTTGTATGTTGAGGGTGTTTAGGAGACTTGCTTGCATTGGCTGCTACACCAGATTGACCAGTGATTGGCACTTGTGGTTCTGAAGCATCAGCATTTCCCACACTTGTTATGTCATGGATACTCGATCTTCTCCTATCCTTGTTCATTGAGTTCAAACGTATGAAGTACTTTTGTGCATGACTTGCAACTTGAGTTGGCGTCCTTGTTACCACAAAATTCCTTGATATGCTCCGCCAATCACCTTTGCCATATTTATCAAGTCCAAGAAGAAATTGCCTGTTCCATTAAAAGAATTCATCAAGAAACTTGAAAATAAGAAAGCTACAAGAGCAAGACACTAAAAACGTGCAACACTATTCTTCCATGATAAAATATTAAGTCAAAAGAATCAGGACAGAATAGCAGAACGATGCAAATAGGAATCAAATTTTTACAAGGAAAATTTTATGCTGTTGCCATAATGAGATCATATTATTATCAAGGAAGGTCAGATACAGGAGTACAATCAATTCAGCAGTCTGAAACATGTCATCTTTATCATATGCAAAAACCTTTTCTACTAAGACCCCAAAATAGTCTTAACGGTAGTAATCATGCAAAACTTGACCACCAAAATTAGAAATTTTTCGAGCGCCACAATGCAGATGCATTGTGGAGATGTGCAGCCAAAAACCAACTTATAAAGGCTTCAGAGTTGCTTATCTAACTATATACGTTGTGCGGACCTTGTTGTCCACCCATATAAACCCCTTCAGTGCCAGCGCATACAATCATTAACCAAAATCCATAACTTCATTTTGATTTAAGAAAATCGTGACCTTGGTCCTATGGAAGAGGTACTGGCAGTCAACAACTCAACATGTGGAAAGTCATAAATGAAGGCAAACATGGATATCACTATTGTCAGCATTCTTAGTGGTACCCCATTGCTTAAGCTTAATGCTTTAGTTTGGCATTCTCGATGTTCAATACATATGGATACTTTTCACTGCCACAAGAACAACCAATACCATTTGACTATCAAGAACAACAGCCAATACCACAACCAACTACCATCATCAACTTCACCACTACCATTGTTAAAGTTAATCAGCAACCCCTGAATTTATCTTAGGTGACACCAGACGAGTATACCAGTAATTAGTTTACCCTGTTATTAGTTGCACAGGTATTTCAGCTTAATAGTGCTAGATATAGAGCACTACCGACATGATACTTTTGCTTTCACATATGCTAGTATGTCAAATGGACAATAACTTACATATCAGATCAACTCAGGCACGTTTGCCAAAGCATTCTGAAAAAGTTGCTCTCAACTTTTCATTTTGCTTTTTTCAATAAATCTTCTACAATGTTCTACAAAGTTTGTTTTAAAATTTAGAAACTATAAAAAAATTCTACGTAGTAAGATCTTGTTATTGCTTATTTTTATTTCTTTTCTTAAGTAAAATAGTAGAGCTCGTTTTCGTAATAGAATAAAAATATCCCTCTATCTCAGAAAAGCACTTTTCATAAGCACTCCCAAACGCCACTTCAGACGCATTGGGGATATGCTGGGCCAGCATCCAAACACAACATCTACTTGTTGTAGTGGTCTATAGCAAATCCAAGTTCATAAATGCGAGAAAGTGAATTTCTACAATCTTAAAACATGTCCAAGATCAAACTTGTTAGATTGGTTCACTAGACCTTGTTCAGATCTTACAATAACCTGAACAATCAAATTAGAGAACTTTGATTTAATGAAGCTTTTTACAAAAAATCTTTTTATACTGAAAAAAGACCTGATATCACTCGATTAAGAAAATTATCTTTCCTCTAAATGGGTGAATTGGAATGTTCAGACAAATGATAACGACAGTTTGATTGATTCTTGTCATGAATTTTTTATTACATAAACTAGGTTGCCAACCTATTTTACATCTAATGCTCAAAACAAAAGGCAACTTTCAAGGTTTTCTCCAAATTCCCAAATCAAGCTGATGCCTCCTCAGCATCAAACATCTTGGAAATGCTACTAAAGTTACTACCATAATCACTCATCTATGAGATACGTCTGCAAAAAGCAAAAAGAACAGCTAGCACACTGTGATTCTTAAAAGCCCGTTCCAGAAAACAACCTACTCTAACTAATAACATTACGGCACCAGCAAGATGTTGAATCCCCTGGAGTTAACCATATGAATAGGTTCTTTTTCACAAAACAAAAAATAAAGATAGGACAGTTTCCACCAACTCGCAGTCAAGAGCGTATCCTAGCAGCTGTCACTTTAAGAGAAAATCAGATTTGTTTACTTTCCACTTACAGGAATGCTAAGAAGGAGCATTAAACTAATCGCAGATCATGTTACTTAGCAACTATGCAGTCAAGCAAAAAGCTGAAGAATAGCCAAATATCACAAGCGAGATGCTTAAGAAGAAGCAAATATGGGTAAACTCAAAAAACTGAAAGCTAATTGTATTAAGACTAAGTTCTTCAAGATGAATTAGCAGCACAAGTTGGAGCAATAAAGAATATGGACTAGCTTTCTACTTAGCAACTGAAGGTAAGGAAGATGCAAAACCAAGCACAAAAGATCTAGGTGGTTAAATGGGTCCTTGAACACTAAGGATGCTCTATTAGGAAGAAATGTTTGTCGAGGACTCTGAGGATGGATTCTATTTCAGTATTGAAAATTGGCAATGGCATGAACTCCCCATGATTAACAACATCAGCTACTATCTTTAAATGGCTGCTAAAACATAACCTACAACATGCACATGGTTTCATGTCAAGAAAATCCCACCATTTTATTGTACATTACAAATTCAGTCATATGTCCACATCTACTACCCTTAAGAAGGGGAGTATACTATTATGTGAACTTTGTAAAAGAATGCTAGAAGAAAATCATTATAATGGTGACTACAGATTATCCTTAAACAGTTTGAACATTGACAATCACAACAAATCATAATCAATCAATGAGTTAATAAATGCAGATCATTTAAGCGAGCCCCGGAGACCATCCGAAATGACAGATGTGTAGCAAAACAAATAACATTAACCAGTAGAGCTTTCTACCCATCTACCACCCTTAGGGAGGGGAATGCACTATTGCATAAAGACTGCTAGAGTAAGATAGTTAAAATGGTGACTACAGGTTATCATTAAACAGTATGAACATTCACAGCAAATCCTAATCAATCAGTGAGTTAAAAGATGCAGATCGATATAGGTAAGCCTTGAATATCATCCTAAATGACAGATTCGTGTAGCAAAACAGATAACATTAATCAATAGAGCCTTTTAGCCATAAGGTAGTTTAATATAAAAACTATGTTTTGTTATGCAGAAAGAGGAGCGAACAAAGTCGATGGACATGCCTATTCTATGTATTTACAAACTGAAACTGGTGTTAGGACATAGTTGTGAAAACATGAATGGCAAGATTAATAAACAAGATTTACAGAAATTCCGAAAATACTAGATTGCTAATAATTTTAGCCATTCTTAAGCTATATCTAAAGGTATCGAGTAACCATCAACAAACCAAAAGTTGCCTATTGGATGCAGCATATAAAATCTTAATCAGGCAACACTCATGTTAATTTAATAGTGAAGACTCAAGAATATGCCACCTGTGTTCTTCTTCAGTCCAAGCAACCCCCTTTCGCCGTTCCTGGTCTGACCTTGATCCTTTGCCACCATGATGTGAATCACTCTTCTTACTGCTTCCTACTTCAATAGCATCCTCACCAGCATAGCCGGGCAGAGTAACACGCCCAGATTCAATACTTTCAATATCTTCTACTAAGAGCCGGTAGTGCCCCTTGATGTCATCTACTGTCTTCCCGGGCACAGCTGCAGCAATATGCTCCCACCTCTCTTCATCATCCTCTGCAAACTCGGCTACGGCATTTTCAAACGCCTTCTCTTGCTCCCATGTCCACACAGAGCTACTCGTGCTTTCTTCCATAGCTATCATTGATTACCACATACAACAGAAGAACAACTCAATTCTGCTTCAAACTTTAGCTCAAAACCTGTCGCAGAATTCGATTTTTCCTACAACTCCAAACAGTATAACTCAAAATTAATCCACTTGGGAGCTGAATTTGCATGAAAAAATCAGGAATGGAAAGTGGAAAGTGCTGGAAGAGGGAAGAACAACCGAGAAAAATTAATAAAATATATATACAGAAAAACAGAATCATAGATTGCCAACTCGATAATATAGACGGAGTTAGATTCAAGCGGGTGGTGGTGTGATTGAAATCGATGGTGAGAAATTAGGGTTTTGTTGTGGGGCAGTAGAGCAAACTAACAACGAAGAAGACACGAGATTTTATGTGAGTCAGTCTCCAAAATCAGGCTTTTTTCACCCGAAGCAAACCAAAAGTTCAATTCATTGCCAGAAAAAATCCACAGATATATTTACCATAATTTTTCTCCTTTCACTTTCAACCAATTGAGTAAAAACAGAGCTCTTTCAACCAAATCCCACTACTGAAAACGAAATGCGAGTTTTTTTTCTACCTGTTACAGAAGATTCAATGAGCAGTATAATCATCAAGAGCATTCCAATTTCGAAAATTTCCAGCTAACAAAAAAAGACAAGAAAGACAGAGAGAAGATGAATGAGAGACAAAGACATCAGAGCGACAGAGTCTTCTTCTTCTTCTTCTTTACTCTTTCCCAAAACAAACACTGTTAGAAAAATAATAATAAGTAATCAACTTTGTCGCTGCTGACAATGGTATTAGCAAATAGAACTCGCCGTTTTTGATTGATTGAAAGTTTATAAAAAACAAAATGGAGAATGCAAAAAAAGAAAAAAAAAAATCTTGCTTCGGTTTCTAAGAAAGAAGTTTAAAAAGTTAACGACTAAAGTCATGCTGCTCGTTAATGTTAAAAGTCCAAAATGAAGACTGAGGACTTGAAGAAGAGAGTCGTATAAGAGAGAGCAAATTCCGGCGCCGGATTTAATAATAGATAAACATAAAAATTGATAGAAAACATGTTACCATTCAACAAAGATTTTGTTTTTTGCCGCAAATGTATAAAAAAAAGCGCGCGTGCAATCATGCGATCACACTACAACTAGGTTCCGTACTTATCCATAGTGTTCTTTCATGTTTCTATTATTGTTACTTGTTTATTGTTTCTATCTCATCATTCCTAGAACAAATTTCCAATTACGGCCATTCGAAGCAAGGCTTGCATCAGGATCAACACGTCTTACCTGATCTGACGCGCTCTGTGAGTCCGTTTGAAATTTTATTTTTTTAATAAAATTTTTTAATTTTTTAATTTATGTTTTTAAATATATATTTTATAAATATTAAAAATTTTATTTAAAATTTTAAAAAATATAATTTTACGTAATAAAATTTTTTATTATATATTATTGTTTTTTTAAAAATATAAAATATAAAATTTATTTTTAAAAAAATAAAAATATATTTTATTTTAGAAAAATTTTATTTTATAAATATTTAAGCCGCAATATAAAAAAGGATAGACATGAACAAATTTCATATTTCACTTGAGCAAATTGGTATATCATACGCAAGTGTTTTGGAAGGATAAATTGATGCATGAATTGAGCAAATCAACCAGCAAAGCAAGCCGCAATAATTAATGCATAATAACCTTATCCCATAATAATGAGTAGGGACGTTGGTCGACATGGTAGAGACAGAATTGGTCCGCAACGAATGCTCTTACGCGATGTCTATCTGTCCCTAGCATAAATACAGACCAATATTTGGAAGTGATGAACAGAATCTGCACATAGACTGCTTTATTAGTTGCAACGTCAATGTTCATACAACGTGACTTACTAGACTTATTATAAATAAATTATTATTATAGATAATATTATTGAAGATGAGTTCAATTTATATATTTTTTAACTAAAATAAGTAAGAAGTAATTTTTTTAAAAGCTGAAAGTGAGTATTTAGTATAAGGAAGTAAGTCATGAGATACAAAGATACACCTATAGATGAAATACAGTTAGTGGATTGCAGCAATTGCATTACTTATATATGTCAAAAGAGATTTAGACAACCATTTCACTAAAATTATGAGATTCTTCCAGCACCAAGTTTGTATTTCTAACTCAAAAAACTCCTTCAAGACTACAATCACGCTCCAGAATCATGTTAGCTCAAGTCAAACTAAATGTCATTATACAGTTTCGTGTCACTAACAAAAACACTAAGAACAAATATTGAGCACACAAATCAATATGCTACTGTCTTTATATGTAACACCAGGATCAGAATACAAATACAATCAACATATACGCAGAGTTGAAAAACTTCATCAGCATAAGCTACTAGGCTAGAGACTACAGCATCACACCAGAGAAGATTACTTAGCATATAATTTCTAGATCCGCATTGTAAAAGCAGGCGTTCACAGACCTTGGAGAAGTTCATGGCTGGAGAAGTTTATAGAGTTGTGTTGCAGAAGGTTCTCTCTTGTCGGATGCTTCTAATATATGTGACAGCTATCTAAAGGAGAGATTTAAGGAAATGAGCGCAATTGTGTTTCTTTTCTTCTCGTGGGAGAAGAGGGTATCAGTGAAAACTTACGGCCATCAATTGAGATGAATGATAAATAGCTCATGAGATAGAATAACTTGATTGAAAGCCTTCCCAAAGAGAATGTATCCGTTTTGCAATAAAAGGTCTTCTTCTTTGTTGCGAATTAGACATGTCCGGTCAGCAGAAGGATCTCCACGAGTAGGAAGTTACTTGTATCATTAAGCACAAGAGCTTCAAGATGGCCAGCTTTTGCTTCGCTGAATACACAAATCTAAATGTTTGCAATTTACTTCTGCATAAGATATAAGTGTACAGGAACAAAGCTAAGTAGACATATAGGAATATGTAGAGAGTTTCAAGCTACATGGAAAACAAAATAACCAACTTGCAGATGAACAAAAAGTTAAATTTATATCTTTAACACAAAACTTTTGGAGGAACTTTACAGAGGCTTAACAGAGTGCACCTATGACTGAAAAAGCATAATACATATTAATTACTACGTAAGATTAAATGAAGGAACTACAATGAACTTGCTATACGAAATGTTATGGTACATAGTAGCAAAATCAACCTCCCTTACCTCAAAATATAGACCACACCTGCGGGCTCATTTGTGGACACTTAACCCACTAAGTTCAGCTCTGTGCCTCCCTTAATGACAGTCATGTTAGAATTACAGACATAAGCAGTCATCTGGGCACATTTGGTTGAACCAGGAGGCTTGCTCCAAAAGCCAGCATGAGCAAGGCTACAACTGTACAGCAAATCAACAAGTAAAACAGCTGCATTTACACCCTAAACAGGTAGCTGAGGTCGTCAACTGAAAGCCTTGTAGCACGACTGCCTTCCTGATCTTCACCAAAAGCAGATGAAACCATTTTTCTTTTTTCTTCTTACAAATAGATTTTATAGGCTCCTGTTACTGCAACATTCCGCTAAAGTTATAGCAGAAAGCAGGTACTACATACCACCACAGTATCATTGTTGCAGCCTAACGCATATAAATACATTGACTAAGAAAGAAAAACTACTAGGCAGATTTCAATGGTGATGCAATCTTGCCATATTAAGTCTATCATTACACATGCAAATTATCCGATCATTAGTACAACTAGGTTACTTTATTGTATATGTCATCATTAAGTTGGTATACTGCCCCCAGAACCACATCTGCTTCAAGTGAAAGCCATCTAACTATACACTAGGGCATGCCAAAGTTTGAAATGGAGGAATCTGATACCAAAGCTCATTCCTGCAACATGCTCTCTTATCTTCCCATGATAACGTGCTTTGGTGCCTTGTATTTTACAAACTTAAATGTGCAAAATTGCCTTAAAACCACTACCTAAGACAATTTACAGGAATAAACATCTAGCATATCCATGTAGGAGAAAAAATGTCAAAGCAGTACTTAGTTGCTACTGTGCATAACATTTCTTAAATGATAGAGTGAAGTACCTGAACAGCTAATATCCGATCTTCCATAGTATCTTGATAGTTAGCCGTGAAACAGTCATCGGGCGAGTCTGACCGATATGATGCGCTTGATGAACTGCTTGATCTTCAGTGGTCAGGTTCCACCAAAGATCAAGAAGAATCTTTGGCATGCAGCAACCATGGGCAAACCAAGATTTCCTGCTTTTAGAGACATCAGGATAGCAGTAACCTGAAATTGGGTGTTTGAGACTGTTACATGAGAAGTTCACTTCGCCCAATGAAATAGCATAACACTAACAACAATCTTATAGTGTGTACCACGATGAATGCGAGAAATAATTCTACAAAGGAACAAGATGATTTTTATCATTCATAATCATACCTCAGGATCAGAATTGAAATCTTGACAGCCTTGTCTCTGGCAACAAGTGACATTGTTCCATCCAGCCTTCAATATGTATTAAAGAATGATTTCGTGCAGTCTCAAGCAAATCTAGCATGCCAGTCCATTTGGAGAGATAATTGCCTTAATTGGTGGCCTTGCATTCCACTTCGTTGGAGAACCATCAGGGTCAAGGTTCCTCACTGTATAATCTCCCTCTCAAAGAAATTCGCTTGATTCCCCATGCTTAGCAATTGAATTCTGAAAGCAGATTGAATTCAAGAGTTCAAGAGCTGCCTGTATTTTGGACGAAGTATAGCCAATGTGCTCAATTGGGAGTTCCTCATATGTTGCTTGTGCCAGCTGTTTTATCTGATTTCCCAGAAAGACAGCATTTCAAAGTTGTTTCGGGGAAGACAGAATCAGCACCAAGCACATCTTTACAGCTAGTTACGGGGCATGAGTTCCCATCACTAGTTAAACTGTATGTATTGATAGCAGAAAACATGATCACACATTGCCACGACAGCATCATCAGGTGGATCCTGGAAACGTATTTTGCAATCAACCCTTAGTAATGGAAAGCAAAGCAAATACCTTTACGTATAAGTGCACAACAATATTCCGTAAGCTTTAATACAGTAAAACGAAGACGGTTTTAGACATTTCCCCTAAACCTTGTAGCATTTACCTGGAGAATACCCATTCATTAATAACTCTTGTGACTTCCTATAGTTACTTTCTGCTTCTACATACACAAATCTGTACTGTATGATCCCTTACACGTTTAGTGAGAATATCACCTTCTTTCATATTTTTAAAACAAAACCCTCCTTTGGTCTTCTTGACTACACAATGAAAAGTATCTATGATATCTAAATGAAGAGGAAACAAGAACAACCATCCTTCCAACTTATCTCCAAATGTCACTTCCTTCGCTTTTGACTTTTAACTTTCAAGCTCATGCTGAATCTATCAGACCAATTCTACAAATGGACTAATCTTTTCACATCCACCATCTACCAAACTTCTAGTATCTATTTCTAGCAAGTGATAAATGATCATTTTGTTAGAGTTGGAAGATTACTTCTTGCAAAATATGAGAATGCAACCTCACCATATAAGCGTCACTTTCACAAAGAGAAACAGTTTGCTCACACCTTCCTATTTGTGTTATTGTTTTACTTCTCCATCTGGACATGCAAGTTACATCCTTGTAGCAATGAACTCCCAGCAGAGCTTCCTTATAATTCTACGGGGACGAGCATCAAGCGCAAGTATTATTTTTCACCTTGTTCTAAGAAACTTTGCAGTATGTTCCTCTTTTGCATATTCATATGTCGAAATCACTTTCCTCTGACCTTCCTAATTGTACTACACTATTGTCAGCTACAGGATACTAGTTACATCTTCATCTGGACATGCAACTTCCATCGTTAAGATAACGAACTCTCAGCTAGAGCTTCTTTAAACCTTCAACTCGTCCTTGAGTTACTTGTTTTTGGCAATATTTAATCTATTTGAAAAGTCTACACGTTGCAGCAGATATTATTATACATTTACCTCACTATCACTAGATTTTGTAATGTGAAGAAGTAAACTCCCCAATCCAATCTCAAAGAATAGCTTCTAAGGACTCCATCAATTCAGGATTGATTATGTCAAGAATCTCATGGCAGGTAAAATTCATAAAGTATCGCATAAGGAAGAAAACACAATAAAGAGCCTGGCGATAAACTGGCACTGGTAGGATTGGAACCTCCAACTTTGAATGTTTAAAGTGATCGGATTAGATAGAACAGCATCAACAGCTGCATTAAGGGTAAAATCTTGCGTCAAACACATGAATGACAGGGGCTAATCAGATGCAACAAAAGAACTACTTCTTCGAGTAGAAGGATCTTTTATTCTCAACTACTAAGCAAGCAAACCAATAGTACCAGCATGTTTCAATCTGTAATGGCAATTAAAATGAAGACTGGAGTCCTAACTAGATGTCAAACTTCAACTATACTGATAGAGGTTCTGCATCTCATGCCAACAATATATTAGCGCAGAAACCATATTTTCCTACTAGTGCTACATCAATACAAGAACCTGTTCAATGCTAGTTATCAAAACAAGAAATAGGGAGGAAATTTATATCTTATTATGCATACACCACATATTGCTAAAGAACCTTTGAGAAGAAAAGGTAAATTGATCAACATTTCCTTCGGAAGCTACCTAGCAAAATCCAAGGACTCCTTTCCAACAGCATCTGAACGATACCCTTTTACAAGGTGGGGATGGTCACAAGCCTGGCGAAGGCGCAAAAGTATCAAGAGAATACTTGCATAGTTTTCCTACAAAGTCCCAGCGGCAGCATAAGCCTTGAACAGGAATTGAGTTAACATTATTGACGTAAAATCTAGTTGTCTGATTGGGATAATATTTACTAACAAAAAGTTTGGAACATATACCTTGAAGATGAAATCTTAACTATTACTATTAGCAAAAAAGAGCTCCTTGAATGCCATTTTTAGTTTTCACACAAAAGTGGTTAGCCTAGGGCAAAACATAGGGTAGAATAGATGGCATGAACAACTCAGTAAGCTAGAACACCCGCATAGGGTATAATAAACATAAACTTACAAGAAAAATCATGTTAAATTCTTATCCTACAAACACCAAGACCTTCAGCTATGTAAAGTGCCAAAACCAAAATGAAGGTAACTAAAAAGCAATCATCCAAAGACAGGTACCTTATTGCAGTTTACTCACTTTTACATATCAATGGGTTTAATAACTTAAAACCTCATGTACTTTTTCTTTTCTACTTGACCAAAGCATGTTACCTAGCTTTGACTTCAATGAAGGTTTTTGTCCAGTTGTGCTTTTATATTTTTAAAATATCTTGCTCTAAAAGAGCAAGACATCAAAATATGGTGACGAGATCATAAAAGCAATACACAAGGTTTATGTCATTGCAGGGTGAGGCGAGTATCAACTTTACCCTTGTCCCTGTGTAGCTTATTGGTTGCTTATGGCAAACCATGCTTTGGGGGCATCTGAAGCTCTCATATTATGAAAAATCATATCAATAAAGCATTATAAACTTAACACATCTATAAGGACATAAATATGTAGGTAGAATAGTCTCACAGTATAACTATTTTGGCTTTTCTCCCCATCCAAATTATCTTGATAAAATGTTTTTTATCTAGAGTTACATTTTATCATTTAAAGAATGTGAGACTTTTGACCACTTACAAAAGGACCTTTTTCGGTGAAGTACCTGCATCGCTTCTAGTTATATCCCCCTTTCATCTGGTTCTGGATGTCGTTCTTCCCCTATACCAGCACCATTGCCAGCATCAATTGCAGAAACCCCACCAGACTTGCTGTACAAGGACGGGGATAATACCCTATAGCCAGTGGCGTTTTGAAAGCTATGATCACCTGCTGAGAGGGAAGCAGATTCAGGATCCTACCCACAGTATGTACACTCTAAATTTTAATAAATGCAACCTCTGTTGCTAGTGCAGCCCTTTTGTACAGCATGAAAATATTCATTTCTTAAAAATGGTGGAGACATGGTATCCCTAGAATAGGACACATAGCAGAATGAGATGATTCACCATAATAACTCCTATTTTGATTGCCACCACTTGCTTATAAGAAGAATTGGCACTTAGAAGGGAAGAAGGCAACTGTCTATGTCTTTTAAACTTTTCACTGGCTTTGCTACTCAAATCAACTCCGACGTCAGAATTATTATCAGCTGCAGGCACTCCTAGAGAAGCATGTGAACCATCTAATGAAGTTTTATATTGGGTCGACCAGAAAGATTGAGGAAGAGATCTTCACCTAGCTCCATTGGAACTTTCACCATTAGGTTGCCAATAATCACTATTCCTATCCAGTATGGCCCCACCATCATCCCAGATTGAGTATGTTCCATCAAATTTGAATACAGAGTAGGTCCTCTATGGGCAACCAAATCAGTCTTCGGTGCACTTGTAAGAGCAGATTGCCGAAATGAAGGTGGAAGAGCTCTTTATTAGTGTGTTGAGATGAAGCATTTAAACTAACTCTCAGTCTATCACTAGAATCTTTCAAACTATCTCTGAGTGCTCCCTCTTCAGTCTCAACATGTCCATGGGGATTATCCTTACCTTCTGAAGAATCGATCTCAACAGGTTCCACTTCCGTTACCCGAGATGAGAATCTGATAGATGTCTCACACAAACGCCCAACAAGTAGAGTGGTTTGATAATGTACCAACAAACAGATAATACATCCTTGAAAATTTATCACCACTCTTAGGGTAAAAAAGAACTCACAGCTTATGCCAAACATATACTACATAAAACCAAAATCTAACTTTGACATTCAATAAAAACCAACTCAAAGTTGAACAACTTCCAAGTCATTCAACTTGTCTTGACAAAAAAGTAATTTCCTCTAAAAAGAGGTCCCAGTCGCCATTAATAATAGTAGTAGTAGTAGTAGCAACTACAATAGCGGATCAAGCAATCAATATGCCCATGAATTTACTAACTGTATCACCTCACTCTGTCCATCCCCTTGCGAAAATAACCAACAAAAAAAAAAGAAATTTAAGTAAATGATATTTACATTCTTACCATAACCATCAGTTTTCATTCTACTGTACTCCAAAACCAACTGTTCAAGTGGTGACTCGGGTTTTGGTATAAGCAACTGGTTATGAGGACAAACAGCAGTGTGGGAAGACCACAGGGTGACTCACCTCCAGTTTTGAAGTGCCAATCTATATGAGGGCTCTGATAAGCTGCGTTGACGTCCTTCAGCTAGCAAAGAATATATATGCTGGTTGAGAAATAAATGAACTCGTCAACAAATGGTCTCTGAATGGCATCAATATGACTCCCCATCTTGGCCATTATTTCTTTTGGGATTCCACCGCCTCGAAAACCTACCAACAAAAATAATGAGAAGATTCAAATCTCTAAGAGAACATTCATAAAAATGGAGAGTAATTTAACTAAGCATGATCCAGGTACCAATTTGTTATAAAAAAAGGAAAGATGATATTTTAACTTGTTTACCAAAATAAAGACTCAATGTACAATGTTCACAACCACTTAAAGTATAGGTTTGAAAAATAGTGACAGCACAAAAAGAAATAAAGAAGGGGGCAAGTTCTTAAATTCATTCACCGTAGTCAAACACATGAAAGAAGTCAAAATTCAACAAAGACACTAAACTAAATTTATGAACATTTAGCACATACTAATATCAACCAGTACAAAATGCAATCAAATCGACCTAACAATAACAAACCTTGACAAGCCAAAACAATCATTGCTACCGATTAAGAACAGAATGAACACTGACCTTCAGAAGCCAAGCAATAGGAACAACTAAAACAGCGAGTCACAGCCAAAACCCTAGCGCGAGATAACAGTGACGATAACTGCAAGAAGCAACCTCTCACTTTCATTCGGAATCAGTTTCTAGGTGTTGACAAAGCAATGAAGAGGTCAGCGACCAGAGAGATGTAGATAGGCTGCCGGCGTGCTGCCGGGCGCAGGCGGACGACAAGGAGCGAAGGCCGACCTGCTCATTAGAGTCGTTTTGACTTTGAAATTAATTGAAATTGATAGTGTCAAATACATATAATAGTTAAACAAATGAACTAACACATCACTATTGATGCAAATAAGGATCAAAACAATCCTATCACATAACAGCCTTCTTAGTTTTGAGTTAAAAATAAACTTTCTTTGTTATATTTCAATTTAAAAGAAAACGCTCCACATTTGAATTCAATACTAAAAAGAGCATGCAATATCCGTTTTCATCATAAAGCCTTCGACCTCAAGTTAAGAAACTTCAACTCAAAGCATATTATATATCTCCGAACCAGACAACAACTCGAGGCTTGTTGTCTAAACTCAGTTCATTGTTGTTGAGTAACAACAAGCTCACAGGTGAGCAGATTGGAAACGTTCAGTCTTTGGCTACACTGTCTGTGAGTGGCAACTTTCTGTCTGGTTCGGTACCAGATACTCTTGCAAGGTTAGGAATTAATGTTGTGGAACCTTGATCTTAGTAGGATGAGTCCACTGGAACTTTGCCAGCAACTTCTGCAACTGGTTTTCCTTTGATTTGTCCTACAACAAGTTCAATCTCGGCAAGTTTCCAGAATTGTTGAGACGAAAAGAATTGCGAGTTTTGGGTCTTGCTGGATGCAATATAAGCGACAATATTGGTACTTTTGATAGAGCTGGATCACTCAATTCGTTAGACTTGTCCAATAACTACCTCACCGATGACATCAATAACTTCATCACAAGCTCGTCAGGTCTTCATGAACTGAGACACTCCGACGACCATCTTTGGGGTTCAGTCACAACTTCCCTTGCGAAAATTGACAAGGGTGTTGAAGTGCTTGACATCTCAAACAACAAGATCATTGGTAACTTATCGGAATTCGGTACGGGGTATAGTCTCAATTGGTTTGATGTTTCAAATAAATCAAATTGGTGATAACATTCCTACAAGTATGCAACTTCTTGTGAGATTGGAATGGTTGGATTTGTAAAGGAATAATTTGATTGGCAACATTCCAGATAGCTTTCTTCAGCTTGCCGCATGCATGATTGAGAAGTTCAGGCAATATATAACACTCTTAGATGGATTACTAGGATATAGATCTAATAAAGGTTGATAAAATTTTCCTCACTATACATAGTTTTGTTCCTATATATGTTTTTCAAATTCTTAAATTGATCTGAGACCTGTTTCTAACAATTAACAAAATTAATCTATTTTATATTATATTATGAATTACTTTTTTCATCTTGTATTAAAATATTATCTCTTTGTCGTAGATCAAAGAAGCTCTTTGAGTTGTTTTTGCAGCACCATAGTTTTCTTAACTTTAGAGAGAAAGGATCTACTAGGCGTTACAACACTACAACCCAATGGTCGTCTGTTATCGTTCCAGCCTTTACCTTTTTCAGATCTAAACTTTGACTGAAACAATAACTACAGTCCAAATTATAGAGTTGAAATTCTCCGCGCTGTTCTTTTCTGGGCCATGAACAAATAGACAGACAAATAATAAATGAACGGAGTGAACAGAAAGGTGAGATAAATTTCTTCTCGAACAGAAAAGAAGAGAAACAGTTACTGCTTTCATCTCATCAAGAGACAATAATGGCGATCTTCAGTTGCGATTCCTCTGTTGCTGAGGATTTTCTAGCCCAAGCGACTAGGCTCTGCTAGATAAAAGATACAGGAATTGGAATTTAATCAAGCACGAAACGAAAGCAAAGCAACAAATAAAAGAACGCTCTCTCCTGCAGTGTGTTAAATGAACGTACGTACACATCACAGCAGGGCATTGAAAGCGATCGAGAGCTCTAGAGGAGCATGTCTCTCTGTTCTTTATTCATCAGCATGCGCCATATACAGGATCAAATTATGAACCAGATATCAAGTACAGCAGTTTATTACACAATGAATCTTTTGTTTTTTTAATTCGAATCTTTTTCTTTTTTTAATTCTTTACTTCTGCCCATGAGTTGAGTAATGTGATCAGTTCTTTATCAGTTCACCCTAGCTTAGTACTAATAACACACAAAGCAGAAGCAGTAAGCAGGCCTTCCTTAATCACCGCATCTTACCAACTCCTTACATTGTAAAGCAAAAGAAATTATATTGTTTGTCTCTGTATTTCAGAGTTCTTCATCTAGGTAGCTGAAATCTAGAGGAAAATTGCTTTGAAGTAAAATTATGGACCTGCACAAATTCTTCATTTTATCTCTTTTTTTTTTGGGAGGAAGCATTCTAGCGTTTGAAGCTGCCTAGCATCAATATCATGAATCTTGAAAAACCAAAGAAGTGAACAACAACCCTCAAAACCAAGCATAAAAATTTTAACAAAAACCTTCAAAACCAAGCATTCAACCTTTGCTGCAAGAGCAATTTTCATCAGTAGCTCATGCTAACGCATGCATGCGGAAGCTTAAACTCCAAGCTAATTAAAACCCAAGTTTAAGTTCCCTTCCTTTTCTCTCTACATTCTTCGACTAAGCACCACATATCACAAAGAAAAAACAAAATAGAAAAACCCAAAAACAGAGAACAGAATCCATCAACAATGCCCTCTTACATGCTACACCAAACTATGAAACTCAACTAATAAAGTCCTAAAGCACTAAGCTAGCAGTAGAAGAAGGAAGCGAGACCATCGTCGAAGTTGAGCGCGTAGCTGAAGGGATCATAGTGGAAGCTGCACCGCTGCTTTTTACTACGCCCACGCTCCACCTGCCTCCGCAATTCAGCTCGAACTCTCCAGTAAAGACTCCGCAACCTTCTCCGGCCACCTTCCAGCACCCCTCCTGCTTCCATCATCATCATCGTCATCACAAACAAATCTTCTTCAGCTTAAACAAGATTTAATTCTCTGTATCTTTTCTCTGGCTTGTGAGAGAGAGAGAGAGACTTGCGTTTTCTTCCTGTTGTTGGTATTGTGCTTGTTATTGTTGGGGTCAGTTGTATTATAGAATACAGAGCTGGAATAACGTACGAAGACTCACATGATGCAAAACAGGGAAAGAAATTGAGTCATGGAAACGTCCTCTGGATTTTTATATATAGAAAGATGATAATGGTGTACGTAAAATAGACAATGCGAGTGTCTAATGGATTTGAAAGTTTCTAGCTAACCTACTTTAGCTTGTGGAATGTTTTATTTTTTTTGGGAAAATTAATTATCAAAAATTATTTTGTAAAATAAATTATTAAAAAGTAAAAGTTAAAATTGAGTCTAATTAATCAATTAACTTTAGTTTAAAATTAATTTGAAAGTAAAATTTTTAGTTATAATTTCTAGAAATAAAATTTTTATAAGAAAATTGAAATAAATTTTATATTTACTTTATATTAAAAATGAATCAAAACTGAAATATTTTAAGAAAAAATTGAATTAAAAATATTAATACATACGCTTTAGCTATCAACAATTTATCAATTATAGTAAATAATTTTTTAAAAATGAATAAAATATATTTAAAAATAAGTTTTATTTAAAAGTAAATTAATTTGTCAAATTTCCTTATAAAAAGTTTCGACAAGACTGAACACGTCCGATAATTTATAGTGAGTGAGATAACGGGCGGTGGATTTGAAAGTTGTTGGTGGACTAATGTTTGCTATTAGTATTTTATAGGTTTTAAAATGTAAAGAATCTTATGTAGTACAGTGAAATAGGTATGTAGATGGGGAGTAAAAGAGGGTTTGTCTTCATTCTGCCGGCGGATAACACGGCCATGAACAATTTTTTTTTTTGTGTAAATAAAAAACTGTGCAACTTTTGACTTTTGCTTTTCTGGTTGTTTATTAAACATGAACTCGTCCATCTTTATTATTGTTAACAAACAATTTATTAAAACCTGTTTGTTTTTATTTTTCTATATCAAAGCTTCATATAATCTTTGATTACAGACAAACTAATCATTGATCAATTTTTGTAAGTTTATTTCTGTTTTGGTCAACTCAATCTGCTTTTGACATTTACTGAGAAGAGCAGATCAGTAATGTAATGTCTCGCTTTTTTTCCATTTAGATCTGTGCTCATCATATATTCCTGTCTCTCTTTAGCTGATTTTTACTTACAGAGTACTTTTGGCACGTATTTTAAATATTTATAATTAAATTTTGTAAAAATAAAAAATAAAAAATAAATTTTTTAAAAATTAAAATAAAAGTATAGTTTAATATTTATGTTTCAATAATTTTATATTGAAATAAAAAACTATAATTATATTTAAAAATATGTAAATAAAAAAAAGTTAAAATTTTGTATATAAAAATAAAATTTTGAAATTTTTATATAATTATAATATATAAACTGTTTAAAATTTAAAATTTGATAAAAAAATAAAATTATGGCATTTGAAACAAGTCATTACTTACCATTTTACTTTTTTTCTACAAATTCTGAAGACGTTTAGAAATAATTTTAAAATAATTTTTTTAAAATAAAAAATATTTAAAATATTTAAAAATTAGATTTTATTTTTTATTTTAAAAAATAAATAATAAAATGATTTTACTGTACAAATTTTTTTTATATTTTTTAAATTTTTATATAAAATTTTTAAATATATTTAAAAATACGAACTGAAAATTTAAAAATTATTTCTTAAAAAAATTTTGTCATGCGCACTCGGAGTTCAAATTATTTTTAAAAGTTTGAGTTATCATATATTTCGAAAGTCCACTCAAAATTTTATATTAAAACATAAAAATTTTTAAAATTTGCTTTTAACTTATTCTTTCTACAAGCACTATTTTTTAAAAAATTTATTTTGGAAAATACGCCTTTGCATGCGCAAAGCTTCAGTGGTCTGCAAATGGAACAAATCGAAGTGGGGGTGTGAAGGAGCACTCAGATCTAAACAACAAACAGAGCGACTGAGCGAAAGGGCGCAAAAATTTACTTCCACACAGTGTATAACTTTTTCAACGATGCATTGGGTACCACTACAAAAACTTTTAATGTTTTTCAATTTTTGGATGTTTGGAAGAAACAAAGCATGCTCGCTGGGCCCTAGAGAGCCGTGTGCGGAAGGCAAAAACGCTAAGCACAAAGCAGAGAAAGACCAAAAGCCTTCATTGCCTCGGTGCCCGAGCTGCAGGATTAGTACTAGTTCTGCTTCGTTGATTCAATCTAATACCCACTGGAACATGATCCTAAATAGAAAATCAATATTTGCTAGCTCTCTACTAGCTGCATCAATCAAGACCCGGTGATCAGTCGTAAGAAAAAAATCCAAATCTTTCCCTTCCACTACTAGCTGACAACTACATCTTGTTTTGAGAGCTAATTGAAATTAAGACGAGTTTTCAGTTGACAGAATTAGTGAGAATACAACTTATCTTCCACTAATCAAGAAGAGAAAGGTACCCTTATTTTTTCTCCTAAAAACAACTCTTGACTTGGGTAACTTAATTCAACGACATTGCCTTCCTTCTGGTAACTCTAAAATTTAGTTCTCATAACTCCCGAGAAGACATTACTTGCAAATAAGTAGCTCTTCTTCTGGAGACTTCTCTCACCAATTCTTTTCATTAGTGCGCTTGGGTCTAGCATTAAGACTCCTACATGGTGTTGTTCAACAGTGCCTAGAATCTTACTGCAATGAAAACTGGAGGGATAACTGGAGATCAATAT
This sequence comes from Acanthochlamys bracteata, assembly GCA_019914995.1. Taxonomy (NCBI): domain Eukaryota; kingdom Viridiplantae; phylum Streptophyta; class Magnoliopsida; order Pandanales; family Velloziaceae; genus Acanthochlamys; species Acanthochlamys bracteata. The sequence continues at coordinate 4,273,498 of CM034126.1, forward strand.
GTTGGTATCTATTTTCATGATGGTCACTTCTTTGCAGCATGTTGATTTCTTCTTTTCTAACAATGAGAGTATATAGCTCCCATGCGCGACCTCAAATTAATCAAAGTATTGCAATCTCGAAGCCACATAGCGGCATAGTTGCTTCCTTTAAACTTTAGTCGTCCATCAACGTTGCCGAGCAACTCAGCTTAGTCAGAAAACTACTGATCCTGAATCGCTTCAATGGTGTCGAGTGAAACAGTTCTATATATAACCAAGCGAAACAGTTGTAAAACTTTTCAACTTTCTTTCTAGAAAGGTTAGAATTGTAAGAAAATGTGTAACAACGATTAAGTACTCCATAATTCTATGAAGTACCAAGGAAACATGCAATTCCATGCCTGATTGAAAAGAGTAATACTCACAAATCTGCCATAGAGCCAGGACCAATGTGAAGCTAGACAAAGAATTATATCAAGACGTTAGCAGCATGGAGAAAGGAGGAGCATTAGAAACCAGATTTCTGCACTCTATATAGCTTTAATGAGCCTTGCATGAACAGACTCCAGACCAGCTGTGTTTAAAACTTGCATACAAAGAGAAACAGCAAAATTAGTCTTCCTTCGCAAATGGAAATACATGATTCAAAATCTGATGGGCATCAAATGATACATTATTTAGCAAGAGTTTCAAGTGAAGGAGAAGGAATGATAGCTACTGCTTCCTGATGCACATAATTGTCAAAAGATTGACAGAAGAATCTCTCAAATATACAACTATATTATGTCAACAAGTGTGCCATATAGGCAAACCCATAGCACTGGTGAGATTTCCTTTCTTTTTAAGAGTTTACAGTTTACAAGATGATAGTTAAGCCTACAAATCAGAAAGATAATAAGTCATACTGAATATAATAAAATTATGAGAATTTGAATGAGAGCACGAAAGGAAGAAGGGAAGGAGACCTTCATTCAAGATGTTTCACAAAATTACGACTTAATCTTGCTTTGTGACAAATATGTAATGTCTCATAATTATGTAAATCAGTTGATGATATTAACTATTACCTGTAGATAGTATCACCACTAGATGCAGCCTTTTTGTAAATCCAATTTGGAACAAGTTCTTCCAGTAAACTTAACTGATCATCCACTTCACCTAGCATGGAGAAGAAATTAAATCCATTTTGTAAAGAAAACTTGCGATACCATAAATGATTCAAAGGGTAAAGGATGTTGACCTACTTGTATCACCAATATCGAAGTTGTTAGATACAATCTCGTGCCAAAGCTCCTCTTTTGTTATGTAAGAGCGGTTGATAGACCTAGACATTTCGAGCCTCACATGACACATGATCTCCAACAGAAGTAATTGTGTTATCCACCGCCTGCTAATAAGAATAATATCAGCTGTTTATAAGGACAGAGTAAATTTTAAATCCTAGAGCAACTTCTTGCACAATCTACCTTCAGGCCTTTAACAATAAATGGTTATTACTTAGCACTACTTCCCAGAAGAAATCCCAACAATGCTACCAAAAAATCTAAAAGAACAGTAATTAACTAGTCTTTCTAACCTACAAGAAATTAAGAGGACAGTATTTTCTTGAAAATGGCAGATATGTGGTCTTACAAAAACCTTTCTAGGCAAACAACACCCTATAACAGTGCTTGGTATTAGGACCCACTCGACATATAAAAAATGCAAATAATTTTTAAGTCATATGGGAATAATTGAAGAAGGAATAAGAGCTTACTAAGCCTAGCTGGATTTTGGCAGACATTTTATCTCCTCCTAGGGCACTTCCCTTAAGAGTATCAATCTGCTTAGGACTAAGGTGAATGGCCCTGGTCGTGTCATCAATTTTTGAAGGAGAATAAACTAGAGATCGTCTAGCCGAAACAGTCAATTTGTAGCTTTACCATCAGTAATACTGGTACCGTCATCATCAGTAACAGACCTGTCACTCGGAGAGGGCTGCGAGCGCATTTGTTTGTGCGTTTGAAAAATATTTATCAGGTTTTTTTTATTTCATATTTTTTAATATATATTTTATAAGTATATAAAAAATTTATTTAAAAATTTAAAAAGTGTAAAAAAATTCTACGGAATGAGATCTTTTTATTGCATATTTTTATTATTTTTTTGAAAATAAAAAAATAAAGCTCGTTTTTCAAAAAAAAATAAAAATATTATCTATTTCAAAAAAGTTTAATTTTATAAGCATTCTCAAACACTCTCTTGGTCTTAAGGGTGTACGCAATGATGGTGTTTCTGTATTTCAAAACACCAGAATCTATAACATGTTTAGTGGGCATGCTTTCATGAAGTGGTGTGTTAACCACGTGACTTGAAGAGAAGGACTATTTGGGAAGGTTGAGAGAAGCACTTTCTACCCTGTCTTGGTCTTCACCCAAGTTCAGTGTTCTCCACAACAGAGCCTAAATATGCCAATGAGAATGCACCAGTACCAGAACTCTGTGATTCAGAAATCATTTACTTGCAAAGTTTCTTCTCAAATGAAGCAGGTAAATGTGAAATGCGTGATGTGGACTCAGGATCATGTGCAATTTCTTGAGGCATTTCTAAGGATGATTCCATAGATGAAATGCGTAGAAAATCCTCTTGGTTCTTCTCAATGTATGCTTCGCACAAAACAGTTTCAGGAATGTCATCCGCCTGTTTGATCAAAGAGAAACATTATTTTCGTTTAAATTAGTCCAAGAAACGAAGTGCACTAGTTATACAAAGTTCTTCGAATTCTAAGTTCAACACGATCATGATAGAAAACATCATGCTTTGCTAAATTAAACTGACTACTGTAGCAATAGAAATAAAAAAGAACTCAGTTGTAAATGGTCCTAAGTGAAGTCTCAGCTTTCCTCTTCTTCTTCTTCTTTTTCCCAGCTGCTCAACTAACTTTTCCTCCACATCATGCTCAAACTCAGAAACCACACCAGAATAAAAATTTCTTGGAGTCAGATGAGGCACTAATTCCACTTATAATCAGCTGGCTTATTCAGTTTATACGCACACTGAAACTATGTTTTTTATCACAGAGTTAATGGGTCCAGTTGGGTCAACAATCTAGATCTACTAAGATAGTAAAGCTCCACGATAGAGAAATTAGATAATAACTCCATCAAAATAATTAGAGTCGACATATTCAGTTGGCATAAAGAAACTGCTCAACGCTCTAGCCATTTGTATAGATGGACCAATTGAAGTGGTATATGCCAATGCAAAAGGAAAAAGTATATTCTCAAGGAAAACAAAACGTGTATGGCTAGAAGATCTAAACATGTGAAATATTTAGTAGCAGACCTGTCATCTAGGGAACCATCTACTTCGTATAGCTATAGTCATAGCCTAGAATCTTTAGTCTCTCTCATTGTAAGGTCGACTCTGGTTAAAGTAAGACTTAAGAGCTTTTTAATAGACAACCATATCCATATAGCACCTACAGCCTTCCACATATCTAATCTAAGTACTAAATATGTTGTTCTTCAATTTCAACAACTAAAAACTGAAATGCAAAGGCTTTAGTTGGAGCTAGAATAAATGGAATAGCAAATTTGATGAGCATTTCAACACCTCAAGTACACAGAAATACATGGAAAACAAATTGCATTCAGTAAGTGATACCTGTCAGTTGGATTTGAAAAATTGTAGGAGCCTTTCATGGAATTCTTGGCACAAGGCCAAATGTGCAGATAGACAAGGCTCTAGAGAGATTTGAATTGCCTCTAAATGGAAAGATACAGTAATGTGAAGCTTCATGCATAGGCTTACATCATCATGCAACAGTATCTCTTCATAGATATGGCTTCTGGAAAGGCAAATTTCATTTGAGTAACATGACTATGTAACAATTCCTTAAAATGCAAACATATTAAACTTAACTCTGGACCAGGGATTTCCTAACTGAATGGGAAATATGGAACTACAAGTACCTTTTTGTCAAAACTTGAACTTGTTTGCAGATGTTTTGCAAAGTTGGTAATTTCTTCCTCAGTGTTAGCAACCTTATGGAACTGTGCATACTATTAAAAGAGGCAGGCCAATGTCTTATACCTGCGACATTCAAAGACAAAGTCAATCACAAAATTTATCATAACACTAAAAATGCAAAAAGAAGGTGATCCATATGTGACACACTTGTCTGGAAGTTCGACAACTTCAGCTCCACAATGACATTAAGGTTCTCGTCAGTACGTTCTGCAACAGAAGAACCATCACGAAAACTCTTTCCAGTCTCATTAGTCAACGACTGAGAACAAGAATTGTTGCTTTCATCGTCCATTCAGTTTCCTGGAAAGATAAAAATCCGACAATTCAACAAACAAATAAACAAATACAATAAAAATAATAAAAATATATAATAAAAAAATTTTATTATGTAGAATTTTTTTATATTTTTAAATAAATTTTTTATATATTTATAAAATATATATTAAAAAATATAAATTAAAAATTAAAAAATTATTTTTTATAAGTAATGCAAGACGGAGCCTTATTCCTTATTTTTTACCTCTTTCTTCATTTCTCTTATGTCTAGGTAATGGTTGTGATGGTTTTTTAAGATCTTCCTTGGTCTGCAGTATCCAGTTTTGAGTACTAAGCAGTGGCTTGAATACGTATGTATAAGTGTAAACTATCAATGTATATAAAGAATTCATTCCATTTTCAGAACAATTTCTATTATTCCTCGTGGTTTTCAGTAAACTTTCGTATGGCCGGTGGATTTTAGTTTTTCAAAATAATATCAAATAGACCCCGTTTTGTTAAATATGATTTGTTAGAGGCTTTATATTTGCATATTCAATTTTTATTTCACTCCAGAGAATAGAAACGAATCAAACTCGTTTCCCGTGCTCAGTCCCTCTCCATCAATGTCTTCGGCGCCCGGGGATTTCACGGCGGAACTCCACCGTGCCGCGTGTCAGTGCACTACACTAATTAATCGATTCAACTCTCTGCCTTCATCGAAACTCTCCGCCGCCGCAAAGCAATCTCTTCTTCGCCTCACCAACGCGGAGCTCCGCTTCCTCTCTTCTTCCCTCTCTCAGTCTCAATCTTCTTCTTCTTCTTTTTCTCTTCATCTCTCCACCAACGTCCCTCACCTCTCCGCCATTCTCGAAACTATCCTCCACCCATCCCTCTCTCACGTGACTCGCGCGTGTCGTTCCCCTACTTCCACCACCGTTCACCAACTCGATCTCGTCGCCAGTTTCCGTTCAACTCCGGCGTGGTTTCTTATCTCCGCTAGAAATCCTTACTACATTTCATGGACTCACCATGTTCAGCCACGCGTCCGCAAAGCGATCACTGATGCCGTCAATGCTCCAGTTTCCCTCCGTCCGGGTTTGGTCATTCTTGTGTTCTCCTCTGGTGTTAAGGATGAAATTGTCAATAGATTGATGGATGAGTTTTCTGCTAAGGAAGTTGATGGTTTTTTCTTCGACGAGGTTGAAAATGGTTGGGTAAATGTTAGAGATAATGCTGGTATTGGAATGGTGTTTGAGATAAAGGTTGGACTAGAGTTGGTTGGCAGAGAGAGAGCTAGGGAGTTAAGGGAGTTAAAAGTGGCAGTGGAGAGTGGAGGAAATGGTGTTGGTACTGGTGGTGAGTTTGGGGAGTTAGTAGGGTCGATGAATATTGACGCTTTGGATATTGTTAATTTCGATACAACTGCACTGGTTGCAACAGTGTCAGGGATCAGCAATGGAGCTACACAGAGGTTGTTGGAAGCACCGAAGGATGAGATGAGGGCGAGGTTTAAGAGTAACTATGATTTTGTGATCGCACAGGTATGATGTTATTTGCAAAGCAGTCTTGAGTACATCAGATACTCTGACATTGGCTGGTTCTCTGAGTTGATCATTTAGTTAATTGCTTGTCCGTTTGGATAAAGAATTATAATGTTGTGCGGTGCTTCTACATGCTCCTTGCATTCCTTCTTAATGCCTGACAAAGGTTTTATATGCTGATAGAAGTAGATGCATGTATCTTGTGACACCATAGCATTCTGTTGAAGGTAATAATCTGTTGAAACCTTCTGTTTTATTTCTCAAGTGAGTTATTGTTGTTAGCTTTTGTTGTCTATCGGATAGTTATGATGTTAGTGTGGATATTGTTTGGTGCCAGTTAGTGCTTGTTAAAACCAATTGCAATGCAAAAAAACTTCTCTAAAGTTGCCATTTTCAGTTTGTTACCTTATTTTTATCTGGACATTTAAAACCGCCTTTGTGGAGTAGATCTCTGGATGTGAATGCGAAAAGCTGGTCTTGAGTGAATGCTTGCCATCTGGTGGATGTATTGGAAGGAAGAATATTTAGTGGTCATGTCATGTGCACATGGTCCTACATTGAAGACTATAGAAAATTTATGTGTTCTTAAAGGCCAAATGTTGCAGCTTTTTAACAACTCATGATATCCATATGATTAGAGGAGAAACTAACATGATGAAACCATTTATGAATCAGCATTTTGGTGTTGTATATTAATTTTTGCCAAATCTTGTTGAAATTGCCTGATACTATGGTCTAGTTAGTATCTTTTTTCTCATATTTTTCCCATATATATCTGTACTTCAAATACACCTCTGTTCTAAGCTCAACTCAATAATGCGCCACAATTCCTTGTTAGGAGGTAGTGTGAGCTCATGAAAAGTTACAGCTCTCCAGAATTTTAGTTTAGTTCAAATAGATAGTGGATGACAATAACTATGGAGATCAGTGATGGGTTTTTCTTGTTCCTTGTGGGCTTTGTGCCACATATTTGTATGTGCATCTTTAGTTTTACATATTCAGGTTACTTCTTTGTATGTTGGATTACTTGTTTGTACTAACATCCACCTGACAGCAATTTTTAAGCCCCAAAGTATCTTCTTCTTCCTGCTATCATTTTCTTTCTATCCATGTAAAACGCTTATACTTTTGTTGTTTTAAATAACTTCAAGTCATATTTTAGTAGTGTTTTCTTATGCAATATCAATGTTGATACCTGTTCACAGGTAAGGTCGGAAATTCAGCTTCCAATTTTCGTGGAATTAAAGGTATCACTGGCTGGAAAAAGAGGCATTATCTGCCAGAGTGTTTGTTCTGAGTTTAACGACCTAGTTTCAATGTGCGGGGTGGACCTAATGAGAAGCGGAGAGCACATGAGTTACTAAATCATCTTTTGTAAGTTCTTAAGCAAGTTCTTATCTGTTTATAGCTTTCCTTTCGCGTTGTTTACTATGCCCTAATACTTGCATATTGGAATCTGCTATGTGAAAGTTCAATTTAGAAGAGAGCAAGTCTTTGTCCACTACATTTTCAATTGATTCCCACTGTCTATTTAGTGAAAAATACAAAATGATTGAGATTATTTCTTTCTTTTTTTTTACTGTAATGTTGGGATGATACTACTGTGGTAGGAGTAGCTTTTGATTATTGGAGAGTCAACATTGAGGAAGGAATAGTGCCCTTTGATTCTTAAGTCGATCACAAACTTAAATGCTCTTTGAGATTGAGAGCCTTTCTTCTCAAATTTGAAGGTTTTGTTTGAAGTAAGTGGTGAACTGCTTAAGCTTGATTAGTGAAAGGAAAATGCACATAAGACTTTCTATATGTAAGTATGGTCAGAAACCTTGCATCAGTTATCTGTAGCAAGTGCTGTTCTACAGCAATCTTTTGCAGTCTGTATCTTTTCCATTCCTCTTTTGGGCCTTTGCCACGAGATGTCCTTTTCTTTTCTCCCTGAGTTTAGTTTTACCATAAATCTATGTTCTCATGCCTAACAGCGATTAGCTGCTACAGTATTCAGGAGTAATAAAATGACTCTTACAAGTTGCAGCTAGCAATTATCACGAAAGACATGTACATAGCTTAGAATACCTATTTAAGGATACATGTAGTCGAACAACCTAGCAGAATAAGGCTTAGTTGTTGTTGTTGTATTATAACCATTTAATGCAGATCTTTTGATTTTGATGTGTCTTTTTACCTGGCTTCTCAGTTTAGGAGAACAAGTAAACAAATTTTGTTGTTCGCTACACTTTGTATTTGTGATTCTAGATACTCTGCCCTACTATACATATGGAACAGCTTGACAGTCTTGAACTTCTGGACCAAATATATAATCCACTAGCTTTTCGGTTCCATGGATGAGTGGCATACAATTTGAGAGAGTGGCTGCCACTGCAACGTTCCATCTATAATTATATTGTTAGCTCAACACAACATGTATGAAATGCTTGTGGTAGTTTTATCCGCCTTTACTTTTAAGCTTGTGCTAACTAGCTTTTGTGCTATTTAGGGTTGTGCCGGACTCACCTGCAGCACGTGTAATGGATCTACCAACAACGAGAAAAATTGCTATGAAGAACAAGATTGTTTTTGGTACTGGGGATCATTGGCAGGCTCCCACTTTGACAGCAAACAGAGGTTTTTTAAGAGCTATATCACAAACTGGTATGTCTTTGTTGACTATTGAACATAGACCTCGTGCACTGACTGGTGACTAGTCTTTATATGTTATTGTTCAAGTACACATGGTTGTACAGTACATGTATGATATTGCCTATTGCATGCTACTCTATAGTGAGATTGTTATTGTTCTTCTGCATCAGTGGTCTTGTGCTAAAAGAGGTGCCGATGAGAATCCGTAGAACAATGTGATCTTCAGATTGAACTAATGTGATGTGATAGATACTGCATGCCACAAATGGGGTGTTCTACTGGCATCGGTATATGCCACTTTACCAGAATAATCACTGTTTCAATGTGCACTGACACTGCAGACCTAATAAGCTAGTACCTTCGTTATAATCTGATTACGGTGATCTGTAATACAAACGTCAAAGGGAAAGGGGGTGAAGGAAGAACCGAAAAATTGGGCAACAATAGTAGTGTGCTGAAAGCCTGAATCTGCAGGAAGCTAGAAGGAACCTGCATAGACTACTAGTCATTGATATTGCGTTGCAGTTGGTTGAATGGGTTAATAAAGCCTGCATCCAAACTTGTTTCCAGAAGTCAATTGTCAAGTGGAGCAGGTTATATTATCTACACTTTCAAAATCTTCAAAAGATTATAAAAGTAATGAGGACCGCAATCAATTTGAATATCATCAATCACAACTTGAAAGAACAATAAAAAATAAATCGATACTCACCATATATATAATATATGTGTATATACACTACAAGATACAATAGTATATATGATAAACAAAAAGAATAATGCAACTATGTATGTGTGTGTGTGTGTATGAGGAGTGTCAGCATCTATAGGTATAACCTCCACCCTTTTTATGAACCAAAATTTAAAAAAAAAAAAATCAATACCTAAAATACTAGTAGAATGTTGCGCTGATTGAATCAAGCAAACAGCTTCTTCAACTTGAACTTGCAATGACTATTCCTGAGACTGATCTGGTTGTTTGTTGTCAAGCTGTTCACCGTCAGGTCGCAATTGACGCCGAACTTCATCTTCCAAAGCTTGAGAGCTCCGAATTTGATTTTAACGGGTACGGTTCCATGGAATTGAAGCGGTACCGCTCCAGTCTGCTGCTGCTGCTGTAGTGCGGACATGATGCTGCTACCCATCTGTTGCTCTCCGGTTAAAACAACTGTCAGCTTCGTTGTGTTGCCATGGCCCTGGTAGAACACCGGGAAGGTTCCATTACATAACGTCTGACCTGAGTACGTTACACCCAGGTAGCTTCCACCCTTGTAGTATATACCGATCTTCTTGTTAGGATTTCTGGTAGTAACGTTCACGTCAAATGTTGCGTGAACTGTGAGGTTGTCGATCGTGAAGTTGGATACTCGGAGGGTGTCTATTGAATACTTTGGAATTTTAGGGTGGAAGATTAACCACAGGATACCGATGGTTGCACCCACGGCAATAACTAGGGCGACTAAAGCAAAAACAACACAGCATATGCATCTGCAGCAGCTACCACGTCGCCTTTTCGGCGGACGTGAATGCCGTACAGGTAGCATACGCTGCTGCGGCGGGTACTGCTGCTGTTCAGGGTCACCATTCTCCGATTTGGTGAACTCGCCAGAAACTAACGGTGCCGTCGGCTTCGGCTGTGCTTCGACATCTACTGGATGAATTCTTTGCTGATTAGTATGATCCCCCATTTTAGCTTACACTTCAAGAAGAAGAAGGTTGAACTAGGAAGAGAAGGGATTCACGGTGGTATTTGGAGAGTGATTATAAAGGTGTTGGTTTGGTTAAAATAACTTCCAGGAGGTTTCGTTTCCGTTTGATTAATTACATAGTGAGACAAAGAAAAAGAGAGAAAAACTTAACGCGGCTTTAGACTTTCTTTTTTTTTTTTTTTTTTTTTTGGGGCAGAGTGACGTTGGTATCTTCTTCAACTTCGCTCCACCTAAAATTTTTTCTTTGTCGAAGTCTAACAAAGCGTCTGGTAGATTAACGTGTCCATGTTCTCATTGTTGTTCAGGTGACAAAAAATAAACATATAACATTGTTAGACTAATCAATCAAAATAAGAAAAGTACACATGATGATAGAAGCTTCGGTTTTAATTTTTGTTGATGTAGTTGTTGAAGGCGAGGGACGCTTACAGCAGTGTTTAGATCATTGCTGCAATTTTAATTATCGCATTCGTAATGTGATAGTTGATTTTAATATATTTCTAACTTCTAAGCAGCCTGAGAAGTTGCCAACGACGGCAAAGACTGAAAAAAGTGGCAAGTATTTTATTTGTCCGTCGAGCATGTGCGATAGAGATTGATTGATTGCGGTTTTATATTCTTGGTTTATTTCGTTTGAAATAACCAATCACCATCGGAGCCTTCTTTCAATCGTCTCTGTTGTGCATTATTTTAACACCATCGACTTCGTGGAATTATCACCCTTTTTGCGTTTAAGTGGAGCAGTTGGACGTATATCTCTTGTCCTGTGAGTCAATTGTATGTTTCTGGACATGGTCCAAATCATTGACCGGACTAAGTATGGTGTTTGAAATTACTTATAAACTTTTTTATTTCAATTTATAATTTTATATTTTAATAAATTTTCTAAATATTATATAAATTTTTTGAATTTAAAATACATAAAATGTACGCTATAAAATTTTACTATTTATTATCATTATTATTCTAATAAAAATAAATTTTATTTAAAAAATTAAATACTTTTAATTAGAAAAGTTTTTCAAAAAAATAATTCTAAATATCTCCTAAAGTTTGTCAACAATAAAAACGTGTTTAACTACGGTTTAAATATACAATATAAAATAATTTTTTATTAATTTTTTTTAAATTCATTTAAAACTTATTTTAAATACAAAATTAATATAAAATTTTTTTTTATATTAAATATTTTAAATTTTAAATTTAATTATAAACTTATTTTTTAAAAAAATAAGTTCGCTTCAAAGTAAACGGTCTCTAAATGTGAATGTAATGTGTACATGTTAATGTTTTCGTTTTCTACGGGGACTTTTGAAATTGCTTAAACGCTTTCAAAAATTATATTATTTTTAAAATTTTAAAAAATGAATTTATATTTTATTTAAATAATGAAAAATATCAAAAACACTATAAATATATATTTTCATAAAATATTATAAAAATTAATTAAAAATGACATAAAATTAAACTAAAAAATAATTGAAAAAGTAAAACCAAACCACTCCTTCCATCATATCAAGTTTGATCAAGATCAAGTTCATCTTAAGATATAAAAATTAGAGAGTCCTTTACCAAATTAAGGATGTATTCTTTTAGATTAGAAGTGAATTATTAAAAATAAATTATTGAAAAGTAAGTTATTGTAATAATTATTGGATGCAAATTTATGTTTTCCCTTCCTGCAAAAAGAAATAAATTTTTTATATTTTTTTGTGTAGCTAAAAATAAATAAAAAATAATTTTTTGTAGAAGAAAGTAAAAAATGTACACCCTAAATGCAACGGAATTTGGTTCATCTGAACAAAGAAATATAGCACTTGCCATTTGGGAAAAGAAATTTCTGGCGAAGCGATTTTGAACCTCTTTCTCAACAAAAAAATATTTCTTGGAGAAAGAAATCCATAGAAACTAAACGCTGAACAATATGGAAAAGGGAGCTACGGAAATTTACTTCAATGCAAGAAAACAGAGAAACATATCAGTCATAAGAATAGAACTTTTTGCATTTCTTATTCTACAACTCTCCGTCTGCTGTGTGAACCCTTCTGCCGAACTAGTCTTACTGCATGCAGCCTTGACACTCACAGCTATTTATAGATACAGGAGGAGCCAGTTATTTCTCATGACTTGTGGACTCAGTTGGGCATATGAATCACACATCTCAAACACTTGCCTTCCTTCATTAGGTTGAATGCCTCGTTTATGTTTTCAAATTGAATATCATGAGTCACAAGTTCATCGATCTTGATTTCCTGAAAGAGATATTTGAAAATTCACCATGAAATAACCAATTCGCTAAAATTCAACAAATTTACTGATGTTTGGCTGAAATAGAAAGATGGGATTATTAACTGTGGCAATTCTATTTTACATAAGCCTGTCCTTTCTCATGTAAGCTTAGTACAGATATAAACATGAGAAGGCTTGACTCCTTAGTCAAATAAAATAATTCATGTACTACCAAAAATCTACACTTCATGTTTTAGAAAAGGAGATGAATTTAATGGTCTATCTTCTACATGCTAAAGAAATATAATAGAATCAAGAGTTAAGACGGACAAGCGAAAGAGTCAATTGAATACATATACAAGAAATGAAGCGCCAAAAGTTTTTAAACTATCATCCATATTTCTTAAGTACGTTGGCGGAAAAGGATCCTAGAAAACATGGTTCATTTCAACACATGATTACTCCTAGAACGAAAGAGGACTATTCACTAAAGCCCTTCTTTCTTAAATAACAGATCACATTCTTAGATGCTTGAGATACAAAACATGCGACAGACTTCATATAAACAGTGTCTACATAATCACCATCAGCAAACCTTAAACAATCTTATGTGAGAATCCAATAAACTTTAAGCCTACTAAAGAGAATCCGATAGCTTAACTTTCACTAATTCTGCACCTCAGGGAAAGCAGAATAACATTAAATCAAATTATATTAAAAAATAGGATACTTATTTGGTCCATTTGCTTGCCTATTTTTATGCATCATGAAGATCAATGAATTGAATAGGACTGGATAAGAGTCAAGTCCATCTTTACTTAGGTCCAACTGGAACTAATTCATGTAGGAACACAAGCACATGACAAGGGTGCTTGAATGGGCCGACTGAAGTTTGACAGGCGCGCAAAGCTTCAGTTAGCTATGTTCAGTCCCATGTCGCCTGGTGTTACCACTGTTTGGTTCACTTGCAGTCTTACCAACTTTCCCCAAAACTGATAACACATCGTAACAGGTGAACAACTATAAAAAAGAGAGACAAACTGGAAGTACAGAAAAGTGTACTGTAAGAATCAGGATTCAGGTGTATAACTCTATGCATAGGGGCAGGAGAACTAAATGAAAGATGACTTTGGCTGTTAGCAGTTTCACTTAATCTCGATGTTACTCTATACACTCTAGTCATATATTGGAATAGGAACTACTTTCCAGTGGATGCTGAAACTAACCTCAAGTAGATACTTCTCAACTAGAGATGGCAGCTCAGACTTAGGTTTCCATCCTCCAAACAGACAACCTTTCAGCGTTCTTCCAGTCAGAAGCAAACCATAATGAGCTGAGACCACTGAGTTAGCTTTTGGTACACCTAAGGTCACAGTTAATCCCCAGCCCTGAAGATGAGAAACATTAGATACCTCCTTTTATACAGAGTATTAGAGGTCTATTCACAATTGAGCGTAAGAAGAAAGGAGTGAAGATTACATCACAGCATGACTGCAGTGCATTGGCTACCACTCCGGTATCTCCTGCACATTCAAAAGAGTAATCTGCACCTCCTTCAGTTATTCGCTTAATGACCTGCAAAAATTAACAAAATAGTTCGCATCATTCAGACCAATGTTACATTGGAGACATGATGTAAATCAGAGAACAAGAACTACTGTCCAAACCTGTTCTAGTATTACATAGAGGTCATTACAGTTTGAAGTGATCATATGAGATGACTAAGCTTAAACAAACTGCTAGCACTAGTTCACTAGAATTTCACAAATTCTTTTGTCATAGATAAGCACTTAAAGGCAAGCTTAAGATTTACCATGTTTGTGTAGTTAACTTAGAATATGATGGTTTAGCACTACTGTAGAAGTGGTAAAACATCTGAAAGTAGATGCTATCCCTCATGAAAAGATAAAGGTGCAGTTAGAGTGTAAGTTGCACAGCAGTTGACCAGAAAGATGACAAAACACAAACTAATGGATGAGCATTAGTGTCACTAATTTGTCAACTTAGGAAGAAAAGGAAAAGGTTACAAAACTCATGGAGGAGAGTTAACTGCTTGCTATGTTCAGTCCTACCATACAGTCAAATCGTAGACTTCTCCTATTTACTTTAGATCCTCATATAACTAGGTGAAATATGACATGCAAAAGTTGATAGAATAACAAAATCAAAGAAGTTTCTGTAAGATTACAGCAATTGATCATACTTGCTCAGGTTGTACAATAAGTAAACTTATGTCCAAAAGGTTTGTGAGATTAGGGCAGAGCATTTATTTCAAGAAATAAAATATGATGATTCAGTAGATATAAAAGATAACGTGTAATACATGCATAAAACTTAGAAACTGATAATTTACTTATTACTTTTTTGGTTTAAGTCACACATATTAACGAAGAAACTAAAGCTTTCAGCACCATAATTAATTAATTAATATAGTAATTTTTTTAATAATACAAACTGATAAAGGCTTTTATAGAATAAGCACTTTATCAAGCTTAGATGAATATGGCAAATAGAACCAACAAACTTGCAAATTTGCAAAAGGGAGTACCAGTTGAATAGGTTCATCACACTCATCAGGATTAACAAATTCTGTTACACCAAACACCTTTCCTGCATGGAAAGCATAAGGAATTAGAAGATGGACAAATAAAACGCGGCCTCATCTTCCACATGTACCTAATACATACCCTTCTCAAACTTCTCAGGATTTGTATCTATGCCGATTATTCTAGACGCACCCCTTGATTTAGCAGCTTGTGCTATCTAGTCAGAGGAAAAACAATAACATCAAAGTCTATAAGTTTAAGGCAGAAGGCCCAGAACTGATAAATAGGAACAGTGGAAAGGGCTCAAATCTCACTGAAAGTCCCACAGTTCCAAGGCCAAAGATTGCTACAGTAGAACCTTTAGATATGTCAGCTACTCTCCATACTGCACCAAGCCCTAGTGGAATGGACAATAGAAGATCATCAAATTCATGAGAAGCAGATTGCAAGGATGTACTTTATGTGAATAGGAGAAAAATCTTTCACTGTACTAGATAAACATAAATTTTAAAAAAAATTACAACATTGATTGTGGTTACCATAATAATGAAGTAGATTTTATAAAATAAACCTAATCATAGAGGAATTAGACATCATTAACAAGATAAAAAATGAATAAGAAAATCCATAATTCGCAAGGAGATATGAACGCCTATAATGAAGAGCTGGGATGACACAGATGGGTGAGGAGAGGACTATCAACATAATTGGATAGGCAAGTAAATAGATGCTTCATTGGATAGGAAAGCACAAAATACATGGAAGGAAATTGACCAAATTGTCTAGTAACCAGTGAAACTACAGGAAAAAGTCTAAAGGGTAGAGGCTAAACAAGAGTCTAGGCCATACTTGGCATGGCTTTTTTGGGTGGCTTTTGGACTTTTTAAGCCCAAAAAAGACATGGACAGTGCCGTAGAAAGTTTCTTTCAAAAACTTAGAGAGCATGGTAAATTGTACGTCATGGGATAATTGCACGTACAAGCATCTTTTATAAAAACCATGAATGTTTTTTTTCTTGAAAAGCTCCTTTTTTTCATAAAGCTCTACTTTTTCAGCTATCCCAAACATGACCTTAAATTCCTGGGTCCCAAGAATCAGTTATTATAGCATAATCTATGAATGAAAGAGAAAACATGGAGCATATGGTTAAACCTGATACTAAATTACTAACGTAGCTGCATAGATGAAAGGCAAATAAAATCATCTAAAGCTAACATTCCAAGTAAAAGAAAAATGCCAACCATCAACTTGGAATCAAAGAAAGAGTCCGTTTGTTTACCTGCAGCTGCTCCACAACTGAGAAGACATACCCTATCCATTCGTGCTGCTGGGTTAATTTTGACAGCACATCCGGAATGGACGACAGTATACTCACAAAAACTGGAAACTGCACAATAATGATAGACAGGTTTCCCTTTTATTGAGAATCGAGTGGTTTGATCAGAATGCATAACACCCTTCCTTTCAAGACCCAACACTTGACACGCGTTGCTTTTGCTAGATTGACAATGCTTGCAGCTCCCACACTCCCCAATGAATAGAGTGAGAACATGATCTCCAATTGCAAACTCAGTGACACCTTCACCAACACTTTCTACGACCCTATGGCATCAAAAACATTCTGTTCACCACTAACAATTTTGAAATAGTATCAACTAATCAGATAATACAGGGGGAAGATGGAACACACCCTGCTGCCTCATGGCCAAATATCCTCGGGAATATAGCAGGTTGAGCCTGTATAGAAAGCACCAAATTCAGAACTGCTGATCGAAATTCATTAATCAAAACTGAGGTACCAATGTTATATTTATCCAGCCACATGCCACTCAAGCAGTTAGCCACATGCCATTCGTGTGAAGGAAGACGACGAGTGCTATAAGTTGCGGCTGGAAGTGCCTGGACTTAGCAAGGATGACATTAAAGTCACTATCGAGGACGGATTTCTTGTAGTGACCGGAGAAAGAAAGGAGGAAGAAGAGAGTTCGGATGAAGATGAAGGATGGTTTTCGCAAGTCTACGGGTACTACAACACCAGCCTTCTCCTGCCTGAAGATGCCAAGGTGGAAGGGATCAAGGATGAGTTGAAGAACGGTGTGCTTCATGTCACCGTACCAAGGTCTGGTGAGAAGAAGAAGAGAGAGGTGCACCAAATTGAGATACAGTGATCTGTGCAGTGTATGTAAGGGAAACTTCGGTTGCTAGATTGTCCGGCTTTATCTTTTGTTTTGGGTTATGAATGCAGCGTGCTTGCAAGTGTGCGTAGAATAAAGATGCCAATTTGAATTGGTTTGTATTGTATACGTTATGGAGTAGCAGGAAAGGTAATGAATTAATTTGCTAGAACCGTTTGTTAGATACCAATCACAAAGTAAATATGATCACCATCACACTTTCCACTAGAGTAATTAGTAAAATCCTTGTAGAGAATATTTTCAATCAACAAAAGTTCTTGTTTGCTTGTTCAAAGTAAATCGTAAAAAGATTAAACTAAAAATACAGCCACATGCTATACTGACTATCATGAAGCACTATAACGTAAGCTGAACCAAGAAAAAGGGCTTGCCAGAAATGTCTAATAAGTCTAACCAAGTGATAATTTCAATACGCAGACAATAGCAGAAGTTTTAATACAACAAAAACTCCTAAAGGCAGAGCATATGAAGAACAAAACACTAAGTACGCAAACAATAGTCGATGATACAATACAAGAAAATTGAATATTTTAATATAAAGAGTGTCAGATTTGACGTGCTGATAAACTAATGAACACAATTTACCAACAAATACACAATAAAAAGGAAAGACCTTGGATTCCCATTGGGTGACATCGCTACGGCAGAGAGACGTACAGACAACTTTGATGCGGATCTCTGAAGGGTGAGGCGGCTCCACCTCTACCGTCTCCAGTACCACCGGCTCTCCAGGTCCCCATGCCACCGCAGCTTCACCACAACAACAACGAGCAATTAATTATTTAACAACAACAACAACAAGCTGATACAATCATCAACAAGAATCAAAGGCTTACCTCTGCAGGTGATCGTTCTCGGAGACATGGTTGGAAATGGAGAGAAGTTCGCAGTAGTTGTTGGCCATGATTGAGTTTTCAAGATTTTGTTAGCAGTTGGGCGTGGTAGGTGAAGTAAGGCTACGTTGTTTATTCAACAAAAATTGAAAAGGCTTTGTATTTGAACCGACTTAAATAAGTCGAATAAGGGCGATGAGACGGAGTGGTTATTATGCAATTAACTCGAATGCCCTAAAAGCCCACTTGTGTTCGTTCTATAACTTCGATCGAAATCGATAATAAAACAATTTCCCAATTTTAGAGTTTTCATTTCAAAGAAAAAAGTGCGAGTGAATCACAAGAATTTGGAGAACGATTGATGGAAGAAGAAGGTTTGAGTTCGAGTTCCCGTGCAATAGATTCTTCTATATCAGTTTCAGGCTTGATTTTAATTGCAGATTATAAAAATTGGTGTTTTTGCAAATTTGAAAATATTGTTTGGTTTTCAATCTGTGCAGCTGCTGAAGAAAGCAAGGTGGAAAAAAGGTTCTAATCTAGGGGTCGCTGAACAGGTTAGCAATCTGCTTGGTTCGTCTCCTGTTTGAATTTTATGTACATTAGGGTTCTGTTACCAGCAAATCAAAGTTTATTCAACAAGAGGGTTTAACATGTGGAAACGATAATGAGTTTTTGTAAGTATGTAGAATTTTCTTTTGATAATCACAGAGTATGTTAAACTTTTTTGGAGTATATTTTGTTGTTGATCAATTAATTGCAGTTGCTGTAGTTATCTTTTAATTCTTCAGGTTCTGTAAGTCTACAGCTTTTCTAAATACTTGAAATGATTTGTTGAAATAGGGAAGATTAGAGCCAGTAGAAACTCATGTAATGAACTAATGTGGTCTAGGTGCACAGTTAGTAAAGAAAAAGCTGCGGCAGACGGAGAATCTTCTTCAACCAACAAACAATACTGGTAAATTTTCTTTTATATAGAGATTCAATTTTGTTCTCAGAGATATACACTTCACTTGGGATGGGCTTTAGTAGGAGGTGATAGGATCAGGTCCCTTTTATTATTCATGTTTGCATAATTATGACTATGTTTGGTCATCCTTTCTTCATGGATTTGAGATTAATTGACACTTGCAGTTTGAAATGCATACTGACTACAAATGCAAAGTTTTGCGCTTACTATTTGCTTGATTAATGTTTTATTAATTCAATTGGTTGGTATTATGTTAGTAATTGTCTTAAAAAGCAGATGATCTCTTTTGTGTTTCAGTTATCAAGGCCTGAGTAAGCATTCAGTATTAGGTGTTGGACTTTCTTTTATCTGATAATTCTATCAGTGAAATCTAGGATGGGGTGATGTATATCCTTCATAGAACTAAGGAGTACTAAATAACTAAGATTACCCTTACTTAACATAGTAGTTGCTTCAAGTTTCAATAATAGTTTGATGTATATTCGTGATTACATAGCTTAGAAGTTTCAAATTGGTTAAGATTTGTACGCATATGTGTTCTTACATGCTAGTAATAAGTAACTTATCTTTGCTAATACATTAAATATGATCAACATGCTTCTTTCTTTAGGATAACTCAGATATCAAAAAGAAACAAAAATTACCTCTAAAAGGATAAGGAAGATGCAGGAAGCAGAAATGAGGATGTGAGGCAAATAATTTGTACGAAATTTCCTTGGAGAATTCTGGCCGGACAATGTTTGAAGGAATTTAGATTAAGGCTTCCTTGGGAAATGCTAATTACCTCCTGTTTTGAATTGAGGAGACTTTCACACAGGTGCTAAGTCCATTATTCCTTTAAACATTTTACTTTTCTGCATTGTGCATTTTCTTGGATAAATACATATATCTCTTTTGTTCATTTCAAATCTAGCAGAAACTTTGACATCTTTGTGCAAGTATTAATATGAGCGTTCCTTGGTATGAATGAATCATGTCTTGTATAAAAAAGTCTTTGATCAAGACTTCTCTTGGTTGTGAATCGCATGATTCATCCAGTACATTGTTCTATTTTTATTGTTTCTTTCATTTAGTTTGTAAAGCTTATTATCACGATTCAGGATTCCTGTTTTAGCATACAAAGAATAACATAAACATGTTTGTGCTCATTTTAAAAAAGAAAGCCTGAGAGGGGGCCGGGCTGTGTTCCCCCAGCGGCCACCAAGTGGCAGAAGAAAACGAACTTGGGTGGGCTCCGCACGGTTCGCCTGTTAAAGGAATCTTAAAAATGCAGATTAGAGTAACATGTTCATACATTGTGTATAAATCTCATAAAAGACTTGCCCTTTAATGAAATTGGCTATGCCCTTATTGGTAATCCAGGATGAGCGAAAAGAAGGCTTGAGTTAAGCTATTCTCAGAGTTATGAGAGGTCACCCAAAGCCATGGAGCTGCTGTGTTCTGATGATAGCTCTTCAAAAGCAAAGATGTTCCCTTGCTTGTTTCTGGGAAGCTGAGAGCATTCTCAAATGCTGATTCGTTTTGGGAATTGAATGGTGATTCTCGCAGGATATATTCATTCCGTAGATGGTTGTTTTTGCCAAAAGCCTACTAATGTAGTAACTAGCCTATAACGGGTAGCTTGACCATTCATCTCATTGCCTTCTAATAACCATGTAAATATGTACATGACCGTACAGGATGAATCTTTGTATTCACTCCAGATGTAGGGGAGTGCTTTTCTCTAACTATCTATAGCATCTTTTTCTTGATCTAAACAAAATTATGTCCTTGGAATTATTATTTCCCTCGTCTCGTGGTAGACATAGTTTATTTACTTTACAAGTTGCACAGAACAATGTTTCCTTGATCCCTCTCCAGTAGTTTGTGACTGTTGTAGCCTGCGAATGTTGTAACTCCATGATGCATTAAACTTGTTTCTGTTTATTTTCTTCTCTCCACAATGAGTCTAGAACATGGTCAAGAAGATTAGAGATTACGTGATATTTCATTCGATGAGGTCAAATAATTCAAAAGACAATTCAACAAATTGCTTTTTAAGCTTAAAAAGTTATGGTGCTGATGGTATACATACAGAGGAGATGCCCTCAAATAGACGTCTAGCATCTTAGAAATCCTCAAGCAATGTATCAATATATGAAAAACAATAGGGTATGTCTATTAAAGATTAAATGGCTATGTTGAGTTTGTGTCGCTTGGAACAGATTCCTGAAGCAAAGCGAACCAAGAGATTGCAACTAGTAAGGCTCATTGACGAATGACCTGCACTAACAAACAGAAATGCCACATTAGCGACTTACAGAAACAGAATATACCACATTAGAGGCTAGTTAAAAACATACAAGGACATTCCAATGACAGTATGTGCTCCAGGAGATGTTGTTTAAGTGGCTAGGGGAAAAACATAATATACAAAATGCAGAGAACTAACATATGAAGAGCAGTATATAATAAGCAGCGGCATCAACCATAATAGAGCTAGTACAGTGTTCCTATGGGGCATGTGGCGTCCATTGATACAGTATATTGCTCCCTTTGCAAGCTTATTTGAAGTATCCAAATAGCTGGACACTATTTTGGTTTCTAATTGGTGACACTATACTAAGATGGTGACTACCGAGGCTTGAATTCTAAATAAACATTTGAACTGCTCATGGTAGGCAAAGTTTATGAAATGACTTCTGAAGAGTAATTGCTCTATGAAGACTAAATTTCACGACATGGAATTTTACAAGCAAAAGCAATCTACTATCACAGAAACAAAAAAAGAAAAAAAGAAAAGAAACCACTACTGTTAAACGTCTTGTACCAGAAATGGCCAGAAATGTAACCATTGCCTTAAAACTTTAGGTCCCTTCTCTACTAGAACATTCCCTGTATCCATTGATATTTTCTGCCTTTCTAGTTTCTGGCAAAGCTCATGACTACGAAGCAAGTTACGAATGATATTGATCAGTAGTAGATCCTTGAACTCACTCTTCCTATTGAATAATACTACGGCGTTTTTCGAAAACCAAGAATAATAATTAAAGGAAAAAGAGCCTTCAATTTGTCTAACTTTATCCATAATTCTTTTCTTCACAAAATATGCTATACGTTGGAAGTGCTCTGAATCCGTGACTTACTATTAAGACAAATCACCAAGCACTAAATGGAAAACAAATGAAGAGGAGAAGCACATCTTCATCCAGATTGTAGCACAACATTGATGATCTTGCTTCAATATCTTCCTCAAATATCTGTAATTGCCACCAGTTATTCATGGTGTACGGATAATGCTTATATAGTGGATCTGCCATAAAGATGATAGCAACTATCTTTAAAAGGTGTTTATAGTGCTGCATCAAAAGACTACCTTGAAAGCTCTTCCAGGAGGGCATATCCCTAATTTATTTTAACTTAATCAAACAACAGCATGAATCTCACAAAAAATGGTGATTTTCATTTTATACTTCTGAAGAAAGATGAGTGACTGCCATATCTTGATCTGCAGCCTGCCCAGCTTGTCTCGAAATTGAGGTCGGGTGTTGAAATGACTATAAAGCATGTGATACCATGTATAAACTTCGTATTTCCTCTAAAAATAGCCTGTCAAGAAAGTGTTATACTGATCTGCATTTTGACCAACCACCATAGAGGCCAAACCCTGATTGGCATTTGACCAACCACCATAAGGACAAACTTGGATTTACTAACGAAGAAAACATCAACTTTCCTGGGCAGACAACAATTTAACACCTTAGTACAAGCAAGGTTACTGAGCAATATGTTGATCAAGTCTAACCAATACCATCTAGAAACAACTTAACAAAAAAGGATGGACCATTATAGCAACTTGGCAAATCCATTTTAGCAAGTAGAGCAGCCTCACGCTAGGGATACTTGTTGGTCCGCACTAATAGCACCTCAGCAAAACTACTTGATCAAGAACCGTAATAAGCCATCTATTTCCAGCTCAAATCGGACTATTGACAAACATAGATACCTTTTAATACTTCAAGAAGACACAAAAAGGATTTCTTATGTACTAGGTCTTAGTCTAAGAAGTTATTTAGGGTGCTACTAGGCAAACTGATAAAGCAAGGTAGGAAAGAACTTTTAGTACTAGGCAAAAGGGGATTAACAAAAAAGCCATACTATCATCTATTCGCATCCTCCAATGTTTCAATTGCGCATTGGCAGCTAGAAGTTTTCCAGAGAGGAAATCTCAATGCGTTTGACCACTATTTTTGAAAGCAAGCACTCCTGCTTGGATGTGCTCTATCCAAAAAATACAATGATTCTCTCCGCCTATCTCTTCATGGATTTCTCGAATCATTAGCAAATGGGTAAGATGAAACACCTATCAGATGCCTTGCATTGGTTCACATTCACCATTGACTAATGATCAGGGAGACCTATGAAAATATGGATGGAAAGATTCATGGCATTCAGCTCCAAAAAGCAGCAAAAATTGCTTCTAATACTAACAATCTATTATGAGAAATTATCAGAACATCCGGTAGCACGTACTTCTACTCACCTACAATTCTACCAACCTTTGCTGAGCCTATATTGATTTCTAAACACGCTTAAACTACCAGGATGTGAATGCAGTGGGGTAACTCTATCCTCCGATATGAACAACCGATGAAAGAAAGTTTTCTAAACCAGGAAAGGATTGATATACCAAAAGACGTGCCTTCACAATATCATGTTATAGAAAAAGCTTCTAGGCAGTTATATTAGATACACAATCACAAGCAGCCCCAGAGGTAATTGAAACCAAAAGTAGGTAAACTATATGAAAAGGCTAATCATTACCATTTATTATACGGCAGTGCAGAAGGGTTCTTGTCATTCGATCTCAATCTGTTGAGGTTCATCTGGTCTTCCATCTGTAACAGGTCCTTCTGCATCAAGCTCTGCCGAGACATCAACCCCAGCAGCTTCGGCAGTTCTTGTAATCCAATCTCTCAGCGGCTCTTCATTCAGATCCAACCTTAGAAGACCAGCAAACATTCCGCCCATGAACGCAACCGGCTCCTGCAACAATAGTTTTGAAGTATCAAGATAAAATTCTCTTACAGTTAAAGAGTTTTTGTAAAATTCTCACCCTTATGGCGTCTTTAATGATGGGTTGGTCTTCAAATGGATTGAAGAAAGCGAGTGCACAGCCGTTGCTTCTCCGGGTGGAGAAACACGGACTGATGCTTCTTCTTCTCCTCCTCGTTGAACTCAAGGATGAAGGCATTAGCGTTAACCTTCTTCCCAGCTGTAAAGAATCAGAGACCAATTAGATAAATTGGAAATCAAGAAAAATATTCAAAAATTTGAAGAATTAAAGCAAGAAGACCGACTACTGATTGACTACTCACAGTCATAGCAGAAATAGAGTGTGAAAGAAGTAAAGCCATTTTCTTTCCTTGCTTGTTTCAGTGTTCTTGGCTTGTTGGCGATATGAGAGCTCCCCAACTGAGAACAAAAGAAAAGAAAGAAAAAATACGGAAAGTTATTATTAATTTATTTATTTCATACACACAACAGGATTTGTTTAATACTGTTATGATTTCTGCTCTAAATTTGTTCATTATCAGGACTCTCCGGAGCAATATCAAAATGTTTAGCATTTTTGGGTATTAAAATTTTCCAAAATTGAAAGTGGCGATGGTCTTTACTATATTATCCAAGAAGTGATTAAGGATTTTGTGATATGTATTTTGATTTGATCTGCATTCTTTAATGTGAAGTAAACTCTTTTACAGAATACATTCATACATACAATCTTAGTTTTCCCTTGAAACAATGTCATGAACTGAAACTTTTGAGTAATCTCATGAATGAGTTCATTCTTTACAGCTTGAAATTCAAACGGTTATAAGTTTGTTCTTTCTAATCCTCTCAAGCTCAAACAATTGTCATTAAGATTCTTTACTGTTTCTCAATACAATAAGGGCACATCAAATTAGTTTTTTCCAAAAAGAAGCTAATTCAGATGACAGCAGATTGAGTTCATCTCAACTATCCTTTGAAAATAGGCCGTAACTTTCAGTCGGTTAGTGACTGGAATTCATATGGGTGACAAACCTCTGCCCATCTCTATAACTCAGTTGCACAGATCAAGTATGTTTCTCAATTAACAG
Organism: Acanthochlamys bracteata; assembly: GCA_019914995.1. NCBI lineage: Eukaryota > Viridiplantae > Streptophyta > Magnoliopsida > Pandanales > Velloziaceae > Acanthochlamys > Acanthochlamys bracteata. The sequence continues at coordinate 4,298,522 of CM034126.1, forward strand.
TTCCAAGTATAAGAAACCCTTCTCCACCGAATGATCGGTCTGATAATTGGTTAAAGCAGGAACTAATGGCTTTTTGAAAAGGTTCGTAGCACTTCAAGAGCCATAAAGCAGGAGGTCAGAAAATTTGATGAACTGCAACATAGTACCTGCCAACAAGTGCAAACGAATCAATTCCAATGCACGACATCCTTAACAAATCTCGAAACATAACGTTCCTGTCTCCCAGAGACATTTCTCTGACCCTCTCTATCCAAATGGAGTTTTCCATCTCAAGAACTTCCTCTCCACGGTTATGTACTGCGATACATCAACAGCTGAAATGACACATGAATTGCCAAGTAAGAAGGTTTTCACCCGTCTCTTTGCAATATTCAAGTCTCATCTTTTAACTAAGAGAATGTGTGATCCATTATGAGCTAAATTCTTCTAACATATCTCAAGTCACAACTATAACACCCAAATAATATGTTACTGTATTCTACAGATTTACGGCTTAGAAAGGCAAAAACATGCAAAGAACATCTATAAAAGAAGCACCAAGCTCAAGGACTAATGCAAACCTTGGGTGTAACAATATACTGAGAAGGGCACTTTGCAGTGTCGAATGAGTGAGAAGCAGCACCAGCTACAGACACGAAAGCCATAAATTCGTCAGCTGACCTAAGACCATAAACAAACGAGCAGATATTTGATACAAGTATGGATTCACAATAGGAGAATAAACTGTTGTCTCTTAGGAGAATAAAACTTCAATAGTATAAACTCAGGGAAATATCATCCTTGTAGAATTGAAACACTAATCCAACAGAAAATATAATGATTGTTAGAAAATCATGTTTCTCATGGTATCCTTAGTTAGGACGAAAAACTAAAAAAGAAAGTAAATGAACTTTATGAGCTGAAAAGAAACTGATTCTGCAGATAAGAAAACATGTCGCTCTTTACTAAGGGTAGGTTTAAATGCCTGAGAGGATGGTTCATGTTTAGCACCTTCTGTTTAAGCATACGGAAAGTCAACAAATTGCCAAGTTGAGAAAAAAAACCACCACCAGTACACAATCCCGCACAAGTCTGGGTCTAAGGCCTCTCCATAGAGCACCCCAACCTTCTAAACGAATAATGCTTAAGGGTCCCCTCACATTAGATGCAAGAGTGGGCTTCCAGATCCTATCAGCATCCAGGGATAGCACTTCAATGTGTCAGCCATATTTACAGTATTTTTTGACAGAGTAAACAGTAGACCAACGGTGTTAGTTCCATGCCTATACGTAAGGAACATAGCTTGGTAGTAGTTTTGATATTATTGAAGTAGAGTCAAGAACAGTCTTAGCAGAACTCATACTCCCAATTTGAGAAGTAGAGCTCACATATTGGCGGAGTTTAAGGAGTTCGAGTGGAGCGCAAACAATGGCTTCTGCACCACCAGCAGCTATTCCAGCTAAGAGGGCTTTATCTAACCTACCATCTGCAAAATATAGCTTATTGTGATGCACATTGAACTGAAGGTATAAAAACTAGTTGTGTTTCTGCCGTCAAGACGGAGAAAAGATCGTGATGCTGTTTTGAAGCATATAGTTTCTAAAAATGAATAATGATATTCAGGAGTTAAGACATGATATACTTATCATCCTACTGCATAAAATATTTAAGGAGGATAACTCATAGTTAAGTCAGGTAAAGCTTATTGCAAATGATCGTAGCACCTCATTCCATGTGGAGCAATCAAGATTTATAAAAGAATGAAAAACACAAACCTTAACAAACACATATCATTACACTATATGTGTAAGATAAATTCATGGTTTCCTAAAGTCATCAAAAAGATTTGGAGATTTAGAAGAATTCCATTTTAACTCTCTTCCAATTAGTATCAAATGAGATCCAAACAAGCCGAATCTTCAAGGAGGACATATATTTTTCTGACTCGAAATACAAGCGTCATCTGAGAGTGACTTTTATTCTTATAGGTTGTCCTATTAATTACATCACAACATAAGTGACTTGTTATAAATTAAAAGGATCATATATAGCTGCTAGATTAAAACATTCGCTTATATGTGAACAGTCCTTATTACTCTTCGAAAAGGCATCTTTCACTATGTTCACCAAGGGCAGAATTCAGATATGAACATGAAATACATACACACCTGGGTACTTAATCAGATAATCAGCAGACTAGAAGGTACATAACGCATAACACCAACATGAAAGAAGGCTGTAAACGTTAAAGAAGAAGAAATATATATCCATGAAATTCTGGGAAGAGATGACAATTACTTCGTAAACCCGAAACTGACCCAAGCTATCAACTACCTCTGAAACGCACTTCTTGTTGGAAGCAGCACAGACCTTTTTACAAATCGCAACTTAGCATGCAAAGTCCATATAACCTTAATATTGATGAGAAATTTCACGAAAGCCAAATTTATGTCAAACGCATTGATCCCAAAACCTTGTTGTGCTGATGATATAACACAACCACTGCGCATTTGTTATTCAGATGCAAATAGAATCATTCGGGTGAATGGAGGGATACCTGAAGTAGCGTCTTGCGAGTGTCGAAAGTGTAAGGGCGCACGCTAAAGCAACAAAGCCGGCTGCGGCGGCAGCATGCCTGCCAACAATCCAGCGTCCCTCATCACCAGCGGCTTTAGAGTTGACGGCGGTGGAAAAAATGAGCACCGATGTCGGCGGCGACGGCGGCGGAGGATCAATGGCTGCAGCGTGTATTTCGTAGAATTTTTACCTTGAACTCAATTCTGTGCAGTACTCGGTTGGGACTGAATTAGTGGACCCAAAAGTTTCCGGTCCATGTCAGCCATGATTTTGTGGGGTTAATGGTTAAGTCTTGGTTAACAAAATTGTTTAGTTAATGTAGCATCACCAACAATAAGAAACTGTATGTAGCAACTCGATTTCAGTTCTTTTGTTCAAGGGGGAAAATGAACTTCGCAGTTCTGCAACCTCAATTTTCATAAAAAATTTGTTTTTACAGATGTTTAATCTCTTTGGTGACAAAAACAAAACAATTTATGTATATGTAGAGTAATGCCTGTTATATAAACTTGTAGCCACTATCAATGAGTGATCTCTTTTATAACTTCATCTCTCTATATCCTTTGCAATTGCTGAGCATCAACAGCATTATGTACAACATCCAGAAAGAAGACCGAATACGCACAGCAATAAGGCCGTATCCTATGTGCAAAGAGCTCGTACTCATTTCCTCTTTTTACTATCCACAGGTCTAATAAACTGAACTGGAGCTGCTGGAATGCGAACCCACCACTCCCTCATCCGTCTTCTGAACCTCAAAGTTCTCTCTTTCCTCAACGGCATTTTCCTAGTGTAGAACTCAACCAACATGAACAATAATAGATGTCTGAAAGGTACAAAGGAAAATATTGCTGCTGCAGCAATCAATATCAATGAAACCTGGCCGGTAGCCTGAAACAATTAGTTAAGGGTGGTCAAACTTTCTAATAACATCAGCATATGAATAACATGACAAATGAGATGTTTTTTCTCCTATTGTCAGAAAAGAATTACAACTTCTGAGCATTGTTGAAAGTGCCAGTTAAGTAATCGTAGCTGCTTGAAGGTCTCAAGATCCCACATTGATTACTAGTAGCTGCTTGAAGGTCTCAAGATCCCACATTGATTACTAATACGAAGCTATTAACATATTACTCTAGAAACAAAGCATAAAATTGGATGTCGCAGGTGGCTGGTAAAAACAAGATTGATGCCTCAACTTTTAGCTGTAAGTAATTGATATGAGATGCATAAATTGAATAAATTGCCTTCAAGGCGAACATTAGCAAGACTAAAGTAGGATAATGGAGATATACCAGAGATTCTCGACAAACCTATAATACATAGTATTTCTTTATTAATATTCAAGGTTTTCCAATTCCTGACTTTCATGAACTGTGCTACTGCCTGTAATGGTAGTGCCAAGGTGATAATAGCACATAAGATTCTGAAAGTAAAATTTTGCTGCATCAACTTTATTGACAATTCAGAAGTTAATGCGAAGCTCATATTTATGCAGCAGGAACTCAAAGCTTCTAGGATAAAAAGTAAACTAATTGTCACAGAGCTATGAACAGTGAACTATATGGCATTGGAATTGATGGATACATCAGATAATAGTAATTGCACCCTTTTTGCTAGTACACTTCCAAATAAGTAATCACTCGTGAGCTCAACATTATGCTGAATTGTGTACCTGTGGGGTTGCCGAAAAGAGTAATGATCTTAACTTCAGAAGCACCACATTTCCTGACTGGATAAATGCTTCTAATTGAGAAATGACCTCCTGCAAAGTCAGAAGCTGCTCAACTGGATTCTTGCTTGGAGGGGCAGTTATTTGAAGTGTTTCCAATGGTTTCCCTCTAGACTTATTCCAACGCAATAGAACTGAGAAAAGGATTAAGATGCACGAGCACATGTACTTTAACCAACCCCTGAATGACAGTATGTTTACACAAAATTTATATTAAAAAATTATTATTTTTTCTTGAAAAAGCTGCCAACTTAGCTGGCAGTGTAACTGGACATAGACTAGACAAAGTATGAACAAGACAACATGAAACAGAATATCTAAGTTAATGCTTGGAAAATATGAGGTAGGAAAAACAGCTGAAATAGGCCAAAACATGTCAGGAGAAAAAGGTTTATATTTCAAACCCTCATGTCCATATGATGCACAAATAATAACCTCACCAAATTAACATAAAACAATCAAGAGAAGAGTAGGAATTTCTTTTGATCAAGACCCAGCACAAGCCAGTCCTTGGCAACAGACCTTGTGGCATATTGCAGGAACAATACAGGTTTTTCCGTCATTATAGTAATAGAATAACATAATTATGTTACATGAATATGTAAGGCTTCGTAAGAACCAAGGAGAATGTGGTAGCAATGATGCCAAGTGGCATTTCATACTCAAGATGGCATTTTCTATGTAGATCCAAGAACTGAACTTTTAGCATGCTTACCAAATTTGCTAAACTCAAATCATAAAACACAAAAAGAGAGAAGAAGATACCTGTACACAATATAAAGGAAGAAAACCAAAAATACGGATGATTCAAATGGATCTTCCCACGCAGCAAGAAGATATAGCTTTTTACCAATTTCCTGAAATGGAAGAAGCAATTCCTGCAACATATATATAGCGGAGAACCTGTTAGATAAAACATCAAAAAGGAAACTATAACATGCAAGAACATAAGTTTCTTCCATCACATAAGCAACATGAGACTAGCAATAGCATGTGATTGATCATATATATGCTTTAGTAAATACCACATGAATCTATCTCCATCATGCATGCATGCAAGTATGAACAGAATCGAGTGATAAAGTAGAAGGAACAATTTAATTACTTTGAATATGCTTCCGCCTCATAAATAGGAGGAGACAGCACTCACAACTGCCATATTGGATAGAAAAGGTTACATGATCAGCATAAACCGGAATTTGGCTTGCTTTTTCAAATACACAACTTCAGAACATAAGGCTTATTTATGACAAGATGGAATTTAGGACAATGTTGACAGATTTGAACCTTCACTAACATATCTCCTGGAACCGATAGATTTTCTGACTCTTAAGGGTTATAAGATTGTTTAGTTATATAGGACTACGTTCAAGTACTCTAACTAAGAGCGTTTACTAGGTTGGCTTCCTCCTGTATGCAACTAAGCCTACCAAAGTTGAAAGGGATGCTTCTGGCTAGATGATTACTTCTACCTTAATTGAAGACCATTAAATCCTGTGTTCTAAAGCTTCAACAGGTATAATTTAATGGATGAGAACTCAAATCATGATCCAATTTGATGGGGGTTAAAGCCATCAACTTAGAGAGGCAATGGATCTTGATAAAGTACCTTCATGACTGCTAAGTTACAGTCCATTCCTTCTGCTTTCACCTGATGTACAGTTGCACGCGCTTCCTCCACCACTCCAGAACAGCCAAGTGATTCTTTAACAGCCAATTCTAAAGACCGTGTGACTTCAGCATACACGCCATTGAAAAAGACCCATCTTTCTCTGTAGGTGTATCCATTTTTTAGCACTACGAGTCCTAGTGTTGCAAGCGTGCAAAATGAAACTGGCCCGGGACCATCAAGTGAACTTCCTCTTGATGAAGATCCAACATCATTGCACTGACTACTGAAGTCCAATAGAGACAAATGGTTGTTTAGAGCTACCAAAATGTTGTCTCCTTTTGGTACTTTCTCAGCCAAGTTGAAAGCTAGAAGAGATTTAAAATTAGAAGGTTTGACATAAAATGCTTCCTTCACAGCACGATAACGATAGATTCCCAATCCAGCCAGTGAGAGAGCTTCATCCTGCTGAATGCCTTCAAGATTAAACTTTCTTATAAAATTATGCATATTCATAACTTCACGGATTATAGCCAGCCAGTAGTCTCTGCGTGAATGGCCTTTAAATTCAGGAAACTCCAAATAGATGGGTTCTGCTCTGTAAAAGTTGACAGCAGATAAATTTTCAATTCTCTAGACTACAAATATAACAACTAACGAGAAAGAACTACAGAGATAAAAACTTTTGTAAGAACTTACAGAGAAATTGCCTTATACATAACAGCTTTGTCGAATAATCGAGCACCCAGTGGTCCAGTCAACTCTCGTTTTATCACCTGCCTCAAGTCTGTTGCCAAGTCATATTTTGCAGGTTTATTATATAAACCAACTCCTAATGACTGAAAATAAAGAGCACGATTGGTAAGAGTCAAGCGTCCTGCCACAAAGAAGGCATCAGAGACAAATAATAGTGCTGCTATAAGAATCGAATTACAGAGGAAGATGGTTACCAGGCCATGCAGATATTCCAATGTGTTGGATGACAGGCTGAGTAGGTATAACTCCATCAACATCCAAAATTATTTCTCCATCAGAAAGCTTCAAACCTGAAGCAAATGATGTCCCTATCATACTTTTTGCAGATTTTAGAACCCTGCATAACATCAAGGGAAAATAAAAAGAGAAAACAGGATCAGTTACTGTACTTAATCTATGGCAACGCTTCATGAAAATTGTACCTCTAAAAAGAATCAAAATAGAAGCTTAGAGGAACTAGAAAAATATTTGAGATATGTGCAAAAACATTTTGCGCGAATAAAGAGACAATAAACAATTGTCATAAACAAGATTTATTAAGGTCAAGGGCAAAATTAATAAATCTGGATCAGGCTCTTTCAACTAGCAATCAAGAATCCAGTGGCAGACATGAAAAGCTCCACAAGCATGCAGCAGTACATGTATTCATCACAGAAAATCGAATCCTTTTTGGTTAGTCATTGTATAAGATAAGCAATCATTTCTAGAAGTACACTGTTCTAGATAGACTGTGCAACAAAAAAAACAATCCAGAATGGTTCTTCTCTCTATGTTCTCAAGAGGCTCTACACTTATAATCAAGTCTCAATAGATACGAATAAATTTGGCGTGACTTATGCGCAATGGTGAATGTAAATCATTTCCTTTCCACATAAAGAGATAGCACAGTTTCCCTGTTCTAAGACAAGTAGGCAACACTACCTAATCGCAATCTAAAGATGTCCTACGTTGTTTCTCCTATTCCTATTAGAAAAAGCAGCAGAAATACAAATCACGGTAGCTTTATGGTTTCTGGAACAGATTCACATTTCTTAAGCTTAGATAAATAGTACAACAATGACAACTCGAGAGAAGGTAACTGCATATTGCATGTGCATATCAGGCCCTTGTCCTTCCTTGCTTCAGTGTCAAAGCTCTTCATTTATATCATGTTTAAGAACGTTAAGTGTTAGGTCTGAGAAGGCAAGCTTATTCCCTTTTAGGAGTGACATAGGCCATCTCCCTCTCACACCCCCACCGTTCCTTCCGCAATAGTACAAGGGATGTGCATCAGTAAGCTCATCTGTATATAACATAAACTAACGAAACTGATGCAAGTAAAGTTCACACACTTGTCAAGGCTCTTCATGTACTTCTCAAATATGAGAAAATGGAGTTGTCCGCTCGAAGAACTTGTAAGCACATCAAATAAGTTGTAAACTGTGATCGGATCTGCTAAAATAGGACAAGCAGGAGCTAGTCGTGCAAAAGCCTCCAACCCAACAGTCTTTTTGTCATCTACCTGATCAAGAACAAACGGTCAGAACCATTTACATCTTGTCATGATAGTTTAAGAGCCAGAATCAACTAACCTGGACGGCCATATTTGTAGAATTTGTATAAAAGAGAGATCCATCTTCTTCTTCATCGTCATCATCTTCCTTATATTTTGGAGAAGAATTTTCCTGTTACAAAATACAGTCTATACAACTTTATAGCAAGTAACTATACAATAAGTTCACCACATACATGCATAAGTTTCAAAAAGTAAGAAAGACACTTTTCACCCAATTCATAATATCACAAGCATCTATCCCAGGATCACAAAGTTTGAAAGATTAAGGAACATAAACATTTTCGTACTACATTAAACATTTTTCATACTTCACTAGAGCATCACAGCAACCTAAGAAAATTCCGAAATCCAGAATCAATATCAGCTCCAAATCAGATAATCATGCAATCTCAAAAAAAATGAAAAAGCGCAAGCCTCACTAATCTTACTTTTGGAGAGGACTCAGACTCGTTTTCTGAGGCAGGATCTTCCCAGGCAAGCATCATATCAAACATCAATCGACGAAACTCTTTATCAGCCAAATAATCCGAGCGCTTGGTGACGGCGTGTATAGCTTTATAGCTACAATACTCCAAGAAACGTCTTGCATAGTCGAACGGTTGATTAACAAGGTCTGGCAACTCGTTCTCAAAATTCTCTTGCAATTTCTCAGTCGACACCGAAACAATTCTAAAACCACGGAAGAAAACTAAGATCAATAAATCAATCAACCTACGGTACGAGAAGAAGATGTACTGAAAAATGGAGAACCTGGAGCAGCGGGCGATGACGGAGTTGGCGATGGAGGAAATAAAAGGGATGGCTGAGTGATCGCCAGTGTTTGAGGGATCATCACCAGCGGAGTTGTTACGGCGGAAGAAAATTTTGCGGGAGTTTTGCCGCATTATCAAACGCCCCCACATCAATCTCCCTCTCTCGCTCCCGCGCACTCTCTCTCTCTCTCTCTTCTCTCTCTCTCTCTCTTTCCCTTTCCGTTCTCTTTTAAACATTCCCTTCACATTTTCTTCTTCTTTTGATTATTATGCAAGCTCGCATTATTAACATTTGAATATTAGGTCCTTAATTGCTCCTTCTTTGGATAATGGTGTAGGTAAATGGACCAATAAAAAGCAGCATCACTGCTTCTGTAATTAAGCGATTATTCGATTATTCCGTTCTATTCCATTCAAGAAGTTGATTGAAGTTGCTGAACGGGACTCGAGTGAGACTACTCCGACGTTCACAAACGTTAAATAAATTTTTTCTAAAATAAGATATTATAAAAAGTATATTATAATAAAATTTATATATATAAAAATGAATAGAGATAGGAGCATATTATTTTTTGGAATCACATCAGTTCGATTTTGTAAATACAAAGCCACAAAAATAATTTTACTGTTAGATGTAAAAAATTATGAGGTAAAATTATATTGATAAAATTTCAACTCAATCGAATTACGAATCAATATTTATTTATTTCTTAATCAAAATAATAACAATAAAATAATATATATTTTTTAAAAATTTTTTTATTTGCATCATCATGATCAAAAGATTGAATTAAAATTAAATGATGATTTAAAATTTTATCAATATATTCTAAACTCATAATTTTAATATTCAATAATAAAAATTACTTTGAAACTTTGTATCAATTGCGCCGATGTACCCTTAAAACATAATATATCTCTATCCCCATCTTATAAATATTTATGATATATAAATTTTTTAAATTTTATAAAATATTATAAAGAATTATTAAATATATAAAATATTTATTTGAATTATAAGCACTTTCTCATGCGACCCATCATAGCAACTGCTAATTTGTTTCCCTCTGATTGACGATGTGCCAACGCTGATTGTGACTTGATTCAAAAGCTCATGAAATGTTCATAATCAAAGACAGTTTCCGGCAAAAAGCAATAGATCACACGGTATCTCTATAAGTTGCAAAAGAAGGGCTCAATACAGCATCTGCTCACAGGCGTAGGATTGCATCACTGGAAAAAGGAAAACAATAACTCATTATTGTCGGGGGAACATTGAGCTGCCAAAGAGCCACAAAAGCAAGCCATTGAGTTTCCTGCCAATTTATACTTACCTATAACAAAATTTTAACTCGAGTGAAGTACCGGGTAACAAAAAGAATGTTCCTAAAAGTCAAAATCACCATTGCTGCTGCCACTATCGTGTCCGAGAGGTCTTCCTCTATCTGCGTCTTGTCGGAGTCTTGAGCCAGTTGAATCACTGATGTTGAGCAAATACTGCAACCTACCTAGACTTTCTGGTTTAGGACTCTTATAATATACACAGTACAAGTCTTCTAATTCTTCCACAGATGACCATGATAACGGCTCAGTTGGGACAGCTTTGGCACAAGCAAGCATGTCATTCAGAGAAGCAACCTGCAAACAAACAAAATCATTATGCATGTTCAACTTCAAACTAATATGAAGTACTATCTCTCACAAGTATTCAGAATAGATAAAGATTCTACTCCTTTCGAACTCTCAGCAAACAGTAAAATCATAATATGTGAAAGTGACTAATTTAAGGTTATACGTGCAAACAAACCATTCCTACATATGCAAGTTGAATCTCTCTGACTGATTTCTTTTCTCCATATATCCCATTCCAAAGTTACTTCAACAAACAAAATCCCAATGATCAAGAATACACCTTTATTCTATATATTAGCTCACAGCATTCAGAGAAAGCTTCCTGTCTGAAGTAAATCAAGTATGAGCAAAGGAAACCTAAAGCATCTATACTACGGTCTAAAGTCATAATTTAAGAATATTTGATACTGACTTTAGCATATGAAATATCCAACTTCGACTTCTTAAGTTGATATGCACGAAAGATTAGAAAAATAAACTACATAGAGTGTCCAAACACATACCACTCCATTTGGATTTCTCTGCCGAAGTAATGATACAGCTTGAACCAGCGAGTTCTGTAATCTAGCTTTAGCAAGTTCTTGAACGACCCCTTTTGCCTTCTCAGCATCTATGTTCAAATCTGCTGGGATTTTTTCATAAACTTCTCCCTCATCAAACACACCTGTACCAGACGAAAAAATTTCTTCTACTGTTTTCTTGAAAAGATTCTCACGCAAGCGTTCTGATATCATACTGTCCAAATCAACATTTGCCTCCTTCAACTCCCTGACCTGCTGTATCCCAAGCTTTCCTTGGCTTACTGCTGTTTCTATGGCAGCTGCCATCTTAGTTGTTGTGATGTTCTTAATTACTTTCTGTGCGTATTCCCCAGGAAGACCCACTTGCTTCTGCACCTCAGTAAGCTGCTCAACCTTTGATTTCGTCAGTTGGCCATCAGCCAATATAACCTCAGCCTGTTTCATAAAGGCCTGCTCAGCCAAGTTTCTGTGAATATCCACTATCTCTTTCCCAGTTAGACCAAGTATTCCTCCCAGCTGATTTAGTAGGAGATATTCAGAGTTATCTTTCTTGGTGATGATCTGTGCTCCAAATGGAACCCTAACGACCTCCCCCGAAAGACAGAAAAGTAAGTAGGTTCTGTAAAGATCAGCCTTCTCCCTGTCTGGGAGGTCATCTTTCAGAGTAATTTCAGTCTGGCTGGGCTTGCTAAGTTTTTCTTCTAACTCTTTGCTGGGCCTTGTTTTCCTGAGTGTCTGCAGCGACTCCCATTCATCTTCTTCCTCCGACTGTTTGGGTTCTTCTTTTACAGGTTCATCAGTTTTTGCGTCCTCTCCTTTGATGTCAGATACTAATGGTGTGACAACCAAAGTGTTGAACACAATCATCTTTTTAAGCTCTTTTGCAGCCTCAGTACGGTCACCAGCACCTCTAGACCGCTGAATATAATTCAGAAATACCTTGCGCACCTATAAAAAACAAGCCAAGGGAACAGGTTAAAGCAGTCTTTACCTAGTATTGACATGATTAATCCAATTTAATGCACAAACGAAGTTCATCAAGAGTACGTATTCATCTTTGAGAAACTTACAGCTTTACCGGCGATATCAATAGCGGCATCTTTTGTCAAACGCAAGCCTAGGGAGGCCTTTCTTACAGAGGCTCTAACATCAGCATCATATCCTTCTACACCCGAAGCAATTGCATCTTTTACAACCTGCAGAATGGAATATCAGCTAACAAGTTACCACACAACAGTAGTTGCACACAGAGATTGCATTAGTTGGTTAAGTACAAGTTTTGTGCTGGCAACTAATGGACTAGTTTGTTCCTTATCATCTTATAAGTCATTTAGATCTTTTAAGTGGTCCATAATATTCAATTTGTGCTTCTATTGACAATCAAATCAGACTGATTGTTATCAGTTTGTCTAAATTCCATAAAATGGAAGAATGGAATGAAATATTCAGCCACTTGATGAAATTATGAAATTGAAATGCCACATAAGAACTAGCACTTCATTCAATGACTGATGTGCGAGAAAGAGCGACCACATGAAATTGAAATTCCTACATAAGGTATTTCAATGACTGACCTTCTCAAATAAACGGCCACATATGTCAGCATGGGCAGCATCAATAGTTTGCTGGGGTATACAAAGCGACACCCTTAACCTCAGTAGGGTAGAAGCATCTTTGTCACTTAATTCTCCGTTGGTAACACATTGCTGAAGCTTCTGCCTATAAATTTCTGCAAGGAAATGATAAATCATTCACAATCGACAATGAGGCAAATACATTAACAAATTAGTTCTCTGAAAAGTTTACACTTTCGCTAACTGCATCCCACAGAATTTCCATACTGAAAGTGAGGTTCACCTAATCATCTTTTTTATTCTTATATGCCTCTTGAGATTTATAATTAGAACTTATCGTGTAAATTGGTAAATACATAATAACAAAATCACAATATAAAATGCATGAGCAATAATCTTTTTCAGTTTTAATCAACAGGTGAGCTACACGAACTAAAGAGATTATCATTTCTACCTTAACTATACAGCTTTACCAAATCTTCAAAACAAAGACATAGCATCTATGGCTCTTTAATGCAACTAGATTTCCAACTCTTTGATGGAAGTGTTCAAACAAGATATGTGTCTCATGCACCAAGGAAGTAATTGATTGACCATATATAATTAATTCTGAAAGCAAATCTGTGCTGACAAAAGTCTCCAAGACCTGAACTTCATTAAGATTTATCAATGAACATGACTTGAAGCTCTCTTCTAAGAATTAAACAAGCGGAGGTACATGCAATCCACGACACTTTGAAACAGACCAATCCTGAATACACCATAATATACAATTGTAAAAGTATCCCCTGACCTAGACTTCATTAACGTCAATGAGCATGAGTTTAAACCTCTCTTCTAAGAATTGCATCAATGGCACTTTGAACAGACAAATCTTGAATACACAAAATGTACAAGTGTAACATAAGATACAGACAAATTTGCACTAGGAGAATGTGTCAACCATTAGAGTTCTCAAATTAATGTGTAGAAGTATGGAACTACCTTCATGTATTTCACTAGCCTTGTGCGGATCAAAATGTAGTTCATCACAAAGGTTCTGAAGGAATGCTGCTTTGCTGGGAACCAAGTCCAGTTCACCACCAGAAAATGCTTGTGAAAGCCTCTTTCTGTACACCTTAGAGGTGACATCTACCATAATAGCTTCTGCCTCACGTTTGCCTAAACCAAATATGTTCCTTAAGTGGTTCAAAGCAACAAGCTGCAAACATAACTTAGAACATTAGTTCCTGATAGAAACACTAAAAGTAATGCACTGCCTAAAACAATTAGCAAACCAGTCGAACTTTTATATGCTATGCATGTTAAATTAATCCAGCTATCCAGCACTGTGCTTGAAATGGGAATATAAATTATGAAAAAAAAATCCCCCTAATATTCTAAAGTGAATAAAGATGTGTTCTACATCAGTTATCATCAATGCTAGTGCAATAAAAACAGGTGAAGATAAAAATATGGCATGGCATCTGCTTTGCTTGTATCACATTTGAAATTCAAATAATGAGCACAAGGGTTCACCATCAAACAGTTATTGTACTAATTTACGTATAACAAATTCAGGTTCCAGAATATATGTATGTATGTATATGTATATATATATGTATCTGTACATATGCTATCCTTAGAGGCACATGGTACACATGCCGGTCAAAAGTGGCCAGCGAGATATCCAAATTCGATTTCCACCGTTGAATATGAAGAACCATGAGTTGAGAACATGTTCCTAAAATTTTAACTCTATCAGAATATGAACCAATCTCCATCGGAACTCTTGATCAAAGTGATACAAAAACGAAATATATATCTTTTGTCAAATTTAACTTTTTATGTCATTTGATCAAGAGTTCCGATGAAAATTTATTCGTATTATGATTAAATTGAAATTTTATCAACATGTTCTCAACACATTGGTCTTTATATTCAACGATGAAAATTAAATTTGGAAATCTCGTCCGGTCATTTTTGGTCAGTATGTGCATCACACATATATATGTATATGTATATATATATGTATATATATATATATATACACACACACATATATGTATATATATATAGTGCCCGAAAGTGCTTCTAAAAAAGAGTACTCTTATCCTCTCATATATATATATATATATATATATATATATATATATATATGGGCACTCCCTCATTAATTTATGGTCGCCATAACCTAAAAATTCAATCTCCGCAGTTGAATAGGAAGAAGTACGAGTTAAAAATATACTCAAAAAATTTCAATTCAATCTGATTACGAATCGATCTCTATCCAGTCATTTGATAAAGATAACAATATATATATATATATTGGAGTCTTTCTTCTTTTTGTCGTCTTGATCAATTCAATTGGTAGTCCGATTGAACTGAAATTTCGTCAATATGTTTCTAAGTCAATTCTTCATACCCAATGATTATGTTGCATAGAGCCCACAAATCCAGTAATACTAGTGTCTATATGTTCAGACATGCAACATGACCAACATAGATATTAACAAGTTACAAGGGCACCAGGCACTGCGGAGCTAACTTGCTATTTTATAAAATGGGTAATGGAAATGTGGTGTCAGTGGCTTAACTTTAAGGCTAGCTTATTTAAATAGAGAAAAATGAGGTTTATCGAAAAAAGATTAAGTTAGCTATTAACTGTTATGTTTATAACATGCACGTAGAATTCTTTTTTGTGATAGCATTGCAGTCCCCGACAGGGATCTTTGTAATACATCCTTGTACTCAACATGTACAACTAACATGTGTTTCGTTAAAAACATTATTAGGATGAATTGTAGTTCAAAATTAAAACATGTAAAACAAAAATCAGTTGAATAAAATTGATTTTATTGAACTGTTTTAACTGGATCCTAGTCAGACATGAAGATTTAGATGTTTTACTAGTAGAATAATTTGATATATAAAATCAAATTACGCTAGAGATAAACAGGGGTATTAGCACCATAAGGTTACTGCAGGATATATAAATGCATGCACTAAGAAACTTTAGCTAGGAGCCTCATAGGAGTGACAAGATTCGATAGCCTAGTCCAGCATAAACGGCCTGATGTATCTCGTGCTAAATTCATTTACCTTCTTCTCTTCAAGGCGCCCGTTTGGAAATGATTCCGTTGCATATGCTCTATACAGCAGCTTTAACTCGTCCATCTTCCTATCGCTATCAAATTCTCCACCTAATTCCAATCATTAAAAAAAAACTTTCCATGTTAGTTTAAGCTATTCAACTAGAATATGAAAACTATCCCCAGTTTAAGATCAAGTTCATATGGAAGTTCATACCTAGTAGAGAAAGAGGTCCAATCCCCCGGGCAAATCGATCAGCTTCAGGATGCTTGCTTAATGATGTAAGTTTGTCATTGAAGGCCAGAAGTTTTTCAATCTCTTCAGTAAGAAGCCATAAACCACCTCTGAGAACCTTCTGATTTGTTAGTATTGACGTAAACTAAGGATGAATAGCAAAATGAATTCAAATCTAGTGCTAAACAACAGACATAAGTGAGATTGTCAGTACACATTCTTCACTAATTAAAAAATAAATAAATAACAAACATGATTTTGACAAAACAGAAGCTTTTTTGCACTTGTTTTCATATTTTGACATAATAATTGTCAGCAATGACAGAGTACAAAGAGTACACAGAGATAAATGTTAATTAGAAAAGACAAGTTATGATCTACAAATTTGTTATTAGAGAAGGGGAAAAAAAAGAAACACAAAAGAGAAGTGCTGCTTTCTTATAGATCTGGTTGTGAGCATGGCCCAGTTATTTGTTGTAGAAGCATAAGCTCCTACCTTGATATAGTAACATTGTGATTACAAAAGGAAGCAGCTCATTGCATGTTTCCAGCTGTACACTCGGACGACATTAAGCAATGAGAATAAACATGCTGTGTCAAGTGAAATATAATACAGATGCACACGGAGATCAATAAAACGAAAATATGACTTACAGCCTTATCTTCCTACAGCATTCATAAATCATAATACAAGTTTTCATATAGTTATCTTGCAGAACATTGTCTATGTTGAAAATTTTAAGATTCTAACGTCTACATGTATCGTACATGACTGCGCATGCAAATAGTCACAATATGACTTGTACCATGCATAAATATCAAATAATTCTATTTACGAAAAAATAACAATAAAAGGTGTTGTCACTGCAAAATTGGACTGTACCAACTTTTTTATGTATGTATGAATCCTATAAATAAACAAACATTACAATTCGGCATGTTATATTTATGAAAACAAATAAGTACTACAGTAAACCTGTAACTACTTTGCTATTCTCCACTTATTTTCCTAAATGGGAATGAGGAGTAATGGATGTAGACAATTAAATGTAAGAGACCCTTTAATAGATATCTCAACTAATACAGGAGCCAATAGCATGAAAAGCCCAGTCAGAAGTGTCTACCTTGGACGTATCATTTACTGCAAATGATCATAGTATCTAGATTTCAGTAGTAGTATCATAAGTTTAGTACATAGTCATTTACGATAATCACAAAAGCATATTGCCATTTTTCATTAATGATAGTGTTGAAATTATGTGATTTTCACCGAGTAAAATATAGTAGGTCAAGATCAATGTTCAGAAGTAACTTTGGAAGCATAGCTTTAGTTACCATGTAATTAAAGAGGGGTCAAAATCAGCTTAAGAAAACTAATTAGAGTTTATTTTACATTTTCTTTTATCAGTAATCCACAACCTGTTCACAGTTTACTACTCACCAAATGTCTGCCGCACACAATATTGATACCCTGGTTATAAGACAATTATTAAAATGTAAACCACCAAAAGCAGCTTCATATTGTTAATAAATATAAACTAAAACCGCTCTTTAAGTTAGAAAACAAGAAGTCAGTATATTTAAATTATACAGTAAGAGGCATAAGCCATACATTGGTCTAGCTCGAGACTTCACTCCACTCAGTGCTGCCTTAATATTTTCTTCAGCTAGCGTCCTTGTGCGCTCTCTAAGCATGTCAGCTGCAATCTGTACAATTTTCCATTAAATAATAGCGCCGAAGTCAGAACTTTTAAGACATCAAACAACAATACTCGAAAGCTTTTCTATGTGGTAGAACATAGAAGTACCACTCAAAGGGATAATCAACTTCAAAAACTCAAACAAACACACAAGTATGGGATAGGTTGAAGTACAAATCTACCATGCATTCACAACTATGCAGAAGTTTTCAAACTTACAATTTTAAGAAATCCTGGAGACATCAAGGTTAATGGAAATTGGATTACCTCATCGGAGAGCTTATATAAGAGTTGCGATTCTCGTAGATCAATGAGCTGCTTCTCATCAATATCTATAACGACAAGTAATAAACAATTAAAATGACATGCAAGCAAATGTCGTTTTAATGCACTTGACCATCAATACACATTGAGAATGTCGGTTAAGGTCTTTTCATTTAATATACTCAATAGACAAAAGAAATTCAAGATATAAGCCTTCTAGTTTCTTTCAAGATAAATTCGAATTTGCTACTCAAAAGTGTATATGAATGCACCATCACATAATCCTGAAAGCACTTCAGATTGATGATAAAAAAGAATTGGCTTATGGAGATGGCTTATGAATAACAAAGTAATTTCAGCGACATATTGTTACTCACCTCTTGTAACTAAGTTTATCTTCAAACTGTACAATTTCTGTGCATTATCTCGTACAGCAATATCAACCTGAAAAATAGCAGATAATTATCAGAATTGCATTTACATAACGAAACTGCTATTTACATATTACTATGCTAGATAATGAGAAACGCCACCACAAATTCTATTTTGAAAGTCTCAACTGGGAATAAGAAGTTGTATACATAGGATCATAACTGGAAAATGACTCTCGATATAAGTCAATCAGAGATGAATTAACAGCTCCAAGAAGCAAGCATTGTAGACTATATGAATGCCTAATACTTAACCAACTTCATCTCACGTATTTACCATAGTTACCATTTCAAATCCATTTTCATAACCATTTCAAATGTAACAAAATTAATGTGCGTGAATAACTAGTATAGCAAGTCGAATCTTTGAAGTATGTAGCTTAAAGATGTAAGGACCATAAAGATTCCATGCATCGCCAATCAAAACTCAAAATTCCTCAATTGTTGGTGATACTATGTTGCTGAGATTGCCTTCATCTCAGATTCTAAGCTTCAATTAGGAATACTCTTCTGATACCCAAAACTACAGATACATAATCACACATACAAATTCCATATATTATTTAAAAAATGAAATGCAAAATCCAAATCTATAGATAAAAGGATACCTGTGCATCAGTGACTTTGAAAACACGCTTCCAGGGCAAAAGGAATTTGGATGCCTCTCCAAAGACGAGAGATGAGACATAGATAAGCTTATGAAACGCCTGCATAGAATAGTCATAGTAAATATTCACTTATACTAGAGTTTAAGAGCCAAAACAGCTTGCTTGGCAAGTGTTGGAGGCCACAAAGATGAACCTTGCGTTGCTCAACATCTGCATCTCGATCTCCAGTTTCAAGCCTTTGCCGAAAAATTCGCCTCCCAATCTTCAAACCAATAAAATTTTTTTTAAGAAAAATGACATGAGAACTTGACCATGTCAGGATGAGTTGTATTAAGTGCACATTAAAAAAATTCAAAACTGATGTTTTACCTCCATATGAACAGAAGCTGCATCTGGATCATCTATACCAAGAGCTTCTTTAAATTTAATAATAGTCTCTACCTCGTTGCCTTTGAGGTTCTCACCACCTGGTGGAAGAACTGATGTAACAAACCTAAGCAATAAAGAAGAGAATTGCTGAAACAACTCTGCTGACATTTAGCTCCAACTGACAGTTGGAGACCTCAAAAGGTCACAGCCTATATTCAGATCAAAAGTCACAAAACGTGAAGGGATATATGAACAGAATAACTCGAGAAATGTGGACCAATCTATTTGACATCTGCCATGTATTATATAAATGCATTTCTTAAAGCTATTGTTGCATGCATGGTTGTACTCACCTGCTATACAGATCACAAAGCTCAGCTCGAAATGTATCGTTCTGCTTGCTGACTCCATATCTATCATGTCAAAACAACAGAAAACCACTTTCAATGTCGCAACAATATTACCCAACAAAAAATGTAGTCCAGCTTTCTGGTCACAGATTGCCAAAGCACTATGAAGCATATTAAGGGATCATAAAATTGTCCAAGTTCTAACTAGCATGAGCTTGATAGATTCAATAATCGTATCTTCCATAGCAGCATCTTTCAACATGGTTAACTTTGACTATTACGACCTAAAAGCGTCTACCTTTTCTCAATTTCCTCAACCTCCTCTTTTTTCAAAGTGGTTGGATCATCATAACCAGCTACCAAATTATGCAAGCTGACCGCGGCAACCTCCGGCACAGACGAATTCACCGCATACGCAGCCGCCCCAGCAGACGCTCCCATTGCCACAGCAGCACCGATCTTCACCTCACGGGACCCACCAAACCGAGCCCCAAGACCATACCCAGCCGCAATAGCCGCGGCAACAAGCACAACAGAGCTAACGACCCTCACCGGAGGCGGAAGTGATTCAACAATAACTTGCGGACCAGCCAATTCCTTCTTCGGCCCGAACACAGCAGGGGTCACAACCAAAAGTTTTGCTTCTACTTCTGAATCTGATTGGAAACACTTCGCAATAGATAGACAACATCGACGCACACTACGGTGTCGGCGGTGGTGCTGGCGGTGGAGAGCGCTGGCGGCGGAGAAGCTGGGGCAGAAAGGGGAGAAGAGAAGACGAGAAGCAGAAGGAGATGGAGTTGGGAGAAGTAGAGAGAAATCTAAAACTAGAGATTTCTCCATTTATTTGCCGGCGTTGATTTGCTCCGGCAAGCGGAGAAAGTTCGCAGGATTTTCGTTAGCTTAGTAAGGGTGGAGACTGAAACCGAGAAGAAGAAAGGAGACGAAGAGGATAAAATTTAGGGTTTATTTGCAAACCTAGCCCCTATTTGTGTAAATAGACACAGGCACCCTAATTTAGAAATTTCATTTTCGTTTTATGAATGTGTAAATTGTTTTGTGAAATTGTTGTTTATTTAAAAAAAACAAATGATGTGTAAATAATTTATGAAAATTATATTTCTAAAAAATATTTATTTATTTTTAAACTAAATTTTATTCTTATTTATAAAATTAATAATAATATAATTTTTAAATTTTTAAATAAATTAAATATTATTAAAAATATGAATTTGAAATTTAAAAAGTGATTCCTAATGCTTTTTCAAATGCGCTTTTTAGAAAAAGCTTTTTTCAAAACAAATAATATTTCTTAAAAATTAAAAATAAATTTTATTTTGTTAATTAAAAAATAATAAAGTAAAATATAAGATTTACAAACATATTTTTTAAAAGTAAACACTTAAAGTCACATAGACCTCAATTGAATAAAGTAAGAAGAAGCTAGTGATTGTCGTCTTGGCAAATGTAAAAATTAGTTCGCCTATAATTTGAATTATTTTCAAGTCATAATTATTCTGAATATGCGACTTTTTGCTAATGATGTGCATCAAAATAGTTTTTCAAAGATTTTATCTTTAGTTGAATTAGTTTATTATTCCTACATGTAGTATGAGGTATATAGAAATTACTAATATTTCCAAATTTCTTGATTTTAAGAAGAACATCATTTGAAGTTTCTTGATTGAGAACTCAAAGAAAGAACTTTCATCTCTAAGGTTCACTTAATTAGATAATCAAACACATTACATAATATTATCTCCACAAAAAAAAGCTATTACACGGCTATATATCAGAAAATTTTACAAATTTCAACAAATATTTCCTGCGCCGTTCCATTTCAAAACCGTACTACCATTATTGCTAGCTTTTATTCTTCTAAACTTATTATATATATAATCTTCATCTTCACGAATATTCAATTGCAAGAGCTCACCGGCGGCAAACAACAGCATAACCCTTGCTCATCTTGCTCGTGCAATCAAGTTTAGCACCAGCAGAATCAAGCATCATCACGCCGACAGCATCAACACGTCCGTTCTTCTCCGGCGAGAAGATACATCGATTGCAGCTATACGCAAGAATAGAATCAGTTGCGTACTTATCTTCTCCACCCATTATCGGCATCGCAACCCCGCGCTTCACGGGACTCTCAAAGTCCTGCCTATAAGTTTGGCCCAACACACCCTCAACGTTCTCCGATAACTTGAAGAACCGGAACTGGACTTCTAAATGTGCGAAACAATCGTCAGCTGGGATTCCGTATCCGTGAACCCTGCTGTCTTCTTTAGTCACCGGCACTACAGCTGCCATGATTTCGAACACTCCAGGAAGAGTTACGGTAACACTGTTGGCAGCAGCAGTTCTTTCGATGAGAAGGCCGGAGGGAGATGTCCACGTTGCAAGATGGGATTCATCAAGAAGAACGTCAGCGCCGTCATAGGTGAGTGATAAATGATCGACGGAAGGGTCCCAAGATGAAACGCGAGATGCAGAGAGAGTAAAGGAGTGGCCAGGGGAGAAGAGGACACCGAGGGCTTGGATCCAAGTGAAGTCGCGAGGGCGGCCGGCGGGACGGAGACCGATGAAACGGGCGTTGATTTGGAGTTCAGCGTCTGAAACCAATGCGAAGGTTTTCTCGGCTTTACCGTGGAAGTAGAACATTATACCGTCACCCCCGACGAACCTGGGGTCGAAGCATGCTGCACCGTTTCCATTGCAGTTCGGCTTCCGATCTGCACATATATGTATAAGAAGCGTAACCAAATGTATAAAAATTGTATAATAAGATATGTTTAATAAAAGAAATATTTAAAGCTGGTTCTATTAAATCTACTAAACATGCACTAAATTTTAAGAAAATGTACTCACGCCTACAGACACCACCCTCGCAAGTAGGATTATTGCAGTCGATGAAGCAGCCCTTGGCCTTAGGGTCAGCAGGCTTGAACTCCGGGCACTGGTTGGGGCACGTCAGTGTCTTATTGAAGCAAGCCGTACTTGGGTCATTGCAGAAGGTCGACTCCGGCGGGAACTCCTTCCCCTTCACACTGAATGGCGGCGGCGGAGCAGGGCCAGCATTACCTGGTCCCGGGGGAGAAGCATATGGATCTCCATAGCTCAGTGCAAGGCAAGCAAATAACAATGCAAACAGCAGTGATGAAGCTCTTGCAGTGTTATTCATGGTTGCAGTACTAGAGGTTAGCTAGCTAAAGTTAGCAAGTAGCAACTATCACTTGACGCTTGAGGCTAAGCTTGTGAGTGGTGTGTAGTGTGAGGCAGGGCAGTGTATATAGTGAAATTTTGGGAGTGAAAAGTCAGAGAAATGAGTTAATTGCATGCATATCGACGTACGGTGCTTGCAGTGAGATTAGAGTCGGTGTTTTTTTTATTCATTGAGGAACGAGAGGAAGTTAATGGGATCATGTGAGATGAGATGAATGAGTTAATTGTTAGCTGTATTTCTCTTTGCACGAGGGATTCTTAACGTGAAGGTACCGAGTATGTTTGGAAGACTGAAAACGAGTAGGATGCATGGCTGATAATTAGATTACTCACTTTAAGTTCCGTGTGAGAGTTTCCATGCTGCCAATGCAGGGATTTAACTAACTGAAATTTTATTATTATTTATTATTATTAATTTTTTAAATAAAAATTATTTTTAAAAAATAAAGTAATATTTTATAAACACTTCTAACGGTCCTATACAAAATACATTGTCTTGGAAGTTAAAATACGTTTAATACTCGATGTGCACTACAACAGAAATAACTTTTCTTCCAACTGAAGAACTAATGGTCATTATACCAAAAATCGACAATAAAGCATTTCAGTCGCTAAAGTTATTTACTTTGCCAGCTACTAATTTATTCAGTAGATAAAAGAAATACTTTACTAATTAAATTAAAATCCAATCAGTAATTCATGTAGATTACCAACTAGGATATACCAGTCAATATATCTACAATTAAAATAAATTTTAGTAGGTAATATAGCCGAGTAAATAAACTAATCGATAAAAATTACTGATTAAGATAATTCAGTTGTTGAACAGATCGACAGAATGTTAAGAAGGTAAAATTACAGTCACTATTTACTTTCGAAATTCTGACTATAATGTCGGAGTATTTTTTCTACTTTACCTATTGGACTGAATTGAAGCATTGAGCCTAGGCATATACATGGGATTACTTCGTTATTTAGTAGATAATGCTTTTGCATCACTCTTGGTGTCTATTGTGAACTACATATTGATGTTGCAATTAGTTGAATGTATATGTAGTTCAGGAAGGACCCAGAACAATGACGATAATAAAACCTTGGAGTACAAAAGTTTCAAATAAACCCAAACGCAAGAAAAGCGCAGAAGGGGACTGGTTTTGCTACCACGAAAGAAGATGAATTAGAGTTCATTCACAAAGAGAACTCTTATTTTCATCAATCTTCGCGATCTGCTTGGATCTTTGGCAGAGGTACTTGACAAAGGACAACTAGGATCAACTTATAAAACAATGCTTGCTTCAGGTCCGGTCGTAGCAGTGGAGAGATTGAAAGAAATTGATGAAATTACTAGGAAGGATGTCACTCAGCTGATGCAAATACTCGGAAAACTAGAGTACAAGAATCTCGTACAGATTATTTCTTTCTACTAACACTGATCAAAAGCTTGTTCTGTATGAACATGTTCATGGACTAAGCTTGTTTCAACTCTTGCATGGTAACTGTAATAACTATAATTTTGTGGGCTACAGAAAGCTATTGTAAAAAATAGTGGTCCTAACATGTAATTTTTTTTGTTTTTATTTTTTTTTTTCTTTTTTTTCTTCCTTTCTTCTTCACTGTTTTGCCCTAACCCATCAGCCGTCATTGCTCCGGCTCCTCTCCGGCGTGAAATCAACCTCGTTCCTGCGATATTCACTTCATTTCATCTTCTCAAGCCATTCTCCTTTTCATTTCCGGTAGTCCTTATCAATTCCGACGAGCTACGCCGTGCGAGACAAATTTTCAAAATTTGTCCGGCCATTTTGCCGGCGTTCCGGCAAAGGTAAGTAGATAGAAACGTTCCCCTTAACTTGCTAAGTCCTTTCCCTCATTTATTTGCGTTGATTTTCAGCACCGTTAGTTGATTTCATGTAAGTTCGCCGTCGGACGTTATTTCGTCGATTCCGGTCGCCGGCGACAAAATTGAAGCTCGTCGTCTATTTCATTGGATTCTACTAGCAGTGTTAGTCATTTTTACTGCTTTGAACGCACCTTGCCGGAATACTAGCTCGCTGGAATCCGGCGAACTTTCCGGTGACTTGGTTAGGTGAGTTAAAAATACTTGCTTCGCATATTTGTAATTATTGTTAGATGAATTATTAATTCGTTTCGATTTAGGGAATCGTTGGATTGAAAATACGCGACTTGTTGCCGATTCAAGTTGTTTTAGCATTCGATCGTCTCACCTCGTCGGTAAGCTTCTTGGATTCGTTAGTTAGTACTTATTGTGTAGTGGATTAGGAATTTAAATAAACCGTTGAACGAATAAAATTGTAGAATGGTTCACCGTATGCTATTAAACCTTGGACTCAAACTTAGTTAGATATTTATTACAAGTATTTGATTTAGCTTTCATTAGCGTGCTTATTATTGAATATGCCCGTATGCACGTTAGGTGATACGAGTGACTTGAATTCGGACGGTGCGGCTTAGAGTTGACAGTTGATATAAATATTTGTTTGGACTACAGGTAAGGGTTACCGTGCCACATTTCCTTCCTAAATTAACGTTAGATTTTCGGCACAGGTAGCATTTACTTTGGAAATTTTGGCCTACTTTACCATTTTCGTTATATATTATGATTTATCCTTCATGCTACATATGTCTGTACATGGTTAGATTTATTTCACATCATGTTTATAGTTAGTACTAGCATGCTTGCATATTGTAGACTATGTGGCATAATTATAAGAATATGCTATATACATGTCAATATTTTTCTTTCATATGTGCATAAGTATAATCACGATAGCATTGAAAGCATTGAGCATAGCATGTTCATTGAGTGAAAACCTATTATGTTGCATCTACTTGTTAGGGACTGCATTGGTATTGGACAATGCAGAACCTAACAGGTACTGTCATAACCTATTATATATGTATGCTTGAATGATATATTGATACGGTGGTCTTAGGAAATACTGGGCACTGAAATATATGAATAGCCGATGGATCCCAAGATATATTGGGCATCGAGTTATAAGTTATGGATTGCCGGTGGGTCCCAGGATATACTGGGCACCGAGCTGTGATGATATTGTTTGCCGGTGGGTCCCAGAATATACTGGGTACCGAGCTTGTCTGTGGTTTGATATATATAAAAGTATTACGTATGTATGCTTGTATGATATACCTGATAGCGTGATATGAGTTGGAGATGTAATCTCACTCGATCGTCTATTTTGTATGATTGTTACATTTGATGCATCCGCATACTTCATTACATATATTGCTTGCATGTGTGTACTATATATATGTATATATATTATAGCTTTGAGAGTGTCGCACAACATTGTTTCATATTATCGTATATCTCTGCTAAAAACTGAGTCGGTATGAGACGATTCAGGACTTAGTAGAACATGATCTGATCTATCGTTGCATCTGCTTCATGTAGATAGTACTATAATGCCTACTTAATGCATTATCTAAATTGGGCATTCTACTGTTTTACCTCACTGAGACTGGGCTCACCCTCTTTTCTTTTCTTTGGCCTCCCCAGATAGGTCAGAAACTAGCAGGCACTGATTAGACTCGATATTGCTGGACCAAGAGCGTACGGAGGGTACTTCATAAAACTTTTAGCATGTAGTTAGCTCTGTAATCCTCGAAGAATATTGACTTTTCTTGTACTTTATTGTATGTGGTATTGTGATGATATTTATTTTGAATTGTAATAGGTGTTACGGCTACCGGTAGCCACTAGTGGTATTTTGTTTGTGAAAAATGATTTTTATGCTGTTCGTTTTTCTTATTTTGGATTTTTGATGATAAGTATAATTATTATTACTTGTACAGGTTCTCCCTATTAAATTTTTAGAAAATATTATGTCGAAATTTTTCGAATATTGGCAAGTTAGTTTTATTGAGTTTTGGGTCAGGCTTACTGGATTAGGTCGAATTTGGGCCTTGTCTAGACTCGATTTAGTCCAGTGCCGGCCAGGGTCTAATTTTGGGTCTTGACAGTAACAGCATTCAATTTTCTTCATTTAACTTCACGGCTATACGTGAGTTGTTAATTTGGAACTTCGCATAAAATTTATGGTAGAAAACAAAGGAGAAGGAAAACTTCTATTGAAATGGGGCGTAAGACTCAAAATCGTTAAGCAAATATTCAATGGCCTTGCTTATCTTCACCAGTTCTACAAACATTCTCATCGATCACGACGACGATAGTAAGCAAATCAACGAAAACAAGCTCACCGACTACGGCTTTCAACCTCTTTTCTCTTCCGATCACCACATTCAAAAGCTTGCTATTGCGAAACACCGCAGTTTCTTCAAGGAAAGAAGAAGTTAACCGCAAAAACAAATGTGTTCTATTTCAGGTTGATTCTTATAGAAATCATCACTGGTGTTGTTGTACCAAATGCTGATGGGTAAGAAACGTTGTGAGTATTTGGTCGATCAAGGTGGTGGATTTACATTGGTTGCGGAGCACAGATTAGTGTTTGAAGAGAGTAGAAAGCTTGCAGTGGTGAACTAGAGCAGGAGAAGAGACCCAGCATCAGAAAAATTGCAGAGATAATTTATGGTACTAAAGAGGTTTGTGTAGAGATGTAAGATTCTTTGCCTTATCTTTAATTAATTAAACGAGATTTATGGGCGAGTAATTCTTTGTGATTTGATCACTTTTGAAGTGGTTTATGTTAAAATATAACCAAACATCTTATTTAACTCTAAAAAAAATACATAAATTATATTTTAATTTTAATAGCTAAATCGAATTAATTGTGCCACACCAAGCACACAAGTTAGCAACCAAGTTCGGTTTTCCTCGTCCAATTAACGCTTCACAATTCGTATGAAATATCACAACTCTCTTCCGACCGGCGCCTTCAGTGACAAAACACAGAGAAAAGATAACATCATGAAGACTTCATTCACTCTTTCTTTGTCACCTTCAATCAACGTGTGATATGAATGCTCTTCCTAAAGCCATGGGTCGTCCTCAGCGATTGCGTTGTGATGCAGCTGCGAGACATGTCAATTGTCCGAGTTGCAATCTCTAGGTAGCTGAATGTCTACTCGGAGTACCGAACCATGTAGCATCTTAGTCAAGCAGGCTAGATGAGATCACAAGGCCCGGAAGTTATGAATTGTAGTTATTTAGAGTTATTTGTTGTTAAGTTACTTATTCCACTAGGTTTCTTGTACCAATAAGTTTGCATGTTCTAGAGAAGTATTTGATTGTTGTAGAAACTCTGCTTGGCTTCGTAGAGCGGCAGAGCCTATATATTGCTGTAGGCACCCAGAATTTAAGGGGGAGATTTTTAGTTTTCTCTTTTCTATTTCAATTCTCTATTCTTTACCTCGTTCCTCTTCTCTCATCTTATTCATCCTCTGGTTTCTCGTCTTGTTCCCTACTCGCTTCTTATTAATTGGTATCAGCCAGTGATCCTAGAGAGCCGTCGATGTCGCATAGACATGAATCTCCACGATCGCCGGCGTCAACACCATCCGTGGATGCAGAGAATTTCCTGCAACAACCACTATCACCATTATCCGTAGCGCAAAACCATGGAGAAATTAATTAGCAAGAACAATATCATAATCTTGCTGCCAACTTCACATCGATGATCGCTCAAATGAACGAGGAGAGATTGGAGATGAGACAACTCATGCAAGAATTTATAAAAAGCCGCAATGCTAATATCGACCATACATCGGTAGCAAATACTCTTCCACCCAACCTCTCCACTTTACCAGCATTACTGACCACAACAGTGGTGACACCCCCTACATCTTCACAAACAATTCTCAACTAGAACAACTTATCCCAAACTCAGGAGCCTAACACACTTCCAAACATGATACCTACCCCCACCCTTACTAATCCAGCAACAAATACATTAACTCTTCCTATTCAACAGCCACCACTGTTACCTGCACCACTCGGCCAGAACATCTCCTTTCCACAAATTCAAGAGAACCAACATCTTCGTAAAGCTATTCCTACATCTACACATCACAATAATCAGGTGTTTCATCATACCGATTCAACTACATCCATTACTAAACAGAAACACTAACCAGTCTGTCCTAACCACCATAGAATATGTGACACACATAGTTTTGTTCCACGAGATAGGCACAAGTTTTCCTCCTTTGATGACACACAAGTGCATGAGTGGATTTACTCTTGCGAAAAATACTTCAAGTATTATCATACTTCTATTGAGGATAGGATGTCGATTGCGGCAATGTACTTTCAAGGAGAAGCTAATAGGTGGTATCAAAATTATGAAATCGATCGACCTCACCACTCTTGGGAAGAGCTTAAAGAAGCTTTGGTTAGAAGATTTTGTCCAACTTCTTTTGGCCACCCTAGCTATGCTTTGCAGCAACTTAACCAAACAGGGAGTGTTGCTGAGCACCAAGCTTCTTTTGAGGATTTGCGAGCTAGATTACCTCATACATCCGAAGATGACTTGATGGGAAGGTTTTGCGGTGGACTATCCAAACACAT
Source organism: Acanthochlamys bracteata (assembly GCA_019914995.1). Lineage (NCBI taxonomy): Eukaryota > Viridiplantae > Streptophyta > Magnoliopsida > Pandanales > Velloziaceae > Acanthochlamys > Acanthochlamys bracteata. Next base: position 4,327,967 of record CM034126.1, read on the forward strand.
ATCTTTGGAAGTCATAGCTAACCAACCTGCAAATCTACAGGAAGCATATATGTTGGCTAGAATATTTGAAAAGAAACTAATATTAAGTCAACCAGCAGCTAAGTTTGGAAGGTTTCATCAGCCCAGAGCTAACTCAGGACTACTATATTATTCTTCTGCTGGAGCTGCATCTACTCAACTAGTTAATCCATCACCAGCTGCAACTGCAACAATTCAGAGTGATACTTCCAAGCAGAGACCTACTGGCCTCTCCGTTGCTGAAATTAACAATCGTCGAGCAAAGGAATTATGCTTCTACTGTGATGATAAGTATGTGCGAGGTCACAAATGTGCTACAAAGCTGTACGCTATTGCTGGACATGAGGATGAATTATGGGATGACGATCTGGACGAGATCAGCATCGACAATTCAGAAGAGGCGACACTATCGTTAAGTGACATACATGGACTGGTTGGTCTACAAACAATTAGAGTTGTTGGTATGATAAAACGTCAAGAGGTTTTTATCCTTATAGATTCAGGGAGTACGCATAACTTCATAACTGAGCGATTAGCTAAGAAGCTGCAACTCAACATCTCTAAAGTTACAACTCTCAGAGTGGAGGTGGTAGATGGTAAACCGCACTCAATAGAGGTAATGTACAAGCAAATTCCGCTTTCAATTTAGGGAATAACACTACAGGTGGATGCATATCCTTTTCCCCTGGGCGGCATGGACCTAGTGCTCGGTATTCAATGGCTTGAAAGCTTGGGAGATGTGGTCTGCAATTGGAAGCGCTCAGACATGCAGTTCTCCTTATCAGGACAGCAAGTTGTCCTCCAAGGAATAAGGGAAGGAGGTGTGTCACGCTTGATGAGCCTCTCTCATTCTTCGACACTATGTTCTGTGAGACTCATTGCTGCAACTCAGTCGGAAGATGGCAAAGCTTCTTACCCAGAGGAATTGCAAGGTTTATTGGAGCAACATAATTCAGTCTTCAAGCCAATATTGGGCCTACCTCCTGAACGTTCCGTTGACCACGGCATTCCCTTAGTCCCTGGCTCGACGCTTGCAAATATTAGACCTTATCGCTATCCTTACATTCAAAAGTCAGAGATTGAGCGCACGGTGAAGGAGATGCTTGAACAAGGTATCATCCTACCTAGTACCTCTACATTTTCCTCTCCTGTGCTTTTAGTTAAAAAAAAGGACGGCACTTCGAGATTTTGTGTCGATTATCGAGCTTTGAATGCCATTACTATAAAGGATAAATTTCCTATTCCGGTAATTGATGAACTTTTGGATGAGCTACATGGTGCACGCTATTTTTCTAAATTGGATTTGAAGTCGGGATATCACCAAATTAGAATGAAATCAGAAGACACGCATAAAACTATTTTCCGTACTCACGATAGTCATTACGAAATTTTGGTTATGCCATTTGGACTAACCAATGCTCCTGCAACCTTCCAAGCATTGATGAATCAGGTGTTTCGCCCCTTTCTTCGAAAATTTGTACTTATTTTTTTTTTATGATATAGTAGTCTATAGTGCAACATGGCAGGAACATATTAAGCACCTAGCCGAAGTGCTCTCAGTTTTGCAAAAAAAAAAACTCTATGCAAATCTCTCTAAATGCCACTTTGGATGCAAGCAACTTGAGTACTTGGGCCATCTAGTTTCTGAGGAAGGCATTTCAGCAAATCCTTCAAAAATTCAGGCAATGATTGCATGGCCAGTACCATCGTCACAAACTGCTTTGCGAGGATTCCTTAGCCTAACTGGTTATTATAGAAGGTTTGTTAAGAATTATGGTCAAATAGCCGCACCTCTTACCTCCCTACTTAAGAGAGAGTCCTTCTGTTGGAACTATGAGGCACAACGAGCATTCGAGCAGCTCAAAAATGCCATGTCCAGCACCCCAGTGCTAGTAGCTTCTGATTTTTCACAGCCGTTCACAGTTGAAATGGATGTCTCTAGCAGAGGCGTAGGCGCGGTGCTGTCTCAAAACAATAGGCCTATCTCATTTTTTAGCAAAGCATTATCTACTTCAGCTATGGCCAAATCTACATACGAAAAGGAGCTACTAGCTTTAGTTCTTGCAGTCCAAAAATGGCGGCCATATTTGTTGGGTAACTATTTTATCATTAAGACGGATCATTTGAGTTTGAAATACTTATTGGAGCAACGACTTTCTTCTCCAGATCAACACAAATGGCTTGTCAAGTTGATGGGTTATGATTATTAAATAGTCTATAGAGCAGGCAAGGATAATGTGGTTGCCGATGTCTTATCAAGGTGCCAAGAGGCAACTTGTGCTGTCCTTACCACATTGCAACCGTCGTTTTGGGATGATTTGCGTCGGTCGCAAAAAGAGGACGTCAAGTTAGAAAACCTTGTTGAGACCACCAGAGACCACCCTACGAACGATCTAACTGTTTTGCATGGTTTTTTATTATTCAAGGGGCGTCTCTGGGTTCCAGATGATAGAGCATTACGACGACAGATTTTATTCGAGGCACATAACTCTGCCATTGGAGGTCACGGGGGCCAATTCAGAACTTACAAATGTATTGCACAACAGTTTTATTGGCCGGGATTGACCAAAGACGTTCAGAGCTACATCAAGGACTGCATCACCTGCGCAAAAGCTAAAACTCAGTCTTTGAGGCCTGCCGGGCTACTCCAACCGTTGCCGATTCCGGAGAAAGTATGGTCTGACATTTCTATAGATTTCATTGAAGGCCTTCCTATCTCAGAAGGTAAAGATGTGATTCTTGTAGTGGTAGACCGCTTATCTAAGTATGCACACTTTATCCCACTCAAGCACCCTTACACGGCTACTCACGTTGCCTCTGCATTTGCCAAGGAGATCTTGAGACTGCATGGTTGTCCCACGTCGATTGTCTCTAACAGGGACCAGTTTTTCTGAGTTCAGTGTGGCAGGACTTACACAAGTTGCAGGGAACTTCTCTTTATCTCAGTACCGCATATCACCCCTAATCGGATGCCAATCCGAGATGGACAACATAGGCATTGAGGCATATTTGCGTTGTTTCGTTGGTGAGACTCCTAAGCATTGGATGCGATGGCTACATTGGGCAGAATTTTTTTACAACACAAGCGTTCACTCGGCAACAAATACATCTCCGTTTGAGGCTGTCTATGGAAGACCTCCTCCTCCTTTAGTGACATTTGCTTCGGGTCCTCTTCGTTAAGACGAACTAGGATCTCAGCTCAGGGAGCGAGATGAGATTCTACGTGATCTGAAGTATCATCTTAAGAGAGCTCGGTCCAGAATGAAGAAATTCGCTGATCGTCATCGTCGAGAATTGCAGTTTGAACCAAGAGATCAAGTCTTAAAACTGCAACCTTACCGACAGTCCTCTATGGCGGCACGTCGTAACCATAAGCTTCGTTTTCGCTTTCATGGTCCTTTTTGCGTCATTGAACGTGTAGGATCAGTTACATATCGCCTTGCTCTTCTTCCTGAGTCCCGGATTCACCCTGTCTTTCATGTGTCACAATTACGGGATGCTCGCTTTGTTCCTCCAGATTTCTCTTCCTACTGCCAGCTGATTGCTGTTTTTTCGCGATGCTCCTGCTACCGACAGGTCTGCTCCACGAATTGGCCTCGAGGACGAGTCCATTCCTCATGGAGAGGGGAATGATATGAATGCTCTTCCTAAAGTCATGGGTCGTCCTCAGCGATTGTGTTATGATGCAGCTACGAGACATGTCAATTGTCAGGGTTGCAACCACTAGGTAGCTGAATGTCTACTCGAAGTACCGAACCACGTAGCATCTTAGTCAAGCAGGCTAGATGAGATCACAGAGGCCCGGAAGTTCTAAATTGCAGTTATTTAGAGTTATCTGTTGTTAAGTTACTTATTCCACTAGGTTTTTTGTACCAATAAGTTTCTATGTTCTAGAGAAGTATTTGATTGTTGTAGAAACTCTGCTTGGCTTCGTAGAGTGGCAGAGCCTATATATTGCTGTAGGCACCCAGAATTTAAGGAGGAGATTTTTAGTTTTCTCTTTTCTATTTCAATTCTCTGTTCTTTACCTCGTTCCTCTTCTCTCATCTTATTCATCCTCTGGTTTCTCGTCTTGTTCCTTACTCGCTTCTTATCAACGTGCCACTTCCTTACATCGCCTCTCAGACACGTGTCACACTCTTATCCACCACTGCTCTTCTTAAGACACTATAAGCTCTTCAACTAATGATCAAAGTAGGACGAAAGAGTAGTTGCAAGTAGGGTGATCGATAAAAAAAATTACAGTAATCAAGAAAGACGTGCCGCCAACACAACGATTCTTTTTCGGTAGGACGGAGGATGTCACGCATCCTGACACCATGCGTGCTGCTCTCACTAAGTTCATTGCTACTGCCATCTTCGTCTTCGCCGGCGAGAGCTCTGTTCTCTCCCTTGGAAGTGAAGTTTGAAGTGTATGTTTTAGGACTCATTTTAAATACTTCAAATTTCAAAATTCTTTTTAGATTTTAAGTTTAGCAATTTCAACGTATATTAATTATCATTCTAAATTCAAATTTTACTTTCACACCGAATTTAATTTTTATCAAAATTTAATTTCAAATTTTTACTTTATTTATTTCAAATATTATTTCGAACTCTGTTTTTATCGAACTTCGCTTTCATAAAATTCAATTTTGATATTTAATTACTTGTATTTGAAATAAGCACCTAATGAACTAGCCAAACTGCTGAAAAACAATTTTCGAAGTAAATATGTACGTGTGCATATAGTTCAGGTTCCTAATGAGCAGATCTTTTGAGTGTGCAGGTTTATTTCAGATGCGGGTAAAGGAGTAAACAGTATATTACGTGTCTACTTGCTAAAAACATTTTCCATTTAGCTGTATATACACACATGAAAAGGTTTATTTCATTAAAATTTACTTCATTAAAACCCGCTCTAATTTTTATATTATACAGTGCAATATAACCGTTAAAGTCTCATCAACTAGAACAATCGTCAAAATAAATTTTCTGTTTTGTTTCTTGCGAAGAACTGAGCCACGCGTCTGGTCTGTTCAGTTTTGCTGTGGTTCTCTTGAACCGCAACTTCCACACAACCGAAACAAAAACCTCTTTTTAACAAGATCACAGCTTCCTGCCATGGCTTTTCCCAACCAACTGTAACAAACAGAAATAACTAAAACAGAATAGCAAAAGCTCCAAGCTTTCTAACTATGTCAACTACTCTGTCCACCTTCTCTTTGTTCACCAGTTCTCAACTTTCTTTATTAAATCCCGACCATGGGGAACAACTACTGGCACCTTCTTCTCTTCTCAAACTTCGAAGATCAAGAAGAAAACATGCCACCATCGTTATCACTCACTCGACCAAACCAAGCACGGAAAACAAGAATATTCCCGTCGACTGTGTCGGCACAGGTTCAGAGGCCGAACGCTACGAGTCCGAAGAGTCCGAAACTTTGTTCTCTGCTGCTGCTGCTGCTACTGCTACAGAAGGGGTTGAGGAATTCGGGTTGATTCGGACTGCTGTGGAGTGGGCTTTGTTGATTTCTCCTTTCTTCTTCTGGGGAACGGCAATGGTTGCCATGAAAGAAGTAATCCCAAAGACTGGACCTTTCTTTGTCTCGGCGGTCCGGTTGATTCCTGCAGGGGCGTTGCTTGTTGGTTTCGCGTCGTTGCGAGGGCGGCCGTTGCCTTCAGGAACGCTTGCTTGGCTCTCGATTGCATTGTTTGCGGTTGTTGATGCTGCTTGCTTTCAGGTCTGCAACAATTTTTCTGCTTCTTTTTTTTTTTTTTTTTTTTTTGGGTGCATGGCATGTTTTTTGTGATTGGTATGATAGAATGAGATATATTGTTTGAATGTGTTGCAGGGGTTTCTTGCAGAGGGGTTGAAGAGAACTTCTGCAGGACTGGGTAGTGTATGCTCGGGACCGTTTCTTATGCTTTAGTTATAACATTGAATTTTTTAGGCTCAATTCTGAAATTTGGAGTGATCTCGTGTTCACATTGAGATGTTAGAGCATTGGAACCCATAAATTCTACAAACTGGATTGGAAACATTCAAATTTCTTACCAATTTGTCTACATTCACTTGACAAATATGTCTAAGTTTGACAGTTCCACAATTTCTTTGTCCTTTTACCCCTCTGAGACTATCCCACAGAATAACATAGGCAAGACACTAAGAAGATAAGGTATGCAGATAACCTCATTGAATGTTTACATTGCAGGTTATCATAGACTCACAACCCTTGACAGTGGCAATTCTTGCTGCTTTCTTGTTCGGTGAATCCATAGGTATAGTTGGTTCAGCTGGGCTTATGCTTGGAGTTATAGGGCTGTTAATGCTTGAGGTATGCATCTGTAAACTAAAATACTGTATTTTCTCAGTTAAAGTTGGTTTTGTATTTCTTTGGTTCATAAGTTTCGATAGCAACTCTTTATACTAAGACCACCGATAACTTGCTACTGAAATAGTCCAACCTTTTGGAGGTCATGTCTCTCCTGCATAATATGATAATATAATATATTTGCAAAGTTGTTCAATTTAATACCTCCGCAATTTTGCTTTGAAAATCGGAATTTCGTAGTTGAAATGTAACGGATCATTTTTTTCCGACAGCAACACCTACCAACTTAGAATGTGATCACTCTTTTCTGATGATTCATATTGGAGGATTGTACATGGTTTACTAGCACCTGTATTTGATAGACATATAGATAGTTAAGAAAAGAATTCTCAAACAAGTATTTGAGCAACTAAATGAAGGAAAACAAAAGATGAGCGAACATACTTTGGTCTACCAGATGTATACTTTAACTTTCAGTGACATAGTATCATTAATCTGGCAAAGATAAGTACGTTATCGTCCTGGTGTCAGTAAGTTGTTCTCTCTGATAATATGCTACTGGAATGGAATGATAACTATTCATTCCATGGCACGACGGACTTAGCGCTTCTCATATTTCATTTGTATCATGACATCATTTAAAGGCTCTGACTTATAAATTTACAATAGAAGTAAACACAGGATTTATAAAATAGCATTGTTAACAAGATTTGTATCTTCTACCTGGCATAACATGTCATCTTTGAACTGAATAAGCCTTGCTGCTGTTCTTCAATTTTGCTGGTCAAAACCTCAACTAATAGTTTTTATGCTAAAGGTGACCTCAGATTATAGCATAAACAGGACTCACTTAATAATATACTACAACATCTAAGATCTCGAATTTTCTTATTTTAATTGATTAATATGCGAAAGGTACTTCCTAATACTAGTTCTTAAACTTGAGAAATAATTTGTTGTTTGAAAGAGCTGTGCATTTGCTGATACTTTTAAATGCAGGTTCCAGCAATCTCTTTTGAAGAGAGCAGCTCAACACTGTGGGGCAGTGGGGAGTGGTGGATGCTTCTGGCAGCTCAAAGCATGGCAGTTGGAACTGTTATGGTCCGTTGGGTTTCAAAGTACTCTGATCCAGTCATGGCAACTGGATGGGTATGTTAACGTTTTCAAAACTAATTTATTGTAAGGGGTCACATTCCATCAAGTACAATTCATCATCAAATGAATTAATCTTGTAAGAGCTTGCCATCACAGGGGTTTACTTGCAACTATCTATAATTTCCATCTGTTTCTTAAACAATTATTTGTGCAATGTTTATATCAGATTGATTCTTGACTTGCATTTGTCAATAAGTTCTCTACAGCAACGTCCAACATTTGTTTCAAGTCCTTTTACAGGCTTACAGCTTCACCTTCTCAATTGTTATTTACTTATGCGGGTAGCACTTTGATTTTCTCCTCTTATACTTTTATTTAATCATATTTCATATTTAAAATTTTCTATTTTATAATGGCAATGCCATCTCAACAGAAAAAATAAAATGTTACTTTTACTTCAAGTCCAACTATCAACAGCTTCACCTGCTCCTCTTATTGTGTTGTCTTCTGCCTTTTTTCTTTTAAAAAAAATGTTTTAGTAAGATGTTTCATGAAATAAGTTTCTAACAAGCAACTTTACAGCACATGGTCATCGGTGGTCTCCCTCTGCTGGTGATGTCTGCCCTCAATCATGACCCTGCTCTTAGTGGGAGCTTATCTGAACTTACCTCCAATGATCTTTTAGCACTCTTATACACATCAGTATTTGGAAGTGCCATCAGCTATGGTCTCTACTTCTACAATGCAACTCAAGGTATCTTCTTTCTTAATAACTGCTGTTCAAGTTTTTGATGTTTTATACCTTATATGTGTGCTCATTCATTATGTACCTTTCCTTCAAGCTAATGGTCTTGGTAACTTCTTGAGGTTTTCCTGCTTCTAAATGCATTACTTTAACAGGTAGCTTAACGAGACTAAGCTCTTTGACATTCTTGACTCCGATGTTTGCTTCGATATTTGGGTAAGACGTCAATTCCCTTACATCTTATTCAGGCAATATTTCTATTAATTGCAAAATATGTAGTTTATTTAACTTCCTTTCTGTCTTGTGATTTTGCTTTTTTGGTTTGTCATATAGTAATACCCATGCCTGCACTATATCTCAAATTAAAGAGCAATCTTAAGGAATATATAGGGACTGTATTCCAGAAGCCCTGTGATTTTCTTTCGTTTTTAAATTGGTTAAAGAAGACTCGAATTCAAAGCATGAACAGAGATAGAGATGTACAATGGCATTGTCGGTGCTTTACTCTTTTAGTTAAGTCTTGTTACTTTTTTCTTTAAGAATTTGATTTGTTACTTAATTGACATCAAGTCTTTTACTTAATATGTCATGTTAAACACTTGAGCTAAGGTTAGTGCTAGATAAAGAAATTTGCATTGGTTCTGTGAATAGATCCCTTGGGAATTAGCATTTGAAGATCTGTAAAGTATAAATCTCGATAAAAATATCATAAGTTCCACCTAACCTTATCCTTCTTTCTCTTGCGCCTCTGTGCTCCAGGTTCCTATATCTTGGGGAGACATTCTCACCATTGCAACTGGCTGGTGCTTTACTGACAGTTATAGCTATCTATATGGTCAATTACCGTCTCTCCACTGATGAAGCTTAATGTATTTGGTAATAGTTTTGGACCAGCTTGGATAATCCGGTGAGCTGCAGTTGCTGATTGAACCAGTTGGTATGAGCTCTGTACTGCAATGTAAATATAGCTTGGTGGTCTGGATGAGACGGTAAACAAAGAAGCAGTTGCGAAGAGAGTTTCTTTGTGATTATTGCAACATGAGCTGCGCTTGAAGTATTGTAGCTTGATGAATTGTCAGTTACACTTCTATAGGAGCCCTATACTAGTTTTAACTGGGGATAAGGTTAGAATTGTCGAGATCATACTTCTCAATTATATCACTCACTGTGAAGCCAGAGGATAAGAGATTCTGGACATTCTTGTGTTCTATCATGCAGCAAACGGGAACCCCTTCCAATTGTCTTTTATGCAAACATATGCCAGTCTTGAATAGTTCAATTGACTATGGACGTATTTCAAATGCACGTAATTTTATTTTTTTTAGTCAAATTTTTTTTTTCGAACAGTTCATATGTTTTAATTATATAAATAATTCAGAATTTTATTTTTATATGCAAAATTTTAGTTTTAATTTTTTTATTTATATATTTATTAATATAATTATATTTTTTAATTTTTAATATATTTTAAAAAATTATTGAAATATAAATACTGAATTTTATTTTTTTTTTATTTTTATTTTTTATTTTTACAAAATTTAGTTACGATCATTTGAAACACGTCTTATATGTAAATTACAGTCTGGTAAAATATTACAAGATTTTGTTCTCGTAGTATCGTAAATCTCCTTTCAGCAACCAGTATGTTTTCTGCTATACTTATTCTCTCAAATTCCTGTGTCGACCTCTTAAGAATTTTCATTTTAATGAATCACATGTGTTATCCTTAACATACTTCTCCGTAGTTCTTCCCCTACTGAGTGCATCCATGCAACTACAGAACACATATAACCTTTAGATACGTGGATATCTATAATACAGCGACCATAAAATTTTCAAATCCCCCTGTTCTCATAACAGAAACTAAGATAAAGTTCCAACAGTCTCCGTGCAAAGGCTGAGCATTCAGGAATACCATAACATATAAGCAAAACAGTATATTCAATAAAATTATTTGTTGAATACTCTTAAGGTAAACAATTACTCCAGATATCAATGACATTGACTGCATAAATAGATACCACAGCACTCTCTTGAACACATGCCAAGGGTAGTTGTAAGAAGGATTTACCAGCCACTCACAGGTCCAATCATATTGGTGAAGTAGTCAAAATCATGATGCTGGACTTCATGTTGCAACAACCAATTTTTTGCACCATTTAAAAGGGTGCCTATTGTTTCTTGGTCTCCAGCTTCTGGATTTATCCAAAGTGGTCCCTGCAATTTGTAAGTAGCCAGTCCGAAAGGTTGAAACGCGACGGCTAGGCTTGCTTCCCATGAATACGTCCCTCTCATCCGAGAGGCATTGCTGCATATGCCTCGCTGCACATGCCTAACCACATTAACTGCAGGAAGATTGGAACAACTGAATTATAGCTTCCACCGTCAGAAAATGTATGACACTAGGCATCCTGATCTAGTTGTTATATTAACATCATGTGCGTCGATAACAACTAAGAGAAACATCATATAGATAGCACCAATTATAAAGCATAACCAAAGAAATGACTTTTATATACAGAGCATACACAGATTTCTGAAGAAAGAAAAGGTTAGCAATGAGCTAACAGCAAAATCCAGGAGGTGTAACAGCTACTAAATATAGCCAACAGCCTAAGCAATTATCCAGAGTTATGCTGACTAAGCTGATACTGGTTATTGGATAAATAATTGTCTATCAAGAATGTAAATCTTGCATCTACATGATGAGCTTGACCATAAAGAAACTTGATTGCAGCAAACAAAGTAAGCATTACTTCTATATATCAATCATGAGAATCTTCTCCAATTAACTAGAATGAGTAGATTACTCCTCATGACTTCTCCAGTACAATCAATTAGGTCACACTCCAATATTGCAGAGCCACAACCAAACCACCTGACCAGTTAACAACTTAACAGTGACCCCTAGATTCTGAAAGGCTATAATCAATTTTTCCCAAAAAACATGAAATCTGGACATATCATGGTTTTATGTCTACTAGAGGACCATAAGCAATGCTTTTGATTTTGGAGAACAACATGATAAATTAACATTAACCGCATGCTTCGACCATAGAGAAAACCAATGACAACATTTACTTTAATTACCAATTTTGTTTCAACAAGGAAGACAAATCGCATAACTAGCATGGTGTAAAACTATGTTAGAACTACCACTGAAGTTCAAAACAGAAGATAGTGTGACATTTAAAACATATAGCTACAAATATAATGTTCTTATCAGAACAAAATTTGTTGACCATCAGTCACTGATTGTCATCATAAAAACTCATTAGTACACTTCACTCCATGTTCCTTATCATCAAACTAGGATTGAAACCTTGGGCCAATACTTAATGCCAATTACTTTCAAGAAAGTAATTACTCGCTGCATAAGAACTATCTGGCATACAAATGAATATTTCGTATAGGATTACACGTTTAAGGATATGGGATGTCATCAGGACGAAATGTGAGTGGGATAGGGGAGTGATTGTTAATCAACTTCCTCCAAGCACTTATAACCTGATAAAGAAATAGACTAGTTCTTAACAAGTGTGTTTTAGGAAATGCAACTAAATAGTAGTTGTGCTCGAAAATTATATCGAAAATTAGTTACAAAGTACATCATGTTAGTCAAACATGCAATTTGATTTGGGGTGCATTGGAAAAAATACACTTTTCATAATCAAAAAGTGCTTTATTTGATTTGCCATAAAAGTGCTTTAACTTGGTAGGTTTTACTCTAAAAGCGCTTCTAATAGAAATCAGACTATTAGTGGCTTAGGGCGTGTTTCAAACGCCCGTAACTCTACTTTCTCCCGCCAGATTTTGAGTTCCAAACAGTTCATATGTTTCAATTACACAAGAAACTCAAAACTCCATTTCCACATGCGGAATTTCAGTTAACTTTTTTATTTGCACACTTTCCAATACAATTATATTTTTCAATTTTCAACACACTTCCAAAAGCTATTGAAATACAAATACTGAACTCCACTTCCACTTTATTTTTCAAAAAACTCTATTTTTAACTTTTCACTTTCACGAAACTTAGTTACGGACATTTGAAACACGCCCTTAGAAGAGAAGAGCTTTTGCAAACAAAAATTGTATGAATGGTGTTAATAATTTAAAGAACAAAACTTTTAAAACATTAAAAAAAAATTTTAAAATAACAAGTTTCATTAGTGAACATGGAAACAAAATTTTGAAAGGCACTTTTTATTAGTAAAGGTGCTTTAAGATAAACTGTGCAATCAGTAAAAACTCTTTTATGAAATAATTTTCACAGAGCACTTTCTATAAAGTGCTTTTAAACAAAAAAAACACTACAACAAACAATGACTTAAAACACCAAAAAGAAGGCAAATGCGTAGAAACCATAGGTACATATCAGTATATAACTGATGTTGCATATCTTATGATACTTAGACTATGTCATGCAATTACAAAACAAATTTTATATGTCCAAATTTCACAAAATTGCAGAACCATAAACCATTTGTGGGGCTATATTCTACAACTCCAACAGTCCAACCCTTTATATACGTATTATGTTGATCCTTTTAGGTTTACTATCATTGGTGCTGTACGTGTTACTCTCTCAACTGTAATGCCACCCTTTTGGTCTTATTATCGTCTTCCAACATTTAATTAACAAATTTATTGGCTTGTAATTCCAACTTGAGCTATTGTTTTCTTTCCAATTTTGATTTAATTATTAAATCCTCATAAACATTAGAGTTTTGTATAATTACTGCAATTGATATGGGCGTACCTCAAACTTCTATCCTCAATTTTATTATTTTCAATTTTCTATATTAGACATAGCTGCTAGCATATATGGTACTATCTATTAATGACCGACAACTTTATATCTTGATATGGTAAGTCAAGTTTTGCAAAAAGGAATCCATTCATTTTTGGTCAGGTGGAGTTGAGACCTACATTAAACTGGTCCAAACTGTGCAAGTTCATGGAAGCCCTCCTCTTGTTGAGAGGGATAGAAGGTAGTCTAAAAAACTTAGTCAGATATTTTGAGTTTCTTTATCATTGACTTGAGTAAGAATATTTTTATAATAGAGCACTATGACATGAAAGAAGACATGTAGCTAACTTAGTAGGGCAAAAGCTTACTTGCTTTTAATTCCTAGTTGCTATTAATTGAAACATCCTATTGAACACATTTCATAGTTGACATCTAAGATGTCTTTATGGTTGTAGCATCTCATATTTTGCAATCTTTATTGGTATAATAATTCCAAGTCCAAATTTGTATTGCTTAAGCAACTTTTAACCTATCACAATGATGTTGACGAGTTAGTGGATGTTTGGCTAAGCATATATCTCCTTTTCATTCCAACTTTTATCTCATGTTTCTCAATAAAGTTTTTAAAATATTTTATAAAATTAAAAAAAATTTTAAGGTACAGAAAATTCTACGTCGTGAGATTTTATTATTGTTTTTTTTTAATGTCAAAAAAGTATGGCTTCTTTTTTAAAAATTTCCAAAATACATTTTTTTTAAGAAAAGCTCATTTTCAATAAGCACTCCAAACATCTAGAAGGAAGGTTTTAGTTTGCTTACCATCTTCAGTAACTATAAACACATGAGCAGTTGAACAATTACTAAGACTTCTACTAATCTAGCAATCTCTAGTGTCTTGCAGTCTCACTTATACTTCGGTTCTTAGTCATTAACACACTTCAACTGTCTCGTGATTTGTTGTGAACTTTTTTTATGTTTTCATTTAGAGCTTACTCATTTATAGCTTTTATCTCTCATAAGGTACGAGAAGCATCTCCTAAGCATACATGTACTTGAAGTGCGTAAGAGATAAAATACTTGCATAATACACACTACTATTTTACAGATATTTCTAAAGACATGCTTCCAAAGTTTGGTTCTGTTTTTTGTGTAAATAGAACGATATTTACCTTTGCAAGTGATAGATAATTTATCTGTAACTAGTTTTCTATACTTCAATATTGTAAATTTATCTTGCATTACTATTGGTGTTTTATCATCGTATTATTTCAAAAATAACCACGTCAACCTTTAATTATTTTCTCTTCAACAATTCTTATGTGATGTAGGGAGTTAATTTTACTTTATAATTACTATAATTATATTCAAAATCATTTCAAAAGAGATTTTAAGAGAAAATTAGAAGTTAGATTCCTTCTTTATTTCTTTTAAGGTTAAGGCTTACTTGCTAATTATGCTTGTATTGATATACATTTAGTAGAGTTGAATAGGTTTTCTTTTTCTTCTCATCTTCATATTCGTTCTACTTCTTCCTTCATGTAAAAATCATATACTACTAGAATGGAAAATATGGCCAAAAAGTGCAAAAAATTCAACCAACAACATAGAATTCGGTAATAATAACCTTCATAAGAAGATTTTTAATCCTAAACAACATCAAACCCAAACGCAGACGTCATTGCATACTATTCTCTAAATATTGCTCATTTCAAAGATTGGATAGCGAAATCTACTGTTAATCCCATTCCAGATACGAGTTTCACGTAGAAGATGCTAAACAAATTTTAAAGAAGAAGCACAAATGTTTTCATCGTCTATAGAGCAATTTGTGAAGCTTGGTATTGATGAATTTTAAGGGTTGTCACATCCCAAGTAATTTCCTCATTGGATTTAGTTGTGAAGCATTTTCCAACTAGCAATAGCTTCGGGAAGGACATGGCATCCAATTTGAGATTGCAAAGCTTCGGCATTTTGTAGTGGCTTTGAAAAGTGTGTATTCAACATGTAGGTCGTATTTTTCAAACTTGGTAAGAAGTTAAAACACTCTTTTTTGTCAATAACTCCTCTTAAGATAAGAAAAAAGCTTCAAATGCAACTCTCAAGTTACAATAGGATTCGGAAAGGTGGAATCTTATACTCCAAATTTTCATGAGTTCACATGGAGAACAAGATTGGTTCAGTGATTACCATCACAAAAAGGCTTGTTACCACACTACACCAATAAGGGATCCAAGACAACTTACTGGGAATTCAGAACTAGTGCATTGAGGAATTATACCATAATGCATTAGATGCCGAAGAACTATTAATATGTTGATTTTGTGGGTGGCGTTGTGCTTCTACAACTAGTTATATGTAAAGTCAAAGAATCGGCTAATTAAGTGTCCAAAAAAATTAGAGGTGAATTAATTTAAATATTGATTAACAGGATGGTTTCAGCGGCAATCACTTGTGACTACTCAAAAGTAAGAGCTTAACTAGACTGCACAACTAGAAGAAGAAAAAGATATTCCAGCAGTTGAGGATGAAGGAGAAGAGGATGTCGATTCAAAGCCTATTGATGGACTTATCTATTAGCCTTTTAGGATTTTAGGGTCTCATCCAGTGCGTCCATTAAAGCAAAGGCAGGCTTCACGCAACAAAAGTGAGTAGTTTAGAGAATTATTCCTATTATTATTATAAAATATTTTTTTAACAGTAATTTAAGGAGAAAATAAGAGTTATATTCCTTACTTATTTCCTTGTAGGTTAGAATTTTGTGCTATTTATACTTTCTATGATTATGTATTACTGGAGTCGAACTTTGCAATAAAAGTTGGGTTTATTATCTCTCTTCTTATTGTTTTTTCTACTTCTTCCTTCATGAATATGTCATAATTCTTATATAATTTTATCCAAAAAAGGTCCCATTCGATTGTCATATTTAGTTTCTTCAGCTTGAAGACCATAATCTCATATATTATATGGTCGATGACATCCAACCCAATGGATTAATCTAAAAAATAACACCCACCATATTTCTTCCAAGCATTTTGTTTTATACTAGTAGTACGCAAACACTTCTGAAAGATATCGTTTTTTCCAATTTCGTTATCTATCCATCTACCTCTAGTTTACTTATAGTTCGGCTTCTATTTTAGTTGTTGCTGTTTCAATATATTGGGTCGAACTTCAAATTTTTATGGTCCAAAGTGTGCACATCCTGGATTTAAGCAGTGACGAAGATAGATGATTATAGTGATAAGTGCACAAGTTTGTAGTATTTATATTTACTGGACTATTTTTGTTTCTGCTATCCTATAAAAAACGTGATCTATCTTTTGTAACTTGCAGCACTATAAATATATGATGGAACTATTTTACCTTTTTATCCTAAAGATGTCTCCCCAATGTTAAGATGTCTTTCTAAAGAAAAGGAAATCATTTTCGAATGTTTTCTAATTTGCACATGCAAGTGTATATCACAGAGAGATGTTACGTCTTGCAAGGATCTACCAATGAAGCTATACCCAAAACTATTTCAAATCTTAACAATATCTATCAAATACAACATGTAATTTTCAACAGTTAACTTAGGATTCTAACACCTTGAGTTTGTGGGTGGTTGTCTAGATAATAGTGCATATCATCAAATAAACATAGTTGTATTTTGGTAATTTAGGAGATATTTCAAATTAGTTTCTAAATAAGCCTTATCTAAATTCATAAATCTCTATATGAGAGCTATGCTTAATATATTACACTTGAGAAAATAAGCATTTCCCTTTACCATATTTATGAGTAGAACCCACGTAGTGGGAAGAGACTTAATTATTGATGACTCTACTTTTTTCTTACATACTGTTTTATTGACATCTGTCGGAACACAAACTCGTGCCCTTGGCACCACTTACTCTACCATTATGGAATCCATTATCTGTCTAGGAACAATTCTTGACACTTCTTTCCATTTATGATATGGCTATCGAAGTCAAATGACATTAAAGTTTTCTATTCTTAGAACTTTCCTCAAAACCTCCTCATATTGAAGGACATAGACATAGTCTTTGTTGGACAGATACGAAGCTGAGATAGATAAAATACCACATTGTGGGAAGACTTAAATATAGTAACCAAAAGTACTAAAGAATTTTAGTTTCCTAGCATGAACAAAATATACAAACAAGACATGTTTACATATCTCAAACAAGCACTTTCCAGCCTGCATACATGCTTGATAGTACTTGTTACAATGGGATAACTATAACCAGAAATGAACATATGACTTACCTTACAAGAACCACAAGCACAGTCAGAGACAACAAACACAGCAACTTAAATGAAACAATATTAAAATATCTAAAAAGGTAGTATAATGGTCAAAAATATTGTAGTATTATGTATACATAATCATCCTTTTAGCATGCTTTGCAAGAACAAATACACATTTTGCCAGGAACAGATAACGTTAGTAATCACTTAGTGAGTACCAAGAAATAAAGCAGGTTAAAAAGACTCAGGCTAATTTCACCACGTAATACAATCTATCAATTTCCAAAAGAAGGTGACAATATCATGTTATGAAAGTTAATTCCTATTGTATCTTCCTTAAGTCTAAATTATATTCAACATCTTACTCTGCTTCACAAAACTGAAACCTACTTAAAAAATGTCAGAAATTGACAGGCATATATACAAGGCAAATCACATGGTCGAAGAATAAGATATATCTTGAGTGTAATAGTCACATGGTGCTGCTTAAGAATAGTGACACCTGTGTATAAAAGGGAAAGAAGTTAAACTTTGGTATCATGTGACAGCACCAAATAAAATGTATTGTCCGCCAATACTTTAGTAGTTTGTTATTTACTTATTAGCAGTAAAACCAGACTTAGTAAGACGTCTTGTTTGCCATTTAGCTGAACAAAGAGACATGCCAAAAACTTTTCCTACAAAGTGACCGACACAAGGGAAAACGATTTAAAAAGACGCATCAAGACCCACAACCAAAATATCAAGTCATGATGCATTATTTCTGTGCCACAAGAACATTGCTATCATGTACTCTCTTTATTTAGAAAGTGAAAATACACTGATCAAACATTCTTGTTAGCCAGATTACTTATCTCTGATATAAAAATAGTTACTTAAATTGCATTAAGATGCTAAAATTAAATGTCATACTGGTAAGAGATCCCTTTGGATTCTAGTGCAGTACGCCACATACCTAGAGAGTATGATGACAAGGCGTGGTAGGTAAGAAAGCATGCAGAGAGCTCTTTGATGCTTACTCTGGTTGGAATCGTATAAATAGGAGACCTAAGTATAGCAAGGAAGCGAAGGTAATGTAAGAGCATGTTTAAGAAAATGCAATCTCAAACTCATTAATTGTAACTTGCACTCAATAAATTCTCATACACTTATGGAGAATTCTGTAAGCAAGGTAAACAAGTGTACCAGTAAATTGACATCCAACTGGCAGGAGAAAGGTCGACATTCTTTAAAGTTGTTATGCCAGGATTTTCTTGAGATAGTTCATCCACCTAGTAAAAGATGTATGTAAATTTCATTATAAGATCGGGTATCATTTGTTTCAAAAGCAAATAAGAACAGGAATCAATTTGGATGTACTCATAAAAGATCTATCACTTGCTGTTTAATAGAACTAATAATAATAATAGTAATTATTATTATTAATTAATAATAATATAATTATTATTATTATAATTATATTATTATTATAGTAAATAAGAGTAGGACACAAGTTGTACCGTATTTAACAGCGGTAATCGTCCATACGGGGAAGACGTCTCAAAATACTGAAAGTACAAGTGATTAATTCCACTTCGGGAGTTCTGAGATCCCTCATACTCATCGCCACATCCATTAGTCATGGTCTCCCAAGACCTAACGGGCTTCTCATTCTCACTTTCTTTTCTCCATGAACCATTCTTGTTGCTGTCAATCCCCATCGTACTGCAGCAACATAAATGAAAGATTAGTTACAGTACAATGACTAGAGTCTTAAAGGGACTGCATGGCGTAATGCAACTCTGCCAAACCTGTAAGTATTACGAGGGCTTCTGGTGAATATTTGGATGGCAGAGAGGTAAGGTGCATAGTATTGAGTAACTACTTCCCCATTACCGCATCGAATAGGGACACCCACGCCATAAGAACTCCATTCCTGGTAGCTGCTCCATAATTCATTAAGTATAATGTAGTCATCATGGTCATTGCCATCAAGGATGTCCGAACAATGCAAGTTTGTCTGCATCAAGGAAACAATGATGCTACAGCATTGAGCTATTGAATTGCTTAAGATAATTGAGAGGAGTGCCAAATAATTGATACAAGGTAAGTAGTACGATTGTATTGTAAAACCAGTTCTACCTGCATTACGTGCAATTTCCACCTACGTGTATAGCTTTATATTTGTGAAAAACAAAATAAGGCAGAAACAGATGGTACAGTTATCTTAAAAATCTTCACAGATGTATGTTTGGCATTATTTTAAATGACCAAAAAGATAAGAATTACAATTTCTCTGCATAGCAAACCAAAGAACTGAGCACGCACCATTTGGGGCAATTGCATGCCCATCAAATTTAATCATTTATTTTATACACAAAATGCTTCTTACAATGCCTACATGTTACTGGGATGTTGTTCATAACAAAGCACAAATAGCATGAACGCATTCGTGTAGCCAACAGCACCTAGTGACACAAGGCTTTGTTGTTGTGTTATCTTCCATACAATTCTTCCAAATTTCGTTTAGATTGTGGAAAAGCATGCCTTTCAGAGATTATAATCAATTACATAAACATGCAACCAAAAATTGGAAAGTTAAGCACAAACTTAGTTTACAAGCAGAAACAAACACATAGAAACCAGTGAATATCATAACAGCAACTCATGCATCATCAAAACTAAAAGACCAAACAAATGAAAAACAAAATACCCAAACTTTAAATTTTACAAAATAAAAAAACACCTGATGCAGCAAGCTTGATGACAACATTGGCGTAGTGCATCTCAGAAAAGACCGAAGATTAGAAACTCCATTGGAGCTTGGGTTCATCCCACTGCTTCTCCCTCTCAACATGATGAATCAGTCTCTGTTCTAAAACTTGCAGCAAATTCTTGTAGCAAAAAGGGCACCCGTTTCTCACTTGCTCTCAGTTTCTTCTCGAACAGACAATGGAAACAAGAGACCAATAGCAAGAACGGAACATTGGTTGAAAAGAGGAACCAAAGAGTGAAATTTTGTGAGTATTTGGGAAAAAGGAGAAAAAACCAATGCAAGAAGGTAAAGCTTTTATTGCAATTTAATGTTAGTGAATCCCTAACCAGTTCATAAACGGTTCCAAATTTAGAATTCATCTCTATCTCTTTCTGCCCTCTTTACAGTATCAATGCGTTACAACATTTAAAGAAAATCTATCTTTTTCGCTTTCTCTTCAACAAACCAAATCAATTTCAGTAAAAAAATTAGAGTAACAATGAATCTAATTCAATGCTCATAAATGGAAAGAAAAGCATTTGAGAAATATGGTGATTCACGTGTTACGAATTTTGTTTGTGTTCTACTCTACTGATTGAAAGCCATAAAAAAAGGGGTTCGAATTCGATGAATAACCCAGAAGAAAAGAAGCCACGTATAAGAAACGAAACAAGAAATGGAACTGAAAAAGATTGAAACTTTTTGGCCACAGAAACTGTTGCACAGAAGTTTGCAGAAGAAATTTTCAATGGAGATGCATTAGAATTGAACGTTACAGAAGAAGAGACGGAAAAAGTGGACCTCAAAGAGTTCCACTTTTTGGAATTCTGAGGGCGTGTTTATCAACACCCTAAATTTATTTTTTTTAAACTCATTTTTAATATAAAATATATATAAAAATTAAAAAAAAAATTTTTGTTATAAACTTTTTTAAAATTTAATTTTAAAACTTAATATAAATATTAAATTAATATAAAATTTTATTTTTATTAAATATTTTTAATTTTTAATTTTTATTTTTAAAATTAATTTTTAAAAAACTCACCTGATTCACTTTATCTACGAGGTAAACATTGCCTAAGGTGTCGTAGGGTTTCTGTTTCCCTGAAGGACAGCGAAACTATGGAGTTTTCAAAAAACTATTTTTTATATTTTTAAATATTTAAATAAATATTTTAAATATTTATAAAATATATATTAAAAAATATAAATTAAAATTTTATTTTATAATAATTTAAATTAAACAGTTTTTTAGTCACATTAAATAAATTTTTTAAACATAATTTAAATTTATATTAAATTATAATTAATATTAAGTATAAATAAATTTCCGCATCTAGTTATTATTTGAAATAAAAATAAATTCAAGAGAGCTGCTACACGCCCTAGAACTGCACTATATAGAACCATGGATTAGTCCAAAGAATTTAATTCTAAACAACTTTACCTATCATTACATTTGAAAGTGCTTTTAAAAAAAAATTATAACAAAAAATATTTTAAATTTTTTTATTTAGTTTTTATATTGAAAAATAATGAATTAAATAATGATAAGATTTATTACCTAAAATGTTTTTTATATTTTTCAAATTTCTAAACATTTTAAAATATTATCAAATTTATTAAGAAGTATAAAATAATATTAAAAAAATTTAAAAAGCTTAACAAAAAGCACTTTAGTCAATTTTTTCAAAAAATTGTATGAATTTGCTTGCATGCTCGTTGCTCTGTATTGGTTTTGTATTACTAAATTTTGACACATAAGATGAGATGATTTGTGAATCTTGTGATTATATTTCTTTTTAAATTAAGAACGTTTGCTAGTGTTTAAAAAAATATTTTTATTTATTTTAGTAAATAAGCTTTATTGTTTTTTAAATAATAATAAAATGTTATTATATATTTTCTAAATTTTTAATAAATTCAGTATATATTATTAAAAAATTTATTAAAAAATTTAAAAATATTGTTGACGAAGTTACTGGCAAATGCGAATTAGGCAGATACATGGATTTATCCATGGACAGACATCATGAAACTTTTTGTTTGATGGGATTAATTTCTGAACTTCGCCAACACCAAAGCAGAACCTTGTCGCGTTTAGAGGCAAATCATCTTTTATTTCCAATTCATATCAAAATATCTACGGCTTGAGAATTGAGATATTTGTTTGATTGTTCATTTAATTTTGTTCTTAATTAATTTTGATTGAGTTTCTTTGAATCGATGATAATTAATTGCTAAATAATGAATGGTTGACTATAGGAATCTAATTATTTATTGGGCTTCGAACGGTCGCATGGGCCCGATGGTACATCTTCTTATGGACTTGCTTGGGTAGCTTTATGTAGGCCGTTAATCTAATTGGCAAATGCTATTATGAGCCAGCCGAGTTGGTCTTGGTCGAACCCTTGAATTTGTTGTTTCGGACGATCAACAATTATAGCGTGTTTCAAATCGCATGTAATTTTATTTTTTATTAAATTTGTAGTTGCGAATAATTTATATATTTTATTTGTACAAAAAATTTAGAATTTTATTTTCACTACGAATTTTTTGTTCTAATTTTTTTATTTATACATCTTTTAATACAATTATTTATTGTAATTTTTAACTCAGTTTTAAAAATTATTGAAATATAAATAGTGAATTTCACTTTTAACTTTTTCTTAAGATATTTTATTTTTTATTTTTCACTTTCACAAAACTCACAGTTACCGACATCTAAAATATCACCAATAAATTATGCTTTAAAATAATATACTATAGAAGCTCATCAATTAATATTTTATATTATATCAATGTTAACTTTTTATTATTGTATAATATATTTTATATTAAATTTATCTATTCTTTTTATTGATTTAATGAGATTTAGTTATAGCGTCAAAGTTTTTATTCAATATTTTATTAAAAATCATCTAAATAAATTGTGAATTATTAGATTTATTATTTTGTATGTTTATTTTGTTTATAAGTCATATCAAAATTAAATATAAACTAATAATTAAATTCAATATTTCAAAAATAATATTTTATTCACTAATATATTAGCATATTGATTGATCGATGAACAAAATAGTAACTCTTGTGAATTATTAATTATGCTAGCTATATACTTATTATTAAACCTTGGTTGCATAATGAACAAAAACAACTCGGTTTAAAAAGAACCAAAGCTTACAGATGTAATTATCAATCCATACACTAACCACTCTACTCACTTGTTCATGAAATTTCCATTGCATATATACCAACACATGCAACTTCCATTTTCATAACATTAGGTAGAACATACCAAATCAACCATGCATCATTCATATATCCCTCCCTATATAAACAACTAACCCTGCAAACTAAACCTTGCACCGGAGCAGATTAACCAAGAACAAGTGAATAAAACAACAATGGTGAAGAAGATAACAGCCACTGCTTGCTTCTTGGTTCTTTCCTTGCTCAGTACTGCAACTCTGATCAATGCAACAATGGATCCGCCAGAGCTCAATGCACCGAACCGAAGCCGCCCGCAACTCCCGCAACACGTCCACAATGATCAATCCGACGCAGTGTTTGGAGTTGAGAAGGATACTACTGCGGCGCCGTCAGGAACTGGTAATGGTAAATGTGTTACTCAGGAGTTCTGTAAGAAGAAGAAAATAATTTGTTCCAAGGAGTGCAACAGCAGAGTTGCGGTGAACGGAGAAGAGGTCGACGGGAAACATTTTCCGGGAAAGTGCAAGATAAAGTGCAAGAAGTGTATTCCTACCTGCTAATGAAGTAGTCTTTGATGAGGAATCAATCAAAATCATGCATGCAATAAAATGATGCTTCTTCTTCTATGAGATTAGTAATCTACTGCTGCTACTACTCTTTGATTTCTGCAATAATAAAATGGTATGAGCTGTGTTGTTTTTTTTTTTTTTTTTCTACTTTTTGGCGAGAAAAATAAGTTGTTATGACTTGTGAATTTGTGATTCAATTTGGACTGTTCAACAATGGGCTTCTTCTAAAGAAGAACTATTAGGCTTTAGCCCATATCATAGTGAACTCAGGCCCACTTTAATGGTAATTTTAATCTTTTGGATAGTAGTAGCAAGCAAATATTTTACAAGCTCTTTCGGTAAATTTCAAGAGACTTTCGACACAGGATATGCTTGAAGTTATTTTTATTCTATTTTAAAATATAAATTTTATTTTTTATTAAAAAAATAAATAAAAATAAAATTTTATAATATAAAATTATTTTATATATTTTTAAATAAATTTCATAAAATATTATAAAATAATTTATTAAAAACGTAAATGAAAAATAGCTTGAAGCGAAACGGAATGCCAAACGGGCAATTACATGACTGACTCGGAAGAAAAGTTCAAATGCTACAGATCCAATTAATTAAATTCAATTCAAAGTATGTATTGGTGTGAAAGAGTATGTTTTTGTTGGGGTCTCATGCACAAATTCACAACCATTAAGTTCCTATTTCAAGTGATAGGAACTTCACTTTCTCCCGCCAGAATTAAAGTTCCACTCACTTTCTTTGTTTCAATTACAAATAGAATCGAAAACTCGAGTTCCCAGTTCTATATAAGTGGAACTCAAATTCCACTATATTTTTTTTTCTAAATTCACTTCCAACCCATTTCAACAATCAATTAAAACATAAAAACTAAACTCCACTTCCAACTTATTTTTCAAGAAACTCTATTTTTTATTTTTTACTTTCACGTAATTCAGTTACGGGCATTTGAAACACCCCCTAAGTGTGAAATTTTCATCTCAGTAGCTCACTTCATTTTACTAAAAAATTTCAACTCACTTTTAATTAAAAAATAATAATAAACTACTTTCAATTTAATTTTTAAAAAATACATAAAAATTTAATTCACTTCTAATAATATTATTATAACTCATTTTTCACACCAAAAAATATATTATTAAATTTGAACACAAGAACAAAAGTCTAGGGTTCAGAATTGCTTAATAACTAAACAAGGCACAGCCACAGAGTTTCAATGCGGAAGACAAATTTCAATTAGAAGTTTGGTTTTGCAATTCAGTTGTAGCACTCTTCTACTAGTCAGGAAAGCAATTATTAGCTGGCATTTTGCAGCACTCCGTAACTTTCGTTTATGTATATTTTAGGCTCACTATGCAAAATGATTAGGTGCGTCTTTATTTTTGTATCGACTAGAAAATGAACCAAAGAATAACTTACGGATGAATTCTTATAATATTTATAATAATTTATTTCTATAATGTTCAAAAGTTTACATTCTAAAGAATGTTATTTCTAAGAAAGTTTTCTTTTGTTAATGGAAGTGTTCATAAATCTAAACGGCGTATTTTAAATACACATAATTTAATTTCATTCGGTATTTATTAAACTAAAGTTTGAAATAATATTTAAAATAAATAAAATTATATTTAAAATTAAATTTTGATAAAAATAAAATTCCATATAAAGATAAAATAAAATAATAATTAAAATACCTAAAATTATGAATTAAAATTCGAATTAAAAAAATAAAATTTAATGTATTTGAAATAAGTACTAAAAATATTTTTGAGAATCTTTTAATCTCCAGCAGGTAGATATATATCATTGTCAATTTCGTTTGATGATTACATTGAATCCATGCAGTGAAATATTAAATGGGTTCATACGAGGGCAGATGGGAAGAATTATAGATGAATAATAATGTTTCTTATATAAAGACATCTGAACTCCTAATTACTCATTCATCTGTAATGTTTTTAATATTTTAATGCCCGTGGTCTCAACTGTAAGGATAATTAATGATATAATTCAAAGCAAACAAAGGGAGAGAAACTTGAGTCACTCGTTGATTAGCCGTGAAACTTCAACAGATGAAAGCATTAATTCATTCTTTAACTAAAGTTGACATGCATGAAAAACTTTATTAATCACTTATCTTTCATGATTTGAATGTATACTTACCGTAATAAGTATGCATGCATTTCTATTCTACATATTCTATATAATACTTAATAATAAAGATGTTTTCTTTTGAACTATATGCGTTTAGAAATAACTATAAAATAAAATTTTTTTAAAATAAAAAATATTTTTGTTTTTTTTAAAAATGAGATTTATTTTTTGTATTTTTAAAAAATAATAAAAATATATAATAAAAATATTTTATTACGTAAAACTTTTTTACACTTTCTAATTTTTAAATAAATTTTTTAAATACTTATAAAATATATTTTAAAAAATATAAAATAAAAAATTGAAAAGCTTTGTTAAAAAAACGTAAAACCAAACGTCCTCTTTAAAAAAAATTACCTGATTACTATTATTAAAGAGTTTAATTTGTATATTTTTAATTGAAATAAGTGAATAATAAAAATAATTTTTTAATAAAAAATTAAATTGTAAGAGAGAAAAAAACACACCTAAATAAAGAAAAAGTTAAACGTCTTAATTATCTCAAGTATATAATTGGAAGTTTGGAACAAACCAATCAAAATCTCTAAAGATTTGCTTCTCTATGTAGGTTTGATATATTATGGTTATAGTTTAGTGGAGATTCAAATACAATTGTGGTCCAGTAAAAGTTGTGAATGTCAATTAATTTGCTAAGAAATTAATTATGATTACTATGGTTAGCATGTGTTGATGTTTTTTAGCTTTAATAGAGGTACGAGCGTGGTCATGCATGCATGATATGTGTGGTTGGTACTAACAATAGTTATATTGATTAATTCCAACATTTGCATTTTTCTTCTTTTTTTTTTTTTTGTGTATTGCCTTAATTTGATTTGTATGTAACTCCATATATTAATGAGATATTTGGAAGTATTTATATCATAGAGCTTTTTCAAATAAAATTTATTGTTAATTTGTTGTTAGAAATTATTTAAAATTTTGAAATTAAATTTATTTTGTAAAATTTTAAAAATATAAACATTATATATATAATAATTTTATGATGTTTTATTTATTTATATCTTTTAGATTTTCTTAAATAACTTTTTTGAATACTGTAAATATTTTAAAGAAATGATAAATAGAAAAAAATTGAGATAACACGTCAATTAGACAACTATGATAAACAAACCGTATGCTACTTATTATTATTAAGACTAACAATTGTAGTGTATTTATCATATCTAGCTAGATTCCGACATTTATCATATCTATTAAGCAATAATTAATTTTTGTAACCACTAAACTGACTGAATATATACTTCCGCCCTCCAGATGATTATTTTTTCACCCTTACAATTTATTTTATTTCACTAAAAAATTACCTTTAATTTATTTTCAGTTACACAAAAGAACATAAAAAAATTAGTCTAAATTCATTTCTTTCTATAAGAATAATAAAAATTTCATAGACTTCCAACATTATAGTAACTCATTCTTGAGTTAAAATTCAAAAGAACACACTCTAACCCTTTGTCCCAGACTCCCAATTTCTCTATTAATTTTTAAGAGACAAATCACATAATTAATTAGGGTGTGTGTACACATTAAATATCATATTAATCGCAATTTCTAAAGGAAAAAAATACGTAAATATAAAAGAGAACAGGGACATGTATTATGTATGCTGGCGTGAAGTAGCAGCAACTGCATGCGGTACAACAACATCCACCGGTTTTCCATTAATGAGAAACGGGCTTGTTCACCATTAATGCTCACTCCTTGAAAACCAATAATTCTTCATCATCTTCATCTCTTTATATTCCAACAGGAATACTACTGCTCGATTCCAGCTATATGCATCCATGTTACTTACTTCTGTTGAAGTTTTTAGTATTATTCCATTTAACCCAAAAAAAAGTAACTGCTAAAAAAATACTGTATAAGTAATTAGGCCATGCCATGATCAGTTAGTAGCTTCTGTTGTTGAGGGTTTGGCAAGTAGTTGAAGGTTTAGAAGAAGTTCATTCCTTTTTCTCTCTCAAAGTAGTTTTGTCACACCATACTTGTCTCTTCTCTCCACTTCAAACTCTCCCTGCTTTTAATCGTTTGCACGTACGATTCATTAGTTGTCGTTCAAAAGTTTTCACCCACACAAACAACTCTTCACTTATAATTCCTAACCAACGCTGTTACCTTTTTCTTGCCCTTATTGTCTATAATAACATCTTCAAACTTTGTTGTTCTTTGTTCTTCGACTGCAATGCATGCAGGAGAAATGAAGAACAGCAGTTCTTCAGAGCAAGTAATGGTGGAGATAGAATCAAACAAGCCAAGAGGAAATGAGATAGTTGTTGGTGGATTGAGTCCACTAAGTGAAACTCTATGGAGAGAGAAGACCAAAACCGAGTTCATCGGTGATGTTTCTGCTTGGCTAACTTGGAAAGATCTAACTGTGACGGTGACTTTAGCAGCCGGAGAAACGCAAAAGGTTCTTGAAGGGCTTACTGGGTATGCGGAACCTGGGACGATAATGGCTCTCATGGGTCCTTCAGGTTCTGGAAAATCTACTTTGCTTGATGCCTTAGCTGGTAGGCTTGCTGCTAACGCTTTCCTCTCCGGTACCATTCTACTGAACGGCCGTAAAGCTAAGCTTTCTTTCGGAACTGCGGTGAGTTTTCCTTCATGGATATCAAGGGTTTTTTAGATCTTGTTGTTAGAAATGTAATCAGACGTGTCTGTTCATCTCCCTTCTTGGCTTTCCATGTCCTGACCTTAGAGATGATGTTTCTAATTTTGAAATTTGTCTGATGAATGTTTTTTCTATACTCAGTTGTTTTTGGTTGATGTTGACAATCTATTCTACTACTGCTCTACATATATGCTATTTTTTTTTAAAGAAATTTTATTCAATCTCTAGCTTTCCATGTCCTGACCTTATGGTGCTGCTGATGTAAAAGCTATTTTATCTATTTTTACTTCAATCTGAAGATCTTTTCTTGTAGTTCACTTTTAATTGTGCTTTAATTACTTATTCAATGACATGCTTCCTTTCAACTTGTGTTAATTCAAGGCATATGTTACCCAAGATGACAACTTGATCGGAACTCTAACGGTGAGAGAAACGATAATGTACTCTGCGCAGCTTCGGCTTCCTGATAAGATGCCAAGGGAGGAGAAGAGAGCTCTGGTTGAAGGCACCATTGTGGAGATGGGTCTTCAAGATTGTGCTGACACAGTGATTGGGAACTGGCATTTGCGCGGTATCAGTGGAGGAGAGAAGAGGAGAGTTAGCATTGCTCTTGAGATCCTTATGAGACCCAGATTGTTGTTTCTTGATGAACCCACGAGTGGTCTTGATAGGTATGCTTTCTCTGCTCTTGAATTATTTGATAGAATTCTTTTACTTAAAGAGAAAAAGTTTTCTTGCTCTTGAATGAATTCGTTTATTTATCTGCTACTGTTCTTATCTTTGAAGTTAGACATGGAAAACATTTTGCTTAAAAAGATTTTACATGCCCATTTGCTCTGTCATTCACACGTTTGCTTCCTGTTGTAACATATTACTTCAACTTGACATTGTTTTATTACTAGCAATTTCTATTTCTTTCTTATGTTTGGTTGTATCCATTGTAATGATTCCTTGACATAGATTTCTTGATAACAATGTGTTTGAAATATGTCCAAATATCACAGTAAATATGTCTATATCTTACTTTTCGTTTTGTTGGTTAAGAAG
This sequence comes from Acanthochlamys bracteata, assembly GCA_019914995.1. Lineage (NCBI taxonomy): Eukaryota > Viridiplantae > Streptophyta > Magnoliopsida > Pandanales > Velloziaceae > Acanthochlamys > Acanthochlamys bracteata. Next base: position 4,357,507 of record CM034126.1, read on the forward strand.
GAATGGTTTTTATAGATCCTCAAATTAAGACCATATGAAGTTAGGCTCTGAGTTTTTGGTTGTACTTGTTAAACGGAATGTTTGTTCCCTTGTGATTTATGGCTAACCTAAAAGCTACTGATTTATAAGCTTATCAAAACTTGCAAGTATTTCACCTATCAATTTTGTGGAGATTGGATTTACTCAAGATAATGATGCTCACAAGTTGGGCTTTCGCTTATATTGTCTTATTTCATGAGTATAGTGCGTCAGCATTCTTTGTGACACAAACATTACGGGGCCTATCAAGAGATGGACGGACGGTTCTAGCTTCGATTCACCAACCGAGTAGTGAAGTTTTTGAGCTGTTTGATCAACTGTTTCTGCTTTCAGGAGGAAAAACTGTTTATTTTGGGAAAGCTTCAGAGGCTTATGAGGTTTCAAATTAAATCTTTCAACTAAAATTTGCACTATTCATTAACGTTTCTACAATTTTTATATTGATGTTGCTTATATTTGAAGTTTGATATATATGCTGCATTTGTAGTTCTTTGCGCAAGCTGGCTTTCCTTGTCCCTCTTTGAGGAATCCATCAGATCATTTTCTGAGATGCATCAACTCTGATTTCGATAAAGTTAAAGCCACACTCAAGGGCTCTATCAAAACAAGGGTATATACATATTTATATGTTTGTTTACCTATTCTGATGCATACTTACAGCAGAAAGCGAACATTGATTCCTTTGAGTTTCTTTGGTTACAGTTTGAAAGGAGTGATGATCCTTTGGAGAAAATAACTACTGCAGAAGCCATTAGAAGATTGATCACCTACTATGGCCAGTCTCAACCGTGTTATGCAGCACGACAGAAAGTTGATGAAATATCACGAGTTGTAAGTGAAAATACTTTAAAAAGAAGTCGTATACTTGAAAACCATAAGTTTTATCAGCAAGTAGAACTGATAAAGGTACTAATTACTTGATGCAGAAAGGAACTGTGTTGGATGCAGGAGGCAGTCAAGCTAGCTTCCTGATGCAGGCTTACACTCTTACGAAACGATCCTTCGTGAACATGTCTAGGGATTTTGGTTACTATTGGTTGAGGCTTCTTATCTACATTGTTGTGACTGTCTGCATTGGAACGATCTATCTAAATGTTGGAACTGGGTATACCTCGATTTTGGTAAGTGTACATCATTATTATTCATACAAAGTAAAAGATTCACATTGCCAAATTTTTTTCCTACAGATGTGTTCCTTATTTAAGTAGAACGACTACAGTGATAACATCTGATTTTTGTCTGAAACAGGCTAGAGGGGCATGTGCCTCCTTTGTCTTCGGCTTTGTTACTTTCATGTCTATTGGTGGGTTCCCTTCATTTGTGGAAGACATGAAGGTTTGGTTAATTTCAGCTTTATTGTAATGCAAACCTTGATAGTAAAGTACATTTACTCGAATCTAACATACTTATAAGCATGTACTGGCCTTTTACGAGTTCAGGTTTTCCAAAGGGAGAGGCTCAATGGACACTATGGAGTGCTAGCATTTGTTATCAGCAATACAATTTCAGCCATGCCATTCTTGATCCTAATAACCTTCATCTCTGGAACCATATGCTACTTCATGGTTCACCTTCATCCAGGATTTACACACTACTTATTCTTCGTGCTAGCCCTCTATGCCAGTGTTACTGTTGTTGAGAGCTTGATGATGGCTATTGCCAGTGTCGTGCCTAATTTCTTAATGGGTATCATAACTGGAGCCGGGATTCAGGTGACAGATTACCTTCCACTTTGTTTTCACTTTTCACGGCAAAAAAGGATTATATAATCTAACTTTGGAGTTAACTTGAAATCATGGACAGGGAATTTTCATGTTGGTCTCTGGGTACTTCAGGCTGCCAAAGGATATACCGAAACCATTCTGGCGGTACCCGATGTCATACATCAGCTTCCATTATTGGGCACTGCAGGTACCATATTATCAGTCCACCAAACATTCAACTATACTACCGAATAAAAAAAATCTGAAGTGCAGCATACTAAATATGATCTTTCGTTGCTTGTACAGGGACAATATCAGAATGACTTGAAAGGTCTGATATTCGACAACCAGTCACCTGATCTACCAAAAATTCCGGGTGAATTTGTTCTTGAAAATGTATTTCAGATTGATGTGAACAGATCAAAATGGATTGACCTGTCAGTTCTGTTCAGCATGATAATTATATACCGTATCTTCTTCTTCATCATGATCAAGATTAGTGAGGATGTCACGCCATGGATAAGAGGGTACATAGCTAGGAGACGACTGCACCAGAAGAACAGAAGCCAGCAATCAAACGGCAGTGTCGATCTTGTTACTAGAACACCATCCCTTCGAGGATATGCACAAAACCCTGAAACTGGCTCCAACAGATAGAAAATAAAAAATAAAAAGGAGAAAAGTTCGTGAAAAGCTTGCTGTTTCCAGAGCACATAGTTACTTGGATTGATGCGTGGAGATATATGCCTAAATCTCAAAAAAGCTCGTGAAAAAAGTGTATTGACCTGAGTATGGTTTTATAACTTGACAAGGTATATGAATCATAGAGGACACATGAGTTGTCCCGTTTTCTTAGTCTGAATTGTATTGTTAAGTAACTGCATACTTAGTTAACAGAAATGTCTACAATTGTTTTCATCTCTTATTGGGTGCTTCCTTTTTTCCTGTTTTTTTTTTAAATTCCTAAAGAATGTACATGTGTAAACTTGTTTGTCTATCTTTTTTATGTCAAGAAAGAACAAGAAAACAGAAATTACAGGCAAGAGCCACCACATGCATTTCATTTATGACACTTAGCATGAAAAACTTTATATCTCATGAAATATAGGTAGCTAGCCTTTACAGTCAATCAGAACCCATTTGAAAGAGACTTTAAACAATACAATGGGAGACAAAAATTATGGAGTATTGATTGTAGAAAAGGGTCTACCTCCTTCAACAAGCAATAGCTAGCTGGCGACATGCGTATTGATATCAATCGATGAATCAAAACAGAAAGAATCCAGGGGCATGTGAGAGTGTTAATGCAGTGAAAAGCAGCATAGGTGACTGAACGAAACGATTCAACCAAAAACTGTTGCGACTTCTGTAGAATGAAATTAAGTCTTCTCTCTTCTCTTACATCAATCCATGGAGATGTGCATGTATAAGCATTGAAGGGTCCTGAATGGATGTAGTTGTGTTATGTTGATCCTTCTGCACTGTTTATTGCTTACTGCTTCAAGCATCTGAATGTGTTGAATTCAGTCTGTTTTAATTGCTTTTACAGTAGTGACCGTGTAAGGTAGCTTCAATTAATTACTTGCATAAAACCAATGCAGAGAAAACAAATTGTAGGCAAAAGAAAAGACTTATATCTGTTTCTTCAAGATGTATAATGCCAGAAAAGAATAATAAAGTCGGGATTTTCGAATAATGCCAGAAGAGAACCTGCTATAAAAAAACTGTGCATTGATAAAAGTTCGTCTTTGTCAGAAGGTCAGGCGAGCAGCGGCAAATTTACAAGATCTGACTGAAGATAATAATTTAAGGAAGACATATAATTTTTGCTGGGATTAAGCGTTGTTGTTTGATAATATATTTGTTAAATATTAAATTAATGATCCTACTATGCAAAAGTTTCAAAATACTGATCCTAACCTGGTCTAGATTTAGATTCCACTCGACCACTTTCACACGAAACCCAATCAATTTGCATTTTAACCCCCAAAGTATTACAATTATATTGACTCGTGAATTCCCCACACCGCCGTCGACCACCCGGCGATATTAGAACAACAAACGCGAAGCAGCGAAACAGATTCCATTGTCGGTGGCGATGCTTCAGATCCGGCTAAGTAAGGGGCCGGTGATCGAAAGCGCGACGGCGCTGCAGCTGGGACGCGGGGTCCTTTTTTGTGTTCGTTGTGATTTCCCGATCTCTATCTATGGGAGATTGGTAATTGAATTTTTTTCTTTTAAATATTTGTTGTGGTGAGTACTTGTTTGGTGCAGTGTTAAGTATTGTGGATATTTGGTAGACCGAGTCAAGGTCACGATGTATATCATGCAATCTGCTAAGGCGGGGTTTTGGAATGGTTTATCTTGCAAGCTTCTGGAAAGTTATTTTGTTAAATTGGGTGCTCTTGTTCAGGCATAGTCAAATGCTTTCATAATAAGGGCTTAGGTAAAGAAAATTTTTTGAGAACGAAGGATTTTTGCAGCGGCTCAGTCATAGAAGTAGGTTATAAAGCTATAGCTGGAGAACTAAATAAGTTTGACTAGTTGGAGTCAGAGTTAGGGCATCATTTATTTGCAACAATTGCTTCAGAAAGATTTTGAACTAATTGTGCCACAGTGAAGATAGGTTTGAGATTTACTGCCAGCTTAGGCACACTGGATTCCGTAGAATTTGTTGATTGTTTCTACTTTTTCTTAGTACCAGATCAAAAGGGCAATCTGCTTGCTTCTATTCGCTGTGTAGGTGCTTCATGCCAATAGTTGGATGGGTAATTACCTATGCGGCTTTAAGAAAAGCAGCTGGTCCCATCTGATACTATCATGCTATAATGACTTTTAGAAAAGTAGGGTTTTTCTCTCGTTCTATTAAGGTGAAGAATAAGCATTTCTGTCTATGCTAGCAGGCTGACAGTTTATGATACAAGTGCTGTATTGAACATGTGCTCATACCTCTTGCATGAAGTCCTGTTCTTGGAATTAGAAGTGAGGTGTTACATGGATCAAACTTATATAAGAAAGACCTCCTTTTAGCTAGTGAAGTTCCAGCAGTAAATATTGAAATGTCATGTAAATGGGTTATACCATTATACTTTGACATGGAACTTTTCAATCACCAGCTGATTGACTAGATTATAGGCATTCCATATTCAAATTTTGACTATGCAGAAGAGTTACATATCAATCCTAAGTGCGACATCGTTATTTAAGTCTGAATTGTTTAGTGGATTCAAATTAGTGGGGAAAAGATTGGTTTGTTATATTATTAGTACAATTCTTTTGAAATACGGAGAGTTCCTCTGTTTGGAATTATATGACGAGTTCCATCTTCTTACTATAGTAAGTAACTGAAACAGTAGCAACAGATATATCAGCATAGCTGCGGTAACTTTTGAGTTTCAAACATCAGTTCAGTTTCGAAGTAAGTACTGCTACCTTCTCTGCCTTCTTTCTTTCACTTCTCTTTTGTGTTTGAAGAAGTTCAACCTGAATAAAAAAATAAGTTCTATACTGTCTTTCAAGGGTTCTGAGGCTTTATGTGTATGGTTGAACATGCAATGCATCATTATATAATTCTCTTATGCAGCCATGTGTAATTTTATTGCACCAGTACTCTCTTTCAAGAGTATAAGCATACATAGAATATGCCCCTTGTCTGTAACCCCAGTTTTAGAATACATTGCAGATGGTCGTTCCAACTTATTGTGAAAGTATGTGATTTTCTTAAACTTGGTTAGAGAAAAATCTTTTGGAAGTGTGGGAACCATCAGTCTGGTGAAAGAGTGGTACTTCTACTGTTCTATTTGTTCTTTTGGAAGACTCCTTAAGTGTCACATAGAGCATCTCAGATTTACTTTCACTTGTTTAGAATGTGTTCTAATAGTCATTGTATGCGGTAGAGCAACATGTTAACACTATAGTGGCTATATAGAAATCCTTGATTCTATTGTTACTTGCACCCAAAAGAAGTGTTCACATATCTAGTTGCCTTCTGCTGAACTTCTTTGTAATGCAATTAGTTAATGAGAAAAAAGTTATATTTCCTTTCAATTGAGATTTTCCTTTCTTTTTGCAGATCCCTTGTGAGCATGCTTTCTGTTTGTCTTGTGCCAGAAGTGATGCTAGCTGTTATCTGTAAGTTTGTTTATCGTTTTCATTCACTTTTACCAACTCCCTTGCCTGCACTGTATTAAAATACTTTCTATGTTGTTTGAACTTCAAAAAGCCTGGTTCTTCTCTTAGAAATAGTGTTGGAGATTTTATGTAATGCTTAATTTGTTTGCATGGAATGTAGTGTCTAGAAATACTTATGATGAATGTACTAGCTTGCATGACAAATTGCAGAGGGTTATATATGGTTTGTCACTTAAACAAGGTAAACAAGATGCATCATGAGAAAGAGTTTGTAATTTATGATCAAATTTTATGTCCTATAGGCTAAGCCCAATGGGTGAAAGTGATAGCTTGTGGGCCTGGTAGGTGGCAGTAGCCACTTTGTGATAGTTCGGCTTCACTTTTGATATCTCTAAAGCATCAGCATGCCCTTTTTTTAGATATGACTTGTAAATTAAACCTTGGTAGTTCTAGTTCATCATGGAATGCCTGATCAATTTGATTAGTAATATCCCATAATGTTTAATTACAGCTAGTGTTGTTACATGGACTAGTCCATTGTTTTGTAAGTTTTGGCCTGAACTGAACTCTAGGTTTATGCTAATTTGGGATAAAGATTTATTAGACTTTGACTGCTGAATAGTTATCTAAAACACAGGACTCGATTAACTTTGTAACCTCAATCACCGTAGACAAATTGATTGCCCTCTTAAGTTTATGAAGCTAGAATACACACTTTCCACTCCTTATTTTCAGATTCTTTAGATGTATTTAAATGGAGAAAGGTATTCATTTTCTGTTTCTGTGTTTGATGCTAGACAAAAGGTTTAACTATGTTTGCGATCCCATATAGATAATAACCTTGCTGAAGTTAGTTTCCCTGTGTGGATGATTTATATTAACTAATTGGTGTCTATGATGGTATTCATCTGTACCTTAGCTATGATAAAACGTATGTAGTAATCTCATTCTGATTGGCATGTAATTATCTTTATCCTAGTGAGGTATAAAGGTAGCCTTTTAGCATTCTATTTGTACGTATATGCTTTCTAAACTATGTGCTTACTTCATATTGGTTTAGAAATATATTGTTGCTACCTTTGAATATACAGTATAGGTACTTGGAGAAAGTGATCCTCTGAAAGAGGGAAACTGCATGGAAACTATATAATCTTTTCTCTAATCTCAAATTTACAAGTACATGTGATATCTTTGGAAGTAATCTCTCTTCTTCTCTATTTTGCAGTTGTGAAGAAAGAATTCAGAAGATTCTGACTATAAAGATGATGGAGGAATCTTTATATGCGCCGCTCCACATTGTCTCAAGTCCTTCCTTAAGAAATCTGAGCTTGAGTCTCATATCAATGAGGCCCATGCTTACCTTCTTCATCCACGTACTGACATGGAAGGACCAAATGAGCCAGATGGAGCTGATATTGCAAGGCGCTCTTTGACAGAGCCTCAGAGACAATCATCACTTCCAGAATCTTCGACTGCCCATGCTCCGTAAGGCCTATCTTTACACCCACTTCCAAGCTCTCAAGTACAGGAGCGTGACGACCAAAATCGATGCAATCCATCTAAAGATCAGCCACCTCCAAAACTTCCACTGCAGCCAAGCCACCTCTCCAAAGCCAGAGCCAGAATCAACCTCCAGGTGATCAACAGTCAGAGACCAATCAAGGATTTGATAGGTGTTACAACTTGTTCAGCCCTCATCAGACGGTTAACCAAAATTCTGCTGACAGAAGTTCATTACCCCCAGAATCACCATGTATGCCCTACAGTGCAAGTCCAGCCTCCAAGCTGTACTATACCTATGAATGTTAACCAGACCATGCTCCAGGTTACCGTTCAGCTACCCCTCTTTTCCAGCAGATGGCTCTCGGCCCTATTATCATGCACCTCAAGGGACTCAAAGAAAGAAGCAGCCAGAAAATGGGCCAGAACAAGGTGCAGTTGTAGGCTTTCCATCTTCCCAAGCAGGAGCGCCTATGTTTCTGATAATATGCCACGGCCTTGGGGAATGGGCTTTATGGGTGTTCCTGTTGAACCTATACAAGTGGCTCAAGGATTTAGCGAAGGTTACTCATATCCAACGGATCGTCAGGCTGGAGTTCAGTTTTCCAAAGTAGCTACAGTCAGCTACAACAAGGAATTCTTCTAAATCCTACTTTAGAAATGAAGACAGGTTCCTTGGATCAGAATGAAGGGAAGAGTATGGCAGGAGCATCACCTTCTCTTCAATTGCCACAACGACTGCAGCTACCTCCACCTCTGCCTCCACTTCAAATACTGCAGCAGTTTAACAGTACATCTACACTTTCTGGTTCTGATGATATCCCTCCAGGCTATGGGTGGCAAGCTGATAACCGTAGGTTTGGAACTGCCCCTAATTAGCAAAATTTGTCATTGTAATGGCTTGGAACTTGAATTCTGTTTTATAATAAGCAACTTATCTTATTGTAAGCAAACATCCCAAATATCCCAGCTTTGGATGGATATATAGATTAGAACAGGTTTTTTGTGCGCAGGTGGAAGTTTTTCGTCTCAGGCACTTTTGTACCTTTCTTGGCAAAATTGCATGAAATCCATTAATAGGCTATCTATGGTCTCCAAGTCGTTACAGGAGTTTTCTTGGGGAAACCGAAGAGCCGTGGTGACGGCAACGGCAATCTATCAACCACAGCTTCTCTCCATGAAGAACACACGGCGGCGAACTCAACACATTGCAGTGAGTTTAGTTTTTTCCGATGAGCAATAGTGTCTGACGGACGAGCAGACCAATAGGCCATGAATTGAGCAAAGCAAGTAATGTTAAGGAAATAAGAACTAAGATGGAAAGAAGAGGGGTTTAAACTTATAAAAGTTTCTTCCTTCTTCTTCTTCATCTTCATCTGCTTCTTTAGGCTTGGTATCAACATGGGCGCGGTGGAAAACATGAATGATTTGATTGAAGAAAAGAAGAAGAATCTCAAGGAGCTCCGATGAACATTAGTGGGGCACGCTCACAGCACCAAACCACCCAAAGCACAAGCTGCACAACTGTTGAGAAACTTTAGAGCGTGATGCCTTTGTCAAAACAAAATTAGGCAATTCAAACGGTTCTAAAATTTGTTGGGCAAAAAAGCAGCACTGGCACTCCTTCAAGCTAGAGGAGCCAATTTGTATGCTGCATCGCGGCTTCGACACTATCCCTGATCTTGAAGCCAAAGTTTCACAAACACGTAATGCACAACGGTTTGCACAATCTGGATGAATACTTCGGTTGTTCGGCTTATTTTGTTCCAACCTTAAATTATTTAAGGTTTACCAGATTTTAAGCTTTGCCTAGCTTTGATCCCTGAAGATTGGCGTGAGGTTTACTTTACTGAAGCGCTATTATAAAGATAAGCTATCTTCCAGATTTGTGAAGGCTTGTTATTGTACGTCCATGAAGTGTGGTTCACTAGGATGGGCTCTAAACAAGTTGAGATGGCCGAGTTGGTCTAAGGCGCTGGATTAAGGTTCCAGTCCGAAAGGGCATGGGTTCAAATCCCACTCTCAACATCATCATAATTCATTTTTCTTTTCTGTAGTGGGCAATTGAAAGTTTGAAACATGCCCAGATGCCCTTTGCTGAAATTGTCTTGTCTCACTCTTTACTAGGAAACTGTTATCCGCTTCACAAGAGCAAGCACCTTTTCTCCACCCTCCATGATTATGAAAATTTTTGAAGACAAAAAATTGATAGATAATATGGTTATGATGATTTGTTTGATCATCAACGTTTCTGTACATTGCAAGTAATCATATTAATTTGTTGGACTTCTCTGGAGATCAAATCTAACAGCCTGGTTCAACGATTGGAAGCCTGCAGTGGAAGCTGATGCATTTGTTGGTCATTTGTGTTCCTGGGATGAAGAACTGGAAGATCACCGTCAAGCAAGCACTTTCAAGAGCAATCCCTATCCATGCAAACAAACAGAATTTTAGTCATCTCACTCAAGCAAAACTTTAACTAAATTGACTACCGTAAAATGCACGGTCGGGCTTAGCTAAGTGGCACTGCAAGCTCTTGACAAGGTGCTTCACGTTAACCTGCTGGAAGTCAGGCAGGTTTATAAGAGATTAACCATGCACCAAAGTTAGATGGCTGAGTAAATTGCAGTTAATACAAGTATATCAAACAGAAAATATTTACCACAGACTGAGCCTCGCCTCTACGGATGGCCATCTCGGTGCGAGTGCGAGTACTCAAGTTCTGCTCACCAGCTGGAGCAGTAGCTGAAAGAGAAAATGTTGACATAAGGCAAAAACACTAGATCATTTCACCAACATGGTAGAATAACTGCAGCAAAGGGAAAAGGCATTATCGTTTTTACCATGGACACCAAGAACACGGAGTCTTCTAAACTCTGACCCAACAGTTACAAGGGAAGTAGAGACCTGAAGATGGAGATCTCCATATTGTGTGATGGCTACATTCATGAGATCCCCTACATTCTTGAGCCGCTCCACAAGGCTCTGCAATTGGGCTAGGTCGGGGACCTGAACCAGCGTCTGCAAATGCAAATAACCCTCACCACAAAAGTTATCTTTCCATAAAATACATATGCTCAACAATGTGCATCAAGAACTTGATACAAGCGAAATGAGATGTTGCCTGGTAGATGAGCTGCTAAAAGCATATCCAAAAAGCACAGAGCACAGAGCAGTGATAAACTGCTAGAAGCTCTGTTTTTAGGCATCATAGGTTACGCACATTTGCAAAGTGCTTATGCAAATACAAGTATTTGATAAACTTGACTTGTTTTTGACGAACACATTTCAACCCATGCTTTACACTGCCAGTCATGATGTGTAGAAGTTAACTCTATATAAATCTTACTTAAAAATCTGTTTGCCATATGCTTTATGTTTTCATAATAAATCCTACTTGTATAACTACAAGCAGGTTAGCAATCTAACTAATGCAATAAGCTTCATATTTCATGCAGACTATGCAGTAAGCAAGTAAAAGGACGCAAACTGCCCACCTAAACATTTCACCGAACAACTGGAGGGCACTTCTGCACTAATAACCAAGAAACAAAAACTATCACTTTTGTTCTAAGGAAAGCTCACCGGAGGGAGATCCTGAGCAGCATCAAGCGCTTCTTGTAATTGAACAACATCATTTCGCGACAACGGCTTCGAAATAGGTACATCCTGCACTACCGCCGACTTCAACCCCTTTGTCTCAAAACTCAAGTACGGTGCAGGCGCTTGTGACCCAACTGGCAACTTCTTCACAAGCTTGATCATAATATCAGCAGATTGCTGATGCTGTTGGATTGTAAGCGCACTGCGAAGAGCACGGTGTAGAAGAGCGGAATCAATCGCGAACGCGATCCGATCACCATTCTGGCTAGAGATTCGGTAGTCAAGAAACAGAATCTCCCGCTTGAACTGGGCAATAGATTGAATCCCCTCACCGCCGAGAAGGTTGTGGACGAACATGGTGTGGTCAGGAGTTAAGTACATGTGGCAAACGCGACCCACCTTGTCCAACGCCGGCAGAAACCCTGCAATTGAAACACAAGATATTGTTGTTAATAAAATGTTCGATGAAATGGTTAAGAGACGGAAGGAGAAGAGAGATTGGTCACGTTTGTCGAGGAGATTGACGCCATCGGCAGTGAACAAGGCTTTGAACTTCATCTTCTTCTCTGCAACGCGTTGCTTCTTCCGTTTCCCGCTTTACTAAATTAAAGGTTTTGCCACAACCAAAAAGAACCAAACTTCTGTTGCGTTCGTTCCTTACATGCATGCTATAAATTCTATTCTATATTCGGTAAAAAGAATAGTTCTCTTATAACATAATCCAAAAAACAATCATTCTTGTTAACAATCATCGTATAGAAAAATATTTTCTATATAAAAACAATGTCAATGAGTATATACCATGAAGAACTAAGTTTAAGGATTCTCATAATTATTTTTCGTTTCTTGAAAAGTTTCTTTATCTTTTACAATTTATCTTTCATTTACTTACTAAATGTCACCATTTAATTTTCAATTTAAGTGCATTCGAGTTACAATCGTATGCCTCTTAAACTTAACAAAGCAATAAATAGCTGAATTCAAACATCATGATTCAATTTTGAGTAGGTTATAAATAAATCCAAAGTAATAAAATGAAACAATGCCTGCGACATAGGTTGTGCAGCATTTGAATCTTTGTTTTAGAGCATCACGCAACTAACACTGGACCTGAAACTGAACGAACTTGATCACTGCGAACATTTGTGTAGAATGCCATTGTCATCTCATGATCATGGCTTCACTAGGAACAATCTAAGAACATGAGTACACTAATTTCTACTAACCCTATGATTTCTACTCAAAGGCAAAACAGCTTGCTATACTAACTAAATCACAAATACATTGTCATCAGAATTACTACAAAACGAAGTCTCTCCTAATTAGCTCAAGAACTTGCAGTAGCAGCAACAGGAGCAGAACTAACGCTCCCAACTCTCCCACCGGCGCTGCCACGGTTGTTGTTAACCTGCTTGTGATCTAACTGATTCCTTCTCCGATTGCTCGACGCTGAACCGGTTGCTGGTAAATTGTTGGCACATGAACTAGCTCTCATTCTTCTACCTCTGCATACCTGCAAGCTCTGCTGTTGCTGCAGCTGCTGGTGCTGATTCTTGTTCCAGAAACTCTCTGGCGGGCTTAGCTCTTCTTTTTCAGCCTCTTCAGCAGTTGCATTTGATTGAGAAGTCTGGCACCGATCAGTAGAATCAACAGAATTTGGTTCCCGTGGGGAAGCAGTCCAAGGCTGCCCAACAAAGCTGTTGCTCCCTGCTGACTCTTGCGGCTCTGTCTCATCGGCAAATCCTCTCACAGTCACATACTTGCGCAAGCTCGGCTCCAAAATATCGTTTTTAACAACAATCTGAGACTCCAAAAACGGTTCGTTTGCTGCAATACTGCTCAGTGATGCATCACTCCGGTTATCAGAGTTGAGATCGGCAACGGCTTCTAAGATCGAACAGGCCTTCGATACACAGGCTGGGAGAGTGAATGTGGTGTTAATATTGTTCTGGTGGTGGTAGTTGTGGATATCTTCAAGAAGCAAGGAATTGTAGGAGTTGGGCTTGAGAATGGATTCTGGATTTAATCCTAGAAGATTGTCTAGATCTCTAGATGATCTCCTTGACGACCGGCTTCTAGCTACAGCTCTTGGGCTATTCTCCGGCGCCATTGTTTGTTTAGCTTCTTCTTCGGCAATCACTGATTCCGGCAGGGGAGCTTTGCTGCTGGTCTTGTTAGTTCCAGTAGCATTTTCATAGCCGACGCCGGTGAACTTCTGGTCCAGTTTCCGAGCTTGTGGATTATTTTGATCACATAGTTTCTGTAATTATTCAAGAACCAATTTGTAAGTCCTATGTCAAATTTCTTTGAAGCTTAATGGATTGACAATGGTAATTTCATACCTGAGATTGAGAGATTGGTTTCTTGGAAGGGTGGTGCTGCTGATCAGCTCTGAGAGAGTTTTCATCGAGCTCCGCCAAGGGATTTCTTCTATGAGGTGATTGCTCTGCCTTCCTCGACGAACTCCGGCTGAGTGATTGCGGCTGAAGTATACCATTCTCGTTAGAAGCTCTAGTGTTCGCCGGTGACTGAGACCTCACAGAAGGTGAAGAAGCCCTCTTCACCATCGTGCTTGCATCTGGTACAGCCGAACTCGGCTTCTCTCTGGCCGGAACGGAAACCATCTTCCCCGGCTGCTTTGATCGATCTCCGGCTGCAAATCCCGGGCCGTCTGATCTCCTTCCCGGCGACCGGCTAGCTCTTCTTGATCCATGACCATTTCCACTATTACTTCTCTCTCTACTCCCAGACCTCTTATAGTGCTCCCCATCACCTCTCTCTCGGCTCGGTGTTCGCCGGCGAGGCGAAGGCCTAGACACAGGCTTCTCCCAGTCATCATCTTCTTCAGCTTTCCTGGATCGCTCATCAAAGTCATAACTCCGTTTAGATCCCGAATACCTTCTCCGACCCGGGGTCTCGTAAGATGCACTTGCATTACCGGAAGAACTCCGACTAAGCCGGCCACAGTGGATTAGTATAGCATCTAGCTCTTCTTTAGTGCAGCTTGAAGTCCTCACCGGAATCTGAGGTACGATCTGTTCCAGTACCGAAGACTTCAGTACTCCGCGACAAGCGGTTTCTTGAATAACGTTAACAGTTGTAGTAGTATTCTTCTTCTTCGGTGTCTCTGATTTCTTGTTGCTTCCATTGCTGAGCTTTTCTTCAGAGGCACTACTAGTAGTTGAAGTTGTAGTTGAAGCAGTAGTGGTGTTTGAAGCAGAAGAAGAACTAGTCTTCTTGTTTTGAGTGATAACGAAAACCGGCTTCTTGTCCTCCGGTATTACTGAAGCAGCAGATTTCTCTTGTAGAACCGTTTGAGGAATTACTACTGCCTCCTTCTCGTTAACTGATTTCTGAATTTGCAACGAAGATGATTCGGTTTCATGATTCTTCTTCTTCTTCTTGCTGAAGCAAAGCCCCATGGTTCAAGAAACAAAAACCAAAGGAGTAGAAGGCACGGCAGAGATAGAGAGAACAAAATGGAGAAATAAAGAACTGTTTGTTTTGGCGAATAGATAATCAGTTAATAGGAAAGAGTGAAAGAATCGAGGAGAGATATTGGGGGGAGTGAGAAACGATTCAAAATTTTCTCCTAAGCAGATTGCAACATGTGAAGTTCGACTTCTGAAAGAAAGAAATAAAGAGCCGTTGGAAGAAGGGATACCCTTTGGTTTCACCTCTAGCCTGCTTGCCGTCTGTTTACCTGTAACTGGACTGGATCTAAATTTTAATTTTTGTGTTTTTATGTGGCTGGTGGATTTCAAATCTCTGATCCAATCTAAATAATATAGGCAAGATTGGTGTTTGAATTTGTAACGGTTATATGGACCATTTATGTTATGGTAAAGCTTGCGTTGGGAGAGCATTCGAGAAACGCTAATTTTTTTTTTATATTTATATTTTTTAATATATTATTTTTGTAAGTATTTATAAATTTTATTTTAAAATTTAAAAAATATAAAAAAATTTTTACTTAGTAAAATTTTTTTATTATATATTTTTATTTTTTTAAAAAAATTAAAAAAATAAAAATATTTTTTATTTTAAAAAATTTTATTTTATAAGCATAGCGTACAGTATACAGTGATTTTGAAAGAGTTGATAGATAATTGGATTCGCTAGCATTTACCGTAGCGTCTATGGAGTTTCTACGGATATTTAATTTTTGCTTCATGTACTTATTTATCAACCTCTGAAATTTTCCTGCTTTCTACTATTCAATGCATTGACCAGAGTATTCTTCATGTTATTAATTAAAGGTCCATATTTTATACATGTACCTGTGGAATTTCAATTTTCAAAACAATAATTTCTCAGCAGTCTCATAAAAGTGAATCCAAAAGGTAAAGTTCAAATTGCTTCAAAGATTGAAAAGTAATTATGTCGTAACAGACCAAAACCATAGCAATTTTTGAGCTTATTCTCAACTTGTGCTGTTCTAAATCAGAAATAAAGGGTAAAAGAATACTAACTACATAACCATTAATATCAACTGCAGGTCATCAATGCAGGTATTGGTGCTTCTCTACAGACATCGTAGCATTGAGTCCACGACATGCTCTCAGGCTTCTAATCCAAAACAAAGTTAGAGTTCGTTCTGCTTATCCTAATAATTCACTTCCTGCCACCATAAAATTATTTCTCAGTTACAACTAATAAAAAGATACAAAAATCACTCCTAACTTACTTATTATAAAAAAACACAAATTTTAAACACACTTCTACAATATTATTTGCAGTAATTTATTCACTTTCTGCTTCAGCGGAACAAACCCTAAAATTCATATGGCTATTCCCAAAACAAAAAAGTGGCACATATTAACATAGTTATTTAAAACACAATTCTCCATAGAAATAGCTCCTCCTAATCTACACGAAAAATATTTAGCCCTTCACTCAAAAGAGGCTCACCATTTCAAGCCTTTCAGCTATCAACATTGGCAGCTCAGCGACAAATAGACAGCATCATCAATGCACTCACTAAACACTAAATAACCTGAGAGAGTTACAGCAGTTTTACGAAAAGGATAATGTGTAATCCCTCAAATAGAATGTGGCAATAAAGGGGTGCTATGATGAAGACAATATTGAATACATACTTCTATCCACTTGAAATCTGCTAAAGAACCTGCTAAATTTCTACATACGGATTGAATAACACTTCAATTGCCAATCAAAATCTTCACTTGGGATAGCCAAAGTAAGATATCTAGTCTATGTGAATCATATGGTTATGCAAAGAAACTGGAGAAAGGCCAATAATAAAGCCATATAAAGGAAGCAATGTTAAGATAGTATGATTTTAAAACAGCGACAAATTCATCTTAGATAAGTTATAGAATAAGGTATCATACCCCGTTGGATATTTCCAAGTATTGACAAACTAAAAGTATCTCATGATATTGAAGGAACAGGCTCCACAAGTTATAAGGTATGAGGATGACCATAGCAACATCGAGGTATATGTGTGCAACCAGTAATCCAAAAGTCCATACATTTGCTGTGTTAATTATAGCACTAAAAGGTTGTCAACCACTGCCAGTAAACTGATTATGACCGACTTATAGATCAAAAGCACAAGAGAGCTAAAGATTGCATTTGGCATTATGCAAAGGCGAAAGACTAGTTCATAAGGACTTCAAGAAAATATAAAACAATAAACTGCACAAGGAAAAGATTACTTGTAGTATGCATTTGAGACTAATCAATCTAGATGAACTGAAAAGGCATAAGAGAACAGCATCTCATTTGCAGATGACACACCTTAAATCTAAGCAGCTGACGCTAATTGGCACTACAGTAAAAGAAGGTGATCAAAAGGTTTTTAATGTCTAGCTGACTCAATATAATTTACAAATCAATTTCCACACACTATGGAATAGATCAGAAAAAGCTGCCTTAAATTAGGACAGACAAAACCATGACTGACTACAAAGAAAAAGGTACAAAGTTTAATTTATTCTAATAAGCTCAAAGGAAAATGTGCGCAAATTGTCAGATTCGACAAATAAATAGGCTATTAAACAGATAACAACACCAGTCTAAGGAAATACAGGTAATGTAAGATTGTATTTCTACACTAACATTCAGTTGAGCTTAAAAACATATGTCCGAATGTTCAGGCAATCTCTTACACAAGATGAATCTAGTACTGCTGTGTAATGGTGCTACTATGTACAGTGATAAACTAGACGCACAATAAAAGGAGTCAGATCTTTAGGCTTCATATATCTTTGACCATATCAGTTATTTCCATGACAAGGTATCAAACGTGAATATAAAAACGAAAAAGGATAGAAAAGGTTAAACAAACAAAAGAACAGATAAAATCATCATAGTTTTCAGGAAATTGTAGCTGTAAATTTATTTGTTCCAGTCATGTTTCTCATCTATATGGCCTAAATATACATGCATCAAGGTAAAGATGCAAAAAATAAATAGTGCTGATGACCAACTCCATGTTGGAGTTAAATGGATGAATACTATTGATACCCCTCCTTTGAGTACCCCATTATTGAGACTTCTTTTATCGTCTGATTGAGACTGGATTAGATATATGCATAGTGATAGATGTTCAAAATGAATGGTGGATTTGAAAAAAATGATACATAAAGAAGTACACAAGAGGATACCATAGTTTTATTCTAAATGGATATAACAAAAGGGTTGCTAGCAACATCTTCAAAAGTTTGACAACCTAACATAAGCATCGCATAAGAATCACGACCATAACATATTTACCAGCTGCTCTTTAGGACAATACAAACACCTTCACAACGATGGAAGGAACAGATAACAGATTGGAAAGGATGAATGTAATAATAGATAAATCCTCTGGTTTCTGTAAATTCTTCGAACTGGTGTTAAGATTTTACCACGCTATTGAGCTTTACCGTAATATTCAATGGATTTTAATCATCTAAAGAAAAAGTGATGCATGTAAAAGACCTAGGACAACATTTCCAGCTTTGGTTGCTATAGATTTGAAGTCTTACCGTAATACCCTTTTAATACAGAGTTCAGCGACTAGCTAATGAGTGAGAACATAAGGTGCAAACCTAAGCTACAGGAGAATCCTCCATACTGACTAGGAAAACGAACTTGATGACAAGCATTTTCATCCTTCATAAAAGAGTACAATGAGCATCATCCATCCTAGTAATGACTAATATTGGAATTGAAGTAACCATATCTTTCTACGCATAGAAAGTTTCAGATATTAGCATAGTGAGACTGAAACGCCAATCAAACAAGGTAAACAAGTTATATAGTCATAGGTCACAGATGTAAACTGTAACACCAGGTAGATATTCAACAAAAGTGAGTACCTGAGAAATATCTAAAAGGCACTCTCAACGGAAATTTATAACATACGGTATATTCACTGAAACAAGTGTAATCACAGCTAATATGTAGCATGGTTGAACAAACAACCTAAAAGATGACCAAATGAAATCATCAGATATACCATATAGTGATATAAAATAACCACTACCATTTTGTACTTCCACTTACTCCTATCGAATAGAGTAAACAATAATGCAACTTATAATATATATAAAGCTCAAGATAAACTGTGGTAAAGCATCACTTACTTTGCTTATGAGCTAAAAAATTTAATTCTGTCTTATCTGACTAACGATTACTTACATCAAACTTGATACAGAATGACGAATAAGAAAATCAGTTACTAATCCGACTGAATGATCTCGAACTCATCCTCCTTCAGGTGAGCGAAGAACTTGATTGGCGCCGGCTGGCCATCGACGGGAACGAAGAATTCCACTTTGAATGGCAAATTAGCAGAGATCCTTTTCCCTTTCCACAAACCCACGTACTGCTTGATTGTGCCTTCTAATCCATAGAGGTCTAATTCCGGCGCCTTAGAAATGTGGTAGACCTTAACGTGCGCGGTCACCTTTATCCGAGCACCGATTCTAGAGGCTTCTTCTTCTGCTTGTAGTTCTTCTTCTGATGAAGATGAGGAGGTGGAGGAGGAGACGTCGGTGGTGATGGCAGTGCAGCAGGTGACAGAAAGTCTTACCGGAGAAGAGAGGCGAGGGAGGGAGACGGCGGCGAAGGAAGGAGATAACGACACGTTGTGGTTTCGAATTGGCGGAGCAGCGAAGGCCGCGGCGGTGGCGGTGGTAGTGGTAGCAGCTGGCATTTCTGATATTTTCTTTTCTGGTCGTGGGATAGATTGGTGACTTTTGTCGAGCAGCTTTTCGGGCATCGAACAGTTTCGGCAACGAAGAAGAAGATAGTTATTCTGAATGTTATTTTGCAATATAAATCCCTAAATATAAGTTTTAGTGCATTAGTGGAAATAACTATAGAAAGTGAGAAGGAAAGGAAGCTGAACGGACAATGATAATTGAAAGTAATTTTTAAAGACCTGATTTGGAAAACGTTACTACGCATGTGTTTGTGGTTAAGTGAAGGATAAGGTAGGGTGCTCGATGAGAGGCGTAGGGTGCGTTGTGATATTCTTGTCAGGTTGGGTATTTGGTTTGCTTGCTTATTTCTGCAAACATGCAACTAACCAACCAACTGTAACAGCGACAGAAAATAAAAATGAAAAATCTGAGAGCAACAAGCGGAAGAAAATCACTCACTTGCAAGAATCAGAAACCGAAGTGTAGTAGTTATCTACAAGGGATTAGCTCAGATTATTATTTTCCAGAACTTCATAGGTTGAAAATTTTGTAGACAAGATATCTTAGCTGAGAACGATCAAGTCCTCCACTAAAGAATCAGTTAAGAAATTCTTAGCTGAGTGAATAAAATTTACTGTCATACCTGAAGATATTATCGGGTAACCATGATGAACTGAAGACGGCAGCACCTCCTTCAGCATCCACACTATCGTCCTCCTCCTCAAGCTTTGAGATCTTGCGACGGAACACAGACGAGACTTGCCTAAATTACAGACTCATTTTTAAACACAATCAAATATAAAAAATTATTTCAAATTTATTTATAAAATATAATTAAAATAATTGATAAAAAAATAATAATATAATTGAGTATGATGAATAATCTCACACTAAAATTTTTACATACGGATATTTATAGAATATATATAATAAGCTTATCTCATATATAGCTCAATAGTACAGTCTAATATCCCCCTTCAAACTCATGACTGGTCAAACAATATTAGTTTGTTCAATAATATTTGAAATCTCGGTGTCGGATACAATTTTGTAAAAAAATTTATCAGTTGATCAGTAAAAACAACATATAGTAAAAAAATATAGTACTTAATAGAAAATACTAATGAACAAAGTGACAGTCAATTTCAATATATTTCGTTCGTTTATAAAAAATTGAATTGTTTGTAATTTTAATAGCATTCCGATTATCACAGTAAAGAAGGGTAGTTCTTATAAATATAACTCTCATATCAGTAACTAATCTCCGCACATAAACAATCTCCTTTGTGATAGTAATCATAACTCGATACTCAGTTTCTGTTGAAAAATAAGCAACGATATCATGTTCCTTACTGCGCCATGAAATCAACGAATCATTAAGCAATAAGCAGAAACTTGTAATAGACCATTTTCTGGTTGGATCATCAGTCCAATTTGCATCAGTAAAAACTTGAATCTCCAAAGTGGATGTAGAAGACATAAAAAAAGAGCGAGTAATAGTGCCATGAATATATCTGAGAATTTTGAGTAAAATACTATAATGTGCTGATCGTGGTGCAGAAATAAATTGACTGACGACACTTACTGTATGAGAAATGTCTAACCTAATCACACAAAGATAAATAAGTTGACCGACAAGTCGTCTGTACCGAATAGAATCTGTGAGAGGCTCACCATCTGTAGGATGAAATTTCACATGAAACTCTAAAGGGATATCAACTGTCTGACAATCAGATAAGCATGTAGATGTAATAATATCAGAAGTATAATTTTGTCGAGAAATAAAAATTTCTCTAGCACTTTGCGTAAATATACAAGATCTTCATATGAAACTGTTGATGTAGGTGCTTTTTTATGGCACTCAATCAAACTGTAGGAACCTGTTTGAATTCATATAGCACGACGAAGAAGATTTATATGATCCGAAAGAGTAGAAAAATCTATAGGTGGCTGCATATAAACAACCTCCGATAATGTACTATGAAGAAAAACATTCTTCACATCCATCTAATAAAAATATCACTGACGTACAGCAGCGACTGCTAATTGAGTGCGAATAGTAGTCATCTGAGCAACATGAATAAATATCTCATCATAATCAATCCCATGTTCTTGAGTAAAATTTCTAGTAATAAGACAAATCTTATGTCTCTCAATGGAGCCATTAGGTCGATATTTAATCTTAAAAACTCATTTGCAACTAATAGATCGTACTCTCTCCGGTAATATAATTATATTTCAAATACTTATCTATTGGAATATACGAAACTCCTATGTTATTATCTCTCGCCACTCATGGTACTAAATTGCCTCTTGGTAAGAATTATGTTCACAAGTGATATGAATAGCAGTAAGCAATGAATGAAACTCGGAAGAGTATGAGTGAGGATGGTAAAACCAAACCTATCCAGCGGGTCTGAACAGTTTGGTATGAAATAAGTAAGAAAACGGTGAGAATATTGTGACTGATGAATAAGTGATAGTGGAGACATAGATAATCTGAAAGATGGTAAAACTGGAAAAGAATTGAGAGAATCCTCGTTGGCTGGCGTTTGTGTTGTCAAAAAAGAGGCGGTATTAACAGAGAAAAATAACAGAGTAGGATCAATAGATATGTGACGAGACGAGCCAGATGAGCTGGATGAAAGAGAATATGATGGTGTTAAAAATTGAACATTAGAAAGTGATATGGAGAAATAAAGAGAGTTTTCAAAAAAAGTGACATGACGAGAGATACGAAGTCGGCATGCTGTGGAATCATAATATCGATACCCTTTATGTTTAGAACTAATATCAAATATGACACACTTGACTGATCGAGCATCAATTTTGTCCGCTTATTCGGAGGAACCAGAACAAAACAAGTGCAACCAAAAGTACAGATCATACTATAATCTAAGATGAGATAAAAATAAACTTTCAAGATGTGTCTTGCCAGACAAAATAGACGACGGGATAATGTTGATAAGATTAACAGAGGTAAAAATCGCTTCTGCCCAAAATATTTGAGGAACTGAAGATGATAGTAAGAGACACCGAACAATTTCAAGAATATGATGATACTTACGTTCCGCTACTCCATTCTATTCAGATGTATAAGGACAAGATTGTTAAAAAAAGATACCGTGAGACTGAAAAATAGATCTCATAATAGAAGATATATATTCACGAACACTATCAGAAAGAAAATTCTTAATCGAGTATTAAATTGAATATAAACTGTAGTGTTGAAGGTGGTATATATAATAGAAAGTTCAGAACGATAACGTATAAGATAAATCCAAATATAGCGAGTGTAATCATTAATGAAATTCACATAGTAAACAAAATCAATCATAGATAGAATTGGAGCTGATCCCTAAATATCAGAATGAGCTAGTTCAAAAGCACGACAAATTTTAGATAAACTTCGATTAAAAGGTAAAGTTGAATGTTTTGCTAATATATAGCCAGTACATATAGATAAAGGAGAAAAAAAACTTTCCTTAAAGCTCCACTATCGATGAGACTTTTTAGGCGGCAATGGCATGGCGGCGGCGGGAAGGGGAGAATGGAGCTTGCGGCTGCAAGAAAATTTTCGAAAAACGGCAGCAAAAATTAGTGAAATCAGCGGCGGCAATGGACCAATGGAGATGGAAAGATGAAGATGACGAAGACGAGCATGGCGGCGATGAAAGATGCAGCGGCAGCGCAGGAGAGAAAGATGGCGGCGACGCACTAGAATTTTTTTTATTTTTCTGATAAAGAGGGAATAATAAAATCTGAAAAAAAGGATGAAAATTAATGAAAATGATAGATCGAAAATAAATTAATTATGTGTAAAAAAATAAATTTCAAAATCAAGTTGGCTCTGATGCCATAAAATAATTAATAAAAAAATAATAATGATGAACAATCTCACATTAGAATTTTTGCATACGAATATTTATAAAATCATATAATAATTTGTCTCACATATTATTCAATAGTACAGTCCAATAATAATTAATATTAAAACTTAAATAAATTTAAATATATATTTTTTAAAGAACTTACTTTTAAAATCTCACTTCTTACAAGTTACCAAATTAAGAGAGAATTAAATTACTAATTAGTAGTAGTGTTAAGTCTAATTTTCTACCGGTCCATGTCTTAACTGATATAAGTTTACAATTATACTCGAGCCATCTAACAATTAGTTTACTAAATTAACCTTACATGTAGCTCATCATTGACTCAGAAGTCAGAAAATCAGAAAACCCTACATAACGTTGACATCTCTGCTACATATATCTTTGCTCTTAC
Organism: Acanthochlamys bracteata; assembly: GCA_019914995.1. NCBI lineage: Eukaryota > Viridiplantae > Streptophyta > Magnoliopsida > Pandanales > Velloziaceae > Acanthochlamys > Acanthochlamys bracteata. The sequence continues at coordinate 4,380,923 of CM034126.1, forward strand.
TCAAAAATCTACAAAGAAAAAAAAAATTTGCCAACTGAAGGTGGTGAGAACCCAAAACCAAAAGCTAATGAGCCACCAAACTCACTACCTAACTAAAGTAGTAACTAGCATTAATTAGTACAATGGATGAATAGTTTTGTTGAAAAATTTAATTTTAAAAAAGTTATTTTATAGCAAGATTAGTTTAAGAAATATCAGAATGCAGTTTGTTATTTGTGATTAATGATTAACTCTGTTTGGCAAACATATTAATTTCATATTTATTCTTTAATTATTTTCTTAATTTATTAATCATAAAAGCAATATTGGAGTCAATTAAGTGACATTATGGAAAAAGTTCATGAGGTTTTATTATGGAGATTTTATAAAAGATTATTTTCTTTATAGGAGAAGTTTTATGATAGTAATACAAATATCTTTTTAAATTATAAAGAAAATGATTATTTTCATATGGGTTGCTAAATATTTGTATTAGTATTCGTGTCAAATTGTCAATACTAATTTTGAGAGTTACGAGTTAATTGTTAGTGTTTTTAATCTTTTTTTTTTTTTGTTTAATGAAAAATTTGAAGAGTTTTTCAAACTTTTGATTTAATTTTGTTTATTTTACTATATACTAAGTGGATATTTGAAAAATCTAATCTTCTTTTTTATTTTAATTTTTAATTTTACATTTTTTAATAAATATTTAAAAACTTTTATAATTATTTTTAAATTTAAAAATATAAAAAATTTTATGTCATAAAATATTAGTATTAATTATTTATTATTTATCCTGAAGTAAAAAATAATTTATTTTTCAAAATATTTTTTAAAAAAAAATTCTTTTTCAACAATCACTGTCTATCATCTCGAAATATATTTAAAAAGCAGTTTGATTATTTAAGAAACAACACATAACTTGTAACTGTCGGTGGACTGTCCATTTCATATTCCACCGCAAGTATTTGATTAGATCCAACCTCACAACATAACACAGAGCAAGAGAAACGAAAACCGCCATGGCTTCCAAGATAGTCCTCATTGTCGTCTTCATTCTAGACCTCATCTCCTTTGGTCTCGCCGTTGCTGCCGAACAACGCCGCAGTCATGTAACTGATATTTTCAGAACTTTTTTTTTTTGTCTCGTCTTTGAGATCTGTGCATCTGATTGAATGCTTGTGTTGCTTTTGTATGTAGGCCACGATACATAGTGACAAAGAGAAGGAGTACACTTACTGTGTGTACAGTTCTGATATAGCAACTGGGTATGGGGTTGGAGCTGTGCTGCTTTTGTTTATAAGCCAAGCTATAATCATGGTCGCTAGCCGCTGCTTCTGCTGTGGTCGCGCGCTTAAACGTAACGCCTCTCGTTCGTCTGCCATCGTTCTCTTCCTCCTATGCTGGTGATTAACTGAACTAGTAATTCATTTCTAGTTTGTTCTCTGATTTATTGGCATGTTTGTTTGTTTTTGTTTTTGGTTTTTTTTTTTTATGTTTTTGGTTTTTTTTGGCTCTAGATCTGTGATTTTGTAGCAATGTCTGCACTGAAGCCAGTGTTTGAGATTTTATTGTTCCGTTCTAGCGTTAAATTTACCTTAAAATGAAAGCAACAATGCCTTCAGATTCAGTTTCATTCTTAACGAATTTAAATTGGCAAAAAGTTGGAACTGGAGTAGCAATTTGCTCCCGGAAAGATTGTTAAGCTTGAGTTTTGTTTCAACACTAGTTTAATTAAATGAATTTGTTAGTTCCTAGTTCTGTGTTGTGGATTACCATCTGCTTGCTGTAAATTGTAAATTTTGTAGACTATACTAGATGCTTATTAAGAGCGTTGTTTATCATTTTACCTGATGTTGATCACGAGGCATAAGTGGACTTTATTGTATTAACGAGAGTCTAAACTTCTTTTGCTTACTTCAGAAGTAATACTTAGTCTATAGTGTCACCTGAACCATTCTAATTATCAAGAACATTTAAATATCAGAATTGAAGTGTCGCTAGGTATAGCAGGATACTTCAAGTATGCCTCCCGAGTTAAGATCTATTTAGTTGTGTTAAATCTCTACAAGAATTTGATGATCTTGAATTTAGCAAACATGGGGTCCTCCTTTTATTGTTAAGGTCAACATCAGTAACTGAGATTAGATCTTGCTGGATGATTGGCACTTGGCAGGTTGACATTCATAATAGCAGAGGCGTGCCTGCTGGCTGGATCTGTGCGCAATGCTTACCACACCCGTTACAGGGCCATATTCAACGAGAGCATAACATGCCAGACGCTTAGAAAGGGAGTCTTTGGTGCTGGAGCTGCATTCATCTTCTTCACCGCCATCCTCTCTGAGTTCTACTATGCCTCATACTCCAAGGCACGTAATGACGATGGTATTCCACCATATGGTCCCAAGGACACTGGGGTAGGGATGGGCACTTACCGCTAATCTCTTGAATCACAAGATACATGGTTTGGTTCTTTTGTGGCTGTATGTAACATTAATGATTGAGCATCTGATTCGCTTTGTTGGGTGTTTCTTTTTGTTGTGGATGCGTTGGTTCATTGAGAAGTTGTGGACTTGTTACTTTGGAAGTTATGTTGTGTTGCTAAACTAGTCTAGTCTCTATGTCTTATGTGTGGTTGAACATTTTTAGTTAGTTGTCATATATTTATACATTCGTGCTAAAAGTTTAACCGTCTGATTTCTAAATGAACGGTGGTCGTAGTGGACTTGCGGTCCAGCAGTCTTTGGCAAGGAACTTAGCAAAAGAAAATTGCTATCATTTATATTGCATGCCAGAGAATCTAGCAAGCTGTTTACTTTATATGATACGATTTTTATGCTTCGTGTGAAGGTGCAGTTTGCGAAACTTATGCAAAGAAGTAGATAATGGATCTTACTGTATTGCCTTGGCTGATGTTGCTCTAGCCTCTAGAAAGGAGAGAGGGAAAACATATACCATGTTCTTTATAAACTAAAAAGAAATTTACTGTTAGTGACTATCTTATGAAAACATATTGCCTTGGCTTTTTCTGATGAAATTTTATTCAAGTTTTAAGAAAAGCCGTCTGTTGAAAATTTTAGCTCCACCACCGAGCTAAGCCCGATTACTTTTTAAGTTTTGTAAATTTAAGTTCCGTAAAATCGAGTTCCCTAAAAAATGAACTAATAAATATGAGTAGTGATACAAATTGAATTAAAATATAAAAACTAAATTTGAATTCAAATTTTGATAGAGAAAAACGAGTTTGAAGCACACTTTAAGTGTTTTTGAAATTAATTTTTTTCAAATAAGAAGTCATATTTTTTTTACATCAAAAAAATAATAAAAATAAGTAATAAAAAATTTTTATTACGAAAATTTTTTTATACTTTCTAAATTTTTTGATAAATTTTTTAAATATTTATAAAAATATATTAAAAAATATAAAATTAAAAATTAAACGCTTCCTAAGTACATGGTTAAGTTTACAATTCTTTCGCGTTTTAGATAGCTACAAACAACTACGACAAAAAGCCTGGTCCGTTAAGGTTGATGGACCAGGTTTACGGAAAAACCAGAAGGTCACCAGCTCTCACCGCTGTACCTGTCTCTATATAGTTAAAGGTGTTTTTTTTACCGGAAAAGTGATTTATAAAAAAATATTACAAATAATTTGTAATATTCTTTATGGTAATTTCTTTTAAAGCTTATTTTTTAAAGATAAATTAAAAACTCGTTTAATGTGAAATTATTAAAATTGAACAAGCGTAAACGAATTTATTTTTTTAATGTAAATTATTTGAAAATAAATTACTGAAAAATTGCTAGAAATGAGTGTTTTTATTTATAAAAGAGCAAGTATTGAATTGATTTTTTATTGTAAAATAAATACAATTTATATTTTGGCTGAAGAAAATAATTTTTGGTGGAAAGTAAGCACGAATTGATCTTACGTCTTCATTCGAAATATTAAGAGTTTAGGATCTGACCGAACTTTTCGATTTGATTCAGAAGTAATTGATTCGAACGTAAAATCGATTCGGACCTATAAATAATATATCTATTCAATCGATTCGGATTTATTCGGACCGATTCGAATGAGTTTTGGATTGACTCCCGACTCGGTCGAAAGATCAATCCTGTTTTACAAAAATTTTTAAAAAGAATTAAAAACTTGTACAATATACAGGCTGAGCCGCTGAGGTTCGTTTGCCGGTGACAGAAACAGCGGCATCAATCTGAGCGTGGGAGCATCCCTCAAACCCCAATCGGTCGTCATCGATTTCTCCGATTCCAAGCTCAATCACAGAGCGGAGAGAACTGAGGCCGCGGCAGACTGAATCAGAGCGAAGGTTGATTGCCGCCGGCGGGGAATTCTTGAGAGATTCGAGTATCTCGGAGATATCCTCCTCTATGGGACCAAGGCCCCCGCTATCAGTAACACGCTCTAACCAGCTCTAAACCTTAAGAGTCGATCGATCAACCAATCAATTAGTAAATATTTGTAATCGATGTAAATTTGTAGAGACGAGAGAGAGAGAGTGTCACGGATGCTACTGAGATGCAGAGGTCCAGAGAAAATAAAAGAATTGAGGAGCCCAAAGGAAGAGCAATGCGGCTTCGTAGGCAGCCCAAAACAAGGAGGTCTGCTTGTGTGGGTTGCTCTTGCACTTAACTGGTGCACATAAGTATGCATTTACAAGGAAGAAGCATAGCAGATAGGTGTGGTGTAGGAGTGGTTGATTGAGTATTAGAAGAGCAAGCAGAGAAAGAGATTGAATAATAAGAAGAAGCACTTTATTTCTGATGCATTCTTCTGAAGTGCATCCTAATACTTATAGCCACCGGCTAGAGTTTGTTACAATTGAAATACTTTTCTAACTAGAATACATAGTTATTATGACTACTAAGTATTCTTCTAAATATCAAATACCTAAGTATATGCATATCCTAAATGCAAGACTCCTACCGGATACTAATTCCTCTTTATTCGGCACTACCTAATACTCAATCAACCACTCCTATACCACACCTATCTGCTATGCTTCTTCCTTGTAAATGCATACTTATGTGCACCAGTTAAGTGCAAGAGCAACCCACACAAGCAGACCTCTTTGTTTTGGGCTGCCTACGAAGCCGCATTGCTCTTCCTTTGGGCTCCTCAATTCTTTTATTTTCTCTGGACCTCTGCATCTCAGTAGCATCCATGACAGAGAGAAGAAGAACAAGAAGGGACTGAGAACGGTGACAGTCAGCATGCCATTCTCCATTACCTTGATATAGTCAATCTTGACGTTCTTCGGCAACCTGAACTTGCGCATGAACTTGCCTCTGCTTCGTTCTACACGATGCCACTTGTCAGTCTTCTCGTCATGCTCTTTGCTCCTCGGGATTTGCAGAAGCCGGCCATTTTCAACTGACACTTTAATTTCTTCCTTCTTCACTCCGGAAAGATCAGCCTTGTTTCAGGAGCCTCTTTCCGATCAATGCATGCGTTAGTGAAAGCAGAGGTCTCACTCATGCTGTTCGATGGTGGAGCTGCAGAGACTGTGTTGAATGAGAAACCAAGGAGCTGTTGACTCCGGAGGTCGGTCGAACCGATAAACTCGTCGGGTCTAATAAAAAATTGTCGAATCGAACATCTTTTGAGATCGATTTTCGGTTCGGTTCCGATAATATATCTAGAACAAAAAAAATCCACATAATCCCGTTTAATATAACTCGTATATTAATAACACAAAACTCATATCATGAAAAAGTTTACAGAAAATGCGTGTGTAATAATCATATAGGGTCACTCTTGTCCAATAAAATAATTTTACTTTCAATTTTTTTACAAAGCAAAGTGAACACAAAATTTAAACTCATTTTTTTACAAAAATTCTATTTTTAAAATTTAATTTTTAAATGAAAAAATTTACTTCAAAACTTATTTTTAATACAAATAAACAAAAAATCTGATTTTTTTATCAAATTTAACTTTAATTTTAATTCATTTTTACAAACTCATTTTATGTAAAATAAGTTTAACCGCTAGTTATACAAGCCCAAACGAAAAATTGAGTTTTAGGACGTGTTTCAATACCCGTAATTGAGTTTTATGAAAGTGACAAGTAAGAAATAGAATTTTTTAAAAAATGAAGTAGAAGTATAGTCCAGTATTTATGTTTCAATAGGTTTTGAAGATGTGTTGAAAATTGAAATATATAGTTGTATTAAAAAGTATGTAAATAAGAAAGTTGAAACTGGAGTTCCGCATGTGAAAATGAAGTTCTGAATTTTTTGTATAATTAAAATATATGAATTATTCGAAATTCAAAATCTGACGGAAGAAAGTGAAATTACGGACGTTTGAAACACGCTCTTAGAGCAAGTTAAAACCTGAACTAGGTGTTAGTGTTGCATGTTATCATTGTAGCCTTAAAATTGTTGAATCTTTTAAAGCCTCTTTGAAGTTTTCTAATCTCGAAACTTCGAAAAATATCGCCATATATAAAAGATTATCTTCATGAAACCGTTGACCATTAAATATTCTTCGCATTCTCTACATAATTCAAAATTATTGCAAAATGCCTAATGTAGAGGGATACAATTTCTAGTACAACAAAGCACACACAAAGCGAAGGATTCTTATAAAAGGGTCTTTAAAGAAAGAAATTAAAAAAGAAACATGTTAAGGAATCTTAATTACTTTTAAGGCATTAGCTACTCTACTTCAATTAATATTGTTGATTCCATAACCATTATAGTTGACTACGTACCTCTTAATTAATACTAATGAATGGAAATTGGAAAGCAAAGCAAACACATAACTACACTTGTAGCTAGCTAGTTTTTAATAAAACTTCAAGCTCCAAATGTTGCCTAGCTCCTTCTAGCAATAGCATGAATCAATGAATCTTACACATAACTAATTAATAATTTTTTGTTTGATCTCATCACAAAATCTACATAATAAACTAATAGAGAAGTATACTATCAAGATAAGCTTGTGTATTAGTTGAATAGTTTAGTACAAACATTAGATAAACGTTTTGAGTTGGTCCATCCGTTCCAAGAAACAAGGTCTTCTTTAAAGCTTTATAGAGGTCAAAGAGTTTCTATGCTGCTAATGTTTAATTAAGGAAACTAGTGATGTACACGTGTACGGAGGATGATGGAAGGAGTAGGAGGATAATGTTATTTTTTTCGTGTTTGTGGAACTACTACTTTTAGCTACAATGATGATGGTAGTGGTCGGCGGAATCACCGACGCGTGTCCGGTGAAGTTCATCCACTGAGTTTCGTTTTTCAACCGGCTGGTGCTTTTCTGCAGCTTTTGCTTCTGTGGCCTTTCTGTACGACGACGGTTGGTTCGTGATTGCCGAAAGCATGCAGATGCTCAGAAACCATGCAGCATGCTGGGAAATGAATTCCTCAAAATTTTGAATTGTTCAAAGATTGGAACTTTTAACGACTCTCTACTATGGAGACAATTAGAGAAATGTCTATGATAACTTTAGCTAATTTACGTAAAAAAATAACTTATAGTGTTTATTGATGAATTATTTGAAAATAAATGGCATGAGATAACATTTGCAACTCATCCATTATCTATAGGATGAGGTTTAACTGTTGATATTGTCGTGGAATTTTTAGGTTATAAAAATGTGGGCTTGGATAAGGATGTAACATGTATGCCAGATTTCAGCTTATACGGAAAGAGAAATCACTAAAAAATCACTTCTACTATGAAGTTATTTTTAATTATACAAAAGTATACAAACGGACTTTCAGTTATAGAAGAACACAAAATTAAACTCTCTTTTAATGTCATTATTTATAATAATTCATTTCATAATAAATCACTCACCGCAAAAAAAACACACCAAATTTCTTTTTTTTTTTTTTGCACAGACAAACACATTGGCATGATACTTAATTTGAATAGTAAGTGTTAAAAGTTTCGGTCTTCAACTCAAAATTTTAAACTAAGAAGTGAAATTATACTGTATTATAAAAGTTTACAGAAAATATCTGAAGAATAATGTGAAACTAAAATTCTTTGAACGCTCGCCTTCATGTGAAGTATGAATAACATCAAGTGGGTAAGAAACGACCTGTGAGCTTGGGTTTATGAGTTTTGACATTATGTTATAAGCTTGGGTTTCTACTTTAAAATTTTAAGACAGAAAGTGAAGTATCTTGTATTTATAAAAACTATAAAGACAATGTCAGCAAGACAACATGAAACTAAAAGTTCTACTTAACAAATGGTAACTAGACTTGGCCTAAAATTAAAGATATTGGAACAGATAAGGATGTATAGGTGCTCCATAGGGATGGTAATATATGATTCGATCCGAAAATTTAACCCGAAACTGATCTGTTTAATCAGAATTATGATTAAAAAATTTGATCAGTATAAATATATGGGTTGGGTTAGGGTTGAACGAATTTTACCCGGTTACTAAATGGGTCGATCCGAGTTAATCCGAAATTGACCTACCAATCCAAAATGTCATCTTTTGAAAGAACAATTTTTGATTTTTTCTTACTGTATAATAAAATATTGGCAATAAAAATAATCGATAATAGTTATTTATAAACTATTAAATTATATTTTATTTATAATTAATTTTTTATTTTTATACTTTAGTAAAATAGTGTAAGATGAAAATTATAATATTATCGAAATTATTACTATGTAGGTGCTTTTTAATGACGAATTTAGATTTCGTAAAAAGATTTTTATGAAAATTTTGTTAGATAGATATATTTATCAAAATTTTTATCGAATTATTAATATGTATTTATAATCATAAATTTCAGATGTTATCATATAGTTTTAGAAAATAAAAATAATAATTTTTTGAATATTTTAAGAGCCGATGACGATATTAAGAAATTCATATTTTATCGGATATAATTATATCTCGTCAGTAAAAATATCGTGCACTTTTATTCGAACTGATTTTATAATTTCGCTGAAGCTTAAAAATTAAAATAATAATTAATAATTTTAATTATTAAATGGGTCGATCTGAATTTGATCCAGTTATTAGTAGGTTGGATTATGGTTGACAATTTTGACCCGTATAAATTTATGAGTTGAGTTAGAATTGAAAAAAAACAAAAATATTTTTTTTTTTAAAAAGAAAATTTTATTTTAAAAGTACTCTACATGCCTACTTAATTTGTTTTACAAACATGATGATTCATGCATGTTTGTTCTTTTACCTTCTGATTTAACTCACTAACTGCTACAGATATTTGCCTTCTTTTCCCTATTCTTTTCCTTTTCTCTGTTACATATATTTCCTTTTCTTTCGCCAAGGAACAGAAAGACTTTATAAATAATGAGATTAGAATAGAGAGGGAATCATGGCGTCAGGATGCTTTGTTTTTTTTTTTTTTTTTTTTTTTGATCGTCGTTTTCTTTCTTCAGCCTCTGTTTAATTTTGAACACAGCATATATAATAATCCTTGCATTACATTGTTGTTGGATTAAAAATTATAATATATTAGTTCTATATTAAATAAAAAAAGAGTTAATATATTAAAAAAATTTATAATTTATCGATTTAAATTTTAATTGAATTTACTCCGTCAAAAGAAGTGGACCGTCTGGCAACAATTACACTGCGCCATGTTCGAAGATAGGCTACAGGGCATTCTTTTCGGTAAATAAATTTTAGAAGTAATTTTAAGGTATATTTGAGATTGTTTATTGTAAATAATTTTTTTAAAAAAATATTTTAGAAATTTTCAAAAAATGAATTTTATTTTTTATTTAAAAAAATAATAATAACTAATAAAAAAATGTAAAAGTTTTTTCAACTTTTAAAAATTTTAGTAAATATTTTATAAATTTTATTAAAAAATATATAATAAAAAATTAGAGAAAAAAAACTCTCCTTGACGTGACCTACTGTTTCCGTATGAAATGAAATGATTGCAACTAGAATCTCTAAGGCTGGGCTCCATTTTTTTTAACTAACTTGCAGGAGAGGTGTTAACCTGAGTCAGTAGAAGAAAACCTATATTCTTTCTGACCGAGATAATTATTTGATAAATTATGTTTCTGTGTTATTGTTTTATTTCACCAGATGTAGGAAGAGTTTTCTCGAAAATGAGTGTATTTCAAAATTATTTTGAAATGAGTCATATTATTTTATTTAAAAAATATTTAAAATAATTAATAATAAAATCTCATAATATAAAATTTTATACTTTTAAATTAAAAAAATTATTATAAAATATTTAAAATTTTAAAAAATATAAAATAAAAAATTTTGAGTGGAAAAGAGATTATAAGTCTAGCTTAACGTACACTAAAATGCAATCAACCACAGGAGACCAACTTCAGCTATAGTTCACTCAAGACGTGTTTCAATTCACCGGAATTCCAGTTTTTCCTGCATGATTTAGGGTTCTGGTGAGTTCTCGTGTTTTAATTGCATATGAATCTGAGAATTGCAGTTTTTCGTTACTGTGCTGAATTCTTCGTCGAACTCTAATTTCAGTGTTCATTTTCGCGAGATCTTCTTTTCCTTCGAGCTACTGCGCGTCTGCTCTGGCGAGTCGGCGAACTTCTGAAATGTCTGGTTGTAGGAATCTGAAATAAATAAAAAAAAAGCTATTCCTCTCCTTCTGAGATTTTTTTATCGGAAGCAGGCAAAGCTTCTTGTATACGCTGTTCGCTCTTCTCCTTCTTCGTTCCCTGTGTCTCTCTTTCTAGAGCTCGAGAGATCGAAGAAGTAAAAAAAATCCGATTGAGTTCTTTTCAACTCCAATTCGATTAATTGTAGCAATATGAAAACTCGAGATTTCATCAATCTACTTCGACCTCTCACCGCCGTCACTGTCGCCGACAATGTCGCGATTTCTCGTGTCTGATATCAACAAGCTATCGATTCATTTTCTAACCTTGTTTCTCATTTCCTCGTGTAATCAATCGTTTCAAGGTTTGATGCTTTCGTAATTAACCATGGCAATCAAGTTAACTTCTCACTACCTCGCTTAAGCTTATGCTGCTACAGCTAGTCTCCGTTGTGGCATTGCTGCCCGAATACTTGTGATTTCTTCCATAATCCTACTGTCGCGCTGTTTTATTCTCTAATCAACGTTCTGCCAACACCAATTCACTGTCGAAATCATCTCAAGCGAGTCGAGCAACTCGTCAGTTAGTTATTCTGGCGGTTTTTGTAGATCTGTAGCTGTTTGTCCCTTTGGTGAACCACCATCAGCAATGAGATCGAGTATTGCTATTGGTATGTTCTTTGTGATGGCGCCTTCGTTGGGTTCGGGATCAAGCACAGCTGCCACTGCTGGATTTTTGTGTTTTGGGGTTTTCCTCATCGTCGGTGGGGATTAGGTTCAAGCCTTTATTGCTGCCATTGTTAGTTCTCTTATGTTCATATTAGTAGCATGTTATTAGTTCACTTGTGTGCAAACTCATTGATGTCTACTTGAAAAAATCTGAATGTTTACAGATTCACAATGAGAAACTGCTGGTTAATGGTATTATCCAGGACTAGGAGTTTATCCTTGAGCCTCTTGCCTACGAGATGGAATCTGTGTATTCTTCTTTCAAATCATCAATTTGTTTAAATCTTGCATTGTTTATATGTTTGACGGCTGTGATAAATTATGAACTGAGCTGCTTTGAGTGGAACTTTTTGGGCTTGATTGATTCTTCTAAATGATAGATACCATACTTGCCTATTTTGCTACTGTTAAAAGTTTGTAAATGACATTTAAAATTTCTCATTGTTAACTGTAAATAACACTCGTGCTGTAATCTCAAGGACATGGCTATTTGTATTAGATTGACTACTTAAATGTAATACTTTCTGTTGTTAGTTTGACTAGTCATATTGTAGGCAATAGATGTGTGCTTGTTCTTTAGCAGTATCATGCGTGTCGATTAGTTCTTTTCCTTACTGATTTAGATTGTTCTTTCTTGCAGTTTGTGCTTGAAGGGTGTGTATTTGTGTTGTGGCATATAGTTATGTCATGCTAATTATCATGTTAGTGGATAGAAGTATAATATATTTTATAGTATGTAATATTGTTAATATAAATATAATGTATTTTATGGCATGTCCAAATGTAATTCCGTTGTGACGTTAACGTAATATAAATACAATATAGGTATGAAGTATGAAATAATATTATGTAATATAAATTTGATATATTTTGTGGCATTTAGTATTGTAATGTCAATTTTTATATTTTGTTATATTATGTTATAAGTGTTAGGTATAAATTTATAATTTGTATTAGTATTATTAAAAGATTATATTTTGTATGGATAGGTTTATTATACAACATAAAGTATTAAGTTAAATTGAGTATGTTATACAATTATTAAATTTTATATATGAAATATAGTTGAATTTTATCTAAATAAGTAATTAGCAAGATTTATTTTTTTATTTATAAATATTATATATCACTTCTAATTTAATTTATTTCTCACTTTCAAATAAAATTGAAACACAAAAATTGAACTCCACTTCCAACCCACTTAAAAATCAATTGAAACATAAAAACTGAACTCCACTTCCAACCCACTTCAAAAACCAATTGAAACACAAAAACTGAACTCCACTTTCAACCCATTTTCAAGAAACTTCACTTCCTATTTTTCACTTTTACGAAATTCAGTTACATGCATTTGAAACATGCCCTCAATGTGGTAAACTTTTCAATCTTTTCTTTGAGTCGGTGGACCTCGTACAATTTGCTAACTCAATAGTATATTTTAACAATTCAGGCAAGGCTACTTCAATTTAATTAGTGATGATAATTTAAATTGATGAATCAATTTAAAATAAACTTATTTAATAATTAAATTAACCACAAGAGACCAACTTCAGCTCTAGTTCACTCAATGTGGTAAACTTTTCAATCTTTTTTTTGAATCGGTGGACCTCGTACAATTTGCTAACTCAATAGTATATTTTAACAATCCAGTCAAGGCTACTTCAATTTAATTAGGATGACAATTTAGATTGATAAATCAGTTTGGAATTGACATATTTAATAATTAAATCAAATTCGTTCAATATTAATCTAATTTATGAATTTCTACGAATCAAAATTATTAATTCTAACCCAATCTATTAATAAACAGATCAAATTCGAATCGATATATTTAATAATTAAAATTACTAAATTTTAATTCTACACTCTTAAGCTTTAACGAAATAATAAAATTAATTAGGATGAAAGTGCATGATATTCTTAGTGATAAGATATAGTAAATGTCCGTCAAAATATGCATTTTAAAATATTTTTATTGGTCCTTTAAATATCCAAAAAAATTATTTTTATTTTTTGAAAATATATGATGATAGTTAAAATTTTATGATTAAAAATACACACTAATAATTTCGATAATAATTTTGATAAACATAACTATCTAATAAAATTCTGATAAAAATTTTTATACCAAATCTAAATTCATCATTAAAAAAATACCTACGTAGTAATACTTTCGATAATATTATAATTATCAACTTATATTACTTTATTAAGGTATAAAAATAAATAAATAAATATAAATATAATATTCTAATAATTTATAAATTATTATTATTGATTACTTTTATTTTTAATATTTTATTATACAGTAAGAAAAAATCAATAGTTGTTTTTTCAAAAGATGACAATTCGAATTGATGGATCAATTTTGGATTAATTTAAGTCGATCGATTTAATAAACGAATCAAATTCGTTCTATTCTAATTCAATCCATATATTTATATGGGTCAAATTTTCTAGCTCTAATTTTAATTAAATAGATTAGTTTCAGATTAAATTTTTGAATCGGATCATATATTACCACCCTAACTTAATTAGAGCCTATTTTAATTATTAACAAACTCCTTTTTTTAGATTTTGAATTTGATATCACGTATTTTAACTACTATTTCGAACTCTCTTTCTTTATTTTCAATCGAATTCTACATTCATCAAAATTTTACTTTAAACTTCAATTTACATATTTCAAATATCAAGCTGAATTATATTTTCACCAAACTCTATTTTTATGAGATGTTTCAATTACCACCAAACTCTACTTTCTCAATTTAGATTTTAATTTATATATTTCATGTATTTTTATTACTACTTCGAACTTTAGTTACATCTCAATAATCGAACTTTCTCTATTAAAATTTTATTTCAAACTCTACTTCATGTATTTGAATTGTCCTTTCAAAATTTATTTCTACCACACTTATTTTTAAATAATTTAATTTCATAAAATTAAATTTTATATAATAAATATTACACAATTTTATTTTATAAATTTTAATTTGACAATATTCACTTTTATATTGTTGAATCAAAGCCCTTCATTCTATTGCATCGAATCACATGCACAAACACAAAAAAAACTACCAAAAGAGAACATAGTAGAAGACAATAATTATGGTCGGCTTGGGCCTGCAGCAGCTTTGGAGTGAAAGCAAAGAAACAACAAAAGGAAGGCAACACTATCATGTACCTCTCTATATCCATGGTATTCATAATAATAATATTCAACTCAGCCAACAAACTGAAACCAAATTCAAAATTGAACATCACCACAGAAAACGAAAGGGCTGATGAAGAAACTAATAAAGCCACGCAGATAAATTCCAACTTTGGACTTCCCAACTGAGGCAACTGCATGCCGAGATACAGGACCCACACTGCTCTTCCTCTCCTGTTTTTGTTTCTCGATGTTTCTTAGTTATTACAAGTAAAAATATCTTCTTTTTACTTTATTTTATTCGTTTTCCACGCTGCTGCTTGCTGTTTATATAGACATTTCAGGTTGCTTAAAATAACAAATAGTTTAAGATAATATTTATTTAAAGTTTTTTAAAAATAAATTAATATTTTAAAATTTAAAATAATATATATATTATAATAATTATTAATTTATAATTTTTTGATACTAAAATTACTTTAATATAATTGTGAATTATTTATTAAAAAATAAACATAGTAGTCTAAGCACTGTCTAGCCAACTTTGGGTATATTATTTACATTTCAAATTGAATTTTAATGTTTAGTTCATTTTAAATCTAAATTAAACACAAAATTAAAATTAAAAAGTTTCTACCAAAAATTCACTTTCAAAATTTAAATTTTAAAACTCAAAAATTTTACTTTAAGACAAAAAATATATAAAAAATTTATTTTTTATTAAGTTAACTTTTAATTTTAAATTAATTTTTTATAAATTTACTTAAATTAAAATTAATATCTAGATAAACACGTATTTTATAATGAAACCAGCTGCTTCTATTGTTGTTGGTGTTGAAATTCATGTTTTTTTTTTCTTTCTTATATTATAGATATCAGCATCAAATGAATGATCTCAGATTGTTTGTTTTAATAAAAATCCACCACCGCCCAGCTTGCCACCCAACGCAATCCTTTTCTGTCCTCTTCCCCTTATAACTAACTACTTCCTCGTTCAACTCTCGAAAACAAAATCAAAACCTGCCCAGCCATTGGCTCCCTCTCACTCCCCTGATAGCCCGTAGAACTTCCAAGTTGGATCGTCGCGCTGTACTCTTTCTCTGTCTCTGTTCTTCGGCCGCCCGCTCAATAATCTCTTTATCTTTGTAGTTGTTTTGATTTCTTTTCAAGTTTTTCAGCAATGGTTTCTTGAAGTTTAACTTGCTCTGTTTCTGTTTCTTCTGCACCATTTTTTTTTGTTTGGTTACTTCTGGTGCTCGTTTTTGGATCAAACAAAATATATCAGACACTTTTTTTCCAAGTCTGAGTTTTGGTTCAAGCTTCTTCTTCTTCACTAGAGCGGGCGGCCAAGAATTTTTTGTTTCTTGGTTAATAAAGCAATGGAAGGGCAAAGTAGAGGCAGTAGGAGGTCCGATAAAGCTCCGGCGATGGAACGTTTAGAAGAATCTTCAAGGCAGAGAAGAGCCAAAAGCAAAGGCATACCACAACAACAACTATATTATCCATCAATGACTTCCAGTAACCAGCTACAGCACGGCGCGTCGGTTTTTGAAGACGCGCCCGCTGAACTAGGGAGTCCTCTCAAGAAAATTAAAAGCCCTGAGCACCAACAGCATCCTTCTTCTGCTGCTTCTTCTTTGAGTAATATTACTACTACAGCAGTTTCAGGGCAACCTTTGATCTTTCCTTTTGCATACGAAACAGCTCATCAGCAATCAATCATGGCAGCTTCTTCATCGCTTGACCTCCTCAGGTCATCTAGTCACCATCAATATCAGCAACAAGGCCAGCAGCAGCAGCAGATGATTTCTTTCGGACAACAAAGTAGTCCTACTTCTTACCCGATAACAGCGTCTCCCCAAATGTTCAAGCGGAACCCTGCTGTGGGTATATCATCTTCATCTCAGCAGCAGCAGCAGCAGAGATATCAAGAACATCTAATGCAGTACTGGAGCGAAGCCCTCAATCTCAGCCCTCGAGGATATCCGTTAATGGCAACTGGACTAGAGCCCGGAAGGCCGCTATACCCATCTGCCTTCCGTCCTCCGCTACCAATATCGATGCTTCCAACGGTAGCACCAACGAAGCTTTACAGAGGAGTTAGGCAGCGGCACTGGGGCAAATGGGTGGCTGAGATAAGGCTGCCACGCAATCGCACGCGGTTGTGGCTAGGCACGTTTGATACGGCGGAAGACGCGGCGCTTGCTTATGACAGGGAAGCGTTCAGGCTTCGCGGCGAGAACGCTCGGTTGAATTTCCCGGAACTTTTCCTTGGAAAAGGTCGCAGCAGCGGGTCAACTGATCAAGGTGGTCCTTCTTGTTCTTCGTCGTCTTCTTCTGCTCCACCTACTCCAGAAGAATCCCAAGTTCAACAAAGAGGCAAACAAGTTGCAGAAACTCCTTTAGTAACTCTTCCACAAGTCCCTGAAGCTGCGGTTGAAGAATTGGCGCCGGAGCAAATACAACAGCAGCAGCTGTCGACGGAATTAGTATGGACAGACGAGGCATGGTATAGTACATGGGGACCAGGTAGTTCTGTTTGGGACGATATCGAAAGCGCAAACAGTCTTCTTCTTCAATCTCGGCTTGCAGAGCCTGCAGTCATACACAATGCTCCTCTTCCCCCTGTTGTAACAACTCATCAAACTACTTCTTCTTACATGGACATTATCACTACCGCTTCTCCTTCTCATACTTCAACTACTTCTTCTTCCTCGTTCATATGGAAGGACTCTTGATTCATTCCCCCACTCTGTTTCTATTTCCCTTCTTGCTTTTTCTTGCATTTGCATTTTTCAATCATCATCTTAATTCCATCTTTAGGTGTTTAGAGATCATGAAGCACATAGGGTAAGATCATCACATGGTTGCAAATTTTTACAAGTCAGCCTGTGATACAATACTCAAGGTAGCTAGCTATAAATAGCGGGCCACATAGGAAACATATTCTCCTGCTTCTGTTGTTTGACACATACTTGCAATCCCCCTCTTTATCATCTTTAGGCTCTTTTATTTTGCATTCGTCAGGTTAGTTTTTGAGTTGACCATTAAGGTTTCTTTCATCAAAAAACTTTCTCCAAGTTTAACAACTTCAAGAAATGATCCAACCTGTTTGGCTGATTATTTTTAAGCCATGACAGAGCACGGGGTTTTCTTCATCTTCTCTTTACAGGAAAGTAAACTGAGAATCCTGCAGCCATGATTCCAGTCTTGATGCTTTCAAGTGTTCATATATATAACTGTGCGGTCAATTTCTTTGTATAAGGCCGGTGTGACAGAGGAGACAGTTTTGTGCTCTCCCCTTCTCCCCAACTTTAGCTACTGCAGTTCTTTTTAAGTACATAGATAATAAGAAAGTTGTACTGCACAAACAGAGAAGCTTGTTTTCAATATGATCTACTCCTTTTTTAAATCAATATAAATCTTACAGCTTAAAGGAGTTAATGAATTTGCATGTTAAACTAACTACAATTATATAAGCTCTATCCATGCTCATCAAGGAAGGAAGAACATTTTAATATTGTTCGTCATGAATCAAATATGTTATTGATAGCTGATGTAGCTATTTTTGATACTTCATTACAATGTCCTTTTGAATAATTTTTTTTTAAAATTTTTGTTTTTTAAAATAAATTTTTTTTTTACCTAAAAAAAATTTTAAAGTAAAAAAATAAAAAATTATTACTATGTAGAAATTTGTGTATTTTTTAAAATTTTAAATAAATTCTGTAAATATTTATAAAAATATATTAAAAATATAAAATTAAAAATTGTTTTTAAAAATGCTTTGCCAAACGCCTCCCTTAACAATTTTTTTATTTTATTTTTTCTTTTTCAAAATATTTTTTATAATATTATAATAATTTATTTTTAAAGATTTAAAACATATAAATGAATTGTAGAAACAGCTTATTTAATAAGGAACAATTTTTGAGGAAACACAATCAAACTCGGTCCTTAGGGGCTTGTTTACTAATATATCAAACTAAAAATTTTTAAACACTCTTTTAAATTAAAATAAATATAATTTAAAATAATATTAATTTGCTAACAATTTATTCTAATTTTAAAATTCATCTTTTAATACTAATACAATATTATTTTTTAAAAATATTGTTAATTTTTAATTTATGTTTATAAATTCATTTCTAAAAAATGGGTTTAATATCACTAAAGATGCGCTCTTTCAACTATTTATAATTTAATATTATAAACATTTATTAAATTTTATAAAATTAGAGAAAAATTTTTAGAACGCACCGATCAAATGCGCTTCAAACTCAAAACAAACGAAGTACATGTCAATTTTGGTTTGTCAAAAGTGAAAACAAGATCATGAAGAAAAAAGAGTTGTTTTGGATTTTTGTACCTTTTCTCCGAACACCTGTCGGGCTTCTGAACTTACACATGAGATTCTCATTACTAAAAGTGCTGATACAAAAAATAATTTTGTTTTAATAAATTTATATTATTTTAAATGTTTATAAACTTATATTTTTAATCAAATAATTATACAAAATTGAATTCTTTTTCAGCTATTCCGAAATAGATCATCAGTTCACGTGTAAAAACTGAAACACACTTGTTAGAATTTTGCTTTGTTATTTGGAAGTAATTGATGTAATATTACAGTCTTTTATTTGGGTTAAATATATCTAATAATGTTGAATTAAACTTGAACAGAACCATATTTTTTTTTCTTTCATTTTATTTTATTATTTTTTAGAAATGTGTAAAATTTTATATCGAAACTTAAGAAAATTGCTGACACATTTGTAAAGAACAATAATGGGCTCGGCCCATAAACCCACATGTTAATGTAGGCCTCATTATATTATGCAAGTCAAAACTTTCTTTTCAAATCAAGTACTTAACTATATTGGGATTAGTGTCTTTTAGAGTTGCTGAAAATGTTACGTTTTTTAAAGAATAAATATATATATATATACAAATTTTTAAATTTGTGCTATGTCTAGTGCATGTGCACATTGTTTGGATTTTTGCAGGTAACATTTCCAACTTTCTTTATGTCTTAAAAAGTTAAACGGAACATTTCTTTCAGAATAATGACCCACAGATGATAATTTGTCCAGGATTTCACAATACCAACAACCAAATTTCTGCCTCCATGACCACAAATGGGAAATATGTGATATGTGCAAGTGAGGACTCGCAAGTTTAAATGCGGAGACATGACGATACAGGCACCGGTAGGAGCAAAGGTTTTGTCTCAGCTACACAGGCTTATGAAAAATCTCAGTGTCAGAATGTGAGTTGCTGTAACTTGGTCCATCCAGAGTTTGAAGGGAAGCTCAAGAGCTCAATGTAAAAAGGAGAAGGAGCAAGATGGTGTTTTAGCGGCCAACGAAGAGGTCCTACCCCAGCTCAATGGCAATCAGAACTCATCTGCACCGAGTTATAGGTGCAATGGGCTAACACATCATGAGAAAAACACCAGTGCAAATACAAGTTCTCAGCGAAATGGCCTGAAGAGAAGCTCGTCAATACCAAGCACTGCCCCCAGTGTAATGGGGAGCATTATGATGTGGGGACACCTACGCAAACTAGGTCAGAGTGGGGATTGATTATTGTTACTGCAGGATGCGGCGGTGAGATCAAAGCATACCAAAATTTTTTGCCCTTCCAGTTCTCTACTATAAGTAGTCTTCCTCAACTAGCATATATTGGTTGAGAGCTACGCGGACACATCCTTTCCCATTAGTGTGACTGTAGCTTATTTGTGTATATAGATATATGGGTATATGGTGAGAATTGTAGAATTCACAGGGTTTTTTATTTCTTACTTGTTATCAGCCTGAGTAATTTGTTTCTGTTGCACCAGCATCAGTAATCATATATTGGTAGGTTTGATCCAGGGAGAGGCAAAGCTGTTAGAGAAATGTAGATGAGTTGGGGGTTGCTGCTGTTGCTGGTCAATAAATAAAAATACAAAATCACTGTTATGTGAACATATAGCTGATAACTTCTTAACATTGTAAGGTTTATCTGGCTGCCGCAAAATGGCTGAAGTTGGTTCAGTGTTTCATACTGAGAAGTGTGAAGGCTTCCCCCTCAGCATTGTAAATCTTCTGTTTATAATGTGCCTCTTCCTAGGTAATATGAAAATATTAATGTTGTTTCCATTTTCTTGAACTATTTATTAGTATGATAAAACCTACGCATGACATGTTTGATGAAATGAATTCGTATAGAAAGATTGAACTGATATGTAATATTTTCTTAGTAATTATCAGAAAATAGCTATTACATGAACAGGTTTATGGTACATAACATGGTCATCATTCCGAGGTTCTGCATCCATCGATCCAATAAATCTCTCAACAGTTTCAAGTGAATTAGTGATCTGGTGCAGCTACCAGACCTGTTATGTCATCATCCCAACAGCTCCAGAAGCTTGGAGCAGTAGTATCTAGGACAACTCTACTACTGCTTTGCGGCATCTGACTCAGCTCTGTACCAAGAATCTGATGAGGTACGTTAAAACCTGCAGAAAGTTGCATGGAAAATGAAGCACATGCAGAGATTGAGAAGGGCTCAGTATTGGTCAGGTCGTTAGCAACACTGATTCTGCTATTAGTACTCCACACTGGCTCCATGTCTGTGGACATTATTGGAACCAACGAAGAAGGCAACTGCAGTGATGGTTGCGTGAGAACGCAACTTAGTACATCTGGGAAAAAGCTGTTCATTTCCTGTGCGCGACTGATGCTTAAGGAAAGATGAGGAAACTGACGTGGCTGCTCGGTGTTGGCTGCCGCCTGGCTATTAATGTTGCTACCGCCGGAAGACAAAGAAGTTGAAGATGAAGAGGTGTTCAGGCGCTTGGCCTTGCGGTTACCCCTAACGGGGACGTCGCGGAGAGTTCCACCTTCCGTCCAGTGTCGCTTACAAGCTTTGCAGATGTAACGGGGCTGTGATCGGCTGTAGTTGTTGTAGTAACAGAACTTGGTGTTTGTTGAATTGCATCGCGGGCACTTTAGTGGCGGCGCCTTCTGCTGCTGTGAAGTTCTCGTTCGGGTATTGCTTGCTGGTATGATCTCCAAGCTTCGCCCATTCTTCTTCAGCAATTCCTAAAAACACGAACACAAAAAAAATCAAATTAACTCCAGCAATTAATACTATAATATCTACATGTCTTTGATACCATAGAGAAACCAGTGGTACTCAATGATATGTACCTGAAAGGGAGAAGAACCATCCATCCCATTAACGGAGACTTGCTTCGAATTCAGAACCATAGTAGAATCTTAAAAACTAGCTAGTTATAGAACACTTCGAAGCCACGTAGCTGTAGACTAGCGATTTGGCAAGAGAAGGCAAACCCAAAGCAAGAACAAAACGATCAAACTGTTCAGATCTAGAACAACAAGATCGCAGAAAACTCTTACAGCATCTGATGAAACCAAATTGATCAAGATTGATAGCATGACGAATGAAGCAAGCTGTATATACTAATCTTAACTTGTAAGATCGACCACGCCAAATCTATGTTAAAGCTCTTCAATCTACTCTTGCTGCCAAAATTAATCCCTTCTTCTCTCTTCCTTCTAGTTGCGAATGCAAGAGTTATATATGTCTATTAACATTTCGCTGTAAGGCTACGGTGGAGGGAGAACAGCAAGAAGAAGGTCCGGAAGAAAACAAATACATATGTGGAAACACGTGAGTGCTTATTAAACCCACGAGACTGCTACGTCATTTCCCCTAGCATGTTGCGTTATATGGGCCACACTCTTATTGCTTCTTACTCGCAAACTGTTCTAAATTCAATACAGTAATTGTTTATATTGTATTCGTTCATTGTAGAAGAAGAAGAAAGGCTCTGTTTTGAAGGGTTATTGTTGTAGCGCACGACAATGAAAAGGATTGGAGGGGGAATGGTGATGGTGGGTGGGTTTGGTCGGTGGTGGGCGGCGACGAAATGGGGCCCGCAGATTTGTCGATATGTAGGAATTGTCAAGGAAGCATGGCCCACTAAAGCCTGATTAGCAGAGGGGTTTTGGAATGTGTTTGGCACGCGTTAAAGAATGCTGACGAGCAATGATAGAAGAGGCACCAACGTCATTAGACTGTTGTTTGGACTGCGCCGCCGGAAAGGAGATGATGTTGGTCGCTGATGAACGGGCGGCTTGACGGCGTAGGCTTTTTTTTATTTATTTTTTAAATGTGAGCTTGTTCAGTTGCTGCTTCTCGCGTTTTAAATTAATAAATTTTTTTATTTTTTATATTCGTTTTGTTCGTGAAACATGTCATATATAAGAGATTATGATCATAATCAATGATCATAAATTAACTAGGGATTGTTTGAAAATGTTTATAAAAGAATTTTTTTTAAAATAAAAATATTCTATTTTAAATAAATTTTGTTATTTTGATTTAAAAATAAAAATAAAAATAAGCAATAGAAAATTTTAAATAGAATAGTTTTCTCTAAATTATTGTAAAAAAATTATTTAAAAAATATAAAATAAAAAATTGATAAAATTTTTGTAAAATAGAATGCCAACTTGTCTCCAGGGCAAGTTAGTGTGCAAAAATGACTTTCTCAAAATATTTTTTTAAAAAATAAATTACTGAAAATTAAAATTTTAAAGTAATTTGTAAAACTAGATATAAAAGTCATTCAAAAATGACTTTTCATAAAAAAAAAAGATCACTTTTGAAGTAAAGTAAAAATAATTTGAATAAAATAATTATATTTTTATGGTCACAATACTCCGCCAATCAAATGGTAATATATAGATTCTGCCAATTATGAAGTTCACTGTAGACTATAGAGACGCTTAAAATAAAAAAATTTAAAAAAATGAAACTTTTTGAGAAACAAAATTAGCTTTTTAATCTAAAAAAATAAAATTTTTATACTACACTATTCATCTATAAAAAAAATTTAACTATAAATATATTTTATTTTATTTTAAAACATCGTTCCAAAAATGCACTCTGAAAATATACCCTATAATATGTTGTCAGTAACTGTTAGGTAGAGACTAGCTAGAAGAATCTGCAATGAACATTTGATTTGAATGAGTTACTGCAAATGGTAACTTAGAAAATAAATTATCAAAAATAAAGTTACCACTTTTAATCTAAAACGTTTACAATGATCATTTTATTCGAATTCAAAAAGTGTATACTTCTGATATTTTATTTCTAATACCATAAATTAATTATATGATTATAGTTTCTCATTATATAGGAAGGAAAACATACTACACAAAATTATTTTAATTTATAACTAATTTTCTAAATAAAATATATTTCAATTGAGATCTTTTCCCCCTTTCGTTTAGGTAGATGTTACTTCTGAAAACAACATCAATGATAATATTAAAAAAACCTTAACTAAAATCTGATAATTAGTTATGAAATATCTGGACCAGCCGGGACAGGAAGAGATGAAGAAACTGATAGAAGTGGAATATTTTCCTTATCGGCACTTCAGCCAAGTTCTTCCTATTCAATAGCAATTGATCCGAAAAGTGCCACAGCTGATTCAATGGCTGCCTATTCTAGTGAACAACTAGCTGAAACAAAATGCTTTTCCATTACCGATACCGCCATATAAATCTTATGAACAGTCCAAAAACAGTGATACAGACAAAACAGATACAATTCCTGAAAACGTTATACATGGAGAAGGAATTGAAAAAGTTCTTAAAAAAAAAAACAAAGATCATGGAGGAGAAATCTGAACCAAGAAATCTCATTGGAGGAGTCCCAAACTGTTTGTTGCTCCCACTTTATCACCTTATCCTTCACCTCAACTCCTACAATATAAAAACATTCACAGTTTTTTCCTCACCATTCAATTCAATTCAATTCAATTCAAAACTTTTCCTTTCAATCTACTCTAAACTCTACTTTCTCTTCAAACACAAACACCACCATGGCTCTTCAGGCTTCTTTCCTTTCTTCTGCTTTTGCTACCCAGAAAGAGGTCTGCTCATGTTTCAATTTCCTCGCTCCTATATATATGTTTCAACTTTATTTTGAATCAAGAATGAACTAAAGATTCCTGTTTCTGGTATTTTATTTCTGCAGGCAAAATTGAGTAGCTGTTTGAAGGATTCAACTTTCTTCGGAGATTCATGTCTTCCTGTCCTCAGAAGCAAGGTGAGTCGTCAGTTTGATTTTATGTAAACATTTATGAGTTGATATGAATTTAGTAAAACTAAAACTTTGTGTGTAATTTGCAGCAAATGAATGTTACGTCAATGGGAATTAGAGCAGAAGCAGCAGCAGTGACAACTCCATCAGTAAACAGAGCTTCACAGGAAGCAAAGAAGACGCTAAGAAAAGACAATGTAATAATCACCGGTGCATCATCTGGTCTTGGTCTTGCAACGGCAAAAGCACTAGCAGAGACTGGAAAGTGGCACGTTATAATGGCGTGCCGCGACTTTCTGAAAGCTGAGAAAGCTTCCAAAGCCTCGGGCATGTTAAAAGAGAGCTACACAGTAATGCACCTTGATCTTGCTTCACTAGATAGTGTGAGACAATTTGTTGCCAATTTCAGAAGAACAGGCGCGCCTCTGGATGTTCTTGTTTGCAATGCAGCTGTATATCAGCCAACTGCGAACAAGCCCAGCTTCACTGCTGATGGATTTGAGATGAGTGTTGGCGTGAACCATCTAGGACATTTTCTCCTCGCTAGAGAACTGCTTGATGATTTGAAGAAGTCTGAGTATCCTTCTAAGAGACTGATAATCGTCGGCTCGATTACAGGTAAACATTGATGCGATGAATATAAAACAAACGTCATGAATTCACTCTATGAAATGAACTTCATGCATTTGAAACAATAGATTGGTACCTGAAAGTAGTGCATATGCAACTAAATTTGCAACTGGATTCATGAAACGTAACATCTTTCTTCCTTTTGCTTCCACATTGTGAGAAATTTATACCACTAGAGATATGCTAACTAATGTATTTTTACTTCAGGCAACACAAAACATTGGCAGGAAATGTTCCTCCAAAGGCGGACCTAGGAGATCTTCGAGGTTTAGCAGCAGGTTTAAGCAACCAGACATCGACCATGATCAATGGTGGAGAATTTGACGGAGCCAAGGCTTACAAGGACAGCAAGGTCTGCAACATGCTTATGATGCAAGAGTTCCACAGGCGTTACCACGAGGAAACAGGCATAATATTTGCTTCGCTATACCCAGGATGCATTGCTACCACAGGCCTCTTCAGAGAACACATTCCTTTGTTCAGAATCCTTTTCCCTCCTTTTCAGAAATATATTACCAAGGGTTTTGTCTCTGAAGAAGATGCAGGCAAAAGATTAGGCCAGGTATACATATAGCTTGTAGTGCAACATTACAAAATTTTCTTTCTCATCTTCTACAATGGTCGTGAGTTCCACCCGCATCAAAGACAATGCCTAATTCTCGAGCGCCAATTTGTAATATATATTTAGTCAATGCATAAACTATTTGGCTAATTTTGGTTTTTTTATATATGTAGGTGGTGAGTGATCCAAGCTTGACAAAGTCTGGAGTATACTGGAGCTGGAACAAGAACTCCGCATCATTTGAAAACCAGTTATCTGAAGAAGCGACCCAGAGAAAGCAAGGAAAGTTTGGGAGCTCAGTGAGAAACTTGTTGGACTTGCCTGAACAAACTTTTTGTAGTGGATCTAAATGGTTCTGGTGTGACGAAGAACTACATAGTTGATTCTTGATTTAGAGATTTTTTCAGGGATGAGGATGAAGGATTTGCAGGTGTCTGTATTAAAAACCAGTTTGCATCCATGTTTTCAACCTAGCATCAATAGCTTGCAACTGAAATCTCAATTAACTGAAATCATGCATTCCTGAATTGACTTGAATTCTTCTTAAATTTCTCTACACCTGCAAAACTCTATGAAAGTTCTTTTAACTTGCTGGATAGATGTTCATTGAAAGATAAGAAAATTCATTGATATTGCGTAGCACTTCAGGTTCACAAAAACAGGCCTTCTTTTTTCTTTTATTTCTTCTTTTCTGCTACTTAAGAAACTGCAAGCAGTTTTCAACTTTCAGCAACAGATATGAGAAAATAACAGCAAACCACAACGGAGAGAGCTTGCATATCTCTCTGGTAGGCAGTCAAAAACGAAATCAGACAGTGATAGAGAATGACAATATCAGAAAAAGCAACATCCCTTTGTACTAGCTTGCAATGACAAGAATAACTCGGAGTAAAAGAATTTTTCGCTCAACTTCCAGGAGAATTTGATATTTCAGTATAACTTGAAACTTCTCAACAAGTCATGTTACATGGGAAAGGCTCTGTGCACAACATATACCACAGTTACACTTTAAGCGCTCCCCGAATGAAAGTTGTAAAAGAATGTGCACACTTCAAGATTCTGGATATGCAAATAGCTACCGTTGCCTTCCCCTATATACACCCAGCCACTCTCTTGATCAAAGAAGAAAAACGAAAATGTCATTCCACTCATATATATAATCACAACCTACAACCAGAATCAAGATAAAATGGCCACATCCAACTTCAGATTCACAGTAGAGCCACTGCATCATTAACAACTGCATCTTCAATGATTGAACACATTATGTACAAGAGCAAAACCAGAAAGCACTAAGAGTTCCAAGTCTGTGAGTCGAAGAATGGGGGCAGTTGATTCTTGGGTGCAGTCTGCCACTCAAGAAAATTGGCAGATCAATATTGCAAGTAGTATACAGAATTGACTCACACTGTGCCGCAATCTTGTACATTGTATTTGAGTAATTGGATTTGGAACATAGACATATGTACCAGTCCACTGCAACCAATAGCTATCCCCAAGCAAGCTCAGATTATGTGGAGATATTGACGTAGGCAAGAATCTGAAACGGAAACTCCACACGCCCCCGAAAACCAGAATATAGAAGCTCTTGCTGATACTACCTGAAGCAGCCAACAGTAATATCTAAACCGAACCTCTGCAGAATTTGCATCGAGAAGAGGACTTTGATTCTTACCAACATCCATCCTGCCTTCCTGTCTGCATAGATAAATGCTGATGCAGAGAATATAAAAAAAAAGGGGTGAAGAAGCTAAGTTAAGGCTGTGAGAAAATGCACAACCATTGTGCAGGGACCAACTCCTCTCCGTAATGATTTGCACATAAACTTTTGCTCTTTGAAGCCAGGGAAGAAACAAGGCCTAGGCATATGACATAACTTCTGAAAAGGACAACCCATACCCATGAAAAAATATTTCTCCAGCATCTTGCAGAAGAGTAAAGGGGCACCAAATATTTCTGGTGAAGCTTGTGTTTGTTGCTGTGAAAGATGCCAAATGTCATGGATTACCTACATGATGATGATAGATTTCTTTGCAATGCCTGAGAAAGCACCGCATTTAATCGCTTGTTTGAATATCTATTGTGCGACCTGCTCCAATACAGTCATAAGCAAAGTGGTGAAGATGGTTCAAAGTAAAAAACATGGCAAAAATCTACCAATGAAAAAGTAATAAAAATATTAGGCAAAAAGCTAGTCCTACATAGCAGTGAGACTTTACTAGCTTAACTTTTACGAAGTGACCAAGAACTTCCATTCTTAGGATCTTCCTTGACACTGCTAAGCTCTATGATATATTCATCCTTTTATATTGGATTTCGGCGTAAGACTACCTTGAACAACAATGATCAATAAATAGCAACATCTCCGCATAGAACATACAAACAAACAAAGTTAAGAGGTAATTCGACAAAGTGATAGCTGAGTCAAATTTCAGCCAAATTATGCCTCATTTGTTATTTTTATTGCAGATAATTTCCTCAAGACAAGGACACTTTCCAAGACGAAAATCTGTTAAACCAAATAACAATTGAACTTCATAGGACATGTATGTCTAGTATATATCCTAAGGGAAGGATATGCAACACCAGTCCTATCATTCCCAAGAAAATACAATAGCTCCCGAAACTTCAGGTTAACATGACAATTCTAATAGCTATAGTCATAAATACACACCCCTTCCTAAAATGTTATAGAACCATCAGCATTCCTGCTTTTTAATCCATAAGCTTTTATCTAAGAAGAAAACAATTCATCCTATAGATAGAACTTAGCAGAAAAAGACACCACCTTGTTCCAGTTTGACAAACAACTCTAGAGAAAATATCAGCAGCTTAGATGATTTGCCCATCAACACCCCAAACTAAAATCATAAAGTACAAGCTACAAAATTCATTTGAAGTTCTTTTTGGTTTAAGCAATAGTAATGCTGGATAAGTTTGCACAAAATAACCATAGATGATACAAGCCATAGATCTAGTTACCTTGGAGAACCTGATTGTTTAGGAGCAAATTGCCCAAGCATGGACTTCAAGGTCCCAAGTGCCTCCTCAGCAGCCTGAATAGAAGAAAGATAAAATTGACTTGAATTATAAGATAGAGCGTAAATAAGGAAACATATGTCAAAAAACACATGCGTATGTCGAATTTAAATTCACCAAAGAACTCACACCTTAAGCCATCCTTATTGGAGAGTAACAGTTTTTGTACATAATTTCAAATAACCTATTTAGGTTCTTTTTACTACAAAACCAACTGCTGGGACATATATGCAATCATCACCAGAGAAGGACCACAAGTTCCTATGTCGCTTCCTGAGAGGTTTTAGTGAAATCTTGAGCACTGAAGATATCATGTGACAGTCTGTATAACATTCTTTTATGACCATATTAGATGTTGCTTATGTTGATAATAAAGTGTAGGTTCGCTTTAAAGGTCTCCTGAAAATGTTAATAGTAGAACAAGAAAGTGTGAAATGAAGATGAAGGAGTAGGATATAGATGCAAGCACTGCAAAAATTCAACCCACGTCAAATATTCCAAGTGGCCCTTAACACTACTAAAAAATAGCTAACAATAAAGAGTGCATACCTGCATAATACGGCAAGGCACCCAAGTGCTGACTCATCAACTACATAAGTACATAATACGGAACTCAACTACGAAAATACATACAGGGACTCACCATAAAGTTTAAAAGCATCATTTATAGTAGGTTTATCAAACAAAGAAGTTCGTCCCCAAATATAAACAGCAGACGAAGATTTAAAAGGACACATTATCGAAAACTGACTTCAGAGGCTGAAAATGAGAAATGAAGATTCTGGGGGGGAAAATGTCTCAAAAAGGCTTCTTTTTCTGGAAGTTATTTTTGGGGCTTGATTTTGCAAATCACATAACTTCTTCCTTCTTAACCTGAAGCACTAGCCATGTTAAGGATCCAGGAAAAGACACCACTGTGTCTACTGACAAAGATCAGAGAGTGAGGGAATAAATTAACAATGTAAAACCACTACTCTATAAAGTAAC
Organism: Acanthochlamys bracteata; assembly: GCA_019914995.1. Classification (NCBI taxonomy): domain Eukaryota; kingdom Viridiplantae; phylum Streptophyta; class Magnoliopsida; order Pandanales; family Velloziaceae; genus Acanthochlamys; species Acanthochlamys bracteata. The sequence goes on from CM034126.1 coordinate 4,410,694, forward strand.
TAACCTTATTTGATTAAATTCCAAGGAACCAAACTTAGATGCATGCATATGAAGCATTGACGTCAGAGTTACATTACCACAGACATGTAATCTTACCTTCATCGAATGAATACTTAAGCTAAACCACCACCTAAAGAACTAAGTAGCAGAGCAAGCTACATGACTGGATTTGTCATAAATTTGGAAGAAGGTTTACTATATGTATATATAATTTATACCAATAAAAAGGCCAGCTAAAAAAATCACAGGAACTTTTATCATCTCATCCTCCTATATGAGCAATTCTATAGAACCACGGTGAGTGCTTATCCTTGAAATTAGGAGTATGAACTTTCTCATGTATTCCTCTGTCAGATGCTTTAGAACTCTTTGAGGTTAGTCTTATTTGCATTTACTACTCACAATTCAAATATTGTTTTAGCAAATCAATATAGAGTACTCAAGTTAATAGTTAATACCTGCAGCTTAGCCTGTTCCCAACTTATTCCTGATCCTCTTCCCAAGATTTGCCCAGCTATTTCAACCTGACATTATCATGACATAAAGATCATTACATATTATAGATAGCAAGGATCACTTGGCTCAAAAGGATAATTTCATACTTTGTGGACTTGAACAAAAATCTTGATTAAGCTTTTTACATAAACGACTACAGGCAACATTTATTTGGATAACCCTCAAATTTGGAAAAATAGTCTAATGTGTGACTCAAAACAAACATGCATAGGGAAGCCAATGGCTTTTATTTAAAGTACATATACTTTTATAACAATATATGAACATACATCGAAGATGAGTGCACAGCGGAAGAAGCAAAAGAGATAGATGAGACTAATAACCTGAGCTTGTACTTCACCATTGCTTGTCAAACCATTGGAAGGTTGATGCTTGAAAACTAAATTAAAACCTTCTGCAGTGCACTTGAAAAACCAAATAACGGAGATTCCCAATCATTTCATTGTCAGGTAAAGCATATTGCACAACTTAAGGTTGAAGAAAAACTCACGAGATCCTTAAGAGCAGAAATAGAAGCAGGAGAAACTTTTGAGCTATCTAGCCTCTTCTCCAACATCAGGGACTCTTCTGAACTACTTCCTACAGGTCGACCCTCCTCCTTACTTATTGTATATCCGAAAGAGGTTTCAGTATTCACAAACCCATTTTTCCCTGGATAAGAGACTTCAGGCAAAGCACCACATAGATACTTGTCTGCAGTAGCATACAGAACATATCAAAACGATGTAGCGGTAAAATACATGGCAATACATATTACTTATAACATGAAAGTGCTATCATGTGGAGACCATATCTCCCTTTACCAACTACGACAACTTAGGGCATTCTCCAAATGCACAAAACTTCAAGAGAGAAGTTGTTAGCATTCTCATTCAAGAAAACACAGGCAGCTACTCAAGAATCAACCAATGACTACAAAAAAATTCCTACAAACAAATTCTTACACGATTCCGAAAGTCATATTACCTGAATAATTTTTTATCGAGTTACTTGCATCCAGATAAAATAAATATAAAATGACATACATGCACATGCAATCCATTTCATTGCACCTATATCTTTATAAAGAGCCGTATGCTTACTTGCTAAAAACCGAAGAGATTTTTCAGCAGCACGCTGCTGTGCAACTCTTCTTGTTCTACCAATTCCTTCACCTATCTTTTCTCCAACAAGCCAAACCTGAAGGGATAAGGATAAGTTCATTAAGAATATTACTTATCAAACAAGTAAGAAAATGGTAAAATTAGCCTCAAGAACTCGATGTGCATAAGAAGCCAGTGTGAAACAACTCTGCTTTGAACAGTTTAGATACTTATATTTATGCATGCCAACACAAATTGGAAACTTGTGGTACTCTTGAGCAACTCAGCATTTAGTCAAAAAAATAAATCTTGATGAATGCTGATGCAGATTGAAACCTTGTGGTATTCTTGATTGAATAACTCAGCATTTAGTTCAACAAAAAATAAACACTCACACTACAAATACAACTGTAACTATTAGGATGCAACCAAGTTACATAAGTGGAATCTGCAAATCAATCCATAGAAGAATCCAGTAAACTCAAAAATAAAGCAGATAGATGCAGGTTAAACCTGTGTAATCAAGCATTGTGCTTAAAACACACCTTTACAGTGATAACTTTAACTCAAGACTTTAAGTAAAATCATCAAGGCGCACATCAAATCAGACAGTAGAAAGATAACATTAATGAGTTATAAGATATAAACCTAAAGACCACTACTTGATACAGTAAGGATAAAAAATACTAATACATAAAGACTGACAATTCAGCAATTGAGAAAGGAAATCCGAACTAGAAGACTAATAAAATAAAACCCTTCTCATAGAGAAGTATATGAAATAGTGGTTCGTAAATAACTTCATAGACATCAATTATGATTGCTGTATTAGGGTAACTAATCCAAACAAATTAGTTCTACCTCAACAGAGAACTGCAATTCTGTTGTATCTGGAAGAGTTGTTCTATATTCCACCTGAAATAAAAAGAGTCAGGACAACCAAAAGATGACACAAGATGCAAAGGAAAAAGGGCAAAGAAAATACAGTATATGCACCTTGCTCCCACACTTGGTAGCAATATCCTGCAAAGCTCCAGCAGGAGCATCAGCATGCTGAGCCGTGGCACAGTCCGGTTCCACTGAGGAATCCCTGTAAGTTGTGGATGAAGTTCTACTTGGAGGCATTTCCTCACCTTCAAGTGTGAAGTACATCAGAAATAAGTACGAATTGCAAGGAATAGAACAGCAAAAGATGAAACCAAAAGGATACATGATGATAGAATCAGCTTTATGCTTAAGAAAAGATATAATCTGCTCAGTTTTACAACTAGGTATGAAGTTTTACCAATCTCCAGACAAGCTAGGATGCTTCAAAATCTCCTCGTTGGAAGATTTATCTATATTTGCCATCAATGAAAGTCCGCTCATTTTCTACAAGGTTTCTCCTCAGTTTTTAGTACCTCCGCACTTCCTTTCCATCTTCTATAAATTTCTTCATTCTACCCACAGCCAGTTATCCATAAATACTTCACATAGCTTGAAATTAACATTATTGTCACAAAGCCAATCACAATGACATACCGCCCTAATTAGTAGTTAATAAGACAACATAGAGAAGTATCCCAGGTATTCAGGACGGATGCAGACAGATCTTCTGAGAAATCAGGAAAGCTTATGCAAGTAATCAAACCAATAAGAACAATGTATATCAATAGAAGGAAAAAAAGGAAAGGTAACCCACTACTGAGACCTTTGCCCTCTTAAGGACCTCTATACCTGTTCAACACTTACAGCCATCCAGAAGTTGCCAAGATGAGGTGCTAAACTAAACTAGTTCATGTGTTTTATAGACATATTAATGGTGTGCGAGCACTTTCTAAACACGTAGGACCACCTTATACATTGAATGAACCTATAAAAGCCTCTTATCAGCACCATAAAGGGAAACAATAACCAAATCAGAAGATACAACACAGACAACAGTAAAGTTAGTGTTGATGGCACTATAGTTATTTCTGCAATGATACCTGGGAAGGAGTTGAAGTTCAACATTAGATTATTGTTTGATCGCAGACGACCATCACCATGCCGTGCCTGAACAACACAGCTAGTGATTATGCAGATTCTAAAGCGTAGTATACTAAATGTCAATTGAAGGCTCAACAAAGATCACCTGAACAGGATATCGGTGGTAATCGCTAATATTTCCGTCAGAGGAAGCAATGTTATCACCGCGAGGAAATGGTGCACTGCAGGATCTCTTTTTGTTATAATGCAAGGCTTCTGATTCCACTGGGAACTCTTTGGCAGCCCTCTTCGACTGCCTTGGGCTAATCTCCTCATTCAATGTGACCCAACCTCCATGTGGCGGCATCGGAGGAACCGATACTTGAAGTGGAGGCCGCACTTGGAATGGAGCTGGAGGTGGTGGAGGAGGAGGCGGAGGAGGTGGAGGAGGAGGATCTCTTATATCTTGACCATGCTGCAATATAAGAAGCCTTCTCCTTGTGTCAGGATCAAGTTCTGATTCAGGGACTTCACCCTCTTCCCTTGCAGGAGAGCACTGCAACGTGACTTCTGGAAATCCAGCTTGAACTACAGGCTTGCCTAAAGAAATAGATTGAGAGGGATGATTTGCCAATCCAGATTGAACTAAAGGCATTATCATCTGAGGAGCTGCCAGAGGCATAGCACTTGAGGAAGAAGACATCACATGCTGGAGGGAAGACATTGACCTCGGCTCAAGGTTATTGACCATCTGAGGAATGGCTTGTATGCCAAAATTTGCACCCTGAAAAAAGTGGAATGAGGAATCAGGAAACCTCTTCTTTTAAAAGCTTCATGATAAATAACGATAGTGAGACTAATAATTAGGCTAATTAAGTGACCTTTAGTCTCCTCTCAACCTCAATATCTGCCATGCCCTCAAATCGGATTGGAAGAGGATCTTTATGTCCATTTGTTGAGGGTGTATCATCCTGAACAAGAAAACATTAAAATTTGTCTAATCTTACTTAACCTTAGAAGTAAATAAAAAGCTTATTAGTTTACCTCCACATAATTGCACACATCAGGAGCAGCTGGAATATCTGTAGTTTCATCTTCATAACAAATGGCGCTTATTCGAGGCAATAAAACTTCATCAAATTCCCTGAAGTATGAAAAACAGTCAGAAGAAACAACCAGTCATATCCACAGCTGGAGTTCCTTTGATGAAAACGATGATTTAGTATGAGTTCAAGAGGTATGAAGACTTCTTACTTGAAGAAGTTGCCTCTAACATTGCATGCAGAGTTTCGCGCAACACAGAGAATTGGGACAGGGATGGTTACCTGTAAATAGAAGTTATTCAAACAATAAGAGCCTCTGCGGAGATAAGATTGACCAATTTCCAAACAGATCTCTCTAAAGCAACCAACTCCAAACATATCAACTTACCTCAGCTTGGGGAGCAAAATAAGGAGCAAATGCAGGGACGACATGAACTCGAGGTTGATCTTTTTCATCCCAAACTTTCAGTCGATCATCAATTACTAGCGCCATCTTTGGATGGCAACTTCCATCTTGAAAAACATTCGGCAATGATTTTCTCAAACCTATCAGTAAAAGGAATTTAGAGAAGAATCAGATTAATTGAACAAAAGATGCATAAAGAAAAACCATTCTTAGGAAAAACTTTGCTTCCCTTTCCTAACCAGTCCTAGAAACTTAAATAATGCAGGGAATAAGTTAAGGACTTAGTGCCCCAAACCCAGTTAAACCAAAGGCTACAACTTACCAGATTTCACACACACTATGCGATCCAAAAGTTCTTTTGAGCTGATTAGATTTGCTTCTGGGTCAAGAAGCCTCCACATCTCCAGGGCGTAATCTCTTTCGGCCATTGTGCATACATAAACCTCAAAACGCTTGCGACCTCTTGCAGTCAGGTAACTTCGCAGATCCTCCCATGCAGGTCTAAGTCGAACAAGCACACTGGTATCACGAATCTGAGAGAAAATGAATACTAAAACCGTATTAAGAACGAAATTTAAACAAGAACTTTTAAGCAGGCATTCCAACAGAAGATTTTCAATATTTCGTGTTTTTTATTTATGATTTTCACAATGTAGAGAAGTATTAACGTAATACACATAGTTCAACAAGTAGATGCCAGCAAAGAGCCACAAAAAAAGTGCCTAAGCATACTAGAGAAAATCATTTGTACAGAAAAGTAATAAGCGAAACTAGAGAACTAGTAACTAATACTATGAAGTCAGTACCTTGGTCCACGAGCCACTGTCATAAGCTTTCTCTGGATTAATAAAATCATGTGCAAATCTTTTTTACTTACACTAAACATTTTCAAAAGGAATCTAATAAGGTATACAGTTTCAAAGATCGATCTTCCAGTGTGTGAATCCAAATTCGTTCTGAAGTATACTAGCATCAAGTCTTAACCTTTCCTCAATCTCATCCACAGAACTTCCTTGTGTGACTTTTTAGCTTACTCTCTTCTATGAATACAATGCCAAAAGGTTAAAAAACTTTTCATTCACCTTTTTCTTTTAATTCTTTTAATCTAACTTGAGCAGAAACCATCATAAGAAAGAAGTTCCAATTATTGCTCTTTTACTTAACCCAAGCAATTATGAAAGAAAATAGACTAAATATCATGCAAAATGCAGCGAATCAACATGGAAAGAGTCCACATACCGCAGGATTGACACGTGTCAGGATGATGTTTTTCTCTTGCAGCCTTATAATTGGACGCGTAATCAATTGATGTGTGTCAGACAAAGGAGGAACAACTTCAGATTGAACTTTGAATACCCTTCCATTATCAACAACTTGATCATTATCTACATACTGTTTCAAAATGGACTTGTCATCCTGATATCGCTTGATCTCAGCTAACATTCCAGTAATACGCTGTGGATCTGATTCATTAGTTGTCTTCTTCTGCAAAGCATCTATCCTGTCTTCAAATGAGCGCATCGTGTTTGCAACTATAAGTGTTTCGTCTAGATCAAACACTATACCCAAGCATCTCAAATTTAGCATGACAAGGCAGGAATTGTACAAGCCAGGGGGAACAATATAACCCCAGAAGCACGCATACTGCATGAGATTTTTCCTTGATGACATGGCTACCAGATGCAGCTCCTCTTCGTCCATTTGAACAACAGCTGTCTGCAAACATCAGTCAAAAATTAAAGAGGAAACTAAATCTTCACCAAATAAAAGTGAATGCTTGGAAAACATTTAAGTCATAACCAACCAAAAAAATGTATAATCTAATTCATAAGAAGGCAATGTAGACATGATTTATTAAGTTTACTGGATATTGATGACACGGATCCTTACACTGGCCACTTAAGCTACAAAACTGTTAGTGAAGTATTCAGCTTCATTCATTATCACTACTAGGAAGATACTAGTCAGGCTGAATTCACGATTCATTCAATGTACAAACGGCCACAATTAAGTACACATTTGAGTGTAACCTGCACGCAATCAACTTTCTGAGGCACAACACATCCTAATAAATAAGAGAAGACAAAGTTCAACTCGATGGCTTGGACGAGTGATGTTATGAAAAATAGTGAAATCTGAAGGCCCAGATCTACATAAACTACCTGAGTTGCTTACAACACACAGCAATAATACATTAGAACTCATACGGTGATTATGTGCGAAAGTTTCTATGAGACCAACATTACAACACAAATATGGCTAAAATTAATGCACCTTTTAGTCTACTGGAAGATATCATGCTGCTTTTAAATACAAACACATATTAGAACATGACATTGTTGTATAGTTACTGCTAACTGATCAACCTTTCCAAGAAAGTAACCTCATTGCTCAAGCCAACTTAGGATAATCTCATTCCCCTAAAATCTACTAAACTATACATATGACGTAGCCTAACAAGCATTCCTAGTACACACCCTCAAGCAGCCACAAGCTCAGAAGCAATCAAATATGCTTTAAGGGATAAAACCCAAAACTTAATAAATTAACGAGCTCCAGTTAGAAGTTGAAGTAGCCACTAAACTCAGCAGTCAAATTTCATCTTTTCTATATAATAAAACCCATTAGGAATCAAATTCTTTCGAATAGCAGTTAGAGCTAATCAACTATCAACTGTCATAGTCAACTACTGAAACATTTATCAGGAAAATGTCTCAACGACCAGAATTTGACAATACATGGTTAACATTTAAAAATGAAATACCACTTCATGTCATCTTATGCATCAAGAAGTCCAAGGAGCAAATATTCCATTAATATTCAGTCCACAATCATCCATCAAGCTAAAAACTAGATCGAATTAAGTAAAATCTTACACGACCTCAATGGTTTACCTCACACACACAAACTATCTACGAATTCCTTATATTACTCCAATTGCTAAAGACATAAAGTGTCTTGAATCATAGGTCTTTTTTCCTAACTAATACCAACAGTTGGTATCATTAAGTAAGCAAAATTCAGTAGCATATTCCCCTGAAAGTGTGTACTAAAAGTTTTGGGTTAAATAAAATACTCCACAGAGGCAGTTGTTTATAACAATAGATGTTCATTAGTTGCATATTTTACAGCCTTAAATTGCTATATTGATTCGAAAGCTCTTATTAAGGAATACTGAAATATATATTAGGAAAACTCAGTATCACCTTTCCTTTAATAAGAGCGATTCAGTCATCGTTCACTTATTAGCTAAAAGATCCTACAGGTTCTGCAAACATTCTACTGTCATCATCATCCAAGTTCTGTAAGGGTTCTATTGTTCGTGTTATACCTTGTTCTCCTGGAGGCAAGTAGCATGTAGTGCAAGCAATGGTGGATTGGTGGAAGACGGGCGTGACTCCATTTTGAACCGAAGACCAGTAGCAGAGATGGTGTGGAGCACCGCCAGCGGCGGGCAGCGTTCACTCGACGGCGACATGTGTGAGATTCGAATCTCCCTAGCAGTCCAGTTGCCATTAGTCAAGTTCCAGTTGTTCCTTGGGTGAATCTCCACTTCTCCCAAGAAAGTGTTTCCATGGTATACTGCAGATTTATACATGTTTGTTTAAAAAGGATCCAAAATTTCCGTCCTCCTTCAGATCATCAACCAGAAAACAACATAATCATCAGAAATCTCCACGCTTGGGTAAGCCATCGTCCATCAATCATTTGATCAAATTTGCGTTCATTCCGTTTCAGTCCCAACAAACAACAGAAAATCACAAATTTGCCTTTTCTGTGCAAAAATTGAGTTCCGATCTTGTCTTCTTTTCTCAATTTCTCCAAGAGTTCACAACAAATTCCAGTCTCCGTGGTTGATTATGTCATGAAAAACACATTGATCCGTTCTCAGAAAGGGGAAATCTCAAAATCTGTCGTTTAAGTAGAAAATTTTCGTGAGATTTAGCAAAGAAAGGTTATAGATAAGAGATTAACGAGAGAAAGAAAGATCGTTAAGGTGTTCGATCGATGAATTCGATTGATTGATTTCTAGGGTTTTCTTCTTCGGCGAGATATGTTCCTTTTGCGGCCGGTGATGGTTGTGTAGTCAGTGGTCGAGAGTTTTTATTTTTATTTTGAGAAGAAATTGAAACCCTAGCTATTACCTATATAGGAATTAGGAAACATTAACTAACAGATAAATAATAAATAGTTGGAAAGTTAATAGAAAGACCGCGAACGAGACCGCACAAAAAAGAAAATTAATAAACTAGTAGGGGTAAAATTGGAAAATTGAGCGTATGGTTTGAGGGAATGCTATGGTGTATTGGTTATTTGAGCCACAACCAACCGGGCCCACTTAGTTGGGCTTTTGTGATGGGGTTATAACAACTAACTTATTTGATTTCAGAACATATTTCAAACGTTCTTAATTTTTTTTTGTCAGATTTTAAATTTTAAATAATTTGTATGTTTTAATTATACAAATAATTTAGAATTTCATTTTCAAATGTATAACTTCAGTTCTAATTTTTTAATCTATATATTTTCTAATACAGTTATATTTTTCAATTTTTAATATATTTTTAAAATTATTAAAATATAAATACTGAACTTTTTTTTATTTTATTTTTAAAAAAATTTTACTTTTTATTTTTTATTTTTACGAAATTCAGTTATGATGAAACACGCCTTTATAGAAAGTTGCAAGTACTTTAGTCGTTGAAGTAATATTTACTTGGTATGAAAATACTCTTGAGGTAAATTGGAAAAAAGATCAATGAAGAGTGGAAATATTTACTTGGTATGAAAATAATGGAAGTTCTCTTTCAGTGTTTTGCTAAAAAATATTGGATGCTCTTTACGGTTCAAAACGTTGGTCAGCATAAATTGCTCTATTTAACTTAGCTTGAAATATCATTCTTTTGTGATTATTTTGATTATAGACTATAGACATCAATTGGAGGGCAGTGGTTAACATCAATCACCTTAACTTATTAAAATTTATTATTTTTTATGACTATTCGAATTATAAAATAGATTATCTTTTATATGGTTTGAATCTTCTTAAATTAGATGCAAATCACAAAAATTGGAAGAAATTAATAATTGCTTGTAATGACGGTATTAAATACCCTTTTTAATTGAGTTTTTACAACTAAATTTTAAAAAAATAAGTTATTTAAAATTAAAATTTAAAAATAACTTTATTTATATTTATTTATTATTCAAAATGGGTTTGAAGTAAAATATGTTGTTTTAAAACTTAACTTTTAAAAGTAAAAGTTTTGGTGAAAAATTGAGTTTAGTGTTTAATTTGATTTGAAAGTAAATTAAAAGTAAAATATTTTGAAAAAAAATTATTTAAAAGTGTTAGTAAATATGCCCAAAGTGTCGTTTAAAATTATTTAACAAAAAAAACTTTTGAAAATTTTTAACAAATAAGTTTATTATTTTTTAATTTATAATAAATTATAGTACATAACATTACTATCTATTATATATATATATAATTATTACTTTTTAGATAAAAAATAAATATCATTTTTTGGATAATCTTTAAAATATATTTTATTTAAAAATTTATTTTATACGTATTTTTTTAATTCTGATCTTATAAAAATTCTTTGCCTAAAAGTTTTAACCTAAGCTGTATATAAACAGTAGCCTGTCCAAATAATTTAAGAAGCGTTCGAAAGTACTTATAAAATAAAATTTTTTAAAATAAAAAATATTTTATTTTTAAAAAAAAAAATTTATTTTTTTTACTTTCAAAAAAATAATAAAAATATGTAATAAAAAGATCTCATTATGAGAATTTTTCTATACTTTCTAAATTTTTTAATATTTTTTTTAATAATTATAAAATATATATTAAAAAATATAAAATAAAAAATAAAAAATTGTGTTTGAAAAATGCAATCTCAAACGCACCTTTATAATAAACTCTAAACGTTAGCATTTGGTATTGCTTACGTTAGAAATAACTTTTTAATTTTTAATTTTATATTTTCTATAAATATATAAAAATCTTTTTAAAAATATAAAAATTTTAATTAGTGAAATTTCTTATTACATATTATTATTATTATTATTATTATTATTATTATTATTAAAAAAAATTTTTCGTTTTAAAAAAATAAATATTTATTTCAAAAAAATTATATTTTAAAAACACTTTTAAAAGCCTCTTAATATATTCTTTGGATTATTATGAACCATTTTCGAGCTGTATTTTTTATATTCTAATGATTTTTATTTTATTTATATTTTTTAATTAAATTTTTATTATATTTATAAAATATAAAAATTTTTAAAATATAAAATCATTTAACGTTATAAATATTATTATTATTTATTTTTAAAATCTTCTAAAATAAACGTCACTAGTTTTATAAAATAAAATAAAAATATTTTTTATTTCAAAAATATTATATTTCAAAATTACTGCCAAATGATCTCTAAATTTTGAAAACTTTATAAAGAGATAAGTTCTATCATTTTTCCGTAAGCATTTCATACTAAGCAACTACTCCACCAATTCAAATCGACAAAAATATAAAACAAACTCCTCCAGCACTACTAGTTAATTATTGACAACCTTCTTCTGTACGTGCAAATCACGTGACTTCAGCTACCTAGGAGGCTAGGAAAGATCTGATCTTCTCTCTTCCCTGCCGACCCAAGCCTGATACAAACCAAGCAGCTCCTCTTCTTCTTCGAATTCTCAAAATAGGGAGAGCTTATGAATCAAAGGAAACCATGATTGCTCGAACCTATGGTCGCCGGACTAGGTCACTAGGCAACGACGACGGCCCCCCTTCAAGCGGTGACAACAACGACTGCGCCGCGGCCGCCGTTGAAGACCTATCCTTCTCTCAAGATAGCTTCAATGATCCCTTCGCTTTTTCTTCTCAAGAACAATCCTTGCCCTACTTCTCTTCACAGGAATCATTCGCTTTCTCTACACAAAATTCTCACTTCTCCCTCGATTCATTTGACGATGATTTAGCTATAATCCCTCCTCCGCCGATGAGGGCGGATTCAGTGGTGGGGAATGGTTCTAAGAGGGCGAAAAAGAGCGGGAGGGGAACGGGGTTCACTAGGTCTGTGTCCGCCGCTGCTGCAGCGACTTTGATGGAGGCAGAGGAGTTTGGGGAGATGATGGAGCACGTTGACGAGGTTAATTTTGCTCTTGATGGGTTGCGGAGAGGGCAGCCCGTGCGGATCCGGAGAGCCAGCTTGCTTTCGCTGCTCTTGGTCTGTGCTTCACCTTCGCAGCGCCGGTTGCTCCGTGCTCAGGGGTTAGTTAAATTTTGCTTCTTTTCTAGATTGAACTAGTTGAATTTATGTATAGCTTTGCGCCTCGTCCACTCCATGCTCAGGGTTAGTTAAAAATTGCTTTGTTCTAGGTCGTACTACTTGAATTTGTATAGCTTTGCTCCTCGTCCACTCCATGCTCAGGGTTTAGTTAAGATTTACTTCCTTCCAGATTGAACTACTTGAATTTATGTATAGCTTTGCACCTCGTCCTCGCCATGCTTAGGGGTTAGTTAAAATTTGCTTCTTTTCTAGATTGAACTACTTGAATTTATGTATAGTTTTGCTCCTCGTCGACCAAATTGCTAGTTTGGGGGAAAACTATGATCCATTTGGGTAACCACTGATCTGTTCCTTATTTCTGCAATTTGAGTTTTTGCAGTGCTGAGCTGAGGATTCTTCATTCGGCTGGTGAATTTGTGAGGAGATGTGTGGTTTTGAGTGGTGGGTGCTAGATATGTCATGGAGTAGTTGGGTATAATCGATTCAGCTAATTACTGGTCATCTGCCGGACTTATTCATCTGAAATTTCTTGAGTTGTGCAGCTGACTTTCTAGAGGTTCCTTGAATGCCTTTGGTATGTGAGAATACTATGATCTTATGGTCTTGAGGGTGTTGGAGTTAAGGACATGGGTTGCAATTAGTGAGGCTTGGGAACAAATTCCCCTTATCTTGTGTGGTTATCCTAATGAATAAGCTGACAACTTTTCACAGGTCAAGTCATCCAGAATGATCTCATTAGCTTAAAACTTGGTGTGTTTCCTGCATTAGTTTGAATTCTCTGGGATTGAGGTGGCTAATATGAGTTTATTAAAAGCACGAAACTAGTCTGAAGTTGATAATTTGCAAACAACTTGCTAAGTAGAAAGAGTGATATTTGTACTGAGAATGTGGGGAATTTGAGAATATGGGGGAGGGGGGAGGTTTCAATTTCTTATCTAATTCTCTTTATAGAAAGAGATGCCGTGTTGATAAGTTTTCTCTCATTGTCAGGTGCTCTTTGATTTTAATTGGCAAATTTCGTGGCACTAGGCTCTAGTAATACTGCTGGGTTTATCACCACATCTTATTTTATTTGCAGGAGTCACTAGAACTCTTATTCACCTGTTTGCTTGTTGACTGTGTGTGTGGTACTTTTGCATATACAAACATGCATGTTCCTCAAGTCTTAATCATGAATGAAGAATTTGAACAATATGCAATCTGCATAAAATGTAACTAATCTTAAAATGAGTGATGCTCCCTTCAAGATCTTTTGCTTGTATATAAAATCCTGAGAGTAATGATTTTGCAAGAAAAATGTAGAATGCTTTTGTATCCCAACATGACCTTTTCCTGGTCAAGAGCTTTACATATGAAAGTCTCATCATAATTCATTTAATATGTTCTAGTTGTATGTAATTCTTATTTTGCTATATGTTTTTAGAATGACAAAGAGGATACTCAATGCTGTAGTGGGGCTTAGTTTTGATGACTCTCCAAGTATAGTTGCTGCCGCCACTCTCTTCTATGTCCTCACAAGTGATGTAAGCATCTATCCTACTTAGCATGAAAATGAATTTCTTGTCCAGATTATGGAACTGTGATGCTTCTATGACAATATGCTGGCTATTGCTGTAATTCCATTAATCTCGTTTGTCGTGGCTTATTGGTGGTGGTGGATGTTGATTCCTTGACATTGGTGGTTATGTACTGTATGCAGACAGTATTTGCATATGTTGAGGGTCCATTTCATGGCAGTTTATGGGTTTGAGTTTGATAGTCATCTCCATGAAATGGTTGAGCTTTACATCTTAACTCTTGGAAGTTGTTTTCATTAGGAATGGCCCTTTGATTTCATTATCCAAAAAAAAGCAACAAGATTAATGGAAGAACTTGTTGACGTTAGGACCTTCTCGTAGGCCTTTTGTCAAGTGAGTTATGAAAGCTAGGAAGGTCAATCTTGTGCACCTTGTCTTCATGTGTTTCGCAAGGCACTTATTCACTTAAGGCTTGGACGTCATAATAAGATTTCAGGACCTCCTGTGAGTTTCTTTTGTTCTGAAGTCAACGATGCAGAACACACACTCTCAAGCATACTCTCAGATTAGCTTACTAGTTAATACCCTTTTGAATGCAAACTCTCATAAGAAGTTTTTTCCTATAACTTTGCACATTTCGAGGACATGTGCACGGGTTGCATATTTTCATATTTACACACATTAAAGTTTGTCTAGGATATTTTCTAAAGTAACTGTGTAATATAAAGAACTGTAATCCTTAACAAGGTTAGATTGTATTTAGCTAATTTGGTGTATAATACGTTAAAGGATTGGTTAGATTGTATTAGCTATTTTGGTGTATGATAAGTTAAAGCATTGGTTGGTGGTTGTTCAGTTTTTGGTTGGTGATCTTGAATTTCAGTTTGGAGTTATAAAACAAGTACTATATAAAAGAAGCTCATCACTATCATCTGGAAGCAGACAGAATCTCATCTTGCAGCTGAATAGGTGAAAATACTCTGTATCTATGCTTTCCTGTGTTTCTTCATGCTTATCTCACAATATAGATGTCATTGGAGTGCTTTAAAAAAAAGAAAAAGAAAAGAATTGTTGGAATGCTAGTTCCTTTCATATTTTCTATGATGTTTTCTTATCGGAAGCTTGATTTACTCAGGGAATTGGGTTAACTTAGTATTTGGTAATGGTTTTCAGGTTCAAGACGCTCACCTGTTGGATTCCCCATCGTGTATACAGTTTCTTCTCGACTTATTAAATCCACCTACAGTGTACTCTGTTGAAGACAAGGTTCCGACACTTGGATCTGAACTTCTAGGGATGCAAAAGCCCAAGCTCTTCGGTTCACTAAGTAAGGAGCTAGATTTCAGCTCCAAAGCAATCATTTCGAAAGTTCATGATATTCTACTGAATTGTAAAGAGATAAAACTCTGCAAGCACACTGATATTGAAACAGAGAGACCAGAACTGAGTTCGAAGTGGATATCTTTGCTGACTATGGAGAAAGCGTGCTTGTCTATGGTTTCTTTGGAAGGCAAGTGTTTATCTTCTTTGTATTACCTGGTTCCTGTAGAATTTATTCTGTGAGCTGTTAGCTCTTTTTCCCCACTTCTTTAAGCAAGTTTGTTACATGTTGGAAGTTCAGCAGCCAAACAGAGATTTATGATTCTCGTGACAAGTACTTTGTAGGCTGATCGTGTTCTTAGCAAGGGTTTTTGTCCCAAGGATATATATTCCATACAGTTATGGTGATATTAGTGGACATTAGTTACCACAAGTTTTTCAATTTCCTGGCAAAAACTTACTTTTATTGGTAAACCTTTTTTCCATAAATATCCTAAATTGCACATTTTCCCCTCTCAAGGTTTACTTGCAAAAAACTATTAATTCATCCTCTTCTAGTTCAATCTATGGAAATCAATGATTTACATAGGTTTGATGACTGGAGGTAGTGTTGCTTTGATATGCTATTAATGCATACATAAATTGATTACCAATTGGATGTGCAAGTACTAGTGCATAGTTTCTGTACTTGATGCATTTGGCATTCTCTTTCAGATACATCTGAGACAGTAAGAAGTGTTAAGGGACATTTCAAAGAAAGGCTAAGATATTTTGGGGGTTTAGATGCAATTTTCAATGTCGCAGCCAAATGTAACTCAACATTTGAGGTCGGACTACACCTCCTCATTTATTTATTTATTATATTCTTTTGTTTGTCACCAATGATACTGCATGATTTATTATCGCCAATGATACCGCATGATTTATTAGTTTTACTTAATTGCTTCTAGTATACCTAGTACTCAATCTAGCGAATCCTGTGGATGGTGGGTTGTTGCCATAGCATAACTCACATATGCTTTGTTGTTTTCATGTAAAGGTAGCATTTGTAAAGTTTAAAGGTTGGATCTCAACCAACGCTTTATGGCTTACTTCAGTTTGTTATCTCTGTGTGCTGATCTGGGATCATTTGGTGTTGTGATTGGTCTAAAGTGTTTCATAAGCATACTCCAAAGTTGAGAATCATTTACTTCTAGAGATCTCAAGGCCTTAGACGAATACTGGTCTCTTATTATCAGTTGCCAGGCTTTATTTTATTATCCAAAAAAATAAAAATCTAGGTATAAATAGGAAATGCCGTCCAGCTTTACTTGTGTCCAGATTTATATGTTAATTGCTCCTTAGGTAGACAGACTAAGTTCTCTTGTTCTCAGTTAATATGGCATCCTGATAGTCTTGGCAAGCAGCATTCTTGTGGACATTACTTTCCATTTTATGATATTCTGTAGTGCTAGTAAAAAGATATCTGGACTTGTTTTATTGACGCTATATGTTTCAGGTACTGTCAAAACAGGACTTGAAAGTAATATCGAAACTAAGAAATGGAGCTGTTTTGCGAAGTGCAGTTCATTTCTCAAAATGTCTGAAAGTCATGGAGAATGCAACTTTCTTAAGTAAGGAAAATCAGGTAAGATTGCTCAGCTATATTCTCAAGTTTATAGAGCCTATCCAAAATTATACTTTTCTTTTTTTTTTTTTTTTGCTATGCAACAGAATCATCTGCTTGGAATGAAAGCAAAATTGGATACTGCACGGTCAGACCTATCCTTTGTCGCTGTCATCATCAATGGAATCAAGTTTCTTTCAGGTTCCTTAATAGACTCATTTGATAATCATATGCATCTAAATGATTTAGCTTGCTATAGAGCTGACATCTTCGATTTTTCATTCAGATCTGTCTATCATTCAAAATGATGAAAGGAGCAACTCTTTGTCTCAGACTTACCAGCAACATAATGAATTGTCCTCTTCGCAGTCTGATACATCTGTTCCTAACTTGGCAACCATGGAGAAGAAAACCCACCAGCTATTCTCAGTTCCATGTAATGGGACGCTACCATGCCAAAACGGCAAGGGTGATATTGATAGCCTAGGTTCAAACATATCTGTGAGAGGTGCAAAAGGATGGATTTCTATAAAAATTAATGCATCAAGAAAGGATCTTGGTGTTTTATCTAAGAGACCTCGCACAACTGAAGATGTTAATGCCAATCAAATGGATGACAACTATGACCCTTTTACATTTGATGAACAAGAGTTGAAACCTTCAAAATGGGAAGTGCTAGCATCTAAAAAGGAAGAACCTCAGACGCAACTGAGAAGAGCAAGCAGTAAACTTGCAGATAAATGTAAAACTTTCGCAATAACAAAGAAATGTGAACTGACTCAATCCACCAATGATGGTAACTATAATGTCTATAAACAAGAAGGTATTGACCCATCAGTTGGTTCTGTAGTGTCATCTGGTGAAAAAGAACCAACCATTTTGGAAGATTGCCTCCTCACTGCAATTAAGGTATATCTCTTACCCATTTGATTCTATACCTCACCTTTTCACCTCTTGTGAATAAGTACATACCTGCTGGGTATATTTTTGATATTTTAGAGAACAACTAGTACCATGAGTATGCTAGAGATAGTTCTACCATATGCAGGGACTAAGATTTCTTAGACTTTCATACATAGTTCTACCATATGAAAGGACTAACAGTTCTTAGACTTTTACTTAAAATATGCAGTGAAGCAACTTAACAATTTTACCTTTGTTTGTTGGAATGTTGGGCGGAGCATTTTATCAATAATATGCCAGTGAGCTCTTGCTTCCCATCATCTCATGGTTCTGGATCTATGTGCAATAAAGTTCTGGTAATGAACTGGAAACTGAAATTATACTTCTTGATTTCCTTCAGGTCCTTATGAACTTAACCAATGACAACCCTTTAGGCTGTCAGCAGATTGGTGCTTGTGATGGATTGAATACTATGGTCTCCTTGATTGTCAAGCATTTCCCATCATTTCAATTGACTAGCATGGAGCATACAGAATCAACAAAGAATGGTAGTGTTGAAGCCGGCTGTGCTAAAGAGGACCACCTTAGTGACTTTAAATTAGATTTTCTGGTCGCCATTCTAGGATTACTTGTCAACCTTGTGGAGAAGGATAATCAGAACAGGTTAATCCTAGCTCATACAGGTTTCATTATAAGACTATTAAACCATGGTAGTAATTACTTTTTTTTTTTGGTCTGACACATTTAATAATGCTTGATGGAATCTACTAAATTGCACATCTATGTTACTTCTGTTAAAAGGTAATTATCCTCATAGAAACCATCTACTGCCACTGCATAACCATGACATGCAGAAGTTGTCGATATCATATTTGAACAATCGCCATTATTGACATGATTAACTGATTAAAAACTAGATGAAGAAGTGTTGTAGCTTTCACTCTGATATGTAATATTAAAAATTGTCAGATGCCGCTCTTTTGGACTGGATATTTAATCAGTTAACCAAGGTATAAAATCCGCAGTTGATCACTCATTTTAGAGCACCTGAGAGGTTTTCTTTCCATATCTTCTTCTTATTATTTTTTTATTTTGGCAGTTCTATAGATGGCATATTTCCATATCTTTTATAAAATAAAATTGCTTCTAATTTTACTCTTTATAGTTGTTTGTTAGTTTAAGCTGACGTGTTGTTGATTATGTTGGAGATCAAGGCTTGCTTTGGCTCACGTTGTGGTAGGGCATCTAGGAAGCTCTGCAAGCACAAAAATGCACAAGGATGTAATACAATTATTGTGCTCCATATTCTTAGCTAACCAAGGGGCTGGAGAGGCTACTGGAGAAGGGAAACTTCTATTATGCGTATGTGGATGATTTACTAAGTAGAACGCAGCTGCTTCAGAAAGCAGATTTCATTAAGATACAGTTCATTACTAGTTATGCTTTACTATTTCTTTTTCTTAGCAACTTCCGGAAATTCTCTTGATATTGGCTCATGAAACTTGAATATCTCATCAGTTTCTCAAAGAATGGCCATTTTTCTTTAGTTGCAATAATATGTTAGTTTTCAGTGTACAACATCTTAGGACTACATACTTAGATAATTGCAATGTATTTACTAGAAGACGAAGTTAAGTAATGGTTGAACATGCATAAACTTGTCTAACCATGATTTAATGTTGGGTAAAGTTTGTATATGATCTTTTGTTGCTAATGGGTGAAAACTATCTGATATTTTTCTAACTGTGCAGTGCTTCCTCTAGATGATATGCCGTTTCTCTATTGTGTTTGCTACTTTTTCTTCGATCTTATTAAGGCACATTAGATGTTGCTACTCTTTGCTTCAGTCATCAGATGTATACAATGATCCCAATGTAAATCTAACAGGCACGAATTATATGGCCTTGTGTTTAGCTGTTCTTGTGGCTTTGGTTCATGTAGGATGATGAAGATTCTTTGTTAGAGGGACAACGAGAAGCAGAAAGGATGATAGTAGAGGCTTATGCAGCACTCCTGCTTGCTTTTCTGTCAACGGAAAGGTGGGTTCCATGTTCTCCTATCAAACCTAAAATTTGGCCTAACATTAATATGATTGATGGTCCTTTGCAACAGCCGAAGCATGCGTGAGGCCATTGCCAGCCACCTCCCAAACCGAAATCTCCGAGCTCTTGTACCTGTTTTAGAAAGATTTGTGGTAGGTATCAAAGTGAACCGCATGGTATATGAGACATGCTATAAGGATTAGTGACAAGAATATCTAAGCTGCCTTTGAGCTTCGTATGTTCTTGGCTCAATGCTATATTCTTTGCTCAATGCTATTTAAAGTTCACTTACAGGCTAGGTTGATTCTGAATGGACAATGCATAAAATATAACATCAGTGTCCTGCAACAATCAAATCAATGGCACTATTTTGAGGAACACCCAACTGAGTTTCTTGTTTGTAATTTTCTTGTTCTTTGTAATATTGCTAAAGTCAGTCCATTTTGAATTATTTTGAGGTCGTTTTGATCTGGTTTGAATTTCATAAAGAATTTGATATACACTTGGGCATTTCCTCTCCAGCCCATAAACTAATACCTTGTGTGTACATTTTGATTGCAGGTCTTCCATCTGACGCTGAATATGATATCACCGGAGACACATTCAGCTGTTAGCGAAGTGATTGAATATTGTAGACAACCTTAGAGAATGAGGAGAGATTGTGTACAGCCCTGATGATCTCTCAGTTTGTGTTCTTTAGTATTTCTAACACCAAAGAAACAGGATGTTGCGGACTCATCGGCATCGAAGACTAACATGTACACTAATTTGTTTGCTTACTTCCCACTCTGTTTTTGTTTCTGACCTTCTTGTTAGGTAGTTGAGATACCTGATGTACAAAGCCGGATTGGTGAATGTATAACGAATATAGTGAAGACCTTTATTTCCTTCCATTTAATAATCAATAATAGATTGCAAAAGTTGTATACCACTTAACTGTGATTCTAAAGCATCCAAGTCATGATGTTGAATGCTTAAAGTAAATGCTTTACGGTTGATATCGTTTCGTAGTTGGGAACATTTCTTCTTTGCACTATTGACATCGGACCAGTTTGATTAATAAACCTATCTGGAAGCCGGAGAACTTGCATATTCCGACTCGGCAGGTTTTGACTTTGGACATTTCAAACAGAACATTATTAATTATAATAGTATCAGCTTCAGTTGTCAACTGATGAATGCTGTGTGCGGTGAATACTGCATTGCTTAGGGGTTTGGGTATATTAAAGACCAAAGGGGCGTAACTCAAATGGTTAACATTTGTTACTTACTTGCGTCTGTTGCAATAATTTTTTTATTATAGAAAATTCTTATGCTTCATGGCTGGGAGATTAACGTTCTCCGGTTCAAACTGAAGTCTTTTATTTGTTCTTTTTTTTTAATTTTATAAAATTTACCTTTTCCTTTTTCTATTTGGAACATCAGCCCAAGTTGAAAACATTGAGCCTAGGTCAATTTTGCAGAGTGAGGTTTTGTGAAATTTGATCCAGTCGATGGAGGCATGAGCAGAACGTTTCCAGCAGAGTGGATTTTTATTTGTGAACGGTTCTTGAGTTTTTATTTTGAAGACGATGTCTTCAAATGAATCTGTTTGCTTAACCCCGTGTTATACTTGATGAAAGAAATATCTTTTGCAGCTACAAATTCTTCTATATATATATATTTTAAAATGTCCAGAACTAGAATCATGAACTGGCGATGTTTTAGTCATTCAAACGGTATGTGCATTTCCTTTTTTTTTTTTGTTAACATTTTTGTTGCAGTCCTGCCTGTTATTTGGAGACGCACAAGTGCTATGCCTCGGATAATAGTGGAAATGTGTGATGCACGAATTCATGGTGAACCTCTACAACAAGATCTGAATATGATCATACATGAAACAAAGTTTTTAGGTCTTCTTTGCTAGATAGTAATAGTACAAGCACAATCCACTTCAACCTTGGCTCATTTGTGTTGCTTGAGGAAATCTATGAGGAGCTGGTTAATCTGATCTGGGAACTGTTCCTGAACGAAATGCGATCCTTCAGGAATGAAGACAATTTTCGTGTTTGGAACAAATTGTTTCATCTTCTGATCTGAACTGATGTATTCTTCTATTCCAGGGAATTTGAGAAAATAATCCTTTCCTCCCATGATTACCAATACAGGTGCTTCTATTCTTGGATTATCCGTGTCTTGTCCTTTAACAGGAGTTCTGAACTCAGACAAATACCAGTTTCAGTTCTAAAAAATACACAAGTAAACTCTGACGCTTCAGATATTTGCTGATAAATTCTCGAATGTTCCTATAAGTAGGATTGCGACATATCTCAAATACAATTCTTCAATGTGGACAGGAGGATGTAGATTATGTAAGGACTACTACCAATCTATCTACATGACAAAATCTAATTGTAGAAATGGAAATAGCAGAAAGTTTCTTATATTTACCTGTATGCAATTTGGATAGGAAAGCGGAAACCAGATGCTTTGTAGAGGCCAGCATAAGTAGCAAGGTCTTCCTCAGTGAACCACTGAGGAAGAGGAGCAGAAGGATCGACAAGATCCATTATCTCCTGATGCTTATCAGCTATAGGGATCTCGTTCTTGGAGAAAAGGATGTAAATGTTGTGCAGCACCGTGTTAACATCGAAGCGGTCAAAGTCTGCCTCAGCTCGACCTGGTTCCTGTTAGAAGATCCAATGCAACAACCAGCAGACAAATGCATCAGGCTTGTTGTCCTAGGAGCCTTTAAAAGAAATGCCAAAAAATGGTATAAGTAAATTGTCAAATTATTTCATAACCTGCCATCTCAGGATGTAAGCGCCTTTTGGAAGTCTGGAGGTGGCAGAAAACGTAAAGAAAGGTACTCCCAGCGCTATGACACCTGCAACACGTTCAGGATGGTAGAGTGCAAAGTCATAAGCCGGTTTTGCTCCAAAGTCTTTCGCTACAATGAAAGCCTTCAAAACAGGGGGAAAAAGGATTACATCGGTGAGTTTTTATTGTTGTTAAGAAGTTCAAGTAGAATCTAGAATCAACGAACAAACAGCAAAGTGGAAGTGTTACTAAGCAATAGAAGGAGCTGAGAAATGTGAATGAAGCACAAAAACTGGAATGTAAACAGGTTACAGCTTGTTTGATAGACTGTATGGAAGGAGAAAGATCAGAGTATGATCAAAGAAAACAAGGGAATGCGTCTCTCCAGTAAAGAACATTGTAATACCAAAAACATCTATGTACAAGTACAGTCAGAGAATTATCTTCAAACAAAAGACTGTTAGTTGATGTATCCGACCCTCCGAGTACTGTCAATAACATGATTTTTTGGTCAGATTCAAGGATATGCGTATAAAACTCCAGTCCTTTAGGCTATAAATCAACAACGTTATATGTTATGATTCTTCCATACAAGCTACATAACAGATGTGAACATTGCACCCATCAAAGTAACATGAATTTCTACTGAAATGTTTTGTATGTGCAAATCTGCAGATCAGTAACAAATTATATTACCTGAGAATACAATACAGAAAAAGAAAATTGTAATAGCAACAGAAAAATTGCACCTTGGGGGTAGAGAGAATATCAAGGATGGCAAGGAGGTCAGAGACAAGGTCCTCCCATGATGAGTTGTTGGGATCAGATGGTTGCTGAGAAAGGCCAAAGCCACAAAAATCAGGTGCAATTGCACGGTATCCGACTTTGGCCAGCGCAATCACCTGATGTCGCCATGAATACCATATCTCTGGGAAACCATGCAAGAACACCACCGTCCCCGACTCACCTGTAATTTTCCAAGTCCTTACTTGACTAAGGAATTCGAAGCTTAGGAAAATAAAAAGATATAGCAACGCGAGCACCGTCTTACAAACCATTTCCAACATGTGCTACATGGAGGCGCAGACCTCTGATGTCAAAGTAAGAGTGCTCAATTCTCTTTTCCATTTCTGCTTCTTCACTTTGAGAAGTAAGAAATCAAAGCTAGAAGTTTTGATTCAATAAGAGGCACCTACCACACTACCGAACAAATCGGCAGAACATGCCAAAGGACATTTTCCACATGGTTTTCAGCTCAAATTACAAATGGCAAGATAAAATAAATTCAAAAGGGATTACCTTTATACACAGAGATAACGCATACAGATTCTAAAAATCAAGTTAAAGCTTTTTACGTCTCCAATAAGTTGAAAAGAATTGGATGTACAAATATCAGCTTCAAATGAAATGACAGGTTCCTTGTGTAAGGACAAAAGCAACTTTAGCCAGCCAAATGCAGAACTATTTTCTAAAACAACAGGATAAAAGCACTCACCCAGAGCCTAACTAAATCAACAAGTTTGGCCTGAGATTAGACATTAGACTCCGAAACAAGTTGCGGGAAAGACAAAATATGAGTTGAACAAGACTTAATCAATAAGCAAGCGACAGGCTTGAATAAGACCACAGCAGCACTGTTAACTATGAAGCTTCGCATTCACCAAACAATTAATGAAGACATACATTTCCAAGGAAAGAGAAAACTTCTATCACCTTCATCCTTATAGACAAACATGGATGCTCTGATGAGGTTGTATAGGAGCAGTCACCTGTGCATTGAAAAACCTCAAAAGGATTTTGTGCTGAAAAGGCTCACCTGTTAAGCGACTAGCAGAAAGCAGATGTTGTAGTTAACCAGCATGCCAGATGTTACTTGAGACTCTGGCTTCAGTGATTCTTACAATTAAGTACAGAGGAAATTTCAGAAATGTAATAGAAGCTGGAGAGGAAATTGCTTTAGTATGAGATAGAAATCACAAACGGCATAAGATTAAAAGAAGGACATCTTCCTGATTATACACATCGTCGCATAAGGGCCCTAAATTCAGCAGAACTCCAATATATCAAATAATGCAGCACCATACAAGTCATTTCTACAAGAGAAATTACACCTTAATAAACAAAAATACAAAAAGGAGGAGAAGAATACTCTAAGGAACTAGCTTAACCTCAAGATGACAATATATGGACAAGCATGCATCATAGGATTTGGTTCATACCAGAGTTTCTTGTAGGAAAGAACTTTGCCGCATGCTACTGTTGAAGCTACAATCAAGACCACGGACCGACCTAAATTAGCATCTGCTACATCAAGTTTGAAGAAAAGATTTTGAGTGACAGGAAAAAAGCTCTGTTAGTTATCTTCTTATAGAACTTCAGAAGGTGGAAAACTGCTTCAAGTACATCGTTGTACTTTTGCAAGTCGTTTACAAGAGATAACAACTTGTATTGCATTTTTTAGGATGAATAAATAGCATCAACTGAGGATGCAAGGTTAGAAAAATTTTGGTAAAGGGAGTACGACAAGCACGCTCCTTTTATCAAGATTGTCAAGCAGCCGAAATGCACGAGCAGTTACACACCAGTTCTCAAGACTACTCATGGTGGAAGAATAGAATAGTAAGTTATGTGTCATCCAGCCAGCTTTCATAAGATATCACCATATGCTGCATTCTTTGGCAAGATATCACCACATGCTGCCATACTGCTCTATGGAAGAATAAAGTCATGAGCAGCACTTACTTCTGTACCAGGTTCTCCACATCTTCAAGTTCCACCTCACTGATTTTTTGCCAATCAGTTCCATCTTGGAACAACATTTCAATCTGCTCCAAGGACTTGCCCTTTGTCTCAGGAACACACTTGTACACAAAGACCACAGATAGAGCGGAGACAAAAGAAAAGATTAAGAAAGTTCCACCCACTGTTAGGGCGCGTGCCACTGAGAGAAATGACATTGCAATGAAACCGCTAGACAGCCTATTGCCTACAGCTCCAAGTGCAGATGCCTGAGCACGCAATCTAAGGGGATATATTTCAGAAGACAAAACCCAACAAATTGGACCAATTCCTACAGAAAAGAACGCAACATTACCACAGACTGCTAAAAGTGCTACAGCAATCCCTACTTCTCGAGAAGTTAGCCCAAGGCCATGTTGCATCAGAATCAAAGAGATGCCCATAGTGAACAAGCATAGGGTCATCCCAATGGTACTAATATATAGGAGTGGCTTTCTTCCTACTCGATCAATCAGAAATATTGCAACCAAAATAAATATAGTCTTTGTAAAGCCAACAGCAACAGTGGCAGCAAGAAGCTTGCTATCAGATGTAATGCCTGCATCTCTCAATATTGTTGGGCTATAGTACACTGTTGCATCAATACCTGTGACTTGTTGGAAGCACTGGATACCACATCCAGTAATCAACATGCGACGAAGTACAGGGGTAGGTTTTATGAACTCTCTCCAGACAGCCTTGTCCTCATAACCCTTCTCTGAATTTTCTGCCCCAGCAGCCTGCTGTATTTCAGCCAGTCTTTGTTCAACTTCTGCATCACTATCCATGACTTTCAATAAAACTGATCTGGCTTCCTTAACCCTTTTTTGCATAATCAACCACCTTGGGGATTCTGGTATTGCATACAGAGCAAAGACAAGAAAGACAGATGGGAGAATACCAACACCAAGCATTATCCTCCAATTAATATGCTCAGAGAGGCCAGAGAATGCATAATTTGAGATATATCCAAGAAGAATCCCTATGTTTATAAAGATTTCAGGAAAGGAGGTCAGAGATCCCCGAGCAACAGACGGGGATATCTCAGCTATATATACTGGTGCTACCATGACTCCGAAGCCTATTCCAATTCCCGCTAAGAATCTTCCTATCATCAGCACTTGGAAGTTGGAAGCAAACACCATTACAGCAGCACCAGCTTGAAAGACCACAGCAGCAAAAGCAATCGTCCATTTCCTACCAACTGCATCTGATGTTTTTCCACCACCTAAACTTCCAAACAAGGAGAGAATGCTCAAACAGCCAACCAAGAGCTCTTGCTGCACTTCATTTATATGCAAATCTTTTTGTATGAATATTATTGCTCCACTCATTACACCAACGTCTGCAAATGCAAAGTAACAATCTTAGGAGACAATTAAGAGTATTATCCTATCCTATACCAGGTAAGAAAAATATTTGCTTGTCATGTTCACTTGCTAAATATTAAAAGGCCAAGAATTATAACAATGTCCATCAACAATTCAAGAACATCTTAAATCTGACAGCAGTAGTTCCAAAAATATCAACAGAATAAATTTAACAAGTTAAAATAAATGTCAAGATAAACGCTTCATTCAGGAACCTGGTTCCTTCAGCCAATTCACGGGTCAAAAACGAAAACTGAAATAACGAGCTAAACTGAGTAACTCTTTCTTTTCCATTGAAGGAAAAGTAATGAAATCTCAGCCTCTTAAAAGAAACAAGATCTTTAAAAGCGTTGAGGCTCACCATAGCCGAGGAGTACAGAATTGAGGGAAGCGAATATAGCACAGGCGAAGACATACTTCCTACTATCCTTCCTGCGCTGAATCACCTCCTCCATATCATCATCTTCTTCTTCCGCAGTTTCATCCATACGCCTGTACTTGGTTTTTCCTCTCGCCATAATCGCTTCCTGGTCGTTACCGTTCTCAGCCATTCCAATCTCCAGAACCAAAACCGAATAAGATCGTTCAGATCAGATCTGAGAGGGAAGATGTTACTTTTATAGTTGTTAAGGTAGTCGCCGGCGACTTGGAGATATTTAGTTAATCAATTATTTATTACATGTTAATTAAATAAAAGATTAAAGAATAGTCGTTGGTGCGTCTAGCGTTGATGAGTGAAGATTAAAGAATAAACGGTCGCATGTGGCGCGGGAAGACTAGACGAGGAGGAGAAGAACCTGAGAAGAAGAACAAGGAACACATCAACTTTCACTTTACTAATAACTCACGCCATGAACGAGAAGGAAATGTTAAACAGTGTCCTAGTGGGCCCCGCCAATACAGGTAGAGAGACTAACTGTTCAAGTTAGATTTAAGTTGTCTAGTGGGCTCCACAAATTTATTTTTAATACAAAATAAATAGAATTTAAAATATATTTTTTATCAAAAATTATTTTAAAATTTGATTTTAAATTTTTATTTTTAATATAAATAAATAAAAACTTTTTAATCAAAATTTTTAATTTTATTTTTCCATTTTTTACTTACAAAAATGAGTTGAACTTAAGATAAACATGCACTAAATGTGTGAACATAGATTTTTATAAAAATAAATTTTTAGAAATAAATTAAAAATTTGTTTAGTTTTTATATTTTAATTTTATTTAGAATTGAATTGGACAAAGAAAGTGAAATTTAAAATTTAAAATAATAAATTTATAAATAGTAAAATAATATCAAATTTTAAATTTAATGAATAATTGAAACACGAAAAATTTTATAAAACTAATTTTGTCAAATGTAATTTTTTAAAATAAATTATAAAAAAATGATTGCAAAAAAATATATAATTATTATAAAATAATTTTGTTAAAATAATCATTTTTAATTAAAAACAAATGTTATTCTTCACTGCAATTTTGATTGTGAGAAACTTAACAATGAAATAAGACAGCAATTATTAGCTAAACTGCAACGAGTTATATTTTCCACGAGAGGAACTAGTTGGAAGTTGAAACACCTAACAGAGCAGCTTTTATCAAAGACTATTTCTCTGACCAGATGCAACGATATGTAATGCACTTCGTTAAAAGCAAAGATGTGAAAATCACTCTCCAGAAGACCTACCTACTAAAGATCAAAAAGATAATAGTTCCACGAGAGCACGTACCTGCATTCTGAAAATTCTCAACAAGAGATATACTTATCGTTGCATTGATTTCTTAATCTGTATTAAATAGAAATCTGATTCATTGCATTTTTGTCAATTTGGAGAAGAATGTGCACAAAATACAAAGAAGACCAAATAGTAAGTTTCCAATCATGAACTTTTGGCTATTAGATTGGGTTCACTACAGCCTTGATCCCTACTTGAGCAGTCAAATGCCTTTCGTTTCTCCACTAATTTGCTGATAAGTGCATGCTAAAGGATCCAAGGAGCAAGTACCATAAGATTCAATGATGAAATTGGTTCTCTTTTAATGCAAGTCCGACTATCAAAGCATATGTAACATCAATGAGAGCACTACGGACCAACATGCTCATTAGTATGGTA
The DNA here is from genome assembly GCA_019914995.1 of Acanthochlamys bracteata. Lineage (NCBI taxonomy): Eukaryota > Viridiplantae > Streptophyta > Magnoliopsida > Pandanales > Velloziaceae > Acanthochlamys > Acanthochlamys bracteata. Next base: position 4,439,438 of record CM034126.1, read on the forward strand.
CCTGTTTGGTATAACTTTGGACGAAGTGGAAATGTTGGTATAAGCCAGCACCAACATGTAACCAAATGCAGGAGGGCAATTAACCAAAATGCAACTGGTAGATCAGCTGAAGATCTAGAGAAGTAAACCAATTCCAGTAGTAAACGGCTGGGATTGTATGTGTGCACTAAGGAAGTCGAACTCTTTCAACCATTCTTCCTCATGTTCACCTGTAGGAACTGAGTGTTATAGTATCAAATAGCTTGCAATGTCTACCCATAATTCTCAGCCATCCATCTAGTTTCTAAGGCAAGAAAGGGAGTGATGATATTTAAAGGAGAATGGAGTAAGTGTCCCTTAGTAGGCAGCTATTTGTACGAAGTGCATCCAGTTGAATAGAGTGTACAATTTTGCCTCCTTTAGTTCGGTATAGGTTGACGGGCCAGGAACCTTTCCATATACACAGGAGCAAAATCTACTCAGTAAAAAGCAGCCACATATACAAACAAATGGATAAAAATACTCTACATATTGCACATAAGACATACTTTGCCAGCATACAAAACACTGATGGGTTTCCAAGTCAGGCTATACTAGGAAAGGAGAACTTAAAGATGGCAGGTAAAGACTAAACAAAACAACCTGGTAAAAGACAACTAGTTTAGTCGTATTAGAAAAAATATCATCACATTTTATAATGATACATGCCTTAAACTACCTTATGAAAAGAGGCCCAGCAAGTTGTACAACAAGAATCTCCTCAGGATACTGCATAAGCATAGCATCCAGAAAGTTGATAATCCTTACACACTAAATATCTTATTACCATAGATGAAAAGGTACCATCACATAAATAAACAGCATGCACAAAAAGCATGCCATAAACAGGTTATTAAGACAGGTAAACCAAGACTAGATAAATAAGTGAACCAAGCTCTTGAATGGACCCAAAAAAAAAAGTTCGGAAGAATCAGGATGGAGAGTCCCAAAAGCTGAGGCTTCAAAATGCATTAACACACCTCACCGAGTGATTTAAGGTATATTACTGTAAGATGCAGAATCTAGGATTTCAGCCCTTCTGTGACAGAAGAATTCTCTTCCTTGCCAAGAGCAACCACTACTTTTTTAAGTATAGCTTCAACAGGGAGGTGCGAATTTTCCACAGCCTTAGCAATTGCTTGCCACTTTTCGCCATGCTTTGGTTCAGCTGCAACACATCGCTTCAAGACATCCTTTTGGTTCTCTTCAGTGCCATGTTGAAGTTCAAACTTGTAGTAAAGTGCCCAGAAGTCGCCAATATCGGGCGCAAGTGTAACAGCACGGTTGAACCAGTTCCTCGCCTTGTCCACCTTTCTATCATGCCAGAATAATTTTGCAACTGCAGCAATGACATGTGGATCATGATCACATCTTTTAAGAGCATCAGCACTCTTCGTTTTGCGTTGAGGTCGTGGAACCATCTCAATAGATGCTGCCCATAATATTCCACTAGTAGGGCACTCCTGCAAGGCTTTCGCCATCAATGTGTCTGCTTCCTTTTTGTTCCCATGCCTTAATTCAGCACGAACAGCAGCTAGCCAAAGTTCGGCATTCTGAGGATTTTTCTTTCTGGCCATAGTAAGTACTGCACGGGCTTTACTCAATCCGCTCGTCCTCTCTTCTAGATTAGCAAGTGAAAGCCAAATAGGGACACTGTTGGGACAATGCTTCAGACCAGACTCATAAGTTTCCTTTGCCTTCTCACCACAGCCTAGTCGATCTTCCATCTGCCCAAGCATCAGCCACAATTTGAAGAAAGATGGGAACTGCTTCAATCCTTCCTCGAGCAGCCTCCGCTCCTCAGTGGTGTTACCAAGTTCCCTCTCAACAATGGCTGACTTCATCCATACTCTCTCGGTTCCTCCTCTTTCACGTGCCTTCGCCAAAAGCATTCTTGCTCTTTCTGGTTCATGCTCCTCAAATTCAAGCTTAAATGCTGCCAGCCATATCTCTTCTGAATTGGGAATTGCAGCATATGCCTCTTGAAGAATTGCACGTGCTGCTGGCACATCTCCAGCCAGCCACTTCTCCTTTGCACCCATCAGCCATAAAACCTCAGCTTGTGGACAGTAAGTAACAGCCCTCCTAAGGAGAGCATCAAGAGATTCTCTGGTCCCATGGCTCTTCTCAAGCTGAGCTGCCTTGACCCAGATACTTTTCTTGGTAAGGAAGACGGTGAGTGCATGAGCATAAATAGCACGTGCAGTCTCAATAGATCCTCGTTTCTTGCACTCCTCCGCATCAGCAACCCATGTTCTTTTACGATCCTCTTCTTCCACTCCAACGCCAATGGTATTATGAATTATAGCACGACAAGTTTCAACAGATCCAGCCCTTTCTGCTGCCTCTGCCTCCTTCATCCATGCCTCCCTATCAATTTCCACTCCTTCCCTTTGCAGTGACCTTATGGCTCTCTCGATCACCTTGCCTACTGATGCAATATTCCCATTAGCTTCCTCAAGCTTTGCAGCAGTAATCCATATAGCAGGCTCTTTGGGGAGCTTTTCTCTCGCTTTGTTGAGCACTTTCTTCGCATTCTCATAGGTCTCCAACCTAGCAAGCGCAAGCCACAGCTCCACATGAAGAGGGCAGCATTCGACGGCCCTCTGAAGTAGAATTCTTGCATCATCCTCATTGGCCAGTTCTACTACAGCCTTCCACAACCTTACAGAGTCTGGGATATTTTCTAGCCCCTTCCTCAATACCTTGCTCTTGAGGGCATCTTCTTTCTCCAACTTCGATGCCTGCAGCCATAACTTCACAGATCTAGGATTCGCCTTCACACCTTCAGCAATCACCGCTTTGGCCTCATGTGGGCTGGCCAGCCGGCAAGCCTCTAGCCACACGTCCTCATTCTTGGGGCACTCCTCACAACCCTTTTTTATCAATTGCCTTGCAGCCTGGATCTTACCTGCAACCTCTTCCAGCCTAGCAGCTGCAATCCATCCTGGTGGGTGTTTGGGGTTCGTCTGGGTAACAGATTTCAGTAGCAACCTTGCCTTCTTTATATCAGAAATCTCAGCGTCGCTAGTTATCTTCATACTCTTCAAATCAGTTAGATAACCCTTTGGATCAACAACTGTCAACCCAGACACAGAATCAGACAATCTATCAAGCTTTAACGAAAGCACAGTACCTCTCCCTTCGCCAACAGCAGTCAAATCAGTGACTGGCGTCTGTGACCACGGGGTTTCTGTCCCACCTGCAGCCCGGCTCTTAGGGTCAAGAGCTGTGACATGCTCCTGCTCCTGCCTAGCCTTTTCAAGTAGTGTATCTGGCACAGGCACAAAACTCTCAAACCTCTTCTTCTTGTTCCGGAGGGAGTAATCCCCAATCTCAGGTATACTATCCCACTGCTCTGGGGTTAAATCGGTAAGCTTTCTCTTCAAATCAGCAAATTGCTCCGTAATCTTTGGATTAGACGCACGATACTTCTCAATCTCCTCCTTAAGCCTAGCCTCCCTCCTATCCTTCCGTCGTGAATCCATCCTTTTATCGATATTCTCCCAAACTGCATCAGCCTCCTTATCATCTTCGTCATACTCAGCAGACGCAAACAAACCAACATCATTACCTTCGAATTCATCAAACTTCTGATTCTCATCGTACCCCTTATCATCAGCCTCGTCTTCATCATCCTCTTCTCCGTGTCCCTTGCCACGCCCGCGCCCTACAGCAGCGGCCGCAGCCGGCCCTGCCCCAATTGCAGACGCGGAACGGTCAGGGAGATCAGGCGCGGCACGAGCAGGACCAATATCCGACCGCGTAGTGAATCCCGTAGCACCACGGCCGAGACCAGCAACATAATTTGGCGGCGGCTTTGAATTTAGAAAATCATGTCGTTGCGGCCGAGAAGGCGCCGCCGGCGCTTGCATGCCGCCGAGGAGAGCGACATGGAGAGAAACTGTTGAGTTAGGAAAAACAGAAAGGGAAGAGAGCGTTACGGTCGATGCTGCGGCGCCGGGCGGAGCGAGAAGGCGGCGGGATGAGTGGAAGAGGCGTTGAGCGGCGGCAGGCACGCCGGAGTGGAGCTCGATTGAATGGTGGAATAATTGCAGAGTGGTTGTGGTGGGGTCGAGACCGAGAGCTAGGGTTTTGTTCTCGAGTGTTCGAACGAAGAGCACCATCGCTGCTTGCTTGCGAGCTCGATCTCGAGCGAAATGAGAAAGAACGAGAAAATGTGAAGCGGTAGGAAGACGTAACTATAAAGACACAAGTCACAGAAGGCAGCCGCACTATTGGGCCGTTAAGTCGGGCGATCTTAAATGAGCTGGGCTGTTAAGCGCGTGTTTATCAACTTACTAAATTTACTTTTTTAAATTTATTTTAAAACAAAATAAATATAAATTAATAATAAATTGTTTAGTAAAAATTTAATTTTTTAAATTTAATTTTAAAATTTACATAAAATACATAATAAGTTTAAATTTTTATTTTTATTAAATACTTTTAATTTAATTTATTTTTAAAATTTATTTCAAAAAATGAGTTTAATTCACTATAAATACGTTTTTCTAAAAAAACGTTTGAGAGTGCTTATAAAATGAAGCATTTCTGAAGTAGAAAATATTTTTGTCTTTTTTAATTAACAAGTTCTATTTTTTTATCTTCAAAAGAATAATAAAAATATGCAATAAAAAGATTTCATTAAGTCTACATTTTCTAAATTTTTAAATAAAATTTTTAAATACTTATAAAATATGTATTAAAAAATGTGAAATAAAAAATTGAAAAATTATTTTTTTTTTAAGCTAAATTAAACAGTCCCTGAGTCAACAAGATGACCGAGATGTTCGGAATTGCTTTTCAAAATTTTTCATTCTAATTTTTAATTTGGAGTTTTAAATAAATTTTTATAATAATTTATAAAAAATGTTAAATTTTGAAAAATGAACAATAAATTCTATATTATTATTTATTTTTATTATTTTTAAATGAAAAGGTAAAATTTTCTTTCTAAAACATTTTAAAAATATTTTTATTTAAAAATATTTGCTTTCTAAAAATTTTCATTCTAAAACACTACTAAATATTTTCAAAAGATTTTAATCATGCACTGTTCGTTTGGAAGTATTTATAAAAAAAGTTATTTTAGAACAAAATTTATTTTCAAATTTTTAGAATGAATTTAAATTTCAATTTAAAATACTTTAAAAAATATTCAAAAATAAAGAGTTCTTGTAAAATGAAAAAATAATACTATAAGCTTTTCTAGAAATAGACCATTGAATGCACAACTAAGGGGGCGTTTGGGATTGCTTATGAAATAGAACTTTTGTAAAATGGAAGATATTTTTGTCTTTTTTGAAAAACGAGCTATATTTTTTTTACTTCAAAAAAAATAATAAAAATATGTAATAAAAAGATCTCACTTCGTAAAATTTTTCTACATTTTCTAAGTTTTTAAATAAATTTTTTATATATTTATAAAATATATATTAAAAAACGTGAAATGGAAAAAAATTTAGAAAAGCTGATAAGTAGCTTTTGAAACGGAGAACCAAACAGCGCCTAAAAAATAGGGTAACAACTAAAAGTCATAAATAGGAATTTTGTAACAATTCAAACACAAGAAAACATTTTTGGATTATCATTATGAGACTTGGAAACTGCTTCTATTCTGTAACAGAGCACATACAAAATAAAGCCTTCGTAAAGAATATTAGTTTAGGTGCGAAAGATTTATATAATAATGTTGGGCTGGGCCTTAACAAAATTGTAAGTTCAGATGAAATCATTCATAATCCAAACTCAAGCCTCATAGTTGGTATAATAAACATGTCAGTCTTCTCAAAGGGTAATTTTGTCATTTATGCTTAACTTATCCAGGTGCGAGCAAGAACGCACGGTCAAAGACTGTTTGGCAACTCTCTCGCCGCTACTCGCTCTCGCGAGAAACAAAACAAACCAGATCTCATCTTTCCTTCACTTCACACACGAATCAAGCCAGAAACACAAACAAAATTCAAAACTCTCTCCTTTCTCTTGTTCTATTAATCTATAATCCATCGCATAGATCAATCGATCGATCGAGAAAAATACACGGATGTCGTCGGAGTTCGACACGTTCGGACCGGAGGAAGAAGGTGTGGTCGAGGAAGAATCGAATGCAGCGGCGGGGGAGGGGGTGAATTCCACCACACGCCCCTTTGACGACGATGGCTACATGGGCTACGATCCACGCTTGCCTTCACAGCGCTACGATCCTTCATCATTCTCTTCCTTCGCGGACCCTACCAGTACAGAAGATGACGTCATCATCACTGCTGGTAGTGGTGACGGTGGTAGTGGTGACGGAGGGAGCATGCCTAACTCGCCGGAAGGGTCAGGATTCCGTCCTGCTGCTGATCATAGCACTGAGGAGTTTGCACCGGAGACTTCTCCGTTTGAATCTGCGGAAGCTAATGGGAAAGGTTATGGTGTTGGTAGTGGGGAGATCGATGAGGGATTATTCGCGTCAGAGGGGCCTGTACTGCCTCCGCCTGAGGAGATGCATGAGGAGGGATCCAAGCTCCGTGAGTGGCGCCGGTGAGCTCTCATTTCATTGATTTTTGTTCCTTTTATACATATACACTTCTGGATATATGTTGAGGTATGTGTTATGTGATTGTTGATCGGTGAGTAATTCATAGTTCAATAGTGTTATCTTATTGTACGTGAAATTGATACTTGGTTTATTGATTGTTGATACCTATAGACAATTACTGCTGATGTTTTATAAGAAAGTAGGATTCAGGGTGCGCTATGCATGCTATCATGACAATTTAGGCACTTGGCGGATATGTCCCAGAGATATTCTCATAATTCTTGTAGAAAATATTGAAATGTATTCTCTTTCCGCCAAGTTTTTAACTTTTTGGTCAATCTAGTTAGGGTATTGGTACAGGTTCATTTGTTAAATTGGCAATCACATATTTTGAGCTGATTGAAGAAATAGATATATATATACTTCAACTTTATAAGTAATGCTGTTTAGAGTGTTTGCTGCAATAGTATTGTGGATTATTGGTAAGAGGATGTTGTTTTGGATCATTCTTTAACAATTAAAATCTGTAATACGTTTGTTCTGTAATGCTTGCTATGGCCAAGTGTTTTTTGAAGCACTTTTGCGACATCAATTTTGAAGTATTAAGCGTTTCTTTCTTAAAAAAAGGGTGTCTGTGCTCTTCCAAAGGTCCAATATCAAAGGGGGCCAAACGTCCGTGAAATTTGTTTGCTATTAAACAATTTAAAGCTGTAAGTGTTTAAGTAACTGTTTCGTTGGGTTTTTCAAATCTAACATGGCTTCAATAAGCCTGTCCTCACTTGCATTCCACTTGAAGATGGTGTTTGTTTTATTAAAAGAAAGAAAGAGAAATAAAAAACATAAGCACTTTTTTTACCTGAAGAAATTGTTGGGAATAGAAGGCAAATACATAAGTTGGAAAGAGAGCATCTGCTTATCAGTAATTGATAACATATTACAAACTTTTCAAAAAAAAAATTGTGGACCAATTTTAAGGATTTAAGGTCAATCCTTCTCCACTTTAGAGATTTTCTCGTGTTGTGGCCTTTTTATGGCTTTCTTACCTTTCCATTTTATGTCCATAGGAGTGTTGTATAATTCTTATGCCTTTTGCGCAAGAGAGAGAAATGAGAGGAAGAGTAAGGATTGCAACAAGTCAGGAATTTTTGCCTAACTTTATGGTTGAAGTACTCGAAAAATCGTGTTCGGGTGGGTTTAGGGTATTTATGTACCGGAGTGCGGGTACCTAAAATCGATATAAATAAAAAAAGTAAAGAGCTCAATTAAGAAGAATATTATAGTCTTATTTAAAGTAGTGTTTTCAAAACTTTTGGAGATACCAAGTTCGGAACATATCGACAAGAAAGGTTCTTTCAAATTTTTGGATTGCTATAATTAAAATATTGCTATGGACGAAATATGAAATAAGTATATATGCCAACAAGCAGCCGTTGCGGAGATCAAGGACAAGTTAAGGGTAGATAAGGTTTGATGGTTCGGACATGTCTTGCACAAATTTAAAGATGCTGCAGTCTGTAAGAGTGATGGGATTACTGAGAAAAACTTTAGGAGAAGGAGTAGTCTAAAATTAATTTAGCGTAGGGTGGTGACGAAGAATTAGAAAAATAAGATCTTTCGATAAAACTGGTGTATTATCGGACAGAATGAAAAAAACGGATTCAAAACCCCACTCAAGTGAGATAAAGGCTTAGTTTGTTTTTATTGTATCGTTAAAATATTTAATGGCCCTCAGTGTATTAGTTAACAAGTTTTTATGTGATTTCTAATCTTAAAGACTATCAAGGTCAGGTTTGGGTATTAGATGTATGTACACATACCAGAAATTTGGTCGGTCCGGTAGCGGATGATGGGTCGGTGCCGGACCCGTTGCCTTCTTGCAAGAGTGTGACCTCCCAAAAGTACTTACGAGTTATCACCTCCTGAGGAATACTTATGCTGCACCCTTTTCTATTTTGAGTTTGTTATCGTTTATGTTTGTAAGGGTTTGTGGCTTAAGATTTTTGACTCTTGTATAAGAAGCAGAAAAAAGACGAGCGTTGAAAAGTATTGCTTTTGGAATTTCGTGTGCTTGATATGCTATTCATGTATTCTTTATTGATTTTGTAATGATATGTGATGCTTGTTCATGATATATACCAAACTATCTAATGTAAGAGATGCATGCTTATGGAGCTGCTAAAGAAGAGGCAATGAGCGGAGAACAGTATGAGATAGATAATTAAAACTAATGATGACTGCAATTATAGATGGAAATTAATACTACCATAAATTTATATTTTCTTTTGGAAGTTGATTTCCAAGTCTAATATGAGGCGTTGCAAATTTTCAGGAATATTTGATTATAAACAGTGCATTAAGGTAGCTAAAGCATCTCATTGAAACTAAGAGTTTTCTATTTATGGTGCGAGCATGAGTTTCATTTGATTTGATGGATGTAGACAGAGATGTTAACATGTATTCAGGAATATTTGATTATAACAGTGAATTAAGGTAGCTAAAGCATCTCATGGAAACTAAGAGTTTTCTTTTTATGGTGTGAAGCATGAGTTTCATTTGATTTGATGGATGTAGACAGAGGTGTAAACATGTGGGACTTAGATTAAGAAAAAAATATGATTTTGTAAATGTTAACTATGAAATCAACAAAATTCAATACATATAACTGTTTGACCATGACATTATACATATGTTTTTATATTTGGATTCAAATTCGGGCTATAGGGTATGAGTAAGTGTGAATCCTAATTTGACACGTTCGCGTTTCTGGTAGAGCTGATTCCAACCTTATAACCAATTGAGTCTAACTTTTAGGATCCGAATTCTTTAAAATAGGTTTCGATCGGGTCCGATTATTGGACTGTTGGGTACCCATTTACATGACTAGATTTATGCCTTTAAAGTAAAATGATTTTCTAGCATAGGCCAAAACAACAAGCCATGCCATAAGACCTTAGCCACAAACACCGAAACAACCAAACATATCCTTAACTACATTGTTTTCCTATCTGGGCCCTTGAAATCTACTTTCTCCTGTTTAAGATCATATTTTGACTGAAAAAAGTTGGATGCAATGCTTCCTCAATTATTTTGGCCTTTCTGAATTTATCTTGAGATGATGGGTCTCAATCATCTCAATTGCTGTCAGCGAGGCTCTTTGAAATGACTTTAGACACTTCTATTCTTATATGCTTCCTCGTTAGGAACTGATTGTTTCTTTTCATGTGGTCATTATACTCCGGTCAACTTGTGTTGCCCATTCATCAATCTTACTATGCTCATCTCAATTATACTTATGAATTATGTTGTATAAGTGCAATGTGCAAATTTTTTAAATTTTATAATTTGAGTTCTAGCACCGGTCCAGAAATGAGGCTGTTTCAATTAATGTGAGCGTATTATAAATTCTTACAGTAGTAGTGAATTCTTTACTTTAATTCAGACAAAATGCAATACTTCTTGAGGAGAAAGAAAGGAAGGAGAAGGAAATGCGAAACCAAATTATTGCTGAAGCTGAGGAATACAAGCGAGCTTTCTATGAGAAAAGAAAATTGAACTATGAAACAAACAAAACTAACAACAGAGAACGAGAGAAGGTAATGTTATGTCTTTGACCTCTTCATGTCACAACTTTTACCTCTTTGTCCATCTTAGGTTGACTCTATGCTTTTGTAATCATTTCTTTGTAACTGTGATTTCTTGTTTGATTGCAGTTGTTTCTGGCAAATCAGGAAAAGTTCCATGCAAATGCTGATAAGCAGTATTGGAAAGCCATTGCAGAACTGGTACCACATGAAGTGCCAAATATTGAGAAGAGGAGAGGGAAGAAAGAGCAGGAGAAAAAACCCTCCATCATGGTCATCCAGGGACCCAAGCCTGGCAAGCCAACGGACCTATCGAGGATGCGTCAGATATTAGTGAGGCTGAAGCACACTCCCCCACCCCATATGAATCCACCTCCGCCACAAAAACCTGCACCTGCTCTTGTAACCAAGGATGGGTCTGCAACTGCTGCCCAAGATGGAAAAAAGCCAAATGCTACTGGCAAAGGTACTGCTGATGATAGCGCTCCTGCCAATTCGGAGAAGAAAGAGTCCCCTGTGGCCAAAGAGCGGAAGGAGACCAGTGTCACAGAAGGCAAAGATCCAGCTGCTAATGAACAAGAGGCAGAGGCCACGGTTAAGGCTGTGGATGGCACTTAGTTAGCCATCTTACTCTAGGAGTTAGGTTGTGCCCTTTTCAATTCAGAATAAAATCTTGTGACAAGCTTTTCAATCTGTCAGCAGAATAGGATCTTATTCTAACAACTTTATTTCTTGTATACAGTTTGTTATTGGAGAATAGGATTAATTTTATGATGCACTTTGTGTGATTGCTTGCAGATGTATAATGTTCTGAAATTATTACAAATTACTTGAGCAGCCGTAATTGTTTAATTGTGTCAAAATTTTTTAATTTACTGTTGCATGTGATTTTGTCCTGTCAATACCCATTTTGTTTTTTTTTTTTAGGGTGTGTTTGGTAGTGCGTTTGGGGAACACTACACAGTAAAATTATTTGTTTGAAAGTGTTTGATTGAAATGCAGCTTATCCGAATCATTGCTTTTAACCAAAACGATACTCTATCTAAATTACAAATTTAACTTCAGAATAAATATTATCTAAAATAATTATGTAAAGAGAACAAATATTATCTAAAATAATTTTAATAAATTATTTAAAAAATTATTAAATATCTAATAATTTATTTAATGTTTAATAAATTATTTAATTATTAATTATTTAACAAATACTTTAAATAATTATTTAACAAATTATTTTATAAAATAATAATAATTTTAATTTAAACAGATATTTATATAAAATAATTAATTTAAGTATTTCTATTTTAAAATAAAAATTAATACAAAATTACTTTATTAAATATAATATTTTTAAATAAGTATTTTATTCAAAATAGTATCAATAATTTAGTAAATATACATCAATAACTAATACAAAATATCAAAGAATAATTTAGTAATTTATATATCTCTTCACTTGAAAAGCACTTTATCTAAAAGTATTACCAAACACCATTCCAGAAAAACTTTTTTTCTTTTCATTTTTCGAAAACTACTATTTTTTAAAAGCTCTATTTCAGAAAAATTTCTTTTCATAAGCAATTCCAAACGCTCCCTCAATTGTTCTTTTAACTTTTTAACATAAAAAAAGCGATACACAGTATTGTGAAAAAAATTTTAAAAATTTAAAAATTATGAATATATTGAATATTATAAAATAATTATACACTTAAGTTTATTTTTAAAGAAATTATAAAAAAATAAAATTTGTTTTTGAAAAATATATTTATTTTTCAGCTATCCCTCAGTATTGCGACTTCATGATTGTTCACGTCTTGCGTGAATGTGTGGCTCATGATTGCTCACGTCTTTACAATCTTTGGAAGCTGCAGGATTTTTATCATAACACTCGAAGTTTGTTAAATTCTATACTCTTAGAAATCAACAATCTAAAAGATTCAACTACTGCAGAACAGGGCGTGTATCTATTGCACAGTCTGCAACTTACCATCGAATTCCCTGTACGGAACAATAACAAAGGTCCTAAGCATTCTTCATATGGTGCAAAGACGAGGGAAATAATTTTGTCATTTACGGGAATGTTACTACCAAAAACAAAACAAAAAACTGGAAGAATTGATGTACTTGTGGCATAACAAAACACTGGAAGAACAAACCACAACTTCCGACTAGTGCATTATCGACGGAAGTGACTTGCATGTTCAACATGTTCAAACATCATCTAAAGAAACTTGCTGATCTGAAATGAAAGAAGAGTCGAGGCTTGACCAGAAGTGCCTCAATCGCTCTACTGCCATAACCATCTCATGTTGTCCACATCACAGAAGGTTGAATTTTCTTGTGGCCCAAAAATATAAATGAATAGTGTCAGAAGCATTAGAAAGGTTACAAAACTCGAGAGAGAGCTTGAGAGTATGTAAATTTGGAAGTCACTTGTTTGCTCCAGGAGGGCATTGATTTTCCACCTCTCATCAAGCAGAACTACTCCAGTGGAGAAGAACCGAAGACATGTAGCACTAGCAACGTTGAAAACGAGATGTCTAAAGTTTCTAGAATTTAGAACCATGGGGGAGGAGACTGCACTGCTCATCATTTCCCAGGTGCTCAAGTGTATTGAGAATTAACTGAAAAGCTACTCCTGTGTTTTGGTGCGTTCTTTTCATCCATAAAATCACTTTTTTTATTTTTAATAATTTATTTCTAAATACAAAAAAATATAAAAATTCATTTTCAATTTATTGTTACTTAAAAAAATATACAAATTCAATCTATTTTTAATAATATTATTTTTAACAACTTATTTTTAATAACTTACTTTCAAAAAATTTATTTTTAAAGTCAAAAAAACGCACACTAATAGGTTGTTCAGATTTACAACTAGATTTTGGTTCTTTATTTATCCAGTAACAAACAAATTTAATATTTAAATATATTATGGTGGGCACTCTAATTTTTTATAGCACTCTCGCAATTTTCTAGTTCAGCCATCCAAAAGCAATCGGATAGTCATGAATCACTACTTATTTTTAGAAGAAAAATGACGTGTTATTCTCTGCAGCCACGAATTGCTTTCAGATGCTCTCATCTGATGACTTTGAGATGAGAGTGCACAAAAGTGTCTAAAAAAATAACCTACAAATACATTTGAGCTCACTTTATGGCAAGTGATCCGGAGACAAGTTGCTAATACAAAGAATTACAAGAACTGGCTTACGATTTGAGTTGACGCAACCAATGTATTTCTCGGATGTGAAGCATAACATCTAGAATACTACACACAATCTTATGCGGGATAGAACAGTAATCCTGTTTCAACTGTTACCCAAATGTGCTTCAGATGTGAAGCATAACATCTAAAATGTCACTGAAGTAGGAATACAATGGTGTGCTACTTCATGCTCGCTCTATGGAGTTTGGAAATTCCGTAGGAAGAAAAGAACGTGAAACACTTTGAATCATAAAGTGAATCAACAATGTGAATTGGTTATAGCCATCGTCACAGGACCATTTTACATCCGACTCAAAGTGAATGGAAGATAATAGACCAACGACCAAGCTTAGCGATTTAATGTAACTTGTTATCTAAAGCGCGTAAAAGAATAAAATCATGGATACTAAAGGATGAAGTATTTCAGATTCCAAATGTAGGCCTTTGTCCAAGCTTCTTGCCTGTAAGAGATCTTGGATTGAATCTTTTTGCCAACAAAGCCACGGACCACCTGTTTTGAATCACCCACAAGAATGAACCAAGCACAAAATCATGCACCATGCCCACATACAAAAGCTTTTCGATAAATGCACACACATGAAGTAACTAGTCAATAGCTAATATTTTGAGCATATTAACAAGCTAAAATATACCAAACAAAATCTTACTGTGGAAACTTTGTTGTACATGTGAAGAAACCTCCCTTTTCTAAAGCAAGGCATTTAAACAGCCACAGTCCATAGCATCTATGTATAACACCACTATCTATGAAAGATGCCTCCTGCAAATAAATGTTTTTGTAGAATCTCTGTATAATCAAATACAAAGACAAATTCTCTAGAGATTGATAAGGGAACAAACTCTATGCATAAGATAGGAATTTTAAAGAAATCTGAGAACTTTCGACATGAGTGACTATTGCCTTCTGTTATCATTAGAGTAGAACTATCACAACCTAAAAAATAAAGACCCATATATTCGAGTAATGCATATGTTTCATTCGTATTTTCATCTCTAAATTCTTCAACCACTTTCTTCATAACTTGCATGAATGAATGTTAGAAGGTAATTGTTAAGAAAAATTTATTACCACATTGATTATATATAGGACTGAAATGATATTAATAAATGCCTAGGCTTATTACTTACATCGCCAATTGGTTTTTAAAAAAGTTACAAGTTCGTCACAATATGCTAAGAATCATATTAAGAAACTAGTTTGAACATAATAAATTTCTTTTATACATTCTTTTTTGAGCATGAGAATTTTTTTTTCTTTTCTGCTCATTCATGCAAGTTATGAAGAAAGTGGCTGAGAAATTTAGAGATGAATATATTATACTAGAATTTTACAGTAATCTTTAGTGTTTCTAATGTAGTTAATAAAATATATACATCCACTACTCAATATAGGGTTTTTTAGTTTCTAGGTATTTGCAGTTCTACTCTATTGATAACGTAAGGCGATAGTCACAATGCTAGATTCGCCGATTAGTTTTGAGGAGAATCCTAAAATTGTCACAATATGATAAAAATCATGTTAAAAAGCTGAATCATTTAAGAAACTAGTTTGAGCGTGACAAAATTTATTTTGTACATTCTTTTAGCAATTTTTGTAGTTTTTGAAGTGAAGTGAAGTGGTGTGAGTTACTTGTATTATAATAAATTTAAATGAAGCAGATTATATACCCGAAAATAATATGAACTACTTGTCCTATAATAAAGCGGATAACTGTTTTTGAATTAAACGGACTACCTGTTATAAAATAAAATGCACTACTTACCATATAATAAATCAGGTCATGAAAAACTGAATAAAATGGATAATAAAGTTATATATAACACATATAATGAGCCTATTCGGCACAGTTTCTTCTAATACTATTTAATGAAATTATGATACTTTTCAAAATCATTTGGTGCTGAGAAGAGTGAGAATAGATTTTTATTAATATCATTTCAAAACTATTGATAAGTAATTGGACTAAATCTTTCTTAATATCTGTCCTTCAATATTTTTAAAATTAAATAATTATAATTATGTATTTAAAAAAAGGTTGTGGTGTAAAAATACAAGCCTATAGCAAACTGTTGCTAGCTCAATCAATATTTACAAACAAATGCTGACGAAATGGAAAGAAAAGCATTCCGCCGCTTGATAGAAAACTCTAATTATTGCAGTAACGATAAAAAATTCCTTCGAAAATTCAGCGATGTGCTTGCACATGCCCATGATTGTATGTGCGGAGGAAAACTTTCTCTAGCCGAGTATAGATCTTTGTAGAGGGCTGAGGTCACCGTCTAAGTAAATATAGTATAGATTTAATCTAGGTTAGATTTTTGTGTCATCCTCTAATTCTTGTGGAGTATGCACATAAAAGAATTTTATATATGACAAAATATGGCAATATGCTACAAGCTGAAATAGTATCTTTGCAATATTTTCGCATCAGATTCAGCTATTTGTACTTTTAAGTTTTCAAGAATATTATCAAATTGAGGGGGACATAGCCAATCCATTCTAACAGTGTAGTTTGCACCTAAGGTCCATCACCCACGGAGTATAGATCTTTGAAAAGGACGGAGGTCACCGTCTAAGTGAATATAACAGAGATCTAATTAACATTAGATTTTTCGATCATTCTCTAATTCCTGTCTTTTTTGAAAGAGAAAAAATACTGAGATCACACTACATATAGTAAGGATCATAATCTCATATGACTTGAAACCTTCTCCAAACGTACATGTTTAGAAATTTAACACAGCTTTCTTCCTTTGATTTTCTCATGTATTTGCAACATAAATAGTTTTGTTTTCTGTTTATTCTCACTTTTTTCTCCTCCGCAGGATTAGAGATTTGGACTTGTATATAGTGCACCGGAGAAAATATGATATCTTTTTAGAACTATTAATAAGCAATTTAAAACTAAACTTACTTAACACCTACTTTTTTACGGAGCGAATTTTTTTAAGTAAAGTGATACGTACTACTTGCCCTGTAATGAAATTAAATAAAGCGTGCTATCTAGCGTTAAATAAGATGGGCTACTTATCCTAAAATTAAACAGATAATATTTTTTGAATAAAATGAGCTAACTGCTTTAAAATAAAGCGAGCTACTTGTTTTATAATAAACCAGATGATAATGTTGAATAAAGTTAGATTTAACCCATCTACTGGACCGATTTGGCTCAGCCTTTTATGATACCATGTGAAAAAATTTAAGCTTATGAGGCTTGTGTATAGGCTTATCTTAATTTGGTACGTGTAATCATTTTTATCTTATATTGATTAATTTGTTGGATGGTTATTATTATAATGTATATATACGTGCATATTGAATGTAAGACTATCATCAATGATTATCATCAATTTTAATATTTTTTTCAATTTAATTCATTTGGTATTAGAGCAATTCAATCTTAAAAAATTTTCAAATTTTCAACATAATTAATTTTTTTTATCATCAAATGCAAAACTTTTAATCAAGATTTGGCCCAACCTAATTTTTCCCAATAAAATTTGCCGAGGTCTGTAATCAATATGACTCTTTCTTGTTCTCATTATTATAAGTATCGAGAACAAATGAATATGAAAGGCTTATTTCCTTTAGCTTGCTATCAAGTTCTTTAGGTACATGTTGTTGATAGTGCACGATTAGTTTGTTAGATATCTCATAATTTTATAAATATTTAGTATCGTCTTACCTAATTAAAGTTTGATAGTCTAAATTTATTGCCTCTTCTATGTGCCTATCTTTTCTTCCTCTCTAGATATGTCTTCGTTTTGGATATTAAGTTATGGTATTTCTCATTGAATGATTTATACTGATCAACTAGCATATTTTTTTACAAAATCACACCCCACATCAAAATTTTCAAATATTATTGGACAAACTCATATTGCTTGATCTACCATGAGTTGGAGATGACGTGTAAGATTACCTTCGATTTGTATATAGGTCCATCAAATTCTGGTCCGTTTAATAATTTTTATTTTCATATTGAATAAATTTGTTAGATGATCTATTATTATAAACAATATATACATACTAATTGAATATAAATTTATCATCGATCATTATCATTAATTTTATTATATTTTTTTCTCAATCTAGTTCATTTCACATATCAAGTAAGAGAGTTGGCTTAATAAAAGTCGAACGATTCTGCGATCACTATCCTGGCATCATCTTCAGAGACCAGAAAAGCCCTTAATCAACTCTTTCCTACTAAATTTATAATCTCAAGAAGCACTTGAAGTCTTTTTCATGATCCAAGAGCATAACCTTAAAGAAAATTTCAACTTTTTTGAAAACCTTGGATATGAAGGACCAAATCAAGAGATATCCTGATTATCATCTCTGTTAGGAGTACTGATTTATGAACCAAAGGAACGAAAACAAACGACAAAAATGCTAGAACACTTTGTACACTAACTAACTTTTATTCATGTTTGGCTTTACTCTTTTCTTTATATTTTCTAATAAAACTTTTATAATATTTTACAATATTTATTTAAAAATTTTATAATTACATTAAAGTTCTGCAGATCTTACTTTTATTATTTTTTTGGTAAAAAAACTTATTTTTGAAAAACAAAAGTACTTTTTATTTTAAAAAAAGTTTAATAAAAAAAAAACCCTTCCAAACAATTCCTAAAACATGAAGCAAATAAAAGTGTCACCTTCATAGCTGAAGAACAAAAATCCTCAAAACTTGATACATTTAACAAATTCTTTCAAATCCACTTCGGATGAGTTCCTCCAACTCCAGGGAAACAATTTCCCCAACAGAGCCGAGAAGAAACTCCTGCCTCAAATCAATAGCAACCGTTACATGCAAATCCTAAAACATTTTTAAATAAACAAATCAAATAAAAAACTTAAAATTAATTACACATAAGAAGTTAAACCATCAAAGTGAGCCTAGGTAGCTTTCTTCAGCTATGCGTCACTGCAACAACGAAGAACAAATTGTTCATTTAACAATTTAGAGAAACTATTAAATAAAATTAATGTCGCAGCAACAACTTGCCTGTCTCTATTGATCTGAAAACAGGAAAACAATTTGTTTAATTCAACTTATTTTTTCAACTTAAAATAAGTTTGAACTCAACGGGTTGTGTGTGAGCGGTAGCGTGGCGACAGTTTACTATTTCGGCATTAAAGGGTAAGCATCGCCTTGATGGTGTCCATTTGAAGTACTAAAATGTACTAATTATCTACAAAAAATTTTATAAATCTCATTGCTGAGATTAATCGGCTTACGAAGCCCAGTTAGGATGCCAATTAAAAGCCCAAAAGGCCGTAACATGACACATAATAACAACTTAGACACGGCAACAAAAAAGAGAAAATAGACGGTCGTCCCGCTGTAGCCCGTACCTGCAATTATACACAACATAGAAGAAGAATGAATTAATATCTCATCTTTGGACTCCAGCTCACCAAACTATTAGTTAAATTATCCGTTCTGATATAATTTGTTAGTATTCAGCACTTTTGGATTATTTTACTCCGTGTTTTAAATACAATTAATTAAGTTTTACAGTGGGAAGTATAATTCGGTAGAAATAAGAGTTTTAAGTGATATTCGAAATAAATTAAATAAAATTTAAAATCAAAATTTGATAGTAATAGAATTTATTGTGAAAATAAAAAATTCAGAATAATAATTTAAATATGTGATTGGACTCAAAATATTAAAAAAAGATAATTTTCATGTATTTGAAACAAGCTCTTAGGGTCCGTTTGAATTATAAGTAGGTATGAAAAATGACAGTAAAGTTAACACATTTTCCATCTCTACTCATATTTGCTAAATTTTTATTAAAAAAATTATGGGGAATCCTTATACATCATCTTCACTATTTTATAGTTAAATATGTACTCACTAAATCAATAAGTACATATAGTGACACAAGGAAAAATAATTTTACTTTACTTTTTATCTTTTTATTTATTTATTTATTATCTAATTTAATATTTAATTTAATTTAATATAAAATTTAATTCATATTTATTTTTTATATAATATTTAAATTAATATATGTTTTTTGTTATAATCATTTAATTTATTTAATTTTAATTGGTAGAAAAAATAATATAATTATATAATTATTTTTTATATTTAATAATTAATATTATTTTATATTAACATTAAAAATTAATTTAAAAATTATATTATAAATTAGTTAAAATTATATTAAATAAAGTAATATTAATATAAATAAAAAGAATATTTAAGTTTTTTATAAAAATTTACTTTCATTACTTATTTATTTATCTATCTATTCAAACATAATTAATTTGTTATTCTTATCATATATCTAAACATCGTAAGATTAATTAATTACTTTTTTTTTATTTATTATTTTATTATTTTTTTTGTCTGTTATTTTATTCTTATTTTTTATCTATAAATTGTCCTCTTCTTTTACTATAAGAGTATGTTTGAATTTATAAAAATTATGGATGTTTGAAAGTTGCTTATTAAGAAAAAGATTTCGAAAAAAAATATTTTGAAAATAAATTTTATGATGTAAAATTTTTTTATATTTTTAAATTTTTAAAAAAATTTTATAAAATATTTTTAAAATTTATTAGAAAACATAAATAAAAAATTAAAAGAAAAAAACTCTTCCAAATATGTTGAAAATTGCGAGTTTCATGATATTGTTGCTGTGAATGTATACACGCACACACAGACATTGATAGTATGACTTGCTTTAAGTGGGTATTTTAAATTTCCATAATTAAGTTTCAAAAAATAAAAAGTAAAAATTTTTTTAAATAAAATAAAAATAAAGTTTAATATTTGTATTTTAATAGTTTTTAAAGATGTATTAAAAATTAAAAAATATAATTGTATTAAAAAATATATAAATAAAAAAGTTAACTGAAGTTTTGTATATAAAAATAAAATTTTAAATTTTTTATATAATTAAAAATATTAGTTATTTGAAACTCAAAATTTGACTAAAAAAATTAAAATTAAGGATATTTAAAACACGCGTTAACGAGAAAGAATAAGGTGTAGGTGCCCATATCCATGTCCTGCCCACATTTGATGCAACAATTTTTGTCATTTTGCAAAATTCTAGATATGTATAAGAAATTTTTGTGCGCAGAAATCTGTGGATAATCTGATTTGGATGGAGGAGATTCTTCACATTATATAAAAAGTTATTAATGAGTAGTTGCTGCTTCTGCATTAAAAATTCGTCCCACTTAAAAGAGTTTTAGTTCCGTATAAGAACGAAATATATAAATATAATACAAGATGGAATGTGATTTGATCATTTGTTTGTAAGTACGAGACGAACGAGCGGAGCAATTAATTTATGCGCCAAGTTCCAAACGAGGGAAAAAATTGAAAGCTCGATGTATTTCTTTTGGGAAAAACAGCGGCGCACTACAGCAGGCCCATAGGTGTTAGACTATTACAGTGATGAGCTTGTCTAAGTAGAGATATTTATTAAATACATTTTTTATAATAAAAAAAATTTTTAAAAATTTAGATAATGACCAGAATTTTTTAATTTAAAAACAATAATTATATGTATATATAATATGTTGGAAATAGCGAGTGTGTTCGGTTATCGATAGACACAACAAAAATATAAAATATACTAAAAAATTTTACGTAAACAATACGAGAATTGAAATAAGAGCGAGACAATTACAAAGATAAGAGATTTATATAGAAAAAACGAGAAAAATCCTACGAAAAAACAAACTAACCTTTAAAAAAATCACTAAACCAAAACAATTACAAACTCTTATGTTATACTTTAAATAAAAATTCTCATTATAATGTTTTACTAATATCTCTCACACTTGATATAAGAATGATCCTTCCTTATTTTCTATCATCCAAATAAATGCCTCTTATTCATATATATAATATCTCAAAGAGACTCTTGAACTTCCAAACGATTGTTCTTTCATTTTTTCACTAATTGTTCAAATTTTTTGGCCTTTCATCTTCTAAAAGATAATTCAAAGTCCTTAACTGTTGACTTTTCAACTTCTTTGATGATAATTCATCTTCTTTGATCTTTAGCATTCCAATATGAATACACATTTAACTTGTTGCATTCTAATGAACCACTAATTTACATAGTGATTTTACAATTTCTAACATAATATGTATTATAATATATATATACGTATATATAATTAATTTTTAATATATATAAAGAATTTATTATATATATTTTTATAATACGTTCTAAATTAAAATAAATTATAAATATAATAAAAATTTTATTAAAATACAATATACGTATCTAAAATGAAATAAAATTAGAATACTAGGTCAAACGTTCTCTAGGAGGACTTCTAGTATTTTATTTTATTTAATTTTTTTGCTACCTCTTTTTATTTTGATACTTTTTATAATATTAAAATAACTAAAATTTAAAAATTTAATAAATATACCATATATTGTTAAATTTAGATATCGTATATTAATATAATTTTAATTTTATAATAAAGTTAAAATTTATTTTTAAATTTTTAAATTTTTTTTAAAATGTGAGCAGAAATAAGAAGTATTTATTAAAAAAATTTTAAAAATATTTTAGATTTTTAAACTATTTTTTATTTTAGAAATTTTATGATGTGAAATTTTTATATTTTTAATTTTTATAAAAGTTTGTAAAATATTTTAAAAAATGTATTAAAATAAAAAGTAAAAGACAGCTATACCAAATATGCATGATACATGCTCTGCAAAGACAGACTAGTAACATGAGAAAAAAAAAAGTTTTTAATTTGGTTTTTTATTTAATAGCGAAGCAGTAGTTGATAAGAAGTCACATTGGGACAGCACAGATCGAATAATATCGTATCGTATCGCATCCAATGTTCCATATGACCTATTCCATTTCCTATTAAATTATGTATGTATCTTCTCAGGACACAACAAAACCTCGTGAACTCTTCTCGTCTTCATATCAAAACCGTTTTATTGTTATCACTTTTTCTCACTCTGCCATTCATCTTATTTATGTGCTGTTTTCTATTGAATCGTGCCAAATGAGAAGATAATAACGAGGATATTTTCTTTTATGCTTTCGAAAAAGTTCCAAATCGTCTGATGCCGCCAAAAAAGTCTTGTGTTTATCTTGATTCATTCGATAAGCTGCTGAAAAGAAGAAGATAAAACTGGTGCTTATGCTTTGTACTCTGTAGGAAGAAGGAAGCATCCAGATTGATTGTCAGTGCTTAATTAATTTATTTATTGTTAAGCTTGAAACTAGAGACTTTGTTTTGTTAGTTTTTAAAGAGAAATGATTCCAGTCGGTGATTTCATTTAGTGCATAAACATTATACATGCATGCTCTGGTTAAAGCTCGACACAAACTTGCTAGCAGTAGCACCGTAACATGATTCCATAATCTTATCATAAAAATAAACAATTTTCTTTTCTTGTGGAAGATAGTTTTTTCTGGAAATATAAAAAAGCAAAACCTCAAAAAAAAAGAAAAAAATTATCTTTTGGCAATAAAATATGAAAGCTACTCAAAAAATTCATAACTCTTATTTTATGAAAACTTTGTTATGTTAAATTCGATTTTATTATTGATTTGGTTAATGTATGAACTTATAAAAGACGATGTATGTTTTATGAGACAATTTAAAAAAAGTTAAAGAAATAATAAAAAATTTTATTATGTAACAATTTAATATTTTTAAAATTTTAAATAAATTATATAAAAAAAATTATAAAAATTTTATTAAATATATAAATTAAAAAAATAAAAGTTTTATTTTTCTGAAATAAAATTTCAAAATCTTGAACCAATCATCACAGACTCGACATTCAACGTGTGTTTTTGCTGGCTATTTGGGAGTGCTTATGAAATAAAGTTTTTTTAAAGGTATTTTTATTTTTTTTGAAAAACGAGCTCTATTTTTTTACTTCCAAAAAAATAATAAAAATATGCAATAAAAAAATTTTATTATGTAAAATTTTTTTACACTTTCCAAATTTTTAAATAAAATTTTTAGATACTTATAAAATATATATTGAAAAACGTGAAATAGAGAATTGAAAAATTTTGTTGGAAAAAAGCTGAACCAAACACCCCCTTCATGTTGCCGCAAGACGTATAAAATCAAGTATTATTTATGGCATTTTAAAATATGCTTATTAAAAAAATTAATTATTTTAAATGCTGTATACTTTTTTATATTGTTTAAATTCAGTATTTTTTCAAAAATAAGCTATTTAGTGGTTTTTATGATAATCTACAATTGAAATTTTGAAATAAGCCGCACTCTTAACATTTTTGTTTTTAGAAAATTTGCTATTATTTCTTACATTAAAAATACGCTATTCACGAGTTATTAATTGCTACTTATTTATGAGTAAATAATTTACATGTTTAAAATTAGTTATAAAAAATAGTGCATATATATTCTTAATATAAATTTTAAGTATTATAGGAAACTAGTTATAGAAAACACCAAGTACCAACTTTACGTATATCTTCTAATATGGGCGCACTTACTTATTCGCGAATAAATTTAAAAAAAAACTTTAGCTAAAAAAATTATTTCAGAGCGATTTAATAGATCTTATATAAAACTCTTGGATGGATGGTCCCACCTAGTCTACGAATTAATCGAAGACTCAAAACTCAATCGAGTCGTTGCAGGCTGAGTGAGGAAAGCCTTCAATTAAGACCAATATTCTAAACATCAACAGCATCAATTGATCAAGATTTGTATACGGTGGGCTTTTCAACCCAATCGAGTCAAATTTATTTTCTTATATATGTATAATTCTTCGCGTGTTCGGTTTTTCTTTTTGGTCAATTCTAATGAGAAATTAATTTTTCCTGAATTTATTCTATCAAATTTACAGAAAAATTTATGACGATAATATGTTGAAGGCATCCGTCCAAAAATTCTAGAATACAAACAAGATGAATATGTGTTGGAGCAGTTTTTCAATTTTGGATCCATTTGTTTAGAGAAAGCTGTAAGAAATTTTGTTAAATTGTTTCTTTTTCGACCGTGTTATTTTAGTGATAACAAAAAAAAAGAATCTATCAGTCAGCAATTTATTAGTCGCAAAGGTTGGGTCCCAACAATATCTGAGTCAAGCTAGTAGTAGCCGTAATGGATTTTGCTTTCTGGGTTCCATCTTATATATTCTTGTTCTTGTTTTAATTGAACAATCAAATCTATGCAACACAAATTAAAATGAAATGAACATTAACAAAAATAATTAGTCATTTCTAGAGTCTAGAATATTTCCATACTACAAATTTATTCCTATCTCCAACTTATTCAGGAATTATTTCTTTCAAGGATTAGATCTGATTACTTCACTGATTTTGAAAAAACACATAACTATGAAGTTAAGCTGATCCAATCAGATAAATTTATATATTATGTAAGTAAATTTTAGCTTGGTAAATTTGTATTCTTTTGATCCATTAAAAACCAAATAAATTAAATTAAATTTGAAAATAAAAGATGACACAGTTAATTCAACTATATTTAACTCTTCTTTCAAATTTTAGTAATAACTAAATAATAATTTAACCCAACTCTTTCTATTATCTATAAATATTCCTCACCTCCTCTTCCGACGAACCTCTGCAAATCGAACTCATCAGAGCCAACTCATCTCTTATTCTTCTTTCTCAAGAGAACAAAAAAAAAAAAAAAGAAAAATCGAAACTTTTTTCATTCTCTCTTCTTGAATCTGAATCCGACCAACAAGTTTTGATCTGGTGTTGCATGGCAGTACTGAGTCCATTGATCCGAGAGGTGTCTGACCTCATCATCGGCAAACCGGCGTTGAAGCCATTGCCATACGATTCAACCATCAGCGACGCATTAGCTGCTCTCCGTCGAAGCTCCTGCGACTCTTGGGTTAGTGTTTGGGCTACTGATAAATCTACGCCGGAGAAGTGCTGTGTTGGGAAGGTTTCTGTTGTTGACGTTGTTTGTTTTCTTTGTGAAGAAGGGAATATTGGTAACCCGGAGAAGGCCCTCGGTGCTCCGGTGTCCGAGTTGTTGCGCCATAAGAAGAAAGGAATTGTTCGCCGTGTTGAACCCCACTGCAGGTAAAAAGTTCAATTTTTAGAAGTTAATCTTGAATTGTTCTTTGGTTATTTAGAAATTAATGAAGATTTGTGTTTGAAATTTTCTTGGAAATGGGTTTAGGAAATTTTCGTGAATTAGTTGATTCGGAGAATAAATCAGATCAAGAATGCATCGCTTTACTTTTTTTTTTTTTTTTCCTAATTTTGGTTTTTAATTTTTATGGTGTTTGAATTCAAAGATTTGATTTTTTCTCTTTTCCGTGAAATTGCAGCATTTTAGAAGCACTAGACTTGATTTTGAACGAGGGTGCGCAGAACCTTGTGGTACCTATCCGCCGCAAAAGGTCTCAGCACGGCGGCGCCGCCGTCTCCATCGCCACTGAATTCTGCTGGCTTTCTCAGGAAGACTTGGTGCGGTTCTTCCTCAACTCAATCTCCTTCTTTTCACCTGTTCCTTCTCTGTCCATCGCAGCCCTCGGCTTAATACGTCCTGAAATCCTCGCCGTCCGCCGCCGTGATCCCGCTATCTCCGCCGTCCCTCTCCTGGGACTTGCTTTATCTTCCGGTACTTCTGTTGCAGTTCTCTCTGACGACGGCAGCCGCCTCACGGGAGAGATATCTCCTTCTGCTCTGTCCTCAGTCTGTGACCATACTGCGGCTCCAGCCCTCGCCGCCCTCTCCGCTGGCGATTTAATCGCCTTCATTGACTGCTGCCCTTCTCCACCTGAGGCGGCGCTTCGCGCCATTGAAGCCAAGCTGACTGAAAAGAACCTCACTGGAATGCTTGAACTGCTCTGGGAAGAACACTACAATTGCTGGTCTTCATCATCATCATCGTCATCTTCATCTTCATCAGATGAGGAGTTGCAACAACAGAATTCGTCAAGTAAACGGAGATTTATAAGAAGGCAAAGATCAATAGGGAGTTACTCTGCAAGAATGTCAGAGGAAGCAATTGTTTGTCACCCGGAAAGCTCGCTGGTGGCAGTGATGGTGCAAGCGTTGGCACATAGAGTCACCTACGTCTGGGTTGTTGATGATGATTATGCTCCTGTCGGCATTGTTACGTTCCCGGAGATTCTTAAGGTTTTCAGAGAACTGCTGCAGTAATAATGGTACACTAGTAGCACAGCAGTAACAGCTTTGATGACCAAACCCGACAACGACAGCAAGAAATGGTTTTTGTTTTGTTAAAAGAAATTTGTTGATCATTTATCAGTTGTATAAGAATAAACCATTGCCTGATCTTTTAGAACTTGCTCTGTCTCTGTGAAATATCTTTTTGGTAAACTCTTTCGGCAGACAGCTGAGCCCAAAATGGCTGCATTCATTGAATTGTTTCTTCTAGTAAAAACCATGAGGAGATCTTCTTAGGGAGCGGAAGTGTGAAGAATTCTTTAATAACAAATGCCTGTTTGATACATGGGTTGAAAAAACCAAAAAAGGAGAAAAAAAGAGAACATATATGAAGAAGAAAGTTTCTGCCCGTCTTTCATGTTTCGATTCATTTTCATGAAAACATACCGTAAATGATCCAGATTCCGTTTCTCTTTCAGAGAATATGTACACAGAGTTTGACATAATGAATGGCATCTAATTAAATGCAACTTTGTCATTTTGCATAGTTTGGCAGTGTTTTGCAGCTGCCGTACCTGAGTACAACTTCCCTGTTCTTCCATAAGTAGAAGAGAAGAAAAGACATGATCACCACATGATTTTTTGTTTGGTTGTTTTTTATCAGTATCTGCTCAGGTTGTGATGGGTGTATGATGCCTATCTACTCAGCTTGTGCTAAATCACTGAACATTAACCTTCATGCATCCCAAGAGCCACTTGAATTAATTCTTCTCTTGTTATTATTCTGTTAGAGACACTGATATTCCACGAAAATAAATTACAGTATATGGAAACATGCATTGGACTAAAAGGTTGAAGCATTAGTTGAGTGAATTATTGTTGAACTGTTGAGAACCCCTGCCTAACAAAAAAGTACTTAGAAAATGTTTTACAGAGTGTTTGAAAAACGAACTCTCTCTATCTCAAATTAAAAAATTTTGTAAAAAAGATTCTTTTAAGCACTCTTGAACATTTCCTTAACTATCAGCTCGGAGCTCCATGCCCATGGCTTGGATTTTGAGATAGACAGGATGTAGACATAACGTTGTCATCTGAAAACAGCGGCATCTTTGATCTTGCCAACCTGGACCTTAGATCTACTAGCTAGTTTTGACCACATGATTTCAACTAAAAAAATTGTGGATGAATTAGTACGCATCACTCAAAAGACTTCAGCAAACTACGATGACATGTTAAGAATATTTTGATTAGAAAGGAATAAAAGAAAATCATTAAAAGAGAGCAACTCCAGCCTCTTCTCCAAGAAAAAAAAAAAATCCACAGCACCTGCAGGAGTTGGATATTAAGGCAAATGAATGCTTAGAATACTGCTAGAAATGGTGCTACCATGATTCTCATCCCATCCGAACCACGCCGTAAATTAAACAAATAGAAAATTTAATATATCCACAAATTTAAACTCAAAGAATTACTCAGAGTATTACTTCTTCGAAGTCAACCCACCAGTACCACCAGAAGGTTTACATCCCAGATAGAACTTCAAGTAAACATCCACTACTATAAAAATGATCTATATCGACTAAAAATTATCGACTAACAAAACTTGGTCTATCAAATACCAGCTAAAATAATTTAATCGGTACAATTTCGGTTGGTAAATTAACCGATTGCATGTTCGGTCGGTAAATTTACCTACTAAAATATTTTAGTGAAGTTTTGTACATTACGGACTGATTCGTTTTGTAAGTCGGTAAACGATTGGTGACTGGTGTTTGCCGGCGATCTACTGACCAATCTTATTTTAGTCGGTAATAGCATTTGCCGATGGAATTTAAAGAGTACCGACTGAAGCAAGCAGTCGGTATAGGGTGATTTTGTTGTTGTGATCATAGAGCAGTACGTTACTATTGCCAGTGATCTGAAAGTTGTTCAAGGTAATGGAAGAACCCACAAAAAATATTCTAAGAATTTTTATCAAACACAAAATACTCAAATTTATTCAGTATGCTGCACATATTTATACGTAACTCATCCTGAAACAGTTATCTGATATTGCACTAAAGCTTTAAGTCTCATATCAGAAATAATTTTTGCAATTTGCAATACCATGATCTCTGTTGGTTTTAGACATCCCCTCAACGAGTCATGACCAAGTTGTGCCCGTTCTTTATCTCAAAATCCAAACACTACCCCCTTCTTGCTGATAGCAACAGTGTGATATAGCCTTGTGCTAATCATCGAGACACGATGTAATCTCAGGCTTTCTAGGACATGAGGCTTCATCACTTTGTCTGAGCTGCCACAACCAAGAAAACCTAGACTTGCGAAACCCATCCACCACAAGCTAAAACAGAGCCCTCACCTGTAACAACGAAAGTTTTTCTCTTCCTTGCACAAACGAAGGTCATTGAAGTAGAAAAGATTATGGA
Organism: Acanthochlamys bracteata; assembly: GCA_019914995.1. Taxonomy (NCBI): domain Eukaryota; kingdom Viridiplantae; phylum Streptophyta; class Magnoliopsida; order Pandanales; family Velloziaceae; genus Acanthochlamys; species Acanthochlamys bracteata. The sequence goes on from CM034126.1 coordinate 4,468,346, forward strand.
GCGGAGGAAATATAATGTTAGAATAGTAAGGTTAGCCACCCTGTTCTTATTGATGGTACTCTATGAAAAGAAGAACCAATAAGGAAACGAGAAGCTTTGATATAAAGTCATCCAAAGTTAAAAGTTTTTATCCTTTTAACCTGAAATAACTTTTTGGATGCTTGTTGAGTCCAACGATTACTAGACCTTTTTGAAGAAATGAGTCATGAGGACATACGTATAGAGCTATTTTCACTAATATCATATGAGATACGGGACACTCGTAAGACAATGGGTTCTTGATGAAACTTCAACCGAAGTTCTCTGGGAAATTTCTCGCTTCCAAAGAAGAAGCGGATGTTAGCATTTTCACAATGAAGATAAATCTTATTTTAGTGTGTAGATGTTGACAACCACAAAAGTTTCTAATAGTGATGGTCATCATCTTTAGGAAGCAAATGATGGCTTATTTCTATAATGCTGCAGGTAACTGTTTCATTGTTGCAACTGCATGCATTATCATATCCTGACTTAGGGATTTTTCTTTATGATTGATAAGGACTGAGATTTGAGAGACCTGAGGTGCGACTACTTCAATATGTAGATAATATAACATATTTGCAGGTGTTATTAAGATTCCTTATTTTCCAAAACTTCGCAGATAGCGTACGTTAACTCTTGATGATGCATGACAACTGTTCAATGAAATGCTCAAGCCAAGGCCAGGTCCTTCTGGTTATTACTTCGCCTTCTGCTTAATGCTCTTGTTAGACTGCCACTGTGCTCTCTTTCTACCGAGAGACACGGTTGTCACGGTTCCCCATTGATGAGTTTACTTATTTGTCTTGGTTAGTTACTGCTGCCGTCTAAATCATGTTGATGTTGTTTCAGTTTCTTTGCAGAGATGCAGAGAACAAGAGCTCCTCAGTGTCAGCACCATCTTCTTCAATTGTTTATCAGGGGCCTTTTTTCTGAAAGCAGATTGGAAGAAGCCGCTGTGGTGTTTGACAAAATGTCTCAGTTGGCTTACGCTTCCAACATCTTCACTTATAGTATCTTAAACGGTCTCCGTAGAAGAAGCAAGGCAGAAATGGCTCCCCAGCTTCAGCGGAAAATGGGCGCGTTCTAAAATAATTTTGAAATAGAATTTTTTCGAAATAAAAAATATGTTTATTTTTTTTGAGAAATATTTTTTTTTTATTTTAAAAGAATAATAAAAATATATAATAAAAAAATCTTATTATATAAATTTTTTTTATATTTTTTAAAATTTTTAATAAATTTTATAAATAGTTATAAAAAATATATAAAATTAAAAATTAAAAAAAAAATTTCGTAGCTTAAATGTTGTGACATGTAGCGCACTCATTGTTGGCATGTGGAAGGATGGTCGCTTGAGAGATGCATATGAACTACTTTAACAGATGTCTCAAAGAGGTTGCCTTCCTAATGTTTTCACATATAGCAAAATCTTCAGTGGTTCTGCAGAGGAGGTAAGGTAAGCATTGCTCTCGAACTTGCCCTACCATTCCCCTATGTAGTACTCTCGTAGAAGGCATGTCTAACGATGGTTGATTACAGATGCCTATGAGCTACTCTAGTAGATGTCTCAAAGAGGTCGCCTTCCTGACATCTTAATATATGGTATAAATTTCAAAAGGTTCTGCAGAGAAGGTAAGGCAAGCATTGCTCTCGAACTGCACAAGAAATTGATGGCAGAATAGAAAGGTTGTGAGCCAAATGTTGTGGTATATAGCATACTACTCGTCAATGGACTGTCAAATTATGGGTGCATAGAGGATTCTATGAAAATTTTCAAGGAAATGACGGCCATGGGCATTCATCCGAATGTTATAACATACAATTACATGAAGCCCTTCAATGAAGGAGGTGACACAGTATGTTAATGGATCCTGTGTAAAGCTGGAGGATTGAGAGGGGTGTAAGATTTATGGCATCTTTATGGAAAAGTAGGATTTTGTGTAGAAGGGAGTCTTGACGATGCAATGATGACATTTTGGTCGGATGAAGTTGAATGGGCTCGAATTTCGTGGAATTCTAAGAAGGACAAACAGTTGATGAAGCTGTTCAACTATATATATGGAAATGCATGAAAAGGGGTGAACCATGATGCTATCTACGATTGTATGATGGGTTTTGTCGCATTGGCAGATTCAATGTTGCTAAGAAACTATATACGAGGAAACGATTTCTCCAGGGATTTCTCCTGGTGCCCATACTTACAATTCTTTTATACATTACATTTGCAACAACGATCAGGTCAAGCAAGCTTGTGAGTATATCCATGAAATGGTTGATCTAAAAAATTCTACACAACTCCCAACGCACTTTTGAGCATTTTAACGGTGCGTTTTTTTTATTTTGAAAGTGAATTTTTAGAAGTGAGTTGTTAGAAATAGTATTGTTAAAAGTGATGTATTTTTTTATATTAAAAAATAAATTAAAGTAATTTTTTGTGTTTTCTTTGTAATAAAAAATAAATTAAAAATAACTTTTTAGTAGAAGAGAAATGATTTCGGTGTGCAAAAAAAAAGCACGGTGAGTATAGTTAGTGAAGTAAGAAAGATCATAGATTCATAGGCTCGTCGGGTAACAACTATGTAAGACCTAATTAAATAAGGCATCACACTCCTACGGATGGATATTGTACGGTTCAATATAAGACACCTTGTTCGGAAAATTAAAGATACGAAGAACACAAGACAAGCAGAAGCTGAGTTGAACTTTCGTCAAGGATATTTGAATGCAACTACCTGGAGACTCCTTTGCTTCCCTTTTGTCCATATAGCGTCTATCTTCATAGACATTTAGGTTCGTGAAAAAAGTTGGTTGTTTGGGGAATGGTGATTATAACCATTTCTCATGATCAGGTTTTTCTGTCCATGCTAGTACGTCTCATCTTGTAGTTCAAAGACAATTGAAAGCCTAGCCCTTTCTTGAACTAAAAGGAATTTCTCACCAAGGTAAATATGATCACTCGAGTCTTGAGAATCACTTTTCACACGTCCCCAGCCTTTTATGTTTATGGTCGTTTTCTATTTATTGAAAATATAGTCGCAACAGCTATTTGACGGAATGCTCTAACGCTGTGAGTGCTTGACAAAGAAAGAGATGCATAGCTATTGTTTGAAGGAAATGAACGAGCACTCTACCAGATATCTCTTCATATACAGCTCCATCTTCGAGGGGAAATGCACCAGCTGTTAGCCTACAGCCATCATAGTTTTCTAATGGGTGACATTGCGTTTTTAGTTGATAAGTATATTTCTTGTCTTGCACAATGCTCTGAGATGCGAGTTAAAATGGATGCCTTTTTACTTAGACATAGTTATTTGTTTCTTTTCCAACACAAGTTTTATGTCTTGTTAAATGTTGATTTTGAAAACTGTGAAAGTTCGAACATAGTCCCTTCTTCATAACAATCGATGATTTTGTTGAATAGGTATTTGATCTTGGTTTGGGGATATACATTGCTACCTTAAATCTGAATAAAATGATGGAATCAGAAATTTGTATTATTCTCTCTGTAGTCTGATGGGAGAAGAGTTCGATTTCTGCTCCCTTTTAAAGGTCTTGTCTATCATTGTTACTTCTGGTTTTAGTCTATTAAGCTGAATTACATATGATTTTTGTTTTGATTGCTTGGTCAGTTCAGATTAGAATCAGATCACTTGTTTGCCATGTTTTTTTGCAACCAGGAGTTTCTAGCTATTTGATCTTCCTCTGCCTAGGATGCGAGCTTAAAACGATTCAGCAAAATGGTATATCAGTAGCTTTCCAGTAAGAAACAAACCCCATCCATGGCCTTAGTTTGTCATTACATCATGATGATTATTATCTGAAAAATATGATTGTAAGTTTCTAGCTATACCAAAACTTTTCAACAATTGACTATACTATGGGCGTGATTTTTTGTGTTAGAATTCAATTTTTCTGCAAAACTGAGTTCCAAACAATTATTTTGCTTTTTACTAGAAAGTCTATTTTTCATAATTCATTTTAAACTCCACTTTCAACTATTACAATTTTAAATTAAGAATTTCAGTTTTAATATCAATAAATATAAAAAGTAAACTCAATTCTATAATCATTTTATACGTAACTCAATTTTCGTATTATATACTCAACAAAAGTAGACGAGGACTATCAGCAGAAGATGAAGGAAGTGTTGAAACTCATGGACGAGAAGCTCTTTTGATGACATGCCACCAAAGTGCACTAGACGAGAAAAGCTAAAAGGTTAGTTTTTTTTTTAAGAACGGATTCCCTTGTTTACTTTTTTTTTTATTATCAACGATCCACTTGACCCAAGATCGGTTAACTTTAACGGTGCGATGCAACCATAGGAAACGTGCCTTATTCACATCTATCAGACCCCGACTGTCTTCTCACCAACCGTCAACAACGGTCACACCAACCGGACTAAATCCACCTCAATTATTTCAGACTCCACAAACAGTTGCTGCATATTAGTAGCATCATGGCATCTCTTGTAACAGTAGCTGTTTTCAACGGCAAACTTCAGAACTACACGCCGCAATATAATCCCGACCATTTCCACTAACTTTTCCAATAAGTAGCAATTCTACCAAAATTTTGCTCTGCGATATTGAACTTGAACACAAGTTCTTCATTAAGTTCTTTTCTGAAAAAGGGTATTTTTGTCCATTAAAAAAGTTTCGCCAGTGTGTAGGATTTGTGAACATACATAACGGTTAGGCGCCGCGAAGGAGCGCAACTGTCGGACCGTCGGCAAGACGAACGGCTGGATAGTTAGGGGTATTTAAATATTTTAGTAAATTGTGAACCATTTAGGTTTGCACATGGGTGGAAAAATAAAAGAAAGCAGACAACAGAAGGGGTCTTCTGTTTTCTCTCGGTCGTATCGATTAAAATCATTACATAGAAAACAATTATAATTATATTGTAGTTGCGTAATAAGCATTAAATTATTGACGACAAGTGAGTGAAAGCCCAAACAAGAAATCTGGTCTCACTAATTTCTTTCTCTTCTATACTTCTGTCAAAGCTCTGCTGCATGCATTCTCCATTCCCCTTCTCGTTCATATAACTTCTGCTTTTGTTCAGAGAGCGAAAGCAGAAGCTATCGCATAGTTATTAAAGCAGAGCTTTGACTTTGAACTACAGTGGAAGCTGAAATGGGGAAAGCTAGCTTTTTCAGCTTGTTCTTCGTCTATTTCATATTGTACATACAAGTTCTGTTCAGCTTGTTTGAGCTTGCGGAATCAACGGCCGTTAAAATCTCGGACGTGGAATGGCATCCGGCAACTGCTACTTGGTACGGAAGCCCCGAAGGCGACGGCAGTGACGGTAATTTCCAGTTTACTTTCTTCTCCGAAACTTTTTGTAGCTTAACAGACAAAGCTGTTCAGTGTTTCTAGCAATGTAGTTAGTTGAGCTTGTGGAGAAGAAGCTGTCACAGCTGTTCGATCCTAATTGAACGGCTGTGATAAGTGTTTGCAGTTGTGCGCCATTTTCTTTTTCCTCTCTCTTTAATCTCCCAAGTCTGGTCTTCGCTCTGTTCTTTGTTTCACTTTTGTAACCAGTGTGGTGAGCCTGCTTGGCATCTGCTGTATGCGTTCGACGTAGCCTACTCTGTTAGCCGTTGAGACCCATAACAAGATTAGATAGCCATGATCAAACACCAAAGCTTATCTAAAGCCAATATGAGAATCTCCATTTAACCACTTCAGTGCTTTGTAAGTGGGACCTGTTACATAATACATGTTATTTTTAGCATTCTTCTGTTTGCTTCTAAACAGCTGATGTTATGTTTCTGCTAAAATTGCTCAGAGAGTTTTTATAGCTTCTTGCATTACTGCAGTAGCTGTTTCAGCTTTGTTGCTGCAAAAATATCTGTTGTACTTTTCAGTTTGCATGCAGTAGTCTCTTTCTTCTTTCGGCTGGACAAAAGCTTTGCAGCTTCCGTCCCATGATGTCCCTCTTTGTCTTTCCCCTACCAGGAAACTAAACAAAACAGAGAACACAACAACAAACAAATCTCAATCAATCAGGCAAATCTAATGGTTAATACGATGAATTATGTAAATGTAATGGATTAAATCAATGCAGGAGGAGCATGTGGGTACGGATCACTGGTAGACGTGAGGCCACTGAAGGCACGTGTCGGAGCTGTGAGTCCGGTTCTGTTCCGCGACGGCGAAGGCTGCGGCGCTTGCTACAAAGTGAAATGCCTGGACAAGTCCATCTGTAGTCGCCGCGCTGTAACGATCATCGTTATGGATGAATGTCCCGGCGGGTACTGCTCGTTCGGTCGGTCGCATTTCGATCTCGGTGGCGCCGCGTTCAGCCGCATGGCCATTTCAGGATTCGAGTCTCACCTCCGCGATCGCGGCGAGATTAACGTAGTTTTCCGCAGGTAAGTTAAGTAATTGGTTGCAATCTCTCGATGTTAATTTTGTTAAGTTTTATGTCTATACGGTTGAATGTCCCAGCAGTGTCTCGTTCAGTTGTACAATTTTGATCTCTTTCACCGTGTTAGAACAAAAAGCTTCTTGCCATTTTGAGCTAGCAAAAATACCAAAAGTGCCCCTAATAGCAGCTAGAAACTGAGTGAAAATGTAGGGCATTTACGGAATACAGATGAAAGTCACTGACCAACTTAACTATTATTGTTGCCTTTTGACTACTCAGTAAAGAGCAGTCAAACAAATGACTACTTTTATGCAAGCGAAATGTGAGTGCGTTAACAAAAAAAAAGGTTTTTTGTTTTGATGTAGGACACCATGCAAGTACCCAGGGAAGAACATAGCGTTCCATGTGAACGAAGGGTCGACAGACTACTGGCTTTCTCTGCTGGTGGAGTTCGAGGATGGAGATGGAGACATTGGATCAATGTACATTAAACAAGTACACACTACCTGAATTCTTCTCTCTTTCTTTAATAGTTCTTAACTGGCCCTGTTTACTTTATCATTTTGCCCACGACCATAAAACTTGTATTAAGTTTTTAATTAGACAAAAAGAAGCCCTGTTTCATGTCTCAGATCCAGTCAATAATCCATGAATCAAGGAAGTTTTTCACAAAATGTTCATTTAAATCTAAACAACATTCAGATTCAGAGCCACAGTTGTTGAAAGAAGTAACTCCAACAATCTGATGGAAGGCAGTAAATTGTCCTGTGTATATTACATAAATTGGAGCTGTGACGTGAAGCTTCAGTCAGTGTCCATTGATTCACAGTTGAATAATTCGAAGTTCATTAAAAATTGTAGGGTCATATTCACGTGGTAACAAATAAGTTTGAGATCCAATATTTATGCTCAGGATTTTTTTTATTGTGTACAATAATCTATATATATTCACGTTACAGTAAGATTGATGTATTTTACCTAAATTATGCAATAATCTATGTATCTATATATGCTCTTTTTTTAAAGGTTTGCACGTGGTAAAGCATTCTTTGTGTTTATGCTCCTTTTTCACGCGATCATGTCCTCTTCCTTATTCTGAATTTTTTGTTACTTAAAGCTGCTTCAGTCAGTGGTGCCCTTTTATGTGGGGAACTCATCGAACAATCAGGGCTAGATACTTTAGATCTTAAACTTTGTTGCATTCTTCCTTAATCTTTTATAGTATGTAGCACTGAGGAACCTATTTGATTAACATCTTAATGCAGGCAAATTCAGTTGAATGGTTAGAGATGAAACATTTATGGGGAGCAAATTGGTGCTTCATAGGTGGTCCTTTGAGGGGTCCTTTCTCAGTAAAGCTAACCACATTGTCGTCTCAGAGGACCCTCTCTACGCGTGATGTGATTCCTAAAAACTGGTCTCCTCGAGCCACTTACACTTCTCGTCTCAACTTCTAGGCAGAAACCAGTTCAATACGACTTCAACAATCACAGTACTATCTAGTAACATTCCTCGCAGCCGAGAAGAAACTAGGCATGGAAAGTTTTCTTCTCAGCTTACAGAAAAGTTTTTTTTTGTCCTTGTGATTCGCTAATGGGATGGCAAAGGCATATCCCCATTAGCTATATGTAGTATCTCGGAATATATGTGTGTTTAGGTTTTTGTTTATGCATATGTAGAAGTACCAAACCAAGGGCTACTATAATTGTGTAAGCCCTTTGTAGCTAGCCATCTCCTAAGGAGAGAGTGCTAGTGATTTGTGTTACCCTTGTAACAGGGTTCCTCAATAAAGTAAGTGTTGTGCAATTATAATTTCTCTCTGTTGGTATTGCGGCTCAATCTCTTCTTTGTATATGGGGACATTTTTTAGTACAAGGTCTCATTCCATATTTACCTATGACAATGACTGTAATTGAAAATCAGTATTATAACATGAATAGAAGGTTTGGTGATTTTGTTGCCCGGACATGTCACATGCTTAGAGTTAGTGATGGATCTTGTAGATGGTCCTTCTTAGTTTGGAAATTTTCTTTTCTATGTTTTTGTTTTCACTAGTTCACATGCTTTGTCAGGAGAGAAAGAGTCCCTCTTTACTGAATAAACCTGCATGCACCACAATAGCAGAAGGGAGAGTGTCGCCATATAATGAATGGATTCTCAAGTCATGAGCAAAACCCTTAACAAGATTGGAGCACGTTCTCAAAATCAAATTCATACTAATATCTAACTAAAACATAATTTTAATGCATTACTACTGCACGCTCGTTATCGTTTTAATCGAATCCATTTCTGTTTGAGATAAAACTCTTCACTACTCTAGCCATTCATGGTATGTAGCTTTAGACATTATTCATAAAACAATATTTGCATAGCTTGAACTTTAGAAACTGTTCGGCATTACTTATGATTTTTTTGTTTCATTTTCTTTTATTTTTTCATTTTTAGGTATTTTCATTATCTTAATTTAGAAAATATAACCGAATTATATGTTATAAAATTTTATATGACAAAAATAAATTTGTTTCTCAAAAGTTTTTAATAAAAAATATTTTTTCATAAGCAATCCACAGAATCCCTTGAATATACACAGCTCACTAGTGGACAAAGAGAATGCAACCAATGAATGCAATCTTTAAACATGTTAGTGGAACCTACCATCTTGTTCCTGAATGAAGGAATGATTACCTTCAGAATTTAAGCTAGAGATAGAACTTATAATTGAAGTAGCTGCATAAGGATATTGAACGAGTTACGTGCATATTTTAATTGAGAATGAGAACATAGAAAATAGCTGCATAAAGATACGGGAACATTTGCATAGAAGAACAAACAAAAACTTCTATTATTAAAAATAAACGAGATAAACGAAACGAATGGAGAATTTGTTTTCTTTAAATTTCTAGCAGGAAGCTTCCACTATTTAGCTAACTAAAATAAATTTAGGCCAAAGATATTGAACGAGTTTTGATGAAGCCTGGATGCTCTAATAATTCTTAAAAAGAGTTCAGATGTAACGATCAATCTTGCCAAAGCACTACGTGACACTTCTTAATCAAACACAAAATTATCGTTAAAGGCATATTTACTTCACAGAAGTGATTTTTTTAAATAAAAAATTTATTTTAAATGATATACTTCAATGAATAAATGATTCAATCGAAGAACTTCAAGAAGTCATCACCGAATTCTAAACGAAAAATTGCTTCAAAATCTTTGGAGTTTTGAAAAATAAGTGAAATCAAATCGAGAAAAATAAATTATATATTTGAATCAACAGAGTAGGGAGAGAATTAACCGTAGGGATGTTAGAACAATTAAGTAATTGGCGTGCTCTTACCCGGAACGGTGAACTAAGAAGTGAGAAACCTAAGAAAAGAAACAGATAAAAAGAAAAGATTTATCTCACCCGATCTTATCTTATTCTTACTCCTAAGGCCTGATGGGCTTACGTGCGGGCCCAATTTACATAGTAAGTTGTCTGTGATGAACGGCCTAGCCTATGACTTGTTTGTTGAATCCCAATACAAGACGGGTTTTGAGCTAAGCCCATTGGGAATCAAACTAAAAGTCAAGTGCATATTTGCTGCAGTTTGGTATTTCTATAATTTCTTCCAAATTTTTAATTTTTAGTAACATTTTTAGTGTTTATTTTTTAAATTTAAATATATAAATAATTCTACAGTATATATATATATACTAATTATTAAATAAATTTATTTTTAAAATATTAAAATAATATTTTAAAAAATATATTTTATTTAGGCAATTCTCAACGATCCTCAATGTAACAAAAGGCATTTTTTTGTTTTTTTACTAAAAAAATAAAAATAAAAAATAAAAAATTTTAATTTATGTAAATTTTGTTATTATTTTTAAATTATTAAATAAATTTTAAATTGTTATAAAAAATGTATTCAAAAATAGAAATTAAAAAATTAAGAGGTTACTTTTTAAAATGGAATGCCACTGCTCCCTCCTCAGGCATTTTGATTTCTTTCAGAACTCGTTTGTTATTTTAATTTTAATTGTTTTTCTCTTGAGATTGCTACTCCTGATCGATCACTCGCAGCAACCCATCACCCGTCCGCGTGTCCATTGCAGTCGCGTGCGGGTGTTTTTCTTTCTCTTCCTCTCTCTTTTTGGCGGCACTGTTTTGTTGTTGTTGTTGATGATGATGATGATGACTGTACAGGCGTGTGTTGGTTTGTTCCACTCTCGAGCAACCAAACCAACCTCAAGAACAAGAGGGGATGTTGTTTGATAGGACAAGAAAGAGTGTTGTTGATAGAACAAGAGAGAAGGAAAAAGGTTCTGCTTGGTGTTTTTTCCCTGTTGTTTAATTACGTGGGGAACTCTGATCCAATGTTGTTGGTGTCGAAAAAAGTCAATTCTAATTTATTTCATTCGGAGCGTTGGTCATTCCATTCTAAAAAATAATTTTTAATTTATATGTTTAAAATATTTTATATATTTTTAGAATATTTATAAAAATTTAAAATCTATAAAAAATTTTATATAGTAAAATTTTTTATTTATTATTATTATTATTATTTAGATAAAAATTAAAAATTATTTTTAAATAAATAAAAATATTTTTTATTTTAAAATAAATTTATTTCAGAAGAATTTCTGAGCGGCCGTTCATCTCTCTTCTCAGTTTGTAGGTTTCTCTTTACTTTTCTTATATAGCTTTTTGGTAATTTAGAAAATGTGCGAGAGTACTTTAAAAGAATTAAATAAATGTTTTTATAGTTAAAAAAATAAATTTTTATTTATTTTTATAAAAAATAAAAAAAGAATATTAGAATTTTCTTTTCTAAATTTTAATAAAATATTATAAAAGTTTTATTAAAAACTATAAAATAAAAAATTAGATTGAAAAGAATAATAAAGCAAAGCTAAACATGTTGAACTTGCTCAGGCGTTACTAATAAGATTCTTATACCTGTTGCTCATTGAGCGGAAATCTTTTGCATTATGCATATTGCAGGAATATAATACGAGACCACATTTTGCCGTGACAGCCTGAAGAGAGTAAGGAGATGTTTGGTTCAAACGCACTCCTACTGTCAACAAGTATAAAGTATTTTCATATTTTTGTAAACTTTAAATTATATAAATAATTTGTTGGTTATAAATTTTTTATAAAAAATAAAATTATTTTTCAAAAAACTCTATAATAATTTTTTAATATTTTATTATTTTAAGCACTCTCCTGTATCTATTAAATTTTTGTAACCTATGGGTTTTACATTGATAGCCCGGGAGTCCGGGATATAGCGGACATGCCAACATTGACAAGACAAAACCTGAGGCGGCTCTTTTTATCTTCTTAAAAATGTGTTTACCTAATTACCTTCCATCCAAATTTTATTTTTAAATTTTATTTTAATATAAAATAAATAAAATTTTTAAAATAAAATTTTTTATTAAAAATTTTTTAAACAAATTATTTTTAAAATTACTATTAATATAAAATTTTAATTATAAATAATAAATTTACTTTAAAATAAACACACTCTACGGTCAAGAAGATAAAGTTAAATTTTCTCCACCAGTAACTACTATTTCTCCAGCAGAACTCTTTCCCACGACACAAACTACTATGAGAACTCAATTTGTAATCAACAATACTATACACCCCACCGGTTTCCCACTTGATGTCTCATCTAGATCAACAAGATAGGTCGAAGTTCAGCTAAGCAAGTTAGCGTTTAATAAGAGGGATCGTTGTTCAACTCGTACCATCTTTGTTGGGTGCTGGTTAGGACACAATGTGCCGCAAAGTCTTATTCATTTTGGATATATACTTGCATAGATGCTAGTAAATTGACAACTTCGATTTGCAGAAATGTATAGTGACAGCTTGAGTTATAAACAAGGACCTATCTATATACTCATGCTCACAGAAGATATAGCAATAAAGGTTGCAAAAGATGCATCAGTGTTATTGCGTGCAGTCTGGGTATTGAGCACTTGCAGAAGAACAGAGAGAACTACCACAAAAGTATCGGCTTCTTTTAAAATGTTGGATGTAATGTGTTATAATCATACAAAAGTTACATTTATAGATACACAACAAGTTAGAAGATGTCCTTTTATTTTGTCAGTCTTGGTCATTTACTTGCCACCCACATACTTAAGGTTGGTCTGCAGATCACAGGGCACTGCCACTCTAGATAGCTGTCTGTAAAACATTCCTGCATTTCAAAATATAAGCTGCTCATGCTAGCTTTGTTTCAACTGATGTGCCTGTTAGTCTGCAAAACAACATGTGAAGCAAGTGCACCTGTAAGTCACCATATAACATTTGATCAACTATCATGACAGTGCTAAGCCAACCACAAGCATCATACAAAAAGCCAAACCAGGAATTCATACCACATTTACACATTTCTTAGATTCCAGGAATCATTTATCTTCAGAAGTTGATGAGGATCAGCCGTATGAGTCTGCTGAATTTGGTTTCTAAGCAGAGGGAGTCTCGCAGGAATGGTGTCATCATCACTGTCACAGTACTCCCCATGGTCAGGACCCAGGGCCCTAAGAACCAGTGCCAGGATGATAGAAATTGCCTATGCATAAAAACAATGAAAATTAGTTAAGAATGTAAAAGCACATCTGCTATCTTAAATACTAAACTCGATTATCTTGGGATCTTGTGACATGCATAGGCATTACTTGCATAGCTTCGTTTTCACATTAAGTGCTATCTAGATACCCACCTCCTTCCACAACAACATTCAGTTACAAGGCCTTTGCCATATATAGCTTGACCACCTCAGAATCCACCTCTCTCCATGCCCACTTTGAACTATTCCTCACTCTCGTTTCAACCAGAGACAACTCACTGACCTCTATGGTAACTTCTCTCTTATATAGATGAAAAGCATTGTAGAGCTGAAAACAAAGAATAGACAGGTAACTGTAAAAGGATGTTTGCTCTCTTAAATAGTAAACTTGATTATCAATTGTCCCACTTCAATCAAGCCCCTTACGGCTCACAAACTTCATGTCCAATAGCACAGTCACCCCTACACCTGCTCACTGCAAGGAAGATATTGCTCCAACCTGCACACAGAGAACTTCCAGCACAAGCTCTCATATACTTCATTTCATCACCAAAACAGTAGTTTCCTACCCACTTGAAGAACCACCCAAAGTTCTTGGATCAGTTTTCTAACTAGCCGAAAAATTATTCAAAGCTCGTGGTCCAGCTCAATTGAAGCTAGATCATGCATTTAAGTTCAAGAAAAGCCTCAACTAATCAGTTCCTTTATACATCTCCAGCATGCTAAATAAAACATCCTGGACGAGATAGAGAACTAGCTCATGTACTATAAGGGTATCCCAGAATGTACTTACAAGGTACAAATTCAAGGGCAGGATGCTGTAAAAATATAGGCACTAGGTACAGATCTATATCCTGATGATCAGTGGGAGAGATTATATTATGCAAATGGAAATAAATAAACAGGCTACCTGTGCAGCAACAATAGATATGCCTATCCATTTGCACATCTCAAAATTTGATCTAACAAAATCTTCGAACTCATTAAATCTTCCTGTAGGATCCGGTGGGAAATCCTGATGATGAGGTACCAATACCAAGAGTCACTAGAGCTGCAAAAAGCAAAATATAAACATTTAAAGATCAAAGTACTGAAGATGGTATCTACCTCTTCCCACCGGCTGTTCAAAAGCACATCTGTAGTCACAGCAGCCTCCAACATGATGAGGAGAACAACAAAAATCATATACTGCATTCTGACTTAAGGTTAACAGGACAAGATTCATACCAAACTCTCTTCCCTGTAATACTAGCAAAGAAAGCAAAAGACTAGTCTTTAAGGTGACGTTTTGCAGTTTGGATCCGTGTGTCCAAGTGTTGAGGTGAAACAAAACTGTGGATGCTATTTCATTTGAATCAAAAGCTTCTAGATTGATACTAAGAAAAAGGATACACAAGAAAGACAATGTCCATTGGCAGTTTCTGCAGCAACATGACCTGAACAAGTTACTATACAGAAGGAGATTCCGATGCCGAGAAAAGTATACATGAACCTGATCAAAGAAATTCTTAGCAATCAATATCAGTACAGAATTAATCTATCCTAACCAACATGAATTGAGCAACCCTTTCCATCAGATTTACTTAACATACAATCTAACAAGTGCTAGTACTAAATGATAGCTAAACTATTTCAGGCACTATCACAGAGAAGGCCATATAAATTATACAGGAAACATGCATTGTCGTAGTTCTTTTAGCATAACAAACATGCTACTCTGCGCATATACATAGTCTACTGATAGCATGCATTGAAGAGTCCAACCGCAAAGTATAACAATACTTTTGTGATATATCAGATACCTAGCCAAGAACGATGCACCCCGAAATTTTCTTTTAAAAGAAAAAAAATCAATTTTAATCTTAACAATGAAAGTGCAACTAAGACTGGCCCATTCACTTACTTAGTCCGAAACATAAGAAACCACCTTCTCTACTTAAATTGGCAAATGACTACTACTGACAACTACTTTCAAAAAATATATATATCAATACAAACAATTCGACATGTACTAAAATAAATTGAGAGTTCAATCTCAAAAAATAAACTGCAAAAAGTGATCAAACAGCATGCTTCTCCGCTCTTATTATTTTAAATAAAAAAACTTCTCTGCGAAGAATACCGAAATGAAGCAAAATTCCTAGCAAAAAGCAAGAATCTCATATAAAAACCAATCACCACAAACGGCCTCAGAAAATTAGCTTTAAAATTTCAGCATTTGGTAGAAAACCAACAAAACGCAAATTCAATGAACAAGAAGAACAATGCGACAGAAAGACGAAGAGAAAAAGGAAGGAGCAAACAAACCAGGGGCTGGTGTTATCAGGTGAAGGGTAATGGTGTTCCCGTGAGATATAAGCTCGAATCATCCATAAGGCATAGAGAATCAAGGCGATTCCTGCCATTCCTATCACCGAATTCACCATCTTCAACACCGATCTCAAGCATCCTCGCGCCACTCGAAATCCCATCCTCTCTCTCTCTCTCCCAAAAATTCAATTGAATTGTTACACTAAGAAGATAAATGGAATCTAGTCACTGAAATGGAATGGAATTTTGAATGATTCTATCTTCTCTATCTCTCCTTACCTGCTGATGTTGATTGATAGCGCGCGCGAGAGAGAATAGAGAGAGGAAAAGGTTTCTAGTTTCTATCAATCTATAATCTAACTTGACGAATGCGTGCGGCGGAGAAAAGCTTGAATTGAAATTGGAAACAAACCGAGAAAAAGAACATACAACGAAAAAAGTTTCCAACTTCTTTCAAGAAGACGACAAATGGCGCACGGCATCTGCCTGACCTAGTCCAACATGTCACGTAACTGGTTCATTCTTCCTTTAATTAGACGCACCAAAACGAACCGGATCGGAACGTATTCGGATCAGATTTTTCTAATTCAACTGATTGATGGCGGCGGCGTGATTGAAGAGCTTAAAAATGGCCGGAGGAATCCGGGAGTAGTGGAAAGATCGTGAGAAAGGAAAGAAGAATTTTTTCGAAACACGAATCGATATCGAATTCGTTCTAAGATGAACTCAAGAAGAGAAGTACTGGTCTGAGTTACATGAATGTTGAGAAAAATGGCGAGGGAGACGAGATTGTTGCATATATGTGCTTTAATCACTAAGCGTGCAGGTTAGTTTCAATTTCATGATGCTGATTTGTTTGATGTTTTAATTTTCTGCTGCTGCAGCTTAATGCTTATGATGAATTGTTCAATCGATGTAATTTCCTATTGCTTTGTTTTGTTAGGAAGATTCATTGTTTCACCATCATCAAAAGTCTTAAAAACTTAAAAGAGAAAAGTTACTGAGGCTCAAATGGTTGTCGGGGACGGGTTAATTGTTTTAATAGGGCCTGTTGGTTTATAAATTTGCATGAATTGACAATCGACGAATCATTACACATTCCAGTGGCCCATTCATACACTTTGAAATGAAAATTCGAAGTAAGTTTTTTGGTAATAAGGCAAAAGTTACAAAATTTTGTCCTCTTAAGAAAACATAATTTGGTTTTTTGTTGTATTTAGGGAGATAATTTTTAGGATGAAATAGTTATTAATTATCTCACTATGGCCTCTATGTCGTGAATGGGATCCTACGCAGTTCTGTTTTATAACTCGTGTCCAGAGAAGTATAATCTTTATATGTTTGTTTAGGAGCTAGGTTGTTGACATGTCCTCCAATTTTTTGGAACAGTGAAGAAAAATCATTGAAGGTGCAACCGCGGTGAACCCTACTGAGGGCTGCCTTTCTTAAATGTAGAAGCAAGATAAAAATGCATCTCTTCATGTTGTCCAGAAAGAACTCCTGCCATTTCCTTGTATAAAAAGCTTGGTTTTGATAATGACAAATTTATTTGTATGCGCTTATTCTCCGGATAGAAATGCTTATAGGATGTATTTGTGAGTTCCTTAGCACTTTTACTTCAGTGAATAATGAAGAAGTTAGCTATTTATGAGTTGTTTAGTGTTGTTACTAATCTTATTTAGATATGCTGGTGGCATGTCTGATGACTCTGATGATTGTCCATAGTAATTTTATCTGCCAACTATCATTGTCATAAGTTTTAGGACTAGTAATATGACTACTTGATATTCTTTTACTTTAGAGACCAAATTTGTAGAAGGATGAAATTTAGTGAAAGAACTGGGTACTAATTGAAGCTCTGTGGTTGGGCTCCATTGACAGCCATAGTCTACTGCATACGATATACTGCTGTTTTCTTTTACTCAGGTTCTCCAATATTCTAGTGCAGGAATTACAACCATGAGGGCCTCACAGAGTCTCCAACTCTTCTTAAAGGATGACTTAGTTAGTTCCCCGTTTATTAGAAACGAAGGAGAGGCATTGAGGAGGAGCAACCATCATGGAGTTTGCTGCAAGTTCATTACCCCTAAAGATTGGGAACTTCCTAGAAAACAACGCAATCAAGAAGGGTTTCGTCACTCAGGCATGAGGCTGAACAGTGAATACAAAAGTTTCAATGGCTCAGTTGGTTACCCAGTTGGATGATCTGAAGATCAGGCTCCGAAACATCCCAGAGAGAAGGAATCGGTATGTCTTACAGTGAGCAACAAGTGACCATGGCAATACAGGGTGCTTTTGAAAGGCGGAGACAGCTTGCGTAGGCTTCTTACAGCATGAGTGATGATGATGTTGCGGGGTTGAAGAATGAAATAGATATTTTGTTTAAGTGGTCAATAGGTGGGAACCCAACACTTACAACCATTTCTGATGGGGAATGTGCTGCCTTGGAAAGACCACTCCTGTCAAGCGGGTATCCTGGACAGTCAAACATCAGTTCGATTACTGTGCTTGATTTCTGTCTCTCAAACCTATAGTTGGGACAAATTATTGAACAGATCATAACAGATTTATACAAAGAAGAAAGGATGGATCTTTTAGAGAATTCACTACCTGCTTGCGTGGACCTAGTCAAGTGACTGCAGGATCATTTACAGGAAAAAAGATATCTAATTGTGTTGGACGATGTATGGCATGGTTCTGTTTGGTTTGAGATGAGTCATGGTATGGTGGCCAGCGAATTGGAAGCCGAATCATAATCACAACTTGGATCCGTGATGTAGCTCGAGTTGCAGCTGACAACCAGATCATCAAAATGCTAGGCCTTCCAGAAGTTGATGCATGGAATCTCTTTAAGGTTATTCACAAGAATGAAAGTCGATGCTGCCCTCCTGAACTAGAGTATTGGTTTATAAAAGTCCTTGCGAGGTCGAAGGTTTGGCACTGGCTATGGTTGCTATTGGCACTTTCTTGTTTTTAGGGACCCAGCAGAACAGGAGTTTCGAAGAGTTTTTAACGAACTGGGATAGGAGTTGTCTGACAACCCTATGCTTGATAACTGAGAAGCATATTTAAATCTCAGCTTCAAAGACTTGTCAATCAGTCATGGGTTGTTTTTTATGTTGTAGCATCTTTCCGGAGGATCATATTATAAAGGTAAAGAGGCTTATCGACTCTGGATTTGAAGGATTTGTTGAAGGAAGGGAGAGGCAAACAATGGAAGAAGTAACTGGCCTGATGAACTTCGTTCTTTTCTGGTCTTCGATGGTGCATCCAATTTTTTGGCTTCACTGCATATGAAGTTCAGATTGCTAAGGGTTTTAGAGTTGGTAAAGGCTCCAATTGAAAGCATATCTGACAGCATGTTCAATAACTTGTTCAATTTGCACTATTTAAGTCCGAGGTGTACAAAGATTAAGAAGTAACCAAAGTCACTCAGGATCTGCGAAACCTCCACCCATTGGATGTTGATGCAACGTGTGTAAAATAACCAGTTCACGGACGTGAAAAAAATCCCCGTCAAATTTTGAATCTAGAAACTGCAACATCTCTGTGCATCACCTTGAACAAATGTGGAAGAATCTATACTGGTGCTTTGGGTATACAAATTCTTTTGTTGGAATGAAAGCGCCTAGAGGTATATGGAACCTGAGGTGCTTACAAACTCTGCATTGTTTTAAATCTAATGCTTGACTGAGTTACGAACACTGGCAATAGCAGCAAGTTACGAACATCTCCTCAGTCTGCAGATTACTGCACTTAAAAAAGAATGCTCAATTTGGAGTCTCTCTCACCACCACCACCTTATCTGCAAAGGCTTCTCTTGGGTGGAAGGCTAAAAAATGAAACCTTTCTTTATCGCTGTGCCTCTCTCAAGAGCCTAGCACTCTTGTGGTCGTCTGCATCAGGGTTTTAAGTGAAGAGCAACTTTCCTCACTTGCAGAGTTACCTAACTAGTTGGTCTTTTTTATTTGGAGTGCATTTGTTGGGAGGGAATTACATTTACGTGAAGGATAGTATCCAAAACTACAAGAATTTCTTCTGAGGTGCTTTGGTAAGTTTAATCAACTTCACTCTGATAAAATGCATTGAATTTACAGGATATCGAAGTTCTCCCTGCACTGGAAGAATTCAGTTGCATTCGATGCCTTTGCTAGCAAATAGGCGTGATTGACCGAAGAGAGTATTGAGGGAATTAGAGCCACCCTTCAAATGTCACAGTCTCTAATTCTGTTGTAAGAAAATAAAACACGTACGTAGTCCGCTTAGTTTGGTCTCGGATCAATTTCCAGACTGTCCAGTAAAAATATGAAAAAATAAATTAAATTTAATTAAAAAAACGTATTAAATTTATCCTAAAGTAGTCTAATTTGAGCTAAAATTTTTTTCTACAAAATATTCAAATCTGACCTATGGAATAAATGATTCCAAAAATTTAAACCCAGATTCAGCTCACGGGTCTAAATTTTACATTTAGGCTGGGTACTAAGGTCAGTTCTGGATTGGGGTTAGTTGCAGCTATGAAGGCTTCATAGGTCATATTAATAATGTATTTTGTATTAAAATAAATTAAAAATAATTTGTTAAAAAATAAGTTATATAAATAATATAATTAGAAGTGAGTAAATTTTTATATTTTTTTAAAAATAAATTGAAAGTAATTTTTGTTTTTTATGTAATCGTAAGTGACTCGAAAGAAAATTTTCAATAAAAAAATAAATTAAGAGTAGAAAAAACACATCAATCATGCTAAGATACTTGGAATTGGACTCACTGCTATTTCAGGCACATGCTCCACAATTGACTTGGTAACAAACTATGATTAATTTGGTTAATCATTCTTAAATATATTACTGATTTGGTTAACATTTCTGTCTTTTATAAATCCAATAATGAACTAAAAGAAAGGTAATTATCAACATATTTTATTATTTTTAAAAGTATCGTACAATTATTATCATTACGTTTCAAATAATAGAAAGTATAATTGAAGTAAAAATTATGTAATAAGTTAAAAAACGATTACAGTATAGGTACCTTTTATTAATCTCCTCGCACCAAAAATTAATTTTTTGGGTACCAAAACGACACGAGAAAATGAGCGGGTACAATATTATCATATTCCTGGGCCCACAGCCCACTACGAGGAATCAATCTTTCTTCAAGAAGTCCATAAAAAACAAAGAAAAAGACGGGCGGCTGATGTAAGCCCACCAAGTTGTCCGTTACATAATTGTGGATTCCTTTTCTCTCGTGATTCCATATTCACGATTCTTCCTTTTTCAATTGGTACCTTCTTCCGAAACGAACAAGATACGAATCTTCTCCGACTAGACTCAGTGGCAGAATCTGAGGATTTAAGCGAGCTACT
This sequence comes from Acanthochlamys bracteata, assembly GCA_019914995.1. NCBI lineage: Eukaryota > Viridiplantae > Streptophyta > Magnoliopsida > Pandanales > Velloziaceae > Acanthochlamys > Acanthochlamys bracteata. The sequence continues at coordinate 4,488,992 of CM034126.1, forward strand.
TTAACGTCTCCTTCGTGCAGATTCGGAGAAGGAATCTATCGGGAAGAGAATCTGACCGGATGAATCAATCAGTTATTGTTTAAGTAACGAATAAATAATAGCCGCCGGAGAATCCTGACGAATCGTGTGGGTCCCGCTTGACTTACATACATTCGTGACGAAAACGAAGAGACCAATAACACCACCACCACCACACACATAACATTCAGTTTCTGTTTCTCTAACACAACAGAGAAGAGAGAAGAGAAGCAGGAGAAGCAATGGAGGCAAGGGGATGGTGGGATTCAAGAAAACTATATCTACTAGTGCTGCTTCTCTCGTTCGTAACTCTGTACCTTAGAACATCTTCAAAGGTTGCTTTTTTCTTTTCTCTTGCATATGTTTGAGTTAATCGAGGAAATTGTTAAACGATCGTAATTAAAGTCTGGACTATCTTCACTGAAAAACTTTTGCTAAAAGATAATTTGAGTGAGTTTTGGAGTCCATTTCCTTTTGCGGTTGAGTTTAATATGGTGCTTTTATTTTCTCCGTTATTATGAATATAAGCACCTCAACTGTTGTAACAATTAATACCAAATTGCCAATGCAATCTTTTAAGAAATTACCAAAAAAAAAAAGAAGAAAGAAGAAGAAGAAAAAGCACAGAGTTCCAGAAAAGTGTTTTTTTTTTCTTTTGCAATGTCTTCTTCTGAGAAATCAGAGAAAAATCATAATTTCCTTTGATAAATTCTTTCTTAACCTGAGATATATACACAAATTGTGATGGTTTGTTTCATAATTTCATATTGTTTGTTTACTAAATGCTTTGACAATTCTGATTAAATGATGAAAGCTAAATTCATTTACAGTTCAATACTTATTATTTTTTTTGGGCAGAGATCAGATAGTGGTTGCAGCCTTCTTCCTCACGATCAGTATCGGATCTGCAGTAAGCGGATTGTTACACCCGATGGTCTCATCAGAGGAGCAGGTTTTTTTATCCAAACTAGTTTATGTTATTTTCATAATCATTTGCACAAAATAAAAAACTGATCTGTTCTAGTCGGTAGTAATTTTTCTATTAAGAGATCACTGTCATAAGGGAAAACAAAAGTAGGCTGGAAATTTTTTGTTGTAAAAATTTAGACAATGATAAGTTGGCGATAATATTCTAACTCTGGTGAAATGTTCTCTGGCAGTTGAGATTAGAAGGGGAAGGATTGTTGCAGTGGTTGAAGGAGAGTGTCAAACTGGGTCATCCTTCGGACACCATGTTGTAGACTATGGAAACTCTGTTGTCATGCCTGGCTTAATAGATGTGTGAGTTTTCCATAGCATTTCATTGAAGTGCTTAGAGTACAAGTATTGAGTTTGTTGTTGTATGTTTAATTTTGGTCTTCTTCTTCTTCTGGATTTCCTTATTGTTAAAGCACATTACAAGAACGTTTATTGTGAATCAATCATAAAGAGAACGTGCATTGAGTTATATATAAGACTTGTTGTTATTGTGCAGTCATGCTCATCTTGATGAACCAGGAAGAGTTGAATGGGAAGGATTCTCTTCAGGAACTAAAGCTGCTGCTGCTGGTACGCTTTAATATTTATTCCCAATTGCTTATAAATTTAGTAACACAGAAATTTCAGTCTTTTATTTTCCAGATCATTTCTTAAAAATAAAGTATCACCATCATTATGTTCCTATCAAGTATAAGTTCTGGTCATCAAGTGCCATTTTCTTTCAGGTGGCATAACAACACTTATTGACATGCCTCTTAATAGTTGCCCATCAACTATATCAGAGGAAACACTTAAACTCAAGGTACAACAATAGCTTTTTGCTTTAACCTAGGTAACTATTTTCTAGTGAACATTAATGAGGAAACCATTGGTGACTATAGTTGCTTGTAGCTCGGTAGCATGTATTGGTTTATTACTCATTCTCTTGCACTTGCTTGTTTGTAACAGTTGGAAGCAGCAAAGGAGAAGCTCTATGTTAATGTCGGTATGTTTTGAACTCCATGTTCTGAACATCACATCTAACAACTAAGTATAGATAGGAATAGGCACTAACCACATATCCAGTATTTAAATCTCGTCAATTGACCTGCGTTGTGATCAGTTGTGTTTGAATAATATTTGTCAAGCTCCCATTTGAATTCTAACGAATGTTCTTTCTCAATGTGCAGGATTTTGGGGTGGGTTAGTGCCAGAAAATGCCAAAAATGCAAGCGCACTGAAGAGTCTCTTAGATGCAGGTGTACTTGGGCTAAAGGTATTCAGAGAAATTCTTTGATGCGCATATTAACGAATAATGCTTAATATATCTTTTATTCTGTCGGTTTTGTAGTCTATTGACATTGTGTGCATCCTTTACCAACAATGCTTGCTGCCTCTGACTTCTTATGTTCTCTGTGCAGTCTTTCATGTGCCCTTCGGGAATAAATGACTTCCCTATGACAAATGCAACCCACATCAAGGTGTGTTCAATGACTTCTTATTCCGTTGAATCAGTTCTTGATTCATTGTGTATACTAACAAAGCGATTGTTGCATGAGAGAGCGAAAACTTGATTTGTATGCCCTGTTGTTTTGACGTCTACTATTTGCAGGAAGGGTTAAATGTCTTGGCAAAGTACAGGAGACCATTACTGGTGCATGCAGAGGTTATGGATTCTGAGAGCACTAGCAGTACAGAAACCAGTGATGGAAGTTTGGACGTTCGATCTTATGCAACATATCTGAAAACTAGGCCACCTTCAATGTAAGCCTCGTTAGCCATTGTTTACTGAACATATCTGTCCCCATAAGACAGAAATGAGAAAACTCTCTTTGAAATGTAAGCTCCTTGGAAAGTTTACCTTTACCTCCTTTGTTCTTCTCAGGGAGGAAGCAGCTATTAGAGAACTGCAGGATGCTATTCATGAGACTAGGTTTGGAGGTAGTGCAGAAGGAGCTCATGTTCACATTGTTCACCTATCAGATGCAAGAGCATCTCTTGATCTCATAAAAGTACGCCTTATTTATTTTTCTTTTATTTTCCATAAAACGTCTAGGCTGAATGACCTATTATTGGAGGTATTCTGTTTGTCTGAGATCAAAGAGACTGACATATTTCAGGTTGCAAAAATAAATGGCGGAAGTATAAGTGTAGAAACTTGTCCCCACTATTTAGCCTTCTCAGCAGAAGAAATCGAGGACGGTGATACCCGTTTTAAGTGTGCACCGCCTATACGTGATGAATTCAACAGACAAATATTATGGAAAGCTTTAATGGTATGGTAACATCTTCATATTGCATCAGTTAGTTTCCGTGACACTATTCTTAAGGATTTAATGTCTTGTGTTTGGTGCAGGATGGAAGTATTGATATGTTAAGTTCTGATCACTCGCCATCCGTGCCTGACCTAAAGCTTTTTGAGGAAGGGAACTTTTTGAAGGCTTGGGGCGGCATATCATCCTTGCAGGTCTATGTTCCTATACAATTTACATACATCCCCATCCGTTGATTTCAAACAGGAATGGTTTTTCTTAACATGTATGGAAGCACCTCTTAATCTAACTGAAATTTGTCTTCTGCAGTTTGTTCTACCTGTTACTTGGTCCTATGGGCGACAACATGGAATTACATTCAGCCAAATAGCTAAATGGTGGAGTGAGACACCTGCAAAGCTCGCTGGACAAGAACATAAGGTATGTGTCCAATTTCTTCTACTAGAGAATGAGGTTGGTGCGTGCCAATATATCAGATGAGTTTCATATAGGGAACACTGGTGTCACTATTAGGACCAGTGAATAGCTTTAGAGTGTGCCTTCACTAGCTGCCTGTTAAGTTATACTGATGAACTCTTAGCAGTTTATCAAGTTATACTGAATTTCTTTCCTAAGAAACTCTGAACATTATTGTCTTCAGGGAGCAGTCAAGAGCGGAAATGACGCAGATCTTGTCATATGGGAGCCTGATACAGAATTTGAACTCGATGATAGCTTCAATGTACACCACAAGCATCGTGTATGTGTAGTTTATCTTCCTTTAATCCATCTTCTAAATTGAGCCTACGCTTCAGAATCATATGCTCTGGTGCCAATTTGGTATTCGACCTTGGTTTTTGTAAGAATATTTTACCAAGTTTGCTCTATGATGTATATGAACACAGAACATTTCAGCATACATGGGCAAGCGATTATCTGGAAAAGTGTTGGCAACTGTTGTTAGAGGGAATTTTGTATATGGAGAAGGCAAGCATGCTCCAGCAGCTTGTGGTGCTACTATTCTTGCTGCAAAATGAAAAACATCGGTAAGACAAATTTCAAGCCTGAAAGAATTACTGTTTCCATAACAAAAGCACATGTATACTTAGATGAACATTCAATTTTTTCTTTTAATATTTCAAATAGTTTGCAGGCATTTGTCTAATGATGATGATTGGCTCGCGTAATATTATATCTTGGTTCGCAGTGATCTCATTGAAGCAAAGACTTGAATATCATAAGCTGTACAAAATTCTTTCCGATGGAAGTAGCAAATGCTTGTTTGCAACTTCTCTCTATTTGCAATTACTAGGTGCTAGGAGTAGCTTAGTATGTGTAAAAATGTTTTTATCTTTGTATTTGTTGATTCCTGTCAACTTTGCAGCAAGAGAAGATTATGAATGATGGACTTCTCAGTGCCTTCTTCTTGCCATTTTCTTTTTAATATTTGAATGAATATCGTACTTTGAGATGCTGGGTTGATTGAATGAATTATTGATGGTAATATTCAACTTTATTTCTTTTTCCCTTGTTAGAGTTGAAAATGAATCACATTCAACTTAGGTTAATCGTACTTTAATTTGTAATCTTTGAAATTATTTACTCAAAGAAGTGAAAACAAGATTTAACATATTGCATGTAACTTTTTTTTTGTTGAGAAAGTATAGCACATCTAACTTCTTGCTGTTTTTGTTTTTATTTTTATTTTTTAGTTTGTTAAGTAGAGCATCTAAAACTACAAACGGCCGGGCCCATTTGGAGTCATCTCGAAAAACAGCCCACAAGCCGCTTGTATACTAACAGGTTCTATTTCTTCTCCTTCTCCGAACACTCCAATTCCATACGGCGACGCCGCCGTGGAAGAGTGATGTTATCGATCAGAATTCCGGCGAAAGGAGCTGCAGGGTTGTCCTTCCGTGCATGCTCTTCGCGCGTGATCTCTCCTATCCTCTCCACAACTACGCTCGACATCTTTCATATTTTGGTTTCAACTTTTACTACGCTGCTAGGTTTTAAAGTAGATTTTCTAGACTAGATTTGTTTTGGAATGTTTAGATAACTCAATACACTGGAATCTACTTTGATCTGGTCTTATGTTTGGTTGTGCTTTTTCTAGTTGGTTGAATTTGTCCTTACAAATTCTGTCAATGTGATCTTTTCCATTTGTTTAATGGGCGATGTTAGTCTCCTTTCTTGCTTCTGTAAGTTATGAGAAGTTTATAAAATCAAGTATTTTTCCCTGACTGAAGCCCGGATGTTATGATACTGAGATGGCTGTGGTGGTGGAATACCGATTGATGATTGCACCGGACATGAGTGACATTTTGGGTTTGAATTTTTTTGGAGATGTTTCACCTTGGCCATTACTTTTGATAAAGAAAAAATTCAATAACCATGTTCAGCTTGTCGAGTTTCCTAACGCCTGCGCCGCTGAATAACCATTGCCTCCGACGTCTGGTGGTGCTTTGGGTTTTGCAGAAGATACATGGATTACCCGACGAAGTAACAGCTGAACCCAGAAGCAAGCAAAACTCTTCCTCGATTCGCGTGGTGACTTTTGAAGGCTTTGATAAAAAACTCACAACTGGAGCTAGTGAGTAGCGAGCTGCGCGAAAGGCTTTCAACTACAGTAACTCAGGTCGGTCCACTCTCACAAGATTTAGCAACCGCCTAATATTCTACGGCCCGTTAATTGCAACCCAAGCCCAATCTGAGTCCCATTATGCACTTCGGGAATATATAAATCGATTCGAAAATTCAATTCAAATTTGATCTATTTAATTAAAATAAGAATTAAAAAAATTTGATCCTATAAATATATGAGTTGAATTAGAGATAAACGAATTTGATTCGAGTCTTAAATATATCGATCTAAAATCGATTCACCAATTCGAATTGCTATATTTGAAAACATAATTTTTCTTTATTTTTTCTTACAATATAATAACTTTTTTACAATAAAAAAGAATAAATAATAATAATTTATAAATTATTAAATTATATTATATTTATATAATTAATTATTTACTTTTATGTTTATTAAAATAATACAAGAGATAATTACAGTATTACCAAAAATATTATTACGTAAGTATTTATTTAATGATGAATTTATATTTTATATTAAAACTTTTATTAAAATTTTGTCAAAACTAGTTATATTTGTTAAAATTTTTATTGAAAGTTTCACTACGTATTTATAATCATAAAATTTCAGTTATAATTGCATATTTTTAAAAATTAAAAATTAAAAAATTTTAAAATATTTTAAAAATCGATAAAAATATTAAAAATATATATATTTTTTTGATAAATAGTTAGCATACATCTTCATCAAAAATATTTACATATTCATTAAAACTATTTTATAATTCACTTAAATTAAAAAAATTAAAATTTAAAAATTATAAATTTTACTATAAATAAATCAACCTATTTAATCCAAATATTAAATAAATTAAAATAAAATTAATAATTTTAATTTATTAATTAAAAATAATAATTTTAATTTATTAATTAAAATTAAATAAATTTAATTTTATTATTAAATAAATTAATCTGAAATTAATACAGTAATCTAAATTACCACACTAGCACTGCTATAAAGAACATCTCTGTCGACCAAAATGTGGCCCCACACTGGAGAGTGAGGGACTAGTGCATGACAGGGTGAGTCACATGTTTTCTTTCTTTTTCATCCATACATTTTCTTTCTCGACTTTGTTCACCATGATCTTTGATGATGAATAACAACAACAGGTCTGGTAGCTGCTTTTGCAGCGGAGAATGAACCATCACGGCATGGCATGTGAGCCCTCGCCAAAAGAAACTTTACTACTATATTTGTTATCTTTTTCTATATCCGTATACCTGCAGCACTAGAGACTGTTTGGGGCTGCGTTTGAAAAATTATTTATTAATTTTTTTTAATTTTATATTTTTTAATATATATTTTTAAAATATATAAAAAATTTATTTAAAAATTTAAAAAATATAAAAAATTCTAAAAACTTTTTTATTATATATTTTATTATTTTTTTAAAATAAAAAAAATAAAACTTATTTTTTAAAAAAAATAAAAATATTTTCTATTTTAAAAAAATTTCATTCCATATGCATTTCTGAAACGTATTTTAAAAAATTCATTTATTACAAGTCAAGCCCAATGTTCCCGACATCTTTCTTTAAACTCACCCGTTTCGATACGCGCACAACTCTCCATCTTCATTATTACATAGACAGACAACACTCTTCACTGCTACATCTTCTTGTTTTGCAAGAGCAGTAAAGAAACCAGCCATGTATCTCAAGCCGAAGCTCAGCTTCGAAACGGCACTGGCTTTACTGCTCTTCCTTGCTGTAGCTTCTAGAACGGAATCGGCAACACTGGCGCTCTACAATAAATGCCGTGAACCAGTGTGGCCAGGAATCCAACCGATCGCCGGCAAGCCGATTCTCGCACGCGGCGGGTTTCTTCTAAACCCAAGCCAAGCATACTCTATCCGTCTACTCCCGGTTGGTCCGGTCGAATCTGGGGTAGACAAGGATGTAACTTCGATTCTTCCGGTCGCGGCGGTTGCGCAACGGGCGACAGCGGCGGTTCTCTGTACTGCAGTGGTCGTGGTGGAAATCCTCCTGCAACTCTTGCTGAAGTAACTCAGGGCAATGCCGCGGGACAACAAGATTTCTACGATGTTAGCCTCGTCGATGGATACAACTTGGGGATTTCTATGATGCCGTTTAGAGGGAATGGAGCTTGCGGGTACGCTGGTTGTGTTAGTGATCTAAATCTTGTTTGTCCTGCGGGGTTAGCAGTGCGTGGTGGGAGGAACAATAAGGTTGTAGCTTGCAAGAGTGCGTGTTCGGCTTTCGGATCGCCGAGGTACTGCTGCACAGGGAGTTTCGGAAGCCCGCAGTTGTGTAAGCCGACGAACTACTCGAGACTTTTTAAAGCTGCTTGCCCGAGAGCGTACTCGTACGCTTATGATGATCCTACTAGTGTGCTGACGTGCACAGGAGCTAGCTACATTGTTACCTTCTGCCCTCACCATCGTTGATTGTCCATGCTTCGCTGCTGCTGCTAAGTGGTGCTAGTAATTATGTTGATGGGTTTAATGATATGGGGATTTTGTTGTAATGCAGGCAAGTGGTACTACTGATACTATAGCTATAATTAGTGCAACTAATAGTTTGTTCTTCTTCAAGAACGATCACCTGTAGCCTCTACTCAGTGCCCCTTCTGCCTTACTAGAATTAGAACTATTACATCTATTTAACTTTCTTCTCCGGAAACGGTACTGTATGACATGACTTCAGCAGTCTCTGTTAATCAATTTGGTCTTTAATAGTTCTGGACTTCAAATTTGACGCAAGATTTTAGGTCTCTTCATTAAAGACTGGGTAGAGGCAAAAGCCTACCCCGGCTAATTTTCTTTAGACAACTATTTCTGAGCTGAATTGATGTCACTTGTCAAAGCCCTATATTCCGGCCTGAGCTGCAAATCATTCTAGTCCATGAACCGAAGAAAGACTAAATTAGAAAACAAGATGCCATGATATGAACTGACCAAAAAGTAAAGGAAATCTAAATGCTGTTACCTGCTTGAAGAGAAAGACCGGAAGTAGAACTGTATAAGATTTATATTGTAAGCAGTGAAGATGTTCCGGTAACACATCCAACTATCTTGATTCTAGTTATACATGATGCATGGCGTCACCTGGAAACTGAAGTTGAAGAATTTATAAGCTGGTAGCTTGGATATAGGGTGTGTTTTTTTAATTTTTGTAACTCATTTTTTTTTACTAAAATTTTATTTTCGATTCAATTTCAGTTATAAAAAATATAAAAATTATTTTCAACTTTTTATACAAAAGAATACAAAAATTAACTCTCAATAATACTATTTTAATATTTAATTTTTAATAATTTAAGTCGAAGAAAACACACCAAAAATAGTACTAATAAAAGAACTTACGAGCTGGGATTAACTTTTGTTTTTGAATATTTTCATGAAACTGAATGATCCTTCAAGGAAATTAGGACTGTCCTACTTTTACGGACCAGCAGTATCAGAAAGCCACTGGAAACTTAAAAGAGGTGCACTTCTTACGTTGTGCTTCTTTGTGGAAAATGTCAGAAACCATGATAGTAGATTCCGAATGTGAATAGATTGTAGAGCTAGAGAGACGAGATGTTTCCAACTTCTGCTAATCCTGTTATCATCTGCCATTTATCAGTCAAACGGTCTCATCAGTTCTTCGCAAAGCATGATCTCTTTCAGAACAACTTAATATTTGCCTTTTGTAGACGTTGATCTTCAAATGGAAGGACTCATGAAGCTTATGCGATCTGTGTGTTTACTTGCGTGAAGTTCCCTAGAAGATTTGGTGTGGTTCTTAAAGTGTCACAACATGTATTTCTCCTTTGATGACTCTGATTGTAATGTGGTAGCTGGAACTTGAGTTCCTTGGTCATACAAGTGCATGAATTCTACACTCAGTGTTGTTCCCTATCTAGAAATTAATGGTCGTGCTTAACATTGAATTATACAGACGGTATTTCCGGAAATGATTATAGAGTTTTTTTTTTCCGTTTAGTCTGTGTTTTAGTTTCAGAGAACTCACTTTTTTTTCTTGATAATTTGACTAGAATTTTCTTTTTTTTTGTTTCAATTCGCTTCAGAAAAGATAAACACACGTCTTAAAAGTTTCTGTTTACAAATCAATTTTGTAAAACTTACCTTTGTAACCAGGCGAGCAAATTTTTTATGATTTTTAGTTTTAACTATTTTCAGTATAACCATTTATGATACATATGCTTTTGAGAGAATAGGGGACTAAAAAAAAAAAAATGATTGGATCAAATGAGAGCAATCATTTTTTGGAAAAGATAACTAGGGTACTTATTATGTAATTAAAAAAATTATAAATAACTAATTTTTGTAAATAGAAATAGCATTAATAAATTTATTCTTAACAAAATATTATTGCGAAAAATAGATAATAATAAGAAGAAAATGAGAATATTTTACTTGAATTTATTTAGAGGCACGAATAACGTAATGACTAATTTAAAGACATTATTGACAATAAAATGATTGTATTGTGGTCTTTGTTTCCATTGTTTTCATTACTTCAACCTATAAGATATCTGTAGAGTTAGCCAAGTTTAAGCGTCCTTAGCTTACTCTTACAAATGTTTTTAAAATATAAATTTTTTCAAATTCTTCTACAATTTTTTCTTCAACTATATATAAATGATTCTTAATATGACATATTAACTTGTAGTATGAGTTATAACCAAAATAACAATCACAGTACTTCAATTTAAAGATTCTGAAGTACAATATTTTTCCATATAGATAAAGCAAAGCAATGCAACAATAAGAGTGTTTTTTTCATACCCCAAAGTAATTTTGTTCTTTTAAAAAATTACTTATATATGATTGTATGTATATTCGTTTTAATACTATATTTTCAAATTTTATTTTAAAATTTTTTTATTAAACAATAACTTTTAGAAAGTCATTTAAAAAAAATATGAAAAGACACTTTGGTAGCCAAGACTTTGGAAAAATGAATAGACATTGTTTGCAGGGAAAAATTTTAAGACCTTTGAAGTGTTTGGCAGTAATTTTAATACTATATTCATTTCATAAAGTTTTTTTAAATTTTAATAAATTTTATAAATATTTTAATTTTATTAAAAATTTAAAAAATATAAATAAATCGTATATGTTGTGACATATATATATACAAAAAATTTTATTTTAGTTAAAAAATTAGTCCTATTTTAAGTTTGATTTAAAAAATTGTTTTATTTTAAATAGTCCCAAAGTACTTTTCATCTAACAAAAAAAAAAAAAAGACAGAAATGGCTTGAACACGCCTGAAGTTTATTCAGAATTAAATAAAAAAATGAAAATTTTAACTTTTTGAGCGCCAAAATTAACTCAACCGAAAGCCACCTTCTTTATCATCGAATCTCTCTACTCGTTTATTCAGTTATTCTTCACTTGCGCGCTTTCACCCTTCTCCATTTTCTTTTTTTTAAAATCAGAATTTAAAATCCGGTTTTCTTCACTCGTATATAAATACCATTCCCGAACTGTTTTGGTCCAGACCAGTCCACAGTCTCCGTCGATTTCTTCTCCACTTTGGCGTCTCTCTCTCTCTCTCTCGCGAGCACCGACCACGCTAGCTCTCCTTCTAGTCGAGTAAGTTTTTTTTAATCGGTGTTTAATCTCCCCGTCGAATTTCGATCGGGAGATTGAATTGCTTGCTGTCGTTTTCCGTAGATTGATCATTTCAGTGTTCTTTTTTATGATATGTAATGGTTTTTATTCTTTTTGTGAGAATTTGAGAATGCTGATTTGTAGATTTGGATAATGAGATTATGTGGGAGAGTTCGTTGTATAAGGGATTGAAGCGTTTTTTATTTTTTCTTTAATCAAGTTAATCACATGAAGCTGTTGTTTGGATTTAGTGATGTGTTCCTTTTTTAATAATGACCGCCTTGATATGGATAAACGGGAATTTGGTAACATTGTAGTGATTGTTAGAGATCCATCTGAAAGATTGGCGTACGTGTTTGTTGGAAATCCTTGGTTGGCTTCTGTTGGCTCAGTCAAGAAATTAGCAGAGTTCCTAATAAAACGAACCAATGATTTCTTAGATAAATAAACTTGAAGAGAGAATATGTATTTTTAGATCCTTTTATACAATGACTGTTAAATTCGAGTACAAAGCCAGGTAGTTGATAAATCATTTCACCTTTAGCTGCACCATTTTCTAATCAATTTTATCAAATAGCTGTCTAATCATGGTCCCCATCCATTGGACATAAAATGTATTATTGTTTCTGTGAGAAATTCATAGTAGCTGTTAAGACTTTAAGGGCTGGTTTCAGGGAGAAATTGCGTTTCAGTGCTGGTGCATAAATGACCTTCTGGTTCTCTTATCAAGATATTGAACATGCTTATCCATTTTGTATGCTGACATTTCCTAACTGATCTTCTATTCCTTAACTTGCTAGGTTGGCATTATAATTAGTAGAATTTCTTTTCTCAATGCCTGTATGAAAATATGAGTGCCAGGCTCGTAATATATTACTGATACACTTCATGTGTTTCTATACCTTGCTCGACCATCTAACTTTGTGATGGCCAATTCTAGAGTGTATCACCACTAATGTAGAAATGTTGCCCACCCTTCCTTATATGGTGGAAAGGTGCATATACATTAAAGTGAAATATGTTTTTCAAGATTATACTACTTGATTTATGCTATATTAATTCCATATACTTTCTCGTTGATCTCCAGTGGCATCTACTTTGCAAATTAGTAGCATGTGAACTACGGATCCTTCTACATCATGCTCTATTGATGATGATGATATGGAGACAAGGGAGCTGAATGGCTTAGTTGAGGCCTTTGGGTCAATTTGCTCACCCGAAGAAATAGCCTCTGCTTATTGCAAATCAAAACAGGATGTGAACAGAGCTGGTGAAATCCTGTTTCAGCTTCATGACAGTAAATCTACTGGTTCATCAAATGCAAATGCTGGCACAACAAGTACTCTAAATTCTTCTTGTTCACTGCATGAGAAAATTGATGTTGTGGAAGGTGATCTTGATGGTACCAAGGGAGTAAAAACTAAGATGTCAAAGGCTTCTATGGGCAGTGTATCAAGTTTTCTGGGCAAAGCATACACACAAACTGTGCCTTCTCAGAATGAGTCTAGCTCTGACAAACCATTGAAGCTTTTCATAGCCACAAATTCAACAAAAGATTCGCAGGAACCTTCAATATCTGAATCTGAAAAAAGAAAGCAGCCTATAACTGATAGTGAAGTTGAGGACTTCTTCTTCAAAATGCTCAGAGAAGGATTCGGGCTTGATAAAGGAGCAATTCGTGAAAGACTAGGTATTGTAATTTTGTTTGGATCTCCCTCTCTATAATGTGTTTTTCTTTTGTCGAATCAACTTAGATAGTGGGGAGATTCTTTTTGTTGATGAACTGGGAAATTCTGTTGATCTATCATGTTTTCCCTGTTATTTGACATTGTAGCTTACACTGGTTCACAATATCAAGTAACTACTTATACAATCGAGAAATATCATTGGGAGCATTTTCCTGTTGAGTGTATGTTTGCCTTCCTATTATTATAGTCTGAGGACATAGTTCATTTTTTAATGAAACACTCTTGGCTAGTCATTGTTAAAGATATTTCTCACCTCTTAGAATGTAATACTACACTCCTAAGATTCCTCCGATTATCCTTGTTTTAGCATCAAGCATATTTGCTCTTTATATTTTAAGACTTCCATTATGTGGTAAACGAGTGCCATCACTATACATACACATGGAACTTGTTATGCTAAACTCTCCTCAAGTACGTAGTTTTTATAGAGAGGCTCCTGTAAAGTTCTGTGGGATTGCTTTATCTGGTCGATTTCTTGTTTCATGTGCTGCATTCGCAAACATTAAATTGCCATCTTTCATATACAATACTGTCAATGTGTGCTAAGTACTCTTTTGCTATTCCATGTGGTGAATCATTAATTGGCAAAGCAAGTTTCACCTCTGAATCGTTACATTCATTGTGCAGGACATTGTGGATATGATGTTAAGAAGGTATGTTTTGTTTCTTTCTACACAGTACTCCAGTCTCTATCTCTTTTCTTTGCAGTTAAACACCATACACACGCAAGATCCACACTCATATTTTTGCATGAAATGCATCACATCTTTGCCTTTGTTCTATTTTCTTGTGACTATGCTTTGTATATACGTATAGGAGTATGGTCGACTATTCATATCAAGAGTTACTGGTAAACGAGGAAAGAAAGGCACTACTCCATGCCTGTATCTTTGAAACAATTTTTGGCTGCTACTTTGTAGATTTTTTCATAAGATTATTTTCAAACTTGACATCTGGTGAGTTATGAATAGCTTGATCAATTATTACACGCACTTGTATATACACTTTCATTGCTCATGTTGCTTTGGAATAAAAATATTAGAATAAATAAGACCGAGAATAGTTATTTTTCCATTTGAATTTTGTAAGTTTGTGTTGCCAACTTTTCGTTAACTTGCATATTATCTCTTATCTGTAGCACGTCAATATACAGTTCTTCTAAAATAATCTATTTTTGTGCAGAGTATGGAGGAACTGCTAGAATCGTCAGAAAGAATTATGGGCAAAGGAAGGGAAGTTAGCGATGAGATTACTGAAAAGGCAAGTATACTAACTCGGGAAGGAAGTGGTAAACTTAAGGGAGTGCCTTTTGCATTTGTTTAATTGATCTACACAGGCAGCAATGGTGGCACTAACGAAATTTCGCTTAAGTATTAGATTGCAAATGAACCAATTCAAATGAAAGTTAGGCTCCACAAGATTTTGAAAGAAGCTACACAATATCATTATGAGGGAGACCTAAGAAGTAAAGAAAATTTAGTTTCTTTTTATAGTGCAATAAAATTTGAAGGTGGCACTTGTTTAAGAGTGATAATTCTGAGATTGATTATTTAACTTGCACATTCTTTAGTCTGTCATCCTTTGTAGCGAATGCTTTAGTACATTAACTTTTCTATGGAACCAAATTTGTCCACTGCTATGGTATTCTGAAACAAGATATTTATAGTTAATTTGTAAATTCTTTTAAAAGTGTAGGAAAATTTCTGGATCATCTTTTGATGCATCAATTTTAGTTTTAGGTTCTGCGGATGGATATGCAATGCTTTAGTTGTGCCTGTTACTGCATGAATATGGAAACTATATTTACTCGATACTTTTTAATTGATTAGTCAGGTAGATCTCAATGTATGGGATTTGATCTTGAGGAAAGTCATGGAGCTTGCTCTGGAAATATATCTTCCAAAAGGTAATACTATAAATTCTTACATTCTTGAAAAGAAGGTGTATCCTGTCTTTTCTGACACCGAGTTATGTATATGATCCTTTGGCAGAGATACAGTGAAATTATCTAGGTTGGAGAAAGACAAATCTAGTCTTTCAAGAGAATTGATGGAAGCACTTTTCACTGTCCCAAAGAGAGAAGAACCTGAAAGAAGGCAATTGGAATGGGGTATGAATAGAAGGAGAGTGTTTGGACAAGATGTAGTAAGGGAGCCCTTTAAAGATTATTACAGAGCATTTTCCACTGATGCCCTCAAGTGGAGACATTCTCTCCGAGATGGTATATGTGTTAATGTTGTTCTAAATTTTTCATAGTGAATCTGCCATTATTCATATTGGGTTCAATTCTACTAGGTAGTATGTTTTAGGGAAGACTTCTATTCTACTTTCTATATGCTTCTTTGTGCTTGTTGACTAGGTTGAATTCAGCTAAGATATTATCATGTCATTTCCATAAATTCTAAAACCTAAAACTTCTAAAAGCTTGTACATGACTGGAACAAATTAAATTGTCAAGGCATAACTCTTTATTGTACTTTTGCCCCATATTGCAAGACATGTACCAAATGTGGAGCTAGTAAGATCTAAAGCTGCATGATAAGCTACAACTATGTGAATGACTAATGTTTTGTTTTATCTTAATATGTGATGTCTATACTAGTCGTTTGACTGAAGATAAAATCACACTGGAGCATAATGGCCTGAAAGTATTCATATAGCCAACCCCATTTAGTGTCCTAAGGCTTGTTTGTTGTTGATTTTGTCTTAATACAGTCATTCAACGTTGAAACTGACTGAAATTCTTTCTGTGTTCTTTTTGTTGTTATAATGTAATGAATTTTCGCTTTCTGTGATTACCTGCAATTTTGTAGGACAGGCATGTTACATGACATGCCATCCAAAAGTTGATCCCATAGCTAGTCTCTACGTGTGCGTTATTTGCATCCCATCTTTAACACACTGGCTTGTATAGATGAATGGGTGTGCTTGGTAAAATTATTGATTGTGGATTGTACATAAATACTTTTTTCATAGACTTCAGTCATATAAGGTAAGGCACTCTCCCGTTTGTTTCAAACAAGTACTTGTTTCAGTCAACAACTAATGTTCATTCTGTTTTAAACTTTACATTTCAAGGATTTTCTAGCTTGATTTACTAGTATTTGGTATAAAATGAGGTGAGTGGGGTTCTAAAGGTGTCAAACCTTGTATCCCTCTCACTTCATTTACTAAAAACAATGAAAACACAGAAGAAAAAATACAGTAATTTTTTCCCCTCTTTTTTATCATGAGGGAAAGCCTGTCTATTTTGAATATGTGATTTTTTTATAACTATTATTCAAAATACTCATATCTTTTTATTAAGTGTTTCAGAGAATGTATTAGATGAAGAAGGCAAGTTTCATGATTATCGATTGGCCAGAAAGCATCATTGGGAAATGATGAGAACGTATTATGAAGCTGTGAGATAATGGAACTATGACTTACACTCTCATTCTTTTTTTCTCATAATTGAGCACCTCACTTTGACTTTCTATATTTTAGCAAGTACTTTTTCTCATTGAAAAATGCCTTCTAATCCATAGTAATCACAGGCTGCAGATGCTTTTACAAATGGAGAACAGGCACGGGCAGACTACCTTCTAAAGCAAGTAAGCTATGATACTCGGTTTGTTGTTTAATCATTCACAGTGATACTTTTCTTTTGTTTTGAACAAATATTTTTTGGAGTCAACAATGAGTTGGAATTATTGCTGTGCTTTCAATTTTACATTCATGTTATCTCAGCTTTAATTTATAGATTTCTTTACCTTTAATTGTCAAATACTGTGAGGGGTCTGCTTTCAGCTTTTGGTTTATTTCTGCATCAAGTATCAGTATTTGTCCACCTATGATTTCTTATTACCTTACTGAATGCATCTCTCTCTTCCATCCTGTTGCCTTATCCATGATAAAGTCGGCAAATTGCCTAATAACATAATTGAAATGATTGAAGTTAATTGATGACATGATCTTGATAATGTATCTATCAGCTGTTACTCCCCTTATTTTGTAGAAAAATACCATTTAAAGTGGATGTTACTAATTGATCAGGGTCAATCCTACTACCAGTTGGCTCTAGAAGCGAATGACAAGTGTGCTGAGGAAATCTTTGAAAGGTAACTTATGTTAGATACCTGGTTTATATGTACTTGCAAGCCTTGTCCTTTAAATGTTCTGACAACGGAAGTTTTTTGTAGGACTAACAAAAGTAGTGAGCAAGCTGTACCTCTTGATCTGAGTGATTCGAATTCAAAGAGTGCCTTACGTCTTTTGAAGATTAATGTCTCTAACCTAGCTGGCTTGTCATGTAAGTTAACTATTTGAAGTTTTGCTTTGCCTCTCTTTTTGGCTGGTAATTATGTGCAAGAGATTTATAGTTTTCAGAACTATTGTGATCAGCGGTTAGGCACTTGAAGCTCATTTTGGGTAATGATTTCAAAGATAGAAGAAAACAGAAAAGAAGACAATCTGTAAGACTTTGATAACATCTCAGTTACTTTCTAATTTCCTGTGGTTTGAAGTTAAAAATATGTTGAAAACGTTATCTACTTTGTTGCTGCAGAATAATTATTTTATAATATTGTTTGTTTTCCTGTTCTTATGGTTAAGGATACCTGCGCTTTCTTATCTTTCTTATCTGATTATAAGCACTAATGCAATGTGAAAAAATTAAGAATTTGAAAAATGTCATCATAATTGTGGCAGGTGATGAAGTTTTTGGAGGAACATTCAATTAAATGGACTGAGGAGGAAGAGAACCCAGGAGCCATCTTTATTCAGGTTGATTTGCTTGATCCAAGAAAGTTGCAGTTTGACAAGACGTAGAGTGTGTGCTAGGAAATTGAGGTGCTATACCAAGTTCTGAAATCATTATGGCTCCTGCTTTAGAAAATAAGTTTCCAATAAGCAATTTTTGGAGCAAGCGACCGTTATTTGAAGGAGGCTGAGATATAATGGATATATGGCCTTGCTTTGTTTTGGCAATGTGGCAATGCTGCTATAAGACGTCCAAAACTGGAAATTTATTACCTCCCAAGAAGAAAAGAGACTTGGTTAGTGAAAGGAACCAAGCAGGATGGCTTGAGTAATATTTTAAAGATATATTCTAATATTCATATAATTGCAGTCATGGGTTTTGGTTAACGGTATACCTTATTGCCTAAGTCTTTCATTAGCAGACAATGGAACATTCGTTAAATCTTCAATTAGGACTGTTGGTTCATGCGACAGATGAGAGTTTTAGGGGTCGTTTGGGATTGAGTAAGAAGTAGAGTTTTGGAAGATAATGAAAGTTCTACTCTTTTAATTTAAAAGCAAGAAAATTTTTATGATATATAAATTTTTTATATTTTTCTAATTTTTAAAATCTTTTTAAAATAATATAGAAGATCTATTAAAAAATAAGAAATATTTATTTAAAATAGTAAGTCTTTGAAAAGTAATACCAAATGTCACCATAGTTAATTGGCATATCATTGTGTTTAAATTTTTAAATCTTTTAAACTATAGAATTTTTATGGAAAATAAAAGTTAAAAAGGAGATAAGAAATGAATCCAAACGCACAGCCAAACAATCCATTTGAGTTTTTAACATTTACCTGTTCAACATGTGGTTTCTTAGTTATGATTGTAGTTTCTTCAGGGTTGTACAGCAGTGTTACTGTGGACGGATAACAACTAATAATACCTTTGAATTTTATCCATTGTTGTTGAGCTATTACATCTATCCTTTTACAATGGCCGGATTTATTGCCTTATGTCCACCTCTTTAAAGAACTGTTTTCATATAATTGGTATTACCAAAATTTTGCAGTCTTAATGTTGTTTTCTTATCTTTTCTCCGATCCATTCAGTTGCATTCTTCTAGCAAAATTGAAAAAGTTTTACTAGCTACATGCATGAATTACATTATCGCATTATAGCAAGGCACAGCCAGCTTTCAGAGATGCAATATAAGAGCAACCATTGCCGTCGTGTGAAACCAACCAACAGACAAGCAGCAGTGCAGGCACGTTAGGTGAAAAAGATGAGAGATAGAGATATACTTGCTAAATAAAATCATTGAAGTCTCTAATTGCAAAACAAATTAAGTGTTTTCTTTTTGCGGGAAAAAAAGTTTTGTTACCATTTCAAAAACATTACCGAATCAAAACTTTCAATAAGCAGTAAATTCCTCTTTGATCAGTTGAGATCCTAATTTGTTATCTAACCAGTGGCAAAACCATGGGAAGAAAGATCAACAGCGGCAAGAAATCTCAACCCTGCAGCCTGCTTCAGTTCCCTGCCGGCAGACCTGTCTGAAGCCCGTGGCGACGAAGGAGGCTTCATCTGACCATGATACGAAGTAATCGTCGTATGCAAACAGCGGCAGCAGCAGCAGAGCTGATACATCTTAAATAGTCCTCCATTCTCTCTGAAGATGTACCAACGAAGCGTCTGGATGAATCTATGCTGATTTCAAACATCCGTCCTCACCCGCCACACCATTTCAGCGAACTTTCTGAATGTCGCTGAGCTGTTTCAAGTGAAACGAAACGGTTAGCAAGTGCAAATGCTGCCTATGAGGAAGTCGTTACACAATGAGTGATGGGGGTGCCCAAGGTATCTTACAACCTCATATGGGGGCCAAAAGAGTTTGTGGAACTACTTATGGAATTGTATTTTTGTTTTGATAATAAGTAATAACAAAATTTTATGATACAAAATCTTTCCGTATTTTTTAAATTTTTTTTGAAAAATTTTGTAGAATTGTAAACATTTATTGAAAAATATAAAATAAAAAGTTGGAATGAAAAATAGTAGAAAAGCAAAAGTGAAAGACTGTTTTGGGATGGTGTGAGAGGTTTTTACTGTGTCATAGAGACATATCGCATATCTCACAAACAGTTCAAACAATTGTTTCCGACTGAACTCCAACCGACGGTAGAATGGTTTCACAACTTGTTTATTTTAAATGACACCGTATATATATATATATATATATATGGTGGTGCAAACATCTGCTAAAAAAGGATTCCGTTGTTCCCAAGTTAATCGCTTCAGGAAACATAGAATTTCCTCAAGACACTAGTGCTCTGCGAAGCCTGAGTGAGTCCAGGCCCACTCCACTACTACACAGTCTCAACCTGCTTTAGGATATTCGAAGTTGTATAGCTTTCAACAAGTTTTTTCTATTTGTAGAGCTCCCAGGAATGGTTCTTGCGCAAAGTATTGCATAGTCTTACTACATTTCGGAGGGCATAAACATACACATAAATAGACGAATCCTTCAGATGTAAATATTTTCGTAGACTAGATAGATAACCAGCGACAAGCATTCAACATACCCAAACTTTTCAAGGAGGACATAGATTAGCAAAACACTTTATGCATTTCAATAGCAGCAAAATCTGCTAAAACATTGTCCAAGCTTTTAAATGAGTAGGTGCCATCTGAAATGAAGCTTCTCGGTCCTAAGGAGCAGCATCTGGATCCAGTCGTCTCTGGATAGCAGCCGCAGCCTAAGCAAGAGCAAGAAAGATGATTAAATTACCAAACTGCATAAACAATTTTAAAAGCTTCATATAAAATAGTGCACTTGCCTCAAAATTTCCGAGCTTATACTGATATTGCATTTCTTCTCTCAGTCTCGCCTGCTCCTTCATTGCTTGTGCCTGAAAAAGATGCCAAAGAAGGATAGTTCAGCTCTAATAGGAGTTGTGTTATGAGCCAAAGGGTTGAAGGGTTTGAAAATTAAAGACTTCCCAGTCCAAGGAATAGAGACATCTCCCAAATGTTTCATAAGAGACGGCATTTGTTTCAGAAATGACAAATACTAATAGTTACTATTGGTATGATAACTTTGATTTCAACCGATATGGGGAATTGAAGGTATAGGTTTCAAAATAACGAAAGGGATGCAGGAGGCCAAAAACGACAGAATCAGCAATCTTATAAGACTCCAAAATAAGCAAAGCAAGCAGAAGCAATTATTTCAATTATGATTACCTTTTCAGAGAGACAATTATGGTCACCATGATCTAAAACGCAGACCACCTTTTTGGTCATCAACCAAATATTGCAGTGCTATGTCAACAATCAACATTTCACAACAAATCCCATCTAACTTCAATTTTGTATTTGCCTTCGCTATGATAGTGTGCACCTATTTGAGGCAAGTATCCAATGTAAAAGGTGAACAGCCTTTTACAGATACTTCACATTTACATTTTAATTGCCAACGATAAATTATAAGGAACTTCTTATCTCTTTATGTCCCCGTATAACTGTAAACCTTATTAGGGCAGCAGATCAAGGTTACTTCTTAACAAGCAAAAACATACTAGCAATAAATAGCAATAACTGTTACCTCCTAATTATTAAAATAGAGATGGTAAATAAAATGGAGAAACAACAATCATGGATAAAATTACCATTCCACTTTGCATGGAGCGCTTTAGAGCCTCTAGTTGTTCTTCCTTTTGTCTTTCACGCTCTCTAAGCAACTCTTGTCTGCAAATAAGAATTTCACCATTTTGTGTCAGCAAAAGTCACTTAGCATAAGCCAAACAAAGAGCAACAAATTTCATGCATGCCATATCCCTTAGCTCCCACACGGTGAGAATCCTAAAAACATTGAAGATTACATGGTGGGACAACTTATTTGGAAATCAACTCTATGCTTAAGAAGATCATAAAATTCTATGTTCAACCCCACTTTCAAGCAGTCCCCATACTGTGATTTACCAGAAGAGTATCCTAAAACTTCAGTAAGCATGTTACCCAATTACTAAACTGGAGGCATGTCAATTCATGAAATTCCCTTGAAATAGAGCTAATCGGATTCAGCAATCAACTCATAAACAAGTTCCATGACAACACAATCACTTCAAAAAAGTTCAAGAGCTGATTATTCTCAATCTACTAGCAATACCTGCTTCCAGGTGGTTATCTAATCAACAAGGGAACATCGCAGTTAATCAAGCAAGGGCGTTACTTGCTACGAATGAGATTTCCTCAATCATACTAATAATGTAATCATGAACACTAACCTATCCCTCCTATTTTCTAGGTGCAGTTATAAAAAAGACTATTAGATCTTTTATAAGTGCACAGCAACCTACCGACGCTGTTCTTCATCATCAAAAACTGTTCGTTCCAATTGAGGTGCCCTTTTCAACCCCTTTTTTATTTCTCTTTCCATTTGATGTCGATGATAGGCATCCAAGTCATAATATCTGCACAGAATTACAAGTTCTATTTCATAACGAATTACATTTTACATCATCAAGCTACAGTCAGGAAAATATTAAAATAGCCCTTGTAAAGGAGGGCCTCGAACAATACATGAGGGTACTTTTCATCAAGTTTTTTTAAGCCCAGAGTGACAATAAAAATTAGCCTCAGATAGTCTCACTTTTTCGAAGGAAAAGTAGCTGTGTTGTGATCCTCCATAAATCTGCATGACACAGGACATACTATGTCAGTACCACTTGCAATTGCCATTCAGTTAGAAAAAACAAACACTACATATCACAAAACTTCCTGACTGTGTTAGAGTTTCAGTATGTTTACATGCCTTTAGCGTTTTGTAGATTCGAGATATTCTAATATTTCAGGCATAAGAAAGGCTGTTTCATAAGAGAAGACACTTCGTATTAAGAAAACAAAATTTCAGATAACTTACTCCTTAAACATCTGCTTTTCTTCCCAGTTTGACAATGTTTCTAAATTCACCTGTCATTACAATCAGATAAAATTTTAGTTTGACTTCATCACAATTCTTATGCAATTAAATATAAGGAGCAATTCCAGTTGTCAAGCACAGAACTTGTCAAAAGTTTGCTGTCCATAAGGTGCAGAGGGAAGAGCTGTCCAAATAAGAAAGAAAGGCAATAGTTTGCCCCTGATTGACCAATTCCAATATCAGAAATCATGTGGATATGCTAGGGGACAGGTTATCTCTCAAAGAACCAGTTCTCAAATAGTACAATGTGATAGACTCCCTTCCATACTCGTTATTAAAGGTAATTATGTCCTCCGTCTTATGTATATTGCTTGGTTAGTAATTGTTCAGTCTCGCATATTTACTAATTTCTGTTAAGTCATTATATTGGATACCTTCCACTTACACCAATCACTAATAGAAATTCTGTAACAAATGGTTGAGATGGACTCAAACAGCAACAAGAACATGTGGTCACTTTTAAACATACCTAAGGGTTTCTCTCTCTTATGTATATCGCTTGGTTAGTCATTGTTGAGTCTCACATTGTTACTAAGTTCTAATCGAGTCATTATATCTGGTACCTTCCACTTGACATGAATCACTAACAGAAAATATGTAGCAAATGGTTGTGGACTCAAAAATCAAGCAAAACATGTGGTCACTTATAAACATAGTTAAGGGTCAGCAGAAGCAAGTTTAATATAAAAGGAACTGCTGGCATAGCAACATCCCCGCTTAACTACTCATTCAACAATAAGTGGATGATAGTTATGCAAAAGTACACCAAAGTACCTGTTTAACTTCTGATAGCCATGCTTGAAACTCTGGTCTCTTATTCCTGACAATAGTTTTTAAAAAAAAATCAATAGTCTCCTTCTACAACATATAACAGCAAAAAATGCAGATTTTACATTTCAGAATTCACGGATGACATTTTGTATGCATGACAGCCTTAGAGGAAAGCTTAGGAATATAATTAATTTATAACGGAATAAAATAATTCTATACTTCCCATTAAGTCAATTACAGATAGCATTCTTTAGCAAGCCCAGTTGCCCGAGTGCTTGAAGCAACCATGAAACTAGTATCAAGCAAAAGCTTTAGCAAAAATATATTTATGAACAAAAAATCATAAACAGGCATAGCATGCCTTTAAATTTATAAACACCATTAGTTGCATTTTCACGATGTTTCTCGGTATATAATTCTCAAGAAAACTCAAGACTGAATTGTTCTGTGAATAGCTACAACTTTTATTTTCCGCTAACCATGTTGAATGTAGAAGATGAATGTATTGATAGTCTAATAACCCCTTGTTTCCAAAGCAGACACCTCTCACAAGATATCAACTTTTTCTTTATTTACATAAACAATAGTGATAAATATCCATGTATTAGATGATCGCATTGACAACCGCTTGAAGCATCACATCTTTTTAGTGGACACCTTGAGGCATCTCATTGAAGAGTGGAACATACCACTAATGCCTACACATACTAGTAAGTGTTTGCCACATTAAAAAGAAATGCAATTTATACTAGTATCTCATAGATTACTCATTCAATGATAGTTCTAACATCATATTCAAAAGAAAAACGATCATTTTACTTGGAGAGCACCCACCACATATCAGTTTCTCTGATAATTCCATACTTCCCCCATGAATTGGTAACAGCACCAGTCTTCCCCAAATCCTTCTCTTTCTTCTTTTTCTTCTTATCCTCTTTCTCTTTCATCTTATTCTTCTTCTTCTTTCTTTCCTTCTCCTCTCTCCTCTTTTTCTTCTCCTTTCTTCTCCTTCTCTCTCTCTCATCCTCCCTCTCTCTCCTCCTCCGCTTCTCCCTTCGCCGACGTCGTCTCTCCGACTCCGAATCACTCTCGATCTCCGACTCAGACTCGGAATCAGACTCGTCGGAGAACGATTCAGAATCTTCTTCGTCCGAATCACTGCTAATGTATTTTCTCTTCTTTATATGTGACCGGTGTTTTCTCTTGCTCCGGTGGTGAGACTGAGACCGGTGTTCGCGGTCTTCATCCGACTCGCTGGACTGCGAAGGCGAGTCGTCACCTGAGTCACTGGAATCGTTCTTCTTCCTTCGCTTAGATTTCATATTATTATCACGGCGGTCTTTGTCCTCGTTACGCTCGCTGCTCTCTACCGCTGCTTCTTCTTTAGCTATAGATCCGTTGCGATCCTTCGCCATTGGAAGCAGAGAGAGCCGCGACAAAACAGAGTGAACCTACGGATTGACTGATTGCTAGTGAGTTTTAAGAGTTCAATGCTATCTATACTCGCTTGCAAGCAGGCTTCACAGAACCACTTCGTGGACTTGGAATCAAACCTGAATCTGCTTTCTTTCTTTCTTTAATTAGTTATATTCTTTTTTTCTAATTTTAAATTAAGTCCATAAATCTACTGTTATTTATGTGTGCGTTTTTTGTTTTGGGCTCAAGCGTATTGCGCTTATTCAAAAATTACTTTTTTCTAATCAAAATTTAATCAGACTCATTTTTTAAATAAAAAATTACAAATTCACTTCAAGTATAATTAAATATAAAAATTAAACTTATTTTTAATATTCATTTATCTAGAAATTACTTCTTTACAACTAAACAAGCTTTTGCATACACTATAGCATAGTTGGGTTAGCCAAATTAATATTAAATGGTCCAGAAATTTCAATTCGAAAGTTAATGTTCTTTTAATCATGAGCAAACTCAATATTTTAATAGACATTGTTAAAAATTCAAAAACTTTCAGTCATATGTTCAGGCGCAATCCTAAGAGTGCTAACATAATAATATATATTACCTCGTGCAATTACATGTTTTGATATGTAGAGTGGATAAGAAAATAAGCAGCTGCGATATTACAGTGGTACATGCCAATCTGGTGGTCTATGCCTTTGTTCCTACCAAATAAACACGCAATGGATCAATGCTGCTTGTTCGACATCTCCCATTTAGTAATCATAATATCAATCAAGTTGAATTAACCTCCAAGACAAACTATATGTCCATAGCGAAAATGCAGCATAAAGAGCTGCCGCAAGGTTGCTTTCATCAGTGATCAATTTGAATTATCCTGGAAAGCACTCGCTGATTTCCCAGAGAAGTTGAAAGTTTGAATTATGTAAAAAGAACTTCATCACTAACATAATAATAGAAATATATAAGTTCTTCCTATTTAGAAGTAGAAGCATACAAACATATAACAAAATTAAATAATTTTAGTAAATAACTTCTAATATAGAGTACTAGAAAGATCTCATTAAAATTGCTGTCTAATAAACACACACGGATTTATATATTGAGAGCTATAAATTAAATCATCACTTTTAAGAATGAAAAATAATTAACCGAAAATATTGACAAAAATATCAATTCATTAAGATAACGAGTCGAGTTTCATTTAGTATTTTGATAAATCTAATTTAATGATATATTTTTTTTCTATTTGAATTTTTTGTTTTTGTGTTTGCTTAAATATTGTTAGAATCGTCAAAATCTATCAAAAACAAAAAGATTAAAATATTCTTAAGCCTTCCATGGTGTGCGCTTTAAACAGCTCCACGAAAGAGAAAAGTATAAAAGAAATTTTCTTTCTTTTTTAAAACTCTAATATTATTATTGAAAAGATACGCTAATGGAGGAGCTAACTAAGACAAAAATTTTATTTTTAAATTTGTTGCATATTAAAAAAATCTAATCTAACTGAAAATCTTAAACTAATAAATTATGGAAGGTATAAGCATTCTTCTTGTCATAATTTAGTTAATGAGACTAATTTAACTTTTTCTTAGATCTAACAATTAAGATCAAAATTTTAGTATCAAATAGCCCATAGCCCAGCTGACTACTTTGAGAGATACAGCAGAAGGTAGACGGCACACAAATTTAATTTTACGCTGCTCAAATTGAATTGGTCGTTGTTGTGGAGTTTATTTCTTATTGCTTCGGGCCAACCTGAGTACGACTTTAACAGTCAATGTCAACTTAAGCATCAAACAGTTCAATGAGAGCCATTGATCCCGTCTTACACTCCAATGGAAGCATATGCTCTTGTGTATGCTAGCTAGATTACGTGAATCAAAACAAATACGAATTCAAAGTAAAGGAACGCAGTATAGGAAACGAGCTAGAGGACACAGATTGAGATCGTCTCCTTCGAAAAATCTAAGTAATATCATCAACTGCGGTGGGAACACAGAAAAGGAGAGAGAGAATTTCAAGTTGGTCATGGCCGTGCATAGCGGCACTTAAAACAATCCATCAATGTCACCCATTTGAAAAGCTTAAAAAATCAACATCCACAGTTTAACTTGATCCTTCTGCAATATTAATGGAACTAGTAGAATAATGCTATGAAATAAGGGGTGGCTGATTCATTTGATTATTATTAGATCATGCATGTGGTTGACTTGATTACTAAGAACAGTCTGGATGACAGCTACTTCATTTTGACTTAATTCATTCGCATTATTATATTTCTTATCTCACCGCTTGTTTACTTAACGATATAATGACATCGTGGACTGTCTTGGAGCTGAAATGGAAGACTGTTTTTTAAGCAATCAATTATTTAATGTTAGAAGAACACAAATTTTTACTTTTGGACGTATTTTAAATACGCATAACTAAGTTTCACAAAAATAAAAACTAAATAATAATATTTCTTAAAAAAAGATTAAAAATGAAAGTTTAATTTTAGTGTTTTAATTATTATTTGACATGAGTTGAAAGTGAAGTTTTATTTTTATTTTTTAAAATCAGTTGAAGTAATGTATAATAAATTGAAGTATAGTTCTGATTAAACTATAATCGGCCCATATTATAATTCTAACTGATAAGTAATGAGTAGGTTAAAAATAATATGATTCACATAGACTTTCGTAAGGTGTGAGTAAAAATTTAGAGTAAATTGAGCTCTGACTTTTGATGTGCGGTAACGATGCTTGAATCAAATGACTGAAATCTTGAGCGATCGACTTATCTGGTGAACGATAGAATGCTCAGATAAAGAGAAATATAGATGACTTTCTATTGAATGGATGATTGTTGTGTTAACAGTAAGTTGATTAATTCTATATTAAATAAAAATAAAATAAAAAAAATTAATATAATAGAAAATTTTATAATCTATTTGTTTAAAATTTTAAATTAGACTAAATTTTTTACTGTATTGGATTTGATTTTTCAGATATCTTATTTTTGATTAATTTTTCTGATAATCAGTATATTAGATTATAATTAGCAGGATCGATCCATTCACCGATCCAAAAATCTCTCCGGTCGGAGAGTCACAGTCGGATCGGCCGGTCGGACCGCGGGTCAATCTTCTGTCTAAACACCAGCCTCGCCAACCTGAGCATAAAAGTCAGCCTCGCCAACCTCCCCGGCTCGATATTTTTCTCTTCACGCATAAAGCAGGGCTACGTCCTGCAGCAGCTACTCTTCCTTCGCTAAGCAACGGATTACCACCGTTAAATCCTCCGGCAGAGGCACTTATTTCTCATCTTCAATCTTCCAGTGTTGTGCTCGCTCTCGCTGTCCCTTCGGGACCTGGGTTTCCTGATTGGAGGTCCATCAAATCTCTCAAATCTGCGATTAACTTATCGCTCGCCAAGATCATCGAGCCATCGACTTTGGGGCTCTGGTAAAGTGATGAGAATAGTGCGTTCAGTTCTCCGCCGAGTCTCGTTGTGTTATCCTCATCAACAAAAGAAGAAGAAGAAGCACACCATCAGCAGCTTCTAGACAGAATCTAGTCAGATGCGAAATCAGCAGCAGGGAAATTTCCAAGAAAGGTGCCAAGAAAATGAAATCAGCGAACGCGATATCGACTTTTAATCATTTCAAAGAAGCTGATGTTGCTGCAGCGATAGAAGTAATGCCGGTGTTAGTAAAGGCAGTGCGGCGGAGGAGATTATGGAAGAAAAATACTTGTTCAGCAGCGATGATAGCTGCGTCTGCTTCTGCGCACAAATATCGAGCTGTTTTTTGATCGCCGTCTTTGTTGCCTCTCGCCGGTGACTCGTTAAGCGAACAATTTGACCCGAAAAGACAGCCGAGTCGCCAGTTTCTGATCGAACCCGGCCGGTCCGGTCCAAGTTTAACTATACTGTATTAGATCAAATTTTTAAAATATCTTATATGAATTAATTTTTTCGGTGTTATAGCTTACCAACACATGACACATCCGTGATCCATCCTCGAAAAATGCTTTGCAATTTCTGACAGAAAAAGCTAAAAATTATAAGCTAAAGCTGTTCATGAAAATATATTATTTTATTTTAGTAAATCTAAAACATATTCCACCTTTTTCCCTTATTGTCGGAGAAAATAGTTACACAGAACTGAGATTCTATCTGCTAGATTCCAAAAAACAGAAAGCAATAACTTTCTGCAAAATTATTGTTTCTAAAAATCAAGATCAAACTAGTAATTACTATAGAGGTGGAAAATAACAAATAGCTCATGAAAACGATTACTCAGCTACGGCACGAAAAACGTTCACATGATCAAAACAAAGTCTCACGATTGGACCACTTTAACGTGTATAAGTATGAAACAAAAAATTTTCCAAAAAAAAAAAAGAATCTTTTTTGTCTACTTGATCGCCTGTCAAATTAGAAATTGTCTAAAATTTCTTCAGTATTCTATTCTATGTTTGATTTAGTACTAAAACCTTATATGGCAATATTAATTCCCATAATTAAGTAAGGTGGTACTTAAACTTTTTAAATTTTAAATTTCTTTTAAAAAAATACTGTAAACATTATCTATAATATTTGACTTCCCTTGAAGCTTAGGATTATCATTATATAAACCTTTGACACAGTAATCATCGTTCATGATTAGCGTAATAAGTAAGTGGAAATCTTTTTCAAGTTAACGTCATTTGAAATATTATTTGATTTGCTCCTATTTATATGAATTAATAAATCATTATCACATCATGTGAACCTAGATACTTGAAAATGGAAATCTCATTTTCCTTTCTTTACTGATCAGAAGATTCTGATTCAAAAGTTAATTATATTTTTTAGAGACGTTTTAAAAATGCTTATATACAAAAAGTTTTTAAATAAAAATGATATAAAATTATTTAAAGATATTTTTATATTAAAAATATTAACACTTATAGTATAACATATAATTTTGTATATTTCAATTTATAAATAATTTTAATAAATATTAAAGAAATTTTATTAAATAATAATCAATTAATACGCGTTGTGAAACGTCCCCTTCACCAACTTATCTCTACTTTCTTTTCTCCACTTATCGTCCACGCAAATAGAATTTTTTTCTTCTCGTAATTGGTGCGTTTTGGCCAAGTTTTTCAAAAAAATATTTTCTTAATTTTTTAATTTATATTATAAAATTTTTATATAAATATTTAAAAAACTATTAAAATATAAAAGATTTTACATTGTAAAATTTTTATTATTTTTAAATCAAAATAGTAGAGTTTATTTTTTAAAAATAAAAATATTTTCTGTTAAAACTTTATTTTAAAAATACTTCTAAATACTCTAAATTCTCTCATTTTTATGGTTCATTTTAGAATCTAACTAAATACAAATACGTGTAAATCTTTTAATCCAGTTTTAATTGGTTACAAAACTAACTATTAGAATATTTAAAATTATTTATATAATAATTTTTTTAAATAAAATATTTTAAATATTTTTTTAAAAAAATAAGCTTGAATTTTTTATTTTAAAAAATTACATATATAACATTTTATGATACATAATTTTTATATTTTAAAATTTTAAAATTATATAAAATATCGTAACAAATTTATTGTAAGATATGAAGCGTTTATTTTAAAATGATAAGCATTTCAAATATAAATGCTTATAGAAGAAAAGTTACAAAATCTTGTATATTTTTTAATTTATTAATTTTCAAATTTATTAAAATATAAAATATTTACTTCAAATAATAATCAATTAAAACACGTTGTCAAACTTTCCGTTGATCAAGTTATCTCTTCTTTCTTTTCTCCACTTAAATCATTATTGTCGACTCAAAAAGAAGGCTTCTTTGTTTTCTTCTTGTACTTTATTCTCTCATCTTTTTGAATCATTTTAGAATCTAACGGGTAGGTAATAAGCTCGCATACTTTCACCCGAAGTCAACAGTCTATATCAAGAAATCTTCAATTCCATCCGTCTGATTTACAATCCTACGTCTCCAATTCCAACCGTCTGATTAGGATCCATTGTCTAATATTACCCGATACCCGTTACCCGATACACATTTCAAAAAGATCAGATAACACAAATCTCATTACCGCCAATCAATACTTTCATAAATTACGAAAAATCATCCGTGGATTAATATAGCGGCTGTAAATCAAAGTCACCGCCAACATTTTAAAATTTTATAGAAAAAAGGAAGACAGAGAGCTTCTTATTATAAATACCTCTATGCAGAGACCATTCTTCTTCACTCCATTTCTGTGAGAATATTGATGGGGACGGTAGCTGACGACCGTTCGATTCAAGTCGGCGCTGATCACGATGAAAGAGAGCTCACTGATCTACGGCGTAGAAACACCGTTGCCACTGCCGCTGGTGGCGGTGCAGCAGAGACTTCAACGGCGGAGGCAGAGGAGGCGGTCTCAGTGGAGAGGGTTTTCGAGAGCACTAGGGTTCCACCATGGCGAGAACAGCTGACGTTGAGAGCGTTCGCAGTCAGCTTGTTCTTGTCGGTGTTGTTCTGTGTGATTGTTATGAAGCTTAATCTCACCACCGGCATAATTCCGTCTCTCAATGTTTCTGCTGGGTTGTTGGGTTTCTTCTTTGTTAAGACATGGACGAAATTGCTTGACAAGGCTGGTGTGCTTAAGCAGCCCTTCACTCGACAGGAGAACACTGTTATACAGACTTGTGTTGTTGCTGCTTCCGGTATTGCCTTCAGCGGTAAGATTAATTGCATCAAGCTCTCGTAAGTGAGTTTAACTTTTCAGTTTATGAAAGCTTTCAGAGAATTTCTTTTTGTTCAAAGTTTATGATAAACGTGCCGAGTGGAGTGGACTCGGCTGACTTAGTAAGAATAAGGTTAATGATTGAGAAGTAAAACTTCAATAATTTATGTTGTTCATGAAGAGTGATTTTGCGTTTGAAAGAATTCAAATATATCTGGTTGCAAATAATGTTGACCTTTTTGTATAATACCTCTCAAGAAGTTTGGCTAGCTAGGGAGCTTGACATGTCATTTCTGAAATTTCTAGTTGCTCATGGGTAGGAAAAATCTCGATTCTCTCCCAAATTATAATGGTCTGTACAAGAATATGATCTAATCTTTTGCAATGGAGATATGGATGTAGGCATGATGGAAGAAAATTGGTTCTCCGGCTCTTAGATTTTAAGAAAAAGTACTTTTTAAGTGGCATTTTTTTTTTGGTGGAGAAAGCCTTAGGTTTGGAAATGCTGATTAGAATGTTGCACTAAGTCAATTGTAGTTGATCGGCTGGTCCAACCAGTTGCATGAGCATGGACTTTATGTACTGGTGTTAGACCAGTGCTAGGGAGTTATCACTTTTGCCTGTTGTTGAGTTGTATACTTGGCTGGTCTTTCCTTCTCTTTATTTCTTTGACCTGAGTTTTGCATTATCCACACTGACAATGATGTTTAGACATAGACTTTCCTTTTTATTATATTTGTTATTTTGAGACAAAGATGTAGAATTTCTTTCCATTGCTTGTACTATACATCTGACTATGCTTGTACTGATTCATAGATAACTTTTAATTTGTCTTTATGTTGTTGAGTTAATCATGGCAGAGAATTCTTTCTTAACCTTGTCCAATGTAATTAAAATGTAAAAAACGATGCCATGAGATTTTCATAATGATCCAGAAGCAGGCAGCTGGTAGAGTTAAAACATGGGCCTTGGCCTGATGGCAGAGTTATTTAAGAGGGGAGTTAGACATAGTAAAACCAAACATAATGGGATAAGGAAGGGAATCCATTCTGATGTATTCCATAATTGACAATTGACCATTGATGTAGACGCAACTAATATTTGTTACTCTTTGAGGTGATACGCTGCAAAACCAGAGATTCCTTCTATATGGAAGAATGCTAGTATTAGATAGTTATTATCATATGTTTAGAGAAAAACAAAGTTAATTTCCTATCCTGATACCAACCTACTGTCTACTTTCTTTTAAATTAGGCATGAATGTTCTGATTAGAGTCTCGTAGGATTTGAACCTGTATTAGGGGGAAGCGGCTAGGGAATGCTGACACCAACTTTTCTCTTCGCTTATTTCAAGTCCACTTTGACCATTCATTAAGTCCTTCATCTTCTTTACTGTGTTAACGAAGGTACTTATTGGAACAAAAGTTACGCAATATGATTTGATACTTGAAAATCCTCGGTTGTCATAGTTGCATAAGGTATATTTATCTTTCGCCACCTTTATCTCTGACAACAGGGGGTTTTGGAAGCTATCTATATGGCATGAGTGGGACAATAGCCAAGCAAGCATCTGATACAGTTGATCCTCAAAGCATAAAGGATCCAAGCTTGGGATGGATGATCGGATTTCTTTTGGCTGTTAGTTTTATTGGACTGTTTTCCATAATCGCTCTCAGAAAGGTACTCTATGTGAATAGACACATTATTTGTTCACCCTTTAGTACATTATCAAGTGAGTACAAATTTTCTGTTTTCCATCTTCATAACTATTCAATTATAAATGTCCTTGATGGTACATGTTCCAATATTTTGGTTCTTTTGCCTTCCCTTTGCTAGATGCTAATTCATTACGGGAAATTTTGTCTTAGATCATGATAATTGACTATAAGCTGACTTATCCAAGTGGGACTGCAACAGCATACCTTATTAATAGCTTCCACACTCCTCAAGGAGCCAAGTTGGCAAAGTAATGTGTTTTAGCAAGCTATATATTTTTATATTAGTAAATAAGCATCATCAAACTTGTTTGTGTGACTTGGGTTTCTTTTTTCAGGAAACAAGTGAGTACATTGGGGAAGTTTTTCGTCATGAGCTTCCTATGGGGTTTCTTCCAATGGTTCTACACTGCTGGTGATGACTGTGGTTTTGATAGTTTCCCAACATTGGGTTTACTGGCCTACAAAAACAAGTAATGCTCTATAGGATTAAAATGTGATTTAACTTGAGAGCAAGAATGTGAGGCACCTTCGTTTTTAATGTTGCTCGTCTTTCTGTTGACTTCCATTTCCTATCATATTCTAGGTTCTTCTTTGATTTCTCTGCCACATATGTTGGAGTTGGAATGATTTGCCCTTACATTGTGAACATCTCTCTCCTCCTTGGAGGAATTCTGTCATGGGGAGTAATGTGGCCCCTTATCCATAATCAAAGGGGCAAATGGTACCCAGCAGACCTCCCAGATTCCAGCATGCATGGCTTGCAAGGTTATAAGGTAAGATCTCTATTTCCATGGCGTTGTATCACTGCGATAAACAAGCACTTATGTTACCAAGTTTCTGACACTCATGTCATTTCATGGACAATGATGCAGATCTTCATTGCAATTGCCATAATCCTTGGTGATGGGCTGTACAACTTTGTAAAGGTCCTGGGCAGAAGTACATTAGCTTTTGCTTCGCAAGGTTGGAAAGGCTCTAAAGCTACACTCCCAATTACTGATGGTAGCTCTCCAATAACAACAACTCCAAGCAAAAGCTTTGATGATCAACGTCGCACTGAACTCTTCCTCAAGGACCAAATTCCTAAGCCATTTGCATTAGGAGGTTATATTGCCATTGCAGCAATATCCACTGCCACTCTTCCTCACATCTTTCATCCACTCAAGTGGTACTACATCATCGTCATGTACATACTTGCACCTGTCTTGGCCTTCTGCAATGCATATGGTTGTGGTTTGACAGATTGGTCTCTGGCTTCCACTTATGGAAAGCTTGCTATATTTACAATTGGTGCTTGGGCTGGTTCTTCCCATGGTGGCGTGCTAGCAGGTCTCGCTGCTTGTGGTGTCATGATGAATATCGTTTCAACTGCTTCAGACCTCATGCAGGATTTCAAGACAGGTTATTTGACATTAGCGTCACCAAGATCCATGTTTATCAGTCAGGTGATTGGAACTACAATGGGATGCATAGTCTCTCCTTGTGTCTTCTGGCTCTTCTACAAGGCCTTTAAGGACCTTGGTCAGACTGGGTCACAGTACCCCGCACCCTATGCACTGATATATAGGAACATTGCCATTATTGGAGTGGAAGGCTTTGGGTCCCTTCCAAAGCATTGCCTGACTCTCTGCTACATATTCTTTGCTGCAGCTATTCTCATCAATGTCATAAGAGATTTCGTTCCCAAGAAGGTAGCAAAGTACATTCCACTCCCAATGGCAATGGCAATACCTTTCTATATTGGTTCATACTTTGCGATCGATATGTGCATTGGAAGCTTGATACTCTTCGTGTGGGAGTTGATCAATAAGGCAAAAGCTGATGCTTTTGGTCCTGCAGTAGCCTCAGGGTTGATATGCGGTGACGGTATTTGGACTCTTCCCCAAGCAATACTTGCTCTGGCTCAAGTGCAGCCACCAATCTGCATGAAATTCTTATCAAGGCAAGTAAACGCTCGGGTTGACAACTTCCTGAACCCTTCGTAGTTATGTAAAAACAGAGCAACCAGAATTGTGTTACATAGGAAGTTCTGTAGATTATGGTTGCCAGTATGGGAGTATATTGTGGTTTGCTCAAACACGGTCCTGTAATACTTTTGTAGATCCTCCTGTAAACTTTGGATTCAGTATGAAGTGTTCAACGCGATGAAAGGCAAAGCTTGTCATGTGCAACGTGGATTGAGTTGCATCGTTTGGTGATTGGCATTAAGGAAATCCTTCCTTGTTCGTCTTAAAACATATTCAGACTTCTCTTTCTTTTGATAGCATGTTTAACATTGTTTAACGAAATCAAAAGCTATCACGTCAGTACAAAGTTGTGAAGTCTATAAATTAATTTGATAACCTAAAAGAAAAACTGTACGGTTCTTCGTGTTATTAGCACGACGCTTTAACCGTCAGAGCTAATACGCCATGTTCTTTTGTGAAGAATATTTTACAGTATCAAAAGAAATCAAATACTTTACCCAGAAAAACAACTTTTATCATGAAGTTGGATATTGGGCCTTTACAATGGCCTACAAGAATTTAATTAGGCCCAATAATTAACACTGTAGCAAGCCGCAAACCGGGAGTTTCCGCGTAATTTGAACTGGTTCTCTTCGTATAATAATTAATTTGTTTAGGTTTGGGTTGTTTTTTCTTCTTCTTCTATCTCCCCTCGATCGAGAAGAGCCCAACATCTGTGTAGAAGCAAATTTGTCGATCTCGAAGATCGACTAACTACGAAATCGTAGTCGTAACTCCAAAGGTATGCAATTTTGAAATTCATTGCTGAATTGATTGCTCTGTTGAACTATTACTTTCTTTTATTTGTTTAGATCTTGCTTAGAACTCTTGTTCATTATCTAGACAATAGTATTTATTGCTTTGGAAGTTCCCCACTTCTGCATACATGCCTATCGATTTGATTTTGGAAACTAGCGTCAGATGATTTTTGATGCAGTAGTCCCAATTTATTTTTTTTAATTATTTTTTTCCTGACATAAGGTTGTTAAGGTGGCATTTACCCTATCATTTGTGGACATGGTGTTCAATGCTGATTCAAACTTAGGGACAATGAATTCAGTAGATTGTGTTGGTTCTGTAACGGAGATGATGAAGTTCGGTTGACTGATACCCTGCCTAAACACATAAATATTGTTAAATTTTTGGCCTTCTGAAAACCAGAGAAGTTGTGAGTATGACTTGTAAGGAAGGTCTTTTAAGCTTTAATGATAGAAGGGTGTCAAAGACACGATGATTGACATGACGATAAAACTGTAGCAAATTCTGTTTTTCTTGTCGACTCTTGTCTCGCAATATATGACAGTAGTATTTATTGTCTGAGAACATTTTGAGTTCTTGACATGTTTTATAGGATATGTATCTAAAGTTGCTCATAACGTTGCTCTTCATAATATATTAGTCAAGCGTCTTCGTGGCAAAAATTATGTTTTAATGTCCGTGGCCGTTGCAATAAACTGCTTCAGTACTTTCTGTACTAATAAGTGCCTTTGTTGTTTCAAAGGAAACGAAACTTTTCAGTATATTGGTGTTTCAGCTGCATACTTATTCTGATGTATGATGACTCAAAATTATCTACACAAATGCTTAAAGTCAACGACACTATAATTTCAAAATAGTAGGAGGTTTTAGGGGTCAAGAGATTTAGTTTCTATTTTATTGAGAATGCTTTTATAACTATGCTAGAAATACTTATCATTCTTAATATATGTAAGATTTCAAAATGTACTGAATTAATGTCCTTTTTAAGTTCCATCTAGAATTGACTTGTGGTGTCCTTTGCCTATTTGTTTATCATTATAAGAAACTTTCTTGTACCTTTGGTTATTATGCTAGAGTGTTCTGTATGTGGATTTGTGTTAATTTGAATGTTTTCAGTAGTTATATTATATGGTACCACCTATAATTTGGTATGAAGAATTTTTTGCGAATACAAGAACTTTTGTTGTTTCCATACTTGCTTTGCCATTCAAGTTAGTCTATTGGAACTAGAGAATTAGCAGGGAAGAAAAAGATAATGGAGACTAAGGGCCTGTTCCATTCAGATTTTGAGTTCCGTCATTTCATATATTTTACTTGTTACTCTGAACTCCACTTTTATTAATATTTAACTCTAAACTTTACTGCACGTGTTTCAATTACCACTCCGAACTCTACTTTCACGGAACTTTACTTTCACGAAACTTGTTTTTTGCGAAACTCACTTTCATATATAAAAACATGCCCTAAGAAGGTAAAAAGAATTAAATTGTTCCGTTTCCTTTTCGTACTTGAGGACTGTCCATATAATAAATGAGGAATTATTTTGTTTTATTGTCCCATTTCTATATAACAATATAACAACAGGAGAAAATCTTCTTTTCCTTCGTTTTTGTCATTTTCTTCATGAGATTACGAACAGAATTTTGGATTAAAACTCATGTGCTGGCAATTCAGCTGGTAAACTCATGGTTGCTTGTTGCACAAGATAATCTTGTAAGTCCTTACTTCGAAGTTTTAACCCAATACCAGGGGTATTCCCTTGAGATTTTGCAAGTGCTTTATTATCATCTGTCCAGCATTAATTTACCTTGAGATGCACTAGAAAGGCATATACTGCACTATCATAACTATTATGTAATTTGCTTATTTGTTGCCATACTAAGCCTTGTGACTATAGTTCCTTGTTCACAACTATTTATAAGTTTACGGTTTGATATCCACAGTCTGCCGTTAATTTTACAGCTTGCCTGATACAAAATGGCAAACAATGAGCACCAGCAAAAGATACGCAGCAGCTGCTGCAAGCTTGCGTAGACGGAGGACAAGCAACAGTCTGGTGTGACTGCAGGAGGTGTGAACTCAATGCTCCAGTTCTATACTGATGACACTGCAGGCCGCAAGATTTCACCAAACACTGCCCTTATAATGAGTATAGGCTTCATTGATATGGTTTCCCTCCTACATGTGTTTGGTAAGCTCTATATGGTTCGTCAAGCTTAAATATGTGCAACAGTTCCCCAAATGCAATGAGATTTCTCAATTGGTGTCTGAACTATGTATAAATACAATCATGCATAATCATGTAAGATGCTACTGCTGGTAACTTTTTTAAAATTAAACAATGTGTAATCTTTTTAATACTCTTCAGCAAATTATCAGTTATTGTGTTGGTTTTAATTTGACTGCCTTGAGGTATTCTTCTCTTGTGCGATTGCTTGAATTTTGTGCTTTCAGGCTTTCAACTACTGAGCTGCAATCTCGTTTGACGTGATAGGTTTCTATGGTTAAATATTTTGAAAATTTCCTGTTGGATAGTCTAGCATTCTTAACATATTCTTTCATCTATCCTGGAAGGGGCACAACCAGAACAAGCTGTCCCAAGGAAACCTAGCCATTAATTGGAAGTCTACAAAATTATTTATTTCTCTATATGTCAAAAACAGGATTGTTGTTGTAAGAAAACGAATCCTGGATGCCTCCGTCTGGGTTTAATTTGGTATCTCTTTTCAAGCAAACTGCATTATTGAGGGAATACTATTTGTTGTCGATTAGTCTAGGGGTTCAAGATGTTACTAGAGAAGAATTGAGATTGAGGCTTAGTTCTAATTGAAAGCCACCGTCAAGGTGCTCTGTTTAGCCGAAAATATTTGGATCAAACCTAGTAATAGATCGGACGAAGAATGCCAATAATATGCATCAATTTGAAACGGAACTATATAAAAAGTCACAGTTAAGTTGTTTTGCATCGATCCATATGGTTACAGTATTGTGAAGTTTTGCATCTCGACACAAATCTTATATCTACATACAATATAATGCTTGCACAAAAATGATATACTGTTATTACTGTCCAATTAATCTACGAAAGCTGCATAATCACAAAAGGGAAAAAGGAAGAAATTAATTAGGTAAAAGGAATTTGGGAGAAGAGTAATCTAAACAACTTTATCAAAGTACATCTGTAATTAAAGGTAAGTAATTAAAAGGAATAAAAACACAAACTATATGAATATATATATACATTGGTCGATCACTATCGAAAGGGAAAAAAAAGAGAATTGATTTCAGAAAGAAATCGGATTAAACTCAATAAAAAATAAGAAAAAAAG
Organism: Acanthochlamys bracteata; assembly: GCA_019914995.1. Lineage (NCBI taxonomy): Eukaryota > Viridiplantae > Streptophyta > Magnoliopsida > Pandanales > Velloziaceae > Acanthochlamys > Acanthochlamys bracteata. Next base: position 4,528,645 of record CM034126.1, read on the forward strand.
GTGATTATTTCCTATGCAAGGGAATTCTTGCATCAAAATAACTGCTTTTACAAGCATCAAATTATATACCGTTTACGAATATGGTAACAATTTCAATCATAAAAATTCTGAAGAGATCAAGCAGAGAAAGAAAAAGATCAAAAGACCATGCATGAAAATATAAAACGTAATTAAACAGGTGCGAATCATCAAATATTGGAATCCTAAAACATAGATCGCTGCATAGTTTCACATGCTTCTTGAACCGTGAGACTCCTCACTGATAATTCATTGTTTTACAATTTAAAAAAGAACAAACTGATCGAAGAAGAGTCCACAGTTCAAGAAAGCATGTGGAAACCATACTCACGACTATGGCCGAATCTTTGTATAGCTAACTTCTCTTCAAAAGAAAGAAAGAAAAAGAGCAGTAGTGATCGTGATAATCAATCAAGGACTAATTAGGGTTAGGGTTTTTTGAGTAAAGAGGAGATTAAGAAGAGAAAGTGTTATGAGACTGGAACTGAAGATCAGAGGTAAGTGATATTTATAGACTCCTCGTGCATGCATGCAATGCATGATTATGAGCTGGAGATTCTTCATTCATGCTTTTTGTCATGGTGGTAATATATAGTAGTTTCTGTTTTTCGGTTGTTAATTAATGCTTCGGAAAGACAGCTTGACACTTCGAGAGAAAAACTTAATTAAGAAATAAAAAACTTGGTTTTAGATTTCAATGCATACTTTTGTTTTCAACAAAAAAATATTATTAGCCTCTCAAATTGAAGAAAGAAAAAAAAATTCACTGTATTAATTATCAGGATTTGAAGAAAATCAAAACTGTATACTTTCATTCTTCCTCAACAATTTCAAAATCACTATTATTATTATTGTTATGACTTATGAGAGTTTGATTTTGTTCGATCTAATCCGGTCACATAAATCTCAGCATTACGTTCGTGTATATGTAATAGTCTAACATTTTGACTGAATGTTTCCATAATGCAAGCATAAAATACTACCACTAATAAATTGAAGTACGCGATTGTCTTCTGCCAAATGAATTCGGACTACATTGAATCTGCTATTTATTTTCCTCTCCATTAGTTGTTGCTATTTATTTGGTAACTGGATTTATTTTCCACTTCTTCATTTGCTATATACCTTTTTAATATTTCGGTTACCTAATTTGTACGTTTTTTTAGATACACCACCGATATTCTAACATGACACATTTTTTTATATCCCATTTAATTGTACACTAATCATACAGTAAAACCAAATTAAGTTACGAATTTGAGATCACATCCAAATACTCGTAGTATTTTGTTGTCCCCGCCCTAACACAGCTTACCACATTCCAATTAAAGGTAATCTATTTGAAATTCAAACGTATGAAATTTAGTGTCTCGTGGACAAGATATACTAAGAGTGTATTTGATAGTACTTATAAAATAGAATTTTTTTAAAATAAAAAATAAATTATTTTTTTTATTTAAAAAAATAAAAATATGTAATAAAAAAATTTCACTAGATAGAATTTTTTTATATTTTCTAAATTTTTAAATAAATTTTTTATATATTTATAAAAAATATATTAAAAAACATAAAATTAAAAATTAAAAAAACTGTTTATCCGGAACGCAATGCCAAACGAAGACATGTTTAGCTGCTTCAAAATAATTATTTCATGCTCATTTTAAATTTTTATTTTTCAAATTTTTTATAATTTTTAATATATATATATATATATATATATATATAAGGGATAAAGGCAATCTCTCTTCTGTAGACACTCCCATACGCGTGCGGTCATAATTGCATTTTGTATTTGTTAATCTATTTCTTAAGCGCTATCGGTTTGATGAATTTTATTTCATTCGAATTATTTTTATTAAACCGAAATCTCATAACTCACACACAGTACTGTACTGACATATTTACGTATTCTCTCCCTTCTTTTTTTAAAATAATTTCATTAACTCTTAGTTAATCTTATTTAATTTAATTAATTTTATTAATTCTTATTTAACTTAATTCTCTTGTGTTCTTATTTCGCAGCTTCCCTCTTCGTTCATGCATCACCTTCCCTCCTCCATCAGCAGCCGACACTTCACTCAGAAAAGCAGCCACTTAAAGCCGCCGGCAGTCGAATCTGAGCCTCTCGACCCGCGGTTCTCTGCTAACAAAAGAACTTCTTAATTTAATCAATTCTCTCTCATTAATAATATTATTAATCTTTTGCTAGTTCCTGTATGTTTCACTTTTTAAACTAGTACATATTTTAATTTCTTCCATTTTTAATCTACCAAGCTTGTTTTCTTCTGCGTTCATTATCCTAGCTCCGGTTTCATTGTTTTTAATCGTTCTTCAATATCCAATTCCAGTAATGTACTAGCTAGTGTACTTCTTTTCTTTTTATAGGTTTCTTGTTTTAATTTTGAAGCAATATAATTTGATTGTAGATTGATGCGCTGTGATTGATCATCATATATATCGATCACGGCAGGTTTAGGTCTCGGAACAACGCGTTTCATCCACCACCAGCTTCACCACCACCGTCCAGACCTCATCTCCAGCAAGCTCACCACTCTTCTCTGCGCGGCGAGACTCGATGACGATCCACGAAGACAACGAACTCTCTTCCAGCAAAGATCGGTCCCACTAATACCGTTGGCGGAGCTGGTCCTGGCGATATGGTTGCTCAGTGTCCCCATGGCCGTCCGCCGGCCTCTAAGAACAAACCAACACTAGTGATCATTACCCGTGAAAGTGCGAACACTCTCACGGGCGCATATTCTCGAAGTCGGCCATTACTACATCCAAGCACCGTCATAGCTCGCTGTCTCTCTACGACACCTTCGCTGCTCGCCTCGCTTTCACTCCAGTTCCCGAAACTCTCTGCCAGGTCTTGTATTCGTTATCCGTCTACATCCCATAACGGGCGCGCATCTCGTCGGAGTTTCGCGAAAATGCTCTCAAGCATCGAGTTCCATCCGCAATGCGTGACGAAACAACCCCGGCGCTTTATGCGATAACACCTTTACCCGAGAACACCACTCAACTATCAACCCTTGTTACGATTCCACAAGCCGCAGTCCTTCAAATCTGTTATTGCTTCTCAATACTCACAAGTACGGTGGCGTCTGTCTAAAGCACTCGTGATATCTCTTCTAACCGATTTTGTTTCAACACCGCATAGCTTCTAAATGAAACGTAAATCAATCATCGAACCATCTTGCTTTGAGTTCAACCATCCATGTAATGCTTCGTCTACTTTGATCAAATCGTCAATTGCGGTTGTTTCTAAACCATGAAGAAAAGCTGGTGGCATATGACGGGCCTACTGGAACAATCTCCATTTTCTTGAAAGCTGCGATGACGTCTGCCTTAGGCCTACTAGAACAATCTCCATTTTCTCGAAAGCTGCGATAACGTCTGCCTCTAAAAGCTTCGAAGGTATTCACCAGAACCTTCACTTTCTGGCCTGCAACAACTGGCTCCTGCTCGTCTAACCCTAGATGAGCTTCTTTGAAAGCGGTATATATCGAGTAAAAATCATCGTCTTCGGATATGGTGCAGAATGAGGGGACGTCTTGGATTTGCAACGGCGGTACTCCTGGTAGCTTTACGGTGAACGACGGATCACTAGCGTGGGCTCTGATGAGAGACTCATAGCCATGGAAGTATTGGTAATAGATGGCGGCGGCGGTGGCGATTGGACCCAAGATGCAATAGAGAGAATGTTTAGTTCTTTTCGCAATATCCGCAACCCACAGGCAAAAAAGAAGCGTGCCGGTGCTCGTGTTTGAATGCGTGGCGACTTACGCCGACGGAGGCAACGCGGAGTTTGCATACTCGATGGTAGCGGGGCGGAACCAATGTAAGCCTTTGCCAACCAAAGATCACGGAGCTATTGTTACTCTCACGGAAGGTTCGAGATTCTTTCGCTTATCCGGATCGTTTCTTTCGCCCGGCTCCGCTTGGCGCGACGAGCCTGACTATTTTCTTGCTTTGGTGGACAAAGACAAGTTGTCAGAGGAAGTGTCGTAGGAGCTCTGATTGATTCTGGTCCAGTTATAGTTATCGCCGCTTCGTTCACCAACGTTCCTTATGAGAGGCTTCCTTTGGAAGAGGAAGAACCTCCAGCAGGAGCGATGCAAGGAACGAACGGAAATGGGAATGGAAGCGGTGGACCGATTAGTAGTGGCGAGAACGGTGGAGGGAATCCGTTTGCAGAGAACCGCGGGTCGGGAGTTTCAGAAATTTTTTTTAAATGTTGATTCCTCACTCCGTCCTTCTCTGACAATGTTACGTATTCTCTCTCCTTCCTTTGTTTTAATTTTCTCATTACTCTTAATTAATCTATTTATTAACTTAATTAATTTTATTTAACTTAATTAACTACTACTTATTTTCTACGTGGATTTCGTTCGTGCTTTCGCGTTCTATCTTATTTTTTTTTTTTTTCAGATGTTTTGCTTCGCTATCGCGAACCGGATCTTCTACTATTTTCGCGCTGAAAAAGATTGTGAAATCACCTTTGAACGTCTATCTCTCGGATCAAAAGGCTTCATGAGATTGTAGGGAGGCCGTTGGTTAGCTCTTAAGACGCCATTCTGGATGGCTCATAGGGAATATGTGCTGCCGCGAATCACGTACTTAAAGTCTCCAAAGAACTTTCTCCTTTCGAAGGGCCCAGCTAGATATCCAGTTATTAATATAACATGGATAGACATCATATCGTACAAGTTGATGAAAAAAGCAAGTTGCTCTTCTCTTGATAAGCCATCCATGTCAACTCTTTGCAGCTCCTCAACAGTTCTCAAATATCTGTACAAATTTAGCAATCAGAATTTCATAGAGCGAATTTGTTAATTCCTTAAAACCCAAGTGTAATAACTAAAACTCTGTGGGCTGCAAGAAGCTATTGTAAGAACTAGAGGCTCTATCATGCAATGTCCAACTCATTTTATTTTCCCTTCTTTTTCTTCCTCCTCACTGCCTGCCTGACACCGGCACTGCCTCTTCCTTTCAGTTGCTCTCCGGCGTCAAATCGACCTTCTCCGGCGACGGTCATCCCCTCCAACAACTCCGTTCATCATCTTCTCCCTCCGAGCATCATTATTACGGCTCAGGCGAGCTCCACCGCGAAGGATAGAAAAACCTAAAATTTTGTCCGGCCGTTTCGCCGGCGATCCGGCGACGGTGAGTAGCTAGAAACATTCCCCTCAACTTGCTAAGTCTTTTCCCTTATTTAATTGCGTTGATTTTCAGCTCCGGCGCTTGATATCGCGTGAGTTCGCCGCCGGACGTTATTTCTTCGATTCCGGCCGTCGGCGACAAAATTGAAGCTCGTCGTCTATTCCATTGGATTCTACTAGCAGTGTTGGTCATTTTTACTGCTTTGAACGCACTTGGCCGGAACCCTAGCTCGTCGGAATCCAGCGAACTTTTTCGGTGAACTTTCCAGCGACTCGGTTAGGTGAGTTAAAAATACTTGCTTCGCGTATTTGTAATTATTGTTAGATGAATTATTAATTCGTTTCGTTTTAGAAAATCGTTGGATTGAAAATACGCGACTTGTTGCCGATTCAAGTCGTTTTAGAATTCGATCGTCTCACCTCGTCGGTAAGCTTATTGGATTTGTTAGTTAGTACTTATTGTGTAGTAGATTAGGAATTTGAATAAACCGTTGAACGAATGAAATTCTAGAATGGTTCACCGTATGCTATTGAACTTTGGACTCAAACGTAGTTAGATATTTATTACAAGTATTTGATTTAGCTTTCATTAGCGTGCTTATTATTGAATATGCCCATATGCACGTTATGTGGTACGAGTGACTTGAGTTTGGACGGTGTGGCTTAGAGTTGACGGTTGATATAAATACTTGCTTGGACTACAGGTGAGGGTTACCGTGCCACCTTTTCTTCCTAAATTAACATTAGGCTTTCGGCACAGGTAGCATTTGCTTTGAAAATTCTGGCCTACCTTGTCATTGTCGTTATATATTATGATTTATCCTTCATGCTACATATGCCTGTACATGTTTAGATTTATTTCACATCATGTTTATACTTAGTAGTAACATGTTTGCATATTGTAGTATGTGGCATAATTAGGAGAATATGCTATATACATGTCAATATTTTTCTTTCATATATGCATAAGTATAATCGATAGCATTGAAGGCATTGGGCATAGCATGTTCATTGAGTGAAAATCTATTATGTTGCATCTACTTGTTAGGGACTGCATTGGTTTTGGAGAATGCAGAACCTAACAGGTACTGTCGTAACCTATTAAATTATGTATGCTTGAATGAGATATTGATACGGTGGGTCCCAGGAGATACTGGGCACCGAAATATATTGATAGCAGATGGGTCCCAGGACATATTAGGCATCGAGTTATAAGATATGGATTGTCGGTGGGTCCCATGACATATTGGGCACTGAGCTGTGATGATATTGCTTGCCGGTTGGTCCTAGAATATACTAGGCACCAAGCTTGCTTGTGGCTTGATATATATAAAAGTATTACGTATGTATGCTTGTATGATATACCTGATAGCGTGATGTGAGTTGGAGATATAATCTCACTCGATCGTCTATCTTGTATGACTGTTGACTTGATGCATTCATATATATCATTACATATATTTGCTTGCATGGGTGCACTATGTATATGTATATATATATTATAGCCTTGAGAATGTCGCATAACATTGTTTCATATTATCGTATATCACTGCTAAGAACTGAGTCGGTATGGGATGATTCAGGACTTAGTAGCATCTGATCTAATCTATCGTTGCATTTGTTTCATATAGATAGTACTATAATGCTTACTTAATCATTATTTAAATTGGATATTCTGCTGTTTTACCTCACTTGGATTGGGCTCACCCTTTTTTCTCTTCTTTGGCCTCCCCCAGATAGGTCAGAAGCTAGCGGCCGCTGATTAGACTCGATATTGCTGGACCGAGAGCGTACGGAGGGTATTTTATAAATCTTTTGGCATGTAGTTAGCTCTGTAATCCTCGAAGGGTATTGACTTTTCTTGTACTTTATTGTATGTGATATTGCGATGGTATTTATTTTGGATTGTAATATGTGTCGGTGGCTACCGGTAGCCCATAGATATTTTTGCTGGTTTTAGTATTTATATGATTTTGTTTATTTGTTCTGTTTTGTCGTTATTAAGTGACTTATTGTAGTACAGGTTTTCACTTAAAATTATAGGGAAGATTTTTCTGAAATTTTATTTATTATTATTATTTTTTTTTGGAGATATTTGGTGAACCATTTATGATGTTTTTGGGTCAGGCTTATTGGATTGGGCCGAGTTTGGGCCTTCTCTAGACTCAGTTTAGTTCAGTGCCGGTCAGAGTCTAATTTTGGATCTTGATACCAAGCTTAGTAGTAACAATCACATAACTCCAGCAAAGGCCACAATATGTATAGCATCTGACCGTTGTATACTCAGTTAATTTATGCAAAACCATTGCTGCTGCATACACTACAGTGAAGGCATAGGCCATCCCAACATCTTCGAAACAACCTGTTCTTGAGCTATGCTTCTCTAAATAGGTGTTTGAGTTGATAAGTTGGAAAGAGATTTGAATAGGTGGCGATATAAATCATATACTATGGTTTTCACTTTCATAAGTACGGATCATCATAAAAAGCATAACTTATCCTGACAAAAAGTTGGAACATGTATTTTTATGCATAATCCTATGCTGTCTACCACTTATTCCATCCATCATATTTTGACAAGACTAACTCATATTTACATCCAAATATTTTCGATATTTGCAGCCAAGAATATTTCATAGTTTTATTCAAACGTATGTAGTTCTTTTTATCAAAACTTGCCCACAGCTGTACCCAAAAAATTAATAATATTATTAATGAGAGAAAATTGATTAAATTAAGAAGTTTTTTTGTTAGCAGAGAACCGCGGGTCGGGAGGCTCAGATTCGACTGCCGGCGACTTTGAGTGGCTACTTCCCTGAGCGAAGCGTCGGCTGCTGATGGAGGAGAGAAGGTGATGCAGGAACGAAGAGGGAAGCTACGAAATAAGAACACAAGAGAATTAAGTTAAATAAGAATTAATAAAATTAATTAAGTTAAATAAAATTAACTAAGAGTTAATAAAATTGTTTTAAAAAAAAGAAGTGAGAGAATACGTAAATATGTTTCTGTGCGAGTTGTGAGATTTTGGTTTGATAAAAAAAATTCGGACGAAATAAAATTCATCAAACCGATAGCACGTAAGAGATAGATTAACAAATACGAAATACAATCCTGACCGCACATCGCATGGGAGTGCCTTGAAGTGTCTACAGAGAAAAGAAAGAGTGTCTTTATCTCTCCATATATATATATATATATATATATATATATATATATATATATATATATATATATATATATATATATTATTTAAATAAAAATAAACTTTATCTAAAAAAATCTTAGTAAAAACGGCTTAAAAAAAATATCTTATGCAAACAATCACAATAACACCATAGACTGTCTCATAGTCTACTCACTGTGTACATGAGAAATGTGCATAAATTGGTTGCTGTCAAAAGTACTGCTACTCAAAAGCCAAGAACACAAAAAAGGAACTGAATATGCTTTACGAGACAGCTGAATATAGTGGAGAACAATGGGAAAAATCATGTAATAACCACGTGTTAATACAAAAATGCCATCGTGTCTCCAACCTGTGACGCATCGACGCTATATTTCTAGACAACCCCTGGTTCAAGCTTTCCTTTGGACAAAAATATGAAACCAAGCACCAATTTCTGTTTCCCTTAACTCTTTAAACTTGAAGACAATGACTTGTCAATTAGATTACAAAGCTCAGCCAGATGATGAGATTAGCCCACAGTTATGCCAATTTAGCTAGCAACATTCATGTTAATCTTGGGTTAGTTCTAGGTGGCAACCCTTCAGCTCCAGAAGAAGAGATCTGTGAATGCAAGGGGTGATTTGTTTCTAGGTTTTGCAGCTCATTGACAAGTTGCACTCTTCGCTCCTTCAAAAAGTTGAGCCTGTTTGTTATCCTTGTTACTGCTGATGAAGATGACGTAGATGTTTCCTGGCATGTTAACAAAGATCGAATTAACTTGGTCGTATGGTTGATAACTTGAGATGCGTGGGGTCTTAACCTGAAAACTTTAAAATGTCAATAAGTAGAAGCAAACCTCTCTTGAAAATAACCTCCTGGAAGTGGCACTGCAACTGCCTTCTGTTACTGGATCTTCAGACGATGAAACAGTATTAGACCCTTGAGATCTGATATTATTTTGAAGAGAGGCATTTTGTTGCAGCTTATGAACTCGCTGTTTGCTTGAAGCTGGGTCTTTAGCTTCCTTTTTCACACTGTCACTCATAGGAACGGACCTCTTTGAAGTAACATTTTGGCCGACAGAGACTAAATTAGCACTTGATAGGCTGCCAGTGGAACCCATATGTTTCGAGCTGCCTAGACTTGTCATGCACATTTCATTCTTTTTCACAGGCTGCTTCTTTGGTGCGGATGGCAAATCTTGTGTTTGTCTTCTCATATTTCCTGAATCTGATCCAGTTATGGAATTCTGTTATCCAGAATTGTTACCAGATGAAAAATCTCAGTACGAACTAACTTCAGCTGGAAATGTTGAAAGAACCACATACATATGGTGAACAACTGGGAATTATACCTCAACCCCAAAGGTGGTCCTTGAAGTGGGTTTGCTAGCTGTTGACTTGGAATCTTCTAAATGAACAGAAGCGGTCCTAATTTCTATGCTTTTGTGAAATCTTCCCATATCCTGCTTTCGAGTTGGTTCCTTATTCAGTGAAAGAAGGTGGCATTTGAACCTGTACTTCTATATCCTTGCTTCCTTGCAGAGTTAATGCATTCTGTTTAGATAAATAACAGGATACCACACATTAAGTGCAAAGCACCAAGAAAAATAGAAGGCCCTTCTACAAATATTGCAGCTGCAGAACTTACCTCATTCATGGCAGAAAGATTTCTTACAGAGGAGTTGATCTCTTGTGTTAACGGCTTTCTTGCAGGAGAGATGTTTGCTACAACTTCTGGTCCAATAGAAGATCCACTTTTCAATTCAGGCTTCTCTCTCTGACAAAAAACTCTTTCTGAAGAAATAGTTTTTGATGTTTGAATGTCTCGGCTTTCAGAATCATCTCTAGGAAATTTATCCTGTATATTCAGAACCACTAGGAATCAGTGATGATTGTGAGAGAAAAGGTCACCAAGCAATAACAAGTTATTCAGGCCAAACATGCATGAATGTCCATGGAATGTATTGGATGTAATTCTAAGAAGATATTCTCTGCCTACTTTAAACTGTTAAAATAAGCAGAAGTTGCAATTTCTGGAAGGCGGTAGTGCCATTTAGTATGTCGGTTGCAGTTGTGCTTTCCAAACTTGCAACGATCATATGGTTTCATTTTCAGTATTAATTTCAGCGCAAAAAGGTGGGAACCTAATAACACTATGTGCTGGAACCATGAACCATGGTGGAGGTGACAATCAGCCAAAATGATTTTGCATCAACAAAACGTATACAGAACAGTGCTTTGAAATGGCAGAAGCCAGCATCAATACCAAATGCATAGAATTTGAAGTCTCATGCAACTTACACTGCATAAATTTAAGGCGTGTGTTTCGCTTAAACATATGCTACCGTGCAAAAAACCTCTAGCAGTAGTTTCAAAATTAATGTGATGCCGCGGACTTATGTAAATGCAAACACACCAGAAAGTCTAATGGGCGCTTCACTTGGCATGAGGAAGATGTACTAGTAAAGCGTCATCACACCCTATCCCGAAGTGGGACATCAATTAAGAGCTTACCAAATTTTTTGATGCATTTTCATTCTCAACCAAGGAGGCAACATCAGCCGGCGGACATCTTCTGTTTAATCAAGAAGTGGTTTATCAGTTAGACACAAGTTCAAAGCTTAACAATTTATTTTAAGGAAAACATTGGTGATATTGATAGTACATAGTATCATCCATCCACATTCCGGTGTGTGTTACAACAGTCTTATTTCAGGTAGATTAACTAGAAATATTATTTTGAAAAAGGGTATGATCCATGAGAATATAACAATTTACAAATGATGAAACATTTACCAACTGGCGCTACAATCTACTTTGACAAAAGGACTTGTTTATAGCCCTTATGACACACTAGACATTTACATAAAAGAACAAAAAAAGATCTTTGCATTTGAATCCTAAGGAGATATGAACATTAATAGTGGATTTTAGAGACTCTAAAACCTCTGCTAAAGAATAATCCACAAAAAAGGAAAGTTATGACAAAAAGGAAAAAAAACCCATTTTTTAGTAGGTTTGACTGAAGGGACTTCTTAATACAAGAAACTAGTTACAAACATGCAAAGAAGCAAACTTAAATACTATGTTTGTATTAAGATGAAATAGATAACTAGCATAAAATATCAATAAAGGTGAACGTGAAATTACTTTTAAAGTTTCCCATTGAAGTGCAACATCGTCGGAGCAAATGAATATGAAAGCATATAGATGACAAAATACAAGGAGTCAATGTTATTTGCTCACTCCACGAAGTAATTCTTGAAGCATAATCTAGTTGTAATGCATTACACAAACTATGGATAGAGTGATCTTACTTTGCGAAACTTTCTTTTGATTTAACTGGTTGCTTGCATGATTCACACAAGAAGGGAGTGTTATACTGAAGCTGGCAGCCAAGCTGTTCTTGGAGATCTGCAACTGTTCGTTTCAAGTTAATAATTTCTGCCTCAGAAAGAGCTATTTCCTCCAGATCTGCCCTTGTCTTCAGAATTGCAAATGCATATGAAAATCTGCAAGATTTAAAAACTTTCCAAATATAAATTCCTATTACATCACAAACCTTGCTATCCACAGTAGGAGCAGCTAACAATTGCCCAGGTCGCAAGTTTGTTAGTCCAGATTCCAGAGCTGCCCGCTTGTCTCGTTCTCTTTGTAACTGTTCACGGAGTCTTTCTACCTGTTGCCGCATAGATATATGAAGAAATTGGTTCAGGGTCATCTCAATTTAAATTGCTTAGATGGTTCTTTACATAATATCATGCCTTTGGTTCAGAAAATCTCAAGCAGCAAGTAGTTCAGTCAATCGTATTCACAGTAACATGTAATTTGGTTTAGGATCAAAAAATTTATCTTACTGCAAAATAGCTCAGTTAATTGTAGAATAGTTTTGGTGAAATCAACGGTTCAAATCAAAGGCTTAAAATTAAGAATAATGTTTGGTACACCCATGTGAACCTCCTAGTGGACAACTTTCTTCGAATCCATCAATCACTTCAAACACCCATCCCAAGGAGTCGCATCTCACTCCATCCCCATGATACAACCAAAAAAGTTGTACACAAGGGTGCACATAGGAGTGTACTCATTATCTTACACTAAAATGATATAGTTTAAAGCTGTGGGCCACATTTCAATTTTTTTGTCATCATTCTTTTGATAATTTTGTGCCCCAAGTTTTCCATATAGACTCACACAATGGAAACTCCTAGAAAAATATGCACATTATGAAAAACTCTTGGAGAAACTGCTTAAGGACATAAAAATGCATTAGTAAACCAAGAACTGGAAGATAGAAAAGGCCTATAGAGGATGACATAAGTTTGTCTAGGAAAGCATGAACTACACCTGACTTCCCTTTAGGGCATATTTTACTTGCAAGAAACTCCACTTTCTTCCTCCAGATTTTGAATTACATCACTTAATATATTTTAATTAGCACTTCGAACTCATTTCCAACAAAATTAACTCCAAACTTCACTTCACGTGCGTCAATTATCACTCCAAACTTCCATCGGACGTCATTTTTCACCGAACTTCACTTTCACTTTTGCAAAACTTACTTTCATGTAATAAAAACACACCTTTAGCTTGAAATTTTAGATTACAATGACATTGCTTAATCAAGACTCCTCTAAAGAACTCAAATGAAAAACCGCCAGAATTTGGGAGTACATGACTAACGAAAAACCCTGAGATATGGACACACACATACAGACCAACATTCCTATATGTTGTTGATAAAAAACTTTTATTTAAGAATATAAAATTATGGAGAAGCATTTAGATGCTTTCAAATTTAATTTTGTACAGTCCATACTAAAAAGAAGAACTAATGAGAAGCAACTAAATGTGTACAGAAAGCAAACAACTCGAGCAAGTCATATATGCAGGTTTCTGAGGTTCGGACAGCAAAGAAATAAAGAGGAATTACCGCTAAAAGATGAAAAAATTCAGAAGAATTTTCAAGTCAATCATAACAGCAAAATATAAGTAAAGCAGTTTATACATACGCATGCAAAAAGTTTATTTCACACATTACCAATTGACTAAACTGTAAAATCATCCATGACATAATTGGAAGCAGCATTGATAAAATGTTTGCACATGATACAAAAGTTTACTTATGATTCTGAACTGGTCAAGACAGAGAGCAAATTAATTTCTGTTTCTAAATAATTTTTCTTCTTCACCATATGATACTAAGACCTAAACTTTCGTGATTTTGTTAAGGAGAATGTCACACGAGGGACTTGAATGTCATTAACTGATATGATAAAGTTGCACTAGGTGAGTACTCTTTTGCAGTTAATCATGGAAGATAGTGATATTCTATTTTTTGGCAACTTAAAACAAAATATTGCAGATACTGAGTGAAAGAATATAGCGAGTCTGGTTGACATACATCTTGCTCAAGAGCTAAACAGCATTCATATAGAGCTTTCTTTCGTCTTCCTAGACTTGCTTGCAGTGTTGCGTTCATTTTTACCTGAGCATATAGGCATAGACTGCATTAGTTCTATGACTTCTGTCACATGACAACTTAACTTGACATCAATCGCATCTTAAGTATGGATGCTTCCATGATACCTCTTCTGTTAGCTTACTTTGCAGGTCACCCTTGGCCATCTCAAGCCTTTTGAAGGCAATCCTGGTCACATTTATGAAAGTTACAGAAGGAATGGTGTATATTTAAGAAAAGAAAGAACAATTTGAAAGCAAGTGGTCCTATTTCCAATTTTGCAACCAGTCAATGCCACTAAAATTGTGACAATACTATGCGTCCCACCCATTGTCCAACTCCTTTTGTTTATAGTTGAAATGAGGTGAGTTGCACGATGGAGGATGGGTTGGGATATAAAGGGGACAATGCGTTAGTTGCAAAGCATTATTGCTGAGATTGGCATAACTTCACTGGATCCTAAAAAGTATTGAAGACCACATAAACATTCTTTGCATCTGCCTGAAAATGTAATCAGACAAATACCAGACCACTGAAAAGAAAAACTGTATGACAAGACTTGAAAATTTGGGTTGTTCTTGAAATTTTGAATTGTGACTGGAGTAGCATCAACCATGCACCTTCAGGTCATAGAATCTTGTATAATATAGTTTCTCAATCATGTTTAAAATATAATTTATTGGCAACTTAAGAAAATTCTCATGACCGCATTGAAAATGGATGATCAATCTACCATACTCCCGCTCAATGATTTGTATAGTCAAATTTAAAGATCCATATCGTAGAGAAACAACTTGTATCACCTTTAGGTCATTACCCTAATGTACAGTGTGGGCCAGAAGAGCTTCCCATTAGATCTGCTTAAAAATCTAGGGGAAAATGCTATGTAATTGTGTAGTACAAGGTTCACTTTTTGCAACTGACCTCATACTGTCAGCTGTCACCTACGTTCCCCTTCTTTCACCTGCCCTTTGGTGGCTGTCACTTCCATATCACTAACAAATGACTATGCACGACATTAGCAACAATAAACGTAACGCTCACAAAAGCACTCTCCTTGCCACTTTCAGACTTAAACATGATATAGATGCATCCCATTTTTAGTACACGTCACTAAAACTGCCTTCATGGAAAATTGATCTTATACTATGTCTGGCAAGAAGAACTACGCTACATATTGTAAAACTTAACAAACATTAAAATAGTACCACGAATGACTAAATATTTTGGCCATGCCAAATGACGTTAAAGAGAATCCTTGCTCCTCAAGATGGCACCATATCCATGCATAATTTAGTTAATGCAAACTCCGACTAAATATCTAGTATCGCAAGTCCTAACTTAATTTGCACATAATTTCATAAAAATGGCAAGAGTATCCATCTTAATAGCTGTACTTACTCGTCATCACTGGGCATTTCGATTGATTCCATTGAAAGATTTTTCCTTCCCTGAAAATGAATCGGGAATGATGTGTACTTTCATCGCAACAAATGAGAACACTATTAAAATTGTACTCACTGGTGTCCGCCCCCATACAGTTGTTCTTTTGCTTGTAAGTTGTGGTTCATCAGACTTCTCAGTATATATTGATTCATTTGATGGTAGAACAGGGTCATCTGACTTGGGGAAAAGAAACTCTCCATTTATTGGATCGCTTCCATACATCCTTGCTTCTGGAGAGTTTGAATGATCACTGTGACTATGTGAACTTTCATTGTCATGCTGAGTAAACAGTCTGCCAGCAATAGGTGACTTATGCTGTTCAGAACCCTCTAAAGCAGGTTCATTTATGGTGTCAGAAGGAGTTTGAAAGGAATCAAAAGCGTCATTAGCTTTTGATGATGCTAAATTGTTATTTCGGTCTTCAGAATCCTACAAAATCAACTTTGGTATCAAAAGCATAAATCAGATAGCACAATGCGGACAAGGTGTCGACTACAAGCTACTTGCTCCTCTGTCTTGGAACAGAAACTGTAAATGGCATGATAATAATTGAGGCCCAATGAAGGGAAGCACCAATGCAAGAAATAAGCACTACATGAGTTAAAAATTATAGGAAAACAACAGAATCCAGCTGAAACAAAAATATCCTTATATTTTGATAACAAAATGCTTCTCAGGAGTATAGGAAAGCTCAAAAGATGTAGGAACGTTTCTTTGTTAGGGTTCAACATCCATGAGAACTTCAGGCTACTACATTGCCTAATGTTGACGCCCAATAGAAAGATGAACTACTGGATTGTCTAAAACCTCATTCATTTTGGGTCATCTATATTATTTTGAACATATGTTGGACCACTAATCTAAGTCTAAAACACAACTGTGGTACTGAACAATGAAACTAAAGTCATAATCTAGAATTTGTTCTCAGGAGTCCTTTTAAACAAGAGACACCTCAGGAAGGTTATTGAAAAGCTTCAGAGAAGAATGACATGAGGGTGAAGGATAGCAGAAACCGATGGATAATATTAACAATTAAAAGGTCAACATGGATAATATTAACAATTAAAACGTCAACATGGATATAGAATGGACTACTATCTAACCTTATTTTCAGATGAATCAGTTCCAGCATCACTGCAGCTTTCACTTTCATCAATACTGCAGTTACTTGAATATTCATGATCATCCTCAATATCAGCTTCTAGGTCATGATCATCATCCTCGCATCTATCGTCATCCAGGATGGACTCCTCATCCTCAAGGTCATCATCTTCTGACTCAGAATAAAGATCAGAATATATGGAGCCATCTTCAAGAAGATCCTCCTGAATAGACTCTCATTAATTTCAATAAAATAGAAAATCAATAGATACGTAACTAGCATGTCAATCTTACATCAAAAATATTTTCATATTCTTCTAACAAAATGATGATAATTGCTTGTGCATGGTTAGCAGCAGCAGCAGCTTTCAAGAATTGGATAGAACCATCCCCACCCATATTAAAATCATCCTCAATGTCACAGTCACCAGCGAGAAGTGGACGAAGAAGTAGTGGAGCCATGCAAGCTGCCAAAGCAGAAAGACTCATTCGATTCTCATGCTTGTATGCAGCCACTTTTCTCATCATTTTCAATATTCTACAAAACAAGATTTAACAATACTCTCTTAAACCCTGAAATCCGAGCAACAAAAAGGTATACACAAGTTGAGATTATACCTAAACCTTTGTAAAACTATAGTTATACTTCTGTCATTCACTAAAAGAACTTGCAACCGAAACACATGGAACTCGCATAATATGTTCTTGGAAAATAGATCAATAACTCCAAGAGAAAATAGAAGCGTCAACAAGAACATCATTTCTGTGATATAATAACATAATAATCGAGAGAATAGATAAGACAGCATGTCAATAGCTAAATATAGCCAGGTTGCTCTAAACCCTCTTTCCATTTGTGCGGATGGGTCTCTATAGAAGAATAGTTGAAGTTTTGGATAGGCACCACCAACATGTTGTTTGAATAATAATCTAATTTCTATTTGCTCATGGTCTAGTAATTTACCTTTGTAGTAAACGACGATTTGGTTCAGGAAATGTCTCCGAAATTGTAGTGCTGATAGCATTAAGTCTCAATCCACGATCACTTCCTAAGAAGTTGAAAATCCAAAACATGCTTCTGTAATAAGTTAGACCATCTTACAGTAAAAATAATACAACAGAAATTTACATGTCCACTCTATCCAGTTGCCTTCTTTTTGTCAGGTATAAGGACTTATCATATTAAGGATAACAACCTATACTAACAAACTAATCTCAGATTCTTGTGTTTACTGCAACCATTTAATTAGTAAACATAATAGATTAACCACCATGCTATCAAGTTCGCTGAACTATTATCCTTGCTTTTATACAATTACAAAAGATAACTTCATAAAGATTACACCTGTAAGCCTTTCTTACTATAGGCCTATCAGGTCTTATCTTGAACTTGAATTGCTTTATTATGCTAACCAAAAAACAGTTATCTCACATAAATAATTTATGAAAAGCAGTCAGAAAAGTACTACCTGGATGGAGTTACAAGAGTAGTTATTCTGGATGACATGTAAAAAGGTGGAAGCCAAAGCAAAAAGCAGTCAGGTTGTTCAGTAACAGGTTAGCAGTGTGGTCTATACCTCCGAGCAAACCTCTAATCAGGCTTTCCACTAAACCAGTGAGAAGAATATCACAGAACAAAAGAAAAGAGCGTATACATGCATGTTTATCTTCTCAAAAGGTCAGCCTTTTGCTTTTGCTGCACTAGTCATTCATCACATGTATTGCCTAAGACTGTTCTGGAGCACCATCTTGGAGATCGATTATCCAACATAGAAGTTTATAATCCATGAAGGGTTCAACTTAAAACGCGAAAGATTTTCATTCAATTTATCACAAGATTATTTAAATTCAAATGCAATCCAGTATGAGATTGAAACTTACTGTACGCTTCAACCAATGCAGTACAACAAGATGCAGGAACAGGAGATGATGGCAGCTCCCTTAGCACATGCTGCAAGTTGGAAACAAGGTCTACAGTAACTAAACAATATTATGATAATAGAAATAGGTACATTGTGTAAGGAAGAGCAATACCTTGATACAATCAGCAATAACATGCGGATCCTCATCTGAAGAAAACTCCATTTTCCCTAGAAAAGTTCATGTTTAGATCTAATAAGTATAAAATTAATTGGTTAACCAATGCAGCCAACTATTTGAAAATTCAATTTAAAAATTGATAGAAAAGTACAATTTGAAAATAATGAAAGTACCAGTAATCTAAATAAGACACCTCTGAAATAATGAAGAAGTGAATGGAAGGAACATCTCAAAAAAAAGAAAAGGAACCAAAAGTCCCCATACAAAGACAAGATGAATGGCGGACATACCGTGCTCATATTCCTGAACTCTGCGTTCTACTTCTTCCACATCTGCAGACTGGCGTAGAATACCTTCAACTTTGATACCTACATATGAAAATTCAACAAGCCCATAAATGTTGGTAGTTCTGAAAGCCAGAAAGATGTAACATCTCCTTGACTCAACCAAAACCAAATGTTGAGTCTACTATCCTAAAGTTGCTATTGCGAGAATGAGTAGGGCATTTGCAGTTAGTATACCGAAAGTAATATTTCCTGCAGTCACCAGGTAGGTCTCCACTCAGATTCTGGTATTTGCCATAGTGAGATATTTGTTTCAATCTGTCGAGCCCTTACTTCACATTTTTCAGCAATGATGGTCTATAAGCCATAAAACTGGGAGACATTGAGCAATAGTATCTTACTAAGTTACTAACAGCTTAATCAAGCTACAAGCATCAACCTTTTTGTTTTTTGGGCATAAGCTATGGGCGTCAACCTTTAGTCTTACAAGATGCACATTAAACACCTACGAGCATTCTTCAAGCAATTGGCCATCTTTTGATGCTTCCCACAAGTGTAACTTGTGAGAAATGTTAAGACAAATAGAAAAATTACTTAGAAGATCCCTTGAAACATACTGAACTACTTATAAAGTGGAAATTGCATGTAGATACATTGAAGATGATGCTTGCAATCAACAACTGAAAGGACAAAGGAAACCGACCATGATCTTCAATGAATCTGAGTGCTTTTTCCAAGAAAGATGGACTACCATCAATATCTTCTAAAGCAAGTAAAACAGGTCTACCAACAACCAAGGACTTCAGCGGGTGTTTATCCTTCGCTAGAATGAAAATAAAAGAGCTCAGTTATCTTTAGAACAAACTGATAGCTGGTAAAAAGCATTTTAAGCAGCAGTAAGAAATTTTAATTTGCAGCTCAATACAATAAATCATCAATAAGAAGTACAGTAGATTTTGTACTTGTGAAGTGAAAAATGACTCGGTAAATAATGCCTTGGAACTTAATAAAAAATAAACTGACCTACAGTTAGAGAAGACATTCCTTGAAACTATCATGTCTTACAAAGTGCATACTCATCTGTTAGCATCAATAATCAAAGCGTTAAAGCTTCACCTGACCTTTATATTTGTCATATATCATCATGAGTATATTACTCGTCAAGTTTTCCTCTTACTAAAACATTCCAAGGAGTGTCAAGAGACTTACAAGAAAGATAAGATGCAGTACTAGTTTAGCCAGAACAAAAGGGGAAGTTATAGAGAAGACCTCATGTAATGCATGTTTTTGTCATGAAAACTTATAAGTACCTATACAAACTGACCGCTTTTATAAGATCAAGCTGGTTCTAAGCATATATGTTAACAACTGATAGATTGAGAGTGCATTTGACAATCCAAGATCAATAGTGGAACCAATGAGGTAATCATACTTCCAGGCACTGAAAATTGCATAAGTTGAACTCTACGTATGACTCTTAAGAAAGGGGAAAATCATATGTCATGTTGCTAGACCACTTCTTACCGTACATACTTATGTGTTTCACAAATATAACTTGAAAGCAAGAAACAAAAAACAAAAAAAAGAAAGGAACAAGTTTCCAATTTACTTTCTCTGGATCATCATGTACTGACTACTGAAGCATGAAAAATAATCAAGAACGTAAATAAGTAAGAAAGAAATCTACAATAAATGAAAGGCTCTATCTTCCTAAGCAAAGTATCAATTTCATCAAGAAACAAAAAAGAAATACATTGATCTGTAGAAGGTTCAGCGGTCTCGGTCAAATCGTTCCGAAATATTGCATTCTGCCCCATTCCATTTGCTGCACTAGGTGCTAGAGCCAAAGCATTCTCTAACGCAGTTTTCCAGTCATATAAATCCTCTGATGTTTCTGCCTGTTCCAATAAAACTATGTTAAAAAAGCAATATAGAGATTTTAAGTTTGAGTATTAGTAGTCAGTCCCGTGTGCAATTTTGTCCACCTTTAGTGTAAAAGCTCGACCATCGCGACCATCAGGAAAAAGAACTGTCAGGAGCTTTTTATCAGCTTTCACAACTACGCTGCAAAGTTTCCATCAATACTTATTTTCACTTGGATCCATCAGTGGGTGAGATAAATGGTTAGGATTCAAGAATATATATAAACCAGGTATACCTTCCAGAACTGTTCAGGTCAATACCACCAAGGGTGAGATTCGCTTCAGCTCCTTTTGGCTGAGGAATATTCTGGAAAGGAAAAAACACATCAGAGCAGAGACAGAAGATATCTGGAAGCTTTAAAACATCCTATGTGATGCCTCCTAAAGCAACTACATATTATGTCCGAGCGAGTGTATGCATTTAGGCATTTATATGTATTAAGTTGTGAGAATCAAAGCCGAGAAATGTTATAATAGTTGACGAATGGGTAGTAGAAGAAAATGCTAAGCATATATGAGAAAGATATTAAAAAAGAAAAGGAAAATAAAACCTTAGTGTTATATATAACCTCTTAACTTATCAAGAGATTATTGGTAATTAAAATATAGTATTTGATGATAATAGCAGAAACAGAAAAAAAACTTGACAAAAATAGCTAAATATGATATATCTTCCGAATTTGCAAGAATGGAATTGACCGGAGAGGAGCATTTAGCTTGGGGGAGATTCATCCCAGAGTAATTGGTTTTATTTAAGTTAGAGATCCTAAAACTCAGAATCCAGAAGGTTAACCACAAGCAACTTTATATATCTTGTCAGAAACTTTTACAGCTAGTACAAGAATAACAATGCTAAAATTTTGCCCCGCATCAATTCAGTTCAAGATGCATCTGGGACTCATTCCCTTGCAACAATGTCTCAATGTGCCAACTCAGTTCAAACCTGGTACCTAACTAAGGGGGTGTTTGGTAGTGCTTATAAAATGGAGCTTTTCTAGAATGAAGGATATTTTTGTCTTTTTTGAAAAACGAGCTCTATTTTTTTTACTTTTAAAAAAATAATAAAAATATGCAATAAAAAGATCTCACTTCGTAGAATTTTTCTACACTTTCTAAATTTTTAAATAAATTTTTTATATATTTATAAAATATGTATTGAAAAATATGAAATGAAAAATTGAAAAGGAGGGTCGGGGAAAAGCAATCCCAAACACCCCCTAAGTAATGATGTGAAATTCGCAATCAGTATTTCTCTTATTTACTGAAAAGATCACTACACAGTATGGTGTCAGAATGCTTACTCAGTGGTACCACTTTCACTTAATATTCTTTGAAGGAATATCAGAAGTTTAATGCATCAGTACATGATCGAGGTTTAAGTCAGTACGCTCAGCATATTCCTTCTCAGGCCACTTGGTGTGAAATTCGATACTAGTACTTTAGCAGTTGCGTACAACTAACAAGATAATATCCAAGATATCTTATTGATTCTTTAAAGCAAAGTAGTATGGGCTACTGTTGCTCTTTAAATCCAACCACTTATATTTGCTAAGGGTTCTTTAGGACCAATAATTAGAAGTCTTATATGTTTAGCATTCTTTTCTTCTGATGATGACTCAAGTTATTAGATATCTATCTTCGGCCATAAGATAGACAAAGAAAAATGACGAACAAGTGGATATACTTGACGAACTGAATTTAATACTTACAGGATCACTTCTAAAGAACACTAAAGAAGTCCGTGTAAGAATGAACCATCGTTTTTTCCACGATGTCCATCCAATTCCTGTAATTTCGAGACAAAGTTCGAGAGCATCAGTAAAACATGAGCTAGTCGATACCACGTGACATTATTGTACCAGTAGACAAACACGGAGGAAAGAAAAATCACAAAAGGTTTCCAACATATAGCCATCATATCGTGTTTGCAGACACCAGTTTCAACTAACTATTCAGCTAAAATTTTAATTCTAAGATCTCAGTCAATGAGCTACTGCTATTATATGGTATTTTGTAAGTAGGCAAATCACAGAGGAAAGGACAAAATTCATAAAGGGTTTCCAAATACTATCATCATATCTTGATTCTTGCAGATGATTTTTGACCAACTACTAACAGCTAATTTCATTTTTTCTTTATCTCCCTGTGAGCAAGTAGTTATCTACCAAGATCTTTCAGATAAGGAAAGTGTTCACTAGGGGCAATTTTGTGAATATGAAACATACATACTTTTTTTTATATATCCAGATAAAGTTAGAAGGTAGTGGATCCTGCAGATAATACATACACTACAAAACATAGAACATTTTAGATCCATAATATCACCTTTTGATGATATGAAAAGTGGCCCACTCTTTAGAACCTGCAATCAGATAATACAACCGATCGTTACGCAACTTTTAAGATTCAAACAATTGCCTAGATTAAGGAGACGAGATTTAGATATAGTATACTCAGTTTAATTTGCTAAGAATGCAGATGAAACCAAGGACAACATGATTGCAAAAGGCTTGACTGACAAATGTGGCTACAAACATAAAATCAGGTTAAGATCATATCCCTTAAATGAAAAATCATGCGCGAATATTTAGTCAGAGCACATAATCATATAACTTAACTTCTTTAATCATTCGCAAACATTGAGGGAAGACGAAAGGGAAACCGCTAGTATGTGTCATACAAAGGTGAAAAGAAATAGAGAAAGTAGGTTGAAAGGGGTTCAAAGGGATTAAATGGCAAAATACTATACTTCTTATAGAAACCAGCAGTAAATTCATCAAAACACATTGCAGTTTGAATGTAACCTATTACTCCACAACCCTAAGTCTTAGAAAACACGGATATAATTAATGAAAACCAACCAAATTATGAAATCATTTGCTTAACTTTATTATGCCTTAACCTAGAAGAACAATGTGCTGCATACTGTAAAAAGCACCACATTCATGCTCAATGTAGCAAAAAAAACTACAGTTCAATGTAAATTTGTATACAGTAAGTTAAAGATCCAAAGACATATACTCCATCCAGATCAGGAAAATAGTTATTATGATTCTCAGAAAGGAGCCATGAGTATCCAATCAAGCAACTGTTCCAACGTTGAAAGTACCCAAGCATACAGTTCATTCAAGCAAAAAGCCAAAAGCTAATCTAAGAGTATACTATGTACCTGACAGTTAGCGCAAGTATTTGATTGTTTATCAGAATTACTCTCAGAAGTTGTTGCGCTCCAGATATTTGTGTCTTTCTCTGCACATCGACAAGTTTTGCCTTGTGTTGGATTTTCACAGTTTTGAGAAGATGCCATCTGTTTGCTTCCTATAAAAATGACCAAGAAAAACACAATAAGACCATGAAATTTACTCTTTATCAAGCTTCAATTTGATGAAACATTAACGCACTCAAACAGGAAGAAGGACGAAGAGTTGTGGAAAGATATAATTCCAATCAATGACCCAAGTTTATAGAAACATTTATGTGCTCTTATATCCAAAGGCAGTCAAAACCCAGTTACAACTATATTCATGGCATTTCCGCCCTCGGAATTCACACTAGTGGTGAAGTAACTTTTAAAAGTACACCACTGAGAATCTGTTATCTTTTTGGTCAGAGTGAATCATTTGACAACGACATTCATGGCCCTAGGAATTCACACAATGGTGAAGTAACTCACAAAGGTATACTACTGACAGCTGAGAATCTGTTATTTTTTCGTTCAGAGCGAATCATTTGACAACAGCTTTATCAGTAATTTTTTGGATAATGAATTCCTTATGCTTGAATCATGAACTTTCATGAGCAAGTTTAACCTAAAATGACATTACCATAATCATTAACAACAGCTAATGAAAAACTTTTACAGGTTCTCTTCTAACAGCCCTGATCCAGGACATTCTATTTCATCCAACAAACAGAGATTTTATAGGAAAATTAGCTAAACCTCCATAAATCAAAATCATAACTTCAAACAAAATTCTTGACATGCACACTCAAACACTGGAATATCCAGATAGATATAGATTACTAGTTTATATAGTCTTGATAAGGAAATGCACAAACTCTTTGATGACAATTAGGACTCCTACTCACTTAGATATTAGCAACATTAGGTTGAATTAGAGGTAGTAGTAATCTAGGTTTCTAGCTAATTTAATGGCTTAGCACTTAGCTAGTCGTGCTACCGCAGTCTAGTACAACATTCCAGGAGGAGATATGATTAACATAATCACACTATATCATAGTAATAGCTTGCTCACAAAGATTTTATAGTGGGCCAAGATCTAGTAAAATCTCAAATCTGAATTTTCTCAAGGAATTGATTCATGAAATTTTCCATATGAAGGACTAACGAATGATGCAACTATAATGTCATTCGTCCAAGCTATTGTTAGGCATATGTAGGATAGACAATAAACACAACCATAGACATTAGTGGTACTCACCTCACCTCTGGATATATGATTGTATTTGACAAGCTTACGCCAATAAAGAAACTCACGTAATATTGGAAAGGAAAATGACAACAAATGCCATAGTTTCCATCAACCAAATGCTTAAATACTAGCTCTTTACTTCTCCCTTCTCTAATTTAAAGAAAACTTAATAGCAGATAGCTGAATATAGGTTGACTTAGAGCCATATCATTGAAGATGGTTGGCATGACTGCAATAAGGAGCAAAACAAAGAAATACTAATTCTCCAACATTACTCCCGTTGGCGAATGTTTGTTTATATACTGAAAATTACCAAAACAACAAGACCAATTAAAACTTAGAGGCAGACAAAGGACGAGCAAAAACCAATTGACAACAGCGAATAAAGGAAGAAAAGAGAAGAGTGGTAACTTCACCTTGTTCAGGGATATGTGATGACATGGCCGGAGAAGATCGTCGGAATTACCGACGGTGATGACCGGCGTAATTGCTCGGCGAAAGAGAAAATATATGTTTGTTAGTTGGTTTGTTTTGGGGTAAAAGGAACGGGATCGTGGCCGTGGTGATCACTACTACCGAAAAGCATTGAGGAGGGTTCCAGAAAGCTTCCGAGAAACCTCCGCGTTTCCCGGTGAACCAAACACTCTTTATAATAGACAGAAGAAGAAGAAGAAGAAGAAGAAGAAGAAAGAGAAAGAGAGAGAAATTGGAGAAGATGGAGAGGGAGTGGGAGGCCATGAGCGAAGGAGAGGGAGCGAAGAAACAGGCAGGGAGGGCTGCACACGAGAGGGAAGCCTTTCTAATTTCTCTTTTTCTTTTTTTATTAGTTAACTATTTAATTTAATTGCTTAATTAATCAGTTGAATGAAAATGTAGCCGTGCATTATTATGAGTGCCATGTCAGCAACATACTAAAAGGAGTTGGAAATAATTTTGACGGAGGGCCCAAACGCTAATTGAAAAGCCTCCATCTGGCTCGCGTGAACAAATTTCGACATTTATAACTCTTTATAATTTTGACCAACACTGTCCAATGTTGATATTTCTGTTAGGACGATATTTCGAGTAATTAAATTTCTTGAAACTAAATTTTAAAAATTAAAGTTCAATAAGATGTAAAATTCGATCGAATTAGAATGCAAAATGACGTTTAAAATAAGTAATTTAAAATTTAATAAAAATAATTTTGATATGAAAATAAAAATAAAAATTTTAGTAATAATTAAAATACGTGAAATGATTGAAATCAAAATCTAAAAAAAAAAATTCGATATATTTAAAAATAAGCCTTTAATCTGATTGGTCTCTCCTCTCATACTAAATTGTGTTCTATTGTACACTGTATTTTGTAGCTCTTTCATTATTCAACATGTCAAGAACGGTTATCGTTTATGCATATTGATGTTCTGGTGGTTTTACTGTGTCAGGCTGTCTCCTATTTCTATTACGTACATCATGACTTGTATACGTTGAGCTTATATTACATACTCCGCTGGTTCTATTGGTCTGGCTTCTTGTTCAATTTATATGCCAGTTCCTAAAGACCACCTTTCTTCTGTATCAATGAACTAAGGTTGTATCTACATACGAATTTGATCCATATCCCAGCCTAAAGCTTTTCTACATGTACGCCTTATATACATTCAGTTCTTTGGAATCGCCACATAGGGTATCAACTGCAGAAACTTTTTACACCTTCATAAGTTAAACTGAGAAAAATCCTATGCTCGATTAAAGAATACTTCATTCTGGTTTACCCGTGCGTTGCAGACTTGAAGTGGTTGTCATCTTGAATAGTATGGCCGACGTCAACATGATAATCAATGGCCTGCCTGAAAAATATAAGATAATGAAAATATAAGAAAAGATCACATAATACAGGCAAGAAAGGGCGAATAGCAGAGAAACAAACTTGATGACTTGATGTTTTGACCTGGTAATCCCAGTCGTTCAACTACTTCATCAACATGCAACGGGTGTTCAGGATCACTGCCCACGGAGACAAAGTTTCAATTTTAGAACGATTTGAATCTATAAATCAAACAAGTAATTAGTTGAAACATCACATCCTAAAGGTGCAACAGACAGTAAAAGACTACATACCCTTCCAACTACTGCAACTAAAGACAATTGAGATTGTACAACATGGGTAGAATTCAGACTACTACACTAGTCATGACTTCATGAAATGATGATAAAATAGAGCTTTTGCAGAATCGAATAGCAGAAAACATCAAAATTTTGGACTGCTAGGAGAGTAAATGAGATTGGGTATACACTTCAAAACACTGATGGAACAGTGCAAATCCCTGCTCTAAGCATGAACTGCCGAAATGCGCAAAAATTTTCTAGGGAAAGCCATTGTGATTTGAACTTTATCCAACGTCCCTCTCGATGGTCTGGAGGATCTTCAGCATGTATCTTTTGGCCCGAAGACCAAAATTCTAGATACATGGATTCATTGAAGCCCATCTAAAATTTGCCAAGACATTAAAAACAATGGATGAAAAAACTCTAGATATGTAACATATAGCAAATTGCAGCAGCTATTCACATCTTAACATCCGTAAGTGCTAGAGATCTACTGTGATATCATGACAGCAGCTTCCAAAATCAGTCAGACTTGGACAGTCTCTGTCCACAAGAATCAATTTTCTTTCTACAATGACGACAATGCCACAAATATCAAAAAGTAACAAACAGAGAACTTACAGACTAGCTGGTTCCTGGAGACATCCAAAACCATCTTTGTATACGTCACCTGTCTCATTTCAACCTGTTAATGCAGAATACTAGAGCAGAAGGAACAATTCTTGACAATCAGTTTCTTCTTGCAGTGAAAATAAGAATCTTGGAGAACAAAATATTGTTTCATCCATAGCTTAATTGGTTGGTGACAGGAGTTTGATATCTTTTAAAATAATTTCTTGTAGGGTTCTGGACAGTAGAACTTTGAGGAAGTGCTCCAGAGCTGGCTCCGACGGCCTTAGCCATTAAAGCAAGCACATAAAACGCATATCAGGTTTTTACCAAATATGTTCTAAGATATTACAAACTTTTAGCAGATTTTAGTTCCCTGTTCCATACCTTAAGCTTAGTATTCTCCAGATGCACCTGAATGCAATCGAAGAAATGAAGTGTGACTTCATTAAGATTGACTACAGGCCTGAAAAATGTAGTAAAAGTTTAGTTAACAAGTAAATATATTAATGCAAATTTATCCAGTCCAAGGATGTCTACAAAGACATAGCCATCAAATGAGGTTTTTTATCAAATGCGAGTCAGGTTGGAGGTGGTACTTACGAATACGAGCACAGGGAGAGAAAATTACCCCTCCATTGATTTCACATGTAGCAAAGAATAATTAAAGGTCAAATTAAAGGCATCATCTTCCTTGTTCATCCTAAATTTTTACATGCAAATTAATTCCTTTGATTTGTGAAGACTCCAAGTATATATCTTTAAAAGCTTTAAGTTTACACAGGCGAACTAGCCAGAAAAGAGGTAAGAGACCAGGGCACATAACTCCACTAATGGCGATGTGGCTATCAATTCTGTCATGATCAGTACATGCATAATAGCACAACCAATATAAGAAGTGGTGTATTGTTTACACTAACGAATCCAAACAAAGATAGTAGTATCAAATTTATAAATCAAAGGAAGGTTATTAATTGAAGAACTGCCTATATAGAAACTCATTACATATGCTGACTTACTAAAAAGAATGAGATGGACTCTAAGCAAAGAAAAGCTTACTCATTAATTATTATAAACCGTTACAATGGCATGAACCATGGGGATATAGCTTGAGGCCACTCTTACTTATGATAATTATACATGCTGTCAATATTTCCAGTAAGAGGTTCCTTTATGAAGCAAGTCGTGCAAAGTTACAATTTTTGAATCAAACTCAGGAACTCTAACAGGCTTATCAAAAAGAAACTTGTATACAAGCACAACTAATCTCTGCAGCAACAAGATCAGAAGAACACTTTGCATCTTTGTGAAATTGATGCCAAAGAAACAAGACCTCACACCTTAACAACCACATTCTATGCAAAATCTAGAATGCCAAAAAATATCGAATCACCTAACTGAGAAGGCAACGACATGCTTGTTTCCCTGAAACCCTTTCAAGCTACCATTAACAACAACTTACATCCCATTCCTTCAAATTAAGTAGAACAATGTAGCATTATAGACCACAATTGACACGTAAAAAACAAAGTCAAGATCAATACTTGTAAAAGCCCACTGGACTAGAGCCACTTCATTAGTATCAGATGTTTCGTTTACCCTGGCAACAAATCGAAATATCAGTCAAGAACATCATAAGACAGAGCACAGACATAATCAAGAATTCATTAAACCGACCAGCTATTAATATCAATCCGACCAATCCAATCATCAAGGCTAATGAAACATCTGCGACCCTTTCCCCTTGATCGTTACTAATCCCAAAAGCCTTACCTTTAGATCAATCAAACAACAAAACAAACTTCTGACTAATTCAATTAAGAAAATCAGTATTATAAAGAAAGACCGCAATTAAAGGGAAGAGAAAATTCGTACGTTGGTGGCTTCAACTCCATCGACGGCAAAATTGGATTTATCATCATTGGAGTGGTAAGCTTCACTGATCTGCTTCACAATAAGTGGGAATACGCATTGCGGAGCACGGCTCTGAGATAACAAGAAAAGAACACCCACGATTAATTCAACTAAAAGAACACAATTAGAACAACCAATTAAGGATTCTATATTACGGTTTTCTCTTTCTTCGGGAATTACAGAGTTTCAAAGAACACAACTAAATCTTAGAGAAGGAAGATTCAGGAGTCTGGGTGGCCGGAGACGGCATGATTCCGCCACCGGAGAACACATGCGGGACCACCGCCGGCACCATCGAACTGGCTCGACAACATTGTTTCCCGCGGGGAAGAAAACCCTAATAACCCTAAAAATTTATCGGAGAGCTGAATTGGAAATTGGAACAAGAACAGGGAGTCGAGCTGGGAGAGAGAATTGGGAAGCGAAAAGAATTAATTTGGAGGGTTTTTTATGGCGGTAAAGATTTGGGATTTCCCGCCAAAATGAGTTTTCTCTTTTTTATTTCGACCGGGAAAAACTTCTTTTGTAATCGTTTCCTTTTTCTGGAATCCTTTCCTTTCTTATGTCTGTATATCCGATTATCTCCTTGGTTTGCAAAGTAAATCGATTCGCTCTGCATGAAACGACGATTCCAACAAGACTACCAGAAGAGTTACCCAGAAAAAGGGTCGTTTGAGATTGGTAAAAATAAAAAAATAGAAAAAAGCTTTAATAAGGTTTTTGGAAAAACAAATTTACTTTTTTATTTAAAAATAATTAATATATATATATATATATATATATATTTTTTTTTTTTTTTTATGATGTTTAATTATTTATAGTTTTTAAATTTTTTAAAAATTAACTTTAAAAGTTATTTTGTGAAGATAGTGAGTGTTTATTTACATTGGGAGTAAAACGCCCCACTAAACATCCACGAACTACCAAGGCTACGAAGCTGCATGACAATCGACTCTTCGCCTTCATCATGCGTATATGATATTAATCACCAAATTTTTTCCTCTTTTTAATTTTTATTGTAAAACATGCTGTTTTTTTGTTTTTTGACTATATATATCATTGATTGTTAAGACACTAGGCGTCTCCAAGTGATTCATTACAAAATCTTAAACATTAGATTATGATTTCAAGAACTAAAAGGGGGTAAAAACTAACAAAAAGCAATTCACATTTCATAAACCCCAGAAAGGTTAATTCAAAAATCTTTTTGCTCATTGAAAAAGAAAACAAGTACTACTGTACTAGTGCATCCAGTTGATATCCACACTGCAGGAATTATTGAAACATTTTAACTCCTTCCTCAAAAAGAATACGACCGCGGGAAAGTTAAAAAAGAATCACACCCCGCCTTGTGCCTAACCAGTGAGAGCTGATGCTCCTGATATAATCTCTATGAGCTCTGTAGTGATTGATGCTTGACGAGTCCTGTTAACAAAGTTGGCAAATGTGCAGTTATGTAATAGTGAAATCAGAAAAAACACTCTAGAACAGTCATACATGAGGTAACTCGAGAAAATCACATTTACAAGCATTTAGTTGGTAAAGGTTGACGAAGTACATAAACCAGTGAGATTAAAGCTAGCATCAAGCTTAGAATACAACCTAGAAGCTGCTGTCTTTTTTTTTTTATAATTATAATTTTTAATTATTACTCACCAGTGTCCAATTTCAACAACCAAATAATACCTTTGAAATGATAAAAAAATTGTAATTGCACCGGAGAATGAAAATACTTTCGAAAAGATAAAAAAATGGAATTGCACCGGAGAAGAAACAGTGGAATAAACATAGTGTGCTCGGACGGTAATGATGAGAGATAGAGAGAGACCTGTTGTAAGTAAGAGTGAGACGATCAAGCATTTCTCCAGCATTCCTGCTAGAGCTATCCATGGCAGACATACGTGCTCCCAGTTCACTGCATGCATTCTCCAGAACTGCATTGAATAGTACCTGCATTCAACAGAGATCAGTTATTATAACATAGTCATCAAACCAGTAAGATCAGGTCAGTCAGAAACAAAATCCAAATATACCATGAGTGAGGGATTGGATGATCAATTCATCTAAAAAACTGAATAAAATAGTGGTCCAGCAGTACTTACACAAGAAAACTGGAACTCTGCGAGATTCTGAAGAACTTCAGCTTTTGTCTCACCTCCTTCTATTTCATATGAATCCAAATCACCAAGCTTTCCCCCAGATTCTGATTCCCGCTCCACCACCTGATAACATAGTATAAGAGTGGCTTCCAACTTTATTCGCCATCACTCAAATCATTGTCAAAACTCAAATGCAAAACTATTTCATATTTTAAGTACCTCAGGGGAGAAAATAGTTGATACTGTCGGCAGAAACGAGACAACAGAATGGAACTTGTTGAATACAATCCTCAATGCATCAAATTCAACATTCTTTAAGATGTCATCTGCAAGGACAGCAACCTGAAACTCCCAATGAAATTTATCAGTATAAAAGAAAAAATCGAAAACAAAAAACTATTTGAGATAAGGCCACCTATAGCGTTAATTCAAGCTTTACAGCATATCTTGTCAGTAGCACCGCATAACAGTGCTTTAATTGATGACATACGTGCAGCCTGGCTTCCTATCCCACCCATGCTCATCTCACATTCACTGGCTCACTAAATTATGTCAACAGAAAAGGAAATGGACAGACAGAGCAGTCTCTTAGAAGCATGCGGACTGTGCTGTCTAAATACCTAGCAG
Organism: Acanthochlamys bracteata; assembly: GCA_019914995.1. Lineage (NCBI taxonomy): Eukaryota > Viridiplantae > Streptophyta > Magnoliopsida > Pandanales > Velloziaceae > Acanthochlamys > Acanthochlamys bracteata. The sequence goes on from CM034126.1 coordinate 4,561,023, forward strand.
AAGTTTCTCAATCCTTGCTTTAACTATTGTATTTCAACTCTAATTTATTCTCAGACAAGAACTGCTAAGATATATAGGAGGCAGTGGAACATTCTTGAGAAGATACAAAAAGAAGCACATAAGAAAGTGAACGAATATGACCCTTAGCGATAGTCTTTCTGTTGTTTCCTTTTTCCATCTCATAGAACTTAATCTATACCAATTAACACTATCTCTTAAATATCAAAAAAAAAATGTTTGGCACTCAATTGATCGCTCAGACTCCTTCAACCAACTGTGACAACCTAACAAATTCTAGAATATCCTCAGAAATGAGCACACCTGCGTATAATTCAAAGGGTTTTTCTGCAACTCAGATATAGTTATCTCAATATTTTTCTTGGAGTCACGCACCAGCTGAACCTTTCCTTTCTCTCCCAACACCACATACTTAGCTTCCGCTTCTGGACCTGATTTCAATAATTAGGTTAATACCAGAACCTCAAATTAAAGACAGAGTTACAAACCAAATCTTGTTACAAGATACTACCAGAAGCCAACTTGTGAAGGGCCTTGCTGACTTTGACAGATGTAGAGTTGATACCCCCACAAAGACCTTTGTCAGATGAAACGGTCACGATGACATTCTTCTTTACATCCACACCTGACGTAATCAGAGGGAGTAAGCATGTGGAGATCAACGTTGTTTTTGGTAACCCCAAATGTAAAAAGTTGAACCATGATACATAGTATACATTTCCTCAGATAAATTGCCTCCAGACATTTACAAGCCATCTTATTTAATATTTGAAGATGTTCACTAAAGATTCCAAGTATGTAAGTATATGTTAAAAATAGCTCTCTGCAGTAAGAACCAATCTGTAGTTTCTAAAATACACATCATCATAATGGTGAATCACTTGACGTTCACACAAACAGCCTACTTAATGATGCAAAGGACTTGAAGCATAACTACAATTTATTATTATACTAAAACAGCTTCTTTCCTCCTTGGCTTTGCATCTCATGACATTTCATAGCATCTATCATAAACGCCAAGGCAAATAGAGTTTCTTAATTCCATAGGTCATCTAAATAGGAAATCAATTTTCACGGGAGATATTAACATTAGTGCCGTGTTTCATCATAGCACCTTGCCTTAAAAGTTTATTCCAGTATATTACACGATGGGAATAGTCAATAACTTGTGCAGTAGATACTTGAGTCCCCTCTGTATAAGCTTTCAGCAGGAATTAATAAGAACGTATGTGTATCTATCTATCTATCTATCTATCTATATATATATATATATATATATATATATATATATATATATATATAAAAAGCAACAACTAGGATGTACTTGGGCCGTCTCCAAGTAGTGCAACAAAAGGCTGCCAGAGTCCACGAGAATTTTCAGTTCTAGTTTGAACAGCGCGCAACTTTGATGCTGCAACCATCTTCATTGCCTTTGTGATCTTTTGGATATTCTTAACACTTTTCATCCGGTTCCTGACTGCGTCAAATATATTCCATGAGAAATTACACCACGATATAAAGCCAAATTAAAATGCAAATTAATGTTCATAAGAAAATAGGTCAGAAACAATGGTCCTTTACCTATTTGAGTTGAGACCGAACGTGCACCTAATGGGGCCAATTCTCTGGTGGTTCAAGCACAAAGTCAGTAGCTACTTTAATAAACAAAAGTTACTCAACACAAGCAAGACAAATAGATAAGTTGCAAGGCAATCATTAACTAACAGGATAAATAGAATGCATTATACACCATCTAATCTACACCAAAATGCATTCGCAATCAACAGAAAACATGTACAAATTGTTCAAAGGGGAACAAAGGAAGCTGTAAATTCAATTATTTACATTTACACTAAAACTATTCACACAGCTATAGTACCATATAATGCATATGATTATGATATATATAGATGTATCATGTATGTCTATTGTTATATTGAACTTAAACAGGTTTTTTTATCTGATCTGAACTCAACAACTTCGGTTAACATGTTTGTTTACGTTCCCATCAATATAATAACAGATCGAGTAATATCATACCACCTAACTGATTTCTAATGAAACGCTCAGGCTAACAAATTTCTTCACGCACAATACACGATAATAAGAAGCACATTCAGCAACCTGATCCTAAAATTAGTGAAGTTCCATTCCAGCCACAATTAATATCAACAAGCTAAATTTAAATCGCGAAAGCAAAAGATCAAAACAAAGTCTAGGGGAAGGAATCAAGATTTACTCGGGGGTGATCGCAGCGGAGCGGGAAGCAATGGAAAGAGATGAGTAGCGGAGGAATCTACTCCCCTCGCGCCTTAACGCCGCCATAGCCATTCTGAAAATGAGCCCTAAAAATTGATCGGTCGGAGGCCGGAAACAATCGCGCTCAAGAACGAGGGAATTGAAGCAGCTTATAATTATTATATGTTTTCTCGTTGATGGCTCTCTCTCTTTTGAAGAATTTGCAAATACCACCCCCTTAACAGTAAGTTCGTAAAGTAAGTCCACATACCGAGAGGCTTGGTCAGGTCTGCTTTAATAGGCCTATGTCTGTTCGGCCTAGTCGGGAACATCCAGCCCGCTGAAACTACTGCTTACAACAAGCTCCGGTCGTGTTTACTAACTAGCTAAATTGGAGTTTGGAAAATTTTAAACATCATTTAAAAATGTTTAAATATTTAATAAAAAATAAATTTTTATATTAATTTTATATTAATAGTAAGTTTTTAAATTAAATTTTGATAAAAAAAATTTATTTTAAAATATTTTATTTATTTTATATTAAAAGTAAGTTTGAAAAAAATAAAATTTAAACTGTTAATAAACACGCCGCAATATTTCATATCACTGTTATCCAAAAAATTTTATTAAAAAAGAAAACAGCGTTATGGACAATATCTTCTTGGGCCAGTTGGGTCATTACATGCTTTCAAAAAATAGAAATATATTTAACAACCAATATATAAGTACATACACTAACTATGCTTAGTGCTAGTTTACACAGTTGAAAAGTTATTCAGCTTGAATTGCTTCCCATGTGATTTAGCTTAAGCACTGACTCTTCTGAAAGAGTTTGGTGGAAACAAAAGCATACAGTGGCTCATATTATTGATTTCTTAAATATAGTTATAAAAGACGCTTCTCTTTGTTTTCTTTTGTTACCAAATATAAAATTCCCTAAGCAGTAAGAAGTATATTATTCTATTTATATAATAGTGGAAGCCAGCCCATGGATTCTCTCATCGCAAACTTTTCTGGTTGCCTTTCTGCGTAACTCAATCCCAGCTTTTGTAATATTACTAATTTTGTGTGCGAAATCATTGAAGCGACCCCATAAATAGTATCGACTTCCGCTGATCATCTCTGTGTTCTAAGAACTCCCACTACTGTCACTCTCAGAATGGCTTCAGATAATAAGCTTCTCTTCTGCTTCTGTTTAATGACCATGTTCTCTTTGGCAAGCTCAACAAACTTCACTGACCTCTTTCAGGCTTACTGGAGCGCCGATCATATAACAGAAGATGAAAATGAGCCCATGGCAATGAAACTTTCGCTTGATAATTCATCAGGTATGTATATGAAATTGGTTAGCTTCTGTGTAACTACGTGAAGCACTAATGTATTGTTCATTGAATTGATTGCTGAAAATCAATAATAGGGTGCGGGTTCGGATCGAAAAAGAAGTATTTGTTTGGGCAAGCTAGTTTGCAGATAAAACTTGTACCTGGCGATTCTGCAGGAGTTGTTACTGCATTCTATGTGAGTTTCTTTCTACAGCAATTGGTCTTGATTAACTGTAGTGTGCAAAATACACGATCTACCTGTTTTTTTTTAGCAATGAAAATACTATGATTAGTTTCTTTTGCTGTGTTCTCAAGGTTTCTTCATGTTAATTTGAATTTGTATTGGAGGGAAAGCAGCGTGAGCTTAAGAGAACTAAAATTCAATGGACTTTATCTCCACTGTTGTCATATATCCAAACAAACGGGGCGCGACAATTTGTGCTGGCATTGTCCCCTCAAATTAAAAACTAGCTTTTACTCGAGAGAGAACATTCGCGGATCAGAACTCCTGACTCATATTATCGATCTTGTTTCTGTTAGTTTTGATTGTTCGTACTGTATCAGATGTCGTCCGATGGGTCGAACCACAACGAGCTGGACTTCGAGTTCCTTGGTAACGTCTCCGGTGAACCTTACATTGTTCAAACCAACATCTATATCAACGGTACCGGTGATAGAGAACAAAGGCATTCACTCTGGTTCGATCCAACGGCTGACTTCCACACGTACTCCATGTTATGGAACCGTCAAATGATAAGGTACGTAAATGTCACACACAAAACGAAAACGGCCTTGACGAATAGCATCACCAGCAGACTTGTTTTTGCAGATTCTTGATAGACGGGATACCAATCCGTGTGCTTGGAAATTCCGAGACTAAAGGCATTTCTTACCCAAAAAACCAAGCCGTGGGTGTGTATGGCTCCATATGGAATGCCGATGACTGGGCAACGCAAGGTGGCCTTGTGAAGACCAACTGGAGTCACGCACCTTTTGTGTCTACGTTCCGTTCTTTTGCCATCGACGCTTGTGAGTTTGCTCCTGAAGATGATGTGGCCACTGGCAAGTGTAGCATCTCCAGGGCGTACTGGTGGGACGCTCCGAAGATGAACGGACTTAGTCCTCATGAACGCCGGCAACTCAAGTGGGTTCGTTCCAAGCACTTGGTGTATGATTATTGTAAGGATAGTGCCAGGTTCACCCAGCTCCCCAAGGAATGTTTGGCTTGAAATGTATTATGCATTTGTGTATGAATAGAAATTTAAGTTTCCCTTATTCTGATATTCGGAATATTAGAATGGATGCAGTTGCTCATCACCATTGTCCAAAATTTAACTACAATTACAACAATTTTTCTACTAAAGTCAGCTTCGGTAACTAGTTAGCTCTCAGTTATTCTCAGCACAGGGCAGTTCAGCAACAGCAGCTTCAGCTCCTTGTACTTCCTCCTCAGTCTTCTTCCCCTTCCTGCTCTTATAATAAACGTCCATGAACGTTCCGACTGCGCCATACTTGCGCCGGCAGCTGTGATACAACTCGCCATCGAACATCCGCCAGAAGTTTTTTTCAGACAGCTCCGAAACAGCATACTGCGGCTGAAAACCGTTGTTCTGTATCAACCATTCTTCCATTCGACGCACCGCTTCTGCTCCGTCGAACTCTTCGCCTCGAAGGACAGGGCCTGGAGCGTAATAGAGACCGATGTCGGTGAACATTTGCGAGTAGCTCGTGTCGCCTTGTCGTTGGTGGTGCTCGAAGCCTGGTTCTGGATAAATCATAGTCTTCACTGGAAGCTTGAACATTCTGTGCGGGCATAACCAGATTGGATATACCTGAGAAGAAAATACAGAAATTTATTGCAATGCCTTTGATCAGTTTTAAAGTTCAGTTTCTCAGATATATTACCTCGATCTCGCGGTGAAGGAATTCGAGAGCATCGGCGACACGGTGAAGAGGCACAAGCATGTCCTGAATAACATGCATGTCATGGTAATACTTCCTGATAGCTTCCCCTTGTGTGATCTTCATTAATGAAATCTTCGGCGGCATAGCCCAACCAAGTAGCCACCTGAACCACCACCAATCGGCGAACGGTAATATCAATTTCATCTCCCAAAACAAAGACCTTGTGTGCCTGTGGTAGTACTCCCTCGTAGGTATGTACTCCACAAACTCTCCCTTCTCCAATGCCGTCGATGCGTGCTGGTAAAACCATGGCTTGAACCACCATCCTATCCTATTGATCACATTACCTTTCTTCCTTGCTTCTTCTTTAGATGCATAGTTTCCGGTCATGAAAACGCCTTCCGTCGGCGTGAAGATGAAGGACTCAACAAAGTCAGGGATTTTCTTTTTCTCATTATGTCTCGGCGCAAATGTATCAGTATAAGCCTGAGAAAGTTCCGGTAGAGTTCCGCGCACAGGCGTGTATGTTAATTTCATGTACTCCTTCACTTGAACAAGCTTGATCTCTGCAGAAACAAGTAGCCCAAGAGTCCCTTGTGACCACGGTATAGCATAGAAGAGATCAGAGTACTCGTTATCTTTCGTCGCTCTAACAACTCTTCCGTCGGCGAGAACAACTTCAAACGAAACGACAGTATCAGTAAAGAGGCCGTAAATATGCGAAGTACCTTCGATTCCGTACCCGTTAATAAGTCCACCGACGGTGAGTTCATCAAGTTCCGCAACAACAGCAATAGCAAGGTTCATCGGAAGAGTTACTCTAGTAAGCTGACCCATTGTAACCAACGGTTCAACTCTGGCAACCATGCGTTGCCGATCGATCTCCAGAATGTTGTTGAAAGCCGAAAGATCGACTTCAAAGTGCCGAACACGTTTATAATCGACGTTACGCATACCGACGGCGATATACGGTTTCCGAGCAGTGCAGACGAGGCGCCCGTCTTTCTTAGCGTTACGTTGTTCTAAGCGGAGAACGACTTTCCGAACATTCTGCAAGTGTTCCCATTGCCTGCGGTTGTAGGGTTTTGCGGCGGCTTGGAGTTCGGAGATATAGGAGATGAAGTAGATGATGGAGGAGACAGGGAGAACGATGAAGATGATTATTATCCAACGGAACTGGACCAAGTAGTCTACTAACATCTTCTTCCTCTTTGGTTTAACACCTTGCGATTGTTCATTTTGGGACATTGTTAAGCAGATCAATGTTAGCGGAAAATTTTGATGCAGAGTGAAGAATTAAGGGATCATTGTTGAGCTTCTTAAACTAAAAGCTACATGGTAATTAAGATCTCATGCAACTATTGTGAAGTTAATTGTGATCATCTAAGAAACATGACCAACTCATGTAAAAACAGTTCGTGTTGACCCTTAAAATCAAAATGCTCATAAGATGAACTCTAGCTACTTGAAGCAGTTGAAATTAGATGGTGTCGCCGTTAAGTGCCAAAACACATTTTTGTGAAATTTAATTTTTAGATAGCTCTCGAATATGTGAAAACATTAATGTTCTGATTTTTGCTTTCTTTTTCTGTTTCTAGGAAGGTTGGATTTTTAACTCAAGTATAAGTTTTTACTAGCTTGACGTTACAACACATAAATCGTTTTATTTTTAAGACAAATAGCAAGTTTTTTTTAGAAAGTGATTTTCTAAGTATTGTTTAAATTAGTGATTTTTAAAATAAATTATAAAATAGTGAAATTAAAAAAAATTTCGAATACAAAAGATACAACAAAAATGAAATTACACACCGTATGGATGATAGGAAGCATTATTTACCTTTAAAATGGTGAATATAATCTATTGGTTTCATCTATCAATTAATGTGTATTCATTTAAGGGCGTGTTTTAAATAACCGTAACTGAATTTTGTGAAAGTAAAAAATAGGAAGTGGAGTTTTTTGAAAAATGAAATGAAAGTGGAGTTCAGTATTTGTATTTTAATAGATTTTGAAAGTGTGTTGAAAATTCAAAGATATAGTTATATTGAGAAGTGTGTAAATAAAAAAATTAGAACTGAAATTTCGTATATGAAAGTAAAGTTTTGAGTTTTTTATATAATTAAAGCATATAAATTGTTCGGAACTCAAAATCTGACAAAAAAAATAAAGTTACGGACGTTTGAAATACGCTCAAGACAACTTCTCTTGTATGATCAATCGTAGTATTTCTTGCAACTGATTTTAGAAATAAAATAAAAAGAATTTCCTTTTTATAAATCAAAGAAATGGTTTTGATTAGTACTATTCATTAGGACTGTGTTATTCTTCATATAAAATAACATTAGGGTTATAATATATGATTTTTTAAAATTTTAATAATTTTATAAAATATTAATTATTTTAAATATATAAATTAATCATTTGTTGATACTTGATACTTCAACTTTTAAGTAAATCAGGATAAAAACGGTTCCAATTCGTAGCAGCTTTGAATATTTTTAGTATAATAATGGCTAGTAACATATAATAATTATAACAAACAAGAAGGTTTTTGTTAAACTAAACAAGAAGGTTTTGTTAAACTGAGACCCTTTTTCAAAGCGTTCCGTAATTTCATTTTTTTCTAATTTTAAATTTTCAATAATTTATATATTTTAATTATATAAAAAATTATAAAATATTATTTTCATATATAAAATTTCAATTATAATTTTTTATTTTATATACATTTCTATATAATTACATATTTTAATTTTTAATATATTTTAAAAAATTATTAAAATATAAATATCAAATTTAATTTTATTTTTTAAAAAAAGTTTAATTTTTAATTTTTATTTTAACGAAGTTCAGCCTAGCTACGGACATTTAAAACACGCAGGTCTTATTTGAAAACTTTCCAGGCTTCAGCCTTCACTAAACTCGCGCACTTCCCCGAAATGCCGTCTCCGTTGGCCGCCGCCGTCTTCCGGCATTCCTAATCCGTACCTTAACACTTTCTCATTCAAAAAACCAGTTCGCATTAATTTCGATATGCATCGCCTGTCACGATGTTGGTTGCCCTTCCTACGACGTTAAGCCCCCTTCTCTCTTTCTCTACCTTAAATTTATCTCTTATTGATTAGCTAGTGGCTACTTCTAAATTTTTGTACTCAGCTATGAAATTTTCGTTATCAATATTTTTTTTGGCGTTATATTTTGAGTTATTTTTTTATAAAAATTTTTTGTACTTCAGCAAAGTGGTTTTAACTAGGTTTCAGGAGTAGGTCAAGATATTGTGGTTGGTGTAATTCTTGCGGCAGAAACCCTGTAAAATCAGAGAATATAATTTAAATGTTACAAGTTCACTTTAAATTTTACAACTTGCAACTGTAATTCTCATAGTCTTTAGTTGTTTTTCGTATTAGTAGCCTTCATTGTATAATTGTACCTTTGTGATTGTGATATTTGTTTGCAGGCACATGTCAATTTGCAAGGTGTAAAACCTGCTCCTGTGCAACCCCCTGTTCTGAGGCCAGGTTCTCAAATTTTACACCACAAACTCACTTGCCTGGCCCAATTCCAAGAGGGCAAGTATCCATGATTAATTTCCCTTATGGAGGTAGTTCACAGTCGTCCACACTTGAGGTGTCAGAGAGAAATTCAGTTTCTGATGAAGTATCTGTTCTTCTTAAGGAAGTCATGTGTTCGCCATGGAAAATGTATATTGTTGTAAACTGAATGATATTGCCAACGTATTGCAGGGTAAAGATAAGGCTGCGAATCCTAATGCTGGGACTATTTCCCTTCCACCCACTACTGCCAACCTGTGCAATAAGCTGCCAATATAACATCGTACTCTTCATCAGAGGAATTTGCATGCTTGGGGTCTTCAAATGCTTTGGCGCAAGAACCAATACTTCTTGAAGATGTGGTTACAAGGGTGTCTTGCACAGCAGGCCCTAAAGATGCAACAAGTTCGACAGGAGCTTCTACACCTACAATCCAGCCACTACGTGCAGAGTATTCCTCATCTCAGAGGGCAACTGGATCATCCCCTGCCTTCCATTGCTCCGCCTCTTCAAGCTCCTTGGTTGCAGCCTCCTCCAGCAGGTGTTTTGCAGCATCTGTGTGTACAATATCAGGTTGTTGTTGCTTCACCTTTGCATGGAATGTCATCTCCCTCAGTTTCTTTGGCCAGAGTTCAGCCTACCTCTCATTCAACTGCACCTCTTCATGGAGAGTTATCTGTGGTTGCATCTTATTCATCACAGACTAGTGGCAATTTGCTCACAGACTAATGTGTTTATTCACCATTCCAGAAAGAACAAGACCTAAATCCTTACTTCTAATATTATATCTATCCATTTGATTAGATTATCCATTTGATTAGATCTTGACAAACAAAGTGACCTGTGAAAGAATTCAGGATCATGACTAATGAAGTTGCCAACGCATGGACAGCTCATAGGACTGACAAATATACTACTATAATTCTGTTCCAGGGGAGTCAACATGACCTGCCAGTTTTAAGGGAGAGGTAAGGAAATAGGCACTTTAACTTTTCTCCACCTTCTGTATCTTCTAACTATTTTAGAGGCTAACTAGTTTACTATGAGCTAATTCTTTGCAGTTAGAGAAGCCTGCTGCTCAGTCAACTCCAATCAAATGGTATGTGTAACTTGAAGTTCCTTAGAATTTCATTTAAAGAAATTGGCAGTCTTGTGTTTTATTTTCTGTGTTTTTTGTCGTTTTGGAGTGAGTATGCTCTCAGTTAAGATTGTGGCTATTAAAGCAGTCGAGATTATTTAGTCAATTACTTTATACAGGCTATATTTGCTGAGTTTGTAGTCCTATGTTCTAAAACATAGCATCCTTTCCTTGGAGGAGGTTCATGTCTACAATTTTTTGAAAATGCATTTGATGCCTGAGTATTATTCTGTGTACTTGTCTCTACTGAACTGTATAAAGAGATATGCTTGTTTAGATGTAGGTGCTGGGGGCTTGCCTCTCTCTTATATTCTCCGTTGTTATCATTTAGCACTGATTGAGTATAGTTTGGTGCCTCCTTTCTGCTCAACTTTTGAATTGTGGCAATATTATGATGTGATTGCATACAAAATAATCAATAACTACTTGTCCAAACAAACTCAGACACATCAATAACTAGGAGGTGAACAGTATGCTGCATCTAACCTGTATTTTTTTGAGTTAGTGGAGTGAAGATGTTTCTATCTGCTACAATTTTATCTTGTTATCTCGACATCTTTAGAAACAGTGACAGATTCTTGGCATTCCATATGTGAGCTTTGTCTTCGAGCTGTCTTATTCGGTTCAGCAATTAATGTGCAAAATATTAATTCTTTTGTTGTTTTAAGTCCTGTTTGTTTCCTGTTCATGCCAAGATTAACGAGAGTTGAATGATACTGACTGGACAGTTGTAACCACAAAAGATGGAAAGACCTACTACTATGTTACGAAAAATAAGCTATTTTAAATGTAGAGAGTGAGGTTGAAAGCATGTTGAAACGAGGCAGTGGTTTCGTATCAAGCATTGCTTGTGAGACCATTAAGACCCAAATGCTGCTATCTTGAGAAACAGCATGCTTTTTTGTTTAAGCATTTTTCTCTGATATTCTCCATCTTGTTATTTTATCTTCCAAGTTAGATGATTAGTTGCTAGTATTCACCTCTCCATTGTTCTGGTATCACTTGTTCTGAATCCATTTCTGTCACTTCCTTTCTAATATGTATTAATTGTATTTGGAAAGAACTACTTGTTACTAGTATTATTGAAGCAGTAATATTGTTGTATATATAGCTAGATTGAGATTTGGAACGCTCTTCCTTCATAATCTTTTTCTGGTGTGTGGACATTTTCATCACCTTTTTTTGTTTCATTTTTGCACAACATATTAATGCTTGATCCTGAATTTCTTGCTAGGCATCTTTGACGGAATGTAAGCCAGAACTGGAAAAAGATCCTCAGAATCGTGCGTTGAACCCTCAGCTAGCTCCAGGGGATGAGGGGAGTATTTCACGCATGTGAGGAATTATGTAAAATACTGTGGCTACACTCTGGGTATCCATGTAACTTCATTTACCACTCTGCTGCCTTACTATTCCCATTTATAGTAGCTGTGGCTGTTCGTTGCAAATTCTACGACATAGAATGATCTTAGACATTTGACAGGACCATTATAAATAAATTTTGCTATAGTTTCTTTGGTCAATTTAACCTGTAGCTATTTCAAAAAATGACCATTTAGAATTTGCTACTCAAGTCAAGTTTTGCTTAAGATTACGTCACTATGGACTAGGGAGGAACATGAGGATCGTTTTTACCAAATGTTTTGTTCTTGCAAGTCTTTTTTCTACAATTTATTTTTTATTTGCAAGTTGACCTTCATGTGAAGAAAATGCTTTTAAAACTTCGGTACAGCACTTGTACTGAAATTATTGCATCAATAAGCATTAGCTCGATCCTCGTAACTTTACTCTTTAAGATTTCTTTTTAGAGCACCAAATCATGATTTTCAAGAAAAAACCAAATGCCTAGAAAATAGCCAAAACTATATTTCCAAACTCGATTCCAATTTCAAACATAGACAAGTTGCCAACTAAAAAGGTTCAGATACTATGCTATACTAAAAATTCTATAGCAATAATTAGTAATAAATAAAAAAGAAATTAATAGTTAGTAAAATTAACAACAATGCTATACGCAACCAACAGCATCCATATGAACATATATATTGTTGCCAAACAAGGAGAAGGAAAAGATCGATGAAAGGTATACTTAATCTTATTCAATCCAATTTTTTTCATGCAAATGCATATATTTATAAATTAGACTTTACTAAATAAGAAATCTTAATATAAGTAAACTACTAATAAGAACAGTTCTAAAAGATGTCGAACTCCTTGAGGCACAAGAAACACATCGTTAACCCCAAGCAATTGCATGCCTTCCTCTTCTCTTCTCCGCTCTATTTATATAATGACATGATATGCCCATCCCAAGATGCATGCATACAACTGCTAGCTAGAGAAAAAAAAAACATAAATTGTTCTACTACAATTGATGGAAAGACAACAATCGAATCAGCAGCTGGTGAACAACGCCGAAGAAGAGAAGGAGATGTTGCAGATGGTGCACACGAAGCTGCGTCAGCTGTTCGTGTTCTTGGGTGCTGCTAGACGCATGGGAGATTGGTCGCGCATCAATGAGGCGTGTGATTCTATTGAGAAGATGATGGACTCTATGTCGACCGATCAACTCGAGTACTGCTTCAGCATCGATGGAGGTTTCGATTGTCTGCAGCCAGCATTTACGAAGGTGTTGAAGTGATTTAACATTAAAAAGAACCAACAGATAACTCTGAAACAAAAACTTTTTCACGGTGTTTATGCTCTTGAGAGTCTTGAAGTAGTTTGAATAATGGATCAAGAACTATAACAAGTAATAATAACATTAATACGTTATCATGCTTTATCAGTGTCTCCTTTTCCAACTACAAGATGTACATAACATGTAAGAGACCTGTAGACACTCGTAGTTTCACGCAATAATACATCATTAATCTATCGAAATGGATAGAAACATCGTTCTCTTACATTTAGCAAGTACTACCTACTGCCTGGTATTATATTACCTTCATACTACTAGATATATTGTTGATTCCAAAGAGCAAACCCTAATAGAACTATGGCTACTGTGGTGAAGGTGCGAAATCTGGCAGTGGAGAGCGAACAATCAAAACAGCCGGTGAATGCAGAGAAGAAGACGGTGCAGATGATGCATGCCAAGCTGCGGAAGCTTTTCGTGACCATGACGGCTGCTAGACGCATTGCCGACACATCAGACATGAATGAAGCCTGCGATGCTGTTGAGACTATGATGAACTCCATGTCTGCTGATGATCTCAAGTACTGCCTTGATATTGATCGATGCTTCATCAGCGATTTGCAAAAGAAGCGTCGATCACAAGATATAGACAGTCTGAAATTTTAGGTGCTTTCAGCAAAAGTAACAACTCCGTAAATCAAATCTTGCACAGAGAACTGCAGTTTTTACCTTCTGTACTGACTTGGATAGTTTAGGATGAGGAAGAAGAGATGTTGATTTCCTCTATGAATTAGTGTAATTTGCCTCAGATGAAGTTAGTTGCATGAAATTCTTACCAACAACATGAACATTGACAAAATTTTAATACTCTGCCAAGCTAAGGCAACAAGCTTCTCTTCTTCCAGATGAAAAAATGCAACAACTACCAAAGTTACTTAACGTTTGAAACTCTAGTACTGAAGCTGCATAGTGTTATTATCCCACCAATCTTCAACAGCATCACCTGTGATCAACTCCTTCATCTTCTTAATGACGAGTTTTGCCTCATCAACTTTGGAATCCTTCATTCAGCCCTCGACATGATTTTAACGGGCGGCACCGCACATGTTTCCTCATCAAGCATTGCCGAGAAACCTCCACAGTAGATCCAAACTCCCCCTTCTTTACCAAAATGCGAATAAAGTTTCTTTAAGTTATTATCATTTGGAAAAACGTGTTACCGTTTGTGCTCTTCAACTTCTTGAACACCCTCATTACAGACCCTACATCGCCTTCCTCGCAGAGCACATCCGGCACCTTATTAAAGCTAGAGGCATTAGGTCGAACATCTTTCCGAAACTATCACATCCAACATTTCCTCAGACTCGAAGCTTCTGCGTTGCTTGCAAGCTGCAACAATCTTAAAATTACAAGTAAATACATCAAAATCCAGCACTTGGTCTGATACCTCCTTCAGTATTTCCTCAAACCCATTAAAATCCTTCTTCTTCAAGAACTAACTAAGATCGCATTGGAGGGGATTATATTCAATCCCATTCCTCTGTCGAGCATTTGTTGAGCACCTCCACGACAGGATCAATTTGCCACTTTCAGCAAGCGCCTTCTTATATATATAACGCAACGATACTAGGAACAATAGAAAGTTGTTCAGGCAAGGTTTTGAATGCCTCAATAACAAGATCATGAACGCCGATGTGAGCAGGCTGTTGAGGAAAGAACAGAAGCTTATGCCGCCGATAATTAGGACACTTTCGAAGAAGAACTGCCGTGTTTGATCAGGCACTGAAGCCGAAGAATTAAGAGAGACTACGCAAGTAAAGAAAACATCCAGTGCCGGTGGACAACGTCGATCTTGCAGCGGTGGTGGGGAAAATGTTGTCAATGAGATCGGAGCATTGGAAGGCTGCGAGCTTGCGCAGGGTGAACTTGAACAGAAGGCGGTGAGAGTGAAATCCAGAGGATGCGTCCGGTGGTGGAAGAGATGAGAGAGAAGATCTTGTCGGAGTTAGAGTCTGTGCAAATGAATGTGAATACATGGGAGATTGTTGTGAGATCGCAGCGTGGGCGGCGGCGGCGGCGGTTGAAAGAGCTCTGCTCATAGCGGCCATGGGAAACTGAGTCTAGAGTTCTGAACTTCGGAAGAAAAATGAAAAGGGGGTTACTATACCAAGCCCAAGTAAAGCCCTAGGCCTTTCAGCCCAATACCGCCCATTAATAAGTATCAAAATTTCGAAATCTTATAATTAATTGCCTCTGGCTGTTTATAATACTCTGTACTTCACTACTTCAAACTTTCAAAGCTCTACTCGCTGTTGATCGGAAACCGAAAACAAAACCATGTCGCTCGCTTTATCTCTCCTCCGCCGCCGCCACCACGGCCAACGCTTCGTCTCTACCGCATCCGCCGCTGCCTCTCCGAACCTCTCCGTCTCCGCCGCTAAAACCCGTCTACAACGCGAGTTCGACCCCGACGCCGCCATCTCCATCCTCTCCTCCGTCTCCATTGACAAGCCTTCGTCCGCCGTCTCTTCCCGCTTCGCTCTCGATCTCACCGTTCGTCGCCTCGCTCGCTCTCGTCGTTACTCTGATATTGAAACCCTCATCGAACCCCGACTGCAATCCGCGGAAGCAAAAAGTAATGAGTCATACCTCGCCACTCTTATTCTCGCCTACGGCTCCGCTGGAATGGTTTCACAAGCTATTCAAGCGTTTGAATCATTCCCAGCTGATAAAACTGTTGTCTCTTTTAATGCATTGCTCACTGCTTGTATTCGTGCTCGCCGCACCGCTCGTGTCGCTCACCTGTTCGACGAAATGTCTAAGAAGTATTCGATCGAACCGGATGCACGATCATATACTCTTCTTTCCAAGGCTTTGTTTCTATGCGGGAAATCAGAAGAGGCATTCAAGGCGTTTGAGCAGATGAAGGAGAAGGGAATTAAACCCACCACTGTAACGTACACGGTTTTTCTTGATGCTTTATACAAACAAGGGAAGTCAGAGGAAGCCGATAAGTTGTGGATGGAGATGGTTAACAGTGGTTGCGAGCCTGATTTGCCAGCTCATAATGTCAAGGTCATGTATTCGGCTATTCATGGCAAGCCGGAGGATGTGATTGGGTTGATTGAGATGATGGAATCTGATGGGGTGAAGCCCGATAATATCACTTATAATTACCTAATGAGTTGTTACTTTAAGGAGGGTAGAATTAAGGAGGCGAAGGAGCTCTACAAAGGACTTCAAGCGAAGGGCTGCCCACCGAATGCAGCGACTTATAAGAATTTGCTGCAGAAGCTCTGCGAGTACGGGGATTTAGATATGGGTTTGGAGGTGTTCAAGGAGAGTGGGAAGCATAATAAGATTCCAGATTTCAATACCATCAGGCTTCTAGTGGAGGGGATGGTTAAGGAGTCAAAGGTTTCTGAGGCAAAGGAAGTCATTGCTGAGGTGAAGAACAGGTTTCCAGAGGCCTTGCTGAGGGGTTGGAAGAAGGCTGAGAAGGACCTTGGATTGGCTGATGATGCGGAGGTATTTACTGAGAAGGTGGAGGTCCAGGAGAATGGTGAAGCATCATCCAAGGAGAGTGCTGCATGAGCGCGAATCATGGTTTTCAAGCAGCCTTGTGGATTAGAGTCGCAGAGCATAATGATGAAAGGAAAGGTGTTCTAACAAGAAAACATTAACCTCTTTATGAGGAAGCTGTTTTCAGGATGCTTATGAAGTTGTTTGAGGATACCTAGTTTTTAAACTCAATCTTTGTTGGAACCCTAGGCAAGCAAGTTTATCAGCTCCTTAAAGAAAGACTGATGCTGTTTTTTTGTAGCAGGCATTTGAAATGAAGGTGGTTGTTACTTGAGTTTCTATTCCTTAGAACTCATTGCGACTATTGTTACCAACTACCAATTGACAATCTGTAACCATAAATTCTAAATTCAGAGCAATTTGATATGTTCTAAATATGTCCGCCAGTGCTGAATTTCATTGTTTGGTCATAACAGAGCTTATATCTCTGCATGTGAACTGCTTCCTGTTCAGCTGCTGGTTTGGGTTTTCATGTTAGCTATCGTGCATGGGAAGCTGCGAAGCTGTGTCTGTCAGGCAGAGCACTTGGAATTCATATGAGATCCCTGACAGGTTGAGAACATTGTCCACAGTTGGTTCGTAATGGAGCTTCTTTGTAGTCTAATGCAAAATTTCAGTGCTTTCTTGAGAAGTTGCTTTGAAACTAATTTGCTTTGCCCTCTGCAAAGTTGAGAACATGTCCACGTTTTTATCCTAATGTTAATGTATGTTAATCTTTGTACAGCAATTGTTGGAGGGAACTAGTTTGCTAAGCTTCTAAAGCTTTCAAATCAGAACTTTTTCATATTTCAATCCGTCATAAGAGAGTATAAGCTGTTGTTGGGAACACGTCTAAACGGATCCCTCCCACAATGTCCACCATTACTTTGCAGTTGTCTCTCAGTCTTGAGGGGCATAATCGTCATTAACTGCAAAGCATCCTTCAATTAAGTTCATCATATACTTGCTGGTTGTAAGAATTTAATTGCTAGAATAGGTAAACTCACTTTGGTTTTAAGTGCATTAATTGGTTTCTGCAGCATGTTTGATTGATTGTATACTCTGGCATTGATGAGTTATAATCGACCTGTGCAAGTGTGGGATTGGAGTTGGAAAGATTTGCTAGAACGTGTAGCAAACGAGACATTGCATAGTGATTATGATGATGCACTCACTGAGGTATTCATGACAAAGATGCTTTGGTGTGCAGTATGAGAGTACCTGGAATTACACTGTTGCATGACGTCTAACTAAGCATTTTGGTGAATCTCTTTTGTAAATGGATGAACTTTAAATTGACTTGTCGTATCAATTATATGGCGGGGCTGTTCTCAGCTAGGTCTGACTTCCATCCAGCTAAGACGTTTGAATTTTACGGCAGCGTCTTGGATGATATTCTGTTAACACATATGGGTAGAGAAAGATGTGGCGATGAATATTGATAAGGAAACTGAAGTTGGCTTCTCACAGTCTGCCACTGCAGTATCTACTTCACCCACTTTTTCAGCCAATAATAACAAGACTTCTATGCTTGCTAGAAAATCTGGGTTTGTCATACCAAAAAACAAATTGTCTGGTTCTTTGATTCCGATCTTGCGAGTTGAGGGAAAAACTGTAGTTAAGGATGCTAACAAAGGGGCAATTGCTAAAGAAGTTAAAAGGAAAACAAAATGGGGTGCTGATCTTATGCAAGATGCTTCTGTTAGAAAAGGAAGAGCTTTGGCATATCAGGTATAATCTGATTTGTGAAGTATGTACTTTGTATTTCAGCTGAGCAGTAGACTATCTAAGTGCTTTTGATGTTTGTTTGATGCTCTTCCACTTTGTTTTAGGTAATCATCCCCTAGGATTGGACAGGTTGTTTCTTTAGAAGCTTCCTGAGCAGTCATTTATCTTCTTCTTCTATGTCAAATATTTCTCGTTTGTGGTATATAGTTAACCCAGTTCATGAAAATAGACCTGTCACCAGTTTTATGGCCACTCCTTGTCCCTTTAATGTACTAACGTCAGAAAATCTTTCTCGAAATCTCAAGTGGAAGCTTCCAACTACAGGTGGCATTAAGTGATATTACTGCCTATGTGGCAACATTATGAGCAGACTCGAAGTGGAGCAACTTAAATAAGCATCTGAAATTTCATTATCTGGAGGTTGGAAAGGATCAAGGTTCACGCTCGCCAATTCAGAATATGAAGTCCAACTCTTCTGCTGATCATAAAAGTAATGAGGTATCGTAACGGGTGGTCTCTTCTCGATTCTGTTTGATAAGTTACAACACGATGCTAATGAGCTGCTATCACACAGAAACTCTTGCTGAAGTTTTTTTTTTGCCAAAGCTTACTTTATCAGTCTAGAAAAGTTACCCTTTATGGTTATATTAAAGTAGCACGTTCCAGGTCAAAACATTACTGGAGTTGGAAAAAGCATGAAGTCATTGGTAAACGATTTGTGCAGTTTTTTATTTGTTAACTAGCCTTCTCTGGAATTTTTTGATTATGGCATTTCCTGGTGAAAATTTTCGTCTGAATCCTAGTTATAAGCCACTACCTGATTACAAACCACTTCTGAAAGGGGCTAAAGTTCCTGTTCCTGTAAGCTTAGCTGGAAGCACATCAATTTTCTTGTCTTTGTCACTTTCATTTAATTATTTGCTGCGGATAACCTGAATATGAAGAGGATCTATTACAGATAATTGTTGTCTGTGTAAACTTAACTTGTAATTTAAATAGAGCATATATACTTATTTCAGCAATCTTCAATTTAGAGCGAGAAGCATTGATATAGAGTCTAACTTGTGATGAAGTCATGAATCATATCTGCGTAGCAGCAATAGAACCAAAACTCTTACCATTTGCAAGTAATGTAGCCTATACACAGTTGAGCACTTTGTAAATTCACAAAATGTTGTTTATTTAGGGATTTATGTTAGATAGCACCTTTTCCCACGGAAAGAGTTAATTGTATTTGTAGGAAAATGTTTTACTTTCTCTTTTCTTGCCTCAAGAGGAGAGGCATTGGCAAATCGTATTCTCTGATAACTGCATCTAGACATATATAAAATAAAGTAGCTCATCATGATGTTATATAATTACATCGAGAAGCATTTGGAGGTGGAGGTTGTCCTTCTGCAATAAATTCTTTGTGAGCACTTTTGGATGCTCATTTGTCACCTTTCAAGAATAGTGTAAGGCAAGCTACTCAATGTAGATGTGATTTTGGTTGGTAGTAGTGTATCCTATCTGGAGTTAAGTAAATCAATAGGTATGTAGTTGTAGATTACATAATTTTGAAGTGTATCATTCTATATGTATAGGATTTCAGGCATTTTAGATTAGTATCACACTTATGCAAGTCCTAGACAATCTGAAAGCTTAATGTTTAAATTTCCTCTGTTTGAGGGTTAGCTGCAGCTCTTTATGCTTGCCTTAATTTAATTTGTTGCAGGTCAAAGCTTACCCAGGATATAACTTTCTCGGGCTTCTGTTGGGACCTGAAAGCAAAACCCAGAAGCGACTAGAAGTACTTTCTTCCTTCCATCTCTGGATTTCGTTATGTGGTAATTTGCATAAACTCGAAATTATTCATCAATCGTTTCTTTTTCTTCCATGCAATAGGAGACAGGAGGTAAAATTCGAGTTTTTGGTACTGAAGCAGATACAAGTGAAAAGGAATTGCATGACTCTTAAACATTTATCAACTGTTTGTGTTACTTTTAAATTCATTTATAGTAGTCAGTGATCCTGGTCTTCAGCATTTTTAGAAAATCCTACTATTTTAATTTTGAGTTGTCATTGCAGTAGTATCTGCTCCAGGGTCATGGTATAATTTGGTCCTCATTTATACAGTTTGTTATAGTGGCTTCCATATAGTGGATGAGATGTCATCATTTGTCATCATGCAATTTTCTGTTTGATTAGCGCCATGGTGGGTCTTTTATTGATGTTTTTAGTAGAACTTTGCTATATCACATCTTTTATGGATCCGAGAGATTCCAATATTCCCATATTGCTTTTTAAGTTTCTGCACACATCATAATTCATCAATGCAACTTCTGGTCCTGTTAGAATGTTAATGTGGTTTCTGGAATGAGTTATGTAAGCATCTTTAATGATTGAGGAGCATCAGCCGAAATTGTCCAATGGTTTGTCAATTGAGGCTGTCTCCATAGAACATACTATTGGCTTGGCATGGCTGTTTCCCTTCAGCTGCAGTTTGCATTGAAAAGTGGGCTTAACCATTCATGTAAGTGAGATAATTCTGTTTGCTTGAAGAAAATGCATACGTTGTTTTTTGAGGAATAAGATGTGCTTTATATTTGTTTTTGGAGATCTTTTTTGAAATCATGCCACTTACGGAAAGATGATGGTCGCACAATTTACGATAATTTGTTGTGCCCCGTATCTCAGTTGCTTGATTATAATGTTTGTGGAGTATGTTTTTTATGCGTTAAACTACGTATTACTTTGAGTGAGATGGCTAGTATTACTGCTTTATCAAGTAAGTAATTAGAATAGTGCATAGTCAAGAATACTGCCTAGGAATTTAGTGCGAATCTAGTACAAAATTAATAGTATTATAGTTTAGAGCTACAACTAATTGAGAGAAAAAGGGTTTGATGATAAATCTATCGTCTGCTTGATTACATTACAAAGGGTAAGGAAGAGTTCCAATATGGTTATGCGCAACTGTTCCAATCCAGAGCTTTCCATTAACCTCCCGAACCTCACTAACAAGCTTGATAACGTCGCCTTTTCTATCTTCAAGCACTTCAAGAATCTCACCATCTTCATTGAAAAGAGATATCACTGTGTACATCTTCATCCCTACAGTCTTCGCTAACATGCTCAGCTTCAGTGGTAGTTTGAAATATAGTGATCTCAGCCATGGCCTATGAGAAAGAATCTCTGCAGTTGGAGTCCGGCAACAGTCAATAGCTACCCAGAACTGGCCTTTGTTGTTCAATCTTACATTGTCTGGAAAACCTGGCAAGTTTGAGAACAATTCTACCTCGCCTTCTTTAGGCCCTTCTAGCCAGTATCTCATCAACCTGAAGGGAAAGAAACGAATACATGAATTGATTGTTTACTATAATCACTATTGCTTGATTTGAGCTTGCAATATACTTGCCTGCAGTTTGTGGTCTCAGTGTAGAGAAGAAATGTTTGGTCCCTTGATAGCTGAACTCCATTAGGAAATGCGAGACCTCTTAAGACAACATGAGTTGTCTTAGTTGATGGATCATATCTAAGTAATCTCCCTGTAGCTTCTGCCTCCAGTATTATGATGAAATGATCCCTTAAAAATATTCAAAGCATAAGAACAAACATAGACATAAACTCCGTAGAGAAGAAAGCGAGAAAGCTAGCATAGATTTTTTCTGAGTAACTGGATCCTATGAGCACCTTCTGGTGTATCTGGTGCTAGTGTCAGTGAAGAAAACAGATCCATTCTTGTGTATATCCAAGTCATTCGCGAAGAGAATTGGTTCCCCTTCTGCATGGGTAGCTAGAGAACTGGCAAGACCGCCTTCAGGATCGACTCCTAGAAGACCGTAATATGCGTCAGCTATGTAGAGGTGTCCTGTCTCTCTGTTGAATCTCAAGCCAAGAGGACGACCACACTGCTTCTCCTTCATGTGTTGCTTTGTTGTTGTTGAGTGAACTCCGTTAGCACAATCCTTCTCAGACCTTTTTGGGAAACTTGGATTTAGTCTGATACGCAAAAACAGAGAAAATTGAGTAGTGCTAGACAATGTCTGAGTCTAAAGTTGCTTACCAAGTAGGAGAAACAAGTGCAAACGTCTCCCATCCAACAGTAGGTCCCATCCAACGAACAATTCTGCCATCAGCAAGACCAGCATAAGGCCCTCGTCCTTGAGGATCAAACTCCAATGACTCAGGGCCAAAGACTTCATCAACAAACTCCAACTTTCCAAACTTCAGCCTGCTTTGGTTGTCCCTTGGCCAATGTTGCATGACCTCCTTGTAAGGTGCAATGCTGTGCTTCACAGGACGGTAGTCGTATCCAGATAATGGACCAAATCCATAAGGATCATTCGCAATGAAAACTGCAAATGGAACAATGAAGACTACTAGTGCTAGAAGCCAGCGTTCCAGAACAATTCTTTCTTCTCTACCCTTTGGTTTGCTTGCCATTGCAGATCAATGTGCTTCACAGGATATATTTGATGCTTTGGGATTTATATTAGTTGAGATAGGAGATAGTTGTTTGATTTTAGTTTACTGACTCTGTAGTCAGTAGTCCACTGATAAAGCATGCTTTTCTCAATCTGAAAAGATCTGTCTAGATAGGCGAAGATGTAGTGGTTAAAACACTAACCTACCTACTATTTTTGACTTGGAAATTTTTCTCTTGCGTATGCTCCTTATTTGCATTACGTTTATGCAAGTAATTCTGATGGTTTGAGCCTGAGGAGAACATAGCCAGAAGATTTACTGCAGACAATCTTTTCATATGCATCACAATTTGACAACCTTTCAAAAGGAAACAAAAAAGGGCTACAAAGAAAAATCCTTGTGCCCAAAAAGGGCAATACCAAGTGAATTCACAATATAACCTGGAAGACAACTACATCACGCGTAGGACTACACATATATAGAAGTACTTGGTACTAGAGTAATTATAACCTTTACAAAGTACTATACTTATGCGCGCAAGATGCAATCGTGCAAGACAAGTTACCAATGACCAAACCTCAGCAATACCAGTAGTCACCACCCTTTCCTTTTGGCACGTATGAACCACAGATCGCCCAGTCCATGCTCCTCACCCGGCTCCACCAACTGTTCCCAACTCCTGGGACCTTCCTCGTCTTCCGGCGTTGGTACTTTGCTGCTGCTGCAGCAGCCTGTTCCCTCAGATGCAAATTCTCTGCATGAAGTTTGTCCATCTCAATCTTAGCCTCTCCTTTCTCAATCTCTCTGCGTGCCATTGCTTCGTAGCATTCCTTGTTACGACGCTCAAGCGCATAGATTTGTGCCCGCAGCACTTCGATCTTTCTCCCAAGCAAGCAGACTCTGTGATCTTCTCTAAGTTTGACGACACATCTTGCAAGCTCTCCTGCTCTCCGCCGAACGTATCCAACCTCTGCTGCCAGTCCACGTGCTTCTTCTTCAGCTGCTGCCGCCTGCAATCCCAACCGTGCGTTTTCACTCAGCAGCACCAACCGTTCTGACTCCAGCACTTCAAGCAAGCTTCCCTGCAGCTCTGATTTCCTTGCCGACTCCGCACCACGGCGTTCTGCCTCACAGAGCTCATGCAATACTAGCTCCCGTTCAACAAACGCACCCACAAGCTGCGCTACCACTGAGTCTAAAACTCCACCTAGTTCAATATCCTCTCGTGGAATCTGGAAAGATAGCGTGCTCTCAGCATCAGATGAAGAAGTGAGGCAATCATGTTGGTAGTCATCGAAGTCAGCGATGAGGGTGTCGATGGACAGACGATGGTTAGGCTTGCAGAGTGACTGTGAGTAGCGGTCAGCAAGGCACAGGTAGCGGTGGTGGAGGTCGTGGAGGAGGGAAAGCAGCTGAGGGCGTTTCTGGTAGTAGTTTTCCGCACGCTCTGCGAATGAGTCCGGCTTCTTTTCGTCTTCCCCAGCCCTGTCAAGTGACAGTGCCTTCACTCTCTGCTCAATGTCTGCGGGTAACCCTTGTCAGAGTCAAAGAAGAGTCGTATAGCCGTTGTTAAAAAGTAAAACGGTGTCCGAGAGTGATTTTGAAATTGAATTATTTTTAAAATAAATATATTTTTATTTATTTTAAAAAATAAGTTTTATTTTTTTTAAAAAAAATATAATAAAAAATTTTATTACGTAAATAAATTTTTTAAATACTTATAAAAAA
The DNA here is from genome assembly GCA_019914995.1 of Acanthochlamys bracteata. Taxonomy (NCBI): domain Eukaryota; kingdom Viridiplantae; phylum Streptophyta; class Magnoliopsida; order Pandanales; family Velloziaceae; genus Acanthochlamys; species Acanthochlamys bracteata. Next base: position 4,585,257 of record CM034126.1, read on the forward strand.
TATAAAATTAAAAAATTATTTTTTTGATAAGTTAAGTCAAACGAACTCTAAAATAACAGTTAGAAAAAAAAAATAATTCATTGATTAGTTCATTCAAATACATTTGAAGTCTACAAGACTGGACTTTCTTTTGTTTATGCAGTTCACGGGTGACACATGAGGTAAGGTGAACAGTTTCCCGATTGCATGTAATAATTCTACAATCATTGTCTTTTTCTTCAGAAATGCAACATAAGAGCTGTTTGAAAGTTATTTTAAAAAATAACTTTTTGAAATACACAATGTTTTATTTTATTTTTTTAAAAAAAGTTTTTTATTTAAAAAAATAATAATAAATTTTACTATATAAACTATTTTATATTTTTTAAATTTTAAATAAATTTATAAAAAATTATAAAAAAGTGATTTCTGATAACTCAATGCCAAACAGTTCCATAATCTTCTACCATTAACATAATACTCTCCGATAATGATTACACTGGTAACTATAGAATTTCTAGCATCATTAAGTTCAAAATTTTATCAGACACTCTCGTACATAGATTTGTATTTGAATTTCAAACATGAATCATCATATCATAGAGGTCTAGCAGTAGACTTAGACTAGTAATAAAGGAAGAAACTCTACGCAGCAAGCAATATCCAGAAAAGGTAAACATTAGAGCATGCTTTTACATGACTGATAACTTTGTCTGTGAAGATAGAAGAGCAACAAAAAGACGCAACATTTCAAAACGAGTAACAAAGCCTGTCTGAGAATCTACCCTTCACAGTCAAAAAAAAAAACTCTACAAAACCCAATGCTAAAAATCACAGGCGTTGACAAAAATACCCATCTCAAAAAATATTTTATGAAATGTTGAAGAAGGGCAGATTAGTCAAATATATTCTAAATAAAGAGATTATTATTATGTAAAAAAGAATACGAAAGATTGGTGGTGGCGCCGCACCTGCTAGTGCCGCTTGGAGCCAAGGAGGGCATGTGGAGCTCCGACAGCTGCTTGCATTGATCGTCGTCGTTAGCGTCGACTCCATATCGCAGCTGACGATGCTGTCACTGCTACTACTGTTGCTTCTGCTGCTGACGTTCATGGCAACCATCCCAACACAACACGCAGAAGAAATGAATAGATTCTTTTTCTTACCTCAAGCAAATTATACAACACGCATACAGACACTTAGTTGTACTGCAGTTTATCAGCTGCTTTCTGCCAAGAAGCAAAAGAAAACTGGTTGATCAGGCCAAACACATCAATGGAGACGATAAACAAAAGAATAAAATTCTGTAAAGAACACGAATCCCTATATTGTGAGACAGAACTAATAAGAGCGGTGGTCACAAGTCTATCCCGTCGTGGTTAATGAACAGCGACTTAGGGACTTCTTCTTTCCACAAACTATTACCACTGTTATTATATATAGGAAGTTGTATAATTATATCCAGTAGATACAAACTTAAACAAGCCAAATCATAGCTAGGTAATGAGCTTTACCAGTTTATCACAAAGAAAGCTTAAAGAAAAAGGAATGAAGAGATTGTGCTGAGAATTCAAATCAAGTTAAGATAAATCAAGCAGAGGGAGCTGGCTTGCTTTCCTTATTTAAGGACAAAGAACTGGTGAACTTCTTGTTTTCTGAAACATAATAAGAACAGATTTCAAGATGGTAGCACTCGAGAGCTGACAAATAGAAATCTTAATAAAGATAGAAAGACTTTTGAGTGAAGAAGGAACGAAACCAAAAGCAATAGACAAGCAAATAAAGGTAAAATTCAAACTTACAAACTACAATATTTTAACCATAGCCAGAAAGAAACAAAGAAGGGAATTCCGGTCAGTTATTAATTTGGTGAAGACAAGCAGCTACACCGTGGAGTTCCTGATCAACTTCACCGGGGAAAGCAAAATTTTATACCAACATGCATGCAATCTCTAACAGCTTCACTATACCAATACTACCACTACTACTTACCTAGCTGGTCATTGTTCATCTTTAACTTCTTCGACAAAGAACGAAAACATTAATTGAAACCAAGTAGACAGATGAAGAAACAACGTTGATTAAGAAAACTTTGCAATCGATCGTCGAAAACAAGGCGAGTCTTTAAAAAAAACAAGAATGCTGCACTTCCATTGAGGAAAATATTAACATACCTTGCCTCGCAGGAGTTAAAGGAACTCCGGTTCTCCGCCAAAGGAGAGAAAAATGCAGTGAAAAGAGAAGAAATATAGGAACGAGTGCTGCAGCGTCGGTGTGAAACGTGTACGAAAAAATGAACAGAAGGCATGGGCAGAAATACGAAAGAGAAATAAGAAAATGGGAAGGGCAGACGAGAACCAAAGAGAGAACAGTGAATCACGTGACAGGCTGGGCTATCTCTGGTAATTTTTTATTTGAAAATAGAAGTGTGGTGTCGTCAAATGTCCTTGGAGTCTTTTGGACTATAGAGCGCTAGAAATTGTAGACTTGTCAAAATCCTTAGACTATAGAGTGCTAGTAATACTAGACTGGAATTGTAGTTGTACTGGTTTTTTGACCGCTGTGCCCGTGAAGGTTTTATTACGATTCCGCGAATAATTTTTCTTAGTTATATTTATCTTTTCGCGAATATAAATTCTTTTATACAAAAAATTAAGATTAAAAATAAATGTAATAAAATGATTTTTATAATTAATTTAAACATTTAAAATATATTTTAAATTGAAATTTTTAGTTTTAAATTTTAGTTTGAAAATGAATTAAAAGTAAATTTTATTTTTAGAAACTTGAGTTTATCTTCTAAATAATGTCTTTTAAGTTCATAGGAGACCTGGTTTTCCATAAGTCGTAGCTTTTAGCTTGGGATTTCAGTCCCATTACCGGCCCAGCTCCGAAGAGAATTGAGTTAAATTCGTTATTACAAAAGTTAATCTAAGTATAATTAATTTAAAATGTTTAAATTTGGCTAATTCGCTTAAGAAAAAGGCAGCGATCTTTTAAAAACTACCTGGTTAGTAAGTTAATTTTACGAACGCAGAATGACTGGGATAAGAGAAATTTTGAGTTTAGTATTGTGATTAACTCATTTGTTGAAAAAGCTGCAGTTTTGAGGTTTTAAAGAAATAAAAACTAACGTAGAATTTTATTATTATTTATTTTAATTATTTTTTTTAAAATAAATAAATATTTTTAAAAATTATTTCTAAAAAGTTATTTATTCTAAAAAATTTTTATTTCATACACTCTAAAACATTCCTGGAGGTCTCATTTCACCAATGGCTGCTTATCAATGGAAGTTTTGCTGATAATTGAACAATAGTCAGTTAGTAAAGGAGATCATGCAACCTCAAGACATTGATTTACTTAAAAGTAAAAAGCTATGAAAATTTATATGATCACCTGATTAGAGTACCAAATCAAATTCCTTGTCCTGACGCTAAAATGTAAGGTCCTGACATTTTAGCCAAGTCCCTTCAGTAGGTATATGCTTAGGACAGTTCAACAAAGATCATTTGCTGAGTGCGTATTTTAAATATTCGAATTTTATAAAAATAAAAATTAAAAAATAAAATTTTTTAAAAAATAAAATGAATGTGAAATTCAATATTTATATTTCAATAAATTTTAAAAATATATTAAAAATTAAAAAATATAATTGTATTAAAAAATGTGTAAATAAAAAAGTTGGAACTGAAATTTTGCATATAGAAATAGAATTCTGAATTTTTTGTGTAATTGAAACATAAAAACTATTCGAAACTCAAAATCTGACGAGAAAAAGTAAAATTACGGACATTTGAAACATGCCTTAAATTATTCTTAGTAAGGAGGAAATTCTCTTTCAGTAATTTGTACGCAATCGGTCACAAATGCTTCGCATACGTAAAGATACTCGCACAAAGATTGGCATTTCTTCAGCTGTTGTACTACATGCAGAGATTGTAAGATATCAAAAGGGTAGAGATGTTTCAACTAATTCATCTCTGTGAATATGTATTCAACTCCTGTAAGGACCTTTCTTGTGTATGAAATTGCTGTCAAAGACATTCATGAAATAATATGAGCTATATATAAGTACGATGTCTCAACAACTGTCGATTGCTCATTGGTTTACAAAAATGAGGTGAAATTCCTAGTCTTCAAAATCTGAACCTAGGACGGATCATACAAGAACTCTGATACAAAAATTACTGCTGCAAAATCATACCAGGCTTGCGTCCGGCTCTATTGCTGAACGAAGGCCTGACCTTATCATCATCTGTGCATAGAACTCGGCATGTTCCTGTGAGCAAAAAAGAACTTACGGTCAATTGAGTGAAGATTCCACACATTATGTGTGCATTTATAATGCCAACTTCCTCAAACTCATGTCTAAAATAAGGACTTCCAGAAAACTTTGAAGCGCTAATCTAATCCGTGTTTAAAACTTTTAAAAAAGGAATACCTTGACAGTAACCAGCACAACTGCAACACCATTTTTGCGAGATTCATGGAAGAGTTCTCTAGCCTGGATGGCTGTTACCGATGGAACAATCTGGGGCAAGGCCTTCTCCACTGCAAATTACCAATGTGAATTTTTTATATACAAGAGTTTCAAAAGTAGCAAAAAGAGAAAACAGCATGCTAAAAAAATCTTGCATCAGTGTATCCAAGGGTGGGGTGGCTAGGGTTCAAGCCTAGCAGTGCCGATTTACTAAAAACAAAGACACTACAAAATCTGAAGACAATAGCAAGGCAAGCTGAATGAAAAGCTACTTACCTAACTTTTCTGTATGGCGTGCATCATCAATCAGCAAGACTTTGTAGCTATCTCCACTTCCATGACCTCTTTTATCAAGTAAATTTCCAATGTCTCCTCCTGGGAAGTTGAGATAAGGAATTTTAGGAAGCAATAGGAATATACATGATTTCAATTACGCGAGAGGTTATACAGGGCGTTTATATTTGAAAGAGTTCAAGCAAAAAGCATTGCGGTACAACAAAACTTATTGTGAATAATAAACATAAGTAAAAGAACTGTTAACCAGGAGAGGTGCGCCATCTTAAGCTTTATTAAAATGATCTATTAGCTACAAATATATGACAACAACAAATTAAGAGTCATTCTAACATCAGCAAGAATTGCACACAATTATTCCTTTTTACACCCATAACATACATTTATGAACAACTTTCGAAATTGGTGGTAATAATGAAATAATCCTTTCTGAGCTCTTATGATGGACTGAATAAAATTCAAATAACATTTGACATATAGGAAATACCTTGTATAGGTGGTTGGTTTCAGAACAATTAAAAAAAAAAATTTACCTCAGTGGAACAAACAATTTAGCCCTAAGATCAATCACGTAACTGTGATTTCTTAATTGTCATATTAAGTTCACATTTAGCTCCGTGTTCTTCAAAATCTATTTGTAGTAATCTGTTACTACTCATACACAAACCTCAAGTTCATTACTAGACATCAGCTAAAAATCATACCTGCTCTCAGAAATAAACATAAAATCAAGCATAGATCCAAATCTGGCCATTGTTCAATCAGATATCTATACTAAACTGAATTGAAGATAAATAGTGTAAAATTAAAATGGTAGGAGAGAAATATACCTTCATGGAGTTGAGGAAGCGGTTCGAACTGGGACTGATCGAAGGTGGGCCGTTCAAGAAGACCTGCCCCGCCCTTGAGCGAGCTCGTCCCGGCTGAAACCCGCATCGTCGCTGCCGCTGCCGCCGTGTTCATCAGCCACACAGTCGCCGGCCTCGGCAGCGCCGTCGCTGTAGTTTGGGCTGGGCCATTGGCCCTGTTGAGGCCTAGCAGCGTGGTTGCTGCAGTGCTGCTCAGAGACATAATAGGTTAAGTTGCGAGGAGAAGGAATTTGGTTAGCTAATGTTATCTTTCCTATACGAGATTTCTGAGGTTGCCCACCAAGTTGTATGAAACTGATGGGAGTTTAATTTATAGAAGCCAATATTTTCTGGCACATAGTTTCTGGATTTTCTAGATCAATGATTATGAACGAAATCAAATTGACATGTAAATATTCTTCACAGCCACTTTGAACATGGACAAACATCATTTCCTTTGACAAATAGCTTGCATAGGAGTCTGTTGAATGATTTTGGTTCGACTCATCATTCATGTTGAAACAGGCTACCAAATTTTGGAGCTGTTTGATCAGATCAGACTAATGTCTGGATCATGTCTAGCCACGATAAGATGAAATGCTGCTAGAGTGATGCCATATACAATCAGGTGTATGGTGGCCATGCACCATTTACTGACGACCACAAAATTATCCTTCACAATGTTCATAGTATTTTCACGATCTTAAGAAGCTCTGGAAGAATCAGGAAAAAGAAGAATAAGGATTCTCTTCATATCTTGGAACTAGCAGGAATGGCTCTTTCAATAAGGTTCCAGAACAAATAAGGAACCACAGATCTCCTACGTCCATCAATATGTCAAAATTTACCTTCTTTACAATATTGCAAAGGTAAATCTTTTGTACAAAGTCACATAATTAGCTGGCAATAACTTTTGCCGTGTATGATACAGAAATACGATCCCGTAGTAAACTTGAAAGTTTGAGGTGCTTCTTTGAACTGCCATCCTCCGATATATTTAAATCGAATCTCTTACATCTTGGTTATCAAGAAAAAAAATGAAAACAGCTCATCTCAGGTTGCAGTCATCCATTAGCAGACTTCACATATGAAGGCAAGACATCTCGAGCAGCATCTTCAAGAACATTATGTGTGGCCAAACTGCATTGTAGAAAATTGCAGTATGCCCATCTTAGCTGCCAAGTATATTGGGAAAAAAATGGCTGACAGTGTACCAGGAAAGGCTACTAACAGGTCTCAGCTCTTATAGATCTTCTTGTTGGTTCTAAGTTTACGAACTTAGAACTTTTATGACTAGAAGAATTTGAAGCTATCTTTGGAGGAGAATTTTTCTTTAGAAGACTCTTTTTCACTTAATGCAAAACAATATACTACAAGCCTTCTTATATAGGCATTACAACCAAACCTTACATTAACTAAGACATTAAAATAAAATAAAATTTACAATCATTATCAATCTTTAACACACCCACTAACTAGCATTACTTACCCACTTTCTTTCTTCAATGCTTTGAGAAACTCCAAAATTAATGCATAAGTTTTGATTTGTATTCCAACAAGCTCCCTCAAATCAAAACGTTTTTCATACCGAGCATTTCTTTTAGCCTTTCGAAATGTTCAATTGGCAATGGCTTGGTAAAAATATCAGCTACTTGCTCCATAGTATGACAATACTTCAACTGCACAGTATTCTGTTTTATATGGTCTCTGAGAAAGTGGAATCGAGTATTGATGTGTTTACTCCTTCCATGATGTACTGGATTCTTTGCAAGTTGTATAACTGATTCATTATCAACTAATATTTTTGTTGGTTTCTCTTGTGGATGATGCAGCTCTTTTAGCATATTTTTTAGCCAAATTGATTCACACACTGTAGATGCAGCTGCAACATATTCTGCTTCACATGAAGATAAAGCCACAATACTTTGTTTCTTTGATGTCCATGAAAATGCAGTTGATCCAAAGTAAAAGACATAGCCTGTGGTGCTTTTTCTTTCATCTTGGTCACCACCCCAATCACTATCTGAATAGCCCACTAGTTCTGCAGGTTCACCATAAATATAAAATAGATTAAAACTAAGTGAGACTTTGATATACCTTAAAATCCTTTTCGCAGCCAGCCAATGAAACTCCTTTGGTGTCTCCATGTAGCGACTCACAAGTCCGACTGCATAAACAATATCTGTCCTTATGATTGTCAGGTACCTCAAACTACCAACAAGACTCTTGAAAATAGTTGAGTCAACTAAATCTCCATTTCCTTTTTTTGATAGCTTGGCATGCTCGTAAGGACATTTGGTGAAGCCATTTTGTTGAAGATAGCCATCAATTCGAGCATTTTAAACTCGTGGTGCTTGCTTCAATCCGTACAAAGTTTTCTTTAATCGATATACTTTGTTCTCTTGCCCTTTCACCTGAAAACCTTCTGGCTGCTATACGTATACCTCTTCTTCAAAAATATCATTGAGAAATGCTGACTTAACATCTAGATGATATATCTTCCATCTATGATGAGCTGCAAGAGATATTATTAGTTTTATCGTATCAAATCGAGCAACAGGTGCAAAGACTTCTTCATAGTCGATGCCGTATTTTTGTTTGTAGCCTTTTGTTACAAGTCTAGCCTTGTACCGATCAACATCGCCATCAACAGTGCGCTTAATCTTGTATACCCATTTGACACCTATTGCTTTGTGATTTTGTGGAAGTGTTGTCAACTCTCAGGTGTTATTTTTCTCTATAGTTTGGATCTCCTCCTCCATTGCTAGTCGCCAACAGTTCTCTTTCACAGTTTGTTGGAATGTGTGAGGTTCATGATCAGCATATAGACAGAAAAGATTAGACTGACCTTCTTCATTTGTCTGCTCATAGATCTCCCTGAGACTTCTCATTTTCATAGGGCTCCGTTGCATAGAAGATCCGCTACTACTACTTTCTCCAGAAGATGGAGAATCTCTAATAGGAGAGAATGTAGTATGTTGAGGAGATAGTGGTGTTGTTAGTAGTGGTACCTCATGTGGGAGCTCATCAGATTCATCCATCACTAGATGCTCTTTAGAAGTCTTTTCATTCCAGTTCCATGCGTCTTCTTCACTAAACACAACGTCTCTACTAATCACTAATTTTTTGGTTAGTAGATTGTAGAGCTTATATGCTTTTGACTCCTCGCTGTATCCGATGAAGATGCATTTTTCACCACGATCATCAAGCTTCTTTCTTTTGTTTTCAAGTACTTGGGCATAGGCAATGCATCCAAAAATTCGTAAGTGTGCAACACTTGGCTTGTATCCGCTCCACGCCTCTTGAGGTATCTTATTTTTCACCATCTTTGTGGGGCATCGATTAAGCAAATAAGCTGAGCATGCCACGGCTTCTGCCCAGAATTACTTCGGCAATTCCTTTTCTTTGAGTATGGTTCTTGTCATGTTGAGGATGGTTCTATTCTTTCTTTCTGCGATGCCATTTTACTGTGGTGTGTAGGCAGTAGTCAACTGCCTTTTTATACCTTATTCCCTACAATATTCTTGAAATGTATTTGAGGTGTACTCACCACCTCTGTCAGATCGGAGAATTTTTATTTTGTGGCCACTCTCCGCTTCAACAAGGGCTCAAAATGCTTGAAAGTGATAAAGACAGCAAACTTTTCTTTAAGAAAATATACTCATAATTTTCTACTGAAGTCATCAACGAAGATAATAAAATATTTGTTATCTCCCAAAGAGACTGGGTCAAATGGCCCACAGATATCGGTATGAACAACTTGCAATGGTGTCTTTGCTCTCCATGATTTTCCATTAGAAAAAGGAAATCGTGGTTGCTTGCCAATTACACATCCTTCGCATATATGATTTTGTGGTTCAATTGTGGGTATACCTCGAACCATACCAGTCGTACATAATAACTTCAAACTATTAAAGTTCAAATGACCAAAACGAAGATGCCATCTCCATGACTCATTCTGCACGAGTCCTTGAAAATATTTGTCAACCATCGTGTTTAGATGCAAAGGAAACATACTGTTACTTGTCACCTTAACACAAGCTATAAGGCCTCCATTTGAATTTTTCAACCAAAGATGGTTGTTTTCCATATGAACTTTGTATCCCTTTCCAAGTAATTGGCCGATGCTAAGAATATTACTTTTCATATTAGGAATATAATAAACATCGGAAATCTACTCTGGCTTACCATCCTTTTGGTAGATTTTGATCTTCCCTTTGCCTTCAATCGAAAGTTTTGAAAAATCTCCCAAACTCATGCTTCTATGAATATCTTCTATAAGTTCCATGAAAAGTTCTTTCTTTCCACACATGTGGTTACTAGCACCCGAATCTAAGTACCATGCATCATTGTGAACACTTGAATCATCATTAGCAAGAAAAAGAGTAGAGGTATTACCCACATTATTTATTGCTTCGGCAAGATTGGTAAGATCTTTATTTTTGTACCAGCACTCCGATGCATAATGTTCAAATTTATGACAGTTGTAACATTGGACATTTTTATTATTTCCACGGCCATATGTGGATCTTACTCGATTGTTTCGTCCGCGACCTCTAAACTTTAAAACTTCCGTTTGATTTTGAGTGGTTTGTTATTAGGAACCACGTCCCCTACCTCGACCACGACCACAACCACGGCCTCTACTATTTGATCCTTGATCATTTAGAGTCAATTTCAACTCCAACACTTGTTCCACAAATGTAGAACTAATCTTCTTTAACATCCGTTGTTCATATACTTGAAGAGATCCTACGAGCTCCTCGATTGAAATCTCCTCCAAATTTTTTAACTCTTCAATTGCCGCCACCATATGCTCGAATTTTGATGTGAGTGATCGGAGCAACTTCTCCATCACTTGGATGTTTTCAATATCTTCTCCATTTCTCCTCATTTTATTCATAACTAAAATTAATCGTGAATAATAATCGGAGATATTTTCTTCATCTTTCATTTGAGCGGCTTCAAAGTCGCCCCTCAAAATTTGGAGACGAATTCGCTACACCCTTTCGACTCCCTTGTAAATAGTAGCAAGAATTTTTCATGCTTCCTTACATGTAGTTGCTTCGGCAACTTTCTCGAAAATAGACTCGTCTAACCCTTGATAGAGTAAAAAACGAGCCTTACTATCCTTTCTTCTTTGCTCTCTAAGAATATTCTTCTCTTCATTTGTGTAGGCGGTTTCTTCCTTCGGTGTGGGTTCCATAAACCCATCACTAACAAGCTCTCACAAATTTTGAGGATCAAATAAAGCTCTCATTTGAATTGACCAACTGTCATAGTTATCTTTCGATAACTTTAGAACTTGAGAATTAACAAAATTGTTGGTTGAAGCCATAAGAAATTTGGATCGACTTGTCTCTGATACCACTTGTTGGCTCTAAATTTACGAACTTAGAACTTTTATGGCTAGAAGAATTTGAAGCTATCTTTAGAGGAGAACTTTTCTTTAGAAGACTCTTTTTCACTTGATGCAAAATAATATAGTACAAGCCTTCTTATATAGACATTACAATCAAACCTTACATTAAATAAAATATTAAAATAAAACAAAACTTACAATCATTATTAATCTTTAATGTACTCACTAACTCTCGCAAGTAATATATATACACTCTTATCCATTTTTTGTCTTCAATGTTTTGAGAAACTCCAACGTCAGTGTATAAATTTTGATTTGTATTCCAACAGATCTCAGCTCTTATAGATCTTCTAAATAGTCTGAAAAGGGAAGGGGCGGAGGGGGGCGGAAGGTAGAAGTAGCAATGTCTCAGGAAACACCTGTTTCATCAAAAGCATGTTTTTAGATCCCCCTTACAATAGCGTCTTATCTTAATGGAAAACTTAAATCCGTTCTTATTCGCACTTCTCGGGGAAACAAGATTCTGCTATCGGTAGAATTTAGTGAAATATTTATGTTCATTAGATCTCAATCAACATTTTACGATATTTCATCAGGTATAAGATGAATAAACTCCTATACAGGTTGTTTAAAACTCTACTAAACAAAGCCTGTCTGTGGCTTATCACAAGAGGTCAACCTAGGCAGACGAGTACATGGTTTCAGTAGGAGAAGAGAAGAAGCAATGGGCGTGACTTTTTCCCCTTCTTGGGTCCAGTGCGGGATTCGCATCGAATAGCAGGGCACACAGGTTATTCCTTACAGATTAGATTCTGAGAGTATCCCTCTTGCCCTCTGTGCACAACTTGAAAATCACCAGACATGACAACCTGGGTTTGAAGTCTTTAACACATTCAATTCAATTCAATATCGCTGTACAGTCAGAACCGTTATAGAACTTTTCAAGTTTGTTCATTAATGTTGTTTTTACTACTGCTTTGATGGTTACACTGAACCATTACTAATGATGTTGATGGCTTCAACACGAACCATCAAATAGATTTAAGAGATCTTTGGTATTGCTTATATTATTTTATTTTATTTTTTAATTTTAAAAGAAAACTTTATATATTTTAAAATTAATATATATCTAAAAAAAATTTAAAAATTTTAAAAAAGTATAACTTTTATGGGTAACTTCTATGGTTCATATCTTTGAAGAAGACTTTGAAGAAAATGAAATACTTATCATTAGGCTGACAAAACTTCTACAAACAAAACTTTTTTTAGATGCTACCGTATCTAGTAGACCCGCCATAGTTGCATTGCATATATTCAAGGGTTTTGATGCAAAAACAATTTTTGATGGAATTTTTAAAAAATAAATAAATTTTTTCTAGTTTTGACAAAGTCAAAAAATTTATATATATAATAATTTTATAACATACAAATAATGTATTTTTTTTAATTTAAAATTTTTTATAAAATAATATAAAAAATATTTTAGAAACAACAAATTAAAAAAAAATGTAGCTAAGCAATGTCAAACATCTCCCTCAATCTAGTGATTGTTACATCATTATATAATACAAGGTTTGTTGTTGATATGGCTTTTTATAGAAAAGGGTATAAATTTGCCGCATGCATAGCAAAGATGATAGATTATTACCAATTACCTTATAAAATTGGTCGCTTGATTCCTTAGGTTCATGATTTGCCAACTTGTATCAAATGTTATCATTATAATGAAATTTTCGTAGGCATTCATGTCTTCCTTAAATTGATGCAGGAATTCCACCATATATAGAAAATAGATTCTGAATATTTTGGTTCATTCGGAAGCCACTTGACTTGATAAAAAACAAGATGGACATTGACTCTATAAAGATTTTTTTTTTCCATATCAACTTGCATATCCAAATTATTCATATAATAGATTTCCAAATGTAATCACAAAATGTTTAACATTCCTTACACTAACACAACTTCATATAAAACATTTTGGCAACCTATAACTTTTGAACAAATGAATCAAGAGACCAAATGTACATCAGTTTAAAGCTTCATAAACTTTAGAGATTACTATTTGGTTAGGGTGAATTAGAGTTAGAAGTGATGGTAATATGAATAGCTAACGGTGTATGACAGTGATTATCATAGAAATTATTAAAATTTTATTTTAGTAAATTTTTACAATATTTAAAAATTTAAAATTTAAAAATATAAATAATTAAAAAAATAAATTTACTTCTAAAAAAATTCTAACATAAATTTCTTTTAAAAAATATTTTTAATCTTAAACACTTCAAATATCCCAAACATAGCCCAAGTAAAGAAGATTACAGCTCAAGAGAATGGAGCTTCTTAATGTTAGCGTTTACAATGTTGCTAACAAATTGCGAGTTAATTAAAAGGAATATACATGCAGTAGTATATACATGCGACGAAGCCACCAAGGGTATGTTACTCGAAGTGGGTCTACCATACATTCTAACTACATCCATACACAAGACATGGCTCAGGATTCGTTTAGAATTGCTGACAAAATAGAATTATAAAAAAAAAATTTAGAAAAAACAAATATGTTAGCTTTTTAAGTTAAAAAATTATATGTAATCTTTTTGTATATACACTTTTATTATGTTTTTAAATTTACAAATATTTCAAAACATTGTAAAGATTTTATTTAGATTGAAAAATTAAAAAGCATTTCAATTTCAAATAGTTTCTGCCTCAGACGGAGCATCAATGTTACTAGCAAAAAACTGTCGTCAACTTAAACTCAAATCCAAAACACAAAATCAATCAACAAAAGAAAAATACTAATAACGTTTAAGAAATGAAGCATGAAACAATTCTTCTGATATTTGTTTTTCCTTCACTTCTCTGTTTTGGCCTGCCCTGTGCTACTACTGCCCATCCACCAACTCATATCTTAACTAACAAAACCCTTTCTCTCCCTTCCATGATCAACTGCCCAAAAGAACGCACACAGTGCAGAGGGCAAAAAGCAAAACAAAAAAAAATGGACAATATTTTGAAGGAAAAAAAAGAAAGACCATTTTATCTCATGATGAGATTGCTTAGCCTGGAAACATCCGACTGCCTCACCGGCTTCACAAGAAAGTCTTCTGCTCCTTCTTCCAAACACCTTCAACGAAAAAATAAGGAGACCGCATTTTCAGAATCAATTTTATAAAAAACAAAAATCTTCAAAATGCAATAATGTTAATAAGTGCGCAGTTATTATACATACCTGTTGATTCTGGTGGGTACGTTCTCTGAAGACATGATAACTACTGGGATTTTGCTCAGCTTGGATGACCCCTGCAATTTCTCAAACGCTTTTTAAGAAGTTTATAATAATAAATTAATAATGAAGAGAAAACGAGGACTTAAGCTTTCGTTCAAAATTTTTTGGTACCTTGACTTGCTTGAGGAGGTCATAACCGGTCATCTCCGGCATCCAGTAGTCTGTGATGATCATGTTCACGTCCGGCTCCTGCAGAAATTGAATTTTAAAGTTAAAAAGGAAAACTTTTCTTCGATTTCAGTATGGAAAATGGAAAAGATGGAAAACAGAAAGAACATACAGAAGTGCCCAACAACTCTAAAGCTCTCTTGCCACTGTCCACTGCAGTCACTGCAAAAACAGAATTAAAGCAATTCAACAACCACATGTACAAAAAAATGAAGGAAACCAAAAGAACTGAGAAGATTGTGAAAGTGAACAGAACCTCTGCATTTTGAGTTCTTGAGCAGGGAAGCAATGAGAGCCCTGTCGACGGAGCTGTCATCAACGGCAAGCACATGCGGCTGCTCTTCTCCTATATATCTCTTCTTCCCTGATCCCGACATTCTACACTCGCTGTAATTTATATATGATGTGATTTCTCAAACAACCAACAACAACAACAATATAAAACAACTTGAAGAAGAAGGAAGAAATTAAAATGAAAAAAAAGAGATTATGTGTAATGTAAGAAGAGAAAGATGGTTGATTTTTGGGGATTTATATAGAAGGAAATCTGGTAAGAAGAAGGGGTAGTATTAATAAATGAATCGCCGCCAAGAAGATAAAGAAATCAAGTGGATTACAGATGAGTGAAGATCTTCAACATAATCTTACTACCACCGCTGCATTTCACACAGATCTCCGGCAATAAATGAACTGATCTTTTCTTTCTTTCTCTCTCTCTCTCCTCTGTTCTTGTGATTATTACATATGATAATAAACAGAAACAAGTAAGATCTCAGAATCCAAATGTTATTAATATCTGTATCTCTTCAGAAGAACAACATCTCTGGGCAGAATCTCAGTCTTTTAGCAGAGTACCCAGACGCAGGGAAAAGATGATGTAGATTAACTTTATACAATAAACAACAAAAACCATGAACAGGAGAAAAACCTTAATACAGAATATATTGATGTAAATTTGTTTTGCTATTACATATTCATAAACAGTCTTGGTATTATATAATTATATTATAATAATATACGTTAAGAATAGTATGAATTAATGAATCAGTGACATTTATGCAAAATATATGTATATATATGAAGTTGGGATGTAGATAGAAAGAAAATATTTTGGAAGGTGGGGAGAATCTGAGGGTGAACACCAAGAAGATCTCTCTGCATGTAACTGTTTACTTTCTTTAATATTAATTTCAGACTCATGTTTATTTATTATCAATTGACGAGTTGTTTTGTGTCAAATTATTAATTGGACTAATTAACACAACACCTTCTGGGTAGATCATTTTGTTTAAAGAAATAGGCTCTTTATTTTCAACTTTCATTTGGGATCTTTTTATTAGTAGAGAGGTACTATGTACATGCCCGCTTCTTTTTGTTAGCCTTTGTTTTCTTACTTTTATTTTGGGTATTAGAGAGCATTTCTTTTGGAGCTTTTGCATTTTTTCTTCTTTTTATTACAATCATTATAGAATTATAAAAAAAGCATATACAGTATTATAAAAAATATTTTAAAAAAAATAATTTGTTAAATTTAATATTATTTATCCATTCTAAAAATGGCTTAAAGCCATCGACCGCTGCATGACCGCTTCTTATTTGAAAAAACAGCGTCTAATTTTATAAACTCGATTCGCACATTAGACTCATGGACCTTAGCGAGTGATTGTGACATTCTATTTCCCGGACCCGATCTGACTCCAAACCCGACCACGGACAAACCTCGGTATGGGGGACCAAAGTAGAAAATTTTGCATGAGGATGCAAAATTGTCCAAGAGCACATTGCCCTTGCTTTGCGTTTGCATCAAGCAGGAGGAGATCTGTGATCAAATCTGTTGCAGTGAAAGTATTAGACAGTTTTTGGCCGGTGGCATCAAACACCAACCAACAACAAGAGCAGCAGCAGCAACAGCAGCTTTTGGACGATCTCATCCAACATGCATGTAGCTTGCACTTTTGTCTTATCTTCTCTTCTCACCTTCTGTTCACTTTCATGGGAAATAGAAACTGTGATTTAAAATGCTTACAAAAGCTTCATTGTCCCACGTGTCTTAAAGTGTGTTTAGTAGTAATTATAAAATAAATTTTTTTAAAAATAAAAGATATTTTTATTTTTTTAAAAAATAAGTTATATTTTTTTATTTCTAAAAAAATAATAAAAATATGTAATAAAAAAATCTCACTTCATAAAATTTTTCTACACTTTTTAAATTTTTAAATAAATTTTTTATATATTTATAAAATATATATTAAAAAATATAAAATTAAAAATTAAAAAAAAATGTAGAGAAAAAGCAATCCTAAACACCTCCTACTTCAAAACTTATAAAGACTTGTATAAAGAACATCCGAGAAAAGACTATAATCAATTTTTTATCATATTTCATTATAAACAAGTCTGTAGATTGATATATTCAATTCAAAAGAAATTTTCTTATGAGACGGTGAGTTCAAAATCAGGTCAATCACAGCACGAACACCAATGCTTACTTACACTTATTGTATATTATTCATTCATCACTCTTCAATCATGGAAGAAATATGTTCAAAACATACATTGTATCTCAACTTATGTATAATATAATGTTCGATTTTGCATCCTAGTTGACTTCAACTTACACCTAACGAACTGACGGCGAATATAAACAAATACAAGTGCTTCTTCAACCTAACAATGAATATCATAAAGGTCATAGCTGTTGAGGAAATTCTTCATCTTTCCGTATCATCAGCTGAAGTCAACCACATCATTCTTCAAGAGACGGACGTGCCATCTTATTGACATATGACGTAGTTAAATAAATAGAACTATGCTTCTGTTAAGTGGTAAACTAATAAGGATCTTATGCACATTACCAAGCATCTTGTAAATAACCGACCACAAAATATAATCTGCTGCAAGTTCCAAAAACTTCATGGAGAAACCAAATCCTAAAAAGAAATCCAGATGTATCACAGAAGTTGTACACTATGTTATACTAGTTATACTCTGATGGTGAAGACAACACCGACCAAGCTAAAAGCATCAAATCCATCATCATCAGCATAGATAAAAATAGAAGTGGAAACTAGATATGAAGAGCTCACATGCCAGCTTGATTAATACTGCAGAAGATTCTACTCACTGTTATCTATAAATAATACAGTCTGACTTCATTGGAATGAAAAATAACTCAAACAGATGGTTACATCATGTCAAATACGCAGTTCAACTAACTTTTTACTATCATCAGTTAAATGATCAAGCAGATGCAAAATCCAACTCAATAGGACTTGAAGATCATGACACACACACTTATAAAAACAAAAGCAGGAAACAGAGCACAACATTTTGCTTTCAAAATCACTAAAACAAGACAAGCATGGATGCATTACTTCTCTCAATAATTCAAATTTCTCAGAAGGTATAGATAGGGAACTACTAGGAACCAAAACAATTCTTAGTATCTGGATTTTTGTGTTCTTGTTGCATTGAAATCTACTCTTATAACCTAGGGTCACGACCAAAACAGCCTTCAAGCTTCTTACCGCACCAATCCAAAATTCAAATGTAGTTATCACAATATCTCTAATGATTGACTTTCTACAGATAATGAACAAGTAACAAGAAAACTGCTACAAACAACCGTATAATAACTAAATTAAATATGAAATGGAAGGTCAACTGCTAACAATAGACTAAGTTTTATAGCTTTCTTCAACTCAAAAGATCTCATATCTGAGAATATAGTAAAATGTAATCAGAAAATACCATTGAAAGCCAGAGCAGCCGACACAAACCTGGTTCCCTTTTCTGGGAACCTATAAGAAAGAGCATTACCAATCATACACATTTTATCATATGGAGCGCAACTACTTAAGATGGAGAACAAAAATTTAAAAAGAGAACCGGTCAACCTCACCATATCTCAACTCACAATGATTGTTATGTAATTCAAATATCAAAGATGTAAGGAGTTTACTTTAACAAATGCAATATACAGCAATTAACTTTCCACTTTTTATACACTGATTTTATGATAACAACTCAAAGCCCTTAAAAGAAACCCTACTATCAGAGAGCTAGTTGAAAATCTATTTTTGACTTGCATTTTAAATTATAGTCGGTAATGGAAGGGGACACTTTCTAGATACGCTTGATTAACACATACAGATTCCAAATTTCCCATTATTCAGTCTCCACAAATTTTCATTTTCCAAATTCATTCCCAACAGCTGACCTGACCTAGTAGCTGAACTCATGATAATAATTGGCATACAGGTACAGAGTAGAACATCTTTCTCTCTTTTATATAGTAGAAAAATCAAGTACACGAAAGCAATTTCAAAACTGCGACGGACGCATAAGGGGATTTAATATCAAAACAATATTGAACAAGATGGAAAATAGTACAATTTAAGCGGAACTAAAATTAGAATCAAAGTTGGTATGAGGATAGCATCTTATGCAAGTGCACTCAGTCTAAAAATTATTAATCTCCATAATCATGCAAGCATCAACACACCTCCCCCCATAATGGTCAACATCTGAATAATCAACATTATTTGGGGCTTTTTAAAAGCAGTCCTAGGATAACTAAGATATTGAAAGTATTTGAATAGGCTGTTATTGACTATACTGCTAAGCAATCAACTAAAACTTGCTAGACAAGCATTAATATTAAATACGTCCGAAGTCAAAAATCAAATGATATCTTTGTTTCGCATCAAGCTATATAAAATACCAAAGATGCCGCATATATAATAGATAAGGAAGAAAATGATTTTCAGCTGTTAAGCACATGTGATCATATCAAATATTCATTAAATTAATTTGCATCCATAAAGAGTCAAGATGGTAAAATGAAAATTTGAAAATAAACAAGAAGTAAGTTTCTTCATGATGATGCTTTAAATGAAAAAACCATCTTAGCAAGAAATAGTTGACAAATGATTATAAAAATGTCCAAATCAGTTGTCATGTATCTCAGAGAAACAGGATTTGCCAAAACCTAAGGATGGGAGTCGATTACTTTTGAGGAAAATACATGGTTGCAGGTAAAATATAGGAAGATTGAAGTAAATGAACACAAAATTTGAGAAAATAGAAAGATCAGCATACATAGTTTATAGAACCAACTCCAAAGGAGAGTAGAGGAATATGGTAATATGTGGAGCACAAAGTTTAAAGATGACCAACGTCTCCCCAGGAGGCCAGACGATACCCTGTTACAGAAGCAAAGCAATTAAGCTTCTAAAGGTGTATACATGATGTTTACCATCCTCGCAATAGTAACAAAAATTATTTGTTGAATCCTAAACAATCGCATTTTTTAATTCTATAAACCCAACTTGCTCACCCAATGATCAATTATCCCTCATGCAGGATTATGACGGACACCATTACTCACAATTTGAGGAGTTCAACAGTTCAACTACAGAACTACAGTACTGCCATCACAGTCCCAAATTCAACCTAGACATGTCTTCCACACCAATGACCAAAGTCGTATTTTATAAACTTTCCACCAATATAAAACCTACATTTGCTCCTAGCACATGAAAAACTATGAACTTACTATACTACCTACTATGGCATTTAATCTCAATGTTAAATCTAGTAAAATTTAACATCCAAAGTGAAACAAACCCAAGGTGTGTTCAATAAGTAGCAACAACAGATCACTCTCAAGTAGCCTAGATATCTCGCTCCTCCAAAGTGAAGGAAATCCAAGGTATCTTCTATAGACAACTTGGCAACTTTCTGCATACAAAACCAGATCACGCCTATGCATCAACAAACAAATCCAGCCTTCTAGAGCTAACTTTCTGCATATCAGTTATGTGACGTAATAAACCATAATCCTAATTGCATAATTAGAATTACATAAAACACTATTTCTAAATCCACAAGTTTTCTTTATTGACCACGACAACTAATATCACTTCATCATATGAGCTTGGTGTCAACTTTAAGGGGGAAAACATCCATAAGCTCATTAATCCACTTTTCATGAATGAGACAATATTATACATCAGTAAATGCCATCCTTCCACGAGGAACTAACCAGCTTTACATACTAAGTTGCCCATATATTAACCACATCCCACCGAAAGCTATAATATGTATATATATTGGGAGATATAGGGGCACTCGGGGCTCCATTACCAGTTTATGGCCAACGATACCTCTAACTCAATTCCACCGTTGTATATAGAGAACTATTGAATTGAAAAATATACTAACAAATCGGATTATGAATCGACCTCCATCTTGCCACTTAAATGAATATGAATGAAAAAGAAAAACTCCAAAATATATTTAGTATTCTTTCTGTCATCTTAATTAAATGGCTAGATGGAGGTCAATTCGTGATTCGATTAAGTTAAAAACTTGTAAGTATATTGGAACTCATAGTAATTCTTCCTCCATAATCATCAAGAAGACAACAACCTTTCAAGACTACTTTGGCAAGGTAAGGTTCCCTGTTACATTACTTTCTTCTCAATCTAAGACTTATTTTTCCCATGCAAGGAGCATTCACTCCGACTAACATAACCCTTCTGAACTTGCAGTTAGAAACAGGATAAGAAATTAATTATATATAACTCCTAATCAAGAAAATTAAGTGGCAGAACAAAAATCCTAAGCTATCTGAATTATGGATCTTACACCAATGTTCTTCATATATGGTTCTGTCTAACCACTTGAGATTGCTTGGAAATATAACACAAAGACCTAGAGATCTGCCAGCTTGAAGACGTTAGTTGATGGGAGCTTATATAGTACATAGCAGTAGAGGACGCCTGAGAAGACTTCATCACATACTATCCATCATCTATCTACAATGGACTTGACTGAAGATATATAATTCAAAGAGCATAATGGTGTGAGAAAATTGATATAAATGATCCCACTTAGCGAGATAAGCTTGAAGGTTGTTGCATATGATCTGTCTAACTTGAGAAAGAAGAAAGAAGGATGATCACCTAAAAGCCCATCGGGAGAAAAATGGTAGCATAAAATCCTTTCAAGTGATACCAACTTTTACAGAACTACAAATAGCGGCACTATTTTGGTTTATTTTCAAATCATACATTTCATAGGATAATAAACTTCATTGCGACACAAAAACATGAAAGGAATCCCCCAAGAAACGACTACATGAACAAGAAAACCAGACAGCTCCACAAAGAAATTCAATAGAATGTCATGACTAATCACCATTTCACAAACAACAAATCCACACAAAAAGACTACATCCTTTAATATTGAAATGTTACTGTTTCTTAATACTAAGCATCAATTATTTCATAAAATACAGCTGTTAGATGGGGTCACAGTGATAGAAACAGATAAATCAGATAACTATTTATAACTTAAATATATGTTCAAAATCATACTAAGAGTATGATGATAATAAACCCTCCATTCCTGACAGAGAGAGCGTCATTGAATACATCCACAATACAACACATAAGAACTTAGTCACATCTACATTTGCGGATTCAACAAGCATATATAATTATAGATACAAAAAAGAACAAAGACAAAGTTCTCATAATGACCTCAATTGCCCTCCAGTCCTTCCTTCTTCGCAGGGAAAAACTCAGCTGTAGGGATCGTAACGTACCCCATTTTCTTCGGGCTCTTGAACTCTTCCTCTTCATCATAGTCCCCCTCAGAACCGGCACCACAGATGTCATAACGGTTGGTGATCAGCGACCAAGCAAGGTACATGGTAGCAGCAGTAAGTGCTCCACACCCAACCCCAACCAGCAATCCAACAACAACCACCAGTATATCACGCGCTCTCTCCTGCAGCGAGCTCCAAGAAGCCAAAACCGGATCCGCAGCAACCGCTCGGGCATGGCGAGCGTGGAAATCTAGATAGTTCCCAGCTAAAATCCCAGGTTTTTTATCTTCAAACCCATTATGATGATAATGATTGTTCTCACGATAGTAGTTGTAATACTGCGGTTTGAATACACGATAGAGAGCAAGGAATCGAGTAGGATTCTGGTATGATGAAGAAGAAGTAGGAATCGTTGAAGCGTGAATCTCGCGGAGAGCGAATCCAGAGGAAGGGTTGGAGGCGAAGGTGTAAGAAATGAAGATTGTCTTACAAGGACGAGCGGCAGTGACAGAAGAGAAGAGAGAGAGGAACAACAGCGCCGCCACAGCGGCGGTGATCGTGGCGGTGGAAACGGAGGAACGCATTTGGGGATTTTGAGATTGATCGAGAGATAAGATGGAGAGGTACTTGGGGGGACAAAGGATTTGGTAGGTTTGCTTACTTCGTTCGGTTTCTATAGACGAAAGAAAGAAGAGGCGTTGAATATTAAAAAATTGAAAGGAATCTGTTTAGTTGACTTCAACATGGCCCGTTGATGGAAGCAGGCTGAATCTATATACATATAGGCCTCTTACTTAAATGGATATCGAAATTCAAATTGGACTGAATAGATAATATGTGATATAATTTTTAAAATAGATTTTTACTAACAAAATTTTGGGTTCACACTACATATCTTGCTTGCTTGTACTTCTGTTTTATCTATCAGATGCTCTAATTTTAATGACATATTTTAATTTCTTTAAATTCCACTTCACTTTTTAAAATTTTAAAATACGGCTTCAATTTTCGCTCCAATTTTATTTTTATTTTGATAAAATCTCGTTTCTACTGAAATTTTATTTCAAATTCTAATTGATGTATTTTAATTATTATTCTGAATTTTAATTTTATAATTGAACATGACTTAAGCAGAACTCAGAACTCATTTTTACGCAACTTATTTAAAAAAATTAAACACTCAAACCATCATTTGTTTGCTCCAAAGTGTTTGAAAAATGAGAATACAAAATATTCGTAGTAAATGAAATTCATAACAATAACTTTATGACGTAAATATAATAAGTCTTTTAAGTATTTCGAAAGTGACTTTTATATGTGTGAAAGGTTATTCCGGAATGATGTAAATACGAGTTAAAATAGTTATTCTTTTGTGGATTTACAAAAAAATATACAGTATTGAATTTGATTGTACACATATTTGCAACGATTTTTAATAAATTGAGAGTGCTTATAAAGTGAAATTTTTTTAAAATAAAAAATATTTTTATTTTTTTAAAAAATGAGCTTTATTTTTTTATTTTTAAAAAAATAATAAAAATATGTAATAAAAAAATCTCATTGCGTAATTTTTTTTATATTTTTAAATTTTTAAATAAATTTTTTATATACTTATAAAATATATATTAAAAAATAAAATTAAAAAATTTTGTTGGAGAAACGCAAAATTAAACGCTCCCCTAAAAATATCTTCTAGAAAAAATAGTTAACTTTTTTTCATTCCTTTGATTTTTAAAATAAAAAAAAGAATCATGTAAACTGCATTTCAATTGGTTTGATTGTGAGTCAAAAGGTGATTTAAGATATCCTAAAAACCGAAAAATAATCCTCTGCTCTTTTTGGGAGTTTAGAGTTACCAACATAGTCAATCTCTTAACTTCTACAAAAACGCATTGTGCTTAGAAGTTGAACAAATAAATTTTTTATTTTTCCAATGGTTAGCTATCACTTTTTAATCCAAAAGTACATGGATTCGTGGATTTTGGCAGACAATTTTACTTCAGTTTTGTGGTTCTCATCTTCTAAAGTACATCATCATGGATGAAATCATCATCTTCATGCAGTCGAAGAAAATGTTTTCGACCCATTGGTCCTCGTAACATTGTAGATTGAGAATTCTAAGAAGATATTCGTTTTCAGAAAATAAGTTGTAAAATATAAGTCTAAAACATAAATTACTATATAAGTGCTGCAAAAAATGAATATAATGCTTATGTTTTTTAATATAAAAAAATAGGCTGAAAGTTTTTTTATGTTTATGTATTTAGTGAAAAATTGAATTGAAAGTAATTTTTTATAATAAAGGTAACAAAACTACGCCATAAAATAAAGCCTGAAATTACATTATACTTCTCCTCACATCAATGAGAAAGACAGCAAAGATAGGAAAAATTTAAGGGCTGATAGGGAGAGTGTTTGGCTCCATTTCATTTTATTTCATTTACAAAATATTTTACAAAATTTATTTAAATTTAAAAAATATAAAAAATTATACATAGTGAAATTTTATTATTATTTATTTTTATTAATATTTTTATATCAAAAAAATAAAATTAATTTTTTAAAATAGAATAAAATATTTTTTATTATAAAAAAATTCTATTTTATAAACACTATCAAACAATTTCTAAATTGAAACAAAAACTAAAAGTTGACATGCCTGCGTATACAATGCATTGAGGCAAAACACAATGATATAATCTTTTGAGTATGACGTTTTCTGTTTACTTTGGGTTAATATTTTGAGTAAGACATTTGAATATTAGTTAATTTTCTTTTCCATAAACATATCAAAGTAGAAGGTGGGGGGAAGGTAAATTCTGTACGGAGTATTGTGAGGTTTCAGATTCTTTCCATAAACGCCCTTAAACATAAATAATGGATTTTTATTAATAAGAGATGATTCAATTATAAAGGAGACCTAGTTAGTCATTGCTTGCATGTATAATTGTCAGAATCGAATCGGATGTTGATCTCAAAATTTAACCGCATCAGCGGATTACGGGTTGACTTAACGGGTCCGTCGGATCAAACGCCTTATCAAACACAATGACTGCCAATATAACACATTTTGCACGTTGCAGAATAATTTTGTTAGTTTGTTCTCCGTTACTATAAATAATTGTATCTCCATCGTGCTTGGTGCAATCTTTCTCCCTTGTCACCGGCCGCTTAGACATCATCTTTTCAGTCTTTTCGTTGCTCCTCTCGTTATCGCTATCTTCTTCACCACTGCTTGAGCGATCAATTGAGCTGATCGCATCAATAGGTGAAAATTTTTAAATGTCGTTAGACTTCACCGTCGATATTTCGGCCCTGCCAGCTACACAATCCATCCCCCTGTCCTCCTATTCTTCTTTATTCGATCAACTTTAAGTTTAGCAGGAGTGCGTCATTTCCTGAGCTTACAGAGGGCCACCATCGGATCTGCCGATTTCAACTGCAAGCATATCTATAAGCAGTATTGAAGTTCCAACCACTCTTCATTCCTTATTCTTCAATCAACCGCCATATCTCGATCGCCATTTTTTTTACGGTGGCGAATTCGCTTTCTTATCTTCAGTAAATTTTGCTTTCTTATCTCTGAAAGAATATAGTGGTTATTATGACGAACTTAGGATTTTTTTTAAAACCAATTGACAATAAAAAAAAAAATGAGCCGAAATCTTTATAAATATCATTTCAGGACCATAGATTAGTAATGTAGAAATAAACTTTTCTTTAACACCTGCCCTCTAACGAAGCGTTTTTTTTAATTTTTTTGATAAATTGAACTAGTACGGACTACGTGAGCTGTAACAAAATTGAATGAAGCAGGTTACTTGCCCTAAAATTTGTTATTTGCTATACAATATAGCAGACAAGTATCATTTGAATAAAACA
The DNA here is from genome assembly GCA_019914995.1 of Acanthochlamys bracteata. Classification (NCBI taxonomy): domain Eukaryota; kingdom Viridiplantae; phylum Streptophyta; class Magnoliopsida; order Pandanales; family Velloziaceae; genus Acanthochlamys; species Acanthochlamys bracteata. The sequence continues at coordinate 4,611,180 of CM034126.1, forward strand.
TGATATTTGTCCTGAAATGAAGTAAGCTAATTTTGTTCTGAAATAAAACAGACCATGAAGGTCCTAAATAGATCTGGATAATAAAGTTAGATTTATCCCACATTTTGAGTCGATCCGGCCCAACCCGTTCTGATATTATGTGACGAATTTAGAATTCTTCTTAAAAATCAAATGATAATGAGAAAGTAAGTCCATATTTTTATGAATATCATTTCAGAATCATAGATAAGTAATGTGGGACTAAAGTTTTCTTTAACAGTTATCGAGAGCTTTCTTACTTAAAAGAGGAAACAGAGATCACCTTGCGACAATGTTTTCGATCCAAGAGTTAAAAACCGACTCGAGAATATTTTTTCGAGGAAGGTTGTTGTTTTTGTCGGCGTGTTCAATCAATTGTAGGATCAACAAAGAAGGATTTTAGCTTCAAGAACATGATCCATGCTTTCTATCTATTCTCGAAGTTGAAGGAATTCGATCAGGATTTAGGGTTTAGGGTTTAAGGGAGAACAAAAATAACAGCAACAAGATAGAAGACGGAAGATTAATTAATTAATCTTCATTTTGAAGTTTGAACACATGAATGTTTGTTTATTAGAAAATTTAAAGTTATATTACATTTCTATAATTATCTATTTTTCTATTGAGTGTGAACACAAAAGCTTCGCAATATTGAAACTGATGAGAAACAAATACTATCAGATCTTGTATATGATTGTTGTAGAGAGAATAATTGGTTAGATAGTAGAGCACGATGAAGAGCCTACGACAGAGGGGAGAAGATTAGAGAGATTAATGAAGGTTGCAAAAGAAAGATCCTTCAATGAAGAAGGTGATACAGTGCTCGAAAGCAGTGTTTAATCTTTTCCGATTGATCTGGACAGTCAGATTAATGGATCAACTCGAAATCTGTTTGAATCGATCCGGATTAATTTATGTCGACTATATGGACATGTCATTTATTGATCCGGACTGATTTAAATTCCGAATCAATGATTTAACCGATTCGAATCTGATAATTATAATTGTACGTGTTCTTTTATGTTCTTTTAAAAAAAAATTAAATAACTTTTATAATATTTTATACAATTATAAAATTTTTTTAGAAATATAGATAGATTGTACATAATAAATTATTATATATAATTTTTTTAACTAATAAATAAATTTATCTTTTAGAAACGAAATTATTATTACAAAAATTATCTATTTATGAGTAATTTCAAACGAACCCTTAATTGTTCTTCCTATGAGCGCCTAATGGCATTCTCTCTCTACCTCTCTTTCTGCCAGCGAAGGAAGAGTAAGCCAAAACCAAATCAGAAGGAAAAGAACCCGTGAAACATGCAGCTCCTTACATGTTGGGGTGTGGAGGACCACAAGCTATATTTTTTGAGTGAGACCAAATCTTCCTGGGCCCAACCCAGAAAGGCCGATCTTTATTTACTTTCCGATGAATTAGGATTACAATGTAGATTGTTGCATATAATAATCACATTAAATATATTTAATTCTAAATTGATTTATTTATTTATGTATATTAAAATTATCAACTCTAATTTAATTTATTTAATAATCAAATTAAATTCAGATCGATATAATTAATAATTAAATTTATTTAAAAATTATAAATATTAATGTTTATAATAATATATAAAAATTATTAATTATGATATATCTAAAAAAATAATATTAATTTTGATAAATTTTATAAATTAAATAATTAGTTAATTTAGGATAAATTAATATAAATATATACAAATAAAATTTAAATTTTATAATATTATTTTTAATTATTTAATAATATTCAGTTTATAAATATTTATAAAGATTAAATAAATTAATTTCGAATCAATCGAATTCGATTCGAATTTATTTAAATTTTCAGATCAATTTCAGATCGATATGAAATTAATCCGAATTCAACTAAAATTTAATCTAAACTTGGATCTTTCCAAATCGGATTCGTAGATCGAGTAAAAAATTATCATCCCTATAAATGATTCTAAAAAAAGATATTATTACATGATCCCACAATGCTTTTTATGCAATAGTTTTACATTTAATATTTTTTAACCCCATTTTATTAATATTGACTAGAATATCTTTAATTCTATTAAAAATCAGATTAAATCTTCAAATACTATAGTATTTTGAAGATAGAAATTTAGTTTACAATTTTTCTTTATTCATTCAAGACCGTAGAGAGATCGTAAGTCATCGTAAAGTTTTGAAACAATATTTCTATCAGATAAGTATTTTTTACAGAAGCTCGAACTAAATTTTTGAAGTAAAAATGCCCGCTACTCTCATCATGATATATTGTAGCAGACTTTTGAAAGATAATTTATAATAAACTGAAAGTGTGATATGGTGAACAAATTTTCGGAGTGAGTCAAGAATAGTTTGATCGATTTGATAAAAAATAGATAAGAATAACAAAAAAGCTACAGTAGAAAAGTTAGTTAAGCTAAATACGCTATTTTTAATCATGGTGTGCTGCAAAACACAAAATTTTGAACTTACACTTGCATAACAAGTTCATGCCTCTTTTCGGCGTAGGCTTTGTGTTGGTTAGCAATTTTGTTTTCGGGCATATTTTAATTTCTAAAAAATTTTATTTTCTTTCTTCAAATTTTAAATTCTACCGTTTCATACTTTAATGATCACTAAAAACAATACTTTTATAAAAAAATTTACTTTTATTTAAATTATTATAAATATTTTAATTATCATTCTAAATTTTATTTCTAACGAACAAGCCTGATAACGTTGGAGTTGAAATAAATGCTGACAATTGCAACTACTTGAACTTTGACGCACAAATTTTGGTGTATAATAATTTTTTTTCATTGTGATCATTTGGGATGATCCTTTCTCTTGTGCTTTCTGTAATATTTGTAAGAGTTTCTGAAATATATTTCTTAAAGTTCAGGGACTCGAAGCAACTGAACGTCTTTCATACATTGGCGCAATAAGAGCGTGTATCAGTTTAATCGGAACTCAGATATTTTTTTAACAAAAAAAATTACAGATTAATTTATTATATACAATCAAATACAAAATAAATATCATTAGACTCATTTTTAACTACAGTCAAATATAAATTTCACTCATTTTTAAAAGAACTCGCTTAAAAATTACTTTCTATAAATTTATTTCACTATAATTTATAGACGCCCTAAAAATTTGACTAATTCATTTTATGCACACGCATATGAACATGAGAGGTCCTTATTCCTTAAAAGTCCTGATCTCTTGTAAAAGTAGTATATATAAGGAGATTACTCGGAGCATATAGAATCTAAATCCTACCCTAACATATAATGGTAGATCAAAATTTTTACTATGAAATGAAATCACTGTGGAATAAATCTGCTTCTGAGTAAGAATTACCTGAATTGATATGATATCATTTTCCAGAATCCTTCCGAACTAATTTGATTCCCAATTTCTGGACAACTTGAAATCCCTTGTACAAGAAGAAACGAAATCCACCTAGCCTGCTTTGATACATAATACAAGATTTTCACAAAAAGAACAAAACAAGTGATTTAAACGAAGATTGCAGTACTTCAAAACATGTGCGTCAGATGTGTTTTTTTATTTCATTTCACAAAGGGAAGAAATCTACCAGAGATGCGACTGATGCACAGTACCATGTCATGTTCAAATGCCAATTCATGTTCAAGTGGAAGTACTAGAAAGATAGAGATTATTTAGAAGTGACATCTATATCATCATCCCAGTACTCCTGGCATTGTTTTCACTTCTTCAGAGTTCCAAGATTTGCCTTCAAATTTCACCTGCAATGGAGAATAAACATCAGATTTGATTGGACCAAATAGCAAAATGTATGCATTAGAAACAGTAAAAGGCTCCTCTCAGTCTAACTTGTTTGTATTGGTGAATGCTTTATCATCATGATCATGACTGCATATGTTGAAATCAGAAAATGTTTCTTGTCTATGCTAGTTTCAAGTCATATTCAAGACACTTCACAATTTTTGTTGTGTACGTATGCATGCATATCTAATTCAGGTTGCGTACATATGTTGTCAGTGTGAATGTATATGTATTTATGAGTGCAGTGGAAAGGCACCTGTGCAGAGAAAGTAAACAGAATCTATGAGACCACATAATCTAATGTCCATCCACCTTTGGGTGGGTGGTAGCCAATCATCTTCACTATATGCGAATGCTGGTTGCAAACAAAACAGCACACTGCATTAGATTTTGGTTCACCACCCATGCCTTCATTTCAACCAAACTCCTTCCTCCCTCACCTTTCCTCTCCCTAATCCAATACCTTGTTTGTTCCAATTAAATGTGTTCCCTTTGTCCAACTATGGGGCAGAGAGAATCACAGGCAGGACCCACACTTGATCTCATCACAGGTTGGTGAAAACACTGGCCATAGGGCTGATGGATGGTTGAGGAAGCCAAGCCAAGCCAAACGAAGCCAGCAGAGAAACAGGGTGTGGATGAGAACAACAGAAGAAATATACAACTCAAATGTAGAGCAGTAATATCTTTTCTTCTTCGTTCCCCTCCAACTTATGTTTCCCATTCCAAGAACCTAGCCTTATCAATAGACGTATATATATATAATTTAAGCAAAGGATTGAGTAGGATCTCAATAGAAGACTAAAGGGTTTGGAAGGCCATGATAAGTCTCACATGCATCATCCCCCTGTGTTAGATTTGGGGTCCCAAAAGATTGAGATTAGGCCTTGAGACTAAATCTTCATTTTTTACTATTTTCTTTTATCTCAAGGAGGTCTGTAGACTGTAGACATAGCTACCTTTTCTTCTTTTTTTTTTAAGGACATAGCCACCTTTATAAATGCAAAGCTCTCCTTCTGACAAGGCGCAGTGAGATCTCTAGAACCTTGGCCCTTTTCATTGACAGGAGACTTCTATTTCTTTGTCTTCCTTTGCCTCTGCCGTTCTCTTTTATTAATCAAAATTGTTTTTCTATTCAAACATCTTCACCTCCTCATTTGCTGAAACCTGCTTTTGCTAGCTTGGCAGGGATATGGAGTTTTAGATTTCTCAAGAGAGCGAGAGAGAATATCAAGCAGAGAGATGGACTAATGATGGTCACTTGAAGGTGTCACATGGGTGCTTTTTAGATTGTGACAACTGCTCTTTTGTGCTTCCAGTGCGACACTCCGTCTCTGCCGTCATGAGTCTTGGTAAAAAACCTTAGCCTGCTGCCTTTGCCTTCCCTTCTCTGCTGTCTCTCTGCTTCTCTTCTTTTTCCAATCCTATTGTTGTTTGGTAGTATTTTATTATGAGTTTCCTTTGTTGCTAGTCCTTGTTTCGGAGCTCAGACAACAAAATCTTCTGAAAATATGATATCTGCTCATTAAGACTTTGAAGCTAGAGAGAGGAAGGGAGGAGACCGAAACCCAAATGGACGGTGCTAAGCAGTTAATTTCCTGTAATGAGTTATTCTCTTTGAACTGTGTTTCTCTCAGCTGCGCACTTATTTACACCCAACAGCTTCTTTCAGGGTTAACATTAACCAGCATTAAACAAAACCATAAGGCTAAAACGAAGTGCCCCCTTTCTTGGAATTCTCTGCCTTGGCTTACCACCCCACCGTAATATTATATCATTTGCTATATAAAATAGCCCGCAGCTCTCCCCTTTCCCCTACTCAATAATACGCCATCTCTCATCTCCCCTAATATAAAAACAGACAAGCCAAAGATCATTTGTTCTATGCAATTCCCCCTCTTGCTGTCAAAGATGGAGCTTGCTCTAGTTTGCAGCAGGATGAATGTTATCCTTCTCCTCTTGGCTCTCTCTGCTCCATTCAAGTTCATACAGAGTCCCACGGACTTTGGTCCCTTGAATATCCTTCAACCCACAAGCAGTGCTACTCTGGATTTCGGAAGGATGGTTTTCAACCTTCCCTCTGCTGTGCTCAAGCCCAAATCACCTCAAGATATCCAACTCCTCTTGAGCTCACTCTCTACTTCATCCTTCAGGAAAGTCACAGTTGCAGCTAGAGGAGCAGGACACTCTATTCATGGCCAAGCACAGGCTCTTGGTGGCATTGTAATAGAGATGGAATCACTTCCATCTACCATTGAAATCCACAAGAAGGGAGTTGGAGAGGAAGCTTTCTCCTATGCTGATGTTGGTGCTGGTGCTTTGTGGGTAGAGCTCCTGGAAGAAAGCTTGAAACTTGGGCTGGCTCCAAGGTCTTGGACAGATTACCTCTACATCACTATTGGTGGGACTCTCTCTAATGCTGGTATCAGTGGCCAGACTTTCAAATATGGCCCTCAGATCAGTAATGTACTCCAACTTGATGTGATCACTGGTAATCATCAGACTAAATAATAATCTCCTTCTTTTGTTTACTCTTGAGAGAATGCCACTAACGTCTTCCTGTTCCTTCCTCTCACTTGAAAGGTAATGGAGAGCTTGTAACCTGCTCACCAAATGAGAACACAGAGCTGTTCTATGCTGTCCTTGGGGGCCTAGGTCAGTTTGGTATCATTACAAGGGCTAGAATCCTGCTTCAAGAAGCTCCGAAGAAAGTAAGCCTAAAGAGCTTCTGATTCATTCGTCTCATAATTTTCTATAACTAAGCTCTTCGTTTATGTTCCTTAAAATTTGTTCACGATGGTTTTAGGTGAAATGGGCCAGAGCCTTCTATGATGACTTTCAAACATTCACCAATGATCAAGAACTGTTGATTTCCATGCTGGACAAGGTAGACTATTTGGAGGGATTCATGGTACTCAATGAGCAGTCTCTCCACAGCTCTTCTGTTGCTTTCCCTGCTGTTCTAGATTTCATTCCAGAACTCCAAAAGGGCAACTCAAAGGTCTACTACTGCATAGAATTTGTTGTCCATGGCTACCAATCCAACACCTCTAATGCAGAACAAGTAAGTCTAGTCCCCCTAAGAGAGCCATGATCTACTCCCTTTAGTATTCAAGGCTGATTGTTAACTGTTGAAAAATATTTTCTGTGTGACAGCTACTGGAAGAAGTTTCAAGAAAGTTGAGCAACTTGCCATCGAAGATATACAGTGCGGAGGTCTCCTACTATGATTTCCTAAACAGAGTGAGGATGGAAGAGTTGAGCTTGAGGGAAAGAGGGATGTGGGATGTCGCCCACCCATGGCTTAATATGTTTGTTCCAAAATCTGGTATAGCTCAGTTCATAGAACTGCTCATGGACACCATCTCTGCCGAAGACTTTGAAGGCCCTATTCTCATCTACCCTCTGCTGAGAGACAAGTAAGCCTTCTCTCTCTCACACACGCAGAAGTCATAACTACTAAAAACTTAAAGCTTATTGGTTGCACAAACACATGAACCAAATAACAACCAAGGGTACAGTGCTCTATTGAGGTTTACCTATCTGCCCCATTTTCTGCAACTGTGTAGTAACATTTGAAGAATTTTTCCTGGATTCAACAAGGTAGACATGATACGGATTAGTGCACTAGACTTAAACATATGTTGTTATTCTCTTGCCTTAGCTAGCCCACAACATTTATCCTAGTACATTACGTATGTTCTTTTATTTCCCTTTTCGATATCTTTTTATTTTTCATTTGTGAGGCAGAGATGACTCACACCTATGTTGTTTCCTTCTAAGAAAGCATATCTGGACAGTTACCGCTTCCCATCTTCTCACAATCTAAGCTTAGCTGCTCTTTTTAACTTTGAAATATTTGAATCACAAGAAAAACAACAGCTGTTAAATCTTGGAGTCATTACCCATTTACTTCCATTTACTTACCCTAACCCACCTATGCTTATTCTAAACTTAATACATAACTTTTCATGATGTCTTCAACCACCAAACTAATTAGAGAAATTTCAACTGTGTTTTTTAAGAACACAGAATTTTCTTTGATTTGATTCATCCGTGTCACCCTAAATTAAAGTCTTCAGCGTTTACGTTTATACTTGACTACATAAGCAATGCAGGAAGCTGCAAGTCAGAGTTTTAATTTTTCTCAAAGAAAAAAGCATACGAATGTGTTCGTCACATACTTGTATTTGTTTGTGTTCAAATTCTTATTACCTCTACAAGGAGAAAAAACTTAAAGTCAAAACATACATGCCATTAGGCTTTTAGTTTATGTGATTTCTAAATAGTTTATAGAGTTTATCATTTACTTGTCAACCAATTTCATTAAAAGAATATCTGCTGTAGTTCAACTATTAACAAAGTTTATTTGGGTGCATGCACGTTATTTGGTTGCACATGAATGGTATCCTCTTAAAATAAAATGCACACCTTCATCTTTTGTATTTTCTAATAAACTTCTGAAATCTGGATTCATGCACCTAGAACTATATGGTTACATAAAACACTATCTTAATCGAATTCTTAATGATCATTATTAACTCTTAATCATTGACCATGATGTATTATCCGTTTTGTACTTAATTAACCACCAGTTTTGCCCTTTGGCTTTCAGGTGGGACGCCAATACGTCTGCCGTTCTGCCGGAGGCGGCAACGGAAGAAGATGACGTCATCTACGTAGTTGGAATTTTACAGTCCACAAATCCGAAACGCTGCCCTGCTCAGTGCCTCCGCAAAGTTTTGCAGCGTAACCGCCTCATGGCCGAAGCTGCTTCAATGTCTCACATTGGAGCCAAGCAATACTTAGCTCACCATCCATCTCCAGCACAGTGGCGCCGGCATTTTGGCCGGAAATGGGACCGGTTTGTGTCCCGTAAAGCCCAGTTTGACCCATTAGGTGTACTGGGCCCGGGTCACGGCATTTTCACAAGGCCCATTTTGAGATCCGAAGTTGTTCAGCTGTGATCCAAAACTAGTAGCTTCACCAACAACAATCAACAACAATAACCAGAACAGTGAAGTAGCGCTGTCGCATTGAGCACTCCTCTCCATGTTTTGTATACAGGAAAGGTTCTTTCGAGTCTTTTGTTGTATATTTGGGTGATATTGGGATTTGGAAGAGGGAAGAGATGGAGATAAGATTGAGCAAATGTGGTTAGTATATTATGGGAATCTAGGAGTGGGTTACTACTGTTGGTAACAGAGATTTTGGATTTTGTTGTACAGGGTGGAGCAGAGAAGGGGAAGAAAAACTAAATGAATTTTGATTGGTTTTTTTTTTCTTCAAAGGGAACTTTTGGGTCCTCTTTTGAGTTGCGTCTACTAAGATATGGACTATCAGTGCATAGCAGCCGCCCCTAGTTAGTGGCAGCTGGATGCTGCTTGGTTAAAAAGGTCGACAGCCTGGTTACTATTCCTAGCTACATGTTAGCCACGCAACTGTCAATTCTAACTAGTTTTTTTTTTTAAATTGCATCCTACGGGGACGTCTTTCAAATTTAAACTAAATTATAGTTTAAATAATTCACACATTTTAAATATAAATTAAATTCGTAACTATATTTTAAAAATTATTATAGTTTATTTTCTAATTTATTGTAAAAAATAATTAAATATAATAAATAAATTTTATTTCCTTTTATTTTTTATTTTTTATTTAATTTTTTTATTTTCTCAAAACTCAGTTGTCTGTAATTTGAGACACAACACTAAACGAAAGTTTTGACTCGTAGTTAAAAATTCCGGCTGTCCGTTTAGCTATTCTTTTGGTAAATAACTTAAAAAGTTGAGAACATCAACTATGGCCTTCTGATTCAACCTCATCCTCCTTTGGTACATCAGTAAACAAGCCAGACTCCGTCATAATTGACTCAAACAACTTAGATTCTGCGCAAATATTTCCACTAATTAGAAGATCAAAGTCATTTAAATTTAAGATTTTTCATTAAATTTAATAGGAAAGCGGTTCTCATTAGTGGAACTACTATGTTTAGCGTTAAGTGTACACCAATCATTTGAACTAATTTTAGTACCAATTGTCAGTTTAGACTTGCATAAGTTTGAAATAGCTGAAAAAGTACAATATTTTAAAGAAAGAGTTTTTCAGATTTTCTTTTATGATTTAAAAAAAACTTATACATACAATTATTATGTAATGAATAACCTATGTATACCGTTTGAATTTGAGAAAATTTTTATAGCAATTTGCATAATTTTTTTGAACTTGAAAATCTCAAAACTCAACTCAAAAAATATGACCTTAGTATTCTCTTGTCCAACATCAATGAACTCTCTCCAGTTGAGCTCTAGCCATCTCTAACAATATGGACGTATTTCAATTCACCGGAATTTTATTTTTTTAACCAGATTTAAAATTCGATGAGTTCACGTATTTTAATGCTAAAAAAATTTAAACTGCACTTTCACGTGAATCTCCACTTTCATTTGAATTATACCCTTTTACTTTTACGCTATCCAGTCACTTACACCCCACTTTCAAAAATAATTAAAACATAAAATCTAAACTCCATTTCTAACCCATTTCAAAAAATAATTAAAACACAAAAACTGAACTCTATTTTCAACTCATTATTTAAGAAACTATATTTTTTTCTTTTTACTTTCACGAAACTCACCTACGAATATTTAAAAGATGCCCTAAATTGTTTAGGATAAGTTTGTTGTGCTTAACTGATTGGCATGAGAGTGTTAATCCTCAAAGAAAAGCAAGCCATATTATGCAGCAACAAATAAATACACTAGTAAAACAAAGAAGTCAAGAACTTGTTAATACAACCTAAGAATTCCCTCCAATGTATTCAATGATCTTGCCATGTCGGTTGAAGGCAAGGACAGAAATGTAAATAGTTTCTGATTATCAACGAAACATATCTCTTTCAAGGGATTGCAAGGTGTGGGGAATGCCTTTGTGATTCTAAACCCCACTATACAATGTCGCCTTACGCGCCTTGTACTGATGGATGCCAACATACATGTGAAAATTTCGCTAGGTTTTTGATCTAGCAGCCGTAGTGCTTCCTGCCACGGCAGCACTGTGGCCCAAACCTTGTCGTCTCGTCCTTTCATCTTCACAACATACTCCCTACATTGCCCTATTCATCACCTAGATCACTCAATGTAATTAGACTATGGGTATATTTTTTGGGCTAGAAGTAAATTATTAAAAAAATAAATTATTATAAATAGTATTATTAAAAGTGAATTCATTTTTTATGTTTTTATAGAAATAAGTTAAAAATAATTAATTATATCTTTATAGCTGAAAATAAATAAAAAATTATTATTTTTAAAGAAATTAAGTTGTAAAGGTGAAAAAAAAGACTCCCCATATCGTAAATTAGAAGTGCTTGATGGAAGACTTATTTCGGAGTCTCTTCCTCTAATGTGACAATTTTTGATCCAATCTGATCTACGATTTAAAATTGATTCAAAAAAAAATTGAATTCGAATCAAATTTGAATTGATCCAAAATTAATCTATTTAATCCGTATAATTATTTATATAATATATATTATTTAATAATTAAAAATATTTAAAATAATGACATAAATTTTTAATTTAATTTATATATATATATATATTTCTTAATTTAACTTAATGTACTTAATTTTTACTTAATTAGTTTATATTTTTTTCTAATGGTCTTTTCTTTTTGTTTAGAAAATATTTGAAAATGCTTTTGACTTTTTTTGAAATAAAGAGTGTGTTTGAGAGATATATGATAACAAATAATTTTTATATATTATTATTAGAAATTAATTTTTATAATTTTATTTTAATAATTTTAATTATTAAATAAAATTGAATTTTATTAATTATTAAATATATAATTGATAATTTTGATCTATATAATTAAATAATTTAAATTATGATTGAATAATTTTGATTTGATTATTATATAATTAATTCGAAATTAATTTATAAATTCAAATATTATTCCTAATTAAAAATACAACAGCATAGGAATACTGAGATAGGTATCAGATGTCGGCGCAAACAAAATGGCCATCAAGCTCTATCTAGATGCCATGGCAAGAACTCAATAAAATCAACCACACAAACTACTGTGTCTCACCAAATAAATGAAATGCTAGTCAAATCAACCTACAGGTTAGTTGTCAGCTCCGATAAGAATTTCACCGAGGCTTCTCTTTTTAAGTTGGTACATCCGCTAGTCATTCTCTATACTTCTAGCAAGAAATTTATCCAAATACTGCGTAATTGTGTACTCTATGGTCAGACTCATAGTCAGTAATCCACCTATGACAATGTTACCTTGTACATATAACGGTAGAACCCCAGCATCCAAATCCCAACATAAGCTCAAAGTAGTCAGCTAGCAGAATTAGAAAATTACGAAATTATAATGATATTATTATTTCTATAATTTTTGGACAACCTGTAGTACGTGCAATGGAATAGTCAAGGTTTTGTTTCGAAGCAACAAAATCTTTCTAGGCTTGGATGCAGGAGATCTGGTAGGGGCCTAGAGGGCACGAACGAGATGTCATCAATTCGGTGCAAAGAGATTTGATACATGTCTGTGCACAAAAGGTGAGCAGAGATCTTTGATGGGGATCTCTCCGCCACCGCTGCTGCTTCTGCTTGGCTCCAATAAAGGGCTGCTGTTCTCATGTAGGCCAACTTGGGAATCCAATGTTGGATATGTAAGAGTTTTTGTCGTCTTCTGCATGGATATACACATTGACTAGGTTATTGGTCAAGAGGTCACTCCTAGCTCCTTACATGGGTAATGCCAGGATTAATAAATAGATAACCTGTTTTGTTTTACTTACCACCGAGTGATTCTTTATGTTAAACCTGAAGCCAAGCTCCTTGGATTACCTAAGCTATCTGATACAGTGATTGGAAATTACATGGAGCGGTCTCTCAAAATGTAACTGTTTGGAGCTTTCCTTCGCTTAATGATGACCCATAAACATGCTAAGATAGTTCTTATGAGCTACTCCAATTCATATACATAAGATAGTTCTTATGAGCTACTCCAATTCTCATAAGCTACTCCAATTCATGCACTGTCACGCTAGTTCTTTCTCCAACAGCACTTACTCCACCTTTAAAAACCTTTCTAAACTATAAGAGCTCACTTAAAGGTCTCTTTCAAATGTCCGCTTGACTTAACTTTTTCTAGTATCTTATACATAAGGTGATTCAGCAAAGTTTTATCCGTAAGGTATTCAAAATCTTACGGTACAGCTGAACTTCAGATGGATACCAAGATTATATCTGATAAATGCAGCAGATTTCATTTTGATGGGGGCTTTATCAGGATCCCCTCTTTTGCATATGAAAGCAGGAGCTGGACTATATTGAAGTAATGCTTAATGGATCAAACTTATCGCCTACCAGAAGCGTAACACATTACCGAAGCTAGTGCAAGTGCGCACTGTGCATTCCTAAAGTCTAATACTTCTATCTTTCATAGTTAATCAGTTTAAGATTTTGGAATTATCAAGTCCCGTTCTAATTTGATCAGAGACTTGCTTCAATACATAGTCATCTTATATCAATTTGCAATATAATAGTACAATCACCTTTCTGAAAGACTCCTCGCGCTCATAGAGTAGAATCTTTTGTTTAAATATGTATAGTCTGCGTATTTATCGAAGTATATGATGCCATGATTCATCATAGATTTCCTAAATGCTATCTCATAGCTTTTTATGGGACCATATTAAATATACATTGTCCAATGTTCTAAGTAAAAATTGCTTCCTCTGAGCATGTCATGGTCATGCTGCCTCGTATGCCTGCTAGTGTGTTTTCGTTACTACAAGCAATCGGCTAATAAAAACGGCGGATGAAACTTTGATGGCTTTCTCGTGTACGTCTCATCTCCATCTCCAAACAAACTAAATAGATCTTCTACATGTATGAAAACGAAACAATATCTCCAATATAAATTTGGATGACAGCCGGCATAAATCTCATCCTTATTTTAAAACTTCAGAAAAAAAGAGTATTCTAGTGTGTCCTTTTACTACTTCAAGTCTTCAACTCCTAAAAGAAGAGGTGGAATAAAATGGTCAATAACTATCTTGGCCTCAGACAAGAGTTTCCACATGAAAACGGACGATTGGCTGTATCTATGGTTTCATTCTAATGTTACTTTCAGGGTGATTGCAATCTGAGGTGCTACTGAAACATAGAATATTGAAGTAGATTTAGGTATCTAGTCTATGTCTAAGCTTATCTTCGTGGTACCTTTCCGATCTATAACAGCTTGATTCTGTGTCCAGCAATTTTTGCTAACATCTATCTAGCCTATAATGCATGCCATCACAGTCAGCTTTCATGGCAGATTTCTACATAAATGTCTACTCTATATCTACAAATTTGTTCGTATCTGGGTGGAATTTAATGAGCAAGCAACATCATCAAATTTATTTCATTGTCCAGTAGCAGAAGGACTACGAATATCCAATACTTAATGACCAAAATCCAAAACTTCAAGACCAACTTCATACGCACAATGACAAGATATGCACTTGTCAAGTAGCATTGTGACTAACTCTAGACTTTAAGATGACCACATAAGCAGAGATTAAAATGTGTTAAATAGTATAGTAGCATATCAGTATGAGATCATAATGATGCTAAAGCTAAAGAATGATCCAAAGAAATCCTGAAAAGATTGGATAAAAAGTGAAACACATACGTTTTAATGTTTATCATGTCAAATATCAAGAGAAATATCATGTCAAATATCATGTCAAATATGATGCTAGCAAGGAAATTTACCTGAAACTATATATTTGCTGGTACGCTAAAAAGATGCCGTTGAAGAAGACCATTGACTTCAGGTGCCTTAAGCAGGCAGAACTTGATGCACAAAGAATAGCGATATCAGTATTTTCTTGCACCGGTTTATCTGTTTGCAATTTGTGGTAGCTGCCAGAACCATAAGCACTCTGGAAGATGTACAGACCAAGCATCAGAATTAAGAACCTCACCATATTACACCAGCTCGAAAAATTCTATTTTGAACATATGGATACAAGGACAGCAGAAAATCAAGGCATGCTCATAAGATTAATTTGACTTGCTCGGTTTCACAAATTTTTGGGTTAAAAAAAATTTTTTTAAATTCCTATAGGACACAAAATTCAACCTGTAAGTCTTGGAAAGCTACTTGAATAACAAAGTTTTCACATAATGAAGCAGCACTTCTCATTTGCTGCTTACCATTGCATCTAACTTATTAGGGATGAGGGAGTCTATAGGCCCCATACTTCCCTCCAACTCGGTAGGCACCTAGAAATTACAGGTCTAATCATGCTGAACCAGAAGCTCACGGGCCAAGCAAATCTTTCGGTCCAGCCTGAACTACCTTGTTTTCCCCATTTACGTATCCAAAAACCCAAAACTTCTATCTGCAGTAGAGGTAAAACACTTAAAAGTGTTTTGAGTGCAGATGTTTGATATGAAAACAATTAATTATATGTTAGACATGGAACTCAACATAACAGCGTACGTAATGAGTTCTATGAGTATTGTTTCACCTAACATGATATGAATTGGGAAAAGATACTTGTACCACAGTACTAGTAATAAGGTCGAGAAAGCAAAGATTAGCAGAAATACTTGGCATAGTTTTTACTGCAAAATGCTGACTGTTAAGGTTGATCCATATATACCAGTCCAGCTTTACTTGAACTCTTGTAATTGAAGCATCTAGATACTCGATATCAACAGGTGAGGACAAAAAGTTTTATACAAAGAACATAAGGCTTTCTATGAATTCGAATACCCAATGAGCTTTAGCCAGGACATGAGCATAATTCAATCTCAACCATGGACAAGTTAACATAATCATAAACAGCTTAATTTATTTCAGTTCTAGACTTCTAGCTGATCTGCCTTGCAAGGATCAAAGTGCTAGGTAAGCTTACATGGTTTCAAAATATTACTGACATTCTTAACATGCTGGTCTAGAATAAAGGATCAGCTACTCCAATATTCCATTAAAATCTACGGATCATGCAGAGAAACATAAAAATAGCCTCCTTATCTTCATTCAATGAAGTAAAACACAACTTTGCAGCAAGTAACACCTGAAGTAGGAGCTGCTGCTATGTTTTCTTAGTTTTAGATGGGTAGATAAGACAAAACTTAACTTTCTCTAGATTGCAGTCATTAACTTTTCAAACATGTCAGTGCATAGAATGTTAAATACTAGTGTGAAGGGCAGTGAAAGGATCAAGCAAGGAGAGGATCTACGAAAGACATGGTAGAAGAGAAAACTGAAGATGGAAGAGAGCTAGAGCGATCCAAAAAGGAGCATGAACATCCATTCTTAATTACAAAAAAGTAGGGAATAATAGAGGCCTTTTTCACTTCCGAGTTAAATATCCTAAACACCATTAACCCAAGGAAGTTAATCAATAATCCACTTCACCACAAAACAAAAAAATAACCATGCTTAGACGAAAGAAAAAACGTGAAATGAAAGAAGGAAAATTAACTTTAAAAAAGACAAAAAGAAAAAAACATGTTTCTCTTCTTGTTCACTCTCTTAAACAGAGGATTTCAAATTGTACAGGAAAGGAAAATCTTCCCTTTCCTCCCAATGCCCCTCCCAATCTTTCCTTTCCTCCCAATGCCCCTACCAACCAAATACATAAAGAAGTAGAAGCTTGCATTTTCTTGTTTATCTACTTCCCTACTTTCTCTAAAACTAAAGCGCCTAAAGAAATCATGCATATAATTTATAAAGGACGAAGGACTGTGAAATGTTACAGCTGATACACAAGCTATCCTAGAGGGGGAAAAAACAAATCATAAGTCTTGACATTGCTAAACTGATCTGCTCCCATTGTTTCTATAGTTCCTTTTCTCTAATGATGATTTCATTACTAGGAAGCATGAAAGAAAATAATTCCAGAATGACTTACACATGCCGTTAGATCTCGCAAACTCATGACTTGCTTTCAAGCAGCATCCACTATCCAATACAGGAAGCTAAGTTTCAAAAGGTGAATCATATAATTGCTTATTCAACTATATTTCCTTGACTCTCAAATATATAATGAGAATTACAAGAAGAAAGCAACGGACATGATAGTCTAACAAAGGCTTTGGTGAGACATGATTTAAAACTGTTGAACAACGAAATTCTTCATGCTCCATGGCTAAGGAATGAGTTTTCAGTGCACAAGTAATGCAATGACAGTACAAAATGAGAAGATAAGAAAAATATAAAGCCATGTAAGGTGATTCTTGTAATTAGAATGAGAATTTCTGCACTCCTTATCAATTTATGAGCATCGACTACCTGTAATGGGTATTACACATGATTCGAAATTTCAATTTTCTGCAGGCATGCCAATTTGCACCCCCATTGTAATTTAACGTTTATCAAGATTTTCAGCAAACTTAAGTATTTGCGATTTTTTTAAGAAATGAAGTATTTGCAGTAGTCGGACAAACTTGGAAGTAATTGCTTCCTTGACGAATGAAATAAAAGCCGAAATCTCGAACTAGAAACATAACTAAAAATGATCTATCACTAGCCAACAAATCTTACTTTATGAAATCACAAAAACACACCTGCAGAAAGAGAGATGGACCGTGGTAGACAGATAATAGGAAAACCAACAATGGCTTAAACGGCGATCATGATTGATGACTGAATTTCCGTAAACCTGCTCAGATAAAAATGAGATTCGAGGGAATTGGTATCGAGCATTTCATCGAACACATGAGGGACAAGAACGGGAAGCCTGGGTTTGAAGAAACCGTGCTCTTATTCAAACCAGAAACTTCTTTGAAAACCAGCTTCACTGCTTCAAGTGAACGATCTCCTCTTTACCCATTGCAACGGAGAAGATGGATAAGGGGGATTTTACCGGAGTAGTTCAGCGGCGGTGGCGCCGAAATACGGGCGTTGGCGGGCGCGGGAAAAAGGAGCGGTATGATAAAATCAAAACACCAATAGTTGAGTTGAGTCAAATCAATAGGCAAAACAAATAGCATAGTTGTCCGGATCGAATATCGAATCGAAAAATTATTCGGATCTCGATTTTTGAATTAATCCGCCGAATCAATCAGTTGAACCGTCAAATCAATAATATTAAAATATTTTTAATTAATAATAATAATAATTATAGTGAAAAACTTACTAATATTATGGCGCTAGTAATAATAATAGCAGCAGCAATCAACAAAAAATTAAATTATTTTTACTTAGTATTATTATTAACAACTATAGCAATAACAATCACAGCAAAAGTTAAAATATTATCACATTCGCATTACTACCATCAATAATAATAATAACAAAATTTTATAATGAGAAATATTTAAATAAATTAAGAGATTAGAAGAATACAAAATCATAAAATAGATAAATTATAAAAGAAATATAATCAAGTTTTTAGATATACATATTTGAAACTGAATATTTTACAATATAAAATTTTTAAAATTACTAATAATTAATATTTACAAATAAGACATAATCAATTATATTTTTATATTATCACATCCAAATATAAAATCTAAACTATATATTTTTTTAATATAAAGCTATTAATAATTATTTTTATATTAAATATATTATTAATTTAATTTTTTTAATTTTTTTTAATTTTATTTAATCCGATTTGACTCGGACGGACGAGTCGACCGGATTGAAGCGGGTCAATGGGTCGAAGCGGGTCAAAATAGATCAATTACATACACGATTTTTTTACAAATCTGAATCAGTTTACCGTCCAAGTCGACGATTTCTGGATCGACCCGGACGGTTCGATCCGGATCTGAAAGTAATGATTTATAGAGTTTAAGACACAAAGGTTGACGCAGATTTCTCCATTTTGTGTTGTGCAAAAAGAATTTTATCTTTTGCACTATTATTTCTACAATCTAATGTTTGAAAATCGTAAGCATTTTTGAAGGAGCTCTTTTAAGTGCTTTTAAAATAAAAAAATTTTAGAACAAAAAATATTTTTATTCTATTTTAAAAAATAAATTCTATTTTTTTAATTAAAAAATAATAAAAAAATTTTATTACGCAAACTTTTTTATATTTTAAATTTTAAAATAATTATATATAATATTATAGAAGATTTATTTAAAAATATAAAATATAAAATATGTTTTAAAAATGTGAAAAAGCAATTCCAAAACGCTCCCTAAATTCTATGAAAGGAATTTAAGAGCAGAACAAATTAGTCCATACATATGTCTCACACAATCAAACTAAATACAAAATAGAAATAGTAACAATCATCTACAATGTTCAATAGTAAATAAGAAAGTTGTTTTCATATTATTTTACTTGAAATGCCAAGAAACTTTATTGCTATTTCATTTATATTTTTATTATTCTCTAGTATATAAGGAGAATACAATTTGTTCATCTCATTCAAGTCCAATTACGTGACATTCCCCTTAATTATTCATATGCATTAAAATTTTGAACTTGTTTATATATTTCTTATTACAAAAAAAAATAAATTAAACACAGCCCTTACAAAAATTTTCAACATATTTATCTTTTATTTTGAACATGTAAATAATATCGCTTAATAGTAAACAATATTTAACTTTAGATGGCTTTTATTAATTAATCTAATAAGTTAGTAGTGACCAACCCCATTTAAATTTTGATCAAAACTCCACTTTGAGAGTTTCTTGGGTAAGCTTGGGCCAACTAAGTTTACCGTGTACGATTTTGTTCTAATTTTTATCCAACCCAATTAGATTTATCTGGATTGGCCCATAAGTAAGGTCCAGTTTTGAACGACAAAGATTCAATCCACATCGGTGCTTCTCATCTCCTGCTCTCTCGCCGCCGCGCTCGAGATCTGGTGGGAAGGCCACGTCGCTCGCTGTCGTCTACGAGAGTGTCCCACCCATCGGCGGCGCTTCTTGCTTTTCTACGAACTAAACGAAATAGTTAATTGACTGATGGAGGAGATGTTTGGATTAGCAGCGGTGGATCAATTCAAAGCCGTGCTTCGAATCCAGAAGCTCCGCCGGTTATTCTCCTACGGCGGCTTCTACGCGTTCGTTTCCCTAATCTCTTACGCTTATGTAAGCAACACGAAACGAGCAGGCATATCGAACGCAGACCAGTACTACGCTGCATATCCAGCCGGCATCGAGCTACTCACTGACACTGCCAAGTTGTACAAGGCAGCACTTGGAAACTGTTTTGAAGAAGAAGAATGGGGACCTATTGAGTTTTCTGTCATGGCGAAGCATTTTGATCGACAAGGCAAAGCACCCTATGCTTACCATGCTCAGTATATGGCGCATCTTTTGTCTCATGGACATCTTGATGGAAGTGGATGATCAGTGGTTTTTTTCCAAAGTCTTCCATACTCCAAGTGATGCAACTTCAAGATTCAATTCAATAGTATTGGATATACAGCGATGCATGTAAGTAGCAGCTTGTTAGTGGCATAATTTTAATTGTGGTGAAGCAGCTTTTTTTGCTGTTCAGTTATTGGACGGTGCCTGAAGTGTGTAGATTTTTCCAAACTCTTCCATACTCCAAGTGATGCAACTTCAAGATTCAATTCAATTCAATATTATTGGAATGCAACGATGCATGTAAGTAGCAGCGTGTTAGTGGCATAATTTTAATTGTGGTGAAGCAGCTTTTGCTATTCAGTTATTGGACGGTGCCTGAAGTGTGTAGATTTTGTCATTCTTTCTTGGTTCAGGGAACTGAATGTGACCTCTATTATTCAAGTTGTTGAAGTTTCTTCTATTCTGGCCATATCTCCTACATTATGTGTCCTTTACATGAGATTCAATATAGCAGCATTCTTTACTGTTGTATCAGAATGTTGAACCTTTCGTTGCATAATCTTCAAACTCTTTGCATACCTAATGCACTATAATACTTGAGCAGAGTCATTGTGGGCTGTAGAGTCATTCATGATAGAAGATGAGTAGTGTACCTGAAATCAAGTCAATCCTTTACAACTTGATAAAGATTTTGATATTTCCCAAGGTTGTAATAAAGAAAAATAAGAAATCACAAGTTCCCCACTAAGGAAACAACACCCACAATAGTGATTGAACTATAGCGCACGCTCGAGTATAGTCATTGAAGTTTTCGTCATTTAGCAAGCTTCTATCCATGAATCTTCTCCAGACATATATAAGAGGAAACTGAAATGTCAATAATGTGTACGAGAAGCAGCTTAAGACACCATGCTCTGTGTATCACTCATGTGAACAAACTAACTACTTTTCATTCAGAATATCTTCAAAGGGATAAATTGGATGTGCGCCCAAGATACACCCAGCATAAGGCTAGTCGGTCAAAGAGAGTTTATGCTCAGGAAATATCATACGATGCATATCTGGTAATCAACAGTGAAAAGATGCAAGAATTTAGAGTATCTGATACTTTGTGCAATTAGAATGGAAGTTGAAAGCAAGTCTGTGATGTGTTGGATAATGTTTTACAATTTGGCTGTGCATCAGTTTGAACTGAAGTGAGTTTTTAGGATATTAGTTTTGGAGAAGCGAGTTTTTTGAAAAGTAAGTGAGATTCTTGTATTTGATTGTAGTTGAAAGTGTCTGAAAGTGAGTCTGAAATTTACTTTTTGAACAAAAAAAAGTTCCAACCAAACTGATACATATTTTTTGGCAATCAGTTCGCAGAGTGTTATTGTAAAGATTCAGATAACTGCATAGCTTGGAGTCAGTGAGGAGAAGATGCAAGGCTTAAAGTAGCTGATGCTTTGTGTATTTTACAAATTTGATCCTCAAGGAAATTTTTGCATTCACTTTTAGAATCTTGTCGTTGCACTGAACCAGATTAGCTTTCTTGATAGTTTATAACAGATACCTTTGTGCAAAGTGCAAACATGTTTCCTGTGGTGTCTTAGAAGACGCTCACATGCCATTAGCTATAATTTCCCAATCACCGAAGGGTTTCAGAAATTTGAATTTCGATAATGCCAATTATCTCAATAAGCTATAAGACATGATCCCGTGTACAAGCATTCACATATCAGATTCCACCGAAAGTACCACAACAGCTTAGCATAAATTACGAAAAATAATAGAATTATTAGTTCTGAAGTAATTCATCAGACTCACCATCATATAAAACCTAAAGAAATTACATGAAATTTATATCCTTACCCCAAAAAATAAAAATAGCATGAAACTATCTGATGGAACACGTGGACAACTAATAAGGAAAGGGCCACGTGTAAAATAATAAACACGTGTGGAATAATAATATTTTTAAGTTAGTTAATTATTTATCATCAATTTAACTGATGATTGAAGACCATCAAAGCTTGCTTGTAGGTTTTAACTTCTTCTTTGGTAAATTTAGTTTTGAGATTAGATATTACATATAAATAACAAGGCTTAATTAGCTTGCTGTTTTCCTCGTGTCGGCCATACGGAAAGAATTCAATCAACGAAGAAAGAAAGGAAGGTGAATGAATTACTTATTGATTTATGAATATTTTCTAGCTAGTGAAATTTGTTGACGGAAATTCTGAGGTGTAATTTTTTTCTTTCTCTTGCTTTTGTTACTACTAATTTTAGTTATTTTTCTTTTTGTTTAGGATTAACTCTTGTTGTGAATAGCTTGTAAAGTTGGTTTGATCCAATGGCAATGAATCATCTCCATCTGTTAAAACGTCAAATTAATAACTTTAGCTGCTCAGAAAAATCAATCCAGATAATGTTGATTGCTAAAAGAAGCATTTGATTTGGATGTGGGAAAAGGTTTACCTGATAAGAGAGGGAAAACGCAATTAATTATGTTATTCTAGCAATCGTGTTCATAGGGGGGATGGTGGGAGGGGAAGTCTTCCTAATCTTGGTTGGTAAGAATTTTCTTATCCATGCAGTTAGTGTTTTCTCCTGATGAAGAATTTTGTATGTTGATGATAAAAATCTTGTTATTCTGGTAATCCGTTTGTATCAATTATCATTATTAACTCTAGATCCTGAAGTTGAAAGCTGTATCGTGTATGCAAAATCAACTTTGTGTTGGTTCATCTTTCTGTAACATAAGAAAAAAAGTAGTTGTTCATCTCCAAGCCGTTCAATTCAATGCAAAAGAAAACAGAAATTGTTAAGCTATCTTACAGTTTCAGGAATCTAATTCCTTTATCTGTGTTGTTCTATTATTGTGGTTGTAGTAGACTTGTTATTTTCTCAAAACTCTTCTTTCCGAATTAAGACCAACATTGACATTGCTAATTGATTCCTTCCTCAAGCCAAGCATAACGCTTTCTTCATGTTCTCATGTAATGCAATTTTTACCTTTTTTAGTTCTAGTTTTTGTTTGTGGTGATTTTTCTCTGAATAATAGACAACTCCAAATTGGCTTTTTTTTAATAAAATATCCATCGTTGCGTCATAATAGTACAACTCATCGATTGCCATCTTGGATTTTATTTCTCTACTGACCGAGGTCATCTCCAGAAACATTATTCAGACCGCCAGTCTTTCTATTTTATTAGAAACTTTGGAGAAGTTTCTTTATCTCTTCTTTCTTGCGTCTCTGTTAACAATCATATCAAACTCTTCTAACATTAAAAGTAATCAAATAGAAGGAGGAAGAGGAGAAGCAATGGAAACTATAGAATGCAAAGGGAGCATCTACAGAATCATAAACTGTGCGTGCGATCTTCTGCTGTTGGAAGAAGACTTGATAGATGGTGATGATCAGGACTTGTGGGAGCTGGTTGGAAGGGAGCTCCGACTCAAATCAGCATTCTTGTATTGCGATCTCAATCAGATGATCTCTAGTGCAGTTGAAGAACACAAGCAAGTCCTCACTGATCTCGGCAACAGATTGTTTTGTCACTTGGAAGAGGTACTGCACAAAATCTTTCTATAGATTTCTCTTACAATTCAGTTTTAAGACAAATGGAAACTTGTTTGCTTTAAATTTCAATTATGCTATATTTACCATTACCTAGAATTACAAAGCTCTTGTATGTTCTTAAGAAGAAAGCAAACTAGCTTAGTTTTCTTTAACGGAAGCTCGGAGAAGTCGAAAACTTTCTGTTAATTTTGTTTAGCTGGTCGGTCAAGATCTGTGAGGTTGTTAGTCGTCCGGTGGTTACTTGTCTAAAAAATCAGAGCCCACTAGAATATATAAAGCAAACTGATAAGATTTGGACGGTATTATATATTAAAAAAGCATGAACTTCATGGAAGAAGGCACATTATACTTCGACATGTCTGCACCAATGTTCTCATTGTAATTTGACATGCTGGATCCTGTTACTTCATGGTGACAGAATATGCAGGAGCATATTACGTCTGAAATCTACGATATTCAAATAGAAGCCAAAATTCTTGTTTGGTCAGCTATGGCATGTTTGAATCAAATATTTCATTGCTATTTTTACACAGAAATTCCTTGCCTCCATCATGATTCGTGAACAGTTTTATTAATCAAAAGTTTTAGCATTGCGAAGAATTTTGAACTACCGGTTAAGTCTTCATAATGATAGTCTACAAATTTGTGTTTGATTGACTTCCAGCTTGGGCACGCGGTGAAGAACAGAAGCGTCTCTGTTGCCCAGGTCCACTACAATGACACAGCACTTGCATTGCAGGAAGTCATCGCTGCTTTCAGTACTCATCCTCATTAGTAGACGACTTTGTCAATGAGTGAAAAGAAAAAGAAAAAACATGACTTGTTAGAGTGCAGTGGTTATTAAATTGGGGCAAGAGCAGAGAGGCATTTGAACTGATTATGTACATACGGTAATTGAAATAAAGCAATCAATTTGTTCCTTGGTTATTGATTTCATCTGGCTGCATAATCCCAATGTTGGAAATAATATTTAGCTGATAAGGACCTGTGTATAGAAGTTTGAGAGAGAGAAAATAGTGATAATCATTAACAGTTATGGTGCCTCAAATCAATATATACATGGATTCTACAATTTTTTTCACTTATACTAAAATTCTAGCTAACATAATTTTTGACAGTGAGAAAAAAAACAAAAACTAGTGCACTGGCATATTTCATTGAAGATTAGGGAGAAATCATGTTCCTTCTTATGCTTTCGTATTCTTCAGAGAAGAGAAGAAAGCGACCAATATTTGATATCCTAATAATAACACTAAAAATGTATTCCTTTAGGAAAAAAAATAGAATATGGGGTCCGTGGGCGTTATCTTTTTTTTACGTGTTAATGAAAAGATAATAAAAATGGCAAAAATGGAACCAACCTCTAGGCTTAATCTTAAGCTTAATCAAGAGAAATAAATTGGATTAGAATGGACTTCAACCAAATTGATAAAAAATAATTTCTTCTCTATAATTGGTTATACCAGAGCAAATTGCGCTCAAAATAATTATGACAAGCAGTAGCTTTTCTCGATTGACATTGTCATTTTTTTCTAATAAGACGTATTTTAATTACATAAAAATAAATTTCGTAAAAATAAAATATACTCCAAAGTAGTATTCGGTAAAAATAAAGTTCAATTGAAAGTCGAATTCAGATTTGAAGTTAAAATATATGAAGTGTCAGATTTAAAATTCGTATGAAGAAAGTAAAGTTTGGTAATAATTAAAACATGAGCTAAGTCTAAATCATAAGAGATAGTACTGTCCAAAGAAAAAAATGAAGTCCCTTATCCTATCTATTGTATCCTTCAACTGTTTGCATAAAAAATGTTATCCATATCTCTACAGAACTACTACACACAAAGCGAGGAAATTCTTTCATGGCATTGGATTTGCAGCACTCTACCAAACTTCTCCCAACTTCCTACAGCAAAAGATCAAGTACCTTCTCCATGTATTCACTCAGGTTTTCTTGCAGTTTCCAGAATAACTTTAGTAGAAGAACAGCAACATCTGCAGCAACAGTTGGTCTAGCGACAACTTTACTGAGTTCCAGTCCTGCTATGGCTTTTGAGTTCAAGTTTGTCGCCCCGGACCAGACACCAGAAGAAGCAAACGCTGTCGCCAAGACACACGAAAGCGCTCCTTCATATAAAGCCTCTGATTGATTCAGAATGACGGGGAGAAGAACAAACAGCACTCTGAGAGAGCTCTCCTCTGCTCAAACAAGATCTTCAAACTATCATACAGTCTAAAGGTGGTAGCGAGAGACTGTATGCAGCTCATGAATCTTTACACACAGATATTCAACAGCATCACCAGGAAGGAATACATAATTCAGAACTTCAGCAGTGATCTTTGATTCATTGCAGATAATTCATGAATGCAGCTAGACTATGCAGCAAGAAGCAAAGATGCTCATTTGGTGCAGCAGTGCTACAACAACAATGCATAGAGTTTAGAAGAGATGCTGTCGAGAATATCATAAGGTTAAATCTTATGTTTCACTAGACAAGTATATACATGTATCAGTTAGAAAACAAACAGCACGCTGACTTCCTTGTTTCGAGCATCTCAGATAAGGAGCAAGGATTCTCATATTTATTCTATATACATTTGGATAACACTATGGACAAATGAATGCGTCTATAGTACCTGTTTCTGGATTCTCATCTGTGGAGAATTTCCTAGAGTACAAAATGGTGCTAGATTTGCATAAGGGCCTCATCTACAATCCGTTACGCTTTTCATGCAAGTTCTTGGATATCATGAAGCGCCTTGATCGGAGCTCACTTGTAATACCACCATAGAGAGGTTCAGAGCAATTTAAAAGTCTACATAAAAGTAAGTGAAAGTTTTGATCTGGAGCTTTGGCTGATCATTTCCACATGTCATGCTTGTGACAAAATCTTTTACATCCCTCTTCTGGTGGAATTTGCTTAGGGGGAGCTACATGCGGAGCATGTTCAGAAGGAAAATGTGTACTTACAAGTCAAATCAGTTCTGCCACACTCAGCATCCTGGCTCTTGCTTCAGGTTAATGGAACCGGGCATCCCAAAGATGTAAACCTAAAGAGGGGCAAAAAGAGGAAAAAAGAAAAAGATGAAATAACTAATGAATCTAGTTTTTTGTACCATGAGATATAAGTTTAATGTACTTAAAAAAAGTTCAATGAAAGTATACCTGACTTGTATCAGGGAGGAGGACGCTCATTAGATTCTCATTTAGTGCTACAGGGAGTGGAGGCATCTGGCTTGTCCCATTAATGCTGTGGGAAATTAACACTTGAAATACTAAGAAAGATTTTTTATCATCATAAAAAGGCTACTGGTAGCAAGGGAAAGACAAGTGCGAACTTTTACTAAAGTAGTTTGTAATAAAAATGGAACCAGATAAGAGATGCTCTTGTGAGATCAAATCCAAGTGCTGAGTACATACATTTATGTAAATAGAAGTGCATTTGTTGAATTTCTAAGACAT
Organism: Acanthochlamys bracteata; assembly: GCA_019914995.1. Classification (NCBI taxonomy): domain Eukaryota; kingdom Viridiplantae; phylum Streptophyta; class Magnoliopsida; order Pandanales; family Velloziaceae; genus Acanthochlamys; species Acanthochlamys bracteata. The sequence continues at coordinate 4,638,352 of CM034126.1, forward strand.
ATGGATGGCGTCATACCTACTAAGAACCGCCATAATGTTGTTTCTTGTGCGACAGAAGAGATCAATGTTATCTTGCAACTGCAAAGAGCGAGTAAAAGAAATTACATGAAATTGTTTTTAAGAAAGCAACACTAGCAATTCTGTATTGATTTCTTTGAAGTCAACTTTATATGATAGAACTCTGAAAGCACAATAAATCAAAACTGATAACCAGAATGGAAACATGAGCTTCAAACCTTGAACGTGGCAAGATTAGCTGCGATTCTGTTAAGAACTTGAGCATTTTCATTCAGAAGATTTCGTGTTGCATTATCTAATGCTGGGACTACTGAAAAACAAAAAGAGTAGGCTTTCAAAGTACAGAATTGGAAACCTGACTTGACAAGCAATTACAAGGATTAAAAGAAGAAAATGCTTTATCTATGGGGAATGCTTTATACATAAGTAGCACCTATAAGCATTGAACATTTGAACTACTAAGAAGAATTTATCACATCCATCAACAATGAACAGTTGCCTATAGAAGAAGTATTCCACATAGATATTACTATAAGAATCAAATTAGACCGCATAATGATAGCATATACAAGAAAAAGATTTCTATCATCAAAATTATAATGGCATATATTAAAACCAGGTTATAATGCTAGAACAGTGACTTAATAGCATCCAATGGTAGTTAATTTGAGCATTCAAACCCAAAAGTGCTGTGCATGGATCAGGTAGCATCTCCATGTGCATGTGCTCTGTCTAGAAAGCTCACTTTTCTCCCTAAGTCCATCAAAGCTCATTGTGCTCCATCATACCTTTGGGCAGTAAGCCAACAGATAATGCTTTGTTACAATATATACTAAAATGCATGTTACCAGTCTAAGAGAAGCCTAAACTGCTTATGATACCTGGAAAAACTTGTTTTAAGAAGTAATCTATGATGACAACTTGAGGACAACATCTACAAAATCTGTAGGAAACTAATGTTCTGGACATGCACATTTTAGTTTTTACTACTTTATCACTAAGATAGTAGTATAGTATGGCTTATTTATTGAAGCAGAACACATGTTTCTGTAGTAAACTAGCAGAGGAAAATTTTGAGACACTGACCTTCATATGGAAATGTATTATGCTGGTTCATCTGATGCATGATTAAAGGATAGGTAGCCGTACAATCAGGTGTAACTGTACGCATCATTGCTAATGAGGACTCCACAAGTTTTTCCTGGACCAACATTTTGTAGTTAATGGATGTCAATATATCAAAACAAAGAACTGCAAAGAAACATATTAGTGCTTCATTACAAACATCATATGAGAAATTCTAACCAACTACAATTTTAAAATCTATTTACTAAAAAGATCTTTCCTATCGGAGTCGAGTGATAACTAAGGGAAGTTTAAATGATAAGAAATGGGAAGGAAAAAAGAGCATAATAATTCTAATCGAAGACGAGTTTTGAGTGCCACTAAAAGTTCAACCTCTTCAATACACTCCATTGCTGGAAAAGTAAAAGGCTGGATCTCTCTTGATAGAAAATTCTCATTCATTCAAAAGAATGGAAATAGTGGAGAAGAAAAAGAATTTCTGGCAAAAGTTCTATACTAGGTGCCTTTCTGCTTTCTAATAACAACACGCCAAGTGCTTAAAGAACAAAAACATGCCCTTGGCAAACTGAATAATAAGTACTTCAGAAGACTACCTCAATATAGAAAAAAGAGGTATGCAGACAGAACACTGCCAAGGATAACTCATGCTAGCCTGGCAAAAATATTATTTGGCTTCAAACAAGGAAGAACAATGCTGAAAAAGCAACAAACAAAGTATCCAGGGAACGAGGTGTTTCGGATACGAGAACTAAATAGCTTATAAACAACTTTGTAAAGGATGAGAGTAAACTACTATACCTTCCTGTCTTTGATCTTCTTTCCTGCAAAATATTCATCATGTTTTCTCCTTTTCCCGCTCTCCTTCTTCTGTATGGTTGCAATCATGCTATCAAACACATAACTTGCTACAACATTAAGTAAATCTTTGTGGTCTCAAGAGGATGTCATGTTTGAATTCACTCTAAACATCAGGTACATGTAACAGCAATAATGTTACAGAATAACATAGTTTAATGTCACTCACTGGCTATATAATTTTAGGCAACAACAAGATATACATGGTACTTACTGTCATCCATCGACACCTCAATGCAACATCTCTCACAGTCTTGTTGCTCAGCATAGCTGCTATCTTGATATACTTCAAGATAGCAGGTTGATCTGAAAGCCTAGAATTTTAACACCGGTATAATATGTAAGGGTAAAAGTGGAAGACTGCATGTTCATTTGTGAGAATGTATACAACATGATTCTTGAAGAAACAAGAATAAATCAAATAGCAAAAACCGGATACATGAGTCCAATATAAATTACAGCACAGCTTTTTTCTGGAGAGGTAAGCTAAATAAATCAACATTCTAGTATTAAAGGAAAACAAAAGTTATAAACTTATTAATAGAATTAAATTGCATGTCTAGACAATTAAAAACTTGTAATATCAGTTGCATAGTGCAAATAGAATCTTAACCATAAGTTCGATTGTCCACTTCTGTTTTCCTAAATTTTTCCTAAAGAAGCATGCTAGCTATGCAGAATTTGTAATAGTTTAGTTACAATATCAAACTCAGAGAAAATTAAGTTAAGTAAGCACAAAAAGCGAGAGACTTTGATGTAAAAACAAAGAAGAAGGATAATCTACTTGATAAGGCCTTCCTTCAAGATGGCTTGCTCCTCGTACGACCAATCCACAGCAAGCCCTGTATCATGCTTGAGGCTTGGGCTGGGATCAAGAAGAACATTTCCAGAACTTCTGGCAGGAATGATCCCAGACGTACTAGTCATCATGCCAGGATTTGCAGTCGCTACCAATCCAGATGTGCCACTCATATTGTCCAACGAATTCATCCCAAAGGGAATGAAAGCTGCTGTGTTGTTCACTGCATCTGACTGGAAGGAGACGACATGATTATCATAGAAGGACGAGGGCAGAACCCCTTGATGGAAGCTCATGTTAGAGTCTGCAGACATCTGGTTGTAGTCACCAAACAGTCATAAAGAGTACAAGGTTGGCAAGATTATCTAGCTTTCAACCAGTAAACTGGTTCTTCTCTTAAAGTTCACCAAGGACTCAATATTCCCAAAACCTCTTGAAAGCGATAACAAAATCAAAAGGAACAATTAGATTTCATATGTATCCTCCAATACCTATCGATTAGAGCTTTACAAAAGTCTCTAAGGACCATTGTTTTTCAAACCCTTACAAATTAAGTTCAAGTAACCAAATAATGCCACAACATATCTTCAAATATCGACAAACTCCAATACTCAGCATCTCAACAGTGTCTGCAACCACAGCTGCCATAAAGTTCTGCACTGATCCACTTAGCTGAAGCCAGAATAAGCAAATTCCTGTCGCGTCCCTAAAACAACAAATTCACTCAAGCACAAATATTTCTACAAGAATACAAACTCTGCACTACATGTTTTGAAAAATACATTTGGTATCGTAAAATACTTATTTGGTACTGTTACCAAGCTGAAGAAGGTCAGTTAAAGCAATTGGTTTTAGAACTACGGAATTTGACAAGGAATTTCTTGAACCCAACACCAAATAAGGGTGCGTTTGTTTTTGCTTTTTTACGATAAAACTTTTCAATTTTTTATTTTATATTTTTTAATATATATTTTATAAATATTTAAAAATTTAAAAATATAAAAAAATTTTAGATAAAAAATGTAATAAAAATTTTTTATTACATATTTTTTTTTATTTTTTTAAAAGTAAAAAAATAGAACTTATTTTTTTTTAAAATAAAAATATTTTTTATTTTAAAAAAATTTTATTTTATAAATAATTCAAATTTAAAAATAAAAATATTTAAGTGAAGTTGGGAAAGCAAAATCATATAGTTAAAAAAATATACAAAAGATTTCGGAAAAAAAAAAAAGAAAAGAAACCTCTTCTCGTTTCTGCAGTTGTTTACTTGGATTCCAGCTCTTTCTTTCTTTATGTTTCTAATAACCAAAAAAAAAAAAAAAAACCAACTTCACTCAGAAAGCAAACTTTTTTTTTCTCAAATCCCATAACTTCAAAGATACAGCTATTCTCAAGCTAGATAAACACCATTTCTAAGCTTTTGAGTATCCAAAAATGACAATCTTGAGAAAACCACGTTATGTGAACCCAGTTCTAAATATCTGATCTTGGTAAAGCGTCATAACAACTAAAAACGACAGGATAAAAAACTCACCCTCTAAATTATCTCCTTCAATAAATATACACAACCAACTTCTTCTTCTTCTTCTTTTCTTGTTCTTGTTCTTGTTGAGCAAGAAGACTGTGAATTTGCCTCAAGTGGGAAGGCAGAGGTGAGGAAAGAAGAAAAAAAGGGAAGAAAAGGTTTGTGCTTTGCAGCAATAAATAACAAACTTGAACAAGGAGAATTATAGGAAGTTGTTCTATTGGGTTGAAGGAGATCTCTCTCTTGGTGGCGGGTGTGGATCCCAATACCAGCATTCAGATGCCAATTATTATTGGATGCTTCTTTTCTGCATTAACTCACCCTTCGTCTTCCCTTTCTTCTCTTCCCACCATTACCACTCACCAGTTTACCAATCCTCTTTTCTCTTAATACTAGCTTTTCAAATTATAGAAATTTGGAAAGACAAGAAATTAAGCAGGAAATTCAAGCAATGTGGTCAATAAGGAAAGGGAAAGCATTGTTGCTGTTGTATTGATTGAACAGCTATTCTATTATGCGATCTAACTTAGCTAAGAACGTGTTTCATTTTTTTTTCCAAATCATTTTTTGTTCAAAATTTTATTTTGATTTTATTACAAAAACAGCGACCACAACAAGTCTTTATTTTACTTGCTTAGAATTGACTACATAAATTTATTTTCTTTGTTCAGTTTATTTTATTACATACAAACTTTTTTAAAAATTATTGTAAAATTAATTCAAGTATAAAAATTCAAGCTTATTATTAAACTACATTTTTAAATAACTCAATTCTTATGAAACCGTTTTATTGCAACCAATAAATTTTAACTTCTGGAGCCACTTAATTTTAGATTTTCATTTTTTTCTTGTTTTTTACTCCCTACTTCAGTCATTATCTCTAAAAAAGAGAGTTATTATGCCTTCCCCTATAAGCTTTTTCAAGAATACTCATTCTAATTTTCACTAGCTAAATAAGATCTTTTATTTAGAAAAAAAAAAGAAAAAAACTCAGAAACAAAGCTTCAGATTTTCAAGAAACTAACTTTTTTTTAGGAATTCTTGTTTTCAGTAATACTTAATTGGTATACCATTCAGATTTTGCTACTACACTCCAGATTTTTCTGACTACTTCATTTATATATATATATATATATATATAAGTTTCATTGTTTTCTTGTGGTGCTTGCTGGTCACTGCTGATCCCACTTTTTAATTCTTTTCCTTTTGTAAAGACAAACAAGCTGGTTTGTGGGCCTAATTTACTCTTATTTTACCAAAATGCATTTTGTTTCTTTGAATAATAAAAGAAAATCTAGTAGTAGATGTTCAAAAATGCTTAAAATAAATAAACTAAAGTTTATTTTAAAATTTTGGAAAAACGAATTTTATTTAAAATTATAAAATATATATAATTTATCTATAAAACGTGATAAAAATATCAAATTTTGTCATCTAAATGTAAAATAGTAATAACATAATGCTAGATTCTAAAATTTTTAAAAGCAAATAATTACATAATTAGAATAACCTACGTTGAATAAACTGAGTAGTATTTTATGTTATGCTATAATACTTTGGTCACTATTATAACTAAAAAGTTTATAACGTAAGTTGTAAAACAATGATTATAACTTAAAATACTGCTCTAGCTTTAACTAATCTCTTGTATATATATGAATTAATGTAAGTAATTAAATTTGATGCATTAGGAAACTACCTTAGAAGTCTATTAGGTCCCCAATCTAATGAAATATTTTCTACGCCAATTATTTTAAAAAAATTGTTCTACCTAATATGCACAAAGAGTTATTGACATAAAATTAGTGACTAGTTTCGAAATTTCTTGAAAAATACTTTTGAAACAAATAACAATCTCACTTGCGTAGTAAACATTGGTTAATGACCACATTAAACATAGGAGTTGTTGAATAGTGTTTAAAATTAAAAAAGTTTAAAAATTTTGAATTCTTTTTAAAATACAAACCTTTTAATCTTAAAAAATTATTTATATAAAAATCATAAAGCACCATATAGTTGTACTTTTAAAAAATTTTAAAACTATAAAATTTATTTAAGAAAAATAGTATGATGAATTGAAATAGAGTGCGAAACGGACGTAGTAATGATCCACGTTTACGGTACAAGGTTTTGTTTTGTGTTCGTTTTTTTAATGAAAACAACAATCAATCGTACGTCGTTGGAAACTTCAGTGATTTTAGGTTTTCTTTTTCCTTTTTTCTTGTGTATAGTGTTAACTATTAGAAATGAAAACTAAATTTAACTGCTGTTTTTATAATGGCCAGTGTAATAATTACAGTCATTAATAAAAGGTTATAACAATTTTGTTTCAATAAAATTTTAAAAAACTTCATAATTTTGCATAACATTAATGCCTGTTCATGCTTTATACCTAACACTTCCAAACCAAAATTAATTAATAACAACCACTACACAATAAAACAATCTAAAAACATTAATTTTGAAGTTCATATTATTATATACTCAAACTAAGTTGAAGCTACAGTGGTTTTGTAAGTACATGAGGCAGTTGCATTAAGTACCATAAAAGGCTAACATGTCTCTTTCTTTAAATTGAAAGAAATTGAATTCTTCATCATCATCATTATGCTAACAAGTGCTTGCTAAGCTGGAATTTGTTAATCAATTCTTCTCTTAATTATTGGCATTTTGATTTTGATTGACATATGTTTATAAAATTATATATATATTCTCATGCAACTATTGGTGACTCATTATGAGCTTAATAATTCTACAAGACAAATCTCAAGAACATATTTCCTTATTGCACCAATTTAAACTGCTTATAAATGATTTAAAAAGTGAGTAAAATTTTATATTTAATTATAGTAGAAGACAAATCTCAACTTGAAAAACAGATTCAATCACGTAAAAGAAAGAAAATAAATAGAAGAATAATAATTACACATTGTTATTAAATGTAGTTATTACGAATATTATGATATTTTTGAAGAAAATAAAACCAAGTATATCCAAAGTTCTTTTGATTATTGTTCTTGAAGCAAGTGCCACATTGGAAGGAGCACCGTGCAACTACCCAACAGAAAGTAGATACCTTTATCTCCATTTTCTTCTCTAAATTTTCTTTTTCGGTTTTTTTTTTTCTAAAAAATAGAAAGAACAAGCAGTAGTCTTTTAAGAGATATATGAATTACTTAAAAGAAAAAGTCACAACTTTTCATAAGAATCTTAATTAACATTAGGTCCAAAAACAGAATCCTTAATAACATTGCGCAGGCTCTTAAAGATACAAAAACAAAAAGACACCAGCATCATATTCATAGCACTAGTGCATTTTTGGAAAACACCCCTTTAATTGAAAAAGGTAAAAAAGTGGAATCATTTTTTATTTCTTAAAAAATAAAAAAGAACCAGTCAAATCGAGTAACACAAGACAAACTTAACGTGTCATTTACTGAGGGGCGAATATTACAACCAACGAATGACACTTTGCAGTATTGATTGGTTGCTCTGTTCTGGACGCAGTAAAGCCCAACAATGGAAAACCTTAAGAGTTTATTTCAATTTTACAAACTTACTTTATTTCGACCAAATTTCAAATTTATTTAAATTTCTATATTTCAATTTATTTTTTTTTTACAAAACTCACCACTTTAAGTGAAAGAGATGTTTTTTAATTAAAAAATAAACATTCCTGGTAGCGCTAAGATTTTTTGTTAATCTTGCTATTAAACTCATCCGAACATTTCATAAAAAAATAAATACGGAAATACATATGCAAACGGTACACATTCACATAAACTTCTTTTATTGTTAAATAAAATATGTTTTAAATTTTCTAGACTACATCGAATTAGTCATTTTATATTTTAGGAAATTTTCTTCTATCTTAATAATCCCATTTCTCTTTTTCAAAGAGATTTTCGGCTAAGGAAAAAAAATGAAAAGCAAATGAGAAAAAACCTGAAAGTACTGCAGCAGTGATGTCCACTCATGTTCCTCTCTATGAAATTCTTCGTTCACTTCTTATCTAAAAGTAACAGATAGATTGAAAACAAGATTATAAAAAGAAATGGTGAACATTGAGGAGCGAGTGCCTTCCCACCAGTTCAGAAAGATTGTTTTTTAAAAATATTTTTTTTAAATAAAAATATTTTTATCTAATTTAATAAATAAGTTTTGTTTTTTTTATAAATAATATAAAAACAAATAATAATAAGATCATATAAAAATTTATATTTTTAAAAATTTTAAATTTATATCCAAGGAAATAAATCTTCTGTATTCACAAAGGCACCAATGATCACTCAATTTTAATTTCCATTTCTTGCGAAATTATACAAATACGACTAAATAAAGCATGAAATATGTTCTAATAAGTTTTAGTATATATATTGACTATATGAAGGTTCGAACTTACAAAATCCCTTCTAAAAATGATTCTTCTTTTTTATTTGTAGTGGTCCATATTAAGTTCCCATCACAAACAGCACAGACCAAGGCACACTTTATTTAATGGCTTGGTTTTAGTGCCAGATTCTGCTGCTTAACGTATGGATTCCCTTGTCCTTTCTTTTAATGCGTTTGCTTTGGCATCTACTCTACTTAAAATATTAGTCACTACTATCTAAAGCCATTTGATTCCTACTTAGCCCTCTGTGGTGAAACAATTTAAAGTAGGAAGCGGAATAAGACACAAGGTGAGATAGATGTAAAGAGCATTGCTGAGAACTATCCAAACTTTTTGGTCTCGCTCTTTCTGTAATGAAAGTAACGTTGATTTCATCATGGAAGATAGCAACAACAAAACTTCATTCATACTTCACCGGTTTTTGCATTAGTATCAACTAAAATGCTAATACCAAACTCTTAGCATCTCAAATCATAGAATGTCCGCTTACCCCCCATGCTAGCTTTAATATGTCCTTTCAAAAGAAGTACTGCAATGCTGTTACAGCATGTCTTTATACTATGTATATATGCGTGCATGCAATTAATATATGGATTTCTAAAGTGATTCTTGGTTGAAAGGTTTAGCACATTTCAAGTTGCAACGAAAAAGTCTCTATAATACAAAGACATGGAATCATGAATATATGTTATAGTCCCTCCCACATGTAAAAAAGCTTTGAATGTCAACCACCTAAGAGGCATTTTAGTGAAAAGTGTTGTGTTGGAACCCACTAACAACTCACACAAACCAAGTATCCCACATGGAAAGATTGCGCTCTTGTCTCCTTGTTAGGAAGGCATCAGCCAGCCAGCCTACCTTCTTTCTTCATTTTATTTTTTCATTTGCCACCTATATGTTGCATTCGATTGGTTAGCTTCGTTATATTCCCTCCTCGCATCCGCTTTACATGAGTGATAGACAAGCAACGAATTATCAACTCCTATTGTAATTCCTGATGTTTAATTTGAAACTCGAACCTGCCCACTTAAAGCTGTACAGCGAGATTTATATTGATCCAACTTCTTACAGAAGCTGCAAGCTTAGCTTTCAAGTCCACATTAAATTGCAACAACCATAGCATTACTACGATTATTATCTACCTGTCCTATTGCTATGGTTCTCTATGGCCATTCTTCACCAGTTTTTCCTGAATAACAGATATTTTGCAACAAACTCAAGTTCGATACTTGCCCTCCTTTCTATACCATCAAACAACGGTATCTTTATTTTGCATTTTTTCTTTGTTTTGTTTAATTGTTTACCTTTTCTCTATTGCTTTTACCAGTAAAACATAAAGAAATGGTAACATACAAAGGGGCAAACGATTTACCTGAGGTCTAGGAACCTAATGCTGAACAGCTGCAGTCAACACCATCGTGCACCCTAGCTGCACTTCAGAAAGATTCCGGGTGATTAACGAATAGTTACATCCAAGAACTGGTTGACAGCAGAATCATAATTTAAGGTCATAGGAAAAATCTAATACAAACGCAAAACCATATGTGCATCAATATAACAGTGCAAACTATTTAAGGAAAAGCATGTCCGGCAAGAACCAACTTGTTAACATCATGCTCTAACTCTTAGCACGAGTAAGATTCAATGCTTGGGAATACTACAAGCAAGAAACAATTAGGCATCTGCAGAAAGATGATACAACTATACCTCCACCCAGCACTAAGCAAGATTTTGTAAAGTTCCTGCAATTGGGCAGACGCATCGGAAAGCAGATACAGCAGCGCTGCCTGTTCATTGCACGGAACACAGTTGATTAACAGTAAACCAAAATCATAAAAGAATTATGTCCACTAATTAGTAGCGTACATTGGATGGCTTATATCATCTTATGGGGACCATACAAATTGATGATTCTCAATTCCAGAAACCACAGAGCAGAATGACGAAACAAAGCAAAGGAATCTGACACAAAGATCTTTCATAGATTTCACTCAGATGACAGGAACCAAACATGGTCCAAGATGGAAACCAACATTTTCCCTTCAAGTCAGGAAGAAGCCAACTAATTCCAGGTGAAGGTAAACAGAAAAAAAATGCTTGAAACATGAACAACACAGGCTAAGCCCCCAGCCCCAGAAGGATGTTAAATATTACACTTCAAGGATGACTGAAACTCGAGCTATGCACAAACGAAACAATCATACAACCAAAATCAGATACCTCCATAACTAACGAAGTTACAGCAACCACATCCGGTCCCTAGCAGAAAGAATGGCTACGTCCAAAATTTTGCCCACGAACACATTTAAGAAGGGTTATCAATGTAAGCAGGAAATAAATGATAGACCACTTACATATCAACTAATCAATGCAAATGACAAAAGAAAAGTTCACCTAGACTAAAGCACATGCCATGTCTTGAAGGGAGATATACAACATTGAAATTCCTAGTAAAAAGTCTACAGGAATTGCAAATGCCAAGGGTTGAACTTTTAAAATGAATGAAGTAGCAAATGTATTCTGGTGAGACAAAACAAATCCCAGAATTTAAATAATATTCCAATCTTGTTTGCCATGTCCAGAGCATCATTATCTGGAGTCAATCTCACACATGCCTTCTTAGTTCCGTCGGGTCTGTTCCATAATAATGATTGCAGACATGAGAAACAAATTTCAAGATAATCATGTTAAAACTGAGATTTCAAGGACCATAAAAAATGAAAACCTATCACTAATCCCACTGACCTGTGACACTTTTAAAGCTCATGATAATATACCTAATCGAAGTGTTTACTTTCCAGGCTGAATCTCATACATCTTTCTGACAGCATCTTTGATTTATTCTTATCAGATCTTATGTCAACAATGAAAACCAAAGTGTTGTCATCTTCAAATCTTTTTCATTTGATTCAGTAGTCAGTAGGTACTTGAGTATTTGGTACCGGTCAAGCCTGCTCCTTTGGGGTGCGTTAAGTCAACGGTACTTGGGATTTCTTGGCTTCTTCAGTGTTTTTGGTTGATGAAATGTAACAACCGTCCAAATCTTCTTGGTCATCTCTTTAAAGATGAAGACCTGGTCATCACAGCCTTTGCAACTTTCTCAGCCAGAGCTTTTCCATCAGGCTTTTTTGCAGCAGCTGATGGACATAAAGCACAAAGAAATCAGTTAGAACTGTAATAAGCATGAACTGAAAATTACAATAAATTATGTTAATCGTAACCATCAACACAATGAGAACAAAAAACAAACCCAAGTTCCAGAAATACGTCTCTGCGCACTGACTCTCACCGGAGATGACTAACCGTAACCAATATCAAGATGGAAGAAACCTAAGCAGCCCATTCTAGAAATTGTTCTGGTTACTTAATTCTGACTCTTGTGAAAAGTGCGTATACCTACTCAACTCATAATACTTGTGTCCTTTTCATGCTCACATTTACTTTACTAACACTTTTCCTTGTAATGAGTACTAGGAAACTTTTGGATGAAATTAACAACAGTAATGTACAGACACGATAAATAGTTCAAGGGCTGGGTACATTCTCATTGAGGACGCCATAAACAAAACGGAAATCCAGCACATGACATCTATGGAACTCAAGTACATGACAAGTGCAAAACTTACGAAAACCTACATTTGAAAAATCAAATCTAGCTATTATCTAACAATATAAGAGAAAGCTTGAGCTTGAAAAGATTTTCAAATATAACAATAACGGCTGATTGTAATGCGCTTAAACAAAAAAGATAACAGGGGGATGCTTCTAACTATTGATACTGTTTCAATAATAACTTAGATTGGAGTACAAATCTTTCTCTAAAGGAGATACTAGGTCAAATTTCTACCTTTAGCTGGTGGTGCCATCAAAAATTCTGAACCCAAACCTGTGAAAGTAAGTGATGTCAGCTGCTGGAAGTTAACATTATAAAAACATTTCGTTTATATTGAAACAAAGAAAGAATAGCATAACAAACATTTTCCAAATAGGGCCAATTAAGTCCAATTAAGTCTTTAAAACGATACTAATTAGGACATGTACAATACCTATGTCAGAGAGCATGTACAGAGAAGGATAAACATCTACTTTTCATGATCAACAGCTTGTGCCAGTTTAACAATTGATAGAACTACATAATTCTCTCAGCATCAACTAGCAAGCTTAAATTGCTTAATACATGGCACAACTTATCTCATCATGTAGTATTGCATGCAAGTCACTGACACTTTTGACAACGTTTCTTGCTAAGAATACATGGCACAAATTAAAGCATGTGGCATATACAATGAACTAATGCAATGAACTTAACCTATCTATACGGAATTAACCAGCACTTCTATTTTCGAAAGCGCAACTGCTTGATGGTAAAATGGCACCGGTTAGCAGTGTGCCAGCACCACAAACTAACCAACAACGTAACTACCTTCTAACGAAAAATGGATGACACTGATCTCCTGAAAAAGTAATAGAATCTAATGATAGAAGTAACATCACATTATACATGATTTCTCCAGCCAAGAGCATCGAAATATCCAACTAAAAACAGGTACTAAGAAGCAAACATTTCTAGACGTCACCAAAAAAAAAACTGAACCAGCGCGAAAATTACAAAATCGCAAGTTTAAGCAAATAATCAGAGAAATTAACCAAAGAGGAAAGAGAGAAACACAGATCTAAACCATCTCTCCACTTTCAAACTGTAACACACCAAAAAACTAACAAGAGCATATCTCTAATAACATTTACAACTATTTAAGAAATCGAGTTGAAGAACTACCGTCGCTATTGAGGCAGCGGAAACTGAGTCAAAATATGGATTTTGGGGATGGAATCTATGGCAGTTTTAAATGGCGGGAAAAGAGTACAACCAAGTTCGAGATCCTTCGGTTCGACGCAGTGAAGCAGAAACCTTGGAGGCTGCAAGGGAGTAGTAATACAGTAATACGAACGGAACCGAAAATGATCAGGTACACCCTTCAGAACTCAATCGACCCAGTAGAATGATTAACGGGTTCGGATTTTAAGTGATGGAAATTCTACTCCGAACCGTTAGTAAAATTAAGAAGGGATATTGTTGCATGTACTTGCACCACTACCGGACGTATATAGGACGGATCCGTTTACAGGGACGCTTTGCACAGCCAGCATATACAATTTCACTTGACTAACATAATTCACTTCATTGCAGTACCAGGTTCTTAGTCGATCGCTCACCACAGATGAAGAAAACACAAGAAGGTAAAAGAAAATGCCAAGTTATGTCGATGCTTTTAGTCTGTATAGATCATCCTACAATGTTTGTTATAACAACAGGTCATGTTCAGCAGAGTAACATGAGAATACTTGTACGATGGCTCATAGTCTCTATGTACGTATTAGCACATGCTCTCAACTAACCTTTGTAAAAGGCTTTAAAAATGAAAACCACCAATGATTTCCATCACGAACTTCCTCAGACAGTTCCTAATGTATTATTTGCTTTACCTAACACAGGGGCCTAAACCCGATTCATTCTCAGAAATTCCATAGAAGATGCCACTCAGTGCAAATTAATATACCACATTCTAATAGACCCGGTAACTTTTCCTAGCAGGAACCAATCCCTGCTGATGAAATGCTCTGATCGAACCACACCGATAAAAGCAGTGCTTGAGCTGGCTGCATTATCAGCTGTGCTGCTTATCATCTTTGATCGAATTGCTATGGCCCTCAGACTGCAGTGGACGATTCAAGGCACGGCAATGAGGACAGAAATATGTTGTGGTAGAAAATTGCTCCTTCTCGACCACTCCTGCAGAATTGGCTTTCAAGTCAAGTAAAATCAACAAGAACAACCTAAAATCGATTCAAAGCCATAGAAGTAAGAGTACCATTGTGCATGTGACAGTTCCCACAAATGAGCGCAGAACATTGTGTCAAATCATAATTCCTAAGCAGACGACAAATCCATCCGCCATCATTAAGTGCTGGACCTGTATAATGTTCAACCACCTTCGGACACATACCTTCAGTTTGACCAACAGTACCAGATTTTTTGGAATCTTGATCAGCTCCTTCTGTCAAAATACAGCTGCCACCTCCTTTTTTTGTGAAGTGTTGTTGCTTCCTATTACGGAGCCCATCTGTATTCACTAACTTGACGCCATTACTTTTTATTGATGTGGTATCCGATTTAGACTCATCCCTTATGGACACTTGCAAGCCAGATTCAGCGTCCATCTTAGCTGCCAAAACAGCCACAGCTGCAGCCTTTGCTGCTGGATCAAGATCATATTGCTGATATGAGAAGAAGACTTCACGTTAATCAGTTAATCAACAAGAATGATCTCCAGACGAAGTCACAAAGAGATATAGGATTTCAAAAGCATGCAATAATCAGTAAGTGAAGAGCATGCTAGAAATTTGCCAACCTGAATAAGCTGCTGCGTCAAGTAATAGTTTGTTTTTTCTTTAAGCTCATCAATCTTGGCTTTCCTCTCAGTACGCAATCTCTCCAGTGTTTTCTGGTCCATCGTATCAGCTACAAAGATTAAGGTTTCATAAAATTCAATTAGCAGAAAGGGTGGGGTCATCAAAAAAGTATGTAACATTACAAGCAAGTGATTCCAGTTATTTCAAATAGAATCTACCGATTAGTATATGATGGCACTATTTAATATTTCTAATCCACACCATGCTCAATCTAGCTTAATTCCAGCTTAATCTAGCTCTTCTCACTTACCATAAATTGCAAAATTTTTGAGAATGGTTGGTGATCAAAACCAAGAAAAATTTGCATCCTGTTCTAATTTACATTCAAAGAGAGTATGGTAACTGCAACATTATTACTCTTCCATATTACAAATATAAGAGGACTATGGTCCCGATATAAATGCGGAAATAAATTATGTATAACTTATGTCAAAATTGGGCGCTGGGAACTGCTAGTTGTACAGCTTCCAAGTATCACGAATGTCTAAAGAACATGAGCTGTCCAAACTGACTTAAGTCGAACAGTAATCCTGCATGCTAAAGAACTTGGTAAAACTAAATCCAAGTTAGGAAGCTTATCAAAAGATTAATAGAGAGATGTTAGTTGCTTAATGTAATGATTAAAGTAAAACATAATGGCATTCAAGAATATGCATAGTTGATTCTAGCTAGTGAATTTGGAACTTAACTGTCATTACTAAACAATTTGTTGATAAATGCAAAAGGGAATCTAAATTCAGTGATGATTTGAAAAGAGAATGGCGATCAATGCGAGAAGCAAACCTTATCCTACTAAGGTGTTCATAAAAAAGCACATGGCATAAAATGACTTATGTAGCGAGCCTACTTAGTCAGATGAAAATTAATCATTGATATTGCAGTATACTATGTGCTGCATCACAAATAACGACCATACAAAATAGGAATGTGGCAGACAATTCAAAATGGAAGTATTCTATTGGCAAACTCAGAAGTACTGCCTTATAAATCAGACTGCAGAGTTATAGAAGTCATAGTATCTTATGAACAGAGCTTCTAGAGAAATGGCTACATACTTTACAAAAGCAACCACTGAGAATCATGTTATGTGAAAATAAAGTACAATAACTATCATGAAGAAAGCAAAAAACTGAAGTCAACAGTACACATAGGCAACCAATGGTCAACAGGGGTACCAAACAAAACTTAGTACTTACAGATTCTACTGAGACTTGCAAAGGTTGAGTAGCTCAAGTAGGATAAAGCTGGTATGAGAAACGTAGGCAGAACATGCAATGCCCTCTTTTCCCAGGTCACACCCTCCGATCTAGTCATTGCGATAGCATAAACCACTGCAACCATCTGAAGTGTCAACAGTTATGATCCAAGCTATCACCTCAGATCTAGCCTCATAGATAAAATTATGTTATTACAAACAAGCTTAAAGTAAGATTATATTTAACTGATCTTAACATTGACATCAGTGTACAAATTTACAAGTATAAATACCAGTATTTTCATAATAAGTTCAACAAAACTAGTAATGCAAGCAAATAGCATAACTGATAGACTTTCATAAGAGTTGCTGACAAGTACGTGATACGCTACCGAGAGCATTAGCTATGCAGGACACTTAGCGAAGTTAAAAGAAATCATTATCTGCTTGACAATAAATGATAGCTTAGCTTGATTCAGGTTATTAGTAGGACTAGATAACCATTCTAGCACTTTCCATGAACAAGTACGACTAGATATTTCTCATTATAGAAATGAGATCCATTTTCCAAGACAGTTTCAAAGCTACTACAAAAAACATGAAGCAAGCTGTTTAGCTAAATTGAAGAGCTACTTCCATTAGTTCCTGAATTTCTAAAACGTTCTTCCATGATCAACTCAAGCTCTGCCATTCAAGGTAGATGAAAAGCTGAATTGCAGCTATAGCAGTAATAAGAACACAATTTGATTAAACTACACTGGGCTATATTTATGCATCTACAGTCAAGTAGGATCAAGAAATTGTAATTATATTTACATAAACGAGTTAAATGAAGTTCCTTTTTAAATGAAAATAAGTCATGTAACAACAAAACACCAAGCTAAATTAATCTTAATAGCCGGCTTAAGATATCATACTCTACATTGTCACATCGATTCAAACATGCCAAATTAATCTCAAAACGCAAAACTAACTAAAATGGTCATGGTGATAATAGTACCCGATAACAGTTACACTAGTCACTAGCCCCAAATATATTCAGTCAATCTCAGTATTCAAAAGTTTAAAAAAAACACCTCAGCGATGACGGAGACGAAAAGCAGGTATCGCAGAAGTCGGCGGAAACGTTCCGCGCGGCGGCGCATTCGAGTTCGGAGTTCATTCTCCTTCCTGGTGAGGTACTCCAACCGTTTCTCGTAATCACCATTACTGCTACCCCAACCGAAAAACAACTTCCATAACCGCCTCAAACACCCTAGTTTTCCGTTCTTCTTCTGGCTCTTCTTTTCCACCTTCGCTTCCTCTTTCTTCTTCATCTCATTCTCACTCTCACTGTCCTTGGATTCGTCGCTCGACATTGAACTGAAACCGAGTTGAATTGAATGAATCAAACAAGAAGAATGTTTCAATCGATCGATTGATTTGATTGATAGACAAGGTAATGAAATTCGCTTGCTTGATAGATCGGGGAAAGAAAAGAATTGGGATCTGTAACGAAAAGTTTTCTTCGATGGTGAAGAACAAAAGAATAATAATAAATGAGATGAGATGAAATGAAATGAAATTCAGCGGGGTCTGGGATTTCAAATGAATACACGCCGGTTCAAGTGGTGTCTTCACGTGGTGATGTAATGACGAATCGCGATCGAGCCACATGGCTGAGCTGGAAACTATATAGTTAAATGCACCAGTATAATTGCAATATAAGGCCCTAAAAACTGTTTCTGCCAATTTTAGTTCAATATAATACATTTACCATTTTTCAGATCCTGTTGTTTGTGGAATGATACGTCTACTTTCTATTATTGTTTTTCTAATTTTTTCTTTTGCTCATCAAAAAATGAAAGTTTTGTTATTCTTTTGTTCGTAAATAAATCTTGGCTGTAACAATCCAAATTCCAAATCCTAGCATGACCAACTTATATTATATCAGGTGGTGAGCTCAAACCTGTTTCTTTCTTTGGATCAATTTAATTTGTTTTGTTTTTAATCAGAGAGAACGTCTGTGATGTATGATTGAATTCGACATCATGTTAATTTTTTCTTTTTCCATCAATCGACTACGGATGCTTTTAGAATTGCTTATGAAGTAATTTTTGAAATAAAAGATAATTTTGTTCTTTTTAAAAAATAAATTTTATTTTTTTATTTTTAAAAAAAATAATAATATGTAATAAAAAAAATTCACTACGTAAAAATTTTTTATATTTTTTAAATTTTTAAATAAATTTTTTAAATATTTATAAAATATGTATTAAAAAACGTAAAATAAAAAAAATTAAAAATGAACGTTTCGAATGCAATTCCAAACGCACCCTACTTACTACAAGATCCTGTTGTTATTTTCCTTCCAATTTTGTTTTATTGTAACCTGATTGCTTGATAAATTTTAGTCAAATCCTTTTTGCATCAAGTATATTAATAGATAATTTTATTATTATGCTTTTTAAACTGAAATTTTTTGCATCAAGTAGATTAATAGGTGATTTATTTTTTGAGACGAAAGCAGTGATTTTTGCTAGGTTTTGTCAATTCCAGTTTCTTTCCTCCAGTATATATATAGTCATCGTAGTTGGAGAGTTTTTTTTTTTCTTTCTCACATATTGTCTTGTTGGGTTTTTAAGAAGAACAACGTAGGAGAATTGTTTAATCACCGTAATGGCGCAATCTATTTTTCATCTGTTCCTACTGAAAATTGACTGGCTTTTTATATGTCGAGTGCCACTACATGTTGTTTTTTATTTGAATCTCATCTTAACTTTATTCTCACTTTTGCTAGTTACTTAATAGCAGTCTGTTTATGACCCTACAAAAACATGCAACTACTGATGAATATAGCTGCTTATGATGCGCTCCGATATTGGTATGTCTTGAAGTAACAACCAGAATATTATCCAAAAATGCCTGAAATCATCATCTATAATGACTATGGAAAAATTCATCGCTTTCTCACATGGATCAATGTCAGGGCTACGTATATGCTGACAAGAAAATGGCTGCAGAAAGCATAAGTGAGACGTGTTCTTGCTTCGAAGAAGTAGCTGAAACAGGCAAGAAAATAGTTAGCAGTCAACGAAAAAGAGCCAGAGATAAGAAAAATAGAGCAGACACAGATTATGTGATAAGTTCCAATTGAACTAAAAGAATAAAGAGAACAAATAGAAGAGAAGAAGTCTCAAGTATTCACTTCAGGGATAGAACTAGGAGGTACTTCGGAGAAGTTCAAAAGGAAAGTGCTGATTGTGGTAGACCAATGGGTTCACTACATACTGATGATTGCACAAACTCCACGTGTCAATATCCAGACAAAACCAACAAAAGTAGAATGTTAAACCTGCTGCATATACATCAATCGTATGGAAACGTCTCTGTTAGGCAGACCTGACTAAGATAATACAATAAACTTCTAAAGTTGGAGCTTTTGGATTTAACAACGAGATCGTGATACTAATAACATTTTCACTTGCATCACTTATCGTAGTAACGATGTAAAGCATTACATTATTTGTACTTTCTACTATTATGACGGAATGAAAGTTATTGTACTACAATTAAAGCTGTTTTTCTTTTAAAGATAAGCCTCTTACTGAATTTTGGACTTTGAAGACTGGTCTGTATTTGGAGTTGTTTGAGATATGCAGCAACACTGGCTTCAAGAAACCCTCGATCACTTCAAATATTTCAGCACAGCTTCTGCTAAAATGCACTCAGATGAATCAATAAGCTCTTTGCTTCTTCGTGTCATAGGCTAGTATTGATAAAGCACACACCATAGGAAGCCAATTACAAAATCAAGTTGCTCATATAGATTAGAAACAAGTGAAAGAGTAATAGTTTACAATCCAGTCTATCTTGTAAGAGTCAAGTGAAAGTTCTAATCCTATTTGAAGTAAATAGAAGTAGCTTGGGCTCTAGGTACATTGAAGATCTTTGCTTCTTCTTTTTTTTTTTCCTTTTTGCGGATTGTATGTTCTGTTTATAGTTGTCCAGATCATGTATAGTGATACTATTAATTATATCCATGTTCCTTAATTATATATATTCTTTGTGGGTGCAATATGCTGCGAGACAAAACGCTTCCTACTTATCCATGCATATATGTCCCCCAAATTCAATAAAGTTTCAATATAGAGCATTCGCTTCTCATACAGATAATTTCAATAAGGCATAGATTCGTGGGAGCCTATTACTTTTTGGAAATTCAAAGATTCTGCATATGAAAGCTAGCCTCTCAAGGTTGGAAATCCGTTAGTCATCTTGTTATATGCATCTTAAATAGAATCAACCCTAAAAGTTAGCTTAAGATATGTGAACGCACAAATGCATATAAACAACCACCTTGCTTGACAATAAGGGCGTGTTTCAAACGCCCGTAACTCCACTTTTTTCTGCAAGATTTTGAGTTCTGAACAGTTCATATATTTTAATTACACAAAGAATTCAAAACTCTACTTCCACATACGGAACTCCAATTTTAACTTTTTTATTTGTACATTTCCCAATACAATTAGATTTTTTAATTTTAAACACACTTTTAAAAACTATTGAAATACAAATACTGAATTTCACTTTCACTTTATTTTTCAAAAAATTTTATTTTTTATTTTTTACTTTCGTGAAACTTAGTTACGGACATTTGAAACTCACCCTAACTATTATGAGATAATTCAACATCCCTCTCACGTACGCATAGCGTGCACAGTCCCCTCGTGGGACCAGTTCTTACTGGTGGCTCATTCTGATATCACGTTAAATACGTATTAAATAGAACTCAATCCTGAAAACTAGCTCAAGAGATAAAGGTATCCAAATCTATAAAAAACAGCTATCTACTTTGTCAAACAAGTAATGCAAAATAATTCAATAATCTTAACCTCATGTATTCTTGGATTTGACAAAATAAGGATTCCGATTTTCGCATTTGTTTTGTATTATAGGATTTGACACAATAAGGATTCCGATTCGCGTTTGTTTTGTATATAGTAGAAGTAAACAACATCTAATCTGGTGTTGAGTAATAGTGATGTTGAGTTGAGGATCTTGTACCTGTGCATTCCGCTTGTATGATTGTTGATATCTTGAAATATTCAAGGTTTTTCTTATGAGGTAGTGCATGCGAATGGGGAGACGTGGTGCTGGAGTTCGCCAACTCGTTCACTTCAGGGTCTTTGCTTTCCTGCAGGACTTCATATTCTGTGCTCATAATGTTATATCCATGTCTAGCTTGGCTTTTTCAATATAGCATCTGAATCAAGGCTTAACTGCATATCCGAACCATGCTACAGGTTGGATTACAAATTGGCTTTATAAAAACTTTGTCATGTGGTGTCCTTCGATTTTAGGAGAAAGTCGCCAACTTGTAGAATAGGCTCCTTTCTGGGGTCTATTTCTAAAAAGCAGGCATTATCTTTGTTCACAAGTTACTACTAATAAAGAATTGAATCTGGTACCTTGTATTATCAAAACAATTTTATATTTAAAATATATATGAAAGTTTTATCACATATAGAAAAAATGAGTGATTATCTTGAATGGATTCCAAGTTCAATATTTTTGAACAGTAATGTTATTACACTTGAAAATTTCAGAAAGCACTCTCAAGGTATAAAATAATCTATAAAATAAAAGTTTGTCAGCATATAACTTCGATCTTAAGCTAAATATTAAAGCACAACCTAGCTGCAGTAACCGAAGCTCAGGCATACGAAATTTAGTTTGCACATTACTTTTAAATTGCATTAATTCAATAGTTTGGCTCTTTTTGTTAAAAATTTAGAAGTACCAATTTTATCTTCGTGATACGTGAAATCTATGCTTGAAGCAAGCTAGATTTGAGGGCAAAGGCCACTTATATGATGATATTTATGACAACTGATTATATATAGAGGATTCCAAAAACAAAAAAAAAGAGTTGATCAAAAGTATGCCTGTATTATGTGCATGTCCATCATTTCCATGGTCTCTGGAGAGAATCATATTCTACTTGTTTCTTTGTCTTTGGCATATGACAAAGACTTGGATCATGCCATTTTCTGATAGTTATTCTGGCAAGTGATCAGATAACTATTATCTAGGAATATGTAAGGATATTTATCACATATATATGTCCACATCCCTAATATGGTCCACTGCAATTCAGAGAATATCATTTCTGTTTCTTGTCTACACGCAACGAAATCAAGTAGGAGTCCATCTTCTTCTTGTCCTTAAAGTTACTGGTTGTTGTCTCCTAGTACCTGCACTAGCCGAGTCGCATGAGTCCTGGAATTAACAGCTGAACTAGTGGCCCAGTATTCTTGTGAAAACATTCTTATTGCTGCTCTCCTATTTATCCAGTGACATACGTCAAACTAGAGTTACAAACATCTTTGATATCTTAGAGGTTTTATCGAAACCGATTTGATCAAAGACATGCATGCTATAGGCATGCATGAATTGCTGAAGTTATGGGTTACAATAAAAATCTCGAAAGTCCAAACTTTTTCCCAGTGATCTTGACATCCTCTTGCACCTGTCTCCTGTATTGTCCAAAGCTGAAGTCCTTGTATGGTGACGGTTCCTTGCATGTTCCTATCTTACAATTGTTTGGTGGGCACATGAAGAACGCTAAGGAATACCTCTGCACCTTCATATTAGTCACCACTTTGTGCTCAACGCTCTTGTAAGCGTCGTTGCTCCAAGCCTACATTATCCCGGAAAGAGTTCTGTTATGGAAGTTTTCAGAGATGAACAAATGTTTCTCTGGCATATTTGCGAGAACAAAAGCAAAATCTGGAAGACGGTAATATATAAACATGCTAATTTTGTGAGTGCAACTATATTTATTCATTCAGCTCATGCATTAACCTATATAGGTATCCTGTAGGCAGACCAACTCACTTGAAAGAGGTCTCCAACATTGACAATCAGAGCATCTGGAATTGGCTTGACGGTGATCCACTTAGAACCTTTCATCAGCTGCAGACCACCAACAAGGTCTTGTTGAAGTATGGTGAGGAAATCACTGTCTGTATGAGGTGTCAAGCCATATACTTTTGACGCAAACGGGCATGGGGGATACTTGTTCAGCCGGAGGAAACATGTCTCCTCGCTGCACATATCTGTGATGGTTTCTTTTTGCTGGCCTAGGTTTTCTGCCAGAATTCTTGCTATCGTGCGGCTGAGCTCCAACATAGCACCACCAACTTTATGCATCACTTGCCTGGGAATATCAACAAATTTTGGTTATTAGCCTTCATCTGTTGTACCATCACCTTCAGATGTTGATATTTCATCGTGATGGTGTATGTACTTTTATAGCAGGCATGAAACACGCACTTGCATATGTACCTCATATTGTTGCCAACTCCGTAAGAGCAGTTCTCTTTGATATTAGCAAGGGGAACATGAAAGGCTTCAGACCAGGAGAACTGAGAGAGAGATGTCGCAGTAGGCGTGCCCCATCTATATGAGTTGTTCATGATGCCAGATCCTGCCTTGATGTCAAATGGCAAGTCAAAGAGCTTCTCTTGCTCTCTCCTCATCTCCTCCAGCAGCTTGGAACCTATACCATGGTTCACCACCTGCAAAAGGTAACTGTTAGTTTGAAGGTTCTGAACAATATATGCAAAATTTGCATGCGCCTTTTTAATTCCCACCAGAGTAAGGAGTGATAATTAACATTTGGAGAACATCTTCGTTGTCATCATTTATGACAATTTGATTGAAACTTTCACGTTTTACCTAATGGTGATTATGGTGCATGTGTCATGCAATTGTGTGCAGAGTTTTGAAGCTAATTAAACAGATATACCTGAAAGAAACCCCAATCTGTTGATGCCTCCACGATTGCCTCTTTGCATGCTTGTCTCTCCATTTCTGAAGCTCTGCTTCTTAGTCTACTTAAATCAATTACCGGGAGTTCAACTTCATCAACAACTTCATCAAGCTCAGGTTTCTGTGAGTTGTAGAAGAGTGCTCTATAGTGTTTAATGAAAGGTGGTTCACTGGCACAGTTTGAGACCGACATAACAGTTTCTTTTCTCCTATGTATGCTCTTTCTTTGGAGTCTTTTGAGAATTAATTGGGTAGCAGCTATTGCTATATATATACTTGCGTATTTGGTTTTGGTGTGCTTTGTTTGTAACGTGGCACTACAGGTAGCAACCCAGTTAACCTTTCAGACTACTGTTCACGTGGATTTTGTCTTTCGACCTTTGAACGTGCACCATGTGATGAAAGTCATTTATTCTCAATGTACAGTGACCGATGCATTTACAGGTGGCTGTTTGAAGTGCTTCTTAAAAATATATATATTTTTTTAATTTACTGTGTAATGCTATAGTTTTTTTTATTTAAGAAATATTTTTGTACTTCATAAAAATTTTTATATGTATAATTTTTTATTTTTAAATTAAATAAAAATAATATCATTTTAAAAATTTTTGAAAAAACTTATTCTTAAAAAGTATTTTGGACAATTCTAAGTCTAAGTTTCTGATAATGTAAACGTACAAGTAAATTGCAGTGTGTATATATAATAAAACTGCATTCTGAATATGCACTACTTTACAGTTTCGTATTGGACATCTTTTGAATGTGTTTTTTAGCAGCTGTTTAACATTGAGTACGCTACTGCTGCGCCGTGTCTGCCAGCGATAGTTACCAAGCAGTACCTGTTTGACGAGGTGAAGTTTTCAACGTCAAGGTGTGAAACTTGTTTTCGTACAAAAGAATTGGAGGATGGAGCGCCATAGTATTATAACATGGCTGACATAGGTTGAACGCTGCCACGAGGATCACATGCTCGTGCTTCTCATATATCAAGCTTATGGTTTTGCGTTGTTGTTCTTCAGGGTTGCACAATGTCATCAGGGTTTCATGTATTCTTCGTTGTCACTCCACAAAATCTCATATATGTAAAAGTTCAGAACGTGCCAGTTGAACGAAGAACATGATCTCTTCTTTGATTGGGAAATTAGAACTCAGAAAAGAACATATATCCATGCCGTGGGTTAGTTCTGTGCATGGCTTGTCCTCTTTGTCTGGTGCCAGTAACATGCTCCTGCATCAAAATAGTCACACTACGTACCAAATTCGTTGATTCCAGACGCAGACGACAGGTCCATGCTTCAAGTTATTTGCCTGCATATTGTCATTTTTTCTTTGCACAGCAATGACAAGGAATTTTAACTATTAATTAGCAAAAGATTAAACTGGCTTCAGAAAGGCTGTTACTTTTTGCTGGGATCAACTCAAAGAAAACACCACAGTAATTACATGGGTGAAAAACATGTCAAACATCAGTATATCAACAAAGGCACTCCGAAGAAGGCACAAGCAATCTAAATACACAAGGAACTATCACTTGCAAAACAGCCCCTTAAAGAACATTGCATTAGTAAAATGACAGCTAGGATATCAATATTCATATCGTCATTTTACATGATGGCCGTTCATAAACATCATACTTAGGAAAAATGGAAAACGACAAGCCACAACACAGATAAGCACAGATGGAATCTCGCTGCCATTTACAAAAATACATTTTCGAGCCATATTGCCAATCATTCAGATCACCAAGTCAAGGTCAAATCTTCACAAACCGTAACCACATCTGAAAACTAGAGAAGCAGGTCACATTAAAAAGCCTTCCAATAGCAGCTGTCTCCATTTTACTCACCAGCATGTTAAGTAAGATCAGCCACATTCATTGGCATTTCATCAATCTGGGTACTATAAACTGCTCAAAATCTTGATATCATCCTGCCGAACAAAATTTATTGACACACCCTCCACAAAACCCAATTTAAGTTCAATATATACAACCATAATCGATATTCATAGGCTTCTACCCATAAACGTTAGCATCTCAATATACTGGATGAATGATAAACTTGTCATAAGGAAAAGCAGTAACCTTCAGTAAGTACTTCAAACGGTCAAGGAGGCCAAGAATAAAACCAGAGTTCATGTGTCAATAAGAAGGTGTTTAACAAATAAGTAATAACTCATCAAAAGCTGATCGTTCTACATCCAACACAACACAATTGACAAATCAGCCTGACGCTTTCAATCACCAAGAACAGCCATGATGAACATCAGTTCGCAAAACCAACAGAGTTAGCAGTTTGGCACACATACGACAATATCAAAGTCACAGCAGATAAATGAAGAGTACCTTGCGCCAAAATCGTCCCGAACGACCAATGAGATGTATGTAAAGCTCTCGATTGTTAAGAAGGTCATAGTTGATAACAAGAGAAACCTAAGGTATAAATAGCACAAAAACATCCATCATGCCCACACCAAACTTAATTTTAACATAACCTGAACCAAAACCCGAAACGAACTTACCTGCAGCACATCAATCCCACGAGACCATACATCTGTGGTGATCAACACACGTGTCGCACCTTCCCTGAACTCTTTCACTATTGCATCTCGCTCCTTCAGAGGCACGTCTCTGTGCATAGAAGAAACAGTGAAGTTATTAGTACATCCTTTCAGTCAACCTGCCATACAAGTTTGGGAAGAAAGCTGGTCAGCCAATTCGAATATATGATAATGTCCGTGGCATAACTAAGGACACTAGCTCAAACTATAAAGAAAAGTACTTGAATGAAAATTTCAAAATGAGACAACAATGTTCTAGTTGGATGTTATCGAGAACGTAGCAGCAAGCAAGCTCACCTCAAACAATGAATGACGGAAAGAAAAAAAAATTACAATATGAAGACCAGTAGAACAGCTACTCAAGACCAGTTGATCAGCTACTCAATTATTATCATCAATTTGCAACTTAAGGCTATTGTAAGCTAGGTAGAATTTGCCTATTACAATGCAAGATCAAGTTCCTGTGCAAAGATAGGATAAAGATCAGAAACATAACATCTTCACCTTTTTCTTAGTATTACAGAAGATGACAGCTTGTCTGATAGTTAAGAGTATCGTAAAGATTACAAAGAGTATCAAGCTTCCACTCTTCTTTCCCAACAGCGACAAAAAATCACTTTATGCCGTGTTTCACAAGAGACAATAAATGAGGAACAATTTAAACAGCAAAAGATATATTAAACTGAAAAGCTAGAAAGAGATAACATTCATAGTGTACCTCCAGGGTCAACGCATCATGCTTGACAAGTATCCTAACTGGATCAGTCATAAATTTGCTTGTCATCTCCAGTATTTCATGAGGCAAAGTAGCTGACACCAGGAAACCCTTAATAAATAATAAACCATAAAAAACAGCGCACCACAAAAATAATAGCTGACAAGTTTCAATCATGAAGAAATGAAAGAGTCTCTTGTTTAATACTTTAAGGCTCATATTCAAACAAGGTATGAAGAAACATCATGAACATAATCCAATTTCCACTAACCTAATATAAGAGATTTTTAGCACCATAATCAATTATGTTATACAGCTCCAAACCTGAATAGAGATGGATTCTTTGCCTAAATTGTCAACGCTAATGATCGCATTAAATCACAATGACTGCCCAAAGCTAAAACACGTTAGGTTTCCTAACATTTTACTTGGACAGGCGAAGTGCTGACTCCTATTCCAAGATTCCCTATCTAAAGCTAAAATTTCATGCATTATAAATGCCCTGATATCCCTAGCTCCAAAATAACTAAACCAACCATGAAAACAAGGCAGATAGATCAAGAACCATAAACAAGAAGCCCCTAGACATAACAGGAACTCCATAATTCAATCATATCACATGAGGTTAGTGAAACATGACATGTCAACTGCTGATCAAACAGAAAGTCCCACGAAACTGGTTGTTTAATCATGACATAAATTTCCATTTCATACAAACAACAGAACAAGAAGATACCACAAAAAATCAAAAAAATAGGAAGAGATTACCAAATTAACATCAACAATTGTTTTGAAATTTACCAATCAATGAATAGGTCTCACTATTTACATAGTGGTTCAAAAACCTAAACCTATGTTATAGATAATATATAACCACCTCTGAAACTTTTGTGCGTCTGCTGAGGGATCCTCCAGGTGGACACAAGTAGCATCTAACTTGAAATACTGAAAAGTTTGATTCAGCTCTGGAGGGAGATATATGTAAACATCATATATCTGATCCTTGAAGCCTCTGCTCAGCATCTCATCTGATTCATCTACTGCAGTATCATTGCAAAGAATTAATGAGGAGAACTATTTCAAGAGGAGAACTAGAATCTGAAGAGCTAATGAAACTAACAAGAATCAATAGTTTGATAGATCTTGTGTGCAACGTCTTTCACTTAATCATATCACAGACTCTGCCTGGAGTACCAGACACCACATGGACTCCATGTACCAATTTTCTGATATCTTCTCCAATGCTTTTTCCACCAATGCAAGCATGGGACTGAACATTCATATAACCACCAATGGCCAGTATTACTGATTCTGTTTGAGCAGCAAGCTCTCTTGTAGGTGATAGAATTAAAGCCTGCACTCTGACAAAAGGAAGGAAAAAAATGTTTCAATTTCATGCCTTCCGACCAATAAAGGTCATCCAGTACAAGGTTGTTTTAAAATCTAAAGTTTGTGCCTAAGATCTTTCAAAATAAAAATTCGCAAGTAAATTGCAAGTTGAATATTGCATTTTAATTTTTAATATATATTCTCAAAAGACCTGACAAACAGGGCAGTTTTGTCAATAGCAAGACTCTCCATATCTGAAGTAACAACTAAGGTTTTGTAAAGTATTTACAAACATAATCAAGGACTAAGTCCAACCAGCAACATGAAGGAGCTGTATCACAAACCAGTAACAAGAAAGCAGCCACCAAAGATGTAGCTAAACAAAAGTTTACATAAAATTCCAGTAAAATAGACAGTAACATTATTGCAGCGGATTCTGAGTGCAGACAAAAGGGAAAGGAGTAACTCCAGCAACACACGTTGCAGAAGTTAGGGTATTTGGTACATTAATTTTTTACCAACTAACACCAGCTAGGACAAACTAATTATGACTACTAACCCAAGCCCCTCACCCCCAACCCCCCTTCAAACCCTTGATGTGATATAGCTTTTAACAGAAGTTCAGGGTTGTTGCTGCAACAGAAATCAGATCCTGATTTCAGTAGAACAAATTCTGAGTCGATATACTAAACTACAACAAGAACTACAAGGCAAAAGTTTTAACTTGGAAGACACAAAAAAACAAAAAATGAGCTGAAAACCCTAAATGTCACGCATACTAATCCAGCAAATAACATCACAAGGGTGCAACTTTCACCATAGAAAAGGTGCCTTTGCCCTCCAGCTGCCTAGTATTCTCGAGCAACACTCATGCAAAGAATTACATCTACTTACTAACAGGATAACTGGCAATGTCCAAAATCAATAATTAGCCAAAACCAACCACCTCGTCAATCAGATTGTTGCCTTTACGGAAGTAGCAAAAGTCAAATTAAAACAGCTAGAAAATTAACCTGAATTACTTTATCTACAAATCTAACAGCTTGGGTAACAGTCCCCAATAAAAGCTACGAAGCTCAAAAGCCCAACAATTTCCAGCAGTCAGTCAAACAAACTAGTCAATCAATCAAACAAATCAAAGAAAACACTTACTCTCTGGATGAAGTATCACGACTTGGCAAACAGCGAGAGCAATCATAGACGTCTTCCCGGTTCCTGACTGCGCTTGCGCGATGACAACAAGACCTGTAACAATTTGAACAATCGTTCATTGCTGGATCGCCGAAGGCTTCTCGAACCGTACTCATAGATCCCACAAAGCAATTGATGTGGATTTCTATCGAACACTAGATTCTCGTCGTCCATTCTTCCCATTCCGCCTCCACCGCGTTCCTCTGTAGCCGCCGCCGCTATCGCAGGAAAAAGAGAGAGAGATTGGATTGAAGCGAGAAGAAGAAGAAGAAGAATAAGAAAGGGAGAAGAAAGTTTCGAGCTTTGAAAACCTGATTTAGAATTTTGGGAAAGAGCGGGAGTGATTGCGAAGAGAATCGCAAGGGCATCTATTTACGCTGATCTTGAATTTGGGCCGCCCATATTCTTAGTGTGCCTAACATTTAAATGACATGAAAAGCTAAACACAAAATTTAGTTCAGGTAATTTTCTTAATTCTACAAATTCTGTCTAAAAGAGATACTTAACAATGCTATTGAGAAGTCAAATACATGATCTTCTAATTTTATAATTTAATTATGTACGATTTTATAAAATAGACTCTAAAATAAGGAATGACATAACCCGTAAATTCAATTCAAAATTAATCTATACAAATCATATTTAAATTTGATTTTAAATAATTTTGAATCAATTTAGCATCAAATCAAATTTGATATAATATATTAAATAGATTCAAATCAGCTTCGAATAGATATATTTAATCTATATAATTATATGTACAATAATATAAATAATATTTAGAAAATATTTAAAATATTAAATTTTGTTTAGTTTATATATTTTTACTTAATATAAAATATTTTGTTAATTTCTTTATTAATTATAAATTTTATTAAAATTAATATTTTTTAATATATAGTAACTAATAATTTTTATCTATTAGTATTAGAAGTTAGCTTTTATGATTCTCTTATTAATAGTTTTGATTATTAAATAAATTGACTAGAGTCTAATCTAATTATTTAATTGATTAAATTAGAGCTAATAATTTTAATTCATATGAATATGTGAATCAAGTTAGAATTGAACGATTTGATAATATTATTAAATAGATTAATTTGAACCCAATTTGTTAACTCGTATTGCCACATTTATTCTATAACAAGTTTATTTTGCTATCATAAGCAATGACTATCAACTGAATTTAATCAAGTTGTAAAGTGGAAGATGGTTTTGGAAGCCGTAGAAAGTTCTCTAAATATTGATACATCATAAACTATAGTAATAGCTATAGTTCAAAATTTATAATTATAAATTTTCACTTTCACACTACTTTCAAAATAAAATAAACAAAAATATTAAGTTCACTTTCTATCTTCAATTATTAACTCACTTTCAAAAATTCACCACGAGTAACTCAATTTTTTGGCAAAAAAATATGCCATATGTTTTTAAAATATTAAAAACTTTGTTTTTAAAATATTTAAAAAGTTTTTTATTTAAATTTTATTTATAAGTACTCTTACGTTATGACGTTTTTTGCATCAGCAAAGAGAATTTTTCATCAAGATATTTTCCAAATGCTATGCTTGAAACGACATATACAATTTTGCTATTTTCTTGAGTGTGTGCGAGCACTAAGAAGCAATTAAATTTCTTTATAATCTTTTTTTTTATTATTTAGAGAGTCAACATCGGAATTAATTTGACCTTAGAAAATAAATGTCTACAGTTAAAATCAAAGAAGCAACTTTAATATTTTGACCAAGTTGTTGCACACCACAAGGCTCGTCTATTTTCAGAAAATAATCCAAAATAACTTTTTACAAATAATTATTAAGAAATAAATTTAAAATAAAACTTTAAAAGGTGAATGATTTTAAAAAAGAATTATTTTGAGGTCATTTTTGAGAGATAATTGAAGCCATAGTAATTTCCTTGTGGCCCTTTGTTACTATTTGTTGGGACCTAAAATGGCCCAACAAAGTGTTTCGAGCTCATATTAATTGTGTAGTCCAAGAACCCTAGCGAACGCTTATCTATCTCGCCGGTTGTCTCCCATTCTTATCTTGTCCGCCCCATTCTCTTTCAGGTGAGATTTTTCTTCATTAATTCGATAAATTTGATTTTTTCTAGGCAATTTTTTTCAACGTTTCAGTAGAATTGAACTCAAGCTCTAACGATTGTCTATATGGATATGTGTCATTGTTCATGTTGAGTTCTGTTGACGAGATTGGCATTTATTGTTAATGCGGTTTGTTTAATTTGTTTAAGGTTTCTGATTTGATAGCAGTGGGATAGTTGGTTTCATAAATTGGGTTTAGGCTTGTTTTTATTATTTTTTTGGTGTTATTAGATAATAATTTTGTTGACTTCACTGAAAAAGTTGGTAGCTGGAAACCTGGAATAGTTTCAGAGACACTCCAGAATCAGTGATTGAAGTAGGAAAGGTGAATGGTGAGACTTAACCAAAGCAACTAAGAATTGATTGAGATTATTAGTGACCTGTAGCACCTAATGTAAAGAGGCGACATAGTAATTTGGAAATTTCTTGTTCTAGTGGAAGTAACTCTCTCAAGGGATATTAGGATGTAAATTTAAGAGGGATTTCTCATTGTGATCAATGCCTAATATTTTCTGCATGTATAACTTTCGGTAGGCTAATGAGTTAAACTGATTGAGTTCTGAAAACTCTTGATACAGTTTGGGATACCTTTTTGGTATCTTTTGGGAAGATTTCCTGGTAGTTAATGCATGATAATGTACATCTTAAATTCTGAAGTTGTATCAATGAATATAATATATGAGCTGAGTATGTTTCATTTTTATGCTAGAGTTTACTTGAGCTTATCAAGGTTATCTTTTTTCTGTTGATTGCCCCTGCAATTACCTTGTTTTGTATTCCTTTGGCTTGTGAACAAATGTTGATTGCTTTATGTTTGGATTTATATATAAGTTTGGCACTCTCCTTTCACTCTACATTTCTGAGTTCGTATTATTTACTTATAGACTTCTTGGCAACTGGAAAATACAAATTTAGGTCTTTGTATTTGACTTTCTTGTGTACCTTCCTGCAATTGGTTCTTTACACTTGGTCATGCCACTCTTGGTCATTCCACACCAATGCTTTCAGTTGATAGTCTGTTTTATGCTGTTTACACTGTTTTGGTGATGATTTCTGTGACACCAAGTAGAATTTATGCTGTTTACAGAAGTTAACATCTTTATGTATATTAGTATCCTAGTTCTGATAAAATTTGGGGATGAAAGGCACATTAGTTATAAGTCAGAGGACTCAGAACTAGGATACCAATATACAGTTAGACTTTTCTGTTGGTCTAATTTCTTAACGTTGATACACAAAGTTTCGTTGGCCTCACACAATGTATTCTGTCCCTCTAGTCATGACTGCTTATTTGTGCAGATGGATGTGGAAAAGCTCAAGAAAATTGCGACTGCAGTCCGCACTGGTGGAAAGGGAAGCATGCGCAGGTGTGCCCTTAACTTGTAGAATCATGGCTGGTTCTGCTATGCAAATGGATTAGGATTCATATGGGGAAAACAATTGCTACACTTTCTTTTGCATTAGTCAAGTGTGGCCATACTTGGGACCTACATACTTGGTTTACCATTTGAAGGAAATCTTAGCTCGTGATAACTTATTTCTGACTACCTTGGATTATGTTTTACCTAAGAAATGGAAAGGATAAATTTCAAGTCAAGGCATGCTAATCTTGTCTCTAGCTTATAGAATGTTCCCAGGAACTAAGGTGATTAACTTGTGTTGTTATACTAAAGTACATCTTAATTTAGGAAGAAGAAGGCAGTTCACAAGGCCACAACTACTGATGACAAAAGACTCCAAAGCACTCTGAAAAGAATTGGGGTGAATGCAATCCCTGCTATAGAAGAAGTTAACATCTTCAAAGATGACCTTGTGATTCAATTTGTAAACCCCAAAGGTAACTTATCGTTCTTCTCCCACCTTTTGAATGGTTCTAAGGTTCTAACTTCTTTTGTAATTTACTTATTTACTTTAATTTCTTACAGTGCAAGCTTCAATTGCTGCCAACACATGGGTGGTTAGTGGTGCTTGTCAAACCAAAAGTAAGTCCTATTAGTTGTTGGAAATGCTTACCATGGAAACAATTACATGATAAGAAGGGATTCTGAGTATTTACACAGAATACATTCTTTGTGGTCAAATATGGATGTTGGTTAATGTTAACCAACTGACCTAGCAATTGTCTAAGATTTGGAATTTGCTAATTCATTGTAATGACCATTCTTTATGAATATTGTAATGCATTGGGCTTTACTTTTGATTTTGACGTAGTTGACATTCATGAATTTGCTTGCTCACAGAACTACAAGATGTGCTTCCTGGGATCATCTCACAACTGGGTATGTCTAAACTAGGAGCTATTCTACGTTTGTAGTTCTGCTTCATTCCAATCAATGGAGACAACTTAGTTGGCTCTAGTTTAACTTGTTTGCAATCCTCAGAAACACTTTTTTTTGACAGAGCATATTACAGTTTGCATGTTTTAATTCTTTTATTCATATCAAGCTCATTTAGAAAATAGCTCAGTTTTGTTTTTCCTCTCTTGGCATGTCATTGTAAAAGTGCTCTTATTTAATTGGAATGAAATCAAGTGTCATGCCATTTGTATTATTTCGGCTTTCCTATAACCTGTGGGGTGACGTTTAGTCGCACAACTGCGAAATGGCTGAGTGTTGATAGCATCATCTTACTTAACATAGCATGTATCACAATTCTGTTACTGGTTCTCATATGATTCATTCCAGGTCCTGATAACTTGGAGAACCTTAAGAAACTTGCAGAACAGTTCCAGAAGCAGGCATCAGCAGGTGGTGCCAGTGCTCAGGCTGAGGATGATGATGATGTCCCAGAACTCGTCCCTGGAGAGACATTTGAAGCTGCTGCAAATGAAACCCAAACAGAGAACCAACCGTCGTCTTGATTAGCTATTTAAAGTTTAGATGAACTTGCTTCTTTTGCTAATTATTGAGTTTTTGGGACCGTCTTCTCATGTGTGGGAACTTGTTAGAGAGATACCTTTTACTAGCAGTATCATGTATCAGCATTTACCTGCTATGCCCATTTAGCTTTTTAACTCCACAATGTGTCATCTTTCAATTATTGCTTCTAGTAAAGGGCAGTCTTTGATGTATGCATCACTGTCTTTGGTTTTTGTATTAATGCTTTTACTGGCTGGTCTCTCGTTTGGAAGATATTTACTGTGAAACAGTTGAGAGCCATCTTCCAGAAATGCATTATTTTGAACTGCACGGTGGCTCGTTGTTAATATGATTTGCTTCAATTGACCAAGTTCTGCCCTTGCTAGTCGACTAATGTTGCCCGTGGAAATCCTCTGTGGCGGGTGTAACAACATGCTTTTATTTTAGTTGTAGCCACATTCTTGAGCGGCATTACCTGGATCAACTAACTGGTTAGGATGTTATCAGGAGTACTTCTACCATCACGTTTTTGTTAAGAGGTTTAATATTGTGCCTCTTGATATTATTGCAAATCCTATTTAACGAAAGCATTTTCACATAATAAAACCACAAAAAACTCCTTGAAACACTATCAACACAAGAAGGCTACTTAATATTTGACCATTTGCTCTGCTGCTATCAGTTCTACCATCAGGAAGATTAGATTTTGCAAGAAATGTAGTCAAGTCATGCTGCCGCTAAAACTTACTTCAGCCATAGAGCAAAGTCAAGCTGACAACAAAGTATAGCATATATCATGTGATGCTAAGGTTTAACGTTCACATTGCACCCCTTTCCAACTGTATGTACATACAAATGCCTTTCTCTTTGCCAGTCTTATGCACATCTTTCCTTCATAGATGTGCTCTCCTCTTTGTAAATCATTGAAAGAGTATGCACATTGTGCAGAACAAGACATGCAAATTCTCCTCTTGTTTCAATTCTTCGATATTATATTGACTAGAACCATATGTTACTAAAACAAAATAAAAAGCCTGTTATATACTGGAAACAAGGTAATTCAAACAATGTTCCGTATGTCGAGCTCCAAAAGCCTAATTGATATCAAAATAACAAATGCTAAGCAGCTACCGCAAAAACAAAACACGTTTAACAAACCAAAACAAAACGAATATAAAACTAGCACCTTGCACTGTTATTTGGAACTACAACAGAGATTATTAATGGCAAACCACACAACTAGCATTATGTGGAATTAATTGGACAATATCCTTCATAGCCAAAATCATAGTTTGAAGAAATGCATGTACCATCTAACACAATGCATGACACAATCTGCCGAAAGAAGTTTGTCAATGTAATTGCATCTATGCTCTAGGATGGAGCTATTTTTCTTTAGAACCACCTTCCTAGATTAGTTAACATGTTACCAAAACAGGTAATTCAATAATAAAATGAAGTCACATTTGAAAGCATCCAATGAATATATGTTGAGCAATCATAGCATAATGCATCAAATCTTCAGCTTAATATGAAAATATCATTCATGAACTGATATTAATCAAACAGTAAGCCTAGCCTTCTCAACCAAAAGCAATTTATAAGCTTATAATTTAGATCATACCTAAAGGTCTCAAATATTAGCTAAACAGGTCCAAGTAAAAACTAAACCAACTCAAACAACTAGCAATATATATGTTCAGAACATATTTGTGGATATCCTTCACAATACACAGTTAAACAACATATACATCTACAACCTATAACAATGCATAGTAATACAATCCATCACATATTGATATTACCATATCAAAAGCTAATAGCATGCACCAATCACAAAGGTCTCGTTTATGATCAAGTATTAAAAGCCAGATGCAATTAACAAGCCGGAAATAGCAAGCATATTGAAATTGCCAAGCAGACATATATATAACATGAACAACAAAGACAACAATCAAAACCCAAAACTGTATTTGCAAAATTAACGGTGCCAGATTCTCAGAAGAAAATCAAAAGCAATAGATGTTCAACAAAATAATAACCCATCCACAATAAAACCTTCAGGTCTCTAACTACCAACTAAGGTGCTAGTTCATGATTATAAGTAATAGAAAATAACACATAAATCCTAATTTGCAACTTTCACCACAACAGTAAAAAAGCCTGAATCGTTTTCTCTAACGGTAAGACTTCTGGAACCTGGCGCGAGCACCACGACCGCCAAACTTCTTGGGCTCACAGCGACGTGGATCAGCAACAAGTAGGGTACGATCGTACCTGACGAGAATGTCCTTGATCTCCTTCTTTGCCTGCTCATCGACGTACTTCTGGTAGAAAGCAACAAGCGCCTTGGCAATGCTTTGGCGGATAGCGTAGATCTGAGAAGTCTTCCCTCCACCACGAACACGGATTCTCATATCAACACCGGCGAAGCGCTGGCGCCCGAGTAGAAGTATCGGTTCGAACGCCTTGTAGCGAAGGATCTCCGGCTTCACCAGCTCGATCGGCACACCGTTCACCTTCAAAACAGAAGGAGAGAAATGTTCATTCAATAACAAATCAGCGAAAACAAGCCTGCAATCAACAAATTGTGGAATCGAGATTGAGATTAGAAAGAACTCAAACCTTGATAAGACCGCGACCACGCTTGCAGTGAGTGACGGCAACAGCCGTCTTTTTCCGGCCAAAGCACTGCACAGATTCAACCACCTGAGGTGTCGCCATGGTTAGATCGATCGAAGAAAACCAAATCCTAGCTCTGCTCACTCTCTCCCTCTCTCAAGCGGCGGCGCAAGAGAAAAACCCTAACCTCAAACCGAGAAACAGGGAATGGGATGGAGAGAGGCGTTTATAGAGCAGCAGATGTGACAGTTTCGTGTTATGATGAACGGCTCAGATCAAAACTGTGATGGCAATGTTTGTAATTACTTTGCAAATGGGATGGTAAATAATCAATTAAATTTTCTCTCCAGCGGCACCTCTCCCCCTGCGCGATCCCGCCGGATCCGTCTACGATCAAAAATATCTTCTCCCTCAACCCTCCTTTCTCTTGTAAGCACTCGTTTTTCGCCCGCTTCCGGTTGTTTTTCTCTCTCCGTTTCTTTGTTTCTCTTGTTTTCACCGAATCTACTTCCTGGAGCTGTGATCCACTTCTCGGAGGAGATTTGTTAGTAATTTCGAAGTATAGAAGTCGTTTTCTGATAAGGTAAAGTCATCTTTAGACTCTGGTTGGTGTTTCGGATCGAGTTTTTATGATTTTTGTAGTATGGGTTGTTTTGATCTTTGAAAACTAGTGAGATGGGTTCGTTTGCGTCTGATCTTACTTGTTTGTTGATTTTTGTGGAAGGATCTAGTATTTTTTCTTCGCTGTGAGTTTGTTCTTATTTTGACCTTCGTGTTCCGAAATTTAAGCTGTAGATCGAATCTTTTCCTTGAGTTTTTGCAGTAGTTTCTGTTTTATGGTTGGATTTGTGTAGTAGAGGAGATCCATCTCTATTTCATCGTCATTTTGAAGGATCTAATTGTATTCCTGTTAAATCTAGTTGTATTGATTGATATCTTTTAGCTATTTTCCAGAGCACATTGAAATGAGGGAAGCAAGTAAGCTGGAATACATAAGAAATGGTTAATCGTTGTTGGCTTGGATCTGAAACTTGTCTCTTTCTTTTCTGTTTTGGAGGTTCAAGGTCTCATTGCATCTTTTGTATCCAAAGTGTTAGTTAATTTTTTGCTATGATTTGTTCTGTGTAGTTTAATTCATGTTACAAAATGCAGATATTTGTTAATTTTCATTGTTATTTGTTCTCATTGATTTGGAGTGGAAGTTTGCTTGTTGATTGTACAAGTTTTTCTCAAAACTTATGCATAGTGCCTAATGATAGGAATAAAAAACTTGACGTAGTCTCATGGTTTTACTTTGAGCAACTAGGCATACACTCATACCATAAGCAGTTGAAACCAGTGTAGTCAGACCCAACCCTGTTGTCAATCCGAAAAAGATGCCAGGTCACTGGGTCACCGGTTTATCCGGCGGCGATAGACACTAACTCTGGCAAGTGTTTATTAGAAAAGGATAAGAAAGCTAACCAGAATTCTCTAGAAAGCTCCGAGATCATTCAACCCAGAGTCGCTATCACTGCTGTACAAAGACTCAACATCGGGAAGTAGATTCGGGCGTCGTTCAATGGTTGATAGAGAGCTCGTCGGACATAAGAAGAGATCTTACCTCTAACGAGTTCGGTATCGAATCGATAGATTCTAAAATTGACAGAAGAAAAGACTTAGAACACAGTGCGACGCAGACGATTGGGATGAGTGGCGAGGAAATGGAATGTGAAGTCTTTTCGACAAAAAGCGTGCCGGAGGGCGGAGAGAACTCCTGCCATGGATTCATGGAGATAGGTTAAACTATAGTCATTGCTATGTTGCTTGATGGTGAATTGCGGCATCCATAGCCATTACAGAATGCCCGAGCTTTTTTGAATGCTGGTAATTCTACAGCTGCTGGACAGTTGTGCGAAATCAACTACAGCAGTAGTAGACGAAGGGATGCTGGTTTTGAAAAAGAGAAACATTTGAGTGATTCAGTTGAATTTAAGAGAGTGAAGACGAGAAGGGACGACGGAGAGAACAGAGGAGAAATAGAAGAGTGGAGTTGAGAGGGAGAGAAGAGACGGGCTGGAAAGATGCGGTGATATTTTAAGCTCTGGATCAACCATGTAACATGCCACACGTTTCTGTCAGAAAGAACGCCGTAGCTTCTTTCAATTCAATTTGTTGGATTGAGGGCGAGCCATGAACATCTTCGTAAGCCTCTCCTCTGCTGCTTTCATCACCGCCCATCCGATTGTCGGTGTTGTGACTGTGAAGCTCTCACAGATTCAGTAAACAAATGACTCGGCCTGTAACGGCGGCCGGATCGCCGATTTTCAGTTGGATCCGGTCGGTTCGGGTTTGACTGTAATGGTTGAAACTTCATTTGTCATTATCACCATCATCATCATAATCAATTCTTCTTCTTCTTTTCCTCTTCTTCTGCTGCTTCTCTCCGGTAGTACTAGTAGTACTTTAGTCTTGTGTATATGAGGCTATGTACTATTGCCTTTAAATTTGGTACTTATAAGATGCTAGTAGTTGCGTCTTGAGTGCAACATGATAAATATAATGTATTTTCATGCTAGAAATTCTTTGCTTTTGTTGAGTGTGTGCTTTCTGTATATTTTTATTTTTAATCTTAAAAGCATTTTTGTTTCATGAGATCTCTGGAGTTTAGCTTTAAATTATGTGATGTTGGATGTTGTTTGTCTTATATCCTCCATTGATTTTTTATTATTTATTTCTCAGATTTTTGGAATACTTTATGAATATCAAGGAGGAAGCCTCATTTACTTGAGTTGAGATCTTTTGTCAGTTTTGGTGATGGTTAGTGTTTGAAGGTTGAACACGACTGTGATGGTGCGGTACTCTAGTTTATGGCTTTAAGAAGTGTGGTGACTAGATTATCATGTTTTAGCTCCTTTTGAAGCTTATTTTTCTGGTTTTTGCGTGCATGTGATCAAGATCCTTGATTTAGAGACGAGCATTAATGAAACAATCCTATAATCTCCTCAGACCTTAGTGCTCTATGTCATTTAAGCTTGTAGCTGGCATATTTTTGTTTGGATATCAGTTATCTAAAGGTGCTACGTAGCGATGTTGGAGGTGTTGGAATTGTTTTTATGCATGAAGTTGAGTTTGAGTAGTTTTTTTAGAAATTGTGAAGTTGAGAAAGATAAGGAGAATGCTCTTAGATGTTTTGAGAAGGTAAAACTAATCCATGGGGGTGGTTGGGAGTGCTTATGAGAAGGAGCTTTCTTATAATAAAGAGTATTTTTGTCCTATTTCGATAAACGAACTCTATTATTTTTACTTCAAAAAAATAAAAATAAGTAATAATGAGATCGTATTGATGTAGACTTTTTTATACTTTCTAAAATTTTAAATTAAATCTGTAGAATATTATAAAATATTTATTGAAAAACGTGAAGTTGAAAAGTTGACAAGTGCTTTTTTGGAAAGCCTATCCAAATAGCCCCATATTTCTTCTGGTGAATTATTTTCTATCTTCCAATGTGTATATACTTTGTTGTAGTTCTGTCACGTAATCTGAAGAAAACATGAAACTTCGGCTCTACTGGTATGTTGAGCCTATAATAGTTGTTATATCAACAAGCACGGTGGGTATTGAAGTTAAAATTCTTTTGGACCGACGTCTCGGGGTATATTAATTAAAATTCGAATTGTATAGAAATTGAATTTGAGGTGAAAGCTTTTGACTAGGTTTTCTAGAAATTAATATTTTCTAGTTTGATTTACCCTTATACTCTTGTTACTTGTTATTGTTATCTGACCCTTTGCCCTATGTTCTTTTGCAATTGCAGCAACTAATGCTGGAGCTTTTGTAAATTGGTTGTTGAATGTGCTCGAGGAGAATCATCATATAGTCAGGTAAATCTTTTTGAGGCTTCCAAAGTTAGGTTCAATTTGATCTTGCCATGTAAAGTCCACTTGTACCATCTGAATGTAGAAAGCCCATTAGAATACCAACTTGCCTCTAGAAATGCTCAAATATTTTTCCTTCTTTTAGATTATTGATTGATTTTAGTGGGAAGAATTTTACAAGTATCTAAATTATGAACATCTCAATATCATTCTCCACTTTTGTTTTAAAAAAATAAAATCGAACTTCAAGATGACTAGCGTATTAACTAACTTACATAGTGTATAGATTTTCTTTCTCCAAAATATTTTTATTAATGTGTTTTTTTAAGTATCTCTTATACAATCTCTTTGAAAATTTCTATGTTTGGAAGCACAGAAAGAGGGATGTTTGTTGGACTTTGCAAACCTTATTGCTTTAGGGCATGTTTACTTTGCTTGGAAGTGAGTTACTAGAAAATGAATAAAAGTGAGATCGTCAAAAGCTGCCTCAATAGCTCCTACTAAATTTCATAAGGCAATGCTTTGAGGGCATTTCAAACATCTTTACAGTAATCTTCCTTGAGCCTCTTATAGCCGAAGTAATCTAACAAGCCTCGACAACCAATTCATCCTGGAATTTACTGTCATCATTGGCGCACATATTTGGTTATTTTTCAAACATTGAGAGCATGTGAAAGGGATAGAAAAGTGGGGTACATGAGGTTGCGTACTAGAGAACGGTCATGCTAGCGACTCAGTAGGATCTGTATGTCCTCTATGATATGCGGAATTTCATATCCTCTAATGTCTCATCCCTCACAGTATTATTTTGTTGGCCATTTGGAAGTGCTGGCTCTCTAAAGTTGTCATGAGCAATTCTGGCAAATTCCATTGCAAGCTCGTCTAGCTGACAAATTGGCAAGCTGATGAAAGGTTGAGTTTAGGATTACTTTGCAATCCATCAAAATAAAACAACATTGATTATAAATACATCCTATTCAAACTTGTCACGAAATTAAATGCTCTCCATATGTAAAGTAACATATTGAATTGAAAACTCGATTATTGACTAGAGTTAACTTCACAAAATCCCTCTTAGACTCGTCTAAAACAATCATCTAAAGTTCGTCATTCCAACT
Organism: Acanthochlamys bracteata; assembly: GCA_019914995.1. Classification (NCBI taxonomy): domain Eukaryota; kingdom Viridiplantae; phylum Streptophyta; class Magnoliopsida; order Pandanales; family Velloziaceae; genus Acanthochlamys; species Acanthochlamys bracteata. The sequence continues at coordinate 4,680,869 of CM034126.1, forward strand.
AACCGCACTTAAGCTGAGCACAAACTTAATGAGAAGAAACCTCTGCCTTAAAATACAAAATAGATGTCATAAAATCAGTGTTAAGCATGTCAATTATATTGTTGGCAGCAGCAACGAATGTGGTCTGCCCGAAGCCCTTGTGCACTTTTTTACCTTTCCGACACTGCTCAACCAGAAATTTGACCAGCTTCTCATCCTGCTGCATGTCTACCTCTTATTGGGGTTCCCTTGTGGCGGATGTCCGTCAGAACGTGAACTTTGTCCTAAGTCAAAAGGCGCCGACAACTGTCCAAACCTATTAAGTACACAACACCAATTATATACTAAACAACATATATAAAGAAATATGCTCAATGAATACATTATTAAAAAAAAATCTTAGTACTAAAAAATATATACTAAAAAACGTCATTTGAAAAAACTGATAAAATAACTAAATATTTGCAAAATATTAAAATTCTACAATTGAATTTCATCGACTCTGTAAAAGTCATCTATGTCAAGTACACATAAAGAAAAACTCAAAAAATACATCGTACATTATAAGAGCAAGTTCATTGTGCAAGTAAAGACATCCGAAAGAGCCCCATTATAGTCATTCCACATATCACTTGCAATCTTGTCTCTCGATTCTTACCATTATTTGTTCTCTGAACGCTACTGACACCGATTTCTGGCACTGAAATTTTGCGTATTATATTCATATTCTTCATATATCCATGACGGATTGAAGAGTATGTCATTAGAATCTACACCCAGTATATAATTATATAATACACAATAAACCAACATAACATAGACTTGCACTAGAAAGAGATAATACGAATACCAGTAGATCATCCTAACACGATCTTTTAATAACGCAAAAGTTCTCTCTAGGTGCTTTGCAAAGAAGAGTACCGATAATTGAATAGCTCCTTTTGATTCTCTAGTTTGCACGAATAATTTCTTTCAAATAATAGCGTACCCCCTGATATGGAGAAAGAAAGCCTGACATGGTGTGCATCTTCCCTTGATAAGATAAATTTTACATACACAAGAAAGCAATAGAATAATTTACTTAACTCGTTTATACATGTCACTAAGTAATCAGGTGAGGATGTCACTCGCCATACGGGATGTAAGCAACTCAGTAAAGATCAACTGAATACGTTTTTTAGTACAGTAAAGTCATTAGCTTATCCATTCCAACAACTAGATAACAAATATGTCAGTCTCAATTAGGAGTGCAATACCCTAAACATTTTGGGTGATATCCTTTCGGCCTCGAAAGCATGTTGTCAATATAAAAGGGACTCTTGCATCTATCTATATGTGTACCATCAATTAAGTCTATACAATCCTACAAGATGTTTTGATAAATATTAGATGAGCTAATTTATCATGCAAATGTGAAGCAAAACTTACAGAAACATATTGAGTATATAAAATATGGTTACCAATTAGGATTCAAAAAAATATGTGGGTGTACATCTGGTGCGTCTTTATGTACACAATCTTAAGCTTAAATATTGTCGCAAGCACTTGCCGAAAGTTGCGATGTATAGTCTGGCCTGGCTGTACAAGGTCAATCTTCGTCGCCGTAATGGTCCTGCTATGTCTAACAATATGCAAAAACACACAAACTGTGTTTCTACCATGACATGCTTAAAGTCCTTTAGTGAATGATTATCATGCAGTATTAGGCAAGGTTCAGAAAAGCAAGTTCATTCATTCTAAGATGCCTTTGCCCCTATTCAAACATTTGAATATGTTTCAAGGAACACTAGAATTGTTGTCATCAATTTGTCAATGTTTGTAACTATTTACAGTAATTACTACATATGCAACACTGCTAGCCATGGACACCCTTGATCCATCTATTTTTGCAAAGTAATTGAAAAGAAAATAAAAAGAAATACGTGAAAAAGAACTCTATCTGCACTCTCTCTAATACAGTGAAGCATTCAAACTCTTGATTCGACAGTGTCGAATTAGCTTCAGAGTGGTATTTGGTAGTCTTATAAATTTGACAATACCAGGTTGCTTCTTGTTAAACGAATGAACAAAAGATGCAATCAGACTTTGGACCTTCAAAACAGAAAAAAAAGAGAGACATTTTAGCATATCAAGAAAATAAGAGAAGAAGAAGACTAATATCCAAACAAAAATTTAGATGACATTCTAGCATATCAGTCATTTTTTCTTAGTAAATATGCAACAGTAGACTTACAGTGCTTACATCAAAATGACAGTAGAGCATACGGTAACACACCCTAAAAGTATTTTTACTCAAAATAATATTCAGAACAGACTGGAGTAATTGTTGATCAAATATTATATATATGTTAAGGTTTTCGGGTTATAAGTCACACCTGGTTACACTAAATCGGATTTGAACCATTAAGTAAGGACCTGTATTGTAATTTACTATTTTTTATGGCCCCGTATTACAAAATATTGGTTGAATTAATTAGCTATTTATTATTTCTTTTTTTCCTAAAAAAACAGAGTTAATTATTGCCAAGGAAATAGAAATCAAGGTAATCGAATAGCAGGAACAAAACAAAAACGACAACAATGGCGAGAGGAAATCGATCGATTCCGGCATGTTGCAAGAGCTATGGCTTTCCTATCTACTGTGCCGCGTGGGTTTCACTTCACCGCATTGAAGAAGAAAAATTAGAAGAATCAGAACAAAAATCAGTAGAGAAAGATGAATCTATCGCTTCTCCTCAGTTAAGTGCCCAGGACGATAGGTTAATTGCGGTGCTCGGTGGCGGTGGTGGTGAAGGACGCAGCGGCATTCCTAATGCAGTCGTTGTTACCGAGTTTGATGTGGCGAATCAATCTCTCGCTGACCAACCGGTGAGTGTTTGATTCATTGATTTAAAGTTGTTGGTGGAGGTTTTGACTGGGAATGAGGAATGTGTATTTTGATTTTGGTGTTTAATGGAATGTTTCTGTGTGATCATTCTGTTCTGCTATTTAATATAGTTAGCGTCAGTGTTTAGATTTCTGAATAGATTTTTAGTTATAATAGCTTACACATGGGACTGAGAACTTTGGAGTTTGATTGTGTGGATTGGAATGGAACTTTTTTTGTAGAGCTGATTAACTGTATTATTTTAGATTTCTGATTGTGATAATTTAGGTAAATGTATGGTTTTTTAGTTGTTGGAGATTTCAGAGAGGAATAAGGAATGCTGAGTCTGACTTTTGCATGTATCTGCCTAGGTTTTCTGTGTTATTTTGTTTTGATAATTTGGCTAACACTTATGGTTATTGAATTGGACTGTGTTGCAGTGAGAATCAAGCCTTGCAGTGCTTTTAATTATAAGAAAAACTGTAGTTGAATATTAGTAGAATGGTTAATGAAGCTTTTTTTTTAAAAGTAGGTACTAGAAATTACTGAAATCAATTGACGTTGTTATTTTAGGTAATTGTCACAAATATTCAATGCATGAAGTTTTTATTTTTATTTTTATGAAGTATTTATTTATTTTTTAATTTTTTTTGGCGGTGTATATCGCTAGTAGCCAATCAAGTTGTGGGACCTTTTTGTATGGGTCACTCCTGTTTTGTTGTTATTATTGTTTTTTGTTTCAGTTCATTCAATTAGTATTTTTTATAGTGTATTGCATGTAGATTCGAAATTTGGATGGTGTTCACTGCTCGTTCTTTCTTTTTTCAAGCTTTCAAGGATGGAAACGAACTCAGATGCGCCTTATCGTATGGCAGTGCATCCTGGGGGAGATGGTCTCATCTGCGCTTTCCAAAAAGATTGCAGGTATCTATCACATAAGTCTTTTGGTTTGTGTATATTTGTCAAGTGAAGTTTTCTATGGAAGGGATTCGAGTTAGTTAATGGGCAAGTCATGTTGAAGTTTGATTTTATTTTATTTAAACTAAAGTGGAGGCTGATGTTGTGATGTTCATAATTTAGTGACTTGTAAATTTTCTACCTCTCTAAAATCAATCAATAATTTAAAATAAGGAATGAGATTAGCATTTCTAGAGGCAAGTCAGTATTCTAATTGGTATTCTACGTTCAGATGGTACAAGTGGAGCTTACATAGCAAGAGCAAATTGGACCTAACTTTGGAAGCCTCAAAAAAAGATTTACCTGAACTGGAAGGTGCCGGGCTGCAGTTGGCTCTAGCCTTCAATTCAGAAGGTTCAGTCTTTGCAACAGGTGGAGAGGTACATCATGCAGCTTTTAATTTTTCACAAGATGAACTATTTGTACTTCTATTGACTGCAAGCAACCATGGAAGTTATAAAAGAAATTTAATGATTTGAAAAGAAGTTGCAATTTTACATTTCCTGCACTGACATTCAACTTGAAGAGCAAAACGCAGCATAGTTGTTGTAACTATGCTTACACAGTTCGGATTGCCCCCTCAATGTTTAAAATGCTTTGCAGAAGTGCCTCTGCTAGAAATATTATATAAAATGATAGGGCATGTCAAGTCATGTTCCAGACTACTGCTACTCATTTGGTGCATGCCAGGGAAGTAATGATTAGATTTATTTATTTTCTGCAAGAAGATAATTTGATTTGTTTACACCTTCATTTGAATTTTCATCATTTATCTATTGCCTCGTAGGTCGTATTTAACCTTGTAGGACGTTTACTTTCTGTGTGGTGGGCACTTAAGCAGTCGAAAAGGAATTCGCCATCTCTGTAAAATTGCAGTAATGCATTTCTCTGAATAAGTTGAAAGGATGCTTGCTCTTATGTATTATATTTGATAACCGTCGTGGATCTGTTGAATATATTTCTTCATCTTACTTGATTCACCACCTTTGATGGTATAATTTATTAGTTTTGTGGTATAACATTGCCTATCATACTTATACCCACTGCTAAGTGTTCTATAAATATCTCATAAGGGAAAAGGAAATACTTCTCGCTTTTCATACTTATACCCACTGCTAACAGGAAAGTCAAATTTTACAAAAGATACGTGCTCGTCCATTTTGATTGTTTGTGACGTTGTCATTGTTTCCAATACAGGATGGGAATTTGCGAGTTTTTAAGTGGCCAAGCATGGAAGTCGTCCTCAAGCAGGATGAAGTTCATACTACAGTGAAAGACTTGGGTTTTAGGTACCTTATTTTCTGGATTTTGATATGTAGGCGTGATTTTATTGATGTCTGTGAACATAGTAAGTTTTTCTGGACATTTGAACTAGATCTGCTGATACTATCTTCACCAATTATGTTGCAGTTTGGATTCCAAGTTCCTTGTAGCTGCTTGGGAAAGTGGTCCTTGCCGAGTTTGGGATCTTGAGTCTTCAACCAGTGCAGCGACTTTACAGCGTCAAAATGTTAATAACGCAGTAGTGATCACTGAGTCTTGGTTCATAATTTTGTTTCCCAAAAATGGATAACACAGACCTTTTCTTGCCTACAGGGTGAAGTTTTTCGTTTTTGCAAGTTCTCACAGAACGGTGATAGCAACCATATCCTATATGTTGCTGCTATACATGGTGATCCAACTGCATATCAGTAGCTACCGTATATTACTGTGTAGATTTTAAAACTTTATTTTTCAGGTCAGTACGGAACAATAATCTCTTGGGATCCTAAATCCTGGACGAGAATTGGGACAAAGAAGGTGGTCCATGATCCAATTTCTGCCTTCAATGTATCAAGTGATGGGAGGTTTCTTGCCATGTAAGTGGCTTTTTTCCATTTCAAGAGCTGATACAGTTTATTGCTTTTGGTTAGTTTAATTTTGATTTTTGCTACTCTTTTTGCAGTAACTCCTCATCTTCTCTTTTAATTTTTCAAAACGTCATCTTACTTTTCAATCTTTGCTAGAATGCGAAGTGAACCTCCTGTATAAAGAGAGGGTTTCTTTCTGATTTAGCATCTTGTTAAAATAAGTTGGAAGTAAACAATTGTGTTCAGACATTTAGGATATGATCAAAGCTTCTAATAGAATAATGCCCTCGAACTATTGTCTGAATTTTTCTCCACTTGATCCATGCAATGGTGAAGTAAGGTATATTTCTACTAGGAATCGAATATCAAATGCACAAGTTTATCCCAAGTGTTTAAGCTCTTCTTGTATCTCAGTGCCTCAGGACTATTGTTCCAACCAACATAGATTACCTTTACTTTTGAGTTCCATCTTTGAAATCCTTCCTCTAATGATCTAAAACTTAATTGTATGGAATGGCATTGACATCTTTTTTTGGAAGGAAAGAGATAACAGATAACACAAAGTCCCTTTACGTTTGAATTACTGATGTTAACATTGAACTTCATGACTTTCTTCGTTAAATTGAACTTTAAAATAATTTTTTTATTTTCTCCTGCCCTCTTATCTTCACAAACACTGAATCTTCTCCCAAGTTTTCCCTTAAAAAATGAGACTTCATAATATAACTTGCCTCTGATGTTCATTGTTCTTTGAGCTTTTTGTTTCTTTATGCTGTTTGAATTGCTTCTCTATTTTGATGTGCATAACACAAGGGATCACAAGATTTAAATAGTCAAATTACTTTATTTATTTCTCAACCTTTTTTTCAGAAAGCATTGCCATGTTGCTCAATGAATTGCTGCAAAGGTAGTTTAGAATCTACACATTCATCTGCAAAGTGCCAACCACGTAGTTCTTGAAAGCATGAACTCATTTATTAAGTTGTACCAACTTCCTTCAAATTCTTCTACGAACAATAAATTCTAAACAGCACTTCTCAAGACCTTGTTTACATCGTTTCAAGAATACATAAAAGTGTCATGTTTGTAGAAAAATGGTCTTCATCTATGTTAATATCTTTCAACCACTCAGCCTATAATATTTGCAGTTGGAGTCTTAATACCTTAATAGTCTAATACATGAATCCATGTCTCAAACACCAATTAATGTTGGGGTCTTTTCAATTGAAGTTCACCATCATGGACAATCAATATTTGGTTGTGTACTATCAAAAGTCTTACCATACTTGTTTTTAGGTGCATTGCATTGAAGCTAACCCCATCACCAAACTTTTCATGTCCAGCCCTGCTGCTTGCATTTGCCAAAAGTAAATTCCTTATTCAACCCTTTCGTCGAGATCCATGGCAAGGAAGTTCAAGCGTTTATCCTGCATCCTCCTAATATAGTCACATCTTCATCCCCAAGTCTTAAATGATTTGCTTTCTCGATTCATTTCCACTCCTTTGAAAATGGCAATTACTCATGGCAACCAGATGCTATGACAGAAGATTTATAATTTTGACTCGCACCACTTGGTTGACCGATTATTAATCTTGAGTTGTATGCATGAATAAAATATTGACTTCCTTCCCCTTAAAATATGATTAGAATCAATACGTAGATAATTGAGTTTGCATAGTGTATCATAAAAAACAGTAGTATTAACCTTTGCCTTACGGCTTTCTTTTTAACTTTGTTCGCCTTCAAGTGATTCAAGTTGATTGTATTTTGTAGCTTTTGGGTTCATGAACATCAAAGAGTTTCAAACATTGTGTAGCTTCGTATTTCTTAGGAATAAGAAAGAGCTCTTAGTGTGCCAAAAACCATCCCAGCCTTAGATGCTTTTTACCAGGCTTTCACTCAACAGTACTTATACATAATTTTATCACAATTCTTATTCTCATTTAGAGCAAAACTCGCATCCTTCTCGCTGTATCATTCAAATCTTTCTCTTCCATTCTAGTAAGGTGTAAACCAAGATTTTTTAAATGGTAAAAAAAATAAATAAAAAATAACTGCCCGTGATTATCACTCAGTTGTAATCTTGCAGTTTGAATAACATGTCGCTCATGCTTAACTTCAACTCAACCAAGTAGTTCAATTTACCAACTACCTTAAATGACATCTAGAGAAGAATTATTTGGAAAGGCATTCAATTAGCTTGTCTAATTCATATCTCTGCAGAGGTTCTAGAGTATTTGAGTAGTAGCCAATGACACTGAAGGAGACTTAGGAGTGATGAATAGATTAAGAATAGAAATAATTCTGTAATAAAGATTGATATAACTAAGTAGATGAAAAAGTATCATAAACATCAATTTCATAGAAAAAGGTTACCGACTTAGCACGTTTAGAAACAATAGAGGTGAAAATGATAGTGTAGGTCTTTTTGCTGTTGAAATGAACATTTCAAAGCTGAGAAGTAAGAGCAAGCATTTTATTATACTATAAGGGGGTAAAATTGTTTTACAGCTATAGTTTGTAAAAGAAGTATAGCACTTAATACATAACCAAATAGCATAATGTGCACATAACCAATAGAAGTTTTACATAACTTCTTATATACAAGAAGCACCTCAGTTTTTGGTTAAAATTTTAACTTCAGATGGTTAGGAACAATCTATAAAAGTAATAACACTATCTTATTAGAGGCTCACTTGTATGAAACTAACAATTTTCATCTTACAATTACATCTTTCTTCACTCAACAAGTTCGACCAGCAACTTTAAACTTAGATGTAATTTTCTTAGAAAGAACTTTCACTTAAATAGTATCCTTTGTAAAACATAGGCTTCATTTGGATGGACTTATATAATTAATGAATTTTTTATCAGCTTTTCAATTATGTTTGGATGATTTCATGAATACAATAAGCTTTTGGAACAAGTTAAAAAAGACTTAATTTGATGGGTTCTAGAAGTGGATCTGAAAAGTAGGCACTAGAAAATGCTCACAAGAAAAGCCTTTTGGGTGTAAATCATGAAACAAGTGTACCTCTTACAAATGATATTATTACAAAATTCGATCCTTCGGCGGTTGGCATATATTATAAATAAATGATATAAGCACATTTAAGTAGGTGCATCCAAATACTAAAAGGCGTATTTAGAGAGATGTTATACATAAGGTGCTCATGCAAATGGAGCCTTGAATTAAAGCACTCAAAATCATTCAGATGACATGTCTCTTAGAAAACTAAATAAAAATTAATCAATAGATCTTGCAAAATTCTTAATTTAATCTGGCAATAAAACTAAAATGTTTCTAACAACATCAATATCGACTGCTTGTCACCTTATCTATGATAGCTTCCATTGCTAATGGCATGGTTAAGCATATCAAAAGAGCATCAACAACATTCATAGAGGAAGCATGTTGTTAGATAGGCATGGCTCATGAAAGAAGGAACTAAAAAGAAGGAAATGGACCATGGTAAATGTGTGTGGCGAGTAATAATACCCCACTGTCATCAGAAAGTTGAAGACAGAAGCTTTTGTATTGGGAAACTGAACTAATAAAAAATGCATGGCACATAGACATAAGATGGAGTTATGATGAGAAAGAGTTGTGATGGGTCGCACCACCTAAGTGTACTATCCCCTTAGCTGCAAGTCACTACCAATATGACAGGCAAATCTTCATTAATTGTTTGAGGGTGACAAATCATTTAAAATAGTTCCAAAGAGAGGTTACTTAAGGGTACATAAAGGTCAGAAGGAACCCCCAAGCATAGTAGGCTCAAAGGATGCAATAAGATCTCCAATTAATACCCAGATTTTAGTTTTTGGTCTATTGTTGTCTCATTTCTCTGCAAGATTGTTTTTTATTTTAATATGGGACCTACTAATAAGATTTCTTTTTGGAAACAATTGGTACTGCTGGGATTTGATCCCATGCAAGTTTGGTGCTAGTGAAAGTAACTTCAAGAGAAGCTAGTAGTTTCTAAGTTTGCTCACTCTACTGACAACTCAAATTTCTAACTAAAAATTGAATGTCCATTTTATCTGGTTTTAGCTTGTATATTTGAGTTAAATTTTAAAGTACACCAACAGTTGTATTTAGCAAATCTTGTAAATTTCAGTGGTACGGTGGAAGGGGACGTCGTAATTTTGCTTGCCTCTAACATGCGGGTAGTGAAGATGGTAAAGAAGGCGCACCTAGGAATAGTTACTGCAGTGGAGTTTTCTGCTAATTCAAGGTGCCTGTCTTTTTATATCTGGTTCACATTCTTGTTTCCAGTTTTATTTTTAAATTAAGAAAGATTATGATGACATGTAAATGCCGTCTTTCAGGGCTTTATTGTCATCTTCGTTTGACTATACTTCAAGGGTGACACTTGTTGGAGATAAAGAATCGAAGGGTATTAGTCTTTGAATCTTGTTGTACAAGTCCAATGCCTTTTGTGTTGATCAAACATGCTGATAGTTTGTTATACTGTTTTCACAGGTTTGAACATGATTCTAGTTGTACTTGTTTTCATAATAGCATGTCTTCTATATTTTATCAAATATAAGGCGGACTAGGAGTTTTCTCAGCGGAAGTAATCAAACGCCACATATTTTACATAAGGGAGTTGTGTTTCTTCAACAACTGTCCAGGGTGATAAAATGACATCAGGACATATAGTTCTATGCAGATATATGGTTCTTGTGCTCCCATCTTTCACCAGGGATTATTCTGATAGCACAGGTGTGCTGCAAGTACAGTGGTTGCTGTTTACCTACCAGTTTATACATAAATGGAGAGGCTCTATGCAAAATAGCTTCGCATATTTATATTTGCATTTATAAAATGTCTGTAGTATGCAAAGTGTATATTACAAGGTTTTGTTTTTGTTGTATAAAACTGTGTCAGAAGGCTTTGACTTAGTATTTTCATATCACTTGTTAGTTTATTCCAGCAAAGCCAGTACATCTAAGTTTCTCTAGGTGCTTCTGACTTATTGTGTTATGAAAAATTTGCAAAATAGCTCAAGTTCTTGTTTTAGCTGTCGAATGTTTTGATGATATGATATATAGTCTTGGGTTAATCTGATTGGTATATTTATTCTCTCCAACCTAAATCCAGCTATATATGGATTTAGAGTTAGGCATCGTTCTTTTCTTTTCAAACTTTTGGCTCAAAACATAATTAGATTATAACTTGACGCTCTCTCTCTAGCCGAAACTGCTCAAGAAGGTCTAGCTTTTTATCGTTTTTGGTGAATCTGTAAACTTGACAGGCGTGCAATTGGACTCGGATCTTTTGTTTCCTAGAAACTGAAAGGTTAAAGTTGATTAAGAAACCCTACTAAATTGGCAGACAATTTCAATAGGATATATCTGAATGAATGAAGGACCCTTCTAACACTTTGAGGTGCATGTATGGATTTATGTTTTTATTTTATATTTTTTAATAAATTTATTATAATATTTTATAATAATAATTTAAATATTTGAAATATATAAAAAAATCTTACGTCATATTATATTTTTAGGTAAAAATTTAGAGTTTGGTTTTCACAAAAGGATGAAAATATATTTTCAAGTGTTCCTTTACTATAATGTTGGGTTTACGCTTACTGAGTTAAAAATAATAATAATTAATAAATAAATATATAAAAAAATAAAGAAGGGTGAGTATTTGGAGTAAAAGTTGTGTATACAAGTAATCATCAGACTAGATGATGATGTTCAAAAAAAAGGTTAATGCTTAAATAATCTGGAAAAGTTATTAGTTATAAATTCAAGGCTCTGATTGGTGCTGTTGTCCAAAGAAAAGCCTAATCTGTGGGCTTTTACTGCTAATTTTAATAGGATTTGTCTACGGTTGTTCCCGGAGACAGGATTTGGTTGTACAGTATGGTTTCAAGTTATCTATGGTGCTTCTGATTTCTAATTCAAAATTTACGATATCTGAATATAATTTATGATATGTGTGCTATTTTGGATTGTGCAGGCATGAGGAAGTGTTCTCTTTTAAATTCAAAATTAATATGTGCACCGTGACAAGTTTTTAACAAAAATTAATAGGTAACATCCACTCTCACTTTATTCTCTAGTCCACATTTTCAGCACAAGTTTTTCTAGTCATTTGAGATGACAAATGATCAAAATACTTTCAAACTCATATATGCTTAACCATAAATATTTCATTAAAATCGTCTGCTTGCATAACTCCTCATTCCCTCAGTTCTTCCTCCGCCCAAACTTCCGTTCGAGCCACTCTCGCTGCAAATCACTTTCCTATTTGTAAAATTTTTTGAAATTTCATGATGAATTCACTTGCGTTGACAGAATCTCTAATCGTGTATGAAAATTTTCATAAGAAAGGTTGAAAAATATCACAATCGAAGGGAGTGATATTGAGAATAATTTGCCTGCAATTATTAGAGAGCATTTTCTGCAAATCATACTTAACTTTACTCATTTTGCTTACAGTGTGATTTCGAATTTTTTTATTGAGTCTTTTTCAACAATAAAACTTCAATTTTGATTAATTTAATCTTGAGAAGTTTCATAGTATCTTCATGATGCTTAACTTTCAACACTAAATTCTTTGAAAAACTCGAGGATCTTTCTAGTGATCATCAGCTTCAGCATGTTGAACAATATCTACCATTGTTCAATCATCACTAATAGTCTTAATAGAGCTTCTTATGTTAACAACTGATGCCGCTCATATAATAGATCTGAAAGAATTTTAAGGAATTATTGCAACTCTTGTAAGAACAATCTTTATTCAAAAAATTTATTATATGTTTAAGCTGAGGTTCAACATTTTTCTTACTATGCGACCTTTTTAACCATTATGTGGGATTTGTGCGAATTTTTGTGAATTTGATATGTATTATAACATTCGATTTTGTTATTGTAAATATTAATATATTGAGTGTGTTAAATGCATCACATGATTGCTTATTAAGTAACAAATGGTTATCTCATCTACCGCCGTTTGTACAACTCTATTTTGTTATTGTGTGATAATGTGCTATCTTATTTTGACTAATGAAATAAACGTCAAATTATCGAGTGCGTTAATAGAAGTACACGTGTGTCTCATTCAATTATTATGCGCCGCACACCCCACATGCAAAAACATAATTCGTGTACAAATTTCAAAATATTAAGATATAGGATATTAATATCTATATCTTAATATTTCTTGTTTTGTTCAGAAAGTACAAAGAAAAGCTTTAGGTTATCTTGTGATTGTCTAGCGTTGAGTAAAGACATTCATTTGTCTAAGCTCATAAGTTTCGGTGTCATTACAACTTACCGTTTTGCAAATATGTTCTCAATATCAGATAGTCTGTACTTAACATTATCTGTTTCAGTTACCATGTGCACTTATGGTTGTAAGTGTTATGAAATTTAAATTGAGAATAAACAATACAAGCACATCTTGAATGAGATTGGCATGGATGAGAATACGTTTATAATACCATCCATTAATACGAATATTTACTTGTTAATTTAGAAATGCCAACTACCCACACTTACTTAGCTCAATTATTCTAATTATTATCTTATACATATCAAATAAGATGAACTAAATGACAAACAATTCTATTTGACCATGATAATAGTCAAATCAAGGTCGCACGTGATTGCACATGATCACATATACAAACCTGTATGTATATGTCGTTATAATGTGACCACCTAAGCGATCACTTGTCTTAGTGTGATCGATCGTTATAGTTCTTCTTCTTGTGTCAAATCAGTTCCGGATTGTTGTTTTTCTTTTTTTGTGTCAAATAAGGTCTACTTCTCACTACTGTTACCCTCTAGCCTCACTATTAGGAATCATAAACCATAACAACAATATAGACAATAAAAAAAACATTAAAAACATCTCAACATCCCATAAAGGCATTTGTTAATATTGATGCGAGAGCCATGAAGAATTTCTAAACTAGAGAGCTAATAGAATCGAGGACTAGCAAATGGTGTTTGAGTTAGAAACTTTTGAGTGGAATTTTAAAGTTTGAGCAAGAATGTTCCCGTATCATTAAAATTTTGAGATTGAGAATATTTCATATATTTTATAAAGATGTGACCTGAAAGATGTATTTGGAAAGATTGTTTAGAAAAATAAAGTGAATATGAATATGGATATGTTAATAAAAAAAATCATATTATATATTAACTGGACGGTACTAGTAAGCATAGTTGTCTGACTCGGAAACTGTCGATCCGAACGGTAAAATCGATTCGAATTTGCAAAAAAATCGTCTGTACAATTGATCTATTTTGACCCACTTTAACACGGTCAACCGCTCATCCGAGTCAAACCGGATTGAATAAAATTTAAAAAAATTAATTAAAAAAATTAAATTGATGATATATTTAATACAAAAATAATTATTAATAGCTTTATGTTGAAAAATAATATATAATTTAGATTTTACATTTGGATGTGATAATGTAAAAATAAAATTAATTATGTCTCGTATATAAATTATCAATTATTAGTGATTTTAATATTTTTATATTATAAATATTCAAACTCAAGTATGCATATCCAAAAAAATTTGTCATGTCTCTTTTATGATTTATCTATATTATAATTTTATCTTCTTCTAATCATCTAATTTATTTAAATATTTCTCATTATAAATTTTTGTTGTTATTATTGTTGTTGGTGGTGGTAATGTCATGGTGGCAATACTTCAATTTTCGCGTGATTATTGTTGCTGTTGTTGTTGATAGTAATGCCATAATAGAAATATTCTAATTTTTTGCTCTGATTGCTGTTGCTATTATTATTGTTAATGCCATGATGATAGTAGATTTCTCAATGTGATTATTGTTATTATTAGTTGAAAATACTTTAATATTATTGACCCGATGGTTCATCTGGTTGACCTGTCGGGTCAACCTGAGAACCGTGACTCGGATAATTTTTCGGTTCGACGTTCGGTCCGATTTTTACAACTATACTAGTAAGTTGACTGCAAATTCAAATCTGATCTATTTGCTTTGAGAGTGTTACTTAGACTTGAAACTCAGTTTGTCTATAAAACATTACACTTCCAATTATTTAAAAAAAATAAATTAAAAAACTAAATTATGTTTTCTTACCAAAAACTCTATTTCTAAATACCACATTTTAAAACTAAAATTTTTAAGCTCACTTTTTTATAAAAAATTAAAATTAAAATTAAAAATTAAAACTCAGTTTCAAACACTTTTTTAGGTTGTGCTCTTATAAAATTACAACTCACTTCTTTCATTAAACAATCACTTCTAACTACTTTTAATTATATAAAAAAATACAATAAATCACTTACAAATTAACTTTTATAAAAAATATAAAAATGAATTTATTTCTAATAATACTATTTATTATAGCTCATATTCATTTAACTAATTTATAATAATGCATCTCTAATTAAAAAAAACACAATCTTTACATAACTTATTTGTATAAATTCACTTTCCGATAACTCATTTACAGCAAAATAAAGACTGTAGTATTGGTTAACATTCCATTTTTCTGCGTAATTAAGAAAAAAGAAGAATTGATATTGCTCGAATAAAAAAAAGGTTGGGTTTTTTTGTTTACCAGGAATACAAGACACGATCAGTTTTGAGATCTGAAACGAATAAATCGAGATCGATCAGATCAGTAGCTCATGGTAATTTAGTTTGATTTGTTGTTTATGGTGACAGATTTTGTTTCTGTGAGGAGTAATTTGTTGTTTATCATCGTTGTGATTACAGTCGGCGTTGTTCAATTTTCACTCATTCCTGACGGTTGTGTTGCTGGTGATCTGCACCTGTTCCTACATCAAGATGCAATTTCCCACGATACTTGAGCAAAGAACCGGGTAAGCTTTCTGGAATTTTTCTTATTTTGCAACGTGTTGGAATTTGAAGTTTAGATAGCCTGGTTAGTGCAACATTAGTAGGAATTTGAGCTTGAGAAAGCGATGGAAGAAGCTTCTGTTTCGATTTGTGGAACATGTTTTAGAAATGGGTGTGATTTCTTGGCACATGTTTTAGAACTCAGAATTTGTGATGTGTGGCTTCAACTAGATTGCTATGTTTTTATTACCTTTCTATAGCTCTTCATCTTAGTTAATATATAAGATAGCATGCAAGTTTTGTGTCTTGATATGGAGTTGTTTTAGGGAGATGAGAAACGATTTTGTTTATTTGCATTTAAAGGTTAACTTCTGTTTATCACACACCCTTATCATATATGATGAAGGCGGTAGGAAGGCTACTTTCACTACAATAGAGTCTTAATGGGTACGTTGCTTGAGTATATTTAGTACGATGCGTCTAGCTAAAGTTTAACTATGTGACATGCCCTGTGCTTGCAGTTTAAATCTTGAGGGTCCCTCCTATGCAGTTGCTCAAAGCATACAGCTAATATGTATGTTAAGGCTTATCTGCAAAAAATTCCTATGTCTTAATCATATGCAAACACTTGCAGAGTTTTTTTGTTTTTTTTGTTTTCCTAAGCACATGCTGCACTATCGTTCTTTTCAGTAACCATATTCTGTTTTCGACTTATAGTTTAGTCAAATAGCAATTTTACAAGTTATTTACGCTTGTTTAGTAGTCCATTTCCCTCTCTCTTTTTCTGTCTGTCTCTTAAAGATTGTGCATATAGGAAACGTGTGCAGAAGAAGTGATAACGTTGTCAAACTTTCACTTATTTTTATTGCTGCCAAGGTTTAGATGCATGAAGATTCTGAGTAGATGACAGAATTTTCTTAAAATTTTCTTCTGTGTTTAGTTTTTCTAGTCTTGATATCTTTAGATAGCAAACCACCTCTATAACTTCCCTAAGGATTCTTCATGTTCCTGTATACATATGTGTTGATCAAATTGTAGAGGACTATCTATCAGAAACTCAGTGTTTACTGGACTCATGGTTTGCAGGTTCCGAGGCTTTTTCTGGAAGGCAGCCCGAATAGGTAATTGCAAGATTTTGTTCTATTTGCCATAGTCTTTTTTATGGTACCATTTGAGATTGCCTTTCAAATTTTGCTTATGTGTGAACTAGATATTCAACTGTGCTACCTTGCAAGTGTAGGTAGCTCACCTTTATAGAGATGTGAGAGTAGAGGGATAGTGAGTGATTGCTAGTAATTTAGTATGCATCAGAATGCCTATTAGCTTTTTCGGGATATTTTATCATTACCAGATGTGTTAAAACCTGATCTGGCAGTGCATTGCTATGAAAAATGACATGGTAATATTTTAAAATGCATATGCCCCCTAAAAATTGATGCTTCCCAAGCAATGATTGGAACTTTTCCCCAGATGTTCCGGTTGGATGGACACTATTGTTTGATTCTTGTACAATCTAAAACTTATCTTACCATGTTTCTACTTACAATACTTACACTTCTGTATTTTTTTTTTTTTTGGGGGTGGGGGGTGGGGGGTAGAGAATCCTTCTGTAATTTTTTTTTCTTTCAGAGAATGATGTCTTTGTTTCCTAGTGAGTTTCTATGGCTTTAATCTACTTTATTTTATGCAAAGAAAAACAAACTAAAAAAGTAAAAGTTAAAACAAATTAAAAAGATAAAAGAAAGAAAGAAAAAGAAATACTGGTTAGTACAAAGTGCAAAACTTGTATACACAGTCAGTCTTCTTAACTAACATGGTAGCTTGCTACTAAGGTAATCTTATGGCACATTCTTTATAGGCAGAAGGTAATTGTGGTGCCATCACAGGTTTTTTTTGTTATTGTATTGTGCTGTATTAACTGACTCATACTTCAGGGTTGCCTGTGGTTAGAAGTGGAATGAATTGATTTTACATTGCCATATAAGCTTAAAATGGCTGACAGATTGGAGAATATGGAATTGACCCCAAGATAAAGACGTAACCTTACTCAGTCTCCTTAGATTGACTGACATCTCTTAACAGTTTCAATATGGCATGGTTAGACTTACACGTTGCAATCGAGAGGTTTAGCAGCTCAGTCTACATATAGCTTTAGCTCTTAGTGTAGTGGTTGAAGCTCAGGTTCCACTAATTTCGAATAGTTAAAATTGCTTTTGGCATTCAGCGAAGGTCTTCTGTATTTCGAAGACAATCTTTGTGTTTATTTTCTGAAATTTCTTCATTTCTGCAATGTTATTTGGCACACTGTTCTCAACATTTATGAGATGCTTACTAGGATCACAGGTGATGCATGCCTAAATTAACTACTGTAACATGACAAAACTATGAAGTAGTGATTTCTTTCTCGTGATGCATGCAATTTGACCTTCAGCGCATCTCCCTTTGGTTCTAAGTTTTTTGGATTTGAGTTTCTCAAGGTAAAATAATAACTTCGGAAGACCTTTTTAGTTGGTCCAACTAATTGGGGTGCAAATGCATCCACTGAAAATCATGAAACAACGAAACGTGTTATATAGTTGGGCTGTTTGAACTTCGTATATATGGTCTATGGTTTGAGTTTCTCAAGGCAATATGACAGAAGACATTTTTTTTGGTTGGCCTGACTATTGTTGCAAGTGCATCTGCTGAAAATCATGAAAAGTATAGCATTTAATATAGGTTTTGGTGGTTAAACTTACATATACGGCCTATGAGTCTATAACTCCTAGTAAACTTGTTTTCCCATTCACTGTTAAGCCTATGCCCCCCTTGATTCTTGTTATTCCCTATATATACTGTGATTTACATGATTTTCTAAGAGTTGTACTAGTCCCTAATAAGTCCCTAACTCCTCCCCTCTCCCTCCCAAAAAAACATCTCTTCTGAACTTATTATATTATAAGTCAATCATCATTTCTCTTTCTTTGTTTTCGCTATAATTAATAGAGAGAGAGAGAGAGAGAGAGAGAGAGAGAAAGGGATTGGAGCACGTGCGGCGCTATGGACACATGCTGTGCACATTGTGGCCAAAAATAGTAGCGAAATCTTCAAATCTAATCTTTACTATTAAATATGAATAAATATGAAATAGAAATATAATGATAAAATCTCAGCTCTATCAGATTATGAATCTACATCTATCTGGTCTCTTGATCAAAACTATGAAGTATGACTCTATGGGTGACTCTTTCCCAAAAAAAGGAAAGAAAATATGATTATGAAATCTAATAGAAAAATTAATATTGCATTTGTGGACTCCTCTAGCTTGCTTATAGGTAACTTCTGCACCCCCTAGACCCCAGATCAGTTGATGGAAAACGGTAAACCTAGTTGGCTAGTTCCGCAACTTTTTGCTAATTCTAGAAGCTCTTGTTGTAGGCTTAACTTACATTATAATTGAATTTAAAATTACATCTAGCATACTTTATACCCAAAATGAATATAATATTAGCAATACTTAACACTTCTGCTGACTTTAATATGATGTAGGTGAACGCTTAAGCCCCTGGGTAGCATTGGGCTGTTTTGTAATGGGCATTTCTATTCTCGTTCTCTGAACAGATGATCCTGTGGCTGGTTGTCTTTATACTATGAAGCAGAAGTTTTGTTCACATTCCTGACATTCTAGGAATTGCCCCCATCTCCCCACGCATGGATACTGAATTCTTCAAAGAAAGCAAATATATCTTACATCTTTGTTGTTTTGGGGGTAATTTGCCCAGCCTTCTTAAATATCCCTGCATACACATGATTGTTGGCAAGCTGCCAAGTCTAGGGTGATATGATTGTATGCTAGAATGTGTATACTGTGTAATCTTTCACTTAATTAACAAAGAGGTCTTTCCAAACGAAAGTTGTGATGGGGTTGCTACCCAAGTGGTTATTTCTGTAATATTTTATGTTGTTCCTCCCCAGCTAGCAACCCTTGGTTTAGCGAACACTTTAACAAAGTAGCTGGGTTGTTCATGGTTTTTCTTTCAAATGAAGTATTCTGAGTGTGTATGTTGCTCATGGTAAATGTACTTCATATTTCTTGTGTTGGGTATTATGATAATGTCAAAGATCGTCTTCGGCATGCAACCCTTCACCAAAAATGAACAATCAGAGAGCAATTCTATGCTAGAAGAACCATGTAGATTTATTATCCTTGTTGGTTTGAACTGGTACCAAAAGGTTTGTCTGATTATGTATGCATGTGAAACTGTCATGACTTTGTGCGCATATTCAAGAAGTGATCAAGTTATACAGCTCAATTCTGCGATCATTTACAAAACAAAGATAGAAATTGTTGAAAAACTCCAAATCCAAACATTTCTTACTAACAAAAAAAAAAAAAAAAAAAATAGAATCTTTGAAAGTAATGAGATAGGAATGTCTCATTCTGAAAAGGAAGACAACTTTCCAGCATCAACAAAATAGAATCTGCAGAACTTTTCTTTGCGCCGGCGATCTATATATTGTTTTCATTTTCTGAAGCTGCTCTCAGACAGCTTGGTTTTTCCAATTCAAACCACATGCTTCTTATTATTTGATTGTACGCGAGTGTCGTATTGTATGGCTTGCTATAGCTTGGTGCCTTTAGGTAGCAAGTTAAGCGGCGTGCTTGTGATAGCAAAAGTATGCACCATATAGGGCGTGTTTAAAAAATAAATATTTAAATATTTAATTAAATTATATATATTTATTTAATATTAAAATAAATTTTTAATAAAAATTTTAATTTTAAAAATTATTATTTTGTATAAAAATGAATTTAAAAAATTTTGAGTTTGATGAGTTAATAAGCACGCCCATAGCATGTTTACTTTACTCCATAAGTGATTTCACTTGCCAAAAACTTATTTTTAAATGACTTATAAATAAATATTTATAAATTTATGTTCATAAATTTTAGTAATTTATTTTTTTATTTACTTTTAAAAATTATTTTTGGGCTACTTTTTTATAACTAAACAAGCCCTATTGCATTCAAACTACGAAAACTAGCGTTTGATATCCATCTTTTCTGACTCTCAGGCCATACTTAGTGTAATTTTTTGGAGTGATTTTTGAATTTTTTACTTCAAAAAATCATATACAATATTTTAAATATTTATAAAAAAATATATATTATATATTATAAAATAATTATATGTATACTTTTTTAAATACCATAAATTTGAAAAAAGATTTAGAAATTTTTATTTTTTTCAGCTATTTCATATGGCTTGAATTCGATACCAAACTAATAAGACATGTGGAAATGCATTAAATAAAAGTATTTTTCTTATATACAATTTTTCAAAAAATAAATTTAATTTATAAACATAGTAATAATTATTATATATATAAATATATGATATACAATTTATCTATATTATTTTAATTTTTAAAAAGTTTTTAAATTATTTTAAAAACTTTATACATTATAGTTCTAAATGTTACGAACGGGATAACTCAGAATAAACTCTAAAACAGAGCCGCTCCTCACAACTGCAGCGAAAAGACCGAGAATTTTACGATAAGAATATAACAATAGAAAAATTAACAAAATATAGTAATTACGTGAAAAATCTCTTATCAACTTGAGAGAAAAACTCATGCACGATATAAAAAAAACTTAACTAATAATAATTGAGTTACAACTTTCACTCCTCTCGGTAGCACAATTAATATTCTCTTGTCAGAAGTAAAATACACTCAACTACAATAGTATATAAAAATCTCATAAAAATATATACCACTTAATGGCCCATGCGCGTACCGTTGTTGTCTACAGTACTACTATATTAATAAATCTTTGCAACACATATCGCAATATTGCTTGTTGTCCTGCATTGTTATCACTTTTTGGCGGTTGCTTTTTCTTTTTGCGACTGCATCCTCACCTTCCGACTATCATTTCAAAAAAATAACACAAAGCCCAATAGAAGTGTTTTTTCCTAACACTAAGCAGTTACCAAAACCAGGTGCGGTATGGATAAAATTTTATACTTTCTTATTCTAATTTTTATATATTTTTTAAAAAACTTTATAATTTTTATATTAAAAATAAAAAATTACATAATAAATATTATTTATTTTTATTTTTAAAAATATATTTTTTAATTGTTTTAGAAACAAATATCCGCGTGTCAAAAGCTCGCAAACATACCCTACACGGAGACACTGAAAGGTGTGGACTGGCTCTGTGGTTGGAGTTTGAATGTAAATCCTTTTGCAAGACATGTATCAAACAGATATCTCTATTTCATCGTCAATCAATCAATCATCCATCACCACCAATACGAGTTTTGGCAGATTGTAGATGCAGAGAAATCTTCTGACAAACATTTGTTTCCATTCCAAATTCACGCTGATGATACAATTCATGAATTCGAACAATCAAAACGGCGTCCGTCAGATTGACCGCAGCCACGTTTCACTGTCTCCATTAATTTTATTGGCAGAAGCTCTACAGTCGTTCAGGTAGATGCCAAAAAAACCTGTGAAAGACGCAAACCATCTGCACCAAAAGACACAATAATTTGTTACCGCAGTTTCACATGCATGAAAACATTTTTATCTTGTGATTGTCGTCCGCATTTCATCTTCGTACAATTCATTCCAATCACTGCTACCTCTCTTGTGATTCACTGTACTGAGAGCCACCGCAATGTTTCCATTTCCGTCTATTCTTTCTCATGTGCCTGAGTTCCACTCTCTCTCTCTCGTTTTCAATTTGCCGAAAAAATAGGTTTCCATTGACAGCAATGACAAGCGCTGGATCTTAACTCTTTTATAAAAGTGAAATTAGTGTACCGTTAAATTTACTTGTAGTTTCTTTTTGACCGTTGGTTGCGGTTGAAAAGAAAACACCAAGTAATATCTAATGAATTAAATAATTAACTAAGTAATTTCGTTCCGGTCACCAATTCACGTGTCCCAAAAAATGGTGTTTGGCGATTCTTTTTGTTTGTTTACTAGTCCGGTTAAGGCCCACAGGCGCCAACAGCGACATTTTAGGCCTCTGCTTCACTGCACTCCCCTTCACTCATGACAAGAACAAATTCAAGAACATCAAGGATTTCTTCTTTCTTTCTCGTTCTTTTTTATTCATTAGAAGAAACAAAAAATAAAGGTAATTTCCAATTCTCCACTGATTTCCAAACCTGGATTTTGATTATTCAGTTGTTTTTCTTCTTTCTTTATTGACAACAAACTCAAAGATTTACTTTTCTTTGGGTCAATTGTGTATGGTTTTGGAGAATTAATGGAATTTATAGAAACCCATCGTTGTTTGAATCAGTTTTTCTCCACAAGTTTGGAGCTTTTTCGCTTTATCTGTTTTTCAAGGCAATTTGACTGGTTCTACTTTGGAGTTTAGAAATTTCTGGTTAGGATTTGCCTACATTGTTCTTGTGTAGGTTTTTTTCTTTTTTTTGTTTTGGTTGCTATTTGCCCATGCTGAGGTTGAAGAATTTATCATTTATGTCTTGTCTTCCCTTTAACTTTGTGGTTGACATTCTTGGCAAAATATTCCTTATATCATTCTCAAGCAAGCATTTTTTCCCCTTCATTCCCTTATTAGTAGACAGCATCTCAGGACTATTTTGGGAAATGGTTTATTCTGTGGCACAAATATCCCGACTTTCAGATGGTTTTCTCCCTTTTTTATCTTATTTTATTTCTTAAACTCAAACTACTGTTCTTTCCTTCTTCTTCTACCTTTTATTTTTATTTTTATTTTTATTTTTGAAGGGTTTTCAATATATGGGTTGATGATATTGCTTGTTGGGATAACTGCCACAGCACTAATGTTCACCCTTGGTTTTGTTTCTGTTAATTGCTGAGAGCTAATAACTTGATATTGACAAGTGGCATATTTTGTAAAGCAACAAGTCCAGATTTTCATATTTCCCAAGCATTGTTAAATTGTTTCTGACTTTTGTTAAATGCTTCCATACTCCATAGAACTGATATCAGAATTATTGAGTACTTAATTCTCTCTGACTCCTTGGAAATGCTACATTTTAGATGTTTGGCATTTTGTAAAGCTAGCGTTTATTTACCATGCTATTTTCTGAACCTCATCTATCGGCTAGTTACTTTGTCGAGGATCTTTGGTTTAGTAGTCGTTTTGAGATTCTATTTATGAAGTTCTTGAATGTGCAGTTCTTCTGCTATTGCAACCAGCATTCATTCCATCATTTGCAGCTTTATTTCGCAGCTCTGTAAATGGAGGAGGTTGTAATGCCGGTAACGTCTTTAGCTTATCTTCTTCCTGTTCCTAAAGAACCCACTTCCCATCTTGCTTTGGTGGGCTCTTCTAAGTTGCAGTAATTAGATTCGCAATTAATTGACTAGAATAGGATCTGTATGCCATTTAATGACTACAAGCTGGCCTACAATTGATAAGAAAACTTCTTGAAATGTAGTAGATGTGACAAGTGTGAACGTTGAGCGAAACTGTACTCAAATGGACTAGAATAGAAAGGAATCAAAATGTTACATTTATAGAAGCTTGGAAACCAGAATTGAATCGAAATGACATGGCACAATGCTAGTGATAGCATGGATATGGGCCTAACGACTAACAAGAACATTATTCATTAGTGTACATGCATTAGAAGTACTCGGAGGATAAAGTATCTTTGCTCTTCGAATGCACAATACAGAAAGTGAAATAAAAGATTGAATTAAAGACTAAATTGCAGAGACTCTTGAATTATATTTGGAATATGAGTTGAGTCAGCATGCCAATGTTTTGAATGAGTACTTGAACATCGGGTATGCAAATGTACTTCGTGGCTAATGAACTAGCAGTATTCACCATATACACTCTGGTTCTTTAGCATATTAATCCTGGCCATGTACACTCTTGAATTACACTCTGGTCCACCATATACCTCCCCCAAATTGTTCTCAAACAATATTCAACATATTAATCCTGGCCATGTAGCATACTGCCTCCAATTGCATGCTCTTTCTAGATGATGTTTCATATCATTTAACTCAGTATGTAACTGTAACTTTCACCCTATACAGAGCCATGAACCTTCTATTGACAAAAGAGGCGATGTTATTTTGAACGTTGAAAGCCTCACGCAACTTCCAGATAAATGCTCTGGAAGTCCCAAATTGACTGTGAGTAGTTCATCTCTGCAGTAGCGCATCTTCTCTTGATTTTGTAAACATTCTTTTTCTTGGTATTGCACTTTTTCTAATGTTACGCAAATGAAGACACTTGTAGTCCCAAAAGAGTAGTTTGTACGTTGCCTCTATTGCACTTTTTTCTTTGTATTGTAAGTTTCATGGCAAGCTTTATTTAACTTGTGGGTTGTGGGTGTCTTATCCAATCAGAAAGCTCTCTCGCGGAAGGGCTCCAATCGAACGGAACGTAGGTGTGCCGAGGAACTGGAAATTGATGAAGGGGCAAAAAGGATAGTGGTTAAAGGTATATGATCTTTTCGTTAGCATTCCTGCATTTCTTAACAGCTTTAAGCAATGTTTAATCTGTATCCATAGGCGTGGGTAAGTGCGTAGCAATTTAATCTAGAATATCTTTTTCTTCGTGTGCCTGCTTGATACTTCCACATTGGCTCCTGAAGATGTTTCAACATTGGCTCCTGTCGGTGAACCTATTTCCTCGGTGTACCTATTTCCTCAATTTTGTTGCTCTTCTATGTTGCAGTATAATGTTATCTAATAAGAAGACTAGAGCACTGCGTTGCCCTCTTAACACATTGTGCTACAGAACTCAAAATTTCCTGATTAATTCCGATATAAGTATATCCGTTTTAGTTTACTATTCAGTAATTGATACCTTTATGTGCTGCAGCATCTTATTTCTGAATTTTGGAATTCTATGACACATACTGATAAGCTACTCTTACTACCTCGGTAGTATGTTCACAGTTGGACCAGCTGAAACAACCTCTTTTACCCAGTAAAGTTCTTGCTGCCGCAACAGCTACAAACAATAGCTCAACAGATGGGGATGTGAAAAGTAGAAGATTCAATCGATTTATAATGCCCCATCCTAAAAAGATTCTTCTTCTTTTCGCAACCATGTAAGGATTCTTTCTCTATATCTTACATGATCGTGATAATTGCTTTTTCAAGATTCTTGCACTACCCAGAAATGTACGCATGCAAGCTATACACTTAGGGGATAATATTGCAAAAACAAATTGAATTATATAGGATACAGACCATAAACATGTATAGATGGAAAATACATGTCAGATATGGATACCATCAGTCAATAATCACATCTTGCAAGTGTCAAACCATCGGTTTGAATGCACATTGTGAACCAAATTTGGCTTTGCTGTTGGTGTTAAGCTCTTTAAATTATTTCTGAGGTCTGCTACACTTATCCTTGCTGATTTATGGAGTGTTTTGACCATGTACAAGCTACATGGCCTGTGGCTAGCGGTGTCACTAGATTGGGCACAGCAGGGAATACCAGGATGGAACAGTGAAAAGGTCATCGAAACAGTTAAAGATTATGGTTACTTGTTGTTGTTGTGCCTGATATTCTGTCACATGCTATGTTTGAGTCTGTTTTTTTAGCTTAAATCATATAGTAGCATTCTTTACATCTCAAAAAGAATTCTCATAACTGGTAATGACTTAATGCTTCCAATAGGCTGAATAGAAGCAAAGTTATACAGAGCTCAAGTATTTTTTGTGACTCTCCTTTTGGTTTCACTTTCTGTATAACGAGCGTAAAGTTTTTATTATCAGCGTCTTGATGGTGTATTCAAATATACTTCTAGCTTCACATTCGTTCATCCATTTCAAACTTTGAAGACTTTTGTTTTATCAGAGTAACATCTCCTGGAGACAATTTCGGTTGTAGTTGTCTTTGATTCAAGTAAGATAAGGGTTATGTTATCTGATCGCCTTGTCGGTGGGCTAAAGCTATCAAAAATCTTGCTTTTGACCATTAGTTATGCAAATTATTGGCAGGTCATGCATCGGGACATTGATTCTCATATGTTGCACATTAGCCATCAATCGAAAAGTTGGCGCTTGATGTCCTTCAAAGTATACATTCTGCTGCAACCATTCTTTTTGTGGAGCATCAACCTGTCACAATAACCTTCCTTTACCAATTTTTGTGGAATGTGACTAGGACCTACCTGCTGCTTACCACATTTCAGTTGCTTTTACAATGACTGAAGGAGCATTGAGTTTGTATGAAATAAAATAACTGGGATGTGGATGTGGTGAGATTCTGCAATCCTCCTAACTGGAAAAGCAAAATCACTTTTGTTTTTGGGTTTTATAGATAAATGGTTTGTAAGCAAACTTATTCTGTACTACGTTCTTTTACCAATTTTAATCTTTTCTGCACTTTTGTTGGTGCAAATGGTTAGAGTGAAACCTTGACTAAAAGCATAGAAAAAATCTTGATATTTGAATTAAAATATCAAGAAACATTTTAGGTGGACACCAATTACTTCCCACTAGCCCAGAGAAAGAAGAAAAGAGGAGGCATATAAGAGATTAAGAATTGCAATATCTTGTGTTATCATTTTCTTTCTTTCTTTAAATTTTCTTAATGCACGATGAATCAAGTAGGTTCTATACAGGAAGAGACGTAACCTCTCAAGACAAAAGACAAAATATATAGGAATGTTTGGCATTGCTTTCACTAATTTATTTCATCTTCTTTCCAAAAATTAGTTTCTGATAACTCATTTGCAATATTATTTTTTAAATTAAAAAATATTTGCAATTTATATATCATAGAGTTGTTATATATATAATTTCTTTAATCTAAAATTAAATTTATTTCATAAAAGATTTATAAAAAAAATTTTTTCTGAAAACTTTTTTAAGCAATCTCAAATGATCCTTGAGTCCCTCATTTAGATTTTTTTTCATAAAAAATTAAATACATATATACAAAAAAAATGTGATATAACTATATGTCACATTACAGACACATACATGCACATACTAGCAAGAGATGGCCAATAAGATATCCAATTTTAATTTCTGGATATGAAAAATTGAGTAAAAAATTATTGATAAAATTTTAGCTCAATAAAATAAAATTTTAATATCATTTGACTTATTGATCAATATATATATATATATATATATTATTGTTAAGTGGTATATTTGAAATTAATAGGAAATGATAAAAATAATTTAGATTTTGAAAATATTAACTACAACTTGATCCGGAGTGAGAAACAATTCACCAAACATTAATTAAACCATTAATAAAGAGCTACGTATAACTATGTGAACTCTTGCCGCCATCTTCTTGTGATTCACACATAAGTCAAACCTAAAACCTCATCTCGTTCGGTTACACCCAAGTCACAACTTAACCTTCATTCAAAATTTTCAATACCAACAACTCCAACTATTCTCAGATTGTCTTTATCTAAAAATCTAGTTTAAGATACAATTCTCCGGTGGTACATTTATGTATTTTCAATGATATAACGTGATTTGGTCTGACGGCAGTGGTAAATCATTACGTATCGCGCCGTGTCGTGTTTGACTTTTGACTTTTACCGGTTATTACCGGTAATCGTCACTGTCTTTTGCTGGTCATTTTCCCAACCGTCGCGGCGCCGTATGCTCTGACTTCTTCGTGAAAATAATCAATGCCTAAATTTACAAATCTAGACCTATAATATTCATCTCCTAAAATTCGAGATCACATAGTTTTTTGTTTACTATTAGTTTAACATATTAGATATATATGAACAAGAATTACATAATTAGGTGTTTATTGATATTAAAATTTATTTAAAGTGAATATTTTACAGGAAAGGGGCTACTAAATGCTATTTTAATATATACGTTCAGATTGTAAAATAATTTGGAGGACCTGATCGTGCGAAAGATGAGAATTGGCTTTTTGCAACAGGTATGCGACGGAAGCCGTGAAAAAAAGTAGTGGAGAGGGAGCTCACCAATTTCTTTCGTTCTTTCTCTCGCTCTTTCTGTAGACTTGTGATAGATTCTATCAACAGGTTTTATTTTTATTCTTGAATTTTAGAAATTTATGGTGACTTCTCATATGGAAATTCATCAGTTCTGATTGTAGAGAAACAATTCTTTTGTTTTCTGTCCTTCCGTTGTCATCAAAGATTCAATTTTGTTGTTGTTTTGGCATCAGAGGAGATGAAGAACAGTGGAGGTTTCCATACTATGGTTTTCTTCTTCTTGCAAGCTTGGTGTTTGTTGTTATTCGTCAGTGAGCCCAGCAGAGCTCAGAACGCAACAGTTTGCAATCCAAACGACCTCAGAGCTTTACAAGGATTTGAAAATGGTCTCATTAATAAAATTCAAGGATGGAATCTAAACTCTTCTTGTTGTAGTTGGACTGGTGTCTCCTGCAATGATGCCGGCCGTGTTTCCAAGTTCAGTCTTGCTAACCGAAGCTTGAAAGGTGTCATCTTTGATAGTTTAGCCGATTTAGAACAGCTGAGTTATCTCAATTTGTCTTCAAATTTACTCAAAGGAGTAGTTCCGTCAACAATCTTCAAGATGAAATCTCTCCAGTTTCTTGATCTTAGCAATAACGAATTATCCGGCCCTGCCCCGACGGACTTGAGCTTGCCGGCGGTACAGGTTTTCAATATCTCTTATAATACTTTTAATGGTAGTCACCCTGTTCTCCCTGGTTCAACTGATCTTGTGGCGTTCGATATAAGCTTTAATCTTTTCAATGGCACAATTGATACTGCTATCTGCAGTACATCATCTAGAATCCAAACTCTAAGGTTCTCGATGAATTCGTTCACTGGAGACTTCCCTGTGGGCTTCAGCAACTGTGGTTCTCTGATGGAGCTTGGGGTTGATTGCAATGAGCTCACTGGCAATATAGCTGATGATTTGTTCGATTTGAAATCTTTGTCGCATCTGTATGTGCAACAGAACGAGCTCTCTGGACGGTTGAGCACAAGGATCAGTAATCTCTCTAACCTCATTGAATTGGATATTTCAACAAATAGATTTCATGGCAATATCCCCGATGTTTTTAGTGGACTTGGAAAGTTAGAGTTTTTGTTAGCTCAATCTAACAAGTTACAGGGTAACCTTCCACTTTCTTTGTGTGATCTGTCTTCACTCAAAGTGCTCAGCTTGAGGAATAATACCCTGAGTGGTAGAATACCCCTCAACTTTACTGCTCTGTCACAGCTTATTTCCCTTGATCTTGGAACAAATTTGTTTGTTGGTCCGATTCCAGATACTATCTCACTGTGTCAAGAACTGAAGACATTGAATTTAGCCAGGAATTATCTTTCTGGAGAATTACCATCTAGTTTCAAGAATTTAGTCTCTTTGTCCTATCTGTCACTTTCTAATAACAGCTTCTCTAATATATCTTCGGCACTGGGGATCCTACAGCACTGTCCGAGACTTACTAGTTTGGTCCTTACGAAGAGCTTTCAAGGAGGTGAGCAGATTCCGGTAACTTCCATTGACGGATTTAAAATCATCGAGGTTTTTGTTATAGCATACTGTGATCTTAAAGGAGTTATACCACCCTGGCTTCCGAACCTCAAAAAGTTGAAGGTTCTGGATTTATCATGGAACCACTTGGAGGGAAGGATACCATCATGGATTGGTGATTTCGATTCCCTCTTCTATGTTGATCTGTCAAACAATTCTCTCACAGGAGAAATTCCAAGCAGCATGGCAAATATGAAAGGATTAATTTTCCGCAATGTCTCGCAGCAAGATAATTCAGTGCCAGATTTCCCATTTTTCATCAAGCGAAATACCAGTTCAAGTGCACGGCAATACAATCAAGTGAATAGCTTTCCACCATCTTTAATTTTGTGCAGTAACATGCTCGATGGACTGATCCTGCCAGGTTTCGGGAAACTGAAAGCCCTACATGTTCTGGATCTAAGCAAGAATCAATTCTCAGGGGTGATACCGGAGGAGCTATCTAATATGGTGAGCTTGGAGAATCTGGACTTGTCTTATAACAATCTCTCAGGAGCGATACCATGGTCACTGACTAGGCTTAGCTTTTTATCCAACTTGAATGTTGCCCACAATAAGTTGGTTGGGCTGATACCCTCTGGAGGCCAATTCTCAACTTTCTCACCTGCTGACTTTGAGGGGAACCCTGGTATCTGTGGTGTTCGAACACTAACTTGCTCAGCTGAAACTCCTGCTTTGCCAGTTACTAGAAGGCAAAAAAATGTAGGACTGATTTTAGGAATTGCAATTGGAGCTGGGGTCGGTACAGTTTTACTGGTTTCTACCATCTGCTTCACTGTATCAAGGTCTCAAGCCAGAAGAAAAACATTTGATGTGAGGGAGGTAGCAGACTCCCATGGAATTGATGAATCTGCCAGTTCCTCATTAGTCCTTCTGTTTCAAAGCAAGGATCAGAAAGAGGTCAGCATCTGTGATATCTTGAAGACCACTAACAACTTTGATCAAGCAAATATTATAGGAAGTGGAGGGTTTGGACTAGTATACAAAGCAACTCTTCCTGATGGACGGAAGGTTGCCATCAAAAGGCTCTCTGGCGATTATGGCCAGATGGAGAGGGAATTCCAAGCCGAGGTTGAAACTCTCTCAAGGGCTCAGCATGAAAATCTTGTTACACTTCAAGGTTATTGCAGGATAAAAAATGATCGGCTTTTAATCTACACATGCATGGAGAATGGTAGTCTGGACTACTGGCTTCATGAAAAGATTGATGGTGCATCTGCACTAGATTGGAAAACTCGTCTTCAAATAGCACGTGGAGCTGCCAGAGGACTAGCTTATTTGCACCTATCGTGCCAGCCACATATAGTGCATCGTGATATCAAGTCGAGCAATATCCTTCTGGATGAGAACTTCCATGCACATTTAGCTGATTTTGGCCTCGCACGACTTATACTGCCTTATGACACCCATGTAACAACTGATCTAGTTGGGACTTTAGGTTACATCCCTCCAGAATATGGTCAGGCTTCTGTAGCTACTTTCAAAGGGGATGTATATAGTTTTGGTGTTGTGCTTTTGGAGCTTCTTACAGGCAAGAGGCCTGTTGACATGTGCAAACCAAAAAGTAGTAATTTGATTTCATGGGTTCTCCAGATGAGGGACGAAAATAAGGTTGCTGAAGTTTTTGATCCATTTATGTATGACAAGGAGCATGAACGTGAACTGATGCAGGTCCTTGAAATTGCATGTCTTTGCTTGAGGGAGACTCCTAAGCTGAGGCCAATCACCGAAGAGTTAGTTACTTGGCTTGAGAACATAGGCTCTGACAGCTAACAGACAAAATAAAGCTGGGATGTGTTACTTCGTCTATGGGAAAACTAAAAGAAGCTATCAAATGTCAAAGTTATTCTTCTCAAGGTGGGGAAACTCAGCAAGAAATTTTGAAAGCTATGTCAACAGTTCACATTCGAATGTACATAATATTTAGCATCTTACTTTCAAAGTTTTATTTTTCCTTCTCAGTTTCACAAATCTCTCTTTACACAAAGGAGGCCAATGTCAAGGAGCTAGGATATGCTTTGTAAATATGTAAGTTGCACATTCTGATATTTTACTTGTACTGCAAAAGGAAACAAAACATTTGCTTATTGGTAATATATTCATTATATTGAGCTAGTAGATTCGTTTTACAATGAGATTGCTAGTATTTCATCTCTCAATCTTGTCATATATTAGATATGAATTGCAATATGAATTCTTTGAAGGTTCAGGTATTCATACTTGTTGCATGAATCTAGCAATATATTAGAAATAATCCTTAAGTTGGTTTTTGTTTCTTGCACGGCAGGTAACTATCTAGCTAATCAATAAGTCATAGCATGGGACTTCTGTGATACATGAATATAATTTGTACTGCTTTTCAAAATTTTTAGCTGTTTATCGCTTATATGATAACAACAGCTTAATAAAGATCAACTGCAGTAAGAATTCCACAAGAACCTGCTTTGTAAGAAGCTGATCAAATGTAACATTTTGTTCAATGAAATAGAACAATGATCAGCAGAACCTTCTTTTGTATATGTTGGTTTTGTACAGATCTTAGCAACTTAGGTTGAGTCTAATTGAAGATTTTGCCGATGTCATAAAGCAAAACAAGAAAATTGATTGCAAAGCTCCTCGAGCCAACAATGCATTAATACTACGAAGTCTCCCTTCTGAGTTTAGGTAGATATATAAAAATTTTGGAAACTTGCCTACTTTACAGAAAAACTGGATTTGTTGCCCAGCAACTAAATACAACACATTTCAAGCAGTTGCTGGAACTTGATTACACAAGTCATACTGAATAACAACTAAAAATCACAAGACTACAGCACGAAGGATTCGTTTTACTATAATACTTTGCGATAAGAACAACAGAAAATACAGTATCTTCGACTAAAACTCGATGTCATCCTCCATCTCATCAACAGCTTGGAGATGACTAGTTGCAGTTGAAAATCCAGTATCAGGTAGACTCACTGGTCCACTTCCAAAAAGGGACACCTGAGGTTCAATTTGATTCAACCTTTCAAATTGCTCGTGTGAAAGAGACCAGTTGAAGATATCGACGTTATTTGTAATCCTATCAGGCCTTAGACTGCATGGAAGGACACTTGTTCCTCGCTCTAAGCCCCACCTCAAAATAATCTGCTTCCGTAAAACCGGAGCACAAGTCATATGGCAAAACATAAAGAGAAGAAGCATAGACAGAAGCCAACACTACTATAACATACACAAATACTTATCCGTGGAAAACAGAATAAACTAATCCGTGGAAAGCACATCAGTTACATGGTCTCTTTAGTATAACATCACAATAGAGAGGAGCTTAAGTAGCAGCGCAGAAAGAGAAGCAATCACATAAAGAAGATGCTGCAAGTTCTTTCAATAAAACATAATCTAGCTAGTCATGTTGGAACATAAAGTATCACAAGCAAGAAATTTCTGGAATGAAGCATAAGCATATCTATGTTCACAATAGCTGTTTACCATGTATGAAAACTATATTGAGCTCTGAAACTCAAGCTATAAGATTTAAGCATGTTTCAGAGATCATGCAAACTTTCTGCTAAATCAATGCAAGATATACATAAGCTTAAAACAACTTGACTTACTAGAGCATGAAACATCAAATTTTTTATGTACCTTTTTCCCGCTTGAGAACAACAGAACTATGTTTTATCATTTATGGTTTGACTTGTCCTTATTATGTTGAATACATATGCAAAACTTGCATTTCAATCACATAATGAATCCCAATTGCCAATAAAAAGTTGCAATATAAGTTCTAAATAAAGTATAGGTTCAACTAAGAAACACACAATGATTAAAATTTCCATCAAGACTACTGATGAGAGAGATTAAATGAGGATTCTGAGGAACATATTTGAAAAGGTTCAATACACTTGCCTGCTCAGGTGTCTTTTTATGTGCATCCGCGATATCTGTGACAACTGACAGCTTCAACATTGGGCCATGAACTGATCTTGACTTTCTGAAAGTTATTCTAGGAGTTCCAGGCTCATCTTCTGATCCGCTATCAGATAAACCACTTCCTGAGGTTGGCATATTAGGAGTGGTAGGCACTCCTAGAGGAGTATGAGCTGAAACATGTATGCCTTTCAACTGACAGAACCTTACTAGTTCATCCTGCCTCCAGAAAGGATGTAGCTCAACCTGGAAACTTACCATTGGTCAGTTCCATCTTAAAATTTGTAACAATTTAATACTACTTGATACATATAAATCTTTGACAATATGACTGAAGGTGGATACTGATATATCTCTCTGCAAACATGCATACGCCATGCCCTTGATGTCATTTCCATGTTTTGGCTCAAGGAAATAAAATATTCTTCCATAGAAACCTCAATGAACTACAGTGATTAATCAACAAATAAAACAATGTATTAGCCTTATTCTGACATCTAATAATTTCTTATCACTGCAGCCAGCTTTACCATAATTTCTTGTTTCTAGTTATTGGCCACAATCATCAATTGTGATATCACCGACAAACACTAGTATAGTGCAATATCCAGTGAAACGTACATCTAATTCTAAAAAGTGGTTTCTATTCCAATATGGCATCACTAGAAGGCTTCTTGTTATAATTATTAACCTTCCATCTCTTGCTACTTGAAATTTTATAACAGAGAATAAAATATTAATTGCTATTTGTACCAGTAAGCTCACCTGGAATTTCTTCATTACCTATCATACTACCAGAACCAATTCGAACTTCCAATGAAGTTGAACAACACATACAAATTCTACTGCCAACTTCCTAGTAGAATGTAGTTTGGGTTCACCTCCATCTTGAAGCTCTAAAGCCCCTCTGCAGTCCTTAGGAAAGTTCACTTTTAGATGAACACAACTCATTTTCGAGTCTCAAGCATGCAGTAGGCATATCAGTCTCTGACACTATCATCAGGCTTCTGGATAACCTTCCCTTGCTTTAATATAACAGAAAGGACATATCGGCAAGGAAGTACTTGATTAATGATAACCAGATCAATAATTAGAGACTGATTCCAATTACCACATCAACCATATCTCCCAGCATCTGGCTGGGACCCAACAGTCCATGCTTGACCAGGCTTGCAAGCTTAGTTCCAAATACAATCAAATTTGAATATCTACAGCAAAACTGAGACCTCCAATTAGACTATACAATATGCAAATTGAACTTTGGAGGTCCTCTATGTGCCTTTGAGATGGGAGTGATCAGTACATCAAGATAAGAATTCCCAATTCAAATTTGGTACATTCTTCCAAATTCCTCTCTCAGCTATTTTCTCGACAAGGTGTTCCCTACAGCCAGCATGTGGCTAAGCCAACTGCTATTGGCTCTATCTGTCAGTCCCTTGCTAACAAAATGTGAGTAGGCTAATAAAAGGCACTCTACCATCAATCCTTTGCTTAGTTACCTGATTTGCATAAAAGATGCGAGTATCACATCTTACTTTCTTGCACAAAAAAAGGATGGAAGCAGCAATACCAAATGAGCACCAAGTCCAAAGTTTGTCAATGTAGAAACTTGCAGAGGCAAGGATCAAATAATGAATGGGATCAAGCTTGACACAGAACTAAGAAAATGAAGCCAAGGATCCAAAGTACACCTTTCGTAGTAACTAACAGATGATCCAACTTCTGGATTATACCATGAAAGACCTTTGTTGTGCCAGTGGTATGTTGAGCTAAAGGATATCAGTAAAATTTGATGGGCAAAGAGCACGAAATAAATCGCATATTTCTGCATCTACTAACCTACTACATCTGTTCAATTCAAAGAAACTTAAATGAAGACCCGTAGGGACCATGTAAAGCAAGTTCTGGACCACCTAATGAGGGTGTATAAGTTGAAATATGCAGCAATAATAAGAAGAGATATACTTAACAACTACAAATTAGGTTCAGCTAAGGAAATGAAGTAATAAAACACTTGCCTGATTGACAGCTGGTACAATCTTGGCAAACTGAAGCAACTCTCTAATCATCTGAACACTAAAATTGCTGACCCCAACAGCACGAACAAGACCCATCTCTACAAGATCCTCCATAGCTTTCCATGTCGGTTTTAATCGATGCAGGAACTGCCTATATTCACTCCCTGATTTCCATGGAGGATCAGTAGCGTCACCAAAAGCAGAACTCTCAGGCCAGTGAACCAAATAAAGATCCAAATATGACACGCCAAGACTCTTTAGAGATACTCTAACAGAATTCTCAACCCTCTTATGAGAATTGCTAGCGCAATAGAGTTTTGAAGTCAAGAACACATCTTCCCTTTTGAATCCACTTTCAAAAAGTTCTTCCAGTGCTTTTCCTACTTCAGCTTCATTTCCATAGAGGTGGGCGCAATCAATATGTCGGTACCCAACCTCCAAAGCGGTTCTTACTGCTTCAATGCAGACATCTCCACCAGACTGCCATGTCCCGAGCCCGATTGCTGGGATTTTTGCTCCAGTGTTGAGAGAAAAATGAGTCGGAGTTGTTATAGGCTTGCCCTTCATTTTCACAGCCTGATCCATCGCGCCAAATACA
Organism: Acanthochlamys bracteata; assembly: GCA_019914995.1. Classification (NCBI taxonomy): domain Eukaryota; kingdom Viridiplantae; phylum Streptophyta; class Magnoliopsida; order Pandanales; family Velloziaceae; genus Acanthochlamys; species Acanthochlamys bracteata. The sequence continues at coordinate 4,717,371 of CM034126.1, forward strand.
GAAACAAGATTAAGATCCTAGACAACTACCAAGAATCTGAAAATTCTGAAAGAAGAAACATTTCCGCAGAAAAGAAAACAGATAGCAACCTTGATGAAGCAGCGAGAATCTCAAGGTTTAGTGATTAAACAGATTAAACTCGAAGGGCAGCCAAAATCGAGGATATATAAAGTAAAATAGGACACCACATTGATTTAGAACGTAATTAAAACAATAGAAAGGACAAGACTACATTTCATAGAGAAACGCTCACAAAATTAAAAACACCCAAAAGTAAATAACAAATTTCAAATCAACAAACGGACCAACTAAGCAATGCAGAATCATCTAAAAAACCTATAGTCCAACAATAAAGTCAACAAACATCTCGAGCGCGACCAACTCGATCGCCTGAAAGAGATAAACACCAACCTTCAAAATTAACAACACAAGATTCAAATCGAACAGAGAAGAAATCTCTCTCAAAAGAACACGAGAGGGAAGACTTTTCAACTCCAGTCACCAAACCAAAACCCAAATACAACAAAATAGAAACAAGATGGTTTTCTTTGTCTCAGTTGGAGAAAAAGAAAAAAGAAAACCAAGAAATGAAAAAGAAGAAGAAAAGAAGAAGCTTAAAATTAGCTTACCTACCTACCCACTCTTACACACGACATGAGAGAGAAGAGAATCGAGATCCAGCAATGAAACAGACAGTTGAAATACGTCCATGAGAGTTTTTCTTACTAATTCTTGTTAAAAAAAGTGAAATTTTTACCACAGCGTTTGGTTGGTGTACGGAGCTGTCAGGTTATTATGTAACGGTAGAAGACTCTACTACTGTACTTTAGGGTAAGAAATTTGTCAAAGGAGTATTTCGTTTGTTGATAATTCCAGTCAAACTCTCTCGCTGGCAATGTTGTCCAGGCCAATATTGGAACAAGAGTACTTTTTTGGTTTCAGTAATAAAAGTTTTCTTTTAGCAATTAGTTGGGTTTATAAAATAAAACCAAAGCAACTCATCTTGACAAATTGCCTCAAGATTTTATAATAGAACCTAGTAATGTTTGGGTTATTTAAGGGTGTATTTTAACTAATAAAAAATAAATTTTGTAGAAGCAGAATTCAATAAAATTAAAATATATAAAACAAATTCAGTTTAAATTAATATATATACAGTAAGTTCGAACTCATATTTGATTGAAAAAGATATATTTAATGCAACTAAAATACACTCTTAGTTGTACGTCCGAAAATAAAATATGAAGTTAAACGTAAAACTTATAGAATAAATTTTTTTAAAATCTAGTAATTATTATGTCTACCTTGGTGGTCGCCCGGTGCCCGATAGCCATTGGTAATATTTTACTTTTGATTTACCGTAAATTTTAGATATAAAAGTTGTGATAAATACTTTTAAAATTTGATAATCTTAATTTTGGTAAGTTTTGAAAAATGGGTTGCTGAAGCAGTACTTTAAGAAAAGAAAGTGCAAAGAAATTCTAGTGTATTAGGTTATCGTATGACTTCGTATTATTTATATGAACTTGTTAGTTAACAATTGTCGAAGGTTTTAAAGAAATAACCAAGGAATTCTAAATAGATACATAGCAAGTTTGCAAAAGAGACTTGTCGACATTAATAATGTCCTAATTGTTAGTCTGACATTTTTCTGTATGTAAATCTTTTCCTTCTATATTTGTTTTCCCTTTTGTTAGTGGTCAATCGTGTTATTTACATTCATTTAGTTTGATTGACACATTCAACTTATCATCACAAAATTTGCTTACGAAGAGTGTTTGAGAAAGTTCAGCTTGAGTTGAACAGTTTGATTTCAGTATTTACAACACCAACATTAAGCAGCTTATTGTTATCTCATGTGCTATAAGTATTTCTCTTACTTGGGACAGAAACCACAGTAGGAAGTCAGGAACAATGCGAAGGTGGACATGGCAGAAGCATAGATGAAGGGAGCAATGGGAGTAATATTGGATATGTAAAACCACTTCGTAGATAACAAATTTACTATATTATTTAATTATAAAATATCCATAGAAGTTTAAATTAGTAGTAACATATTTAGAAGTCCAATTCGAAATAGGATGAGCTTGGCGCAACTAGCTGACTTGAGCAATGAAGCCCACCAGCACATTCAGCCGAAGAGGGAGATGATCGCTGCCACAGAAGAAGTTGCTTGTGGCAAAGGAAGCTTTTTCTACTCGTGGCCAAAGGAGAAGCTCGACACAACTGCGGAAGATGACTCACCTTTTGGAGAAGATTGCTGGTTATATGGATGAGTATATTATCTCATATTAAATTAAGATAAAATATGAATATAGTTAATATCTTAGAGAATTTTAATTACCTATTGGTTAAATTTTTGGATTAAATTGAATCTTCTTTTATATATATATCGGGCCCTTTGGTGGTTTATCTTAATTAACTCTTTCGATTTGTTTTTCTTCAGTATGATATTCGATTTGATGGTTGAAAAGAGCAATCAATGCATATAATGGAGCTCGCTGATAGTGCTTGAATATGTTAAGAGCAAAGTGATTCACATGCATAATAATAATGATTTAAAGCAAGTTACTTATGAATGCTAGCTTTTTGTGCGCAATTACTATACGTAGATAAAGTTTATATCATAACTAATAGTGTGATGAGCAGATTAAACTAGTACGACTCACCAGTTTCTGTATGACGGCAAGAAATTAAAGGAAGATGGATTCTAAAAACTAGCTAATCTAATTTTTTTTGTTGATCCAGGAGTTTGTCTTCAAGCATACTTTTTTGCCTACTATACATACGTATATATGTTGTATAATGTGTAAGTGTGAAATAAATACCGTAATTGAACACTATAATCTTCTAGTAGGTACAGGAAAAAAACAGGGAGCTCTCCGAGAAGTAAAGGGTGGCGGGAGCACTGCTCTAAGAGCATCAAAGGATTGCAGAAGGTCGTAAAGTTGCAGCCAAGGCAAACATTTACTCCTGCCAGCAAGAGGCTGAAGGAGAACCCTATCTGTAGGACTTGTGGAACTAGCACAATCGTAAAGAATGTACATAAGAACACTATTTGAATATCTAAACGAAAATTATGAAGTTCTTAGATATTAATTAGCTAATGATCACCAGAGGTTTAAACCAAAACGTTAGTAAGATCAACGTAATACGATTCAAGGACATGAGCTGAAGATTTAACGTAAAACAATTTCAAAGACGTAGCTGGCAGTAGTGATGTTGCTATGAAGGAGATATTAGGAGTTTATAAGATGCTTTCATCGTTGTTCGATACCGTGCGTGAGCATATATCAGAATATTACAGTTTGCTTGGTTAGGAAAGCTAGGTGAATCCCCTACGCTTTTTAAGCATCACAATTCATGAAGGCCTTCTACGTGGGTTTGTGGGTGTTGGCAAATAAATATCTATACACCATTACTACCATAATCATTTGAAGCAATGTGTGTTCTATATTGTTAGTGTGGATTTGCTATATGCCTTTAAATGTTATGTTTGTCATTAACTATAAGATTTGTGTTAAAGAGCTTTACTCCAATAGTATTTATCAATAGTTTTGAAATAATAGTTATAAAGATTTGAACAACACTCTTTCTATTATCAATTAGTATTGAGAATAGCTTACGTTTATTACATGATACCAAAACAGGTTGGACTGAATCTGTCCAGGCTAAGAGCTAAACTTAATTTCACTATCCATTTTATTCGTAGCTTTTTATGGTCTGCTTTAGTCAGAAAAAGTTATCAGTTTTATTTCAGAACTGTCAGAACTGTCATATCCGCTTCACTTTAGTGTATGTAGTTTACTTCATTCAGAACAATTTTTCGTTTCATTTTTACCACAAATTGTCCGCTTTACTTCAAAATAGCAAGCCCACTTCATTTTCACCCAAAAAAAAAATAGTCGTTTCACTGGAGAGCCGATGTTAAAGGAGTTTAGTCTTTATTGACATTTGATTCTTACAAATAATGACATTTTTATCTTTAATCTGATTGATTCTAATAAATTAATTTTTGTAATTTATAAGATCATTCTATTGTAGGGTATGTGCAGTGCTTATAACTGCTTTTTAAAATTTTTAACTTTCGTTTTTCAATAAATTTTTAACAATATTTTAAAAAATTTAAAATAGAAATTTAAAAAAATTATACAATATAAATTTTTTATTATATAAAATAATAATTATTATTATTATTAGGTAAAAAAATTAAACTAGTTTTTCAAAAAACTTAAAAATAATTTTTTTAAAAAACTTCTTATTTTAAATATTTCTAAATGTTCCTGTAACTAAGACACCAAATTCATATATAATAAATCCAAACTTTAGGCCCGACCTACTTCGTAGATCGAACTTGCAAATTGGATTGGCCCAATCACATTAAACGTGTTTGGGAGTGCATTCGAAGCGTTTCAAAAGCTACATTTTATTTTATATTTTTTAACAAAATTTTTACAATATTTTATAAAATTTATTTAAAATTTTAAAAATATAAAAAAATTTTACTTCATAGAATTTTGTATTGCTTATTTTTATTATTTTTTAAAATAAAAAAATAAAACTCGTTATTAAAAATATGACAAAAATACTTATTATTAAAAAAATTTTATTGTATAAGCACTCCTAAACACTCCCTTAATTATTAAGAAAACATTACAAACTATTTAAATAAGAATTTTTTTTCAAAAAAATAGAACTTTTTAGAAAACAGATTTGATCTAAAAATTATTAAACTATATATATAAGAATTTATGATGTATCATTTATTTGTATTTTTTAAAATTAAAAATTTAAATACTATAAAAATAATAATAATTAAATAAATATTTTAAAATTAGTGGTGAGCATACCAGATATGCCCTAACAAATACAATTTATATTAAAGCCCCTTATTTCTTGTGAGGTTTGAATCATGGTCGGGATTGAATTGGATATGACTAGCGCAAGCTGGCCGCGTTGGACAATCTTATAAATCCATTGATCGAGCTGTCCGGTTTTACTTTCACCTACACGTAGCGGTCATCTCTTCTTCCAATAATTTGAATTAATAAATAGATCAATTTATTAATAATTAATTTATTTAATTTTAATTCAAATATAAATTTATATGAATTAAAATTATAAATTTTAATCAATTTATTTAATAGCCAAATTAAAATCGATTTATTTGAAAATTAAAATTATTAAATTTTTAAATATATATTTTAAGTTTGAATAAAATTTAAAATCAGTTAAATTAGATATGTACGATATTTTTAGTAAATAATATAATAAATATTTTTTAGTATTTTAATTGATCTTTAGAATGCTTCAAAGTATTTTTATTTTTATTTTCAATTTTTATAATATATAATAACAGTTGAATTTTTATAATTATAAATATGTAATAATAATTTTAATAAAATTTTAATTTATTATTAAAAAGACACATATATAATAATATTTTAAGAATATTATAATTTAAAATTATTATTAAAATATAAAAATATATGATTAATTGTAAATGTTTATATTTTAATAATTTATAAATGATTATTATTAATTTTTTTCAAAAAGTTTATTATATAGTAAAATTTATATATTTATATAATCAAAATTTGTAATTATAATTTGAATTAAATAGATTAATTTTAAATTAAAATTTTTGAGTCGGATCATGTCACCCCTACTGTAAATCAACCGGCTTTTACCTGCTGCCGCCGATCTCCTGCTACCGGAACTTGTCTCCATTCCAGTTATGCTTTTAAACCAGCTTTCTTTTTTCCTTCCCTCTCTTCCTCTCCTCTCTAGAATATAAGCCCATTCCTTTCTTCGAACCTAATCAATCATAATCAGTCTCTGCATCTCTCTCTCTCTCTCTCTCTCGTTAGATTTTGGTTCTTCAATGTTGGGGATAATAATTGATTGGTTCTCGAGACTCGATTGATTTTGGCTGGATTTCTCTATCAATGCTCGATTTTTTTTTTTTGTTTTTGAATTTGGGATAACAATCGATTGATTCTCAAAAACCCGTCGAATTTCGATGGATTCGGCGGCTGTGCTGCCGCAGGTGGCGGCTGATGCGGGGAAGAGGGCGGCGGAGGACTGGTGGGATGAAGTGAATAACTCCGCTGTGTGGCAGGACGGGATCTTCCACACACTCTCTGTTCTGTTCGGTGTCGTCTCCCTCGTTGCTCTTGTAATCAATCTCTCCCTTTATCTCTCTCAGTCAATCAATCAATAGAACAGTTCTTCAGTTTTTTGGTTGTATTTATTGTATACATGTTTAGAAATGGTAATAGATTTGGAAACATTGCTTGATGTTTTGCTACATTGAATTGATTATAGCATTTTGGGAAAGTACCAAATTAGAATGATATTAATGAAGTGTTTGGGTTTTCTCCTTTCTGAATAGTTTTAGTTTTGTTGTGGGGATTTGATTTTGAGGATTAAATTGCAGATACAATTAGTAAGAATTGAATGTAGAGTGCCAGAGTATGGATGGACAATACAGAAGGTCTTCCACTTCTTAAATTTCATTGTCAACGGAGGTAGGTGTGCTCGAGTAGGATGTTTCAGTAATCACATTGGCTTTCCATGTATGGTACATATGACTGATGTATGCTTTTCTGATGTCTTCTGCAGTTCGATCGTTTGTTTTCGTGTTCCGTCGAAATGTACAGCATATTAAGCCTGAGGTATCATTCATTCCTTATATTGCAGATTGATGCTACTGTATTTTGTGCTTATAGCGTAACACTTATAACTGTGACTTTGTTTGCATTTGTCTTTGTTGCAGATCTTCCAACATGTTCTACTGGATTTTCCTGGTCTTGTTTTCTTCACAACTTATGCGCTCTTGGTACTGTTTTGGGCTGAAATATATAGTCAGGTCTTATTTTCCTCACAACTTATGTGCTCTTGGTCATGTTTTGGGCTGAAATGTAATCAGGTTTCTGCCATTGTTTTGAAAAAAACAAGTTCAGTTAACTCTAGCACACTGTCTTTAGCTGACACTAGATTTTTTGTTTAATATACCTATTTGTTTCTGATGCCAATGGTATGTTTGGCAGGCTCGTCTTGTTTCAACTGATGGACCCAGGCAAAGTTTCTTCGCAATCAACGGAATAGTTTATGGAATACAGGTAAGTTTTTGGAAAATGTTTATACCATATTGAGGAAAATGCATGTTGTATCCTTTTTTTTTTGTTTAAACATTTGATCTCTGACGCTATATTGGGCCATAGTTAAGCTAGTTTTTATTTTTATCATGGAAGATTCGCATAACATGGAATCCTCTACTTGGGAATATAGCATTCTAGTGTGTATCACAGACAGACTAGAAATTCTGTTGAATGAAATCTAACTGCAACTTCTGATAACTTTCACATGGAAGCAACACAAAAAGTGGCATTGACACAGAGCCTATGCAACTAGAATTTATGTGCACAGCCACCTCTCATCTCGAATGGCTTTTACCTGCATCAGCCTTAATATCATATTTATAGGCGTCAAATAGAGTTACTTATGGCTAGCTACTCAGGTTTGCATTTCTTGACTATCACAAATCCTTTTTCAGCAACGGTTTGACAATGCTGTTTTAGTTGCTTTTAAACTTCACAAGACAAAGAATGCATCACTGCATTTTTAATGCACGTAACCAATAGTTCAATTTGACAATATTCAGCACCCTATGCTTATGTTAGCCAAAATTTTCTTTCTGTACCACAGTCTCCTTTAGAGATTTAATTTCTCATTTTATAAGTGTGATGCTTTTGAAGATCACAACTGATTAAAGCGAGTCAGGTTTACAACTTTGTTTTGCTTTTCTCAAATGTGGTCAGAACGTAAACAGTCACACTTCGATGTAGGTTTATTGAACCATCCATCAAACTATATACCTAGAACTTTGCTTGAAAGTTACACCTAAACTTTGAGCAAGTAAGTTGTCTACAATAACTCGATATTGGCTTGACTTACACAGGAATTTTTTAATTAATTAGCAGTTTTGGGATTTGTTAGTATGGAAGTTCCTATTAAGTTACTTTTTGCTGTGAGTTTTACATTTTCCAACTGTTTCGAGTTAACTGCGCCCTTTTCAGCAAACCTGTTAAACATGTTCTAGTAATTCGCTTGAACAATTTTGTAATTCGCTTTCTTTGCTTTTTGGGTTCTGGATAGTATCAACTGATGTTTACTAGTTGGATCTGGAAACTACACAAACATAATTCGCAAGCCTAAAATACTAGTCTAGCAATTCTGGCACTAGTTAGTCTATTTTAATCTAAAAACAAAATCACATATTAATACCTAAATTTAGTTTTTTTAGAAAAGATTGTATGGTTGTACAGTAAAAACTCGAGTTATTACTCCAAAAATTCTAACTTTTGTATAAATTATTTTTCTAGTAACAATAAATGCTTAGATTCTAACATTCTGAGAACTTTTATCTGTTACTTTGTAAATAATTACAAAGTTATGAATTGCCTGATGATCAATGTGTTTATTGCACCATTGTGTACTATCTTTGGTCGTTGATGATATCAATTTAGGAGGTAAACTTGTAATTTCTATCTCATGTGAATCAATTGTATAAAGTTTTAATGGGATTTTCTGCAATCCATCAAATTGTTCTGTTATACTGAATATGAAAATGTTACTTTCTTGTAGTTTTGAAATTAAAGCTCTTCCTGTTGTACTTTTATTGTTAGCACTAGAACAGATTTTGACCTCATAAATTGAACATGCAGTCTTTGAGTTCCTATTAGTTTACATTGGTGGTTGACTCATGATAAGCAATTTTCTTCAGCCTTCAAGTCACACCATTATGAGATGATGTTTCAGGTTGTACCAATTGCATGATTGGCCACAACTGTGCATCTTATTTTAAGAAGCGTAGGATAGCTATTCAGGATTGGAATTCTTTAGCTTATTACCACCAGAGATATATGCACATTTTAAATTCTAGTATGACATACATTTATTTTACCATGTATCTTGTAAGATGTAAGGCATTTTTGGCGTAAAGTGTTTAAAAATTATTGTAGGAATGTTTTTTTATTCCCCTTCTTTACTATTTTATTATGTATTTAAGTATGTAAATCAAAGCATAATAAGCGTGATTCTCGCCAAGAAAAACTAAGATTAGAAAGCTCATGGGGCATCCTGGCAATATCACTAACAAAATGCTCTATTCTACTAGTCGAAAATACTAGCAACTATGCGTCGAGAAATAGATTCTTATTAATTTGATTGTGCTGTATAAGTCCTTAAATATTCCAAGATCCCTTCTTTTAATGCTATCTAGAAGTACGTGTGAACTTTGATGGTTTCCTTGTATCCTCTCTCACTGCTAGCACATTATTTTGGCGTCTTCTCGTATAACCGTCCAAAACTATTATACTTTTTCTCTCTTGGAGCATCAATGTTAATATTGTTGAACTGTTGACAGATTGCTCTTTGGTTGTTGTTATGGTGGAAGCCGATCAGAGTCATTCTCATTCTTTCCAAGCTATTCTTTGCAGGTAAGCATTTGCGGGCATGTTTATGTATGTTTTGTCAGTGATGTGATATGTTACGATGGAAGTGAATGTTATCTTGATCTGGTATATCTTTGCAGGTGTATCGTTATTTGCTGTCCTTGTGTTTCTTCTTTATGGAGGAAGGTAGTTATCTTTTTGTTAGACTTCATTAATAGTTTATTATTATTATTATTTTTATGCATCTAGAAATCAGAAAAAGTATATGATGGCTGATCCATTAGAGGTATTTTAGTTTCATGTTCATAATACCTTAAACTAATGAAATTAATACTTATTGAATTTTATTAGCAATCTTTAAATGTCGCTGCTTGCTTGGCTTGCTTCATGTTTTAGTTACTTATGTCAATATAATTAGATTTTAACTTAGTTTTAAGATCCAGCAGGACAAATCTGTAGCAGTATTTTAACACCTTGTTTTGCTTGATTGATTCATAGTAGTTTTCTTAGTTTAGTTTTGTTTGTTTAATTCATAGTAGTCATCTTTGTCTGCTTAATCTTTGTTTAGGAAGATTAAATGTGCAGCAACTTCCTAAATTGACCATCAGTCCTGTTGAAGAACTATTGGTGGCCATAAGATTTTCATGATGAGCAATATGCATTGATCATAATTTTCCTTGTTGTTAGGCTTTTCCTAATGCTCAAGCGCTTTCCTCTTGAATCAAAAGGGAGACACAAGAAGTTACAGGAGGTATTTTTTATCATGCCAGAATTTTGAGCTTGTTTGGATTCTAGTGGCTAAGCACTAGAGTGGCTTTTTTTACAGGTTGGGTATGTGACCACAATATGTTGCTCTTGTTTCTTTATCAGGTGCATTATGGTAAGTGCTTCTGATTGCAATTGTTTTCATTGACACATCATGTTGTTGAACGAGATGGGTGTTGATTTACTGGCTTATGCGTCTTTGCATCTTGTCTTTTCTTGTTTGACAGATGTTCTTTAATGCCTTCAATAAAGCTGCTTACCTTGATGTCCTATCTCATCCTATTCTGAACTTCTTTTACTACCTGGTAATGTATGCACCTTGTTTAATTGGGCATTACCATGTATGAAAATTTGGTTTTATCCATGACATGATAAATTTTTTGGAAAATAACTGCAGCTGGTGGAGATTTTACCGTCAGCTTTGGTCCTTTTTATCTTAAGGAAGCTTCCTCCAAAGAGGGGAATTACTCAGTATCATCCAATCCCATCCTATGATTCAAGGCCACATGAGGAAGTTAACTACGATGAAAGACTGTGATTACACAGCCGACACTGCTAGGATGTTGCAGAACAGTGGAATCTGCTAGGAGTAGAAAGATGCCATAATATGGTCGGATTTGCTAAGAATCCAATGGCATGGGGGGCTTGTGCTGCAAGTTGTACATATGTGTATCAAAATTATATCATTACCATATGGTTTGATCTGCATGGGGTATGTACGTCATGTCTCCTACAAATGCCAAGATGGTGTATATAACATGGGGGATTCAGGTAAGAGTTCCATGTGCTTATTCGTTACTCTAGTGTTTCGTAGTTCTGTTCAAAATTTTGTTTATAATGGTAATGTATTTGTTGAGCAGTGATGGAGTTACTATGTGTGGAGTTGTGTTCTCTGATGTCTCTGTAGGAATGGGCAAACACGTAGTCAAATAGAGTGTATTCTCACTAACGTGTATATAGGTCATCAAGTCATCCTGTAAGAGTTGTAAGGTAATTTCGAGGAAAGTTTAACTACGCAATATAGGTAAGTTTTGTTGAGTATGGTCTTTAAAAAAGGAAAATGACACAACAAATCTAATTAGGACGAGATGGTGGAACTTATGTTGGGATAAAGAAGAATTTAGAAGCCGAATTTTGAAAGAGAAAAATTAGGATATTGACAACTAGTAACATGGTATGGATGGAAAAACTAATTGTGTTAGAAACATCGGTGAGAGAAGTCTTATGATAATCAAATGGCGGAAAACTTTCAAATAAGAAAATTTGGTTATGGAATGAAAGTGTACAAAAATACAGTTAAGTATCAAAGGGAATGCTATATAAATCTACCAAAAGAAAATAAAACGAAAGCATTGAAAAATTATCAATTGCAAAAAAAGTCGTTAAAGGATTAATGTGTCTCGTATTACAGTATTTAGGTACTAAAAACGGACAAAATGTTACCTATAAAGTTGCACATCAAAGACAAAAAAGGAAGTATATATGTAAATCAAATTAGATACATTAAGAATAACGATCATTCAGCATTACTCTATAGTAGTGATATCACAACCAGACGAAGGACTTGTTTTGATAAATTATTTAATGAAAGAGCATTATTAATATAATCGACTTGATGGATTTTGATGTAGATAAGAAGATTAATTGTATTAGAAAAATCCAACAATTGAAAGTTAAGGAAGCACTGAAAAAGATGAAGATAATAAAAAAAATATTTGGTCCAGAAAGAATCCCAATAAGTTGGGAGGCATTTAGTCAAGTTGACATTACATAGTTAACAAAATTATTTAATATTATTTAAAAATTTTGAAGGATGGTAGAAGAATGGAAAGAAAGTGCTATAGTGGTTATTTATAAACATAAGAGAAATATAACAAAATGTGTGAATCATAAAGAAATTAAGCTCATTAGCCATATAATAAAATTATGAGAGAAGGTTATTGAGCATAGATTAAGATATAGTTCAAAATTTTTAAACAATCAATTTGATTTTATGGCAGAGAAATGTACCATAAAGGAGAGAGGTACCATGAAGGAGAGAGGATACCTACAAATGATTTTTATAGATTTTGAAAAAGCTTATGAAAGGATCCTAGAGAAGTACTATAGTGGGTATTAGAAAAAAAAGATATACTAATACATATATAAAAATATGTACGATAAAGTAATCATTAAAGTATACGATAATTATGATATTAAAAAAGAGTTTTTTATTAATATAAACTAGAATGATATAAAAAAATATTAAACTATAAAGTAAAATATTGGAGATATACAATATAATTTAAGAGTCTTAAATTAAGTAGGATTAAGATAAACTACAAGTATTGTCAATTTAGTAAATATAAGAATGATGAATGTAATTGCTATCATAAAAGATTATACTGTACCGAAAATTAATATTTTAAATATTTAATTCGAGTATTCATGAAGAAGGAAGAATAAAGAAGAAGATATTAAGAATAAACTTAACAAAGGATGAATGAAATGGTGGGATGCTACCAAAATGTTTTGCGGAACTTGTCCGCTAGCACCTTCAACCAACAACCAATCCCTCTAGATCAACGGTCTTCATTGCTAAACTCCAATATAAACTTAAAAACAATTATCATATAATCTATATCGCGGTTATCGTGCGCAAATCATGATTTTCGTACGATACTTAGGTGCTACATAGAAGTTAGTCCACAAATGTGAATAGAAGCTTTTCTTTCTGATTGTTCATCCTAAATTTATGATTGATAGGAGAAATATGAGTACTCCTATTTTAGGATCATTTTTATACATTTTTTTTCAATTTATAACCGAAATAATCTTTAAATTTAATCTCTATTATTAAATATAAAAAATTACAAGTTAAAAATATATTGATAAATTTTATATTAATTGGATCACGAACAATCTACATCAGGACATTTGGTGAAGATAATAGAAATAAAAAAAATTTAAAATATATATATTATTATTTTTATATAATTTTAATTAAGTAGTGGGATAAAAATTAATTTGTGATTCGATTGAGCTGAAATTTTTTTCGTTTATTTTTAATCATATTTTTTTTATATCCAATTGTAAAATTTAATTTTGAAGTGTCAGTCCAAAAATTCAAGAGAATGCACATAAATGATGGGTTGCTATTGCATCCAATGATGATAGCGAGCATATCTCATAACAAGAATCAAAAACCTATAAAACATTTATAAGAAGGAAACTAATAGAAGTGAAGATAGCAAAACAAGAACACATTCCATATTATTAGAACAAAGAAAACCTGGGGTTAATGATTGAAGCTTATACGTATCTTATATGAACGATGTGACTTATCCGTCGGGAGAGAATCCACAAAAGTTCTTGGTTTCCTTTTTTTTTTAATATTATTTTAAAGTGCTAGTATCAAGTTTCTTAAAATTCAATTTTCTTTGGTCAAGCTTATTTTTCGAAAAGCTTCAAAATAATCTCATGTTTTTAGAAATGGTATTTAAAACGGTGGATTAGAATGCGTACGTTTCATTCTTTTAGCTATTTTTTTACTAAAAATTATTTTTAGCTATACAAAAAAAATACAAATAATTATTTTCAGCTCACTTAAAAAAAATAAAAATTAAATATACTTTCAACAAAACTATTCACATAAATTTATTTTTAAATAATTCACTTCAATCAAAACTAAAAAGAACACACTCTCAATTAGAGTTTTATGCAAAACAATAGGTACGTTTGTTTTTGCTTTTCTTCAATAAAATTTTTTAATTTTTAATTTTTTAATACATATTTTATAAATATTTAAAAAATTTATTTAAAAATTTAAAAAATATAAAAAAATTTAATTACATAATTTTATTATTTTTTAAAAATAAAAAAAATAAAATATTTTTTATTTTAAAAAAATTTTATTTCATAAACCATTCTGATTCCACACACGTGTTGTATTCTCGGATCTTGGACTGATGGACTACTAGCAGCTATAGAACGAACGATAACAACAAATCACAACACCACCTCAAGTAAATCCAAATCTCAACAACAACAGAAGACAAACTATGAAGTCCCGTTATGGTACGGCCCCCCTCTTTTTAAAATTGGCGCATTTGGATTTTTGTTTTCTTTTTCATTTATAACTAAAACTGAGAGAGCAAAGACGGGAACCCGAGCGGCGCAGGGAATTGCGATATGTACATATGAGCCAATATTTATAAAATAAAAAATTTTTAAATAAAAAATATTTTTATTTTTTAAAAAAAATAAATGTTATATTTTTATCTTTAAAAAATAATAAAAATATATATAAAAAAATTTTATTACGTAAAATTCTTTTATATTTTTAATTTTTAAATAAAATTTTTAAATATTTATAAAATATATATTAAAAAAATGTAAAATAAAAAAATAAAATAAAATTTTTGAGAAGCGTTTTTTCAAACGGCCCCTACTTTGTTTCGACTATAGGAGCGTTTGAAAAAAATTTATTTTATTTTTTATTTTATATTTTTTAATATATCTTTTATAAGTATTTTAAAATTTTATTTAAAAATTTAAAAAAATAAAATTTTATTTAAAAGCACTCTTAAACGTTCATTATATTTTATTATGGAGGTTGTGATGAATTAACGTTTTACTGGCAAATGGCATCCTCTTTCTATGCCGTTATATTCGTTATTGCCCTAATTCACGATTAAAGGGAATGATAAAGAATAATTAAAGGTAATAATTTTCCAGTACACCGTCCATGCATGCTTGGCTTCAGTTACATTGTAGAATTTATTTACTAATAAATAATCTATGTAATGAAGATAAGTTTATTAAAAGTAGATTTTGAAAATAAGTTTTTGATAAATATAATATTAATCAGACTGATATATATTTTTAAACGTGTGTTTTTTTTAGTGCATATTTTAATTACATGAAAATAGGTTTCACAAAAATAAGCTTCATAAAAGTTAAAATTAGTAAAAAATAAAGTTCGATATAAATAAAATTCAAATTGATAATTAAAAAATATAAAATAAATTTAGAGTTAAATTTTAACGTAGAGTTCGGTGTGTAAGTGAAGGTAAAATTCGAAATAATAATTGAAACATAAACTTATAGAATTCAAAATCTAGTAAAAAAAAGTAAAGTTGCTTGCAATTAAAATATACTTTTAGAATATAATTGAGTTAGTAAAAAGTGAGTAACTATCAATATTATTTGTTAAAATTTTATATTTTTTATAGAAAGACATGAGTTGCAAATTATTTGTTATATTTTTTGTGTAGCTAAAATTTAAACAAAAGTAAATTTTTATGGAAAGAAGTAATAAGAGTGAGATGCACTCTATAAAGTTTTAAAATTTGCGTTCGTCGAATTGTCCAAAAAGAAAACTAAACAGAAAGACAACTGAAGAATGCAGCGAGATGCCGTGGAGTGAACGCGAGGAAATACCCTTTTTCATTTTATAGGAGCAGACTATCTATAGAAGAAATTGACTACGAATTTCCATATAATTTTCTGTAGAGTATTCTTCGTGGCATTTCTAAGTTAGAGTTTAACGAACGTTTTAGCTTTACTTCTCAACTAATTTTAATAACAATTTTTAATATAGTTTTAATAAATTTTTTATAACTTTTTATATATTTTATTTAAAATTTGAGAAATAAAACATTATATTGCATAAAATTTTTATTTTTTGATTCACTTTAGACGAGAAGGTTTGATGTTCTTTTCTATAAGCAAATATAATAGACGACGAACAGAGTTATATTGTTTCGCAAAATTAGTTATCGATCTATACATTAGCACGCAATATTGCAATTAATAACCAACACAGCAATTGTTTATTAATGCTGTAAGCATTAAGTTATTTAACCAACAAACACAATTCATAATTACTAATCAATTCACTTCTAACTTGTTTTAATTAATTAATAAAATATTAATTAAATTATGCACCTATTTCTAGTCAAATTCGAACCTCATCAAATCAAATCCTAGAAACTGATAAAGCTGCAAGTGTCATTCTCGTAGTTACTCCAAACTACATGCCTCATTTACCAACAAAATCCCAGCTTAAGAAAAAAAGCTAGCACTACCATTACCAGGCTTATTAAACTAATAAAACCAGCAGTAGACAAAACGGAAAACACCACTACTGAAAACAAACCTAACCAAAAAAAAAAACAAAAGATAATCAAATCAATATCCAATCCTTCAAACCAAAATGCTTCACTGCTGATTTCTGCAATTCTCTGCAACAACCAACCATGGATTATGAACGCATCAACAAACCTTCATCTCAGGTAATCATCCACTCATTCAATGAACCCCAATGCTTGCTTTGTCTTGCTTTAATTATCAAAAGCTAAACAAAGCAAACAAGTAATGTGGAGCAGTAGCTATTAGCCTCTAAGCTTAGCTACAAGCTGTGCTATTGCGTTGCATCGAGTTGGCCGCACATCTTTTCTGCTTCACTTTTCTTTCTCTTCTGTTGAGAGAATCAAGAATAAACAAGCCAGCGACAGCGAGATCCTCATTTTCTCATTCTGAGATTTGATACTTTTATTTGACTGATTTGATAATTTTCATTCGGTGGACACCGGTTGATTGATTGCTTCGAGTCTTCAGACTGGTGGTGGATTGTCTCCGAGTAAGCTCAGAGCGATGCTTCTCGGCCTCGATCGTGGCGGAGGAAGGCGAGGTGATGGTGCAGATGATGGCATTGTTCTCAGATCTCACGCTGATAATCCTCGTAAGATTCCATTCCACAGTTCTACAATTCTCCTTTTTTCTGATTGTTGTCATCGTTGTTGTATTTGAAAGTTCTGCATCTCTCCTTCTCTTGTTGTGGTTGTTTAACTGTTAAATTCATTTAACTTCAATGTAACGGTTCTACAACCCCTTCTCTTCTGATTTGTTGTTCTTGTTGTTGAATGCTCTGTTGTTAGATTTCCATTTTTACGAATTTAATTAACCTCGTTATCCGACTGATGCAAACAATGGCAATGGATGCAATATACTCCCGCTTCTGGATTTTAATAATTTGTTGTTACAGTCCAGCTCTGTCGGCCAGACAATTAATTTGTTGTACCGAAACGTTCCAAGACTTTTCATGTTCTGCTTGATCTTCTTCTGAGTTCTAGATGATTGTTTTTGGCTTTGATGCACAGGAGCCAGCGCGGTGGAGAGCTGCCACAACGTGGATGTGGTCAGCTCAGCTACTGACGTCATGTCAGGAGTGACGGCTTTGAAGCCGGTGGAAATGGATGACTGCGAGAGCTCTGGTGATTCAGAGAGTGTTTCATCTGGATTCGAGTTTCAGCGGGCTTCCCACCACCGGAACCTTCTTTTGTCGCCGTTTTTTAAGCCAGCGCCATCAAAATGGGATGATGCGTATAAGTGGATAGCCAGCCCGACGACCAACCGCGTAGGAAATGAAAGAGGCGGTAAACCACCACCAGCAAAGAAGGTAGGGAAGCAGTATGGGGCAAAGGTGGTTGAAGCGATTGACACCAAGAGAATTGATCTCAGCAATGGAAAGAAGAATGCTGGTCTACGGAAAGCGATTAGTTGGGAAACCACTGTGGGAGCTGATGCTGATCCCTGGCCTGTTACTGATTCAGGGGCTGCGCCTGCACTTGCTGTGGAGAGCTCTGCTGAGGAGTCTGGAGGTAATTACGGATGCATTTCCTTTTGATTGCATTTCCATGCAATTAGTTTTGATTATTTGTTGATTGGTAGCAAGTAGTAAGCTGCAGTTGAGTAAGTAAACTTACGTGTACTTGAATAGATTAGTTGCTAATATGTTTCTTCGAAATTTCACATTGTAGAATACACTAGATCCAAATGCTTTGACTAATTGGTTCTATGTACATATGTATCTATTGAATTTGGCTTTGGTGAGTGAACTGTATCCCATGCAATATGCAGAACCTGGAGTGGCAATGATATTTAATGTGCAATATCTCTAGCAAGATAGATCCAGTGGAATACCTTTTCTCGCCACCAATTACATAGCTTTTCTTTCAACACTCGCTTATGTGGAGTCTGGTTTCAAGTGATGTAATGCTGAAATGAAAAACCTTGAGAGTTTGTGAGGTTACCTGGTTCCTTCATACGAAATGTGAGAGAAGAGTGAACAATGAAGAAATGGGAAACAAGTATTTACTTTCCACGGACATGTATTTGCCTATGAAAGTATCCTTTGTCTTTTATGCTGTGGATAGTGTTTGTTGCATTTGTGACCTTGTCATTCGTTTTCATGCTAATAACGAAGAATTAGCTGTGGAAGCACTTTGAAATAGCAGAGACTGAGAGGCTTTGCATCATAAGCACTTTGATTTTGAGAAGAGCCAACCATCAACAACTTTGGTAGGAAAGGAGCTCAAAGAAGTCTTGGTCAGTTAGTTACTTTAGGAATATGGTGTCCAAACAAATGAAATGGCTTTACTGAAAAGCAATTTTTGCAGAACCCATTCTTGATCTTGAACAAAATCCAATTACAATGTCGTTAGACAGTGCTGTTCTCATGCCATACTCCAGGAGGTATCATTCCATTAGTTTTCGTTTTTGGGTTCGTTCAAAGTGATACCACTTTTAAGATATTCAGCTTCTCATTGTCCAGTCCTATAAATGTAAACCAGGCTTTTTCCTATATTCTCTTTCATGATATGATTTTTGTGTCATGTGAAAGATAACTTGGATAAATCTGTCATACTCCTGAATCATTTTTATATATCTCTTGGCTGGTGAGAACTTTAAAAAGTTTGAGTTTTATCCCTTAGGAAAATTTCTAAAGGTGACCACTCTAATCTGTATCCTGCTGCATATGTTATCCAAACTAGAATGAACCTTCTGTCATGTTTACTGTTACTCAAAGGATAATAGCTACTGAGAACAATATTGACAATGCGGCACGTCTTTCTATCTGAAGTAGTTTTCATTCACATTCTAGATGTATAGATAATGCTGCCTAACTCTCTTTTCCAGCTTGAATACTATCTTTTAGGCCTGGGAAAGGAAGGGTAAATATCCTGGAAGAGTACCGATTAGTTGGTCTCGGTTAATTATATCTTTTCACAGGAATTGCCAATATTAAATTTTTTGATGGTAGAGGGCCTAGAAATTCAACTCGCTGAACAACTCTTATAATTTGCTGCCGAGGCATAGAAGGAAATATTTGAACTTGTAGCCTACTTGCAAGCATTATTATGTTTTCCACCTTCAAGGTTGTGTTATTGCTGATGCTGGCTACTTGCATGTTCTCTTATTCATTTGTATCTCTGAGAATTATTGCTATAAAAGTTTTCTATTTGAACAACTGTATATTGACGACTAGCTTTTATGCATAATATTTTGCAGCAATTCCTGGTCAGCATAATTCTCCGAAATCATTGTACAATGTTACAGCTGTTGCCCCTCCAACTGTAAAGCCTGTTTCTATGAGGGATATGGGAACAGAGATGACTCCAATTGCTAGCCAAGAGCCTTCCCGAAATGGTACCCCTGTGGGAGCAACCACACCAGCTCGTAGTCCAAATACTTCTCGGGCTACTACCCCCGAAAGAACTGCACCCAGGTTGATGATTAGTCATTCGGCTGATTCCCATAGTGGTGCTAGCAAGGAGGAGCTGGCAGATAATGAATTACAGTTGAAGACCAGAAGAGAAATAATGGCACTTGGTGCTCAATTGGGTAAGACCAATATTACTGCCTGGGCGAGCAAGGAAGTGGAGAAGGTTGAAGTGTCTGCTGCATTGAGAAGCGATAATGGAGATGAATCACCCAAATGCATCATTGAAGCTCGTGCAGCAGCCTGGGAGGAAGCTGAGAAAGCCAAATATCTAGCCAGGTTATATTCATGCAAACAAATTTCTAATCATATGAACTGTAGTCTTCACTGTATGTTCTTGTACATTTTAGTCCAGCTTTATCCAGTCTTGTCATACACATCTTATCAAGCATTAATATGCTGTTATCTGCAAATTGTATGCTGTCGGATTCACTTCACGTAATTTAGTATTCAGGTTCAAGAGGGAGGAGATTAAGATACAAGCGTGGGAGGATCATCATAAAGCAAGAACCGAAGCTGAGATGAGGAAAATGGAGGTATTCTTTCTATCATCTATGACCTTACGTAGAGAAAATACTCTCTCTTCTCCCGTCCACCCCGATTGCATGTTCCCTGTAATGGATGATATGTGATAACTAAGACAAGGTTAAGGACTAGAACTAGAATGATTTGCTCTTGAGCAATTTTTATGTTCATCAGATATGTGCCTATGTAACAAATTTGCTAACGTTCCAACCATGACAAATATGTTAAGTTAATTATGCAGGTGAGCAGTTTAGTGATACAGACTGGTAAAATTTATCTTGAACTCTTGATTGAAAGTTTTTGTTCTGATAAACGGTACAAAAATACAAGAGCATATTGCTAAAATGCACAAAAAAACTCTTCTCAGTAACCGCAATGAGTGGATCGGACCTGTTTAGCTAACTTACACAAGTTAGGCACTTCGTTCTGGTTACCTATTTAGCTAACGTAGACAAGTTAGGCAGTTATCTAATTGAGCAGTAGCAACATAGTTCAGAATGCTTGAGCTCAACTTAGATCAACAAACAGTAATTTCTCTTTAGGTTGTCTGGTTAGTTTCACTTGCAGTTGCCTTCTGCCTCTGTTAATGGCTGAAAAGTAAATTCTGAATGAACACTTTCACTATAAGCTCCTTCCACTAAAATGTACACATAATTGCAGGTTTGGCTAAGAATTTTGTCAAATTTTGATACATCCCCATCCCATTTTATGGAATTTCTTTATGAGCTATTAGATCTATTGTTGTACTAGTTTATGTGTATTGCAAATCCATTGTGACCCAAACCTGCAATTATGTTACGTTCCTCAATGACATTCCTTCTGATTGTGGTTTGAGAACAGGACTAGACCATGTTGTACAAACCACTAATGTTAGGCTATGAATTTTACAGTTCAATAGGGTATTTTATTAATACTGAACCTTTATTGTTACAATAGGTTGAGGTGGAAAAGATGAGGGCCTGTGCACAGGAGAAGCTTGTGTCTAAGCTAGCAGCTGCAAGACATAAAGCAGAGGAAAAGCGTGCAGCAGCAGAAGCTAGGAAAAACCAACAAGCTGCACGAGCAGCACAGCAAGCAGAACATATCCGGAAAACGGGACAAGTACCCTCATCATTTTCCTTCTGGAGTTGGTGCTCTTGATGATTTTAGCGGTGCTACTTGTGGATCCACCGGTGCAGCATCATCAAAATGGTGAGTCATTCTTTTGCTTTATTAAAGTTTATGGATGGATTTTCTCTAGGAAGCTCAAGCTCGCTAGTTACGTATCTTTTTGTACATATGTGTAATGTAGTTGGGCCCGAATGTAAAAGATGTAAAGAAAATACTGGGCTTCCTCTTGATCTAAACGTGAAAAAGTCAATCAATCTGATAGAAGCAAAGATGTGCTCAATTTTGTTAACCATGTAAATGTCTTTTTTGGATTTTCAAATGCTTCCTGTACGTCCATGATGATTAGTAATTTGCCTAGCTTCTTCATTTTACAACCATATATACATAGGGGTGGCAAAAGTCGACCCGATCCGAAAAAGTCGGGTTCGGGTCAAGTTTTAAACGGGTTTGGGTCGATTTCGGGTTGACCCGAAAATAACCTGTTTGACCCGTTTAACTATTTATATAGTATATATTACTTAAAAATTAGAAAAAAATAACAAAAAATTTGAATTTAATTTGTATATATATATTTTTAATTTATCTTAATTTTAATTAATTTTTATTTAATTTATAAATTTGTCAAGATTAATATTTTTCTTTTTAAATACATCATAATTAATAATTTTGATATATTATTATTAAAAATTATTATTTATAATTTTTATTTAATATTTTGATTATTAAATGGGTCAATCCGAATTTGACCCGGTTATAAATAGGTTGGATTAGGATTGACAATTTTGACCCATATAAATAAACGGTTCGGGTTAGGGTTAAATTTTTTTGACCCGATTATTATATGAGTCGACTTAAAATCGACCCACGAATTCATATTGCCACCCCTATATATACACAGACGAGTTCTACAAGTCGAGCTTCTCTTCAGCTGCGTTGCAGCCTATTAGACAAGATGTGAGCTTAAATAGCATCCCTCAAAGTTGATTATCGAATAATGGAATACCGTGACCCCTAGTTACATAATTTTAACATTAAGAGTAGTCGCACTTCTGGCACATATAGGTTCTCCACTTGCAAACAACCTCTAGAAAATCTTAATTTAGAGTTCACTCGTTATTGCTGATATGACTATCTGATGCATGGCGACCTCGCTTATTTGACATTGGCACACTTGGATCATGATTTAGGAAACAATGGTATCTCCAATTACAGCCCCTCTGGGATGTAAAATATATCTCTTCTCACCATGGATTTGAATCTAAGAGAAATTCTAGATAATGTTTGTTACCCTGAAATTTTCTTATCTTGCCGAGAACAGATTCTACATGAATCTTATTAATCTCCCTAATGTCATTCAACAATCATCTGAAACGCCTAGCTATTTGAATTTGTCAACGATCTACCTGCTCCCTACATTCTGTAAATTAAAGACGTGTTTTAATTATTCTAAACTCAGTTTTTAGAAAGAGAGTCCGGTGGAAGTTCTTAAAAATTGGAGTAAATATGAGTTCAATAATAAGTTGGGACCAAATGAAATTTAAGAAGTGGTTATGTTAAAATTTGACCAAAAAAAATTAGTTTGGTTTGACAAACACGCCCTCAAAATTAGTGATGCACAGAAGATCTTTTGATAAAGACCTGAACCAAAGCTTCTTGATATGCTTCATTAAAAACAACGTTCAGCTAGAATTATGATGTTCGGTGTCCTTCTGAATTAAGAGAAATGGGCGTGGTATGGAACATGGTTCTTCGTGGAATCCTTCTGCATCAGTGAATGCTGTTAAACAGTGTGGCGGAGGTTTTCAATTCTCGTATGTCATATCGCTGTGTTTGTTCTTCGAAAGCAATAGATTAATAAATCGTGCAATCGATTAACACCCCGGTTTCGGAAAATATCGTCAACTTGTGTCCGTGAAACTTTGAAAGTATTGTGTTCCATAATCTGTAGATGCATCTGGCCCATAAATGATAAATCTACAAGTTCCTCTTATCTTTTAGATTGCAAAGTACAAATTTTGGCCATCAATTTTCGTTTTCGCTTTTTCTTTTATGCTTTCAACTAGCAGCTTCCCTCATTTAAGGGTCCTTTACATGTAACAAAAATTTTGGTTAGAGCTATTCTAATATTACTTATTACATCTGCTATTATATACTGGCCTCCGTTCAATGAAGGAGAGCATGTTATGAAATTAAAGGAAATCGACGAAGTTATTTAGATCTGTCTAAAATTCCTACCGTCGACCTAATTGGTTTCAATCTTTGGTTCTACCTAATGGCAAAATAAGTAGGGGGTTGTAGTGTTAAAATCACCAAAACCAAAAAGCCAAAGATGAGAATGAAAAAAAAAGAGAGAAAAAAATTCAATCTGTCACTGTTATGGGTAATCAGTTTGTTGCTGACATAGAACTAACAGGTAGGGGTCGAGTGGGTAGACATCATCTCTGTGGTCGCAATTTTGGTGAAAAGCAAGCTCAAGGTAGGCTATGCTTTTTCTTTGTTTGATTAGATATCTAAAGCCTGAAATAGGAAAGGAGCAAAAGGAGCTTTTTCTTATTGCATTAATTTGCTTAGCTTTCCAATCTTGATAAGAAGAAGATTTCTCACTCATCCAACTTTGGAGATTGAAGATATTGAGAGAATATATAGCAGAAAATTGCAAACAGACCCTTTATTGGATTTATTTATGCCAGCATCTTTGCTAACTTTTGGAAGAGTAGTGCCAAAATAATGTGTCATTATACCCTTGAGATTATGAAAGCTGTTCAGATGCACTTATTTGATTGCTTGCGTCTAACAGTTGTTAGTTAATGCATATCTATAACAGTTCTCTTGTTAGTCTCCGTCCTCACTACCTGGTGATAGGGACACAATATAGAAATATCTTTCTCTCATTGATCCCATTGACAGTTATAAGCCCTACTCTACAGTTAGGAGATGTTGTTTTCTTCTTGCCGACAAATTACTACAAGTTTTGATCAGTTTACAATCATCATTTTAGTATTCTTACCAACTAATTGATGCTTGTTTTTATTAAATCTGCAGCAAATATTTTGCTGATTTAAAGATTATTTGGTTGTAATGGAGTGAGTTTTTAGAACGCAAGTTTTAAAAAATAGCTAGGTTTGAAAAATATGTTTGAATTTTTAAAATTTAATTATATTTAAAAGTGAATTTAGAAATAATTATTTATATTTAGTTGTATTTAAGTAAGTTTAAAATAATTTTTCTATAAAAAAATTGTTGTTCTATTTTGAAAATAAATTTTATTTCTTTTAGTTAAAAAATAATATATATTTTAAAATATTTTTATTTAAAATAAATTTAAGTAAAATATTATAAAAAAATAAAAAAATATAAAATAAACTAAAATAAAATAAGAAGTATTATAGTGTACTTCAACCGCAAATTACTGCTGATTATCTCAACGAAAAATTTGCTTTCACGGGACGTATTTCAAATACTCATAATTAAATTTTATAAAAATAAAAATAACAAATAGAATTTAAAAAAAAATATAATAAAAATAGAGTTTAATATTTATATTTCAATAATTTTTAAAAATATATTAAAAATTAAAAAATATAATTATATTGAAAAATATACAAATAAAAAAATTAAAATTAAAATTCTGTATATAAAATAAAATTTTAATTTTTTATATAATTAAAATATATTGAAAATTCAAAATTTAAAATTAAAAAAAAATTAAGAGATATTTGAAACACACCCAATGTAAATTCTTGGACTTGGTACTGATTGCTTGTATGGAGACTGGAGGCATATGTCTAGACCCACTGATGTCCTGTGTCATTCTAGGCAAATCAATGCTCGCCATTAGCGAGCCGACTAACACCTCCGATAAATCATTTCCTGCATGCGTGAACAGAAAAAGCCTTAAATTCTGACCAAGACAAATAAATCATAACATTTTCAAAAACTTTTTAAGAGTAATAGCTAGGTGCTGTTTCACACTGGTTATCATAAACAATTTTTTATTTTTTTTTATTTTATATTTTTTATTATATATTTTATAAGTATTTAAAAAATTTATTTAAAAGTTTAGATAGTGTAGAAAAATTTTACGAAGTGAGATCTTTTTATTACATATTTTTATTATTTTTTAAAAATAAAAAAAATAAAATTTATTTTTCAAAAAAAATAAAAATATTTTTTATTTTAAAAAAATTCTATTTTATAATCATGCAGTGCAATCAATTGATCATCAGTTGATACTAGGTTTTGAGACCACCTCATTATATTGATCATGCTGTTGATGAGAAGAATCCAATGAATGCTAGTACTAATGTTATCATGGCAATGATGAACCATCTTTTTTTGCACATCAAACTTGTGACTTCTCTCCATGTTTTACAACAGCTACTGGTCTTACATATCCTGAAACCGGAACAGGCCAATATTGTTTTCTTGTTGCTTGCTTGTTGCTTGCTTGTTGCTTCTGCTCCGTGTCCTAACAAACAAATGCACACTCAAGTATTGCTGTGCCTGATTTTCAGCCTTAACTCAGTTGTCCCTCTCACCCATGCAGTGGGTCCTTTTAAACAGGATTAGCAAGCATACTGGAGAGAATCAAAGGTAGCAGGTTGTGTTGCTGTCTTTCCTCAAACAGGTAACATTTCATGGGAAAAACGTATTGGCTTTAAGAGTACACAGCGCCTAAAATTCTGTAGCACAATTTTGTGTATCTGTTTCGCGAGATTAAAAGTAAAACGCCACCATCCTTTTAGGTGAATGATTCAAGTTGAGAAGAGAGAAATGATCAGAAAAAAAACCAATTTCCATCCATGACTTGAGAAGAATTTTGAAAGAGATAAAAGGGCATTTCGCTGTTATAGCAGTGCATATTTGAGGAGCAGCACAGCAGCCCAGCATTATCTTTCATTGCAAGCAAAGGACATGAATCACTCGTTATGTATAACTTTGCAGTTTCATTTGACGTTAAGAGCTTTTTGATTCAGTGAATTGCTGACATCATGGACGGGGCAGATGTGCTTTAAACCCTAGACAAGGGGACACTATTTCCGTTCTTCGCCAGTAATAGGTCGCAAGCTAGCAGCATCATCGCATAACGTAAACGCAACACTCTTCCAGCCCGTACGTTAGCACTACTGGTACTCAACAACAAACTACAACTACTACGCTAACAAGTCGGTCCCTATTAGCTCTTCAAACCGAGTCCCACTTGTCCGTACATCACAAAAGTTTAACTGATATCCACCACTGCCAAGTTCACAGCAGCAACAAAGAAGAAATGAGAAAAGAATCATAAAAGAAAATAGTGTTTGTTGTTTGCTGTGAGGCTTTTGCTTCGCCGGCGGCGAAGCTTTTGATGCACGAGAACGTCCTCGAGTTACGTGCCCAAAATCTGGGAAGAGTGCATCTGAGTCTGAGGAGACGTGGTTAGCTTATACCATTTTGGTGCGGAAGGGGTTAAATTTTAACGTTAGACGACATAGAGCGCGTTTGGCATGGCGTTTGAAAAGTTATTTTTAAATTTTTTTTTAATTTTATAGTTTTTAATAAATATTTTATTAATATTTAGAAAATTTATTTAAAAATTTAAAAAAATTTTACGTAATTATATTTTTTTATTATATATTATTATTATTATGTTAAAATTAAAAAAATAAATTTTATTTTTTATTTTTAAAAAAATTTATTTTATAAGCAATCGCCACATTAGCTTCAACCACCGTTCAGAAGAACGCCAAATTGAAAAATAGAGTTAGAGGTCTTTTTTTTTCCAAACCTAAGAAATTGTTGGGTCAGAGAGAGTTCATGTACTTGAATTTATTTATCTCACTTATTTACTATTTTGTGTTTTGTTTAAAGTAATGAAGAGAAAGAAGATATTGGTATTAATAAATAAAAGAAAGAAGGTATTGGGACCAGTTCAGAGATGTCATTTCAGGGGGCATAGCATTCCGTACAGAGATACGACAGTGACCATTAAAATGGGCTGCACAGAGTGGCACATGCACCCGGGTCACTTCCCAGTTCCCACTGCCACAACCACACTTTCTACGCTCCAGATCGTTCCTTCGTTTCCATCTGACGGTCCATATTTGCTTTCTCTTGTTCTGCTCTCTTATGTATGGCAGTGGGACCCATAAATTGCTTTACTTTCTTTCTTTTTTTTACTTTATTCTGAAATTACACGGTTAAATATTTTTTCATTTTCTCAAGAGCTATTTCTATTAAGAAGCAAAAGTAAATTTGCAGATGCGTCCCCTTATTATACTCCTTTTACTTGATCAAGTAAATTTCTCTTGTACAATACTTCCACATTTTTATGCAACAGTATGTGAATTAGTTCTGGATGTACAAATACAAATATTAAACTCTACTGACATGAATCTTGTTCCATTTCAATACTTAATTGTTTCACTAGTTACAACCAAGAACTCTTTTGTTCTTGATAAGATTTTACATAATTACTGTTTTAGTAGGATTGTTATTTCCATCGATTTTATGGAGTTAAAAGGGCTTGGATTATCAATACATTCTTATTGATTTTCATTGTTGAAAGAAGTTCATATTTTGTCAAAAGTAGTGACTCATCATGATTAACAGAATCTTAAAATTTTAATACTTATATGAATCATAATAAAAAATACGAACAAATTCAAGACAACAAGATATCATATATTTAATATAAATTGATTATAATTCAATTTAGCAAGTTATAGATCAACTAATAAGATGCTGAATGAAATATGTTATAAAACGTAAAATATTTTTGTATATTCATAAAACCGGCAATTCTAGCGGGTATGATATTTCTGTTATAATATTAGGGCGAGTTCAAACTCATAATTTCTTAGAATTCAAATCTTTCTTGATGTGAAGGACTAATTCTCTAAAAGAAACTATGAAGTGCTCTTTTGTATAAAATTCAGTGGTAGTTTCCCGATTTTGCATAGAACTTCAAAATAAAAGAAATAATATAATTACGCAGGGTTAAAATAGAATAACGAAATAAAGAAAATAAATAGAAAGGAGAATAAAGGAAAATTATCAGGCTTTTTAGGAATTGTCGAAGATCTCTGGTTAATCTTTCTTTTTATTTTTTATTTTTTCACTCTGCTTATTTTCTCCACTGTGAAGCATTCCGCTCTCCGAAGGAATAACAAGCTCAACCATGGCGGTTTCGAGAGACGAGAGCTTCTCCGAACTCGGTTAAGCTCACCTCCACTGAGTTCTTCCGAGTTCTAACTCCTTCCAAAATCAGTTCATCTTCACAATTTGAACCGTTTCGTTCTTTTTTATTTTATTTATTTTTAATTATACTCTACATGCTAGTTGTGGGATTTTTGAGAATGCTAGTTTTGTCACTGGAGTTTTCTGATATCTTATTAAGGTAAAAGCTATAAGCCATGAAGCTTTCAACGTCTGGCCTCCCTCAACCAACACAAGAAGGTAATGTGATCCTATGTTTTTGTTTCGTTGTTGTCGTTCTATTGTTTTGTGAAAAATCTAGTAGTGTTAATCTTCTGTGAATATAAATTGCTTTTATGTATTGTGTTGTAAGGTGGGGGAGAAGAGGGAACGGAGAAGAGATGCTTGAACTCGGAGCTGTGGCACGCTTGCGCTGGACCGCTTGTTTGCTTGCCTAATGTTGGAACGCGCGTGGTCTACTTCCCACAGGGTCATAGTGAGCAGGTCAGTGAGAGCAATGATTTGATGCATGTTTTGTTGGTTTTGGAGAAATTTGTTTGAGTTTGATATCATTGATTGATTGAGTGTGTGTTTAGCTGAATTGTTGTCAATTGATTAAAGGTTGCTGCATCTACCAACAAGGAAGTGGAGGGCCATATCCCAAATTACCCCAACTTGCCTCCGCAGCTGATTTGCCAGCTCCATGATGTCACAATGCATGTTGGTTTCTTCCTTTGTACTAGTTGAATTTGTTGTCAGTTATTATTCATCTAAAGAAATCATAACAAACTGTACATTGAGAAAGTTGATCAGATGCTTTTAAAATTTCTGGATAGCTTACTAATTCATCTAAGCGGATAGCCTTGATTTGTGTAATGGTTTACTAGCAAGTTGAATATTTTTATATACATTGAAAATTTA
Source organism: Acanthochlamys bracteata (assembly GCA_019914995.1). NCBI lineage: Eukaryota > Viridiplantae > Streptophyta > Magnoliopsida > Pandanales > Velloziaceae > Acanthochlamys > Acanthochlamys bracteata. Next base: position 4,746,870 of record CM034126.1, read on the forward strand.
TGATTTTAGGCTGATGTTGAGACGGATGAGGTTTATGCTCAGATGACCCTCCAGCCTCTAAGCCCGGTATGAAGCAATTGAATATAGCTTTCCTTTTGGGCAGAATGTGATCGCTTCCTTGGTTGTGAGACATTGAAGTTCGTTCTTGTATTGCAGCAAGAACAGAAGGAAACTTACCTTCCTATGGACATGGGTATCCCAAGCAAGCAGCCAACAAATTATTTCTGCAAGACATTGACAGCCAGTGACACCAGCACGCATGGAGGGTTCTCTGTTCCCCGTCGTGCAGCTGAGAAAGTATTTCCTCCATTGGTAGGTATCGCCATGTGCTGATTGGAAGCAATTCTGGAAATGGAATGAGGAAGGTGACTGCAATTCTTTTTGTCTCCAGGATTTTTCTCAGCAGCCTCCTGCTCAAGAACTCATTGCTCGAGACCTTCATGATGTCGAGTGGAAGTTCAGGCATATTTTTCGAGGTATGCTCACTTGGCCTGTCATTCCAATTCTGCCAAGTCTCAGCTTGGAACCCTGTTACTAATTTGTCAAATGCCTCTCGTGTTGTTATGTTTAAGGTGTGGTTATGTCACTTCGAGCAATTTATGCCATCAGTATTTTACCTTATATATTTAAAGAGGTAGAATGCATCTATTGAATATGTGTTTGCTATGTTGCTTAGTCTAAAGAATTGGAAGCTGAAATGTTGACATCTCGAATCTATTTGCGACCTTTGGGTCTCAAACAGCGGCATGGATAATTGATTCACTACTTTACTTTGTGCTTTCTTGGCAAAGATTTACTCACATTCATTTATTGTTAGTTTCATATATGATTTCTTTTTATTTCTTTTATACTAGCTACATGAGTAGGAACTTCATTTGTTGAGACTGGAAACTGGATTGAGGGACGATTTGGTTGAATATTGCAAGTCTAGGTACTGTATATTTATGACCTCTAAGAGTTCTTTCTTCCACATGTTAAAAGACTTTGCATGATCCAAATGTTCGTAAGTATGCAGGTTAATTTGGGCTTACATGATTCCTATATCAATGGGCTTTTAGCCCAGAGGAATTTAACATAGTGGCCTTTTGTTCCGCTCCCTAAAAGTCTTGAATAGTTGCCTGTAATGTCTTCTTCTTCTTCTTCTTTTCTTCTTTTTTTTTTTTTTTTTTTTTTTTTGTTGTCCGAATTAATTATATTCTGGTTAAGTTTTCTTCCCTTATGTAATTTTTGAGTGGTAAATTCATATATTTTTATCAAAATTAATGAGCGTTCTTTTTGCAGGCCAGCCAAAAAGGCATCTTCTTACTACAGGATGGAGTGTATTTGTCAATGCCAAGAGGCTTGTTGCTGGGGATTCTGTTCTTTTCATATGGTTGACTTTGCGTATTGTTGACTATGTTTGTTGTTGTTTTCTATTGCTGAAGATTCTTTAATATGTGGAGATGGACACAATCTATCTGAATTGCTGTTGCAGGAATGAGAAAAACCAGCTCCTGTTGGGAATACGACGAGCTAATCGACCACAAACTGTCATGCCTTCATCAGTTCTATCTAGTGATAGCATGCACATAGGACTTCTTGCAGCAGCAGCTCATGCTGCTGCAACTAATAGTTGTTTCACTATATTTTACAATCCAAGGTTGTTATTTTAGTTAGCATTAATCTTTTTCCTTCACTTTGGTGGTATTATCTCTTTGTTCATTATTTTCCCATCATATTAGGGCAAGCCCATCTGAATTTGTGATTCCACTTTCAAAATATATCAAAGCTGTTTACCACACTCGCATCTCGGTTGGGATGCGCTTCCGGATGCTTTTTGAGACAGAGGAATCAAGTGTTCGAAGGTAATATTCTTAGGCTAGATACTTCTATGGATTAAAATTATATGAGTATAACTCAACGCTTCTACGTGCTATTCTGTATAACATTAATCTTATTACTTACATTACATAAAACAACATTATAATAATTACCTTAGTGTATTGTCTCGTAAATTACTTTTTGACCGCTTTAATGATCTTTTCTTTCTCAAACTTATTTGAATCCAGGTACATGGGAACCATAACAGGTGTAAGTGATCTGGATCCTGTACGTTGGCCTAATTCTCATTGGAGATCAGTCAAGGTAGAGAAATGTCAAAACCAGATGAATTTCAACACATTTTGATACTTGTGGACTGTTTAATTTATAATTAATAGCAACGTTTGTTGTCACCATTTTCGTAATGGCAGGACTTAATTTGTTTTGCAACAAACATCTTATCTCAAAGAATACCTCTCTTGTTGAACATATCCACAAAGTAATTTCTTCTTCCTCATACTCAAACGTAGAGTTTTAGTGCTTTTTCTTGCTCCCACTCCCTCTAGACGATTCATTTAAACAGATAAATATGCTTTAGCTTTAATGTGAAGTTGCTTTGTTTTACTTGGCCTTTTCTCTGTGATTTATGCTTTTCTTATATATGTATGCTTTTATATATTAGATTTTTTTTAAAGAAAAATATTTATTAATAATATATCCTGCAAAGCATACTATCATTCTAACATTCATAAAAACTTGTTAGTAGCCTTTAGAAATGGCTTTGTTATTTTAATTAGGTTACTTCTCTAACTTGGTTCAAACGGTAATTATCTTGTTCAATATGGTAACCAACTTTGCTTATCCATCTTAGATAATGGGCACGACCATAGTGGCTTGCAATTTTCACTCACTTTCTATTTTTTCACCTACTGTTCTGAATGTTTCAGGTAGGTTGGGATGAATCAACAGCAGGAGAGAGGCAACCTAGAGTGTCCTTATGGGAGGTTGAGCCTCTGACAACATTCCCCATGTATCCCTCACTGTTCCCTCTCAGGCTTAAACGACCCTGGCCTCCTGGAATGCCCTCTTTCCAAGGTATACCATTGTTTACATTCCCTTTGGAAAATAGGTGACCATCTCCTTTTGTCTTCTTTTTCTCCTCATATGGTGTCTGCATTTGTAGTTATATTGTCAAGGGTTTTTCTTGTTACACATTATTCCTATGTTGTTCTTTCCATGTAACTCTAGTCTCTTAAGGAGTGCAAAAAAATGTGGAACAATAAATGCATTAGTGATTCCAAAATTGCATTCACTATCCACTAAGAATTTCTGGATTGTAACAGTTATTTTTTAGTAGGCTAGTATAACAACTGCAACTAATCATGTTTTTCTGGGTTGCTTCTTATGAAAGCTCCAACTTAATTTTGAAATACCAGCTTTTGAAAATTGCATTCTATGATTCGTGATCTAACTAGAAAATTGCTCCTTTATTGCTGCTATTAAAGCTATTTGGAAGAGTAGCTGTTTTATCGTACGGAATATTGAACCATCCATATTACGAATATATGTTGTTTGTGCAGTTGTTTTGACTCTGAGAAAGGCGTTGGTTCTAGTGAGAACATATGTTTATAATATATGTAGTACAATTGACAGAATTAATGGTGAGAAATTTAATGATTGAACCTATAGATATATCCTTTTAAGGCTATTTAGGAGTTACTTCAATGTTCCAAAAAGAAAGGGAAAAAAAAGTTACACTTAAGCCAGAAACTTGTCAATTCATTCATGAGCTTAAGTTCACCGTAGGTCCCTAAATTCTTCAAGCTTCTTCTCTTAGATTCTTGCACTTAATTTGTGACTCATAACTCTCGGAAATTTTGACAGTAGATCCAAGCAACTCTTTCTATGATGATCATATATTTTTACCTGGCTATATCTGAGGAGATCCTTGAACTTTCACGCTTTCTTTATATAGGTCCTTTAACTTTTCCAAACACGACCTCAGCTCCTATAATAAACCATTATTTTGAGTCTCATTGTTCTTATTTTTCACACCAATAAGGCAGATTAGCAATATGATATTCTTACTTTTTTATGATGGATATTTGTTTAAAAGGAAATGTCAATGTTGCCTTTTGTTGTTTCTTTTTCTTTTTGCTATCCTCATCTTCTTGCTCTTATTTCTTGTTGTTGTTCTTGTCCTTTGTTTCTTCCTACTCCCTCCTCTGCCCATTCTAAAATCAAGCTAAAGTTGAGGGAAATTTTGTCAGAACTATTTGGAATTGCTTAAAAAGAAGATGTGGAAAAAATGAAATATAATTTTCTTGTAAAAACTTTGTCTCATGTTAATAAATTATAAGAGAGAATAATGACAAAGAAAACAAGAAGTTATATCCAAGTATATATCAAAGTTTCTGCGGTTTTCTGGTTTAAGCAAGTGAAAAAGGAAAAAAATAAAAGAAGATGAAAGATCACACACAAGTCATCCTCAAGGGAGCACATTAACCAAATTATACTAAAAGATTTGGAATGCATTTTTTCCCGAGCAGAAGTCCTTGAGCTTGAACAGGTTAGAGATGCCAATACTCTGTTGCTGTAATCTGAAGAGTGGATATGCATAGAAATAGCTCGATGAGTTGTTGCATGTTGAAGGTGAAAATTTCATCTGAGTTGCCCGGACCATTGACTAAAATGAATACACCTACAGCATTTTGGCTTATGGCATTTATGTTGGTCTTTGCGTTAAGTGGAGAATGGATGCTGTCAGCTAGGCCTCGACATGCTTTGCTGGCACGACGGGATGGGATGATTTTGAACACATGCTCTGGGAGATTAGATGAAGAGATCCGTCAATCATGGAGTTTGATGGTAAAGGGTGAAACTGTCATTTCAGTTAAAAGTGATACACAATAACATTTGAAATAACATTTTAATAGAACTTTGCCTTATCAGTGATATTTAAATCACAAATAATAGCAATTTGGATTTATGTGTTTGGATGGTTTATAAGTTGGGGAGTTATGTGTTTGGAATTGAAGTTGTGGGGCCTATAGGAAGAAATCTTGAAAGTTCAGGGATCTCCAAAAGCTCTCCAACATAAGTTTGTGTTATGTGGGATAATTTTGCAATTAAATTCTTAATATTACATGAAAACAAAGAAGTATAGTAATTAAATTGTTTTAGTTATGTCTTCACAGATTTTGTTAAGTGATAGTTTGCTCTGCGTATTTTTTAAATGAAGTTGTTTAGAGTCTTTTTTCTTTTTGTTTTTTTTCTGAGGAGATAATAAAATTTTATAACCTTGTTAAAAGTCAAGGGTAAATGTGTAACATCATCATAAAAAGGAGTTTATTGTACAACTTTTAATAGCAGTTGTGTATTAAAAGTTCAGGAGTATAAGTTAAGATAATCTAAAAGTTCAAAGACTTGTCACAAATTTGAGCCTTTTGAGTACTTCTATAGTTCATGTGCTTATTTGCACTTTTTTGTATAATTACAATGGGCATTGCCTTAATCTCTAAGTAATGTTGCCTATTCTACTATTTGCAAATTGAAGATATTAGGTTCGCATGATTCAGAGTATAACTTACATGTCTATTCCAAATGCAGTGGATAGCCGAGAAGACGAGGCTAGTGCACTTATGTGGCTAAGAGGAGATGCTGCTCATGGAGGCCTTCAGTCCTTAAATTTTCAGTCAGTTGATATGGACTCCTGGGTTCATCAAAGACTTGATCCTATGCTACTGCGCAACGAGCGAGACCAGTATCAAGCTATGGCTACTGCAGCTTTGCAAGACCCCTGGAGGCAACGATATTTGAACTTTCAGCAGGCTCTTCAATTTCCTCAGCAACCATGCAGTTCAAGTCCACTGTTCCAACAGCAAATTGTTCAGCAGAGGCAACCACAGGAATTGGTAAATAGTCAAACTATCTCTGAGATCCAGGCACATCATGTCTCACACCAGCGAATGCAGCAGCTACCTAATGATGAGCAACAGCGGCAGGCCCCAAATGCACAAACTTATACAGAATCATTTCAGATTCAGAATAATCTTATAATGCAACAGGAATCAAGTTCGCCTTCTCTGTTGAATCAAAAGTTAGTATCTTCCACGACTAGTATGAATTTCTCCTCAGCTCTTACGCCTATGGTAGGCAGTGCTTACCAGCATGGAGGTCCACCTGTTGTAAATGTTTCCAGACTCAATCAAGCTTTGATGAGCGAGCAGCAGCAACCATGGGAACCAAAGTTTTCAGTGCCACACACTACCTCTTTTGGCAATTCGAATTTGTTCGCTCCGTACCCTGGAAAGGATGCATCTCTGGGTTCTGACGATTGTAATGCAGATCCTCAGGACCACAGTTTGTTTGGTGCTGGCATGGGTGCCTCCTCCCTTCTCTCTAACATTGTGCCTAGCTCGAGTGCAAATTCAGTGGACGCTGGAGCATCTGTTATACGCTATCCAGGTGGTCTCCAGAATTCTCTGTATGGTTCTGTGAATGATTCTTCTGGCTTACTGCAGAATGTAGGAGAGGTTGATCTGCCAAAGACTTTTGTAAAGGTGAGGAAGGAGAAACTAATCTTTTGCTACCCTGGTATAAGGATATAAGAGCGAAATTCCATTTGCGGTGCAGGTTTACAAGTCGGGTTCAGTTGGCAGGTCCCTTGACATTACCCGGTTCAGCAACTATGAAGAATTGCGTGCTGAACTGGGTCAGATGTTTGCTGTTGAGGGTGAATTGGAGAACCCTCAAAGATCAGGCTGGCAGCTTGTATTTGTCGATAGGGAGAATGATGTCCTTCTCCTTGGAGACGACCCGTGGGAGTAAGTAAACAATCTTAAAGCATTTTACACTATTCATATGCATTAACTTTATTACACAAATAGGATTGTTTCTTAAATTTCCGTTGCATGCATATGTATTGATTGACATTGTCTTCATTCCTATGGCTTCGGTTAGACACATTTTTGAATGATAGAGGCATTGTAATACCTCCAGTTACACCAATTTTTTGAACTCTAATTCAAACTCTTATGGACCCACCTATTGGCAAAAGAATAATACCGTTGTTATTCCTTTTCTCTTGTTTGTGGCATTTTATTTGAAAACCCGTTCAATTTTTTGTATACAACAGTTTTATTCTTTGCTGGGACACGGCTTTCACAGTTTACGTTGCAAAATCCTGAAATCTCACATACAAGGCTATGTGCTTACGTTATGTAGCTCAAGATATGTGTGCATTATTCTTGTTGACAACTGTTGCATTCAGGTTGCATGTGCTCCGAGTACTGATCTGCCATGATTTGTATCTGTAAAATTGCTTTCCACTATTTATGCCACACAGCACTACTCTCATCGTGGCTCTTTGGTGGAGGTTTGCTTATAATGAACTGGTGTCTTCATTCCATTAGCTGGGCATGATGCCATCCCAGCCAAACTCAAAATTTTTATTGTTTGTTTTGGTAAATATACTACATGTGAAATCATTTTTTTTGTCCTAATGCACTTTGTGATTGGTCCTGTAATTGCAGTGTGTTTGTGAATAATGTGTGGTACATAAAGATACTTTCACCTGAAGATGTACTGAAGATGGGAAAGCATGGAGGTGAATCCCTGTGCTGATCATCGGAAGTTGAAAAAGGTAAGAGCATGTATTTACTGGCATTGACTGTTTCTTACCTTGTGCTACAACTTAAAAGGGCTTATGCTCACATTTTCCTCCTAAATCCTAAACTTCTAATTCGCCTCGGCATTCAGTTACTATTCCATTCTGTACCAGAGGTTTTACGAAGATTACTTGATTTGCCTATATGTATGAACTGCTGTATGATAATAATATCATGTAGAGAATGCTGTATTCTTGCTATCTTTGTTCTTTTCCACATCTATTGTGGTTCATATGCTGGGGCCAGAGAGATTTTATTTTCAAACTGGTCATAGAACTAAACTGCTCTATTATAATCAAGTGAAAAGAGAACTCTGAATACTTTACCAAGTGTATGAGAATATGCACATAGCCAATGGTTATTATTTTTTTCTAAAGTTTGCTCCACAAGCATGAACATACTAGTATAATGTTTCAACTGGTTAGAGATATCCATGTTTCTTGACGCACTACGTGTTTTCAATTTTATTTGCCAAGGACGGCCTCTCTTAATTCATTGGTAGTCAGCTGCTATTATTATGTTTAATAAATCAGGATTTGGTTTGCATACTTGCAGGTTCAGAACTATGGCTTCCAATTGCTTCATCCCACGATGTTCGGTGTCTTACTAGAGTGTAATCGTAGGAAGGACACATTCTAGGAAGGATTGGGCGGCTGCATGCAAATTGGTTTTGCAACTTAAACATCTGGCAGGACTCAGATGGCATATGACAGCCATTTGCTCTTGGGTCATTCCTAGCTTTCGTCTTGTTTTGTGCACGTGCACCTTATAACTTATGTCTAATTTACTCATTAGTCCTGTAGTAATTATACTTGTATTTCGGTGGTACTAGATGCTATTCATCTTTTTTTTTTTTGAGAAGTTTTTTAAAATTTTTAAAGTTATTTTTTTAGCTATACTATTCCATTTAAGCTGCTGATTGAGTTTAAACGATGTTACTGATGTAATTGTGGGCTTTCTTGGCTGTGCAACTTCACTACATCTAGAGAGCATACATACTTGGGGTGCCCCCTCCCTGTATGAAATGCGTAGCAACTTCTGCTATGGGGTTTCTTTGCCTTCATCATGTTCACCTTAGGATTTTTGGCCTATCATAGAGATCACTTAACAGTTGTGCACTTTTGCGCAAGGTGATACAACAGTACTGTAGGAATTTTGTCTTAGGAGAGTGGTCTTTGCATTTCAACTGCAAGTATATATCACGCTAAAAACTAATTGGAATCTAGTTTTAAGTTATTTGACTTTGTTGGAAGAAAAACTTGTTTCAAGAAATTGGCATTCCTCATAATGAAAATAGCTTCAGTAACTTTTAATGGAGCAAACCTGTACGAATTTGTTCTTTGAAGTTCAGTTCATTAATGATTAGCTTGTATTTAATTCTGTGGGACTGAGGAAATAACAACTAGCAGGCCTTGAGGATACCTGTGCAGAATAATTACATCAAAACAAGAATATTTCAATACAACAATTCTGCAACATAAATTTGATACACAATCTTTTACATCATGAAACAATGGAATTGTAGTACATCAGTTTAATCCTTCTTTCTCATTACTGCTACTGCAAACACTCGAGCAACAAATCATTATTGTACTTCAAACATATATAGATTGTAATACCCTGCAAGACACAATCACTCCCCGATGAAAATAAATTAAACCAAAGTTTTATATAGCAATTGTTGCCCGAGGAATCATAGATGGACTTTTTATGGGGAGTCGACGGGTGGAGTTGGATGCCAGTGCTTGTAGAATGGTGTTTTAAAGAAAGGGTGATCATGCAATGGTGGGAACTTGTAGTATGGCTTCTTGAAGAAGGGGTGGTCATATACTGGTGGGAGTGTTGGGAATGGTTTCTTGTAAACAATGGGAAGGTATTTTGGAATTGTTGGAACCGGTTTCACGTAAGTCGGCGGGATTGGAGGAAGTGGCTTGTGGAAGAAGATGGGTGGGCAAGGCTTTTTGTATAATGGCGGCTTGTATGCAGGTGGTTTTTCAACTACTGGTGGCTTGTAAGCAGGCGGGCTCTGAATGGGCGGCTTGTAAGCAGGAGGGTTCTCAACAGGTGGCTTGTAAACTGGTGGTGTCTGAACGGGTGGCTTGTAGACAGGTGGTGATTCAACCGGTGGGGAATATACCGGTGGCTTGTACAACGGTTGGTGGAAGAAAGTCTTCCATGGCTTGTCATGGAAGTACTTGTACAATGGATGCTTCCAAAAGAAAGCCGAGGCACATGTTGCCGGAGAGAAGGAGAGTTGTCCTGCCGAACCAAAAACAGGCTTGCCGCTTTCATCAGACGTGAAGACAATCTTGGAAGGGTTAGGACAAGGTTTGTTCTTCACTCCGTGCAGCTGCGCAATGCAGTCATCTTTCAGGAAATCACCAGGGAGCTGAACTGAGAATTCTCCCTTGCTATCTAGCTCCTTGATGCTTTTGATTGCGTAGTCACCTTTGGCAGTCTTGCATTTGATCGCTACGTTAAGACCTGAATGAACAAAAGAGCAACGTATATACAGATCAAGCTCTGAATACATGAAATGCTATTTACTTTTTATCATCTGATAATGTTTACGTATAGATAACCTTGAAATGCATTTTGAGTCTTGATATTTTTTTGGGTACAATCTAAGCAACTGGTAGCACCAACAACACTGACAGCGTCCTCATTCTGTGGGACAGTTCTAGCACTACTGCAGGCAGCAGCAAAGAGAACAATGAGCAGAACTGAGTAGTAGTTTCTGTAAGCCCCCATAATCGAAGGCAATCGAACTCTGACAAAGGGAGAAACAAGCTTTCGATTAAGCTTCTGCACTGCTGTGCTTGTTCAGAGTATTCTGCTTGCCGTTTTATATATAGAGTTTCTGAAGATCAATCAAAGCTTCGCCAACACTGCCATTAAAACCGTCACATGTGTTTAGGCCCCATTGATCATGCAACAAATTTAGGAGAATCACTTCCTTCCGCTACCAGTATACTTCACTGCAATGAACGTAATCTCTTTTTTTTATTTTATTTTAAGTACCCGGCATAGCAGCTTCTTCATTCAATGCTATTTCTATATGGTTTCCATTTTCCTTTGTTCTCACTCTTCTTTTGTGGACCTTACTTCTTCATGCTCTTGCCAATTCATTCTCAAATTTAACTGCTCGCAGGTGTGAAGTAAGTTCATGTTCAGTGCTCACAAGAAGCATGTGAAACTAGTCCTCCCCGGAGATGCCGATAGTTAAACAGAGTGGGGATTACACAGATGGCATTGGTTTGATGCTAGATTTATAAAGATAAGGACATTAACTAATCTGGTTTTTGTCACTGTATTCAAAGAAATCTTTAAATTCCAAATATTCTCAAGTTGTACATCTTTCCAGAGTTGCATATGCAGCATCAATAAATTTATCCCAACAAACTTCAATAATGTCTGAAATCCAATTTCCAATAAGGTACACAGACAGTGAAATTTGAGTTAGAACACTAAGTACAAGTAACTTTTATATGGTATCCTGAATGTTGCTGCATTTTCAAATCCAAAACACTACAAGAGCAAACAAGCAAGAAGCCAAGAAATCACTACATGGTACAAACCGTAGCTGTTCATGCTTTAATTATCTTTCATTATCAGTAGTATAACAAAAAATTTTCATCATTGTTGAGCACTCGATTATCTTGTGTTAGAACAGAAAGAAGATGGAAAAAAGATGCATAAATAATACAGCTTGTATGACCTGGAATTCTACAATCTGTCATTATCAGTTGCTCATCTGGACATAAGTCTAGCTATGAATTAAGGGCTGAAAACAACACTAGCAATTCATAACTGCTATCCAACAGAAAATGGCAGCATTAAATTTAAACTTCTCAACTGCTTTGTTAAGTGATTAGGAAAAGAATTAAACCCCAAGTTTCCTTGGCGCCAAGATAAGCACGGATTATTACAACAAATAATGGCTTTATTTGAAAGTTTGCAATCTTGACTAAGGATTCCGTTGGGCATAAGGGTGAGTTGAATTAGTCCTACATGGGTACAAATAAGACGTTTCACATAGTAGATAGTTTTCAAAATTTATTGGCTTAATTTTTTTGGTTGGACTGAACTTTATATTATACGGGAAGGGATCTGAAAAGAAATTCTTATTTTTTAAAGTTAATTCTTTCGATATTGTATTTCTTCAACAATGATATTCGAATCAGATTTGGTCAAAATTCAGCAAACGGCGTATTAATTTGCTCGGATGAGGATAAACAATATAGGTAATTCATTTTTAGAGGGAGATAGTTGAATGTAAAAGTGAATTGAGTTAGTTTCATAACATATAGTAGATAGTTTTAAAATCTAGTGGCTTAAGGTTTTTACCATTGGATTGAACTTTTCTAGTTATATAAGATGAGCCATAAACTAGAAATTTTTATTTATAACATTAACATCTTCTGTGTTATATCTTATGAGCTGATTCTTTTAATTGAGAATTCAAGTATTTTTCAAATATAGCTATCATTGCAGTTAGCTACCGGAATTAGGCATGCCATTAAGACCGGCGACGATTGCTGTTTCTTCATAATACATAGGGACGTTTGGTAGTACTTTTGAAATAGAACTTTTCTGAAATGAAAAATATTTTTATTTTTTTTAAAAGCGAGCTATATTTTTTTTACTTCCAAAAAAATAATAAAAATATACAATAAAAAGATTTCACTCCATAAAATTTTTCTACACTTTCTAAATTTTTAAATAAATTTTTTATATATTTATAAAATATATATTAAAAAATATGAAATAGAAAAAAATTGATAAGCAGTTTATTATAAGTTGCGTCAAAATGTTTTCTTATTATGTTACGGAGGTTCTGTTGCATGATAAATGCCTAAAACATTGCTGCATCTTTTTTGTTAATATATAAAAGTTGCAGCAAATGGATCCAAACAGGTGATCGTGGATTGGCATGCTACTACTCATTGCTGTTGAAGAACACAAGTTCAGAACGGTTCCAAAGTTAAAATACACGAAACTAAATTTTTATTAATTTTTATATTTTTAAATAAATTTTATAAAATATTATAAAAAATTTATTGAATATAGAATAAAGCTTTTGAAATTGAAAGAAAAGCGGTGCAAAACGGCTCAATATCCAAAACAATTTTAGTGAATTGACAAACCTCTACGAAATCAAATGCGAACTACAATCTCTTTTTCTAATGGATTAATAATTTTAAGCGTTTAATAGCCAACAACCTCTTTAAAAGTTGGTCGTTAAAGTTAAAAAAGTTTGTAAACATGTTAAACATTGAGTATTAGTTTAATTCATTTAAATACTTTTTCCTGAAACAACAATAATGTATAAGGATTGGAATGAAAGAATAATTTTATCGAAGGAAGCTTTTATCTACGGTTAATGGTTATTTGAATAATTTTTTAAGGACAACAATAGTTGCTATGAGCATTATTGTCGTTAGTTCAAAATTTCTATGTTTTTATATGAGAATTTCATTCGCAATTTAATTGATCGTCTGGTGCTAATTATATTTTCGGCTAATATGAGAAACACTTTTATTCGATACAGTGAAAAAATTGTCCACTTATCAAGTGGTTATAACTTTTTCAGTTAAATTTTGTACTATTTTATTGATGATCCTAGTTTTATCTTAATTGTAATACTTTTCTTTTTACATATCTTACACTAAAACTTATTTGTTATTCATTTTCTATAAAAAATGGGTATTCAACTTAAAGCCTGTAAAGTTATATTATTAATCTATGTTGAGATCATTTTGGTTTTAACATAATATACTTTTTAGTAAGGTGTAAATCTAAACCACGACTCAATTAAATATATCAAAACTTGACCCGTTCAGTTCGTAAATGATGACAAAATTAAGCCGATTCAGCTCATCTACCAGACAATATAGGACTGATATTGTCTGCCCACTCTCATATATTCTTCCTCTTCATTCACTTTATTATAAAAAGAAGTCTCTTACAATTACCATTCACTCCCAAGTTTATTTTACCGTAAGTGACTCTAGAAATAACTTTTTTTTGCTAAAAATTTGCAGGTGACTTCAATATTTTATGTTAGAAATTCACTCACAAACTTAGTTTTGTTTCTTGCAGGAGCATAGTTGTAAGAACCGGACCGGACATCGAACCAAAAAATTATCCGGATCACGGTTCTCAAGTTAAACCGTCGAATCAACTGGTCGAACCGTCGGATCAATAATATTAAAGTATTTTTAACTAATAATAATAATTATAGTAAAAAATTTACTGCTAATGACATTACCAATAATAATAGCTATATCAATCATAACAAAAAATTAGAGTATTTTTATTATGTTATTACTATCAACAATAACAGCAATAATAACCACAATAAAAACTGAAATATTGCCACCATAATTGCCACCACCAATAATAATAATAACAACTAAAATTTATAAATAGAAATTTTTAAATAAATTAGAAGATTAGAAAAAAATAAAACCATAAAATAAATAAATCATAAAAGATATATGACTAACCTTTTTAGGTATACATATTTGAGTCTAAATATTTTATAATATAAAAAATTTAAAAATTACTAATAATTGATATTTATAAATAAGAAATAATCAATTATATTTTTTGCATTATCACATCCAAATGCTAAATCTAAACTACATATTATTTTTCAACATAGGACTATTAATAATTATTTTACATTAAATATATCATCAATTTAAAAATTTTAATTAATTTTTTAAAAAATTTTTCAACCCGGTTTGATCCGGGCGGACGGGTTGACCGGGTTGAAGCGGGTCAGAACGGATCAAGTCGGATCGAAACGGATCGATTGTATAAACGATTTTTTTACAAATCCGGACCGATTTATCGTCCGGATCGACGGTTTCCAAGTCGATCCGGACGGATCGGTCCAGATCTGACAACTATGCGCAGGAGTGGCAGAAGACCTATCAGTCCGAACAAGAGAAAGAAAAATTATAGTGTTTAGGGCTTTGGTCCAAGTAAAGACCGAATAATGTGTTTTATTATTCTGCACTATTACGGTAGTTTTTTTTGTATTCAACAAGTTTGCTGCAATAAAAAATGTTGTTGTTGATGGAATAAAAATATTCTTTAGTCCAACTCAATCGGCAGTCTTACGCACTTTTGGATCTACTTCACTCCACTAGTGAACGATAAGCATGCAAATATGAAATTAAACAATGGTTTAGTAAGTGGTGGAGTTAGGGGTGGCAATATATGATCCGATTCGAAAATACGATCCGAAAGTGACCTACTTAATTAGGGTTAGAGTTAAAATATTTGACCCTTATAAATATATGAGTTGGGTTACGGTTGAACGAATTAGACCCGGTTATTAAAAGGGTCGATCCGGGTTAATCTGAAATTAACTCACCAATCCGAATTAGCATATCTTAAAAGAATAATATTTAATTTTTCCTTTCCGTATATTAAAATATTGGCAACAAAAATAATCGATATAGTAATTTATAAATTATTAGATTATATAGTATTTATAATTAATTGTTATTTTATATCTTAGTAAAATAGTGTAAAATGAGAATTATAATATTATCGAAAGTATTACTATATAGGTATTTCTTTAATGATTAATTTGAATTTCGTATAAAAACTTTAACAAAATTTTGTTAGATAGTTATGTTTATCAAAATTTTTATCAAAATTATTAGTATATATTTATAATCATAATATTTCAGCTGTCAATACATATTTTCAAAAAATAAAAATAAATTTTTTTTGAATATTTTAAGGACCGATGAAGATACTAAAAAGTACACATTTTGACGGGCATTCACTATATCTCGTCATTAAGAACATCGTGCACTTCTATTACAACTGATCTTATAATTTCGCTAAATTTTAAAAATATAAAATTAAAATTAATAATTTTAATTATTAAATAGGTCGATCCGAATTTTATCCGGTTATTAATAAATTGGGTTAGGATTAGACAATTTTGACCCGTATAAATTTATGGATTGAATTAGGATCGAGCAAATTTGACTCAATTATTAAATAAGTCGACCCGAAACCGACCCATAAATTCAAATTGCCACCCCTATGTGGAGTGGGATAGATAGAAATTAAAAAACTTTTAGTATTTAAATTACTGCTTAGACAATGATGTGTTTGTAAGTTTTGTGAAATTAAGTGCTCGTTGTTAGTAGTGCGTTTAGATAACGTTTCGTTCTAATTTTTTTTATTTTACATATTTTAATAAAATTTTTATAATATTTTACATACTTTATTTAAAAATTAAAAATATAAAAAATTATATATTATAATATTATAATATTATAATATTTTATTATTTTATTATTTGTATATTTTAATCATAAACTTATTTTAAAAAATATTTCTAAATAGTTTTTATTTGAAAATTTCTATTTTATAAGAATTTCCAAATATTTTCTAACTTTGATAAAATTTAGTTCAGTAAAAAATAAATTAGAGATAAGTTTACTGAATCTGGAATAAAATAAAATTTAAAAATAAATTTGATCAAAATCTGATAAAAAAATAAACATACCCTATAATCGAATCTCTTACACTTATTTGTATTTAAATTAAACTTAAATGGATATTATGCGTTTTGATTTCCTTGGTATTTGTTTCAGATGTTTATCAAATTTTGATAAAATTAAGCTGGTTAGTTCTCCCTTATCAACTATGAAGCCGTAATTACCATGCTACAAGTGCAGACGGTTACTCTCAGTAGCATAGTTAGTAGACTCGGACTGAATTGTTCGGATCAACCAGAATAAAAATTGTTCTGAATTTACAAATATATCGTCTATGTTTTTGATCCGTTGCGAATAATCCGCCCATCCGAATCAATCTTTCTGATATTAAATAATAATAAAAAAACTAACCAGCTAAATCTTACATATTCGGTTTGAATCTGAAAATATAAATTTCTAATTCGATTTCGTTCGCGATTCTTTCCGGCTCTCCGACGAGCGAGCTCGCGTTCTCTGACGAGCTCCCCCTCTTCGGCTCTCCACTCTTTACTCTTTCTGATTCGGCGGTTAACAGCAGACTATTGTCATAGAGACGGTGAGCTTCAGTTACTAATGCTGTGTTTTCGAGCCATAGAGACTTTCCTAGTGTCCGACTTTATTGGAGATCGAAGGACTGTTGAGTTCAATGGAGCCCTCTCCGGATTTCTATAATTCAAATTATGGGTTGTTCTTTGATGAGAATGAAATCTGCCAATGGCGGGTAGAGAATCACCGTCTTCAGATAGTAGATAAAATTCGTCTATTGTTTGTTGACTTAGTGTTTTCTGTTGTTTTTAGATTTGTTGATGTAGCTGTTTTTGTGCGTATTTTGGCATGTGAAAGTGTGCTTGCTTTATCACATAAGCAATTTATAGAATGGGTTCAGCATCGCAAGCGTTATACGTTCATTAAGATATTGTTGATTGGCTTGGATTACTACGATGATGCTTTCTATTCAGGAATGAGGACTAGATGGAAATATGCCTTCCTACATGCTACATTTATTTTATGATGATGCATAGGTTCATAGTGAGGGGTATAGTGTTGAGTTTCATGTTTTCATCAGGGTCGCATTTACATTGACTCAGACCTGTGTGGAATATGGCTTCTCCTTGTAGGTGAAAGATACTTTTAGTAATTTCTAATAGCATGATTCTGGCACTAAACATTTTGTAGCATGTTTGTTGAAGTGTTTAGCAAAACATTGATATCATATGTATTTTTTATTTTGCTAAACTTCTATGAACTTTTTGGAATTGAGGTAGGTGTTTGCATTGTTTAGCAAAGACTATAATGTAGCAAAGCAATTTCTAGAATTGTTGTATGATGGGTATCAACACAGCAATAGTTATGCTTCAGAATTAGCAATTATATTGCTTATATATAGATCCCATGGCTCATCTTACTGGTTGGTGCCAGAGAGGATCCATTGTAGAGCGTATGTCATACTAATGTCCCAATTGATTACTAGATCAGGTTGCTTATTTTTGTTATCCAGTTAGTTTATCTTATTTTTTTGATCAGTTTGTCTGCCAAAGTTCTTCTTTAGAGCAAAAAAGGAACAAAAGAAAAGAAAAGAAACTATACTTACATGTCTGCAAGAATTATAAGAACAATAAAGAAAGCGAATAAAGAAATAACAGAGAGTAGAGAAATTTGTTTTTGTTTTGGTTTGCACATCTCCAAGCCAATAAAGAAATAGCCAAATATAATTTACTAAGTGTGTACAGTTCTATTGGAAGTTGGAACTTAGAAGTTTCTATTTTGCTTTTTATTTTTGTTTGCATAATCCTTGCTGTATGCTTGCATCAATTGAGTAGTAGCTTGTATAAATGATCTAGTTGCTTGCACTAATATGTAGGTGAATGGTCTTAGCCATACAGTGAAAAAAGAAAGAAAAGAAAATACCTAAGTATTTGTGGAGGGATGCTGAGCTGCAAGATGACTGATGTATAATATATAGTACTTGCAATCTTGCAACTAAATTGGTTGGATGATGTTTTGAATTAAAATGGTGCCAATTTTGTGTTATATTGTGTTGTATTACTGCTGTTTTTTAACTATCTTTTGTTATACAAATTTAAAATGGAGCCAATTTTGTATTGTATTGATTATGTTATACAAATTGTGAGTTTGTGATATTATCTTTTAGAGTATTGGTATGTACTATATAAATTATTATATTGGCTATTTTTTGAACATTTAATACTGTTATTTAGTTGTGATCTGAGGAGTCAACCATTGACCTGGCGGATTGACCAGCAACTCTGCGATCCGAATACAAATCCGAATCGATTGTTTGGTCGGATTTTACAGTTATGCTCAATAGTAGTCTCCGTTAACTGTTCAAAACCAGCAATAATGAAACCAGCCAACGAATAAACTCCACGTCACCGAACCCCATATTTCCGGTCAATCTAATCCTATCCCATATCTTGGGAAGGAAGAAAGGTCTCGTCCACAAGGTCACAAACTCCTTCGAGTGCGGGCCCCAACTTTTGGTTGGTGCGTAGAACTCACGCTAATCCAACTCGAATCAATCGGACTCTCTATTTCTCCCTCATGTAAACGTAAACGCATCGTCCCATCTTCTTCTTCCCGGCCACTGCTGCAACAAAAGAAAGTGATCGCGTTATTTTCTTTTTCCAGAGAACAGAAGCAAAAGCAATCATGTCAACGGTGTCGGCGTGGGGGAAACCCGGCGCATGGGCCCTTGACTCGGAAGCACACGAGGCGGAGCAACAACACTTCGAGTCGGTCACCACCGACCGCGCGGAGTCACCAGCCGAGTTTCCTTCTCTATCCTCTGCCGCTTCAACTAAATCAACTCACACTGGCGAGCATCCTTCGCTTGCCAACGCTGCGGCGCATAAGACTTCGAAAAAGAAGAAAGCCCAAACTGTTTCCCTCGCTGAGTTCACCAAACAATCTTGTGCTGCGCCTGTAGAAGCCCTGGCTCTTCCAACTGGACCACGTGAACGCTCCGCTGAGGAACTAGAACGGGGTCGTGGATTTGGATTCTCTTCTTATGGTCTCGGTCGTAGCGGCGGTAACGGGCCTCGGGGCAATTCCGATGAACTGAGGAGGAGCAGGGAGCCGAGCAGAGATCTGGGACCTTCTCGCGCTGATGAGATTGATGACTGGGCTGCCACGAAGAAGTCAGTGCCGGAACGGCGTGAAAGGAGTTCGGGGTTCTTTGATAATAATCTCTCCCGTGCTGATGACTCTGATAGCTGGGTTTCTAAGAAGAGTACTGTGAATTCACCATCTGAAGGAAGGCGTAGAATTGGGTTTGAGACGGGTAACAGAGAGGGAATTGATTCGGATAGTTGGGTGAAGAAGAAGGAAGATTTAGATGGTGGGAGGAGGAGTAGCAGAGATGGGATTGACTCAGATAGTTGGGGGAGGAGAAAGGATGATTTGAATGGCAGGTCGAGCAGCAGGGACAGAATTGATTCTGATAGCTGGGGAAAGAAGAACGATGGAATTGAATCGGATGTTAGCAACGGAAGTGGTGGGAGACCTAGGCTGGTGCTGCAACCGCGAACTCTGCCATTGGCTAATGGTATTGGTAATGACGAGCTCAAGGAGCAGGAGCAGCAGCAGCCAAAGAAAGGATCAAACCCGTTTGGTCTGGCTAGGCCAAGGGAGGAGGTCCTGGCTGAAAAGGGTCAGGATTGGAAGAAACTTGATGAGAAGCTAGACTCTATGAAGATAAAAGAGGCTCCTGCTGATTCTGGGAGGAGAGGATTTGGACTAGGGAGCGCTGGGAGGACAGAGGATTGCACTGAGAGGGCTTGGAGGAAGCCTGCTGCTGCAGATATTACAGATGCTTCCTCACAAAGTCCAAGGTCTCAACTTTAATTTGTTTTCCCTCTTTGTGATGCATTTTTGTCATAACCATTTAAGTATCTGACTACTACCAAATAACTTAGTTAATTTTTGGACTTGGTTTAAATTAATGGTTCTATACTTCAAATTGGAGATAGAAACTGTAAGTATGTGCTGGTTGAGCTTTGAATTGAGTGTTTGTTTGTGGGTATCATTGTATGATTAGTTCTTTTAGCTAACTTGTCAATCGTGGAACTTGTTTCTTGGTTGCATGTTTGCTTTCGTATAAGCTATTGTTGCATTTTCTCTATGTTGGTTTTGATACATAATCCAATGATATTGTACGTGGTTGATACTTATATAGATTTATGTTTGTCAAACTGTAAATATCCAGTGCTTTTCTAGATCTTGTAGTAGTTTACTCCTTTTAGGTTCATTCACTCATCTCATAGCTGAGAAATTTCAAGTGAAGTTGGGATCAGTCATCTCCTTGCTCATAGGTGAGGTACAGGAAAGGGAAGACATAAGCCCATGCTAATTGAGCCAACAACTATTGTTTTCAATTTTGGACCCAAGAATTTAATCAGGCTGCTTTTGGCCAAATGTCTAAGAAATTACACTACTGACCTCACAAATACTGTATTGTCAATTTGTAGTCTATCTACTTATTTACGTTTCAACAATGAACATTATGGGAATACCAGCCTGCAGCAAAGGCAAAAAGATATTCTAAGACTATTTGGAAGTTTCTGCAGCATTTACTGTGGGTATCATTGTAATTATACAAAAGATATTCACTTTTGGATAGCATAAAATTGTAGGACAGTAGTAGAAGGTTGTTTGGATGCATGTTTGTAGGAGTTATTCAACCGTTCACCTTGTATTTGCTTTCTGATGAGCCTTTAGAGGATTTCTAACAAGTGGAAAGTATGTTGAAAATGGCAGAAATTTTGTGTTTACTTAATGGATTACAAAAATATTCTTATATGTATATCAGAAATTATTTTGAATTTAATTATCATTAAACACAAATAGTGGCCAGGAATGACCTCAATCACCTTTAAGGATTAAATGATAGTTTTTGTGTCCATAAATGCATGTGCCGTATATGTATGTATCTGTGCGAGTACGCATGTAAACAGATTACAGTGAGAAGGAAACACAGTAAGGATGTTGTCAGCAACTTGTTGAAAGTACATTTTACTGTTTACTGGTATACCATATTGAATTTATCTTGTCATGAGAGTGAAGAAATTAGCTGCTTAATGTCTTCAGAATTTGTGAGTTTGAAACAGAATTGTGCATCAGTTGGATTTTTAGGTAGCTGCTGGCTGAAGTCATCTAGATGTAACTGATTTTACTAGCTTAATATAGTAGTCTAGTTCATGGATTCAAGATTCGACTGGTTGAGAGCTTCCTTTATATGGTAAGAAAACAGTGATGATAGATTCTAACTGTTCACTGCTATCTTCTTACTTCTCCTTTTTCTTGAAAGTTTTTGCAAACTACATGTACTCATCTCTGCTTGAAGAACAACTTTGTGACTGGCACTTCACATTTTCTTTCATTGTTAGTGAGAAATTTTGTCCACTGATAGCATTCCCATATACTTCCCTTAAATCAAATTTGTTTAACTATCCTTTGGTGGGTGCTTGGATATCCGCTTCAGTGCTTTAGACATTGACACTATGAATGAAATGTTTTCTGGGCAGTCATTTTACAATTTGGCATGCTTTTTAAATGAAATAGAGTTCTTGGGTTTTCATATAGTGGAGAGCTAGCTGTTTTTGTTATGAAAAGAGTTTTGTGTCCTTCCAAGAAATCCTCCCATTTTATATTCAGCATTCATCTTCAACGCCCATCTCATCTTCATCACTCTTGTCAATGGGGGTCTTATATATGTCATATCCACAATAGACATGGAAGGAGGAACAAATGGAGGACCATGACTTTATTGTTCAGTTCTTTACTCTGTACAGTTTGGTGGAAGTTCCTGTCTACTTCAATTCTTTTGATGGTGTGTATTTGTGCGTGTGTTGTGTGTTTCCACACCTCCAGTTTGAATTCTATTAATAATTGGTTGGAGTATATATATTTTCTACAAAGTACAAGCATATATCTTAAGGTTGATTATCCATTTTCAGAGTGGAGTGTGAAGTGGAGCCAGCTGGTAACTAATCCTTATGCCGATGGTTTCATTTGAAGGATAAAGCTTGGTGGAGCATCTTGTTTGCTTGCAGATTTGCAATTCTCTGTAGTAAGGGTGGAATTGGCTTTATTGACCTTCAGTTTTGCTATGTTTTCTTGGAGTAGGGCAGTTTTGATAGTTTTCAGTTTTGGTACTGATGAGTCTCATGCTGTAACTGTAACGTATTGGCCGCTGGTTGTTTAAATTGAAGCTAGGTATTTTTGTTCGTTACAGAGTTATTCTTGTCTGCTATTTTGGCTATACCATCTGATGTTGCTAGTCATCATGAAACTTTAAACTGATTCAGATCTTGTAGATATTCTCCTTTTATATGTTCCACTATCAGATAGCTTGATCTTCACTTTCGTCATCCTGTGTTATTTTATAATTGATTATGCAAGTTTTTTATTGGTGAATATAGAAGCTTTGGGAGTACATTACTTTGTTTTGGAACAGTGGTAACTGTCAGTTGGTTTGCTAGATTATTGTGTACTTCTCCACCTTTTTTGGTTTTTGGCCTAAAAATCTTGCAGCTTGACGGACATCTATGCCACTACCAGACCTCTGCCCAATGATGTATTTATCCATTTATGTTTAGGATGGCGATAAACAGAAGCTTGTGCGGACAAAGTTATACAGGTTCTCTCTCTTTAACAGCAAGAGACTGATATAACCTAAGTGCAAGGATATTGCTTAGATTCAGTAAAAGCTTGGTTGTGATTGAGATGTAGAAAACTGCAATGTCTGTTTATTTCTTTTCACTCTTGCTATTAGAGGTGGCAATATAAGTTCATGGGTCGGTTCCGAGTCGATCTATATAATAACCGGGTAAAAAATATTTAACTCTAATTCGACCTATTTATTTATATGGATCAAAATTGTCAATCCTAACTCAACCTATTTATAACTGGATCAAATTCGGGTCGACCTATTTAATAATTAAATTATTAAATAAAAATTATAAATATTAATTTTTAATAATAATATGTCAAAATTATTAATTATGATATATTTAAAAAGAAAAAATATTAGTTTTGACAAATTTATAAATTAAATAAAAATTAGTTAAAATTAAGATAAATTAAAAATATATATATACAAATTAAATTTAAATTTTTTGCTATTTTTTTTTCTAATTATTAAGTAAAATATACTATATAAATAATTAAACGGATCATTTTTGGGTCAACCTGAAATCGATCCGAACTCATTTAAATTTTTCGGATCATTTTCGGGTCGATCCGAAATCGATTCAAACCCACCTAAAGCTTGACCCGAACTCAATCTTTTCGGATCGGGTTTTCGAGTCGGGTCAAAATTTGCCACCCCTACTTGGTATTGAAATTTCGGTTTCTCGGAGTGCTTAAGATAGCGACTTTTTCTTAGAAAAAAATTTATTTTAAAACTTTTTAAAAAATAAACTTTATATTTTATTTTAAAATAATAAAATTATATATATATATTTTATGATGTATAATTTGTTTATAATCTTTAATTTTTATACTTTTCTTTAGAAAACTGTTTAAAGTTTTTTGTAAAACGAAAAGTTGAAATAAAGTTTTTGTAAGTAGTGATAAGCAATGCCAAAGGACACCTTCTGATTTTGGATTTCATGACCAGAGATCTTCCAGGCTTGCAGGTCGTAAAATTCATCATTGTGTTTACTTAGAAACTTAGCTAACACTTGAGGGGAAAGAAACCAGTTTTTAACTCCGCAGGATGTCTTCAACATAATTGCAATCCATTTGCTGGTAGGGTTTGAGTTGAATAGGTGTCATGCTGCTCTGCATCCTGGGACCAAGGCATAGCTACCTGGCACAGAACAACTCATGTTCATACAGACGAACTTCGGAGAAGTGAATTGGCTTTCTAACTGCAACTGTTCCAACCAACTAGAATGAATGGTTAGGGACTTTGGGGGGTGTTTGGCAGCAGGTTTCACACTATTTTTCATTCCAAAATAAATTTTATATTTTTTAATAAGTTTTTATAATATTTAAAACATAATTTTAAAAAAATTTAAAATACACTGAATTATAATCGTAGAATTTGTATATATATAATTTTATTAATTTTTAGGTTAAAAAAGTTATTATTATCTTTTTTTTGAAAAGTTCCAAAATAAGCTCGTTGGAGCTCCAAACGTTTAGCTACTTTCATTTTCCATTGTGAAGTGTGAAATTCAATGAGAGAGTCGAGCATGAACGATGGTTAAGGTGATAAAATGTCGTACGTAATTTCTTCTTTACTGTTTTCCTTAGTTTGCATTTGTCTCCAATTAATGTTCTCATCAACCCACCGTCAATATGGTGCGGCAAGTCTTCATATCAACAACAAGTCAGAGATCCATGTGAGCTGCTATTCTTCCTCGCCATCTCCCACTCCTTTGATTTAGCTGGAAATCACCGAAATTCTCTTCAATCTTTTTTCTGCCTTTTCTTTTCTGTGGAACGTGGATTAAAATGATCGCCCGTTGCGTTCAAACAGTCACCATGTTGGATCTAAGCATGTTATCGTTTGTCCGGTAAGATGGTTGGAGGGCTTGGAGCCAGTTCTTATATGCCAGCTATATACATTGTCTCTGTTATTTCAATATGAATGTGCACAAACTTTTTTTTCTTTGGGTTGAGAAAAAATGTTTATTTCTGACACAGACAACGAACAGGGTGTGAATGTAGTAGCTGTTTGTGGACTTCAAATCATGTTATGTGGGGGTACAACATATTGAAACATGGATCAACAAAATTTTGGTTCCAGGTATGAAATCCGGGGGACAATATATCGCATATCATCACTAATGAGAACGTTCCAACAAATCCTACAGAAAAATTAACATTAAATTGGGACAGTTGGAGAGCAGAAGAGACTGCCTACATTTAAAACTGCACTACTTCCTTCAGTCCAGTAATAACGTAATTGAGATCCTTTATAACTGCATGCTCACCTTCCTTCAAACTACACACCATCAGTTCACCGAGTTATTACGAGTTCGTGTGAAGTTTAACGACATCTGCTATCTTGTAATAGTAGTAGTAGTAGTTCTTCATGGCTTCTTCAAGAGATCTGTCATCATGGGCTCTAGTAGCTATCACATTACTGGTATGCTTCATCTCATTAGTTCAACAAGCAAGTGGCGACACTTGGGTCACTGGCTCTGTCTTCTGCGACCAGTGCAACGATGGGGAACGCAGTCTGATCGACTACCCTCTCTTCGGTATAACTTTCTTCAATCAATAGTACCCTTTTCAGTTTTATACAAGAAACCATATAGGTGGATGTAATTTATAATGTTGTCTTTCTGGTAGGAGCTAGAGTGGCCGTGGCATGTGGAGTGCCTGGTTCCCCAACTACTTACAGAGAAGACGAAACAAACTGGTTCGGACACTATGCTGTGAGATTCGAAGGCATCCCTGACATGAGTTCTTGTTCTGTAAGAGTAACCGGAGCTCCGCAGGGTTGTGGTGTTGTAGAAGGCACAGCGCGTAGTTTGCACCTAGTATTCAGATTGTTCGGAGCAGCAGTGTACATTGTTGATCCTTTGCTTGCAGAACCGCCGCAGCCAATGTCATTCTGCCAGCTCTACAATCGCGGCCCTAGAACAGGCGGCACTCCTGCAGTTAACGCTCCACCACAGCCACCTGCTGTTATCATTAGTTCTCCTCCTCCAGCGCCGCTACTGCCACCTCCAGTGCCGGTATTTCTTCCTCCGCCTATTCCATTTAAGGAAGCTTCTGCGTGTCCTTTTGAGTGAGTATTTAGTCTTTCCTATCTATAGACATTTTCATTTTCGTTTCTCCTTGCTTGTTTAGCTCAGAAATGAGAAATGCATGATAAGACTAGTGAATTTTGTGATATGGGTTTCCTAGTGATGAACTAGTAGCTTAGCTTGACTATAGCTAGTTTTCCATCACTTTAAAGTTTTATTTTTCTGAAGGGAAACAAGGGAGGTGAGGAATTGACTATGTCGCACCATTCATGTTTAATGAGTTCAACCGTTCCTCCTAGGAAAATAAATCAATGTCCTCCATTTCGTCTTCATTTGCACGCATTAAAACAAATTTCCTAACCATTCTCTTTGATATATATTGGGATTACAAGTAAATGGATGATGCCTGATTTCAAGTGCTACTGGAGAGTAGTGTCACCGGACACAAAGGTTTCCCTTGCATTCGGCCTGTTAGCCGCTGGAAAGTACGGGACCGATATGACGCTGTGGGAGGCGCTGCAAGGCAGAGGTGGCCTATACAGAACTCTTCTCAGGGAAGCAACAACTGCACTGCTCAACTCCTATAACAGCATTCAATTCTTCTACCCAACAGTTACAGTGATCAACAACATGAACTGGGCGTTGCTTGGCTCTCGGCAAGAAGCGTTCGTTACTGCTTTGAGATTCAGAAGAGCTAACTATGGTGCTTCCCCTCGTTCCCGGGGCTTTTTCAGATGCAATTTCAGTCCATGCCCCTGATTTCACAGCTAGTTGTTCTGATAATACAAATTTAATTAATATAGTCTTTGAGGCATGTTAGTTTGTTCTCTGTTGTATGATTCAGGAAGCCATGGATCGATACATATTTATAATGAAGGATTCTGGTCTGCTGATTCTTTTACTTTTCTTGTTAAATTGAACTAGATGGTGATGATTATGGGGTAGATGCTAGAAATGTCCTAACTAATCCGTAATCTCCCAAAAGCTTAGCATTAATTCCTAATCCTCCAATTGTTGGAATAGGTATACGTGTTTGCACCATTCTAACAACTCCATTCAACAACCATGCCCTCCCTTCAAATCCCTTTAAAAAGCCGTTACATATCCTCCACAACTCATTCATCAACACTTCAACCATTTGCTTGATTTCAAACTTCAGAATCTTCACAAAGTCGTAGAACCACAAACACCTACAAGGAATGGACTTTCTCACTTCTCTTATTCTGTGCTTGATCATTTCATCAACTTCCCAACATTCACAAGCAACAACACCATCAGGCACAATAGAGAGAAGTACAAAGCAGCTAATTCTTGCGAGCATTCCTCCTAAAAAGGGAGAAATCTCTCAGCCTTTCATCACTTCTCCTTCGGGCAAGTACATCGGCTATTTTGTTCGAAGCAAGACTGCACCAGCAGCGGGAGGTTTTGGGAATGACTTCTGCTACATCCAAATCCAGGACGATAAGTCTGGTGAGAGCCTGTGGGAATCCGAGTGTGCGCCCGTAAGCGAGGCCAATACGTGCACCCTTGTGTTCGACAATGCAGGACTTGAAGTGTTTGATGGTAGCTATGTTGCTTGGGGCACGGCTGCAGCATCAGCAGATGACAATGCACTGCAGACACTAGAGCTTGTTGACGAAGGAGACATGTGGATCAGAGACAAAATTGGAGAGCTTGCATGGAAGGCAAGCCAGACCCCAAGGGCTAACCAGGGTTGCGGGCTACCTGGTTCACCAGGACTGGCCCCAGTATTGCCGCCATTTGCTCAACCAATAGGAGGAAGTAATCTTCCATTCGGGCAGCAACAGCAGGCACAAGGACAAGTTGGTGCCGCAGGAGGAATCAACCAAGCGCAGACGCAGAACGGAGTGACACAGAGCTTCGGGTTTGATAACCAGAACCCTCTTGTGGACAACACTCCATTTGACAGTGGATGTATGAAGAATGGAGAAGGCTTCTGGGTGGCAACGCTTCTGGGCATGGTAGCTTACTATGTTATGTTCTGAAGTTGTACCAGGATATGCCTAAGCTTGATTGACACTTGTATGCACATCCAAAGCCATTTTATGATTTGTGTTTAAAAGGGATTCCATCTATCTTAAGTGAAAATTTGAATTTTCTTTTCCCCAATTTTTTTAGAAATTCGTTTCAGATTGATAAATATAATACAAAAAGGTGTTGATTAAAGAATCAAGTTCATAGTTCTTGTTTCCTTTCTCTCTCTCCTCCATCTCACAATAAGATGCGACTAATCTTATACGCACATATTCCTAAGCCATCAACCAAAATATTTCAACAAAAAATGGTTAACCTGCAGCAGCCTTCAAGAAGTTCAACCAAGTGATCCTCCAATACCTATCTACCATCTTAGAAAATTTTTTCTCATAGCTCAACTTCCTATAACCACAACGGTCAATAAGCAGAACTAAAACAGCTAAACAGCATAGAATGTCATCTTCAGAACAGAAACTAGAAAGAACCCGTTCCAAAAAGAATGAGGTAATAAAAACTGAAGTATAAATGCGGCTGGAACATTTGTTGAATACCTACAAGAAAAAGATGCATATGCAAACTAGAACGAGCATCCTGAAACAATCAGAATTGGGGAAGTATGTAGATATGACATTATCTAACAGGTCAATAACAACTTCAAGAACAAAATAATGAGTAACATTTCGCATAAAGTTGGATAATAAGCAACAAGTTGAATGATCATTAGAACAAGATGATTACACTTATCAACAAAGTCTCTCCACAAGAGATCCATTTCAAACTTGGTTGCAATATGTTTATACTGCAAAAAGCATCAGCAGAATTTTAAAGACAATAGCACATCAAGGGATCTTGAAAGAACTAAATGCTGCTAATCCTGATTTAGTAACGTGCACCAAGTATAGCATCACATTTGTGGAAAAGAAATTGAGCTCTACACAACGTCAACTGAACAGTGAATTTCATTTACTTAATACCAATGAGAATAAGAAAAAAAAAGATAATTTATATAGCATTTTAAATACAAAACATCCTCTAAAAGCTAACGGCTGGAATAAATAAAAAGATCAGCACCTGTAATTTGCTGAAGGGCACGCTGCTACTAGGCACAAAGCAAAATCGACATGCTCTTGCTATCTGTCCAGGAATATCTTTGGAAGCCACATTAACAGCGTAGCTGATCTTCTATGTTTGCTGACGGGAGCCAGCCAGCATCCTCTTCAGATTTCCCAATATTGGGACAATAGCAAGGAGCGCTAGTTGAATATGTTCAGAGCTGTTTAGTCTAATACCAACCTGGCCACTACCCCTATTGCTAACATTTGCATGGCCAATTAAATTTGTAGCTCTTCCTAGAGGTATCTGGGATTGTATATTGCAACCAATTGCAAGGTCACCATGCCAGTCCACGATGGAGAGAGCAAGCGTAGACAGAGCCCTTCCTAAAGGAAAATCCTTATCTCTTATGGTTGCCTCAAGACGGCCTCCATAAGCTACATCACCCCTGCCAGACATAGCACCTGCACTCATGAGCAACCTCAGCCTCCTACTAACTACCAGTTTGTCTTCAATCTTTATACCAGTAGAGACTGCATCACCTAGAAGGTTCACAGAAACACCAGCAGTTGTGTTATTCCTCTTGAAGTTCTTACACCTTGTTTCGCCATGAAGTGTATATGCCAGTTCCTTCCCTACACTTTGCACATCCAATCCTAGAGAAGTTGTTATTTCCTCACTGTGCTTTAAAGCAGTGCCTAGCTCCATTTGAAGACTACAGTCCTTTTTATCTTTTGTAAGCTGGCCAGAAACAGAAACTGGAATTTTGTCCTTAACTACAAATAGTCTTTCAACATTAAGGCCCTCATAACCAACATCATGATCCCACCCTTGGGTCTCCAATACAGGCCTGACAAGCCACTGGCTAGTGGAATCAAGGAAACGGTACCGATGACTAGGACTATCGGAATCAAAAGAAGCTGGCAGAACCATATCTGGCATAGGGACCGGCACAGAAGCAGGACTGCTACTCTCTTCTTCAAGGCCTTCATCTTTATGGTCACTTGGCAGATCTTTTGCAGCCTCTGCCATTTTCTTTAACATTTCACAGCGTATCTTTTCCTCCTTCAACTGCTTTCTATAAAAGAGCTTCTCTCTGTACTCTAACTCTTCAAAGTATGCCTTTTTCTGCACTCTGCTCAACTTAGCCAGCTGTGACTTGGTCAAACGCTTAAAAGGTGGTAATTCATCATATTCTTCAGTCACACCATCAGAATCAGATGCCTCATCTATATAATCCTCTAATGTATCCTCGTCATCTATTTGTTCATCTGGTAACTTTAGTTGAGGCCTTGATTGCAGAAGCGAGGACAAAAGAAACGGCAACGGAGGAACTCGCAAACGACCAAAAGACCTACCAGGTGGACTATCTTGCAACTTGAGAAGCTGATTTGCTTCAGCCAAAATTTTAGAAGCAAATGAAAGCAACAGTAATTGTGGCCTCCAAACCTGGCCATTTGGCAATACCCTTTGACCCGCATTGTTTATCCTACATGCTGAGTGGTTTTCCACCAAGGAAACTGGATTCATAAGTCGCAAATCACCAGCAGCTTGGCGGATGGCTTGCTGGACAACATGAGTTCGCTGAGTCACGAACATTTCATAGCTCAAAGTACCATGTGGCCCTTCAGGTGGAGCAGAGGCAGCATGAGTGAGCACCACAATTGCATTGAACCAAATCGATGCTCCAAATGTGTCAGTAATGGTACGTAACAAGGACACATCTCCAAAGTCCCTACTTTGCATATCCAACCTATCGAAATAAAGAACAATATCAGGAGGAGTCTTATTAATGAACTTCTTCACAGATCGTAAGATTTTCTCATTCTCGCTACAGTCAGAAGAGGAAGGAGAAAGCCCTGGTGTATCGATCACCCTCACCTTAATGCCCTGAACAGTTCCCACTATATCTTGAACCTTCTTTGTTCCTAACTTGAAAGCATCAGTGCGCAACTTACCCTCATCGAAGATTGAATTGATAGTCGCACTCTTACCAACTCCAGATTTACCGATAACCATGATTGTGCAAGTAAAGTCAAGAGGATCCTGCCCAGCTGCCTCAAGCTGCTCTGCCACAATGGTTGCCCTGTCAAAACTGAAGACACCAGCACGGTTTGTATTTCCCCACAGTTGTTCAGCAAGTCCAAGTCTGTACAGGACTTGCGCAACAACTACATTGTGGGGAGTTTGTCCAAGCCTGTGAGCAAGCCTGAGGAACTTTACACGAATCATTTGAAGTTTTTCACAGGTTTCTTTATTCTCTTCTGGCTCATCAGTGGCAGGTTCTTCAACAGGCTGAGGCTGATTCTGTGAAATGCTACCATTAGCCCTAGCCTGCTGCAGTAAGCGACTGGAAGGTTTCAATAAAGGAGCAGAAGATCCCAGGCCAGCAGGACGTGCTGGCATGGATGGGCCTCCTGAACTCCCAGCACCTGAAGTAGGTTGCTGGGGTACTGGATCCGGGTGGGCTTCATCTCTGTCAGAGGAGCTAGAGACATCATCATCCTCCACCAAAAGTGACTCCCTCTCATGTGACTTGATTTGCTCTACCCCACTTGCAAATTGAGAATAGGTACCTCCAATTTCTGCTCCAGAAGATCTTCCGTTTCCACTGCTCATGTAGGTTTGACCCTGCATAGGACTTACTGTTTCCACACAGTTTTCCTCAGGAACTCCCTGATGGAATTCAGCCACACCATTAGAATCCTTTTCTTCAGCAACCACTTGCGCGGAGTCTGCATTCAAGGTTTGCAGATGTAAAACACCACCGGAACCATCCATGTTCAGCTCATTGAACTTATTTTCATGCTTCCCCTCAACTACAACTTTCTCATTGTTTTCGGTATCATTTTCACCTTCAAGTCCTTCCTTCACAACCTCAAATGTATTATCAATTTTACCAGCATTTTCTATGTAATTAGGATCAGCCTTGACAACTTTATCATCTGTACCTTTTAGCTCACCGTTTGAGCCATTCAGATCTTCAGCTTTCTCTTCAAGGCATACACCTACGACATCAGAACTCTGATCCACAACTTCAACCTGCCCATCAGTAAACTCATGAGGCTCCTCGGACCCATCCTGTTCTACTCCTTCGGAGCCTTCATTGGTAACCAGAGACTCATATAGCATCTCAGAATGATGATCTTCATCAAGAGCGGCATTACTCCTCTTACAATAAGTTGACAGGTTTAACTTACGGGGTGATTGTCCAGCTGGTTCTTGTGGACTGTTTCCATTCACCTGAACCCCCAGAGATGTATGGAATTTCTCAGCTTCAGATGCTTGTCCTTCCTCAGTACCCCGGTGGCAGACGTCCGCTTCACCTAATTCATCAGACTTGTCAGCCTCAAGCACTCCTTTATCTTGTAGACGCAGTTCCAAATGTTCCCTAGAATCCTTTTCGTTTGAAGTAGGAAAAACTTGCTCCTCAGTAATCAGATCACTGATCTTGCCGTCAACCACCTCACTGGACTTGTCAGTCTCAAGCACTCTGTTATCTTTATCCTGATCTTTTCCATCATCCTCTTTGCCAAAAGAAGAAATATGATAGCCATCAGACTGCCTGTGATAGTTTGTTGTGTAAAACCTATTATTATCCATGGCTTCCTCAAACACCTTATTCTCCTCAATGTCCCTTGGCTGATCCTGTTCGGCCTGTATGTCTGCAGAAACGCTATTTTCAATCTCCAGACTGGAACCATTCATCGTCGCTTCTTCTGATTGATGCTCCTCACGGAAGTTGTCTGCACCACTTTCCATGCCGATACTGACCCTTCCACACAACTGTGTGCTAAGATCAGAACAAAAAGAAGGGTATACTACCGTCAGATAACAGATTCACATAATCTAGTTAAAGAAAAGCACTGTCTAACTAGAATTGGAGCACTCCAGGTACGTTATGAGAAAGAAAAGATTGGAACAGACCATGAGGTAGATTTAAACCACCCAAAAATCATAAACTTTACAGGTCCATGGATGATGCATTAAAAAAGTGCGGCAAAAAAAGTTTGGCACGTTAATCAAACACCTTTCACATTCTCACAACGATACCATTAGAGCGATCACAAGGAAATTATCACGTTACTATGCCAATGTCTTTGATACAACTATTTCTTTCAAGTTAGTCATCCGTAGATACAACCTTTTTCTAAGCGTTAAGGCATCCCCAACACCAACCAGGGTGGATCATGTTTAGGCTAAACATCACCAGCTCCAAGCCTCACTGTTTCCAATCAGGTGCTTGGGGGCATATTTGGCTTCAGGACTTCTAAATCCAATATTGAAATGAATACTCCATACAGAATACTCCTATTGTACAGAAATAACTTAAAAGTGCCTTAGACTAGCTTTATGCCCAGTATGACACATACAAAACAATTGAACCTTCAAATATCTTCATGAACCTATATGAATTCATGCAATAGGGTGAAATTGGGAAGAGACACTACTTCATTAATTTCTCTAGATTTCACATGATAGTCAAGTCAGACAAACCGAATGAAGGAAAAAAGAAAGAAAGAGATGTCCAACAATCATGGGATGTGCCAGAACTGAAGCTTTAGCACAACTACAATGACACAAACACAATCTAACAATATTAGGAAATAATTATGAAAATTATTAGATTCTCTCTTATATCTGCTTCCTTTACATACAAACATAATCAATGAGCCCAAATGCATTGCTAATCCATATTGAACCTCGACTAATATTGAAGAAACCGATCAAACAACAAAAAGAAGACATTTGAATCCTACTCTATGCATCTATCAACAGAATGAACATTAATTCCATGAATTCTACGCAATTAAGCAGAGCTTGATCAATCTAAGTTCATAAGAAGTGATCCATAAACAACAAAGACAACATCATTTAATAAAAATCAGAGAATGGAATTAAGATCGCATACGAGCTTTCTCGAATTCGAGAAGGCGATAACAGCCGGCGATGGAGAGATGGATCTCGACCTCGGGGTTGGTTTAAGGAATGCTAATCTCCTCCCATAGAGAAACCCTAGACGAATGTTACAAGCTTATAGGAGCAGAAAATAATAACATAAATTGTAGAGAGAAATGATATAATAACTTTTCCTTGTTTGTTTTTTACAAAAAGAAAATCATGCTTTTTAAGTTAAACAAGAAAAGTTTATTGAACTACCTACCATCAATAACCTTCTATTATTTTCATTCTATTTTATTTTGTTTTATCACCTAAGAATAGTTAGTATTTAATAAGTTTTTTTATTGATTAATTGAATGATGCAAAAATTAAAGTTAAAATAAGAAGCTAGCTACCAAATTAAATCAGTGGCAATTAAATACTGTTCATATAAATAAGTATGGAGATGAATTGGTCAATTTGTGCTATTACTTATTGAAACATAAGTAAATACTTGGCATTGATTGAAGTCAAGTTTTAAGATTGTGGAATTACAATTAACGTGAAATGAAAGAAGTTTTTTACAGCTAATTAAATCTACTCATTTGCAAGGATGAATTTTTTTATAGCATTTTGATTGTTAATTGTGTACTTTTCCTAGTAAAGAATGTACATAATATATTTATAAAGAATGAGATCAAATTTAAGGCCTGTAAATTAATTAAGGAATATGCAATCATGCTCCTTGATTACCTTGTTATTTAGTGGTTTTAATTTTGAAATAACATCTTGCCTTCGAATTTTTTTCGTACAATCAGAATGCTTGGACTAAACTTTGGATTTACTTTTGAATAGAAGTTAAAGTAACAAGACAAATCATATAATTAGTACTTTGGAACGGTTTGATAACACGTTTCAAAAAAATAATTTTTTAATTTTTTAATTTTTATTTTATAAGTTTTTATAATTTTTATAAAAATATAAAAAAATTACTTGTATTATTTATTTTTTTAACTAAAAAATAGAATTTATTTTTCAAAATAAAAAAATACTCTACTTTCAAAAATATAATTTTGAAAAGCAAACATTTTTTTGTAATTTTGCGTTAATTTTTCTTATTTTACTGTACCAAAGTAGATTTACTGGCTTTTTTATACTTGCTTTATTAAATAGCTTCAGAGTTTAATTATGATATACCTTCACTTCTTATATTAATTATTCATAATTGCAAATATAATTAACTTTATTTATTTTTCAGAAGTTAATTGAAAGTGCTTAAAATAAAAAAAAATTAAGATAGAACTTATTTTAGAGCTGTTCAAAAAATAAATTTAATATTTTATTTTGAAAAATAAAAATAATACACATATTAATTTATGATATATAATTCATATATATTTTTAACTCTTAATAAATTTTTTAACTATTATAAAAAATTTATTGTAAAATATAAAAAATTTTAGGAATAAAAAGCAACGGCAAACACTGCTCTTAAACAAGTGATTAATGGGCCTAATTTCAATTGGGCCTATCCGTTATGGGCTGCCCACAAGTACCCTACACACTACGAAATGGGCTTTACCTGTGTACAAATTAAGATGGTTGGAAAATCAGAATCAAAGACTGGAAGAAGAACTACAGACATGGCTCAGGATCACAAGCCATAGAAAAATTTATCTCTATTAGATGTGTCCCTATGTTCTTGTTATATATAGAGAAACCTTATTTACAAAAAGCAGTGACATAACTAATCACCAACACCGGTTTTCGAATATACCAGCCATGTTTGTTAAAATAATAATTAAATCTTAAAATTTTACAATTTTATATTAACAAAATGATCTTATTTGGCACAAAATACCAATCTTACTTCCTATTTTTAAAATCTCGATTTTAATCCTAAAATCTTTAAGATTTCGATTTTACTTGCGATACTACGATTTCAACTTATAAAATTTTTTTATGAATTAGAAAAACTTTCGAAGATTTTGAGCGAAGGTAGAATAGATAGAAAACATTTGTCATTCGTTTGTAGTGGGTGCAACAGTAATTAGTTTATTATATGCGAGATTTGTTATATGAACAAAAAATTATTATGCGCGCTAGTATTTTAGATTATCATTTTCTCTTTATTTTGAAACGATAAAAACGATTACTTATCGCCTAATTAATTAATTATATAAAAAATTAGATTTTTTAGATATAACTATAATTGTTTAAGTGTGTATTTATAAAATAATAATATCATTTGTAATAGATTATAATAATGAGTTAAATAAAAAATATAAACAATTACTAGTAATATAGTTCATAAAAACTACAAACATAAATATTATTAATTTTACAATAAGATAAATATAAAAAATATGTTTTAAATTTCTAGCAATTTTAATAAATATTAAATAATTTTATAAAATAAATTATAGATAAATTAGATGTTTTTATTTTATTTAAAATTTTGATTTATGATTATACGCAAGCAAAATAATTTTATATAAAATTTTGATATCGACAACCAGCTCATCGAAGCATGCGCGTAAGCAACTCATTAAGTCTAGGAAGGAACTTGAACAGATTCTCATTGAAATAGAGAGCTTCCAGGGGGCGCAAAAAAAGAATCTCGTTGACTTCATAAGCATGTATTATACTTACTATTATATAAATGGGAAATAAAGGTCTCATATCGCATGATCTCTTTCTTTCACATGAACGGACTCTTAGATCCATCAAATTTCTTGGGATCCAGGACCATGAATGATTTCCTTGTTATCTTCGCGGTATCTTGACCCTGAAACAATTTTTCAATCAGAATCACTCTATATAACCCTCTTCAAATCCCAGCTGTAACAAGGAAGAGAAGGATCTCAGATCAATTCCAGAAATGTTTACGGCCTTCCATGTTGAAGAGTTTCATACTCTGAAACTAGGAATAAACTGTGATCTCCATGTTAGTAGTGATTGCACTCTACGTTTTCTGTAGCTGGAACCATGTTCCGATATCAACCTGATACATATCTTTCTATTAATCATTGATCCGTTTCAAAACTTGTAGAAGCTATCTATGGATCTAACACTAGTTTCAAAACTAATGCTGTGATGTTTTTCCCTTCTCTTCTTTGATGGGAACACCAAGTTGAAGCTTTCCATGTGATTGCATTTATTCTTAATGTACTTAAAGTTTCGTCTAAGTCCTTTTAGTTAAAATGCCTTCAATTTTAATTTATATGCTTCTGAAAGCAAAGAATGCTTTACGCGATTCAATCCAGTAAATGATATTTTATCCACTTTTATCAATATGCTCGTTAAAAACATATTGACATTCATACCT
This sequence comes from Acanthochlamys bracteata, assembly GCA_019914995.1. NCBI lineage: Eukaryota > Viridiplantae > Streptophyta > Magnoliopsida > Pandanales > Velloziaceae > Acanthochlamys > Acanthochlamys bracteata. Next base: position 4,783,834 of record CM034126.1, read on the forward strand.
ATCATATATTATCTACTCCTATATATGCATAAATATAGGCCCTAAAGCTAAATAAACATGAGCTAAAGTGTGAACATGCTGCAAAAAGAAGTTGAGATTTAATGGCAAAGTCGGTGGCCAACCCAAATTTAAACACACTATGAATGAGAATAAACAATTAATCTTTTATCTCGCATTCCATAAATAAGATTTTATCAGAAAAATAGATGCTCATTTTCTTATGGACTTTTGATTAATCTGAAAAAGCATAGTTAGAACTGTCGAATTGTTCAACATTATTTGTTTATCAAACTAGATGGCTTCTCATATGGGTTAAAAAACTCTCACCTCTTGAGCTATTTTTTAAAATTGAATTCTATTTAAAGACCTATTAAAATAGTATCAGAACGGGTTGCATGTCAAAATTGTTCCTATAAAAAGATTGGTTAAGAGAGTTGTGTTCGATTCTGCCCGTTACGACTTAGGGATATTGAATTATCTCACATTACTTGTTTGTCAAATTGGATGGCTGCTTATATAAATTTCGAGTTCTGTCCGATGCCTATCTATCAGAAATTATGAATCAATAGATAAAATAGCTGGTGCTGTTTGGGAGAGATTATGAGGTGTTTTTCATTTCAAAAAAACACCTCCGTTTTCAAATATTTTATAAAAAATTCTTTCAAATACTTTAAATTTAAAAAATACAAAAAAAATTATATATCGTACTATCTTATATGTATAATATTTATAATTTTAATTAAAAAACAAAGCTTATTTTTTAAAATATGTTTCATTTTAAAAAATTTTATTGCATAAGCTCTCTCAAATATTCCCGTAATCCGTTTATCAATATGAGCCCAGACCACCAAACTCATTTTCCGTTAACCTGAAACCTTAACTGACTGGTTTATCTTTCATCCAGACCATAAATTCCATTAGTTATACTTAAATCTCTAGTTTCGCACCTTAATGAATGAGTGACTTCTTTCTAAGCTTCTTTATATATACCATCACCATTTCCTTTTAACTCCGATCCCTTTAGACACTTGAAGATTGAGGAGATGGCATTAGCCAAAATGCTAAAGTCTTCTACTCCTCTCTTCTTCTTGTGCTTTGCAATCTTCCTCCATGGCTTCAACTACTTGGCAAAGGCTGACAATCCTAATGAAGTCTTCCAGTGGACCGTCTCTTACGGCACAATAGCTCCTTTTGGAGTCCCGAAAAAGGTCTGCAGATAAAAAAAGTGAAAGGATTAACTATCTTTAATCTTTTGTTTGTAGTTTTTTTCTCTGTAATCCTAAAATGAAATCAAAAGATAGCTGAACATTGTTTGATTTTCAGGTGATTATGATCAACAACCTGTTTCCGGGGCCGCTGCTGAATGTAACAACCAATGACAATGTTTTTCTCACTGTGATCAACAACTTGGATGTGCCACTACTCTTTACCTGGTATCAAAAATACCTTCCATTACTACTGTCTGGTACATTTTGCAAACTAACCACGAGCCGTGCTCTTTATGCCAGATTTTAATTGCTTCATATTAAAATGCTTCGGTTGTATATTGAGTAGGAATGGGATACAGATGAGGAAGAACTCATGGAATGATGGAGTGCTAGGAACAAACTGCCCAATACTTCCAGGGAAAAGCTGGCAATATCAGTTCCAGGTGAAGGATCAGATTGGGAGCTTCTTCTACTATCCAAGCGTTGGCTTGCAGAAGGCTGCTGGTGGTTATGGGCCTATGCGAGTGAACAACCGCGTCGTTATTGCAATTCCATTTGATTTCCCCAAGGATGATTATGACATACTGATAGGGGATTGGTTCAATACTGACTATAAGGTGTATCCTCCATTATTCATGAGATCAATATCATGATGTTACGATCCGAACACAACAGCTAAGGTAGTACTTGGTGTAAATGTTTTTTGCAGGTCATGAGCTCTTCACTTGATTCAGGGAATCCGCTGAAGTCACCAGATGGAATACTTATCAACGGTCAGCCTCCAAACAAGGCCAGTTTCACTTTCCAATCAGGTATGAGATTTTTTAACTCTTCCGTCTGTATACAACTGAGAGCTCTCCATAGAACAGTTCAAATATTGGTTAGTTCCATATTCTTGAGAAATTTAAATTTTAAAACTAGTAGGACCTTTGATTCAGTTACTATGTTTGAGAAAATCACGCATGACATCTCTGTGAAGTATCTTTTTCTGTTCATTTTCAAAAGAAGCAATTTTCTTCCTCAGCAATTTTCTTTAAAATAAACTAACAAACTGAAAAAATGTATCGACCATATCATCTCAAAGAGGGGTAAAAAATTTATCTAGTTAAAGCAATGGATATAGCCTCCATGATTCTGATTAAGTTGCGAAAAGATTTCAAAGAATTCTCTCGCTGTTTCTCTATTTAGACGCAGCTAGCATATCCGTTATCTTCGTAGCATAAACGTTCCGGTTAGCTCTTATTTTCACCAGTCACCGCTCCTGGAAAACATAGTTGCAGCCAAAATTATCTTCAGGGTACAGTGATCTAATAGTATTGGTTATTAAAATAACAGTAATGAGATCATTAGTACGGCTTAATTCTTTTTATCATAGGGATCGGCGAAGCTTCTCTTGCCTCTTCCATAGAAGCACAAACACTAAGGACTCTGTTTATTGTACAAAAATGAATCCTAACTTTTATGATTCATTGGGATCTCTGCTCAGCTCCCCCAAAGACATAAACCAATAGGCAGACCTAGATTTCCGTAACATGTATGAAAAACAAGTTAATAGAATGTTTAAGAATGCTTATGAAGAAAGAAACTTTAAATATATTATTTTATAAATATTAAAAAAATAAAAACTATTTATAATTATTCTATAATTTATAATTTATTCATATTTTTCATAATCTAAACGGAGGAGCATGCTTGTGAAGTATTGGTAAGCTTCCTATAGTTCAAGCATTTTTTGTAGCATACTACATTATCCATTCGGCATTACTAACTCGATCATCTATTTGTTAAGCAAATAAATGGTAGCAATGCACTAGCATAGTAAGAGATTTTTTAGGAGCACTTCTTTTATGACTTCTATATTTATGGCGTGTTTTATACGCCCGTAACTTCACTTTCTTCCGTCAGATTTTGAGTTTCGAATAATTCATATATTTCAATTACATAAAGAACTCAGAACTCTACTTTCACATACGAAATTTCAGTTCTAATTTTTTTATTTGCATACCTTTTAATACAATTATATCTTTTAATTTTTAACATATTTTAAAAAACTATTGAAATACAAATACTGAACTCTACTTTCACTTTATTTTTAAAAAAACTCTATTTTTTATTTTTCACTTTCATTGAGTTACGGGCATTTGAAACACACCCTTAATGTGTTCCTCATTTAGCATATATAAATAAGATCTTAAACATTATACTGCCTAGAGCTTTGACTTCTCAGCAGGTCTCATTTCTCTCTCAAATGTGTTCCATGCCTTTGTGTAATCTAGAGAATGGTCTTGCTGCGCATAGTTTACTTCAGTTTTTCTTTTGTGCAAAGATTCCCAAGCTAAGATCTAAGACGGTTAATAAAGATTTCAAGTAGTCAAATGTATCATAAGTAAAATCATTTAGAATTAAGATTCCTCCTCTTAGTCTGACATGAACATGGTTCCTTAAATTACTACAACATGAAAACCCATGAGACTAGCTATTTCAAAAAATCGCAAGCAAGCACTGATCGGAACATAGAGGTCAGAAGTTAATTTGTCAAGTAATTTTGGTGAAGGTTAATATATGTAGGCTCGAAGCTTACAGACCCATGTCCCAAATTGTTATTTTCTTAGTATTATTTCAGAACCAGAAATATAGTCAATGTCATTAAGATTTAGTTCGCCATGACAGGAGCAACATACCGTTTGAGGATTTCGAATGTCGGCCTTAAGACATCACTGAACTTCAGGATACAGGGACACAAGATGCTGTTAGTCGAGACCGAGGGATCCTACACTCTGAAGCAAAACTATGACTCACTTGACATCCATGTAGGTCAATCTTACTCCGTTTTGGTGACAGCTGATCAGCCAAGTAACACAGCATACTACATGGTGGCCAGCTCCCTCTTCATATACCCCACAAAATATGGCACCGCAATTATACGCTACAATGGTTTGAATGTCAATCCAACTCCTTCTGTTCCTGAAGGTCGCTGCCCCTACAATTACAACTTCTCAATGGAACAAGCTCGATCAATAAGGTTTGTGATTTTTCTCATGAATTGTTTCCAATAAGATGGAGGAATACAACATCAAATCACATTATTTGCACTTTGTTTGCATAGATGGGATTTGAAAGTAGGAGCAGCTCGGCCAAACCCTCAAGGATCCTTTAAGTACGGCCAAATCAACATATCTCGAACTATTCTCCTTCAAAATGATGTGACTGTTATCAACAATAGGATCAAATACTTGGTTAATGGAGTATCTTTTGCATATCCTGATACACCTCTGAAGCTCGCGGCCTATTTCCACATCCCAAATATTTTCACAATTGGTGGAGTGCCTGACAAGCCCGATGGCCGTACTCCATCCATTGGTACTCCAGTCATTGATGTCCATTATAAAGATTTCATCCAAATTGTTTTCCAGAATAATCAGCCGACACTCCAGACGTGGCATATTGATGGTTACAACTTCTTTGTTGTTGGGTAAGTTCCATTTTAATTACACCTAGTGTGTTGCCAAGAACACTCTTTGAGAGCTCCTCGAATGAAATTCAGTCCTTAACTACGAGCACAACATTGCAAAAGTTGGCGTGTAATTCTCCAAAGTAATTCTTGCAATGCGAACAATGATCTTGCTTGCAATAGTTATAAGATTTGATGTTATGACAAAATGTTTACCTATAACATCTGTCTCTTGCATTTGTAGGATGGACTGGGGCACATGGGATGACTCAAAGAGAGCCAACTACAACATGGTAGATGCAGTTTCTCGCTCAACTGTTCAAGTGAGTAACATTGCAAATTCAATCAATACAAATGTTGAGGTTGATTTATCAAGGTCACAGAATATCCATAACTTGTTCATATAAGAATGCTCATATATTATTAAGACTTCGGAGTTAGTCTCACTCACAGGTAGGTTACAACTTCAATGAACCGTAACTTTTGAACCCATAGACAAAAAAGCTATAAGCAGAAGATTTGCAGAGCATTACAGAAGAATTTATCAAGGCCAAAAACGATCCCACAAACAAGACAAAAATACGTACAAGGAAACAACTTAAGGTGAACTGAACAATCATGGACAGGAAATCAGGTTACTAGGCTTTAAACACCTCTAGCATATAGAAGATTGGGGTTTCTACTATTCAATCATTGGCAGAATACAAGTCCCTGTTTATGCTATTATTGACCCCTATTACTTCACTACTTTTCATACAAGCTAGAGAGAGAACTCCAGTGTATCAGTGTACATTGCTTATGAGAACTTCTGTCTTTCCTTGTCATACAGGTTTATCCATTCTCATGGGCAGCTATCCTACTATCTTTAGATAACATCGGAATGTGGAACATCAGATCACAAGATTCAGAGCAGAGATATCTAGGTCAAGAGATCTACATGCGAGTCCGTGGAGACGACCCCTTTAGTCCCCCTAACTTTCGAGACGAAAATGCAATACCTGGTAACATCCTCAAATGCGGAAGGGTTAACTGAACTTTCTAGTACCATTCCTACCTGCCTTACAGTGATTACAAATGGAACATCTTGTTCCAATTCATTAAAAATGACCTGGCGCTTAAAGCTTTACCCCAAGTTGCTTTTGGTTCTCCAATTTAAAGTTTCAGGTCAATTGTTGTTTGAATCTTAATTACATAATATGTTGCTTATATATGCTAAGATCGCGAGGAATTGAATGGTTCTCCTCCATTCTGTATCAACCAGAAAAACAGGCTTTTCTCTTTCCAGTACGGTGTGGCATTTGTTCAAATTCATGATAGTTCAAAATGCAAATAATGATTTTGTTTAAATACCGCTCGTTTCAACTTGTCCATCTTTTAGCTTGCTGGTTTTAATTGTAAATGCAACTCCAAATCCTCAGAAAATAAGCCATAGAAGAGCTATATGCCTGAAGAATGTAACATCGACTGCTCTTCAAACAAAGGAGAAACCATCTCCAAAGTACCGTAAAGGTGCAGGATTATTGTAAGAGAAGTTTTAAGGTTCACCTGATTACAGCAAACTATAATGTTTTGGCTTCGGTATCCAACTTCAAAGTGCGAATCATTTAAAATCATCAATTACTGAAGCAACAATCGCACAAAGAGCTAATGCACACAATGAATGATCTGATTTAATCCTTGAGTCTGGAACTACAAATTTTACTTTTTTGGGTTGACAGTGCTCTCTAACAGTTTCATAAACTGGAAAAGAGAATCTCCTACTACTCGCTAGAGTATATCATCTCAAGGATTTACTTCTTGTTCAAATAAGAAAAAGAAAAGAAACTGACTGTGCAGGTAGGGATTCTCCACAATTGGAAATACTACTCATAGACCTGTTCCAAATTGAACTATGATCTGTTTCATTGATCTAATGGAAGTTGATCTAAATGGGATACTGAGTGAGACGCATAATATACTATGAGGATAAGGGACAATATACTATGCATTCCGCTATTCTGCTAGTTGGGTGTATACAAGTTTCCAATGTACCTCTTGCAAACTTCTTTAAGATTCTACAAGTAATTCTGGAATGTAACGTCTTACTTTGATATCAGTAATAAGTATGCCAGAAATTCGATAACTTCCAGAAATCCATACCACAAGACTGAAAACTGGAGAAGTAGGCCTTAACCGTAACTTCAAAACTCTGGTGTGCACCATCAGATAGCAAAACTGACAAGAAATTTTTGAAGTAGCTAGAGAGCAGGGGACTACCCCTGGTAATATTACAAGCAATCGTGACTAGAGACGATCAGCTTCAGTGCTCAGTAGGCGAGGTCATCCTGCAAGTATGGGTGTTTACTTACAGACACGTTCTATGAATTCAGAAATGTCAATATAAATTATATATTGACTTCCTTGAGGCAAAAATTTCCATTGACAACTGACAGTCATGACAAAATTTGACGAGTACTATCTTTGATAAGCTAGATGTTATTATCCTCTATGCACTTCTAGAGATGAGACGTTTCAGAATCAAGCATGTCGAGGTTGAGAGCTGAACTTCAGATGCTAGGATCTAACAAGAGGATCCTTGGACAACTATGCCTTGAATATTGTCACCTTAAATTTCTACAAACTAATCATTTCAATCAGCCAGATACTGAAGAAGTTTTTCCTCTCTTTGTTTAATTCATTAACTTCTGTGACGACAGTGGACTGTGAGGAGTGCTACAATTGCTAAAACAATTTATATGCACCATCAACTCCTCAGATCAATAATACATTTATAGTTGTCAGGATTCAGGAATGCCTACAATCAGCTTTCCACATAAACTATTTGGATTACCCAAAAATAAATTTAAAAAAAAACACACGCACACACACAGATCCATTCTCACTACAAAAAAGAATTTGCAGCGAGATTGACTCATCATATAAGCACCTTCAACGAGATTGACCTAAGATCTTAGGGTTTTGAACTGAAGTTTGATTCTGTTAGTACTCCCGGTGTGCTGCTTGGAGGAAAGAAGTGCTGACTCTATCTCTACCAAAATCAAATCAAGATAATAGTAAAAAATATAAGGTGAGCTGTAATTTTAAAAGCGATTTTAATATGCATATTATAACAGCATTAACATTACTATATTCTTTTACGGTTTTAATAACTAGACTGAAACCCACACCAAGTTACTTGAAATGTCTCGAGTATCCAGGATAGAAACTCCAGCATATTGCAGTCTGGGCATTAGTCGCCAGACAAATATCAAGTTAATTGTGACAACGACAATGAAAGAGAATTGTCGTCAACTTTTTCCTGTTTAAAAGAGTTTGGAGTCAGTAGCTAGTGTATGACTGGTATACTCCTTCCTACTTGAACAATATTCACTCTACAGACAGTATCAAAGCATGTTTTTTTCCTCACTGCTTTAATTTGGAGGGCCAAGCTTTGAGAAATCAAATTGCTGCAAGGAGATATAATCAAAAATTATACTTGTCATCTAATAGAAAAATCATCCTCCATTTGACCTACTAATAGCTCCAATGTGGTATATATATCATCTTTCATAAGGTGCACCTGGTCTGCTGCTCCAAATGAATGAATTGTTCTATCAACTTCGATCCAGCTAGCAGCATGCTCTTTCCTAACTTTCTGACCTTCCATTTCATGTCTCACCTTCTCCACAGAGTCCCACCTTCCATCTGCAGCATACATGTTACACAACAGGACATATGCTGCGGAGTTCTGAGGTTCTAACTTAATAAGATTTTCTGCTACTTCTTTTCCTAATTCCAAATTCCTGTGCATCTTACAGGATGCAAGCAATGAATTCCAAGCCTGAGAACTGGAACTAATTGGTGATTCCTTCAGCCAATTAACTGCTTCTTCAAGACGTCCAGCTCGACCCAAGAGGTCGACCAAACATAAGTAATGATCTTCTTCGGGATTAATGCCATAGTTATGCGACATGGACTTGAACAATTGCATCCCTTCTTCCACAAGGCCAGAATGACTGCATGCTGTGAGGAGAACCACAAAGCTATTTGCATCAGGTTTTGTGCCCAATCGAATCATATCTTCATATAGTTCAATAGCTTCTCTGCCATCACCATGCTGGCCGACAGCAGACATCATTGTATTCCACAAAACAACATCCCTCTTATTTTCAGGAGTACGATGAAACACGCATTTGCCTCCAGCCAAATCACCACACTTGGAGTACATATCTATGAGAGAACTCAGGACTATAGCATTTGGATTGAAATTAGTTCTCAGGACGTAAGCATGAATTTGTTTTCCATGCTTAAGAAAAGAAGCAGTGGCACAAGCACAAAGGGCACTACTAAATGTAAACTGATCAGGAGCAACATCCTTGCGGATCATCTCTCTGAACAAATCCAGAGCCTCTTGCATAAGCCCTTTCCGTGTGTATCCTCCAACCAAAGCTGTCCATGAGACAGAATTTTTTTCTGGCATTTCTTCAAAAAGGCTTCGTGCAGCCGTGAGATCACCACTTTTGGCATATCCATGAACAAGCGCAGTCCACATAAGCACATCTCTAACGGGGATTTCATCAAAAATCCTTCTTGCATTATCAAGATTACCACACTTGGCATACCCATCAAGCAGAGAGCTCGATACAATAATATTTGACAAAAAACCAACATGCACAAGCTGTCCATGCACCTGCTGCAGCAGGCGCAATTCTCCAAGCCGTACGCAAGCAGCAAGTAGAGCAGAGAAAGTGTGCGCATTGAACCCAAGATTCGGCAACCGCCTCATCCCAGAATAAATACCCAAAGCTTCAAAGCACGACCCAGAACGCGCAAGAGCAAAAAGAAGAGTGTTCCAGGACACAATATCACGTCGAGGCATTCTATCAAACAGGTGGCGGACTGCGTTGAGCATGCCAAGCTTCGCGTACCCTGATAACATTGCATTGTAAGAGAACACATTCGGGTTGGGCATTTTGTCGAGAAGATGTTTAGCATCTTCAGTGCGGCGTAGGTGGAGAAAGAAGAGAAGCAGAGTGTTACAGAGGAAGGTGTTGGAGTTGAAAACCCGGCGGTATCCTGCGGCGGAGAGAAACGAATACACGCGGCGTGCTAAGAAGGGATTTTCTTCTTGAATACACGATCGAAGGAGGGCGGCGACAGCGGTGGAGCGAGGGCGGTGGCCGTGGCGAGCAAGAAGAGGAAGAGTGTCGACGGCGAGAGAGAGATTGTTGAGAGAGATGTTGCGAAGGAAAGAGGAAAGAAGACAGTTGGGAAGAGCGGTGGTGGATCGAGAAGCGGTGATGGGAACGGGCATTGGATGCAGAAGAGACGGCGGAGATGGGAAGCCGGCGGCGGCGCCGCCTTCATCGGGAGGAGGATCAATACGGACTGCTAAGAATCGAGATTTGGCGGGTGAGGATTGCAGAAAGCAGTTGGAGCGGATCAATACAAACGGGTCGAAAAGCGGAGCTAATGGTTCAAAATATATCAGATGCGTAATGCGAGAATAACTTTTTTTTACATCTATGTTTATGTGAAGTATGAATATACATTACACAGTCGTCTAAAATAAAGAGTCTAAACCCGCATTTGGAATTGCTATTCCAGCGTTTCAAAAAAGTAATTTTTATTTTATATTTAAAAATAATTTTTAAATATTATATACAATTTATTTTTGTTAATTTTTAAAAATAAAATAAATAAAATTTATATTTAAAATACAATAAAATATTTTTTATTTAAAAAAAAAATTTAAAAATATTTCTAAACGTATCTCTAAATGCTCCGTATATTCTTTTTTTTTAAATTATTAGTTAGAGCTTGCAACGTTTGCTACACAAAATCAGAAAAGAAAATCTGAAATTTTGGTTTGTAACTTTGTCATATTTTGTACATCAAATATCTTCGGCGAATATTTTGAGCACTTTTATCTTCTTCTTCTTGGCTTTTTGAAGGTGGTAGAAGATAATCTTTTCTCTTTTAACAGATGAAAACGAAAGAAAAGTTGAAGTAGCAATTCGTACTCATAATCGAAACCAATTAGGAATCTGTGGGCGGCGTTTAGCTTTGTGTTTCCTTCGATCTTTTATTTTTTATTTTTTAATACATATTTTATAAATATTTAAAAATTTTATTTAAAATTAAAAAAATATAAAAATTTTTTGAGATATTTTTATTTTTTTAAAAAATAATAAAAATAAAACTTATTTCTAAAAAATAAAAATATTTTTTATTTAAAAAAAATTTATTTTATAAATACTTTCAAACGTCTCATGAATAACTTATTTTTATTTCTTTCATTCCTGAAGTGGAAATTTAAAGGAAAAACCAAACCTTAACAATCACCTTAATATGTTACGGTATCATATATATAAGGATGACAATTCGATTTCTTAAATCGGTTATAATTCGATCCATATAATAATTAAATCATAATTATTTAATTATAATTTAATTATTTATTTATATGGATAAAAATTATCTAATTTTAACTCATCTATTTAATAATCGGATCAAATTCGAATAAACCTATCTAATAATTTAAATTATAAATATTAAAATTTAAGAATAATATATAAATTATTAATTAAGATATATCAAAAATATTAATTTTGATAAAATTTATAAATTAAGTAAAAATTAGTTAAATTATAATAAATTAATATATATATAAATTAAATTCAAATTTTATGTTATTATCTTTTAATTATTAAATAATATATATTATATAAATAATTTAACAGATTAAATAGATTAATTTCGGATCAAATCGAATCCAATGCGAATTCATTTAAAAATTCTCCAGTCAATTTTAAATCGATCGAAAATTGATTAGATTTCGACTAAAATTTGACCCGAGTTTAAATTTTTCGAATCTATTTTAGATTGAATTCGCAATTTGGATAAAAAATTGTCACCTCTAATTATACGTAGAGAGAAGTGCCGCCTAAGTAAAGAAATTTTAAAAATATAGAATATAAGAAGATATAATAACGATTTTGATAGTGACTTTGACCGATAAAAAATCAGCTGTCAGCAATAATTTATATTTAGTTTTATAAATTTATTTTTATAAAATCATTCTTTAATAACAAAACTAATTCATAAAATATTTTTTAATCTTAAAAACTTACTTACATATCACTTCCTGACAAGTAAATAAACTCAAAGCTGGATTATCTTGTCCTATTTAGGCACAATTTGACAATCACTAATTTTTTATTCTATTTTTTTTATTTTACATATCTCAATAAATACAATATTTTAAAATTTTAAAAAATATTAAAAAATTATACGTCATAAGATTTTATTATTGCTAATTTTTTATATTTTACATAAATAAATAAAATTTATTTTTAAAAAAATTTTATTGTATAATTACTTCAACATATTTCTTAATTGATAAGGAAAGCAAGCAAGCAATCAATGGTTTCACTGAATCCAGAAGCAAATAGAAGCTGATTTGCTAAGTATGCCAAGCTTAACGATACCAGTGAACCATATCAAGTAAGCTTAGTATATCTTACTTATGCATTATTATCGAATATTTGGCTATTGTAAAAACAATTATGCAGTCCTCCCCGTGATGGCCACGGCCATGGATAACTCTCCTAATATGCAACTATAATAAAAACAAATATCATTACAAGCATGATTTAAAAATAGATCATGCTAATAATTTGAGTAGGATATGATTAGAAGAGTACTCTTGTTTCCCAAAAAATAAAAAAATTACTCTTGATGTCTATAAAATATCACTGCAATTAACGGCGTGTTTTATCGTCCGAAATTTTAATTTTTTTTATAGAATAAAGTTTTGAAGAGTTCATATATTTAATTTCTATAAAAAATTAAAAATTCTAGTTCTATATATGAAAACCTAATTCTAATTTTTTATTTGCACACCTTGAATAAGTTTCAATTTTTAACTTATTTTCAAACATAATTAAAATACAAAAATTGAACTCAACTTTTAATTTATTTTTTAAAAAACTTTAAATTTTATTTTTCACTTATGCAAATTTAATTATGAATATTTGAAACAAGTCCTAAGTAGTTAATTTTATGACGAAGGATTTCTCTGGCAGTCATTTATTCGATGGGAGAATGGAATTACACACCGACTAAGCAGCTGGTTGCCGGATTTTGGTATTGATTTTGGGATGTTACAAGAAATGTTTATTAAGGTTTCTAAGTAGGACAACAGCTTGGGCTGGGAATTCCAACCCATTTGTAGTTTGTTGTGCATGCAAGGCCTTGACCTGTCTACATTATTGAAGTCCCAAGTAAATACAAACATAAATAAAGATTATATCTTTTACTTTGTGATAGGTGGTAGATATCTAGACTACTTGACTGAAAATAATTGTGCAAGTATAGTGCAAAAAAAAAAAGTATAAAGTTAAATATTATTGGAAAGAAAATAAACAGAACATATATTTCTCCTCTTCTCGGTGATGAGTTTGCATCTATATATAGAATACACCTCATCAGAGTTGATAACAAAATCTAACACTAGTCTTTAAGGGACTCTAAAAAAACTGAATAACTGACAACTCAAGAGTTTTAACAAACTCTACTATTCCTAGTCGTTAGTGCTTACAGCAACTAACTCATATTAGAGTTTTTATTTGTATCCAACTCTTCTAATAAACTTAGCTCTAATCACTTGCAACCAATACATGTGCAGTTCCGAACTAAATTTCTTTTGATTCGTCTTGGACGGCCTTCGGCTCCCTTCACCGGTTCACTACTAGCCTGCGTATTACTCTGATCACCATATTTAGGGAACACATTAAGGGCATGTTGAACTATACTTTTAAATTCAAATTACTTTCCAAATATTTTACTTGAAAAAAAATAAATACAAAAATTAAACTCAATTATACTTTAAGACAAAAAACTCTACTTTGTAATTATTAGTAAACAATAAAAATTAAACTAGCTTTTCAAATTCTACTTCCAAGCAAAGTAAGGTGACGTTTGGAAGAATTTTTCTCCTATTTTTCATTCCAAAAAGTCATTTCATTATTTTTTAATAAATTTTTTATAAAATTCTGCAAATATATTTGAATTTTAAAAAATAGAAAGTTTTTACATTAAAAAGTTCTATTATTATTTAATTTTATTATTATTTTTTATTTAAAAAAATAAAGTATATTTTTTGAAATAGAATAAATATTTTTTATTTAAATTTTTTTTTTCATAACTATTTCTAAACATCCCCTAAATGTTCTAAGGCGGAGTTTCCGTGACGATAATAAATTAAGTAGCAAATATAATGCAAAATACTTTTGCAAACAGAAAAGTAGCAGCCTAATTTTGGGGTTGATGGTTTTCACAAAAACCTAGTGACTGCGCACAAATTAGTACGTGTAGATCTAATTGTTAAACTTTTTGTTTTTTTGAAAGCAAGTTTATAAAAAATAGTTTTAAAGTTTTAGAATGAGTTAGATAATAGGTAAATTTTTATATAGTTTTGAAGTACAACTTTTAATTTTACAATTTGAGTTTTAAAAGTATAGCTTTTGGTGAGAAACAAAATTTAATATCTTATATTATTTTATTTAAAAAATGGGTTAAAAAATAAAGTTTTTTTAACAAAAAATAAACTTATGTAGTAGATAAATATCCCTTTACTTCAGTGCCTACTTTTTCAAACATCAAGTACTGTGAACACACAAATAAATAGCTAAAAAAAAACTTATATAATAACCTCTTGATTTGGTTGTATATATTATTTTTACATCATTAATTTTTAACAGCTTCAAGTTAATGGCGGTCGGTGATCGCCGGTAGTTGCACTTTTAACTAAACTATATAATTGTCTGGTTTCATCAATGATCAACGGTGCATAATAATTAATACTGCTTTATTCAGTTATAATGTTTCTACATTTACTTGCCAAATAGCTAGCTATTATTATTTATTTCTTCTAGAAGACCACCCCTAATAAAATTTTCTTCTTTGAGTTTTCCCCTGTTGGCGCCAATAATTATAAAACATCAATAACTTAATAATTAAGTTAAAGTTAATTTATTCGCCGACGCTATTGAGTGTTTTTTTCTTTTTTTTTTGCCAAGTCTGCGTAAAGAAAGACAAATTATGTTACTATTATTGTTCATAAATGTGAAAACTATATCAGTGACACGTGATATAAGGTTTAAAAGTTTAATTGTTCAATTTACGCTCTTGTATTGCACAATGTAATTTATAGCGTGCTTTAGTGGGTATTCTAATTGTATAAAATGAATTTTATGAAATTAAATTTTATAAAAATAAATTTTAATAAAAGATAACATTCAGTAAAAGTAAAATTAAAAATAATAATTAAAATATATAAATTAAATTTGAAATTAAATTTTAATAAATTAGAATTAATGTAAAAATTAAAATAAAATTCGATATGATATTAAAACAAGTGATATGCCAGAATTTAAATTGAAGTAGAAAATAAATTTTTTTACAATTGAAGTATTACATTAAACATTAAACAAACAGACACCCATAACTCACTAGCAGTAATTGATTTTTTCTCACCTTTTTTCCTGGTGCTTGTCACTTGTTATTTTCCTTACTCTTTTTATTAATTTCACTTCGATTATTTGATCGATCAAAATAAAAAAAAATGAATCAATCTCTAACAACGTTCTTCTTTCTTGGTAATTGCACTGAACCAATTCTTAAAAATAGTTCCAATTCATCTGGAAACATATCAAGACAGCTAAGAGACTGGTTTGGTAACTCCTCGTCAACAACCTGTCGCTAGCAGAAAGCAATAGCTTCTAGAAACGATGGGGCCGTACATAAACAAGAACAAATTCTTGCTTTCAGGGAAAAAAAAAGAAGAAAAGAGTTGCTGATCTTAACAAGCCAAAAGCCAAATAAACTCATCTAGAAGAATAAGATAGAAATCGGAAGAAACACATGCTTTCATTGGACCGAAATCTTTGCGTCTAGAATCTTTAGTTACCAATCTGCAATGACGAAGCACCGGCTTTTGAATATAGTTTCAGAATTTGATTCTTCTGTCCAGTTTCGCTGTTCCTAGTCTGCTTCGATTGGAAAAACATCAACACATGAGATATTTGTTTATTGTCTATCCGACAACTGTTAGCCTAATAAATTATAGAGTAGAGAAAATAGATAAAGGACAAACGTGGAAACCAACCAAGTAGTGAAACTTCGTTTGCTTGGCAGCATGCTACCTGACTGGATAAGCGTCTGCTTCGGATGATCATAAAAAATCTTTATAATTAATAAGTGTTTTAAATATTCATAATTAAATTAAAAAATGAAATATAAAAAATAATTTTTAAAAATAAAATAAAAATAAAATTTAACGTTTGTATTTTAATAATTTTTTAAAATGTATTAAAAATCGAAAGATTTAATTATATTAAAAATATAAAACTAAAAAAATTAAAATTAAATTTTATATGCAAAAATAAAATTTTAAATTTTTTATATAATTAAAATATATTAGCTATTTGAAATTTAAAATTTGATAAAAAAATTAAATTATGAACGTTCAAGATTTGTCAAAAAATATATATATAGCCCGAAATCAAACTGTACTTGAACACTTGGATCTTAAAAATAAAATTGAACCATTGAACACAGTAAGCTTTAGTAGATTGATGAAAATAATTGTAGTTTAACATTAAAAAGATGAATCAAAGTTGATTAAAAGAAATACAAATTAAGATACAAAATATCACACACCGACCAACATCCAAAATTTAATTTTTTTTTAGAATTGTCTTTTTTTTTCCTTTAGTTTTTGTGTGAATTGATCCTTCAATATTTCGTTTTGTAATTTAAGGACAAGTATGTTTAGTTACAACTAAATATGAATAATTATAATTAAAGGACGACTATTGTTAGTTTTTATGAAAGATGTTACGACTTAAATAAGTCAACGTGGGTCCCGCTTTCTGTGGTTTGTGTTAATCAGATTGCAAACCTGGATCACCCATGGATCCAAAGATTCCAACCCTTTGCTGACTCATCGATCCAAACGAGTTAAGATTTCATTCATCCCATCTCCCAGATCTGGGACCCACACTCTTCTGCTAAAGAACCACCCTCTGTATATAATAAACACAATCCCCAAACCCAGTTTTCATTCACAGCGATCCAAACAAATTCTTATCTGAGTGCTTCTGCAACGCTCAAAAACACAAACGCAAATCTCTGCAATTCAATTCCTTTCGTTCTTCAATTAGATCAACCAATCATGTTCACAATTCCCATTTTTTCTCAACCGAGCTTTCTATCAACCACCACCCGCGGCGGCAATCGTTCATCGATGAAATCTACCACAGTTAAAGCTTCAACCGCCGCTGCTGCTCCAGCTTCGACTAGAGTTTCAGTTTCCCGACGAACGCTATACGAAGTATTGGGAATTCAGGCCACCGCGACGAGTCAGGAAATTAAATCGGCGTACAGAAGTTTGGCGCGTGAGTGCCATCCTGACACGCAGCGGCGATCCGGCGCGGCGGAGGAGTTTATGAAGGTTCATGCAGCGTATGCCACGTTAATTGATCCGGAGAAGAGAGTGGAGTATGATAGAAAATTTTCGTTATCTGCGGCTCCTGTTGCCGGTCGGCAGGAACATTGGCAGCATAGATCGTTCTCGTCTTACTATTCGAAGTCGTACGGACGTCGGAATTGGGAGACAGATCAGTGCTGGTAGAAGAAAAAGTTGTAAATCAGAGATGGTGATTTTAATTTGTTTTGGTTCTCATCTCTCATAAGGAATTGGTAGATCTTTTTAGCTTTTTTTTCTTTCTTTTTTTTCCCCTCTGGTGGAGCTCCATTGAATTTATTATTCGGAGCAAAAGAAAGAAAAAAAAAAAGTCACAGTGAACAGTTTTTTTTGGTTTTATTTTTGTAAATAATTAACTAGTTTATTAGTTAGATTACCAAAAGTTTTGTTTCTGCAATTGATTTGTGGGATTATTTTTAGCACAAATAGAAATTGTGACCAGCAATATTTTTGCTTCTTTACAACAACAAGGTTTACCAGATGACTTGATGATTGATGGTTACGAGTAGGAGGTCCACAACCAGCAACCAAAACTTTTTCCTTTTTGCTTCAAAAAAGGTTCAATTCACAATTTCCTTTCTTCTAGAAACCAAGAACTTTTTCGCTCAGAGAAAAATACCAAACATCAGAAATTATATATGCATAAAAAAAGCATCTTACAAAAAATCCGTTGTCATTAGTTTTAGAATACAAACTTTGGGCACGCTTGCAGGCAACTAAGTGAAATTCTTACATATGAATTCTTACAAATAAATAATAAAAATAAATTTATTTAATAAATGTGTTTAAAAATAAAGTTTCGATTAAATATTTACTTTAAAAGCGAAAGTAAACATGCCAAAAATCTGTGGGCGCTCTGTTTCTATCTACAGTTAACTTCCAACTTAGAATGCTACGGGAGCGCTTGGCGCAGTATTTCAAACACTGTTTATTAATTTTTTTTATTATATATTTTTTAATATATATTTTATAAATATATAAAAATTTTATTTAAATATTTAAAAAGTGTAAAAATTTTATAAAATAAATTTTTTTATTATATATTTTTATTATATTTTTAAAAATTTAAAAAAATTCATTTTTAAAAAAAATAAAAATATTTTTTATTTTAAAAAAATTTTTATTTCATTAAGTACTATCAAACGCTCCATAATATCCGGTTGGTAATTGGTCTTCTAGAAGCATGTTGTGGCAAGTTGTAGATAACGTGTATTACAAGTCAAACTTCTCGATGAAGACAATCACCAGTTATGCTGACAGTAAAAGCCTGTTACAAATCTACTAAATTTATTTTCTAAATTTTATTTTTAATAAAAATAAACAAATAATCTACAAAAAAATTTCTTTTAAAATTTATTTTTAAAACTTTAGTTTAAAATTAATTTTTAATATAAAATTTTAATTTTTATTAAAACTTATTTTTTAAAAAGTAAATTTATATCAAAGTAAATACTCTCTAAGATCCCATATTTAAAGGGTCATTTGGAGTGAAATTTTATATATCCATCCAAGTTTCATTTGTATTAATTCTTTTTAAAAAATGAAATCCTCGATCTATCCAAGTTTTATACTTTCTGAATATTGCAGCTTGAAATTCTGACGTGACATATCAATTATTTTTGAAAATGTTTGAAAATACTTATTAAAAAATTTTGAAAACAAAAATTTTTTAAATATTTAAAAAATAAATTTTATATTTTTTACTTAAAATAAACTAATAAAAAATTAACGATGTTCAATTTTTTTGTATTACTAAATTTTTTTTCAATATTTTAAAATTTTTATTAAAAAATATAAAATAAAAAATTAGAATAAAAAAATTCTTCCAATATAGTCTTCTTCCAAACGTTCCATATTTTTTATGAAGCCTATCACGATCGACATTATAGTTTTTATTTGTTATATTTTAATAAATACAAATCCATATATAAGAAGATTCGGTATATAAATTAAAATAGAACATCACAAAAAAAAAACGTTATTGGTAATTAAATTAGTAGAAACAAAATAATTGTCGCTAATAAAAACTAATCGCAACTAAACGAAAAGTAGACACTATTAGAGAGATAAAACCGATCAAGAAAATAAACAGTCGCTAATAAGAGGTATCGATGATTAAAAAACCTGTTATATAAAATAATAATATAAATGATATTACTATAAAATTTGGTTGCTATTACTTACAAAATTGTAAGATGCCATATAAATCTTATTATCAGTTACAAGCTTTTGGTGATCGATTTACAAAATTATAAATATTAATTTTTTAATAATAATATATATAAATTATTAATTATAGTATATTTTAAAAAATATTAATTTTGACAAAATTTATAAATTAAATAAAAATTAGTTAAATTTAAGATAAATTTAAAAAATATATATACAAATTAAATCCAAATTATTTGTTTTTTTTAATTTTTAAGTAATATATACTATATAAATAGTTATACGGATTAAACGGGTCAATTTCGATTCAACTCGAAATCGTTTAAATTTTTCGGGCTATTTTTGCGTTGACCGCGAAATCGATTCGAATCCGAATAAAGCTTGATCCGAACCCAACTTTTTCGGGTCGGTTTCGGATGTCGAAATTTGTCACCCCTAATGCCATAGCTTGTAACCCACCTCTTATATTAAATCCCATTAAAACTAGTGCAAGTTAGTAAATGGTCCTGTGGGCCTTATTTACGCCAGTGTATGTAACCCATGGAACCAATTCGGCCTTTCAGCTCTGTCCAAGTTTTCGCAATACAGCCCATTTACTCTCCCTGTATTTTTTCCTGTTTTTAGTTTCGACTATATCCACCAAATACATAGAATCCACTATCTACCCTACAGTAATACTTACTAGTATAGTATTTATTATCAGCCTATTATGTATATACTAGTTAATGATAGTAATTAAAAAATTATTTTTTATTGCATAGTTGAAAGAGTACATATATCAAATTTATAATATTTTAGCTCAATTATGTATTAATACATCGATTGTAACGTTCATTAAGAATAGCGACATTTTAATAAATATGATGAAAAAGTTAGTGCACAAAATGAACAGCCAATCGCTTTCGCATATGCGTCTAGACGTTTCTTTCCAATCCAAATTAAGCCTATTTTGATGGTGAATTTCCGATCAAACTTTTAGATGCTTATTTCATCTATTTATTTTTTAAAAATTATAAATAAATTATACGATATATTGTTAACTATTCAAGCAACAATTTTGAAAAGTGTACTGTACCTAAATTACAGTTATATTGTATTGTTGTTACTATGATATTATATTTGAGAAAAATGGCATTTATATAGTTTGATCGCTTTATGATTAAAGAAAACTAGGCTTCATAGCTTCATCATTCGACTTGATATTCATTCATATCGAAATTTCGAACTTACAAATTGTAACAGACATAAAAGAAAATGCCTTGGCCAAGTCAAAATATACCCATTTGACCCAGCCACTTCTGTTGAACAAAGGAAAATAAAAGCATAAACTATAAATTATGTGAGCTATAAATAAATTATAAAAAACTAAATTATTAAAATACATTTTCATAATAATACTATTTAAATAAGTTTTTTATATTTTTAAAAAAATAATTTGATAGTAATTTATTTATTTTTAGCTAAAATTAAGTAAAAAATAAACTATAAAATAAAAAAATATTTTCTTAATACATTAATTTCTAGCACACCACTGTCTCAGTCGTTTGCCACATTAAGTTTTTCGACCGAGTCGAATTTCGTATATAGGTCGCAACCGTACTATGTTCTTCGAGTCCAAAACCAAGTCCCTTTGACTTCAAAACCAATTTCTTCTTCTTCTTCTAGAAACAATCAAAGAGGTCGAAGAACGAAAAAACAAGAAGAATTGTTAAGCAGAGTTGTGAATTCAAAGTAGTTATGGGAGAAAGTCTGAAGCAAATTCTTGCGAGAATAATCCAGTTATCCGATCAATTGTCGAAGATCGCCGGCGAAGCACTGGTTTCCCGGCAAGAATGCAGCGAGCTCAAAACACGGTCAGACAATCTTGCTGTTTTACTCCGTCAAGCAGCCCGTGCTCCAGATCTTTACGAGCGTCCTGCCCGTAGAATCTTTGCTGATACAGAGCAGTCGTTAGAGAAATCTCTCCTTCTTGCGATCAAGTGTCGCCCCCATGGTATCGTCTCTCGTGTGTTCACCATGCTCCCTGCTGGTTCATTCAAGAAAGCAATAAACCTTCTAGACAATTCGATCACCAATGTTTCTTGGCTTCTTCGTTTGTCTTCTAACGATGACGATAGCAAAGATGTTGGTTTACCTCCAATCGCACAGAACGAGCCGAATCTTTCACTCATTTGGGTTGAGATTGCAACGCTGCAGACAGCTAGCTCGCTTCAAGCGCGAGCTGAAGCTGCTACGGCGTTGGCTTCGTACGCTCGCGGTAACCATCGACACAGTAACCTGATTATTGAAGAGGATGGAGTTGTTCCGTTGTTGAAATTGCTTAAAGAAGGTGAGGGAGATGGACAGGAGAACGCGGCGAAAGCGATTCGGTTTCTTGCTCGTGATGCAGAGAGCGTTGAGAAGATGGTTCAGGTTGGAGTCTGTGCTGCGTTAAGCAAGGTGTTGAACAACGGAGATATGAGAGCGCAGACAGAGGTGGCTAACACCGTTGCGGAGCTCGCCGGAGTTTATCCTGAATGTCAGGACACCTTTGCGCAGAATGATGCTGTTCGGTTTCTTGTTGGACATCTTGCGTTTGAGACGGTGCCGGAGCATAGCAAGTACGTTATTACACACAAGCCCCTGTCTATTGGCGCCGTCATCGACTTGGCCAACGCCGAGCATCTACAAAGACAGCACCCTGCTGTCGCCAAAGAAGACAGAAGTACCATGCCTTGCTCGCTCGACAACAGCCAAGATAGAGTTACAAAGAGGGGCAGTACGCACGCGGTTGTTCAGTCCACTACGGCAGCAAAGGTTCCTTTGAAACTTCAGAATGGCGGCACAACTCGAGCTGCAGTGTATAATATTGGCGGCAGCGGCAAGGGTAGAGGGATGGAGGACCCGGTAGTCAAGGCCGAGATGAAAACCATGGCTGCAAAAGCCCTTTGGCAACTCGCCAAAGGCAACCCTGCTATCTGCAAGAGCATTACAGAGTCCAGGGCGCTGCTCTGTTTTGCAGTGTTGTTAGAGAAGGACCCTGATGAAGTGAGGTACAACTCTATCATGGCATTAATGGAGATAGCTAAGGTAGCAGAGACCGATGTTGATCTCCGGCATTCTGCATTCAAGCCGAGCTCCCAGGCGGCGAAGGCAGTAGTAGACCAGCTACTGAAAATTGTTGAAAATGCCAAGTACGAAGAGCAGCTCTTGATACCAGCTGTGGTCACACTAGGTTGTTTAGCAAGAACGTTCCGAGCAACAGAAACAAGGATTATAGGGCCACTGGTCAAGCTGCTTGACTCGAATGAGCCGGCAGTATCCGAAGCTGCAGCAGTAGCACTAACTAAATTTGCCAGAAAAGAGAACTTCCTCCATGTGGAGCATTGCAAAGCAATCATAGCCGCCGGAGCTGCCAGTCATTTGATTCAGCTTATGTACTTAGGCGAGCAGGCGCAGGTCCCGGCGGCAGTGCTGCTCTCCTACGTGGCGCTGAACGTCCCGGATAGCGAGGAACTAGCGAAGGCAAATGTGTTGGCAATGCTGGAGTGGGCTTCTAAGCAGACCAGCCTAATGCAAGATCCTACATTGGATACCTTGGTTTATGAAGCCAAGGCTAAGCTGGAGCTCTATCAAACCAGAGCTCATAGAGGATTTTAAATATTTTGATTCCTTCAGCTTTCTGTTTGTTTATTTGATCTTTTCAGTCAAGAGACTCATTGAAATGTGTAGATAGATTGTGTAGCTGCTAAACATGTGTGTTAGGATTTGATTTGGATTGTTAGACAAGCCTTAGCGAATGCTGCATAGTCACGGTTTTATTTGTGTAAGAGCAATGAAGATGCTGATGAGTGGTTCCTGAAACATTGCTATACTCTCTTCCATTAGACCGTAATTATCAGGGTTACTGTGGTCGTGACGCCTCTCTTCTAACTTATGTTACGGGACTAGAGTTTTATTTTAACTCATATCTGTATTTAGATATATTTTTTATAATTAAGTCAGCTTTTTATCTAAAATAGTAACCAAAGATAACTAAATAAGTTTGAATGAATTTGAAAGGAAGAATGGAAGTAATAAGCAAACTTGATAAAGAGCGCTTAGATAGAACTTTTCTTAGCACTCAAACTTGCTATAATTTTTTTTATTGGTTACAAATGAAGACTTATCTTTCTATTTATATGCACACCACCTCCTCAATAAATAGCAAAAAATATTTTGATCGATAAAGAACACTTTAATAGTTCTTACATAATATTTGTACAAAATTTTCAACTTTAAATTATTCAAATTATTTAAAATATTTCTATATTTGTCTCAAAATATTCTAAATGTTTAGATTATCTTTTCTCTATTTTAAATCCATCTCATATATACAACACTTCACTTTGGTAAAAAATATTTTATTAAGATAATAAAAATTTAGAGAGCAGTCAAAATAATGATATTGGGACATTTAGAATAGAATTATAAATAATGATACTGGGACACATTTTTGTCTCAAAATATTTGTCTCAAAATAATGATACTGGGACACATTTTTCTCCCGAATTATAAATTAATAGAAAGGTAGATTCAATTCGAGATGAGATTAACGGTGCTTTTTTAGATCGCTTATAAAATAAAAAAATTTTAAATAAAAGATATTTTTATTTTTTTAAAAAATAAATTTTATTTTTTTATTTTTAAAAAATAATAAAAATATATAATAAAAAGATCTTATTATGTAAAATTTTTCTACATTATTTTAATTTTTAAATAAAAATTTTAAATAATTATAAAATATATATTAAAAAATATGATATAAAAAAAATTAAAAAATAATTTTTGATACGCAGCACGCGAAAGGAACCACTATCAACTTTGGATAGAAGGATCATCAGTTTCTTCTGTTTTGTGGCCTAAGTGGAGCAGCACATAAAAACAGTACTCAGTCACCTCATTCAAGCGTCACATCACACAATTCCATATCAAATGGTTCACAGACCAATACCAGATATCCACTGTTTTAATAACCGATCCGATGTTTGATCCAAAATATGATCAGATTATTGATTAACTTACCGAGTTATCGAATTAACCTACTAGATCAAATCATAGTTACTAAATAAATATTATTATTATAAATATAATATATATATTTATATAATATTTACTGTAGTAGTTATTTAAAATTTTTAAAAATATAATTATCTATAATAAATATTGAATATATTTTTAAAATTATATCTTTTATTTTTGAATCAATAATCTATAAGAGTAAAAATAATAGCCAAAAAATCTATAATATAATAAATCTCGATATTTTAAATATTACAAATTAATTATGTTGCATATAATTATATATAAATCTTTATAGATTTGTACATATAAAAATAGTTTAGAAGTAGCAAAATGACTCAAGATATGAACGTGTTTTAATATATTTTGATTTTTTAATCATAACAATGAATCAACCTATGCCACTGTGTTACAAAATTACTCGAAAATCGGTGAGATTGATCTAAATTTTATCGGGTTTATTACATACTCAATAATGCTACTCATCCAATTTTGCGTCGGATTGTCGAAATTCGGATCGACCAGGCTGATGGATTTTAAAATACTGCAAAGATCCACTAAGGCCCCTTCTATTCATTCGTTCATCCATCCACACAAAACAGCTTGGAATCTTCAATTGTTATATATCTCTCCCTCCCAAAACAATCAACGACCACTTCATCTCCCACCACCAATCTTCTCCACCCGTTCAAAATCCCCCTCAATCCTTTCTTCCTTTAACTAACCACCACACTCTCCCCTTACCACTTCTCTGCTGCTGCTTTTCTTCTTCATTCAATCTTCAGAGCAGCACAAAGTCAAAAGTTACTAACAATGGCTTCTTCTGCAGTAGCTGCTGCTGCTGTCTCTTTTCCTTCTTCTAAACCTTCCCCTGTTTTCTCCAGTAAAGCCTCCATCTCTTCTACTGAACGGATCACCTTCAACAAGGTAAACCTTTATTTGCTTCTACATTAATATCAATGCGAAAGCTCATTGATAAGAGTTAAGTGGACAACAACAATGTTTAACCATTTGAGTCAATTCCTTATATGTATTTTGAAATAGTTGATTGTCCTAAGCTTTAGCTTATCATTATTCGATCGATGGGAATTTATATCCTGAGCGAAATAGTAGCGTGGAAACTATCTAGTTCATACAAGACGTGGGTTGAGGGTTGATTTAGGAAGCTTATATTATCGTTCTTTAAGATATAAATGGAGTCGCGGTAGCTTACGTGTATTATTGATTGTTGTTGGATATGATGCAGCCTAGTTTGTACTCAAGGAATGTGTCTGTACCTGGTAAGCTTGTTCCGGTTAGGGCCCAGGTGACAACTGAGGCTCCGGCTAAAGTGCAGAAGATCTCGAAGAAGAATGATGAAGGTGTGGTCACCAACAAATACAAGCCCAAGGAGCCATACATTGGCAGGTGTCTTCTCAACACTAAGATCACCGGCGATGATGCGCCTGGTGAGACCTGGCACATGGTCTTCAGCACTGAGGGTATTCGAATTTATATTGCTACATTTATTATATTGATGCCTTTTGGAATACAGTTTGGTTTGGTAGCTCGCTTCATAGTGTGATCTTGCTTTTGATGTTGTGGTAGGAGAGATTCCGTATAGAGAAGGGCAGTCTGTTGGTGTGATCCCTGATGGAGTTGACAAGAATGGCAAGCCTCACAAGTTGAGGTTGTACTCCATTGCTAGCAGTGCGCTTGGGGATTTCGGTGACTCAAAGACGGTTTAGTCATTGTTTCTGCTTCATATGTATTTCTTGCTTTTGGTTGTATTGTTGCCTAGTAACTTAGGATCTATGCGTAAATGTTCTGTTAAGCTCTCTCCTCTCGTTTAGAAAGTAAGCAAAGCAAAAGGAATATTTTTGAAGATGAAAGGAACTTTAGCTTGAAATTGAACATTTCAAAATTTAACAATAATGTAGCATGCTGTGTCTAATTAATTGAAAGAAAAATACAGTAGTCTATGTTGCTTGATTATTAAAAGTTCTGATTTGTGCTGGTAAAAGCTAAGTTTCTTGCTAGAAAGAATTTGAAGTGTAAATGGTGCTATGTCTGCAGGTCTCGCTCTGTGTGAAGCGTCTTGTTTACACAAATGACCAAGGAGAAATAGTTAAGGGAGTCTGCTCAAACTTCTTATGTAAGAAAGCGGACCAGTCATCTGTATATCACCTTGTATGATTTATGTTGCTGAAATATATGGAGAAGCGTATTTCTGGGGAATCATAACCAGGGAACAGTAACAGGTTCTAATTGATGATATCTTTTAGGTGATCTGAAGCCAGGATCTGAAGTCAAGCTCACTGGACCAGTGGGAAAAGAAATGCTTATGCCAAAAGATCCTAATGCAACAATTGTCATGGTAATCATGGTTTCTAATTAGACACTAATGGGGAATGTTCTTCAAGTGTCTTTTCAATGTTTTCGCATTATTGGAATGAGTCGTATTTTTTATATTTGCAGCTTGCAACAGGAACTGGTATTGCACCTTTCCGAGGGTTCTTGTGGAAAATGTTCTTTGAGAAGCACGAGAACTACAAGGTGATACACATGACTCATACTAGAACTCTATATTTTCAAAAGAAGAAATGAGGTGTACATGATAATCTTGCCAGTTCTCTCGGGCCAAATCCAAGACAATAAATAACCTGTGAATTCAATATTTTGACACTGTTAATGTATGCATACACGACATGTATCTCATTAAGAGATACAGTTCTCGTAAATTTTGTCGACTCAGAAACTAGATGTGATGAGTAAACATTTTATGCAGTTCAATGGATTGGCATGGCTTTTCTTAGGTGTTCCTACAAGTAGCTCATTGTTATACAAGGAGGTAAGCAGGATTTGCTCTCTATTTTATGTGAAGTGATGGAAAGTTGTAGCTCTTACACTCGTAAATGTCTATTCTGAAACTATCAGGAGTTTGAGAAGATGAAGGAAAAGGCACCAGACAACTTCAGATTAGACTTTGCTGTTAGCAGAGAGCAAACAAATGACAAGGGTGAGAAGATGTACATTCAGACTCGTATGGCACAGTACGCAGAGGAACTGTGGCAGCTTCTCAAGAAAGATAACACATTTGTATACATGTGTGGATTGAAAGGAATGGAGAAGGGTATCGATGACATTATGACTTCTTTGGCTGCTAGAGACGGTGAGACAAAAAAATTTTGAGATTCATAGTACATGTTGAGATCCAAAATCTTTTTGCACTTAATTATTGTTTAGTTACCTTCGTGATTATGCTATTGTGTGCAGGCATTGATTGGGCAACTTACAAGAGAGATTTGAAGAAGGCAGAGCAGTGGAATGTTGAAGTATATTAATAAAGTCATTCATCAGTGATGGTTCTGCATCTTTTATGGCGATCTCTGCCATTTCCTTTCCTCGTGTGGATAGGTCGTCTCCTTCGCGTGGAATGTTTCTTCTTGGCAGATGTTATTTAGCCCATATCGCCTAAACCCCAAGAGATTATGCAATATAAATGGTAGTGATCTGATGTGCACTGTAAAGAATCTCTTCTTAATCACGACAGTAGTTCAGTTTCCGGACTGCGTATATAGTTTGTAATGTACATTAAAACAGTTGCAATAATGGAATCAACAAGTTATGCACCATCA
Organism: Acanthochlamys bracteata; assembly: GCA_019914995.1. Lineage (NCBI taxonomy): Eukaryota > Viridiplantae > Streptophyta > Magnoliopsida > Pandanales > Velloziaceae > Acanthochlamys > Acanthochlamys bracteata. Next base: position 4,811,848 of record CM034126.1, read on the forward strand.
TGATTCATGATTTTCAAGTACATGATTGCAAACTTGTATAAGAAAAAGAACACTGGATCAGTTAAACTTTTCATATTTTTTTCATATTTTTAAAATTTTAATTTCCCTCATCAATATGATTGATAGAACTAATGATAGTTCATCTTTTCAAAACCCAGTTTCAGTCTTACATAACCTTTTACTTTTGTTATTTAGTGTGTGTTTCTTTCTTCTTCTTTTTCAGATATTTGACGTACTCCTGACTCATTTTAGACATTGTTTGTCGTTCTTATAGAGTATTTTTTATTATTTTAGTTTATATTTTTTAATAAATTTTTATAATTTTTATAATTTATTTAAAAAAATTATTAATTTTTTATAATAAGAAATAAAATCTATTTCTTAAACTAAAATAAACATATTTTTTAATTTAACAATTTTTTATTTTATAACCAATTTCAAAGATCGCACTTACTACTTATATCAAGTCCATATTCCTCAGGTCTTCTACGGTAACGACAATAATAACGAGAGTCCAGAAATTGGGCATCTCCTCTTCCCTGCTCTTAACATACTACTGCCGACCTGATCCATCTCATCCCCTTCCCAACACTCTCTTCTCTCTTTTTCGTTGGCTACTATCTCCAATTGACTCTCCAACATTTATTTACCATGATTAAAAAATCTCAATTGGGCAATTAATTATCGCAAACCATTCTCGTTAAGGTTTTAATTAGTTCATTAATCCTAAGAGCGACCGCTTTGAAGTTTGAACCGTAAACTTTGGCGCGTTTTCCGCTTCTTGTTTGGTAGGTCATTAGTAAAGCGTATAAACAAACTATTCCTTAGTAACTCCTATAATAAGAGTGACGGCTACGATTTCGTGTCAATCCGTTTGTGAGCCGTCCGATTGAAGTTTCCATTTCGTTGCTCCTCCTTACCAACGTGGCGGGCTTTAGTTTCTCTCGGGTCCACCTTTTTCCTTCATACTCTACTCTATCTCTCTCTCTCTTCTATTTATTATCTCACGATGATTCTGAAGTTGTTAATAAATCCTACTTATAAATTTACTATTTATATTATTATTATTATTATTATTCAAAAATTATATATTTAAATAATAAATTTAGTATATAATATATAAATATTTATTAATTGAGTAGCTATAAAATTATTAAATTTTATATAAGTAGATATAATTAAATTTTATCTAAAAAATAATTAATTAAATTTATTATTTTTATTTTTTTATTAATAATATTATATCACTTTGAATTTAATTTAGTTTTATTTTTTAAATATAATTAAAACACATAAAATTAAAATTTATTTTCAATTCATTTTTAAAAATAATTAAAATACAATATTTAAACTTTATTTTCAATTTATTTTTAAAATTAATTAAAACATAAAAATTAAATTATATTTTTAATTTTTTTTAAAAAATTTTATTTTTTATTTTCTACTTTCACGTAACGTAACTCAGTTATAAGTACAGATATTGACACACGCCCTAAATACTCTCGAGGAACTCCCCTACCCGATAAACTCATCCATTTAAGCCCCAAGTTCAGGGAGTCAGGAAGAAGAGTTTGATTTCTAGGGCTTGATTTGCTTGCTAGGATTAGGGTTTTGAACAATGGCATCGCAGGAGAGAGTGAAGGGAAAGGTGCGATGGTTCAATGATGCCAAGGGATTTGGGTTCATCGCTCCTGAAGACGGCACTGCAGATTTGTTCGTTCATCAATCTTCGATCAAATCTGATGGCTACAGGACCCTAGCTGAAGGTGAGGTAGTGGAGTTCTCTGTCGCTAAAGGTGATGATGGCCGCACCAAAGCTGCTGATGTTACTGGTCCTGAGGGTGGCAACGTTCAAGGCGGTGGTGGTAGTTCTCGATCTGATGGTGGGAATCGCGGTGGATCTCGCGGCGGGTACGGATTCAATGGCGGGTACCGTGGTGGCGGCGGATGCTTCAAGTGTGGGGGGGTGGGACACATGGCTAGAGACTGCAACCAGGGTGGTGGAGGCGGTGGTGGTTATGGCAACAGCGGCTGTTAAAACTGTTGAGAGATCGGACATCTGGCTAGAGACTGTGGACAGTGTGGTAACGGTGGGAGGTACAGCGGCGGTAGCGGAAGTGGATGCTATAACTGTGGTGAGGTGGGGCATATTGCAAGAGATTGCGCTAACTCTGGAGGCAACGAGTAATGGTGAATTGTTTCTGTCTAACCATTATTATTATTAGTTAGATTAGAAATATTATATAACGCTTAGTTTTGGCCCGTGGAAATGTTTTTGCGTTTTGGACATGATTATGGGCTTGGTTGCTTGGCTTTAGATGGTTTTGGTACTTGTCTTTGTGGTTTGTTGGAGTTTGGTGGTATGTGTTACATCTGTTTTTTTGGCTCCTTTCTAAGGAAAAAGGAGAAAACTGGATATCTACAGTGTTGTGGTTGTTACATCATTTAAGGTTTCTCTACTATTATTTAATGCTTTTAGATTGTTTTGCTCAATGGATGTTATGATTCTTTTTATTTGACGGCTGTTTCTGTTGTTTTCCTATTTGATGGCTTAGTATCATGAGTGTTATTGTTGGTTACTTCTTCCTGCATATTACTTTTTGATGTGTTTTATGATGGTATCAAGAGTGTTGTCTTTGTTTTGTTTGATCTGTTGCAGGGAAGGATATCTATGATCGATACCACTAATGCGATCAATCTATCTGATGCTGAAAATAATTTCATGGCATTATAATTTTTATGTTGCTATAAAAGTAAGATGTGCTTTTTAGGGTCCTGAATTAAAGATAATATTGAGCAATGTTGCTATAATAGTACGATGTGCTTTTTTTGTCGTGAAGTATTTGACAGTGCGTAGTGATACTGTAACTTATAACTTGTTAGTTAGGTTGTGCCGTTGCGCCATTCGAACTCGGGGGGATGTAAAGCTGTGGCTTGCATAAATATACAAGTTAAATTTGGTTTTTTTGGTCAAAAACTTCATTTTTAAAATGTAAATTCTTAATTCTAGAACTAAAACCTTCACTTTAAAAATCACTTTTTAATATAAAGTAAATATAAAAATTAAACTTATTATTTTATTTTATTTTTTAGGTAATTTACTTTCAGAAATTTCGTTCTGAAATTCAAATTCAGAGCAAAGAATACAGGTCTATGGTGTAGGTACTTCATAGGGTTGCTGTAGTTATAAGAAGCTATTACAACTTGATAGTATTGGTCCTATTGGACTAGTTGAAGTATACAGTGCTGACTGGCGTCAGTTAGTCAGTGCTGAGTTTATTAACGGTCTTTTACTTCAAATATAAATTCATTTTTTCTAATTAAAAAACTTCACTCTCAATTCAATTTCAAAATAAATATTTCCAAAAATTAACTTAATTTTGTTTTCCCAAAGTTCGTTTTCATATTTAAATTTTAAAATTAAAAATTTCAATTCTAAGCTATCTTTTAATATAAAGTAAATATATAAAAATTATTTTTTATTAAATTGCCGTTAGGCCTGATACACATGCAGACATGCTTGTTATCTTAACGTGCCGTTTCCCTGGAACCGTGGAGTTCTATTTTGTGCCTTGGTTCACGTACTTCTTACTCTTACAATGGTGACATTAAGATTTGTGAATATGAACTGTATTACTAACTTTTCTTACGCCAAAAACATACCAAAAAAATTCTTTTAAAATAGAATTTTTATAGAACGAACATATATTTATCTTTAAAAAAATAAATTTTATTTCTTTATCTAAAAAATAATAAAATTAAGTAATAAAAAGATTTTATTGAGTAAATTTTTTCTATATTTGTAAACCTTGTAATAAAATTAGCTAATAAATTTTTTAAAAGCTTGTAAAGGATGTATTTAAAAACGTAAATTAAAAAATTAAAAAACTATTTATGTGATATGGAATGCCAAACGTCCTCCTATTCAATTCGCATCACTTGCTGTCGTCATTTGGAAGGGACCTAAATAGAGATGTCAATTCGAATTTATAGTTCAATTTTGGATTGATTCATATAATAATCGAGTCAAAATCGTCTGATTCAAATTTTATTTATTTATTTATATAGATCAAAATTATCAATTAAAATTCGACCTATTTAATAACTAAATTAAATTCACATCGACTCATTTAATAATTAAAATTTATAAAATTATTGCAATAATAATATATAAAATTATTTATTATAATATATCTAAAAATATTAATTTTGATTAAATATATAAATTAAGTATAAATTAATTAAATTAGGATAAGTTAAAAAAATATAAATTAAATGCAAATTTTATGTTATTATTTTAAATATTCTGTAATATTAAATAATATAAACTATATAAATAATTATATGAGTTAAACTGATTAATTTTGGATCAATTTGAAGCCGATCTGAACCCATTTAAAATTTCGAATTGATCCAAAATCGACCGAACCCGGGAAAGTCTAATCTGAATCTGATTTTTTTTGGACTGATTTCGAATCGAATTTGCAGATCGCTCTGGTCAGAAATTGCCATGCCAATGCCTACATTTCAAAAGAAATTGACACTTTTGAAGTTAAAAGCCTTCAAGATGTTTTGCATCAATTATTTATATAGCAAGTGGTGGATTTTTAAGTTAAGCTAAGTCTGGGTGTAGAGCTTAATAGGCCCAAATATAAAATAAATTATTTTTATAGATTATGATCGAATTAGTGGTATTGGAGCTTGAAATGATGCCCAAATAAAAAATAAACTAGATAAATTGAAGGTCAGTTAGCAATTCGCATTCAGTTAGGCCAAGTGAATTCTATTTTAGTGGACTTAACAATACACGTATTAATAATTTTATATTTATTTAGTGTAAAATAAATATGTGCTAATAAGTTAGAGATAATAATTTTAAAAAATTGAACAATTCTTTTAGTACGGGACCTAGTCCTACAACAATTATCATCTATCAATTTTAGATACTGAACCTAAATAATGTGCAGTGGGCTGCTGACGGTTAATTTTTCCTCTATAGGAGACTTTGAGTAATTCTAAACGTACAAAAAATATCAAAATGAACAGTACTTGTAGTCAGAATCCTGCATTTTCAAAGTAGAAGAGTAAGGAGCCTAATATTGGAATACTTAAGAGCGTTAATAAAAAAAATTCATCTAAATAAATAATATTATAAAATTTTTGGAGAAATAAATTTAATTTTAACAATAAAGTTTATGTATATAGATATTATATGACATATAATTTTATGTGCATTTTAAAATTTTTAAAAAGTAAAATAATTACTTATTAAAAAATACGAAGTGATTATCACTTCTCCGAGAGAAATCAAACTGGCCATTCTGATGAAAAAGAAACGTTCTTTTGTTTACGTTTTACTACCATTATTGGTTGATAAAAGCCAAGAATCCCCTGACAAGACTTGCCTCGGTTTCTTATTTAACCATTTCGTTTATTATTCTGAAAAGTTTTCTAAAACACTTTTAAACTCTTTAAATTTAATAAATAAATTATATGTCATATAAGGGATGGGCACATCCCATCCCTTTGTATACATGTTTTCCTGTAGGCACAGGTCTAGAATCAACGGCTGTGATTATTTCATTTAATTTTTCAACGGTGCAAATGAACAATGAGGAATAAAACTAGTAAGCAGCGGACGAGAGTTTTATTCGTTCATTTGATCTTTTTTTTCATCTGTCTGCAGCGGCGCTCGCGTCTTCTCCTCCCCGAGCCGAATCGAGTTCTCCGGCCGGCTCGATTTCGCGATTCTAGCCGGAATCGAATTCTTGGCGGCTCAATTTTGTGATTCCGGTTTTCGTTCGGCTTTTTGATCAAGATCTCGGCTCGATTTCGTCTCCGATTTTGATTCCGGTTCTGGCTTCGAAACGAGCCGAGTTGTCTCGGCTGGGTTACGGCTCCGATTTCGGATCCTTGTGTCCATCTCGGCTTTCGATCGAGATCTGGGCTCGGGTTCGCCTCCGTCCGACTTCGACTCCGGCTTTGAAACGAGCAAAATCGAGTTGTCTCGGCTCGGTTACGGCTCAGATTTCGGATCCTGGTGTCCATCTAGGCTTTCGATCGAGATCTGAGCTCGACTTCGACTCCGGCTTCGAAACGAGCAAATCGAGTTGTTTCGGCTCGGTTACGGCTTGATGTCGGATCGCGGTGTCCCTTTCGGATTGTGATCGAGATTCGGGCTCTATTTCATCTCCGGCTTCGTCCGGCTCGGTGCAGATGTTTTACTGTTGGCACTTGACTCGGTTCAACGGCTGTGATTCTTATAGCACTTATCGACTTCAACGGTGCAGATGCAGTTACCGTCGAAACGAGCAAAATCGAGTTCACCGCTCGGTTACGGCTCGGTTTCTCTCCGGCTTCGACTCCGACTCCGGCCAACTTCGAACTTTTAACTTTTTATAATTTGTTTTGATTTTCGAGGATTTATTTTAATTTTTGATAATTTGTTTTGGTTTTGCCGATCTCTTCTAATTTTTACGGATTTGTTTTTTACGGTGTATTGGATTTGATTTTAACGGTGTATTGGATTTGATTTTAAGGTGGAGTGGTTGGATGGATAGTTGGCTCGGAAATTATATGTTGAATGAATGCATGGTTGCCAAAATTGGGACGGGACATTGGTTTCCTTTATTACAGCTGTTGGAAATTTTCATATGAGGCAATGATGGGGTTTGCAGTTTTTTTTTGACTCACTCTGCACTGCCTTTCTTAAGCACACAGCAAGGCAGTCCGGATGGCCATGCATGGCAACCACTGCAGCTGTGACTTTAGAAAAGGCAGTGCAGAGAGGGAAAAAATGATGGATTGTTGCGAACAGTCCTGAAATGAAGTTGTATTTTTGAATCTCAGTGCCTACAGTAAAAACATGACACCACTGAGCCTCATTCCTCCTCCGTCTCTATTGTTTCTTTGTTGTTGATGAATGAATGCAGGAAATCTAGCTCGTGGAGCTCTTGCGAATGTCTCTGTCGTGAAATACTGTAAATGTAATTCCTCATCTGTTGTAAATCTTCTTTTCCGCTGGAAATGTAACAAGATTTTTCTCCTGTAATTCTCTTACAATAATTTTTTTGTAATTTCTCTACTGTAATTTGATTTGCATTGTAATTCTCTTCGACGCTGTTAATACAAATTCTTTATAAATTGCTGAGATAATCTGCACTGTTATCATCAAATCTAATAAAAATAAAACATAAAAGACAAAAGCAAAAAAATTACATTATCGCTTAAAATTAACCGAAACATATTAGCTAAAAACTTACCGGATTCTTATAATAACGCTGAACGTAGCAACGTACAACATCCTTATAATAACTCACTAATTAAATATTATTATGTGTCAGCATTCTTATCTTATCGTTTTATTCACAACTCATTAATCACCGTATTCATATGTTCTTAAATGCTACACCTACTCTCTCCCGCGTTGTATCTCTCCCGCTCTGTTTCTCTCTGGCTCTCTGTTTCTTTCTTTTATTATTTCGTTCTTTTTCTTTCATTTTTTCTCTAATTTCCTTTTAATCTCAATTCAAATACTAGTACTATTATAAGCAATAACGTTATAAGCAAGAAGATAATACAAAAATAAAAAATGAGCTTATATTTCAAAACAAAACCTATACAATTTTTACAGTTGAACAAAACTATAATTTACATATAATAGCTATACAAAATTTACATTTGAACAACAGTCATCCAACTTCATAGATTAATCTCAAAATCATCACCTATTGATAATTCATCACCACTGTCGTTATGTATAATTTCATTATCTTCACTGTGTTTGTCTTCGTCGTCGGCATCTTCATCAATGACTGTCAAGTAAGAAATTTTAACAAAAGTTAACACTAATTTTAATCCGAAAAGATAGTAAATTAGGAGAAAAGATTAAGTAGCAATTATACTTACTTATTTTTTTCTTTCTATTTGGATTGTTAGGACAATTTCGTTTGTCGTGTTTAACACCAATCTTGTTACAACATGCACATCTCCTGTATATCTTTGCTTTAGCTCTTGCAAGAGATTTCTCCAAACCACTTTTTATTCTACTACTACCAACATTTAACGAAGCTTTTACTTCTTTTTTTCTTCCCTTGGTCTGTGAAATATTTGAATTCAAAAGTAGAATTTGAGATGCATTAACACCACCTTGAGAGCTGTCGTTGCCAGTGTATGAATTGACTTTTGAGCTCTCATTAGTCATCTTTACTTCATTGATTTGCAATGATAATTTTTGTAATGTTTGCAACATCAATTGGAAAGTCTCGTCTGCTTCACCTGCGTCATAACACAACTGGCTAGAAATCTTTAGGAGTTGGGTAGTTCTCAGCAGATTAGAATTTTCATGCCCTCTTACTGCTCCACCATCATACTCAACTCTATATTTATTGGCTCGTTTCATCCACCTCTTGAGAATGAAGTTAACCGGTATTTTCATATCACGGGATTGAAAAATTTTTAAAAGATGTCCATAAGGAATTCCTACAAATTCAAATAATTTGCATTCACAATAACCTTGCTTTGTGGTATGATTGAATCTGACCATCCATGAACGATCGTCACCGAGAACTCGAGATTTATATATGTAAGTCGTGAATCCATCACTACACTTTTCATCATCATATAGGATATACTCTGGTTGAGCTTTTTCAAATTCTCTTTTGAATCTGTCATACACATTTCTAGTATATACATTTGCTGCATTCTTCAAAAGAAAGACATGACCATCAACAATACGGTTAGAGTGTTCGCTAATATAATCTTCTTTCTTTTTCTTTTCAACAATTTTAGCCAAACACTTATTGTTCTTCACTACAAACTCACGAAGAGTTGTAGTTGGGTGGAAAAAATTATTGTAAACAGAGTTCATACCTTCAGAACGTCCTGTAGTGTTCATACCGGCATAAAAAATATCTAAATGATAAACTGGAGCCCATTTTTGTCGAATGTCATACAACCCCTGTAGCCATTCGTTCTCTTCCAAATTGTACTTACATATCAATTAATTCCATCTCGATTCAAAAGCACAAGGAGTATAAGTTTCCCGAATACACATTCGAATATCTTTTTTGAATTGTGATTTTTTGAAATAATCATATGGAAGTTTTTCAGGAAATTTCTTCATCACATGCCATAAGCAAAATCGATGTCGTGTAGTAGGAAATACCTTCTCAACTGCTGCAGTCATAGCCCGATCTTGATCCGTAATGATAGAAGATGGAGCACGCCCCATAGCCGCAAGCCATGTCTCAAAATAAACAAAACGAAGGACTCTTCCGCTTTATCTAAAAGTAATGCACAACCAAACCAATCGATCGCATATGATGATTAACTCCGAAGAAATGGGGCAAACGGCATCTCATACATTCGTGCGATACGCTGTATCGAAAAACAAGACATCACCAAAATACTCAAATCGCATGCGTGATCGACCATCAACCCAAAAAAGTTTATTGCCCTTGCTTCGCTATCCATTTGTATTGCATAAAAAAAAATTCGATCTTCTATGCTTTCTTCTTAAAAATTGAGCGTCACAGGCATCCCCGACAAAAGTTTTTTGTATTCATTCGATGGTCCCAAATGATTCCAAATAATCTCTCATCATCAAAACCAATCTGTGATCCGTCGAGAATATCTACAACTTTATTCACGGGTATACCTTCGTCACGAAATGAGTCGATTAACATCTTAGCTGCAGCTGGCATATGTTTACAGACAGGCATTCGCATCCTCTTCGCTGGACTGACAAAATTATGATTATGTTCATCAATATATTGAGTCACCTTCCACGATCCAGTTGGTTGCTTTGTCACTTTCATTCTGGCAGGACATCCACATTTCACTGTAGACCTGCTTCTCTTTTGGACCCCTCATCGGTTTGTTTTTTGCTATGCTCCCTATAATTTCCAAAACGCTGACAAGTCATTAGACATGCATTGACTTCATCGGAACTTTTTTTTTCTCAGATGAATAACAAATAAAAATCCGTTGCTCTTCCATAATATATATAAAGTTCTTTTGCAGCTTCAAGAGTTGAAAAAACCATATCCAAGCATGGTGACTTGTCATTCTCTGCATTTACATTCTGAGTTGATGAAGTAGAACACTCGTTTGGATTTGTTTGGAACGCTATAAAAACAGAATTGCGTTAAAAATCTAAAAAGCTTTAGCATCACAAAGATGTATTCTTTTAAAAAAAATTTTGTTCTTCGTTCATTCATTGTTTTGTTCCACTTTCAATATTTTAAAAATTAAGGAAAGTAACAAAGATTCAGATTGTATTTTATTATGCGTGTTTTAAATCCAGTAATACGATATTAAAACAAAAAATCATATTATTAAAAAATATGTTAGGTAAACACCTTCAACGTGTTGATCCATGGAGAAGAAAAAAAGAGCTCAGAAACTGTGACGAATTGTACACAGAAGAATAAAAAATATAGTGAAATATTTGTATTGAGATTTAATTAAGCTTGTTTGGCGAATAATGAAAGAAAAAGAACTAAATGAAAGAGCAACTGAAGTAGAGGCGCGAGAAACAGAGAGCAAGACGGAAAATAGAGGCGCAAGAAACAGAGAGCAAGACAGAAAAACAGCGCGGGAGAAAGGTAGGTGGTCACTGTGCTAGCATTTAATGTGATTAAATGAGTTGTGATTAAAACATAGAACTGTGATTAAAATATAACTAATTTTTTATTTGTGAGTTATAATTATGCAGTGCATGGATCATACGTTCGTTGATTGCGTGGATCACTTTCAATCGTCTATTATTGTTACGTTCATTGCGATATGCTTTTATTAAGTTTTTAGCTAATATGTTTCGGTTAATTTTAAGCGATAATGTAATTTTTTTGCTTTTGTCTTTTATGTTTTATTTTTATTAGATTTGATGATAACAGTGCAGATTACCTCAGCAATTTATAAAGAATTTGTATTAACAGCGTCGAAGAGAATTACAATGCAAATCGAATTACAGTAGAGAAATTATAAAGAAATTATTGTAAGAAAATTACAAGAGAAAAATCTTGTTACATTTCCAGCGGAAAAGAAGATTTACAACAAATGAGGAATTACATTTACAGTATTTCACGACAGAGACATTCGCAAGAGCTCCACGAGCTAGATTCCTGCATTCATTCATCAAACAACAAAGAAACAATAGAGACGGAGGAGGAATGAGGCTTAGTGGTTTCATGTTTTTACTGTAGGCACTGAGATTCAAAGATACAACTTTATTGCAGGACTGTTCGCAACAATCCATCATTTTTTCCCTCTCTGCACTGCCTTTTCTAAAGTCACAGCTGCAGTGGTTGCCATGCATGGCCATCCCGACTGCCTTGCTGTGTGCTTAAGAGAGGCAGTGCAGAGTGAGTCAAAAAAAAACTGCAAACCCCATCATTGCCTCATATGAAAATTTCCAACAGCTGTAATACAGGAAACCAATGTCCCGTCCCAATTTTGGCAACCATGCATTCATTCAACATATAATTTCCGAGCCAACTATCCATCCAACCACTGCACCTTAAAATCAAATCCAATACACCGTAAAAAATAAATCCGTAAAAATTAGAAGAGATCGACAAAACCAAAACAAATTATCAAAAATTAAAATAAATCCTCGAAAATCAAAACAAATTATAAAAAGTTAAAAGTTCGAAGTTGACCGGAGTCGGAGTCGAAGCCGGAGAGAAACCGAGCCGTAACCGAGCGGTGAACTCGATTTTGCTCGTTTCGACGGTAACTGCATCTGCACCGTTGAAGCCGATAAGTGCTATAAGAATCACAGCCGTTGAACCGAGTCAAGTGCCAACAGTAAAACATCTGCACCGAGCCGGACGAAGCCGGAGATGAAATATAGCCCGAATCTCGATCACAAGCCGAAAGGGACACCGCGATCCGACATCGAGCCATAACCGAGCCGAAACAACTCGATTTGCTCGTTTCGAAGCCGAAGTCGAAGTCGAGCTCAGATCTCGATCGAAAGCCGAGATGGACACCAGGATCCGAAATTTGAGCCGTAACCAAGCCGAGACAACTCGATTTTGCTCGTTTCGAAGCCGGAGTCGAAGTCGGACGGAGACGAACCCGAGCCCAGATCTCGATCGAAAGCCGAGATGGACACAAGGATCCGAAATCGGAGCCGTAACCCAGCCGAGACAACTCGATTTTTGCTCGTTTCGAAGCCGGAACCGGAATCAAAATCGGAGACGAAATCGAGCCGAGATCTTGATCAAAAAGCCGAACGAAAACCGGAATCACAAAATTGAACCGCCAAGAATTCGATTCCGGCTTGAATCGCGAAATCGAGCCGGCCGGAGAACTCGATTCGGCTCGGGGAGGAGAAAACGCGAGCGCCGCTGCAGACAGATGAAGAAAAAAGATCAAGTGAACGAATAAAACCCTCGTCCGTTGCTTACTAGTTTTATTCCTCATCGTTCATCTACACCGTTGAAAAATTAAATGAAATAATCACAGCCGTTGATCCTAGATCTGTGCCTACAGAAAAACATGTGTACAAAGGGATGAGATGTGCCCATCCCGTCATATAATTATATATATGTATTTTTAATAGTTTTAAATTAAAACGTGATCTCATTTTCTTATTAAAAATTCTATTAAAATTTTTTTCACAAAAATTATCTTATCATAAATAATTTCAAATGACCCCACAAGTTACAATGTTATCATTTGAACTAAAAAATGTATACATGCCAAAATAGATTTCAGATGTAACGACAAAATTGCAAAACCTATTAAAATTAGTAGAAGTAATATCATAAAAAAAACCGACGTAGCAACTCGAAATAATCGTTACTCTATCAAATTACGCAGGATTTCAAACTTCATCGGCTTTGGAATTCATTAATTCTATTCGATTGTTCCAAAGCTCTTAATTTTTTGACACCCTTAATTTTTGTAAGAGATCATATATATTAGCACTAATTTAGCAACAGCTGGGCGTTTCATCCAGATGAAGTAAAAAGACATAAACAAAACAAAAAACAAACACATTAACAATGTTGATGAAAAAGTTGCATCAGAAGAAGATAAAGTTTTCAAGCTAACATTATACAAATAACAGCGACAGAAACATCACGAGAACATAGCACAGTAATAATAAAGCCAGTAATCTTCTTCCTTTCTTCTTTTATCTACTCTACTCTTTCTCCATCGATCCCTGCAAACAAATCACTAGTTAACATTGCTTAGATCTAAGCAAATTGCAGCAAGCTATCTTTCTTCATCAGTAGCTACATATGCCTGCCTGGTTTAGCTTTGATCAGTTAGTTCTCACGAGTCTTCACGAATGACCGTGGCCGTGATGGCGATGACCAAAGTAAGAAGTAGAAGGTGATGGAGCAGGTGAGATAGTAGAGTTGAAAACTCTAGAGGGAGGAGTTGGTGTGTTGGTAGGGACTGGGAGGAACGGCGAGGATGGCTGTTGCGGCGGCAGCGGAGGCGGAGGACACTGGTAGCATTTACTGAAGAGTCCGAATGTGTCTATCTGATGAATGAAGTTTGTCATACTTGCCCATCCTCCAAACCCAAACCCAACAACCAGAACCCAGCCTACGATGAATGCGTTTATCGTGTACGCTCCGATCCACCGTCCGACAAACTTCGGCGGTGGCTCTACTGCATTCTGTATAACATAACATAGAACCACACACAAACATATTGCTTAGAAGATTAATGGAGTATTATATATGCATGCAGCATGCTTCTGAAGTATATGTTGCTAAACAACAAACAAGAAGAGCTTTTCAAAATTTCCGCTTATTGATGAAACTTCTAATATGAAAGCGCGACACAAGCACTACCTACGTTCCTGCTTTCTCTACTTTTCATGCTCTCTTCTGTTAGGCACTGAAGTACAACTGTTCTTTTTCCTTAATAAAATTTTGTTTTAAGAAGTATCGCTGAGCCGGAAAAGAAAAAGAGTTAAAATTTTTTGAGACTGACCTCGCGTGCTGCGGCAGAGCGGAAGGTTAACATATGTGCGAGTGCCGGAATAATGTAAACAGTGAAAGAAACAAGCAACGATCCAACAGCAGAGTTGATCGGGCCGAAGAACGGAAACATTATAGCAAGAAACCAAATTGGTATCACAACCGGGAGCCTTGCCGCTGCGCGTTTGCATAGGCTACGGCACTCGTGCATACCAATAGCTTTTTCCCAAACGAAGTACAGCGGCGTGCAAGCGAACCCGAACGTGATGAACTGGTGGATTAGCATCAGTATTACTGCCATGTCACGCCATCCTGTTCTTGGAAGCAAGGCAAAGGCGTTTGATCGGTCGAGTAGTTTGTCGCCGAATGCCCAGTAAACACTTGCCGCCGACGGTAAGGTAAGTGTTAAAACATACAGAGTTGCTAGCAGGTAAATTGCCTTGAACTTCTGCGGCTTCCACATAGCATGCATAATCTCCCTGCAGATTAATCAAACAACTTAATAGCTAGCTAGTTAAGTTAATGATCAAATCTTCAATAATTTCAATTTAAAAATCCATCAGTGTGCTGTAGCAGGTTTGGTGGACAGTGCAGGACGAATCAGTGAGAATACAGACTAGTGTATAAAAGGTTGAGTGTTACAGGATTTATGGCATGGCAGAGACATGGAAAGGGATGCTTATTTGACCGACCAAAGATTATAATTTAATGCTTTCTTTGTAAGACCCGCAAATGAAACGTTGGAAAGCTTTTTGAAAAAAGAAGAAAGAAACAAACTTTTCTGAAAAAGCTTTACGAAGCAAGTTTGATACTTTCCTATGAAAAAGAAGCAAGCAGGTTAAAGCCAAAGAATCCTCCCACTATCTGAAGCTGCTTTGCTGTAAAAAGGAATAGAAAATCACATGGACGTGAATGAATGTCTATCTACTACAACTTCAGAGGATCTAATTTCATGTACTTTCATATACCTAAGCAGCTTCAGCCTTCAGTAGATCTACAGAGAAATAGAAATGGATACCGACGGAGGAACAGATCAAATGAAAGAGGAGAAAAACATGCTGCTTCTTGAAACGTGTTAATGTTTTGTTCGCAAGTGAATAACTGAAGAGAAAAGGAAGGACCCTTGGTTTTGTCTTTGCTCTAGCTTAATAAGCTTACACAGTAACAGCATGCCCGCCAAAGGTGTAGAGAATGTTGGTAGCTCCTGTAAAGTATAGAACCAGCTTTGTTGCACCTGAGTGCTTCACACCTTCTACCTATAAAAGAAAACAACACATTTATGCATATGCGTTGTGGATCAAATTATGTTGTAGCTTTTGGAATTAATTAGCTAGCAAACCAATGCATATGTATGTTTATTATATGTATATATAAATATACCTGGCCGTGGAGAAGGGACGCGATGGTGAGATACCAGGCTGTGTAGGTAGTCATTAAGAGCCCCAAAAAAGACCAGATTCTGTAGTTGTGAAAGGAAGGGATGAAGACTGTTGTTGCACAGCATGCTCCGAATATGTATGTCCATGTCCTCTTATCCAACTTGTCGTTTATGTAGTATATGTTGCTGCATTAATTCCACCCAAAAAAAAAAAAAGAAGAAAAATCTAGTTCAGGATTATTCATCAGAAAAATGTAAAAACTATGTATAATCTATCTACGCAGAAGGGATAAAAAATAATTAAGACTTGTTAATTACCTGGCACAAGCAATGAGTTGAATGACAGATCCGAAGAGTAGGAAGGTGCAATTGAATGCTAAACCCACGTTCCTCCACTGCTTTCCCAGCAGCCCATCCAACACTTCAAACCACTTCAACAATATTCAAAAACCAAACTTCAGTAAACAACAACAATGCTAGAATGATACAGAGAAATATGTCTGTTTTTCTTTTCTATTTGGGGTTTTACCTGAATGACATGGTTTCGGAAGTTGACCTTCTCCCTCTCCTTCCTAGTTCTGTACTCAATATATAGCATACTGATGAGATAAGCAGTCCAGCTTCCTAACAAACCATAGAACAACTGAAAAACTATGCCGCTTGCCATCCCAAGCTGGGAGAATGAGTATGGCAGAGTTAACAACACTTGAGCCACCTGCAACAACCAACAAAAA
The DNA here is from genome assembly GCA_019914995.1 of Acanthochlamys bracteata. Taxonomy (NCBI): domain Eukaryota; kingdom Viridiplantae; phylum Streptophyta; class Magnoliopsida; order Pandanales; family Velloziaceae; genus Acanthochlamys; species Acanthochlamys bracteata. The sequence continues at coordinate 4,827,909 of CM034126.1, forward strand.
CACTCCATTAGCTAAGCAGATAGCTAAGAAGAAAATGTTGTATGAGACATTTTGATTGAAACTAACTAACCTGGTTTGAAGCACAGCTGAACCAAGCATCATAAACAGAACCACCATGCCAGAGCAAGCCTGAGAGTCTAGACTTGATAGCCTTAGTCTCTCCTTCTCTTTCCATCTCCACGTACCCCCCTCCCATTACCGTCTCTACAACCTTCTCTTGATCTACACCATTCATAATCGTATCCATAGCTGCTGCTTCTTCAGGTCTTTCTTCTCTGTTTTCTGTAGCTATATATAAACTAACTCAACAAGGGACAGTAGTGACAGAGATGGTTTGTTTGTGTTGGGAAGAACAAGAATAGAAATAACTTAACAAGGAATAGAGTGTGGTTGCTGGGGCTTCTATTTATAATACAAAGAGTTAATTGTTCTTCACTAATTATTATTACTGTTACTGCTTTTTAGATTAGTGTCTTATTATTCTAATGCGAGCGTGGTTCTACTGCTCTGCACGAGCTGTGAGCTCGTTTCCCACTTGGCGTTTTAGTTTACAGTTGAAAGATTTTAACCATTAATTCACAACATGAATGCTATAAGTCCAACGGTAGTACTATTAACAAATCGGGATTACCACTTAAAACCAAATTGAAAAAAAGATTGTTCGAATATTGAACATAGTTTTTGTAAATATTTATTCACTAGAAAACTATTCTTTTAATACTCCTTTCCAAAGATGGCACACTTCATTGTGTTCCTTTGAAGCCATTCAGTAACTATCAAATATTCACTACGTCAAAACGGAACCAAACCAAAATACTGATGAATCAAGATAAATCAATGAACCCACTTTACAGAAGCAGCATCTATCCTATCTTAAATTTGCAGAAACAATTAAAATCTTTTTACTGTACTTTACACCCCCTCCAACTAAACTCCAAAAATTCCAGTCTCTTCCATTTTATTTATTCAAACATAAAACTAAAACCCATACATAAAAATATTCCTTCCCTTGCATTCTATACCTTGTAGTAATCAACTAATTATTAACCATCTTCCCTAGATTACAGATGGACTGTAACCAGAGCTCAAGGCCAGATTTCTCAAACTTCGCATTGGAGATTAAATTAAAAAATGAAAACAAATCATGAGATTGGATGCAGTTGAATGAATGAATAAATGTTCTTTTTGAAACTTTTCACAGCATTGTCTTTGCCTGCTGCAAATGCAAAGGAACGGAAAGAAGAAGACCACATGATTGCTTTGAGCCGAGGCGTGGCTTACTTTTATCCTGAAGTTATGGGCTTCTTGGGCTTGGTCCTGGGCCTATGGGCTATTATAGCACCAGACACATAGCAATAATAGATAAAAGTCACTTTAATAACCCACACAGTGGTGCCCAGTTTAGAGATGAGGCCCACAATGTGCCCTAGGAGAGGGGCAGCTTCCTCAACAACATTCCCAAATACGCACATTAGTTTTCTCCTCTCAAGGAGCATTGTGCTCTGCCCTTGTCCCTAATTAATCCTTCGGTTTTCTGAAATTTGTTACTTATTTCTTGTTTTACATCTTGGAATAAGACAGCGTTTATGACATGAATGAATGAACACATGAGGGTCAGCAGCGTACAGTTCATAGTTAGCAAAGCCAAAAGACCTTCTCCATTGCAGCTGGCATTCAAATTGCATGGAATTTGCATTTTGACTAATGTGGGTTTGAGTTTGGCTTAGAGTCTCTTTTAAGGTTAAAAAAAAAGTTATTTACTGAAACTGAGGTTATTAGATTTAAGTTCGAAAAAAAAAATGAGTTCGATAAATTTAGAATAAATTAAAATAAAATAAGCGAGTTCAAACTTAAATCTAGTTGGAAACAAAGCAAGTTAAGTGCAATTGAAACACCATCTTAGATTGGATTTAATTCTAGCATCTTTCTATCTTGTGGAGAAAGCAAATAATTATATGTAGCATAAATTTAACAAGGAAAAGGAAATCATCCTTGATATACTTACTAATAAGTTCAATAAGGTATAAGGAGCACATTTATTTGTGAAAAAGTGGAATTTTAAAAAATGGATCTCTTAACAAGTGAATTATTAAAATAATTTATAAAAATAAATATAAAAATTAGTTGTGACTTTTTTATTAAGAAAAGTTACTTCCAGAGTAAAATAAACATGCCCAAAATGTGTATAGCTCCTTCCAAAATGCGGTGCTAGTCTTGAGAAAGAAACAAAAAGAACGGGAAAAAATAGATGCAAAAACTCAAGCGGTATTTTTGAAAATAAAGTTTTTTAAAAAGAAATATTTTAAAATTTTTTTAAAATGAGTTTTATTTTTTATTAAAAATAAGTAATAATATAATTTTGTAATGTAAATTTTTTTTAATAAAATATTAAAAAATTATTAAAAAATATAAAATATAAAATTAAATAAATAATAGATCCAAATGGCACCTAATAGTACTGTTGTTTAAAGAACGGTTCGTACCATTCTTCAAAAAGTAATTCATAAGCCATTTTACTTAGTCTTGTTGCCTTGTGCTTTCATCTGAACATCAAGATTATTTTGAATAATAGAGAATTACCACATGGAAGCACTACCTCATTTCAATAATGGTAATAACAAACCTATAGCAGCAAAACACTTTACACATATGAAACATCAGCAACGTAATATTAGACTAATCTTGATGAAAAACACCAAGCCTGACTGCATTGATCATTATCGTCGGTCCATTCTCGGTTCCGCATGACTATTAACAATTCCACCTATATATGAAACGCTACACCTGAACATGTTTATTTAATAATTATCAGGTCTAAACATTCCAAATTATATATTTTTTAATTTAAAGCAACAACCCTGTCATTGAAATGATTCGAAGAATCTCGTTTTGTGTGTTCATATATTTGCCTTGTATTCTACAATTGTCTCCTCGCAGTAGCTACAAGCATATGCTCTCCTTTAGCTTGTAACTTTAGTTTGATTTTCTCATCTTTTGCTTAGAATTAATTCAGCAGATTATCTAACCTGTAGATTCCTTATCATGTTATGTTAGTGATGTTAATACAAAGAAATGCGTACATGTTGGTTGAACTTGAATTAAACTGCTTCCATTGATCACTAGCAATCATTTAGGCTCCACCATATGTTGTTCCCATTTGATCTTGTCACGCCCTAAAGGTGCAGAGTTTTTTTGGTTCGCTTTATATCATAGAAAAGCATTAAATACACTGTTTAGATGATCAAGCTTCATTCTCTTAGCTAGCTTTTTTTAATCATTCAAAGGTTTTTAACTTTGAATCAAACTTGCTGCAGGATCCACAGCTTTGTTCTTTTATGGGGTCACATTACTACAGCATCTTTCTCTGGCAAATGCTAAAGTTGGATCAAAAGATGTATGTATGTAGACTTCTTTGAATTGTATGTAAGATTTCTTTTTGACTCCAAGCTCTTGCATATCAACTCTTTTGCCTCTTTCTTCTTATGCTGTAGTAGTAATTCATGTAAATTGCTCTAAGTAATTAAGCATGTGAACAACAACTTATTTTAAAACTAAAACTTGTTATCTCCATTCACACACACACACACACACACCCACCTTGGCTGGCTCGCTAAAAATTCTTACCAGAAAAGAATGTCAAGTTATTAGTTTGAACTTCAAAAGGATAATAAATTTGCAGAATTCTGAGATATAGGATGAGCTCGGTCATATTTATAGAAATGCAGATTAATTTGCAGAATTCTCCTGCAAATATACTTGCTGTGTGCAAATTAGAATATTTTTTGAGGTAAAAGGAGTTGTTCCTAGCTAATAGTGTGGCCTTGTACCTCTTATATATGATAATGAGTGCTTGTTGTAATTAGTTTGTGAGATTTGGCGTGTAATATTTTGAGCAATCTTAAATAATATTTATTGTTGTTAGTTGATTTTTCTGTACTCCATTCGTGGTTTTTTTGGTTGAATCTGGTCAGGATTTTTCATGTAATTTTTGTATTTTTATTCTCTTTGGCTAGTGCTTATATGGTTTTTCATTCCAAACATATGTAGGGAAATTCCAAACATTCTTAACTTACACAGCATGTGATAATAATATTTTATTTCTACTCTTAAGAGATTGGAATAGTGAATGGAGTTGCTCCATTTGATACCTTAATTAAAAAATCCTCACGAAGAACGTAGCACATATAGCAAGATTCCCATGTGTAGTAGCGGAGACACATATACCGAGGATCCTTAAGTGATCTCATGAGTCTTTGCCTTGGGCCAAATGAGCCTGAGCAACGGGCAACCGGGCACTTGCTTTTGTTGCTCTAGCTATGACCACAACAACACAAACATGTACATCCTTGAAACATGAGCATATGCACTATGCACCAAAGCTACTTGATCTTTTTGCCTTTTGCCTCTCTTCGTATGCACAATATCATTACATCTCTTCTATCACCTTCCATAATTTTGTCTTCCCTTCACTTTTTCTTCTCTCTCTTTTTCGCTGCAGCATGTTTTCCATCCCTATCGAAGGGTCTTTCATTGATCATCAGGGGTTTGTCTTAAAGGTGTCGAGCTTTCAAGCAATGCAAATTAACTAGGATGATTAATTGATTGTTCCCTTTGACTTAGTGCATGTTAAGGAGCTACTAATCATAAGTTTGCATATGAAAAGATTTTGCATGAGATCATTTGTGGGACAGTGTGATGCAAGAAGAACAGGGTATTACTTAATGCTTACTGCTTACCACACATGAGAGAATCTTGTGTTTTCTGAAAAGTTCAGCAAACATGTATGCATGCATGGATCTGCTTTTGATTTTTATATCTAGCTCTAAGAAAAAAGTTTAAAAAGAACAACATGAGCAAACCATGTGAAGCTTGTCTATTGATCCACTAATGGAATGATTCACACAAGTTAGGGATCTATCTATGGCCAATGTTCTATATCCCCTAAACTTAGAAAAAGTAAAGGAAGGAGAATAACGAATGGTGGGAGAATCATACCATTTCATCTTAGTACATGGCATGGAAATGACTCCAACTTATTAATGTCTAAAGTTTGCAAATGAAACTTAATTATCATAAATTTTCCCAAAAATTTTCATTACATAAAAAATCCTACATTTTCTCTTTGCAAATACCATATCGCTACTCAACGAGTTCTTTGCTAGGCCTTAACACGATTCCCTAACCTTGCCAAAATTAGAAAATATGTGTTAGTGTACTAACTGTAGTTACATATAAATAATTTTACGTTATAATTTCTTTTTTAAAGTTTTAGGCCAAAAGGCAAATTAGGAGTAGAAATACATGCGCATTACATACTATACTATAATAAAATTTAATATATCACATTTTTTCGCATTATGTAACTTAAATTGATAAAGCATAACTGTAACTATTGTTAAGTAAAAAAAATAAAAATAAAAATATACCATTCACACGTTCAGAAAAATTATCATAAAAAAAATGTACTAACTTATTAATTTGGATGGCCATTGAATACATGATATATATAAATTTTACGTATTGCTAAGAAATTATTAATTATTGGATGCAAGTAAAATCATATAATATATAAGTAAAATTTATCATTACGACTCATATAAAGCTACACATATAAATTTTTTATTAAATTCTAAATTTATAAACATAAAAAAAGACCACTAAACAAATATTACAATTTATAAAAATTTAATACTTTTATTTAAGCTTGAGTGTTGTATAAAGTTTGGATTCAAATAAATTTATATTCAAATTATATTCTTCCTCGTTACTGTTTTGAATTTTTTGATTAATGAATTGAATTGAAATTGTTTCACAAATTATTCGTCCGCCATACTTAAAAAAATTGGAATTCACTGGTCAACTATTGGTTAACTGTTATTGGTTACACAAAATCGTTCTTTCATTTGGGTTAGAGATTTCAACCTACGGCCCAAGTAATGCAAAGCTAGCCCATTGAACAATTTTGCTAACCCAATCTCCGTATCACATAAAAGCACATAAGCGACAATTTCTCAAATTCAATGCCCGGCAATGGCGCACGCAGCAGTGGCGCCGGTGTGCTTCACCTGCACCGGCCGTGCCGCTACAACTAAATCCCTCCTCTCTCGTCTCTCTTCTATCTTCACTAGCACTCGCTACAGCTCTTCAAGTTCTTCACGTTTGCACTCGCTCCCTCGCGCTCTGCGGCCGTCGGGTATCTCTGAAGGCTCCGGTGATGAAGACGGCAGTGATGACGAAGCTTCTCCGGTGAAGAAGAGCCGTAACGCGCTGAAGAGGGAAGCCCGACGTGCTGTCCAATGGGGCATGGAGTTATCGGCATTCTCTGCTCCGAAGATCAAACGCGTTCTCAAGTAATACGATATCTATGCTTGATGAAATGTCTCACTGAATAGGTGGCGAATATTAGTGTTTTTTTAGCCGGTTGACTAAGTATATTTAACTGTAGGTATAACTATCAATGATAGCAAGGTGACGGCACATGCTTCGGCATCAAGTGTTATTTCCTTGACCTATGTTACGTATAGAAACTTGAGTTTCCATGCTTAGGTTAAATATACCTGATTTGACGTTCCATGCTCATATTAAATCTGATTTGATAGGCTTCACTAGCATGCTTTTGTGCCAATCAGTCAAAGTACATGCATTATTTAGACTTAGATGAACAGGCCACATTCTGATGTGTTATGAACATGATTCTTGAAGCTTCGCTAAATGTTGATGGCACCTTTAGTATGGTATGCTATCAAAAGATGAACATTCAGGATTAGCATTCAATTTTCAGGATTCATAGGCAAACGCTTCGATTATGAAATTCATGGTGTTGTCCTCCATGCTGCTGAGATTTCCTTTTGCTTACAGGGTGGCTTCGCTGGATGGCAAGGTGTTTGAGGCACTTATGCTGGTTAAGGTGAATTTCCAACTATTAGCATCGAAAATAGTTGTTGGAATTTGGTTGCTGCGAAATGGATATACTCAGAATATGAATGTAAAACATAGATTATCTTTTATGCTCATTGGTTGTCACTAAAACCATTGGACTGCTTGTATCTTTATTTGTCAAAATTCTTGAATTGAAAATGGTTTACACCGTTTTAGTTTCTTGTTCACATGGGCTTTGGGTAGTTCATAATTGACATGGAACTTTTGTTATTAGTAGCTATATAAATGGGTGAATTTGGAGTGCTGCACACGTCCATTTGTATATTGTTTTATGTATGTTGGCAGTTCAACTTTGAAAGATGAGGTAGTTACTGTGATTTGATGATGTTTGTACCCATTCCTGATTGCAGAGATTGGGCCCAGATGTGCGAGAAGGGAGGAGGAGGCAGTTTAACTATATTGGTATGCTGGAGCTACTTATTAGGAAGTATATCTTACCTTTGTTATTTGTCTTTGTTCTTTTCATAGATGGTTGATTAGCGGAATTAATATTATTCTTGAAGGTTTACTTTTCTAGTTTTGGAGGAAGCAAAATATGTTTTATCGTTAGGAAAGATGAGTAGAATCATAACACTAGATATCAACGTCTCTCAAAACTTTCATATCATTCATTACTATCAAAATCAATTACTGTATATGCTAAGACAAGATATTTTATAAAGTGTGTATGTGCTTGCTTCACCACAAGAAATGACAGCTTTATTGTAGGTACATAGTGCAGCTATAGCAAAGATCCTTTCTTCTCAAGGTAAAGTATAATCAATCTAAACATTGAGTGCTCTAAAGCAATAATGAAATAAGCATAACCTTCGAAAAAGTTACTAATATCATTGCTCACTAAAAGAATTACACTTAGATTTCGCTATAATACGATATTGCTTGCATTTTCTTGTTCTATCAAGATAAGAAGTTTGTGGCAACCAGTAATGGACTTTTTTCTATACTCTTCAAGTAAACCTACACTTGAGAAACATGTACTGGATATGCGTTTTGGTTTAATGTTACAAAAATCTATATGGAAGACATGGAAACTTAATGAATCTAATCACAATATTATTAAAATTTTGAGGTAAATTAAAAGCAGTCTTACCATTTGCTTGTGCTATGAGTAAATCAAATGGTGGATTGAAACATTGCTGCAACACTCGTCTCCTTAACGATTTGGAGGTACAAGATGTTGCAAAAGAATGCTGTTGACTGTATATAACATTGACTCTGTAGATGATTTGCAAGTAATAAATAACATTTACATACATTTTAGAACTTTGAAACATATTTCAATAATTTGGCGAAATTAGGTGCTCCTAGTGATGCAAGATCCAAGCAAGCCTGAATAAAGTTTTACCTTTTGTATCCATGCGACAGTTGAAAATTGTGTCTTCAATACCATGATGTCCTGGCAATGTGCTTTTTCTTTGTGGAAATTTGGTCGGGTCTTAGCCTTTTTCTTGGTCATCCTCTTTACTATGTGGCATTTGCAATTAGTATTGAAAGTTGACGCTACACATTTTGAACCTCTAAAATTTAAGTGAATCAATTAAACCAAGGAAATTTAATATGGTCAAGTGAGTAGATATCACCTGCAGCGAATCATGCAATGCTATCTAGCTTGGTGGTAAGGGCACCCAACTACAACTACAGCTGTGTGGGTTCAAATCAATCAAAACCCGACAATGCCCACTATATATCTCAGTTAAAAAAAACAATATTGCATTGTTATTTGTTTTGTTGGATGATGCCCTTATATGAACACTTTTTATTAAAATCATACAACCTATGGATTTGAACCAGTAAGAATTCTTACGTCATGGCTTATTACACACTTATTTAGGGGGCATGCCAACTCTAGTCAAGTTGGGCAAGCTGGCCAAGTATAAGAGTAATGCTATTCTAGATGGCCTTGATATAAAATCAGGGTTGATGTGATAATACATGGTTGAACGAAATATTATTAATTGTTCAAATTATATAAAGTGATTATTTATTGAACGTGAACCTGGAAAGGAATCCGGACCAGAGAAGCCAGATCCATAGCAGTTTTATCGGTATATTCTTGTACAAAATTCTGAAAAATTATTCGTAATTTTAGTTGAAATATGTGCTCCAATTTCTGATAGAATCTCTTGGGTCTTGGTTAAATTGATTAAATATATTCTCTCATTTTAATAAATTGGTTTTAGCAAATGTACATATGCAATAATTCCATTATTAATTTTGAGCATGCACACGAGCAAAGTAACTTCTTTAATTTTCTTTGGATGGTATTTCTTTATCATGCAAAGGGGTGGGAGGAGTTTACGTTCATCTGGATTCTTACTCATTCCGGTCATTGTCCAACTATTAAGTAACTTTGATTCAATTTTACTGCATATGTCAGGAAGCCTCTTGCGAGGGGTAAAGCCTGAACTGATGGATGCTCTCATTCAGGCATCAAGAGATGGTGATGATGGCAGACTGGTTGCATTGACTGGTCAGGAGGCATTCTTGTGTGAAGATGATGGCGATGAAAATGATGAAATCACATATGAGGAAGAGGTTGACTGAATGTACTTGTAGTAGTTAGAATTGAGATTTACTTTTCCTTAATTTTTACTACAAAAGTCCAACGCGAACTTAGTAGTGCTCTGCCCTTAATCTAGGTGGTAGATTCTAATGTGTATTGTGCAATTTGTTCCTTCAGGGTTTCAATGATTATGTAGAAGTTGCTACAAGATGGCTTGATGGCCTCATTTACAAGGATCCATTCATTACGAAAGAAGTATATTCGCTGCAGTGTGTTGATTTTGATCGCCAGGTTTTTCCTTAACTTTTTAACAAAATAATACTTCAAATGCATGTTATTTCTTGGGTTTCGCAGAAATTTTTTGACCTGCTATGTCATATTTTTGGCATGTAGGCAATCTTGTTCATCATTCTTCCTCTTATACCATTTTGTTTGGCCTACACCTTTGGTAGGAACTACGGAAGCTTATTCGAAAAGTTCAATCTATTCAAGAAGGGCACACAACTGAGGAAAATGCAGATGGAACAGAAGTCAAGCTAACAAAAGCAAAGAAGCCTCTCATTCGTTTCTTACGTTCTTTAGCTAAGAAATCTCTGGCATAATAAAGTAAGCACTTCGATATTTTAAGTACATGTCCTAATGAAGTAGCCTGTATTCAAGTTATGTTTTTGCCAAGTTATTGATTCAGTTTCTTCTATTAATATTGGAAATATGTTCTTGAAAGTTTAACCCTGGTGCAAGAAAAGAATCAAAACTGTGTCAGGAATCTATTAGTACACTAAAAAATGTAACGGCTTGGAGTACTTGCTGATCACATGATAAACATGGACGTTCAGAAGACGATATGCTGCAGTATTCTATCACATTCAACCACTACCCAATTTTGCTTGGCTAGCCAATGGAGATTAGCATCTTTTTGTCTATATGTAGCAGCGATAGAATTGTTTCACTAAAGAAAAGCTTTCTGTCACGATTGATTGCATCAATTTAAAAGCTGATAATGATTTCCTTCTGCAGGACAAAATCATAAATGTAAAAGCAGTGCCACCAAGGACTATAATGGCCATGATTGTCATTGTTCAAGGCAGGGGCTTGTTAAATTATGGGCAGCAATGGCTTTCTTTTATCACTGTGACACAAACCTGCAATGGCTTTCTTTTAGCACTGTGGCACGATCCTGCAGTTGACATAACGTAATGTGGACGTCGTGGAAAAACAAAGTTGTGTTGAGTTAGACTCCGCACATGATGGCGCCTACTATGGAATCAATTCCCTTGCCAATGAAAAAACGCTTGATTCCTGACGGCGACCTAGTTGACATGCAACCATTAGTTGTGAATATGAACATTGGAAACATGACATTAGCCAATGGAATTTTGAGGATTACCAAAAAATTTTAGAAGAATTTGGGTTAGGTGAATGTTCTATGTTGTTTGAACGTGGGACAATCATTATATCTTCAGCATTGCAAAGAATCACGACATTGTTGAGCACCTAGCAAGCCTCATTCAAGGTATAGAACACATTATATAGTCATTAGGACCCAATATTGCTTACTTTGTCTTTGATTTGCCATGCTACCATCTTCTACTTGAGATGCTTTCAATAGCTGGTAGCTGTTTACAGCAACTAGTTTCCTTGATCCATACGTACTTTTTCTGCTGTTGCTTATTATTCATTTCAACCCCAAATCTAAATGTCCCAGTGTCCCAGTGAAGCTTAATAATCTAATTCAAGTGAAAGTATGTATAAAGTATACCAAGTTTTCTTTTATAAGACAGAAAATTATTGAATGCGCGGAACCTGTATGTGATTTGGGTTCATTTGGATATCACTAAATGAGCACCACATCTTTACGTACGTCACTACCTAACCCGAATTATCGTGCACAACAAATTTAAGTAACTCATCTATTTGAATAACAACCTGCCCCGACATATTCCACTGGCTATCACAACAGATAATATATAAACTTCTCTAATTATACCACTATGAGATATCTCCGCAATTATAAATATAAACTACCGTATTAATCGTTGTTAACATCACGTTGTTTATTTGCATTATCTTAACCCTGCTGCTTTTACTTCACGGTCTTGTGCTTGGTGTTAAATCCTTGAATCGTTTTTGGGATTTTTGTTCAAGAAGCAGTTTTATTTTTAATTTTATTATCCCCTGTTTGGCTTCTGTTTTTAATTCCTTTCACTGAACAGAAACTCAGTTTCGTCTCAAAGTAAACTTTGACAAATGGTTGGCGGATTCTTTTTTCTGAAGCTATGCTCGCAGATTGAACTACAGTCTATGACCAGTCTTTGTAATATGAAACCTTATCCCAAGTTTATAGAAAAAGCTAGCAGATAAAACGTGTTATGTCAACCTTTAATAACCATGATAATGACTTCTGCATAAAACAATAGATTCCTGCGTTAACAAGGATTTGTTTTTGATTGTTTGCATTCTTAGAATCTAAACAAGGCTATAGTTTGTTGATATAAAATTATAGTTACGGCTATATAATTGCCGGCAAGATTCTGACCATTAACTTTTTTCTCATTGAATGGGGATTGCATCCTAAAATCAGCTTGTTGCTCTAGAGGCAGCACTAGATTTCTATCGACATAGTGTGGAAAAAATCCTCCATTTCACATATCCACGACTAATGCCTAAAAATTCTTCTGCATTCTTCCAATATAATGCATGTTGATTTATGTTACAGCGAATAATGTGAGCAGAACTCAAAAATTTTGAAATATCTACATTAAGGCTGTATGGAGAAACCTTCATATAAGCTCAAGCTAATAGATGAAGAGTGTGTTTTAATTAGTTAAAAATGAATTTCAGAAAATTAAATTTGATGAAATTGAGTGAGTAAAAAATAAATTAAAAAATTTAATAAATTTAAAAATAGATTTAAATATAAAATAAATTTTTGTGTAATTGAAATATTTCTTCGGATTGATTCAGTCACAGCTGCACTTGATTTAAAAATATATATGTTATTGTTTGCGTACATTTCTCTCCTTTCAGAGATTTTTTTATTTTTCTTTTTGCATGATAGAAAATGATTTATTCCCTTTTCTTAATTTGTTTTAGAAAAAACATAAGAAGCTTTTATTGGTACTTGATGCAAAAAGGCTGCAAAATGAGCAGTAGCATGATGATGATCAGTTAAAGATATTTTGAAGGCTTCTTCGACTAGTTTTAATGGCGTTTAGCAAAATATTTTTTAAAAATAAATTTTTAATTTTTAATTTTTAATATATTTTTTATTTAAAATTTAAAATAAAATTTTTTATTACTTATTATTATTATTTTTTTAAATAAAAAAATTAAACTTATTTTCTAAAAAATAAAAATATTTTTTAAAAAATTTATTTTAAAAATATTTTTAAACGCTCCCTACGTAGTAGAGAGCAAAGCATTTGCAAACACAACGAAATGTAGTTATATGTGAAAGCTACGGTAATAAATGTGGAAAAGAGTATACTTTTACATTTTAAATTTTTGTAATTTGATTAAAAAAATAACTTGTTCAGTTGTTCATGAATCAAGAAATATCTGAAAATGATTTTGCATAGCTGCTTTTAGTACGAACTACGAAGTAATACTACGTTATCCATTCACCTTATGCAAGCTTTTTCCTAGTGCATTTATATGAAAAATATAATTATTTGCAGTCTATAGATTATAATCGTTTTCTTTCTTAGAGACAGCCATGTGAGATAGTTCTAGTAATACTCATTAATTGCACATGAACGAACTCCACAGCTCAAAAGAATAAGGAAACTTTTTGCTATCCGCAGGTTTTGATTCAGCAAAGGTTTCATCTTGGAGAATCTTGAAAGTATGCGTCTTGGCAACACCAGATGATATATACTGAAGTGAATTATTTGCTACGAAGCACGGGGTACAATTTGTGATAAAGTTATAAAGCGTTCCGAGTATTTTTCATTTTCCTGATATTGTGTGGATTTATTGGTAGCAAGAAGTTGCAGCTCCTTCTTACGTGTAAATTGGTGTGGCTTCTTTGATTGATCCATGGAAAAGAACAGGAATTCCAAATCATAACAACGCATTTGTTATCTCATTCTGAAAAATTCCATGTCTCTGTTTTAATTACGATGATTCTGTATGCAAGAACAGTATGCCAATTGGAATTTATAATGTGATTTCTCTTAGGGGCTTGCCTGCGTGGTGACGCGTGTAAAGGTCATTGGTGAATCTAACTTTTCTTTTTTCCTTTTGTTTTTCTTCTTGCAAATAAGAGGAAAGAACCTAAGTTAAGCAAAGATACCAGATATGTTCAATTTGTCAAACCAAAGTAGAACTCACTCTAATATTGTAAGTGTTAATTGGATCTAAATAGAACTCACTCTAAAACTCTACAGTTTCGATGTCAAAACTTTTATTAACACATACTCAGTTTGGTAATACGCAATATAAGACTAATCTAACAATCTTGCTCATATGTAGCATGCAGGGTTGAGCCAGACATATAATCTCCTTCATAACTGCAAATAGGATCGAATTTCGTATGTGATTTAATCTGATACCTTAAGCAGGTTTGAGTAGAACTTATTCTTAAATTCTAAAGCAATGAGATAGAATGTTTAAGCCTTTATTAAAACCTATCCAGTTTATCTAGAGCAATAGCTAGCAATAACGGTTTCATGCTTTAAAAATGAGCATTCTGCTACTATTCATTGCTTTGAGCTTGCTATGTAACACAAATAAACAACTTCTATTTACGAACTAACACAAAGATTCGGAAAAACAGGAAAAGAATGTTATCTGAAACAAACAAAGAAAGAAAGGGCGATGCACTTTCTTGCTTGGATAGGTTTTTTAGTGGAAAAACAGTAATGGCACGTCATCCTCCACCATGAAAGAGAGAACATAACGAGCAATCTTAGCCGGAAAAAGCTAAACTCGACGAAGATTTGAAGGCATTTGAATGAGAACTTATTATGAATACGTGGATCATGATCAGCACTCATTGTCCTTTAAATCCGGCGATCTCCATGTCACAGCTGACTCTTCTTCTCTTTTGCAACTGATCTTCTTTTTTTTTACTCCTAAATTAATTTTGTGGATGCCTACTTGCTAGGAAGGAGAAGAAACACAAACCAACTACCAACTCTTTTGACACCAAAAGCAAATTATGCTATGCTGATAAAGAAAAGGAAACAACATTAATCGTATATGAAACTTGTTAAGAAAAGTATGAGTACGAAAAATATTACTCATCACGGGCAATTGTTAATTAATATGATGAAAAATATATTCAATTTTCTTCAATCACCTTATTTAATATATATAATTATATATAGATCCTATTAAATAAGAGAAGTTCTAACAACAAAAATTCTTTTCAGGTTATACAAGTTATGGATACATTTCTTCATTTTATGAGCAACTTAAATCAAGTTAAAAAGTCAAAAACCGGTCGCTATGGATACATTTCTTCATTTTAAAGCCGATGGTTTAGTTAAGCTAACAATATAGTACGCAGTTTAGGAGGTTTTACATATGGAGTATGTTGTTTTCATATAAAATAAATTATTTTAAATATATAGAAACATTACTTGATATAATTTTTTTTTATTGAAGTCAATTATAATATAGAAAAACATATACTTTGTTAACGCAATTCTTTTTTTTAAAAAATTAGTTTCTTTTAATTTATATTTCACTGATCCAAAACGTGGCCATAATCTTGGCCAATTCATTGGGTCCCATTCTTTTTCCACCTGACTCAAGTCAGACTCAGATAGGATTAACCTGAAAGTCGTTTGACAAGTTGCTTGAATAAAATAAGGTCAAATAAGGCTGTTTTTCTTAAGGAATCAGATTCATTCATGAATTTTGAAAAGCCTGGCTGCTTCCTACAAGATTTGTTACTCGTCACAATTTTAATCTCATGTTATTGGTCGATCAATCACTTGATTATTTGTTTATATATGAAAAGCGTTAATGAAAGTTGTTCTCTGGTAAGACTTTGGTTTCTTAGCACTAGTTATCATTTTACCAAAAATGTTTAATTTTTCCTTAAACCGTTCACCTTATTTGATGACATACTACATTTCTCAAACTATTTTTTAATCATACGAAAACCCAAAACAAAAACCACACGGAAAAAACTGAACAAAAGCAGTAGCAGCACCAGTTAGCATTATCTCAACAAATATATTAGTTTTATTTATTGAATTGAGAAAGATAGATATATAAGAATAATAATGACTGTTGTTAAAATTCACCAGTTACAGATAGGAATGACAATATATGACCCGATTTAAAAACGCGATCCAAAATCGACCTATTTAATCAGAATTAGAGTTAAAAAATTTGACCTATATAAATATATGGATTAAGTTAGAATTGAACGAATTTAATCCGATTATTAAATAGGTCGATCCGAATTAATCCGAAATTGATCTATCAATCCAAATTATTATATTTTAAAGAAATAATATTTAATTTTTTCTTTCTGTATATTAAAATATTGATAATAAAATTAATCAATAATAGTAATTTATAAATTATTAAATTATATGGTATTTATAATTAATTATTATTTTTATAGTTTAGTAAAATAGTGTAGGATGAGAATTATAATATCATCGAAAATATTACTGTGTAGATATTTCTGTAATGACGAATTTGAATTTCATATAAAAATTTTTAATAAAATTTTGTTAGATAGCTATGTTTATCAAAATTTTTATCGAAATTATTAGTATATATTTATAATCATAAATTTTAGCTATCACCACATATTTTCAAAAAATAAAAATATTAAAATTATTTTGAATATTTTAAGGACCGATAAAAATATTAAATATGTACATTTTAACGGGCATTCATTATATCTTATTATTAAAAATATCATATATTTTTATTTTAATTAATTTTATAATTTCATTAAATTTTTAAAATTAAAAATTAAAAATTATAATTATTAAATATATCAGTCTGAATTTGATCCGATTATTAATAAATTAGATTATAATTAAATAATTTTGATATGTATAAATTTTTTAATTAAATTAAAATTAAATAAATTTAATATAATTATTAAATAAATTGATTCAAAAATTGAATCGTTAATCTAAATTACTATCACTAGTTACAGCTTGGGTTCATTTTATGATCTGTTTCTCCTGTTGTTGTTGCTGCTCTTGGAACTCTCCATGGCATCGGTATTGTGATCCTTTGAATAAAAAGCTACACGACAAACTTTTCAATGCAGAGATTTTATTAAATGCTATTTAAATAACAATTGTGGGACTTATTGATTTTGCTTATGTCACCATCTTGTTCTTCCTTGCTCTCTCTCTATAAATTCATCCACAATTCAGTCTCCATTCCTCTACTTCTTTAGTGCGTTAGCATTTCATTCGTTCTTTCTACTATAATCTTCTTTAACTATAATGGCAGCACTAGCAATTTCCGTTCTTATTCTTCTTCTCTCTTGTTTCTCAGGTAAAGAAGATCCTCAAACCAACTACAGATCAAAGATTTTGCATCTGTGCTTGTTGTGTTAAATTGAAAGAACAAATGAAACGGAACAAATTTAGTTAATGGTGTTTTTCTTGGTGGTTGAATTGAACAGGTAGCGTTAATGGAGCAACGTTCACGTTGAGCAACAACTGTGACTACACAATATGGCCGGGCGTTTTATCAAACGCCGGTAAAGCTTCCCTGAGCACAACCGGATTTGCTCTTCAAAAAGGTGAGTCGCGTACCCTCGACTCTCCATCTGCGTGGTCTGGCCGTATATGGGCACGAACACTCTGCTCTACCGACTCCACAACCGGAAAATTCACCTGTGCTACCGGTGAATGCGGGTCCGGAACTTTGGAGTGTTCCGGCGGTGGCGCTGCCCCACCGGCTACACTCGCTGAAATTGCTCTTGACGGAAGCGGTGGAATGGATTTTTATGATGTTAGCCTTGTTGATGGTTGCAACCTTCCAATGCTTCTTGTTCCGCAAACAAGCAATGCAAATGTATTAGCAGCCGGCTCAAGTGGGTACAATTGTAGCGCTACTGGTTGTTTGGTTGATTTGAATGGAGTATGTCCATCAGACTTGAAGGTGACTGCAGCAGGGGAAAGCGTGGCTTGTAAGAGCGCTTGCGAAGCATTCGGTTCGCCGCAGTACTGCTGCAGCGGCGCCTACGGGAACCCAAACACTTGCAAACCTTCTTCGTATTCTCAGTTCTTCAAGAACGCTTGCCCGAGGGCATACAGTTATGCGTATGATGACCCTACATCTACGTTCACCTGCGCCAAGGCTAATTATATCATCACCTTCTGCCCCAGCACAACAACGTAACTATACTCAAATCTCAACTTTTTTTTTTTCTTCAAATTTTGGTAATTTACGACATGTTTTAATTTCTTGAAGTTCAACTTCATA
Organism: Acanthochlamys bracteata; assembly: GCA_019914995.1. Classification (NCBI taxonomy): domain Eukaryota; kingdom Viridiplantae; phylum Streptophyta; class Magnoliopsida; order Pandanales; family Velloziaceae; genus Acanthochlamys; species Acanthochlamys bracteata. Next base: position 4,845,769 of record CM034126.1, read on the forward strand.
TGACACTGAATTTTGGTAGATTGAAACAACTTACACTGAGCACTTGGAGGAGATGAATTTGGGGAGGATTTCATGTGACTGAGATTCTTGGTTGTTTAGGAGAGAGGGGGATGTGGAGATTATTTATTTATTTATTTCTGGTTCCTTGTAAGTAAGGAGAGTTCCAAGAGTGGACCAGACACTTTGTCTGATTCCAACAAAAATAGTAGGAACATCCATGTGACAGAACCATCCTTATCCAATCAGTGTTCTATGTCAAGCTTCAACCAACGGTTATAGTTCTGATGCAAACTTGTTTGTTCTGTTCAATAACATAGAACCAAACCTGAATAAGCAGGCATAACTAATATAGATTGCGTCCAAGTAAACTTAGCACCTACTGCTTGATTTTCTTTGCTGTGTTTTTGTTAGTTTGTTGCGGAATTAATCCAGATTTGTTTGATTGCCGGAAGTGGTAGTGAAGGCTGCACTGCAAATTTTTTTGTTTTTTAGCTGTACTACACTACACTGCATTGCACTACACATTCAAGTTATTTCCACCCCCAAAACCAAATAGAGACCAGTGAGCATGGATTTGTTTGGTGCTGCGTTAGTGATGAACGTCAAAAGATACGATATGGACGTCATGCAGTCGTTAACGTGTTAACATCATATGTGCACTCAATTGGGTCACTACATATAATAGCACATATCTAGCCTGCTGACTGATTAACTAATTCCTACTTATGTATGATTACTGCTAGCATCATCATCTAAGGCGAAGAAACAACAGCGAGTTGTGGATTTATTCCTTAGGTGATAATTCGCTACTAGCTTGGACTTGTCGTCTGTGACTTCAAATGAATTAGCAAGACCAAGTATATGTTAATCCTATTTCTTAGGACATCGTGCATGTCTCCAGTAAGAAATTATTTCTCAGACTAGTGTTACAGTGAAATTGTTGGCCTGATGGAACTTTTACTAGCATTTTCAGGAGAGGTGCCTCAAATTACCACCGCCCTTAGCTTAAACATCTGTTGCATCACCTAGACTAGCTCAGTTCCTGCACCCCCTAGTTGGAACCTATTATCGTTTTTCAGGCAGACTAGGTTGATCTGGTAATTATTAGATAAACTGTTTACATAGATTGTGATAGTCAGAGTGTCACCCATTGAAAGTTGAACATATTTCAATGCTGTCTAATACGTATTCCTTGTTGTGATGTATTTCAGGCAGAAATCATCAGGAGGACAGAACCCAGTGGCTGCAGGTGTACCACTGACAAATGATGGGATGGTATTCCTTAGTGGTGATGAGGCAAGCGCCGCCATGCCCCCGAGTTCAACAATCGCCATGCTTTTCATTTTCACTTCAGTGTCATGGCTGACACTGCTCTTGTTTCAAAACAACCCCTTTTGAAAAACCGCCATACAGATAAACCATCAGTGACAAAAAACGAACGGAGCTTGAGGCTAATGCATCTGATGCAACCAAACATAATTCATATGCTTGATGATGTATGGCTATGCCATGGATAGCGACTTGAGTTGCAGAGCGGTCACCATTTGCTGCTGCCCCCCACTACTGGTCATCCACTAATGTTTTGCCAGCACATATTTGTCATATTAGCTTGGAAGATTCTTCTGTCGACCCCACTCTGACATGGACACAACACCTTCAGCTGGCTTCTACTTTAGTATTAGATTTTCTTCGTACATACAGAAACGCATTTGCAATATATTAGCAATTTCAGATACATTATGTTATTGGGTAATTGGTTGGGGCATTTTATTTGATTAATATCCACATTAAAACAGGAGACTGATTTGCATTAGAAATTGGAGGAAGTGGCACCTGAGCGAGGGCTTAAGATTGACCTGTTATCAGTTTTTTATAACTAATGTCACGAATTAAGAGATCCATATTTGAAAATTTTGTCGTTGTTTAATTTGCGTAGGTATTGTGGCTTCGGGACCAAAGTTCTTTGGATGACGAGAGGCATTGAGATTGTATAAATATTAAATTGCTCATTGTTTAGACATGAATGAATTCTTATGTTGTAGTTAGGCGTGATTAATTTGTTTTTTTTTTATCGGGTTGTGATCGAGATATTTGGTTATGTGGACCAACTCAGAATCTGTTCCCTTTCTTACTCACTTCATCTTTTCTGTATAATAGAGTTGAAGAAGAAAGAAGAATTGCAGTAGTGGATGTCCTACGAAAATATACACGAGTTTAAATTGATCAATCGTTCCGCTCTGATTTGGTAAATAGGAAGTAGTACGGGGGAAGAAAAAAAAAGTCCAGAACATGAATAGTTGCATGATCTGCATATTCAAGAAAGTATATCTGCTAAAACAAAACACAATGCATTATAGCGCAGAACTAGAATCAAATGATGAACTTGGCTTCCCAACTGCCATTAAGGATTTTGTTCGACGTAATAATTTAAACATATATAAACCATGCACTTATAATTAATTAAAAGATGTGGTGGATCTCATTCTTATCCAAATACTGACTTGGATACCTCAGAAGTAGTAGTAGCAGTAGCTGCACAATTTTATTCGGGCGCAATTGATAGATCAGTGAAATAATAAACAACGTATGCGATGCACCTTGTTGTTTTGTTTAATATTTGAACTAGTTTTTCGCATCCTGGTTTTGCGCACTTTGGACCATTTTGCTCTTTGTGCTCGTACTTGGTAACTTAGATTATCCTAACACGTACAACCTACAGGTGAAGATTGGTATTATGGGTTTAAATTTTTGAAAGAAGTATAACTAAACAAGGACTCGGTAATATAATAATTTGTAGGGATGATACCTTCACAACTCTTAGAACACTGGATATATATAGTCAAGAAAGAATTTCAAATTCATGTTATGTACCTAGAGCGCGTATGGAAGAGCTTTTCAAAAACTATTTTTCAATTTTTTTTATTTTATATTTTTTAATATATATTTTATAAATATATATAAAATTTATTTAAAAATTTAGAAAGTGTAAAAAAATTCTATGGAGTGAGATCTTTTTATTGCATAACTTTATTATTTGTTTGGAAGTAAAAAAAATAGAACTCGTTCCTCAAAAAAAAATAAAAAAACTTTCCATTTTAAAAAAATTTTATTTTATAATTACTTCCAAACGCGTCCTAGTCTTGTGCACATCTTTCTGCCAAACTACAACCTTAAGAAATTTGACAAAGCTTTGAAAACACATCTAATAGTATGCATTTTATTCTTTTATTCCCTTGGGTCATGCCTAATGGCCTAATTTGTATCACTTTATAAAAACAAATCCTACTCATTCCCGCCTCAACTCACAAAGTCTAAGAAACTTTTCAAGGCTAATTAACTAGCCATTGCAACAAGCCTAATATTGGATGGTACAAAACATTGCCTAAAAGTTGGTCACTCCTTTTTTTTTTTATTGCTTGTTGTCAATGATATATAATGTTATAATGATATTAGTGAGCATATAATATCATATGTTTTTGCAATGATATGGTCACTACTCTCAAATTCTGGTTATACATTCGAATTGCCAATTTTGATTGAGTTTAATTAGGGTGACAACATATAAAACACACCAATTGTTAGTTTGGATGTAAGTGGCTGTGGCATTTGAGGTAGCTAGAAGATCAATCTAATTAACCTAATATGTCTCTTCTAAGTTTCAATTTCAATCATTCTCACAAAGAATGTATGTGCCTATGCCTGGTCGTTCAAAAGTTGAGCTTTGCTTGAACTCTTATTTAAAAATTATAAAAGAACTAATTTTCCGAAGGACGTAAAGCTTAAGTGGAACTCTTTTATAATTCGAACTAAGCAGTGAAGTCAGAACCCTCAACTACCACTTGAAAACATGCCATGTATATAACTGCATCTCTAAGTTTTGCTCTTAGTTCTCAACACTAGAAATACACTGGAATGCCTTTACTCTAGCTAGTTGCTAAAACATTATGCAATGTGGATTTTGACAAATGCAGAAGTGCTGCAGATTAACAGGACATTACGAAAGTCATACGTGCTTTCTGCTCTTGTTGCAGCTTGTATATATTGTAGTTCTGCATGGACTTTGCATCAAGAACGATCAACGTAGTGAGCAATGACCGCCAAGTCCAAAGCATTAATTTCTTTTCAGGAAGTGGAAGAACTTAACTGATCAGAGTGATCTATTATGTGGATCCACATATATAGAAGATTCCTGTTGTTATATTCATGCCTTAAGTATGTAACTTCAAAAGTTGATTATGTCAAAAGTTGATACATTGAATGGATCATTGTGTGCGTGCTCTTTTTCGTTGTTACTTTTCAGGATCTTGGTAGACACTGTAGATGGGAATTGAATAAAACTTAACCTCATACGCTAGCTCAAAAAAAAAAAAACGTGTCAAAATTTATACGAACAGCTACTCAGCTTCGTAAATAAATAATATGAAATAATTCAATATACACAAGTCCTATTTCACATTATTATGTCCTAAGCATCATCGAACATATACTCACACATGGATTAGTTTGAAATTCAAAATAAGGTCTGAATGCGAAAGAAAATCCTTTATTTCGTAGCATGATCCTCTAATTAACCTATCTGCCGATGGGTTGAACCATCATCATTGTTTTTGCTGTTGTTGTTATATTGTTATATTGTTAAGTATCCGTAGATGTATACATAAATTGAAAGCCAGTGAATTCAAAGGGATAATGAAATTGACCGAAACTTAGATTATAAGTAGAACCGCTTAAAGAATAATTTAATATAGTTGGAAAAAGTGGGATTGACTGAGCGTTTCACGGATGTTTTTTTTTAACTTTTTATTTCATATTTTTTAATATATATTTTATAAATATTTTAAAAAATTATTTAAAATTTAAAAAATATAAAAATAATTTTAAAAAATTTTACGTAATAAAATTTTTTTATTACATATTTTTATATTTAAAATAAAAAAATAAAATTTATTTTAAAAAAATAAAAATATTTTTTATTTTAAAAAAACTTTATTTTATTTGTATTCTCAAACGCCTTCTAAAATTTAGTTACCACAAAATTTTAGCTAGTAAAAGGAGTGTTCCCCCGTCAATTAAAACACTCGTACGTTGAATGTTAGGTGGTTGAACTGAGACGCTTAAATTTCAAAATAATCTTTGTGAATTCAAAATGGTGATTTCCTGGACGAGACGCTACTACCTCTTTTGTTCTCTTTGAGAGTAAAACAGGTAGACTGGTAGAGGATGTTCTTCTAACCGCGTTATTCAGAAAGTGATGAATTTCGCCTCTTCAAAGTGGAATGCAAAATGACACATTGAGCTAGGCTGTGGTGATGAATGATGAAGTTTCATAAGCCCAAATGGCTAGCAAATGAACAACAGCCGTCGATCACCACCAAATGGCTAGCAAAATTGAATGATTATCTGAAAAATGCATGGAAGCCCGGTAATCGAAATTGTATGTACTGATTTCAAAAGTAAAAGGAGTCTAGAACAAAAATTATATCTAGACTTAATGGAGCAATTGCATCTCGTAGTTGTCAGTCCTACTAGGTTACAATCGGAACCGAATTCTGCTACTTATAATCTTAAAACATTTCTTTCATAAATATCTAACAAAAATAAAGCTTGGAATCAGCCCAGTATCAGAAATGTGTGCCTAAAAATTATCAACATCTCTTATCCGGTAAAAAAAGAGGCCAACTCACATCAATTACAACTCATCCTTGGCAGAGGAATGTTCAACCTCATCCTTGGTAGCATCGGTGTCAGCTCCTTTGGATGAAGTTGATTCCGTCTCTTCAACCTCAGGTTCCTCTACATCATCCTCCTCTTCTACTGTAGCATCTGGACTGATGTTCAGGCTGCTCTTGACAGAACTGTATATACTTGTTGCATACTCCTTTGGATCATTCAACAGGAAGCCACTCTCCATAAGAGCTGTCTGGTATATCAGCTTTGCAGTTTGCTTGATACTTTCATCCTACAAGAAACAACCAAATAATAAAGATGCTAGCAAAGCAAAAAAAGAAATATGCTGGCAGAAAAAGTGCCACTACGCCTTTAGGTATCCAAATGAAAAAGAAAACAGGAAGAAAGCAGCAACCAAAATAAATACCTGAGGATCCTTAGCAACTCTTTCACGAAGTTCCTTAATAATAGGATGTCTTGGGTTGATCTCAAGCACCCTCTTGCCACGCATATAAGCCTGTTTGCTTGCATCGGATAGAGTCTGGGACTGCATAATCTTCTCCATGTTTGCACTCCACCCGTACTTGGAAGTGACTACAACGCAAGGCGTGTTGTCCAAGCGGTTGCTGATCTTTACAGAATCAACATTTTCACTTGAAAGAGTTTCCTTCCACCAGTTAGTAAGCTCCTTAAAAGATTCCTTAAGGTCTTTAATCTTGGAGTCTTTTCCAAGTTTAAGACCCTCCTTTGAAACATTCTGGAATTTTTTGTCCTCGTAGTCCATCAGGTACTGCATCAGATACTCATCAACTGGATCCGTGAAAAATATTACCTGCATCATTAAATTTTGTCTATTAGCTACAAATAGACTCATAGCACAAAAAACATTCTTTTACCAGAATTTGAAATGAGGGTATCATTACATTTATTAATCAAGGTTTGACATTATGGATATATACCTCATAATCCTTCTTAACAAGCCTCTCAAGAAACGGTGACTTCTCTAGCTGCTCCTTGCTGGTTCCAGTCAAATAGAAAATATCCTTTTGCCCAGACTTCATTCTAGAGATGTACTTATCCAGTGATGTGAGCTTGCCATCAGATTTGGTACTGCATTCCAAGAAGAAGCAAATGCTATTAGAAAAGAATCTTGAACTTCAAAGCTAGCATTATGAAGTAGACGAAATCACAGGAAAAGACGAGATAAAAAGTGGTAGAGAAATACGTTTCAAATCTGAGAAGCTTAGCCAGACGATTTCTATTCTGTGCATCCTCAATAATACCAAGCTTTATGGACTTCCCAAACTCATTCCAGAACTTGGTGTATAATCCGTTCTTTTGATTGTCTTCACTTGCATCCTCTGTTACATATCATATAATATTGGTTAGAAAGATCGAAGTCCAAAGAAGTATCCAGATGGATAATTAAATGAAATTGCTTTGCTGTACATACCTATCTTGTCCTTGTCAGACTCATCAGGATCCTCATCGGCAATTTTTCTGATCATATCAAGAGCCTTCCTTATCAATTTCTTCTTAATTGTCTTCAGACTACTATGCTGTTGAAGCATCTCTCTTGAAACATTGAGTGGAAGTGTGTCGGAGTCAACCAGACCCTAGAAGAAAATTTCTTAGGTTCATTTTCTATGCAAACCATGCACCATGATCACTGCTAGCAGCTAAGCATAAACATTTCATACCCTCAAAAAGCTCAAGTACTTGGGAAGAAGTTCATCGAATTCATCAGAAATGAAAACCCGTCTGACATACAGTTTCAAGTTTGACTTGTTACTGTTGTAGTAACTTTCATAGAGATCATGTGGTGCCTTAGGAGGAACAAATAATACAGCCTTGAATTCCACGTCACCCTCAGCAGTAAAGTGGCTCCAAGACATTGGCTTTTCATCACCAAAATCCTGGATACAAAAGAAAATAGTCATAAGTAGGCAATACAGATGCAAGTTTTCCCACAGCCTTCTCTACCAGCAAACGTAACAGTATCATACCTTAGCAAGAGAGTGGTAGAATTTGATATACTCCTCATCAGTAACATCCTTGGGACTGCGAAGCCAAATTGCCTTAACATCATTCAAAAGCTCCCACTCATAAGTTGTTTCCTTAATTGTCTTTGTCTTGGGCTTTTCTTCTGCATCCTCTTCTTCTGCTTCTTCCTCTTCAGAAGATGGGGATTCAGCTCCTAGTAATACAGAATATCTTGTGAGTACACTTGTTATTTCAACCTTTTTCACAATAAAGCTAAATTTGTATATAAATGAAATAAATAAGGGCCTGTTTGGCAAGGTGTGGTTTTGAAAACAATTCTATGGCTTTCATCTAGTACAATGGTATCTTAAATACTCTGGTGGTAAAGTACCAAACCAATGTTTGGCATGGTTACAAAAATATATGATATAATTGGCCTAATACTATGACATTTAATTCATAAGGGGAGGGGTCTGTTCTTTGTTTACCATAGCATAAAACCATAGGGGTTAACCGCTTTAACATCTTTCGCCTGACGTCTTCTAATAAATACTTCCTTCATTGATATTGTTTTACTAAAAAACTAGTTTTACTTTGCATCAATACCATTGCTTTGTAGCGAAGGTACTTCCATATATATCGTGGTATTTGAGAAAACACACCATTGTATCTTAGTTCAGTTCCCCTACTATTTCAAAGCTGCAGCACAAAATTTTACCAACTTCCCAAGCATGCCCTAAATAATGAAACTACTGCAAGCCAATACCTTTCTCCTCCTCATCAGTGTATTCATCTCCATCAGCTGCAACTTCAACATCAACCTCTTTGCTAGCCCAAAGGTATATCGGGAAGTTGATAAATTCAGAATACTTCTTCACCAAATCCTAAACAACAACCTAGAACATTAGTGCCAGCAGAAAACTGCCTACATATAAATTGCTCATACTTTAATTAGTCTTATAGTAAATTGGACAAAACTTAGCAGTACAATAGCAACAAAGCATCCTATCTCTACAATGTTTATAAGCTACACATGTCGATTCACCATATACAAACAACGCCAAGAACATACTTCATATACAACTCCCAGAATCTCCACTACAATTAGTGTTTTGACCTAGGGGGTTCCATTCAGATAAATACTCATCCTACATTTGTACATGTCAAAGTTTTAAGTGATCATGGTCAATCCTGACATAAATCCTCTTGACTTTGAAGCAGTTATAAATGGCATATTAATTTAAAAGAAAATTCTTTTCCATACCTTTAGTTTGTTTTCATCAAGGTATTCCTGGGCTTCATCCCTCAAATGCAAACGGATCTCTGTTCCACGTCCCAAGGGCTCATTCCAAGTATCCTCAGATATAGCAAAAGCTCCATCCGCCTTAGATTCCCATACATATCTGAAGACCCAATGCAATTTCTAAGCAATGAATGCAAACAAGGTAGAAATTGAACTCTTTACAATCTCCAACTGGCAAGCTAGAATAACTCACTGTTTGTTATCACTGTGTTTGCTAATGACTTCAACATAGTCAGCAACCAAGTACACAGAGTAGAATCCCACACCAAACTGCCCAATAAGGTTCAGGTCACCGCCTGTCTGCATCTTCTCCACAAAAGCTGTATACAGGTACACAGATACATGTTTTGTTGTACGACAGCTTAAATTTATATTATTGAAAGAGTGAGTATCCATCATTTCAAATACGGCCTAAAGTGATGATGAATAATACCTGAAGTTCCAGACTTAGCAATGGTACCCAAGTTCTTGATAAGGTCCTCCTTTGTCATACCAATACCACGATCTCTAATTGAGAGGATCTTCTTCTCCTTATCCAATTTGATCTACATCCATATACCAACAAATTTCATTAATAATTAAGCTCCGCGACAAGTACACTAATAAGATTACTATACAAACAGCACTGACCATGATCTCAAGCTTCGCATTATCACCCTCTCCCAAGACCTCCTTGTCAGTGAGTGAAAGGAACCTGATCTTATCTAAAGCCTACAAACCAGATAAAATAGTCAAAACACAACAAAATTGCATTCCTCAACTAACACGAACAAGAAATTTTGAACAGAGAATGATACGAAGCAATACATCAGAGGCATTGGAGATAAGCTCCCTGAGGAATATATCCTTGTTACTGTAGAGGGAGTTAATAATAATGTCCATTAGCCTTGAAACCTCAGCCTGGAACTCAAACTTCTCCGCATTGCTCCTGAGCGTCTTCCTCGACATGGACTCCATTTCTCTATAACCGATCACAAGAACCAAAAAATTTCATAAATCTCAGAAACATAAAAACCAACAACCTATTATCAATTCGACAAACCTCTTAGCGACATCGGCATCAGTTGATAAACCACCATGGATACCAGATATCTTCTCCTCGACCTTGGGCAGATCAACAAGCTCATCACTTTCTTCAGCGTTCGCTTGTAGCTTAACACGGCCTAGAAAACACAAAACATCATCAGATCCATATCTAGAAACAAAATCCAACAGAGATCGATTAGTTCGGCTAAGAAAAACAACCGATCGATTGCAAATTTGAGGGACGATTACCTCCGTCAGGTATTGCAGAGAGAAGAATAAGAGCAAGAAGGAGGGCGGGAGGAATCGACCATCTCCGCATTGTTGCAGCGTTGTTCGAGAATATTCGAACGAGAGTCAAGACTCAGTGCAGAACAGAGATCTGGGAATGTAAACTGGAGCTATTTATAGAAATCCAAGTCGAGTGGACGAAAGACCGGGATCGAAAGAGCATACGGGGCCGCGTGACGTGGAGATCAAGTGCGATGATGCCAGCGTGGAGGATCCGACGGATATTAAAAGAGGATAATGATGTGGCAACATTTCAGTGGTTTGGTTCAGTTCTGTGACGTGGAGAAAAGCGGCGAGAGCTGGTTTGGTGCAGTCTGTAAGATGGAAGTGAAATTGACCAACGAAGACAAATTAACTCTCAACTAGTTTTGGAAACAACGAAGTGAAATTGGCTAAATCAATTTTTTCCTCCAATGTATCTATATTTTTCATATTTTTCAAATATAGTTAAGAAAATTTATATCAATTTAAAAATATATTTGATAAAAGAGCTTAGATAAATTTTTTTATTGACACTTAATAAATTTTTATAATTATTTGTTATTTCATTTAGACTTTTTTTGAATGACTTATATATGTATATTATAATTTATTTTTGATAATTTGTTTTCAAACAAAATAAAATAGTTCTAAGTTGAACAAATTGCTTATGGTAAGACTAGTGTTACGAGTGGTTAGTTAAAAGAATCACCTACAAACATTTATTTTACTGTGAAAATCTGGACTTGGAAATCTTCGAAAACAAGGCAAAGCAAGAATCATGCAAATTACGTTCAAGTATTGGTTTCTTATTTTGTTGGACAGGCAGGTTAGACTTGGTTCTTTGAAATAATTTGTCGTGTTATTAGTAGTATCAAATGAACATATCATTTTATCCTTTTAATCAAGTGCTGCACATAATAAGCTGCGTTAAAAGTATTTAAGATTCTAAATTTCAGTTTTATTTCGTGAAAAGTAAAAAATATATTTGGACATAAAAGGTCATGATTTTTCTTCTTTTTTGGTTTGGAAGTACCTAGCCTAGCAATTTTATATTTGTTTACAAAAGAAAATTTTTAATTTCGTTTAGTTACACAATAGAAAATATTTTTCAAACAGTCTCGTTCCCTCTCTTTCTCTCTCTCTTCATGGATCTGTTGTCCCGCGCCTGTGCCGACGATGATGATGAAAAAGACCGTGACAACAGCAATGGGCGACCCTCCCATTTGACTAAAAGGCTCCGGTTACAACAAAACTATTACCACCCTTACCCGGCCGCCGCTGCTAACTCGACTGCTCGTCACTCAGCCGTCTACGCTGCCCTCGGTCTTCCCGTCTTCATCTTGTTTTCCTTCTCTGATTTATTTCTTTCTCTCACCTTTTCGTTTTTGTCTGATTACTGCTGTAGTTCTATCTCTTTTAGCAGGACTAACCTAATCGAACCGAATTTCTACTTTTGGGCTTGTTGTATTTAAGGAATTTTTTTTGGTTCGATGAGTGACCGAGAATGGGTAGCGAGTTTTCATAGCATTTCGTTGCTTTTAAGGTTAAGTTCATTATAGCAGAAACGATTTTAGATTTTAGTAGTGTTATTATAATAATTACAATCTGTGCTGCTGCTAAAGGTTGCGTTACATAGTAAGCTGTCTAAAATTCATAGAGACGTGAAAATATAGCAATTTTGAATTTTGAAATCTGTTTTTTTTTTAAAAAGCATACTAAGAATTGTGATAACAAATTTGAAATCTTTTCTTTTCCCCTTCTTTGTATAGTTTGTAACTGATATTTTCAATATGATTTCCTCTTTGTTTCAGTTGTTGGCTCCATCTCTGGTTCTGACCTGCCACATGATATAGCGGTTTCCTTGAAGCTTAGGCAAAAGTACATGCAAATTGAGGTAAAGCTTATGCACATGCCCTGTTTCTTAAGTGGTCATCGGAAAGCTGTAAATTCCATCCGTTGGTCTCGTAGTCATGGTTAGTTGAAAGCACTTGGCAAGTCAATTATACTATGTTTTCGAAGGTTACTATTTTTTTTATAGTAAATAACAAGCTTGTTTTATCATTTATTGAGCATTCGAGAAGTTTACAGATTTTGAAAGAATTTGATGCTATATTAATTTACAAGCAGTTCCCTCTTAGAAATTTAGAGAGAGAGTTCAGAAATGTCCCGGTGTACATCTTCATTCATTAGATTTATTCCCTCCACATTTGCCATTGTGCATTTCAAGAGAAGACATCTTCTATATCTTGGTGAGTTTGCTTGCTCTTAGTACCTAAACTTCCAATTTTCAGGCAGTCTCTACTTGTATTTGACGAAGTACGCAAACTATGTTGTGGGATACATTGAGCATGCTTATAGAATTGGACAGAAGCTGAATTTGATTGTAGATTTGAGAAGCTTTATAACAATTCTGTAGCTTCCTGTGTAATAGGTTCTGGATGTTCATTTTAATTAATAGATTAAATAAACATAATAGAGAGCAATTACTATGATGGCATGTATAGAGAAAGCTAAGATATTCTGGTTCTGAGAACTTCAGGAGAATCTAGAAATCAAGATTTAGGTAATCTTGTTCCTGCTCACTTGCATGTTATGATGTTTGGACTATTGATGTTGTTAGCAACTTTGAAGTGGACAATTAGAACTTTTTGGTTATTGGTGTAGGCAGTTTCTGTTGATTAATTTGCAGCTTCTTGCTTCTGCAGCAGCGGATGAAACTATTCATCTGTGGAATGTTTGGAGCAGTCAGAAAGTAGGAAGACTTTTCAGAAGCAGCTACAGTAAAGACCATGCAGTGGTCTCAAGAAGGGTTGAATTTGTTATCTTGTTGATATGATTGTTCGTCGAGGTTGCTTGATGTTGAGAAGGGCATGGAAAGACAGCAATTTAAAGAGGATCAAATTGTTGAGGCGACTAAGTTCCATCCAAGGGAATCCCAACATATTTTTCTGGTTCGAAGGGATTTCTTGACTCTGTGACATCAGAGTTGGAAGGGTGGTTAATGAAATTTGCGGAGATTTTGGTCCCATTCTTGATGTGGAGTTTAACCCTGATGAAAAACATTTGATTTCTTCGGGTGACACTACAAAGAGCAACACTAGTGAAAACTCCATTCTCTGGGATATTTTCCATCAGATTCCTCTCTGTAATCACATTAGTTTGACGTTTGAATATGATGCGCTGTAATGTATAAGGATTGGTTTCCATCATATAGAATCATACATAGTTGTCCATGGAATCCTTGAAACTCTGTTCATTACACTGCCGTATGTTTCTTCTGTTTATTTTTCGCAATGTCAGACTCTCAACATATAACATTGACCTTTTGGCATTATCGGTTTAGAAAAAAGTTTCCTCAGTCCTAAATGTATCTGTTAATTTGTGATTCCATTGCCTGTGTCAGGTTTATGCAGAAGCCTACAATTGCCTGTGTGTCAGGTACCATCCATCTGGTGTCTCCTTCATTACAATCCAACATCAACTATACTGCAATATCTCAGCCAGCCTCCTTTCAAGTTATACTGCAATATCTCAGCTCAGCCTCTTTTCAAGTTAGGTTTGAGGGTTCCCAATTTCAATTTGGATGGAGAGGAATTTGCCTTTAGCTCCTCAGATGGTTTCATATGTTTTTACAGATCATCGGAGGTTCTAAGGAAGGTAAACATTTTTGAGCAACTGTGTGTCGATCTTGCTTTCCATCATGTGATGCCCATTGTTATAGCATTTTGTAGCTGGAGCAGAGAGAGATGATTTTCAGTGAAATTAGTTACTTTGTTTGTTTTTTTTTTTTTGGGGGAGTACTAGAAACCTATCCTTGCCCTCTTGTGTGCAAGTGCAATCTTCATCAATTATTGTGGTGATATGTACATGTCTTCAAGTTACAAAGTGTTGCAGTCATGAGAGCATAGGAGTCTTTTCAGTTCACCGGTCGGGTCACTATCCTGACATTAACATGCAATATGAATCATCAGGTCATTAACTTGAGTTTCATTGCAGGATTCTATTTGCATTTAAGCTCTTTTCCTCATTGAAAGCTCAGACAACTCAGAAATTGCTTGATGAAAATGAATGAACATTTATTTCTCACAGGTAGTTGTTATTAAATTACTATTCATTACAAGTAATTAATCTATCACTAATTAAGAAATTAAATGATTGTAACTTTGTTATTATGATAATTTTAGTCGCAAAAATTAATTATCAATTAATTATTGATTTATGCATTAATCCAAACAGTTGTTTATAGTTAAAATTGTAAGAAAAATAGTATTTTTCTTAATGAACCTAAAAATTTTACCTCCAACAACTTCACTAACAAAAAAAAGTGAAATAATAATAATAATCAACTGGATTGCCACTAATTATATTTCTGTCTGGAATCTTAAGAAAGAGTAAAACATAACTCCACCTGTCAACTCTCTGCTGTAGAGAGAGAGAGAAAGAGAGACACTGATTATAGAGAGCTCTTTCTCGCCGCCGCTTGCATCTGAGCAAACCAAAACCATGCTCTCCACCATTACCTGATCATGATCAACACCAACGACAACAACTCTTCTTCTCTACTGTTGTGTTTGCTTCTTCTTCTTCTGCTACTGCTTGTTTCGTTCCCTCTTCCGTCCACTGCCCTCGTCCGTCTTCGTGGCCCCTCCTTCTCTTTCTCTTTCCTCGACGCTCCTGCTCGCTTCGGTACTTCTCTTAACTTCTGTTATTTGACAATTTTCAGTCGAATTTCTAGTGAATTTTTCGTTTGATGATGTGTTGGGTTTTTTTTTATTCAGCATTGCCGATTGAAGGAAAAGGGATCTGTGGATCGCTGTGGGTAGCAAACCCAATA
Organism: Acanthochlamys bracteata; assembly: GCA_019914995.1. Classification (NCBI taxonomy): domain Eukaryota; kingdom Viridiplantae; phylum Streptophyta; class Magnoliopsida; order Pandanales; family Velloziaceae; genus Acanthochlamys; species Acanthochlamys bracteata. The sequence continues at coordinate 4,860,852 of CM034126.1, forward strand.
GACGCTTGCTTGGCGCTGCACAACAACGTTACTGCCGGTAGCTTTGTTCTTGTTTCGCGTGGTGTTTGTAGTTTCGAGGAAAAAGTTAGAATTGCGCAGGAGGCAGGTTTTGAAGCTGCTATTGTCTATGATGACCAGGAGAAGAATGGGCTCTATTCAAGTGAGTAATTTATTACTGTGAGAGGTGTGGTACTGTTTTAGTCCAGTGATTTGTTTAATTTAAATGTTGCTCAAATTGTGCACCTGATCGACTTCGAGTTTGATCTTGATGGTGTCAGAAAAGCAGATAGTTTATGATTTTTGTCTGGTTGCATTAAGCTAGACTTCTGATTGAAGTGGTAGATGGAGTGTTACAACTCCAAGTTGATGAGAGAGGTTAAGAATGTTGAAAAAAAATTAATATAGCTATGGCAAATAGGCGGAACTTATCAAAAGGCGATATATGTTGAGTCCATAAGAATGTAATAAATTGGAAATAGTTAGATATCTCAACTTGCAAAAGTGATTGAACAGTAATGAGAACAGATCGAAAGCAAAAGAATCAAGTTTTTTTTATGATTCAAAATTGGACCTATTGGTACTGGTGTGTTGTGGTGAGTTGTGGAAGTGTTCACTTTCAGGATCTTGCACACGTTAGAGCAATTCTGGTGGCATTTTAGAGCAAACTAGGTGTCTTTAGATTTTCAGTCATGTTCAGGTTATCGTGGATTGTAGTTATAAGTGAGGACAATGGGTGGACATCTGGTTCTAAATTTGACTTGGTTTATAACAAAGCAGAATTGTGAAAGGTCTATTATTTACTATCTTGATACTGACATCTTGATTGTTATTGCCCTTCACCAAAGCCGTATATCTTAAGAGGTGCTCCCTCATATTGGAACTATTCTATCCAACTCTAGACTGGGTACAAAATATAATCTGTGTCATTAATGGTTGACACGGTTGACTCCATGCTTTCTTTGATGAAGTGATTGGTGACTCTGATGACATTCATATACATGCGGTTTTTGTTTCGAAGATGGCTGGTGAAACTCTAAAGAAATTTGCTCAAGGTGAAGAAGGAGAATGTTGCATAGGCCCTTCTACCGATGAAACAACTGATACAGTCCTAGTAATTTCATTTGTCTCTCTCATCGTCATAGTTTCAGTGCTAGCAGCATGTCTTTTTGCTCGAAACTGTCGACTTATCCGAAATGGTGCCCGTAATCGTCCCTCTAGCATTAACAAACAAGTAGTCGATGTTCTTCCTTGCTTCACATTCAAGGCTGCCTATGTAAATGGCAAGCACACCACAGAGACCTGTGCAATTTGTCTCGAAGACTATAAAGATGGAGAAAGGCTTAGAGTTCTTCCTTGTTTGCATGGTAAGTGAGCTAAATCAGTACGAAAGTGCTATGTGGCTTTGCTAATTCTCATTTCCCCCCTGATAATTGCGTTTAAACATCTGATCAACAAACCTACCATCTGATCAAAACTTGAGTTTTATTTGATTGGAGAGGTTCTTTTTTGGGGTAACCTTTGTTGGAAAGTGAGTACTTGTCAACTACAAACCTTACCGGCATCCTTCAATAGGCCTATGCTTGGTTGTACTAGTTTGTGAAACCATATCTTTGAGTAACTTATTAGTTTTATATATGCTTGGCGGTCTTTTCATTCCTGCACAATTTGCCATAATCATATTCATCTGAACTTTGGATTTGCAATACATGCTAGGGCGTTCAATTGTATTATAATTTATATTATGCTTTTGGAAGCATCAGTTCTGTGGGGATCTGCTAAATCCCAAGTTCGTTTTCTTCAAATTCAATGATCTTTCCTCAATATTTTACCTGGCATATGCAGTCATGTTGACTAATAGGCTTTTCTTTGCAGATTTCCATATTCTTTGTGTAGACTCCTGGCTGACAAAGTGGGGGACATTTTGTCCAATATGTAAGCGTGAGACGATGTCTACAGAATAGATCTTTGGGTAATGGATAAGTTCTCTACAAGCCTGAACTTAGCATTTTGAAGTTCGACACTCCTGCGACCAGATCCTTCTGTAATTTTTGTACAGCATGTTCTTGTCAGATTGGCTTTGCTAATGGTTGGCTTTAATTGAGGATCATCCTGCCTTTTTCCTAAAACCGTAAGTGAAGCTGTGCTATTAGTAAACAAGCAACGAAGACTCGAAGAGTAGTACTACGATCACGATTTTACTGAAGCTAAGAGTAGTACTACTTTCATGATTGTTCTGAAGCTTCCATTCAAGGAATAATTGTTCTTAAATTAGCAGAGGATTTGTTTCCATTCCATGTGAGGTGTTAGACAATTATGTACAACCTACCATGCTTTTCCAGTGGTGCAATGCGAGTGACCATTTGTGCTGAGTTTCAAAACTTCTTTGTCAAATTGAATTGTATTTAGCTAGAGTCCCCATCCATGCAGATTACCATTTCACAGCTTCCTGTTTCATCTGTCTCGGATCCAGCGACTTTGGACAGACTTGTGAGGTCATAAAATGTAGAGTGTCAATTTTTTGAGAGCATTCAGAAATCTGGTCTACTTAAGGTTCTTTCACGCTACTAGTTCTCGGACATTTTTACACACGGAAACCGGTGCTTCGCCCGAATTATTAGGGACTTTGGACTTGTCAGCAAACATTTAAACACTGAACGGGTCAAACATCTGGTTCCAACTAAATGCCAGCCTCTATATCCAGAAGGTTTGCATTTATTGATAGTTTTATATCAACGAATAAGAATCATGATTCTTCTACCTGGTATTAATTAATTGTTTTAATATGCTCTAAGAAAGCAGCATGGAACTTTGAATCAGCATGAAGAATCTATGAACTTATTTGAAATTGTTTAAATTTAAAATAATTTTACCGCTCATTAAAAAGATGAAAAGATTATAAATAGAGTGGAAAAACCCTCATTTCTATCATCGAAATATTGTAATCAAGTTATCAAAGCATTGTAAAGAGTTCTTTACAAAATTTCGACAATTGTTCATCTGATTAATTCTTCTTTTCCCTTTAAGCTATAAAAGTTTCTAGCACAGGCCAAGGTAAAATTTAGACCTGTGACAGTCATCTAAAGAGCAAAAAATCGTCTAGTTAACCCCTCATCTCTTCACCAATGGCTAATCTCACAAGGTATACCATCTCTCGATCACTGTTTTGTTTCAAAAATAGAAATGAAGCATTTTCTGGATAAAGTATTTGTGGTTTTGGCGTTCGTTGTTGTATTAACACTGCTACCAATTAGCAGCACCGATGAAGTACCGACGGTCGATGTGAATGCTGCTAATAACCTTATTGGCTCCGGTTGTCACAAGTACCTTGACGTCAGGTCTGCTTCATCCCTATCTTTCTTTCTTCTGCTATTTCATCATGAACCACACTACATGGGAATATCAGTTTCTATCTTAAATTAGGATCATAATTAACAAGCTACCATATGAGTTGTCAATGTTTCTGTAAAGTTCTCTGGTTTGATTCCTACATCTGTAACAATTAGAACTGCTTAAAGTTGTTTGTTGGTTATCAGAAATGTGAAAGGCTTTATAACGAACATGCAGGACGGGAGAAGAATTCAGGAAGGGGCATCCAGAGAATGCCATCAACATTCCGTACGTGTTCTTCACACCTGAAGGTAAGCTAGTTAGTTGCTTCAATAATTATCTGGTAAAATGGCAACTTATTTACGGAGGTCTTTTCTAACATATGTAACAGGAAGGGTAAAGAATCTCGAATTCGTGGATCAGGTTTCGTCAGTTCTCAACAAAGATGATCATGTCATTGTGGTATCTGTTCATTCTTGTTCATTGTCTTCGTGTTTGATGTTTTTATTCACATAAGATAGTTTTCTTAATGGTTATAAAACTTCTGTAGGGATGCCAAAGTGGAGCGCGCTCCCACGATGCTACTGCTGATTTACTGAAAGCTGTGAGTTTCCTGCTTCAATCTTTCATATTGTCGGTGGATCAACAGTTTTTGGACTTTTTTATGCTACCAAAAGATACCCAAGTTTTCATTACTTCCAACTTGTTGTTCAATAACATATGAATGAAGTGTCTCTGATATAGTAATTAACGATGACTAATTTCTGAGAATCCAATTCAAAAACATAGGTTAGCCTGTATCATTGTGAAAAATTCACATAGCACCTTTCAAGCATGAATCTGAGTTGTGCTTGTTGTTCCAGGGCTTCAAACACGTGAAGAACATGGGTGGAGGGTATCTTGCCTGGACTGAAAACAAGTTTGCCGTGGAGGAATCTTGATGGAAACATTCTCAATTGTTTCTTTCTTATAGGTCCTTATAATAAGTCCCATCACTATTGTCAAAATATTTATGTGATCTTCAATTTATAAGAATCGAAATATGAGATATTCTTCTTTATATTACAATGAGTTCCAGCTTCTTTAGTTCTGTACAGTACACGTGTACGGTAGTAATCCATTTAAGGCTAATTTAGACCATTACCATAAATCTTGTCAACAATTAAGATTTATTAAGAAAATGATATTTTTGTTTGCACAACTCTGTTACTGTCCAAATTTTACACAAGTTTAACACATAGGTATATATATATAAAATAAACTAGTAACACCTAAAAATGTTATTCCATCTTAATTATCCTTTTTGAAAAATAAATTTGTTTATGAGACACTTTAGTTGCTAAAATATGCCCACCTAACTACTATTTGTACTTACAAATAACATATATAGAATACTAACAAAGCAAACATATATATCAATATTTTTTGGAATTAATTCATGACTTATTTTAAAATACAACTAAATATAAAAACTTGCATCTAATTATAATCAAATAAAAAGTTTATTTATTTTTTAAATTTAATTAAAATTTAGTACACTTCAACTGATAATTGTCTACACTTGCAATTCTGATTATGAGAGCACATTTATAGTGGGTCTCTATTTATAATACACAAAATTATGTAAAATAAGGAAAAAGAAGAATTAAGTGAAATAAAGAAAATACAAAAGAGTTGTAAGAAAAATTATGTATATCGTACATTCGGTATTGCTTTCAAGAAAACATTTTTTACTTTTTATAAATTTTATAATATTTTAAAATTTTTTTAAAATATAAAAAAATTTATATCGTAAAATTTATTTTTACTTTAAATTATAAAATAAAATTTTTTTTATTATTCTAGGTTTTTTTTAATTAGACAATCCCTACTACATGTGCTGCCAAGTATCCGTTTTGACTGAGTACATAGAGAGTGTTTGGGATTGATTTTTCTCAATATTTTTTTTTTTATTTCATATTTTTTTTATATATTTTATAAATATATAAAAAATTAAATATTTAAAAATATAAAAAATATTTACGAAATAAAATTTTTTTATTACATATTTTTATTTTTTTAAAAATAAAAAAATATAATTTATTTTTTAAAAAAAATAAAACTATTTTTTATTTTAAAAAATTTTTATTTTATAAGTACTACTAAATAATTCAATAGAAGCCAGCCTAATCAAACGTATACATAATTACATACATGTGTCTTTCTCCCAATCAAGCTTATCTAATCTCGTTAAAACACCAAATGGCAATTTCGTCATTTATCAACAATTCCCCTTCTTCTTCCCTCATTCCTTCGCTCCAACGACTGTATTAATAAGTCCCGCTTCCTTCTCCGATCTCCACCGTCCTATGGGGAACAAGGACGAACAGAAATCGTTCGAATCTTCATTTACAACTCCACTTCTATTCCCTTACCCTGACTCTGTTGCCGGAACTTCGTCGGCGCCATCACCGGCCGACGACCAACCTTTCCCGCCGATCTCTTTCGTTCGATCTCCTCGACCAATTCGAGACATTCCGGCTTTGGTTTCTTTCATTCTTCTCTCCGTTTCAACTTTCGCGTTCGGTTTCACCGCTGTCGGTCTCCGCAACACTGATTTCCCTCACCGTGATTCGTTCTATTACAATCCTAGCACTTCTTCATGCTCTCTGGATCGTAATTTTCAGTCTTCACCTTATTTAGATTACTATTCTTCATCTGCTTCGATTTTTCGCAAGAGTTTGGTTGTAACACTCGTGCTCACACTGTTATTGTCCCTCCCGTTTGTTCTCTTGTTATTGTTTGCTCTCCGCCGTTTTGCCAAGCAGATAATTTACACGGCCATACCTTTTTTGATTCTTGTCTTGGTGTTTTTTAATGTTTACTGGTTTGTTGCTTGCCAAATCAGCACTGATTGCCACCGATCGTTCAAACTTGGATACCGGATTTTGGTGCTGATATTTGTTTTTATGGTCATTGGGGTTATTATTTGGATAATAATCGTCAATTGGAGCCGTGTTCAGCTCACAGCTGTAATTGTCAAGCGCTCAGCTGGAGCTCTTGCTGCTAATTTGGCGCTGCTGCTTGTTCTACCGTTTCTAACGGTTGCACTTCTGGTATACTTTGCACCAATTGTGGTACTTTTGGTGTATGCTAGGTTTAATGGCACCATTGTGCCAAGGGTAGAGGATGATGGGAGGTATGCATGTGAATGGAAGGAGGAACGGTGGGTGCCAGCATACTTCGCGCTTGCCATTATCACAATGATTTGGTCTTTGACGACAATGATGGAGGCACAGGTGTATGTGATCAGTGGCACGATTGCTCAGTGGTATTTCTCCCAAGAAGAGTCCAGACCAGAGAAGAGCTTGAGGAGTTCTTTTAGGTATGAACATGATGGGTGTCCTTTCATGCGTTTTTATGGGAATGAGCTTGTGATTTTTGTTGACCTAGGCTTTGAAATTCTTGATAATTAATTGAGCTCTGGTGAAGCTTTTGTTTGCCATTCGTATGACGATTGTGATTGCTTGAAGTAATGGTTTCTCATGCGGTAGGAGATGTGTTAGCCGCTAACCTGGACATTATTTTCTTGATGCTGGTAGGCTACTGCTTCTTAAGAACACAATAGAACTGGCACTTTTGTATGACAAAAGTGCCAATTGGAGCTAAATATGTGACTACAATAACACATGATTATGATATCACAGAAAGTGACAGCGGTCAAATGCATATTTGACTGTTCTCAAAATAATGGAAAAATATATAGCAAAAAAATTAAATAACTTTCATAGTCAGATCTGGGACTTCTTACATGTTAAATACTTTGTTCCTTCATGATATGTTTGGAGTTCTTCTCATGCATTTCTTCTGAGAGGAATCATCTGCAACATGCTTATAATGTTTAAGTCCTTACTATCAGTTGCTTGGGAGTTGCTTTCTACTTCCACCAGCTATATGCCTAATTAGGTACCTCTGATACTTTTTGGTTAATTGCATGAAATCACTGCACAAAAATGTCCTAGCTATTGTTTCGTTCTGTTTATTCAAAAATTTCATGGAGATTAACTTCTGTTCCTATATTTTTCTGTTCAGACTGGTAATTGCAGAATGAAAAGTCTCACATTTCTGACGTAGTTCGTATGCCAATGCAGGCACGCTTTTGGTCCATCTTTTGGAACAGTTTGTTTCTCAGGAGTGATTTGTGGCATCGTCCGTGTTATACGTGGTATTGTAGATAGTGCAAGACGAGAAGATACTGCTTCAGGATTTGTGAATATCATACTTCAATGCTGTACTAAATTCATTGTGTCAGCCTTTGACTTTGTCAACAAATTCACAATAAATTTTGCTGCAATTACGGGTGAAGGCTATTGTTCTGCTGCTAGAATGACATATGAGCTTCTCAGACGAAATCTTCTATCTACTGCTTTTGTCGAAACTGTCTCTACACGTGTGTTGTCCGCAATCATAATTGTCCTCTCTGCGTTATATGCAATAGCGGTGAGTACAATATCCTAACTTTTCCCTCCTTTCATACAAGGGTCTTTCAAGTAATATAAATCACTAACTATAACTCAGCTGTACATGTATAAGCATTTAAGGAGTATAGACATGGATTTAATGGGTTACTGCAATTGTTGAATCTCTTATGCTGTACTATGCTTTTGGTTAACACAGTTGTGCACAATCATAGACAACGAAGTTCTCTTTCTTTTGAAACCTCTTTATTTTCTTTACATATCATTGAGCTTGTACTTTGTCACTAATATTGAAAGAGATAAATTGATGTGCAATTTCTACTTGCATCTGTATTTAATTTGATATTTATTTCTAATGTGCACTAAATGAGAGTCCTAGGAAGTTGGTGTGATGTTTACAGCTTTTATGTACCAATGGAGTCAATATTTTCTGATCCACTATAATTTGGCATATATTAGTTCCTTTTTTCTTTTTCTTTTTGATAAGTATTGTCAGAGATCCAATGTTGTCTTATTCACTTGTTTACAGCAATGCAGACATTTGATTAGAATTTCTCGTAATTTCAAGATTCACTCTTATTTATTTGTATTTAGTCTTCACTCATGTTGATTTGTATTTGGTCTTACGTTCGTTACATGTCCATACACAATGCTCTGGTCAAATCTGTTTCCGTTGGGCAACCTCATACTTGTATAGTCACTTGGATAGGAATGAAGATGGTGTCAACTGCATATCATAAGCATTTTAATTTCTGTTGGAAAGAACTGTTTTGAGCTAGTTACCGGTTTAAACATCTGATGCTGTCTCACATGTAGTGGCAACAAGAAGGCTGCTTACTTAAATTGTTTGCATCTTGTGCGCTCTATTTTGTGTTGGCAGTGGATCATGGACATGAACTTAGCCTCTTAACTGCATTTTTTAATTGTCTTTCTGAAACCTCTTTCCCCGAGGCCTTAACTTCTTTGTGAGTTCATTTGCATGTACAAATTGATTATGTAGGCTCCAGCTGTAATTTGTCATCAGTATAACAGGTTCTTGATCTGCTTGATCACAGGTGTGTGCAATCCTGAAAGCTACCACCAGTCTTGATTTAGAAGCCTACCTTATCGCAGCTCTTGCTTGGTTGGTGCTCATTCTAGTGCTAGGATACTTTGTTCATGTGCTGGACAATGTTATTGACACTGTTTACGTATGTTATGCTATTGATCGTGACAAAGGAGAGGTCTCTAAAGAGGAGGTACATGAGGCATATGTACAGCTGCCACTCAATAGGAGCTACAAGTCCAGGTCTCCATTAGTTGTGTGAGCTCTTTAGTTCTGTGATGCAATAGAGGTTCTTCTTTTAGCCACCTTGTATAATCTGAGGTAGACTCTTCCTATATTCAAAGCTTGTTAGGATCAACCCCATTTTAGGCCATTGTTTGAATTTCATCCTTGTATTTATCTTTTGCTCTGTTTATTATTAATATTTTTTTCTTGTATGTAAGAATAAATTATAGTTTTGTTGATATATGTTACAGCTTGTAAAAATTTTGAAATTTTTTTTTTAATTCGTCATATGGTATTAGATTATGCTATGTCAAATCATCTCAAAATTGGGTTAAATCTAACTTCAATTTCCATTTTATTCAGAATATTCATGGTCTGTTTTTATTTTAGGACAAACCGCCTGCTTTATTTCAAAATTGTTATGATCTGCTTCACTTAGGACAGATAGCATTTTTTATTCAAAGATAATTGTCTATTTTATTTCAATGCAAATAGTTCGATTTATTTCAGTATGCGTAGTCTACTTCACTTTTAAAAAAATGCCTAAATGTTCTGTTAGAGGACAGGTGTTAAACAAATCTCATATTGCTTATAAATAATTTTAAAATAATATTTATAAATATTTTGGGTCATTTTTTTTATTGACAATTGATTTAGGGAAGAACATACCAATTGATGATATGAAGATGATGATAATTTAAAATTCTGTTAGTGATGGTGAGACAAATGGTCCTATACACAAGTACATAGCAATTTCTAACATTGATCATCTAAAGTGTACACGCATTGAAGTCCTTACACTAAGCCATTTATTTCTATGAAATGTATACATATGTACGTAAATGTACTTCTATATCTTATGTCCTTGACCTTTAGGGCAAATATCAGTTGGCAATGATCATGAAAGTGCTTGCAACATCAACAGTTTCGCTTGATAACAATTTGATTTCTAGCGTTTGTATCGTTGTTTATGGTGCATATTCTGTTCTTCCTAATTATTGCTGTACACTCCAATAATGTCAAGCAGCAGCATATCCATGCTCTCTGATTCCTGAGTCGCTACCGCATATAGAGATGGAGACGTGAACATCGACAAGCTCTTTTGCTTGTTTTTCATTATCTGAATTGTTCTACAAGCAATATCAGGTATGGGCTCTTAATCTTTCACTTGTTATCATGCATTCTACTTTGTGGTTGTTTTACTACACCCCATAAGTGATTTTTTTGTGCCAAAACTTGCTTTCAAATTACTTGAAGTTGTTTTCTTTATTCAACTTCATCAATTTACTTTTGATTAATTTAAATTTTATAAATTTATTTTTTGAAAACTTACTTTCGTGTAAGTAATTAAACGTTCGCTTATTTATAAATAAATGATTTGAGCTTATTTATCAGAACTCAAACTCATTTTTGTTCCGCCAAAAACTCATTTTGAAAATTTATATTTTAAAACTATAAATTTCAATTTGAAACTCAATTTTAATACATATTTAATATAAAAATATTTTTTTTAATCAAACTAGCTTTCAACGTTAAAAGTATGTTTTATTTAAAGTGAGTTTAATACTAATATAAATACCTCCTTAATCTTTGGTGTGAAAACGAAAAGGTTCAGTTGCAGGAACAAGAAGCGCCCCTTATTTTTTAACTAGTTCCTAGAGCAACTAGCACTCACTGATATTTTCATCATGGTTAATTATGCATTGAACTAAAATAGCTTTACTTGAAACAATATAACCGGTTGTTGCTCTTCTTGCAATGAGATCGTGTTTCCTACCTTGGTGACAACCTCTAAGCTGCTTCGAGGAATTTGTAACCAAAACTCAGTCTACAAGAAATGAGTGCATGTTCATTTTGGCACACAGAGATAACTCAATCATTCGTTTATTTCCTATATTTGATTGGCAATGCTGTACCCGAAAGCAACGACTAAAAAAAAAAATAATAGTACTTATAAATAATTTTTTAATAAAATAATAATAATAAGATTTATAAATAAATTTTATAAAATATTATACATTTATTTAAAAAATATAAATAAAAAATTAAAATAAATAATAGTTGATAAGAGATATCAGTAAGTGCCTAAATTTTATCATAATAAAATCTTGAAGTAAGCATTGATAGATGTATCAAGGAAAGTATTGGAATTAGCATATAAAAAGAGAAATATTCTCCAAAGCTAGTAGGATTCAATCCCAATGAATATGATTACTTTTGAAATTATGAAAAGCTGATTTAAATGCATCATTATAGATTAATGAACCAAGATAAGTAAGGGCGTGATTGAATAAGCACTGTTTCTGCTGGGCTGTCAACTACAATAACACGCGTACACCAAGCCAAGAATTGTCCTTTTGCCAAATTCAAGTTTTTAATTATAATTCATCTTTTTTTCTGATGAAGAAGAAAAAATCCATTTTAGTGTTTTATTACACTTGCTAGTTTGTTTTTTTTTTTTAAGGTCAAGTATTACAAATTGCTAGTTGATTTTGTCATGAAACCACCAAAACAGTCCACTGTGTAAGAGTATGTTCCAATTGCATGAAATTTTATTTTTTATTTAAATTTTAAGTTTATTAATTTATGTATTTTAATTATTATTTCAAATTTTATTTTATTTTTATATCACTTTTATAAAAATTTTAATTATTATTTTGAATTCTTTTTTATCAAAATTTATTTTTTATTGAATTTTAATTTAATGAAACTCAATTCTATGTAATTGAAACTCGCCCTGGACTAGCGCATGTGGCGGACAAATCAAAATCCTGTTTGATAATATACATCGAGACTCGTTAAATCATAGCATTGAAAAAAAAAAGATTAGAAATATATTTAAAATTGTTTATAAATACTTATGTTATTTATTCTTTAATCTTTTATTTTCAAAAAAATTGTACAATTTTTAAAAATCTAAAACATATAGATAATATAATAAAATTATTTTATATATATATATATATATTTCTTTAAACTAAAAAAACTTTCTTTGGAAAAAAATTTTACAATAATTTTTATAAAATTTGTTTTATTTTAAGTATTTGAAACGCATTTCTAAAAAATACCACTCTTGCTTTTCAGGAAAGACTAAAAATGAATTCTTAACAATGCTCTAGAAATATATTTGGCCAATACATCAACTAATTCGTATGTGTAAAAACATTAGAACGATTCATCATTGGAAGGGAAAAAATGTCAACTCTCAAAAATTCGATCAGAACTCACTAATTCTTATTCTTGTCTCTTTCAATAAGAATTTTGATAAAATAAAAAATTGAAACAAAAACGGATTTATCATTTTAGTTCTAACATTTTTTTTCCAAGATATGTTTAAATATTCAAATAATGACAACAATAGCAAGGTGGGTGGAATAAGATGATAAAAAAGATAACTTTAAGATTATTTTTAGAAATAAATTATTATCAATTACTTATATATATCACTTATAATATAGGTATTATTATTTATTTCTTTTGTTTATTAACACATATCCACAATAAAGATGTGTTCTTCTTTAAGGACAGACATTGCAAAAAATAATTTTTTCAAATTTTTTTCAAAATAAATTATAATAATAAATAATTACAAAACAAAATAAAAAGTTATCCAAAGTTAAATTTTTGATCGCTTATATATATATACATGACTTGCATTCACTGCAATCCCCCCTTGCCCTTTCCCACCAAAAACGAAAGAAAAAGCATCAAACAATTTTTCATCATTCAACAATCCATCAGGCGACAAAACAGCTCTCCTGTTCTTCTCTACCACTTCAACCTTCATCATCAACCAAACCATGGCCATGGCTTTCATGATGGTACATAACCATTGGAATCACGACCTTCTCTGTATAATTCATATGTGTATCTTTGAAAACTTTGCGGAATACAAATCTCTGAAATTTTCTGGTCGTTGATAAAATTTGAGTGACTGACTGTGCAGGCGACGACGGGGATGACGGTGGCCGAAGAATGCAGCCGATCATTTGAAGAAATGAAGTGGAAGAGGGTGCACAGGTACGTAGTCTACCGTATAGATGAAAAGTCTAGAGAAGTGACCGTCGACAAGGTCGGTGGTCCCGGCGAGGGATACGAACATCTCGCCGCAGCGTTGCCTGCTGATGATTGTCGGTACGCAGTGCTCGACTTCGATTTCGTTACTGCTGATAACTGCCGCATGAGCAAGATCTTCTTCATCGCATGGTAATGAATATATCTATCTGATTTCTTTACTTCATCTCCTTCCGTCTTCATAGCTAGCAAGGAAATCGTTCCTCTATACACGTTTTTTTATTAATGAGAATAGAATCGATAAGTTTCCAGTGTAAAAAAAGTTGGATATTCTTTGTCAATTTTCCAAGAGTGAATGTGGGTGTCTTTCTTTATTCAGAAGACAAAAGGGAAGAGATTTCAAAACTATCATTCATTGTTTCATAATTTGCATTTGTTAACACCAAGGAAAGGAAAAGATTAATCAAGTCTTCCTTGAACAAAAATTTAATTGGATAGGTTTCTTTAGTGGAGAATAGGGATGACTTTGCTTTCCCTAATTTACTCAACCATAATGTCCCATCAATCAACTTCGAACCTTTCAATTCTTTGGTGGATTTTGATAAAAAGATAAAGAAGCAAAATTCCATACGATCATAAAGTTTGGTTACATGACATTATCATTAGTTTGGCAATATAAAAACACGAATAAATTATCAGCTTTATCTAAGACTAATATAAAACTGCTATAATTGAAAATTTTATTTCATCCATATATACTATACTATTGATGGACGCTTAGAGTTGTCATCATTTTGTGGGTAAAATTAATGCATTATACTGATGAGAAAAAATTATTTCCAAAATTTGCACGTCTATTATTACTCGTTTTTCAGATGGTGATGATTAAAAACATGAAACAGGGGATTGTTCAAGTTTTGGTTATACGTTACAGGTCTCCAACAGCATCAAGGATCAGATCCAAAATGTTATATGCAACTTCAAAGCAAGGCCTGAGAAGGATGCTTGATGGAGTCCACTATGAGGTTCAAGCAACTGACCCTACTGAGATGGGAATTGATGTTATCAGAAACAGGGCTAAATAAATCATATCTTCTCTACTTGCTTGCTGACATGACTCTACCAGTTTGTCTACATGTATTAGAGAGGTTTCCAGCCTTTCCTGTTCTGTTTGTCTTCTAATGTAACTGGCCCTGTAGACTTTGCTTATAAATTATAATGAAGGATGGTGGATTTCAACCACTCATCACTCCTGATAAGCTTCTGTGGTATATGAATGCCAATGGAATGCTTCATTAAACATGCTTGTTGCTAATTGATGGTTGAAAATTTCAGCGTTTGGGACATGCTTGTTGCTCATTGCCAGCTTGATCAAGAATAGACATTTACTTGACCCACTATTCTGTTCAGAGTAAAGGAAAGCAATGTTCTTCTACATTCCCAAATTTAACACTGCAAAAAATCTATGGAAATGTCGGCAACAGATTGCCTTAGTGCCAACACGTTTGCATCTTCATGGACCCAAACTAATGCTCAACTATTTAGGAAATATCAAAGACGGGTTCTTTCATGTTTGCAATAGTTTGGAGGAGCAATGAATATCCAGAACAAAACCAAGATTTATTGCTAGACACTAGATCTTGCAAGCCTGTGTAAAACTTTTTGCCAAATTTAGCCAGTGAAAATTTTAGAACTGTTTGAACAGAATGAATCACTGATTAGGAATTCATACAGGCATCATTCACAAGGCAAATGAAGGAAATGTGAACCAAGTTAGTAAAACTGAAATATCTTGTGTGCTATATTTGTAAAAGGCAACAAAATTTAATGAGACAATGTTCAGTAAACCATTATTTCTATGATAACAATTCAAGTTTGTACTAGCACACTAACAGCGATAAATTAACTCTTAGTTGATGCTCATCACAGATAAACAGGTTCTGGCAGCAGATCACAGCAGATAGCAGCTTAAACATCAGTAAGGTTTCTACTCCTTTGAAGTTATCACAAGCAATCCCAAGGCTGCGATAAGCACATACTGCAAGCAAGGACCAAAATAACATCAACATGCAAACAACTAAAATAGAAGTAACTTCCAGGAGAGAAGATCCAGGAAAACATTATACTACACAAACTTTAAACAAGAATGGCTATGAGAAGGATTGAAGATAATAATTGGATGTACCAAGGTAAAGAATGGAAGTTAGCTTCTCAAGAGTAGCAACATCGAAACTACCTGATTTTAGAAGATCAGTAGATAGAAATACCACCCTGATATAGCTACAATGGTATCAAACCCATATTTTAACACTTCTACCTATCTAGGCCATAAAATAGACCAACAAGTTAATGTGCTATCTTTTATATAAATGGCATGGTTCAAATCTCAACCCTCATGTGTGTGTTTGTCTACAACTAAAAAATCTCCCCAATTTATCCAACAGCAAACAGACTCATAACTATTGCACCAGGAAATTTGAAATGTTTAGCCAGTTTTAACTGTTGAATGGGCCCATCTCAACTTGATGATGGGGTTCAACAGAGTGTAAATCATATTAACTGAAACTTAGGCTGTTCACGAAGGCAATCATTCTGAGTAACAAATGGCCTGTCAGGTATCAATTAGAGATGTAACCTGGCCTATAAGAATATATAACTGGTATACATGCTAGTTTCAGAATTTTCAGGATCTACAAGGGTTTGGGTGGTTTGGATAAATGAAAGTTATTTTAAGTTCACATTCATGTTACGTATTATCTGTGCGGTAAGGATTTCAAACTTATTATCAAGCATTGTCATATATACAATTGTTCGTCAAATAATATACCTTGACGAGAGGTTTTTCGGTCATAATAATAGTAACCCATCCAACATAGGGGAGGAACCTGTCAAGATAATTGCAAATCAGAGGTGAGAAACAAGAGTTGCTGATAGCGAGCAATGAATACAAAGACTTACAAGAAACACCTCTCAAAACTTTTGCAATTTCTTACCCAACAGCACGGCCCGTTATATGATGCTGCTGAAGCCAAAGCTGGCCATGAGCATAAAGGAGCCTATCATCTCCAAAATTGTTATCACCTAAAATAGCTCAGCACATCAGTGCAAATTTTTATTGATTCTTGGTGATCATATCATCTACTTGTGCCTCATAAAAAGGAAAAGTTAAAGTTGTTCTAAAGTACACTTCAATATTCAGAATTTAGATTCACATAAAGAGGTGTGAGTTCTGCATATTTCCTAATTAGTACCTTTTGTTAGAACGTCAACTTCTCCTGTGTCTTTACGTTCATGGACCTGCAATAATGTGTTTAAAAAATATGACAAAACCATTGCATTCAACAATATTTCATCTACTATAAGCATCTCGCAGGAAGGTCACAGTAGCAGTTTGGGAGTACAACGAAAAGTATCGTCTGTGTGTTAAGATGCTTTAAAGCATTGTAATTCATACCTTCGGCAGTAGTCATAGATAACCAAAGCAAGCAAATTTCCAATAAATAATGCTGTAAGAATATTGCGCAGCCACTAAAACCTGCTTAGTGTCTTCTATATAAAAAAGCAAAAATGAGAATGCGTAACAAGAAGCATGCTTAGGAAAAGGTTGGTTAACTTGAGCTATAAAAAGATGGAATCACATAAGAAATAGTAAATGTCTTAAGAAAAAGATTTATAACTGCAAATATTCATTTTTGTTAAGGTTTTCTTCACAAAAAGCTCGGGTTTAGAAGGTTGCAAGTAAATAAATCAGAGGAACAAACTAAATCACATAGATGGACACAAAAAAAAAAGAGGTATACATGGAACTTTAGTGAGTTGAAACACAATTAATGCAAAATTATATGTACCTTAATCACACGATGGACAATAGGAATTTCACGTCCCTGTAAAAGAGATAAATTATTATATCAATTGATCAGTGATCATAGGTCAACATATGCATAGTTCTTGGCAAAAACTATCTCATTGGTAGGAATTTCACAGTCAAAAAACATAGTGATTCATTTCAATTCAATCTAAGATACCTCTATCTTCATGAAACATTTAAGATGTAACACCAAATGATATTAAGGCAAAACGTTCAATAAACGACCAAAAATAGAAGGTCCTCAACAGAAACAACCAGTGATAACTTGGCACAATCAATCAACTGATTTTTCACACACTCCTTACCTATGAGTCTTGAACAATCATTGCTGTCCAATTCATTGGAACCAGATAGATTATTTTTGAAGAAGCGAAAAGAATCTAGAGGATTAAGCAAGTTAGTAAGTAGAATAACAAATTCTATGGAATGACTTAAAACCAGAGTGCCACACTTAGGGCGCATATATAATTGGCATACCATATCACATTCTAGCAACTTAGAAAGTGCAGATGACTAAAACTTAAAGGAGAACCTAAATCAGAAAGCAGAGCATTATGCATATCATACGATATGGTATTCAAAACTAACAAGACCTAGGAATCTACCACAGCGACATAAACTTCGAAGAGCTCTCATATACATAGGAAAATTTCTTTTTCCAATGATGCTATGATCTCTACAGATACTGCATAATTCAAGCTCATTACAGTTATCCTATGGGATATTATCCATTAATAAGCCAATGAAATCAACAACATAATCAGCACACATAAATTTTAATGTGAAATGGTTGATGATGCAAATAAATTTATGTTGTATAAAACATCAAACTAAGAAAGGGAGCAGCCTTACATCAACATTGAAGACAACTATTTCACCTGCACGAATGGGATCCTTACTCATGCGGAGGAAGAGAATATCACCCTGTACAGGTTGAAAGATGCTACACATTAAAAAGACAATCAAGTTACTCAGACAACTTAGTAAAAGGAAAAACTGATGATCTTTATTAGGCATAAAATTACTGGACTCTGTATCAATCCTCAAGATGGATTTAAACCTAAAACCAGAAAGTACAAAACAAGTGTTTGATTATCTTCTAGGCTTCTAGCTAGCTAAATAGAGTGTAGATTGTTCCATATGTTATTATCATGTGTAGTAGTAGCAGTTGGTGTTTGTTATTGTGATATTTTTCTGCGTGCTTTCATGTGGTGGAAGGTCTCAAAAACGGTTTCCAGCTTATGACGGAATCAAGTTTCTCACAATCAGATATCTAGCACAAAAGTCCTGTTACAGTTTCAGCTTTACAACACCGACTAGGACTTGATAGAAAGTGCCTTCCAAATGTTATGACCTTGATAGTTCTCAGAGGCTTAGCAAGAGTGAATATGGCTTTACAAGCATGGACCAACTTTCAAGGCGCTAAGTTACAGAAAAAATAAACTGGGGCCGAATGCTATAACTATTGTGTGAAAGAAGAGCATTCTATTCAAGTTGGCAATTTTGAAGCTCTGACTAGCTTCTTTAGATTGCCAACAGTAGAATCCATGGTGTTATGCTGGAGGAGAAAGACAACAGTGACCTCGAATTGCAAAGAACGACTACATGGTAGCAGCAACTTCCAACTAACTAAAGACAACTTACCCTTAAGGCTGCAAAAGCAATACCAGCACTACTCAAAATGAGCCTGTACCATTCACAAAAGCAATAAGTGGAAGCCTTTCTTTCATGCACATGAGTGCTGAAGCTACTTCTTACTGATAGTTGCCAAGATCAACCTTACTATTTATCACTTAGCAACTGAAAAACTCCACTTGTTAACAATGGAGTTACTAAACAAATTTATCACTCCAGAATTGAACTCAACCTAGAGTCTTGCAAGTAGGCATCATGACCAAAGTGAAAACAGCTAACAATCGAAAGAAGGTGAAAAACATCGAAAGAAGTAAAATTGAACTAGGAAACAGCTAACAATCTACCAATTCCAACCAGATCATGCAAAATTTCCTACGTAGTAAACATATAAATCTGCTCACCCTCTTAAATCCAGGCTCCATGCTTCCGGAGAGCACGACAACAACAGGAGACTCGCTTCCGGTGACACACATCAACGCTTTCCATATAATCAAAGCCGATGTAACAATCATTCCTTCAACAAAAAAAAAACAGAAAAAACTCATCAAATTTTACGATCAAATATAAATCCAAAGATTGAAAAAGAGGGATTCATTAGTTAGAACTGACCAAGGCTGACAGCTTGTGTGACGACCTGCCTGATCTGAAGAGAACGAATTGAATCTATGCATTCCCCGATGAAACCCATTTCGAATTTTGTTTTATTTTTATTCTAAGAGAGAGAGGGAGGGAAGAGGTCGCCGGCGAGCAGTGCCGGGAATCGAGCGAATGGTAACAGGTCTCGGGTATAATTCGGTTATGGAAAACGGAAAAAAGAACCAGATTTCCAAATAGAGTCATGTAAAAATAAGTTTAAGCTTCATTCTTTCAATCTTCGTAGCGTTTGGGGGACCGGTAATGCATAATATTTTGCTTCGTGTATTTTTTGCAAATAATTTGAAAATAACATTATATGACCAACCTGAAAAGATCCTGAACGTTGATCTAATGGGCCTGGGCTGTTTAAACATGGTCGGGTCCTGTGACTTCTGACTAGACTTGTTTGGGGTGCTTAGTTTGGGGTTGATAGAAAAGTAAGATTTATGAAAACAAAACTTTTTTTTTAGAAATTGAATTTATCTATTTCAAAATTTAAACAAATTATCGTAAATAGTCTAATGATGTAAAAATTAATCCACTTTAAAGATTGAGCTTGGAAATTAGAAAACTAGATTGAAAAGTTGGAAAAAGCAATTCCAAGTAACTTCTTAGTATTGAATGGTCTTGAATTTGGGATTGAGTTAAAGGTTGTTTAGAGTTGCTTAAGGAGTTTTTAAAAAAGAAATTTATATTGAATTTTTTTGAGAAATGAATTTTATTTCTAAAAAATAATAAAATTATACACTTATTTTAGAATATATAATTTATATATAATTTATATATAATTTTCAAAAATTAAAAAATATTTTTACAATATTATAAAAATTTATTAAAAAATAAAATACTTTTGTATAATTGAGAAGTATCTTCGTAAGTACTGCAAATGTGCACAACTTTTATTGATAAGGAGCTTTTTATAAGTTCTTTTAAATAATTTTATTTATTTTTTATAATATTGTAGAAATTTTTTTCAAAAATATAAAATTAAAAAAGAAGATGAAAATAGAGATGAAGCGCATCCAAACGATCCCCAATCCTTGAAGACATGCTTGTTTTTTATTTTGGTGGCAGATTGGAATCGTTGTGCCCGTGCTTGTCCGTGACAAGCATTCATATGCTGTTCAGTTGCTAATTCCTTGCTTTCTTCTTCTATTATAATGTGTAAATAAATGAATATGGATAAGATCTGCAGTATGTTATGTTGTACTCAGTATTCATTTATTTGATTTCAAACAAAAACCAGTATGTTATGCTTTTTTTGAAGTTACTCAGTATTCATATGTCCGTTTGGGATTATATTTCTCCAATATCTCCAACAGAAATTTTTAATTTTTAATTTAATATTTTTTAATATATATTTTATAAATATTTAAAAATTTATTTAAAAATTTAAAAAATATAAAAAAATTATACGAGGTTTTTTTATTATATATTTTTATTATTTTTTAAAAATAAAAAAATAAAATTCTATTTTATAAACATTTTCAGACGTGTCAAGTATTGAGCTCATGTCTCTGTTTCAATGATGACGATTTGAGAATGGTGAATCAAGAGAAGAGACATGTCTACTATGGTCGAAATTTTGGAGAGTGACAGTAGGGTAAACATTTATATTGAAACCACAAGAGAAGCATGAGCCATGTACTTGTGGCTCTCCAACTTTAGAGGCCACCTGAAAGAGAGAGGAAAAATTCTTAAATCTTTTAACAGTGATTACACCAGCTTTACGGTGAGGACAGCTTCAGGCATTTATTTTAGGAGTAAATATTTGAAATATTTTTGAAATAAAATTTTTATAAAATAGAAAAATATTTTTATTTTTAAAAATAAATTTTATTTATTTATTTAATAAAATAATAAAAATTTTATTATATAAAATATTTATATTTTTTAAAATTTTATAATTTTTTAAATATTTATAAAATATATATTAAAAATATGAAAGAGTAGCAAATAGCGTACGTCACAATAAAATAGGTTAGTGAAGTTTGTGATAATCCAATAGTTAAAAGTTCCAACAAAAAATTGTAATTTCTCTGTTAATTGTTTGTAACTAATTTAGAATTCAAGTTGGTAAAATTACTTATTGAATTTTACAACATTTGTTAGATGAAAAAGAATTAACGAATCATTCTGTTGTGGTCAAGGACTTGTACTGATTATTTGCAGTGTAGATACTCACGATGTGCATAATGAGTTTATGGCCTGATTAGCATGATGTAGCTAATTATTTGGACTATTATTATATATTTGTTTCCAAAATTTCAACCATAGTTATGAAAATCGGATCGGATGTCGAATCGAAAAACTGTCTAGATCACAATTTTCGGGTTAATCCATCGGATCAACCGGTCGAACCATCGGATCAATAATATTAAAATATTTTTAACTAATAATAATTATTATTATAATAAAAAATTTATTGCTAATGACACTATCAATAATAATAGCAACAGTAATTATAATAAAAAATTAAAATATTTTTATTATGACATTACTATCAACAACAACTGCAATAATAATTACAACGAAAATTGAAGTATTGCCATGATGATATTGGCACCACCAACAACAATAATAATAACTAAAATTTATAATAAGGAGATTAGAAAAAAATAAATCATAAAAAAAATATAACTAACTTTTTTAGGTATACATATTTGAGTCTAAATTTTTACAATATAAAATTTAATAATCACTAATAATTTATATTTATAAATAAGAGATAATCAATTATATTTTTTATTATCACATACAAATGCAAAATCTAAACTACATATTATTTTTCAACATAGGACTATTAATAATTATTTTTGTATTAAATATATTTATCAATTTAAAAATTTTTAATTAATTTTTAAAAAGTTTTTTAACCCGATTTGATCAGAACGGACGATTCAACCGGATTAAAGCGGATCAAACCGGATCGAAACGAATTGATTGCATAAACGATTCTTTTATAAACCCGGATCGGTTTACTGTCCGGATTGATATTTTTTGGAACGATCCGGACGGATCGATCCGGATCTGACGACTATGATTTCAACAAAGCAGTTACTACTTTAGTTTAGATTGGAAAGAATTAAGTACCACATTGATTACCTAGACTTATGTTCTTGAAATGTTTCTGTAATTAGTTTGGTAAGAATTTAGTTTTAATTGCATCAACATTTTGAAACATTCTACAAAATCTAGTCAAGATTATGTATTCTTCTATACTTTTCGCACTTTGAAGTTCCGCTTTTATAATATATGGATACCTTTACAAGTGCAACTTTCTGGTCGCTGATGTTGTAACAAAAGCTCTGTAGAATCAGAAACTAATTAAGAAATTATTAAAATAATATAATATAAAATATTTTAAAAATAAAATAGATTTATAAACATAGTCTAACACTCCTTCCTCTTCTCACATCCCAGAGATAAAAAAATATTTGAAAGTAATTATTAGAAAAATTTTCAAAAAAAATATTTTAGAAATTTTTATAAATAAATTATATTTTTTAATTAAAAAAAATTATATTTTATAATATAAAATTTTTTATTAAAATTTTATTAAAAAATTTTGTAATATAAAAAAATTTAAAAAAACTCTTTCAAACATATAACACAAAAGGCAAAAAACATCTTCTCAATCAAATCATTAACAAAATAAATATTAATTATTATGCAATAAACTCCACAATTACAAATTAACTACTCAATTTTAACAAAATCATCAAATCAAACATAACAAAAGAATTACCCCCACTGTCACACTGGGCAAATGGGAAAGTAACTTCAAAATAATATTTCTAAAAATAAAATATATTTAAAGTTTTTTAAATATTAAATACTATTTAATTTACGTTAAAATTTTTTAAAATAAATAATAAAAATATTTTATTATATAAAATTTTATATTTAAAAATTTTTTAATAATTATAAAAACATATATTAATAAAAAATTATCTTTTTTTTCAAAAAAAGAGCAGCCAAACGGCCCTCTTATAAACCCAAAACTACAGCAAAAGAGAACTCACAGATTCAAACGTCAATCTCATCACCACTCCCCAGAAACAACAATGTCTTATGTTCCACTACTGTTCCTCCTCCTTCTTCTCAATAGCTCTAATGGTGAAGAGAAAAAAACTTACATATTCAGAGTGAACAACGAACTGAAGCCATCTGTTTTCCCTACTACCACTCACTGGTACTCTTCCGCCACTTTCTCCGGCAACGGTGTGGCTAATAAATTGCAGCTTCTACATGTTTACTCTACTGTGTTTCATGGCTTCTCAACTTCTCTTACTCCTACTGTTGCTGCTGACCTTGCGGCTTCTCACCCTGCCGTTATCGCCGTCTTCGAAGACAGGCGACGAGATCTCCACACAACTCGCTCGCCTCAGTTCGTTGGTCTTCGAACACAGAAAGGTTTATGGTCTGATTCGGACTATGGTTCGGACGTTATCGTCGGTGTGCTTGATACTGGTATTTGGCCTGAACGGCGGTCGTTCTCTGACCGGAATCTTGGCCCGGTTCCGGCAAAATGGCGAGGAGTTTGCGAAATTCGAGAGGGTTTCTCCGCTTCTCTGTGCAACAGAAAGCTCGTCGGCGCTCGATCTTTCTCCAAAGGAGCAGCTGCTTCTATGACTGGAATAAATATCACGGCGGAGTTCAACTCTCCGAGAGATGCCGACGGTCACGGAACCCACACTGCCTCTACCGCCGCCGGCAGCCACGTGTTCAACGCTAGCATGGCCGCGTACGCCGCCGGCGTTGCTAAGGGTGTTGCGCCTAAAGCTCGTATTGCTGCTTACAAAGTTTGCTGGAAAGGCGCCGGTTGTCTTGACTCCGATATTCTCGCGGCGTTTGATAGCGCCGTCGCTGACGGCGTAGATGTAATCTCTGTCTCTATCGGCGGCGGCGACGGCGTTGCCTCGCCCTACTATCTCGACCCGATCGCCATCGGAGCTTACGGAGCCGTTGCGAGGGGCGTGTTTGTCGCCACGTCAGCAGGCAATGACGGCCCAACGGCAATGTCTGTAACAAATCTCGCTCCCTGGCTCACCACCGTTGGCGCTGGAACAATCGATCGAACATTTCCCTCAGAGGTAGTCCTTGGTGATGGAAGAAAACTCACCGGCGTCTCACTCTACGCCGGCCGACCTCTCTCCAGCCAAATGTTTCCGTTAATTTATCCAGGAAATATTGGCGGGGTCTCTGCTTCACTGTGCATGGAGAACTCTCTGGACCCGAAGCTTGTTACTGGAAAAATCGTGGTCTGCGATCGCGGCAGCAGCCCTCGCGTATCTAAAGGACAAGTCGTTAAAGCCGCCGGTGGAGCAGGAATGATTATCGCCAACGGCGTTAGTAACGGCGAAGGACTCGTAGGAGACGCACACGTGCTTCCTACTTGCGCTCTCGGCTCCGATGAAGGTGACGCCGTTAAATCGTACATCGCATCCACGGGCAATCCAACGGCAACAATCGTTTTCGAAGGGACAGTTGTCGGTATCAAGCCAGCTCCTGTAGTAGCTTCATTCTCCGGCCGTGGGACAAACGGGCTAACGCCGGAGATTCTCAAGCCGGATTTGATTGCTCCCGGCGTTAACATCCTAGCTGCATGGACTGACGACGTTGGGCCTACTGGTCTCGATTCGGATAGCAGGAAAACAGAGTTCAACATTCTTTCAGGGACTTCCATGGCGTGCCCGCACGTAAGCGGAGCCGCGGCTCTATTGAAATCAGCACACCCTAGTTGGAGTCCTGCAGCAATCCGTTCAGCGTTAATGACAACATCGACAACAATGGATAACCAACTTAAGCCAATCATCGATGAAGCAACAGAGCAACCGGCGACCGCGTTGGACTACGGAGCCGGTTATATCAATCCGGATAAAGCAATGGATCCAGGGCTTGTCTACGACATGAATCAACAAGATTACATTAGTTTTCTCTGCGCTATCGGCTACGGTCCGAACACTATTCAAATCATTACTCACGATCCGGTTATCTGCCCGGCGAAGAAACCAGCGCCAGAAAACTTGAACTACCCTTCGTTCTCTACTGTGTTCGATGGTAGCTCACCAGTGAAGCAGCAGAGCAAAACTTTCATTAGAACCGTTGCTAACGTTGGAAAACAAGCAGTAGCAGTTTACAGAGTGAGAGTGGAGATGGCTGCAGGAGGTGGGGGTGTTGGTGTTGTTGTGAAGCCGAGGAAACTTGTTTTCACGGCGGCAGTGAAGAAGCAGAGTTTCGTAGTAACGGTAACGGCACCGTCAGTAGCGGCGGTCGGAGGGAAAGCTGCCGCCGGTGGAGTTGCGCAGATTGTTTGGAGTGATGGGGTCCATGAAGTTCGCAGCCCGATCGTTGTTTCAAGAATCCAACCATTGTGATTGAATGAAGAAATGATCGGACGGTCAGTATTGGTTGGGCTGGTGGACTCAGGCCAGATTTGAATTTTGACACAGAATTTTAGTTCTGGGCATCGGATGGAAAAAGGACAGAAGCATGTTATCATGGTGATCTGATTTTGAATCGTTTTTCACTACTGGAGATTAATAGCGGAAGAAAGCAAACATTGTTGGGTGCTACAGTAACGCATGGATTGTGAAGTTAAGAGTTTATTTAATTATTATTTGTTTGCTTTTTAGTTTAAATGTAGGGAGCTGGGAAAGGCAATAGACGGAATTTTAAGTGGGTGGGGAAGCACGAGCTTGTGATACATTTTGGACATATAAATGTTGCCTTTTCATTGGTGGTATTACTTTTGTTTATTTAGGTAAATGACTCCAAGCCTAGGTAGTCTGTGTATGTTTACTGCTGTATGGGAAATGTTGCCAGAGTATGCAACTCCTAGATGAATATTTATTAGGCTGTTGTTGTGTGGAAGCTTGTTCGATAAGGTTACTTTTATTTTGAAATAATTAAGTTTTTGACCTCTTGAATTCCATATTCGAAATTACGATCGGATTTATTCATTAAAAAAAATTAATTTTATATTAATTTTGTATTAAAGTAACTTTAAAATTTAAACTATTTTTGATAAAAAATTTATTTTAAAATTTTTATTTAAATTATATTTAAAAATAAATTTAGAAAAAATAGAATTTGTGTAAAAAAACACCCCAAAATGAGAATAGTGTGGTGTTTGAAATTGTTTTTCAATTTTATTTTAAAATTTTTATTTAAATTATATTTAAAAATAAAATTTTAATATATATATATATATATATTTTTTTTTTTAAAAGTATAAAAAATTTTAGATCTGAATTATTATTATTATTTATATGTATTACTTATTTAAAAAATAGAGTTTGTAGTTTAAAAATTTTAAAGATATTTTTATTTCATTGGTACTTTTAAACATCTCTTAGGAGTCAATAGGCTTCCTTTTCACCTGCTGGTTGATTTGGTGGGATAATTTAGAGATATCTCCTTTTATTTCAACGGAGATGTCTCTAAATTATTCTCCAAAAGAAGTATATACGTGATACAAGTTCTGATCGCAAGTGGCACATATCTTGCCTTCTCATGGACCAACATGAGCAATAAAACGCGTCCAACCCCTGCTCTGTTGCAAATTGCTTATGTTTCTTCATTCAAAAGTTAAGCGTTTGATATTGTTTATGAAATAAAATTTTTATAAAATAAAAAATATTTTTTTTTTTTTTAAAGTACATTTTATTTTTTTATTTTTAAAAAATAATAATAATATAAAATAAAAATATTAAATTATATAAATTATTTTTGTACATTTTCTAATTTTTTAAATAAATTTTATAAATATTTTTAAAATATATATTAAAAAATATAAATAAATAATTCAAAATTATCGTTAAAAAAATACAATTCCAAACGGGCTACGGCGGCTTCTCGCAGGATCATAATTCTCAGTACTCTTGGCGGTAGTGTACATACATCTATAACGTTATTCAAGTGAGATGCGTAGAAATTGAACGTTATCTTGATTCTTCAAAGAGGTTGTTAAGTTCGTGAGCCAGGTAACCAAAGCATGAACGAAACTATTCTGTCTTTCATTGGCTAACCCATTTTAAGCAGGGGATGCTTGGAGTGCTTTTAAGAATGACTTTTTTTAAAACAAAAGGTATTTAAAAACTTTATAAAAACGAGCCCAACTATATATATACTTCAAATAATAATAATAATATAATAATAATCATAATAATAATAATTTATTATATAATTTTTTTTATATTTTAAAATTTTAAAAATTTTAAAAATAATATAAAAAATTTATTGAATAATGTAAAATAAAAAATTAGTAGGAAAAATAATTTATAAGCATTGCCAAATAACACAGCAATCTGTTGGGCCACTGAACAGTTTTGAATCGCCAAATCATTGAGTTCAATGGATTTTCAACGGAACCACTCCTCCTTGAGTGCCTGATTTTTAGCTAACAAATTATTAATAAACAAGTTACTTCTAAAGTGGAGTTTTAATTGTAAATGTAAGAACCGAATCAGAACTCGATCTGAAAAGCATTTCTGATCGACGATTTTTGGGATGATCCGACGAGTCTACGGTTGACCCGCATGCTCAACAATACCAAAGTGTTGACAATAACCAGAAAGATTACATGGTTGACGTTATTTTTTTTACCAATAATAATAACAATTATAAAAATCTACTGCTATCATGGTACCACTAACAATAACAGTAACAAAATTATAATGATAAATCTACTGCCACCGTAGCACCATCAATAACAACAATCACAACGAGAAATTAGAGTACTGCCACGGTGCCACCATGGCACCACCACTAACAACAACAATAAAATGGAGTAACGAAGTACTGCCGGCAAAGTCAGCGAACCTCACTCGCTGATATCGCTGTTCCACCTCTCCTCTTCACCCTCCTCTTCCTCGCTCGCTGCCCTAGTTCTACTTTCGATTCCTTTGAGCGAGGAATAGAACGGATAACATGAACAAAGCGGCGAGCTCGACAGAAAACGGTCTTCATCGCCGGAGGAATTGGTAGCGTTGTCCTCGGCACACAAAAAAATCGTATGATTTTAAAAACAAACAAAGCGATTTGTTGGTGATTGCCAGTAGTAGAGGTTGATCGCAAGGTGGAAGAAAATTAGAAGAAGCAGTTATAACAGTGACAATCGAAAAGACAAAATTGAAGACCTATTATGCGGTGAA
Source organism: Acanthochlamys bracteata (assembly GCA_019914995.1). NCBI lineage: Eukaryota > Viridiplantae > Streptophyta > Magnoliopsida > Pandanales > Velloziaceae > Acanthochlamys > Acanthochlamys bracteata. The sequence continues at coordinate 4,889,217 of CM034126.1, forward strand.
GAGACATTTGCCGCTGGAGATCGTAAGCCGTTGGGAGAAGGACGGGTACTTCACTGTCAAGAAGGGAGATAAGGGTAAGAAAGAAGATAAAAAAATTATAAATAATGAAAATTTTATTTAAATAAATCGGTTATTAGAAGAAGATAAAAGTAAACAGCTAAATTATAAAAGAATACAAGCAAACTAAGATATTTTTGGGTATGTATATGCGAGTCAAAAATTCAAAATATTTTATAGTATAAAAACTAAAAAGTTACTAATAATTGATATTTACAAATGAGACATAACAAAAAAATTTTTAGTATCATATACAAATACAAAATATGACTCTACATATTATTTTATGCACATTAGGCTACTAATAAACATTTTTGTAACAAACATATCACTACTTAAAATTTTTTTTAATTTCATTCAATCCGAATTTGATCACGGCGGACGGGTTGAACGGATTGAATTGGATCGAAAAGGATTGTAACGGATCATACTGAATTGATTGCATATACGATTATTTTATAAATTTGGATCAATTTTTTATCCGAATTGATGATTTTCGAATCGATCTGAGATCCGACAAGTATGATTTTAGTTAGCAAGTCCTAGATTCGTAGTGTAGATCAAAGCATTAGAAACACAAGCTGCACTGACTTTAAAGCTACATTGCGCATGTTATAATGCAGGAGTCCTCATCCACCGCCATAGTGCCATATCTATTTAGTTGGGTTTTCTTGTTTAGATGACTCTTTTAGTCTAGAAATTTTCTTTTCCATTGGATTTTGAAATTATATTTTTCTAACCGAATTTTTTACTTAAGTTGACCAATTTTATGGTTTCTCAGTCTTTCTTTTTCTGTTTTTTCTTCTTGGTTTTCTTTTCAACAACATTAAGTCTTTTAATGCCTTATTTAGAGTTTATGTGTAAAATTTTGATGATATAATAGTAAAGGAAAATACTATAGCTATTTGTTTACATCTCTGATAAAAATCAGCATCATCTAATATCTAGAAAAGAAAATTCCAAAAAACAATTAAAAAATAAGCAGAAAGTAATAATTTACTATTCACTCACTCATTAACTCTTTTTAAATTTTTAAACACTTATTCGGTACTTTTCGATTGAAAATTCTTAATAAAATTAAAGAGATCATAATCAAATCTCTACTATTTAATATAAAAATTATAAATTAGAAATATATGGACAAAATTTCAGTTCAATTCGAAATGCATAATGACTACTATCGAATTTATTAATCAAAATGATAGCATGAAATCAAAAAGAAGTCGATAATAGCCATTATTCGAAAAACAACCAAATAATGTTTTTTATTTAAAAGCTATTCAAATAATGGCCTTCTTAAAAATAAGTTGAATAGTGGTTCTTTCGAAGAATACCATTATTTGAATACTTTTTGGATGAAAAAAATTATTTGACTATTTTTCGAATACAAATTATTATTCAACTTATTATTATTTTTGTTATTGATATTTTATTCAGAAAGTCGAATAGAAATTTATTTGTTATCCGATTGAACTTTCATTTATTATATCGTTTTACAATATTTTAGTTTGCAGAAAATAAAATCGAGTAGTTATATAATATATAGTACGTGATCATCAAACTTATTAACAATAAAAAAAATACATCAAGACTAGTGTTATATAATTTAGATACTTATAAAAAGTTACTTGTGCAATTCTTATCATTAAAAAAGTGTTTACAAACTTTGGCCACATAATTATTGTACTTATATGTCCAATATAGTATATAATTTTTGTAAATTACACACTAAATCACTGCGCATAGGGAGATGAACACGTGTGATAAGATCGTAGTTGGCCATTACGAAAATCCAGCCCATATATAGGTCCTAACCAAATAAACCTAGCCCAATATTCTTTTTCATTTAGTGTGTAATTGGTAGATAGTGAGTTATTATAAATTAATTATTAAAAAATAGTATTGTAAATTTGTAAGAAAGAAATAAATTAGAAGTAATTTTGTGTTTTATTGTGAAGCTAAAAGAATCAATAATAAATTTTTCGGCACAAAAAAATAAATTATAACGGGTAAAAAAAAAAAACATCTTAAGTTATTTAGTCCAGTTCGTTTTAAGTCCAGCTCAATGTGCAGCCCTACTCGTTGATTTTACACTCCAATGATACAGCACGGCTGCAAGCGGTCGTTTTGCTTTTACTTTCATCTTTCTTTTTTTGTTTTCAATTTTGTTTCTAAATATTTATTTGAAAAACTTCCATTAATATTCCAAATTATTTTTTAAATATGAATAGATTATATATTATAAAATTATATCATAAACTTTTTATTATTCTAGAATTAAATATAAATTTACTTATAAAAATTTTTAAAAAATTTTTGTCTCTAAAAATTTTAGTTTCTAAGCAAATTTGTAAATCATTCTCGACCCCAAATTGATTCGAACTACACACACCTCTAATCACACTGATGAAGATTATTGTAGTGGTTACTGAAAAAAAAAATTTCTAAAAAATATATATTTTAAAATTTTTTTAAATAATTAATAATAAATATTCACGACATATAATTTTTTTTATTTTTTAAATTATTAAAAAAATTATACAATATTTTAGAAATTTTATTGTGAAAATGAAATAAAAAATTAGAGTGAAAAAAATGTTTAAGCTCTCCCGACATCTACTAAATTACAAAACAAAACGTTTGATTTAGGTTCAAAATACAAAACAGTTATTATTACATTATTTACATCAATTAATTATAATCATAAACCATGATAATTTTAGTTATAACAGATAATAATTTTCGAAATGAGATTAAACGCGATCGTAATAAGCCAAAAATGATAATAATGTAATAATAATAAACTTTTGATAATAAACGTTTGATAATAATTTTCGAAATGATACATGGTCACCGCATAGTGTTAAGTGAAAGGAAGCACAATAAGCACAAATCCAATTTGCTATAAGATGAAGGGGACGCTTTGATATAAAACAAAATTTTTTAAAATAAAAAATACTTTAATTTGTTTTTTTTAAATAAGTTTAATTTATCTAAAATAATAATAATAAACGTTAGATATGTAAAAATTTTATGATATAAAGTTTTTTATATTTTCTAAATTTTAAAATATTATTATAATAATATTTGAAAATCTTTCTTAAAATTTTCCAAAATTAATATTTGTTTAAAAGTAGTGATTGTTTTGCTCAATATAAAAAACTGATCCAGTAATCAATCCGAAGTTGTGTCCGACTCACCGGATTGTATGTCAATGAATTGATCCGTCGTCGTCGGTGTTGGGGAGATACAACACCAAAAGAATTAACCAAAATAAGACATCTGAATGGTTCGGTTCATACACTAAAAAGCTCAATTCAACCTAAAAGCTTAAGCCAATAGGTTATGGAACTCTCTAGTATATTAACCTCCTTTTCATCTTATCTTTATTCAATGTGGGGTTAATTTACTCACTCTTAAACCAACAATCTCCTCTCAAGAGTGAGTCATCCATATTTTCTCCTCATCCGAACACCCTATCGCGCACCAAGTACGTCGATCTCTCAAGATTCCAGCCACTTAGCTTCGAGCACCGTCACTACACATCAAGAGCTAACTTTTAGAGCCCAACTTGCTCTGAATCCTTACTCACACCTTGCGAAAACCCATGTGAGTCATATTGCTCTTTAATTTGCTCATCACACTACCAGCTAGAGCTATAACATGCGCTGGTCGCCTCGCCTGCACCGTCTGCGCAACTAAGAGTCAGCCATCAAAGCCCAACTTGCTCCGAATCCTTGCTCACATCCTGCGAAAGCCCTATGTGAGTCCAGTGCTCTTAACCTACTCACCCACTGTCAGCGAGAGTTACTACGTACATCGAACTCCCTGCCAAACCATTGGCTCTGATACCACTGTTGGGGAGATACAACACCGAAAGAATTAACCAAAATAAGACACCTGAAGGGCTCGGTCCATACACTAGAAAGCTCAATCCAACCTAAAAGCTTAAGCCAATAGGTTATGGAATTCTCTAGTATATTAACATCCTTCTCATCTTATCTTTATTTAATATGGAACTAATTTACTCACTCTTAACCCAACAGTCGGATCACTATTTTTGTAGTGTTACACACTTGCACACGCTTATCATATCTGTAAAGACGAGAAGCTTATCGTTTTGGAGTATATTCCCAGAGACAGCCTTCTCTATCTTCTTCATGGTACCAAAATCTATATACACATACAATCATCGAACTCCTTAAAATCATTTTACAAAAAATCTAGCATTATTTTTTACTTCCGTTGATCTTTCAGGGGGACAGCGCGTCGGATCATACAGCACTTGATTAGATAGCAAGAATGAAGACGACGAGAGAGATTGCTCGAGGAATGGCGTACTTTCACGCAGAGCTCTCATTGGCGACATAGCTACCACACGGTAAGCTGAAATTAGTGAACATTCTTATTGGGCCCAATAACGAATCGCTTCTAAATGAATACGGTTCATTATTTTCGTAATCCTGCCGTAGCCACACGCTCTACTAGCCTAAAAATCACCTGAGTTCTCAAGCTCTGTCGCGTTTCGCTCAAGTGCGATGTCTACTGCTTTGAGATTGTGATTCTCAAGCTTTTGACCGAAAAGTTCCCGTCATAGTACTTGAATAACACGAAACGAGGGACTGATGCTGAGTAGTGCACACCGTCAACCATAGCAGAGAGGCGAGAAGCGGAGTTGCTAGATCCAGATATACTAAATGGTGACATGTCTGGGCTGCAGCACATGGAGCAGCTGCTTCACATTGCAGCGACATGCTCGGAGCTGAGCCCGGACTTGAGACCGAATATGAAGGAGCGACGGCTAGGATCGAGGAGATTGCGATTGCTACGGGGATCAAAGGAGAAGAAGCGAAAGGGACGGTGGCAGAGCTGGTGAGGTTGATGAGCATAGTAAGAAGCAGCGGAGAGCGGTCTCTTCTTCGAACGCAATTGAGAGAAAAATACTTGACTTAGTTCATCTGTGTTGAGCATAAAAAAATTCTTTATAGAAAATCTTTTAATATGGCTAGGACAACTCGGACCGACGGGTCAACGATTCAACAGTGTGACCTGTCGGAATCAAAACAAGTCACTTATGCTACTAATTTTTTTGCAATTCGAATCGATTTTCATCCCGGTCGACGGTTTACAGATCGACTATTTCGATCTGGTCTTGATTTGTCAATATCGATTTTGCTTTGTCTATTAATGTAGTATTGGTATAATGAGTTTTAAAAGTTTTCCGGTACAAATTTCATGGAATTTTGTTTGAGAATTTATTTCCTTATTGATCGTACTCTATATATCTCAATTTGAGTGAGTAACAACAAATAAAATTTAAGGCTACAACCCAACCTAAAACTTGCACCACAAGGGCTCCAGAAAGAAAGAGTAGAAGGTAACCTACTGAAACCTTATATAACATCTCCAACCCAACCATTCATATCCACATATGAGAATCACTCAGGAAAAGTTAAAAAAATACTTACAATAAAATTTTTTATTAAAACTAAAATTATATTTTAAAGTTTTATTAAAAATCAAATTGATTCTTTTTAATAGTAAGAATAATATAATATAAACTTCTAGAATCACTTCAACATCTACTTCTTCTAGAAGCCCTTTTTTTTAGCTATCAAGCTAGTAATGCACCTAATAGAAGTTGTCTGGTTGTGTTAGGAATAGTTAGCAAGCAGTAAACCAGCTAGATGAGTCCACCGCACTTTAATGGGTCCCACACCCTCAATCAATTGGCTGACCATAATTTGAGGGAATAGATGATTTGTTTTGCTTTTTTCTCTTCTCTTCCCCATTGTATTGCGCACCTACTTTTGTGTTTGGTAACTATCCTACAAGATGGGTGGGACCATGAAGTTTGTAAATTTTTTGATCTCAACTTGCAAAAAGATAATGTTAGAATTATTTTAGCGCTTGTTTTAAGTGTTTATAATTTTATTTTTTCATCAAATTTTAAATTTTAAATAATTTATATATTTTAATTATATAATAAATTCAGAATTTTATTTTTATATACAAAATTTTAGTTTTAATTTTTATTTATACACTTTTTATTATAATTATATTTTTTAATTTTTAACATATTTTTAAAAATTATTAAAATACAAATACAGAACTGTATTTTTACTTTATTTTTAAAAAAATTTTACTTTCTATATTTTATTTTTATAAAATTTAGTTATAAATATTTAAAATACGTCTTTAGTTAAAATTAGGTGCTATTTAATTGCTTATAATATTTTACAAAATTTAAAAAAATTTGAAAAGTAAAAAATATTTTACATATTAAAATTTATTATTATATATTATTATTAATTTATAAAATAAAAATTATAACGTTTGTTTTTTATTTTAAAAATAATCTTTATTTCTGAAAAACTTCTAATTTAAAATACTATAAAACATGCCATTATTATGGTGTTGTTCAAAAGAAGGATAGAAACATTTGATAAAATTTTTTCTGGAATGTTATAAACTCATAACAAGAATGAACGCTGAAGCCCTAATTAAACTGTGAGATTGCAAGTGGTTAATTAGTGTAAACAATCTTAGGAGATATTTAAAGGGTTTTTGGAAGTGCTTATAAAATATAATTTTTTTGAAATAGAAAATATTTTTATTTTTTTTGAAAAATAAGATTTAATTTTTTTACTTCTAAAAAAATAATAATAATATGAAATAAAAAGATCTCACTATGTAAAATTTTTTATATTTTTTAGATTTTTAAATAATTTTTCTATATATTTGTAAAAAATATATGAAAAATATAAAATTAAAAATTAAAAACTTTTTTTTTCAAACGCAATGCCAAACGGGTACTTAAATAATTTTTTAAAAGGAGCTTATTTAAATGAATTTTAAAACGAGTTCAGATTTTTTACCAAAAAATAAAATTTATATGCATAATCATTTTAATGTATAATTTATTTATATAGTTTAAATTTTAAATGTATTGAAAATATAAAAGATCATAAAAAATTAAAAAATTGGGTGCTCTTTCGAAAAACACACTACTCTATCAAAATATTTTTAGCTCGTAAGAAGTGAGTTTTATGAAATGAATTCGATAAAATAAAATATAAATAAGTTTAATGAGTTTGAAAAAATTGAAACACAAAAAATAATTATGAATTTAAAATCTGAATAGAAAAATGAGTTAGAATAAACTAAAAAAAGTTCTTAATCTTATAAGCATTATGAGAAACTCAAGGTCAAATTTAACTACTTGTTTGGAGCAATAGGATTTGCACGGGCGTGTTTCAAAATTTTAAGATTTTACTTTTCCCCTACAATTTTAGAGTTCTGAAAAATTTATTTTTTCAGTTTTCAATGAACTAAAATTTTATTTTTATTTTACTATTCAAAAACTCATCATTTTAATTTTAAAATTTTATTTTTCACTTCCGACTCATTCTAAATAAAATTAAAATATAAAAATATACTTATATCTAACCAATTTTTAAAAAAATTCAAATTTTATAAAATTCATTATGCAGAACTCACTTCAATTCTGCGCATTTATACGCCCTGACTTACGAAAATTTGATCATTTTGGTTCATGTGGTTAATATGGATTTCTTCGCTAGCTTGCTTTCATTATTGAGATTTTGTTTCTTTCTCCCATCTTAATACTATCGTTTGCTTCTCTGTATCGACGAAGTTTACCTTTTCATTATTACGAAAATGAAAATTTTGACCCAAAGAAAAATGAAGTTGTTGTTTATGGTTATGGCAACTACTTACAAAACTTGGATTGCTTGTTGCATTTTGGTAGGTAGCTAGGGGCTGGATTATAAGTTTCCAAAGTTTCAATAATGATTGTGACTTGCAGTAATTGCAATTACCTTTTATAGCATATAAAGATAAATGTTGAAAATGATTTTTAAAGATTTGAGCTTGATAACTCATTAAGTCACTATCTTTGAAAATATAATCTACTTTATCTATCTATAAACTTATGCAATTTTTTAATCTTTCAAATGGCTTACAGTAAATGATACTATAGAGAGTAGCTACAACCACACATACAAAAAATACCATACTAATATTTAATTAATAAAGCAATGATGCAACATATAAAGAATGAAAAAGAATGATTATATTCACCAAGAATCACCAAACTCCACAGCTACCTTAATTTATTTTAAGAAAAAGATAACACATTACAGCACGCTCTTATTAATTTGCTCTCTTTAATTAATTTTTTTTCTCAACCGAACAACAATACAATTAATTGTATGATAATGACATGAATGAATAGGGAAAGAAAATGGGAATGAATAATGTTTGAGTGAATGATGAGTGGTGGTTTGAATAAGGCTTGTTTTAATTAACTAAGTAATTATATTATAAGTAATGAGTTGATCTTCTAGAGAGAGTGAGTTGGTGAGCAAAAAGGATTGGAGGGAAGTTGGGTCGGTAGGGCTCCTCTCTCTTCCCCTAATATCTCATCTTCCGTAGAGAGAGCCAATCAATCAAACTGCCTATATATAGAAATCATCTCTCCTGCGCCGCAAACGCCAGTCAAAAACCTTAGCTCTGCATAAACAACAACGCATATAAATCATTCAGAAGTAGTGTAGCAGACAGAAGCAGCAGCAATCAAGAAGAAGAAGAAGATTGAGAGGTTAGGATATTAATGGGGAGGTCGCCGTGTTGCGAGAAGGAGCATACAAATAAAGGAGCATGGACAAAGGAAGAAGATGAAAGGCTCATCTCTTATATACGCGTGCATGGTGAAGGTTGCTGGAGATCTCTTCCGAAAGCTGCAGGTCTTCTTAGGTGTGGTAAGAGTTGCAGACTTAGGTGGATCAATTATCTCCGCCCTGATCTTAAGCGCGGTAACTTCACTGAAGAAGAAGATGAGCTTATCATCAACCTTCATTCCTTCCTCGGCAACAAGTAAGTATCAGTAATTAATTCTTATGTTATTTCGGAGTCAGCTTAATTAATTTGGTGCGGAAATTAAAATCCAACTTTGTTGATATATTCGATGCGATGAGCGTGTGATTGCGCGCAGATGGTCTTTGATAGCAGGAAGATTACCAGGAAGAACAGATAATGAGATAAAGAATTACTGGAACACGCATATAAAGAGGAAACTTTTGAGTAGAGGAATAGACCCTGCAACTCATAGGTCGCTACAACAAACAAGACGGAATCTCACTATTTCATTCGCGAAAGAAGAGAAGATTATTAAGAACGTTAACCTAATTAACTGCATGAGCAGTAGTATAACAAGTGCAGATGATCAAGAGAAGAGCAGTACTACTGAAGGATCTAATAATTCTGACAACCGGCGAATTTTACAGATCAAGCAAGACTTGCTGCCGAGGTGCCCTGACTTGAACTTGGAGCTTTGCATAAGTCTTCCTTTTCAAGAAGAGATTAAAATAGAGGAGAAGCAGGCTGTGAAAAGAGAAGCTATCTCTTTGTGCTTCAGCTGTAGCTTAGGAGTTCACCAAGGACAAGAATGCAAGTGTATAGATTTTCTGGGTATTAGCAACGGCATGTTGGATTACAGAACGCTTGAGACGAAATAATTGTGACAGTTCAAATTGAAAGCCATAATTTAGGTTCTGTGTTCACTTGTTAATTTCTCCTTTTTTTTTTTTCGATTAAGTGGCACACATTCATTTCTATACTTTCTAGGTTTTCGTTTTTTCATCTGCGGCTTCGAACTTTCTTGTGCTGGGTCTGAGATATCTTGCATATTTCTCCTTTGTAAATTTTGTCCTCTTTTCTCTATTGTGTTTCTGACAAACCAAACAGAAGAGAGTTCCGGTGATAACCGTTGTTTCTTGACGCCCGTAATTTTAAAAAGAGAACTTTTTTTGACGTTGCAATGCCGGGAAGGGATAAAATTGCTTTTAATTTTCATAATCCAAAGTGGATTATTGGATACTTGATTCATTAATTAGTACAGCTTCTACTTTGAGAAAACTTACGGTAGGAATATGACAATATCAGTGCTTACAGAGAATAAAACAGAAGCCAGAAGAAACGGGCTCGAGAAGGCAAATGGTGTAAGACTAACATACTGCGATGCTGCGACGTAAGAAAAAATGGTATTATGTTCATGAATATTAGAATAATTCATTTTTAACAAACTTTCACAAAAGGTTAGATGCTAAAATCTGTAATTACCACACAGTTTAGAACGTGTTTACTTTGAAATAAACTTTTTTTAAATAAAATTAGAAAATAAAAAATTATTTTAATTTTTAATTTATTTTTTATTAAAATTAAAATTAAAAAATAAAATTTGACGGGTCGTTAAATAAGGCCTTAGTAGTATGGGACAATTTAACACTACATACTCCTTTGGGAAAGTTATCCAACTACTTTTAAAGTCGTAAGGTCCAGTTCTATAATTTTCAATTATTATAGATGGCACTTAAAAACCTTATGGCTACACGCAGCACTAGTTGTTCAGCTGCATTAATTCACGCCTAGTTGGAACGAGATGAAAACAATATCAGACTTCTTCAAATTCGAAGTTTCTTTTCTTAGCTTTCCTCTGAAACCAAACACAACAGCTACAACGACAAGAGCTAACCCAATGACAGATAGTAAAGAGCTACAAAACGGAAGAGCACAATTACATACACGACTGCAATTTGCCAGGGATAACATTGCCCTCAGCGAATTAATTTCAGATGCGAGCCCCAAGAGCTTCCAGATTCCGTAATGCAATTTTACGCATACTGTGGGTTCCTATTGCTAAGCCACTACCAGTTGCGGTCTGCTCTTGACTGCAAGCCTCATCCATACAATGAATACTTGAAGCTATAAGCCTTTGCCACGTCGCATGCGAAACAGGGTTCCGTCTTTCTCTGAACTGGTTTGATCCGTCACACTTGCTCAAACTTGCAACAAACAAGAGAAACAAAAGGATAACATGATATATAAGCAACCCTGCTAAAAAGTCTTAGATGCTCCGGTAAACCACGATTCGGAACTGCTAAAACGCACCACAGAATGATGAACAATAGTACGCCATAATTTACAAGTCCTGTCACAAAAGATCACTTGGCGTTTCGCTTTCTTACTCCTACATAATGTAGGACAATGGTCTACTCAAATACGGCAACTGGAAGCCAACTTATTCAAAATCAACTTCCCAATTGTTGCCTACTCTTCCACACAAACAAATTGTAGTTATTGAAACTCACAAGAGCTTTTTTCATTCCATCCATTGACATCGAACAATCTTCTTTTTTTTCACGTTTTTATTCGAATCCATATTGCTAAATTAATCACTTCAGATAACTAACTGTAAATAATTTGGGAGACATTTGGTTCAGCTTTCTCCGACACTTTTTTTCAATTTTTTATTTTATATTTTTTAATATATATTTTATAAATACTTAAAAAATTTATTTAAAAATTTAAATAATATAAAAAAATTTTACTTAATAAAATATTTTTATTATATATTTTTATTATTTTTTAAAATAAAAATATAAAATTCATTTTAAAAAAAATAAAAATACTTTTTATTTTAAAAAAATTATATTTTATAAGCAATCCCAAATCCACTTTGGTCTCCCCAAAGTCAAAACAGAAAACTTCAGCTACAATGACCTAACATATAAGTGTTTTTGAAAACAACATACTGGTGATGAAAGCACATTTTATTTTGCACGTTAGGAAGAAGTCCACTTGAACCGTACTCAGAATGTTATTCCCTCAAAACTTTAACAGCTGAATGATATGAGCTCTGTACGCCCTTAGACAAAAGGAGAAGGTAAACTTCTCAGGTGGGACTGGTGGATGAACCTTCCTATATTCATTTTCCTTCACATTGGATACATAATTATAAAGTAAGAATGTACTGTTTTCTAAACATGCTTTGCTTACTAATCCACTTCTACATCGATATGTTTAGCACTAGACTGACGCAAATAAAACTACCAACTTTAAACTTCAGACACAATACACTATCAAATACCGCGTGCTTGGTTGGTGATGGACCATCATATGTTGTACAATAAAAGGAATACTAACAGCAATACATAGTTTAAATGTACTTTGACTATCAAAGTTTCTTTCTCAGCCATCTCATATACCGGATTTCTAAGTCTACTGTAGAAGCAGCTAAGGCCTCAATAAGAGAAGTAAAATAGAACTACTCAAGGAATATACACGGAATTTTCAGGCAGAGCACGGCAAACTAATCTTAAAAGTTTCTTTTCCTCATTTATCTACATGCATATGTTCAATTACACAAGGCTTATGCACAGCTCTAGAAGGACCATAGTCCCAATCATCGTCTTGAGTTCAAACCAGAAAAACATCTACATCCCTAGTTTGTCTACATGCACCACCAAATCAAATAATCTCGATCATCCTCTGAGGCTCAAACTAGAAGAAGAGCATGTAGATTATTTAGCAATATACCAACTGAAGCCTTGGTCAAATAAAAAAAGAAGTGGAGAATAGTGGAGAGAACTGCCAACAGAATTTTCTATCACCACTTTTGTTTTATTGTTCCCAGTTCTATGAGCACAAAAAGGGATGTAAAAAGAAACAAGGCCACATGAAGCGAGACTTGATTGCGGCAATCAAAGAAAGCAATAGGTGGTTACCTAAATCCCATGTGAAGAACGAATTGACTTCACCAACAACCGAACTCTAAATTGAAGTCATGGATCGTGGAAGATTTGCAGGACCAGGAGGTCCAGGAGGAAAAACTTTCTCATAAAGTTTTATCACATGGCGGGCCAAACAAAAATCAACCCGTCTTATTGGTGTGTTCTTCTGATAACAATCTAGTGCCCAGCAGTCCCTCAATATGGAAGATCTTGAGAGGTGAAACCGACTGCAACCACTTTCTACATTCCACTCTTCCCACCTAACCCACTATGCTTCTACTGTTTCCTTGGTTTCTAGAAGCCCATGCCTCTCTTTCGTAACCATTCTTATCCATAACGCAGGACTGTATTGAGGTAAAATCTTAACATCAACACACATATCAAGTGGTCTTTGAAAGAAGGAAACACAGTTTTTCCGGTGAACACTTGAGGGGGGCTTGACCTTACTAAGAAAGGTAAATACCAACGTAAGACTAATGGCTGCCTTTGAAAATGAAAAAGTATCAGTAGGGAACATTCCAAAATGTCCAAGAACTTAATAAGAAGCTAGATATCAATAGGTCTATTAACCAACAGTACTGGAATATACATGCATAGAACAACCACCATAAAAATACTAAATACAAAAAGTAACAGCCATAAGAGAAACTGTTAATACAGATACATAAAACCTGACGACCAGGCCTCTTCAACCTGTCTTTTTAGCCTTCAAATCAGCAATCCTTGCTCTTCCCAGGGTCGCTGGACTAAGAGAACCTTTTGGGTTGATCGCCTTTCGAACCTTGAAGATGGCCCATGCAGCCCCAATGGCATGCCCTGCAGCATCAAGTCCCTCATGGGTAACCTCTGCTGCTTGCCCTCCATACCTATAACAACGTTCAGCATATTATATTGGTCTTTGAAGAATCAATATAAACTAACATATGTACAATACAGAAAACAGAACCGAAGAGGTAGAATTACCATTATGACTAAATAATCTACAGTAATTTTTTCAATAATTTCCAGACTACCAGAGTTTTTTCAGACTATCAGCAGTTTTAACAAACATGAAACCTGAATCATGCATGCCCATTCTTACAAGATAACCAAAAAGTCGTAATAAATAGCGCACTAGATTTAACATACCTATGTGATACCAATCCTGTCGTCACGACTGATGAGGTTTCTAGTACATTCTTTCCAACTGCTTCCACTGCATCCCAGATTTTCTCTGCAGTATATTACCCAAGAAATGGGGGGAAAAACATAAGGAATAGGTACACATTAGGAATACCTTCCTATTCTTCTTTGATAAAGACTGTCAAGTGACGAACAATAGAAAAATCAAGGAACTAGAGCCAGCAGGTGCGCACCAAAGGGTGCACAGCTCGATTACGTGGATCCAAGAAGTCGAACACTTCAAACCAAGTAAGAATAGCAAATACTATCAAAGTATTGCTTACTGCACGCCTACGTGAAAATTGCATTAAGGAAATTTGCAGGCTAGTTAAGTCATTCAAGCTGCTTAGCTTGCAGGCTAGTTAAGTCATACAAGCTGCTCAGTTTGGAAGAGTTCTTGGTGCGCTGCAATTATTTAATCAAATGACGGATAACTAAAGGCAGCCCAACCTGCTTGGAAAAATTCGCACTCAGCCCACCATGAACAATGAACCTACATGCACTCTTATTAGAATTATATCTGAGGCTCAAGAACTCGCATCCTATAGTTTGTGGAGCTAACAAAGTCAAAAACAAAAAGACCAGAGCATGGCAACATATGAAAATCTGCATTTTTAACTATAGGAGTAAAACAGAAGATGCATATCCAGTAAACATCTACACAGTATCTAAGTAAACTAAAACCACAGCATACCAAAGCCATCAAGAGATGCCAACACAATTTCGCCTGGAAGAAGTTGAAAGAATTTTCTGCCAATCATTGAATTAGCAATTGAACTGGTAAAGAAACCAGAGAACCTGATAACTCCAGAGAGTATGCCATTTACAACATTTTCAGACATCTCTGTGATCCTCTTCACCCTGCAAACAACACATATTGCATAAGCAGTGACCTATACTTGGACCATAGTCCCCCAAAAATTGGAAAAAGGTTGATGTTTGTATGATTCAGATTCAATATAAAATTGAACTAAAATCCTAGTAGCTTGTTGTGACCAATAATAAAATCATGGAAAATGTGCTACGTAGGTCAGGTTATTACAACATGTTTTAGAACTATGTATAAAATAACTACTTGTCAAAGTGAGGGTTCAATCATGGCACCTGAAATATACGATATCATTAATTAAACTAAAAGTCACACATTAAGATTCCTAATGAAACAACAACATTCGGGATTCCACATATTTGTACCAGTCTTCTTCGGAAGAAATCTATCTGGACCTATTAGTGCTGCATAGCATCAATATAGACTGAAAAACGACGTTCTGTCTTCAAGAAATAGTTCAAGTACTCAGTTTTACAGGGAAACAATTAGGCTTACTCTCTTATCGTTAACACAAACCATGCAAGTCAGCTATTCTCCATACCTCAAACATAACAACAGACCAACACATAGCTAAAGCTATTCACAAGAAGGAAAGACATGAATCTTCTATCTAGGATACGAAACCACTATGAGCACGACCTAAAACAAAGTCGAGAATAGAAGTATATACCTATTCATCCTGGCCATAGCCTCAGGGCTGATTTCCGTGGGCTTCTCACCAGGCGCAATCTTCTTTTTCAAAGTCGCATCTGCCCACTTCAATCTCTCTACTGTTACATCCCCTGTCCAAACAATACCTCTCACAATCTGACCCGACCCTTTCGCGATCGCCCTCGCCGCCGAGCTACTATACTCTTCGACATTTGGAGCCAGCGCTGTCCAATAAGCCGCCGATCTGTCCTTCATCATCTCATTCTTCTTCCCTCCTTCACCATCTTCCTCCGTGGAAGCTTCCCTCTCCAATCCCCCATCCAGCACCTCCGACCCTTCCCCTCTTCCCTCCGTAGCGTTAACTTCATGTTCAGAAAAGTCCGTAAATTTCTTCAAAATTTCATCGAATTCAGCTAGCTTCTGCTCCTGCCCTTCAACAGAGAAGGTGAGTCCATAATTCAACGGCGGCGAAGAATTCGAATCTGGTTTTGAAGGATCAGGGAGCGTGAAGAAATAATGGGACTGATCGAGTTTAACAGCAGGTGAGTCTCTTGCAAGAGGCCACTTAACATCAGCAACACGAGCGATAACGGCAACGCTAGTCGGGCCCTGCCGGACTCGAGAAACAGTGAGCTCTCCGGAACCAAGATCAAGGCTGCGATCTTTATCAACAAGGTTGAGAATTGCACCAGGAATTTCGATCAGTACTTCTTCTACTGGAGTTTCTCCGTTATCGTCGTCGTTCGCTAAGTCTGCTGGATCGATTGTTGGGTAGAACGATGAATTGTCGTTGTTGCTCTTCTCAGAAGCCATTGTTGATCAACTGAAACAGAAAGAATGCCGACGACTGTTCGATAGAATGCTTCAAAATTTCCCTTGCTTGCTTTGCTAATACTGACGAAAATGAAGGTGAAACAAAAACAAGCACCAGAAAGAAACGAGAAGGTGGAAGAAAGCAGATGCACGTGGCATTAGGACGTGGGTCTCCAGAAAGCAAAAGAGAGTGGAATAGCCACGTGGTTCGAAATCAACTACATCTTGCCACGCGTCCGGCACTAGCCCGTACTCGAAGACTCGTCCTACTAATAGTCTAATTTCGCCCGATTGCGATCGCAAAAGCATGGGCTTCAAGAAGCCCATATAAGATTAATAATACGGCCCATCCATCAAGCATTTCTCTCTCCCGCTTGATTGCAACGCTCTGTTTTATTCGAAAATCAAACGCCACTTCACGAAAATCTAAATGGACCCTTCGACTCCGGTGCCTCCGTCCACCGTTCGACGGAATCCTCCCCGGCGAGCAAAACTAATCAGTCAAACCCCATTGAAAACCACCAGCATCGCTGCGGCGGCTATCGCCGCAATCGATGTGCTCAACGAGCCAACACTCGGTCAACGCCCAACGAAGTCAACCGGGCCCACAGAGACACTCAAGGTTTTTCTTCGAATTCGGCCGCTCAATGTCGAGAAGAATCTTGTTCGACGAGATGTCGCTGCCTTGAGTAAGTTGAAAGGGAAGCGGCTGTCGCCGAAGAAAACGGTGGTGAAAAAACCTCAGAAGAATAATAGTAGTTGCTGGTGTTTGGTTGTGAATGATTCGAGCTCGGTCACGTTGTCAGATACCAAGAGAAACAAGAGCGAGGTCTATGATGGGTTCGAAAATGTTTTTTCTCCCGAGTCCTCGCAGGTTAGTGTTCGCCACTGATTGAAATTTGTTTGGCTTTTCTTCTGTGTGCAACAACTGGAAGTTAGTTCTTGTAAAACTTAGTTAACTGATAACAAATTTACTGGTATTTAGTTTTAGTCATGATAGGACACTGTGAACAAGCTGGGACAGAACCATATGTAACTGTCATTAAGTGTAATGGTAAAGTGATGAGTGACGACCTGTGTATTGGAGTCTGTATGTTGGTCATAACTATTGGTAACTGAAAATGGCATTGCACCTCTTTTTTTAATATGGGGAAAACTCAATTTGGAGCAGTTAGGAGAATGTCAAGGTGTCAACTGGTTGTATAGCTAGGTTGTTTATGATTTCATAACTTACGCAAACTTTAATCTGAAGTCTATTATGTTCAAGGTTAATGTGCAATGGCTGCTTTTAAGTTGTTGCAGCATCAGTTTTAATGGCCTTTTAGTCAAATACGCTAGCCTGTGGCATTTACATTTTGTAGATGGAACCATTCTCTGCATATTTGCTCCTTTTTTATAATTAGAAATTTCTTTGATTAATTACATTTTAATCTACCTTCAAGTTATTGGATCTAGTTTGAGAAATGTTGTGGTATTAAAGCCTTTTTCTTTCAGAAGGAAATCTATGATAAAGTAATGTATCCATTGGTGGTGGATTTTGTGGGAGGGAAAAGTGCTCTTTTGGTTGCAATGGGCCCTACTGGATCTGGAAAGACGCATACAATGTTTGGGTCACCAAGGGACCCTGGTATTGTTGCTCGTGCTTTACAAGATATATTTTCTCAGCCAAGTGAGGTTGGTGATTCTTACCCTTCGAGGTACTCTTTTGTACACCTTGTTTGTTCCTCAATGATATTTGAATCTTGCAGATATTTACTCATTTCCAATCCTATCTATGCATAAAGATGATATGTTGGTAGACTTAGATATCTATGTGTTAGCAGCTATCGTTAACCTGTCGCAACCATTGCAGACCATATTACATATCCATGTTTGAGATTAACTCAGAAAGAGGCAAAGGAGAGAAGATATTTGATTTATTGCCTGATGGTGGAGAAATCTCTCTTAATCAATCAACTGTAATAGGTCTTCAAGAGGTAGACTTGCATCATTATCTTATTAAAAGATATATTGAAATGCTTGCTTGCTTGTTTCAGATATCATAAGTTTGAGTCTGGCATATGATTGCCTCTTTGCAGATCATGGTTTTTGAAGTAAAAGAAGCAGAAGCTCTGTTGGCATGTGGAATGCTCAAACGTGCTACTGCTGTCACAAATGCGAACAACCAGTCAAGGTATGTATTTGTTGAAGTAATATACTTCTTTCTGTCCACTTCAACAATGGAGCATTTGCTCAGTGCAAACTTACTCATCTATTTGGGTGCTTTCTGCATCTTAGTTTTGAAAGACTAATGACTTAAAGTAACAAGTATGTAATAACACAATTTGTTGGTTCGTATTTGATAGATTGTACAATGATTCTTTTACATGTTTTAATGTTGAAACAGGAGTACAGAATTAGTCTTGACCATGTAGTGGACAAGACTATAATTTCAATCTAGCACTTCATTCTCTGTAAATACATCTGGTGACACACAATAAGATAGTTTTTCTGTATATCAGTTTGTTCATCTGGGTAAATTTAGAACTTCTACAATCTCTATTAGCTCACTACAAAAGCATGCTAACTCCTATTTTAGTATCCTGAACAATTATTAGTTTTGAAGAAGAAATTTATGATGGCATGTCTTAAATGTGCAGAAGAAATTTTATTTTACTGAAACCTCTTCCTTTTTATATATAACTTCCTTGCAGCCGTTCACAATGCATCATAAATATTCGCAATTCGCAGAAGTCTAACAATGAAGGACATGGATTTGTTCAAGGTAGCACTGTTCTTTCCATTGTGGATCTTGCTGGTGCTGAGAGAGAAAGGAAGACAGGAAATCAGGTCTAGTCAGTTTCTTTACCTATTTAATTTGATGGATATCTATGGAACAATAAACTTGTGTTTTGTTTGCATAATACATTATTTAGATATATAACTAGCTCTAGAAACCTCTATAAGGGAGGGACTACCGAATTTGCTTATATTCTTTTGTTTCTGTGATGTATTATGGATTACAACCTACATATGAAGATGCCAGGAGATAACAGCAAGAGGAGATTCATTCTAGTTTTTTTGAAATTACGTCCTTGTATCAGCTTATGTAAGCTTGGGGATTTGATAGATTAGAACTTGTGCGGTTTAAGTCTTAGGATATTCCAACTACTGATGTGGTGGAAGTTTGAATTTAAAAATCATTAGGTGTGGAAAGTCATGCAACATTTTTTTCTAACGAACTTGAAACTAGTGAGTCCCTTGCTTTTAGGTTTGTGCTGAGTAGAACTACAGTACAATGTTTTTCGCTGTAGGGTTCAGTTGCTCCCTAGCGTAGCACTGAGAACCTGGAATGATTAAATTCTCATGTGATCCTAGTCCAACCATGCTGGTTGAATATATGAATATAAGTCAGTGCAGAATTAACTTAATGAACTAAAAGAGCAGATTAGCGTTTTCGATTGAAGCTACTTAACTATGGAATGTATCCCATACAATGTATAAATCATCATCTTTGACATTGGAAATAGACAACTTTGTTTTCCATCCTAGAGAGAAGTCCTCATGTGTTCCTTTTGTGTCTCTACTTCTTATTTGTGTTTTTCTTTTATGCTTATTACAAAAGGTCTTGTCAATCTGTATTGGATTTTTTATTCTTTTCTGCTGGTTATAGCTTAATGCTTTAGGTTCTGTTTTTCTTAATCATAAGGGTTGCCTGGAAATTCATTTTCTTGTTTTAGATCCTTGCTTAAAGCATTTTCTTAGTGAATTGATAATGCAGAATCAATTTTCACAATATTTCCCGCTCCTTTCAGGGTGTGAGATTACTAGAGAGCAGCTTCATCAATAATACCTCGATGGTCTTTGGTCAATGTCTAAGAGTATGTGGTCAATTAATTGTTTACAAGTCATTAAGCATAACAAGTTAGGATCAACTACTTACTTTATGCTGCGGCTGACAGAATCTGATGTTAGATTTTTCTTGCTATTTTGTTCAATGCAGTCTTTGTTAGAACATCAGAGAAACCCGAAGAAACCACTACAGAAACACTATAAGAACTCCATGGTATGTCTGTGTCCTTGGGTCGTCATAATGATTCAACATTATGTCTTTTGATCTGTGGCATTCTTCCAAGCTTATGATGCTTTATATTCTAGTTGACAAGGTATCTCAAGGACTATCTTGAGGGCAGAAAGCGTATGGCATTGGTAAGATGGGATTTCTTTTTCCTCACCATTCTTATGGTTGTTGTTGTACGTGTACTTTGGCTGGAAATATTCAGTTGTCAGACATGAGATATGTGTAAAGAATGCAAACAGCTATATAAGGCTTATAATATTTACTTCTTAGAAGTTTGCTAATGATTGAGATGTTAGACAGCAGAGGGTGTTGAACAGAATCTATATGCTTCTTTCCTTTCACAAATAATAATGTATTTCATTTTTGTTTATTTCATACAGGAAATGAGCAAATTAATGTAACGTGCAAGCATCATCTCACACACATGCATGCATGCATCAATATACTTGCATAGTATGTGCATCCACGACTTAAAGTCACCAGCATTGAACCAACACTACCTTATTTCTGGCAGGCTGCTTGCCACCTTAACTTGATGGTAGCTGCTATTAAGCACTATGTTTGAGATTAGCTTTCTTCCCCTTGAGCCCTTTCAAAAATTACTGTGTTGTTCCTTTGGAATTTCATGGAATCTTCATGATTGATTTCCAATTACCATGATACAATGTTAAGCACGCTAAAACATAATGGCATTACAAATTGGCATATTTGTCATGGAATTGGTGTTACCAGTACACTGGTTACTGAGTGTGTTATTGTAAGTGCTGATTTGCAATGAGAGGGACTTGCTTTCAGTTTCTCTTTTTTTTGTCTCCTAGTGTCATTCTAGAGCTATTCGTTTTGTAGGTGAACATTAGATGCTTGGGATTTATTTCCACATATGAGTTTGTTTGCCCTTGCAGGTTTTAACTGTTAAACCAGGAGAAGATGATTACCTGGAGACTTCCTTCTTGTTGAGACAAGCTTCGCCCTACATGAAAATAAAGTAACATATTCTCCTTCATGATGAATTTCAATACATTGTCTGGGCAATTTGCATTTCATAAATTTGAGTTTTACTGTTGCTCTGGTCAAATTGCAGTTTATGTGTTAAATTTATAAGCCAAATGCATATATAAGAACAAGGAATTGTTTGAAGGCATCCCTTAGATATTTTAATTTGTGCTAGTGAGGACTGTTGATTTTGAAGATCCACCTATGGAAAACTATGTGTTGCTCAGAGATTTGAGCAGGATTTTCACTTGGAAAAGTTGTGGTATTGAAATGATGACCCATTATAGAGATATACTATAGAATGCACTGACTTTGGAACAATATATTAGGGTTTACACTCAGTCCCTCCATTTTTCATTCTCATCTCAACTTAAAAAATTCGCATGATATTCATATGGTCCATCTTTGTGTCTATTTGATGGGTTTAGGCTGAAAGTTTCAGGTAGTTCCAAAATGTTGAAGTGGAGTACATGCTTACAAATACAAACTAGAGTTTTGTGGACAAGCTGTTGTAACATTCCCACACAACCATGTTTTTTTTCGAGCATGTGCACAGTTTTTGTGCCTTTCAGGAGTAGTTTGCAAATAAGTGGTGGGTGATTTTATTTGTGCTTGTATATTAATAGCCTAATGTTTGGATGTGAAACCGTTTTAGGTATAGTTAACCTGGTTAAAACATATCACCTTTAAACTGTAGGAGAGTTACAGGTAATGAGGATCTAATTATTTTCTTAAATGTGTTGAGTTTTCAAGTTTGGTCGGCTGTTTCATCTTTCATGTTGTAGTTTCATACATGGTCTTTACATGTTTACTTCTGTAATAAGCTCTTTTTTCCAGGTTTAATCAAGTTGACGAGCTAGTAACTGCTCCTAAAAGAAGTAATGCTTGCACTAGAATGGAGCACTTAAAGAGAAGAAAGTTCAATGACTCTAATGTTTCTTTGGTACTTTCTCTATAGTATCTTACAGTTCACAAATAAATGATATTATAATCGTGATTTGGTAGTAACTTCTTTTTACTGAAGGTTTTGCAACATGTTTTTCTACTACTGAATTTCTACTTGTATGAATAGCATCAGAGGATAAATAGAATAAAGATGTTCTTGGCCTGAATTCTGCTATGTAGGACCAGAATTGTTTAGATGGTAATAGTAATTAATTATTGTGGTAGAGTTGATATCACTTTTTCTTAAGCAAGATCCATTGTTCATAGTTGAACATACACTAGGTCTAGGTGTTGAAATACAGCAAGTTATATTTGGAAGTTATTTGGTGTAAATGTGGCATAGTTTTGTCAATCGGTGCTCAGTGAGTCAAGAGGTAGGTATTTTGGATATTTCTCCATATAAGGAAGTTGATTGTTTGAGTCCCTTCAACCACTATCAACCTGTAATGGATGTACCCTTTCTGATTGCCAAAATCCTGTTTGTTTGTTCCTATTACCTTAAATGAACACTACCTAGAAGAAATTCTGTTTCGTCTGCAGGCTACCAACTCACACTTAAATCATTATTTCATAATTGTATTTCCAGATAGAAAACTTATTATTTTGTATACCTTCTACCTAGGATGTGTAATTCCATAGACCACTGGCTCAAATTCTAGGATTGAACATCACGACAGACTGGATTCACTTTGAACTCTTTGTAGGATGAACAACTTCTGAAATCCTGCTGTGGTTGAAAACCTGATAGTAAGTCAGCTTGAGCATGAAAGAGTCTTCCTTGATATGTGCATGCTTAATATTTACTCAGCTTGATCTCTTCTTGATGCTGCAAGCATAGTCAATACAATGTTAAGACAAACCGGGCAGTTTCTCTTCCTAATAACTTCTCTTTCACTATAAAAAAAGGAAAATGCTAGACATCGTGGTTATTGTGGCTATGAATTGGGTCAAGGCTCTATGCACCGATTATCTGGTGGTTGTGAAAAGAGACAATCCTGTTTTTAAGAGGCAGTTTTTCTAGGTGCAATAGTATTCTTTTATGCCAATAATGATTTTCTCATGGCCAAAAATGACCTGATGAATAGTATATCATAAAAGTTGTGTATGTGATATCATCATTATTGATCTAAATTACTTCCTTGTGCCTTGTATGAAATTATGTTTCTCGTCTTTGGTGGAGACAAAGCTTTTACAAGGATTTAACTTGCTATTTTCTCTTTAACTATCACAATTAATCTTTTCAATATTTGCCATTTTCTAAGAAATTTCTATCGTTGCAAATGAGTTTAAATCAATATGCTTTTTCTCTGTCAGAACGACAATTGTGATGACGACGTTGCTAAGAGCTTATCCCGTAGTGAAGGTCAGTCTTTCATTCTGAATGGACTATTGACTTCTTACTATTAATTCAGCTTCAATTTTTCTGTAGCAAGATACCTTTCTCCATTTATTTTTTCAGTCCACACCTCACACTGTGTTTCTGATGATTTGTAGAGCATAACTTGGGAAGGAGTGAAAATCCTAAGCTATGTCAACTTTCAAAGGCAAATGTGAAAGCTAACATAGTGCAACCACTTACGGAAAGTCAGCAGATTGAGTTCCAAACAGAAGCTAGGAGCGAGGAGACAATACTGAACTTTGCTAAGGTTTTGTGGAAGGTTCTTAAAGGATACAAGCAAAAACTAGAGGTTCTCCTTTATGACAAGCCTGTAGTTTTCTTCCTCTGTTTTAGTCAATCTATGGATTTGACTCTTTGTCTACTACTTTATTTTATTCTTGTTTGTAGATTGAATTTCTTCTACTGCTTTAAAAAAGACTTTTATGGTGTGTCTGCGCAATATGCTAAGTTCTTTCAGTTTAGGTTCACTAGTGATGAAATTTGTTGACTATGATACCTGAATTCTGTTATGATACATTTTATCTACAAAAATCTTGGCTCACTATGCAAGTGCTTATTTGACATATGCTCATAGGTTTGACATGCGTCCTAATGTCATGGTTATTACTTCCCTTTTTGCGTCTTCGTAGGTGCCATTAATGAGAAATTGTAGTTGGTAAAATGCTGTAGTTTAGGATTTAATTGTGTGAATTCCTGCCCTTAAGCCCTGTTAAACAAGTCATTATCCTTCAAAATACCAAAATGATCCTTCTTCAATTTATCTCTCAGGGGGTGATAGTTTGTAAAGTCTTTCCTGAAGTTTTTCCTATGATAAGAAAGGGAATAACTTGTCCTACTACAATGGTTGATAGTAAAATACTGAAACAATGTGGATTGCATGTCACAATTTCTTCATATGCATGTATGAGCATATAATTTCATTTCTTTCAACAGGCATCAAATAATGAAGTTCAAAAACTGGAGAAGACCCTCCAAGAGAAGAATGTTTATATTATGGAATTGGAAAGAAAATTGGAGAACTTCTCTTCCTGTAGTTCAGGCCTTGAGCATTCTACTTTGGCAGAAGCTACAAAAAATGGAGAGGATGTTGGGTCCCACTGTGTTGTAGCCAAGCAACTTACATCTTCTCCAATTCAGAAGACTATCACAGAAGATGTTGAAGCTTTAGCTATCCATGTTGATAGTCAGATCCCCCTGGTAGTTTTAAGTGTTCCGTTCTTTTTTATTTTTTCCTCACCTGGTAACCTCCTTCTACATTTTGGCTATATTTCATTTTATGTCAGTAAATATAAATCCTTAAACACGGTAAGACGATTTTGCTAGGAATGATATTTTTGTTTGCTGCACTTGTACCTCCGTACAAGCTTTATGGGTGCATGATATTATACCACAGATAAAGTAAAAGTGGAACAATTTAATACTGTACTATTTGAAAGTGTAATTTTGAATGTTTTATAGCGATTGGACATGCAACCTAGTCGATCACTTAAGCTTGTTGTTTAACTTCCTTCAAGCTTCTAGAACCCTTAATTGAAGTGGCCATGCTTGGCAAGCTAAAGCTGGTTGCTTTGCTTTGAATTATTTAGGTCATTTCTTTTATCCGCTACTTGAGGAAATTTTGAACTCTGAGATTAAAACAAAATAGGTTCTTATTAGCTATTATTTATTGTGCTTTTTTTTTCTTTGTTTGATGGGATGGATTGAGGAGTGCCTATTATATCTCTACTAGTGGTGAACAGCATTCTGAGATGCTTGTTGGTGGACCTATCTTGGAATATCAGCCTGAACAAACTTTCTAGAAAGTTTCACTTCTGTGCACAATCATCCTATTACAGAATGCTCTTCTTTGTAATTTTGTTAGAGCTAATATATAATAAATGTGCAAATTTTTTGAATTTGAATTTTCAATTCTATTTCTCTTGATTTCTACCTGTAAGACTTCCATTTTAATTTGATCAATCAATAATACAGGACATGAGCCATAGACTTGAAAGCTTGGCAGAATCTACGCCCACTGTAGATGGTACGGAAGGTACATTTTTTATGTGGGTGATCTCTTTAATCCTCTTACTATTATGTGTAGGATCCCCAATTTAAATATTGACCCCATGCCATGGCAGCATGTATATATGATGGCTCCATTTTGTAGTAGCATTCCACTTTGTGAATGTGGCTAGTCATGAACCATCAAAAACCAAGTTCCAAAGTTAGATCTTGATTGTTCTTCAACTGTCCGAATAAGGCCAAATATGCGAAGCAACTATATCAAAATTTTCTGAGTGTTTCTTTTAAGCACTCTGGTAATTGGCATAAATCTTCTACTATGAGAATCCATGGGACTTATGTTGGTGACACTGCTTTGCATGAACTTTCAGAGATAACTTTGCAAATTATAGTACTTGGTTGTGTCCTAAGTTTGTAATTTGGTTCATACATGACAAATTTTTTCCTTTATAATTACGCATGTCTACATTCAAGAAAATTCCAAAATTATAGAAGTGATGTTCTCTTATCCAGCTCAATTCTGTGTTATTTCTAATTTGAGGCTTGATTCTAGTGGGTGGATTATGTTTTGATTTGCATTAGGAGTTAGTGCAGTTGAAAGTGACTCCAATGTTCTATCAGCAGAGGATGATGGAAACACATCTTGCTTATATCTGGATCATCCAACTCCATTCATGGAAGATGAAAAGGTTCGAGCTTTGTTGGCAGCATTAAATTTCTTGTTTAATTCTTCTTGGGGAAAAAGGGAGGGTTGTGTAGTTGCAGGAAGCAGTGAAAGGCGGAGTTTCGTTATAGTGCTTTTAGTATTTCTGTATTCTTTAATCGGAGAAGCTTTGGATTAAGATTTGTTTTTTTCTTCAGTTAATAATCTCAAGCACTACAGAATTTAATGTCGCCACTTCATCCTTGGAGAGGTTGAACAACAAGGTAGAAATCCACTTGGAATTCATAATAGTTTTAAGTTACGTATTTGATTCATGCTATATGAATGTTTCTTGAAGTATGTTTTGACCCTAGTTATTTTTTATTTTGCATAACCAGTCTGACAATCAGGAGTTCAACTATGTGATTGGCATGGATGAGTGTAAGCATTTAGCTTTGGAAATTATGAAGGTTTATGTATGAGAATAATATTATTAGGAAAATTTAGGATATGATCATGTCTCAGTTGGGTGCTCACTCATTTATCAAATATTTTCAGCTCAAAAAGGCAATGAAAAAACATTTTTCATTGACACAGATGCACAGCCTTCTTACCCAACCGAGCTTGTTGAAAGTCACTTTTCAGTGCCTAAAGAGCATGCCACAATGACTAAGGATAAGGTAAACTAGTCTCTGTTTGTGATCCTGTAACACATTGCCCTTGTGAACACTATCTCTTAACAATACTGAATTCACTGAAAATTTCAGTAAGATTCTTAGCTACCACTTATGTTGATCAGATAAAACTCAGTTGAATTTATCTATAACTGAGGGTACAGTCAACTCTCGTTTCTATAAAGCTTTCTCCTTAAATTGATAAAACATTGACCGGTGTCTCTACTTTCTCTTCATACTGTCCTAGTTTTTTATGTTGTCTAACTGTCTGTTATTTCCAGTTAGGAACCTTTGATGTTGTCAGCTTTGATGTATCAGCTAGTTCCTTGAAAAGCCAGGATACTGAGGTACCTGATATACTTCAAACGTGGGCTTAACTTCTCTTAATTCCCTTTCTCTTGTATTTGACATAAATTGTGCATGTGGTAGATCTACCAGAAATGTAGCAGCTCAGCTGGAGAAAATGAGGGTAAGCATTTGCCTTTGGAACTAAAGAACTTTTAAACTCTGTATTTTAAAATTTAGGATGTGCTTGCATATACATTGCTGCTTGAGGTTGATTGAGCAGCAACTCTCTCATGTTGAAGGAAATGAAATGTACGATTTTGAAGCTGGACGGCCTGAAAGTGAGCATCCAAATCAGCATTTTTTGGTGGTAGAACTCCAAACAGATATATTGTCTGAATCCACATCCTGTGGAATATTACATGACGAAAAGGTAAACGTTGTTTGAAAGTTATGATGGCTTAGTAGTAGCATTCTTTTCTTGATTAAGCATTTTGTATAAAATTTGTGTATTACTTTTGTACATCAGTTTGCTGTTCAGAATTGCGGCAGTCCAACTGGGGACAATGAGGGTAAGCATTTTACTCAAGAGGAACTAAACAGCTTGTAAAATTTGGTGTTTTAATGGTTTGGATGTGTTCCTGTGTACATGGCTGGTTGAGGTTGATGAAGAATCATGTTTTCTTCAGCTGGAGGAAATCGGATTTCAGATTTTGGTGCCAGATCCATACAACTAAGTCAGCCTTCAGAGGCCTATAAAAAGATCCTGTCTGCCTCTTCTGCAGTAGGAACATTACAAGAAGAGGTAACTTTGTTTGAAATTATGATGGCATGACACTAGTACTCTTTTTTTCTCAGTTTGTGAATTCCTACTTTGAGCATATTAGCAGTCTCTTAATTTCAGTGATTCAATACATTGCTGCTAATATGCGTATAGTATCTACTATGACAGCTTTTTAGGTGAAGGATGCAAACTTGTCCTCAAAATATTTTACATCAGAAAAGTCCATATTCTTTCACATTTCTCTTTTTTAGTAGTGGGTTATTTGTTTCTAGGCGACAGAGGCAATTGGTGTCTTGACCTTGTTTTTTTCCTCCTCCTTACTGATTGATATCCCTTTTTGTCAGCTAGAAACACCAAGAACACCAGAATCTGGCCTCTCTATTATAAAATCCGGAAATCAGAATGAGGTAAATGATGTGCTTCAAGTGCTGGCTACAATAAATTGGAAACTAATCCTTATTATCACATACATTGCACACGGTGCAATATAATTTTTTGTGATTTGCTTTTCCAAGCAGTCTGAAAATCAGCTAAGCAGCTACTCAATTATGGATAGTGAGGGTGAGAATCACTTTTGAGAAAGATCAAAATAATGGTGTTCAAGACAATTCTAATTTTGATATGCTGTTACCAATTATTGATATCAAATTTTAATAATTTATTGTCTTCAGCAGCAGAAGGCAATAAAAGTTTATGTAGCAATGACTGGTCCATACACCCTTCTTTCCATGTAGAAGCCACTGATATTATCTATCCAGAAGATGGCATATTAGACCAAGAAAAAGTAAGCTTGGAAACTACTATTTGGAGGCTTATGTTTCAAGTAAATTATGCCTAGAGCTATTGCATCTCTTGGAGTCTTTTTGTATGACTGTTTTACCAATACAACTATATGTCCAGTGTGTGAATAAGCTTGGATGGTTTGAGAATCCTGAATGCAGCCACCATGTCGAAGAAGTTAAAGGTTCTTTCTTAGGTACCCTCCAAAAGTCTGTTGTTCAGTAGGTTACATTTTTATCTATAGCATATTTCTTTTATTTTCTTCAACTACTGAGAGTTATTGTTGCCTACTACTAAGTTGTATAGCATCCAAAATTCTTGACAATTCTGTGCTCCTGCCAATACTGAAGGTTCATTAGTCCAGCATTCACAATCTACTTTTCAACAAGAAGGTGGTAGTAAATCTGCAGAATCAGAGAAGCAAGAAAACATTGTTGCAGAAGATGTACAGGTAACTAATTAAAACTTCTGAGCTTGGAAAATTTAAGCTCAGAACTTTTGGGGGCTTATGTTTCAAAATATTATGCTTAGAGCTATGTCAACTCTTTGGGTCTTTCTTGTGTGGCGGTTTTGCTCATATGAGTATGCTACAGTGTGTGAATAAGCTTGGATGCTTTGAGGATCCAGAATGGAGCAACCAAGTGGAAGAAGTTAAAGGTACTTTCTTATGTACCCTCGAACCTTTTGTGTTGTTTGAAATGTTACATGTCTAGCTGTTGAGCATTTCTGTGTTACCTTCAACCATTACTGATGCCTAGTATTAAGTCATTAAACCTTTCAAAAGTTTGTTATTGACCTATTAATTTATTTCATCTGGCAATGCTGAAGGTTCATTAGTCCAACATTTGAAATCTAGTTTACAACAAGAAGATGATAGTGTATCTGCAGAATCAGGAAAGCAAGAGAGCATTCTTGCAGAAGATGTGCAGGTGATAAGCTTCAAGCAAAACTGTTCTTGGTATAGTTTTTCCTACGTCATAAGAAATGTGGTTTTTCTTTCCTTGTGAAGGTACAACGGTTCTTTTTGAAGATGAAAAAGTTACAATTTTCTTTTAGGTTGCATTCTTGTTAGAACTATGATAAGTCACTTAGGGCAGGATTTCCCTTACTGTGGCTTTATTGCAAGTGTTGCCTGATATGTTTCCAGTTGGGCATATCTTTAAGGTGGATATAGATTTGTCAATCTCTATTTCCTATGATCTTCATGACTTTGTAAGCTTTTGTTGGTATGAAGTAAGGCTTCTTTAATCAGATATTTGGTTCATAATGTGGATCTTTTAGATGCACATTATTTTATTTGAGTTCTTTACGTTCTTTCTTGGTTGTAATCATTGGTAATTAAAGTAATAAATCTGTTCTCCTCAGCCCCCATCAAAGTTGCAAGTTGTCGGGGATTCGCAACAAGAAGAAAGTTGTCAGGTAAAGAAACTTCAACAAAAGGAGACTTCTTCCCTTTCCATGAATGCAGGGAAGCCTAGAAGGTCAGCTAATCTTTATCTTGTGGTTAAACAACTACTGTGATGTTAACTCTTTATTTGTCATCTACAACTGCAATGTCACAGTTTGGACCTCGTTGCTACCTAGTTTTTCTTTAGTTGCATTTGATCTTGAATTCGAGATATTTGTTCTGATGATTGGGATTTCAGGAGACTACTACCAGCTTCTGCCATGCTACTTAAAGAATTGAACAGCATAGATGTGGAGGCTGATAATCCAAAGGTCTGTTGCTGCTTGTTGTCTATCATAGCCTGAGATTCTCCTAAATCTGAGTTTTATTGTTAAAAGAAGTAGAATGTCAATGTCTTTGAAGCTTGAAATTATTATCATAACTTCAAATAAACTGCTATGTTATCATCTTATTGTTGGTTTGATGATTAAGGCCCACTCATAAATTGCCTTTTATTTTCTCTCCATACTATAGTAAATAGTTTTTTAGGTGGTAGTTCCTTGGAAGAGCTTCTTTTTAAAACTATCTATTATTCTTGTTCTCAGGAGAATGAAGGGAGGTCAAGTGCCAACGTCAGAGGAAGAACTCAAGAGAGCATATCCTTGGTTCGAATTTTGAGGAATAATTTCGTGCGATAATCTATTCTGACAGAAATGGTTTTCCAAGTGTGCGTATTCTGATAAATACCACAGACCAGTCAGCAGCTCACGAGGATTAGTTTCTGTAGGGAGTTAATCGCATGAAAGCATTTTGAGAAAATCTGCATATTCCTGTGATGTATAGCTAGGTCCTGATCCTTGTTTTTGTTGATCGGGACTTGAGCGCTAAAGCTAATGCTGAATGTTTACTCTGTTACGGTCTTAAATTGATGGCATAGAGCCTCAAGAATATTTTCGTCTATTGATTAGCTGCAGTTTCCAGGTCTCTGCTTCAAAGTGTAGTCTTTTGCTGAAGCTCTAATAATGTTAGGGGTGGTAATATACGATCATATCTGAAAATTTAACTCAAATCGATCTGTTTAATTAGAGTTAGGGTTGGAAAATTTGACCCGTATAAATATATGGATTGAGTTAAGGTTGAACGAATTTGACCTGGTTATTAAATGGATCGATTTGGATTAATTCGAAATTGATCTATCAATTCGAAATGTTATTTTTTGAAGGAATAATTTTTGATTTTTTCTTATCGTATAATAAGATATTGATAATAAAAAAAATTAATAATAGTTATTTACAAATTATTAAATTATATTGTATTTATAATTAATTTTTTATTTTTATATTTTAGTAAAATAGTGTAAGATGAAAATTATAATATTATTGAAAGTATTACTCTGTAGGTATTTTTAATGACGATTTTAGATTTTGTATCAAGATTTTTATAAAAATTTTGTTAGATAGATATGTTTATCAAAATTTTTATCGAAATTATTAATATGTATTTATAATCATAATTTTCAGCTGTTATCATATATATTCAAAAAATAAAAATAATAATTTTTTTAGATATTTTAAAGACCGGTAAAGACATTAGGAATGTATATTTTGTCGGATATAATTATCTCGTTAGTAAAAATATCGTACACCTTCATTCGAACTGATCTTATAATTTCGTTAAAGTTTAAAAATATAAAATTAATCTTTAATAATTTTAATTATTAAATAGGTCGACCCGAATTTGATATGATTATTAGTAGGTTGAATTAGGGTCGACAATTTTGACCCGTATAAATTCATAAATTGGGTTAGGATTAAACGAATTTGATCCGGTTATTAAATGGATCGATCCGAAACCGACCCACCAATCTATATTGCCACTCCTAAATAATGTTAATAGAGTCTATTATTACTGTCTAGCGGAATCAGATCAATTTATTTAAAGAAAATCAACTTAAAACTATTTATGAGATGGAAACTTGCTGCAAATGTACTGTTATGATACTTACAATTCGATTTCCATTTTCAATGGGCTTAAACGATACCAGAGTAATCGTCCTAACTTCATTGCAATAGCTTTTTATGAATTCCCTACGAAGATAATTGTATGCTTATTCATCTAACAAAACCTGAAGCAAGAGATTATTTTGTCTTAAGCCAAATTTAAGATTCGATTGGATTAAAGCTACAATCAAAGTATTCTTTGTATTAGAATTCTTCACGATTAAATTGTTTTCAATTAGGCAAGTTTAATTATTATATATATCTTTAAATATTTAAAAAAAACAGATAAATATATTTTATAAATATTTCTTAGAGTAATTAGTTAAGTTGGTATTCTCATGAAATTAACATTTAACAAAAAAAAATTGTTTAAAAGCATTCTCGAATGTCACCGATAATTCTCATGAAAGATAAATTTTTTAAAGAGAAAGATATTTAAAATTTTTTTTAAAAGTAAACTTGAGTTTTAAACTTAAAAAATAATCAAGTATATGTATAATTATACGATTTTGATATTTTTTTAAATTTAAAAAGATTTATAAAATATTACAAAAACTTATTAATAACTATGAATTGTTTTTGAATGAACAGTATTCTAAAACGAACAGCACCAATATGTTTTTTAATTTGAAAACTATTCTGTACTAGTTCTCTAGACGTGTTAAAACACCTAGTAATGGTGACGCATGGACGAGGGTCCTAACTCTTAACGAGTCGCGCTGTGTTGGGAAAATTTGCAAATTGTAGTTATAACACGAAGTCTCATTTGATTACGTTAAAATGACCTAGTTATTAAGTAATTTTTGAAATAATTTTGTTTAAAATATATTATGAGAAGTGAGCACGTGTTAATCTTTAATTTATATTTAGAAATAATTTGTAGGTGATTTTTTATTTTTAATTATCTATACAAGAAAACAAAAAGTCATTTTATTAACTTAGTAATAATTACAATTGATATTAGAAAAATCAGTAGATATATCTTATTGAACAATTTCAGTGTATCTAATTCAGTAATAATCAGTGTTGTTAGAACCGACCCGGACAACAACCCGGTTTGTCGTCCGGGTTAACGGATGACGGGTTGACCTGCCGGGTCAACTTCACCACCTGTGTTGACTGTTGAGTATGTTCCAAACTTTCTATATTATTTCTGTACATGTCTAAATTTGATAACTTAATACTATTCATACCATCACATCATAACATCTAATGTTTAAACTTCCAACAATAATATCAATACCATAAAAGAAGCAATAATAAGTCTCAAATATCATCCAACAAGGCAGCAATAGACTAATAATAATAACTTCACTAATAATAAGTAACAACATCAATAATAAACATTATCATCAAGTCATCAGAAAGTAATATGATATCAAGTTAAAAATACAAATAGTAACATCTCAATATCAAGTAACAACTACAAGTTTCAAACGACGAAAATATATTTCAGGAGCAATTCTTTGCAACCAGCCAATAATACAAGATGCAATTAATTGCAATACTATTCAACAGCTAGCAATCAGTCTTGCAGTTGAGAATTCCAGCAGCTAGTTCCTGCATCAATTTAAGGTTCCAGCCAGCAATAGAACAGCTACAAGCATTCCTTTAAAAATAACAAACATTCTGCATCATAACCCTTATTGTTCTAGCTAGCAAGCAACATTACAAGACACTGTACTTGATATTTTGTATTACTTTCAGAAAGTATAAAAAAAAATTGGCTGCTCTGTTTACAACATTGCAATGTTGTAAACAGAGCAGTCAACTAATACTATACTTGATGTTTCAGCCAGCAATAAAAAACATAAAGTTACAAAAAAAGCAGTCAACCTACTATGAAACTAAACAGATTTGCATGTCTTATTATACCACCTATAGAATCAGCAAACTATGAAACTGAACATAATGAAGCTTGCTACTACATGGACAAATAATCTAAAAAAAATGCAATGGTATTTTGTAAGTCTTGTGATGACAAAAAGAATGCAAAGCATACTAAACAGAAAAGCATACTAAACCGAACAACTAGAACCAGACTTAAATTCCTAAACATAACCACTAAAGCCATGAACTACAAAATCACCATGAACCACTAGAGCCAGACAGTAAAGAATACCAAATAGAATGCAAATTTAAATTCCTAAACAGAATGCACTGCAACCAGACAACACCATAAATCTTCGTAAACAGAATGCACTACAAGTCTGTAACTTGATAACATCACCAATCTTCAGACATGTAATATACTTCTAACAATATCAAGTCACAACTATTATCCTATACACAACAACATGCTAACAAAAAGTAAAAAACTACTACTAAACATCAAGTCACGAATTGAGTTTAAAAGACTAAAAACAGTTATCTTTAACCCTTGAACCACAATCTGATAAGAAGAACTCCTAAGCATCAAGCGCACCTACTTCATTTTCCTCATCATCCACATCGAGGTCTTCAAAGTCTAAATCTAAATCAGCATCTACAAACATTTATAATCCAGAATTTAGATTTTCAAAATCCAAATCCAACAAATATTGTTAATTGATAATAAAAATAGAATTAGTTACCATCAGTGGATTTCTCCTGAATTGACCATGCTTCTAATTGCTTATGAAATGCTTCTAACTCTTTATTAGTTAAAAGGTGATGGTTCATCCATAGCTATCCAATCATCATTCTCACCGAATCTTTCAACATCAATAGGATCATAGTTTCGACCCTTGAAATAATTCCTAGTATATATTTACAAAATAAAAAATAAATATATGAAAGTATGAACAATAAAAAATAAAATATTGATAATAAAAGAAATAGCTAACTATTACCTTTACCTTAATCTCAAATTGTAATGAACATATACAAGATCGTTTAGTCGTTGATGCTCCAATCTATCTCTTTTTTTTGAATGAATATATTCAAATATGCTCCAATTCCTCTCACAACCTGATGCACTACATGTTTGGTTTAAAATACGAATGGCCAACTTTTGAAGATGTTTAGCACTATTTCTATATAATAACCACCATTCATCTATAAGAAAATAAAAGTTTTAGAAAACAAAAAGAATATGTAAAACAGTAAAAAATAATAAAACTAGTAATTATTTCTACCTGTAGCCATAAATTGTCGATTAGCAACAGCAGAAATACGTCCAAAATCTCTTTCAGCATTTCTAAAAAGCTTCATCTCACCAGTCAACTTACTAATCAACTCAAACTCTCTCAATACAAAATTTTCTATAACATCAAGAAGGCCCGAAGTAGTGGAAGAAGTTTTTTCAAATTAAGAACTATCATATTGATAACGAGGATTGAGCCAGTAACCAGCTGCATACAAAGCTCTACCTAACTGATGATCCCACCTATTATTGATAATGTTTAAATATGGTGCAACTCTTTCCTTATTTCTCTTAAATCTCCTCATTATTTCATATTTGGCAGTATGAATAGCTTCAAACAAATATCCCATGCAAGGTCTATCATCACTATCAACAATACGAAGAACACGAACTAGAGGATCGGTAAGTTTCACAATATTGACACATTCTATCCAAAAAGAAGGGGTTAAGACATCATCCACATTTTTTTTTTCCTTTACTATCTCTAGCATACACTGAACTTGTCCATTCTTTTGAAGTTACCATAGCCCTCAATTATCCTTTTGAGCCAATATACTTTGCAAAGTAATAAAATTGGTAGCAAAACGAGTAGGTGCTGGTCTAAATATTTCTTTTCCACATGTAAACTTTCTCATCAAATGTAAAGGAAAACAGTGATTGTAGTGTATTTTGTAATTCTATATGCATGAGCTACCAAAGTACTAACTTCATCCAATTTTTCAATATCATGAAACATGAGATTAATGTAGTGTGCAGCACAAGGAGACCAAAACAAACCTCGAAACTTGCTCTAATAGCCTACCAGCAGCTACGTAGTTGGATGCATTATCCGTTACAAAATGAACCACATGTTCAGCACCCACATATAAAACAACTTTTCGAAATAACTTGTATAACATATCTGCAGTTTTGGAAGCATCAAATACATCAATAGATTTGAAAAAGATAGTACCTTTGGGACAATACACCAGAAAATTAATAAGGGTTCTTCTATTCTGATCTGACCATTTATCTGCCATAACGGTGCATCCTGTTCTTTTCCATACATCATGGTAGCTCTCAACGTAGCGATCAGTCTCCTCAACATTCTTATTCAACAAAAAATTTCTAAAGGCATGATAATGAGGAGCTTTATGACCTGCACCCATGCTAGCAATAGCATCTACTATAGGTTGAAAATACATGGACTTAACAGCATTAAAATATATGCATGCATCAATCATCCATTTAGATATAGCAATTCCACATCTTTCTATAGCCTCCTTATTTTGCAAGACACTCTTCAAAGTAGGTTGTGCATGGGGAGTGGTTCTAGGCATGAAATAAGAATCCATAGGGATTACCTCTTTTCCTTTTCTAGTAGAATGCTTTCTGTCTGAATGACCCTCTGAACTTCCTGTTGATATGCCTTGGCAGCCTCGCCCTTGATTAAACACAACAACTCCAGCCTCACTGTAAGCTTGCTCTTCCCAGTCCTTATGTTGTTAGCTAAATGGATTCTGTTCATCGAGCATTTCTTGATGTCTTCTTTTTTTGAAAAAAAAGTCGTTAATGTGTATCTTCATCTGGTAGCGAACGTCGGCAGGAACATTCTTGCAAGCTCCAACATTTCCTTTTATTCCGGCTAAGTGCTGCTTAAATTTGTTGATACCACCTCCTGCAAATATTCGTGAGCAATAACTACATACTAATTTACTTTTCTTATTACTGCTCCCATCAGCCAACCGGCAGTGACTCCATGCAGGATCACTTTTCATATTAAAGAGCTTTAGGTCGGTGGAATTGTTGAAAATTGTGTGGCAGACTCGGTAAAAGGATTGGAGCCAACACCAGACATCCTGAGGCACTGGATATGATCACTAATTTTGATCGGAGTAGCAGGAGCAAAGAACGAGAAGCGGCGAGCCCAAAGCGAATGCAACCGTCAACAGGAGAGTCGCTGGTCGGGCAGAACACAACCGCAGAGTCGCCACCGGAGCGTAACTTGTCACCGAGTAGTGAGCAGAGACGAAGTCTAGGCGTAGAATAAATTAAAGCCGGAAGCAGAGGAATTAAAGCGGAGTAGCGAAATCAAGCAAAATTACGAATTTCGTAAAGTCGAGCAGAAATTATCACCAGCTAGCAGCGGAGGAATCTGACGAAGTAGAGACGGAACAACGAAATTGAAGCCGAGAAGATGAATTAGAAGCCGAGTCAGAAATTGAAGCAGAGACGACTTAATTCGACGGGTTTTAACAAAATTTATTGTCGGAGTAGTGAGCAAATAAATTTGACGAAGTAGTGGCGTAGCAGCGAAATTGAAGTCAGAGGAGCAGAATTAGAAGCCGGAGCAATGAAATTGAAGTAGAGGCTTCAAATTCGACGAAACCGCAGCAGATTTGATGAAATCAACAGAACGGAGCAACGAATTTAGCTTGAGCCACAAATGAAAAAAAGAACAA
The DNA here is from genome assembly GCA_019914995.1 of Acanthochlamys bracteata. Classification (NCBI taxonomy): domain Eukaryota; kingdom Viridiplantae; phylum Streptophyta; class Magnoliopsida; order Pandanales; family Velloziaceae; genus Acanthochlamys; species Acanthochlamys bracteata. The sequence goes on from CM034126.1 coordinate 4,926,840, forward strand.
AAGCGCGAGCAAATAACCCGGTATTTGTTAGAGCAAACAGTTGAAAAAGTGACGAAATGGTGGACGCACGCGTGAGCCGGAGTTGGAACCGTAGAGATCGAAGATGGGAGCAAAACCTAAAACGAAGAAGATTCAAGAAATTTGCAAGCTTGTCGATCGAGTGGCATACTGGCATGCATCGTTACATAGTTTTAATTTCTTTTAATTAATTAAATTATAAATTAGGCACATGATTTTGTTGCTTATAATTTTCGATCCTTATCGGATTGACCCGGACGGGCGATTTAGAGAGTTGATCCGAAAATCGTCCGAGTCAACCCGGTCGCAACGGGTCATATGTTTGATCGAATTATTTGCAGACCTGGACCGATTTACTATCCGAATCCACCGTTCTCGGATCGACCGATTCGGTCCGGGTCCGACAACACTGGTATAATACGTATGTAATGTAGACACTTTTTAGCGGTGTCCAATAAATATACATTGAAAGCTAACCATCCCACACAATTTCCCATCAAAATCTATTTAGATCTCAATCAAAAAACAAAGCTAGCTTAAGAACCAAAAAATAAGCCCTCCTTCCGTCAGATGAAAGCAGAAAATAGAAGTAAAAAAGTACAGGATCGTTCGATTGAGTAAGAGAAGAGGAAAGGTACAATGAGATCGTGGCGGCGCGGCTAGGGAGGAGAAGCAAATTACCATTTCTCGGGGTCCAATTCAGCGACAGTGGCAGCAGCAATGGAGGAGGAGGCTTGAGGGAGGAGCGAAGAAGATCGGCGACGGAGGGAGAGACGACCTAAGGGGAGAGAGAAGCAGAGCGGGAGGGAGAGACACAGAAGTCACACCGAAATAGGTCTGAAGTGCTGGTTTTTATTCGGCCGAAAGTCACTTCGACTTCAGAAAGTGACTCGTAGTGGGAACCAAACTCAGGAAATTCACGGAAGGGACTTTCTTCCTGGAATAATTCAAGCTAGCTCCAATGCTGCCAGCAGTTGGAACCGGGAGATGGTCCAGCGATGGAAAATAACACGCACGCATCTCGCATGCAATTTAATCAAATCAAACGAAGTCTGGTGCATGCATGCGTTGTGTGGCTTTATTTTTGTCGAGATACCCTGTAGCTTGGTAGTTCCTAGCTAGTTTCTATCATCTAATGAATATTTTCGAAAAATGTTATCAGCTTTTTCTTTAAAGAATCTGCTTTTGCACCAGCAATCGGGACTATTTTCCACTTGAAGAAGAATACGAAACAACAATGCTTTTCAAGTGTGTATGCGGAAGTTGGAAACAAGTAAGACTCAGAAAAAAGTATGTATACCTGGTGAACGTAGATGAAGTTTCTGTTATGGTATTTGAGCGATCACCCCCGACGTAGTCCAACTCGTTTTGAACGTTCTCTTCCTACAGATACCCTTCAATTCAAAAAAAAAAGGGAACATAAGACGTAAAAAATCAACATACTGAACAAGATGGTGCTCTTCAAGCCAACATAGTACTGACCAACTGTGCTGAGATTCCAAGTGAACTACAGCTTCTTCAACTATCGCTTTTTGCATTCTAAGCCACAAACCTGCATTCCAAGCTTGATATGCAGCAATGGTGCATCAAGTGTCAGAAGATTGAATAACAGCAGGGAATCCATTACTATCTTTTACTTTGGTTCTAACTATATCTTGCATCAAATTAGTATGTACAAGTGAGGGTTGGCCATCCCCTTGGTTTCATCAATGGATATAATCAAATATAGATCCTATACATGTATACATATACAACAATTGAATAAACTTGAAGCACGTCCACGGTAATATATGATAATCATTAATAGATAATCTACAGCCACGAGATTACTAGTTCGTCTTCTTGGATATTCCATAAATGTAACTCAAGAGGGCAACTCCAGCAGCAGCACCAACAACAGCTTTGGCAATTACAGCGCCTGCCTTCCTACATCTTTCATGTGTGTAGATATTTGGTGGAGTAAATCCAAGTTCAGAGAGCTTCTTGTGTGATTCTGCATAGTCCGCCAAAAAGGTCTCCTCATCCTGCCGTCATGAAGACATCCTTTTCTGAATAACCAGGATTTGGAATATAAATTCAAGCTAAGGAAACAACCAGCAGGCCTTAAGTTCTATCACAAGACGAGGCCTCCAGTAAGGGATGGTTGATTCATCTACCTTTGCATATAACTCAACATAGTGCCGGAAAATGGGATCCTCAAGTAGAGCTTTGTCAGTTGGAAGCTTCAAAAGTCCTGGTTCGTCCCCTTTCAAGAGCTCCCTGACAAAATTTTCAGTTAGATTCCACATACTATCATTACATAAATACCAGATAGATATGGCATCAAGTTATCAATTTCAAGATACAAAGATTTATTTTAGACTTACACGAAGTAAGAGTTATCAAATTTGAGAGGCTCCTTTGTCCAAGGACCTTCAAAACCTGTCCTCTCTGGATGAGCCCTCCCCTTGTGTAAAAAAGATTCCACTGATGAGAAATGTGGTTTAAAAATTTTTTTTTTAAAAATAAAAAAAAAGTTTAAGAAGAAAAAAATATAAAGAAAAAGCACAGAAGGAAAAAGACTGCCTGAGAGTTTTACCAGAGTATGACCCCCAGAAAGCGCTACAATGTCTTTATCTGAAAGGCCCATTCGGTAGAAGACTTCCTGTAGATGTGATGCACCTTGAACAGAAAATGCACCAGTTCGAACATAGTCAATAAAACTAGTTATAAAAATGCATCTTCTTTAGTAGAAAAAATAACTATGAGATGCTGTAGGTCTCTATTTTGAACAAACAATTCAAAAGAGACATAAGACGTTGTAATAAAAATGTCAAAGATGGACCTAAAGATGATGTTTATAGAAGTCATTTTTCATTGTGGCTCTGTCATCTTAGTGCCAAAGAGAAGCTCTAAGGCATTCAAGCAATGACCCAAACAATGATGATTAGGTAGTAAGGCAGCTTCCAGGAGTCAGAGTTCAGGAATCTCATGTGTTTTTGAAAAGCATATGAAATTCAGAGTAAACTGAGTTAAAACTTTGCTTGGTGAGAGTGCATGGAATTTGCTTGGAAAGAGTGTATAGTATGAGAGAATAGCAATGTACGAAAAATAACAAAGGCATTGATGAATCCAGACCTGGATTATTCTATAAAAACAAGTATCAATATCTTCAATCTCCATCAAAAAGAGAAAGGAGAATTGACAAGAATACAAACTCAACAAGCAAGTTGGAAATGTAATTCCAAGTACCAGTGAGATATATTATTTAGGTAGGTCCCCCTACTATAACAAAGGTTCATTAATTGTCACAGAAACTATTAAATTCTACTTCTTAGATCACACAAGATAAAGTAGACATCAAAATCCTGGACTAACCTTTATTAGCATCTGGAAGCCGGCCAGGTGGTGGGCAAACAATTGAATCCTGAATGATAATATAGATTGGTAAAACACATGAAAAAAAAGTTATAGGCTAGTCTATAGTTAAAGAAGTTCTTGCCTTCCGACCAGGTACAAAGTCAATAGTTGGACCTCCAGTAACCTCAACAGCAACTACACCAGCAAGCTAAAAAAACAATCAAGCTTAAATCATGTCTAAAAACAATTTAAGAAGAAATATAATAAAAACACTACGAAGGAAAGATATGAGTTTTAATCATATACTCAGCCACAATTCATGGAAAGAAAAATGCCTCAGTCCATGGTATGAAGAACTCACATGTAAAGACTGATGCTTTATTGCCCTAATCTGCTGGCTCCTATTTTTTCATGTTTCTTCTAATGGTAGATGTTAAACTACTTCCTAGTTAGTTTGATTCATTGTTTCCATACTTAGTATCCTTCTGGTACTGGCTATTACAAGCATCCATGCAAAGCAGACTGAGCAATTAAGTGGTAGTTCGCGAGTTTCCTTGTGCATACAAAACTTGAATAGTTTTGAATAGGTTAGACATTCTGTTAATATGAGTGAACTTGTAAACTGAGAAAACACAAGGGACTAGCAGAGAAGAATGAGCTTCATGAGACAGAAACATTAATATCTGGCTATAGAGATAAAGTTTGGATCGCTAGGAAGAATAAAACTATCGGTATCTCCCTTTTGACCTTCTTGTGCACACGTTTTTCTTGAATCCACCATTTATCTTTGCACACCCATCCCGATATCAGAGTATCTCATCAATTAGTAAAGTACAACAAAGAGAGACACCCAAAAAAGTACCAAATGAGTACCCAAATATTACTCTACTAGAAAAGCTACAATAGAAGAGTCAGTAGTCAATTTACCAGATAGCATTAATATCTAGTTTTAGGAAAAACATTGATGCAAAAACTATGCTGAGCCTAATTTTCCATACATGGCGGAACAACATACTTTGTGCTACCATAGCATCAACGTATGCTTCAATACAAAAAGAGAATAACTCTGCAATCAGCAATCAAGATTATTATCGTTACCTGGTAAAGATCTGCATAAGTGATCATTGGGTGCTTTGCCTTTATTGTTTCTAAAGGAAAAGAAGAGAAGAGATAAGAATTAAATATCCTGTTCAGCTTGCATTTGCATGATTAATTCTAACCTAAAAATTAGTCAGTTTAAAATATTGGAAACAAATATAGCATAATTGAAAATTTCACTGACAATTGTACGAACATTCAATGCAGGAGATGCTGCTTTTTTAGTGTGGATTTGGGGGGGGGAGGATAGGGGAATACTAGAAACTTCTGAAGGAAGAAATATAGACATGTAGATGACTGATTACTAGGACACCAAAGTGTGACTAAGCAGGAAGGCTGTCTGGGATATTAGGATATAATATGGCGAAAAGCATTTGTGCAGATTATGTGTTTATTTGCTCTGTACTAACTTGAATAGCAAGAACATTATATGACATATGATCCTTGATGTAATACTTTCGAAGTAAATCAGATTCATTCCTATGTCATGCGCATTATCTGTAGTTAGTCAAGCTACTTACCGCAAAGATCAAGGGCTATCTTTAAGCCAGTATTCGAGCTATGGCCGTACTCTTCCTCAAACCTTATTGAACCGTTTGGACCACCAGTTTTTGTCTCAGCATCATATGTCCCTGCATCATGCCATCTGCAACAATCCAAAGCGAAAAAGTAGCATTCATTAAACAGCTACGATATAAAATTTACAAAACAAAATGCATGTTATCTAATAGTTTTCAGTCTTGTCAACATTTTTTAGTTACTTTTTAAGAAAACTAGTTTTTGCAACTATGTCCACAAAGAACAAATGCTAACGCTTCTTCCCATCATATCAAAATCTAAGAAAAACCCTAGTAAGAGAAGCAGTCAACAGAGAGCAAATTAAAGCATCAGAACAGGGTGTGTACTACTTACGCAAGGCGGAGCATTATAGGGGCGCAGTTTTTGCTGGATATGAGTGCTTGGAGATCCCTGCGTGCACGCTCAATCTCCTTAAGATACTCCTCGCGCACCACTGGACCACTGCTGCTCTCCATTTGCCTTTTTTTTGCCTGATTAAGTTCTTTACTTTATTGGCCTTATTATGACTAAGCGAGAATTTGGAAGTAAATCAAAGCAGTTTTAATAGGTGATGAATGAGGAACTCAAGAGAAGACATGCCGCGCAAGGGCAGGGAAGGAACATATTCCTCTTCTTAATTGCACTCTCCTCTGGTTTTTGGTTTGCCTACAAATGAAGAAAGAAAATGCTTTTAATACAAGAAAGGAGTTGCTTTAATACAAAGCAATCTGTATTAATAGAATTTCTTGAATGATAATTATACCTTGGACACACCTATGCGCAGGTACCAACAATGGGTGCAGCTCCAGCAATTCTGGTCTCCTCCTTCTGACATCAGCCACTGGTATCAGACTGCCAAATATATAACACAATAAACCAGAAGGGAGTTGTTGATTAAAAAAAAAACATTTACAATCGCTGTTTGCACATGAATGAAGCTTCACCTAACGCTTCTGAGGTACATAAGCATTCTTGTAATGCAACACTAAACAGCGCCCAAGTCCTCTATCCTGAAATGCTACAGAAAGCCTTGTCAATTTCCACTTTCCAGGTCTCACATGGACCATGAAAATGGAACTATCTGGAATATCAGTATTGAGTCAGGCATATATGTTAAATGACAGTCTGCAGCTGAAGAATACACAAGTGCAAACAAAGAAGAGTAAGTCTCACTTGATCTACTTTGTCAAAATTGTACCTGGGATATAAGCAGGAACAAAAATCATATGCTAACTTGTTGAAGAAGAGTTACTTCGAAGCTCACAAGTGAAAACAAGTTATATACATTGCTCTCTTTAGTCAAGTAAACATAGCAGTTTTTACCTTCCCCACAGCTGCTACTAGCTCAATACACAACTGGGAAAATGAAGCCATGATACATTTCACATTCCCGATAACAAAATATTTCTACATTGATAACCAAAACTCAGGAAGAACAGAAGGTTATCCCCATTAGGCAAAAAGATCAGAATCGTCGGAAGAACATTGCTCAGCTTCAAGATATCTCTTCAAGACTGAACCAAGGTAATGTTATTGGTGAGACAGCAAGATTGGGACAGAGTAGGACTTAAACAACACTCGACACAGTAGCCCATCAAATTCCTTGCTCTATCTCATCACTAGCTCCAATGCAGTACAAAACTGCCTTTCCCAACTCCTGCATTCCACATACATATGCTATTTGTTCACTATTCGCAGTATCCTGCATGTTTAGTCATTCTTATCAAGGATTCCATGCATGGCCGTTTTTGCATATAAAACCAAATCACCTTAACAGGCTTAATACTGATAAAAGGTTTTCATTGATCAAGTGCCTCCACAACTGAGCTCTTCTCAGTGTCTGCAGTAACTGCAGACCTTTCCATAATGTGAAAAAACTTTGCAGTCTACATCACCAACTTATCTTATGTTGCTCAGTCTTCTATCTCATCTTCTGTTTCCTCAACAACTAAATCCTTCAACAGAAACTCAACCTCTTCTTGGTTGGAATTACGCATGAGTTCTGTTCTGTCATCCTGGTTGTATATGCAGGAAATAAGCCACTTATTTCGGGGTCTATATTCTGTTACTATGTCATATGAATCACAAGAGATGGAGTTTGTATAGACTCCAATTCTGTCCATCATTACTTGATGCTGCACCAGTCAAGAAATGACATTATAGAAGGCAATACTAACAACTTGTTGCATACAAATTTATCTAAACCCCATTCCAAATTCTAAACATCTTAAAGGGACAGACACAGAGATGGCCATTAGAATTATATGATACAGTTCAACAGACTGTGTAATGAATCTAGCAAATTGTTTCTGATATTATCATCCATCAGAGATACTTAGTTCAGATGTCATGTAACATATATAATACGTATAATTTTGCATTTCATATTCAACTTGACAAAATTATGCTCGTTGACCTAATAATGAAATAAACAGAAATAAATCATGTCTCCAAAGACGCTCTCATTTTAGCATAGACAGTGGTAATGCACGCATGAAGACTGCAACAATTGCTGACTGCCTTGCAGTACAAAAAAATAATAATAATTTGATACCTTCAGTAATCTTAATAGTACCAGGCCAGAACTAAGCATTACCACCATCCAGGAAAGTTTGACAAAATAATAATTTGAAAATCAACTTAATTTCAACATATCGAAAGAAGAGAAAGATTTCTCATCCAACTTGGAACCAGTTCCTATACAACTTGGAGAGAGTGATTTCCTGCAAAACTCTCTTGAACACTCAGCATGTACGACAGCTCACTTTTTTACAAATGCACAGATATAGAAACTAATAGATATCAGCTTTACTCCATGTGCTAGTTGTTAATTACCTCCCAGTCACAGTGTTTGCCCTCCATGCATTTTAGTAAGAATGTCTGCCACCTAAACAGTTTAATTCATTGATTTGCAGAGTTGGAGATTGCCTTTGATAGGACATTAACATGGGCTCAAAAAGCAGTTGTGACACCATCAGAAAAGTACAGAAATTCACTTCATGTCTGGCCTTTATACTAATAAGTGAGAGAGAATGAAACACAGAAATCAACCAGGACTATGAGCTACCTTATTCCGCCTGAACGATTGATCAATTTGCCAAAGCCTTGGTCTACGTATTGCATGCCACCTACAAAATCAATGAAACATATTAGTTTCATTTTCCATTAACTGGGAATCAGTATTAAAAGAAAACAAACAAAGAAAAAAAAGCAACCGAGGCACAGCACCTTGTTGAAGGCATTGAGTTTCCAAACAGTACACCTCGAACAGCAATTGAACCAGCCACTGACTGTGCTAGACTTTCTGATTCATACTTATCAGTCATCATCTTGGGCCATCTTGGACACGAGGCAGAGGCAAGTATACAATCAGAATCACTAAGATACGAAGTCACAAGCCACGAATCATCAATCGCGTCATCACTTAAGAAATCAAGAACTGCAATCAGAAAGAAAGCTACTATCATCAAACAGAAAATTTAGTACTTTCATGTATAAATCATGACGGGTCATTTTATTCAACACATCTTTCCTAAGCCTGTCTGTCATCATTAGTATGTATCTGTGACATACGCTGCTTACAACTCTGGCAAATCTTTTTTCCAGCAATTTCCATGGAGCAAAATGTTAGACATGCATCCCAATAGGAGAGCAGATTATTATAAGCTAACCTACTGCTACATCGTGTTATAGTTCACCAAAATGAATAACTAACAAGCATCATATTTGTTACATTAAAGTAAGAATTGCCACAACAACTCAATCTGACATGAATTGAGTTATAACCCTAAAGGGTACCGGGTAAGAACTTCCATAGTCAAGATAGCACTAGGCAGAACTGAAGTGCATGACAAAGTTGCAATCCAAGACTAATGATGATATAAAACATTGCTGAGCCTTGTACAGTTGTACAAACTACAATGCTGAAATAATGAATCAACAACTCACCATTCTCATGGAGAAAATCAGTAATTGTTCTGGCTTGAGCATGTGCCTGCGAAAGAATTCTCTCTGGAGTATCCATTTTCAGAGGATTTCTTGTAAGCCTCTCTTGTAAAAGAAATGAATATGACCCTGAAATTTGAAGCAAATAGAAAAATTAGAAGCCAAGATTCATAAAGCAAACATTTTCCAAATTTGTGTATTTATCATATATGCCAAGACCATCTTTCTTCCAAGCAAAGTGTTTCTTACGGTGTCATCTAAGTCGTATTCATTTAAAAAACTCTTTGCAATCTTATCTAAGAAATGGAGAAAGTTGTTTGTCTATCCAATCAAGCTGATTGAAAATATCACAGAAAGCTGGTTTTATGCTTTAGCTCCACCAACTGCTTTTAAGCTCATCATACCCTTTCCATACAACAATGTCAACAAGGTAGCTAACAAAGAAATGGCATAACTAAGACCTTTTGTCAAAATTGCTAAGAGTCAGCTTTGTTGAAAATCTTCTCCAAAATATGTGAATAATACAAATAACAACCAAGAACCTCTTCACCCCTCTAGCTGCATCTATACCATATCAACTGAACCGCCACTATCATGGTCCTTTGACAGCCATAGAATAAAATTAATATCCCTCTTATGCAAATCACAACTGTTTGGCTCTTCCAACTTTTCCCAGTTGGAACCAACAACATAACTAGCAATTCATGTTTTACCACCCAGGAATGTCAACCTCTTTTTTGTTGCATTATGAAAATTAAGCTGTGAGATATGCTGGATAGGAAACAAGGCCAAAGATAATAAAAAAAATAATGCCACTGCTACGTCACCAAACCCTATTCTACATTTAACTCAACAGAAAATATGAGATGAGACACCAATCTGATATTAAGTGCAAGACAGAAGGCTTTGACATAAAGGACATGAGATATAGGCAATTGGCTTTAAAAGTATTCATATGTAAACCTATTTAAAACACAAATCTAGTGGATGTGCATGATTGAAACAAAACTGCTTGGATTCTTAGATGATTATTGAGGTAGTTTATCCCTAAAAGGCAGATAGATTAGCCATCCAGGCTAACTAACTAAGCCATTCAAAATCCTTATTTATACTTTCCCTCCTTGAAAGAGGAATAAACCAAGGGGGAGATATGTGCCTAAAAGATGCAAAAAGAACTCAGATAAAAGATGCTCAGTTTGCACATAAGCTCCACAGGCATCTTAATAGGTCAAAGAGCAAACACGATTGGCAAAGGGTTCAGAAAATGGTGTTGCTACCAAGTTGAGGGCTAAGCACAGGTTGCACAACCAAACATAGCCATACCTTTTACCACATTGACGACACAAGTCCGCTTAATCATGCATATAAAGGGCAAGAGGTAACAATCTGATTAAGTTGTTCTTAAATTTATATTTCAAGAAACTATAAACAAACATTACATACCTGAAGAAGTAACTGCAGTCTCCCTTTTGTTGTGCAGAAACTTTCCAAGGGCATGAAAAAGGGAAAGAGATTCATCTCTACCAAATGACAACATCATCTCATTTTGGTCTTCTCTCCTTGCAGCTGAACTTAAACATGCAGCCAGCTCTTTGGTCTTCATTTCAGGTATATGATCATCTACAGCTGGAAGAATTGGCCTTAAACAGCAGAACTGTAAGGACATTATGGCATGCCTAATGTCACCACCGCTGGATTCTGCTATTTGATTTAGTACCTCTGTGTTAATGTTGCAATTTTCCTCCTGGGAAATTTTGCAAAGCACTTTCTTAATTGAATTTGCAGTAAGAGGATTAAATGCAACCTGCAAGAAGGTTAAACATTAGATATAAGCTGATGACTTATTCCTTCCTTTATCAAGCATTCTTCTGCTTCTCCGGAAAAGCCTACCTTGTAAGCCCCAGCTTTCTCAAGAGAGGACTCAAGATCTTCCAGACAGTTGCCCGGATTCTCACCAGACTCACTTGTACAATATTTGGTAATTAATATAACCGTTGGTATCTGAGTTGTTTGAGTAAGTACTGTTAAGCACCTATTTAACCTTACAAAAGCAGTCCTACCATTAGTAGCAGGAAGATCATCTATTAAGAGAATGACAGGATTATGCGATCTTCCTGTTGAAGTTGGACCAAGTAAAGAATACTTCCTTATCTTCTCAATAAAATTTTCAAACTCATCCAATTTTGAGATGTAGTGGAGCCCTACAAAGAAAAGGATTTCTTGCTTTAAAACCAAACTTAAAGATTTGGAATACTGCCACCAGTTAAAATAACCAAAAAAAAAAAAAAAAAAAAGTGCTAGATGAGAGACAAATAGCACACCTACATGATACTAAAATTACAGAGATCTTCAATGATAACAGAAAAATATGAGGATACCTAAACCACTGCTATGCACATGTTCTTGCCAAAGAGTAGGTATAGGAGTTGTCCACTCATACAATTCTGCTCCAAGTTCTGATGCAAGAACCTTGATTGTTGTCTGCACGAAAACCTAAACAAATATGAACAGCTTCCAACTAGTAATAGCTAGAGAACATACTCATAAGAAAAGTAGCTAGACAAACATTGACCATGGGGAAAGTACTAAAATCACTACAAACTTCTTCAGAGGAGTATGCATGCATAATTTACATTATTCTTCATTACAACAATGCTTATTCAAACTCACTAAAAACTAAGACATGCCTCCATCACCAAGAACTTCATTACCAGAATACCTCAAAAGCTAAGCCTAGACAGCAGCATGTTAAGAAGTCTTCCTTATACAATGCAGCACATTCAAGGAAAAACCCATGAACATCAGATGGTCTTCGAATCACAGGGTAATTGCAGAAACTTGAAGACCTAAACTAGCAATGTGTTTACAGAAGTTGAAAGTGCCTTTGATGTAACCAAGAGATAAATATTGGTAATATTGTTTCCAGAGTGCAAAAAATTGTGAAGGATAGGAAACATACAGATTTTCCAGTTCCAGCCTGACCAGTGATGAGAAGGGTGCAGCAGTTTAACGTATCCTGGAAAAGGTTGGATGCAATACAGTTATAGAATCTAATATGATGTACAAATAATAAAAAAAGAGTGTACAATTTAAATTTCTTAAAGGACCAAATAGGATAAAAAACTACGAAAGTAAACCCTAATGCAGAATACCAATTGACTTAGCAAAACCTATTTGCCATGAGCATTCTGATGCTACTTGTTCTATCAAGAGTTCGCATGTCATATACTTTAAATAAATAGCTCTTGTTAAGTAGAAGTATCACCATAACCACAAACTAATCAATCACCGACAGCCTGTGCAATATGTAATGCCTGACCTAACATATCACCTTAGATGTATTCAGCCTGTTTTCCAGCCAGACTTTCACTTCTTGCACCTGAAATGTTAGCAAATGAATTATTTAATATGATCATCTTTGGCCTACAAGCTAAAAACTTAAGTCAAACAGGAAAAATCAGCAGACAACAAAAAGACTTGCGGTAATTGAAAATTGCTGCTATTTGCCCAGACAGTGACAATAAAGGAGATAACCTTCACTACTTTAATAGGAGTTAAGTCTTCTTTCTGTAGCACATTAACAACTAGGTCAGCTACATGAATTATCACACTATTGTGCTTTTTTTAACTATAGCTTCAGTGAGGACCTAGCTTCTTCATATAAAAAATAATTAGTAACGAAGAAAGAAAGAAGGTATGTGATCAGCAAGTGTGTCAAAAGCATTCGGTTGGAACAGAGGTAGTTTACTGACAATAACAAAATTTGAATGCACTACGATAGGGGATATAAAACATTTCCTGTAGCAAGATTGAAGAGCTCAACAACAAATAGGAAGATTTAGATTTTCCGAAAAAGTAACTTTGACAGTATAAGGATAGCTCTATATAGAATTTCATCATAAAGGGAGTAATAACCTTCTTTCTGTGAACAGCCAGCTCCCGAGATGAAAGTGGTTTATGTTTATGAAACCAAAGCTCTTTCCCGTCTTGAAAAGTAAAACCTGCTTCATATGGTTTAAACATAATGAGCCAGAAACAAAGCGATAAACTGAAAAGAAAAAGTTCCATCTAAAGAGGCCAACATGCCCAAGTAATTAAAAAGAAACAAGAAGAAATTTAGCTTGCATAAATCGGTTAAAGGTACTAATGTTCAGAATAAATGGTTATGTACCCTCATGCATGCATCTTCAACTTCACAAACTAACATCAATACTTTGTAATTAAGTATCTAAGAGGCATCGCAAGTTTCTAATATAAAACGTGTATGCCATGTACAATAGCTACATCCCAATGTACAAGAGTGTTTCTCTAAAAAAGATACAAACTATTAATTACATTTGACAGCGATTATGTCTATTGTTTTGCAACATACAATCCCCTAATATTCTCCCCAATAAAATCCCCACTATTGAATTTTGGAATGACAACATTCTTTTTTCAACTTCAACTCTTGAATCATGATCTAAACATCATAATCTACACAAGAATCAAAATTTGACACATTTCATACTTGGAACATACATTTAAATGAATGGTAAGAAGTAAGGAAAAAAAAATTGAAATACATGATCCAAGTACAGGATGATGTTTAGATATGACTTAACTTTTGAATTATAAATAAATAAATAAATAACATTAAATTCATTATCAAATAAAATTCATGAAACAGGGATTTGATTGGGGAAGGGGAGTACAATATTTTCAAAGAAAATATGCACTTTTAGATATCTAGTTCTAAGTAAATGCAGGAAGCATTAGAGAAGCAACTCAATGTCAACAGGTACCTGCAACTTTACTGCCTACATTGAGGCACTCAGAAAAATCTGCTGAAAGCATACCAAATTTCACCTTCAACAAGGATTATAAAATATTAACACATAAAACTGGCAAAACTAAAGGAAAGCATCATCTATTTAAAACATGTCTATGTTATTATTAAATCAAGCACAATAGACTCAGCTTATAGTGAAGTATATATTTAGGCTATAAAGAGAAATTTTAGGACATTAGAAGATTTACCAACACAAGCAACTTTTTGTCCTAACTACGATCTATGCAGAAAGAAACTAATGGATTAGACTAAACAGAAGGGTGAGTTTTCATGGCTGTTCCCAATCTTGCAAGCCAACTAAAATGAACCCTACCAGAATGCAAAACAAGCACGCATGCATACCAAATGAAAGGACTTCCACAAGCACACATCTATAAACTTTACACATTGACACTATCATTCCCGTTATTCAATTTGCCAAATCACGTAACTTGCTGAGATACACCATACACTATCAGCAAAAGAACTCAAAAAACAACCCCTACTCCTTCCGAAAAGCTATTACTATTTTCCCTACTTCTTACCAATGCAGGAATATCCAACCAAAGGTACAGGAATATGCACGTTTTATTATTTGTTCCTCTTCTCATTAGGAATCACAAAAACAGAGAACCGATACACCATTTACTAGTTAAAAATTCTCAAATCATAGAGTACAGATGCGAAACTTGTCGTACAGGTTCCACACCACGGGCAGATGATCTAAGAACAGAACCAGAGCTCGAGCTGGTTATTCCCTTCCCTGACCTACCGCCACGCGGCCTCTTCCGGGAGGTTGTGGTGGGCCGTGGTTGCGGTGGCTCCGATCTCGACTCGCCTCGTCGTCGCCCCCGGCGATCGCGCCAATCGTCGCCATCTGATGAAGACGAAGAGGAGAGCTCGATCACGGAGCTCCGCTTCTTCCCCATTAGACAGAGAGAGAGAGAGAGATCGGCAATAGACTTGTGATAGAACGATTGTTGGCGGAGTAGAAATTTGTTTCGGAGAGAGAGTGAGTGAATTTTTTTTAAATAACTTGTTTACCATAGAAAAATGTGTTTTAAATCCGATTTTTTAAATTAAGTTACTCTTAAGATACTTCCGATCGTAAACTGACCAACATATGTTTAGATTTTCTCAATTTCCTACTTGTCTCCTTCCTTCTATAAGCAGTCTCGCAAAGCGCATATATTTATTTTTAATATTTCGACAAAATCGGCTTTAAATCGTACCATTTAAGATCTAATAATGAAAAATCTTTAAAAAAGAAGAAACTAAGTACAAAATCACAGATTTTCTTAAATCTCCCAATTTTTAGAAATTCTTTGACCATCTACTCTCTTCGATACTAAGTCGCAGCAAATATGAAATTTTATTTAGAATATAGAACAAAAACATAAAGTCTTTGGCAACTATTTCGATGTGCATGCTATAACAGTGTAACCAACATACGAAGAGCTTCGAAGGAGCTGGCTTGACAACACAACAGCTGTAAAATGCTATTTATTTGAAGAGTAAAGTAAAAAGTAAATAGATAAATATTTATAAAAGACTAAAATGCTCTTATTAGATCTTGAAAATTTTGAAAGTTCTATATTTATATTACGAGGAGTAGAGTCTATTGAAAAGAAAAACTTTTTTTAAAAGAATTTTTATTGATTAAATTTACTTGGTTGGTTGATTAAAAAATTGAAAATTTTTTTTATGTAGACATAAAAAAGGGGTAAAAATATACATCAATGCCTTATTTTCGTTAAGTTAACAGGAACAGAAAAATATTTCATATTTTTTAATTACTCGTACTTTTTGTTACACAGTGCATTAGAGTGTAGTAGAAATCTTTTCATATAGAAGCAATTAAGAGTATTTTACTATTACTTCTGTAAAATTAAATTTCCACACTAAAAATTGATCAATTTCTTACGAATTAATATCTCTCACATATAAATACATAGCTATTTCAGTATTCAATCAATGTAAGACTACTAATGAGTGTGAATTATTAAACCTACCAAATCATATTCAATTATTAAAAAAATAATATTTTACTTTTTATTACTCTTATTAATATATCTAAAAAGATATCTAAACAAGGTGAGAGTAAATAATTACTCTTATTTATTTATGGTTTCTAGCAGTCTCTCTCAATGTTACTCCTTGACTGTTATATTATTCAAGATATTTCTTTGTTTGTTATTTCTCTTTCGTTATTATAACCTTTAAATTGATTCTAGAGGTATGGTCAGTGTTAGGGGTGGCAAATTTCGACCCGCCCCAAAAAAGTCAGATTCGGATCAAGCCTTACTCGGATTTGGGTCGATTTCGGATCGATCCGAAAATGATCCGTTTAACCCGTATAACTATTTATATAGTATATATTACTTAATTATTAGAAAATAAATAGCAAAAAATTTGAATTTAATTTGGATATATATTTTTTAATTTATCTTAATTTTAACTAATTTTTATTTAATTTATAAATTTTGTCAAAATTAATAATTTTCTTTTTAAATATATCATAATTAATAATTTTTATATATTATTATTAAAAATTAATATTTATAATTTTTATTAAATAATTTAATTATTAAATAGGTCAATTCGAGTTTGATCCGATTATAAATAGATTGAATTATAATTGACAATTTTGACCCATATAAATAAATAGACCAGATTAAGATTGAACAATTTTGATTCGATTATTATATTGATCGACCCAGAACTGACTCATGAATCTATATTGCCACCCTTGCCCAGTGTAACCCGCAAAATCTATATTCATGAAGCTTTCTAAATAAATATATCAATAATCAGATCGCCTCATTCTCAATTTTACATAAGAAGGTTAGTATGCAACTTCTCAGCAAAGTTAAAATTTCGTGGGTGCTCTCTTTGCTCATGAAATAATCGAAATGCAGTACTCAGCAAAACGATTATGTACATTTTACCTACTGAAGAAAAGCACCACCACCTTTATCAATTCTTACTAACACTATGCAACATCAAAGTACTGTGCAATGTATACAGACAAAGTTGAAATTTCCTAATTTGATATCTACAGGTACATTGATTTCTGATTCTCGACCAATCCAGGTCTTATAAAGATTATGCTACAAGAACATCCTAGGATGTCCTCCACTGCAGCTCGATTTGAATACGCCCATGTCTTGAGTCAATCAGATGGTATTTTTCATTGATACGTTTGTTGTTGATAACATCTGCAAGGTTGATGTCGATATACCCAAGGTTTTCCTTTAAAGAAAATCTTGAAAAGATTAGTTAATGACGACAATTTCAATAGCACATGATCCAAGGACACATTTATGCATACAGGATCTAGTTTCACACCCTAGCAGAATAAAGACAATGATCAGTTGGAAAGAATGGCGTTTCACTACGACCAGATGCATGACGTATTTGTACCCTTATGCAGATCTCAACCCTTCAATGTCATTTATAAAGCACATGGTGCATATGTCATGATTAACACGAGAATGAAACTGGCCGTGAACTCACTATTAGACTATGAATGCAAGAGCTTATT
The DNA here is from genome assembly GCA_019914995.1 of Acanthochlamys bracteata. Lineage (NCBI taxonomy): Eukaryota > Viridiplantae > Streptophyta > Magnoliopsida > Pandanales > Velloziaceae > Acanthochlamys > Acanthochlamys bracteata. The sequence goes on from CM034126.1 coordinate 4,944,152, forward strand.
TAAAATAAGGATAGCTATCCTGTGCATAGGGTCATACCTTTGAATGTATACCAATACTTGGTGGTCGACTAAGGACCTCTACATGTATCCTATCATTTCTTGGAGGCTCGTCGCATACAAATTGAAATTCCTCATTCCATCTTGGATCTCTATTTTTCTTAATGTGCTGCAAGTAAAGAAGAGATATTAGCTCAAGCCTCTAAAAAAATGATCTAATGGTATGATGCTGTCAAAGAGGAAAGAAATCGTCAACATCCAGTTCAGGGTATCCAAGGATAAACATACTCTTGTTTTCTTTTCGTCTCCTCTAAAAAGAACTCTAACATAGGGGTTCGTATGGTGCTTTCCCTCGAGATCTTCTGCTCCATGAACATGAACTACAAGCAAACCACCACCTTCTGGTGTACCTTCAGGTGCCTTTCCAACTTCACCTCCTTCCTCACTAATGTCTTTTGGCAGTTCCTCCTCTTTGAATGGCTTGTAAGTTAGCTCCAAAACAATTTGCCCACGAGACTTTTCATCCTGGATGTCATCGTCCATGTTTTTAAGCAAGTCAAGTGTCATTACTTTTGTCTCATCAGGAGTTAAATCTTTCAATGCAACAACATTCATTCCCATCCTATCGTGCTTCCCAACCTAAGTAAGAGATAAAGGTTAAAATACAAGCTAACATAAATCCATATCTTCTAATTTAAAAAAAAAAAAGCACATCTCATCTGCTAATGGATTGGAGAAACGACAAGAACCTGTTCCCAGTCAAAAACACTAAGCTCCAAGGCTTGGGATTCGGGATCTTTGACAACTAACTTAAATTTCTCATTCCATTCAGGATTAAGATTGCTGCGCTTTACAGATGTCTTTTTAGAAGGAAGCTTATCTTCTGTCAGCTTGAGCTTCACATAGGGGTCTGATTTACCCATGAGATCTTTCTTCTTCAACTTCATTGCCCTGACTACCGTAACATGTAGAATTCCAACAGCCTTCCTCTGGGCTCTGCCAAATCCACACAAGAGCATAAATAATATTTGCAAACTTTAAAAACAAAATGTCTGTATATATAAGAAATATGGCAAATTACTTTGAAGGGTCCATTATTGGCACTTCCAGTGTTTTCGGCCACAGATACATGTTAGCAACCTGAGTTTTTATGATGTCCTGTAAAGGCCAAGAAATAATAAGCATCAATAGTAATAGAAGTTATCAAAATACATTATGCAAAACAGCTAATAGATAATCACGTAAATCGATTACAGAAGAAAAACACCAACTTAAGAACCTTACAGAACCAAACAGTTCCCCAACAGCAGGTTATACATGAGACAACAAAAGCAAGTATAACCACTTGAATTTGACATTCTATAGCTTTTCTATATGCAGCGTTTAAAAACTTTCAGGTAAAGCATGGAGAGATTCATTACATCCAGAAAATCGAACTGCTAACATTCATACTTCCCTTGACTTCACATGGACTAGTTACTCCTCAACTAATACAATGGCAAGATTGTTTAAAATACTAAGACATATTGTTATGACATTTTATTTGTAGCTGCTTCACTAGATAATAAATAATTCAAGAAGTAGACCAAACAATTTAGTTCGCCAGAAATGATGATAAGGATACTTAGACCACACAACTATGTCGCAAGAAGCATGAGTGAGAAGTTAGAATGCAGGTTTACAAGAAGTTGCATCACTCAGACATAAAAAGAAAACCTCCAATTAGAAATTTTAAATTCAAACCTAATATAACAACATGGTAATGCACAAATTTCTATGCCAATGGACAACACTGTAAAGCCTTAAAGCAAACTACATACCTGAACAATCCTGTAAACTCCAGGGATTGACATAAGATCAGCACCAAACAGTTTTAGGCCGAAGTCAACATGTGGCTGTAAATGCAAAAGTTGGCAAAAAATGGGACTTTAATTTGAAATACAAAGTATATCATAACATGCGAAAAAATATAACTCCACATCACCTTTTCCATAAGAGATACCAAAATCTTTGCAAAACAGGGAAAGCTAGGGACCAAAGGCTTCAAAGTAATACGTGGTGCCGCAAAGACCTGTAAGTCAACTACCTGAAATCTCAAAATGAGGGTCTTATTAGTACATACGTACTTCCAATTCAATAAAAAAGAAAGGGGTAAAACATCTATCCATAAACATTTTTCTCAAGTCAATCTTATTCTGCCTTCTCTATCATACAATAGGTCACAAAATCTTAAGGTTAGGAACATAAATGTCAGCAATGCTAAACTTATACATCAAAAGAAAAGCTTGTAACATAAGCTGCTAGTCATTAAATTTTTGTATATTATCATTTACCCAAGGGAACTTGGAGAAGAAAGGGCCTGTCAACTTACAATGAAAATAGAGGCACATAGATCTCGACTTGTAATTTAAGGGGAAAAAAACAAAACGAAAATAACCTTATGCATTTGAAAGCACCGCCAAACTTTAATATGTACAAAAAAAATTGAGAAAAATATTACAAGAGAGTTAATGTAATAGCTTAACAAGAAGATATGAACTAAAAAGCATCTCATATTTCTCAGTTTTTATTCCCTCTTGAAGAAAGAAAAAAAGAAAACTTGCCTGTGCAGTTGCTTTTAATCCAAATTTTTTAACCACAACAGTAATATTAGGATTTCCTGCCCACTTTACTGATGGTTCCAGAATCAACTCTTTTTCCTCTGTAATATAGACCTTCATACCTGGCAAGAAACCAATTCCAATCATCAGTTTCAAGAGTGGTGACCAACAGATTGACAACGAAAACACATTGTTTAAGAAATCAGCTAAGGATACAGCAGAAAAACTAGAAGAGAAACTCTGACGGGATGGTCCTTCGGCAAAAAGAGTGGACCCCTTATCTACTTATTCTTGCTTTTACAAGTATACTATATCTCAAAACATATGAGAGAATCAAACTAATTACTCATTTATAAGTCCCACAACTCATTGATATTTTTATGATATGGATCCAGACAAATCAACTAGCTAATGGTTAAAATTTTCGCATACAGACAAACCTTGGAATGTAGGCGGTAGAGAACCTAAAGTGAAGGTTCCAAATTCAACAGAATCAATCTTATACTTGGTTGCATTCTCAGCAATAATTGGCTTTGTGGTTTCCCTTACAGTATTACAGATGGCCTGAAAGAAATGTAACAGTTACTTACTGGTTGACATTATCAAATAAGAAAAGGAAATAATTGACAAACTGCATGTCGCTTGCAAAACTGCCAAGAAAGCACCTTATCAAGATATGGCCACATTGTCTCTATAAATTTGTTCAGCCAATCGACCTACAAGTGAAACAGTAAAGCAGAACCATTAATAAAGGAACAGTAACTCAGTACATGTGATAATATGCAACTCATGATTCACATACTCGGTCGCAATCTGGATTTTTCAGCCAAAGAGGAATTTCAGGAAACATGCGTTCTATAGATGCTGAGTCTTGCTCAACAAGGGGACGAATTGTTGGATCCTGGGTATCAGTCACAAAGAAAAAGGATGATAAGCAAATGTGATGCTAGTAAACAAGTAGCACCATAAGCACTAGTTTTTATGATAACTGAAAAATATGAAAAAAGATCCTGACCTTAAAAGAGCCAAAAGCATGGGGAAAACGCTGGTAAGGAAAACGCTGGGTTAAAAACGCATACTACTGTAAACAGTGCAATTTATGGAGCAATTACTAGTGGTGGTCGGTGTTATGATATTAGACTTAGAATGTATGCTTCATTCATTATTTTATACACTGGGGCACAAAAAAGTCAACTGTTCCATATAACCAACACAACCAACTAGACACTCAGTAAAAGAAGAAAATTGGAGATTGGTGCCAATCTGTTAAGGACTAACAGAAGAAAATGGACCCACTAGAGAGGTGCATTATAGAGAATAAATGCCTCATGATTGTTCTATTCCTTATGTTAAGCATTATAGATCTGGCATAGAACCATGACGCTTAATGTATTATAACTTGAAAATACGAATGCAAACTTCAAGTGAACAAAGAAAACATCAAAGGAACCCTTTATAACATAAAAATTATTTATTATAATCTACATACCATCCAAATTTTCACTGTTTTGCATCAATCAATTTATATTAGTTTTCCCAAAGTGTGTGCAGAACTACATCACTCAAGGTAAGGCCATGATGTGGAAGAATCAATGTAACCCAACACATGTAGGAGAAAAAGGGCTTAGCTGTTCTTCTTATAAGGCCATGTTTAAACAAGCTCTTAATTTGTTATTTTCTTGAAATTGTTATGGTTATAGACATTCAACGACATAATTCCCAGAGAAATAAAAATGCCTTGATACCTTTATCGAGTACATGCTAATAACAAAATCCAAATGTGGACAACGAACTTCTTCATGTAGCTTTTTCTTCCTATCAATGGGGCATTTTCCAACTAGTATTAAGCATTACCAAGCCCCTTATGAATTACATACCAGACCTACTAATTCTAGAAACTCTCTTCTTGGATATCCAATCAGCTAGCCTTGAAATTTCTAATTCATCAAAACAAGTTACTTTCAACAGCTTTATAACTACCTTAAACATCACTAAGTCTTATAGTTCCTTCATTCTTTAGAAATCACCCATGTAAATGATGTAGCCATAATATCTACAGGAAGTTTTGGCAACCAGTTGGCACTGTAGCCATGAGGCTGCACATATTAACTGTAACTATCAGAGGGTGTTTGGGAGTGCTTATGAAAGGGAGCTTTTCTAGAATGGAGGGTATCACTTTATTCATCTGCAACAAAGTTTCTCTAAAACTCCAACTGCAACAAAGTTTCCACAAAAGTATCACCTTATTCATCATATATCCCTAGGGTGCAAAAGGTGTTTTCACTAAAGAAGTTAACAACCTTGTAATTGACAACTGGCTGTACCTCAAATTCCATCTACTGGAAATAAACACACCTCTGGGTTCATATGAGCTTGTCCTGCAATAGATTGTCCTATTTCTTTTCCATTTGTAAACAGCCAGCAAGTGACTTAAACTTACAATTTCACAACCCTCTCTCCAACCGTTAATCTGGAATTTTCACATCAACTGAAACATCGAGATAAAGATTTCTGCATATTCGACATGATTAACATATAAGACACTTTTACTTAGTTGGCATGATCGCAACTAAGAACAACTTACAACGCGTACACCCTCAACCTGGTAGTAATTCCAAACTGCCATGTTTCATCTAAACTTCAAAGGCCAGAATTTCTTAAGACTAAACAGAATAAAAAATCCGGCTTTAATACGAATTCTGACTGATTTTACACATAAAATGTTAATATATTCCAACTCTTCCACTTCAAAAGTAATAAAGAAAAAAAAGCCAAAAATCTCCTTTTCTAACCATTCGCCTCAATATCTAATAAAAAAATCCACATATTCTTCTCCACTCACTACAAGTGCCAATCTCACAAACACAACACAATTTTAAAATTAGAAATTATTGAACATAAAGGTGAGGGGAGGGAAAAAATGCCTTGACATCAGTAGGTTGCAAATAGATGAACAGATAGTAGCCAACAACGATTCCAACAGTCAACCCAAATCCAAATCCGAAGAATCCCAATATAGCGCTGAAGAAACCCATCTCTGAAACCCCTCCACCAAACCAAAAATTCAAACACAAATCTTCACAGACAGAGATTAACTCAACTTACAATTTCATGTTCAAACCCATCTCTCTCTCTCTCTCTCTCTCCAATGAAGAAGAGTATCATGAATCATGAAAACAGAAACCAAAAAATGAAAGTTTGGGACGGGAAAGCGAGATCTATCATAATATCAACCCTTCTAGTGTTTCTACTACTACGTGATTGCAATAAATGCCAAATTTTTATTTAATTAAAATTTTTTGGATGTTTCCATCCTCGGTGGCACAGAAATGGGGAGAGTGACATTATTGAGATTAGAGACAATCTAATTTCAATTAAATTAAACAAAGTTGTCGGTAATGCAAATTATGCAATAATATAAAAACACAATCAATCAAATTAAATAATGAAATAATACTAGTAGTGATTAATTAGTGGTTATGGTGTTTTTCGGTGAGTGAGTATTCTTTTCTTCTGAAATGAAACGCTTTCTTTCCTTTCGTTAACAACGCCTGATAGATTGTTTGATGCGTTTAATATTTAATTTAGCATTATCAGGTCCTTATATGAAACGTTTAAGCATTATTAGACACTGCTCATTCTGTTCTCGTGATATTGAGCCCCTATGTAAGGGATGGCAATTTCCGTAAAACGGAAAGAGATCAAGTAGTCAAATTATTCGCAGCGTTATTTGCCTCTTTATATTGGTACGTAAAAGTTTGCTAAGGGCATATTTCACGCGCCCGTAATTTCACTCTTTTTCGTCAGATTTTGAGTTCCAAACAGTTTATATATTTCAATTACACAAACAATTCAGAATTTCACTTCCACATGCGGAACTCTAGTTTCAACTTTCTTATTTATACACTTTTCAATACAATTATATTCTTCAATTTTCAACATACTTTCAAAACCTATTGAAACACAAATACTAAACTCTACTTCCACTTTATTTTTTAAGAAACTCTACTTTCTATTTTTCACTCACGAAATTCAATTACGGGTATTTAAAACACGCCCTAATTGTCTTGAAAATCACCGAATTGGAAGCTCACTAGAGTTTTGTGCTAAGGATGTTATTGAGTTACATAAAAGCAAGCAAGTTTGCAAAAATAAATTTCATAAAAATAAATTTCTATAATAAATAAATTTAAAATAGTTAAAATATATAATTTAAATTTAAATTTAAAATTTAATGACAATTAGAATTAGACATTAAAATATAATTAAAATATATAAAATAATAAAATTCTAAATTTAAAAAAAAATAAAATTTTTTATAATTAAATATATTTCACTTATTCGGTGCGAATTTTACAAATGCAGTACTGTAATATTAATTTTGGCCTAATATGTCTATTTTTATAAAAAATTATATTAAATATATGAATGTCTACTAGTTAAATACTATATAAAAAAATCGATAGTAATACTTGTTTATAATCTTGTATATGTTTACCAAAAATTGACTAAATTCATTTTGCAAATTATGTGGTTGCAAAGTTAAATTGCTTAAGCAATGGGATTTGACTTTTGGTCAAGAAGATAATATTTAGTGGCTCTATCTTGCAATATTCCTTTAAAATTGATTAAACAACGGTGCTAGCATGTTAATGACTTTAAATAAGCAGCAGGTGATAAAACAAGGGAGTAATTTATTCATTGAGGACGGTGACAGACTGTTACTTATCAGGAAGAGATTTTCTCGTGAACAGGTATACATTTTTTTTGAAAATCACTAAAAAATGATTTTAAAATCATGGAGCACAAAACGATTTTAGGATTATTTGGATTTTTGATGATTTTAACATCGTTGTAAATTATAAATCATTCCAATTAAGAAGAACATTTACAAATACTTATGATATAATTCTTTTTTGAATAAAAATATTTAAAAATATGAATAAATTCAATTTCTTATCTTAAAAAATATACTAAATACAAAATTATATAAAATATACTTTTATTAATTTAAATATATTTAAATATTATAAAAATTTTAGGTGATGAGTTTTTCTGAATTAAAAATTTTTTGAAAATTTTAAAATATAAGTTTTTCTAATTTAAAAAATAATAATAAATAATAATGAGATCAAACGATGATGTAAAATTTTTTGTATTTTAAATTTTTAAATAATACCGTAGAATATTCTAAAAAATTTATTAAAAAATATAATATAATATAAAATAAAATAATAAGCAATACAAAATATATTTCTAATTAAAAATATAAAATATTTATTTAAAATAAAAAGTGCTCCATATTTATTTAAAAATCCCGTAGACATTTTTTAATTCGCTAGTATCCGAAAGTTGTGGAACAAAGGGTAATTCCAGAAAATGGCCACAGGCATACTAACTTATCCCATCAATGATGTCAGTGTTGAACAAAAAAACAGGTAATGAGCTTTGCTTAAAATAAATAATTTTTTAAAATAAATTTAAATTTTTAAATAAGTATATTTTCTAGTTTATGTATAATATATATATATATATATATTATATGACGTTGAATTTATATTTTTAAAAATACAATATTAAAAAATAAAAGAATAAACTGAAAAGTATTTGAAAAATATTTTCAACTATGCACAATGACTCTCTGGATAAAGAGTTTTGGGCCCTAGCTAATGAACGAGACCATCTTTTTGGGCCTCTGCGCAATTGCGTGTGGCTAATAATTGATCCACGCTCGTCTACGAAAGCAACCTTGCAACTACCACTACATAGAATACAAACAACAGGAGATATTAGGAAAAGTTCCACATAAAGAATCTCATGAATCTTTTGAAACATGAGTAGTTCACATTTTGAACTTTGGATCAGTTATGAAGAAAAGATAACAACCTATTGAGCTTTCCAAAAGTTAGCATTTTTAATTGGTTCTCATGAACTTTTATTTTCTAAAATATTCGCACAGAAAAAGAGAATATGGTTGTTTTGACAAAAATAAAAGTGTAGGGGCTTCAAATGCCTGCTTAGAAAGTTTGGAAATAAAGATGACAATAAAAATTATTTCGGATCCACTTATATAATAACTAGATTAAAATTATTCAACCGTAAATTCACCCATATATTTATGTAGATCAAAATTATCAATTTTTATATAATTTATTTATTAATCGGATCAAACTCAACCTATTTAAAAATTAAAATTATTAAAATGAGAATTTATAGAAATTAATTCTAAAGACAATAGTTAAAATTATTAAATATCATATATCCGTAATAAAAAAATATTAATTTTGATAAAATATATAAATTAAGTAAGAAATTACTGAAAATATGATAAGTTAAAAAAATAAATAAAATAAAATAAAATTGAATATAATTGTTCTAAATATTTTTTGAAATATTAAATAATATATACTATACAAATAATTATACGGATTATAGGGATCTAATCTTGTGAAATTTTTTTTATGAATATCGATAATTATCCAATAATTCTTGATAAATTCATATACTGTGTAAAGACAATGCATATTCCCTTTGCCGATTCTATGTGGTGTCGGATGAGAAAATATATGCATGATTATTTGTTGCGTGAAATGAATCTCTAAGCCAAAAGTAATTTGCCCATGCAATTATGGAAAAAAGCCTAATCATCTATAGAAACCGGCAAAAAATGTCCAAAAGATTAAGCCCAAGAAGCATGCTTGGTTTTATATTTCTTCTTACCCTTCTTTATCTTAGCAAATTGATATGTTTAAACTACTTTATATAGTTTGAAATTTTCTAGAATAGTTAAGATATTTATGGTGCCGAAATAGTTTTAGAAATATGGGGAAATTTATGTAAGATACTAATGGCACATAGATTTGCTTGTCAAGTTATTTTGTAAACAAAAGTTATCTTATAAAGATATTTGGAGAAAACTTTCTGGGCAAGCATTCTCTATCGTAAGATTAAAATCATCTCTACAATCTATCAAGAAGAGGAAATGTTATAACAGGAAGGAAGAGCTCCCATTTGGTATCTTTACGGACTGTTTGAATTGTAGGTATATATGGAAAGGGATGGTGAAAGTAAAGTAATTCCCATGTCTATCTACGTTTGTTTTGACTTCATTAATAGAAGGGAAGAGGAATTGCTCCTCTTCCCTCACCATGTTTCATAATGAATTGTGTATTCAGTAAATTGGTGGATACATATGGTGACAAAGAGGGAAGCAAATTTGCTTCCCTTTTTGTCCTTTTATTTTAATTTTTTTTTAAATATTTAATATTTATTTTAATTAGATATTTTTTAATTAAATATTGATTTTAATTAATATGTGTTATTTTTATTGTCTAATTTATAATTTTTATATTTATTTAAATTTAATTGATTTTAGTTGGTATAGAAAATAATAAAACTATATGATCAAAATTTTTAATTTAAAATTTTATTTAATTTTGTTAAATTATATCAAATATTAATAAAAAAATTAATCTAAAAGTTATATTACTAAAGTTAGTTTAAATTATATTACTTCAATTAATTTAAAGTTATATTAATAAAAGTTAGATTAATATAAATAAAAAGGACATTTGAGTCTTTTATAAAATTTACTTCTGTTATTCATTCATTTACCTATCTATCCAAATATAATTAGCTCATTATCCTTACTATATATTCAAATATTGTAAAGTTAAATAGTTATCTTTTTCTATCTGTCCTCTTATTATTTTTCCAATCTATTCTCTTACTCATATTTCTTAACTATGTATCCAAACATACCCTTAGGATTCATTTGGATTATGAATATGGATGGTGAAGTTAACATATTCTCTCCTTACCCATATTTGACAATCTTTCATTAAAGAGAAGAATAGGAAACTTTTTCCATCCCTTTTCACTATTCTGTAGTTAATGTATACTCACCAAATTGGTGGGTACACAAGTGATAGAAGAGGAAGTAAATTTGATTTTCTTTTTGTCCTTTTAATTTTTTTTATTTTATAATATTTACTTATAATTTAGTATTTATTTTTTATTTAATATTTTTAAATTAAGACATGTTATTTTTATTATATAATTTTTTAATTTATTTAATTTTAATTGGTAGAGACAATAATATAATTATATGATTATTTTTTATATTTAATAATTGATATATTTTATATTAATATTAAAAAATTAATCTAAAAATTATATTAATAAAGTTTATTTAAACTTATATTAATAAATTAGTTAAAATTATATTAAATAAAGTAATACTAATATAAATAAAAAAAGTATTTAAGTTTTTTATGAAAAGTTTACTTCCATTACTCATTTATTTATATATCTACTCAAACATAATTAATTTATTATCTTTACCATATATCCAAACATAATACGATTAATTAACTATTTTTTCCTATCCGTTTTTTTATTATTTTTTCTATCCATCCTTTTAATCTTATTTCTTACCTATGAATTCAAACATACCCTTAAGAAGAGCTAGAAACAACAAACATCTAAGCATACACTTCCTTGCTCTTAGGGTAGGCACCAATAATCTAACTTGTAAGAAATAATTGTAATCTTTATAACAAGAGCTACGTTTGGTACTAGCCTTCTGTGTTGTCATTTTTATTCTCAATAAAGTTTTCTTTGTTGTTGCCCTTGTGGTTTTTTCCATCACCGGAGAGGGTTTTTCATATAAATATTGTGCCCCTTGTGTTGCTTCTCATCATTTCCTCAAGTTGCAACATCTTTTGCACGTTATATAATTTCTCGCTACTTCTGGTGTCTAGTTTCGTGCGCACATGTATTTGTGTCCGCTCTAACTTAAAAAAGTATGGATGAATTATATGTCATAAAATTATTATGTGTGTTTTTTTAAAGTAAAAAAAGTTCACTTTTAAATAATTTAACCAAAAAATTATTTTCACTGACACCAAAATTTATTTAAGCAATTTTAAATGACTCCTTAAGTGCGATAATATATACTGAAGAGAGAGAAACTGTGTAGAAAGTAAATATTATGCAATAAATTGGTAAATTTTCTGATTCCTTACTAAATATATCCTCAACATCCATTGAATCAATATTTTTGAGCTTTCTTAAAATTCAACACGTACATTCTGTCAGTGTGTAAACTCAATATAGCTACAGGTCGGCACAACTTCATCCAAATAAGGAAAACCGCAGCTGTACGTTGCAATAGAACAACATAAATTCAAATATATTTCTGGATCACCACAACCGATGCAAGTCATTGATTTTTCAATTTTTATTAACTCGAAAGTTATTGCAGCTGATTGAATTCTTCAACATTTACTGTCTCCCAAGTTATGGCATTACTGCGAGTAGTGGGGTTACCCATTAAATTGCTTCTGCATTGCCGGCTGGTTTTACGAGTTACTGGCACATAAACATAGCTGTTCACAGTTTCCTTGCAATTTTAGAAACACAAACACAATCAGCGGGAGGTAGCAAACTGTCGCAAACATTTCAGGAAAACATACCTAAAGGTCAGCAGTTTTTCAAACTATGGGATTCTGGTCTATGAAAAACATTCCATCTTCACTGCAGCTCGATTTTGTGACCATTTTGTGAAGATCATTAACGTACAGAACCAGGCAACTGAGAAAATTGCTACATGCATCAATGCTCATAATATCTCATAATATCACTCACCAAAACTCACCAAACACAAAGGACACCATTGCCTTCGTCTTTAATACAGCCAGTAGCTGCTCACTAGATCCAAAGTAATGGCTATATACATCAAGAGCACATATATGTCAAAAAAGAGCTAGAAAATTAAGAGTTGGTTGGGGAGCTGGAGTGTAACTGAGTTAATTAACCAATGCCACCAAGGGTACTTCACGAGAAGCAAAGAACTTTGAAACGATCTTCTGTCTTCCCTAGTGCCTCTTCTCTATTCCTTTGCGTTAGACTTACAACGCATTACAAAGACCATGGAAGTCTTGCAGCTTTCTGCAATGCCATCAGAAGAGAACACGAACCAGGTACAGGAAGAGAGGCAGGAAAGAGAATGCGAGCGGACGCTTACTTCGACCTCATCATCCTTTGGACTGCTGTGCTGTGCGGACAGGATAGACTACATTTTGATGATCTTTGGTGCCATTGGCTCATGCATACATGGTGCCGCGCTTCCCATCTTCTTTGTGCTCTTTGGCCAGCTGATTGACTCCTTGGGCTCTCTAACATCAAATCCGTATAGGTTGGTCTTGGAGGTTTCCAAGGTATGTTCTCTCAGTAGTTTGATTTCCCAGATTTCTTTCCACCTCCAAATACTGAAGCCATTCTTTATTTCTGCTCCTGCAGCATGCATTACAGTTGGTTTACTTAGGATTTCTGGTAATGGTGTCAGCATGGTTAGGTATGTTCTTAAAGAGCTCTAAGACTAATATGTTAGCTTCATAGATTTCCTACTTGAAGGTGCAGAATCTTTTTGCAAATTTGGATGCAATTAAGAAATACTACTTGGAAACAAAAGATGAATAAGAATTTCCTTTAGAGATCTTGGATGCTTAGTCAAAATTCTTGAACAGGTGTAGCATTTTGGATGCAAACAGGGGAGAGACAAGCAGCCCGGATGAGAGTGAGGTACATCCAATCAGTTTTAAGACAAGATATGCAGTTCTTCGATGTTGAAGCCAGAAGACAAAACTTACTTTATCACATATCAAATGATGCAATAGTGATCCAAGATGCAATCGGTGACAAGGTAAGCGTAGCTTTATAGGAAAGGACAGACCCTGACAACCAACTATTTCAAAATATGATACTCATTGTCAAGCCAAGGGAGGTCAAGAATCAAATCTTCATAATGGCACAAGATGAAAAGTTAAAGACAACCAAAAGGAACATATTTGACGGTAGAAAATTAAAATAAAGAACCTAATAGTGACTCGGCATTCTATCTGAATTTTCATCTTTCCGTAGCATATAGAAATTTCTTGGAGATTCATATAACACTATCTATTTTCTTGCAGATGGGTCACTCTATTCGTTACTTGGCTCAATTTTCAGTTGGATTCATAGTGGGGTTCTCATCTGTGTGGAGACTTACCCTTCTAACGCTAGCCATTGTCCCATTAATGGTTATTGCTGGTGGAACATACGTTGTAATAATGTCCAGTTTATCAAAAAGGGGTGATGCAGCATATGCAGAAGCTGGAAAAGTAGCAGAGGAGGTAGAAGCCTACACACCTAAGACACTAACTTTCCTTTCTTAAATTGAAATGATTTTAGGTATTCGCTACATTATACTCGGATAATTCCATTGAAAAGTTGGAGTGAAGCATTTAAATTCTTTTGTTAGGAATTTTTGTTTTGTTTTTTTGTTAAAGAAGTACTTAAGTTAGGAGTTAAATAGACAAGTTACTATCAGTATACGTTTGCAAAATTATGGACTCCTAGATTGTGGATGTGTTATGAATCTGACTTGTGCATTTCTTGAATCAGGTTCTTACACAGATCCGTACAGTGTTTTCATATGTGGGAGAAGAGAAGGCAATTGAATCTTATGCGATTCTCCTGAAAAGAGCATTGAGGTTGGGAAAGAAAAGTGGTGTCGCAAAAGGCCTTGGGGTGGGTTCTACATATGGTTTACTATTTTGTTCTTGGGCATTGCTTCTATGGTATGCTGGTGTACTAGTTAGACATCAAGCTACAAACGGTGGCAAAGCATTTGCAACAATACTTAATGTGATCTTCAGTGGATTGTAAGAATTGCTTTAACCATGGTCACTTGTAATTCCTCAATAATTTCTTCAAGTGGCTTTTTCCTAAGGAAGAAAGGTTTGGCTGTGCAGTGCTCTTGGACAAGCAGCACCAAATCTGAGTACATTGGCAAAGGGAAGAACTGCTGCTGCAACTATGATGAAGATGATAGACAAGGTGCCAAACTCAATCAAAAAGGATGATAATGAATGTGTCCTACACGAAGTTGCTGGGAAAATTGACTTCCATCACGTCTCTTTTACTTATCCTTCAAGAAGGAACATGATACTTGACGATATCAAATTTTCAGTAAGTGCTGGAAAAATATTCGCCATTGTTGGTTCAAGCGGATCAGGGAAGAGCACCATTATTTCACTCATTGAGAGATTTTATGAGCCTACATCAGGTAATCATCCATATTTCATCATAAGCAGTACTAAAACATATAAACATAATATGAAACTAGAACTATGTTTCTTTGTCAGGGCAAATATTGCTGGATGGGTGCGACATAAATAAGCTTCCACTCAAATGGCTCAGAGAACAAATAGGTCTTGTTAATCAAGAACCAGCACTATTCTCAGCATCAATTGCTGCTAACATTCTCTATGGAAGAGAAAATGCAGACATGGATGATGTCGTCAAAGCTACAAAGTTAGCTAATGCACATTCATTCATACAAGCTTTACCCGAGGGATACTCTACTGAGGTTAGTTTGAACAAAAATATCTGCAGGTGCTAATACCTGGTTTTCGCATGTTAAACACTAACTTTAAGATCCCTTGACCTTTTTTTGTTTGTCCATTATTCACAATAAGGTGGGTGAAGGGGCAACTCAGCTTTCTGGAGGTCAGAAACAAAGAATTGCTATTGCAAGGGCACTATTAAGAAATCCAAAGATTTTACTTCTGGATGAATCCACAAGTGCTTTGGATGCAGAATCAGAGCATATTGTCCAGATTGCACTGGAGGGAGTGATGTCAAACAGAACCACAATTGTAATTGCTCATAGGCTTTCTACCATTAGGAACGCTGATACAATAGCCGTTTTGAAAAACGGCAAGATTGTTGAAAGTGGGAAGCATCAGGAATTGTTATCTAAAGGAGAAGTTGGTGAATATGCCAAGCTAGTGGTTTCTCAGTTGCTGACAAATAGTCCAACTTGTATCTCAAATAACCTTAGGGACTCCAAAGATGTTCTTGAAAAATCGGGTTCCACCAGAATATTCTCATCTGAAGAAGACCTTCAGAAGGTTGCGTCAGAGACTACACATCATAACATTGTTAAAGACAGTCCACCAATGACAGCACCGAAGCCCTCTAGTTTGGAAGTAATCAAATTGAGCATGCCAGAGTGGCCATTTTTAGCGATGGGATCCCTTGGTGCCATTCTGGCAGGTGCAGAAGGTCCTCTATTTGCATTTGGGATCAGTCATATCCTAAATGCATTTTACTCTCATGATAGTGCTCATATCAAGAACGAGATCTCAAAAGTTTCTCTGTTATTTGTTGGAGCAGCAATTATAACAGTACCTGTGTATTTACTGCAACACTACTTTTACACAGTGATGGGGGAGAAGCTCACAATGCGCATCCGGTTATCCATGTTTTCAGGTCAAACTTACCAACTCTTCCTGGAACATTCAACAAATTCCATCACAGATGAAGCCTCTATAGAAGATTCAATATCAGTTATTATATCAAATTTTCTCAATAGATATTTTTATGTTTTCATTCTCATGATTTGTTGCATCTATGGTGCAGCTATACTTAGAAACGAAATTGGTTGGTTCGATATGAATCAAAACAACAGTGGGATATTGGTGTCAGCTTTAGCTGTTGATGCGACATCACTGCGAGCAGTGCTAGCTGATCGGATGTCGACCATTGTTCAGAATGTCTCACTTACTGTGACGGCATTCACTATAGCGTTTGTGCTAAGTTGGCGAATGGCTTCTGTCGTTGCGGCGACCTTGCCACTTCTAATAGGCGCATCTATAGCTGAGGTATTGCTAAAGATATTGATAGAGGATAGCTATTCATCAAGGTTAAAAAACAGCTCGATACAGTATAAATGTTCTGGTGTCAAGCTATAATATAGTGTTGGAGAACATGTTCTTTGTTTATTGTTCTTTATCTTGTAGAATTTTCCAATCATACTCACTTTTCTCTTTCATCAGCTAATCTTATCTCATGCCTAACTGCAGCAACACTTTCTTAAGGGGTTTGGAGGCGATTATAGTCAAGCCTATGCAAGAGCTACCTCTGTGGCACAAGAAGCCATTAACAATATCCGTACAGTGGCAGCATTTGGTTTGGAAGAGCAGGTAACATCCCATTTCATTCAGCAGTTGGACCATCCAAACAGGAAAGCACGGCTGCGTGGGCATATATCTGGAGTAGCGTATGGTTTGTCGCAGCTCTTTGCATTTTGTTCCTATGCACTTGGCCTTTGGTATGCATCACAACTTCTCAAGAATGGTGAATCAAAATTTGGAGATGTTATGAAGTCCTTCATGGTACTGATAATTTCTGCTATTGGAATAGCAGAAACCTTATCTCTAACACCAGATATCATGAGGGGTTCGGAGGCTCTTGTTTCAGTACATACCATTCTTGAGAGGAAAACAACCATACAGCCAGATGATCCAAGGTCAGAAGCGGTGGTGGAGGTCAAAGGAGATATAGATTTCAGGAATGTTACTTTTAAGTACCCTACCAGGCCTGATGTCACTATCTTCAAGGATTTGAATTTACGAGTCATTGCAGGACATACCCTCGCAGTGGTTGGCCAAAGTGGCTCCGGCAAAAGCTCCCTGATTTCACTCATAATGAGATTCTATGACCCCATCTCAGGGGCAATACTGGTTGATGGGAAGGATATCAGAGGGCTAAAGCTAAGATCATTAAGGCAGCATATTGGTTTAGTTCAGCAGGAACCAGTACTATTTTCAACTACTATCTATGAAAACATTGCCTATGGGAAGGACGGAGCTTCAGAAATTGAGGTTATGAAAGCAGCAAAAGCTGCAAATGCCCATGGTTTTATCAGTCACATGCATGAAGGGTATATGACACAAGTTGGAGACAAAGGTGCACAACTTTCAGGAGGGCAGAAACAAAGAATAGCCATCGCCAGGGCAATCTTGAAAGATCCATCGATTCTACTTCTAGATGAAGCCACTAGTGCGTTGGATACAGCATCTGAAAGACTGGTTCAGGAGGCTCTAAACAGATTAACAGGAAGTCGAACAACCGTAGTTGTTGCCCATAGGCTATCAACCATTAGAGATGCAGATGTAATAGCTGTACTTCATAATGGAGAAGTGCATGAAACTGGCAAACACGAGGACTTGATCAGAAGGTCTCAAAGTCTATACGCAGAATTCGTTCATTTGCAAGAGCAGGCCAGCAGCACTCCTACGTGAGAACCAGAACTTGTTGAGGACACTGCACATAGACTAGTAAAAGGTCAAAAAGATGTAAAGCTTGTTACTAGACAAAATATATGAGATTTTAATATATGGTAGTACTTCAAATTTGGACTCTACTAGAATAATAAAGCATCAGGATTCAAGTAGTTCATTAACAATCAAGTTGTTCATTAGGTGAAGCAGTTATTATTTCTTTGCCTGAGAACTTGAACCGCAGAAAAACAAACTTAAAGATAAAATACCAAGTCAGCGAGTCAGGATTCTTCTGAAATACTTTAATCAAGAGAACCTTGCTGCAACAGGATATCTAACAGAGAAATCCCTAGATGTACAGCACTAGTTCAACCCAATTTTAGAAAAGCAGGTAGACAAATCATTCAAGAAGTTTTCGGTTGAAATCAACAGCAATATGTAATATAGTCACTGAAAACAGCAGAGAATCGTCAATGCTAACAGAAGCCACACGTTTCCAACCAAACATGCTCATTAATCTAATGAAGTTTACTGGAGTCAAGAGTGAGTTGGTTTAGTTCCACATGAAGTAAAGACATGATGGGAGAACCCTTTATATACTAATACCAGAGAGCATTTTAACCTCATTGGCATAAGCTTTTTGTATTGGATTGAGTGTAACCCCTTGTCTCTAGTCTGCTCCTATGTGCGTTGAGTCCAAATTTGACTCATTGACCATAACCAACAAGTTATGGGTTCTCCTATTAACAAAGTCTTTCTTACCTGATATTTCATTACTGTATCAATCATTTTAGCTCCTAGCATCTACTATATCCAAATCCAACCCCCGTAACAATCTCATGAACTTAAAATTAAAATCCAAAATACAAGCAATTGTAACGTACTAAGTAACTCTACGATCTAACACCATATCACGATACTATGTCATTAAGACCTTCTATGCAAGCAGCAAACTACCAGATCTGTGCATGCCTTCCTGTCAGCCATAGCTGTTGAGTATCGACTATTATACATGCACATTTTGGTTCAAGCGTAACATATTTATCAGCATACTTCTCATATTTGGCATTATAGCACAATTACCATTCCCATGGTAAAAGACTATGGCCAGGTATTAGTTTTAGGGGTGGCAAATTTCGACCTGACTCGAAAATCCGACCGAAAATCAGTCCAAACAATCGAATTCGGATCAAGCTTTAGTCGGATTTTGATCGATTTCGAATCGACCCAAAATTGATCCGAAAATTTAAATGGGTTCAGATAAGATTCGGATTGATCCGAAATTGATCCATTTGATCCGTATAACTATTTATATAGTACATATTATTTAATAATTAGAAAATAATACTATAAAATTTGAATTTAAATTTATATATATACATATATATTTTAATTTATTCTAATTTAACTAATTTTACTTAATTTATAAATTTTATCAAAATTAATATTTTTTCTTTTTAAATATATTATAATTAATAATTCATATATTATATTATTAAAAATAATATTTATAAATTTATTTTAATAAATTTAATTATTAAATAGGTCGATCTAATTTTGATCCGGTTATTAAAAGAGTTGGGTTAGGATTGATACTTTTGATCCATATAAATAAATAGGTCGAATTAAAATTGAATAATTTTGATCTGATTATTATATGGGTAGATTCGAAACTGATCTATATATCCGAATTGCCAACTCCTAACTATTATATAGATGTACACTTAAGCCTGCCACAGTTGTTTTTGGCAGTCCTGGTGATATTCATATTGGAAAAGTGGTTTGCTTCATGAAAGGAGCATTTACTGACATGCATTTCTGTGTACATCCATCTAGCAAACTTTTGGTTGGTTCATTGGCCAGCCATCAGTCTAGCCATTACTGAAATCTAGTCATTCAAAAAGGTAGACAAAAAGTTTACAATGCTGTTTGAAGTGGGATGATATTCTATGTATATCAAATTACTAGAGAGAACAGTATCTTTATGTTCCAATCTAAGCCCCAAAATTTGAGTTGTTTAACGCATATTTACTTAAACTCCATAATCAACCAACAAATTGCATGTCCGGCTTATATAAAGCTTGGGAATCCTGTCTACAAGAGAACTATGATACTAAGAAAATTTGATAGCACGAAAAAAACTAGACTGTTTGGTTAGTTCTTTCTGAAGCATGTCATCAAACAGGTGAAAGGCAACCCAGGGGCATCAAGTAGACTGTAAACATATTAAGCGATTACAATTTCGCAAACATAGATGGTAGACGTACCTGGTAAAGAGGTTCTGTTTCTGAATCAACTGATGCAACCTTGAACAGGATCACTTATCTGGATCACTTCAATTAAAAATTTCGGTCTTAAGACTCTCATGACTGATGCGAAATTATTCACTAGGTTTTGCATGAATGACTACTAGCACTACAAATGTGCCTAACTGAGCCCTGTGAATGTAGATCCAGTTAGCCCATATGCTTGTATTCAATTTCTTTCTGTGTAGCGCCAAAAGTAAACGATAATTAATCAGTTGTTTTATTGTTAATTAACCTTTTTAAAAAAAATTACAACTCGGTCAAAACAATTCAATGATGAATTGCTACAATTAGAAAAAAAAGTTTCACTAATCAATTAATTGAAGAAGAGGGGAAATCTGTTTCTGTGTTGTGTTAATTTCATCATCTGTTAATTGTTTGGTTTATTTTTTCTGGTATACAGAAAGGCATGCAAACATCCGAAGATCACTCACGCCCTCAGAAGCAGACGTAGCCTTCGCCTCCTTTTAAGCAGGTCGTACCAAAACCTGTTTTGCCCGGGCTTCCCGGCTGGTACTTGCCATTTCCATTCTCTTCTATTTCTTTAAACCAATATATACATGGTCCTCCTCTGACCTCCCTGCTTCGCCAGTATCAATCAACCAGGCAACTCTTGTTCTTGATCATCTCGCCGTGCCTGATCAACGCATGGGTACGCCGGCGGTTCATATGGAAGGAGTACTTCTCCTTCTGTTGTCGTTGTTGTTCGCCGGTTCGGTTGTCGCTGATCAGTCTGGTAGTGTTACGTACGATGCCCGATCGCTTATCATCAATGGCAAGAGGGAGCTTCTCTTCTCCGGCTCTGTCCATTACACGCGCAGTACTTCTGACGTAAGTACCAGTGATCCTCAATTACAAGGGAAAAATATACATCTCAATACACGCACTTACGATAAAAGTAGAACCTATAGAATAAACGTTTCTTGATCTGTATGTATACAATGCGATAATGTTTGAACGCGTGTGTTTTCTGTTTGATAATGTGTGAATATGATTGAGTGTTAGATCACTACTTAATTAATTTGTCGTTCTAATTTTTCTTGCGGAATATAAATAGATGTGGCCGGTGATCTTGAAGAAAGCCAGAGCTGGTGGCCTGAACACCATCCAGACCTATGTCTTCTGGAACGCGCATGAGCCTAAGGAAGGAGAGGTGAACATGCATGAGAAGACATGCGTTTTTCTGACGGACTGATCACCTGATTCACTAATTTCTAAGCTGTCGTATTTGTCCATGATTCAAATCTTAAAGATTAATTGGATGATCTATGCATGCAGTACAACTTTGAAGGCAACTATGACTTGGTGAAGTTCATCAGGTTAATCCAACAGAACAGAATGTACTGCATTCTCAGAATTGGACCTTTCATCCAGGCAGAATGGAGCCACGGGTAGAATTGATGATTTTTCAATACATATTTCTCATAGAGATGTTGCTCTTATCATTTGCATGGTTAGATTTTCTGACCTGATCAATGTATGCATTTGATTTATTTGTTTCAGAGGTTTCCCCTTCTGGCTAAGAGAGGTTGCCAACATTACTTTCCGTACCGATAATCCTCCCTTCAAGGTAAGTTAATCAAATCAAGTTCTGAATCAGTCATGTAACTTTTTTTGTGGGTTTGTATTTGGCTTGAATTGAGTATCTTGTGTTATGCAGCATTATATGGAGAAGTTCACAAGGTTCATTGTGGACAAGATGAAGGCTGAGAAGCTGTTTGCCCACCAGGGAGGCCCTATTATTCTTGCACAGGTTGGATTGCATTGTTCATATGATCAGTAATCCTTCAATTTTCTCTTGAAAATCATAGAAACAAATTAACTCATGGGAAATGATTGATTGGTCACAGATTGAGAATGAGTACAATATGGTTCAGCCTGCTTTCCGTGATGGCGGAGATAGATACGTTAAGTGGGCAGCAGAGATGGCTCTTAGCACTGGTGCCGGACTCCCATGGATGATGTGCAAGCAGAGGGATGCTCCTCCTCCAGTGGTGAGTTCTCTTTATGGTCACTTGTGGTTTTTCCCGATTATATCATTTGCCGATAAGGTAATTATCATTTGTTTGGGTGTGAACATTCAGATCAGTGCATGCAATGGAAGGAATTGCGGAGATACATTCCCTGGACCAAACAGTCCTACAATGCCCATCCTCTGGACTGAGAACTGGACTGCACAGTACGAATACTCCCTATTCTTCAAAATTTCGTTCATGGTTAGACCATGAAGACTTTCATAAATAGTTATGCATAATGAATGTTTGATTATTGCAACTATTTATTCATCAGGTACCGAGTGTTTGGTGATCCGCCATCACAGAGGTCTGCAGAAGATCTTGCATACTCTGTTGCTCGCTTCTTCTCAAAGAATGGGTCGCTTGTGAACTACTACATGGTACTAACAACATTCTGATCATTTTCCTCAGACTTTAATTCAAATATCAATAATTCCAAGAACAAATTTGTATTTTTACAATGCCTGCTTTTGCACAGTATCATGGTGGTACCAACTTCGGAAGGACTGGTGCTGCTTTCGTGATGACTCGTTACTACGATGAGGCACCACTTGATGAATACGGTAAATCGAAGATAAAATCCGTATGCACCTGATATGTTACATTATACGACATAAACTAATAAAAGCTAATCAATGCGCTTTCATATAGGCCTGGAGAAGGAGCCAAAATACGGTCACCTTAGAGACCTTCACCGTGCACTTAGATTGTCAAGGAAGGCAATCCTCAAGGGTGACTACTCAGTAGAGAACCTCGGAAGAGATATTGAGGTATGAATCAATAACATCTTGCAAAGCAAAGCTATAAGACAATTAGTAAAGCGTTATAATGCCAAACATGTTACTGCAGGCTAGGGTGTATGAAGTCCCTGGGTCAAGCATCTGTGCTGCTTTCTTGTCCAACAACAACTCCAAGCTCGATGAAACCGTTACATTCAGAGGACAGAGATATTTCCTCCCACGCCACACCATCAGTATCCTCCCTGACTGCAGGACTGTTGTCTTCAATACCGGCAGGGTAACTGATCTAATAGTGCATACATACTCCAACATTAGCTCCATAGCTGTAGAGAGTGAATGTATTGTGGATATGATTTAACCAGGTTACGTCCCAACACAACGCAAGAACATTCCACGAAGCGAAGGTATCAAACCAGGAAGATGACTGGAAGATGTACCAGGAAAGCATCCCTAAGATTAAAAAGTACATGATAAGGGATAAGAAGCCTTTGGAGCTCACAAACCTTACAAAGGACACTACTGATTACTTGTGGTACACCACACAGTAAGTCATTCCTTCCCATTGATACTATGAATCAAACTTAGCTAATGCAAACATTTCAGCATTAAAGTTTTGAATTCTCTGATGAGTTACTTGACACAGCTTCAAGTTGGAAGAAGAAGACTTGCCCTTCCGTCACGACATCAAGCCTGTTATTCAGATTCAAAATCTTGGTCACGCGATGCATGTTTTCGTCAATGGCAAATACATCGGTAAAATGAAACGCTTCCATCACGGATTGTTGTTCATGGATATATATGTATACAATGTTTTTGCAGGATAGTATTTCATGGATATATATGCTACATGTGTTTGCTGATAACTTGTTGATGTTCAACCAGGGTCTGGACATGGAACCAAGGTTGAGAGGAGCTTTGTGTTCCAGAGCCCAATTGAACTAAGAGAAGGGATCAACAACATTGCTCTCTTGGCCATGACCGTTGGAATGCCGGTAAAAAAACAAGAATCATGAACACATTCGACAATCCCGACTACTATTTACATGATAAAAATTTTAGTTTATCCTTTGGTGAAGGACAATGGACCTTACCTTGAGCATAGAGTAGCAGGTGTTCATTCTGTTGTCATCCTCGGTCTCAACACAGGTACCTTGGATTTAACCATCAATGGCTGGGGCCATCAGGTAATAATCAATCAAATAAATGAACATTCTCTGATGAAGTAGTTTTTGCATCAACCAATCAACCAAGCTATATGATTCTTGACTATTATTATTAGGTTGCAACGCAAGGAGAGAAGAAGAAGATATACACTCCTAAAGGAATTAACAAGGTTAACTGGGTACCTGCCGTCAAAGGCAGCCCAGTTACATGGTACATGGTAAAATCTCTGGCCTTAAAACTCGTTGTCCATCTTCAATGCATTGTTGATCACTCAATAAAAATTTTCATCTTGGTGGTAGAAATACTTTGATAGTCCTCACGGTAAGGATCCAGTGGCAATCGACATGAGCAGCATGGGCAAAGGACATGTATGGGTTAATGGAAAAGGCATTGGTAGATACTGGGTTTCCTACCTTTCTCCTCTAGGCAAGCCTTCGCAATCGGTGTAAGTACTCAAAAAATTCAACCACATATACAGCAGCACCCACATTTCAAAACAAAAATGTTTGGTGACAATGTGATGCCCTTCTAATGGCACAGGTACCATATTCCGCGGTCATTCTTGAAACCAACAAAAGATCTTATGGTTGTCTTCGAGGAATCTGGTGGTGATCCAAGCAGCATCACAACAGTGACTGTGAAGAGAGATCATATTTGTACATTGAGTTCTCAATACCATCCTGCTCATGTAGGCTCGTGGGCAAGAGTTGACGACAAGTTCCTGTCTATTACCGATGACTTGAAGCCTAGAGCTCATCTCCTCTGCAACGACGACAAGGTCATCAAGCAGGTTCTCTTTGCTAGCTTCGGTAACCCAGGTGGCATGTGCGGTAACTTCACTGTTGGCAACTGCCATTCCCCTGCCAAGACCATTGTTGAGAAGGTAAGCCTGATCATACCACTAACCCACTTGATGTCATTGCATTACGAAATGTTATGCAACTAACCGTGTGCATGAATTGTGTCATTCATTTTAGGCATGCATTGGAAAGAAATCATGTGTGTTGCCGATCTCATACGAAGCATACGGTGCAAGTCAGCGCTGTCCGAACACAACGGCGACACTAGCAGTAGAAGTGACTTGCTCAAGGAAGGAGTAGAGAGGCTGAGAGAAAAGATTTAGTTAGGTGGATACGTTGGGATTGATTGTTGTAATGTCAGGGAAATAATTATTTTGAACAGGGGAATGAATGAATGATTGATTGAAGAAGCAAGAAAGATTTAGATGAAGAGTTGTTTATATATATTTTTTGGATGATTATTTAGATTTCCAATTGTTGTTATGCAATAAAGGGTTTGCTCTTAATTCACCTGTTGTTAGTCATGAAAAAATTTCAAATATGCAGGATGATTATTTTATATGCTATTTATTTTATTTATTTATTTTGTTTTCTTCTCTCCTGGGTGAAAATCGCCATATATAGCTTCCAGGATTCTCCTTGAAGTCCAAATACTATCCTTCTCAACACGGACTGGTAGTGAACATCCTTTACAGCCCTGCGAGTCGGTCTCTCAAGTAGTTCAGGCTCGTTTTGTTAGCTAGAATATTAGGAAGGATTACTAAAAATAAAACTTTTGGAAATATAATTTTTTACAAAAATATTTTTAAAACGAACTTATTTTACTTTTAGCTTAAAAAATTAAAAAAAAAAAATATATATATATATATATATATAGGGATAGAATAGAAACATATGGTGTTCTTATAGACACATGATGCACATGCCGGCCAAAAGTGGCCGGCGAGATCTCTAAATCTAATCTCCACCGTTGGATATGGAGAACCATAAGTTGAAAATATGTTATTAAAATTTCAACTCAATCGGAATACGAATCGACCTCTATTGAAACTCTTGATGAAAATGACACAAAAAATTAAATTTGACAAAAGATATATATTTTATTTTTAGGTCATTTTGATCAAAAGTTCCGATAGAAGTCGCATCGTATTCCGATTGAGCTAAAATTTTAATAACATATTTGCAACTCATGGTTCTCCATATCCAAAAGTGAAGATTAAAATTAGAGATTATGCCGACCACTTTTGGCCGGCATGTGTACCAATATATCTATAAGAACACCATATGATTTTATCTTATTCTTATATATATAAATTTTATAGTATATAATTAACCAGCTTTCTATATTTTTAATATTCCTACAATAGTTAAGATGATTTTTTTTTTTTTTTTGAAAAGCGAAAAGCTGACAACTAGATGAAGGAAAGGGCATAATTTCCTTTC
Organism: Acanthochlamys bracteata; assembly: GCA_019914995.1. NCBI lineage: Eukaryota > Viridiplantae > Streptophyta > Magnoliopsida > Pandanales > Velloziaceae > Acanthochlamys > Acanthochlamys bracteata. The sequence goes on from CM034126.1 coordinate 4,970,327, forward strand.
CCTCTGTGACAGTTAAGCCTTCCGCATTTCAAAATGACAGTCGCAAAGAAAAGATCTACAGGTAGGTGACAGTTGCAGATAGGAACTGTTTCAAAATTTTTTATTTTATATTTTTAAATAAATTTTTTATAATATTTACATAATTTATTTATATATATATAAATATAACAATTTCACATAATAAAATTTTATTATTATTTATTTTTATTTTAAAAAATATAATAAAAATATTTTTTAAAAATTATTTTTCCATAAGACTTGCAAACTTCTCCACATCAGATTTCAGTCACTCACTGCTTGCAGATTTGTACTACATTCTGTAAGACAAAAGAGTACTTTGAAAAATATTTTAAAAAGATGTTAGAAGAGTAATTTTTTTAAAAAAAATTTCTGAAATAAAATTTTTTTTTATTTTTAAAAAAGATTTTTTTTATATAAAATATAATCAAATAAAAATAATAAAATATTACTATATATATTCTTTAAATTTTTAATATAAATTTTGTGAAAAATTATAAAAAAATATAAATTAAAAAATTAAAAAACTATTTTCTGAAAATGCAATTCCAAACAGTTCCTAAATAGCATTAGTAACAGTCGCAATGGGAAATGCTGAACAAGTGAAACTACTCCATGTAACTCGTCAACCATTTTGCTTTAACAAAACCATGCATCACCCTCTTATCAGGTAGGTGATCATGTGCTAACTCATAAACCAAATCATTCAATAAATATACTTACTAACAAGAAGCCGCAGACCTCGCAGAAAGGGTGTGGTAAGCAATCAGCTGCTTAGTATTTATGTATAACAGAAAGAATTGTGAACAAGCTTACTCACATAATTTTGTTAACATCCTGCAAATTAAAATGCAAAACACATATCGTTTATTTACAAGACCTTAAAGTACAGGGCATGTCAGAAGGTCGGGTGTTAGACAAAGCCACATCAGGCTCCTGTATCACAGTCTTGATATTGAAACTAAATTGGCAGAGAAACCAAAATAAGTAAGAAATATGCAAAGAGTTGTCTATGAGATGACTACAAAAGGTTAGTAGTAATATACATTAAGGAACAAATTCTGCAAAATGTTGGACCACCAGCCCTGCAGGAATGAATATGGCACATAATAGAGATCCCGTTGATCCCTCTTGTAGAGGTGATGAGTTGCTTGCCAGATAAATCTTAGAAGACAATTCTATAGAGTTGGTTAGTATAAAGGCCTAAGACAAATCAAATGATCCCTGCCCTTCACTGATTGCATAGAGCAGCTTCTCGTACATAATTTCCTGGGGAAAGCATTCAAATCACAGCCAATCCATCTAAAACAACAAGCATTAAAATTAAAGGCTAAATAATTAAAAACCTTTGTTGAGTATGGAGGAAGCTTCAGATAATTGGCACAAGTCATAACACTAGGCAAATCATCATCCACAGATTCAGGTGGGACATCCCCGTTTAATGCCATGTTTATTGTACTCGAAGAATGCTGTAAGATGCAAATGACCGAGAACATCAAAACAACAACTTCATGAGTTTGAAACACACCCAAAACCAAGTACAACATTACCTTCAAAAGAACAGAACTTAAGGAGCATATATACACATGAGTGTGAATCCTTAAAGAGTGAAGAAAAGAAAGGTAAGTATACAAACATTTACCTTCCTAACAATTGTTAATTTAGGGTTTAAAGCAGCGAGACCACCAGGTGGGAGCCTAGGGGCACCAGTTACAAATTGGCAAAAGGCATGTTGCTGCTCCGGAGTGAACTCACCAATAATCTCAAGCAACTGGAAAGGTCAAATAAATTTTAGCAATTGAAGTTCAACAAAATTACAAGAACTGGCGTCTTGAAGATACATACATTAAGAATTACACGGCTTTTGGCAGTGTAACCATGATCAAACTTAATGTGATCAGCTAGAGTTTCAGGCTGCAAACAACATGTACCAATAAGTCAACTTGAGTTCCAAAGAAACATAGTTACCAACAGAAACATAATTCATGATACCAGCAATATGATCATACCTCCCACAATTCTCTACGACCACAGAGTAGGTAGTCAAGCTCACTTGGAGAAAAGATTCGCAGAGACGAAATGTCGAAGAGCTGAAACAAAATGGACTAGTAAAACAAAATGACCTATAAAACAAGCCCAACCAGGCAACAGGTACCTTGTTCTCATAAATACTTGTACAGGATAAAAAAAATTAGATTGAACATCCTTCTGTTTTAAGTTGGACATAGTGGAAAAACTTTTTAGATCTTCTTGCTCCTCATTCATAAAAGGTATGGCTTCCTCTTAACTGGAATGCAGTTTCACAGACTGCAGTATCATGCTGGTTTGGCATGAGGTCTTCTACTTCCAAAAAGTTTAATAAAACAACCAAATGCTTAGTTTTTTGAGATCGTAAAGGCACTCTTCAAAGATTAATAATCCTAGTCCGCACACATGATTATCAATCCCACACAGTAAAGCAGGATGTTGGGATTGATATCCTTCAAACTTATAACTGGATGTCTGGTAAGATCTATCAAAATTGAAAAGGATCAATTAATCTGATACATTTCGGTTCTTCTTATTGTTATCAACCCCTAAGAGATGCTTAATGCCAACCATTTAGTCAGATAAGGCTTTAAGTTCTTATTGTTGTTGTACTAGACAGATAAATAACCACTGCTGCAAAATTATGTTGTTCGCATTAAAGATAACAAAACTCTGAGTTCACTTCATATCATAGATTAAACAACATCTTTTAGAAGATGTTTGAACTTGTTGTTGCAACCTTGAATAACAAGCCTTCAAGTCAAACCAATAGTCTTAAACAGGTAGATAGGGAAACGAAATCTCGACAAATAGCCCTTAAACAGGTAAATCAGGATGCTGAGAAATCTTGACAAATAGGTCTCAATTGCTTGAAGGCAATACCTGGTTGAACCCTTCTCTAAGTGCTTCTATTTGCCGCATTATGCCTGTCCTGACTGTTGCATCAACCACCAAGGTGAGATACTCTTCCAAGCTGTTTATATCAACCTGAGAAAGACAATAACAGATTCATCCACAATCATCTTAATGACATTGTAATCAAGTCATCAAAAACATACTAATACGTAAAGTAATAAATACCATTATATTTTCTCCGCCTTCTTTCAATATATAATCAGGATATCCAGGAAGTATGAAATCCAGGCACAGATCTTCAATATGAGCTCCACGGAATCGTAAATCAGCAATTGCCTTCTGATCATCGCTACAACTTTCTAGATATCTTTTCCTCTGAACAAGGCCTTGCATTTCTTGAAGTATCTTACCAAATTCGGCATCAAATGAAAGAATATCATGCAAGTCAAGCTCCTAAATTGAGAGGGGGAAAACATGAGGTACTCTAACTCAGATAACAGCATACTGCAGATTTTAACATATGTATAGACAATATTGAAATCCTTACTTGACCAAGAACAAGTTTATAGAATGCTGTTGATAGAGGCAGATCCAACAACCGCCCATCTTGTAATGCCTTCGCCATCACACGCCCAACCAAACGGAAATATTCAATGACCTTAGAGAATTGGCTTCCATCAGAAATATCTAAATTTGGAGGCCAAGGACGTGGAAATAGACCAAGTGGAGCCTGTATTGATTCTGCCCTTGAAATAGCCGAATCATTTTCAAGCTTCTTTGTTTCTAAGGAATCACTCTTGCTACTATCTTTCACTTCATCTCCGTCAATTTGCATCGTAGATTTATCAGACTCAGAGCCGGATCTCCACATCCCAAGAGTGACCTTCTGCAAATCATGGCTTAGAAGAGTATAAAACTCCAAGGTTGGACCCAATCCTGTCCCAACTTCACCAAAATATTCAACTTCTAGGACAGTCTTCTGACTTGAATACATCTCCATCACCTTAATTGCAGAATCCAGGATCCGATTTCTAGAAACACGGACCTTCTGTCTCTGCAATCTACCAACTCGGACTTCCCTTTCACTAGTTGAACTGTTGGTGTCAGCACCTTGCTGCTGGAGCCTGTGCAGTGCCCTAGACAATCCAAAGGCAGTTGAAAAGAAATACTGCCTTCTTGTCTCAAAAGGGAATAGGAAAGGGCAGGCTTTTGTCATCTGATAACACCAAGAAGGAAGACTGCCACTGCAGAGTGCAAGAGCATCCTGGAGTTGCCTTGCTAGTTTTGGGGTTAATTTGCTGTTGATGAACTCCTCTGGAGAAACCTTTGCACCATTTCTGTACAGTTCATGTAGACTAGTGATCTTTCCTTCAGCAAAATTATCAGATACTGCCTGCATTCGTAAGCGAGGAGCTAGCTGATTTAAACCCTCTAAGACCCGTAGCAGTGCCAAAATGTTATATGTAGGGTTAGATTTTTCAAGGTCGCACGGAAGCTCTCCCTGCAGTATACTATCAAGGAGAGACATGTGCTGCCAAGTATCACTTCCAGAATTTGAACCAGAAACCAACCCAGATTTTGATGATTTTGATGCAATAGTTGTTGATCCTCCTTTTGAATTCCGATCAACCTGATTATCTGCTTTCTCATAAGTAATAGTGAAAATATCACTCCAGAACTTACTGCCATTAGTAGGCAGCACGTCAGAAATGTTATATCTGCCATCTTCATCATCATCAAGCACAAGTTGGCGTTGAACAGCCTGATAAATAGTCAAGTTCTTGCTAAGCTGCTTCCCCCGAGCTGTAAATATTAGCTTATTGACATGCTCATTAATATTTGCACCAGTTGGAAGCCAACGACGATCTTGTCTGCCACGTATACCTCTGCCACCAACAGATGCAAGGCCAGCCACGGCAGCAGCAGCAAATGACATGGGCACCCCAGAACCAAAAGCATTTCCACCCCTAAAATCAGTAGATTCCACGCCTCTGGAGCTGCTTTGATTACTAGAAACTATTGATGGTTGTGCTTGTTTATCACTTGCCGACGACACATTTGGTGCATCATCAGTGGGTTCACCAAGTTTCACATCATGTACCATGTCAGGCATACAAAAAGGAAGAGAGTCATCCCTTAACAACTGATGCAAGAAAGAAGTACTAGTTAGTACAGAACTGCATCACTATAAAAAAGACATGACCCTTAACTCAGAAAGACACATGCAATTAAAAGAATCTAATGTACCACATCTTCATGGTCATCATCTTCATCCTCTGAGACATCATCCTCTTCAATCACCAATGCATCATCCATATCAGCAGGAGAAATATCCAAGTCTTCATCCTGAATTCCAGTATCATAATCAAAATTTCCTTAATCACGTTCTTGAAATGCTTTCCAAAATGGAAGATAAGGAAGTAAGCATAATTGATAAACCAAAGAGGACCGATGATGATCCGAACATTCTAAATGTTCATGACAATCTTCAAACGCAAGAAAGCCAAATCCATGATGAATTATTAATGTTAAACCAGAAAAAATATGTGCGATAGCCACATTATACAGGACATGATGAAAACATTACGCCATTCAAAGAAATTTATGTGCACTCGACACGATCATAAAAGGAATTCATTGTCACATTTACAAACCACAAGCATGCACATCAAAATAGTTGGTCACATAATCATTTGTACTGCTGCTTTAAGTTGTTTCTAACACTCCAGCTAGAATATCGACCAAGTCAACTTAATCACTATTTCCAGCTGTTTCTATATCTAACCAGAAGAGGATAACAATCCACAAAATGTATTTGCCTCGCCACTTGAAACTCAAACTGTGGTTAATAGTTGACCAGTAAGTCACTGTTCCAGTAACTTATATCGTTGTCAAACGCAAGTTTCACAATCATGAATAGAGATATTTAGCATCCACAATAACAGAATAGCACAACAACCAGATTTAGATGAACAATACCATAAGCAATTGTGATATACTAATCAGTATCTGCTGGAATGCTAACATGAGTAATTCTAACTAGCAGGCCCAATAAATGGTCTTTTGCCAATTCCCAAAGAACTTCTCCTATCTAGATGTGGTGCTGAAAACATAGACGGAACTAAAAAGGTCATGAGTTTCAAGAACAAACCTCTGAACTGGAGTCAGCAGGTGCAGGTTTCATCTCTACCTCTTTATCAGAAGCAGCTTTTCTTCTAGCAGCATTTCTTGTTTGTGGGCCTCTTCCTTCCTCAAGATTAGATTTTAGAACAGCTTTTCCTTTCCCTTTAGAAGAAGAGCTTGCATTTCCATCATTATTGTCTTTCTTTGCAGCACCACCAATTGTAACAGATGACCTACTTCGTGTTGCACGACCCGGAGCAGGAGTTGAAGTAGATGGCGATGAAGCACCAGCACCACTAGCTGTAGCAACAGAATCTGAACTGCCAGCCGCAGCATCGGGTTTCTCTCCGGTATCATTCCTCTGAACACGAGGCCAAAGGAAATCCTCAACAGCAGCAAGACTGGCTAAAGGATCAATGAGAACAATATTCGAGGAATAATCACGGAGAGATTTCTCCCCTGGTGCACGGCAAAGACACAACTTGAACGGCTGAGCTAATGCACTCAAACCAGAGGAGAGACGGCCACTTTCACTAGATGATCTGGACGAATGACTGAGTACAACTGGAAAACGTTCTAAAGAAGATAAAGCACTCTGAAGCTTCTGAACCAATGTAGTCATAGGAGCTTCACTACCCTCTTTAGCAATAGGAAGGGCAATTGAGATAAATGATTTATATCTTTTAAGTGCTTGCCGACGAAGCTGGGGGATGTTGGCCTCTGAAATTCTCTTTTTTCCAAATGTTCCACAAGAAAAGTAGTTCAACAAGGCTGAAACAACTCCACTCCCAATAAATTCAAAGGTGGAAACACCGTCACTTTTAGCAAGTTCCATCAGCATATCAACAACAACTCCATTAAGATATTCCTCAGCTTCGGCTGAGACTTCATAAGGCCGGAATCCCGACGATTTTTTCCCTTTGGCTTTGGTCTTGGCATCTTCAACACTGGTATTTAATTTTATACAAAGATCTTTCAAACGCAGAAGGTCCTCTGTAACTCCTACTTCATTTGCTCCAGGTTCTGAAGAGAAATATTTCTCTTTGAAAGCCATGGCACGTTCACTAACTGTAGCACGAAAACTAGAACTTGCACTTGGAGCTTCAGTTGAAGATAGTGGAGATGCAAAATTTCCCTGAGCAGGAGCCTTGGGTTCATCTGAAGGGCTACCCTCCATGGCTGAGCCACCACTACGTCGTCGATAGCGCCGTGACCTTGGGGAAGCACCAGCTATAGGATCGTTATCCTTTTCAGAGAACGCCTGTGAAGGAACAGGACTTGACAAATCTGCCTGTATGAGTGAGTCTACAGCATGAACAACCCCTTCTCGTACAAACATTTTAGAGAAAGTTTCTGGAAGTTTCTCCATTAGAATATCAGCTATCTGAAGTGCAGGAATCAAGACCTGGGGATCTTTCCAGGCAAGAACACCTGCCAGAAAGCTTCCAGAAAAGGGGAAAAAAATTAGACAATGAACAAAAAAGTCCAAGCTATGTGAGGAGAGCTGAAGTCAAGACAAAATATGGGAACAGTGGTACCTGGATATGTTTGTAGTGCCAAGTAGGGAGTGGATCATATCCGCTGTGCTGAAACACATCAGCTTTCCAATTACAGACAAGCATCTGTGGCGTACTGATCCATTAACACTGGAACCATATACCTGTCCCAATGTAAAATATGCAATAAAAGATAGTGTTATAGAAAGTAACAAAACTAAATAGGATCAAAACATGAAGCACATACCTGAATCAAGATAGGAAGTAGGTCCACACCAAACTGCTGTAGAAGCTCAGGTTGATCAAGTAACAATTTTTCACGTGCTGAAACTTCTGTTGTGCTTCCATTAGTCTCTTCTTGCTTGATAGATAAGCTGCCTGAAGATTTTCTTGCAGCAGAACCTTTTATAAGGATATTGGATGAAATCGGGAGTGAAATAGTTCCTTGAGGCAAAGGAGGAAGAAGCTCATCCGCAAGGGTGACAATCTCATGAATCTGTAACAATAAAAACACAGTTGTAATAACCTTGGAAATCTAGCGCAATTAACTCTAGACAATGCAAATGGTAACTATTCAAGCTACAAGAGTAAAAGCAAGAAAAGGACAAAAGCATCTACACCTGCTAATTATCAACTTAACAAAAAGTATAACGGTATAGTAAGTGCATGAACTTGTTTCCAACAGAAACAAGCTAAACAATACCTGCTCCTGTGGCCGAGTCAAAGCAGGTGCAACTGAAATACTTCCAACAAGACCAGAACCAGAAAGAATGTCCTTAAGAATACCACTGATCCCAAGGAGTAGAAGAGTTTTGGCTGATAATGGAGATCCACTTGCACATGTTGACAGAAGGCGAATCAAACCCTAAAATAACCCAGAGGTAAGAGACAGCTCAACTGCACAAAGTGACAAAAACGAAATCCATTATGACTATGTGAATTGGTATACCGTGTAAGTGGAAGTGCTCAGAGATGCCTGTCCACCTGTATTGCTGATAGATATCAGCCCTGCAGCTTGTGCGACCAAACCATGATTGCATAATGCATCAAGTTTCTCGGAATATGATGCAAACGCCTCAGCAATTCGAGTTAGACAAACAGAAGCATGGTCTAATACCTGCAATTTGATACCAAACATGAACATATGAGAGATCATTAAAAGACAGTTCCTAGAAACTGCTCAACAGTGTCATACATACTTTTGAATCATGATAATGCAAAAGATTTGTAAGCAAAGGAACTGCATCCATAACGAAGTCAGCCGCATCTGATGGAAGCTTCCTGCACATATTTGCAGCAGTTGACAGGGCAACCCTCTGAAAAGAATAAAAAACAACATCAAAATGTCAAAGCAGAAATAGCAGTCATCTAGCTGTATGTCCACTGCCCTAGTGCCAGTGTGATAAAACCAGATTAGAAACCAATTGTGACATTAGAAATTATCAGGAGGAACTAAAAAAAGTAAAAACCAAGGACTAAGAATCTTTCTACCTGGACTCCTGTAGAGAAGAAGTCGAGATAAGATAGCACAGCCATAAGTGCGCCAGCACACAAACAATCTGTAGGGTGCTCCTGAGATATCATCTTGAGAGCTTGCAGTGACTAATGCAATGGAAAAATAAAACCGTAAGGCACATATGATGGATGGTTCACAAAGTAAACCTCAAAGTACGACTACATGGAGGCTTAATATAATTTGTCCTTTAACAAAAAAGAAAAGCACCACAAAAGAGTTAAATTAGAGCATGATGCTACTTGCATCACTTTCAGTTTAGCACAGCAAGCTAGTGAAACACATGATCCAATCCCTAATATCCTGTTCAAATTGCTGAAAGAAAAGAAAAGTGCTGAACTATAGCGTGTAATGAACAACTACGTTTGACTTGAAACATCAAGGAATGGACTTAAATGGTTAACTATCATTGAAAAGATTCAGTCTTTTAAGTAACACAGTCATGTTAATTATATATGAGAAATAAGCACCTGCTCGGCAAGGTCCATGTACTCTATAGTGAGTAACCTGGCACAGAAGCAAGGAATAGCACCATAATGCACAACCGCAGAGCACGAAGATGGGAGAACATCAACAAGATGGGTGAGTGCACGGGCCGCAAGGAGCATGATATCTGGGTTACTCTCATGGTTCAACAGCCCAACAAGCACAGGCACAAATGAATCAACAGAGAATGAACCGAGGGAGTCCTCAGTTCCTATGGACAGCATCTCACAGAGCTGGGTCAGTGCTTCAACCTGCTTCCCTTCCTCACCGTCGGCTCTCAACCCTGAAAGAATTTTTTTCAGCCTTCCATTCTGTTGTGACGAAGATGAGCCTGACCCAGGTCCCGTTGAAGGAAGCAGATCATCAAGTCCAGCACCAAGCTTCCGTAACAACCCCTGTAGTGCGCTGCTGGCAGAAGTAAGATTCTGGTGGAACACATTAGCTGAAGCAGCAGATGCATCAGCATCATCATCATCACAACCTCCCCCTCCGCTATCAAAACTAAGTCCGAGAATTCGTTCTACATCACGACCGCGAGCATGGGAGGCCTCAGTAGATTCACGCTCCTTCCCTTTATCCGACGGTGGATCACGGTCAGAAGCAGGATGGTGACTCCTTCCACGGCGTCTAGAAGACGAAGAAGACGACGAAGTGTTCGCATCAGTTTCCATCGAAGTGGAAGAAACAGTAGGTTTTTCAGCGGCAGCAGCACGTGAGCGAGTAGTGATTGAAGGGGTAGCTAAGGCGGTGGCGGCGGCAGCGAAGCGGGTGCGTTTGGTAGCACGAGTAGAAGAAGAGGATTGATTGGTGGTGTTAGAAGGCACTGCAGATGAGGCCTCCGCACGCTTGCGGCTACGCGTTTCCATACAAGAAAGTGAAGAATTAGTGTCGCCGGCAGCGGCGAACGGCCGCCGCGATCACTGAAGAAACATTACCAATTCGATTGACTGATTTACGTATATAATTAACAGTTTGATCTCTGATCCTTTGAGAATTTTGGATTGAAGAGATCGGAGATTCGAAGGAATTTAGGGTTGAGAGGAGAATCGAATTGGAGGAATAAGGAATTGGGATTGGATTGTTTGAGAAGAAGAGGGTTCTGTTGATGTTTGTGAACACACGGATGGGTGGTAGTAGGCTTATTTTAAAATTTTCAGAAAATAACTTTAATTATTATTGAAAAATAATAAATTATATAATTTATTTATATTTTAAATTTTAAAAATTTTAATACTATACAACAAATATTAAAAAATAAAATGAAATAAAATAATAAGTTGAAATAAAAAGTTCTATGAAACGATCACATAGTAGTGTTAGAAGACCGATCGAAGGATCACCTAGTATCTAGATTATCGAATCATAGATCAATTCGTTAGAAGATCCAATCAGATAATCGATTCAAATTATGTCCAAATCACCGGATCATAGGTCAACCCGGCGAATTACACATAAAGTCTATCAATATATCATCTTGCTAGCTGCAAGTATTCAAAGAATCAAAATAATATGTATTGCAAGCATGTAGCCAAATATCCAATACCTTTCCAATGCTCTAATCATCAAAACTTGAGAATAACAATCATAAAATCAAACAATCACAGTATCAAAACTTGAGAATAACAATCATTTTATCAAACTCGAAAATAACAATCACATCAGTCACTTTATCACCCAACAACCTATATTGCAAATTTGTAACACAATTAGTAGCTACATTGCTCAGACATTTCAACCAATATCTATAAAGTACAAATTTGCCTAAAATAACATAATGCAATAAACTATCTAAGTTTCAAAAACTCAAATCAATCCACAAAATAAGGTGCTCCTACAGCAAATGCCAGCAATTTGTTTCTTCAATGCATTTCTCCACAAACACTTCATGACTCATAGTTTTTTCACTTCTTTCTTTCTTTTTATACAGTTTGGCTGAGATCATTCACATATATGTTAGTGAAGCAGCTAAATTATTCCTACAAGCTACTACTGAAATTGATTCAATGCAAAACTCCTAAGAAGTATTTAAAGCAAGCAGGCAATAGTCATTTAGTGCAAAAAGACAGCAAAGCAAGTAGCAGATTCTATAATATAAGAAATTTGCACTCACTACAAGCATGCAATTCTAGGCTCCTAGCATAAACAGATTCAAAGATCAAACTCCTACTAGCTATGTGACAAAAATCTACTTAGCTTAGGGCCACTTCTCAATCTCAAGACAAACTCCAAGCAACCATCTAAAGCAAGTTATAACTTTAATTAATGCAATACAAAACTCATAGCAAGCATTAAGAGCAAGCATGCAGGACACTATAGACTTCATTCATTCATGTAAGGGACTTTATTGAAGCAAATGATAAAGATGATAAGAATGAATCTTTAGAGAGATGTTAACTTCAATCACGAGATCCATGTCATAGTATGTGGTCTCCAAGACCATTTGTGCACACTTTTAGAGAGGGTAATGCACGTGGTGGACCTCTATAATATTATTCCCAATTGAATCAACTTCAAATCTATCTCAAGTACTTGTCTTAAGAATCAACATTCACCAACTGCCCAAAAAAAAAAAAGAGATTACTAACGTGATAAAGTGTCTACCATCACATAGAGAAGAGTTGAAATAAATCTATATTGACCATGAACATGCCAGTCTCGATTTCTAACATGTCCAGAGAAATTGATTTCATTGCTTTTTGAAATCAGTAGTCATCGTTTATGATTCATTATGGCATTTAAGGAGCATAGAATATAAAATCACATACTACAGTTGATGTAGAAAATGATACAAAAGTTAGTTGTTATACATATACTCAACCAAGTAATAGTTAACACTTTCAGCTATAACAGAAAACACTGCAGAAAACAAAGCTTAGGGCACAATCATGTTATTGGTGAGAATACTTAGACTTAACATAGTCTTTTCACGCAATTTATTAACTATGTAAATTTTTCGTAAAGCACTCTGAAAATTAGAATTCTGTAATGCTTATTTATGCCATTTGGGATATTTCTAAGCAATATATGTGTATACCTAGAAACAATATAAATACTCAATAATCATAAGCAAATAAGTTCTTACTAAAAAAGCTAAATAGTATATTAATCTCAATTCATTTACCAGAAAGCTAGTAAAGTACTCAAGTGGCAGATCATTAGAGAAAAACATAATTCTGCATGCAGCCAACATACAAGAACTCAAAAAAGGTAAAAAATAAATACTAAAGATTAAAGAATCTAAACATCCTTACAATCTACGAGACAATCCCTCTTTATTCTCTTCTTCATCATCATCCGCATCAAGATCGTTAAGGTTTAATTTGATACCTACAAAATAATTATTCAAATTAGATTCTTAACTTTGCAATGCAACATTATTAATTAAAATAAAATAAAAACTATAACTCTACTATCAATGGGTTTCTCTTGAATCGACCATTCTTTTAATTGCTTTTGAAATGCTTCTAATTCTTCATTAGTTAAAAGTGCTAATTCATCCGTGGTTATCCAAACATTATTATCACCGTATTAACATCTATAGAGTTATAGTTTGGAACCTTGAAATAATTTCTATTTTGTATTTATAATTAAAAAAGCAAATGAAAGTATGAAGTTATAAATAAAAAAATAATAAAAGAGATAGAATAATTATTACATTTATCTCAATCTCAAATTCTAATAAATATATACAATTAGTTAAGTCGTTGATGCTCTAATTTATTATTTTTTTTGAATGAATATGCTCCAATTTCTCTCACAATCTGAGACACTTCATATTTGGTTAAAGTTCGATGGAAATGCTTAGCATTGTTTCCATATAACAACCACCATTATTAATAGTATAAAACTTTTACAAAAAAATATATAAAAATCAAGTAAAAATATAATTAATAATTATCACTATCTGGAGCTATACGTTGACGATTAGTTACGACAGAAATACGTTCAAACTTTCCTTCGATGTTTCTGAAAATTTTCATCTCATTAGTAACTTACTGATGAATTCAAAATCTCTAAAACATAAACTTTTCTATAACATCCAGAAGCCACAAAATAGTGGAAGAATTTTTTCATACAAAGAGCTATCATTTTGATACTAAAGATTTAGCTAATAACTAACTGCATATAAAGCTCTACCTAATTGATGATCTCACATATTACTAATAATGTTCAAATATGGTGCAACTTCTCTCTTATTTTTTTTGAATCTCTTCAATGTCTTAGTTTTGGCACTCTGAATAGTCTCATACAAAAATCCCATAAAAGATCTATCATCACTATTAATAATGTTCAGAATACTTGAGATTATTCATTCTCGGACCAATTAATCAAGGCTAATCACATCTAAAGCTATGTCTATGTTTGGAATAGCAAGGCTCATCACATCTAAAGCTATGCTATATTTGGGATAGCTAAAAAAGTGAGACATTTGAAAATAGAAATTTAAAAAAATTAATTTATCTTTAAAGAAAAAATTATACGTGTAATTATTATGACTTATAATTTATTCACTTATTTCAAATTTTGAAAAACCTTTTATGATTTGTATTTAAAAAATTCAAAAGTTGACTTAAACAATCATACCAAATTTGGTCTATATTAATTTGAGAAATAGTCATTATTACTGCCACACTTTTTCTTCGAAGCTCAAAGGATCTACCCTCTGCATCTTAAGCAATTATTAAGGGGACTCGGATTACTGCTTCAACTCCTAAGAATTTAGAATTCAGTATTCAAGCAATTCATACAATTAGGTCTCTATTTAAAGCCATCGTCGCATTGTATTATTGTATAGGCACGCTTTTACGATATCACCACTTTTCTTCCTGCAAGAAGTGGATTTCTATGCAAATAGGTTTATATGGAGATTATATTGTATTAACATTATTACTATAGTCTACAAATAGCGCTATTTTTGGAGTTTTGTATTTGTCTTTACTTTTACAAATTCATATTTCAATAATTCTTTTTTAAGAAACTTATTTTCTAACAACTAAATATATCTTTAGACTATTATGAAAAATTAGCTTCGTCTTATGCGACCATCTTCTTGTTTTGGAATTCTTTGTTTGTCTATGCTCCTAAACTAATGAGGATGGGCAACACCTATTTATAGTTCTTATTATTGCGTGTTTTAAGTAAACGTGAGTTTCAAAAAAGTAAATATGAAAAGTAGAGTTTTTTAAAAAATATATTAAAAGTGGAGTTTAGTTTTATTTTCGATTATTTATTGAAGTAGATTGAAAGTGAAATTAATTTTTATTTTTTGAAATGTGTTGGAAGAGAAGTTTAATAACTTTTAAGTGTAATTTCGAATTTATTTATATTTGAAATATGTGAGCCATTTAGAACTCTAATTTTGACAAAAACAATTAGAACTTTGGGCATTTAAAATACGTCGTTAACTAGTCAGCATACCATAGACAAGCGGTTGCTGTGATGAGCTAATCAACGTATGTATTCTTTGCAGGCTTTACATTGCATTTGACAACCAATCAGTAAAATAAATAAGATGGAGCAATTTAATATTGCTTCAAAATCTAAAAACCTATCTCCAATATAATAAAATATGTGACTACTGATTTCTTTTTTTATTATTTAGACAGTTATGAAGCATTACATACAAATACAAGCGATGGTTACTATAAAGTTTTTTTTTTTTGTTTCGTTTCTATTGAAAAATAAAGAATTATTTAAAATAATTATAAAATAAACTTTTAAAATAAATAAAATTTTATTTTATTTAAAAATAATAATTTATAGTATAAAATGTTATATATATATATTTTACATTTTGAAATATTATAAAAACTTAGCAAAATATATAAATAAAATAAAATGAATAGACCGGAACGTTCAACAAACAGCCCCTTTATTAGATTCGAACGCAACTAAAGAACCCCAAGGTCCTCAACACGTGTAGTCGGCTCCATCAGGTCCCACCAAAAGACGTCTTCCGCGAGTAAGTATACCGCGACACCCTTGCTCCACCGGTCCAACCAACCAAAAACCTTCGTTGGAACAGGTGTACATCAGAGCGCGGAGCAGCATACCGCACTCTTTCTCGCTAAATAGCTCCTCACCTTATGGCTGATATCACTTATTTTTGCCGCAGCCCCTTTTTTCTGTTCCTAGAAACCCTAGCCTCTGTTGTTCTTCGTTTTCGATCCAATAACCTTTACCGTGTGGCTGAAGAATTAATTGAAATTGGTTTGTCGGATCAATTGTTTGGTTGGATTGATTTCAGTTGTAGCCTTGTAGGTTTTTTTAGATCAGAAGGAATTTCATGGCTCGGTGCTTCCCTTACCCGTCGAATTGTTACGACAAATTGGTCGGCGGTACCAGAGGATATGATCGTTCATTGATCGAATCGATCAAGGTTGGTTGAGCATTAATGCTGCTGTGATTGATTTCTTGCATTTTTGCTCGACACCTCTTTGTCGATTCTCTGGTGGATTCTAATTGTATGTGTTCCACGACTTGATGAAGAACATCATTCTGTAACTTCAAATATCTGTGTATTTAATGTTATAAAACTGGAGAACTGATTCTTATGTACTGAAACACAACCTGTATGAAAAATCACCTATTAGATTCATATTATAACCCTGGAAGCAAAATTGACTTCCCAAAATTAAGTTGGAGTAATATTGACTCTGTGCAATATCCTTGTATTGCTAGTGTATTATGCCTGTACATATTATGGCGTGCCTGTTACTCTAAATTGGTTATTGTGGAATAGAACAGGGACTATGATGCGTTGGTGGTGTCTATTTTTGAGCAAAGTTCATGGGATGGTGACTTGATTCCCGGTGATCAATATTGTTGTCATTAGAGAATTTTGGCATCCCTTTTTAGGATGCCTGTATACGTAGTTGTGACCTTTGGTTAGAAGGTTATGGTAGCTGTTACCTTTGGTTACTAGAGTTAGAGCATCTTTAAGAGATGGTACTTTGATGTGAAGTAATTGGATGCATCCTTCTAGCATCCATTGGTTATATTCTTCCAGTGTCCATAGTTGTGCTCGGTAGTTTGACGGGTAATTAACTGTGCACTTCCAGTATCCTTTTGTGAATTAGTAGTTATTGTGTACGAGTATTAGGATGTCTAAATGATCGTGTATTGGGTGAGCTGTGAGATGTCTAAGTTGACTTTTGATTGTGCAAAGTCTTAGGCCCTCTGAGAGTTGGGGTTGTTAGATAGAAGTATGTTTGTGGTCTCTGGATGTGGTGGAGTAAAGGTATAGAAGCATGTTTGGTGTCTCTGGATGAGTGGAGTACAAGGGAGGACTTGTTTCCAGTCCTTGACTGTAGTGATAATATCCAGAGTTCATATTGTCTACTGCTTGACCATATGGTCACTGCTTGAAGTAGCAGCATACTTTGTGATTTCGTCCAGTCTGGTTTTGTTTGCTTTTCTGTATGTAGTACTGTTGAGCTCATTGTGTTCAATGTTTGTGATGCTGGTGATAATCATATCCTATACAGGAGAAGGTATTTCGTGTTGGCTACTGTCCAATTTTTCGTGCATCCTACTTTTTTTTAAACTGTTACAGCTTCTTTTGTTATTTGAGTTCCATTAGTGAATTCAGTTGGTTTTTTTTAATAAGGCTTCATTGTTTCTAATTTGGTGAGGATGCCTGGGGTTATCTGGGCAAACAACCTAAATCCTGGCAATGGAGCTTCCCAAGCTGGAAAACCCACTGGCATTAGTTGTTTAGAGTCCTAGGCCCTTGTGAGGATCCATGAGGTGTATGTTTGCTGGGTTTTGAGCATCAAGATATTTTCTGTTCTGTTTTCATTGGCTTTTGTCTCATGGCTAGCCCTTTTCTCTTCATACATTAAAGGCTTATCTGATCGTTGCATGTTATTTGCGGTTTAGCTATGTTTGAGTGACTCAGACAAGATGGTCTGGTTTAGTAACAGTTTCTCCTTTGCTGCAACTTTCCATTTGCGCTCACATGCAGTCTTTGTTTATTTGTTATTATTTATTCCTTCCCACTCTTTTGAGTATAGCATGTTTTAGTTCTTTTAATTTCAATGTTTATATTCTCCCCCCTGTTTGCCGCCTTTTTTGTACTTGCTGTATTCTTTGTCACGAGGGTCTTTCTTTTCTGAATGTTATCTCTTTTTTGACTGCGTATCTATGTTTCCACATTAAGGAGGTAGGCTGATCTGTATCTATCTAGTATTGTACAGGAATTGTTGCATAAGGGTCAGGTTCTTTGTTATCATCTTTATTGAGGTCTACTTCAGGGAAATTTTGGTTATACAATTGTCGTACTTGTAAAATCAAGTGTTTACGTACTGTTAAACAATCAAGTGTGTTTGCACCTTTGGTTCATTTGTGTATGATGTGGTTTTGTTGGTTTGTCGGATCAACTATAGTTCTGGTTAAGTATAGAAGCATTCTGATTATGTCATATACAAGTAAATGCATGCCTATCGTGCAAGCCTTGGTGCTTCTGTTTGTAGCATGCACTTGCTTCTGTCGTATTGCTTCACTCCTTAGCACCTTTAAGTGCTGGAATTGATGGCTCTGGTGCTGTGAAGCTCCAGAAGGAAAAGGAAAGAGCGAAGAAAGATAGGAAGGAGGAGAAGAAGAGGGAGAAGAAAGAGAAATCCAGAGAGCATCTGCAGTCGGAATATAAGGATCACTACCTGAAGAAGCGGAAACATGATGACAGGAGAAAATTCGATCATTATAAGGATAGCTACGACATGAAAGCAAAAGAGGAGATACAACTGGAGAAGAGCAGCCTTACTGAAGAGAATGGACCACCTTCTTCCATTCAGAGCTTGTATGATTCTGATAGCACTCAGGATTGCCGCAAAAAACAAAAGGTTGCTGATCCTTGTATCCCCCATGGCAGTCTAGGTAACATTAGTTGGGACTTCAATTGTCCATGTCTTCTGCTTGTTGCTTTTGGATGCTGATATTTTGTTTAAATATTTTGATCTCTGGTCAGATAAAGCTCCTAGTCTTCGCATCCGGTTGTCTGTTGGGAAGAAGGATGCAGAAAGTCCCAGACCATCTCAAATCTCGGGGCAGGTTACTATATCACTCGATTCGGCTTTGAAATCATCAGCTCTGGATGAAAAGGCCTTCTTCTCTGGCAGAACTGACAGACAGGTCCCTGGTCACCAACTAGCTGTTGCAGTTACTGCTCCTGTTGATATTAATCCTGATGGCAAAACCTCATCAAAGGGCAGTCGCCGCATCAGGAAGTTGGAAAAGAAGTTCAAGGATCTAATTATGGACTGGAATCCTATTTCTGTTAACCAATTTGTTGTTGATGACTTTGATTTTGACTGGCTATTGTGCAAGGCAAAGCAGCCAGGTAGTGCTGTGGCTATTGCAGAAGATGCTACAAGCAAAGTTTCTAGTCATGAGAGCTCTTCAGCAGGTTCTCTGCAGCCTAGAGCTTGCTATCTGCCTCAGACAGATGTACATGCATTGCCATATGTGCTGCCATTTTAAGTCCAGAGGATCAAGAGTATGTCTGGTTTTGTTAAAAGAGATATCTGGGATAAGCAGAAGCGACCTCTTCTTATTTTTCTTGGTATTTCATTCCTTTTGGAATCTGTAAAATAGTCCATGTGTAAGGTTGTGCGGTTGTGATAATTTTTTTATATCAATGAGAAATATCCCAATTTTGGTCTGAGGGGAAAATTAGTTGTGCTGTTTGTTTCTTCCTGTGTGCTGCTTAGTTTATAATCCGACCGGCTATTGGCATTATGCGATTTTGGATTATTTTACTGCCGTAGTCTGAAATGAAGTAATAGCTTGAGATTTAACCCAGACATACCTTGTCTATCCAACGTAATCGGGGAATGAACGTGTGGAATCCATTTTAGTTCAGTCAGATTGAGTTTTTGGCTGGTAGATGTTAATTCATACTACAATTACTCAGGGCATGTCCAAATACCTGTAACTAAGCTTCGTGAAAATGAGAAGTAAAAAGTAAAATTTTTTGAAAAATAAAGTGGAAGTAAAATTCAGTGTCTGTATTTCAATAGTTTTTAGAAGTGTGTTAAAAACTGAAAAATATAATTGTATTGAAAAATGTGCAAATAAAAAAATTTGAACTGGAGTTCTGTACGTAAAAATAGAATTCTTAGTCTCTTATGTAATTGAAACATATAAACTGTTCGGAATTCAAAATTTTATTTGGTGAGAGAAAGTGAAGTACGGACTTTTGAAACAAGCACTTATCCAAACTCAAGTCGAGCATTCTAAGAGAACGTTTTCAAATTTCATGTATGAATTTCTTCCCTCAGCCTATCCTGTAAAGCTATCTGCAACACAGCAGAAACTGAAAGCTACAGAGAATATTCCTACTGTATTTGCAAAACCGTCAATCACTTAAAAACTGTGGGATTCATCACAGAAGAAAAAAAGTTTGAGAAATTAGCAGAAAGACGGAAACAAATTAATCAAAACTTGAATAATAAAAAACATTTAATTATATGAAAAGATATTTAAAATAATTATGTGTTGACTCACGTTAGGCTGCGTTTGGTAGTGCATACCAAAAACAGCTTTTTAATTTTTCTCTATTATATATTTTTTAATACATATTTTATAAGTATTTATAAATTTTATTTAAAAATTTAGATAGTGTAAAAAAATTTTACGTAATGAGTTTTTTTTATTACATATTTTAATTATTTTTTTGAAAGTAAAAAAAATAAAACTATTTTTAATTTCAGAAAAGCTCTATTTCATAAGCAATTCCAAACGTACCTATTAGTAGCTCCATGACCTTTGAGGTATTCGTCCCAGGTGTGGGCATTGGGTTGTTTAAAGCTAATTACTGAGGCATCGTGATCAACATCCTGCAATGCAACATCCTAGATGCGAATTGAAGCTGGATACCGGGTAGGTTTCATCATCTTGGCCATCCAATTCCTATGGAGTGTTGGTGTGAGATCTCATCCATGCTTCTATATCTTCTTCAGCTTTCATTAGTTTTAGTACCTGTTTATCAAAAATAAAATTAGTTTTGATATTTTTATATAAAGGTCATCTGAAAGTTGTTATGATCCAAATATCTGGAGCTGATTGCTGGTGTCTTAGTGAATTTGATTACATGGTTCATATGAGGCCGAAGACGTGCAGATCACACTGTTCTGTGCACTTGATCTTCATCGTATTTTGCATTTAGACTTGGATCCAACAGATCATTCAAGTTTTCTTTCTCCAATATTGGTGTTGCCTTTTAGTACAGAAACGAAAAGATACTTGGTTACGTCCTGAAGTCGGCTTATCTTAATAAGAAGGTACTGTAGTTGGTAATGACACATGATTAACAAGGCTGCCCATACCTTCAATGTTTCTGTAGTTTGACCGCCAAGTTGTGTAACTTGCATATATTTTTTCATACGTTTGAGAGCGATTTTAAAATAGAATTTTTTTAAAATAATTTTATTTTTTTATATTAAAAAAATAAAATTATATAATAAAAAAATTTTATTACATAAATTTTTTAAATATTTATAAAATATATATAAAAAATATAAAATTAAAAATTAAAAAATTATTTTTTTGATAATCTAAGCCAAACAGTTAGTTTCTCTGAGTCAAAACCAGTTCATGTGCATTAAACGTGGTGCATGAAATCAATGGTGACACAAAATTGGAACTTTCATAATAGAACAGTGGTTTCATTTCATCAATTTCATTGGTTGGTGTATTTGTGTGCTGATGATGATGATAACCTTCTCAATTTCCAGAGGATTTCTTTGTAATAATCGTCTTGGATTTCTCTCTTTGTATGACTATGGGCGTGTTTAAATATTTATAATTGAATTTCGTGTACATAGAAAATAAAAGTGAAATTTATTAAAAAATATATTTCAAGTGGTGTTCATTTTTGTGTTTTGATTGTTTTTCAAAAGTAAATCTAAAATTAAAAAATAAAACTATATTTAGAGATGTGCAACTGGAGTTCTGTAGGTGAAACTAAAATTTTCAGTTCTTCGTGCAAATAAAATACATTAATTCTCCGAAACTCCAATTCTGCCGAACCTACAAGTACCATACTTTACAAGCAAGTTCAGTTCAGTTGTATGCAACATATAAATCAGTAGTTAATCATTACATTACATAAAAAACTAAGAACCTCAATATCAATTGTTTGATTCATCCCATGGCATACTTCTGAGCCCAATTCCTGGCAGTTGCTTCATGTTTATGTTTATGATTATCAGTCTTGTACATGTCAGCAATCTCCGGCACCAACGATCATAGGGGTTTGGATCTGTGAACAACTAGCATATCGGCGATAACAGATCCTGTAAATTTTCCAACACATGCAATTTTTTCCGAGATTCTGAACAACTCTAATTTTTTCATAAAAGGAAACCTTAATTTTTTCCCGAAAGAAAATTAAAGCAGCTATAATGAATAGCATTATTGCGTCGCAATTGTTGTACCATAGAAATGGTAGGAGCTGGACTGTATTGCTCTTTGAGTACGTCCAGACAAATATTTCCATTGCTGTTCATGTTTGGATGAAACCTTTGTTCTTAATGCCACCTGCACGTACAGAAACATTACTCATTATATAATGGTATGACATCATGTAATGAAATTATGCTGCAGATCTTGTTGTACCTTGGGAGGTTTGAATGGGTAGTTTGGAGGGAAATGGATAGTAACCAAGACACACCCCGGCGTAGGGACTGTTGTTCGGCCCGGATGATCGTTGCCTGCCAGTGGAACATGTTATAGGCCAACGGACCTGTCAATCAATGCAAAAACTTAATAGTATTCATCATCTTCCAAATTTTGTTCTACTTTTACAAGTTGAGAGATTTACCTGCTTTGCATGAAGAAGGTGGATCTCTTTGCAAGTCCTTGAGCTCTTTGATGATTCTCTTCGATGCATGTCTAATGCTACTGAGTCTTTCTTTCAAGCTGGACGAAAGAACAACCAATCAAGTTTGGCTGAAAAGATAACAAAGCCTTACGATTATATAGAGCATCAAATGTTGCAAGCAATTGAAGAAGTAAAAGAGTTTTGGTCTTATGGCACAGCGGAACAGATGCCCAGCAAAACTACAGAAAGTCAAGAATCACTTGCGAGCGTTCACTCTTTTCAAAGGGAACAAATTCCTCTCTATCTCAACTTTGAGATGTAGCTCTACCAGCAAAACTATGAATTTCCGTTCTTCCAATGTAACTCTATCATCAAGATTGCCTACTGCAGAATATCAACCAACTAAAGAACTATGGTCACATTCAGTGTGACAAATAGGAGTTTAAAAGAAGAGCACGCCATAATACACACTACTTGTAAGGACCAGTTTACACAGGAAAGCAAGCCTCTTAATGGTAATTTGATAGCAATACTGACATATGATTAGCATCGTCCATGCAAGAAAAAAGCATTCCTGGATGCGGTTCCCTCACAAAATATTGTTGAGTGAGGGCAGCCGATGCCAAAGGAAAGTTTTGCATGTCAACACAAAACCAGCTACAAGATCACCCAATAACAAGCAACCACAACAAAGCACCAGATGCTTCCATAGCAGACTTAACATTGTTGGTTGGAATTTACAACATATCCTGATCAATTCCCTCCAAGATAGAGCAGTAACACACTGATAATGCCTGCTGCTGTTAGCTGGCTGTCTTTCCTCATTTGCTCCTACTTTGATCACAAAATGGAGCAGCTCTTCTGGGCCTTCCTCTTCTTCTTCCTCTTCTGCTTTGGAGGCTGGAGTACTACCTTGATAGCAGCATCAAAAACCGCCTTGATATTCTACACATAAACATACATGACGATGTAATGGAATCCTGAATCAGAATATACAAAGGAAGAAAACAGGAGACAAAGACGAAAACCTGTTGGGTTTTCGAGCTGCATTCTATGTAGACAGGAGCTCCTATTTGTTTCCTCAATTCTTCACCCTTCATCAATATATAATGGTTATTCCTTAGACTTCATCATAACAATACTGCTATGAAAAGAGATGCCAATCCAAAACTCATTTATGCCATAACCCTCACCTGAATAGTAGAAATAGGCACAGCACCAGGATGATCATTGAAAAATTGCTTATCATCACGAAGATCTGCATGATAACCAATAATTAGGCAGCAAATTTTACTTGTCAGTTCATATTAGTCTTCAATTTGAAACATTAAAATAAAGTTAGCCGCACGTCTGGAAATTATGGAAAGATAGTAAACTGCACTGCTAAATCCATCTTGGATTATAGTCTGGTATTGTGAGGCTCACAGGATAGGAACTGGAGCACACAAGGACATCAACCTACGTACACAGGATAATAAATATCGGCTGATATTTCAACAAAAGCCTTGCTCCTTCAAAGGGTTAAGAGACATTACAAGCAGAATAAAGATGAGAAAGCGTCAAGTACAAGCATTCATAAAATTAAGATTGGTTAATCTCAGGTAACCTAGATAACCTAGATAGCATCTCGTGACAACCAATTGAAGTCAAACTAGAGCTAGACCATTGAATAAGAAAATATCGGCTTCTTATAATTTCACTAAACAGGAGCATGGAGTTTTTACCTAGCTTTGTCCCCACAAGAACTATAGGGACACCAGGTGCATGGTGCCTCAGCTCAGGAATCCACTATATAATAAAATACACCACAATCAATAAACCTTTCATTACAACCAAAAAAGGCCACGGGAATCAAACAAATAAAAAGATATAACACCTTCTTGGAGACATTTTCATAGCTGGCCTTACTGATCAGGGAGAATGCTAGAATAAAGACATCAGCTCCACGATAACTCAAAGGCCGTAATCTGTTGTAATCCTCCTGGCCTGTTGAAATTTAGGGTTAAGTTTCTAATAGACACAGATCTAAGGAACTCCAAAGAGAAGTCCTAGAGAGATACCAGCAGTGTCCCATAAACCTAAGTTGACAGTGTTACCATCGACCACAACATTCGCACTGAAATTGTCAAAAACAGTGGGCACATAGTCCTGTTTAAACAAGAATGTGATGTTAGAAAACTAAAAGGAAGAGAACAGATATACCACAACTGCGTGAAAAAAGAAAGCAAAGAAACAACAAATATAAACAGTTTACAACTGCTATTGTTCCAATTACGTAAATTGTCAAATTCACCTGTATCAAGTACCAAAATCTCTGATACATGCAAACACAAGCAAAAGGTGAAGAGAAAATATTTATGGAATTGTCAAAATCCCTACACTTTGACAATTCATGGAGGACATCAACTAATTGCAAGTTTTCACTGTTAGGACCACAAGTTCCTAGCATCACCAGACCTATGTTCCCATTTCTCCCTCCACAATTACAACACCCTTGGAACAAGGGCATGTCATTCTCAATCATCTCCCGTAAGAAAAATTGTTTGACACCATGATAAAATCATATGATTCTACTATCTTCTTCAACCACATAACGGAAACAGATAAATAATGTTTGGCTTGATGTAGGCTCCATTGGTGATTGAGGTTAACACTATTTGATAAAGTTGGCAGTTGGAAGAAGTGATTATACCATCTAGGTCTTTGATAAACTTTTCTCAAGCCATAATTGACATTTCAAAAATCTAAAAGAACTTAAGAACAATCTCTGGAGAAGGAACTAGAGCTCGCTTCTCCTAGATGAGATTCAAAATCCTTTTCTAGAGTTCATACGGCAAATCTCACCCCCAAATAGAGCATTATATATCATGACTAACACTTAATCTTTCGGAGGTTGAGCAGTTACTGAAAGCCTTGACAGCAATTGCCTAGTCCTTCATTTAGGTATCATTAAAGAACTTCACAACTTTTGTTCCTTGAAAAGCCCAGAAGACGCAAAGATAATCACAGAGTGAGTTGAGAGGGGTAGTTCAGGAATACAAAATCATGCTCCAGTTAGTTTGCACCAATAAGCCTCCTGTGGAGATGCCACAATGGTCATACAAGTCATGTCATCTTCAACTGCCTCTGCTGTGTGTGACACTATAAAGAACTCCGGTCCTTTCCTATTGACCATCGAAACGATGAATACAGAAAATAAAACGTTAATTTAGAAACACATCCCAAGCATAGAACCCGATCACCATATTCAGATCCTCAAGAAACGTTTTAGCAGTTCACTTATAGCTTCGCTTTTCAAAAATACTGATCATAATACCGTTGCTCAAGTATCCACAGAGATTCTCCTATAAAATCCAAGCGATAATTTAAGTAGATAAACAGTCAGTGAAAGTGTATATAGCATCTCCCCCACATAGCATGCTAACAACAACATCCTTAACTAAGCAAAACAAAAGAGGAAAGCATACATAGGACTAGTTAACGTATGCTGCTCAACTTGGAAAAGCTTACGTTTTCAATTGTAGTCAATAAAATTTTATTTAAAAATAAACTTCCTGTTCTTCAAAACTCAAGATCTGAGCGGAAATCCTAGAAAATATGCGTAACTCTGTCCTACACCATTGAAGTTAAAAGGTACTGTCTTCCCAGAACCAAAAAAGTGATTTTCTTGAAATTCAGTAATTAAGGTACATGCAAAATGGCAAAATTGGCAAAGATCGCAGGAGAAAAGAAAATCTTTTTCACAGATCATCATCATTCGATAGAACCAAATTATTCCCAAATGAGACGAAAAGCTCAAACTCTACTCCACAAAACCAAAGCTTTCCCAATTCCCCGAGTTTCAACATGCAGGAGACACTCCCATAAACCAATCCACTCAACAACAACAACAAAACTCAAAACAAATCAGACGCTACAAAATTCCACAAACAAACCATTTCAATACTTCATTCGTTCATTTCAATCAGAATATTCAATTGGTGAGTTTGAAGATTTGATTGGTTACGTACGGTAGGGAAAGTGTTGCTGGTGTAAGAAATAAGCATGCAAGTCTTTCCAACGGCTCCGTCTCCAACAGTGACGCACTTGATGAACCGCGAAGCACTCATCACCACCCCTTAACCTGTTCCAACTCGGCCAACTCAACGCCGGGCCACCGCTTATTTTCCAAACTGCCCTTCCTCCAAAGATCTTGGATGCCCTCGCCGGGCGAGAGTATTCTCGTCTTTCTCTCTCCTCCTCTTCCGCAGAGCACCAGTGGGGAGCTGGTGCTGGCGTCACTCCAACGATATGAAAAAGAACGGACGAATCCGATAGAACCGGTCGCTGACTTCCTGCCACCACCTTCTCCTTCACCTTTATAAAATTATTTTGAAGGTAAAAAAATCACACGTTATGATGCCATTTTGAATTGATTTATATGTACGTAACATTTTAGTGCATGTTGAAAATACCTATAATTGAAAAGCGTATTTTAAATATTCATAATTAAATTTGATAAAAGTGAAAAATAAAAGTAAACTTTTTTAAAAAAATAAATAAATAGAGTTTAGTATTTGTGTTTATTATTTTTTAAAGTGTGTTAAAAATTAAAAAATATAATTATATTGAGAAGTGTGTAAATAAAAAATTAAAGTTAAAATTTTGTATATAAAAATAAAATTTTAAAAATTTTGTGTAATTAAAATATATGAACCGTTCGAAATTTAAAATTTGATCGAAAAAAGTGAATTTATGAGTTTTTAAAAAAGGCCTCTTAATACAAGATGATTATATGGATCCCACGAAATACACAAAATTATTAATTTAATTTTAAATCATCGCCATATCTTAGTAGTGTTTACTTTCTTTATTCTTTCAAATTATTATAAATGAAGTGTAAAAACGAGAACATTACTAAGCAAAAGTTGTTTACCGGACGGAGGAACATTTTCTAGAAAAAGATTTTAGTTTTGTTATTGAGGAGTTAGATGTAAAATGTAAACGCACCGAAGGAATGATTATTTTTGGTTTCTTCTAATCAACTGCTCCTCCAAGCATTATATTTTTGGTAATTGGGATTTCTTAGCTTGTAAGTAGGGATTATAATCATTTAGATACTTCTATCCACATTTGTAAGAACTAGACCATATGTCGATCCGAAACACTATCTATATCGGCAGGTCACGGATTAATCCGATAGGTTAACTAGTATGTGGTATTTCGGAATCCATACAGCAACTAATCTACTTTGCACCACCTCCACCCGGCAAGGCATCGATGCCCTACGCCGTAACTATTCTCCTTTGCAACCCATAAATATACTGCGTCTTATAATTATCCAACGAATTTGACTACAAAACTTCGGCAGTAATAATACACCTATCTGTTCTAAATTCACAACAATCGCCTTCTTTCTCCTAAAATTATCTATGGTAAACGAACAAAGGATCAAGCACCTAAAGTTCTTGTGCAAAGAGATCGCAGGTGGATCTGAGATTGTCATATTAATGAACACCTAAGATCGAACGGGTAAGCGAACCCCGAAGATTGAGCAACCAAAGATCTCCCTCTTTAAATTATCGACTTTGACAATCTGAGATTGTCATATTGCTACATCGACGCAAATCTATGAGCAAAGTAAGCTTTCATTGACGAGTTTTTTGAGGCTAGGAAAGTCGGGAGGGTTAGTGGCTGGTGGATTCCAGCAGAGATCAAGTAGATCTAGAATCAGAACTGGCAGAGATAGAGCAATGGAGCCAACGTAGCATCATCATCAGTATAAAAAATTCGCACAATTTTCACAGCATATTGAGGAATTTGGTGGTGATCGCCGGCGACGACGGTGGCAGGGAGGTTTATATCAAGATGAACGAAATAGTAGTTACAACAACGACGATCGGAAAGGGAAAATAAAGGCTTGTGGTTCGGTAATGAGACACTTGTCTCCGGAAAAGATTGATCATAAGTTGGGAAGAAGGACCGGTTGAGGTAGTTTGCTGTCGGGAGGGGAGATAAGGGTGAAGAAGAAGATATTAAAAAAAAAATAGTTATAAGTAATGAGAAATTTGTTTAAATAAATAAGGTGATGAGAAAAAACTAAAATAAATAAAATCATAAAACATATATACAAATAAATTAAGATATTCTTGGGTATATATATTTTAGTCAAAATTTTATAATATAAAAATTTTTAAAATAACTAATAATCAATATTTACAGATGAGGCATAATAATTTTTTTGTATTATCAAATTCAGAAACAAAATATAAAATACATATTAGTTTTCAATATAAGACTACTAATAATCGTTTTTGTATAAAATACATTACCAATTAAGGTTTATTTTATTTCATTCAATTTGAATTCATCCGGATGGGCAGGTCGAAGTCGGTTGAGACGGGTCGGTTACGCAGACGGTCTATTCGTAGATCTGGACCCATTTTTGTCTAAATCGATGATTTTTGGATGGATCAAAACGGTTTGATTCGGATTTGATAACTATACTTCTACCCAAGACTTGGTGGCGATTTCAAATATTTTTATATGAGATGGGTTCTAGGATGTCGTAGGAGATGTTTTAAAATGCTTATAAAATACAAATTTTGTAAAATAAAAAATATATTATAAATATTTCAAGAAAAGTTTGATTTTTTACTTAATCAAATAAAAATAAATAATAGTAATATCTTATGACATATATAATTTTCAATTTTTAAATAAATTTTATAAAAAATTTGTAAAATATACAATAAAAAGTTAGGATGAAAAGTTCTCCAAACGTATTGTCAAACAGTGTTGTAAACTTGAATGTCATTTGTCTTCGTCAAAGAAATTGGGAGTGCTTTTGAGAATTTTTTTTTTAAAATAAAGTATATTTTTAACTTTTTTTTAAAATGAGTTATTTTTTATCTAAAAAATAACAAAAATAAGCAATAATAGATAGGCAAATTCTCTTTGTAGTTATTGGTGCAATCTAACGTTGGAAAATTACTATATCCATATGTTAAACAATCGTGTCATTTTGTATGACTTATCTAATTGGTTTTGATGATTTACAAAGTTAAATATTCTCTGCAATCGCGTTGAGAATTCCATTTGAAATTTTATTTCATAAATCCCTACAATGCTTGCTGCAAGTTAATTTTTTGTCAAGAAAATGTATAATATGTTGATGCAGGAATCAATGACAAAATAAAAAAAAATATCTTTGTAATACACATAGCAATTGAATACCCAACTCTAACTTTGATAGAATATGAATCTTAAATACATAATAAGCTATCGTAACAAGAAGTGATTCCGAACTATCAACATTAGTTCAAATACAAATACAGTTATTCAGAGATAATACTATTTTAGTGTACTGGATGACCTCTTTTCATCTTTTTTGTGATGACAAAAAGAGAAAAGATAGAAGAATTATTATGTGCAGGTGATTTATTATGTTTAGAAAAATAAAAAATATTTACAATAAGTATTTCATTGAGGGATAGTTATTATTTTATGATTAATTAGAATCATAGATCAATAATTCTTAATTGTTTTGTCATCATAAAAAATTGGAGAGATTGTTGGAATTTCAAAATTGATTTTGATGATAATAATAATTAAAAATTATAGCTTATAAATTAGGGCGAACTAATGATTTGAATCAAGTTCTGTAAGATTTTACAAATAAAATTTATCCTTTTTCTAGCAAATAACAAGCAATCTATAGCACAAGAAGATTTTTCGTTTACAGACAGCCACTTAACAACCAGCTATCTACTTACTATCTATTTGCGGAATTCCATCAGATATTCATGAATAGTAATCAAAAAACATAGCACAAAGAGATAGAGGATTATAAACTTCAACCACCTAACACGCAGCTACACCTGCTTGCTATTTATGTACGAAATTTCTTCAGAAACGCATGAACAGTAGCTAACAGAGCACAAATAAATAGAGGACTACAAATTTCAGTCATCTAACAACCAGCTAGCTAATTGCTGTCTCACTGCTGCATGGATCAAACAACTAATTCGAACCACCATGATCACCATACACTTTTCAGAGATAGATTCAAGCACGTTACTGATTCCATCTTGCTCCAAATTTTTTATCAGATTTAAAGATCTTGCACTCAATAACATTACCCTAAGAGCTTAACAAATCGACATCAACATAAATCTAGAAAAATCGTGAAAAAATGAAAGAAAATTCAGAAAATAGTGAGATGCAGAATCCAGACATTGCTGGAAGTAAATTTTCAGATGCGGTTTGATCAAGAATTTCTCATCCACTTGAAACTCAATTTTGAAAATTTATTGAGGAAGATACTATTTACAAATTCATATAAAAAATCACGAAAAGTCATAATAAGAGAAGACAAATAACACAATGCAAAGTAGCTAGCAAAATTATGCTCGCACGATGTAGAAACGTCTTTAACTTTCGGATTTCAATTTTCCTCCAATCAAAAATCATCGATTCAATTATAAGGAGATATCATACAAGTAATCCACTAGTCTATTACAATATTATATCACAAGATTGAGCAACATTAAGGCACCATAACATTGAAGAACAAGTTTAAGTATAAAGGTTGATAAATAGCCAAGCAGACCCAAACTTCACAGGAGCAGCACAAGCCAGCGGAGAGAACATCAAGCCGATCAACAATCTTAGAGTGAAAAACTTAAATCAGATCTAGTCTCTCACTAATAATCTAGTCTGAATCATTATTGGTCACAGCAAGAAAGAAAATTTGCAAGTAGAGTAGAAGAATGCACTAACCAACGAAAAGTTTAAATTCATCGAAGCCCTTCATTCAATGCTGCTAGAAATTCAATACAGTTCAGCTGAAAAGAATTAAATGGAAAAAAATAGCATAACTAAAGATCCACTATACATTTCATGAAGAAATCATCTCCTCAGCCTTAAGAGTACCCAAAAACAGTGGAAAGAAACATTGCACTATACTAATCGAGTAAGCACCAATGGAAAGATTTGAAAAGGTTGAATTCCAAGTTGCAAGACCTGTAAGAAAGATCAAATATAAGAGAGAAGATACCACGAAACAGAGGTGATGCTAAGTAGAGAAAAATAGTGAGATAATAGAAAGAAAAACAAAAGAAAGCATATACTAGCATTGACCGAGAGAAACAAAAAGCACCTATACATTGCTCACTGCTACATATTGTTTGAGACTACATAGACAACATTACTTGTAAATTTTTTCTATACTTTTTAAAATTTAAAAATATAATATAAAATATTATAAAATATTTATTAAAATATATAAAATAATAAATAAAAATAAAAATAAGTTGAAAAGTATTTCTAAATATCACCTCAAAATTGCCATATCAGTCAGTCATATAGGCTGTAGCCCTTCGGTTGAATATTCTGATTTGAACCAACATTTTTTATTTTATACCAAGTTGAACTAATTGCACTGTCTAAATAATACTTGGTCGGTGCATTGTACTTTTGCTTGTTGTGTATATCTGCATTGCTATGTAAGGTTTCTTTATCTTTTTAGCTCCTTCCATTATTTTCTATTATGTATGATAACTAATTAAGCTTGCTATATGTTGTGGTGTTCTAAACTATATATCCATCATTTAAATAGATTCCTACTTTCTTAATTAAGTACAAGCAACAACTACTGAAGTGGGGACTGACAATAACAAGAATGACAAGATGTTGCATAAGCTACAACTCTTCTTTCTACTTTCAGCCTGGCTCATATCATGGTTTCTTAAAAAAAAAGCCAAAGACCTATTTTTCATTAATTATCAATTCTTCCCCTTCACAAGATTATGCAACGATTACAATTTTAAGTCAAAAAAAAAAAAGCACAAGTTGCCTGTAGTACAATTTCGTAGTAAGAAAACACTGGATTTCAGAAAGGGAGCTCAACAACTTATAAATGAGAAAATTATTAATTTGCTGACCTTGATAATATAAAGCACCAAACCGTTGCAAGTTGAAGCAAGAGGATCCAATATTTTCAAACTGACATTAAATCAAAACACTAACTTGTTGACTCAGATACCAATCTTTACCATCAGTTACCTCAGTATAGAACCTAGAATAAGGGCAAGTTTTAAATGCACGTAATTGAGTTTCGTTAAACTAAATTTCATACAAGTGAGTTCGGTGAGAAGTAAAGTTCAGTAAAAATAAAGTTCGGAGCGACATTTGAAACAAATAAAGTAATATTTAAAGTTAAATTTTAATAGAAGTAGAGTTTGATGTAAAAATAAAAATAAAATTTGGAGTGACAATTGAAATATGTGAAGTGGCCGAATTTAAATTTGAAGAGAGAAAGTAAAGTTTGATGTATTTAAAATAAGTCCTAAATGTCATCGACTTGGACTTTGCATAATGACCTATTAGCCAAGTGTAAGAATGACTTGAGTGACATCAAGGTACAATTCAATCCCTCTCCGATGCCTTCTCTTCTAGTCTGTTTGAAAGAACGATGGAACCGGAATAACAGATAAGAAAAACCTTACCAGATGATTTGGTAATGATGCTCATCAACCAACCAGCTTCCATGTGCCAACTGCTTCCTATTTCCAACCTCTCCAGCATCATCACCGCCTCCTCTACCAAATTCCTTCAAAGTCCTCTCTGTTGTTGAAGCTCAACAACGAAACCAAACTGTTCTTCTCACGTTGCACAGTAGAAAAAGTGTTATATAACTCATGTCTACTAAATCCACATGAGGCATACCTAGACCATCATCTCTTACATAGTTACATGGTAGTTGTCTCTGAATGTCTTAAGATGGATAAATTAAAATATACCTGTCAATGTCATCTTGTCTTGGTGTTGGTCATAGAGTATTAGTCTTGGCAGTTCAATTCAATAATTTTTTTATTTTTTCTCAATAAATTTACAAAATTTTAAAAAAGTTTAATACAAAAATTTTTATATTGTAAGGATCTTATTATTTTATTTTATTTTTATAAATAAAAAAATATAGAATTTATTTTCAAAAAGATTTAAAAATAATTTTTATTTTATAAGTAATTTTCAAACATTTCGCAACTAAAGTAAGAGATTCTTTGAGTTTTCATTCCTAAAAAAAATTTTTATTAATTTTTTTTATTTTTAATAATTTTTTATAATAGTTTACAGGATTTATTAATTCTAACCTACATTTTTTTCTAAATTAACACCCACGAATTAACTTCCATATAATGCAGTCAATCTAGGTACTACATTGTAGCAATGTCATTGTCATTTGGCATTCAATGCTTTCAAATATGAAAGGTCAGCTTTCAATTTCTCTTGGATATATTACCTTCCTACGATTTTTAGCTTGTTAACAAGTATGCGTACCTCGTTGATTCTTTTATACTTTTGACCTGTATCTCAACAAAACATACTTATGATACTAATTGATGCTTCACCTTTTCAACATTTTCAGGGGTGAGAAATTCTTTGGTGCAAACAATTTTATTAAAAAAATTTTAATAAGAATGTGTGTTTTAAGTGTCTGAAATTTTAATTTTTTAATCAGAGTTAGAGTGCACGTATTTTAAAATCTCGTAGAAATTATGAACTTCACTTAAATACCACTATATAAAAAATTCTAAATAGAATAAAATATAAAACTTAAAGTCTACTTCAACTCAATTTTTAAAAAATTTTACTTTTTATTATTTATTTTGTATAAAATTTAATTATTATATTTAAAATATGCACTAAATATAAAAATATAATATTTTGAACCAAGAAGCGCGCAATTCAACCGTGACTCGGAGTTTCTTAGAGAATATGAAACTGAAGCATCTGGAAAATCTAACACTGTAAAAAACTCAATCCTTACTGGTGCAAGTCTTTTGCAGAGAGGTACTGAAACATGTAAAACTGTATTTTTTAGATTAAAAATAAGTTATTAAAACATAAATATTGTAAATAGTATTATTAAAATTGAGTTTAATTTTTATATATTTTTATAAAAAATTAAATCGGAAGTGAATTTTTGTATTTTTTATATAATTAAAAATGAATTAAAAATAATTTTTTACTGAAAGAAAGTGAATTGAAAGAGTAAAAATAATACATCTAAGAGTAACATACAAGGCTGGAAGTCAACAACAAAACATTGATATATAGTTAACGACAACAAAAAGAGACTATGATCTAGAACTCGAATTTGAAAGA
This sequence comes from Acanthochlamys bracteata, assembly GCA_019914995.1. Taxonomy (NCBI): domain Eukaryota; kingdom Viridiplantae; phylum Streptophyta; class Magnoliopsida; order Pandanales; family Velloziaceae; genus Acanthochlamys; species Acanthochlamys bracteata. The sequence goes on from CM034126.1 coordinate 5,004,816, forward strand.
GAAGTACTTGAATTAAAAACCATAGGCTTGCTCTAGGTTTGAACAACAGCAAACTGAAAGGATTAGCCAAAAGAGGAAGGACAATTGCAAAAATGTTCCTATGGAGATCAAAACAGGTGCTGCTCTCAGTCTCTTCCTCTGAATGCATTATCAACTAACAAAACAATCAAGATAAGCAACTATAGGATTCCATCTAAAGAGAATGAGATGCTTGAGATAATGAGACCGACGCAATTGATCGGACACTGCAGCAACGACAGCGAAGCAAACATACCGTGCATATGATGAAAAAGGTTTACCAAGCAAGAAATTCCACTGTCTATCAGTGTTTCTCACCTAATTGGATGAATTTGCTTGGAATCTAAACAAACTCTGGTTTGGTGCAACTTCCATTGATAACAATGACTGAATCTCCAGTAGTTGCTCACCAGACTCTGAAAGTATCTATCATATTCATTTTTACAGGTTTCCTAGGATGTCAAGTCTCATCTAACAAATAGGCTTGCCATCTTTTGCTGGTATTCTCTTTCCTTTCACAGATGATTCAATCAATTATCTTTTCACTCATAAAAGAAGAAGAAAAGATAAAAAAGATAAATCTCATCGGTGTAGGTCTTACCTAGCATTTTGCTTACATGTATTATATAACTATTTAGTGTCTAGCATCATCATTATCTTCTTCAATTCTTTTGTTCTCTCGGTTATTCTTTGGATTACCAAAGATGCTGCAGCTTCTTGCAGTTGTGCTGCATGCACTTTTGCTGGCCCCAGATATCTGTTTAGCATTGGAAGGTCTTCGACTTGATCTTAGACATGTTGATGCTAGAGGCAACTTCAGTAAGCTGGAGCTCGTCCAGCGGGCAACACAAAGGAGCAAACACAGAATGGCAAGGTTAATGTCTAAGTCAATGTTAGCAGCTGGTTCTGCGAAAGATGTTTCTACGCCTGTGACAGTGCATGCCGGTAACGGTGAGTTCCTCATGGACCTTGCCATTGGAACTCCTACATTGCCCTTCTCAGCCATTCTTGACACTGGCAGCGACCTTATTTGGACTCAGTGCAAGCCTTGCGTCCAATGCTTCCAGCAACCAACACCCATATTTGACCCCTCAAGATCCTCCACGTTCTCGAAGCTCCCTTGCTCTGGAACCCTGTGCCAAGCTCTTCCGAGTTCCACTTGTTTGTCTGGTTGTGAGTACCTCTATACTTATGGGGACTCTTCATCGACACAAGGAGTCCTAGCAAGTGAAACCTTCACTTTTGGCTCAAAAACGCCTGTGCCTGGTATTGGATTTGGATGCAGTGATACGAATCAAGGGAGTGGCTTCTCACAAGGGTCGGGTATCGTTGGTCTTGGCCGGGGGCCTTTGTCTCTCATCTCACAACTTGGTCTAGGGAGGTTCTCTTACTGCTTAACCAGCTTGGATGATTCTAAGAAAAGTCCCCTCTTCTTTGGTTCACAAGCTGAGCTGAAGGGTAGCACCATCCAATCTACACCTCTACAACTGAACTCTTTTCAGCCGTCATTCTACTATCTAACCTTAAAAGGCATCACTGTTGGTGTAACAGCTTTAAAAATTCCAAGCTCATCCTTTGCACTAAATGAAGATGGAACAGGAGGGATGATTATAGATTCAGGTACCTCCATCACTTACCTTGAATCATCAGCTTACAAAGAGGTGAAGAAGGCTTTCATTTCACAAGTGCAACTGCCAGTTGCCGATGGCACAGATATTGGCCTTGACCTCTGCTATTCATTACCATCAAGCTCTAAAAAAGTGGAGGTACCAAAGCTTATATTGCATTTTGATGGCGCGGACCTAGATTTGCCTGCAGAGAACTACATGGTTATCGATTCAAGTTCTGGTTTGCTATGTCTAACAATCATGGGGTCAAGAGGGATGTCCATTTTGGGCAACTTCCAGCAACAAAATATACACATTCTTTATGATCTGGACAAGGCGACAGTTTCCTTTGCTCCAGCACAATGCAATCAGCTATGAAGTACTCCATAGCTAAATTATTATGTTTGCTCCTTTACCTGGATCTTGCTTCTCTGTGCAGTCATTGTTATTATTGTGTAGTTAAACATCTCCAATCTGTAGTTTTTAAGCAAAACTAGATCCTTGAATTACTACTTAACTTTAACTAATGAATACCCCAGGAGAACAAAGAATGCATAACTGATTCAGCAAAAGAAAAGGATGTCTAAAGATTAATATATCAGCCAAAAACTAGAACTTCATTATCAATCTTGGAGACAGAATCTAGCAACCAAAGTTAAATGCATCTGATCTGAATTGTAGGACTTGAACTACTGAAAAGGTGCATTTTACAGATTTTCGCTTTATACAAATAGAAAGAGGATGCTTGGTTTCTTATGATCAAAAGCATAGGAAGTATGAGAAAGCATTTAACGTAAAATACAATATACAAATATTCTTATTTAACAAGATCCGTGTAGAGATTATCCAATATATTCACAATGTAAATATAAGGACGTTGAATTATGCACAGGGAAACTGCCCAGAGCTACCTAGGATGTTCATGTCCTAATTTAAAAAGATAAAGCAACCTGGAGTTCAAGGGTCCATATAACTTGCCTGTTATATGATAAATAAGCTTGACTGTTCAGATTGTAGCTATAAGTTTTTCGTTGGATCAAATTTTGCAAAGAATTTCTTGCAAGCAAACAACTCAACCACTTCCTGCAAGCATACACACTAAACATCCTGAATAGCATTTCATGATACATGAGCATGGAAAAAGATATGTCGTTAAGGTCAAGATTTTTCAGGTATAGGCTGGCTACTATAATGCTCATGTCATAGGAAACGAATGAAACTAACTGCTTATATCAGGAGATATCCAATCTCAAGAGTATTCTCTCAACTTCTGATCCAGTTTTAGATTGGTGTTGACAAGAATCTGATATTGCAACACCACCAAAACTATACAAGCATGATACCTGAAACTTTTTGATTGGTTCCAGGTCTGGCGATGTAGGGACTTCATTACTACAATTACTACAAGGGAACCAGTTTCAAGAAACAATATCAGAAATGTTGATTAGGCTTGAGCCTGGTTATGAAGGAGCTCATCTACATGCATCATTCTAACAATTTCCACCCAATATTAACCTTTAGACTGCCATTAGCACATGAAGCCCCAAGGGCTTAAAGAAAGTTCCAGCAATTGCTTCCCAGAATAAAAGTCTGCAGATAATTGTGATCATCTAGAATCACTTGCTTTGACCATCTCCTCTGAAGTCATTGTCCCTTCAATATCCTAATGGGATGAGCATCCTGATAAGTGATAACCTCTATTTGCATGTGCACTTTAATACTGTTTGTGATAATCACCAACTGCATAAACAGTGAAATACAAACATTGTAACCTTCCAAAGTCGTGATTTTTAGAGCTTTAATGGTATCCTCGGCGTTATGTGAATCCATTTAGAAACCACACCATAATCCTTTAAACATAATAATATCACCTGCTTTTCCTTCATCGAAGAAGCGTACTAGCAAAAATGTCATGTATATTTTACTTCAATGAAGAAGACAGATACATTTGGCACTTACTATTTGGTTTAAAGTAGTCATCCTATGTACTTCTGTTTCAATCTTCCTGGTCTAAAGACTGTTGAGAAGGAAATGAATGCGCTCCAAACAGATTATTTTCGCTCTTCTCAACTACTTCACCCTGAAGTTGCGTTTGTGGCAGTCGAGTGCACTCCACAGATAAACTATGCTCCTTCCAACAAATCAAGTATCAGCAAGATACAAGCAAGGGAGTGAATAAAAACCTCCAATCCACTCATAAAGTTGGCTTTATCACTTGCCAAGATCATATTGACTGAATAAATTGTCAGCAAACATAGCAATGTCACCACTCACCAGTAATCTCCACAAGAGCAATAAACCATGCTAAAAATGATGGAACCTGTTAGTATCCTTGACATCTATCTTGCTCCTTGTAATATGAGACATGAGTGAGCCTTGACGCATAGGTGGCAATATATGATCCGACCCGAAAATCCGATCCGAAACCGACCTGTTTAATCAGAATTAGGGTTGAAAAATTTGACCCGTATAAATATATGGGTTGGGTTAGGGTTGAACAAATTTGACCCAGTTATTAAATGGGTCAATTCGGGTTAAACCAAAATTGACCCACCAATCCGAAATGTCATCTTTTGAAAGAACAATTTTTGATTTTTTCTTACCGTATAATAAAATATTGACAATAAAAATAATCGATACTAGTTATTTACAAACTATTACATTAAAATATATTTATAATTAATTCTTTATTTTTATATCTTAGTAAAATAGTATAAGATGAAAATTATAATATTATCGAAAGTATTACTATGTAGGTATTTTTAATGACGAATTTAGATTTCGTATAAAGGTTTTTATGAAAATTTTGTTAGATAGATATATTTATCAAAATTTTTATCGAAATTATTAACATAGTATTTGTAATCATAAATTTCAGCTGTTATCATATATTTTTTAAAAATAAAAATAATATATTTTTTTATATTGTAAGGACCGATGAAGACATTAAGGAATGTTGTTGAATATAATTATATCTTGTCAGTAAAAATATCGTGCACTTTCATTCGAACTGATCTTATAATTTCACTAAAGCTTAAAAATATATAATTAATAATAATAATTTTAATTATTAAATAGGTCGACCCGAATTTGACCCGGTTATTAGTAGGTTGGGTTTGGATTGACAATTTTGATCCGTATAAATTCATAGGTTGAGTTAGGGTTGAACAAATTTGACCCGATTATTAAATAGGTCGATCCGAAACCGACCCATCAACCCATATTGCCACCCCTAAATGTCAGTCCCCACATGTCCTTAGGTTCATCATTATCCTAATTGGAGCTGGCGATTTAAAATATATTAGGCCAAAGACCATAGCAAGCTTCTTACTATGCAGTGGGAGATGACCTTCCTTGTCTTCCTCCTCAACACCGTGAAGAGTAGAGCTTTTTCTCAGCAACCTAATTCCATCATTCTTCCAATCAAGACCGTAAGTTCAGCATAGATTTCTTTTGTTTGCAATTTGGATGTCTCTCTTATATGAAAAATGGGAACCTTATTACCGCGTTCCACATTACTTTCAATCCAGGTAACTCTGAATTCCTTTGTCCATCATCGCTCTTCTGACTGCTGCCATATCTTCCCATCTACCACCTTTGTCATAAATATTTTGATAACAAAATGTAATATCCTGATTGTTGCAGAACTAACTTAAATGAACAGTTGGCCACAATCCATGTCCATATTTGAGTAAACCCTGCAGGCACCTAGTAGAGCTCCCGTGCCTGTTCATTAGGCTCAATATGCTTGTCTCAGATAGATTTGTAAGCTTCTTCAAGACAGCCACTGCAACCGAGCCTCTGGTGTAGTAACTTTTTAGGTTCCTTTTTGGGCAACTCCTAAGTATGTGGTAAAATATAAAGATGAGTTTTGATGGAGATCTTGTAGGGAACTAAGGAACGTGAACTTTGTTTAGGGAAAAGTAATACAGTTTTGAACTCCTCTACCGTCCAAGACTTGAAATTAGCAATTAGGAGAAAAACTAGACTAGGTAGAAGAACAACGGATTGGTCAACGCCACATCTCCTGATATCGTCTCATGTCCTTTTGTTTGAATTCTAGATGGATTTGTGAAGTATCCTCTCTCAGAAAGACGACCTTTTCTTAATTATTAAAAGGGTATTGCTCATATAATTTTATTAAGTCCTGAAATCAAAATAAATGATTCTGAAGGCAGTACACAACAAAATACTTCACCCTAGCTTCACACAATCTCTCAACTCTTCTAGTAACCCCCAAGCAAAAACCAAGATGTTGGTTGGTTGGGCTATTTTTTGTTTACTTCAATCAGACAGGTTTTTTTGGTAGGTTTTTTTCTGTTAGTGACTTTGTTTGGCTATCGTTTCTTGCCGAGGGCTTCCTGTATGGTTGCATCAATTTGAGGGAATGGAAATAAGGACTGACAAACCAAGTCTTCAAAGATGAGATGCAAAACTTCACAACCTTTTGTAAACATGGTGAAGGAAGCAAAACTTTTTGCATCTCAAGGAGGCCCTACAATTCTTGCTCAGATTGCGAAACGGTCCATTTCATGGTGTGCAAACATGCCTGAATCACTTGGTATTGAAAAACCTTGAATCATGTGCCAACAAGGTGATGCACCTCATTCCATGGTGTGGATATATATACATATTGCTCTCTTTGATTAGTGTTCTGTCCAGTATTATAAGTATTGGATTGACTTTTGAATCGTTTATTAGATCAACACCTGCATTTGGATTCTACTGTGTTCATTTCACACCGAACAACCCAAGCAGTAACCGGACAGAAAACTGGTCTGGATGGTGAGTAATTACTTCATTCATTTAGGTTTCCATCTATTTCAGTCATTAATATTTGACTATATGAAAATAATGAAATTGTCTTTCACTATGCAGGTTAGCTTCAAGAAGTACTAAAAGTCTAAAACAGCTCCACGCAGGCAAGCTGAAGAGATGGTGGAGAATGCGCTCAGGCGTACGGAGACTTCAGCTCACAAGAGCTTCAAGAGGATGTCTGGGTACGATAAATTTCTCATAATTTCAATTCTTCAATCAAATTTTTTCCTTTTTAACTTTTTCGTTTAGAAATTTCAGTATGTTCTTGATAAGCATTTAGATGAGAACTTGCTCTGGCAAAGGTCTTAACCCTGGTTGTTTCTTGGCTAAAAATAACGTAACGGATGCAACTGTCAACTACAATGGATACAGCACTTAGTTTCAGACTGCAAGGTACAAAACGTACATACATGCATGTAAATAAAGTGTTTCTTTAATTTCCTGTCATAATAATTGGATTAAAATTTCATCTCTGTACAGGTGAAAGTCCGGGAATGTATTGGTGGCTATGAAGCCTGGATCACAGAAACTGGTATGGTCATGGAGGCCAGAGATTTTGAAGCATACTTTCAAAGATGAGAAAGTGTCGTTCACCTCTAACAAGCTTGTAGAACATAAGCAAGCAGCTGGTGATGCTAGTGACTATTTTGTGGTACATGACAGGGTAGCATACATTTTGCCTTCGTAATGAATTTAATGGTGCAACGCATAGAAGAAAACATAGAAACAAAGAAATGTATTGCTCACCACACTTCTGCGTCAACTACATGCTCTTTATATAGAGCAGAACAAAAACAAACTTAAGCAAAAGATTAGGATCCTAACAACCAGTTCGAGTTTTGATAAACTTTTTCAAAAGATTGAATCTCCTAAAGACTAGATCTACTTAGAAATGTTCAACAATCTCTCCCTTAAACTGAAAGTTTAAAAGAAACATTAGTTTGTCAATGTAACCTTCCTCAAGTTGGACTTTCCAGAGAGCAAACTCCAAGTAGTTTCCTAAGCTTCTGAAATGTGCTTAATTTGAGAGGTTTTGTAAAAATACCAGAAACTTGATCTCACTCCTGCAATAGATGAGATTGATAGTTTCCTCTTTTGAGAGATCACGTAAAAAATGATATTTTAAATCAATATGCTTGCTTCTTCCATGTAGAACAGAATTTTTAGAGAGCTTTATTGCTTAACTGTTGTCACAATAAATAGGAGTAGGCCCTTTTTGTTTGAAGTGAAGTTCTTTAAGAATTCTTCGCAACCAAATTGCTTGACAGGCACACGATGTTGCTGCTATGAACTCAGCTTCAGTAGTTGATAGAGTTACAATTGGTTGCTTCCTTGATGACCATGAAATTGCTCCTGAATCCATCATAAAAACATAGCCGGATGTGCTCTTTCTATCATCAATGTCTCCAGCATAATCACTGTCTGTAAAGCCAAATAACTCTGATTTTTCACCCTTCTTGTAAACTAATCCATAACTGGTAGTACCTTTCAAATACCTCAAAATTCTTTTTGCAGCTAACAGATGAATGTCTTTTGGACACTCCATGTACCTACTAATGAGACTTACAGAATGCATTATACCGGGTCTTGTTGTAGTCAAATACATTAAGCTTCCCACAATTTGCTTGTAAAGAGTGCTGTCAACCTTTTTTCCTTCTGGGTCTTTAGTAAGCTTCATACCCATTTCAGTAACAGGATTACAATCCTTCATTTGAAATCTGTCTAAGATTTCTTCCGCATATCTTTTTTGAAAAATAAAAATATTAGCAGAAGATTGCACCACTTCTATACCAAGAAAGTAATGCATCAATCCAAGGTCTGACATATCAAATTCAACCATCATGGACTTTTTGAAAATTTCTAGTATGGCGTTATCATTTCCAGTATAAATCAAATCATCGACGTATAAACAAACTATGAGCATTTTTCCTCCATCTCCAAATTTTGTAAAAAGTGTATGTTCATAAGGGCATTTTTGAAATCCCTCCCTTGAAAAATAAGCATCTATACGACTATACCAAGCTCTCGGGGCTTGTTTTAGTCCATAAAGTGCCTTTTTCAATTTATACACTTTATGCTCATTTTCTAATTTCACATAATCAGGAGGTTGATCGATAAATACCTGTTCTTGTAGATCACCATGCAAAAATGCTGACTTCACATCCAACTGAAAAATAGGCCATGAGTTTTGAGCTGCCAATGCTATCACCATTCTGATTGTATCATGTCTTGCAACAGGAGCAAAAACTTCTTTATAGTCAACACCAAACTTTTGCTTATAGCCTTTAGCTACTAGACGTGCCTTGTATTTTTCAACCTCGCCATTTTCCTTAAATTTTATCTTGTACACCCATTTGACACCGATTGTTTGTGTCATATTGGAAGATCAATCAGCTCCCAAGTGTTGTTCTTTTCAATGGCTGCAATTTCATCATCCATAGCTTTTCTCTATTTTGATTCTTTGACAGCATCTTTAAAGACTATAGGATCACAATCTGAAAATAAAGCAAAATAGGTAAGTGGATCATCAAATTGATTAACTCCAGTTACCTCATAATCAGTCATCCATGCGGATCTTCTTCTGACACGTTGTTCTCGTCCATCATTAGCTTGAGTAACTGGTTGTTGAACATTCTCCACTGGCTGGTGTCTCTCATCTTCATTATCTCCATCAAAATCAGTAGGAATTTGTTGTTTAACAGCATCGTTGTTCTATGACCAGAAGCTTTTTTCATCAAAAACAACATCGCGGCTGGTAACAATTTTCGTAGTGTTAGGATTATATAGCTTATAAGTTTTTGATTGATCACTAACACCAAGAAAGATGCATTTTTCTCCCTTGTCATCTAGCTTTTGTCTCTTCTGATCTGGAATACGAGCATAGGCAATATATCCAAAAATTTTGAAATGATCTACACTTCGTCTTCGTCCGCTCCATGCTTCCTCAGGTGTTATATTTTGAACAGCAAATATAGGACTTTTGTTTAAAATATAAATGCTCCAGTTGACTGCCTCGGGCCAGAAACTTTTTGGAACACCACTTCCTGTCAAAAGACTTCTTACCATGTTCAAGATTGTGCGATTTTTTCTCTCACACACACCTTTTTGTTGAGAAGTATAAGCTGCTGTGAGTTGTCTTTTGATGCCATGTGTCTCACAAAAATTTAAAAATTCATGTGAGTTGTACTCTCCACCACGATCAGTGCGTAATACTTGTATTAAGCTGTCAGCTTCTTTCTCAATAAGTATTTTATAATTTTTGAAAGCTATAAAAGCTTCAGATTTTTCTTATAGAAAATAAACCCATGTTTTTTCTACTATAATCATCAACAAAGGTAATGAAATACCTTTTACCTCTATTCGAAGTTGGGTTTATTGGCCCGCAAATATCAGAATGCACAAGTTCCAATACTTTCGTTGCTCTCCATGATTTTCCTTTTGGAAAAGGGTCACGATGTTGTTTGCTAACAACACATTCTTCACAGATATCTGAAAGATAATCAAATTTCGGAAGACCTGTCACCATATTTTTCTGTTGTAAAGTATTCAAACCACCAAAGCTAAGGTGACCATAGCGAAAATGCCATAGCCATGCCAAATCTTTCAACTTTGTTGAGAAGCAAGAATGAGTAGTATTATGGAGATGAAGTGGAAATAATCGGTTTGCCGTCATATTGACTTGAGCAATTAAGCCGAACTTTGCATCTCGAATTTGACATACTCCATCTTTGATAGAGATTTCATATCCCTTTTCTTGCAACTGTCCCACGCTTAGTAAGTTAGTCTTCAAATCTGAAACAAAAAGGATATTAGAAATAGTTTGAGTAGAATTTTCTTTAGTTTGGATGGTTATTCTTCCTCTTCCCATCACAGAGATTTTAGAATTGTCTCCAAACTTCACATCGTCACGGAAAGATTTATCTAATGTAGAGAATGCAGACTTATCTCCACACATGTGGTTGCTGCAACCTGTGTCTAAATACCACAAATTCTTGTTGGTTTCTTCTTTCGCCTGATAAGCCATCAATAAAGATATTTCTTCTTCCTTCTCTACAAAATTTGATTTTCACCATGCCCCTTAGATAAGTTAGTCCAACATTCTGATTTATAATGACCATACCTATGGCATCTGTAGCATTCAACATTAGACATGTCTGCTGACTTTGGTCTAGTAGAGTGGTTGCCTCCTTGTCCTCTTCCTCTTCTTTGAAAATCATGAGAATGATTATCTTACTGTTGGTATTGCTGATTTTTACGATCTCCATTTTGTCTGCCTCCTCTACCTCCTCTGCCTCTTCCTCTTCCTCCATTTGTTGGCGAAGAACGATTTTCTGTTGAGACCTTCAATGCTTGCTCCTCTTTCTCTTGCTGATTAATTTTCTGCTCATATATCATCAAAGAACTTTGTAATTCGTCAAGTGAAAGTTCATCTATATTTTCAGATTCTTCTATAGCACAGACAATAAAATTAAATTTTGGTGTCATAGATCGAAGAATCTTCTCAATAATGGTTACGTCCTCTGTTTTGTCGCCATGGATCCACATTTTGTTGACGATTGCCATCGTTCGAGAGAAATAATCTGTCACGATTCTCCCAATTTCATCCAAAGCAATTCAAACTCCGAACGAAATGCTTGAAGCTGCTGCCTCCTTGCCCTTGCTGATCCTTGATACTTCTTCTTCATGGAATCCCAAATATCTTTGGATGTATCTTTCCAAATAATTGCCTCCAAGATTGATCTGTCAATGGCCTGGAACAAATAATTTTTAACCCTGAGATCCTTCAACTTTAGTGCTTCTAATTCTTCTTGTTGTGCATCCGTCAATTGAACTCCATGGGCTGGTTCTGCTACTCCAGAAATGACAACAACCCAATATTCTTTTGATCTAAGAAAGTTCTCCATTAACATGCTCCAATGATCATAGTGACCATCAAAGCGAGGAATCACAGAATGCACGAAGTTGTCGGAAGCCATAATTACTTGCTGCTGCAATCTCACAAAGTAGGAGGTATACTTGTTGCTGCAATATTATGTTAACACTCAAATGTAAGTGGCTCACTCACTCTCCTCACTCCTTAACCTAGCTCGGATACCACCGTAATGAATTTAATGATGCAACACATAGAAGAAAACAGAGAAACGAAGAAATGTATTGCTTACCACACTTCTGCGTCAACTACATGCTCTTTATATAGAGCAGAACAAAAACAAACTTAAGCAAAAGATTAGGATCCTAACAACCAGCTAGAGATTTGGTAAACTTTTTCAAAAGATTGAATCTTCTAAAGACTAGATCTACTTAGAAATGTTCAACAGCCTTCAACATTGTCATGACTCAGTAAAACGTTAAAATTTTGAAGAATTAATAATGAAGCTTCTGTACAACTATACAGCGTCAAAATGAGGAGCAGCGCTCAATACATGACTCTGGCTGTTAATACTTCTGCCCAAGGAAGGACTCTCTGAGTTTACTAACAGGCATCTTGTAGGTAATCATAGATGTTTCTTCTATTTGAAGATATATAAGGAGTTGGGTTGATATACACTTTTCTCTTTTCTGTAGGATCATATTATGCCAATCAAACAAGTAGCTTAGGTTTTACTTTTGAGGCAAGAGTTTCTCTGAAGCAGGGATAGAACACCATTTCAAAGCTCAGCGTAACAGTTAGCCCACCGGTATCTACATATTTCATTCTATATGCGTACGAAGTAATTTAGTTCCTGTTATCACTTGCTGAATGATCTTAATGCTCAATTGGACCAGAACTACGGTGCCCGGTTCAACGAAGTTCCATCTGGAATCAATAATGGTCCAGTTCTACTGATTGGAACAAACACACCACAATGGATCATGAACTTACAAGGTAAAATTTTTCATGGAAGTACTCTTAAGTAATATTTCACATATCATCTGAAATCTGCATCCCAACTCTTTAACTCTTTCTTTTCATTGCTTTAAAATTTGTTTGGGATGGTAAGAAGGCCGGATAGTTCTCTGTAATGTCAGTAAATCGTACAAATGGCGTATCGATTCTGTTGCATACAAGAGGCCTTTCGTTTGATGCAATGGATACTATCATACTACTCAACCCACCGCATTTCTTCTCATGTAATCTTTTGTCATCTAATTCATATCTACTTGCTTCCTAAAATCTTCATATATGCAACGTTTGAGGCACCATCCAGTATGTTGATCTCCAAGATATAGGAAAGGGAATCCAATGGGTGAATTGGCAAAGCATTGGGTGGTTGTGGCCTTCCTTCCTTGCTACAAGTGCTAGCAATGCAAGCTGCAACATCAATAAACAGTTTGATGCGGACAACAAAAGTTGCCCCACTGGATGCAAGGAGCCTACTGAGAGATGGTAAGCACAGCCTTAAACCATAACATTCCACAGCATACAAGTATATGGTATTGTGGCAAATGTCTATAGTTCCGAGATCATTCCTGAAGATTAATGGAGAGCCAAACAGTGGTGTTGTTTGAGGAAGCTGGTGGAGATCTAAGCCAAATCAATTTCCAGACCATCACCACACCCATTGCTTGATTTCATGGAGTACCACTGAGCAACCTGGCGTGCTTGATTTCATGATGGAGTACCACTGAGCAACCCGGCAAAAATTTTGTCCAAGGAAGACTACCCGTACTATTTTTCGTAGACTGCTCAATTATTTTTGTGCAAATGTTTCAGAAGTATCTTGGTAGTACACTGAAGTTGTCAGTTCATTCAACAAGGAATTGTTCAATGCAGTTGAGCATCAATACGTATATTCCACAATTTAGTCCACAATTTAGTCCCTTTGTCATTACTGAAAATCTGATACTCCAGCATGTCTGTTTCTCTTCAACATTTTTATTCATTCTATATGACACATTCAGGAATACATTATAAGCTAGCTCTTTTCTTGGAGAATTTGTAAGCACTTCAGGGTTATCAAGTTTGATGGTTGATTCTGAATACAGCTTTTAGTGGCCTTTTAGGAGGTTTCAAGGGGAGATGCAAAACCATGGAAAGCTTCACTTAAAGCTTCGACGTAGGCAGTCCTGTGGAAAACATCAGACTCAATTCAAAAACACTGTATAACATATTGGAAGTGTTGTTTGTGCAGGAAGAACGATGCGTACCGAGCTGTTTTGCATTGACTATACTTGGAGAAGAGGATGGTGGCCGTGAGTTCTCATCTAAAAATGGTTCAACCTTGTTGGGATCAGACCATACTGGAAATCCCTTGATCCTACCCTGTACACGAATAACAGTCAGTAACTTTTTTTCTCAACCATTTGAGGAAGAATAACAGTCAGTAACTTCTTTTCTCAACCATTTGAGGAAGAATATGGAAATTTAAGTTTGGACTTACCAAGACATTTAGTGCAGCAAGTGTTGCCATGCCTTCACGAGTCCACTGAATCAAAACCAGATGAATATTTAGTCTGAATTCTAAGTGTCTGAAAGAACTAAGCATTCATTCAATATATTTAGGTGTAAAATTTACTGGGAGTATTTCTTAAGTTCACCTTAGACGCAGATGCAATGTGAGGAACAACCACCGCATTTTTCATCTCAGCAAGTCCTGGTTTCATGTATGGCTCATCCTGCTCAGTGAAGTTAATCAGCAAGGTTTTAAGAACTAACTTGTACAGAAAAGCTGAGAAATTCCTGTGGATTTCTTCGATTACCTCAAACACATCAAGCCCAACACGAAACATGGGGTTCACTTTCAAATGCTCGACCAGAGCAACTTCATCAATAACTGGCCCTCTACTACAATTCACAAGGATTGCTTCCTACAGAAAGATTTTCAGTGTCATAAACTAGCGGACGTGAGTGCAACTACTGCTAAACAAAAATTGATGAGATATGTATGAGGTTTACATATATACCTTCTTCATGATTGCAAGCCTTTCCTTGTTGATCAGATGATACGTAGTTTTGTCAAGAACTGGATGAAGGCTTATCTGCAGATGATAACACAAGAGCATCAATGAGAGGAAGATGAAATTATGTTTTGCAACTCATCAAAATCAGTTTACTGACCACATCTGCTTCTCTAAGCACATCCTCCATAGTAGCAGCTCTTTTCCAAGTAACAGGCTGTTCACTGTTTGCTTTTAGAAACTGTCCGTATGCTGCGATACGAGCATGAAAAGTAAACTTTTCTGAGTATACAAGAAAATTCTTGAGACACTGTGGATGAAACATACCTGTAACAAACTTTTCCAGTCTTGTTGCTTGATACAAGTCGTAGTAAATGAGATTCATTTTGAAGCCCTCGACCTGTTAGAAAGTAATGCACTCAGAAACTCATAAACAAAGATAACCTTCTTTCTGATACAAGATACAAGTTTCATGCTTCATATTTCAACCCAACTTATGTCAAATCTAAACATCAATACTAGTAGCATTTACTATCATAATGTGATCAACAGTCAATAGCAAACCAGGTCAAAGAGCAGCTTAAAGCAGAAAGCCCTACCATCATCCTAGCATATGCTGATCCAATACGTCCAGCTCCAATTACTCCTACTGTCTGCCCCTTCAGTAAGTTCCCAACAAACCTGTTCACAAAAAAAAAAAAAAAAAAAAAAAAACAGAAAAAAACTCAATTTGAACCTGCCATCAAGAATGAATGTTGTTAATGATTATAACACAAAAAAGTAGATCAAACATGGTCATACAAATGGGGGAGCCATCCATCGTAAAGACCAGCTCTCATGAATTGGTCTGCTTCGACAATTCTTCTAGCTGCAGCTAATGAAAGTGAGGCAGCAAGCTCTGCTGTAGTCTCGGTAAGAACACCCTGCAATAGAGAGTCAAAAGCAGATCAGCATTCTGTCTGTATTTGACTATCTGATCAAGCTTCCTTTCGCAGCTAAAATCTGTATAATCTACAGGTTTACCAGCATGCAACTGTGCCTTCTCCTACTAAAACCAGCACAAGGGCACAATTACCAGAGAAATAACAAAAGATTTAAAAAGGCCTTACTGGGGTGTTACCGATGGTGATCTCATGCTTAGTTGCAGCAGCAACGTCAACGTTGTTGTACCCAACAGCCATGTTACTGAAGGCCTTTCCGCCTGCACGCTTCAATGCAGAGAATAGCACTTCACCCCAGTCCTCAGTCAGCTGAAAATGGAAGAATGGCAGATAAAGCAAGTTAACAAGAC
The DNA here is from genome assembly GCA_019914995.1 of Acanthochlamys bracteata. Lineage (NCBI taxonomy): Eukaryota > Viridiplantae > Streptophyta > Magnoliopsida > Pandanales > Velloziaceae > Acanthochlamys > Acanthochlamys bracteata. The sequence continues at coordinate 5,020,428 of CM034126.1, forward strand.
ATCTCCAATCCGAATTTTGTAGTTCATGGAATAATTACATCTCTTGTTCTATCTATTCTTTGCTAACATTGAGAACACCTGGCCTATGACACCATCACACTTGTCGCCGATGAGGGCAAGGATGTCCTCCACTGACAATATTGTTTTCTTCTCTGTACAAATCTGCAACACAGAAACACAAGCCAGAAACGATTCTTATATTATAAATACTTTATTTCCAATTTCCTCATATAAATCAAATTTTGAGAGTGACTATGTGAATATCAACAGGATGAGGATCCATGAAACATAAGTTAAGGGTTGGACATGCAGATAAAATATTACAGCAGACAAATCAATGATTACTACTGACTAATCACTGAAGCAAAATGAACAGTTAGAGGACCTCGACACGGCAATCTTGTTCAGTGAGAAGATGAATCCAACGGGTTCCAGGCATCGGCTTCGTGCTGATGACACGGTACTTCCCACTTGGGTTCCAGACCTCGATCGAGATTGGTTTCGTCATAGCTTGCTAATAAGATCAAGAACCTGCTCTAACCTAGAAAGAAGAACAACAGTAGAAGCGAAGGAGTGCATTACAACGGTCTCTCTCTTTTCTTGATTTTATTTGTTTAACGGATAACGGTGGGAAAGCAACGGTCCTTTGAGCCTCTCGCTCAGTTGAGTGGACTGGTTTTGCAGAACAACATCAGCCACAAGTTGCTTGCTTGTCTTTGAACTGCTATCCATCTTTTTGCCACTAATCTATTTGTTGTCAAAGTGAAAACAACCGACACACAAAATAAAAGCAGCATTTTGTTTCTGTTACTGTAATTTTGGGTAGATGCTCTTGCAGTTTTCTGTTCATAAAAAACAAACAGCTGCAAGTTTTCGGTTGCTGATACATACGCATATCACATGAACATACGCAAGTGTTTCTGTTACTACAGCAACACCTGAAGAACAAATTCTTATGGTTAGATTTTCTTTTTTGAGAAAACTGGAAAGTACACATTTGGATTTGAAAAAAAAAAAAGACCACTTCTTTTCTCCCAGGATGTTTCAATTAAAAACACTAATTTTGAATCTTTCCGTACAAAATGCTCAGCAGTATTTCACTGAAGAAGCCCATGAGATGTTCTGGTAATTGACCATTAAGAGAGAAAATAATGCAGTTGTATATAGCATCCTCCCCTCCACGGTGATAAAAAGCTGGCAATTGCAGTTTTACCATGATGCTGCTGAATCTGCACGTAGGATCTAGGAAAAGAAAACTACATAGCAGCCTTCAAACACAATTTTCCTCTTGTCTATTAAGAGTGTGTTTACCTTTTCCGGAACTAACTCACTCCCGCCCAAAAGTGAGACGATGAATTCCTGTGTTTACTTTGCACTAGTAAGTCACTTTCAATACTCACTCTGTCACAAATAAACACAGTTATTTCTAACAATCACTTTCTCTTAACTCACTTTCTAGTAACTCAATTTCAGAAACTCCGCTTCGAAAAACAAAAAAAGTAAATGAGCCCGTATCAACCGGCTTTGAAATTGTCCATCATCCTTGGTTGACTATATGTACAAACAATTACACCTTTATCAGAAAAGGGGAAAAGGAAGAGGATAGAATACAATTTAAAGACAAAAGACCTTAAGATTTGGTCTCTGATTAAGCAAAACATAATGGGTGCTGCAACCAGTAATTCTATCAAAAACTTAGTGAGGTACATTTCAGAAGGAACAATATGAAATAAAATGCATCCATGTCAATAGAGGTAGGATTTCAACATATTGGACTGTTTGACCTACAGTACTGGAGGAGGGAATGATAGCAGCAGCGATATGTCCAAAGCATCTTTGGCTTTGGCATTTTACAGAGATACATTAGATGTGAAAATAGCTAATAAAACATATTCTCAATCCAACTCAACAGAAAAAGTATTCTCAGAATAATTTTCATAAAGTGCGATTATCCAATTACCGACTAAAAACTTTCCACGATGAGGTAACCAAAGGTCAACTGAAAGGTGTTGCATAGAATAGCTTTCTAAGATAGATCTTTGAAGCACAAAATTCCACCACTTAGTACAAGTACCTTGCATATGAATACGCTCTCAAGGGCATTGTTCCCTTTCATCAGCCCCTCCATTTCTCAACATTTTTGCGTGGGATGCACCTCCTCTCCCTCACTCTCCCCATTCATAGTTCCCTATTACTATCACAAAATGTAAGAAACGAATCAGATGATATTTTCAGGATAAAGATATCCCAGAGAACTACAGCCAAAACATCAATGAGAATTGATTTTCGATTACAAAAAAAGGACATCCTTAAGCCATAAAGTACTTACTAACCTACTTGAACGCTTTACAAAAAAACCAAAAAAATAATAAGTTAAAAAGGTGCAAGGAGCAGTCTGACCTGCTACAACAATAGGCACCCACAGTAAACAGACCATGGAAACCAGCAAGTTGCAGTAGGACTCACTAAAGCAGATCTTAAAGTTCACATAGACCATCTTGAGTGAACCATTAATGCAGGAGTTCTTTTGTCCCCAGCAATTACAAGTCCAACACGTGGTTGCAAGCTGAATCTGTTGCCAAACCTGATATTGAGAAATGCTTCAAGCAATGCATGCTCTTTAACTTCTCCTCCCACCCTACAGCCCCATCCAACACCATTCTCCAGCACATCAGAGTAACATGCACCCCATTTCAACACTCTAGGATTTGATTTCTGTATTTCCACCCAACAGTCAGTGTTGGCACCTTGATCAAAATATGACTCTAGCGTTAAGGCCAGTGTTCCTGTAGAAACACCATCTTCCATATCCCTTGATCCTGAAGGAGATTCTTGTATGTGCCCAAGGCTGCCTAACGATGTAGTAAGTTTGCTGAATTTAAACAACTGAGACGGTGGCCTAGGCACCTTCCAAAGAGCAGACAAGGAGACTTCCATGCCTTCTAATGGCAGGAATGTAGCTTTTGCAATGGAGCTTAAAGAGCTATGGGCCTCTGCATTATCAATCTGCATGCTCAACCCGGAAACTAGCTGTCCAAAAGAGGCTGCAAAGTTTGAACCTTTGAAGGTGACACCAGCAGCGAAGTTGTGGTATTCACGGAACAAAGGAGTTCCAAGTAAAAAGAATTCTTGGCCCTGCAACGCATCCGACCTGGTTAGGTAGCAGGAAGTGAGTGCTTACAGCAATTAAATCACAACTTTAGCTGAATTTCTTACTTTACCTGATTGTCAAGAAAAGTACTTCCAAAATCCTTCAACTGGGCTCCTAATGGGATTATGTTTAGCGTTAGAATATCATTAATATTAGCTGAATACTTCATCTTCACCAACTCCAAAGGAATCCCAGAGAAATCGTCTTCGTGTTTCAAGTTACTCTGCATGGTCATAAACTCAGCTAATAGAGCATCCTTTTGTCTAACAAGTGTTTCAAATATGAATTTCAAGTTAATGCCTGTTCTGATTCCTCCTTTGTCTAACACGTCAAGGGTCTTTTGAGCATCACTTCCTGCCAGAATTAAAGCTCCGCCAATCTCAACAATTCCTTTCATATGTGTGCTTGATTCCTGGAATGGACTTCCTTTGCCAGATTTATAGAGGGAAAGCACGCGCTCCACCTTCTCTTGCCTATCCCTCAGCTTCAACAAGTCAGAAAACGCTTCACGTTGCAAACGCTTCAATATCTCAACCTACAATTTTGTTACAAGAAAGACAATCCAGAACCAAGCTAAAACTAATACCAATTGCAAAGGGAACAACTTCAGGAAGACTATAATATGCAAGGAGTACGTAAAAGACCTACATATAAACATGTGCATTATATTTTCCTTATCAGGATAATTGTTTTTCAACTTTTGTGTATGAGATATTTTACTTATAAGTTGGCAAACACCACTTTCCATGAATATTTGTAAATTCTATTCCTTGTTGGAAATATTTTTTTCATACAGGAAATAGTCATCTAAGAGTATCCATGAAACCTTGCTTTCTGTCCTTGTATCCTAAAGACCTTTGAGAAGATCGTTAAGCAAAGTCTCAAAAAATCAGCAATGACATGACTTAAACTTTTGAATGAAACATATACTATAAATGAGAACAATTCTAAAACTGCTTTTAGATATGTCAGAAAGATACTCTATGAATTGAAGTCTGCAAAGCAATTCCTACAATAATGGTGCAGTTTGGTAAGTGCAAAAAGAGTTGCTTTTATCATGGATTATCTGGTTAAAGGCATGTCTTTGTCACATGTACATGCTACTTCGAACTTTTAACTTCCGTCAAAGTAGAAAAGGACTACACATTGCACATGGTAAACTACAAAGTTTTAGTCACTTTTAAGTTGAACGTTTACCAAACAACACATTCTTCTATGCAAACATTTCCACTGATACAAACTAACCAACGCAACCGTCCAGTGTATTCTTACTGATCATTAAACAGACCAACTTCCATGGGGTAGCTTAAAGTTCGTTCTTACTATACATTGTTTCAGATGTAAAGATAGGTAAGCCACCAACAATTGCCATCAAGATAATGTATTTATCTATATACTAGTCAGCTACCGATACAAAATCCTAGTTTTATATAGCTATGTCAACTCTTATCATAATTCAACAAGTTCTTCTTCTAGATCATAAAATTGAAGCCTCCTATTCCTAGGTTAAATCTTCCTGTTCAATCCTTCCATGTATCTTCAGTTTCTCTACATAGATGATCAACGATTACTTTACAATAACAAAATTAGGTAAACACATTCGATTAATTACTTAGCATGTAAGTTTGAGTACAAAAATCAAAGTACAAGAATGAACCAAAAATTTATGAAAGAAAAAACCAAGAAACAGAAAACGCATCGACCTAAACCTGCAGAGATTGAAAACTAACCGGACTGTCATTGCGTTTGCGGGAAAAGAAGGTGTCTTTAAGGAATCCGTCAGCAGATTTAGCAAGACCTTTAATTCCATCGACAATTGAGACGATGGGTTCCATTTGATCGAGAACGAAAACTGCTGCCCTTGCCTGTTCTTCTTTGTTATGTCTCCAAAAAGCCGAGGAAGAAAATTTAAAGCGTTCTTGGGACAAAAAGGGAGAGCAGTCATTCACTGTTTGGCGGGCGCGGCCCATAATAGTTTCTTAATGAGAAGCTTCTAGCCGTCTTCGAACACTACTGAGAAAGAAAAACTAGGCTTTCGTGTCCAAACGGTCCAGCCTATTTACTAAAGCCTAGTTGTTGGGCCCAGCCCATGATAATTATTTTTTATAAAGGATGTCAAACCACGTGAAACTCCAAGCGTGTGCGCTTCGGATGCGTTAATTAAGGATACGTTTAGCATTTCAATTTAGAGAAATATTTTTAAATGTTATATTTTTTAATAAAATTTTATATTTTAAAATTTTATTATTATTTATTTTTAAGTAAAAAAATAATGTGTTTTCGAAATAAAATAAGTTTTCTATTTATGAAAATATTTTTGTAAGCAGCACAGAGAATCCAACGCCTCATTCACACGTCTGATCAATCTTCCCGTCCATTCAGCATCAATCACGAGGCAGTTAAGTAGACAATTAAAAACCAAATATTTTCTCGCGCGCTCAACGCCGCCGTATGCGTGCAAGTAAGACATCCCATCTTCCAATTCGACAAATCGAACATTGCCACGTAGTACAAATTGGATATTGGTAGACCCAGTTTATTTTGTTTTCGTGGGACACGATGAAAATGTTTGGCGGCAATAACAAATTCAAAAACACAATCCCTCTCTTTATATTAATCTCTTTCTCTCTCTTTCGTTTCCCTCTTTCCCTTTTCCAGTACTCTCAATTTCATTTCTAGGGTTCCTGATGCTGCCGCGATCCTGAGGTATTGGTCTTCAATGTATCTACTTCTTTATATTTTATTTTGTAGTGATTCGTGATTTGTTATATAGATAATGAGTGTTATTTGGAAATTTTAGTTTAATCCGGTAGTTTTGGGAAGTTGTTACACTTTTTGTGGAATTAAACAGATCAGGAGTTGTTTATCGAGATTGACTAGCTTTACAGGAATTGAAGAGGATTAGGTTATTGTTTTCTATTGATTAGGTTTTCAGTGATTAAACAACACGTTGATGGACGGTTTGGAATTTTGAGAATAACTGCTACAGTTTGGAATGATTGATTAATTGGAAGGCTGTAGTTTTGGTTTGGTGAGAAGTGGAGGGGATTGCTTTCTCTGCTCAACTTGGATCAGATAGAGATTTTTTTATTGTTTGCAAAGGTTAAAACTTGGGACTTTTAGAAATCTGGAGTTTTTATAAGGTGAATGATATTCAAGAGTACTTTTTGTAGGTATTGACACGTAATAGTTAGCTATTTTTATGCAGTAATTATTCTAGTCGGTTTATAAATGTGTAACCTGTCTTGTTGCACAAGACATGCGATCCTAAACTAACTACTAATATTCTCTGGAGATCAAGCAAGCGTATGCTTATGGCGTTCTAAGAGGTAAACAGTTGGATGCATATGTTGATGTTCTTTTGATCACATTGAATAACTAGCACAAGTTAATATTACCCATCATCAATTTCTAAAGCCTGTGGTAGATTTACTTTCAGCTTTCTGTTGGTAACCAACGAATGTATTTTGTTTGAATTATAAGGTCCCTTTACACTCATGTCATAATAGCTTAACGACCTGAAAGCATGGGGTTAGACTCATCGTTGCTACTTGTTAGCAGAAGAAGTTATCTATGAACTCTACAGCTTCTATAGAGTAGACATACTGATTTAAACCTTAAGTGGACTCTGCACTTGACTCTCTTGATTCTTGAAGTTATGATATTATTTACATCTGATAATTTAGTATTTTAGTTTTAGAAGTAGTGCTAATAAGATTGATAGTACACACATATTCTGATGTGGAAATCTACCAAGTGTCACCTTGTGGTGACTGCAATTGCTTTAGCTGCATATATATTTAGTATTACAGGAAGGTGTGCAAGTTTGGTTATTCAGATGGGATTATTCATGGAGGAAAAGACCTGAAATTGTCTAAAACTTGACATGGGTGTGTTACAGTTAGGATTGGGCAATTGGTTTCTTGCAACCATGGGTATGGTTGTCATTGAAGATTTGGATTTGTTCTTAAAGGTGGGCATTCACATGTAAATTGAGCTTTGTTTTTGTTTCTTGCCATAAAGGGGAGTGGTACCAGTCTAGGTATCAGAAACTAGCTGTGTATGCTCATTTCTTCTCCTGGGAAGAACTACTTTGTTCCTTGTCTGCCACTGGTTCATAAACATGGAGTTGCACTTTTTTGTCATTTGTCTCACTGGTCAAATGACTAGGCATTAACTGAACTCCTTTGAGTATGCTTCTAAAAGCTATCCATTTTTTTCGAGAGATGGGTGGTTCCTAGGTAAATTTCTTGTAAATGATTATATATGTTTAAGCTGTAGACCCTATCCATTAGAATATTTGGAATACCTTTCGAACTTTCAATGAATCGTCATATGCATTATAGTTGATAAAAAGGTCCTACACTTGCAGGGAAGAGATGTTTTAATTTATTGAGAGCTTGATACATGAGCCCAAAAAGGATGACTTCCAAGCTAAAGAAGCACGTGAAGAATGCTAAGAGTAAATGCCTGAAGCCTACTACACTTTCTCAGCCTCGATATACCAGAGCCACAGCTAGATATTGCACTGACATAGGCAAGAAGAGAGTTGTACTGGAGAAGGCAAAGGCAAGCATGGAATTGTTGCCGGAAGCTGGTGTCATTGATAATATGCCTATTAATTCTCCCATCAGGCCCACGAATGAAGCTAAGCTTGGACCACCCATCACACCTAAAAGTCTAGAAGATTTTGTTCCTCATTCAGAATCTATCCTTGAATCTCTGCCCATGGAACTACTGGTATGCAATTCTCCATATGTATGAATTTCACATGACTTTGATATAATAGAAAAGTGTGGTCCTCACTTCTGGTTTGTTTTTCTTGTTCTAAGGTTAAAATCATGTGTCATTTGCATCATGATCAATTAAGAGCAGTCTTTCATGTTTCACAGCGGATCCGCAGAGCTGTAAGTACTCTGTTTTGATTGTTTCCTGTACTTTGTAATTACACCCCTTTAGTATCATATGAACATGTTGTGTGTCCATCAGATGGTTTGACTATATTTATATTAGTAAATACATTTTTGGCTAGTGTTTTTAAACCTTTACAGGGTAAGTTCCTTCTTTCAATGCAGAAAGTTTGTAAAATAATGCGCTCTTAAACCATCTAATATTCCATCTGTTAAGTGTCATGTTGTGACTCTTCCATTCGGATGGGCAGTTTCTGTATCCTTTCAAGAACACAGCAAGGAATGAAACTTCTGCCTTTGCTATTTTCTTGAGATAGCTATATGTTTGAAAACGCCTTTGCTATCAACCACATTTCTTCTTTATGTACTAGTTTCAAGTTTGACTTTGTTGTATAATTGCTTCGAGTGTTTGTTGATTGTGCTTTTTTGGGTAGCGTTGATCTGGTCTGATTTGTCGACCACAGCTTGTTTGAAAAGGCCCTTATTGATGTAGTTTTTGGGTATGGTTAGCTTTTTATTATATTTATGTGGGGTGCTGATGCTAATCTAAGGTTTCTAGAAATTTATTGCATACTTATTGTTTTACCTTCCGATAATGATCTGTGTACAAGGGCTCTGCTTGCTTCCCTTAAGCAGTTCTCTTCAATATGTCAGTGCTTCTGATAGTTGAAATTTACATGACTTCCCATGATGATGTAATGTTAAGTGCTATGTTATTCTTTTGTTTCAGCAATCCTCTCCATTCTTCTCACCATTACTTCAATCAAGCTGTCTTGTTCTATAGGTCATTCAAGCAAGGAGGTCTTATTTTGATTACACCACTCCAGACCGTTCTCGGCAAGAAATGCTGCAAATGACGACACCCCAATTGAAAGAACACTGGCCTTTCATGAGGTTTCCTTCATGTACATGTGCGTATTGTTCTTCTATGGTTTACTTCAAGATTTTTATCCTCTTCCTTTTTTTATCTAATCAATTCAGCAAAAGGGATGGAAAACTTATAAGGTGCTCAATTCCTCATACACCCAATGCCCCAAGACACGGGCCTCGTCCTCCTCGCCTCCATCTTATTGACATGAATCAGGTTGCGGCTGTTTTATTCCAGGAGTCTGCAATGCCATTAAGATGCAATTTGACTCCAAGCTTGACAAGGCCATTTTTCAAGTCAGTCAACTCCAATAGAGTTCTCTTCTATGAAGAAGAGTTATGCCAAGCAGTTTCCAAGAACAAGCTCCGATGAAAACTTCCTTAGTCATCATATCCCTTCTTGTAAATGCATTTAGTATATCTCGCAAGTAGGCTGTCTAGAATGCAGATTTGTACCTCACAAAAGCTGCATTATTTAGTAAGTAAACCCCAGTAGCTTGCATCTTGAACATAATTTTTGAGCTTATATAAGTGTACCTCTGACCTTACCTTGTATAAGGTATTTGTACAGTTTAGTATTTTAAAGCTGGTAGTAGTGGTCTCTATATGAAGATAAGCAAGCTTTGTATATATAAGGATATGTATTTGACAGCTGCTATTATATGTTTGAAATCTAGTGTACTTTGTAGAGAGATTTTGCTCTTTGGAGTCTTGGTTGGATTTTAGTGTTGGTTCGTCTTTCGGAAGTTTAAGTTGCTACGTACTGGTTGGTGCTTACTGCTTAGTTCCATATATTTCCTTTGGGTTTTAGTTTCTTTACCAAAAAGGCATTCATTTCCTTTCCTAAGTAGGGCATACACCCCAAGTTCTCAATCGTTAGTAGCTGGTGATTTGGTTTAGGGTTTGTTTTAATGGCGATGAAATTAAGTTTTATAAAAAAAAATTCGATAAAAAAATAAATTTTGGATGAAGTTTGATAAATATAAGATCAGTATAGAAGGAAAAGTAAAGTTTACGGTGGTATTGAAATATGGAGAGCGATCCGAATTCAAAATATGCAGGAAGTTCGGTGATATTTAAAGCACGCTCTAGGGGCGTAGGATTAATAAGGTTCCATCCCGTTCTCACCACAACCTGTTCTTACAGTCGCGTGATAGTTATCGTCAAAACAAGATCAATTAACTCTTTCACGTTGACCTTTGGAGTACCTAAAAATATTTTCAGATCACCAAACACAGAACATCACTATCTCAGCTTGTCCCAAACATTTCAACTCATCCTTCCAAAATAAAACGAGAAAATCCTCTGACGAATTTCCGCTGTTTCTCTCTTTTTCTTTCTTCTTTCCTGCAATGTCGAGGAGTCCGTCCCTCTCTAGATCGCTCTTTCTCTCTCCTTCCTTCTTCAGCACCACCGGCGCACAACAGCACCGCCTTCCCAATCTCCACTCCTTCAGATCTCCTTTCAACTCTCCGTCTCCTCCTGCCCTCTCCTTCCAACACCTTCAAAGAAGAATTTGGTCTCCTTCTCTTCGCTGCTGTTGTAGCACAGCTGACAGTTTCAAGACAGCGTTCTCCGGGGTGGAGATTACCGCAACTCGCCAACAGTCTCAATTCCGTGGTTTTCCTGTAGTAAGAATATTTTTTCTCCTTGATCTGCTTTCTTTTATATATAAATTTTTGAGTCGTATGAATTTTGTCTGTGCGCTGATTTGAGTTTTTGTGAAAGATTACTTTTTTTCCCCCATGGTTTAGTACATGAAAGGAGAAATGTGCTCCTATAAAAGGAGATATCTCTTAGCTTTTCTTTTTTATTTGGTTCTCGTTCATGAGCATAAGTAGCAGGTGTATAAATTGTATTGGACTTTATTTGGGTTTTTCTTTTCCAGTGTTCTGCATCAATCAAGAAAATTGATGTACTATGCCTTTAGCAATGTTCATACCAATTTTGTAGATTTTTTGCTTTTCTTAGTCTTCTGAAAGCCTGTAGAGTAAATATTGCTTTTGTTATCATGTACAGATAACACAAGCTGCAGTCCTTGTAGTTTTATCGGTAGTAATAGTAACTGTGATCCAGCCTGCGTTCAGTCCGGTTGCTTATGCATATGCAGAAGCTGCTTCCAGCAGTGGTGGAAATGTTATAAACAATGAATTACTTAGTAGTGCCTGGACTGGCTTTCTTGCCGGTTGGTTACATACACTTTCAGGCCCAGATCATCTCGCTGCTTTGGCTCCTTTGTCTATCGGGAGATCGAGACTAGAAAGTGCTGCGGTAGGAGCCATTTGGGGCTGTGGGCATGATGCAGGCCAGGTGCTTCTTGGATTGTTCTTTTTGCTTTTCAAAGATCAACTACATATAGAGATCATCAAAACATGGGGGACAACAGCTCTGGGCCTTACCCTACTTACTATAGGAGCAATGGGACTAAGGGAGGCTTCTGAACTAGCTGCCAAATGTACAGACCTGGGAAATGGAGGCCACCATTCAAGCGTTATTGAGCCTGCAGATGCTTTCCCCTTAGTGAAGAAAAGAATTGGATTTGGGACATTTGTGACTGGGATTGTGCATGGTCTGCAGCCAGATGCACTCATGATAGTCTTGCCAGCACTTGCTCTTCCTTCCCGAAGTGCAGGGGCAGCTTTTCTTGGAATGTTCTTACTGGGTACGGTGTTCGCAATGGGGAGTTATACAGTATTTATAAGTTCATGCAGTCATGCCTTGAAATATAAAGTTCCAAGGGTCACTGAGAAATTGACTTTGGCTTCTTCCTTACTTGCTATTTGCTTGGGATTAGGCATTCTTATTAGTCTGTTCTTAGGTTTTAGCCTGTATTGATATACAGATTTCATAAAGCTATTTACAGTAAAAGTTCTACCAAGTTTTCAGAACACGGTTTTGTCCAATCAGAACTTACTCTCATTTATTGCAGTATATATCATTCTGTTCATTGCTGGAAGTACCCATATTCTTAAGCAATATTCTGATTAGGTGGATGTGAAGTAGCAGGTACTTTTTGTGCAATTTTATTATATATCTTTTCCACATAATTTACTGTGTGCTTTTAATCTAATTATTACATGAAAATGGAAACACTTAATTTTAATGGCATTTAGTAAGTTATACTTTGGGCGGTATTAAGCACGGGAATTAGGGTGCTAGTGACACATAAGCTTTATAAGGAAATGACTGATGATGGCTTCCATAGATGCATTATGGTATTCATGTGGGTACCATGTGGCCTCCAAGCAAACACCTTGCTTCGTTAAATGACAAAGCCATGGTTTTGGTAGATTCCCCTGTAGAAGAGAGAATATGAAATACAATGTTTGCTAAAATTTCGAAAATGTGGATTGGTGCTCCTCCAAAGAAGAGAAGATCTAATAGACCAGGGCAGGAGAAGCTACCAAATTGAGATTCTCCTCTTCATGTTTTAAAGGTCTCTTTTTCCAAGTCCATTTTCCATACTCATTCCAACGTGGAGTATAAGCTTGTAAAATCATGCCATTGCAAGACATTGTGGGTCAAGTTGACTCTTAGCTTAATGCACTTAATCTTTTCCTGTTAATGCCATAATGACAAGTGGAACTTATAAACAGCGAGGTGAGGAACTTAGCTACACGGCTAAAAGGCATGTGACTAGTAATAAGAATGTTAGTTGGCAATAACTTCAATCAGTGAAAATTAGTAATTTCCAACCATCGGAAAATCTTCACGCATCTTCAAAAGTTGATAGTTTGGGTTCTCTGATTCACCGACTTTTCCTTGATGTTATTCTAACTTCATATAAGAGTTTCTCTTATTATTAGGGTATAGTGAGATCTACGCCAATACACATTATCTGTTTGCATTGAGATTAATACATCTGTTTTCTGTATGCTGGTCCATTAATTTAGTGAAAACGACAAGAAGATTGCAGAAATGTCCTACAAAATCTTTTGATCCTGATGGCTGAAGGCCAAAGATGTGCCTTGCCAGAAGGTATATTTCCTAAGAGGGAAATTATTGATCTTTTTCAACATCTCATGTTGACTACAGATGACTATGTAGTTGTTGCCATAGCTACTACTCTAAGTTGACTCTTATTCTATCATTTAAAGAGGAAGCTTATGTTTGTGCATGCACTTGTGTGGAACATTTAATTTGGAAAACTTCAGTGAAGTTTACCTAAAAGAGATACAGGAACTGAACCATGCTTAGGTACAACTTATTAGTAATTTTACAACTGACTGTCATGTATAAGGTTTCTACACAGAGCTTTGCAGATCATCTTTAGGTAGATTCAATATGAACCTGCTACATTCTGATATGTCGACATTTATCAATTGCATGACTGCACTATGACATGCAGAATTCTGTCAGTTGACATATAAAAATATAAGAGTTATTATAATATGCACCTCTGGTATGATTGAATTTGGTCACTGACTTAGAGTTCCAATTACTTGACCTGAAGACAGCACCTTAGTAATTATTGCCCTTGGAATCTTATGATAGTGTTAATGAACCATAGCGATAAAAAAAACTCTGATTTAAGTACTATATACTTTTTTCTGTGGGGTGCTAGCTATCCCAAAAGACATACTTAGATAAATCTTCGCACACAGGGCTTGTTATGCTGTTACATGCGACTGCAACTTCAAACAATCTGGTTCCACAGCACCTTCTGTGACCTCTTCAAAACCTAAGGTGACAGATTTTAAGTTAGGGCCACAAAGTAGAACCGTGTGAAAGTTGTAAGTTCAAAAGAATTTTTTCCATGCTGGAAGTGTTACTTTCTATCAACACAACCATAATGCGTTACCATATTTGAAGGAGTGCTGGATTAGATCAAGCAAAGGACTATGTATGTTCATAGAAACCATTGAAGATGCTGGTAGCGTGTTATTTAGATTCTAAAATCTCATGGATAGTTTGAGTTTAACATACTTGCTACTTGATTATAACAAGATACACAAACTCTTTCTATTCCTCCTGCAAGAGTTCTTGTGATGGCACCCAATCGGAGGGACTCCTACACTCCAATTATCCATGCCTCTCAATGGTATAGTTCCAGAGGAGTTCAGAGATGTGTCTTTCAAAATTTTGAAAATCGTTAAATATCAAGTTATAACAGTAACAAAGTATGCTATTATCTTATCTATTTTTTTGCTCTGCTTGCACACAGGATATCTTAGATGTTATTTGGGGGATCATGGCTGCTGCATATCTTGATTACAAGGGAGTAGGAATCTTGCTTTTTTCCATTTAAAACTTTAGTAAGCATAATGATGAACAATATGAAAGCAAAATGAGAAATCCAACGTGGATCAAGGACACATTTCTTTTATAACGTTATCCTGAACTGGGAAGGGCTTCTCTTATTTGGTTCACTTTGTTTTATGTTATTAGAAGGCACAATGATCTTCCTTTTGAGCAACCAATCTCATACACATGTCTAGAATGCTTAGATGCTCATGTCTGCTTCACGAATGAATTAAATTTAGTAATTATTGTCATAAGTAATGGTTATGATTTGTATGACATTCTATTTGAAAGATATATGTAGGATTATGATTGTTAGGCAAGGTATGAGCGAGTAATTTCACCAATTAGGATGGAGTTACAGAATATGACAGCATTTGCTTTTCCAAGGTGAGCATGTAAGTCATTTTGATCTTTAGAAATGCATTGTAGTCCCTGTTTTCTTTCAATCTGGAATTTTTATTTAGTTTGCTTCATATGTCTATATATCATCTCTTTATGTGTATTTTGCATGTGTGCCCATGATAGGAGCATAGATTCTTCTAGAAATTTGGTTTTACTTTTGCATAAGGTTTTCTGAAGGGGAGGTGATGTCAGTACATGTAGATGAAAGTGGTTCTAGCTATAATGTGGCTTATGCTACTGCAGTTGTTTTCTTTCTTTTTCCCTTAAGGTGAAAGTGAGTTATCTAGAAACAATGAAGAGTCTCCATATGTCTGGGTAGTTCGAAAATTCATGCAAATGAATATAGAGTACTTCAAAAATGTCATGGTGTGTGCCACCACAAAATTGACATAGGAAGGAAGACCGAACTCTACACTCCTGAACATGAGTAAAGTAAGTATTTGCTATATCATCTGTGCCCTTAACTATTATAAATAGGCTTTTAGACATGATTCTGGAAGCTCTTTTGTTCCTGCTATCTTTTTCAGCTTCTCTTTGTACTCCTAGAACAATTTAAGTTGATCGTCCAATGATATAGGTAAGTGGAAGAGCAGTATGGTCAGCTTTTGGACCTTCTCATTTTACCACTAACTGTGATGTGAATATCCAAAGCCCCTTGAAGCAAAGTATACCCCAGCGAAAAGTTCATTGGCTTCTAAATCTGTTCCAAGATGAGCTGGGAAGTATACCTTATTCTAGAAGCTGGAAAGTGAGAGGATTAGCGTGTCATGTGACAGCAAATTATTAAGCTATCATATAGCTCCTCCTTTTATCAGGTAAGCTACACTGTATTTACCGGACTGGGATTAGGCCAAATTCTGGAACTAGAAATGCTAATTAGAGCCATCCATAGACCAGTTGCTTATGTAGGATAGTGTGTGATATATAGCAAGTTACATATAGATTATAGTTGTGTTGGATCTAGGTTAACCATATATGTCAGTGCAAGTATGTTCTAGTTCCTCTGGGAAAGATACAGATAGATGATAACTAATAGTTAGCCTATAAGTCTACTAGTTAACAAGTTAGATACGTAGTAGTGTTCAATACAACATGACCTTGCACGTTCATAAATTGCATAGGAACCAGAGCTCTGGGATTGAATTGCTGAAGCGGCTGTTTGAGAATTTGTGCTTCAGAAAATTCTAGGATCTGGCCATTTACTCTTACCAAAAATCTAAATCAACATTTCATAATAGAGTTGGAACAAAATCATATTTGGGATTGTTTGAACAAAAGGATACGTTGCTATGCGCTTCCTGGATATCATGGTTACGAATCTTTTTCATATCAAACTAGCTTTTCTTATTTTTTCAGAATGAACATGAATATACATGTAACAACTTAGCAGCTTGATGTCAATGCATGTAATATGAGAAATTGTTTTCTGAAGTTACGTCCAATTTTGTCTGCAGATGCTGCAGTTTTTCAATCAGGTGTTGGAATCTTTATTCATACCTATGAGATCGGAGGGGATCTTGCCATTGCTGAACTCTCTGTTGCCTTATGCTCTTCAAAGTCTTTGCCGTAAGGTGGGAAATTGCACTTTCCAAAGTCTCAATGACCTCGTTATTGCCAGGATCCACAATTGAGTCCCCAAAAACTATGAGGGCTGGGACTCAGGAAGATGTTTGATTAGAAGCTTGCCAGCTGCAATTGAGAAGAGAAACGGACGAAAATTTCTAGGAAAAGTATGAAAATGTGAGGCATGCTTGTTGGATAATATCTCATCTCTTACTATGTTGTCTCTGCTACAAACAACAATGTATGCATGGCTCTTAGCCTGTTGCAGATTGATGGTATTAAAGGAGCTCATATTACTGTGGCTTTAGAGGTCTAACTAACTGAAATAAAGTATATGTTTCTTTTCTTGGAAGAAGAAATTCAGAAGCTTGGTAAGATTAAGTGTTTCGATAATTATAAGCAGCATGGTTGGTTTGTTTAGGTTCTGTTCCTGACTTCTATTTTAATTTGAGGGAAATTTGGTGGAAGGAGATTAAGTAGGAAAGTTGAATTTGAAGTTGCATGTATTCATAGAAGCCTGATTGCTTTGTATCTCCAATTGTTTGAGCTCAATAAAAGAATATTGCAGTTGGTTAATGCTTGTAATCTTGCTCCTTAAAGCTTGATTATGGGATTTGAAAAAAAAATAGCTTCAACAGCTACTGGCAGAGTCAAGTTCAAGTCGAGTTTAAGAGGTGGAGGAAAAAGAAACTATAGTAAGAAAGAAGTGAACAGTTTACCGACCAAGTCAGACAGAACTTGCCATTGCTGCACCTCCCAGTGGGCACTTTTCCTGCGAGATCCAACCCATAGATTGGTAAGTTACACTTGGCTAAAGTGTTCATGTTGCCAGTATCAAATATAGAGTGCCAATAACAACAGGAACTTTTTGTTGGACTTTGAACGATTGACACACTTGATGCGTGATAAGTGTTTAGATGAAGAACGTGAATCACCTTGGGGGAAGATCGTTAAGTTCAAGGACGAGTGAATTAGTGTCACATTGTATAGATAAGAAAAGAACTGACTAATATATTAAAATTTCCATAACATATTGGTTTAAATTTTTTGATAGGATTGGTTTTTCTAATGCATGAATCGGATCTTTTTGGTGCCCTGTCTTGATTAATTTCTTTAGTATTGTATCTTTCCAATAAAATCATCAGAACTGATAGTTTGACTGAGAGTTTGATACATTTGGTAGCTCTTGCTAACAATAGGTAAGTAAGTTAAGAGTAATGTGAATCACATACGTTTTTACATGGTGAGTGAAAATTTGGAGGCTAACTCTTTGTTGCATAAAACAGTACACAGATGAGACGAAGACATATGTTATAACTGTAATGATAATGCAACGAGTAGGTTAGAACAAGGCGAGTCACCAGCTTCTGCATATTGCAAGAATTTAGAGCAACTTGGGCTTTAAAAGCTATTTCTTTGTTTACTGCAGCAGTGCTCGGAGTCAAGTTTGGTTAAAGTTTTGATCGATCGATATACTTTAGTGCATGATATAATATTCAGATGATGAGAAATAATATGAGTGACTCACCCTTAACCAGAAAATTATTGGGTTCAAAGGTGAGTGGATTAGACTCACGTTAAATAAAAAGATATTAATAAACTATAGAGTCATAGTATAGTGGTTTAAATTCTGAATTGGATTGAACTTTTTAGTATATGGCCAACTCTTCACATGCATTATTTTGGTAAGGTTTTTTTGGTGTTGTGTATCTCCAACACCTTTAGCATTGTCCCTTTACCAGCATTAGCAGCAGCAACAATGCCAGTGATGACAACAAGAAGACTGGTGATGAACAAGGTCATCTTGTTCAGTTTCATTGCTGCTGTTGCTGATACTGTTGTTGTTTTTGTCCACGAACAATCAATCCTTTTATAGAGATCACTAGAAAAGGAACACAAATGGTTCGGTTTGTGAAATTAATGCGTTGACTGGTTACTAGAGAGAAGCTATTGAATGAAAGAAACAGGATATGCTTTAAGCTTGTTAGTGGAAGTAGTTGTACGGTAATATAACATCTCTAAATACATTAAGGTGTCAGTGGAATCAGTTGATGTACGGCCCCTGTTCTTTGAAGATTATAACTTACTGACTGATTGATTTCCAGTGGGCGATGGTGGGGTGCGGAAGTTGTTTTGCCTTATGTCAAGAGACTTATGTATCTCCTGAAAAGATCATCAACTAAGATTTTGTATGTCCTCTCTGTTGGGTGGTAACTGTCCCAGAAAACATACTTGCTATCATCTGCACAGGCTTTCGATGTCACGCTGTTGCACAACACTGAAACCTCTAGCTTCCCACTTCCGCAACATCCTTTGGTTGAAACATCGAATCCTACATATAAAAATTTCAGTATTACAATTTGCCATAGATGATGTTTAAGCATTTTGCAAGTAGAAGTTTGGCAAGACAACTACAAATGCTAAAGAACTAATGGCGGTTTTTGACCTATATGATTTAGGCAGGACTTACCATAAACAGAGGGCCGCTCGATGATATCGAGCAACTTCGAATATATATCGAGAAAAATAACCGTTAAGCCTTTTAAAGGTCCATTCTTGAGCCTATCGAGTTCCTTTGCCATCTTAGAGTTGAACAATTCTGCAGCTTGGTTGCGAGTAGGATCACAATCTCTTTCAATACCTCCGGCAACTGTTCTCTGCAATGGCAGGCATCCTATAGGTGGAAGACCCAAGAATCCAATTTTCTTTGCCCCTGATTCGCTTAATTTCTGAAGTTAATATCGAACAACAATGTCATCATTTGTTCATGAACTTATTTTTGCAAGGAAACCTGTAAAAGCTTTTTACCATAACAAAGTTTGAAGCTGAAGAAATCAACATGTTCACATAGGTAGGGACATCATAGTGCAGCTTCCTGAATGGAGTAATGAAGTAAGTATTGAGGAGATCATCAGAGCCACAACCGATGATATACAGACTGTCAGTGACAATGCTCTCAGCCTGCTCCACCCCTGCCACTGCTCTCAGCTTCTTCTTGTACTCTTCGAACAAGTTCAACTGATCTGTCATGGATATCACAGACTGGAGAAGCAACTTGATCTTGTTGTTAGAACCGTTAGAGATTATTTTATTTGCATTGTAAAAAATTGCAATATCAAGAATATAATTACCACGACTTTGGGGGTGAGAGGATCGAAGCCACTTGCTCCAGATGCAAAGCAAACTCCCGTGCGCAGGTCTTCTGGGGAGAGAACGGCGCCAACATAAGGAGGTAAGTACTCCTTTATGCCCAGACCAGAAACTGCTAAAAAATTTAATAAGATTTAGATCAATGCGACTTTGTCTTAATCTCTTACAATACATGCATTTATGTATTGCATTTTGAAACAACTGGAATAAAATGAGAGTAAACTAGATGCAGTGTGTTTTTATGAGCACATTCTACTTTGCATAGACTGCAGGGTCGCCCTAAGGATGACAACGTGTTTTGGAAATTAACTTCACCTCAAGTTCAAAAGGTTGGAGGGAAACTAGTAAAAGCTACTACAAGAAGGAAGAGGTAAGCAGTTTACCTATCAAGTCTGAGGGAACTTTGCCGTTGCTGAATCTTCCAGTAGCCATTTTGCCAGGAAAATCCAATCCGTAGGGCGGGAAGTTGCACTTGACTATAGTCTTGATGTGGTTGTTGTTACCAGTGTCAAATATAGAGTCTCCAAAGATGTAGACAGCAGGAACCTTTGGCATTGTCCCGTTGCCAGTATCAGCAGCAGCAGCAATGTCACTGACGACAGCAGCAACAACAAGACTGATAAATAAAGAGGTGTTCATTCTTTGCTCCATTGCTTGCGTTTGGTAGCTGATATTGTTGTTCTGTGTTCACCAGCAACAACAATCATTTTATAATGATCAGGAGAGAAGAAGAAGAAGAAGAAGTGATTGGGTTCCTGAAATTAATGCAATGAAGCACTGATGGTATGGTTATGCTGGTTAATGGAAGTAGTTGATCCAACAAATGTGTAGACAGCATGAAATTCATGGATTTGCAATTATCTATGTCACAGAGTGGAATATATTTCCAACTTCCCAACTAGAATAAAAATATGAAAAAGAAGAATTTACAGAGCATGTAAAGGTTCGCTTTAGATAGTTGTAAAGCTAATTTGCATCCCTCTTTAAGAAAATATATATTACCTAACTATAGATTTAAAGTTGACACACGTCTCCGGGAAACCTCCAGGTGCTAAGGTTTGGCATTGCGGGTTTCTCAATTTTATTTCAACTTTTTTTTCAAATTATTTCTAAAATTTTAGAATGTATAAATAAATTATGTCATAAAATATTTAAATTAAATACAAAATAAACTTATATTTTGAAAAGTTTAAAAATGAATTTATTTTTAAATTTTTTTAGTTTTAAGCAATTTCAATAATTCATAATCTCCTATACTGGAGAGATGTAAATTAACTTTACATCATTTTTATATATCTATTTTATATGTCGAAAAAGTTTAGAACAACTCATAGAGAGCATGATTGCTTGTTTGTAAAGTTCATACGAAAATTTGTTCCTTTTCACTGAAATGACTTATGATTCATTAATTTCTGTTACAGACTACCTAGAAAAATAACATGAATCATGACAAGCAAAAAAACTTTGTGAAAGTACTCAGCGTTTAGTGAAGCGTTTTTCAAAAATAGTTTTTTTAATTTTTAATTATATATTTTTAAATATATATTTAAAAATTTTAAAAAATATAAAAATATTTTACGTAATAAAATTTTATTATTATTATTATTATTATGTAAAAAATAAAAACATTTTTCGTTCTACAAAAATTCTATCTCCGAAGAACTCTCCGATATTCCTAACAGGAGTAATTTTAGTGGCATATTTATTCCTATCAAAATTTATATTGAATTTCGTTTCAAGTATTTAAAATGCTACTTCAAATTTCAATTCCATTAAACTTTACTTTTCAATGTACTCTAATTATACGAAACTCACTTCTGAGAAATATAAATATGTTTTTAAATTGAAAATAAGATTTTTTATTAAAAAATTGTTTTTTAGCTTTTTTCTTTATAATAATTTAGTTTTAATAAATTCAGAAATTCACTCCAAATAAAAGGATGGTACAGTTATTGTCACTGTGAGTACATGAGAATATAAGTTGCAGTTGAAAACTTTGTGCCGATGATAAATAGGTTGCTATTAATTGCTATACTTTAGAACAGCAGAGCAATAAGGTTTTCTAGCAAACAAAGGGAATGAGATCAACGTTATAATAAGAATCACGATATTATTTTCGTCAACTCTGAAAAAGATTATTTATGCATGAAACTAAACTTTTTTATCTAACAAGAAAATAATAAATTCGGAATTAAGAACTTTTTAAATCAAATCATTCATCACAAATGCTGCATGCAAGTCAAAGTGTCAGACTCTATAGCCACTGCTTAGGACGTCTCTCAAATACATATAACTAAGTTTCACCTAATTAAAAAATAAAAAATTGAGTTTATTGAAAAATAGGTTGAAAAAAAAAGCTCTATTTTTTATATTTCAATTATTTTTAAAAATAAATTAGTAATTAAAAATTAAACTGTATTAGAAGATGTACAAATAAAAAAATTAAAACTAAAATTTTGTATATGAACTGAAATTTTTAATTTTTTACGTAAATAAAATATATAAACTTTTTAAAACTTTAATATTGACAGAAAAAATTAAAATTTTGAACGATTAAAAAACGTCCTTAATTATGTTATTATTGTCTTATTAGTTAAGTGTTATGTTTATATATGTTAGGAATTATTATAAAAGTTTTATGTTTGATATGTTAACATAAATGTAGCATTTTTTTATGCAACATCATTTTTAATATTGTAATTATTATTTTTTTTATAAAGCCCGTCTCTACTTACTATATAATATATATATGAAATAAATTAATATTCACATATAACATATATAATAACCTAATCGATCCTCTTTAATAATACAATATTTAATTATTATCATTGTATTAATAAATATAATTACAATAAAGACTTCAACTTTTTTCTTTGCTCTTTCTTTGAAGCAAAAAACATTCACGTTTGTTTTTTTTACATTTGCATTAAAAACAATCATGCTATGTAGCCATTTTAATTAAGTAGAATTTGTTGCCAAATTGGATTTAGTCTTTTGAGGCCCAAAATCATTTGGATAGAGTCCAATAAAAGTAACTAAAAGATTTGTTTTATGTTGGTTTCAGTAATGAAGTTGTCATGGATCTTCTTATTACAATGATCAATGCATGGCTTAAGAAAGTGGAGGAAAAAGGCAAGCAAACTTTTGTTCATTACTTTGTTGTTGTTAGTAAAATGGTTGGCAATGGTTTTAAGTTTCATAGAACCAATCATTGTAAAATGGTCGTAAGGTCATAAAGTCATTGTAAAATGGTCCTAAAGTTATTATGTAGTAATATCGTAATTTGGTCATAAAGACCTCAACTAGTGGTAGGTCGTAAAATGATTGTAACATCGTCGTAGATATGATATAATTTGGTAGTAATTCTGTCTTAATTTAATCGGTAAAGTTGTCATTGGTTATAATTCATCGTAGTTTGGTCATAATGTACTTTAGTCGCAGCGTAGTTCGTGAGGTTGCTTGTTTGATTGATTAATGTACGCTAAATATTTTGCAAGCTTTGACGCTCAGGAGATATTTATAAAATAAATTTTTTTTAAAATAAAAATTAATTTTATTTTTTAAAAAATAAGATTTATTTTTTTATTTTAAAAAATAAGATTTATTTTTTTATTTAGAAAAATAATTATAATATATAAAAAAAATTTTCACTTTTTAAATTTTTAAATAAATTTTTTAAATACTTATAAATTATGAATTAAAAAATATAAAATAACAATAAAAATAGAGCACTTAAAAATGCAATTTCAAACACATCTTTAAAGAAACAAATTGCCATACAAATGACAAATGAAGATGATATTCTATTCAAATTTAAATAGGTTTTTAATATTATCCGAAAAATACCGTTCAAAATCAAACGTTTTGCCGCAACTTAAAAAATTTTAAATAATAATATTTTATTATTATTCATTTTTATTAAAAAATAAATTTTTTAAAATATAATAAATATTTTTTGTTAAAAAAATTTATTTTAAAAACATTCTTAAATACCCCTGAGATTCCAGAGCTTGTTCCTGATGTTGTTGAGCTTGACTTGATTCACTTGTTCCCAGCTGATTCCACCGGGGAGAAAGTTACTACCACCGTCACCGGTGACAAAACAAGTTCAACACTTGCTCCATCATGTGAAATTTAACTACCTCTTTTCTGTGCTACCAGTCTTTCGTACTGCATGCCAAAAGATAACTTTTCAACTTTTTTTCATTTTATATTTTTTAATATATATTTTATAAATATTTAAAAATTTTATTTAAAAATTTAGATAGTATAAAAAAATTTTACGTAATGAGATCTTTTTATTACGTATTTTAATTATTTTTTTAGAAGTAAAAAAAATATAGCTTCGTTTTTAAAAAATATATATTTTTTATTTCAGAAAAATTTTATTTTATAAACAATTCCAAACGAATCCTAGATCACTTGCGGTACTTCTTTTCATGCCACTTTTCTTTAAGCCATGTTTCAAATATCCATAATTGAGTCTCATAAAAATAAAAAATAAGAAATAAAGTTTTTTAAAAAATAAACTGGAAGTAAAGTTTAGTATTTGTATTTCAATTTTAAAAAATATGTTGAAAATTGAAATATATAATTATATTAAAAAATATGCAAATAAAAAAGTTAGAATTTAAATTTCGCATATAAAAATAGAGTTCTGAAGTTCTTATATAATCGAAACATACGAACCATTCAGAATTCAAAATCTTACGAAAAAAAAATACAGTTACGAATATATGAAACATGCCCATATCGGCGGGGGCGGATGTTTGTTGGTTGGTTTGTAGATGGCACATGAACCTCTCAAGAATTTTATGAACTTTTCTGAAGTATTTCTCTGCTTATGATCAATTATTTTGTAGACAACAATTTTTGTTTAACTACTTCTATCATGTTTTGATTGAGGTTGAATATCAGTTATTATTTTAAAGCTTAATAACAATGCATTAATTTGTTGCTTTTTATTTTGATTATGGGGAAAGTTTGGCTTAGCTTATTAATTCTTTTTATAAGAAACTTCAACTTATTTTTAAAAAATTTAGAATTTTTTTAATTTAAAATAGGTTTTATTATAATCATTTTCCTACTAGCTTTGTTTATACAAATTGAAGTAAAAAGTTTCTTACTTTTCAATAAATAAGCATTACCTGATGAATTCAATTTGCTACTAATGTGGTATTTTAAAGTTTTTTTTAACTCATTTTAATTCTAAGTTTTTATATTATATTTTTTAATAAATTTGTATAATGTTTTATAAAATTTATTTAAATTTTAAAAAATAAAAATTTACATAAAATATTATTATTATTATTTATGTTTATGTTTTTAAAAAAGTATATAGTTTAGTTAAAACAATTTTTAAAAAAATATCTAGAAATTTTTTATAACTATTTCTAAACATATTTAAATAGATTTTTCATAAAAAATACTTCAAAATTATTAATTACTATTTGAAATAAACAAATATTCAAAAATGAGTTCTGAAGTGTTGAGAAAGTTGTGATGATAACCTTTTTTTTGTCAAGGTGATAGAGAATTACCGTAACTCATTTATGAGAATTCACATTTGACATTTACATAACTTGAATAGCAAAACTCATTCTATTGACTTTTGAAAATACGCCAAAGTGAAGAAGCACAACGTGTTCATTTTGATTGTGCTTATTTAGAAAATAAGTCATTTATAAGTTTGAAATAATAATTTTTATATGTTTTAGTACTTTTTTTTTTGCTTATGGTAATTATTTGAAATAACTATGCTTATTATATTTACGTTTCTTACGAATTTAAAATCTCGCTATTCATAAATAAATAATTGATTACTTATTTATTATTTAAGTAGATAGTTTATTTTACATATTTAAAATTGATTATAAAACTACAGTTATTAGAGTATTAATAATTATATTTCAGATCTATTAATGATAAAATACATTATTGAATACTTATATTTATAAAATAATTATTAATTTTAAATAAAAGTAAACATACTCTAAAGACATGTATGTGCCTAACAGTTGGCTTGACGGTCGGCCCATTAAGGAAGCCCATTATCTTTCAGTGGATAAAGAAACTTATAGAAACAAAAAAAATAATGTGGTTGCAAATCCACGCCATAGAGATCGCTCGAAACTTCTGCTCAGAAAACTTGGTCCACGTGCTTATGCACTACATTGCTTGCCGACCGGGTTCTCTTTACTGCTGCTTGTTTGACACGTTGCATAACGTAGACAGGAATATTCAAAATCTCCACTTTAATTATATTTAAACACTTGTCAATTTTGTTAGCGAATGCGAATTATTATATACATAAAAAAAGAAAATAAACAAACTGTCACGAGTTTTAAATTTAGTAAATAACCATCCAGTTAGTTACTTATAATTAACTTCTGGTTATTAGCTTGTGACATGCAGATCATGCAATTAAAGAAAAGAAAGAACATTCTGTTGGTTTCTTCATAAATTCGTTTTTCCTAATGGCTGCATGATTATATATGATATAAAACATGACAACTTTTTCTTCTAACAGATTAACTTTTAACATCGGGTAATTATTTTTTTTCACAATTTGAAATGTAAAAAAAGATAAGTTAATTCATTGAAAAAATTGAAGTGTGCTACTACCTTATGGTGTCAACATCATGGCAGATCACTTTGGGATGAAATACTATTTATATCGATATCAGCCGTGATTTCTGGAATCATTTATCCACTTATATAATTATTTAATCACAGAAAAATGAAAAACGTCTAAGAACATTAGTCCAAGATTACTTGCGCGGAAGATAAACATGGAACAATGAGTCGAAGGTTTTTAAATTTCATTCACTACGTGTCCGTTTACTGTTACGAACAATCTCTTAGATTCAACCACACCTGGATCTTTCTAAATGGAATGCTTCCTCTATATATCCCAACATTTGCATTTGCTGAGTTCTTTCATCTGCGGAGGACGGCTTTCTTCATACAGTGCAAATTCTTCCGGATTCCTAAACTTTTTAATTAAGTTTCAGAAGAAATTATCAGCAACACCAAAGCAGCTTTGAAGAGATTTGCAAACCGAAGAGATCAAAGATGGGTTTTCTTGACTCAGTTGCTGACAAGCTTTATTTACCCCCTGTAACTCCAGCACACAGGCTTAAACCCAAACAACTTCAGGTACACATCTATTTCTCTTTATTCCTAAACTGATACTCTGAATATTCTTGAAACTTTAAACCTAATAAAGATTTGCGTATACTCAGTTTAACTTCTTTTGTGAAACTTTTCTTAAATTGCTAATTTCCCAGTTAACTAAAGTTGCTGTGTTGCGTTTTGTCTGCAGACGGTTGAGATAAAGGTGCGTATGGACTGTGAAGGCTGCGAGAGGAAAGTAAGGAAAGCTGTGGAAGGCATGAGAGGAGTGACATCGGTAGACGTAGATCCAAAGAAGAACAAGCTGACAGTGATAGGGTACGTTGATCCAAAGAAAGTGTTGAAGAGAGTTATAAGAAGAACAGGGAAGATGGCGGAGTTCTGGCCGTACATTCCGGCAGAACTCGTGCCGCATCCTTACGTCCCCGGCGCTTACGATAAGAAAGCGCCGCCTGGGTATGTTAGGAATGTTATTGATGATCCTAAGCTTGCGCCGATTGTCAGAGCTGATTCTACTGAGGAGAATATTACTACTGCTTTCAGCGATGAAAATCCAAACTCTTGTTCTGTCATGTAACTTATTGTAATATGTATATATCAGATAGCTAGATAGATGATAGCTCAATAGTTCTTCAAGTAGAACTGTTAGAAATTCTTATTGTTTTCTTAATCATGTACATATTTGGTAGGTGTGATATTTATAAGATTAAATGCCGCTGTATAATTTGTTTTATGAGTTTATGTTTGATATAGTTTAATTCATGCGAAAATTTTATGTAGGTGTTCGGTGTTGTTATATTTTTATTGGAGCGATTTGATTTCAACCAAGTTTTGCGCTTGTCGACTAAAATAAGTTAGCGATCAAATCATCAAGTTTATGACCAAATTAGGGAGTTAGAAGTAAACAGAATAAAATTTCTACTTTTTAATGTTTTGATCTCTTATTTTTTTTTTTTTTCTTAGATTCAACGTTTGTGGTTGGTTTATGTACTTCTGTTTCAAGTCTTTTCTTTCTAAGATAGAGGGTTTCCAGTTTCGTTTAAGTTGTATAAGAATTGATTTTTGCTCCACCTTTATAATCTATATTAATAGTGATTTTGTTTTTGTGGTCGTAGGTTTTTTTTTAACTATGTACATTCAATTTTATCCTATGTTATGTTATTATTCTTCATATTATTTTTATGCTATTTATGATGGAAAGAAATAAAGACATTTTTTTTTACAAGTACTTTTCGTCATTTGTTTTTCGATTTATGATCGAAAATTTTCAAATTTAATTTTAATTACTGAATATAAAAAATTATGAGATAAAAATATATTTATAAAAATTTAACTCAATCAAATAATTAATTCATCTCGATGACAAAAAAAATTTTAAAAATATATATTGTATTATTTTTATTATTTTGATCAAATTATCGAATGGAGGTCGATTCTTTGATTGAGATGAAATTTTTGTAAAGATTTGTAACTCATTCTTCTCTATATCTAACGGTAAATATTAAATTTGAAGATCATTAGGGTAATAAATCAGAAAAAGAGTGTCAAAAAATGCTTATAAAAAAAGAATGTTCCTATGTCTCTCTATTTATGATTGATCTAAAATGATCTTGGCGGAGCCGTACGTTGTATATATGTTTTATATAAAACATATGAGTTACTTATTTTATACGATTTATTTTGCTTTTCATTATTATGATTGGTGCTATCTCTTTGTGCGTATTTCATACATATTGATCCACTAAGATGTAAATATGTTTATAACTTAATCCCACCTTTGAATTAATATTAGTATCGTATTTGGAATTTTTTATTTATTTTATGACAGTTATTATCTCTAAGCAGTTATAAGAATTAGACAAACATCTTTGTTTCGAGATTGTTATTCACAAAATTTAATATTGAAAAGTCTGACGGTAACATTAACTTTCTAGTGATTGAAGATAAATTGTTCGGCTGGAAAATTTTTATTTCTATCGACATTGCTATTTATTGTGTTAGTTGTAATTTATTGTGTTAGCTGAAATGCTACTTATTTCTATTGACAATGGTTATTTCATTTAGCAAGTTCAACTATTGCATGAATTTGGTTGATATTTGCATTAAATTTAATAGTATTTAAGGACACTAACAGAGAGAAAAGTTATTTAGCCAAAATTCATATAAACATAGAGATTTGTTATGTTTGTCCCGAATTTTGACTTAATTTCGAGCTGATTTTGAATCTTGTCGACCAAAAAAAAAATTAATACCAAAGCAGTAAGTTTACTACCAAATCATAAAGTTATATACCAAATGTATGAATTCTCTGTTTTTTATTGGTTAGACCTCTTATTTTTTGTTTTTTTGGGTTCAACCACTTTTAAAATTTTTTCCAAAAAAAGTGTTTTTAGTTGGTTTATTTACTTTGTTCAAGTCTTCTTCTCTAAGAGAGGATTTTTAATTTGTGTGGAGCTTTATATTTTTGGATCATTTGCTCATTTATTATAACTTTTATTTATTAATAACTTTTTCTATCCTTTTTCGTAGATGTAGGTTTTTATTAAGCCGAATCACATAAATCTTCATCTTCAGTTATTTTATTTACTATTATTGATATTATTTTGTGCTACTTGTGTCTGATTTAAAATGGTCATTTGTGATAGAACATTGAATACATTCCTATGTATAATAGTCTAGGTTATCTACTTTTTATTCTTGTGTATTTAGTTTTCTCTGGCATTTTATCTTCAACATCATATTGATTTGTTAAGACGCAATCATATTTATATCATAATCCTACAATTGGCATGATACCTATGTTATAGTTGAGGTTCTCTCTCTCTTTATTTATGTTATGACAAAATCTTATTTTTGAGCTTATATAAGGTTGTTTGGTATTGCGTTTCGCACCTAATTTTTCATTCCATTTAAGCTTTCAGATTTTTCATAATTATTTCAAAACTTTTTTTTTAATTTAGAAAACAGTTATAAAATATTTATATATATAATTTTTATTATTTATTTATAGTAAAAAAATCCTCAAAATAAGTTCAATTTTAGAAAAACACTTTTATTTTAAACAATTTTAGACTGACTCCTAAGACTTCATCAAGGAACCCTTTTCCTAATAGTTCTCAATTATATGCTACTTTTTAGTTGAACATACGTTTTGTTAGATTTATTTTTTATTAGAAATATTAATGTTTGAGAATATTTTTTTTAAATAGTTTATCTAAAATGAATCATATTTTTAGAATTTTTATAAAATAAGCTCTACTTTTTTATTTTAAAAAAAACTAATAATAATATTTCGTGATATGAAAATTTCTGTACTTTTTAAATATTTAAAGAAATTTTGTAAAATATAAAAATTTTATTACAAAAGTGAAATAAAATGATAAACTTAAAAAGTTTATAAGTAGTGTTTAACATGGACGTATACTGCTGCTGTTTCATCAATGACATCCAGATTTTTGCATATGAGGTAAGTTTATATTTTTGTGACCTATTACTGAAATGTTTAATCTACCATATTACACACGTAAAATATTTAAAAACAATAGAGGAATGATTAAGTGATATAGATCATAAAACAATATATTTATCTTGTAGAAAACTTTTGTCATCGATTGTATAGACGTTATATATTGCATTGAATAACATAAAATATAATCTAGAAAGCAATTTTACAAGTGTAGATTTGATTAGGACGTAACACATAATTGTTCTATACCACCCTTTTGTACCACAGACAGTTTCAAAAATCATTTTATATCAAATCAATTCATTTGCAGAAGTAACAGCTACCAAAGATAGTTAACACAGCTTCATATAAATTTGAAAAAAAAAAAACAAGAAAAAAATAAGTTTTTTAGTGGCACTCAATCTTATTATTAGCTAAATATAAAATTCTTGTTCATTTATTTATATTCACTTCATTTTTTTAATAGATAGTAAAAATTAATTTGATCAGATAGTAAAAAATTCTCATAAGATCTCCATACACAATTTTTCCACCACATAAAATATTATTTAAGCTCAAAGTATCTTAAATATTTACAATATTTATTTTATGTATAAGAGATTTTGTCAAAACAAAAAATATTTAACCAAAACGATAAGAAATTAAAACATAAGCCAAAATAGCTCATGACACTAGGGCGCATTTAGAAATATTTATTAAATAGAAATTTTTTGAAATAAAAATATTTTTTTAAAATAAATTTTATTTTTTTAATTTTTTAAAAAAATAAAACTATGTAATACAAAAAATTTTATTATGTAAAATTTTTTTAATTTCTAAATTTTTAAATAAATTTTTTAAATATTTACAAAATATATATTTAAAAATATAAAATAAAAAATTTAAAAAAAAAGGGTCTGTAAAATGCAATTTCAAATCGCACTAGGTACCACAGACTCGCGCACAATGAACGTGGTGGCTCTATGTCGGCGTTATTTAAAGCATTAGTTAAATTTTACCTATATCAGTTATATTTTATATTCTTCAGAAGCAAACTTCTCCTATGTAAATAACATTCTATTCTTAAAATTAATGTAATGTTTAGTAATTATTCCCTACCTGGTGATTGTTGATAGGAGAGTTCATTTCAAAATAAAGCATAGCAAAACAAAAAAGAAAAAGCCAAAGCTGTTGCTTGCTTTGTTTGCTCTGAGACCGATAGATATGTCGGACTTGTTGGTGCACAAGATGTGGTCCAACCTTCGCAGCTGTATACACTAGACACGCGACAGTTTGTTTTTTAAGTTTCCAGTTTTTCTATGCAGTCGGCAGCTTATAATAGTTTAATTAGGATGCTTTTGAAATTACTTATTTCAAAATTAGATTTTAATTTTTTATTTTATATTTTTTATATATTGTTATAAATATTTAAAATTTATTTAAAAATTTAAAAATATAAAAGAATCTATATAATGATATTTTATATTATATATTTTTATTATTAAAAAAACATATTTTAAAATAAACTGTATTTTAAAAATACTTTAAAACATTTTCAAAGAATGTGCGAGATTAATTATCGAAAATAAATTGTTTTGAAAAGAGTATTTAAATAAATTTATTTTTTTAATTTAAAAATAATAATAATTAATAATAAAATTTATAAATTGATAAATTATAAATATTTTAGAAATTTATTAAAAAATGTTTAAGTTTTCGAACCTCAACAGTTTGTTCATGGGCCTCCATGTGATTCACGTTCAAGTAAACGCGCACACACCTACACGTTTTCATGGGCCCCACTGCTCAACGACAATCAATCACTCCACAGCTTTTTAGCTACACGATTTTTGTTTTGATTTTTTAAATAACGACTTCTTATATAATACTCATAATGGCTCCGAAAGTCCGAATAAAGACAGGTTCATCCATGCGATAACAATCAGATGAAGCAAACAAGCGGCTGAAATTCAATTATAAATGTGAGATGAAGCGTTTGCGCTCTTTAGTGCGATTTATGAGTAAACTATGATCTTTTGATTATTTGATCTGACGGCTGATATTTCTGAATCTGGTCTTATTTCTACCTTTATATATTATATATATACTCCGTGTGAGGTTGTCTGTCTCTCTATCTTCTCTATTTTAGTCTTTTTTTAAGAGTAGCAGAGCAGCTGCAGCAACACAGCAGCAAAGCAAAGAAGACCTAATTAAGAAGAAAATCACTAGAAGAAGAAGAAGAAGAAAATGGGTTTTATGGATCATGTTTCCAACCTTTGTTCATACTCTGGATCATCTCACATGCACAAGCAGAGAAAACAGCTGCAGGTTGGTGACATGTTTTGATGATCATCCTGTGATTCGTTACTTCAGTTATTTTGTTGATCTTTGTGTACTTGCCTTCTGAATAATTAGCTCTTTTACTACTTGCTTATTTGGTTTTAGATCAGATCTAGCAAATGCATAACAGAGTATTTTTGGTTTGGATTATTTAATCACATCCTGTGTATCTTGATATTGTGAATCTTTGATGCTTTATTGTTCCTTAGTTTATGAGTAGTAGCAGAAGTAAAGATCTTGATATCGTGAATCTTTGATGCTTAATTATTAATTTGATTTTTTGCAGACTGTGGAGATAAAGGTGAGAATGGATTGTGAAGGCTGTGAAAGAAAAGTTAAAAGAGCTGTGGAAGACATGAATGGTAAACTTACATTTACCAGATTTTCTCTGTAATTACTAAATCATATTCATATAATTTTTGTTACTTATGTTGATTGTCAACTACATGCATATGTGAGCAGGAGTGGACCAAGTAGAAGTGGAAAGGAAGCAGAACAAGTTGACAGTGACCGGATACGTAGATCCGAAGAAAGTCTTACGGCGGGTGCGGTGGAAGACGGGAAAGAAGGCAGAGCTATGGCCGTACGTTCCCTATGATGTAGTTGATCACCCTTATGCCCCGGGCGCCTATGATAAGAAGGCACCGCCTGGCTACGTCCGGAACGTTGTTGATGACCCTTCGGTGTCTTACCTTGTTCGGGCTAGCTCAACCGAGACGAAGTACACCAACGCGTTCAGTGATGAGAACCCCAACAACTGCAGTGTGATGTAAACTGTGTTCCAGGGGAGTGCTTGCATTAATTAATATTGTGATGAGCTGCAGGAAAATTTGTATATTTGTTTGAACTAGTTTAAAATTTGGTATTTTCTTCAGCTTAGATAAATCAGTCTACAATATTAAAATCTAGAATAAAAATGTTCATCGTAGACAATAAGGCACCTCTCACTCTTTGTAGAATCCAGATTCCAATTTATTCTGGGATCTCGTTAGTATTTTATCGAATGAATAGAAGCAGAACAACAGTACCTGCTTCATTGCTGGTAACGAAAGCGAGTTTGGAAAAGTTTCTGTTGAATTCTCAACAGATATTCCTTATAAGCAACGCCTATAGAATTTTAATCATAACACATGCAATTCCTATGGTTGCATTAAGATAAAGGAGATTCGAAGTGGTCAACAAAATCACTTTAACCAAAAGATGTGAGAAGAGTTGCCACTAAAGTTGCACATCAGGAAAGAAACTAGTGCCTACCCATATTGTATAGAGTGCCACCACATTTACACAGTTTAAGATCATTCAATTTATTCCTCTAAAATTTAAATTTGACAATTCATATATTTCAGTTATCACTTCAAATTCTATTTTTATTTCAATATCAAACTCTATTTGTACTAGAATTAAACTCTAAACACTATATCAGATATTTCAATTATTATTTTAAATTTTTTTCTACTGAATTTCATTTTTTACTGAATTTTATTTTCATAAAATTCACTTTAGTTTAATAAGTAGCTCATATCATTATTGTTCCCACTAGACAAAGCAAGATTCTCAATAGGCAAGTGGGATACACGGTCGCCAAACTTTAAAATGAAACCAAGACATGTCTAAAACATCACCTTCAATTTCCTTATCAATAAACTGTTCAAAAGAACTTCCTTGAATCAAACAATCGCATGAAACTACTGCTATAGACTAACAGACCCGTTTGACTTAGCGTTTTTCAAATACTATTTTTTAATTTTTTATTTCATATTTTTAATATATATTTTATAAATATTTAAAAAATTTATTTAAAAATTTAGAAATTATAGAAAAATTTTACGTAATAAAATTTTTTTATTACATATTTTTATTATTTTTTTGAAATAAAAAAATAAAACTTATTTTTAAAAACAAATAAAAATACTATCTATTTTAGAAAAACTTTATAAGCATTTCTAAACGCCTCCTAAGTCCAAGTCCATTCTTGTAGTTGATTCAGCACAGAGACAGATACTATATCATGTGCACTCGCCTAACCAGATACTTTGATGGAACAATCAACTAGAACAAATCAACCTGTAGGCAATGTCCAGAAGCAAAATTCGAGTTTACAAGAGCATATATTCAATACCCTTCGTCTCCAAGTACATACAAAAAGTAGGTAGCTTGTAACCCAGAGATATGTGTATTTAGATTGGAGCTTGAGGGCTCACCAACATCAGCTTCCATCCTTTGATACCTGTCATCAATGTTTTGTATTCTCAACCATATCTTTGCCAGCCTTTAGGTATCTAATAGGTCTCAAGATACCCAAGATGCAAGATCTGCTAGGTTTGGTTTTGTTCCACCTGAAAATATGGATGTCGGACTGTTAAAAACTTTTTGTTCATAAAGGGTATGTATTAATTGCGCAAAAGTAAAGTTCGCTAAAAGTAGAGTTTGCTGAAAGTAAAGTTCGAGATGGTAATTGAAATATGTGAAGTAAATTTAGAGTAGAGTTTTGGTGAAAATATAATTCGATATAAAAATAAAAGTAAAATTCAGAATAAGAATTGAAATATGCGAAATGACCCGAAATCAAAATTTGGAGAAAAGAAAGTGAAGTTTGGTGGCATTAAAAATGCCCAAAGCTGTGCAACTAAATAAACAAATTTTCATACCAAGAAAATCTCTGCCATCAAGACCTTTGTTTGGTCCATGTTTGTGCAGCACCACTAGCAATGCACGTCCATCACTGATGTCATACTTTTTCTCAGCAAATAATAGTTGTGGTTCTTAAACCAACAACATTAAGAGTAATTTACAGTATTTGAGGAAACTCTCTTCAAAAAGAGAAGAAAGAAATTGATACATCCCTAGGGCATGAACAAGCAAAAAGGATACAAGTGAACTGCAAGATGAGGCAAAAACACAAGATATGATGTTATACTCCGTTGAGGTAGAATCACACGGTTTCTTACCAAAAAAAAGGAATGCGCGTACTGCCTTCCTAAAGATGCATGTTTACGAGAAAATATACTAACAAGATGGCAACTCATTGGATGACATCTCAATATGTGCATAACTCCTATTCCTCACTCCATCAGCAATGAGTATTGGCCCTAGGAAAACAATACTCACAACCCCAATGTTTAGCCAACCTCTGTCATATGAATGTTAGGTTAGAACTTTGAAGCTATTCTGGTATGGGTTTTTGTCTATAATTAATTTTCAAAATCCTGCTGACAAGTGACATGCTTTGGAAATGTTTTATGATGTAATATTACCATTTATGCATGACAAAGTTTCCCCCAAAACCAAAAGCGCCAAGCACATACTCCCCATCAACATCATGCTCTTATAGAGAAGATCATTGACTACTAAGTTTCAAGCCATATAAAACAAGCCCTTCACTCTACCTGCATACACTGATGGAAGCTAGCAACTACAAAAGGAATGTAATCAAGAACCTTATGACAACTGATCATTCTCCATTTTTATATCTGGTAGACCGTAATCAGAGATCATTTTGATAGACAAAACCAACTACCAAGAAAAAGGTATTGGCACCAACTAGAAATAAAAGAAAAAGGAGAGAACATTCCCACACCTCTCCGCATACAATAAAAGGTAGTTGCCTGCAGTTCTCTGGCTACCATCTTCAAATTAAACCTCCAATAGGCTCTAGCAACTGCTACTGTTGCAAGATCCCTTCTGCAACAAGCGATTCCCAACAAACGGTCGGACCTTACTATAATCAATGGGTTGCTCCTACCAAAAACAGGCCATCTGGGTTTCAGCAAACTCATCTCTTCACCAAGAAGGCAAGAACTTACTTAAAGCCGTAACTCTGCTAAAGGATGTCATGTGTGCTAATTTCACACTTGCAAATGCCTATCAGGAACATTTTACCAGTCTAGTATCATAAGAGATATCCAGCGCCCAATTGCTGCTTGCAAGACTTGCTCTCTTTCCAAAGGGGATTCTTTGAGACACTCTGATCTTCGACAACCATTACCTATACGCAAAAGCATTTGCAACACTCTGATTACCTCTCCTAATATACTCACTTCATTCCACTTCACCACCCATACACAGCAACTTCTGTCGCTGATGCCTTTTACTAGGGGGATAATCAAACTAAATGCACCTCCTGAATCTAGTGTCAGCGAATTGTATTTATGTTAATCAGTCACTAACAAGAACTACTTTTCTGCTGCTGTAGATCGTTTAAAGTTAACGGAGTGAAGGGTTTCAGCCGGAGGAGGCAAGTGGAGTTATCTGATGGAAGGTTCACTATATCCAAAGACTTAAGACCTCCTGGTGCCCCAGGAAGGCATAACGACTGTTTGAACTTATAGGCCATTGTTGTGTTAAAAGAGTAACGAACGGGCTCTGTATAAGTTAGAGGCCTGTTATTTCAAAGCCACCAAAATAAAAATAAATATAAATCCTGCTAACTCAAATTCGAGGTAACTTTTCTATCTTCTTTGTATTTTGTTTTGTCTGATAATTAACTTTTAAAGATGGAATTCAAAACGTGTTCATGTATGCTAGCTTAACAATAAGGTAATTTTTACTTTATTTTGTATCCATCCATCGGAGCTTTTTCTTATAATAGATTGATAGCTTGTTATAAAATAATGCTTGTTTTCAATATCTCGGTATGCTTTATTATTACTACGGTTACAATAAACTTGATAATACGACCACTATGATCAATCCCGAAACGTGCATTTACCTAGTTTCTAAAATAAAATAAAATAAAATTTAAAAGCAAAATTATCTTGAAGGATATTGGCAGATGAAGCACGTAGGAACCCATCCAAAAGTCCAACGTATCAGGATCTCCACATCTAGCAA
Source organism: Acanthochlamys bracteata (assembly GCA_019914995.1). Taxonomy (NCBI): domain Eukaryota; kingdom Viridiplantae; phylum Streptophyta; class Magnoliopsida; order Pandanales; family Velloziaceae; genus Acanthochlamys; species Acanthochlamys bracteata. Next base: position 5,057,467 of record CM034126.1, read on the forward strand.
ACACCAAAAATAGAAAACATCATCAACATCAAAAACAAATCGTCACAGGTATCACCATAGACAACCAAGAACCACCAAAACTAAATCGCAATTGCATGCACGATGATAGTACAACTTCAGCAAAAGCTGGTACTGGTAAGGTACTAAGCAAAACCTCTTAGTTTCACTTTATTACCCAAGCATTTTTCTGCAATTATTCTAGCAAAGCCCTGATATTCCGTGATCATAATATCAAACCTCAAAAGGTACCACTTCTCACCAAGCTTCTTGTGGAGTTGGTATGTACTGTTTCAATGAGATCGCCAGATGGAGATCTGTGTACTACTCTGACATTGTTGAGGTTTGTGTTCCCCTCCAATCCAAAACCATTGAAATGGGATGACATAGTATTGATGCTTTGTTCTGCTGAAGATTCAGGGTCAGCATCATTACTATTCCTCAACGGAGGCAGCAACCAATTCTTCCAGTCGTTCCGCTTCCGTATTCTATTACCCTGTGTCCATCACAGATGCGGGTATGCTATAGCGCATTCAGTAAATGGAAATGATAAGTATCATCGACATCTTTATATCTTATTCACCTCTCTAGGAACATCAATTCTATCTGTTACATGCCTGTATTTCCACTATATTTGAAGAACGTACTGTATCCAGTATATACTGTTCATTATTTGTCATTTGTTTGACCTGGCAAAACATCTCAAAAGGTCAAATTCATTCATATTGACAAGAATTAAGGTAGTCTCCTTATGAGAGAAAATTATAGACAATACAAAATTCATAAAAAGGTTCTGAACATCCAACATGCCTAAATAGCTATATTGATTCAGAAAATATGATAAAAAATGAATTTCGTAATAGCTAAAGAGTACCAGCAGCAAACAAAAGATAAATATTGAAATAGACCAGCAAACTTATCTTCTCTTGTCATGATCCATGCATTTTCTTAGTAGTTCCTAGAATGAATAAGCAATTTCAGCTTTTCAAACAGCAAATAAATGATCAAGAACTCTGCAAATAGTTTCACAATGCTCAGCTGGCTGCATGGACCACAGTAATCATGAAGTACAGACCACAGCTGACACAAGGATTGAGTACCAAAAATGGTATTAAAGCAATCAGGTTGATAGATAACATCAGAAACTTGTACCTTGTCATGGTTAAGAAAAAATAGCAAAGAAAGAAAGCACAAGGCTGAAGTTATTTATAGGAGAAGGGAGTAAAAAACAATGGAAGATTCTACGAGAAAGGTACTTAAGATGAACATGTGCGTCTCCAGCCTTGTTCCATGAGAACCTCTGACTAAAGCTCATATTGGAAGTGGCATTTCCTACTTGAATGTTCAATTCATAGAGTACTCTTATTCCCCTCTATCTGTACCGCTCATTCTCTAGCATGCATGTCAGTTCCAGAATGCCTTCCTGATATCCAACCGTTTACATGTAAAGATTACCACCAAAAGGGTAAACTCTATTTGCAACTCTCTAAGAGAAACCTGGTGGAACATATTGAGATGAGTTATCTTGATGATGAAGGACGAGTCCACCTCAAATGATGTAAGAACATTGCAGCTTCAGATATACCAACCAACAGCCATCACGTATTTATGCTCTTCAGCTTGTTACCACATAAATTGAGGCTGTCACTGTTTCTTGACAGTCAATCGTATTTCGCTATAAAAATCTAGCATAAGGTTATTAGTTTGGTACCACAATTGCCCTAGAAGTTGTAGGTATCCAACATAGAAAGGTCAAAAACAGATGTTGCTCTCTCATTTCAGCACTAATTGTGATTCTTCTTTAAACAAATACTTATGCCTTACTTCTATTCTTCTAACATATAAGGAATAAAAGCTCCACTCTACGTTTTAAAAAATAGAAGAGCCCACTAAAACAACACCACCATGGAATGCATCAAGCATATTTGTAATACGACCTGTGATACTTATCATAAGGTGACTTATTTTTGCCATATTTTTCATCCAACAGTTAGTCTGTGTTGTAATTTGGACTTAATCTAAACATTCAGTATAATCTTGAGAAAAAAGTTGCCCCTCATTTCATCACATCTTTGGAATCCATGATAACACTCGTTCTTAAAAAAGGTCCTTTAATAAACCAAGTTCGATTATCTTGCTCATGGTGTTTTAATTAGTAAAATTTTTCCTTTCAAGTCACATGAACGTTTACAAGTCTTAAGGATTTTGAAATTATATTCTACAAGTGGCCTAAATTATTGCTAGTTCAAGTAGAGTGCTAGAGAATAAAATCTTCCATCTACTTGTTAAGTTTAACCCTAACTGATGGTGACATTTTCATTATTCATTTTAAGTTAAATTCCCTTAACCATTAAAGAGACATTGAAACACATGCTTAGAATCCTGTAATCCCTTAACTTCACATGCCTATATAATGCAAATAATGGCTCCCTTCCAATTGAAGGCATTATTGATAGATGAGATCATGTAGCACCCATCACTCACAAATTGCTAATCTCCCCTAAATGTAAAAGGAACTTAAATGCACTAGAACCAACTAAAGGTCATCACAATATATGGTTACGTATTTTTATCATTGGCATAAGAACTTGTCCGCACATAAATATAGCTTGAGAAGATTATAGGATGCCATGTATTCATGTACTAGCAAACTTAAATACAAATAATCAGATTGTGAACTACTCGGCATGGTTGTTATGGTCGCACTTTTGAATCATGTCTCCCTATGACTGAATCCCTTTTGGCTATATGTGACGGCGGAGACACCTACAATATGATGTATGTTTACACAAAAGACAAGGGCCTAGTAACATTCTATAGAGTTGGAAGGCCCCTCAATCATGGCTTCTGTAAGTAAAACCAACTACAATTGAGTGAGCCACTGGTGATGAAGATTCCAAAATCTTTTCTCGCACGCATTAGTTGCACTTGAAAGAAGCATATGAATCACAAAAACACAAATCACATTTGAGCTAACATAAAGTCAAATGTAGCTAAGGCCATTGATGGAGTAGATTCCAACAATTTTTCCTTGTCCATGTATTAGTAGTCACTTGAAAGAAAGCAAGAAATTAAATTAAAAAAATACGAAAAACAAAAGCAAAAGAAAAACAGAGCAATTTTAGTTAACAAAGAATATCTTGAATGCACAAATTTAAGTTTTCCACAAAAAATCTACAAGTGCATGATCATTCAAAAGAACACTACTCCAAAACCTTCCAAATGCTTTGACCAAGTAGAAATTTTAATTGAGTACAACGAATACACCACATACAATGCCTAATATAAAACCTCTACGAGGAATTATGCACCTCAGCCAAGCAGAATTTACCTGCCTTATAACATTTTCTAATATATCCTATTACTATGTTTATAGTGATGCTATTGAGCTTACTGTCTGATGCTCCTTTATTCCTAACCTACCGTTCTACATCTATAGCACAAATGATAACTGCCTTACTGGTACTAGCATTTAAGGAAAACCAACTGCGTTAACAATTAGATCTTACCATTTAAGGAAAAACTGTATGTCGGATTCAAATGGCAAGAAAACGACTGTTGAAACAATTATCGGATTGTGCGATTATAGCAAATGGAGCCAGCTAAATGAAACCTTTTAAATAGGCTCTTTTGTAATGCTTGTAATAAATTCTTCAACCCTATAGTTCAAAACTGATGTTACCATCATACTAAATGAATAAGAGCCAAAATATATAAGGTGCATAAGAAGTTCTCATTTTAAAGCATGCTAATCATAGGAAGGAAAATCCTGACAGCATATCAGGAAGCTTCTAGAGGTATTATCATAACATTCCAACAATAAGCATACCTAGGAATAGTCTAGTTTTCTCGCAATATGGGGACAGAAATGTCGGGAAACAGTGATACTATACCATTCACAGATTACATTAATCTAGGGAGGCTTTAACAAATTGCTTCATATATAAAGCATGTAAAGATTACTTGCTCAATGTTAATGAAGCATGCGTCTTGTGATACTAAAAGAAGACAAGATGTTTCATAAAACTCACTTTTTGAAGCCAGCTATCAGAGATATTGGAACCCATCCCTGGTCATCCATGTTCATTCGCAAGTATTGTCATAGCTGCAAAAGAAGGAGCAACAACAGCTGTAGATAATTAATAATGGAATGCAGCAAGTGATGAAGTATAAAATGCAACTACTACTCATGAAAGTCAAAATGTCATGCACCAAACTGAATTGTCAATGAGCTACTTCTTGCTGCTAAGATGCATTCAAAATGTATCTAGATTGATTGTTGTGTAGCAAGAAGTAGTTCGTTAATCACAGAATGTATGGTTTGTAGCATTACTCCTAAAAGCGGTTTCTGAAACATCAAATAGAACATGAATGCATTGCATAATAGTACACTAAAGTCCATTTCACCTGAAATAAAACTCAATCTGCTTGAGCAGCGCAGCAGAATGGGTAGGATCTGGCGGCAGAAAAAACATTGCCGGAGGAACAAAAGGCATAGCTCCAAGAGTATCAGGATGAGCCGGTGGAAGAGGAGCACAATAAACTGGAGAAGTCATATCTGAAATTGAAGCAAATGAAAAGTCAGAACAAATTACTTCATGCAATGACCAAATCGAGATAACCCATTCAACTTACCAGGAAATCTCATCAAATATCCATAAGGTCCAATGAATGGGGGAGCTGGAGGACCACGAACACCTGGTCTAACAAATGGCCTCATCCTGCCCTGTGCTTGATGATGCCCATTCTGCGAATTACCATCTCTGCCATTTAAGCTCCAATGATGGTTCCACTCAAAGGTTCCTCTATCCCGATTTCCATGATTATTGTAGTGAGAACCATTGCCACCATTGCTCCGCCTACCACCTCCATAGTACCCTCTTTGCTGCTCACCCCTGCCGTGATTCTGATTAAAACCAGCCATTGAGCCATTATCCAAACTGCCACTACTCCTGATATGCGAGTCCCTAGAAGATTGCTGTTGCTCTGGAGCAGGCTGTTTGGCTCTTGCCAGTTGCATCTCAGCCGGGGCCGCACTATTGCTCAAAGCAAAGCTTCCATTGATGCCACTTTGCTTCATTGATTTCTGCCTAACAGGTGATCGATGATTCAGATTAACCCCTGACTTCAAGTTATTGGAGCCACATTTCCCGGAGATGATGGAATCACAGTCTCCTAATACCACAAACGAAAAATTAAACCAAATTCCTAAGAAACGAACAGAAACACAATAAACTTATACGACAGCGAGAGAGATTGAGCGCACGAATACCATTTCGGTTGATGCTGAAGACTTGGGAGATGGCCTTGCAGACTCTGATAAGGCAGGCCAGATGTGAGCCCCCCTAACGGAAACCTCAACGGTGGCAGGAGCAGCGCTAACAGGAACGTTCCATGCCGGACGGCGAACTTTCGCAGGGGAACCATTTCCGGCAGTGACGGCGCCATTATCAACGCCGTTAGTAGACGGCGGTGGTGGAGCAACGATGCTGGCAGACGCCATGGGGCAATCAATCAAATCACCGTTCACTAAACAACTAATCGATCAATCAATTGAATGAAAAATTGATAGAAAGAGGTGAAATTAATTAGGGTTTCCCCGATCCATTCGGAAGATGAATGACGGCAGTGCTACGGGTGGCCGCGGCGGTCAGACGGAGAGAGAGGCGTCTGTCGTTCTTCTTCTTTATTTCCTGTTCCCTCGCTTGGTTTTAGTTTCGGCTTTTATACGTCGGTTCTGCGGGATTTCTTTCCATGTCCGACTCAGCTAGAACGGTGAAAGCAACTTATTTTCACTATTGTTTGGTACAATGGTACCTGCCCTTAAACGTTTGAAATATTTATTCTTTTACCTTTTTTCAAAAAATGAAACTTCTTTCTCGTTAATACAGCGGCGCAAATGTTCACTTTAGAAGTGTTTATTAACACTCCAAATTTAAATTCAATTTTAATATAAAAAATATATATAAATTAAAATAAAAATTATTTTATTAATAAAATTTTTTTAAAAATTTACTTTTAAAATTTATTATAAATACTACATTAATATAAAATTTTATTTTTTATTAAATATTTTTAATTTTTAATTTAATTTTTTAAATTGATTTCTAAAAACCTTATTTTAATCACTTTTTTATCAAAATAAACACGCCCTTTGCATATATAATTATCGATCAATAGTTAACTCATGAAAGGTTCGCGAGGTTTTTGCATTCTATTTTAAAAAAAAAATTTAATTCATATGTTTCAAGTATATTCAAAAAATTATAAAAAGATTGTATCTACTAAATTTTTTATTATTTATTTTTAATATTATTTTTAAACAAAAAAGTTATTATAATAATAAAAATAAAAATATTTTTTATTTTAAAAAAATTTTAAGCACGTTCCTGGTTCTCCAATAGGCTATGGAATTGAAAATCTAACGCTACTTGTTAAAATTTGAGGTAAAAAAGAATAAAGAAAATTATCAAAATTACCAAAGGTTTCTTCTCTAGTGACATGTTTGAACATAGAAGTTTGCAAATTTTCTTTTGTGTATAGTTTTATATAAATCATGTCACTATCATCTATATATACACAGTGCATACTTAATTATACATAGTGTTTATAACAACTAGCATAATGATATTATAATAACAAGTAAACAAAAATTTAGTTCTAAAGAATGGAAAAGGTAATAAAAATGCAAGATAAATGAGGCCTAAATACGTTGGGAGTGTTCAACATAAATAAAAAACATTTTAAATAAAACTTATTTGAAACTTTTTAAAAACAATTTTGATTTTGATTTTAAAAATAATTATTATTATAAATGTATTTTTTTGTACTTTTTAAATTTTAAAAAATTACAAATTTATTAAAATTTAGAAAATGTTATAAAATGTAGTGCAAAAATACATTTAAACACCCCACACTAATGGGCCTGTAGGAATCAGATTTGAAAGTGGGCTATTAGTCATGAACGATAGATCAAGGACCAAAATTTGCTTCTTTAAATAAAAAAAGTTATTTTTTCTAGAAGGCGAGTTTCTTCTCTGTGGCAGGAGAGCCATGGCGTCAAGGCTTCTGCTCCGCCGTGCAGTGCCATTCCTCCGCTCCAAAATCCACCGGGATCGAATCCTTCTCAGCTGCTACTCCTCTTCTTCTGCCACCGCAGACCCATCTCCTTCCTCCGCTTCCGCCGCCGAGGCTGTGCACTTGACCGACAACTGCGTTCGAGTATGTCCCTCTTCTCAATCTCCTATCATCTCTCTTTCCAGTTGGTGGATTTTTCTTTTTTTGAAGTGATTGAATTAAGTATGTGTTATATATGGGGACATACCCAGGCTCGCCACTCACCGATCAAAAGCCGGCCTCTCGTTCGGCAGTAATTGATTTATCTCGATTGCGTGAACTAAACTTGCTCTAGATGTGAAAAATATTTTTTAGTTTTTGAGAAGCTTTTTATCTTCTTTGTGTGGTTTTATTTTTCAAAGAACGATATTGATAGATTATTGTTGTGTATGCTGAGTTTTGGAAGAAAAGGGCATGAGCAGTATAAAATAGATGAGCAACTCCTAATGAGACTATTGGATCATGAAAATATTTCGTCTTTATGGCTTGTAAAGCATAGCTGATGGCAAATTATAAAATATAAAATTTGAATTTGGTCTATGAAATTTCATACTTCTCACTTCATCATGATTTTGAAGAATGGCTTGGTGCTAACTTCTTATTATTTTGGGATGAGAACTGTTGTCACCTTAGGATAGGATGTCTTTGCTCAACTTTCAGTTCAAACGCTGTACGTATGACTTAAGTAACCTTTAGCCAAATATTAATTAATAATGAGTTAAGTAGGTCTGGACATGTGCCCAAACTTGCAACAGAATTTTATTTTATAGTAGACAAACCAATGGGGACTGAGAATCACCGGATCAATGCTAAAGTTAGTCTTAGGTGGCGAAGTTACCATGTACAAACTTTTGAAGTCATCAGGGTTTTTGGCTGTAAGGTAATTCTTCTGTAATTAGAACAAAATTGTTCTTAGAAACATACCAACAGCAACTGACGAAATTATGTTCCCCTCCTGCATTAAGCTCCCAAAGTAAATATCTTTGATTATGGATTCCTTATAGTCATAAATGGTTGTGTTTGTTTGATTCAAAGTAAGGTTTATACATACTATCTCATAGTTTGCTAGTTGAGCAATTGCATATACATGACAGAGAGACAATCTGGTCATTTAATCTGAATAAAAAGGAGTAACAAAACACAAAATAGAAAACGAAGAATACGCTTTGGTATTCGATTAGCTTTTTCTTGCATTTGCACGTGCGCTTGCTAACCAATTAGTGAATTACATAGTAATATTAGTAATTGTTAAGGTCTCCGTATTTAATAAAGCATTGTTATGGTGATCGTTTAATGTATATTTCAATCTAAGTTAGAACAATCAATAAATTGAATGTTACATATTTAATATGAGTGTAATGCGAAGAATCGTCTATATTTCTTATGGGTAATATTGCACTAATAATAAACTAGGTCCAATTTGGTGATAATTAATATGAATCAACTTAACCTGAAAACTTTTAGCTTAAACCTGAAAACATAATTCATTATGCCCAAGTAAAGAATACAACTTCAAGACTTCTGTAGTGATAAATCTTCTTTTCTCATGTAAGCTTAATCACTATCGTTGCACTAAAAAATATATTAGATGAATATATTTGGTTAAATAATAGCTATATTTATGTTAAAGTAATTAGCTAATGTATACTGCACGGAAATTAAAGTAAGAACAATTGCAGTATAACAATGTCTCCATTTAGAAGAATTTAGGTTAAGTCGTATATCATTCATTAAGGAAAAAGAATGATGTCCAATTTTTACCATTTCCTAAACCACTCTTTGGAATTTTGACATATTTCACATATAATTCATGATTTATGGTCATTGCCAAAAACCAATTCGTTAAGTGATGGTAGCGAAACATAAAAGCATCAATGATCTTTTGTTGACACACGGCAAACGTTTTAGATGATTTGCAATAAACCTGATATACTGCTGTAGCCAGTATCTCTGTCTTTAGGCTCCCGTAAATATTAGTCGGAAAAATCATTTTAAAAAACAGATAAGTGTGAAACTTTTTTTATTTCATTAAGGACAATATCATGATTTGTTTTCTATCTATTAGTTCCATTTATATTTAAAATTTTAGAATTTTGTGTTAACTTTTTCATCTATTGTATGTGTTGGGATGCTAGTGCAAATTAATTTTAATTGAATGCAGTTCAGATGCTTTTATTAATATTAAGAAGGTTAGAAAAATCCATCACCTAAAAGATCTTTTCAATTGTTGCGAAACTAACATTCCATTAAAAGATATATGCCATAAGGCTGCTCCTTGACCCCAAAAACAAAAATCTTAAAATGTAGAAAGCAAATCTTTCATAGAAAAATAATTCAACCCAAGTGAATTCAATATGCAATATAAACCTCCTACAAAAACAGTAAGTATTGTAAGTTCTTAAGTTGATGACCATCTGACAAATATAAATCTAACCTAATAAAAATAGGAAACTGATTTTATCATGCAAATTTACATCAATTAAAAAGGTCAATATAAAGGACATACTTAGAATCTAAATTTTTTAAAACAGATATTTAAGAATTTGAATATAAAACATAAAACTAAATAAGAGTTTCTGAAAAAATGAGCCAACAAAAATGTTTCTTAAAAGAAAACAGAATTCTAAATGAGCACATGATTTTACAAATCAAAGATATTGATAATTCACCCAATATGTGGGCAAGTGAAAAACAGAAAATGTTAATTTCTGTTCTAGGAAAATTCAAAGAAGAAAATTTGTAGAGAAAGATGAAATGATTGACATCTCAAATTATAATGATTTGGAGAACTAAGACATATAGAGCTTGTTCAATGGCACGGAATTCATTTTCTCCCGCTAGATTTTGAGTTCGAACTCACTTCCAATGTTTCAGTTTATCCTGAACTAAGTTTCACCTAACTCAGTTATACTAAACTCTCTTCCTATAAATTAAGATACGCTCATAATTTCTGAAAATCAAAACATAAAGTTAAAACAGATCTTAAGTAAGAGGTAATTAGCACAAAAGTTCATTGAAAAATTTTAAACCTGGAAGAGAATAAAATATTATGAGGTAATTAACACAAAAAAGATTTTGTAAATCTCAAAGCTAAAGACATGAGAGAGAATAAGAGAGTTTAGGCCCTGGTGTGGCTGATGAAAGAGAGAGATGGAAAACCATGTGAAGGATAATAATCCAAGGATGCTTGGGATATTAAAACATCAGCAAAAGATATTTTGATTGATGATTAGATTCTAAACTAAATATAATATTTAAACTACAAAAGGGTAATATAGGAATAATGAAAATTCAGCATAGGAAAATCCTTGCGTATTTTATAGTAGTATAGATTAATAGACCCAACCATGGGTTTGTAACATGTATTTACTGCAGATGTGTCTTGCAGAGATTGAAAGAGTTACATGTCACTGAATCAACTGGTGAAAAGATGCTTCGCTTAAGTATAGAAACAGGCGGATGCTCTGGATTCCAATATGTCTTCGCACTAGATGACAAGAAAAATGCTGATGATAGGTCTTCTTCTGGAATATGTCTTTGTTTCTGGTTTTTTGGTCAGTATTTGTTTGGATTTGCCGTCTGCCTCTCTTGAAACTTATAACAATTTGTTCTATGTTTTCAGAATTTTTGAAAAAGATGGAGTTAAGCTGGTGGTTGATAATGTGTCATATGACTTTGTGAAAGGAGCAACAGTTGATTATGTTGAAGAATTGATTCGGTCTGCTTTTCAGGTGTGCACATATAAGTTTTGGGAACTGTAGAGGATCTCATTTCTTAGTACTTTAGTTGCTCAAATTGATTTTCAACTTGTTGGTTTATTTCATTCTGTGTATGCATCAAGTACCGCTTGACTATGCTTCTTAAACAAACAGAAGATCTTCACACCATACACAGCCTTTTTTCATGAAAGTAAAATTTGTTCAAAGAAATATAAAATCCCTGAACAAATTTTTGGCCCCTTCCTGTCCACTTGATTTCCCCTGAACACTTAGTTATCCAAAGATGATCTATTTGATTACCTCTTGATTCTCTCATTGATTGCTCTGAATATCCAAAGATCATCCTTTTGATTACCTATCTCTTCATAGGTAGGATGGGCATCTGATTAAGATAGAAACTAGGGCAGGCATCAAAATCACTTTTGTTACTGGATGCTTCACACTTTGTCTAGAACCAAATTATCAATGCCTATCGACCTTCAAAACACAATATACGTACTTTTGTTTCTTGGTTCACTTATATACACATAATTTTGTGCAGGTAGTAACAAATCCGAGTGCTGTTGGGGGCTGCAGCTGTAAGAGTTCTTTCATGGTCAAATAGCCGTTGATGTTGTTCTTCTTTGTATGATGTCTTGTACAATGTCCATTTTTTCACCCTTTTTTATCTGATATGTTTATTATAACTATCGTGTACTACAACAGAAAGGATAGATCATATTTCACTGGAAAAAAATAATAAATAAATAAACAAATCCTGTACGTCTATTTATTGCTGCCAACCTAAATTGGTTCCCTGGGGATTTACGTAAAGATGCCGTCTCTTTCATGCTTCTTCGTAGTGATAGCATCACAGGTTTAAACGAACTTCTTGCACTGGTTAATGATTGCATTTTTGCAATTCTGTCGTTGTTCTAGGCATTTGCAATGGGATGGCAGCAATGTAGCACGGTTGTTGTATCTTGTAAGCATGCCTATGATCCTGTAATACTATGGTTGTAAAAGTAATTGCTTTTGCTCCTTAAAGGAATGTCTTAAGAATCCTGCTGTACTCTAAAATGCTTATACATTCAGTCTATCCATGGTTTCTTGTTTGCCAATAACACTTGCATTATTTAGCTCTAGAAGTACATGTCCAATTGCAATGTGAATTTCCTAAAGGATCATTTTAATGGAAGTGCTTCTAAAAGCTGTGGAAAACCCCAGCATCCAAATTGTAATAAGAAAACTATGGATAATCCCTTGTGTTCCCTTTTTTCTTAAATCTATCTCATTCTGAGGTGGTATATCTCGTTTGTCTCAACTGCATACTAGAAAAAGAGTGCACAAGGGAATATTAATGGATTACCCAAACTGTAAGCTGCTTTTTTTGGTTAAGTGAATGTGAATTACTTGCAGACATCAGAACTCACAGTCGACAATTCAAGGCTTAAAGCAATATTACAAGAAAAAGGCCTCACCTTTTTACGTTCGCATCACTATTTACTTTAGTCTGGCCATTTGCTCAATTAAGGCCAAAGGCATAACATTACTAAAATATTCAGAAATGTGATTTGAGAAGTAAAGTTTACAGGGAAGCTAGCGGCTGATGGATTTGTGCTACAGACTGGGAGGCAACAGAAATTCTCCCAGATAACAGGAATAGTACAAATGCGAGGAGCACAATATAAAATCAATGAGCTGAGCACTTGATAATGCCAATCCTTTTTCTGTAACCAAGTTTCTTAACTTGCACACATTCTTTAGAATTCTAATTATTGGTGACAAGATACGCAGCTCATCCAAGTGATGTCCTTGCACATGGCTTCAAAGTTCACTGCATAGACGAATAAAGTAGTCGTAAGGGTTAAGAAATATGTAAGAAACAACAAACAACACTCACCACACATCCAAGATGCCATCTTCATCACCTTAAAATCACGTTATCAAACAATGTTAAAATGTGTTTGATAGTTTATAAAGACAAAAGCCTGAAACTCCTTTAACTGAAATTTACTTGAAATATTAACTCAATAAGGGACAAATGAAAAAAATGGATCTTGTAAATATACTTTTGATGAAGAAAGCATTGACTTGTTTCATGTTCATTGTTTCAATAAAAACTCATCTTCACTAACAAAGTAATTAATATGCATCTAATGCACCGGTTTCTGTCATGCTGTGCTATTGAGAAGATGTCTCCTCTAACCTTTGGTTTTTAATAAGTAATCTGCTACTCTACGAAGAAACATTAAAATCAATTGTAATTGACTAACTGATCATTTCCCACCAGCGCGCATCTCAAAAGGACCTGTTGAATTAGCAACCTTACCACATCAACTGCATGTTTGCATGAAGGTTACTAATAAGCAAAGATTTTTTATTTGAAGGCTCTACAAAAATTAGTTCAAGTTTAAGTATTTGTATTTTTAAAATTAGTTTACGTATTTGTCATAACAAAAAACTTAGAGATTATTTAAATCTTATTCCAACTTTACCAGATATAAGGATCTTGCCTCAGGACTGGCATCGTAAGTCATAACCACAGATTCACGGGCATTGGTACGTAGATATGTAAGGTTCATCACAAGTTATTCTGCACTTCAAAACCAAATCTAAGAAGAAAGAAGTGGTTTTATACAAGTACAGTAGTTAGTGCATGGTACACTTGGCTTATACAGCACCAAGAGCAATTTCAAGATTGGCAACATACAAGTGGTATATTGTAAATTATCTCCGTAACAAAAAAGTGGAGAGAAAAGAGTTTGTGGATGATTTCAAAAAATGAAGATGGAGTATGCTAAAAAGCGTGTCAACATAGTTATTCAATAGTATGAGTTACAGAAAGATTCAACCAAATAATAAAAAATCTCAAAGGATGGGCTAACTCCACTGAACAAATACAATTCAGACAGTAGAAAACTTTAAAAACACACATACATGCATGCACAGATGCATCATAGAATGCACTACTCTACATTACAACAGTAGTTAATTTTGATATTTTTGTAAATCCAACTCTTGGAACATGATCTACAAATGATCCGAAATTTAACTTATTTTGGCACTTTGATCATTTACTTTTCAACTAAGAAAGGGCAATAAAGAAGCAAGCAAAATTTTAAAACATTATTCAAGTACCGAAATGACTCACTTTTAACCTTTAGGGGAAAAATAATGTCTAAATCATGATCCAAGCTTATTATTAAAAGAAAATTTCATTAAATTTTGGTATTTGAACTAAAATTCACTAGGTCGGGATCTTGGGGAGGTTGTAGGGGTATTTACTTTGCGCAACACTGTGAGCAGTAATGTTTCATACTTGTTTCACCACATGAATAAAATGGGGATGAATTATAGATAGTCATCTATGAAGATGGAACCTGAACAAACTTGAGAAGAAAACATCAATAGTGTCATTTTACAAATAATCCATCAGAAAAGTTCAGGACAACTCATTATTAGCAGGATGTTTTGTAAAAACCTTTGAAAATTACCACTTCAAAGTGTCTACATCATCAAATACACACATAGTAAGGTAAAAGTTTCTACTATATATTTCATACAAATGACCTTCACTGCTTACTTTTGTGTCAGCCCTCTCCTATTTTGCTAAGATCCACTAACACTTTCAGCTTGTCCATGCTTCTGTTAAAATTTCACCCATTCATATATGCTTTATTATCCTACAAGTGACGAAAAGATACAATGTACAGAAGCATAACAGAAGAGACGAGTAGGGAATGCTAGCCTTAAGAAGACAAGATACGCCAACCATGCAAATTGACTGAAAAGATAACCAGATCCATAATATATAGTAAGGATAAAAAGGAAGGTCTCTATGTTGGATATTTACGAAATTTTGCACTGCCAGCTTCTAGGTTTAAGAAGAAATTGGAGACCTACAAAGTTTATTTCTTCCATGTCCCAATACAGCAAGCTCAAATTTTCACTTTCTTTTGAATAGAACCATACAATTGCTTAAAAATCATGAAGTTCTGCATTGAGCATAATTTGAATAAATTATCAAAAAGACAAAATTAGGAGGCACTACACAAGTAGAGGATGCAAATCTTATAAACTACAATTCGCCAAGAAGACAACAAAAAGCGAGAAATTTCATACATGGTGGTGGTCTTGATGGAAATTCGGGCTGTTCTTCAGAAGGTTACGGCGAGCAAGGAACCGTGCAATGGGTGGCGTAAGTGCGATCGTTATCGGAACACGCACAGGTATCAATGCTTTGTTGCAAAGAACAGCAAGCGCCAGTGCCCCACCACTCGACGCAACCAACTCAGCAGTTCTGTTCTTCTTCTTCATCCCTTGCTGTTCTTGATTAAATTCCGCATCATCGATCACATCACCAGTAGTAGAAGCATTCGTCACCGGTTCAACTCCAGAAGAAAGCCCAACCTTGTGAAGAACAGATTCAACATCCACGTTGTTCTTAATCGCTGCGTAGAGACCTGCGATTGAAGCGAAGGAAACGGATAGGTGAACTCCGATCGCGACCTTTCCGTACTTCTGCGCTAACTCTTTCAGTCTTCCTCCCAACGTCATCTTCCAGAAATTTCAACGCGGCGGCGGCGGCGGCGGTGGCGGCGGCGATAGAGAAGAGAGATACGGACCAGGTGCTCTTGTTGTTGTTGTTGTTTGGGTTTAAGCCAGTTATGTTCACTTGCGGAACACGATAACATATTTTGGGTGGTTCTGGACTTGCAGACATGTAGTAGTCTAACTCTGTTGGGCCTGGGCTCCTGTTTCAATATTACATTTTTAAGGGCGCAGTTAGCAAATATTTTTCCTCTTTGTCGCCGCTGGAAACTTGCGCCGCTAGTTTTACAGCCATGGAAGACGTCGCCGGTGATGCAGTACAACAACCGGAGCTCCAACTACCCGAACCTGCTTCGCCATATTCTCGACTTTTTAAGGATGAAAAGAATCGCAACAACGACAACCACAAACAAGAAGCTGATGAAGAAAACCTTCGAGCTCTTCTTCTTCCAAACCCTCTCCAACTACCTAGCTATCCACCTTCCGCTACAGAATCCAACTTCGCTCGCTACGTTGCTCTCGGTAAAGATTTACAATTAGTGATTCCACTGTTTCTGAAACTTTAGTTCTCAAGTTGAATCGAACTAAAATCAATTTATCTCTTTTACTTCTTTACCTTAGATGTTATCAAACCTGGTCATGATCAGTATGTTTATCGCCATCCGAACGGGTATCCATTTTGTTGGTTCAAAAGAAAGTTTCAATTTTGAAGTGTATAGTATCTTGTTTAAGCTTATTGATTGATTGTTGGTAAATTGGTTTGAAAGGTTGTGTGTAATTGGCTTGGCTCCAACACATGTAGCATTGAAGGAAGAAGGTGGAGTGACGGCAGTGGATTTCAATGTTGGGAACTCTGACCGCAGTGAGATCAAGGTCACAGGCAAGAGGAAACGGGTATTTTAGCTGCAAGTTTATCTTTTCTAACTTCTTTATGCTGAGAAGATTGGAGAAATTTGTGGAGTTTGATTGGGGTTGATGCGATGGTACAGAATGCACAACACTTTCAGTCTAATACTTCATTATGTAAAGTTTGCGCCAATGGCAACTACTATGTGGTGAGGTTGGTGACGATCAACAGAAGTCTTGAATTTCATGAATGTTTCTTGGTAGCTTTTCAATGGTTTTGTTGATTCTGCAGATGTTGCATAAAAGGCTCCCTTTTGGAAGTCAATGATAGGCTGATTAGGCAACCAGACTTGCTCAATACAGCTGTAAGTGATATACATTGCTGCAATTCTTTTCAATAAGAATGTTCATGCTTCTGGTCCATGTATGTGATTATGTACTAGGAATCAGCGAGAGATGTTCATTTAGTTTGTTTCTTCTATCATATGTATATGTGCTTGTTCTGGTGAGGAAACTAGCGAATATCTAATGATTTCTCTGCCGTGCAACAGCTTGTATTGTGATTGCCTTCATACCTTTCGTTCATTTACGTGTCATCTTAGACTATAAAATCACTTATGGTCATTAATGATTGGCAACCGACTTTGTCAAAGCTCCTCATAACATTTTTACAAACAATTTCCATTACAATGAAGCTATTGAAGGCTTATGGTAGCTGATCATGTATTCCTTCTTCCAAGTATTTCGTTGTTAATGACTTTCCAACTGCTTGTCGTTATTATTTAAACAGTCTTCCTAGTACTCATAAGGAGATTTATGAATAACTCTTTGTTGTATAATAGTATCTTTAGATGAGATGTGACTGGTGAAGCTGTTTATATGCTAGAGAATAGTAGGATCCTATTGGAGAATATCCATACTGATGGTGGGAGGATCGAAGGACCGTCTGAAGAATTATCAAATAACTAGGTAGCAAGAATATCAAAAGTCAGTAAAACTAAGTTTTGGTTACCTAAAAGTTCTATCTTGAGGCCAAGTAATAATTGCTTTACTGAAATAAATGCTTGAGTATATGCAAAATTGAACATCTTGTCCTTTTTCTGCTTTTATTGGGTGGTTAGAAATCGTAGTGCTCGAATACTGAACTTATGTGCCTACGACTGAAGTTATATTTGGAACTTATGTGCCTACGACTGAAGTTATATTTGTTCATTTGTGCCTTCTCTTCAGTATTGGTAGATCCAATGCTTTAAGAGGGAAGTTTGCCATTGACGTTGTTGTTATTATTAGCTAGACTACTTCTGCTTTCAATGAAAAGCTAGTTTCCTGAGCCACCAACCCAATCTTCAATTAGGTTCATTTAAAATAAAAAAAAATTAACTTCTATTGAACTGTAAGAGACCTATATGTGGAAACACTGAGAAAATCTGTCAAGTTTAGTGAAAGCAAAGTGATATGCACATAAGTGGACATTTTCTGCATTTAAGTTCTCCAACTTGTCATACTAATAGCCTCTTGCCATATGATGTATTTGCATTAGTAGCAAGCCTTCTGGTAATGGATGTGATTTTTATAACTAATCTGTATCAGTTTGTATTCTTGATCAGGCTGATAGAGAAGGATATATTGCAATTATGATGCCAAAAGCAGAAGACTGGGCCAACATTAAAGATTCATTACTTACTTATGAAGAATATAAGAAGCTAAAAGGTTTATCTTGATTGAAGAAGGTACTTCTTAGATTAATAAAGATATTGCTGCACTACGTATTGAAAAGAGTTATCTTTTATTGTTAACTTGCTCTCAAATATATGTCATCTAGCATTTAGTTGTGGGTTGGATGTGTCATTCTGCAGTCAAAGCCACGAGTTCTTTCTTACTATATTGACCAGTTAATAAATATTTAGCTATGGAGAGCTAGCTTCAAATATATAAGGTAACTACCAAATACCAATGATTTCAAATTTCAAATTCCTGGTTAACCGGGTGAAGAAAGAAGAAGGATATGACCTTAAATGAAAATATAAACAAGAAGCTGTCCTTGTTTGTAACCTCTTTGCATAATGTTTCCTTTGATTCCTGAAGCTGGGTGCAGGGCCTGCAGGCTACAAAGTCCCTGTAAATTCGATCTTCCTGATTTCCCATTCCAGTTTGGTATTCCTTGTCTCGTAGGTTATTGATTGACAAGTCTGAATTATTGGATTTGAATTAGTGATTACCCTTTACCTTCACCAAGATCACCTGATGTTTGCCTATAAGACAAACAGCTAAATACAACTTTAACCACTTGAATTGCAGGAAGACAAGGGTGGATTCTTTTATGACATTTATAATTTGGGCTGTGATGCTTTTTAGTTTCTCTGAATATGTCTTTGTTGGTCTTCCATTACGTGTTATGGGCTAAACATTCGAGTTTGATGCAGGACCTTGTTCGCCCATTTCAATCATCAGGATTTGTCACAGTGGGCAAGTGACAACAAGATGCTGGCGTACAACAAGAAGCCGTTATATCATCTTAACAGAATCTTTTACTACAGAATTTTTGACAGCATAGCAAGTTGAAATGCTGTTAGCTTCATAGATGATTGGCATGTGATATACATCTTTATTTGCCTCTGGTCATGAACTGATCTAAGAAGGAGTTTAATGGTGATTTCTTCAGGCTTGAATCTTGGGGTTACTGTTGTACGCTAGTGGTAAGATGCTGCATGCAGTTTTATTTATAAATATGTAGCGCTAGATCATAATAAACCGTTCTTGTAATAGTTAGCCTACTGATAGAAACTAATGACAAACTATTTTTCAATGTTCCTTCTTTTAATACCTACGGATGTCCAGTTATCTCTAGCAGTTTTATCTTCGCCTTTCAACATTCTTTTGGTGTATATCGTCCTTGAAGTTTCTGTATCTACCAGGCTCAAAAGCTATTGTAGTTCCATGTCTGATACAATACTTAAAAGCTTCAGAGAATTGTGTATATAAATCAGGATAGGTTAGATTTCAGTCTACTATTCTATTATTGCTCGAGTAGTCCACTTTGCAGTACGAATTTCTGGATTCTGCGTGGATTTTTGATACAGTTTTATTCTACGGCGGTTTTGTTTTTCTTTTAAACTGAGTTTTTAAAACTTAACTTTTGAAAATAATTTATTTATGTAAGATTTGAAATTGAGTTTAATTTTATGTTTATTTATTATTTAAAATGAATTTGAAAGTAAAAATTTTGATTTTAAAATTTAATTTAAAAGTGAAGTGCTTGATGGAAAATTTTATTTAATTTTATTTATTTATTTTAATTTGAGAGTGAGTTAGCTATAAAATTTTTGAAAAAAAAATGAAATCAAAGGATTAGTACAGACGTTCTTATTGAAAAGCCAATTATGTAAATCTTACTGGAAAAAAATCTGTAAAAGTTTGATAAATAATTGGTGGTTTCCTTTTTGACTTCTCTTATTATGCAGAATTGATATTGCCTAAAAAGAAACCCGAAAGTATTTTATACACTAATTTATTTTATCTTTTACTTTGTTCTAAAAATTGATTTTTGATCGAGTTCTGGATTTGTATTTATATAGTACTTTTTCTTTCAACTTTGTTTTTCTATTTTTTTCCAAAAAATTTAAATCGACATAAGTTTATTAGACTATTCTCTATCTAACCAACACTTTATTTTTAACTCTCTTTATAGATACATGTTGATTTTTATTTAATCTTACTATATAATTATAAATGCTTTACAAAATTAAATCAAAATTTTATTTAAAATAATATTACGTGTTTGTTAAACAATTTAATATTAAATAGAATTTAATTTTAGTAAATAAAATTTATTTAAAACATTAATATAACACATAAAAATTTTCAAGTATATTTTTATTGTTTTTTTCCAATTTGTTTTATCACCAGTAATCTTATCCTGTACTCAATTCTGGAAGCTGCTTGTTTGTATATTTGTGTTTTATTATTGTTTATAACTAAATTCTAGAAGAAGTACGAGATAGAGACAAAACAGAGGAGCTTTTGAAAGAAACTAAAGTCACCTCTTTTTCTCTCCCACTGTTCTTTAGTTCTTCTCTTCTTCTGATCATGGCGCTCGCTAGTTCTGCTATCTCCATTTGCTTCACTTCGTCGAAGCTCTCCACCACTGAGTCTCCGACGCGGCTGCTCACCATCAGACCGTCGATAAGTCTAGCTCGCTCCGGTTTTGCTCGGCCAAGGCTTTCTGCCTCCCGCAAGGTTCTGCGCGGAGGTATTTGTTAGTCAAGCAATTGCTTCTATTATTCATGATTTGCTTCTATTGTTTTCTTCGTGATTTCATATTATTGATATAAGACAATAGGGTCCTTCTTAACTGGCCACACTGCTGTTGAAAGCGTTCACAATGAAATATTGTGGTTGTTGTTTGGAGCTAGTAGCTTATTGTTTGCCTCTATGTGTAGGAATATTGACAGCTGATAGAAACTAGTAACCTCAAGATTCATAACAAATTTCCTTGTTTCTAGGAGCTTATTGTTTGCTGATTAACAAACAAACTTCTAGGATTGTCAAAATGGAATGTCTGTGTGCTATAACTTGATGATTTGTTTCCTTTGATCAGCAAGTGCAGAACTGCAGGAACCTGGAAATACTTTAGGGGAAGATTCATTTGCAAACATCAAACATATTCTTCTTCCCGTTTCAGATCACAATCCTTACCTCTCAGAGGGAACTAGACAGGTATTCCTCCTTATAGAGGCACCAGTTCTTTATTTCCATAGAAACTTATAATTCTATCAAGTGATTATGATGCACAAGACCAATGAACATGACTAAATTGGTAAAGAAGGGAGGGGATAATGTGGATCTAATAATATTTGTAAAAAAAAGAAAAGAAGCTGTAGGGATCATCTATTATGGTTACTGTCAATAAGGCAACTCATGGTTCATGCAAAAGCTTCAATAGCCGGAACTATAGATTACAGTAGGACCATAAGATTATTACTATCGCTTTTAATTACCTCACTGTCACCGAGCAAGATATGTGAGTTTATTCTTAACTGATGAAACCCTTTTCAAGGTAAACAACTAAGCTTAACAATGTTGGCAATTTAGGCTATCAAAAGACTAGTTAATTGGATGATTTGTGACTTATGTACTTTTTACTTATTAACAAACAAATTCTCAGTGGAGCTAGGTAAAAAGAAAAACCCAAAATCCAATTAACTTCCTATTTTAGATTTTTATTAAGATGTTTTTTGTATGTGGTCTTGGGAGATTGAGAATTATGGGTGAGAGTTTAGTATTCTCAGTTCATCTAAGTTCCAATTTCTAGATGCACTAATTCTTTCATTAAACTTCTTATGTAGGCAGCCGCCACTACAGCTGCTTTGGCGAAAAGATATGGAGCAGACATAACCGTTGTTGGTATGGTGTCTGAATCTCCAATTGCAACTCCTGTTTAGCAGTTTTAAACATAAGCTCTAGAGAACTGCTCTGGACAAAAGAGATCTTGAAGTTTGGAATTTCAAGGAATATAGATCTTGGTCTTCCTTGCAGTTATAAACGACAAAGCAAAAGAGTCTATTCCTGAATATGATACTAAACTATCAAGCATACGGTGGCACCTCTCAGAAGGTCTGTATTTTATAAGCAACTACATGGTGTATTTTGTTAACTTGTACAGAAAATAGAAAAATATGATTGAAATATCATACTGCTCGACTCCATGAGCACACTTTGAAACAATTTTCAGGTGGGTTCCAAGAATTTGGGTTGATGGAACGCCTTGGTGAAGGAAAAAAGCCAACTGCTATAATTGGTGAGGTTGCTGACGATTTGAATTTGGACCTTGTTGTTCTAAGCATGGAAGCCATTCATTCAAAGCACGTTGATGCAAATCTTCTGGCAGAGTTTATTCCATGTCCCGTGCTACTTTTGCCCCTCTAAATTGAGTTGTAGGTTGTAATGACATCATCTATATGTACTAATTCCTATTGAATTTGAATTCTGTGGAAATTGTCATCCTTTGTCTGGAACCCTGCCCCCAAGTATTTTTAGAAATTCTCTGGAACCCTGCCCCCAAGTATTTTAGAATTTGGATGATGCTTATCAAAAATTAAGGATTCGCAATACGCTAAAGTTCTTTCAGCTAAAGGTTATCTTACTGTACTTTTCTTATATGGATATAACTCATAACCGAATCACTAAGTGGTTCTACTTTCCAGGAGAGAAGATTGATTTTCTGTAACAAACTAGAAAGATATAGCCACGCCCGGAGCTACCAAATTGGTAAGTAGGGTGTGGGACTCTTTAGTAAACTCGTGCCTGGATTTTGCAGTTCACTTCTTCCCTTCCCTGATTATTTGAGATTGGTCTAAAAGAATCCAATGCGTATGAAGTACTGGACCTGCAGGAAAATGCATAGAGTTTCAGAAGTACCTACGCAATCTTGCAAAAAGGATACCTTCCAAATTTTATAAACGAACTTTGAGTTGACTCCAAAGATGAAATCAAGTGATTGTGATATTCATTCTGACTTCAACAAATAAATGTGCAACAAGCATCCTGCATTGTTTGCTTCTAATTTACCAGAAGACAAAATAAAAGAAGTCTGTGTATGACTTGCACAAAAAATTGCTCGAGTACAACAAAATGGCTTCCCAACGGTAAACTTAGAGCAGAATGAGAAATTTAAGTAGAATTAGGCCATACTTAATTGCACCATCAACCCACAAAGTAGTATAACAGAAACTTAACCAGAAAATATAGGACTCTAAAAATCATCATCATCTTCCTCAGCTATGTGCTTTGCAAGTTCCTGTTCTTGCTGTTGTCGCTCTCTCCTCTTCTCAGCACTCTCCTTCTCCTTGTGGGAATTTGGTGGGAACCTAAGTGCCTTAACAGCTTCATTGTGCATGTTTAAGCAGAAGGCAATCCTAGAGTTGAATGCAAATTGTGGCTCATTTGTGGAGTAAACATCCCCTGTTTCCTTTGACACTATCCAGCCATTTTCATGGTCAATAGTAGCATCAATGGCCCCATCACGAATGGCTTTGGCAACAATGCTCTCTGCATCTGCAACAGGATTACTAGAGTCCAACCGCAATTTTTTGGCTACATCAGCCAGGGATATACGGGAGTAAGCAATGCTGATGTTGCGAAGTCCTGTCCTTATGACATTGTGCCGCAGCCTCACGATCAGATTGTGTGTCCTGTCAGTATGGAATACAGAAGAGAATTTATCTGCGACAGTCCGGAACAGCTCCAGATCACCAATCCTCACAGCCTATATATGAATAGAATGCAATAATTACTAACATATATGAATAAAATGCAAGAATTACTAACATAACACAGATGCAATGATCGATATCTTATAATCTGATAAGGAATTTGGGATTTACATTTGTAAGCTCAAAATAGGGCTTGAGGGCCTTCTTCATGCCTTTCTGCATGAAAACAGTTCTCTCAGGGATCTCTCCAAGAAGCAGCCGGACAATCACAGCCCACTTGTTGCATTGGATACGGAAGCCTCGGGCTGAAACTGGTGCCTTCCGAGCAGCTTGCAGAAGGCTCTCTTTGGCATCTGTATATTCCAACTGAATGGTCCTAATCTTTCCAAGATAGAAGAGATAGCGACAGAACTGGCCACATAAAAAGTCTTTGTAAAACATTCACATACAAATATACGGAACACTGGTAGTGGCCATCCAAGAAAGCAACAATAAACCTAAAATCAGAGATATATCAAGTCATATATTTAACAGCCTGCGACAAAACAAGAGATTTGACTAAAGACCAAGTACCTGAGCGCCAACAGACACAAACTAGCATTCATTACCTGCTGATTTGAGTGAGCCTCGAAACGTGGTGCCTTAGATCTTAGCTTCTCTGCTTGGTCATATAAATTGTAGTGGAGGTAGTTGCGCAGCAGAAGATTAAGAAGGGTTTCCTGATTCAGCACATAATACTGTGAGTCATCTATGTCTTGTTAAATATAAGTATATATAAGCACAAGGGTGGTCTAGAAAGCACTAACCTGACCAAGTTCATCGTGCCTTAAAGTGGCCATCCGGTGCAAGGAAAGAATGTTTCTGTCAGCAAAAGAATATGATGTTAGGAACCACAAGCACCATACAAATGAATGCATCAAGGACTCCTAGTTCACATTCACTAAATGCATTCTTAACATAATGACTCACCCACGAATCTCAACAAGGTTATTTGTCAATTCATAGGCGTAGGAATAATAGAAATACAGCCTCGACGCAAGGACATCAACCGTCCTCCTGTTAATGCTCTTCAAGCGTGCAATAGCTGCTGAGGCACACGCTTTAGCCTAGCAGAGAAAAGAAATTCGATGTCAACATTGATTACACCTAGACCTACTAGAGGTCACATCCAAAAAGAATATCTACCTCATCATACTCCTTCTGGTCTATTAAAAACATTAGTACAAGCAAATAACAATAAATTTCTAGCTCTGGTAACAAATGCCTAGAAAAGACTTGAGGAGCTGAAATTGCTGAATCAACATCCATATCATGCTCATCCTCCTGCAAAAGTATTAAAAAAGTATATAATTAGTTATGGTCAAACACAATAAACATTATTTTCCTAGAGAGCTCAATATGAAACCGAGGCTGCAAACAAAGTAAAAAAGTGAATACAATATCAAATAAAAATTCAATGATGACAAGGCCAAAATCTACACTTAGACTATGTTCGCTTCTTTTTTCATTTCTACATACAGGAAAGGATCATTTGCAAAATATCCTACCTCATTTGTAATGATATTCCTTGTCTAGCGCATGTGTACACAGTCCACTTAAGAAAATATCTTAAGATCAATGTGATACAAAAGAGCAAACCACACCCTCAAATAGTAAAGGGCCAATGGTTTTGTAAAAACGTACAACAACAACAAGGTGCTGCTTTTGTGCTTGATAGCATGTCTGATGTATCACCTTTGTTGTCAACATAGCTACAGTTCTTGCGACAAAAAAACCTGCCTCTTTATAAGTGGAGCATCGACATGCATATCTAAATTTGTGATCCGCAGCACCATACAGGTGTGAGTGACAATTTATATCCTCATGACACTTGAAAAAAATTATGATATTTTGCCCATACTCAAATAAATCCAAATGCAAAATAATAAATTGTGGACTGTATTACCAAAGTATCATAGAACAGAAATGAAGATTTTTCAACATCAACTAGCGTGTAGGATCCCAACCTAGAATGCTCTCATACATGTTGCCTTCTTTAGAATCTTGAGCACTTCTCTTCATCCAATGCAATAAATAGTGTACCACATGACACTGTATACCAATAGGTATATCACCCTTTTCTCAGTAGCTTGAAACCATAACAACAAGAAAAGACTACCCTTCTATAGTGCCAGAGCCTTAAAGGATACCATCCGTTGTACTCAATACAAGCCTAAGGCTCTTCCCTCAAGCATTTGAAGATATTTGTCCCTTGACAAACTCCAAGTAGGCCCTTTGATTAGGCATGCTTCTTTTGGATACTACATATTAGAAAAGGGGCAAATGCGAGAACTTAAATAAAGGGCAGTTCTGATTCTAACTAAGAAAGTATATCATATTAGATCTGCTTTGGTTGAAAATACAACTTTAAGTTCATAAGTCAAACCAGAGAGTTTTTGTTTGACAAAAGCGGGTTAAGTTAATTCGAGATGTTTCTTTGAAACACATCAGATAATCATAAGTCTAACACATGCCATGAGCTAGTGAAGTTAACTTAGATGAACTTTTCTAAAGAGAGAAGTGAGAGTTGAGGCAACATAGGTGCACTATGTAGGAGAGGTTAATATTGCTATGCAACCATCGACCATCATCATACCTGACGTGCGCAAGAAGGATCTAGGCAGCACCATCAATTAATTTTTCTCTGTATTGTATGCTGCAGTCATTTATAAATGACAATGCAGCATTCAAAGGAACCAACGTTCATGTTTTACTTTATCTCAACATCCATAAAAGATGGTTCAAAATCTTGTGTGCATACACATAATGCAGCTACTTCTACCATATAATATTTAAGAAGAAGAAGAAAAAGAAACATTCAACATTTCATAAACACTAATTCAAGCACAAAAATCTTTCAACAGCTATTTCAACCAATTTATCTAAAAATCAAAACAAACAGACTCAATTGGTCATAAGTTACTTCAAGATGCAGAAAAAGGAAGAAGAAGAAGAAACATTTCAACATTTCACAAACACTATTTCAAGCACAAAAATCTACAAACAACCAATTCAACCAATTGATCTCAAAATCAAAACAAACAGATCTCTATTGATCATAGGTTACTTCAAGATACAGACAAAAGAGTTCAACTACAAAGATTTGAAAATACTCTACCTTGGGGACTAAAGGCATAAGCTTAGAGTAAGCATCCGAACCCTGAGGTAATGCTGAATTGAGGAAAGCCGTAACAGTTGCAGCAGTAAGCTTCCGTCGAAGTGCCGCAGTTCGACGAACGGATCTGGAGATAAATCGAATTTCCCTGGTCTGCGCTCCAGTCTCGATCAGCGATACAATCTCCTTCAATTCTACACCAAAAATACACACAATCACACAATAAATCATAACCACAACAATGACAGAACACGAAGAAGGATCTAGTGAGAGAATTTGAGTTACGGTTGAGAAGATTGGTCGAGGATTCGGATGAAGGTTGGTTGTTGTTGTCTTTCATCTCAACGTCTTGCGTCATCTTATTCGATTCAGAATGAAAGGGAAGAACGAAAAAGCTAGCTAGGGCTCTGGGAGAGCTCTGTTCCTCTATCTGTGATCTTCGCTTTCTTGCGCTTGGAGAAAGAAGGTTACCTGGACCTTCTTTCTAATTAAACAGTAAAATCTTATTTTATCATTAAGTTTTTTAATTCAATAACTTCCAGCTCTGCAGTGTGTGGGAGTCGATTCGAGTTGATCTCACACCCGAGCCTGACCCGAATTCAACCCAGATTTTGGGTATGGTTGCCTGACTGTTCAATGGATATCAACAGCTTAACAGATTATCTCAAATACACCGAACTTCACTTTCATCTTCCAAATTTTAAATTCAATTGTACTTCGAACTCCGTTTTCAGTTTTATACTGAACTTTATTTTTATTAAAATTTAACTTCAAATTTTACTTCACTTATTTCAAATATCACATCAAATTCTGCTTTTATCGAACTCTATTTTTACCGAATTTTATTTTCATAAGATTTAGTTACGCTAAAGTTAATTAAGTGTATTTAAAACACGTCCCAATTCATCATACATTTATTTTTCCAAAAACTTCAAAACAAGTTCCATTCTAAAAATTTTTTTATTTTAACCACACGCAAATGATTTCCTAAATCAAGGCACCTATGCTCAAGCATAAAGACAGTATTCTAAGAAACTACAGGAGCTTCAAAGCGTCCCACAATCAAATTCAGCTCTAGTAAACAACAACCCAGCCATGAACTTGGACAAAAATTTGTCTCTCAAAAACCCCATCACTGCACCATCACTCTGCTGTACTCTCCCTACAAGATAAGCAGTAGCAACAAGTTCAAAACTCCTCCACCTTCTCTCCCCTGCATACTTCTCCAACCCAACCATACCATCTTTCTTCTCTTGAATTGCCTCTGATAAACATCTCGCAAGAATAACGCCGTCTTCTAATGCCGCACAACCTCCCTGGCCTATATCTGGAGTCATAGGATGAAGTGCGTCGCCAGCTACACAAACGTTGTTCCTGGCAATGTTGCCCCATAGTAATTCAAATGGTGATCTGTACCTTAGAGGGGAAGATACAACACTGCTCAGTTTGCTTTTTTCGATTACAGTTACCATTTCTTCAGGCACTTTTGCATGGTTCATCTTCATCTGTATGAATTCTTTCGTTTTAACTGCATCATTCTCCAATTCTTTATCTGTCAAACCACATCGATTCTTCATCACCACATCTTTTATATTGGATGTGGATTACATGTAAACATGCATAAAAGAAATTGCCAGCTACGTACCTTGTGGAGAAGGTGTCCAAGTAAAGAACCAATACATTTGTTTGTAATCACAGGGCAATGATCCTGCCCTAAAACCTTCTCCGAAGTACTGCTTAAACTCGGGCTCATGACCATGCCCATCAGGGAACTTAGCAAATCCTCTAGCAGCTGACCGCCCTGTGAAAGCTGGTTTCGACAAGCCCAACCATTTTGCTATAACTGAGTTCACTCCATCGCAACCTATTAGAATCTGTTTATTGAGAAGAAATCAGCAAAGCCGTTCATTCATCAGTACTGATAACTCATACCAGAAACACAAAAAATTGAAGACTTAACATATTATTCAAGAAACAGCATAAGATTGAACAAAGTGGGATCATCTGAATTTGATACCTTCGTTTTGAGAGTTGAACCATCTGCTAAATGCAGTTCTTTCAAGTTATCCGATTCATTGATTGAAACAATCTTAGAAGAGTATCTGATGGTCCCTTCTGGTAGCTCCTTTTCTAAAGTTTCTAGCAACATAGTCCTCCTTACACATCGAACTTCATGTTTCACTCTGCGTTTAATGAATTTTTTCCAACATGAATTACCTCCATTTTCATAGAAGAATTAGAAATTTTGCTTAAGAAGAAACAGACTAAACTCACCCATTAGCTTGAGAATTCAGACTCACCCTTGCAGTTGTCACTCCTGAAGGCACAGCAGTAGCACTTAACCTGCCAAAAAAAAAAAAAAAAAAAAACCCTTAAGTTAACATCTTTACCCAAAAGGGGAGTTTTTCTGACGGACATGTGTTAAGAGTCGGTTGTTTACCTTTCTATCTGCTTAAATTCATAAAAGCTATTAAGTTCTAGTTCCTGCTAGCACTTACCCGTTAATTTTCATATGCTGCCGCCTGATTACATCGCCAACACCTAGAGCATCAAGTGCCCTAAAAGCATTAGTCCATTGGGTCAACGCGAAACCAGTAGTTCTTAAGCGATCTGATGATTCCAGCACTATGCTTCTAATACCCTTTCTAGTAACAGGCAGCAGTATACAATCACACATCAAGTAAGAACTTTATCTTAAACAAAAAATATCCACAAAAAAAAAAAAAAAAATTGACAGTTGGCAAGTGGCAAACCTATAGAGTCCAAGAGCAGTGGCAAGTCCTGCAAGTCCAGCGCCAACGATCACGATATCCTCAACAGCATCCATTTACCTGACAGACATGAAGCAAACAGAAGTTTTCAAATGTTGCGGAGAATGAACGAAGGATATTAATAGAAGGGATTTTTGATGAGATTGGGACACGGAGGTTCAAGTGTTTATATAGTGCGAGTGAAGATACGGAGCATGAGGTCATTGCTGAGGAGGTGGGCTGCTGCACGTGTATGTTATCCATTCGACTTTGAAGAATCTCCAGAGAAAGTCGTCTTCAGTTGGACTCATATGAACTCTACTTTGTTTTGTTGTGAAGCCAATACACTTCATGAACAGTTCAACCATTTCATTTCACATGTGCAGATGAAATTGGAGTTCTTGTTTCTCCTCAGATGTAAGAAGTAAATAATAAGGCTACTATTATTAGATCCTTCTGACCTCAATCATGCTAAGAAGATGCAATTTACAGGTTCCATTACATGCCATTTGACGTTGGATTCCTCATTCCTCCTGAACTATTTCGCCAGATGCAGCATACAGCATTGTGGATTCTTCCATTTTGAGAATCGACAGCACTTCCAACATGAGAAACTGTCCTCAACTAAGGCCCTACCATTTTTGTCTATTTTTCAACATTTTCATTTTCTAAAAACCTTCCACAGTATTTATAAAAAATAAAATTTTAAAAACATGAATAACTTATATATATAATTTTTTTAAAGCAACAAAATAAACTCATTCTTTAAAAAACCCAAAAAAATACTTTATCTTCAAAAATTTTCAAAAGCTCTGTTCTTTTAGCAATCTCAAACGACCCCTCAATCATCAGGCACCATTGTTTCCGGACAGCATCAAGTTTCATACAACAGAAGTTGAACCCATGGAAGCACCATACAAATAAAATTCTCATCTATTATACCTAAATGCAAATTTGTGTACACTAAACGATTTAAACGTGAACAGGAGATAAACTTACTCAAGCTAGATACACAGACTCCCAACTGTACTGCAAGAGTTCAATATGCAAGCAAAACCTATATGGCAAGTATCCATACAACAAAATATAATACGAATGGCATTCCAAGATACATTTACTTGGGGCTTAGTCAAAGCGAATCACTGAGCAGGTTTGTTACGTCTCTATTAGAATAAACATTGGCATGACCTGAAACAGGCATCTAGCATAAGCAGGCCCCATCAACAATTAGATTGTGCTATGTAGTTCAATTCACTCAGATGCTGTCCGGAAATTTTGCATTATACTGTTGTGGAAGCTGCAGATTAAGGAGTAAGAGGCATCAGTAGTAATCACAAAAGAAAAACTAAGATACACTACAGTAAGTTACCATGAAAGTTGCTGTAATCATCTTTCCAGCAAACCATCTTCCATGTAGTGCACACTGGGCGTTACTGGCAGAAGTCGCACTATCAAATTTAAGATACACAAATCCAGCACTATTCCTGTTCACATAAAAAATCAAGTTCAACCATCCTTAGTGAGATGGCGAAAAAAATTACCCTTGAAATCAGTTGCGGAAACAGGCTAGAGAGCAAATTCAAAGATCACTGCCAGCTCAAAGGCATGCATCAATATAAGTACAAGAACATTCACGCATGGAGCAAATTTTATGGCCCAGGGTGGTAGACCACAGTTGATACTACAGGTTCCACGACATGAAGCTCGGAAGCAGTATGTTAAATTCAAAGATCACTGCCAGCTCAAGGCTTGCATTAATATCAGTACAAGAACATTCGCGTATGGAGAATTTTATGGCCCGGGGTGGTAGACTGCAGTTGATACTACAGGTTCCACGATAGGAAGTTCGGAAGCAGCACGTTAAATATGGGCTTTACATATCTGATGACACCAGCCCCAACATATGTTTTATTTATGGCAATGGCTTTTCTTTCATTTATTATCCCTGGAGTGTTTACTTTGAAGCTTTGAAGTTGCTATTTGTTGCATTCGCATCTATGCCATACCAAAAAATCCAATGAAGAAAAAACTTCGATGGACGAAAAACATTACTTTTGACAATAGCCTCTGTATATGTGAAATTCAATAATCTCAGTGTTTAAAACTTCAAACATCTATGAACCTGGATATAGATTGAGACCTTTTTGCACCTCTTACAAGATAACCAAAAACTAACATTTATTAAAAAAATTTAGAGACCTAGACAAACATTATAAATTCAATAATATGTATTATTAGCTTGTATGTAGACTATGTAGTCAACAATGATGACAGAAACGTTTTCTTCACTACAGTTTAGTAGGTCCATTTGCCTTGCTACATAATCATGTAAAAGCAGAAGAGATGATTAAAGAACTCACTTGTCTACAAAGATATGCTTGATGGTGCCAAATTTTGAGCATTCTTCTTGTACATCTTCTTTAATATCCAAATCAAAATCTGGTTCAGTCTGTCCCAGTAACGAGTGTGTTAATTTTGAATTTCTTACAGAACTGGAAGATACTAATGAGCAATCAACTGACCTCAATGCTTGGATCGAACATATTCTTCAACAGCAGACATTCAGTTGGAACTCCTGTCTCAAGAGATTGAGAAAGAACAGATACAGTTGAAAGAACTGATCCAGGTATAGCTAAAGCCGGAGCTAAAGAGGGCTGCAACAGAGGATTAGCCACAGGAGTGATACCAAGAACTGGTGTAGGAACTGTTAGCGCCGAAGCTGTAGGTGTAGGAAGTACACCAGCAACACTGCAAATATAAGTGACAGAAGGTTAAAAAAGCTCAGTGTAAATACTGCTACTTTGCTAGTTATCCAGTAGGATAACTGGAATATGCAAAGACAAGGCATCTGGACGGGTCAAAGTAGAAGCTTGACTTGTCTCTAGAGTAGCCAACTAGTCCATCTCTCATGGTTATTCTGAATAATGACCAAGGTATAAGTCACATTTGAACAATGCCTATCCTACTAACAGGTAAAGATAATGAAAAAGCATTCTTAGTTTGCAATTGGCAAGTTCATACATCAACAACTAGCTGTATGTTCCATATCAACCACGACCCTAATTCATTGCCAGAAATGGATCAATTAAAAAGTCAAACAGCATGTACTTGTAGCTTTGATGTCTATACAAATATGTGCACAGTAGAAGTCTCCTACCTGGTTGTAGTGCTACTGCGAGCCAATTTCTGCATAAGGAGAGCTCTGGAGTGAGCATCTAAAGACTGCAAAAACATTCAAAAATGTCAATTCATGTTAAAACATCATGCAAAATGAAAAAAATATACAGAAAAGAACCATTTAACTTAATTATTTTGCAATAATCTGAGACTCTAAGTTGTAGGATGATAAACTATTCCCTCTGATCTGATTTGATCCGAGACTCTCAACTAGTCCAAAGGATTCATAGGTCCCATTGTCAAGAAAAAGCTCATGTTAGCGACTGTTTTACAATCTTTTCTGTCAGTGAAGAAGACAATCCGGGAAGTCTATTAAAGCAAATGACCACAAACAACAAGAAAACAATACAGTTTAGGATGACGCTTTAGCCCTTAAATGCTACATAGGCTACACCAAAGACCATTAAAATGTCGAACGGTAACAAATTACACAGCAGTAGAGCTCAGTAATATATGCAGAGAAATATTTCATTAAAACAATATGATGACACCCTTTTTTAACCATTTAGGTGATCCAACAATGTGCAAGTGCTAAATAGGTCTTTGGTGCAAATGAATCATGGAGGAAAACTTTCCCTTTGGAAACTCATAATCATTGAAGTGACATCAACTTACGAAAATTTCTTTGCTACCAAAATCTGCTCACAAATCATCCATTTTTATAATAAAGAATAACAGAAAACATATGCATTTTAAAACTCACAGCCTAAAGTTTCTAAATTTTTTTAACAAAGTTCCTAGAAATTTATGTAAACTTGTTCTGTTGCCCGACCATACTAACAATCCCTAAATACTAGCTTGACAAGTAAAAGGCTTTATCAGATCAAATTTTTTTACCAATACTAGCCACAAAAGATGAGCTGACCTCAAAATTTCAATTAATGCTCTCTTTTTAAATAAGATGCAAAAGAAAAAAGCAGTGGAATACAAACCAGGCCTCCCCCTTCATCATCATCAAGATCGCCAGTATTGCCTTTCACATCTTGCGCGCCACCTTGCTCTGTCACTGTAGAAACCTACATACAGGGAAACGGTAAGGTGTCAACAAAGAAACAAGACAGGTGTTTCTCCATTTATTTTTCTCAGGAGGTCAAATAGGACTCAAGATAAGACAAGATGTACCTTAATTGTCTTGCCAGCAATTGCAATCTGACCATTCAAACTTAGGGCAGCTTTTGCATCCTCCAAGCGCGCAAACTACAATAAGGGTTAGACTAAGTCTATGTTCGTACAAGGTCAAAACTACTATGAAATTGCTACTCACTTGAATGAAGCCAAAACCTTTGCCATGCCCAGTTTCTGGATCAATTGGTAACTGCACCAGCTCAATAGTGCCAAAAGGATCAAACACCTAATTAACAGCAATCGCTTTTAGACTCATATGCAACAGGTAATACAACTGTCGTAACAATTGTTAATCCAATGGATATGTTGATTTTTGAGATGACAAATAATATCCAATTGCTGAAGATTGCTGAATATGTGTTTTTGAGATCACAATAACTTTTATACAT